>OW029935.1:7500-5007500 GCA_932305915.1 Agriopis marginaria
GGACAGACAAGTGGTGAATGCTACTGGAAAAAGGGAAAATGAGGAGGACAAGGCATTGGAAAGAATGTTGCAGCAGCACATGGCAATTATGACACAAAACATGCACAAAATGAAGCTGCTCAACGAGGCCTTGACTGCAAGAACCATCGTCGAAGGACACGAAGAAGCGAACGACAATGTCGGAAAGCTACTGGGTGAAGTGCGAGAGCTGCGCCAGACCTCCGAAGAGACGAGGCAGGCTGTATCCTCATTGAAGGAAGCAGTCCCCTCGTATGCGGAGGTGCTGGCCAGACCGAACAGCGCCACTTCCCCGACAAAGCTTCGCCCAAAGCACTCGATCATCGTGTCCTCTGACGATGACATGGACACTAGTGAGGTGGTGCTTGGTAAGGTCAGGAATGTCTTGGATGCCAAAGCCACCGGGCTCCGCGTCACTAGGGCCCAAAAGGTCCGAAACCAAAAGGTTGTCCTCAGCTGCGACAGCAGGGAAGAGCTGCAGAAAGTTCGGGACAAAATTGCAGCAAAGGGGCCAAGTCTAAAAGTTGAAACGGCTCAAAACAAAGATCCCCTCGTTATAATAAAGAACCTTCTGAGTGTGCACAAGGATGAGGAGATAGTGGCATGTCTTAAGTCCCAGAATGCCACTCTCCTCAAAGGCCTACCAGAAGAGGATATAAGGGCCGTCGTTAGATACCGACGAAGAGCCAGAAACACGCACGAGAGCCACGTCGTGGTTCAGGTGTCACCAAAATTATGGCAGAGGCTGACTCAAGCTAAACGGATGCACATAGACCTGCAATACGTGGCGGTACATGACCAGTCTCCCCTCGTCCAGTGCACGAGATGCCTGGGTTATGGGCACGGGCGCAGACTTTGCACAGAGTCAGCTGACCTGTGCAGCTACTGCACCGGCCCACATCTCCGGGCAGACTGCCCGGCATATGGGACGGGGGAAGCTGCGACCTGCCGAAATTGCAGGTTGGCAAAGCATGCTGAAGTTGGCCATAATGCATTTGATGGGGAATGCCCGGTGCGCAAACGCTGGGACGCAATTGCCCGTTCAAGCGTGGCGTATTGCTGATACGGGCACCTCTGTCAAAAGAGACGGACAGGTGACACCTGATCACACTGGTGGTTGCGTGCGGAAAGACAGGTTTCTGACGCAGGTGAAGACCGCTCATGTGGGACTCTCCAGGCAGCCAAATCACTTTGACAGCCGGGAGAGCCCTACATGCAAAGTTGGGGGAAAAGTAAATACACACCAACTGCTCCCAGAGTGCATCAACAAAGGCGCTGATAGGTGCGTCCTGGAATCTTATAGCATGAAGCTGCCCAAATCTACATTGTGTCCAATGAAGGCCGGGAAAGAATCCGGGCCGCACCTATATACTGTCTGCACGACGGAGTAAACACAAATAGATATAAAATAGGGCAAGAGGACCTTGAAGGTCACCTTAACCTATTCAGCTGCAAATAAATATGAAAAGCGGGTGCAACTCTCAATTCTTAAGAAATGTTAGTATGCACCCGCGCCGAAAAACTGATAATTAATCAATACAGTTACAGAGTGTACACTAAATACTTATATATATGCTTATAAAAGCTTCCTTAATAGTATATAACGCATAAGATCGGTCAACTCACCAAAGAATAAACATGTCACCACCAAAATGTACTCATAGTATATAACATTTATATTGAATAGATGACTAAAAATACACTAAGTATATAAATATATTAGGTTTATATATACTATATTATTATCCTTGACTATATACATAAAAATTATGTATCAACATATTATCTATATATAATTATATATATTACATATTCACATACTTAGCTATAATTTACACAGGTGGTTTAAACCAATAAGAAAAACAAGAAATTCTTGTTTATAGTTTCCATAAAAACATGAGAAAACTAAATTACTAAATAAATACAAAATAAAAATAAAACACATATTAATTTAATCTTTTTTTTGAACAAGTTAAAAATACTATTAATAAACTAAATAACGTAAACGCACGATCTGTACTACAAGTGCTAAATAAAACAGATTAAGTTAAAATATACCTACAATAAAATATTGGCAACAAATAAATAATAAACATATGCTACATGAGTGGCAACTTTTCAAAAAGTAGATGAATAAAATAATACCAAAAAAAGGTCCTTGCTAATGGCAGGGGAAATAAAGTGGAGGAGGACGGATAAAAAAAAAAAAAAAAAAAAAAAAAAAAAAAAAAAAAAAAAAAAAAAAAAAAAAAAAAAAAAACCTAACCTAACCTAACCTAACCTAACCTAACCTAACCTAACCTAACCTAACCTAACCTAACCTAACCTAACCTAACCTAACCTAACCTAACCTAACCTAACCTAACCTAACCTAACCTAACCTAACCTAACCTAACCTAACCTAACCTAACCTAACCTAACCTAACCTAACCTAACCTAACCTAACCTAACCTAACCTAACCTAACCTAACCTAACCTAACCTAACCTAACCTAACCTAACCTAACCTAACCTAACCTAACCTAACCTAACCTAACCTAACCTAACCTAACCTAACCTAACCTAACCTAACCATCCATCCATCCATCCATCCATCCATCCATCCATCCATCCATCCATCCATCCATCCATCCATCCATCCATCCATCCATCCATCCATCCATCCATCCATCCATCCATCCATCCATCCATCCATCCATCCATCCATCCATCCATCCATCCATCCATCCATCCATCCATCCATCCATCCATCCATCCATCCAGGTGTTTTTTTTTAATTTTCTGCCCCTCCCTCCCCCCCTGGTGAGATGTCGTGAGATTTTATTCAACCCCCTCCCCCATCCCCCAATCTCACGTGAGATTTTTCAAAATGTGAGTTTCTTACGTAAACGCGTTGGAGTGTTATTGTAAAAAGAAAAAAACAAATTTGCTTCGTGCTTTTATTTACGACTAGTTAAGACTAGTAATCAATATTGCTGAGAGTTTAATTATAAAAATTTAACAATAGAATACTTAAATCGTAACTACTGTGATTAAAAAAAGAATATCTTCTGTAATTCAGTCCATGGAGAAGAGTAGCAGTACTTTTCATTGGACTCCAAAACTTACGCCATCTAGTGATAGGTGTGATAAGATTGTATCATAATAATTATGAATTCTAGATGGCGCTATTAGTATTTATATTCTTTTTAGGGTTCCATACCCAAAGGGTAAAAATGGGACCCTATTATCATAGAGAAATAGCTATTATAGCATGTGCAATCTGGATTAAATGGACCAAAATAGTTTTTTTTTTTTTTGTTTCAATCAGAAAAAAAATTGCGTGATATTTGCCGAGACCCCCCCTCTCTCCAACGTAAGATTAGATGAGATTTGACTCGACCCCCTCCCCCCCTTAAACACCTCACGTAATTTATGGACGCCCCCTTACTTGTTTTTGGCAAAAATGTTTTTTAACCTTTGCCATTAAAAAAAAAAAAAAAAGTTTGATGAGACGACGACGTTTGGAATATCATTAATATCATAGATTCAGTATCTTTCTCCCTCTACGACAGATATACACAACCAGATCGGCAATAATAATCGTAATGTCCTTATATCTTTGTTTCTGTCATAAATAAATATTTTTCTTTCTTTCTTTCTTTCTTTCTTTCTTTCTTTCAATATATTTCAGTGAAAGAGACAAATTGATATGGCTCAGCACATGTACAAAAAGGACATAGATTGACTTTTTTGTCCTTATCGGCGTGGCCTCTTTTTTGCACCAGAAATGTCAAAATCTGACGGTTTTAGTCCCAAACAAAACGGGTCTGAATATTATTTATTGCCTTTTTTGGTGATTTAATGTGTTATGTGCGTATTTTCTCTGAGTAATAACTGTAAAAATGGTTCTACAATGCTTGTGTGCACCATTTTGGGCTGCAAGAAGCGCAGTGAGAGACAAAACGATGAAATATTATTTCACAAGTAAGTAAACATAATAACGCTTGTAACGATCACCTAAAGACATTCAGGATATCAATTCGTAAACGTATTTTCATAATTAGTCCGTTTTTGGGTCGATTTGTGGTCTAATTCTATGAATTTTATCAAATTATTCACTTAGAAGATAAATGACGAATTTGCCAGTTTATGAAAAAAATTACCCACCGCATCTAACATAAATTATTCGTTCTGCAGGTTTCCAACTGATCCTGTCTTACGAATGAAATGAATGTGCTACGCGGTCGTGAAAGTTGGGTGCCAGCAAGACATGGTAGATTTTTTTCGAAACATTTCAATGCCGGATCCATTGTCAGAAGAGATATTAATTATTTAATTAAAGAGTTTTATCTATTTATCTAATTATTTGGAATGTTATACATAATACCATTCATGAAAAAAATTAACTGTCCAAGCGCGAGTCAGGCTCGCGCGCTGAAGGTTCTTTACAATCACAAAATACAAAAAGTTGTGCAAAAAGACAACATCACCCCCAGGCTGTCACCCATCCAAGTACCGACCGCGCCCGACGTTGCTTAGCTTGGTGCTAAACAGAAATTTGTCACTGACTCGCACTTGGCCAGTGTTTATTATTTGTTGTAAAAAAAAAATTACTCCATGCAGACGAAGTCGCGGACACCAGCTAGTTATTATTATAACACACTGTAAGGTACTTCCTACTTACGAGTTCATCTTGAAGGTTGTAGTTAGGCAAGCCAAGCACTACAAAGTGCCCTGCCATCATGCTATGGTTACTTCACAACCTTTTTTCTAGTATTATATTCTAATCCTAACAAATAATTATAATAAAAACTAACGTAACTTTCTGTCTGTTTTTTACGAGGAAATGGCTAAGTCAACCTTAAGTAAATTTGTTAGGACGATAGGGTGTGTCATGAGGACAGACAACGTGCTTTTCTTCCCAGAAAATTGCAGGTAGTACCGCGGGTTGCAGCAGATAGTGTATAAACAATAAATATTTAAAAGGTTGTATTGTTTCCAAAATTACTCATTGAAGATTCACCCATCATAGTAGGTAAATTACCCTAACTTATAGCAAATAATTTTAATGTGGCAACACACCTTGTTGAAGCGAGAGGCACTGAGCTAGCCTCGCTCATTGAATATCTATAGGTAGTAGATCTGTGATTAATATAAATCAATAAACTGGAGCCAATGCTATATTTTCCTGCATGGTTTCGGTCTCCTTTTTGTGTCAAAGGTTTAACTACCGATATTTTCAAATGATCAAGAAACGTTCCAAACACATATTGATAATATAGCTAAACACCGGGCGGGGCTATTAGCTAGGATGCATCTTTTACTACTTTAGTTGTGATGCCATCAGTACCTACACAATTAGTATTTTTATGCACTAACGATTTCAGTTTCAATAACTTTATTTTTATTGCATGGTATGTTCTGACAAATAAAAATTTTCAATTTGAATATGAATTTGAATAAAAACAATTGTGTGTAACCACACACAATATCTCCGTTTATAAAATCCTCTTCAGTCCTCGAAATACATGCTGAGCCCAGTTTCAGAGGCACTCAGCCATTTACTTATCGTGTCAGTTTTGTGAAGTTATCTTTTGTGAAGTAAAAAAATATCTTTTTTGTGTATTTGTGTATATCTATGTATCTGTCAGCGTCATTGTAGCTCCATTTTTTGTTTGAAATATATTCAGCTCTTTAATGGGAGTTCAAAAAAATTATACTTGTTTAAGATGTTTCTAAAAGCCGGCAGTTTCAACTACATTGGTTTATTTATTTTAATTTTACAATTGAGGTAGTAAATCTTACAACTAAACTTAATATGCATGAAAACTATAATAATAAAAATAATGTTTTTTTCTAACCTAAAGAAGTCCAATAATGATGTACTCTGTGAGGTATAAGACAGCTGATGTTCACAGCCAGATAGTCCATGGGATTACAGACCTTTCTTGTACGACACTGCATGAAGGGTCTATGCAACAAGCGACACAGAGGGTCAGGTTACTGTGCGCTCGGAGAGATGATGCCGCGGCCCGCGCGCAGCTCGTCCCTCATGTGCGCGGTGAGGACGGCGATGCGGCGCGCGCGCCGGAGCCGCCGCTCGCGCTGCTGCGCCAGCGCCGTGCTGCGCCGCTCGGTGAGCGCCGCGTGGCACGCGTGGTGCGCCCGGCGCGCCGCCTCGAGCGCGGACACCTCGTGCCGCACCAGGGACGACTCCCACGAGCTCAGCGCGTTTGAGATGGAAGAACGCCATTACATTAAACACTTAAATAACAATTGAAAAAACATGATCCGGCGCTTCACGTGTCACATTAATTATGTGTATATATATGAAATAAATAAATTAAAAAAAAAAAAAAAAAAAAAAAGCGCTCGCCATCACGCGAGTCCACGCGACACGCGCCGAACGGCTCCGATTCCATGCGTATACATTACGACGTTCGATTACGTTCGATAGTATAGAAAAAATATTGGCACCTAATTTAAATATTAATACGCATGGTTTACAAGCTTTAACCTCATTGGCTACGTAAATGATATACTTGAAGTGTTAGATAAGTGAGGAGAAACTCATGCAATATACACAGATTTCAGTAAGGCGTTTGACCTAGTCAACCACGACTGGCTTCTAATAAAACTTCAGGTGTTGGGCTCCATGGAATCCATGGAACTCTACTGAGGTGGTTTGAATTGTACCTACACTACAGATCCCAACTAGTAGTAGCATAACGTGTCGAATCCAGAGAAACATCCATCTGGTGTTTCGCAAGGATTTCATGCCAGCCCTATTCTATTTGTGGGCTTCATTAACGATTTGCCTAGTGTGGTGAAATCAAAAGTTAAACTTTTTGCAGACGATCTTAATATTAATAGGCAAATTATGTGCCAGAAAGATGTGGAAGACCTTCAAGCTGATATAGATTTTGTTAGTCAATGGTGTGTTAAAAATAAGACGTGCTTTAATGCTTCCAAATGCTTATTCTTAAAGTTTATGCGAAAACATAATGCTATAAATAACGTTCTTTTTTAGCAAACGTTATCCATTCGGGATCTTGGAGTAGTTGTTGATAGCCAACTTAATTTTCGTGAGCATATTGACTTAATTACAAGAAACGCCAGTAGAATGTGTGGATTTGTCTCTAGAGACAAATCTTAAATGTCCTGTAGAAATAAAGAGCTTTCTTTACTTGTTAATAAATAAATGAATAACAATATTTTTAGAAGTATCGTTGAATACTGGTCGGAAGTAGGGTACCTTACTTCAAGATACTTACTTCAGATGTCAAGTGCACGCGGGTAGGTTGGAACGGGTGCAAAAACATTTCACGTAACATCTATCTTTTATGCAAAATAAGTGTAGTGTTACGTTTTCATGAGTTGACAGTTATGCATTATAATTGTATGTCTCGAGGGAAGCGTCGCGAGATCACTGTTATACTAATGTCGTACAAATTACTAAACAGGACTGACCAGATATCCTGGAGAACTAATGTTTACTTCATTAGTGTCCCTAGGCCTCCTAGGAGGCTACTCTGAGTTAAAATTGTCGAGATATCGTACTAATAATGTTGTTGCATTCGCCATTATTTCGTATGTGCGCCAGTTATGTGAACTCGATCCTAGAAAATATTTAGGAAAATTTGTCAAAGATCTGAAAATTGTTTATTGAATTTAGAATGTACATTCAAATCAGCTGTCAGCTGAGCTGATTACAATGCACATTCGTTTTGAATTTTAATTGCTAACACATAATTCAATTAAATTAAATTTTCAGATGTATCGTTCCTTTAAACTCGTGATTACATTAGTTTAGTCCTTACTAATATTCACTTACTAGTTATCACATATTGGAACTGTAGAGCCTGCACCTTCATCGGCGGGAGACGGGAGCCCCACAGAGCTGCCGGACGAGCCCTGCCAGTCAGTCAGTCAGTCAGTGTCATCCGTCGTCCTGGGAACGTATCAGCTCGGGGCACAGACAGTCCGTGGAACGTACCTGCGCGGAGTCTTGCAGCATGTCCGTGCGCTTCCTGTGCGCGTGGAGCGCTCGCTGCTGCGTGGCCGCCAGCTCGAGCTGCTTGCGGCGGTGCTCCGCCTCCACGTGCTGGGTCCGGCGCTCCGCCGCCAGCAGTATGCGCGCCTCCTCTTGTATCGCCCGCTCTATTATCTCCGACGCCTGGAACGGTACCAGCGATGCATGTCGATGGAGGACCGGTGCGGCTCAGTCTGCGGTGGCACGCCTGCCTCACGGGGAGGTCCCGGGTTCGATCCCTCGAAAACATACAACGAAAACTGAAGCGAGGGAACGGTGATAGCTTACCATCGGGCAGCCCGTTAGCTCGTTTGCCACGTATGGCATTAAAATAAACTTTTGCATTCACACACTTTACTATTTATTCTATTGCACATAATGTAGATGTGGATAATGTAGGAAAATGAATGTAGGTAGGTACGTCCCGTCCCTGGCTGGTGGCTGCTCTCCGTAGAATTCCAAGATATAAAGATGCTGAGATGAGCACACTCGTCGTTTAGGTAACCCGGTGGTAAGAGGCGCCTTTGCTAATGGAATCTGTTCTCAGGTCGTGTCCTGCTCAGTTTCCCTACAGTGGAGTCACGTGACCGGCCGGAGCATACCTTCTTGTCCTCCGTGCAGGCCAGCAGCTCCCGGCTGCGCCTGTCCTTGTGCCGGATGCAGTCGACGAGCCGGCCGCGGCGCGCCTGCTGCTCGGCCGACTCCTGCAGCCGCCTGCCTCGAGTCACGTGACCCGCCGGAGCATACCTTCTTGTCCTCCGTGCAGGCCAGCAGCTCCCGGCTGCGCCTGTCCTTGTGCCGGATGCAGTCGACGAGCCGGCCGCGGCGCGCCTGCTGCTCGGCCGACTCCTGCAGCCGCCTGCCTCGAGTCACGTGACCCGCCGGAGCATACCTTCTTGTCCTCCGTGCAGGCCAGCAGCTCCCGGCTGCGCCTGTCCTTGTGCCGGATGCAGTCGACGAGCCGGCCGCGGCGCGCCTGCTGCTCGGCCGACTCCTGCAGCCGCCTGCCTCGAGTCACGTGACCCGCCGGAGCATACCTTCTTGTCCTCCGTGCAGGCCAGCAGCTCCCGGCTGCGCCTGTCCTTGTGCCGGATGCAGTCGACGAGCCGGCCGCGGCGCGCCTGCTGCTCGGCCGACTCCTGCAGCCGCCTGCCTCGAGTCACGTGACCCGCCGGAGCATACCTTCTTGTCCTCCGTGCAGGCCAGCAGCTCCCGGCTGC
Source organism: Agriopis marginaria (assembly GCA_932305915.1). Classification (NCBI taxonomy): domain Eukaryota; kingdom Metazoa; phylum Arthropoda; class Insecta; order Lepidoptera; family Geometridae; genus Agriopis; species Agriopis marginaria. Next base: position 16,752 of record OW029935.1, read on the forward strand.
GCCTGTCCTTGTGCCGGATGCAGTCGACGAGCCGGCCGCGGCGCGCCTGCTGCTCGGCCGACTCCTGCAGCCGCCTGCACTCGAGCCACGAGCGCTCCTGCGACCGCTTCTCGCTCAGGTACTGCCGGTACTGCTGGTTGCTCTCCGCTTCTACCTGGAGAGGACAAGGTCACCTCTGTCATAATAATATCGGTCGCCATGAACTTTTGAACCTTCAATCAAACTCTTCTTGCTGCCATGTTGGCGTGCGACACAGTCGACTCACCAGCTCCCTGTCCGCCTTCTCCCGCTGCCAGAGCCTGCGGAACTGGTCCGCCAGCCGCTCCCGCTGCAGCTCGTCCTGCCTCCTGCGCGCGAGGGCGGCCAGCAGGCGCCACTCGCGCTCCGGGATGCAGTCCAGCAGCGCGGAGCCATCCTCGCTGTCTGCGGAGCCGCCCGGCGCCGCTGCAAGCACACCAGCTGGTGAGGGTCGGAGTAGCATCCTCGCTGACCGGCAGATGAGATAATACTCACATATAACCGATCAAACAATATCATAGTTTCAATAGCCACTGGAGAGTCACACTGCCCACATCACGGCTCCATCATCAATCAGTTCGATGGCACTAAGTTATTGTATAATCATTCGAATAACATATATATACTTGCAAAGTTCCCATTACAAGTAGATTTAAATCAACTTCCAAGATTTGATTACATACAAATGTAGGTAAAAAGCACCGAACTAGTTGAAGACCGCAGCAGCTCGGAGCGGTTACCGACGGGCAGTCGTGTGACTAGAGAGTAGCGGAACCAGCGCGGGGACAGTCAGGTGGTCGGCTGCCGGACTGTGACTATCGGGACGTTGCGCTCACCATCACAGAGTGCGTACGCGGCACCGCACCGGTGCGATGCAGGTACTTCCATTTGTGTTACAAATATGTGAGCTTTTGCCCGCGACTTCATACGCGTACATTTTCATAAATCGTGCAACCCCATAATTTAAGTGAACTCGCAACCTACAGTCGTCCACAGACAGTTGTGTGATATGGCCACTTACCATCAGGCAGGGCGCACATCGTTCCAAAATCCTATTTTGAACTCTTACCTTTGTCCGGTAGTTTCCTGGCCGGGGACTGCCTCCTCGGCGACACATTTCCTGATCTCCTCGGCGTCTCTGTTATTATTTTGTAACAAAATACCATTATGTCAGTTCCACACACGCACAGGTCGGTAACTAAACTGATATTAATATGCGTCAGGTATCGTCGCAGGAAGAAAGCGAGAAATCAAACAGACAAGTCCTCGCTGCTGGGACACAAACAACTTCAGCAGCACAGCTACCAGGACGTCACAGCGGTGAGTAGCTGCGGGTACCGAACCATGAAAATAATGAAGAGAGTTGGTTTATGTCTCGATCTTCCATCAAAAGTGTTTGTTCAGCGCCTCACAGAATCGACGTTATATCAAAAGACACGTTTTGAGCCACATCAGGTCGGTTGACACGGTGCAGTGCAGGTAGATGCAGAGCCGGGCACAGACAGCGGGCGGAGGGCGCGGCGCGGGCCGGGGACACTTTACTACAGTATCGATTAAACTTTTCAACTGAAGGTTGACAACAGCTCGTTCGTGTACGAAGGGTACCGAAGTAAAGTTACCGCCGCTGTCCGTCCCTACTGCTGACCGGTGTTTTGGTATAGCAAAAGAAAAAACTACTCTGAAAACTAAAAACTCGAAACAACATCACCAAATGTTTTAATTAAAAGGAGGCACAGAGTATAAAAAAACATCACTCTCCATTTCACATGCACTAAGTTAAACATAGTTAAGATGTACCCAAGTACGCGGCTTCACTCGCGTAGTGTAGACTCGACTCCCGCCCCTCCTCTCCGATCCGTTCCGCTGCCGTCACCTTTTTTGTATAGTAGCTAGGCTTGCGCTTGGCCGCCATCTCGCCTGATGTATTCCACTCTACTCCCGTGTTGAATCGTACTGTCCTAGCTTAGTACTTATGCCAAGTGCCAAGCGATATGCAATCACTGGCACAAATCACTTACAATTCAGTCGCGCTGATGGTCCCACCTTCGCGGGCTCGAAGGACCACTACGTGAGGACTGCCTGCATGTGACGGGTTAACCCTACTACATACTCGTTCGAGTCCCGCCGCCGGAAACGATCATTATATTGGCAATGATCAAAGCTTATGTAAATGAATGGTGGGCCGTACAACAACTTATTAACTTATACCAAAAACAGTAATAAATTAAGATCTAAATAAAAGGTCCAAAGGGTTTGACCATTTCTTAAAATGACCTCGACAAATAATGTTTGTAAAGTAGTTTTCTCTCGTGTCTCGTGTCTCGTGTCTCGTGTCTCGTGTCTCGTGTCTCGTGTCTCGTGTCTCGTGTCTCGTGTCTCGTGTCTCGTGTCTCGTGTCTCGTGTCTCGTGTCTCGTGTCTCGTGGCTAAACCATAAAAAGTATATTATTATAATGTTATGTCGGGATGATAAATGTGTGAACTCTGACTGAATCCACCGAGCTGCTTCGTTCGACCGAATTTTTCAATAACCACCAATTTCTGAACCACGAATCTAACCACAAGTATATGGCTTTGCTACGGAACCCTACCACACGCGTATCGTGATACGCTCTTGGCTAGTTATTTAATACAGACATTACATTTGAAGGAAGTGGCCGGTGACCGGTGGCCGGTGGCCGGTGGCCGGTGGCCGGTGGCCGGTGGCCGGTGACCGGTGGCCGGTGGCCGGTGACCGGTGTCCGGTGGCCGGTGGCTGACACCGCGCCAGCTGCGACTCTTGCTACTCCAGAGTTTGATCAAGTTTCTAGTAATAAGTACCTACATAGCTTCCGCCAATCTAGATGTCTTCAAATAGCATTACATATAATAATGTAAGTATATGTTTATCGTTAGCTAAACCGTAACTTCAAAATAATAAGTTAGAGAGTATCGTTATCAACGCTTATCAACGTGAAGATATGAGATATCGGCCAGTTGTATTCCGACCTCGGTGCGGTGATGACGCACGCCGCGATGGACGGAGACAAAAGACCCCCCGTCCCAAGACCAAACGTCCTGAGGAAACTCAACACGGAGAGCCTGCTCATGATAGAGCGAGGTCTCCTCGGAGACCTGCCGGACAAGCTCAAGCCGCAGCCGTTCATACCGCGAGGTCGGCCCGCAGACACGACGCTAGATGTGGCAAAGCCCGCGGGGTTCCTGTCTTCGTGTCTGCCGATCCCCGAGTCTCCGGGAAACCTGACGCCTTCCTCGGACGACGAAGGCGCTTCACCACTCAAGAAATCCTTCAGTTTCCGCGACAAATTCTCTCGAATATCCCTCTTCGGCAAAGACAAGGACAGGCTCAAGAGGAAGACGACGGACGAAAACGAAAAAAGCTCGAAGCCATCGACAGATCTGAAGAGGGAGAGCAAAGCAGAGTACGATTACAAAAGCCAAAAACGGTTTTGGTTCTTTCGAAACAGAGAGTTGGAGAAGATGAAGGGTCACTCTCCGGTTTACCAGAGGAGTAAAAGTTTCGAGTTCCTCCCCAAAGCCATAGAAGAGGAAGATGAGAACCCTAAAATGAACAACAAAATGCTCAACAGACAATCGTCCGCGTTCGAGAGCGACTCGATGGGAGACGCGTGGACCTCCAACGAGAGCTTGGAGTACATATCCAACGTGTACTACGACAACGAGGACGGAGTGTTCCTCAAGAGCATCAGGGAGTTCCCCTCGGAGTCCTCCGGAGCCGACTCGAGCGTGTCCACGGCGACGTCCGCCTCCAGCGCCAACGTGGACATCTTCCGACGGAGCTCCGTGCAGGACCTGCTCGAGGAGTTCAACAGAGCGGTGAACGTGTTCAGTGAGAGTTATCTGAGTGATTGTGAACCTTACACGAGGTCGGAGCGGCAGCCGCCGGCGGAGGAGAAACGGAAGAGTAACTCTTACAGTACCCTGCCGTCTCCGAGAGTGTTGCAAGTGAACAAAGTGAGTGAGGTCAGCGAGGAGTTCCAGCGGGAGCTGTCCGAGGCGGTGAGCGTGAAGCGGCCCCGGCGGGGCTCCGTCACGGACTGGTTCGTGCTGGAGGCGGACCCGGCGCCGGGCTCGTCGCCGGTCAGGCCCGGCCTCGCCGACCACAACAAGTACCGGCGGGGACAGAAGAAGCCGATCAACAGAGTGCGGAGGATGAGCTCCACCAAATACGTGAGTACATTATCTTATGTGGCGATCTGTTTAGTAACGTGAACATTGTGCGACGTCGCACCCGTGCTGCGGATACCTCACATCCGAACACCTGATGCTGCAGCCAGCAGACAGGTGTACTGAGACATGCCTATATTGTGCACTTGTTACAATTATCAAATTGTGAAGGTCGAGCTACATGCTCCACGTGTTTTATAAAATAATTTATGATAGTCGTACGAAGGTTAGTTAGGGGGTCTAGAAATAGTGAATGGAATTTTTATGCAACTGAGAGACGAGCTAGTTGCTTTAGAGATATCCCATGTCAAATCTATGAGACATTTTAAATCAAAATTTCAGTGCGCAAAAATTTGTTCAATTGCAGTTTATTTGCTCTTATCCCCTCTTGTAATATATCGTTGAAAAGTTCTTAACGAAGGCAAGATTCCATCTGTGACTTAATTTGTCAAGTGTATGTTTACAAAAATATAGCACGCCAGATTAGCAAAGTAACATTATAGAGATTCGAGGGACTCTCTTGAATTTATAAACTACTTACACTGCACTACCATGGCTACGCGTGTCCCGACACGCTCTTGGCCAGTTATTTTATTTGAAGTATATAATGCTGATGGTAGAGCCGTCCATGTCTACTGGCTCGAGTAATGGTAAGTAGCTATATTTACATTGTTTAATTTTATCTGCATTTTGGAAACAGTGTAGGGGCGTGTTAGATAACTGCCTTGTTATACCTGTCGGTGATAATGTATAGATATAATGTAACACGAGAGGTAAGTAAGTAACGTCGACGTAAGAGGACGGAGGGATCAGTTATATCTGCGAGTACCAGACGGCACGCAGCTAGTTTGTACACACAATCAACTCGGCTGACGTCACAGTCGCGGCTGTCTCATCTCACTCGCATCTTTTTAACATCATTGTAGATAACAATCAGTGGTGATGAATGGGTAATTTTGTATGTGCAAGGGGTGTCGTTTTATTTTTTACTATTATGCAGTTTTAGCCTAGCACCTACATAAAATTATATTTTAAATAACATTTTCGTCAGCCGAAACTGACGACCGAATACGGCATATTTGTGGCATCAAAAACCACAAACAAACATAAAATTACTAACTCACCTCCTACTCTAAAACTTAGTCTTTACCCAATATATTAAGTATATAATCATATGTCAGTTTTTTTAGAGGAAAAGGGGTTTTCTGTAAAATCGATTTACGGAGGATAACGTTACGTGCGTTACGTGATAACGCTTAGCCCGGTCGTGCCTCTCTATCGCTTGTTCCGCGCTCTCGCTTGCACGCGCGGCTCAGGCGGAACGTGACAATGTTCGTAGTGCAGCCGGCGTTCATCCATTTATAAGACGTTATCACGTCAAATCACAAATCACAAATCACAAATCCATGATTATTATTGTATATTGTATAGTTTAATTGAAGTACATGTTTAACTGTTATTCGCCGTCAACAGTGTTGAAGCGTCGAGTATCTGATTCTGTTGTGTTTCTACTCACTACAAACGGAACAAACAGTTTCCTCGAATGTTTAGAAGTTTACCGATACGTTATCAGTTGGAGCAGATAACGCGAGCGCGCAGCGAGTGCTGACTCTGTGGATATAAGTAATACGAAATACGGTGTGAGATGCGACCCGTGTGATGTGTGAGGGCCAGTAGTGGCTGCTCCCGCAGTCTGCGCGTACTTCCCTGTGAGATGCGACCCGTGTGACGTGTGAGGGCCAGTAGTGGCTGCTCCCGCAGTCTGCGCGTACTTCCCTGTGAGATGCGACCCGTGTGACGTGTGAGGGCCAGTAGTGGCTGCTCCCGCAGTCTGCGCGTACTTCCCTGTGAGATGCGACCCGTGTGACGTGTGAGGGCCAGTAGTGGCTGCTCCCGCAGTCTGCGCGTACTTCCCTGTGAGATGCGACCCGTGTGACGTGTGAGGGCCAGTAGTGGCTGCTCCCGCAGTCTGCGCGTACTTCCCTGTGAGATGCGACCCGTGTGACGTGTGAGGGCCAGTAGTGGCTGCTCCCGCAGTCTGCGCGTACTTCCCTGTGAGATGCGACCCGTGTGACGTGTGAGGGCCAGTAGTGGCTGCTCCCGCAGTCTGCGCGTACTTCCCTGTGAGATGCGACCCGTGTGACGTGTGAGGGCCAGTAGTGGCTGCTCCCGCAGTCTGCGCGTACTTCCCTGTGAGATGCGACCCGTGTGACGTGTGAGGGCCAGTAGTGGCTGCTCCCGCAGTCTGCGCGTACTTCCCTGTGAGATGCGACCCGTGTGACGTGTGAGGGCCAGTAGTGGCTGCTCCCGCAGTCTGCGCGTACTTCCCTGTGAGATGCGACCCGTGTGACGTGTGAGGGCCAGTAGTGGCTGCTCCCGCAGTCTGCGCGTACTTCCCTGTGAGATGCGACCCGTGTGACGTGTGAGGGCCAGTAGTGGCTGCTCCCGCAGTCTGCGCGTACTTCCCTGTGAGATGCGACCCGTGTGACGTGTGAGGGCCAGTAGTGGCTGCTCCCGCAGTCTGCGCGTACTTCCCTGTGAGATGCGACCCGTGTGACGTGTGAGGGCCAGTAGTGGCTGCTCCCGCAGTCTGCGCGTACTTCCCTGTGAGATGCGACCCGTGTGACGTGTGAGGGCCAGTAGTGGCTGCTCCCGCAGTCTGCGCGTACTTCCCTGTGAGATGCGACCCGTGTGACGTGTGAGGGCCAGTAGTGGCTGCTCCCGCAGTCTGCGCGTACTTCCCTGTGAGATGCGACCCGTGTGACGTGTGAGGGCCAGTAGTGGCCGCTCCCGCAGTCTGCGCGTACTTCCCTGTGAGATGCGACCCGTGTGACGTGTGAGGGCCAGTAGTGGCTGCTCCCGCAGTCTGCGCGTACTTCCCTGTGAGATGCGACCCGTGTGACGTGTGAGGGCCAGTAGTGGCTGCTCCCGCAGTCTGCGCGTACTTCCCTGTGAGATGCGACCCGTGTGACGTGTGAGGGCCAGTAGTGGCTGCTCCCGCAGTCTGCGCGTACTTCCCTGTGAGATGCGACCCGTGTGACGTGTGAGGGCCAGTAGTGGCTGCTCCCGCAGTCTGCGCGTACTTCCCTGTGAGATGCGACCCGTGTGACGTGTGAGGGCCAGTAGTGGCCGCTCCCGCAGTCTGCGCGTACTTCCCTGTGAGATGTGACCCGTGTGACGTGTGAGGGCCAGTAGTGGCTGCTCCCGCAGTCTGCGCGTACTTCCCTGTGAGATGCGACCCGTGTGATGTGTGAGGGCCAGTAGTGGCTGCTCCCGCAGTCTGCGCGTACTTCCCTGTGAGATGCGACCCGTGTGACGTGTGAGGGCCAGTAGTGGCTGCTCCCGCAGTCTGCGCGTACTTCCCTGTGAGATGCGACCCGTGTGACGTGTGAGGGCCAGTAGTGGCCGCTCCCGCAGTCTGCGCGTACTTCCCTGTGAGATGCGACCCGTGTGACGTGTGAGGGCCAGTAGTGGCTGCTCCCGCAGTCTGCGCGTACTTCCCTGTGAGATGCGACCCGTGTGACGTGTGAGGGCCAGTAGTGGCTGCTCCCGCAGTCTGCGCGTACTTCCCTGTGAGATGCGACCCGTGTGACGTGTGAGGGCCAGTAGTGGCTGCTCCCGCAGTCTGCGCGTACTTCCCTGTGAGATGCGACCCGTGTGACGTGTGAGGGCCAGTAGTGGCCGCTCCCGCAGTCTGCGCGTACTTCCCTGTGAGATGCGACCCGTGTGACGTGTGAGGGCCAGTAGTGGCTGCTCCCGCAGTCTGCGCGTACTTCCCTGTGAGATGCGACCCGTGTGACGTGTGAGGGCCAGTAGTGGCTGCTCCCGCAGTCTGCGCGTACTTCCCTGTGAGATGCGACCCGTGTGACGTGTGAGGGCCAGTAGTGGCTGCTCCCACAGTCTGCGCGTACTTCCCTGTGAGATGCGACCCGTGTGACGTGTGAGGGCCAGTAGTGGCTGCTCCCGCAGTCTGCGCGTACTTCCCTGTGAGATGCGACCCGTGTGACGTGTGAGGGCCAGTAGTGGCTGCTCCCGCAGTCTGCGCGTACTTCCCTGTGAGATGCGACCCGTGTGACGTGTGAGGGCCAGTAGTGGCTGCTCCCGCAGTCTGCGCGTACTTCCCTGTGAGATGCGACCCGTGTGACGTGTGAGGGCCAGTAGTGGCTGCTCCCGCAGTCTGCGCGTACTTCCCTGTGAGATGCGACCCGTGTGACGTGTGAGGGCCAGTAGTGGCTGCTCCCGCAGTCTGCGCGTACTTCCCTGTGAGATGCGACCCGTGTGACGTGTGAGAGCCAGTAGTGGCTGCTCCCGCAGTCTGCGCGTACTTCCCTGTGAGATGCGACCCGTGTGACGTGTGAGGGCCAGTAGTGGCTGCTCCCGCAGTCTGCGCGTACTTTGTGATCGTTAACTAGACTACGAAGTATGTAGGTACTAGGTATGTATGTATGGATCGATACATTTGATATTTTGGCAATAATCGATGAGTAACACGTGTGACGTGGTCACGTGACGCACCTCTTACAATAGGACTTTATACATTTATTTTAGTTTTATTATAACAACATAAATACTTGTTAGTAATTTTAGACATGTTTAGATGAATTATATTTTGACACGCACTAGTTTTCACTGAGCTCAGGAGAGAGGGTTACTCCGACATAATTACGTCGGTTTTATTATGTAAAAAATTTCATTACTTACCTTTAGTTCAGTAGTTTTTTAACCAATTCCAATAATATGTGAATGTGTTATTTTTTTTGCGAATTTTGATTTCATAGAACAAAAGTTTTGACGTATTGAGAGGATGCTGGTTACCAGTATATAACCCTGTATAAACACGCTGTAGTGCAGACACTGCAGACCCGTGGTACGACCTGCTGAGTTCAAAGATCAAACCGTTTGACATTTCGGGGAGCTGGTATCAGCGGCCACACCTACATACAGACCGACCTGCTTATCTCCAGAAGTGGACAAATTTTGGAACTAAAATTGTTCTACGGATGGCTGATAGCTTTGCTCAGAAAATACGATGGTAGCTCCCACACCCAACTCTACAGATAAATTGGTCGCACTGCAGTTAAATTATCCAGTTCCCTTTGCCATTGTTCTGTTTGTATCTAGATCGGAGAGGAGTTTACACAATCTCGGTAAACTTTAATCTACGGGAGTGTCCGCCATGTTGCAACCTTCTCAGCGTAATGCAACATCCTTGTGGTAATTACAACTAACTGTTATTGCACGCTGTTAATAAATACTGGAGGGCCTAGAAAGGTGTCGGGTAATGCACAGTATGCGCACCGTGTCGTGGTGGAGTCTCGCAGTGAAGCATCAGGAAGTATACAGTTACCATTATGATACTCCACGTGTACTCTATACCTGGTTGATCTTTGGGTTGCATTCCGGGAGCCCTACACTACCACTAACTACTACACTACCCAGTGAAAGGCGACAGTCGTTCCGCGCTGAATGGCGGCGCAGCGGCGCGTGCGCGTGCGCGTGCGCATCTCGTGCAGATTCACTTTTACACTGCACAACACACGTCGGTGCACGCCAGGACGCGAGTCGTTCACAAACAGGCAGCTCCTTACCATCTACCTACCTACCTGCTTGTACATACCCACTACAATTAAAGAAAATATGAACATTGTATTGTGGAAGCTGTATGGAACATGCTGGACCCACTGTACCGAGTGTGACCAGGTGCCGCTGCGTATGACACGAGATACATCAACCCGTCAAACTCCTGCTTTTTTCTAAATCTTTAAATTTTCTAACCATTTCTATGTAATTTATTTATTATTTTTTATAAATAATAGGCTTGCGTTTGACCACCATCAATGATGCGGTCTACGTTGGAGCACGCTTGCCTAAAAGAAACCCATTCACTCGTGATTTGAAGACACCCATATTGTAACTATCGGGGAACACCCATTCAGGCAGCGCATTCCACAGACTAGCAGTTCGCACAAAAAATGTGGAATCAAAGCGCTTCGTACGGGTTTTCGGAATATCAACCATAAAGCGATGACGATATTTCGTGCCCTCTCTGGCATTCCGATAGAAAAATGAGCAGGAGGGAATTAGATCGTGCAGATCCGATGCACACTCTCCGAAATGTATCCGATAAAAAACCGATAGACTAGCAACTTTACGTCGATGCTCAAGACTAACAAGCTTAGTCCGAACTAAGGATTCATTGCTGATCATTAAATTATTTAGCTGTACGGTTTCTGCAGAGTTGTAAATAATTATATAATTATATAATGATTCAGTTCAGTGCCGATGGTAGTTTGAATTCTATAATTCAGTTTGTTATTTGTCCTGCCAAGCTCGTTACACTCAACTGGGGATGCCTCGAATGGAATGGTTTCTCCTGTAGGTATAGTATGTAGGTAGGTATATAGAACTCGGCAAGTAAATGATGATGGTGTTGTAACGTGACGGTCCGTCAGACCGCTCGGCACAGTTAGCACATGTCGGTAATTAGTAGAGAGACGCGACAACGAGCGACGCCGCGCGCCGCGACCAGGTCAACTGTGACACACTGCAGTTACACCCTACCTACCTACTTTACTGTTTACTGCGTTTCTAACAACGTACCTCCCCGTACCACCCTCCATCAACTGAAGGCTTCTTGTACAAAGTCAACTTATATATCTATACTAATATTATAATGAGGAAAAATTTGATTGTTTGTTTGTTTGTTTGCATTGAATAGGCTCCGAAACTACATTATCCCCGGGTAACATAGGCTATAATTATTAAATTTTCAAAAAATAGGGATCCTTACTAAAACTCCAATAATATAACCCAAGGTGTAAAAAATAATACTTACACCCGTGCGAAGCCGGGGTGCGTTGCTAGTTACACATAAACTGTCAATAATAAACAAGTCTATTGTCAATAATAACAAGTTCATTTTCAACAAATCGTTATCTTGCGGCACCTTTCCCACTAAATGGAAGACTGCACACATCACTCCTATCCATAAAAAAGGCGACCAAAATGATATTACAACATACAGACCTATTTCCATATTGTCCTCTATTGGAAAATTGTTCGAATCTTTAGTTCAAAAAAAGATCCACTACCATCTGAAACCGATACTCAATCCTTGCCAGCATAGTTTTTTGCCCGGCAGATCGACCACATCAAATCTTCTGGATTATGTAACTGACATAACTGAAGCCTTGGAAAACAAACATGAAGTCCATGTTATCTACACAGATTTCTCTAAAGTGTTCGATGTGGTCAACCACAACCTGCTCATACAAAAACTGGGTCATGCTGGTATCTGTGGCTCATTACTTCGGTGGTGTGAATCATATCTTCAAAATAGGTCCCAGCTAGTCTCGATCAGAGGCTTCAAATCAGATCCACAAACGGTTCCATCTGGCGTGCCTCAAGGCTCCCATCTCGGCCCCTTATTTTTTCTGTTGTTTGTAAATGACTTATGTACAAACATGAAATCTAGTTATCAAATGTTCGCAGACGATCTTAAGTTGTACAGGGAAATTCGTGAACACGAAGATATCATATTGTTACAATGCGACTTGGACAAAATTAGCCACTGGAGTTCCCAAAACATCATGTTGCTTAATACTGCTAAATGTTTTTACATGAATTTTCAAGAAAACGTAATCCCACGCCTGCCAACTATTTTATTAATAACTCACCTATTAGTGAAGTCTCCAGCATTCGAGACTTGGGCATTATAATTGATGCAAAAATTAATTTTCGCGAACATATAGACCACATCTCAAAGAAGGGGAGCACGGTTGGCGGGTTTTGTCACAAGGCAAACAAAATTCTTCAAGGATGTAGAAATACCTATTATTCTTTTCACATGTTACGTTCGCTCACTTTTAGAATACTGTTGCACTGTTTGGAGCCCATCATACGCTGTACATATCAGCCGATTGGAAAGATTACAAAAGCAGTTCCTCTATCATCTTTCATATACAAATAACCTCTGTCGAAATCTTCCGTCCTTTAGCTCAAAACTTGAACATTTTAATATGATCTCACTAGAACGTAGACGTAACTATGCGGATATCGTATTACTGCAAAAGATAATTGATGGCAAAATTGACTGTGTCGACCTGCAACGTTCACGGTCGACCTGCTGTCTAAAGTTGCACTTTCGGTGCCACGTTCAAGCAGCCGCCTCCTTAACAGAAAAACCTTCTATCTCTCTCCATGTCGCACGAATTATGGCCAGCACTCTCCGTTACACCGGATGTGCTCAGCCTACAATAAAATATGCCATGACTTTGACATTTTCGGTGACAACATCAACTGTTTCAAACAAAATTTTATTCATCAAAATCTTTAGTTTATTTTAGTCAAATTATGTATATATTATATCGTTATGAGTGTTATATTATTTGTAGCATGCTGTGTTTACCTCTAGAAGGTTGTGCATTCATCGCATTTAACATCGCAAATGTATTTATTCCTAAGATAAGAGTGTATGACCAGTTTGGTGAACCAAAAAAAAAAAAGTCTATTAAAGTGAGGCTACATGTTTTTTCATGTTAGCGCCAACACTCTTCATCAATGACTGTTAAAACTACTTACATCAATGCAAAGATCTTATATCTATATACACTAAAGGGAACCATCAATGCTCTTCATTTATAAAAAAATTGTAGCTGTCACTTTGACAAGTCCGACAGCGCGTCCGAAAATGAAACAGAGAATGGCCGGGCAGCTGGCGGCAGCTACAGAGCGGACTGATGGCTACAAAACGTGGTAATAAATAGCTGCGTGCGAGCAATAATTGCAGAATCGTTTCATTCCGCAAGCAATTTAACTAGAATTATTCTGAACGTGAAGGTGAAAGTACTATCCAGCAGATCAGCGTTGTTACTGGTTCAAAAAATGTTTATTTCGTATACAAATAATAGTTTGTGAACGGTGAGATTTCATAACATTTCCATGCAAATTGTGATAAGTTTTGTAATAGATGTAATTTTTGCGATGAGAACAATCCCGCTTCTGAAATTTGACGGTCGGTCGTGTATTATATAGTGTATACCACACCTCAGCGTTTTCTACCGATTTTGTTGATCTCCGAAGCCGCTCACCGAACGGTGCCAGTAGTGGCGTGACGAGCTCTGCTCTTATAAAAGAGATTGCAAGGTGAGGTAGGCAGCTCAGCAAGCAAGCGGAAGGAGTTAGGGGGAGTTATGCCGAGCGTGGAACATAACATTAAAAAGTTAACTTTTGGAAGTGTTGGAACAGAATAGTAAACTAACTGGAGTCTAGAAACACAACAAGCTATACCAACCAGCTCAAGTGTAAGGCTGATAGCTTAGCAGCTGGCTAACACAACGGCACACGGCACACGAGGCTGTCCGCGGCTTCACACGGGCGCGGCATTGTGCCGGGAGTCACTTTCACGTCGCCGTGTATGGCCGTGTATGGCCGTGTAGCCGAGCGTTGCGTACGACTCACGTAACTATTGTTTTTGCACCGGATTTGATACTTGGAAGTCGTTATTTTAATTGTTTTATTACATATCGTGAGGCATTAATAAACGCGATCTTAACGTCGTGGCCCGCGGCGGCCTCACTTACCTGCAGATATCACACGAGAGAGAATGCTTTTTGTAAATTCCCCACGAACCAACTGGTTGGTCTGTAGGTCAGGCAGGAAAGAAAGAAAGAAAGAAAATAAATTTTATTCGACACCTTTACAAAAACTTATATCTAGAGGATACAATCAGTGTCGAATGGGTCCGTCTCGGCATTAATGCTGAAAGTCAAAGACTATCAGCGCCGGACAACAGACGAACCCTTGAGTTTACACTTACAATACACTTAACACAAATTTACATATATATTTGAGAGGATAAACGTGCTGCCGGCAGAAGTGCAAGCCTCACTCTTCTCTCTCCTAGTCATCCAAAGGGAGGAGGAATAACAATGAGATTAGGTTCATCATTGATCGAGTTATTTTCGTTCGACTCCTGAGCGGAATTCTCGCCCGGCCCAGAATACAAGACCCCTCGCATCTCGAGTCGGGTAAACAGTTGAAGGACCTTTATAATTTGGGTAACGATTTAACAAACAGCACCGTCTTCATGAATTCAGCAAGCAGCCCGAGATGTGCCTCTACGCTACGATAAAGTATTATTATCTCGAGTGGCTTCTCTCTGTATCTACTGAATAATGTGTTTATTTAATGTAGGAGGCATCGTGTCAGATAGTGCTCCTACTTTCCTAGGTGCGAGATGTGCATGACGCGGAGATTGAGACGAAATCATCATCATCATCATGCTATGTACCGCTCCCGAGCACTGGTCTCGACACGCGTGTCAGAGACACGAGCGGAGCCGCGTGGCTCGACCGACACGGAAACAGCACAAATTATACTCGTGTGGCGGTCTTCGTGAAATTTTGTAGTTTTCTTACATTTTCCAAAATAAAAGTACCCGATTTAACATCTAGAGTTAATTCACCAAAAAATTTATAGTTTCTCGAGCGACGAAAGGGTCCACCATGCCAAATTAGTTGCGTTTACCTGATAGAAACAGCTGGCAGGCCAGCTACCGGCACAAGTAACGGCGCCCGCGTCGTGGAGTAAACACAATGTTGTACTGAGGGTTCCGAAGCTGTCTAACCTCACTCTCGAGCCAACTTGGGTAATATTTGTGAGGTTTCCCTCGGTCGGGGCTGGAGGCTGAAGGTCGCAGGAGCGCGGTGTGGCTTCCTAGTCGCCGAGCGCGGGTTCGACGCCTGCTGTTCAGTATATAATACCTGTTGTAATGCTATCAGTTCACTAAACAACTTATTGATAAAACTGTACCTACTCCAACTCACGCTTATAGTGTAGTAATAATATATCTTAATTGTAATTATAATATCTTATAGTGTAGCTAATAGTAAGTAGTGTTTGTAAGTTTGTCTATCTGTATGTATTTTTTAGCCGACTTCAGGAGGAAGGTTCTCAAATCTGTCTGTTTATTTTAATTTAATTAATATGTATTTATGTAGTAGGTATGTACGCCGGTTACTCCGACAGTAACTGAGAACTGATTTACGCAATTATTTAATTACTTATTTACCGTGCCTCGATAAACACATAATAATATCACGAAAATATAACATTCTTGTAGAGGAGCGAGTTGAACAGAACAGTGGAGCGGTGTTGCCACTTTTTTGCTGTTATAGTTATATTGCAATGACAAAGTTCCCCGACGCAGACGCGCCGCCGCATAGAACCGGTTTTTCAGAGTCCTAAAAACTATTTGCAAAAACTAGATATTTAGTGAAGTAATATCTACAACATAGAGACTAGAAAGGTAGGTTGTAGGTAGGTAGGTTGGTACAGTGTTGCCTGTCAGCGAGCGGAGGTCGACGGACGATCCGCTGCAGACTCGCGGCTCATGTGTACGTACTACTAGATACGCGATATCACACTAGCTGAGCTTTAATCCTGGACTAAGCTACGTAATGTTTTACTTGCATTTTTCAAAGTTATACCAAAAACATCCGGGATAATATACTTTTTATCCTATCCTATGCTTATCTTTATACTACATCTAACTTCCTCGCCTGAATCTTATCAAAACAAGTGCAGACATTTAGTCGTGGAAAGCTTATGAAGGTGGGATTCGTACTCGTTACCCTGACCACGTGCGACATACTGGAACTGACTGGCAAGTCTTATAATGTTAGCTTCCTATAGGTCTCGAGCAGGATGTACGATGCGGGTCGGTGCGGTCCGACATGTCCCGTCCCGTCCCGTCCCGTCCCGTCCCGCCGGAACAGAGCGGGCGCGACACGTGACACGTGACCCGGTCACGGAGCGCGGCCGATCAATCAACTCACTCATGACGCGCTCGGAGCTCTCACATCTCACATCTCACGTCTCACATTGTGTCTGAGACCTCTCGGAAGGTGATTTATACACAAAGTTATAAGAGCTGGTATCTAGCTCACCTCTATGTAGCTCCGAGCTGTTACAAACTGTTCATTGTGCAACATAAATAACTATTATTCTATATACCTAGTGCTTCACAGGACGACCAACATTACAACATTCGAGCTTCATTACAAAATTCTTATAAATATACTTAAATAGATACACAAAGTCAATGACAGGTCCGCATCCACTGCATGCCCGCGACTCACGATGTCGTCGGTCCATCTAGTGCAAAGACAAAATAACCAGCGTCGGTCTATCTAGTGGGAGGAGGAAGCTGCGTCTTCCGGTTCGTGGTCTCCACTCCAGAACCTTTCTTCCCCATCGGTTATCGGTTCTTCGAGCGATGTGGCCTGCCCATTGCCACTTCAACTTGCAAATTTTAACAGCTATGTCGGTGACTCTGGTTCTTTGTCGAATATCCACGTTCCGGATTGTATCGGCTCCGAGCATAGCTCTCTCCATCCGCCGTGAGACTCGTGACTCGTGAGTTTTACCAAACAGTTGTATATTACGAGTAGATAATATTATCCTGTAGAGTGGCAAGGTTCAGTAGCTCTCTGTCTCGCTACTCTCTCTCTTCTTCCAGGATCGGAGGAGAGTTGTGAGGGCCAGCCGTGCGACTTGTCGCGGGAGTGTCTCAGTTTCTCTCTGTCTCGCTACTCTCTCTCTTCTTCCAGGATCGGAGGAGAGTTGTGAGGGCCAGCCGTGCGACTTGTCGCGGGAGTGTCTCAGTTTCTCTCTGTCTCGCCACTCTCTCTCTTCTTCCAGGATCGGAGGAGAGTTGTGAGGGCCAGCCGTGCGAC
The DNA here is from genome assembly GCA_932305915.1 of Agriopis marginaria. NCBI lineage: Eukaryota > Metazoa > Arthropoda > Insecta > Lepidoptera > Geometridae > Agriopis > Agriopis marginaria. The sequence goes on from OW029935.1 coordinate 33,694, forward strand.
TTGTCGCGGGAGTGTCTCAGTTTCTCTCTGTCTCGCTACTCTCTCTCTTCTTCCAGGATCGGAGGAGAGTTGTGAGGGCCAGCCGTGCGACTTGTCGCGGGAGTGTCTCAGTTTCTCTCTGTCTCGCTACTCTCTCTCTTCTTCCAGGATCGGAGGAGAGTTGTGAGGGCCAGCCGTGCGACTTGTCGCGGGAGTGTCTCAGTTTCTCTCTGTCTCGCTACTCTCTCTCTTCTTCCAGGATCGGAGGAGAGTTGTGAGGGCCAGCCGTGCGACTTGTCGCGGGAGTGTCTCAGTTTCTCTCTGTCTCGCTACTCTCTCTCTTCTTCCAGGATCGGAGGAGAGTTGTGAGGGCCAGCCGTGCGACTTGTCGCGGGAGTGTCTCAGTTTCTCTCTGTCTCGCTACTCTCTCTCTTCTTCCAGGATCGGAGGAGAGTTGTGAGGGCCAGCCGTGCGACTTGTCGCGGGAGTGTCTCAGTTTCTCTCTGTCTCGCTACTCTCTCTCTTCTTCCAGGATCGGAGGAGAGTTGTGAGGGCCAGCCGTGCGACTTGTCGCGGGAGTGTCTCAGTTTCTCTCTGTCTCGCTACTCTCTCTCTTCTTCCAGGATCGGAGGAGAGTTGTGAGGGCCAGCCGTGCGACTTGTCGCGGGAGTGTCTCAGTTTCTCTCTGTCTCGCTACTCTCTCTCTTCTTCCAGGATCGGAGGAGAGTTGTGAGGGCCAGCCGTGCGACTTGTCGCGGGAGTGTCTCAGTTTCTCTCTGTCTCGCTACTCTCTCTCTTCTTCCAGGATCGGAGGAGAGTTGTGAGGGCCAGCCGTGCGACTTGTCGCGGGAGTGTCTCAGTTTCTCTCTGTCTCGCTACTCTCTCTCTTCTTCCAGGATCGGAGGAGAGTTGTGAGGGCCAGCCGTGCGACTTGTCGCGGGAGTGTCTCAGTTTCTCTCTGTCTCGCTACTCTCTCTCTTCTTCCAGGATCGGAGGAGAGTTGTGAGGGCCAGCCGTGCGACTTGTCGCGGGAGTGTCTCAGTTTCTCTCTGTCTCGCTACTCTCTCTCTTCTTCCAGGATCGGAGGAGAGTTGTGAGGGCCAGCCGTGCGACTTGTCGCGGGAGTGTCTCAGTTTCTCTCTGTCTCGCTACTCTCTCTCTTCTTCCAGGATCGGAGGAGAGTTGTGAGGGCCAGCCGTGCGACTTGTCGCGGGAGTGTCAGGAAGTCTGACCACAAATAAACAAGTCAGGGATTGATTCATGTCACGCTGTGATGTCACGCGATGTCTTCTCCAATTTTATTTTTAATCAACATACAAATTATTTGCATTGTTATAGCTTTTGACGTTCAAAAGTGTATATAACCGTGCTAAATTGATATAAAATAAATGATTGATATTTTTTTATTGAATAAGCTATAATATATTATAATACTTAACTCGAAAGGTAAAATATTTTCTTCAAATTGAAAAGCGCGTTCCTCAGAGATGGAATAATTAGGGGATGAATCTCATCAATTCTTGTTTATTACATTTTAATTACTTCCCGAGAAGTCAGTTTTTTTAATTACTTTATAGGTAATGGTCCCGGCCGAGAGTACCGGAGCCTCCATGGCAGGTAACATGATTCTCTCCATCGCCTGCATCCGGCGTATTGTGATCATTTCCAATACAAGTTCCGCAATAAACTACCGGGAACATATTGAACTCTATGCCACCGGAATTGAGTTGAAATTGAAGTAGATCATTTGTTTGTGGGTTTGATTTTCGTGGTCGATTTTTAAAGGAAATATCCGATTGTTGAACTACATGATTGTGTTTTATCATGCTCCTTATTACAGCGGATTAAAGTTAAAAATGCAGTTGTTGTTTTTTTCTAATTTGTGACCGGAAATTGAAATTGACGTATGAGCGTTTGTATGGACGGAGTGTTCAGTTCAGTGTCCACATTAGATTATGTTGGGTAGATATAGACACGTACCAGTGAGTACCTACAGTTCCGGATGGAAGGCTCTGGCTACAGGCGTCAGGTGAGGAACGGCGCGGCACTAAAGCTACCTCTGGGCAAGCGCAATGACAATATAAATTATCTTCGTGCAAGCGTGACGCTTACTATCAAGCGAACGACTTGCTCATCTCTATAAAATTCACTCAGTAGCATTAAAAAAAGAAAACACCTTATTCACACTCATACACATTAGAAATCAATTCGTGACGTTTCGAACACTGCAGGGTCAGTGGTCGCAGGTAGGTAGGTATACTTAGGTATAGTAGGTACGGACAAAATCCGTTTAAATTTAATCGCGAAGCCTTACGGGTAGGTAGGTACTAGGCTATATAGCGCAGCGTAGGAAGTCCACCCACAAGATGGACAGACGACCTAAAAGAGACCGCAGGGAAACGCTGGATGCAGGCCGCTTCCAACCGGCCCGTATGGAGATCGATGGGGGAGGTCTATGTCCAGCAGTGGACGTCCTATGGCTGAAATGATGAGGTACTAGGCTACCGACAAATTCAAACAATATAAAAGTTTTACGAACATTATTGTGGGAAGATTGTTCTTGCGCGTGTTCCTGTGATGAGTATATAGCTGCATCGACAGTTAATTCGACACCGACTGACTCCCGACTGACTCCCGACTGACTCCCGACTGACTCCCGACTGACGTTGTAGCTAGCACAAAACAGGTAGCAGATACTACAGTACTGTTTCCCCAACATTCAACTAATATTATGTTTAGAGTTATGGTTCATACAAAAATCTCTAAAAACAAAAAAATACTGTTTTCCCAACTTTTCCAATTTTCCTTTTAATTTTTTTTAACATTGAATATTTTTTTAGACAGTTAGATGCGATTACCAACGAACTGTATTTCATATTAACTGACTTTGAAAAAAGGAGGAAGGTTCTCAATTCGATTCGTATTTTATTTATACAGATTTCGTTTATAGGTATACCTATCTGGGTCGAGGAGTCCGCGGATAGGCCGCACCCTTCGCTTCTTGTAGTCGGCTAACTACCTACATACCTAGTTTAATTCACCACAGACTATAATGAAAGATGCTTCACCTACCTCTAAATAATAGCAATTTAATATGAAGCAAGTACCAGTAAAGGTATCTTGTGATGTAAGCGGAGAGACCGCTCCCTCTCCCGCACCCCGCCCCGCCCCCGCCCCGCCCCCGCCTTTCTAATCAGCTATACTGCTCGTCATCTGCATCCAGTAGAGACATCTCTGAACGCACACTGCTCTGTATTGGTAGAGTTGTATGATTCCGTGGTGTATAGACTTGCAAGCGCAGCGTAGGACTGGTAGGACGTCCATCCACAAGGTGGACGGACGACCTAAGAGGATGCAGGCCGCTTCTAACCGGCCCGTATGGAGATCGATGGGGGAGGTCTATGTCCAGCAGTGGACGTCCTCCGACCGAAGTGATGATGATGGGAGACTTCATGTCAGTGTAGCTCGCACGCTGTTCAGATGTACCACGTGATACCACGCACACGTTCCGTGACTCCCGGCCTCGGGTACATATCATCGTCAGTAAAATGAATACAAAGTAGCTCCAAATACGTTTGAAAGGCAAACCAACGTGCCCAATAAAATAACGTAACAAAGCATTCGTTACTAATTAATTCATTACAAGTTACACATAAAAATGCAATAATGTTATAAATAAAGTGCGGTAGATACGTTTTACCGAGGTCTGCGCGGTGATACAAACACAAGTTAATTAGCTTGAGTGAACTCAGTCCGTCCTGTGTCTGACAACGACGCAAACGTAGGTACGACGCGCGATTTAGGAGTAAGAAAATAATCAACAAATGCATGTGACTGTGTTTATAAAGTACCTAAAATACGCATACTGAGTCGGCTGTAAAGCTGCACTCGACCTCCTGTCGGCAAGCTCCTCGTTCTGCGTGCCCTGCGTCTAGCATCCTCACTTGACACTTTCAAAGGCACAGAGGCGTATTATACAGTACTGTATATATCCCGTTGTTGGCATCTTCGACCAGCGAGTATGTAGTGAGTTTACGATTTATGTGACCGTATTGTGTTTCGATATAGCCAGATGTACACGGAAAAAAATGCTCGCGAAATTTGTTTCCGACCAAGAATATTTTTATTCTCAGAAATATTGTTTAATATCAAGTAAATAAATGCTTGAATTAATAATAATGTCTTAGAACAACAAAACTGATACTCTTCGCGAAAAACAATATTATTCTCATTATATTTACTACAAACAAAACAATTATTATTCCTTCAAGAATATCTGGGTGTTGGGTAAACAATTTATATTTTTTTCAATTTAAGATTTTTTTGGATCTTATTGTGAGAAAATAATGTATAGGACCAAGAACTATAAAACTTTGATTCAGAACCTGTGACACTTTACTTTAACTAAAACTTTTAACTTGTTAACTCAAGAATATCTTTTTGATTCAAAAAAATATTGTCTTACTTTAAATAATGTATTATTCTCATAAATCGGAAAGTAGGAACGTCTTATTTAAAGAAAAATAAATTTCGTATGAAGAAAAATATTTTTATTTTGATGTAAATTTAAGTATTGAATTAATAATGTAAAATGATTCAAAATAAGATAGGGTTACGTTTCCTATTAAGAAAACACTTGTTTGGTTCAAGATATATTTTTTTGGGTTAAGTAAGTATTTTGGCATTAAAGTAAGAATCGATTTAATTCTTAACAAGGTAACTAAATGTTTTAGACCAAGATTCGTCTGTTTTGTGGGAATAAGAAGTGGATTGTTCAACTAAGAAAACCCTATGATACAAAATAAGATAGACATACATTTTATTCTAAGAAAATACATGTTTAGTTTAAGACAATTTTTATTGGATTAATTAATTACTATCGTCAAACTAAGAAATAAAATACTTTTAAGTAAAGCAGTCTTATGTTTTAAGCCAAGATTTGTTTGTTTTGAGGGAATGCGTATTGGATATTTCAACTAAGAATCCCTATGATACAAAATAAGATCGACAATAATTTTATTCTAAGAAAATACATGTTTAGTTAGAAACAATTTTTATTGGATTAAGTAACTACTAGCGTTATACTAAGAAACAAAATAATTTGAAGCAAGATGGTCTTATGTTTTTAGCCAAGATTTGTTTGTTGTGAGGGAATACGTATTGGATATTTCAACTAAGAATCCCTATATGATACAAAATAAGATAAATAAACATTTTATTCTAAGAAAAATTCATGTTTAGTTCGAGACAATTTTTATTGAATTAAGTAACTACTAGCGTTATACTAAGACACTAAATAATTTTAAGCAAGATAGTCTTATGTTTTTAGCCAAGATTTGTCTGCTTTGAGGGAATAAGTATTGGATATTTCAACTAAGAATCTCTATGTGACGCAAAACAAGATAGACATACATTTTATTCTAAGAAAATACATGTTTAGTTCCAGACAATTTTTATTGGATTAAGTAACTACTAACATCATACTAAGAAACAAAATAATTTTAAGCAAGATAGTCTTATGTTTTTAAACAAGTTTTGTCTGTTTTGAGGGAATACGTATTGGATATTTCAACTAAGAGTCCCTATATGATACAAAATAAGATAGAAAAACATTTTATTCTAAGAAAAAATCATGTTTAGTTCGAGATTTTTTTTGTTGAATTAAGTAACTACTAGCGTCATACTAAGACACAAAATAATTTTAAGCAAGATAGTCTTATGTTTTTAGCCATGATTTGTCTGTTTTGAGGGAATAAGTATTGGATATTTCAATTAAGAATCCCTATATGATGCAAAACAAGATAGACATACATTTTACTCTCGGTGTAAGAACCAGACGAACGTAACTACCAAAAACTCGAAAATAGTTTTTTTTTTCGTAAATGGGTACTAAATGTAGTCCTGCGCGATGTGCCAAAACGACGTAACTGTGCAGTCAATATTTCACTAATTCAATAATAACGTAATGGAAAAAAATGTTTCTCATTGATCTAGAAAAACGTAACTTTAGTAGCGGTACAAAAAGTGTTTTAAATTAGTTGATAATAGGTGACATAATCAACCCATTTATACCAATTAACTGCCCAAATAACGTATATTGTTCCAATAAAATAAATGTTTGTAAACATTCAAGAATATTTAAGTAAGAGCCGAAATAACGTATGCAACCAATACTTGAAAATATATAAATATGTTCCATAATAAGTGTATATATTTTATGCCTAGTTTTATTCTATAATAGTATGGGTTAATTTACCTATACTTTTTTCATTAGTTAAATATATATTATCCTCTATATAACTCTTTAAAATTCAAAGAATTGAAATATTCTCCAGTTAATAAAAAAAACCTAGATACTTTTATCTGGATCTTACACCGCGAATTTACTAAGAATCCCCATTATGCTAAATATATTTAGGCGACTAAATAAAATAAAGCGAAAGTCTTTTAGGGGACAAATCGGAGTTCGTATTTTATACCTACCTATGTTTGTTCGACGATAACTCGAGTAGGTAAAAAAACGATTGTCAGCCCAGCACCAGTGCTCAGCCTTTACAGACTTTATTTCTATGTAAATAGCGGTAGAATTTACCATTGAACAGAATCTTTGATCTCTGATAGTTAAATAATCAAACCTACGAACTAACTGCGTTTTAGGATGCCTATGATCTACGATCATTTATTTGCACTGTCGCTATGATTTTTTATTGAATATTAGGTGTCTAAACTTGAAAAGCAATTTTATTCACTAAATACGCTCTAATTTTGGTGGTTTACTATTAGGTTTTGAATTTCAATGCATCTGCAGTAATTTTATGGCTAACTACTAGCTGATATTAGTTATATAATCTGAAAGATCGTTTTATCAGTAGTCAGCTACAGATTTTATTGCAAAATTGAACCTTAACACCTTTTGATAAGGACTATTTTTTTCCATATCTCCATCTGGGTTCCATAGTAATTTAATTCTCATAGGGCTCTCTATCACGGATAAGTGGCTTTATTATAATATAACGAGTAATAGTCGACCAACTCAAAAAATGTACTTGTTTGTTACACGTTATAAGCCATTCAATTGTGAACTTTATATATATTTTTAAAATTCTACTTAGTAGGTATTAACTTATCTATAACTAGTAGAAGTTGAAAGTCGCGTTTCTTAATCCAAGAATAATTGATTCTTAGATGTAAATCGAATGTCTTGACTAATAGAGTATGTGACTATAACCGGCAACGGAAGGATGGGGGGGACGAATGAGTGTTGTCATATCTAAAATAAATTCCCTAGTTTTAAGGAGAGTGCGACTTTTCAGAAGAGAATTTGCATTAATACCTAAAAGTGTATTAAGAAACTATTTCCTCGCAATCAAAGTGAGAAAAAAAAAGTTTAAAATAATGCCCAGGTTAAAAAACTAAAAAACCGACTATTGTTTAACATAAAAGATTACTCTGCTTTCTACCCTTATGGGTGGAATAATTAATTTATATTGGACCACCCTTAAGATTATAACCCTCTAGCTTCACCTGCGTTGTCAATAAAACATAATCTAAGTCACTCGAGGAGAGTGTATCTTTGTATTCGTGAAAGAGTTTTTTGAATCATGACTAGGTAAGCACAACCAATAATGCAGGTACAAATATTAGGTCGTACAATTCATCCATGTTTATAATACTGGTCGCAATTTATTGACACGTACCGAAAATATACAACACAACGTATCAGCTTTTATTCCTGTGATTGGTTTCACTGAACATTTATGTTACTTTATTTTACACTAGATTTCTTCCGCGGCTTCACCCGCGCTGTGAACAATACATAGCCAAATATGTCACTCAGGGATAGTGGAGCTTTCTATGCGTGAAATATTTTTTTAAAATCGGACCAGTAGTTCCGGAGTTTGCCCGTTACACACAAACTCACAAACTTCACCTCCTTATAAAACGTGTGTTGAAGTGTAGATTATAGTGTGTACCTAATAGTGTAAATACAGATATTGAGACCGTTCATTTGAAAGAAACAGATAGCGTTCCGGACGTCTATCTACCCTCACGCACTAAAGAAGTGAGTACTCGCTCCGTTTTGAACTGCAGGGTAAAATCCCCATGTATTGTACATGTCCGTAATAAAGTTATAAGATTATTTACGGGATATTTACCGTGGTAAGGTTGTGGAATAAGCTCCCAATATTTCGGCGCAGTTACATGCACCATGTTCACGGGAAGACTGAGGAATGCGGGTGGTTAGTCGAACATTTAAAAAGTTAGGTGCAGACATAACTATCTACCCTCTTTCTTAGTCTTTTGCTACGGTTATCACTGGAATTTGAACTCGAACAAAACACAAGTCCCGACAAAACACAATCACTGTATCACTGCGTATAGTATTCCCGTAAATAATCATATAACTTTAGTGAACAACCGTGATAGTTTAAAACAGACCCTGTTACTAAGTCTCCGGTGTTTGTCTGTCTGTCTGTCCTTTAAACGGTTGCATCTCGTGAACCGTAGGTAATAGAGCTGGCAGTTTTTTTTACAGAATACTGTGGATTAAACAAAAACAACAAAAAGTCAAAAATGAAGGGTCCCATACAAAAAACCATATTTGAAAAGGTATTTTTGTATTTTTCATATCTCAAAAACGGTAATAAGTACAAGGCTCAAACTTGATATTATTATAGTGCACAATCTGTAGTATAAGTACCTAACAAAAAAAAACGGGCCAAGTACGAGTCAGGCCCGCCCCAAATAGTCTCGTGCGATCACCGAAGTTCGCCCACCGATCGATCACCCATTCGCGCATATTATACAAAACCCCGAGAGCTGTCAACTCGAGCTCTCTAATCGCTTCGATTGATTTGATTATAATTTAAATTTTGTCGTTTAATGTTTTGAATGAATTTAAAGAATTTTAACCATTTATAAGGGAAATGTTTCGGAGCTGGCAACCCTGTATTCGCCAATTCTCAGATTTGTCCTGTCGCGTCAAGTGGGGTTGTGAATCGTATCGAATACATTTTAATATAAATTTCAATTAATCTAATTTATTAAGCAGAGCGGTTGTGATCCATATTCGCCGTACACCAAGAATTGAATTGAACCAAAAAAGCTATCGTAAGTTGTCTCTGCAAAAAATCTTGTGATCGTGTGTTGTTTCTTTTTCTAGTGTAACAGTTTACTTTGTGATTATTAACCTTCTTAATCGTTTGTTGTGATATTAATGCAGATGGCTGACGATGAAACTTCGATAGAAGTTATATTGCACAAATGGGGAGTTCCGGAGTCTGTTATAGACAGATTTAAAGGTAAGTTTTATTACTTAAAGTATCGTTTAAGTTCTCGAATAGAGACCTCATACCGGCAAGCGCAGCGTAGGACGACCCACCACAAGACAAGGTGGACAGACGAGCTATTAAACATGCACGCTGATCAGTCTATCTATATCTGATCTATCTGACAGATAAGAACACGCTGAATGCAAACCGCTTCAAACCACTCTAGGAAGTCAATGAGGGAGACGTATGTCCAGCATTGGACGTTCTACGGCTGAGATGATGACATTGATTATTAATATATTTTTTTTTCTTCCAGAAAATGAAATTCAGCAATACCAACTAAAACATCTAAGTGATGATTTTCTCAAAGAGCTATGCCCTTTAATTGGCCACATACTTTTGGTTAAATCCAAAATTGAAGAATATTTGACTGCACATGGTAAGTTACACCTACTAATAATTAGTATTTCATTTATTTTTGAAGGGATCAAATTTGTATGTATAGCCAACTAACTATAATTATTGCATTGAGTATAGGTAGGTATGTTTTTTTATTAGTTTTGATCAGCAGTTTCACTCATTTAGTGGTAAAGCAAGTGAAAAACAATATTCTCAATATGTAAACTAAAAACAAGAAAATTATTATCTCTTCAAGAATCTCTGGGTGTTGTTTAAACAGTTTATATATTTTTAAAATCTTAGTACATAAATAAATAATAATAGGAAATCTTAGTGCGTGAAGCTGCTAAAAATGTAGCTTGTGTGTCAATCCGTGCTATTGGGATAACAAAGACAAACTTACACGCAAACTATCGCATATAAAATATTAATCAGTGTGGTGTGATTTCAGATTAATTTGGATATCGAAGAAAAGTACAAGGAAAATTCTTTGAATTTTTATACGAAGTGGCAAACGTTTATAAATACAATTATCAGTTTGAAATTTATTAATACAAATAAATATGATTCGTTGGCAACTTTATACGAAGGCATAACACAGGAAACCGATAATGGTGAGTTACATACTTTTTTCGGTACCTATCTACTACACCACAGCATGGTAGCCACTAAGCCAGCCACTAGCCATACACATAAGTACCTATGTATAATTTTTCGCATTTATTTTTCAGATCGGAAGGTTCCAGATCAAATGAAACTCGTGTCATCCCATCCCTCCATAAGGGAGACTCGACAGAAAAACAAAATTTTCGACACTGGAGTGCATCGAGAATCTCATTGTTGATATTGATGTAAGTTTATTTATTTATGCGAGGCGTTATGTAGAAGGTTAGATAAGCCAAACGGGTGTGTTCGGGGAACCATTTGGAAAATAAAAGTAGCCAAAAAAAACCCTGACCATATTAATATCTGAACGGGTGTTACTCACGTTATATTAGGCCGGATCGTGAATAACAACCGTTCAGATATTAATAATGTGTGAAAACCACGCTGACGTGGTTTTCAGAACCACAACCAACAGAACCAGAGTGGAAACTGATTTCCATACTAATATTCCGGCCTTATTTTTTAAAAGATTTATTTGTTATTTTCCTGGTTTTTTCCAAAATTTAATCTATTAACTACCATAACTTTCGTAAAGTCTATTTGTCTGTTGATTAAATATGTAAATTCGAAAATATTCTTAGTGAACCAGTCTCCCACAATATCAATATGTTAAGGCTGCAGTCCCGTTTCATAACTTTAAGGCCAACTAAAAAGTGGGCAATAGAGTTTTTTTTATTCGTGTTTTGATTAAATAATCATGTAAATTCGAAAATATTCTTAGTGAACCAGTCTCCCACAATATTAATATGCTAAGACTGCAGTCCCATTTCGTAGTATTAAGGCCAACTAAAAAGTGGGCAATAGAGTAATATTTTTTTATTCGTGTGTTGATTAAATATGTATATACGAAATTATTCTTAGTGAACCAGTCTCCCACAGAATTAATATTTTATGTTAAGGCTGCAGTCTCGTTTCATAGCTTTAAGGTCAACTAAAAAGTGGGCAATAGAGTTTTTTTTTTTAATTCGTGTGTTGATTAAATATTATTATGTATATACGAAAATATTCTTAGTGAACCAGTTTCCCACAGTATTAATAATATATGTTAAGGCTGCAGTCCCGTTTCATAGCTTTAAGGCCAACTAAAAAGTGGGCAATAGAGTTTTTTTATTTGTGTTTTGATTAAATAATTATGTAAATTCGAAAATATTCTTAGTGAACCAGTCTCCCACAATATTGTAAGTCTACTATGTTTTTTATTTTTGAGTAATTTTATTGTATGTACCTAAGTTAAGAATTAAGATTGTGTGTATGACGTGTTTAAAAATATTGTATTATAATAATAAATATTTTGATAAATGACAACTTATTTTAATTTAAAGTCAGGGTTAAAATAAGATTGATCCATGGCGTAAGTCGTAACTAACTCGAGCTAAAATCGATTGTATTGATAATTCTGCTATGTTGTATGTATTGGTTTTCAAATGTGTCAAGTGTTTATAGAGCAATACCAGAATGTATTGCTCTATAAGCACTGAATTTCAGCTTTATTTTGTCAATATGCATAGATGACAGAAAGTCTCAAAGCAAGACCAGAATGAAACACAAGTTTACGCGAAAGGGGTGTATTAACCCGAAAAGGGGCTCATAGTACTCATCATTATGAACAACTTTTACTTTGTTGTTAACCTCGAAATCGCGATAAAAATATCAGCTGTTCTATATAAAACTATCAGTGAAACTCGACGAAATGTATGGAACAGCTGTGGTTTTTCGTGAAATCAGGGTAGCCCCCGGAGTAAAAGTTGTTCATAATGATGAGTACTATGAGTCCCTTTCGGGATAGCACACCCTTTTTGCGTAACCCTGTGTTTCATTATGGTCTTGTTTTGAGACTTTCTACTTTCCAATTAAGAAAATTATTAGTTTCATCTGAGAAGTAGAATTATTAATTCAAATCTAGAAATTACTTACTTGAAGCAACAAAACATCTTGATATAAGCAAATATATCCTTCAAATAACGCACAGAAATCGTTCGCCTAAGATCAATCTATTTTTGATCTGAAACCCCCAATTATTCAGACTAAGAATATTACCATACTCTCCCTAAGAAGATACATTCTTAATATCAAAACATCAACAGTCTTTACTTAAAATCAAACATTCTTAAGGCAAGTAAAAGGCATTATTCGAACTAAGAACTTTTGTCTTTGCAGAAGATTCTCAGTTATTTAAGGTTAAGATAAAGAAATACTTTACTTAAGAGTATGCATTTTCAATTCAAAAATATTTCTATTCTTGACTGGACATAAAAAAATCTTAGGACAAGAAAAGGTTATTATTTAAACAGAGATCAATTTAGTTTTAGTATGAAATCCCTGGTTATTCAAGAAAAGAACATTGATAATCTCACCTTGAAAATCTATATTCTCAGTTCAGAAGTAGTATTAGTCTCTGCTTAAGATTTAAAATACTAAAGAAAAGTAAATGACATTATTCAAATAAAATGTAGAAAGTATTGAAAGGAGAGAAATTTTATTCAGTATAAAATTTTAAGTTTCTTAAATTAAGAAATATTATAATTAGTTCAAACAACAGAATTCTCAGTAGAAGCTGTTACAATTTTCGATTCAAATTAAAAGGCGATTTCTTTCTAAAAACTGTTGCATTGTACTAACATTCAGTTGTTTGGGTTTAAGATGTGATCGAATCTTCATTCAATGAAGCATGTTTTGAGTTAAACAACGCCAATTCTCAAGTTAAAATGATGTGCGGTCTCAACAAGATGAAACAGTCTCCAACATAATTATCACAATCTTGATTTAAAACTAAAACTGTATTTAAAATAAAACTTATTGTCTCAATTGAAAAATACTATTATCTTCTACTAATACTAAGATTTTGTTCATTTAAGACTCTTGCATTTTGAGCGCAGAATTCGATTATTTTATTAGAAGATTATTATGTTTTCTATAAAAATTGCTTTGTCTTACTCTAAAAATAAAATAGGTATGCATCAAAAACTTTAACTGTCTTTGTTCAAGAAAACTGTGAGTCTTGAAGAACAAGAAACCGTTTCATCTTGCATGAAGAAATTGCTTACTTCTTCTATCGATAATATATCATCTTTATATGAGACATTAAAATGTTGATTTGAGCTTATCAACTAAAACAATAAATTGCTTTATTCAAGAAAATATTGTTTTCCCCATATATGAAACCATATTATTCTTGACCAATAGATATACTCTTGATTCGAGACTTTTTTTCTTTCCGTGTAGTTAGGATTGATTGCACACACTGAGACCCGTGTATATGGGGTTCTGTGCCTGACGGAAGACACCGGCTTCCTCCGGCACGGTGGCTGAGGCAACGCTTCCGAGAGACAGTGGGAACATCGTCTGGCCCACTCACTAAACGACATTTCAAAAGTACCTATGTCTAAGTAGCCAACTAATAAATAAATTCAGCCGGCGCGTGCATCGTGACAAACATACCAAAATTAATTAATCGAGTACTCATTTGAATAATGAAGTAGTACGCGCGACAGTACGCGCTACTTACCTCGTCTCACAACATTGTGACGTAACAGTACGCGCGTGACGTAACAGTACGCGCGTGACGTAACCAACGATACGTCAGTCATTAGCCGCGGGTGAAAGCGCCGGAAACAATGCTCCCGCCGCTCGGTGTCTGTATCGGCACCCAGCTAGCTATTGTACGCGGAATTGTCTCATTTAACACGTTCAATAGATGTTTACGAGCCGTGTGTATGGTTTATGTGCGTTTGCGCGTGTTATGCGCGTGTCGCACGCGCGTGCCAGGTGGCAACTTGCTAACCAGCCGCCATAACCATTCGAATTCTAATCTTCTTCTTTCGAGTCGATGTTCCGCAAAATACATTTCTATTTTCAAATCAAGTTTCTAGACCAGAACTTTGCCACCCCAATGGCACTCGAATTCTAATGAAGTGTATGACCGTACTCACAGGAGTTATAGTGTTTCATCTACGTCCTATACCTCTACCGTCAGCCCAAAGTATACGTTTGTAGCATATACTAAATATTATTTAGTTTGTACTAACAAACTCGTTGTGTTTAGGTATCTAACAACGGAATTCAAAGTAGATTATAAGTACTCATAATCATTGTAATGTTATGTTTCTTATTTGTGATCCAAGACATGTCATGTCGTGTACCAAACTCCGTGGACAGCAATCACGTGACGTGGACAGCAGTCACGTGACGTGGACAGCAGCCACGTGACGTGGACGGCAGTCACGTGACGTGGACAGCAGTCACGTGACGTGGACAACAGCCACGTGACGTGGACAGCAGCCACATGACGTGGACAGCAGTCACGTGACGTGGACAGCAGCCACGTGACGTGGACAGCCTGGAGACATTCTCACGACACATTGATACACGGGTGATCGGGGATTCAACTCGATTGCACTATTTTGTGTATCTATACTAAATTATTATAGCAATTTTAGAATAACTAGTTATTATAAGATTACAATATGTTTAGAGATGAACTAGATTACAAAGCCGTGGATAGGAGTATAATAGTGTTTACGTAAGACGTAAGAAACGTCACAGTTGACGTCGGTTGACTGCAAGTGGTTACCAAAGTTAGCAACACCACTGCTAACAATAACTACATATTTATAAACTTTTTTCATTGAGTACTTTTAACTCGCTCTATGTCATGTGCAGTTACCACCAGGCGTGGCGTGGAGGTGACGTGAACTAATTCCGATTTCCATTATTTGTTTATAATAATTATACTGTATGCAGCTAGTTATCGCTTGAGTCCGTGAGCCGTGAGTCCGTCAGCTGTGAAGGTAGGTAGGTAGGTAGGTAGGTAGGTAATGATAATGATGATAATGATAATTTATTCATAATAATAATTACATGTCAACACTTAAAAATATAAAAAAAATACATCATAGAATTAATAAAATTAAAGCAAAATAATAATAATTATGTCATTCTAATTACATATTATTAAGCATCAACTATTCACTCCAGTTTTGGAATGAACTCCTCTACGCTATACGGCGCCATATCAGTCAGAAAGACCTTAAGTTTATTTTTGAATAAATACAACGACTTGGCGTCCCTTATGGTTTTAGGCAAGGCGTTAAATAATTTTATGCCAAATATTCGAGTACATTTGTGAGACTTGGTAAGCCTTTGTATGGGCATAGTCAAGGTGTCCCCATTTCTAGTAACTTTTTCGTGGACATCACCGAGTCTCACGAAGGACGCCAAGTTTTTATAAACGTATATACCGGTATGGTAAAAGTACAATGCTGGCAGAGTCATTAACTTAAGGTCTTTGAAAATTTGTTTCGCTGGAGTTAGTGGTTTGACTCGTGCGACCACGCGAACTGCCCGCTTCTGCAGCACGAAAGCCCGATGCCACTCCGCAGAGTATCCCCACAAATCAACTCCGTATGCCAGCAGAGACTGGACAGTCGCGTAGTAGCAAGAGCGTACCGCTTGCTGCGAAAGGATGCGCGCAATCTGATCCAAGGCAAAACACGCTCGACCAAGCTTGTCGCACAAGGTATTCAGGTGACCAGTCCAGGTGAGTGCCCTATCTATTTCAAAGCCAACCATTGTAAACGCATCGACCTGACGCAGACACTCCCCCTCCATCCACACGGATAGTGCTGGGTACCGCCTTCCGGACAAGTTGAAGTGCAGAATATTAGTTTTCTTAGGGTTCAGAGCAAGACCG
Source organism: Agriopis marginaria (assembly GCA_932305915.1). NCBI lineage: Eukaryota > Metazoa > Arthropoda > Insecta > Lepidoptera > Geometridae > Agriopis > Agriopis marginaria. The sequence continues at coordinate 49,699 of OW029935.1, forward strand.
TTTGTTCTGAACCAATGCGCCAGTTGACGGGCAACGTCGTTTAGTTTTTGCTCCAACGCCGGTACCCGTGGAGCTGTAACGATTGCCGCCACGTCGTCTGCGTACATCAGCACCTCAGCGTCCGGTACGGAATTGGGTAGGTCGTTCATGAGGAGGCTGAACGTCAGGTTCGATATACACGACCCTTGGGCTACCCCTATCTTTAGCTTGATAGGGGTAGACTTTACCTCACCCGAGGCCGCTACGACAGTCTGCTCTCTGTCCTGCATGAAGTCCTTCATAAATGCGAGCGCGGGACCCCGCACGCCATACTGTTCGAGCTTCATCTCTATCAGGCGGTGGTTACAAACGTCGAAGGCGCGCGACAGATCGCAGCTGATGACTGCGACCTGTAACCCTGCCTCCCGGGCCTGCATCACCTGCCACACTAGCTCGCGCGCCAGGTCTGTCGTGGAGTGTCCCGCACGATACGCATATTGTTTGTCGGACAGAGCACCAGTAGTACTCAGGTACTTTTGAAGCCTACCACATATGCCCATCTCCAGTCCTTTCGCTGCTGCAGGTATGATGGATATGGGCCTGTAGTCAGAACAATTTTCTTTCTTCCCCTTTCCTTTATATATAGGAGACACCTTAACCTTTTTGAGGGCTATTGCAAAACTGTTTTGGTTTAGCAAACTATTATATACATCATTTAACGGCAGGATTATTTCATCCGCCGCAGCCCGAATCAAGTAGCACGAGAGCCCGTATAGGTCTTTGGTATTCTTAGGCGCAATCTGTCGTATAATTTTCTTGATTTCTTGAGGGGTGAAAGGGTTAAGTCTCATGGAGCTAGGGGACGCAGGACGGCTATTTGTAAGTAAGTGAAGGGCTTCCACTACATTTGCCTCGGGGGCGTTCGCAAGTTGTGCAGCGTTCGCAAATCGTTTGTTGAAATGATTCACTACACTCAGTCTCGAATCAAACGGCGAGCCATCGTCCTGCCTAACATCATCTGAGTAATCAGTACGATATTGTAGATGCGGCTTCGTTCTTTCTCGCACTATTTGCCAAACCTCTTTTACTTTGTTTTCGCTATTTTCAATACGACGCGAGTAGAAAGCAGCGCATTCCTTAGTTAGTACAGTGTCAAATATTTTTGAATAGGTTTGAGTAAATGCCTTTAATTCGTCATTAGTCGGAAAGATACTCTCTAGATTAGGTAGGTAGGTAGGTAGGTAGGTAGGTAGATAGGTAGGTAGGTAGGTATATTGAACTGTGAATGAACTCCGGCGTCGCAGGGGGTTCACGTACAACTAAACGAGAGGGTCGTAATGTGTATCTGACTAGAAGTAATAATATACAACACCAGGGTGATTGGTACAACAGAATTGACAAGTGAATTGTTTTCCTCACACATGAGACGAGGAAAACAATTTGGACGAGGTTCTTGTCAAGCCTCGTCTAAACATACACCTACATACAAGATATTATGTCGGACAAAGGTACCTACCTACATGTAGGTAGTTAGGTACCTACCTACATGTAGGTAGTTAGGTACCTACCTACTCCTAAAGTAGATCATCATCATCAGCCAGAAGACGTCCACTGCTGAACATAGGCCTCTCCCTTTAACCTCCACACTGAACGACAGCCTGCCTTTTGCATCCACTGGATGCCCGCGACTCTCACAATGTCGTCGGTCCATCTAGTGGGAGGCCTCCCTACGCTGCGTCTTCCGGTTCGTGGTCTCCACTCAAGAACCTTTCTTCCCCATCGGTTATCGGTTCTTCGAGCGATGTGGCCTACCCATTGCCCCTTCAACTTGCAAATTTTAACAGCTATGTCGGTGACTCTGGCTCTTTGGCAAATATCCACGTTCCGGATTCTATCGTGCAAAGAACCTCCGAGCATAGCTCTCTCCGTTGCCCGCTGAGTGACTCTGAGTTTTTCCAAAAGGCCAACAGTTAAGGACCACGTCTCAGTACCATATGTCATCACTGGCAACACACACTGGTCAAAGACCCTCGTCTTGAGGCACTGTGGTATCTTGGACGAGAAGATGTCACGCAATTTCCCGAACGCTGCCCATCCGAGTTGGATTCTTAGTAGGTACTAGGTTCGAGAGTAGGTGCTGTGAGGGATTTACAAATAAACTAAGAACTAGCATTATACCTACCTATAGGTATGTTATCAATCTCAGCTAAACTAGAATAACCGATAACAAAATAGGTAATTGTGATTGTAGAAGCTGCTAGGTAGGTAGGTATTATCTATTATGGGAATTCCCTTTTTGGACCTCAATAAAACTAACAAATAAACGGTTAAAATCGGTATCAAAACCACAAATAGGTAATTAAGTGCTTTGCAAAATCCATTTTATAATCATGACAAATTTTTATTTTATCTAATTAAATTTTTCTTTTAGTAGAGTCGCTTTTAAATGAACGGTGAAGTTAAAATGTTTGTTTGTTTTTCCACTTAGTCATTGACTGCGCTTTTTAGACACAGGTTTTGTAATCTAGGAAAGTTCTAACTTTGTTGAAAACACGAGTGATGCCACCACGGAGGAGCCTGTACCTGTGCCTGTACATAGTGATATAACAAGTTAGGAATAATGATGTACCTGCCTACAGTCTACACGTAGTACACCTCAAATAGGTAAACAAAGCGTTCAATAACTTTTACAAAACCTTATCAAAATGCAAATAGGCAAAGAATAGGCCTTCTTGGATCTGATAATCCGAGTGCAGAGAGTGGCGCTCTGCGGGCGCCGCGCAGTCGGACGGCTCGGGCTCCGTCCCCCGTCCGTCAGTCGAGGAGCAGCCATGGCCGCGGCAACACGCGCGCGTGCGTCCACCGAGCGCGCTACGTGACACGTGCAATGTTTACAGTGAGGTGCAGTGCAGTGTGAACCAACTGAAGTCTAGTGAGTGGCCATGGCGAACCTGACGCTACGGTACCTGGACGAGTTGTCCTCGGTCCTGAACAGCAGGAGGCACTTGGCGAACCAGGCGAAGGCATCTTCAGTCGGTGACCTTCTCAACCCTGAAGACGAGAGGTATCCGCCGGTAGGTCGCGCGAACGAACATTTACTTTTACAACACTGCAATTTTGATGCGAAATTTTTGCTGGAATTTTGACGTCTGACGTTTTAGGCCATGAAAAAGATTTAAAAGAATTTGACATTCTTTTTAGTTTTTGACATTCATATAATGCGAAAAGGCGTTTTATTTATTTATTTGGCTTACCTAAATTTATGCATACATCTACAGAATAAGGACTTGTCCCTTAGAATAACTACATAATATTATTCTAAGACTTTTCCATTTTCTTAGCATAAATATCATAGTAGCAATATAATATCGAATCGAATGTGATGAATGCTTTTCTCCAGAATTGATGTCCATCGACGTTTTTTCAAGCGTGTTTCGTCATGAACCTGATTGCTGTGAATCAGTGCAATAAAAACTCAGATTTTAGCTCGAGACTAATAAACATGCCGTAAAAGCAAGCGGCGAAACCAGAAACAGTGGGATTGGGGTTGTGACCTTTCCGTTGCATTCTAAGCCTCATTAGCGACAATGGAGGTTTTGTTGGTTTTTTGTTCGATTTGTTTCGTCAGTTTTAACTGTTTATTATTAAACTAGCTGCGCCCCGCGGTTTCATCCGCGTAGTGATGATGATGATGATGAAAAGTAGCCTATGTCACTCTCTGGCTCTTGAACTAGCTAGGTATATGTACCCATGCAAAAAATCAGGTCGATCCGTTGTTCCGTTGCAGCGTGAAAGAGGAACAAACATCCATACATACAAACTTTCGAGTTTATACCTAATAATCTACCTACCTACAGGACAGCATCATGCTGTCCTGTAGGTACCATACCTATTATTTGTATTTTACAGATACCTACCATACTTATGATAAAAAGTTAATAAATTGAAGCCACGGAGAGTGTCATTGGGGTGCCAAAGTTCTGGTCTAGAAACTTGATTTGAAAATAGAATTGTATTTTGCGGAACATCGACTCGAAAGAAGAAGAAGATAAAAAGTTTGCATAAATAGGTACCTATGTCTTCTCTACCACACCACTTTACCTAATAGCGTTCTCAAAAACTTTCGATAAAACGGTATTTATTACGAAATATTCGGGGATAAAAAATTGATCCTTCCTATTCTCATGTAAGGGTAATGGTTCCCGACCACGAGAGTCGACGGGACGGGTCCCTCGGAGACTAGTTACGTAAATAATAACGTACAGAGGTCATAGATTTTTTTTTTCACAGAGGTAGAGCAATATCAAAGATAGATAGGTTAGGTAGGTAGGTAGGTATCGTCAATGAACAACATGAACCTTCCGTCCAATGAGATCTGTCAAATAAGATCATTGCTTCCGTCAATCAGTAACTCGTTAGTTAGGCGCCTACTCGCAGGGAAACGTTTATTTATCAAGGATCAATAAGTAGTACATACATATACACGAGCAGGCAGTGAGACTGAGCACCAGCAGTGCTCAGTCTGCGGTCACAAGAACCCCGGCTTCTCACCGACCGCAGCCCTCCCATGGTATCGGATGTCGCTGGTGCCACAGATTTCATAATACTTAGTTGGTTTGCTGCAAGGAACTGCACTGTTAAATATTCTGTGCCGCTGCAACATCACATACTTGAGTGGGGGAGCCACCATCGTATTATCTGGACAGATCTGATAGCATCTAGCTAGGGGAACATCCACTGAGTATGGCACCAGCCAACTGTGCAGAGTAGGGGTCGAACGATGCAGGTAACAACTGTGACGATGCTGCATAGAAGTACCTGAACAAGTAACAGCTCGGTCAGTCCAGGGAGACGCGCTCACCGCTCTCTCTCTCTCTCTCTCTCTCTCTCTCTCTCTCTCTACGTGCTGGTGGAAGACTCCATATTCATAATTTATGAATAAAACCAAGTTATAAAGAAACCATTTTTTTACTCATTTATTTCTCAAGTGAAGTACTCAAATATAAACAATGGTTGCCTAGATACCTACACAAAAATCATAGACACAGAAATACAGTTTTTATCTCATCATCCCCCCTCAATTCTAATTTGCCTTAAAACTTAGAATATATGTTATTCTAAGTCCATAAAATAAGAATTGTAAAATAATAATTGTATTAGTATATTAAGTAGTATTATAATATTATCCAAACACAACATATAAAAAAAATATACTTCTAACTTATAAACTAACATACGACAATAAAAATAAACAATAATTCTATTTCCCTATAAAAATAATAATAATTCTCTAATGCAATTTTAACTTTGTTTTATTTCGTTCTTAGTAATTAAACTGCATAAACAATATTAATTATTATGCATAACATTAATAATATGCGTATGTTATAGTTAACTATATCATCAATAAAAACCGAGTTTATGCATGAAATAATTATGTTTTAGTTTTCCTAAAGCCTTAGTCAAAATATCTGCTACATTTTCATTTGTGTTCACATATTTTACAATAATTTCCTTTTTACTAACTAAATCTTTAACATAATGGTATTTTATATCAATATGTTTTGACCTCTTGCTATTTTCGTTAGATTCCATCAATTTGATGGCACTTTGGTTATCGACTCGTAAAATTGAATCTGACGGACATGTAAAGTCCTGTAATAAGCCTCTCAAATAAACCAGTTCTGCAGAAGCAAGAGCAGCAGCTATATATTCAGCTTCGGCAGTTGATAAGGCGACAACATTCTGTTTCTTACAGAACCAGGACAATAAATTATTTCCATAGTAGACTAATGCTCCACTTACGCTTTTCCTATCTATTTTATCCCCAGCCCAGTCAGCGTCGGTATAGCCAAGTAACAGACAATTATTATTATCATCTCGTTTATATATAAGAGATTTTGACTTTGTTTGTTTTAAGTAACGTAATACACGCTTAGCAGCTTTCCATAGAGATATAGTAGGTTTATCCAAATATCTACTTAAAAAAGAAACTGCAAAACAAATATCCGGTCTGCTGGAAGTAGCTAAATATAAAAGACAACCTATAAGTTCTCGATACGGTACGTCTAAAGCAATTAGTTCACTATCATTTGATGTGAAATTTACTTCCATAGGTGTTTCAGCTCCTTTGCAATCAGTCATATTAAATTTTTCAAGCAGTCTATCTATTGCAGTTTCCTGACTGATTGAAATTTGTTCTGTCGTCCTCACAATCTCTAGTCCTAGATATGTACTCACCTCCCCAAGATCTTTCACATTAAATTCATCTTTTAAATGTATATACACTTTATTCATATTTGAGCTACTTTTTGACATTAAAATAATATCGTCAACATAAACTAGTAAAAATACATCCTCCAAAATGTACAAACAAAAATCATGTTTTGATTGAATAAATCCTTTACCAACCAAAAAACTATGAAGTCTTTCATTCCAGCACTTTGGGGCTTGTTTTAATCCATAGAGAGATCTGTTTAGCTTCAGAACAAAACCTATTTCAACTTTTACTCCTAGAGGTGGTTTTATGTACACATCTTCTTTTAGGAAGCCATTTAGAAATGCAGTTGGCACATCCAGTTGTTTCATGTACATATCATTTTGAACTGCTTGACTCAGCGTCATACGAATAGTAGGCATACGAGCAACTGGCGAATATACGTTAAATAGTGTTTCCTCTTGAAATCCTTTTGCCACCAATCTAGCCTTTTTAGTTCCATCTTTCTTTGTAGTAAATACCCATTTAGTGTCTATAGCTTTTTTGTCCTTAGGTAATACTGTTTTTTCCCATGTTCCCAAACATTTCAAGGAATTTAGTTCTTTGTTAATTGCTTCTTGCCAATTTTGACCTCTTTCAACAGCTTCTTTATAAGAACCTGGATCACCTGTACACAAGCAGTAAGCTATGTGTGTTTCATAATCGTCTAACCTTTTCGGAGGCCTAACTATTCTTCCACTTCTTGTTTTTGTTACGTTTTCATTTATAACATCACTTCTTTCAATTATATCTTCATTAGTACAATCTTCAAATACTTCATCTGGTTCCATTACATCTTTTTCAACATTCGTATCATCAACTATAACCTCATCTCTAATACCTTCATTGTTATTTCCTGTTTCAGCATTTCGATCACTATTTAGATTCGTATCTGAGATTCTAACTCTTTGTATGTCATTTTCATTAATCATTTGGATGCTTTCATTATAAACTATATCACCTTCATCAAATCTTACATCTCGTGATACAATTATTTTATTTTCCTTAGGATCCCATAAATTATACCCTGTTCTTGCATTTCCTACCATTCTGCACTCACGAGCTCTTTCTGAAAACTTATCTGGTTTTGGTAAAATGCAAGCCCACGCCTTTGCACCAAATGCACGAAGTTTGTTTAAATCTCTTGTCCCGTAGAGTACTTCACAGGGGGTTTTGAAGTTGATAGCTTTAGATGTACACCGGTTTAACTGATAAGCAGCACATTTTGTAGCTTCCCCCCACAAATTCTTTGGTAGTTTAGTTTCGATGAGCATTACCCTTGCCTTATTGTATAAACTTCTGTTCATTCGTTCTGCAACGCCATTGCTTGCTGGCGAATACGGTAAACTATACTCTAATGTTATACCTTTAATGTTACAAAACTGCCTTAATTGATTGCAAGTATATTCACCTGCATTATCACACCTAATTCGTTTCACTGTTTTTTCGAACTCATTCTCATATCGTTGAATATATTTAATTATATTTTCAGTAGCTTCTGCTTTACGCTTTAGCAAGAAGACTACACAGTAGTGAGAGTAATCATCAATAATTGTTTGAAAGTAAATTTCACCCAAAATTGTCGGAATATTGGAAGGACCTGCTATATCGCTATGTATCAGTTCCAAAACTTGGCGTGACCTCGGTTGTTCTAACGGTTTAAATGATAACCTGGTTGCCTTACCTTTCATACATTCATTACAGATTTTATTGTAAGCAGGTAGCTGTAGTCTTTGCAATGTTTTGGTACTAGTATGGCCTAAACGTCTGTGCCATAACATGCCATCAGCTGAATATAATGCTGCACCTCCATTATCTGCTATAATTTTACCCTGTAAAATATACAATTTCCCATTATTATAAGCCCATATAGTAGAACCTTCAAAAAATATAATTTTTGCGTATGCTCTTTTAAATATAATTTCATTAGGGTTTTCAAGTAACTTTCTCACAGAAAGTAAATTATAAGCTAGATTTGCTACAATAAGTCCTTGAATAGTAATTTTGGTATTTCCAAATTTGGCAAGTAACTTTCCGCTATGGTAAGCAATTAACTTGTCGCCATTAGCTGTGTTTATTTTTATAGGATGTTCTAATTGCGTTATGTTTGTCATATATCGTTTATAAACATCAGAGATAAAGTTTTGCGAAGCGCCTGAGTCTATCACAAAAGAAATTGAATCATCAGATAATGCCTTACAGTTTAAGTTGAAATCTTCATCAATCATACAACCCATTTCATCCTTTATTACTTCTTCGTCACCTATTGCTGCATCATCTCTTGATGTAGTTGCTCTGTTAAAACTACCACGACCGCGACTCTGCAATCTGCCTCGACTACGTCTGTAAAATTCACTGCCTCGGATGGAAATTCCTCGCTGGTTATAATCCTGTCTATTATTGACATTTTTACGACAATGTATAGATTTATGCCCCTTTTCATTGCAGTTCCAGCATTCTACATTGAACGCATTTTCATGTTTTAGTGAAACTAAGGCATCCAATCTTATTTCTGCATCAAGTAACGTACTTTTCGTTTTATCTAAAGTTAACTCTTCGTTAATTGCTTCTAAAGCTGTGGTAACAGTGTTAAACTTTTCTGGTAAAGTAAGTAATAGATGGACTACTTTATCAGATTCATCCATTTTTGATATATTTTCATTATCGTTTATCAGTTTATCGAATTTTGAGAAAAAATCTTGTAATTTTTCGTTACTGTCATCACATTTCAACTCAATCAACTTCTTCTTCAAATTAAATTTATTCATAACACTTTTCCTGGTGAATGTATTTTGTAAAGAGTCTATCATTTCCTTCGCACTTTTGCATCCTTTAACAGTGCCCAAAAATTTTTCTCCAATGCATTGTACAATTATTGAACGAGCTTCCGCATCTTGCCTTTTAATTTCATCTTTCACTCCAACACACTTCAATACATCACTGAGACCCCTGGCCTCCATTAATATTTCCACTCGAAATTTCCAGTTATGGAAATTATCTCCATCTTCTAACTTAGGTATGGTCTCCTGAATCTTCGTTTGAGCCATTTTGCTTTTTTTATTTAAAGCTGCTCCAAAACAAGACTACAACAGAAAAAGAGAATATGGGGCGGCCCATAACCTGTTGAGTAACCATTAACGCATGGAAGACTCCATATTCATAATTTATGAATAAAACCAAGTTATAAAGAAACCATTTTTTTACTCATTTATTTCTCAAGTGAAGTACTCAAATATAAACAATGGTTGCCTAGATACCTACACAAAAATCATAGACACAGAAATACAGTTTTTATCTCATCAGACTGAACGACTGAACCACAGAAAAGAGAAGTAAAAAATGTTTGATTCTTTTCTATGGACTGAACCATACTCATACTCATACTCATTTATTCATACGATCAGTATATGTCAGATGTAAAAATTATAAATAAAATGTCAATACAAAGTAGGTACTTAATAGTAGGTAAAAACTAATAATAATTAAATATATTTAGGAGCTTACTTTTAGTGCCATAAATTCCCTATCATATCGTAGAACGCTTGACTGAGAAGCCAGCGTGCTAACCTTGCTTTGAAAATAGACAAGTTGGACGCCTCAACTACATCCTCGGGAAGCCTGTTGTAGATCATTGTGCCCATGACATGAGTCAACTTCGTGGACTTAGCGAGTGACCGTTTTACGGGTAGGAGCCTGTGCTTATGGCGAGTAGTGCGCTGCTGGGATTCTCGTAGCGTTTCACCGAGTGCTGTATACGATTTGAGATTTATTCGCATATATATAGCAACTTGCATTATCACTATTGATGGCAGAGTGAGAATCTTAAGCGAAATAAAAAACGGCTTAGCCGACTGGTCCTGTGATATTCGAGCTATCGCGCGGACGGCTCTCTTCTGGCATACGAAAGCGCGTTTCCACTCGGCGCCCCTAGCGCAAATTTCTGCTCCGTACTGTAGCAAGGAGTGTACTGTGGCAAAATAGCATGACCGTACCACCTCTCTAGGCAGAAACCTGGAACCGATCTTAACGGAACAATTGATGGCAAGGAAAAACCTGTAGCCATATTATTAATAGATGATAGCTTGTATTGAGTAGGTATATTACAGTTTAGCTGCAAGTAGGGCAGGCAGCTAGTTTGTATTGAGTAGGTATATTACAGTTTAGCTGCAAGTAGCAGGCAGCTAGTTTGTATTGAGTAGGTATATTACAGTTTAGCTGCAAGTAGCAGGCAGCTAGTTTGTGAATACAGATCAGAGTTCGTTGCCTATTATTTATCTAAACCGCAGCGTAACAGCAATGTAACAACTACTACCTACTCTGTGGCAGACATTTCGTAGTTCAATTCTATTGTTAGAAAGAGTCGTTCCGGTTCGTGTGGAGCCGAGCGCTGCGCCTGCGCAGGTCTCGTTTTACTCTTGTTTATTTGAACTGTACTGCTGCCGGTGACGCGATGTCTCCGAACTGGATCACGTGTTCACCACGTGACAGATGTATTCCCACGGCGTCGGAGGAACTGCACTGACTGCATCACCAGCCACCACTCTGCAAGGTATAACACCCATCATCATCATCAGCCAGAGGACGTCCACTGCTGAACGACAGCCTGCCACCTGCATCCACTGGATGCCAGCGACTCTCACAATGTCGTCGGTCCATCTAGTGGGAGGCCTCCCTACGCTGCGTCTTCCGGTTCGTGGTCTCCACTCCAGAACCTTTCTAGGTATAACACTAACCTGCCCGAATGGTTAGGTTAGACAAACAAGGGAGATAATATGGTAAGGTGGCGTGGCGGGGGCGAACGCATCTGTTCTAAATCAAGCTTGATGTCTTCAATCCTTGCCCAAAGCTCCCGAGTCTCAGAGACAGTGGGACGAGCTGCTCTGTGAATTAGAACCTTTGACCAAAATAAAATAAATTATTTTGGTCGAAGATTAGAACTACAAAACCTGACGGAACCCTCAAGTTCCTCCGCAGAGCGCGCTCGCTTGCTTGCTGTATCTCGATGGAGTCGAGGCTCTGGTTGCACGCTTTACTGTACATGTACATGTAGGTAAAAAATAATTATTAAAAATGCTTCATTTTCCTTTACAGTTTTATGTTTGTTTATGATTTATCTGTACGACGTGAAAACCACATTACTGAATATTGTAGAACATCATATAATGAAGCACCTCGATCGTATGAATCGCTTTTAGTAAATTGTAATGAAATAAATAATACATAACACAACAATTTGCATGAGGAACTGGCAATTAGAGGTGGTCCTTGCGTTATTTATAATTAGATTCCGTTTGAGTAACTCGACCGCCGGATGTGTTCTCATGCTGCTGGTATACATGCTGGACTTACTCTGTTCATTACTACCTACAACTCGTAGTAGACACAAGCAGGCGCTACTTCAGTACCTAGCTGTACCCGCTTACCTTGTTAGTTTGGGTCATATCTTGCCAAGTTATCACCAACACAACCGATTGAGCTGAAACTTTTACGTTTAGTTTACTTCGTATCTGCGTCCTAAATAATTATTGTTGTATAATTTTAGAGGCAAGGTATATTAATTAAGGCGAAAGTCTTCGACCAGTGTGTGTTACCAGTGATGATATACGGCACTGAAACGTGGTCTCTCACTATGGGCCTCATAAGCAAGCTCAAAGTAGCACAACGAGCTATGGAGAGGGCTATGCTCGGGGTTTCTCTACGAGATCGAATCAGAAATGAGGAGATCTGTAGACGAACGAAAGTCACCGACATAGCCCACCGGATTAGCAAGTTGAAGTGGCAGTGGGCAGGGCACATATCACGCAGAACAGATGGCCGATGGGGCCGAAAGGTTCTGGAATGGAGACCACGGACCGGTATGCGCAGCGTAGGACGTCCACCCACAAGATGGACAGACGACCTAAAGGAGACCGCAGGGAAACGCTGGATGCAGGCCGCTTCCAACCGGCCCTTTTGGAGATCGATGGGGGAGGCCTATATCCAGCAGTGGACGTCCTATGGCTGAAATGATGATGATGATGATATTAAATTAAAAGACGCTATCTTGACGCCTGTTGTATGATAAAGTAGGTATGTTGCAGAACGTAATCCTTTCTGCTTAGTAGGAAACAGTTACCAATAAATACAAGTAGGTATATAGAGTCCACACTCCACAATACAAAACTCTTATCATTAGTTAAATGTTGAATCATTATGAACTAAGTCCGGCTCAGTTGATCAATCCGTCACTTTCAGTTCAGGAACGAAGCATTCATATCATAGAGCATGCACTATCTATACAAAACACAGATTTAGATGAAGTGACCTTGCGTGTCTCTCGCCGCGTGACGTCACGGGGCGGTGACGTCAGCGACATGGCCGTCCCGGTGGATTAATGGACGATACGAGAGAAGTAAACATACCTACTTGGAGGATGTGCGGACGATACTAGATAATTGTATGAATATCTATCCGGGACGGGTGAAGCTCAGGAGAAAACAGACAACGAAATGTTATTTAAACAAATAAACAAATATTTCGAGACATTTTTGCACACACGGTCATCTGACCCCAAACTAAGCAAAGCTTGTAATATGGCTGCCAGAGACTGATATACATACATAATATATTTTGTGTTGGAATTATACGTACAATACGTACATCTGAGAAGATTGCCTAACTCCACAGAGCTTCGTTCGTTCGATTATTTCTATAACGAAAAATTTCTAAATTATAAAAGTGCCCACAATCATATTATGGCTCTAACTACTAACTTTAACAAACTTTTTTTATAAATTCCTTTCAAACAATTTATTAAAATAAATCATATATTTTTTTAAGTATTTTTCCTCCTCTGTGTGTTCGTTGCTTCGTACCTCCGCGATGTTTTGATTCCGTCGGATACTCCATGCGTCGGTTACATCTTCTACATCCAAACATGAATGCCGCATCCTCGTGATGTACGCGGTACCCTTGACCGTTGCAATGTCGACCTTACTGCACTCGGGATAAGATCCTCCGACCATGGAAGGAAGGAGGGGACCGACAGGATGACGACAATTGTATCGCCCTTGCTCTGATCATCCTGTTTATTCCTCGCGGAGGAAGCTCGTTTTGAACCTTGTTTGTAGAGGTGTAAGGTTCAGTTTGGATAGAAGTAGTTAGGGAGCGGAGAAGGTGGTCCGTTATTACATGATCGAGTACGTCGGTGGTTAATCTGATAATCTTGTTAAACTAAACAACATAAAGATATAATATAGATATAAATAATAACTCTACAAATTATAATTTGTGTTTCGCTACTATTACACATTGAAGTTAAACGAGTTTTTACGGATTTTATGTGAAATTTATATCATTGCTAACGTTACGTTACGATAGCGAATGCCTATAGAATTGTTGTGAAATTATTTTCAAGTACCGCTAAAGATTTGTAATCACAAACATAAGTAAATTAAACAAAATTAAGAACAAGAGCTGATTAGATTTTCTTGAATCATAGCTTCTTAGCTATGATTCAAGAAAATCTAATCTCACTCTTGATCAAGTCAACTTTAAACCAACAAAAAAAACTAATTCAAAATCGGTTCAGCCGTTTGAGAGCTAGGTACGATGCCACAGACAGACATACATGTATACAGACACACATCAGATACAGAGAGTAAACAAATAACACCCCTGTTTTTGCGTAGAGGATTAAAAAACTCTAGAACGAGTTCCCGATGGACGGGTCGCTGTCAGTAGTTAGCTGGTCTCTGTCAGTAGTTAGCTGGTCGCTGTCAGTAGTTAGCTGGTCTCTGTCAGTAGTTAGCTGGTCTCTGTCAGTAGTTAGCTGGTCGCTGTCAGTAGTTAGCTGGTCTCTGTCAGTAGTTAGCTGGTCGCTGTCAGTAGTTAGCTGGTCTCTGTCAGTAGTTAGCTGGTCGCTGTCAGTAGTTAGCTGGTCTCTGTCAGTAGTTAGCTGGTCGCTGTCAGTAGTTAGCTGGTCTCTGTCAGTAGTTAGCTGGTCGCTGTCAGTAGTTAGCTGGTCTCTGTCAGTAGTTAGCTGGTCTCTGTCAGTAGTTAGCTGGTCGCTGTCAGTAGTTAGCTGGTCTCTGTCAGTAGTTAGCTGGTCGCTGTCAGTAGTTAGCTGGTCTCTGTCAGTAGTTAGCTGGTCGCTGTCAGTAGTTAGCTGGTCGCTGTCAGTAGTTCGCTGGTCGCTGTCAGTAGTTAGCTGGTCGCTGTCACTAGTTCGCTGGTCGCTGTCAGTAGTTAGCTGGTCGCTGTCACTAGTTAGCTGGTCGCGGTCAGTAGTTAGCTGGTCGCGGTCAGTAGTTCGCTGGTCGCTGTCAGTAGTTCGCTGGTCGCTGTCAGTAGTTAGCTGGTCGCTGTCAGTAGTTCGCTGGTCGCTGTCAGTAGTTAGCTGGTCTCTGTCAGTAGTTAGCTGGTCTCTGTCAGTAGTTAGCTGGTCGCTGTCAGTAGTTCGCTGGTCGCTGTCAGTAGTTAGCTGGTCGCTGTCAGTAGTTCGCTGGTCGCTGTCAGTAGTTAGCTGGTCTCTGTCAGTAGTTAGCTGGTCGCGGTCAGTAGTTCGCTGGTCGCTGTCAGTAGTTCGCAGGTCGCTGTCAGTAGTTAGCTGGTCGCTGTCAGTAGTTCGCTGGTCGCTGTCGAAGAACTGATGAATTGACTCATTCACTGAACTTCTTTATCAGTACTCAGCAGGTAATGCTAGAAAGGTGCCAGAGTTAAATCTAAAAAAATACACTAATTGTCGTAAAAAAATTTGCTCAAGTTTATAATGTGTGTTGCCATGATACAACGCCAACAACAGACACGTTTATAACTAGCTCGTATAATGTCAGACGGCATGTTGTGAACAAAGTCCCCGTAGTAGTAATGAAGCTAGCCGACATGATTGTGTTGTATGACGCGACCGCAGCCCGGCGCAGGCGGCCGGCGGCGACTGTGGTCGCTGTTCTCACGACCACTCTCTGTTTAACATCACTTATATAATAATACTTCAGATTATACATAAAGCTTCGTACATAATGGCGTACATAATGCCTATACTTATATGCCTATTATAATAAATGTGTAGATCAAAATACTGCACATGGGTTCTGCATAAAGAGAACAAAACTCTAATATAGTCCTAGTGTTCCTACTCGGAAAAAAAAATCGTTTGCGTAATTCAGGTGAAATGTTCTAAACACGCCTAGCCTGCCAACCATTAAAAACTTTAATTAGAAGGATTTTTGATATTTTTGCTCTACGATTTTGTTAACACCCTGACATTTCCCCGAGATATTGATAGAATAGAGGAACAAATTATCGATGAAATATACAATATTGAACATTAATCTCTATATATCTTCGACAAATGGAATATCATATACCAAAGATTATAATATAATATATACCAACATCTCCACTTCACAAGTATACTAGTTGTCGAACGATAAAACTTTATTGACGTCTAATGTTGCAGATCGGTAACGTATTGCTTTGCTCGTGCTGCACATTCGACAAAGAATCGACAAATATATCGCAAAGATCACAGATCTGTTGTGTATATCTGTGGCGAAGATGAACAATATAGACAACATTTTGAAAGTCGACCACCAGCTCAGTAGCTGTACCAGTGGATAGTAGCGCCGTCTCGCAACGAGGAGCTTATGTCATCGCATTATCGCAACTAACTTACCAAATCTTAATATTAACAAACAAATAAGGAAATAATAAAGATGGTAAGTCGCCTAGTTTCCATAATGGGTTGTTGCGAGCCGCTACAAGTCCAGTTATACAACGAGCGACCCATCTCCATGCAGACGGAAACAATACGCGCTTCACGTCACGGCACACCAGTCGAGCATCGTCCACAGCGGACGTGGAGCTGCAGCTTCACGTCCTGCTGCATATGGCGTTGTTCATCTTCAAAACTGTTAACTGTTGTTGAGATTAAAAATCGTATCATTAACAAAGATAAGTTACAGGTTTTAATTTTTGTTTCAGTTTATGTTTAATTAGCATCATTGACTAATGTTTGTAGAATTAAACATAAATAATTGATTCCTGACTCCTTATAGTACTTGATACGACGACAATGTAAATACACTAGGGATTCGTCAAACAAACTGTTAATACTAAATTATGTTTTTATACTTTAAAATGAAGGTTTATAGCAACAGTAACTGGGCAGTCAGTTACATGGACTTACTTTACACTTACTTTTACTATACAAGTTGGTTACAAAGAATCAGAACGAACATATTTAAAGATTCCTTGAGTACCACGGAACTCAAAAAAAATGAGAATTGCCTGTTTCTAAGATTGATTTTGAATGATGACATTAAAACCATTTTAACCATTGATAAAATATATACGTAGTATAAATATAAAATCTTTGATTTTAACATTGAATAAATCCGTGCACTACTTAAATTAAACTCTTTTAGGGCAGAGTCATAAGTTTTGATCTGTTCTTAGTGCAATGTACTGTTGGCAGCCGTAAAATTAATTAATGTTTAAATTTTTTAAATTTCACATGTTGTAAGAAAAAGCCACAACTGTTCGTGGAGAAACTGGAAAACACTGAAATTACACAAGGAACTATCAGAAGGAGATGGAACATTTAGAGAATATAAGAGGAACTTGTAGGAAGACTTTAGAAACCCCATCAGTTCTATAAGACAAAACTAACACACATTCTACAAGTTCATTTTACTTCGATCATCAAATCTATACTTATAATAAAACTGTAACAGGTCCAATTCTGTACATTGAAGATATTAAAAAAAAAATATTGGACGGTTCTCTATAATCGATACTGAAGTCAAAACTGTATTTTTTTTTTCATTTTTGTCTGTCTGTCTGTCTGTCTGTCTATCTGTCTGTATCTGGGCTGCGCATCACGCCGAAACTACTCAATGGATTCATATGAAACTTAGCATAATTTTAGTTCATACTACGAGGTAGGTTATAGGATACTTTTCATCCCGAAATTTTGCATAGTTCCCTTAGGAGAGGGGATGAAAGTCAAAATGTGTAATTAGTTGTAATTCATTACCGCGTAGTCCAATTTCATTATTTCTTTTTTTGTTAGAAAGGAAATACATCATAAAACGTCCCGTAAAAATTTCAAGGTCATTTATTTCGTATTTCAAAAATTACAGACATCACAACCGTCATAATATAGTCCAAATAACTTGACCTCCGGAATGTACAGGAACCTTTGAACGTACGGCTCATCTTAAGCTGGAGGTAGCTTTGTAGCGCATTTTGTTGTGTACATTGAGTAGGTACTTAATAAATCTATAAATTAATAAATCTTATTAAACAAACAAATGGCAAAAAGGGTCAAAATATTTTGTAGAAGATTCTTATGGAAAGAAAAATTAAGAAAATTGGAAAAATTCAGAAAACTTATCACCGATTATAACTTCGCGCGTTTTTCATTTCTAAGACAGGACAACGTCTGTCGGGTCAGCTAGTATGAGAATAAAACCGCAACCGCTAGCTCGAGTGTCGTTCTCAGATAACCAACAAAGCCATTGTGCGGAGTCTCCGGCGGCGGCGCCAGACTTGCGACATGTACAGCTCTTTTATGAATCTATTACTGCTCGTATTTTTGCATATTTTGTATGAAACGAGTGGACATTGATGGCATTGAACGCTTGCGAGGCTCTCTGTACCTGCTTCACTAATGATTTGTTAAACACTCCGGTCATTTTAATTGAAACCAGTTTAGTAATCCGAGGTTATTGCCACCTGTCCCTGACACGTAGCGGGCATTTCCACCCCATCCCACGCAAAAATCAACACTTCGTGTGCGTCATCTATAATATTTATGTTGAGATAAATGATTTGTGAATTTTCCAGGTCAGGATTCACGACAGAATTATTCAGCGATTGTGACTTTATCCAGAATATTGTCAAGTTCTGAATCGGCAATCTCTCTTAGTAGTCGGTCGCGATGCGACGCGAAGGAATCCGCTGTCACATTTCCCGACAGACTTGCATTGCATAATTGCACTGCAATTCCTGCTTTCTAATGCTATTGCAGCAACATTAGAATAAAATTATTAGATAATTTAAACTTTCTTTATATAATTTATTAATGAAGAGCTACAGATATGAATGGTTTAACATTTGACTATTTATCACCATATCTTGTTCGGGCGTGCGGGTGAAATGACTGGAGAGTAGAGTGACTAGGTCACGCACGATGGCTTGACATTTTATTATTTCTCTCTTGTTTCTCTTGCTACAGAGAAGTACAAAGGCCCTAGAACTGACTATTGTAGAGAAGAGTTTGAGCAAGGCCGGCAGATACAAGCGAGAAGCATTGTCCTCGTTCGGCCTCCACCTTGCCGCGGTACCGTTACTTGATCCCACATGCGCCCACAGCCGAAGCGCCAAATCACTATGTTAATGGTTTCCAAGTACCCGCCTACTTCGGCATCGTGAACATCGACCATCAGGCAGATCGTCTGCCGTCTAACAGTCGACGCTAGTTTGATGAGTTGGAGTTACGGGAAGCTTGATCTCTCCGTCTCCATGTTTGGTTACATCATTCGTGTTGTGAGGTATTCCTTATCCGTCCTCATGTTTTTTTACTTCTTTAACCAATTGTATGCATGTATGTACTAGGTCGGTTCCGCTGTGTTGTTGTGGTATGTTACAAAAACACAGAGCAAGGTCAGAAAATAATTTCGAATAGTAATTGTTTGTGTCGTGATCAGTGAATATTGTCAATATCTCTCACCCAGTAGTACCAGCGCAGCGCCTGCCGACAGTTGCTCCCCGACAATGTCTGGGAACCAACTGTTTGCTAATATTACTGTAGAACAGCTAGCGGTTGCTCACATCTTCGTATTTGTGATGGAAGAGCTCGACAGTTTTTTCAGTTTTTTTTTTTTCGAGTTCCGTAGAACTCAAAAAAAACTAAAGGCAGTCTATAAAATGACACATTAAATTGTTCGTGTTTTTGGTTGCGTAAGTGACATATATATGAGCAAGTGTTTTTTTTTTTAAATCTATTAATAGGCTTGCGTTTGACCACCAACTCGCCTGATGTAAAGCGACGATGCGGTCTACGTTGGAGCACGCTTGCCTAGAAGAAACCGATTCACTCGTGATTTGAAAACACCCAGATTGTAACTATGGGGGAACACCCATTCAGGCAGCGCATTCCACAGACTAGCAGTACGCATAATAAAAGTGGAATCAAAGCGCTTCGTACGGGTTTTCGGAATATCAACCATAAAGCAGTGTCTGTTTTTAGTGCTTGTACAACACAAGCACTAAAAACAGACACCGCTTTATGGTTACGCTTGCACAGGTTATATTATATCTGTAGGCAGGCAGGCAGGCAGGCACTGGGCACATATAAATATACAAAGTCAAGCATCGGTAATCAGTCTCCCACTCACAATCTAAAAACAAAACATGTCGCGATATTAATGTTGTTTGAACCAGTTTGAACTAGATCAGATCAGATCAGATTTTTGCATTTATTGGAGAAACTAGTGAAACGTTCGATAACAGGATTTACAAACAGCGAGTGATAGTATCGGCCCAGTCCAGTGCGTTCTCGTATCCGAGGTCAACACGTTCTCTCCTGGACGACTACTGACAACAATGTTCCATACACTCCTACCACGCCACGCCACGTCACGCCACGTCACGTCACGCCACTCACCTCTCACTGTTTACTAAATATTGGAGACTGCGAACTCAAACTGAGCCATGTGAACATACTGCAGTGCAGGTAGTTCTTAGCCGATTTATCTCGTTTCTTCTGCTAGAGAAAACTGTACCACCTTTTTCCATTCCTACCGTCTCTACGATATTTGTGTCTCGTCATTGCTTCTAGGGCCTGTCTCAATATAGCTGTCCATTTTGAGCCACAGCGTGACCTTTCCCTCAAATCTCATTAAAACAGGCTTTTGCTCTCATCCAAATAAATACAAAATTATAATGATATCACCCGGCGCCGGCGCAGCAAATAAACACCGGACTCAATAAACGTTGTGAGAAAGTAAACATTGGCGGCCGGCGCATGCGCCGACATTACTCCACACTTCAATAACTCCAGAGTGTTCCTCGGCGCACAGTCGTGTCATCTAGTCAGTACGTATTCTGACTCTGCCTGTTACATAGAGATTATTTATTTGCACGAAACACGACTAAATCATATACACATTTAAAACGCAGCCTGAGACTATGTCAGCCCATGTCACATGAACTTTACGGCGTAATACATGTCCACCAGTACAAATGAATGGAAGTCAAATCTTGGCATACATCTAGATAGAAGACTCACCTGGCAAAAACATATATTCTCAAAAAGAAAGCAACTTAGTCTGAAGCTACGTAAACACCAGTGGATGCTTGGAAAACAATCAAAACTATGTTTAGAGAACAAGCTACTTATATACAAAACTATCCTAAAACCTGTGTGGACTTATGGAATCGAGCTCTGGGGAACGGCTTCAAAAACCAACCTAAGCATTCTGCAACGTTTTCAGTCAAAAGTGCTACGGATGATAACCAAACCAACGCTCCCTGGTATGTCACACATGAGACTCTACACAAGGACCTAGAAATACCCACAGTGAAAAAAGAAACAAGAAATAACGCCCTAACTTATCAAAAACTACTGCAAAATCATCCAAATGAATTAGCAAAAATGTTGATATCAAGAAGGCCTCCAAGGAGACTTAAAAGGAAGATACCCCAAGACTTAATAAAATAAGAAACATTATGAGGATGGATGCGTCAATGGGCGTATTCCACACAAGACGCGTCACTTAAGACAACATTTCAAAATAAAGCTTATTGTCTTCAAAAGACAGATTGCTTTAAAAAAAAACGCAGCCACTATAGGCATAGTAATACTATGCTATAGGTGTCGAGTCCGGTGTCCAGGTTCAGATGCCTCGGTGGGTAGATGTCACTGGCCTGTCCAATCTGTCCATTCCTATTTGCACTCGTTTGGAAAGAGAAACATGTTGTTTTTCGGGATGTTTGTTTGTTTCTGTATGTTCAATGGCTTGACAAATGTTTAATGGAAGTTAGTTGTCGCGTCAACTCGCGTCCTATGTTCAAATTGCCATATTTACATCATTTTGCTAAGTGTGGGGTTTTTGGTTTTGTATTAGAGTTGAAATTAAGAAATACTATGCCACGACGTCTAGATAGATTGATAGATAAACTCAATGCACCCAACCAATTACAGTTATTCAATGAATTCAAGTGCTTGCTAGAGTTACTTGTGTTAACAGTTTTCACGAATTCGGAAGGAATCTAGCGAGGTATAGCTAGTCATAAAACATAATAGCACAAAACAACGCCTCCAGTAATAAATCACTTTCTAAGAAAGCTACACAACTCTTGTAACATTCTGAACTCGACACAGTTTCGTAAACCCGCGATTTGATGACGTTAACATAATTTCACAATAATAACAGCGTACAATTAATGTTTATATGTTTAACATGAATGCATAAGTTTTTTATTGCGCAGTTAATTTCAACATTATTGCATTTTATACCTTACTAGCGGTTCAGTAAATATAATGTAATGAACCTTTTACTGATACTTGACAGTAACTGCGCAGGTGCCAGGTGTCGTGTTCCGCGTGTCGAGGTAGACGGCCTCTCGTTATTTGCTTCAATGTTTTTCATGTATACTTACTGTGTGACTGTCTGTAATAATTACTGACACCACTGATACTGTATCTATACGAATCTCTACATCAGTGTGTTTCCGCTTCAATGTCGGAGTACATCGCAGGGAGTCGATCATGAACCCGGGTTCCTGTTCCTCCTGACAAGGTTTCATTTCCACATTCCCTTCATTCAAAGTTATTAGAGTCTATCAGTGATCACTGGATTCTTGTTAAAAAGTTCTTAGATTTAATTTAACGACTGAGTTTGTAAGATTTTAGAGACTGCGAGGATTTTATTAAGTTTACCTGTAAAAACGATCAAGGAAAAAAGTTTACAAAAGTAATTATTATTTTAGTTCAAGGTATACTCAATGAGATTTTACAGCAAAATCTCAAACTCGCATTTGTATTTAATTAAATTTTGTCGGGTGAGAGAAACAAGTATGCTTAAAGTAGATTAGGTATAACGCTACAGCAGCGGCAACCAGGCTGCTGGATGATCGTAAAAAACATTTGACGTAATGAAGCTAAGGCACACATAACCCGCCACGAATGCCTAGTCCATTGCAGTGTCAGTTTACCTGCAGTATTAGTTCTCCAGGTAGAACCCATTCCCCCTCCCCCCCGTAATCCTCTACCTCCCATCCTCCCCAAAGGCCAAGGGCGCGACCTTGGAACACTGCAGCACCACCTCCACCCTCTCCAACCCGCTGAGAGGCAGGGTGCTGGCAGACACGGGCGGGAACTATACTTTATTTTCAACAGCCACTTTTTAGGGAGTTTCTCAGGAGACTCCGGTGTTGAAGAGTTATTGATGGCTGTACGATGAGTTGTTGTTCCGTTACATGACAGTAAGTACACGTACGTACGTACGTGTGTAGATATCTGAATAACACTAGCATGTCGCATGTCATTGTCCGCGCTATACGAAACTAGCTACAATCTGATATGTTATCTATTGGCAACACAGAAATTGTGAAGGCATACCTATTGTCAAATGTAAGCACAAAACTGCAATGTCCTATTGATATAGAGTCACAGAGGACATAATAGACATAATTATGATATATTGTGACCGACTGCAGTATAATTTCCTGCCGCGTCAGCCCCGCCTGCTCCTCATCGTACCTATGTGTATTGATACCACATCATATTTCCATCGCCCTCTCTAGTAGCTATTATTTAATCTGTGCCGCATGTCGCAGTAACTGGTCTGTATTCTGTGTCTCGGGGGCGAGGGTGTGATAAATGACCTTCCTTCCCTCGCACGGTTCTATTTTTGGACACGAAGTGATGGTAGAGTTTTTCAGTTCAAATAATGCTATTAGTAGCTGCCGAACGCGCTTACCAGGCTACTTGGACACGGTGGAGTTTGTCCTTCCATCAAGTCACACTGTTACTTTCTTGTCGCAACTGTTGTTTCCCATCAAGTCACACTGTTACTTTCTTATCGCAACTGTTGTTTCCCATCGAGTCACACTGTTACTTTCTTGTCGCAACTGTTATTTCCCATCAAGTCACACTGTTACTTTCTTGTCGCAACTATTGTTTCCCATCGAGTCACACTGTTACTTTCTTGTCGCAACTGTTGTTTCCCATCAAGTCACACTGTTACTTTCTTGTCGCAACTGTTGTTTCCCATCAAGTCACACTGTTACTTTCTTGTCGCAACTATTGTTTCCCATCAAGTCACACTGTTACTTTCTTGTCGCAACTATTGTTTCCCATCGAGTCACACTGTTACTTTCTTGTCGCAACTATTGTTTCCCATCTAGTCACACTGTTACTTTCTTGTCGCAACTATTGTTTCCCATCTAGTCACACTGTTACTTTCTTGTCGCAACTATTGTTTCCCATCAAGTCACACTGTTACTTTCTTGTCGCAACTATTGTTTCCCATCAAGTCACACTGTTACTTTCTTGTCGCAACTGTTGTTTCCCATCAAGTCACACTGTTACTTTCTTGTCGCAACTATTGTTTCCCATCAAGTCACACTGTTACTTTCTTGTCGCAACTATTGTTTCCCATCGAGTCACACTGTTACTTTCTTGTCGCAACAGTTGTTTCCCATCAAGTCACACTGTTACTTTCTTGTCGCAACTATTGTTTCCCATCAAGTCACACTGTTACTTTCTTGTCGCAACTATTGTTTCCCATCAAGTCACACTGTTACTTTCTTGTCGCAACTATTGTTTCCCATCGAGTCACACTGTTACTTTCTTGCCGCAACTGTTGTTTCCCATCGAGTCACACTGTTACTTTCTTGTCGCAACTATTGTTTCCCATCAAGTCACACTGTTACTTTCTTGTCGCAACTATTGTTTCCCATCGAGTCACACTGTTACTTTCTTGCCGCAACTGTTGTTTCCCATCAAGTCACACTGTTACTTTCTTGTCGCAACTATTGTTTCCCATCGAGTCACACTGCCGCTTACTTCTTCTTCTTCTTTCGAGTCGATGTTCCGTAAATTATTATTTAATTTTCAAATTAAGTTTCTGGACCAAAATTTTGGCACCCCAATGACAAAGAGAGAGAAGTGCGCGGAGGGTGGTAACTATAAGAAGTATTATCGATAGCATGTCTGCAGAGTCGGTGACAGAGGCCTCTCTCCGCGACTGCACACTACTGCGCATTCTGTGTCCATTGGGAGCTCTAATTGCCGAGAGTAAAGGTTACCGAGCAGTGGAACTAATCAGAACTACGAACGCCTTGACCGGGTTTGATGATGTTTGTTGCTACTATGTATTTGGAAAGGATGCGATTGTAGGACACAGATTGTTATTTATTCTGTCTTTGGTAAAAATAAAGATAACTTATTTGCACAAAAAACTAGTGAATCATACACACATTTAGAAACGCATACACAACAGGTGTTTAAACAATTTTAGTCACTTTATATCATGTTTTGCCAAGTTAGTTAGCGTAAATATTACAGTTTGGCTTAGAAAAACATATATAACTAGCGACCCGCCCGCCCGGCTTCGCATGGGTGTAATTTACGTGCGAAGCCGGGGCGGGTCGCTAGTTATATATATAAACCTTCCTTGAAAATGTATCTAACTGATGCTGAAAACCGCATCAAAATCCGTTGCGTGGTTTAGGAGGAGTTAGCGGCCATACAGACATACAGACAGACGCGGAAAGCGACTTTAATTTACTTATACTATGTAGAGATTTTGTATTTCAGTTATGGCTGGAATCGTAGAAAGAGGGATGAATATGTATTTTAAAATTAAGCTAGGGTTTCGTACATCACTTTTTAGGGTTTCGTAGTAATACAGGAAATATTTTTTAACAAACGTTTCCTTTGCGAAATATGGGCCACCTAAGTGCGCCCCGCGGTTTCACCCGCGTAGTGATGAAAAATGGTGATGATGATGACGAAAAGTAGCCTATGTCACTCTCTGGCTCTTGAACTATACCCATGCAAAATCAGGTCGATCCGTTGTTCCGTTATAGCGAGAAAGATGAACAAACATCCATACATCTATACATCCATATCCGAATTTGTATTAAGTAGTATAGAAATTTGTGGCTTTGGCTACGGAACCCTGCCATTTGCGTGTCTCGTCACACTCTTGGCCATTACTGTTTGTATAAATCTTGTAACAGGCTTTACTGTAGACAACCTGATACATAATACTTATGTAGAAATAATAGGAAATAAGTAAGTACTTAGTGGCTTGCACAGACAGCGCCGGCTGTCGTCACTGTGCGCTGAACCGAGCAGCAGCACCTGTGTTGCAGCCAGTAGCTGCAGCACAGGTGCTGCAGCTACTGGCTGCACCTGCCGCCTGCAGCCGGCTCCAGGCTGCCCTGCTGTCTGGTTCATTAACTGTGGATTATCTGAGATCCGTCTTTACAACAAGTCAGTTAATTGAAACATCGTCAACAGTACAGTAAGTCTGTGTGTCGGATGTAGAGATCTCCCGGTAGTAGTGTGCACGGCGCTGAGGCTGGCAGTAGTAGGTAGAGGCACAGTGCGCAGGCGCACGCGGCCGACTGCGGCGCGCGCGCGACACTTTCTAATGCGCGCATCTTCGCTGTTTTGTTGTCTACTTGGATTCGATCACGGAATGTCGGAGGTCTACTAAATAATATATTTTGTAACGTTGGTACCTCACTGTAGCTTCGGTACTGTGGCGTGGATTGATGAAAATAAACTACATTCATGTAGGTGCGGGGAAACCTCGCTTGTTGGGGGTTCCGCAGGTTCAGATACCTACCTCATCATCATCATTACTTCAGCCATAGGACGTCCACTGCTGGACATAGGCCTCCCCCATCGATCTCCAAAAGGGCCGGTTGGAAGCGGCCTGCATCCAGCGTTTCCCTGTGGTCTCTTTTAGGTCGTCTGTCCATCTTGTGGATACCTACCTACTATATTGTTATTGTTTTAAACTATCACGGTTGTTCACTAAAGTTATATGATTATTTACGGGATATTTACCGTGGTGAGGTTGTGGAATGAGCTCCCGATATTTCGGCGCAGTTACATGCACCATGTTCACGGGAAGACTAAACAAAAAACAAAAAATCGGGAATCGGGTATAATGAATATCGGGAGCTCATTCCACAACCTTACCACGGTAAATATCCCGTAAATAATAATATAACTTTATATTTTTATTGTTTTTGCATAAGAACAAACGAAAACTACTAGATCTACGAAAATATTTTTTTTTAGGTAGATTCCTTATTAGAAATAAAATAAATAAATAAATATCTGGGACATTTTTTCACACACGGTCATCTGACCCCAAACTAAGCAAAGCTTGTGATATGGCTGCTAGAGACTGATATACATACATATATATTTTTAAATACATACTTAAATAGATAGAAAGTGTATAGATCCGTTAAAGATTTTGCAAAAGGGGGCCAAAGGGGTTTATTATGAAAATCTACGCGTGCGAAGTCACAAGGAACAGCTAGTAAGTACATACTATCCAAAACGTCAAATAACACAAATCCTCAAAATCTTACCCAAAACTTACAAAAAGAGATCCTTCAAAGACGATATGTTCAACCCTCCTGGAAGCAACAGAGGGTTCTTATAAGTTAAACGTGTGTATCTGTGTGTCTGTCTGTGGCATCGTGGGTAGCTCTACAACGCTAAACCGATTATGATATAGTATTTTTTTGTTTGACTTAATCAAGAGCTATGATTTATGAAAATCTGTTCAGCCGTTTGAAGCTTACCAGCTCTATTATAGGTAGTTTAAACAAAAAAAAAACAATTTTAATAGTTCCCATGCTAATAATTATTATACAGAATTAGGTACTAGTTTTGTAGGTATCTAATTGAATTACTTAGTACGGAACCACCAACCACTGAAGTTTTAAATCTATTATTTAAGCACCTCTGTACTTATTTTGGTAAATAAATATTATTCTATTCTAATTAGGTATCTGCATAATAATAGTTGTAGGTATTACATGTTTTGTACAAGTAAGTAAGTAGGTAGGTTTGTATGTATATCTCTCGAAGTGCAAGTTGTCGGCTCAGTTCTCAGATCAACGCGTGCGTTATCTGCACCATCACACTGTACACTGGGTAGGTAGGTATGTATGTACCCACTCTACTCTATACTACACTGGTTAGGTAGTTGTTATAACTCTTTATATCCGTACGTGTTCCAGTTTGAATGTCTTCAAATCACAGATACCTATATTAATATACTAGCGACCCACCCGCACGGGTGTAATTTACGTGCGAAGCCGGGGCGGGTCGCTAGTTATATATATAAACCTTCCTTGAAAATGTATCTAACTGATGGTGAAAACCGCATCAAAATCCGTTGCGTGGTTTAGGAGGAGTTAGCGGACATACAGACAGATAGATGGGGAAAGCGACTTCAATTTATACTATGTAGAGATAGAGAAGAGATAGAAAAGAAGAGAAGTATGACATCTTTGGTTCAAATATTTGCTAAAAAGTAAGTAAAGCACCGAAGGACCAGCTGATCCTCTTGACTCCTTGCAGAGAAGAGCCGTTACACTTGTCGACGATCCGAACCTATCTGGCAAGTTGGAGCTGAGCTTGCGCAGAGACGTTGGTTCGCTCAGCTTGTTCTATAGACATTATAACGGGGAATGCTCTGATGAACTCTTTGACCTTATCCCTCCATCCCGGTTGTACCACCGAACCGGTCGCCATCGCCAGAAATGCCATCCGCATATTATAGATGCGTGGAAGTCTCGCACTGTTCGATTTGATCGATTGTTTCTGCCACGCACCTGTAAGTTGTGGAATGGCTTACCACCTTCGGTTTTTCCTCCGAAGTATAATTTGGACTGCTTCAAACGAAGGGTGAATAGAGTCCTCAAAGGTAGGCAACGCACTGACAATGCCCCGGGTATTGTAGGTGTCTATAGGCAGCGGTGACCACTTACCATCAGGTGGCCCGTAGCTTATTTGACACTTATTCTATACTAGCGGTCCACCCCAGCTTCGCACGGGTATAGATTATAGCCTATGTTACCCGGGGATAGTGTAGCTTCCCGTCAGTGAAAAATTTTTCAAATCGGTTCAGTAGTTTCGGAGCCTATTCACTGCAAACAAACAAACAATCAAATCTTTCCTCTTTATAATATTAGTATAGATAAAAAAAAGTAAAGA
The DNA here is from genome assembly GCA_932305915.1 of Agriopis marginaria. NCBI lineage: Eukaryota > Metazoa > Arthropoda > Insecta > Lepidoptera > Geometridae > Agriopis > Agriopis marginaria. The sequence goes on from OW029935.1 coordinate 78,180, forward strand.
AAGTGGAAAGGAATCATTTATTTACTCGCTGTCCATTATTGTAACGAAATGAAACACCTACCTGTGTAGAGGCAGTCAGCCAACTCTATGATTATTGTGACACAGAATACCTACCTACCAAATGGAAGCGGTGAACCAACTGTACCGTTGAGAAACTATCACAGATAGTTAGCCCAAATGCTTGACCTACTAACTATTATAAACTACTTAACATTCCAAAAATAAAACTGACATTCAAAAATGTTTACCAATACCCGACAAAATTAACTCTATTTAACAAAATTATAAACTGTTTTGCCGATCAAACTATTCATTTCAAACCTTGTCCCTCTGTTTGTAGAGTCGGTATTCGTGTGGTACATTATTGATGGGTATGTATAGAAAATAGATGTTGTTCGGTTAGTATGTAGAGCAGACAGTCTGGCGCCGCCCGCGCCCCCGCCCCCGCGCCCCCCGCAGCCCCGCGCCGCCGGGCCGCCGGTAACCGGACACTTGTTACCAGAAATAGTTCAGTTACAATAGGCAGGTATTTCTTGGTATTTCTGTCGTTCTGTGAACTATATTTTAGTATCTGAGCCAACAATGACACTAAATGCTTTTACTTTCTTTAGTAACAGGAAGTAGCTTTATTTTGAAGGAAGTAGGAGATGTTTGGTCTACTTACCTGATTGTTGGAGTTGAAAATATGAGTGGTATTGTAGTGACGTTAATTACTACCGATTAGTTTAGGGTTGTAGGATTATTCGTTGCAACCTATTTCTTGAAACACAGCATTATATACTCTACAGGATTAGTGAGGGGAACAGTACACTTTTGTTACCCTTTCGAACTAACCCTGTACTTTCAGACAAAGGGTAGGCAGGTAGGTATACTGAGTGAACACTGGTCGACATTTGGTACAATAATGCGACCGAGCGGAGTTACCGTGCCAGATGAATCTTGTCGACAATGACTAGAGAAGTTAAACATTAACCGGAACGAACACTAGTTAAGTATGTATAAGTATATTTTTTTAAAAGCATTGAATATTACTGAACTATAACATCTACAAATAACATCATATTCTTATAGATTACTAGCTATTGCCCGCGACTTCGTACGCGTAGACTTTCGTAAAAACGTTCTAACCAAAGATTCTTCATACCTACTTTACTACGTAGGTAGGTCGTTATATCCCCTTTTAGCACATAATCTACACCCTATAATGCAACCCATCCAATGTTAGATCTATAGAAGTCGTTTTTGAGATTACGTGACATATATTTTGCTATAAAATGTATTTATAACATGTAAATAACTAAATATACCTATACAGGGTTATAATGAAAGGGTATGCTAAGCCGAAAAGAGGTCATTGTACTCATAATTAACAACTATGTATTACTGTGGAACCAATACTTAAATAGCAAAAAAAGCTGTTCCATAGGAAACGGTCATGGACACTCGACAAAATGTATGGAACAGCATTCTTTGGGAACATCAAATTTTTTATTTAGCGATTGATTTTGGTCCCGTAGTGAAAGTAGTTCATATTGAACCCCTTCCGGCTTAGCATACCCTTGTCGTATAACCTACGAGTGGAACACAACACACATGTCCAGTTATCAGGTCGCGTGCGATGAAAGTGACCTTGTCGCATCCTTGTGACTAGCCGGGCTGTCGGCCGTCGGACCCCGACACGCAAACTCGCATAACGTGAGACATTTCATAAAATGTAGTTGTCAATGTGTCATCTAATCTGTATCCAGTAAGAACATTGCGAAATATTATGTTTTCGAACGGCCAACAATAGTGGGTAAATGTTAACATTATTAACGTACTCACTACTTAGTAACAAACATCGGATTTCGATTAATTAATCATTTCAGTTGTTTGTTCAACCACACATCCTGAGTTATTATTGCAACATAATAAATAGGTAGTTATTTTTACGTGATTCCATTTTATGTATTTATAAATTAATTTATCAGTAAACTATTTAAGGACGTGACTTATTTTTATGTACTTAATGAGTTTCTAATTTTTTTAAATAAATAATTATGTTAAGTATGTTAGTAAACAAACACAAGAAGAAACTGCCGTTTTAAAGAACAAAAAAAAAAGTTTCCTCGGTGTAGATAAAAAATTTACAAGAAAATGTTGAAAAACAACAAAAGTTTGGTAATTAAAAGCAGCTGTCAGCTCCCAGAGACGCTTTTATAGTAATTAATACAAGTAATTAAGACTTCAGAGCCTCAGACAGATCAGGCAAACAAAGGAGATACGCCATTAATGACTCAGTACAATTATCGTTCGTGTTTTTAAATATTTCATACACATTTTTCACCATACCGCGCAAAAATTGTTGCGCGCAAAAAACGCACACTAAGAAACTTGCAGCAACAGCATTCAACTAAATAATTATGCAAAACATCACACATGCAAAACACGCATAAATATATACCGTCCGTAAATGTCCGGACATTTACACCTTTGTCAGGCTATAATACGAGTAAATCTTGATTAACGTCTATTTAACATAAATACATACGTATACAATTATACATTCTAAATTGTCCGGACTTTTATCGAAATGTCCGGCTTTATGTCCGGACTTTTCAAATGTTAATATGGTAACCGTATCTGATCAAGATTTTTAGACTAGATGCGTTCTGTCGCACCTATAGTCAAAAAGTTCAAGGATTAAAAAAAATGTAGGTCTGCGTTCTCATCCGTCACGTCACTTTACCATATCTCCCTTGTTGGTCAGATCTGAGACCTACTCAGCACACTACATAATGTAAAAATATGTGCAGGTTTCTGTGTAATAATAACAGTTCCCCTCGCATCCGTAACGGTTCAACAGATAGATCGGTGCGGAGATAGCTTGTATTGTATAGGTACATTACTCTACCATCACATGAACTCCTACGATAGTTGTAATCCCAGAACACTGTATTCCTGCAGGACACCGGGCAGAGTCGAGCACAGCTGCTAGTCTGCTCCAGCCGTCCGCGTAATTAGCTACCTCATCAATCTTCTCATGTATTTGATAGCTCGTTCAGTTTTGCAGTTCAACAAGTTTCAGCACTTTTGATGTATTATTAGGAAGCGAGCGCGTTACTGTTTTATGTACTAACTCGCTGCGGACATCAGCTGACGCTTGACACTCGGATATGATTGTAATACTTCTACCCGACTGTCTCATAAAGAGGGTAAGGTTTTTCGAGTTTTCTTTGTAGTTACAATCTGGTGTCTTCATATCACGAGTGAATCGGTTTTTTTCTAGGCAAGTGTGCCGCAACGTAGACCGCATCATCGCTTGACATGAGGCAAGGTGGCGGTCAGATCCAAGCCTAATAATGTTTTTTTTTTTTTATATATTACCTAAGCATATTTATGTTTTATTGTCGCCATGCAACGATCTTCTATATGTACAGTATAGTATGAAAAATCATTGTCGCCATGACTTGACACGTCACGGAGTGCAAGGTGTCGTTCGTTCCGTTAGTTTAGTCCGGAGTGCGTCAAACAAAGCGTGGGTTATATTTCGCAGTCAGTTTTTTTTAAGAATAATACTTACTTTTTATGTTTTTATACTTCCGATGAGTAGGTTAGGTATGAGTATAAGTATAAAATGCGGAATCAATTGTAGACAGTTTTTATGCGAAGCAATAATCATTATTTTAAATTGTGCTTGAAATGCACGATCACGCCAAGTTTTTATGTAATCGGTAGGTAGTTATATAGAGGTAGGTAGAGAACACCAACTAGAACTGGGCCGCAGAAAACGCCAAGCTGCGACAGTATGCAGCACTATCGAGTGAATAGGTATCTGTTTATGCCGCTTGGAGTCGTAAGTTTTTGTCCGTAGGGTTCATGTAGGTACCAAACAATTGTGTAAACAAATATCAACACGATTAGTCGACGCCGCTGGTGATAAGAGAGCTGGCTCATTCCTTGCGCAGATAATTTCTTTGGCTATTCAACGCGGGAATGCAGCCAGCGTTCTTGATACTTTACCACAATTATCACTCAGGCAGCGACTTTTTGGTCCCAAATTCCCGATACCGGATATTTCCGGAAGTTTCTATGTTACAGATCCCGGGAAAACGGCGTCAGAAATAAACAGATAATCCCATAAAAACCTACCTATGATTCATATTGTTATACCCAATTCAATAATTCGGCGCCGTAGTACACAACTGCAACTAGCTACCTAAACTAACTAACTGGCAACTAGAGGTACTGATAAGCGCATATAACGTTCTCAATATGAATCTGCGATAAGCAAACATAATCTGGATGTCAGAAATAAGTACTCATTCCTCCTCACTCACTTCTTCAATGGGCAATATTAATTAGTTTTTTAATGACTAGCAACCGAATGGGTAGGTACCTATGCATTACTTAAGTTAAAAAAACATAAACAAATCGCGTAACAAACATACAAATATTTTTGTCACGCGATTACTCCGCCAATTATAATCGATTTAGATGTTTTTTGTTGTTTGGTAGGTCATACAGCAAAGGTGCCCATAAAACTGTAAATTTTATAGACATAAACATAATTTATTTATTTGTTTATAGTTTGTACATGTAGGTAAGCATTACATACATACACAAGTAGTCTTGAAAACGGATAAAAAAAAAAAAAAAAAAAAACACTTTATTCGCCACACCTTTCACGTTGGCGCCAAAATTCTCTCTCTTTTGTTTAGTAAACAAAAGCCCTTTTGCCAAAAATATATTGTTAGCTGTCTATCATAATGATAATCACCATCTACGTTCCTCGTACGTCCACAAGACCACAACCATAGAGGCATTTATGCCAACATTAGTTTTCGTTCGTTGTTCGTTCAGGCGCTCGATTTTTGAATCGCTCGTATGATTTGGAATGAAAATATCATGAGAAAAAACATACTGCCGAATTGAGAACCTCCTCCTTTTTGAATTCGATAAAAAAACTGACTGCAACATTACAGTTTATTCAGTGCTCCATTTTGATTGCAGACAACGTGCTAATGATTTTCAATCGAAAGAAATGCTCAGAATGTAATTTGCATTCATTACGGTAACTGGTTTTAGATCGCATTGAACAACAAGTTCTGCGGTTCACCTTGGCAGTGATGTCAAAAATATACTTAGCTACAGTGCGTACTATAAATAATTATAGATTAGGTAGGTATATAAGTTATAATGTACTTACCTACCTACTTACGTTCCACAAAGTAGCACTCTGGCAGTTCCTCGGAACCTGTCGTAGCCAATAATGTTTATTCTATATTTGCGTACCTACCTCCTTGTACTCTAATGTTCTGTAGTACGTGTTTTTTCAAATACGATAGTAGCGCCACCGAGAGGGACGTTTACAAACTAAACACTATTGTTCCGTTCCGCCAGGCTATGACCGCGCAAGGTTGAAAGGCCTAATAATGTTCGTATGACTCGTAAACAAAAACCTACAAGCGGTGGGTGAAGTCGACAAAACGCTGCGTTGTAGCAAGTTATATGAAACAATCTTCGTGGCCGTGGAGATGACCCTGAATTAATTGAATAGAGTGCTAGTGACTAATTAATAGGACAGTTACCAGTGAGTGACCTAGACAAACTTGATAGTTAGCAATATCTTGCAAGACTAACGAATCATGACATCATAGAATTTTCACTTTAAAGAAAGAAAAATAAACATTAGGTACTGTAATACACATTTAAATGTAAAAAAAAAAAAATTGGATAGTAGAACATGATGGTTTTTGAGTTTTGTCATGTTTTGTTTTGAGTGTCAAGTCTTTTTATACTTTTATTTTATATAGTAATTTTTAAACTTTCGCGTTTTTTATTTTATATATGTTTTAATGATTTGTGATGCATTTTTCTGTTTAAATTTCAAATTAAAATTAATTTATTTCAGGCAACAAAACAACATAAATATTTAATAAAACAAATGCACGATGATTAAAATATAGGTACATACATTTAATTATGGATGAAAATATATGAATTAATTTCAACAAACTTTTATTACACGAATAAATATTTTTTATGATTGTTTTAACACTGCCATCTAGCGATGCTGCCTGTAAACGGGTAGAGCTGTGAGTGTGATGTGACCACTCACAGCGTGTGGGTTTAGTGCCGGACTACTTTCAAGTTATGAAATGGTTCAATCGTTAATCACTAGGTGGCACTTCAATTAAAACCAGTAAAATGTAGAGCCAAGATGTTTTTGCATAGCATAAGTTCGAGAACATAATTATTTTTCCTCGTTTAGCTTAATATTAAATTAATTAGTACCCAGTGTACCTACCCACTCTCGAGAAAATACTAACAAGGTTTACATATTTATAACGAATGAAAATCTATTTAGTACTTACCTACCTAGGTAGTCTAGTTTTGCGAAATGTATAGGAACTAAGGAAGTTTTTATACCTACATCGCATCGGCGTTAGTTTTGTAATAGGTACTTGTACAAAATACATATATTGCTGTTTGAGCGTTCTGTCTGTGGAACATGTCATTACACCTCACTGGTCTGCGGGCGAGTTCATCAGCCTCTGACGACCCGCTGCCTGCTGCTGTCACAGAAGACATAACAGACACAGAAGGTTCACTCCGCGAAGAAATTTAAATAAATAAGGACTCTATCTACGAGGAATTAAAGTAGCAATTCAACTCGTACAGCGCTCGATACCGCCCACTATATTCACCTAGAAGGCCGCCCTCTTTCTATCACGTAGCTCTATCTCTCCTGACGCGGCACGTGTAACGTTAGGGCTGTCTTCTTGATATTTACACAGAATCACCATCATCATCAACCAGTAAATGTCCATTGCTGAACACATGCCTTCGAGAGGGTGTTACACATAATACTTATTACTATTTACTTACCAGCTATGTAGCCTATGTAGTACCTACCTATTACTTATATTCTACTTTAACTGGAATGACATTTAATCTGCACAAAAAACTAACGCTTATTCTGAATTTAGTCCAATAACAATAATGGAAAAGTATAAGTTTAAGAGGCCTATTACAAGATCATCATCCCGATGCATATTTAGGTAAAAACTACATGAAACATGGAAACCTCATTTGGGAGCTCTAATTTGTAGATTCTGTTGAAAATAATTGGTCATGGTCCGGACAGAAAAGATGCGACGTGGCTAGCGTAGCGTGCGGGCCGGGCGCGAGCCGAGCGGCCACTGATTGCCCTGCTATGACCCTCTTGGGAAGGGACACCGGCCAAACATACCTAAAGTCCGGAGTGCGCCATGCCGCTGCTGTGGCGAGTGCTAGGCCTAACCTTTTGATTGTAACATTTCCTTCGGTCCCGTGCCTATTGGATACCTTTGATTCGCATCCCGCTGCCTTTGTAAAGAGAGTCTCGGTCGGTATCACCTACAATACAATAAAACAGCACTTTATTGACACCACAGAAAGGACATAATAAGTAGAAATTCAATAAATACAGATACAAAAGACGCCATTGTCTATAAAGGCGATCTCTTCCAGACGACCTTCGAATAAGTAGATAGATATTTCTTGTGGAGTGTGGACGGTGGTGTATACCTACTAATATAATAATGTATATGATACCTCTGTATCACATAATTTTTAAATCTACTGTACCTACTGTACTATCATACTATGTCTGTCTGTATGTATGGCCGCTAACTCCTCCTAAACCACGCAACGGATTTTGATGCGGTTTTCACCATCAGTTAGATACATTTTCAAGGAAGGTTTATATATATAACTAGCGACCCGCCCCGGCTTCGCACGTAAATTACACCCGTGCGAAGCCGGGCGGGCGGGTCGCTAGTATAACTATATAATATTACGAACTATATATAGGTAAATCTAGTTACTGCTTGCTTGTTGTTATTTTACTGATCGGACTCGTTTCTTGTTTTCAGGTAAGTTGACAGAGCGGAGGTTCATGGCAACAGTTGCACTGTGTATAGTACGGAGTACCTAAGTAGGTAGGTACTTGTCTGCCGGGATCGGTAAGCCTTTAGTTTGTATTTATATAGATAATAGGGTTTTTATGTGAATAGCTAGCAGTATTGGCTATTCTTTAATAAAAATAACATAGTAAATAATGTAGTACCATACAGAACATTCCACGGGAATATGTAGTACCATGCAGAACATTCAAATTCAAATTCAAATTAATTTATTTCAGGCAACAAAACAACCCATACAATTCATTAAAAAGATAATCAATACATATACAAATAAACTAAGGTAATAAATCAAATTCACAGTGACACAATACAATTCCAAATAATAAGTTAATAAGTAATGTCAAAATATTAATAATAGTTCAGTCAATTCACAGTTATAATCAATTAAATCAATACAAAAATACAATACAAAAATGTCCATAGTCATACAATACAATGTCACCATAATTAGTATTTTCGCTTCGGCATGGGTACTGGAACATGCCTGTTACAGCAATGCCGAAGGAAAGAACAATCGACACACAGGAATATGTAGTACCATACAGAACATTCCACGGGAATATGTAGTACCGTACGAAACATTCTACGGGAATATGTAGTACCATACAGAACATTCCACGGGAATACTGTGGTACTACAGTACGGAACATTCCACGGGAATATGTAGTACCATGCAGAACATTCCACGGGAATATGTAGTACCATACAGAACATTCCACGGGAATATGTAGTACCATGCAGAACATTCCACGGGAATATGTAGTACCATACAGAACATTCCACGGGAATATGTAGTACCGTACGAAACATTCTACGGGAATATGTAGTACCATACAGAACATTCCACGGGAATACTGTGGTACTACAGTACGGAACATTCCACGGGAATATGTAGTACCATGCAGAACATTCCACGGGAATATGTAGTACCATACAGAACATTCCACGGGAATATGTAGTACCATGCAGAACATTCCACGGGAATATGTAGTACCATGCAGAACATTCCACGGGAATATGTAGTACCGTACAGAACATTCCACGGGAATATGTAGTACCATGCAGAACATTCCACGGGAATATGTAGTACCGTACGAAACATTCTACGGGAATATGTAGTACCATACAGAACATTCCACGGGAATACTGTGGTACTACAGTACGGAACATTCCACGGGAATATGTAGTACCATGCAGAACATTCCACGGGAATATGTAGTACCATACAGAACATTCCACGGGAATATGTAGTACCATGCAGAACATTCCACGGGAATATGTAGTACCATGCAGAACATTCCACGGGAATATGTAGTACCATGCAGAACATTCCACGGGAATATGTAGTACCATACAGAACATTCCACGGGAATATGTAGTACCATACAGAACATTCCACGGGAATATGTAGTACCATGCAGAACATTCCACGGGAATATGTAGTACCATACAGAACATTCCACGGGAATATGTAGTACTGTACAGAACATTCCACGGGAATATGTAGTACTGTACAGAACATTCCACGGGAATATGTAGTACTGTACAGAACATTCCACGGGAATATGTAGTACCATACAGAACATTCCACGGGAATATGTAGTACCGTACGAAACATTCCACGGGAATATGTAGTACCATACAGAACATTCCACGGGAATATGTAGTACCATACAGAACATTCCACGGGAATATGTAGTACCGTACGAAACATTCTACGGGAATATGTAGTACCATACAGAACATTCCACGGGAATATGTAGTACCATACAGAACATTCCACGGGAATATGTAGTACCATACAGAACATTCCACGGGAATATGTAGTACCATACAGAACATTCCACGGGAATATGTAGTACCGTACGAAACATTCTACGGGAATATGTAGTACCATACAGAACATTCCACGGGAATATGTAGTACCATACAGAACATTCCACGGGAATATGTAGTACCATACAGAACATTCCACGGGAATATGTAGTACCATACAGAACATTCCACGGGAATATGTAGTACCGTACGAAACATTCTACGGGAATATGTAGTACCATACAGAACATTCCACGGGAATATGTAGTACCATACAGAACATTCCACGGGAATATGTAGTACCATACAGAACATTCCACGGGAATATGTAGTACCATACAGAACATTCCACGGGAATATGTAGTACCATACAGAACATTCCACGGGAATACTGTGGTACTACAGTACGGAACATTCCACGGGAATATGTAGTACCATGCAGAACATTCCACGGGAATATGTAGTACCATACAGAACATTCCACGGGAATATGTAGTACCATGCAGAACATTCCACGGGAATATGTAGTACCATGCAGAACATTCCACGGGAATATGTAGTACCATGCAGAACATTCCACGGGAATATGTAGTACCATACAGAACATTCCACGGGAATATGTAGTACCGTACGAAACATTCTACGGGAATATGTAGTACCATACAGAACATTCCACGGGAATATGTAGTACCGTACAGAACATTCCACGGGAATATGTAGTACCATACAGAACATTCCACGGGAATATGTAGTACCATACAGAACATTCCACGGGAATATGTAGTACCATACAGAACATTCCACGGGAATATGTAGTACTGTACAGAACATTCCACGGGAATATGTAGTACCATGCAGAACATTCCACGGGAATATGTAGTACCATACAGAACATTCCACGGGAATATGTAGTACTGTACAGAACATTCCACGGGAATATGTAGTACTGTACAGAACATTCCACGGGAATATGTAGTACTGTACAGAACATTCCACGGGAATATGTAGTACCATACAGAACATTCCACGGGAATATGTAGTACCGTACGAAACATTCTACGGGAATATGTAGTACCATACAGAACATTCCACGGGAATATGTAGTACCATACAGAACATTCCACGGGAATATGTAGTACCATACAGAACATTCCACGGGAATATGTAGTACCATACAGAACATTCCACGGGAATATGTAGTACCATACAGAACATTCCACGGGAATATGTAGTACCATACAGAACATTCCACGGGAATATGTAGTACCATACAGAACATGCCACGGGAATACTGTGGTACTACAGTACGGAACATTCCACGCACCATTGATCGCAATGACCTGCTTCAGACAGTCGGCATGCCCGACTGATTCATGTACATACCTAACTATGTACCTACTCATCAGGCACGCGGACCAAATAGCGCGGTACTCACTGATCCGACGAGCGATGGTGGCCGAGCGGTGGCATGTGCGCTTTACAATCTGACGGCACCCGGTTCGATCCTCGGCGCTGCACCAATCACTAATATTTAGTACTTCAATTAATTACGTGCAATTTCAATGTCATGGCTCAGAAACTGTGAAGGAAAACGTCGTGTGGCAACCGGTGTGCCCAAGAAAAAAAAGTTCAGAGGCATAATTATGACATTCGCCAACATGTACTGGGCCAGCATGGTGATTAGGGCCCATCCTCTCGCTCTGAGAGAAGGTCTGTATCCCAGCAGTGGAACATGATGATGATGATGACTCACTGATCCAGTGGAGTAATGGAGATATGACCAAAAATACAAGCTCAGGATAAAACACAATACAAGAATTAACCCAGCCTAGAACGAAGAACTAAGTCGAAAAGTGCATTACCTTTCACTTTTCTGGTTCAGCGACCCAAAGTGGGTATTGGCTTCCGACATTCGAGAACGCCAGCATATTATTTTTCTGAAAATACATGGTCGCCGACTAAATCCAGTTCAAATTTCTCAATTCAATTTTTACGATAACCTGTCAGCATCCGCTGTTAATTTTAAAATAGCTTTCATTCAAAATCCGGCAGACAGAGTCTATATTTATCGAAATAGATTCAGCTTTAGACCGCATCTTAAAATTGTATCAATAAAATGTAGATGGAGCAGAGAGTTGATAAATGAATGCGCGGCCATTATGTTATAACACACTGTGAAAGAATATCGTGGACCGACTCTGGGCTATTGTAGGCACAGAAAAGTACTTTTTGTTCATATTAGAACGGCTGTCAAGGCATTTTTGTAAGTAATTACTTGCACCCAAGTAAACGAAACGTCAGTCATTCGAAATCAGTTAGCAGCTGTGATGCGGACAAACAACTTTGAGACCTAACACAAAACGATATGGTCCAAGTTCTGTGGATGCGGAGTTCGACGCGTTGGTCTAAATAATAATGTTCAGTCAAGGTTCTGTCATAATTCCTGGCGACAGATTTTCCTTCTCATTTCCGTTCTATTTACTTCTCTTAGGTACCTACACAGACACACTGACTTCAAAATCAAAATTGGTTTGTGAGCGACGATGCCTCAGATACACACGTCAAACTGATAACACCCTCTTGTTGCGAGTGGAGTTAAAAAGAAATACCGTCCACTCGGATTTTATAGTTGGTAGAGCGCAGAGACTTCATGTCAGGGGTTAGACAAGAGCCATTCTCTTCACGCCTGCGGAAAGGTGAAATTGTATGAAAATTACATTGACAATGACATAATTTCTCTCAAGCTAATGTCATTTGCATACAATTTCATCTTTCCGCAGTGTGTGGCTCTTGTCTAACCCCCAGGAGTGAGCTGGTCACGACGAGTCTAGAATGAGAGGCACCTCATCCACAGGAGATGTCTCTCGGACGTGGAGCGCGGCTGCGAGGGTCTGCTCCGTTATCAGCGCATGTAAACATGCGGGCACGTCAGCACGCCAGCCGCCACGTGCGCGCTGCCACGTGCGACGTGCGACCCATTTGCCTTTTTAACTATTCACTTTTGTCCGCGTCTCCACCTGCGTTTTGAACAATACGCTCCCGTCACCCACAGATAGAGTAACATTTTATATCAGTGAAGGAATTTTCAAAATCGTTTCAGTAGTTCGATAGTTCACCTCCAACAAACATACGAAGTCATCATGTAAGATAAGATAAGATAAATTTATTTCCAAAAATTCGAATTACCTACATTTTAACAAAATAATTATAGTTAAGGTATATTAAAATTCATGTAGACAATTAGCAGACATTCCTGCGGTCCCACACTAGGCTCAAGGCCCGTAATATGGAGACCAACAAAACGAAACACAATATAACTAAATTTTTATTTTAGGAGGCATCTTAGCGAATATTTATAGTTACAGTTATCCTAGTAAGTGTGGAGTGTGGTGAGTGTGTGTGCGTGTATGTGTGTGTGTCCGTGTGCATAATGTGGTATGGGATTTGCGTGATTGTGTTTGACTTTGACAGAGTGGATGATGAAATAAAGTTCTCACTGCACAGTACGAGTCCGGGTAATTAAGTTTTCGGTGTCCTCAATGTATATACTAACTTTATTTTCTTTACAATAATAGTGAAATTATGTATCTATCTTAGTAGATCTTTAAACGGTCGGGGAATACAATATAACATAGCGAAACGAAACACGGCACAGAGCGAAAGCAAAGAGACGCCGAGGAGAGCCCTCCAACGAGCAGGGGCGGCTCTGAGCTATGGAGTGACTTGGGAAGTCAGTGAAAGACATTTATTTGATGATTTAAAATATTGTTAATTTCTTAGCAGGAGAGGTGTGCGTGCTCTCTAATGAGACGCGATATCGATAAGAAAGAAAACCACATCTAAACCAACGAAACGATCTAATCCAATTCAGTATACAAACAACAAGGGCAGTGTTTAGTTTAGTAATGTAAATAATAATTATGTTAAAAAGAGAAAGAGTATTCACTCTACGTGTTAGAGTGAAACAGATTGATTTTGTGAACACTATTCTAACAGCTAAAATTATATTACCGAAGCTACAGACTAGGTAAAGCTATAGATGTGAATGTGGTAGAAAATGCAGACACCCAGTTTTGTATATAACACTAGCTGACCCGACAGACGTTGTCCTATCTTAGAACTGTCAAACGCGCAAAGTTAAAATCGTCGATAAGTTTTCTGAAATTTCCCAATTTTCTTAATTTTTCTTTCCGTTAGACCGTTCTACAAAGTATTAGAACACTTAAAAATGAAATCGGTAAAGTCGTTCTCAAGTTATGGCGTTACCAAAGTAAATAAGGATAAATTTTTATATCATAATCAGCCTTTTAACAGTCCACTGCTGGACTTTTAGCCTACCCCCGAAAGAGTGATTGGGCCATATCCACCACGCTGGCCCAGTGCGGGTTGGTGGATTCACATACGTCATTGAATTCCTTCTCTGTACGTATGCAGGTTTCCTCACGATGTTTTCCTTCACCGACAAGCCAGTGATATGAAAATCCGTACATAAGCTCCAAAGAGCTCATTGGTACGGGCCCCGGGTTTGAACCCGCGGCCTCACGCTGTCAAGTCTAGCGGTTTCCCAAATGGTCTCGGCTCATCAATTTATATATATATATATATATATATATATAGATTCAAATGGTAAGTAATAAAGTAATAATGAGACATGCGGGCCGAGCGCCGCCGGGGCGCGCCGCTAGTGCTAGCCTGGAGGCCGCAGCAGCTGTCAGCTCGGAGGAACCCAATTCAGCCAATTGTCCGCTCTAACGTTAATTGGAACAATTAAATGAACGCTGTGTACACTCGCGGCGACAACTACTTGGCTCGTGCGCGCTCTCTTCTCTACAGTTGTGGATAATATTAGTTTTGTTCGCACAACACTTCTCTAATACATATACATACCTAGTTACTATTTTCTCGTTTCTATTATTTTATACTTATCTAAGTGATTTCAGATAAAAATTCGTTTAATACTGCAAGAAGGTTAGTTAGGTTTCGTAACATACTCCCCTACTTCTGCCTCACCAGATATATCTTTTTTGATGTGCTTTATACATAAACGAGTGTAAGTCTTATTTTTTACACCTCGGGTTACATTATTAGAGTTTTAGTAAGGATCCCTATTTTTTTTTAAATAGCTAATGTCACCCGGGGATAGTGTAGCTTCCCAACAGTGAACGAAATTTTCAAAACGGTTCAGTAGTTTCTCAAATCAAATCTTTCCTCTTTATAATATTATATATTTATATAGTCCTACTAGCGACCCGCCCGCCCGGCTTCGCACGGGTGTAATTTACGTGCGAAGCCGGGGCGGGTCGCTAGTTATATAATTATTTAAACTATCCTATATCTCAAGTTGGATCGAACTGCACATGGTGTGCGAATTTTATTATAATCGGTTAAGTGGTTTAGGAGTCCATTGAGGACAAACATTGTGACACGAGATTTATATATATTAAGATAGTATAGAAAATTAAATTCAAATGTGCAGTTAGTTTTTTGTGTAATCGTTTTTATTCTCGTCCTAAACGTATTAGGGCGAGAATAAAAACGATTACACTACATAAATGAGACCGTAGAGGTGTTTGTAACAAATACATACGAAAGGGAAAGAAAACCCTGAGCTGAATGTAACTCTGGACAAGAAGACGACTCCGATAACACCTCCCACCACTTCGAAGCCTGGCAAGGCGTTGGGGCTACACATGTCATAAGGAAACAAACAAACATACAACCGAAAAACTACTCTTCTTGTGGAGTAGGGTAAAAACTGTTCTGTTGCGAGTAGTGTGCACCTATTTACCAGCTTTATTACATTTCACTCGAATAAAAAATATCATATTATAAAATATGCATTGACTATTCAATCCTCCGAAACTACTGAACCGATTTGAATAATTATTTCACTGTTGGGAAGCTACACTATCCCCGGGTGACATAGGCTATAATCTATACCTGTGCGAAGCCGGGGCGGACCGCTAGTAACAGATATGAGGACAAGTGTTTGTTTGATTGTGTGTGATTGTCCTCGAGCACAGAACTAGACGCTAGTTCCGAGACCCGCACACCCATCCTCTGAGTTGGCACGTTGTTGAAGGACGGTAGGTACAGGATAATTCAGTTCATTCTATCATACCTAATTATATCTGAGAATGAGTAGGTACCAACACAGTTACTTATGTTTGTGGTCCATGGGAGTCCCACTAGGCAGTACAGTAAGACACTATCTCATACCTACTCACCAATCATACCTATATAGTGTGGTTTGCTCGCGTCCGTACTCCATTGTTCTAATAAAACAACACGTCGCATATTACATAGAAGAGTAGCGAGGCTTATCTGCTTGACACGTGGTCTGATTACACCGAACATGACGCGGGCCCTGTGGCGGGCGCTGCTGGCTGCAGGCCCTCCCCGGCTGCAGCTGATCTGAGCCCTGAGTCTGACCACTTGCGAGCCCTGCACTCAGCTCTAACGACAGGCCAAGGGAAAACCAACATTGAGAAAAGCCTCTGGCTTCCGAAATACAGATTTTTATAATTCACTAGCGGTCCGCCCCGGCTCCGCACGGGTTTAGTTATATAGCCTATTAAAATAGCCTATATTAATCAGTGATATTGTAGAATTCAAATGGTGAAAGAAATTTTAAAATCGGTCCAGTACTTTTTAAGCCAATTCGTCACAAACATACATACTTACATACAAATATTTTTTTTTCTTTCTTTCTTTCATCATCATCCACAGCCTTCCTTATCCCACTGCTGGGTATAGGCCTCTCTCTTGCTATGCCATCTGCCTCGGTCCTGTGCTAATCGAGTCCAGGTTCGACCCGCGATAGTAATAATATCGTCGACCCATCTTGCAGCTGGACGACCAACGCTCCGCCTACCTTGCCTCGGCCACCACTCTGTTAAAACCTTACTCATCAAAAATAGTGGATTCAATTATTCCTTTGTAATCTTCCTTATGCCAAAATAAAGTATCATAAGTAACTATAGTCGGAGTGACCGGCTTAATCTTACGTGAGTAATTCCCGCGTAATATAAATAAAATGTGTGAAAACCACGTCAGTTTCTATAATAAAGTATCATAAAGTTATATAATTGAACAAACATCAGCTATCTAGCTCTAATTACGGGATATTTACCACGGTAATGTATTATATTTTGTTGTAAGTATATTTGTAGGTCGGCGAAGTCCCCGACCAGTCCACCATGCGCAGTTGCGCACCGACAAACAAAACTTTACCCTACTTCCAATCTTGAATGTTGTACTCAGAACTATTATTGATTCTGTGGCCAAACAAAGCCCTCTCCTCACCTTTCGTAACGAAACGCAAGATAATAAAGCTCGCTAATTACGGAAGTACGCAGTAACGAAACGCAAACACCAACACAGCCCTAGCCGTGCGCCTGCGCTGTCTGCGTGCGACTTAGCACGCGCATGCGAAATTATTCCCGGTCAATCATTTGTTGGGAAATTCTACTTTCTACATTGTAGAAACATGAAAATATTATGCTTTTAGGCAAGTCAAAGGGAGAGCTACAAAATGAGCATACATTTAACAGATCGGGTGCTACTTACCTGCATATTACCTGCATATTACCTGCACATTACCTGCATATTTTCGTGAGAGAGTTTTATTCCGGATAAATCTTTATACATTTTATAGTTCTCAACTGAGAAGACTAAGACAAAACGACAAAAAACCGATCTTTACTGTACTGGGCAACCTGGATTTACTTTTCATTTCGGAAAAAAATTGCTGATTCGTGCTGGTTATTTAGCTATGTGCCTTCCACCTTATATATATTATAAACTAATAGGTAGTTCGCTCCGGACTGACACCTCGCGACCCCTGTATCTTCGCAACCCCTCGACCTATTTTAATGGTATTCGTTTTTTTTTTTTAAATTAAAATGAACTACGTACTTTGCGTCCAACCCACAAGATGGACAGATGACCTAAAAGAGACCGCAGGGAAACGCTGGATGCAGGCCGCTTCCAACCGGCCCGTATGGAGATCGATGGGGGAGGCCTATGTCCAGTATTGGACGTCCTACGGCTGAAATGATGATGATGATGATGACTTGACTTGCGTTTCATGAAGATCGGATCATCAGTATGTAAGTTATTGTCGAACAAATATACAAACATACAAATATATAAACATACATACAAACGACAATTTCTCTCATTAGAATCTGAGACTCTCTCGATCGATGAAACAGTTGTCTATACTAATCTATACTAATATTATAAAGAGGAAAGATTTGTTTGTTTGTTTGTTTGCATTGAATAGGCTCCGAAACTACAGAACCGATTTGAAAAATTCTTTCACTGACGGGAAGCTACACTATCCCCGGGTGACATAGGCTATAATCTATACCCGTGCGAAGCTGGGGCGGACCGCTAGTTATTTATATTTTTACAAGAACCTCAGTTCGTAATATCACGATGTATTCGGACTGGAACAGCCCCCGGGCTCCATGCCCTGCCCTGGTGTGCGCTCCAGTTACAAGTAAACATGTAATCATAACAAGTAAGTACTTGTCTCCCTTCAACAATAATATGGAAGTTATATTAGAAGCAGGTACTGGTAAGTACAGTGCTGTAGGGACAGGAAAACAAACAACAGTTACTGAGCGGAGCGAGGCCCGGCGTCGCTCTACCGGCCAGATAACGACAACATCTGAACTGACTTCTGGGAACCGACCGCTGCAACCTAAATACTCCACTTATATATGTATAATATTGAGTCACTATAGTAGGTACCTACGGCAAGCCAAGTAAGTACTAAGTAACAGTACTTGTTCCCTCCTACGATGAAGTATTTGGGACCAATTGAAAACCGCATTGATAGCGTGATCTACTTGGTATAGTGAACGTGCCTTTTGCGCTTGGGTTCGATTCCCACCTAGGACAAACATTCATGTGATGAACATTTGTGTTTGTTCTATATCTGGTTGTTAATATCTATTTAAGTATGTATTGGTAATGCCGTCAGCATGCTGGGTACGCTGCCAACTGGTAGTGGGCTTGAGCATTTGGATTGTCTTTAGACCTTCAACGGTCTGTGGGCAGTCTAACTGTATTTGTAGTTTTAGTTTTAGCTTGTATTTTGTTTAGTTAATAAAGGCGCTAGCCCAGGAAAAAAAAAGTATGTATTTAAACCTATATATGTATGTATATCAGTCTCTGGCAGCCATATCACAAGCTTTGCTTAGTTTGGGGTCAGATGACCGTGTGTGCAAAAATGTCCCGAATATTTATTTATATTTTATTTTATTTGGAAAACATCAGAAATACTGTCGGGAACAAGTGGACGCGAATAGCGAGAGACCGGGGAGAGTGGCATAAACAAAGGGAGGCCTATACCCAGCAGTGGGTCACTCAGGGCTGACGATGATGATGATGGAAAACATACAGTGATAAATAACTAAATTACTGACCATCTATAGACAACAGTCTTGTGACAAATTAGTATAACATACATGGTTCCCGTCGCCAGACTGACTTGTTTGTTTGTCACGTATGGACGGATATAAAGACAGTCGAACAGACAATCTCCCACAGAGAGATCGACTCCGAGGAAGTTAGTCTCCGAGAAGGCTGATCAATGATGGTTAGTGTCGGTCATCTCATCTACGCACGCTTTTACTACACAAATATTTTCTTCTAAAAGATTTTTATTGTTTTTAATAAAATAACGGCACAAGAAAGTATTTTGCCGGACAGTAAGCGCCGCGCCTGCCCACATTTTCGGTTCCTGAAGTTGATAGTCCAGAAACTCCTATTTATAGTTTAATTTTAGCTCTCGCTGCGGCAGCGGAGGCCTGGACTGGAGGCCCAATCAACCTCGTTTATCTGAATGCAATGCACATTCGCTTCGAGTGCTATATTGCGCCACAGTCGCCGCGCGCGCACTGAAATAACGCGCGGAATATCGGTCACAGAGTCGCAGACTGCGTCCCGCGAGACTACAGACGAATGGAATGAACGCATCGCATTAATTGTCCGAGAGCGCACCACTACCGCCGTGGACGCTGCGCGCGCGCACGCTTCCGCTCCGTCCAGGAAACCGCGCCAACTCGGGATCGCGCGGGATTACACTAAACATTATTTTTATTTCACTCTCTCAGTGGCCAGTGCTATTAATTTACTTTTTTTTAACAAAAGAGGTTTCGTGTTATGAAAAAGAAATCGAGCAAAAACTTCACCACTATCGCAAAGGTCAGCGATGGGTCCGTATATAATTAGGAAGCGATAAGCAATCGCGGTCGAGTGCAAATGTCGCCGGTATCGCGCGGACTGGCTCTCCTCCAGTAGGCGGTGTTGACGCGGCGCAGGAGTGCGGCGACTGCAGCATGGAGACGTCAGAGGGCGGCCCTGCGCAGAACAGCGCGCGCTGATTCACACACCGGTTATCGTGTCGCGGCGGCACGATGGCTTGTGAGTCGTGCGAGGTCGCAAGTTGGATTCCGGACGTGGTCGCGGCGACACTGCGCGCTGACTGCTCCGCTCGGCCGCTGCTCGCGTGGCTCACCACGCTGCGCGCCTCCATCGAGGAGTACGACCCTCTGGTCGTCGTCAGACCGCCCTCCCCGGACCCCGAGCCCTCGGACACGTCCGACTCTCCGGACAGCGCATTCGACGAGATCCTCTCCCAACTGGGAAAGGAGATCTTCAAACTCGACCAGTATCAGCGGCACCTGGTGCCCGACGACCAGGAAGTCAGTCTCAGCATTCTGAACATATTTGACGAATGCCTCCACCAGATGGGTGGGAAACCAGACATGACGGAGCTGGTGAACGGTGACTGTAGTGACGGAGGATCTAACGAATCGTTTTTGAAAAGTACTCCCGAGTGTGTTAAAGTGTGTGAAATGAAGGACGACACCAGTGATGTGGCGGAACAAGGGAGCGATCTGTCGGATCATGAAGTAACTTCGAACGAAGAGTGTGAACTGAATGGTGATGTGAACCGGACTAGAGCGAGAACGTCCTCATCGTCCTCCTGTGAGTACGACCACGCGGGAACGTTGCACGACTCGCAGGAGTGGAGCAAGTTGATAGAGTCGGAGAGCGACTCGGAGAGCACGTGCTGGAGCTACAAGGAGTGCTCCGAGGCAGAGAACGACGCGAGCGGCGCGTACGCAGCCGTGTGGGTACACTCGAGCGGCTTCCACAACTCGGACGCGATCCTGCGGCGCGTGGTGTCGCGCCACCAGCACGAAGCGACCGTGTCGCGCATCTCCCACCTCTCCTACCACTCCGCGCAGCCGCTGGAGCCGCCGCGGTACTCGGTGTACGCGCTGCACGAGGTGGGAGACAGGTGCGCCGGCGCAGGCCGCGCGCCAGTCGCCGACATGACGCCGGACCGAGCGAGCGCCGAGCCCGGCTACGAGCCCGTGCGCGACGCGCTCGCGGACGAGAACATATACGAGGAGATAGAGTTCGGATACAGCTACACGGACGAGGGCTGCTCCTGCGGCACCAGCGTGGAGGTGGAGAGCTGTTCCGTCAGCGCCGGCTCGGAGGGCGTCGGCCGCGACAGTCCCCTGTACATGAACCTGAGGGACCACGACGCGTACGCGGTCACTCCCGACGTCATCTCCTGGAAGAACTCGCTGCTGGACCCGTTCTACTGCGACGATGAGGAGGACGAGGTCAGTTGCTAACAATCATTGTATTGAACCCGCACAAATGTAACAAACTGTACGAAACAATCGGAAATTAATTTATAATTAATTATTAGAAATATTTTAATATCGATTAGGTATTCGCTAATTAGTTGTGAGACTCGTTAGGCTGCATTGTAAGGACACGCTCGTTATGGCAGCTGTGCGCAAGCGCAACCAGACACTCCTAATGCGTACTCAGAACCGTTGACGCCTTAACAGTTTTACTCGATACAATTAAAATGCAGCTCGTCGCAGAACTGAAGGGCAACTAAATCCGGTGACTAACGTTCATTTGCAATTCTATTAACAAGTTAGATTCGTTTGTGTTGGAGGTCAACAAGATATATAATTTAACTTGAGATTGCTCAGACTGTCCATTACTTCCGCCAACGTATTGCACTTGCAACTATATACTGAACTAGCGGTCCGCCCCAGCTTCGCACGGGTATAGATTATAGCCTATGTCACCCGGGGATAGTGTAGCTTCCCGTCATTGAAAGAATTTTTCAAATCGGTTCAGTATTTTCGGAGCCTATTCAATGCAAACAAACAATCAAATCTTTCCTCTATATAATATTAGTATAGATAACCCTTGGTTGTCGTAAGTGTTATAGTTTAACCGGTACAAATTTGTGTTGAAGTCTCCCCTTACAAGTTTTCAAGTCAATGTATTTGTATATGCATATAGGATATTTTTTCCTGGGCTCTAAAATACAAGCTAAAACTAAAACTACAAATACAGTTAGACTGCCCATAGACCGTTGCATATAGGTGCACGGTTTATCTATCGGGTCCATATAAGTCAGTTAGTCGTATAAGGTAGGTCCGATTTTTCCAACTGTCAAAATGTTTAGTCTGACCGAAGTCTCTACGGGCCGATTGGTGATAGATCCTTGATACCATTGACAGGTGATGTCAGATGCAGGATATACAATTTCTTCACGGTGATGAAGCATATGCGGTGTACTTTAGCCACTAACTCTTCTATACAGAGTTACGCAGAAACTACTAAGCCGTTCAATAGAAAATGGTAATTCGCACCTGACACAATGTATGGAACAGCTAATTTACGATTTCAGGGTTGGTTCCACAGTAAATGTTGCTCATAATCATGAGTATAACAGACCCCTTTCGGTTTAGTAAACCTCTCCGCGTTACCCTGTAGTTGCCCTGTAGAGTCATTTAATACATTTGAAAGTAAACTACTTCTACTAATTCTATTAATTTAAATTTTAGACAAATAAATAGTTATTACACTTATCTTCGATAATGTCATCATCTGACATTATTTTCCTGTCAGTCCGCGCTATACAGGGTGTAAGGGGAACACTCTCGAAGCCCAAAAAAGGTAATTGTACTCATCATTATGAACAACTTTTACTATGGGACCAACACTAAATCACGAAAAAAATATCAGCTGTTCCATACATTTTGTCGAGTGTCAATGACCGTTTTCTATAGAACAGATGATATTTTTTCGTGATTTCAGGGCTGGTCCCATAGTAAAAGTTGTTCATAATGCTGAGTACAATTACCTTCTTTTGGCTTCGAGAGTGTTCCCCTTACACCCTGTATTGGGCAGATACGACGCAGGGAAAGCTATAATGCATTATACTTTGACAAATACATGTATAATCTAAGTGTTTACCATGTGACACCGTGCCTGATAATGATCACTGAGAAAAGGTCTTTTCTCTAAAGGTCCTAAAAATATAAAAGGTCGTTGGAAAAGCTTTATAAGCCGACAGTTCCTTGATATTTTTTTCTCTGCGTTTCCGGCTATTTACTATTACTACTACTTTACTATTTTACTATCAGAATTATTTAGAAGCTTATCAGCAATGAATCTTTAGTTCGAGCTAACCTTCTTAGTCTTCTTAGTCTATCGACGTAAAGTTGCTAGTCTATCGGTTTTTTATCAGATACATTTCGGAGAGTGTGCATCGGATCTGCACGATCTAATTACCTCCTGCACATTTTTCTATCGGACTGTCAGAGCGGGCACGAAAAATCGTCACCGCTTTATGGTTGATTTTCCGAGAACCCGTACGAAGCGCTTTGATTCCACATTTATTATGCGAACTGCTAGTCTGTGGAATTCGCTGCCTGAATGGGTGTTCCCCGATGGTTACAATCTGGGTGTCTTCAAATGACGAGTGAATCGGTTCCTTCTAGGCAAGCGTGCTCAAACGTAGACCGCATCATCGCTTAACATCAGGCGTGATGGTGGTCAAACGCAAGCCTATTATAAAAAAAAAAAAACTATATACATATAGCCGAGGATAAAAAGTTTTTCGCCAACAGTTGTAATGTAATGGACAGGTATTACGTGTATTTTATTTTCCTGCGCGCGAAAGTGCAGTTATGTCCGTAAACCATGTTACCGAAAGGAAGAGTTTCGTGTGACTCTCTCCGTCACTCTCTCCTCTCTGTGTGTGTCCACAAAGTGACGTCGATTCGTTGGTGTATGACTGCGTGACAGAGGACAAACAAACACTGACCAGTACCTAGTGGTGCTGGTAGTTGCTCTAGTGTGACGTCTTCTGACAAAGCCCAGTCAGCGTCCTGTGGCAACACAGTTCAGTCAAGGATATAATTATGTAAACAATGTGCGTCATTTCATGTATTTCTGCTAAAATGGTTCGTTTCTATCTAACGAGGATGAGTAACGTGCCGAGATTTATTTAACAAATATAATACATTTTATATTAATTATTAAACATTTGTGAATCATGGTTGTTGGTAGTTTCACTACTGCAATACACTAGCTACGTGTGTACCACTCTGTCTCTACTGCAACCTTCAACAAAATAAAATTAATGGACCGGCCCAGAAGAAGTGCATTTTTGAAGATTACAAAATGAGCGCCGGCGCTCATTTCGTTTCAGTCGGTCTCTAGCCGTAGGAAGTGCGACACGCGTCTATTGTTACATGATAACGAAACATCTGACAAAAACGTGTGAACAAAGCCTTCGTGTGCTCTCCCGATGTGGTAATACACATCAAAAAACCGCTAGGTATCTTTTTTTTGTAACAAATTTACAGTAACTGGTTATAATAAGGTGTTGAAGTAATTGGATGGATGTTATGTACTTTATATATTGTTTTGTTCTACATGTTTGTAATGTTATTTAGTTATTTTTGCGACGACGAACTGTAAATTTATTGTTATCAGTGTTCTCATGGAAGTGATGTAACATCTTATATGAGAATAAATGTCTATAAACCTAAGTAGGTATATGTCCAACGGATTTTCCTCGTTTTTACTGAGCAAGTGGTTATGGCCCGTCCATTTTATTTAGGTCGTAGACTGCAACACATTACACTGCACGAGTTACCTGGCTCTACCAGACAAGGGACAGGACACGTGTTGTCCCCACCGTCCCCACCGTCCCCACCGTCCCCACTGACTGTTTACTAGTTACGTTGTAGTTTTTACGTTAGTTTGTTTTAATGCCAGTAGAAAAGAAAGGTAACGGTTACTGTAAACTAAGAAATAATATTAAATTCCAATATGGAGGGTCCACATACAACACACGTATTTTTGTCATGGCTCTAGTTACAGTGTAACAACGGTAATAATTACAAGCGTCAATTCTCCATTATTATAGCTAACAGTTTAAAAACAAGAAGTTACATGATAACATGCGAGTCGAGCGCGCGCTGAAGATCCCGAAATGAATGAAAGTAAATACGTTTTTAGGGTGCGGAACCCTCGGTGCGCGAGTCCGACTTGCACTTTGCCAGTGTTAGAGAAACTTTGAAACTATAGTCCGACCGCAGCACAGAAAAGAGAAGTAAATAGAACGGAAATGAGAAGGAAAATCTGACCAGGCATTATGAGTGAACCTTGATTGAACATTGTTATTTAGATCAACGCGTCGAACTCCGCATCACAGTTGCTAACTGATTTCGAATGAGTGACGTTTCGTTTATATGGGTGCAACTGGCTACAACAAATTTCTTGACAAAAAATATTGTGCGTGGAGTCCCTCCGCACGAAAAAAGTTAAACTCTCGCTCTGTCTCTTTCTATTCCCCCTCCATGGTAGCGTTAAACGTTTAACGCAACATTGTTGGAAGTCGCATGAGAAGTTTCACTTCAATAAATATTTTCTGTGTACAGCAGTATCAGGCTACACTCAGAAAGAAAGAAACGAAGATAAGTCAAAACAACGTTTACTTCCATCAAAAATACTACAACTATTTACTATTTCATACTCACTTTCTAACGTGATTCCAAAACAAAGCACTATATGAAACTGCGATATGTAGACGCAAATGATGTTAGGGAACTAACTACTTACTGCATTATTAACTAATTTGTAATTGTCTCTAATTGGATACATTCGACATTATGAACGCATCATTTACAAAACTAATGAAGTTGAGTTGTGAAGTAACCTGGTGAGTTTGCCGAGCTCGCTGCTGTTCTCCAGGGGGTTACACAAGACCCACTTCTGTTAGCGTTCACGCCTGCGGAAAGATGAAATTCTATGAAAATGACATTGACAATGACATTAGCTTGAGAGATGCTATCTCAAGCTAATGTCATTTTCATACAATTTCGTATTTCCGCAGGCGTGAACGCTAACAGAAGTGGGTCTTGTCTAGACCCCCCTGGACTGTCAGTAACTCAAGTAGGTGTACCAACGTATTGAATACCATACAAATTTCATGTCGGAATTCAACATTTGTATGAAACTAGCGACCCGCCCGCCCGGCTTCGCACGGGTGTAATTTACGTGCGAAGCCGGGGCGGGTCGCTAGTTATATATATAAACCTTCCTTGAAAATGTATCTAACTGATGGTGAAAACCGCATCAAAATCCGTTGCGTGGTTTAGGAGGAGTTAGCGGCCATACACACAGACAGACAGACGCGGAAAGCGACTTCAATTTATACTATGTAGAGAAGAGATTCTGTGTGTATTTATTTATGCACGTGAATATTTGTACTTGACTCGCAGATCTGAGGAATAACGCTGAAAATATTTTTAATGTGATATCAAAGATAGAGGCTTATGCAGTTAACTCATTAGTAAAATGACCCCGAGCACCACGCGGCACCACGCGACACCACGCGGCTCCACGCGGCACCACGCGGCACCACGCGGCTCCACGCGGCACCACGCGGCACCACGCGGCTCCACGCGGCACCACGCGGCACCACGCGGCGTCACTGCGGTTTATTCAGATAATACCATGCCATGGTGTCTCAAGTATTTTTTGTCCCCCCTTGATTCAACCAATAAGTTTGTCTGAATTTAGCTTTGATTTATAAATAATCAAAGGAATTTAGTAATATCATATAAGTAAGTAATATAATATATATGTATAGTATTTATAAGTTTAACGAATTATAAAGTACTAAAATCAAGTAAGAAAAGATAAACCAGCGAGGACGGAAATGAGGGAGACAGTTTGTCCAACAAAACAGTGTTTTTAAAATCCCATTGATCTTTGACATTAAATAAATTAATATGGTTACTTAATTTGTCTTTAAAAAAAATAACCATGACGAGTGCAAAACAATAAATAGATTTATACACAGGAAGGACAAATTCCCAAGATACAGATGTTTACCCAATATTAGTGCAATATACGAGTGTATTATGTATGTATATATTTGTGAATTAAATAATTTAGAGTGTAGAGTGTGAGTGTGTTGTTACGAGCTCGGTCTCACGGCTCAGAACATTGGAATGATAACATTGAGTCGATTGTGACGTCACTTGTGACTTGCGACTTGGGTTACCAGATGGAAAATTTAAAAGTCCGGAGAAAAAGACCGTTTTCCATTGAAAAATCCTGTTTTTGTCCCAATTTGAAAACTTTCTCACAATCGTAATTTACAAGTTTGTTGAAATTTTCAAATTATTATTGGTTTTTGCTTATTTGATAGGTACTTATATATTAAAATAATAGAAGATTATTTTTTGTTTTTGTAACTTTGTAAATGTAAAAGATCTGAAAAATCTACTCTATTTTATTGAAGATTCTAAAAATCCTAAGATTTCCTGAGATTTACAAAATCCGCCCGCAATCCTGAAAAAAGCCAAAAAATCCTGAGACCTCAGGACAAATCCTGAGATATGGTAACCCTACTTGCGAACATGATACCTGCGACCGCTGTCGATACAAACTTTCATACTGACTGACTGACTGACTGACTGACTGACTGACGAACACTGTTGGTTCAATAGTAGAATCGTCAGTAGTATCGGGGTCTGTTTTAATTTTAATTTAACAGAAAGAAGGCAACTAACTGTATAGTTGTATAATTTCAAATGAAACTCCCCGTGTAGGTATATGTATAGATGGAGCAGAAGCCGCGGTTCTTAGATGGTTCGTTACAATATGCTATTGTGTTGTGTGACCTGACTATTATTTGAATGAAGATTTGGGCGCGCCTGTCAGTGGCCGGAAGACATACTTTGTCTGTGCCTAATTTGTTTCGTAAGTTTGGAGCATAGATAAGCAATCAAATCTCAACTCTGTGACGTGTATCTTTTATTGTAGGTATTCTTATTCGTTCTGTGCAAGCTGTGCCCGGGGTTGTACCCGCGGGTGTAATGCCACAGAAATCGTTTATTTTTGGACAAAATGTATCCTGTCTTTTTCCAAACTTTTAACTAACGTTGTTTTATGTATGTTACAAAAAACACGTCAATTCACTAATGGTGGGCTTGACTGTTTGGATTGTCTTTAGATCTTCAACGTCTGTGGGCAGTCTAACTGTATTTGTAGTTTTAGCTTGTATTTTGTTTAGTTAATAAATTCACTTTCGCAATTTATACATAACATGTCTAGGTACCTCTTTACTGTGTCAATGTAGGACGCCGCGGCTCTAAAGGAATTAAATATGTTCTTATAAATTCTTGTCATTATCAAGGAAATTCTCAGTTCTGACCTATGGAAATATTTTCCTGTTCGTAAATAGGTAAATATCTAAGTATCGTTCCAATTAAATTCCATATAATTGGACAGAACTATACAGCGGCTAGTTTCGAAGAAAAACCGCATGAAAAAACATACTTTTATAGAAAAGGTTCCAGGAACAGAAGTAAAAGAGCTTGTGGTTACTTTGTTTTCTTAGTATTGTAATTAATTCGGAATTAGGGGAATAAGCTGTTTTATTGCAATATAATAAGGAAATGAAACAGTAGGGTTAGTGGAGTTTAGCCTAATTATTCGAGCACAGTGTCGATACAACTAAATATTTCCTGAAACTAAACGAATCTGACAGCGCTCAAAATATCTCGATTTCTTACTTTTAACTTATTACTTACTTAATTATTTTTATTATTTACTTTTATTTAACTTTTCATAAAAAATAAAATGTAAATTAACACAAAAAAAAAAACAAGTAAATGTTTGTCTACTTGGGATGATTTAGAATGTAGTATTTTCATCGTCGATGACTTATTATCGATCAAATAATCTTGGTACAATAATGTCTGCCATTTGTGGTGGAGAATGTAAGTATATACATTTTACAATAATGTATCTTTATATACTTTGTAGTTTAGTACCTAACCAGCGACTGGTTCCGTTCTTCCAACAATATCAATTCCATAATTCCATTCTTTAAACAATTTGGATTTTCGTCCAGAAATCGTGTTTGCGTCCCGTTTGATTGCCGGAAGTCCGGATTATTTTCATGTTTTAGTATTGTTCGTCAAATATTTCGTAGTCACAGCTAATATCCGTCGAACTAGATAGTTTAACGAGCTCTGATGAAGATCTCTCGTCTCTACGTACTCCACAGTGTATGTATCAGTCCCGGTACAAATACTTAACTTGTAGAATTACAAAAGTTAATCTTCATAGTGATGTAACCGACGCTGACAGCTCGTGGTAGATAGCTCGCATGCAGACAGCGCCGCGAGAGCAGCATGACTGTCCGATAACTTTACCAATTAATAAGTTATATGTTCACGTAATTCAGTTATTCAATACAAGAGATCATGCAACTCGCCAGATGTGGAGCTGGTTTCATAATACACTAGTGTTATATTGCAGACCTACGACTGTGCCCACTCGACTCCGTGGAGGCTGTATTCATTTAGAGAAGTCTCAGAGAACTTGGAGATCCTCGACGTTCACATTCCCAGTGAGGTCTAGTTTCGGGGTCACTTGGAGGCCAAAGCTAAGCTCGCTTCCAAGAAGCTCGGTGTGCAGTGATACTTCACGCCGCTCAGCGGCTTCTTCTTCATAAAGCACAAGTGCTGCGACATGGAGTATTGCTCCCACCTCCGGAATGGCGTACCGGGATACCAGCTGCAGCCTCTTGACTCCCTACAGAGGCGAGCCACTACAATTGTCGACGATCCCAAGCTCACTAGCAAGCTGGATCCACTTAGCCTCTGAAGAGTTGTGGGTTCCCTCTACATTTTTATCGCTTGTTTTTCGGGGATTGCTCTGAAGATCTTTTTGATCTCATTCCTGCGTCACTTCCACCACCGTACATCCTGACACCGTCAAAAACCTCACCCCACATCTTACAAAGCTGGTAATCCCACACCGTCAGATTTTTCCGCTCCTTTCTCCCGCGGACCTGCAAGGTGTGGAATATCCTTCCCTCAAATATCTTCCCGCCAACCTTCAAAATGAAGCGTTTCAAAAAGGGTGTCTACAACCACCTCTCCGGATGTCCATAGGCGTTGGTTTCTGCTTACCATCAGGAGGATCGCAAGCTTGTTTGCCGAACTTGTAATTTAAAAAAAAAAACAGTCTATCTGTGTAAATTTTATTGAACAAATAATCATTGAAATCTGTTTACAATTGACGGAGTTAACGTGACACATAACACATTCGCAGATAAGCAACACCCTCTATTTGAAGTAGGTTGAGAATAGGTACCAAATAAATCTTACTAATATTATAAACGCGAAAGTTTGTATGTATAGATGTATGGATGTTTGTTTCTCTTTCACGCTGCAACGGAACAACGGATCGACCTGATATTTTTGCATGGGTATAGTTCAAGAGCCAGAGTGACATAGGCTTTTCATCATCATCATCACCATTTTTCATCACTACGCGGGTGAAACTGCGGGGCGCAGCTAGTATGACATTCGTAATGTTTTAGTTAGTTTTGCTGCAGTTTCTGGTTCACTAGTAACATGCAACAATGCAAATCGAATCAGCACTCGGCCGGTTGGTCAACTGGCTTACTAACTTACTATGATAATTGCCAATAACTCCATTGTTGGGCAATCTGCCCTGCTTGCGGGCTATCTTTGAGCAATATCTGCACATGAAATAATTATTTATTCGTTATTATTGCAAAGTCTAGTGGAAATAGATGTCATTTATTGCAATTCACATGTAGTTCCTGCCACCAATACTTAATTATGTTCCAGAGTTCAAGTTGTTGGTAGAGCAACAACTATATGTGACTCCATATCTCCTGTCAGCTGAGACTGTCGCTGCGACACTTGCCTTAAATTCCAGTCTGAAATCAGGCGACATCACAGCCGATTTGTCGCTTAACATCAGGCGAGATGGCGGCAAAGCCCAAGCCTATCTACTGTAAAAAAAAATATTACAAAAATTAAATTTACTCTGAACGAATAAAATCGTTGGTCATTTTAATTAAAATATTAGTATCTTTCATACATCTATATTAACAACTAGCGAGAATTTACCAAAAATTTCAAAATCAAAAAATATTACACCTTGAGTTACATTATTGGAGTTTTAGTAAGGATCCCTATTTTTTTTTCAAACATAATATAGCCTATGTCACCCGGGGATAGTGTAACATCCCAACAGTGAAAGAATTTTTCAAATCGGTTCAGTAGTTTCGGAGCCTATTCAATGCAAACAAACAAACATTCAATCAAATCTTTCCTCTTTATAATATTAGTATAGAGGTCGTCTATTTTAATATTTGTTCTACGCATAAAACTAAATCTGATTTTACTGTAATCTGGTAGCGGTATAACTACGTATTCTAACCTGCATTTGCAACACTATCATCATACGTATAGTTCAAGGGCCGGAGAGTGATTTAGGCTACTTTTTATCATCATCATCATCACCATTTTTCATCAGTACGCGGGTGATACCGAAGAGCGCGCAGCTATAAGCTATATACAACACTGATGCACAAGCTCAACTAAACACTTACCTTACATATTCTCCCGACTGATAACTGTATAATTTATTACTTATACACGATTAAATAACAATAAAAATATCCATAACTTCTACCAGCTCCTGTAATTAAATAAAAAAATATGCAGTTATTATACAAGTGTGATTACAAATCATCACACAACTCATTACGCGGCTGCTGACCGTCCACCAACAGACACATTTACATTCCAGATTAGATAGAAAATATTCTGCAACGGTCCACTGCACTTCTTGTCAAGGAAAAAACAAAAACAGCGGTGAGGCACGCATCTAGCTGTAGGTAACGTAGCTACGACCACTTTGTTGTGATTCCGCGTGACACGCGCCGCGCCGACTGTGCATCTAGCTGTAGGTAACGTAGCTACGACCACTTTGTTGTGATTCCGCGTGACACGCGCCGCGCCGACTGTGCATCTAGCTGTAGGTAACGTAGCTACGACCACTTTGTTGTGATTCCGCGTGACACGCGCCGCGCCGACTGTGCATCTAGCTGTAGGTAACGTAGCTACGACCACTTTGTTGTGATTCCGCGTGACACGCGCCGCGCCGACTGTGCATCTAGCTGTAGGTGACGTAGCTACGACCACTTTGTTGTGATTCCGCGTGACACGCGCCGCGCCGACTGTGCATCTAGCTGTAGGTAACGTAGCTAAGACCACTTTGTTGTGATTCCGCGTGACACGCGCCGCGCCGACTGTGCATAATTTGTTTACTTTGCGGTCGCAAAAGATTGTGTTTCCTGTAAAACTATGAGAAAGGCAGTAAATAGAAAAATAAAGAAATAAATAAACCAAGGCCTAGTGCAAGTCTGGCTCGCGCACTGAGGATTCCATACCACCACAAAATTAAATAACTAAATTACCAGTTATAACTTGGTAATGAACAGAAACTTGTCACCGATTCGCACTTGGCCATTATTTATTATTTGTTGTAATATTTGAATGTGTCGTGCCAAGTTTGACGGTGGTAAATATTTCCGTTTTCACATTAGAGCTAAAACAAAAATACGTTAAAAACTACGTTTGTTGATGTATGGGAAAAAAAAGTAAAAAAATAATAATAATAGGGGGGGCCTTTTATTTGAATTATTTGACTTTTTTATATTTGTTAGTTAATCCGTCGTAACGTTACAAATTTTGTGAAAATTTCAACTGGTTATCTATTAGGTACGGTTAGAAAGATACAACCGTTTAAAAGTAGGACAGACAGACAGACAGACAGACACCGTACGCTTAGAAATAGGGTCCCGTTTTTACCCTTTGGGTACGGAACCCTAAAAAATGAAACCGAGAAACGGACGATAATATTAATATTATCTGTATCCGTGAAGGTCACTCACTTGGTTATTTTTTAGCTACTATATTATCAGCAAGCATTAACTGAAGGTCAAATTTAATATTGATAGCGCTTACTATTTAATTAAATTATTGGTATAATTAACTTCCTTCGAGTAATTCTTATAACGACTACTGATTATGCTACATCGCAACTAGGAGTTTTTAAATGTAATAAGGAAAACCACGTTGTTTGGCGATTTTTGTATTAAAGTGTTCCTATTTTAAAACTGAACTGTCCTACTTAGGTTTTGTATAGGTTTATATTGATTACTTACTTACTTTTTTTTTTTCCTGGGCAAGCGCCTTTATTAATTAAACAAAAAAATACAAGCTAAAACTAAAACTACAAATACAGTTAGACTGCCCATAGACCGTTGAAGGTCTAAATACAATCCAAATGTTCAAGCTCACTACCAGTTGGCAGCGTACCCAGCATGCTGGCGGCATTACCACGTTGAATAGCAATGCTTATGCGTTGAGCCAGAAACATAGCCAACAACTTACTTACTTATCCCTTACATCGAGTAGTGCAGGCCGACGATCATACGAACGAGGTAGATAATTATCATCATCATCAGCCAGAAGACGTCCACTGCTAAACATAGGCCTCCCCCTTCAACCTCCACACTGAACGACAGCCTGCCTTTTGCATTATGTCGTCGGTCCATCTAGTGGGAGGCCTCCCTACGCTGCGTCTTCCGGTTCGTGGTCTCCACTCAAGAACCTTTCTTCCCCATCGGTTATCGGTTCTTCGAGCGATAACTATACCTTATTACAATATATTATAGTTCAAGTTAAAATGTCTCAATTTTTCATTAAAAACTCTACTATAGGTACCGCTAAACCGCGTTCGGCACATTTACTCCTTTACGCACACTAAGAACCTTGTAGCGACACCAAATGACACCAATGAACCAACTAATAGTCCACATGCAAAAAAAGGCGGCAAGGTCGTCTGCAGGGTGAGTTCAACTAAAGTTATCAAGTATCAAACAAACTCCTTATACGTATCTCCTCTGTATGTCTGATCTGAGGGCCTCTACAACTATCACCTTGTTGAGCAGTCGAGTAAGCACAGTTACATAGCAAGTATGGTCACTACTCCAGCTGTCTGACTTGTTGACATGTCAGCTGTGGCAGTAGTACGACTACCACACGCCGCACTACTACCTACTTTCTCACAATGAATGAATGTTTAGCCGCTGCATAGTTCCCGCTAATCGTTATCAAACCGTGCGTCATTGTATATATACCACTTCACAGGGAACCCGCCAACCAGTAGCTAGTAGTGTGCTCCTGTCCGGTGTATGTCCACTCTGTGTGTGTCACGTCACGTACTTATCACTTATACAGGGTTACGCATATAGACGGTACTAACCCGAAACGTGTATATTCGCCAAAGAACCAGAGTCACCGACATAGCTGTTAAAATTTTCAAGTTGAAGTGGCAATGGGCAGGCCACATCGCTCGAAGAACCGATAACCGATGGGGAAGAAAGGTTCTTGAGTGGAGACCACGAACCGGAAGACGCAGCGTAGGGAGGCCTCCCACTAGATGGACCGGCGACATTGTCAGAGTCGCGGGCATACAGGGGATGCAAAAAGCAGGCTGTCGTTCAGTGTGGAGGTTAAAGGAGGAGGTCTATATTCAGCAGTGGACGTTTTCTGGCTGATGATGATGATGATGATGAACCCGAAATGAGCTCATTGTACTCATTATATACGGTTGCATGGAAGAGATCGCTTTAAGTAATAAGGTCACCTGTTAATAGTTTTATTGTGATGTTATTCATGTTTTTGTGGTCTATTACTAAAAAAAGTATATCATTATGAACCACTTTTACAACGGGACCAACACTGAAATCGTGAAAAATGTCAGCTGTTCCATACATTTTGTCGTGTCCATGATCGTTTTTTTATGGAACGGCTGATTTTTTTTCGCGATTTCAGGGTTAGTCCCTTTAAGTTGTTTATAATGATGAGTACAATGACCTCCTTAAGGTTTAGTACCTACATTCTATATGCGTAACCCTGTATTGTTAGGAGACTACAGATGCATTACTCACCCGGCGCAGAATATTGACTGTTACAAACAAACAATAACTACTTACGTTTTAAACTTACGGTTTTCCTCCATGGCGCACATTCTACTTTACAATTATATTACAAAATATACATAAACAAAACTATCTGTACTATGTCTAAATCTATATTCTACCATATCTAAATTCAATTTAATAATACATTTTACTTACTTTTATATCTCTTTCATGTTGAGTATTTTTTTTTATATCGTGGATAAGTCTGCGTGTGACCACCAACTTGCCTGACTTGTACGCGACGATGTGGTCGAAGATGAAGCACGCAGACTTAGGAAATACCTATTCAATCTGGCCTTTTAAAATATCATATCAGAAATCTAAATATGACATCATATCTAAAATGATGCAAAAGTAACGACATCAATGTCCAACACTTGATCTTATCTATATCTATACTAATATTATAAAGAGGAAAGATTTGTTTGTTTGTTTGTTTGCATTGAATAGGCTCCGAAACTACTAAACCGATTTGAAAAATTCTTTCACTGTTGGGAAGCTACACTATCCCCGGGTGACATAGGCTATAATTTATATACCCGTGCGAAGCTGGGGCGGACCGCTAGTGTAAATGTAAACTTGGTTCCACTGCTACTTAAACGGTGCTATTAAATAAAGCAGCTTTTCAATAATTTATATTAATTAATTAAGCAGTTAAATACGTAGAAACAAAATGTATGTAAAGATTGTAGTCCATCCATAATACAAAGTTCCAATTAATTAAAAATAAGAATCCATTGTTAAAAGTAATAAATATATATGTGATCTACATCTGGCGACATTTGCACAACACATGCGATCTGATTGACGACCTCCAGGAATGCCGTTTGTCTGTTTGTGTTTGTATGTATGTATATATATATATATTAGTTACCATTTGACTCAGTCAGAGCTTATCTGAATAACACCGCGCCAAATCAACTCTTGCGGGTATTCTGAAACAGAAAATGATTTATGACAAAAAAAATAATTCAAATAAATATATTTAAATACCGATTAATCTATACTAATATTATAAAGAGGAAAGATTTGATTGTTTGTTTGTTTGTTTGCATTGAATAGAATCTGAAATTACAGAATCGATTTGAAAAATTATTCCACTGTTGGGATGGTGCACTATCCCCGGGTGACATGGCTATATTATATTTTCAAAATAACTAGCGATCCTTACTAAAACCACAGCTAAAACCAGCTAAAATTCCAATAATGTAACCCAATGTGTAAAAAAATTAAGATTTACACCAGTGCGAAGCCGTGTGTTGCTAGTTACAAATATAAAAGAATAATCAAAACTCGAGGAGGTTCCCAACTATAAGGAAACTACAATAAATAAGGAAACAATGCATTGTGTCAACACAACATTACATACAGCATGTCTGCTTGCTTGCGACTTGGTATGCGACCTGCATGTTGGCCTGGGCGTCCCACCCACACGTCACTGTCTGCACTGAGCTATGAACTTGCAGCGTACTTACAACCTCATTGTTTTATAGTATTACCTAAGCTCTTAGCTTGTAAGACCTATCTTAGAAAATATACATAAATAACTTGCAGCATGTAAAAAAAGTATTAAAAGAGTTTTTTACATGCTGCAACTATGTAAACAAATCTTGGAAGTCGATTTAACTTACTTTCATGTGTCGTATCGATTTGAAACTACAAGTACATATATGTGAATCGAATGATCGTACAATAATTTGATACCATCGATGTTGGAGCCAGGAGTTGGCTGGTGGAACTTTCCAATGGATCCCCTCGAGTTTAAACCATTTGGGTTGTTTTAACGAGTCCCATTTCAGGAGTCCCTTCTACTCGTATAGCCACCTTATTTTTCAGTAGATAAAGTTTTTCTTACATACTTAGTGGATTCACATTCACTGTATCAGTGATATTTTGCACGCTAGATAGC
This sequence comes from Agriopis marginaria, assembly GCA_932305915.1. Taxonomy (NCBI): domain Eukaryota; kingdom Metazoa; phylum Arthropoda; class Insecta; order Lepidoptera; family Geometridae; genus Agriopis; species Agriopis marginaria. Next base: position 115,102 of record OW029935.1, read on the forward strand.
ATAGAGTAGAGTGACCAGCAGGCCTGGCACGGGCCGTGGACATATTGTCTTTCCACCGTTATTATCCCGCGAGAAAAAGACAAACGTATCCATATTCTAGCTTTGTCGCGTCTAGGCGTGGATAAAAACGGTGGAAAGACAATTTATCCACAGCCCATGGTGGGCCTGCTGGCAGCCAGTCGCGGTGAGCACAGCTCGCCATGACGAGACGTGGCTCCGTCATCATGTAGACCGTGGTATGGACGGTCGCGGCGTCTGTCTGTCTCTGCAGGCACGTCACTGCGCGGACGGACTCTGCCATATCACACGTGTATATATACTGGCTGTTGCCCGCGACTTCGTATGCGTACACTTTTATCTAATATTTCAACCCCCTTTGCCTTAATTCAGCCTTTTCGCGAAATGCTTTCTGGGCGGACCACCGAATCTACCTGCCAAATTTCAGCTTCGTAAGTCAAGTAGTTTTCGAGATTTCGTGATGAGTGAGTGAGTGAGTGAGTAGGTGAAATTCGACACTGTAGGGTTTGAGACGGCTTGAGGCAGCCTGAATATTGTGACATGTGGATGACAAAATAACTGATAAGTAAATATGGGTACAATAAGTAAGGTGCAGTTTCCACGGTACTCGGTATTGCACAAGGCGGCCGTGGGGGGAGGGGGGAGGGGGCAGGGGGGGTACCGAGTCAGTTCACAGAAGCCGGTCGCGCGCGGTATCGGACGCTGCAATCTTTTACTGGAATTAGATCATTTATTTACCTAGTTTTATTTCAGCTACTGAACATTAATAAAGCATAATTTGGTCTGTTTCAAACGAAGGGTAAATAGAATCCTCAAAGCATTTTGGAAACGAAACGGGCAGCGGTTTATCAGATATTATTTTAATTTAGTTATGTTTATCATCGCGGATATTATTGGACGTATGTAATTTATCTAAAACAAACAGGTGCAATATTCAAAAAAATATATATCAATATCATAGCCTGGACTGAAATTTTTCAGTCAATCTATTAGCGATATTATATTGTTTAACATTTTGATATAAAATACTTTATATAGGTCGTCCCCTACTAGAATCCTCTACTAGAATTTCCGTGAAATACCTTCGTGAAAAAACCTTATTTCTGTGAAGCCGGATTTTAATAAAACTCTCAAAACAGTAAGATAAGATGAAATACAAACAAAATATTACAAAAATTATGCAACACCGAAGTAGAAAACATATTTTTTCCGCTATGTATGATTCTCCATTGTTCTAGAGACAATGGCGCCGTACTGTAATGCTTGCGGCGAAAGTGCTTTAGCTGCATTATCATTTTAGCAGACGATTATATCATAATTATACATCTGGATATTTTCCATATTTTCTGAAATATATTCTTAGTTTGCCTTCATCATTTCAGCCATAGGACGTCCACTGCTGGACATAGGCCTCCCCCATCGATCTCCATACGGGCCGGTTGGAAGCGGTCTACATCCAGCGTTTCCCTGCGGTCTCTTTTAGGTCGTCTGTCCATCTTGTGGGTGGACGTCCTACGCTGCGCTTACCGGTCCGTGGTCTCCATTCCAGAACCTTTCGGCTCCATCTGGCATCTGTTCTACCTTAATGCGTATTATTTTTTGCCAAATTTTATCACGATTGGTTCTATCGTTTGGTCTCAGAAAGGAAACAAACAGTGAGACAGGAGAAAGAGCTAATTCCCGTATGTAACAGTACAAGTATCGATGCGATATCCAAGTCCGCTCAGAATACCACTTTCGTAGAGACGAACATTATAATCTATTTTTGAAACTATTTGAAAATATCATCATCATCAGCCCTGAGTGACCCACTGCTGGGTATAGGCCTCCCTTTGTTTATGCCACTCTCCCCGGTCTCTCGCTATTCGCATCCCCTCGTTCCCGACAGTATTTCTGATGTGGTCAGTCCACCTCATCCTCGGTCGGCCTGGGTTCCGCCGACCTAGTCTCGGCCACCATTTGAAAATATGAACCGGGCATTTTCCATGATCCAGTTTGAATGCGTTTATTTATTTATTTGTAAGCCATTGCGGTGGTCTTTAGATAGGTTGATCCAAATCTGTCCAAAAGTTTAAACGCTATGAGCGATTTCTGAATTGTTCGCAAGTTTATGTACTTGTTCATCAACTGGACCACTTGTAGTATCGTTGGAAGCTCACCTCAACCAGAAGGCAGTAGTATCTCCATAAAAAGCATCATCATAACAAATCCAGCCCGTACCGTACCCATCTAGTAACTGTTTGTGGATATGATTCACGGGCCCTACTGTTGTTTACATTAGCGGAGAGCAATAACCTAGTTGGGCTGACCTTTGGGAGTACCAATGGAACTCGAACGGAATCGGAAGAAAAGACGGTTCAAGCTTTTTGTCAAAAATATACAAACACAAATTGTGTGTATGTGTTTACGTCATCGTTTTTATTCGTTCTACGTGCTCAGATATAAAGATAGAACACGTAGAACAAAAGAGTATGTGATTATGTAAATTATGGTCTCGTGTTAATTGTATTTTGAAAGAACAACGCAGATAAAGCATTCATATCCAGGCTGATACGAAGAATATAATTATCTTGGGTTGGAGATCTAGGTTAGGTACTACCTGCTAGGTACTTTGGTTATTTCTTATATAGATAGCATTTTTTTTTTCAATTTCGTTTTTACTTACTGAGCTTGAAGCTAATTTTCCTTATTATATTTTGACACGACTAATTTTATTAATATGCATAAATTAATAAATGTAGGTAACCTGAAAACTGTAATTTTAATTTAATTATTGTATAACGTACGTACAAATTAAAGAACATTTTCATTCTAATTTAGTAACTGTCAATAGAATCATCTCACTTCATTCTCCCGCGAAAGTGAGACGTTCGAGTCGAGTTCCGGTAGTAGGCGGCCCTGTTTGTTTACACTACAGGAAGTTACGGTATTTTTATTCAAGTTGTGGTCGGAAGGATGACGTACTCCGTACAGTGCGACGTACATACATTATGCAGAATGAAGCACGGAGCTGCGCCCGCGCACCGACGAATATTAAACGTCTCTACGGAACTTGACGAGTACTGGCCGCGTAGTACGTACTAGCTGTTCTTTGAAGCAAATATAAATATTTATAACTATCTATATAAACAAAAATTAAATGCTTTTTTATTAGTAGGTAATAGGCTTGCGCGCCTGAAAGTAAGTCTGTCTGCGATCCTGACAAATCTTTGAAATGGAAACGTGGATAATTGTAAAATCATTCGCAGTTACAACCGAAAGCGCAACATTACAGGTACAGTACCTACGTATTGCTATTTGTAATGTAGCTGCGTTCCTGGGTTGTACCTCCTAGCTATCCTACAGGGACAGAAGGTAGGCACTAAGTCGATGTTCTCGCAAAAATGTTTCACGAGTGACATCATAAATCTACTATATAAAAATAAGTCGGGTTTTCCTTCCTGACGCTATAACTCCAGAACGCACGAACCGATTTCCACGGTTTTGCATTCGTTGGAAAGGTCTCGGGCTCCGTGAGGTTTATAGAAGTCATCTGGTGGCGAAACGGAGTTCGCCGGGTTTGCTAGTTTGATATAAAAATAATGTAGTAATAACAGATATCTCGTCAATGTTGTATTAGATCACTCCGTAGTTATTAATATAATGATTCATGCGACGATCCGCAGCGTCTTATCCTTCCTGTAGGGACAGTGATGTCACCATTCTTAGATCATCTGTGGCGCCATACAAAGGAACCAATTCAAACAAATAAAGGTTTTATAAATCAACATCGGTTTTTCCTCCGAAGTATAATTTGGACTGCTTCAAACGAAGGGTGAATAGAGTACTCAAAGTTAGGCAACGCACTGACAATGCCCCGGGTATTGTAGGTGTCTATGGGCAGCGGTGACCACTTACCATCAGGTGGCCCGTAGCTTGTTTGCCACTTATTCTATAAAAAAAAAAAAAAAAAATTCAATGAATCAAATCGGCAACTTCGATCAAAAAAATAATTTTTGATGTTTTTTTTTAAATTAAATAATAGGCGTGTGTTCAGCAAACTTAAATATTTAAGGTGGTTCGATTCACCTATGGCGGGAAATTTAAATTTTAAACAGTTTTTTTTGTCCTAGTAGCCAGGCCAGGTAATTATTTTTAAATAACACAGTGTTTGCGCAAAATGTTGGCTGTTCTTTACATTATAATGTACAATTATTTAACAGTAACGCACCATATTACTTACATTTGTGAATAAACCGTTTGAAACAGCAAAAATTTGTATATTCACAAATGTAAGTAATAATGTGCATTAGAGATAAATAGCTTGACATGATTTTGTAAAGAATAATAATCAATCTGCGCAAACATCATGGTTGTTTACAATAATTACCCGGCCTATCTACAAGGACAAGAAAACTGTTTGAAATTTGAATTTCCCGCCATTTGTGCAACGAACCACCTTAAGCGGAAAAATTACCAAAATAGCTATAGGTACGAAAAATTTAATTGAAACAGATCGGTGGCGCTACACGCAACAGAAAATGCATTACAAAGTTATGTTTAACTTGCGGGAATATTCAGAACTAAAACTGTGCAAGGAAATTTCGATATCGGGAAGACGGTGGCGCTATTTTTTATAGTTTACGGAAATTGTTTAGTGTGTCAATATGGAAGTTGTCAAATCGGAAATCGTAATTTTTTATACGAGTTTTTATGACTTTAGGCGATGGAATGTAACGAATTCGGTTAAAAATATTCTAAAATAAAATGGGACAAAAATATCCTTGTATCATAGTGACATGTATGAAGTATTTGTATTGTAGGTATAGTACTGTAGGTGTGGTTGTATAACTCGCCACAGATTATCACCACCGACCTCTCATGCAGAGATAATGAGGCATCCTTCACCACGCGCCGCCGCCGGACTACATTCATCTACTTACTGAAATACTTTTGCAGATTCATTTGGCACTTCTGGTATTATAATATTCACTTTCGTCATGACGGGATTAGACAGCTTTACTATACCAAATCTGTCAAAATTCCTACTTCAAGAGGGGAGGTTATCGATTCCGTTCGTGTTTTTTTAAAATTTACTATTTACTGTACACCGATTACTCCGACACTTGTGAACCGACTTACGTGATTGTTTTTTATTATGTAGAGGAAGCTCTTGAGGTGGTCCCACAAACATTTCAACAACTGAGTCTTTTTTAACCAGCTCCAATAGTACGAATATATTTGTTCGAGCGCCTGTTGATTTGGCAAAATCAATAATATTGTTCAAGCGCCTGTTGCTTTGGCAATATCTATAATGTTTCAGCGCTTACTAATTAATTCTTAATTCTGAATAGATATTTTATTTTACTGTATCACAGGTATAATAGGCTTGCGTGTGACGCCACCAACGATCAATGTAGTATAGTATGAAAAAATTTTGACCGCCACCTTGCCTGATGTTGAGCGATGATGCGGTCTACGATGAAGCACGCTTGCCTAGACTGTATTCTGTGGCTAGACGAAACCGATTCACTCGCGATATGAAGACGCCCAAATTGTATTGATATTGTGGGTAACAGAACACCCATTCAGACAGCGCATTGCACAGAAATTGCACAGATTGCATTGGACCCGGGTATGTCCTAAAACTGCGACCAGAACCACCGGAGGATGGGCAGCATCGTCCTGTTAGTACACGGTGAACGTACTGCGATCCCCAAGCCGCCTGCCAAGCGTGGGGATTATGGCAACACCCCTTTAAGAGGGAGGCCTTGTTCAGCAGTGGACATTTAATGGCTGATGATGTGTGATTGCACAGAATAAGGGTATAATTATAAAAGTTAAACCATCATTACGAAAAATATGAATAAAACAGTGTCGTTTATTAATCAGTCTAATGCTATAGTCAAAGACCGAAGCGCCGGTGCTTCTAGGTTTGGCTAGTTAGGAAATTAGGTGATACTTGTGACAAGAAGTCTTAGTCAAAATTCAAACCAATAGTGAGTTTCGACCTTTGACTAACAAAGTGTGTCTAATCCTAGAAGATACTGAATTAGACTGTAAACTCCAAAACTAAATTTATTGAAATTGGGATTAAACTATCCAGACCAATAATAGATATAGGTAGTGATTTGACTTAGATAACATATAATAAAACCATATTTATTGGATTTTAATGCCTGTAACCTAACCTAACAAAAATCTGTCAAATTTACTACTACATAAAAATATACATTGTACATTTCTATTCAATTTCTTTTTTCGACCCCCCTTTATTTGCACCTATCGCAAAATCCTCTCTTAGTCATACTCTACAGTCTACACTCCACTCCATAACTCCCATAAGGAATCTACCTCGTAAATTTGAGTTACGAAGATCAAGTAATTTTAGATTTTTCGTAATGAGAGAGTGAGTCAGTAAATTAGTGGTATTTCCCTTGTATATAAATATACATTTTATTTCAACTAAGTAAATAACAAAATACCAGTAGGTAAGTAGATGGAGTCCGCCTTTGTCCTGCAACGGGAATTAAAGTACACGCTAATTATAGTTTGTACTTTCCCGTTGTTTGTCTCGTTCAATAAAAAAATTTATGTATGAATTATAATAATAATTAATTACGGTCACTATTATTGTAATTATAATTATCGTGAACGCACCTTGTTATTGACGACAAATAAGACAAGTTTATAACGTATCCATAAATACACACAGAGTAATCGTAAACGCTTCTGTCGTCTTGGAAACTATTTGGAAATTACCGTTTCCAATGCAGAAAAATTAAAATTCTAATAAATGAAAATGCGTAAATAAAACTTACCTACTAACGTTACTTCCGTAAACATAATATTTGTTATGCGAACTTACACTTTGCGGGTTTTGATTATTTGTTGTTCATTTGTGGAACTTCTCCGTAAAGTGCATAACGTACAAGCTATAAATATATTGACAGGCAATATATCTGTTATCGGTAAGTATTGCAGTACCTGTGGTCCACTTCCTACTATCCGTGCCCGAGGGTCATTAGCATTACCGGGGTCGAGGCGGTGAACATTGTCTTACCACGATTTGGAATGCGAAAGAAACTCAAACATTTTCACAACAGAATGGCTAGGCCAATCTGGATAAAATTTGGCAAGATTATAGTGTGCATGATGAGGGACATAGAATACTTTTTATCACGGGTAATTCGAAAAAGCTGCATATTGACGATAAGCCGCGGGCGTAAAAAGAAAAAGAAAATCGTGAACTCCAAGGCAGCTGATAAAGTACCTCCTCCATGGACGGTCTCGGTCATATCCATTTGCCAGCTAATTGTGTCTCATTGTCTTCATTTTCTCGCTATATGTTATCCCTCTCTATCACACCAGTTTCCCTGGTGATAAAACGAGACAGATATTTCCCTTTATGAATGGGTGCTCTACACATTGACTTGAAAGGTCGAAGAGGTGATTCAACTCGAGATACGCAAGTTAAAGTAATTTATGAGTAGTTTGATATATTTGACATAGTTATTGCTTAGATCTCAGATATTTTAGTAAACAAAGGAAGTGGAACATACTGTTGGAAATGTAGGCGCCACACTGCAGGGTTCGAGTTATAGGTACAAGCTGTCGGTAGTTTCATTTCATTTAAATTTATTATGATTTATTTGCATAAAATAGATTTTAAATAAAATCATTTCGAGGTTTTTTCCATAACTCCGCCATCTCATAAAATATCAACACGAAACACTGTTCTATAACGTTTGCAATGTTATTCTAATATTTATATTTAGTATGATTTTAACTTCTTTTCATTATGTATCTAGAACAAAACTTCAAAATCAACTAAACAAGGTGTATGATGTGCAGACAAAGTGAGAGTGCAGATCACGTCTACCTACCACGTAGTACATAATTTATATATCAACGATTACTTTTAATAACCATATAAATTAACCATAACCATAGCAGTATAAAAATACTGTTTATATTGGTTATATTGTTTTCCACCAGACTACGCTAATATTATAAATACGATAATATCTCCATCCTCGTCTCTGTTCTTCTCGTCATTTGTTTCAATTTCAAACCAAACGGCTTAACCAATATTGATGACATTAGGCAAGAGGGTAGTATATAGTGGAACACGCGGCCAACATAGCATAAATTGTGCCAAACCAGCAGCTGATTCAGTTACCGGTCTCATGCCGCCAGCTGCCTTCACCTCCACCGCGGGCGTGGGTGGGACTACGATGACCTTTACTATACCTACAGTATACAGTCATTCATAAACACGTGGGTACACATTAGAAGGGGCTTAGCGCAGATAATCATCATCAGTTCATCTTAGTCCACTCTGCTGGAAAGTTATATTGTCGTAAATACTAATTAAATTTCGTTACTATGACACAATATTTTTTAGGCTAGGTCTAGGACCTGGTATCTTAAAAAACATATTTTTGCTCGTGCTAGGAGCTGCTTAAAGGGTTACGCAGAAACATGTTTACTAAGCTGAAAGAGGTTCCATCAATATGAACAACTTGTACTGTGGTATCAACCCTGATATCGAAGAAAAAAAAGGAACAGCAGTATTTTTTTGCGATTTCAGTGTTGGTCTCGTAGTAAAGGATATTCGTTATGGTGAGTATAACGTATAACGGACCCTTTCCGCGTAACCCTGTGGAAATATAGAGTATAAGTATAGAAATAACGAAAAATATATTTCTCACAAGGAAGGTTCGATAGTCAACATCCATAATTGTCATTTATGGTGATTGGGTTGAACTTTCTTATTTATCTTTTTCTCTACTCCGCAATCGTCTTTGAAGATACATCACTTGCGACCTTGTGACGCAGACAGGAGCTCCGCATTCCATTTGAAAAGACCTGTAATCATCACCACGTCCAAGAGCAATGAGTGGCCACGCAAAGCCGCGTCATAGTGCGAGCTACGGACCGGTCGAGAGCCCGCAGCCTCATGAGATCATCACTCGTCACCGGCAGGTTATTCGGTGAAAGTGGGTGTTTCCCCAGAATTTACGGTCGTATTGTTTGTTGGGTCGAGCTACAACCTTGTTGGAGGTCAATACAAACGTATCATTCTACGACACTCAGTGGTGCCGAAACCGATCTTAGAATTCCTTACCCAAAAAAAGCGATGTTTTTACCGACTTTAGGGTTCTCAATTCGTTCCGTATTTTCCATATTCTATTATTATTATTATTTCGTTTATGTACTCTGCAATCTCTGCATGATGACTCCGATCCGATATTTATAAATCACTAGCGATCTGCCCGCCCGGCTTCGCACGGGTGTAATTTACGTGCGAAGCCGGGGCAGGTCGCTAGTTATATATATAAACCTTCCTTGAAAATGTATCTAACTGATGGTGAAAACCGCATCAAAATCCGTTGCGTGGTTTAGGAGGAGTTAGCAGCCATACAAACATACAGACAGACGCGGAAAGCGACTTCAATTTATACTATGTAGAGATTATACGTGGTTTTTTTTGGCCAAAATGTCATTACATTTGTCTCAGTAGTTTTTGAACCAGCTCTAAAAATAAAAATAATTTTGTTCGAGCTCCTGTTTATTTGACAATATCAATAATTTTGTTCGAGTGGTAACTTTTTTTTTATAACATTGAATACATTTTGTTTATTTATATGTACAAAGGTATATAAAACGAAGCATACAAAATAAAACGTTAGTTATTGCACTTAAATTTACTTATACACTTTTTTATTTAATCATTATTCTAAATATAAGACAAGAATAAGGGACACGGATAAAGGATAGGCTTAAAAAATATTAACGTTGCTTTTAAACCACTCTTAAGAGTGGATTCAAAGTCATTAATATTTTTTATAAGGTGTTAAGTTTAGAGGTACCTACCTATACTTTCAAAAAACATACACGACTTTTGTTATGTACTAATTTATGTGGCATAAAGTATTGTGTTCAGTATGTACCAACATTATGATATAAGAACAATCTTGCTCAATTTAATGATACAATCTTCATCAAAATCAATATAATCAGCACAATACAAAACGTAATGACAAACGACGACTGGCATTCACGATCGAAACACATCAGGAAATATCAAATGTTGCACAACACTTACTAATGGTCAGTGGTTCGAGAAAAGTACTTTTGCTTAGTAACATTTTATCGTTAAATGTCACAGTGCCACCAACTTGACGGAATAGATTATTACTTCTTTTACGAACAAACTTTCTCATTACATTATCATCACATGAAGGAAATTACATTTTAATTGTCTTCACGAAAATGAAATAGTTGTTTGCCAGCTGTCTGCTGTCAGCCTGCAACCTGCACTTCCATTCGCTATTTTTAGAATTTCGAAAAGCTTTATTCAATGGAAATCTTGTCATAACTATGAAAATTTTCCCATGGGAATAACACAGGAAGGGTTTGAATCTCTTTTCTCTGAAACAAAATATCTCAGAAACGTAGTAGGTAGATACTTACTGAACTGATTATCTCACGGTATTGTCTGACAGATTACCATTAAACTGGTAATTTAACTAACATAACATTACTACAAATTCACCAGACTTGCACCATATTATGTTCTTAGACTACTCTGGAGTTTCTTATACGGCTAATTGTGTCCCGAGAAAGCAACTTTCTATAATCTTAATTCCGATACCCAGCAGTTAAGAGCAAAACGCAGCAAGCTCTACCAGCACACCAGCTGGCAGACGGGCAGGATGTGCAACACAGAGCGCCCTGTCTGCAGATGGAGTCGCCGTAACCGGACCCGCTGCGATGCGGCGCTGAAAGGAAATCTCGCCATTCCGCTGCAATTCATAACTACATTGCGATCACTTTCTGCAGATATTGCGTTTAAGTTTTGTAGAATGTTATATTTGCATAAATGCAGCAAGTATAACCCAAGGTTTTAAATCTACTTTGGTCTGGTCCGTCTGCATTCTGCGCAGGAGTTAGATTCCCGGGCAGATAAAAATTATTTATTTGCACAAAATACGAGTAAATCATACAAACATTTAAAAACGCATGCACCATAGGTGGGTTAAAATATTTGTCACTTTGTATCATGTTTTGTCTAGTTTTGTAGGCGTCCTGTCGAATTTGTTTGTGTTATTTGTGTCTGTATGCGTGTTCCGTTGTATCCCGGGACAGAGAACCCCGTGTAGAGTGTATGAGCGGAGATGTGACCCGTGCTCTCCTTGTCCGCAGTGGATCACGCCGGAGGAGTGTGCGGTGTACAGCCGCGACCAGCGGCCGCCGCTAGTCATCCCGCGCATCACGCCCTACCGCACCCAGCGGCGCAACCACCACCCATACCCTGAGGTAATCAACTAATCATAATCATATAATATCTTCCCTGTACGCTTGCAGCCTTTCGATCTCCAACTACATTCTAACTCAAGCCAATTCCAACTGCACAGAAAAAGAAAATGGAAACTGAAAAATTGCAAATTCTGAACCTAGTTGGTGATTGTAACAACGGAAAGATACATAGTTTTACACCGATATTTTAGAATGTGAACCGTAATGTTGTTGTACTTTAACTTATTACTAATAACTGATTGAAACCCGTAAACATAAATTACGTACTTTCCAAAGATAAAAGTAAAACTACCTACCACAACAATTGAGTCATATGTTTCTACAATCAAGTTTGCCTACGAAGTCCAACTTGTTCAAACCTAGTTAAGTCTTATTTCGATCTTCTATTATACGAAATGATACAATGATCTTCGATCCGGATCCGCGAAGAGCCTCCGTACCGGAAGTGACACCACCCAGCTACGTCATCACTGACTCCACTACGAGTCCACAGAACGACAGACACAGAATACAGGAAGGACAGATGTTCATCTTATAGTGTCGGCAAGGGAAGGAACCAATCCTATGAGAGAGTCTACTAGACTCTTGCTCTCTGCTTTTCTTGGGTCTCTTCAACATTGTCCATCCGGCTTAATAGTTAATTAGCTAAAACAAAGTAAGTAAGAAAGTAATATGTGCCTACTGCCTACGTGCGTTTCGTTACTCCGAAGTTGACCAACTCTCTTTTTCAAGTCTATAACAGAGCCCAATTTGCAAACAGAGGTCCTCGATACATGGCACTGATGAGTCAACGAAACTCACAGCACACTGTGTGGTAATATGTTGCGTTTAATTACTGCATACAATGTGCTGTTCAAGAGGCCAACATGGCCGCCGCGCCAAATGCGAACTGGACGACGAGACAGTAGCTAATGTCTGGATAATTTTGATACAGAACTACTAAGTCGAAAATAAAATCGTCATCAATGAAAGGTTTATTTATCCCAGTGAAACTTTGATGTTCCTTGATACAATACGATATCTATTTGCAATATCCTGAATGATTCCCTGACGTTATGATACATTTTGGCGAGTAGGGACATAAAGGGTTCTTATTTTAGATAATAAGTTAAAAATTATTTACTTATTTCTTGGTTTTCGTGTACGAGAACTCGAGACTAGTCAACTACGACGCGCAAAGTTACATAACTATGTCTACATTCCACCTCTTCATCAAAACATACGTAGTATTGGTAGTAATAAGTAGAAGTAGTACTAAAGGCTAGTAATCTGTGTGTATCTTATCACTCTTTCTCTGACTCACTCAGAATTATTCTGTTGTCACAGTCTTTATGCGCTCGTCCACTAAAATTCCTTCGTCTGTGATGCCCTAAGGCCTAAAGGCTCAAATAAAAACCGCGATGTGAATTCGCAACGCGTAAAACCACAATAATGTCTAACCATTCATTCGAGAATTGTGAACCGTACTGGGCGAATTTGTGCTATTGAGGATTTGTCCAGTAGTGACATAGATCGTAAAAAGCGTGTTGCACTTCTTGCATTATTAAGAAGGTTGGTATATGAAAAAAGAACAGAAGAATAAATTTTTGGATCAAGGAGTTTTGGCACGACAACGGCGATGTCGCGTCGCGGTTTTGAGGTTGAGTCCTAAACGTTATGACACTGTAGCTAGCGTACTGTATTCCCCAATACTGCGTCGGCTCGGCATCCGGCGAAACTGTTTCGATTGAATGGACTCGTCTGATTAATAGAATGTTTCGATAAAGGAGCCATTCAGCTCTATTCTGGCAACACAGGGACGGCGGCCGATGCGAACTATTCCAAATTTAATAACATCATCATCACTCAATCCACTGGACATAGCTTATGTCACATAGGTCTCATCTTTACACGTAGGCTACATGTAATGTCTGGTATCAGTTTAGTCCGTGACTTTCAATACCTTGATCACGATTTGAATACGATTGTCTATCAGTCGAACACGAGCAGTTCTGTGTTACCCTGCGCAGTCTGCGCACAATTAAAGACTTGCCTGGTGCCAAGCTAATGCGTGTATGTAACTTATTTCGTAACTTACCACTGTTTCTGTTCCTTCCACCAAATACATTCAGATCTTGCCCTGAAACCCAATGATGATATCATCATCCATCTGACCAGGAGTCTGTCTACTGATCTTCGTTCTAGTCTATTCGTTTTGCAATGTTTCCTGCCTATCTCCACTTAAGCTCCGTCATTCATCTGCATACATAGTCCAGATATTATGACTTTATTACGAGTTACGACCACTAAACTTTTACTACAGATACAAATAAAAATCCAGTACTAGCAGCGGTCAACTTCGATGAGTCGCTTGATGAGATTTATTGATATTGCCTATTCAACAGGCGCTCGAACAAATTTATTGATGCTGCCAAATCAACAGGCGTTTGAACAAAATTATTGATATTGCCAAATCAACAGGCGCTCGAACAAAATTGCTGATATTCACCTAATTAACAGACTCTCGGAGCAAATTATTCATAATTATAATCTACTAAGCTAAATATAATGAAATCCTTGTTGGACCAATTCGAGGTATTTTCTAAATAATAAAAAAGAAGCATCTCAATCAGTTCACAAATGACGAAGTAATCAGCGTACAAAATAACAATATAAACTACGAATCTAATTGAGAACGTCCCTCCAGAAGTCGGCTAAAAATTGTAAAGTAAGTAAGTGCCATGAATGACAATGTGACGTCACCCGTTACTGCCTTCTTTCCCAGGGTGTAATTAAGATCAATGAAGAGGTCAACGGCGGATAACCCGCGTTCATTCTAAAAGCTGACAGTGACTCAAACAGTTCTTAGCATCTCCTGCTCTTTGATAGGATAACGCTTTTTTTTATACAAAATTCCCAAGTGAGAACATCGCACATGAGTTTAGATTTTGCCTTTCAAATCTGCCAGCCTGGTAATGTTTATGTTATTCTTGTTTTGTGGTATTTTAATAAAGAGTCACTGTATTGTATTGTATCTGAAACTAAGTGTCGAAGCCATCCATATAGAACAGACCTGATCAAAGAAGTTACAGAGCTATCCTTACTGGAGACCTTCCACTTCAAATAGGTTCCAAGTCCCAAAAAAGGCATGATTTTACTCATGATACGGTAGTTATTAATTTTAAAAAAAAACTTCAAAATTAGTTAGTGCTCGATCAAACACAAAACAGTGGCATCGATTCTGATGTACTCTAAACTAAACTAAATTTGACAATTCTAAAATTGTTACCATCCTTCTTTTACATATTAAAATGAAAAGAGAGGCAGATAATTTTACTCCTGCCAGATTGGTTTAGTTTAGTGAGTATGATAGAATCGACGCCATTGACAGCTCTGTCACAACCTTACTCCACCTGCCATCACTTGCAGCCACGTGTCCTGTCCAGGTCCACGATAGATTCCTTACAGTTCGAATACTGTTTGTGTTCCATCCAAAACAGAGCAGCCTTCGTGAGCGGCGCCACTGCCACTGGCGCACGTCACTGCAACATTAATCAGGTTGCGAGTAATATTGTTGATAAGAGCCACTTCCTAACGAGCCGGCTGATAAGGGCTAGTGCTGGCCTCCAGTCCACTATGTACGGTACTGTTACATGTCTAGTGAGGTACTGTTGGAGGCGTTCTTTATAATCTCAAGTCCAGAACTAGTTTTGTTTCGCTTTGATTCGGAATTGCACAAAATTTTTTCCTTTAAGATTTGAGTTGAATTAAGACTCGTTGGTGCATTGCTTTGAAAGGATCTCTTAGAGACCTTTATTAATATGTCATTTTGCAATGCAATTGAGATGTTATTTTGTAGCGTGGTATTTATTAATATCCCGTATTTATCGAGAACAATGCCAGTTTCCTCTGAGCCCACAAACTTAACTGTAGTGCTGTCTGTTGTTCTAATTATAATTTTATTATAATCAAGAATTACGGGAAAGTGTTTCAATAATTATTTGCCCTTGTATCCGCCGTCCGTATTTGTATTTTTATTGAGAGTATAATGGTGTCGGAGGCTGGCAGCCAGTGAGATCGACGTGAATAAGAACACCATGCCTTTGTTTAATGCTATGTTCCTGGCGGTAAGTGACGCCTCATTCGGTGGCGGTAGGTTATTATTTATTTTAATTATGTTTTGATGATTATAGTCACAGAACAATGACATGGTGCATACATTTAATTCGTAGATAACTGAGTTACTTGAATAGCAAGACCGTCGGGGCAAGAAGGGTGGGGGAGGTCCGTTTAAGATGGGTTCTGCAGAAGGGACAAAATGGCGAGTAGTCTGCCATCATTATTATGTTCCAATCGCATTCCTAAGCTGTGATTAAACTAAATACTTGAAATTATTGGACGCTCGTCAGGGAAAATGTGAAAACCAATTCGTACACAGTTTTACAATCGTTTTTTATAATTCATGATAAAAAGGTTATGAACCCCTGCCATAGATATGTAAACTATTTCAATATATTTTCCTGTTTTCTCACTCTGTTTCAGCCTTGTGTATTATGTCCAGTTTATGTACACAAATACAAAGGTTGCTGTAGCGAGCGTTGTTTTTAACCACAAGCAGACCAATATCGCATTACTCTATACGTGTGCAATAGGTTAGGTAGGTAAGTATTATATCGACATTGTGTCATCGACTCGGCCCAGCACTAGTACTGCCACTACAATACGCCAGTACTGCGCGTGCGTCACTCCAGCTATGTATCGCGGAGTCATAACAATATCCTTTATATTTTCCCCCTCGAATACACATTTAAATTAATATTCATCATTAAAATCGTCAATAAACATGTGACTAGACAGTTTTTGGTGAAGTTTTAGTGATGGACGTGATAGTTGGGAGTTTAAGTGACAGGAAGTGCTAGTTATGAATATGTTTAAGCTGGGGAAGCGGGGGAAAACCATGATCTCCCTGCGAGAGGTAAATAAGTAACAACCCAACCCAGCTTCTGTATGTAACATCGTCAGGAGGTAGAAACGTACCGCGGAGCGCTGCGGTGGTAAGGAAGGGGAGGATTAGCTTCGAAGATCTACAGAGGATCTCTGTGACAACACCACCGCACCACTACCTGGTAGCTGTCTACTCTTGACTGCCCACAGTGCGCCTTACACCAGCTTTATAAGACCTTGTCCAAACTCCTTCGCAAAACTTCGCGCACAATGAACTGGGGCAAAGCCTCATTGTCAATAAGGACCTACTGAAAGAACAAACGTTAAATTCTTATCTAAGTATAATGTTAAATTTCAGAAATATATATAAATATTTTCCGGCTAGTCCGCGCCGGGGTGTCGCCGCGTACCTGATACATTGTGCTATATTTTCCTCGTTTGCAACAATACAGTCATGTTGAACGATCTCTGGCTGCTCTACTCTACGTGAGGTTATTCGCGGTTACGTATAGATTTATTAAAAGGATTATTTTCGAAACTTGTAAAGCAAGGTAAGCCCTGGACTTACGAGCGGATATTAAATGACAAATGTAACGGAACGGAAGTGACGTCTGCCTGCTAATCCACCAATCCCAGCCAGCCGCCATGGCCTCCCCTCTCATGCCATGTCCCTGCCAAGCTTGCCAAGCTTTTGTAGGGGGTAGTGTACATAAGCCAGCCAGCCAGCCATGTCCCTGTTCATTTCAATTGCTAAATAAACGAAGTAGTCGCCACTCTGAGTGTTTCACATTTCATCCCGTAACACAAGCATCAAATGGCGGCTCGTTTTTATTTGCAACCTATATACACCTCATTTCAGTCGTCTATCACCTAGACCTTCATGCGACAACAGCATCGCAGGCCGCAGTGTACCCTCACTGCTGACACTCTCAGTGCTGGCGCACTCTCGTCTCACTCACGTCTCTTGCTAATGTTTAGTTTGTTGAGTTGAAGTGGCAATGGGCAGGCCACATCGCTCGAAGAACCGATAACCGATGGGGAAGAAAGGTTCTGGAGTGGAGACCACGAACCGGAAGACGCAGCGTAGGGAGGCCTCCCACTAGATGGACCGACGACATAGTGAGAATCGCTAGCATCCAGTGGATGCAAAAGGCAGGCTGTCGTTCAGTGTGGAGGTTAAAGGGGGAGGCCTATGTTCAGCAGTGGACGTCTTCTGGCCGATGATGATGATCACCTAGACCCTGGATCGGGTTGTCTTATCGACTGTACCACACATTTGATTTAAACACCCTCATAGGATCATACACCTTGACAAAAAAAAAAACAAGTTTAACCAATTCCTCGTATTTACATGCATGTGGGTAAACTGGTTTATATGGTTTAACTTATTGTAATTTAAGTAGATAACTTACATACTTGAAGTTAGTACCTACACTACTAAAACTAATATACACAAAGTGATCGGCAAACATCTCCTGAAAACTAAACGTAGCAGGCTTCACCAGGCAGATTCGCCATTGCTGGCTCAATAATGATCAGATATATAGTAGAATCGTAAACAGCTGTCGTGTTGGCGGAGCGCCGCGCTGCGCCCGCGCCGGTCGGAAGCGACGCGATAACACATCTCATCCGGAGCTTCCGACCGCACGAGTGGGCGGGGCTGGACTCGGCGGCCGGACCCTGGGGCTGGGGGATGTGGCTGTTGATAGGACACGTGTTTGTATGAATACACACTTAAACGACTTGGTTTTAAGAAAATATTTTTCAGTAAATCAATTTCATTTGAATCTGATTCGATGAGTCGTTGGATGAGTGACCATGTTTTTCTTATTCACGACTAGCGGTCCGCCCCAGCTTCATACGGGTATAGATTATAGCCTATGTCACCCGGGGATAGTGTAGCTTCCTAGTGTAAGAATTTTTCAAATCGGTTCAGTAGTTTCGGAGCCTATTCAATGCAAACAAACAATCAAAATCTTTCCTCTTTATAATATTAGTATAGATTATTATTCACGATAGGCTTCTTGTCCACATCATACCTGATGTGAAGCAGACGTGGACTCGGATGGAGTACGCGCGCCTACAGAGAACCTGTTTCTTCTCGTTTCCAAACACCGCGCCGGAGCCAGAATGACTGCCTCGGTGGTCCGTTATAAAACTACATGCGATAACAGGATCGCAGGCTGCAATGTACCCTCACTACTGGCACTCTCAGTGCTGGCGCACTCTCGTCTCACTCACGTCTCTCGCTAATGTTTCGTTTGTTGATATTCCAGGAGGCCCCCATCAAGTCCTCGATGCGGGAGTACGGCCGGCTGGACTACAGCCCCCTCTCGGCGCGAGTGGACCTGGAGAGGAGCTTCAGCAAGGCCAGCTCCGACAGCCCGCCCTTCGGCAGACTCAACAAGAAACTTAGTAAGTTTAGCATCCGTACTTACTTACTAATGTTTATTGCTAGCATATGAAAAAATATTTACAATTAAATACGAACTTACGACCAATTATAGATTCACATGTTATTACGAATCTATAATATCTACAGTCGTGTATTACCTTTGTGTGTGTGTGGGTGAGTGTGCATAAGAGCGTGTGTGAGATAAACGAACATCAAATAAAATTTAATGTAATCAAAAAAGAAACGGTACGAAACCAAAATATTTTAATTGAAGAAAACTAAGATTGTTTTTGTACGGTAAAGGAAATAGGGCGGTTCTCATCATTTGGTATAATCAGTCCACTGCTGGACATAGGGCTCCCACCACTGAGCCCGATACCAGTAAACCCTAAGAAACCCTAAACTAAGTATACAATAGGTAGGTACTTAGTACCTAGGAACGGCTACATTCACAACTGTGGCAGCCAATCCACACCGATACTCGCTTGGACCAGAGAAATGCACAGTCAGTACACTGCATACACCATAACCGACACGTCAGTGTAGGACTCATTGCTCTCTAACTACAATAAGAATAAAGTCCGTTTGATAAATTACCGATATAGCTTGAAACGTGGTATCAAGTATTATTAATGTAGAAGTTGGAAAGAGAGGGCTAATCTTCCCAAGAGTACCTACTATTACAAAACGACAAACACTCACGTTATGTTTATATAGTGCCCAGGCGATCGTCTTCGGGAGCGCGCGTATTCCTTGATGAAGGAGCTCTAATGGCTCCGAAACCGGTCGATCGTCTCGACACATAAAAGAAAAGAAAGCGGAAAAATCACTCAGTGTCATTGCGTATCTTCTATGTTACAATGACTCAATGCGATGTAAACAAAATTGCATAAGATTTCAAAATTATGTAGAAACGTTGAATTGAAAATTGAATGTAAGCGGTTCCAATTTTCAGGTGGATCCACAGAGAACATCCTCGGAGGGGCTCGCAGGCCTCAGCACCTGCAGCTCCCGGCGTCGTCCTCCGGAGACAGCCTGGACATCGAGATCAGGGGAGAGCTGACCAAGACCCGCCATGGCAGGAAGTCGCAGTCCGTCCACGTGGGACACAAGCACAGGATGCAGCGGTCGCCGGTCCCCGCGCCGCGCGTGCTGGTGCCGCCTCCCAGACCCCTGCCTGAGGTGACGTTTCTCTATTTCAACTTTGGCTCATACTTATGTAGAACTCATATTTGACATGTCGATAAATATATCGTCCCCGAAGAGCGAAAAGGCACCAAGTCGAAATGCCCAAATTAACCTATAGCCGTATTTTTTCGGAATATCAGTCATATCGCTGTAGTAATCATAGTATGTGTTTTAGCAAGTTAGAAAAAGCTAACTGCGTTATTAATCCATTTCGTATAAGGGAAGAAAAAAACAAATTTATTCGCGAGAAATCATTAACTGCATTAGAAAAATTACTAACAACTAAAATACATGACGTTTTTCAGGTTTTCGCACATTAAAATTAAACAAAGTACATGGTTTAATAAGAAAAATTAATTAATTAGGAAAATTATAATTAATTTATTTTTTCTTGAAACCTGACTGTTTATTCCGGTGCAGACGACGCGCAGTAAACTCGTGCGAGTAGTGCGCATCGTCTGCACTGGACATAGCGCTACACTGTCTGAGAAGTTCACGTAGACGGATCGAACCACGTGGCCACAACCATTATTCGGAACCTATCGTGCCGAGGGTGACGGTATCACGTCTTTTTTTTACGCGTTTGACCACCAACTCGCCAGTTGGTAAGCGACGATGTGATCGAAGATGAAGCACGTGTCAGGGAACAGCTACTTGAAGTGGGGTGGCTGCCATTTTGCCTCGCTCTTATTTCTTTAAACGGGCACACCATAATATAAGCATTGCTTTTCTTTGAACCAACATTTTATCTTCCAGACAAGTTTCCAAGTAATCCACGAGGGGACGGTGAAGCGAACCAAGTACATAGAAAACGGGAAGAAGAGCAAAAAGAACTGGACGGAATGTTACATGATCCTCACGCCCACCGCTCTCATGTTCTACAAGGACTACAAGACCTATCAAGCTTTTGTAAGTTCTAACTTTGCATTACATAAAGCCTAACTAACTCCTAAAGTTTTGGAAAGGGAACATACCGTTCCCAGAGACAAGGTTACAACTGCATTGCACTAGCAGCAGTGCGAAGCGCTACTTCATGGTCAGATTTCAGAAGTTTTGCGATAATTTTGGAATAAACTATTTTGAATAAACTTTTAGCAATGTTTGTGCATCGACATAAAAAAGAAAGCCTCTGGAGAATACACTAGCTGAGGTGAACTAAACTGGCCATAATACATAACTTACTTATACACTCTACATAGTCTACTTAATTGAAGCCGCCATTTCGTCCCAGATACGAGATGGGGCCCGTCCTGATGCACAATGGGGGATGATTCTTTCGGCAGATTCATCTTAATCAGCCTTTTAACAGTCCACTACTGGACTTTTAGCCTACCCACGAAAGGGTGATTGAGCCATTTCCACCACGCTGGCCCAGTGCGGGTTGGTGGATTCACATACGCCATTGAATTCCTTCTCCGTACGTATGCAGGTTTCCTCGCGATGTTTGCGGCAGATTGGTTAATTGAATTAGTTGTAATTGCCCACTTGGAGAAACAACACGAACGGGTAAACAGTTGAGAAGCAGTTGAGGAGCTGGTGTGTCGTGTTGCAGAGGCAGTGGAAGCCGGGCACGCCGCCGAGCCCGAGCGGGCCGCGGCTGGAGCTGGTGCTGCCGCTGCTGAACGCGCGCGTGCTGCAGTGCAAGCCCATGCACACCCGCCGGTCAGTACTGCACGCGCACGTGGCACCGCCTGCCGTCTGCCGCCTGCCGCACACTGCTGTCACTCAACTGTGACAGCGGTTGCTAAAACACTGCATTTACAATCCCACCATCTTACTTGTTCAGTTGACAGCGTTGCTAGTGGAGAATTTGGTAGTGCCATCTATGAAATTCACCATGAAAAAAGTGTAGTTCCAATATTGTTTACCTGAAAACCTAAGTTAGTGGTACTGTAGAAGTGTAAATAATTTACTAGACAAGTAAATTCCATCTGTCCATTTTACTATCGGACTGCCAGAGCGGACACGAAAAATCGACCCTGCTTTCTGGTTGATACTCTTCGGAGTATCAACCAGAAAGCAGGGTCGATTTTACGAACCCGTACGAAGCGCTTTCCACTTTTATTGAACGAACTGCTAGTCTGTGGAATGCGCTGCATGAATGGGTGTTCCCCGATAGTTACAATGTGGATGTCATTAAACCGCCATCGTAGACCGCATCATCGCTAACATCAGACGAGTTGGCGGTTAAAAGCCTATTATTAAATAATGAAAAGTGTAGAAAACCATCGATTGTGCAAATGTTTGGTGAAATTAAACTATGAATTAATTTCCTCAAACTGGCACATTTATTGGTTAATTATTGTCATGGTGTTTTTGGGGATATCCTTGCTATGATAAGAAATTTTATTTTTAACATAATACATAATAGGCTTGCGTATGACCGCCAACTCGCCTGACGTTAAGCGATGATGCGGTCTACGACGAAGCACGCTTGCCTAGAAGAAACCGATTCACTCGTGATTTGAAGACACCCAGATTGTAACACCCATTCAAGCAAACAATTGTCGCATTAGATTACTTGTGTTCAGTGTAGCTTGGCTTCGCCCCGAACCCCACGTTTGCGTTTGTCTAAGTAAATGCTTGTGATAGCCCGCGCCGCCATGTTCTATTGCTGACCGTCACACTGTACTGTTGCAGCCACAACAAGTCCCTCTGGCTGACGGTGGACTACGACGAGTACTTGATACAGGACGAGACGGAGAGAGGCAACACGAGATGGCTGCATGAGATACAGCAAGTTATTTTCAAATTGGTGAGTCGAATGTTCCAGAACACTCCCTACAGTCACGGTACAGTACTAGGTAGGTACCGTAGAGCCTATACTCTACCTCGTCCGTAATCATCTGAAATGTGTTCCTATATATATATATCGCGACGTTACAACGATACCACAGCCCGCTGTGGACTGTTATTCCAGTCAATGAGCGTTTACGGCCTTCGAGCCTAACATGTATGAAGCAAAGTTCAAGCAACAAAACTTGCAAAAGTTAAATATTTTCAAACAATTTCACAAGTTCTACAAGTCTTGGTACCTTTGGAATTAATTAGTCCGCGCGTGTGTTATATTGCGGTAGTTACTGTTGGTCAAACACACGATAAAAATAGTGGACATTTGTGATCGCCCTGTGAACTACGAGTAGTTCTCACTGAGTACCTTGTTTCCTCACAGTACCCTCTAATGATGGAGCACCCCTCCCTGCACCCCCCGAGTAGCAACACCGACCAGGAGTCCCTTGGCCGCACGCCGCCTGCCTCCAGGCACGCCAACAGCCGGAACAAACAGAAAGGTTTGTATTTACTACCTTCATATCGATCTTTCCAAGACGGTCTTTAGATCCACTACGAAGCTTGGCTTGGAGGTGCTGCCCAGACAACCGGGTGAACATCTCGGCGGCTCCTACCAACCACCACCTAGGTGTCCGTGACGTGGTCGCAGACACTCCTGACCCTGCTTCATGATCTGTAAATATGGGGATAGAGGCGAACAACACAGTATACAGCGAGGATAATAATAAAGAGGTATCGCGACCGGTGACTGCGGAACCGCTTACAGTTTAAAAACATCATCTAGGAATGTTTGCTTGTAACGAACATCGTCCACCTCTAGGCTTAAAAACAACATAAACAAAAGTAACGGTTACCTTCCGCAGAGAATACTATATCATCACCATCAGCCTCCACAACAGCGTTCGTTCAGAGTGTTTACGTAAATCTTTTAGATCATCAATATCATCATATTAATATTATAAATGGAAAAGTATGTTTGCGTGAATTGCACTTTATTGTGTAGTGGCAAGAGTCGCTACTTCTTTAAATGAATCTTCTGTACTTGTACTAGTATGTATTCTGTGTCTATGGTGAATCTAAGAATGTATCTGTCTCGGTCCTGTCATGATCAGCGGCCTTATTATAGAAGTTTGATCGTGATCGAGATTGCATGCCGTCCCGTTCGCATCTACTTACTCGCACCACGTGCGTGAGTGAGATGGCACGCGATCACGATCACAATCCGAATCACGATAAGACGTCTATAATAAGGCATCAGGTCTCCGTTATTTTCGACTTTTCTCTGGCTGCTGCTCGTCAGTAGCAACAAAAGCCGCTGATGGACTGTCGGAGAAACTAGGTTGGAATCTGTAAGACAGGTACACGGATTCAGGCATGAATACATGTAAACTTTTGTGTTTTTTACTCGCATGTATTTGTTGGGACGTTCCGACTATAGTATGCGTAAGATCCGGTGGTATTTTTAAAGAGATTGCGATACATTTTCGAGCCTTAAAAAGACCACCGGATGTGGTTTAACTACGAGTGTAGTCAGAATATCCCCATTAATTACGCGTAATTTAAGACAAAATATGTCAAAACTACGTCAGTTTTCAAGATAAATATAATGAGGAAACTCAGGATTATTGACACGTAATGGTACCTGGTAGGATTAGGGCGGCGGAATAATTATCAATATTAAAAACCGACTTCAAAATGTGTAAGCAATCGAACAAAATTATTGATATTGCCAAATCAACAGGCGCTCGAACAAAATTATTGATATTGCCAAAACAACAGGTGCTCGAACAAAATTTTGATATTGCTAAATCAACAGGCGCGCGAACAAAATTATTGATATTGCCAAATCAACAGGCGCTCGAACAAAATTATTGATATTGCCAAATCAACAGGGGCTCGAACAAAATTTTGATATTGCTAAATCAACAGGCGCGCGAACAAAATTTTGATATTGCTAAATCAACAGGCGCGCGAACAATATTATTGATATTGCCAAATCAACAGGCGCGCCAACAAAATTATTGATATTGCCAAATCAACAGGCGCTCGAACAATATTATTGATATAATATTGGAGCTGTTTAAAAACCAATTCTGAAGTCAATGAAACTATTGTAGGACCACATCGAGAGCTTTCACTACATAATAAATAAAAATATAAATCGGTAAATCGAATATTTTTTTACGTTTTGTATTTGTGCTATCACAATAATCTGTCTTCTAATCTGAAATCTAAGAAATAAGACAAACTGTTTGATCCGTTAACTCGGAAGGAAATCGTAAAACATCCAACATGAGCACTCCCATCACCAGCAAGTTAACATCTAAAAGTACAATAATAACCATAACCACTTCCTTATAAAGATGGAGTATGAAGTGTATTAGTGGTAAACAAGTATTTATCCCATCGGTTCATAATAATAATGGCGTTAGTTTTCCGAACGATGACGAATCGGTTCCCGCTAACAGTGGCGTCAGGTTTTCCTTGTTCAGTTTTAAATTGCTTCGTTGCGAGCATTGAGTGGACATATCTGTGTAGTTCATCCTATAATTAGTGAGACCATTTAACTTTTAGTCTCTGGTTCGTTATTGACAGTTGTGTATTAAATTGAGTTACAAGTTATGTTGAGTTTGTGAACATGGTGTATTTAAACTAAACTTTTTTCGTAGTTGTAGTTGTTATTAGCGTTTCAAATTTGAAAAGTGGCGTAAGATATAGTTATTAAAATATTCTCAGTACACGGATTAGGGAACTGAAATGTTTTGAGAATAACATTTTAAATGAAATGATTTGTTCGTGTGTGTCGAATGGCGCTGAAAATATGAGCACAGGTAGAGTCTTATATCATTATTCTAAATTAAATAATTACATATTTTTCATTCGTAAAGAGAGGAAAACATTGCCTGTTTTGTGTTCACATTTACTTTTTTTTCCTTTATATTGCAATAAAAACACTCGCTGTTGGATTCAACAACGGATAGTGAACAAAACATCCGTCACCTGTACGAGCATTTTGCTACCTAATATTCAATTTTTCTAAAATGTTCGAATAAACTTGTTCCAAAGGGTCGACTCTGCAAGTCGATCACTAGAAATAAATTAAACCGACGTGGTGCTGAATATTTGTTCATCATCATAATCAGCCTATCTAGTCTACTTCTGGACATTTAGACCTCTCCCAGGCACGCCACTCACCCCGATATTCGGCTGTGGGGCTGGAAGCGCAGTCGTTTATCTTACTTATATCGCCATTCCATTTAGTCGTTCTACGCTACGTTTGCCGATTCGTGGTCTCCACTTTAGAAAGCGTCGTTCTGAGATAGATACGGCCGGCCCCCTGCCACTGAAGCTTAGCTGAGCTACGTCGGTCACTTTATAAAGTTAGTTTGATCACCACCTCCCCCACAGAACGTGGTACAGTTTCCATGAATGGGCAGACGATAACGAGCATGACGTACCATCAAACATAACATTAACGTTTGACTTACCCACGAGTCATTCAGTATTGCGGAGATTAGTTAGACACAGGGTAGGGCTGGCGCGGCTGCCAATTCGGCAGAGCAGCACAAGCGACGCAAATATGCTAACCTCGGCAGTGGTTACATATTTGAGGCGTTTGGGGTCGAGACATGGGGCCCTCGGGGACCGGGAGCCTAATTAAAGACCTCTGTAGATATCAGTTTATTCACAGAAGTCTTCAATTATAAACAAAAATACAACATGATGATGTTTGTAATGGTATGTGCCTAAGTTTAGTCAGAAGAGTTAATCGTAAAGCAAATCTGTTATTATATTGTATTGAATTATCAAAATCGAACATACAGCTATTTGAGAAGAAAACCGAATGCATGTTGTCATCGAAATACAAAATGATTAGCTAGGTATGAGGTAGTAGGTAGGTAGAGATAGTAGGTAGGTAGAGGTACCGACATCAGTTACTTATACAACACGACTCCTTTTGTTTCCGTAAGTAAATGTTTGTAGGTACCAAGATAATTACAGAATATCGATATCGCGATAGCCCTTGCTCTTATCGTGGATCCGTGATGGTACAGTCAGCATAAAAGATTATATGTAACGCGTCACGCATAGAGCCTATTAATTTGACATTCTAGATATTGGTTTTAAAATGGAACTTAACGTGGCCTTGGCACATTTAATAAATTGAAATTTTACAGGATTTACGTACTTGTGTGTTAAATAAGGCAAAAAAACCTCCAAGTTTTGGTTCAAGTACTTTAACCACATTCGGTGGTATTTTTATGAAGTGTGCAGTGCACTCGCGTATGCCGCGTATGCGTCTTGCCTTTCACAAGAAAGTAAAATTTAAAATAAAACATTCCAAAAATTTAATCTATAAATACTTAGGTAAAGTATATTTTTCTGTATCATTCTACAATATTCATATTTGGTGTCATTTTTTTTTGAGAGATTATAATTAGTAAGTTTCTCTATCGTGTTTTGTTAACGGTACATTTATCAAAAGATAAAAATACTGATAACACACAATTACTGATCGCATTAACCTTTTAGTATTGTGTTGTGTTTTATCGCAAAGTCACATAGTTTCAGAGAGAACTAGTTACACTTACACAGAACTTAATCCATGATTATGCACTATTTCCTTGACGGTGTTTATTTGGTGTTAAAAGTGAACAGCGCAGTATTCTTCTTGGAATGGAATCAGTCCAGATGATCGAAGCTGCGTCATATTATGTGACTATAGGGGAGCCACTAGTCACTAATTCGGTGATAGACAAAAGTACTAAACTTGTCAAAAAAGTGATGGAAAAGAAAAGTCCCACAATAAAAGACGATCAAAACAAAAGTCCAGTAGTTGAAGTGAAGGGGACTAATAAAACTCTTACAGAGAAAGTGAACCCAAACAAAAGTCCCACGGAAAAGCAGAACCCGAATAAAAGTCCCACGGAAAAACAGCACACGAATAAAATTATTTCGGAAAAAGGACATCATCACTCCAAGCTTAAGGACATTTTCAGCAGTCACCACCACAGACGTACTGACCATGAGTATTATGTTTAACTGTTGAAATTATTCTGCTAACTATAGCGACACCGCTCACAATCTAAATGCCCGAGTTTTTGTACGCGTAGGGCTTCGACAATAGATATGATTTCAATATTTTTTCTTAGATAAGTTTGATTGCTCACCTACGTGACATAGGGTTACACTACACGTAAAGAGTTTAGTCGATAAAGGTTGTGTTTTAGAGCCAGCGCTTTAGGCTGTGCGTTGTCTATCAAATAATGATTTTAACATAATTATAAGGTGTTTGCAATTATTACACGTGGACATTAATCACTTCAAACGGATTATATCGCGTGTATTGTAAACTATTTTAATTCCTGACGTTTCCAATACTTTGCAGTGTTCGAAGTCACAGAAGGACTAGATGGCGGATGTTTATACAAAACGCCAGGAAATCAAAATAACGTAAAATACACGCGTTAAAATCCGTTAAAAGTGTCCGTTAAATTGTTATGTAGAAAAATTTGCAGGACCTGTATTAATTTTGTACTATAGGTATTTTACTTTATCGTTATCTGTTAAAATGTATAACAAAACAACCATCCACCTACAAATACAGCCCAAGTAATATAATAAATATCGACTTATTTTTATAATTTATTACTGATTATTAATATTCATATCGTAGACAATAAGACGAATAAATCTCTTTTCAATCGAATCGTATGGCATCACAAACAACCGCTTACCATTTTAAGAAAGCAATTCAAAAAACAATGCGTGTGTCACTAGTCACTAGACCAGTCTCTCATAAGGCTCGGGTGTGTATAACCGTGTTTATAATTTCATTGTGCAGATATAGCCAAGGAATTAACGTTAGATAAATAACTAGCTTATCATAGCTATCCGACCTCGATAACTTATCATTTTATCTCGACAACTTTTTAGAATACCTACAAGTAATAAAACTGTTTTTGGCTGTGAGAAAATGTTGACTGCTGTAACTTGTAAAAGTATGAGTCGTTAGTATTTATTGTTTGGTCGAGTTAGTGCTGCAGTTGCACTGAATGGTTGTAAGGTTCGAACTACAGCACTGTCGGGACAAAATTAAGGATCCTCCAAGGTAACTAACGTGAATACAAAGGTTATTAAAACAATATCAATGTAATATTTTTTTTGTGATCGTCTGAATTGTTGCCTGTTTGTTTTATTTGTATCTGTATACCTATAATACTTATATCCTGTTTTAGATTTTCTTATAATCAATTAATCTTCATTGTGTTGTGTTCACTTCGAAGTGGATGTTTTTAAAGCAACAATCTATGAAGACTACAAACAATATACCTGTTAGAAGGCTTCCTCATGATGCGGAGAATACTAACATAAATGGTTGTGGTGATTATTACGACGTAGGTTTCCTACAAACATTCATTATACCAACTAATTTTATTACCTTAATCGTCAATTACTTACATATACATTTTCGGCTTCGCATTCTCTTGAAATCTCATCCCTTTTAATATATTAACTTGCTCTGGTCGGGGATCTTAAACTGTCCATTTTCATGCAACTTAATCTGACCACCAATGATAATTAACTAAAACGTATGTCTCTACTTAATTATGTACTTAGGTACATTTTGCACAATTGTTATTTACATACTTCATGTACTTAGTGTGTTTGAACAGTAATATTATCTCGCGCGGTTCTTTGGTGGTCAGTCCTATCGCCTCAATCTGTCGCTTCGCTACTTCTTTCTGTCCTTCATTCTTATTCTCAAATTCTTAATTTCAGCCGGAGGCAGCAGCAACGAAGACCTGAGCGATTCCACCGAGAACTCTATCCAGAAGTCACATGTCAAGAGACGCCTCCGAGATTTCTTCGCCAGGAGACCTGCTTTGGAGGTTGTCATGAAAAAAGGGTACTACAAAGGTTGGAATTTGAAATACGTTGGTGATAGAAACGCTTTCTAGATCAGCTTCGTAGTAGTAGAGATTAATCTTGTAGAGTTTTATAGATATCTACTTTTCGAGTGATTTAGAAATTTGGTTTTCGAGTTTGGTGTGTTATTGAAAAGTGTAAAATAATTGATATTGATAAATTGGTTTGGTTTTTGAATACTGAATATTTTAATATAAGTTTAGTTAATAATTGTTAAAAGTATAATAATACTAAAATTGGTAACTCTGAATTAGAAATTGGATGAGCTATATTCTGGAATATTGCAAAATAATATTTTTATACGAATTGATTAGGCAATATTTTAAAAACTAACAAGGTGAGTTTATTTGGTGTGATTCATTTGAATTTGTAAATATTTATTAATATTAGTTAATAATTATAAAGTGTTTTATTTATTTTTAACCTTATTTCCCTAGACATAGAGGTGGATGGTTGTACACATGTAGATAGCATAGATAGACTAGTGTTAAAGTTTCAGTACAATAGCGTATCTACTAATCATTATTAGAAATTTTGTTTTTTGTTTTGTGCTTATTTAACATTTTTATAAAACTAACGAAGTATTCGACATGGGTACATACTTATTTTTATTGTTTCGTTGGTAATGTACCCAGGTAATACTTACTATGTAGATGTCTGGTAAGTATATTTAGTGTGTAAATATCTACAAGTATGTAGGTATGGGGAAGCACTGCATTCGCACAGCTTAAAACGCATAATTTGAACAATCACTGTATAATATTGTCCCAAATATTAAACATAGTGTTAAGTATTTCCTCTACACCTTTATTTACAAAGCACTATTCAACGTTACTAGATTGGTTTGTAAATTATATCTGAAACGTAAGTTTTATGCACAATTACTTTGCTAATGTTTGTCTTCAAATAAATTTTCATTGAACAAATTTATGCTAGTACTTGTGAATAATTTAGAACCGAATAATGTTTAACGGGATTCGCTCGCATTTGTTCCGTGTGTATGGGTAGGTATATAATCGGTGGTGCGGGTTCCAGATGAGCCGGTGTTCGGACGCAACCTGGAGGAGGTGTGCGCCGCCAGCAGCCCGCGCGTGCCGGAGTTCGTCGTCGCCTGTGTCACCGAGATAGAGAGCAGCGACGACAACATGTGCACGGACGGCCTGTACCGCGCCAGCGGGAACCTCAGCCAGGTGCAGAAGATACGGCTGGAGGTGAGGAACATACGTAAAACTTTATTACATCAAATAATGGATTTCATCCAAGATAGTTGCTGTGGTGAGTTATTGGCGCCAGCTTGACAAAAAACATGTCGCCGCATTGTATCATTTTCCTAAACAAGAGTTATTTCGAGTGTTAATGATGTGTAATATAATGATGGTGGATTTTTGTTTAAATATTAAGAGTTCGTAGACGTGCTCGAGTGTGGAAAAGTGATATAATGAGGTGAAACATGTATTTTACGTGATATATCCAAAACTCCATAGAAGCCACTAGCCACTAGTAATCTCCATCATGCCCTAGCAAAGGGGCATAACTTGGCCTGCTTGACTGTGACTATAACCATATTTGACGAAATTTAACAAAACTTTAAAAAAACTCAATACTTGACGCTGGCAAATGCACAAGATGTGCGACACCAAAATCCTCTGAAGAGAAAAGAAAAAAAATATATCCCTGTCAAAGTTGCTATAATCACGCTACGGTCGTTCGAGCAACTGTTCACCAACCACAATACAAATTATTTAAGCTAAACACTAAAACTCCCATCAGACTTCATATAATTAAACGGCTAGTAACCGGCGGCAGCAACTATAAACAAAAAATGCCAGTGTCACGCTAGCACTTATCGCTATTTTAACAGCTATTATTTCAGCGATTGTCACTATTTACTTAGATAATAGGTCATCTACATATTTATTTCATCTTGTACTTAGGTAAAATATGTAAAAAATAAATATAATTGAGGTAAAAGATGATTTTTGAAGGAATTACAATGGCTTCAAACAGCTATCACGTTTCTAGAGGCCTCTGATAAATGAATCTTTACACTGTCAGTACGAAAATGTTTTACAACTATTGGTAGATTAACACAAAATGTCTCTCCTGCTTCCAGATCGACCAGACTAGTAAAAACCATTTCGAGGTGATCAAGAACAATACTGATATTCACGTGCTGACAGGTTCCTTGAAACTGTTCTTCAGAGAGCTGAAGGAGCCCCTCATACCGTGCACCATGTTCGACAGGATTCTGGCTGCATGCTGTAAGTTCATTGGTTCACTTGTACTTGCAAATTTTAAGTTTGTATTTTCATAGAATGAAAGCATATTTTGTAATGTTTCCAAAATAAAACTCGCTGTTACGTACTCTTCATGCTATACAAACATTCAGTCAGATTCAATAATTGATAATCACATCAGCGACTGGTCGTCTAGTCAGAACCGTTAGCATAATGTAACGTGATTTTCAAACTTTTAAATAAAACGAAGTATTTCATAATTTCTGTGCTATTTTGTGTTTAGCCTTTAATTTTATCAAAACTGGCGCGGGGATTGTAAACTATGACAAAACGGCTTAAACTCACGTTATTTTTATGTGTCGAGACGAGCGATAGTTTTGGCGCCATTACAGCTTCTTCATCAGAGAATATGCACGCTCCCGGAAACAGTCGTCCGCGAAACCGATCGAGCTTGACCGATAAACATAATGTGAGTGTAGGCCGTTATGTCATAGTTTATAACCTTTATTTATCTATCATTTCAGCATTAAAACCTAAGGAAGTGAAGATCAAAGAGTTCCGAGACATCATCAATTCACTCCCACAATGCAACCGAGATACACTGAAGTATTTACTGGAGCACCTACTTAGGTATGATTCATTCTGTCGTATCTACAAATATATCTATCTGTAATATCTGTATCGGTAACGCAGGCGTTTTCTTTATCATTTTGGGTATAATTTGGTATTTGGCATAATTGAACTAAAACGCGTCAAAATAGACGCATTATTCTGCCCAAGTTTAAACCAATAAATTTTATGGTAAGCCATTTTTATTCGATTGATATCTACGCAAATACTTTTTATTAAGATAAAGCACAAGATGTGTAATGAGATAATGATGATGATGTGTTGATGTGTCACTTCAACGATAAATGAGATTCAGAAGGTATATTTGCGTCATTTGTGATACGCTCTTGCCTGTATCAATAAAAAATTATATGCTTAGAATAGAGAGAAGAAAATTTTAAAATGTGACAGAAAGCATTTCTATTATTTACTGTACACCTACCATGTAACAGTTCGATGAACTATCATGACAAACCACGGTCCACGACTCAATTGTTTCTGCCACGCACCTGTAAGTTGTGGAATGGCTTAACACCTTCAGGGTTTCCTCCAAAATATAACCTCAATTGCTTCAAATAAAGAGTGAATAGAGTCCTCAAAGGTAGGCAATGCACCGCCAATGCCCCGGGTATTGTTGGTGTCCATAGGGAGGCATTAGTGGTGGTTGGTACCATCAGATAACCCGTCGCTTGTTTGTCTACTATTACATTTAAAAAAACTACTTACCATGTTTTGCATCCGGATATCGTAGGGGGGGGGGGGGGGGGAGCTTCGTGATATCCGATGATATGTATATGGTTGTTGGACGTTGTTACAAATGTCGGTATATTTGCAGGGTGACACGGTACAGTGAGCGCAACCGCATGCACACAGCTAACCTGGCTATCGTGTTCGGGCCCACTCTGCTCTGGGCGCCGGCGGAGCAGGCTCATAATATCGCCGTCGACTGCATCCAGCAAAACAACGTCGTTGACATACTCCTTAACGAATTCAACGAGATATTTGTCGAGGACAGCACCAAAGGAAAGAAAAAAGCGTGACTCTGAGGCGGCCGGAACATCCGGAATACATTTTAGCTCATTCAGAGCTCTTGAAGAAGTTTCCACGCAGAATAGACATTTAACGGTAAAATATCTAGTTCACTTCGACCTATATGTGGCGTATCAGCAGGTAGAGTTGGGAACGTACACTTGTGCATTCTACACGAAATTGTTTGTATTTAGCTAATGATATTGCAGGTGGAGTGTCGAATGTGTTTTTTTAATTTTAAGCGAGAATGTAAGTTACATAATAGCTTGTAATTTTACGTTAATATTATTTTTATGTATATAGATGACATTATTATGATAGCCAGTCCAGATGAGTTCTGTGGGGAACTAAATAATCACCATGATCTCTGTCTCGTATAGATATTCAATTTAATATTAGTTGCAGTTCGAAATATTTTGTATTCTACAAATTTGTCCAAATTACTGTAACATCCAAATGAGTGTTGTGATTGTGAAGCAATATTGTACGGAAAGACTGTAGGAGGCTCTATGTTAATAGTAATATATTTAAAAAATTGATAATAATATTATATCTAGAGAAATAGAAGAAAATATATTTGTGTGATGTAGTCTAGAGAGGTATGTTTATTAATAAATTTATTTTGGGGGCCAACGTTGTATATATTGTGTCCTACTGATTATTAGATTAGGCTCAAAGCCTCTTTTGTATTTGTGCCTTAAGCTGATATACTGTACATATTCATCATGGATGATTTTCTTTCCTTTATGTGATAATGTAGGAATGTTGTTATCTGTAATAACTTTGTTTTTATTAACTATTTGTGTTATTGTGCTTGCAGTGACGGTCTAGTCCTCTAAATGTTTATTTGGACTTTCAGTTGGACTTTAAGAAGTAAGCTACATTTCATGCTACCTATTCTTCACTAAATACTCATATAAAAGTACCTACATATAAATGAACCATTGCAAAGATTTGTAAAAATTGAATACGCTAGTAACCAAAGTTTTTGTATTTTTGGCTGATAGAATAAATATAAGAGAATTATAAATTGTTGTGTAGTGACTGTAATATGACTACGTTAACGCCAGTAATGCTTGACGATACATAACTAATTGAAATTACATCAATAAAAATCTGAAGTATTTAGTTTGTTTTCAATTTCAAGTACAACTGCTGTACCCCTTTACCGTACCCGTACCCTACCCTACCTACCCTTTACAGTAAATCTGCACCTACTTACATAATTGAATTCCTGGTTGAGAATTCAACAATACTTACTTAAAGAACTCTTACCTAGTTTAAATTGTTTTCCTGAAATATGTAATCATACATTGTTTTTCATGTCGCGGGATATGAATTTAGGGGTAAATAAAATACATGCATTTAATGTCCAGTACTGTAATTAGTGTCACTAAGTGGAACCGACTCCGGAGACACAATGTTCCACTCTATGCCCTAAATCATTATTTTTTTCATAATATTTTGCAGTCTTATACATTATTTCCTGCAATATTTTTTCGGACAGTTTTTTTTAATATGAATGTGAATGTTAGTACCAAACAATGTAAAGGAATGTTTAACATGTTATCATACTTAGTAATTATTTGAATAATATCAAAATTTTATTAAAAGTAAATAAAAAATCTAAATTATATTGCATTAACCATGGTGTTATAGTATAATATAATTTTATTAAGATACAATAATTTTTAAATCTACCTACAACTTATTTATAAACATGAATAATAAAAAATAATAAAAATAAATAAAATCTAATATGTAAATTGATAAAACAAAATATCAACATGGAAACTAAAGCAATATTATATGAAAAGTGAAGTGATGTCTTATAAAACGCATTAAAGTAAGAAATTCTTAAATGTAATTGGTATTAAATAAAAAGATCACTCTTTATACTTCATCGCTATAAAACGTTCCAAAAAAAATTTTTGTTCTTGACCGATTGACATTTTAAATTACACACGTACTCAACAATAACTAAATGTATTTTTAAACAGTAAACATGCACCTGCATTATTATGAAATAACTCAATTTTATTTACATTCATGTACTTACTTATTTATAAAATGTTGCCTACCCAAAGAAAAACTAACGGAATACAGTATAAAAAGCTATATAACTCAATTAAAATTACAAAGCTCTTTGTATGTTTTATATACATGAGTCAACGACGTCATATAACTAAATAAAAAATTTAAAAGAACACTAATAATACAATTTCTGACTATTTGCAGATAAATCAAAGCATTTTTTAAATTTAATTCATACATCATTAAGAAACAATCAATAATTTATCGGCATATAAACATTACTATTATCGTGTTGTAAAATAAAACTTTCAATAAGTATTAAATGTTCACGTGTACCTACGTGTACCTACCTACGTCATTGACCCAATTGTGTGTACAATAATATCTACATACACAACAACATGTACAAAAATGGATTGTACAAATATATAAAAAGTGCATAAAATGTTCCAAAAATGTGTTTCTCCGCTTCCAATGTTCCGCCGTTAATATCTACAATATTA
Source organism: Agriopis marginaria (assembly GCA_932305915.1). Classification (NCBI taxonomy): domain Eukaryota; kingdom Metazoa; phylum Arthropoda; class Insecta; order Lepidoptera; family Geometridae; genus Agriopis; species Agriopis marginaria. Next base: position 151,062 of record OW029935.1, read on the forward strand.
TATACTCGTATATAACTAACAACAATCGCAACAAATACGAAAATTGCTACAATATTTTTTATGTATATAATAATTACATTATAAATATATAAATACATATATATCTTGGGTTACCTCATCTACGTATAGTATAAGCTCTCTAGTTTTTGTATGCATCTGTTTTTGCGACTTCAAAGAAATATTGTAACATTTTAACTTGAAAACAATATTGTGGTGTTAGTGTCGTGTACAGTAAGACAAGTTTAATATGTTATATAACTCATATCAGAGCCATTATATTATAACTGTACATCTATGCCAACATTAACATTGAAAGCATCGGCTCACTACACGAATGAAGGTAGAAGTTGCCACATATTTCTTTTAGTATAACTAAACTTTGATTACACTCACAGACTATGCTATAGTAAGGTGACTCTTGCTGAATAACAGTGTAGTATTGAATATTGCTACCCACGATGTTGCAGACTACGTAGACAATAGAACATTCAAATAAATAAATAAACACTTTTTGTACCTGACTCACCCGGAGATATTATGAAGTTATCGGGAAACATAAAGAGTTTTCTTGATCGTATGAAAGCAACCAGTGCGTTGTGGATTTTGTTAATTTATCTTTCCCTGACTAAAGTCCCTCGTGATTCATATTCATATTCATTTATTAATAAAATGTTATTTTACATGTCAAACTAATCAAATAATAAATTATATATTCCATCATAGATGCCTGAAATCTCTTTAATCTATCTTCTAGATTGATTGATTAATTTGCAAAGTACTTAAGTATTTTGCTACTGGATAAACTTTCCCAGAAATCAAAAAATCACGACTCAGGACGTAATATGCATCAACTTGTTGTTATTTTCAAAGTTTCTTAATTCTCATCAAACTTTTCCCATTAAACCGATTTCTAGCATTTCAGCGTTGTGTAAAAATGTTAATTCTTCACTTAGAGTTGGAATAATTTAGCCAATTTGTGTGTAAGTCAAGGTGATCATTTAGCGGTGAACCGCCCTTGACTATCCCCGTGCACGCGATATGGCAATACCACGTCGTATTTTCTAAATGTATTGCTTGTATTTTCGTGATTTCCCAATTATTTTCGAGTTTATTTGGATTTTTGGCTGTTGGAACGGCGACGCTATTTATTATGTCTCGGTAACTGACGGAGACCGACTGACGACATCTAACATAATGAGGTACCTATCTATCTGAAAACTGCCACGCCATAATGTTTACTCAGTGAAGTTTGGAACGTGTTTTCTGCCTAAACACTTGGACAAGGGAGAAAAGAGTAGAGGCGCCCTGTGGTAATCGGAATATCCTTGATAGGATATCTTGTGGTGAAGGATCGCTGCACAACAGCAGTGCTTGCCTTGAAACATCATTATCTATTTTCAAACCGACATCAAAATAAGTAAGCGGTAGAATAAAATTGATATTGCCAAATCAACAGGCGCTCGACGAAAATTATTCTTAATATAGGAGTTGGTATAAAAAACTACTGAGCCGAAGTTAACGACATTATTAAAAACTACGTGGAACTATATACCTACACTGCAGTTTTATTCGTATCAAAAAGCTAAATACTTTTTCCATAATGTACCTACACCATTATTCAGCCAGAAGTATGTTTGGATCATATAATTATGTATACTATAACGACATAACAACCATATTCACTACTCCTAGGTCCACATCCAAGCGGGGTTCACTAAAACAATCAGTCGTAACTAATTAGGAACATTTTAATACAAAACAAACATAAACTTACATTTAGATAACATTTGGTTACTCTCTCCGTTACAAAAAGCACAATCAGTCTGCACCAATGTTTTTATTATAAAAATTTCATAACACTAATTTCTACTGCTGCTATATCTCATCCGAGTCGGATCTAATGGAGTCATAATTGGACGTTTTGCTCCTCAGCATTCTCAGAAAAGATCCTACAGCGAAAATAGTTCTTCTATGCCTGTGGAATATACCCTGATACAGTGCCTCCCGCAGCGCCTTCCTGTCGTCGGAGACAGAAGCCTGCGTGCTGAGCGTGATGTCGGAGTGCGCGCTGATAGCCTTCTGGTGCCGCAGGCTGCCGTGCTTCTTCTCCAGCGACTTCTGGTTCGGCAAGCTCATCGTCGACTCTATCGAAGAGTTCTTCGTCTTCCGCAAATTCAACATCTTCTTCCCGGAAGATTGCGTCTCGGACGACGATCGGACCGGCGCCAGTTTCGACCGGTGCAGGGGATTGTTGGACCCCTCCGGGTGGACCATGATCTCCACCGACTTCTGGCTGACGGCGCTCGACCGCGTCAGCGTCCGTTGCGAGGTCATCGGCGGCTCCGCTTTCGGAAGCATCTCCTCGTTGGGCATCGGCGTTTCTGATTCTAATGCAATCATGTCGATAGGGTTCGGCTCGCTATTGTCCAGAAGAATCGATCGAGCGAGGTTACATCATAGGCGGTCGAGCCTCGTCGCTTTCAATAGAGGGCACGGCCAGGTGAATGACGACGTCGGTATTGTTGGGATGATCGCTCCTGGCGCGCCCGTCGCAACAATTGCTGAAGGTTATGGTCGGAACCTTCGCATTGCTGTCTATTTCAACCGAGTTTAGGTTTTGTGCTAGACAGTCAATATCGGTGTCGGCCTGAGGATTCTTTCGGTCATCGGAGTTCGCGCTCATGCTCGGTGCGCGCCATTCCTCCTCGTTCTCGCTCGCTCTCTCTATGTCCGGAGAGAGCCCAAGGTCATCGCGGCACGGCGAGAAACCTTCCCCGTTCACTCGGAGACCGAACAGGTCCGCCAAGTTAACATTGAAGTACTTGTGTCGCTTGTTAGGTTCTTTGTTCGGCGACTCTGACGAGTGGACTTCCTCGGCGATTATACGATCGGTTATAGTCTCTACTTCTTTTTTCAGAGCTTTGTCGTCTTCGTAAAATTCAGATAAGTCTTGCAGGTTTTCGAACCAGTTTTTGTCTAGAAAGCTATTCGGAGGGCAGTCTTTGTCTTCGGCGTTGGCCTGACGATATCTGTCGATGAGAGGCTGGAGGGACTCCTCGTGCTGCCGGAACAGGTAGTGGTAGGCCTGGCTGACGGCGAACAGCGAGTAGGCGGAGCCGCCTCGCGGCACCACGGAGGCTGAGGGAGCGCGAGTCGCGACACATCCGCGCCACACTTGTCCCTGAGCGCGCTGCCTCACTATTGCATTAGAATTAAGAATCCTTTCAAAGTCGGACACTTGATCGGCTTCGCTGATCTGCACCAGCAGCTTGTTCTCCGTCTCTCTCCCGCCGGCGAGGGTGTGACACAGCCTCTTGTTGTCGCTGACCTGTTTAGGAAGATAACTGAGCTTAGTCTTGTTAGTATCGCTCCGGCGGTCGCTCGAGGAAGAGCTCGGAGCCGGTTTGGAGGTTGAATGCCTAGGTTTCACATTATCCGCGTACTTCATCGGAATGGATAGGTTTTGCACGGAGACCGCGAACGGGACTTTCTCGACTACTTTCCTGTTGACTTGTTTGACGACGACGTTGCTGGTCGGTCGCGGTTTGGAGTCCGCGGAGTGTTGTCGCGGGAAAAATTGTTTATCCGTGAAGCGGAGGCGAGTGGGGTCCGCGCTGCGGATGCTGCGACCATACTTGGAGCGGGGCCTCTCCGAGAGGCTGACGCTCTTCGCGCGGAGCGGGACCGGGTCGGAGCGGCTGTCGCGGGAGGGCCCGGAGAGGGCCGAGGTGGACCGGCGAGTGGTCGCGCGCCAGGGGTCGGTCATGAGCGCGGGACGGGCGCGGCCCGCGTGCGGAGTCGGCAGACTGCTTGCAAACCATGCACCTCCCACTCTACTGAGCGTAAAAAGAAATTTATCGCGGTGGCGTGCTCGGCTCGATCGATGGTACCGCCGAATCACCGTTCAAATAAAGATGCGCATAAAATTTTGGCGAACGTATGCCCGATTACGGTTGAATGACAGTTTTATAATGTTTCGTGATTCTTTTTGCCGTAGGAAGGTACTTGGCTGTGAGGTTTGCGTTTGCCATTCCGATTTATATGCGGCGCGAGTTCCATGTGGCATGTCGACGGCCGCAGAGCTTGCGTGTGATGCTCAGTACACGGCGCCGTGTGTGGTACTCAGTACACGGCGCCGCGTGTGCCCGTCCATTATACACGTTTGTAGACGCGCGCTTCCGCAGAGCTAGTCGAGTGCGCACTAAACTTGTGCGTATGTTGCTTTACTAGTTCTTCGCACGAAACAAAAATAACCTTCAAACTGTTTTAGATACATCGTAATATCAAATAAAAATAAATTCTTACATTACGCCTTCCATAACTGACCGAGCGAAGAGAGGTCTAAGATTCTAATGGGACACGTTTGTGTATGTTTGTATATTTATATTTGTTTGTATCAACGATAAGTTGCGTATCGTTTGTTAGATCTTCACAAAATGTGTAGTTTATTACAATACAATTTTTAAACTTGAATGTAAGTAAAATAGGTCCAAGGATTCTGAAGATGGGGTGAAGAGGTTGGAAGGTACAATTTGGGGCAAACATAACTGTTATCTACTTTTACCGGTATTTTAAAGATAAATACCTAAAAAAACATCGAGGACGAAATACTTATCTAGGTATAACGTCTAACGCACAGCACATATCAAGAACAAGTCTGACGGATCTGAACGTCCGGAAGTAAGTAGACGATGTCTTTTTAATTATTATTATCGAAGCTAATGTGTGGGCGTCAACCCTTAGAGTTCCTATAGGATAGGTAAGTAAGTAAGTAAGTGTATCATAAGCAAGGTGAAGTATTGATTTTCATGTAGGCAGCGAATGATAGGTGATCGGTAGAAAAGGCAATTAGGGAGGTAACATCTGTGCCAAAGGTTTTGGCCGCTCTAACATATTTACATAACGCTATGGGAAAATTTTGTGTCAACTGAACGTGTCAAGCTCAGCAAATGTTAAGGTACAATAAAGATGAAGATAAATTTATAAACACAACGAGGAAACTATAAACACAACTAATTGGTGAACCAACAAATCTCTTAGAAGTAAACTATGATTCCATAGGCAGGAACTTGTAATTGGCCTAGTCACCTAATCATTTTTGTTTACTTATATACTACTTATTAGGCTGTAAGTTTCCCTAAAAATGCACAAAAAAATATTCCATGCAAGTAAGACACGTGGGTATTAAATCGACTACTGTGAACTCAGGTGAGAGTTCATTGGGACTGTGACACAAACAATGTTGAGTCTTTAACAATTACCAGGATTGATCCAGAGCGGCCATAAAGTTTGGCGTATACTTGACACGTGATCTTAACTCGGGTCGTAGGTAATGGAAAGAAGTTCTACAAGTGTATATGTAACTAAACCAAATTCATCATCATCAGCCAGAAGACGTCCACTGCTGAACATAGGCCTCCCCCTTCAACCTCCACACTGAACGACAGCCTGTCACCTGTATCCACTGGATGCCAAAGACTCTCACTATGCCGTCGGTCCATCTAGTGGGAGGCCTACCTACGCTGCGTCTTCCGGTTCGTGGTCTCCACTCAAGAACCTTTCTTCTCCATCGGTTATCGGTTCTTCGAGCGATGTGGCCTGCCCATTGCCACTTCAACTTGCAAATTTTAACAGCTATGTCGGTGACTCTGGTTCTTTGGCGTATGTCCACGTTTTGGATTCTATCGCGCAAAGAAACTCCGAGCCTAGCTCTCTCCATTGCCCGCTGTGTGACTCTGAGTTTTTCCAAAAGGCCAACAGTTAAGAACCACGTCTCAGTACCATTTATGTCATCACTGTTGTCAAACCAAATTATTTATAGACAATATTCAATACAAAATACTGCATTATTTTCAGATGAGACAAAAAATAGGATTGCCCTTGGCCGCCAACTCGACAACAACGATGGTAAGCGATGATGGAGCACGCTTGCCTAGAAGAAACAGATTCACTCTCGACTTGAAGGCACCCCCAGATGGTAACTATCGGGGAACACACATTCAGGCAGCGCATTCCACAGTTGCAGTTCGCACAATAAATGTGGAATCAAAGCGCTTCGTACGGGTTCTCGGAATACTAACCATAAAGCGGTGACGATTTTTGGCGCCCGCTCTGGGAGTCCTATAGAAAAATGGGCAGGAGGGAATTTATTACTATATGATTTGTATAGGTACAAAAAGTGCCAGAACAACCTGCCAGCTTCCCTGTTCCCTGAGAGATATAACCTGGGCCTTTTCAAGGCCAGAGTGAATAGGTATCTTCTAAGTCTGCGTGCTTCATCTTCGACCACATCGTCGCTTACCGACAGGCGAGTTGGTGGTCAAACGCGGACTTATCAGCGATTAAAAAAAAAAAAAAAAAAAACACGAATGCAAAATATATCACTGAGACTCCGGCCCGACGTAAAAAAGAATCTAGCAACACCTTACCGTCCGAAATCTGTCAGCAAAATAAACAATTGGATGCCACAGGAACAGACAAACGTACAATACATACCTACGCCCGAATAACATTACTACAGTCGGATAAAGATATGAATACAGCCATTAATTGAAATAGACATGCTGCTCGATTCGTAATAACAAATCTGTCGATTGACACGATGCAGAAGGTGCATGTTTATTCTCGCCGGGAACGCATTTCGGGTAAATGACCGTCCAACGACCGGCGGCGTGCGGCACAAACTATACAATTCATATTTAAACCGAACACTAAAAGGAGAATGTTATCCCATCTATGATTGCGGCGCTGGGGTCGCCCGATCCGACTGCTCCTAGCAATAGGAAATATTCAGTTTTTGGTACAGGCGTCGGTTACCAGAGGCACACACACACACAGCGATCCCGCCGGCGGGATCGTAGACCCTCGGGATCTGTTAGAAGATCGGTTAGATTCTCTCCAAATAATCATTCAGTTCAACAAACCGCTAGGGCTCCAGGGCACACCCCTTCTGGGGTGCCTGGGCAAGTCTGATTCCCACTCCCGGCGACGGCCCAAGCCGAGGTTCGTACCTTCGAGGTGCCCTTGTGCTAGTCGCCCAAAAACTTAAACCATCAAGTTACGCCGAACGCACTCTGCGTTCGCTAACTAGTCCGGTCCATCTGTAGAGGCCAAAAGGCCAACATTACAAGTCAATATCAAAAAAAGGAGAATGTTATCATGTCAACGCCGTCCGTTTTTTTTAAATCTATTAATAGGCTAATAGGCTTGCGTTTAACCGCCAGTTCGCCTGATGTAGACGATGCGGTTTACGATGGAGCACGCTTGCCTAGAAGAAACCGATTCACTCGTGATTTGAAGACACCCAGATTGTAACTATCGGGGAACACCCATTCAGGCAGCGCATTCCACAGACTAGCAGTACGCATAATAAAAGTGGAATCAAAGCGCTTCGTACGGGTTATTGGAATATCAACCATAAAGCGGTGTCTATATTTTGTGCCCGATGTATTATTCTTTACAAAATGTATCTTCTTGTAAGCAAGTCTGCAAAAATCATTTCAATCATGACACGGCCAAAAGGACATTTACTTCAACCGGCCAATCTTGCGGAGTTAATGTTATCGTTATTTTACAAAAAGGAAAAAATAGTTAGAAAAAAGCGTTTCCAAAATTCCTTCCTAATACGAACTGCACAGGAATGGAATGCGTTTCCTGCCTCGGTGTTCCCTACAAGGTACAACCTATGGGTCTCTTCAAGACAAGAGTGAATAGGCACCTCATGGGCAAGCGTGCTCCATCTTAGACTGCATCGTCACTTACCATCAGGTGTCAGTTGTCATTCGTCAGAAAAATAAGAGCCTATATAATATTTATTCTGACGAAAGCTGCATCTGACCTAAGTAAACCAAATCGTCAGTTTGACCATCGTCATTCTTCCCCATCGGTTATCGGTTCGAGCGATGTGATCTGCCCATTGCCTTTCAACTTGTCAATTTTAACAGCTATGTCGGTGACTCTGGCTCTTTGTCGAATATCCACGTTCCGGATTCTATCGCGCAAAGAAACTCCGAGCGTAGCTCTCTCCATCCGCCGTGCGACTCAAAAGGCCAGGAACTAAGGACCACATCTCTGCACCATATGTCATATAGGTACAGACAAACAAATATATATCTATTATTAGACATTCCGGTTTATTTCCAACCGGTATAAATGTATATTCGGGTCGCGGCAGCGAAGTGTGATTTTATTACAATATTAATTTATTAGCATTTAGTTACTGCGTATGAAGATATTGACTTGCTAATGTATTGAGCGAGGTCAAATGTGGGTGAAAACAACAGTGTTTTGTTGGTGACTTGGTACGCAAGCTGATCCTCGAGTGAGCGTGCATGTGGTCGAAGCTGCATGAGGAGCAGGCCAGCCACCTCCTGGCTTCATCATGAGACCACAGCCGCGCGTCACACATGAGCCTAGCCTGGACTAGGAGTTGGAATAATTTTAGTTTAAATAACTGGCATAATGGATGAGACAATAGACATCTGGCATGATGTATGGCGTCTTTCCGTATTCACGCCTTTGAAGAGTTCCACTTTCCAAGTTTCCATCTCCTGATCAGTTTAATGGATGTCATCCGAATTATAAAGATACAGGGTTACTGGTTCGGTTATACTGGTAGTCAATTAACATCCTCTTAGTGGCGGCCTCTGTAGTACAAAACAAACAACTTTTGGTCTAAAACTTTTCGAAATTCGCGAATAAATAATCAGCTGTTCCATTAAAAAAAAACTGTTTTTACTCCCGACAAAATATATGAAACAGCAGATATTTTTTCGCGAATTTCGATAATTCGTCGGACAAAACTTGTTTACTAAAGTTATATGATTATTTACTGTGGTAAGATTGTGGAATGAGCTTATTCCACAACCTTACTACGGCAAATATCCCGTAAATAATCATATAACTTTAGTGAACAACCGTGATAGTTTAAAACAGTGATTCAAAAGTTGTTTGATTTGACGTATTGGAGGAAACTAACTGAGTACCAATAACCCTGTAGGTATTTATGCATATTGCATATTTTCTATTTGCAAAGTTTGAAATCGATACGACAATTAGAAGCAACTCAAAATCGACTTGCAACATTTAATTGTTATCATTGTTAGCTACCAGCACACAGCACGCCCTACTACACGCTCTAAGTGGTACTAGCACTAAATATCACTCAGATATAGTGCAACACAGCATAGGTCTAGATCAGAAGTGGGATACCCGCGACTATTTATATCCACTGACCGAGCCTAACTTCTTCAGTTTCGATGACCCAATATTAATATAAACACGCATAAAATTGTGCGATGCGTTCTAAAATACGCGTATGTCAGCCTTGATCAAGAGATATTTATAATAAGAAAATATTATTCCCGGCATAGCGCGGGATCCCGAGCCGCGAATGACGCTGCGGTGCGATCTACAGCAGTGTAAGTATGACACTACGGCTGCTGAATCGTTATAGCTTCTTATAAGGAAAATGCTAGTGTTTTGTCTGAGAGCTTGATTTGTTTGTCCTCCACGAGCGAATCTTTTCACTTATACGAAAGCGTATTTCAATCCTTTTTTTGGGTTCCGTAGTGCAAGGAACCATTATTTAAGTTCGTTCTGTCAGTCCATCCTATTCATTTAGATTTTAGATGTCTCAGCTTCTTAGGAGCTAAATTTTTAAATATATCGTAGTCATTATCTCTACTAAAAATTAGAATACAAGTTTTTTTTTTTATAGAAAAACGAAAACCAATTTCCACGTTTCTAACTGAAGGCCCTCTTATCTGACTTTTAGCAATTTTGGTCATACTAGTTTGAGTGTCTTCTTCCATGGTTAGCTTAAGGCTGGGTATAAGGCCAGAAAAATTTCTGATTTCACCCGCGCGTCTCGCATCACCCGCATTAGTGTGAAACACAACCACGGCAGCGCGGCAGTCGCGCGCAGCTAAAGTGTACACAACTCGCGCACTCGACCTTGTAAAGCGGCAAGGAGCAATAACACACAGGATAAGCATAGTGTTGGTGTACTTGGTGTTTTGGCGATTAGCTGAGTTCGGTCGCGGCGCGCAGAACCGTAAATTGTTTATTTCACTTTTCAAAATTGTATTTGTAATTTATTTTTAGGTTTTCTACAATATAAAAATAATAAAGTATATAAATTAAATTGAAATAACCTAAATAAAACTAAACTGAACTATGCTATGCTATGCTTTGCTAGGTTGAACTTGTCGGGATAAGACCAAAAAACCCAAAAACCTCGTGGCACGGGGTACCCGATCCCGGGTCATATCTCCTAAACCAGACCTTTAACCCAAAAAAAATTACAAAAAAATATTTAGATTTTTACTTTTGAAATCAGTGAGAAATACATTTAAATAGAAATAAAGAAGGGTGAAAACCACCCCCTACCACGCCCAAATTTTGGCTCGAGGTAGTAAAGCTCATTTTAAATTTTAGTAATTTTTTTCAGGCTGTGGTTTAGGAAATATAACTAGTTCTAGTTTTTAGTTTATATTATAGTCTAAGTTAGGTCTTAAGATTTTGACGACCTGAAATACCCGGCTCCTCAAACATTTTGTCCCAGGTCAATCCAGGCAAGAATAGTTAGCTTCACTGGCTATCCAACGATAGGTCATTTAGTATTTTAAGACTCGTAGGTACATAGTAACTTGAGTTACTAAGTAGCGAGGCGGACCCTAAATACCCGATTTTTTGAAGGTCCATAACTTTGGACACAAAGGTCCAATCAAAAATCTGACGTCATAGGCATCATTTTTTCTGGCAGACGAAGACGTTAAACTCAAAAACTCGGCTTTAGGACCTAACCCTATAAACCCCAAATAGGGTTTGAAATAACGTAACCGGAATTTCATGTTAAAAATAACAAAAAAATTCAACACAAAAAATTCAGTGGTGTAATAAATAGACTATATTTATTTTTTTGGCTTTCTACTCTCACAATTTCAGGAAATAAATAATATTAAAAAAAAAAATGTGTTTATTTAGTTGGTAGGCATAAATAATAATAAAATAGAAACACAGTAAACACACGTGTGTAGAAAATAAAAAGACGCGTCTGATAAGCCCAAATTCTGCTATTTTTGTGCAAAGAATGCCCTTCAAAATATTAAAGCGCAAAAATCCGGAAAATTTTCGTAATTTTTTTCAAAAACCATCGATTATCTCAGAAACAGTACGTATGAGGTCATTTTTGTAAAAATGCTATGTATCTATATAATATATCTATGCTATGCTATGCTATGCTATGCTATGCTATGCTATACTTTGCTATACTATACTATACTTTGCTATACTATACTTTGCTATACTATACTATACTATGCTATGCTATGCTATACTATACTATGCTATGCTATGCTATACTATACTATACTATACTATACTTTGCTATACTATACTTTGCTATACTATACTTTGCTATACTATACTATACTATACTATACTATACTATACTATACTATACTATGCTATACTTTGCTATACTATACTATACTATACTATACTATACTATACTATACTATACTATACTATACTATACTATACTATACTATACTATACTATACTATACTATACTATACTATACTATACTATACTATACTATACTATACTATACTATACTATACTATACTATACTATACTATACTATACTATACTATACTATACTATACTATACTATACTATACTATACTATACTATACTATACTATACTATACTATACTATACTATACTATACTATACTATACTATACTATACTATACTATACTATACTATACTATACTATACTATACTATACTATACTATACTATACTATACTATAATATACTATACTATACTATAATATACTATAATATACTATACAATACTATACTATACTTTGCTATACTTTGCTATACTATACTATACTATACAATACTATACTATACTATACTATACTATACTATACTATACTATACTATACTATACTATACTATACTATACTATACTATACTATACTATACTATACTATACTATACTATACTATACTATACTATACTATACTATACTATACTATACTATACTATACTATACTATACTATACTATACTATACTATACTATACTATACTATACTATACTATACTATACTATACTATACTATACTATACTATACTATACTATACTATACTATACTATACTATACAATACTATACTAAACTATACTATACTATACAATACTATACAATACTATACTATACTATACTTTGCTAAACTATACTATACTATACTATGCTATGCTATGCTATGCTATGCTATGCTATGCTATGCTATGCTATGCTATGCTATACTATACTATACTTTGCTATACTTTGCTATACTATGCTATACTATACTATACTATACTATACTATACTATACTATACTATACTATACTATACTATACTATACTATACTATACTATACTATACTATACTTTACTATACTATACTATACTATACTATACTATACTATACTATACTATACTATACTATACTATACTATACTATACTATACTATACTATACTATACTATACTATACTATACTATACTATACTATACTATACTATACTATACTATACTATACTATACTATACTATACTATACTATACTATACTATACTATACTATACTATACTATACTATACTATACTATACTATACTATACTATACTATACTATACTATACTATACTATACTATACTATACTATACTATACTAAACTATACTATACTATACTATACTATACTATACTATACTATACTATACTATACTATACTATACTATACTATACTATACTATACTATACTATACTATACTATACTATACTATACTATACTATACTATACTATACTATACTATACTATACTATACTATACTATACAATACTATACTATACTTTGCTATACTTTGCTATACTTTGCTATACTATACTATACTTTGCTATACTTTGCTATACTTTGCTATACTATACTATACTATACTTTGCTATACTATACTATACTATACTATACTATACTATACTATACTATACTATACAATACTATACTTTGCTATACTATACTGTACTATACTTTGCTATACTATACTATACTATACTATACTATACTATACTTTGCTATACTTTGCTATACTATACTTTGCTATACTATACTATACTATACTTTGCTATGCTATACTATACTATACTATACTATACTATACTATACTTTGCTATACTATACTGTACTATACTTTGCTATAGTATACTATACTATACGTTGCTATACTATACTATACTTTGCTATGCTATACCATACTATACTATACTATACTATACTATACTATACTATACTATACTATACTATACTATACTATACTATACTATACTATACTATACTATACTATACTATACTATACTATACTATACTATACTATACTATACTATACTATACTATACTATACTATACTATACTATACTATACTATACTATACTATACTATACTATACTATACTATACTATACTATACTATACTATACTATACTATACTATACTATACTATACTATACTATACAATACTATCCTTTACTATACTTTGCTATACTATACTTTGCTATACTAAGCTATGCTATGCTATGCTATGCTATGCTATACTATACTATACTAAAATAAACGAAACACGCGAAAGCCCGTTGGTCCAGTTGGTAGTGAACCTACCTTCTGAGCTTGGAGGCGTGGGTTCGATTCCCACCTAGGACAAACAGTTATGTGATGAACGTTTGTGTTTGTTCTATACCTGGTTGTTAATAACTATAATCTATTTAAGTATATATGAATTATTTAATTAAATTTCATTTAATTTATGAAATTATTAATTAAAAAAAAAAAAAAAAAAAATATTATTATTTTTTATTCAACGAAAATTATATTTTACTTAATAATTTTGATTTTTAGTAGTCTTTCTGACTGTCACTCTCTCTCTTTCTCTCTCCACACGAAACACTTAGACTCTTGTAACTATATTACCGAGCGTACATAATAATAGATGCCCTAATGATAGATGGCCTAGTCGTATCCATAATTATTAATACCTGTAATTTTTTCATAGTAGCTTTACCTAGTCTGTGCTCTAGGTCATTGGCAACACTTGGTTGCCGCATCAAATGGTCGCGTTCAAGCCATAGATTTTTTATGTTATCCATTGTTTGAAAATACAGTAGGTGTTGATATAATCGCACTCGGAAGATAAATCTAGGCGAATAGCAAGCGCGTGCGTCCTTCCCCGTTGGAGCATAGTGCGGTACTGAGGTTGAACGGAGCATGTTTCGCCATTTAGATGCAAAGCGCAACAGAATAAGGTTGAATATCGGACTTGCCGTTTGACCGAATAGTTGCTTAGAACTAAAGGACGTAAGTCTCAAATCGAATATAATTTATTATGAGAGTACTAATTAATCTAGGTAAATTTTGTCTTAGCACTGGAAAACAAACTATATTTTCCTTCGATGAGTATTTATTTTAGATATGTGACTGAAGTTTTATCCAAGAAAAAATCAAAAAAATCAGCAAAAAGGCACCTTTTTGAAAACAATAAAGTATCGAGTAAATATCTCGCTATTATGTTTCTGTCTTAGTGCCGGAAAGAAAATGAATTGAAAAATCACATATATCAATTATTACGTTGATAGGATATTTGGTTTAGTTAGAATATCATGGCAAATTAGCATAAAATTTCGGAGGCCCCCTCTTAAAATTATAAAATTGGTTTCATATCAAAATTCAATATTTTATCTAGGAACGTGTCGTATCGGACTGCGGGCACGACAAATCGTCACCGCTTTATGGTTGATATTCCGAAAACCCGTACGAAGCGCTTTGATTCCACATTTATTATGCGAACTACTAGTCTGTGGAATGCGCTGCCTGAATGGGTGTTTCCCGTTGGTTACAATCTGGGTGTCTTCAAATCACGAGTGAACCGGTTTCTTCTAGGCAAGCGTGCTCCAACGTAGACCGCATCATCGCTTAACATCAGGCGTGATGGTGGTCAAACGCAAGCCTATTATTTATAATTAAAAAAAAAGGTACCTCCGAAAACCGAAACACGATTAAGGACATTTCGCTCGATAGAAAAAAAATATTGAAAGTAACACTGATTTGTGTAATTATTTTCTCCTTGTTTTTTTTAGATTCATTCAAATATCTATTTATTAAATAATGTCAGCGTATAGATTTCATAATTATGAAGGAAACCGCAAAACTACATTTTACATTACAGCTATACTAACCTTAAAAATGTAAGTAGCGAAACTCACGACTGTGTCAGAGCGCCATGGTTTTGCCCCGCTAAATGGGATAATTATTATTGTGTGGCAATTATTGACGTATTATTTTATTTTATTTATTGAAACAAATCCAATCAGAGATCAGCAATCAGAGAGAGAGCTATGCTCGGAGTTTCTTTGCGCGATAAAATCCGAAACGTGGATATTCGCCAAAGAACCAGAGTCACCGACATAGCTGTTAAAATTTGCAAGTTGAAGTGGCAATGGGCAGGCCACATCGCTCGAAGAACCGATAACCGATGGGAAAGAAAGGTTCTGGAGTGGAGACCACGAACCGGAAGACGCAGCGTAGGGAGGCCTCCCACTAGATGGAGCGACGACATTGTGAGAGTCGCGGGCATCCAGTGGATGCAAAAGGCGGGTTGTCGTTCAGTGTGGAGGTTAGGGGGAGGCCTATGTTCAGCAGTGGACGTCTTCTGGCTGATGATGATGATTGCAACAAATAGAAGTGCAGTCCCGAGGGGGGGGGGGGCACTGACTACTACGGCCCCCACCCTGTCAGATAAACATATTTCCGTAAAGTAAGTGTTATTATAAAGACTTGTGACGTAGAAATACTTACTGAGTTAGTACGGCATTATCTGTTGTTTTGGAATGAGGAACGCGGAAGACGATCAATCCGACAGATTTGTGGTGTTTGGAAGATCCGTCATTATATTGTTGTGGAATGTTTGCAGCTTCTGGATGAATCAGCAAAAATATTCTGGTCGGAGGACGCGTATTTACGAAATGCGTAAAGTATCATATGCCGGACATGTATTTAATGGAAATTCCTCAGGAATTTGATGTACGCTATTACCAAATGGCTTTCAAACTAATTTGTATCCCGGCTCTAGATCTCTTGGACAAGTTCGGAAGTAAAGCAACTCGCAAAACCGATAGCCACGTTGGCCCAGTTGGTAGTGAACCTGCCTTCTGCGCTTGGGGGCGTGGGTTCGATTCCCACCTGGCAAACATTCATGTGATGAACATTTGTGTTTGTTCTATATCTGGGTGTTATTATCTACTAGCTGCGCCCCACGTTTTCACCCGCGTAGTGATGAAAAATGGTGATGATGATGATTCAAAGTAGCCTATGTCACTCTCCAGCCTTTGAACTATACCCATGCAAAAATTCAGGTCGATCCGTTGCTCTGTTGCTGCGTGAAAGAGGAACAAACAAACCAACAAACTTTTCGCATTTATAATATTATAGTATGATAGTATGATTTAAATATACTGTATTTAAAAATATTTATGTACGTATCAGTCTCTGGCAGCCATATTACAAACTTCGTTTGGGGTCAGTTGACCGTGTGTGCATAAATGTCCCCAATATTTAAAAAAAAAACTTGCCGAATTTTCCGCAATGGACAACGTTTCATTTTTTTTACTACCTATTTTTATAATGGGAATGAAGCTGGGGCGGACCGCTAGTTTATTTATAAAAATAAGGTAATAATGGCGTAAGTATTTTATGCGATTTAATCATATGATCCTTTCACTACTTAATGTTTTTTAAACACCTACGTATTTATTCATATTATGTAGATGGAACACGATGTTATGCCATTAATGACTACCTGTTAATTTAAAATTTTTGAACATATACGGGGTAAAAGATAGATAGGGAAATAGATGGCAAGATAGATTCATAATTC
This sequence comes from Agriopis marginaria, assembly GCA_932305915.1. Taxonomy (NCBI): domain Eukaryota; kingdom Metazoa; phylum Arthropoda; class Insecta; order Lepidoptera; family Geometridae; genus Agriopis; species Agriopis marginaria. Next base: position 168,037 of record OW029935.1, read on the forward strand.
TTTAATTCGAGTTTTTGGCAAAAACTCGAATTATTACTCGTTAATCTTATTTTTACATTATTTATTTATTTTTCAAATAACTTGAAAAATTGTGGATAGTTTTTTTTTATGGGGTTTTCAATGGATAATCTCCAAATGGTTTTCGAATTTTTGACTCTTTGCAAAAATGAAATGTTGTCCATTGCTTAGTTGATAATAATATGGTCGGAATTTGCTTCCAGGCTCAACTTCTGCAAGCAACAGAGAGTGAAACTCGTTGAAGATTCCTGATTGAAGCCGGTCAAACTATTTGACTGGCTTCAATAGGCTTGATCAGGTCGGCGGCTGCAAGCATCATTGCTATCTACCAGTCTGATTGCTCCTAGTACGTACGAGTAGCCACGTATATCTCGTTTTAAATCTGTCAACACTAGTAATGTCCTTAGTTTTTACCCGTTATAAATATTTTTTGTAAAACAGATAAATGAAGCTATCGCTACATCAAATTTAATTTATGTATATTCGTTCAACTGTTACAACTTTGATTGATACAATTTGCTAAATTTACTCAACATCATGATCATCTGCAGCCTTTAAACTTCCACTGTTGGACAAAGGCCTCCCTGTTGTTACTCATTTACCTCCTAATTATTTACCTTTTTAATTTCGCACAAGATGAAAGAAACTGAAAAATTCAAATGAACATTTTTGTAATTTGTTTCAGTTTTTATTTATTTATTTATTGAGGTACACAAAACAGTATACAGTCATAATAAAAACTAAATAAAGTGTGTTGACAATTGTAACATGCGCACTCATCATGGTTAATAAAAAACAATATGATATAAAAATTTAAAATAATTTTACTTTCTGTTAGCTATATTCACGTCACGATGAGCCGTGAATGCATTTTTTTTTATCATCATCGTCAGCCAGAAGACGTCCACTGCTGAACATTTGCCTCCCCCTTTAACCTCCACACTGAACGACAGCTTGCCTTATGCATCCACTGGATGCCAGTGACTCTCACTATGTCGTCGGTCCATCTAGTGGGAGGCCTCCCTACGCTGCGTCTTCCGGTTCGTGGTCTCCACTCCAGAACCTTTCTTCCCCATCGGTTATCGGTTCTTCGAGCGATGTGGCCTGCCCATTGCCACTTCAACTTGCAGCAACTTTTCAACTTTTTTTTATATCTCTCTTAAATCTGGGTAGTCTTTTATTCTATATTCAAGGACTGATCAACCAGTTTCAGACTTTACCACTTTTCCTTCTAGAGTCGATGTATCTAGCAGGTGAATGCACTAGGCACTTATAGGTAGAAGGCAGACTCGACTTAGCCTATGCATGTGTTATGTATGAAAACCCTAATAATAGAACAAGCTAGTCGACCTAGTTACTAGTCTTTGCACTATTTATCCTCTCTAATAAAGCCTACAGTTGGTATATATATATATATATATCTCTTAATATATATAAATCTCGTGTCACAATGTTTGTCCTCAATGGACTCCTAAACCACTTAACCGATTATAATAAAATTCGCACACCATGTGCAGTTCGATCCAACTTGAGAGATAGGATAGTTTAAATAATTATATAACTAGCGACCCGCCCCGGCTTCGCACGTAAATTACACCCGTGCGAAGCCGGGCGGGCGGGTCGCTAGTATAAATATAGATATAAACTCTTTATTGTGTGCACCAGAAAAAAAAATTACAACACGATAGAAAACACTTACGAGCTAGTGCCACAAGTGACAGCCTTATCACTAAAAGCGATCTCTTCCAGGCAACCTTTGGATAGAAAGAATTTACGTAACAGAATCGAATATATAGATATAAGTAGGTACGATGGGCAACACCTAGGTACCTACGAATAAAATGACACACACACGTCAGCTTTCTACTATATATAATACTAGCGGTCCGCCCCAGCTTCGCACGGGTATAGATTATAGCCTATGTCACCCGGGGATAGTGTAGTTTCCCGTCAGTGAAAGAATTTTTCAAATCGGTTCAGTAGTCTCGGAGCCTATTCAATGCAAACAAACAATCAAATCTTTCCTCTTTATAATATTAGTATAGATATATATAGCACTCTTAACGATTTGTTGGGTCATTGTACAATATACATATAGATATAATTAGGTACGATGGGCAACACCTAGATACCTGCGAGTAAAATGACACACACAGCTCTCTACTGTATATAATACTAGCTGAATCCCGCGGTGCTACCCGCGATTTTCCAATTTTCCCGCATTTTCTGGGAGAATGAGTACCCTATGTCCGTCCATATGATGTACACTATCATCCTGCCAAAATTCGTTAAGCGCTTCTTATACCACATTTAACGGTTTTAAATAAAAAAAAAAACAGTTAAATTACAATATATGAGCTGGAAAAAAATACATGTCACAGATACATCTGTGTTTGAGTTTATGATTTGGTTCAAAGCACGATGGAATAAACTTTCCTCGATCAAAAAAAATCTGAAACAAAGTCGATTTAGTTTATTTTTTACATTTTATGCTCTAATGAAAGCTCGTAACAACCTGGAAATTGCATGTACTGAAAGGCGTGCCAGGCGTCATCGAGGTCGGACCTATGCTCGTTTTTGTCGTTGCACTCCTCCCGCGGGCGTCCTGACTCTAGCATGGCGTCGCTATAACTTGGCGGGGGCTGAGGGAGCGTTTTGTTGCCTACGCGACTCGGATAACCGGCCGTTAAGATCGGCTTAGCTGTTTAGTTGTGAAAAGCGAACAAACATCCAGACAGACAGAGTTACTTTCGCTTTTATAATATTAGTAAGGATAAGGATTATAAACGCGAATGTTTGTATGTATGTATGTATGGATGTATGGATGTTTGTTCCTCTTTCACGCTGCAACGGAACAACGGATTGACCTGATTTTTTGCATGGGTATAGTTCAAGAGCCAGAGAGTGACATAGGCTACTTTTCATCATCATCATCATGATTTTTCATCACTACGCGGGTGAAACCGCGGGGCGCAGCTAGTACATTTATATATGGGCCGGTAGGCTTAATAAAACTCGCTCGATGTGTTGTAAGATAGAGCATATGCCCATGAAGTGAAGCCAGTGAAGTGAACCCAGGATGTAGTGACACCGAGACTGGATCATGTTTTCTTCACAATAATCCGTGTAAAAGTTAAAACAACAAACATTTCGGAGAGTGTGCATCTGATCTTCATGATCTAATTCCTTCCTGCCCATTTTTCTATCGGACTGCCAGAGCGGGCACAAAAAATCGACACCGCTTTATGGTATTCCGAAAACCCGAACGAAGCGCTTTGATTCCACTTTTATTGTGCGAACTGCTAGTCTGTGGAATGCGCTGCCTGAATGGGTGTTCCCAATAGATACAATCTGGGTGTCTTCAAATCACGAGTGAATAGGTTTCTTCTAGGCAAGCGTGCTCCACCGTAGACCGCATCAACGCTTAACATCAGGTGAGTTGGCGGTCTAGCGCAAGCCTATGATTTATTTAAAAAAAAAAAAACAAAAAAACAAACAGCAATTTCCATGAACATGTGACCTTTCCCTCTACTTAGCAAATTGGATAGTCTACAAGCGACCTATTAGCTAACTAGGTATACTGCAAGCTCAGCAAGGTAATTAATATTTACCTACACTCGTAGTTGTACGTAAGTAGGTAGGTAGTTATAACAAGCGCTATCTCGTGGCTTCTCCCGCCTGGTTACGAATTTATTGATTACTAGTAGGCCGCCCCTGCTTCGCACGGGCGAAGCCGGGATATATAGCCTATGTCAACCGGGGATAGTGCAGCATCCCAACAGTGAAAGAATTTTTCAAATCGGTCCGGTAGTTTCGGAGCCTATTCAATGCAAACAAACAAACAAACAATCAAATCTTTCCTCTTTATAATATTAGTATAGATTTACGTTGTGTGGTTTTACCCGTTCTATACTAGTTTTTTACTTCTTTTTCGGGAGTTATAAGTATTTTGTTTTGTTGTGATGCACTCAATTTTCATGTCAAATTCAATAAAGGTCAGTCGGTATCGGACGGTACTAGGTGCGCCTCGCGGCTAGTTCACAATTTCTCGCATTTTCCGAGATAAGAAGATACCCACGTCCATCCCGGTGTAACACCGTTACAGTCAAGCCGCTGAGAGAATGCGTCTGACAACTGCAATAAATTTTTATTTATATTACACGGGAATTACTCACGTAAGATTAAAGTGTCAGTGCCAAGCGAGACGCAGCTGCGCGCGTGCATTCAACTTGAAAAAGACTGCCTAATGCGGTTGAAACTATACGAGTCGACTCCGACTCCGACTCGTAGTCGGAGTGACCGGCTTAATATTACGTGAGTAATTCCCGTGTAATATAAATAAAATGTGTGAAAACCACGTCAGTTTCTATAATAAAACTGCAATAACGTTGTTAAAATTTAAAAGAAACATTTTCTTTTACTATTTGACTGTAGTACATGTCCAGCTACAATGTCACGTTCAAAAGTGTTCTGAATGTACTGTTTTCGTTCTGCTTTTTACAATGTTATGTCAGGTGTCTGTGTGATTCTTCCAGCGGCCGCACTATATTTCGTTATCACTTCAAGATGGCGCATACTCGTGTGAAGGTTCTGTCGGTGTCATCTGATGTCAAGAGTAATGTAACTTAAATTTTCGCGATTTATTCTGAACAAATAATATAACATATTGATAAATAAATGATTGAAGGGTTTGGTGATGAAACCGCGGGCGCAGCTAGTCAAGAAAAAAAAATCCGCGAGAAAAGCGAAAACCCTCCATGTCGCGTGTGTCGCGCGTAGCACGCCGCGCCGTAGCGCCGTAACTCCGTAGGGCCTCTACGAACTTCGTAGCATATTTGTTTAGCAATAATTTTAATTTTGCTTTACATACTTTGGTTAAATATTAAGTAATATTTATTATTTACATTATGTGGTAGGTATATAGGTAGGTAGGTAGGTATAGGCAAGCATCTACGCATTTACTATTCATAGCGTACGTTTTGTTGCAAAACAAACAACATGTTTATGTTTATTATTTTAATAGCCGATGATACGAGTTTGTTTGTTGTAAAGGCGAGAGGTTAATATTTTCGCTAAACTGAGATATCAGAGCGGTTCAATGCAGAATTGTAACAATCATGTCTAAACTACACAATAGTGATAAACACTATCACTACATAGTATAAAACAAAGTCGCTGTCGCTGTCTGTCCGTCCCTATGTATGCTTAAATCTTTAAAACTATGTATGCTTAAATCTTTGACTGCCCCCGGTGGCTCAGTTGGTAGTGAACCTATCTTCTGTGCTTGGGGGCGTGGGTTCGATTCCCATCTAGGACAAACATTTGTGTGATGAACATTTGTGTTTGTTCTATGTCTGGGTGTTAATATCTATTTAAGTATGTATTTACAAATATATACGTACGTATATCAGTTTCTGGCAGCCATATTACAAGCTTTGCTTAGTTTGGGGTCAGATGACCGTGTGTGCAAAAATGTCCCAGATATTTATTTATTTATTTTATTTATTTAAAACTACGAAACGGATTTTGAAGCGGTTTTTTTAATAGATAAGTGTGATTCAAGAGGAAGGTTTATATGTATAACTAGCGACCTGCCCCGGCTTCGCACGTAAATTACACCCGTGCGAAGCCGGGCGGGCGGTTCGCTAGTTAGTAATAAGTAATAATTAAGACTTTTTTATTTTATTTGTTTGATATACCTACCTTTGTACTTAAATAAATATTTTTTTTACAACTACACAAACATAATAATATAAATGCGAAAGTGTTTGTCCGTTTGTTTGTCCTCCTTTAGGCAGAAACAGTGCAATGTGGTTCAAGGGCCAATGAGTGACATCATCATCATCATCATCAGCCAGAAGACGTCCACTGCTGAACTTAGGCCTCCCCCTTTAACCTCCACACTGAACGACAGCCTGCCTTTTGCATCTACTGGATGCCAGCGACTCTCACGACTCGTCGGTCCATCTAGTGGGAGGCCTACCTACGCTGCGTCTTCCGGTTCGTGGTCTCCACTCAAGAACCTTTCTTCCCCATCGGTTATCGGTTCTTCGAGCGATGTGGCCTGCCCATTGCCACTTCAACTTGCAAATTTTAACAGCTATGTCGGTGACTCTGGTTCTTTGGCGAATATCCACGTTTCGGATTTTATCGCGCAAAGCTACCCAGCGAGAGGTCTAGTTAAGAGCTCTCGTGTTTTTTTTTTTAAAGACCACCGTGTCTCGGTCATCTTGCTAGTCTGTCGGTACGTCGCCATCAACGTACGCATACATTGCAATGAAGCTAGAATTCTCCCTGTGTGGTCGGCGTCTTATAGGTACGCCTTGATGGCGACGTACCGACAGACTAGCAAGATGACCGAGACACGGTGGTCTTTAAAAAAAACACGAGAGCTCTTAACTAGACCTCTCGCTGGGTAGCTCTATACCCCAAACTACTGCCACTACCACGGTACTAAACTATACCTACTTCTATGCTACTTGGCCCCAAAGATAATATAATATATCGTCATTACTTGGCCAGTATGTCACACAATGTTCACTTCACAATGTCCTCATAGAGGTCAGAGCCGACGTTGGAAATATTATAAAATTTTATTAATCTGATTCTGTACGTAAATCACGGAATTTTAAGAAACTTTTTAGTTTTATGAGCAAAGATTTTACACTATGATATTGTTTTTGAGACTAACATAAATAAATGTGTTATATCCATTATAATATAACGATATTATTCTACACAGACATCTGAAAAACAGACGAGCAATGAAAAACGCTTTGTCTTTGTTTCATCACTGAAAACAACATTGCAAACGATGGCAAGTGACGGAAGGGTTTCCGATTCAGGGGTCTTATTTACTCGTCGTGACGGTTTTTGACAGCTTTACTATACTATATCGAAATTAAACAGTCGTCGTTACGGAAAATGCGAGCCCTGAATAGATATTCAATTGAAACGTAGCATTAATGATTCACCCCAGTTCCCGTGACCTCATCCCGCGCCTCCTGCCTCCTGCCTCCTGCCTCACAACACAGGTCTCGGTGCCAGGCACGGATACCATACCAATCAATATCACCTTTCGTAAACAAAAACAACCATTAGGGTAACGTACCTCCGTGGTACCTCCCACATACCTACCTACGGCATTCAACCTCCTTACACTGATCGTACTTTTTACCGCGAAAAGTGAACCTCTATACCCCGAACGGCATTACAATGTAAACTCGGGCACAATTAGCCCGAACTGGATCAATGGACGCCCCAGTTGCACTCACCTGAACACTCAGCTTATAAAATAGCAACCACTCGCAAGGCACTGTTGTGTTTCACTTCCACGACACGGATTGATTTGTTTTTGGTATTTAATACGTTGTGATCGATAAATGCGCCATCGTGGCTGTAGCGCAGTCGTCCGTCCGTCTGTCCATTCAATACTGAGATCGCGACATGCGTACGTAGGACGGTACGACGCGCGGCGGAGAGAGCGGACTGAAGTGACGCGCGCTCGCGGCTCGCGGGAAACACTGACGTTTTGTTTTTTTAAAGATCAACTTGTCTCCGCGACTTGTCTCGGATCTTTTATCCAGATATCATCGCCAAACATTGTTTTAGTATGATAAATTCAATGAAAATGTGGCCTTGTTTCGACGTTTGTTGTCAGGTCTATCTCTCTTGGACACTTGTTACGTACATCTTGGCTCTAATAGAAGGATTTCTAGGTTTTTCTTTAATCTAAAAGTAAGTTTTTAAAAGAATAAGATATATTTATTGCTAAAAAACAAAAACAATGAACATGTACTATAAGAAACATAAGGAGAAACAGCGTTTGGCAATAGGGGTAAGCTCAGCGCTGTACTGCGAGGTCCCGAAGGGTCACACAGGGCTGGTTTTCGGCATACGCCTTTGCTCAGAAAAAAGATGTTAGGTGAGCATTAGGCGACGGCGGGTATTACAAAATCAACTAATAATATCTGTCGTTAATCGTAATGCACTATAATTACTATTTTCATTATTAAATATTAAAAGCACGTTTTAGAAACTTTAGAAACACCAGTACTAAGATACCGTACTCTACTGTAGCTGCTACATATATATACCTACAATCAAGGTCGATATACAATGGTCAGCTGAGTATTAATTTACATTAAAATTACTATGTAGTGCTTTATAAGTTTCGAGTTACGTAAGCATCAGTAGTAGAGGCTTGAATATAAGTGCCTTCAGCCATGGAAGGCACAGTTCGTAGCCACCAACCTAGATAGCGTTCGAACAATACCAATATTTGGGTCAGAGGTTTCAGAGCTCCAGTAACGTGTTATGATGAATACAGACTGTAGTAATTTTTAAACTTTCGCGATTTGAACACATGTTTTATACGTGATAAGTCCCGATAAACATTTGAATACAGACTGCTTTAGCGAATTTGGTTTAGTTATTTATTAAGTTTAATTTTGTTTTATAATTTAAATAGATGAATAACATTTGTTGATTTTGTGTCAAATGTGTGTCGGGCACTGAGGGTTCCGTTTCACCACAAAATACAATAATTATCAATTTAAAAAACCGACTTCAAAATTAGTAAAATAAGGCATTTCGATTCGGTGAAATAAAAAGGTCGCCGTTATAAGAAGATCGTCCAAATAACGAAATTACCAGTTATAACTTAGTAATGAATAGAAATTTGTCACCGACTCGCACTTGGCAATTATTTATTATTTGTTGTTATACTTTAGAGTGTGTACTATAATCATGCCAAGTTTGACGCTTGTACGTATTACCGTTTTTACATTATAGCTAATACAAAAATGTGATCTATTATGGTTCGAGAGATACAGCCGTTTAAAGGTAGGACAGACAGAAAGACAGCGTAGACTTAGTAATACGGAACCCTAAAAAGTAAATACGGTGATCTTGTTGCTGCCAATACTGAGTGGAATTAAGCAAGGAGCATTCCATGCTCCATTATTTTATATGCAGATTATTAGGTGGCAAACAATCAAACAGCCCGCCTAATGGTAAATAAGTGATCACCGGGGTGGTGTGTTTACTAGATTTGTGATTGTAATTTGAAGTAGTTTTAGGTGTTTTCTTTGTACATGTTTTTTTTTCGTTGTAATAAAAACGGGAAATTTTTGCACACACGGTCATCTGACCCCAAACTAAGCAAAGCTTGTGATATGGCTGCCAGAGTCATACCTACATACTTCTATAGATATTAACACCCAGTTATAGAACAAACACAAATGTTCATCACATGAATGTTTGTCCTAGGTGTGAATCGAACCCACGCCCCCAAGCACAGAAGGCAGGTTCACTACCAACTGGACCAACGAGCTATCAAATAAATAAATTATTTGAAGGCTGAACCTGATGAATATTGTTCCTGATCTATTGAATGTCTGGGCCCTGCTGGCGATAGGAAAACAACTTCAAAAACCATGTTTACCACCGGGATCCATCTGCCCCCAAGTCTTAAATGTTAATGGGAATGAAAACGAATCGATCTCCTGGTTCAAGAGCAAGAAAATAAAATCATTCTATAACGTCATGTCATAATGAACTATAATTTTTGTGCACTGAATCTTTTGCATGTATTCATAATTTGAAAATGTGTGTGATACATAAGTCCAAGGTTAGATATTTTGGTATTTTCTCCGAACATAAAAATATTCCTGTGCGTCACTAAGACGTCAAGTCTCTCATATGGTCGCTGAAAAATGCTAATATCGGCTTCGGCCGTCCGAGGCATACAGCCACGGCGACACATTAAGAAAATTAAATTCTCCGAGGCAGGTCAGGGCGGATAGGAATAAATCTCACGAGTCTTAGGGAGGGGAAGCGTGGATATAATACTTAGTGAAGAGTCAGTAATATTTGAGTGACACTGTATCAACATGCAGATATAGGGACTTGCTACGTCTCAGACTTCCTTCGTAGTACCTACTACTATAGTAGTCCGCGAACAAAAAAAAAAAATTACATCATAATCAGCCTTTTAACAGTCCACTGCTGGACTTTAGCCTACCCCTGAAAGGGTGATTGGGCCATATCCACCACGCTGGCCCAGTGCGGATTGGTGGATTCACATACGGCATTGAATTTCTTCTCCGTACGTTTTTAAGTTTCCTCACGATGTTTTCCTTCACCGATAAGCCAGTGGTATGAAAAAAACCCCTAACCCCGTAACCTCTATATCTTCACACCACGTGAACCACGACTTTGTTCATATTCTAACTTTAAAACTGTATAAACAGTGGGCTTGAGCATTTGGATTATCTTTAGACCTTCAACGGTCTATGGGCAGACTACTTGTTTTCGTAGTGTTAATTTCAGCATGTTTCTGTTTAGTTAATAAAGGCACTTAAATTGTATTTGCATAAACTACTTGTTTACAAAATGTCATGACGATCTGATCAACGTACGTAAGTTAACGTTGAACAAATATACAAACAGAGTATTGACGCTGACATGTTCCGGTACAATCCAAGGCCTCTCTTCGCTCCGTCAAGAAACGATCGAAACCTATCAAAGACTCTTTGGGAGCCATTAAAACATGGAAGCGCTCCAGAAACCGATACGTATGTTTGGTTATTGGAACAGCCGGCCCCGTGCCTCCGCGTCAGCCACCCTCGCCCAGCGGCTCGTAGCACCGCTCGTAGAGTGCTTCTCCGCCGCCCCAGCAGTGGGCACCCGCAACAACTCTGACTATACTTACACTGCAACCCGGCTCATGATGCATTTGCAGCGCCCCGCGGTTTCGCCCGTTCTCTTAATGGAGCCCACATTCTACTTATGTGTTAATCCAAGTAAAACTATTTTTTTTTTATATTCGGGACATTTTTGCACACACGGTCATCTGACTCCAAACTAAGCAAAGCTTGTGATATGGCTGCCAGAGACTGATATACATACATATATAGTATAAATACATACTTAAATAGATATTAACAACCAGATATAGAACAAACACAAAAGTTCATCACATAAATTTTTGTCCTAGCTGGGAATCGAACCCACGCCCCCAAGCTCAGAAGGCAGGTTCACTACCAACTGGACCAACAGGCTATTTAACCACTACCAAGGATCCATAGGATCTTCCTTGCTAATACTGACTATCTCCACACCAAATTTCATCCAAATCCGTTCAAATAGCTCGCTCTTACAAACTTTATCTCTCTCAAAGTAAATATAAATGGCAGCAGCTTTAGTTCCAGGTTTTTCGAGATTCACGATGACCCTTCGCAGGGTAGATACCCCATCACCAGCGTTGTGTTGTGCAGGGGTGTACTGCCGGGGTCGACACCCCGGATCGAGGGCACGCGGCCTACTATGTGCCAAAACTCGGCCTAGCGAAAGTATCTGGAGCCAGCTGTCTTATTGAGCAGCCTTTGTATAATAGGAAACCATTTTTTTGTTCACTCTAACATTATAAATACGAAAGTAACTGATTGTAAGTATGTTTTTTTGTCTGTCTTTGTCACCTTATCACGACTTAACCGGTCTTGATGAAATTTGGAAAGGAAGTAGTATGCATCATGGGGGCAACATTAAATTTGAATACAAACTAGATAATAGAAAATGCCAAAAAAAAGTCTGGCTAAAAGTCCAGCAGTGGACTGCTAAAAGGTGATGATGATGATGAATAGAAAATGTGGAAATACTATGGAAGCAATAAGTGGCAAAGTATGGTATCTCGTAACTGAGACAAATGTCTTACAAAGGTAAGCGCCAGTTCTAGAGTGAGGAAAAATAATCGTGGCCTGTTGGAATGCCACCGTACAATACAACCCTACTCTTTATTGACATCACAGAAAGGAGATACCGGTAATTATTATATTACACCCTCCTTCATCACGACCACATCGTGAGAGTCGCGGGCTTCCAGTGGATGCAAAAGGCAGGATGTCGTTCAGTGTGGAGGGGGAAACCTAAGTTCAGCAGTGGACGTCTTATGGCTGATGACGATGACCCTCCATCATCGATATACCTCTACGAAAGATGACATCAAATTTGGTGAGTGGAACTATATATATACGAATAGGTTCCTAGTCCTTAATCGTTCAATCAATTAAAAACCACTTAGGAGAAGCGGGAAATTAAAGAACCTATCTTTAGACAAATTAGTTTGTTTTGTTCGGTAGTCGTGGGTAAGACTAGTTATGTTTATATGTTTCAGTTATTATCGCCATTATTTGACAGACAAACAGTTTAAATTGCCTATCTCTCAGTGAGTGGCTGAAAACCAACATTTGTTTTGCCTAATTGAGATTTACAACTTGTAGACTACTCCACAGTTGACAAACAAACAGAACAAACATGGCTTTTCCGAAACTCTTATTAAATTTTGTAAAAAAAAATGTAGCTTAGAGGTGTGCATAGTCGGACTCCACACGTCACAGCACAGGAGTCGTTTATTACGGACCACCCAAACCATCCACCTGGGTGGTCGGTTAGGAAATTTGTTCTTAACAGACCACCAGCTTTCCACCTGGGTGGTCGGTTAGGAAAACTTCAGGTTCAAATTCCATCTTCGAGCTTCACGGGCGTAGCTATAGCTTTCACATGGTTCCGGACGGTCAGAGACGTGATCGAAGATGATGAGAGGCGAATGACACCTCATCATCATCCCGTAACAGTCCCCGGCTGGGTATACCCAGCATATCCCCTACAGCATATACCCTTATCAACATTTCTAAGGTCAATACAAATTATAGGCAAAATTCTTACTTGTAGACCAGGGTCGATAATTTTTGAAAACAAAAAAAATAGTAGTAGGATGAAACCTATTAGAAAAGGAGGGGAATATGATAAAAATGAAAGGAAAAATAAATTACGGGCGATCTGAGTTCGGGAAGTGGGAGGGGGTGAGTTTTTAAGGGTAAAAAATGGTTTATCTTGATTTCCGGTAAAACTACAAGTCCTATGAAAAAAAGTTATATGGCAAAGTTGTAGGTAATAAAAAGATCTACAACTTTTATTTCAACAATTTTTTTACATAACCTCAAAATTTATGTGAAAAATTCAAATAACCAAGTTTTGGTTTTTTAATTTAATTTTTTTAAAGATGTTTTTTTTTCTACGAAATTTGGTGAAAACTTACCTTTTTATGTCCCAAATACACTGTAATTTATTTGATTTAAAATATTTATTTTTTCACCTTATTTTGACTTAATATCAAAAAACCACCCTAATTTTCAATCGAAAATTCTCATTTGCATTTGCATTTTCTGAGAACATTTACTATTGTAATGTATATATTTTTTTTAACCATCAAAAATTAGAGATTTCAACGAACAAAAAGCACACCGACTTTTTAGAAAAAGCTAATATTTTGACACGAGAATTTTCGATTGAAAATTAGGGTGCTTTTTTGATATTAAGTCAAAATAAGGTGAAAAAATGAATATTTTAATTCAAATAAATTACAGTGTATTTGGGACATAAAAAGGTAAATTTTCACCAAATTTCGTAGAAAATTTTTTTTTTTTGAAAAAAATAAAATTAAAAAACCAAAAACATGGTTATTTGAATTTTTCACATAAATTTTGAGGTTATGTAAAAAAATTGTTGAAATAAAAGTTGTAGATCTTTTTATTACCTACAACTTTGCCATATAACTTTTTTTCATAGGACTTGTAGTTTTACCGGAAATCAAGATAAACCATTTTTTACCCTTAAAAACTCACCCCCTCCCACTTCCCGAACTCAGATCGCCCGTAATTTATTTTTCCTTTCATTTTTATCATATTCCCCTCCTTTTCTAATAGGTTTCATCCTACTACTATTTTTTTTCACTTTTTACCATTTTTGAAGGCTTCGACCCTGGTGTATTGTGTCGAGTGAGCAATACATTTAACTCCACTGATAAGCGAATAGGCCTAGACTTAGTCTGTACTAGCATTACATCGGCCAGGCGGTTGTTGAGCAGTGAATTCTTTAACTAATTTGGTTATCTTTAACTAATCTGTTTTCTTTTTTAATTTAATTCTGTTTTCTTTTCATTATGTTTTTATTGTATCCTCAGTGTTCATTCTTAGATATTATTCTTACTATATTTGTATCCGTGATGACCTGTAACTGGCTTTGTGTATCTATTTAAGTTTATTTATATGACATTTGAAACGAAGCTGTTGGTCGTCCTTTTAAGCAAAAAATAAAATAAAATAAAATATTTTGAATACCTCTCTCAAAACACACTCAGTCTGTCAGCTACGAATAGTCTGTCTGTTATTCAAAAACTCAGTACCTACATGTCTTAGACAAAGCAAAATAAGTTTAGTGATAATCTGCAGGTAAACAGCAGTCGAGTTAATAATAACCCATACGACAGCCAATTGGCTTAATCCTGAACCTTGGCTGCAATTGCAGCGTCGCCGTCGGTCCGACGCGACTGCAGGAGCGGTTATTGGATAATGGGCGCTCGCACGTGGGACTGTTTCCATACTAGAGTAGAGCACAACCTACCTAAAGCTACTACAAGCTACAAGCGACTCTTTTTAACCGAGATCAGGAAAAGAAATGGTAAATTCGATCAGTATTTTTTCATGAACGTATGGCGTATACGTATAGCGTCACGAACGTAACGCTGATTTCTCCGACATTTGTGAGCCGGTTTACGTGGTTTTTTTTATTATGTAGAACAGCCTTTCCCAAAGTGGGCGATAACGCCCCCTTGTGGGCGCTGCAAGCCTAAAGGGGGGCTGTAAGAGACCCAGAAAAAAATGGGGGCGTTGTGTAGAGGCTTGGGGGTGATTTGTAATTTCATTTAGCTAGGAGGCCTCTTAGACACCGACTGCATGAGCTCTCGACTCTCAACTACAACTTGTGAACCTCATTTTCAAAAATCTTTCAGAGCGCCTGGTTAATGCGACGCGTGACCAAAATGCTGGCGTGTTTCTGGCTCAACGTATAAGCATTGCCATTCAACGTGGTAATGCCGCCAGCATGCTGGGTACGCTGCCAACTGGTAGTGGGCTTGAGCATTTGGATTGTCTTTAGACCTTCAACGGTCTATGGGCAGTCTAACTGTATTTGTAGTTTTAGTTTTAGCTTGTATTTTGTTTAGTTAATAAAGGCGCTAGCCCAGAAAAAAAAAACTTGTGAACACCAACTAATATTAGTTAAGAGATTGCTCAAACTCGGTTCGATATTTCTCTCTTTTTAGCGCCCCCATTTTGAAAAAATGGGGGCGCTAATAAACAATTTCTTCTCAAAGTGGGCAGTAGACAAAATAAGTTTGGGAACCCCTGATGTAGAAGAAAGTCTCGAGGTGGTTCCACATACATTCACTTTGTACAAAGTGTTTGTCTTGTTGTTTGTGTTTTGTTCGTTTGTACATTCATACGAATTGATAATCATACGAAATACGAATAACTTTGTTTGAACGCCTGGTGATTTTGCATATCAATAACTGTATTCGATCGCTTACATACGATAATATGTTGAAGTAGGTTTTTAGGGTTCCGTAGCACGACAAGGAACCCTTATAAATTCGTTCTGTCCGTCCGTCTTGTCTGTCCAATTTTTTTAGAACCTTCTAACTTCTATAGTTATGAAGGCAAATACTTTAAACTTTGTACAATTACCATTTTAGTATTCAATTTTAAAAGTACAAAAAGAATATTATTTTGTATTTTAAGTTTTTTTTTTTGCTACGCTACATGTCAAATGAGGATGATTCTTTTTTCCCCTGCACCCCCTCATGTGGAAACATATCTTGTCTCGAGGGACTTGGACACTGGACACCAGCCTTTACCTATCAATTGGTTAAGCTTGGTTTTGTTCCAACTAGAGAAGATGAGTAATCGTGTTACCCAGGACAGACTAACTAGACCTCAGTAGGTATAGTTATTATACCTACTGAGGTCTAGTAGATCCTTGATTTAGGTATCTACTATACTATTCTATATTATATACCTACATCAAGGATCATTGTTGAAGATCATCATTCCAGCATGTTGACATTTTTTATGACAATATTAATATAATTTCCTCATATTTAGGGTTATTTCTTAGTAGGTAATTAAGTAGAATATATAATATTTTGTTATTTAAATAGTTTGCGCTTTAGTTTAACTGTAAGCATTCTGTTGATAAATAAATAAATAAATATCGTCCGCGGTACAAATTTCACAACAATTTTCACGTTGTTGTTAGTAGTTAAATCTGTAATACAGACTTACAATTTATTTACACGAAAAATATTACACAGTATATACACAGTATTTAAAAACTAAATCTGTAATTAAATTGAGAAATGGCGCATACGTTTGGATCTTTTTTTAAATTAATGATAGGATTTAGTTTATTTACATCATGCCTGATGGATGGAACACGCTCACCTATAGAAGGAACCCGTTTACTGTCGATTTAACGCGGCTATCAGTTGTGCAAGTACCGTTCTTTATCGGTCGTCAAATTCGTTAAAATGCCATAGAATCGATCATAGCTAGTATTGCTCAAATGGCATTTTAGCGAATTTGACGACCACAACTGTCAAATTTGACCATCGATTAAGAACGGTACTTGCACTGCAGAGTCGCGTAGGCAACAAAACGCTCCCTCAGCCCCCGCCAAGTTATAGCGACGCCATGCTAGAGTCAGGACGCCCGCGGGGAGAGTGCAACGACAAAAACGAGATAGGTCCGACCTCGATGACGCCAGGCGCGATACTGAACGCGGCGCGCCAAAATTCTATCCAAATAAAAGAAAGTTGAATAAAATTGCCTTTCAGTACATGCAATTTCCAGGTTGTTACGAGCTTTCATTAGAGCAAAAAATGAAAAAATAAACTAAGTCGACTTTGTTTCAGATTTTTTTCTATCGAGGAAAGTTTATTCCATCGTGTTTTGAACCAAATCATAAACTCAAACACAGATGTATCTGTGACATGTATTTTTTTCCAGGTCAAATATTGTAATTTAACTGAATTTTTTTTATTTAAAACCGTCAAATTTGGTATATTGTACTTTTCGGTGAACACAGACTCTGACAGATCTCCATATCCTCGCTGTGTATATTAAACTTTAGTGTGCGATACTAGCGCCAGCTTTCAACATATTCGTGGCTATGAAGGGAACTATATATTCATTGTAGGAATAAAAGTTACGTAAGTCAATACAAAATTTATAATTTATTTGGCAAGAACAGCATCTTGAACATACAAACAGACAAAATATACAGAAAAAGTAAGTATACATAATAACTATTAAATTTTATACTTACCAGTAAGTATTAAGTACTAAATCTACTAAAATAAATAAAATTACTTATAGCGTCTTTAATCAAGTCGCATAGGTAAATAAGTTAGCTTTGGATTGTTAAATGCTTTGGATCGGATGCAAAACTATTTTAGGTACTAAAACAAGGCAATATGCCAAACCAAATGATTACTTAAACATTAGCAGCCTTACTTAAGTTAAGCAATGCTTAAAATTGCTGTCTCGTTTTCATGTGTGTGTCCATCAGCGCGAACAAGCCTTGCTTACTTGCTAACGTTTATAAGTAGACCGTATATCTTAAAACATTAACTAACTTAAAAAACTTAAAGCTAAAATTTTGATATATGTCACATGAGGCTGTCATCCCATCCTACTTCCTGCCGCCGGCGCACGCGCTGGCACCCGTTATGCAAGGCTCAGCGGCGTTCTGTTTTCACAGCTCTAGATGACCCATTATTAAAATTGCGTTATCTAACTAAGTATATAAAAACACAATTTAAAAAAATAGTTTCTTAGTTAAAAATACAGTCTGATAAAAAAATACAATTAGATTTATTACCTGTGTTTCTTTGACATTATTATAAACTTAATTTTAATTTAATCATTAAATAAAATAGAAATGGTTTAAATTACTTTTTATGTATCAACTTAAAATTTATAGAAACATTATTTGTGTAGAAACTAACGTGGTTTTCACACATTTTATTTATATTACACGGGAACTACTCACGTAAGATCAGTGCCAAGCGAGACGCAGCCGCGCGCGTGCATTCACCTTGAAAAAGACTGCCTAATGCGGTTGAAACTATAGTCAGAGTGACCGGCTTAATCTTACGTGAGTAATTCCCGTGTAATATAAATAAAATTATTTGTGTACTTTGGTAGTGACCTGAAATATCTTAAATTAGCAAATAATTCTGTGTATCAAATAATTGAGAAAATATTCATATTTTTTTACATATTCTTTAATAAAAACATGCATTATGTTACATATGCTGCTGTAAGTATTTCCTCTCATTAATACAGTTCTCCAACTCATCGTGGTACTTATCTATCTTGGCGTCGAACCCCGGACTCTGCATGCCGTAATCAAAACTGCTACCAGTTATCACTTTCTCCTGGTTCAACGTCGAGTCAAACCTCACTTTCTTCCCTGGGGTATTCTTCCCCGGGGTGTTCTTGTCCTGCAGGAAATCTATGTCATTATCCTTCACACGTAGAGGTGTAACATTCATGTTCAGTTGAGTATTTCTTCTAGTTTTTACAGTCTCATATTGATGTTCATCATCTGATATTTCTTCTATTTCTATGTCATCTGAATTGTCAAGATTTAGTGCAGGGTTTTCTATACCAGATTCTTTTTTAGACTCCTTCTGTTTTGGCGGTTTCCGAGGTACTTCGTACGGGTTTAGAGTAGAATTACCATCAACCTTGTCATGTTTGAAAGTCTTTTTCAAAGTCTTGAAAACTTTTTTAGATAGCTTATTGCTAGCTTTGAGAAATGAGTGTTTTAGATCTTTTTTGGTTTCCGATTCGTTTGAGCTGTTGGCTTGACTGATTCTGTTCAAGTTCATAATGTCTATAGCACTGAATTGAGAGACATCGCAGCCTAATATTTTGCTTTGCTTGTTGGTGTTCGCTTCTTCTATATTCTCGTATATAGGACTGTCGGCTCTGTAGTGGTCAATATTTTCGTAATCATGATGACTTTCTGACGTCTCATTCATAGTGGAGATTGTACTATTTGTGTCTCCGGAAAATAATGTTTTCGGTACTAGAGCATTAGCATTGGGCGCCGGGACTACAACTGGTCTATCCAATACTTCATTGTAATATTCTATATCGGGGTTCATATCCAAGAAAGGGTTTGTCGTCGGCACAACCTCATTTGTATTCAAGTTAGGATTCAAGAATGGATTTGTGTTTTTCTTTTCAATAATTCTCTTTTTCTTAGTTATGATTGTGATAGTTTTGATTTCCATTATATTGCTTTCATTTAAATCATCGTCTAAGTACAGAGATCGGTCCGAGACACTCGGAGAGTCTAACGCCAGTCTGTCGATGAAGCTGAGCCCCAAGTTACTGTTGTTTAGAACCACCTGATTGGTTATGTTGGTTTGAATATTTGTTACGTTAGAAATGTTGGAACAATCGTGTTTTTCCATAGATACGGATTTCTGATCTAAAACGGAGATACCAGAATCAATTTCAAAGTCATGAAGAATTCTAGAAATATCTGGGCACTGTAAAGCATCTACAGTATTTTCTGTACCATTATTGTTTTTCATATCAGAAACTACGTTAGAATATATCGGTTCGTTAACAGTTTGTGAATTATTTACAGTATTGTCCGAAGCATTGGTAATATCGAAATTAACTGGATATCTGCATCTCGGAGCAAGATGTGGTACTGCAACTTGATCTAATGTTGTGTTTACTGAATTATCAAAAGCATTAAACTCTACGTTAGGCGACACAGCATCGGAAGTAACATCGTCATTGTCATGTTTGAGGTTTCTTTTAACATTTTCAAGTTCTCGTACCAAGAATTCATTGACGGCAGCTTTACTGATACCTAAATCCAAGGCGGAGTTTTCGAATGTTGCAATGTCACAGCTGTTCGTCCGTTTCCTCTTCTTGAGAGGCACTTCCATGGCAGTGTTGCACTGCCGGTCCTCGGTGGAGAGCAGGTCCAGTGCCGGGTTGAGGTACACGTTGGGGCGGGGAGCGCTGATCTTACGCTTGTTCACAGGCTTCACTTCGAACTGGTTGTTGTCTACGCTGTCCATGGCACTGGAATCCAGAATGAGGTACGTAGAATCAGATGTTTTAAAAATTAGAAACAAAAAAAAAACAATTTGTTCATTTAATTTAATGATTTAGTCAAATGTCTTTAATTTACTTCTTTGATAGAAATAAACCTTGTAATTTACTCTAAATTGGGTGTATCAATGTCATGTCATGTAATATTTGAATTAGAAAACGAAACGGGCTTTGTCTTTGCCCAGTCAATTCAATTAATATTTGATTGATTGATTGATTAACTCTTTATTGTTCACACCATTAAATTTGATACAGAGGACAAAAAACTCTTAAAAAACTTTTGGTTGTTTAAACGAATGCAAGATCGCAATTGCATGGTGTAGTTAACAAAACACAGCGCAGGGATTAACATTTTTAAGATAGCAAGGGTGTGTTCCATTTTACGCAACATTTTAGTGAACTTCTCTACATAGTATAAATAGAAGTCGCTTTCCGCGTCTGTCTGTCTGTCTGTATGGCCGCTAACTCCTCCTAAACTACACAACGGATTTTGATGCAGTTTTCACCATCAGTTATATACATTTTCAAGGAAGGTTTATATATATAACTAGCGACCCTCCAGTATAATATCGCTAGTATAATATAAAATAAAATAATTAGTAAAAAAAGCTTTTAAGCGTCCACTTATCATCTAGGACCAAAGTGCCTGACAAGACAAATCTAACGAACCCAAACTCAACGAAGTTACGTCGTTTTGATTAGTAGTTCCTATGGCCACCTTCAGTCTCCATCATCAGACCAGTTTGATGGTACCATAACATTGCATTATCTATAGCTCACTACTTGGGTATCTGAAAACTGATCAGCCAGCAGTGCACCGTGCCTTTGATTCCGTTTCCCTCCGTGACTAGTTACCCAATGTGGCGGTTTGAATGTGCATAGTATTCGATCCACTGCAGGGACGCAACTGTTCTGACCCGACTTTCACTGGTCCCGCCAGAATACGACGAGTCGCTTCGTGGCGCGAAGCATAGGGTCACCGCCAGAAGGTTGTTCCTGACTGGCACGACTCAGGGAACACGGTCCGGAATATGAGTGCCTTTCCACGGAAAGCTTTTATGTGGATATTGGATAGGTGTAGAATCTACATAATTTTGTAGCATTTCCGAAATACTTAAAGTATTAACTTTGAATAGTGTTTGGATAGATAATACACAATAGCTTCGGAGGAAATATAACAAAGTTTTCTTTTATTATGCACACTAATTAGTCCAAACAATGGAAGCCATACAAAACCATTATATTTACCTTAATTATTCCGAATCCCGGCATTTATACGCCAGGCAATATAGATTTTCTTGCAACAAAACAACTATTGCAGCTTTTCCAATAGAAACGATGATACAAAATAATGATTTTCTTTTATGATTTTCCGTTTGAAAATAGTGTAAACAAAAAAGGAGCAGGTGTTCGGCGATGGATGGCAACGGTTATAAAATTGACAATTGACATTGATGACATTTTTTTGACATCAGTTTTTTTATTTATTTAATAAAATAAATTAATGGATACAGTATCCTTCAACCGGAATAATTTTACATGGTATTAAATGACGTTAAACAAGTTTAGTCATAATCACAGTCATGGTCAAGCAATGTAAGTCGCGGTCTAGTAAAATGGCGAAGACTTACTACATAGAGGCTCCTGTGGAGTTTTAGAAACAACACGAAAATAAATTTTTCGCCATATTATATTACTTGCCTATAGGTACTCGAGAACGTTGAAAATTATAAACAACAATCCACGATTATTACACATTAGTACATGTAACAACTTAAGTTTACGAAAAAAATATTAACTTCAACCCTTATTTAATGGCCTCTAAATAATGTTACAATGAGGCAGGTTTTTTTTTCACGTTACCGCCAAAACTCCTGACAGCACAGTAAGCAATTCGAGCTGCCAGAACAGACAACTATTTTCTACTATTATAATTTAGTAATGCTGCGGATATGTAGATGGCGTTACCTTACCTTACCTAAGCATGCTAGTTTTAGGCATTAGATTGGCACTCCCCGAGTAAAAGTATTCTTTGGATTGGCATTGGCAAAGATTTTTCAGATTCATACTCTCATATTATTATAGTAATAGATCGTTGATCATCGGTTTTAGTTTTTAGGCAAGTTTGGAAAAGAGGGAAAAGGATCCCGACGTACCCACCGTTTGCACCATTGACCTGCGCCATCAATGGTGCAGATGCAACCAATTAGTTTTGTTTGCACCATAAAAGATTATGTTATGTCATGGTTGTGGACTGAATGATGCTATATGTAACCCAATATGTGAAGATAACAAAGATCACTAGATAGTTTTCACTAAATGACGATAATGTGTCTAGAGCTTAGACTACATTAAAAAAAACGAGCGTTTCCAAACAAGTGTAAAATGGCCTAACCATTGTGTTGCCGAAAGCCTTTATTGCGCAAATATAACAAAGACAATCAATCCACATGTATGTTACCCAGATTGAATACACACCTAATCAAAATAACAGTCAAAGATCAGGAATAAAAATTTATTTTCTAATCTAAATCACAATTTTCGGCTCTTTGAACCAGCAAAGTAGTACAAAAATATAATAAAAATGCAGAAAAAAAAACAACCCTTAACCCGAGTACCGCAGAAATGCTGATCTATTTTTGTAGATAGCTATTAATAAAAAAAAACAGCACAAAATAACGTTTACAATAGTAAGTAGTTAAGTACAGATATAAGCAGTATTTCACCCTTCAAGTAAACTAAACTTTTTTAAATCACAAATGCAAAATATATATAATTATTATAATATTAGTGTTATATTAAATACTGAAATAAGTACAAAATATAAGTAAGTATATGCCCGCAAACATGGAATGTAGTAAGTAAATAGAAATTATTACCTCAAACAACAATTTAAGTTATCGCAATAGGTGTTTGGTTTCCAGATTTTTTTACTTGCAAAAAATTTGATTAAATAGTTATATATTTAGCGACATTAAGAATAAAAATTAAGTCAGAAGATTCCATAATATTTTTTTATACATAGCTGTTTAGCATTTATTCATTATATATTTATTTAACTTTGTTATAAACAGGGTGCTCGATTGAAACTGCTATTTTCTACAAGTGGTATAAACGCCAAATATTTTGGCAGATAGTATAGAAAATATCTATTTATATCTACACAGCGTAATCATTCTAATTTCACAAAAGGATTATAGAGATCCATATCACAACAGCAGGTAACGATTATTATACAATTATAGATAGAAAAGCCATCATATTTTATATAATTATTATATCGACTGACGATTCACATGTATGAGTGCATCTTAATTATTCTGCCAAAATAGATCAAGCTAAAACAAACTAAGAAATCACTGAGATTTCGTGATAAAACCCTTCCATTTGAGATGCACTACGCACTTACCGAATACTTTTTATGATCGAAATAAGTACTCAATGGTTTTTGTTACATATGTAACATACAGCACAAATACGTAATAAAATTAAACTAAACAATTACAAGAACTCCGATATAGTTTTTCATTACTCTTTTGGTATCTAATATGATAGCCAGATCCGAAGATAAAAAAATATGCTGAGCATTATTAAATTATTATTATGAGCAAAGATAGAATATTATAATTCTTATGTAACACGAAATTTATATTTCACATTATGCGATGCTAACTACTTTTATTATGACAAGTATTTTATTTATACAAGTATTTTCTTTATTTATAGACGTATATTTATATGCACTACTATAAAAAACATATATTTTTTTTAATAACCCTGCTAAATATAAAATAGTTTAAGACACTAATCTAGCATAACATTTACTAGCTTTTCTAAAGTCACAAAGATTTGTACTTTTTCTAAGATTGTTCATCATTTCAGTAATGTCAAAATAACTTACAGACAATCCGTTATTAATTTTCTAAGAAACATTAAAACAAAAAATTAACAAACACAGTTCTCATGTCATGAGGCTGGACATTATAATTTGGAAGAGAGTGCTTAAAATTTAGCTCAACTACCGAACACTACTGACATAGTTCATTTACAAGTCTGGCCAATTTTTGTCAAAAATGTTGCCACATCAAAAAATAATTTCATGCTCGTAATTGCACACAGTACCATCATACCCTTATACCATAGACAACTGAATGACGTTTTCAACAAATTTCTTTTAATCTATATCCAGGTTTTTGAATGCCCTCTCCATGGCTTTTTCTCGTTTTTTGTCGGGTAACGCGGCTAATCTCTGTTCTTCTTCTGCTTTGAAGTATGTCTCCATCGTTTGTAACGTTTGCATACATTTTTTGTGCAATGTTTGCGTGTCGGGAAGCGTACCTCCATAATCAGGCGGCAGGGATGAGCGGGGAATTACCGTGCTGTAGAATTTTTCTAGGTCATCGTTTTTGTTGTGGAATTTGAGCTGAAACAGATAAAGATTAAGAGTTATTTCTCGCATTACATGTATTTTTAGCTAGATGATATATGATTTTAATTCAATCAACTATGTAATTTTTTTTTATGTAACATGTTATGGCAAAACAAAGTGTTATATCCTTGTCTAACACTAGGCTGCAATGAAAAACTACAATATGGA
This sequence comes from Agriopis marginaria, assembly GCA_932305915.1. Classification (NCBI taxonomy): domain Eukaryota; kingdom Metazoa; phylum Arthropoda; class Insecta; order Lepidoptera; family Geometridae; genus Agriopis; species Agriopis marginaria. The sequence continues at coordinate 192,694 of OW029935.1, forward strand.
GATGTCAAATTGCTTAAAAAAAAGGACAGTAGAATTGATGTTTATCTTCTTATATATAAAAGACGATGTGTGTATGTATGTATGTATGTATTTTCCCTGTGGACTCCAAAACGAATGCACCCGGTTTTGACGGGACTTTCACTGGCAGATAGCTGATGATATAAGGAAGGAGTAATCTTCGTGGGTGAAACCACGGGGCGCAGCTATTTGCTATATAAATTATGACAAGAAATTCTACATTTAGAATGATGAAGTCAATAAATTGTTTTTTATTGTAATCTATACCATATAATATAATAATAATATTATAAAGAGGAAAGATTTGTAAGTAAGTATGTTTGTGACGAATTGGCTCAAAAAGTACTGGACCGTTTTTTTTTTTCATCATTTGAATGCTCCATTATCACTGTTTAATATAGGCTATTTTAATAGGCTGTATAACTATACCCGTGCGGAGCCGGGGCGGGCCGCTAGTACTTTATAATTTATTTCACTTGTATGACATTTGGTGAGTTTCATACAGTCACGTACAGGTAGGTACCTACAGGTGGGTAAGCATGGCCCGGTTACCTTCACAATTGTTTGCAAAACAATTGTAAGTAAACACTTGTAAGAGGTTATTGTTCCATTGTTATTCATAAAGCAAATCTTTTTTTATAAACGAAATCAATGCAATATATTTACAATTAGGTACATTTACTGAAAATGTATTAGGTATTGATCATTATGTTTTTAGCTTGCATTTTTTTGTAGACAAGTAGTGGAGCTATAATGGCCGAGCGGTAGCATGTGCGCTTTACAATCTGACGGCACCCGGTTCGAACCTCGCCCTTGCACCAATCACTTATTTAGTACCTTAATAAATTATTAGGAAAACGGTATGTCCAAGAAACTTTAAAGTTCAAAGACATACCTACGACATTCACCAATATTACAAATATTTGTTTGTTCTATATCTCATCATCATCATCAGCCAGAAGACGTCCACTGCTGAACATAGGCCTCCCCCTTTAACCTCCACACTGAACGACAGCCTGCCGCCTGCATCCACTGGATGCCCGCGACTCTCACAATGTCGTCGGTCCATCTAGTGGGAGGCCTCCCTACGCTGCGTCTTCCGGTTCGTGGTCTCCACTCAAGAACCTTTCTTCCCCATCGTTTGTTCTATATCTGGTTGTTAATATCTATTTAAGTATGTATTTAAAACTATATATTATGTATGTATATCAGTTTCTGGCAGCCATATCACAAGCTTTGCTTAGTTTGGGGTCAGATGGCCGTGTGTGCAAAAAAAAATGGCCCGAAGATTTATTTTATTTATTTATTTAATACTATCTGCGCCCCGCGGTTTCACCCGCGTAGTGATGAAAAATGGTGATGGTGATGATGAAAAGAAGCCTATGTGAGTATCTGGCTCTTGAACTATAACCATGAAAAAAGAAAAAAAAGCAGGTCGATCCGTTGTTCCGTTGCAGCGTGAAAGAGGAACAAACAAACCAACAAACAAACACACTTTCGTATTTATAATATTAGTATGATGCACTGGGCCAGCATGGTGGACAAGGGCCCATCCTCTCTTGTCGAGCACGTGGATCGCCTTCATGCGCACAACGTTGCACACTACTACAGCAACACTCACCATGTCGAAGAACTTCTTGTCCATGAAAGGTCGGATGAGCAGCAGCAGCTTGTCGAGCACGGGCTCCGTGTTGAGCACGTGGATCGCCTTCATGCGCACCGGCAGCGCCTCCTGCACGTACTGGAAGAACTTGCGCAGCGCTCTGCAACACCAGCGGCGTGGTTACACCGTGCCGTCTACTACAATACCACTAGTCTGTAGGGGCTACTACATATTGCATTACTACTGAACATATGGCGTGGAGACTAGCAAAGTAGTGGTCATAAATATTTTTCTCAAACATAGCATTTATGTGGCATTTTTTTTAAGAATACTACACATCTACCTAAATATGATTATTGCCTCAAACGTTGCTAAGATGGATAATTTTTGTCTCCTCTGCAGTGCAAGTACCGTTCTTTGTCGATCATCAAATTTGACAGTTGAGATTGTTAAATTCGATAAAATGCCATTTGATCATACTTACTATGATCGATTCTATGGCATTTTAACGATTTTGACGACCGATAAAGAACGGTACATGCACTGCTGATTATCTTATACGCGTACATTATTTCAACGTGCAAAGAGGTTTGATTATGTTTCACCACTAAAAAGATTGCAAATGCACAGAGGTTATGTTAGAATTTCTCGGCCTTATTTAAAAAATTAGATTTGAATAATGAGATCTGAATAATGAATAGGTAGGTAAGGGTAAATACAATTCTACTTGATTAACAAAGAATTTAAATTATTTAAACGAATAATAATTCTGATTAAATACTATTCTAATAATAAATCAGTTTGTTACAGAACTGTGAAATCAGAGTCATCAAATGTGAATTAGAGGACAATGTAATTTATGTTAGTATAAATCTGGAAAGGTCAAATGGGTTACTTTATATACATATTCTGTGATTTGACGAGTTAGAGAAGGGATTTCAATATCAATTGCCGTTCATTCTACTTTTTGCGTATGATTGTAAACATGGTTGCGGAAAACTCGAACTTAATTTATTTTGATTCAAACTATGTATTACTAAACTAGATTCGTATTTGCGCGATAAATACCGACAGATAAATAAAACATATGTTATTATCGCGAAAGTTTAAATGATACATAGGTATAAGGTTAAGTTCCTACTAACTATTATTATCTTTAAATGAAAATAATCAAAAATTTGCTTTATCGTTTTTGCTTTTCACGTCTTAGGCAGAAGTGTAGTCTATCATCTACTTCTTGGCAAAAAGTCTAGAAACATATAAACTAGGTACATATTGTATATGCCCGCAACGACTACGCAGGTTAGGGTTGCTATTATGAGCACAAGTTGTTCTACCATAAATTAATAATTTGTCAAGTTTTATATAAGCATTATAAAACCATAAAGTCTGAAGAACCACGCACACATGGAAATAGTTTTTGATCATAAACGTTTGACATAAATACTGCAAATTCCTACTTCAACTATATACATTACTCATTCACAATGGTTGCATGAAATACAATTAGTGTTTGTGATTGCACGCCTTTTACCTTTGCTTGTCCTTTTGAAAGCTAGAAACATATTTACATTAATATCTTTAGAACGATCACAGAATGCATGAGATGTGTGAACACGTGTGGAAAAGACGGCAAACATTAATAACATACATGACTTTGTGCATTGTAATGTGTAACTCTATTTATAAATAATTGAAACGTCCCGTAAGTGTCACGTAAGTGACGACGTTAATATGTATTGTATTATTTATTCTGATACTTTTACATAAACATCAGTTATTCACGCATTCTAAGCTGTGACATATTATACTTAAAGTAAATTAAACATTAAAATCTTGATTGTTATTGAGAAAATATACCTAAGATTGTTATAAAAATCGGATGTTTTAAGTGTCCTGTATACTCTCTGCAGCTCTCTAGCTCGCACATTTTCACATTATTGAAGATATAAAATCAATGAGTGTGAATTTCCAAAAAGTAACAAAATCATGTCTTGGTGTCTATCGTAACATTACAAACAAAGAAATGTTTGCTTCGAAATCTTGTAATTTATCAAATTGACAATTTCTTTGTTTGTAATGTTACGATAGACACCAAGACATGATTTTGTTAGTTTTTGGAAATTCACACTCATTGATTTTATATCTTCAATAATGTGAAAATGTGCGAGAGAGAAAGCTGCAGAGGGTATACAGGACCCTTTATTTATTTTTACATGTGACTTTTTTATGAGTGTAACAAAAATACAAGTCGGTGTGTCAAATAAACAAACACATACAAATATAAAATGTAGAGGCAATGATTATTGAAAACTTGTTTGGCAATATATTTATCTTATCTTAACATCGCCGCATCATATCAGGGGAGTTGGCGGTCAAAAAACTTGTCATCTCTACATAGTATAAATTGAAGTCGCTTTCCGCGTCTGTCTGTCTGTATGGCCGCTAACTCCTCCTAAACCACGCAACAGATTTTGATGCGGGTTTCACCATCAGTTAGATAAATTTTCAAGGAAGGTTTATATATATAACTAGCGACCTGCCCCGGCTTCGCACGTAAATTACACCCGTGCGAAGCCGGGCGGGCGGGTCGCTAGTATTATCTAAATATTAAAAAATATACTTACGATAAACTAACTCTGGTGAGATGTCCGAACTTGACTCCGCGCATGTCGAACAAGAAGATGTAACCAGGCTGCGGTCCCCGCTTGCTGAGGCATGCATCTGAAAATCGAGAAAAAAAATATTTTAACTATTCTTCTGTCATGATTTCTAATTGATTACAATTATTTCTTTGTGATTTCTTGGTTTTAAACCTTTTGGTATCTAATTTGACTAACAGTCTTTTTATTTAAAATGGCGGTTGGAAACGTGTTGACTCGGGGGTCTCGGCAAGAGTGCAAATAGTGGGGGTAGGAAGAAGATAATGCGGTAGGATGTTGGAAAGTGGGACTTTGGTCTGGCTTGAGCGTTCATAGCGAAAGCATATTGGTCTGAAAACTGTAATAAGTAGGAATAAAGAATATTAATAAAGTTATATAAAAGTGAAATCTGGATTATGATTTATCACACTTCTATACATAATTATAAAAGCGAAATGCCACTCACTGACTAATTGACTGACTGACTCATCACAAAATCTCAAAAACGACTTTACTTACGAAGCTGAAATCTAGCAGATAAATCTATCTGCTTATGGGGTGTAGTTTCGCTAAGAAAGGATTTTGCGAAAGAACTAAATTATGTGGGCAAAAGGGGGTTTAAAATGTATAGAAAAGTCTACGCGTACAAAATCGCTGTCAAAAGCTAAGAATATAATATAAATAACAACTATATTCTAAAGAATATTTTAATCTTACTACTAAATTAGCATTTGCGCATAGCAACCTAATCTTGATAAATTTTTAAATTTTTTTGCTCATTCCGATATAATATGCTATAATATAATACTTTGCACACGTTTTTAAGCGAAATCTTATGTGAAAATTTATATAACTTTAAACGATCTTAAACGATCTTCAATTAGTTTAGTTTTTATTGTTGTTGTTAAGTAATATGGAGTCAAATTAAGCGAATTAAATGACCACGACCATCCAAATAAACTTTAAAGCAGTCTGAGAAAATTGGGCGAAGTAGATAGTTGTAATATTAGAGCTCAGTTACAGACTCCAATAGGTTTAAGTCGCAAAGCACTGTTTTAAAGTGTCACGATTGGTCAATACTTTTTTTTTTTTTTTTTTTTTTTTTTTTTTTTAATTTAATAATAGGCTGGCCACGGCAACCAAGCCGCGGCCCGCAGGTTTACACGTGACTTGCACTTTGCTAACATTACACTTGCTCTTGAATATCAATAATTATCAGTCTACCATGCTCCCACTGCTGGGACTCAGGCCTTCTCTCAGAAAGAGTTTATTTATTTACTAGCGACCCACCTGCCCGGCTTCGCACGGGTGTAATTTACGTGCGAAGCCGGGGCGGGTCGCTAGTTATATACATAAACCTTCCGTGAAAATGTATCTAAGTGATGGTGAAAACCGCATCAAAATCCGTTGCGTGGTTTAGGAGGAGTTAGCGGCCATACAGACATACATACAGACAGACAGACGCGGAAAGCGACTTCAATTTATACTATGTAGAGATTTAATAATAGGCTTGCGTTTGACCACCAACTCGCCATGATGCGGTCTATGGTGGAGCACGTTTGCCTGGAAGAAACCGATTGACTCATGAAGACACCCAGATTGTTACTATCGGTCGGTATATTTATCATGGTCAGGTTGTGAGCTTGCCCATGAACATGGTGCATGTTACTGCGCCGAAACACAGGGAGCTCTATCCACCATTTAATCACGGTAATAATCACAGAACTGAAGGCATAGGCACAGAATACACCGGTCGGTATTTTTATAGTAAAAATTAATAAATCAGCAGTGCAAGTACCGTTCTTTATCGATCATCAATTGAGATCGTTTTCATACCACTGGCTTTTCGGTGAAGGAAAACATCGTGAGGAAACCTGCATACGTACGGAGAAGGAATTCAATGGCGTATGTGAATCCACCAACCCGCACTGGGCCAGCGTGGTGGATATGGCCCAATCACACTTTCGAGGGTAGGCTAAAAGTCCAGCAGTGGACTGTTAAAAGGCTGATTATGATGATGATGATGATGATCGTTAAATTCGATAAAATGCCATTCAATCAGTACTCGCTATGCTCGATTCTATGGCATTTTATCGAATTTGACGTTCGATAAAGAACGGTACTCGCACTGCAGGTTTAATAAATGCAATAATTTCAGAATGAATTCTATAATTATATAAAATGGGAGTCTCTTTCCGTAAATATGTTTGAGGCACTACAGAACTTTGGCAGCCTCAATTTTATTCGTAAAGCGTTGTTGTGTCAATTTTTTTTTTTGTGGAATCCGTTTATGTTTGTTTGCACCAAACCTCTCCAGCTGTACGCAACCAGTATCTTTCATACATAATTAAATCTTAGTAGCATTAATTTTATTTTAATTACAATGATAAGAAGAGAAGATGAATATAAAATAATGGAGTTTTTTAGTATCGGAGGCCAAGACAGGTTGGGTCGCTGCATCAGTAATAATAGTAAAATTAATTACTCATTTCATCCGAAACGTGGATATTCGACAAAGAACCAGAGTCACCGACATAGCTGTTAACATTTGCAAGTTGAAGTGGCAATGGGCAGGCCACATCGCTCGAAGAACCGATAACCGATGGGGAAGAAAGGTTCTGGAGTGGAGACTACGTACCGGAAGACGCAGCGTAGGGAGGCCTCCCACTAGGTGCATCGACGACATAGTGAGAGTCGCGGGCATCCAATGGATGCAAAAGGCAGGCTGTCGTTCAGTGTGGAGGTTAAAGGGGGAGGACTATGTTCAGCAGTGGACGTCTTCTGGCTGATGATGATGATGATGAATTACTCATTAAGAAGCAGTTAAGCTAAAATTAAAATTTTGAGAAAACCTAAAATTTAACTTTATTGTACACCTCAGAGCAAATAAAAATACAGAGGGACTACCGCGAACACGAAAAGTGAAGCCACTTTTTGAAACATGTGTGCGTAGTCGAAGTTCGTGTCGTGTAATTCATCAAAATAAGTGATAATATAAATACTTAAGTGTGGAAATATTCCATCCTTCTTCTTATTTACTTTTGTGTTGTTTTTTCAGTTCTTAACACTGCAAGAAGTCATTGTTTCATTTTAAAACGGATGTTTTCAGTACGACGTACTGACAAGAAATTCACTTAGTTTTGAATGCGTATGTGTGCGTGAGTCGTGTATTTATGGGGAATTCACGTAGTTTTGGAAGCGATTTTGGCGTCACTTTGGCAGTGCGCCGTAGGGACTCTGTATTTTTATTTCCTCTGAGTTGTACACTTGTTATTATTTTTAACGATATACGAAGCTAGCAAGAAACACAAAGCCCAGTAATCCCATATAAGTGTAGGCTACACGGCAGATGTCTCTGTACTCGAGTGTTGATCAGATAAATCAATAACGTGGCCTATTTTTAGAATACGACTGCATCATCGGTAAGGCAGAAAAATACTTTGTACCAAAATGGTAGAATTTTAAAATACGTGACAACACTTTTTTCTTCCCGACATTAGGGCTATCTAGGGTTGAAATAAGGCCAAAGCAAAACCAAGGCACAAAGACAGATGCGACTGCAAGTACATATTAGGTCATCATCATCATCATCAGCCAGAAGACGTCCACTGCTGAACATAGGCCTCCCCCTTTAACCTCCACACTGAACGACAGCCTGCCTTTTGCATCCACTGGATGCCAGCGACATATTAGGTACCAGCACAATTTAGAATTTCTGATGATTTCATAAGGCAGCCCCATTTGTGTAGATTTGTTCCCCAGAGATACACTTTCCCCGTAGAGACACTTTTAATAAAACTACGCTTTTATTCCTGTAAGATAAACTTTTTTAAAATCCTACCAATTGTTCCTCATTAAGATTTAGATTTAAAATCTTCGTATATAACACGAGATTCATCTTAATAGACATTATTTTAAAAAATACCCAATCGCCAAGCCGTGTAACATCAGATCACAATGTAGACGTAATCTTATTGAACCGAAATTTAATCTAGTAACTCATAATTCTGGCCCTACATATGTGGCCGAAAAAATATTCAATAAACTAGATACCAAATAAAAGACAGAAAAAGAAAACAGCTTCACTAATGTGCAAAAACTTCTTCAAATGTTACTACACCCTGGACGAATCAAGGATAATTTCGACGATGTATAAATAGATCGTTCCGTTTTTTATGTTGCCACACCCTATTGCCCTAACTCAGATCGAATCCAATCAGAAATGAGAACTGTAGACGAACGAAGGTTAACCGACATAGCCCACCGGATTAGCAAGTTGAAGTGGCAGTGGGCTAGGCACATAGCACGCAGAACAGATAACCGATGGGGCCGAAAGATTCTCGAATGGAAGCCACGGACCGGTAAGCGCAGCGTAGGACGTCCACCCACAAGATGGACAGACGACCTAAAAGAGACCGCAGGGAAACGCTGGATGCAGGCCGCTTCCAACCGGCCCGTATGGAGATCGATGAGGGAGGCCTATGTCCAGCAGTGGACGTCCTATGGCTGAAATAATGATGATGATTATGGTCCTAACAGGGTCATAATGTAGGTAGATGTTAATTTAAGATGTACAAAAACATGTTATTTGAGGTCTGCATGCATACAAATATGTTTTTTTTTTTTTTTATAATTAGGCTTGCGCTTTGCCGCCATCTCGCCTGATGTTAAGCGACGATGCGGTCTACGATGGAGCACGCTTGCCTAGAAGAAACAGATTCAAATTAATATAAGAAATAGATTAGATTGAGATTTATATTATTAGAATTTTATTTTTTGAATATGTCGCAATAAACTGATTGAGTTTTGAGTATTGTTTTTTATGTCCTGAAAACATACACTTATCTGCTAAATAGGTTTAATTGATGACAGGTACGGGCTGATTGAGTCGACACACTATCACGAATCTGCGGCAAATCGCGATACTATTTCAAATGTAAATTATGTAAGCATTATGCACGTCACAGTCACCAACCACAGAATATAATATTGTTCTGAGTCTACGGTGCAGATATTATGCATAACTAGATTACACAATACAAAGCACATTACAATCCACTTAATAAAAATCTAGAGCCTCTTATACCAAATTTTACGGTTTTGAATCTTTTTTTTTTCAGTTAAATTACAATATTTGAGCTGGAAAAAAAATACATGTCACAGATACATCTGTGTTTGAGTTTATGATTTGGTTCAAAACACGATGGAATAAACTTTCCTCGATAAAAAAAATCTGAAACAAAGTCGACTTAGTCTATTTTTTTCATTTTTATCTCTAAAGAAAGCTCGTAACAACCTGGAAATTGCATGTACTGAAAGGCAATTTTATTCAACATTCTTTTATTTGAATAGATTTTTGATAGTGAATAGTGTCGTTTTTTAGTGAAATTAAAAGCGTAAAAAGGACGCGAGAATTTTGGCGCGCCACGTTCAGTGCCGCGCCAGGCGTCATCGAGGTCGGACCTATGCTCGTTTTTGTCGTTGCACTCCCCCCGCGGGCGTCCTGACTCTAGCATGGCGTCGCTATAACTTGGCGGGGGCTGAGGGAGCGTTTTGTTGCCTACGCGACTCGGATAACCGCCCGTTAAATTACTTCATTTACTGACATAACTGTGCGTTGTCGCACAGGCTAAACCATTAGCTCTAGCTTTTTGCACAAGTGTTCCATAAAGGAAGGCACTAAGAAAGTATTTTTTGAAAATGATATCTATTGGCGACGCGTGCAAAGTTACGGGCATTTAGCTAGTAGAATCTGGTTACTGAAAGTAGAGACTAAAAAAAGGGTAATTTAAAAAATATCAGAATTTGAATATTTGCATCCCCAAAATTAGTATGTCAGTCAGTCAGGTTTCATGACCCGGGTATGTCCTAAAACTGCGGACCAGAACCACCGGAGGATGAGCAGCAGCGTCCTGTTAGTACACGGTGAACGTACTGCAATCCCCAAGCCGCCTGCCAAGCGTGGGGATTATGGCAACACCCCTGACTAAGAGGGAGGCCTTTGTTCAGCAGTGCACGTTTACTGGACGATGATGTGATGTGAACCGTAGCTCGGGCTCAATGGGAGATAAGGTTGTATCTCACGTACTGTCTCTGCATGTGTAGCGCACACATAGCCGGTCGCACGTGCGTGACCTACGTCAAAGGATGTCTAATCATTAGAGAGTTCGCAGTTCGCATAATTATTGGCACGATCAGTTTGAGTGACGTGAATCTTGTTATTGATAAATTCAAAAATAACTCAGTATGATAATACTTTTTAGATGTTTTGCTTTAGAAACGAAGTGAGCAAGACGCAGTCTACGCTAGATTCAAAAAAATCTTTATTTATCAGATCTTTTTTACATGGGTGGTCTCTCCTGTTAAGTTTTGACAACCTGTATTAGGAGTGACTGACAGATATACAATATCTTGCAATATATTCGTCATATACGCTACCGGTTAGTTTTTTTTATTGTCTTATTTAAAACCTGACCATAAATAGAGCCGAACGCCGAAAACATAATTGAAATGTTTTCAAAGTTCAGGCATTTTAATGTTTTGCAAGACAGAAAACTATAAACTAAACTATACTAACGAATAACGTCACATGTACGAGTAAGTACGCAATACAAACTCCATACAGGCGCTTACCTTGCGGGAAAGGGAAGTCGAGAGCATCGATTCCTAATCCGAACAAATGCTGGCGTCGATTCTGTCATACCATAAACTAAACTAAACTAATCTGACAGGACTAAAATTATCTGCCTCTCTTTTCATTTTAATATGTGAGAGAAGGATGGCAACAATTTTAGAGCTGTCAAATTTAGTATAGTTTAGTTTAAAGTACATTAGAATAGACGCCATTATCTCATAACTTTATTACCCAAATTAAATAGATTCCTCAGTAAATGTATTTATTACATATAATTATATTTGCCAACTAAGCCTGTTAATTTTTATAAATCTAATCTTAAAAATCAACCTGTCCGGTAGCCTAGGTATGTTACTAGTGTTACTACACTTTTCTCTCTAGATTACAGAATAATTACTATAACTGATAGTTCGTTCGGGTCTAGAGGCCGGCCCGTGACGATATAATGTATACAATATACATAATTAATTGAGTTTGGCATGGATCTACGATCCGAAAGTTACCAGGCACCTTTATTTGGAAAATCACATAATAGGAACATTTCCATATCAATAAAAACATTATGGAACCTTCCATTTAACTAGTAAAGAACTTATAAACACGTTGACACTTTAATTAAAACAGTAAACGTTAATATTCTTTACATGTTTGATATTCTGATTAACACACTGGTCTAACTGGATTCAACTGCTACGTTGTTCAGAAGAGGTGCTTCAGATGGACATTAGTTTAATGGCAGAACCTGTCATAACCACTGCTCATAACTCATTGTTTTTGTCAATAAATTATAATTTGAAGGTTATCTACTTTGCGAGCCATAATTCTCATATTATACAAGCTGCTCCTGACGGTTTCACTTCGGATTTTACAGTTTGCCTTATAAAGTGTGTAAGGGGAACACTCTCGAAGCCAAAAGAAGGTAATTGTACTCATCATTATGAACAACTTTTAGTATGGGACCAACCCTGAAATCGCGAAAAAACATCAGCTGTTCCATACATTTTGTCGAGTGTCAATGAGCGTTTTCTATAGAACAGCTGATATTTTTTTCGTGATTTCAGGGCTGGTCCCATAGTAAAAGTAATAAATAATAATAATAAATTTATTTATTTGGTTACCATAATATGCAACTTATGCCATCTTATTATATAATATTACAATTAAAAAAAAAAAAAAAAGTCAAAGTGGTTCATAATGATGAGTACAATTACCTTCTTTTGGCTTCGAGAGTGTTCCCCTTACACTCTGTATAGTCAAGGGTCTCAATTGGTATTTCTCTAATCTATAAAAATATAACATTGAAATAACCGACTCAAACACTACAAGTATATACAAGTATGACGCACGACTGCTCTACGTTTGCATTCCCTTTGATACGTTTCCTTAGGACACATTCACGTTAGGTATCGCGCAAATTAAAACTGATTTACTTAGAAGGCTTTATTATTCGCTGCGTAGTTCTCAATATCGTAATATCAAAGCAGACGACCGTGCGACAGTCGCCGGCAGATCCATGATAGCAGTTATCACCATTAACTCTTCACTGCTTTGTCTACCAACATGACTTTCCAAAGTTACGAGTACAAAGTTAAAGAGAAAGCTTTGATTGTGACAAAGTTTCAACTTTTGTTGCCAAATATTTACATATTTCGCAAATCTACGCGATGATAGGTTACCGGATCGTTTCTCTTTTTGTTGCGAAAATTATTTCTTATGAGATGAAGATTCAATGCCATACAATTTAACAGGTAAACTTGAAAATACCGAGCAGGGGCCTTACGGACAACAGCTAATTGCGGCACCTAATCCGCTCAGTTGGAAAATCACGCGAACGTGAACCTTATCGCGCCCAGATACGGTTTGCGGTCGCGTGATTTTCCAACTGAGCGGATTAGCTGTTGTCCGTAAGGCCCCAGGTTTGATTTTAACCTTATTTTAAGAGATATTTTTAGACCAGTCAGGTTAGTGAAGTGTGTGGTTCAATGATAATATTAAAACTACTTTTTGATGTGGTACAATAAAATCGACTTATAGTAATTTGTTTTCTTTCACTTGACAAAACTGACCAATTAAAATATCGCTATCGTACCAACCAAGCTAGATAAAGACAGCAATAATTAAATTAGCTAAAAACTTCAAAATCGGCCACAATTATTTGATTAAAATAATTAAAACCAACGTTTATAAAAATAATAAAGTGTTTTCAGCTGACTTAAAAAAAAAACAGACAAGTACGAGTAGGACGCGCTCTGAGGGTTCCGTTGGATGGAACCCTTAGAGCGCGAGCACAAACAAAAACAAAAAAGTTGAAATATTGAAAGACAAACTTAACTTTGTAGTGGACAATAAGATTCTGCAATACATTCCAAATGTAAGTTTGTAACAGCAAAACAATTATTTTTAAATGATACAACTTCAAATTTATGACTTTCGGATTTATTCCTTCATATGTGCTGTAAGACCTTGCCTCTTACCAAATTTCATGATTCTAGGTCAACGGGAAGTACCCTATAGGTTTTGATTCCCCTGTGAAATCGCAAAATATGCTAAAATATGTGACATAAACGGTCATATCTTTTGATCGCTTAGATTTACAGAATTTTTCACAGCTGAAAGAAACCGTAGATTTAGTATTTGATATAAATTTCAACTTGACATCTTTACGCGTTCCTAAGAAAAAGGGTTTTGACAGACGAACAACAAAGTGATCCTATAAGGGTTCCGTTATTTCCTTTTGAGGCACGGAACTCTGAAAAGGTTTTCAATTCTACTAAACTTTTTTGTGTGTATGTTACGCGATATCTCCGCCGATTGTGAGAACTATTTTAATATATTGAATAGGCTATTATCTTAAAAGTGGTCCCATTAAAATTTAAAAAAATCTTATTCTTTATTGCGTCACCAAGGTAGTAAACTAGCTGATGAATCCCATTGAACTACCCGTGTTTTCTTTTAAATAATGTGTTATATCTCTTCTCTTCTCTATCTCTACATAGTATAATTAATTAAAGTCGCTTTCCGCGTCTGTCTGTCTGTCTGTATGTCTGTATGGCTGCTAACTCCTCCTAAACCACGTAACGGATTTTGATGCGATTTTCACCATCAGTAAGATAATTTTTCACGGAAGGTTTATATATATAACTAGCGACCCGCCCCAGCTTCGCACGTAAATTACACCCGTGCGAAGCCGGGCGGGCGGGTCGCTAGTATAAATTAAAGTCGCTTTCTGCGTCTGTCTGTATGGCCGCTAACTCCTCCTAAACCACGCAACGGATTTTGATGCGGTTTTCACCATCAGTTAGGTACATTTTCACGGAAGGTTTATATATATAACTAGCGACCCGCCCCGGATTCGCACGTAAATTACACCAGTGCGAAGCTGGGCGGGCGGGTCGCTAGTAGTCAATAATATTATTATTGTTAGGTAGCTAGGTATATAGGCTAGGTGCTAGGTTATTGTTACGTAGCTTATAAGTCGCATAAATCAAAGACAAACAAAACCAGTTACGTAGAGTCGTAAATAAACAAGCGCGAACCCTCCCCGGCGGCGCGCGGGGCGGCGGCGGTATTTGAAAAATAAATGCTTTCATTTTCAGCAAAATGTCAATTCCCAAGGGAGGCCCAAGCACAGACTGAACAAACTATAAGTCTGGGACATGAAAACCAAACCAAGCCGCGGCCCGCAGGTTTACACGTGACTTGCACTTTGCTAACATTACACTTGCTCTTGAATATCAATGATTATCAGTCTACCATGCTCCCACTGCTGGGACTCAGGCCTTCTCTCAGAGTTTTTATTATTATTTAATAATAGGCTTGCATTAGACCGCCTTGGTCCTTAACTGTTGGCCTTTTGGAAAAACTCAGAGTCACTCAGCGGGCAATGGAGAGAGCTATGCTCGGAGTTTCTTTGCGCGATAAAATCCGAAACGTGGATATTCGCCAAAGAACCAGAGTCACCGACATAGCTGTTAAAATTTGCAAGTTGAAGTGGCAATGGGCAGGCCACATCGCTCGAAGAACCGATAACCGATGGGGAAGAAAGGTTCTTGAGTGGAGACCACGAACCGGAAGACGCAGCGTAGGTAGGCCTCCCACTAGATGGACCGACGACATAGTGAGAGTCGCTGGCATCCAGTGGATGCAAAAGGCAGGCTGTCATTCAGTGTGGAGGTTAAAGGGGGAGGCCTATGTTCAGCAGTGGACGTCTTCTGGCTGATGATGATGATGATGATGATGATTAGACCGCCAACTCACCTGATGCGGTCTACGTTGGAGCACGCTTGCCTACAAGAAACCGATTCACTCATGATTTGAAGACACCCAGATTGTATCTATCGGGGAACACCCATTCAGGCAGAGCATTCCACAGACTAGCAGTTCGCATAATAAAAGTGGAATCAAAGCGCTTCGTACGGGTTTTCAGAATATCAACCATAAAGCGGTGTCGATTTTTCGTGCCCGCTCTGGCAGTCCGATAGAAAAATGTGCAGGAGGGAATTAGATCATGAAGATCAGATGCACACTCTCCGAAATGTTCTCGATAAAAGACCGATAGACTAGCAACTTTGCACCGATGCTAAGACTAAGGACGGGCCCTAATCCACCATGCTGGCCCAGTGCATGTTGATGAATGACATTAAATTAAATTGTATTTATTGAGATTAAACACGGTCAAGCCAATTACATTAGTATCTCACAATTCTCACAAAATAACAATTATGCATGTCATAATTATGTCTTTCAACTTTTGAGGTACTTGGACAAACCGGTTTCCGCGACGCGCGGCGGCCCGTAATGCAAAGCGAGACGCAGCCGCGCGCGTGCATTCACCTTGAAAAAGACCGTCTAAAGCGGTTGAAACTATAGTCAGAGTAACCGGCGTAATCATACGTGAGTAATTCCCGTGTAATATAATATAAAATGCACATAATTTATTTTATTTTCTTACTCGATGAAACTTTTCTAAAAAGTTGTCCCAACGTATCCCACTGTTACACTGAGTGTGGCTCGTTGGGAAGAATCCCAACAAGTCATAGTAACTTGTATGTTCCTGCCGACGAACAGTGCTGCCAGCCTGTTTGTTAGGTACCTGTATACGGCTGGATCGATCTTGTTGAAATCTCACAAGGAGATTGAGTGCATCGCAAGGACTGACATAAATGTCTCCGAAAAAAAAAACCATACTAACTACTCATAGAGCTTACCGGCCCGTCGTCTCCATTCGAGAACCTTTCGGCCCCATCGGCCATCTGTTCTGATCGATGAGGGAGGCCTATGTCCAGCAGTGGACGTCCTACGGCTGAAATAATGATGACTCATAGAGCCGTGACAAATTGCCACATATGAGTAAGTAGTTAGTATGAATAGCATGCACGCACGCGCACGGCGCAGCGCAGGTAGTGCGCGTCCAGTCCAACCTCCTGCCATACAGCCGCGTGAAGTGCTACAGCATACTGCATTGCAGACAAAATGTGAATCGCGGGAACCACAGCATTACCACGTGAACCTCTCTACTACATTTGTAATGAAACACGAGTGAATCGGTTTCTTGTAGGCAAGCGTGCTCCATCAAAGACCGCATCATCGCGTTGGCGGTCAAACGCACGCCTATTACTAAAAAACCGGGTAAGTACGAGTAGGACTCGTGCTCTGAGGGTTACGTTGGACGGAACTCCCAAGCGCGAGTCCAAAAAAAAACTAAATGAAGTTGAAATATTGAAAAACAAACTTAGCTTTGTAGTTGACAATAAGGTTCTTCCGTACATAACAACTACAAAATGTAAGTTTGTAATTGTAAAACAATATTTTTTACATGATATAATTTCAAATTAAAAAAAAACAGATTTATTCCTTTATATGTGCTGTAAGACCTTGCCTCTTACTAAAATTAATGATTCTAGATCAACGGGAAGTACCCTATAGGTTTTGATTCCCCTGTGAAATCGCAAAATATGCGACATAAACGTTCATATCTTTTGATTGCGTTGACTTACAACTTTTATTTTTTCACAGCCGAAATAAACAGTAGACTTAAGTATTTAGTAAAAATTTCAACTTGATACCTTTACGCGTTCTTGAGAAAAAGGGCCTTGACAGACGGACAGACAGACAAAGAAGTGATCCTATAAGGGTTCCGTTTTTTTCTTTTGAGTACGGAAGTTCACGTGATAACGCATCGAACCACAGAATAATAGTAATTTTGTTTTAGTTTAGGCACAGATTAAATCGATTTATAATTCAACACAAAGCTATCTGGAAACAAGCAAGATCAGATAATATGTGATTCAGCTAAATTATACACAAAATATAATTTACCTATTATGTGAAGCAACTTTCAATACACCTACGTACTTACTTCCTGTCGTACTTCCGGTCGTACGCACCATGTCAATACACAAGTGTATTGATAGCTTGCAAACAGTTCCAATGGTAAAAACGAACTAGAAAAAAATTCATACTAGCAAACGAAATTTACGTAAAAATATCTTTAGTCTTCCGCAAGCTTGTCGCTACCACACTGTGTAAACAAGCACGGCAAACGTACATCCACCAAGGTTGCAGGGGCACCCACCGCCCGCTGTCTGTTGAAAATGGTTCCATACAAACTCCATACACCGATCTTCGAAGTACAGATAGGGTTGCCAGATCCTGGCGTATCGATTCCTGGATATTTCTGGGGTTAGGAACGGCGTTAGTACCTGGACTCTAAGTTCAACTCAACAGGGGCGGATCCAGGATTTATTTGGGGGGAGGGGGCATTCTGACAAGGTTTGGAGCTTGACTTTTTGAACGGTGACCGAAAGTTAGTGAAAAACCCTAGTATTCGCGAATTCCGGGACAGTTAAGTGAAATTACTGGACACGGGACAAGTCACCTCATTTCGCGACTATCCCGGATTTCCCGGGAGTCTGGCAACCCGTTGTGTCTTACAAATGAGTGCGTATAGCGTTTGAGTTTTCAGTGGTAGCATGTTTAGTACAGTGCAGATTTGAGCAAAAGTGCTCTAGAAATCGACTTTCAATTGCACTTCCGTGATATGTCTGCGACTGATATCGTTGGATTCCTTGTGGTGTCAGGATCAGGAAACTGTCGGACGTGTAGTGCCAAAGTGGTGGAGCGGGGAGATACCCCCCGTCAAAGATGGCACCCGGGCCATAACTCGATAAAAACTATTTTTGAAAGCTAATAAATTGTGTCATGTTTCTTTAATACACATTATATATGTATGTGTTAAAATTTGCAAGTCGAAGTGGCAATGGGCAGGCCACATCGCTCGAAGAACCGATAACCGATGGGGAAGAAAGGTTCTTGAGTGAAGACCGAGAACCGGAAGACGCAGCGTAGGTAGGCCTCTCACTAGATGGACCGACGACATAGTGAGAGTCGCTGGCATCCAGAGAATGCAAAAGGCAGGCTGTCGTTCGGGGGAGGTGTATGTTTAGCAGTGGACGTCTTCTGGCTGATGATGATGATGATGTATGTGTTATAGTTGGAGCATCGCGGCCGCCGCCCCCGTCACGGACCGCTGTCGGCCGCGGCCCGTCGCTCGTAGAGTGTGCAGTGCAGCTGTACTTACCTAGAGCCATGAACATGAGCTTGACTCCGTTCTCGAGGCTGTACTTGGAGGGCTCCGTGTCGTGCAGCCGATGGAACAGGATGTCGTACCCCTGCACGGACTTGCCCGGCAGGAACGAGAACTCTCTGGAACAATGAGATCAGTTCACTCATCAGCATTAGACGCCATTTTCATATTTATGTTAGGTCTGCAGGCAAGACTACTAGCGATCATATGTTGCGTTCTCTGGTCCGGTCAACTCCCCGGAGACTTATTTAATCGCATCGGTAGCCATAACCCCCTGTCATCAGCAGCTGCCCAGTTTGGTGTAGTGGGACAAGACTAGACAGTGATGTAGCCTATGGTTGACTTTGAGGGACGGCAGATGAGCGATTTCTCAGTTTGACGGATGAACCTCCATAGAGATTGTGCCTCGGCACCTCCCGGAACAGCTACGCTGCTGAACTCCGCGCTACAACGTGAGCAGCGCAGCGCCGTCCAACTCGTTTGGTTGGATGTTCAGCGGAGTCCCACCTGGCGCGGTAGGCACCTGGCAGCGCGATACGTCATCGTAAATATTAATTATTCGTTGTTTTGATACTTAAATGAATACAATTTTATGATTATTCATAATTTGCCCTTGTGCTAATTTATTCACAACACAATATCAACACTTTATTGACACCACAGAAAGGACATTCCAAGAAGAAATATAAAGGTAAGTAGGTAGGTAACACGGAGCACAGAAACGCCCTTCAAGGCAACTATTAGAGCAGAAAAGTGACAAAGTTAAAACAAATATACGAACTGGTTTTAAGCTGAGTCCGTGAGAACTCGCTAGTTTCGTTTACACTAACTTTGGTACATTTCTAGTTTCAGAGTACTACTTACTTACTTACTTACCATCGTATAGCTTGTTAGCTTCATGCTTCTCTTTGAAACTAACCCGAAACAATGTCTCTAAGGGACAAGCCGTTCAATTTTCGAGGTTACAATATTAGAATCCTTTGAAACATTATTGAGTAGCCCTTTTTACGGTTCCGTATGTAGTTTACGTCGAGCTAATTTAGTTTATGGTGATTTTGCTAAATAAATATGAATTGATTTCATAGTGCCGTATAGAAGAAGTTGTTAATATTTTTAGTTAAAGTAGATACTTGGATAATATGTATAAATATTTATGAGTAAACGTATCAAATGATTCCTTGGTAATAATATATAAGTAGCTTAATTAACGTGTAAGGTATATCGGTGTGCACCCATTGCTTGTTGCCGATTGCAGTAGGAGCGCTCAAGAAGTAAAGAGGGAAAACTATATCTTGATGAAAAAAAATTTTCGCTGTGCTTCTTCGTTGAGCTCAGCAGGCCTAGCGTGGGCTGTGGATAAATTGTCTTTCCACCGTTTTTATGCATGCGTAGACGCGACAAAGCTAGAATATGGATACGTTTGTCTTTTTCTCGCGGGATAAAAACTGTGGAAAGCGTGCTAGGCCTGCAGGGCGTTCTACCTTATAGGTCATTGACCTTTTCGTATAATTATTCAAATAATAATGTTTGTCCAGTAGTTTTCTTTTTGAATAAACAATAAAAATGTTATGTCGCGATGATACATCTATGACATTTATCTATGGTGATTCAATTTTTTCTAGGCCACCAATTTCTGTACTAATAAATGTGACCACAAATTAGGAGCTCTAATATGGGTGGTATTTTGACCTCGCAGCATTATTAGGTAATGTTTGACTTATTAAGAAATCGATAGATGATATAATTATATCAGACTAGCTGCAGGCCGCGGTTTCACTGCTACCAGTTAGCGGAATAGGACCGTTATTCATAAAGGCTACTATACATGGAGAAGCCTAAACTGAACAGGAAAGTTTGCGCGAGTTTCTCTTGATCCGTGCATAATATAGACTACTAGCTGCGCCCCGCGGTTTCACCCGCGTAGTGATGAAAAATGGTGATGATGATGAAAAGTCGATCCGTTGTTCAGTTGCAGCGTGAAAGAAGAACAAACATCCATACATCCATACATACAAACTTTCGCGTTTATAATATTAGTAGGATTATAGACTGAACAATTTCGATTTGCTGCGACCAGAGACCAGGGGCCTTACGGACAACTGCCTGAGTTTTTTTTTTTAAATAAATAATATGCTTGCGCTTGACCGCCAACTCGCCCGATGTTAAGCGATGATGCGGACTACGGAGCACGCTTGCCTAGAGCGGTACGCGCGTACTAAGTACACGGTAAAGATTTATTTTCAGATCGGATGAAAAGGAAGGTAAAATCTCATGCGCGGAGGCCTTCAACTGTACATTTGTAGCACGAAGGTCGTTCGCTTAATCTCGCCCGCCATAGCGAATAAATGTAAACTAACATTCAAACTTTCGCTACATCACCAGCGACCAGCTTTCAGGTCTTTTGTTATCTATACATCTATACTAATATTATAAAGAGGAAAGATTTGATTGTTTGTTTGTTTGCATTGAATAGGCTACGAAACTACTGAACCGATTTGAAAAATTCTTCCACTGTTGGGAAGCTACACTATCCCCGGGTGACATAGGGTATATTATATTTTCAAAAAATTGAGTCTTCCAGTAGCACGAGCGAAGATAAAAAGGCCGCCGAGATCTTGGATTTTAGAAATCTACGACTTTATGTATGTAATCTACACTACTACTGTTAATAGGTTAGCAAAGTTAACACTATGTATATTTGTATAAGATCTTGCCGGATTATTAATTTAATTAAATTATTATTAAATACAATTTATTACCGTTTACGGAATCGCACTGCAGATAGAATTTTCCTTTTTTAGGGTTCCGTAGTCCTACAAGGAACCCTTATGAATTCGTTCTGTCCGTCCATCTGTCTGTCCGTCCGTCCGATTTTTATTGCTAGTTGACATTGGTGTTATGAATACAATATTTGTATTTGTAATCCGGACTTTATACTGAATTGATTTTGAAAATTTTTACATTAATAAAAGGCTACAGTATTATCCCTGTGTAACATGTTGTTTTGACAACATCATCATCATCATCAGCCCTGAGTGACCCACTGCTGGGTATAGGCCTCCCTTTGTTTATGCCACTCTCCCCGGTCTCTCGCTATTCGCATCCACTCGTTCCCGACAGTATTTCTGATGTGGTCAGTCCACCTCATCCTCGGTCGGCCTGGGTTCCGCCAACCTAGTCTCGACCACCACGCAGTCACTGCTGTACACCACCTGCCATCATTACGTCTGGCCATGTGTCCTGCCATGTTTTGACAACAACGCGGGCAAATTCGCGGGCAACTGATTTCATTGTAATAATACCTTGTATGCATAAAGTGCATTTATAAAAGCTATTAAAATATACAACCGCCTGCCTGTGGAAATTAAAATCTTAAGTGGCAACCAGTTTAAGCGCAGCCTTAAGGATTGGTTACATTCTAAAACTTAGTAATACTCTGCGAGAATACTTTGATGCGGATGAATACACTTGTTAGTAGCATTATAATAGTATTGTTATTAGTTATCGTTTTATTAGTTACTAGTAGGCCGCCCCTGCTTCGCACGGGCGAAGCCGGGATATATAGCCTATGTCAACCGGGAATAGTGCAGCATCCCAAGAGTGAAAGAATTTTTCAAATCGGTTCAGTAATTTCGGAGCCTATTCAATGCAAACAAACAAACAAACAATCAAATCTTTCCTCTTTATAATATTAGTATAGATATTTATTTATTTATTACTAGCTACGCCCCGTAGTTGCACCCACGTAGTGATAAAAAATGATGATGATGATGAAAAGTAGCTTATGTCACTCTCCAGCTCTTGAACTATACCCATGCAAAAATTCAGGTCGATCCGTTGCTCTGTTGCTGCGTGAAAGAGGAACAAACAAACCAACAAACTTTTCGCATTTATAATATTAGTATGATTATTAAGTAACTAATTGTCACCACTTAATTATAAGAAACTAGCGAACCGCCCGCCTGGCTTCACACGGGTGTAATTTACGTGCGAAGCCGGGGCGGGTCGCTAGTTATATATATAAATCTTCCTTGAAAATGTATCTAACTGATGGTGAAAACCGCATCAAAATCCGTTGCGTGGTTTAGGAGGAGTTAGCGGCCATACAGACATACATACAGACAGACAGACGCGGAAAGCGACTTCAATTTATACTATGTAGAGAAGAGAAGAGAAGAGATAGAGAAGAAGAGATATTGTGTGTTAGTGATGGACAAAACTGTTGATACTTTTACTAACTTACTTTACCATCCATGTACACAGTTTATACAATAAAGATTTTCTGTTTCTTCTGCACGTAGACGTGACGTGAATTCCTCGAGATTCGAGATACATCTCGAGGCGTCGGAGAAAGGTTTTAATTTTTTTTCTGTGTTCTGTTTTTATCTGCGATCAGTTATATTAACTATAAGCAGATGTCTTGAGTGCAATGTGTCTTGTAAAGTGTGCCCTCCAGTGAGGACATCTCCTTTTATGTATTTTCTTGATGACCAAATGGGGTCAATCGCTGGGGATAACGCGCTTTCTTTTTAACCTTCGGAGTATGGTTAGACGCGATTTCATTATCGACGATGTTTGTAGCTCGGTGGTTCGAATGAAAGGAGTGGAAATAGACAGGACGCTGCCCCGCGTCGGGTACAGATCTGCCGAGCTCGAGCTGTGAGCCTTCCTGTAACCGGCTGTGCAGTGGAGTGTGCGTACGGAGGATGCCACGGAGGGACGCGCAGAACTTAGCAGATCACTACTTTTTAACCGACTTCTAACAAGGACGGAGGAAAAGGAGGAGAAGGAAAAGTTTTTTTTTTTTAATTTGAAAGGGTGTACTTTCTGATTAGTTCCATAAAAATTCATCAAAATCAGTTCTGTAGTTTGGTTTTAAATCACTGGAAAAAAAACATGTCGGTTTTTTAAATTAATAATTATGTTCCCGAAATACATGTACATTGGCAAACTAAGAAATGATGGGAGAAACAGCGAGGTTAGCCTTCTGTGCCACCTGTAGTGTAGCCTAGGTAGGTTGGATAGCTTCAGATTGAGTTGGCGCCCGATCTTGGGGCGGCAGACGAGGAAAGATCACTCACAAGTATAAAAAAATATATTTTAAAACCCCGATAGAAGAAATGATCTTCAAACGGCTGAACAGATTTCCTTGAATCATAGCTAATTAAGAACTCTCTCGATCAAGTCACCTTTCAATTAAATAAAATTGAATCAATATTGGTTCAGCCGTTTGGAAGCTACGATGCCACATACATACAGACAAACAGATACACACTTTAAACTTATACACTCCTATTTTTCTTCGTGGACGGAAGCTAAAAGATATAAAAACCTCTATTAATGCATGTTAGTGCATGTCATAGCAAACTATGTAGCAACACTTGGGTACTACAGTTAGTGGGATCATATTATAACAATTATCAACACTCAAAATACTTCGACTTACATAACTATTATGTAAAACAGAAAGATCAAAGGTGAGCCGTCCGCGGTCCGCGGCGGAGCCACGTGACGTCACAGCATCGTTAAATACTTATGAGTACCAACATAAGTATTATTCTAACTCATTCTGCGCATAATACTCTACCTAATATAGGTTAGGTTAGGCTGTTAAAATTTGCATGTTGAAGTGGCAATGGGCAGGCCACATCGCTCGAAGAACCGATAACCGACGGGGAAGAAAGGTTCTGGAGTGGAGACCACAAACCGGAAGACGCAGCGTAGGTAGGCCTCCCACTAGATGGACCGACGACATTGTGAGAGTCGCTGGCATCCAGTGGATGCAGCTGTCAGGCTGTCGCTCAGTGTGGAGGTTGAAGGGGGAGGCCTATGTTCAGCAGTGGACGTCTTCTGGCTGATGATGATTATAGGTAGAGTAACTAGTATTCCACCGGGCACCATCACTGGTGTCTCATGGACAAACAACTAAATACTTGATACAGATCTCCACCGCTAGATACATTCGTAGGGCTCCGCTCGGTGACGCCTCTTTCTCCGGTCCTGTGCAAGCGTAGGCCATTACCTTTCGGCATTACGTATAGTTCTCAGCCAACTTTTCGATCTGACCAAGAAGATAATTATCCCGATCGCCTCACCATTGTTTAGAAACAGAAATATTCTACAGGTTTTACTGATGTGATATTCAAATTGATATTTAGCAGCTATGGTATTATGGATGTCCGTTAGTGATTCGGATTGTGATCGTGATCGCGTGCCATCTCACTCACGCACGTGGTGCGAGTAAAGATACTGACAGACGTGCTCAAAAAAAGCATGCTAATAAGCTTGCTTAAAATTAGCATGCTCTGCAAACTGTTCACATTTGCCAAAAATAAGCATGCTTGTTTTAAAGCATACTCCTAAATAGGCATGCTCAAAGCAAGAGCAAACATGTTCAGACGTGCTCGGATCACGCCCCCCCCCCCCCCCCCTACTCGCGCCTCAGGTAGCATGCTCGAAAATCAAACGTCGTTTGATTTTTGAGCACGCTCTAAATAAGCATGTTCATTACATTACACACGTGCTACTAATGAGCACTTGCTCAATAAAAGCATGCTTTTGTGCTAGTAATGAGCACGTCTGTCCGTACCTTAAGTAGATGCGAACGGGATGGCATGCAACCTCGATCACAATCAAACTTGTATAATGAGCCCGCAGTACTGAACAGTGAAAGGAAAATTGTTGATGATGATGAAACCCAAACATATCTATTTTTGTATTTAAATTTTGAGAGGAATATTTAATGATTGAACCCGGCGAAGCGGAGGGTCCCGCAGGTACGTGACCAAAATGAAATTAACCGTACCGGGATAGAACCAATTTTGTGGAATGAAAGTAATTTGGGCTGGATTCACTCGGTGGTGTCTAAAACGTACATTTAGCTGGTACCTATGTTGACATTGACGTCACGTTTGCATTTTACAATTGTTTTGGAAAATGTTTAGGAATACCTGCAGAGTGCAGGCGCACAGTACGATTACGTATAATAATCAATTTGAACATCAACTCGAAACAAAATTATTGATATTGCCAAGTCAACATGCGCATTATTCGTATTATTGATATTGCCAAGTCAACATGCGCATTATTCGTATTATTGATATTGCCAAGTCAACATGCGCATTATTCGTATTATTGATATTGCCAAGTCAACATGCGCATTATTCGTATTATTGATATTGCCAAGTCAACATGCGCATTATTCGTATTATTGATATTGCCAAGTCAACATGCGCATTATTCGTATTATTGATATTGCCAAGTCAACATGCGCATTATTCGTATTATTGATATTGCCAAGTCAACATGCGCATTATTCGTATTATTGATATTGCCAAGTCAACATGCGCATTATTCGTATTATTGATATTGCCAATCCGTAAATCGGTTCACAAGTTGAAGGTAGTATCGGAGTAATGGAAGTATATAAAAAAAGAAACGGTCCGAATTGAGAACCTTCCTGAACCTCTCTCCTGTCGGTTAAAAACTGTAAATAAATATCTTGTGTCGGCATGACCGTGACTTACTTCGCTCGACTCTGACTTATTTGAAGATATCTTTAATTGACCACTTCAAATTTTCTATATGTGCTTGACACTTGGCTAAATAGACCCCTCCAGTCGAGTACGAAACCGGTGCTACGTAACGTTTAGTACCAAAACATTTTAGACGTCTAGAGCCAAAAGAATATTAAGGGCTTGAAATTTTTTAACCCAAGACTATACCATGTTGGTAATCATAGGTTGACTATGGTAATCATGGGTTGGTATAAGATCATGCTTGTTTACAATGATTAAGTATAATAATATAATATCGTATAGTCGTATGGGTCGTGGTCGTATTTATGACTATATACATATAATTATATACTTCATCAAAACTCGCGTGAGGATTCATTATAAATTATTGTAACACCGGCTGGCACTCACGATTATGTTTTTATCGGTCGAGACGATCGACCGGTTTCGACCGGTGATCGTGAGTGCAAACCGGTGTTATAATAATTTATATATATATATATATAATATATATTGAAAACGACCAAAAAATTTGGCGCGTACTGTAGCTATTGTATCAGTTCGGTAAACCGTACCTACATACTTAGTATATCAACACACCAACCAACACAAACCAACGTATTATTAACAGGCAAAGAAGTTGTACATTTACATCGATGTTAACAGGTAGTAATTTTATTGTTCAGTGTGGAGGTTAAAGGGGGAGGCCTATGTTCAGCAGTGGACGTCTTCTGGCTGATGGTGATGATGATGAATTTTATTGTATCTACGAAACACGACAACTTTACATACGTAGTTAAACAATATTACATATTCACAGAAGAACTTGAAGGTTATAAATATACTATAATTAAAGTGCCGGCAATTAACCATCATCATAAATATAACAAAAACTTAATTATGTGTGACACCAATACGCAACATCTTGATATGACCATTAATATTAGTAGTGAGTTATAACTTCCTCTACATAAAAACAAGTTTATTTATAGTTTATAATATAACAAAATTATTTATCGGTGAATTGCTAGAAAACCAATATAAGAAGGAAATCTGTCGCCAGGCATTATGAGTGAACCTTGATTGAACATTCTTATTTAGATCAACGCGTCGAACTCCGCATCACAGTTGCTAACTGATTTCGAATGGGTGACGTTTCGTTTATACGGGTGCAACTGGCTACAACAAATTTCTTACAAAAATGGCTTGACAGCCGTTCTAATCACAAAAAAATATATCTTTACCGTGTATAACCATCAGCATAATCTTTACTTTTTTCAGGTTCTCAGAGAGACAAGCAATCATAGCGATGTTATTTTAAAATACTTCACTTAGAGGTAGAAAAAATACTGAATCATTAGGTATTGCTAAGGTCACTAAAAGGCTAGAAAAACTTGCCTTGCTTGCCCAGTTAGCAAAAAGGAAGCATAAAGACAAGGTCTAGTTCTTGTCTTACACTTCATTATTGTATTATTTATGGTCATCGTCATATTTAGTCGGTGTGGCCGAGCAAGGAGCATGTCTAGAAGAGATATATTTTATCACATCATCAGCCATTAAATGTCCACTGCTGAACAAGGCCTCCCTCTTAGAGAGGGGTGTTGCCATAATCCCCACGCTTGGCAGGCGGCTTGGAGATCGCAGTACGTTCACCGTGTACTAACAGGACGCTGCTGCCCATCCTCCGGTGGTTCTGGTCGCAGTTTTAGGACATACCCGGGTCCATATTTTATCAATCAGGTAAAAAAAATATATTGCAGGTACCAACTTATATTACAACTAGCGGTCCGCCCCAGCTTCGCACGGGTATAGATTATAGCCTATGTCACCCGGGGATAGTGTAGCTTGAAACAGTGAAAGAATTTTTCAAATCGGTTCAGTAGTTTCGGAGCCTATTAAATGCAAACAAACAAACAAACAAATCTTTCCTCTTTATAATATTAGTATAGATATGACGTCAGTACTAAAATTACACGCAGTTTACGTACAATTTTCATAAATTATACGCAGTCCACGTTTTTTTAGATCTAATAGCAATGGGTTTCTATGTCTAGTTTAGATACAATGGGTGCGGTGTTATCTTTTACTGCAGCGTGTGCCAGCTGCCAGCAGCTCAGGGCTATGCTCCGGTATTTCCAGGACCTGGAATGGCTCGAATAAGAAGCGCTGCATAATTACCTCCGACCAGGATATCAGTGCAGGACTTATCACACGACATACTCAAACAACCTCATGCTGTCGGCTATCATTTGATTAAGAAATTATTATTCTTTATTTAACTTTCTATTCTCGGGACAAGCCCGGACCTAAGAGCATCAATGGAGCCAAAACCAACATTGAGTAGCCTTTTTGTGTATAAAAATAGATGAAAGTATGTGGCTTGGGATGATGTTGGTAAATGGTCTATTGATGTTATGGGGTTATAAATAAACTACTGAGGTGAACAACTTGTAGGAGATGTATATGAAGAGAAACGACACCTGCCTTATCCTGTCCCCTCTCAATGTGTGATGACTTGTCAGACACTAAATAGGCCCCATAAAGGCTGCCTTATAATGGCACCGAAGGAGCTATATTGGTATGGGTGGCATAAGCGAGAGAAGCTGCACTTTCACAAAGCGCGGCCTACCCTGGAACTAAGGTTCTTAGCTCTTGCGGTTTCCACCCCCAATCCGCCCCGGTTAATGCAAGCCTGGGGTCTATACAACACAAAAGATCCAATTATAAGTTTCCACTAGTAGAAACTGCTTGTGTATAGTTGGAACGCTGATATTATTATATGGGTACAAGACAAAAAAAACAAAATATTAATAGTAGAGAAAAAGACCAATAATATTAAGACTCAAAAGCTAAAATACTCACATTAACTAAAATGACTATTCTCTTGGAAGCCAAGCAACCTTCATTTAAATAGGTCGGTATCTACAAAACATAACCAGAAGTTAGGGCTGTCATTTGTCTGGGTTGCACCAGTTTTGTCCTAGTTTGGGAGGCTATCCCAGAAGGGTTTCTCAAGAAGTGTCCGGGTTAAACCTGGACACTTCACTCCCATTGTGCTCGCATTGGCAGTTTTGTTCCTTTTCTATTTTAGTAGTATATTTTAAGACTTGAGTACCAAACTACCAATATGAACGCAGTGCCTCACCGCGTTCTTCCCACCAACACGTATATTTAATACACACAATTTTTTATACTTTCAAGGGTTCCGCTGAAACAGCGCGGTGCGGAAAATCAGGCGAACATGAACCTTAAAGCGCTGAGATACAGTTTGCGGTCGGGCAACTTTTCACATCACCTAAACAGGTAGCCATAAGGCCCCATGACTTTTTTTTTTTACGTGTTGGCAATTTATGTGATGGCAGCCCTAACAGAGGAGGAAACTTGCAGCTTAAATTTATGCATGGTGCCACGATAAATAGGTAAACAGCAACTAGCCTTGGTTTTGTTGAGTTATTTGATCAATAAGTAACTGTCAAGTGATGAAAATTATTAGCAAATATTAATTTACGAGTTAATCATTTACTTACAGCACTTCCACTGTCTTCTTCATCTCCTCTGTGGTCAGGACGCGATTCTCGAAGAACTCTGGACCGTTCTTTCTACACGAGTAATACTTTTCTAAGCAGGTCTTCGTCTTATCCAGCTCCCCGTAGCACGCATTGTAGAATAGAAGTAATTGTTTATCTGTTAAATCTTTTGGCACATATTTAGACTTATCCAATTTCTCTGTCCATGAGCGCAATTCATTGATATCATCTTGGGAAAATTTATCCATAGAAGTTGTTGCCTCGATATAATCGAAATCTAATTCCACGGGCATTGTTTATGCTTTTAATTGTCTTTTAGTCGTAAATATTTACGATTATAATGATTTTTGGATAACAATCCACATACACCCAACCTCAACCACAATTTTTGACAACTGAAAAATTATGTCAAATGAAATTTTGCCGATAATTTCAATGATGCCGTAATGACTCAAATTCTACTATTGTGGTAGATTACTAGACTTGCACGCAAAAATATTAGAAACTAATTAAAAATGAGGTTATGGCGCCTCGTGAGGAGTACATGTCGCCTCATTGTATTGTTTTTTTAAACTTGTATATTTATTTATTGTTAATGTGCAATAATAGTGGATTATTATTAATTAATGTGATCGTCATCGTATTTGAGTTTAACGGTCGCCCGGGAGCGGTTCGGATACTAAATAAATATAAGCTGGACCATCTAGATTTCAATTCACTGAAAATCTAAAATTTACACATTTATAAATTACAAAAATATGATTTCAAGCATCGTAGACTTCACTAGATATAATATTCAATGTTATTATTGTATTGAATAAAAAAAAACAACTTAACTGTAATATGCCTGATGCAGCAACGCCCGATTCCGACTCATCGTAAGCTTGTCGAAATATTGGTTCTTAATAATGAGTTTTAAAGTTATAACATAGGTATTTTCATTCCAGCGAGACGAACTTGGTAATCGTTACGAGGCGTGACCGCTATGTGACATTTGGAAAATTACATTGGAGGATTCTAGTTATATTGCTAACACCACTGTTCTTATTACCGGTTGCATTTATTGGACGTAATGATGTAAGTTTTACCAATTGATAAAAGTAAACAATTAATCAGTGGATACAAATACCGTTCTATTCGGTTAGAACGCTGCATTTTCTGCAGATAGTAAGACGAAAAATTGTTGCTGGTCTTTGCTGTATCCATATTTTACGTGCTTATCTAATAATAAGTTTAATACCTTTAAAAGAGTAGACATTTTTAAATTTTTCCAGGCTTACAAATGTTTTTACGCTTTTCTCGTGACTGCTACATATTGGGTAACAGATGCAATGCATCCTAGTATTGTAGCTTTGATCCCCATTGCTGTGTCTTCTATTATGGGAAGTAGTGGATTTATCAGTGAAGTAAGTACACATTGTTGAAACCTCTTGGATATTATATTATTCTTATCTTTTTATGTATTAGCTTGTAAAATTGGTAGCTTTTACCTTAGATAAACCGTTTTTAACCGCTCAGTGTGGAGGTTGAAGGGGGAGGCCTATGTTCAGCAGTGGACGTCTTCTGGCTGATGACGATGAAACCGTTTACGTTAAAAGTTTAAATACATACGACGTACCCACCAACGTTGACTAAAAAGTCAACGTGTACATTAAAAACTCTACCTGACTAGAAGCAATCAACAAAGTCCTCCAATTAAATTTTGGTCTGTGTGTGTGCGTCAATAATTGGGTAAATATGTCCCTCACACAAATTGCACAAAATTCTCTCGTGAAATCTAGTAGTTAGGCAAAATACTAGTATAAATTGTCAAATACTTACAGTTATACGTGAGAAATGAAGTATTGGACTGTATCGGCATAATGTTAATCATAGTCGCCATAGAACAAAGTCATTTGCCTAGAAGAATTGCACTAAAATCACTGCTAATTTTTGGGTGTTCTCATTACCGGTAATTATAATTTCTGAGGTAATCTAAACTATGGAATACAATATACATACCTACCGTACCTACTCTCTCGGCTTTCCATACATCTTCTTCTTATATACCTATAAAAGGCGATGTGATGTTATGTGTGTATGTATGTATGTTCCCTATGGACTGCAAAATGGCTTGACCGATTTTGACGGGACTTCACTGATGATATAAGGAGTAATCCACGTGAGTGAATCCGCAGGATGCAGCTAGTTTCATATAAATGTTAAGTCAATATAATTTATCTAAATTAATTATCTTATTATTTTTATTAAATTAATTATCTTACTAATTGGTCTTTATTATAAAAAGTTTGAAATATTATATTTCAAACTTTCAAAATTTGTTCAAAAAAAAAAAAACTTCAGATAATTATATACACAGTGTTACAATAAATGGATTCTAAAGTGATATGATTATTAACGGGATATTTACCGTGGTAAGGTTCATATAACTTTAGTGAACAACCGTGATAGTTTAAAACAGTGTTTTAAATGGATTCTTAACCAACTTCAGGATGGAGGTTCTCAACTCAGTTTAAAGTAGAGGAAGATATCGACGTGGTCCCACAAAAATTCATTTACTTTGACTCAGTAGTTTTTAACAAGTTCTAATATTACGAATAATTTTGTTCAAGCGCTTAATATTTTTACTAGTCTGTTTTTTTAAGACTTTTGTGTACGTAGTTATACTCGGGATTTTTGCTGTCCTTATTAAATTTATATTGATAATTTTATTATTTCACAGGTTAAGTTTTATTCTATTCTTCATGACCATGTTTCTATCGATGTGGATTTCTGGCACCATTGCGTGTGGACTGATGATGCCTCTCGTCAAGGCTATACTCGTTGAACTAGAAAAAGTGAGTATTATTATATCTACTGAAATGTAGTTCCGTACTTAATAAAAAGAAAACCAATATATCACAATAAACTATAATCCTAAGATTCGCAAAATCCCATAAATTGCGACTTACTTCAATATTTTTAGACCCATCTAAGGTATTTTCGTATCGTGTTAAGTAGTAGCTACTAATTACAAGCTGTGAAAAGGTTACCCCATAATGCAAACCCATTAATAAAAAATAAAAAATAAAACGAATAGTCTACCCCGAACTGTGAAATATTCTATTTGCATAAACTGCTTGTCTAGTAAATTTCATGACCATCGGATAAATCAAATCGCTTACTGATTTAACAAATATACAAACATACATACAGACGCTGACTTGTTCTGGTAGAATCTGAGACCCAGACTTCTCTGTGAATTTAATTTGCAGTTGGGGATATTGGAAGTATATCAAATAATTGGGAAAGCAAAACGAAAGTCAATCAGACATGGAGAAAGGTAACATGGGTTTGATTAAAGAGTTAGAAAAGTAACTTGCTTTAAGATGGTCTAATAATTAACAGTGACATTATGTATCTTATGTTTCAGTAAATCGCGACCTTCAGATTTTACCATTTTTTATTTCCTTGGTATAGCGTATTCTTCTTCGATAGGTTAGTCCAATAAAATTATCAAAAAGTAGTTTTTTTCCAGGTAATTAGAAATTTTTTCTCCAGTACAACTTTCGTTATGTTTTCTTTTGTTGTTTTATCAATAAATTTATCCCTACACAGTAAATAGCTATGGCTACGTAGGTACATCAAAATTGTGTATTAATTTAATTTATTCTGATGGTTAACAATATACAATACTTCTTAAAAACCAGCAATTACCTATATCAATATTAATTCAATCTCAAAGTGAGATGTGTGTGACGTGATTGAACTTAAAATAATATTTCGATATTTCAGGTTCCATGGCAACTATAATTGGGAGTCAAACCAATCAAATACTTAAAGTATATTGCGAAACGTAAGCTTTATTGAACGAATAATCACTTGAAATCTATTTTATGACATGCAACATAATACTTTTGCCGTATTTTTTCCTCGTACCTATAAAATAAAATTATAGTTGTAACTCTTGTACACAAATTTTATAATGAACCAGAAGTACCTAATTATTCAAAAATTAGGCAACCTGCTTGGCGACTATCTAGCCTCTTCTTCTTCATCGTTTACGTCTCTGCTTCTTTCTTTTTCAAGGTTATTTCCAGCAGGACCAAAGATTGAATTTCCACATTTTATGCTCCTCAACCTTCCAGGCGTTCTAGTGCTTGAGACCATCTTGTACTTTTGGATGAACTTATATTTCATGGGAATGGGTCGGTAAGTTTATAGCATGCTTAGCTAAATTATGATTTTCAAATTAAAATTAAATCTAAAATGTTTTTATTTCCGAACAACATGATCCTTAACTTTAACTATAAACTTTTAAAAGCAAAATTGAATAACTATACTAGTAATAATAAATTAATATACGATGTTTTAAAATTTATCTATCCTTGAATGTTTAAGAAAAAATTGCGAGTGTCTACTACCTATAGATACGATTAGCTAACGAAATGCCGACTAGCCGCTTCGTGAAAGAAAGGACTCACAGAACCACAGACCTACGCAATAACTAGCTTTTTATCTTTAATATTGATAACAGGCGTTATATTTCAGCACTCAAACAGACATTTCATTAGATATAGGAATGACAGAGGAAGAAGCCCTTTATATCAATACTTTATTAGCAACACAGTTTCGCCAATTGAGGAAAATGAAATTTCATGAAGGTGTAAGTTATAAAAATAAACCTGAATTTCATATTTAAATAAAAATAACCGCATCTGCTCATGTAACTGTTATTTCTGTAGATCATATTAACCATTATCATATTTACTGCCTTAATGCAAGCAACAATAAGTTATGCATATATTGATCAGAAAAGTCTTGGCTGGTTTCACAAGTAAGTAGAGACAAAAATAGATGACTCATCCTTATTTGTTCAGGTACAGAATAAATTATACATAGTTCTACAACATATTCAATTCCACTGCCCGATAATTCTGACATTAATTTATTAAATAAACAAAATACTAAGTTAAAGTTAAGTTAACTAACACTAAATACCGAAACTACGCATTACAATGAAACTATTATTTTAATGTTATTGATAATAATTGTTTACTTCAATTTAGCCATTTTAGAGTATCGTCTCCATGCATGTTGTGCGCAGTCTTACTGTTCATCATTCCAAGAGATCTTAAATTCTTGGAGTTCTTCAAAAAGCGATCCGGTAAACAATAACAATTTATTCTAATTTCATTCAAATACTAGCTGCGCCCATGGCTTCACCCAGTACACTACATGGACCGTACACCTAAAATATCTTCTTGGGTTAAAAATTGCATAAATATGTGTTAATCTATGGTGTGGGTGTCAGCTGCCTGCATACAAAATTTTATGTAAATACGATTATGGAATTGAGTGGAAACAAACATACCGAAACATTAACACACAAACTTTCATATTAAATTTAATAATATTATATATAGTGTTATTTACTGAAAATCACTCAAAATAAAGTGAAAAATACCAAAACTCTTTTTTCAATAATATTAGATGAAAGCAGAGCACCTTGGTCTTCTCCAAGTAAATCATGCTTAAATTGGCAAGCAGTAAAACACAATTTCAACTGGAGCGTGCTCTTCATTATTGGTAAGCATTGTCAATTATTTGTCAATATGGAACACGTTTTACCGATTTAATTGGAATACCTAACGTATAAAATTGTGCACTATTTTCTTTTTAGAGGTTGACAGGAAAGGG
Organism: Agriopis marginaria; assembly: GCA_932305915.1. Classification (NCBI taxonomy): domain Eukaryota; kingdom Metazoa; phylum Arthropoda; class Insecta; order Lepidoptera; family Geometridae; genus Agriopis; species Agriopis marginaria. Next base: position 227,899 of record OW029935.1, read on the forward strand.
ACCGTAGCTTGGCGGTTAGAGCGCTTGGAACGTAACCCAAAGCGCAGATTCGAATCCTGTCAGTTGTAATTTTTTTGAATTATCTATAAAATTAAATAGTAAATCCTTATGAGTGGTACAGTCATCATCACCATAGTCAGCCTTTTAACAGTCCACTACTGGACTTTTAGCCTACCCCCGAAAGGGTGATTGGGCCATATCCACCACGCTGGCCCAGTGCGAATTGGTGGATTCACATACGCCATTGAATTCCTTCTCCGTACGTATGCAGGTTTCTTCACGATGTTTTCCTTCACCGAAAAGCCAGTGGTATGAAAATCCGTACATAAGCTCCAAAGAGCTCATTGGTATGGGCCCGGGGTTTGAACCCGCGAACTCACGCTTTCAAGTCAAGCGGTCTCCCAAATGGGCTACCACGGCTATTACACAATACAAGAGTGGTACAATACTTTAAAATAAAATTTATTATTTTCCATATTAAGTTGCAGTATGGAAAAAAGGACAAATCGGATAAAATGGAAAAAAGGAAAAAACTATTTCATGCCCTTATCGGTAATAAGGAACACGACTAATTGTACAGAAAGTAACCAGTTGGATGACTTTTCACCAACCAAGGACTGAAGAAGTAGAATTATCTAACATTAAGAGTTTTTCTATTCTCAGGTGGCAGCGCCGCTCTCTTTGATGCCCTGCGTGACTCCGGGATGACGGAGGAGTTCGAGCAGTTCCTATTTCTGTGCGCGAGCTGGCCTTCATCCGCTCTGATCCTTCTTATCATCATATTCACAAAGTGCCTAACTGAGTTTGCACCCAGCTCGTGTGTTGCGTATAGTATCCTCCCGCATATTGCTAGATTGGCAAGTTATTATTACTATAACTTGTTAACTTAATAATAATGAGAACTTATCCAACAAAAAAAACTGGTAAGGATACCTAAGTAAAAAAAAATGGTTTAGATAAAACTAAATAATGGTAGAAAACAGAATTTCACAATGGCAGCACTTAAATAGACTTTTTACAGTGCCACCAACTTTCACTGTTCAGCCACTCAGCAGGTGGACAAAATTGGAACTACCGTTTTTCTAGGTGAATTTCTTAGATGGCAATACCTTGTTCTCCACTAGCGTCGCTGTCAAATGAACAGCAAAGATGATGGGACTGTAAATATCGCTAGATGGCGTTCCAAATGCGTTCTGAATCAACGTTAACTGCGTCAATAACGCGAAACAAGCGTAGTTTATAATAGTCTCAGAATAATGTACTCTACATAGTGATCAAGACTGCTCCAATGAAACCAACAAGACGACGACACGAAAACATTTCTACGCTCCGTTTAACGTATATTCAGTTATCAGCTCACTAAAATAAAGCTGTATTACTTCTCATTTTGCTATGTTATAAATGCGTCGTCGGCTCTGTTGACGTGATTTGAAACGCGATCAATTAAAAAATTAAAAAATAACCCAAAACGATTTTTATTCTGTGGTATGGATAACTCGTCACGTAAGTGTTTGAGGGTAGTTTGAATTTGTTTGCAGGGCGTACGCTGCAGTATCAACCCCCACTATCTCATGATGGCCGCGACTCTATCCTGTTCACTGTCATTCCACCTGGTGACCGGCTCGACCGTTAACGCCATGGTCGCTGCCTACGTCCACATACCGCCTTTTAAGATGGTACGAATTACCATTATGGTCATACTTATTTTCCCCATAATCCCCTCTCGGAGCTGAAATTAGCTGAAATAACGGAAACGATCAGACCAACTCATTTTTATTACTCCCGACGCAAACAGAGACGTGTGTAGGTATCTGTATGTGACATGTAACTTCCAAAATTAGATTTTCCCTGTCCCAGATGATTTGTCTTCTACTGCGCGGTGTCTTCTATATCTTCTGAATTATCATCGCTACCTTATTTGTGGACGTCGGCAATGAGGGAATTATATTTTCTAAACTGTTTACTTTTATTCAGAAATACAATGGTGGCTCTTCATTTTATCATTTAACTCTACAGACGCAGATCGCACTAGGTAGTGGCACCGCGCATGTATCAGATAAGAGCCATCATTATTATTTTGCCCATTTTGCTGACATTTCCTCACGAACCATACATTTTCCAATATGGGTGTTCCCCGATAGTTACAATCTGGGTGTCTTCAAGTCGAGAGTAAATCGGGTACTTATAGGCAAACGTGCTTCATCGTAGACCGTATCATGGCGGCTAAGCGCAAGCCTATTATATATAAAGTACCATCACTCACCGCGGCCCTCGAACTATCTATAAGCATAAAATCACGTGGACTCGTTGTTGCGTGAAAGTTTATTAAAGTGTGTTTGTATAAAACACTGTCTTCTATTTATGTAACCAGATGAAAGCGGGAGTGGGGGTGTCAGTCGCGTCGGTGACGGTTGCGTGGTTGACGGCGGCGGCCTGGGCGGCGGCGGTCTGGAGCGACTCGTACACTCGTCCAGAGTGGGCCCACACTAACGTGTTTAATATACTGCAGGTGTAGCAAAAAACTGTATTTTTTCTTTATCGTAGCCGGCCCAGATATCTACTGCTCGCACCTCCTGTACAGTTAAATTAACCGCTAACCCATATGGTCTGTGTACACATTAACTCATGTAGCCATTAGCCCATGTAGCTACTTAATCAATGTAGTGTAGACAATAGCTCATTGAGCCAGTTAACCTATGTAGACGTTAGCTTATATAGCCATTAGCCCATGTAGACATTACCTCAGTGAACCAGTTACTCTATGTAGACGTTAGCTTATATAGCCATTAGCCCATGTAGACATTAGCTCATTGAGCCAGTTAGCCTATGTAGACGTTAGCTTATATAGCAATTAGCTCATTGAGCCAGTTAGCATATGTAGACGTTAGCTCATATAGCCATTAGCCCATGTAGACATTAGCTCATTGAACCAGTTAGTTCATGTAGACATTAGCTCATTGAGCCAGTTAGCCTATGTAGACGTTAGCTTATATAGCAATTAGCTCATTGAACCAGTTAGCCTATGTAGACGTTAGCTTATATAGCCATTAGCCCATGTAGACATTAGCTCATTGAACCAGTTAGCCTATGTAGACGTTAGCTTATATAGCCATTAGCCCATGTAGACATTAGCTCATTGGACCAGTTAGCCTATGTAGACGTTAGCTTATATAGCCATTAGCCCATGTAGACATTAGCTCATTGAACCAGTTAGCCTATGTAGACGTTAGCTTATATAGCCATTAGCCCATGTAGACATTAGCTCATTCAGCCAGTTAGCCTATATAGACGTTAGCTTATATAGCAATTAGCTCATTGAGCCAGTTAGCATATGTAGACGTTAGCTTATATAGCCATTAGCCCAATTGAACCAGTTAGCCTATGTAGACGTTAGCTTATATAGCCATTAGCCTATGTAGACATTAGCTCATTGAACCAGTTAGCCTATGTAGACGTTAGCTCATATAGCCATTAGCCCATGTATACATTAGCTCATTGAACCAGTTAACCTATGTAGACGTTAGCTCATATAGCCATTAGCCCATGTAGACATTAGCTCATTGAGTCAGTTAGCCTATGTAAACGTTTGCTTATGTAGCCATTATCCCATGTAGGTTGCCAACCCATGTAGCCAGTTAGCTTTTGTAGAAGTTAGCTCGTGGAGCCAGCTAGCCCATGTAGCTGTCGTCAGCCCTTGTAGATGTTAGCCCATAAAGCCAGTCACATCCTGTTTCCCCAGTGTCCTTAATTTTTAGGGAATAGCTTTACTACATACATAATTGTATCTGAATATATGTATGGATATATTTAATCACAAACAGTCGAAACCTTGGTTATGAGTGTAATCAGTAACAAACCTAACGTCACATAAAAAAACAGTTACTTATAATTTGCAACATATTTATTTTTCTAAAAACAACAAACACATTCCTCGTCCACTTACATATTTACAAACTGAGCATTATGGCACCTCCACACGACGCCAGCTAGCGGACTGGACACACCTTTATATTTGCGACAATAAATAACCACCACAAACTACAGTACACAGGGTAGATTAATCTTCGATCTAACACCAGGGGGTTACACAAGACCCACTTTCTGTTAGCGTTCACGCCTGCGGAAAGATGAAATTGTATGAAAATGACATTGACAATGACATTAGCTTGAGAGATGTTATCCCAAGCTAATGTCATTTTCATACAATTTCATCTTTCCGCAGACGTTAACGCTAACAGAAAGTGGGTCTTTTGTCTAAACCCCCTGGTGAGCTGTTGTCAAACGCCAAGCCTGCCAGTAATGAAAAATATTTATGGGCTTATTCTGGGCTGCGTTCTTTTATCGTCGTCCAACATCGAACGACGCCCCAAGGCGGGTGAATCTATTTCTTACATTTGTACAACCCATTGTCAAACGCCAACATAACAAAATCGGGAATAAGTACATACTAACTTTAAAAAAAAATATCAACGAATTATCGAAAGAAAATAATTATTTATCCCAAGTTGTCGGGCATCAAATGCGTAGTACGCAGCTTAGAAACATCTATTTTACTTGACATGGATTCTTATTATAAATGCAACTATTACGAAATCAATAAAAAACAGCGTTATATCATGTCGCAAATACTAACCCTGATGCAGAAACAATCGATAAACTAAAGTATTTTGTGTCGCTTTCACACCTGACACGTGCCAACGAAGTCGACAGATCATTTAATACCAGCTTATCGAGTATTTGTACATTAGAGTGTAAATCTTAAAATTTAAAATACCTATCGGGATCACCTTCCCCCGCTTGCTTTCTCACGGTTCATTCACACACACACACACACATGTTGAACACATTCAGACGGGGGCTATGATAGTGTGCGTTATACATCATTCCGCTTCACTCATTTAGCTGACAAATAATGTAACTTAAATTTTTAATACAATTAAATATTCGATCAATAAATATATAGCAAAAACTAATTTTTATTATTGTTCATGAATTATTTAATAGGAATATAATTTTTCCCATAAGTTTACATTACATTTCTGTACGTAGTAGAATTACGTGTTAAAATGCATTTTCAAGGCATTTTTTGTACATTTAAAAAGCGTAAGTACAATAAAATTGTCCATTTACTTGATCCAGTTACTTGAAACAACACAATTTTCAAATTTAGTAAGTCGTACACAAAAACACCAAAAAACATTGCTTATCTTCTATAATTGTAAATATTGTAATGGCCAGTTCCGTTATTTTAGTAGCTATCCATTCCAGCTACCTAATTCTGTGCTCGATAGCTAGTGGAATTATCTGAACAGATTGTTTTGATTTACAGTACACTGAATGCAGTAAGAGATCCAGTCCAATTACTGGATTGGCTGTCAGTTCTACAATTCGCACCAATCACATCAGGCGAGTTGGCGGCCAAACGCAAAACTATTATTTAATAATTAGTAAAAATAAACATTGTTACTTTTGAGTTTACAATTCAACGGTGTATGTATACGATTGTTATGGTATTGTCCATTTGGTCCAGTCTAGCTGGATTAATGTGAACCGACAATAACTTATGTTTTTTGCTATACAATTGGTTATCACTGAAGTGCTTGAATCCAGTAACTGGATTAACGTAAACAGACGATTTGTTACGGTATTCAGTACCGCTGTGGTTAGCGGAATCAGTGACGGATGAGAGGTCCTCTCAGCGCGGTATCTCCCCCCCCCGCGACTTGAATTATCTATGTTTAATGGTGCCTACAGCGGCACCATACACCGAGTATGTTTATACCTTTAATTAGGACCTATTCACACCGAAACAAACACGCGCCACGAGTTATAAACTTTTGTCTTTATTAAGCAATAGGTAATATTCGCGCTGTGATCTCGGTATGAATTGGCCCTTAGGTATTATAAAATCACATGTAGCATTTATTAGTATTATTCAAGGCACAGGTTGTATAAAGCCTAGTTCTCGATTAAATTGGAAATTACATTTAAACTTTTTTCTTATATATTTTGGAACCGTAAAAGCCACTCGTTAAGCTAAATATATTATTATACTACAATATATAATATTTTATCACATATCATGATCAAAATACTACAACGAAACCTATCTTAGGAACCTCTCAATACAGATGAGAATTCGTACATTCATATTAAAATATCTATTCATTATTATAATAATATTTCTATAAAAATATAGATTAAGGACATTATTATATTTGTGGCCTAGTACGAACAATTCGTATAGTTATTTGGGTACCGTTACTTTTGTTTCGGCACTTGACCCTTTGACCTACACCAATAACTTAGAAACCATAAATTCTGACATTTTGTTTTCACCTGTGGGAACAACAGGCAGAGATAAATGCATTATAAAATGCTACTACTGCGGTAGAGATATACGAACATGACATAAAAATTAAAATATTACAAATATTGGTATACATTTACTACAAATGTTATAAAAAGTTGAATTTCTGTACAAAACGGCAGATTTATTCAAGTGATATATTATCCAAAATATATTATCTTATTTGATTACATTTATATAGTCATGAATTTACAGACAACAAAGTCTACCCTTTCTCCACCATTATGTAAATCGTTCTAACATCCGCACCACAATGACTCGTCACCACACACACACAAGTGCTAAAATTCTTTGCACCGTACACACTACACACTTTTTACTAACATTTCCCTAAATGTTAAAAGCGGTTTTTTAGCTCTCATTGAACGGGTAATAGTCACAGGAGAAGAGTCCTTTCGTGATGTTAGCTATGTCCGTAGTGTGGTTGGTAGCTGGCACGGAGCAGTTGAACCGGCTGAGCGAGTCCAGGAGGCTGTAGGTGACGCTGCAGTTCAGAGAGACCGGGTCGTTGAGCATCGAGTGGGCGGAGGTGCCATTGGAAGCCACGTGCTCTATGGGGGTGAATATCAGCTTACCCCAGGTGGGGTAGGCGCCCCAAACGATGAGGGTCGTGATGATTTTGGGCCCGATGCCGCCGACAGCCTGAAATCAAACGTTGAAGATAATTATAACTTCAACAGTGGAGGCAGAGCCCAAGCTAATAGTTTGAGGAACCTCACGAAAATATGTGCAGCATCGAGGATTGTTATCGAAGCTCTTTGCTATAAGGCCGTTCACCAATATGACTATCGGGACAATGATCGTCGAGTCAACATCCCACATGGCGGTAACCTCGTGAGCCAAGTCAAGGTACTTGCTGAGTTTGTCCTTCTCGGCCTTCACGAGGTTCTCGTCATGTGGGATGGTGATGTCGACGAGCACTGCCCGGCGCTGGGACCGGTCGACCAACACGATATCAGGCTTATTGGCGACAATAGTCCTGTCCGAGATGATAGACCATTCCCAGATCAAAGCACGACAATTCACTAAAAAATATGGCTATGGTTTTTACTACCAACCAATCAGAGCACACGATTCGGAAAAGTCAATTATTTTTTCTCTAAATTGTGATATAACCTCTTTGCACATTGAATTGAAATAATGTACGTACAAGATAATCAAACAAGACCTAAATTGGCCACCAATTACTTTAGACGCCTAGATAGTAACTATTGGGGAACACCCATTCAGGCAGGACATTCCACAGTCTTGTGGTTCGCAGAATAAGTGTCGGAATATCAACCATACCTTGTTTTAAGACGAATATTGTTGTAGTTTTTGAATTCTTACAAGAATAGTTTTTCCCTAGTGAGATGTAACAATAACAGAATAATACGTACCATCTTGGCGGTGGGTATGTGTGCGACGCCGGCCACGATGGCGTTGGGCGGCGTGCCCACCGGCATGTGGAAGGCCATGGAGCAGGCGAGCGTGGCCGGCACCATCAGGTACCGCGGGTCGATGTGCAGCACGCGAGCCTGCCGGGGAACAGCGGGGTCACTTCTGTGGCGCACCATACTCGGGCGCTCCCTCGTTACATTCTCAGGTAACAGGGGAGCACAGTGGCCAGTGTGCATCATTAACACAGGAAGACGATGCCTCGCGTTGATGGATCGATCTATGATCTACTCTTTCCAATATATCACTGGCCGCGCGATTTCACCTGCTACCCTATAGAAACTATGAAATTTGCCATGATACATGTTCTATGTATGTTAATCCAGGGTATACCGGGTGTAAGAGAAACGGTACTAATAACCACTTGTATTTGCGGCCCCTCACGGTGCTCTGACACCGGAGCACACACTGTCACTTTCGTACGGCCGATTTTTTTAAAAATCAATAGACCTTGAATTCTGGCAGGATCGCTCTATCTAAATGTGTACCTTAGTTCAAGTAGAATAGGATAGAAATAGTTTCATATGCGTAGTTGTTCAAGAAAAAACAGGATAAGGCGATTTTGTCACCACCGTGCGCGACGGGTTGGTAACTGTAGTAACCAGCGCTGTCCAGAGCCATCTATGCGTGGTTACTGTAGTCAGCAGAACTACACAAGTGGTTATACTATCTAAACACAATAGAATACCAATGTTCTTGACTTAATAGTTTAGTATTTTGTAAACTAGCAATGTAAAGCGTACAAAACAATGTACAAAATGCAAAAGTTAAGTGCAGGCAAACATTCACATTTATTATTCACGTGATTGTTCGTAGTTACTTGCTATTATAAGACATCTTTGGAACTTAATACAGGCATTATTTCAGCAATTTTTTTTTGTAAAAAGAGGAGCAAATTAGCATGCGTTTTGCCTAATGGTAAGCAGCTGACACCTGCAACACTAGCGGTGTTGCAGCCCAGGGAAGTAGTTGTAGACACCCTTTTTGAAATTCTTCCAAGTTGAAGGTCGGTGGGAGATCCATGTGAGGATCTGTGTCATGACGCCAAGTAAGTCAGCAAGAAGTAGAGCTCTACTGGTTATGTATTAGCAATAAGGTATTAGTGAGTAATGCAGTAACAGTTACCATGTTGGCGAGCACGGGGAGGATGAGGTTGGCGATGGCCACGTTGGAGGTGAACTCCGTGATGAACTGCGTCACCAGCACCACCACCAGCAGCACCCACACCTCGTCCAGCCCCGCCAGCCCTTCCAGCGAGGAGCCGATCATCTTCGACAGGCCCGTGGCCTTGCTGCCTTCAGCCAGCGCGAACCCTCCACCTGGAGACAAATTCACATTATTTATTTGTCAGAACTTTTCTTTATTTTATTTTTTTACATCGGACTAGGCTAACGTTTGAACGCGATCTCGCCTGATGGAAAGCGATGATGCGGTCAAAGATGGAGCACGTTTGCCCAGTAGTAACCTATTAACCCTAGACTTGAACACTCCAAGATTGTAATGCTGCGGAAACACAGACAGGGGCAAGGCGTTCCATTGTTTTGCTGTTCTAATTAAGAAGGAGGAGTCACAACGTTTGGTGCGAATAAATGGCATTTCGAACTAGTAAGGGTGACGCCTTGCCGTTCGTCTAGACGTCCGGTAATGAAAAGGTGATGGGGGAACAATCTATATACACGGGTTCATCTGAAAACCGGCGCTGATAGTCCTTGACTTACAGCATTAATGCCGAGACGGACCCATTCGACACTGATTGTATCCTCTAGATATAAGTTTTTGTAAAGGTGTCGAATAAAATTTATTTTCTTTCTTTCTTTTCTTTCTATTATGCGTACTGCTAGTCTGTGGAATGCGCTGCCTGAATGGGTGTTCCCCCATAGATACAATATGGGTGTCTTCAAATCACGAGTGAATCGGTTTCTTCTAGGCAAGCGTGCTCCACCGTAGACCGCATCATCGCTTTACATCAGGCAAGTTGGCGGTCAAATGCAAGCCTATTATTAGATTTAAAAAAAAAACTTCAGGGGATCGGTAAATGGCGATGCTTACCGAGCAAGAACAGCAGACCCCAAGGAACCTTCTCCTTCAAGATGTTCCACGTCACGACGCTGGGAGACGGCTTCATCGCTGACAACTCTTCATCTGGAAACCATTACCATTAGCCATACAGCCATTACCACATCAACTTACTACATATCTTTATAAATTTAGTCAACACAGTCTATGCTCTCGTCTAGTCGCGGGCATCCAGTGGATGCAAAAGGCAGGCTGTCGTTCAGTGTGGAGGTTAAAGGGGGAGGCCTATGTTCAGCAGTGGACGTCTTCTGGCTGATGATGATGATGAGTCTATGCTCTATCAGTACAAATTTTAGATTGTTGTGTCAATAGTTCTTGAGAGAGACAAAAGATTATACACTATGCGAGTTAGAGTTAGAGAAAAACGCCAAATCAGAACTTGAAATGTCATCTTTTTTAATGTTATACAGGCTAAGGGCGTTTGACCTCAGCTCACGCGATGCTAAGGGCATTTGACCTCAGCTCACGCGATGCTAAGGGCGTTTGACCTCAGCTCACGCGATGCTAAGGGCGTTTGACCTCAGCTCACGCGATGCTCAGGGCGTTTGACCTCAGCTCACACGATGCTGAGGGCATTTGACCACAGCTCACGCGATGTTAAATGACAGTGTGTTTGCAGATGATATGCTCCTAACTTGTAATGGGAACTGGCTCTCAAGTGCTGCCGGAACACCATTAGGTACTTGGCGACTGAATTTCAAGTCGAAGGTGGTAGCCAGCGGGGTGCTAGAGAGCGCTTGCACCGAGCGATGTCTGCGCGTCTCTCAGAACGTGTACCATCTACTCACAGGAGGAGGAAGCCGAGAAGAACTTGAGGAAGTCTACGGACATGGGCAGGATGAACATGAGCACCACGATGAACATCGACGTCACGCCGTCCTTCACCTTCCTGCAACACATAGCAACTTGATTACACCTCCATTGTACGGGGCTACGCGGAAAGGATGTAATAAGCTAGAAGAGTTTCGTTAGGACGCTTGCAGACGATGCGTAGTACAAGTAGCAAGTAGAAGTTGTAAGTAGCTCCTACGCATCGTCTGCAACGGTTTGCTTATTGCAACTGGCAGTGGAAGTTCTACTAAGCACTACCACTGCCACTTGCACTAAAGAAAACATTGCAGACGATGCGTAGTAGCTACTTACAACTTCTACTTGCTACTTGTACTACGCATCGTTGAAACGTAAAGTTGACACGTTACGGACCTATGACTAGTTCGATTTTTAAATTACTTTACCTCCCTAGGGAGGTTGCATGATCCTGATTATGTGTCTGATTATGTGTATGGCAACAAAGCATGACACGAGTGCAATATAAGGAATTATGTATTCTAAGTCAAATGTATTGCAATAAAAGTTAACTATAATTATATACCTTATTGTCATCATTATAAGTATTTGTTTTTAGATTGGATTATATATTATTTTATTTTGTAGTGGTGTACTGTATGTGTGCTTGTACCGAGACATCACCAAACGGCTCCAACGGAAGACCAGCGCTGGTTAACAGCCGGCATTATGCTGAGTTGGGGCCGATTTGTGACCTTATAACTTGTGTCTATAAGCTAATTAAAAATAAACTAATTTGGTCACAAATAAACTTTTTCTTTTTTTTTCACGTGTCGAGTGTTGTTTGTGTGTTATATAAATGTGATATTTACATGGTGGTGAGCACGTCAGCCCAGCCCGGCATGAACCCGGGCCGCCGGAAGATGTACAGGAACACTGCCAGGATGAACAGCAGACCGGACGCCTGAAACAATACCACGCACGTGTAATTTAATGGTGTGAACAATAACGAGCTAATCAATCAAACATGTACCTGCAGGGCAATCGCGCTAAAAAATTACAGACGAATCGTTGACGAAACGCAAACGCTCCACAACTTTTGGTCGAGTACGTAGCGGCGCGTAAAAGTTGATATTTTCTAACTTTATCAAAAACGTTCGTTTGACAGCGTCTACGTTCCAACTGTGATCGGGTTGCGTTGCGTTTCGTCTTTGGTTAAAATCATTAGCGCGATACGAAATCGACCAAAAGTAGTGGAGCGGTTGCGATTGGTTCTGGTCGCAGTTTTAGGACATACCCGGGATGTCCTAAAACTGCGACCAGAACCACCGGAGGATGGGCAGCAGCGTCCTATTAGTACAAGGTGAACGTACTGCGATCCCCAAGCCGCCTGCCAAGCGTGGGGGTTATGGCAACAGCCCTTACTGAGAGGGAGGCCTTTGTTCAGCAGTGGACGTTTAATGGCTGATGATTATGTACCAGCATTATTACTACTCCAACTATCAATATTCAATCAAAACTTGATCAACAAACAATCAAATCCCAATAGGAAGCGTAGGTCGTGCTTTGGGCAGCCCTGAGCTAAGAATAACACTTACCTTCTCGTGGAATGTAGTGGGTCCCAGTTTCTTGTACTGTTCCTTGATCACCTTCATGGTGTTGGTGGACCCTGAGGACGCGAGGTTCACCTTCCGAGCCGCTTCACTGTTCGACCTGCAAGCGCAGTTGGAAACTTTCTATATTACTCTAGCAGGACATTCAATTTCCTACTTCCGAGAGTTTTGGCGCCAACGTAGAAAAACATGTCGGGTCGTTGAATTATTTTCCTAAACTTGTGTATTTTCGAGTGTTAATGTGTACTAAATGGTGAATATTTTTTTATTAAGTGCTCGTAAACGTGCTAGAGAGTGGGAAAGTGATATATCGAAGTGAAACATGTCTTTACGATTGTTTCCAAAACTCCATAGGAGCCTCTTCTAAAGTCACCACCATTTTGAGCATGAGTTTGACTTGACCGTGACTTACTTAGCTTAACTGTGACTATGACTTGTTTGACGCTATTAATACTAAGTGAACTGTTTAATATTACGACTAAAGGACATTGAATCCATGGTCATGAAAATTTTAACAAAAAAAAAACAACCTACTTCGGACAGCAATAAGCAATGTATTTCTGAGACAGAATTTTTATGGTTAAAATATACAGGGTGACGCAGAAAGGATGTACTAAGCTGAAAGGACTCCATAACAACAAATCATTATGAACAACTTTTACTATGGGACCAACCTTGAAATCGGGAAAAAATTATCAACCGTTCTATAGAAAAAGAAAACAAGTCATTCGAACTCGATAAAATGCATGGAACAGCTAATACAAGCTGATCAATATGTACAATAAGTCGTTGAGGCTTTACGACCTTTTCGTTTAACCCTGTTTTTTTATGGTGTCGTATTTTTTTGTTTATTTTTTAAATTAATAGGGTTGTGTTTGACCACCATCACGCCTGATGTTAAGCGATGATGCGGTCTACGTTGGAGCACGGTTGCCTAGAAGATACCGATTCACTCGTGATTTGAAGACACCCAGAATGTAACTACCGGGGAACACCCATTCAGGCAGCGATACACAGACTAGCAGTTCGCACAATAAAAGTGGAATCAAAGCGCTTCGTTCAGGTTTTCGGAATACCAACCATAAAGCGGTATACCAACAATTTTTTGACAGTGTCGTAATTGATTTCCCGCATGAGGTGAATCGTGTTGATGTGAACGTGCCTCACGTGATTATAAGAGCAGTGGTTACCTGAACATGCCCATGAAGGTGACCTGCAGCGCCAGCCACACCAGGAGCTGCATGATGAGCATGGGCGGCGTGCTGTACGCCATGAACCAGAAGAAGTTCACGCTGCCGCTGTACTCCGGGAACTCGCTGGAACACAATACTCAGCTGTTAATGAGCTCGGGAACATTCTTAGCCGACATCGGGAGAGATGTTTTCAATTTGATAAAAAAAACCCTACTAATATTATAAACGTTTCGGATTCTATCGCGCAAAGAAACTCCGAGCATTGCTCTCTCCATTGCCCGCTGTGTGACTCTGAGTTTTTCCAAACCGTGGATATTCGCCAAAGAACCAGAGTCACCGACATAGCTGTTAAAATTTGCAAGTTGAAGTGGCAATGGGCAGGCCACATCGCTCGAAGAACCGATAACCGATGGGGAAGAAAGGTTCTGGAGTGGAGACCACGAACCGGAAGACGCAGCGTAGGTAGGCCTCCCACTAGATGGACCGACGACATTGTGAGAGTCGCTGGCATCCAGTGGATGCAAAAGGCAGGCTGTCGTTCAGTGTGGAGGTTAAAGGGGGAGGCCTATGTTCAGCAGTGATGATGACATGAGAAATATCGGGAGCTCATTCCACAACCTTACCACGGTAAATATCCCGTAAATAATCGTATAACTTTAGTGAACAACCGTGATAGTTTAAAATAGTGTTTTCAACACTTTAGTTTAAAACTCTTATAATCGTCATGATAATGTACTCACGAGTCGAAGATCCCCTTGAAGGCGGAGTTGGTGGCGGTCCCGACGAGCGTCCCGCAGCCGCCGAGGGTGGAGGCGTACGCTATGCTCAGGTAGTAGCAGATTGTGATGTCGGACGGCATCAGACTCCTGGCGAAACGGGAAACGGAACATTAAAAAAAAAAAAACTTAAACTAGTACCTATTCAAATAACCCACCCCTGACCGTTCCCGGCGCAAAGGTACCCAAAACACTCGCTGCGTTACCGCGTTGGATGGCAATGGCCCACCTTTGCACCAGGAACGAGCCGGAGCGGGAGTCACCACAATTTTCCTTGAGCCTGTGCCCTATCTCCGAAATGAGCTTCTTGGCCTCAGTCCCCTAACAACCCATGGTCTCCACAAATTAATTAAATTATTTACTTGAAAAAATACTTTAAAAATCAAGCTTTTACGTATTCTTCTCAGCAAACTCTTTCATTTTATACCCATATCATGATGGTAGATAAAAGCATTTTGTCCGCCATCTTGGGGCGTCATCTAGGTCCAATGTGCTTGGGAAGAGAAATCCAACGAACCCAAACTTAGTTATGTCGTTTCGTTTAGGAGTTCCTAAGGCCACCTTCTATGTCCATCATCAGATCAGCTCGATGGTGCCATAAGGGCAGCTTCAAAAGGGCTGTTAATAGTCTTTAAAGGTCGGCAACGTATTTGTGATGCCCCTGGTGTTACAGGTACAGGCGAAAGTGATGTCCAGTTTTCTATTAACAAGTAATAAAGCAATATTACAAATAGCTTACTCTTCATCATTGCCCTTGACTGCCACTGCTTTGGAGTCCTTCCCGTTCTCTGCGGGCGGATTCCGCTTTCTGTTTACGTACACTTCTCCTAAGCCTTGCTGCAATTAACAGAAGTTCACATGATTTACTTATATATTCATCTAAATTCTAAATTAGCCCGATTACAATCTAGGTACAGGCCTAGGGCACCAAAAAGGCGTTAGTTAGTTAGAAAAAGTTCGACTTATAGGTGTAACCTCAAAGGTTTTTAAATTGTTCTTCAAACCTCGTGGAGTATGTCAAAAGTACTTAAGTACGTACCGCTTCTAGGACCTCCAGTATGGCGTCCACGATGGGCACCATCATGGTGGTGGCGGCTGCGTTCGACACCCACATGGATATGAACATGGTCACGAACGTCAGCCCGAAGTTTAACCTGGAACACAACACTATTATTGTTAACATCCGACTAGAATATAAATATGACTGAGTTCATCGGACACAAGAATAGCTTAGCATGTTGCACAGCAACATTTTTAATTCTAGGGTGCGTTCCGAAGCAACGCCAATAGCGCTAATAACAACCAACACAACAAAAAATAAACTTTGTACTGGTCTGGTGGTATTGGTTCTTATATAAATGCGAAAGTAACTCTGCCTCACTGTTTGTCCTGTCTCTGTCTGTCTGTTTGTTCAGAATTTGAGCAAGAGAGTAGAATGCATTTTGGCAATCTTGGGGTGGGCTACTTTTTATCCCAATACAAAGTGGAAAATAACAAGAAAAAGAAAATGGTCTACTTCATAATTTAAAAACCGATCTATCCAAATACTGACCGTCGATGCGAGCACCCCACCACTTGCACGGTCCACAAGGCCACCCTCTTGGGCAGCTTGGAGTGCTGCACTCCCGCAGCTATCATCAGGCCTCCCATGAACATCATGTTGGTCTCCTTCATATAAGCCGCGCAGGTTTGGTCAGAGTCCAATATGCCCATGGTGGGGAACAGAATGATGGGCAGCATGGATGTGACGGGCAGCGGGAGCAGTTCCAGCACCCAGTATATAGCCATGATGAGGACGACATACATGCAGCGGAATGCCTGGGAATAGATAAGTGGTAAAGTTTAGGCTACACCATTGCTTACCATCAGGCAGTTGGTGTTTGATAGTTCAGACAAAAAAAATATGATAGGCGAGCAGCATAGGCTGATGTGTCTATATCACAGTGTCAAAATCTAGTATTTATCTGTTAAGATAATGTTCTTCATTCTTCTTATTCTTATTCGAGATGGGGGCAATAAGTCCTGCGCTGACTACCCGCTTGGGGTGTATTATGCATTTCCCCCTACCAGCACCCTTAGCCAGCACCTACCCGAGCCAACCCCTTGCAATATCGGAGTGAGGCTCTGGCGCGCTGGCACAGTGGCTCCAGAGGCGTAGATGGTAGTGTTCTTCATTCTTATCCATCTGTACAGTTTGTTTTAAACCAGTTATCGGTTTCCCACACTGATATTAGTAAATATTTAACCACTAATATTTTTCTATTTCAAGCAATAACTTATTTGATATTAATTAAATGATTGTAGAGTATAACACTTACAGGCCCTTCATTTATTATGGGTATTGGGAGCAGCAGCACGGGCGTGAACACCACGATCATCGCCTTCCAGTAGATGGAGAGGAACAGCCGCATCCGCTGCGCCAGGGTCGCACTCGAGCCCGTCTTCGGGAAGAAGTATGTCGTCCCGCTGATATAAACAACAGGTGTAAGTATGTTAATACAGAAAACTAATCTCTATTGCAACATGTAGCCTTTGACACTCTGATTCCATTCTAACCACACCTCGCACTGCAGAATCTGTCAAGCTTTTTATCAGGTAATATAGATACAGACATATTTTACATTCAAAAACATTACTTCTGAAACAACATTTTTACTTAATATTGATTTCATTTTGATTTCTAAAATAAAATAAATAAAACCTATACCGAAAGTTAGTAAAATAGAGATACGTGTATAATATATAAAATTTCATTGGACTATTTTCAAAATTACTATACACGAACAACAAAATTTTAAATATGTAATGGTTCCTTGATCTTTAGATAATAAGTGATTAAGTTTAATATAACTAAACATAAAAAGTCTATTAGACGATTGATCTAAATTCGTAAAATCTAAAATCATCATCAATGATCAAACATCAGGCTGAGTGCCTCAGTAGAGACTAGAGGCCTATGTCCAGCAGAGGACTAGTATAGGCTGACTATGATGATGATCAAACATGAACAATAACCTCACAATGCTACAAGTAATGCAGCACCCGCATTATAACACCTACGACCAGCCACTGTGCGCAACAACGATGCCTGCAGGTGCCATTCACAAGCTAGCCAAACGCAGAAGCGACCAAACCGAAAAAAGATTTTGACAAGTCAACAAGTCCCACGTCTTCCTGAGATATCCCGGATTGTACTGAAGATGCATTAACGGCCTATTATCCGAGTCGCGTAGTCAACAAACCCCTCCCTCAGCCCCCGCCAAGTTATAGCGACGATGTATTTTGCCACGCAAGAGTCAGGGCGCCCGCGGGGGGAGTGCAACGACAAAAACGAACATAGGTCCGACCTCGATGACGTCTGGCGCGGTACTGACTGAACGCGGCGCGCCCAAATTCTCGCGACCTTTTTACGCTTTTAATTTCACAAAAAAACGAAACTATTCACTATCAAAAATCTATCCAAATCAAAAACTGTTGAATAGGATTGCCTTTCAGTACATGCGATTTCCAGGTTGTTACGAGCTTTCAGTAGAGCATAAAATGAAAAAAATAAACTAAATCGATTTTGTTTCAGATTTTTTTTTTGATCGAGGAAAGTTTTTTCTATCTTGTTTTGAAACAAATCATAAACTCAAACACAGATGTATCTGTGACATGTATTTTTTTCCAGTTCAAATATTGTAATTTCACTGAATAAAATTGATTTAAAACCGTCAAATTTGGTATAAGAGGCCGTTAAGTCCAGTTTTGGAGAGCAGCATACCATGGTCTGTGTCAGCAGCCACCTAGCAAGTATCCAAGCACCAAGGTGGTCTAGAATCTTCCATCTACCCACCCTCAGGCGGGTGTCTAGCTACTGGCCTTTTTTAAAGACTCCAAATAAGGATGTTCCCAATTAAAATAAAATACAGTAGCAATTATGAACTGAATACATTATAATCTAGTTATTTTAAATTTTCTAAATCTATTGGTACTAATTTAAAAAGTTGTCTTATAAATTTTAGATATTCTAATATCTAACAAAATAGGATGATACAGCTTAGTGGCTTGTGTGTACCACTGTTTTTGTCTGGCGATCACTAAGGGACCCACAAGCAAATTGGTATGAAACTTTGCAGGTCAGTAGGAAAACTGAAGTTACATGTCCATATGTTACATGAACTTTATCAGTTTACATATTGTCGATATCTTCTAAGATGAGAGATATGAGCCAACAGGATCCAAAGCGAAGTCTTGCTTAGGGATTGCACTACCCAGGGCTCGAAATGGACCATAACGCCGTTTCGTAAAAGTTCTCCTCATATCGTTCTTGTTTGGCAAAAAACCTAGGCAGGTACCAAACCTTTAGTTTGTTTGTAAATACTCGGAAAAAAGCGGAAAATTTTGCCAATGTCACTCTGGACGTAAAGAGGAGTCCAACGACAAGGAATCGTCAAAATCAGTCAAACCGTTTAGGCTACAGGAGGTACTACAAAAATCTAGAAACATACTTACATGCTTAAAAATACAACTCAAAAATATTACCCTCCTTCTCGGACAGTCGGTTAAAAGCTTGCAAGGTTTGTAGGGAAATGCGTTCCAGTTCGCCAAAGAACCAGAGTCACCGACATAGCTGTTAAAATTTGCAAGTTGAAGTGGCAATGGGCAGGCCACATCGCTCGAAGAACCGATAACCGATGGGGAAGAAAGGTTCTGGAGTGGAGACCACGAACCGGAAGACGCAGCGTAGGGAGGCCTCCCACTAGATGGACCGACGACATAGTGAGAGTCGCGGGCATCCAGTGGATGCAAAAGGCAGGCTGTCGTTCAGTGTGGAGGTTAAAGGGGGAGGCCTATGTTCAGCAGTGGACATCTTCTGGCTGATGATGATGATGATGATGATGATGCGTTCCAGTTCGTAAGTGCAATTCAACCACTGGCACTACCCTTGTAATATTAAGATTTATCAGTTTAAAAATTACCGGATCTCATCGTTAACTCCATTTTCTACCGCATTTGACATCGTGAAGTACTTTGAAGATCTTTAAAATCCGATTCTGCTTCTTTTCTTTTCTTGTTTCTCACATTCTTGTCCGCATCTGGAAACAAATAAAATAGGCAGTGTAAGAATGTGTTTTGAATATAGTAAAAAAAATATAAGAGCTTGTATGTAAAAGGATAATATTTGAAAATACCATTATCTTCACTATTAAAATTCAAATAAAACGCCTGAAAGAAAACTGAAATGATGGTTTTCTAAGTTGATGTGTTATTGCTTTGTGTTATTGTTATTAGTTGTTCCTCGTTGTCAAAATCAATAGACAGATCTGCGTTCGGGCCAACATTAAGAAAATTGAACTGTCAATCTTTTTGACAGTTCAATTTTCTGACATAGATTAGATAAAAATTATTTAAAAAATCATTAATGGACGATGCGTTGCACGTGAGGTTGCACGTTGCATGGCGCAAGCATAGCGTAACAATATAATATTATAATGCTGGTAGAACCTATCTGCAATATTCTTTGATTATTTAGAGGTGATACTTCACGTAGCTATTTATTAAAATTTTAGTTCTCTTCTTTATTTTCGTTTTCGAACTTGGTGAATGACTGGTAGAAAATGCTTGGCATTTAGTGAGTCCTCCATTTGTGCATTTACAAGTAAGTGTGCATGCATAAAATATTGAATAAAATAAATACTAAACTCTGGCAAATTCACAAAACTTAGGAAGCCAAAGTTAAGGCAGGAAGAAAGAAAAATAATGACATGATAACACTAATGTCATTGTCAAATTTTTTAGTTTTGTAAACAAATGAAATCAGCTGTAGTCGGTGATTATTGTCTAATTTTTTTTTGGTTATAAATATTGTAAGCCTAAAAGAATTCATTTTTATTCTTGCATTAGTTTGTGAAGTGAGTGTTTAGTAATGGTGTAATACAGCCAAAAACTTATTGCAATGACGAAACCGACACCAAAAATTGAAAAAGAAGGTAAGTTTTTTTTGTTAATTTCCAAATAAATCCGTGGCAATAATTTGAGCTTGAAACAATAATTTCACAAATCTATGCTTATTTTTGTTACTTTCAAGATGTGTCGAATCGTGTGGCTAGTAGAAAATTGTTGGTAATCATTTCAGATTTTATTGGTTAAGTTAGGTTAGACAAAGCTTTTATCAGCCCGGTTTCCTGGTATAAAACAAACCATATTGCTTATCCTTATATAATGCTTAGTGGCAATTAAATTGGCACATTAAGAAACGCAAACTTACAGTTTTTGACTAGGTTAAATTGTAATAACTAATTTCTTTAGTTGGACTAGTACGCAACTGCTATGCAGCTTGAACTTAAAGATTTAAGTATATTAGGTTCGAGGTTAGAGTTAAATACATTTTAAAAAACGCTGCACGATCATAACTCTCGCTAGGAGCCAACAAGTCTGAGATGCCATGAAATGCACACAAAGATAAGGAAAACTAAACCACACCCAGAACTGATATTTAAACTCAAGAACCGCCCGGCCAAGAATCGATCCCTTCTGCTAGGCAGAATCACTACAGAAGAGACATACCGGTCATCAAACTAAACTTTAATATTAATTTGAAAGCGTGTATGGTTTCTACATGGTAAGTAAAACTGATGTATGCAGTTAGTCACTGCTATTGGAATTTTCCATAAATGAATTGACCAATAATTCAAGTAATATTCTAATAGTTTACAAAGATGTTGTTGTTTAATATATTTTGGGCAAAGGAGAGAGCTATGCTCGGAGTTTCTTTGCGCGATAAAATCTGAAACGTGGATATTCGCCAAAGAACTAGAGTCACCGACATAGCTGTTAAAATTTGCAAGTTGAAGTGGCAATGGGCAGGCCACATCGCTCGAAGAACCGATAACCGATGGGGAAGAAAGGTTCTGGAGTGGAGACCACGAACCGGAAGACGCAGCGTAGGAAGGCCTCCCACTAGATGGAGCAACGACATTGTGAGAGTCGCGGGCATCCAGTGGATGCAAAAGGCTGGCCTATGTTCAGCAGTGGACGTCTTCTGGCTGATGATGATCATGATGAATATATTTTGCCAATTGATATTCTGTGTACACTATACATGTAATACTGACGTGAATATTTCCATTGGTATTCATTGCACTTTGTACCTAATTATTATGCTGCATAAATAACATTATATATGTTTGAATCAAGAAAGTGCAGTAGTATGGATAAATAATTTGAAATATATTACTAGATCTGTGTCCTGCACTTTTATCTCTTGTCTAACAGGAACTGTGTACGCTTTCCGAGATAAAAATTAGTATCTGTGTTAATTCAGTAACTCCAGGACAAAAGGTATAATTATTTCTGATGTGATTTACTTGTTTTTAAAACCCAATAAACAAACTGCTATGTCTATCAAATCAATGGTACACAAACAAATTTACAAATAGTAAATTTGTTCCGGTAGAATATGAGACCTACGAAGCTGAGTATTTTCTTTATAAAATGTGGACATCTACCAAAATAAGATGTTAAGACAGGGACAAATTAAGGGGGTCATAAAGATGTTGAAAGTTTGATAAAGTAAGTTTAAACACACAAGTTCTTTCAGTGTGGAGGTTAAAGGGGGAGGCCTATGTTCAGCAGTGGACGTCTTCTGGCTGATGATGATGATGATGATGAAACACACATTCATGGGCAACAGCTGGTTTAAAACTACCAAGTTTTCATAAAAATCGCATTTAAGTAGTTTAATATTTTTAACTCAAATTTTTGCACTAAAAATACGAAAATGATCCAGGCTCCAGTCCCGCCTTAAATGCTACTAATAGTCACCCATCCCCACTGACCTAACTGTCGACTTATGAATGGCTCGTTCATTTCCCACAAGAGTTACTGTTGACTATACACATCAAATCTTAAATTGTCCAATAAGAAAGGACATGAAGGAAATAGCTATGACTACAAGTTATTATTAGTTCAATTATGATATAACATGCCCATTGTTCCCACGCTCGTGACAGCTGCAATATTGCATTACTGGTATTATAACATCCATATTTAAAACTTTACTAACTGTAGGTATTATTCATTATTATAACAAACCACTTTCTGGGCTGACTGACCACATTATAAAGCAAATGGATTTATAGTTAGAGAGATCACGACCAAAACCATGTATCATAGCAATACGGCAGAAACTGTATAATATCGACAGATTATATGATTCTGAACCCGACTAAGTATATAGTAATGGTCAAAAGTGTAGCAACTGCGTGGGAGGCTATTTCTGCTGTGTCAAAAAAAGGCAGTCGGTATTATAGCAATACGTCTGATATTAAAAATGCACATAGATTTTATAATTTTATGAGTTTTCAGACATTCAGCGCGTAGCGTATAGCACAATCGCATTTTTGAAAATGACAAAAAAATAGCCGACCTGTATCATAGCAACTCGTTTTTTTTAAAACTTTTCATATGGCTGCCGTGATTATCAAAAAATTGTTTTCAGAAATGCACTAGCAGACTACCTTTTCGTCCTTTTTATGTGATGAACATTTGTGTTTGTTCTATATCTGGGTGTTAATATCTATTTAAGTATGTATTAACTATATATGTATGTTTACCCACTTGTGTAGTTCTGCTGACTACAGTAACCACACATAGATGGCTCTGGGCAGCGCTGGACACTGACAAAATCGCCTTATCCTGTTTTTTCTTGAACAACTACGCATATGAAACTATTTCTATCCTATTCTACTTGAACTAAGGTACACAATTTGATAGAGCAATCCTGCCAGAATTTAAGGTCTATGGTAAAAAAAAAACGGCCGTACGAAAGTGACAGTGTGTGCTCCGACTGCTCCGTGTCAGAGTGCCGTGAGGGGCCGCGTTATCAGGCTCTGACAGCCATATCACAAACTTTGCTTAGTTTGGGGTCAGATGACCGTGTGTGCAAAAATAACCACAACTTACTAACTCGAAATGTAACGTAAAATGTGTTTTTAAATTTAAAAAAAAAAAAAAAAAACTTTTTTTTTAAATTATTATACGAACGATAATTTCTAAGCCATATCTTCCTTGTTTGTTTGATCTGAGAGCTACCAGCTGTTCGCCACAATCCCGACACGTGTCGGCACGCTGTGTGGTCACCATCATAATGGCATACCGCACTGCGCTACTCACGAGGAGTTCACGCACTTTTTGCTGCGGATTCACATGTCGTAACAAGCAGGAAAAAGAGACAATGTTGCAGACTCTACGTAGTAGCTTTACATACTCAGTGCAGTGTTGGCGTCGTGATGGTTAGATTCACAAAATCGAGGACACAGACACTTTTAGACGAGACAGATTACTGACACAGGAATTAGAATGTACAAAGACGGGAGACAACAGATAAGAATCTTGAAATGAAAAAGAGCAAAATTTATATCTTGTAACACCTGTCTACGTTACACAATCGTTCCTTCCTATTTCTATTACAGAAGAAGTAGAAGACCACTAAAAAGACGTTCCTCGGAATGGTAGATTTTTGATTTATACTACAGGTCATACGTGGATGAGATTAGACAGATATCAATGGCGCAAGGGAGAGGAGGCCTATACCCAGCAGTGGGTTGATACAGGCTGACGATGATGATGATAAAATAACTGCATGGCTTCAAAAATAGTAGCCGCTCGATATCGCTAAGATATCTGGCTCGAACAAAATTATTGACATTGTTAAATCAACAAACGCTCTAATATATCTTCCTCTACAACAATCGCGTAAATCGGTTCTCAATAGGTGGAGTGATCGGTGTACAATGTACATACATTAAAAAAAACGGACCGAGTTGAGAACCTCCTTCCGGAAGTCAGTTAAAAGTACCTGTATATAAATAAATACATTTCCGGGACATTTTTGCACACGGTCATCTTTTTTGTTTAGTTTGGGCACAGAAGACATATGGTTTGGGGTCAAACTAAGCAAAGCTTGAAATATGGCTGCTAGACTGATATACATTAAATATACTTATATTTTTAAATAGATAGTAACATCCAGATATAGAACAAACACAAATGTTCATCACATGAATGTTTGTCCTAGGTGGGAATCGAACCCACGCCCCCAAGCGCAGAAGGCAGGTTGACTACCAACTGGACTACTGTTATTAAGTATTGGACTCTGTATTCATGTGTATTATAGTCTCCTAGTAATAAATGTGCGGAAATCGGAAATAAATACTACTTTCCTTCCTTCATCTATCAGATCTAACAACTTCCTAGTGCTATAACCTTGGGTCTATTTAATCTAGACCAACCGACCTAGCGAAAGGCCGGTCCATACCAAGTACGGAATATAGTATGTATTGTCCATTCACCTCCCCGGTGGACACGCCCATATTTCCTGCACCCTGCAACAGTATGGTAATTCGACCGTGACCGTCACGTCATAAGGAAGTAGCGGTCGTGGCGCAAGTTGACACCGGTGACCTAAGCCGATAGCGATAGTGATCGAGCGCGAATAATAATCGTGCTAGGAATAAATTAGAGGCCATGGTACGAATAGATGTAGTAGATTTTTTTACGGTCAAGTTTAATCTTGGGAAATACAAGAAATGTAAAATAACAATGGTAAATATGAGAAATAATAATTAATTATGTATAATGGCAAATACAAGAAATTTAATATTATTTATTATACTTTATTGCACACTCACAAATTATGTAGACATGTATAAATGGAAGACTTAAGGCTAAATACTTTCTACCAGTCATCCACCAGGTTGGAACAAATGGTACGTAGGCGTGCATCAAAAACACCTTATAAAAGCCAAAAAGAAAATAAATAAAAGGACTAATCTATAAAAAATATGAGATATGTAATAATCTATAGCAGTTTGGTACATTTATTTAAATGTATAGAAAATGTTGACATAATCCACACCATACCCTTCGACCAAAATAAAATGAATGGACGGGCCCTAACCATTGAACTTGATCAGTAAAAACGAGTCAAAACCGTCGGACATATACTTCAACACCTAATTATAAAAATGTACAGTATATTTGTTACAAAAAATAGATATCGGTTTTATTTGTGTATTTACACTTCGGTAAAGCATACGAATTCATAATTTTGTCAGATGTTTCGTTATCGCGTAACAATAGAGTCGTGTCGCACTTCCTACGGCTTGATACCGACTGAAACGAGGTGAGCGCTGGCGCTCATTTTGTAATCTTCAAAAATGCGCTTCTACTGGGCCCGTCGATTCATTTTATTTTGGTCGACGACCATACCAATGAATGTCGCCGGGGTGTAGGCTAAGACGTGGATGAGATTGGCGCAGAACCGGAAAGACTGGTGACCTAAAGAGGCGTACAGTGTACAGTGCACCGACCCACCAGTGCACTGATAAGGACTGAGCTGGTGCTGATACCTATTCAAAAACGAATGCAAAATACGGCAGCGCTCAAATTATTCTAATAGGTGTGTTTGTTGGTTTGGTTTTTCCTCTTCAACGCAGCAACAGAGCATAGGATCGGCGTGATTTTTGGCATAGAGATAGTTGAAGGGCCGGACCGTGACATATCATACTTTTTATTCTAGTAAAATAGCTCTCATATTATAAAATAGGTATACGAGTAGTTTGTATGGAATCTAGCTATTTCCGAAGATAGAAACGTGGAAATTGTACCATAGACTACCTACGTTAGTTGGTACGTTTGTATTTTGTGCATTTTTTTTGTTTGTTTTTTTTTTTTTTTTTTTTCAAGTACAGGATGTAAGTCAGAAATATGGAAGTTGACTTTAGATTTCTGTTTACAAATAAAAGTCTGTCGTAAAAGCATTGATCTATATATTGAATTCTTTGCGTTTAAGCGTTTTTGTAAAATTACGTAAAGCAGTTAAATAGGGGATGGTTTGTATCAGTTTCGCCATTCCATATTCAACTGGTGGGAAATCCCATCTGGCACGCGTCTCGTCAATATCATAAAGTACCTACATACATATACATAATTAAGTAAACTGTATAGATAGGTAGTACAAATATTAGTAGGTTTTATAAAAGACTAGCTGCCCAGACAGACGTTGTCCTGTCTTAGAACTGTCAAACACGCAAAGTCAAAATTGTAAACCTAATTTTTTTACACCTTGGGTTACATTATTGCAGTTTTAGTAAGGATCCCTAATTTTTTTGAAAATATAATATTTATAGCCTATAGATGTTACCCGGGGATAGAGTAGCTTCCCAACAGTGAAATAATTTTTCAAATCGCTTCAGTAGTTTCGGAGCCTATTCAATGCAAACAAACAAACAAACAAATCTTTCCTCTTTATAATATTAGTATAGATTAATTGACTCACCCGCTCAGAAAATCTTCAAAAGGTGAGAACAAAGCTTTACATTATCTAACACGTCATGATTCCGTGGGAAGAAAAATTAAAAAAAAGGCTGTCATGGGGTCTGCCTACAGAAGTGGAAACTAATACGTCACATTAGCATGTCAGCGACGCGAACCCATAAATTTTACCCCTGCCTAAAAACGCTCAACGCGGCTAAAGAAGTTTTCAATCCATAAAAAATACCACCTATATTTACATAACATGGGTGGTTTTGCTTTGTTATGCTCGTAACAAACTCTAGTTGGCCATAAGTAAACTTATTAAAATTAAAAAGTTTGATCTAGAAAAAATATTAATATTTTAATTAAGATTTAATGTTTGGATCTTTGGATAAAATATATTTGAAAAATATCGGGAATACAGACAGAATGCAAGATATTTGCATATTTTTTGTTGTAATAGTAATTTTGCGCGCTTAATTAGCTACGTGAAACAATTGCTATTATATATTTTTATCAAGACAAATGTACAAATCGTGCATAGGCGAAAATTTTTTAGAAACTCGAGCCATGCCAACCTTTTTAGATAGGTTTGTGCTAGGTATGTGATTTTCACATAAAAATATAGCGAACATTCATGAAAAATTGTGCATTTCCTCGTAGGTCGTTTCCTAATAAAAACACTATAGATCGCTTGGGGAAAACTACAGATTATAAACTTGTTGGATTACGGTCGTCGCTATGCTCGTGTCACAAATGCCACCCTCGCGAAAATTCTGTGCGTTTTTTACCCGTAACGTAACGTAATGTACTGTTCCATCAAGAGCTGTCGGAACTACCTTCCAGTAGATTTAGATCAGTATCCACTTAGGCTACAAAAAACTAGACGTTGATTTATTAGATTAGAGCTAGACATACAATGTCGCCCCACGTGCACGCCGTGCATTCTGCTGCACCGTTAAAGGTAATTTTAAGGTCAAGTCCACGAACTGAATCCAAACTGTAATCATGCCCAGCTCGTGCAAGAGGTTATCGATATCGCGGCGAGTAATAAGGCTAATTAAAACTTGACCAAAACTATAGATATCATTATTTTTACATTACGAACAAATTTTTGTAATAAATTAGTCCATTTCAAATCAGCAGTGCAAGTACCGTTCTTTATCGAGCATCAAATTTGACAGTTGAGGTCGTCAAATTCGATAAAATGCAATTTGTTCAGTACTCGCTGTGATCGATTATATGGCATTTTAGCGAATTTGACAATCGATAAAGAACGGTACTAGCACTGCAGGCACGAGTAGTTTTTTTTTTTTTAAATATAAATAGGCTTGCGCTTGACCGCCAACTCGCGATGATGCGGTCTACGGTGGAGCACGCTTGCCTAGAAGAAACCGATTCACTCGTGATTTGAAGACACCCAGATGAAAGAAATGAAAGAAAAGATGGTGGTTTGAAGAATGGTCAGTTTTCGAGTAAAAGTAGAGTAAGTCAAAGGAGGTTGCTGTTGCTACCAAGGAGGTTGTTTTAAGGAGGTATAGAACGCGGGTGAAACCGCGGGCCTCAGCTAGTAGTTACATAACAGTAATGGTAAACATATCATCCTAAATGTATTTATATGTATGTAGATATGTAAAGAACTAACTATCGTGAGTAGATGATAAATTTCAATTTATTCACAATTTTCACCAATTCTCATTCGCTAAGTGAACAACCACGTTTACAAGATAATACGCAAATACAGAGTTTAGAATCCAATTTGACAAGTAGCAGGATTTCAGCAGATCGGCTCCATATTTTATGACTTTTTCACGTTTTCATACGTTGGTTCGTTAAGTTATTTTACTGTATGGAGATGCCATATTTAACTTCCTTACGAGATGAATTTTCAATAAACGATGACAGAACTAACTTGTACTCATAAACAGACCAGCGACCCGCCCGCCCGGCTTCGCACGGGTGTAATTGACGTGCGAAGCCGGGGCGGGTCGCTAGTTATATATATAAACCTTCCGTGAAAATGGATCTAACTGATGGTGAAAACCGCTTCAAAATCCGTTGCGTGGTTAAGGAGTTAGCGGCCATACAGACAGACAGACAGACGCGGAAAGTAGTAGAGAAGTGCCAACGTCTACGTTTCTAACCAAACAAAATACGGACCGAATTATAACCTCCTTTTTTGAATTCGGTTAAAAATTAAGTACTTCCACACACGACGAATATGAAATGGACGAATCAGGAGTTTGTACAACAACAACTGGACGTGTTAGGAATGGATAAATTAGGAAGTTGACAACTTCTGAAATGGACAAGTTAGGAAGTGGACAAACTTGAACGGAGGGAAACTTTCAACCCTTTAAATTTTTTTAAAAATCTTTCACCATCGTTATTTATATATTGTGGAAAACTTGTGCAACATTTCATGCTTCTAGCTTAGGTTGTGCGTTGTATTGTCTGTCGGACAATGAATGAATGAACTTAAGATATTTACCAGCCTGGTAATGCCGCCAGCATGCTGGGTACGCTGCCAACTGATAGTGGGCTTGAGCATTTGGATGGTATTTAACCTTCAACGGTCTATGGGCAGTCTAACTGTATTTGTAGTGTTAGTATAAGCTTGCATGCAATTGCCATAGAAAAAATATTACTAAGTAGGTAGATAAATATATTGTACATAAGTATTTCTTCGTAATAACAAATGGCGTATTGAGATACATTTCTAGGTAAACAAATAGGTACTGTTCGGTGTGTTTCTGGATATTCGCCTCTCTAAACAAAAATATAAATCTAACTCATATCCGTGAAGACACTAAAACGATTTATTTATAAAATGATCAAAATATTTTTGTAGATACATCTCCAAGATCAAAAGTAGAGTTGTAGCATCTACACCATGACGTCAATACTGTCTAGTTTACGTTACATAGATCTGATATAATATATCGCCTGCGGATTCACTCACAATTTCCCTATTTTCCCAGGAAAATATATATTCTGTGTGATCTATAATAGTACAGGTCTAGGCAGAACTGCTGTAAGCTGAAAGGAGATGTACATCATTATCAACAGTAGTTTTTTTCAACCTCAATACAACATTTCGTTCAGAATCTTTTGGCAAGGCATTTCTTTGCACCCACTGATATAATAAATGTAGAATAATACTGTCTGTATTTCTGTCAGTCTGTTTGTTGTTGTACTAACGACTAAACCTAATCAGTTTAATTATATTGTCATAAGGAACCGCATTTATGGGTTTTAAAGAGATAAAATTCTCAAGCCACCTGATCCAATTGTAAACAATTGTTGCTGAAGATGTGTCATATTGTGGTATGCAGTGTTGCTCTGTGATGGTGCGCGCCATAGTAACCATAGCAAGGAATAAAAAAGAGATCAGCCTGCCTAACATGTGCACCGACAAAATCTTGTCGTCACTTTTTAAAGCAAGAACGCGATAAGGCGCCTACGGTTTCGTATATGCCTGTCACGCTTTGGCACGATAAAAAGAGTCGACAAAATTTTGTCACGACGCGCATGTTAGCCCGGCAGATGAATATTTTAAATTCTGCTTATATTTGCAACACGACACTGTAATATTGAATTACTGATCCATGATCTAATAAAGAAAAACACTCGCGCGGCTGCAAAAATGATACTTTGTTTTCATGCGTCTAACATTCCGATACTTTCTAGCAAAGCTGTCTGTAATCTGATTTGTGTCGAGCAGAAAAAAAACAGCGGTTTGCAAAAAGCAGGAATGTTTTATGACACCGATATCTTTGTTTGATTAGTGCTCGGTTTTGGAAGAGATTAAATTCTATCTAGCTGAGTTATTCAATGGTTAAGTCTTACGTGGCTTACCATATACCATCTCTCTAGATTTGTACGCCTACAAACTAGGCAAAACATGATACAAAGTGACTAATATTTTCCCACCTATTGTGCATGCGTTTTTAAATTTACTCGTGTTTTGTGCAAATAAATAATCTTTATCTTTACCATTACGCTTACACTGCACTCTGCACCTTTTAGCCTACCTATTATTAATTATAAAAAAATAATAATGGGTAAATTAATTCCGGTTCACTTTCGACGAAACATCACGTTTCGTCGTAACATTCACTCAAAAAAAAATTAAGAACCTCCGTTTTTTTAAAGTCTGCTTGCTTTGCTATACAAGTGTGGGTTTAAACACGGGTTATTCAGTGCATAAATACAAGTTTTACCTGTAACTGAGCGGTAAACTCTCCGAATGACAACACTAGTGCACTCCAACTGGAATTGATCAACATGTCATTTCGACCGATTGATTTATGCGGAATCGTAAACATCACTGTTTCAACAAACCTTTGTTATGTAGATACTATAACAGTAGTTTATTTCAAATGTTTTCCTGTAGTAGCATAACACCTAGCCCCACAAGTTTTAGGCTGCACAAAGACAGGTACCGAAATCTAACTGATCGTTCTTGGGCATCTATTTGCGTTAGATTTTTGATATATTCGGTTTCTGCTCTAAAAATACTGAAGTTAGATATCAAAATGTAACTTTAGCTGACTAACGTAGTTAAGTTAACCAATTCTTAAATTGCTGTCTCGTTCTCGAGCATGACAGTTTTGTTTTAAACTATCACGGTTGTTCACTAAAGTTATATGATTATTTACGGTATAATTACCTTACCAGCAGGCCTAGCACGGGCCGTGGACAAATTGTCTTTCCACCGTTTTTATCCCGCGAGAAAAAGACAAACGTATCCATATTCTAGCTTTGTCGCGTCTAGGCGTGGATAAAAACGGTGGAAAGACAATTTATCCATAGCCCATGCTAGGCCTCCTGGTTGTGGAATGAGCTCCCGATATTTAGGCGCGGTTAGATGCAGACATAACGGTCTACCCTTTTTTCTTACGTCTTTTGCTACGGTTATCACTGGAACTCGAACTCGAACCTACAAAACTAACTGACAGTGAGTGTGTATATCACTGCGTATAGTATTATGAACGCGTGATCTTTTTTATTAAATTTTTTGTTTAAAAGTAAGACCATGAAAGTATTCATTCCAGAATTCTGTATTAAGCCGGACAAATTAAAAACCAAGGGTACAACTACAATAATATTAAGTAAAGTTATATGATTATTTACGGGATATTTACCGTGGTAAGGTTGTGGAATATCCCGTAAATAATCATATAACTTTAGTGAACAACCGTTTAAAACAGTGTAATATTAAGTATATACGTACGCACTAAAAACTTTACCCTCATGTGCAGTCGGGTAAAAAAGTACCAAGCTGCGATACTGAAACGTCTTGCAAACGAAACAAAGAAAAGATTAAAGTCCAAGGAAAGTGTGAACGCCCACACGGAAACTGATGACGCAGAGCACTGGAGGCAAGCAGAGGCGTGTCCTGACGTCATCGTCAGCTTCTAGCAATAGAACTCGACCACCAAGCGACGGCGTCTAACTGGACAGACAAGGTCGAAACGTCTTTCTTCAGTTTTGAAGGACGCGTTGTAAGTGGAATAACTTATCACTTTTGAACATTGCCAAGATTTATTGTAATGCCAAAAGTAGATACTGGCGTCGATTCTGTTTTCTGTCAAACTTCGGTATCGCGGAGTGCCGGCATCCAGTGAATGCAAAAGGCAGGCTGTCGTTCAGTGTGGAGGTTAAAGGGGGTGGCCTATGTTCAACATTGGACGTCTTCAGGCTGATGATGATGATGACTCACTAAACTAAACCAATCTGACAGGACTAAAATTATCTGCCTCTCTTTTCATTTTAATATGTGAGAGAAGGATGGCAACAATTTTAGAACTGTCAATTTTAGTTTAGTTTAGAGTACATCAGAATCGATGCCATTGGATCACTATCTGCGTCTCGCGGTTTTACCCGCAATTTTCAAGAGTATCTTCTATCCATCTCCATTTTTCCGCCCTCGTGACATTATGATGCGCACTACTTTTATAAATGTCAAGTTTCGTCAAGATTGGTTCGTCGTTCAGCCGTTCAGCAGCGAAAAGTCAACAAACTTACAGATATACTTTCGTATTTATAATACTAGCAACGCATCCCGGCTTCGCAGAGTGTAAGTCTTATTTTTTTACACCTCGGGTTACATTATTTGAGTTTTAGTAAGGATCCCTATTTAAAAAAAAAAAATATAAAGAAAGAAAAAAAAGAAAGTTTTTTTGTGACCAGATTAGGTTTTTAAAAAAATTGCTTATTGACTAGTTATATAGCCTTAATATAGCCTATGTCACCCGGGGATAGTGTAGCTTCCCGTCAGTGAAAGAATTTTTCTAATCGGTTCAGTAGTTTCGGAGCCTCCGGAGCCTATTCAATGCAAACAAACTAACAAACAATCAAATCTTTCCTCTTTATAATATTAGTATAGATTAGTGTCATAGCCAATCGTAGGCCATATTTCAGTGTCCAAAATTAAAAATATTATTTCAAAATACAAGCTTCAGTTATCAGTAAATCAATTATACGTTTTTTTTTTTTTTTTATTATAGACAGGCTTGCGCTTGCCGCCAACTCGCCTGATGTTAAGCGATGATGCGGCCTACTATGGAGCACGCTTGCCTAGAAGAAACCTATTCACTCTCGACTTGAAGACACCCAGATTGACGTGATGGCGGATTCACGTCTATGCGATTTCTTATTCTATCTAAACTTAGTTGTTTGTCTCACTCATTTGTTTGTCTCACTCATTTGTTTTATCCATGCATCTCTAGTAATGTTTGCTTACATTTAGATTATAGTCATTTCAGAAATTACTCTCATCTTTCAATTTTATCCAGCGGCTATATACAATCAGTTTGACGTCATTTTGTTCGTCATGAGCAGATTGTATCACTCCATATCACGTGATGTTTTCCTCTCAATACAGTAGTTTAATTTTAATCTTGAGGAAAATATGACCTTTCGAAATAAACACTGAAGGATTGGTGACCATAACTATTTTAGTAGTCAATTCAGTAGTTTCTTACGAGTTAAATATAATATGTACAAGTTACCAGGTAACCTTAAATTGATACATGCGTCTAAATGACTAATCTTTAAGCTAGTTTTTAAGATGTTTTATCATGTGTACGAAATGTGTGGTGTGAACAATAAAGAGTTTATCTATCTATCTAATCATTTTAGTATCAGCTTATTCATTCAACATTTAAGAGTGTAGCTCTTGTAGGTGGAGTAACTTCCAGGCTTGTCGGTCTTTTTCCAGCGTTTTCACCTCCCTGTACGACATTTCATTTGCGTCGTTTATTTGGTCTAAGAATAGTCTTCTTGGTCTTCCCGGTCCTCTCTTTCCTTCAGTTAGGTATAATGTTAATATTTTAGTATCAGTTCGAATCGAAATTATACAAAAGATATATGGCCTAACAACGTAGCAAGATGCAACCTGCCATGATATAAGAACGATGTGTTATTTTTCTTTAGTCACCACAAATCTTTTAAATTGTCCATATTTGACATCAGCCATCTCTGAGAAGCTGATCTGATGAATTTTGGAAAGTCTAAACGACCTTTTAGGCAGGTTTATTGAGATAACTATATCTAAACGAATCAAATATCTTTAAATCACTGCCACTGGTGGCGACTGGGAATGTTATTGTCGATTGCCACCAGCAGGCCTAGCACGGGCTGTGGATAAATTGTCTTTCTACCGTTTTTATCCACGCCTAGACGCGACAAAGCTAGAATATGAATACGTTTGTCTTTTTCTCGCGGGATAAAAACGGTGGAAAGACAATATGTCCACGGCCCGTGCTAGGCCTGCAGTAGTGAAAGTGGTGGTTGCAATGGGGAAAAGACGATTATTTTTATTTTGTAAGTTTTGGGAATCTTACAGCTAAATACAGTACATTATGGAGTCATATGAAAAGTGTTTTGGGCTAAATACAGTACATTATGGAGTCATATGAAAAGTGTTTTGGGCTAAATACAGTACATTATGGAGTCATATGAAAAGTGTTTTGGGCTAAATACAGAACATTATGGAGTCATATGAAAAGTGTTTTGGGCTAAATACAGAACATTATGGAGTCATATGAAAAGTGTTTTGGGCTAAATACAGTACATTATGGAGTCATATGAAAAGTGATTTGGGCTAAATACAGTACATTATGGAGTCATATGAAAAGTGTTTTTCTTGCAGCCAGAGTACATATTGTCAAAGTAAAAGTGTAGAGGAAAATACCAAAATATGTCTTTACCTTTATGTACCTTTTTCCACCGTACCGTGAGTACCGTCCGCGTCTTGTCCCATTGAAACCACTCGCTGTTATCAATTGAAATGAAACCGCTTGCAATCGTCAATTGACCTCATTCTAAACATATCAAATGGAGTCGCCTTCACAATTAATATGTTGCAAAACAACAATACTAAACAATCACTAATATTGTGAAGGAAAATGTGGGTCCCTTCAACTTCATAATAACAACGGATTTTGAAAGAAAGAAAGAAAGAAAAAATATTTATTTATGACAGAAACAAAGATACAAGGACATTACGAGTTAGACAATAAAATAAAAATTGGTGGACGGTAAATAAAAATAAGCTTCGCCCCACGGATTCACCCGCGTGGTGATGAAAAATGGCGATAATGATGAAAAGTAGCCTATTTTACTTCTTTAAACATCAGCTGCCAGTGAAAGTCCCGTCAAAACCGGTCCAGATGGAACAAATATATAGGTACATACATACACACATCCCGGACCCGGGTATGTCCTAAAACTGCGACCAGAACCACCGGAGGATGTGCAGCAGCGTCCTGTTAGTACACGGTGAACGTCCTGCGATCCCCAAGCCGCCTGCCAAGCGTGAGGATTATGGCAACACCCCTCTCTCAGAGGGAGGCCTTGTTCAGCAGTGGACATTTAATAGCTGATGATGATACACACATCGCTTTTTATATATATAGGTACCTATGTCTTCTGTGATGTAGGTAGATAACGTTGCACACGATACATACCGGCCCAGCCAGGTATGGAACCCAGGACCGGGCTTATAAGGTAGGTAGGTACTGAGTCATACCGGTCGTCACTCGTCGAATGTTCTCGAATGTAAGGTTCCTGTAAGATAGCGGGTTCAGCCATCTCATCACATTACATCACCAGCGGTCATACCCAAGAAGCTTTGGACATCCCAGAGGTTTTAGTAAAGTTTAATTCATATTTCATTTATTCCTTGCGAGATCTTTTAACGACCCGCCCCGGCTTCGCACCGGTGTAATTTACGTGCGAAGCCGGAGCGAGTCGCTAGTCATATATAACCCTTCAGTGAAAAAATATCTAACTTATGGTGAAAACAACGTCAAAATCCGTTGCGTGGTTTAGGAGTAGTTAACGGTTAAATAGACAGACGCGGAAAGTGACTTTATTTTATACTTTGTAGAGATTAAGCACAATACCTCAGTTATATATAACATGCAAGTACGTATAGTACCTTAAGATTGAAAAGGCTTGAAAAGGTCGGTAACGTATTGGCAGTCTCTAGCCTAATTGGCGTTCTGGAAGCCACAGCTGCCGTCCTCAGAGAGCCGGTGACCTTGGCGCCGAGGCGTGCTTGCGGTAAGCTGCACCTACTGATATCTCGTCGCTCCGGTGTTACCGTATACACATAGAGTCCTTGCTCATAAAAAGTCAACTGAGATGGTGCGGACATCTTGTACGTATGGATGACTCCAGGTTGCCTAAAGCTGTATTTTACTCACAGCTGGAGGAGGGAAACCGCACTCCTGGAGGCCAGTACTTACGTTACAAGGATGTCTTGAAGCGCCATCTCACCGCGTGTGACATCCCGTGCGAGGGTTGGGAAGAGCTCGCGCAACAGAGACGAGAGTGGCGCAGCTCTGTTCATAAGGCTGTTAATAACTTCGTAAAGAAACGAATACAAGACCTAGATGCAAAACGCCTTATTATTAAGACCCGTCCGAAGCCTTCCTACACCTACACATACAATGCTGATGGTCAGTTGCACTGTGCGCCTTGCAACAGTTGGTTTTGCCAGCCATATACGCGCTCATAACCGGCGCTAGTCAGGTTCACCGTTGACGGACACGTCAAGGAGGCCGATATATATATTACAGATATCCACGGGCGGCGGGAACCTCTCAGCTGTTTGACATCTTTGGTATAACAAAACTGCGACACAGCTCCTTATAATTTCATTCACATTTGGTTGGCATTGAAGGTAGGTCGAAGCTTTTTTGTAAAACAGAACGAGTAGTATTGCACGTTGTAAGGGGTAGGTTGCCAAGTTTTTTACACAATCAACATTGTTTTGCATGACACGAAGGATGGTCACGTAAATCTCGAATTTTGACACCACTCACGTTTCTTTTGTTTACGGTAAGAATGTTTCTTCATGTTTTATTGTGATTTTAAAACGGGCAGCTTGCCCGTTTCACTAACCACGAACAAGGCGACGCCTAACTAAAGAACTCCTAATCTAAGCAGCTGAGTAAACTTCTGTTTCACCAATCTATTTTTAATAGTTCATAATAATGACTCCTAAGCTCAGTGTTGCTTAAACGTTTGACAGTTATCAATGGTTGATAAGCCGTGGCCCGTGGTAGCCCATTTAGAAGACCGCTAAACTTGAAAGCGTGAGGTCAGGGTTCAAACCCCGGGCCCGTACCAATGAGCTCTTTGGAGCTTATGTACGGATTTTCATACCAATGGCTTTTCGGTGAAGGAAAACGTCGTGAGGAAACCTGCATACGTACGGAGAAAGAATTAAATGGCGTATGTGAATCCACCAATCCGCACTGGGCCAGCGTGGTGCGGATATGGCCCAATCACCCTTTCGGGGGTAGGCTAAAAGTCCAGCAGTGGACTGTTAAAAGGCTACCTATGATGATGATGAATGGTTTTGATGTGAGCGAGCGGGCGAGTTGCCTATCATTAGACACCCCCGAATCGGTGTCGGAACTTTCGGTGACGCCTAACGTCACTAGTTATCACTTAAAGTCTGGTGAAACGTTTTTTGCCGTAGGCAACTCCTAAATATTAAGCATCTGATTTAGGTGACTTCTAGGGTTATTGAAAACAGGCATAGTATCATTTTACCATAAATGTTTACATACATCATCACCTTCGCATCGTAATCATTATTCTCAGACCTAAATTAACCGTCGCTAAGAATATACGCTTCCCATTACGTTTGTCAAAAAAATATTCAGTTTTATTTTATATTTTTAAATCAACTTTTTTTATAACCCTATGTCTATGCGTTTTAATTCTGCTTCTATTGTTGTTCGCTTGCCAATCGCATACGTCCCCTTTCTGCCGTCTTATTGTCGTCGGACCAGTCCATCTTCACAAGCACCCCAATCTTATTATTGTCACGCAAATGTAGTGTATACTAAACTAGCTCGAAAGTGTGTTTAGACTGAGTATTCAGCCCTGGTGTCAGAGTTTGACTCTACCAGCTGTTTTATCTGGAACGGACATAGAAATATTACTCAACGGGCACGGGATGGAAGCTATGCGGCGTAAAATGATTACAATATGACCGTGCTGTCAGTCATTGTCTTCTGTCTATAAATAAGTATATACAAGCAAAATACTGACTCACTGACTGAGTAACTAACTATACACGAAATCTCGAAAGAATCTTGATCTTGACCTACGAAGCTGAAATTTGACAGATTTCCTAAGGAATGTAGAGGTCCACTAAGAAAAAAATTGCGAAAAATAGGGAAAATAGAAGTTGAAAGCTCTGTAGCAACTGCTAGTTCATCATAAAGTGTTAGATCGAGTTAATGTTCGGTAAATTACTAAAAGAGCGAACACAACAACGAACATCGCCCACTTGTCTGCAATACATACTTACTCATGAATTCAAACTAACTACTTACTACGCTGTGATAAATTATCACAGATTTGTAAGTAGTTACTATGAATTCAGCGCGATTCGTGCCATACGACACGTATTACTAACAAATTTGACAGTTACTACAATTACAGGACGGAAAGTCTCTTGACGCGAAGAATTTTTCTCCCTTAGCTTTATTGGCCTAATAAATGTGGTGACGAGTAAAAGTTCAGTCTAACTTGAGTATAACTCGTAGTATCGCATCTGCCAAATGTCGCTGTCCAATGAAAAGGAAACTGCAACAGAAATAGCAGGTTGCTCCTCTGCAAATGAAAATGATAATGCTCGTCTATTTGCTCTCTCTTCTGAATATTGCATCACATCGCAGTGTCGGTCAATGTCAAACGGTCAACTCTCACGCGTGTTACCAACACGACTAATTTTAATCAAACGATCTCATTTCTTCTCTTCCGTATACATTTTGATCATTTCATATTATTTTTCTTTCCTTAGTGTAGAAAGTGCAAGGCTCTGATGGTATAGTCAGCGCTGCCACTGCCTGTGGCCACTCCAGACATTGCCGGTGCGTTACCCACGAGGTTTAGGTTTGATTCGTCTACTTCCACTTGCAGAATTGACTACTTCCAAATTTGTCCACTTCTCAGCTCCATTTATCAGATTATTCCCAAACTTATACTCACAGGCTAGCATACTTATTACTTGTTACTTGTGTAGCGGGCATTTTCCGCAACTAGGCCATTCAATGGCCCATTTTGCCTCACCCGGCTGCAGCTTATTCAGCCATCTGGTCTCTTCCAGGAAATCCAGCAGCTCGCTGATGCCGGCGCAGGTTTCCCAGAGCGTCCTCGGTGATCCGAGGGTAGTGTTTCGTTGTTCCACGCTGCTGCACTCCAGCAGCAAATGTGCGGCCGTTTCTTCAGTCTCCAGACACCCTCTCACAGACTAGCTTAGAAAGTCTTTGCTTATACTCTTCGACTAAATAACTA
Source organism: Agriopis marginaria (assembly GCA_932305915.1). Classification (NCBI taxonomy): domain Eukaryota; kingdom Metazoa; phylum Arthropoda; class Insecta; order Lepidoptera; family Geometridae; genus Agriopis; species Agriopis marginaria. The sequence continues at coordinate 267,278 of OW029935.1, forward strand.
AGTCCTCGTTTTCTTTTAGGCTACCCAAGTTTGTTGCTCCTCGACATTAGCAAATTTGCGGCATATAACTAGAAATACTGATCTAGAGTTTATTCAGATATTTTCACAGATTGGTTTTGAAGAGTCGTACAGACATTGCGTCGTCGAAGACCCACCGTGTGCCACTCCTATCAACCATAATCACTCTGCCGAGAGTTTCCGACTCAGAAGAAGACAGATGATGCGACTACAGCGCTACTTTAACGGGACTAGATCATTTGAACAGACTAAACAACAACTTTATTGAAATCCATCCAAATGATTCAATTTCATACACAGAGGCGAGTTAAGCTGATCGAGGTTATTTCAGGAGGCAACCCATTCCGCGCGTATTGCTACAGATATTTATAATTTCGCTTTTATACACTTGGATGCTTTGGATGCCGGAACACACTGAATTCCATGGCGTAATCTTGACGGAGTTCTGAGGGTCAGGGTTGTTCGTGGCGCCATGAGATGAGGTAGATATGAAGTTGTATCTATGTACTTATATACTTCTGATTTTCAGTTTCAAAGCACAATGCTATCAATTTACCTGTGTTATGATGATTAGTTTCTTTAGTTAGTTTCTTTATTCCTTTTTTTAATAATTTTTGTACACATCTACCATGGACAAATACAGTTCATATATGTAAAAACTTTTAATTAGCCTTAAGTTATATTTATAAATAAACTAGCTGCGCCCCGCGGTTTCACCCGCGTAGTGATGAAAAATGGTGATGATGATGATGATGATGATGATGAAAAGTAGCCCATACCACTCTCTGGCTCTTGAACTATACCCATGCAAAAAATCAGGTCTATCCGTTGTTCCGTTGCAGCGTGAAAGAGGAACAACATACATACATCTATACATCCATACATACAAACTTTCGCGTTTATAATATTAGTAGGATTAAATATAATGTTTTTTAAGTAGTTGTTAGTTTTCAAAATATAAAAAAATAAAAAATTACGATTAAAGAAATTCTCGATTTTGGACTGCTAGGTCAGTGAGCCAATTCTCGGCAATAGATATTATTTTTGACACATTCAAATTGACTTGAAGCCGACGAAGTCGGAAGCAATTTTGCTGTTCTTGAAATCTTGTAACAGCGTCCAGAATTCGATAAAAAGTCCCTGAATTAAAATTTAAGTATTCAAATGTTAAATTTGTGACCCACTAACACACAAAACTCACGTCATTTGGTTATAAAATCAAAACACATTAGTCACAACGAAAAATGGAACGATGTTGTTTGTTACTGTTTGTATAATAGTTACTGTCATCATAATATTCATGTTATGATGATGATGACAGTAACTTTTTCTTGTAACGCTTACGAATACCTAATTTGCTTGTTACGAATGTTTTAAATAGAGCATGGAAGTTTACTGGCTAAGGTACTTTATAATAGTTATACATATTGTGTATTGAGTCGAGTAAATATTTCCGTTTGCCTCACAGCTGCTCTAAGGCCGCCTTCTTGACCTCAGCGGCCGGAACGAGATGGTGAATTTAACACGCATTCATTTGTATAGACCGCACTCTGATAACCACTTAAAATATATATTTTTTGTTTTAAGTTAGCTGTCAAGGCATTATTGTAAGAAATTTGTTGTAGCCCATAGAATAGCCAGTTACACCCATATAAACGAAACGTCAGTCATTCGAAATCAGCAACTGTGATGCGGACAATGAACTTTGAGATCTAACCCAAAAAAGGTAAGGTCTTAGTTCTTTGGATGCGGAGTTCGACGCGTTGACATAAATAAGAATGTTTTAAATGTTTATCGGGACTTATCACGTATTATTTAATTTAGGTAAACATCCCGACAAACATTTATATATGTGTTCAAATCGCGAAAGTTTAAAAATTACTATAAATAAGAATGTTCAAGCAAGGTCCTGTCACAATGCCTGGCGACAGATTTTCCTTCTAATTTCCGTTCTATTTACTTCTCTTTTCTGTGCTGATTACGGAAGCTGTCAACGCTGTCTCGTTCGCTCGCCATACAGCGAGCGTGTGTGGCGCGATCGCGATTCTAATCAGGTTACAGCTCTGGACGACTGTTGGAAGTGCATTGTAGGCAGGGCGGTTGCATACAAATAAAGCTGCACTTTCCCCGCCGCTCCGGTGCCAGTTGAGATTTAAAACGCGGCCTAATTCTTTCATCACTTTTCTTGCCGTAGTAGTTTTTAAGAGATAACGCTAAATTTGTGATCTAGATAGAATCTAATTCAGTCGAGTAGCAATAAAATGTGTACAGAGGCAAGGTCGTATCTGTTTGCTTCCTTGAATGAATCCCATAACGTTTTTGCGTTCTATTTTGATTGTCTGCTGACGTCATAGACCTGCTACTTTAATGCCGCGTACAGACTTGTGCAGTTACTTACAAGTTAGTTTAGGGGCCTAGTTAGTTAGTTTAGTTAGTTTAGTATGTATAATACTGACTGGCCTTGAATTAAGGCCCCTGAAGCTTAAAATCTGAAGTCCTTTGACATGGACGGTTATCGTTGTTGAACAATTAACTGGAATGTTCAATTTTAATGTAACTAATAAACCACGGTAGAGCTGATTGTAAATGCGAGTCGCGGTCACCCATCCAAAATTCCACCGCATTATACCTCATCATCATCATCATCAGCCCTGAGTGTCCCACTGCTGTGTATAGGCCTCCCTTTGTTTATGCCACTCTCCCCGGTCTCTCGCTATATCGCATTATAACTACGTCATTGTAACGGTTGAATCTTGGATGGGTGACCGCGATTCGCACTTACAACCAGCTCTAGCGTTGTTTATAAAATACATTTTGTATTGTATAATTGTGTTATGTAAATTTTAAGTTAAATAAATATTCGGGACATTTTTGCACACACGGTCATCTGACCCCAAACTAAGCAAAGCTTGTGATATGGCTGCCAGAGACGTACATTTATATAGTTTTAAATACATACTTACATATATATATATATATATATATATATATATATATATATAGAACAAACACAAATGTTCATCACATAAATGTTTGTCCTGGGTGTCAAACTCACGCCCCCAAGCTCAGAAGGTAGTTTCACTACCAACTGGACCAACGGGCTATAATTGTGATTTTTATTATTTTATATTAGTTATAAATACCTAAGACTTGAAATAAATGAATTGAATTAAAAAAAACCTTGCACTGTATGGAAACAATAAAAAATCTGAATCTGTCTTAACGGCCGGCTATCCGAGTCGCGTAGGCAACAAAACGCTCCCTCAGCCCCCGCCAAGTTATAGCGACGATGTATTTTGCCACGATACAGTCAGGACGCCCGCGGGGGGAGTGCAACGACAAAAACGAACATAGGTCCGACCTCGATGACGCCTGGCGCGGCACTGAACGCGGGGCGCGCAACTTCTCGCAACCTTTTTACGGTTTTAATTTCACTAAAAAACGAAACTATTCACTATCAAAATTCTATCCAAATAAAAAAGTGTTGAATAAAATTGCCTTTCAGTACATGCAATTTCCAGGTTGTTACGAGCTTTCATTAGAGCATAAAACGAAAAAAATAAACTGAATCGACTTTGTTTCAGATTTTTTTTTGATCGAGGAAAGTTTATTCTATCGTGTTTTGAACCAAATCATAAACTCAAACACAGATGTATCTGTGACATGTATTTTTTTCCAGCTCAAATATTGTAATTTAACCGAATAAAATTGATTTAAACCCGTCAAATTTGCTATAACCAGCCGTTAAATTATCGCAGTCTGTACGCGGCATTAGAACTGTACTAGTGTGGTTCCATTTAGACTCTAGTTTTCATGATCACGGACAGGTTTTATCTATTATTGCATTTCTCGTCAACCAGCTGTATTGTGTAGATCGTAATATGCTAATACATTATGTACTAGTATTAATTTGAAACGAGTCTTGTCAAGGTTTACCGTTTAATTATTTGTATTTATTTAGACAGGAAGTTGTCATTATCATATAAATATTCCATAAACTATACTATTATGTTGTTTATTTACATTACTAACCTCAAATCCATAAACTGTTGCTTAGGATTTTTTTAGACGATCAACTAAATTATTTAATATATCATAATTAACCTAATAAATTTGTTCAACGTAGCAGGGGGAGCACGGATCCCTGAAGCACAAGCTAAGCTTAGTTTAGGGATCTGAAGCTCATTAGTTGATTTCGAGAAATATACTAACCCATCTATTGTGCATGCATTTATAAATGTGTACCTATATGATATACTCGTGTTTCGTGCAAATAAATTATCCTATCTTATCTATCTTATGGTCGAAACGTCGAGCGAAAGGTACATATATCTACCTAAATTAAATAATACGTGATTAAAAAAAAAAAAAAAACCAGTGGATGCATAAGGCAGGCTGTCGTTCAGTGTGGAGGTTAAAGGGGGAGGCCTATGTTCAGCAGTGGACGTCTTCTGGCTGATGATGATGATGATGATGAAAGTGTTTATATTAATTTAGATGATGTTTTATATTTATGTATTTCATTTTATATTCTGGATAAAATACTAAAGGCTATTCAAATATTTCGCATACAGTATTATCAGCATAGAATTATAAACCAAAATGGTCAGGCGAAGTGGCGGTCAAGTCTGAAAAATACATTCAATCAAAAAATAAAATAGAAAGTTAAATTTAAAGAGTTTTTCATGTCTAAAAGTAATGTAAAGTTATACAGGGTGTAAGGGGAACACTCTCGAAGCCAAAAGAAGGTGATTGTACTCATCATTATGAACAACTTTTACTATGGGACCAGCCCTGAAATAACGAAAAAAATATCAGCTGTTCCATACATTTTGTCGAGTGTCAATGACCGTTTTCTATAGGACAGCTGATATTTTTTTCGTTATTTCAGGGCTGGTCCCATAGTAAAAGTTGTTCATAATGATGAGTACAATCACCTTCTTTTGGCTTCGAGAGTGTTCCCTTTACACCACGTATAATAATTTACGGGATATTTACCGTAAATAATCATATAACTTTAGTGAACAACCGTGATATTTTAAAACAGTGTTTTAAAAGTAATGTTTTAATGGCTATTTTGTGATAAGCTTATAGGCATTAAAATTACTTGTATGCTATTGAATCGTGTTTTAATGTTTTTCTTCTAAAGCAGGCTCCATGTTGTCATTGATATATTTTGGTTTTGATTTGAAAATAGACGTATTTGGTAATTTATTTATGTATTAATGTAATTTTAATTTATTTTGGTAATTGTAATTGTAATTGTAATTTTGGTAATTTATTTATGTGGTAATGCCGCCAGCATGCTGGGTACGCTGCCAACTGGTAGTGGGCTTGAGCATTTGGATTGTCTTTAGACCTTCAACGGTCTATGGGCAGTCTAACTGTATTTGTAGTTTTAGTTTTAGCTTGTATTTTGTTTAGTTAATAAAGGCGCTAGCCCAGTAAAAAAAGTAATTTATTTCCGTCACTTGCAGCGTTCGATACTTAGCATTTTTTTATCGATGTGGTATGTTTCTGAATCTTAGAGCTGATTCTCGCCTGTGCGAATGTATCCCTTAATTTATTCACTCCATTCGGAACCCGAGACGCAAATAGATGTCGGCGCCAACCGGGAAGTCATTGAAACTGAAATCTGTTTACATGGATATCTCTAGATTTAGTGCGTAGTGCAGGAACTGTTACTGAATCTATGACGAGTAATACCCAGCTGTTAGTTTAAGGATTTAGTTACCGAGATAATCTGTACGTGATCTTCAGATAACACTGAAATAGGACAGCATCCAAGTTTAATTTCAATTCCCGTAATAGGCTACCAAACAGGTGTTTGATTTGCAGACTGAAAAATATAATTAAATCTTCTAAAATTACAGAACAAATTATCAAAATAGGCTCTAATCTAGCTCTGAGATATAAGGGTTTAAAGTTTTTGTTTAGATTACAAAGAGGTGTTCTGTCCCTTTCCCGCAAACTGAGTGTCAGTATGGGGACCACTTTTCGCCGCTTTTGCGGGCCATTTTTTGCAAAGTATCCACTGAGAAGAGAAAAACTTATGTTAACTTTACCTTCATTTCAAAATACCTATTCAACGATATCACACATGAGGGTGCAGCAAAAAAATCATGCCCATTTCACATGTGCCAAAGCCACCCCTAAAATACAAAATTATATTTATCTATATACTTACATAAAAATGAAACCCTATTTACCTTGGTCACGCCATAACTTCAGAGCGACTTTACCGGTTTCATTCATATTTTTTAAAGCTTTCTACTACTTAAGAAAAGTGCGCGGAAAATTGAAAAATTTCAGAAAACTTTACGACGTCTTTAACTTGCGGGTGAAACCATGAGTTTTTATAATTTTAAAATTGAGGTCTTTATCAGAACTTTGTGCAATGTTTCATGCACTTGCCCTCTACTATAGACGTTAGAATTGTACGAAGCAAATGCTTCCACAGTCTTCATCTATCGACTTAGGTACTAGCCCGATCGGTTCCACCCACCATCGAATCATGTTTAACTTCAAAAGTAGAGAGTGACTCTTAACTCATTCCGTATTTTTTGGGTAGTCTCACTAACTTAAAATCATCTTCAATGGTAACTAATATGTAAACATTAACTTATCATTGTCTATTTGGCCCATGGCATGTTTATCAACGGTGAACCGGTTATCAGTGATATGACATGGTCAGCCGTCCCATGACGCGACACGTCTTCATGTTTGCCATTAGATAACACATGTCAAAATGACATGGCAGTTTAATGCTGTTCAATTGGAAGGCTAAAGGATTATTTGTAGATGCAGCAGGTCAGATGATGGCAGTAGACTGTAGACCAATGGAAACTTGCCCGCAATCATTTGGTCTAACAGACTGCTGGAAAATAAATTAAATAATAAATAAATAAATAAATATTCGGGACATTTTTGCACACACGGTCATCTGACCCCAAACTAAGCAAAGCTTGTGATATGGCTGCCAGAGACTGATATATATACATATATAGGTTTAAATAGATATTAACACCCAGATATAGAACAAACACAAATGTTTGTCCTAGGTGGGAATCGAACCCACGCCCCCAAGCTCAGAAGGCAGGTTCACTACCAACTCGACCAACGGGCTATCAATTCCCAGTAAGTAGTTGATTTGCGGAAGTTCATATTCAAAACTTGATTTGATTCTATTTTTATTGGATAGGCTATAATTATATCTCAAGGGTGCTCCCATTTAAATTTGATTAGAGTGGAAAATTAGGGGATGAACCCCGTTTTTTTAATGAATAATAGGCTTTCGTTTGACCACCATCTCGCCTAATGTTAAGCGATGATACGGTCTATGTTGGAGCACACTTCTTAGAAGAAACCGATTCTCTCGTGATTTGAAGACATAAATTGTAACCATCAGGGAACACCCATTCAGGCAGCGCATTCCACAGACTAGCAGTTCGCACAATAAATGTGGAATCAAAGCGCTTCGTACGGGTTTTCGGAATATCAACCATAAAGCGGTGACGATTTTTCGTGCCCGCTCTGGCAGTCCGATAGCAAAATGGGCAGGAGGGAATTAGATCGTGCAGGTCCGATGCACACTTTCCGAAATGTATCAGATAAAAAATCGATTATTAAACTTTCCGTGAGACTTCACGGGGTACAGTTGTTATTTTTTCGTAAACATTATAAATAACTTCAGTGATTCGTTCTCACTGTGACCACGCCTGTTATCAGGTGAGCCGTAGCTGGGCGACCAAGGAAAAAGCAATCACTGTCTTTGTTACCATGAATTATACACATATACAACACTAGCTGACCTGACAGACGTTGTCCTGTCTTAGAACTGTCAAACACGCAAAGTTAAAATAGTAAATCTTATTTTTTTACACCTTGGGTTACATTATTGGAGTTTTAGTAAGGAGCCCTATTTTTTTGAAAATATTATATAGCCTATTACCCGGGGATGGTGCAGCTTCCCAACAGTGAAAGAATTTTTCAAATCGGTTCAGTAGTTTAGGAGCCTATTCAATGCAAACAAACAAATCTTTCCTCTTTATAATATTAGTGTAGGAGTATAGATATATAAATATTGATTACAAGTTCTGTTTTGCTGACGATAAATGATAATAAAATGGCAACTTCCTCATTGCATCAAGTTTCTCAGCTAGTTCCAACACTGGCCGGTGGACCGTCGGCCTTGCAGTGCGAGCGTCACATACTCCTTTCTTTCCTGTTCTATTGGATATTTCATACTTTCTGCTTGTTGGAAAAGGTCACATTCCAAATGGAATTACAGAAGTGAGATTCAAAAATCACCTCACCTCATTTTCAAAAATCTTTCAGAGCGCCTGGTTAATGCGACGCGTGACCAAAATGCTGGCGTGTTTCTGGCTCAACGCATAAGCATTGCCATTCAACGTGGTAATGCCGCCAGCATGCTGGGTACGCTGCCAACTGGTAGTGGGCTTGAGCATTTGGATTGTCTTTAGACCTTCAACGGTCTATGGGCAGTCTAACTGTATTTGTAGTTTTAGTTTTAGCTTGTATTTTGTTTAGTTAATAAAGGCACTTGCCCAGGAAAAAAACAGAAGTGACAGGAATATAACCAGTCTAATATTTTCAAGTATAAGCAATGCCTAATATTCCAAGTTCCAGTTAAGGTGAGGCTCTGTCTGTATTTATATTATGTCTTCGATCGTGCTTTTCAATTTATGTTTTTGATATTGTTTAATTGTTTTTCGAGAGTGAATAGGTTTCTTCTAGCCAAGCGTGCTCCATCGTAGGCCGCATCATCGCGCGCAAACCTATTTATAATATTAAAAAAAAAAAAAAAAAAAAAAAAAAAAAAAAACATGGACATAATATATCTAGTAAGTTATTACATACGGCTTAAACTCACTATTGCGTTTATCGTTCGGTGTTTCCTCACGCGAGTTTTGATCTATCTAGCAGAACAGATGGCCGATGGAGCTGAAAGTTTCTGGATTGGAGACCACGGACGGTAAGCGCAGCGTAGGACGTCCGTCGTCCATCCACTAGATGGACGGACGATCTGAAAGAGACCGCAGGGAAACGCTGGATGCAGGCCGCTTCCAACCGGCCCTTTTGGAGATCGATGGAGAAGGCCTATGTCCAGCAGTGGACGTCCTACGGCTAAAATGATTTTGATAATGATCTATCTAGTATCCTATAAATTATAATATACATAGTAAATATATGTTTTATACATATCATCATCATCATCATCAGCCCTGAGTGACCCACTGCTGGGTATAGGCCTCCCTTTGTTTATGCCACTCTCCCCGGTCTCTCGCTATTCGCATCCACTCGTTCCCGACAGTATTTCTGATGTGGTCAGTCCACCTCATCCTCGGTCGGCCTGGGTTCCGCCAACCTAGTCTCGGCCACCACGCAGTTATACATATAATATAGTTTCTTTAATTCAATAGTGGTTTGAAAAACACGTATACCACGTAATAAATGGTGTGTTCCATTCTATATCTATAAAATTGAATTAATTCAATTGGATGTAGATTTATTTATATCTGCTTTCTTATTAGCATCGCCTCTTTGTTCAAAGTATATAGTCGGACTATGGACTCCTTCCCTCGCATGTGTGCCACTACACCGCAGAATAATTAATAGTCACTAAGTAAACTAGACACTAGGTGGTACTGTGTCGCAACTATGCGCAAGCGCCGCTAACTATGAATGCAGTTTCCATTTAAACTCATAAAGCTAGATATCTTTCCAGAATGCTCTGTCTTAAAATCTACTAATGATGATTATTTTTGTAATTTATTTTATAATAGTCATATTAGTTATCTAAGCCTCTAATATTAGAACAATGTCTGTAGTGAAATTACTGGCCATGAAGATATTTAATACCCCTACAGCCTCCGGCCGAGCGCAGTGCATTGGTGCGGAGGGTTTCAACTCAACTGTTGAACTAAACTAAATCTACTACTATTTGTTCTACTTCTTATTTTTTATTTATTTTCATTTATAAAATTCTTACAGGATAAACCTAACACAATAGTGTAGTTTACAAATTAACATTTTAAGAAATTAATTACAATTATAAAATTAGTCAAGTAGTTAAATAATATCCAATACAAGCAAAAAACAAAAATCACTTTAATAAATAAATCACTTTATTATACACCGAAATAAAAAATACAAAAGTAACTTAAATGTAATACAAAATCGGCAGTATAATAGACGGCCTTAAAATAACATAAATTTATTTCATCATCATCATCATCAGCCATTCTACATTTTGTTAAACTTTTATAGATAAGCGCGACGCTTACTGTCGTCGAGCGTTTTGCACGGTGCAAGTGTTATCACTCATCTCTTGTATAAAAAAAAATAAAGTTAACATTTATGTCTACACATACTATTCTCACAACTATAAGTGCTATAATAATTCTCTATCTGCATTTCTTTCGCTTTATTACCTATTCTAGTTTCTGTTGAGCCGATAATGTACATAATTACACATCATGGGGACAATCAGAACAGACATGGGACACTTTCCCCTTTCAGACCAGCGGCCTTATTATACAAGTTTGATCGTGATCGAGATTGCATGCCGTCCCGTTCGCATCTCCTTACTCGCACCACGCGCGTGAGTGAGATGGCACGCGATCACGATCACAATTAGAATTAGGTACATGTCCATAGTAACAATAATAAGAACGTAAACCCGAGGGCAGAGTGATACTCATAAATGTGTTAGATAAGTTAGTAACTGGAACACTTGTGGAATAATTTTATTAGAAATTGCCATGTACGTTTAATATGAGATTGTTAATTTTTAATAAACTACCACAGTGTCTAAAAGATATAGATAATAATGATATTTTTAAATATAGACTCAAAAAAATTTTAATTGACAAAGCTTATTATACAATTTCAGATTTTTTAAATGATAAGGACACTAAATAATATATTAATAATAATAATAAATAACGCAACCCTAATAAAATATATATATTATAAGAAACTAACATTTGTACGCTGTAACAGGCAAGGACATGAGATGCGTCTCCATTATTACGACCATGTATGCTACTTTATATGTATGTGTACCTACTATGTTCTGACAAATAAATAATTTGAATTTCATGACCACATTGAAAATTGTACACTCACTTCCGTATTTACATACAAAATGTAAACTGTTGAGTGTGTTAGTATAAGAAGTATACCTCACGCCCTTATATGTACATACTTTTATTAACAGGAAGGAGGTTCTCAATTCGGTTTGTTTTTATGTTTGTGCATCGATTAGTCCGACATTTATGAACCGATTTACGTGATTGTTTGGTAACCCCCGACGCAGAAGTATCTGTGTGTATGTCTGTGGCATCGTGGCTCACAAACGACTGAACCGATTTTTTAGTTCTGTTTTTTTTTATCACGAACTAGCGGTCCGCCCCAGCTTCGCACGGGTATAGATTATAGCCTATGTCAACCGGGGATAGTGTAGCTTCCCGTCAGTGAAAGAATTTTTCAAATCGGTTCAGTAGTTTCGGAGCCTATTCAATGCAAATAAACAAACAAATCTTTCCTTTTTTTTTTTTTTTTTGTGTATGTCGAATTTCTAGTGTAATTCCGCTTCTACGTCGTTTCGAGTACAATAAGGATTTTGGAAATACGACATACACAAATTAAAAATGGACTTCCGCAAAGTAACGCCTAATTCAATAAAAAATCTTTCCTTTATAATATTAGTATAGATAAGTCTGCGTTCGACCACCGACTCTCCTGTTGGTTTGAAAAATAACTTGATCGAGGGTATTCTTAGCTATGATTCAAGATAATCTATACAGCCGTTTGATGAGTATCAGCTCTTTAATAAGGGTTTCAAAAAATCGGTAACTGCTTAACAGGGTAACTGCTTAAATCCAATCAAAGAAGCCCAACCAAACTCGAAGGGTTTTCTGGTAGCTATTGAAATTGCACTATCCACCAGACTCCAGCGTCAAAATTTAATCACCAACTTGTTGAAACAAACCAAATGAGCCCTAACTCAAGAGGTTTACTAGTAGCCATTGAAGAGTTCCACTATCCACCTCCTGGCTTTATCATTAGAGAGTTCGATGGTACCAAATAATTATTGTATTTGCATACGAATTACATACATTTGCAAAATCGACTTTCATGTTTGTTTTTTATTATTATAAATAAGCTTGCGCTTGGCCGCCAACTCGCCTGATGTTAAGCGATGATGCGGCCTAGGATGGAGCACGCTTGCCTAGAAGAAACCTATATTTACTCTCGACTTGAAGACACCCAGCAGGCCTAGCATGGGCTGTGGATAAATAGTCTTTCCACCGTTTTTATCCACGACTAGACGCGACAAAGCTAGAATATGGATACGTTTGTCTTTTTCTCGCGGGATAAAAACGGTGGAAAGACAATTTGTCCACGGCCCGTGCTAGGCTTGCTGATTGTGACTATCGGGGAACACCCACTCTGGCAGCGAATTCCACAGACTAGCACTATTGTTAGTAAGTTACGAGGGAAGCTAATATAAAGCATATAAAAATACCTCTTGGCCGGTAATAACATCCCAGCAGCCCAACAGCCTCCAGTTGCACAATGGACGATAGGTAGAGGTACTGTCTATTATTATGTCTTCTGTGTAGGTACTGTAAACATGAGTGTACTCGAGTAGCACTGGTCACGCGTGCCCCGAATGGAAAAGAGTACGTCTCATGTTTACAGAAGTGGCTATTGTCTCCATCGCATATTTATAATCATTGCTATCTTGATATTTGGACCACATAAAATGGCTAACTTATATTGAGCCTGTGTTCCTGAAATGCATGGACTGGAATGTTCCATTAAAGATGGATCAAGTTTGTGGTCGGACACACTGAACCTCATCGTGGGTGTCCTTACCTTACCCAAAAATGACAAAATTATAAGAAAAGCATGTTTTTTTACGTCTATGTATGGTTGTATGTTCCCATCTACATCCTAAACGCTTTAGCCGATTTTGTTATATGAGGTGTCGATAGATTCACGGCCACATAATTTAGGTATCGCCCGCAGTGCTACAGGGGTGCAGTATAGACTACGAACTCTGCGAAGTAGCAAAGATGACAAAAGGGTCACTTCCCGCGCGATCCTCTGTCATCTTTTCCGCACCAGGTGTAACGGCTGGCGATACCTGAGTTAAACGGCCGGCCTATAGGTTCAAGGATGACCATTAGGGTGACATCTTCATACTCGTATACAGGTTCTCTGGTAACTAGCTGGGTACCTCTTAGGGGCAGTTTCTGTACATCATAACAAACGTTCTTTGGTTCAAAGACTAATTGTCGCATATCAATGAACTTTTTCTAAGGAACAGCTGTTTTTTCTTTCTGCGAATTTTCAAAAGGCATAGAATAAAAGACGTTTGTTATGATATAAACTGCCCCTAATAGGTTGTTAGCTAACTACCAGTGACCTACGGCGACATGTGAAGTCGACATGAAAATATGTAAACGATTGCGCTACCGAATGACATATAATTAAATCTTAGATCAGGTATTTGTTACAGCATTGAATGTTTTTTTAAATCAAGGCGAGTTTTTTGTTCAAACTTAAAAAAATATTAAAAATCATTTTATTACATTAAAGTACAACACAGCCATAGCCACCAAACTAGGTGTGGCAACACCTGTATTTTGGTGGGTAGCCTTCCCATCATGATCATTATTTTTGATAAATATGTGATAAATAATTTAGAATGAATAATAATTTATTTTTATGGTAGAAATAAGTGAATTTCGAGTTTCCTTTCCACTTATCACAACCGGTAGATCTAAGTGGATTTTTTCTACTTATCCCTACCAGCAGGGGTACTTTGGTAGGAATAGGTGTACCAGCCGAGTATGAAGTGGCAGTTTTGGAATTGGACGAGTTAGGAATGAGCCAAGTTAGGACGTTGACAACTTTGGAAATGGACATACATGAACGGAGGGGTAAAAACGTCGCATAAAAAAATTCAACATCAAAAATTTACATATTTAAGTCAACTACGAATTATGTTAGTTACGTTGTATTTTGTTTTAAAGATTCTAGCGTTGTTTCTATTTTAATGTAAATCTACTTAACAGTAGATATTACTAAAACTATGGAAGTACATGAGTACTTGCATTACTTAACTATTTTGAGCCTAACAACATTCATTAGATACGTATGCAAATAGCCTAAAATAAGACTCACTTGCTCGATGTGTTCATTTTATTAAGCAAGAATATTATTTAGGATCCGACGTGAGATTGGTTAGTATTGGATATTGGTTATTTTTAGTTCTTACCGCATTTTATGGTGGGTTTTATATCCAAAGCTTTCGCAAATTCTGTTGTTTGTCCTGCTTGCACATAACTGTGCATACTCGCACATCGGTGATTCAACTCGGATGCGGTGCGGTGGGTGCAGTGAATAATTAGTGGACATTTTCTTTGTTATTGATTCCGTATTCAATTTCCCAAATGATAAATAGATGATCGTTATCTTTCTTACTTAGATTATGAGTATATGAAAAAGTATTCTTCACTTCAAAAGACCAACGTAATTCTATGACATCAACATTAAAAACTTCCTCTTTCTGTGGATCTCCTTTAATTCCGTTTCCTAAGTCTTTGTGTCGTTCCGTGAATCATGATTTAAATATACCTGTCTTCAAGTGCCTGACTTGTAAAAGGCAAACGCACTCTAAATAATATCATAACACTTGCTCTAATTAATGTGTGGCAAAGAAACGATCTAAGTTATTTTAATCATGTTAGAAAAAAGCAAGTTTTTTTATGATATTAATGTTGTCTGCTCAATTAATAGCACTTTATTCATACGTAAGCAAAAAAGTTATCTTTTGAAATAAAGTAAGAGTTCTTTGATTACTTAGATTCGAGTATAAATAATAAATAAATAAATATCTGGGACATTTTTGCACACACGGTCATCTGACCCCAAACTAAGCAAAGCTTGTAATATGGCTGCCAGAAACTGATATACGTACATATATATTTTTAAATACATACTTAAATAGATATTAACACCCAGACATAGAACAAACACAAATGTTTGTCCTAGATGGGAATCGAACCCACGCCCCCAAGCACAGAAGATACGTTCACTACCAACTGAGCCACCGGGGCAGTCTCTTTGTATTACACTTCAGTTGGTCATGGGAATGAAACATTTCATAAAGACAAACACCCAAGATCCAACTAAGGCATACATGCAGGATGCAGGTGGTCTTAGTTTAGTATGTACCTATAATATAAGAAATACCACCGACTGACTAACTCGTCACGAAATCACGAAAACTTTGACAGGCATGGGATGTAGAGATCCGCTAAGAAATGATTTTGCGAAAGCGCCGTACGTACAAAATCGCGGATTTCAAGAATTCACAATAAATCGGTACAACAAAATAAACTTTGGTTAAAAAAAATTTGATAAAAATATTTGACTTCTTTCTAGATTGGTGGGCACTTGTGTTTGGTCGTACTTCACGCGCAAAAATGTTTATAAGACAATTTAGTTGGTAAATTAATATTGTGGTTAGTGGTTAGTTTATGATAATGAAACAACCAGCTTGACTGTAAGCCGACTTCCATTTTTCCGAAATTTCGAGACCTTACATTTTTAGATGTATATTATACTTACTGCAGCCGACCCGGCAAACTTCGTAGTTCGTACCGCCTCAGAATCAATAAATGTTGCGTTAACTTAATAGTTGAATTAAATTAGCTTTTTTTTAATAAGAGTTAAAGAATACTCAAAATTAATTAATTATTAAAGTGAACCGAAATGATTCCCGTACCATTGTTGCACTACTTTCTGTTAAAATATTTGCTGGTTCGGTTGCACTCGGGTCGATTCCCTTCATTGAAGCATCTTGTGATATACGAATTTTTCGTTTTGTTGACCTTGTTTTTTTTTACTATATATAATTATGTATACTTGTACCTTAATTACTTTAACAAAATAAACTGGAAATGTTCTAAGCTAATCCAAAGTAATACCTATATCTGACATCAAATGTTTTATATGTCCGATTATTTTGAAAGCACTGCACCAATACAGTCTATATAAAGTTATTGCTGTTGCATTTTTGTGTTCACAATCGTAAGGCATCGAAAAGGGAGCAATGTTTCTCGATGACCTCAGAGTCGGACTCCAACTTCTCCCTGGTGTTTTGATTTGTGCACTCGAAAACTGGTTCGGATCATCAAACGACTGAGCTCTTCTAATTCATTGTACCTGTGTGGGAATATCACTACCTTAGAGAGGAACATGGATGTATGACGTAGATAGCTCCATTAATTTTAATATGTACCTATTCGATTGATGATTTCGTATATTATTAACTTGTTTTTAACCTAATTACACAAACAAGCCCACACCAGTAACACAATTTACAGATAATTCAATTTGTAAATTGCAATAAACAAAACAACTACAAAATTGTCTTTGTTTGAGACTATGGCCGGTGACAATGACACTCTGCCCTTTACTAGCTTGTACTATATGAACTGTATTTAATATATATAAATACCATTTGAGTCAATATGCACGGATGGCACGGAAAAAATAATTGTAAGAATGAAATCGTAAGAGGTTAATGAAATATGAAGGATCATTGCAGGTACAATGGTGGTTTTATGAAAATCGATACATATTAACATAATTATGTTAATTTGGTTGCATCGTGTTTAATTGTCCTCGCTTGTCAGTATTTTAATTACATTCGTGCGTATATACACTAAATACGAATTGTTATTGTGTTACATACATAATATTACACATTTCGTTTTGAGTTGAATGTCCCAGAAGTTAATTAGTTTCGCTAGTAATGCTTATTCCAAGTCTATGGTTTCTTTGCTCTAGTTTTCGTTATCAAATGATTATGTGTAATGCCTAAGGTCTTTTCGCCCATGTAGTGTATATATCGTCCACTAAGCATCTATTAATGTCTCTACGAAGTACTCACAACCCCAATTCTCTAGCCCAGCCTTTGTCCCATATCGTAGTGATATTATCCCACGCAAAGTGATTTACTTTGTTAATATTGCCCCCGCAACCGTCGCATAATAAAATAGTATACCATAGTGTAGGTATTCTATAGCTTTAACGGTCTTTACTCCATGACATCAGAATACTTTTGCGGCTCATTTACATCGCCGTCTCTGATTAAAGTTTTTCGTCAATTGTATTGTTGGAATTTTATTAAATAACATGTTTCACAAGTGTGTTAACAGAGTCATGAGGGAGAATCTAAACTTTAGACAATATGAGTAGACGCCAGTGATAACGATATGATAATATTATATACATTTTAGAAAAACTCAAGAGTCACAAAGCGGGCAATGGAGAGAGCTATGCTCGGAGTTTCTTTACGATAGAATCCGAAACGAGGATATTCGCCGAGAAACCACAGTCACCGACATGGCTGCGCAGATTTGCAAGTTTAAGTGGCAATGGGCGGCCACGTCGCTCGAAGTACCGATAACCGTTGGGGAAGAAAGGTTCTAGATTGGAGACCACGAACCGGAAGCCCCAGCATAGATAGGCGTCCCAATAGGACGTGGACCGACAACATAGTGAGAGTCGTGGGCATCCAGAAGATGCAGATGGCAGGCTGATGTTCAGTGTGAAAATCTAAGGGGATCTAAGGGGGAGGAAAATCAAATTTCTGATGACGAATCAGGTTTCATTCTAAACCAGACTTTAAATAAAGAACGTAAAGTTAAAATAGAATTAGGCTTTAAAATGTATTCTATGTTTAAATTTATTTCTAAGTAAGTACTACAACGAGTCGTGACTGAGCGCAATATTTTTTTTCATACATGTCCGTAGCAAATATCTTATCAGCTGTCAATTATACAACTGCATTTCATATCGTTTCAGAACTGTTCATAAGCCATTGTTTAATGAAATAATTTCCATACCTAATAACCGGTGAGAAAAAGTGAGAAAAGGACCTTTGTCTTGGCCAAGGGCAAATACTCAACCGTGGATGTAAACAAATCGGTTTTCTGTTAATCTGTTGTATGTATTAGATTTTATTTTTAAAATATGTTGCTTCGTTTTATTATTTTTAATGTTTATTTAACTATAATGCAAGCAGCATATTATAGAATAGTTGTTCAAAGTCATAGGTCGAGTTTCGTGCAGTGTAGTCGTTTTATTTATTTATATTTTGTCCTTGAAAGTTTTTGTAAGTTGAATTTACGCAGACTCGTTATTTCTTAGTTACGCATACTAATAATGAATTTATATACAATATAATACATTTGCTAATTTACAAAATATATAAAATCAGTAGGCATCAAAATAATGAAAGATATAGGTGATCTGGGGGTGTGTTGAATTAAGTGTTCCACAGTAATTTTGAATTATTAATTAATTAATTTTGAAAAACAAGATTAATTTTTAATCTTTTCATTGGCTTTTACTGCGTCATATACGTTCCCATCACCGTTTTTCAAATTTGACTAAAATTTAAATAAATTATGATGCTCGACTTGGGAAAAAAAACCAGTCATTATTGATTGTATGCTAAGTGGTGGTTGTATTGACATCACTTGGCTTCTGTGTGCGGCTTCCAGTTTCGTTGTTTTAAAATTATATATTTTACATACATCCATAAATAGTTATGGGGATACTGAATATCAGTGGTCGTCAGTTTTATAAAATAAAATTTGTTACAAAACGTCAGCACTTATCTCTTCCTGGTTGGTATCGCAGTTAAAATAATTTACGAATCCTTAAAATTGCTGGTCAAAATGTTTTGTTTTGATTCTACGCTCAATACTATTTATACGAGCATGTGGTTGAATTGACATCATCGTAGACCTTTTAATTATGTCACTAATGTTTGAACAGGGTGAATATCAAGGTTGAACGCGCGTACTTTTAGAAACACTTTTAAGTCTCAGAAATCGAAAACTTGAATATTGTAATATCCCATATTATTGAATGTAACTCACCAAACTGAAGAACTGCGAGGTATCCGTATGAAATCGGCGATATGTGGTATAAATAACACAGCACGTTGTTTACAACTCGAAAGTTTTCACAGTGAACGAAAGTTTTTGTTAGAGAGGGATTCTTTGGACGCACGAGCGTCGTCGGTGCGACGCGGGTGGATACTGGCTGGAGCGCCTGTCGATTCCTCCACTCCGCAGTTTTTTTCTGCCACCGGGCAATGTGGATGCCGCGTTTTGGCCTATTTATTTTTAATTTCGATATCTTCGCGAGTGAAGAGTGAACTTTGGCGCGATGAAGCCAGGTTTGTTTGTGTTGAAAACTGCATGGGTTGCACGTGCAAAGCGCTGCTTCTCGGCTCACTTACTGAGCTATTTCAATTTAGCAGCAAACTTGTTTGGTAGCTGACATTACGGAACTTATCTGCTTCGTTAATATTCATTCATGAATCGTATTAAATTTTAAATGCATTCAGCGTCATTTAGCACTAGGTACTAAGATTATGTTGGTGAGGTTATCTTTTATCCTTGTCGTGTTATATAATAAGCTATAATAAGTTGGTGACAGAAAGGGATGGAGTTACTATTGTAAATGTAGCACATAATTGGATTAGTTACGCGTCGCATCTATTGCTTTTTTATGTACCTGTTAACTTTTTTGTTAGTAAATTATACGACAGATGGTTTTTATTGGTCACGTTTTTGTTTCTTTTTTCTATTACCATTATTGAAATGCACTATAGACTACTAACATTAGTGTCCACATTCTTGGATATTAGCATCAAGTAATCAGCCTTCGTTTACCCGCAGTTTCACGTAAACCTGTCCTAATGTGCGTCACTGAGTTTGGTCTTCTGGTCTTTCCCGTGCTTGTGTCTGCTACTCCACCAGGCTGCTGGTGTTCTATCATGTTTACCTAAACCTGTATATCTCCACTCCAGAACTATTCTACCCCAGCGGTTATCGATTCTTAGAGAAGTTTGGTCAGCCCACTGCACTGGTTGAATTTGTAACTGTTGATGGTGCCAGCATAAGTTGTGCCTTTTTTATGTATTTGGAAAATGACAAATTCTCTTAGGTATGGATGGCTTCTAGCTATTCAAACACCACTTTGGAAGTTTTCAAACCCATTGGTAACGCAACTTATATTTCTATACCTACTTATACAAAACGAATGAAGTTCTAGAATTTGACTTGCCATTTAATTTCTCATACTCATGGTGTATTCGATAAGTAAAACTGAATTGAACTGGTCGCCACTGGTGGCCGATAACGCTTCACGCCAAGCGAGAATGGTGCGAAACCGTCGACTTATTTGTACCCATGAACCCATATCGCAAAACACATAAAATGCCATAACCTTTAGTGACGGCATCAGTAGCAAGGTTCGCTTATCGGGTTTACTATTACAATGTTATGCAATCAGAATAAAAACTAATAATAAACGTGATCGTGGTATAGGTATATGGACGTTGTTAGATTTTCTACAGGAACTGGGCAATATTTCTACAAAATGATTCTTGAAAGATTAAATCAGACCATATATTGTATTTCAATTGAGCATTGTTAATTCAAAATTTAGAAAATATTCAACCGTCAAAATGATCACCCCACATCTTGCAAAACTGATAATCCCACACCGTTCGATTATTCCGCTCCTTTATTCCGCAAACCTGCAAGATGTGGAATATCCTTCCCTCAAATGTCTTCCCGCCGAGCTTCAACGTGAAGCGTTTCAAGAAGGGTGTCTACAACCACCTCTCCGGGCTGTCAAAGCACCTTCAACACCGCTAGTGTTGCAGCTGGGCTATACAATTTAGTTACTAAAACTACAAAAATACTTAGAGATCTATGTGGTCTCTCAGTCCACACACACATATTTTTTCTGCTTGTTATATTGGTAGAACAGGTGGAAATGACCCTTTCTGCTTACCATCTCCAGGCGGAACGCATGCTTGCCTACGCTATAGTATTGTAAAAAGCAGAATGAAAACACATATATTTTTTATTTCTGTGTAGTATAGGTATCGGCTACCAACTACAATTTTACGTGCTTATGAAAAGCGATCAGAATTTACAGTTTTTACTAAACTTTTTGCAATGTTATTTAATCGATTGTTTCTGCCACGCACCTGTAAGTTGTGGAATGGCTTACCACCTTCGGTTTTTCCTCCGAAGTATAATTTGGACTGCTTCAAATGAAGGGTGAATAGAGTACTCAAAGGTAGGCAACGCACTGACATCGCCCCGTGTATTCTATATATGTGTCTATAAAGTATAGGTGTCTATAGGTGGCGGTGACCAATTACCATAAGGTGGCGCGTCCCTCGTTTGCCGGTTTTTCTATTAAAGATAAAACCAGTGTAGCAAAAATCTGCTTCTCACTGGATCAACGAGGAATCTTTCAATGTCATTATTACTTATTGTCAATGTCATCGTGTCTGTTTCGTCGATAAGCTAAATAAAACATCACCCTCGCGTGAACTAAATTTATTGCAGTTCAAAAGGTTATCTTTGTTTGATAATAAAAATTCTCGCTCACAATTTTGACAGTCACGTGCTAGGTCCTACGAAGATGGTGCCACGCGACTAGAATCCTATGGTTTAGTTCCAAGTTCCATCTGCCCTCATGGGGAAATGCTCTATGTTTTTTAATTGATCAAAATATTTTATATCATATCAGCATAGTATTATGATCTTGTAGCTTATGGAGCGAATATTGCGTCTGATAACAGTAAGCTATGGAGTTCTAAATCCAGGATATTAGCGGGCCGTCCACTTCATATCTATATAATAATAAAGTGGTAGATCCACTGGCGAGCGTTCCCGCTGGTACGCCAGCGAGCCCGCGACCCATTGGCATCAACCGCCAGTGGAACACCCACTTTAGGTCCACTTACATGCATAACTACCGTCACATAGACTAGCATAAGCGCAAAGATAATGCGCGTTCGATTTCTATGAACGGGGATAGTTACAACACAATAATTATAACTTTATAGCACACCGAATAGCCGACAGTATAATGGGCCTTATATCAGGTTGCCTTTGTTTGTACATTTCCTTAAAAAAAAATCAAATTTAGCTATTGCTAGCCATAACGATTTCAACTGTCGCAACTCCATCAAATTAAACGAAATGACAAACGTAACTCGCGTTTCAGCGAAGCGAAAAATAAATCTGTCCTTCGCTCTTGAGATACTTATTTACGGAAGTCGCGATCATGTCACGCCGAACCATTGAAGCCCGTTTTACATTAAAGAAGGGTCGACCCTGACCAAAATACCCGCGACAACCGTGACGTGTCATTTCATAGAAATCAGCAGATTCGCTGAATTTTTTCATTTTCATACGAATCAAAATAAACGTGGATGTATGTGATGCGACATTAGAAAGAGGACGCTGACGAATTGAAACTTAACATATATGACGGTCTCGGCAATAGGCATGATGACAAATATTTATTTATTCTAAATAATCGGCTTAGCAATTAATATAACTAAATACATTACACATACTGAAAAAGTAATTTAAATTGACTGATAAATCTCTGAGATATGAGTGTTTAAAGTTTTAGGTGGGGATAGAGAGGGGATGCTCTATCCCTTTCTCGCAAAGCGTGAATTAGTATAGCATTTGTATGGCGCTCCTGAGCCGTGACGTCACGGCTCAGTATAGTGCGCTCTTTGTCTAGCATGAAATTAAAATGCTTATATCTTATTTATTTTTGAACAAATTTTAATTTTGTTTTCGTTGATGTGCTCTATTTATGATCAGCTTTTTTATGAGGCAATAAAAAAATATTAGTCATCATGCCTATTCTTGTCTTATTCGATATGGGGGCCGTGAGCCCTGTACTGACGTTCTGGAGTGTATCATGCATTTCCTTTGCCTGGCTACCCGAGCTAACCCAACTCCTGGAGGTATCTGATCCTGCTTCTGGGCCGCTTGCGCCGTTACTCCATTTCCACTTTTGTCCACATTTATTTTTAAAGCCTGGCGGAACTGTATCAAGGTGAGGTTCATGTTCATATCACATCAATCATGATGTGTAATGAACATATAACGATGCATGTTAATAACTTAATGTATGTGGCTATGGTGTGGCGTTAGGTTACCCTCGCTCCCTGGTGTGACACATAAGGCTTATATCGTGGAAAACGAAACCGCGAGCCGTTTAAGTTTGCGACTTAATCATCATCAGAATTTCTTCTATACAATTTTCTTCTAATACTGTGCATATTTCAGTACATAACTAGTATTTTTTTGTAAACCATTTATAATTCAGTCATAACTACAACTGATGGCAAGCACATTCGATGAAAATCACAGAATGTCAATGCAAGGCAGTTCCCATAACCTTCCAAGTTACTTTATCTCAGGACGAGTTTTTATTGTGTGCGATGACACTGACGGGTCATTATGGTCTCATATGACGTAATGTGGTGCCATCGCTGTGATACCGACTGCAGACGGTGCTGGATATAATAGAGAAATATATATTATGTGTATTGTTGATGGAAAAATGTTGCTTCACTGAAGCCACTTCATACAAATCTACCAGCCCTTAAAAAAATTAATTACAAAAATCGAACAAAAGTTTTTTTTTTACGACTGTAAAAAAATCATAACTCAAAATGTGTCTGGAAATTGCAATTTCTGGGCTGTCAGCATATATCTGTTCATCCATTACTTTTTGGACAACCAGTATAAGAATGCCTATAAACCTAGAATCTGATGTGCATGCGCAACTGCGCATGCATCGTTTTTGCCCTTGACCGTCCGTCGGTGTCACCTAACAGAACAGCCTAGATCTTGAGAAGCGGTAGTACTTACATCTTTACACACGTGCATCTTTGGAAAATTGCTGCGACGGCTAATATGCTTACTTATTATTTATAATATTTTTATTATAAAATAAATAATGTTGCAATCTGTGTTGCAATACTTGCTTGTTTAAGAATGCTGCATTTGTTCTCACACCTACAATTGAGTAAGTGTCCCGCTCTATGATAGAACTGCCCCTTCTCGTCCCACCGTCTGTAGAATATTCAGGGGAAGTATTTTGGACTTCCCACGACGGTTACAGATAGATGTATTAATACCGATTTCACGAAGACAAGTGTATACACCATGCCCCTTTCCATATCGTGGCATATAAATTATGTCCTTGTATCGTTACCCGCTTCATAAACGAGCGCCTGCCAAAAGTAGGCGACTGGAATCAAAACTTAAAACGTACCAACGTTTGATTGACCCTCACCTACTGGCACAAGGGATAGAAAATGATAAACCAAGCTACTACGTCTCTTCATAAATTTTAATAGCAGCACGGAGCTTCTTAGCCTTGAACATCGGCGTAAAGCTGCTGCTATCGAGGTTCTAACGAATATATTTCGGAGAGTGTGCACCAGATCTGCAGGTCTCATTCCCATTTTTCTATGGGACGGCCAGTGCGGGCGCGAAAAGGCGACACCGTTTCTTAGTTAATTTCGAAAACCCTTACGAAGCGCTTTGATTCCACTTTTACTGTGTGAACTGCTAGACTGGAATGCGCTGTCTGAATCGGTGGGAAATGGGTGCAAGTCACGAGTGAAATGGTTTCTTCTAGGAAAGTGTGCTCCATCGTAACATCAGGTGACGTGGCGGTCATACACAAGCCTATTATTAAATAAGAAATACAACATTAAGTAATGCCAATACCAAGACCATGAGCTACAGAATCCGTAACCTTCAATAATTCACATCGTATTGGATTAAGATATCAACTACCAATTTCAAGATTACAAACATAGTTAGCACAGTGTGGTGAATTGACCGTGGTGGTAACCGGTGGTAACATAATGTTGACAGATATCATTACATCATTGTTAAATCAAGACCCTTCTTATAGAAGGTACTAATACTAATTTTGAAATTCATACGAAATTCATCAAACTAGCGGAGAGTTGAGCGAAAATTTTGTACAAATTTGAAAAAAATGACAAAATAAAATAAAAGTATTCTAGATATCGACGAGGAAAAGAAAATTGTTGTAAGAAATATAGATTTCCACAATACAAGTCCAGTAGAATGCAGTATTTTCAATGTTACAAGGAATGTGTCGAAAGAGTGGAAAAACATAATCCTAGCTAACCTCATTACGAGAATTATCTGCCTAATGGTTAATTACTTTACAACACAAGTTTAAGCGTTGTTGCCGCATCTAGACAAATATGCGGGGAGAATATAAAGATAAAAGATATTACTGGACTGTCTGATAAGGAGTTTTGTGAAATATAACATCCAGAATATGTAACTGGTCAAGTTTTCCTTGAAATTTATGTATCACTACATACATACCGTCGATCCTGTTACGTAAATTCTTTCCATCCAATGGTTGCCTGGAAAAGATCGCGTTTAGCGATAAGGCCGCCACTTGTGGCACTAGCTCGTAAGTGTTTTCTATCGGGTTGTAACTTTTATTTCTGGTGTACACAATAAAGAGTTTCTATCGATCTTATCTATTTACATTTGAAGGAAAACTTGTAGAGTATTAAAACCCAAAGAATTTTTTTGATGACGCAATTTCCTCTTCCTTAAAGTTGCAGCAATTATCATCATCAACGGCTTTGTTTCCCTGCTGGGTATAGGCCTCTATGTTGCTAATCAGGTTCAGATTATTCCCGCGTTAGTATATAGTAGTGACAATATTTTAATCATTTTGTTATGATACGTCTAAGATTATATTATTTGCCTAATAATTAAATTATTTTCTCAAACAACTCTTATATATACATTAAACACAGATTGTACTCGAAATCTTGCGACGATCTACTTCTGTTTGTAGAGTGATCGCTGGACAAATTTACTTTTTGTCATGTTTAAATCTAAACCAAATGTTTAACGTATAAGGTAAAAGCACTAATGCCCGACAGTGGACTAATGTAAGACACTTTTGAAAAAAACATTTAATATTAAGAAAACTAAGTGTTGAAATTACTTTATTATTCTTGATAAATACAGCTAGCTTCATCTACGATGCGTTCCCAAAAACTCACACCCACTTTCCTAAACAAATTTTAAAATGGCATTTGTTCATAATAAACAACTGTAAGAGGTGACTGCATGCTTCATGATTCTAAGAGTTTTTGTTAAGGAGGCCAAATTTTCGCAGGTATGGTTTTGTTCAAAATTTTTACGATTTTGTCTTCTATCTATTTTGAATTTGGAAAATAACAGGTTTAGTTGCATTCCAGACATATTATTTTCTCCTTACTGTGAGGTTTTCTAAAAAAAAATTATGTGTCTAGGTCTTTGTGTCTACCATGAGTACTGAAAATTAACGAATATCTAAAAATCACACCCGTGTCACCCATTGATGTCAGACTAAGTGAAATTTTGCAGCTATTCTTCATGCAATTTTCGTCATTATATTCTTTAAATAAAGTGCTGTTTAAATTAAGTTGCCCTTACGTTACACCTTCCAATAGTAGACAGAGTCTATTATTAGGGTAAAACGGGTGTCAACTATTAGGTCTTCTGGTTTTAGAAGAATGGTTGAGCACCTGGCGTCAGTAAAGGGGAAGATGTTTCAGTATTCTGAAGCTGACATTGAAGCGGCTGTTCAAGAATATAGACAGGGCATTTCAACAGCTACAGCGGCTAAAAATGTGGCGTGCCGAAAGTTAAAATAAAGGAAGAGGATAGGTACCATCACAGGTCACTGTGAGCTGAATAATCATTTGTACAGAATTGAAGCCACAGACAGTCTTCTGTTACGAGGCTGTCTACAGGAAAACGAGGCCGTAGAGTATATACTACTGCATTGCAAGGCCATAGAAGACATACTATATTAAGGTCCGGACTCCTTGAATCTCAACAACAACAAATCTCCAATACCGCAAGACCTGGTGAAATAGGGGTAGAACAGTATAGTCAGCGACCCAAAGTCATGCTCCGTTATTTTAAGGAGATCGGCTGGTTTGGGTAGGCTGGCAAGGGCAAATGCACAATAATAAGCTGAATGTCAATGCAAGTCTTATCACAACCGCTTTGAATTAGAATTACGAGCAAGAGGAAAGACTTCACTAGAACGTAAAACGGGAAGAGACTGCTATATAACTGATAAAATAGTAATCATGCTGGTGACATGGACTAACACAAGGGTTTCTAATAGGAAAAGAACATATACAAGATAGTATTAAAAAACTAGTAGAATATTCTGAAGTGAGCTTAAAGTTTAAAATATTCCAAAATTATTGAATTAGAATAAAGTATCGTGTTGTAAGAATACACAATAGATTTTCGCTGTAATACTGATTTCATGGCAGATTTTTTTATAAGTTGTATTCTTAAAATTGCCAAAATGACTATAACTGATGTCTGCTATTAGTGGTTTCGATTTTTGTAGTCTCATCTATTAGTTCCTATGAATCAGTTTAAAAGAAAGCATATTTAAATATGAAAACTGTTAATAATTAATATTTTTATGACATTAACCTAATCTTTAAATGTTACTTTAGCAATTTGAAAGACTAAAACTGTAATTTTTCTGCGAAATATATTTGATTTTGAAACATCGAGCGATTTTTCTCCTTATAGCATCCACTGTTAGGCTTTTACCTTACATTTTATAACTACATTAAGGATTGCACAAACGTATGCTTGAAAGAAAATCGCTTTGATCCAGGAAGAGTTTCATCACATCACATCAGCAGCCATTAAAAATCCACTGCTGGACAAAGGCCTCCCTCTTAAAGAGGGGCTGCAGCTAATAGGAATAGCTGCAGGGGCTTTCAGCTAATATTACGCTGCTACCCATTTTCCGGTGGTTCCGGTGGTAAGGAAGAGTTTAATGTCAGAAAACTATTCGTTTGTGATCACGTCTTTTGGAAGTTTACAACCATGCCAGAGGAAGAGCACATATTATTTATATATTTGTTGCTACACATTTATATGCGTATATATGCATAGACACAATTATGCCAAAACTTTAAACCTATACTTGTGACGTCTATGTTGCTGCCAGAAAGTTTTATAACACCAATTCAAATAATAGAATCCTAAATCCTAAGCAAATACATAAAGAGTCCTACATAATGCTAAGTAGAACACGTTGATTTAAAATATTATGCTGTGACGTAAATATAGAGTTTCACGCGTAGAACACGATTTCGGCTAATCACAGTCTGGACGAAATTCTACACTTCACAGCAAACATAAAAAAAATTGTATGTGGCTCGACTAGACTAATCTGTGATTGCTTTTAGGTAGAGATTCGAATCGAAGCAAAGGTGTTAAGACCCTGTTAGAATTACACGATGTATCTAAAAATATTGTTTATCATTTATTTACCTACGAAGCTATAATTTTTTTTTATATCATATCCAAAGTCGTGTTAATAGCTATTTGCATCAACATAGGCATATTATGTTGATAATCGGTCTTTAGTCATTACTTTAATGACACCCACATACAATCGGCCATTCTGCAAGATAATGGCTAGTTGTTCAAGTTATTCAGGTCATCTCACCGGTGCAGTTACTGTAGCACTCGTTGTGATGTTAACTGCGACTTCTCTTGTTTTGTGTCTCGCGTCTGTATTGATTGAATGCTTTTTAATCAATTTGAATAAAAGGTTGACTCTACGTCTTTTAATTATTCTGATTTTTTACCGACTTCAGGAGGGAAGGTTCTCAATTCGGTCAGTTTTTGTTTTATGTACAATGTTATGTTTTATATATGTACAACGATTACTCCGACATTTGCTAACTAATTTACGTGATTCTTTTTTTTATTATGTAGATAAAGCTCTAAAGGTGGTCTCACTAAAAATTCATTTGCTTTGGCTCAGTAGTTTGACTAGCTCCAAAAGTATGAATAATTTTGTAGGTGTCTGTTGATTTGGCAATAGCAATAACTTCGGATTTTGAAGCCAGTCTTGATAGTTATGATCAAAAGAGTATCTTTACGGCCAATTTAAAAATAATTTACACATGATACAAAGATATACCACGAAATGCCCTTAACACTTTGATAATACGACTGTACAATAAGTGTACATTGATATCGACACGTCGAAAACTGCCCGAAGTTGGGTTGCTAATCCATTATTTAGTTGTACTATTCCATTACCAATACCATTGCTGGATTTACATTTGTTTCTTTTTGTTTTCGAATATTCAGACACCAAATCATTGTAACTCCAATTATACTCTAGTTTATTGAACTTTTGGCAATTTTCAATGACAATATGTCAATTTAGTACTCTGAAGGTCTTTTAAGAACTGTTTATTCCGATGTCCTACGCATCGGGTCTAATAAAGGGGTGTGTAAATTGTTCTCAATTACTACTATTTAACATCTGACCTCTCATATTGATACCGTCTTGACACTTGCAGAAAACCACATAAGCAGACCTATGTTTTATTTTAAAATTCTTCACGTTACAGCTCTTAATATGCTAGCTTCGTTTACCAGGGTCATATGTGATGGCCAGCTTAGAAAAGCTGAATTTTTGTATAAATTGCATTTAGTAATAGGTCCAAGATATCTGGCTGCATTTGATAGTGACACGATCGCAAAGTGGGTTTGAAAGGTCTTAATCAATATGAATGTTCTTTTGAAGGTGCTTTAGTAAATATAGTATCGGATAAAATGACAGGAAACGTCAAACGTGACGTATGTGTTTAGAACAACATCTCATTTAAGTCCCAAGAAAAACAGTAATGTAAAAATACAGTAAATTAAATAAACAAATTATAATATCACATAACATAATGCGAACTGTTAATGATGCCCGGTGCGGAAATTACAAGTTGAAAAAGAGAACAATCCTTGGTCAAGTTCCAATTAAAAACTATATAAAAGCACAATACCAGCTTCTGAAGAACTAGGTACATATATGTGACACATGTGAATCGTCAGTCTCCTCTTGGTTCATGTCACTCTCTGGCAGAGGATGGCATCGAAAGAGGTTCCACCAGGCCAGTTTTCACTGCCACAAACTAGCTTACATGAAATTTGGGCCATTTAAGTTAGGTAATCATTTTCATTCTAGCTTTTGATACCATCAACTTAGCTGTTAGTTTGGCTAAGTTTTTCCCATCTATAACATTTTCAGCTGCTATTTCTACAAACACTTGCTTTATTATTATTTAACTTGAAAATGCAATACAATAGACTTAAGCAGCACTAATTCGATAGCAATTCGATTTAGTATGCGACAGGGGGCCCATCTAGGTCCACCTCTGTTCCTTGTATACTGAGATTATTTTAATTTGTTTCAGAGTCTAATCGGATGTGGGCAAGCGCCTCTTTCGTGGGCGTTCTCATTGTCATCGGACTGCCACTATGGTGGAAAACTACAGAAGTATACAGGTATAGAACAAACGATCTAACACTATCTATGAATTTGGGCATGGAATAAAACAGCGGTAAATTTTGGAAAACAATATAGCATAAATGTATGAGCAGGCGGGTTATTCCAGGACCTGCGATATTAGTTTTTTGCCCTGTCACTCTCAATCAAATTGTCATAGACGTGCCAGATAATGATTAGCATGAACGTGACAATTACAAAGAGGCTTGTTAGGTTATCTGAACTTTTTTTTACTCAATGTGTGGTTTACCTTTTACAGTTATATTCCGTCTCATCATAATCATTATTATAATCAGCCTTTTAACAGTCCACTGCTGGACTTTTAGCCTACCCCCGAAAAGGTGATATTCCGTCTGCTGTTACTATAATGCAGTATTAAGATATTGTCGAAAACTGAAGCTTTTATTACTTGGTGCATAGTTGTCTCGACTACAAGTCACGTGTGGATACTGTCGTTTATTCTGTGACATCGGCACAAAGGTGACAGACCGTGACCTTTCGGAGAATGTGATAAAAAAATCATAAATTTTTTATGTCTGTTTCTACAGAGATAGCTTATAAATCGCGTTATTTTCAAAAAGACTAGGTGACATTACAGTATAATTAGTATACACATAAAAAGAACAAGTTTTTTTTTTTTTTTAATATCATTTAAATCTGCCATATTACTAGAGTAATTACGTTTTTCAGCATAAAATCCTGCGCAGGTGTAATAATATGTAACTTTTACTATCACGAATTGATTTAGATTTTTGTTCCGATAGGCAATTATTGTAAAAGCAGACGGCTCTAAGAACATGGAATATGTCTACAGAGTGAATAAATTTAGAATTGAATTGAATTCTTATTCATTGCATTTATTGTTTCCAGGGTAACCCTCCCACACGATGAGATAGCCGCCTTCGACTCGCTGTCGCACTTCATCAGCTCGGAGCTGACAGTGCTGGCCAACGACGAGCCCGCGGCCGCAGAGATAGCTGGCCTCGTCGAGAAGGCTTTCGAGGACTCCAGTGAGATTCAAAGCCTTCATTATCCCACAGAATAAAGCTATCCCATCTGAGTAATTCCTGGCTGGAGCTATTCCTGTGCATGCAATATTGTTTCATTCCCCGTCTCACTTCATTATCATCATCATCATCATCAGCCAGAAGACGTCCACTGCTGAACATAAGCCTCCCTCCCCCTTTGATCTCCACACTGAACGACAGCCTGCCTTTTGCATCCACTGGATGCCGGCGACTCTCACAATGTCGTCAGTCCACCTAGTGGGAGGCCTCCCTACGCTGCGTCTTCCGATTCGTAGTCTCCACTCAAGAGAACCTTTCTTCCCCATCGGTTCGAGCGATGTGGCCTGCCCATTGCCACTTCAACTTGCAAATTTTAACAGCTATGTCGGTGACTCTGGTTCTTTGGCGAATATCCACTTTTCGGACTTTATCGCGCAAAGAAACTCCAAGCATAGCTTTCTCCATTGCCCGCTGTATGACTGAGTTTTTCCAAAAGGCCAACAGTTAAGGACCACGTCTCAATACCATTTCTCCCGTTTCACATAAGTCAATCCAAATGAGAGTGACAGGTGACAGAACTCATAAAGGACTTGGAATAAGCCACCAGTGCTGAGTGCTAGAGCGAAACAATTTAACCTATCTTTCTCTTATACCCAGTCCGATTAGGGTCCTGGGTCGAATAATTCAGATTTTCTGACTATCTACAGACTAGGAACCCCACTGTGCGAAAGGAAGATAACTACACTGTGTCCTGTGTGTGTATCTAAAGATACTTTTCGGGGGAGATAGTTCTCAGCTGAGCATTAAAAGACGCTGTCTCTAAATTAAGTACTGGTGGATTCATCGCGATGATTTCATACAACAAAAGTTATTTTTTTTTCATAGAATTCGCCCTTGCGTACTCTAAACCATCCCGGAAAGTTTCCAGCTATAAAGAGACTAGCTAGACTTTTTGTGGTCTACCCAAAGTAAAAAAAAACACGCTTTGAGTTGATGACACTAAGCCAGATGGGGAAAACGGAAACTACAAATTGTGATACATGTGGAGTAAAGGAAGACGTGTAACACGTAATGGTAGAATGTGCCAAACTTACCATCTGATCTGAACAGGCTAGGCGTGGGTCAGTTTAATAGGCTACTGGCTGAACCCGATGCGGACGCAACCAGGGCGCTGATAATGTGTGAGTCACCTCCTGTGACCATCGACCCTGCGTTTGTTTGTTGTCTGTGTTTTGATGTTTGTTAATAATTATTTTTTTACTAGATTAGTACATACATGTAATTGATTACATATTGTACTAATCTAGGAAAATGTAAATTATATCTTCAATAAGTCCCTAAATAAATTGGATTATGAAAAAAGCCACTAAGCCATTTCGTGAGCTAACAAGCTCTCACTACACCTTTATCAGTAAAACTCAATCTTTTTTAATGTATACGGGGTGTAAGGGGAACACTCTCGAAGGCAAAAGAAGGTAATTGTACTCATCATTATGAACAACTTTTACTATGGGACCAGCCCTGAAATCGCGAAAAAAATATCAGCTGTTCTATAGAAAACGGTCATTGACACTCGACAAAATGTATGGAACAGCTGATATTTTTTTGTGATTTCAGGGCTGGCCCCATAGTAAAAGTTGTTCATAATGATGAGTACAATTACCTTCTTTTGGCTTCGAGAGTGTTCCCCTTACACCCTTATAGATCTAAGTTTGGCCACCAATTCTCCTGGTAGTAAGTCAAATTTCAATAATTTCGTCGCGAACTTTTATAACCTTGCCATTTTACAAACCAGGCGTAATAAAACTAAAGATCACCAAGTCGGTCCTCCCTGAGACGCTCCACCAGACCCTGGACTCGGTAGCTGACGAGCACGAAGCCGTGGAGGAGGTGTCTTCGCACTACGACCTGGAGGACCACAACCGATTCTACCTGGTGCAGAGAAAACACCTGTTCCAGGATGTCTGGCTGGCCACTGAGAGGGTCATGTTCTTTAGAGACGCTAAAGGTAAATATTACGTATTCCTAAAATTTATAATTAAAATTTATATTTTTGCTCACCTCACCTACTTTGTACTTCTAAGAACTTCCTATTCTTTATAAACAATCCTCTATTAGCCTACATAAATATACCTTTAGATTTGGAAAATTTAAAGTAAACTGCCCAAGAAGGATGGTAATGCTTTTCGGTATGTTTTTTTAAATGTTTCTATATTGACGGAACTGTTGTCCGTGCCGCGCTCTCTCGAGAAGTCCTCCAAGTTAACGCACGTCATGGGTCCGACGGTTTACAACCACTTACCGAATGAAATAACTGCAGCCACGAGTCTGCAGTCGTACAAAAATATGGCTCGTCGAGCAGTCTTTTTACAGATTTGACGAATTTGATAGATTTGACATATGAATGTACCGTTAACATATAGGTAAGAATTGTTGGACATGTATTATTATTATTTTTTGGTTTATTATATATTATATTTGTAATGAAATGTAATAATGTAAGTAGTCTGTTCTAATCAATAAATTAATTATTTTTGTAATTTTTCTCACTTTAAGTGAACATTTGTTTTTGACATGTAAATTGACATTTTATTAATAAACTACTTATGACTTACCTCCTATAGCCTAAACGGCTTGACTGTTTTTGACGTGTTGTTAGATTCGTCGTCATGCCTAGTCTCATTGCAGTCGAGTATTTTGTTTTTCTTTTAATAAACTACTAGTTTCCATTTCTGTTGATTCCAGCATCGATAAAAGCGGTGGAAGCGCTCAAACAGTGGGTGTACCAGACGCGCGTGGTGGAGGGCGCGCGGGCGGAGTCTGCGGACGCAGCCAGGCGCGTTCGGTTCCCGGCCGCGCCCGCGTACCGCGTCCTGGTGCACGCACCGCATGACTACCACTTGGAGGAGGAGATCGAAGGTACCACCTCTACGTGAGATTAATGCTGGGGAGACACAGAAATGCCATGCTCAAGGGCATAAGAGAGTGTAAGGTTTCTGAGGGCGATGTCGAGAATAGAGCGAAGTGGTGGAGTGGTGGTCTATAGGCAGCGGTGACCACTTACCATCAGGTGGTTCGTAGCTTGTTTGTCAATTATTTTATTTAAAAAAAAAGAGAGAAGTTAGGAAGGCTGACAACTTGAGTAGCAGTTTTTAGATCTGCTACTTTT
This sequence comes from Agriopis marginaria, assembly GCA_932305915.1. Taxonomy (NCBI): domain Eukaryota; kingdom Metazoa; phylum Arthropoda; class Insecta; order Lepidoptera; family Geometridae; genus Agriopis; species Agriopis marginaria. The sequence goes on from OW029935.1 coordinate 301,826, forward strand.
GGCACGATCAGATCTTGGTGTGACATCAAGTTTTTTTTTTTTTTTTTTGTGATTTTTGTTATTAATAGGCTTGCGTCTACTGGTCAAATCGCCCGATGTTAAGCGATGATGCGGTCTACGATGGAGCATGCTTGCCTAGAAGCATCTAGAAGACACCGATTCACTCGTGATTTCAAGACACCCAGATTGTAACTATCGGGAAACATCCATTCAGGCAGCGCATTCCACAGACTATCAGTTCACGCAATAAAAGTGGAATCAAAGCGCTTCGTACGGGTATTCGGAACATGTATACTTAACGTAGACTTTATCTTAATATCAGATTACATCGGGTCGTTCGTGGACGAGCTCAGCGTCCTGCACAACTTCACTCTCAAGTCGCAGTCCCTCTACATGCTCGACTTCGACTTTCAACCCAGAGAGGTAAGGTATACTATATCAGGATTGACTTCGACTTTCAACCCAGAGAGGTAAGGTATACTATATCAGGATTGACTTCGACTTTCAACCCAGAGAGGTAAGGTATACTATATCAGGATTGACTTCGACTTTCAACCCAGAGAGGTAAGGTATACTATATCAGGATTGACTTCGACTTTCAACCCAGAGAGGTAAGGTATACTATATCAGGATTGACTTCGACTTTCAACCCGAACTGGTAAGCTGTACTATATCAGGATTGACTTCGACTTTCAACCCAGAGAGGTAAGGTATACTATATCAGGATTGACTTCGACTTTCAACCCAGAGAGGTAAGGTATACTATATCAGGATTGACTTCGACTTTCAACCCGAACTGGTAAGCTGTACTATATCAGGATTGACTTCGACTTTCAACCCGAACTGGTAAGCTGTACTATATCAGGATTGACTTCGACTTTCAACCCAGAGAGGTAAGGTATACTATATCAGGATTGACTTCGACTTTCAACCCAGAGAGGTAAGGTATACTATATCAGGATTGACTTCGACTTTCAACCCAGAGAGGTAAGGTATACTATATCAGGATTGACTTCGACTTTCAACCCGAACTGGTAAGCTGTACTATATCAGGATTGACTTCGACTTTCAACCCAGAGAGGTAAGGTATACTATATCAGGATTGACTTCGACTTTCAACCCAGAGAGGTAAGGTATACTATATCAGGATTGACTTCGACTTTCAACCCGAACTGGTAAGCTGTACTATATCAGGATTGACTTCGACTTTCAACCCAGAGAGGTAAGGTATACTATATCAGGATTGACTTCGACTTTCAACCCAGAGAGGTAAGGTATACTATATCAGGATTGACTTCGACTTTCAACCCGAACTGGTAAGCTGTACTATATCAGGATTGACTTCGACTTTCAACCCAGAGAGGTAAGGTATACTATATCAGGATTGACTTCGACTTTCAACCCAGAGAGGTAAGGTATACTATATCAGGATTGACTTCGACTTTCAACCCGAACTGGTAAGCTGTACTATATCAGGATTGACTTCGACTTTCAACCCAGAGAGGTAAGGTATACTATATCAGGATTGACTTCGACTTTCAACCCAGAGAGGTAAGGTATACTATATCAGGATTGACTTCGACTTTCAACCCAGATAGGTAAGGTGTACTATATCAGGATTGACTTTGTATTTTAATATCTACAAGTATGGATTAAAAAATCATTTTTTAAATGTTTGTACTGCTTTGACCACAGGTCATCTGGTATTGGGTGACGATGTGGTCGAAGATGGTAAACACGCTTAGCCTGGAATGGGAACTGGCTCTCAAATGATGCTGTCAGATCACATGCCGCATCGTTTAAATGGACATCGGGCCTTAGGGAACGTTTCTGAAAACGAAGTGTAATAAAATGTACACTTTCACTAACAACCTCAAGTAATTTCATGCTAGAACATGACAATGTTATTCTGATAACAATGTCACATTTTGATAATAATGTCACATTATGATAATAATGTCACATTATGATAATAATGCCACATTCTGATAATAATGCCACATTCTGATAGTATATGTCACATTCTGATAATAATGACACATTCTAATAATAATGACACATTCTGATAATAATGTCACATTCTGATAATAATGACACATTCTGATAATAATGTCACATTCTGATAATAATGACACATTCTGATAATAATGTAACATTCTGATAATAATGACACATTCTGATAATAATGTCACATTCTGATAGTATATGTCGCATTCTGATAATAATGACGCATTCTAATAATAATGTCACATTCTGATGATAATGTCACATTCATGAAATGTCACAATTATATACCTGTCACCATGTGGTAGTGTGACATTCTGTAATGTTCCAGGTGAAAGACAGTACAGAGCGCGGTCGTCACTTCGCAGTCCGCCGCGACCGACTGCCCCTCCTACTCACCAAACTGGAGGAGCGCGCCGCCGCCAGCGTGCCGCAGCAGCCGGCCCTCAACCTGGCGCTGTACCGGCCGCCGTGCCACGTGGCGCCCCTTGTCATATACGATGATCACGGTATGTGTTCTGCAGAACTCGAAATGAGGAGATCCGTAGACGAACGAAAGTCACCGACATAGCCCACCGGATTAGCAAGTTGAAGTGGCAGTGGGCAGGGCACATATCACGCAGTACAGATGGCCGATGGGGCCGAAAGGTTCTGGAATGGAGACCACGGACTGGTAAGCGCAGCGTAGGATGTCCACCCACAAGATGGACAAAAGAGACCGCAGGGAAACGCTGGATGCAGGCCGCTTCCAACCGGCCCTTTTGGAGATCGATGGGGGAGGCCTATGTCCAGCAGTGGACGTCCTATGGCTGAAATGATGATAAAAGCTTGTTTCTTACTATCTGTTGACCGTAACTTCGTACCCGTAGATTGTCATATAAACTTTCAACCTCCATTTGCCCCACTTGATTTTAGTGCACCACTGACCGTTTTTCAACTTCTTTACTCCTGTCCTTCCAAAGGTTGCCTGGAAGAAATCGCTTTAGGCGATAAGGCCGCCCATTATACTGCCGTATATTTGTTTTCTATGTTAGTTTAAGTTTCATTTGTATTTGTGTGATAATGAAATATTGTATTGTATTGTATTGTATTGTATTGTTGATTGGACCCTTTCGCAAATCGACGAGATTTCAGCTTCGTATCAAGTAGTTTCAGAGGTTTGCGATGACTCGTCGCTTTTTTTTATTTACAGCCCACAGTGTCCCACCGCTGGACAACGTCTTTCACTACTCATTTAAGATACAAAATGTGTATTATGTAATATAATAATCTCTTACTAGATAGCACGTGTTCCTCATTTGAGCTAACAGGTCGTTTTGTTTTTAATTTAAAAAAAAACTTTTATCATTGTTTATTTATTATGGTAATTAATAAAATAATTTAAGCTTTTTTTGAGTATACAAAAAAGTATTTGCGCCCAACGTGGGGCTCGAACCCACGACCCTGAGATTAAGAGTCTCATGCTCTACCGACTGAGCTAGCCGGGCTGTGAGCAGTGTGCCGAAAATACTAAACAGTTGTTATCATAGCAAGGTACTATAATTAGAAAATCCTAAAAAAATCTTATAAGCTGTCTGAAAAGCTGTGTAATATACCAGTTTGATTAACAAATCCCTGACAATGACAAGTTTCAGTATTGTCTTATATCCGAAAACGTGTGCTAAGTTATCAAAATTCTTTGTAAATTAGTTATCTCTGTAGGTTTATATTTTTTTTTTTATTAAAGTCGTGCCAAAAAACGCCTTCATAACACATATGTATACAATATATTTTGTGGGATGCCAATGTCTCTTGTAAGTGCAAAATAATTACCTAAAGTTACAATGTAATCAAAGTACGTAGAACTGGTTTAACCATTGGTAAGCTAGTTAAGTATTAGTCAGTCTAACTAATGGATATATTGGTGGTTGGAGCAATTTTGTTTAATTCTCCGCAATATTGTCTTGAAAATTGGTCCATAAATATTTTTGTTTAGCTACATTATGAATTAATAGTTGCAAATATGAATTAATTGAACGTATTGCCTATTTTATTAAGTTGTACTCAGTTGATGCTCTGTCTTGTGCATCGGCGCAAAGTTGCTAGTCTATCGGTTTTTTATCGGATACATTTCGGAGAGCGTGCATCGGATCTGCATGATCTAATTCCCTCCTGCCCATTTTTCTTTCGGACTGCCAGAGTGGGCACGAAAAATCGACACCGCTTTATGGTTCATATTCTGTAACCCCTTCCGAAACGCTTTGATTCCACTTTTATTGTGCGAACTGCTAGTCTGTGGAAAGCGCTGCCTGAATGGGTGTTCCCCGATAGTTACAATCTGGGCGTCTTCAAATCACGAGTGTATCGGTTTCTTCTAGGCAAGCGTGCTCCAACGTAGACCGCATCATCGCTTAGTATCAGGTGAGTTGGCGGTCAAACGTAAGCCTTTTTTTGCAAAAGGATTGAATTAAGGGGGGAAAAGGGGTTGAAAGTTCATATGAAAGTGTACGCGTACGAAGCCAGTTTGTATATATTCCAGACTTGCCCAACCACGGGCCGATCCAGGCGTTCCTGTCCCCCCAGTGGGGCGGGGTGGTGATCTCCAACCCGAGCGCGGCCGAGTGCGAGAGCGGGTCCTGGCAGCCGCAGACCAGGCTCGTCATGGGAGCCTTCCTGTCGCACCTGCGGAGACTCCTCGGCATCGCCGATACGGTGAGTTAGCCGTCTACATATTGAAGTTTGGAGGTCGGTGGACACTTGCGATCCCCTGTCTTACTAAATATCCCAAAAAGCGCTTTTGTATAATTATGTGCTTATTGGCTAAACAAACGGAAGGCTGTGTTCTTATTGTTGTGTTCTACGAACAAAGTATACAATGATAGCCCATTGGTCCAGTCGGTAGTGAAACTGCCTTCTGCGCTTGGGGGCGTGGGTTCGATTCCCACCTAGGACAAACATTTATGTGATGGACATTTGTGTTTGTTCTATATCTGGTTGTTAATATCTATTTAAGTATGTATTTAAAACTATATATGTATGTATATCAGTCTCTGGCAGCCATATCACAAGCTTTGCTTAGTTTGGGGTCAGATGACCGTGTGTGCAAAAATATGTCTCGAATATTTTTATATGCAATAGGCATGATGACAAATATTTTTTTATTGCTTCATAAAAAAGCTGATCATAAATAGAGCACATCAACGAAAACAAAATTTAAATTTGTTCAAAAATAAATAAGATATAAGCATTTTAATTTCATGCTAGACAGAGAGCGCACTATACTGAGCCCGGCAGTGTTACCAGACGAGAAACCTGATATTACAGTGTTTGGTGCTCAAAATTACAGTGTTTGAGACAAAACTACAGTAAAAGTAAAAAAAAATTACAGTGTATTTTACAGCAGATCTCGAGAAACTTTTATTGTTTAAGTTTAAACTAAAATACACATTTTCAACGACGATTTTAAACAAATTCGTAATGTGTTGCTTATAAACCAATTTACAATTATAGGTACTAATTTAAGTTGGTCCCAATAGGCTTGAAAACTTACTTAAAACGTATGACACAATTTGGGCGGTTAATACCACGAAGTGATTCTTAGTCTATGCGGGGAAATTCCCGCATAGTATCCACCGCACTCTATTCATACCCGTTTAAAATAAGACATTTTCGTTCTTATTGCAATAGGAACAAGGGTTGTGACCTAAGCAGAGAGGTGGCGCGTGAGGTTGCGTTCCGACAAGTTCATAATTTTTTTTTTTACTAAGGCTGCTTTCAGTTTACATTAAATTAAATAGAATTTTACCTGTAGAAAAATTACAGTGTTCTCCATACACTGTAATTTTAGTATTACAGTGTACAGTAGATCGTGAGAAAATACAGTGGATCTACTGTAATTACAGTGTATCTGGCAACGCTGCTGAGCCGTGACGTCACGGCTCAGGAGCGCCATACAAATGCTATACTAATTCACGCTTTGCGAGAAAGGGACAGAGCATCTCCTCTCTATCCCCACCTAAAACTTTAAACACTCATATCTCGGAGATTTATCAGTCAATTTAAATTATTTTTTCAGTATGTGTAATGTATTTAGTTATATTAATTGCTAAGCCGATTATTTGGAATAAATAAATATTTGTCATCATGCCTATTGTTTACAATCTTTAAGTACCTTAGCTAAGTAAAACATGTATTTTAAATTTGTGTTAAGTGTAATGTAAGTGTAAACTCAAGGGTTCGTCTGTTGTCCGGCGCTGATAGTCCTTGACTTTCAGCATTTATGCCGAGACGGACCCATTCCACACTGATTGTATCCTCTAGATATAAGTTTTTTTGTAAAGGTGTCGAATAAAATTTATTTTCTTTCTTTCTTTCTTTCTATTTTCTCACCTAAATGAATTAATTCTTCTTTAAGAAAATAAAAATCTTAAACCATAAAAATGTACGGCTTCTGAGGGAATGTCCACGTGGTTAGAACCGCGCGGCGCAGCTAGTTCTATATGGTATATAGAACTGGTATATACCTTGTTTGTAGGTATCGCCACAGTATCGCGTCGACTCGAGTGTTGGACGCTCTGGTTTTTTTTTTTTTTTTTTTTTTTTATGCCATACAATACAATGGTTCAGACTTCAATCCAATTGTTTCGTTATAACAGGAGCGTATTGAAGGCGCATACTTGGAGCCGCTCCGGTCGGTGGTCCCTCGCAAGTGGGAGGTGGACAGCCTGCTCCGCATCAGGACCCTGGAACAGCTGACCACTGCTGAACGCACGCTGCAGTCCCTCGCGCAACTGCTGGGTAAGCGACCTCATATCATAACATCATCGGCAGCTCAAGCCGCTTAGCGCAGCCATCTTCCTCTTTCACCAGTCATCAGTACTCTTACAAAGTTTGTGGCTTTGTGCTGGCGTCGAAGGTTCATGCTACTGGAACGCCTGCAACATGACCGGCTCCTTGGTGAATGCGACCGTTTACTATGATCACGACTTGAAGAAGTGGACCCGAAGATTAGAATCATACCTATCTGTAACATTTGCAGAAATCTCTTGGATTTGTATGAACAGGTCTTCGTGCTTAAAAAATTTAATAATTAGCTGATAAAATATCTGTCCCTCATGACCTTAAAGTTTGGTTATGTATTTGTAACGGATATGACGTCTACCAGAAAATCTAGAAATTCCAGCCTGCCTAAAATAATAATACAAAAATACAAATTAATTTAATGGGCATTATAAAAATGGTAAATTAATTTGATGGCACGAAAAATATTTACCTGTCTTTTGAATTTCTGTGCATTAGAAATTAATGGCAACTATTTTAGAACTATCGATTCCAGTTCAATTCGCGTGTGCACATCAGAATCAATTTTATTGTGTTAATGTTTTTTTTTGTTGAGAAGTCTAGGTTTTTACCACAGCTGATGTTAAGTGACTGTGCAGTAAAAAAGTGATAAACACGCCTAGCCTGGAATAGGAACTGGCTCTCAAGTGATGCTGCCGAAACACGCCGTTAGGTGTTTTTTTAATTATTTTTTTTAAATAAATAATGGGCTTTCCTTTGACCACCATCACGCCTGATGGTGGTTGGCGGCAGATTTTCAACTTGAAGGTAGTGGATAGCCAGCGAGACTTTATAAAGTAGCCACTACGATTATTGTTCCAGGTGACGAGGTGAAACATGTCTTTTCGTGTTGTTTCCAAAACTTCATATGAGCTTCTTGTAAAGTCTCCTCCACTTTAGAGGGGCATGAGTTTGACTTGACCGTGACTTACTTTGCTTGACGCTGACTGTGACTATAACTTGTTGAAAACATATTTAATATTACGACTAAAGGACATTGAATCCACGGTCATAAAAATTGTAACAAAAAAATTTTCCTGTTTAATATTACGACTAAAGGACATTGAATCCACGGTCATGAAAATTGTAACAAAAAAAATGTTCCAGGGGAAATATCCAACATAGTGATAAACGACGAGGTCGGGGCGTCCATCAACTCTGCAGTGGAGTCGATCCAGATCGCGGACATTCTGCTCCAGCGGGGGGAACTGCTCGGGGCGTACCAGGAGTCGCAGCGAGCTGCGCACGCCGCGGAGACAGCCTTCATGGAACCCAGCCTGCTGGCGCTGCTCTACTTCCCGGACGACCAGAAGTGAGTACGCTTTACGCATGATAGTTCGTTTCTTCAGTACAGAAAGATTTTAATAATTAAAGGATGACCCTTTTATGTAGGGGAGGATGTTCGCGCCAATTATTGAGAATGAAACCTCGTTTGTGACCAATGACAATATAACCACTTGACTGCTCATCCTTTACCCCGCATGAGGCAAACGTTCTAACATGTCAACCTAAACTATTTCGAGCGAGGCCAATCCTAGGCGCGAATTGAATGAATGACTTTTGTTTTGATTCTCCAATCACAAGCGTCGAGTCGCGTCAAGTCTCCAATCACAGTCTGCCCCCCGCGACCGACGTGGCATCATTTTGCAAAAGGTAATTTTGACTATATGCGCGATAAAGTGGTTATATTATCTTTGTTTGTGACTAATAGGGTAGTTTATGTATGTAGATAAGCTTGTTTCATGGACCTAAATCTCATTTGAATGAGGCTGGCAACTGACAAGGTGGCGCTAGCGTAGCGTGCTATTGTTTTAAAATTTTTGCGTATAAGTCATTTTGTCTATAAAATATTTAACATTTTCTAAATCCAAAAACCTTTTTTTATGTACAAGCTATGTTATGCGCCATTTGTAAAAGAAATACCATCGAACCTCGTTGACTCATTCATGTTTAAGAAAACTTTATGTTATGAAAAATGTCGGTGTAATGTTACGATCGCACCTCCTTTTTCACAACATTCCGAGTGGCACGTCACGCCCCCGCCCCGCCCACGCCCCGCCGCCGCTCCTCGTACAACACTGACGTTATTACAGATATGCAATCTACATCCCGTTGTTCCTGCCCGTCATGTTCCCGGTGGTGCTCTCTCTGAAGAACCTGGTGCTCTGGTCCCGAGGGAAGCCCATCCACAAGGAGAAGGCGGACTGACTCAACACTAATTTAATTATTATATTGTGAATTTTTTAATAAACTATAATATTAATTTAATAGATGTTTTCTGATTAGCTTACAAATTTAAAGGTTAAAAGTGTACCTAATAGATAAGATTATGTACATAAAATGGCATATAAAGTTTACATATCTGGATGCAAGCCGCTTCCAACCGGCCCTTTTGGAGATCGATGGGGGAGGCCTATGTCCAGCAGTGGACGTCCTATGGCTGAAATAATGATGATGACATATAACATGAAGATAGTATTGTAGTTCACCTCATTTTCAAAAATCTTTCAGAGCGCCTGGTTAATGCGACGCGTGACCAAAATGCTAGCGTGTTTCTGGCTCAACGCATAAGCATTGCCATTCAACGTGGTAATGCCGCCAGCATGCTGGGTACGCTGCCAACTGGTAGTGGGCTTGAGCATTTGGATTGTCTTTTGACTTTCAACGGTCTATGCGCAGTCTAACTGTATTTGTAGTGTTAGTATTTTGTTTAGTTAATAAAGGCACTTGCCCAGAAAAAAAAAGAATTGTGTAGGTAGTTTTGATACTGGATTAGACATACCTACTACGGTAATCTAAAAGGGGGTAGAAAGCATTTTACTTATTTATGAACGGTTGTTACTATGGGCCTAACCTTATATACCTTAATAGTGAAATAACCGCTGTACTGTACATAAATATAGCGCCATTATCGCAAAAATATAAAATGTATGGAATAGCAATTTCTTTTCGATGGGTTAGTTCCATTCCGCCCGATGATAGTACAAGGTTTATAACTTGTTTATAATGATGAGTATTGGCAGGTCCCAGGGTGATAGTAAGTCTCAGAGTAGGTAAAGCTACGTATGAACTCATGTTTCATTTACTAAAAAGTCCGGAACTCAAGAAATGTACGTCAATAAAACATGTTTTGTATTTTAAATAAAAAACTCGTGAACTTTGGCTCATATTGTAATATATTAATATGTAATACTGAGGTACTTAACATTGTAAATTCATTTAAACATTCTTACAAGCTAGACCGTATATTAATTCATTGTGCAATTACAACTTTTGTGTATGTATTTATTCTATAGTTTTACTAAGGAGGAAGGCGTGACATGGCGATGCTGATATGTAGTGCAGAATACGTATCTAATTACTCTTGTATTTATTACTTTTCGTCTCCTTTTTTGGACTCACTGGGACATTTTGCAATCTGGTCTATGGAAATAATGTTATTTTCCATCTTAAATTTTTCCTGCTAAACGAACTGTCCATTATAAGTTAAAACTCGACCCAGCACATTTCCAATAAGCTACCGTACAATTCACGTAATGCCATTTAGTTAGCGTATCGCGTTAGGATTCGACCCAATCGGTTTCAGTGATCATCGCCACATTCTCTCCCTTCCCGGGCAAATATTCCAACTCCCACAGGGAATTGCCCAGGACGAGGGTTTCCCCTTCAGACAGCTCAAAGTTGAGAGTATAACAGTCATCTTCGCAGGGAGCCCGAGGCTTCAGCTGAATGAAGTTGTTCCCTTTCAACTGGGACATGACCACGAGCCCCACGTCGAGCTCCAAGTACTTGTATCTGTGGGTGTCGTAGTTCTTGGACAGTAACAGCCAGTTGAAGTGAGACGGAGGGATGTGAGGGGACAGGAAGTAAGGTCTGGGCGCGAGCACACGGAACGACTTGACGGCTCGAATGTCGCAGTTTTGGAAATGGACAAACCAGCTCGGGATGTCGGTGTTGGTGATCCTGGAGACGATTTCTTCCAAGTCAGTGGGTTGGCGCCCTATCCTGATGTTGGAGAGGATCCGGCAGGGTACAGAGAGGCGCAGACGGTCGTCGTCGCTGATCAGCCCCGTGAGGTTGAGGTCGGCTGGGGAGATGGACCAGTCGTAGTAAGCGTCGGAGACGATGACCGGCGCGCCGCGGAGCAAGTGGTGGGAGAACACTTCCTTGTAACTTGAATCTGACACGCGCCCGATGGATTCTGAAATAAAGTTAAGTAGAAATTAAATTAAGTATATAAAGAACTTTTAGTACACGGTGAACGCACTGCGATCTCCAAGCCGCCTGCCAAGCGTGGGGATTACGGCAACACCCCTCTCCAAGAGGGAGGCCTTTGTCCAGCAGTGGACGTTTACTGGCTGACGATGTGTGATGTGATATAAAGAACTACCTATACTATTACAGGTATTATACCTACTACAGGCAGACTAGCTGCGCCGTACGGTTTTTTAAGGATTAAATTCTGTCATTTGGACTATTACCTCCCGGAGGCATAAAAATCAATTTCATCACTACTTTCTTGCTAAATTTAATCACTATCGGTTAATTATTTTAGTTTATTGGCTAATTTGCTTAATATTAAGGTGAGATTAGTTTAAATTCTTAGTCTTCTCCCTTATCGAGCACTGTTCAACATTTTGCGGTAAGTAATTTAGTACTTGCATAGGTACCTATAGAAAAAATAATTATTTAAAAAATCTATAGAAATAATCAAATAATATTAAATTAAATCGCCTTACCGAGGTGGCGGTCAAACGCAAAACTTTTTTTAAGCTATAAAAATAACTACGCCTAATGATAAAATCGCATGATCCCAACTTTAATGACTAGCTAAACAAAAAACAAGGTAACTAGCTAAACAAGGCAGAAACAATTCAACTAATTACCGGCAATTATTTAATAACTTAAATAAATAATAAAGCAGGTACTCACTGACAGCCTCACAAGCAATACAATCAGCAGTAGAAACGATAGTAGAGTCCAAATTCTGTTGCTGAGACTTTTCTATCAGGCATTTGTTGCTGTACAAAGGTGTCCAATCCCAGACAGGCAGCAATTTTATCAAAACAATTCTTGCGGCAGCTGAAGCGTGCCATTGAAAGGTATCTGTCTGGCTCACGGTATACCCTATAGCCAGTACCATGATCAGAAAGAGTAGCACTCTGGTCCATCGCTTGATAGACGCCTTGCGCACTGCGCTGGTCAAAGGCCTACATATTATATCCATCTCCTCATCACTTATACCAGCTTCTTTACAGTATTCGTAGAAGGAACGCACTTCGGAGTTAATTAGCTCAAATTTCTCGCGCTGGGACATTGTCGTCCCGGTTTTCAGACTCATTTTGTACAATGACCTACTCTCGCAAAACGATCGATAGTAAAGTTGGGAAATGCGGCGTGGCTTATCGATAATGAAAATTCGCGCGCGCGCGATGTGCCATTGTACGGATGTCAAAGAAGTATCCATTTATTTAATAAATATAATAATCAAGTAAGTACGACTAATGTGCCCTTAAATTAATTTAGAATTACTAATATGAAATATAGCAAAAAGTTTAATTATAATTAAATAAATTTTTAAGTCTGTCTGAGAACCCTATAGGAAAAATTTGGCGCAACTATAGAATAACCATAGACAATTATTTTTTCTTCACCAAATGAAATCATGGTAGAATTTAGTAGCATCCTTTGGAAATCTTTACACATTAAATTATTAGTAGTGGCAACACCAAAAGTCAAATACTTTTCCGCCATATTGAAAGTTCTAATGTGGGAAGTCGGTCAAACGCTGACCTTATTAGGGATTTCTATTTATTGCATTTCAATACGTAGCTCAAAAGATAATTAAAAAAGAATTTATATATTTAGTGACCAATTTATTGAGATTCAGTGAGCAACGAAAGTGTATTTACTATTTTGCAATTCGCGTTGATGGATACGTCACAGCGCCATGTTGTATTCCTGCGCTGATTGCAGGCACGAGAATCTGCCAACCCGTTTATTTTCCGGGATTAGTTCCCGATAATAAATCGAATCGCGATTTTGTACTCAAATATATTTATTTTATATTTGTTAGCAAATGTCAAACAACTTAGTGAAATCGATGCATCCCTGTTGTCGCATTTCGAGTGCTAACTCCTAATACCAACTGCAGTTTAGTGCATCCGCGAAAGTTGAAAGGACTGTGTTGTAAAAGAAAGAAGTGATAATTAGCCAAAATTCCGGTCCCTACGCGCAGACGAGAAGGTGCCTACCCGCCGGGGCAGTCAGGCGAAGGAGACATGAACAACAAACGCAAAAATCGCCAACCGCCGAGGTAACTGGTAACTTTCAGTGTTCCGATGACATGTCTTTGTTGTTAGGTATCAGTGTTGGGTGCGTTGCGAATTTTTCGCTATTTCGTAAATAACATTCCGCGCGTGAGGTCAGGATGGCGAAGATGTGATGTAAACAGAAGGGTGGATTAAGTTTGTTTTGCACGCGGTGAATACACGGGGCGGCGCGTGCGGCGACCGCGGCTCGACACTACAGCTAGGTGTTTGGCCTACTTTTGCTGCGTACTCACGTCGATTAATATAGCCACGAGATCAGCTGTTCGCCGCCTGTGCCCCACAGTCGCTTCCTAAAATTCATAATCTAAATGTCTCTTCCACCAGTAAGTTTAGCTCACACCAACAGTCAGCCACACATTTCCTAACCACTGCAATTACAAACAAGAACACTCGGTTACATTACTTTACAATGCATAGGAAGTTAGTTTAATAGCTACTTTCACTCCATAGAGCACTGCACGGTGATACACCCTGGCAGATATCCAAATTTCTTAATTAGAATTTGCTCTTTTCTTTAATTTATGATGTTACTATTGTCTTGATGGATCTTGAAGTGCGTGTGTGTGTGTTTAAAAACCTTATTATGTGTTTAATCATTGAAATAAACAATAAAACATGTCCTATTTTGATGTAGTAATATAGGTGTTTAGATTGATTCGTAACAATGTGTAAAGTGACAGTACATCTCAATGTGTAAAAGTGACAGTGCATCAAGATAAGCGGCTTATTCTATGATGTGAAGTAGTTGACAGTGTTTAATGTCTTGCAGTTACTGTGTCCGGAATGGTCAAATAGTCTTATTAGAAAATTATGCCACGAGCTACGAATGAGGTAAACAAGGAACAATAACTCCCATAGACTGCCTGTTAAAAAGACCCCATGTGCTTGACAGCTACCTTTCGTCTTCCTCTCTCTTTATCAATGGGTCATCTGTTGTTTATTCGTCTGATTGTTGACATGCATATCCAGTGCGGACAACTTATCTAAGAATCAAATGGGAGTGCAGCTCGATGTATTTTTTGGACAAAACTTGCATCCTGTAGAATCTATCGTGGAAAATTGTCAAGTTTCATCCACGGATCCTTAATTTAGAAGCAAGCATTTAAAAATATTATGAGTACTCAGCACGCCACACTTTCTGTACATCATGAAAGTAATTTAGTGGTAGTTTAACTCTACTTGCATGGCCAACTGCTTTTGAAGGGTTTTACAGTTCAGTATGTTATTTGATGATTTTATATTAAACTGTGACATGCTACTGTTAAGACGACAGATATGAAGAGACCTGAGTTAAGTTGGAGCAATGGTCCACATCGGTAAACTTCACAACATCTTTTCATCCAAAATCCTCCTTCCTTAATTCGAAAGTCTTAGTCTAGAGTGTGTTGCCAGTGATGAAATACGGCACTGAAACGTATTCTCACTATGGGGCTCATAAGCAAGCAGGGTTTCTCTACAAGATTGAATCATTATTGAGGAGATCCGTAGACAAACGAAAGTTACCCAGATAGCCTTAGATTAGCAAGTTGATGTGACAGGGCACATATCACACAGAACAGATGGCCGATGGGGCCCGAAAGGTTCTCGAATGGAGACCACAAACTGCTAAGCACAGCGTAGAATGTCCACCCACGAAATGGACAGACAACCTAAAAGAGACCCCAGGAGAATGCTTGATGCAGGCCGCTTCCAAACTTCCAACCTTTTGGAGATTGATGGGGGAGACTTTAGTAACATTAAATGTCACTATGACTGGTGTGGATATATTCTATGAAGTAGGAGCCAGTTGGAATGGCCTCCTTTGGGCAGATACGCCTGGGTCTTGAACTCTGGCATTGAACTTAACCAGGTTGGCATTGCCCCACTAGGAGTCTGCCTTAAGGGACAAGGTCATATGCCCAACTGTGGTCTCACAGATACTGGATTTGTGGTACACTGGTACAAAAACAGTGATCTCGTCTGCATATGTAGAAGTACCGGGTTTTAGCAGGAAGAGCATTGAAGAGAGCACTAACACCTAGGAAGTTTGCTTGCCACTTCCGTGGACATCAAATGTCATTTGAACGGAGGAGCTCGAATCGATCTATAATCAAAAAGCCATATGAAGAGAGCTTGCTAATAAGGTCATCCTGACAAACCCTATCAAAAGCCTTCGAGATGTAGAGGGAAACTATGAACACTTTGTCGTGTTTCTCGATAGCATCACTCCAGATGTGAGTAATGTATGCTAAAAGACTGAAAGAAGACTGATTTCAGCGTGTCTGTATTGCCGTTCACTGAAGAGGTCATGAGCTTCCAGGTACACCAGGAGCATGTTGTTGAGGATATATTCCATAGTCTTACAGAGTATTGACAGGGTTAGCAGGATTTAATCATTTTGATATTTATTTTATTGTGCTGTCAATACATAAACAAACTGAACTAATGAAAGCTCCTTTGAAGGAATGCAAGGTCGTAATTGCATGGCGAAGTTTACAAAACACCGCGCGGGGTTTCCCCTTTTCTCCGACGGCAAAGGGCGTGTTCCGTTTTAAGCAAATATAATTAAAAAAAAAAAAAAAAAACAATAAAGCATTTTATTGAATTTTTTGAAAAAAATCTCGATTTTTTCCAAACCAAGTATATGGACATGACTGAGATTAGCCTGTGGTTGTCAGGGTCAACTGCCTTTTTTGGGTTCAGGATGCATGTTTGCACACTTCCACGTATTTGGCACTTGACCAGTTTCAAGAGAGAGACAAAAGAGGCGTGTCAGCACAGGAGACAACTGAGGCTCACATGAATATCATACATGCCACTGGCTATGCGGTTGGTTGCGGGGCGTTCAAAGAAGTTTTACACCCTCTATAGGGTATAAAACGTCCTTGGGAGCGTTATACGAATCTCCATTTGGCAATTGCGAATTTCAGACATAAATGGGCAGCCAGGTGAGGTTTGAGGTATCTCACTTCCAGCGTCAAGACGTGTAGATTCAGCAAACTGAGAAGCAAACAAGTTTGCCTTCTCTTCTGATGTGTGAGCCAGTGTCCCCTTGTCTTCAGTTCAGGATCCTTACCGCTTACTCAAAAGAGCCGAATAGATGTTGTTAAAATTTATAGGGGACCACCTTTGAAGTATGCCAAACCAAACCAAAAAAATAATCATCAAAATGTATTCATAATTGGCGGAGTAAAAGCATAACAAACATTTAAAAAAACACAGTCGAATTGATAACCTCCTCCTTTCATCAGTAAAAAGTTGAGACATATGAACACGAACGATAATTGTACATATAAGGCATATCATCCTTGTTTGTCTGATCTGAGGACCTGACAATCAAGTCATTCACCTGATAGTAAGCACTTGTCCGTACAACAGTTACAGTGCCACTGAGAATATTTGACATATAAAGTTGCTCGTTGCTCATCTCCCTGATATATTAGCTGCTCAAGCTCGTCACGCCCTGTGGTTTCATAATACCCGAGTAAATTAAATCAGTCACTGACCTGGAGTCCACAACTAATCTTGGTCTAAGCTAGAATGTCTCGTGGACATAACTTTTACTTCCTACTTTCATTGGACATGCACACTGACATTACATTTGAACACCTGTATTCAATGTGATAATAATGCTATTTATTTTAGTTATATATGCTGCTATATTTGATGTAACATTCAATTACTTTTTTAAATTATACTAGACTAGCGACCCGCCTACCCGGCTTCGTACGGGTGTAATTTACGTGTGAAGCCGGGGCGGGTCGCTAGTTACATATATAAACCTTCCGTGAAAATGTATCTAACCGATGGTGAAATCTGCATCAAAATCCGTTGTGTGGTTTAGGAGGAGTTAGCGGCCATACAGATAGACAGATGCAGAAAGCGACTTTAATTTATACTATGTAGAGATTTATATCTCGCTCTCACCGCTAATGAGAGAGTAAGACAAAAGTCAATGTAAGGTTATTATAAGAATGTTTTTGAGATAATGGTAACCCACCTGAAAGTAATTTGAAACTGCAAATACACATATTTCGGATGACAATACAATAGTTTGGTATCTCAATGGTACCAAATTGTGCCGGTAACTGTTAAAATAGTAGTGTGCATTTAATCTTCATATTTTGTTGTTTGCTATATTGCCAGAAGTATTGTTGTAACAACATAGGATTTAAATTAGTTTGAGAATATAAAAATTTCTAAAATTCATTTTAATACATATATGTAAACTCAGACCACTTTACACAAATATTTGGGATTTAAATTAGTTTGAGAATATAAAATTTCTAAAATTCATAAAATTTCTGAATACATGTAAACTCAGAACAAAATTTTGTACCAGACACAACATCTATGTGTTTGTTAATCAATTACTGAAACTGCTTATTAGCATAATGTACCCATAATACCTCCCTAAAACTTGCGGATTACCTGCACTAATAGTTGAACAAATGCAGGGGGACGGGTCCACCTGCATTTCTATACTAATAGACATAGAAACTTGTTACTTGCCATGCTTATAGTTTATATTATGAGCCACTATTCAATAGTGGCATCGATTCTGTCATACCACTCACTAAACTAAACCAATGTGACAGGATTAAATTTATCTGCCTCTCTTTTCATTTTAATATGTGAGAGAAGGATGGCATCAATTTTAGAGCTGTCAAATTTAGTTTAGTTATGTTAAGTCTGGATAATACATGTCTGATATTTGGATAAGTCCACCAAGCTTTGTTTCTTCGAATTTTTCTGGGACTGACAATTTCTGAACTATGAATGTGACTACCATTACTTATATACTATTGCTTTAAGGTGGTTCGATTCACAAATGGCGGGAAATTCAAATTTCAAACAGTTTTCTTGTCCTTGTAGCTAGGCCGGGTAATTATTGTAAACAACCATGATGTTTGCGCAGATTGATTATTATTCTTTACAAAATCATGTAAAGCTATTTATCTCTAATGCCCATTATTACTTACATTTGTGAATAAACAAATTTTTGCCGTTTCAAACGGTTTATTCACAAATGTAAGTAATATGGTGCGTTACTGTTAAATAATTGTACATTATAATGTAAAGAACAGCCAACATTTTGCGCAAACACTGTGTTATTTAAAAATAATTACCTGGCCTGGCTACTAGGACCAAAAAATTGTTTAAAATTTAAATTTCCCGCCATAGGTGAATCGAACCACCTTAACTACAGAACTTTACCATACGCGTGTATCGACTTGCTCTTGGCCATTTTTTTGCATTTGTTTTAAATGTTTATCAGGGCTTATCATGTATTATTTTCTTTAGGTACAATTTGGTACCTTTATTTAAAATAGGTACATTTAAAACATGTGTTCAAATCGCGAAAGTTAAAAAAATATTATTTGCATTTATCAAGCTAAGATCTGATCTGACCAATATGAATAGGAAACCCCAAGACCAATTCAACATCTCTAAGGAAAACCCAAAATGTATTTGAAAGATACCAGAGACGGGAGATACTTATTATATCTGAAAAATGAATCCGCTCAGTCATTGGTCAGTGTAAAGGTCACTGTCCCCACATGATTGTGATCAATAACCCAGCATGAAGTTATGGTGATGATTAATATTGTACAAATAGCTCGGCTCGTATATTGGCATGTTGCGATGCATATAAATAGTTGCAAAAATTTACTGGTGTCTGTTCTTTTACAGCCGTACTTATAATCATTACTTAAAAGTTAAGTAATGCTTAAAATTACAGTCAACTTCTTGTTGACAGAAATTGTCTCTGGTGAAAACGAGACAGAGCAATTTTAAGCATTGCTTAACTTAAGTAATGTTTATAAGTTAGCCCGTTAGTGCATGTCTTGTATTTTGATAGCCCGTTTGTCCAGTTGGTAGTGAACCTGCCTTCTGCGCTTGGGGGCGTGGATTCGATTCCCACCTAGGACAAACATTTATGTGATGACCATTGTGTTTGTTCTATATCTGGTTGTTAATATCTATTTAAGTATGTATTTAAAAATATATATGAATGTATATCAGTCTCTGGCAGACATATCACAAGCTTTGCTTAGTTTGGGGTCAGATCCGTGTGTGTCCCGAAATATTTATTTATTGTTTCTTTACCGATATTAGTGGGCCCAGTTGTTACATCCGAAATGTTCCCATTGCCTATTGTTTTGCCAGGATAAAAAAATCTATTTACATCTTTGTGATGCACACTAACTTCTACTTTACAAAGTATACAGGGTTACACAGAACGCTAGAAAGACGCAGAAAGGAGGTCATTATACTCATATCACTATAAACAACTTTTACTAAGAGACTAACTCTGAAAGGTATATTTTTGATTTCAGAGTTGGTCTCATTATAACAGTTGTAACCTGTGTATGTATGTGTGTGTCCCTAGTTCTCTCTTGTAGCTGTTACTCCTTACAAATAAAAAAAAAAACGATTCAAACCTTTTAATATGACAGGTACAGTCAGTCACAAAAGTGATAACGGAGAATATGCATCGGATCTGCATGATCTAATTTCCTCCTACCCATTTTTCTATCGGACTGCCAGAGCGGGCACAAAAGATCGACACCATTTTATGGTTGATATTCCGAAAACCCGTACGAACCGCTTTGATTCCACTTTTATTGTGCGAACTGCTAGTCTGTGGAATGTGCTGCCTGAATGGGTGTTCCCCAATAGTTACAATCTGGGTGTCTTCAAATCACGAGTGAATCGGTTTCTTCTAGGAAGAGTGCTCCACTGTAGATCGCATCATCGCTTTACATCAGGCGTGATGGTGGTCAAACACAAGCCTATTATAAAAAAAATATAAAGTTAAATAGTAATCTTATAAACTGTGCAGATTCAATGGCGTCTCAAAAGAGATTGTCTTGATTTTATTGTCTCAGGCATGCATTTGAAGGAGCTGGGTGGGCTCGGGTAGATGCTTCCAGGGGAACTGCACAGTACACCCCAAGCAGATTCAGTGCGGGATTTATCTCTCCCATCTATACTAATATTATAAAGAGGAAAGATTTGATTGTTTGTTTGCATTGAATAGGCTCCGAAACTACTGAACCGATTTGAAAAATTCTTTCACTGACGGGAAGCTACACTATCCCCGGGTGACATAGGCTATAATCTATACCCGTGCGAAGCTGGGGCGGACCGCTAGTCTCAAATAAGAAAGTCTCAGGAAACAGCTGTAGTTAGACATGTTTCAAGCTTTGCTGTGGGTGCGTACAGCCTTCCAGGGGGGCTACCACAACCTCAAAAACATTCTTATAATAACCTTACATTGAGTTTTGTCTCACTCTACTCTTGTAGTACTCTCTCTCTCTCGGCTAATGAGACAGCGAGCTGTTCTCATTAGCCGAGAGAGCAAGACAAAATTCAATGTAAGGTATCTTATAAACCATGCAGATTCAATGGTGTCTCATAAGACATTTGTCTTAATAAATGTTTAAACAGTAATATTAAGGTTTTTTTACAAAATGCGTTGTTTTAACTTCTCCTTTCCATTGTGTACAGATCGCCACGGGGCCGCGTGGTGGCTGAGGGTGTGTACAACAACTCTCACTTCATGCACGCAGCCACGTCCCACGTGGGAGATATTGTCCAGGTGCTTACGCAGTCTGGAAGCCTCTGGGAGGGAGTGTTCAAGACTTTCAGCGCGCAATTTGAGGTGAGTCTTTTTGTTTTTGTTAAAATTTTCTTGACCGTGGATTCTATGTCCTTTAGTCGTAATATTAAACATGTTTACAAAGTATTAAAAGCGTCAAACAAGTCAGAGTCAAGCAAAGTAAGTCACGGTCAAGTCAAACTGACGCCCCTGTAAAGTGGTGGAGATTTACAAGACGCTCCTATGGAGTTTTGGAAACAACACGAAAAGACATGTTTCACCTCGTTACATCACTTGTCCACACTCGAGCACGTTTACGAGCACTTAATAAATAATAATTCACCTTTTACTACACATTAACACTCGAAAATACACAAGATTAGGAAAATCTAACGAGCCGACGTTTTTTTTTCCACGTTGGCGCCAAAACTCTTGAGGTGAGTCATCTTCTTGGCGTTACCATGCTACGGCGCGCCATAATTCGACTATCGGAGACTCGGCCAGTGGCGGTTTTACCAGCACTGAGTAGGGCGGCAGATTTTAGGGGCGGAAAATTTAACATTATTTTTATCTGAAATTAAAAGATTCAGATTTATGAACCTAAAAGTTGTTAGGTCCAAAAAAAAACAACATAATTTATCACCACTTAGATACATTTTTCTAATTATTATGTGTAAGTAGTATCAAGGCATACCTTACCCCGCCTTATTGAGCTTTTAATAGCTCACAAATACCCCAAAAACTATTTCTTATGCAAACTAAATCATTGGGTTGTAAAAATAATCTAGGAACTTACACATCGATCCCCTATTTCACAATTATACTAATTACGGGAAAAGGGTGGTGTAATTAGGAAGATAGTGTACAAATCATAAAGTAACAATTTTACTGACAATTTTTTTTAAAACTATTGTGATTGTGAACTAAGCTATTGAATTGTAGAGGACGGTAGGGGCGGCAAAATTAGAATAGCCTACTGGCGGCAAATGTGTAAATCCGCCACTGCCCTCGGCCTTCGAGCAACTATCCCAAAAAGACGCAATGACATAAATCCCACCAATTTCCGTCAATACAAACTTCTACTATTTTTCCCACACTACTTCATATAAGGTCATTTTAATTGCACTAAATGACAGAGATTGTGAGAAATTTAAAATATTTGCACATACGCAAAAATCTAGCTTCTCGTCGGTCGTGCGCTTTTTCTTTATTTGTGCAAAATCACTCGCTGGATACGGAATCGAACCGCCTGGCAATACCTCTCTAGGGGTTAGTTGCTCGATGCCCTCGGCTGAAGCTGGCAGATACGGAAACCAGTACGTCACTAGTGAGTCGCGTCGACATCGCAAGGCATCGTGTTACCGGACCTGTGGACCGCTTACTCTTGACACTCGATTTTAATCGAATTTGGGATTGGGATCGAAAACATGCCATTTTGGTACTCTTGAATTCTAAACTAGCGCACGATTGGAACCGATAATGGTGGAATTTTATGGAACTAAATAAAATCGACTCAACTCGACGCTTTCGGTACTCTTGACGCGATTGAAGAGTACCAAATGGCATGTTTTCGATCCCAATCCCAAATTACGATTGAAATCGAGTGTCAAGAGTAAGCCCACTGGACTGGACCCTTCGACCAAAATAAAATGAATAGACGGGCCCAGAAGAAGCGCATATTTGAAGATTATAAAATGAGCGCCGTCCATTCATTTTACTTTGATCGAAGACTGAAGCGTGTTAGCTTCTAACTTTACCTGTTTATTTGTAAGACCACTCACTGAGAGCAGTCCACTATGAACCCACTGGGCTGTAAAATCACGCTGCCATCAGAAAACTTAATTGACCACAGTTAATAGTAACTCCAGTCGTGTTGACGGGAAACAAACCTGCGAACTCTCACCTTGGTGCCGGCTGCGGACGCATTATGTCACGGAGGTCGCCCGGGTAATCATATCCGATCGACTACTGCTGCGTGTCTCTCTTCTACGCCACTTGAACATAAACCGTTATATGGTAAAGATAAGCTGCGCCCGTGATTTTGCAGTTTTTCCGTATTTTTTGGGATAAAATGTGTATATAGATAGAGAGATAAAAGTTACTGTTAAATGTTATAAAACAGCGTTTCACCTGGGTACTATTCTATATGAACTATGTTTCTCTTGAGATAAAAGTAGCCTATATGTTAATCCAGGGTTTAAGCTACCTCCATACCAAATTCCATTTAAATCTGTTCATCTATTGCGGAGACGAGTGCAGACAAACATACGTACATACTTATACAAACTATCGCATTTATAATATATGCATATTCTGCCAGACAGTCGGGACAATTAAAATTATTAATATATTTTTAATAACGGTACTATAAACGTGATTCATAAGTCATCTAGACTCGCCTCAACCATTCGAGAGATATTTTACAAGTATTATATTATTTTTAGTGTAAAATGTCCAGTAGTAGTAAATGGAGGCCTATGTACAGCAGAGGACGTCCTATGGCTAAACTGATGATGATGAATGTAGCCTGTGCCTGTGAAATTCCTGTCATGAAGACAAATGTAATGACTTAAAAATTTGCCAAGCCGTTAACTTACAACACCAAAAATACTTACATTCACCTGAAAAACCCTACCCTCCATTAAAAACATTACCCTCCTTCTGGTAAGTCGGATAAAACTCCCAAAGAGAACAAAAGTCAAATTCAATTGTTATAATTTCTGATTACAACACTGAGTTACAATGATCAATAATCCGTACCATGTGACCGCACACGCCACTACACTATAGTATTTTGGAATGTAACAACCCAACGCGTGCGGTGTTTTAGAAATCACATTTAAAAAACGGGCCCAAGTGTCGTGCCCGAAATGTTGAAATAGTGACATATGACTTTACTTTCTCACACATTTTTGACATTCCATAAATTTGGTTTATTATGCGTTTATAACGGAAACTTGAGTGGCTTGATTGTTATTTGGGCGTTAGACAAGTTTCGAAGGCCCTGCAGGGAGCTGCATGGCACCGCATTGTTATCTTCATGGACCCAATGCTTCTTCAATGTAGAAAAGTAGACATCTTATGAAAAGTTTGCGGTTTAATTTGCTGCAACTCGCTTGCGCGCCTGCAATGTGCCCTTGGCTTTTTGTCCTTGGGTTTTATGTATTTAGACAATAACCATAAATAATGTAAATGCAAAATATTCTCGAATTATCAAATAGTAGTTGTTAAATATTGCTTCTACTATTGTGCATGGCGGTTTGCAAACCTAAATTATGGGTAAGCACCCATAATTAAGAATTACCCATGGTATGCAGGAAACATTCTAAGAGATATCGCCATCAAGTTGCTCGTCATTTACATATCTCGTTTTCAGCCACGGTGGTTATATCAGGGGTCAACCCTTGGGCCCTATGTTATTAAATATGTTTCAAGTTTGAAAAGAGCTCTACGATTTGTTCATCCCCCCCCCCCTGAGCGTCCATCGACCATCTCTGACGTTACCAAACAGTAGAAAGCACCAGAGATTTTGATTGTAGTGCGCTCCCAGGATCTTAAAAGAATTACATACGTGGATAGAAGTACTTAGATCGTTTCACAGAGAAGCCATGCAACACGAGAGTAATCAATCAATCTGTCCTGCAACTGGGTGACATCCGGTCCCTCTCACAAGAAACAAGGCGTGGCGCCACTGCTAGCGAGTTGTATTTCAAACTAAGTTAGAATATGTTTTGACTTATGCTGTCCTACCGTACCGATGCGCAAAGGTATTCTTCCAATGAGTCGCTAAATCTTAAATGTTACATTTGCAAATAGGAATATTCTAATAGTGTTGTCTGTCGTCGACGCGACGGGTTCACATTTGCCCTTGTCCTTTTCCAGGTCCCTCAACTGATCAGAAAAATGTCAAATCAAATGTGGAAACATTTCGTTGGTCAACTATGTTATTTTTTCTCCTGGGCTAGCGCCTTTATTAACTAAACAAAATACAAGCTAAAACTAAAACTACAAATACAGTTAGACTGCCCATAGACCGTTGAAGGTCTAAAGACAATCCAAATGCTCAAGCCCACTACCAGTTGGCAGCGTACCCAGCATGCTGGCGGCATTACCACGTTGAATGGCACTATGTTATTATTTTATAGACTTGATCCAATATGCGCCGAACTTCATTAAATGTCCGTAAAAATTTGACGTTCCAGCACTCAACGCATATGCATAGACGCCTCGTGTCGTAATTCCAGACGTAATAAACTCCTTTCCGCTATCCGCTCGCAGTAGAACCGAGCCCCGCCCGTTGCATTCTGACTCCTTCACGCTATCGTTGATTTTGCTCTGTTTCGTAACATCCGGCCACTTCCTGCCCAAATATGATACGATGATAATTAAAATTGTAATCGCTGTCTGACTGATTTATGTGTTTCCGCTTTTCTGTTATAGTATCTATTGGATTTAACTCCAATGTTGCTATTTCAATTCTGTTTACGTTCGGTTTGATTTTAATTGTTTGACTCGGTACACTTTGACAAAATTCTTGTAAAGGAAACTTTCAGATAATAATTACGTAACATGTTTAGTGCTAACTATCTGCTGTTGATATATTTCCCTCCAGAGTCCGTAGCACATAATAAGAAGCTACTGGCCCAATGAAGACACATATTTGTTTTAGAAGGAACAAATCTATACTTCGAATGAATGATTGATGCCAATGAAGGGAGGGACGAGGCTACAGTATAAGGTTCACATGAGCAGGGTCACGGGCCCAAGTCAGTTAACTGCAACATTGAAAGCGATACATCGAGTGCGCGCGCATCGATCATAAAGACCACTTCAACCTGTAGCCTAGCACCTGACGTATCTACAATTATAAACCCAGGTCTTAAATTCCTGACATTACATCGCATAGTTAGTTCATTAAGTCGGTCGAATGTCTTCTCTCTCGTGCTAAAGTTCTGATTTTCGATTCACATAAAAGCGTATGTAAAAAGTGCATTCGCGTTGCATTTTCGACTCTGAACGCAGCTCTAGCCGGAACTGCAAGAAGTAGGTCAGATCAATAAACAGCCTGTGTCGGTCGCGACAATTTTAACGTTCACACAATGTAGTGGTTCGAACTATCGGTAAAACTAAACAATCGGTTTGACAAGGCACTTTCAAAATAACTTAGTGAACTTTGCCAAAACAATCGTGACTCAATCAACTCTCAGTGAAGTGCAACACAGTCTTCCGTTCAGAGATTTCTGTTAAGCTTGCAGATGAGTTGACTGTTGGTGAATTATCCGCTCACTTCCAAACATATTCTTTTCCTGACGTTGGAATTTAGTTACGTTAACCTTCATGACTTGTGTGTTGAACTTCGAAGTGTCCATGATGGATTGACACCGAAGTTATGGGACATTTCACCTTAACCATGTTCGTACGACCTCCGTACCATTTCATACAGTACCATCAGGTCAATGTCAACCGCTACCCTAATGTAAGTAAAATATTCACACATTTGTGTTATTTATACGATTGTATAACAAACGTGGAGGGATTGCAAATTTTGAATCTGTTTTCTTGTATAAATGTTTTCGTTGGTATAATTTTGGAGTTGAATGGAAAGTCGGATTGTAAAATAAGTTTTCGTAAACGTCTGTGGACATTGATGTATCGAAATTAGGATATCATTTCAGGGGCATGCGACTGATTCATGGTGAACAATATGAAGGGTATTTCTCCACTCTTAGCTCGTAGAATAGCTTTGAATGTAAGTCATAGACAAACTAGGTCATTGCTTGTGACAGCTATTCCAGGAATCGTAGCGTATCGATTAGTAATAGTGCCGCATCTGTCACAAAATGTATTGTTTCCGGTTCAAGTTATCGATACTTCCGGTTGCATACGCAGCCGATAGGAAAAGAAGCCTAGTCATAGAACTATTACTGATTAGCACTCCAAGGGAATGACTGACTGGTTTAATGTTTAACTTGTCAGTGTAGAGTCCAGCAGACTGACCTGCAGGTTTGTCAGTCCGGAAGCTTCCATACATTTGCGACATTTCTCTGTCACTCCGGCTCCGTGTCGATACTGAAGGACGTTATGTCCACTAGTGCTGTTTCGTATCTGATCAGCCCGAACTGATCGTGTATTGATTCACGCCACGTTTGGACCACGGAGTTTCAGGACACATTCTATATCGCTTCCGGCTCAGCTTTTTTATTATTATTCTGAAATGGGCTTTTGTCATAAAAAGACTATGCCACCCTGTAAAGCTAAAGTACACACAATAATCACAAAAAGACTTACTCCCACACGGGCACTTGTATTATTTATCTCATAAAAAGCTAATATTGTGGTCAAAGAAGACAATTTTTTCTAGGCCCACCGAATTTACCGTATATTGATGGGTATAACACTATAAAATTCATCGTTTTTTTTTTTGTACCATTCGGACGAAAGATAAGTTAAAAATTAAACCGGAATAATAATATGTGTTGTTTTGATTTTTGCCACATTTCCCTTATAAAGTCACTTGACCGGAACATTTTTAATACGAAAAAGGATGCATGCTTAGGAATTTTTATACAAAAATAAATAGACCATATTTTACAACAGTGGCCATAGTAATCGGCTTTTGTCAATATTCCGGTTTGATCGGATATAGCTAATAATACCATTAAATCTAGAGAATATGAGGAACAAATGGACATGAGTTTCATTACTATACGGTATTAGTTTGT
This sequence comes from Agriopis marginaria, assembly GCA_932305915.1. Lineage (NCBI taxonomy): Eukaryota > Metazoa > Arthropoda > Insecta > Lepidoptera > Geometridae > Agriopis > Agriopis marginaria. The sequence continues at coordinate 329,287 of OW029935.1, forward strand.
GGTGGGCCTATTTTTCAAACAAAAGAAATTGTCTCATTTGCTGTTCCTGGTTGCCTCCGAATTTGAAACACTCTTCTCACTTGTAACTATGTAAACAAATCTTGGTAGTATATTAATTTAACCTACTTCTAATATTGTGGTACAGATTTGAAACTTTGCAAGTATAAATAAAGCGGATGACAGTACAATTATTTAGTACCATCGAACTAACTTTATATGGCTACTAGTAAACCTCTCGAGTTTGAGCTCATTTGTTTTTTAAAACGAGTCCCATACATTACACATCATCAGCCATTAAATGTCCACTGCTGAACAAGGCCTCCCTCTTAGAGAGGGGTGTTGCCATAATCCCCACGCTTGGCAGGCGGCTTGGAGATCGCAGTACGTTCACCGTGTACTAACAGGACGCTGCTGCCCATCCTCCGGTGGTTCTGATCGCAGTTTTAGGACATACCCATACATTACACTTGCCAGTTATTTAAACCAATGATAATTATTATTATGAATATAGCCCCCAGGGCTGGTCAGTTCATTTACACTTGCCAGTTATTTAAACCAATGATAATTATTATTATGAATATAGCCCCCAGGGCTGGTCAGTTCATCCTTCCATTTATGAACAAGCGGATTCTTGTAAGAATTTTCTTCCACGTACGAGGAAACCCCTCCTTTGTAGGGGTAAGTTAACCATACAATACAATACAATTCTTTATTAATAACTCCATAGTTACAAGTCAAACTTCTCCAGTACACTTTCTACATCGATGTATATAAACTTATATAAACAGTATATGTTAATAATATTATTATGTGTACATAATTCAAATTAAATAATCTTATTCAATTAAAAATACATATAGACGTGTCTCTAGGAACTGCGTGCTATTTTTAGTCTGGATCTATCTAGGACAGGCTATATCTAGGTCAGCCGAAACAGGCTTGGGAGTTCGTGGAACCACGGGGCGTTGCCATTGATTCCATAACTGCAGCGCCTGGGAGTGGGGGTGACTGCTCTCTTGCTTCTCGGTGTGTCACGGACTCTACGAGTAGTATGGGGGGGATTTGACAGAACCTGCGCTGCGTTCTAAATTAGACACAAAATGAACTTCAAATTTATTAAGTGCTAGCTGCGCCCGCGGTTTCACCCGCGTTGACGTTACCGTCAAAATTTTCCGGGATAATAAATAATAAAAATAAATATCTGGGACATTTTTTGCACACATTGTCATCTGACCCCAAACTAAGCAAAGCTTGTAATATGGCTGCCAGAAACTGATATACGTACATATATATTTTTAAATACATACTTAAATAGATATTAACACCCAGACATAGAACAAACACAAATGTTTGTCCTAGATGGGAATCGAACCCACGCCCCCAAGCACAGAAGATAGGTTCACTACCAACTGAGCCACCGGGGCAGTCAAAAAAGTATCCTTCGCCTATCGCCATGCAAATAATACGTCGAGTCGGTTCGGCGTATTATGTCCAATTCGCATAAGGTACAGAGGGCGAAAAATGTCCAACTCTCAAAATGTCAAATTCGAAAATTGTCCAATCCTCAAAATGTTCACGTAATGTGTTTTTTTAAGGATGGCATCTCATCCATCAAGAATGAGTTCAAATTCAAATTCAAAATTCAAATTCAAATTATTTATTTGTCAGAACATGGTAGGTACACATACATATAAAGTAGCATACATGGTCGTAATAATGGAGACGTATCTCATGTCCTTGCCTGTTACAGCGTACAAATGTTAGTTTTTTATATAATATTATTATTAGTTTTGTTATAGTTAAAAAAATAACGAAATTATGTCTAAGTTAGAATATTGTAAGAATTATATTTTGGTTTGGTTGTATTTTATACCTTAATTAGATGTTTATTAGTTGACACTACTGTCCGTGTTTCGGAATGGTATTTTCAGTCAGTGGGTGAATTAGTGTAGGTGAGATAACTACTCCACTAATTAGGACTGACTGGGTTGCGATGCGAATTGGGCCTTTTACTAGCTGGACTATAAACGGACAGCGAACTATACAATTGAGAATGCGAATTGGACATTATACGCCGAACCGGATCTGTTGTTCTGTTGATGCGTGAAACAGGAACAAACAAACACTTTCGCGTTTTTAATAGACTAGCTGCGCCCCGCGGTTTCACCCGCGTAGTGATGAAAAATGGTGATGATCCTGGTTCTAAGCTAACTCCCCACCAATTTCAGCCAAATCGGTTCAGCCGTCCTTGAGTTATAAATAGTGTAACTAACACGACTTTCTTTTATATATATCTATACTTCTATACTAATAATATTATAAAGAGGAAAGATTTGATTGTTTGTTTGTTTGCATTGAATAGGCTTCGAAACTACTGAACTGATTTGTAAAATATATAGAGTGATTCAAGAGGAAGGTTTATATGTATAACTAGCGACCCGCCCCGGCTTTGCACGTACATTACACTCGTGCGAAGCCGGACGGGCGGGTCGCTAGTAGAAAATAAAGATATAAGTATGTAGGTAAGACACAGCAAGCAAGGCACGTCAGTAGCCCATGTCTCCCGACGAGAGCCCTCGCGCTGGAGCCGCCGACATGAATGGGGCTACTCGACAGCGGCTGACGCAACGCTGCGTTCACATCGGGCCGCATTCCTCGGAGATTGTCCGCGCGACCTTGTGCTCGCGCGCGGAAGGAGCGACTCGTCTGCTAAACTAACATACCTACCTATACTCTACATACATCACTGTATCTAGGCTCCTCGTTTAGATTAGATTGTCGACTCTCGCATCGACAGCACATAATAATGTATTGAGTTCGATAATACGTTTTAACCCCCGATGCAAACAGAGGGGTGTTATAAGTTTAACGTGTGTGTCTGTCTGTGGCATATAGCTCATAAACTGATGAACCGATTTTATTCTTTTTAGGGTTCCGTACCCAAAGGTTCAAAACGGAACCCTATTACTAAGCATACGATGGCTGTCTGTCTGTCCTACCTTTAAACGGCTGTATCTTTCGAACCGTAATAGATAGCAAGTTGAAAACAGAATGTGTATGATTTTATTTGTTTGTTTAAAAGGTGACTTTATCAAGAGTTTTCTATGATTCAACAAAATCTATTCAATCCTTTTAAAATTATCAGCAATTTAAACGGGGGTTTAAAAAACAATGTATACTCGTTACAAATAATTAACAGCGAACTTCACGGGAAGTTCATTAACCAGGATTCATCCCCTAATTTCCACCCTATACGTGGAACTTTACCCGGCTATGTCCTAAAACTGCGAACAGAACCACCGGAGGATGTGCAGCACCGTCCTTATACCACACGGTGAACGTACTGCGATCCCCAAGCCGCCTGCCAAGCGTGGGGATAATGGCAACACCCTTCTCTAGAGGGAGGCCTTTGTCCAGCAGTGGAAGTTTACTGGCTGCAGATGTGACGTGGAATATTTGTTTCAGATGGAAAAGGGATCATCTTTGAGATAATAATGTCTATTCAATAAAAAATAATCGTTTAAACCGGTTCACAATGGCGAAGATATCGAGTAACATAAATACAAATATAAGTACATAGGTTTTATTATGCGAACTGCTAGTCTGTGGAATGCGCTGCCTGCATGGGTGTTCCCCGATAGTAGCAATCTGGGTGTCTAAGTGTTAACTATTAAGTTAGTGTGATGTTATTTAAACTACATTCACTCGTGTTTAATTAACTTGTGTTATTTTGATGAACCGAAATCAAGCCAATCACAATCCAAACATACAGGGTGTAAGGGGAACACTCTCGAAGCTAAAAGAAGGTAATTGTACTCATCATTATGAACAACTTTTACTATGGGACCAGCTCTGCAATCGCGAAAAAAAAAACAGCTGTTTCATTCATTTTATTGAGTGTCAATCTGTCAATGACCGTTTTCTATAGAACAGCTGATATTTTTTTCGCGATTTCAGGTCTGGTCCCATAGTAAAAGTGGTTCATAATGATGAGTACAATTACCTTCTTTTGGCTTCGAGAGTGTTCCCCTTACACCCTGTATAGCACACGGACAAGCTAACAAACATTTTTAAAACACCACACCTTTTGGTTCGAAGGGCAAAAGTCACCCTCCGTCGTATGTTCTTCTTTTTTTATTGGATTCCATAGACACATACTTTTTTCGTAAACCGCTTGGTGTACCATAGACTGCAGTTCTGCTAGGTGTTGCCAACACAAGTGCGAGTGAATCGTAGACCGCATCATCGCTTAACATTAGGCGGGGTGAGGAGATTTGGCGCCAACGTGGAAAAAGACATATCGGCTCGTTGGATTATTTTCCTAAACTAGTGTATTTTCGAGTGTTAATGTGTTCTAAATAGTGAATTATTATTCATTAAGTGCTCGTAAACGCGCTCGAGTGTGGGCAAGTGATATAACGAGGTGAAACGTGTCATTTCGTGTTGTTTCCAAAACTCCATAGGAGCCTCTTGTAAAGTTCCCACCACTTTACAGAGGCATGAGTTTGACTTGACCGTGACTTACTTTGCTTGACTCTGACTTGTTTGACGCTTTTAATACTATGTAAACATGTTTAATATTACGACTAAAGGACATAGAATCCACGGTCATGAAAATGACCGTGGACTGTGACTATGACTTGTTTGACGTACAAAACAGAAAACAGAACAACATACAAAACAGAAGAATAGGCGGTATGGCCTTAAAGGCTTTAGCCTGCCCGATGGGCGAATTATAACAAAAAAAAAACAGGTGGGGTGACTGTTAAATACAAACCAATTAAGTAATTAAAAAAATACAGTCTCCTCAAAATTTAGGACCTCCTTATTTGAAGTCGGTTGAAAATGTAACAACTACTGAATACTACACTCATCATAAGGCTAGTAAATCTATATCTCTCTCTCGCTATGTTGTTTACCTTTGTACTACTAAATGGCTGACCATAATGAAATTTGGCAAGAAAATTGTGTGTAATTTCTAAGAAACGACGGGAAAACTCGATGAAACTACTGGGGGAGCAAACACCTAGGTATATGTCTGGCTAGGTTACCTACATATGTATATGTAGATAGCTACCTTTTTCGTCTAGACGTTTGACTGTTGGGTGTCAACACCAAACAAGATATCGATTCGAAACTGTAAAGTTACTGTATATTGCATGAATATCTTTGTTTTCAGTTATATTCATCATAAGAATACGTTTGTTGTATGGGGTTACCCCTTTTAATTTTACTTTTTTATTATTTCTTAGTAAATCCGCCGTAACATTACATATTCTGTGAAAATTTCAACTGGCTGTCTTATTACGGTTCTAAAGATACAGCCTTTTATAGGTAGTTCGGACGGACGGACGGACAGACAGACAGACATCGTAGGCTTAGTAATAGGGTCCCGTTTTTACCCGTTGGACACGGAAACACAAAAAGTTATTTGCGGTGTGAACAATAAAGAGTTTTATCTATCTAAAAACTGGAAAATCCCGCTGGCTGATTATGTAACTTGCAACTAGCGATTTAGTCGTATTGATATTGATATTTTTATTAATAATTATAAAAAATTACATGTCAAATTAATCATATTACAAAACATTAAATTAGGTCATACATTCAATAACAATTATAATAATGTTATTAGTAACAAATAAAACGAAAATAATAATATTAATTATTAGGTACATCAAAAATAGGAATTTAACAGTTTACGTAAATTTGACACGTAATTGATTTTTACGTAAATTTGACAGTTTCACTATGACCGAACTTTCAAATTAGAGACGATCGCGAGTTGAAGTTACATAATCAGGCAGCCGGTTGACACCGCGGGATTCAGTTAGCACTTCCATAGGATATTACTTTACCTATTATAGGTCTATGTTTTACGAAGACGAATTGTATTAGGTACATAACAATGATACTACCTATGACGTCGATTCTCTTATACCACTCACTGACACTAAAATAAACTGACAGGATTCAAGTTATCTCCGTCTCTTCATTACAATATGTAAGAAACGTTGTGAAAATTAGTTTAGAAAATGTTACAACGAAATCGGCGTCATTCACTTAAACACACAACCCTGCTCTCCGCCCACTGTCCAGTTGGGAAAAACGCGAATCAAGAGAATCTGTCCGAGTGCGACCTTTGTACTTCAACCAGCCGCCAGATAAAATGCGCCTTTTACGCGAGACGCCGGAACAGATCTGGGTTTTATATCGTGTATTATAAACCAATAGATATATAACTCACGACGAACTTTATGACCGCTCTCAACTTTCTTTTCAGTGCAAGTGTGCAATTCTCGTAATTAGACAGTTTTCTTAGTGTGTAACGATATAACTAACAGGAGATGGCACACTTGCACTGTAACTGATTCTTAGAAAAGGTGGTAAAAAAAATATTTGAGTATTTTTACTGAATAATAAGCTTGCGTTTGACCGCCACCTCGCTTGATAGTCTACTTTGGAGCACGTTTGCCTGGAAGAAACCGATTCACTCGCGACTTGAAGACACCCAGATTGTAACTTTTGGGGAACACCCATGCAGGCAGCGCATTCCACAGTCTAAGAGTTCGCACAATAAAAGTGAAATCAAAGCGCGTCGTACGGGTTTTAGAAATATCAACCATCAAACGGCGCACCGTGTCGTCTTTTCATGCCCGCACTGGTCGTCCGATAAAAAAATGGGCAGGAGGGAATTAGATCATGCAGATCCGATGCACACTCTCCAAAATGTATCGAACTATTTATAACTGTCATAAATCAATAGCACAGAAGAAATAATAGTACCTACCAATAGGAAGAGTCGCAAGCTATAAAGCTGTTTATGATCGCTCTGCACTCTCTCTTACCCTGCTGTGGCGGACACCTGAAAACTATAGTAAAAAAAATTACGTCGTCGATCAATATTTCTCACTCTACCGCTTTTGAGTCAGTATTGGTGTAAGGTTTGACAGTTCCAAGTGACTTGATAAAAATCGCAACATATTGTGACGATGACGGACGTCCCACTCCGGCCGCCGCTACCGTTACGCGTTCTGTGGCTACATTCAGAGCAGCCATTAAATTTGGCGCGTAATCTATTTGTTTTATTAGGCTGCGGTTTCAAGGTATGTGATTTATTTAGTTCAGTCCATACATAGGCGCGATGGGCAATGGAGAAAATATGTGGATTGTATTCTAACACGTTTTTTTTTGCCCTGACAGTTAAAAAACTTTTTGCAGTCGAATTTAGAACCTCCTTTTCGGAAGCCGGTTGAAAACGTTTGTCATTTAATTTTGTCTGCTGTTCAGATTTAAAACGTTTGCTCTTAACAGATTCTAGTCTGTCTGGTGTCGAGGTGGTGCAGTGCGCCATGACCATTATACCACTTCCAAGTGTTTTTGCCGTGTTAGAGTCTGATTCCTATGTGAGTAAATATGATTTCTTTATGGAAATGCGTAACCTTTCTTTGTTGATATTAACATAAACTTGTTTGTATACTTGATTGCATTGGGTAGTCATTTTTATTATATTTTCTTAGATAGACACACCACTACACACACCACTACTAACACTCTTCTACCAAAACTGCTAGTCTGTGGAATGCGTTGCCTGAATGGGTGTTCCCCGATGGTTACAATCTCAGTGTCTTCAAATCACGAGTGAATCGGTTCCTTCTAGGTAAGCGTGCTCCAACGTAGACCGCATCATCGCTTAACATCAGGCGTGATGGTGGTCAAACGCAAGCCTATTATTAAAAAAATAAATTAAAAAAAAACATTTCTCGTTCGCGTTCAAATGTCTCCGTATCTCGTACATTTTATTCACCAAACTAAACAGCATCAACAAGTACGGCACACTTACTCGTTTTCCACGCGCACTAAGAAACTTATCGCCGACACCAATGAACTAGTAATCCGCAAGTAAATAAAAAACCGGACAAGTACGAGTAGGACTCGTGCTCTGAGGGTTCCGTTGGACAGAACCCTCAGAGCGCGAGTCCAAAACCTAAAGTTGAAATATTTAAAGACAAACTTAACTTTGTAGTTGACTATAAGGTTGTTCTATACATTCCAACTACAAAATGTAAGTTTGTAATAGCAAAATAATTATTTTTAAATGATATAACTTTCAGATTTATTCCTATATATGTGCTATGAGACCTTGCCTTTTGCCAAATTTCATGATTCTAGGTCAATGGAAAGTACCCTATAGATTTTGATTTCCCTGTGAAATCGCAAAATATGCGACATAAACGTTCATGTCTTTTGATTGCGTTGACTTACAACTTTTATTTTTTTACAGCCGAAAGAAACCGTAGACCCAAGTATTTAGTAGACATTTCAACTTAAAACCTTTACGCGTTCTTGAGAAAAAGGGTCTTGACAGACGGACAGACAGACGGACAACGAAGTGATCCTATAAGGGTTCCGTTTTTTCCTTTTGAGGTACGGAACCCTAAAAAGCAGCAAGATCAGCTGCTGGGTGAGTCCTACTAATATTACAACGTAGACCGCATCATCGCTTAACATCAGGCGTGATGGTGGTCAAACGCAAGCCTATTATTTATTTAAAAAAAAAATATATATAAACGCGAAAGTTTGTATGTATAGATGTTTGTTCCTCTTTCACGCCGCAACGGAACAACGGATCGACCTGATTTTTGCATGGGTATAGTTCAAGAGCCAGAGAGTGTGACATAGGCTACTTTTCATCATCATCATCATCACCATTTTTCATCACTACGAAACCGCGGGGCATAGCTAGTTCGACATAAGCCATCAAGATTGATTCAGTGTAGATGCGTTCGCATCCACCACGCCACCTTACCATATCTCTCTTGTTTGTCTTATCTGAAACTAGAACGAACAATAAGGAACTACACGAGTTGTTGTTACCCTGGAGGTGTACATTGTAAAGTTCCCGTAGAACAAGACGCGCCCGCGGGACACAGCTAGCAATCAATACAATAACCTCTCATGAACAGCCCACACCGAACCTCTTCCTACAATCCACGACAAACTTTATAGCACGTTTGATCAATATCACTGGAGTCGCATTACCACTACCTGGATGTCACCGGGACTTACAAGGGTCAGGTGGCGGAGCTTACAACTATTCAGAATAGGTGGAATACTAATATTGTCGAGTCTAGTTATCTTTTTTAACCTCCGACGCAAAAAAGGGGGTTTTATAAGTTTCACGTGTGTATCTGTGTGTCTGTCTGTAGATCGTAGCTCCGAAACGGTTTTCGATAGTTATTTTTTTTTTAACCGAGGCAGATGGCATAGCAAGAGAGTGGCCTATGCCTATAGTGGGATAAGGAAGGCTGTGGATGATGATGATGATGAATTGTCTTGATCGAGAGTGTTCTTAGTTATGATTAATGAAAATCTGTTCAGTTGTTTTAAAATTATCAGCTTTTTTATCGGAATCTCTACATCTCTATCTCTACATAGTATAAATTGAAGTCGCTTTCCGCGTCTGTCTGTCTGTATGTCTGTATGGCCGCTAACTCCTCCTAAACCACGCAACGGATTTTGATGCGGTTTTCACCATCAGTTAGATACATTTTCAAGGAAGGTTTATATATATAACTAGCGACACGCCCCGCACCCGACGCGACCGCACGGGTGTAATTTACGTGCGAAGCCGGGCGGGCGGGTCACTAGTGTTTTATAAAATTTCAAAGTATACTTGTTTTAACGACTAACAGCTTATAACGACGTAAAGCCAGATTCTTTACGTAACGTTACGGGGAAAACGAGAGTTCATAGTTCGCCTACAGAGTGGTCATTAAATTAAATTTGTTCATTGATATAAAAACGGTAGAAATAATTACATATACACAATAATACAGAAAACAGTAATAAACGTTTCATAAAATTTGGCGCGTACTACACTATCGATAACATTTGGAGTGGCTCGCCGGTCGTTAATCACTCGTCACCCGTACGTACAAATGAAGCCATAAAAACACATCTCGTGGAAATACCTAAAACCACTCCAGTTGTCATGTCAAAGTGCTTCATATATTTAACTCAAAACAGTAACCCTTATTGACCCTTTGAGTTGTGAATTAAAAATAAATAAATAAATATCTGGGACATTTTTGCACACACGGTCATCTGACCCCAAACTAAGCAAAGCTTGTAATATGGCTGCCAGAAACTGATATACGTACATATATATTTTTAAATACATACTTAAATAGATATTAACACCCAGACATAGAACATACACAAATGTTCATCACACAAATGTTTGTCCTAGATGGGAATCGAACCCACGCCCCCAAGCACAGAAGATAGGTTCACTACCAACTGAGCCACCGGGGCAGTCAGTTATTTTTACTTTCCAAGGTCATAATTCCCCAAGCTAATAGGGCCGGTGTTGACTGACGTGACGTGACACAACGTTGCTGGTACTCCACATGCAAATAAATAGTTTGGATCTTGTGACACGAGACAAGTTACACGTCTGATAACTTGTCAGATCACCATCACGGCGTTGCTTAGGTAGACATCGGGCCTTACTGTAACTCATCGTAAATTGTCCTAAGTCTTTATTTAAGGCTGCTCGTAACATTGTAGGCTTAACGATTATCCGTTTAAGAACCAGATGCAAGAGCTATCTCTTCCGCACATTTTTAATTAAATTTTTTTAAACTATTACTTAGCATCGAGATCCAAAACCTATAAAAGTCACAAACGTGCAAAAAATGTCCAAACCGAAACTCGGCGCACGCTACGCCGACTTTTTGGTCAGTTGTAAAGCAACCGCGATCCGATTACAACGCCGCGCGATGCCAGAGCTACGATGACATAGCGGACAACTAACGTTGAACACTATGCAAGCGACATAACGTCTAAATTGGAGTAAATATGGCATTGCCAATTATATAATTGATGTCTAGGTATGTACAACGACGCTTGGACGATTTTTGACTGTTCACTTAGAGATTGTGACTCTATAGTTATTTTTTATCTAAATTTTTTTTACGATTGTAATGGCTGTGACTGGTAGCGAAGCGGGCTCTTAACCGATAATTAACTCGAAAGTCCCGCAGCGCCCGTAAACAACAAGACAATAGAAGCGAATCAAAACAATCTTTTATTCCACATGACATTGTTTACATAATACAGGAGTTAGAATAAACAATGTCGGCTCGCGCGGGTAGGAGTGCGCACACGTTGACACTTATACATATACATATGTATATTATAGTGCGGACATGGTTGCGGCCCGCGCTTTCTACATGATGATGATGATGATGATGATCCCGCAGGATGGTTACGTTTTCGTAGAAACGTCACGTCGGTTTGGCGGCCACACACTGGGGGGTTAGACAAGACCCACCTTGATGAAAATGACATTGACAATGACATTAGCTTGAGAGATGTTATCTCAAGCTAATGTCATTTTCATACAATTTCATTTTTCCGCAGGCTTTAAAGGTCCTATCGCATTTTTAGACGAAAAAAGCATCGAAAACTGAAATTTTAGTGTAATATTTCTTTCAATTAATAAGATCTGTCGAAAATTCTGTTTCTGTATTAAATTATACTTATGTATTTTTTATTGAACGTAGCGGCTTCAGATTTTGGTTACACTCGACATATCCTGTTACCTCCAATTTAGAAAAGTAGCTTTTCGTAAAACTTAAGGATGGAAAGTTTGAGAATGGATTTCGTTAAATTACTGTCATAAAATAAACATTTTTATGTTATGGTTTACTTATTTTATATTTATCTTGAAAATTACGTCTTTATTTATTAGTTTTAAAATTGAACGGTTCATTTTGTAATATATCTCTTAACGCTAACAGAAAGTGAGTCTTGACCCCCACGGTCAGTTCAGTTCCAAGCGGGTGGAGTTTAGGGGTTCAACCGAAATATTTAAAAATATTTGATTATATTGAATTAAGGAGAGGCGAGGACGCATATATTTGTTTGTTTTATTTACTTAACACGAAGTCTCTAGAAATGACGAACTTTATCCCCTAGTTAACCCCCTAAGAAATACATTTTCATAAATCCTTTATTAGTGTTCGTTCACCCACGTTACACGAGGAACTCTTGTGCAATATGTCATGGTTATAGAGCCAGCGGTATAGGTTGTGCGTTTTCTATCACTAAATTAACTAAAGATTTTTTAATTAACTAGAAGATTACATCAAACAATATTGTCTTTACGAGCGCTAGAATCTATTTTTATCATCGAAATTGAACAGTTGAAATAACTGGGAAATACCCAATGTAAATATTTTTTCTCTAGTTATATACATGAAAGTATCGCTATGTACGCCTGATTCAATCAACTATCGCTATGGGGTTTACCCTTGTAAACACGCATAGTATCACCGCTAAAAATATGGCTAACCCAATGACTAAACAGTTAAACTGCTCGTGATGGTAAAGCACTAGCGTGCATCGTAGGGACAATACGAATACTTGACCTGCGCCTCCTGGGTTTTGTCAGTTTTTTTCTGTAGAGCAAGTGTTCTAGTAAGGTATACTAATATTCCATCACCAATGGTAACTTAGTTGTTAGCTCCCTCGGTTACCACGACGTAGGCTGTGGGTACAAATCCCAACAATAAGCTTCACTTTGGTGGAAAAAAACAATGATGGTAAGCTAATTAGCACCCTCAAAAATAAGGTGTTGACAGGTGGAGTAAGGTTATGACAGTGGTAGCCGCGGCGGCGAGCAGAGTGTTGGTCGTCCAGCTGCAAGATGGGTCGACGATATTGTCACCATCGCCTGTCGAACCTGGACTAGCAGCACAGGACCGACACAGATGGCAGCATGGGAGAGGCCTGTATACTCAGCAGTGGGATAAGGAAGGCTGTGGATGGTGATGATGAAGTCGAGAATCTGCCTGAACTGGCAGCGTTACTTGAGACCTAGTTCGCATTTACGCGTTCGCGTTTACCGACTGGTCTGGCCTGACAACCACAAAGTAAATATTGGTTCAGCTCTGTATCAAACCGGTGGGTTTGTTCTTGTTTGTTTGTTTTTCGGTTTGTTTTTTCGCTTGTTGACAATTAATACAACAGAAAGAGAAGTATAGAAAGAGATAAATTACTTTTGCATTAACAATATTAGTGTGAAGTCCTATGTTAGTGTAATTACATACCAGTGTCACAAAAACATCAATTGTATGTTGATTAGGTTCGTAATGTTGTGTACGTGTTGTGTGCAGGTTGTACTAGAAGTAGCCCACCGGGTGGACCAGGAGGGCGTGGTGGCGGTGGACTCCGTCGTGGAGAAGCTGATCTTCAAGCCGCAGGATGTGGTCTCCATCCGAGCCAAGGACTCCGACCTCGAGTACGCCACGCACGACGTGTTCCAGACAGATAGCGCTATTAGCAAATTTAATGGTAAGAAATTACCATTAATAATGCGTGGAGTGCAGTATTCTTGGAGCAAGATTGTCGACTGGGTCGGGAACTGAACAAAACAAACATTCTGATAGTCAGTGGAATTAGCCGTACACATCTGCCGCTAATTAAATTAATTGGCAAGTAGGGTACATCATGATGATGGACTACGGTACTTTTCATACCAGAAAATGGGGGAAAAATAGAAAATCGGGTGTCACAAGTAGTGTCACCTAAAACGACATGTAAACCAGTGAGTTTGATGGCAGGTAACGGGCGAGCAGCTGAGGAGCGCCACCTAGAGCCGTGGGACGGGTGCGACGTGGAGGTCAGCGACTCTCCCTCAATCAACGGGGACGCGCGGCTGGATGACCTGGAGCTCGACCACCGCGGCGCCAACGGCTGGGACGCCAACGACATGTTCCGGAAGAACGAGGAGATCTACGGAGTTCACAGCACGTACGACCACTCGCTCACCGGTTATACGGTGCAGCTGCAGAGAAAGGACACTCAGGATTATAGGTAGGCTCCAATACAGATAGAATTATGAACTTTTTGGCGAGAGACAGCGCCAATATTTTCTTCGGGTTTGACATGTAGCCAACTTGTTCATCCACAAGTCTGCCGTAGAAAGAAGAAGGGCATGATGGTAAGCGATCACCGTCATCTATGGGTATCTATAACACCAAAGCCATCACTCACTAAATGTGTTGTTGTCTTTGTCTAATAAATTCAATGACAATATAACCACTTGACTGCTCATCCTTTACCCCGCATGAGGCAAAGGTTCTAACATGTCAACCTAAACTATTTAGAGCGAGGCCAATCCTAGGCGCGAATTGAATGAATGACTTTTGATTCTCCAATCACAAGCGTCGAGTCGCGTCGAGTCTCCAATCACAAGCTGCCCCGCGACCGACGTGGCATCATTTTGCAAAAGGGAATTTTGACTGCATGCGCGATCAAGTGGTTATATTATCTTTGGCCTTCACCAATTTTGAGGGCCATTTCCTATCTACCTCTCCGGCATCATCCACCACGACCGTATCTCCCGCTAACCAGTGTGCCACCCCACAGGGACGCTGAAGCTAAAGCTGAAGAGATAGCAGCTGAGATAGAAGGCACGGCCTCGTACAAGGCCCGCATCGAGTTGGAGAACGGTGACGAGGAGGAGCGGTTCGCGGCGGTGCAGCGCAGCCCGGCGGCGCCGGACGCCGCGCCCCACCACGGGAAGTACGTCATACCGAACAAGAGGAAGAACATGCAGGTAACAAGACGATACGTGCACACACATAATAGACCAGGGTAGATAATTTTCTGAGAACATTAACCATAGTAATGTAATTTTTTTTATACCATCAGAAAGTAGAGATTTCAGCGAACAAAAAGACCACCGACTTTTTAAAAAAAGCTGATATTTTGATGTGAGAATTTTCGATTGGAAATTAGGGTCCTTTTTCAATATTAAGTCAAAATAAGGTGTAAAAATTAAATTAAAAAAAACTGTGTTTGTGATATAAAAACTTATAATACATTTTCACCAAATTTCGTGAAAAAGATTGTTTTTTTGTAAAATATTAAAAAGAAAACCAAAAATTTTGAGGTTATGTGAAAAAAGTGTGGAAACAAAAGTAGATCTTTTTATTACCTACAACTTTGGCTTTTTAACTTCTTTCCACTTGCCATAGGACTTGTAGTTTTGCCGGAAATTGAGATAAACCGTTTTTACCCTTAAACACCACCCTCCCCTCAACTTCCCGTCCTCCGATCGCCCGTAAATTATTTTTCCTTTCATTTTTCTTATATTGTCTTCCTTTTCCAATGGGTTTTATCCTACTATTATTATATTTAACTTTTTTACCATTTTCAAAGGCTTCTGCACTCTATAAATAACAGTACCTGGTCAGTTGTGGAGCTGGGAACTAACAGCAGGATGTAGAAGGGCCTATATCCTTCCACTTGAGGGCATATTGTTTAGCATGAGACGCATAAATGGTGATTCATCATTAATTTCAGTCTTGTCATGTTCCCACTACTGGAACACAGACCTTCTCTCAGAGACGATGGGCTCTAATCCACTGCTGACCCAGTGTATGTTGGTGAATGTCATGTCTTTGAATGTGTGAGGTTCTTCAACATACCATTTTCCTCACAGATATAATGTTTAGCTATCAGCTATAATATAATTAAATTATCCAAACATAAAATCAGTCAGACAGAAATAACTGCCAGACTGAGGACCGGTAAACCAGGGGATTACATAATAAGTTAGTCGATGCTGCAAGTACTTAGGATACATACTGGCACGACAATATCTTTGGACCATCGGGACGAAGGTCTGCCTCTTCATATATAAATGTATATATTGCTTCACGCATAGGGAATCCTAGTGGGGACTAGGATGCCCTGTGTCGGGGAAGCCATGCAGATTTTTTAAAATATAAATCAGACATCTGCGCTGTTACCTATAGTTTAATATGTAGTTACCTTTACTTTATTTGTTTCCAGACTGGCAAGCTAGTGAAGTCGCCGAGCGGGGCCGGGGCCGGGGGCGGCGGCAGTGCGCCGGCGGGCGGGGGCGCGGGGTCGGGCGGCGGGTCGCCGCCGGGCGGGCGCGCGGCGGCCGGCGTGCCCCCGGCTAAGGACAAGGAGCGGCCGCGGCCTCACAACACGCCGCCCGCGCAGCACCCCCCGCCGCCCGCGCAGCACCCGCCGCCGCCGGCGCACACGCAGGACGTGCGACACGACCCGCAGGTACCTTGCATCACATTATCTACACAACATATCATAGCTGATGCTATATGAGTCGCGGGCATCCAGTGGATGCAAAAGGCAGGCTGTCGTTCAGTGTGGAGGTTAAAGGGGGAGGCCTATGTTCAGCAGTGGACGTCTTCTGGTCGATGATGATGATATCATAGCTCAGCTCAGTGGGTGGCGCGTTCCAATCACAAACCACACGGTGTGGGTTCTAATCACAGCGATGAGCTTGAGCTGCCGGCGAAGGAAAACATCGTGAGGAAGCCATGGCATGGTTGATGCACTTTCTAATGCCCGGTTGACTAGTTACCACTCTCATGTTAACTTTATAAGAAGAGCTAGTTCCCATTCCAGGTTAGGTTTGATTACCATCTTCGACCACACATAGACACCATACTTAACATCTAGTGAGTTGTGATCAAACGCCTCGCTTGTCAACTATAAACAACCTACACACTGGTGACGTCACTTCACAACTAACTGGATCTTCTCTTTCCACAACAAACGACTGCATTCCTCACTGCATTGTGCGAACTGGTGGTAATCTTGTTGTAAGTGCGGGTGTCAACACTTGCACTTGTGTCCCAGTTAGGGTGTGTTGTGTATTTGCCCCGGCCGTGCCAGCACAGGACCGGCCAAACTCCATATAATAATGAAGCACTGACTTGGACCGCTTGATATAATTGTTCCACATTCTTATTCGAGATGAGGGCGATAAGTCCTGCACTGACGTCCCGCTTGGGGTGTATTGTGCATTTCCCCCTACCAGCACCCGAGCCAACCCAACTCCTTGAAATATAGGAGTGAGGCTCTGGGGCGCTGGCAAAGTTGCTCACGTGGCGTAGATAGTAGTGTAAGTTATGATGAAAAGCAGTCTAGCTGTTCCACATATATTTCACCAGGTGTTGTGGTATCTGAGACTTACTTGTTGTGAAGTTTCCCTCACTTGTCTCTCACACATGGTGTCCACTAGCGGTGCGTTCGGATAGCCCCTTGGTGGCAAAAATAACTGTTACAAACGCCAATAATGATCACATGTAGCGTTCGTTTTGGGAATGTGTGTGCAAAAGTGACATTATTAACTGTTTTCGCTCACCGTTCGGATAGGTCGAAAACAGCTAAAAATGCCATCGTGAACTGCCACTTTTGACCCACCTCGCTACATGGGATCGTTGTGATCGTTTTTTGACATTAAGATTTTGACGTTTGTTTTTCGCGGTGTTTTGGTGTTTTATTTGCGCGCGATTCGTTTGACGTCACCGCTGGTGACTGTAGCATTCGTTTAGGGTAGGGATCAAAAGTGGCAGAGATTGCAAAATACTCAAAGCGAACGCTTTACATCAACACCAATTTTGACAATGCTAAAAATGCCATCATAGCCTATCCGAACGCACCGTAAGACGCCATGTGTCGGTGGATGCCATAGAACACATCACATCATCACATCAGCAGCCATCAAATGTCCACTGCTGGACAAAGGCCTCCCTCTTAAAGAGGGGTGTTGCCATAATCCGCACGCTTGGCAGGCGGCTTGGGGATCACATAAAGACATTTAAATGAACCATTGAACATGCTCCCGGGCCGGGTTGGACTCGTGCTGTGCAGAGCTGGCCGAGTCGTGCGGTGCCTCCCAGTCTGCACGTGATGTGACGTGCAGCGTTATTTATTATTTAGTTGTGCGTTGTGTTCCAGGCTGCAGCCGGCGCGGGGGCGGCACCGGCCGCGGGCGGCAAGAGCTACGCGGCGCAGGCGGGCGGCTACCACGTGCCGCCCTTCCCGCCGCACCAGCCGCACCAGTACGTACCACACTATACACAAGCTGGCGCCACTTGTTGCCCATATTTGCACCAACATCCGCCTCCGGCTAGGTTTTTTTTTTAATTCCATAATAGGCTTGCGCTTGACCGCCAACTCGCCTGATGTTAAGCGATGATGCGGCCTACGTTGGAGCACGCTTGCCTAGAAGAAACCGATTCACTTGTGATTTGAAGACACCCATTTGTAACTATCGGGGAACACCCATTCAGGCAGTTCGCATGATAAAAGTGGAATCAAAGCGCTTCGTTCGGGTTTTCGGAATACGGACCATAAAGCGGTGTCGTTTTTAAGCTTTTATTTAACTTGCCCTGTTAGTATTTATGTGTGTGGGAAAAAAACGGGACATATTTGCACACACGGTCAGCTGACCCCAAACTATGGAAAGCTTGTAATATGGTTGCCATAGCCTGATATATACTATACCGAGAACCAGTTGTCTGGATAAATCTAACATAGGTTTTAAGACAACACTAACTCGAAATGTAACGTACAATGTGTTTTTAAATAAATAAATAAATAATAAATAATATACTTACATATATATTTTTAAATACATACTTAAATTGATATTAACACCCAGATATAGAACAAACACAAATGTTCCTCACGTAAATGTTTGACCTAGGTGGGAATTGAACCCACACCCCCAAGCTCAGAAAGTAGGTTCACTACCAACTGGACCAACGGGCTATCTGGCACAGGCTACTTTTTATCTTGAAACAATACGCGTCCTGCAGGACAGCGGGTGGAACCGCGGGGCGCCGCCAGTGAGGAGTTACTGTTGGGTGTTGTAATACGAGTGTTGTTGCAGGGGTGCTCCGGTGGGTAAGGTGAACGGCGAGCGCGCGGGCGCCGGCCCCGGCCCCGGCGCGCCGCACTCGGCTCCCAGGCAGGGCTTCCCGCCCATCCACCATCACGTGAGCACATTACACATTTGTCAGAAGCACTTGGGGTCTAGACAAGAGCCACACACTGTTAGCGTTCACGCCGCGGAAAGATGAAATTGTATGAAAATGACATTGACAATGACATTAGCATGAGATAAACTATCTCAAGCTAATGTCATTTTCATGCAATTTCATATTTCCGCAGGCGTGAACGCTAACAGTGTGTGGCTCTTGTCTAGACCCCCTGTCTGTGTTTCCGCAGCAAGTCTAGGGTTAATAGGTTATTACTGGACAAACGTGTTCCATCTTGTACGCTTTGTAAACCACGTGACGGATTCTATGCTCTTTATTATTCAGTGGTTGTGCAATAGTTTTAATGTACTAGAGACCTGTAAAGGCTCCAAAGGCTACATACTATTTGACACAAGGCCTTGTACGCTTTGTAAACCACGCGACGGATTCTATGCTCTTGATTATGCTCTATATTATTCTGTGAGTACCTAGATTGCTAAAATAATTGACACCATGTATATATAACATGTAGATTTAATATTGTATGACGTACTTACAACGTCCGAACGTGAGGTTTGTAACATCATATAACGTACCACCAGGGCCCCGATTCTACTAAAGAAATTGTTTTTAAAATTGTAATTGTTTCAATTTGATTTATTAAATAATTGCCTCAAAACTGACAGTAAAAAAAATATATATACTAGAAAAATACCACCTCCTAATATTAAAACTTAGTATAAAAAAAATCTTAAAAACTCAATTTTGAGGCAATTATTTAAAAAATAAAATTACAATTTAAAAACAATTTCTGTAGTAGTAATAGAATCGAGGCCCTGTGCAAGTACAGTTATTCGATCTTTAAATTTGACAGTTGACATCGACAAATTCGATGTCATTTTATCAAATTTGACGATCGGTAAAAAACGGTATTTTTTCATTTCAAGCCAATGTTTTTATCTGAGTATATGTATGTGTGTATAATGTGAATAAGCAGTGTGTTTGTTGTTCGTTAGAACCCGCTGCCGGCGGAGAGCCACGCGCGCGGACCGCGGCACCACGCGCCCGACCCGCGCCGCCCCGACGTGGAGGTGCAGGTATTGCATCCTTCCGCAGCACCCTCCCCGGCCGGCCGGTGCTCCCGTGTGGGACCGGACCGTCACACGTGACCCAGCTACTGCAGCTGCGATACCAACAACGCTACATACTGGTCACAGTTGTTGTACCTTTAACCCAGGGGTTCCCAAAGTGGGCGATAACGCCCCCTTGTGGGCGCTGCAGGCCTAAAGGGGGGCGGTAAGTGACCCAGAAAAAAAATGTGATTTGTAATTTCATATAGCTAGGAGGCCTCTTAGACACCGACTTATCAAATTATTGCTATCTCATAGCTATACGCTAGCAGCTTCTCTATCCCTTCTCTCTCGACGCTTTAACCACAGAAAGCCTCTTTTTTTTTTTTTTTAAATTATAATTCGCCCATCGGGCAGGCTAAAGCCTTTAAGGCCATACCGCCTATTCTTCTGTTTTGTATAGTCTTAATAACGTCAAACAAGTCATAGTCACAGTCGGAGTCAAGCTAAGGAAGTCACGGTCAAGTCAAACTCATGCCTCTGTAAAGTGGTGGGAACTTTACAAGAGGCTCCTATGGAGTTTTGGAAACAACAGGAAAAGACACGTTTCACCTCGTTATATCACTTGCCCATGTTTTTTTCCACGTTGGCGCCAAAACTCACAGAAAGCCTCTTTAATCTGACAGCCAGTGATGCCAACCGAACAGACAGAGACAACGACACTCCATAGATAATACAACTGTGAACGATTTGTAGAACCCGGCTTGAAAAAAGCTTAAAGCGGTGTTACCAGCAGCAAATAAACAGCGGCTTGTGTCCTCGTGCTGCCAGTTTTTTTAGAAATGAGGTTGAATGGATATAGCGCCGAACAGATGTACTATACGGGGTAAGGGGAACACTCTCGAAGCCAAAAGAAGGTAATTGTACTCATCAAAATAAACAACTTTTACTATGGGACCAGCCCTGACATCGCGAAAAAAATATCACCTGTTCTATAGAAAACGGTCACTGACACTCGACAAAATGTATGGAACAGCTGATTTTTTTTCGGGATTTCAGTGTTGGTCCCATAGTAAAAGTTGTTCATAATGCTGAGTACAATTACCTTAAAGTTATATGATTATTTACGGGATATTTACCGTGGTAAGGTTGTAGAATGAGCTCCCGATATTTCGGCGCAGTTACATGCACCATGTTCACGGGAAGACTGAAGAAAATATCCCGTAAATAATCATATAACTTTAGTGAACACCCGTGATAGTTTAAAACAGTGTTTTACAATAAAAAAATAAAAATATCTGGGACAATTACCAATTATCACAATTACCTTCTTTTGGCTCCGAGAGTGTTCGTTCCCCTTACACCCTGTATACTGCTGCAATTAGTTGAGGTGTAGAAGTCATATGTTGTGTTGTGTACGTTCCAGGAGTTACGCAAGTTCGGGCAGGAGTTCAAGCTGGTGTCCCCCGCCCCGCAGCCCGCGCCGCAGCCCCTGCCCCCGCAGCTGCTGCCTCTCAACCCGCCGCCGCAGGTTAGCATCACATGCGTTTTATTAACTTACCCCGAGGCTTCATCCACTAACCTATAGGAATCGTTCAGTATTACGCGATAAAAAAGCTATACAGTATATTATATCCACGGTATAATCATCATCATCATCAGCCCTGAGTGACCCACTGCTGGGTATAGGCCTCCCTTTGTTTATCCACCTCCACGGTATAACTCCATACTAAGTTTCATTCGACCCGTCCGCCGTTATAGTTTAGGGCAAGCTAACATACAAACTTTTGTGTTTATAATAATGTGTGATGTTAGTTATGTTGTGTGTGTGTGTGTGTGTGTGTGTGTGTGTGTGTCTCATACTCATAATATTGGATATCTACGAGCAGATTGATTTGAAAAGAGATGTCTTTAAAATCATGTGACAAAAGTGCAACTTGAATAACTACATACATATCGTATAATATACACTCATAGTGTGTATGTGGTCATCTATAATACTATTGTACTATCTATACTAATATTATAAAGAGGAAAGATTTGTTTGTTTGTTTGTTTGCATTGAATAGGCTCCGAAACTACTGAACCGATTTGAAAAAATATTTCACCGTTGGGAAGCTGCACTATCCCCGGGTGACTATATTATATTTAAAAAAAAATTAGGGATCCTTACTAAAACTCCAATAATGAAACCCAAGGTGTAAAAAAATAAGACTTACACCCGTGCGAAGCTGGGGTGCTTTGCTAGTTTGAAATAAAAATAATCAAGGACAAAGTCGGGAAAACCTGACAAAGAAGATGTTTGTGTCTCAAATCACGGAGCGTACCGGAGTGAAGATGTACTTTCCCCGCAGCCGCAGCCGCCGCCGGCCGCGTCGCCGCCCGAGGTGTCCGCCAACGCGGGCGCGCCCTCCGAGCCGCACCACAAGCGCGACCGTCCGCCCGCCCAGCACACGCCGCCCACACACCACAAGGTACCTACCCTCCACTCACTCACACATGTAGGCTGCACGAGTCAGCGTACTCTGGGAAGGACTACTACCACTGCGTGACACATTGTGAAATCGTCTAAGTAGACCACCAGACGCAGACAACTTGCAGCTCATCTACCTAGATGCTTGTGTCTTAGCTTACACTACTTGCAGTGTAGCATGGTGCCCATGACATCACCCGATCCGTTCCTGAAATGAAGCAAAGTGATATACAGTAGAATTCATATATAACGACTTCGCTTATAACGACTAACCTATTTTAGCGACGATATTGTTTACTCAAATTAGGTTTCATAATACATGTACTCAAGAAATAATCCTGCCGTTTTGTGCGTCATCCGGTTAGTACGACATAGTATGGCCGGTCCCTTGAAGGTCGTTATATCCAGATTCTACTGTACGTGTAACGTAACGCCATAGACCACTATTTTGTTGTTCTCTTTCAAAGTAGGCTCGGTAGCGAACGACAAACTCCCTTGCCTGACTCCCCAAAACAGTATTTTTTTACGCTTAGGCATGTTAACAACCACAATCAAATAATAATATTAACAAAGAGGACAAGATTTTTGCTGTGAGAATGGTTATCAAAAAAATTGAATTGCATAATGACATGCATAATGCCTAGTCATGTGATAGTGATAGAAATAGATAACGCTTTACTCCAATTCCCATAGCTCCCCATTAGGATTCTCTGTCGGGGATGCTGTAAAACAGACAAACACACACCCGAAAAACATAACCCTCCTTGTGCAAAAACATAACCCTCCTTGTGCAAAAACATAACCCTCCTTGTGCAAAAAGTAGTTCATACCATTAGTCATCATAAACTAAACATATATGTGTGTAAACAGTTTCCTCTTACGTTGTATTGTTGTGCAGCCGCCGGTGCCCCCAAAGGGCGTGTCCCCCCCGCAGGAGGCGGGGTCCCCCCGCGGCTCGCCGCCCGCGTCCCCCGACGCGCCGGTGCCCGTCAAGAAGTCCACTCTGAACCCCAACGCCAAGGAGTTCAACCCCGCAGCCAAGCCCTTCCAGCCGCGCAGCCCTTCTACTCCCAACCACAGCAGGTACGGACTAAATACAAACAATACTACAGTATTCATATTATTCTTCTTCTTCTTCTTCAAGTGCCTCTCCACTACTGGAGGTTGGCCGTCAGCTCAGCTAACTTCTTTCTATCTTGTGCCAAGCGGAATAGTTGTTCGACGCTGGTGTAACGTTCCAAAAATTGCTACCTCTAACTTCAGTTCATGGCAAATGGCACATACGCTAGAAGCCAAACTTAATGAATAAAAAAGGTCACCACGATGACATAAACATTGTTGACAGAATGAAAGTGATTGACGTAATGTCAGTTCGTGGAACGTTCGTAATTTTTGGAACGTTACACTTGCTATGCTGCTCCACTCACATTCATATTATTGGAGCTGGTTAAAAACCACTTCATTATCAGCCTTTTAACAGTCCACTGCTGGACTTTTAGCCGAACCGAAAGGGTGATTGGGCCATATCCACCACGCTGGCCCAGTGCGGGTTGGTGGATTCACATACGCTATTGAATTTCTTCTCCGTACGTATGCAGGTTTCCTCACGATGTTTTCCTTCATCGAAAAGCCAGTGATATGAAAACCCGTACATAAGCTCCAAAGAGCTCATTGGTACGGGCCCGGGGTTTGAACCCGCGGCCTCACGCTTTCAAGTCTAGCAGTCTCCCAAATGGGCTACCACGGCTCAACGACTAAAAACCACTTAGTCTAAGTAAATGGCCGATCTAATTCTAAGACTCGCGGTACAAATTGGATCACATTTGGGTCAAAATATTGGTACAAAATATATAATCAATTATTGGTTCTGAGCCAATATGCCACATTACGAGCGGTGACAGCTAATGAAGTTGCCATTCAAACCACAGAAAAGAGAAGTGTCCTCCGTGTGATGTACCTGTGAGGTAGTTGATAATGTTGTTGAGTATATATGTATTTGTAATGTTGTTGCAGACCTCACACGCCGGGCACCCCGGGCGTGGGGGTCAACGTGGGCATGGGGCTGGGGGTGATGGGCCCCGGCGTGTCCTACGTGCCCGCGCCGCACCCGCCGCCGCCACACCACATGGTACGTGCTCTTATAAACAACAGACAGGATTTATTATTTAAAAAAAAAAACATTACCATGGATACAAAGTCCTTCAGTCGTAATAAACAAGTTTACATAATATTAAATAGCTTCAAACAAATCAGTCAAGAAAAGTAAGTCACGGTCAAGTCAAACTCATGTTGTAAAAAAACATGACCATGGATACAAAGTCCTTCAGTCTTAATACTCAACAAGTTTACATGGTATATAATAGCGTCAAACAAATCATAGTCAAGAAAAGTAAGTCACGGTCAAGTCAAACTCATGCCCCAGTAAAATGCCAGTTGTGCTAACTGCTAGTCTGTGGAATTCGCTGCCTGAATGGGTGTTCCCCCATCTTGTTAGTTACAATCTGGGTGTCTTCAAGTCGAGAGTGAATCGGTTTGTTCTAGGCAAGCGTGCTCCATCGTAGACCGCATCGTCGCTTAACATCAGACGAGATGGCGGCCAAGCGCAAGCCTATCTATTATTTTAAAAAAACTAACTAACAGTGTGAAGTCCAAAAATGAGTGATTGTTGTGATGCAGGTTGCGGCAGTTCCTTACGCGATGGTCGCTGCAGCCGCCGCCGCCGCGCAGCAGCCGCCCACCTACCTGCAGCACCCGCACCCCGCCGTGAGTATACCCACCTGACAGGGCCGTACCGCCGGCTCACAGCACCGAGCTGGGGGTCTACACAAGAGCCACACACTGTTAGCGTTCACGCGTGCGGAAATATGAAATTGTATGAAAATGACATTGACAATGACATTAGCAAGAGAGAAATTATCTCAAGCTAATGTCATTGTCAATGTCATTTTCATACAATTTCATCTTTCCGCAGGCGTTAACGCTAACAGTGTGTGGCTCTTGTGTAGACCCCCTGAACACTCTCACCTTACAATAGTCCACGGCAGTGTCAGTAAGCAGAAAATGACTTGTCTCGTTATCAATGGCCATATAATATGGCTTGCTGAACATTGTTTTACAGTTATTTTGATTATAAACAGCTATTCTTTAACTATCAAGATATCCAGCATTGGAAAGCTGGTGTAAAGGTTCTCTGCAAGAATTTGAGTCAACACCATGTAAACTAGTACTGGACAAACGGGGTGCAATCTCTATGAGTAATATTGAATATGGAAAAAATTTAGGTATAATTTATTTATTAAAGTACTGTAGAGATTATACAGGGTGTAAGGGGAACACTCTCGAAGCCAAAAGAAGGTAATTGTACTCATCATTATGGACCACTTTTAGTATGGGACCAGCCCTGAAATCAGCTGTTCCATACATTTTGTCGAGTGTCAATGACCGTTTTCTATAGAACAGCTGATATTTTTTTCGTTATTTCAGGGCTGGTTCCATAGTAAAAGTGGTTCATAATGATGAGTATAATTACCTTCTTTTGGCTTCGAGAGTGTTTCCCTTACACTCCATATACTCTATGAAAGAAAGTTATTTCTTTATGGAATACTCAGTGTTGCAAGAAATTGTTTCAAAATCACTACAAGATCACCGATTGAGCAACGGTTGGTCAGGTCACTCTTTGGATGGGTGACCACGAGTGGCATTTACAATTGGGCTCTACGGTGGCTCGAACGGAACTAAATGGGCTAGTTGACTGATTATTATTACTGACTGTTTTTTATTTGTTGACTGATGTTTCATTTATTAAGAATAACAGGGTTAGCGAAGGATATAACTAGTTAATCTATTATATTTTATCACTGTGTTAACTAGTAATAACACAGTGATAAAATAATGTATATTGGCTCATAAATTTCTCAGCGTTTAAAGTTTTTGGTATAGAGATTGAGAGCGGGTGCCCTGTCCCTTTCCCGCAAAGCGTGTGTTAGTACAGCGTTTGTGTGACTTGCGCAAGGCTTGACGTCACATCGTGCTATAGAGCGATCTCTGTCTAGCATAAAATTAAAATACCTATTTATTTTTAAACTAATTTCAATTTTGTTTTCGTTGATGGGCTATATTTACGATCAGCAGTGCAAGTGCCGTTCTTTATCGATTGTCAAATTCGATAAATGTCATAGAATCGAACGTAGCGAGTGAACAAATGGCATTTTATCGAATTGACGATCTCAAATGCTAAATTTGACGATAGATAAAGAACGGTACTTGCAGCTTTTTTATGAGGTAATAAAAAAACATTAGTCAACATGCCTATTGTTTCGTCCTAAACAACCGTTCAGCCATGTTAGAAGCCATCGGGCGTACAAACATGCTGATTATTTTCATTTTAAGGTGGTTCGATTCACAAATGGCGGGAAATTCAAATTTCATACAGTTTTCTTGTCTTTGTAGCTAGGCCGGGTAATTATTGTAAACAACCATGATGTTTGCGCAGATTGATTATTATTCTTTACAAAATTATGTAAAGCTATTTATCTCTAATGCACATTATTACTTACATTTGTGAAAAAACTAATTTTTGCTGTTTCAAACGGTTTATTCACAAATGTAAGTAATATGGTGCGTTACTGTTAAATAATTGTACATTATAATGTAAAGAACAGCCAACATTTTGCGCTAATACTGTGTTATTTAAAAATAATTACCTGACCTGGCTACTAAGACCAAAAACCTGTTCAAAATTTGAATTTCCCGCCATAGGTGAATCGTACCACCTTAAAAAGTAGTTATATTTAGTATTAAGTGAGTATAGACATGAGTCGCGGGCATCCAGTGGATGCAAAAGGCAGGCTGTCGTTCAGTGTGGAGGTTAAAGGGGGAGGCCTCTGTCCTGCAGTGGACGTCTCCTGGCTGATGATGATGATGAGTATAGAACATAAGTGAAGGCAGCAGGGTACTTATAAGGTGTATGCCCGTGGCAGATGGAAATGGGGTGCGATTGCCGCCAGTACGGGCCGCCTATATTCGTGATGGACAAGCGGGAGCGCCCCGACGCGGTGAGACCACGTGCCTCCGCCTGGAATACTGTACACACTGCCGGCGCACACGCGGGACTCCGAGACACTTTAAAAAAAAACACTAATATGTGGCACAATGCAGTCCAAAAGTCCTTAGTGTGCGTTGGCTGTTACTTAGTTTACGTGACGAGCGTTTATTCTGCAGGTAACTTCATTGTTACTCTGAAATAGCTGTCACTTGTATGCCCTGTAAATTATATGATATGACTGGAACTGTCCAGTAAAAACGATTATAAATTAATGATAATTTGAATTCAATATCTCAACTGTCAAGTGTACGGGGAAAGTCGATTCTATACATATTACATAGACTTAAAATGTGCTCACCTTATACCGAGAGGCTTTGCCGTGGCATTCATTTGTCTTGATATTATGTCAAATTTTATCGAATTCAAATAGAAATAATTTTGAGTTCATAAAAAAGTTACATTCGCATTCAAAAGTGTTACAATATTCCATGCGTGTACTTCACACAAAGAGCGTGTTGTTTGAACCACCCGCACGTTTGTTCGCAACTGTACCTCTGCGCTTGTCTATGCCCGCCTTAAGGTGTCCACTTGTCCGCATTGTACAGTTCGAATATTCATACTAACTACATGCTAAGCTGTGATAAATTACCACAGATTAGTAAGTAGTTTGTATGTATTCTATGTGAACATGTGGACCCTCCACTGAAACATCGGAGCGGAGCAGGGAGATAGTAACCAATAGAATTGTACAAAATTAACGTCTTGTCTATTTATCACATTCTATTGGGTAACATTTCTTCGCTCCGGTGCTAGTGTCATCATAATTCGTACATCATATCGATACAGATTGAAAAAGACATTGAAAAGTGAACTTTATATCTTGGTTTATAGTGTTGAGTGAATAGACGGGGCAATCGCAGGCGTGGACGGGGCGTGGGTGGGGCGTGCGAGTTGTTATGTTCTGTCAAACGACTCGCGTCCCGCCTGAAGTCTGGCCTTTTCTATATTTTAGTACATCACAACTCGCACTCCACGCGCCCGTCCCGACTTCGCCCTCGGGGTGTCCCTACCATAAAGTAACGTAGTGGCATGGACAACGCGTGCTCCACACCTATTTTCACTGAATTTTATCTCTACATAACTCAATATACAGCTCAGATTTCAATGCTTTGAGTCAAGTCGGTATTGAGTCCATATGATGTGGGAATCTCAAATCGACTTATTAGTGTCGGTGGTCGTATTGACATACAATACTCGTCCACGATTTCATACAGAAACACCTTACTTACTTAGTGTGGCGTTAACGCTTAGAGTGGTTTTTAATTAACAGTGTTTTTGAACTAACTAATATGGCTGTAAAATGATTGTAACAAGTCATTTCTTCGGTATATAGTTGAGAGTTGGCTAAAAGTAGGTATCACACACTACTACATTCTATAGAACCCATTGTGGGGTCTCTGCCCACTGCAATCTCGATGTTTGTCTGTCCTATCTCCATGACGGGAATCCGTGATATCTACCAAATAAAAATGCAATTAATTTATCTGCTAATAATAATTGCTTATGAAAGATAAATAATTATATTTGTTCATTATCTATTTGGTTTATCATTTAAGAATTAAAAGCTATCGTTGTCTCCGGCAACTTAATTTTGGATAAAAAAATGCAAATAATCTTTATATTGGTGCATTGATTCCTTTACTCTGATATCGTAAACAGGAACCTTAACGCGCCCAGATACGGTTTGCGGTCGCGTGATTTTCCAACTGAGCTTTATTTAACGTTAGTATGATACCCCGTTAGCAGTTGGGCCGTAAAGCCTCAGGACATTTTTGATGCAAATAAAGCATCGAGCAACTAACCCCTAGAGAGGTATTGCCGGTTGGTCCGATGCCGTAACTAGTGAAATGATTTTGCACAAATAAATATTAGAGCAAAAGCGCACTACCGACCGCAGTATGTGTGTGTTAATATCAAAAATTTCGTCTCGTACTCGTACTTGTTGTTCAGTACAATTAAAATGACCTCCTGCTCCATCAAGTGGTAGTGGTAGTGATGGAAGTTGTTTTGACTTTCCTTGGTTTTGACGGAAAATTGCGGAATTTATTTCAAACAACCCAAATGTCATTGCATGTTTTACGTGGTCCTTGACTGTTAGCCTTTTGGAAAAACTCAGAGTCACTCAGCGGGCAATGGAGAGAGCTATGCTCGGAGTTTCTTTGCGCGATAAAATCCGAAACGTGGATATTCGCCAAAGAACCAGAGTCACCGACATAGCTGTTAAAATTTGCAAGTTGAAGTGGCAATGGGCAGGTCACATCGCTCGAAGAACCGATAACCGATGGGGAAGAAAGGTTCTTGAGTGGAGACCACGGACCGGAAGACGCAGCGTAGGTAGGCCACCCACTAGATGGACGGACGACATAGTGAGAGTCGCTGGCATCCAGTGGATGCAAAAGGCAGGCTGTCGTTCAGTGTGGAGGTTAAAGGGGGAGGCCTATGTTCAGCAGTGGACGTCTTCTGGCTGATGATGATGATGATGAAATGTCATTGCTTCTTATGGGTATAGTTGCTCGAAGAAATAAAGTAACCATATTTTATAAGAAAATTTAATTAAAAAACACTTACATGACCTATGTACAAATATGTATAACATATACTATAAGTTCAATTGTGATGAAATACTACTATCCCACAAAACTAGTAAACCTATCGTGACACTTGTCATATCGTTTCCTCCGGTCTCAGTTGCACAAGCTCTTCAGAAAGCTTCCAAAGTTTGTTTGCGTTATCCTCGTTCACTTTCAAGCTCATGTTGGCCTCCGCGCAGTCCGCGAAGTACTTGCCCGTCACCTGGTCACAGTCGTCGGACGCCGCCAGGTACACGCTGGTCTGAGCGCCGTCTAACGGACTCTTAAAGAACGAGTACAGCACCAGGCTTTGCAACTTCTCGAATATTGTCGACTTGTAGAGCGAAGTGTTGACCTGTCCCGGGTGCGCGCCGTTCACCACGACCCCCGTGCCTTCCAGTCTCCTCGCCAGTTCTGTACAGAACAGCAGATTGCATAACTTGCTGTTGCAAAACGCTTGAACGTACGTGTAATAATTCTCTTTATTCAAGTTGTCAATGCGTCCGAACCTGTGCAGCACAGAGGATAGGACGATCACGCGACTCGGCGCTGACTTCTTCAGCATAGGAACCAGGAGCAACGTCAGCAGGAACGGTCCGAAGTGATTGATCTGCATGTCTCGTACGATTCCATCTTCAGTTTTCCCTTGACTGATGCCACTCGTGCCGGCGTTGTTGATGAGGATGTCCAATTTCGCCTCTGTGCTCGTGAACTCTTTGACGAAATTTCTAATAGAAGTGAGAGAGGCAAGGTCTAAGTCTATATGTCGGATGACAGCTCTATTCTTGGATAGTTTCCGTATTTTCTCGACGGCTCTCTTCCCTCGCTTGGTGTCGCGGCATGCCAGGATCACCTTGGCGCCACGTCTGGCCAGCTCCACCGCTGTAGCGAACCCTATGCCGCTGTTCCCGCCGGTGACGACCACCACCTTGCCCGTGAGCACGGCGCGGCTGTAGAACTTGCCCGTCGACCACTTGTTGTACACCTTTATTAAGGCCAGAGTGAACACGAGCCACATCAGGTACCACATTGTAAACAACTATTTAAATAATCAATATTTTATATATTTCCGACGGAGGATGCCCGGTGCGTGCGCTCGTGTGGACGCGTCCGATAACACTATCTTTTCGAGCGTAATCTTTGTAACACAGATAGGTTTCGTTGGTTATGCTTGCCTTCGATACGTGAAGTAAATAATGTATTATTATGAAATGTTTTTTTTTAATATCTTGTCACAATAAGTTGTAAAGGTCGGTTAGGTCGAAGTCAAAAAGGTCGTCTGTATGTAACCATTTTTCTTCGTCGAATTTCTTGTACTTTGTACAAGAAACAACGCAAACAACACAACAAGGTGAACGATCATCATTGTATAAAACAAACACGTGGTTACCTACAGTTATGAGATTATCAACGGGATATCACGGTAAATACCCCGTTAATGATAATACAACTTTAGTGAACAACCGTGGTTACCTAATCAATATGAAGATACATATTTATCCACAAAATTAATTTGCAGTTTACGTACTGATTGTTGGTAAAAAATCAATCTACTTAAGGTAGACTTTAAACCTAACAATCCTAGAAATGAGCTTGACGTAATTTTTGACATAAAAATTGCTCGCAGATTTGTGTAAGTTGTTACTATTCCGAATTACGCCTAAAAAGTTTATAAATTTAGCAATAATATCCGCAGGAATACTTTTTGCCGTATGCTTCATAAAAAGTTTTTGATAAATTAAATAACCTGCATCACATCTACAGCAAGCAAAGACAAAAACAAACTGACAAACAAACCAACCAATATAATAATCAACGCACTTCAATTAACAGTAATTAACTAATAATTCCATCCGATAACGGTCGCATAGCAATAAATAAATAATCTACAAGTGGACCTCACTATAACAATACATATAAACTACACTCTTATCTGCCGAATGACAGACAGACAACACACAGAAAGGCAGCGCTGAGTGTCCCTGGACACTGGCTGGAGAGACATTTATATGCATTCACAAGTCAAAGTTCAAGAACCAGTTAATTTAGTAAAAATTTTAACATTCTAAGTCTAAATTGATAACAAATCACTCCAAGCACGTTTTAAATGCGATTAATCCGGCCATTAAATGTGTAATTGTATATCAAATACGTTGCTATACTAATTACTTACTAATCACACCTTAGAAAGTAATTAGTGTGAAAAACAGAGTCGCGGGATGTAATTAGTTATCCATATGTTTCCTTTGATAAGTTATAAAGAGGGCACGAGGTGGGAATCAGTATAATTCTGCAGTAGATTATAAATTACAAGAGATTAATTTTAATCTTTGAATCGTTCGAATAGATGACTGACACAGGCTGATTATTTATAGCTGACGTCTGCGCTTGTGCCTTAATAGGCCCTTGAATACGCATTATGGCAAGACTTTCTGCCTCTGGTGCGTCAACACTCCTACAGAGGAATGTTACTGCTGCATCAGGAACGCCAACAAGCTGGTCGGTATCCCACGCTCCCTCACGAAATCCAGCAAACTGACCCACGTTACGGGCCCGGAGGTATACAACATGTTGCCGGATACAGTAACAACTGCTCCAAGTGCGAGCTGCTTTAAAAGCAGACTCAAGCGCTGGCTCATCGAGCAAACATTCTATGACTTCAATGAGTTCAGGGGGAGTGATAGCCAAATAAAATAATATTATAGGTACATTTGTGAAATAATGAGAATTGACATTAATATGTTTAATTTGAATTATATTAGTTTGTATAATACTAGCGACCCGCCCGCCCGACGTAAATTACACCCGTGCGAAGCCGGGGCGGGTTGCTAGTTATATATAAACCTTCCTTGAAAATGTATCTAACTGATGGTGAAAACCGCATCAAAATCCGTTGCGTGGTTTAGGAGGAGTTAGCGGCCATACAGACATACAGAAAGACAGACAGACGCGGAAAACGACTTCAATTTATACTATGTAGAGATAATGTAAATGTATATAATTTTTTTATATACCATTTATTATTTTGAATTGACGTGTAAATTTATATTTATGAATAAATGACTTTGACTTTGAGGTGTCCCACCGCCGCCGGTAGGTAAGCTACTTACAGTTGTCCTATAAGTCCGTGTGACGGAAAGAGACGAGACGAGTATAACAAACCTAGCCAGTGCGGCGACCAGCCACCCGTCCTATGGACGAGATAATAGTTCATTACTGCCGCGGTCTGTAATGAGTGCATTGCTGGCAGCGATGATGACGGCCGAATGCGCAGCTCCAGGCCATCAGCGTGGTCAGCATTGCAGGCCATTGCACCGAAGGTCGAGGCTTTTATAGCGCGGACAGCAAGGGCTGCAATGGTGACCAAGCTTGAAGACCGAGAGCGTAGCTAAACTTAGCTTATAGCTCGTGACCAAAATAGCGTGGCTGGAAGCACAGTCATTGCGGACCAAGGCTTGTGTAGTGCTTTACTAAAACATTGGCAGCGATTCTGATGTACTCTGAACTAAACTAAATTTGACAGCTCTAAAATTGTTGCCATCCTTTTCTCACATATTAAAATGAAAAGAGAGGCAGTTAATTTTAGTCCTGGCAGATTGGTTAAGTTTAGTGAGTGGTGTTACATTATCGACGCCAATGTAAGTTATTTAAATAAAACGAACTCAGTATTTAAAAACTGTTAAAAGTAGTTACCTACTTACTAAAATTCAGGACCTTCTTTCCAGAGCAATACATTTTCAATCACTAATGTCGCTTACTTTTGAATGTTTGGGAGTGTTAAACTCATTGAATTGGAGGATTCGTCGCTTGAAGAGTTCATTTTTGCAATTTTTATTTTATTAAACTACTAACTACAACAAAGTCCGTATTTCGGGCTCTCTTAAAGTCTCCCGGCAGCCTAAAACCCTGGCACCAGCTAGCCTCCTTGACAAATTCTGTGCGCTGCTCGAAAATCTACCACTTGTAATATTTGCTTTTGTCAATAACAAATTCTGTTTTTCTTAATTGTTAACTGGAGTGCTGTGTCTGTGTTCCCCTACTAAAGTACTAGGTCGCAGATAGGCCTGAGCATAAACGTGTGATGAGCAAGCTCAACAATAAAATAAAAAAATGGGTAAATTTATCAAGAGTCTGGCTAGTGAAAGTAGAGACCGAAAAAGCGCGGCAAATTTAAAAATATCGGCATTGAAACCCCAAAAATTTGTATGAAATGCCTGGAATAATCTTAATTGATACTTGTAAGATATTAATTTTTATTGTAACACAGTCAGCGCACAGTAATGTTTGCATTTCATATTAATTTTGGGGTTGCAATGCGGATTTTTTTACATTTGGCGGGCGTTTTCAGTCTCTACTTTCATTGGCCATTCAACTCGTGTATGCTCAGGCCTCAGGGCCGTGGAGATGGCGCCTGATTGGACTTGGTTAAGGCACGGTACCTACATGTATATATATAATTCCAGCTGGCGTACGGCGCCATGGGCGGCGGCGCGGGGGTGGCGGGGGGCGCGGGTCAGCACGGACCCATGCAGGCGCAGCAGGCCAGGACCTACAGGAAAGGTACATTTTTTTTTATGGTTAAAAACTCTTTATTTTGTAGCAGAAATAAAAATTACAACACGATAGAAAACACTTACGAGCTAGTTATTTTTATTTTTATCATTTATCACATTTTGTTCAGTGTAAACATAATTTTCTATGGAAAATCTGTTTTTAGCGATTTTCAGGTTGGTCTCAGTAAAATTTGTAAAAAAATAATAAATTGAATTGAAATTGTGCATCTAGTGACAAACTTCACTACGTATCGCTGACAAATGACAATGCCCCGGGTATTGTAGGTGCCTATAGGCAGCGGTGACCACTTACCATCAGGTGGCCCGTAGCTTGTTTACACACATTAGTGTTTAGTACACATTAACACTCGATCATACACATGTTTAGGAAAATAATCTAACGAGCCGACATGTTTTTTTTCACGTTGTCGCCAAAACTCCAGTTGTATAAGTACATACTGGTGAGGGTGTTCTTGTGCTGGGTTCAGCTAACAGTGTGTTTCCCCACAGTGGGCGTGGGGTCCGGCGTGCAGGTGGCGGCCGCGACAGGACAGCCGCTGCTGGCGCCCGCGCCCATGCAGCCCTTCGTGCCGTACCCGCACCCGCATCACCCGCAGCACCCGCAGCACTACCACCACCCCATGGTGAGTCCTGTCACCGACACCTGCATCTTATTACACAACATCTCTATCTCTACATCTCTACATTGAAGTCGCTTTACGCGTCTGTCTGTCTGTATGGCCGCTAACTCCTCCTAAACCACGCAACGGATTTTGATGCGGTTTACACCATCAGTTAGATACAAGGAAGGTTTATATATATAACTAGCGACCCGCCCCGGCTTCGCACGTAAATTATACCCGTGCAAAGCCGGGCGGGCGGGTCGTTAGTTATGTATATTTTTTTTCCTTAACATGAAATCCCGAATAAAACAACGCTTTTCCATACATTTTGTCGAGTGTCAATGACCGTTTTCTACGGAACAGCGGTGTTATAGCAGGGATGACACGAGTGTACTTTTGCTCCAATTTAAAACACCACTTTCTTTCAGGTAAGATATTGTCAATCGTGGGCCCATGTTGTCACAAAAAATCCACGTCCCATAAACATAATAAATGCATAAAGCTGTTTCCTCGTTTGTTTGTTACATTTTCGTAACGAAACATAGGATCTATGGGTATTGTATAGAGGCTGCGCTGCAAGAGAATGACTGATGTATGTGCCCGAGTGAGGTCGGCTCCGTGAAGTATCGGAGCTGGTGCGCACCACAACCTCAAAAACATTTTTATAATAGGCATGTCTCTTAATGTTTAATTTATTACGAATAACCGGCTTAGCGATGAATATAACTAAATACATAGCACATACTGAAAAACTAAATTAAATTGGCTGAGAAATCTCTGAGATACGAGTTTTTAAAGTTTTAGGTGGGGATAGAGAGGGGATGCTCTATCCCTTTCTAGCAAAGCGTGTGTTAGTATAGCATTTGTATGGCGCGCCTGAGGCGTCACGTCACGGCTCAGTATAGTGCGCTCTCTGTCTAGCATGAAATTAAAAAGCTTAACTTATTTATTTTTCTACTACAGTAGAATTCATATATAACGACTTCGCTTATAACGACTAACCTGTTTTAGCGACGATATTGTTTACTCAAATTAGGTTTCCTATTAAATGTACTCAAGAAATAATCCTGCCGTTTTGTGCGTCATCCGGTTAGTACGACATAGTATTGCCGGTCCCTTGAAGGTCGTTCTATCCAGATTCTACTGTAATTTTAATTTTGTTTTCGTTGATGTGTTTCTATTTATGATTAGCTTTTTTATGAGGTAATAAAAAAATATTAGTTATCATGTCTGTTAACTTACTTTGTATTTTTACTTGCTCTATCATTAGCCGAGAGAGCGAAGCAAAGCTTAATGTAAGGTTATTGTAAGAATGTTTTTGAGGCTGTGGTAGCCCCCGTGATCTCCGGAGCCCACAGCGTGGCAGCGGGTTAACTGCGTGTTGTGTTGCAGGTGCGCATGTACCACCACGGCGGCGGGGAGGGGGTGGGCGGCGCGGGGTACGCGCCCGCCGCGTCCCCCGCGGCCGCGTCCCCCGCGCTCTACCCGCCGCCCTCGCCGGCGCACACGCCGCACCCGCACCAGCACCCGCACCACCACTACCAGCAGCCTCCCTTCCAGGTAACCAACCACCTGCAACTACTTACGGCTAACTGTTTTTTTATTTCTTGTAATCAACAGCGTTATAAATTCTACATAATATTCACAATAGTTATTAAAGATAAGTATAGGCCAAAATAGATTACAGTAATTTAAAAAAAAATGTTTTAAGGCGATTCTGTTTAGGTGATGAAAAAAGTTGCGCGAACGCAAACCGTATCTCGCAGCTTTAAGGTCCACGTTCGCTTGATTGGTGAATCAAGCGAACGTACCTGCGGCAGCAATACGCTGTACATTGTACCGCGCGAGAGCAAAACCGAGGAAAATAGAGTAAAATATTTTTCATAAGTGAAAAATGTTTTGAGCAACTGGCATGTCACTTTGACAGAGACTTTTCTTGACATTTCTTTGTTTACATAAAATATCTAAGATTTGTGAACGGAGTATCCATTCCGTCGGCCAATCGCCATTTTGCGAATTTGGCGCGCGTGGCAGACGGTCCACCGGAAATTTTGCGCGAAATCGCCGCGTGTTACTAAAATCGAGATTTCTCTTAATTTTATGAGTGACACTGGGAATACACAGTATATTCATCCTTGTTTTGTTTACTATCTCTCGTATAAATTAGAAAAGGATCGAACGACGTTTCACCTTAAAATAAAGGCAAATAGAAAACAGATGACGTTCGGCCTGCGCCCGGCCGCTTGCCGCATGTGGACCTTTGCTACGCGACCGGCCGCGGGTCGCTGTTCCTCCAAGGGGGTGTAGAATAAATGTAAAGAGTGAGTGAATGATTGCACTCGGTGTGCTGTGCCGGAGACTGAGAGGTCTGTGTATTGTGTTACAGGTGCTGTGTCCGCTGATGAACCCGGGCGGAGGGAACACGCACCACCACCTGCACTACCTCAACCACCACGCCGACCCGCACAACCACCACCCGCACTCGCTGCAGGTACTGTCCGCCGCTCGACTCGCCTGCCCACTCGCACGGTCTGGCGGGAATCTACCGAGTCTGTGTTCGATTGCTCCTTGCTCCAGTTGGTAGTGAACCTGCCTTCTGCGCTTGGGGGCGTGGGTTCGATTCCCACCTATACGTTAAGAAACATTTATGTCAGGAACATTTGTGTTTGTTCTATATCTGATTGTTAATATCTATTTGAGTATGTATTTAAAAATATATGTGTACTAGCTGCGCCCCGCGGTTTCACCCGCGTAGTGATGAAAAATGGTGATGATGATGAAAAGTAGCCTATGTCACTCTCCGGCACTTGAACTATACCCATAAAATCAGGCCGATCCGTTGCTCTGTTCAAACTTTTCACATTTATATTAGTATGATGTATATCAGTGCCTGGCAGCCATATCACTGTTAATTAGAGGTGATATGACAGTGTGTGATTTTTTTTTTTTTAACTGGCCGGCGTTGAAATGTCGCTTTCATTTATTGGTTTCACCATAAATATTTATATTGCCTGCCGCCAAGTCAAGTACTATAATACAGAAAGTGTCACCGCGTTACGAATATTTTTGATTTTTCCTCTGACAGATAATTTTGGTGGTTCCGTTTCCTCACTTTGACGTGTGTAGGCCCACGACGACACTTTTATGTCGCTCTACAAATAATAATATATGTAAAATGTAAAACCCATAGAATAGCCGTTAAAAATGACCCCATGAGACAGCAACATACCGCTTTTCTCTATCGCTCTCCTTGTCATAATTGTTTGTCTTATTTGTCTCTAGTTGTCATTCACACTGAATGTAGAAAAACCAAATTATCTAACAATTTAAAGATTGAACCACCTGAAGTACTTCTTGAACGAAACTGACAGCCATTCGTAGAAAATTTTAATGTTTATAATTTTACCATCTCCATAGTTTTCTCTGCCGGAACGTCGGTGCAGTGTGCGTGGGGCAGTTGACCGAGTTGATTATACATATTATGTAATGACTAGCTGCGCCCCGCGGTTTTACCCGCGTAGTGATGAAAAATGGTGATGATAATGATGAAAAAATAGCCTATGTCACTCTCTGGCTCTTGAACTACCCATGCGAAAAATCAGGTCGATCCGTTGTTCCGTTGCAGCGTGAAAGAGGACCAAACATCCATACATCTATACATACAAACTTTCGCGTTTATAATATTAGTAGGATTAGGATTATAATAATGGTTGGTACTGGTCGGAGCAGTTGGTGACGTGACATCTGTTGTTTCCAGCAAGCAGTGCTCCTCCCCCCGTCGCACGGGTCGGGCGGCGCGGGGCACCCGTAACCCGCCCCCCTGCGCCCGGCCCCCCCGCGCGCCGCCCCGCGCCCCGCCGGCCGCGCCGGGTGTTAGCGGGGGCGGGGGCGCGCGGCACCCGCACCACTACACCTAGGTAGGAAACAAACTGGTGACGTCATGGACTTGTAGTGAAATGTGCCGAGCTCGGACGACAGTTCCTTGTCATCTGTCACGTCACGGACATGTAGTGCGACTTGTGACGCCGCCTGGCCAGACTGGCGCAACTTGCAGGAGCAGCTAGTGACGTCAGCGCGTGCCTGGACACGCACACTCTTGAAGTAGGGACAACAATGTCCCTACCAGTGACTGATGTCACTGATGGACTGGTGCGACTTGCAAGAGCAGCCACGTCAGCGCTGACGGACAGTGCAAGGAGCCAGTGACGTCAGGTGTGGGAGCTCCTGGCTGGTGACGTCTGGGTGCTAGTAAAATGTGTCGTCCCGCCCCAACTCTCGTTGATAGTGGCGTTTAATGACTTGTGACGTCATCTCGTGTCAACCAGCTCTTGATGAGCCCCTATTCACTGTCGGAAGCTTTCCGAGTCCAAAGAAGAAATGTAACCTCACGGAATGAATACAAAGAGAAGGTGGCAACCGCTCTGTATCAATCCCGGGAACATGGCCAGTTGAACAATGCATGAGAGGATTCCTTGATATAGAGTAAAGCGTAAATCCACCGAAGGCAAGGGGAGTACAGCTGTAGAGTCTTTTCAGACTGTTTCACTGCGAACCAAGCATGTCAAGTTGCTAAGCCAAAGCTTTGCTCGCTGTGTGAATCGCACTTTACGTTCCTCCACATCCTGCGTTGCGTCATGTATTACAGACAAATGTTGTTACATCTCTTTGTAATTACTCCGTGCATCCTCCATTTGTATGTCTTTTGAATTGTCATACAGAAGTTATATAGTGGGAAATATTGTGCTTGAACACATTGTTAGTAAATCCCGCTAACATTAAAACAAAGTGGAATGTTACAATGTCATAAAAAAGAGCTAGTCCAAACACTGTATAACATTTCAAAAGATATCATACAATGTTTACTAGTAAGAGAAAGAATGTGAGGTTTTTTAAAATGAATCAGCTAAACATTTAGAGTTGTGACGAAATGCGTAAACAATATTAGTGCATTTGCCTTTAATCGCCTTAGTTTTCGACGTGCCGGAAAGTATGATATATATCGTCACAATAAAGTATCGAGTTTACCTAGGGGTTACCATTTTTCACAAGTGCAGATTAGTCAATGATTTATAATGAAACTCGAGCGCCGTCACGCAATTAGGGTTACCATTCCGACAAATCACTAAAACTCGTTAAATCACTACCGATTATAAAAGCCAGACAAAGTGACGTAAAATACTGACAAAATCGGGTCAAATGATAACACGAATGTACCCACGGCGAAGATAAGCAATGAAGTACATATATCAAAACAATCCTTTCATTATATTAATATGTACGAATTTTATTTCCATAACGGAATGAAGCCACGGAGAGTGCCATTGGGGTGGCAAAGTTCTGGTCTAGAAACTTGATTTGACAATAGAATTGTATTTTGCGGAACATCGACTCAAAGAAGAAGAAGAATTTCCATAACATTTTGCCAAACGATATTTGATGACTTAATGCTCGGCACAACCCTAATTTTTTTCTGATAATTTTAAACGACCACACGCTATGAATTATCCACTAGTTGTATTAATTTTCCTACCGAAAGTGCGGGTGACCGTTCTCTCTCTCGTCCGAACTAACACCCGGAGCAAAGTTAAAACGTGAAACGTTGTAGACGTTACGTCCGCGTGCGTGCGGACTCTGATATGTTTGGATAGGCCTTTACAGACCGCGACTACACCGGACTGAAAGCAAACCATACAAATGTGAACCTTCTACTGTGCCACATACACCACTATTTGAAATGACGAAAGTTCACAACGCGATTGTCGCCGTTGTTACAAGTTATTATTTAACTTGAAATGTTTATATGTTAGTTAGTTAAAGTCAAATCTTGCAAGTTGAATTAGAACCATTTCCTCTTAACTGATTTTCGTGAAATTTTGCATGCACCTTAAGTTCTGGAGACAATACAATATGCAACATTGAATATTGTAATATTTTGAAAATGGCCGCCGCCACAAGATGGCGAATGGTGTATATTTTTGTCAAACCTGTTCATATGGGTATAAAATGAAAGAGCTAGAAAGGACGATAAAGTGACATCACACTAAATTCAATATGGCTGCCGCTCCATAATGGCGGATTACATTTTCTTTGATAAAACGAAAAGCTTGTTTAAAAAAAAAAACTTATTTTTCATTTAAAATTGTGCTGTATGTGATGCTGTATAGGGTTCACATTTGAATGTTTTGTGTTTAGTCGGTCCGGTGTAAAATCGAATATGCTATGCTCATTAGTGTAATGGTACTACTGCCGGCATGATCAGTGTTAGTTTGACAAACTTGTTACAAAAGTTTACCACCTGTTCTATTTACTTGCTATTTATCATTTTTTCTGCATTTAATCTAGGGTATCAACTCTCTGCGTACCAAAAATTTTATCCTCGGGAGCCGGAGAGTTGAACTAAAACTAACATTCACAGTCACTGTCTGTCCCCTTTATAATTAGTTCAACTACAAAATGTTTAGTTATCGAGTTTATATGCTAACTATGATCATGTCTATAGTCACAAGCCAATCATGAGTGTGTATTATTTTGTGTACTGATATACTGTCAAACCTAAAAAATGCTATTTCACAGATCAGCTAAAGGCAGCTTTCATCGTCATCAAAGGATTCATTAGCTTCAAAACAAAACAAGCAGTATTTCTGTTCAAAACCGTTTTCTCGTTCGTTGTAGTAATTTTAAAACTCTTTCTGCTTTCTTGTTTTTGTTTTGTTCGTTTGTTAAGTTTGACAGTTGGTCGATACACTTTTTTTTTTAAGTTTCCAAATGTTATATTCACATATTTTAGTAGACAACTCATAGGCTAAGTAGTTACTGACCTCCAGCGTAAGTTATGATCGATGGTGACGAATCCACGGGTCACTAAACTGCCAGGACTAAAGTGATCTGGGTCTCTCTTCTTTGCCACGTGTGAGAAAAGGATAGCAACAATTTTAGAACTACATTTTTAATTTAGTTTATATCGTGCGTAGAATGGACACTGTGGTCCGCAGATGTGTGATGTATTTGACCTTGTTGGCATTGTCCATTTGATCTTACAGCTTGAAGTCTATCAGTTCGCTGAATTTCATATAAATCTGTTCTTTTATAAAGAAACAAACGACACTCTTACAATAATGTCGATAAGGTTGAAAACTGTACACAATAAGGGAGTGATAGAGTTAATATGTATATCTAAAGTATATTCAAAAGTATATATTTTATGTTAAAGGAATGAATTGATTATTCATTGTAAAGTGTGGACATTTGGTAAAACACCACTTTTACACCACCTAGCTTATGTAATGTATATATTATATAAATATGTATATTTATTACTATATTATACTTAAGATAAAGGTATTACTCTGCAGCCAGAGTAGCATATCTGTATATTTTCTAAGGGACGTTATGGAAAATACAACCGGGGCGGTATATTAGAGTTAAATCAAGACTAAAATTGCACATAATTAAGTACGACTGTAAATATATTAGCAACGAATGATCGGGACGATCAACTG
Source organism: Agriopis marginaria (assembly GCA_932305915.1). Classification (NCBI taxonomy): domain Eukaryota; kingdom Metazoa; phylum Arthropoda; class Insecta; order Lepidoptera; family Geometridae; genus Agriopis; species Agriopis marginaria. The sequence goes on from OW029935.1 coordinate 372,015, forward strand.
ACAATTGTATATTTTTACCTCGGGGTCCTATACCTTTGGTTCTGTCTCTTTTGCTCTCGTTGACATTGACACGATAACGAAAGAGATGGAAGCACTTGAGCTGTAAGTAGGATGCCTCGTAAGCTATGTATGAGATTTTAATATGACCTTTGTGAATATTAGCTCTATCGGACCCTCGCTTCTCGGCCTGTGTTCATTTTCCTATATAGCTATCGCTTACATATCTCTATGTATAACAACGTAAAGTAATAATTATGCCTTTAAAGTGAATGTACTCCAAACCCGCAATAATGATGTTGTTAAATAGAAATTGTACGCTTTATATTGATTTTTCAATGTTGTCGTGTAATTTAGCAAGTTGCTTTTGGCTCTGAAACGTTTACTGTTCTATTGACGGTATTACTTATAAACGTAACTTAAAAGTTGAGCAATGCTTAAAGTTGCTGTCAACTTCTCGTTGACGGAAACTGTCACAGGTGAAAACGAGACAGAGCAATTTTAAACTTTGCTTAACTTGAGTAACGTTTATAAGTAAGACGTTAATTTTTGTTTGAATGATTTGTCACCTCGTGTGAGACGGTACGTCAGGGAGGGGTTGATATATCTTTAATATAGCCAATATAGTGTTATCGAATGGAAGAGGTAAACATAATTATGGGCAATATGTTGTCCGTCGAAATAAGAAAGTCCGCACGGCGCCGGCGCGGGGTTAGTCGTAGTTAGTTATGTACTCGTACCTGCCGCGGCTAGGTCTGTATGTAAGGATACATCTGAACATGGATCGTACACGGACGGCCGAACTCAGTCTACGATAGCACGTCTTGTATAGTTAGGTAGTTATCTCTTGATCTTATTCAGTCGTGGGGACTTGTGAACATTTACTTTTCTATAAAAGATCTTTGATGTTTTATTTATATTGCACGGGAATTGCTCACGTAAGATTAAGCCGGTCACTCCGACTATAGTTCCCAAGCGAGACGCAGCCGCGCGCGTGCATTCACCTTAAAAAAGACTGCCTAATGCGGTTGCAACTATAGTCGGAGTGACCGGCTTAATCTTACGTGAGTAATTCCTGTGTAATATAAATAAAATGTGTGAAAACCACGTCAGTTTCTATAGTAAGATCTTTGATCTGTAAATTATATGGAATTCAGAAATGTTTGAATTATCGAAAAAAAAACAGTTTTTAACTAACACGGTTGTTCACTTAAGTTATATGATTAACCACAACATTATCACGGTGATATCCCGTTTTTTTTTAAATAAAAATACATTAAAATAATATATCGCAATATCACAATTATATGCATGTCACAATCACTTCTGCCGGGTGATGATAAACTATAATAATACTAGCGGTCCGCCCCGGCTCCGCACGGGTATAGTTATATAGCCTGTTAAAATAGCCTATATTAATCAGTGATAATGCAGCGTTCAAATGGTGAAAGAATTTTTAAAATCGGTCCAGAACTTTTTGAGCCAATTCGTTACAAACATACTTGCATACAAATCTTTCCTCTTTATAATATTGTATAGATTACAAAGTGTTCACAATTCCCTTCGGCTTGTATTCTAGTTAAGCTCAAGTCGTCGCTCCTCCATAGACAATCGCGGCGACTTGTACTCTACACCTTATTTATTTAGATGTATAATTAGTTGTAATGTTTAGACCCTCCGTTACGTTAGCTGCGTGGAAACGTCTTGTCAATTGTTTTTAACGTTTTCACGCTTTTCTAGGAACTTCCTTGCTGCCATTTTAACCGACTTCAGGAGGAGGTTATCAATTCGACTGTATGTTTTTTTTTTTTTTGTTGGATATTCTGCGCGACTCTCGGTTGTGTCGAAGTCCATATGTATAAGTACTCACTCACACTGACGCAACGTGCATAAACAATACGAGTAAGGAATAAGCGCGCTCGGGGCTTGCTATAACTTCCAGGAAATATTATAAGTATTTATATTGAAAGCTCAGGGATGTAGTGCATAATTTGCCGAGTTTTACAGAATATAATTCAAGAGCGGTGATATACGTTGAATTACATAAACGATGTCTTAAATGTAGCTTTATAGACGCTGCGATTTGACGAACAGACTCGAGCCCGGTTACTCAATAAATAGAAGTTATGATGCAGGTCTACGGTCAACTACGTGTTTAGGGTTCAATGCGTCAGGGTGTAATACAACCGTCACACAATAAGCCCGTTTGAGTGTACACCTCGGTTGCAACTGAACAACCATCGAAACATCGTAATTGACGTAAAATGGCCGATGGTATGACTCAGTAGTAGCACGTCTGCCTTGAGGCCTGGGTTCGATCTCGGCCGGGCAGATGTTTGAAATAAGATTTAGAGTGTTATTTATTTATTTACTTTCAAGACACTGGGTTAGGTTTTTGTTGTAAGAACGTATAGCAACACAAAATTACGATTTGGGGTCATAGAAAGTGCATTGATTACGATAAAAAATAAAATAAACGATAAGCGTTTGACAACTGTCATATTATCCTTAAAATTATAATCAATTGATCGAATGACCGAATCAAATACCTCGGTGGAGTCCGGCTATGTGAGCTACGCTCCGGCACTGTACTGATGCGTTAAACTGCAGCGTCTGTAGCGCCACGCCGCGGGATGGTAGAGGTGGGAAGCGGAACGTCGTTTGTGTAATTTTATGTCTGTTGTTACTCTTAACGAGCGGGGAGGCCTAGCGTCACTCTAATTTATTTATTCCTGACACCATGTTCATTCATTCAACTTGCATCCCTGATTGAAGAAAGGAGTGTATACAGTTATTCCGGGAGTCTTTGGCACTCCAACTGTGTCAGAGGCAAAAAAAACACGTCATCTATTACTTGTGCGTGATAAAACACCACTCAAACACTTTCTATTTATATTGCACTAGCTTTTGCTCGTGGATTCGCCCGCGTTGTGAACAAAACATACCGGTTACACCAAGATGGTGCGGTTTTGTATCGGCGAAAAAATGAGAAACGGTTCAATAGTTTCCGAGATTACCTCCTCTATACGTGACGTCACAAACTTTACCTCTATAATATTGGTGTGGAATAAACACGCTGGTCTCAGACTGATAGGTGTCTCGCACATTATGCACACATTCTTATTTCATTGAGATTGTAACATGCCCTGCTCGTAGTCTTCCACAGAGTTATAATGGTTATGAAACGTATCGGGAAACAATATGGACGCCTTCTTATTGAGCGTATTTCATTTAAAATAATTCCTACATAACATCACTTAATTCATTCCATCGTTAATGTGCAAAAGATTTAAAAACTTTCCGAAATACAAAAAGCCTCAATTATTTATTTAATGTTCAGTTTTAAGACGTAGTTTGAACACTTGTTTTCTTGGAATATTCGGACCACGTTTTGAATACTTATAATGTAAATGTATAAACCGAATCGAAATATAGAATATAATAGCGCTGCCTTAAATTGTAGAGTTTGTTCGAATTATCTCGTCTCGCAGGCGTGGCGCTGCAGTCGCATGTTTGTAACGGCACTTGGAGACCGATGTGTCAATATTTGGTAGTACGGGACTGGATGAGTGGAACAGGCTCGTGAGTGTGTAATGTGAGAGGGCTGATCGCGTGAGGAAGTGTGCCAGGTGCGCTGCACAGTTAGGATTGACAATAAAAATACGATATATAAGTTAGAGGTCGGGTAAAGTAGCCAGAATCTATTAATTTATTCCAAGATGTAAGTGTAATCATGTCTTTAGCTAGTGATGTGCTTAGTATCGATACCTGAACAACTCTACGTTTTAACTTTTATCAGTGGAAAGTGGAGCTATTTTGCCAGCACTTTTTTTAGTCTGATTAAATATCGATAGAAATATCTATTTCCGAAAATATTTAAATAAAATGTTTTTAAATTATTTACTTGTTTACATACAGTTGTAAAAGTATTCACTTATCGATACTGATCTTGTTTCTACCATATCGATGCCTTTACATCTTGTATATCCGTTTGAAATAAGCTTGCACATTCAATTGACTAGTGATGTAACGTGAAAGTATCGAACGATGTCGATAAAGCCTAAGTTAATGTAAGTTACCTGAGGGCGGCGTAGCCGGCAGGGCGCGGATAATTGGTTCGTTCTATTTCATAAATAAAGTATCACCGTTACAAGTACATTATGTAGATGATAGAACGCCAGTAGAAGTGACGTAGGTCGACGTGAAGTCGCGCCGGCTACGTGACCGCCTTGAAGCTCAATATCACGATTCTCGGATCAATATATGTAAGTTGTGGCATCGAGGGGGGCTTGTCCATGACCTCCGCGCGGTGCTCCCTGGGTTGCGCCAAACGTGGACGTTGACATTCACATTTTTTTCATGAAAAATTGTCTATGACACGCGCTGAACAGGTAGGACATATCCTCACTGCCGTTCATTAGAAACTCCTTTCACATATAAATGTCCCTATTTTCCAATTGGTGTTCTGAAAGGAGTGTTCTATCTGTAAAAATAAGTAGCGTATCGTTAAATGTAAACAACACGATTTTCTAGACATTAATAAGAGATATAAAATAGACACGTATTTACAAAATAAATCGCGAAACTTCAGTTATATATATGTCCATATAAATGTCGAAGTATTTGTACATATGTAATATAATAAAGTTAGATTTAAATTAGCGTCTTATCTCGAAGACCACCTTGTATCTTTTGTGATGGTTTTTTTTGGCGAACAATGGAAACTATAACATTCAAAAATCACAAAAAAAAATACAAGAACTATGTAGGGAGGGCCTACGCGATCCGTACCAAGTTCGTGATTAGACCATACGCAAGTAGACTTTCCTCGAGAACTTGGTACCGGTCATTTATTATCGTTTTTTTTTTTTCACTTTTTGTTTTGATTTAAATTTTATTGCCGCGTGACTGCGTCTACCGAATGTAATTGTTGAGAGTATGTTTGAGAATATTATGAGCGCGAGTGTTGTTCGTTATGCGCCGTTAGGCTAGGAGATATAAAACTATCGATAGTTTTTATTTGAATGTGTCACAATCCTATTTTTCGTGATACAAACGGGGGCAGAGAGATCACGACGTGTTTCAGTTATGTTTTTTTTTTCCTTATAAATGTATCTATATGTTGTCGTGATAGTTCCTCTGAGCCATTATAAAGGATATTATAATGCGGTTGTGGTAAAGATTCCTTTTAAATTGAACAATGATTATAAATGAACTGAATATTGTATGCAAAGCAAACTGATATTTATATTTGTATCCCATTGCTTACGCACATTTTATGTAGCATTACACTATTTGATTTAAACAAAGTGCAGCGAATATTTTATAAAATAAAAAGCTTATTTTTTTAAATTGCTCAGGTTTTATCACCAAAAAAAAAATACATTAATTTTATTGTACTTTCTTCTAACAGTTTGTTTTCAATTCATAAAGATAAAAGTTCTTGTGCCTTGAAATACAATTTTATAACTATAAGGGCCGTTTGGTAATAACACTCTGAGTTAATCCTGGCCCGTCGCTTCCAAAATGTTTGTATGCCGTAATAACGGTGGGAAAAAAATTGAAGTCAGGGGAGGGGATAAAATCACAATATTTATTGTTTTAGTATGTATTTAATGTTTTCTATTAGATGAAACGATGACTCGGGAGCAAGAACGTTCTATCTGTTTAGTTACGTTTTTGATTGATAGATGGCGTTGTTCTCATGTCTCGTACACATGTATAAATCGACCTACTTATTGGCCAACAAACCGAAGATATATTTTAAGCCATTGGAACCTTGTATATCTAATCCAAAGATTTGAAAATTATATTTGTCTCCATCGGCAGGGACTTGCCGATTGACGACTTATGATTGAATCAGTCTCGTGCAAGACTGAGAAATGATCAAGTATTCGGCCTGTGACAATGTCTTGCTTCCCGTGTATCAGGCTCGTATCACAGAGCAGCTTTAATACATTTCTGTACCTTGAAAGTGGCACTCTTCATGTGAGGCCGACGTCGGCTGTCGGTCCAAATGTATTTATTCCCTAGAATAATCTAGAAACTGCCTTATCGAGTGGCGCCTCGCGGTTCGCACACGAGGCGCCGAGTGATGTTACCAACGTGTGGAAATTTGTCGAGAGCTTTTGGAACAGTAACATGGTGTTCACATTGTCACCACCTACCTGTTGTGTTTGAAATACAAATTATGTACCCAACGTCTGAATTGGCAACTTTATACAGCATAGAATTTAACTTGAACCTGGACAAATGCGTTGAATAATTTATACATGATGAAAACCATTTTAACCAAAATCTCTCCACAAAAGTGTAAAATAAAGACTGAAGGATATGGGGAATGAAGCCGATATTTAAATGTGAACTTTGTTTCGTACGTGCACAGCCTGTTATAGAACGATCTTGTGTATAACGTTAATTTCGCTGAAAATATACATTGTAAAAATAACTCAAAATAAAACTAAAACATTGGAAAAGATGGAACTTGTAAAATATATATTGTAAAAATGTACGTAGCTCAGGGACGATCAGATGAGACTCTTGTTTGATGGTCTGTCCCTAAGTGTATTTCAGAAATTGCGTTGGCACTATTATCTGTTGAATAGAAATATGTTTAGTCACTGGACCTGAGTTGTGGGTTGTTTACATTCATCCAGTTGCTAGAACCAGTGCTACTGTCTAGTCACAGTACAGAACAGCAACTCAAAGCAGTAGGTACTTGGTACGTGCAGCAATCTGTGCGTGAGTGACGCGCTCGTGCGTGTGTATATGCGCTTACGCACACATTGGTGTGTTTGTAGTGATGTATCTAGTTTGGCGCGCTCAGCGGGCGTTTCTCTGGATACAAGTATCTATGTGACAAATGTATTTCCGTTGTACCCTCGCTTCACGCGCCCTGTGCTTAGTAACTTATCATTTGTAAAAGCTTTTGTAAGCCTTCGGGCATGAAATTTACCGGATTGTGCCAAAATATGGCATCTTTTTAATACAAAAAACTATTTGTTGAACGACACTAACACCTATGTCGGACATTTTTCAATAAAAAAGTTTAAAAAACGTGTTTTGAACACAACAATTTGATAGTTTTATTTTTTAATTTCCTACTTGGGCCGCTGAGAGAACGCGTCTGACAACTGCAATAACGTTGTATAAAATTAAATTAAAACATTACCTTTTTATATTACAGTAATATATTGGTTACCAGCTACAATCTTACTTTCAAAACACTAAGAAAAGGTAATCAAAATTTACTGTTTTCGTTCAAGTTTTTACAATGTTACGGCAACTGTCAGAAGCATTCTTTCAGAGGCCGCACTATATAGTATCTGACATGGCAACAGCAGCCCTGGCTTTAAGAATTAAAAACCCGACCCAAGATTACAAACTGCGTTTATATTGTTCATTATTATCAATGGGCAAGTGCCTTTATTAACTAAACAAAATACAAGCTAAAACTAACACTACAAATATAGTTAGACTGCCCATAGACCGTTGAAGGTCTAAAGACAATCCAAATGCTCACGCCCACTACCAGTTGGCAGCGTACCCAGCATGCTGGCAATGACAATGCTTATGCGTTGAACCAGAAACGCCAGCATTTTGGTCACGCGTAGCATTATTGTTCATTGAATGCTATTGATAGGTTAGTACCTACCAATGATGCAAACCAAGTTATTGAAAAGTGCTTAATAATATTTGATGCTAGGCTCACTTGGAATTTCCAATGCCTTTGTACTCCTTCATCAGATCAGTTTAATGGTACCATAGATAGACACTGTCATTGGGAACCACACATAAAAATTTAGAGCTCGAGTGAACACAGAGAAGGGGTAAAAAATTAATTCAAAAATGTAAACAGGAAGGACTACCTACATACGAGTACATGTGAACCGTGCAACATAAAAGCCTGTAAAAATGTATTCTACAGACACGACAAACCATAAAGAAAGACAGGATCATGGAAACCACAAATGATAGATTTTAAAACTTTTATTAATTTTATTTACACTATTTTATAAATAAATACGTCCTTAGAATGTAAATAATAATTTTAACTTAGAACAGTCATACACGATCACAGTAACAAATAGTATAACACTAAATTAACGCTAACGGCTGGAATATACTGTTTTGCCCAAACGTATCATAAACAGGAAGTTGTCAAAAGAAAATCAGAGAGGACAGACCGTAATACGAACAAGGTATAAGGAACAATAAATTCATAGAATGCCCATAACGGTGACTCCACATGGACAGCAATATATCGTCTCTGTCGTTGTCCGGGGCCCATTGGCATCGATTCTATCATACCACTCACTAAACTAAACCAATCTGACAGGACTAAAATTATCTGCATCTCTTTTCATTTTAATATGTGAGAGAAGGATGGCAACAAGTTTGGAGCTGTCAAAGAGTGCATCAGAATCGATGCCAGTATCTGTCTTTCTTTGTCTTTAATTGTCATGTGCACTAGACTTGCATTTGATGATGAGTTGATAAATTTTTGGATTGAGGATACTTGTTCGTAGCAGGCAAAAATACTTTCATGTTATAATTCCGGGATAATTGTAGAGCCGCTGGGTGCAGTCCAGTCAGTGGCCGACAGACTTTAGGAGATATTCTTAATATGCCTTGTATGCGTCCTATGTACGCCTTGCATCGCAGACTTCACCTCTTCAAGGAAAGACGTCGAGTTGTGTATGGTAGTTCCGCCGAGCACTACTCTGACTCCCGGGTACGCCTGGTTTATTTGATGCACGCAGTATGCCTCTTCATACGTCGCCCCTCCCACGATAAATACAATGATGTCTTGAGGCCGTCTCCCGTAGGATAGCTCCTCGCCTCCCAGCGTCGGGTAGAGGTTCTCCCGGAGTTTCCCCTTTATTAGGTCTTCGAGAGTATCTTTTAGGAGAGGAGTGTGTTGGGTGTAGATGTTTTCTACGCCGTTGAGACCCTGGAATGGAATTGTATTTTGAATTTGAATTTGTTTTTTTTTTTTTTTATTTTACTGACATAATAACGTCAAGCTTATCGCGTTGGCAGTTTCGTTTTGTTTCTATCTTATGGAACAATCCACGCAAATAAAAAATCCAACAAACAAAAAAAAAATACAATATTTTTAATAACATCCAGAGAAAAGGGGCGATTGTGACTACACGTTGACTAAAGGGTTTTTGCAATCTGCAATAAACAAAAGCGTTTGATAGCAAACGTGAAAAATGGTTGGTCGAGGCCCAATAAATGTGAATCCAAGTGCCGCAAAGGCTTGTATATTATTTTGGTGGAAAATAGCGAGTATATTGAATTATCTAGAGACGGGGAGCTATGTTCGTGTCAGGGGAGGTATGGGAGTTAATATTAAGTGCCCCATGAGCCCCTCATTCCTACTCTCCACGGATGTAGTCTATTTATTTTCTTCTGAAGGAGCCATCTCCTACCGGAGATCGGCTATTAACAGGGCTATTCGAACTTTCGAAACAGGGATCTTGTATTCAGGTTGAACCTCGTCTGGAGATTTTGGAGCCACGAGGTAAGTCTTCTTTCGGGTGGTCGCTTCCCTTGAATTTTGCCGTGTAAAATAATGTAATGTATTTAGTTCGGATTTCTCGGTTTTTTTACAGCTTGCTAGGCAAGGTTTGACTGCGGTCTCGCTTGATGATGCGGTCGAAGATGGAGCACGTTTGCCTAGAAATAACCTACTAAATCTAGGCTTGAACACTCCAAGATTGTAATGCTGCGGAAACACAGACAGGGGCAAGGCGTTCCATTGTTTTGCTGTTCTAATTAAGAAAGAGGAGTCAACACACATCATCAGCCATTTAATCGTCCACTGCTGAACAAGGCCTCCCTCTTAGAAAGGGGTGTTGCCATAATCCCCACGCTTGGCAGGCGGCTTGAGGATCGCAGTACGTTCACCGTGTACTAACAGGACGCTGCTGCCCATCCTCCGGTGGTTCTGGTCCGTAGTTTTAGGACATACCCGGGTCCAACAACATGCTTGGTGCGAATGAAAGGCATTTCTACCATTAAAGGTGACGTATTACGCATATAAGACCGATATTGTAGTTTATTTGTATGTATGTACCTTAAAGAGCCTCTTAGTGATCTTGACGGCATCCTGGAGGCCGAACAGGTCGCTCTGCCGCGCGTGCGCACCGCCGTACTCCAGCACGTGCACCACCGCCCTCACCAGCGACTCCGGGGCTCCGCGCGCCTTCAGCGCTTCGATGAGGACCGGCAGCGCGTTGTTCGCGTGCTTCTCGTACCGCAGCGCGTACAGAGCCACCAGCTTCACTGCGTCCAGGTGGCGGGTCTTCTCGTTGGCTATCAGAGCTTTTACACTCTTACATAAAATAACCACATTAAGGATATGAAGAGTTATGTTGTAGGGTATCTTTTGAGATGTTTAACGCCTTCAAACAAAATAATATGAATGGACGCAGAAGAAACCCAGTAGAAGCGCATTTTTGAAGATTACAAAATGAGCGCCGGCGCTCATTTCGTTTCAGTCGGTCTCTAGCCGTAGGAAGTGCAACACGACTCACGAGTCTATTGTTACGTGATAACGAAACATCAGACAAAATTATGCATTTGTATGCTTTCCCGAAGTGTAAATACACATATAAAACTGGTATCTATTTTTTGTAACAAATATACTGTACATTTTATAATAAGGTGTTGATGTATATGTCCGACGGTTTTGACTCGTTTTTACTGAGCAAATTCAATAGTTAGGGCCCGTCGATTCGTGTTATTTTGGTCAAAGGTGCCATCTATGTTTATACCGTTTTAGGGCAAATTTCCGAGCTACGCTCTAATGCTCCGCTGTTGCTTCCCGTTAGTGTATGTACCTGCAAGTGCCGCTGGTGGTCCGCGTGCGCCGCCAGCTGCTGCTCCAGCTCGGAGACGTCGAGCAGCGCGTGCCGGCCCACCAGCGCCGACAGCTCGCCCACCACGCTCACGTGCTTCGTCACCGTGCCCGACAGTTTCTGCACAACAAGCCGAGCCCTCACTCACCCCGCACTACTCTGTGCCGTGTCACCACACGCTACCGGACTGCTGGTTGATACGTTTAGTCAAAAATATAAATATATGTTATAAAACTACCGTAGAAACTATTTAAATCAAATAGTAACGTTTTGAGGTATAAGCATTTATAGTTTACTAGCGACCCGCCCGCCCGGCTTCGCACGGGTGTAATTTACGTGCGAAGCCGGGGCGGGTTGCTAGTTATGTATATAAACCTTCCGTGAAAATGTATCTAACTGATGTTGAAAACCTCATCAAAATCCGTTGCGTGGTTTAGGAGGAGTTAGCGGCCATACAGACATACAGACAGACGCGGAAAGCGACTTCAATTTATACTATGTAGAGATTTGCTTGTATGTTTGTTATATTCGATGTGTACTGTATATCTGATCTTCAGAGGAATACAATAGAAACTCTACAATTTCAAAATTACGTTTTTCAAAAACAAGCTCTTCCAGTAATATTCAGAATGAAGTCCCACAGCATTGGCGGATCCAGGGGGGGGCATGGCCCCCATGCCCCCCCCCTCTGGATTCGCCTATTTGATTCCTTCTAACCTTGTCAGAATGCCCCCCCCCCCCCCCAAATGAAATCCTGGATCCGCCCCTGTCCCACAGCGTGTCCAAGTCCACACTATGTAGTTGAATGTAGTTTATTTACTCTAAATTCATAATAAAGTTATCAAAACTATAAAGTTATCCAACTTTAAAACAGCCCAGGCAATAATGCGACCTCATTTTTGCCACATTTTTGAGTCTACTGTGAAATTTGGTGTTCGATGCTCTTTATACCTCTTAAAGGATATTTTTATTTTTTTTATAATGTAAGCAAAATCGGTAAGGGCCTGTGCAGATCAGTGAGTAGCCTTGCACCCGACGTCTCCACCCACGGTACGGATGACCGGGACTCCGGCGAGGTCACAGTTCGGGGCTGACTACTGGTGTACAGTGTGGTATACCTTGAATAGCGGGTACTGTTCAACAAAGTTCTTCATATCCGCGATGCTCTCCACCGCCTGGTGACTCTTGGCCTTCCGCTGGAACTCCTCCATCAGCGCCTTGATGGTGGCGCCGATCTCACCGAAGTTCGAGTACAGGTTCTATCGACATTACATTACACATCGTTAGGGACCGTCCATTAATCACGTGATGTTTTTTTTTCATTTTTTAACCCCGCTTTTTGGAGAAGAAATCACGCGTTTGACTAAAAAATTAATATGTACACGTGATATCTTACTACACCCCCCCCCCCCCCCCCCCTTGTGATATTCCGTGTTTTTTGCCAAACAAGGCGCACCAATAAATGTTTCAAATCAAAAAATTGTGTTATATGATTACCACGGTAAATATCCCGTAAAAATTCATATAAATTGAGTGAAAAACCGTGATAGTTTAAAACAGTTTTATAAAAATTGAGTTTTTCACATACACCACATACAAGAGGTCGCAACTGTGATCTTTATCTTACTTTGGCATAGAAGTCGTCCTGGTGCGAGGCCAGCACCACCTCCCTGAAGTCCTTGTGTACGTCGGGCACGTGCGCGAGGCTCACGCGGTTGTTGGAGATGGTGAGCAGCTCGTGCACCATCGCCTGGTACGTCCACTGGACACAACGGAACCGTTATTACATATCATACACCTTTTGTGTTTCAATTCATAGGCCTGAAGCTGTGAACACGGTATTTACGGAACCACAGAAAAGTATATATTTTTTTAAATTAGAACGGCTGTCACGGCATTTTTGTCAGAAATTTGTTGTAGCCAGTTGCACCCATATAAACGAAACATCAGTTAGCAACTGTGATGCGGACAAAGAACTTTGAGACCTAACCCAAAAAGGTAAGGTCCAAGTTCTTTGGATGCGGATATCGACGCGTTGATCTCAATAAGAATGTTCAATCTAGGTTCTGTCATAATGCCTGGTAACAGATTTCCGTTCTATTAACTACTCTTTTCTGTGTACGAAACAATAACTCGTAGAATGCCCATTACAAAGTGACATCACGTGGTAGACAGCAATATGATATCGTCTCTCTCTCTCTTTCGTTGCCCGAGGCTGATTGTCGTCATCCTTTGTCTTCAGTTGACATACGCACTGGATACAGTGTGACCAACTTATAATAATCAAGTGATCCGGAGCTACCAAAAGTTCAGCCATCCGTAGAAAATAGTTCCATCAGATGACCTCTTTCAAATTCAAATTATTTATTAGTCAACCATGGTTGGTACACATACATATAAAGTAGCATACATGGTCGTAATAATAGAGATGTATCTCATGTCCTTGCCTATGTTACAGCGTACAAATGTTAGTTTTTTTATATATATTTTGTTATTGGTTTTTGTTAAAGTTAAAAAAAATACGAAAATATGTCTATGTTAGAATATTGTTAAAATCATATTTTGGTTTAGTTGTATTTTATTATAATATTTTTTTCTAGTACCTAGTTTCGATTTTATGTCAATTATTTAGTCTACATTACATATATCATATCTCTTCTACATACTCTTTGAGATTACATAATTATCACTTTTACATATAATTTGGTCGGTCTGACAGAAGTCAGGGTAGAATGGGTGTAGACTCTCGTGTGGAATCTTTTTTGGAGTGCTGTGATTCTTTAGCAGTGAACTTTCGGGAATATTTGTTACATGTGGGTTGGTAGGTGAAATTCTCCTGTATGTAAAACTAGCGGCCCGCCCGGCTTCGTACGCGTATAGATACATAGCCTATGTCACCAGGGGATGGTGTAGCTTCCCAACAGTGAAATTTTTTCAAATCGGTTCAGTAGTTTCGGAACCTATTCAATGCAAACAAACAAACAATCAAATGTTTCTTCTTTATAATATTAGTAGGTATAGACAACATAGGGTCCACCATACAGCGGCCTTATTATAGAAGTTTGATTGTGATCGAGATTGCATGCCGTCCCTTTCGCATCTCCTTACTCGCACCACGTGCTTGAGTGAGATGGCACGCGATCACGATCACGATTCGAAGCATCCATAATAAGGTATCTGATTTTTTTGCCGCCGGCGCCGCCGTACATTCGCCCAGTGAGAGAACGAGAGGTTTATCAGTAGTTGTACCTGGTTCAGCAGCGGGGTGACGGGGTCGTCTCTCCGGTCGATGATGAGCAGCTGCGGCACGGGCACCTCCCCGTTGAATGGTATGTTGTTGTCCACCAGCGCAGCCTCCCTGCCAGAACCACTACATCAGACACCGGGTACTAATACGAGACGACAGTTTCATATGATGGCGCTAAGGCGCTGCACAAACGGATACACTTTCGTGTCTTGTGTCGGACACAAGCTATCAATGAAAATATTTGATTTCTACATCATCACTGCTGGACTTTTAGCCTACCCCCGAAAGTGTGATTGGGCCATATCACCACGCTGGCCCAGTGCAGGTTGGTGGATTCACATACGCCATTGAATTCCTTCTCTGTACGTATGCAGGTTTCCTCACGATGTTTTCCTTCACCGAAAAGCCGGTGGTATGAAAATCCGCACATAAGCTCCAAAGAGCTCATTGGTACAGGCCCGGGTTTCTATATAATCAGTATGAAATCAGCTACTCTCTGCGCAGACTCTGTGTCCAGTTGATTCCACTAGATTGGTACTTGGTGTGCCATGGTCGGCAACAAAGTGTCTACGTTTGCGCAGCGCCTAAGTCGCTAGGCACTTTATGGAATGGAGAAAAAGCACTGAACTCGCGTGTCCGACACGCTATACTCGTTTGGGTAAACTCGGCTCGAATCGACTAAGGGAGCGAGAGATATATAGTCAACCTTGATGAAGTTTTCACTTCTGTTGTGTGGCCTTAAGCACACATTTTTTTATGGCTACGATGTCAGGCCAACAGCCTGTGACAGCCTCGACAGCTTGACTGGGCAGTTGGCAAACGCAGAGGGCGTTGGCCTGGATCCTGGCCCCTGTTGGTTAGTGCGCCGTAGAAATCTCGCTGGCGCTGACGTGCTAAACCCTGAATACCTCCTGAGCAGGTCGCGCAATTTGTCGGCGAGGCGCGCGCAGGGCTCCGAGGCGGCCTCGTAGCGGAGCGCCGGGCGCCGCTTCAGGGACAGGACCAGCGACAGCAGCCCCTGGGCGCAGCGGTTCATGTGCGACATGTTCCACAGCCGACCTGAACCAACACAAACAACTGGATAGCCGGAGCCCGGGCGTCCATTGGTCGTCATACTAGCATGTGGCTGGTAGCCAGCACACTAGTATCCAAATCTGACCAAAATAACTAAATAACTAGATCCAAAGAAGAACCAAATCAATAACTAGTTATCCAAAATTACTAGCCATAAACAACATCCATAAGCCATCTTCCTTATAGAATTACCCTTTAGAGTTTTTTCGTAAGGGTTAACATCTTGTCAGGGACTCTTCTTAAAAACCAGGTTATACCATTCAATAGTAGAAATAGAATAGAGTAAATATTATATTCTTAGACCGGTTCGCCCATTTACTTAAGAATATCTAACAAGCAGACAGACGAACAGATGGAGAGTTATTATCACAGAGTATCTTTCTTTCCTGTCATACCATTGAGGCAGCCCACTATATTGAATGAGAAGAGATGTTGGTCGACGGCGAGGTAGTCTGCAAACAGTTCCTGCACCTCCCTCACGGCCTCCTGCTCGTCGCACTCGGCCAGGGTCTTCACATCCGCCTTGGACACCACATTGCTGAAATCTGAAAACAGGCGCATCTATATCAGACTTACTACTAGAACTATGTGAAGTAGTGCCTCACTGCCGGGGCATCTGGTTCCTTTCAACTCTGCCCCCATGGCACAGTTAAATGACAGTTACTGTGGAGCTCTAGAGCAGCTATAGCTTACAGAAGAGCAGTCGTCACTTTCGGAGAATTTCACTCCTTATTCACAGAAGGTTCTCGGAAGGTCCATAATGGGCCTGTGGAGGTTTTTTCACTAGTTATATCAATGGTACTAGACCTGTGTTCTAATGTTTTATTTATTACTAGTAGGCCGCCCCTGCTTCGCACGGGCGAAGCCGGGATATATAGCCTATGTCAACCGGGGATAGTGCAGCATCCCAACAGTGAAAGAATTTTTCAAATCGGTTCAGTAGTTTCGGAGCCTATTCAATGCAAACAAACAAACAATCAAATCTTTCCTCTTTATAATATTAGTATAGACTAGCGGTCCGCCCCTGCTTCGCACGGGTATAGATTATAGTCTATGTCACCCGGGGATAGTGTAGCTTCCCAACAGTGAAAAGAATTTTTCAAATCGGTTAAGTAGTTTCAGAGCCTATTCAATGCAAAAAAACAAACAAACAATCAAATCTTTCCTCTTTATAATATTATAGTATAGACAAATAACAGGCTTGGTGAAGGGTATTATTAAATACATTACTTACTGAAAAAATATATCAAATTGGCTGATAAAATTCTGAGATAGAATTTAACGTTTTCGGTGGGGATTGAGAGGAGATACTATGTCCCTTTCCCGCAAAGTGTGTTATTACAGCATTTGTATGGCATGCGCAAGGCTTGATGTCATAACTTGCTATAGTACGCTTTCTGTGTAGCATGAAATTAAAATAGTTATAACATAACAACATACATATTTTTGAAAAGAATTTTAATTTTATTTTAGTTGTTGTGTTGTAACTATTTTTGATTAGCTTTTTTATGAGATAGTAAAAAATAATTAGGACAGATGCCTATTCTGAGTTGTTTGATGGATTCAAAGCCTGTGGTTATAATCCGGGTTTGTCTGGACTTTGTCCAGCTTTGTAATTTGTCTGGCTTTTTTAGCTTGGACGATGGGCGAGGGCGCCATGGACAAAATGAAAAGGGAGCACCCATTCAGCAGCACATTCGACAGATAGCGTGCATACTTAATGCTTTTGACAGGGACTAACAGTTGATGGCCATCCAAATCGGTAAGTCAAGGGGAGGCCTTTGCCCAACCATGGGATTTCAAAGGCTCACAATAACTAGTACAGTTTATAGTGAATACTTACAAATATAATACATCCCGTACTTGGGTTGGCGCAGTTCTCTCGACAGATATCCGATATTCTCCGAGTCCGGGCGTACAAACACAATGCACTTCATGTGCTTCAGGTTGTCCCACTTGGAGTGGCTGTCGATCCGCTCAAACAGGTACACTTCCTTCTGCAGGATCTCCGACTGGCTGTACACCATGCTCACTATGCTTGTCTATAACACAGGTCGTATGGAACTGGTGAACAACACAGGCAGGCTCACAGCTTGGTGTTAATATTTATTAATAGGTTATACCTACTATGTTTTTGCATCACTATTGTGAGTTGGGATTCTGACAATTTATCTTTATGAATTAGGAAGTGGAGTCTTGAATTTGAATAATTTTTTCATACAATAATTATACATAATTTGAAACTGTCCCGCAGCACCGGACAGACGGGCACTGTAGGACAATTCTGTGACGTGTCCGGGACTGTGATAAGTCCCGATAAACATTTAAAACATGTGTTCAAATAGCGAAAGTTTAAAAATTACCATATAACAGTCTGGGACCACCGGACAGGCTGGGTCAATGAACTGTTCGGTACCATCGGACCTTCCGGATCCCTTGGGCGGACCGGGAAGACTAGACATCGTATGTGTTTGCGGTCGCACAACATTTTTTCATCACCTAAACTGGACAGCTAGCCGTAAGGCCCAAGGTCGCCGATTACCAGCGAAACACACAGATATTGATGTTAATGTGATATTGTACTGTGCCAACAACACATCAGAGCCCATCAGAGCTAGACATTTAGAACGAGTCAGTAAAATCCATTAATATAATATGTACCGTAGTATAAGTATGAGATCGTTGGTAAATTCATTACAAATCAGTTTTTCTGGAGGGCGTAAGCCTATTACTTACAGTCTCTTTATCCATTAATATAACTTTCATTCCTGGCCCACTTTCTTCAGTCATCTTAGTTATATACATTTTTACTGCTTGTATTACGTTCATCTTGGATAAATAGGTTGTTTGTTATTAAAGAAAAACACTCCACCCACTGTTTACCAAATTTTTATTTCTTAAATTTTCATTTCTTATTTATTTTTCTTTTCGCTACCGACCGCTGTTTTCCCGTCAAAATTGTTTTTTTAACTAATTTTTCATGACTCGGGATACGAAGTCCTTCAGTCGTAATATTAAGGACGTGTCAGATGTGTGGCTTTGGTTGACCTCAACCACTCAACCACCGACCAACCAACGGGCGAGAAAGAGAGGAAAATATGTTATTCTTACTCTTTCTCTCCCGTTGATTGGATGGCATCTATTCTGTCAACAACTCATAGTCAAGCCCGTTGCAGACCATTCGAAGTAGGTCAAGTAGGTACAAATAGCCATGTATTAAATCAATTTTCTCAGATTTTCTCAAACATCCGCATATCCGCCAAGATGCCGCACCGCCGTGTCGGTGGGTGAGATTTGATTTGACTTGAAGTTGTAAAAAAATCGAAATCGAATCGAATGATGAATCGAAGTTTAATGTCATTTTGACAACTGAACCGAGAGAAACGTTACAACACTATTCAGTTACTTTTGGTTTGGTTAAGCGAGGCAAGTCAATCTTTTCTTTTCAATTTTGGTTATCTCTACTAAATTCTAAAGGTCGCCGGGGTCAGGTGGAGTGTGTTCGAATCATCTTTGCAATTATAAATTCCATTTACAGATATACCACCGACAATGTTCTCCCGTGCCCTGAAACCTGTTGCCTCTGTCGTCGTCCAGAATGGCACCAAGAACTTTTCCACCTCTAGCCAGGTAATCTACCCTTGGACTACCCCCGTGTAATTACAAACAGGGAATTTCAACCCAAATATATGTTTTTTATACAACCACAATTTCTCAGTATTCATAGTACGCTCATCATCATGTTTATGTCCCGTAGAGGCAGTTCAAAGTGGTGGTGGCTGGTGCGTCGGGTGGTATCGGTCAGCCCTTGGCCTTGCTGCTGAAGCAGAATCCTCTGGTGACGCAGCTGGCTCTGTACGATATCGCCCCGGTGACACCTGGAGTCGCGGTGGACCTCTCCCACATGAACACGCCCGCCAAGGTCACCGGCCACAAGGGACCAGAAGAACTCTCATCTGCCATCAAAGGTAAGCAATAAGAAAACGTTAATAATTGTAAATTTTACAGTGAAGCATTACATAACTTCTAACCTACAATTTTCAAGTGCAATCCTAAATTTGATTTCAAGGTTACTTATCTGTACACATATACATACATTTCATTCTCATTATGTTAGGTGGTGGTTAATGACCTTTATGTAGAGGACCTTGAGTTTCTTACTAGATTTACATGATAATATCTGTCTAATAAGAAACCAGTTGGCTTTTTAAAATTTAAATTATAAATATGAATAAAAATTAAACGCTTACACAGTCAGACACACACACGCACACACAACTCAGATTTAGATTATTTTTATTTTATCGCATGTAAGTTTGTCTTTAATTGCAATGTTTAGTTTAGGGCTCTCCTAATATTTTTTATTAACTCATTAAAAAAAGCTGATCTTAAAATAGAGCCCACAATGAAAACAAAATTTAAATTATTCCAAAATAAGTTATAACATACTTATTTTCTAAAGTATTTTAATTTCATGCTAGACTGAGGAAGTATGGTATTGTTTAAATTTTGAAGATGTAATTTTTTTTTGACAATCAGGCACTGGGTTAACTCCCAATAGCACCCTGAACATTTTGATATTTTTTGAAAACCCCAGTAAATAAAAAGTGTTTTGTCCAGCCTTCAAATCAAGCCATTTCGCTAGATTTAGTTATATGTAGTAGACAGATCAAGTTAATTATGTTCTGTAGGTTAAAAGTTAAAAAAAATTATAATAAACTGTAGTTATTTATAAAGACAATAACCCTGACTTCACTTATGTAGTAGTATATTATGACCATACAGTACTTTTCCTTTGAATTAAACAGTAGATATACACTGGAAATATCCCGACATAAACAAGCAAAGTGATTAATTTATCATCTACTTGCTCCTTGCAAGATATTATGCTGTTAGCTTCTCATTATTTATTTCTGTGTTTCAGTAACAATGACATGATGTAACTACCTATTCAATTACATAATTTCTCATATAATTTTTCAGTCCTCTTTTGAACCGTTATTCGTTCCTGTCATAAAATAATATTTTAGAGAATATCTACATCCTATAACTAATCTAACTAACTAGGTTTTGGTGCTAACTGAATAAAATCCTTTTGCATCATTTTTTAGTTTCCTAAACCAAACAAATAATGAAAAAGTAATTTATCAGAAACAGCCTAATTATCATCATCAATATAGGTTTCATCAATATAGGATTAAATGTTTGGAAACACAAATATACTTTCAGATTTAGGACAATTTAATTAATTAAACTCTGGTTTCAATAAACTATCTAAAACTGTGCCCAACCTAAGGTTATTTTAATATTTTTGGATTGAGGTTTATTCCGATCTTGTTTAAAAATTATAATCAAGTTTTTGATTTACTTAAAGAGTCAAATAACACGCTAACTCTCTAAGCTGCCAAGCTTATAGCATGGTCAAGTTTGTTCAACATGACTAAATTTAATTTTCTATATAGTTGTACTCTTCAAGAGTGGTTGTGATGATAAGCCAGCAGGTTTTCAAAGTCTTCAGTTTTCAGTCGCAATGCGTCTCCATTTTGCGAGAACACTCTGTCATGAAGCATGAAGTTTAATCTGTCCAGATGTAATTGTGGAGCTGTCCGTGCAGGTGCTGACCTGGTGGTGATCCCCGCTGGCGTGCCCCGCAAGCCCGGCATGACCCGCGACGACCTGTTCAACACCAACGCGTCCATCGTGCGCGACCTGGCTGCCAACATCGCGGAGAACAACCCCAAGGCCATTATCGCCATCATCACTAACCCCGTCAACTCCATGGTGCCCATCGCTTCTGAGGTCCTCAAGAAGGTACGTTTAAGTAGGAAGATGATCTGTTGAGGATCAATTGACAACCGGTCATAAAGTAGACATGCTTGATGAGAAAGAGGTCTAACATTAAAGATAAAGAAACATTATATATATACATTCATAGAGATGGTAGTATTTGAAACTGCCATCTTACCATGTCGATGAGAATTGAGCCTTAAGCCCAAAAGGAACAAAGCATTGTTCTAACTGGGCCATAGTAGCTATGTAAGATAAAGAAACTTGTTTGTGTCATGGATCCTGTGTTCTTATCAAATTGTATCATTTATGTGTAAGAGTTATGTCAAGTTCAAGATAACATAATCGCATACTATTAATTCTTCTGTGACATTCAATAACAAAATTTTAGTAAAAACTCGACTATCAAATATTGGCCACGCCAATGCGTTTATGGGATTATGGAACTAAACTACAATCAGGGGGTGTCACTCCGCAGTTTAGGTACGTGCAACCGACGCGTCTTTCGGGTAGGCGTAGGCAAGACTGTCCATTCGACGTAATTAAGAATATTTTCTGTGATTTTTGCAATGACTTCTAAACGATCTAATAGTGTCTATTATGTCTTCTGTGCTTATAGTCCATGTACAAGTTACTGTTGTGCTTATGGGTGTAATAGATAAAAGGAAGAACAAGGAATAGTTTTTTTTTTTAGAAGACATTCCTAACGTTACACTTGCCGCATCAGGACAGATAGAGCTACAAGATAGAAAGAGAGTGGCTCTCTAGCTAGGTGAATATAGCAAGCAGTATCCAGCGCTGTGCGAGTTGAATTGCTACTTTATTGCCTCGTAGATAGATTTTTTTGGGGAGTGAACGTTCTGCTTCCTTGTTATTATGAGGATCAAGGAAGATGATAAGTCCTTGACAAATTCTGAGCTATTGTTGTGAACTATGGAATGTGAGAACGGCACCTACCAATATTGTCTCATAATATCAAATAGTGGAAGTTATGTTTTTTTTTTTTAAACGCTGATATGTCCGCGTTTAACCACCAACTCGCCTGTTGGTGAGCGACGATGTGGTCGAAGATGAAGCACGCAGACTTAGAAGATACCTATTCACTCTGGCCTTGACAAGGCCCAGGTTATATCTCTCAGGGAACAGGGAAGCTGGCAGGTTGATGCTGATGACTGTTATTATTACAAGAATGCTCTATTGAAATGTCAGTAAACTGAGCCTAACTATAGATATCTTATTTAACTAAGGAAGCTATTAATACGCCAACTGATCAAACAAACATGTCATAAGGTTCATGTTTAGTTGAAGAACAATAGACAATTTGCTTATATGCTATGGTATTGTTACTTGGTTCCTCTAGCCACTTATTGCTAAAATTGTTTATTTAGTTGCTTATTAGTAATTGGAATCGGGTTATTGCATTACATACTTTTAATTTCCCATTTAATTATTTCAGTAATATTTAATGAGGATGTTATTTAAGAATGTTTTGCTACATTTTCTTTGAATGCATAGAATGTGCGAGCGAGAGAGAATGACAAGCAGTTTCTACCTCTTAAATTTTACCCCGGGCCACCCAGAACATGTAGAATCGTGGATTCAGTCTTAAAATGAGCCAAAGAAGAATCAATATGTTCGGTTTCAAGTTCAACTTAAGACTAGTTTTAGTGCATTACTTATAACAAAACATTTCACAACAAAAATCAATGTACCGTAACTCACTTATATTTGAAAGATTCAAAGATACCACGGACCGGTAAGCGCAGCGTAGGACGTCCACCCACAAGATGGACAGAGAAATCTAAAAGAGACCGCAGGGAATCGCTGGATGCAGGCCGCTTCCAACCAGCCCTTTTGGAGTTTAAAGATCGATGGGGGAGGCCTATGTCTAGCAATGGACGTCCTATGGCTGAAATGATGATGATTCAAAGATACGTGTGAGGGTGCAGTCACATTTACATTTGACCCCCTCTTCACATGTTGTCATCTTGTATTTATGATGACATCTTCCATCGTGACAATCTACCCAGTTACCATCCCTGAACTTAGAGTAATCTCAACACCTCATTTACCATAACCATTTAAGGCAAAAACCTGACTACTACAAAACGTAGCCTAACTCACACTTAGCTGTGGAAGGTAACATAGAAACAGACAGATGGACACTCAGAAAATAATATCCTCCTGGGGCGGTCAGGTAAAACGAAAACTCAACTTTAGTTCAGCTAAGCGAAATACACACCAAAGTCGCCGACCCGCAGACACAACCCTGCGGCCTGTATGAAAAGAATCATGTCGGCAACAGCGTGCTGCCTGCCAACATGATGGCGGCCTGTCGGCGGCTTGCGTACGCAAGCTCTCCGTTCCCCGGCGAAATCGACAAAGTTTTCCTACTTGTAATGGCTGAAGCCGCCGACTAGCCCGCCGACAAAAAGTTTGGCTTTGGTGTGTATTGTGCTTTATAATTTTACTTTTTATAGCAAAGACTTGCAAATAGTAAAGTATCACAATGTATTATTCATACTTTGGGAAGTTAATTCGCATAGAGTAAGTGCACGGTTCCTTGTTCCCCAGGCTGGAGCGTACGACCCGAACCGCGTGCTGGGCGTCACCACCCTCGACGTGGTGCGCGCGGCCGCCTTCATCGGAGAGATCAACGGAGTGGACCCCCAGAGCGTCTCCATCCCCGTGATCGGAGGCCACTCCGGCGTCACCATCATCCCGCTGCTGTCGCAGAGCCAGCCGGCCGTCAAGCTGGCCGACCAGGGCAAGATCAAGGCGCTCACTGAGAGGATCCAGGAGGCCGGCACTGAGGTCACTGATCACTTAGCTTTATACAGATCTGATACTGTTCATTTCTTGGTTTCTGAGATATAGACTTCCATAGTCGTCCTATTTACTCTTTATTTACTTTTTAAAAGTGATGTCTTTAAAATTATACATGACAAAAATGCAAGTTAAATATCCACACACACACACACACACACTCACTCACCCTCTCATGCACACAATCACCCCACACACTCCACCTCCCACACATTCCCATATACACCCACACACATGTACACATACAATTATGATAATATACGACTGTAGGTATTTATCAGATTAGTAAATCTATTGTTGGCCGTAAGTTAAGTTCTTAGTTTATTGTTTTGTTTTTAAAGGGCTGTGGATTTTGTTAAATAAATAAAACATAAATAAAATAAAAATAAGTTTAGTGTTAGAGAGAGACACGTAGTAACAGTGCTCCACCAGCCCCCCTTGAATAAATGCTGTGTAGACATTGTGTGTATGTGTGTGTGTAATAGTGTGTTGTTGTCCGACAGGTGGTGAAGGCGAAGGCCGGCGGAGGCTCGGCGACCCTCTCCATGGCGTACGCTGGCGCGCGCCTCGCCAACGCAGTACTGCGCGGACTCAAAGTGAGTACTCATACGAGTTGTCTGGATGAATCTAACATAGGTTTTAAGACTTACTAACTCGAAATGTAACGTACAATGTGTTTTAAATAAATTAAAAAAAAAAAACTTTAGATAGCCCGTTGGTCCAGTTGGTAGTGAACCTGCCTTCTGCGCCTGGGGGCGTGGGTTCGATTCCCACCTAGGACAAACATTCATGTGATGAACATTTGTGTTTGTTCTATATCTGGGTGTTGATATCTATTTAAGTATATATTTAAAACTATATATGTATGTATATCAGTCTCTGGCAGCCATATCACAAGCTTTGCTTCGTTTGGGGTCAGATGACCGTGTGTGGAAAAATGTCCCGAATATTTATTTATATTTGGCTTTAATTTTTCCAATGTTATAATTTATCGGTCCTATGCTATTTGTGCACAATATTACACTGCACCGTCAACACCGCTAGTGTTGCAGGTGGCTTTTTCGGCTTACCATTAGGCGGACGGCATGCTTGTTTGCCTATCTTTTTATATATAAAAAAACAGCAAAACAATTTTACAAAAAAAATATATTACTATTTAACATGTCTAACAGGACAAGTCTAACCCTTTTTAGTATTAACTGAACAAGTACTATTCTATATTACTATAAAAACGTGAGCGTGATTCATTATTTAAACTAATAAACGGCTAGCACTCACGGCTATTGAAGTCAAAAAACCCTCCCCGAGGATGCGTGTCCATAATATCCGAACACTGAGTTTTTCGACTCAATACCCGTGAGTGCTAGCCGTTTATTAGTTTTAATAAGTATTATTCTGTGGAATGCGCTGTCTGAATGGGTGTTCCCCGAAAATTCACAATCTGGGTGTCTTCAAATCGAATAGAATAGAATAGAATCATTTATTGGCCTTATAACATTCGTTACACTGGGCAAGTCAATTTACAGTGCAACACTTAACTTAAAATATTACACAAACCAATACAATTAATAATAGTAAAATCAATAGACAACAAGTAAATGAGAATTAGCACAGGATAATAGGATTGGAGTGTCACGAGTGAATCAGAGCATCATGTCTGAGCATGGAAACAAATATTGTTTTTAATAGATAAATGTGTTGCCTGTTCCAGGGAGAGTCCAACGTGGTAGAATGTGCGTACGTCAAGTCCTCAGTATCGGAGGCGGCGTACTTCGCGAACCCGGTGGTGCTCGGCAAGAACGGCGTGGCCAAGAACCTCGGATACGGAACCCTCAACGCATACGAGCAGCAGCTCCTCAAGGCAGCCATCCCCGAACTCCTCAAGAACATCAAGACTGGAGAGGACTTCGTTAAAAAGTAAACTATCATCGTTACACAGACGTCAGACTAGGCAGGTGTTCCCATGGTTCTGTTAGACAGCACTTATGTGGTCGGACGCCTAGTCGATTAGTAATGGAAGAGTGTAGCTGGGATGTGCACAATTACTCGTCAAGTTATCGAGTCGGCAACGTATTTGTGATGCCTCTGGTGTTACAAGTATCCATAGGCGACGGTGACTGCTTACCATCAGGCAGCCCGTCTGCTTGTTTGCCACCTATGGCATAAAAAAAAACGAAATGCGGCTGTTCTGATAAGACATAACCCTCCCGTAGAGGCATCTGTCGACAACCTTTGATAAAGTTGGTGGCACTTCGGGGACAGACAGAGAATTCGGATCATATCGGTTCTGTAGAGTGACCACTTCACACTACACCTTGTAGCCACTTTAAAAGCATAATGTACGATGTTATTTTGACAAAATGATTTGAACTTCTCTATAGAGATGTGTGACAGGGCACGGTCAGAGAATGCTCTACAATAGGGAAGATCTCTGCTTGAGCCATAGATAAGACCGTTTATCGCAACGTCCAACTGAGAATGCCCGCTGTAATAGCTATGACGAGTTATTGTTTGCATCCCGGCTTAAAAGGTAGCGTTGGCTGATAGGAACAAATGTTGCAGTTTTAACATAAGTATACAGTTTTAGATGAATCCAAGTATGTAATCATTTATTTTATTATTTATTTTACACTTTATATTTAGTTTGTTTTAGAATATTGAATTGTGTATCTTTAAGCAAGCAAATGTACAATCCGCCATGATAACAAGTTTAAATAATTTTGAGACGCTTGTCTGTTGTCATCAGCATGTGTCCGTCTCTTTCTTGTTGATTGCAATGTCCATGAGAGTAAAAGAGACGGCTTATATAGTACGACAAGCTAATAGTTTCCAGTAAACATATTGTATGAAGTCACAGCCTATGCCAAAGTTACCGAGTATTGAATGTGATAGTTTGTATGATTTGTATATAATGTTTTGTTGTATGATTCTAATGTTGAATATAAATGTATGTAAAACATAATTAAGCCTCTTTTACTCCCTGACCCACACAATATATTAAATAAATAATAAATAAATAAATATCTGGGACATTTTTGCACACACGGTCATCTGACCCCAAACTAAGCAAAGCTTGTAATATGGCTGCCAGAAACTGATATACGTACATATATATTTGTAAATACATACTTAAATAGATATTAACACCCAGACATAGAACAAACACAAATGTTCATCACACAAATGTTTGTCCTAGATGGGAATCGAACCCACGCCCCCAAGCACAGAAGATAGGTTCACTACCAACTGAGCCACCGGGGCAGTCAAATATTATTAAATTAATTAATTATTAATTCTTATATTTCTGAAACAGTTGTGAGCATCAAATACTATTCACAAACGTCCAATAGCCTTCTAAAATATACTGTGTATAGAAAATTGTTCATATTCAGTTGAATGCTAAACACGATCATGGAACGGTGGCACGACGAGAGGTTACTTAACCCTTTTACTAAAGTAGCAACAATGAAATTGCGAAAAAGTCGGCTATCATCAAACCTCGGTATCTGTCAACCCTGAAAGAGGCCCAGTCCATCTGATGAGAGCAGGCCAATGATGATTAACAGCAACAGTGACATCTGTGAACACCGGTTCATCAACTCTGGGAGAGAGGCCAAAGTATGTAAGGGTAATTTACTTTTTTTTACGAATTAGGCATTCTGCGTCGAAGCCAGTCTCACTCGAGGAAATTACATCAGACGATCACGGTCCCTTTAGGGTATATATAACGTCCTTGGTCTCAGTCACCGCGTTACCGACTGAGTCGTCGAGCAATAAACGTCATACCATAAGACCTGTAAGTGCGAGCGAGATAGACAGATATGACATGTGGGTGCGAGCGAGATGAGATGAGCAATGATTTATGATCTGACGACTCAGATGGTAATGCGTTTAGTATAGTGTAGTGAATGGAACTGATAATTATTGTACTAATGAGAATAGACCAAAGACTTTCTATTAGCTTTACCTAGTCTGTGGAACAGACGGACGAATAGACTGTAGGGTTGTAATGTGCGTGTCGATGAATAAAACGCAAGAAACAGATTTTCATCTTATTTATTGATTTGTCCTCCCAAAACTTTGTTTTCGTATGTTCGGACTTACAAGGATTATCTTTTCTTTCGGCTACTTACATTACAGTTACATTACAATTTTATAAAGAAATCACATTGTGGAGATTGCGACCGCCGCGGCCGGCCCCGGAGCCCCTCGTCTTACTCGCTCAACGTAAATTTAATCAGTCGTTTTACAAATAACTCGAAAACATGAGCACTAGCGCGCGCCCACTCGCGCCAGTCGAGCCGCGCTCCCGGGAGCCCCGCACCGGACCGTGCGACAGAGTGGGCGCAGGGGCTCCGACCCTCCCACATCGATACCGGCACGAGCCGCACCTAACTACAAACAAAATGAAATCTCTAATAGTAAGTCTTAGCTAACCTGTATAATTACAAATGCATATACATAATGAAGATAATTACACTTTTACATAATATGTATATAATTTACCGTTTTCATAACATACCTAACGTTAATCCGCAACTCGAGTGTACACTATGTTATAATAGTAAGGTAAGGTATAAACAGTTCAATGATCTTCTTCAAAATATTCCTAGAGTATCGTACAAGCGTCGCCTCCGCCCCGCCCCCGCCCCGCCGGCGCCCCGCTCACCCAAACTACTTACACATACAAACTTATCAACCATGATACTATTTACAATACAATAATTAAAAAAAACGATAATTGAACTAGGCGTACAAAGGACGGCGGCGCCGGCCCGGAGCGGCTCAACTAGCTTACAGTAAAACTAAAACAACAAACTCAATCGCGACCAGCGTTGTCTAAATCTTCCTTTTATGAGGTTTTCGTTAATTTTTGACGTTAATTTGCCGGCCAAAATGGTTACGTTCAAAGTGCCACAACAGTTATTTTTACATTTGTGAAACAAGGTCTGGCAACACTGATCGCGACACGCCCGCCAGCCGGGCGCCACACAAGCATAATAATAACATATAACGAGGAATCTGCAAAATGCAATTCGGCAAGTGTAGTTGACACATTCATACAACACTGCGTCACACGAGTACCTAAGTAGCTAAGTAATGGACGTGGTCGCGCGGCCGGCGCGCCCTCTCCGCTCACTTTACTGACACCTTCCGTCAAACCCTGGAGGCAGGCGAGTCTCGCTGAACTACTGCCAGTAAAGTGTGCAGAGACTGGTGCAGCCCGGCTGTGATCAGACCTCTCGGAGTGCCGATGGAAGACTGACTAATACGAGTTGAACAATAACCTAACATGACCCTCTCGCTCGCTCGGATTGAAGATAACACTGAGACAGGCTCGCAGACCTAACACAGCACCGGTATACGGTTTCAGCCCCTAGCGCTACTGCTTCTCACATTTCTACTGGTTATTTTGATCAAAACTGCTTTGACGCACTAAGCGCTCCCGCTCGCACAATCAACATTTTAATTATATAAAATATTGTAATATGTTTTCTATACATTTCCTTTATTATGAAATAACATTGATTCAGAACAAGTTTTCATTTATTTTAATCAATAACGAAATGTTATAATTTTATAATAAAGTATACACAAAATTATTCAACATCTAATCCAATACATGGGAAGTCTAACTGTATTATTAGTGTTAGTATCATCAGCTTGTATTTTGGCACTTGCCCATTAAAAAAAAAAAAAACTAATACTATAATTACATAACGTTTGTGACTTTGTTTGTCGGGGTCAATCTCTAGAACTACTAATTCAATTTAAATAATCGTTGTCAGATAGAAGTACATAGACTACGATTTGTTCACACCGCGGGCGGAGCCGCGCGCAAGAGCAAGTATAATATAATTCGTTGAAAATGTTGACTGTGGAAGCGAAAAAGCGCGACACATCAAGAAATGTATTTCATAGCACAATAACCACAAGAGAGCGCCACTTGTTCAGTGACGAAAATCTGTGGTTTTGTATACTATTTCAAGTGGTTTTAAGACAACTACACGGTGTTTTTTTCATGTACAAAGTAATAGAAATTGGCGCCATATATTCACGCTAGGGAACCGTACCGCCTTCATAATTAATAAAACTTGTCTATTCTTTTAAATAATGTGTTCGCGCCATAACACATTCCCGCTACGAAAGAAAGAGAAGAATATAAATTGTCGAGCGTGCCGAGCGGACCGTGGAAGAACTACTAGTTATAAAATACTCCTCTAGTGGGCTCTACTCTACTCATGTAGATAGGCCATTACATTTAGTCCACGTAGACGCGCACTTTTTTCGTTATCACTCGTGTTTATCTACTTAATGTGGTCTGTGTGTACCCTTATAGATAAGATACACATCAATATAATAGTTATAAATTATGTTTAAAAAAATCACATTAAAATCAATAATGATTCATCATTTAAAATAGTACTCCCGGGAGTCTGGGATTTTCACCATGATTCTCTGGACTTTTATATCCGGCATTGCTGTAGCTCGCGGTTATATCCCGTGACAGATATTTCGAATGTTATGTCACATCTGGGAATAACAATTTCAAATTAAAATCAAATAAGTCATAATTACATATAATAATTATTTATTTAAAAAACCGACTTCGTAATTAGTAAGCGCTTGAACAAAATTATTGATTTTGCCAAATCAACAGGCGCTCGAACAAAGTTATTGATTTTGGCAAACCAACAGGCGCTCGAACAAAATTATTTATTTTGCCAAATCAACAGGCGCTTGAACAAAATTATTGATTTTGCCAAATCAACAGGCGCTCGAACAAAGTTATTGATTTTGGCAAACCAACAGGCGCTCGAACAAAATTATTTATTTTGCCAAATCAACAGGCGCTTGAATAAAATTATTGATTATGCCAAATCCACAGGCGCTTGAACAAAATTATTGATATTATGAAATTAACACTCTCAAACAAAATCATTGATATTACCAAATCAACAGGCGCCCGAACAAACTTATTCTTATTGTTAGAGCTGGTTGAAAACGACAGCCAAAGTAATGAAATATATGCTTTCACTGCATAATAAAGAAAAACGCATCACGTAAATCGGTTCACATACGTCGGAAAAAACGGACCGAATTGAGAACCTACCTTCTGAAGTCGGTTAACAAATGAGAAGGAGTGTAAGGACAACTGGCCCACTAGACCAGCAGAATACTGCACACATGCTCTGTAAAGGTTACGAGTGGCGCGTCTTAGTGGCTTCAGGTGCACGATCAGTGCTTCATTTGTACACAATTTGACCCGACAAATCTTGATAGTCGAAACTTGAGAGCAAGTATTTTTACGTTTCGTTTCACTATTTGTTCACGTAATCAAAGACATTTCAACTGAAAAAAAAAACTCACAAAACAAATAATCCCACTTTTTTTGTATCATCAGTTGGCGCCTTGATTGTTGTGAAACGAAAAAGTTAACAAAATGAAACAGTCGTGTGAAAATGAAGCGCCGACTTGCTTCCCTTAAAGTATCAATAGAAAAAGAGTAAACTTGACCAATTAAATAACAATATATCTCATAAGTCAGGCAGTAAGCGTACTTGTATCAGTCGAATATATCGGATACGGGCAGATTCCTCCTAAATTGAACACTCATGTGCCTAATACGGACATGATCGCCTGATAAAGGACACTGTGTCCTTAAAACCGGACAGTGTGGCCCACAGGCTCTCACGTCCTCAGCACCGGACACGACTGCACAGTTAAAGCTCGGCCACAACATATGTTCGGTATTTCCCTGCTTTATAAGTTAAGATTTACTAGTCCACCATTTTAATAACATTTCCTTTAAAAAGATCCAATAGTTAGGGCGTAATCACAGTGATTTTTACGGAGATCACACAAACTTTAACACACCATTACATTAAAAATTACCAATATGAGTCCAAGCCAACTGCTATTTTGAAACTTCTTTATAAGTTACATATTAAATAGAGATATCATTTGGAAAATGTACAGGAGTTCAAGTATTGTAACAGACTAATCGTTGATTAACGTTTAAAATCGCAAAATTCTGATTAATGGATATTTTGTTGCGAAATTGTGTGCGTCGATACGGTGACTTTCGCTGAACAGAACGCACGAACCAGGTTTTTATTGTCGTGGACGAATCCAGCTTTAGATTATAGCAGCTGTCTTTTTAATGGCTTAAAAGTCCTCTGCGGGATTACATATGTTATCCTCATCCTCAGCCGTCAGAGAATCCATGACTTCATCCGTCTTCCAAAGGGACAAAGACGTACGGTCTTCAGTGAGTCCATTATCTTGAATGATTTTGTGTTCACCGAGTCCACTTGTCCAGTGGTTCCTCGTCTATTATCTCCATGTAACTCACATATGTTGAGTGAATCCATATATTGAATGAGGTAATTTGCCGAATGAGTGTAGTGTTAGGTGGAGATGGCGGGCGCTGGGAGCGCGCGGGGCGGGCGTCAGTCCTCGTCGGAGAGCGGCTCGTACTGCGCCGACATGAGCGGCGCCGGCTCCGGCGGGGGCGGAGGCGCCGGGCCGGCGGGCACTGCGGACACGCCTCCGCTACCTGCGACACATATACACTAACATTATTTCTAAATACTCAAAATCACAAAATAATGTCTTGATGTTTAGAACTGTTTTTTGTCGCGAATTTTGTCGTAGAACAAATGTTGTTTGTTTTGACATATTGAAACCGCCCTTAAGAGGATGCTAACTGATCACCTGTAGCCCTGCATATAGTCTATATTAACTAATATTATAAAGAGGAAAGATTTGATTGTTTGTTTGCATTGAATAGGCTCCGAAACTACTGAACCGATTTGAAAAATTCTTTCACTGACGGGAAGCTACACTATCCCCGGGTGACATAGGCTATAATCTATACCCGTGCGAAGCTGGGGCGGACCGCTAGTATAAGATAAAGCAATAGGTTGATTTTAAACAAATGCCCGAATCTAGTGACGTAATCAAACGAGCGAGATTTAAGAAGACAATCCTAACGTTACACGTGCCGCGTCAGGAGAGATAGAGCTAGAAAAGATTTCTTGATAGAAAAAGAGCAGCTCTCTAGGTGAATATAGCAAGCGATATCCAGCGCTGTGCGAGTTGAATTGCTACTTTATTCCCTCGTAGATAGACTTTATTTATTTAAATTTGTGTGCGGAGTGAAGTTTCCGCTCCTTGGTGTATTCAGTGGTGGCAGTACTGACCGTCGGAGACCGGCGCCGGCGTGGCCACGTTGAGCGCGGAGTAGGGGAAGGCGTACGCCGCGTGGAAGGGCGCCAGCTGCTTGGTGCGCTGCTCCTCCGCGTCGGAGCGCATCACCTCCACGATGCGCGTGGTCACGTAGTCGAAGGCCGTGAAGCCTCCCGCGGCGCCCGCGGCCGCGCCCACGCCGCCCGCGCAGCTGTACCGGCGCGCGCCGCCCGCCCTGCGACACACCATGACGATGTTAACGATGTTAAGAGCGTCGTAGACATTTCACCAACGTATTTTTTTTAATAAATAATAGGCATGCGTTTGACCACCATCACGCCTGATGTTAAGCGATGATGCGGTCTACGTTGGAGCACGCTTGCCTAGAAGAAACCGATTCCCTCGTGATTTGAAGACACCCAGATTGTAACCATCGGGGAACACCCATTTTGGCACGAAGTGGACGCTGCTGGCACGAAGTGGACGCTGCTAGCACGACGATGATGATAATGATGATTACACGGCACGTACCTGTTGTGATGGTTGTCCGGCGGCGAGACGGGCTCGAGGAAGGGCGCATGCTTGGGGTTCGCATCTCGTCGCTTCCACTCGTCCTGGGGCGGGGCGGCAGCTCCTCCCGCTCCCCCCGCGCCCGCGCCGCCCCCGCCGCCCGCGTACCCCTCCGTACTGCTCGCCACAGAGAACCTGCTGTATTACAAGAACGTATTTACCAGCTGCAGCGTAAGCCTATATATAATTTCTAAAGTTTATACCTTTAATAATTTTTTTTTCCTTTTCTGAAGTAATTTTTTTACAAGAATGAACTACTGAATGTACTGAATGTACTTATATTATACATGATCATTGATCATCCACGCAATGTTTGAGCAAAGTATTCTTATGTTCAACCGTGAATTCAACTAATGGATATATTATCGGTATCGTTTGAGGTAATGCGCCCTCCACTTTAATCCACTAACTAAATCCATTAATGGGGTAAGTAAGATCATGCAGACTTCTTGTTTAAATCCTCTAATATGCTTGCGTAATATGCCTGATGTTGAGCGATGATGCGGTTTAACTAGTAGATATATTATATCCTACTAATATTATGAACACGAAAGTTTGTATGTATGGATGTTTGTTCCTCTTTCACGCTACAACGGAACAACGGATCGACCTGATTTTTGGCATGAGCCAGAGAGTAACTTAGGCTACTATTCCTCATCATCATCACCATTTTTCATCACTACGCGGGTGAAACCGCGGGGCGCAGCTAGTCAGCTATATTGCGGTGTAGTGTACTCACTTGTGTATCAGGTTGGAGGTGGTGGGGCTCGCGAAGTCCCGGTTGATGATGTTGCAGGCGAGGTCGCCGAGCTTGAAGCTGGTGGTGTGCGTGGAGGGCGCGGGCGCAGCCGCGGCGGGGGGCGTGGGCGCCTCGCGCTCCGCCCCCGGCCCCGGCCCGCGCTCCGTCCCTCGCTCGCTGCCGTCGCACTCGCGCTGCTGCACCTGCCACGTCAAGCAATCTGTACTTTGGCTAAACCATAACACCGGACCACGGCAAGGACTCTACAGGGAATTAACACAATGCCCTACCTACTACGAATCTTAATTTATACAGTAACACATAAAACTGTTCAATAAATATTTTTTTTATAATTTTTTTCTTGTACAGACAAGAAACCAGAGGGCCTTGTCTTCAGAAATAACGACACAAAACATTCCCGTTACGTCCTTTCCATACCACCCTAATCTGACAGCGTTAAAATAGACTACAGCAATGACTGAAGAACTGATAGAATAATTTTTTCTATGATTGGTTAATCTAAAAATACTGAAAATGAATCTAATTTGTTCATTTATTTAATATTATTAAATATTTAAAAAAAAGCCTTTGGTCACGTGAAAGACCAATCAGAACGCATGACGTCATAACCTACAAAACGTGACATTGAGTTTTACTCGGGCACGTTCCAAATCACGCCAGATGCGCTAACGATTCTTGTTTGTAAGAACAATATATACCGAGAATTTTTCGAGTCGTGATGTCAAGGAGAAGCTATCACAGTTCGGAGTGTTTGGTAGAAAAAACAGTTATTTTATTAATTGCTACGCTGTGTTTCGAGGCTTCAGCCGCTATCCTTACAGGAACTGTTCATACAAAAGTATATACACATCACATACAAACTGTGGCATTAATTATTGTAGTAAGTAGAGTACGCACCATGAACCGTTGCTCGGAGGTCTGGCTGATCTGGTGCGTGACAATGGCGTCGATGAGCGAGGCGGCGGTGAGCGTGCCCTCGCCGCGGGGCCCGCCCGCCGCGCCCGCGCCCGCCGCCCCGCCCGCGCCCGCCGCACCTGCGCCCGCGCCGCTCGGGCCGCGCCTGTCGCACAACATACACACACATTGACAACACTTGAAGTGGCCTGCAGGCCTAGCACGGCCCGTGGACAAATTGTCATTCCACCGTTTTTATCCCGCGAGAAAGAGACAACCGTATTAACATTCTAGCTTTGTCGCGTCTACGCGTGGATAAAAACAGTGGAAAGACAATTTGTCCAAGGCCCGTGCTAGCCCTGCAGAGCACTGGTAGACGCCACGCTCTGGTACAGACTCTACTAGTGACAACACCTCGTGCTGACCACTTCGCTTCGTATTTACGAATTACAACAAATAATATGCGATCGATGTTCCACCAACCGCGTCTACCGCGTTTGACTGCCAACTCGCCTGTTGGGAAGCGACGATGTGGTCGAAGATAAGGCATCTAGACTTACAAGATACCTATTCTCTTAGACCTAAATCACAACATCTCAGGAAACAAGGAAACCGACAGGTTGTTACACTCCTTGGCCACACAAAATAGAAACAGTCAAAACGTATAGTACGCATCCAAGGAGAGTCCACAATGTATGAGTGGTAGCGGGCTGTCTATCTTCTTGTCCTATAGAGAAGAATGGTAGGATAGAAACTCACGCGTCCTTCCGGTCGAGTATGAGCGGCGTGTGCGCGCGCGCATGCTTGGCGGCGTTGTACCGCTCGCCCGCCAGGTTCTGCAACAACACGATGCGACACCGTCACAACACTTGCCGACCACCTCGCGTTATCCTTCACACCAGACAGGTGCTTCATTTGTTACAAACAACAGGCTCAGTGATAAATATACTTAAATGTTATACAACTACAGAACAACATATTTAAATCGGCTAGTAAAGTTTTGAGATATAAGTGTTTAAAGTTTTTGTTCGGATTAGAAAGGTTACGTTCTTTAAGTTATTATATCTGTTGAGAATGGCAAATTGTGATCATAATAAGTATGTTACGTTACCTGTTGATGCAAATGGTGTTGTTGTTGCTGTTGTTGTTGTTGTTGCTGCTGTTGTTGTTGCTGCTGCTGCTGTTGTTGTCGCTCGTGCAGCATCTGTTGCTGGTGTTGTTGCTGCTGTTGTTGCAACTGTTGTTGTTGCTGCTGCTGGTGTTGCTGTTGCTGATGCTGCTCTATCGCGTGCCTCTCCTGCATCGCCGCCATTGCTCTTTCACTGAAACAGATCGAAATTGTCATTTCATTTAAATAACAATGGTGTGGTTTCAATTTTTTTTTTTTTTTTTTTGTACAATATTCTAATATAAACTAAGAACCCCGCGGGCTTACAATTTAACAAACGTGTTATTAGAGGCCCCGCAACGCTCAGGTTACAATTACGTTGGTTACTTTTTTTAAAATAAATATTAGGCTTGCGCTTAACCACCAACTCGCCTGATGTTAAGCGATGATGGGGTCTACGTTGGAGCACGCTTGCCTAGAAGAAACCGATTCACTCGTGATTTAAAGACACCCAGATTGTAACTATCGGGGAACACCCACTTTTCCACGTTGTTTGTGCAATGAAATAATTAAATCCTTTAGTTTGGGAACCCCGGCACTCGTGCGTGTGAGTGCGAGTGAAGAGTAGAATGTCTTACGTCTCTCTCCGCTGCTGCATGACGATCTGTCTGTCCCGCTCCAGATACTGCGCCTGCTGCGCTCTCCTCTCCTGCAGCACCTGGTACTGGATCTGCTGGGGGTGGTACTTCTGCTGGATGTTCACGTCGCGCAGCGCTCTGCAATGTTACAACTGACATGACACGACGCACGGAGGAATGTCTACATTTGTACGTAACAATGTAACAACTATACTATACAGAGTATCAACAATGAAGTGTCATTTTGTACAACAAAATGACAATATGTGTGTGTGATATAAAACTTTAATCTCTACCTAATATAAATATCATTAAAAAACTACATTTTTATAAGAGTAGGCGCTTGAACATACTTATTGATATTGCCAAATCAACAGGCGCTCGAGCAAAATCATTTATAATGCCAAATCAACAGGCGCTCGAGCAAAATCATTTATATTGCCAAATCAACAGGCGCTCGAGCAAAATCATTTATATTGCCAAATCAACAGGCGCTCGAGCAAAATCATTTATAATGCCAAATCAACAGGCGCTCGAGCAAAATCATTTATATTGCCAAATCAACAGGTGCTCGAGAAAATATATTATTAAACCTGGTTATAAACTACTTAGCCAAGGTTAAGGAAATATTTGTGGGACCACCTTTAGTTTATTTTACATAGTAAAAATAGGGCCTCAAATGTCAAAGTAATTGTCGTACATACATAAAAATCATAAAGAATACAACGGATACAATTAAGATAAGATTCTTAAATTTTTCGAAGTCTGTTAATAATAACGCTTCACATTTCATATCTCCCGGCCTAGGTAGCCCCGTGTCTCGGACGGCATAGAGCGCCCAGCCCCGGAGCAGGTACATACCTGATGTCGTGGTGCTGCGGCAGGTGGTGCTGCTTGGGCTCCGGCTTGGGCTCGGAGCGCGGCACGGGCAGCGCCGTGGCGGCCGACGCCACGTCCACCAGCGACGTGAACGCCTCGTGACCTGAACATCACACGGTCACATCACGGTCAGAACGAGTCGTTACTAATGGTAGGGCTCTTTTGCAGAGTCCGCCCGGACAAGCACATCTTTGCCAGTTATATAACCGCCAAGCAGTAGTGTGCAAACATTACTGTGTACCAAATCGACAAGTACAAATTAAAAACTACTGGACATTAAGCTATTGAAGATGTAATATGATATTACATCTTTTGATATTACTAATATCTCAGGGTGACGAGCGCAATGCAGAGTGGAGAATTTTAAAACTAAGTTGTGAATTATGGGGGGCACTGAGCATTGAACTGTTATTGGCTAGACAGTGTGACGCTTCGTCGCGATCCTCAGTTGCAAGTGAGTGAAGTGAATATCAATTACGTGTTGGTACATCAGTAGGCTATCATTATCTCCACAATTTTACTAAGTATCTTGTTAAACTACTACTGGCGACTTCACTAATCAAAAACAAAGTTACCAAATCACTTATGAAGTTTGCTAAAAGTGATGGGATATGACATAACTGCAATGTCGATAAAGTAATCTTATAGTTATAAGAGCGCAAACTAAACTGAATAATCTTCGTAACATAATCTGTGGACTCGATAAAAATATCGCTTCACTGTTGTAAGGAAAAAACAGTGTTTATCAAATATGGTTTTCCTTTGCCTATGATTGATTGTCAATAAATTATGGTAGTTCATAGGCGTGCTTCTGTCATGAGTGACTTCTTAGTTTGGCACTAGTTTAGTATATGTGAAGTGTCGGTATAATAATGTGTATGTACTGACCGGGCGGCGGCTGGTGCGTCTGGTGCGGCTGGTGAGTCTGGTGCGTCTGGTGGTGCTGGTGGTGCTGGTGGTGCGGGTAGTGGTGCCGCTGGATGACGGAGACGGCGGGCGGCGCGGGCGCGGCGGGCGGCGCGGGCGGCGCGTCGGGCCCGCGGCGCGGGTACGCGGGCGGGTAGGGCTCGCGCTCGCGCCGCGGCGGGTGCATCTGCTGCGAGGTGATGAAGTCGGTGATGATGATCTGCCGCTGCTGCTCCATGCCGTACGGGGAGCGCGAGTACGGCGCGCCGGTCCCGCCGGCTGCGCTCGCCGTCTGCGCACACACATACACACGGTCAGCGAGTGTGACGCACACACACGTGTCTCCCGGGCAGGCGTGTGCCACTGGACACCGGCGGCCCATGTTATACCGCACACTAACATTACAAGCATGCACGAAGAGACTGTTGATGGTGGCATATCTGTATTACTCTATGGTTACCATATCGCCATCTCTTCTCTAACATATGTCTATGGCCTCTTCGGTGAAACAAAAAGTCTAGTGCCAACATATCTTCAGTAATTTTCATTGTAATAACTAATAACTGCATAAAATTCTAAATATAAACTACTCAAGAAGTATGCTGTGTTTCATAAGGAACTATAG
Organism: Agriopis marginaria; assembly: GCA_932305915.1. NCBI lineage: Eukaryota > Metazoa > Arthropoda > Insecta > Lepidoptera > Geometridae > Agriopis > Agriopis marginaria. The sequence goes on from OW029935.1 coordinate 411,386, forward strand.
TAACTAGATTCAACAGAGACGAAGAAACGACAGCTAATTTAGGTCACGGGTTGGTGTACCAGCGGGGTACCCACTTTAAATGATATCTGACAGCGAGGCAAGGTGTCGCGAGTCCGTTCCTCGTGAAGAATACATTCTTTCTACCGCCATGGAAACTGCCAGCCATGGTAACACCATGGAGGCCTTAAACGAGATCAATTATCGAATAGTAAACGGGTCCAATGCTCCTCACCTCTATATACATAAAAATTAATCCCTATTTGCCTTCGTCTAGATCACTACGTCTAGATAGTTAGATTTCATTCATCTTTTTTATTAAACTTATCTAAATCTTTGTAGATGGTTATGGAATGAAAAATTTAGAAAATTGCATCATCATCATCATTTCAGCCATAGGACGTCCACTGCTGGACATAGGCCTCCCCCATCGATCTCCAAAAGGGCCGGTTGGAAGCGGCCTGCATCCAGCGTTTCCCTGCGGTCTCTTTTAGGTCGTCTGTCCATCTTGTGGGTGGACGTCCTACGCTGCGCTTACCGGTCCGTGCTCTCCATTCCAGAACCTTTCGGCCCCATCGGCCATCTGTTCTGCGTGATAAAATTGCATAGAAGATTGTAAAATTTCAGAAAACTTAACGATTTTAACTTCGCGCGTTTGACAGTTGTAAGACAGGACAACGTTTGTCAGGTCAACTAGTCTCTATCCTTATCTCTATCTCTTCTCTATCTCTTCTCTATCTCTACATAGTATAAATTAAAGTCGCTTTTCGCGTCTGTCTGTCTGTATGGCCGCTAACTCCTAAACCACGCAACGGATTTTGATGCGGTTTTCACCATCAGTTAGATACATTTTCACGGAAGGTTTATATATATAACTAGCGACCCGCCCCGGCTTCGCACGTAAATTACACCCGTGCGAAGCCGGGCGGGCGGGTCGCTAGTTTGTTATGTATGTGTTGAGTGTATGTATGCGTACCGGTGAGAAGGAGGGCGCGGGGGAGTGCGGGCGCGGCGCGGGGTAGTACCCGGCGGGCGGGCCGGGCGGGCCGGGGGCTCCGCCCGGGGAGCGCCGCTTGTAATACTCGAAGCTGCGCTTGTCTGCCGCGTGGTGCGCGCCGTGCACCGGCGTGCCCGCTGTTATGGACCCTGCACACACACACACACCATACTATATCTATACTTCTATACTAATATTATAAAGAGGAAAGATTTGATTGTTTGTTTGCATTGAATAGGTTCCGAAACTACTGAACCGATTTGAAAAATTCTTTCGCTGTTGGGAAGCTACATTGTCCCCGAGTGACATAGGCTATATTATATTATCAAAAAAATTGGGATCCTTACTAAAGCACCAATAAAGTAAACAAAACAAAAATTACACCCATGCGTAGTACACTGACGGGAAGCTACAATATCCCCGGGTAACATAGGCATATAATCTATACCCGTGCGAAGCTGGGGCGGACCACTATTAAATATATATTTAAGATAGTTTTTATTTTACTAGTAAGTTTTATGAAATAAATTTGCAATAACTAAAATTAAAACAAAATATGAACTAAAATTAAAACTTAAAATGCATGAACTATAACTATACATAACTAATAGTAGTATATGACGCAAGTTTGTACTCGCACTTAAATAAAATTTTTTTTTTAATTCAGCACTGTAAGTACCTACAAACTGCAATCAATGTTTACAATTTGACGATAACAGAAAATACAGTTTTTAAGTTAGAAAATGAGCAAAATCGGAGTGAATTTCCAGCTTACATAGAAAAAGATCACATATATGTCAACCCGGCCTGAATTTGAATCAGTATCGTTTGAATATTATCCGTATTTTACATATATGTATTCAATAGTAGTGGTACCTGTCTTAGGTTCTGGAGGTGTCCGTCGAGAGTCGAACCGGCTCTCGACGGGAGTGCCCAGCGTGATGGAGCCCTTGGCAGGGGCAGGCTTGAGGGCGGGCCGCGGAGGCGCTGCGCCCTTCGGCTTCGAGTTGTACTGCGTGGGGGACTCCCGCTCGGACCCTCGGAACGGCTGGTACTCGTTGTTTCTATACATCTACACACAAACAATTGCGCTTTTAACTATAATATATACAGGGTACATTATTTAATTTCACATCTCGTCACCTAAAATGTCCATGATGATAAGACCATGTTGGTCTTAGTCACGTATCTGTACTTTTCAGCCGAATCAAAGAGATCGGTTGTTGCGCTGAGCAAAAGGTTGGCTAGACTTTACGAGAATGTAGACATAAACATGATGAATATTTTTATTTTATTTTACATGGAAAACAAACACGGTAGATACGAGATAAATAGTAACACAAAAGCCAAAAAAATTTTCACTAATACAAACTTAAATACCTAATACCTATGAATGATAGTGTAAATGCCCCGTTGCAACACCAACTTGGGCATGGATAGATAAATAGAATTTACACAGTACGCTTAGTCCAAGATTTGATAGTTTTCAAAAACTTTTTTCGTTTACATTTTGTTCTATACATTGTAGTAAAGCGCCTCTATCGGAAACGTGGAGAAACTAAAATCGGTAGTAATCGGCGGTATAGATTGCTTCACTTTAATACGAAAAAAGTTTTCGAATACCTTCTAGCCCAGCAATGTATGGAACAAGACGAAAACGAAAAAAGTTTTCGAATACCTTTTAGCCCAGCAATGTATGGAACAAGACGAAAACGAAAAAAGTTTTCGAATACTATCAAAACTTGTACTACAGTAGGTAAAACAGTTGATAAGTAGTATTAATTAACATATCAAGATTTAAGATATTAAATTGAATTAACAGAAAGAAAAGGAATTAAAGGAATAGATAACAGCCAAATTATGAACATAAAACCTCATACCCCTCATATCAATATCCCCATCTCTTACCTTGTTGGGGTGAGGGAAAGAGACCTCGTGTCGAGGCCTCTTGACGCTGAGATCCAACAGAGGCTCCTGCGGAGGTCTCGGTTCTATGTGGAGCACCATGACGCCTTCCTTGGCGTCGTGGGTCGCGGTTGCCGCGGGCTGGAGTGCCGTGATGGTGGCGGGCCGCTGGGGAGACCGCGGCGCGGCGCCTCCGCCCCCGTGCCCGCTGCTCACCACGCTCAGGGTGGCTAGGGCTTCGTTCCGGGAGGATGGTGTCGATGACGACACCTGCCGGATGGGAGATATATTTCATATTTTAATGAGAAACTAATTACTATGATATGAATATGGTGTTCTACTTTGTCAACATCAACATCTGTTGGATCGTTTGTTTGTGAGAAATACACAAACAGACAGACAAAAATTTACATGATGCATATCTATAGGTAAATAACCTATTTTATTATCGTTTTATCAAATAAATCTGAATTGTAATTCTTTGAGAAAATAAACATCCGAAATAATATAATTTTCATTACTCTTACTCGGAAAGTAGGTCTGAAGTTGCCTGAGGAGCGGGTTGAAAGTGATAAATTTCAGCCCTAAGGAGAATCACTTTCAATTGACAGTGACAGTTGACAACTGACAGACACTCAAATTATTAAAAAAATACTGTTATTTCTGTTATGTCCACTTTCTTGTTACACTATTTCCTTGTAAAATTTCTTCAGTAAATTTGCTCCGCATTATAATGTTTCCTCATCATCATCATCATCATCAGAAGACGTCCACTGCTGAACATAGGCCTCCCCCTTTAACCTCCACACTGAACGACAGCCTGCCTTTTGCATCCACTGGATGCCAGCGACTCTCACTATGTCGTCGGTCCATCTAGTGGGAGGCCTACTTACGCTGTGTCTTCCGGTTCGTGGTCTCCACTCAAGAACCTTTCTTCCCCATCGGTTATCGGTTCATCGAGCGATGTGGCCTGCCCATTGCCACTTCAACTTGCAAATTTTAACAGCTATGTCGGTGACTCTGGTTCTTTGCTGAATATCCTCGTTTCGGATTATAATGTTTCCCTTGGTTTAAAAGGTAAAGGTTTCGATATTTGTACCTTGAGGTGGTGAGGTTTCCCGTAGGGCTGCAGAGGCTGCGAGTCCCTCGTGAGGCTGATCTCTATGAGGTTGAGCACCACGTCGCGGACCGTGCGCGCCTCCGTCGCGGGCCCGTTACGGTGCGGGGGCGCCACTGCCGTCACCGTGGTGGCGGCCGACACCGCGGCGGCGGCTGGGGCTGCGCTGGCGGCGCCGGGCGCGGGCGGGGGCGCGGGGACGGACGTCGACGTCGCAGCCACTATCTGGAACAGTCACGTTATTCATCTTACAATACGTCCTGAGCCCTGCCGATTAACTCCCCCTTACATACCCCTTTCATACCCCAGCAGGCTTAGCACGGGCCGTGGATAAATTGTCTTTCCACCGTTTTTATCCCGCAAGAAAAAGACAAACGTATCCATATTCTAGCTTTGTCGCGTCTACGCCTGGATAAAAACGGTGGAAAGACAATTTATCCACAGCCCATGCTAGGCCTGCAGGGGCCTTACGGACAACTGCTATTGCGGTACCTAATCCGCTCAGTTGGAAAATCACGCGACCGCAAACCGTATCTGGGCGCGATAAGGTTCACGTTCGCGTGATTTTCCAACTGAGCGGATTAGGTGCCGCAATAGCTGTTGTCCGTAAGGCCCCTGTACAGTGTAATAATGCCTGTATATGCCCAGGAAATAAAGTAAACAGTTGTTCTCTCAGGCGTTATACACAATGCTTCAAAAACTTATATACCGATCTGAATGCTTGATTGTGTGATTTCATCATCATCATCATCCGCCAGAAGACGTCTACTGCTGAACATAGGCCTCCCCCTTTAACCTCCACACTGAACGACAGCCTGCCATCTGCATCTACTGGATGCCAGCGACTCTCACTATGTCGTCGGTCCATCTAGTGGGAGGCCTACCTACGCTGCGTCTTCCGGTTTGTGGTCTCCACTCCAGAACCTTTGTTCCACATCGTTTTTTTTTAATACATAAGACAAAGAAGCGACGGGCTACCTGATGGTAAGTAGTCACCTTCGCCTATGGACACCTACAATACCCGGGGCATTGTCGGTACGTTGCCTATCTTTGAGGACTCTATTCACTCTTCGCTTGAAGCAATTGAGGTTATATTTTGGAGGAAAAACCGAAAGCGGTAAGCCATTCCACAACTTACAGGTGCGTGGCAGAAACAATCGATCAAATCGAACAGTGCGAGACTTCCACGGATCTATAATATGAGGATGGCTTTTTTGGCGATGGCGATCAGTTCGATAGTAAAACCGCGATGGAGGGATGAGGTCAAAGAGTTAATCGGTTAATTGGTGGTTGTGTGATTTAAGATCACTAAATGCTTAATGTAGAATGAGAACTAGCTGTCAAGTTTAAATAACTAGACTGTGAATGAATGTGTGATGACTAGAATTACAAAACTGCTCGTTTAGAAATTTGTGAAGAAAAAATAATTATAACCCATTATATTGTCTAATATTTTTATATTTATGTACATGTAGTAGAAATGAAGGCTAGTTCAATTAGTGTAAACAGTATGTTGAATCAACCTTGGCAGTGGGCGCGTCGTTCTCCTCGTCAGCCGTCTCTGTGGCCGAGGAGTCGTTGTCGTAGTCCAGCCTGCGCGTGCGCCGCGGGGCCGCCGCGTCCGTGCGCGGGTGCGGCGCGGGCGGCGCGGGCCGCGGGGACTCCCCCGCCGACGCCGTGTCGCTGTCCCCGCTCAGGCTCTCCTCCGTGCTGCTGGCGGGGTGCGGCGGCGCTCGCTCACTGATTATCGCGTCCAGTTGCAGCTTTTTTCTATATCACAGAAATAATGCTTGGTAAAACAACACGGAACCAACTCCAGCGGTGGGAGACGCAAGGAGGCATTCCCTAGTCGCCGGCTGATGTCTGATCACACAAGTATCAGTGAGAGACCAGAGAATACAGAGATGACACCTGACAGAGAGAGATATACTGACGAGTGTCATATTATTTACTACCAAAAACTGATCGGACAGTTAGTTGATAAGCTATGTCGATTTGTGAACAACGGAGACGTGAAGTGATAGGAAGTGGGCTCGCTGTGAAGGTTGCATGTGCGTGTGTGTGTGTGTGTGTGTGCGTACCTGTAGGTGAAGTAGAAGGCCTTGAGCGCGGCGGGCGTGCGGCCCGTGTGCGACGCGATGCGCTCCCAGTGCGTGCCGTGGTCCCTGAGGTGCGCCCGGAACCGCGCCGCCTCCTCCTCCGAGGGCTCCGGCATGCAGCCGCCCTCCGCCACCGTGTCCAGCCGCCGGGTGATCTTCTTGAAGCACGCCAAGCAACACTTGCTCAACTCGCTCGGGATTTCTGTCAACATTTCATCCATGTGAAGATGATGACTGTATATTTTACATCACGGGAATCGGAGTACGCAAATAGTATTTGTATAGTGTAGGCAGTCGGCGGCATACTCACGGAACTCGTCCATGAGCGGTTTCTTGAGTTCCAGCGGCAGGTCGTGCCAGCGCGGCGGCAGGTGTCGCAGGCGGCGCGCGCGCACGCGCGGGCCCGCACAGCGCGCCACGCCGCAGCGTGCGTACCGCGCGCGGCCCACGCGCGCCTGGCAGCCCGAGCATATCCGCAGCGTCGTGCTCTCGGACCTCTCCGTCTGAACAACAACCTAACATTAGCATTCACACTCGATGTGGAAATTGGCTCTGGAATGTGTGGAACTCAAAGGGTATATAGCGGTCGGATACGACAAATTAACATCGTAGATCTATAAGGCTAAGATTTTTAATGCTAGGTTTTAAAAGTGACAGGTATTATCAGAGTTCATGTTGAGCATTCCGGGTCTAAGCCGAAATATAGATTAAGATAAATTATTGATATTTGACTTTTTAATTTTATTTGATTTTGATTTTTATGTTGTGTGTATGTAATATTATTTTAATTTTAGACATTTTGTAAAAATATGGAATAATGTTTTCTGAAATAAATGTATTGAATTGAATTGAATTAGACTTGGTCTCGCAAAAATATTAATCTCTTCTCTACATAGTATAAATTAAAGTCGCTTTCCCCGTCTGTATGGCCGCTAACTCCTAAACCACGCAACGGATTTTGATGCGGTTTTCACAATCAGTTAGATACATTTTTACGGAAGGTTTATACATATAACTAGCGACCCGCCCCGGCTTCGCACGTAAATTACACCCGTGCGAAGCCGGGCGGGCGGGTCGCTATTGTACAATAAATTACCGAATAGTATAACCGAACTAAAATATAGTAAATTCAAACAGATATTAAAGCATATCTTTGAAAACAACCCATATTACAAATTAAGTTAATATATTTCAATGAAGTTCACGGAATCCTCATTTTTGCAAGTTTAGTCAGTTTAGGTTAGTTTAATTGATTTAGTATGGAGTTTTTGATTAATTTTTATTTTTGTTTTATAAGTTAGCCGATTTTTTTTAACTCTTATAACATAATTATTCCTTGTAAAAGTGACTTGCATGTAACGTTTAATGTTATTATGTCTAATAAATATTTCTGATTTCTAGATAACAAAGACAAGGATACAGCGGAGTAGAGAAGTAAGGAAAGCTAACCCACCACCATGCAGGATGCTTAGATATATAGATAGATATACTCTTTATTGTTCACACCACACATTTCATACACAATACATGATAAAACAACTTAAAAACTAGTGCAACAATCTTATCGCTAAGAGCGATCTCTTCCAGGCAACCTTAGGATGGAGAGGATGCTTAGTGTGAAAGTGAGAGGTACCTGCAAGCCGAGGTGTGCAATGTGCGACCGGGACACGGCTATCGTAGCGCCGGGCACGTTGCACACGCAGCACGGGCTCGGGCAGGGGGACGCGGCGCCCGTCACCGTGCTCGTGGTCACCGTCACCGTCGAGGATGGAGTCGCTATCCGCTCCGTCACCGCTGGAACAACAACGAACCATTGTCAATAACGTAATAGTGAGAATGTGTCGCCAACACAATGACATTTTGAAAAACCACCATGTCTCTATTGATATTTTTAATAAAAAACTATTGAAATTTTAAAAAATAATAATGATGATAATATTGATGTTATTATAATGCACCTAGACATACATAGTTTTAGAATGTGATATAGATCGATTAAATGTAAATTCAATATTATTTTAATATTATTGCATTCTGTTTTGTATGTTATTGAATAAATTAAATGAAATGAAAAAGATGTACGAAATATTGTTTTTAATGTCCATAATAAAAGTAGTTAAGTTTATTTAATATTTTTGTATAAAAAATTTATATTTTGTATCTAAATTTGTTTGTAATACTTTACCAATTACTGATAATGATATTTAGGAATATGGTTTAGTTTAAAATTGTGTAGTCTACTCTAAGTTTAGATTGTTTTGACCATATTTTGTTTTGTGTGCCAATAAACTAAATAAATAAATAAATAAACGCAACATGGCAGTTATGCTGACCGGAAATAGGTGAATATTCGCACTGCCGCGACCAGTGTACTCAGTACCGGGGTTAGGATAGGGCCTGGTGGGGCGACCGCCCAGGGCGCCAGATAAAAAGGGGCGCCGCAGGTATATAAAAACTTAAAAACCTATAGATCTATTCTATCTAATATATTCTTTGGCTTTTTTCGGTTTGAATGGCAGACGGGGGGGAGGTGGGGAGGGGGGGGGGGGTTGCACCGTAAAAGTTTCGCCCAGTAGTAAGTAGCCCACTGAGTGTAGTGTTTTTTACATGGAATCTGGTTTGGCTTATAGTGCTAACAGACGCTCGTACGCGGCTGACGGACCGCCGTCCAACAAACGGGAGAGAAAGAGTGAGAATATCATATTTCCCTCTCTTTCTCTCCCACTGGTCAGACGGCGGTTGAGGTCAGCCGCGTTCGAGCGTCTGTTAACATTATTAGAATTACATTTGATTGGAAGCTTTGGACAAGACGCTCGCTGATGACCGAATACAAAGTTATTATCGTGATATCCCAACATTTGCGTGATAATGTGGCCCCAGCATTATGGTAACTATTGTAGAGAGTGGTCAAATTTGGTGAAAAAAATTGTTACAAAATTTTTGGTGTTGATTGTTTTAAATACAACTGTGCCCTTAGTCCCAGATTTAATAGTTTACGAAAACTTTTTTCGTTTTCGTCTTGTTCCATACATTGCTGGGCTAAAAGGTATTCGAAAACTTTTTTCGTATTAGAGTGAAGCAATCTATACCGCCGATAACTGCCAAATTTAGTTCCTCCACGTTTCCGATAGAGACGCTTTACTAAAATGTATGATTATCAAATCTGGGACTAAGGCCACTGGATTTTTAATGACTTACTTCACTACAGTAACTTCTACAATGGTCACGTGTTCCAGCCCGAACTGGCAGCAGAAACGTGGGGTGTGTTAGTTTGTTATGTATTATGTGTTGTTGTTCCTATATTATTATTTAATTTGTCGTGTGTTGGGTGTAATGTTGGCCATGGGTGATGTCACCGGCGGCTCCAACGGAAGACCAGCGCTGGTTGTTCGCAACCAGCATTATGCTGAGTTGGAACCGGTTTGTGGAGGAAAACAATTTGTAATGTGTGTATTTATTTCTATTAATTCTTTAAAATGTTTTATTTTCTTCCATTAATAAAAAATTGTCTATTTGCCTATATGAAAACCATTGTTGTGGGAGAGTAAAACAGCCAACCACGCTGGCCAAGGAAATAAACAATAACTTCCCAAATATTTTGCACAGAAAGCGTCCAAATAATGAGTGGAAACATTTGTGTTGTCAGAATAGAGCTGGAACCGTTGCGATGCGCTAATCCTGTTACATATTAAGTAGGAAGTTTAACAAAGCGGCTAACATCATCCGAGCTGAGCGCGAATCACGGCAGACTGTTTCGTCAAATATTCAGCGCTGGCGAAACTGCACAGAACAGTACTCCAGATCGAACCGTCTCTATACAAGGTGACTGAGCCGTGGGTTTTAACACAGAAAACAGAAATAAATAGAACGAAAATGAGTTTTTTTTCTTGTTACCAGGCTGAGTGAACCTTGATTGAACATTCTTATTTAGATCAACGCGTCGAACTCGCCGTACATTTTCCTGGATAAAACGTAGCTAATGTCCACTCCAACTAGCTCTATACATAAAAACACGATGAACTGTTGATTAGTTGCTGCGTTAATGAGTAATAAGCCAGCACATATGAGTGAACCTTGATTGAACATTCCTATTTAGATCAACGTGTTGAACTCCGCGTCACAGTTGCTAACTGATTTTAAATGACGTTTCGTTTATATGGGTGCAACTGGCTACAACAAATTTCTTACAAAAATGCCTTGACAGCCGTTCTAATTTTTTTTTTCTTTTCTGTGTGTTTTAAGAGCTCATACTTCGTGCGTGCTCTATCTCGCGCCTTTAACATTAAAACAATTAAAAAAAAAAATGACTCAACATTATGTACATGTAAAATCTTAGCGAAATAAACCTAATAATAATAAATAAATAAATAAATATATATTCGGGACATTTTTTTTTGCACACACGGGTCATCTAACCCCAAACTAAGCAAAGCTTGTGATATGGCTGCCAGAGACTGATAAACATACATGTATAGTTTTAAATACATACTTAAATAGATATTAACAACCAGATATAGAACTAACACAAATGTTCATAACATAAATGTTTGTCCTAGGTGGGAATCGAACCGACGCCCACAAGCTCAGAAGGCAGGTTCACTACCAACTGGACCAACGGGCTATCTCTATACAAGTATACATTGAAAATATTAAAATAATCCCCGATAAAAGAGCTGATCATCTTCACACGGCGGAACAAATTTTCTTGTATACTAGCTAAAACACTCTCGATCAAGTCAACTTTCAAACAATAACAACTGAATCAAAATCGATTGAGCCATTTGGGAGCAACGATGCCACAGACACATACACACGTCTAACTTATAACACTCCTCTTTTTGCGTCGAGGGTCAAAAATAACATTACAAATGATATGACAAATTTTCATTTTAATCCAAACAAGTTAACAAACACAAAAAAAAACTACTAGCATTGATTGTTAAATGTGAAAACTTATTTAAATTAAAATGAAAATTTTACCAAGCATGTGTAAAATTATTTTCTTTTTTGTGCAGCGTAAATTATGATATTGATTATTTGGATCGGTCCCACTTGTTCTGCAACCGGAATTTAACAAGACCATGCAGCGCCCAGCTGCCCCAAGTTGCGATCAGGTTATGCCAGTCGCGGTCACCTATTCAACAACTACAACTTTATTCTGAGAGTGCCTCTCCATTCTCCAGCTAGTGAAGGTCGGCAGCCAGATTTCCATATTGGTGTTATCCTTGGCGAGGCGGAAGGGTTCGGCGGCACGCGCACATTCTCGGATGCCACGCAGCCGCGACTTACTACTACGAACGGCTGTCCCCGCGGCAACTATATCCATCATGATTAAATGCAAGAGCTCGTCCGCTATGATGTCCCAGATATGCAACTTCTGAAGAACTATTTGATCTGATGCCGGCGTCGCGGTTTTACCATCGCACTAGCCGCCACCGCCTGAAGGCTCATCCACACATAATATATAATATATATTCGGGACATTTTTTCACACACGGTCATCTGACCCCAAACTAAGCAAAGCTTGTGATATGGCTGCCAGAGACTGATATACATACATATATAGTTTTAAATACATACTTAAATAGATATTAACAACCAGATATAGAACAAACACAAATGTTCATCGCATAAATGTTTGTCATAGATGGGAATCGAACCCACGCCCCCAAGCTCAGAAGGCAGGTTCACTACCAACCGGACCAACGGGCTATCTAAATCTAATAGATCAGTGGAAATCGCACACTGTGCGTTTCACACGATCCTTCTTGCCTCATACCTGCAAAATGTGGAATGAGCTACCTTCTACGGTGTTTCCGAGAAGCTACAACATGGGGTTCTTCAAAAGGCGAGTTAATCGAGTTCTAAAGGGTCGGCAACGTATTTGTGATGCCTCGGGTGTTACAAGTATCCATAGGCGACGGTGACTGCTTTCCATCAGGCAGCCCGTCTGCTTGTTTGCCACCTATGGCATTAAAAAAAAAAATGCATCTACGCGGTTTCATGTTTTTCAAACAGCTCATCTAATATTTTTTTAAACCCCTAATAAAAAGCTGATAATGTTCAAACTGATTTTGATCATAGCTAAGAACACTATATCAAGTCACCTTTCAAACAAAACAAAAATACTCAATCAGAATCGGTTAAGCCGTTTGAGAGGTACGATGCCACATATACTCAGTAACACAGACGCACACATTAAACTCATAAAACCCCCTTTTGCGTCGGCGGGTTTTTAAACTGACCGGATCAAAGGTTGATACTGATACTATTTGTTGATTCGGGGGCGTGGGTTCGATTCCCACCTAGGACAAACATTTGTGTTTGTTCTATATCTGGGTGTTAATATCTATTTAAGTATGTATTTAAACCTATATCAATCAATCAATCAATCAATCATTTATTTGGATCAAAGTAACGGTACATTTTATATAGTGAAGCGTCTGTATCCCGAACTAGTTTGCACTGTATTTCGGGATCCAGCGTCTTCTCCCATCTATGGGTTTAAGATAGTGTTACAAATATTTTTACACGGCATATTAACGATTATGATTATGATAATTAAGTACAAAAGAAAATATATATATAGCAAAAAATCTAAATGTGGGTAATAAAAAAAATATATATCATGATATCATTATTTGACAGTCAATTTTGTTGCTAAAACATATTATTAGTACCTAAATGTTACAAGTCTTTATCTCAAAAAATAATCTATACTAAATAATCTACAAAGTAGTAAAAAAAAAACAAAGAGTTTGGAAAAAAAATACATTATGAGGGTACCTAAATATTAAATTTAAAATTTTACACATAATACGTAAAACCATTATTGTAGTTACATCCCGAATATTTATTTATTTATTTTTATTTTATTATAAGAGTCGAAAACCTCAGCCTGTGTATGTGATATCGTAGCATTGGCGGATCCAGGGGAGGGGGGGGGCAAAACACCTAGCAATTCCATATATTCGACTCAATTTTTCGATTTGATTCCTTCGAACCTTGTCAGAAATGTCAGAATGCCCCAAATGAAATCCTGGATCCGCCCCTGTATCGTAGCTCCTAAACGAATTTGCAATATATGTTTTTTGTGTGTGTTAGAAATGGTTAGCTGGTGTAAATACGCCGCGAACTTTAGTCTCTACCAGTTGCACTCGTACCTAATGGTTGGTAGTTGGTACAAAGGGCGAGCCAAGTCACTGTTCCAGATGGAGCCGCGCTAACGGTAAGCTGATTAGTTAGGATTTAACCGACGGCCGTTCCGTCGGATGTGCAAGTATAATCGTGATTTGTTACACCGGCCCCGATTAATATTGTAATCGGGGAAAATGGGTATTCTCTCGCTCGCGAATGTTATCTGGGAAACTAAACCTACATACAAATATATTTGGCCATTTTATTATGGAAACAGACGCGGTTTTCACACATTTTATTTGTAGTTTTACCCAGGTATGCTATATAAGTATAGGGTTACCAGATGGAAAATATAAAACGCCGGAGAAAAAGCCCGTTTTCCATTGAAAAATCCTGAGTTTTTGTCGCAATTTGAAAACTTTCTCACAATCGTAATTTACAAGTTTGTTGAAATTTTCAAATTATTATTGTTTTTTTGCTTATTTGATAGGTACTTATATATTAAAATAATAGAAGATTATTTTTTGTTTTTGTAATTTTGTAAATGTAAAAGATCTGAAAAATCTACTCTATTTTATTGAAGATTCTAAAAATCCTAAGATTTCCTGAGATTTACTAAATCCGCCCGCAATCCTGAAAAAAGCCAAATAATCCTGAGACCTCAGGACAAATCCTGAGATATGGTAACCCTATATAAGTAGTATGCTATGCCACTCTCCGGTCCTCCAACTACCTCTATGGAAAACATCATCTCGATCCATTGCTCTGTTGGTGCGAAAAAGAGAAAAAATAAACAAACGAACAACCCGAGTCTGTCACGTTTATAATGTTAGTATGATACACGGGAATTACTCACGTAAGATTAAGCCGGTTACTCCGGCTATAGTTTCAACCGCATTAGACGGCCTTTTTCAAGGTGAATGCGCGCGCGCGGCTGCGTCTCGCTTTGCACTATTTCACGTATTTTACGTGAGTAATTCCCGTGTAACATAAATAAAATGTGTGAAAACCACGTCAGTTTCAATAATAAAAATGTTAGTATGATTTCGCTTTTTAAACATATCTGGCCTTACTTATAAACGTTACTTAAGTTAAGCAATGCTTAAAATTGCTGTCTCGTTTTCACCTGAGTCAATTTCCGTCAACGAGAAGTTGACATTGGCATCGATTCTGTATGACATTGGCATGTACTCTAAATTTGACAGCTCTAAAATTGTTGCCATCCTTCTTTCACAAATTAAAATTAAAAGAGAGGCAGATAATTTTAGTCCTGTCAGATTAGTTCAGTCTAGTGATGTAGTGAGTATGACAGAATCGACGCCAGTACCTAATTTTAAGCATTGCTTAACTTTTAAATAACGTTTATAAGGCCCAATGTGTTTTGTGCATGTTGCACTACAAGTGCAACATGCTCAATACCTAATATAATACGATAAAATACTAGAATATGCCAGATGTTTGTGTAATAGTATAATAGCTTGCAAAGTCCGGCGCAGTGTGCACTTGTGCAAGTTGCAACGTCGCTTAGTTGCACTACAGCAAAGTCAGACACCCCGCGGGTCGAACCAACGAACGGTAGGAAACGGTACCGAGTTAGGACTAGCCAAGCTTTGACTAACCAACTTTAACTGCGTTTTGTGAAGTCGAATAACTTTGCCCAGAATCTTCTGGGCTCTAGACCCCGAGAACCGAGGAAAATACGAATCACACTCATATTGTAAACGCGAAAATATCTCTGCCTTTTCTTTCCTTCTATATCTCTTTGTTTGTTTGTCTTCTTCATCATCAGCCAGAAGACGTGCACTGCTGAACATAGGCCTCCCCCTAGGGGGGGTGCCATAATCCCCACGCTTGGCAGGCGGCTTGGGGATCGCAGGAGGTTCCACCATTCAAGTAGGAGGATGCTGCTGCCCATCCCATCCATTGTTTGTCTTACCTCGTCACTATTGAAACCTGAACAGTCTAATGAAATTTGGCAAGAACGAATCGCTCAAGAAGACTGACTTTTAATCCAGCTGTTCAATATCCAAATCTAAAATGGAAACTCTTGGAGCACCACTAGCCACTAGTATGTAGTTAACACACGTTTAATAGCTACTATTCTACGAAATCCTGGCATCCAGTTGGCTATGTAGTAATTAGCGAGCAAGCCGCGCCCAGAGCCAAATGTTTGTCTTTTAGATTTGAGCGGCAGACTCGAGTTAAATTACTGGAAACACTTAGCTGTTCGGTTAGTTTAAAGGTTTAAAGTTTAAACTGTGTAGAGCTCGAGGTGAGCTCCACCACTCGGTCTCAAGAGATCAGTAAGTTAAACAACCTTCAACTCGGTCTGTATTTGGATGGCGAGGCGTTTGCATCCGACTGAGCAGTATCATATTTTGTATAGCTCATTGAAATGTAGGTTCCTATTCTACAACAAAAGAATAGGTCAGCGGCTGTACGCCTTTTGGATTTCTTGCTGTGCCCAGACTGGCGACACATGAACACATATCGCACTCTTAATAAAACAATGACCGAACTCGAAATTTTGGCAAATTGAGTTTTAGTAAAATATCGACCTAAAAAAGCATGCTCTACAATCTAGGCGATTAAAAACACCTGTTTTCTATATGCAATAAGGTTTATAACTACTTGAGTCATTATCCGTCCTTCACCTTGCGCGCTGTTACTCAGTTAAAAATTGTTTTTTGTCGATTCCCAAAAAGTTACGATTTTGAATTCGGTCACTGTTTTATTAAGAGTGCGATATATTCTGCACATATTATAATACTTCAACACTAGATAACAATAACAATACGTACAAAATCCGCGCCAGCTTATAAATTACAACTACATGGTAATAGTACCATGAACCGTCGATTACTCCTCGTCCAATTACTGATATTTACATAGGAGTTAATTGGATCCGCTTTATCAGAACTCTTTGATCAGCTAATTTTGAAGTTTTTATATATTATAAATTTGGCGCCCAACACGGGGCGGACCGGATTTCATCTAATCACGATTTCATTATTGGTCTTAGAACTTATTCTAATTCTGTTTCATTCAGAACAAAGTACGCGTAAAGTATAACAGGCGTCGATTATGTGCCATTTCCTAAACTAAATTTAAGCTCCAAAATGATTTTCGCCTTTTTCTCTTTTCTGTCCCGAAATTAAAGTATTTTATCCTTTGACATGGTTATAAACTAAAGTATTATATCATTGTCAAATGACAAAATACTTTAGTTCCAGGTTAGATAGCATTACGAGTACGAGAGAATTAGCCAATATCAACTGTCTATTTTTTTTTATGTGTAAGTGTGTTAGAATGTTTATAACCACCTTACATTACACACTGTATAAAAATAAAGTGTATCCCCCAAAACAACACTAATTCTATGGTGTAACGATAGAGAGCAGCTAGTTAAATCAAATCAATTTATTTTATCAATATTTAAACAAGAATTAATTGAAAGATTTATTTAATTTTGTGAGTGATTAAATCCATCTGTAATCATTTGAACGGCGGAGTAAATCGTTTTTATTAATAAGCCAACCAGCCGACGGCTCTATTGCCGCACTAGTCAAAATATATTTAAACTAGCGGTCCGCCCCAGCTTCGCACGGGTATAGATTATAGCCTATATCACCCGGGGATAGTGTAGCTTCCCGTCAGTGAAAGAATTTCTCAAATCGGTTCAGTAGTTTCGGAGCCTATTCAATGAAAATAAACAAACAAACAATCAAATATTTCCTCTTTATAATATTAGTATAAATAAGGAATCACGAACAAACAAAACTTTCTTCATTAGTTAAAATTGGCGCCCACCATGTTACAAAGTTGCCAATATAAAATCCGGTACCTAACAGCGAAAAAGGTTTACTGTTCAAAGATATGTAAATCAGATACATCATGATTTTTCTCACAAATAAAGAAGTATCTATTGTTTTAATAACGGTTCTTTATAATCTTCATAAATGAAAATTGGCGCCCACCGTGGTACAAAATTTCAAAAAATAAACTCTTAAAGATTTGCCCAAAATGCAGGAAAAACACTGTATAAAATTGAGTAAAACATTGCGATTTATTTCCGTCCAGTCTTTGATGTTGGAACGTCCCAGCGCTGGGAGTGGGCGTGAGCCGGTGGGACGTAGGACGTGTTTGCGGGTGCGCGGTGAGCGTAAGATTTTAACGAGCGCCAGCCGTGTTTGGACGGCACACAGTGACATCTTGCAGATTAAACATACCGGAGTGGGAGTTGTTTGTATTGCTAATGTGATGATATTATTCCATGTTCTGTTGTGATTTTATTTGCTATGCTGTGCTTACGATTTTTGATATCGTGATTTTTCAGTTACCTTGCACTTTCAGGAAAAACATGCGTTTTAGTAAGGATGAACAAAACATGATTGTTTACGACTTCTTTGGCAAAGTCATAAAGGTTATAAAAGGTCAGATGCAGTTTATTTCTGACGGGCCAAGCGACATAGTAAGTTATTGATTACGAAAAAAAAACTAGGCTTTACAGTTCTATGTAGGTCTCGTCCGCGCACAGACGGGGCCCGGTGTAATGTGAATCAAGCATTAGAGATCAACGGAGCTTACAGAGTCGTGCTTCGTACGGGGCGCGGACAAGGCACGAATTTAAAACCTCAGGAACATTGTAACTGTTGCAGTTGATACACCGCGTGTTCCACGTACCCCGGGACCTACGCCTTTATATAAAATGTTCGTGAAGTGTTAATTAGTGCCTGCCACGGTCTAGCATAAATCTATCATAAGCCTTTACCGAGCTTAAAGACAAATGATAGAACTAACAACAGGCGAGTTGGTGGTCAAACTATAAAAAAAAAAAAAACACGGTTGCCTGGAAGAGATCGCTTTAAGCGATAAGGCCGCCTGTTAAAGCTTTATTGTATTGCATTGTTGTAACCAAAAAAAACCTAATTCAACATCGATCATAATGAATGTGGTCAAACTAGGATCTACAGATATCACCTATTTCCCCTCAAGTGTTAAAGTGAAACAAACAGTAACAGTGTCCCATCAGCTCCCTAATCAACAGTGGTAATGATCCGTCGCACTGTAGGTAAATCGATGGCAGCGTGCTGTCGCTTGATCCCGGCTCCATGCGCGTCACTCGCGAGGTACCCGCCACCACTAAGCCTCGTCCTCACTTGACACAGGGAATTTTATATGAACCGTGTCCAGCGGCTTGAGGGATTACAGGATTACAAGTCGCTGGGAGCACGCCACTTTACGTAATTTGTTGTACTTTGTGTTCTCTCGCCGCTGGTATCGGGGATTCCAATTGTCAAATTATCAGAGTGTTAAAGCATTCACGGAGCTCGCGTTCTGCTGCTCGTGCATTAGAGATTGTGGCACATATCATGCAGAACAGATGGCCGATGGGGCCGAAAGGTTCTGGAATGGAGACCACGGACCGGTAAGCGCAGCGTAGGATGTCCATTCACAAAATGGACAGACGACCTAAAAGAGACCGCAGGGAAACGCTGGATGCAGGCCACTTCCAACCTTTTGGAGATCGATGGGGGAGGCATATGTCCAGCAGTGGACGTCCTATGGCTGTAATGATGATGATGATATCGGGGATTTCAATTGTCAAATTATCAGAGTGTTAAAGCATTCACGGAGCTCGCGTTCTGCTGCTCGAGCATTAGACATTTTTAAAGATTCAAAACTAAACTAAACCGTCAGTTATGTATTTTCCGACAAAGGCTTATTACAATGATTCCATTCGTACAATAAACAATCACTTCATTTCAATTGATAGGTACTTCCAATAGAGCGCCCCCTCAAAGCCCGACTGTCCCGAGGGACGAGCGAATCCAGGTTAGAAAGAAATTGTGCTTGCTTCACTGTGGGACGAATCATTCCAATAATACTTATTCAGATGCCGTGGATGGTGTTCTACAGTGGAGACGCAAGAAGTGTTCTACGAAATTAGTGAGAATCAAGCAACCGCATGGCTTGGTGGTAAACGACACAGTCTGTTCAATTTATGAAAATGCATTCCACCCTTACTAGATAGCAAGAAGTGTGTACAGTCGCCTATACCAATGTACGTCGTCAAGTTACATTTATTTTGATAGAATAAAGACGTCGTTAGGAACTTCTGATGAAACCCACAGTTCGTGATATCTGTAACTAACGCGGTCGAAGCCTGTGTCCATTGTATCTTTGTTTAAGAGCTTGTATACTCTTAAGCAACGCTACAATGCACAGGACCGACTAGCAATTTTAGCATGAATGCACTGAATATGACTGTTTCAATTTAAAAAAAAAAATCGTGCGAGAAAAATGGCGATGCGAGCTTGACTCCCACATAAAACCATAGCGCAGGATAGAGAGGAGTGAAATAATAGATTCAAGGGCTTTTCCCTGCAATGGGACGACCAAAGTAGAAATATTAACGCAAAAGAACCGCGTGAATGTCTCAGTGTTGTACAAGTCCATCAAAGTCCGAAGAAGCGTCGCGACTCGCAAGCGACGTCTCTCCGGGACACGAAGCTCAATATGCGCGGAGTACGACACCGACAGAGAAACACCTTATAAAGCTGGCTGGGTCCAGATTCGTAACATTGCAACGCAGCGTGCCTCCGTGACAAACAAATTATGGCGCAAAAAAAGGGGTTGTCTGTAAAGTCGGTTTACGGACGATAATTTTACGTGATAACGTTTAGGCCGATTGTGCCTCTCTATCGCTTGATCCGCGCTCTCGCTTACACGCGTGGCTCAGGCGGAACGTGACAATTTTTCGTGCGTGCAGCCGGCAAGTGGCAAACAAGCTACGGGCCACTTGATGGTAAGTGGTCACCGCTGCCTATCATCATCATCATCATCATCAGCCTATTTGATATTCGTCCACTGCTGGACGTAGGCCTCTCCTAAAGAACGCCACAAGGCACGATCTTCTGCTTTTCGCATCCACTTGCCACCAGCCGCCTTTCGCAGGTCGTCACTACCCCCTGCCCGGCCGTTACCATGACCGCCACCATGGCCAGGAATAGCCGGGCGGCCGGGAACTAGGGGCCTTTTTTTGGTTGTACTGTTCATATTAGGAGGAGTTGCCCGTAATTGCCACGCTGGGCAGGCGTGTTGGCAATCGCAGAACATAGCTCTTTGCACCGGTGTCACTGCTGCCAGACATCGGCCTGTGTCATTTTGGCTACGTGTGTTGGGATGGATATACCGCCATCTGTCGGTTTGCCAGAGCCTCGTTCGTTATCTAGCAGGATGACCACGTGCAGGTGAGGTTGGCTTGGAGCATTTAGTGGTAGGTTGCCTTTCATCCCACCGCTGCCTATAGACACCTACAATACCCGGGGCATTGTCAGTGCGTTGCCTACCTTTGAGGACTCTATTCACCCTTCTGTTGAAGCAGTCTAAATTATACTTCGGAGGAAAAACCGAAGGTGGTAAGCCATTCCACAACTTACAGGCAGAAGAGCTTTTTTAATGCCATTGGTGGCAAACAAGCAGCGCCCCGATTCTACTAAACCAATTGTTTTTAAATTGTAATTGTTTTATTTTTTAATTAATTGGCTCAAAAATGACAGTTTTTTGAATACTTTAAGTGTGATAAGTGTAAAGTTTGTGGCAATTACCCAAAATTGACACCGACACTTAAAGTATTAATAAATTAAAAACTAATTTTGAGGCAATTCAAGAAAAAAAAAAACAATTACAATTTAAATAAAATTGGTTTAGTAGAATCGGTCGGTTTAGTAGGATGATAAGCAGTCACCACAGATACTTGTAACACCAGAGGCATCACAACTACGTCCACAGCTGTTTCTTTGCAGGTATTCTGCTCAGTTATATCTGGTGTTTAACCAACCGCGCGCCCTGGGACCTCCTTGGAAGCCTTACTTATTCACGACCTGTCTGAACATTGGCTCCTGCCAGATACCATTCGTTTTATTTGAATTTTGTACAAATGTCTCTCTGAAGGAATGCCGTCGGGATTTGGTTGTTATTTAATAGCAACAGATACTTACGTAAAGTGAGTATAGTGATTGAATTATAGATATTTTAATAAATTATACAATACATGATTTTCGTTTTTTTTTTAAATTAATTTTTTTATAGAATAAAATAAGCAAATAAGCTACTGGCCACCTGATGGTAAGTGGTCACCGCTGCCTATAGACACCTACAATACCCGGGGCATTGTCAGTGCGTTGCCTACCTTTGAGGACTCTATTCACTGTTCGTTTGAAGCTGTAAATTGTTAAATTACAACTTATTCTAATTGGTTATAATTAATTATGTTCCCTAATTTATGTATGTTGTTTATCTTTTTCCATTCTTTGTATAATGTTCCGTAGAAATCGACGCAACACATAAGACTTGAGTTTGTCCCAACTTTGTACTTCTTGCAAGGTTGAAACTTTTCCCGCAGCCGCAAACTTTCCCGGCGTTTCCCGGCAGTGTATATAAAGGAGCGGGATTCATCCCGTCTCCCAGTGTGCGAGTGGCCCGCGAGCCGGCATGTTGTCCCTGTACCGCGCCTGGCTCGGGCCGAGCCCGTGCGTGGCGCGCCCGGCGCCGCCCCCGGGGGCGCACCGCCCCGTGCCCAGGCGAGCCAGGGCTCCGTCCCCGCCCGCGACACCCCCGCCGCCTTCACCTTCGTCCACCACCTCCAGTGAACTAGACGTGGAGCGCATCGAGGCTCCAGACCCTCCGAAGCGTGCCTCCACCACCGTCCTGGACGTAGCCTGCTGCGACGGTCCCGTGCGCTTCAGCCGGGTCCTGAACGACGCGTGGCGAGACAGCTCGGAGCAGAGCTGGCCGTGTCGACACCGCAAGCAGCGGCCTACTTTACACTACTACCCGTGTAAAACGTGCGGCTCCAAGTTTCCATCCTACTACTTCGTACATAAGCACCGGAAGCAGTGCCATGGTGAAGAGACTCCGGTCAACTTGACGGCGGAGTCTCAGCCCGAGCCGAGTACTTCCACTGCCACGTGTTAACACGCCAACGTTCAACACAGTTCCGACACCAATATTGCAAGGTTGATGATGGGTGGACGCCAGCGGCTGTTCTACAATCTTCGGATCTAAGAGGGAAGTCAATTTTCGGGTTCTCAGTTTTAGAAACAATTCAAGTTGACAAGACAACAAACTTGTTCTGGTTCATGTTAATGTGGGTGACAATTATTGGAAGAAAAGTAATGACAAAGTAGATATTCTAATTGTATAATTATTAATGTAACTAGGCTAGGGCTCCACCGCATTGCCAGTTGGATAAAGATGCAGGTTTAGTTAATATGCCTCTACAGGAGTGCGGCGAGTCCCCGGCCTATCAGTGCACACCTGTAGCGATTGTAAAAATGTGTCTATCTTTAAAGTATGTAGTGAACACATACATATCAGTATTATTAATTATTTAGTGACCTCGTTCAACTTACGGGGAGTAGATTAAAAATAATTGTAATTTATTTAATTAATTGTTGCATTAAACGTATAAATTAAATAACGTTGTTTTGATATTTCAACATTTAGTTTTGAGGAACAAACTATACTTTTCTTGTTTTGCTTTGCTTGAAATAAATTATCTAGATTCTATCCTAACAATTGAACACACGATTTTGTAATTATTTTGCATAACTGCCTATTTAGTTAATAATCAAAGTTATAGTCAATTATGATACAACATACTTGAAAATGTCGACCGTTATGGCTCAGTGGCGACGCGATGACCCTGAGGTCCCGGGTTTGATTTGACCGACCCTACCTACCAAGCATTCTTTATAATGAAGCATTTAAAATATCTGCTCTGGATGTGGGAGCAAGTTGTCCGTGTCTTCATGTCTATTCCATGGCATCAGCGACACAGGGAATAGAGCTATACGAGGCGTAAGGGGAACACTCTCGAAGCCAAAAGAAGGTAATTGTACTCATCATTATGAACAACTTTTACTATGGGACCAGCCCTGAAATCGCGAAAAAAAAACAGCTGTTCACGATTATTACCATACATTTTGTCAAGTAATTTTTTAAACTCTCGCGATTTGAACACATGTTTTAAATGTACACCCGCTCTTCTCGCCGGACTCACCCGCAGTGTTCAGTCAGCTCGTGACCACGGCCATTGTAACATGCTCGAAACATTGAGCTAAAGGTACACATTTTTACCTAAATTAAATAATACGTGATAAGTCCCGATAAACATTTAAAACATTTTGTCGAGTGTCAATGACCGTTTTCTATAGAACAGCTGATATTTTTTCACGATTTCAGGGCTGGTCCCATAGTAAAAGTTGTTCATAATGATGAGTACAATTACCTTCTTTTGGCTTCGAGAGTGTTCCCCTTACACCCTGTATGAGTGTGATTGATTTATAAAATGAAATTGATTAAGATCGTATCGTGTAAAGATATTGGCCATTACATCAAGATCCTGCAGTGACGATCTGTGTAAAGCGACGCAGACTTGTAAGTAGAGAACTGCCGACCGAGCTCAGCAGTTCTGCCCAGCAGTAGACAAACGAGCCTTTGAATGTACTACGGAAGAATCCAGAACCGCTACTAGGTTACATAAGGCAGCGCATCATCTATGTCGCAACAACACCTTGACTTTTTCCACCATCTTCATCTGTAGTACAGCTGCAGCTGTGAGAGAGCGCCCCAAAGCCTCGCTCCGGTATATCATAAGGAGCTGGGCTGGTACCACAGAAAATATTTTTTTTTTTGTTTAAATTAGAACGGCTGTCAAGGCATTATTGTAAGAAACTTGTTGTGAGCCAGTTGCACCCATATAAACGAAACGTCGGTCATTCGAAATCAGCAACTGTGATGCGGACAAAGAACTTTGAGACCTAACCCAATAAGGTAAGGTCCAAGTTCTTTGGATGCGGAAATCGACGCGTTGACATAAATAAGAATGTTCAAGCAAGGTTCTGACATGATGCCTGCCGACAGATTTTCCTTCTCATTTCCGTTCTGTTTACTTCTCTTTTCTGTGGCTGGTGCATACAATACGCCGCACGTGGGACGTCAGAGCAGGTCTCGCTGATGATGATGAACATATGACATACCTGGTTCTGGCGTGGGCGGCGGCTGCGTTGGCGTCGACGGTTGCGCGGGCTGCGGCGTCGGCGGGGCGCTGCCGGCGCTCGGCGCGGGCGTCACTGCCGGCGTCGGCTGCGGCGTCGACACCGGCGTCTGCGAACACGTGGACGTCGGCGGCGGTGTTGACGTCGGCGGCGCGGGTGACGTCGCCAGCGGGGGGAGTGACGACGACACTGACGTCGCCGTCGACGTTGGTGTTGATGTCTGTCGCACATATAATAAACATTGTTATCGTCTGTGGATGATGAACTAAACGTTTTTATTATACATCCGTATTTTACACGACTGCCTAAGGGCGCGGTTTGAGAGAGGAAATACTACTCAAGAATAATGTTTTTTGGGCGTATTTATGTATGTATATTAACTAGACTTGACCGATTTTGATGGGCGAGGTTAGCATGATGATATACATATTTTATATACATTACGTTATATACATTTTGTAGTCAAGTATTTGTTTTTCTATTTATAATCTACATGTTAAACTTTGGCAATAGTTTTAAAAAACATCTCTCCTAGAAAATGTTGGTTATTTTTAATGTTAGAATTAGTAAAACTGGTTAAATAAGATTTTGGATATATCATAATATTAGAAGAGTAATCGGTACTCCAAGTTAAAAAACAAACCAGAGACAGAACCAGAAAAGTTCAGCAACGCCACAGAACTTATTATTCTGCAAATGAACCATCAAAATCGGAAGAAAAGTTGTTGCGTAAAAACAAACTCACCGTAACTGCCGTGATTGTAACCGTAACATCCGCACTGGTGACGGTCACCGACGTAGCCTCCGCTATCAACGTCGCCGTGGATGTCAGCACCGACGTTGCCGTCGACGTGGGCGTTGGCGTTGGTGTCGACACTGACGTTGCCGTCGGCGTTGACGCTGGCGCGGGAGATGTGGAGGGAGGCGCGGGCGACGGCGCGGGGCTGCCCACGGCTGTGATGGAGATCGGTGTTTCGGTCGATGAGGATGCCGTCGACGTGGACGGCGCCGGCGGGGCAGACGACGCGGGTGGAGGTGACGGGGGTAGCGGGGGAGTCCGGATCATCTCCGTACTGGGGACAAAATGTAACATTAGCAGTTATGCCTCATGTAACGCACTTGAGAAATAAACCGGCCAAGTACGAGTAGGACTCGTGCTCTGAGGGTTCCGTTGGACGGAAACCTCAGACATAACAACTACAAAATGTAAGTTTGTAATTGTAAAACAATATTTTTTATATGATATAACTTCAAATTAACAACTTTCAGATTTATTCTTTTATATGTGTTGTAAGACCTTGCCTCTTGCCAAAATTAATGATTCTAGGTCAACGGGAAGTACCCTATAGGTTTTGATTCCCCTGTGAAATCGCAAAATATGCGACATAAACGTTCATATCTTTTGATTGCGTTGACTTACAACATTTTTTTTACATCCGGTAGTAACCGTAGACCCAAGTATTTAGTATACATTTAACTTGATACCTTTACGCGTTTTTGAGAAAAAGGGTCTTGACAGACGGACGGACAGACGGACAACGATTTGATCCTTTAATGGTTTCGTTTTTCCTTTTGAGGTACGGAAACCTAAAAATTTAATTAGTAAAATTAGCCTATTGCCACCAACTCGCCCATTGGTTAGCGACGATGTGGTCATCATCGAGCACGACTTCCGAGATAACTTTTTACTCTAACACTGAAAAAACCTATATTATATCTCGTATATAGATATACCTATATTATATCGTAGAGCGATGGTAGCCGAGTGATTGCATGTGAGCTTTACAATCTGACGACACCCGGTTCGATCCTCGGCCCTGTCATTAGTAGGACTGGTAGGACTCATTTAGTACCTAGATAAATTTTGTACAGTTTTGATGCCATCCCTCAAAAAGAATCTCAAAAGCTCAAAGACACACTGACATTCACCAACATGCACTGGGCCAGCATGGTAGAGCCCACCATCTCTCTCTCTCTCTCTGAGAGACGGCCTGAGTGCAAAAGAGTGAACAAAATCAATCAGTCTATAATCTGAGGATGATGATGATGATATTATATCTGTGTGAAAACAAGGAAGCCGGCAAATTGTACCATTCCCTAGCTGTACGAACAATAAACGTAGAATCAAAACGTTTAGGATGTATCTGATGAAATGCAATGAAATTTCCCTTCACAACTTTAGTATCAAATCAACTGACCAAATCCAAAACAAACGGAAGAGTCCCTCCACAATACGTTCTACCTCGAACCTGTAACAATCCGAGCTCCGAGAGCTGCCTCCACGCCGGGACTCCTGCACCGGCCGCCTGCAGACCTCTTGTTTAGATTTTTGCGCAAACACGCCCGAGCCATACTCCTAATTGGCTTAATTAAAAGCATTTCAATCAAAAACGGGCGAGGGGCGGAGTTTTTGATTTGCGCTGTTTGCTGTTTGTATTGACTGGTGCGTTATGGATGAGGTAGTGGCGGGGAGTCTCTGTGGCTTCCTTTCTGATACCGCATCCACACAATGGCCGTGTTTGCCTCAACACTTGTGCTTTTATTTATTTTGTGTCCAAGGTAATAAAGACCTTAAATATTTACTGACACCGGCAACAGTTGCAGTCACAGAAAATATTATTTGTTTTTGTTTAACTTAGAACGGCTGTCAAGGCATTTTTGTGAGAAATTTGTTGTAGCCAGTCAGATATTTATTTCCCCGAAAAAACCATTTCACATGATTTTTCCCTACGCTTAGGGAAAAACACCCCATATTGGCAACTCTGAAAAGAACTAGACTGTAAAACCACAGATATGAAAGAAATTTTTTTTCTGTGTGACGAACAGTGTGTCAAATGTATTATATTTTTTTATTCTTAAAAAGCACAGATAATAAAATGTTAAAACGTGACGTCATTTAGAGGCCAATGAAAGTCGAATGATTTCTTAGTTTTTTGTTAAAATAAATGGCATCTTATCGTTTTCTAAGGTCAGAGTAGAAAAATAAGGGTTTGCAACATAAAATCTCGAAATGGTTTCGGAATTGACATAGGTAATTTTTTTTAGCATACCGAATTGCTAAATGATTTCGAATGACTGACGTTTCGTTTATATGGGTGCAACTGGCTACAACCTTACAAAAATGTCTTGACAGCCGTTCTTATTAAAAAAAAAAAACTTTGCTATCATTAGTCAGAAGTCAAAAACAGATATAATGACACAATAAACGCAAACATCTGTCAAAACGAACAAACACCGTGTGAGAGAGAGCGGCGCGGCAGTAGGGGATGAGATTAATTTGATTGTCGGCCTTACCCCGCTGTTTACCCACCCCCTGGTTTGCGGGTAATTACCGCGGCTCGGCGCTGTATTAATTGGCACATTTTAATGATGTTCAAATAGACGGTAACACTGTTAGGTTATGTTGAACGCTGATGGTTTGATTTTCGGTTTTTGTTGGATATATTAATGTGAACGGCGAATAAGTCTTTTCAATACTTTTTTTTTATTATTGTACTAGCGACCCGCTCGCCCGGCTTCGCACGGGTGTAAATTACGCGCGAAACCGGGGAGGGTCGCTAGTTGTACATATAAACCTTCCTCTTGAATAACTCTATCTATTTAAAAAAAAAACGCTTCAAAATCCGTTGCCTTGTTTTAAAGATTTAAGCATACATAGGGACGGACAGACAGCGACAGCGACTTTGTTTTATACTATGTAGTGATAGTGATAGTGATTAATATTGGTATTTTTATAAGGAGGCAACCGTAACATTGTCAATAAGGTTGTCTTATAGAAAAATACAGTAAGTATTCTAGAAAAAAGTTTTAGTTAAAATTGAGTTTCACTTTCATTTGAACGAAATTATGTATGTAAACCGAAATAAACACCGGACAAGTGAAAATCCGAAACGTGGATATTCGCCAAAGAACCAGAGTCACCGACATAGCTGTAAAATTTGCAAGTTGAAGTGGCAATGGGCAGGCCACATCGCTCGAAGAACCGATAACCGATGGGGAAGAAAGGTTCTGGAGAGGAGACCACGAACCAGAAGACGCAGCGTAGGGAGGCCTCCCACTAGATGGACCGATGACATTGTGAGAGTCGCGGGCATCCAGTGGATGCAAAAGGCAGGCTGTCGTTCAGTGTGGAGGTTAAAGGGGGTGGCCTATGTTCAGCAGTGGACGTCTTTTGGCTGATGATGATGATGAAGTGAGAATCAGACTCGTGCATCGAGGGTTCCGCACACAAAAATGTGTTTACTTTCGTTTTGTTCGGGATCTTTAGCGCGCGCCGACTCGCACTTCATAATCATTATTATCAGCCTAACATGTTCCCCAGCCCTTGTCCCAGAGAAAGAGGATGCGCCATAATCCACCATGCTGGCCCAGTGCATGTTGGTGAACACTTCAACTCGGACTCGCACTTGGCCGATGTTTATTAGTAGTTGTTTAATCATGCCAAGTTTGACACTTGTACGTATTACCGTTTTTAGACTTTAGCAAAGACGAAAAAACGTTTAATAAAACCTGTTGTATGGGGACCTCCTTTTATTTTTTACTTTTTGATTTTATAATTATTTCATAATAATCCGCCGTAACATTTTATTATATTCTGTAAAATTTCAACTGGCTATTTATTATTACGGTTCAAATCAAATGATACAGCCGTTGAAAGGCAGATCGGACAGTGTAGACTTAGTAATAAGGGCCTCGTTGGGTACTGGGGCCTTACGGACAACAGCTACTAGCGGCACCTAATCCGCTCAGTTGGAAAATCACGCGACCGCAAACCGTATCTGGGCGCGATAAGGTTCACGTTCGCGTGATTTTCCAACTGAGCAGATTAGGTGCCGCAATTAGCTGTTGTCCGTAAGGCCCCTGGAACCCAATTTTTTTTATCAAAAAGTTGTTTGGTATCATACCAATTAAACATAATTAAGTTTGATTCATAATTAATTTCATAGTTGAGCGATGATCCGTTGTTACCCCGCCCTCCCCTCGCCCGGCGCGCTGCCGAGTGATTAAAAGAGACGCATGGAGCTAATTATGTTTACCCCATCCTCCTCTCGGCATGATTGTTTTGGTTTTATAATTAGCGTTGTAATTTACTTGATTATTGGGAAAGGGTGTAGACTGTAACGGCCAACTCTGCTGATTAAGCGATGACGCGGTCTACGATGGAGTACGCTTGCGTAGAAAAAACCGATCCACTCGTGACTTGAAGACTCCCAGATTGTAACTATTGGGGAACACTTATTTAGACCTCCTATTCCTCATACTAGCAGTTCTCGCAAAAAAAGTGGAATCAAAGCGCTTCGTGCGGGTTTTCGGAATATCAACCATAAAGCGGTGTCAATTTTCCTGTCCACTCTGGCAGTCCGATAGAAAAATGGGATTGATGGTTCTTTGAAAAGAAATATTTTATTGAAAAGAGAATAGCCCAAAATTATTCTACATAATTATGTTAACGTGAATATTCACGCAATGTTTGATAAAAATACTATATGAGCCTTGGCGGCCACTGAGCATTTGACCCACATTTGAACGTTTGTACATAAATGTTTGTCGGCTGCCGCGACAGTAATGTTGTACAATAACAAGTGGTCGAGGATGCGTGTCGCAGCTACAATGATATCTGTGCAGTGATTGGCTGCCTCCCGCGGGACCGTCTGCAAATAATCACCAGAGTGATAGTCAACACGGCGCGCCGCGCGGAATCATTCTGATTTCTTTAACGCCCCTGCCTGCCCCCCCCCCCCCCCCCCCCCGTACAGAACGTGCTGACAACTTTGTCTTATCTCAAATGCGAAATATTGAAATTACCATGTATTGTTTTAACGCGGTTTAACTACAGTAAGCAAACATCTAACACAGTAACAGTAAGTTAACCCAACAGTGAGTTATTAGAATTAATTACATTACAATTTCGAAAGCTAACAAGGCTGCCGAATGGGTGTTCGCTGATAGTTCGCCCGTTGGTCGAGTTGGTAGTGAACCTGCCTTCTGTGCTTGGGGGCGTGGGTTCGATTCCCACCTAGGACAAACATTTGTGTGATGAACATTTGTGTTTGTTCTATATCTGGGTGTTAATATCTATTTAAGTATGTATTTAAACCTATATATGTATATATATCAGTCTCTGGCAGCCATATCACAAGCTTTGCTTAGTTTGGGGTCAGATGACCGTGTGTGCAAAAATGTCCCGAATATTTATTATTATTAGTTACAATCTGGGTTGACTTCAAGTCCCGAGTGAATCGATTTCTTCTAGGCAAGCGTGCTCCATCGTAGACTGCATCATCGATTAGCATCAGATAAAATGGCGAAAAAATACAACAAGACTTGATTTATAGACATCGAAGTCGGTATCAGTTGCACTAGTTTTTGTGCGAAAAGTACATATTGCTGGAAATTTTTATGTCGCGAATCGAAAAGACATAGTATTCTTGTAGGCCCTGTGACTGGATGGAGTGATGGTATACAGAATGCAATGGCTAGATGAGAACAGCTGAAGATCGAGCTGAGTTGCATGCCTTAATGCCTTAGCCACCATTAGTCACCGCTAGCCTAGCACTAGCGTGAGCTGGTGATGATGATGATAGCGCTACAAATAAAAGGCAGGGTTCTTTGGAGTTCCATCGAGAATACCAACTAATCTCAGCACAAAACAAAACCACGAGATCTCTTGACCACTTCTTTTACAAGTTCAACCGAACGGAGAAATAAAAGAATGATGAATTTTAAACGATTAATCTTTCTGATGAAAAATTTAGCGATTCTCGTCTAAACCTCGGAGCGGCGAGTGGCGGGCAAACATGGCCGCCAGGGACGGCGGCGGGCGTCTCGAACACGGCTGTCGGGGCAAAGGGGCTATCGGGGCATGAGACGAGCTTCGGCACCCAAGATGTTTTAATTTTGCAAACGTATTATGCATTTGTTTGAGATAACAGTTTTTGTGTGTATTTTATTTGACGAACGCACGCAGCGTAGGTAGGCCTCCCACTAGATGGACTGACGACATTGTTAGAGTTGCTGGCATCCAGTGGATGCAAAAGGCAGGCTGTCGTTCAGTGTGGAGGTTAAATGGCGAGGCCTATGTTCAGCAGTGGACGTCTTCTGGCTGATGATGAGTGACGAAACGAGAAAGCCACTAACCTGATAGTAATCGCCACGATTGCACATAACTGTTTAACCAAGGTCTTCAAAAAACTATTTGAAAATCAATGACAAAATTATTTGAAAGCTTGTTTAATCGAGATGATGCAAAAGCTAAGGTTAATCAAAACTTGTTTAGGCGTTTTTAATAGCGATTTTTATTTTGTTTGAAGTAGATTTCTACTTGCTATTAAAACATGTCCCCAGACCTCGCCCTGCCTCCGCCCCTGCACAAAGCCCGTGCTAGACGATATAAGAGGAGGTTGGCTTAGACAACAGTACGCCTTTTGGCCGCTTTTCTAACCATTTTATGGAAATTAGATTCGGAATACGTTTCCTAAATTAATTGAATTTCATCTTAATGGGATTAGAATGTTGGAGTGTGTAAATAACGTTTTTTTTTTATTGTGAACTGGCTGCGCGCGGCGGTTTTATTGTTTTCGAGTTTTCCCGCATTTTTCGGTATAAAATCTGGGATTAAGGTGCTCATTACTTCCTGCCAAAGTTTTATCAATGTACATTATACCAGTAGCTAGCTAAAGGTAACAAACAAATAGAGGGACAGCAGGCCTAGCATGGGCTGTGGATAAATTGTCTTTCCACCGTTTTTATCCACGCCTAGACGCGACAAAGCTATATGGATACATTTGTCTTTTTCTCGCGGGATAAAAACAATGGAAAGACAATATGTCCACGGCTTGTGCTAGGCCTGCTGGAAGGGTTACTTTCTCCTCACACTAATATTACAAATGCAAAAGTTTGTAAGTGTACCTCTATGTTTGTCAGAAATCATCTCTGTAATGTCTGAACGAAATTGACAATAGACAATATTTATTTGTAACAAAAATCCATACACACTTTAAAGTTAAAAAACTATTGGATTCAATGTGGTACAGAAATTGCTTCTACCCTGGATTAATACACAGGTTACTTGTTATCCCGGAAATAATAAACTATCTTTGTAGGATAGCGAGTGCTACCGCGCGCCGCTGCTAGTTTATAATATTCGTGTACGTGAAGTCATGTGTTTCAATTGATAGAGCAAAGAGAAGTCTCAGATTCTAATAGGAAAAGTCGGCGGTAGGTATTTGTATATTTGTTCAACAATAACTATACTAAACGCATTACCATCTGAGTCGTCAGGTCATAAATCATTGCTCATCTCAACTCGCTCGCACCCACATGTAATATTTGTCTATCTCGCTCGCACTTACAGGTCTTATGGTATGACGTTTATTACTCGACGACTCAGTTGGTAACGCTGTGACTATAGCATATCCTTGATTCAATTTTTCATGAAATTTCTAGGCAAGTAGTTCATTTTAATACAATTTTGAAGTTAATTTGAGAAAAATCGGTCGAGGGGTTGCGGAGATATATGGGTCGTGAGTTCACAGTTCGGGGCGAATTACTAGTGTAGAATGGGCGGACCTGTATTCACGGAAACATTCCGAGACTGGAAAGTGCAAGCCGTTATGATGTTTCGTTTAAAATATGGAGCCATAACTGTGACCTTTAATTTCAACCGAATTTGATAACAATTTAACCTAATAATGCCATTTTCCTTCCTTCGTCAAACTATGCAAACTAAACTCTCTCCCCAAAAAACCAAACACCCTGAAGCGAGTCCTTTCATCCACTTAAGACCGCCACATTACGTTTAGGTACACAAACAGAGAAAAAAAACATCTGGAGCACAGACTATAGACAGATGCAGAATGACAACTTCACGCGACACAAATCTCTTTTCTACAATCTTAGTATAAATTAAAATCGCTTTGCTCGTGTATCTGCATAACCGCTAACTCCTACTAAGCCACGCAACGGATTTTGATGCGGTTTTCACCATCAGTTAGATATTTTTTCACGGAAGGTTTATATATATAACTAGCGACCCACCCCGGCTTCACACGTAAATTACACCAGTGCGTAGCCGGAGCGGGTCGCTAATCCTATCTATAGTCGATGGCGACAGTCTCGTCAAGTTGTGAACAGATTTTGTAAATCTGGCAAACGCAGAGCTAATCCCGATAAAACATAAAACACTACACAATAATTGTATACAATTTTTTTTATTTTTTTTTACTCCGACAAAAGAGCTCATGATCTTCAAACGGCTAAACTGATTTTCTTGAATCATAGCTAAGAACACTCTCGATCAAATTCAAACAAAACTAAATCAAAAACGGTTCAGCCGTTTGGCAGCATGGGAGATAAACAGATACACACGTTAAACTTATACCACCCCTTTGTTTGCGTCGGGGGTTAAACATACTAAGAAACAGTAAAATCGCGGGTAAAACCGCGGTGCGAAATCTACTAATACTAATGATAATGTAGAATAGATAATAATACTAATATTATAAAGAGGTAAAAGTTCGTGCGTTTTGTGTATATGAGAGGATTTCTGTGGAACTACTGAATCGATTTTGACAATTCTTTCACTGATATAAAACTATCCCTGCACATACAAATAAGAATCTTCAAGTTATGTCTCTGTGAGTTTCTTACGCGTTACTGGAGGGTGAAAAAACCCCACCCAGAGTGAATAATTCATATCTAGAGAGCGGAGGGATGTTGACATTCTGTAATTAAAAAGCTGCTCTCTGGAACCGCGGATCCCTGTATTGATATTGTAGAAAAAATATTAAGGACTTCCCCCGTTCATATTTGAACACTTCTTTTTGGAAATTGGACTTTCATTAGAAAAATTAAAAGCAAAAAGGTATTGCCGTGTATTTGAAGACTACATATTATTTGAATTTATGAGATAGATTCCTCGATTCATTGCATTTTTGAAGAATATGATCTTTCACTGTTTTAAACTATCACGGTTGTTCACTAAAGTTCGTAAAGAAATATCGGGAGTTCATTCCACAACCTTACCACGGTAAATATCCCGTAAATAATCATATAACTTTATATGATCTTTCATTATATCATTGTGCCTGTTTGTTGAGTACTAAAACTTTGACATTTATAACTACTAGCTTTTGCACGCGACTTTCTCAAAATCCTTTTTAGCGGACATTAACAACTACACCCCATAAGAAAACTACTTGATAGATAGTTAAATGAATAACAGTAGTTTTCGAGATTTTGGTCACTCGATGAGCGAGTGGTAATTCGCTTAAATACACTTTCGACAGTTATGCTGTGAAATCACGAATATACTCGAACCAAGTTTTTCTGGCTCTGACAGCTGCAGTAGATTGTATAAACTGTACAAAAAACATAATACTGATCACATTTACCTACTCGGTTTCTAAACATACAATTGTAGCTGGTAGCCGACATATGGTAAGGGGAGGTTTTTCCGCGATACAGGTTAAGTTGGATAATTTTATTAAAAGTTTGTAACTTATTTGCATGCGTCGGTTTTTCAGTGAAAACACGTATAGGGATGCACTTAAGAGTGAGCGAGATGATAATATAAATCTCAGTTACCTAAAGCATGCAGCAAACTTCGCGCCGTACTTTAAAAAAGCTATTAAATTTTTTAAACATGTAGTATCTGGTAGCCGATATTCTACAGTGAAATATTAAAAGAAAATGTTTTCAATTTGCTTTTTACAATGGAATTGCAGCTGCCAGAGCTGAAAAACTTAGACCGAGTGCAGTTTATTTTTGGTACTTGATCAATATAAGAGTACAAATGGAATATCCAGTGAATACATCTTTTATTTGTAAAGCCAAAATCATACCAGTGACGACCTCTAGCGACCACTAACAGAAACGTCGAGCCTAACAGAACCAATTTGAAACCAACATAGACAGGAACAAATGGGTTAAAGTTGATCATCCTAGATGGCGCTTTTGCAAATTCTACTTTAGGAAAAATTTCCCGAAGGAATCGAGCTATGGTGGTGACATGAAATATCTTTCATTGCCCTAAAACTAAAAGCTTCATGTGTAGAGGTCAAATTAAACAGGAAACTTTTGTCAGTTTGGTCTTACTGGATTCGTACAACACAATAAATTCAGGGGCCTTACGGACCACAGCTAATTGCGGCACCTAATCCGCTCAGTTGGAAAATCACGCGACCGCAAACCGTATCTGGGCGAGTTAAGGTTCAAGTTCGCGTGATTTTCCAACTGAGCAGATTTAACGTTAGTTTGTTGCCGCAATAGCAGTTCTCCGTAAGGTCCCTGACCTTGTTGAAGCCATAACAACCACATTCAGTATAGATCTGCAGTACGAGTTATCGATCAACAAATTTGACTTAAGTTTACTCGTTGCAGCGTATTGCTACAACGACAACAACAAACAACAAAAAACAACAACAACATTGTATCAACTATAATCTGATGATGATGATCCTGATGATGATGGTGATGTTAGGTGCAGTGCTTGACATAAAGCCAGCGACTTGCTAGTGTTAAAATCGTAGACATACCTGGATGGATGTAAAGGGGCGCTGGGAGGCACGGGTATGCACGTGACGGCGTCTGGCATGCCCCCGCCCTCCTCCACGCCCTCCTTCATGGCGCCCTCCATGCCGGGGCAGAGCACCCGCGGCATTGTGCCTGTGGACAAGTATAACATTATAGTACACTAACTTATAGTCAGATTGGGGGGTAACAGATGGAAAATGCCAATGCACAAGTTTTGGTGTGTTTCTCATTTACTTCGATAACTTTTATTGTTCACTTTTGTAAACAATAAAAGTTATCGAAAGTTGGCAATATGATCCCTAATATAATTTTCTTTATTGAATAACCAAAAAATCAAACAACTATTTTACCAATTGGTTTTTGTATACCTAACCAGCAGTACAAGTACCGTTCTTTAACGATCGTCAAATTAGACAGTTGAGATCGTCAAATTCGATAAAATGATATTTGGTCAGTACTGGCATACTGGCTATGATCGATTCTATGGCATTTTATTGAATTTGACGATCGATAAAGAACTGTACTTGCACTGCAGTTTCATCAAAATCGGACAAGTCGTTTCGGAACATTAGTACGTTTAAATAAAAATAACCCAATGACGCTTAGCAAGTTTGTCAGCAGTTTTTTTTTTTTCTTCGGACCAGGCTAACATTTGACCGCGTTCTCGCATGGTGGAAAGCGATGATGCGGTCAAAGATAGAGCACGTTTGCCCAGTAATAACCTATTAACCCTAGACTTGAACACACCAACATATTTTCCAATTTTCTTTGTTTCTGTCATAAATAAATATTTTTCTTTCTTTCTTTCTTTAAATGTTGATTTCAAGTAGTACCTTGTGACCGTTGGAGGCGCGTGGTGACGCCGGCCGGCAGGTCGGGCTCGGGCGCCTGCCGCGGCGGGTTCCGCGCCGACCGTCGCTGACGCGGCTTCCGCAGCAACTGCTTGTAGTTCTCAGCCTTTTTTGATAGGTAATAAAATCTGGTAACAAAATAACAGTAATGCAGACAAAACAATATTAGGAAGACACGCGGCGGCCCGTAGTGCAAAACGAGACGCAGCCGCGCGCGTGCATTCACCTTGAAAAAGACCGCCTACTGCGGTTGAAACTATACCCGGAGTAACCGGCTTAATTTAACGTGAGTAATACCCGTGTAATATAAATAAAATGTTTGAAAACCACGTCAGTTTTCATAATAAAATATTAGGAAGATTTTTCATTTGTCATGTTCGGAAAGTTGTTTATGAATATAGACACTAAAACCTCCATTACTGACCAAGTAATCTCTACGTTTTAATCTAATATGAATGGACCACTTTTCAATATGGGGTTTTTAAGTTGAATAGTGAAGCAAAACGTACAAAAAAGATTTTAATACGGAAAATACAGAAATACAGAAATGTTTATTTTGCGATAATGAAATTTAGAGATAAACAAAATGATCCAAATACAAGTAGGTACATTATCACAAAAACCGGCCCCAACTCAGCATGTTGCTGGTTGTACACAACCAGCGCTGGTATTCTGTTGGTCGAGACACAATTTTTGCTTTTTTGCACTGTTTTATTTATTTTTAAATTTTGTCTCCATTGTGTATTTATCCACTCCCCGCCTGACAAATCATCAGTAGAGTTGTTTATTCGCATTTTATTATTGGAAACCTGTGTGGTTCTCTGCATTGGCCTAGCACGGGCCGTGGACAAATTGTCTTTCCACCGTTTTTACCGCGAGAAAAAGACAAACGCATCCATATTCTAGCTTTGTCGCGTCTAGGCGTGGATTAAAACGGTGGAAAGACAATTTATCCACAGCCCATGCTGGGCCTGCTGGTGAACCCTCAATCTGGACCAAGGAATATTTCATTCCATTCTCAGACATGCTATAGTTGCTATATGCCAGCCTTTCCCAAAGAAAGAGACCCAGAAAAAAAAATTTGGGCGTTGTGTAGAGGCTTGGGAGGGTGATTTGTAATTTAATTTGGCTAGGAGGCCTGTTAGACACCGTCTGCACGAGCTCTCGACTCTCAACTACAACTTGTGAACATCAACTAATATTAGTTAAGACGTTGCTCAAACTCGGTTCGCTATTTCTCTCTTTTTAGCGCCCCCATTTTGAAAAAATGGGGGCGCTAAATATTATTTATTCTCAAAGTGGGCAGTAGACAAAATAAGTTTGGGAACCCCTGATATATGCTATAATCCAACAAAGCTCGCCCATGGTTTGGACCTGAATGTAGATGTAGAATGTAGATAGATAACTCTTTATTGTTCACACTAGAAATTACATACATAAGACAAAAACAACTTAAAACTAGTGAAACAACGGGCGGCCTTATCGCTATAAGCGAACTCTTCCAGACAAATTTAAGATGTAGTGAGGCGCCAGCATACCTGGCCTGGGTCAATGCTTGTAAGGCGAGGAACATACACCAAAAGAGAGTTGTGACTTGTGCGTCTGAATTGTCTATCCTGAATTATTTTAAAATACCTTCATTCCCAGCCATTAGTTTATATTTTAAATAAAAGTTTGGAAGCTTGCACATGACCAGCCTCGCCTAAAAACGTAGTCATGGCAGCCCTGCCAACTACAGGCCCATCTCGTCTCAGTCATATATTGTTGTACTAGCTGAAACCCGCTACTTCGTACGCGTAGAGCTCTCGCTACTACAACCTGTTACAGCATAATATGTGTTATTCTAATGTAGTATTATAGTAAATAAGCTATATTATTGTAAACTTTCATTAAAATCCATTCGGTAGGTTTTGCGTGAAAGAGGAACAAACATCCATACATACAAACTTTCGCGTTTATAATATTAGTAGGATTTGTGTTTACAAACAAGCAAACGGGCGCGCCTGATGGTAAGTGATCACTATCGCCTTTGGATTCCTATAACCCCAGGCCATCCATCACAAATACGTTGCCAACCATCAAAGATTCTATTAACCTGCATGTGTTTTATTTGGTTGTGCAAGTAAATGTACTTTTCAGAGGTATACGAATCACACAAGTCAAGTCAAGTCGCACAATCCTGGCTGTGCTTTCCTTGCCTTGCTTTTATGGCATGCTCCAATATGACGACCATTATTGTACGACATGGACTGTACGCCCTAATTATCGAAAGAACTTTACATGGTCATCCATTTCTTGACATTATCAAGTCGCAAAATATCGTGTTGTATGGACACCTTTTTAGCAGGGTAGTGTTGCCAGAACTTGTTAACCAAAAGATTAGCAGTCCCGGACAGGGTAGAAGTAGGGTTGCCAGACACCCGGGAAATCCGGGATAGTCCCGGAATGAGGTGTCTAGTCCAGTGTCCAGTAATTTCACTTTCACATCACATCATCAGCCATTGAATGTCCACTGCTGAACAAGGCCTCCCTCTTACAGAGGGGTGTTGCCAAAATCCCCACGCTTGGCAGGCGGCTTGGGGATCGCAGTATGTTCACCGTGTACTAACAGGACACTGCTGCCCATCCTCCGGTGGTTCTGGTCGCAGTTCAACTGCATTCTGGTGGTAATTTCACTTTACTGTCCCGGAATTCGCGAATTTCTGTAGGACAAACACTTGTAATGATTTTGTAAAGCGAATCCGGGCACGTTATAGTTGACGTTCGCGTGATTTTCCGAACTGCGCTGTTTTAACGTTAGTTTGAGACCGCGTAAGGGCCTTACGCCCAACTCCTAACAAGGTCTAAGAGTATAGTAACCATACCGGTCCACATGGACCTGTATGTTACTATATAACTACTAATGCCATTCCAGAACCCAGAAATGTCCAGGAATTGATAAGCCAGGATCTGGCAACCCTAGGTAGAAGCGATCTATCTCCAAATGTTCGGGTGCGGCGGGCAGGTGCAGAGTTGCATCATCTTGACGTCAGTTACCTGACACAGTCCCGGACACTCTTCCTGGGCAGGAAGGAGGCGATCTGTCCGAAGTTTTTGGGGTGCTGCAGGTACTTGTCGCGGAACACCTCGCGCTCCCCCCGCGACCACACGTTGCGCAGCTGCAGCTCTTTATGTTCCGACTCCATGTCCATACACCGTCCTGCAGGACAACACCATTATATATATTAGTATCAAAGCTGTAGCATCATCATGTCGCTGCTTTAAAACTATAGGGCCATTCCACAACCTTACCACGTTAAATATCCCGTAAATAATCATAATAACTTTAGTGAACCACCGTGATAGTTTAAAACAGCATTTTAAAGGGCCACAATTTTATTTAATTTTTTCTGGAGTCCAATTTGATAATTTTCATTTAGTTTGTAATCTAAAGGCCGATTTCTACGTGTGTCTTTGTGGTATATGAAAATAAGGGCGATTTTGGTCCCATTTTTTTAAATAAAAGTAATTTTGGATAATTTTGTTTTGTGGCTCTTTAGTTTTTAAGCTCTTTCGTTTTTAATATCTAATAACACATTGTGTTATTAGATATTATTTTTGACACCTGCAAGCTTGGCACGGGCCGTGAACAAATAACACTTTCCACCGTTTTGATCCTGGGAGAAAGAGACTAAGAGATCCATGTTGCATCCAAAACGATCGAAAAACTATTTGACCAGGGTCAGAGAAAAAAAAATACAAACGGGACAATTTTGCACATACTGTCATCTGACCCCAAACTAAGCAAAGCTTGATATGGCTGCCAGAGACTGATTAACAATATAACTGATATTAACAACCAGATATAGAACAAACTCAAATGTTTGTCCTAGGTGGGAATTCGAACCCACGCCCCCAAGCTCAGAAGGCAGGTTCACTACCAACTGGACCAAGGGGCTGTCTATCTATGGTTTCCTCACAATGTTTACTTGTAACTGAAGCTAGCATATGACCGAGCCCTGGTGGTGACTCACTGTTGGTGTCGATGTAGACGGGGGAGGCGTCGATGGGGTCCCTCAGCAGCGGCGGCACGACGGTCAGCGACCGCATCTTCTTGTCCTCGTGCTCCTGCTCGTGCAGGCCGTC
This sequence comes from Agriopis marginaria, assembly GCA_932305915.1. Classification (NCBI taxonomy): domain Eukaryota; kingdom Metazoa; phylum Arthropoda; class Insecta; order Lepidoptera; family Geometridae; genus Agriopis; species Agriopis marginaria. Next base: position 452,209 of record OW029935.1, read on the forward strand.
CGCTATCTCCTCCAGCTCGGCTTCAGACTTGACGCGCGCGCCGAGCCGGTTGAACCTCTCGCGCTCCTCGCGCTGCTTCCTCAGCTCGGGGAACACCTGCCGGGGAGGGACACCGACTGAGCAAGTTCCATTAGCCAACACTATACTCGCTACAAGCATTTATTTGCTCTGACAGCTGCAATAAAAACGTGTTCTTCTAATATTTCACTGATATCTCATCAGAATCATTAGAATCTGAAATCATCAGAAGTACGTCTTACTCACTATTTATTTATATAATACTAGCGGTCCGCCCCAGCTTCGCACGGGTATAGATTATAGCCTATGTCACCCGCGGATAGCGTAGCTTCCCGTCAGTGAAAGAATTTTTCAAATCGGTTCAGTAGTTTCGGAGCCTATTCAATGCAAACAAACAAACAATCAAATCTTTCCTCTTTATAATATTAGTATAGATAATGGTGGACTAAAATAAACTCAACATTGATTCAGCTCTTTACATTGTTATTGCAGCTATCAGAACAAATAAATGCTTGGACCGAATCTGGTTTATCACCGCCAACAGGCCTTTATGATGAGTTTTTATTGAAAGTGATGATTGTGCTAAGAACAGTCATCACTTTCAATAAAAACTCAATGTTATAGGACGAACTCCCTAAAGTTTGAATTTTTCCCATTACAGGTGGACGCGTCCTACTCAATAGAGTTTATATTATTCTCGGATCTCATTTGTTTAATCGTAAACCGTTGTTTCTCCCGTATTTATACTTTGGCAAGTGTTCATTATGACCCGGGACCCGGGACCCGGGTATGTCCTAAAACTGCGACCAGAACCACCGGAGGATGGGCAGCAGCGTCCTGTTAGTACACGGTGAACGTACTGCGATCTCCAAGCCGCCTGCCAAGCGTGGGGATTATGGCAACACCCCTCTCTAAGAGGGAGGCCTTGTTCAGCAGTGGACATTTAATGGCTGATGATGTGTATGTGTAAGTGTTCATTTATACAATACAGTGCTATTGAAATAAGGTTGAGAATAGGACAAATTCGGAGCAGATTACTCAATACTCAATAATTTATTGCATATTATGAAATTCACATACAGATGTTGGAGCATGTTTAAGATTGGTATCACATGATGACCCTGATTGAAACAAAGTGATTCATTATATTATCGATTTATTCCACAAATGGTTTGCCTTCTAAATAATCGTTTAGGGTATAGCAACATTTTGCAAGCAATATCTGTTTTGCGTTGAATGCATGCATCCTTGACTTTCAGCATTAATGCCGAGACGGACCCATTCCACACTGATTGTATCCTTTAGATCAGTGATTCCCAATTAGTGGTACGCGTACCCCCAGGGGTACGTGAAGTTGCATCAAGGGGTACCTATACGCGCGGCAATATCTTGACTAATCCCGGTACCAGTATTAAGTTTTCTATTTATCATTCCAACAATAAAAGCTGGAGCAACCAAATCCAGTTGCAGTCCGGTCCGATGCAGACGCAATTTGTGAGGTCCAGTAAAGTATAAAATTCTATGAAAGACGTCACACCCTATACAGTCCGTTTGTAGTCCGTCTGCATCCAACGGACTGCGTGACGACTTTCATAGAATTTCATACTTTACTGTTAGGTACTCACAAACTAAGCAGGACCGGACTGCAACTGGACTGGTGTGCTTGAGTCGAACTCGGGGGGTACGCGAGTTTGAGGTCTTTCTTTAGGTGGTACGCAAGAAAAACTAATTGGGAACCACTGCTTTAGATACAAGATTTTTGAAACAATGTGGAATAACATGTATTTTCTTTCTTTTGTTTAGGTGCTTCTGTAACGTGAACAATGCGTTTCGCCGCCGCCGGGGCCGAGTATTGGACCTAGTGGTGGCGACAATAAAGTACCTTTTCAAAGAACTCCCTGTTCCGTGCGTCCTTCGCCTTCCTCTTCTGGCCCTGCTCTATCCTGTCGACTCTGCGCAGCCACTCGGCCGCTCGCTTGCTGTACGCCTCCGCTAACAGGTCTTCTCGCTGGAATATTACAAGGTAATTAATAACCAATGCTTTACATACGGATTACAACCGACTTTAAGAGGTTTTCAATTCGACTGTATTTTTGCGTGTATGTTAAGCGATATCTTTTTAGTTGAGAGTAGATTGTGAACCGATTTTAATGATTCTATAAGCTATGTCTCATTTAACTTTGAAGATCTTCAATCTCCGGTAGGAAAATAGAAGGAAAATCCCGTTTCCCGGGAAGAATTAAACTTCCCGTGAAGTAGTTCGTGCAATTGACGTGCGCACGCTAAATGTGTACACACACAATTAAATTAAACACAGGGTTCAGGTGCTCTCAACAACTGTTCATTAGTAAAGTAGCTGACCTCCTTCGATCATACGGCTTGTACTTCCGAGCTAGAAGCGTACCATAGAGCAGATATCACGTTGCGAGCGAAGCTATAATATGCATGGCTTAGCTTTTTTCATGCACCGGTTCGCAAAGAACTTCGACTGGAGTAACCCGAGTATTGTGGAAGTTTTGCTATGTTTAATAATCAATTAACCGTAAACCATCTTTAGCAAATACAACACTGGTGTTTTTTTTGGATGGGTACCACGACTCATCTGCATCACCGACGAGATAAGCCCGTCCATCAACTCTCTTGGCACCACCTTCCGCAAGCGCAAGCCGCTTGCAGAAGGTGCGGACGGTTCAGGTGGGACATTGGTACCGGCAGTAAATTACCTTCTCAGCCTCCTGCTTGAGCCTTCGTATCCGTAGCGCCAGCCGCTTGCGGAAGGTGCGGTGCCGGCGGATATTCTCGTGGTACACTTCAGAGTCCTGGGGCTGGTTGTAGAGCGGGTAGGAGACCGGTGGGCCGAGGTGTGACAACAACGCGTGCGCTGCCGTCGCCTGCAATATTAAATACGAGGATAAATAAAGCTGGACCTTTAAGTCCAGATCACCTTTAGGGAATCATTTGCTTTTGTCGGTGAAGTAACTTCTAGGCTTGAAAGATTTTTTTTTTTAAATCTCGGATTAGTCCGCATTTGACCACCAACTCGGCTGTTGGTAAGCGACGATGTGGTCGAAGATGAAGCACGCAGATTTAGAAGATAACTATTCATGCTGGCCTTGAAAAGGCCCAGATTATATCTCTCAGGAAACAAGGAAGCTGGCAGGTTGTTCCATCCTTGGCCGTACGGATTAGTAGCGTAGCATTGAAACGTTTGGTATGTATCCAAGGAAAATCCACAATGTATGGGTGGTAGTGGGCCGTTTTCCTACTTGTCCTGTAGTAGAAAGGGGGTGGTAGGATAAGGTCATGGTCTTCAGCCAGTGTTTTGACCTTCCTGTACGATATGACATTTTTCCATATTTTTTATATGTCTAAGAATGCTCTCCGTGGTCTTTCATATCCTCTCTTGCTATTTTACTATCCCCTCTATGATAGTTTTTGTTAATTTTTAATATCGTAGAATGTGGTCAAACGTGCATTTTCTACTCTCTATACCCGTTAGTAGACTTTTTTCCCATTCACGATATCTGAGACTTACTGGTTTGAGAAGAATTCCGAAATCCTAATGAGCTAGGGATTTGAATTGTCGAAATATTGATAAAAATAGATTAGCCTTAGCAACAAAGCATTTATACAACAAAGGGGTGATCATCATACCTTTGTTGTTCAAATGCCGATGATCACCCAGTGACAACGGAACTGTTCCCGAGTCGCAGAGGTTCTATAGCGGAGTGGATACGATGAAATGAAGCCGTAGCTCTTAAGCACATTCTTCAAATAGTTTCGATTGAATACCAACATTGTCTTAGCCATACAATTGTATCGATCCTGGTACCTTTTTTCTGTTGTCCGCGTAGACGCACTGCGCGAGACTCCGGTGGCGCGGCACCGCCTCCTCGGGCTCCGCCTCGCGCGCCGGCTTGGATGCTGTCTGCTCCAACTCTTCTTGTTTCTTGCGGAGTTTGGACAGTTGCGCGTCTGATAGCGCCATCTCGCGGTCCACCTGGAACACAACACAAAGACAATAAGCTACCACTTTTTCTATGCCATAGATGCAGAAAGCCTACCTGATTGGTCAGCAATTACCGTTGCCTGGCTTTTTAAATATTTTGTGTTAATTTATTTAAAATTCAATAAGAACCTCCTTGGATGAAACTTTCCAAAAAGTTTGGAATGGCAGAGATTCTGTCAATTCTCAGCTCTGCCCGGTTAATACTGCTATCCTTCTTCTGAGGTTAATACAATGCTAATGTGCTTTGCTAAGTGACAAAAAAATATCATAAAAATCGTTTCATGTAGGGCGCTTAAAAATGACTAATTAGAAGCAAAAATTGAATCACAACAAAAATATTATTGATGTGTCTGTATTTACAATATTTTTCAATTTGAAGTATTTAAAAATAAAATCTTTATCTTTTGGGTGACAGAAACTTGTTTGTCCCCCGTGCGCGGTGACTTGGCATCACTTTTTATCGTTTTAGTCTTTTCTGGACTAGTTTGTTTTGGATCTGAGCCCAAAACAACCTAGACCAGTTTAATCTGTCATCAGAAACAGTTAAAAATTTCCCTTGTTTTTTTACTATAACAAAGAAAGCCCGGGTCGAAGGTTACTTCGAATATTTAGTTACGCACCTTAGATATCTGCTGGAGCAGGTCATCCTTGGTGGTGCGGAAGCTCTGGTCTTCCACCGTCGGCTCGGAGGGAGGGTTCGGAGACAGCACCTCCACCGTGTTGTAGCTCACCGGGTCCTGTAACCAGCGGGGGTTGTTATTTAAGGCTTCCTTTACATATGTTTCTTGTTTAATGATTATAGATGTACCGCCACGTCTAAGATCATTGACCGCCACCTCTTAGTGCGATTCGAAGTAGACTTCCAAGCAAACGCCGCTGGAGTTGAGACATAAACATTTTAGAATTATTGATTTGGCAATGATGTGGGTGGAATACAAGAAAATCAAGACGCATTACTTCGAAAAACCTTTCAATATTGCTAAATCGCGCTAAAAGGTAGTGGTGGCCCAATTGTTATTGGCAAACATGTCTGGGCGGATAAGTTTCAGTAAAAACATAAGTTGACAGGTGAAATCGTTTTAGCAAGTCAAAGTCAAAGGGTTAAAAAAAAAAAACACATTTCAGAAATAAGTAGAGCAAATCAAATTTTATTTATGTTATCTTTATCTTTATCAAGGATCCATGCTAAGGGGTCAGGCAGAGTCTGATTCACGAAAGAGTCCCTGAGGGTCCATCTTTTTAAATGGTAATCAGATTCTTACGGCGTTTGTGCATTGGTCCGACCCGAGTTGGAAGAGTGCGCCGTCCTACGGCTTCAGACCTCGACACCTCATGCTGGAGTCGGATCGCAGTGCACAAACGCCCTTATCTCTATCGTGTGCATCTGATGAAGAGAAAATATAAAGAAGGAAGTTCATCCTAGCAGACATGCGGGTCACTTAAACCTATTTTACTAGAACTACTGAGAAAAATGTTCACCAATCCAGTTCAGACCCTTTTAATTTTCACCTTCCTATCTCTGAGGATCTCTGTGCGAGTTGTTTTTGTCCATCTATCTACTGGCCAAAGACAGCGCGAGATAGCACCCGATGGCGTTCTCTAGTAGTAGTTGAAGGTTGCAAACACCAATAGACACTAGTGTGAAAGCAGCTAGGACAGAGTCGACGGTAGTGTACCTACTACCGAGGAGACACCAAGTTCAGCCGTTGAAACTTAGCGAATCGTCATCATCATCAGCCAGAAGACGTCCACTGCTGAACATAGGCCTCCCCCTTTAATCTCCACACTGAACGACAGCTTGCCTTTTGCATCCACTGGATGCCCGCGACTCTCACAATGTCGTCGGTCCATCTAGTGGGAAGCCTACCTACGCTGCGTCTTCCGGTTCGTGGTCTCCACTTCAGAACCTTTATTCCCCATCGGTTATCGGTTCTTCGAGCGATGTGGCCTCACAATCGCGAATCGTCACATTTAGTGATTTCTCGTAAAGTTAACAAAGTGTTGTTGGTATCAACTTGCCCTAGTATCAACTCTGAGCGGCTGGTGGTGATGCGGCAGCGGCGTGAGCGGCGCGCGGTCCGCGGCCGAGATGCGGATCTTCTTGAAGGGCGGCGGGTCCGCCGAGGGAGGGTGGTGCGCCGCCGGCTGCGGCGCCTGCAGGTAGCCGGTGCCCAGGATCGACATGCGGTTGCTGCCTCGGTACTCGCCCACCGCGCCGCCTCCGCCGCGGGCGTAGCTGTTGTCCCTGAAACCAGAACACATTCCTCATCAACAACGGCTTCTGTGAAGTATGCTTGCATCTACGCTCCTCAAGAACTTAAGATTTAGTTTGACGCCATTCAACTCGGCTACTGCTGATCGGAATTGGGTGAACATCTGCGATGGCATACCGACGGCATTGAATGCACACAGGTTACTTTTAAGCCCGGAAAATTAAAAATAAATGTGCCCTTCCTGTAGGTTACCGAATTGAAATCACAGAGCCAGAATGGCAAAACTGACCTTCCCAACAAATTGCGACGCAGGTTTAAAAATATCTCAAACAATAATAAAGAGATTTCTTCTCAACAACCGCGGTAGATATTTTCTGGATTTAATCCAATACAATATTTTGTTGTAATTTTTAGCAATTCTCAACTTTGATGCGAGCTTCAATTTAATGTGGATAGTACGTGATCGGACGCTTTTATACATTTCCCGTTTTGCAAAGTTCAGTATTGGTGGCTTGCCGATTTGTTTATTTTTAGGTGACGTTCATTTTATTGTCATTTTTTTACATGACATTGTCAGTTCTGAAACCGCAAGAAAACTGTTTGGACTGAAGAGGTTGGCTATTAAATGATAAATAGATCGACGTTCTCAAACTGGCTGTATTTTATACTTTAGGGGTGGTAATGGTAATGGTAGCTCACACAGAAAAGAGAAGTAAATAGAACGGAAATGAGAAGAAAAATCTGTCGCCAGGTATTATGACAGAAACATGATTGAACATTCTTATTTATGGCAACGCGTCGAACTCCGCATCCAAAGAACTTGGACAAAGTTCTTTGTCCGTATCACAGTTGCTAACTGATTTCGAATGACTGACGTTTCGTTTATATTGGTGCAACTGGCTACAACAAATTTCTTACAAAAATGCCTTGACGCCATTCTAATTTAAAAAATACTTTTTTCTTTTCTGTGGTAGCTCATACCCTGGGCTCCCTCCACCAGCTGGGGAACAAACATACACAACACACATACTTGCACCGACACACTTTTGCATTTATAATTTACTAGCGACCCGCCCGCCCGGCTTCGCACGGGTGTAATTTACGTGCGAAGCCGGGGCGGGTCGCTAGTTATATATATAAACCTTCCGTGAAAATTTATCTAACTAATGGTGAAAACCGCATCAAAATCCGTTGCGTGGTTTAGGAGGAGTTAGCGGCCATACAGACATACAGACAGACAGACAGACGCACGAGACAGACGAATTTATTAAATTATTAAATTAAATTTTTTTATTGAGGAAAAAACGATGTGAACAATTACATTTACCTCACACAAGTAACACAGAAAAATAATAATTAGCGTCAATAATAATAAATTCAAAAACTACAATTCCATAAAAGTAAACAATGTCAGACTTATAATCTAAAATAATTAATAAATAAATAAAATAATATCCATTACAATTAAATGTCAAATAAAATATTAGCACTAATGATTTCCTAAATGTCAAATAAAAATAAAATTAAGTCTTAAAGTCCAAATCTCTATCGGGTTTTTTGCCCCTATCCCTTTTTATCCCTGTTTAGGAGGAGTTAGCGACCATACAGACATACAAACGCGGAAAGCGACTTTAATTTATACTATGTACAGATTACAATTTACTAGACCATCATGGACTACGAAAGAGAATATGGCATGAAATGTCTTGACGATCTCGCCGTGATGTCAGTTTCACAAGTTTTTTGTGTAAACGCAGGAAGCAACAAAGCTAACGACCCGTTGGCGTGTCTGCGACAGCTTTCCAATTTGAGAGCACGCGCCCGAGCACGTGAACCACGTCGCATACGTTGATAGGCTGCGGACACTGACACTGGCTCTTATCGATACTGCTAGGTTTCTTTTCGTGTAGGCTATGTGCTAAGTAGCTATCCTTCGACCAAAATAAAATTAATGGACGGGTCACAACAAAAAAAAATTGTTACATTGGTACAACACATGTATTAAGATTGCAGCCATAGCCACCAAACTAGGTGTGGCAACACCTGTATTTGTATTTTGGTGGGTAGCCTTCCCATCATGATCATAATTTTTTTTTATTCTTCTTTTTATTGGGGACATTTAGTCATAAATGACTATGTCAGTCCCATAGGAATCACAAATTTTGTACAAGAATATTAGAATTAGTCATAGTTACAAAATTGAACTTGCTCAGTAAAAACGAGTCAAAACCGTAGGAAATATACTTCAACACCTAATTATAACCATGTACAGTAACATTTGTTACAAAAAAATAGATAGCGGTTTTTGTTGTGTATTTACACTTCGGGAAAGCACACGAAGGCATAATTTTGTCAGATGTTTCGTTATCATGTAACAATAATTATATAGTCTCGTGTTGCACTTCCTACGGCTAGAGACCGACTGAAACGTAGTGAGCGCCGGCGCTCATTTTGTTAGTTTCAAAATGCGTTTCTTCTTGACCCGTCCATTCATTTTATTTTGGTCGAAGTAGCTATCTCGATGTTGTATTCTTCGTGGCGATGATTCTATAAACATAGTAGGTATCTGAGTGTTGACCAGTAAAGACTCATCAGCTCTCTCAGTGCATAATGGCGGACATTACCAACACATGGCACCTATGTTCTATAATAAAATTAGTGTTACGGTTAAAATTAATAATTTACTAGTTCATAAATTGAAAAATAAAATCTACAATTGGTTGTATAACTTCGAATATTTAGAAACGAAAAAATTATTTAAAATTAATTATTTAAAATTAAAATTTAAAATTTATTATTAAAATTATTTAAAAAAATTATTTAACAAGGTCCTATAGCTGTAGCATCATACATAGTTTTTATTTAACATATAAAAATTTTTTTTTTTATTATTCATATAAATTTCTATCGATTGTCTTGCACTACTACATTTGTATTTATGTGTATATTTTTTATAATGAACAGATTATTGTAAAACTATTTATAATTGTACCTTTGGAAGATGCTGCCTTTGCAACACAGTGTTTTCACTAAAGCAAAGGCAGAACCACTAACTTTTTGTACATAAGTGTTTACCAATAAATTATATTTTTATGTTTTTTTTTTTTTTTTATAATGACAGTATCATCGTTACGTGACATCAAAAACGATAGCTCAGTCGCGACCACCCATCCAATGACTGGGCGCGCTGATTGAGTTGTGTCACAAAGCTATTAAAATTAATCGAACATAATAACTGTCGTGTAAAAATACCTAACATTACGCAATGTGATTATTCTGAGGCGCATCACATGGCGGCAGAAGGCCAAGGCTGCGCGCGGGCGGCGCGGGGCGCGGGGGGCGGGGGGCGCCAGTCGCTCACTAACTGTCAGTTATTCTGTGGTAGCGCTGTTTACTTTTTATTTGACATGCGAGAGACGAGACGCGGCGCGGCCCACGTGGCGCGTGTCGCTACGTGGGCCTGAATCGGGCGAGCTCCTTTATTTTGACACATTCGGCGCACGTATGCAGTATGGCGCGATTTAGCGCCACTGCCCTTTATTTGTAAGGTTTCTTACACTGCTTTTCATCATCATTACTTACACTACCATCTACGCCACTGGAGCAACTGTGCCAGCGCCCCAGAGCCTCACTCCGATATTTCAAGGAGTTGGGTTGGCTCGGGTAGGTGCTGGTAGGGGGAAATGCACAATACACCCCAAGCGGGACGTCAGTGCAGGACTTATCATCCCCATCTCGAATAAGAATAAGGTTTCTTTTGGATCGCCCTGAGGGGGTTATCGTTATTTTGTTGTCCTGTGATGGTATGTGGACACTGGACAGAAAACTGTTGTTTTCAGCCGACTTCAAAAAAGGTTCTCTATTCGACTGTATATTTTTTTGTGTAGGTATTACGCTTACGCGATATCTTCGCCGATTGTAACATCATTTTATTTATTTTGCCATTTAACGTGGCAATACTGCCAGCATACTGGCCACTTTTCCTTCCACTAAGGGGCTAGATTCGTTTTTACTTTAGGGTATATTTATTTGAAAGTGCTATTAGGTTTTTTTTTTGTTTCTTACGTGAGTACCTAATTCCCGTGTAATGTAAATAAAATAAAAAGGATTTATTCTTGTTTCTTTTCGAAATAAGATGTATAGTTTTCTTGTTTAAATACCTATATTATTTTATTTATTTATTATTGAATACCTACCTATATCTCAAAGGTAGACCCATTAAAAAAACAGCTCTAAGGGTGAAAAATTAGGGGGGATGAATTCTTTTATTGAACTTTCCCTGAAGACTTATTTTTTTGTATAAATGTTATACAATACAATATTTCTTTATTACACACCGAAAATACAAATGAAACTTAAACTAACATAAAAAACAAATATACGGCAGTATAATGGGCGGCCTTATCGCCTTAAGCCTTATGGGCGCTTATAGGTAATTTTTAAAACTGTTTCTACTACAACACAACATTTTAGATACATAGGTATTTACAATGTTAATAGTTTAATGTTTGTACAGTTTTGGCCACTTTCTGCTCCAGTTACTGGACGAGAGGTGACCGGTTTGCGAACTGTCAAAGCGTAACGTGCGATATGAACCGTGTCTACAGGGTTACGCAGAAAGGGTGTACTAAGCTGATAGGGGTACATATTGTACCATAGTGCTCGTTATTATAAACAGCTTTTAGCTGCAGCACCAACAGCAGCATTACTTTTTGTTTTCGCGACTTTAGGTTTGGTCCCTTATTAAAAGTTGTTCATAATGATGGATACTATGGTATGGACCCCTTTCGGCTTGGTACCTACACCCTTTCTGCGTAACCCTGTATAATACCTAAGTAGGTAATAGTCTATGGGAAAGATTACTCACGGAATTCTACTAAAATACTTATCATGGAATATTTCTCTAAGATAGGTTAGGTACCTAACCTAGTAGGTCTAGGAACTAATATTTTATGAGAAAGTGGCTACAACGGATCGACGTGATTTTTGTCAGAGATAGGCACGTAATTAGTTGGAGGACCGGAAAGTGAAATAGGATAACTTTCTCTTTGATCTCATAAAAATGTGCGTGCTACTACCGCGTCAAGTTATGCCAAAATGTTCACTATTTCGAAGAGAGTAAAGCTGGACCCGGGTATGTCCTAAAACTGCGACCAGAACCACCGGAGGATGGGCAGCAGCGTGCTGTTAGTACACGGTGAACGTACTGCGATCTCCAAGCCGCCTGCCAAGCGTGGGGAATGTGGCAACACCCCTCTCTAAGAGGGAGGCCTTGTTCAGCAGTGGACATTTAATGGCTGATAATGATGATGATGATGAAAGCTTTTTTATGTTAACTTGTGGGCAAAAGTCTCCCCCAAATGCCCTCCAATTCCTTCCACTGGTCTCAATCCTGAGCCAGACAATCTTTTTTAAAACCTCGCGCCATCGGGTCCGGGGGCAACCTGTGGGGGTCGAGTGTACGGTAGCACACTCCGTGGAGACCTTAGCCCACCTGTCCGGGTGCATTGTATAGTGAAGGTTACTAGGTAATTCTACCTGAACTGTAGGTACTCAATAAAGCGTCCTGGGAACCACTCGGCAAACCTACTGAGAGGTCATCAACCCCGCCTTGACCCAGTTCGATAGTGTACCGCGCCACAGAATACAATAATAGTTGAGACGCTATCGGCAAATGTGTTATCGATTTATCGAGAAACGTGCAGCCATAGCGCGTGTTGTTGTGATAAAACAGGAAAAACTGACTATGAAACTGAACACTGTAGTGTTAATTTTTTTTTTCTCGGGCTAGCTCCTCTATTATCTAAACAAAATACAAGCTAAAACTAAAACTACAAATACAGTTAGACTGCCCATAGACCGTTGAAGGTCTAAAGACAATCCAAATGCTCAAGCCCACTACCAGTTGGCAGCGTACCCAGCATGCTGGCGGCATTACCACGTTGAATGGCAATGCTTATGCGTTGAGCCAGAAACACGCCAGCGTTTTGGTCACGCGTCGCATTAACCAGGCGCTCTGAAAGATTTTTGAAAATGAGGTGAGCTCCCGGTCCCCAAGGGCCCAATGTCTCGACCCCAAACGCCTCAAATATGTAACCACTGCCAAGGTTAGCATAGCACAGTGTTAATAGTGGTTTTTTTTTAAATTAAAACTGCTCAGTTTAGGGTGAAGCCAAACGAGCGTAATTTTATGAGTTGTGAGTCGCGAAATTTCTGTCGCGTAATTTCTGTTGCATTCGGTTTCATACAAAAATGCAGTTTGTACCACACGACGACGCAAAATGAGTTATCTGCCGACAAAGTAAGTAAAATAAGTGACCTAAATACGCGACTCACAACTCATAAAATTACGCTCGTTTGGCTTCACCCTTAAGGTTTTTTTACCTCTGTCAGATGCAAAGTAAACAACGGTATGAAAAAATAGTCACTTTCATTTCAGGGACCTAGCTAAAAGTGATCAAAATTTACATTATTATTTATGAGGCGTCCTAGGGTCTTACGGACAAATGCTATTGCGGCACCAAACTAACGTTAAATCCGCTCAGTTACACGCACAGATACGGTTTGCGGTCGCGTGATTTTCCAACAGAGCGGATTTAACGTTAGTTTGGTGCCGCAATAGCAATTGTCCGTAAGGCCCCTGGATTGATTGCGTTCTACGAATCCAGTAAGGCCAAACTGACACAAGTTTCCTGTTTAATTCTCCTCCTCTACACACGTAGCTTTTAGTTTTAGGGCAATGAAAGATATTTTATGTCACCACCATAGTTCTATTCCTTCAGGATTTTTTCGTAAAGTAGAATTTGCAAAAGCGCCTTCTTGGACCATTGGGCCCATGGTTTTGCGGCAGAATCGCGCCATTGTTAGTCTTCTAAAGAGTAGACCGATGGCCTCCACTCAGCACGACTGCTGGCTTGCTTGCCATGTGAAGGGCTCACAGAAAAGAAAAAAATAATTGTTTAAATTAGAACGGCTGTCAAGGCATTTTTGTAAGATTTTTTTTGTAGCCCGTTGCACCCATATTAACGAAACGTCAGTTATTTGAAATCAGTTAGCAGCTGTGATGCGGACAAAGAACTTTGAGACGTAACCCAAAAAGGTAAGGTCCAAGTTCTTTGGATGCGGAGTTCGATGCGTTGACATAAATGAGAATGTTCAAGCAAGATTCTGTCATAATACCTGGCGACAGATTTTCCTTCTCATTTCCGTTCTATTTACTTCTCTTTTCTGTGGAAGGGCTCAATCCCACACTTGTAGGATACTAACAACTTTAGGGTATATATAAAATCCTTGGATACTAATAACATAAGTGGACATTGCTTAGTTGCGATACAATACATGTCATAGTATTTTTTTTATACCAAGGCCTTCGAAACGGCAAAATGGCACTAATCGCACAACATGGCAAATGGCACAAACTAATTCAGTTTTTTTTATGCAACTGTTGACGCGACGAGCATGTCGTTCCCTTGATGGTAAGCGTCGCGCATAACAGTTCAGGACCACCCGAAATATAGAACTCCAACACAACAAAAACCATTATTCTATTAACCTTACATTGAATTTAGTTTCGCTCTCTCGGCTAATGAGAGAGCGAGACAAGAGTAAATGTAAGGTTATCTTCTCTATCATAGTCACTTTCCGCGTCTGTCTGTCTGTATGTATGGCCGCTAACTCCTCCTAAACCACGCAACGGATTTTGATGCGGTTTTCACCATCAGTTAGATAATTTTTCACGGAAGGTTTATATATATAACTAGCGACCCGCTCCGGCTTCGCACGTAAATTACACACGCGCGAAGCCGGGCGGGCGGGTCGCTAGTAAAATATAATATTGTAGTTGGAACAAAACAGGTAAAAATCACGCTCAAAACAAGTTTCTCATTCCTACATTCCTGAAGCAACGCGACAACTCGCAAATAGAGTAACGGGAAACCGTGCGCGTGCGCCGGAGCACATACTAACTCGAGACAGGCTGGAGTGATGTCACTGCCGAATATAAACCTTCGACAAATCGGCCGTCAGTTCTAGAAGGAGGTTATCTCTATTCTGCAATATGCTCCATCTTGGAACTAACTACGTTAAATGTTGGAACTTCTAATTGTCGTATCGATTTGTCACTTTCAATGTTCTCAGAATGACAATTTATTATCATCGAGTTTTTTTTTACATCGGACTTGGCTAACCTTTGGCCACGATCTCGCCTGATGTAAAGCGATGATGCGCTCGAAGATAGAGCACGTTAGATACTAGACTTGAACAAGATTGCAATGCTGCGGAAACACACCTGAACTCTTGTATAAGGCTTCTAGTAAACCCCCTTGAGTTTGGATCCTCTGGTTTGTTTTAAGTTTTACACACACACTCACACACACACACATACAACATGTTACAAACTTTAAATATCAAACTACCTATTATCTACATAATTATAAACTGTTATATATATCCATGTGAAATTACTGTAACAACGAAAGAGCGGTCTCTCCTAACACAGGTTGTCAAAACTTAACAGGAGAGACCAAACACCTGTGTACTATAAAAATCTGTTAATAAAGAATTTTGAATTTGAATTTGAATTGAATTGAAGTTTTTAACTTTTCACATAGACATGTTTTAACCGCCGACGCAAAAAGAGGGACGTTATTAGTCAAACGTTTGTGTGTCTGTCGGTGGAAACGTAGCTCCCAAATGGCTGAACCTATTTTGATTGAATTTTTCTTTTTTATTTGAAAGGTAAAGGTATCCAATCCGCACTGGGCCAGTGTGGTGGACACGGCCCAATCACCCTTTCGGGGTAGGCTAAAAGTCCAGCAGTGGACTGTTAAAAAGGCTGACTATGATGATGATGATTTGAAAGGTGACTTGATCGAGTGTTCAAGAATATCCCGTAGATAGCCCGTTGGTCCAGTTGGTAGTGAACCTACCTTCTGAGCCTGAGGGTGTGGGTTCGATTCCCATCTAGGACAAACATTTATGTGATGAACATTTGTGTTTGTTCTATATCTGGGTGTTAATATCTATTTAAGTATGTATTTAAAACTATATATGTATGTATATCAGTCTCTGGCAGCCATATCACAAGCTTTGCTTAGTTTGGGGTCAGATGACCGTGTGTGCAAAAATATGTCCCGAATATTTATTTATTTATTTATCTGTTCAGCTGTTTGAAAATTATTGAAAGTGGCTCTTGTGTAACCCCCCATGCCGCCAGCAGTGGATGGATACATGCTACCGACGATGCTGACAACTCTGCTACTTTTAATTAATTTAATTTAAAAGTACTTTTGCCCCTCATTGTACAGACACGTCTCTGTCAGCCAAGCGAGTTTTATTTTTGGTTCTGTCTGTAAGTCTGTGTGTCAGTCAGTGTTATTTTTGATCGTGTTTCACGTTTCATAACCATTGGAAGGGATCCAGGTGAAGAGGTTAATTCGGGTGCATTTGACAACTGTCACAGAGTTATTTACGAACCTACTATAATGCATAAATAAGTCACTCGTCTTTCTGTTCTCATTTCATGACTAAACAACTGGATCAATTTTGATGAAACAAGTGTGCTATTAAAATAATTAATCTCTACATAGTATAAATTGAAGTCGCTTTCCGCGTCTGTCTGTCTGTATGGCCGCTAACTCCTCCTAAACCACGCAACGGATTTTGATGCGGTTTTCACCATCAGTTAGATACATTTTCAGGGAAGGTTTATATATATAACTAGCGACCCGCCCCGGCTTCGCACGTAAATTACACCCGTGCGAAGCCGGGCGGGCGGGTCGCTAGTAATGTATATTAGCTTCATGTTTAGTTAGTTCGCGCGTTAGCGTTGATATTAGCTCGAAGGACCAAAACTTTTCGTTCAGAATTATATTTTAAGTTAAAAAGTATCATTCTTTTCAGTAAAAAGAGGAATACAGTTATTTATGATTATTAATGGGATATTTACCGTGGTAAGGTTGTGGTTGGAACTTTGAACTGTTCGACCAACCATTCTTCAGTCTCGTCAGTGTGCTATTATGTCATGGTAGAAATTCTACTATGATTATGTCTTCTGTGAACTCATGAACTGCATGTAACTACACCGAAATATCGGTAGCTACAACCTTATCACGGTAAATATCCCGTTAATAACCATATAACTGTAGTGACCAACCGTTATAGTTTAAAACAGTGTTTTAAAAGAGGAATTTTCTTTAGTTATACAAGAACTCCTTATCTTCTCTCATCATCATCAGCCAGAAGACGTCCACTGCTGAACATAGGCATCCCCCTTTTACCTCCACACTGAACGGCAGCCTGCCATCTGCATCCACTGGAAGCCAGCGACTCTCACAATGTCGTCGGTCCATCTAGTGGGGAGGCCTACCTACGCTGCGTCTTCCGGTTCGTGGTCTCCACTCCAGAACCTTTCTTCCCCATCGGTTACCGGTTCTTCGAGCGATGTGGCCTGCCCATTGCCGCTTGCAAATTTTTATGTATGTATCTTCTTATTTATGTTTAATTTCCCTTGCCTCATGCAGAATTTTTCAGATTACAATTTTAACTTTTAGATATTCTTTGCTGGTAACGTGTGAAGAAGCCAGCGAAATTGTTATTTGTTTGGTTGCCAATAGATAAAAAAACATATTATTGTTGTAAATTATGCAAGGTTCCCACTAAAACAAATTAATTGTTACTTTGACCTAGCAACACAAAACGTTGGAAGACCTAGAACAATCTGTTCATTGGAAAGTTTTGCTCATAGACGAAACTTCATATTTTTTTAATTTTTATAATATTTATAATATGTAGTTATAATCTACTAATTGTATTTGCTTATGTATTTCATTTCTGTGACTTTTAAATTTTTTGTTAAGTACTAAAACTTTCATGTGACATTCGTATTTTTGTTTGTTATTAATATTTGAAATTGTATGTTATGTATTTTTTTTTGTTTTTTACTTTTCACTAACATTTTTACAATTATTTTTATACCTAATAGCGGTCCACCCCAGCTTCGCACGGGTATAGATTATAGCCTATGTCACCCGGGGATAGTGTAGCTTCCCGTCAGTGAAAGATTTTTTCAAATCGGTTCAGTAGTTTCGGAGCCTATTCAATGCAAACAAACAATCAAATCTTTCCTCTTTATAATATTAGTATAGATTATTTGTCAGAATATTGTTATGTCTGAGTCCATGGTTACTTAGAATAAACAATTTGAATTGAATTGAAACGAGCTAATTGTGCACCTGATGGTAAGCACCGCGCTATAATATTATTTTGAACTTCCCACCAGAAAGTTTATTCATATATTACTTTGAACTAGAGATAAAATAATAGTGAACAATATAGTTATCATTTAGAGTATCCAAAAAGATTAACTTACTAAAGATTTAATTACAAGTACCTACCTGATTTTTATTTTATTCGTATTATTTGTATCATTAATAATTACATAATTATGTATATATTCCTATTAATCAGGAAAATATAAACTAAAAACTAAAACTTAAAATAACTAAATAAAAGCTACAATTAAACTAAAAGATGAATGTATAAAATATACATTCATCAATATTCAATATACATTCACTAAAAGATGAATGTATAAAATATCAATTCATATATTGTACATAATATTTTAATCGCCTTGATAACGAGTTGAGATATACAAAATATAAAAAAACGGATATTTTCAAATGTACACAGGTAACTCGTAAATTACAGTTCAAAGTTGAATGGCATTTCTATTACAAATGAATCAATAACATAACCTTAATTCGTAGCGTAATCTGAAAGACCTAGTTCCCGGCATCGATCCATGCTGTATGAGTCATCGGTTCAACGACCCGCCTGACCTGATAAATGAAGTTTGCCCTCAATCCACCCAGCCAGCCCTG
Organism: Agriopis marginaria; assembly: GCA_932305915.1. Lineage (NCBI taxonomy): Eukaryota > Metazoa > Arthropoda > Insecta > Lepidoptera > Geometridae > Agriopis > Agriopis marginaria. The sequence continues at coordinate 470,331 of OW029935.1, forward strand.
ACATCTCGCAGCGCGTGGAAACAGACACTTTTACTCATTTTTAAAACCGTAGAGGTTTATTATACATCCTGGGGCTCTATCTTTGAATCGCTCGTATGATTTTTCGCACGAAAATATCATGCGAAATTACGGATCATTCTCGATAGATCCAATGCTAATCCATAATGAATCTGTACAGAATTTTTTTTCTGTTTCGATCCCATTTTAAAATTATGTATCTATCGAGAACTTTTTTCTCACTAGATCTATTAGTAGTTCCTCGATGGATCTATTGACTGACTTTCAAACGAAATTCCAAACAAAGGTCGCATTTTTGAAATAATCATATCACTCGCTAACGCAACGAGTGGTTAGAACCATTCGAATTTACTTTCTATCAATAGAATACCTATATTTTATTTCGCATATTTTCGTGCGAAAGCGAAACGAGCGATTCAAAAATAGAGCCCCTGAACTGTTAACCATTTTTAGATAATCGGACTGTAAAATTAGTAAGTGCTCGATTAAAATTATTCGTGTTAATGTTTTTTTTTTTTTCGTAACAAGTATCGGAGCGATCATAATCATAGGGTGAGGAATTTAGATTCACCCAGCACACCGTATTTTTTTGTATATAGAATTAATGTAAATCTACCTTTGGCCACTAATTCGCCTGATGGTAAGCGACGGTGTGGCCAAGGATGGAGCACGTTGATCAATAAAAGATTTATTCACTCTAGCCTTGAAGATGTCTAGATCTTAGTTTTCAGGAAACAAGGTGGAGACGGCATGGAGTCTCTCTCATTTTTGGGCAGTACGTATTATAGATGAGGACCTAAATCGTCGAATACGAACGAATCTTTGGAAATAAGAAAATGTCGTGGAAATTTGTTCACAATCAGCAGAGATATCGTAATTTTAGCAGTGCTGTCAATGACAACATTTTTAGTCATGTCAACAACAACATTTTTAGTCATGTCAACGATACCATTTTTAGTCATGCCAACAACAACATTTTTAGTCATGTCAACGATACCATTTTTAGTCATGTCAACAACAACATTTTTAGTCATGTCAACGATACCATTTTTAGTCATGTCAACGACAACATTTTTAGTCATGTCCACAACAACATTTTTAGTCATGTCAACGATACCATTTTTAGTCATGTCAACGACAACATTTTTAGTCATGTCAACGGCAAAATTTTTAGTCACGATAACAAATTTTTTGTCATGTCAACGACAACATTTTTAGTCTCATCAACAAATGTTTTAATTTAGAGAACGGTAAACAGAATCGACGCTAACATTTCGCACAGTGGCATCTACGTAAACAATGTCGCTACCCCAGCAAGACAATCCATTGTCTGTTTGATTGTATACCTACTGTCGTTCCACTTCTAGTGCCGCGGGATGGAGTCTTTAGACCGCATCATGGCGGTTCACAATGCGATGATATCTAGCTAGTCGTGACTTATTAGCAAGCCTTAGTGTTAAGAGTTCTTATGTAAAATCAAATTTTCCTCTAAAATACACTAACAGTTGTCATGAACTGATTACAATTATTTATTTGTGATTTCTTGGTTTTAAACCTTTTGGTATCTAATTTGACTAACAGTCTTTTTATTTAAAATGGCGGTTGGAAACGTGTTGACTCAGGAGTCTCGGCAATAGTGCAAATAGTGGGTAGGGTAGGAAAAAGATAATGCGGTAGGATGTTGGAAAGAGGGACTTTAGTCTGGCTTGAGCGTTCATAGCGAAAGCATATTTGTCTGAAAACTGTAATAAGTAGGAATAAATAATATTAATAAAGTTATATAAAAGTGAAATCTGGATTATGATTTATCACACAGTAAACGTGTTATAGAGGAAGCTATGCTGAGAGGTTCTGAGTGACAAAATGCACGTATGTAATCCGACAAATAGTACAGTTACCGACAGATATATAAAGCTGAAGTTGGAGAGGGCTGGTTAGATTTCCTGAAGAAAGTGGAGAAAAACCAGTTGAGAGCTGAAGACCGCACTCAGCGGTGTACGTAAGCAGAGGCCTACCACCAGCTACTTTAACAAGTATATATTTTTTTTAAACCCCCTGATAAAGGAGCTGATAATCTTCAAACGGCTGAACGGTTTTCTTAAATCATAGCTAAGAACACTCTTGATCAAGTCATCTTTGAAACAAAAACTAAATCAATATCGGTTTAGCTTTTGGGAGCTAAGATGTCACAGATAGACTTATAACCCTGTCTGCGCGTCGGGGGTTAAAAATAGATGATGAAGTGACTAATATTCATTGACACATTATAAGATAACTATTAATCAATTAACTAACGTAATTTGTGTAATAATAAATAAAAGAAATAAATAAATATTTCGGGACATTTTTCACACACGGTCATCTGACCCAAAACTAAGCAAAGCTTGTGATATGGCTGCCAGAGACTGATATACATACATATATAGTTTTAAATACATACTTAAATAGATATTAACAACCAGATATAGAACAAACACAAATGTTCATCACATAAATATTTGTCCTAGATGGGAATCGAACCCACGCCCCCAAGCTCAGAAGGTAGGTTCACTACCAACTGGACCAACGGGCTATCAATCTGGCAATGGATGCAAATCTGGCTAATAAACATTTTCATTTCATTGCGTGGCAAGTGCCTTTATTAACTAAACAAAATACAAGCTAATACTAACACTACAAATACAGTTAGACTGCCCATAGACCGTTGAAGGTCTAAAGACAATCCAAATGCTCAAGCCCACTACCAGTTGGCAGCGTACCCAGCATGCTGGCGGCATTACCACGCTGAATGGCAATGCTTATGCATTGAGCTAGAAACACTTTTGCGTGTATCTACTGTAACGATTTAGGAATAAACATCACTGCTGATTTTAACTGCTAACTTCAAACCGTTTGAACTGCCTTCCAAATATAACTCCATGATTCAGGATAATCAAAGGCGAACGTCAGTCATAAACCGTTCAGATATACAACGACCACCCGCGGCTTCGTTCGTTCGTCTTTAAATAACATCCTACGAATAAACAAATAACTATGCGGTGATGACAAACGCTTTTCTGTTTGAGAGTATTTTTCCCTTTCCTGTTTTTGGCTTCTGGTTTTTGCGTTATTACGCATACCTAATTATTTTGCACAAACAAGAATTTCTTGCCATTTAATATTAGTGAGATTTGACCAGGTTAAGTTTTAACAAAACAGTTGGACAGCTGTCCCGGGGCCCTAACACCTGGCCCTGACTGGCTAAGGAATTTTTCTTTGTGGAACGTCCTTTTATCCGATGTGGGGGCGATAAGGCCTCCAGTATAGCGGGACGGTTGGGTTGTAATTAGTAATACAAGCGTCTCGCTTCAGTCGTTCCTCAGGGACGTCCCTAGCAGGAGGATATGCGCGGTACAACCGTTATATTGTGCACGTTGTGTAGGAAATGTTCCCCTACCATTGTCTAACGGAGATATCTCTGCTTCTTGTAGTGTTGGAGCGGGACTCTAGTTTAGACTGTTGTTTCTTCCGACATTTATTTGTTTCTACAATTTCATTTAGGATATCCCAAGGGGTTTAAGTCGTTTAAGAGGAACGCGGAGCATGTGTGGTGAAATAGCGAATATTCGTGGATATTGCCAGTTAGATCCAATTCCGGCGTCGCGGTTTTACCATCGCACTAGCCGCCACCGCCTGAAGGCTCATCCACACATCATAGATCAGTGGAAGTTGCACTGGTCGCACACTGTGCGATTCACACGATCCTTCTTGCCTCATACCTGCAAAATGTGGAATGAGCTACCTTCTACGATGTTTCCGAGAAGCTACAACATGGGGTTCTACAAAAGGCGAGTTAATCGAATTCTAAAGGGTCGGCAACGTATTTGTGATGCCTCTGGTGTTACAAGTATCCATAGGCGACGGTGACTGCTTACCATCGGGCAGCCCGTCTGCTTGTTTGCCACCTATAGCATTAAAAAACCCAGGGATCTGAGTGGTAGTGATAAAACGCAGCTATTTCCTTGAGTGATATTGGTAGGAAGTAGTTCTCGTCTGACCTGTAGGAGAGTGGAGCCGATCCATATCCGGGCTGGTGCATCCGCAGCTGGGAGGGGTAGGGGTGCGGCGCGTAGGGCGCGGCGGGCGGCCGCGGCTGCCCCGGGACCACGCCTGTTTGTTTGCCGTACGACAGCCCGCCGTGACCATGCTCCGATTGCCCGGGTCTGCAACCAATACACAACTCACCTTACCACACTATTGTTACGGAAAATGCTAAGTGAATACCTCCACCGTGTAACCAACATCTTATCTCTCAGTTAACTCACATAAATACGCTATACATAGCAATACTGTTACGAAATTGTTAAGGTAATTGAAAATGTAACAAGCAGGGCAATCGCACTAAAAAATTACAGACGAATCGTTGACGAATCGCAACCGCTGCACTACTTTAATGTGTGGTGTGAACAATAAAGAGTTTATCTATCTATCTACTTTTGGTCGATTTCGTATCGCGCTAATGATTTTAACCAAAGACGAAACGCAACCCGATGACAGTTGGAACGTAGACACTAGACGCTGTCAAACGAACGTTTGTGATAAAGTTAGAAAATACCAACTTTTTCGCGCTGCTACGAACTCGACCAAAAGTTGTGGAGCGTTTGCGTTTCGTCAACGATTCGCCTGTAATTTTTTAGCGCGATTGCCCTGCAGGTCGATCTGTTTTCTCGTGGAACGCGTGCGGATGCGTCTCTAATGTGAACAGAAGCTTACGTCCAGCGGTAGACACAAATATAAACTTATATTTGTTTCCTAAAGAAGACATAACAGAAGGACTTTCTTATCATAAGCAGTCGGCCAGTAGCTCGACTCGCACACGTGTCGATCCAATTACGCCAATCCATTTACCAACAACACTGAATCATCAAATCATGTTACAAAATGCGCATTAATTATACGATTATTGGAATGCGCACATTTTAACACGCGATGCTGTATACTCAAGTATTTTCCTTATTCTGCTGGCGCTGCTTGCAACTAAAGTTTAGAGCAACAGATTTGTAGAAGTACGTCGCAACGCAAGCTAATTCTACCGTGTAAAACAATCACGACTTCTGGACTCGAGAGTGGTCACTGTGGTCAGATTTGGGCATCTGATCATGTTGAAGTAAACCTAGCGGCTGTGCTGTAGTGAGAAGTGGATGGGAACATTCTTCTGGGATGTTGCCCTGGAGTCCGGTACGAATCCCTGGATATCCTCAGTCACAGAGACATGAGGCATTGACGGCAATCTTGCATACCAAAGTACTATACAAGTCACTAAAAATGTCATACGTACAATAAATTGCGGCAAGTTGTTGCTAGTTTAAACTGGACTCGGTAATGTTACATTCGGCCCTGAATGAAACCTGTTACCGCGCCGGAGTCGCAAGCCGCCGCGTTTCTAGTTTCTACCGACCTTTGTACCCTGAGAGTTAACTGTGGTTATACCTAGTGTCTTTGTCATGGGATATTATGTATTTTGTTTCAGTTTCTTTATGCCTTATAATGAATGAATTGTTTACATTTGGATATTTCACTCCAATAGATGACCAACTTATCGGGTAGTAGATTCAAAAAAGTATCGTGGCATTCGTGGCGTCTCCAATTTTTTCAAAGGATTTGCAATTTTGGCTAGTCGGGTCACGTAAGCAGAAAACACCTGGAGTAGATAACGAGTACGTTTTTCACAATGATAGTGGCATCGATTCTGATGCACTCTAAACTAAATTTGACAGGTCTAAAATTGTTGCCATCCTTCACTCACATATTAAAATGAAAAGAGAGGCAGATAATTTTAGTCCTGTCAGCTTGGTTTAGTTTAGTGAGTGGTATGACAGAATAGGCCTCATTATATGCTGATTTTTTGTTAAAAAGATTTTAGAGATTCCTAGAGGTTTACCACTCAGACAGCCAGACGGAAGGTGCGTGGGCTGGTGGCGTCCATCTAAATTCCTATAGTACAGAGGGTTAGATAACGGTATAACGGAGGTAAGCCGAAAGGAGGTCATTGTAATCATCATTAAAAACAACTTTTTAAATGGAACCAAACCTGAAATTGATTAAAAAAACTAATTATTCCATACATTTACTTATTTGATGCTATTTTTTTCGCGATATCAGGTTTTGTCTCGTGTAGGTAAAAGTTGTTCACAATGAGTACATACATCTTTATTATAGTATTTCAAACAGGATTGGAAGCGTCTAAACAAAATCATATTTTTCACAAGCTTTTTAACTAGAAATGTATGTTTGTTCGGGTGGAAACTCGCAACTCAATTTTGAAGCAGATATCTTCAACCGAATGAGCTGAAATTTGGTATACTTATGTATGTTATGATACCATCGAGCTGTTCTGATGATGAAAACAGAAGGTGACCATAGGAACTCCTAAACGAAACGACGTAACCCCGCCGAGTTTGGATTCGTTGGATTTGTCTTCCCAAGCACTTTGGTCCTAGATGATAAATTTAGTATTGCGGACGCCCCAAAATGGCGGAGAAAATGTTTTTATCTACCACTAGCGACCTGCCCGCCCGGCTTCGCACGGGTGTAATTTACGTGCGAAACCGGGGTGGGTCGCTAGTTATATATATAAACCTTCCTTGAAAATGTATCTAACTGATGGTGAAAACCGCATCAAAATCCGTTGCGTGGTTTAGGAGGAGTTAGCGGCCATACAGACAGACAGACAGACAGACGCGGAAAGCGACTTCAATTTATACTATGTAGAGATTATGATATGGGTATCAAATTAAAGGGTTTGCTGGGAAGAATACGAAAAATCAAGTTTTTAAAAATAATTTTTGATTGAAATTCTGACGATAATTACCTACTTCATCATCATCATCAGCCAGAAGACGTCCACTGCTGAACATAGGCCACCTCCACACTGAACGACAGCCTGCCTTTTGCATGCACTGGATGCCAGCGACTATCACAATGTCGTCGTGTCTTATGTGTTGGTAATTACCTACTTACCTGACGTGAAACGAATGGTAAGTTTATGTTATAGGTAGAATAAAAGAACCCTAGATCTGGTCGCTGGCATCCAGTGGATGCAAAAGGCAGGCTGTCGTTCAGTGTGGAGGTTAAAGGGGGAGGCCTATGTTCAGCAGTGGACGTCTTCTGGCTGATGATGATGATGATGAGATCTGATCCAGGGGCAGAACAGGGCCGTTACTCAAAGACAAGAGTCACGTGGTGGGATCGGGATGGCAGATGGCAGGCCGGTGCGGTGCGTCACAAGCTGATTCCAACGGATGTCCACAACGTTATTTGTTTTATTGTCGGTACGTGTAAGTGTCCAGGTATTGTGTTTGTAGTTGAAGTGGTACATTTAATGTGGTCCGTAGCGGTACTTTACTGTAATGAATTCCTAGCATTCCAAAATAATACTGTCAAAAGTTTAGGAGACAGTCACAGAAAAGAGAAGTTAAAAAAAACATTATTTTTTTCTTCTTTTCTATAGAGACTAGCACAGAACAAGGTAATTTATATTGTTACAGAGAAAGGTAATTTATATTGTCAAACATTGTAATTTATATCGTAATTATTGACATTTTTAGTTTTATTATTTTCAATTTTAATTGGTAATAATTATTATTAATGTAATGTGACTAGCTACTATTATTATTTTATCCTATTGTTTTTTTTTAATTTGTATGAATGTTCATCATCATCATCATCATCAACCATTTTCCACCCACTGCTGGGTATAGGTCTCCTCTTCAGCGCGCCATCTTTTCCGGTCCTGTGCTAGTCTTGTCCACTGCTTTCCTGCTGTATGTTACTTGGAAATAAATAAATTATTAATATATTATAATAATTGCACATAATCACAGACTAGGTAAAGCTACTAAGTGTTTGCACAGAATCGACCAAAGCTCGCAGGACCAAACGATACACAATATTCTAACCACAGTTTCGATGTCGTGACAGTCCAAGTAGCTCGCTCGTTATAAAATCACCCGACATCCGGCCCAATGTGCAATTTGAACACAATCAAAAAGCTGACAAAGCTAACCCATAGTAAATAGCCCGTGTACTGAAATGAATGCCATGTAACATGTCCCCTGTACTTTGTACTGCATTTAACTTCAACGTTACTGTATTATTACGACATACTACATTTTGTACACAGTATGTGGATAAAATAATAGAGGATCGGAGGTGGTTGTTTGGAGTAAATTGCCGTCTGGTGGCAAAAAGTATGCTGTCTACCTTCAAGATTTATTTAATTCTCCTTTTGCTATGGAGTTTTGTGTAGGTAAGGTATAACTCGATTCTTATCTCTATCTCTACATAGTATAAATTAAAGTCGCTTTCCGTGTCTGTCTGTCTGTATGGCCGCTAACTCCTCCTAAACCACGCAACGGATTTTGATGCGGTATTCACCATCAGTTAGATACATTTTCACGGAAGGTTTATGTATAGAACTAGCAACCCGCCCCGGCCGGGGCGGGTCGCTAGTGTATAATAAGTCGCTACGACTCTCCCTGTTAAACCTGACCCCTCCTCCCCCCCCCCCCAGAGCGTTCCGTGCTACTATAATAGAATAAAACTGTCCAATGTTGGCCTTTTGGTAGGTAAGCACAATTCAGTAAATGTTGTGTAACTAATGCCAGTCGTCCATTACTTTTATCTTATTTTTTAGAAACAATAATCACTGCCTCCATACTCATATAAGAAAAAACGACAATATAGGTAGAACATTCAAAACTGCGAAATTCCCGGCCCCGATAATGACCTCATTACGCCCCTGCGCGCTCGTAATTCATCGGAATAGCTGTCGATTTCCATAATAAATCCATTTCCATACACATACATACACGCTCTAAGGTATACCACTGTACAATTTACAGTTCAATTTATTATTGTTAGACAACGCCTTACCTTAATAAGAATAAGTCACCAATAACAGGGTAACAACGCGGTGGGAGTTGGATTTGGTCAAACATCCTTTACCCTAGCTTTTCTAGTTCAAAGATGTACAAGTAGATAGAATTTTAAAATACTTCTACCAGCGGGATTTGAACCTGCATCGTTTCAGAGGGAGGCAATAATGTACGACACAGATAATGTACGGCATGATATTGTACGGCATAATAATGCACAGCATGATAATTGGTGTACATGTACATGGAATATCATGTTGTACAATATCGTGCCGTGCAATATCATGCCGTACATTATCAGATCGGTCCAATAATGCACAAGCGATAATGTACAGCATGATATTCCATGTACATGTACACCAATTATCATGATGTGCATTATTGTGTCGTACAATATCATGCCGTGCATTATTGACTCTGTTTAATAATGTACACCCCGATTTTGTACAGCATGATAATTGGTGACCATAAAAATTCAAAACTGATGCTTCGTTTAGACGTGGACATTCCACGTCGAGTGTATTAGGTTCAAATGAAATTAGTGACAGATCCGACACAGAGCATCCGGACTTGAGTATGTTAGGTTCGAAATGGGTCACAGAACCGACACAGAGCACCCCGACTCCACCTAGTCTTGTGGTCCCTACCCCTAGAGTGTATATAAAAAGTGCGGGAGCCAGAAGCTCAAGGGAGGTCCTGAGTGAGAGCGAGCCATACGAGACCGAGCGGAGCGAAGGGGGGAGGTGGCGAGCGAAGCGAGCCGGTGACCTCCGTAGCGAAGCGAAGGTCGAGTGTGGCGAAGCGACACTCAGGGGCGACCGCAAGAGCTTCTGGCGGGAGCCCACCTGGAGTCAGATTAGCGTTGGTTAGGTTCGAAATGAGTGACAGATCTAACACAGTTTTACTCCTCTCTCCGCCTCACCACCAAAAAGTTTTGATGGTTCTCATATCTCATATTTTTAATATGTGACTATCTTACACTATCTTGTTCAAACGAAGCATGGAATCGACAGACGTCATAGACTCAACAGCCAATAAGAGCAGAGACATTTCAGCAAAATTAGCCAATAGGGAGATGCCACCTTTTATCATGTTGTACATTATCGGTCGTACATTTTCGGCCCGTTTCGACAAAACACGGCCCGTATTGCACGACATGATAATGTACGGCATAATAATGTACAGCCCGATAAAACGTGGACTTTTTTCACGTACATGGATTATTGGCTGTGCAATCCTGGCTGTGCATTCCTTGCCGTACTTTATTGACACGGGCCGATAATTGACGGCCAGTATTGTACGACATGGATTGTACAACATGATATTCGATGTACATGTACACCAATTATCATGCTGTACATTATCATGCCGTACAATATCGTGTCGGCAAATATCATGTTGTACATTATAGACACCCGTTTCAGACACACGCCCCTTTTGCTAAGATCCCTTCCAACTAGGGTTACCATATACAAAGTTAAAAAATTCCTGACCGGATAATTCAATAAAAGTCCGGACATTTTAGTCACAAAATTCAAAGACTGCACACGTCGCACCCAAGCTTAAAAAAACGGTCAAATTATAAAGTACAAAATCCGGACAAAGCTCTAAAAGTCCGGACAAACCCGGTGACAGTAAGGTTATTTCCAGCCGGCCTTAGAAATCGTCCAATAACCTTTCTCAATCATACTACCTATTCCCCTATGCAGGGAAAGGTGGAAGGCACTAGACCGCGCGGGAGGTCACCCATGCGATGGACCGACCAGATCAAGTCTGCAGTGGGTGGTCCCTTAAACGAGTGCAGCAGGATGACCTCCAGCAGAGAGAGATGGCGAGACATCGTGAAGCGCATCCTATCTGCCCCGTCCAATACTACTTCATGACGACCACGACCGCTCTGCCAAGAGCGAAACGACTAAGAAGAAGAATTCCCCTATGCAAACAATATGAACCAAGAGCTCTTCAAAGGTCGGATGACTACAAAACTACGACAACTAACAATGAATCACATCTATTGTGAATGACTAACCAACCATACAGGTGATTCAGAAACTCAACGGAACACCGATCAGGTGAACTTGCAAACACAATTAGCAGACAATAAAATAAGGTTTTTGTCCGCTTTGGCAAATTACACATCAAAATGCACCAAATAAAAAATATTTACCATTTTTACGTCTTTGACCACCAACTCGCGACGTGGTGGAAGATGAATGCAACCTAATTGATACCTATTAACATCAGGCGTGATGGTGGTCAAACGCAAGCCTATTATTTATTAAAAAAAAAAAAAAAAAAAAAACTATTCACTCTGACCGCAAAGAAACTTAGGTTACATTTCTCAAGATATGTAGAAGCCGGAAAATACTAATATGTTTAGGTGCATACTCCATTATCGATATCAGATCTGTTTACTTGCTAAATTTAGACAGACAGTCATAACACACGCATTCAACTTGAAAAACACCGCCGAATGCAGTTGAAACTATAGTCGGAGTAATAATCAGACGTGAACAATTCCCGTGTCATATAAATAAAAAGACAGACAGATATCTTTCTTTTTATAATAGCTGTTAGACGACATTCGAGGCAACCAAGAGTCCAACTCGCCAAGGAAAATGCTAACAACCGACTCTAAGAAGTGGAGGAAACGGGAGGAAATCGAACCCCTGCTCTGGTCACGCTGAGGTACAGGATAGGCAGAAGAAAACTTCCCTTCAGCGTCAGATAGTGAGCGGGATGGCCAGACGCCCAGAATGTTGACGAGCCATAGACGATGCTTATACACAGCACCGGCCAGGATGCCGTGAACAAGAATGCAAGTCTGGGGTTAATAGGTCTGGGCAAACGTGCTCCATCTTCGACCGCATTATCGCTTTCCATCAGGCGAGATCGCGGTCAAACGATAGCCTAGTCCGATGTAAAAAAAAAAAATATGCTCACGGTATCCTTTCCAGTATCCTCATGCCCAGTAGTGGGTGAACATGGATCCATGTAAAGCTGAAAATGTACCAAAGTAAGATCCCACACGCGAGTTCGCACACATGTCGCCGCGCCGCCCACATGCGCGACCTTGTGGCGTGACAAGTGTTATTTATATTGTCACGGCGGGGAACCACTTGACAGCTACTGGATGACTCTATTTTTTTACATTTTTTATCTGTTTTTATTTAACGAGGGCCAAGAGGCTAAGGCGCGGAGCTCATGGTTTAACTCAACTCCGAACTAAAGTATCCTTCGGTCTGGAGACTCTGGACAATCTTGAGATTGCTGGACTGCTTAGTTACTTGGTAGATATATTTCTCTCTTTTCCATTCTTCTTCTTTCGAGTCGATGTTCCGCAAAATACAATTCTATTTTCAAATCAAGTTTCTAGACCAGAACTTTGCCACCCCGATGGCACTCTCCGTGGCTTCATTAAGGTCGTCTTCTGTGCAAGTTGTAGGACACGCTGCATAGTCCATCAAGTGTGTCATTGTCTGAGGGTTCACACCACTAAGACATTCGGTGTCAGAGCCCTTTATATAACCCCACTTTGCCATATTATCCCGTCTTCGGCCCACTTGAGACCGAAGTCGGTTCAGGGTTTTCCAAGTGGACCATGGTTCTTTATGGCCTGGGGGGAGCTTTTCCATTATCTTTATCTATCATTGTCTTTTCCATTAAAAATATACATTAAAAGAAGGAAGTGGGGGAAAATCTGTTGAATTAATTAATTAGCAAATTTTTTCTGCGCCTATTCGAAAAACCGATCAACACCGTCGTTTCACATGTCCACTGCTGGACGCAGACCACTTCCAAGGTTCAGGTCAGCGTTGTTAAACATTAAGAAACCCATCTTCTGTTAGGACAGAAGCTATAGACGTAAGACAACCTCTGAAGTAACTTCGCACTCGAACTCCAAGAAACAAGCCGCGTGCTTAGTTTGGAACTCACCGACCAAACGATGTCTTACTAATCGTAGTCTACTTTAAATAACTAATTTAAACTCTTTCTATGTAACTTTCCTTTTTGTGTGAAATTTATCTTTATCTTTAGCCCGCTACGGCTTTTCTTTTCCACTCACAGTCCTTCGAGTCGTCCTACTTTACGTTTGGTCTCCAACCAACGGTTATCGGTTCTGTGGCTAGGGTTATCAATTTATCATGCATCCAGATTTGTCCGAAGTTCGAACTTAGTCCGGCTTTTTAATTAGGGCAAATTCCTGAAAAACGTGCGCTGCGCGACAACGTCTAGGCTTTTGTATTGGAAGTATTAGAACTTTACAAATTTCACAGAATGGTTACTCTACCTGCGGCATAGTTTTTGTTTCTACTACGCCTGCGGCAGATATGACCAACGACTGTCACTTCAGCTAAATTAAAGTAAGGAAAATATTGAGGAAACATAATTAACTTCGCAAAAACAACTTTGTTTATTATGATTGCTCTCAGAAATAGATTTGAGTCAGACTGTTTAATTTTCACGATGTAACGGTATGGCAAAATGGCGCAGTTAATTAAGAAGCCTGGGAAATAGTGGAAGACACACAAATACTAATTGCGTAGGTATTATGTGCTCCATGATTTTGAATTTGTGTTAAGTGTATTGTAAGTGTAAACTCAAGGGTTCATCTGAAAACCGGCGCTGATAGTCCTTGACTTTCAGCATTAATGCCGAGACGGACCCATTCGACATCGATTGTATCCTCTAGATATAAGTTTTTTGTGAAGGTGTCGAATAAAATTTATTTTCTTTTCCATGAACGCTGGTTAAACATATACATACTTAAGATTTCTTAGCTAGGTAATTAGTTGAAAAGATCTATAACTATATGGGAGATAAAATCCAATAAACGTAAGAGATCTCACACAGTAACTATATGTTTTACTTCGAGTTGGGATATTTGTGGGGTATGGACGATGAAGAAGTCTGCAGGCCTGTATTCTCAGAACAATACTAATCGAGACCACAAAGGAAATAATACGAACTACAAAAATATTAACCAAGCTGTGAGATAGACCAAAACGTTGGTTACACTGTGTGGAGGAAGACTTGAAGGAATGTCTGATGCAATGATTTATATTATCCCTATCAAGCGGTAACAGTGTGAAGGCTCTGTTCTGATGACTCAGCAACTAAAATAAACCTTTCTAGAAAGTAATTCAACATAGTTCTCCTTTCGGTCTTTATCTTCCTGTGGGCGAAATACGAATACCTATTCGCTAGGTACGTAGGTAAAATACGTATCGAATTTCATACAAATTTTGAATTTCGAAATTGAAACTTGTATGGAATTCGATACGTAGATACGTACGTACCTACCTATTTGACGTAGGATTGTAGATATCTAATTTCTTTCAGTTCAAACAAATATGTACCAAAACTAAAACTACAAATACAGTTAGACTGCCCATAGACCGTTGAAGGTCTAAAGACAATCCAAATGCTCAAGCCCACTACCAGTTGGCAGCGTACCCAGCATGCTGGCGGCATTACCACGTTGAATGGCAATGCTTATGCGTTGAGCCAGAAACACGCCAGCATTTTGGTCACGCGTCGCATTAACCAGGCGCTCTGAAAGATTTTTGAAAATGAGGTGAGCTCCCGGTCCCCAAGGGCCCAATGTCTCGACCCCAAACGCCTCAAATATATAACCACTGCCGAGGTTAGCATATTAATTGTTCGAAGATATTAGCTAATAGGACGGTAACTAGGAAGGTAGGTACTGAACAGCAAAACAAACATCCTCATGATATTTGTTAACAGCTGTGGAAATGAACAATGACTAAGCAACATCTACGAGCGTATCGTCACATTTTACGAAAGCAACGTGAAGAAATCCAACAGTCAAACATCACATTAGTAGTTAGTACCAACATTACAAAAATAAAGTAGCAAAAAGCAGAGTTTCTCCGACAACAGTGACCTTCAAACGGCTGGTAACAGCGTAACGTAAAACTCTATACCCATAGCTGCGTATAGATCGGATCAAACAAGTCTGTTTGTACGTATACTTGTGTATAGAGCGCTTAGCACGATGACCTGCGCGCCGCGCCGCCGCCATTTCATGACGCATCGGATGCTGCAATAACAGACGGCGTATCTCACGCTATACCACCAACTAAACTCGACTTTACTGCTTGGGAATACGCTCCAAACTGGAGTGTGATACGTTTGTACACACTCCATTCCGAAACGCATTCGTCTCTGCAACAACAAACGACGTAACTAACGCGATAATACAACCTAAACTCGACTGTAGCGTTCAGAGAATAGGCTCTAAGTTCAGCGTTATTCGTTTGTAGGTTAGGTAGTAAGTGCACTCGAGAAAGCATTCATTGTATTTTTTTTTATTGTAGTAAGCGCCCGTCGAACACAAGTGCAGGGTGTGTTCCGAGAAACGTTCAAAACAGACATGTTGAGAGGCGATGCGAAATGCAGCTGTCTTTGAGCTAAACAGGAGTTTTGTTTTATCTACGCATGGTATAATAAACCGGCTCCTTGATCCTTGAGCCTTCTGGCTTCATGTCGGCGCTAATATGGACTTCAGACCTCAGACGTTATTTTAGGAATTTGTAGCGCTCCTGGCTCGACTCAACAACTTGGTTTCAATAGGTTTCCAATATCCAGGCGATCAATACAGATAGGCCTGGCTGGCCTGCGAGCACAAGCGGAGACCCGCGGAGTGGCTTTCATTTTAACTAAGCTAGGGCAAGGTATTAATATTCGATACGTAAAGTATGTATCGAATTCCATACATATTTCAATTTCATCATTTAATATTTGTATGGAATTCGATACCTACGTTGGTATTTTCCGTATCGAATATTCGTACTTCGTCGACTAAGTTGAACGCGAGCATCGTTTGGATGGCTCGTTATAATAGCTATTCCCAGACATTTGATAAAGTAGGTATACCTATATATAGTAGGTATGGTCTGTGTTAAATTTACGTGTTTCTGACATGTAAATAGTTTCGATTTGCGTTTCGTTTTCATATAGAATTGCTTCGGTCAATTTCACCGCTGCTGCCGTACGCGTAAGAACGCATATGTAACGTACCTATCTTGAATTGAGACGATTGAGAATTTGATAATAATGTCGCAAATTCATTACATTCTATAAGCAATCAGAACTGAAGGTAAAACTGATCAAAAGCCTTATAATGTAATTTGTCTGATAATTGCCATCACTAATTTCACTTTTATGAAAGACAGATTGGGTTTCGTGAAACCCAAAAAAGTAACGTAATAATTTTTTTTTTTAATAAATAATTGGCTTGCGTTTGTCCACCATCACGCCTGATGTTAAGCGATGTAGCGGTCTACGTTGGAGCACGCTTGCCTAAAAGGAACCGTTTCACTCGTGATTTGAAGACGCCCAGATTGTAACCATCGGGGAACACCCGACCTTTCACATTCAGGCAGCGAATTCCACAGACTAGCAGTTCGCATAATAAATATGGAATCAAAGCGCTTCGTACGGGTTTTCGGAATATCAACCATAAAGCGGTGACGATTTTTCGTGCCCGCTCTGGCAGTCCGATAGAAAGCATGCAGGTACGGTGACCTTTAATGCCTTCGGGTGACCTAGTTCTGACACTATTATTTGATTAGGCAGTTTAACATGTTGACGTATGAAAGTACCTCCCCACTGCGTGTAGGTACATAGCTCAGTTTTGAACACAATCAAGTTGTTTGAGAAACTTCACATGGAATAAATGGAAACCAGACAATCCGGTTTCAAATTGAGTTTCAAAACAAAGACATGCAAGAAATTCGCACTACTTTAATGGAATCAGAGATTACATTGATATTCTAAATGTGGAAAAAAAAGATGATTTTAAAATGAAACGAGAGTTTTTAGAGAAGAGCCACGTTATTATGCCACAAAATGGAAAAACAATAGGTAAGTAACTTACATCCCTAAATTCGCCGTGGATTTTGCCGTGGTAGCCCATTTGGGTGACCGATAGACTTGAAAGCGTGAGGTCGCGGGTTCAAACCCTGGGCCCGTACCAATGAGCTCTTTGGAGCTTATGTACGGATTTTCATACCACTGGCTTTTCGGTGAAGGAAAACATCGTGAGGAAACCTGCATACGTACGTAGAAGGAATTCAATGGCGTATGTGAATCCAACAATCCGCACTGGGCCAGCGTGTTGGATATGGCCCAATCACCCTTTCGGGGGTAGGTTAAAAGTCCAGCAGTGGACTGTTAAAAGGCTGACTATGATGATGATGATGATCCCTAAATTCCCTATAGCTGTGGATCAATACTTAGATGCTGACATAGTAAATAGGTATTATATAGGTATTCCATTTTATTACCAAGTACACTACAACTACAATAACACCACAATCAACCCTATTTTGTTGTTGATTGTGGTTCCATCGCCGGGTTCAATGAAAATAGTACTTTTTACTATCTACTTTCGACGCCGGGTGTAAAACCGGGTTTTTTCAGCGGGCAACTTTGCGTACACAAATCGCACTCTTAATAAAACAGTGACAGAATCCAAAATCGCAACTTTTTGGGAATCGACAAAAAACAATTTTTAACTGAGTAACAGCGCGCAAGGTGAGGGACGGATAAAGACTCAAGTAGTTATAAACCTTATTGCATATAGTAAACAGGTATTTTTAATCGCCTAGATTGTAGAACATGCTTTTTAGGTCGATATTTTACTAAAACTCAATTTGTCAAAATTTCGAGTTCGGTCATTGTTCTATTAAGAGTGCGAAATGTCACAATAGATCAAGTGTGAATTGATTCGATAATAATTATATAACCAAGAGTTTTTAGATCCAATTCAATATAGGTTACCTATAAAAACTGTAATATCTCAGTGCGCCCAGTAATCAAAAGAGGAAATTTGATTAAATAATTGGTTTATGTGTAAACTATGTTAAAAAGAATCCATTACGTATAATAAATTAATATTGAATATAATTAATGGTTATCGGGACGGTAGTTCCGGAATCAAGTAACAACAAGGTAAGCGTCCGAGTCAAGTGACAATGTGAATAACGTCGATCCTAGTTTTTGTGCAGTATAAAATGACTTGGGAGATAAAAAACATTGAACGTGAAACGTCCACTTTGTGTTCCGGATCCGGAATCGTTCCTTAGTAATATAGATTTTCAGTAACAGTGAATGAAGGACGAATATGCGATACGAAAATACGTATCGAATTCCTAACAAACTTTGACATTTAAAATGTACATGTAATTCGATAATGTATCGATTTTTTTGTCTTTCCTCACTGTTAGTACGAACTAACAAACACAAAAAATAAACATACAGTCGAATTGATAACCCCCTCCTTTTTTAAAGTCGGTTAAAATGGAATGAATACAATATACCTATACCTACTAGTATAGTTCCTGTAGGATTAAAATCATGGTCCATGGATAGCAAGTGATACTGCTATCACACAGCACAGCACACTGCAGCACAACACTGCAGCACAGACTGGCAGCGTAAAGACGACGTACCTATTGAGGAAGTCCAGTCCTCAGTAACAGTGATGTGATGTTGATAACTATACTCCGTTTTTTAATCTTAGATATTTTATGTAAACAAAGAAAAGTCACTGTCAAAGTGACATGCCAGTTGCTCAAAACATTTTTCACTTATGATCAATATTTTACTCTCTATTTTCCTCGGCTTTGCTCTCGCGCGGTACAATGGGGGATATTTTGATAGCTCAAAAAATTTATAAAAAACATTATTAAAAGATTGTAACAGGTGGCGTTATTATAGAGTCGTTGACTAATAAGATAGAGGAAATTGAGGGCAAATCAAACGTTGGCCAGAAATGTTTAGAATCCCTACTGTCCTACCAGTATAATAAAATATTTTCTATCAAAATATGTTTTTTTTTTATCATAACATTGTATAGAACAGATAGGTATTACGTTAAAATAAATAGTACAACACTATTTTTATTTAATAATTGTTCATATTACAACTAGAAAAACGTAATAAAATACTTTTTTGGTCTAATATTGTAAACTACCATTATGAAAGATATTTTTTGCACTGGTAACCCCTTTGTTTTCATAAAATATCTAAGATTAAAAAACGGAGTCTGTCTGTATAGTTTTATTACACAAAATATGAGCAGTGGCCCGCGGGTCGAGATTCTAAAAAGATTGTAGTTTGCGAAAACATTTTAGTTCGGAATCTAGTTCGCCTAGCAGTATATTTCTAGGATTTCTTTTTTTAATGGTTATCGCGTGTCAACACCGGTGTCGTTCACCCTACGTCCGTGACGTCTGTCGGCCGAATTCAAGTCTCGTTTTTGTTTTTCCAAAATTGACTTTAAAATTAGCCCAAAACAACCGTCGCTCGCGCAACTCCTTTGAATATTAACTTCAAACAAGCATTACACTTATATCACAATAAGATCATAATGTAAGAGTTTGTGTGTTTACTCAGGTCAATAATAGTTAAAACTAGAATACTAGGACTACTGGGTTTCGTTAACTCCCTCGCTGTGCTCGGAATTCTAGGATCCTTTGTTACGCTCGTGTTTTGCTCGGGACTCAATATGCGCTGTGCGCGACTTTAAATGTTAAGGACAGACTAAAAATTCAGCGACCACCGAGAAGATCTATTAATGGTTCCTGACTTGCGGCCTTACGGACAACTGCTATTACGGCACCAAACTAGCGTTAAATCAGCTCAGTTGGAAAATCACGCGACCGCGAACCGTATCTGGGCGCGTTAAGGTTCACGATCGCGTGATTTTCCAACTGAGCTGATTTAACGTTAGTTTGGTGCCGCAATAGCAGTTGATCGTAAGGCCCCTGGACAAGATTGCTCAGGCCAAGAAGCCTGAAGCCTGCTTGGGTACAAGAGAGACTGCAGTAGAAGGCCACCGCCTGACGATGGTGGCTTTAAAATGAATCGTAGTAACGTCCGTGCCGTGAGTGTAACTGTATATAACAGCGTGTAGGTAGGTATAGTATATATAGAATGCATGCGAGTGGCGGCACTCGCGGCCTGGAGCTGCAAACTGTATCCAGGTCACCGCGGGCGTGTGAATGTGAACTGCGCCGGTTTCATTTCATGTTTCTCTGTTTGGAAATATATTTTAGAATTTACAGAGATACTTACAGATATACCTACCTAAATACTTAGAGGTAGTTTAAGTATTTATCAATTCACAAAAATGCCATTAAAAGAGTGGTGCCGAAACCCAGGAACTAAGAATAGAAGAATACCTACTATACCCCCTTTTACCGCCGATTGTTGCACTAGTTTTTAAGCATTTTTTTTTATGCCATAGGTGGCAAACAAGCAGACGGGCTGCCTGATGGTAAGCAGTCACCTTCGCCTATGGATACTTGTAACACCAGAGGCATCACAAAGACGTTGCCGACCCTTTAGCTTTTAGCTATTTTATCGTGTGTATGAAAATTGTTGTGTGAACAATATAGAGTTTATCTATCTATACTATTTTTATAGTTGCAGCCAAGTCATTGGTATAAAACGTATAGAAGCACTTTAAGAAAGTAGATAGAATCAGACTAAAATATCCTTTCCCTTTGCTCCACAAACTCCACATAGTTAGGTACGACTAGGGTTACCAGATGGAAAATTTAAAAGTCCGGAGAAAAAGCCCGTTTTCCATTGAAAAATCCTGAGTTTTTGTCGCAATTTGAAAACTTTCTCTCAATCGTAATTTACAAGTTTGTTGAAATTTTCAAATTATTATTGGTTTTTTGCTTATTTGTATATTAAAATAATAGAAGATTATTTTTTGTTTTTGTAACTTTGTAAATGTAAAAGATCTGAAAAATCTACTCCATTTTATTGAAGATTCTAAAAATCCTAAGATTTCCTGAGATTTACAAAATTCGCCCGCAATCCTGAAAAAAGCCTAAAAATCCTGAGACCTCAGGACAAATCCTGAGATATGGTAACCCTAGGTACGACGAGCTGGGGCTTAGATTATAATTAAAGTTGACGGTGTTATGGCAGTTAGCCGAGAACGTTGCACAGTGTGTAATGTTCCAGCTACTTCGAAAAACGTCGTCAAGTAGCATGAAGTACATAATAATCACCGCGCTTTCACCAGTTACCTGCACTCACAGAATACCTATGTACAGGTATAGGTATACCTGGCTACGATTGTAATCTGCCCACAGAGCGCCGCGTCGTGTTTCCTAGAACTGTCGGTCGGTGCAGCCAGCGTCTATATCTATACATAGTTATGTATGCACGACTTTTACTTTCGAAGTTTGTTTGGTGTTCAACGCAGAGCGAAGGGCACTCTCGGAAATTAAGTACCTACGTGTTATCTAACATGTACGGGTGTGTTTTTCATCAGCGGGTAGCGGGGCGGTGATCCAATACGCATTTTTAAACTATCACGGTTGTTCACCAAATTTATATGATTATTTACGGGATATTTACCGTGGTAAGGTTGTGGAATGAATTCCCGATATTTCGGCGCAGTTACATGCGCAATGTTCACGGGAAGAATGAAGAATGCGGGTGGTCGGTCGAACAGTTAAGGCTGGGTATAAGGCCAGAAAAATTTCTGATTTCACCCGCGCGTCTCGCATCACCCGCATTAGTGTGAAACACAACCACGGCAGGGCGGCAGTCGCGCGCAGCTAAAGTGTACACAACTCGCGCACTCGACCTTGTAAAGCGGCAAGGAGCAATAACACACAGGATAAGCATAGTGTTGGTGTACTTGGTGTTTTGGCGATTAGCTGAGTTCGGTCGCGGCGCGCAGAACCGTAAATTGTTTATTTCACTTTTCAAAATTGTATTTGTAATTTATTTTTAGGTTTTCTACAATATAAAAATAATAAAGTATATAAATTAAATTGAAATAACCTAAATAAAACTAAACTGAACTATGCTATGCTATGCTTTGCTAGGTTGAACTTGCCGGGATAAAAACCCAAAAACCTCGTGGCACGGGGTACCCGATCCCGGGTCATATCTCCTAAACCAGACGTTTAACCCAAAAAAAATTACAAAAAAATATTTAGATTTTTACTTTTGAAATCAGTGAGAAATACATTTAAATAGAAATAAAGAAGGGTGAAAAACACCCCCTACCACGCCCAAATTTTGGCTCGAGGTTGTAAAGCTCATTTTAAATTTTAGTAAATTTTTTTTCAGATTCTTTAAGGCTGTGGTTTAGGAAATATAACTAGTTCTAGTTTTTATTTTATATTATAGTCTAAGTTAGGTCTTAAGATTTTGACGACCTGAAATACCCGGCTCCTCAAACATTTTGTCCCAGGTCAATCCAGGCAAGAATAGTTAGCTTCACTGGCTATCCAAAGATAGGTCATTTAGTATTTTAAGACTCGTAGGTACATAGTAACTTGAGTTACTAAGTAGCGAGGCGGACCCTAAATACCCGATTTTTTGAAGGTCCATAACTTTGGACACAAAGGTCCAATCAAAAATCTGACGTCATAGGCATCATTTTTTCTGGCAGACGAAGACGTTAAACTCAAAAACTCGGCTTTAGGACCTAACCCTAAAAACCCCAAATTGGGTTTGAAATTACGTAACCGGAATTTCATGTTAAAAATAACAAAAAAAATCAACACAAAAAATTCAGTGGTGTAATAAATAGACTATATTTATTTTTTTGGCTTTCTACTCTCACAATTTCAGGAAATAAATAATATTTAAAAAAAAAAATGTGTTTATTTAGTTGGTAGGCATAAATAATAATAAAATAGAAACACAGTAAACACACGTGTGTAGAAAATAAAAAGACGCGTCTGATAAGCCCAAATTCGGCTATTTTTGTGCAAAGAATGCCTTTCAAAATATTAAAGCGCAAAAATCCGGAAAATTTTCGTAATTTTTTTCAAAAACCATCGATTATCTCAGAAACAGTACGTATGAGGTCATTTTTGTAAAAATGCTATGTATCTATATAATATATCTATGCTATGCTATGCTAAGCTATGCTTTGCTATGCTATGCTATGCTATGCTATGCTATGCTATGCTATGCTGTGCTGTGCTGTGCTGTGCTGTGCTGTGCTGTGCTGTGCTGTGCTGTGCTGTGCTGTGCTGTGCTATGCTTTGCTATGCTATGCTATGCTATGCTATGCTATGCTATGCTATGCTATGCTATGCTATGCTATGCTATGCTATGCTATGCTATGCTATGCTATGCTATGCTATGCTATGCTATGCTATGCTATGCTATGCTATACTATACTATACTATACTATACTTTGCTATACTATACTATACTTTGCTATACTATACTTTTCTATACTAAGCTATGCTATGCTATGCTATGCTATGCTATGCTTTGCTATACTATGCTATACTATGCTATACTATGCTATACTATGCTATACTATACTATACTATACTATACTATACTATACTATACTATACTATACTATACTATACTATACTATACTATACTATACTATACTATACTATACTATACTATACTATACTATACTATACTATACTATACTATACTATACTATACTATACTATACTATACTATACTATACTATACTATACTATACTATACTATACTATACTATACTATACTATACTATACTATACTATACTATACTATACTATACTATACTATACTATACTATACTATACTATACTATACTATACTATACTATACTATACTATACTATACTAAAATAAACGAAACACGCGAAAGCCCGTTGGTCCAGTTGGTAGTGAACCTACCTTCTGAGCTTGGAGGCGTGGGTTCGATTCCCACCTAGGACAAACAGTTATGTGATGAACGTTTGTGTTTGTTCTATACCTGGTTGTTAATAACTATAATCTATTTAAGTATATATGAATTATTTAATTAAATTTCATTTAATTTATGAAATTATTAATTTAAAAAAAAAAAAAAAAAAAAAAAATTATTATTATTTTTTATTCAACGAAAATTATATTTTACTTAATAATTTTGATTTTTAGTAGTCTTTCTGACTGTCTCTCTCTCTTTCTCTCTCCACACGAAACACTTAGACTCTTGTAACTATATTACCGAGCGTACATAATAATAGATGCCCTAATGATAGATGGCCTAGTCGTATCCATAATTATTAATACCTGTAATTTTTTCATAGTAGCTTTACCTAGTCTGTGCTCTAGGTCATTGGCAACACTTGGTTGCCGCATCAAATGGTCGCGTTCAAGCCATAGATTTTTTATGTTATCCATTGTTTGAAAATACAGTAGGTGTTGATATAATCGCACTCGGAAGATAAATCTAGGCGAATAGCAAGCGCGTGCGTTCTTCCCCGTTGGAGCATAGTGCGGTACTGAGGTTGAACGGAGCATGTTTCGCCATTTAGATGCAAAGCGCAACAGAATAAGGTTGAATATCGGACTTGCCGTTTGACCGAATAGTTGCTTAGAACTAAAGGACGTAAGTCTCAAATCGAATATAATTTATTATGAGAGTACTAATTAATCTAGGTAAATTTTGTCTTAGCACTGGAAAACAAACTATATTTTCCTTCGATGAGTATTTATTTTAGATATGTGACTGAAGTTCTATCCAAGAAAAAATCAAAAAAATCAGCAAAAAGGCACCTTTTTGAAAACAATAAAGTATCGAGTAAATATCTCGCTATTATGTTTCTGTCTTAGTGCCGGAAAGAAAATGAATTGAAAAATCACATATATCAATTATTACGTTGATAGGATATTTGGTTTAGTTAGAATATCATGGCAAATTAGCATAAAATTTCGGAGGCCCCCTCTTAAAACTCAACCACCCCCATTCTTCAGTCTTCTCGTGAACATGGTGCATGTAACTGCGCCGAAATATCGGGAGCTCATTCCACAACCTTACCACGGTAAATATCCCGTAAATAATCAAGTTTGTATGGAATTCGGTAGGTACGTATTTCCGAACGTAAATATTCGTAGGTACTTCGGCCACTGTTTTAATTTTTTCATACAACGCCGATCGATTCGAAGTTTCGAATGTATCGAAGATTTTTTCGAAGAGTAGGTAGGTACCTACCTACCTACGTATTTGTGCTTAGTACTTCCAGACTTTACGTCCGACCTCCGTCTAATCCTTTTGTTCATTTAGATGCAAAACAAAACATTTTAGTGGCTATACTTCAAGTGTTCATGTCTTGTCTTGAACTAGAAGGTTATACCTAGGTAGGCGGTAGGTAAGTGTACTTCTTTACCAGGTACTACGTAAGTTTACCAAGTAGGTACTAAAAGTTGGTATTTTCCAATCGCCAGTCTATCATTGGGTTTGATCAAGGGCGTACGTGTCACGAAGCAGATTAAATCTTATAGCCACAGATTATTAGCAGTTACAGAGTCCGGCGTGACCTCAAAATACCTACAACAGTACTACAGACGTACGTACGTACGTAACTACTCAGTAGGCAAGATACCTACATGGTGAGGTTAGGTTTAGACAAGATTAAAGTAAACTCTTCATTACCTAGTCAACAGTTAGGTATAAATAATCATACTAATATTATAAACTAGCTGGACCCGCGACTTCGTCAGCGATTGCCTGCAGACTAATTATTCGCACTTGGGCACAGTTCCGTTTCTCTTATATTAACCAACACTGTGGTCTGCGGTGAAGCACTCTTATCAAGAAAGGAGCTTTTTACTTTGGATTTGAAAACTTTCAGGTTGTATTTCTCAGAAGACAATAACTCAGGTAGGCAGTTCCTTCGCTGTTCAACCACTAAATGTTGAAGTGAAGTGCTTTGTGCGAGTCTTTGGAATTTCGACAGTAAAATGGAGTCTTGTCACCGAGGTTTTCCTTGTTTGTTGGTGAAAGAAAGATGATATCAGAAGGATATTAAATTGTACAGTTGCATTGCACAGTCTCCGAAATGTATCCGGTAAAAGACAGATAGTTTAGACAAATATAGACTCAATACGGTGATGTTCTAGGTTAGCTAATTATTTACACCAAAAAACGCCTGCTTATACCTATAACCTTAACAAAATCCTAAAAATATATAAGTAACCAAGTAATATTTCTAGAAGACCAATAATAATTGAGTAAATAGTTCTGAAAAGAACTTAATTTAAATTAAATTCAATCCGAATTTATTTTAAATAAACCGGTCAAGTGCGTGTCGGGCTCGCGCACTGAGGGTTCCGTACCACCACAAAATACAATAAATAGTTGTCTGAGTAACCGAATTACCAGTTATTAAAACGCCTTCCAAAATTGTGGTAAGAAATTTGCTACGCAGTTTGCTACAGGCGCTCGAGTATAATAACTTGCTAATGAACAGAAATTTTCATCGACTCGCACTTGTCCATTATTTATATTTGTTGTTATACTTTAGAGTGTGTACTATAATCATGTTAAGTTTGATACTTGTAAGTATTAGCGTTGTTATATCAGAGCTAATACAAAAATACGTTTGTTGTATCCCCCTTTCATTTTTACCTCTTTGACTTTTTTATTATTTGTTAGTCAATCCGCTGTAACATTACATATTCTGTGAAAATTTCAACTGGCTATCTGTTACGGTTCGAAGGATACAGCCGTTAATAGGTAGGACAGACAGACATACAGACAGACATACAGACATACAGACGGACGGACGGACAAACGGACAGACGGACAGAGTTGGCTTAGTAACAGGGTCCCGCTTTTACCCTTTGGGTACGGAACCCTAAAAATGATGGCATTGAAAACTTGTTTCTTTTACGTGATAGTCCATAGAGTAGGTATTTTCTTTCTTATGGATGTCTTCAGGGTGGTGTTACTGACTTTGACAATAGGGCTACCTAAGTACCTACTCAACATACACTACAAAGTGCGCTACAAATCTACCTCCAGCTTAAGATGAGCCATACGTTCATAGGTTCCTGTACATTCCGGAGGTCAAGTTATTTGGACATAATACTGACAGTTGTGATGTCTGTAATTTCTGAACTACGAAATCGAAGACTTTGAAATTTTTACGGGATGTTTTTTAATGTACCTCCTTTCTAATAACAAAAATAATTAATGAAATCAGACTACGCGGTAATGAATTACAACTAAGTACACATTTTGACTTTCATCTGCTCGACCAATGCAAAATTTCGGGATAAAAAGTACTTATCCTATAACCTACCTCGTAGTATGAACTAAAATTAAAGTTTAATTTGAACCATTGAGTAGTTTCGGCGTGATGCACGGCCTAGATACAGACAGACAAAAATGAAACAAAAATACAGTTTTGACTTCAGTATCGATTATACAGGCGATGTAAGGGGAACACTCTCGAAGCCAAAAGAAGGTAATTGTACTCATCATTATGAACCACTTTTAGTATGGGTCCAACCCTGAAATCGCGAGAAAAAAAACAGATTGATCTAGGTCTTTCTCGAACATTCCAAATCGATTACAATAGTTTGTACTCATTTTAGAATTATATCGATCATTCCAAAATTTCTAGAACTTTCTCGAACATTATAGATAGAGTAGGTATTTCCTTTCTAAAGGATGTCTTCAGATAGGCTATCTAAGTACCTACTCAACGTACACTACAAAGTGCGCTGCAAATCAATCGCCAGCTTAAGATGAGCCGTACGTTTAAAGGTTCCCGTACATTCCGGAGGTCAAGTTATTTGGACCTTATACTGAGGGTTGTGATGTCTGTAATTTCAGAACTACGAAATCGACGACCTTGAAATTTTTACGGGACGTTATTTAATATACCCCCTTTCTAACAAAAAAAGAATTACTGAAATCGGACTACGCGGTAATGAATTACAACTAAGTACACATTTTGACTTTCATCCCCTCTCCTAAGGGAACCATGCAAAATTTCGGGATAAAAAGTATTCTATAACCTACCTCGTAGTATGAACTCAAATTATGCTAAGTTTCATATGAATCCATTGAGTAGTTTCGGCGTGATGCGCAGCCCAGATACAGACAGACAGACAGACAGACAGACAGACAGACAGACAGACAGACAAAAATAAAAAAAAATACAGTTTTTACTTCAGTATCGATTATAGAGTGCCGTCCAATTTTTTTTTTCAAAATATCTTCAATGTACAGAATTGGACCTGTTACAGTTTTATTATAAGTATAGATGGGAAAGTGTGTTTGTTTGTTTGTTCCTCTTTCACGCTGCAACGGAAATTGACCTGATTTTTTGCATGGGTACCTATAGTTCAAGAGCCAGAGAGCTACTTTTCACCATCACCATTTTTCATCACTACGCGGGTGAAACCGCGGGGCGCAGCTAGTTATTAGTAAACCAACCAGGTAGATGCTGTCCGTTTAGATTTTTATATAGGTAACCTCCTTAATTCGGCCCTTTCTCAAAATCTTTTCTTCTGACCTCTACACGAGCCGGAATCTACCTGTCTTACCTATTTCAACAAGAAATATTTGTGATTTTGTAATAACTGATTGACTTAGTCAGAGAATGAGTACCTACCTAGGTAGGTAGGTATACCTATTTCGCATTTATAAATATAGATAAAAATAGAAAGACTATAATATTGGTGTATCACTCAGTGGTATCTAACTGGTAACAGTAGTGGAATAAATGTAGGTACTAGGTACCTATACCTGTGACCTGGGCCCCGATTCTACTAAATAAATTGTTTTTAAATTGTAATTGTTACAATTTTATTTTTTAAATAATTGCCTCAAATTTTAATTTTTATTATTTTATACTAATTTATAATATAAGGTGGTGGTATTTTTCTAGTATGAAAAAAATTTTAAACTGTCTGTTATGAGGCAAATATTTTAAAAATAAAATTAAAACAATTACAATTTAAAAACAATTTTTTTAGTAGAATCGGGGCCCAGTTTAGTAACAGATCGTAGTTATAACGTAGCTTCTCTGGTAGTGGCCTTCACGTTCATGAAAGCCAGAAGCATAGCCTATGAGTGCCTTCATGAAGGCCAGTCTGGAGTTCTGGACAGACTGCTTCATGAAGGCCAGCCTTAGCTACGTGAAGCCCAGGGTCCTGTGGTGTAAGACTGGTGGCAATGGTATTCGCGTGCTATCCTGCCTGCTAGCGGCAACTGACTTGCACCAGGCGCTCGAGCAAGACAGCATGCGGCAGACGAACCCCATGGTCACCAGATTTGAGGCCCGAGCTCTGGCTTTCAAGATGTCAAGTTGTTGTTTTTTTTTTTTTTTTTTTTTTAATTTAATAGGCTTGCGCTTGATGTTAAGCGATGATGCGGTCTACGGTGGAGCACGCTTGCCAAGAAGAAACCTATTCACTCGTGATTTGAAGACACCCAGATTGTAACGATCGGGGAACACCCATTCAGGCAGCGCATTCCAAAGACTAGCAGTTCGCACAATAAAAGTGGAATCAGAGCGCTTCGTTCGGTTTTTCGGAATACCAACCATAAAGCGGTGTCGATTTTTTGTGCCCGCTCTGGCAGTCCGATAGAAAAATAGGCAGGAGGGAATTAGATCATGAAGATCCGATGCACACTCTTCGAAATGTATACGGATTTTTGGAGACTAAAGCCATTATCAGAAAAGTTACGCAATAAGAGTGCAGGTCACCAGGTCCACTTCAGATTCATCTCGTATTAGAAATCCAATCTTGTACCGAGGGCGTACGAGGAGATGGAATGACATTACAAAGTGATTCGACGTAAACAATCGAGTGACGTGACACCATGTCTACGACCTTGGATGTCGTGCCTTGGTCACGGTTTTCTGCACTGGAGACTGGCAGAATCAATGAGGCCTATGAGCGTTGCAGTGATGATGTATTCCTGCAGTCCTAGCACGGGCCGTGGACAAATTGTCCTTCCACCGTTTTTATCCTGAGATAAAAAGACAAACGTATCCATATTCTAGCTTTGTCGCGTCTAAGCGTAGATAAAAACGGTGGAAAGACAATTTATCCACAGCCCATGCTAGGCCTGCAGGATGATATCGGCCACAGCGACTGTTTTGAATAGACCAGTGGGCTTACTCTTGACACTCGATTTCAATCGTAATTTGGGATTGGGATCGAAAACATGCCATTTGGTACTCTTCAATCGCGTCAAGAGTACCGAAAGCGTCGAGTTGAGTCGATTTTATTTAGGTCCATAAAATTCCACCATTATCGGTTCCAATCGTGCGCTAGTTTAGAATTCAAGAGTACTAAAAATAGCATGTTTTCGGTCCCAATCCCAAATTCGATTGAAATCGAGTGTCAAGAGTAAGCCCACAGGTTACTTGGTGCGCCCTCACAAGGCTGATATAACCAACGTTGAGTAGGGAGTGTTCGGGCACAGTAGGTATACAGAGTATGTACAGAAGGTAACTAACGCAACATATCTTAAGGGCGAATTTGGTTACCTACACGTAAGAACCGAGGTGTGTTAAAGTTGACACATGCCTATGCGATTGACTTAGTAACGTGTAAAGTAGGTATTAAAAGTGTATGATTCATCGAAGCAAACCTTCAAGCCATACGTGTGACCATTTTTATAAAGAATTCTGTCCGGAAACATGTGGCCAAAATGCACATGGTTCCAAATTCGAAACGGGAAATTAAAGGTAGATTTCTCTTTTGCACTATGTTGATTTTAATTTTAGCAAGCGTAGGAAGTAGAATGTAGAAAGTTGCAATAATAATAAAATTATTCATGAAGTGAAGTATATCATTTGGGATATAGGTATACTTATGTATGCTTTGCTATCTACCTACGTATAACATGTCAATGACCTGAGATAAATGCGAAAAGAATTCAAGGAGGCCAGTCTGGCAGGTAGGAATCTGTGCATCCCGCCTCTGGACCGGAAGATAAGGCTTCACGCACAAAAATAGTGGGTACCTATAGGTAAATGAGATAACACAACATTTGTTACATGTCCGGTATTGAAATACCTAGTATTGTGGTGGAGTTATCGCACACGTCACCGGCGCGCCATCACATGACTCACGGTTACAGAAAGCACAAACAATACCTCGATATGATGTCGATCAACACCTCGCCTGCTGGAGCAGACCACACCATTATATGTCACTGAACACAACACTAGTCCACCTGCGCACACAGACCACCATCTCACGGATAAGGACCTACACGTTCCCGAGTGATAACGCGGCCAAACAAAAAAAAACCGGGGGTCCTAAGAAGGTCGAATCTGGTATTTTTTTCTGGAGAGCTGGCAACGTCGCAGTTGCCGGACGAGCGTTCGGCTCGCGCTCCGCTCATTGGCCGAGTGCGGTGGCGGCCATCGCTGCCGACCGACCGGTGGCCCAATGACGTCGCGAACCGCACGCCCCGCCCACATCCTCATCGCCTGTTGAATGAATTCCGCGGCAGTCGCGCTGGAGACGTCGAACGTAGTGCATGTGTCAACAACTTAGAATATTATGATTTTGATTTGACTGAGCTGGAAACGAGCATGTGAAAAGAGTTTCGAGGAGTGACATTTTAGAAACGTGTATATAAAAATATACAAATCTATTAATTTCAGGAATACAATTATTATGAGTGGCATTTAAATTCGAAAATTGCAACTTAAAAAAATTTGCATGTCAACGTTTTAGTAACAGTTAATTAAAACAAAAATAAACTAATGGTGATGAAACTAAATCACTAAAAACGGATACGTAATAAGAACGTAAAAAAATAATTAAATATAGTGCCAGTTAGCATTTATAGATCGCAGGTTTGTGATATTGTCACCTCATTTAAAATGAAACAAATTCGAAAATGCTTCGCGTTATGCTCTTTTCTGGTAATGTTGGATCATATTGTTTTAAGTCCATCTAGTTGTAGCCCCAATTACCTGTAACAATTGAAAAAAGCATGACATTATTTCTAGTTAAAAGATTTTTGACTAGTTAAGAGTTTGACTGCATGCAACATATACAAAAATACCGTAAACATTATGTACAAACTTCACACATGGTGTATACTTAAAAATAAAGACGGATAGGAAATTGTAGTGCTTTTTTTTTTACTTTTTTTATAGGTAAGTAAGTATATTTTATCTTCTTGGTAAGAACATAAAACCATTGCAGTTTTGTACAATATCGACCCATTAGTGCAGATATAGTTAAATTTAACAGAGGTATACTGTTAAAGATATGGTTAAGTAAGATTGTAAGTATGAATGAAATATCTAGGTACCTATGGAACCTATGAAAAAAAAAATGCTAATTTTAGCACGATGGTAGATAGTTTACTAAATAAAATATGTTGTTAATAACGTTCTGTACCAGTTTATGCTAGTTTTTATTTCTCTACCTGATTATATTGCTAAGTAAATAGGTAAGTTGTGCCACATCTCTGGAACAACGCATTATAAAACTATCTCCATGAAGCATTTTGTCTGGCAGCCATTTTGTGTCGAATGCGGCAAACATCCAGTCTGACAAACTATGTTCATATTCGTGTTAAATGCTATGACACATAAAAATATATTAGTACAGCAGACACGAGTAACTATTGAAAAACAGCGGACGACTTTTGTCTTCGTAACAATTTGCTATTAGCTTAAGCAAGGTTCTGTCCTACAAGGCCACCAGACAATAGGCAAAATTAACTTCAAAAATAGACCTCATGTATTTGGGTTGCGCTTAATATGTGTATGTGTGGGTGGAAAAGATTATAACATTGTTGGATGTAGGTGTGCGGAATGTAGAGATAATGCGCGTCTGGCGCTGTGCGGGCGCACAGCACACACACATGGCTAAATGAAAGTGCGCAAACACAAGCGCGCGTTCTGTGCATTTGAGAAACACATTTTTCCTCCTAAACGGAAATGCATCGTCTCTCTCGATTGAGCAGTGACGCCCAGGCGCCTTTGTAACAACGTAGCCAGACTTAGGTACAAAGACAGGAATTACATGCAGAAAGAACAAGATGATAGTGATGCTAGAAAAACCGTACTCAATCGTAATTTAATAGCAGTTATAAGCAATGGAATCCGTTGGATAGTTACCAAGCTGGCACATAAATAACATTCTTTAGAGAAGTGGTGACACTGGTCAGCCAACAAAACCAATGGACACGAGCATTATATCTCGAAGTTTTCCCAAGCCTACGTACCTAATATGCAAATGGAGATTTATATGAGGGTTCTTATATTAATGGAAACAATAGTAGCCTTCGTACGGTTCGCGGCTTATAGTACAAACCTACAAACACATAGGTACAAGATTGTTGAAAGAGAAAAAATATTTTCAGTCTCAAATCAAAAGGCAGGCATTTTGATTTAACAAAGGCTTCGCAGGTGCAGGTAAAGATGACACATGAGCAAATAATACGTGTGTAGTCAGTTCAAACACCTTTGAAGTAAAAAAACACACAAAGCGGATATAATCATCGGCTCAAGGTAAAATTATAAACGCCATTGTCGCGGGGGCGGACGCACATTCAGCTAAGACTTGTTCGTGAGAAAAATATCTCGAATCTTCACAAAAATATTAGATTTAACGATTCTAAGTGTCTTGAACGGATACTTATAAAGACAGATCATATTTGTCTAGATAGTTAACATTCAATAGTGGTTCTTTACTCATATAAACTACGGTGCCTAATTTCTTACGAACTTCATTTACTGACGGTAATGTAAGAAGACTTTTATAGAAGTCTTCAATATTCTTCAACAACCGACCAGGGTCTACAAATAAACGAGTCGGGGTAAAAGCGATTCCGCTCCCAATCCATTTCTAAGCCGGACTGAGGCTGAAGCTTCCACGAGGCCGGATCGATAAAACCGGGGTGGGTGGGTTACGTCGACTTGGCAGATCGACAACGGCTTCCGACCCAATAAAAACATTATCATGTCTTTAGATATAACGTACATGGTGGCTACAGCATCGTTCTAACTACATGAGCAGATTGGTGAGGGAGGAGAAACCAGTTGAGATGCCAAAAACTTATTTGTCAAGGTTTTATACAAAACAAGTAAATACCTAGCCAATGTGCCAGACTATTTAAATGTGACTTGTATTGTTAACAGACCAAGCAAAGCTAGCTAAATAAAAATAGTTTTAATGTCTTTTTGTGCAATTGAGTAGGTAGAAATTAAAATGTATGTAAGAAAAAGAGATGAGTTTAAAAATCCGTAGCAAAAGAGGATAATTTGAAAATTTTGTAAATCACTGGCGAACATCGTGTTCGTGCAAATCACGCCAAAGGTTCTTTCGCAAGTGCTTGCTAATCCACACACGCCATTGCGATATTCGATTAGAGCACATTGCTTATACATTCTGTTCGGTGGTGTTCTGGGAATCGGTACAGACAGCCATGAGATCATAATGAAATACAAGTTTACAGATTGCGTGAAGGTAAAATAATAATGAAAACCATACTTAAATAGGTCTGCTTGTTTAAGTAAATATCCACCATGCTCTACACCACGGATAGAGACATTATACTCATAAATTCCCTGATTATTTACGTCATGGGTTAATTATGGGTAAAGCATTCATTTTCTAATCGGACAGTGTGTAAAAGTTCTGTTCATATAGAATGAGCAATCAAATAATATCGCTATGTCATCCACCTAAATCATTCGAGTGACTGAGAGAATAAAATCAACAGGGCAAACAAGGTCGACGGTATTTCTGGAGGGACTGTAGTTAATTGCTTCTAGAGGGCACGTCCTCGAGAGGTCACGCAGCGACACGAGGCTGGGTTCTGTGGGGACCTCAGTTCTAAACGCTTCAGTTAGCGCGACTGTGGTAAAAAGTAGAATCAATAAATTGAACAAAGGAAAAGTTGCTTTTTGTTTCTCTAAGAAAAAAATTCTCTGTTCATGTGGAATAGTATTTGAAACATTGATTTGGCGCGTGACACTTCTCAATCAAATCTTCCAAAGTTTACAAAGTTTATACCTGTTACCTGAAATTGGTTTATCAGACGTTTCTAGACAAGACTTTACAAAAAAAATATACTAAGAACACAAGCTCAACCATAGGCAAATGCCACAAAAAACGATTATTACATTTCCTATGTTATTTTTGACAACGAAAACCAACGTAGCGTGTATGTTTAGATCTGTAATCAAATTACATCGCATGTCAATCATACGGCTGAAATGCTGGAATTACTGTTTTATATCTGTCATAGCAACTCCAAATGTGACGAGCAATTACTTAAAGCGTAATTAGTGTAATGAATAGTTATAGAAACGCATTATTAAAATGTCTTGTCATCTCTAAGACCTCACGAAGTAACCTTACCATTATATACCAATATAACACGAGTTGTACATATATTATTTGAGTTTTATTTTATTTCCTGACATTTCGAATACTTTGCAGTTTCCGGACTTACAGGTAGACTAGATGACGGATGTCTATAGAAAATATAGAAATAAATAATAATATAATAATTATAATAATATGTTTTATTTAATGTGGCTCTAAGGCTCTAATGATATTGATAAACAGTAATTTGGGTTTATGAGGTGAAAATAAAGTCTCATCTTTAGGTAAACTCGATGTTCATCTGGGGCGGAGCTAAGTAAATACTTGAAGTTTATTAAGTAAGCTGATATTATTAATTTCAAGAACAAAAAGGTCGAAGCTCCGTGAAATCACTGGTATAGTAGTTGTATTACTACGCGATAAGCAAATAAATTATCAATATAAACAGCTGATACGCTTTTCTCCCGAGACCCGCTTCAAGGTCTTCTAAAGGAGGGATTCCACCCCTAGGGACGCGGGGGGAGGGAGAGCGAGGGAGCAGAAAATCTAATTTCGCACCCTCTGCGAGCTCGGCAGGGGCCGGACGTAGACATGACACGTATCTCTACCTACTCTATACATATAGTAGGTACATATACCTACGTTGATATCTATAGAAAAATCGTGCTAGGTACGGAAAGCCACCCTAACAGAGAAATGGCGGTCTACTGAAAATCGATTAGAACATTTTTAATGATGAACGTTATTAAATTACGTGCTTATTTCAGAACGTGACAAAGTATTATTTTTATTGACAAAGTTCAGAAATCTACCTTTGCATGTTGAGAAGTCTGGCAACGTCGCAAACTCCATACGTCCATAGTGATACCACAGAAAAGAGAAGTAATTTTCCCTTCTGTGTGTAATTTTCACTCTCAGATTGATTTAGGCATTGATCTATATGTAACTACGTAGTACATAATATTTATTAGTCTATGGATCTGTCCAGTCTGATCTGAGAGTCACTAAACTTGTTGAGTGCACTCAGTACCACTAGTACCATATTCAGTAGGTAGGTATCCACATCACACTAAAAATAAAATTTGGTGTGGAGGTAGTTTATACTCTAAATTAACACAAAAGGTTTTAAGCGCTAGAATAACTTCACAAAGAAACCAAGTACATTCGCAAAATTTGAGCCATTCAAATGGTGTCACAACAGTATATGGCTCCAAAAAATATATATAAAAAAAATCTATGACAATTTGCGCGGTGTAATCGTACCACAGCAAATCAGAAAAGCAGCATAAGAGTTATGGTGTGACATTCCACAGGTAATCCATTAATTTTCTTGCTTAAATCGTTTAAAATACCAATCGAAACGTAAGCTACAAAGCGAATTTGTAGCTTACGTTTTGAGAAGGCGTTGTTTGGAAACCTTCCTTCTCTAAGTAGTTATTCTAAGGTTTTAAGGTTTGTATCCCGAAATAGTTTTTTATATCCATTTTCTTTTTTAACGCAGGTCCGTAATTTTTACGAACCTGGGTTGAAAATTTGCATGGAAATTTTGAACGCAGGTGCGTTTATTTTGTATGATTTGCAACGGACGCGTGTTAGTGTGAACACGCACTGACAGTCCAACGACACTCTGATTAAATTGGAGGTTGGTAGTACGTTCGCTACATTTAACAAGGGAATAGTTTTATAAATCTCATCTTCCGTCCGTGTTACACAACAATTGTAGCATGAGAGCAGCGGAATCCGAGCCAAGTTCCGCCCCTTTGTTGTTTTCCTGCAGACTATTTTCACTTGACTCTTGCCAAATTATTGTACATAGCCGTCTACATAAACTGAGTAAGTACTACCTACATAACATACATGTGATTCAACAGTTCGACCGTTTTCAACACGTACGTGCAATGACGATGTAACCAATTAAAACCACTATTTCAGTAGTAGGTGCGTTAAATAACTTTATGATTTACCTCATTTTTAAATGCTTTTAAAAATTCGTTTTAAAAGTACCTACGCGTCCACCCAGTGCACGCAGTGGGTACTTACCATAGAAATCAATACAAAGCAACAATTCCGTACGCTCAGATTCCGACCTAGTGGACTCACGCGTACCTTTAGCACAGAACACATAGGTAATAGTTTAGTGTTCTTCAAAAAGTAAGTATTTCCAATAACCTTTACCACAAAGTTATAAAATACTTTTTTTAATTAATTGACTTAAACATTTAGGTAGGTAAGTACTAACTGCTTAGAGATACCTAAGTATGTAACGAACAGCCTACCTATTCGCATACCTAGTATACCTACCTACTTACATTTAATTTGTTCCAACACAATGGTAGGTAGGCAAGTAATTCTTGGTAACAGATAACGATAATACCAACCTATTGTAAGATAGATTTGAGAATAGATACACAGATAGATAACACTACAAAACAAACTGATAAAAATACGCATGGCGCGACGTTGCCGCTCCGCGCGGTGCTGCCGTGCGACGTTGCCGCTCCGTCGCCCGCCATTTGCAATTCAGACGTGGTTACGCCACACACTCTCAAAATAAAAACAACAATGTTTTATAAATGACGGGGCGCGATTGTTGCTGTACCGTCACTGGCTCGTCAAATGCACCGCGTTTATTGCTAGTGACGTGTCAGTATTTATTTGACGGACGTGGAATAAATCAATGTAAAAGCAACCTAAGGTACGTAAATGGTACCTTACTTACAAAATTACCCTCCATCAATACCTAAATACTCTAATCTTTAAGTCCAATTATTACACTAAGATAGATAGAAACTCTTTATTGTGTACTCCAGAAATAAAAATTACAACACGATAGAAAACACAAGGTAAGGTAGGTTAGGTACTTACTACTTAGTAAGCAATTTCCTCTTCTCTTCATCTAGATACCTATCATAGGAGCCTCGATTATACATACTTACTTAGATTTAGGATAGAAAAGCTATCGAATAGTGTATAGTTATACCTATATAGGCTGCTAATGTATGGCAAAAGCTAGCTATGATAAAAACATCACGATCGTTCCCAATCACACCATAGGAGCATAGGAATTCATAGATTCATAGCCAAAATAGTTATGTAGTATAATACAACCTCATAAAGTACTAACCACCAGGCGAGGAGTCAAAAACTACCAAATGCCATGTTGGAGCGGGCAATACCCGACGTTTATTAAGTAGATAAACTAGATAAGCAAACCTAACTTAGCGAGGATTTTAGCGGAGTGAGAGTGTCGGAAGTCGGGACCCTTTTGACGTTGACAGGGCCCATTATAAAAATATTGAAATAGCATAGATAGTGGCTAGTCAAGATACACGAGACGCAAGAAACATGGTAGCATGTTTGCCTGTCCTGTCACCCAACCCGCTGCACCTTCGTCGTGTTACAGCGGACGGACGTATGTATCAGCTTTCCGATTCACACACCCGTCCCGTGCATAACAGGTTCAACCACTTGCCACGCTAATCAAGCTGGAAACCACGATTCACACCGCGACCGAAGATAACTGAATTCTCATAGCAGCAGCGTCTTCAACCTTCAAAATTGTTTTTATTTTAATTCGACTGGAGTTTTTGCATGTCTAATGTCTATCCATCGATTTTGGTGACTTTTTTTTTAACTTAAAATGATACTCGTCCTTCAACTGTGGTCACAAAATGTATAATTTCGTCGAAAAAGGTATAGTACTACTTGCAGCTTCGTGAGCTAAAGGTAGCTTCTCTCTGTGTGACTGTGAATTGTCCTTTCGGCCAGCTAGGCATCATATGCATTCTTTCACGTCATATCGAATGAATTTGCCTAATAGCTGTGCTAATACGATAATCTTAGAATTTGCCAGGTAACGAAGAACCGTTAAGTTTTGGAGTATTTTTCCCGTGACGAACACGCGAAATCGGAAAGTTATGGTAATTTTATAAGGAGCCAGCAAATATGGTGCTAACTGTTCTGAGTAGGTATTTTGATTATATTTAAATCTTCTACGGTCTATATAAAGCTTGCTGTTTTTATTTTACATTTTATTATTACTATAGATATTAATTTGTTAAGTCTTCTTTAATGACTTTAGTTCGACCCCTGGAGCTATGTTAAAAACATCAGAAGCGCTAGAAAGTGAATGGAAAGGAAATATGTTTATAATCTTGTTCTTGATAGTAAGTAAACTATAAGATGGAGAAGTGCCAGAGCACGCCGAGCCTGCCATTCCTGCTAAGCCCGGCTTTAAGGAGCTTTCAGACTATGTTATATTATAACTAACTACTTAGTTCTAGTGTCTAGTACCTATATTGCATCAAGATTCATAAAGTTGCCTTGCCGCACTGCCCAGGTGTAGCAGTCACTCAGCCATAGGTGAGTGTGAGTAAACCACTGCTGTGTCCTTTTTATACAAAACAGCATTGCCAAAATATTACTTTTGTAACAAATATCGCGACTTTTGAAGTTTTGTCTTTCTCATCTTCCCTGCTAAAATCGTTACTCAGGGCGGTCGCTTGCCTTGAGGTGAGGCCTAAGTAGAGGGAATAAGGACAATGCGGCATGCGAAGAAAAATATAATCACATTAATAATATTTTATACGCGAAAGTAGGTATATTTGTTCGTTTGATATCTTTTCACGACTGAATGGTTGGACAGTGGCAAAGTGCCAGTGAGCATCGATTTCACAAGGAAGTTACAGAGGGAGGATATTTTCTATCCGAAAAGTTGCGATAACAGGGCAGGGCAGGACATGTCTGGTGCGGTTATTATATCGTAGTCTGAAGAGGTCTTAAGAACACGACTTCGACCGGGCGACCGAAATAACAGATATTTTTGTACTCACACGCGTTTTATAAATTAAATATCCTGTTTTAGATTTTTATGCAGCTATAAATTTGTGCCGGCACTTTATTTCGGGCTGAAAGTCGTCGATCAATCGCTTCGCTGTTCGCACGTATAATGGAAGGTCGTCTACGAATTGAGTTATATTGCCTCAAGTTGTGTTGTTAAGTGCCGTGTAGCGGCGGCCGCACTCTACCGGAGAGACTGAAGCGCAAATCGAAATTCATGTGTGTGAAGTTGCGCCAATTGCACAAGCATTTTGTAAAGTCTTTTTTGATGATGACAAGATGACGATGATGCATAAAGTAGCACAGACGAGACGGATTTGGTTGACGGACCGCAGTCTGACCAACGGGAGAGAAAGAGAAAATTTTGTCATTCTCTCCCGTTGGGTGGATGGCGGTCCGACAGCC
Source organism: Agriopis marginaria (assembly GCA_932305915.1). Classification (NCBI taxonomy): domain Eukaryota; kingdom Metazoa; phylum Arthropoda; class Insecta; order Lepidoptera; family Geometridae; genus Agriopis; species Agriopis marginaria. The sequence goes on from OW029935.1 coordinate 510,622, forward strand.
AAGTCCGTCACGTCTGTTAGCTACTTTAGACTGATGCGCATTTGCCAATTCAATTTGAAAACTGGCTCTAGAGCTAACCATACAGCTTACACGACGAGTAAAGTTACTAATAAATATATACTGCTTGCCATGTAACACATAAATCAATCGATATTCTCGGTTTACTTTGACATGCTGTATTCAAGTCTGTTCTTTTCTTACTCAAGCCGCTCAAGCGGCAGGCCTATATGCCTCATCTTGTTCGCGAGATGATCTTTCTAAAGTAATAAAGAACTGATTGGATTCCGACGCGTCGTGCCGCTCCTTTCACTTTACGTCGCCGTCTCGGTCGCTGGTAAATATAACTACAAGAGTTTAGATATCAACGGTGGCTAGTAAAATTAAAAATGCGTGAGCATTTATGCTACTGTCTTTATTTTATTTTTAAGACATTTTTGCTTACGACGTCACTGCTGCCGTCCATGATTATTAATAAGTCATCTAAATGCTAACTATCGACAAAAAAAATTACTCACAAAGAAATCATACAATTTCTGTAAATACAAGCAATACGTACGTAGTTTTTTTTGGTGAGATTCTAGAGCTTGAGATCTGTGGCTCTGACTTATTTTTTCATACTTGTACCTACCTAATCTACATTCAGAGTCAGAAACGTGAATTTGTAAATAGGCATGTCTTGTATCTAAGCAAAGGTACAACAATCCAAGAGTTGGTATACGCCGCATTCTGTTGATGAATAAATACATCTATAATGGTTAGTCTATTAATCTAGCACTATCAAAATTATTATATCTAAAAATATACTTTATACTTATCATATAATACCTATAACCAGAGTGCTTTATTCACATTTCCCTCTCATAGTAGGGTATCTCGTAACGTAACTACCTATCAACTCTAATGAAATATGTATGGCCGGCCCTCATAAAACCAGCTTAGAGTTCTTAGAAACAGACAACGCGATGACAATAATAAAAAGAAGAATACTTTATTACACTTCGTTGAAAAATGCTATGACGTAAACAAAACATGAATTAGAAGAATTGGAAAAAGCTTTCAGGCTAGTTTGAGGGTCGCTTCGAAAGCTCCATTGAACGTATAGCTAAAAGGGTTTTAACGCGCCGCTGGGAGACCCACAAAGGACGTTAGAAGTTGGGAGCGCCAAATGGTTCCGTCTACCGCCAAAACCGTTCCGTAAGCTACAAAATAATCCTACGCGCAAAAAACCCGGCTCCCATCCCATCGACACGAGCCAAAGGATTCGAGATATGGAATAAATTGGACCGGGAGAGCGCAATCAACGATATTCCGGGCCATTAGCGCAGAGATCAAGCCAAATTCACTGCAGCCAGCCGCAGTGTCAAAAATATCAACCGTGGAAAAAAACAGCAGGAATTTAATTATGAATCGTGCTTGGCTTCGACCGGTCTGTGAGATAGAGACCGGTAAAAGTAGCGGGAAAAACAAATAATGAACGTGATCGCATGTTCGCGATGCGTTCTCAATTTATATTCGCACATAACTCTTTCGGATTCATTATAAGTTAGATGCTACACTAATTGAATGAATGGTATTTTACGGTTTATAGAAGCAGAGCGGCAACGTCGCGTGGCGCCCGCCCGCACAGCACGAGCTGGCAACGCGGCGCCATCGTATCCGTCGGTAGTCGGTGCGGCAACAGCTCACCACTGTTATTTAATCTGTGGCCTCGCCCGAGCCGCACGAAGTGGCAACGTCGCCTACTGATTCAGCAGTTCGCATTCAGGATTCTAGAGTCGAGATAAAGTTGGAAGTACTTTGTGCTATTATGTCTTCTGTGTCTATACTTACTTACCTATACATAAACCTTACCTACTTTTTGAATGGTGATGTATTAGTTTGTGGAATCCTGTAGGTAATTATAGCTATGATGATAGGTTTGTTAGATTTGTTTACGATTTACTTTATACGTTTTGACATTGTTGCGTGTGTTGTGTGATTGTGTCCCTAGCTGAAAGTTTAACTATAAGATAAAATTCTTATTGTGCCGATTATTTTGGTAGGTTAGGTACGTCTACGTATGTAGTATATTATGAAGGCACATACCTACCTGCATGATTGTGTTTCTTCTAACCGACTTCATAAATCTAGAATTATTCCTTTCCTCTTTACCAGACTTTAGAATTGATCATTGAGTAGTCATACTTAGCACTCACATACAATTCGCCCCTCGGGGGGGTTTGACAAGACCCACTTTCTGTTAGCGTTAATGTCATTGTCAATGTCATTCTCATTTTCATCTTTCCGCAGGCGTTAACGCTAGCAGAAAGTGGAACAGAATGGTGGAACCCCATCAGACAACAAGGTAGATGCGGTAAGGTCCTATAAGGTGGAGTGGCGGGTGCGAAAGCATCTGGTCTAAATCCGGCTTGATGCCATTACTCGAACTCACCCTGTAGACGACCTTAGCCCCTTTTTACACGTAGACTATTACTTACTTAGTTCATTGGTGTCGCTGCGAGTTTCTTTTGCTGTGCGTGAAAAATGCGTTAGTATGCCTTAGGTACCTTCTACTTACCTACTTGCAATTTCTGCTTAGAGCGGTTTAGCGGTACCTAGTCTGCCTACCTACCTAATACCTACTTATAGTAGAGAATAAAGTGGGTGTAACACATTATTCTAACATAGACATAATTTTCATTTTTCAACTTTAACATTTTTACAAAAACGAATAAAAAATATAAATAAAATTGTACGCCGTACCTGGCAAGGATATGAGATACATTTCCTTTCCATTCTTACGACCATGTAGGTACTTTAGATGTATGTTGTGTACCTACCATGTTCTGACAAATAAACAATTTGATTTGAACACAGAGACATTATTACTTAGTAGTTAGTACCTACCTATCTACACGTACACGAACGATAATTTTACCAAAGCATAGCTATATTTCCCCTGTTGGTATGATGTGAGATATCAACTATGAAGCAGTTGCAAGAGACCGTGAAGATGCAAGATGCGCCAACGGATGTGCATTGTGTTGTTGGATGCGTTGGTATAGGTAGGTAGGTACTTACAAATAACTAAGTAGGTACCTAGGTACCTACTTGCAATGGCCACTCTGTGAAGAAAAAGGAATATACCTAGTTGTTTTAATTTTTATTTTAGACTAATTTAAGTAACATGTAATAAATAGCGCCTTTAAGATCTTGTCTTTTTATTATCATTTTACATTATAAATATTTTCTCAAACACGTTCGAATATTCGATTATTATGGGCTCGGGGGTTCATATATATCCTCGATTCAAAATCTCTGGTCTTTACGGCGGCAATCACTGATGGACTCGCATTATGGGTGCCCAAGTGCAGACTTGATCTACCTACCTATTTGAACTATAGGTTGGTACCTAAGTCCAATCTTGCGTTTATTTATTGCCCTCATAGTAGGTATGCCTACCTATCTATTTACTATTTAAAGTAGTTAAGTGCCTACATTGTGTACAACATGTAGGTACACTTGTCAAGGTCGTTATACACCCCATTTATGAGCTCAAATTAATGTAACCCATAAACAAAAGAACAAAACAATTTAGCGTAAAAAGGGGGCATGTTGCCTCCCATTGCCGCTCGCCTCGTTCGGAGTGGGTCGGGCGGGCTGGCAACGTCGCATAGCGGTTTCGAGGAACGGCAACGCCGCGCCCGGGCTACTACATCAATACTGTCGACAAAGTTGTTTCCAAGTTGTTTCAGACTTTGTGGTTTGCAAAAATGTAAGCCGAAGCAAGCTACAGAGCGCCAAACTTATCTGAGTTGAGTGGAGGAGGCACGAAACTTATTTTCTGTGAAGAAAACTGACAACCTCAGATATTTTTTTTGTTTAATAATTTTCCTTATCTTACTACCTATAGCTACACCGTTATGTTCTATGCACTGTACACTATACACCGGTAGGTATGTCTTCTTTCTTGCTTGTAATGTAATGTTGCTTGTAACCGTGCCGGCGGCTGAGTGGCTGGCTTGAGTTCTTTTTTTTTTTTATAAATAATATGCTTGCGCTTGGCCGCCAGCTCGCCTGATGTTAAGCGATGATGCGGTCTACGGTGGAGCACGCTTGCCTAGAAGAAACCGATCTTGTAATGTCGTCTGAAGAGAATGATTCTGATTGATTTGGACGTTGTTAGTTCTGTCTGGCAGGACATGGATGTAACCGGTCACCATCTGATGATCCGAAGCCTGGTGCGCCATTCGAATTACAACAACAGCGCTAATGAGTACCGACACGTCCGCCTCACGAAGAAAACTTTGTGCCGTGTTTGTAGGTATTATTGGCGTAGGCAGTCTAGCTAGGTATTTCTACCTTGTTTTTCCATCCAAAGGTTGCCTGGAAGAGATCGCTTTTAGCGATAAGGCCGCCACTTGTGGCACTAGCTGGTAAGTGTTTTCTATCGTGTTGTAATTTTTATTTCTGGTGTACATAATAAAGAGTTCCTATCTATCTATCTTGTCTAGCAGGTAGGCTAGACCAAGGCCAGACCTACTTATAATTATAACGGCTACAGGTAGAAAGTTAATTTATGTTATGGCACACAAATTAGGATAAAGGTGGTAAAATATGCAAAGGTCACTCTCTTCTGTTCTGATATTTATTTTTGTTTTGTGTCTAACGATCCATTGTTTGTTCGTACCTACGCTCCGCGTATACCTACCTCTACCTACCTATATCAACTAGGTAGGCAAGACGTATAAATTAGATAGGTATTATACCTACCTACTTCGCTTTAACGACTTAAGTAATTACATGTAGGTAGGTATTCTTAATTGATTTCATTTATAAACTGCATTGATTATTTTCGACAACATAACTTACCCGGTTGGTACCTCTACCTAGTCTACTATAAGATCATTGTACCTATGTATAAATTATCCGAATAAATTGTTTTAGGCGTATCAAATTTTAAGCAATTTTTAGCGTGACACGAAAAGTGCATTCACAGTCGATCGAACGCTAAAATGATTTTTGCAGTTTTGCGGCACCGGACAGAGAGCGGTGCGGTCTGGCAACGCCTTGCCGCGTAGACAGCGCGAGCTGGCAACGTCGCGTCTATTATCAATATAGAGAGTGAGGCAAATGCAGTCAGAAATTTTAAAGTCTATACATAATAGGTAGGTTATCTAAAGTAAATAGTATACGTACACGACATGTGGACTTTGTTGTGGACACAAAACAGGTTTTATTTAGCCCAGGCCACAGAATACATAGGTATTAGTACAATACCCAGGCCTAGGGTTTATAACATTTATTAATACAAGTTAGTTTATACTTTACTAGCGGTCCGCCCCAGCTTCGCAAGGGTATAATAGATTATAGCCTATGTCACCCGGGGATAGTGTAGCTTCCCGTCAGTGAAAGAATTTTTCAAATCGGTTCAGTAGTTTCGGAGCCTATTCAATGCAAACAAACAAACAATCAAATCTTTCCTCTTTATAATAATAGTATAGATAGACAGGTACCTATACATAGCCGTGGTACATAGTACCTAGCTACCTACGTAGACTAGACTGGCGCAGTGGCGTAAAAGCAGGTGTTTTGCTGCCGAGAGCAAACATTTACGGAACGTGTTTTCCGTTGTCCAATTTTAACTTACGGCTTACCTACCTATTGAAAACTCATGTTAACAATTTCAAAATCATTGTAACCTTGGAGATATCGTAGGTATTTAACATAATGGAAATAATAAGATACCGACCTATAATGGAGGTAGGTAATTAATGATGGTTAGGCAGGTTATTGGTAGTGATAACAACTGTATCTTTTTAATTTTTAGCTGTGACTGTCCCATTGCGTGGAAAAAGCAACAATAAGAAACAAATATCAAGGACTAGGTAAGTAGGTAGGTAAATCGCATACAAAAACTTCAAATTAAATAAAATCATAGGTAGGTACGTATTTAAGTCTTATTGATAAGAAATCGTTATCGGGCATTGCATTTCTTGTTAGAGATTTTTACGTTATTCCGTCCCTCCCACAAGGACCTTGACACATTTGGTCACTGTTGTTATGTCGCATCCAGTAAAGTAATTTATATCATGTTCGAATTTTAAATCTTGGACAGTTCTAGTTTATTTTCTTTTTAATTTTTGGTTTCAGACGTATAGGTATTTACTATTTAGCCAGGTTTTTTTTAAATTTCTTTCCTCGTGATACACCAAAACTCTTAACCAAACATCGACATCAAAAACGCCCTTCGATCGAAAGCTCGAAGAAATGTAACGCGCGGTCGGCGGACGACCGACATGTAGGTATGCGTCCGCTGCGCCTTTCCTCTGTCGCAACCTCGTAACCACATCACGCGACCGGGCGTGCGCAGAGTCGCAGCGCGACTTACGTCACGTCGCGCGCGTCAGCCAGTAGAGTGCGACTCGTGGCGGTGGTCGCGCGTTCGTCGGTCTTTATTTTTTTCCTATAACAAACACGTCACTAGGTCGCGGAAACAAATTACCGACGGAATCATGTCGCGTGTGCGTGTCGCATTTATTTCGATTACTGCTTTCGCCCTTTCACCGATCGTTTTTCGTCGCAACGACCAAGGAGGCACCATACGTACGACTTTTTGAAATTGGACTTGTCAAGTTGCCAGTTACTTTTTCATTGAACCTGACAGAAAACTTTTTTCGATGTTGAATTTAAATTTTCGTGCAAATAATTTGTTGTGCCGCCTTGAATAAACAAGTAGTGATGTCCGAGACGTTAACATTCCACCCGGTAAAGTTTATCGAGGAGGTGAAGGCGCGGCCCGGGCTGTACGACCCGGCGCACCCCTTGGACCGCGCCGAGAGGCTCGAGCTGTGGAAGCAGGTGGGAGCGGCGCTCTTTCCTGATTGGACCACGTATAGTAAAGCCACTGCTTATGACAGAGGTGAGACCAACATGAAATCGATTATAATTGTGAGTCATTTCTGCCAATAATTTCACACTAGACGGCGACAGGCGACTGGTCGGCGTCGTTCATACTAAGTTATTACATGAATAGCAATAAAATTAGTATTTATTTATATAATAAATATAGGTACTCAAGCACATTTGAGTCAAGGAGTAGAAAACTAGAAACCAAAACCTTTACAGAACATAGTAATAGTGGTACCTACTATGTGGCTATAATATATACGAACAGAATGTTTTGTTACCTATTATATTTTTATGTACTTTAAAAAGAACTAAAACCATCAAACTATCTACTATAAAAAAAAATAAAAAAAAAACTATATTCCTGCAAAATACTAATAAAATAATCACAAAAACGCGTCATGTTTTGCGTCACTTATCTGTGACCTCGACATTGACCGTGAAAATCATTGTTTTATTGCCATCGTTCCACAATAAGGATTATAAATAACCTTAACGTACAACCGGACATTTTTTAAATGTCATATGAGTAACTTCGCAGAAATGTTATCAAGATTCAGTACAATGCGGTATACAGGCTTTTTTTCTGGTTTTGCACGTTTGGCCAATGAACATCAAGTTGATTGTTCCAGTACTGCAACTGCAGAAGAAGTGGCGTTCGTTCAGAGATGCGTACAACCGGGAGCTGCGCTTGCGTCGCTCCGACTCCAGCACCAGGACTCGGAAGGTCTACCGGTACTTCAAGCGGATGGCCTTCCTGGGCGGCTTCGAGGGAGACGTCAGCGTTTCAGAGTACGTGATTATACCTATTGCTTCTTCTAAGCATTATAAGGATCCGGTCTTATTGGAGAATGGAAAACTGCAGCTGCTGCGTTAAGGGTCCTGTATACCCTCTGCAGGTCTCTCGCTCGCACATTTTCACATTATTGAAGATATAAAATCAATGAGTGTGAATTTCCAAAAAGTAACAAAATCATGTCTTGGTGTCTATCGTAACATTACAAACAAAGAAATTGTCAATTTGATATATTTTAATGTGACACAGTAAAATGGTAACAAGTGATTTTTATTTCTCGTGTCATGTTATTCCGTCAAATTACAAAATATCGAAACAAACATTTCTATGTTTGTAATGTTACGTTTTTACCCTCTATTTATTCCCCATGACTGTAACAAATTATTGAACAATATTTTCTATAATGTAACATCCAGCTTAAATCCATGTCAATCCTTTATTTCCAGATCATCTGACATAGAAGAAGAACCAAAGCTTCTGTACTCTATACAAGACGCACAGTTAAAAGACGAAAAAGAAGTCGGACCTGCACCAATAAAGAAACAGAGAGTAAAGAAACGACGACGGCGGAGCTCTAGCAGCATACAAGCAGCAGAAGAATACGAAATACCGATGCCGTTGTTCTCATCGTCCGACATGGCGGAGAGTGAGATTGACAGTGACAGGTTGTTCCTAATGTCATTCGCGCCGGAAATGCGTCAGTTGCCGGTGCATCTCAAGATGTGGGCGCGGGCGCAGATAGCGAACATAATGCAGGAGGCCGTGAACAGTTACTGCAACAATACGATTCCGCAGGCCTTGATGGACGCCGGCGGGCACTTGAAGGGGAAACATCCTGATCTAGACCTTTCCGACTGATGGGGTGTTTGTTCTCTTCTATTTTTATCTGTGGTTTTGAGGGTCCTGTATACCCTCTGCAGCGTTCTCTCTCGCACATTTTCACATTATTGAAGATATAAAATCAATGAGTGTGAATTTCCAAAAAGTAACAAAATCATGTCATGGTGTCTATCGTAACATTACAAACAAAGAAATTGTCAATTTGATATATTTTAATTTGACACAGTAAAATGGTAACAAGTTATTTTTATTTCTCGTGTCATTTTATTCCGTCAAATTACAAGATATCGAAGCAAACATTTCTTTGTTTGTAATGTTACGATAGACACCATGACATGATTTTGTTACTTTTTGGAAATTCACACTCATTGATTTTATATCTTCAATAATGTGAAAATGTGCGAGAGAGAGAGCTGCAGAGGGTATACAGGACTCTTAAATGACATTCAAATCAGTCAAGCGAGGGAGTTAAGTTTCCTAGAAGCGGTTCATCCCGTTCATCGTTACAATAAGACATTTTATTTTAGACGGATTTTACTGATTTATTTCGTTAAGACCAAAAAAATTTTTAGGTACCTATAAATACCTATAAATTATGGGCCCTACTTAAAAGTTAAGCAATGCTTAAAATTACTGTCACCTTCTAGTTGATGGAAATTGTCACAGGTGAAAACGAGACAGAGCAATTTTAAGCTTTGCTCAATTTAAGTAACGTTTTTAAGTAAAGTATGTTTCTTATTTTGTTAAGTATGTGTTAATTATGTTAAAACTAGTAGTTCACGGTACATTATTATCATTTCAAACCCTGGAAGTTGGAATGTCTATCTTTTAGAAATTGCAAAAATATATTATAAGGTAGCGTTTAGTTTCAAGTTTAAATATGTTTTTAGTTATTAGTATTCCATTTTTAGGCACTAATATGTTTTAGTTAATTAAAAAAAAAAAAAAATGTCTTTGATGTCAAAGACGATTGAATATTTGTTTAAATCTTAAAAATAGTTCTAAAGCTCCTTGCATATAATTTGGCTGATAAGAGTGCTATATATAATGTATTGAAGTTATCAAACATATTTGCAAGACATACGCACAGCAATTTCATGACAAAATCAGCTGATTTTTGATTTTGAGTTTCGGGTGGACATTGTTGTCTTATTGACATTTTTGACATAGATCACGCCTGTTCGTCACCTTGGCAACCATGGCGCCAAGCCGTGGTGCGCATTTAAATTCAGCAACTGCGCAGTGCGCAGTAGTAGTGCGCATGTTTTGATGTCACTTGAAGAGTCAAAACCATGATGTCAAAACCAAGTCAAAACAACAGCAGCCTGCCAAAATACTGACATTTTTGATTTTTATGATAATTTGCATAATATTTTTTCTTGTATTTTTCTACGTTATTTTAAGGATAATGAATACACCACAATGTGCCCAAGTGGACGTGAATAATTTTGATGGACCAGTTATGTCACAGGAAAATCTGGTAAGATGCCCTGATTGTTCCCAAGATCGGCTTTTTAAAGGGCAGAGAGGCCTAAAAATACACCAAGGGAAATGCCACAAATCGAACAATATCCCTCTTTCGGCTCCTAATTTTAACCAAGTCCCTGGAAATTTGTCTTTCAGTGCTTGTACGAATCCTTTTTGGAAAACTATGGCCAGTTACAAAAATATCAAACCAGTTTTGAAACGCATTCCCAGAGGTGCCCGCCTCTCTGTCGCCACAGCTTTGTCCCGCGCCATTAAGGCTGTGGTTGACAAAAACTCCAAAAATAGCTGGGTACACTTGCTTTTCTTCCCGTATGCCGTACTTCACGTCAGTTTTGAAGCCAATAACAAAAAGTCTTTGACTACTCGAATTAAAGAGAACTGTGTGAAGTACGGTAGTACACTAGAAGAGCCTGTTTTTTTCGTTAACAACTCGGATCCTAATCAAAATTCAAAATTTTCTGTGAATCCGTTTGCTGAGTCTGCTATCTACAAACTTGTGGAAAGTAAAATCAGCGACGGGAATATTAAAGGAGCGGCACGTATTCTCTTTTCCAGTGACACGATTGCTCCCTCAAATTCTGAAACCCTCTCGATCTTGGAGGGAAAACACCCACCTCCAGCAACAAATCAAATACTTCCTGAGGCACCGATAGATGGCGATGACACCGTTGAGGTGACAGCATTGGAGGTTTCTGCAGCCGTCATGTCTTTCCAGAGTGGGTCTGCTGGAGGCCTGGACGCCCTAGCTCCGCAACATTTAAAAGACTTGTTATGTGGTGCATGCGGAGAGGCCGGGGAAGCACTTTTGAGGGACCTGACGGCTCTTGTAAACCTAATGCTGTCTGGCAAAGTGAACAATGATATCATTGAAATACTCTACGGAGCCAATTTGTGCGCTTTAAAAAAAAAGGACGGTGGCATTAGGCCAATTGCCGTTGGAACAACTTATCGACGTCTCGCAGCCAAAGTATGCTGCAAAAAGGTAGCACCAGTTTTGGCAAACCTTTTTCAGCCTCTACAGTTAGGGTTTGGCTCGCGCGGTGGCTGTGAAGCTGCCGTCCATTCTGTTAGAACCTTTTTGAATCAAAATTGTGGTGATTTGTTGCTGAAGGTGGACGTAAAGAATGCCTTCAATTCATTAGATAGAGGTGCCCTACTAACGCAAGTCAAAGACAAAATTCCAAACTTATATGATTTTCTTTGGCAATGTTATGGATTCTCTTCAAAATTGACTTATCATGGCAACGAAATTACTTCCGCTGTCGGTTGTCAGCAGGGCGACCCACTAGGCCCTGCAGTGTTTAGCCTCGCCATCCATCCTATCATCGAACGCCTAAAATCAAAACTAAATGTTTGGTATTTGGACGATGGTACTTTGGGTGGTGACGCAAATAGTTTATTTGACGACCTCACCTTTTTGATTTCTGAATTTCGCACCATTGGTCTAGAGCTAAATTTTTCAAAATGTGAACTTTTTATTCCAAATTCATACCCAGCAAAAGATTTGTTAATAGAAAAATTTAATGTTTTGGCTCCCAATATAAAAATTGTTAATAACAGTACACTTCGTTTGTTGGGCTCTCCTATTCTGGATGAATCTTTCCCTCTTTTCATTGAAGAAAAAATTCTAAATTTCCTTCAATATTCGGACCGCTTAGAAAAAATTAATACCCACATGGCGTTCACGATTATTCGTTTTTGTCTATTTGTACCAAAATTTACATATCTCGTCCGATGTTGTCAACTCTGGAAGCATCCAGATCTACTTAAGAGTTTAGACAACATCGTCAGAAACACTTTGGCTTCAATTTTGAATGTAAATTTAAAAGATCGAGAGTGGATACAGGCTTCACTTCCTGTACGTTTGGGGGGACTTGGCATCCGCTCCATTGCTGGTGTGGCTCTGCCCGCTTTCCTGGCCTCAGTTCATAGTAATCAGCTTTTGATTAAAAAAATCCTTCCAGATAGCTTTGTTGACTTATCTTACATGAACGAGGCCAGGGACGCATGGAGGGTAGCATGCCCAAACACTGATTTCCCTTTAACTCCATCTTCGCAGCGGCTCTGGGATGGGCCGATCTGTGAGCGAGCGCGGAAGCAACTTTTAAACACGTGCTTGAACTCTACAGATCGGGCCCGTCTCTTGGCCGTCGCGGAATGGGAATCAGGTTTGTGGCTCCAAGCCCTCCCTTCACCCCATACCGGAACATTAATGGATTCTTCCAGTTTCAGAATAGCGACTTCCCTTCGCTTGGGCGCATCGTGCTGTGCTCCACACCGTTGCCAGTGTGGCGTTGCTGTCGACCAGCTCGGTCACCACGGGCTTTCCTGCACAAGGAGCGCGGGAAGGATTCCCCGTCACGCCAGCCTTAACGACATCATCCGCCGGGCTTTTACCAGTGCCAACTGCGTGGCCGTTCTTGAACCGAGTGGCCTCGTACGTGGTGATGGTAAAAGACCGGACGGTATGACGTTGATTCCTTGGAAGATGGGGCGGCCATTAGTATGGGACGCTACTTGCGTTGATACCCTTGCACCGTCTCATCTTCCTAGAACGCAAAATAAGGCTGGTACAGCAGCTGAATCTGCAGAAAGCCTCAAAAGGCGCAAATATAGCAACCTAGACAGTGGGTATATATTTGAGCCTTTTGGGGTCGAAACTTTAGGCCCGTGGGGACCGGGCGCTAAAAATATTTTTAAAGATTTATCAAATCGTCTGGTCGAAGCATCTCGCGACCAAAATGCTGGCCGATATCTTGCACAGCGTATAAGCATTGCAATTCAACGCGGCAATGCAGCCAGCATTTTGGGTACGATGCCTGCTGGCAGCGGATTATTAGATTAGTTTAGTTTTATATATTAGTATTAGTTTGTAATTTTTCAAGTAGTTTTTAGTTGTTTATATTTTATGTTTTCATTAATTTTCTGTTTATAATGTTCATTAGTTTCCTGTTTGTTAATATAATATGTATTTATTAAATGGCGATTCATTCGCAGTTAACCTAATTACTAGTTTAATTTACCTCATACATATTGTTCTGTAATAAACACCATCTTTACCTGTAACAAAATTAATAAATTAAATTAATTATTATAATAAAATAAATTGAAATGTATGGAGAATAAATTGTAGAGAATAGACCTTTCAGGGTCAGTTAGAGTACAAAAATTTAGTTTTAAAACAGGGATGAAACTGGTTCAGGTCACAGAAAAGAAAAAAATATTTGTTTAAATTAGAACGGCTGTCAAGGCATTTTTATAAGATTTTTTTTGTAGCCAGTTGCACCCATATTAACGAAACGTCAGTTATTTGAAATCAGTTAGCAACTGTGATGCGGACAAAGAACTTTGAGACGTAACCCAAAAAGGTAAGGTCCAAGTTCTTTGGATGCGCAGTTCGATGCGTTGACATACATGAGAATGTTCAAGCAAGATTCTGTCATAATACCTGGCGACAGATTTTCCTTCTCATTTCCGTTCTATTTACTTCTCTTTTCTGTGGTTCAGGTAATAGCATAGAGATATATACTATACTAGGTAATAGTTAACACAAGTAAACCATAGAGGTACAATTACCTAATACGTCACCTAAGGATCTATACTCAAAGAATTAAACTCAGTAAGTCAGTATAGTGTTTTAGAATTCCTGTCTATCCTGTTACGTAAATTCTTTCCATCCAATGGTCGCCTGGAAGAGATCGTTTTTAGCGATAAGGCCGCCACTTGTGGTACTAGCTCGTATGTGTTTTTTTATCTGTTCTAATTTTTATTTCTTGTGTATCCACATTATCCACAATAGATTTTATATCTATGTACCTACCTACCTATAAAATTATATCTACTAGTTTCTTAAGAGTAACCTAGAAAACTAACTAACTAGGACCCGGGTATGTCCTAAAACTGCAACCAGAACCACCGGAGGATGGGCAGCAGCATCCTGTTAGTACACGGTGAACTTACTGCGATCCCCAAGCCGCCTGCCAAGCGTGGGGATTATGGCAACACCCCTCTTTAAGGGTCCTGTATACCCTCTGCAGCTTTCTCTCTCGCACATTTTCACATTATTGAAGATATAAAATCAATGAGTGTGAATTTACAAAAAGTAACAAAATCATGTCATGGTGTCTATCGTAACATTACAAACAAAGAAATGTTTGCTTCGATATCTTGTAATTTGAAGGAATAAAATGACACGAAAAATAAAAATCACTTGTTACCATTTTACTATGTCAAATTAAAATATATCAAATTGACAATTTCTTTGTTTGTAATGTTACGATAGACATCATGACATGATTTTGTTACTTTTTGGAAATTCACACTCATTGATTTTATATCTTCAATAATGTGAAAATGTGCTAGAGAGAAAGCTGCAGAGGGTATACAGAACCCTTAAGAGAGAGGCCTTTGTCCAGTAATGGACGTTTGGTGGCTGCTGATGTGAACCTAGATAAATAAAGAAAGACAACAATAAAGGATAAACCCCGTAAGTCGAACCCATTTCCAAAATAAAAGGAATGCAAAATTCAGAAACAGCAGTTACGGAGTTTTAGTAGAATACTTGAAACATTAAATTGTAAAGTTTAGCGATCATTTCTCAAGTTTAGCTATAACTCTATACTTGTTTCCCTGGGAGATTGCACCAGTAGATAGATCTGTGAGCCGTTGAGAGATGCCTAACCTACAAAATATATAAATTCGGGACATTTTTGCACACACGGTCATCTGACCCCAAACTAAGCAAAGCTTGTGATATGGCCGCCAGAGTTGTTGTTGATATACATACATATATATTTTTAACTAGCGGTCCGTCCCAGCTTCGCACGGGTATAGATTATAGCCTATGTCACCCGGGGATAGTGTAGCTTCCCGTCAGTGAAAGAATTTTTCAAATCGGTTCAGTAGTTTTGGAGCCTATTCAATGCAAACAAACAAACAAACAATCAAATCTTTCCTCTTTATAATATTAGTATAGATATAGACTACATACTTAAATTGATAATAGCATCCAGATATAGAACAAACACAGAACAAATGTTCATCACAATATGAATGTTTATCCTAGGTGGGAATCGAATCCACGCCCCCAAGCGCAGAAGGCAGGTTCACTACCAACTGGGCCAACGGGACTACCTAAATCTACTAGTCGTACAGGCAGAGTGGTAAGCCCTAGTGTTGGATTTTTATGGTCGCCCGAAGGCCGCTGTCTTACAATAATAATCGTTTTTAGGTAGGTACCTAGTTAGACTAGTTACAACATGGGGTTCTTCAAAAGGCGAGTTAACCGAGTCCTAAAGGGTCGGTAACGTATTTGTGACGCCTCTGGTGTTACAAGTATCTATAGGCGACGGTGACTGCTTACCATCAGGCGTCCTGTCTGCTTGTTTGTCACCTACGCCATATGCCATTAAAATTGGCTTTGGCTATTCAATGCAAACAAACAATTAAATCTTTCCTCTATATAATACCTATATTAGTATAGAAGTATAGATAGGTACTAGATCAGCCCCAAGGACGTTATAAAATTAGGGTTGCTACGTCCAAGATTAGCCCCATAGATGTTCCACGCACTCGAATCGAGAAAAAATTTGAAGTTTATGAAATAAACAAAATAAATGTTCAAACGCGGCTGCATCGCGGCGCGGCGTTGCCAGCTCGTGCACGCTCGAGCCGCACCGAGCCGCTGCGACGCCGCCGCGGCTACGCTGCGTCACTCGCACACGTACGCGCTCCCGGACGACCGCGTCCCGTCCGCAGCGGATACGCACGCTAACAAACTACCGAAAACGATTTGTAACCATTAAGTTTTAATTATCCAAAATTTTATTGGTTTTTGAACAGCGCCCTCTAACGGACCCCAAAAGAAACTAATAATTTCCCACACATTTCCCATACAAATTGTGTAAATACTTAACGCAAACTTTTCTGAAAGTTCTTCGCCACAGATTATAAAACTACGCCATAGAGCATAGAGTAACTAAAAATGGCGTCATACAGCATGGACATAGAAATGTTCATAAGTGAAGTGAAGAAATACCCGGAGATTTGGAACAACAGCAGCGAAGACAGTCGGTCTCCCGTCCGGCGCTACCAAGCTTGGACGGAGATAGCCAGGTTATTCATTAACGATTTCGACGACTTGAGCGAGCTTGAGAAAAATGATGTGTGTGAGTATTTTAGGCAAATGCGAAGTCTGTGGTGGTCTTTGATTATGTAAAAGCAATATCATAATCAAAGCAAAGGGAGGCCTTACTACGATTCAGGCTAATATAATAATTATCAAAGCAAATGCCCAATGACCACAAAACAGGATAAAACACCAAACCAAAAGAGGAACATAGATTGACCAAATTACGGAAACGCGACAGCTAAGTGCCAACATTTGGAGAATTCAGTTGCTAGTTGCTATATACATTCGCACGGATTGATCATTCAGACAATTTTAAACGGTTAGCGCTTGGAAGAACAGAGAGAGACGATCTTCGTGGATTTTTAGCATAAATGATTATTCTTTTAGTGCATGATGGATGGCCACTATGCTGGCTTGGTTGCATGCTTAGTGCCTTCAGTCGGCTCTTATCCAACTTCTTAATCTGCTCACCCGCGGAGACCCTGGCCTGAACAACCACGCCAGCTGATCGAACTAAGGGCCTTAACGAGTTTCCGGTCATTAGGCGACCAACGGTACAGCCTTCACCTGTACTTAGAGAACCTTGGTAACTACTCTGTACTCATCGCCTTGTTATGGTCTTTTTAATGAGTATACATACTTAGCAAGATGGTTTACGTTTCCACCAACCCTGTCTTTTGTGTTCTCTTTAATTCGTAAGGGGTAAAAAATCTCCTACCTATCTAATCTGAAAAGAGTATCGTTTTGACTTATTCTGTTATTCATTTATTACGTTTTCATTCTATAAGGTGTTGGTTATCTACTAAGGGCTTTTAGAGGCTTATATTGTCCTCTATTTCTTTCGGAAAGTGTACTAGTGTTGGACTGTACGTAAAACTTATCCTTGACACTGGTTGCTTACCAATTGCTAACACAGAATCTTTTTTACAGTTAAAAAACTCCAAGGCAAATGGCGAAACATTAGAGATTCATTCGTCCGTCACAAACGGCGGAACTACGCAGTCAGAAAAAAAGGCTACATCTACGCAAAACATTTGACTTTCCTTGAAGATATTTACAAAACCGGTCAATCGGGGAGCGATAATGAGGCACAGAACGAGGGAGACGACACGTGGAGCGACGGCGATGAGGAAGCTAAGCTAAAAAAGATGCTTTTCAAATCTGGTTTTGAAACAAAAGAGGAACCTTTAGTCGATTGGCCAGAAACGCGAGGGAAGAAGAGAAAGAAGGCCACGAAACGAGACACGCAGATAGACTTCGTAGAGACTAGTTTCCCAGAAGCTTCGTGTAGTTATGAAAATGAAGATGAAGACAAATCATTTTTCCTCTCTCTTATACCGGCTGTGAGAGACTTTGATGTAGACAAAAAGTTAGAATTTAGGAGCGAAGTTATTAAACTAATTAAGAAATATAGGCAAGAGAAAAGAGGACGGACTAAAGTAGAAGCGGACTCTGATTGACAGTAGTTTTGTTTAACGATTTGTAGTTAGCATTCCAATGTAATTTCGATTACAGAATTAATTAAACTGGTTTTAAGGAATTCATGAACGTTTTTTCAATGTGAACCAATTTTATTTTAATTATGAGCATCTTTTTAAAACCTAATTCACTTATACACACGGCAGTGTGTCAGGCCTAGGGACCACGAAGCTACTAGCCAACGCACTGGTGTGTATATTTAGTTAGGTGGATTAGGTACCTCGCCTGAATGAAGCCACGGAGAGTGCCATTGATAAATTTTGGTCTAAAAACTTAATTTGAAAACAAAATAATAATTTACGAAACATCGACTCTAAAGAAGGTACCTCGCTACACTCGTGCCGCAAATGCCACCCTTGATGAAATACCTCGCGTACAGTAATGCAGGTACAATTTTCTATTAAAAAAGCTTACGTAAGAATGTATAACTTTAAAAATGAATAACCTTTGAATTTGTTAAAATAAATGAAAGGAAAGGTCCAAAATTAGGTCTAGCCGAAGCCTAAAGCTGCGGTACAAAGGGTCCCGTGTTTAACAATCCCAAGAATTTCTGCTTAAATTTACCTGAGGGGACGAGGGAACAGACAGAGTTGATTCGAGAGTTCATACCTTATTTTATAAATGTGAAGATATGTATGTACTTCAGCTCAGACACAAAATCACTGAATAGATATTAAAAATAAACGGGCCAAGTAAGAGTCGGGCTCGCGCACTGAGAGTTCCGAAAAACATCGGAACAAACAAAACATCACACATCGGATTTTTAATTAAATTAAAAACCGACTTCAAAATTCGGTGAAAGAAATGAAAAGGTCGTCCAAGTAACCGATACGTTGCTTAATTTGGTAATGAACAAAAATTGTCACCGACTCGCACTTGGCCATTATTTGTTGTTATACTTTAGAGTGTGTACTATAAATCATAATCATGCCAAGTTTAACGCTTATATGTATGACCGTTTTTACAGTAGAGCAATAAAACTACGTTTAAAAAAAAGGTTTTTTGTGTAAATTTCAACTGGCTATCTACCTAGCTACCTACATACCTATTACGGTTTGAAAGATACAGCCGTTAAAACTTAGAAGGGAAGACTGACGGAAAGACAGACAGCGTAAGCTTAGTCGCCTACATGCGCGTCGCGTTTGGTCTCCTTTACACCATTTCGGTACGGAATCCTAAAATCCGAATTGGAAACCCTCTTTTTTGGAAGTCGGTAAAAAAAGAGTCGAATTGAGAACGTCTAACTAATTTAACTGAGCTATGCTCGGAGTTTCTTTGCGCGATAAAATCCGAAACGTGGATATTCGCCAAAGAATCAGTCACCGACATAGCTATTAAAATTTGCAAGTTGAAGTGGCAATGGGCAGGCCACATCGCTCGAAGAACCGATAACCGATGGGGAAGAAAGGTTCTTGAGTGGAGACCACGAACCGGAAGACGCAGCGTAGGGAGGCCTCCCACTAGATGGACCGACGACATTGTGAGAGTCGCGGGCATCCAGTGGATGCAAAAGGCGGACTGTCGTTCAGTGTGGAGGTTAAAGGGGGAGGCCTATGTTCAGCAGTGGACGTCTTCTAGCTGATGAGGAACTAATTTAACTGCATTATTTTATTTTATCGCTCTATTATTGCATGCTGTCTTCACCTGTAACTGTTGTGACATTTAGTTATATTTTTATTTCTGTTTAACGGCCTGTTATCCGAGTCGCGTAGGCAACAAAACGCTCCCTCAGCCCCCGCCAAGTTATAGCGACGATGTATTTTGCCACGCAAGAGTCAGGACTTCAGGAGGCCCGCGGGGGGGAGTGCTACGACAAAAAGGAACATAGGTCCAACCTCAATGACGCCTGGCGCGGGACTGAGCGCAGCGCGCGCAAACACTCGCGACCTTTTTACGCTTTTAATTTCACAAAAAAACTAAACTATTCACTATCAAAAAACTATCCAAACAAAAAAATTATGATTTGGATTGCCTGTCAGTAAATGCAATTTCCAGGTTGTTACGAGCTTTAATTAGAGCATAAAACGAAAACTAAATCGACTTTGTTTCAGATTTTTTTTGATCAAGTTAAGTTTATTCTATCGTATTTTGAACCAAAGCATAAACTCAACCACAGATGTATTTGTGACATGTATTTTTTTCCAGCTCAAATATTCTAATTTAACTGAATAAAATTGATTTTAAACCGACTAATCTGGTATAACAGGCCGTTAACGTTTTGATAAATTGTACTGATGTACGCAACAACACAAACCACAGTGTAGGTGGACTTAAATACAATAAAAACTCCTTTTTAAGGGTCCTGTATACCCTCTGCAGCTCTCTCGCTCGCACATTTTCACATTATTGAAGATATAAAATCAATGAGTGTGAATTTCCAAAAAGTAACAAAATCATGTTATGGTGTCTATCGTACCATTACAAACAAAGAAATTGTCAATTTGATATATTTTAATTTGACACAGTAAAATGGTGACAAGTGATTTTTATTTCTCGTGTCATTTTATTCCGTCAAATTACAAGATATCGAAGCAAACATTTCTTTGTTTGTAATGTTACGATAGACACCATGACATGATTTTGTTACTATTTGGAAATTCACACTCATTGATTTTATATCTTCAATAATGTGAAAATGTGCGAGCGAGAGAGCTGCAGAGGGTATACAGGACCCTTAAAGTCTTGAAAATACTAAATGCACAGCAAAATGCGCAAACTTAAATTAGAAACTTCTGTAGAAGGAATGTTCAAAAACAAACCTAACTCTACCTACGCAAAGGCTGAGCGAGAGTTTCCCCTTCAGCCTTCTAATTTTACGCTATCTAGGCAGAAGGTATACCTACCAGTACCTAATACCTATCGTTTTTTGCTCTGGAACTTTGCGCGTAAAGAAATCCGTAAAGGCGCTTGCAGGCGATGCGTTGTACAATACAAGTGGTTAGCCACTTTTACTACGCTACGCATCGTCTGCAAGCGCCTTATAACAAAGTAAAGTTTACGATGTGCAGTTAAAATAATACCTATCTCTTGGCAATTTTAATTTCAATATAGCACCGTATTCTACGTTCCCAGTAGGTAGCTGTAAATTATGTCAAATGAAAACACGTGCTCGTGATATAGGTAGATTCACAATAACACTAGTGGATGTAGGTATAGTTGTATAGCGTAATCGGAAGGGTCAACCGCAAGCCCCGTCCCCCTACCCGTACGATCCCCTCGCTGTATCGATCGCGCCATTGCCGCGCCGCTACTTTCTCGCGGCGGCGTTGCCAGCTCGCTGGCTCCTTCTAGCTATTCTGTGCCCGCGGCGTTGCCAGCTCGCCATACTTTATCACGTAGCTTTATCTGGGATTCTGCTATCATTTAGCTCTGGTAACAAGTCTACAGTGACCGGTTATTATGACTTGTTGCTGTTTATAAGAACTCGTGTAATGTCACGTTCTTTGTGACAGAACTATACCTACCTCAAATCTGATAACATTTCTCGTCGTTTGTTTTGAACTTTTCTATGTGTTTTCAGCTCTATTGGTAATATTAAAGGTAATATTAAGCTTAAGGGTCGGCAACGTATTTGTGATGCCTCGGGTGTTACAAGTATCCATAGGCGACGGTGACTGCTTTCCATCAGGCAGCCCGTCTTCTGCTTGTTTGCCACCTATGGCATTAAAAAAAAAAAAAAAAAAAAAAAAAAAAAACTGAAAGGCTACGGTAATATCTTTGCTCGTATAACTCGGAATAAAAACGAACTTAAGTACTAAAATACAGTTCGTTCACATTTACACCTCAAGGTGCGATGTGTGGCATCTTCTACATTGTATTTAATGTTCGTTTAACTGTTATAGCGAAGACTTTGAAGCTGAAAGAATGCACACGCCGTACGATGCCAATAATAGGAAGGTAAAAAAACAGCGTTGTAAGTGTTGCAACTTTGTAGTGAACTAACAATGTTGTGCTCGTAGAAATTTCCCACTGACACATGACATAGAAACTGTGAATTAATCTGTGACTGAACTGATTGGGTACTTTATCTCCGTCTGTCTAAAATAATGTCAACTGTTCCTAACAACTGTTTTGTTGTGAATCTGGGTGTCTTCAAGTCGAGAGTGAATCGGTTTTTCTAGGCAAGCGTGCTCCATCGTAGACCGCATCGTCGCTTAACATCAGGCGAGATGGCGGCCAAGCGCACGCCTATATATAAAAAAAAAAAAAAAAAAAAAAAAACTTCCCATGGTCTTTCTGGTTCGAAAGGGGCATAATTACAACTTTACAACCGACCGTTACTTCAAGTCCTCATTTTATCTGTAGCTGGCTAACGAAAAGTTAATCACGACTTTTTTTTTTTTTTTAAATATAAATTATAGGTTTGCGTTTGACCACCATCACGCCTGATGTTAAGCGATGATGCGGTCTACGTTGGACTTCCACGAATCCGACGTTAAATTATACACAAAACATGCCACAAACCTGTGTAAGAATACCCTATGTATATCCAATATTAAAAGTCGTATGTATAACGCAGGTCTATATTAATTATTAAGAATTACTTTTACAGAGACTAGTTTTTAAATTATATTCACAATTATATGTTATTCGTTCCGATGTAGAATCCAAAGTAAAGTCAGTCGCTGGCCTAGCACCATCCCTCGATCAACCATCCCTTCCAAACCATCTTTTAGTTCCTCGTGTGTACACGGTCCATGATTGGTCGATGGTGCTACGCCAGCGCCCTCTATGTTAAACTTAATTCAAATAACGTGCTAAAGTCAAATCAATATAAATTATACAAATCAACAATGATACTATAGGTGGCGCTGATGTAGTTCCGACTTAAATTATAGGTAAAAGCGAAGGCGACAACATCCGGCCCTCCTGCGCACGGGGTCGTCCTCGGCACCGTCACAGTCTGGTGCAGTTACTGAGAACAAAATAGACAAATGAGATATTTTACCAGGAATTATGTTACGTTCACCCTACCATTTTACTGATAAAACTCGTTTCGTTCAGTCCAATAACTAAGATGAGTAGTTTTTCCAAGCTGTTGCGCTGTCACACTGTCGCAACACAAGGTACGCGACTACATATCTTAATTTTGACCCGAAACTGTGCCAAGACTTGAAGTTTTCCCTAGCTGATGGCTGCCTGGCAACTCTAGGTACGCGGCTTCACACGGAGCTTTCCCTAGCAGTTACACACTTAGCCAACACTAGGTACGTCACTTTGTCATGGTTTTAAGATTTAATGTTTCATGATCACCTTGCCATGATACACATTACATCCTTTTTAAGATACTCTGGTGTTCGAAGCAAATGCACTTGACAGATCGGATAACAATAAGCAACAACAGCATTTAATAATGTCTAAGGAGTTTAATACAAGCTTCTGCAAAACACAAGATATTATAAATACCTGACAACATCCTTGATCCATCATGGTTGGGCGCTCATGGACTTAGTTTTGTTGGAATTATTATTAGTCATCTAAATCAGCAAGTTGTATCCATGGTTTCATGTTTTCCACACATGTGGTTCCATTGTACCGTTTAGAAGATCTCTCAGAGCCCCTCATGTCTGTAACCTTGTAACGGTCGTGTCCCAATACTTCGGTAACCTGAAATGGGCCCTTAAACACTGGCATTAGTTTGGTACTTTGCCCGTCATTTGATTGGCTGGGTATTTTTATCACGACGAGGTCACCGATATTATATATGTGTGCATCTTTACGTTTAGAATTGAACGCTTGTTTCTGTTGATTAGAGCTTGAAATAATGTGTTCACTGACACTGTTCCGCAATGACGTCATATCTACAGATTTTTCTTCATCGTCATCTACAAACTTATCAGAGTCTGTTTGAAGTCTATATCCGAAAAAAACTTCACTGGGTACAGCCGACGTAGTTTTATTTATAGTACTGTTAATACCTTGTTGAATTTTTGGTATATGCTGATCCCATTTGTTATTGTCCGTATTAGCGCCCATACTGCGTAAAGCATCCAAGATCGTTCGATTATACCGCTCCACTTGACCATTTGAACGAGGGACCGCCGTCGCTATGACGTGGCGCCGAATATTCTTATCGTTACAAAAATTTACAAACAAATGAGATGTAAATGCACTACCCGCATCACAAACTAGTCGCTTTGGGTTGCCAAAGACATTAAAAATTTTGTTAAGTTCATTTATAACTACCTGACTTTTTGTGTTGCGAACAGGCGAAATAAATACAAACTTTGTGAACGAGTCTACTGCCACCAATAAGTAAGTATTTTTATGTGTCGTTTTTACAAATGGCCCCAAATGGTCTATATGTAAGGTGTGGAAAGGCTTAGCGTATTTTGGTATAGGGTATAATTTACCTTCCTTCTTGCCATGACGGTTTTTTGAATAAATACAATTCAGGCAGTTTTTAATGTATTTAGATACGACTTTTTTCATTTTTGGAAACCAATATATTGATTTAATCCTCTCCACAGTTTTATCTACAGCGAAATGGCCTAAATCATCATGATTTGCACGAATTACTTGCCAAATACATTGTTTTGGGACTACCCATCGCCTCCCATACACTGTTCTACGATATACTTTATTACCTAGCAATTCGTATTCATTAAATATATTCCTATGTGGCTCGGCATCTCCTGACTCTAAAATTTCTCTAATTTCACAGATACTCGGGTCTTGCAACTGTACGGACAATAACCAGTCGCCTTCCGTAATTGCCATCACATTTTCATTGGATACAGGAAGCGAAGCCTTTTCCGGCGGAGGATTCCTACTCAAAGCATCAACATGCTGCATTTGTGTCCCGGGTCTATGTAATATATCGAATGTGAATTCTTGTGTCAATAAAACCCACCTACCTATTCGGGAATTTATTTCTTTTTTGTTTATAGTGTGCTTTACCGCATTACAGTCGGTTATGATTTTAAACATAGTACCTAAAAGGTAATGCCTGAACTTTTGCAGCCCAACAACAATTGCTAAAAATTCCAATTCAAACGAGTGATACTTTTTTTCTTCATTAGTAGTTTGTCGACTATAAAAGTGTACTGGTCTTTCACCTTGACCTGTAATTTGGGTCAAAATGCAAGCTACACCTTCCTGACTAGCATCTGTATAGAGTACAATTGGAAGCTTTGGATCAAAAATGTGTAAAACCGCATTTTGTAACAACTCTCTTTTTAACGTGGCAAATGATTTTGATTGATCTGATTTCCATTCCCATGTAGTATCTTTCTTTAAAAGGTTGGTCAACGGTCTTGACTATATAGCACAATTTTTTATAAATTTACGAAAATAGTTAATTAACCCCAAAAATTGTCTTACTTGATGAATATTTTTCGGTTCTGGGTATTGCTCAACAGCTTTTAATTTTTTACTGCCTGGACGGATCCCTTCACAAGATATTTCATATCCTAAGAAGTTGATCGATCTTTTAAGGAAATTACATTTATCGATATTTATGGTCAATCCGTTTTTTTGCAATATTTCTAAAATTATTTCTAGCTGTTTCATACTTTCTTCTACTGATTCGGCCCCAATCAATACGTCATCCATGTAACAAGCTACCCTACCAAATCGTAGTTTTCCTAAAACTGTATCCATTAACCGTTGAAATACCGACGGCGCGTTACACAAACCAAAAGGCATTCTAAGAAATTCATAATGGCCGTCCGGTGTTATAAATGCCGTTTTAGAAATTGACGAATCTTTTACGACCACGTGATAGTACCCACTTTTTAAATCGAGTGACGTAAAATATTTACAACCATGAAACTTGTTAATTAAATCATCTACAATTGGCATGGGATATTTGTCTTTAACTGTCACTTTATTAAGTGCACGATAATCAATACATAATCTCTTATCGCCATTTGGTTTGTCCACGAGTATTACTGGACTAGCATAAGAGGAGCTACTCTCTCTTATAATGCCATTTTTAAGGAGTTCATCAACCAAATCGCGAGTATTAGCTTTTTCCGACTCTGACATACGATACGGACGTTGACATATGGGTTTGTTCGTTACTACGTCAATATCTAGCTCAACTGAAGAAGTTTGGCCTAAAGTAGTTAAATCTTTAGCCACGACTCGAGGGTATTTGGTGAAAAGTTCGTTTAGTAGTGCAATATGTTCTGTGGCGTTACAGTTAATTGTGTATGGTTCTATCAACGCCACCTGCTCGCTTGTGATTGGATGGAAACTTAAGCTATTTCCTACCCGCGTATACATTATACTTTTCTGTTCAGTGAAATTCCTACCCACTAGTATTGGACACCCTGACAACTCATCAAATATATACATTACTACGTTTAATTCAGCATCATCAATAACTACATGCACATCGACACTATGGGTGACTTTTGATATGGCGTCTGTTTTAAATCCAGTTAAAATTATTGGCTCTTTTAAGGCACGTGATACTAGTTTTAGCTCTTGTGCTAAAACTGACGTGATAAGAGAACAGCTACTTCCCATATCAATGAAAACGTGATGTTTACATCCGTTCAACTTAGCCTCTTTTATGAATTTATCTTTCGAACTAGGAGTTGTAACTAATTTAACCTCTGCACCCTTTTCAACTTTAGGTTTTGGTTTCCTACACACGGTTTCCACATGACCAAACTTGTTACAATTGTTACATTTTACGTTATCGCTAGTGGTGCAATGGGTCTTTTTGTGTCCCGTTTCACCACACCGAAAACAAACAATGTTTTGCCCCAAACTACTGGTAGATGGTTCACTGCTATCAGCAAGATCAGTTTTTTTTTCAAAATGATTTGTTGGTAATGGCCGAAAATTGGTATATCTAGGATTGATATTATATTGTTTACCCATTGACTTCTGTTCAGGGGAAGAATATATTTTGCCATGTAAAAAGGAAGCTAAATCATCGCAGTATCTAAAGTTTCCAGCTTCAGCAGCCGTGCAAATGTTTTTGTCCCCAATGGACCCAACAATTATCGATATAATATCTTGTTCGGAAAATGATACCCGTAATCTATCAATACGACTCTTTTGTTGAAAGTAAAATTCATATAAAGATTGTTTCTCTTTAGGTTTGACTTCCATAAGTTCTTTAAGCATACTGTACATATTACGGTTAGCCTGAAACGTATCTAATAATGTATCTCGCCAATGCTTCCACTTCCATGCGGTCCATCGTGTTTCATTTTTTTGCAATGAATCGTACCACGTTTTGGCGGTATTGCGCAACTTTTGCAAAGCTTGATATTTTATGACACGATCGGACCACCCGAAAGTGCGAGCGTTGGCTTCTACGACATTGATCCACATTCGTACATCATCCACTAACGGGTCAAATTCGGGAACCACCGATGATAAAATAACGTTTTGACTTACTGCGGGAGACGCACGTCGTGTGCGCTTAGTCTTACTGTGTCTACCTCCATCTGAGCTGCTGCTGGTTGAACTCTCAGTACTGGGTGAGCGCCTTGAGCTCGATGAACTTGTAGAGCTTCGGCGTTTTCTTTTTCGCTGCTTGCTTGCCTTTATACGTTTGCGGTTTCGTGGCATAGCGTGGTTCTGTAGCACTTCTGATGTAAGAATACCCTATGTATATCCAATATTAAAAGTCGTATGTATAACGCAGGTCTATATTAATTATTAAGAATTACTTTTACAGAGACTAGTTTTTAAATTATATTCACAATTATATGTTATTCGTTCCGATGTAGAATCCAAAGTAAAGTCAGTCGCTGGCCTAGCACCATCCCTCGATCAACCATCCCCTCCAAACCATCTTTTAGTTCCTCGTGTGTACACGGTCCATGATTGGTCGATGGTGCTACGCCAGCGCCCT
The DNA here is from genome assembly GCA_932305915.1 of Agriopis marginaria. Classification (NCBI taxonomy): domain Eukaryota; kingdom Metazoa; phylum Arthropoda; class Insecta; order Lepidoptera; family Geometridae; genus Agriopis; species Agriopis marginaria. Next base: position 538,063 of record OW029935.1, read on the forward strand.
CTATGTTAAACTTAATTCAAATAACGTGCTAAAGTCAAATCAATATAAATTATACAAATCAACAATGATACTATAGGTGGCGCTGATGTAGTTCCGACTTAAATTATAGGTAAAAGCGAAGGCGACAACATCTGCAATAATATCGTGGATCAGCTGACTCAGGTCTGATTTAAAAGTAAGCCTATAATCCTTAGCCCAGTAAACGGGGGAGACTTAGTATGGAGAGGTCGGACATAATTAATTATGGAACTTTTAAATTACAGTTGGTACCATTTACTGACCAAAAAATAGTATAAAATAGTCTGATCCCAAAATTTTGTATGGAACATAGAAAAAAAAATTAAAACTCCCGGAAGGCTTGAAACTCACTAGCTAAAAATACTAATGGGCTGATTTTAATTTTACCTATTAGCTATTATTTAATAATATAAATTTACACCGAAATTAAAAAAAAATATTATTGGATTAATCATTAAAAAATAATAACGTGTTTTTAATTGTTTTCTAAGTAGCCAAAAATATTAACTCCATATTATAAGTGTGTGTAGCCTTAGAAATAATAGTATTTTTATTCTTTATCATAATTAAAATAATTTACTAAGGGATTTAGCCGCATTCATAAAAACTGAAATCACCGTTTAGCCATAAATACTAATGGATGGTTTTTATTTTAACTATACAAAGCATAATTAAACGGAATTACGTATATAATAATTAAAAAAATACAATGATTGGAAGTAATATAAAATGAATGATATTTGTGGTAGGTATGAAGCGCAGGACGATCGCGGGGTGAAGGCGGGTCGTGCGAGGCGTGCGGCCGTCGCACTGTCGATGCGTAGGTATACTCGTTCGCTCACTCCGTTTGTTTTGTGCAGCCGCGTGTACATTTTGTTTCAAGATGGCCAAAGAACAAGCTGCGTTTTAGATTTTGGAAAAATGGAATTTCAAATATGTCGTATATGCAAATGCGCGTTAAGTTCAGGTACGGCAAATATTGGTACACAAGGCTTGATAAAAATAATATAAGTGAGTGAAATACGTGATGATGGGCTTTTTAGCGACATCGACACCACAAAAAGCTTGTCGCTCGTTACATATACCTAAAGTGTCGTGGTACATAAGGTGATTTCGCCGGTTTCCGACCGAGTGAAGTTTTCTAATTTGGAAAGCTTAAATAAAATGTTAGGTACAGTGTCGTTTTTAGACATTAACCTACTGAAGTAACATTCTTACATCCTCTAGTTTATTAAAATGTGAAAAATTATTAGTTGCGCCCTGCCATTTTTTATATATTTTGATCAATAGCCATAAATATTGATTTTTCTAGTTTTCGACCACAAAATTTTATTTTCGACCACCTAATTACCAGTTTTCGACCACTCTCTAAATTGAACTGTCGACAATGAAAAAACAAGTCAACAAATGTTTTTATGTACGTATTTATTTATTTATTGAGAAACATCATCATCATCTGTCGTTCAGTGTGGAGGTTAAAGGGGGAGGCCTATGATCATCATTATCTGCCAGAAGACGTCCACTGCTGAGCATAGGCCTCCACCTTTTTAACCTCTACACTAAACGACTGCCTGACATCTGCCCGCGAATCTCACAATATCGTCGGTTCACCTACGCTGATTCTTCCTTCCTGTTCGTGGTCTTCTCTCAAAAACCTTTCTTCCCATCGGTTATCGGTTCTTCGAGCGATGTGGGCTGCCCATTGCTACTTCAACAAATTTTAACAGCTATGTCGGTAACTCTGGTTCTTTGGCGAATATCCACGTTCCGGATTCTTTCGGGCAAAGATACTCCGAGCATAGCCTCTCCATTTCCCGTTTTGTGACTCTTAGAGTATTTCCTAATGGCCAACACAGTTTAGGACCACGTCTCGGTACCATATGTCATCAGGTCAAAATACCTTTTTTAGGCACTGTGGTATTTTTTAGGCACTGTGGTATCTTGGACGAGTTATCACGCAATTTCTCGAACGCTGCCCATTAGAGTTGGATTCTTCTGTGTGTATGTGGTCTATGGTGCTCCAGCCTTTACGGAAACCGGCTTGTTCGAGAGAGTGGAAGTCAGCAAACCTGCTTCCAAGACAGTTCGTAATGACTCTGGAGAATAACTTGTACACATGGCTCCAGAGTAAGATGGATCTATATTTCATCAATAAGGTGTTATAACCCTTTTTTGAAGAAGAGCACAACCATCCATAGCCATGGTTCAGGCGTAGTAACTTCGAGTATGTTCGAGTATGACAAAATTAAACAACTTCTGGAGGAATAAAAGTACCGGTTTTCCACCCGCTCGCAGTAGTTTTGTCGTGATTCCGTCATCACCTGGCGCGTTGTTGTTTCAGAGCTATTCTAATCTCGTAAAAGCTGATGTCTGGGATTTCCTCAGTGTAGTGTCGGGTCAGTGTAGCTCTCTTGTCCTGAGCTGTACTGGCAATAGGCTGTCGTGTCGAGGTGTACGTAAAACCTCTCGTGCTCTCTCACAACTCTGGCTTTGACGAAATGATACTGCCATCCTCGATCTTCAGCTCCATTATTTGGCTTTTATATAAGCCCAATAGACGAGTTCTTCACAAATACACCCCTAATACATCTTGTATTATAGGAACGCAAATCGTGGCGCACCCATTTCGAGATTCATCCATTGAGTTTGCCATATTCCGACATATCAGCTGAAGACTGCAGTCTGATCTCAGTCAGGTCTCCCATTAGCTTAATGGTTTAGTCTGAGAGCTTCTGAGGTATTTTCCGACGTGGGATTTAATGAACTTGGACCCCAATGCTTGGATAGTTTCTACCAGCCCATCATTTAATTTGACCATAGCTCCACTTTCGGCAAGGCCCTGGAAGCGATTATGCAGTTCTATTTTTATATTAAAAATAGGCTTGCGCTTGACCGCCAACTCGCCTGATGTTAAGCGATGATGCGGTCTACGGTGGAGCACGCTTGCCTACAAGAAACCGATTCACTCGTGATTTGAAGACACCCAGATTGTACCCACGGGGAACACCCATTCAGGCAGTGCATTCCACAGACTAGCAGTTCGCACAATAAAAGTGGAATCAAAGCGCTTCGTACGGGTTTTCGGAATACCAACCATAAATCGGTGTCGATTTTTGTGCCCGCTCTGGCAGTCCGATAGAAAAATGGGCAGGAGGGAGGGATCATGAAGGTCCGATGCACACTCTTTGAAATGTACTCGATAAAAGACCGATAGACTAGCAACTTTGCGCCGATGCTCAAGACTAAGGAGCTTAGTCTGAAGTCTGAACCAGGGATTCGTTGTCGACGAGCCTCTTGGCACGCTTCTCGATAGACTCTAACGCCCCAAGCTGATACTTAGCTGATCCATCCCAAAGGTGAGAGCAGTACACCATGCACGACCGAACTTGTGCTTGATACAGTGAAAGCAACTGTTCCGACGTGAAATACCGTCGCACCTTCGATAGGATACCCAGCTCTCAGTTCTAGTTGGAAGTCTGGGGTTTTGGATTTGGGCATGACCAGGACGGAGCGTGGACTTCACCAGACGCGACTTCTCGAGCTTGACGTTGATATGCAATGGGCTTCTGACAATACGGTGATTGCTATCAGTTTTCACCTTGCTGATCACGGAGACATTATAGAATATTCGCTTCTTGGTCTTTTCATGATGAAGTTGATCTCATTTTAGGTCGAACCATCCAGGCTCATCCACGTCCACTTCTTGTATGGTCACAAGGAGTTCATCAAATAGAGTTCCTCCTTCTCCATGAAGTCGACCAGCCGATGCCCCCTCAGATTCCGCTGTCTAGACCAATACTATTATGACCCCAATCTTATCACATCTATATTCCGTTAAAGTTACCCTTAACAACGATGAAGTATGTTTCGGAGGTATATATTAAGGCCTTGGATATCTCTTCATAAAACGTCTCTACTTCATCACCAGGGTATGTCAAGGTCAGCTCATATACCTGTATGACCTTCGGTGAATAACGATCGGTTATTCTGAGTATGAGGTATGCTACCCTGCTCGACATACTGTCGACCTTAATCACGTTGTTGATGAGTGACCTGTGGATGAGAAAACTTAAACCATCCTGGAACTTTCGCTCTCCTTCCCAGAAGAAGAGTATGTTTCTGGAATCCAGAACTATAGTATCCTCTCCCTCTCGTTGGACTTCAGATAGTCCATCGTATTTTGCTCAATTCTTTCTCCAGCTTGGCAATCTTCTCGTCGGTCCTCAGCGTGCGAATATTGTGCGTTGCCAGGCCAAATTTCGTTAGGGGTGGTAGCGGCCTAACTGCCGGTGAATTTTCGCACCCCCTGAAGTTACCTGGCCTGTTATCTTATGATCTTAGGAGAAAAAAGCACCACTAAAACGTCGGAAAACAGGAGTTTTTTTTTTTTTACTTTTTTGAATAAAAGTCAGTTTTTACTGGTCGAAAACGGAATCGAGGTTATTCGGTTTTCGACCATAATAACATTGTTAAAAGAAATTGTGTTCATTATAATGATATTTTTTACAGAATATTGAAATTAACTTTTACTGATTTTTACATAATTAACCATCACTTAGAAAAAAACATTGAATACACCATTTTTGTTTATTAAAAACAAAAATAGTCGAATACTAGCGTGCTTTTTAAGGCTGGCATGGTTTTCTACCACGAATAATTTTTGGTGTCAGTATGTTTTATTCTTAAGGTATCATCATCATCATCAGCCAGAAGACGTCCACTTGTAAACATAGGACTCCCCCTTTAACCTCCACACTGAACTCTGTCTGTGTTTCAAAAGCATTACAATCTTGGAGTGTTCAAGTCTAAGGTTAATAGGTTACTACTGGGCAAACGTGCTCCATCTTCGACCGCAACATCGCTTTCCATCAGGCGAGATCGCGGTCAAACGTTAGCCTAGTCCGATGTAAAAAAATATATAAATAATGTGCTTACAAGGTTCTAAATTTAAAAACAGAAAAAGGTATTTTTCAAACCTTACTTGTAAACAAGACACGACTTTATTGACTAGAATACGCTTGTTTCCGACCCCCTAGATTAAATCTAGCTTTTTCAAAGAAAGAGCTTGTCTATATTCATATTCATATTCATTTATTTGGTAAATATTATTTACATGTCAAAAAATTATAATAATAGTACTAATTACAAAAAATAACAATGGTATACTAACAATTGTATTAATTATTAATATTGTATTACTTATTCTATATTATTCATTGTATTACCAATATTGTACGCTATATTAAATTATATTATATTTTGAATTCAAGGAACTCCTTGAAACTGTAAAACGTCTGATCGACGAGCCAGCGCTTTAACCGATATTTAAAGCGCACCAGGTTGGGAGCGGTAATGACGTCACTTGGCAGTTTGTTGTAAATCGTCGGTCCCATAACATGAGTGAGCTTGTCAGACTTGCCAGGTTCCTAGGAACCTGCTTAAGCTGCCCTGCACGTCGAGTACGGTCGCCATACGCCGTGTACATATGTAAATTTTTCCTGACATACAACGCCACTTGTAGTACGACAATGCAGGGCAGCGTAAGGATTCCTAATTTTTTAAACTGTGGTTTGGCAGTTTGGTCACTCCTAATGCCTACTATGGCTCGTACGGCCCTTTTCTGCATACGGAACGCACGCTCCCACTCTGCAGCGTTCCCGTATAGCTCGGCGCCGTATTGTAGCAGCGAGTGCACCGTCGCGAAGTAGCACATACGCGCCACCTGCACCGATACTACTCGCGCCACACGCCGGAGCGCATAGCAAGCACTAGCAATTTTACCACATATTTTGTGGACGTGATTTTCCCAAGTCAACACAGAGTCGATTTCAAACCCGAGAAAGTTTGTGACTTCTGTTTGTGTCAATTCGATATCATTCACGAGCACTTTAAGCCTTCGCGGTTTTCTTCCCGACAGATTGAAGTGAGCGTAGTTGGTCTTTTTTAAGTTTAGAGCCAGCCCATTGACTCTAAACCAACTGTCAAACTGTGCGCTCACCTCGTTCAGTTTCGCCTCCAGTTCATCCACTGTGGGAGCAGTGACAAGCGCGGCCACGTCGTCGGCATACATTAAAATTATGTGACCACCGCTTTTTACTTGTTTATTAGTATAAATCTCGGTAAAATAACATGTAAACGGGTTTAGCAATTAAATAACTAGACATTCACAAACAATGACAAACTGGTAAGTATAATAAAGTAGCTAAAACTTACCGTGAAATTATCAGCACTGCACTATTTTTTTGCACAAAATGGCGTGTTTTTGCTTGTTTGATGCGAGCCACAAACTTACATTTTTATTATTCATCAAACGCTTGAGTTAGCCCGAGGAGTGTGCATGTGCGTAGGGTTCATATTTACGTAGCCACTAAAGTATATTTTTAGATGTGTTACTGTCAAGTATCTTATTTTTTGTCCCTGTATACCACAGGTATGCGAAATGGTCGGAATTAGGACGTGGTCGCGAAACCGGCGAACCTACCCTATATCAACGATCAAAGTGTCGCAGCAGCTATAAAAAAAAACCTCCCCACACGTGCTCCCAGACATTAGATTTTCAAAAGCTCTGCATATTTTTGAAAATTGGACGTTTGACAACAGCGATTGCAAAATTTACGGTAAAATAACCGGTCGTGAGTTACGTAATAAAGTAGCCGATCGATCAACTCTTCGTATTTTTGTAGTAATTTTTTTTTAGTATCAATAGTAATAGGTAAATACCTACCTAGGTAGGTACCTAAAATGTTTTTATATTATTTTACGTAGGTACAATACTCACTGAAACAAACTAGGTATTTATTGAGTTTAAAAACCCCCGACCAAATATACAGACACACAAACACATAGTGTTCAAAATTATAACACCCCTTTTTGCGTCAAGGCACAGAATAAATAATAGTACAATAATATGGTCGAGGGTTACAAAAAATACGTTAGGTAGGTACCTATTGATTTTCAAACTATCATTTCATAACTGAAATGACTTACTATTAGTTGAAAAATTGATTAACTACATTAGGTAGGTATAAACCTAATATGTAAATGTACAATATCGTCGTTTGTTATTTTTTGGTTCTAGATAAGCCCTACCTATTTGTTCTGTCCCATACGCGATTGCACTAACGCTCCAGGTATAGGTATACATATCGGCGCCCATTGACCTCGCGTTGCCGCGCAAGCTGAAATAGACATTATTTCCGCGCCGTAGAGACGATATCGCAATGTGGACGTTAGGAATATCTATGTTTCGTCATTTCCGTATAGTTTTTTTTTTTAATTTTACTTTTTTATGTTGTAAAATGTATAAAATGAAATAATTAAAAAGAAATTTTCCCATTAGCATTTTTGGTCGAGGCATAAAACGTGGAAATACAAAATTGAGGTAAAATACCTATTTCCTTTGGGGTAGACATTTTAATTATGAAATTTTTATGTTCTAGATGTTAGGCGACATGTAAATCACAAAAAATATTTCCATTAGCTATTATGGCTTAAGCATCATTTTAAGTTTTTAATTTTGACACTAAAATTGTGACCTAACAACGTTTGCCATTAATAAAAGTTTTTAATTTTTAAATAAATAATTAATTACTGTGATTTTATCAAATGTGCAAAACGTTTTATCCCATTAGCATTTTTAGATCGGGATAATTTCAATTAAATGCAAAATGTTAAATTTGGGGATGTTTCCGAAACACTTTTTTTTTAATTTTTGTGTTTTTATACGAGAGGTTGGCTCTAGAATAATAATCCGAAAAAAAATTGCCGTTTAAATTTAATTCCGGGTCAGACCCTAACTTTCCTGGGCTACCTGGACAAATAGCTGTCTCTCACGCGATGCTTGCTACCTAACCTACCTACTCACTGACTCACTGTTGCCGAACGGTTTATGATCTCACACGTTACTTTAGGATATGTGCTATTTAACAGTATCTATCTACCTATACTGGGTTACGCGGAAAGGGTGTACTAAGACGGAAGGGGTCCCATATGTATCATAGACGTACCCATCATTATGAACAACGTTTTTATAAATCGTCCTTGGGTTCAGATGCTCATGTGAAATGTGTTAAACTAAGTACTTACTACCTATTAGTGCGACATTTTCGCTTTGCGAAAAAGCACTTACGCGGCGCGCGCAAATTCTCGCGACCTGTTCACGCTTTTAATTTCACTAAAAAACGAAACTAATCACTATCAAAAATCTATCCAAATATATATTTTTTTTAATAAAATTGCCTTTCAGTGCATGCAATTTCCAGGTTGTTACGAGCTTTCATTAAAGCATAAAACGAAAAAAATAAACTAAGTCGACTTTGTTTCAGATTTTTTTTGATCGAGGAAAGTTTATTCTTTCTTGTTTTGAACCAAATCATAAACTCAAACACAGATGTATCTGTGACATGTAATTTTTTCCAGCTCAAATATTGTAATTTAACTGAATAAAATTGATTTAAAAACCGTCAAATTTGGTATAAGAGGCCGTTAAGGGACCGTTCATTAATCGCGTGAGGCTTGATAGCAAAAATCTCGAAATATCACAATCAATAGTCTTAAACCTCACCTGCAGGCCTAGCATGGGCTGTGGATAAATTGTCTTTCCACCGTTTTTATCCACGCGTAGACGCGACAAAGCTAGAATATGGATACGTTTGTCTTATTCTCGCGGGATAAAAACGGTGGAAAGACAATATGTCAACGGCCCGTGCTAGGCCTGCTGAGGTGTTTAAAAATGCGACAAAAATAATATCACGTGATTGATGGACGGCCCCCTAGCAGTACTGCTGTAACTACAAAAACGCCTTGTAAATAAAAAAATTGAATAAAATTGCCTTTCAAACTCAGAGTCACACAGCGGGCAATGGAGAGAGCTATGCTCGGAGTTTCTTTGCGCGATAAAATCCGAAACGTGGATATTCGCCAAAGAACCAGAGTCACCGACATAGCTGTTAAAATTTGCAAGTTGAAGTGGCAATGGGCAGGCCACATCGCTCGAAGAACCGATAACCGATGGGGATGAAAGGTTCTGGAGTGGAGACCACGAACCGGAAGACGCAGCGTAGGGAGGCCTCCCCACTAGATGGACCGACGACATTGTGAGAGTCGCGGGCATCCAGTGGATGCAAAAGGCAGGCTGTCGTTCAGTGTGGAGGTTAAAGGGGGAGGCCTATGTTCAGCAGTGGGCGTCTTCTGGCTGATGATGATGATCTAGGTTTTTAATTTTAAGGTACCTAAACAAACGTAGGTACCTACATGTCTACTATGTATGTACCAGCGTGTCCAGCGTACATACATAGTAGGTGCGAACTACGTACACACGATGTGATGTGATTTCTACCCGACAATATCGAATCTAAACTATCCAACAAAACTTCCATTATGTTCCAATGCAATCCAACTAGACAACCTTATCAGTTACTTAGGTTACTTTATCTTTCTTATCATATGATTTCATTCAACAGTAAAGTTTTTATGCATTAGCTTACTAACTATTGAATAATCTACACAGGGCACAGAATAGGTGGAATGTGCTATGGGTGAAATGACGCAGGCATGCAAGGCAAGGCAAGTTTACTACAATACGCATGGTAGGTAATAATAGCGCACGGAGCGGCAACGTCGCGCCGGCCCGCAGCCCGCGCACGGAGCGGCAACGCGCGATCGATCGAGCGCCAGGTTATCTTGTGAATTTTGTAGTTACTAGACTATACCATGATTATACATACCTACCTATGTATGCAATGTTCTTATATGTTGCATTACATGGTAGGTTAGGCAATATAGTATCAAATTTCTCACACACTACAATTTCGAAATTTATGTGTACGTATGGGATTCAACACGTAGGTAGGCATTTTACGTATCGAATATTCGTACTTCAACCACTGAACCAATCGTGATAATTCCGTAATACCTATATATGTACTAAGGTAAGAAAACCAAGAGAAAGTAATAAGAAAATTATTACTCAGGCTGAGTAGCTATGTAGGTAGGTAATCAATTTATGATAACGGACACATCTATGGGCAATAAATTTAATCGACCTTCAAGTCTTCGATCTCGTCCATTTCTCCGAAAAAAATCCTGACAACTTTTAAAGTAGTGTTGTTATGTTACCTACGTGCAGAGCCAAAAAACAAAGTTAAGTTAAAATTGTTCACGACGTTTTCCTTTTGCGGCCAGTCCAGCCAATTACTGCAACACCGAAATTATGGAGTGAACCTGTTTTAGTTTAATTGAAGGACACCGTTATAGTGCCTACTGTAAATAATAATACCTAAAAGTAAGCATTCAGGCATGCACGTTGAATTTTGTCTTGAATCGACTCGAATTCGCCCAAACAAGTTCGAATTTTACAGCGCGGAGCGGCAACGCCTCGGCGCGAGCTGGCAACGCCGCACCCTCGAAGTTTGAGCTGAGATCAGCTGGGTGGACGTTGTTTATGCGATCATTTTGTATACCTATAGCTACAATATAGCGATCCTAAAAGTACGGCGCTAAGTGTGTCTGTGTACACCTACTAGAAAAAGGACGCCTTCCAGCAGTTTTATATATATATTGCTTTTTGCTATTACTTGGTTTAAATGACAAAACCGAAGAAACAACGTAATTAATATTTTTTGTTGACTTACTTAAGGATTTAACATGCGCCAATGACCTTGACCAAACGATGCACACTTATTATAAGCGCCATCTAGCGTCCAACGTCCGTACTTCTTGCGTGCAAAGCTAACTTAAGTATAGACTATTTATACAGAACAGAATTCTGACGAAGATAATAACTTTACCTACTATGTTGCTCCCTCCTTGAGTAATAGTGGTTGCTCCTCGTAACTTTATCATAACTGATCCTATGTGCAAGATTTTTGGTAGAAAGATAGATTAACACATATTTTTACGTGGCTTTGTCTCGGATGAATTAAGTACAATTAATATAGTAAAGCGGGGTCGCTTTAGCTAATTATCAATAGTTAAAAGAAGTCGCCTTCAGGACGCCAAGGTACATTCCGTAGGAATTCATACTCACCCATATCCCCATCTTATATAGGGACGATTCACACCTAACGGCGCGCGTTGGGGCCATCGGTGTAAATCATTCCTTATCGAGAGCATTATTACAGTAACCGGCACACAACTTGAGCCATGACCTCGAGTGCGCAATAGACGATTTTAAGGTATCGTTGGTGGAAAGAGAGGTGCGCGGGGGCATTCCGACGGCACGCGTCCACGCGATTGGCCGATGCGTTAACGACATGCGCGAACTTACCCCCACTACGTCAACTTTGGCTCAAGTTGTTTGCCGGCCACTGTATTAGCCGTACAACAATCATTCATATTCCCTTTTTCCCCTGTTAAACATAGATACAAGTTCTTTTCGGAAAACAAGCAATATATTATATGCTAGCTGCGTCTCATGATTTCATCCGATATCAGGGGCCTTACGTACAACTGCTAATAGCGGCAGCTAATCCGCTCAGTTGGAAAATCACGCGACCGCAAACCGTATCTGGGCGCGATAAGGTTCACGTTCGCGTGATTTACAAAGTGAGCGGATTAGGTGCCGCAATTAGCTGTTGTCCGTAAGGCCCCAGGAACCTGTATTTTCGGGACAAAAAGTTACTTGTTTTAAACCAGACTTCCAGAGTAACAGCTATTTCCATACAAAGTTTCATCAAATCCATTCAGCTGCTACGAAGTTAAGTAACGTGGAACAAACATACACACAAAATTTCGCATTTATAATATTAGTGTGTTGATAGTGTGATAGAAGCAGGGCTGGTCAAGCCACGGCCTGCTAGACGGAGAAACGTATTTGAGGTACCAATTAAAACTAGGGTTGCCATACGTCCGGAATTTTTCGGGCTTGTCCGGGAATTTAAGCTTTTGTCCGGAATGCGGTGATAATTCATATCATTCATATATATATTATATTCATATGGCATAATATTACAAGCCTTGCTTAATTTAGGGTCAGATGACCGTGTGTGCAAAACGTCCCTAATATTTATTTATTAATAAAAATGCGAGTACATGGAATGGCGTTATACAAAAAAAACTAAGCAAAAAAGCGCTACAGGTTTTAATCTGAATGCTTTGGTCTATCGTCAAACCAGAAAAAGAGGATAGTTAATTCAGTGATTACGATACAAGGTATAGATAAAAAGCAAGAAACAGTTCGTAAGTATTGAAACAGTTTAATGTCTATAAAGTAAAAACACAAAACAGATTACAAAATAAAATAACTAGGGAGCTACTCGATACTCCTACCAGAAAATAGAAATAGACTAAACACTTTATGAAATAAACTGCTGAGCTTCAGCCATTGTTATAACAACAACATGATACAATATAATTATACAAAATAGTTTAATGTCTATCATGTAAAAATACAAAACTTATTACTAAAACGAAATAAGTATTTAGTTTAGACCGTAAAGTTTGGACATTATTATAGGAAAGACAATATTATAGGAATGTATATTGCATCCTAATGTTAGATGTTGGTGAAAAATAAATGTATTGTGTTGGTACTTGGTAGAAATTGTTTGGTGAGTTTACTAAAATCAAGGTAGAATAATAATATGTTTGGCTAAACTGGCTAGTAAAAAACTTGGCAGGCGGTACTTCACACAGAGGCAGTTGCTCACGTGTATCAAGAACAAGTCCGATCTTGTTAGTCTAGTCCGTTAAATACTGCTGCCACCTATTCGACAAAGCTGCTAAGTACCGGCTGGAAGCTTAAGATTTGGTAGACCTTTTTGGTGACGTCAAAATAATGCTCATGCTCACCATCACAATTTACAAAAAACTTTGTATTGCACATAAGTATGTAAATTTTGAAGAAAACCTTATTTGTTTTTCTCCGAATAAATTTAAACATTGTATGTATATCGCATCCAAATCCGCTGTGTCTTGATATTTCTTTAATTTTTTCAAAGATTTAACAAATATCCACTATGCTTCTGCCAATAACCTTCCGTTCCAGTTCTTCTGGTTCTTTTTGTACTTCAACTGTAAAATCCGGCATATTTAATAGACGTCGCTGCTCCTAGAACGAAATAACAAATAATTACTTTACTAATATATTACCCATAAATACATTTAGGCATATAAAAATAAAATATAATTGTGCACTTAGCTACATAACATCTTATTTGAAATAATAATTATATTCTGAAACAAAAAAAGGTACTGAAAAATTGTTAATGATCACCTGTTCATTCGAAGGCAACATTGTTTCTATTTCTGTTGTTTCCAGATGTTCGTCCAGGGAGTCCAGGTATCTGTAGAAAAAAATATAGAAATAAATAAGTTTTCCATATAAGAAATTATGATGCATTACAATTCTAACTCGCATTTCTCCTTCTCAATGCGTTATCTTCTTCTCTACATAGTGTAAAATAAAGTGGCTTTCCGCGTCTGTCTGTATGTCAGTATGTCAGTATGGCTGCTAACTCCTCCTAAACCACGCAACGGATTTTGATGCGGTTTTCACCATCAGTTAGATACATTTTCACGGAAGGTTTATATATATAACTAGCGACCCTCCCCGACTGCGCACGTAAATTACACCCGTGCGAAGCCAGGCGGGCGGGTCGCTAGCTCGCTAGTATATAATATACGCAAAATTTTGAATTACAAATGAATTATTTAAAACCAATGTGTGTAACTTAAAAATACAGGATTTTTATCGCTTCACCTCTTTAATACGTCCTATTAGGAAATAAAACCGGCCAAGTGTGAGTTGGGCACTGAGAGTTCCGTACCACCACATAACTTGTTAGCTACTAAAGTACAAAAAAAATAGTTTTTTTTGCACTATTTTTTTTTTTTTACTTTAGTAGCTAACAAGTTATGTGGTGGTACGGAACTCTCAGTGCCCAACTCACACTTGGCCGGTTTTATTTCCTAATAGGACGTATTAAAGAGGTGAAGCGATAAAAATCCTGTATTTTTAAGTTACACACATTGGTTTTAAATAATTCATTTGTAATTCAAAAAGTTATAACTTGATAATAAACAGAAACTTGTCACTGACTCGCACTTGGCCATTATTTATTGTTTTTTTTTGTTATAATTTAGAGTGTGCACTATAATCATAGTAAATTAGACGCTTGTACGTATTACCGTTTTTACATTAGAGCTAATACAAAAAAAACGTTTGAATAAACCTTTGTTGCATTTCTTCTCTTTACCTTTCGTTTTAACTTTTAGACTTATTTCTTAATTAATCCGCCGTAGCATTGCATATTATGTGAAAATTTCAGTTGGTTACCTGTTACGGATATAACTGTTAATAGGTAGGACAGACAGACAGACATCATAGGCATAGTAATAGGGCCCCGGTTTTACCATGTGGTTACGGAACCCTAAAAAGCATAATTTGGCATATAGAATTCAAAAGAACTTGGTGGGTCGTATAATGTAAGACGCGGGCCGTGGATTGGACAGCTCTGGTTATTCTATAATAATTTTAGTCTGTTCACACATTAGGTACGTACAACGTTGTACGAATGTTTGTATGTAATTATGTGTGCTGTTGTTTACTCGAATTCGCTATTTGGACAAAATTTGGTAAAGAAAGTAACAAAATACCTACCGTACCATACCGTACACAGTAGGTACATATGACTTACAGTAGGTACTACGTACGTAGAACGTAGGTAGGTATACCTACTTACCTAGTTGGATATTAGTATTACGTAGGTAAATTCCCAGTTGTGCCTGCCATACAAGTGCCTAGTGCGAGTCGGGCTTGGGCACTGAGTATTCCGTACCACCACATTCACCACATATTTTCAACCTTTTTCGTCAATACTAGATTTTCGGAATGGATTTACATACATATTTATCAAGTTTGTACGGAACCCTGGTGCGAGTCCTACTCAAACTTGTCCGATTTTTATTTTTTGACTTTATACCTAACTATCGGTCCGCCCCAGCTTCGCACGGGTATAGACTATAGCCCATGTCACCCGGGGGATAGTGTAGCTTCCCGTCAGTGAAAGAATTTTTCAAATCGGTTCAGTAGTTTCGGAGCCTATTCAATGCAAACAAACATACAAACAATCAAATCTTTCCTCTTTATAATATTAGTATAGATATAGATAGTATAGTTTTTTTTTTTAATATTAATTTTTTTATTTGGATTGGAACTTAAAAAAAACAGAAAATTAATGAAAACTTAAAATATAAACTAAAAACTAAAACTTAAAATAACTAAATAAAAGTATATATAGTATAGATTATATTTTTTAGTACCATTATTTAGGTAGGTAGGTACATTCTTTTTTTTCTTTGGAAATTTCAACTGGCTATCTACCTATCACGATTCGAAAGCTAAAAGGTAGGACAGACAGACAGACATACATACATACAGACAGACAGATAGCGTAGAATAAGTCCGGGTCCCGTTTACACAATTTGGTTACGGAACCCTAAAAACGAGTAAGTAAGTACGGTTATTTAATTATTATGTATTGTGTTTTAATATAATATTATGATAGGTATGTACTCACCACGCCGCCAGTTGAGTTTCAATTTTTTCTGAGTTTTGCTGTTTTTGTTGTTCCCACCATTTCAAAAGTATTTTCTACACAGAGACAGTCTATGATGATAAACACAAAAACACTAACACATAAATTACACTTATTTCACTGAAGAGGTCCAGCTTCCTTTCAAATTTCAGCTTAAATATAAGCTATTAACTAAATACAAACAGTTTCATTCAAAACACTAGAAAAAGAATAAAAAAATTCAAAAAATATTTTTTGTAACCGCGCGCGTAGTCTGCACGTCGCAAAGCGCAGAAACAGACTGGCGAACCCCCGTCTCGTGCGGCCGCGGGTGTTTTTTGGTCACGTGGGTTAGGTATCTCATGCGCGTCTATTTTTAATATTACTAAACATACGTACCAGGGGCCTAAAAAAATAATTTAAAAATTAAATATTCATGTTTTCGAATTTCCTATGTTCAGGTGAAAGAATCAACTGGAGCGCATTTGTGGTTATCGCGATAACTCTGGCTATGGTGATGAAATAGACTTTAGAATAACATTTTTTATTCAAAATGTAGCAAGTAAAAAAACCTTCTGTGGCGATATAATTAATCAAGTTGAATTTCCCTCATGAGCGATATTTTTTTCAAGTCGCTAGGATAAGTAGTTTGTCCTATATCATTGGTTAAAAATACCGATTTGGCAAATCTTAGGCTCTTAACATGTTTGTTCCAAACTAGAAAATTATAAGAACTTGGCTTGGTAGGTACCTACGAGCAATCTACAATCTCCGCAAAGAAAATTGTTCACCAAATTCCAGCGTTAGGTTTTTATTTTCTAGCTTTAGCCGCAGAGTACCTACTTGTTGCTTTTATTATAGAAAGTACCGGTTCTGGCGGTCACCTAGCCAGGTACCAAGCCTAGTGCTGGGTGCGGGCGGGCGGCCATTTTGTAAACTAAGTGATACGAATTACACGAAAAGGGAACCGCCATTTTCACGTTGGTGCCAAAACTCTATTATTTCTAGGACTCACAAATAAACAGTATGTAGGTATAGCTAGGTTTAATTAACACATTTTTCTATAAATCTTATGATGTCGCAGCAAACTTGGTAAGTAAATATCAGCTGAATAAAGCCATAAATCTCGATCCAAGAGCACCGAAACGAACTGCTGAGTGCCCATTAATCAATCTTCTCATGTAATTTAACATACATCATAATTTAAAACTGCACGCCATTAACGAAATGTTCTTACAAATTGCCAGTTTTTTACTCTGTGGGTTAATAATGTAGTGACGTCATATCCTACCTAGGTATAGGTATTTATTTTGTGATCCACTTGTGATGTTCTTAGACTTTCTTGAGTAACTTCGAACTGTATCAAATCAAAAAACTTCAGAAAGCTTTCTATGTAACGAATTCAGTACTATAGGTCGTTGGTTCTATGATATTTTTATCTAGTCTCAGATCACACAAACAAGGGAGTTATGCCTAAGTACAATTAAAGTTTGTTCAAATGGTGTTCGATCAAATCTAAGATATTATTACATCTCACTGGTTCAAATGTTTGTAACTATCGGAAACTGTTTCACAGATTAAGCCTTAATATACTAGCTAGGATATTTGTATTACTGGAGCTGTTTAAAAACTAAAGTTAAATGATTATTAACGGGATATTTACCGTGGTATGGTTATGGAATGAGCTCCCGATATTTCAGCGCAGTTACATGCACCATGTTCACGGGAAGACTGAAGAATGCGGGTGGTTGGTCGAACAGTTAAAAAGCCACAACCATTCCACAACCTTACCACCAAACTTACCACGGTAAATATCCCGTTAATAATCATTTAACTTTAGTTAACAACCGTGATAGTTTAAAACAGTGTTTAAAAACTACTTAGCCATTTATGTTTTTTTTGTGGGACTATTTCGAGGTACAAAATAAAATAAAATAACCACTTAAATTGGTTATTAAATGGCGGAGTAATTGGTGTACATAAAAAAAAAACAATAGAGAACCTCTCTCCCCAACTCGATTAAAAACAGTTGTAAATGAGACGATTCGTAGAAAAGCTCGTTCGGAACCCGAGAACAGCTGGAAGCGAAGCGAAGCCAGTATGACATCCTTGAAAGTTCCTAGCTTACACACAAGAAACCTGTGTAAATTAAACTAACCAAGGCTTGCCTAAAATAGCTATTTCTCCCTAATTACTTAAATAGAGAGAATATTCTACCTGATTCTAGAATTTAACGAAGTTGGTATGTTCTGAACAAGAAGGAACATATGGCCGATGGGGCCGAAAGGTTTTCGAATGGACACCACGGACCGGTAAGCGCAGCGTAGGACGTCCACAGACAAGATCGACAGACGACCTAAAAGAGACCGCAGGGAAACGATGGATGCAGGCCGCTTCCAACCGGCCCTTTTGGAGATCGATGGGGGAGGCCTATGTCCAGCAGTGGACGTCCTATGGCTGAAATGATGATGATTATGTAATATTGACTATGAATCCTTGATTGAACGGAAGTAAGTGGAGTATAAAATCGAGAGTCGCTGGCATCCACTGGATGCAAAATGCAGGCTGTCGTGCAGTGTGGAGATTAAAGGGGGAGGCCAATGTTCAGCAGTGGACGCCTTCTGGCTGATGATGATGATGAAGTGGAGTATGTACAACTTAGTCTATTATTTTCCAACGTTGTTCGTGGCAGTTTGCAATACATTGCATTATCCATGGCCTGTGGGCCAAGCCAAGCCCCGCGTTGGCACCGGTCGTGCGCGCGAATGCCAACGGCTCAGAGGAAACAAAAACCTGGCTCCTGGCAAATGTCAGCTTAAGACATTACATTTAATAGCCTCGCCAGGAAGGGACAGGCATGTAGCTTTTATTGCTCTAGTATATATAGGTATGACTAGCTGCGCCCCGCGGTTTCACCCGCGTAGTGGTGATGATGAAAAGTAGCCTTGTCACTTTCTGGCTCTTGAACTAGGTATACCCATGCAAAAAATCAGGGCGATCCGTTGTTCCGTTGCAGCGTGAAAGAGGAATAAATATCCATACGTATACAAACTTTCGCGTTTATAATATTTCTAGCGACCCGTCCGCCCGGCTTCGCACGGGTGTAATTTACGTGCGAAGCCGGGGAAAGTCGCTAGTTATATACATAAACCTTCCTTGAAAA
Source organism: Agriopis marginaria (assembly GCA_932305915.1). Taxonomy (NCBI): domain Eukaryota; kingdom Metazoa; phylum Arthropoda; class Insecta; order Lepidoptera; family Geometridae; genus Agriopis; species Agriopis marginaria. The sequence goes on from OW029935.1 coordinate 556,759, forward strand.
TGTATCTGATTAATGGTGAAAATCGCATCAAAATCCGTTGCGTGGTTTAGGAGGAGTTAGCGGCCATACAGACATACAGACAGACAGACGCGGAAAGCGACTTCAATTTATACTATGTAGAGATTAGTAGGAAGTAGGATTTAGGCGATATTTGTATTCGGGAACTAAGTTTACACCGTGGTTTTACCCGTAATTCTTCAGGGCCGTACATAATTGTCATTTACATCTTAAAGGGCCGTAAATTTTTTCCAGCTGTGTTTTATTGTCATTTTGGGTGTTTGGGCTTTCAGGCCACGGTGTGAATTGCCCACGATTTTTAATGTATGTAGGTCTAGGTAGACTGTATGGAGGCTGATGAAACGGCCGCACATATGCTGCTGGAGTGCAGCAGCGTGGCAGAACAACGAAACACTATCCTCGGATCACCGAGGACGCTCTGGGAGGCCTGCGCAGGCATAAGCGAGCTGCTGGCTTTCCTGGAGGAGACCGGGTGGCTGAATTAGCTGCGGCCGGGTGACGCAAAATGGACCAGTAAATGGTCTAGTTGCGGAAAATGCCCGCTACACAAGTAAGGTCTAGGTAGGTACGAATACGTACAGTGTATTCATGATGGTGCGGAGAGCGCAGATTTAGCTGGAAGATCTCAGCACTGGTTGTTATATTTACGTATTGCTTAGTCTTGAGCATCGGCGCAAGGTTGCTAGCCTATCGGTTTTTTATCGGATATATATTTCGGAGTGTGCTACATGATTTGTTTCCCTCCTGCCCATTTTTCTATCGCACTGCCAGAGTGGGCACGAATAATCGACACCGCTTTATGGTTGATATTCCGAGAACCCGTACGAAGCGCTTTAATTCCACATTTATTGTGCGAACTGCTAGTCTGTGGAATTCGCTGCCTGAGTGGGTGTTCCCCGATAGTTACAATCTGGGCGTCTTCAAGTTGGGAGTGAATAGGTTTCTTCTAGGCAAGCGTGCTCCATCGTAGACCGCATCATCGCTTAACATCAGGCGAGTGGCGGCCAAGCGCAAGCCTATTATTAAATTTAAAAAAAAATGTGTTGGTCGTAATTTCGTAGACAGATTCTCCAAGGTTGAATAGTGCGGACCATCCCCGCGCGGCGGCCATCGCAAACACTTTCGATTCTGGAACCTTGACAATAACTCGAGTCATGGCCGCATACAAATCATTGTGAAACTAATAATAAACTCCTTTTCGTCTGGCTGTAACCGGAAACATCCGCTTCTAGCCGGTACACAGAATACACAGTAGTACAAGTACACAGAAACTACCGCACGCATCAACTGACATGTTTATTGAGGTTCGAGTTATATGAGGCCTAATACGGCTGCTAATGTCAGCGGAGTTCTACTAAAACATGTTGGGATTTCTCTGAATCTCCATCTAACGTTGAGACCAAAATCTCGTGCAAATGTTTATGTCGGGATGTCACAATAAAACAGTTTAATCCACGTTTGATCCACATTTGGTTCCAGCCAATCTGTAGGGCAATCGCGCTAAAAAATTACAGGCGAATCGTTCACGAAACGCAAACGATCGCCAACTTTTGGTCGATTTCGTAACGCGCTAGTGATTTTAACCAAAGACGAAACGCAACCCGATCACAGTTGGAACCTAGACGCTGTCAAACGAACGTTTGAGATAAAGTTAGAAAGCATCAACTTTTTCGCATCGACTTTTTTTATTTTGTGGAGCGTTTGCGTTTCGTTAACGATTCGTCTGTAATTTTTTTACCGCGATTGCCCTACTGAGTGTCTTCAAATCACGAGTGAATCGGTTTCTTCTAGGCAAGCGTGCTCCATCGTAGACTGCATCGTCGCTTTAGTTAGATCAGGCGAGTTGGCGGTCAAACGCAAGGCAATAATAAAAAAAAGAAGGCATTTTGAGGCAAACCAGATTCCACAAAATATATATATTTTTTTTATTACCTTTGATTTGCATTATTTACCAACGACACCCCGGTAGGTATTCGCTTGCATAGGTACAACACACACTGCTGCCACCACCTACAGATAACAATTAAAATTGGTGTGCAAGTCACGACAGCAGAATTTATAGTGGAGCTTGATACATCACACCAGCCCACTGCGCGACAAGGCCTTGCAGCTACATACGTGTGCGAGTTTTCCTACTGCTTTTCCCTATTCTATCACGTCAACGTTAACTATGATTAGTATGAAGTAAGAGCACTTCCATCTACACGGGGCTACTATTATTTCATACAAATCGTAGGTAATCGAATAAGTAAACGCCACTGGAAGAACTAGCACTAGGCACACTTTACACACAAAATGTATTGATACTGCACCGCACTGATGCTAAGTAAACGCTAGAATGTAGGCCCTGCGACACAGGCGTCTCGCCTAGTGCAGGGACTACAAGTACTAGAATGTAGGCCCTGCGACACAGGCGTCTCGCCTAGTGCAGGGACTACAAGTACTAGAATGTAGGCCCTGCGACACAGGCGTCTCGCCTAGTGCAGGGACTACAAGTACTAGAATGTAGGCCCTGCGACACAGGCGTCTCGCCTAGTGCAGGGACTACAAGTACTGTAAACCCTCATTAGCTTGCCTCGTTCCTGCCTACCTTAATGTATTCATTAAATTAGTTTTACATTAAATATTGCACATGTTCTTGTAAATTAGGTTAAGTAAGTGTAATAATAATAATAATAATATATCACTTTATTATACACCGAAATAAAAATACAAAAGTCACTTAAAAAATAATACAAGACCGGCAGTATAATAGGCGGCCTTATCGCCTTAAGCGATTTCTTCCAGGCAACCTTTGGATGGACATAACAGAGACAGGAGTAGGGTCGGCGGTGTAGACAATACATATAATATACATACATACATACAGATAAATACTGAATATGCAAATAATACTACTTAACTAATTACCAATACATACTATAAATAAAACATACATACATACATACATACGTACCAATTATAAAGGAAGATAGTGATTGTAGACAAGATTCTTGAAAATAGGAAGAGACTTGGCCTGCCTGATAGAAGGAGGCAGCTTATTCCACAGCAGGACAGCTTGCACAGTGAAAGAAACTAAAAACTGGAAAATAAAATTATTTGTAATTAATTTGTTTTTTTTAATGCCATAGGTGGCTAATAAGCAGACGGGCTGTCTGATGGTAAGCAGTCACTGTCGCCTATGGATACTACTGTCATGATTTCTAACTTATTTCAATGTTTCTTTGTGATTTCTTGGTTTTAAACTATTTGGTATCAAATTTGACTAACAGTACTTTTATTTAAAATGGCGGTTGGAAACGTGTTGACTCGGGGGTCTCGGCAATAGTGCAAATAGTGGGGGTAGGAAGAAGATAATGCGGTAGGATGTTGGAAAGTGGGACTTTGGTCTGGCTTGAGCGTTCATAGCGAAAGCATATTGGTCTGAAAACTGTAATAAGTAGGAATAAAGAATATGAATAAAGATATATAAAAGTGAGAACTGGATTATGATTTATCACACTAGTAACACCAGAGGCGTCACAAATACGTTGCCGACCCTTTAGGCTCTGGCCATAGTAAAAACACTACGCTCTGCTCTGACTTCACTTGCCACTCTTCCCGGTGACACAGGGCGTCCGATTGCAGCTAGCAAGTAGGTACATACCTACTTGAATAGCTTTATGGACTGGATTGGAAATCTTCAAAAGATACCCAGCTGCATTCAATATATTTCAATTTATTTCAATATTGACATTGTATGTAACAATAATTGTATAATTCTGATTCAATTCAATTCAAATTCATTTATTTCAGGCTACGACACCCATACCATAATTACACAATAATTAAAATGAAATAAAATATATAACAAAATAAAGTCAGAGCAATCAAATTAAATGTCAAATTAAATTAAACAAAACACACAAATACATTTTCAAGTCTAATATTAATAATGTCAGGTACAATCACTAGCGTTGGAGCGTTGGTCGTCCAGCTGCAAGATGGGTCGACGATATTATTACTATCGCGGATCGAACTAGCACAGGACCGAGGCAGATGGCATAGCAAGAGAGAGGCCTATACCCAGCATGGGATAAGGAAGGCTGTGGATGATGATGATGATGATGATGATGACAATCACTAGTACTTTCTGTAGTGTTGTGTGTGTGTAGTTTTTTCATCATTGGAGTGAAGCCGGGTTATGTGAGATTGCACCCACTAAAACCCCCTCAGTGGTCGACCTCGGTGCCAGACGGAGGATACCGGGACAGATAGAAACGTAAAAACATGTACCTACGAGGAAAATACACAACTAAGTCAAAACAGGCACAAGCTACTGTAACAAAACGGACGTGACGTTGCCTGCGAAACTACGAATGACAACCAGCCAGCCGCCATGACACACCACCTCACGTCATGCCACTGTCAAGCTCGCCAAGCCTTTGAGGGGAGGGTATATAAGCGAGCCTGCGAGCCAACTATCTCTCTGTTCATTTCGATTGCTGAATAAATGAAGTACTCGCCACTCTGCGTGTTTTATATGACATCCCATTTACAATCCGAAGAGGGATAAAGAAGAAAAAATTAATACCTACGCACACTGCGGCTTCATGACGCTTGGCCTAAAATCGATCCTGATCCTCGAAGAAGACTGCATAATCCTGTCTATAACGGCGAAGTTACTGCTTGAGAAGAATCTACGGTGACGTTATTATGTACTGCAAGAAGGTCGACTCTGCCAAGCTAAAGCATTTGGCCTGATGAAAAACGAAGTAAAAAATGCAGAATATGTCGCCACAATCATGAAGATCTAACACCATCCACCCTGTTTTCTCATCATTCGACACCATATACTGAGCCAAGAAGCAAAAACGATATCGCGTGCTGACGCCTCCGTGGCATTTGAACACGGCGAACCCTACTTTCCGCCCGTGACCTATTACTACCCACTGCGTGCGAAAACTGTGACATCGAAGATTTCAAGATTCTATCTCGGGCCGCAAGACACGCGGCAAGACACTACTATCTACCTGCCTACCAGCCTGCTTGCCTGCGTGCCAATCTGCCTGTCTGCCTGCCAGCATGTGACCTGCATCTGTGTGGCGTGTAGCAGCTGGGCGAGGTCCTAACCTAACTAGGGCCTGAAGCAGCGGAGGCCAGCCTGCATCAGTTGGAGCTAGCGAGGAGCCTTAGCCTAATAGCCAGGTGCGTTCGTTTCTACTTGCCATTATGCTTATGAGATATACCTATTTTTGACCTTATTGCCACTAATTCAAGTTAGGATTAGAATATTTACAAGTATATGACCTCAAAATATGACCATTAACTGATAGCAGTGAGCCATACCATGCACATTTTCTAAGTAACTATCGTAACTAATTGCCTAGTTCCAATTCCGATAGATTTGATTGTACCTCCAGACGTGATTTAGACTGTACAAAAGAAAAGACGAAAACTAAATCATTGTCTTAGCCCGTGCTTTGCTTTCTTATTTGCATATTATTAGTGACTACTCATTCGACAAAGTCAAAACGAAACAAAAAAAAATGTATTAGATGCACTCGAAAGTTCTCTACATAATTTTATTCCGTGATCATTAAAAAATAACTGCAATCACACTCCTTACGCACTTGCAGGCCCAATAATACGTGCTTATGAACATGTAAGATTTAGGTTAAACAGCCTTTACATATCATACATAGATTAGATACAACTATTCACTCCAGTTTAATCGATGCCGAGTTCGTCTAAAGATTTATAATTGATTTTTACACTTTTGATCAGAGAAACTGCGAAACCTGTAGGTAGATTAGAAAAATTACATTCTGGAAGTGCTAGCTTCGTTAGTTCATTACCTCATTTTATTTCTAAGTCGAGTCTGTGGGTAGGATGGAAAATAACTTTTATTGTCGTGTATGCGGGTAGACTGGATAATAATAATTTCACAGAACGTACCTTTAAAACAATTAACTTGTCGTAGAATCGGATCAGTGCTTAGATTTACTTCAAAATGAATCGTGAATGTTCGTTGACTCTTGGTGTTCCATCGCGCTATTCAGTATTTTGTATACAATGCTTCAATCTATCAGTGTGTGAAATTTTATAACCAAATTTGGTTTAGAATATTGCTGTTTGCTCGTTTATAAAATTTAATTTTAATGAAAAAGAACGCACACCTTAACGCAAAGGGATATTGTATTTCCAGTACTGAGTATGATAAAACCACAGTTAAAATTGACATACATGGGGGTAGCTTATTTCAAATCTATGCCGAATCGATACTTGGTACCACGTCGTCAGCTCAAAGCCAAGTTTTGCCCCTGCACGAAACAGTGACAAATATATTATGTGCGATCTGCGCCTGCATGAATTATTACGCAAGAGTCTGCGCACGCCCTAGAATAAAAAAATGCGAGCAACAAATAATATAACTGCAGATTATTAAGGAGCCATTTAAGTTTGAAATAAAATTAATTTCCACTAAATTAAGTTTCGAGAAAAGTTTCACCAATCAATCATGTTTCCAGATTACATTAAACTTGTTTATGTCCTCAATTAAGTATTCATAACCAAAATATGAATTTGTTACTGTTAGACATACTTAACCGCGCAAATTGATGCAACGCAACTCAAGTATAAACTAATAATGAGTTGGTTGATTCTCACAAAAGTAATGGTTAGGTACTGATAGCAATAGTTTGCTGATAGCATAGGAGTAGCATTACCAGTTTAAAATTAATTTGGTGCTTAATTATGCAAGGTGTACCTACCTAGGTACCTTAATAAATCGCCTAACGCAGTCGTTTTAGTTTAGTTTTTGTTATGATGTACCTTTACAAAAATGAACTTAGTACTTACCATTCATTAGTTGCTGTGTATTTTTTTGATATTATGGTCAAGTTCCAAATAAGTAGTATCTTCGTATGAATTGTAGCGAGAGGAATTTGCTCTGATTTCGGGTATATCAGGTACAAACATTCTAGTTCTTATATGGTATTATACCTAACGTGACAACGCTGTATTGTGATGCAGTAAAGTACTTATGATTAAAATGATACCGAACTCTGATAAATGAGAGTATTGCGCAGTAGTAGTTATGTTTGTTTCAAATTATATTGCTGATAGTGCCGATTATTCTGATGGTGATAGTAATTAATTCTTATAGTTTTGATAGTGCAAGTAGCTCGCATTGTTCTAATAACCCAGTAGTTTGACATTAGTTCTGTTTGTTTAAATTCTGTTGCTGATAGTGCCGATTGTTCTGATAGTGATAGTAATTAATTCTTATAGTTTTGATAGTGCGAGTAACTAACTCTCAATGTTCTAATAACCAGTTGACCAGTGTTCTAGTAACCCAGTAGTTCCGATAATTCTGTAGTTCTAACTTTGTCAGTAGCAACTGCCAGTAGTTTTCATATCTTCGGTAATTATATTAAGAATAGTTTCGGTGGCTTCAATAGTTTAAGCAGCCTCGATAGCTTGTTGATGTTAACTATAGCTTTGATGGTAACTATAGCTTTGATGGTAACTATAGCTTTGATGGTAATTATAACTTTGATGATAACTATAACTTTGATGGTAACTATAGCTTTGATGGTAACTATAGGTTTGATGGTAACTATAGCTTTGATGGTAACTAAGGCTTTGAAGGCAGTTGTAGGTTTGATGGAACCGATGAATCACTGATAGTTGGAATATTTCCAGTAGCCCTTAATATTGCCACTAGCTCTTAATATTGCCACTAGCCCTTTATAACGCCATCCCCGCCGAGCCGAGCCAAGCCTAGCCAAGCCTAGCCAAGCCAGGCCAAACCAAGCCAAGCCATGCCAAACCAGGCCAAACCGAGCCAAGCCAGGCCAAGCCAGGCCAATCCGAGCCAAACCGAGCCAAGCCAGGCCAAACCGAGCCAAGCCAGGCCAAACCGAGCCAGCCAAGCCAGCCAAGCCAGCTAAGTCAGCCAAGCCAAGCTTTCGACTGATCTTCGAAATATACCGCTACAGCGGAAGCCCTTCAATGACAGCAAAGTCAGCTAAGTCAGCTGTTGATTGGCCGTGACGTCATTTCCGACTGGCCTACCATTTTTGTGATTAGGTCGGGGGGGGGGGGGGGGTAAACCTCCATCATTTGGGTCCTTTGTCGATTATTATTTTAAGGTGCTCTAAGGAAGATAAGTCGAAACTCTGTCCGATAACTGAGAAATAAATTAAGTCGTTATCTTAGTAGTTAGTAGTTAGGCGTATTTATTTCTCTTCAGTTTCACCTTAATATTGCCCGTAGCCCTTATTCTTGCTAGTAGTGTAGTCAGCCTCACACTGAATACATTGTTAATTTGTTAGAAACTAAACCTTGTTGTTTGTTCCCAATTGCGGGGGCAATTGTTGCAGGATGGTCGAGTGTAACAAAACGGACGTGACGTTGCCTGCGAAACTACGAATGACAACCAGCCAGCCGCCATGACACACCACCTCACGTCATGCCACTGTCAAGCTCGCCAAGCCTTTGAGGGGAGGGTATATAAGTGAGCCTGCGAGCCAACTATCTCTCTGTTCATTTCGATTGCTGAATAAATGAAGTACTCGCCACTCTGCGTGTTTTATATGACATCCCATTTACACTACATAACAACCTAACAGAGGAGAATAGATAACAACTAGGTACTAGATAATAATATACCAAAGCCAAATCTGTGCGTGGGTGTTGCCACAGATATAGTACTCCGTGATATACAGACATGGCATGTAATTAACATGTTGAGTAATGAGTCGGGAGTGACGCCTCCAGCCTGGTCCGTGCTTCGAGCTGGGAATGTAGTCAGGCGTCTATCCAACCAATATCGCAAGGATACCTATACATTAGAGCAATACAAAAAAATTACACTAATTATCTCATAAAATATGGGGCGAATTAATCCAACTGTATCTGTAGTTTTAGTTTTAGCTTGTAATTTGTTAAGTTAATAAAGGCACGTAAAAAAAAAAATATACACTAATTATTCTCATAAAATATGGGGCGAATTGAGAACCTTCCTCCTTTTTGAAGTCGGTAAAAAAAGGCAACTGTTCCATAGAAAAATGTCATTCACACTCGATGAACAGGATGCAAACGGCGATATTTTTTTGCGATTTCAGGGTTGGTTAAAATATAAAAATTAAATATAAACATAGAAAAAAAACTAGTTGTGCAGCCTTATAATTTTGTATAAGCTGGCCAATGATTATGAGTGTTTGTTTATAAATCCAACTGATTATCATAGACCACTGTAGGATGCCAGTTTTGTATTACAATAGAAACAAAAGTTGACAAAACAATAACGAAACTGTAAACCTCGGGACGTGTGTCAAACTGATGCAACGATGGGTTTGGGTATCTTGAAAACCTTTGGAAAGAATCAAAAAACATTTTTGAAGTAAAAAATCGTGTAACTGTCCCATCCTGTTATTTCTCCCTGAATATCATTAACCTACTTACAATATTTCCTTCTTTCTATCGTGCGTGTATCCCGGGTATCGTCTAGCTGAGTCTGTTTTCCTGCCGTTGTCTTGTCTCCACTTCGAATGGTCGTTAGCGTCTAACATGGCAAGTTTACAGCTCTATCTCACGATCCATCCTACCTACGATATTAGAAAACCTAATAATATTCTGTTACCATTTTAGGCACAAAAACACGGACGAACTAAGGAAAACACGGATCCGCGTTTGATAACCCGGAATACCGTTTATCTGTTGTGTCCCAGTTCCAAGCCGAATTAAACGAACAATTAATTATTCATTAGGGTATTGAATAATTCCGCGAGCGCCGTTCGTCAAATAAAACTTGACCGTTATATAAAACTGTCTTCGGATTTAGGTCCCATTTCATTGTTGTTAAGCACTGATTCTGTTATCACCACTATTTAAGGTATGATTCCGAATCTCATGTAAACCTATAGATAATGTGTGTGGACCAGGGCCCCGATTCTACTAAAGAAATTGTTTTAAAAAATTTTTTTTTTTTTTTTTTTTAATATTTGCCTCAAAACCGACAGTTCAAAAAAATCTACTAGAAAAATACCACCAAATAATATTATAACTTAGTACTTATAAAAAAAGAGTAAATTTTGAGGCAATTATAAAAAAAAAAAAATTGACACAATTACAATTTACATACAATTTCTTTAGTAGAATAGGGCCCAGTAGTGCTGCGGCAGCACTGTTGCGGCAACACTGCTGCGTGCAGCCGAGTTCGGAATCACACCTTTATGCTATGATAGTCAGTTGAAAGGAGAAAATACGCAGCGACAGCGGTGTGCAACCAAAGTCAAACCGACGAAAACGACGGGAAATATAAATTCTTCAAATGACAACACTGAATAGAGGCAGTAAAACAATGTATGATTAAGACGTTTGGTTTGTTTGTTTGTCATTGACGATAGACAATGGGCAGGCCGTATTGTGCTAAGAACCGACAGCCGCTGGGGTAGTTCTATTGGAGATCACGTCTAGGCAAACGTAGTGTAGGACAGGCACCCTGCGGTCAGGGGGGCTACCACAACCTCAAAAACGTGTCTCGCTGTCGGCTAATGAAAGAGGAAGACAAAGTTCAATGTAAAGATTATTATAAGAATGGTTTTAAGGTTGTGGTAACCCACCTGGTGGAGTGACGACCTGCTAAAAACTAGATGCAGAGATCAGCCGACCGAACTCAGGAGAGGCCTATGTCCAGCAGTGGACATAAAAGGCTGATGCTAATACTGGTTTGTCGAATAAATCAAGTAATAAAATAATAAATTCTTTTGCTCTGCCGATAAATTAAATTTCCCCAATACTTGCCAACTTAAATTTAATAGACTGTTATATCGAGCACAGCGAGCAAAAATAAATTGCACCGACTCCAGATTGAAGTAAATCTAATTCAATTCAATTAAGAACATTGCTTTAGTAAAGTTTGTTTCAACTGTCAAACGGAAGGTCATTTTCATTTTGTTCGTGCCGGCCAGCTGGGCATAGATTATGGACGGGAGATAAGAGTGGTCACTGGTCAACTTACAACATAATAACATTACCTACTTTTATGTTTAATTCACATTGCACCAACATCGCATGGGCCGGAGTCAGGTGCCAATCTTGACGTAGAAATACTAGAAAAGTTAGAAGAGTTATTCCAGTATCATTGGAACGAAATTCCCTGTATCCAGTAGAGAACCCATTTCAAAGTAAGCGGCTCGATTTTTGAATCGCTCGTATAATTTCGCATGCTATTTTCATCATCATCATCCACAGCCTTCCTTATCCCACTGCTGGGTATAGGCCTCTCTCTTGCTATGACATTTGCCTCGGTCCTGTGCTAATCGAGTCCAGCAGCGCAAGTACCGTTCTTTATCGATAGTCAAATTCGATAAAATGCCATAGAATCGATCATAGCGAGTGCTGATTAAATGGCATTTTATCGAATTTGACGATCTCAACTGTCAAATTTGCTGATCGATAAAGAACGGTACTTGCACTACTGGTTCGACCTGCGATAGTAATAATATCGTCGACCCATCTTGCCTCGGCGACGACCTTACTCCATCTGTCATCACTGCGCCTAGCAACGTGTCCTGCCCAGCTCCAGTTTAATTTCATTACCGCGACTCCGACGTCTCGAACCTTTGTTCTTCGTCGGATTTCGGTATTACGAACTCCGTCTTGGAGTTTGATGCCTAGCATGGATCTCTCCATGGCTCTCTGTGCTACTCTGATTTTGTGCACAGCCTCGTGTGAGCGTCCATGTTTCGACACCATAAGTCATGATGGGCACATTGGTTGAAGAGACGAGTTTTCAAACATTGTGGCATATGGAGTGACTTGACGATGTCGTCCGGTTTTTTTTGAATATTTTAATTTCGGGATTTCATTCGAAAGTTGACCATGCGCATGATATTTACGTGCGAAATATCGTACAAGCGATTCAAAAATCGAGTCCCTGGGCCCGTCCGATCTTGGTGTAATGTGAACAAGCCTTAAACATGGATTTTTAGGGTTCCGTACCTCAAAAGGAAAAAACGGAACCCTTATAGGATCACTTCGTTGTCCGTCTGTCCGTCTGTCAAGACCCTTTTTCTCAAGAACGCGTAAAGGTATCAAGTTGAAATTTATACTAAATACTTAGGTCTACGGTTTCTTTCGGCAGTAAAAAAATAAAAATTGTAAGTCAACGCAATCAAAAGATATGAACGTTTATGTCGCATATTTTGCTATTTAACAGGGGAATCAAAACCTATAGGGTACTTCCCGTTGACCTAGAATCATTAATTTTGGCAAGAGGCAAGATCTTACAGCACATATAAAGGAATAAATCTGAAAGTTGTTAATTTGAAGTTATATCCTATAACAAATATTGGTTAAGAATTACAAACTTACATTTTGTAGTTGTTATGTACATAAGAACCTTATTGTCAACTACAAAGTTAAGTTTGTCTTTCAATATTTCAACTTCAGTTAGTTTTTTTTTGGACTCGTGCTCTCTATACGTTTCCGTCCAACGGAACCCTCAGAGCACGAGTCCTACTCGTACTTGTCCGGTTTTTTTTTACGAAGTAAAATAAAATATATAATATCTTCTGTAGAATCAACGAAATTCAGTGACAAAGTGCACCTTGACAGCTTTAATTTGAGCTGCGTACGCAATTGTGCAATTACAAAATGTGACTGGCTCGTTAACTGGTCCAATTATTTATTTATTAATATTATAAATGGACATTCATTGTTGCTAGTTGTATTAATATCTTTGCATCAATGAATAATTGAATACCTATCGTGCACGTGTATAAAGATCGTAATACAAACATGGAAAGAAATGGGGGAGACCTTTGCCCAGGGGCCTTACGGACAACAGCTAATTGCGCCACCTAATCCGCTCAGTTGGAAAATCACGCGAACGTGAACCTTATCGCGCCCAGATACGGTTTGCGGTCGCGTGATTTTCCAACTGAGCGGATTAGGTGCCGCAATTAGCTGTTGTCCGTAAGGCCCCTGGAGTGGGAAAGTATATGTTAATAAAAAAAAACTTGAACTACACCTGAGCATTCCCTTGTTTAGCGTGGGGATTATGGCAACACCCCTCTCTAAGAGGGAGGCCTTGTTTTGCAGTGGACATTTAATGGCTGATGATGTGATGTGATTCCCTTGTTATTAATATTCTTTAACAGATATATTTAGTAAGAACTTTTATAAGGGTTCCTTTTATAGTACTACTACGAAACCCTAAAAATCTATTTTTATTACGACTACACCCATCTAGATAAAAATCTAACGATGTGTTAGGAATGACAATTACGCAGATCTACGCAATATTTTTTTACAGGGTTGCACAGAACGTTGTACTAAGCCGAAAGGTTAATGGACTTATCATTATTAAAAAATTATTAGACTAACGCAAAAATCGTAAAAAAAAAACAAAAAAAAAACATATAAATGTCGTTCAACGAAATCTATAAAAACAGATAATATTTTTCTCGTGATCTCCGGGTTGATCACAAATTAAAAATTTAAATCATAATGATAAACAGAGGGCTGTTATAAGTTTAACGTATCTGTGTATCTGTGTGTCTGTTGGTTAAACAGATTTTGATTTAGTTTCTTTTGTTTGAAAGATGACTTGATCAAGTGTTCTTAGCTTGATAAAAAAAAACTGATCAGCCGTTTGTAAATTATCAGCTATTATCGGAGGTTTAAAAAAAACATTTATACCTACTTGTAGCTTAAGTACCACCATTCCGCGTAACCATATAATAACCAGCAGACCTAGCACGGGCCGTGGACATATATCTTTCCACCGTTTTTATCCCGCGAGAAAAATACAAACGTATCCATATTCTAGCTTTGTCGCGTCTAGGCGTGGATAAAAACGGTGGAAAGACAGTTTATCCACAGCCCATGCTAGGCCTGCTGGTCCGTTAATTAAAATGAGTAGGATAATATTGGGCATTCTAACCCACCTTCGTTTCACTCGGTGGTTTAGAATTCCCAATATTACTAAGATTTTCTGCTACTATTTAAATCAAGTTTTGTGATAGATTGGATGCACCTTTGCACTTCGTTCGCTGCCCGTTTCTTATAAATTCAACCTAACGTTACAACGAGACTTGAACGTTTGCTAATATTTAAATCAAGTTTTGCGTTAGATTGTATGCATTATTACCTTTATACTTCGTTCGCTGCCCGTTCCAAAAAAATCAACCTAACGTAATAACGAAACTTGAACGTTCGCTAGTATTTATTTATTTATTAGTTTTACAGGTCGTTCGCTACCCGTTTCTAAAAACTCAACCTAATTTGATGACCTAACACAACTTTATTTTTATTTGAATAAGAATTGTAATTAAAAGTTTTTAGAGAATATTTAGAAGAATTTATTTCATTGATAACACACTATACAATAAAAAATCTAAACTACTTAAAAATATAGTAAAAGAAAACTAACCAAATGAATATTATAATGCACATGAATGTTGCTCTAACTTAATCAGCTTATCAACGTAATAATGTAATTAATAATCATTTAAAAAAAAGTTATTAAAAGTATAATCTTACTACTTTGTCAAACATTTCTCGACAAATTGGACATTTATTTTGCAGGGATAGCATACATTTTCCACAGCTTAAATGACCACAAGGTATGAAGCTTATGCTCACTTCTTCATGAAGACAAATTTTGCAAGTCATGTTTTTATAGTTAATCGTATTCATGTTGCGACTCTCAATTTCATCAACAATTTTTACGTTTTCACATTGATTGCTTTTTTTATAGTACCTATTTGATACTTTCCTTATATATTCTTCGCCTTTCACAAATAAAACGTATGAACAATCTGAAAAAAAACGGGCATGCTCTTCCCATGCTTGATCTTCAGGCTCCCAATCTTTTAAACCACCGTCACAGAAGAAACAACGAACTCTATCACCTTGTCCAGTGTAAAATAATCCTGCATCAGCCATATCTTGAGGTTTCTGAGTTAGCCCTTTAGGCCAAGAGTGAAAACTTTGCAACCGTATTGATTCAAAAGCATAAATAGGATGAGCAGGCTGCTTAAGCTGCATATTCAAAATTAAAATATTGGAAAATGTGGGAAAACAATTGACAACACAACCTACTTGTTGTATTCTACCGAGTATTATGTTACCGAGTTGAATTGCGAGAGCTTGTTATTTTAACACAATGTACTATATGAATCATCAAATGACATGACCTAAATAATTAATACAACAATATTTACTAATAAAGATTTATTAGGATAAAATACACATGAAATTTATATTAAGTACACACACAAATATTTATCATAACAAAAATTACTTTTTATCTAGTTATTTATTTCATCATATTAAATGTTTCTACATTTTTACAATACCACTTTTTAACTATTAGAACATTTTTCAATGCACAAACTTTTTTATGGAACATACAATTTAATAACGATTCATTTTCACCACCATATCTTTTATACAATTCATTGTAATTGGGACAATTTTTATCGCTTACGTCTATAACAGAACAATTATTGCTGCAAATATTTTTTACCCATTTGATTTTTTCTTTTCCTTTTACAAGCACAGTCTTATTTTCTAAGAAGGGTGAGATAATTCGCTTAAATTCTCTGTAATCAACAAACCCTTCATTCCAACGAGTACCGCGATTATGTTCTATCCACAACACATGTTTTTTCTCAACAGGCATTAATTTCGAAAATTGATATGGTGGTTTTACTAGAAATGTTTGGGTATAATCCTCTGTTGCCAAAGCAAATTCACTCACAATGAAATTATTATAGATGTCCTTGAAGCCTTGTACATCAACTATTAGCAATTTTGAATTCATGATACTTTCTTTACAATATTACTTAAAGGTTTGTACTCAACAATAGAGTCATTAAGTATTAAACAGTATGCTGCAGTGTTTTCAGGAAATTCTATGGTCGATTCAAGTTCAACGCGAACATCTATAGGTCCTGTTTTTAAAGTTTCGTTTTGACGAGAACAATCAATAACAAATAAAGGAGCTTTATTTTTAAACTCGTCACAACTCAACAATGGTTCCGATCGACGACCGTAATAAGACTGTTGAAATCGAGCGTATTGTTCGTATATTAATGCAAATTTATCATCTTGGAATGCGGTATTCATATTTTCGTAAGGAAAATAACACGAATTCAAAAACACTTTAACATTTCTTACATGACAGTGATCAAATTGAGACATGTCAGCATCAGATTTACGTCTACGATTAGTTTGTAGACCAATTATTATGTATCGAGGTTTTTCTATTTGAGAAGATGTTTTAATTGACCATGTATGTTTTGTAGTCTGTGGAAGTGACGAATACTCGTAAAGATCCCAAGTTCTAAACACTATGGTAATAGGACGATCTTTTTCTAAATTTTTAAGTAGATTAATTCTTTCGCGATCAGATACTTTAATATGTGGAACTCGCCATAATATCTGAGTAATATCTATAGTGTTGACAACTTCTCCAGTTTGTAATTTTAGCGAGTTGAGATTTGTATTACTTCGAAGTAAAATGAGTTCATGTTTGCAGTTCATAATAATTTTGTTGTAATCTTCTGCAAATCCTAATAGTTTACTAAGAGGTATTGAAACCGAAAAATTTCCTGCCTTCTTGTTAACAGAACCTTCAATGCTCCAACCCCAACTTTTTGCCATTTTAGACTCATTATCATTCATGGATAAAAATGATTTCATTGTTGTTGTAATACCTGGATTTTTTATTCTATCAATTTCTATACCATTTATTTCATATCGAATTTCTTGGAAAAAGAAAAGCATTGCATTATTTGTAAAATGCACATTGTTCACTTTGGTCTTAGGTTCGTTTTTATATACGTCAACAGTGCCCTCTAAATACAAAGTACTTGCTGAAGGTAATATATATAAATCCTGTTGGTTAATTGGTATCCGAATCTCATCATTTTGGCCAAAACTTGTTACATAGGGTTTGTATGAGTGGTATTCAATGCTTTGAATGGAATTGTCTTGGATAAGTGGCTCATTTACATTTAATACACTCATTTTAATAACCCAATTAATTTGAGAAACTTTTTATTTTCTTTTGTCAATTTAATTTTAGGTGTTTTTTTCTTGATGGTGTGCTTAGAAGTGACGCGTTTTGTGTTGATTACAGACCTTTTATTAAAATCTATCATTTTTCTTCAGGTGTAAATAAAGTTGAATCTCTTCACCTCTCAAATTAACAAGATTGTTTCTTGAATCCACAATCTTTATTGAAATAGAACTGATAGAATTTTGATTTACAGGAAAATAAATAATATTTTTGGGAATTTCAATAATTCTGTAACCTGGAGGCACGTTAGGAGTAAATTCGTGAATGATATGACTTGGTTTTCCGTCTGTGTATGATCCTCGTACTATATCACATTCGATCCTTAGCACAGTTGTTGGTAGAATGCTGACTGGGAATTGAGATTCGTTTAATATATTGGCTTTCAAGGTTTCTTCGCCAAATCCAAATAATTTAGCAAGCAATGGAGTTTTTTCTAAATGGATGTCTTTAGAACATATGATTGAAGTTCTTAGAGTGTTATTGTTAGAACTCAAATTAAAACTACAATCGATAACATTTTCCTTTAGGTAATCACTGATATCGTTGAGCTCATATGACCCTTCAGGTATTTCAACAACTTGATCATCGCCATAGCAAAATTTATTATTTTTACTATCAATGTTCGGTATGGAATTAAAAGTAGAGAAGTACAGTAACCCACATTCATATTCACCATCAAGTTGCAGAGCAGGCGAATAACTAGTGATTGATGTTGAAACGGAACTGGATATAGATAGGGTGAAAGACATACTGCTACTGATAAATAAGTAAGATTCTCACTTATTTAAACGTTTTCTCCAAAAACTTTTTAAAAACTTTATACATAGATGTCCACAGTTAACTGTATCAAAATTTTGATATTTCGTGTAGTTATATAAAATATTACTATTGTTTAAATATTTAATTAACTCTAAAGGTGGTTTTAAATCACCGAAACTATCGAAATATTCCCCATAATGTTTATCTTTTACATAAGCTACCCAGTGAGTTCCATTATTATTACTGTCATCTAAATTGATAATACCGCATTCAATATGCTTCGATGATTTCGGTAACTTGTCTCTCATATAAACTCCTCTAAAGTACGGTATGTCACTCGCATGTTCTAATATATCTAAATCAGTAAGTGCACGCCTGGGTAGCCTTCTAATTAGTTTTTTGACGTTCTCAAATACAGTCCGTTCCCTTTTTTGTATGGCTTAATGTACATGCCTTTACCTAAAGCAATAGCCTCCATAGTTCTGTTATGTCGTTCAGATTCCTGAAGACCTTTTTGTGAAGTTTTAGAGTCATTTACTGCTTTTGCTATACCAGCTGCACCTCCCGATAATGCCCCTAATGCAGATAAAGCAGCAAATATAGGTATCAAAGGTAGTATTCCACCAGTTTTAGGAATTGGTATGACCCGAGGCAAGCGAACTTTTTTGTTGAAAAATAACTTTTTAGCGACCAAATGAGCCATTTTAATAGCAGATTCATTATTTTTTGGTTTAAATTTCTTCAGATGCTTACTTATTTTTCCAATTATAGATCTAAATTTTTTCACGCCTGCACCTACTTTTACTTTGGTTTTCATCACTTTATTGACTAACCATGAAGACAACTTTTCCCCTTTACTGGCATCCTTTGCTTTCATCCTGCGCTGAGCCATATTTATAAGCTGTATATCTGCTTTGTGTCGATCTTCTAGATTTTTGTAATTGTTGTATGCTATATCGTGTTGCTTACAAGCTTCGTCCAATTCGTTGACTCCTTTGTCACCGCGTAACAAGCGTTCGCGTAACCTAGTGCCGGGTCCACAATAATTGTAACCTGGTAAATGTAGCTCAAATGGTAAACTATTAATAATTTTATTCACAAGTCCACCTCCTTCCATTAATTCAAGAATAATGATCATTTTCAGTAGAATTTATTGCTTATATAAATTTATACTAGAGCTTTTTTATCAATCCATGAATTCTCACTGTCTTTTAAACCCAACCACTTGACAAATAATTTTTCCCCGTTTTTTCTTAAGACTTTTTCCACTAAATAAACACCAGGGTGTTGGGTCCTCATGAGTTCTTGTTCATAAAATGTTCCTAGTATGTTTTCATTTCGTTGATCTTGAATGTGGTAGGTAACAGGTTTAGTATCGTTTACTTTGACAATTGTGAAAAGCTCAGTGGACCAGTTAGGAGTATATCCTTTTGCAAAAATACCCTTATATTTGCTAATTCTCACTTGATCTCCTACGTTAAATTTCACTTTTATAGACTTGGAAATTTTGTGAGATTTTAAAATATTATTTAAAACTTGCATTTCATTTGACAACTTGACTTTCGAAGGTTTGAACTTTGTAATACGATGTATTGTATAATTATACTCATCAGTTATTTTATTCAATGGCTGTCCAACCCATTTATAGTTTCCAATTAAATGAAAGTATTTATACAATTTATTCTTTAAAGTTCTGATTAAGCGTTCCACGATAGATGCTTTTTTGACTGAATATGTAGAATAATGATTTATTTTGTATTTGTTCATTAAGTTTCGGAAATAGTCATTATAAAATTCTGTTCCTAAATCTGTTTGCAAATGTTTGGGTCTGCGTCCTTTACTCAGTATTTTTTCAAATGCTGTTGTTATTTCATTTTTAGTCTTCTTTTTAACTGGAATCGTCCATGCAAACTTAGAAAACGTATCTATAACAACTAACACAAACGTAAACCCATTATTATTATTTTTCAAACTTTTTATATCAATTAAATCAGCTTGCCACAGGTCATCTATTCCTCGTAGTATTACATGACGACGACTGAAGTTTTTTCGAGCTTGTTGGTGAATTTCATTTATTATTCCTTGTTTGCTCATTTTTCTTAATAAAATGGTTTATGGTATTTTCTGGTTCGTGTTTCTTGAGAGTCTTGTTGTCTTGAAACTGATGTGTTAACGCATGTATTTGGCTTTTTATAATTTCTAACTGCATGTCTACTTCGTGCTTTGTATAAAATTCTGCAATAATCTTATCGACATACTGCTTATTTATAGCATCGTCGTTAGACAACGGTGTTTTCAATATTTTAAGACTGTCTAATTTTAAATCAAATTCACCGTTCAAAGCTTGGATCAATGTTTTGTCAAACATGTTTGACGGATTCATTGAACGCATCCGCTTGTGAACATGATGACCAAACTTATCAATGTTCATAATGTATTAGTCAGTTGATAATATAAAAAGAACTAAAAAAATATTTGTTTTACAACATATTTTATAGTTGATTAATTAACCCAGCTTCACGTAGTTCTTCTATTATGGAAATTATTTCATTATCTAGCCCAGTGTTTCCAGCATCACGTGATGCAATTAAAAGTTTCAACCTTTCAACTAATTCATTCGGATCATCCCAATATATAAAGTCTACGTTAGGTTTTACTTGTTTCATTAACGACAGTCCTGAACCTTGCACAAGGCTTTCAGTACTGGTATGTACTTTAGAATGTTTAAATAGCGGTTTGATAATATTTAGGTATTTTGTGCCTTTGTTACTTTTAATAGGTTTATTAGAATTGAAGTCTCGCCGATGAGCATTTGTTGCCGATAAAACTTGTTTATAATTATCTAAATCACAATCCGTTATCTTATTTATATCTGAGGTTTTTTTAAATAATAGTTCATATAGTCCCGGTGTTTTGTCGTAAGTAGAACCACCTACCATAATTTTATCAGAAGTCACAGTTAGACGCATATTTCCTATTTTCAGTCTTCCACGATCCAACCTAGCACCGTAGGGGACATCACTGAAAACTTCTGAAGATAAAGACCAAGAACGGCTATCAGAGTCTATCGATTTAAAAGAATTCCCGCTTATGTTTTTATCTTCATTATTGTCACCACTCTCCGAATCATCAGAAACTGCTTCAACGTATTCAAATTTATCGCCAATACTTTCTTCGGATTTGCTACGTTTGACACTTTCATCAAAGTCACTTGAAGAATAATCCTCATCATTGCTCTGTCGTACTTTTTTGATTTTACTGCTTTCGTGTAGATTTTGTTTTGTTTCACTTCTTGAAGCAATTTTTTGAAGTGGTTCTGTTATCGGCTTTAGCATGGTCTTCACAGCATTACTATTATCGATTTCAATATTTCTCATTTGTTTAACTTTTCTTTTAACACTTTCAGCAGATTTAATAATTTGCTCTTTCAATTGTTTTTCAGTATTCATTTTGTTTTAAAGACTGTACTGGTTGATGTCAGCAGTAATAATGATCGTTAAAGGAACTATGCTAATCTATTAGTATCTCACACTATTCAAACATAGCAAACGTGTCAAAGTTTTTTCTATAGCATCCGCTATTTTTGTCGCAGTCTTTATTTATAACTAAAAAACTGTAAGGGGTGCTCCAAATTTCTGTACATAATTTGCGAAATTCTTTCCAAGTCATATCAGTATTTACATGCTCATCATATACATGGCGTAAATTTATATTGTCTTGTTTGAACAGAATAATGAGATTAGCATTGTCTCTAATGAGTTGTTTTGGTATTTTAGTATATGTTTGATTTAAATAGAAAGCATCAATATTTTTATGTCTTCCCATGCAAAAATAGTCTCTTATGTTATTCTGATTTTCACAAGATACGTCGTCAAAAATTATAATAGAGTTAGGTTTAGCTTTTACGGTACTTATGACCTGCTCATTTTCTTTAAATTTTGAAAATGTTACATTGGGAACCAATTTTAGCACATTTTCCAAGAAAACATAATTTGGTTGATACAATGTTTTGGAATACACATAAATATTAGTAAATTTTAAACCATTTTCGTGTATTAGAAGACCTATCAACAAATTAGTTTTGCCACAGTTAGAAGGGCCACATATCAAACATCGTATTGTATTTGGCAAAAGCTTTCCATGTTTGAGCACATCTTTTTTTTTAGTTGAAATGCAAATATTGGGTAATCGAAGTGAAACAGGTTGCTTGACAAATAACATGTTTAAGCAGTTAAAGATAACAATATAAAATAAGAGCTATTTTAAAGGTGCAGCATTTTTATAGTATTACATATTTTGACCAAATTATGTAAATTATTATTATTTTTACTGCACAAACATGAATAACTAGCATGCAATACATAACATGCTTAAATTATTTACTAAAATGACTAAATAGGTTGTGTTTGAATTTCTGTTTATTTAATTAAATCTTGTCAATATTTATACAATTTAGAACTTATACTTATAATATTAGACTTATATCATTTATTTCATATCCAAAAAAATCATTTTACTAGTCTTCATAAAGTTTTTTAGATACTTTACTTATGAGGTTTTCGGTTAAATTCAAGACTTCATCAAGAAAAGGATTAACTACCACATGTTGCAGTTTTACAGTTTCATTATATGCATTAGTACATGTATCAAAGTCATATACTTGAAGTTTTATAATTTTTCTTCCTTTAAATGGTGATTTACTAATAATATATGAAACCATTTCCATTTTTGTCCTTTTTCGCTCTTTTTTTGAACAGGGTTTCTTTTGAGCTGCACTCGTTCCAGCAATTTCTTCGGTCTGTTTACTGCTTTCAGCTCTTTGCTGCTTTTCAAATTCATCCCATCCTGCTAATGGGTCTTGCGCGCATTGAAATAAATATGGGTCAGAATCAAACTGACTCATTTTATTGTCTAAAATAAACATATTACAAATATTATAATTTTAAAGAAATAATTATCTATCAATTACTATAAATCATTAGTAAAAATCACACTTACCAGATAGGTAGATACAATAAACTTGTCTTTTAGAGCAGCAAAGCGGCGATGAATCCACACAACCTTCTATCTCAAACGATTACTTTGAAATAAATTAGTTTGAATTACGGTTCACCGCAAATGTATTTTTTATGTGAAGTGAAAAAGCAAGTTTGAACATGTTCTGTGTGATATTCAATTACATTTGATACAATAATATTTACTCATGAACTGAATAGTTCTCACTGCTGTCTCATGTTCAAGCAAACAAGTTCAAACTTGCTTAATGAGGTAATATTTCGAAATTACATCAGCCCAAACTAATAATCATTATTGTTTCAAACATGTGTAACCCTGATTTTTGTTAACTTTGTGGACTTCACAAAATAACACTAAAGTTAGAGTACACATAAATTTTATTTAGAACTACTATGAAAAGGTATAGGCACTACGAAATTCATTAACAAATAAAACAAAGCAATAACACACACGTAAATTTATTAAAAAATTAAAACTTATTCTACGTACACAAATTCAAAATTCAAATAATTATACTACCTTATTCTTCTAAGCATCTTAAGCCTAAATTACATTTATCAACATACCTATTTAAACAAACATAAACCTAACACAATACAGACATAATGAATGTACTTAGTAATATTATGTACTTAGTAGTTACTGGTATAAACGAGTAACACGTAGGTTTATTACGTCAAAGTTTATTGTTTACGTATCTCTATACCCTAAAAAATATTGAGCTGTTGCCCCAAGCTTTTGTAGATACTTTATCCGGAGAAATCAAACGTTTATCGTCGGTGGACGATAGTGCTATCTTCCTAACTTTATGTGTAAATATCTCATGCTTTATTGATTTAAAAAGAACATTTGTCTTTCTCACAACATGCCCTTGATACAAACTTTGATTATAGTCAGATAAATCTAGTTCCTTAACAGCATGATTCTTCACACCTTTTGCTTTTTTAATCACACTATCCGCGGTCTTAATGCAGTATAGTTTGGAACGGAGACCTATGAACTCACTTATTATCTGTCCTCCCATTTCATCCTTGAAAAGTCCTGGAACCTTTTTGTTTTTAAGAGGTAGTTCATATTCATTATTTATAGGGTAGTTACTGGTATCAAAATACGCAATGAAATTTTGTTTCAAATCTTGGAAAAAATCCTTAGTTTGAATACGATAAATGAAGCTATCTGTGTCTGTGTAACACATTTTTATACGATCATCATAGACGGGTTTAACCACCGAATAATGAAAATCGTACATATGACTTTTAGACAGCTCGAGCACAGTAAAACCGATATAGATTGGTTTGTCTAATACAATGCAATTTGGCTTCAATTGCACGGCAACCAAATTTTCTGTGAAAACGGATGCACTGTGAAAATTTGGACTCGCAATCAATTTTCCAGCCGTTGTTATTTTCTTTGTGATATTTTTATTGTCTCTCCATTTATTTACTAATTTGACTTCAACTCGTTTTTCATTATTTTCTAACGTTTTTCCGAAAATACTATTGTTTAGTAATTTAAAAAAATCTTGCTCAAACGTCGATGTTGCCTGTTGGCGTAATTGCGTATTTAAATCTATGTATTTTTTCAAGTAAGGGCTTTGTACAAATTTGATCACTCTATGTATTTTGTTTAATTTTAACCCGTGTTTCAAACATTTTTTTAAATGGACGTAATGAATAACATAAAAGTGTTTATCATATAAATTTGGTACTAGTTTTTCCGTTTTCCCGCCGGGCGGAATACATTTTTCGGGACAAAATGGAAGATCGTCATGTAAATTATGGAGCTCTTTCGGATAAGTCAAATCGACTTCAAGTATGAAACCGTATGCCGAATCATCAGGGATTTCAGTGACATTCAAAGAACTGATTTCATTTGGCTCCATAAATTCGAAGCCCGATAATGGTAAATACTGACACATACTGTGTCCATACAAATTGTTGCAGTCAATGTAAACGAGATAAGAATCTATTTTTGTCGGGTCGTAATCAGCTAGATATTTGTTGTTGGCTTTGGCATGTCTATGAGAACACATGCATATCCCCCCGCGAATGCCACTCTGAATCATTCTTAACATGATCAAATTATCTAGAATTTCAAGCCTAACATTAGATATAGATAGCATGGCGTCGAATGACAAACTCGGTGCTGTTAGATAAAAAGCGGGATCAAGATTGTAATGACGTTTGCACGTTTTCCTAAAATTTTCAAAAATATCCGTTAGTAAAAGAACATCTGTTTTCAAATACAAATCCGTATACTGTCCTAAGTTATTTATTTTGAACTCTGTCCAAACTAATTGTGCGTACTCATAATCCTCTTTGGATATGTGTTCATTTGTTAGAGAGCTGTAAAAACAGTCTTTAGAGGGAAGACATTGTTCTTCAAAACGTTCCCAGCTATCCATGTACTCATAAGGATAAACACCTTTACGCGAAAGCAGTTGGAATTTTTTATCGTCATAAAAAAAATCCCGCAAATGCTTAAGGTTGTCTTTATGCAAAGTTTTTGCTAGATTATCTAAACTAGCTCCCAAGAATTTCAACGAATCAACAAACCGAAGTTGAATGAATTCGTTTTCAGAAACAGCAATAATTTTCGTAAACGATATATAGTTTTCCTTAGTTTTTGGAATAATCTTAATGGCACCTGGAGCTTCACCTAATTTTTTTATGAACAAGTGGCAATCATAGCCTGATAAATTATGAAAAAATATCGGCACAAACGAAGGGCGTTTGAATTGCAAATTGCATTGGCTATGCGCTGCACCACGATACCGACCGGTGATATGACAGTGGTCTCGAACCTTATCTAAAAATGTAAAATGTTCGCAAATATGACAACGAGTGGCATTTTGGAAATCTATGGCATCACTTGCAGTGAAAACCATTGGAGCGGCATCATTCAAAGTCTTGTGGATTTCCCTCAAATCTTCAAATATGCATTTAATGAACTTGTCCACGCAATCAGGGCCGCGGTGTGATACATATCGGTTTAAGTTTTCATTGTCACAACACACAATGTAATAGGCGAATGCCGCTGGCGTGTGATGATGCAATGTTGACGTGTTACTAGTAACATCACTCGGGTTTGGCTCTAATAAAGATTCGAAATCAGCATAAATTACAAAAGGAACGTTTTGCTTGCGTTCGAAATGTTTGAATTCTATTACCGAGCCTTTATCAGGTAATACAGTAACTACACCACCACAAGCATGATTATCTAGATCTTGAACCTTAGAAAAAAATACTAAGCATGTTTCGCAAAAGTATAACTTTCCGTGATGACTAGTCACTTGGCTTCTGACGAGCTTAGGCAAGCTTTTGACTAAACAATAATGTTGTGTTCCAGAACTATTTTCTAGCAACAATAGATGAATCATCTTAGTACGTTGTTTTTTATTGTCTGACTTGTACAAAGGACCCACGATCTTATTATTTTTTAATCCGTAGACAATGAAGCTTAATTCAGGATTATTGGCCTCAAATTTTTGAATGTCTGAAAACGTTACCGGAAATTGTACATCATTTACGTTCAAAACTGTACGAAAGTCGGGATATGATGAAACCCGCTCAACGTGAGACTTCGCTGGATATAAAGCCGCTGTCACACACCACATAAAACAGCAATCGTCTTTATTTTGTATATTTACACACGCTTTTTTATTTTTTATTTTTTTCGGAAGCTCAAGGTAGCTTGACCCACGCAATGGTTCATATTTGTTAATGTTGACTTCTAAATGAGCGTTATGTAAAAACGACCACCCTGAATCTTGGTGTTCAAATGACTCAACTTTTTCTTTTAACGAACTTACTATCTCTGCGAAAAATACGTCAAAATTATAATTTGTAGATACAACAGTATTTTTTGTTAAAAACGATTTAACTTCCTCCGTGTTATTTTTAAACAAAAGAAATTTCGCGAAGTATTCAAAATTTATTTTAAAACATATATATTTATCGAGACACTTGTTTAAAAGGGTCTTTATTTTGTCGCGAATCGTGTTGAAAAATGCTTCAATAGAACCAAGATCATGTTCGCTAGCTAACAACCTATAAGTGATAATACGGTTGCGAAACGCTGACGATACGATATCCACGCCTTCACTATGACGTTCAACGAAGTTATTATTTGTTTGTCTATGAGCGTTACTTCTCAAATGGCCTACCCATGATTTTGCTTGCACAGAAATACCACAAACTATGCAGTAAGGCATATTTCCAAAACAAAACAAAAAATGTTTTTAATAAGCTTGCTAGTTTAAATCTTTATAAACCACAGGGTTAGTGTCTTTGAAAACAGCATGTGTCTTGAAATTTCATAAACGCTTGTAGTTTATCCCGCGGCGTGAACCCTCTACCGCTAAAAACTTTAAGAACATCAAAGAGACCTTTTAAAAAGAGTTTGAGACCCAGCACGTCGTCATATACTTCGGTTAAAATTTTGGATAGCACTACGATCATACATATCTAGTACCTATCTATCTAGTCTAAGATAGCACTATCAGTTAATGAATATGAATATTTTACCACTATATAGGTAGTATACTTGTTAAGAGGAAGTAAAAACTTAATTAATCTTTATAAACTACAGGATCAGTGTCTTTGAAGACAGCATAAGCGTCTTCCATGAACGATTGTAATTTTTCCCACGGCGGGGAACCCTCTGTCGCTTGCAGTTTTAAAGCTACCAATGACTTTTTATACAGAGTCTGAGGGTTTCCCGTCAGCGCGTCGTTGGAATTATAAACCTTCAGATCGATGTAAAAACCGCCTTCGCCGACGGCAACTGCGCGCCGCTGTCGTCCGGATGCCACCCGGCTGGTAAAAGATGACCATAGAACCTTCTTTTCTTCCTTTTGATGGGCAGCTTTTTCTTCTGCCCTTAATATATTATTAAATATATTCTTCTTTCTGTAACAATGTAGACACAAAAATCAAAATTAAGATACGTACCTTTCTATCGATTCGAAACCCTAGGGTTGATGAGCTACAATACAAGATAGCGAGCCCAATTTTGGTAGTACATAATATATAAATAAAATTCCAAAAAATAAGGAACTCTACTTAAATTAGGAACGCTTCAGGCTATCGTAATTACAAATTAAAAATAGTTTTTTTTTAAAGATGATTAAGTTATGTGCGTTCAGAATTGGATCCAATATTTAACTAGTTGGTTAGATATATAGGCATCGAATATTTTGAGTAGTGAATGTCATTGAAACCTTACCCGCTTGAAGGTTGTTCAGGAGCTGGCTGTTTTTTTATTCTGGGTTTGGCAGCTGCTTTTTTCACGAGCGGTGCTGCAACTGGAGGAGAATCTACTTCGGATTCAGAAGAGGATCTGAAACAATAATTGATTTATTAGTTTCAAACTAAATAATTGCGATTGAATTTGATTATAATTTATCTGTAAAATGTATGGATACTTACTCGATTACTCTCTGCGCTTTAGCTTTTGATGTCTTCGGCGTTGCGCTATGAACGGTGACGGTGGTGGTAGAACGCTGTTTTTTTGCCTTTTTTTGCGGTGACGGTGCGCACTGGGAGTTGGTATATTCAAATTCTGAGTCAGACCTAAAAATAAATCGGAAAAAAATCAGTAAAGAAAAATGTTGAGTACAAAACAGTGTGCAATAATGTTGAATCGAAAATTAAATACTCACTAACATTTTAATTTTCGCTTTTAATGTTCCGCTGAAATCACTGGAGTTTTCGCGTCTTCACAGTTGGGACTTTCTCACAAATAATGGTAAATTACAAATAATCACCCTATTTAAATTGGCAAATTTAGCATCGTTAGCAATAAACTTTTCCAGCTGAAATCAGTTATCCATCTTTATGAAGCATGCAAATACGAACTCTGTGTGTATACAGATTAATTATAGAATTCAAACGTTTATTGATATCTGATTAGACTTGTTACAACAACAACCACAGGAAAGAAAAGGACAAATGCTAAAATTATCGATTATGCAAAATAATAGTATCTATATATATATATAAATTATGTAAAACAAAGTGGTGTATGTTACACCATTTATAACTCGAGAATAATTGCACCCATTTTCATGATCTTTAATTTGTTGGATTCCTCTCCGCCCTGAATAGCAAAAAGATATATCGGAAAAATTCATGAAATAATCAGTTATGTAGAAAATAAATTTTCTCATACATATTATATGGAATGGCAAGCATTCACATTTTAGCATTATGTCTTATACATTGAAGTATATAACGCGGGTGAAACCGCGGGCCGCAGCTAGTCAATAATATGTAAAGTACAAATAAACCGCTTACTCTGCTTACTCCGCTTTCAAAGGATGAGTTCGCCGCTTCTTTGAAATCTAACCGATCGTATGCAAACGAGCGGTTAATAAACGCTTGTTCTTACTTTTATAATTAACAAGCTGCACCCCGCGGTTTCACCCGCGTGGTAATGAAAAATAATGATAATGATGATGAAAAGTATCCTAAGTTACTCCTTATAACATCAGCTATCTGCCAGTGAAAGTCCCGTCAATATCGGTTCTGCCGTTTTGAAGTCTATATGGAAACATACCTTTTATAAATAAGAAAGGAGAAGATTAAAGGGTTTTCATCAACTTGATGGAAAAATGTATAATCAAAGTACATATATTTTATGATTTCCGTTATAGAAATAGTCAATATATTTCTTATCAGTTTAACCAACTCTAATGCGTTTTTATATTAATCACTAGCAGCGTTTCACCTGCCATCCTATAAACTTTACGAATCACCTATTAACACGTATTTATTTAACGCTCGTCTGGACTGTACCCAATTATGCATGCATTGCAATCAGCGCAATTGCAATGTACTCAATAGTCAAGGAGGCGAAGTATGTTTTATTTGACTGCTCAAGAAAAATTCTAAAGTTTTTGGTGTAGGTACTAAGTATAATTATGATTATGTTTATAACTTTCTTAGAACCTCCTATAGCCTAAACGGCTCGATATGTTACATTCATTTTTATCTCATAGTCATGCATTTTTTTTTCTTCTTCTAAAGCATGTGCCTATATTTTTACATTCTTATAATATACAACTTCAAAACACATACTTATCTGCAAACGCCAGTGTGTGCAAGAAAGTTATTTTTAACAAACATTTATACATAAATAAAATATTTCAATATATTATATGTAGTACAGGGAATGTAGTTCAGTGTCTAAATCTGTAATTATGTTGTTACTAATAATTATATTCGTAATATGTTTGAACGATGGCTCCTTGACTAAATTAGTTTGTATTGCAAAGAGACATTATAGATATCTTATTTCAGTATGTGGCACAGTTACATTCTTTCTCACGCTGTGTTTAGTGTATTTTCAATAACTTAATATTTTCGATACCTAATTAATTATGTGGAAAAGATAATTAGTGCAAATAAGGAAACCCGGAATAAAAGTGAGTATTCACCAAAATTTTCTTCAAATTAAAATTAAAAATAATCAATTTATTCGTCATATTTATCAAGTAAATTGTTTTAGTTTATCGTTACAAACCGGTTAACTAAATATAATAAAGTGGGTAAAAAATGAGTTCAATGAAAATAATTAATTTGTTTAACTTTAAAAATAAAATCATTTTGTAATCAAATTAACAAAGAAATATTTAGTGTGATATAAAATTCGGTGTTTTGATACAAAACGAATAAACTCATAGCTTTGTGTTGTGAAGGTGGTCCTTAGTATGGTTACAAAAAAACTAATTATGAGTATCCTCAACCAAATAGGGTCACAATGCTTGAGTGTAAATTGTCGGAGGGCCTGATCCAAAACAAGGACGGGAAATCTAAGATTCTAAGGGTAACCTTGAACCAAATCGGGTCATATCACTTTGCACTGTTTGTGTTATGGAGGTACCTGAGCCAAAATCGTGGTTTAGAAACATGATTATTACGTATCATTGTTTTTAAGGGTTACCTCGAGCTAATCGAGCCATTTCACTTTGCAAAGCTCCATGATATGAAGGGCCTGCAGCCAAAAACGTGGTTTAGAAACTTGATTTCTAGGGGTTACCTCGAGCCAATCGGGTCGACTTGTAATACTCGTAAGCATTGTTCGGAAACCTAACTTGAAACGGGATATGAAATGTTTTTAAAGGCAACCTCGAGAAAATCTGGTCATAGCACATTGCTAAGGAGTGTTGGTTTTTATTCGAATCAAATTAATTAACTATTTTTATAAACGAACCAAATCAAGTCTATGGATTTATTTATCCATCGCCAAATGAATTTGTGTAAATAATACTTCAACACCTACATACATACGACGGTTCAATTTCCTTTATCTTGTCTTTACTGTGTGCATGTTTTGATTCTATTTATAGGTGTGGATTCCGGTAGCGAACGGCGCGTAAAGCTAATAATATTGCACCCAATCTATTGGAAAACTTGATTTAAATAGTAGCAAAAAATCTCAGTAATATTGGGAATTCTAAACCACTGAGTGAAACGAAGGTGGGTTAGAATGCCCAATATTATCCTACTAAAATGAATCCTATGTCGCATGATAAATCAAAACCACTCTGTCATATGAAACGTTTGATAAGTAGGAGAGCGCCTCGTGTCTACTCCTTTGATGTTTTCGTTTGAATTCCAGAATTCATAACATTATCGTCTACCGACTTCATAGGTCACCTTTTACGATAGCAAGGGGAAACAAAGATCATTTCTTCATACTACGCCGTAAATACGCAGTTAAATACTATTTTTACGCAGTTAAATACTAGGGTTCCGTACTGAAGGGTGTAAGGGGGACCCTATTACTAAGCCTACGCTGTCTGTCTGTCTGTCCGACCAACCGTACCGTAACGTTTGAAGTATTTTTGTATTTCTGCCGTCCGATTACTAAAAGACCGTTAAGTGACATTGTGGCAATGTCACTTAACTGTCTTGTAATAATCGGACGGCAGATTTGCTCTAAGTTAAAACGTTAAAATATACAGCGTCTAACTTGGGATGATTATAGTACTCACTCTAAAGTAAAACAATAAATAATTAATAATGGCAAATGCGAGTAAGTGACAAGTTTCTGTTCACCACCGGTTCTCGTACGATCACTGAAGTTAAGCAACGTCGGGCGCGGTCGGTACTTAGATGGGTGACCGCCTGGGCGTGATGTTGTCTTTTTGCACTTCTTTGCATATTTTGTTGTGGTACGGAACCCGCACTGCGCGACCCCGACTCGGTGTTGACCGTTTTATTTATTATAGGAGTTATACAAAAGTATTATAATATCACTATTTTAGTAATTTTTAAACTTTCGCGAGTTGAACACATGCCTCGTCTTGAATCAAATGCATGTAAAGGTGCGTACAGACTGCAACACAACTTTGTAATGAGAACAACAATTTACAGTCTTAGTGCACGCTTTACCTATGATATGTACTGACATTACAAAGCTTGATTCACACCGGACTCGGTCCCATCTGGACCCAGACGGGCTCTAACGGTCACTGACAAACGTACAATTTCCAAAGAGAACAATGTCTCGACGTGCATTCCAAGTTTGATTTATAATTTTGCGGTACAAGAATCACATTTCAATTTCAGCCCCCGACAGAGCTGTGTAATGTGAATCATCCTTATCGTTAGCAACTTTCACTTTACATTCAAGGTCAAGATAAAGCTTTAACATTTCGTCTCGATTTCTCCAGTCAAGCATACTTAGTAGGCGGGAAATAATAACATAAAATTTTCTGAAAATAGATATGAACTTGGTTTCTTAGATGTAGTTAGTGGTTTCCAATGAAGGAAATCAGAGTTAGGTGGAGGGCTCAGGACAAGGTGGAAGGAAATATTTGCGAATACGTTGAGGTAAATTTTTCTGTGATTGTCTGAGTTTCTAATGCCTCCTACGCACCGCAGGTGAGGTAGGTATTTAGAGGTATAATAAATTATGTTGACTATATTTTTATTGCGCAGTAAATGGTGTCATGGTGCAATTTCCCAACAGATTTTGTAATATCATGACAGGACGTTTAATACATTTGAATCTTTTGAACGAATCTTTATAAATAGGAAATCATTATGGACTCCAATTTAGCAGAATTTTTGCAAAAGTTAAGTACCTACATAACAGAAATGTTTTTTTTAAATTGAATATTTATAAGGTTGCTTTTGAAGCGATGGAACACTGTTGGCCTAGAAGAAACCGATTCACTCGCGACTAGAAACCACCTAGATTACAGATATTACAGAAGATTAAATTTCAGAAAATACTAGCTAAGTAGTCTATATGTAACATTAGAATGTACTGTACTACGAGAAAGTTATAAAAAACGGGTCATATCGGACACTTGAAGATTCACTGGAAGTTGGGGCGGTCACTTACATATAGAACGCACTTGTGTCGATACTTTGGCGCCGTCACATCTTCCTACAGACTAGGTAAAGCTACTGCGATAGAAAAGAAAATCTTTGCATCTTCCTGAGACACAAGGTAGGACTGGTGCGGCTGCCAATTCGGCAGAGCAGCACAAGCGGCGCAAATTAGCTTTATGTCGTCTTTTTACAGACACACATAAAATAAACTCTCAACCTAACCTCCCCCCAGGCCATAAAGAACCATGGCCCACTTGGAAAACCCTGAACGGACTTTGGTCCTAATAATATAATAATATGGCAAAGTGGGGTTATATAAAGAGCTTTGATACCGAATGTCTTTGTGGTGCGAACCATCAGACAATGTCACACTTGATGGAGTGTGCAGCGTGTCCTACAACCTGCACACTAGACGACCTGAATGAAGCTACGGAGAATGCCATTGGGGTGGCAAAATTTTGGTCTAGAAACTTAATTTGAAAATAAAATAATAATTTACGGAACATCGACATCGACATCGAAAGAAGAAGCGGATACAGCGCGGTCCAGAATTTTTGAATTTGTCAGCCATATCATTTTAGAAGTAGGTAGGTTAGGTACCAGTCTGTATGCTAAAACTTTCTATTTTTTATTCTTATTTTGACTACTTTTCCTACAAACTGCCGAGTGTTTACTAGAAGTGACAATGCCAATTTGCATAATATTCACCGGAATGTTAGCGCCTACTTTGGTCAAAATCTAAGCATGCCAGTCAACGTGACAAATGCTGCCAGCGTTCTGGCCACTTTTCCTTCTAAACAAGGGGCTCTTAGATTATATCTAGCCTTTTAGGTATTTTTTTTAATGTAAATTTGTAATCATCATAATCAGCCTTTTAACAGTCCACTGCTGGACTTTTAGCCTACCCTCGAAAGGGTGATTGGGCCATATCCACCACGCTGGCCCAGTGCGGATTGATGGATTCACATACGGCATTGAATTCCTTCTCCGTACGTATGCAGGTTTCCTCACGATGTTTTCCTTCACCGAAAAGCCAGTGGTATGAAAATCCGTACATAAACTCCAAAGAGCTCATTGGTACGGGCCCGGGGTTTGAACCCGCGACCTCACGCTTTCAAGTCTAGCGATCTCCCAAATGGGCTACCACGGCTTTTTTACAAAAATTTGTAATACAGGTTTTTATTTTAGTTGTTTATTCATCAAAAAAAGTATAATATTCATGTGTAAATTCTCAATATTCGCCTAGCTCCGGACCTAGATACTAGGTACTAGGTGCATACCTACATAATTTAAACGTTTCCTGTGATATAGGTTCACTCTAGGTATTATGATGTATAATACAGTAGGTATTGGTGTGAGTATGGATATGTGATGCGGGTCATTAGTCTGTCTTGTCTGTAGTGCAACGGTACAACCGGTAGAGTGACGCCAACGATGCATTGTGGGCACAACGCGGGGGAGCTGGCGGCCAGTTCGACTAATGTCTTTCATGCTAGCGCGCTTGTCGAGTAGTCTCAATCTTGAGGTAAGTATTAGGCCCGAAACTCTTGTATACTTTTTGTTGATCCTTAAATAAATTAGAGAAAAATACCTCATCGAAATGACTTGACACGTGATCTGACAAATCTCCATACAACGCGTGGCAATTAGCAGGTCACAAGGAGAATTTTGGCAGATCTCGTGGGTCTGGGCGTTGGCGATGAACGAGTGGGCAGTTTGAGTGCTCTGTTTGGGTTTCCTAGGATAAGCTGTGACGCCACGTAAACCACTATTTCCAAAAAGAACATTGTAGCGCTCAGTTGTAAATGCCCTTCTTAGTCACCCATACACAGACTGATTGAATGTTCCATGCTTCGCAGATCTGTTTTATATGGCCTTTCGAGTTTCGACAGCCTAAAATACTGCTTGATACTAGAGCTGATAACTGTAGTTATACGAAAGAGGAAGACTGTGATTAGCACCTTCCTCAAACCGACCGCCAGCTCTCCACAATTGAAACGTTAAATATTTGAGCTGCTAACCAGAGGTGACACGCCATCGTCGTCCAATGTAATGACTAATATTTTCGAATGAAGGAAAGGTAAATATTGAATGAACAATTTCAGCTGTCACTGTCCTAACTGGGACTGGAAAATAAACGGTACGGAAACAGGTGAACGAACAAATACTGCGTACATTGACGGGCGTTCTAAAACATGTACCTACATTAGCTACGACCTTTTCAGGGGGGTTGGTAGTGGGTATCGCATCGGAGACGACAAATACCATTTTTCTCTTCACTCTGGTTGAATATTAGTCCGGCTTTCAGACTGATTAAGCCACTGAATCATTGACGTATATTATTAGCATCAGCCCAATGGAACCGACTCAGTGGTGCGCCAAAGCATACAGCGCACCAGTGTGAACCTAGTTGTACTCAGAATTCGTTGGTGAGTTGTCGTACTTGAGAGAGCGATCCGGCGTAGTTAGTTTCGGCATAATACGACGCAAATGTTTGTATGGGTAAATCCTTGTACATATCTATATCTACTATGTATATATATTTTATATCTACATCTATGCACTGAAGGGATTGAGTCTTGGTGGCTATAGCAGAGTGAGCACTTAGGTGGCTGAGCTGAGCCAGCTTAAAACATAAGCTGCTTACTGCTGGCGCCGAACGTTGAGAGCTTACCTTGCCTTATACCTGGGACTGGATACGGCTAGGAGCCTAAATGTCATAGTTTATTAAACACTAGCGGTCCGCCCCGGCTCCGCACGGGTATAGTTATATACTCTATTAAAATAGCCTATATTAATCAGTGATAGAGTAGCATTCAAATGGTGAAAGAATTTTCGGAATGAAAATTTTTTTTTTCGTTTTTAAATGCACTAATGAAAGCTCGTAACAACCTGGAAATTGCATGTACTGAAAGGCAATCCTATTAAAAAAAAATTGATCTGGATAGATTTTTGATAGTGAATAGTTTAGTTTTTTTGTGAAATTAAAAGCGTAAAAAGGACGCGAGAATTTTAGCGCGCCGGCGCCGCGTTCAGACTTCAGTGCCGCGCCAGGTGTCATCGAGGTCGGACCTATGTTCGTTTTTGTCGTTGCACTCACCCTGCAGGCGTCCTGACTCTTGCATGGCAAAATACAACGTGGCTATAACTTGGCGGGGGCTGAGGGAGCGTTTTGTTGCCTACGCGACTCGGTTAAGAGGCCGTTGAGATCAGGCGAGATCGCAATTACCACAAGCCTTTTTTCAATAAAATATAATAATAGGTAAACCTATTAGGTAACTTATCTCTGTCTGAGGTTATTTAGGTCAAATCTGGCCTGGAATATGGATCGAGGTCATTGCATAAAACCAGTCTGTATGCTTTCAAATGTAGACTGTAGACTAGTGGGGTCGCATAAATGTTTCAGAGGTTTTGGTGTAGCTTTGTTCGGATATTTTCGAACGCTGACCTGAAATCTACTTCTTTAAATATCTTAGTTTTACTTGAAATACAAGTTTGTAAATAAACCACAATATGTAACTAAGCAGTTTCTCTATTCTAACTTAGGCTTATAGGTAACTTATCCGTGTGTAGAGTGATTTAGGTCAAATATTTGCGTCTGGACCGAGGCCACGGCATATCGACGGGCAAAATTAGGAATCATATATTTATGTTTATTAATAACTAATATTATAAAGAGGAAAGATTTGATTGTTTGTTTGTTTGTTTGCTTGCATTGAATAGGCTCCGAAACTACTGAACCGATTTGAAAAATTCTTTCACTGACGGGAAGCTACACTATCCCCGGGTGACATAGGCTATAATCTATACCCGTGCGAAGCTGGGGCGGACCGCTAGTTAATAATAATTATGTAGGTATATAATATGTTGTCTATATTATGTAGTCTATGTATATGTATGTATGTATATATAAGTATGTTATATTTATTTGTAGTCTATTGATTGTTTGTTGTTATTTGCATATTTACTTTTGTTTTTTTTAGTTAAGGCCACAATTTTTTTGTATTTAAATCCTTTCCGTGCATGGTTGCCTGGAAGAGATCGCTTTAAGCGATAAAGGCGCCTGTTAAAAACCTAGATAATATTTTTATTGTAATGTTTATGTTATTCTTATTGAAACTGACGTGGTTTTCACACATTTTATTTATATTATCTTATCGCGCCCAGATACGGTTTGCGGTCGCGTGATTTTCCAACTGAGCGGATTAGGTGCCGCAATTAGCTGTTGTCCGTAAGGCCCCAGGCTTATTTACAGAACCCTAAAAATCGATGATAGGGGCTGATTACAGACCAGTTAGTGAATGTTTGGTGTAGATGGGAGGTGATGAGAGGGTACCTGTGCATCGGCTGAGTCCTCTGTGTGTACTGGGCCATGGTGGTCGCGCTGCTGGCATGGCTAGGCGGCTCGCATGCCGGGCCGCTAGCTCCGGCCCATGCTGGCTCAACACTGCACTGCACTGCACTACACACCACACACCTGGGAACAACAATACACTACTTACTGTTTTAAACTATCACGGTGGTTCCCTAAAGTTATATGATTATTTACGGGATATTTACCGTGGTAAAGTTGTGGATAATATCGGAAGCTCATTCCACAACCTTACCACGGGGCTGCGCCCAACAAACCTCATATCCCAGGGTATGCGATATCTTTGGATATAGGTATATATACGATTTTTTTACATTGAATAATATGGTTTGTTTGCTTTTTGCTCCACGTGTTTTTGCATAGAGATTATAGGAGGTTGGAGGGTCGGAGTGTCATAAATTAATTTTTATCCCGGAAAAATGTAAGATTCCTACTTCACGAGAGAAACCGTAGTATACAGCTAGTACGTTTATAAAATAACAAAGCGTACTTATCTGCTTCTCTGTGATCGAGTTTCACAATTAAAACTGCCACAGACTAAATTATATAGAAGCTAAACAAAAAACGTTGCTAATATTTTGTCCACCGCCGACGTCGTGGCATTTAGGCTTTGATAAATATAGTTTGGATCTACAACTTGAGCTAGTACTGAAAAGAGTCTGTTAAAACTGAAGGGGCCGAGGTAAACACGTATTGCACACACTGACATATTCTTACTAGTTCTACAAACGCACACTTCAATATTGAGCGGCACACAAGTGCAACGATGTGCTCAAATGTTATCAAATAGGAGTTTTGGCGCCAACGTGGAAAAAAACATGTCGGCTCGTTGGATTATTTTCCTAAACTTGTGTATTTTCGAGTGTTAATGCGTACTAAATGGTGAATTAATATTCATTAAGTGCTCGTAAACGTGCTCGAGTGTGGGCAGTGATATAACGAGGTGAAACGTTGTTTCCAAAACTCTATTGGAGCCTCTTGTAAAGTCTTCACCACTTTACAGGGGCATGAGTTTGACTTGACTGTGACTATGACTTGTTAGACGCTATTAAGACTATGTAAAAATGTGTAATATTACGAGTAAAGGACATTGAACCTACGCTCATGAAAATTTTAACAAAAAAAAAAAAATTTATAAAATAAACGACCAAGGAGGTGGAAGTGCTAAAGATGAAACTGTATATGTATAACCCTTCCATTTAGTTATTTATTCTGTGCATTTAGAGCGCTCGTTCTCGTGCCTATCCAATTTCGAGCACATCATTGCTTTCCATTAGATATGTCGAATGATTACTCATCACAAATACCTGTATCATATTTCAGTTATTATTGCTATCTATGACGTGGTGTTGGTTAAATTAGGTCATCGGTGATTTAGTGTAGCGGTTTGTAAAATACTAGCGACCCGCCCGCCCGGCTTCGCACGGGTGTAATTTACGTGCGAAACCGGGGCGGGTCGCTAGTTACATATATAAACCTTCCTTGAAAATGTATCTAACTGATGGTGAAAACCGCATCAAAATCCGTTGCGTGGTTTAGGAGGAGTTAGCGGCCATACAGACAGACAGACGCGGAAAGCGACTTCAATTTATACTATATGTAGAGATTATAAATATCTTTAGGAAAGTAATGTTATGTATATGATTATTTACGGGATATTTACCGTGGTAAGTTTGTGGAATGAGCTCCCGATATTTGGGCGCAGTTACATGCACCATGTTCACGGGAAGACTGAAGAATGCGGGTGGTTGGTCGAACAGTTAAAAAGTTAGGTGCAGACATAACGATCTACCCTCTTTCTTTTCTCTTTTTTTTTTTTTTTCCTGGGCTAGCGCCTTTATTCACTAAACAAAATACAAGCTAAAACTAAAACTACAAATACAGTTAGACTGCCCATAGACCGTTGAAGGTCTAAAGACAATCCAAATGCTCAAGCCCACTACCAGTTGGCAGCGTACCCAGCATGCTGGCGGCATTACCACGTTGAATGGCAATGCTTATGCGTTGAGCCAGAAACACGCCAGCATTTTGGTCACGCGTCGCATTAACGGCCCGCTATCCTAGTCGCGTAGGTAACAAAATGCTTCCTCAGCCCCCGCCAAGATAGAGCGACGATGTATTATGCCGCGCAAAAATCACGAGCCCCGCGGCGGGCTAGATCGCAAACTCGCGCAGGGCTGCGTTCAGGTGACGCGTCGAATCGCATCCATAGTCCAACTTCGCGTTCATAACATATTTACCTATAATTTTGTCGTTTTGTAGGGAGGAAATAATGTACGACACAGATAATGTACGACACGTACGTAATGTACGTGGAATGTCCACATCTAAACGAAGCTTCAGTTTTGAATTTTTATGGTCACCAATTATCATGCTGTACAAAATCGGGGTGTACATTATTAAACAGAGTCACTAATGTACGGCACGATATCGGGGTGTCTATAATGTACAACATGATATTTGCCGACACAATATTGTACGGCATGATAATGTACAGCATGATAATTGGTGTACATGTACATCGAATATCATGCTGTACGATCCATGTCGTACAATACTGGCCGTCAATTATCGGCCCGTGTCTATAAAGTACGGCAAAAAATTCACAGCCAGGATTGTACAGCCAGTAATCCATGTACTAGTAAGAAGTCCACGTTTTATCGGGCTGTACTATGCCGATGATGATGTATTATGCCGTACATTATCATGTCGTGCAATACGGGCCGTGTTTTGACGAAACGGGCCGAAAATTTAGGACCGATAATGTACAACATGATAAAAGGTGACATCGCCCGTATTAGCTACATGTACATGGAATATCATGGTGTACATGTGGTGTCATAGGTTTGTTGTGGGTAGGAGCGTAAACACGATTCATAACGCTCTCGTTTTAATTTTACAAATTAATTAGAAAACAGTATTTATCTTTGACAAAAACAAGTAAAATGTGTTAATAAAGTGCAATCTCGCCTCGAAAACTATAAATTATGAGTGATTATACAGTAAAATTTATCAAATGACGTAAACATTTTACTCGAACTGAACCATGGAATCGGGGTACGCGGTGTCGCCACTCACCGACGGCTCGCCATAAAGCCGCCCCTGCGTATTTATTATTATTATTATTATTTATTCTAGAATAGGTATAACTAATGTTAGTTTCAATATGACAATAAATTATTCTGATTCTGATTCATGTACATGGAATATCATGGTGTACATTATCGCTTGTGCATTATTGGGCTGATCTGATAATGTACGGCATGATATTGCACGGCACGATATTGTACAACATGATATTCCATGTACATGTACACCAATTATCATGCTGTGCATTATAATGCCGTACAATATCGTGCCGTACATTATTGACTCTGTTTAATAATGTACACCCCGATTTTGTACAGCATGATAATTAATGACCATAAAAATTCAAAACCGAAGCTTCGTTTAGATGTGGACATTCCACGTCGAGTGTATTAGGTACAAATTAGTGACAGACCCGACACAGAGCACGCCGACTTGAGTATATTAGGTTCGAAATGGGTCACAGAACCGACACAGAGCACCCCGACTCCACCTAGTCTTGTGGTTCCTACCCCCAGAGTGTATATAAAAAGCGCGGGAGCCAGAAGCTCAAGGGAAGTCCTGAGTGACACTCAGGGGCGACCGCAAGAGCTTCTGGCGGGAGCCCACCTGAAGTCAGACTTGAGTTGGTTAGGTTCGAAATGAGTGACAGATCTAACATAGTTGTACCCCTCTCTCTGCCTCACCACCAAAAAGTTTTATTGGTTCTCATATTTTTTTATCTGTGACTATCTTACACTATCTTGTTCAAACGAAGCATGGAATCGACAGACGGCATAGACTCAACAGCCAATAAGAGCAGACATTTCAGCAAAATTAGCCAATAGGAAGATGCCACCTTTTATCATGTGGACTTTTTTCTAGTACATGGATTATTGGCTGTACAATCCTGGCTGTGCATTTTTTGCCGTAATTTATAGTCACGGGCCGATAATTGACGGCCAGTATTGTACGACATGGATCGTACAGCATGATATTCGATATACATGTATACCAATTATCATGCTGTACATTATCATGCCGTACAATATCGTGTCGGCAAATATCATGTTGTACATTATAGACATCCTACATATACATGGAATATCATGTTGTACAATATCGTGCCGTGCAATATCATGCCGTACATTATTTGATCAGCCCAATAATGCACAAGCGATAATGTACACCATGATATTCCATGTACATGTACACCACGATATTCCATGTACATGTACATGTCATCATCATCATCAGCCAGAAGACGTCCACTGCTGAACATAGGCCTCCCCCTTTAACCTCACACTGAACGACAGAGTGCCTTTTGCATCCACTGGATGCCCGCGACTCTCACAATGTCGTCGGTCCATCTAGTGGGAGGCCTCCCTATGCTGCGTCTTCTGGTTCGTGGACAGATTGTTCAGTTAGGTAAGTCCAACTTAGGCAAAGAGGTTGCCCGAAGAATCCAACTCGGATGGGCAGCGTTCGGGAAATAGCGTGACATCTTCTCGTCCAAGATACCACAGTGCTTCAAGACGAAGGTCTTTGATCAGTGTGTGTTGCCAGTGATGACATATGGTACTGAGACGTGGTCCTTAACTGTTGGCCTTTTGGAAAAACTCAGAGTCACACAGCGGGCACTGGAGAGAGCTATGCTCGGAGTTTCTTTGCGCGATAAAATCCGAAACGTGGATATTCGCCAAAGAACCAGAGTCGCCGACATAGCTGTTAAAATTTGCAAGTTGAAGTGGCAATGGGCAGGCCACATCGCTCGAAGAACCGATAACTGATGGGGAAGAAAGGTTCTGGAGTGGAGACCACGAACCGGACCATGTACATGTACATGTACCTAATACGGGCGATGTCACTTTTTATCATGTTGTACATTATCGGTCGTAAATTTTCGGCCCGTTTCGTCAAAACACGCCCCGTATTGCACGACATGATAATGTACGGCATAATAATGTACAGCCCGATAAAACGAGGACTTTTTTCTAACACATGGATTATTGGCTGTAAAATCTTGGCTGTGCCTTTTTTGCCGTACTTCATAGACACGGGCCGATAGTTGACGGCCAGTATTGTACGACATGGATTGTATTGCATGATATTCGATGTACATGTACACCAATTATCATGCTGTACATTATAATGCCGAACCATATCGTGTCGGCAAATATCATGTTGTACATTATAGACACCCATTGGTGTACATGTACATGGAATATCATGTTGTAAAATATCGTGCCGTGCAATATCAAGCCGTACATTATCAGATCAGCCCAATAATGCACAAGCGATAATATACACCATGATATTCCATGTACATGTAGCTAATACGGGCGATGTCACCTTTTATCATGTTGTACATTATCGGTCGTAAATTTTCGGCCCGTTTCGTCAAAACACGGCCCGTATTGCATGACATGATAATGTACGGCATAATAATGTACAGCCCGATAAAACGTGGACTTTTCCCACGTACATAGATTATTGCCTGTACAATCCAGGCTGTGCATTCCTTGCCGTACTTAATAGACACGAGCCGAAAATTGACGACCAGTATTTTACGACATGGTTTGTACAGCATGATAATTAGTGTACATGTACACCAATTATCATACTGTACATTATCATGCCGCAGAATATCATCTTGTACATTATAGACAGCCGCGGCATGTACCTACTTGCAAACCTACCTACCTACCTACCTACTGTAAAGTGGTGCCTAGGAAGTACCTTCTATGTACGTACCTAATATGTTTTATAATAGGTACCTTCCACGCAAATAAATAAATAACTGATTGATACACAATAACTCCAGTAAAGTTAGTACAATAACGCAACGAAAACTAATACCTACTTATTAAATTCCTAGGTAGTTTACAAAAATTTATACTTACATAGGGAATAAAATCTCACCTACCAAATTTTTTTCAATCGTGTCCTCATTTTCAATTTCGAAGATTTCTTTTTCTGGCTATTACTTCCCATTGCGAACAGATAGCGGGGGGAGCGCAACGACAAAACCAACACAGGTCCGACCTCATTGACGCCTGGCGCGGGTCTGAGCGCAGTGCGCGCGCTAATTTACGCGACCTTTTTACGTTTTTAATTTCATTAAAAAACTAACGAACAAACTATCAAAAATCTATCCAAATGAAAGAGTGTTGAATATAATTACCTTTCAGTACATGCAATTTCCAGGCTGTTACGAGCTTTTATTAGAGCAAAAAACGGGGAAAAAAAACGTCAATTCTACTAAATAGACTTTGTTTCGTTATTTTTTTTGATCGAGGAAAGTTTATTCTATCGTGTTTTGAACCAAATCATAAAGTCAAACATAGATGCATCTTTGACATGTATTTTTTTCCGGCTCAAATATTGTTATTTAACTATTTAAAAATGATTAATAACCCGTCAAATTAGGTATAACCCCCCGTTAACCCTCTTTCTTAGTCTTTTGCTACGGTTATCACTCGAACTCGATCCTAAGTCCTGACAAAACACAGTCACTGTATCACTGCGTATATAATTATAGGATTAGTGAACAACCGCGATAGTTTAAAACAGTGGATCTTTAGGAAAACATTTAAAATGTACTTGAAACATCTATCTAACTATCTATGTATACTATAAGACATTCTCCATGTAATTCTCATAGTTCTTTAGTTTTTTATTATTATTATAGTAATTAAAAAAGTATTATGAATTTATATGATTATTTACGGGATATTT
Organism: Agriopis marginaria; assembly: GCA_932305915.1. Taxonomy (NCBI): domain Eukaryota; kingdom Metazoa; phylum Arthropoda; class Insecta; order Lepidoptera; family Geometridae; genus Agriopis; species Agriopis marginaria. Next base: position 601,154 of record OW029935.1, read on the forward strand.
ACCGTGGTAAGGTTGTGGAATCAGCTCCCGATATTTCGGCGCAGTTACATGCACCATGTTCACGGGAAGACTGAAGAATGCGGGTGGTTGGTCGAACAGTTAAAAAGTTAGGTGCAGACATAACGATCTACCCTCTTTCTTAGTATTTTGCTACGGTTATCACTGGAACTCGAACTCGAACCTAAGTCCCGACAAAACACAGTCACTGTATCACTGCGTATATAATTATAGTATTAGTGAACAACCGTGATAGTTTAAAACAGTGGATCTATAGGAAAACATTTAAAATGTATACCTATATTGCTTTGAAACATCTATCTAACTATCTATGTATACTATAAGACATTCTCCATGAAATTCTCTGTTCTTTCGTTTTTTATTATTATTATAGGAATTAAGTATTATGAATGTTTTATTTTTTGGAAATTTTTGCATTTGAAATTCATCTGACCGTCTGACTCCAAACTAAGCAAAGCTTGTAATATGGCTGCCAGACTTATATACGTACATACATATTTTTAAATACATACATACTTAAGATAATAACACCCAGATAAAGAACAAACACAAATGTTCATCACATAAATGTTTGTCCTAGGTGGGAATCGAACCCACGCCTTCAAGCGGAAAAGGCAGGTTCACTACCAACTGGGCCAACGGGACTATCAGATATCCTGGAGAATGTGTTATTTGTGGGAACTACCGACAGTTATTGCATTCCTATTGAGCCACTTCCTGACGTCACAGAATGCGGTTTACCTCTAACGGTGCCAACACAGAAATATCTGGTCCTATTTCAACCGACTTTAAACGAACATTACGTAAGCGTACTTCTTAAATATTACGAGTACATATCCGCCTAGATCTTGTGGGTGGACGTCCTACGCTGCGCTTACCGGTCAGTGGTCTCCATTCCAGAACCTTTCCCACAAGATGGACAGACGGCCTAAAAGAGACCGCAGGGAAACGCTGGATGCAGGCCACTTCCAACCGGCCCTTTTGGAGATTGATGGGGGAGGCCTATGTCCAGCAGTGGACGTCCTATGGCTGAAATGATGATGACCTTCCTAGATAATGTGTAAAATTATAAATCGATGATGGATAAGGAGCCGAGTTTTCTCTGTACATGTTTCAATCCATGATATCAGGATATCCGGATATCCATATTATCCATGATAAAAATCATCTGTGCAGCTGATTTTTTCGCCATTTCATGGTTGGAAAGATCAGGCAAGCTAGGGAGATAATTATGGTATTGTGCCGTGGTGGATGCAAACGTATCAGGCCTAAATCAAGCTTGATGCTTTTACTCGAATTCATCCTGCGCAGACGACCTAGCCGGCCTTTTTTGCATGTGTCGCTGCGGGTTTCTCAGTGTGTGTAAAAAATAAGTAAGTGTGCTTGCCATAGATAGATTTTTGACCAACAGGAGAGAAAGATTTTTTTCTCTTTTTCTCCCGATGGTTGGTCCGTCTCGTTTGTTAGCTACTTAAGGCATCTCAAAATCCAACAGTAGGCATACATTGAACTGTCTGTACATCAACAGATAAACCATCCGCATCTGACCAGCAAGCCAGGAGAGTTAGCAATGGAAGCGCGTCAATGTTTCGCGAGCCCCGTAATGGCTGCCCACTTCTATAAATACTGTAACGGTTACTGTGCGCCATTGTTGAAAGGAACTCTTCAATTGTTCAGTTTGGGAGAGGCCATGTCCTGATCTAAACCAGTTTCGCATATTGATGTCCAAACTTCAATATCAACATTGTCAACGAATGATACATAGTGGTGTCTATTCTAAAGTTATGTATATGATTATTTACGGGATATTTACCGTGGTAAGGTTGTGGAATGAGTGAGATCCCGATATTTCGGCGCAGTTACATGCACCATGTTCACGGGAGGTCTTTCCGTTCTTCCCGTAAACATGGTGCATGTAACTGCGCCGAAATATTGGGAGCTCATTCCACAACCTTACCACGATAAATATCCCGTAAATTATCATATAACTTTAGTGAACAACCGTGATAGTTTAAAACGGTGTCTACTCTGTTGTAATGGTAATTTAGTTTAGATAATGGTATCTTAACTAAATTTGACAGCTCTATAATTGTTGCCATCCTCCTCTCACATATTAAAATGAAAAGATAAGCAGATAATTTTACTCCTGTCAGATTGGTTTAGTTAAGTGATTGGTATGACAGAATCGACGCCAATAGTATCTGAACAAAATTTGACAGCACTAAAACGTCGTCATCCTTTTCTCACATATCGAAATGAAAAGGGACGCAGATAATTTTAGTCCTGTCAGATTGTTTTAGTTAGTGGTACATAACAGAACCGACGCTAACGTCTTGAATGCTTCGCCCGAATCGATGTCTTGCCTGTCTGGAGAACGAGCTGAGAGACAGGAGCTTGGAGTCCCAGTAACACCGGTATCATAGTGCCAGTTCCAACCTCGGGTCACTCTCTCACACACAGAAGAGAAAAAAAAAACCTTAAATTTTTTTTTATACTTCTCTTTTCTGTGCTCTCACTACATTTGGTATTTATAATTATAGTCACTTTATCGAGTATCAGTTGAGTCAGTCTAATATCAGAGGGTCGTTGAGCCAAAACCACGGCACTGTGGCTTTCACAGGATGGCAAACGACCTCCCGGACGGCCCAGACGGAGATGGAGAAACTAAACTCTTACTTTTTTTTTTTTAGTAGTAACCTATTAACCCTAGATTTGAACACTCCAAGATTGTAATGCTGCGGAAACACAGACAGGGGCAAGGACTGGACTCAAATTGCCCAAAACAGAGATGAATGGAAGGAGGGAAGGGAGGTCTTTGCCCTTCAGTGGGACGATGCAGGCTAATATGATAATAATTCCGAGTAATTAGGGATGCACCATGGCCATGCTCCTGCTCAGTGGTCACCCATATGATGATAGATGGGATTCCTCCGCAGATTCGTGGTTTTCCGAACAGAACCTTAACAGAATATCGATTCTGCGGCAGATATTTTCACCAGCCCGTCTATGCTTCTCTGTTTGCTTGAGGTCGCTTTCGGTAGGTAGGTATTTCGTGACTGAATTTCGAGTTGTGGCGAAGTCCAGTTGCCTTCAAGTCTGCGGTCAAATTGCAACATTTCTACAAATTGGCACTGACTGGCTAAAACTACAATAACTGTACTCTGAACCAATTTTACATGCGTGGGCGGAAAACTCCACTTACGAGCGGAAAATACCGCTTTACTACGAAATCAATACGAATAAGTATAAAAGTACCTATAAATGTAGGTCAAAAGAAAGTTGGACTCTCGAAAAATCATCATCATCATCAGCCAGAAGACGTCCACTGCTGAACATAGGCCTCCCCCTTTAACCTCCACACTGAACGACAGCCTGCCTTTTGCATCCACTGGATGCCCGCGACTCTCACAATGTCGTCGGTCCATCTAGTGGGAGGCCCTACTACGCTGCGTCTTCCGGTTCGTGGTTCCGGTTCTCGAAAAATATGACATTCTAAATACCTACCTACCTACCTATCTATTTCAATAAGTGTTTTATCAGTTGTGTTTTCTATCGTAATTTTATATTTAAACGAAAGAAAAAACCATGGGTGGTGTAACTTTATGGTCATCAACCATGCCTACTCTTTGCTGTAACTTACTTTAGCCAAGTGCGAGTCGGGCTCGCGCACTGAGGGTTCCGTACCACCACAAAATACCTACAATGATTATCAATTAAAAAAACCGATTACCAAATTATTAAAATATGGATTTTCGATTTGTGAAATAAACTTCGAACAATAAAATTAGTATTGATCGAAGGAAAGAAATGATAAGGACACATGTTCAAATGCGAAAGTTTATAAATTATAGAAATGATAAGGTCCAAGTAACAGAATTACCAGTTATAACTTGGTAATGAACAGAAATTTGTCACCGACTCGCGCTTGGCCATTATTTATTATTTTTATTATAGTTTAGTGTGTGTACTATAATCATGCCAAGTTTGACGCTTATACGTATTACCGTTTTTACATTAGAGGAATTACAAAAATACGTTTTTTGCATGGGGTACCCTTTCGATTTTACTTCATTGTTATTATTTTTTTGTTAATCCCAATCTTAGGTTAATCCGTCGTAACATAACAGATGTCCATTAGATGAATCAATTTATTAAGCACTAGCTGCGCCCCGCGGTTTCGCACGGATAACTCCTTATAACATCAGCTATCTGTCAGTGAAAGTCTCGTCAAAATCAGTCCAGCCGTTTCGGAGTCCATACGGAACATAAACAGATACATACTTACCTACATACATACATACACACATCGATTTATATACTGGGTTACGCGGAAAGGGTGTTGGAACTACCTAAGCCGAAAGGGTCCATAGTAGGTAGAGGTACCTACCAGGCATTGTGAATAATATGAGATCAACTACTACCGATGTAGGTAATCGCAAGTTTCCAACTATAAAAACTAATAATAATATATATAAAAAACTAACATTTGTACGCTGTAACAGGCAAGGACATGAGATACGTCTCCATTCTTACGACCATGTATGCTACTTTATATATATGTGTACCTACCATGTTCTGACAAATAAATATTTTGAATTTGAATTCAATAGTTAGACATTTTGAAGGAACGAAGAAAAAAATACATGAAAAAATGGACTTCAGAATTTTGGTTGGTCTGATTCAATCGAGATTTTTGGGGGAACCAACCTACAGCTAAAAAAAATTGCATGCAAATTATTCATAATAGAATAACTAAGAATTAAACGGATTTATCAGTTATCTTACTCCTACAAGCTGTGAGTTAACTATTTAAGGACCTAATAGACGAGCTTAAAAACTGAGATTAAAGCCAGGGTACCTAACTGGTTTTGACTGGAATTTGAATGGGGTTTTTCCTGGAATTTCAGTGAGGGTAGATTCCAATGAAGTTCGTACAAAAAGTTGTGACTTTAAATAAGCACTACCTACCTTATACTATTACTTATTCTGTGGTCCTACGCGACTCTTCTGCCTGCAAACTGTGACTACACTCTGGCCTCACACGAATCTGACATTTTGGGACTGAGATGGTGATTTAAATATTAACTTTGATTTTTATACAGCAATTACCTATCGTCTTTATATTTTTAGGTCGTTGGCTTTGTAGGGAGAGAAATACAGATAAAAATATGTGAAAGTTAGGATAGGTACTATTCACCTATAAGAACAAGTGAGCAGAGAGATACTGAGAAGGAAATCTAGAAATTATTATTCTGTCTTTGACGGTCAGGTGGACCGTCGAGACAGATTTCAAGTTTTATTAGTAGGTAGGTATTTAATATGATAAAAATTGAATAAAAAAATTATATGAAAATAAGTCTATCGAAAAACGGTTTGAAGATGAAATTAGAACGGACTTTCGTGAAGATTTAAGCAAGTGGCAAGTTTCATGTCCGGCTCTCAGTTAGACAAAACAATAAGGTTTCACTACTTTTAACGACGATTTTAAGGTTAGTAACTGGCCACCGAGAATATTGCGGCCGAGCAAGTAGGCCTACCACGAGTTTCCGAGGCTGGCCATTCACATTCCTGCCACTGTGGGGCGGCGGATGCAATGCAGACCTATTTCTACCACGGACACTGGCCAAAGGGCATACGACAAAAATAAGTGGCAGATAACACTATCGTGCCTTACATAAGAACCACTTCTCACCACGTGCATCACCACCACACGGTCTCACGGATTTATATAACCAACAAGATAAATGCGCAGTTAAAATAGAACTTGGTTTCCACGGCGGAACAATCAGGAAAGTTAAATTTTGAAATGGTAACTAAGCACTTTAAATTCACTGTGGGGGGAAGATAACACGAATTCTAACTGATCTGGAGTAAAATAATGAATGTAACACTCACCTTTTAGCTAAAAACAGACGTGGAAGCCCCCAACGGGACTTAGTTCACGAAACACGCACGGACACGCAACACTTTGAATATCACAAAATCAAACAGTTTCTCACTATCGCCTACAACACCCTATGTGACACAAGTAATATTACGATAAATGACGTGTTTAGATATTTCGAAAAGTCCATTGAACTGTTTCGGTTGAAATTTACGTCCAGCGAAATTATAGGTACGGAATGGCAACGCTGTATAGACTCTACGTGTATATTTCGCGTGGCGACCGCTACGCGGCGCTGCAGTCGGAGGGGGGCGGGGCCGAGCGGGGTGCCTCGCGCGGGAACGAGACGCCACATTCATACCGCGCGGTGCCACGTCGCCGTTACAATATTTTTTTCACGGTATGCTTATGGGATTGTTTGTCGAAACTTGGATTGTTTAGATCGCGAAGACATTAGCGGATGGTGGCGAGTGGTGCGCCGACTGGTGACCTTTTCGGCGGATCGCGTCACCGCGGGTGGCGATAACGCGAGGTCGTCGGTCGAGCGCGCGACGTTGCCAGCTCGCCGCCGCGCCGCGCCGACCGCTCTCGGGCCCACGTTCACAGATTACGAAAGACAGCGAAATCCCTGTAGCCCTTTGAAACCTAGGTACGAAAACCTACTACAGTCTAGGTATGTAATCCTAAACACGTAGCGTCGTGCGTGCTAACCTAGATATACCTACCTACATAATACCACAGACCGCAGGCTGTAAACAACTAGCTACCTATATCCACATAGCTAGCCTAGCTATACCTGCCCTCCGTTCACATTTTGCGGTCGCCACCTACCTACTAACTTGCTTACCAACTTTCATACCTACGAATGGCGCAAATGAGAAATAACGATGCCCCCATGGCGTCGTTCCAGGTTTCACAATTTTTGCGAAACTGCGCTCCCCGAAGACGTAGGTACCTACCTAGGTATTACGAAATAGATAATAGGAAAAGTACGTACACCTACCTAATAGAGTTAGTAAATGGTGCCTACTTGGGCTGTTTTTAGGGTTCCCTACCCAAAGGGTAAAAACGGGACCCTATTACTAAGCCTACGATGTATGTCTGTCTGTCTGTCTGTCTGTTCTACCTATTAACGGCAATATCTTTCGAACCGTAGTAGATAGACAGTTGAAATTTTCACAGAATATATAACGTTACGGCGGATTAACTAACAAAATAATAAAAAAGTAAAAACGAAAGGGAGTCCCCATAGGCAGGTACAACAAACGTATTTTTTTCATGTATTTTTGTATTAGCTCTAATATAAAAACGATAATACGTAGGTACAAGCTTCAAACTTGGCACGATTGTAGTACTGTAGAACACACTCTAAAGTATAACAACAAATAATAAATAATGGCCAAGTGTGAGTCTATGAGAAATTTCTGTCCATTACCAAGTTATTATACTCGAGCGCCTGTAGAAAACTACGTAGCAAATAACTCCGACGATTGGAAGGCGTTATAATAACTGGTAATTTAATTACTTGGGGACAATCTTTTGTATTTTGTGGTGGTACGGAACCCTCAGTGAGCGAGCCCGAGTCGCATTTGACCGGTTTATTATTTATTTTGTAGTAATTAGGTAGGTACCTATGCAACCTAAGTAGGTGCGGCTCACTGCCAGCTGTTAAATCTCCCATCAGCGGTAATCTTAGCGATAAGAAAAGAAAACTTTGACGATGACTGATACATATATTATGAAATATATAGGTATGTAGGTAGGTATAGGTACCTACCTGGTACACAGATGTTCTAGCTCAAAATTCCCTTACCAATTTAAATACCTTTTTGTAAAATAATCTTAGCAAACAACGTTTCCATACCATGAAAAGTATACATATTATCTTCTATACTAATAGGTATTATAATGAGGAAAGATTTGATTGTTTGTTTGTTTGCATTGAATAGGCTCCGAAACTACTGAACCGATTTGTAAAATTATTTCACTGTTGGGAAGCTACACTATCCCCGGGTGACATAGGCTATAATCTATACCCGTGCGAAGCTGGGGCGGACCGCTAACTAATGTTAAATATATCGGTATGATACATGTATACAGTGGGCACAGCGGATCTTTGGAGTCTCTGAAGATGACTGCAAGTCCTGCGCAGTAGCAGACCATGCCACAGAAGACATAATAGACACCATGCCACAGAATAGCACATACCCATATTATTATGTACGTAGCACAAGTAGGTACCTATATAACTAGCTACTTGTACTACGCAATCGTCTGCATCGCTTTCTTTCAGGCGCAGTAGCTATTTTTGTATCGCAAGGCTCGCAAGATGTGCTAGGTAGGTAGGTAGGTACTAATGGTTCGCAGAGCGTATCTTCAAAGATCCGCTGTGCCTATTCGTACGTCTCAGAAATTTGACAAGATCACCGAGCTTTGTTGGTTCGAAATTTTCTATACCTACCAATTTCTGAACTATGAATGTCACCACAATTATAATAATGGGTACCTATTATTGGCTACGGAACCCTATCATATGCGTATTTATTTTCTTCGTAAGAATTCGTCAGCTCGTCCCCAGCAAACTCTCTATTACAACTCTCTCTCTCTCTCTCGTTTAAACTATGCGTTTTGAGTGGTCATGCCAGTTGACCAGGGTAACCAACCAACATGATGTGTCAGGGACAATTTAGGACAAGTTGAAGTGGTAGTCCTAACTAGTAGTTAGTAACTACCTACCTTCATTAGTAGCTATCTACTAATGAAGTGTCGCTTCAAGTTTAACAAACGAGAAACATTTATATGACTTTTATCGATTGTGATGTTTTTAAATTGACTTGTTATTAGAGTAGTATAAGTACATGTTTTTTTTTTTTCGATAGTCGATTTCTGGTGACGTAATTATGTTATTAGGTAGATACTTAGTATCAATAAATGAAACAAATACTGTAAAGTAGATTTTCTAATTGATTTATTCTAATTGCCAGGGAGGCTAACTAGTACAGTTGGAAAAAAACTGGTCAAGTTCGTGATGTCGTGTCGTGACGCGCTAATGGTTCCGTGGCGTAGTCAAATACATGTGTAGTTTTATAACAAAATTATAGTAGATATAAAAAGTTAAATGACCGAGTCATACAGACGGACCGACAGACATACACGAGGAGACTATACACGGTCCAAGCATTTATTTGTCCTAACAGTTGCAATAACATTGTATAATTACATGAATGAAAATATGTTATTAGCTGTCGGAACTCGGAGGAAATGAATGGAAATAGCATAATTATAAGGGTTTCATTTTATGATTTTACGTAAATATTTAGACATATGTATATCACTATGTAATATCCCTACTTCTTGCACAACAGAATTTAAATTCGCAAGTAAATATAAACGTTTATTTATAGATCCCTATATGTATAACTTTATGTAGTATACGGCTGGCTATATCTAAAACAAATCCAAACGGCTTGGCTTCGAGCCAAGGCGCCTTGTCTGAATAATTACTGTGCATTTTGTTTACTTCTGTCTGTTCTGTATTAGGTACTTTGTGATATTTTCGTATTTAGGTAGATAATAATTGCAAACTGTCATACCATACCACAACGCCACGACACAGCCGCGGTGATCTTAGCGGTAGAGTAATAGGCAAATGTACATTTTGACGTATAACAATGTGTCATTATAATAAACCGGTCAAGTGCGAGTCGGACTCGCGTACTGAGGGTTCCGAACCACCACAAAATTCTACAACGAAATTACCAATTATAACTTGGTAAGGAACAGAAACTTGTCACCGACTCGCACTTGGCCATTATTTATTATTTGTTGTTATACTTTAGAGTGTGAACTATAATCATGTCAAGTTTGACGCTTGTACGTATTAGTTTTTACATCAGAGCTAATACAAAAATACGTTTGTTGTATGGCCCCCTTTAGTTTTTACTTATTGTCGTTTTTATATTATTCCACCCATAGTTAATCCGCCGTAACATTACATATTCTGTGAAAAATTCAACTGGCTATCTATTACGGTTCAAGGTAGTACGGACGGACGGACAGACAGACAGATATCGTAGGCGTAATGGGGTCCCATTTTTACCCTTTGGAACCCTAAAAATTAGTAAATTTTGCATTAGCAATAATGCCATCCCCGTTAACCATTGCCTTTTTATTTACACTACAAGCCATGATTTTCTTTATTTGCCTGTTGTACAAGTAAAAAGTAGAATCTCAATCACTATTTCACAAATTTCATCTTGTACTGATTCTATCTCTCTCTTTAATACCAACATAAAATATACTCAGTGTCTGCCAAGAACCGACCCAACCCAGCGTAAAGATAAGATAACACATTCTTAATTCACTTAATTGCACTAACTGCAGATCTGAGACCAATTAACTGACTTTACTGTACAGAGACAGACGGTATTTAGCTTCATTCAGACTATCCATCTTTGTTCTCTTGGTCCACGTTTTTTTGCAATACTTATATTATGTACAAAGACTCCAAGCAGATAATACAGACGAATATATATATTTTTTTAATTATTTTGCTGATTTTTCTTGTCTAAACGAGTATCTATGTACTTATAATTATTATAATGAAGTTGGAAAACATATTTGATGAGTACATTTATATACTTTTGCATGTTCTATGTATGTTTCTAAGTATGTATTAGCAAAACTTATTTTGTTTTTTTATTATATTAAAAACCGTTTTTCAGTGCAACTGACTTTTTTATTTACATCTAGAGCTAAATTGCGAGCAGGCGAGCATTACTACGGTGTTAATCTCATTTGAAGGACAGTTAGCTTGCGAATGGAGATTGGAAACTAAAGCAGTGCAGTGCACTACAAACAATACAATGTATTAAATACTGTGGATTTAAACACCCCGTTTTAACTAGGTGCACTATAAATCTTAAGTTGTTGCTTTATTTTATTACATACTAACTGTTGCCTGTTGTCCAAGACTTCGTACGCGTAATCTATAATATAAACTATCAACCCCTATTTCCCCCCTTCGTGCGTCTCTCTTGCAAAATCATTTCTTAGCGGACCTCTACACAGTCTATACCTCATCATTTCAGCCATAGGACGTCCACTGCTGGACATAGGCCTCCCCCATGGATCTCCAAAAGGGCCGGTTGGAAGCGGCCTGCATCCAGCGTTTCCCTGCGGTCTCTTTTAGGTCGTCTGTCCATCTTGTGGGTGGACGTCCTACGCTGCGCTTACCGGTCCGTGGTCTCCATTCCAGAACCTTTCGGCCCCATCATCATCATTCGGCACAGTCTATACCTACCTAACAAGAAATCTACTTGCCACATGTGTGCTTCGTAATTCAAGCAATTTTAGAAATTTTGTGTTAGTGATGAGTCAGTCAGTCAGTGACACTCACTGAGTGGTAATTCGCATTTAGGTATAATTATGTATATTTATAAGTAAAAAGACAACCAGATCATTTTGGTACTCCCAGATTAGTTAAGTTTAGAAAACTAATGCTATTAAACGATCAAAGAACATCACGAATAATTAATATAATTGCGGTCTAAAGTTGAAATACCTAAGTGCTACTCACATTTAATACCTATAGAAGTATATAACAGGGTCATGTAAGTGCCTTAGTTCAATCGTACTAAAACTAAAAATAGTGTTCAGCGAGTCAGCGCACCGTAGCGAAGCTTCATAGAAACTGACGTACTAACTGTTGCACTGAACTCGGCAGTAATGGGCCAGTACACAGTATTCTGCGGCAGAGTCGCGATCGATACCTAGTACTCGCATGTTATACCTCTTTGCTTTACTACTTATAGCAGCGCACAGCGGCTTTCCCAGGATTTCAAGTTTTCCGCATATTTTACCGAGCGAAGAGAGGTTTCAGATTCTAATGGGACAAGTCAGCGTTTCTATGTATGTTTAAATACAGACAATTTTATATTGTTGCACTGAATAATCTTTGATTGAAAAATAGGTACCTACATCTAGGTACCTACATTGTCACAAAAAAACCGGCAAACAAATCAGCATGTTGCTGATTGTACAAGTACAACCAGCGCTGTGGTAGTTATTCTGTTGGGTGGGACTAGGGTTATCATAGCAAAATTGGAAAAGTCCTGACCTAAAGCCGGATATTTTAATAAGTCCGGAGATTTTAGTACGTATGTTGTTAAGTTTTTAAAATATTTTTGTTGTGTTAGACGCGAATCAAAATTTTCTCGTTTTACATCGCTCAAAAGTTAAAAAGCCGGCCAAAGTACGGATTTAGGTATAAAAGTCCGGAACCGGACATGTCCGGACAAAATCTGGACGGATGGTATACCGAGTTGGGACCGGCAAGTGACGTCACGCTCCATACCTGTGCAGGTGCGCGTACAACAAATACTAATTATAAAAATCAAATAAGTAGTACCTAGTTACCTACCTAACTACAACAACAATGATTAACATACAGAACCACTATATAGAGGCATATACTTTGCATTAGTATTATTTTTATGATAAACATAATGGTATTGACATTACCAATACCAATGAATTTTGTCTCGCTTTCTCGAATAATGAGAGAGCAAGACAAAAGTCTGTGTAAGATTATTATAAAAATGTTTTTGAGATTATCGTAACCCATCTGCTGTATTTTCTTCTTTGTTTGTATATTTATTCGACGATATTTGCGTAGGTACCTACTGTGGATCCGAATTTCATGAAATTTTGTAGGCAATTAGATTATTAAAATTTAATATTAAAGTTCGTGTCTGAGCAAATCGCTCAAGGGGTTTGCGAAGATTTGCAAGGGGTCGCGAAATCTAGTTGTCCTTGCATCATCAATACCATTTCAGCCGTTTACTCGTTGGTCAGAAATATTTCATGCCATAAAATAAAAACGAAAACCGGAAAAAGATTTAAAAACTTCCAACATTTAATATATTTATGACATGTGCCAGCTTTCAATCTAAAGCGAAACATTAACCACCACCAAAAAAAAAACATTCAACTAAAATGTCTGACATCCTAAAATAAATAGAAAAAAATCAATGCCCGAAAACGAACGATGGAATTGAGTTGGAAGGTCCCTAAAACGGTTTCAGTAATTACAAGGAGAGTAGTACTTCCGCGAAGGTCGTCACCTCCCTAGTCTCCCTACACCTCCACTGGCGCCACACTCCACCGCGCCACCCCCTCCCTCCGACCCCTCGACACGACCGCTATGTAGGGCTAGAGAATCCATGAGGGTGTTTTTCATTTTGTGCTGCCAAAAGGAAAAAAGCGTGGGGATGGGTAATTTCAGCCATTGTTCGCCTTTGGCTATGAAATTATGAAGATAGAAGATAGAAAACTTTATGAAGATAGACTCTTAAAATTTAACCTTTTACCTTTGGATACCAGACGTAAATATTTTGACTTTACAAATCTTTTTAAAATCATACACAGTTATATAGATTCCCCATCTCTCCTTTCCTACATTAACCTCAATATAAAGCCTAGATCACGCAACCCCCATTCAAAAATATTTATCCTACAAGTTTTTAAAAATAACACATCTTATTACAATCCTATTATACGCATGTGTCGCCAATACAATGATATTTCATCTAGTCACTGTAAACAAGTAGACATTTTTAACAACAATCTTTATAAATTCAAAAAGGATATCTTGGCCATCCTCTCTTCTGAGAGGATGCTAAATCATGCATATAGAAAAGCATGATTTGGCATCATCTCGGATCTTAATATATCTTAATACATTTCAATTCACGCTGCAGTACTTTAGCTGCAGCGTCTGTTTTAGCTTCAACTAATCTAACTTTAACTTTTTATCTTGCCAGTAATTGCCAATCATGCTGTGTACGCATATTTTGGGATACTCTCCAGTTCGAAACTGTAATATTTGCAATAAGTTTAGCTTAAGTTGAGATTGTCCTGTTTTGTGTACCTTCTAAATAAAATAAAATAAAATTGTGTACCTAGGCACAGTAGGTACCTCTACCTACTACAGTATAGTTATTTTTATCGCATGAGCATGAGGTAATAAATATGTTCAGTGGTGAACATTTACTTGAACTAGAAACCTACGGCTCACAGAAAAACTATTTTGAACTTACTTAGGTACCTATAGTTACAGCTAAAATATGACTTAGAAATATAGAAATGACGTTATCAGAAATCTGAAACATTTATTGGCCATAAAAACATTAAACGTGCAAGTCATTTTAACAGGGAATAATTATGTTATAAATAAGAGTTAAGTAAAATCGGCTAACTTATAAAACAAAAATACTAAAAATTAAAAAAAAAAAAACAACGATAATTTTACAACTCAATCACACTAAAACAATTAAACTGACCAAACTTACAACACACACTATTTGTACACATTATACTGTTGTAAGTACGCTGCACTATTATTTATCCTAAAATGTTACTAGTTTAATCACACAATAAATTATAATAAAACGTCTAGTTCTGTCAACCATTGAGCAGAATATCCGCGTTTTTCGGAACCCACGGCGATCCTACTTCAGAGAGGAGAGTTCTTTCATTATAGAATAGCGGCGCTTATAATTTTCGCGAGAGACAAAAACTGTAGGTACCTACTTTTCTGAGCCTTTAATTGATAACTACTAACGACGCCCTGCGGTTTCATTCTTGATATAATTTCTACATTCTGTCTGCCAGTTTTTCGTCTAAATATTTTCTAGATTTATGTATTGAATTCATTGATTTAGATAGGTTCGTTAGGCCACTAACTCGCCTAATGGTAAGCGACAGTCATCGATCTAAATGTACTATTCTTTGGCGACAGTATATTTATTTTATTACTTACATACATACATCATACATCATCAGCCATTAAATGTCCACTGCTGAACAAGGCCTCCCTCTTAGAGAGGGGTGTTGCCATAATCCCTACGCTTGGCAGGCGGCTTGGAGATCGCAGTACGTTCACCGTGTACTAACAGGACGCTGCTGCCCATCCTTCGGTGGTTCTGGTCGCAGTTTTAGGACATACCCGGGTAAATACATAAGGGTTATTACTTACATTACAATCTTATTACATCTCACTGGTTGTGAAAGAGTACTTAGTATTTACTTACCTACCTTATCAACTGACATACCTACGTAGGTGGACGAACAGAAAAACAGGAATTACCTACTTACTTTTCCATTTATAATTGTTATTCTGATGCTCCCTACATAAATTGTTCTCAACAAAACAAAGGCAAAGTTGCGGGTTAACTTGAGTTTACCTGCAACTTTGCCTTTGTAGGAATTTTAAGGTATTTTTACAGTATTTTATTCGGGACATTTTTACACACACGGTCATCTGACCCCAAACTAAGCAAAGCTTGTAGTACCTCTACCTACTATGGCTGCCAGAGATATACATACATATACAGGGTGTAAGGGGAACACTCTCGAAGCCAAAATAAGAATTATACTCATCATTATGAACCACTTTTATATGGGCCCAACACTGAAATTGCGAAAAAAAAATCTGCTGTTCCATACATTTTGTCGAGTGTCAATGACCGTTTTCTATAGAACAGGTGATATTTTTTTCGCGATTTCAGGGCTGGTCCCATAGTAAAAGTTGTTCATAATGATGAGTACAATTACCTTCTTTTGGCTTCGAGAGTGTTCCCCTCACACCCCGTATATTTTTAAATACATATTTAAATAGTTAGATATGAACTCCCAGAATTCCCCTATTACCACAGTTCTTTACGTTGAGGCCTGTTTTTTTCGTTCAGAAATTATCCAAAAAAAGAAAAAAAAAATCGTACGTGTTTTCGGAATACCTATCAACCATAAAGCGGTGACGATTTTTCGTGCCAGTCAGAAAAATATGCAGGAGGGAATTCGATCATGCAGATCCGATGCACACTCTCCGTATTGTATCCGATTTTTTTTTTATTTCTTTTTAGATGTAAAATTTATTATTGTAGTTCCGTTGTAGTAATAATGATCAAGTTGCCAGGGCAGGGTAAGCGCAGTTGGTCGTCCAACTGCACGATAATACCTACCGTCGGCATCGCGGGAGGGAGATAGCTATTCAAGAAATCGATTTTATCCGGGTCACGGTAGCACTGAACTGTTCTAAGCTAGCGTAACGCTTACCATCAGGCCAGTGACTTGCGCGTCTCAACCCCTCAGCTGCATAAAAAATCATCATCATCATTACAGCCATAGGACGTCCACTACTGGACATAGGCCTCCCCCATCGATTTCTAGAAGGGCCGGTGGAAGCGGCCTACATCCAGCGTTTCCCTGCGGTCTCTTTTAGGTCGTCTGTCCATCTTGTACTGGACGACCTACGCTGCGCTTACCGGTCCGTGGTCTCCATTTCAGAACCTTTCGGCCCCATCGGCCATCTGTTCTGCTTGTTAGGTGCCCTGCCCACTGCCACTATGCTATGGGTTATACTTTTGCATAAAAATGCATAGGTAAGTATAACCCTTTTAGTTGGTATACATTGTGAGGATTGTATAAGTACTCAATTATGTATGACTAATGGCGATATAGGTAACCATATAGGTGGGTAGGTATTCACATTGGTTATCATCATCATCATCATCATCATACTGGCTGGACATAGGCCTCTCCTAAGCTCGGTCGGCAGTTCTCTGCATCAGTGTCTACCCGCCGTTTTACGCAGGTCACCTCCACTCCACCTGACCGCAGTGTCCTACACTACGTTTGCAACTTGGTCTCCATCTCCAGCAGTGAACTGGTCTCCACTCTAGAACTCGTCTACCCCATAACATCCTTGGTTACGTTATGTTATGACCCTTTTTGCGGAGACACATTCTAGGCTTCGATTAAAATAAAATGAATGGACGGGCGTGAATGTCATTACCATTGAACTAGCTCAGTAAAAACAAGGCAAAACCGTCGGACATAATACTTCAACACCTAATTATAACCATGTACAGTTACATTTGTTATAAAAAATAGATAGCGGTTTTTTGTTGTGTATTTACACTTCGGGAAAGCACACAAAGGCATAATTTTGTCAGATGTTTCGTTATCATGTAACAATAGTCTCGTGTTGCACTTCCTACGGCTAGAGACCGACTGAAACGAAGTGAGCGCCGGCGCTAATTTTGTAATCTACAAAAATGCGCTTCTGCTGGGCCCGTCTATTCATTTTATTTTGGTCGAAGATCCTAGGATCGATTTGACATCGGCGACACAGAAACTGCCTGCGGGTGGCCTGTGGCCTTTACGACTGTTCGTGGCTCTGGCAGCTTAGTTTGTTCATTTGTTGGCACGATTGTATTATTGGAGTTACATACTGCCTAGGTTTACTTTGAAACTGGATCATGTACTAGCTAAATACTAACTGTACTCCACGACTCAAAACTTCTTGTTTCCTCTGCATTGGTGTCAATTCTGTTATAGCATCGATCTAAATGTAGTACCTTTGTGTTATAGATACCATTATCTAAACTAAACTAAATTTGACAGCTCTAAAATTGTTGCCATCCTTCTCTCACATATTGAAACGAAAAGAGACTCAGATAATTTTA
Organism: Agriopis marginaria; assembly: GCA_932305915.1. Classification (NCBI taxonomy): domain Eukaryota; kingdom Metazoa; phylum Arthropoda; class Insecta; order Lepidoptera; family Geometridae; genus Agriopis; species Agriopis marginaria. The sequence goes on from OW029935.1 coordinate 618,584, forward strand.
GTCGTGTCAGATTGGTTTAGTTTAGTAAGTGGTATGACAGAATCGACGCCAAATGTCTCTTGATAAAATTAAATGTAAAAAATCCCAGCTTTCCAATAATTATTTTATAAACCTTCCCCTAAGTACCAAAATCTAATAAGGCAGTAAGTAAATTAAATTAGCTGGTAAAAAGTTGGGCGTTCTGAGTAAGGTTAGGCGGTATTTCACACCGGGGCAGTTGCTTACTCTATATCAAGCTCAAGTCCGATCGTGTTTGGAATACAGCTGTCATCTTTGGGACGGCTCAGCCAAATATCAGCTCGAAGCTCTTGAATCGGTAGACCGGCGTGCTGCTCGTCTTATAGGCGATGAGAAGTTAGTGGCTAAGAAACTTCTCAGTCTAGAACACCGCCGTAAAGTAGCGAGTCTGTCAATTTTCTACAGGATTCATTTCGGAGAATGTGCATCAGAGCTACCTTATCCTGCCATCCCCTTTTTACTACAGGACAAGTAGGAAAATGGCCCACTACCACCCATACATTGTGGATTTTCCTTGGATACGTACCAAACGTTTCGATTCTACGTTTCTAATCCGTACGGCCAAAGTTTGGAACAACATGCCAGCTTCCTTGTTCCCTGAGAGATATAACCTGGGCCTTTTCAAGGCCAGAGTGAATAGGTATCTTCTAAGTCTGCGTGCTTCATCTTCGACCACATCGTCGCTTACCAACAGGCGAGTTGGTGGTCAAACGCGGACTTATCAGCGTTAAAAAAAAAAAAAAAGTGGCATCGATTCTGTCATACCACTCACTAAACTAAACCAATCTGACAGGATTAGAAGAACTATAATCTAAGCTGACAGGACTAAAATTATCTGTATCTCTTTTCATTTTAATATGTGTGAGAAGGATGGCAACCATTTTAGTATTGTCAAATTTAGTTTAGTTTATACATTAGCAGTGCAAGTACCGTTCTTTATCGATCATCAAATTTGACAGTTGAGATCGTCAAATTCGATAAAATGCCATTTTATAAGTACTCGCTATGATCGATTCTATGGCATTTTATCGAATTTGACTATCGATAAAGAACGGTACTTGCACTGCTGCAGTGCAAGTACCGTTCTTTATGTATGTTATGAATCGATGCCATTATCTATTTCCACATAAAATTTTATCAAAATCGCTACAGAGCTCAGAGGATAAGTAAGTAGGTATATCTACAGTGCATTCTAAGGTCTACAGATTCTACAGTTAAAAAAAAACTCGTGCCAATCGTGGCATGCATGACTGTCAAGCAAAGCCGCGGACAAAATATGTCTATAGAAACACAAACTGGCGTAAAGCACAGATTCAATAATACTTCCTCTGGCATGGCTCTCGCCCCACTCTGGAAGCTGGGCGTCCAGCCAACTTCACGGAACATAAAAACAATAAAAAAATCTCTCAGTAAACAACACAACAAGAATCTCAAACATGAGTTATGGCGTTGAAAGCTGGAAATAGCTACACGTTAGAGTGTTTCTCGCAATTTCTTGTACCTATGCCACTTCCAATAGGTCCTAGGCCGGAATTACTTGATTACGGACCTAGGACATGCCTATTTTGCTCAATATGTTTTTCGGAATGAGATCCACCTAAACATTATGGATCCGGGATTCACACCTCATTTTTTCCATAGATAATAATTACCTATAGTCATTGATTTTTAGGGTTCCGTACCCAAAGGGTGAAAACAGTAACATCTAACATAGCTTCAAACTTTGCATGATTATAGTACACTCCAAAATTCCAAATAGTAAATACTGGCCAAGTGAGAGTCGGTGACAAATATCCGTTGCACTCGGTAGGTACTTGGAAGCCTTGGAAGTTGGATGGGTGATCACCTCAGGAAGGTGTATTTTTGTACTACTAAAGTAGTACAAAAATACTAAAGACACACACGTTATACTAAAGTATAATTAACAATTTATGTGATGGTACGGTACCCTAAGTGCGCGAGCCCGAATCGCACTTTGCCGGTTTATTTCCATTACAATACCTAACATTGAATGACATAATTATACATATATAATTATATATCCCTTGCGGATCAAAATATATCCCTGAAGGTAGGCGACTAAGTGCTTACTGTTTAGATAACTTTATACCATCGACGATTAAATATAAAAACCTTAGAATAACTATAGGTACCTATCTAAGATAAAAACATTAGACAGACTTAGACAGTCGATATCAAGCCGTGGCGATGGTAGCGGCAGAGTAAAGTTTTCTCAATCTCATTTTTCATACGAATTTACGAAGTCGGGCGAGAGCGGAGCCGGTAGCGTTTCGTAAAGTTACGCTGTCCAGTGTCCACGCTCTCCGGGAGCCTCGAAATAATGTTCCTTGGGAGTGCGCGCCACGATGCCAGCCGGGAAATGATTCGTGCTAGTGACGCCTGCTCATCATATCGATAATTATATTTTTATTTTATATCGATAATTATCTTCTTCGTTCTTGGCAAAATACACTATGGAAATCTATACTAATATTATAAAGAAAGAGGAAAGATTTGATTGTGTGTTTGCTTGCATTGAATAGGCTCCGAAACTACTGAACCGATTTGAAAAAATCTTTTACTGTTGGGAAGCTACAATATCCCCGGGTGACATAGGCTATAATCTATACCCGTGCGAAGCTGGGGCGGACCGCTAGTAAATTATATTTCAAAAGATTTGTTTTTTTTATTCAGATCGTGACCACTGCAACAAAATTTGGTTCACTTACCTACCGAAATAATTTTTATGCGCGAGATGAAGATCATTAAGAACGTTTTTCTTTCGTGTGTTCTTCCTTCCTCACTGGAAGAGAGGTACGGATACCGACCTTCGAGGTAGTAACTCTTATCAGGACTGGACTCCGAGGGACACTGCCCTCGGGGAGATTGGAGGGGCGAGTGTCCGACCCGGCATAGTGTGACCGGGTGGCGTCTCGAGCACCCTCATTTCGTGCAGGATTATGTTAGTGGTCCAATGGTGATGTCACATTAAAAACTAGCCCAAAAGATTTACCGTCAACACTTTACCCTAACTTACCTGGGGGGTTAGACAAGACCCACTTTCTGTTAACGCATGCGGAAAGATGATTTTGTACGAAAATTACATTGACAATGACATTAGCTTGAGAAATGTTATCTCGTTGTCATTTTCATACAATTTCACCTTTCCGCAGGCGTTAACGGTAACAGAAAGTGGGTCTTGTACTCTTGTCTAACCCCCTGAACGCATCACGCCACGCGTCACGCCAACACGCGTCATCGCGTGTGATTTTGGAGCTTGGCCTTGGCAACATCAAACACTTCAGTCGTTTTATAATCATCAAATCAAAAATAATAATTATTAATCATCACCAAAAATAATAATTATACCATAAATAATCATCGCCAATAAGAGAACCAGTATATACCTACCTACCAGGGATTCAGGGACATCATCAGCCTCTAAAAATTTAATAACATACTAATTTCTATAGAGCCCGGTCGGCCTAAGTCACAAAGTTTACATGGAGGTCGCGGGTTAAATAATAAGGCAAGTGAAGATACAATAAAAAAAATACAATCTCAGTGAGAAGTTTTACGGTCTCAATAGAAAGAAAATTAAATAGGTAGGTTTTGGTAGCTTTTTATATCACTGTCATAGTTTTAATGGCACTGGGGAGTCGTCAAATTAATATTCACTTGTAATGGGGTCGCGTATTTAAGAGGTTGAAAAACTCTGCTGTAATCAGTCGATAGAAAATGTAAGATACCTAGGTATATGCCCATCACTATGCTGTTGAAATTCAATTCAATACAAATACAAACAGCGAAGTCACTACAGTACAGACGAGCTGGCAACGTCGCATGCACGGCCGTTCTTCACGAAATAGGTTTTATGAAATGCGGTTCTCTCACGTGCTTGCCACCTACAATTTCGGAGAGAGGTAGAAAAAGAGAAGAATAAAAAAAAAAAACAGCGATTGTCTATGAGAAAATTTACAGTATTTTATACCTACGTGACCTACATCGATCTATAAATATTTTTTTTTAATTTATTTATTTATTTTCACGCGCACAATAATTAAAAGATACAATATTTTAACTTAAATATTTCACCTTATCTAACGTGGTAAATTAACATAGCAAAGAGACGAGCCTAAAATAGTAAGGTTTGCGAAGCAGTCCTCACTAGGATAACCCGTGTCGAGAACTACTGCAGACCGCCTATCCCACTACACAACCGAGCAAACATTTGCACCAAAAATAATAATATGTAATAGGATATTGGTAAAATGAGTTTGTATGCGAGTTTGAAAATGTGATAAAATGTAATATGATAAATGTACTTACTTCTTTGATTTTATACTTATTACAGTACAGTCTTATGTCTTCTGTGGTACCTATTTTATATTTTCGACCGAGATGGACGAAATTTTTGCGGGTTCCTGATGGACTGGCGAGACTACAGAAAAGCGTGGATCACCGTCATAGGTTGGTCATAGCATAGGTACAAGATTATGTCTTCTGTGGTACAACTGCGGCGCGGTGGCGCGTGGAAGCATTGCATAACGTAAAGTACGTGGCTAATAGTACTAACAGATGTATGGATTTGGTTGATGGACCGCCATCCAACCAACCGGAGGGAAAGACAAAATTTTGTCTTTCCCTCCGGTTGGTTGTTTGGTCAGTATCTATCATCTACAAAAACATGCTAGGTATAGGTATGTACAACCACAGGTAGGTACAACTGTTATTAATTTTGAAAGTTACAAAGGTACGTAAATAATGAGGTAACAAAATGAAGTGAGCGACAATGATGAATAATGATGAATAGCTGTGACACGACACAATCGTGTTTACTACAACACTGCGTGTTGATAAATACGCGCAATATGGAGGAATGCGGGACACTGCTTGCTTTGATTTGAATCTGTCATTAAAACAATACAATCATAATTTAATTAACGTTATTGTGTTTGTATTTCTCCTTTTCTCCGTTTAGCGATCTAAACTAGAACTAAAGTAGGTACCTTACCTACCTACCTGTCAGGTGAATGGTGCGAAAACGGAATTTTGACAAGATGCAGGTTATATATTTAAAAATAAATCTACCAGCCTTTAATCTTAGAGAAAAAAAAACATATAACTAGGTAACTATTTTCGTATTTATTAGGTATGCTAGGGAAAGAATTAAAAACTAAAAAATCTAACTAAGAAAGTGACTAACCTAACCTATTTATTATGATGACTCAGACTGGCACATAATAATGGTTTCAAGCGAATGGCCTCGTTTTGAATCTTACTAAGACCTGCTTCATCCACTTCTACCTATCGGGGGAGCACCTCGACCCCTGGCGGTATCAGCGAATGGAGTTAAAATTGCACAAGTCTCCTCAACTACCTTCCTGAGTTTTGAACTAGATAAAGGACTCCAATGGGAGAGTCATATAAGTAAAGTCTGTAGCAAATTGGGAAGTGCGTGTTTCGCGCTGAGTAGGCTCGCTAGGGTGGTGCCTCCGGATGTAGTGCGATGTTGCTATTTTGCGACAGTACATTCAGTGTTGCAGTACGGTGTGGAGATCTGGGGACGAGCTGCAGACTGGCAAAAACGCGCCGTCCGAGCCATCGCGAAGATCCCTCAGGACACCTCCGCACGTCCGCATTTTAGGAGGCTGGGAATCCTTACATTGCCATCGCTTGTTATTTTCCAGGTGGCGGTAAATGTGAGGATGAACCTGGCCTCTTATAATGCTACATGGGACATTACACGAACAAAGGATTGCCTTGACAGTATACCGATAGTGCTAAAAAAAACAAAAAACTTACACATGTCATGGGACCAACAGTATACAACAACGACCTATATGTACTACATTTGAATTCGTTGGTATACAATATGTTGCCGGATAACATCACTAATTCTCCAAGCCTAAGTTGCTTTAAAGTTCGCCTAAAACGCTGGCTTATCGAGCAAACGTTTTATGACTGACATTTTTAAAGGCGCACAAAATTAAAGTTAATTTATGTTATTAGTCAATAATATTATCCATTTAATTTTAATTGATATTTATTTGACTTATTTTGTTATAATTTGTTGTGCACGACTTTGATTATGATTTTTTATCACATCTTACTATTATTATTATTTTCTTAAATTTAAATGCTATTAATTATTTTAATTTGATATTGCTATTAATTAATTTTTTGATTTGTATAATTATTGTTATTAAAATGTTTAATTATTTATAGTAATCTTTAACCTATATTTGACATGTATCTTTCTGATATTAATAAAATAACTATGAACTAATAACAATTTCGTGTCAGTAATAACTGATCGGTTATCACGTGAAAATAAAAACAGAATTTTATACTTATAATCATTTTCTCCAACGTAGCAAAACGAAACTTGGGATCACCTTTCATACCACGCGGCCGATCGATCGTGCGACGTTGCCGTTCCGTGCACCAGCCGCGTCATAGAGCAAATAATAGTTTCTACGTGTCACGTACCACAGAATAGGTAATTTATTTTATGTTTCCGTAGCCAAAGGGTAAAACGGGACCCTATTACTAAGCCTACGTTGTATGTGTGTTTGTCCGGCCGTCCGTCCGTCCATCTGTCACGTATCTATCGAACCGTAATAGGTAGATAGGTACTAGTTGAAATTTTCACAGAATAGGTGTACCTACCTATCTAATGTTACGGCACTTACTTATTTTTTTAAATCACAATTTTAAAATGAAACGCGTCACGTAGCTTAATTTCTTAGTTCTTTATTGAACTTAAATATTTAATAATTAAAATATTACTTAACAAGTAAAATAAACTTCATTCTAGTCTATTTTTAAAATTATATCTATCGAAGTTTAACAAGTAAGTGTTTAGTAAAAACACAGTCTGTGGTATACATTTATTGCTACACTTAGTACATAACCTACTCACTACTCATATGGTACCTTGCTCATATACCTACATAGGTAGCTACTTCATATTATAATTGTTTTTGTTTGTTGGCCAATAATTTTAAGCTCGATAAGTCACTCGCGACTTGAAGACGGAACCGTAAACTATTGCAGAATTAGGTAGGGTACCATACACCATACCCATACCATAATGTCTATTATGTCTTCTGTGCCCATAGGTCCCAATGCGCACACTAATACATGTTCAAGCAGAATAACCCTTGAAATAATTTAGTAAATTCATATTGCAGCTCATTTTGTTTATTGATTATGTCACTTCACTGCAAAGATCGTCATTGCTTCTCTGGGTCAACGACATTGACGCAGGGGCGGATCCAGGATTTCATTTTGGCCATCTGACAAGGTTCGAAGGAATCAAATCGAAAAATTGAGTCGAATGTATGGAATTGCTAGGTGTTGGGGGGGGGGGGGGGGGGCATGTCCCCCCTGGATCCGCCAATGCATTGACGTCACTGCGATTGAACTATTATTAATTTTATTCTGTAGCCGCGAACCGCGAACCCGGCGCGGCCTGCCTTAGGCTTAGCCTTAGATATAGGTAATATGCATGGGCGCCGGCCGCAGAGGGGTAATTGCACCCCCAGCAGGCTTAGCACGGGCCGTGGACATATTGTTTTCCACCGTTTTTATCCCGCGAGAAAAAGACAAACGTATCCATATTCTAGCTTTGTCGCGTCTAGGCGTGGATAAAAACGGTGGAAAGACAATTTATCCACAGCCCATGCTAGGCCTGCAGGAAAGAAAATATGTACATTAAAAAAATACAGAAAAATAACATTGTTTTTTATAAGGTAAGTAGGTAGTAGGTACTGTTTCAATAAAAACTGAAGAATAAAAAAAAACATTTTGTTAATAATTATGTAATTATATTATTTACAAAAATTAATTATAATATAAAAATAATGTATAATTCTATATGTTATACTATAGTTAGTACCTGGACTACCTAGTATAATGTGTAGATGCAGACAGATGCACCGCCTTGAAATGAAAGTAATCCTGGCTTCGTCCATGGTAATATATTATATCGTAGGTCTGTCTGTACCCTTAGTACAAGTTTTGATAGTATTCGAAAACTTTTTTCGTATTAGAGTGAAGCAATCTATACCGCCGATAACTGCCAAATTTAGTTCCTCCACGTTTCCGATAGAGGCGCTTTACTAAAATGTATGGAACAATAATGTAAACGAAAAAAGTTTTCGTAAACTATCAAATCTGGGACTAAGCGTACTGACCGAGTGCAGCTTTTATGAATATTTTTTTTATCAGCATTATCATCATAATCAGCCTCTATATTAGTCCACTGCTAGACATAGCCCTGTCATACTTATTTTAAGAAAAATATATGATTTTATTTTACTGGTCGGGGCAAAGGTCTGGAGGGTTTCAGAAGTAATGCAAATGTTTATATCCAAACACCAATAAATTATAAAAAATTTGAATTTGAAAAAAATAAAATGAATTTGATATCAACATCTCACGGGAAAAAAATATGGAAGCGTTATCAACAAGAAAGCGACGTCCTACAGTTTCCCCTTTAGCACTTACACCAGTTACACCCCCTTTGGTCGTCTATTTGATGACTTTTGAGCATATCGTTTACAGTTGTATGCTACTCATTATTGATGTGTGCGTTTGTAGAACTAGTCAGAATACGTCAGTGTGTGCAACGTGTTCACACAGTGTTACCTCACCCCCTTTCGTTATTGGCAAACTTTTTTCGGTACTAGCTCGCCAAACTATATTTATTAACAAAGTTTAATGGGCTACGTACGGATATTCGATACGTAAAAAACGTATCGAATTCCATATATATTTTTTACTTCGACATTTAAATTTATATGGAATTTGATACGTATTATACGTTTATTTTGCGCGTCGCTCACAGTTACGTGTAGTAGGTAGTCTTCCTTTTGGTAAATCTACGTTTAAAACGTAACTAATAAAAGTAGATACAATATCGGGCGCTAAAGCCCCGGCGCTACAACGCTATTTGCTTAGTGCCAGCGGCAGTGGAAGTTAACTAATGCCTGTTGCAGACGATGCGCAGTACTTGCGCATGTATTACTCGCGCCAATTTACTACGTATCGTCTGCAACAGGCACTAACAACTAACTCTTCTTTCTTTCTCTTCATCTTTTTCTTTCTGACTAAGCAACTTCCACTGCCGCTGGCACTAAGCAAATAGCGTTGTAGCTCGTTGAAGACGATGTGCAGTAAACTGGCGCGAGTAATACTTGCCCAAGTACTGCGCATCGTCTGCAACCGTCTTAGGTCACCTATTGATACCTTATGTATGACCAAAGAATTCAATATGCTTATGACAAATAAATTATTTCATGTAAACTAGGCATAGCACAACGAACTTTTACTTATACCTACCTACTACGATGGCATAGCGGTAGTACCACCTAGCGTAGATCGGCGTTTCTATTCTAAAGCGACTGCGAGTAGGTAGTATTTATTTACAACTGAGCGCTACCGTGGGTTGGATAAGATGGTAAATTGTAAGTCTCGGCTGCTTGTTTTATAACAAAAACCGTTCAGCCTTGGTTCAGCCTTGTCACCTGCCTTTAGACGGCCAATCTCTGACATCAGGGCTCTCACCCTATCCTATACCTACCATAGAAAAAAGTATTAACTTTTGTTTATGCCTATACGAACTTACTTCATAAAGTAGATAAGTAGTAAGTATTGGCAACAGAAACCTTAGTCTTTTTTTCATTATAACATAGACAAAAGTAAGTACATCTTCCTTGCATTATAAATAGTTACTTGGTTTAAAATTATCAGTTAGCCGCCATTTGACGTATCTGCCAGCCTTCGAGGCTGAAGGGGGCAATAGCGTCAACTTTGTGAAACGCTGTGAATGTTTTGCAAAGGAGAATTGCGTAAAATGGACCCCATGTTATTACATACTTAAATTTTATCTATTTACAATATTTTTTTAGGCAATAAACCCACCGAGCGTCAAACTTATCTGCAGAGTTGCATGGGCGCCACCATCGTAACTTCTGAACAAAACTCAAAGTCCCCTATGGATTTTTTTAGTTCTCTCATTTGTCCAGCTCCACGAAGTAGTCCTTCACTCTGCATGTCTTGTTGTTCACGCCGAGCGCGTGTTGACAGTGTTGTTGGCTCGGGGGGCGTTGGGGCGGACTAAGTACTGGGCCGGGTGGTCGTGAGGAGGTCGCTGCAGGCGGCCCGGGGGTGGGGGCGGGGGCGCGGTGCGGGGCTCTACACGGATCAACTGGGGCGCCGCGATCCGGTCTTGACGAGGCGACATGCTGGAATTAGAAAGAAAAGTTTGATTACGTATACCTATATTACCTATACATATACCTACAAGGCCGCTACAAGATAGAAACTAAAGATTGAATGTTGTCACAAAAAATTATATACAGTACATACACATTGATCAGATTTTTTTATCGTTGAAAAATAAAAACAACTGCGAAAATATTTAGCACCTAGATAAACATAACAAGTGTTTATTGACTCTCCAGGCTTATTATATAGGTATTTGGAAATGGGCTAGCCTCAGTACAAAATATTCACTGCACTCCATAGATGTTATAATAAATCTCATTGGGCCCTGATTCCGTAACTTTAACACGCACGTAACGCGCCGCGTTAAGTTAACCTCGAAAAATTTGGACTCTATTCCCTAGGAATAAAGACCAACTTTTAGGGGTAAACTTAACAAGGCGCGTTACGTGCGTGTTTGAAGTTACAGAATCAGGGGCCTTATTATAGAAGTTTGATTGTGATCGAGATTGCATGCCGTCCCGTTCGCATCTATTTACTCGCACCACGTGCGTAAGTGAGATGGCACGCGATCGCGATCACGATCCGAATCATCTATAATAAGGCATCAGGGCCCAGGGGCTTTACGCCCTACTCCTTACACGGTATCGAAAAAGCGCGCAGTTCGGAAAATCACGCGAACGTGAACCTTGTATGAAAATGACATTGACAAAGACATTAGCTTGAGAGATGTTTCGTGATTTTCCGGGACCGAGTACGAATTGGCCATAACGAGTTGGCCATAAGGCCCTGCACTCCTTCGTGACTAGAATCATCATCATCATCATCAGCCAGAAGACGTCCAATGCTGAACATAGGCCTCCCCCTTTAACTTCCACACTGAACGACAGCCTGCCTTTTGCATCCTTGCTAAAATGTGATAATACATATATATTTATGACATTGTCAGTATAAATATTTAGCACAAAATTCAGGCTTCATTTATTTGGTAGATGTCTACTTCCATCCGTTGTTTTTAGTTTTATCATCACTATTATTTATTGTTTGATATGCTGAGGTATTAGGAGATTATCATTTATGATAATTATGTACCACACACGAAGTTATAATTGTTATAAACATCTACGCGTTATTTTTCTATGTGGTATTGGAAACACTGTTGAAATTCCAGCGGGTGAAATACCTAGATAGGCTACTAATTACACAATCGAATTCCATACAAATTTTGAATTTCGAAATTGAAATTTGTTTGGAATTCGTTGCGTATTCTACCTATCGATTTTCATTCGAACCTACTTCGCACAGTGACCACTACGCGCCCCCGCAGGCCTAGCACGGGCCGTGGACAAATTGTCTTTCCAACGTTTTTATCCCGCGAGAAAAAGACAAACGTATCCATATTCTAGCTTTGTTGCGTCCTACGCGTGCATAAAAACGGTGGAAAGACAATTTATCCACAGCCCATGCTAGGCCTGCAGGGGAAGGTACCTACCTGGGAAATTGAGATGTCTCCGCGACTAAAACGGAATCGGTTAGACAAGAGAATAATTTATTGACGTAGATCCTATGACGTATGCGTAGATCGCGCTAATATAATATATTGATAAAGTCTAGGTATAGTAGAAGAAAAAAACTCGATGGAGCGTCCTGCTGACTCCTGCAGTGCAAGATAAACTGAAGGGAATGTGAGATCTCACGGACGACCTGTGGCTGTGTAGGTCTTGTAGGTACTAGCATAGAGAAATATACTATACTAGAGGTACTAGGTACTAGCATAGACAAAAGGAATATTTATGAATCCTTATGGTACTAGGGACTGACCTAATTCGGGATAGGTACGTATTAGGTCGGGAGTCGGGACAGTTCGAGTCGAGTTTCACATAACTGAATATATGAATGTAGAGTAATATAGAGCATTTAATTTTAGGCAGAGTCAAATGGATCTAGGCTTGGCGATATATTGTACATGTATACGAATCAATAAAGGCTATATAGGTGAACCTACCTACCTATAGGCTAAGTAAGCTCTTGGACCAGAATATATTATTGTGTTTCACCATGCTGTAGGTACGAGCTAGACGAAAATATTTCGTCTAAGGTACGAGCAAGGAAGATATAGGTATGATGGATCCTTGGTACTTTGAATGCACTTGAACTTTGAACCTTATTATACCTATGACTATACTAAGATGGTTATGTAAAACATATGATAAGATAAACACAACACGCCTATCAGTACTTTATACTTTATAGTATTACCCGACTGCCGAAAAACCATAAGTAGGTAAGTACCTACTTGGTATGTACTATGTAGGTAGGTACTTATTTATGGCACCTATTTTTTATCAAAAAAATATTTTTCAGTTTCAATAAATACCTAGGTAGTAAAACTTGGCACTGACAAACTATTTAATTGGTTAGTAGGTAAGAATAAACGACATTTTAAAATTTTAAATAGATCAATGGTAAGAATTATGAACATGCCAAGCAGGTAGGATCTAGGATGTTATACCTACCTACCAACCTACTCAGAGCAAATAAAAATATATTTGCTCTGAGCCTACCTACCATAATAATAGGTAGGTATTATATTATTTACTAAAAGTTTTTAACTATATTACTTACTTACCTCTTTGTATAAATTAACTCCCACTTACACTTTACAACGGACCTTGAAATAAAAAAAGTTAACAGTTCAAATAATTTAGATAATTTCACTGTATTTCTCGTAAAATTATTGCGATTCGTGTTGTCTCGGTTTGAAAGATATTATGGTATACAAACAAGTCCTCTTGCCTGTTTATCTCTATGATAAGTTATCTCGAGTGGCAGATATCAGTTTTTTGATACAAAACAATGCTGTAGGATGTGTTCCGTAGAATTATTGTTTTTTCAATTAGGGTTGCCACTTTGCCAAAAGGCCGCGAAATCCGAGAAAGTCCCGAAATTTTGACTAGGTATTATAACTTTATAAATAAATAAAATTACATTAAACTACACTACATAAATTAACATTAGAATATTAAAAAAAAAACATGTTAACGACTTCTAGATTTGAACATAACACCAAAATCGTGTTTGAGAAGGCCTATTTTTTGCCGAATTATTCTATCGAGAAAAGTTTCACCAAGTTTGTGTCTAAAATTACATTAATTATATCCTCAAGTATTCAAAAACAAAACATGCATTTGATACTGTTTGTCATAACCGCGCAAATGGATGCAACGCAACCCATGTTGACATAAACCTATTCTACACGTAAAATAAGGATCGAGTTCCATACAAATTCATTTTCGAAATATATTTTTTTACTTAATTCGATAGACTAACTACTTATGTAGAATTTTATATTTTTGGGGTTCCGCACCACAAAAGGAAAAAACGAAACCTTTTCAGGATCACTTTGTTGTCCGTCTGTCTGACTGTCAAGACCTTTTTTCAGAAACAGAAACAATCATATAGGTACCTACCCTATATATTATTAAGGGTACTTCCCGTTGACCTAGAATTATGAAATTTGGCTAGTGGCAAGGCATTGGCAAGGTCTGCACATAAATAAGGAAAAAAAACGAAAGTCGTCAATTTGATGTTATGTCATAATTATGTTAAATTATTGTTTTGTTATTACAAACTTACATTTTGTAGTTGGTGTGTATGATCTAACCTTATTGTCCACAGTCAAAACAAAGTTAAGTGTGCCTTTCAATATTTCAACTGTTTTTTATTTTGTTTGGGACTCGCGCTCTGAGGTTTCAGGTCAATGGAACCCTCAGAGCACGCTGCAGAGTCATGATCGTACTTGTCCAGTTTTTTTTAAATAATATTCGCACTTTGCCCACAGTAACCTATTACATTTATAAGTACTTTATTGTCCCGAAATTACCAAACTAGATTTTTCACAAATTTATGTTTTTAGGTATCCATATTCCGTACCTAAAGGGTGAAAACGGGACCCTATTATATTATCCGCCCATCCGTCTGTCCGTCCGTCGACAGACACTTCGAAAACGAAAGGGACACTCCGTGGGTGCATACAACAAACGTATTTTTTTAACGTATTTTTGTACCTATTAGCTCTAATGTAAAAACGGTAATATCTACGTACAAGTTTCAAACTTGGCATGATTGTAGTACACACACACTTAGTGTGGCCAAGGGCGAGTCGGTGACAAATTTCTGTTCATTACAAAGTTAGTACTGGTAATTTCGTTATTTGGACGACGACATTTCACCGAAACGAAATGCCATATTTTACTATTAATTTTGATGTCAGTTTTTTGTATTGATAATATTTATTGTATTTTGTGATGGCACGGAACCCTCAGTGCGCGAGCCCAATACGCACTTGGCAGATTTATTTTTGTTTTGCTATACTTGTGGATTTTCGACTGTAAATTGTATTAATAGTATATCATTATTTATTAAGTGTCCGTGAGTGTGCAAGATATCGTGTGTATTTTCATATTATTTCCAACAATCTATAATAAACCCCCGATTCTGTAACTACAAACACGCACGTAACGCGCCGCGTTTAGTTTACCTCTATAAGTTGGTCATAATTCCTAGGGAATAAATAACGCGTTACGTGCGTGTTAAAGTTACGAAATCAGGGCCATATTCAGTAAAATACATGGAAGACCTTTCTTCTTCCGTGGCGTTTCCGTGGTAAAAACTAGTGCTAACCACAGATAGTAGTAGGTAGATCTGTGGTGCTAACAGTGTGGATTTGGTTGACGGACCGGCGTCTGACCAATGGGAGGGAAAGATAAAATTGTCTCTTTCCCCCATTGGTCAGACGCCGGTCCGTCAACCAAACCCATCTCGACTGGCTACTTAAGTAAGACGGCGGTATGGCCATAATGGCTTAAGCCTGCTTAGTTATGGGCAAAAAAACAATGTCTTATCATGTTTTTTTTTTTCATTTCAACATTAACAACTGACAATGACATGACATCTGTAGACTGGCTGTCTCTTTGACAATGACAAAACTTTTAACTTTGGTTAAAAGTTTTTTTTTTGGTTTAAGCTCATGGATGTTTTCTCGCAGCTCTCTCTCTCCGACTGGCGACTTGCATAGCATAGGATCGCACTGTGCATAGGATAGGATAGTAGTTATCTGAGGTTCTCTCTCGCTCCCTCGCTTCTTCATGGTGATTTATCGAGGTGAAACATGTCTTTTCGTGTTGTTTCCAAAACTCCATAGGAGCCTCTTGTAAATCTCCACCACTTTACAAGAGCATGTGCAAGGGCAAGGGCAAGGGACTTGACCTTGACTTACTTTGCTTGACTCTGACTGTAACTATAACTCATTTGACGCTATTAATACAATGTAAACATGATTAATATTATGGCTAAAGGATATTGAATCCAGGGTCATCAACATTGTAACAAAAAAAAAACGCTTCTTCATTCGAAGACTCGAAGTTTGTCAACTCAACTTTTCACAAAAAATATTGCGATTTATTGCGTATTTGCGTTTTACTTTTACCATTTACGTTGTTTTTATGGTGCGGTGCGGTGAATCACGATTCTAAGTAGAGTAGCGGTTCAATCCCATTCGTTTTCATTGAATATTTTACTACATTTTGTGTGATTTTGTTACTGTTTATTTGCTGTTAATCAAGATAACCTCGAAGTGCACTGTTTCATGTGAAGATGAGTGAAAATCAGCAGAATAACCAGATAGCTGGAGCACTCACATTTCCCAGCAGAAATGAGGGAAACGCACAGTCCTTGCCGGATCAGCCGCGGCAGCCGACAAATCTGCAGGTATGTACATTTCAATACATTTACTACTTCCCGGTCTGCTACTACATGGTTAGTACCGATTTTGATAATGTTGTACTGAGCTCATTTTGAACAAATTTCAAAACTACCTTAGAAATCATGATTTGATGTCGTATCTGACACTCATTTTGAAACTAACCTACTCGAATCGACCTGTTTGCGTAGCATTTTCTGTTACTTACTAACCTCAGGCAGAAGACCTGCTCCCAGAGCCAACTGGTTGGTCAGTCAATGAGGCCTATTCTGGCATACCACTCACTAAACTAAACCAATCTGACAGGACTAAAATTATCTGCCTCTCTTTTCATTTTCATATGTGAGAGAAGGATGGCAACAATTTTAGAGCTGTCAAATTTAGTTAAGTTTAGAGTGCATCAGAATCGATGCCACTATCTGGCTAAAAACCTGCTCGCTGTCACTATCAAGTGGATGACCTGCTTTGACATTTAACACTTTTAAAACCATAATTAAAAATTTGCTGTTTCAACAATAAATTTGATCTACGATTTATAACATCAAGTAGGTATATTTTAGGGGTTTTGAATTTAGTATAATCAATGTTATAAACAATTTAGTAATTATGTTTGTAGTCATTCAGAGAAAAGGGTTCAATAAATTGTAAAAAATGTTGATAAGTTACATTATACTAACTTAGGGCAGTGCCCCCTGTATGTCTACAGTGTAACCCTCATGGAGCTTCGAATGGTCTCTTACGGGAACGCAGTAGCAACCAACCTACTACTACCTACTGGTGGCCATGCAGTTCCTCATGTGCGTCACTGCTTGATTTAAGGGGTAATTTTGATGTTTTCTTCCTCGCAGCCTGGGTGGTTAAGTCAAGGCCGTCGGTCCCATCGCATGCACCAAGACATGATTGGCGCAGCAAACGGAGCCCTAATCTATGACGATGAGCCTGGTAGTAGTTTTAGTACATACTGGGTGCATTCCTACCCGCTTGGCTACGTCGAGGCTCGCCTGTCCACTGTGCCCTCTGCTAATCAGTGGGACACGCGGAAGGCTCTCCGGCCCTGAACCCGCTCAGCTTCACCGAGCCCCTTCCCTGGCTTCTGCACAGACGTGCTCCTAATAAAAGCTTAGGGGCGCGCACAGAAGTTCCTCTCCCTATTTCGGACTTTAGCTATGGCCAAGAAGGCACCCCCCTCATCAGGAGAAAATATTGGCCGCACCCAGGATGCACCCGCCCTATCCAGTATTGTCACTCTGAATTAGCTAGGATGTATTGGATGAGATTCGTGGAGGTACAAGGTACAAGGTTTGTACCCGGCACCATACACAAACAAAAAAAAAGACGACACTCAAAAACAAAACAAAGGCAAAAGGTCACGAATCAAATGTGGTAACATGTTATTGTCTTGGTTCTAGGGGCTGCTGCGTTTCGCCATGGAAGCCACCAAGGCGGAAGATGCTCCTGGTGCCTCGGAACTCACTCCTTTGGATGAAGAGGTACTGATTTATGACCTAGTAGCAGACCATCAGCCCTATGGTCGGATAACATAATCAAGCATGCCAGAAGGCCATGGATGAGACTTGAACTGGACCACAAAGAATAGTGTGAGCGACAGGAGACCTAAGCCAAGCAGTTTGATGAGACAGATCGGCCTATGCCTCGCCCTTAAAAATAAAGAGGCATTAATCCTGTTCATTCAAAAATCACCTTATCCATTTCAGAGACGCAAATTCCTCGAGGATGCCCTAGCCAGCATGACGGTGGACATGGCACAGGTGATCCGATCTGCGCTCAAGACCCTCACGGACCAGGATGTGATGAAGAGCATCCAGCTCGGAGACGCTCTGCCGGCAGATGTGCATACTGCATTCGATAATCTGCTTGAGCTGGTGGACGACATGGATGTTGCTAATGGTAAGTATTTTGTTGTGTCATTTAGTATGAAAGAGAAGTGAGCTTTTTTGCCCCTGACAGTTGAGCTAGGCTTTCCAGTTTCTTTTCACCCAACTGGCTTGCTTGGCAGACAAGTGCAGCAGTTAACACCTGAGACGGTCAATGACTGCTCTTAGAAATCCGTTGTAGTTGACGGACTGAAGCCTGAAGCAGATGACAGCCAGTTCTAGCTCTGCAGCAGCCGGTGGCTACCAAGTGCAGGATCAAACTGGGTGCCGTCAGATTATAAAGTGCACACGCTATCGCTCGGCCACCGTTGCTTTTGCCAGTTATCGTATATGAATAATAAAGTGATATGGTTGTGGTTTCTTTGCGCGATAAAATCCGAAACGTGGAAATTCGCCAAAGAACCAGAGTCACCGACATAGCTGTTAAAATTTGCAAGTTGAAGTGGCAATGGGCAGGCCACATTGCTCGAAGAACCGATAACCAATGGGGAAGAAAGGTTCTGGAGTGTAGACCACGAACCGGAAGATGCAGCGTAGGGAGGCCTCCCACTAGATGGACCGACGACATTGTGAGAGTCGCGGGCATCCAGTGGATGCAGATGGCAGGCTGTCGTTCAGTGTGGAGGTTAAAGGGGGAGGCCTATGTTCAGCAGTGGACGTCTTCTGGCTGATGATGATGATGATGATGATGGTTGCGGTTGGAGCTCCCGATATATCGACGCAGTTACATGCATCATGTTCACGAGGGGTTCTTCTCATGATAGTTTAAAATAGTATTCTTCATAGTTAACAAAATAATGTTTTCTATTTCCAGATTTCTACAAAATGGGTGGGTTTGCAATCTTCCCTATCTGCTTGGGCAGCGAGAATGATACGGTCAGAGCTCTGGCCAGCTCGATCCTGGGCGAGGTGTGCCAGAACAACTCCTTCTGTCAGGCGAAGGCCCTAGAATGCGGCCTGGTCAGTGTGGTGCTCAGTTTGGTGCAGGCGGAGCGGGGAGAGGCGCTCACCAAGGGACTATACGCACTCTCCTGTAAGTATTCTGGCAAATATAATTATCACACTACTTCAGATCAATCAGACCATCACCCTCTAGAAAACGAACAGCAAGTGAATAATAAACATAAACATTTACCAAAAATAAAGAAAAGAAAACACAAAAATAAACGATTTATAGCAACTTTAAATACAAGAACACTTAGAACGACGCCATGGTGGCGGAACTAATGGTGACTTCTAGAGGAGGCCTTTGTCCAGGACGGACAACCTGATTGTGAAACTGGGGCTGTAGTTACAGACTGAAATTGTAGAATAATGTATTTTATATATTAGGATAGAAAAGAGGTCATTGTACTCGAACAATTTTTACTATAGGACCAACCATGAAATCACAGGGAAAAAAACGGAAAATGCCCTCGATAACAAAGACTGATAGAGCTTGTGGTGATAATATACCAGAAAAATGCTGTTTTATTTTTAATTTTTGTAATGTAATACAAATATAATGTCAGCTGACGCTAGAGGTCAACGAACGATCTACGTCGCGCGCACGGTTTTATTGCTGGTTTGCAAAATTGTAAACCACAAAAACATCAAGTGTAAAGCTTATGGTGGTGTATTTGATTATGTTTAGATAGTATGATAGTAAGCCGTGGTAACCTATTTGGGAGACCGCTATACTTGAAAGCATGAGGTCGCGGGTTCAAACCAATGTTCTTTGGAGTTTATGTACGGATTTTTATACCACTGGCTTTTCGGTGAAGGAAAACATCGTGAGGAAACCTGCATACGTACGGAGAAGAAATTCAATGGCGTATGTGAATCCACCAACTCGCACTGGGCCAGCGTGGCGGATATGGCCCAATCACCCTTTCGGGGGTAGGGTATAATACCAGAAGTGGACTGTTAAAAGGCTGACTATGATTCTTATTCTTATTCGAGATGGGGATGATAAGTCCTGCACTGACGTCCCGCTTGGGGTGTATTGTGCAGTTCCCCCTACCAGCACCTACCCGAGCCAAGCCAACTCCTTGAAACATCGGAGTGAGGCTCTGGGGCGCTGGCACACACGCTCCAGTGGCGTAGATGGTAGTGAAAATAATGATGATGAAAAGCAATCCAGCTGTTGTGGCAACGTGGATGAAGAAGGCAATGGTGCTTCATACAACCCGGTAGCGATTCTAGTTTCTGACTAGGCTGACTATGATGATGATGAGATAGTATGATGGGGATGGGGATAAAAGTACTTTTAACTGATTTTGCGTAAAAGCAGAACTAACCTCCTAATCCATCTGAGACCCATGGTTCAATATTTTTTGAACATAAAAGTGTACCCTAGCTCTCTATGAGTACAAAGTCAAACTGCTGCCTGAAGGAGGTCAAACGGTTTTTTTTTATTCAATAATAGGCTTGCGCTTGACCGCCAACTCGCCTGATGTTAAGCGATGATGCGGTCTACGTTGGAGCACGCTTGCCTAGAAGAAACCGGTATTCACTCGAGATTTGAAGACAGATTGTAACTATCGGGGAACACCCATTCAGGCAGCATATTCCACAGACTAGCAGTTCGCACAATAAAAGTGGAATCAAAAGTACGTAAAAAGTCGCAGGCAACGGCTAGTTTATAATGTAAGTATGATGATATTTATTCTGCATCTCCAGGCGCGGTTCGCGAGTACGAGCCGGCGTGTCAGGAGCTCGTGTCCCAGGGCGGGTGCGAAGCCCTGACGCAGTTGCTGCAGGTAGAGGAGCCCGCCGCAAGGACCAAAGTCGCCTTCCTTATCAGATATCTGTGCCACAACTACAATGACGCTAAGGGTAACTATTTATACCAACTAATTAAAGTATAATTTTACGATTTTTTACTGGCTTTCAAAAAGTGGCAAGGTTCTCAATTCGAACCGTTTTTATGGTATGTACATCAATTATTATTATGCCGACACTTGTGAAATTATCTCTTCTCTTCTCTATCTCTACATAGTATAAATTAAAGTCGCTTTCCGCGTCTGTCTGTATGTCTGTATGGCCGCTAACTCCTCCTAAACCACGCAACGGATTTTGATGCGGTTTTCGCCATCAGTTAGATACATTTTCACGGAAGGTTTATATATATATAACTAGCGACCCGCCCTGGTTTCGCACTTAAATTACACCCGTGCGAAGCCGGGCGGGCGGGTCGCTAGTAAAGTCTAATTTAGCTTGCAAAATTGATATTGTTGTAACAAAATGCACAATTTTCTTAATATTTACTATGCCATTAGTCTACTTTTAGTTCGAGTGCAGGCGTTGGTCTAACCGCTATAAAAATAAAAAAAAGGGGCTGTTATTCATCCTCATGATGGTTTTCGACAGCTTTACGCAGTGTATGTATTTGATATAAAATTTTGCCTGTATCTATATAATTATATATATATTTTATTTTGTTTTGTATAAATTAATAAATTTTGTAATTTTTTTGTCATAACTTTTTCTTATTATTTTAGTCTGTGTTTAGGCATTTAGTTAGTAACATTTAATGGGAGAGGCCATTGGCTCCCGAAACACAGTATGTATTACTAGTTCGGAGCCAATGGGTTCATATATTATTTTGTCAATTTTTATAATGCCCAATAAATTAATTTGTATTTGTATTTGTATTTACTATTACTAAATCTGTCAAAATTCGGAATGGTTTTGAATACTATTGGTTATCACTACATAGTATAAAACAAAGTCGCTGTCGCTGTCTGTCCGTCCCTATGTATGTTTAAATCTTTAAAACTACGAAACGGATTTTAAAGCGTTTTTTTTAATAATAGATAGAGTGATTCAAGAGGAAGGTTTATATGTACCTATAACTAGCAACCCGCCCCGGCTTCGCACGTAAATTACACCCGTGCGAAGCCGGGCGGGCGGATCGCTAGTCTATACTAATATTATAAAGAGGAAAGATTTGATTGTTTGTTTGTTTGTTTGTATTGAATAGGCTCCGAAACTACTGAACCGATTTGAAAAATTCTTTCACTGTTGGGATGCTGCACTATCCCCGGTTGACATAGGCTATAATATATATCCCGGCTTCGCCCGTGCGAAGCAGGATCGGCCTACTAGTAAGTAATAAAGAGAAGTCGTACTTGTAGTGGCATTTTATAAGTATCTCTCATTTATCTTTTTCTTTTGCAGAAAAGTTCATCGATCAGAATCTGGTGAAAAACATCACAGAACAAATCAAAAAGGGCCGCAATTCGACGACAGAACACTTACTGAGCATCATCGTTGCACTTCTAGCAGATAGAGATTCCACCGTCATATCACAGTGCATGGACCCAGCAGTGGGACTGAAGGAGGTTCTAGAAGATCACTTGAAGCATCCGGACTTGAAAGACGATTCTTTCACTGAAGAGAAGGAGTATTGTGAAGTGGTGCTGACGATCTTGGCCGAATGCCCGCTGGGGGAGAGTGTTGGGGAAGTCGTTGACAGATAGATCTTTTGCAAACAAGTGTGTGTTGGTTAAAGTGGTGTGTGAAACTGAGTGTAAGGGTGTAATTAATTGTAAAATTAGTGTTTAATTATGAATATAAGTAACTACTTTATTTAAAAAAAGTGCACCAAATGATCAATCACCAATGCTGCAAATCTCTGCGTTTGATGGTCTATCTATATAGATACGTCACTGACAAGTTGTGAAGCAAGATCTCTGCGTTTGATGGTTTGTCTACGTCATTGGATTTTGTATCTACGTCGTGAGGCATCTTCACAACTTGCCAATGACGTAGATAGACCATCAAACGCAGAGTTCTTGTATGTACTGTTTTGAAACTGGTGCAAGTACCGTTCTTTATCGAACGTCAAATTTGATAAAATGCCACAGAATCGATCATAGCAAGTACTGGTCAAATTGCATTTTATCGAATTTGACGATCTCAACTGTCAAATTTGATGATCGATAAGAAACGGTACTTGCACCCGTTTCAAAACAGTACATACAAGATCTCTGCGTTTGATGGTCCATCTACGTCATTGCCAAGTTGTAAAGATGCCTCACAACCTCAACGACGTAGATACAAAATCCAATGACGTAGACAAACCATCAAACGCAGAGATTTTGCTTCACATTGCAAAGTATAAAAAAACAAAATGATGTACTGAAAGCGCTGTGTGATGGGTTTTTTGGTTATTGTTATCATTATCCTACTTATTTCGGCTAATTACTTATCTACTTAACGAGCATAGGTCCGACCTCGATGACGCCTGGCGCGGCACTGAACGCGGCGCGCCAAAATTCTCGCGTTCTTTTTACGCTTTTAATTTCACAAAATCAAAAATCTATCCAAATAAAATAATGTTGAATAAAATTGCCTTTCAGTACATGCAATTTCCAGGTTGTTACGAGCTTTCATTAGAGCATAAAATGAAAAAAATAAACTAAGTCGACTTTGTTTCAGATTTTTTTTTGATCGAGGAAAGTTTATTCTATCGTGTTTTGAACCAAATCATAAACTCAAACACAGATGTATCTGTGACATGTATTTTTTTCCAGCTCAAGTATTGTAATTTTACTGAATAAAATTGAATTAAAACCGTCTAATTTGGTATAAGAGGCTCTTCAGTAAGTGACAAGTGACTGCGTTATTCTAACTAAATGAGACAACATTTAACAAAATATAGTTTATTCACACAACAAAGTGGACCTTCAGCTCTAAATTGATCTTGTCAAAGTGAGTACACAAGCGATGACCTTGACCATGTCCTCAATGCGAGGTTACATGCGGTCGACGACCTGGACCCTGTCCTCGAAGTCTAGCGTGATAGGCTTGAAGGCCTCGGGCTCCTTCTGTCTCCAGTCGAAGTTGATGCCGGTGACTTCCAAGAACCAGTCGTGGTAGTGCCCGGGGCGGACGTAGCCTAAGGACATATTTTTATGGTCAGTGTGCATGCACTAAAATTATCTGCCTCTCTTTTCATTTTAATATGTGAGAGAAGGATGGCAACAATTTTAGAGCTGTCAAATTTAGTTTAGTTTATAGTAGGTACATCAGATTCTGATGGACTGATGTAATTAGAATCGATGCCAATAGCATCGATTCTGATTTACTCTAATCTAAACTAAATTTGACAGCACTAAAATTGTTGCCATCCTTCTCTCACATATTAAAATGAGAGGCAGATAATTTTAGTCCTGTCAGATTGGTTTAGTTTAGTGAGTGGGATGACAGAGTCGACGCGATAGTCATTTAATAAAAACGCTAGTGTTTGATTCCCATCAGCCTAACCAATAAAATTATAAAAGTAAAAATGGTTTTAAACTAAACATCAACAAAAACCTATGTAATATTTATTCACAACTGGATATAAGTAGAGCTTTCCCAAGAAATCATCATCACCATCATTTCAGACAGGCCTCCCCCATCGATTTCAAAAAGGGCCAGTTGGAAGCGGCCTGCGTCCAGCGTTTCCCTGCGGTCTCTTTTAGGTCGTCTGTCCATCTTGAGGGTGGACGTCCTACGCTAAGCATAACGTGGCATTAGTAAGGAATGTCACGTTGAAATACACGTTTCACCTCTGTTGGCCACGCAGCGTTAAAGCCAGTCGTCCTACACCAGCCTCCTCGGTAGAGTGCAGCCTCCATGGGCGAGTAGGAGGCTGGCGAAGGGCGACTGACACGGCGCGTCACTAATTCAAATAAAATTATCAATCGAACACAGGAAAAATTGGGAACATACTTATTCGGAATAAACGCCTTTTTGTGCTAAATTAAAAAGCCTTTTCACTCTTTTCCGCACCCGCCGGTCGCCAACAACCTCAATATATCAATTTACCCACACTCGACCACGTTCAGGAACACTTAATAAACAATAATCCACCATTATTACACATTAACATTAGAAAATAAACATCAAAATAATACAAAGAGGCGAAATGTTTTATTCATGTTGGCGCTAAAACCCTCGCCCACTATTATTTCGCGGGGAACCTTTTTCGTGATTTTTCCAATTTACCTGCGGGGAAGGGGCTGTTGCACCCAGCACTGGATCCGAAACTGACGACACCGACCATGGTGACCTCTCCGTCGTAGTCCACCACCGTCAGCGGGCCGCCGCTGTCACCCTGCGGACGTTGGTATACACATTAAGATGATGGGATACAGAGTGGTTTTGGTGACGTGTAATTGATGGAATCAAGCGCTACTTTGCGGGAATTCATCTTCTTATAAACGACTGGCGGTCCGCCCCGGCTTCGCACGGGTATAGTTATATAGCCTATATTAATCAGTGATAATGTAGCATTCAAATGGCGAATGAATTTTTAAAATCGGTCCAGTACTTTTTGACCCAATTCGTTACAAACATACATACAAATCTTTCCTCTTTATAATATTAGTATAGAAAACGAACGAATAATTACTTCGTCTATACAATAGGTCGTTGCAATAGGTACTTCAGGGATCTTAATCATTATCAGCCAGAAGACGTCCACTGCTGAATATAGGCTGTCCCTTTAACCTCCACACTGAACGAAAGCCTGCCATCTGCATCCACTGGATGCCCGCGACTCTCACAATGTCGTCGGTCCATCTAGTGGGAGCCCTACTTACGCTGCGACTTTCGGTTCACTCAAGAACCTTTCTTCCCCATCGGTTGTCGGTTCTTCGAGCGATGTGGCCTGCCCATTGCCACTTCAACTTGTATATTTGAACAGCTATGTCAGTGACTCTGGTTCTTTCTACAGTTTTTTCTGGGTTTTTCATCTAAGATTTTTTTCAATATTACATTTGGTGATGTGTATTTATTCGGTAGACTCAATCCAGGACATCCTAGTAGGTACTATACCACACTTTCAGGAATAAGCCAAGGATCATCTCTTGGGCCTCTTCTCTTCACGGGTATGGTTAACGACGTAGAACAATGTCTAGAGAACAGTAGCTGTTTGCTATATGCAGACGACCTGAAAGTTTATCGCGAGATAAAAACAATAGATGATTGCAACAAGGTGCAAAATGATCTGACCGCTATCTACCATTGGAGCAAAAAAAAAAAAAAATGCCTCTAAACATTGATAAGTGCTATGTCATGAGCTACACTCGATCAACCCGTCCCATAACTTTTAAATACACTCTTGATAATAAAGCAATAAATAGAACCCAATCCATAAAAGATCTTGGTATTTTATTTGACCCCAAACTTAACTTTCATGATCATATGCAAACCCTGGCAACAGAATGTTTTAAGCGATTGGGATTCGTTACCAGAAACTGCCGTGAGTTTACAAATCCTAATGCAATTAAGGCTCTCTACACCGCACTTGTCAGGTCCAAGCTTGAAGCAAGCTCTGTCATTTGGAGTCCCTACGAAAAATCATATTCACTTATGTTAGAGAAGGTACAGAGAAGGTTCATACGGTTTTTGTATAAAAACTTGTATGGATACTATCCCTTTTTATATCCATCAAACTACCTACTGGGGGCCACTGGCTTTAATTCCCTTGAAACACGCCGTACGAATGATCTACTTTTGACTATGTACCGTATCCTACATGGCATCCTAGACTGCCCCACACTATTGTCCGAAGCAAGCCGCTTGTCTGTGCCAGACATGGTGCCAGATCATCTTGCACGGTTCCGTATTGGATGCGTGCCTCTATTCTCCCCCGTGCCGCCGCGCACCATAGCGCGTACAATCCCCTATCTGCCGAGCGCAGCGCCACCTCAATGCGCTTGTATCCTCACAACCACAGGTCGACATATTCGCCGATAAATGGTCGGCATTTTAAATAAATTCTTTGATGTACAGTGAGGAGTTTACTATTTTTTAGTTTGATTATAATAATTTAATTGATTTTATTATTTTTTATTAAATGTTTATGTCGTTTTTATTTTTATTTTTATTGTTACATATTGTAAATATTTGTTGATTTAGTGTATAAATTCGTAGATTAAGTAAATAATGCCCTGGTAAAAACTGTAATATTATTTACTAAATAAATAAAGAATTTGAATTTGAATTTGAATAATGCGCAGCAGTTTCTTATATTATATCGACTACTCAGGCTACTGCTGGGACTGCGGGCTTTTACCAAGAGAGATTCATGAAAAGCCTATATCTAATAGACTTCTCCTACGCCCAGCCTGAATTTCGGCATTTTACTTTCAGCACTCAATAGCCTTATATAACGTCGTCACCAAACCTTGGGATTTTTTCGCCAGTCACTGCCTTCCGTATAATCGAGTCGCAGGGCGTCCTATACATTTGCCGGCCCGTGGTCTCCCCTCTAGAATATTTCTACCTCAGTAGCTATCAGTTCGGCGACATACCATCACCGACGGACCGGCTCACTAATCATCATCATCAGCCCGAAGACGTTCACTGCTGAACATAGGCCTCCCCCTTTAACCTCCACACCTCCATGAGTTCGGTGAGAAGTCAAATTTTCTAGTAATCATCATTTCAGGCTATCATGTTCCCGCTGCTAGGACACAGGCCTTCTTTAAGAGAGAGAGAGAGAGAGAGAGAGAGAGAGAGAAGTTGGGCCCGAATCCACCATGCTGGACCAGTGGATGTTGGTGAATGTCATAAGTCTTTGAA
The DNA here is from genome assembly GCA_932305915.1 of Agriopis marginaria. Lineage (NCBI taxonomy): Eukaryota > Metazoa > Arthropoda > Insecta > Lepidoptera > Geometridae > Agriopis > Agriopis marginaria. The sequence continues at coordinate 646,052 of OW029935.1, forward strand.
CTTTTGAGATTCTTGGACACACCGAGTTCCTCACGGTGTTTTCTTTCACAGTTTTTAAGTGAAGGCATTGAAACTGCATATAATTTAATTTGGTACTAAGTGATTGGTGCACGGTCGAGGATCGAATCGGTTGTCGTCAGATTGTAAAACGCACAGGCCATCATCGCTCCCACATCTGTATTATCTATTAAGATTGAAGTGTCGGAGCGTAGTTCTGAGCCTCTGGTACGATTGCTGTGACGTCGACCCGGTCGGTACCTGGCAGGAAGACTGCGAGGTGTCATTGTAGTACTCCGCGCAGACGGTCTGTTCCTTGATGACGGTGCTGGTGGGGTACCAGCGCAGGCACTCCTCGTTCGTGATGCCGCGCAGGAACGTCCACAGCAGGATCTCTGACGTCGTGCCGCCTGTATTTTTCAGATAAGAACACGCTGACCATTATGCGATGAACATTTGTGTTTGTTCTATATCTGGTTGTTAATATCAATTTAAGTATGTATTTAAAACTATATATGTATGTATATCAGTCTCTGGCAGCCATATCACAAGCTTTGCTTAGTTTGGGGTCAGATGACCGTGTGTGAAAAAATGTCCCGAATAAAGCCGATGACCGAAAACAAAATCAAAAAGTGTGTTCTTTATAACACGCTGACCATAAATAGAGCTGATGACAATGTGTTTGTTTCCTTTCCTAATCCGACAAAAACTATCACAAAAAGAAAAAAAAAAAACACGTGGATAGCCCATTTAAATTATTTAAAAAATATTCTGTCTTTAAGGTCGGAAAATTAGGGGATAAATCATTTTATGGAATTTCACCAACATCCCGTGAAGTCAGTATAATTTTTTTGTAAAAATGTATGTTATATATGGTTATATGTAGGTAGGTAGAGGTACCGACCGTTCCACAAGTCATCCGTCCGTCCGTACCCGCTGACGGTGAGTCGGATGCCCTCGTAGTTGATGTTCTTCTGCGCGCTGTTCTGCAGCCGGCATGGCTGGATCGTCGCTACAATCACACGATACAAATACGTAGCTCAGTTTCCTCACATAGGCACTAGACAAAGAAATAGTTACTCATGGAGCCAACTCAGAGCAAATAAAAATACAGAGGGACTACCGCGAACACGAAAAGTGAAGCCACTTTTTGAAACATGTGTGCGTAGTCGTAGTTCGTGTCGTGTAATTCATCAAAATAGTTTACTTTTGTGTTGTTTTTACAGTTCTTAAAACTGTAAGAAGTCATTGTTTCTTTTTAAAACGGATGTTTTCAGTACGACGTTCTGACAAGAAATTAACGTAAGTAGTTTTGAATGCGTATACGTGTGCGTGAGTCATGTATTTATTGGGAATTTACGTAGTTTTGGAAGCGATTTTGGCGTCACTGTGGCAGTGCGCCGTAGGGACTCTGTATTTTTATTTGCTCTGAGTGGAACCAATTACAAACTGAGACTAGAAAAACACCCGAATCAGCTTGCGGGTCAACTCACTATCCCTGAAACCGTACGCCGGCTCAAAAAGAGGCGGAACATATTCGACCATAGTCAAACAACCTAACTTGTACAAAAGAAAGGGCTGGCTCCACTGGGAGCAGCGCCCTCCATGTTAAGAAGCCTTCACCTCATCTGCTTATAGTCAAAAGACTGACCGCATGATAAAAACAGAAGAAAAAAAAGTTCCCTCACATGTTTTTTATATATTCAGAAAAGATCTACGTTTGGTCACCAACTCGCCTGATGGTAAGCGACGGTGTGGCCGAGGATGGAACACGTTGATCTAGAAGTTATCTATTCACTCTAGCCTTGAAGATTTCTAGATTGTAGTTCTCAGGAAACAAGGAGGACGGCAGGGAGTTCCATTCTTCAGTACCAAAATGACCTAAACAGTTTTGTACCAATTTTTGGAATTTCCACGAGGAGGGGTGGTAGTGTGCAGTCCTTTTACTTGTCTGTAGTAAAAGAGGGTGGGTGGAATGAGGTCAAGACGCTCTCTTGTCATGTTGAGGGGTTTGTTTTTGTTCTATTATTCAATCATCTTCAGATGAGTTATTGCAACATTTTGATAAAACTATGTGCAGAAAAGAGACCAAGGCGAGTGCAACTAACTCATAGCTCTTAAATAAAACGGTCACACAAATTTAAGACGGACTTCATGGCCTTGTAGTTTTCTGCAACCTCCATAGTTATAGTGGTGTGACGACTTGGTGGTCCCACCAAGTCGTGACACCACTATAACTACCACTATAACACCACTATATATGATAAATAATTTCTAGACATATAATTAAGACTTCGTCACCAACTTTCTAGAGGAGGTACATACAGAGTACAGGGGCCTTACGACTAGCTGTTTTAAGCAATCCAGTTTAGGTAATGAAAAAAAATTTCGCGACAGCAAACCGTAATTGGACGTTCACATTCGCGTGATTTTCCGAACTGCGTAGTTTTAACGTTAGTTTGAAACCGCGTAAGGAGTTGGAGAATTTCAGATTTCAGCGTCAAGAGTTCAGACACTAAGTTGCTAGTTACTACTTGGAAAAAAAGATCGCAATATGTCAACATTGTTCTTTAGACACCCAACTGTTAGGAAGTTTGATGTGATTTCGATATGTATTTTACGTAACGTAAATATTTGTGTTTCGCCCACGGCACCGTTTTATACTCACGTCCGTAAGGGATGTGGTGGTCGAGTCCCAGCAGTGCGATGTCGGCAGTCTGCACTCCAGCGCGGATCTCGTCGTACTCCGGGTGGATGAACTTGTGAGTTGACTCCACCAGGTACTCCGGCCGCGTCAGATTAGTCAGCCCAAAGCGGACCACGAACGTGATGCGGCTGGAGGCGGGATTCAAATTATAATATTTATTTGTCAGAATATGGTATGTACAAATTGAAATGTTGTAGGTATGTCATGTACCTACACGCGTACCAAAAACATCAAAAAGTACAAAAATTATATCATCATCATCATCATCATAATCAGCCTTTTAACAGTCCACTGCTGGACTTTTAGCCTACCCCCGAAAGGGTGATTGGGCCATATCCACCACGCTGGCCCAGTTGCGGGTTGGTGGATTCACATACGCCATTGAATTCCTTCTCCGTACGTATGCAGGTTTCCTTACGTTGTTTTTCCTTCACCGAAAAGCCAGTGGTATGAAAAATCCGTACATAAACTCCAAAGAGCTCATTGGTACGGGATCGGGGTTTGAACCCGCGACCTCGCTTTCAAGTCTAGCGGTCTCCCAAGTAGGCTACCACAACTTACAAAAATTATATCAATGTTAGAATATTATCTAAATTGCTTGTTTTAATAGCCTAAACAAAGAGTAGTATAACTGTACCATTATTGATTATAATTAAGCGTTATTGATTCAATGCTGATGCCTCCTCAAAATAGCGCAGGAGTAAGACTTTGTTTTATGCACAATACACAAAGGGCAGCGTGTTGGCTGATTGGCTGTAAGGGCAGATGGAACTACATCATGCGATTAGACTTGAAAATTATTTTTAAACGCAACGCACAATAAGCGCACAATTGGTGGAGAGCCTAAATCGTAAACCTAACTACTTACTAAAAGCTTCAGAAATCTCTACATAGTATAAATTGAAGTCGTTTTCCGCGTCTCTGTCTGTCTGTATGTCTGTATGGCCGCTAACTCCTCCTAAACCACGCAACGGATTTTGATGCGGTTTTCATCATCAGTTAGATACATTTTCAAGGAAGGTTTATATACAATATAACTAGCGACCCGCCCCGGCTTCGCACGTAAATTACACCCGTGCGAAGCCGGGCGGGCGGGTCGCTAGTATTATAATAAAGTAGATAATGTTAGCAACACAAAAGAAGCTTACATAATTATGAGAACCTAAATAAATTAAAGAAAGAAAAACATTATCATCTATCGCTTTTTTTCTTTTCTGTCGTACCATATAAGAAAGTTTAGTTCTTCTGAGTCAATGACCTATATTAGTCTCGATCTAGGTACATAACAAAACATTTTCTTATTTATCACTAAGTATAAATTCTAAAAATTCAGTTTTTCTGGGCTAGCGCCTTTATTAACTAAACAAAATACAAGCTAAAACTAAAACTACAAATACAGTTAGACTGCCCATAGACCGTTGAAGGTCTAAAGACAATCCAAATGCTCAAGCCCACTACCAGTTGGCAGCGTACCCAGCATGCTGGCGGCATTACCACGTTGAAATTCAAAAATTCAGTGCTTGGCAGTTTTGTGCTAATAAAATTTAAAAATTCGCCTGCTTTTTACTCGTTATGCTCTTTAGAATTAGTTTATCATAACGAGCTTGAAAAAATATCCTACTAATATTATAAACGCGAAAGTTTGTATGTATGGATTTATAGATGTATGGATGTTTGTTCCTCTTTCACGCTGCAACGGAACAACGGATCGACCTGATTTTTGCATGGGTAAGTTCAAGAGTTAGAGAGTGACAGGTTACTTTTCATTATCATCATCATCATAATTTTTCATCACTACGCGGGTGAAACCTAGTAGATATATATATATAATAGACATGAGATTAAATAGTCGATTAATAAATTTTATTGTAGAGAGATACAAAGATAGATAGATAGAAACACTATCTTTTTTACATAATTTAATATTTTTAATTGTTTAATAATTTATTTAATTAAAATACTCATGAAATAATTTTTAACGTAGGTATTAATTATGTTTGCTTTGGTGACGTTTTATTGCATGCAGTAGGTAAACGACGCCATGCAAATGTGTACAAACATAAGCGCATTAACAGAAGCTGTTAACTGGCTATAGGGCGCCCAAGATACAGGCTTTGCCTGGTTTGGGGCCCATTGGCACAACTATTTTTGCTGTTAGTAAATTATTATATAGTAGATATTCTATTGATTGTAAAATTTTAAATAACTGGATTCTGGTATTAAATAAATGAATTATGAATTATGAGATAAGAAGATAAGATTGGATAATTAATGAATATTTTAATTAATACAAGGTATTATGGCTGGCAGCGATTAACAGTGATACGTCATACGCGCTATGAGTTGATGTATTTGAGGCCGGAATTATCAGCCTCTAAAACCGAATCAGTTTTCACGCTAGGCTTAAAAGCGTGGTTCAACTAAATGTGGTGAGAGGTGCGGATACAGGCGTGGATCCATACGTCACTGTGTGGTCCGATAGCTCCACTTGAGAGCCAGTTCCCATTCCAGCCTAGGCGTGTTTACCACCTTCGATGCCTTACGACTTATCGCGCCGCGCGCCATCCTGCTTGCATCTTTTGTAGGCATTATAACCACGCCACACGTTACTGCCATTATTTCACGTCCCCCCTTGACTCCACGGTCCCTTGCTAGCCTTAACTCTATTCTTGATGGCAAAAAGGAGTGTGACATATTTGCTGACGATTGGAAGGAGATTTTATCTGAATGTTTGAAGTTCTGTGAGGCAACGTGCTGCCGTGCTTCAAGCATTCAGTAATTATAATTATAATCTAAGTTTAATATTATTATTGACGGACCTGTTGATGACATATTATTATTTCTGATTTCTTATTTAATGACATTAATATTATCCTTTAAGTATTTTTTCTAATTTTAGTTTCTTTTAAGTATCATAATATTGTGTAACAATTGTCTCATTGGTGTAATTGGCGCAAGCCGTACTAATTGAATAAACAAATACAAAATACAAAATACGTTACCGTCGAAGACATTCGGTGTGTGGTCCGTTTCTGAGATTTTATGTAAACGTCTTATCATGGGTAAGAAGAGGTTTATGTAAATGATCGTCTAGAGACGCTATTGATAGATCTCCGCGCTCGACCGAGTAATTCAGCTCTGAACTGTGGATAGCCCTAGAGACCTATATGGCTGCCAGCCATAATACCATGTATTAAATAAAATATTCATTAATTATCCAATCTTATCTTCTTATCTCATAATTCATAATTCATTTATTTAATACCAGAATCCAGTTATTTAAAATTTTACAATCAATAGAATATCTACTATATAATAATTTACTAACAGCAAAAATAGTTGTGCCAATGGGCCCCAAACTAGGCAAAGCCTGTATCTTGGGCGCCCTATAGCCAGTTAACAGCTTCTGTTAATGCGCTTATGTTTGTACACATTTGCATGGCGTCGTTTACCTACTGCATGCAATAAAACGTCACCAAAGCAAACATAATTAATACCTACGTTAAAAATTATTTCATGAGTATTTGAATTAAATAAATTATTAAATTAATTACTATCTCGGTCATCCTGATGATCCTGATACCATTTCTAACGAAAGAGAGAGAGTGCGGAGGTATCGACCGCACCAGAATAGTTTCTTAATGCCATAAGAGGCAAACAAGCAGTTAGGTTGCCTGATGGTAAGCAGCCACCGTGGCCTGGATACTTGTACCACGAGAGGGATCTTAAATACGTTGCCTTTCTTTTAAGAACTCGGGCTGACCGAGGATGATTGGACTGGTGACATCAAAAGAACTGTCGGATAAGGCTAGATGCGGCTAGCGAGAGACCGGGGAGAGTGGCATAAACAAAGGGAGGCCTATAGTCCTATACCGCAGTCACTCAGGGCTGATGATGATGACGATGATGATCTTTTAAGACTCTATTTACTTGACTTTGCAGAACCCCAATGTTTATAGCTTCTCGGAAATACTGCAGGATAAATAAAATATTCGAGACATATTTTTGCACACACGGTCATCTGACCCCAAACTAAGCAAAGCTTGTGATATGGCTGCCAGAGACTGATATACATACATCATCATCATCATCATCAGCCAGAAGACGTCCACTGCTGAAGATAGGCCTCCCCCTTTAACCTCCACACTGAACGACAGCCTGCCTTTTGCATCCACTGGATGCCCGCGACTCTCACAATGTCGTCGGTCCATCTAGTGGGAGGCCTCCCTACGCTGCGTCTTTCGGTTCGTGGTCTCCACTCCAGAACCTTTCTTCCCCAATATATACATACATATATAGTTTTAAATACATACCTACTTCAATAGACATTAACAACCAGGGACCATACGGACAACTACTATTGCGGCAACTAATCAGATCAGTTGGAAATCATACAGACGTGAACCTTATCGCGCCTACGGTTTGCGGTCGCGTGATATTCCAACTGAGCGGATTAGGTGCCGCAATAACAGTTGTCCGTAAGGTATCAAATCAAAATCAAATGTTCATCACATGAACGTTTGTCCTAGGTGGGAATCGAACCCACGCCCCAAGCGCAGAAAGCAGGTTCACTACCAACTGGACCAACGGGCTATCGTAATGGATTACTATTAAAAGGATGGAGCTAACATCATATATATCAGGTCCTAGGTGTTTTACCAGGGCCCATGGTAGTACTTACTTGGCCAAGCAATGCGCAGCGGTGAGCACCCACTGGTGGTGGATGATGGAGCCGCCGCAGGAGGACACGGCTCCGGCAACTGACACCATGCGGAGGCTGATCTGATGGGGGATCTGAGTGTCGTATGCTGGCCATCCGCCCACTACCCTGGAGCTCTGGCCTGCCGCTACAGTATCAAAAGATTTAAATTTTTTATATTTAGGTAAAATATAGATGGGCCCAGAGGATCACACAGTGGGTGCCTGAAAACGGACGAAGGAGCCAAGGCAGGCCGAGAAAATTACGCTGGCACGATGACCTCGACACGTTCCAGATACAGTGGTCACTTCTGGCGGGTGATCGCACTGTCTGGAAAGTAATGGGGGAGACCTTTGCCCAGGAGTGGGACAGTATAGGTTAAAAAAAAAAGGTAAAATATCTTGAAGGTACATTTTTAATTTAGCTATAGGGTTGCGTTTGGCCGTCATCTCGCCTGATGTTAAGTGATGATGCGGTTTAGCTTGCCTTAAATAAACTGATTCCCTCCCAGATTGTAACCATCGGGGAACACCCATTCAGGCAGCGCATTCCACAGACTAGCAGTTCGCACAATCAATGTGGAATCAAAGCACTTCGTACGAGTTTTCGGAATATCAAACATAAAGTGGTGACGATGTTACGTGCCCGTTCTGGCAGTCTGAAAGAAAAATGGGCCGGAGGGAATTAGATCGTGCAGATCCGATGCATACTCTCCGAAATGTATCCGATAAAAAAACCAATAGACTAGCAACTTTACGTCGATGCTGAAGACTAAGAAGCTTAGCCCATAACTAAGGATTCATAGCTTTGCTTAGTTTGGGGTCAGATGACCGTGTGTGCAAAAATGTCCCAGATATTTATTTATTTATTTATTTTTTTATTGCTTATGAGCTTCTTGGCACGTTTCTCTATAGACTTCAATGCCTCAAGCTGGAGCTTATCTTGAAATTTTTTGAAAATGCACGAATGTGATAGCCTGTGGATCTGTCCTTATAGACAGGCAAGGCAACTCTTGTGGTCACTGGTCAGGTTTTTTAGTGTTTTCGGCTAAGATTGCGTCAGCTAGTATCTACTAGTACTACTCACCACTTCGGAGGTCCTCAATGATGGCAGGGTCCGCATTTCTGGAGATCACGTCACCCTAGAATTCAAATTTGGTGTTAGAAATAAATTGCTTTTTTAAACCCCCGCTAAAAGAGCTGATTATAATGATTATTGAAACTGACGTGGTTTTCACACATTTTATTTATATTACACGGGAATTACTGACGTAAAATTAAGCCGATTACTCCGACTATAGTTTCAACCGCATTAGACGCATAGGCCGTCTAATGCGGTTGAAACTATAGTCGGAGTAACCGGCTTATTCTTACGTGAGTAATTCCCGTGTAATATAAATAAAAAGAGCTGATTATCTTCAAACGGCTGAACAGATTTTCTAGAATCATAGCTCAACACTTTGAATCAAGTCAATTTAAAAAAAAACAAATCAAAATTGTTTTAGCCGTTTATGATTACCTTAAACTTATAACAACCTTCTGTTTACGTCGGATGTTTAAAAAAAAGCGACTTCGCGGGCTATGGACGAAATTACGTGATTCTTCCCTTAATTAGCCCGTTGGCCTAGTTGGTAGTGAACCTGCCTTCTGAGCTTGGGGGCGTGGGTTCGATTCCCATCTAGGACAAACATTTATGCGATGAACATTTGTGTTTGTTCTATATCTGGTTGTTAATATCTAGCTCATATTTAGCTCATGCAAAGTGTTAATTGTAGGACTATATAGAACAGGCAAGGGTGATTTTGATGTATTATTGGGTGTTTTAGATAAGCTATTTTATTTACTGTCTGGTCTGTCTAACATAAGGATTATTGTCGCCGGAGATTGGAATATTGATTTTATGGTGGATTCAAACAAAAGAGCTTCACTCATTCAAATTTTAGAACCCGCCGGATTTACAAATATCGTGAAATTCCCTACGCGAATTGAGAATAATTCAAGAACTTCAATTGATTTTGTTATTACAAATATGCCGAACGATGACACCAATGTCGAACCAATTGCAGCCGGAATCGCTGACCATGATGCACAGCTAGTAAGTATTAAAGCTCAAAATAACAAACCCCCTAAGTATATTCTTGTTAAGAAACGTTTTCATGATACACGTAAATTGGAAGAATTCGGTGAAGCTATGCTGTCATACGACTGGGACAAAATTTTTGATGAATATAATAGCAATACATTTGACGAGTTTATGAATAAAATAGTATGGAACTTAAACTTATATTTTCCAATTGAGACTCGGCGTATGAGGAACACAACTCGAACACCATGGGTATGTGGCGAATTAATAAAATTGCAAAATGACATACACGACCTGTACCACATTCAAAGACAATACCCACAAATTATTTCAAATTCTAACATAATCGAAAAGAAAATTATGCATAGAGATATAGTAATGAAAAAAAAGAAGAGAGAATACATAGAAAATCGCATGAAGAACTCAAAGAACCCTAAAAATGAGATATGGAAAGTCATAAAAGAAGAAACCAATAAATATCATAAAGAATGGACATGGGATATAACAGACAATAATACGGACAAGAAATTAGATAATGAACTAATTCCTGACCATTTCAATGACTTTTTCATTTCAATAGGGAAAGATCTCTGTATAAATAATCCCCCAGACTGCAAGAAAGCTATGGCTTTTCTGAGAGAGTCCTTTGATGAACAACCTGAGCTTAACCTTCCAAGAATATCATCATATGATTTAGTGAAACTAGCACAGCAGAAAATTTATAATTCTAATACTAAAGATGTGTATGACATATCGGGAAACTTTCTATTCCAAATAATGCTAAATTTAGATGACCATTTTACATTTCTGATTAACAGCGCTCTTGAATCAAATGTATACCCAAAATCACTAAAGAAGTCGCGTTTGTCACCGTTGTATAAAGGAAAGGGAGACACAACATCAGTTAAAAACTACAGGCCGATTACAATCGTACCTACAATATCTAAAATTATTGAGTCCATAATATCGAATAGCATAGTTAATCACATGAATGAAAATAAGTTATTGACAGAATCCCAACATGCATACAGAAGTGGTAGATCTACAATTTCAGCCACTCACAAAGTCATAGAAGCAGTAATGGAGGGCTTAGAAAAGAAGAAAAAGGTAGCAGCTGTGTTTGTAGATCTGTCCAAAGCGTTTGATTCTGTTAACCATGAACTTCTACTTCAGAAGCTTGAGGTGTATGGTTTCAGAGGAAAGAGCCTAGAACTGATGAAATCCTTTTTGACAGATAGAGAACAAACCGTTGGAATTAAAATAAATTATAAAACAATTGGATCTAGATCGCAAATAACTAACATAGGTATTCCTCAGGGATCATCTCTAGGAAATATATTATTTATAGTTTTTCTGAATGATGTTTCCAGCCTTAATATACCCGGAGAAATAGTACAGTATGCAGATGACACAACAATAGTTTTGTCGGCGGATACGACAGAAGAACTTCAAGCTAACATTAGAAATACCATGCACAAGCTTAGCGAATGGTTTAAATTTAACGGACTAAAACTTAACGCAGATAAAACAAACATAATGTTCTTCAATGCCGTATCCTCCGACCAAATGCCTGTTTCTGTCATTCTGCAAGATGACACAACATGTACCTCATCGAATCTTGTGAGACTACTAGGGTTCGAAATTGACCCAGCCCTGAAGTGGAGACATCATGTAGATGTAACTTGCAAGAAAATGGCAAAAGGTATATATGCGATGAAGCAACTCAAAGCAATGACTACACGAGATAATTTAAAAGAGATCTATTATGCATATATCCACTCTACTTTGTCATACGGAATAATTCTGTGGGGTAGTTCCACTGATTATGAGAGAGTACTAAAGATGCAAAAACGTGCCATAAGAGTTTTGGTCGGTGGTAAATTTGACGAAACATGCAGAGGGCATTTTAAAGAATTACGAATATTAACGTCAGTATCCGTATACATTTTAGAAGTACTCAAATATGTTAAAAAAAATATACATGAATGTAAAATAAAACAAGTGAAGAGTAAGCGGGCCATACGAAATAATAAGATACTATTAGAGACAACATACCCACGACTAAACATGACGAAAAAGAAACCAATGATTATGGGCCAATCTTTGTTTAATCAACTTCCAGAATTTGTAAAGTCCATTACTAACGAAATACAATTCTCCAATGCTGTCAAAATGCTTTTGTTAGATAAGTCAATATATACGATTAAGGAGTTTTTTGATAATGACTATAGCCATTTAGAGCCTGTTTGAGAACTCGACCTATTTAATTTATTTTTAATTTTATATGATTATTGTTTATACTATAGCCCTTTTACAGCTGAATATTAAATTATTAATTATTAATTTTGTGACACGACGAGATCGGTGTGATGCCCAACTCATAATATTTAATTATACTAAGATGTTGTAGTCGGCCGATCAATAAATGATATTCTATTCTATTCTATTCTATTTAAGTATGTAATTAAAAAAACTATATATGTATGTATATCAGTCTCTGGCAGCCATATCACAAGCGTTGCTTAGTTTGGGGTCAGATGACCGTGTGTGAAAAAATGTCCCGAATATTGTTTATTTTTATTTTATTTTTTATTTTTATTTTCCATCCTTAGTGTGGAACTACTCGAAATAGGAGTTAATATTAATAGGAGTTAGTAGACTCTCGAGTTAAGCCTACTCAATGAAAAAAGACAGAAATAGTTAATTTAAGAATCTCCTTTTTTGATGTCGGTTGAAAACAGCTCTGTATCTCTGTATCTCACTACATTCGTTACCTTTCAATTTAAAAAAGCTCAACCAATCTTGATGAAGTTTGACAGGAAACAGGGGACAGACTTTTTTATTATAGGTATTCTATTATTACCAATTTTACAATACATACGCAAAAATCTAATTTTTTTATATTATAAATCGTGAGTCACTTGATCTTGGGGAGGACGATGCAATTTGATGCCACCAACCAATCCCCCCACAAAAATGGGAGACATTTAAAATGCTTTTATCTCCTAAAATGCGGTGAAACTAGAAAACCATAATTAAGAGGGGGCCTCCGAAATTTTATGATAATTTGCCATGATATTCTAACTAAACCAAATATCCTATCAACGTAATAATAGATATATGTGATTTTTCAATTCATTTTCTTTCCGGCACTAAGACAGAAACATAATAGCAAGATATTTACTCGATACTTTATTGTTTTCAAAATGGTGCCTTTTTGCTGATTTTTTTGATTTTTTCTTGGATAGAACTTCAGTCACATATCCAAAATAAATACTCATCGAAGGAAAATATAGTTTGTTTTCCGGTGCTAAGACAAAATTTACCTAGATTAATTAGTACTCTCATAATAAATTATATTCGATTTGAGACTTACGTCCTTTAGTTCTAAGCAACTATTCGGTCAAACGGCAAGTCCGATATTCAACCTTATTCTGTTGCGCTTTGTATCTAAATGGCGAAACACGCTCCGTTCAACCTCAGTACCGCACTATGCTCCAACGGGGAAGGACGCACGCGCTTGCTATTCGCCTAGATTTATCTTCCGAGTGCGATTATATCAACACCTACTGTATTTTCAAACAATGGATAACATAAAAAATCTATGGCTCGAACGCGACCATTTGATGCGGCAACCAAGTGTTGCCAATGACCTAGAGCACAGACTAGGTAAAGCTACTATGAAAATATTACAGGTATTCATAATTATGGATACGAGTAGGCCCTACCTAACGCATCTATTATTATGTACGCTCGGTAATATAGTTATAAGAGTCTAAGTGTTTCGTGTGGAAAGAGAAAGAGAGAGAGAGACAGACGGAGAAAGCTGAGAGAGAGATAGAGAGAGAGAGACAGTCAGAAAGACTACTAAAAATCAAAATTAATAAGTAAAATATAACTTTTGTTGAATAAAAAAATATAATAATATTTTTTTTTTTAAATTAATAATTTCATAAATTAAATTAAATTTAATTAAATAATTCATACATACTTAAATAGATTATAGTTATTAACAACCAGGTATAGAACAAACACAAAAGTTCATCACATAACTGTTTGTCCTAGGTGGGAATCGAACCCACGCCTCCAAGCTCAGAAGGCAGGTTCACTACCAACTGGACCAACGGGCTTTCGCGTGTTTTGTTTATTTTAGTATAGTATAGTATAGCATAGCATAGCATAGCAAAGCATAGCATAGCATAGCATAGCATAGCATAGCATAGCATAGCATAGCTTAGCATAGCATAGCATAGCATAGCATAGAATAGCATAGCATAGCTTAGCTTAGCATAGCATAGCATAGCATAGCATAGCAAAGTATAGTATAGCAAAGTATAGTATAGTACAGTATAGTATAGTATAGTATAGCATAGCATAGCTTAGTATAGCAAAGTATAGTATAGTATAGTATAGTATAGCAAAGTATAGTATAATATAGTATATAGTATAGTATAGTATAGTATATAGTATAGTAATATAGTATAGTATAGTATAGTATAGTATAGTATAGTATAGTATAGTATAGTATAGTATAGTATAGTATAGTATAGTATAGTATAGTATAGTATAGTATAGTATAGTATAGTATAGTATAGTATAGTATAGTATAGTATAGTATAGTATAGTATAGTATAGTATAGTATAGTATAGTATAGTATAGTATAGTATAGTATAGTATAGTATAGTATAGTATAGTATAGTATAGTATAGTATAGTATAGTATAGTATAGTATAGTATAGTATAGTATAGTATAGTATAGTATAGTATAGTATAGTATAGTATAGTATAGTATAGTATAGTATAGTATAGTATAGTATAGTATAGTATAGTATAGTATAGTATAGTATAGTATAGTATAGTATAGTATAGTATAGTATAGTATAGTATAGTATAGTATAGTATAGTATAGTATAGTATAGTATAGTATAGTATAGTATAGTATAGTATAGTATAGTATAGTATAGTATAGTATAGTATAGTATAGTATAGTATAGTATAGTATAGTATAGTATAGTATAGTATAGTATAGTATAGTATAGTATAGTATAGTATAGTATAGTATAGTATAGTATAGTATAGTATAGTATAGTATAGTATAGTATAGTATAGTATACTATACTATACTATATACTAGTATGGTATGGTATGGTATGGTATTGTATGGCATGGCATGGCATGGCATGGCATGGTATGGTATGGTATGGTATGGTATGGTATGGTATGGTATGGTATGGCATGGTATGGCATGGCATGGCATGGCATGGCATGGCATAGCAAAGCATGGCATGGCATGGCATAGCATGGCATTGTATGGTATGGTATAGTATGGCACGGTATGGCACAGCATAGCATGCATTTACGGAAGTTGTTTGAAGGCGGGCGGGGGTATGTCCGTGGGCTACTGATGGCATGTGGAACGATCCGATAAGTTTTCTAAAATTTAAAAATTTTTGGGATAGTGTATGGGATTTTGATGAGGGGGGGTCCGGGTAAGAAGACCAAGTCTTGATCTATACACAAAATCCGGTCAGAATTTGTCTCCGACGCACCGAAATTTGGAAAAAATTGGGAGGTGGGGGGGGGGGGGGGGAAGTTTCAGGAAATGTTATAAACTAAAGTCCGCATTGACATCCGATTTCCAATTTTTTTTACAAAAATGACCTCATACGTACTGTTTCTGAGATAATCGATGTGTTTTGAAAAAAATTACGAAAATTTTCCGGATTTTTGCGCTTTAATATTTTTTATTAAATATTATTTATTTCCTGAAATTGTGAGAGTAGAAAGCCAAAAAAATATTTATAGTCTATTTATTACACCACTGAATTTTTTGTGTTGAAAAATTTTGTTATTTTCAACATGAAATTCCGGTTACGTAATTTCAAACCCAATTTGGGGTCTTTAGGGTTAGGTCCTAAAGCCGAGTTTTTGAGTTTAATGTCTTCGTCTGCCAGAAAAAATGATGCCTATGACGTCAGATTTTTGATTGGACCTTTGTGTCCAAAGTTATGGACCTTCAAAAAATCGGGTATTTAGGGTCCGCCTCGCTACTTAGTAACTCAAGTTACTATGTACCTACGAGTCTTAAAATACTAAATGACCTATCGTTGGATAGCCAGTGAAGCTAACTATTCTTGCCTGGATTAACCTGGGACAAAATGTTTGAGGAGCCGGGTATTTCAGGTCGTCAAAATCTTAAGACCTAACTTAGACTATAATATAAACTAAAAACTAGAACTAGTTATATTTCCTAAACCACAGCCTTAAAAAATCTGCAAAAAAATTACTAAAATTTAAAATAAGCTTTACTACCTCGAGCCAAAATTTGGGCGTGGTAGGGGGTGGTTTTCACCCTTCTTTATTTCTATTTAAATGTATTTCTCACTGATTTCAAAAGTAAAAATCTAAATATTTTTTTGTAATTTTTTTGGGTTAAAGGTCTGGTTTAGGAGATATGACCCGGGATCGGGTACCCCGTGCCACGAGGTTTTTGGGTTTTTTGGTCTTATCCCGGCAAGTTCAACCTAGCAAAGCATAGCATAGCATAGTTCAGTTTAGTTTAGTTTAGTTTAGTTTAATGTTTAGCTTTCTGAAACTGTCTCCAGCGTAATATTTTAATTAGAGAATTTATTTAGGTTATATCAATTTAATTTAAATACTTTATTATTTTTATATTGTAGAAAACCTAAACATAAATAACAAATACAATTTTGAAAAGTGAAATAAACAATTTACGGTTTTGCGCGCCGCGACCGAACTCAGCTAATCGCCAAAACACCAAGTGCACCAACACTATGCTTATCCTGTGTGTTATTGCTCCTTGCCGCTTTACAAGGTCGAGTGCGCGAGTTGTGTACACTTTAGCTGCGCGCGACTGCCGCGCTCCCGTGGTTGTGTTTCACACTAATGCGGGTGATGCGAGACGCGCGGGTGAAATCAGAAATTTTTCTTGCCGTATACGCAGCCTTAAATTGTATTTACCTGGACGTATCCTAGGATAAGGAAGATACCCAAAAGGTAAGCGCCCTCCATCTTGCTTAATGAACGCAAGACTGACTTACTTTATCGATCGATTAACTAATTAGCCTTATAATCAGGAGATATCTGCACTTATCCAGTCTGCAGATAAGCCAGATTAAGTGATTTTGTATAAAACTACAAGTAATCATTCAGAATTACTAGATAAAATTGATTTAATCTTCCAATTTATACAACGACATGCGTCGTTGTATAAATTTTGGTAGGTAAATAAATGGTGTAACCTGTGGGACAATGCTGACACTCCACAGAGCGGAGAAATATCTATTATATATAACTAGCGACCCGCCCGCCCGGCTTCGCACGGGTTTAATTTACGTGCGAAGCCGGGGCGGGTCGCTAGTTATATATATAAACCTTCCTTGAAAATGTATCTAACTGATGGTGAAAACCGCATCAAAATCCGTTGCGTGGTTTAGGAGGAGTTAGCGGCCATACAGACATACAGACAGACAGACGCGGATAGCGACTTCAACTACCATAGAGAAATATACTATACTAGAGGTACTAACAGTTTTAAATTGAACTTTGAAATTAAGTATTGAAAATTAATTTTAAAAAGATCCCAACATTATTTATCTCTCCAGACCATAATCAAACAGCATCAATCGCGTTTGGGACCACCTTGGCTAGAATTATGATTTTAAACGTATTTTTATGTAGAGTTGGAGCCTAATAAAAGCACTAAGTTTACCACTAGGCGCTAAATTCTCAGATACGGCACCAAACATGTCAAAAAAGCACCAGATGCCTTATTATGGATGATTCGGATCGTGATCGTGATTGCGTGCCATCTCACTTACGCACGTGGTGCGAGTAAATAGATGCGAACGGGACGGCATGCAATCTCGATCAGGATCAAACTTCTAAAATAAGGCCGCAGATCCACTAGATCTAGTGCCGAAATACTAAAATAGCAGCACTGTCTCAGAGTGATTCCGAGTTTTGGTTATGGTGTGCGTGTCGCCCGCATAGCCGGCCCGGCCCGACATAGCGTTGTTTGAACGTGTTGTGAGAATAATAGGCATGACGACTAATATTTTTTTATTACCGCATAAGAAAGCTGATCATAAATAGAGCCTATCAGCGAAAACAAAATTAAAATTAGTTCAAAAATAACAAAGATACAAGCGTTTTAATTTCATGCTAGACAGAGAGCGCACTATACTGAGTTATAACGTCACGCCTCAGGCGCGTCATACAAATGCTATACCAACACAAGCTTTGCGAGAAAGGAACAGAGTATCTCCTCTCTATCCCCACCTAAAACTTTAAACGCTCATATCTCAGAGATTTATCAGCAATTTTTTTTTAGTATGTGTAATGTATTTAGTTATAATGCAATTTGTAATAAATTAAACATTAGGACACATGTATATTATTGTACTCGCAGTGCGTCCAAACGACGACGTGAAGTGTCAATGTATTTTGTGGTGCACATCAAAGTTCTTAGTTTGGTGTTGATCGAATATTCGAATATAGTGATTTTTTTATTCGAATATTCGATCTAAGTTATTATTCGAATTATTAGAATATTCGAATGCAAGCCCTAGTCACGAGTTGCATCGACCAGACGTGAAGACAAATCTTTGAAAAACTTTTTGGCTCCTGATCCCCACGGCCCCACGGTTTCGACCCCAAAAGGCTCAAAAATGTATCCACTATCCAGTGTAAGTACTATATTTGCGCCTTTTGAGATCATCTGCAAGTTGCTTTATTATCAGCGATAAGGATAAATATTTTTATGCATTTCACTAATATTATTAATGAGAAGGTGTATGTTTGTATGTTTGTAACTATCACGATAAACGGCTCAACGGATTTGGATCAAATTTAGTATGAAGGTACCTTTTTTATAGCTGTGTAAATGTTTATGTAACTGACTCTTAGAAATAAAAAAAATATCTTATCTTATCTTTTACCCTGGATTATAACAGACTACTATTTATCTAGAAAATTTTAATGGTTCCTGTGGGATAGCGGGTGGAACCGCGGAACGTAGTTAGTAGTAAATACAAATGAAACTGAATAAAAAATTGTAATGAAATTATAGGTACCTACCTATTGACCGCAAAAATAAAAAAAGACTAAATTAACTTATTTATGTACATAGGTAGGTATAACAAACAAAGAAAATAAAAAAAGGCCTTAACTATTACTGATTAAGACTAATATAATCAAAAATCAAAAACAAGATGTTGCCCGTGTGGTAAAGTGCCAAGAACGCTGGCTGCATTCCCGCGTTGAATTGCTAAAGAAATTCTCTGCGCGAGGAATGAGCCAGCTCTCTTGTCAATTAATTGTGGCGAAATTTTTTTTATAAACTTTTTCGTACATGGACCCCATGGACCAAAAGTTTCGACGCCAAGCGGCACAAATATATATTCACTTGAAAGTGATGCATACTTGCGCCGCTGGGCGTCTTCTGCTGCCTCCGCCGCGGCTCCAGCTTTTTGAATTGTCCCCCTGAGGTGAGAAGGGGCTAACGTATCGACGCATGTAGCGTCCCAAACGAGAGCCCTTCCCCGCTCCCAGGGGATCAAAGTTATCTATCTATACTAATATTATAAAGAGGAAAGATTTGTTTGTTTGTTTGTTTGCATTGAATAGGCTCCGAAACTACTGAACCGATTTGAAAAATTCTTTCACTGTTGGGATGCTGCACTATCCCCGGTTGACATAGGCTATATATCCCGGCTTCACCCGTGGGAAGCAGGGGCGGCCTACTAGTATCAAATAAAAACCATCATTCGTTTTTTTATTACGCGACTGATTGAAAAGTTTGTTTGGATGGAAATTAATGTACGTAAATATTTCAAAATACGTAAGTAGGTAACTATCACAAAGTTAGTAATTATCATATAAATGCTACAGGATTTTTTTTAAACAGGTGATGGTACGGCCCCAGATCCCAGAAAAGCATATTTTTAAAGATTTCCAGGGTTGTTCCTATTGTAAAAGTTGATCACAATGATGAGCACAGCAAACCCTTCTTTTCAGCTTAGCCACGCAACGGTTAATAGTAACCGGTTAATAGTGTGTCTTCAAGACAGGGTTACTATAGACTATATAGAGTAATCCTGTCTTGAAGACATAATCTACCTACGTAGTACGTGCATACCTACTCAGGGATGTGAAGAGTCGGAAAATGAAAACTTGTAAACATTGTGTGTTCGTGGTCCTTGACTGTTGGCCTTTTGGAAAAACTCAGTCACACAGCGGGCAATGGAGAGAGATATGCTCGGAGTTTCTCTGCGCGATAAAATCCGAAACGTGGATATTCGCCAAAGAACCAGAGTCACCGACATAGCTGTTAAAATTTGCAAGTTTAAGTGGCAATGGGAAGAACCGATAACCGATGGGGAAGAAAGGTTCTGGAGTGGAGACCACGAACCGGAAGACGCAGCGTAGGGAGGCCTCCCACTGTGATAGACCGATGACATTGTGAGAGTCGCGGGCATCCAGTGGATGCAAAAGGCAGGCTGTCGTTCAGTGTGGAGGTTAAAGGGGGATGCCTATATGTTCAGCAGTGGACGTGTTCTGGCTGATGATGATGATGATGAAACATTGTGTAAACAAAAGTTACTTTCGAACCTCTGAGTAAGTATATTATATACCGTAGTGACAGAACGCCCAGAACGGTACGGAATGTAGGTACAAACTTAGTTTCGAGCCTTGTTATTCAAAGTGAAATTAGCAACGAATGATCACGAACGAATGTAACTCTTATTGCAATTTGCGAAGTATCAAAATGCAATATCAGTAACGACAGGAGCAGAGCACTTCATGACTCATGTTAACATGAATGAATGCTTTTATTTTTTGCAAAACAAAATGTTTCTATACCGGCAGCCGGCTTCTATCTAGGTAGAAGAGTTTTAGAAAATCATATCTGTTATATTGGTGTGTATATTATTTAGTGACACTTAAACAGTCCAACTTATAGAAAATGGAAAACACGTAGAACATACTGCAAAATATAAAACCAATTATATGTTGTGCAATACAGAATCTGGTATTTCTGGAAGTCTATAAGTAAATACATACCTACCTATATTTATTCTGAACGAGTGAACGGACCGTGAAAACCCAGTGATAAAATTTATCAGGCAGCTTACATGAGGTCAGGAGATGTAAGTAGGTACCTAAAGCCTAACTGTTGCCTGTGTTCGGTGTCCCACAGTCCAGTATGTAGTACGTAGACTACGTACTACGTACTAACTGACTATCCTGCACACAACAAGTGTCATTCAATTCGTATTCAATCAACCTCAAGCAAGCGGTAAGTGGACATTTTCAAGTTTGATTTTTACAAGTCCTAAACTCTAAATAAATGTTAAATCCAAGTTAAATCTATGTAAGTACTTACCCACCGATACATATTTTTTTAAATGCTGAGTAATTAGCCATTTTTAGTACTAGTTACCAAATTTTGTAGAATTGGCTGTTTTGAGAATTGGGCATACATAATTATATTATGAAGGAAGATGGACTAAGTTTTTGTCGATGATATTATGTACGGGTGGGTCCTTTTCTGATGAGTCAGTGGTATTTTTTTTTATTATGTTCTGCTACGTACCTACTGCGCTTATAATTTTTGTGATAGGTACGAGGGGCTAAAAGTATTGCAATAAAAAAAAAATGCTTCAGTTCAGCTACGTATTGCTACATTGTTCGTGGTTTTATTGTATTATACCTTGCAGGAATCAACAAAGCTTGAGGCAAATGCAATAAACTAACAATAAAACGCTCTTGCCATTTTATACCGACTACAAAACCATGGAATTCAAAACAAAGTTTAACTCAGAGGTATATCATTTAAATAAACAGAAATGGATTTTTTTGAAAGGATATAATATGTAGATAGGTACTTTCAGATTGGTCCCAAAGAAATTTCATCTAAATCGGTTCAGTAGGATACCCGTGATCCAGTTTAAATAGGTAAACCCATGATACAATAAAACAAGGTCTGACGTTCTCGGAGTGACAAATGGCTACGCCACTGTCCAGTTGCCACTTCTTTGCAACAAACGCCTCAATTGGGAAACAAATATATAAATAATCTATTATATAAAATACAAAAACCATATCAATTTCCATTTTCTTTGTCCGCTCAAGCGAACCAAGACTCTCTCTCGAGACTCGAGATTACATATTATTTATATCTAACTAGATAGTTTTATCGGTTTCACACAGGAAATACACGGAGATTGCGGAGTTATGATTTCATACTACTGGTAACACAGCGTCGATGACGTAGTCTAATGTCACCGTGACCTTTGTGTCCTGGAATACCACAGAAAAGAGAAGTATAGACGAAAATTTTTTTTTGACGATTTTTTTTTCTCGTCTTTGCGGAATGCCATATCT
Source organism: Agriopis marginaria (assembly GCA_932305915.1). Taxonomy (NCBI): domain Eukaryota; kingdom Metazoa; phylum Arthropoda; class Insecta; order Lepidoptera; family Geometridae; genus Agriopis; species Agriopis marginaria. The sequence goes on from OW029935.1 coordinate 667,946, forward strand.
GGCGATTGGCGAAGTATAATTAAAGGGTATACCTACTTACTTAGTTAAATTATTTCATTCCAGACTAAACCATGGCGCCGCCCTTACAAGGACACACCCTTGGACAACGGCAGAAGTTTTATAATGGATTAGTTGATATAGCGATGGAGGGGAAGGTTTCAGATATACCTAAAATTAACTTCGAAGAAGATGACGTCGACAATATGATAAGAATCGACATGGCGAGTAAACAAAGAAACTTCGAGTATATTCTGGATGTTTTCAAATGTGAAGACATGCTGTACGTGTCGAGAGCCATCAATAAAAGCACCTGGCTAATAACTGACCCCCAGTACGCACACATCGTCAATCCGAAGTATCTACACAGCGAGCTCTTCCCTCAAATGAATGCTAAAGCCGTCACCAAACTGATGCTACATATAAGGCGACACTTAAAAGATGAAGTTCGTGTCAAAGCCTTTTATAAATACGTCTGCGAAAAGAATTCAACTGCAGCACTACAATGGCTGAGTAACTGCCCCTTAAAGTTCATAGAGACAATTGTTGCCGCTCGTGCCAAAGAAATTCCTATAAAATTGCTGCAAAGATTTTGTAAAAAATCAATAACCATTTTACACATTTTTCTAAAACACCGACCATGTAACGACGTCACCGACATAATAACGGTGACGAAATACTATTTAAAAAATAAAAAAACAACGAAAGAGTTTTTAGAAATTATGGATTACAGTCAACCGTACTACTTTCACTTAAAATTAAACGAGAAATATACACATATGGTCATGAAAACATGCCCGGAAATAATAAAGGGAAAATTTGCAACGTTCTATAAATACATTGATTTGCCAACTTTTGTAAAATACATTAGGGCAGATGAGATCAAACCTTTTTTAGCAAAAACGTCGAAAGATTGGAGGTCTTTCGAAACGTTAACACCGTTTTTGAACAAACTGCCCCGTGAAGAAATTTTAGATTTCCTAAGTGTTCTTTACGCAGTCGAATATGACGATTCTAAGCATTCTAGAGAAAATGATAGAAGCAACGTTGAAGCACTTTTCTTCGCAATCGAAGACAGAACATATAGCTGTATTGGTACTCTCTGCCGATGGTATCGATTTGCACCTTTTGATATCGCGTTTCGTGATTTAAAGAAATTCATCTTCGCTGAGTCTGAACCTGAAAAAAGACACTTATTGCTGATCATATTGTTAACCTGTGCTGGTAATGATCGTGAACACCTTAAAACGGTCCTTCAATATTATCACGACAAGCACATCAACGAACCTTACTTGCATAAAAAAACATTCATTGACAGTCTGCTCTCCGAACACCATACGTTCAGGTTTGAAGATGGCACGTGGAATATATTAAACGCACTATTCCATAGCTCAGAAGTGTACGGTGAATCCACCAATGACGTACAAGCATCATTAATTCCCATCATAGTTCGCGATTTGTTAAACGATCAACCTGTTCACGAGGTTATAGAAGAAAAATTTGAAATAGAAACACTTAAAAACATCAAAACAAAACTAAGTTTAGATGAGCAGGATAAAGTATTTAATTACTTACACAACTTACTGGTGAAACGCTTAAATCTACAAAGCACAGGCAGTGAAACAGGAATGCGTAAAGCTATCGAGCTACTTAAAACTATGTGGACTTTAATCAATGACTGGGATAAAGTAGAATCTCATCACAGATTTGTAATAAACAAAACTGTTGAACTCTGTGAAGTTAACAAATTATCTTCTTGGGTTCAAGAGATGAAGAAGAGCCGCCGCAAGCGCAGGAACAAGAAACCTAATCGAGATTGGAAAATGAGAACAAGACATTTTAGACGACCAAAACCTGAGCCATATATAGATGTACCTTCAATTTATAAAATGGTAAAGTCATATAGAAAGCTTTTGTTTGAAAAATCGCTTGTGCTACAAGCTAACGAGGACGTATTGTTGAACGCATTGAAACACGATCCAGGACTACTGGCGCGCTATAGATCCGAAATAGATTTCTTGAGAAGCAACGACGAAATCTCTCTCAACAGATTCTTAAGTAAAATAAGAATATATTGGCCGGACTCACTAGCTGCCGAATGGACTGAAACAAATACCGCAAGTCTTAAAAAACCGTCCGGTCACAGAGCTCTCGTGAGAGGGATTCTAGCACTTTTGCCGCACAACGAAGCATTAGATTTTATTACAATGTACACACCCAAAGAAAATAAAATACAATGGAATGAAGCTAATGAGATGGAACTAAGCATACAGAAACATATCGCCAAAAACATGCACATAGCTCGCCCCCAGCTGCCTGCTGAAGTGGTGCTCTGGTACGCCAAAGGAGATTATCTGCAGTACGCATTGCTTTCCTTATGCACCATGTATTACAATCTGAGATCAAGTGATATCCGGAAATATATTGCTCTCATGCTGAACGCGCCGGTTTCACTACAAAAACACGGTATCCGTCTAGCGTTTGTTAAATACGACACAGATGAGAAAATAGAGATGGCAGCAAAATCATGGAAAAAAACAAAGAATTCATCTATACGGGCCATCCTTTTTACATCAATTTTCAATTTGCTAAGCAAGGAGAAGAAAGCTATGACTATTAAAGCGATATGGTCAGTTCTTAGTTCTTTTATAGACGATCTAAATAAAGAAGAAAATAAAATAATTTACAAAACATTGGGAAAAGTTAGGGAGGTGCCTCTTAGCGTTGTAGGTGATTACTACCAGAAAGCATATTTATTTCTCAAGTCTCTACCAGTGGAGGTTGGCATTGCTAACGTATTGAACAAATTGATAGATAATGCTGAAAAATTCATTGAATATTTAGACCCTGAATTCGTTGAATCGTTTTTAGGTCCAATATCTTACATAATATCCAATCATGATAGTTATGGTGTAACGCATTTAGAAATACTGGCAGCTTATTTACTTTGTTCGAAAGATCCCGAAATTCAAATGCAAAAGTTCAACGACTTGATGCGGCCAGAGATTGAATCATGTGTTACATACTGGGCCATTGGTGAAACATTCTTATTAGACGGAATCCAGATTTTTCTGGGACATGTTTGCTCTAGAATACCTCACTTTGTGATTAATAAGAAAATGACAATGCCCATTGAGATGCTGAGTTATATTAGAGACGCTATATTGAGGGGGTCGTTGTGTGTAAAGGAACATTACGTAAAGATTCGTCGATGGCAGTTAACTGTCCAGTACTTAAAGACTATTGAGGAAATGAAAAAATCCGATGAACAACTTAGCTGGGAGAGCATCCGCACCGCGTCCGCACGACATATAGCATCGCTGTGTCACAAGTTCATCTTAGAAGACCAATGCACATTCTTTCCATCGATTTACTTATTGTTTAAAGAAACATTAAAAACTTTTTTCAATGATTTCGAAATACGAACAGTAGAGTTATTGAAAGTATTATATGAAATGTTAAGTTGGGAAGACTGTCCATCAATGTATATTCTCGTCCTAGAAATGATACCACCCGGGTGGACAAACGATTTTAAGCATTGGGAAAGGAAAATAAAAAAGAAAATATATTTCCACCCATCAGAAGAAGTTTCAATGCATTATTTCAAAAAGTTCAGTGATATATACAACACAGATTCAGAAGAAGACGATGATGATGATGATGACGACACCGACGAAGATTCTGAAACGTGCAGTACAAGTGGTGAAGAAGAACGCCAAGACGAACAAAATGTGGCTCATAAACGGAAGCCCATACAAGATGCTAATAAATCCACCAATAACGCATCTTTGTCCAATAACCGCTGTGACATTATGTAAAAAGTCCACTACCTATACTTGTTTTAGCTCGCTGCAATAACTATGAAAAAAGGTTGAATTAATTTTTTTTTTTAAATTTTCGCTATTTCATAACGGCTCTTAGATACAACTCTACGTTCAAAAACCTAACAACAACCTCTGCAGAACCTGTATAACCCAACTGTGCAGAATTAAGTGTTCTCATTCAGCTTCTCAGCTTAGTAACTTTCTGCAGCTGTCAGAGCTAAACTTGGACCGAGTATAATCATAATTATCTCCTTGTACTTTAATGTTTTCTGTGGATGTACCTAAAAAGTACAAGTTATGAGTTAGATTTAATTCGTGCTTAATTTAGAAATCAATGGACTATAGTCTTTAAATAAATTATATATAAAAAAAACCGGACAAGTACGATTAGGACTCGTGCTCTGAGGGTTCCGTTGGACAGAACCCTCAGAGCGCTAGTCCAAAAAAACCTAAGGTTGAATTATTGAAAGACAAACTTACCTTTGTAGTTGATTATAAGGTTCTTCTTTACATTCCAACTACAAAATATAAGTTTGTAATAGCAAAATAATTATTTTTAAATTATACTACTTCAAATTTGTAACTTTCAGATTTATTCCTATATATGTGCTATGAGACCTTGCCTTTTGCCAAATTTCATGATTCTAGATCAACGGGAAGTACCCTATAGGTTTTGGTTTTCCTGGGAAATCGCAAAATATGCGACGTAAACGTTCATATCTTTTGATTGTGTTGACTTACAACTTTTATTTTTTTACAGCCAAAAGAAACCGTAGACCCCCATGTATTTAGTATAAATTTCAACTTGATACCTTTACGCGTTCTTGAGAAAAAAGGTCTTGACAGACGGACAGACGGACAGACGGACAACGAAGTGATCCTATAAGGGTTCCGTTTTTTCCTTTTGAGGTACGGAACCCTAAAAAGAAGTCAAAATCTGAACTAAACAAAAAAAAAACCGTTTTATCTGTGTTCATTTTATACCTACTTATATCTTCGACAAAAATTCATTTTATTTTGGTCTAAGTTACCTACCTAGAAAATTTGTTAGAAAGTAAGAAAGTAGACGCAGTAGTTTAGTGGCTGTACAAGGATATTTTTAATTTATAAATAAAATGTGTAATCCCTTAATAATGTATGATTTTTATTATGTTTTAAGTTGTTGAACAGTCAGACGTATTAAAATTTGTAGAAAATATGTAAAATAAGGGGATTAAATCTATTAATTAAAGTGCAGTCGTTTCTAAGGGTTCCTTACCCAAAGGGTAAAAATGAAACCCTATTACTAAGTCTAAGATGTCTGTCTGTATGTCCGTCTGTACATCCTACCTATTAACGGCTCTATCTTTCGAACCTTAATAGATATATAGCCAGTTGAAATTTTCACAGAATATGTAATGTTTCGGCGGATTAACTAAGAAATAATAATAAAGTCAAAAAGTAAAAACTTAAGGGGATACAACAAACGATTTTTAACGTATTTTTGTATTTGCTCTAATAATGTAAAAACGGTAATACGTACAAGCGTCAAAACTTAGCATGATTAAAGTAGGTACCCACTTTAAAGTCTCTCTCTTCCCGACTATGAATCCCACATGGTGGTGGGGTCAGCCTTCCTTACTTTTCCTCCACTTCGCTCTACTTCCGACATCGTCTTCGGAAACCTTACACTCTCTCATGTCCTTAAGCACAACGTCATTCCACCTTGTCTTGGGTCTGCCTCTGGATCTTTGACCGGGGATGGAAAGTTGCAGTGCAAAATTCCCTACGTAATCAGATGGTCTCCTCTTTACTTGGCCATACCATCGCAGCCTACTCTCTTGCATCTTGTCGGAGATTTCGCCATCGCCTGGCTTCCGCGCACGTATCTACTCTTCCTAGATTTTATCGAGCCTGCCTGTTACACTGCCCAATGCCCATCCACCTCAGCATCTTCATTTCTGCAACTTGGACGTTTTTCCGAGTCATGGCTCACGTTTCACTGCCGTACATTAGTACTGGCTTTATAATAGTCTTATATATCAGACCTTTGAGCTTAACTGGCATCCTTTTGTCGCATGTAACACCTGTTACTTCTCGCCATTTTATCCACGCTGCAGCTATTCGGTGCTGAATGTTGCATTCCAGGTTCCCCGAATTGTGCTTCATACTATCCAGATACATGTACTAATCGCACACGGTCACTCAATGGATATCGGCCTTTTGTTACTTGGTTCCGGCTCGTTAAAACACATAAACTGGGATTTGACAACACTCAGCACTAGGCCACCGGCCTGTAACTGTCGTTTCCACTACAAAAATGCCTCTTGCAACTCCACGTTTCTCCTTGCAGATGGCTACATCGTCTGCATATAAAACTCCACGTTGCTGAATTCTGCACTACCTCAGTGAATGAGTCCAGAACCAAGCAAGTTGTCTTTTTGCACTACTTTTTGTATACTGTGGTGGTACGGAACTTTCAGTGCGCGAGCCCAACTCGCATTTGGCAGGTTTATTTAGCGATTTCAGGGTTTGTCTCTTTCAAAAAATTGTTCATAATAATGAGCATAATAATGTTCACCATACTATTTTAACCTTCCTTTCGGCTTAGCGCCACCACACCGTTCCTAGTAACCCTGTCTATGAAGGTATTTAATCTACCAACGTACCTACCTGTATAGGCTTCAACAAAAATAAAATGAATGGACGGGCCATAACCGTTGAACTTGCTCAGTAAAAATGAGGGAAAACCGTTGGACATATACTTCAACACCTAATTATAACCATTTACAGTAAATTTGTTACAAAAAAATAGATAGCGGTTTTTAATGTGTATTGACACTTCGGGAAAGCACACGAAGGCGTAATTTTGTCAGATGTTTCGTTATCATGTAACAATAGACAAGTGTCGCACTTCCTACGGCTAGAGACCGACTGAAACGAAGTGAGCGACGGCGCTCATTTTGTAATATTCAAAAGTGCGCTTCTTCTGGGCCCGTCCATTAATTTTATTTTGGTCGAAGTATATAGGTAGAATCGTCCTGTTAGTACACGGTGAACGTACTGCGATCTCCAAGCCGCCTGCCAAGCGTGGGGATTATGGCAACACCCCTCTAAGAGGGAGGCCTAGTTCAGCAGTGGACATTTAATGGCTGATGATGTGTATATAGGTAAAATACCTTCCTACACAGTCGGAAAATGTAAACTTGTAAACAAAAGTTATTACATTCGAACCTTTGAGTATAATTATTCCGTAGATAGGTATGGAACGGAAGGGTACATGACACAGATAGGTATAACTCTGTGGTATAGAACGTTATTCAGTGTGAAATTAGCAACGAACGATTACGAACGAATCTAAACCTTATTACAATGTGCCACGTATTAAAATGAAATATCAGTAACGATAAGAGCAGAGCACCACATGACTCACGAATGAACAGTATTATTTTTATTGCAAAACTGAATGGAATGCTTTTGCATGCATACCGGCTACGGCTATCGGCTTGTATTTTTGTTTTCGAAAAAATATCTGGGTAATTAGTGTCAAAATTAATTAGTCCAACATAGAGAGCATGGCAAAACGTGCAGATAATAGATGCAAGTTATGAAATTCAATAAAATGTTGTGCAATATAGAATTTAGTAATTCTAGAAGTCTATTATTATAAATATAATTCCGAACGACAAACCGTGAAAACCCAGTGATAAAATTTATCCGGCAGCATACAATAAGGTCACTGAGATGTAAGTAGGTACCTAAATGTTGCACTACCAATGACTTGACACGTGTTATTGTGCCCCAATCCAGTTTAGTATGTAACTGTGGTAGACTATCGACAGCAAGTGAAATTCAAATCAGACCAGAGTAAACTCCAGCGGTAAGTGATTATTTATACGATTATAGTTACGTGCATATAACATATATTCTCTTATTTTTTCCTATTTTTATGTTAATATATTTCATATAGTAGATAAATATATTAGAGTAGTGAGTCCGTCAATGAATGCAATAAATTATTTTACAATAACAACTCAATGCAGCTACAAAATTGCGCACTTTGTTGCTGTAGAAATAAAATTAATTAGCAAACCTAATTTTACAACTAGTCAAAATTTGATTAAATCCGAATGTCGATTTGCTGCTTTATAGCTAATATTGCTGCAGATATATTAAATTTCCTATGACATAAATTTTAAAGCTGCCTAAGATTATTTGCTGATCAATATAATTATTTTTGCCGACCACTAGAAGCAGCTCAATTCATTTTGTTTGCTGACAAAATAAAGTAGGTAATAGCTGCGGCCCAGGGTTTTACCCGCGTGGACATTACGTATTCTCTGGAACTGTAAATTTTCCCGGGAATCAAATGTAACCCATGTCACTCTCCGGCCCTCCAACTATCTAGATGCAAAAAATCACGTCGATCCGTTGTTCAGCTACGTGACCGAGTAACAAACTAAACGCATTTTCGCATTTAATAACACTAAAGTAGTATGAATATATGTAGGTACCTACATACATAATATTTATGTCTTGTTGTAGAAAAAATAATACTTAGCAGGTATAATAAGTACTGATCGGGACTTATCATAAGAATATCGGGTGCAGCAAACGAGCTCGCGCATTTGTTTTTTTTTAATGAATGTCTAGTTTTGAAAATCGTGCTTTGTGCTTGGGTACGGAACCCTAAAAATTATAAGTTACACATATCTTAGTCGTAGTGTTTTTTTAAAAATTAAAATTAAATTGTATTTATTGAGATTTAACACGGTCGAGCCAATAACATTAGTATCTCACAAATCAAAATCTGTATCTATGCATATAAATAAAAAATAATAAAGGAAATACATTAATTACAAAACAAGCTCACAAAAAATAAAGAATTTTAATTAAAATTAAAATGATTTTACATAATTATGTCAATAAAAATTGAGAATAAATAACGTCAATAAATAACAAATGTCAGAGAAACAAAAAGACACTAAAAGTCCAAATAATCATCAAAGTCAGAAGAAAGAAAACGAAACGGCTATATAATTTGACAAACGACATAAATGTTCAAATACAGTTACTGATTGCGCAGAAACTATAAGTGATATCGCTTTTGTATGTATTGAGAGTTGATAGTAAGTTTATCAAGGATCATTTCTGTGCCTCCTGTGATGAATGATACAAGTCAAAAATCAACACTTTACAGGAGAGCAAAAACAAGATTAAAAAAAATCTAGTTCGTGAACTAAGTGGGCTAGGTTACACTTAAGTACCTTCTTTTGTAGATAAAAACATTCACTTTCACTGTGCATTTTTATTTTTATTTAAAATGTCATTGTTTTAAAGTAATTCATGAAAAATCTGTAAGATGTACCTTTTTTAATTTTTAATATGTGTTTGAATTATGTGATAAGTGATACAAGTACAATTAAATTATCTTGCACCTAAAATTTGTCTTTGTGTAAACTGATATATAAGAAGTAAAAAAAACTAATAACTCATTACAATAATATACCTAACACAATGTTGTTCAAACAAATAATAAAAATACTACCCTAAAGATTAGATTGTTTTACGTATCTGTTCGCTATTATCATAATTTACCTGAATTATATCAGTATGCTAAAATTCTAGTCATTTGAAATATGTATTAAATGATACAAGTCAAGTTATACCCCTCATTAAAATACACATTTATTGTGAAAATAAATACAAGTTTTAAAAATATAATTAACGTTTCTTAAACTTCTTCAAAATTATTAACTTACTGACAAATAAGGCACAGTTTTATCAAAATTCTTAAGAGTTACACGTGAGTTACATTTCGCCATAAATTCGGTTCTTCTTTCATAACTTCCCAGACTCCAATACGTATCGAAAAGATTTTACCTTAAATGCACTGGCAACCTCTCTTTGCACTTTTTACGACAGTTGTCAAGATCACGTAATTCACGACTTTTCTTCGTCTATCCTGACGTTGTGTATTCGATGCCAGTGTTACGAAAATTACAGTATTAGTACAGCTCAGGACAAGAGAGCTAAACTGACCCGACACTTCACTGAGGACATCCCAGACATCAGCCTGTACGAGATTAGAATGGCTCTGAAATAGCTTAAGAACAACAAGGCACCGGGTGATGATGGAATCACGACAGAACTACTGCGAGCGGGTGGAAAACCGGTACTGTTAGTCCTCCAGAAGTTATTTAATTCAGTCATACTCGATGATACTACGCCTGAAGCATGGCACAGGAGTGTGGTGGTGCTCCTCTTCAAAAAGGTGATAACACCTTATTGAAGAATTATAGACCCATCTCACTCCTGAGCCATGTGTACAAGTTGTTCTCCAGAGTCATTACGAACCGTCTCGAAAGCAGGTTTGATGACTTTCAGCCTCCCGAACAAGTCGATTTCCGTAAAGGCTGGAGCACCATAGACCACATACACACGCTCCGCCAGATTATACAGAAGACTGAGGAGTATAATCAGCCATTATGCCTAGCGTTTGTGGACTATGAGAAAGCCTTTGATTCAATCGAAACCTGGGCAGTATTGCAGTCCCTCCAGCGTTGTCATATCGACTATAGGTATATCGAAGTGTTGAAGTGTTTGTATAGAAACGCCACCATGTCGATCCGATTACAGGAAGAGAGCACGGAACCAATCCAATTGCAGAAAGGCGTGAGACAGGGAGATGTTATCTCTCCGAAACTGTTCACGAATGCATTAGAGGACGTTTTCAAGCTCTTGGACTGGAACGGATTAGGCATCAACATTAACGGCGAATACATCACTCACCTTCGTTTGCCGATGATATATTCATCATGACAGAGTCGCTGGAGGACCTAAATACGATGCTCAGCGACCTCAGTAGTCTTTCCCAACAGGTTGGTCTTAAAATGAACATGGACAAGACAAAAATTATGTCCAATGTCCATGTTGAACCCGCACCGGTAGTCGTTGGGAAAGATACTCTCGAAGTTGTTGACCATTACACCTATCTTGGACAGATTGTTCAGTTAGGTAAGTCCAACTTAGGCAAAGAGGTCGCCCGAAGAATCCAACTCGGATGGGCAGCGTTCGGGAAATTGCGTGACATCTTCTCGTACAAGATACCACAGTGCTTAAAGACAAGAGTCTTTGAACAGTGTGTGTTACCAGTGATGACATATGGTACTGAGACGTGGTCCTTGACTGTTGGCCTTTTGGAAAAACTCAGAGTCACACAGCGGGCAATGGAGAGAGCCATGCTCGTAGTTTCTTTGCGCGATAGAATCCGAAACGTGGATATTCGCCGAAGAACCAAAAACCACCGACATAGCAGTTAAAAGTTGCAAGTTGAAGGGGCAATGGGCAGGCCACATCGCTCGAAGAACCGATAACCGATGGGGAAGAAAGATTCTTGAGTGGAGACCACGAACCGGAAGACGCAGCGTAGGTAGGCCTCCCACTAGATGGACCGACGACATAGTGAGAGTCGCTGGCATCCAGTGGATGCAAAAGGCAGGCTGTCGTTCTGTGTGGAGGTTAAAGGGGGAGGCCTATGTTCAGCAGTGGACGTCTTCTGGCTGATGATGATGATGATATTACGAAAAAGTTTTCTCTTTATTCTATCCTGTCTTCTTTCTTTATCACTTTTTCTTGTTTTATCTTTTTTTCTATCACTATTTTGCCGTTACTTTTCCAAAATGAACAACCAGGATTAGCATTTTCTGATGTGCTTGTTGGCGATGGTACTAACGCCCGTCGCCCGCGCTTCCCCGATCCCGCGTCACTTCACTCCTGTACAGCCCCGCGTATCCCCGCCTCCCTTATCATGGACGCAGTACGCACTTGTATCATTTAGCACATCTTGTTCTTCATATATATTTTTTAATTTTGTTTGAGTTTTAGATACAATTCTATTTATATTCGTTTACACATAAAAATTTATTTGTGTCGAATGGTCTATGTCAAGATGTATCACTTATCACAAATTAAGCAAATATTTAGATTCGGATTAATCGGTACATTTTGAATTGTACCCTAATTAGTATTGAGAAAAATTGGTTCAAAGCGATTTAATTCTAAATATGTCAATATTCACGGGAAATATACTGAAAAATAAAATGTGAAAACTAATATAATCGCTTTTATACCACAAAGCACGAAAAACAACGTGTGGATCAATTACTTTAAGGGGTCATAACTTGACATATATCTATATTCACGATTTTTTTGCCAAAATCCTGGCACTTATATCACATTGCACAAAATTATCTCCGAAACTATAGCAGATAGACAAACGTGAGTTGGACCAAAAAATTCGCAATTTTTTTCTCATCATTTTTTTGTTAAAATCACGAAAAGGGTACAACTCGACTTAAATCACTCATCACAGGAGGCACAGATTTGATTCCTACACACTTTTTATGTATCGTGTACGGTTTTCTTTAAAACTGTAAAAACGGCGGTTCGGGACACTTTCAGTTGTGGGACGGACGACGACGACACTTGATAAATTTAAACTTCGCTCTATAATGAGCATATTCCTATAGATAAATGTACTCCATATATTTTTTCAAATTTAGAGCGAATGAATGAACTAACTAACTATGTTTCACTCGACGTTTCGACCATTTTACAATAGTCGTAGTCATTGTTGGCAGGCGGGTAACTTCTGTTTTTTAAACATAGGCTTCAACCAAAATAAAATGAATGGCCAGGCCCAGATAAAGCGCATTTTTGAAGATTACTCACGCGGCGCTCACTTCGTTTCAGTCGGTCTCTAGCCGTAGGAAGAGCGACACGAGACTATTGTTACATGATAACGAAACATCTGACAAAAATATGCCTTCGTGTGCTTTCCCGAAGTGTAAATAGGTACACAACAAAAAACCGCTATCTATTTTTTGTAACAAATGTACTGTACATGGTTATAATTAGGTGTTGAAGTATATGTCCGACGGTTTTGACTCGTTTTTACTGAGCAAGTTCAATGGTTGTGGCGCGTCCATTCTTTTATTTTCCTCGAAGCATAAAGGTATACCTAGTCCTACCTACTTACATACATTATTTCATTCCAGACTAAACCATGGCGCCGCCCTTACAAGGACACACCCTTGGACAACGGCAGAAGTTTTATAATGGATTAGTTGATATAGCAATGGAGAGGAAGGTTTCAGATATACCTAAAATTAACTTCGAAGAAGATGACGTCGACAATATGATAAGAATCGACATGGCGAGTAAACAAAGAAACGTCGAGTATATTCTGGATGTTTTCAAATGTGAAGACATGCTGTACGTGTCGAGAGCCATCAATAAAAGCACCTGGCTAATAACTGACCCCCAGTACGCACACATCGTCAATCCGAAGTATCTACACAGCGAGCTCTTCCCTCAAATGAATGCTAAAGCCGTCACCAAACTGATGCTACATATAAGGCGACACTTAAAAGATGAAGTTCGTGTCAAAGCCTTTTATAAATACGTCTGCGAAAAGAATTCAACTGCAGCACTACAATGGCTGAGTAACTGCCCCTTAAAGTTCATAGAGACAATTGTTGCCGCTCGTGCCAAAGAAATTCCTATAAAATTGCTGCAAAGATTTTGTAAAAAATCAATAACCATTTTACACATTTTTCTAAAACACCGACCATGTAACGACGTCACCGACATAATAACGGTGACGAAATACTATTTAAAAAATAAAAAAACAACGAAAGAGTTTTTAGAAATTATGAATTACAGTCAACCGTACTACTTTCACTTAAAATTAAACGAGAAATATACACATATGGTCATGAAAACATGCCCGGAAATAATAAAGGGAAAATTTGCAACGTTCTATAAATACATTGATTTGCCAACTTTTGTAAAATACATTAGGGCAGATGAGATCAAACCTTTTTTAGTAAAAACGTCGAAAGATTGGAGGTCTTTCGAAACGTTAACACCGTTTTTGAACAAACTGCCACGTGAAGAAATTTTAGATTTCCTAAGTGTTCTTTACGCAGTCGAATATGACGATTCTAAGCATTCTAGAGAAAATGATAGAAGCAACGTCGAAGCACTTTTCTTCGCAATCGAAGACAGAACATATAGCTGTATTGGTACTCTCTGCCGATGGTATCGATTTGCACCTTTTGATATCGCGTTTCGTGATTTAAAGAAATTCATCTTCGCTGAGTCTGAACCTGAAAAAAGACACTTATTGCTGATCATATTGTTAACCTGTGCTGGTAATGATCGTGAACACCTTAAAACGGTCCTTCAATATTATCACGACAAGCACATCAACGAACCTTACTTGCATAAAAAAACATTCATTGACAGTCTGCTCTCCGAACACCATACGTTCAGGTTTGAAGATGGCACGTGGAATATATTAAACGCACTATTCCATAGCTCAGAAGTGTACGTTGAATCCACCAATGACGTACAAGCATCATTAATTCCCATCATAGTTCGCGATTTGTTAAACGATCAACCTGTTCACGAGGTTATAGAAGAAAAATTTGAAATAGAAACACTTAAAAACATCAAAACAAAACTAAGTTTAGATGAGCAGGATAAAGTATTTAATTACTTACACAACTTACTGGTGAAATGCTTAAATCTACAAAGCACAGGCAGTGAAACAGGAATGCGTAAAGCTATCGAGCTACTTAAAACTATGTGGACTTTAATCAATGACTGGGATAAAGTAGAATCTCATCACAGATTTGTAATAAACAAAACTGTTGAACTCTGTGAAGTTAACAAATTATCTTCTTGGGTTCAAGAGATGAAGAAGAGCCGCCGCAAGCGCAGGAACAAGAAACCTAATCGAGATTGGAAAATGAGAACAAGACATTTTAGACGACCAAAACCTGAGCCATATATAGATGTACCTTCAATTTATAAAATGGTAAAGTCATATAGAAAGCTTTTGTTTGAAAAATCGCTTGTGCTACAAGCTAACGAGGACGTATTGTTGAACGCATTGAAACACGATCCAGGACTACTGGCGCGCTATAGATCCGAAATAGATTTCTTGAGAAGCAACGACGAAATCTCTCTCAACAGATTCCTAAGTAAAATAAGAATATATTGGCCGGACTCACTAGCTGCCGAATGGACTGAAACAAATACCGCAAGTCTTAAAAAACCGTCCGGTCACAGAGCTCTCGTGAGAGGGATTCTAGCACTTTTGCCGCACAACGAAGCATTAGATTTTATTACAATGTACACACCCAAAGAAAATAAAATACAATGGAATGAAGCTAATGAGATGGAACTAAGCATACAGAAACATATCGCCAAAAACATGCACATAGCTCGCCCCCAGCTGCCTGCTGAAGTGGTGCTCTGGTACGCCAAAGGAGATTATCTGCAGTACGCATTGCTTTCCTTATGCACCATGTATTACAATCTGAGATCAAGTGATATCCGGAAATATATTGCTCTCATGCTGAACGCGCCGGTTTCACTACAAAAACACGGTATCCGTCTAGCGTTTGTTAAATACGACACAGATGAGAAAATAGAGATGGCAGCAAAATCATGGAAAAAAACAAAGAATTCATCTATACGGGCCATCCTTTTTACATCAATTTTCAATTTGCTAAGCAAGGAGAAGAAAGCTATGACTATTAAAGCGATATGGTCAGTTCTTAGTTCTTTTATAGACGATCTAAATAAAGAAGAAAATAAAATAATTTACAAAACATTGGGAAAAGTTAGGGAGGTGCCTCTTAGCGTTGTAGGTGATTACTACCAGAAAGCATATTTATTTCTCAAGTCTCTACCAGTGGAGGTTGGCATTGCTAACGTATTGAACAAATTGATAGATAATGCTGAAAAATTCATTGAATATTTAGACCTTGAATTCGTTGAATCGTTTTTAGGTCCAATATCTTACATAATATCCAATCATGATAGTTATGGTGTAACGCATTTAGAAATACTGGCAGCTTATTTACTTTGTTCGAAAGATCCCGAAATTCAAATGCAAAAGTTCAACGACTTGATGCGGCCAGAGATTGAATCATGTGTTACATACTGGGCCATTGGTGAAACATTCTTATTAGACGGAATCCAGATTTTTCTGGGACATGTTTGCTCTAGAATACCTCACTTTGTGATTAATAAGAAAATGACAATGCCCATTGAGATGCTGAGTTATATTAGAGACGCTATATTGAGGGGGTCGTTGTGTGTAAAGGAACATTACGTAAAGATTCGTCGATGGCAGTTAACTGTCCAGTACTTAAAGACTATTGAGGAAATGAAAAAATCCGATGAACAACTTAGCTGGGAGAGCATCCGCACCGCGTCCGCACGACATATAGCATCGCTGTGTCACAAGTTCATCTTAGAAGACCAATGCACATTCTTTCCATCGATTTACTTATTGTTTAAAGAAACATTAAAAACTTTTTTCAATGATTTCGAAATACGAACAGTAGAGTTATTGAAAGTATTATATGAAATGTTAAGTTGGGAAGACTGTCCATCAATGTATATTCTCGTCCTAGAAATGATACCACCCGGGTGGACAAACGATTTTAAGCATTGGGAAAGGAAAATAAAAAAGAAAATATATTTCCACCCATCAGAAGAAGTTTCAATGTATTATTTCAAAAAGTTCAGTGATATATACAACACAGATTCAGAAGAAGACGATGATGATGATGATGACGACACCGACGAAGGTTCTGAAACGTGCAGTACAAGTGGTGAAGAAGAACGCCAAGACGAACAAAATGTGGCTCATAAACGGAAGCCCATACAAGATGCTAATAAATCCACCAATAACGCATCTTTGTCCAATAACCGCTGTGACATTATGTAAAAAGTCCACTATCTATACTTGTTTTAGCTCGCTGCAATAACTATGAAAAAAGGTTAAATTAAAACATTTTTTTAAAATCTTCGCTATTTCATAACGGCTCTTAGATACAACTCTACGTTCAAAAACCTAACAACAATCTCTGCAGAACCTGTATAACCCAACCTGTGCAGAATTAAGTGTTCTCATTCAGCTTCTCAGCTTAGTAACTTTCTGCAGCTGTCAGAGCTAAACTTGGACCGAGTATAATCATAATTATCTCCTTGTACTTTAATTTATTCTGTGGATGTACCTAAAAAGTACAAGTTATGAGTTAGATTTAATTCGTGCTTAATTTAGAAATCAATGTGCTATAGTCTTTAAATAAATTATATATAAAAAAAACCGGACAAGTACGAGTAGGACTCGTGCTCTGAGGGTTCCGTTGGACAGAACCCTCAGAGCGCTAGTGCAAAAAAACCTAAGGTTGAATTATTGAAAGACAAACTTACCTTTGTAGTTGATTATAAGGTTCTTCTATACATTCCAACTACAAAATATAAGTTTGTAATAGCAAAATAATTATTTTTAAATTATATAACTTCAAATTTGTAACTTTCAGATTTATTCCTATATATGTGCTATGAGACCTTGCCTTTTGCCAAATTTCATGATTCTAGATCAACGGGAAGTACCCTATAGGTTTTGGTTTTCCTGGGAAATCGCAAAATATGCGACGTAAACGTTCATATCTTTTGATTGCGTTGACTTACAACTTTTATTTTTTTACAGCCAAAAGAAACCGTAGACCCAAGTATTTAGTATAAATTTCAACTTGATACCTTTACGCGTTCTTGAGAAAAAAGGCCTTGACAGACGGACAGACGGACAGACGGACAACGAAGTGATCCTATAAGGGTTCCGTTTTTTCCTTTTGAGGTACGGAACCCTAAAAAGAAGTCAAAATCTGAACTAAACAAAAAAATTTCCGTTTTATCTGTGTTCATTTTGTACCTACTTATATCTTCGACAAAAATTCATTTTATTTTGGTCTAAGTTACCTACCTAGAAAATTTGTTAGAAAGTAAGAAAGTAGACGCAGTAGCTTAGTGGCTGTACAAGGATATTTTTAATTTATAAATAAAATGTGTAATCCCTTAATAATGTATGATTTTTATTATCTTTTAAGTTAAACAGTCAGTCGTATTAAAATTTGTAGAAAATATGTAAAATAAGGGGATTAAATCCATTAATTAAAGTGCAGTCGTTTCTAAGGGTTCCTTACCCAAAGGGTAAAAACGAAACCCTATTACTAAGTCTAAGATGTCTGTCTGTATGTCCGTCTGTACATCCTACCTATTAACGGCTCTATCTTTCGAACCTTAATAGATATATAGCCAGTTGAAATTTTCACAGAATATGTAATGTTTCGGCGGATTAACTAAGAAATAATAATAAAGTCAAAAAGTAAAAACTTAAAGGGATACAACAAACGATTTTTAACGTATTTTTGTATTTGCTCTTATAATGTAAAAACGGTAATACGTACAAGCGTCAAAACTTAGCATGATTAGAGTAGGTACCCACTTTAAAGTCTCTCTCTTCCCGACTATGAATCCCACATGGTGGTGGGGTCAGCCTTCCTTACTTTTCCTCCACTTCGCTCTACTTCCGACATTGTCTTCGGAAACCTTACACTCTCTCATGTCCTTAAGCACAACGTCATTCCACCTTGTCTTGGGTCTGCCTCTGGATCTTTGACCGGGGATGGAAAGTTGCAGTGCAAAATTCCCTACGTAATCAGATGGTCTCCTCTTTACTTGGCCATACCATCGCAGCCTACTCTCTTGCATCTTGTCGGAGATTTCGCAATCGCCTGGCTTCCGCGCACGTATCTACTCTTCCTAGATTTTATCGAGCCTGCCTGTTACACTGCCCAATGCCCATCCACCTCAGCATCTTCATTTCTGCAACTTGGACGTTTTTCCGAGTCATGGCTCACGTTTCACTGCCGTACATTAGTACTGGCTTTATAATAGTCTTATATATCAGACCTTTGAGCTTAACTGGCATCCTTTTGTCGCATGTGACACCTGTTACTTCTCGCCATTTTATCCACGCTGCAGCTATTCGGTGCTGAATGTTGCATTCCAGGTTCCCCGAATTGTGCTTCATACTATCCAGATACATGTACTAATCGCACACGGTCACTCAATGGATATCGGCCTTTTGTTACTTGGTTCCGGCTCGTTAAAAGACATAAACTGGGATTTGGCAACACTCAGCACTAGGCCACCGGCCTGTAACTGTCGTTTCCACTACAAAAATGCCTCTTGCAACTCCACGTTTCTCCTTGCAGATGGCTACATCGTCTGCATATAAAACTCCACGTTGCTGAATTCTGCACTACCTCAGTGAATGAGTCCAGAACCAAGCAAGTTGTCTTTTTGCACTACTTTTTGTATACTGTGGTGGTACGGAACTTTCAGTGCGCGAGCCCAACTCGCATTTGGCAGGTTTATTTAGCGATTTCAGGGTTTGTCTCTTTCAAAAAATTGTTCATAATAATGAGCATAATAATGTTCACCATACTATTTTAACCTTCCTTTCGGCTTAGCGCCACCACACCGTTCCTAGTAACCCTGTCTATGAAGGTATTTAATCTACCAACGTACCTACCTGTATAGGCTTCAACAAAAATAAAATGAATGGACGGGCCATAACCGTTGAACTTGCTCAGTAAAAATGAGGGAAAACCGTTGGACATATACTTCAACACCTAATTATAACCATTTACAGTAAATTTGTTACAAAAAAATAGATAGCGGTTTTTAATGTGTATTGACACTTCGGGAAAGCACACGAAGGCGTAATTTTGTCAGATGTTTCGTTATCATGTAACAATAGACAAGTGTCGCACTTCCTACGGCTAGAGACCGACTGAAACGAAGTGAGCGACGGCGCTCATTTTGTAATATTCAAAAGTGCGCTTCTTCTGGGCCCGTCCATTAATTTTATTTTGGTCGAAGTATATAGGTAGAATCGTCCTGTTAGTACACGGTGAACGTACTGCGATCTCCAAGCCGCCTGCCAAGCGTGGGGATTATGGCAACACCCCTCTAAGAGGGAGGCCTAGTTCAGCAGTGGACATTTAATGGCTGATGATGTGTATATAGGTAAAATACCTTCCTACACAGTCGGAAAATGTAAACTTGTAAACAAAAGTTATTACATTCGAACCTTTGAGTATAATTATTCTGTAGATAGGTATGGAACGGAAGGGTACATGACACAGATAGGTATAACTCTGTGGTATAGAACGTTATTCAGTGTGAAATTAGCAACGAACGATTACGAACGAATCTAAACCTTATTACAATGTGCCACGTATTAAAATGAAATATCAGTAACGATAAGAGCAGAGCACCACATGACTCACGAATGAACAGTATTATTTTTATTGCAAAACAGAATGGAATGCTTTTGCATGCATACCGGCTACGGCTATCGGCTTGTATTTTTGTTTTCGAAAAAATATCTGGGTAATTAGTGTCAAAATTAATTAGTCCAACATAGAGAGCATGGCAAAACGTGCAGATAATAGATGCAAGTTATGAAATTCAATAAAATGTTGTGCAATATAGAATTTAGTAATTCTAGAAGTCTATTATTATAAATATAATTCCGAACGACAAACCGTGAAAACCCAGTGATAAAATTTATCCGGCAGCATACAATAAGGTCACTGAGATGTAAGTAGGTACCTAAATGTTGCACTACCAATGACTTGACACGTGTTATTGTGCCCCAATCCAGTTTAGTATGTAACTGTGGTAGACTTTCGACAGCACTACAGTAAACAAGTGAAATTCAAATCAGACCAGAGTAAACTCCAGCGGTAAGTGATTATTTATACGATTATAGTTACGTGCATATAACATATATTCTCTTCTTTTTGCCTATTTTTATGTTAATATATTTCATATAGTAGATAAATATATTAGAGTAGTGAGTCCGTCAATGAATGTAATAAATTATTTTACAATAACAACTCAATGCAGCTACAAAATTGCGCCCTTTGTTGCTGTAGAAATAAAATTAATTAGCAAACCTAATTTTACAACTAGTCAAAATTTGATTAAATCCGAATGTCGATTTGCTGCTTTATAGCTAATATTGCTGCAGATATATTAAATTTCCTATGACATAAATTTTAAAGCTGGCTAAGATTATTTGCTGATCAATATAATTATTTTTGCCGACCACTAGAAGCAGCTCAATTCAATTTGTTTGCTGACAAAATACAATTTTTAGCTGAACGTTTAAATGATAGCCATTATAAAGTAGGTAATAGCTGCAGCCCAGGGTTTTACCCGCGTGGACATTACGTATTCTCTGGAACTGTAAATTTTCCCGGGAATCAAATGTAACCCATGTCACTCTCCGGCCCTCCAACTATCTAGATGCAAAAAATCACGTCGATCCGTTGTTCAGCTACGTGACCGAGTAACAAACTAAACACATTTTCGCATTTAATAACACTAAAGTAGTATGAATATATGTAGGTACCTACATACATAATATTTATGTCTTGTTGTAGAAAAAATAATACTTAGCAGGTATAATAAGTACTGATCGGGACTTATCATGAGAATATCGCGTGCAGCAAACGAGCTCGCGCATTTGTTTTTTTTTAATGAATGTCTAGTTTTGAAAATCGTGCTTTGTGCTTGGGTACGGAACCCTAAAAATTATAAGTTACACATATCTTAGTCGTAGTGTTTTTAAAAAAAATTAAATTAAATTGTATTTATTGAGATTTAACACGGTCGAGCCAATAACATTAGTATCTCACAAATCAAAATCTTTATCTATGCATATAAATAAAAAATAATAAAGGAAATACATTAATTACAAAACAAGCTCACAAAAAATAAAGAATTTTAATTAAAATTAAAATTATTTTACATAATTATGTCAATAAAAATTGAGAATAAATAACGTCAATAAACAACAAATGTCAGAGAAACAAAAAGACACTAAAAGTCTAAATAATCATCAAAGTCAGAAGAAAGAAAACGAAACGGCTATATAATTTGACAAACGACATAAATGTTCAAATACAGTTACTGATTGCGCAGAAACTATAAGTGATATCGCTTTTGTATGTATTGAGAGTTGATAGTAAGTTTATCAAGGATCATTTGATTCCTACACACTTTTTATGTATCGTGTACGGTTTTCTTTAAAACTGTAAAAACGGCGGTTCGGGACACTTTCAGTTGTGGGACGGACGACGACGACACTTGATAAATTTAAACTTCGCTCTATAATGAGCATATTCCTATAGATAAATGTACTCCATATATTTTTTCAAATTTAGAGCGAATGAATGAACTAACTAACTATGTTTCACTCGACGTTTCGACCATTTTACAATAGTCGTAGTCATTGTTGGCAGGCGGGTAACTTCTGTTTTTTAAACATAGGCTTCAACCAAAATAAAATGAATGGCCAGGCCCAGATAAAGCGCATTTTTGAAGATTACTCACGCGGCGCTCACTTCGTTTCAGTCGGTCTCTAGCCGTAGGAAGAGCGACACAAGACTATTGTTACATGATAACGAAACATCTGACAAAAATATGCCTTCGTGTGCTTTCCCGAAGTGTAAATAGGTACACAACAAAAAACCGCTATCTATTTATTGTAACAAATGTACTGTACATGATTATAATTAGGCGTTGAAATATTATGTCAGACGGTTTTGACTCGTTTTTACTGAGCAAGTTCAATGGTTGTGGCCCGTCCATTCATTTATTTTCCTCGAAGCATAAAGGTCCTACCTACTTACATACATTATTTCATTCCAGACTAAACCATGGCGCCGCCCTTACAAGGACACACCCTTGGACAACGGCAGAAGTTTTATAATGGATTAGTTGATATAGCAATGGAGAGGAAGGTTTCAGATATACCTAAAATTAACTTCGAAGAAGATGACGTCGACAATATGATAAGAATCGACATGGCGAGTAAACAAAGAAACGTCGAGTATATTCTGGATGTTTTCAAATGTGAAGACATGCTGTACGTGTCGAGAGCCATCAATAAAAGCACCTGGCTAATAACTGACCCCCAGTACGCACACATCGTCAATCCGAAGTATCTACACAGCGAGCTCTTCCCTCAAATGAATGCTAAAGCCGTCACCAAACTGATGCTACATATAAGGCGACACTTAAAAGATGAAGTTCGTGTCAAAGCCTTTTATAAATACGTCTGCGAAAAGAATTCAACTGCAGCACTACAATGGCTGAGTAACTGCCCCTTAAAGTTCATAGAGACAATTGTTGCCGCTCGTGCTAAAGAAATTCCTATAAAATTGCTGCAAAGATTTTGTAAAAAATCAATAACCATTTTACACATTTTTCTAAAACACCGACCATGTAACGACGTCACCGACATAATAACGGTGACGAAATACTATTTAAAAAATAAAAAAACAACGGAAGAGTTTTTAGAAATTATGGATTACAGTCAACCGTACTACTTTCACTTAAAATTAAACGAGAAATATACACATATGGTCATGAAAACATGCCCGGAAATAATAAAGGGAAAATTTGCAACGTTCTATAAATACATTGATTTGCCAACTTTTGTAAAATACATTAGGGCAGATGAGATCAAACCTTTTTTAGTAAAAACGTCGAAAGATTGGAGGTCTTTCGAAACGTTAACACCGTTTTTGAACAAACTGCCACGTGAAGAAATTTTAGATTTCCTCAGTGTTCTTTACGCAGTCGAATATGACGATTCTAAGCATTCTAGAGAAAATGATAGAAGCAACGTCGAAGCACTTTTCTTCGCAATCGAAGACAGAACATATAGCTGTATTGGTACTCTCTGCCGATGGTATCGATTTGCACCTTTTGATATCGCGTTTTGTGATTTAAAGAAATTCATCTTCGCTGAGTCTGAACCTGAAAAAAGACACTTATTGCTGATCATATTGTTAACCTGTGCTGGTAATGATCGTGAACACCTTAAAACGGTACTTCAATATTATCACGACAAGCACATCAACGAACCTTACTTGCATAAAAAAACATTCATTGACAGTCTGCTCTCCGAACACCATACGTTCAGGTTTGAAGATGGCACGTGGAATATATTAAACGCACTATTCCATAGCTCAGAAGTGTACGTTGAATCCACCAATGACGTACAAGCATCATTAATTCCCATCATAGTTCGCGATTTGTTAAACGATCAACCTGTTCACGAGGTTATAGAAGAAAAATTTGAAATAGAAACACTTAAAAACATCAAAACAAAACTAAGTTTAGATGAGCAGGATAAAGTATTTAATTACTTACACAACTTACTGGTGAAACGCTTAAATCTACAAAGCACAGGCAGTGAAACAGGAATGCGTAAAGCTATCGAGCTACTTAAAACTATGTGGACTTTAATCAATGACTGGGATAAAGTAGAATCTCATCACAGATTTGTAATAAACAAAACTGTTGAACTCTGTGAAGTTAACAAATTATCTTCTTGGGTTCAAGAGATGAAGAAGAGCCGCCGCAAGCGCAGGAACAAGAAACCTAATCGAGATTGGAAAATGAGAACAAGACATTTTAGACGACCAAAACCTGAGCCATATATAGATGTACCTTCAATTTATAAAATGGTAAAGTCATATAGAAAGCTTTTGTTTGAAAAATCGCTTGTGCTACAAGCTAACGAGGACGTATTGTTGAACGCATTGAAACACGATCCAGGACTACTGGCGCGCTATAGATCCGAAATAGATTTCTTGAGAAGCAACGACGAAATCTCTCTCAACAGATTCCTAAGTAAAATAAGAATATATTGGCCGGACTCACTAGCTGCCGAATGGACTGAAACAAATACCGCAAGTCTTAAAAAACCGTCCGGTCACAGAGCTCTCGTGAGAGGGATTCTAGCACTTTTGCCGCACAACGAAGCATTAGATTTTATTACAATGTACACACCCAAAGAAAATAAAATACAATGGAATGAAGCTAATGAGATGGAACTAAGCATACAGAAACATATCGCCAAAAACATGCACATAGCTCGCCCCCAGCTGCCTGCTGAAGTGGTGCTCTGGTACGCCAAAGGAGATTATCTGCAGTACGCATTGCTTTCCTTATGCACCATGTATTACAATCTGAGATCAAGTGATATCCGGAAATATATTGCTCTCATGCTGAACGCGCCGGTTTCACTACAAAAACACGGTATCCGTCTAGCGTTTGTTAAATACGACACAGAAGAGAAAATAGAGATGGCAGCAAAATCATGGAAAAAAACAAAGAATTCATCTATACGGGCCATCCTTTTTACATCAATTTTCAATTTGCTAAGCAAGGAGAAGAAAGCTATGACTATTAAAGCGATATGGTCAGTTCTTAGTTCTTTTATAGACGATCTAAATAAAGAAGAAAATAAAATAATTTACAAAACATTGGGAAAAGTTAGGGAGGTGCCTCTTAGCGTTGTAGGTGATTACTACCAGAAAGCATATTTATTTCTCAAGTCTCTACCAGTGGAGGTTGGCATTGCTAACGTATTGAACAAATTGATAGATAATGCTGGAAAATTCATTGAATATTTAGACCCTGAATTCGTTGAATCGTTTTTAGGTCCAATATCTTACATAATATCCAATCATGATAGTTATGGTGTAACGCATTTAGAAATACTGGCAGCTTATTTACTTTGTTCGAAAGATCCCGAAATTCAAATGCAAAAGTTCAACGACTTGATGCGGCCAGAGATTGAATCATGTGTTACATACTGGGCCATTGGTGAAACATTCTTATTAGACGGAATCCAGATTTTTCTGGGACATGTTTGCTCTAGAATACCTCACTTTGTGATTAATAAGAAAATGACAATGCCCATTGAGATGCTGAGTTATATTAGAGACGCTATATTGAGGGGGTCGTTGTGTGTAAAGGAACATTACGTAAAGATTCGTCGATGGCAGTTAACTGTCCAGTACTTAGAGACTATTGAGGAAATGAAAAAATCCGATGAACAACTTAGCTGGGAGAGCATCCGCACCGCGTCCGCACGACATATAGCATCGCTGTGTCACAAGTTCATCTTAGAAGACCAATGCACATTCTTTCCATCGATTTACTTATTGTTTAAAGAAACATTAAAAACTTTTTTCAATGATTTCGAAATACGAACAGTAGAGTTATTGAAAGTATTATATGAAATGTTAAGTTGGGAAGACTGTCCATCAATGTATATTCTCGTCCTAGAAATGATACCACCCGGGTGGACAAACGATTTTAAGCATTGGGAAAGGAAAATAAAAAAGAAAATATATTTCCACCCATCAGAAGAAGTTTCAATGCATTATTTCAAAAAGTTCAGTGATATATACAACACAGA
Source organism: Agriopis marginaria (assembly GCA_932305915.1). NCBI lineage: Eukaryota > Metazoa > Arthropoda > Insecta > Lepidoptera > Geometridae > Agriopis > Agriopis marginaria. The sequence goes on from OW029935.1 coordinate 693,971, forward strand.
TTCAGAAGAAGACGATGATGATGATGATGACGACACCGACGAAGATTCTGAAACGTGCAGTACAAGTGGTGAAGAAGAACGCCAAGACGAACAAAATGTGGCTCATAAACGGAAGCCCATACAAGATGCTAATAAATCCACCAATAACGCATCTTTGTCCAATAACCGCTGTGACATTATGTAAAAAGTCCACTACCTATACTTGTTTTAGCTCGCTGCAATAACTATGAAAAAAGGTTGAATTTTTTTTTTTTTTTTAATTTTCGCTATTTCATAACGGCTCTTAGATACAACTCTACGTTCAAAAACCTAACAACAACCTCTGCAGAACCTGTATAACCCAACCTGTGCAGAATTAAGTGTTCTCATTCAGCTTCTCAGCTTAGTAACTTTCTGCAGCTGTCAGAGCTAAACTTGGACCGAGTATAATCATAACTATCTCCTTGTACTTTAATGTTTTCTGTGGATGTACCTAAAAAGTACAAGTTATGAGTTAGATTTAATTCGTGCTTAATTTAGAAATCAATGGGCTATATATATATGTATATATATAGTCTTTAAATAAATTATATATAAAAAAAGAAGTCAAAATCTGAACTAAACAAAAAAAAAATGCCCGTTTTATGTGTTCATTTTGTACCTACTTATATCTTCGACAAAAATTCATTATATTTTGGTCTAAGTTACCTACCTAGAAAATTTGTTAGAAAGTAAGAAAGTAGACGCAGTAGTTTAGTGGCTGTACAAGGATATTTTTAATTTATAAATAAAATGTGTAATCCCTTAATAATGTATGATTTTTATTATCTTTAAAGTTGTTGAACAGTCAGTCGTATTAAAATTTGTAGAAAATATGTAAAATAAGGGGATTAAATCTATTAATTAAAGTGCAGTCGTTTCTAAGGGTTCCTTACCCAAAGGGTAAAAACGAAACCCTATTACTAAGTCTTAGATGTCTGTCTGTATGTCCGTCTGTACATCCTACCTATTAACGGCTGTATCTTTCGAACCTTAATAGATATATAGCCAGATGAAATTTTCACAGAATATGTAATGTTTCGGCGGATTAACTAAGAAATAATAATAATGTGAAAAAGTAAAAACTTAAGGGGATACAACAAACGATTTTTAACGTATTTTTGTATTTGCTCTAATAATGTAAAAACGGGAATACGTACAAGCGTCCAAACTTAGCATGATAAAAGTAGGTACCCACTTTAAAGTCTCTTCCCAACTATGAATCCCACATGGTGGTGGGGTCAGCCTTCCTTACTTTTCCTCTACTTTGCTCTACTTCCGACATCGTCTTCGGAAACCTTACACTCTCTCATGTCCTTAAGCACAACGTCATTCCACCTTGTCTTGGGTCTGCCTCTGGATCTTTGACCGGGGATGGAAAGTTGCAGTGCAAAATTCCCTACGTAATCAGGTGGTCTCCTCTTTACTTGGCCATACCATCGCAGCCTACTCTCTTGCATCTTGTCGGAGATTTCGCAATCGCTTGGCTTCCGCGCACGTATCTACTCTTCCTAGATTTTATCGAGCCTGCCTGTTACACAGCCTAATGCCCATCCACCTCAGCATCTTCATTTCTGCAACTTGGACGTTTTTCCGAGTCATGGCTCACGTTTCACTGCCGTACATTAGTACTGGCTTTATAATATATATCAGACCTTTGAGCTTAACTGGCATCCTTTTGTCGCATGTAACACCTGTTACTTCTCGCCATTTTATCCACGCTGCAGCTATTCGGTGCTGAATGTTGCATTCCAGGTTCCCCGAATTGTGCTTCATACTATCCAGATACATGTACTAATCGCACACGGTCACTCAATGGATATCGGCCTTTTGTTACTTGGTTCCGGCTCGTTAAAAGACATAAACTGGGATTTGACAACACTCAGCACTAGGCCACCGGCCTGTAACTGTCGTTTCCACTACAAAAATGCCTCTTGCAACTCCACGTTTCTCCTTGCAGATGGCTACATCGTCTGCATATAAAAATCCACGTTGCTGAATTCTGCACTACCTCAGTGAATGAGTCCAGAACCAAGCAAGTTGTCTTTTTGCACTACTTTTTGTATACTGTGGTGGTACGGAACTTTCAGTGCGCGAGCCCACCTCGCATTTGGCAGGTTTATTTAGCGATTTCAGGGTTTGTCTCTTTCAAAAAATTGTTCATAATAATGAGCATAATAATGTTCACCATACTATTTTAACCTTCCTTTCGGCTTAGCGCCACCACACCGTTCCTAGTAACCCTGTCTATGAAGGTATTTAATCTACCAACGTACCTACCTGTATAGGCTTCAACAAAAATAAAATGAATGGACGGGCCATAACCGTTGAACTTGCTCAGTAAAAATGAGGGAAAACCGTTGGACATATACTTCAACACCTAATTATAACCATTTACAGTAAATTTGTTACAAAAAAATAGATAGCGGTTTTTAATGTGTATTGACACTTCGGGAAAGCACACGAAGGCGTAATTTTGTCAGATGTTTCGTTATCATGTAACAATAGACAAGTGTCGCACTTCCTACGGCTAGAGACCGACTGAAACGAAGTGAGCGACGGCGCTCATTTTGTAATATTCAAAAGTGCGCTTCTTCTGGGCCCGTCCATTAATTTTATTTTGGTCGAAGTATATAGGTAGAATCGTCCTGTTAGTACACGGTGAACGTACTGCGATCTCCAAGCCGCCTGCCAAGCGTGGGGATTATGGCAACACCCCTCTAAGAGGGAGGCCTAGTTCAGCAGTGGACATTTAATGGCTGATGATGTGTATATAGGTAAAATACCTTCCTACACAGTCGGAAAATGTAAACTTGTAAACAAAAGTTATTACATTCGAACCTTTGAGTATAATTATTCCGTAGATAGGTATGGAACGGAAGGGTACATGACACAGATAGGTATAACTCTGTGGTATAGAACGTTATTCAGTGTGAAATTAGCAACGAACGATTACGAACGAATCTAAACCTTATTACAATGTGCCACGTATTAAAATGAAATATCAGTAACGATAAGAGCAGAGCACCACATGACTCACGAATGAACAGTATTATTTTTATTGCAAAACAGAATGGAATGCTTTTGCATGCATACCGGCTACGGCTATCGGCTTGTATTTTTGTTTTCGAAAAAATATCTGGGTAATTAGTGTCAAAATTAATTAGTCCAACATAGAGAGCATGGCAAAACGTGCAGATAATAGATGCAAGTTATGAAATTCAATAAAATGTTGTGCAATATAGAATTTAGTAATTCTAGAAGTCTATTATTATAAATATAATTCCGAACGACAAACCGTGAAAACCCAGTGATAAAATTTATCCGGCAGCATACAATAAGGTCACTGAGATGTAAGTAGGTACCTAAATGTTGCACTACCAATGACTTGACACGTGTTATTGTGCCCCAATCCAGTTTAGTATGTAACTGTGGTAGACTATCGACAGCACTACAGTAAACAAGTGAAATTCAAATCAGACCAGAGTAAACTCCAGCGGTAAGTGATTATTTATACGATTATAGTTACGTGCATATAACATATATTCTCTTCTTTTTTCCTATTTTTATGTTAATATATTTCATATAGTAGATAAATATATTAGAGTAGTGAGTCCGTCAATGAATGTAATAAATTATTTTACAATAACAACTCAATGCAGCTACAAAATTGCGCACTTTGTTGCTGTAGAAATAAAATTAATTAGCAAACCTAATTTTACAACTAGTCAAAATTTGATTAAATCCGAATGTCGATTTGCTGCTTTATAGCTAATATTGCTGCAGATATATTAAATTTCCTATGACATAAATTTTAAAGCTGCCTAAGATTATTTGCTGATCAATATAATTATTTTTGCCGACCACTAGAAGCAGCTCAATTCATTTTGTTTGCTGACAAAATACAATTTTTAGCTGAACGTTTAAATGATAGCCATTATAAAGTAGGTAATAGCTGCGGCCCAGGGTTTTACCCGCGTGGACATTACCTATTCTCTGGAACTGTAAATTTTCCCGGGAATCAAATGTAACCCATGTCACTCTCCAGCCCTCCAACTACCTAGATGCAAAAAATCACGTCGATCCGTTGTTCAGCTACGTGACCGAGTAACAAACTAAACACATTTTCGCATTTAATAACACTAAAGTAGTATGAATATATGTAGGTACCTACATACATAATATTTATGTCTTGTTGTAGAAAAAATAATACTTAGCAGGTATAATAAGTACTGATCGGGACTTATCATAAGAATATCGGGTGCAGCAAACGAGCTCGCGCATTTGTTTTTTTTTAATGAATGTCTAGTTTTGAAAATCGTGCTTTGTGCTTGGGTACGGAACCCTAAAAATTATAAGTTACACATATCTTAGTCGTAGTGTTTTAAAAAAAAATTAAATTAAATTGTATTTATTGAGATTTAACACGGTCGAGCCAATAACATTAGTATCAGTAGGATAATATTGGGCATTCTAACCCACCTTCGTTTCACTCAGTGGTTTAGAATTCCCAATATTACTGAGATTTTTTGCTACTATTTAAATCAAGTTTTCCAATAGATTGGGTGCAATATTATTAGCTTTACGCGCCGTTCGCTACCGGAATCCACACCTATAAATAGAATCAAAACATGCACACAGTAAAGACAAGATAAAGGAAATTGAACCGTCGTATGTATGTAGGTGTTGAAGTATTATTTACACAAATTCATTTGGCGATGGATAAATAAATCCATAGACTTGATTTGGTTCGTTTATAAAAATAGTTAATTAATTTGATTCGAATAAAAACCAACACTCCTTAGCAATGTGCTATGACTAGATTTTCTCGAGGTTGCCTTTAAAAACATTTCATATCCCGTTTCAAGTTAGGTTTCCGAACAATGCTTACGAGTATTACAAGTCGACCCGATTGGCTCGAGGTAACCCCTAGAAATCAAGTTTCTAAACCACGTTTTTGGCTGCAGGCCCTTCATATCATGGAGCTTTGCAAAGTGAAATGGCTCGATTAGCTCGAGGTAACCCTTAAAAACAATGATTCGTAATAATCATGTTTCTAAACCACGATTTTGGCTCAGGTACCTCCATAACACAAACAGTGCAAAGTGATATGACCCGATTTGGTTCAAGGTTACCCTTAGAATCTTAGATTTCCCGTCCTTGTTTTGGATCAGGCCCTCCGACAATTTACACTCAAGCATTGTGACCCTATTTGGTTGAGGATACTCATAATTAGTTTTTTTGTAACCATACTAAGGACCACCTTCACAACACAAAGCTATGAGTTTATTCGTTTTGTATCAAAACACCGTATTTTATATCACACTAAATATTTCTTTGTTAATTTGATTACAAAATGATTTTATTTTTAAAGTTAAACAAATTAATTATTTTCATTGAACCCATTTTTTACCCACCTTATTATATTTAGTTAACCGGTTTGTAACGATAAACTAAAACGATTTACTTGATAAATATGACGAATAAATTGATTATTTTTAATTTTAATTTGAAGAAAATTTTGGTGAATACTCACTTTTATTCCGGGTTTCCTTATTTGCACTAATTATCTTTTCCACATAATTAATTAGGTAACGAAAATATTAAGTTATTGAAAATACACTAAACACAGCGTGAGAAAGAATGTAACTGTGCCACATACTGAAATAAGATATCTATAATGTCTCTTTGCAATACAAACTAATTTAGTCAAGGAGCCATCGTTCAAACATATTACGAATATAATTATTAGTAACAACATAATTACAGATTTAGACACTGAACTACATTCCCTGTACTACATATAATATATTGAAATATTTTATTTATGTATAAATGTTTGTTAAAAATAACTTTCTTGCACACACTGGCGTTTGCAGATAAGTATGTGTTTTGAAGTTGTATATTATAAGAATGTAAAAATATAGGCACATGCTTTAGAAGAAGAAAAAAAAATGCATGACTATGGGATAAAAATGAATGTAACATATCGAGCCGTTTAGGCTATAGGAGGTTCTAAGAAAGTTATAAACATAATCATAATTATACTTAGTACCTACACCAAAAACTTTAGAATTTTTCTTGAGCAGTCAAATAAAACATACTTCGCCTCCTTGACTATTGAGTACATTGCAATTGCGCTGATTGCAATGCATGCATAATTGGGTACAGTCCAGACGAGCGTTAAATAAATACGTGTTAATAGGTGATTCGTAAAGTTTATAGGATGGCAGGTGAAACGCTGCTAGTGATTAATATAAAAACGCATTAGAGTTGGTTAAACTGATAAGAAATATATTGACTATTTCTATAACGGAAATCATAAAATTTATGTATAGTACTTTGATTATACATTTTTCCATCAAGTTGATGAAAACCCTTTAATCTTCTCCTTTCTTATTTATAAAAGGTATGTTTCCATATAGACTTCAAAACGGCAAACCGATATTGACGGGACTTTCACTGGCAGATAGCTGATGTTATAAGGAGTAACTTAGGATACTTTTCATCATCATTATCATTATTTTTCATTACCACGCGGGTGAAACCGCGGGGTGCAGCTTGTTAATTATAAAAGTAAGAACAAGCGTTTATTAACCGCTCGTTTGCATACGATCGGTTAGATTTCAAAGAAGCGGCGAACTCATCCTTTGAAAGCGGAGTAAGCAGAGTAAGCGGTTTATTTGTACTTTACATATTATTGACTAGCTGCGCCACGCGGTTTCACCCGCGTTATATACTTCAATGTATAAGACATAATGCTAAAATGTGAATGCTTGCCATTCCATATAATATGTATGAGAAAATTTATTTTCTACATAACTGATTATTTTATGAATTTTTCCGATATATCTTTTTGCTATTCAGGGCGGAGAGGAATCCAACAAATTAAAGATCATGAAAATGGGTGCAATTATTCTCGAGTTATAAATGGTGTAACATACACCACTTTGTTTTACATAATTTATATATATATATAGATACTATTATTTTGCATAATCGATAATTTTAGCATTTGTCCTTTTCTTTCCTGTGGTTGTTGTTGTAACAAGTCTAATCAGATATCAATAAACGTTTGAATTCTATAATTAATCTGTATACACACAGAGTTCGTATTTGCATGCTTCATAAAGATGGATAACTGATTTCAGCTGGAAAAGTTTATTGCTAACGATGCTAAATTTGCCAATTTAAATAGGGTGATTATTTGTAATTTACCATTATTTGTGAGAAAGTCCCAACTGTGAAGACGCGAAAACTCCAGTGATTTCAGCGGAACATTAAAAGCGAAAATTAAAATGTTAGTGAGTATTTAATTTTCGATTCAACATTATTGCACACTGTTTTGTACTCAACATTTTTCTTTACTGATTTTTTTCCGATTTATTTTTAGGTCTGACTCAGAATTTGAATATACCAACTCCCAGTGCGCACCGTCACCGCAAAAAAAGGCAAAAAAACAGCGTTCTACCACCACCGTCACCGTTCATAGCGCAACGCCGAAGACATCAAAAGCTAAAGCGCAGAGAGTAATCGAGTAAGTATCCATACATTTTACATATAAATTATAATCAAATTCAATCGCAATTATTTAGTTTGAAACTAATAAATCAATTATTGTTTCAGATCCTCTTCTGAATCCGAAGTAGATTCTCCTCCAGTTGCAGCACCGCTCGTGAAAAAAGCAGCTGCCAAACCCAGAATAAAAAAACAGCCAGCTCCTGAACAACCTTCAAGCGGGTAAGGTTTCAATGACATTCACTACTCAAAATATTCGATGCCTATATATCTAACCAACTAGTTAAATATTGGATCCAATTCTGATCGCACATAACTTAATCATCTTTAAAAAAAAACTATTTTTAATTTGTAATTACGATAGCCTGAAGCGTTCCTAATTTAAGTAGAGTTCCTTATTTTTTGGAATTTTATTTATATATTATGTACTACCAAAATTGGGCTCGCTATCTTGTATTGTAGCTCATCAACCCTAGGGTTTCGAATCGATAGAAAGGTACGTATCTTAATTTTGATTTTTGTGTCTACATTGTTACAGAAAGAAGAATATATTTAATAATATATTAAGGGCAGAAGAAAAAGCTGCCCATCAAAAGGAAGAAAAGAAGGTTCTATGGTCATCTTTTACCAGCCGGGTGGCATCCGGACGACAGCGGCGCGCAGTTGCCGTCGGCGAAGGCGGTTTTTACATCGATCTGAAGGTTTATAATTCCAACGACGCGCTGACGGGAAACCCTCAGACTCTGTATAAAAAGTCATTGGTAGCTTTAAAACTGCAAGCGACAGAGGGTTCCCCGCCGTGGGAAAAATTACAATCGTTCATGGAAGACGCTTATGCTGTCTTCAAAGACACTGATCCTGTAGTTTATAAAGATTAATTAAGTTTTTACTTCCTCTTAACAAGTATACTACCTATATAGTGGTAAAATATTCATATTCATTAGCTGATAGTGCTATCTTAGACTAGATAGATAGGTACTAGATATGTATGATCGTAGTGCTATCCAAAATTTTAACCGAAGTATATGACGACGTGCTGGGTCTCAAACTCTTTTTAAAAGGTCTCTTTGATGTTCTTAAAGTTTTTAGCGGTAGAGGGTTCACGCCGCGGGATAAACTACAAGCGTTTATGAAATTTCAAGACACATGCTGTTTTCAAAGACACTAACCCTGTGGTTTATAAAGATTTAAACTAGCAAGCTTATTAAAAACATTTTTTGTTTTGTTTTGGAAATATGCCTTACTGCATAGTTTGTGGTATTTCTGTGCAAGCAAAATCATGGATAGGCCATTTGAGAAGTAACGCTCATAGACAAACAAATAATAACTTCGTTGAACGTCATAGTGAAGGCGTGGATATCGTATCGTCAGCGTTTCGCAACCGTATTATCACTTATAGGTTGTTAGCTAGCGAACATGATCTTGGTTCTATTGAAGCATTTTTCAACACGATTCGCGACAAAATAAAGACCCTTTTAAACAAGTGTCTCGATAAATATATATGTTTTAAAATAAATTTTGAATACTTCGCGAAATTTCTTTTGTTTAAAAATAACACGGAGGAAGTTAAATCGTTTTTAACAAAAAATACTGTTGTATCTACAAATTATAATTTTGACGTATTTTTCGCAGAGATAGTAAGTTCGTTAAAAGAAAAAGTTGAGTCATTTGAACACCAAGATTCAGGGTGGTCGTTTTTACATAACGCTCATTTAGAAGTCAACATTAACAAATATGAACCATTGCGTGGGTCAAGCTACCTTGAGCTTCCGAAAAAAATAAAAAATAAAAAAGCGTGTGTAAATATACAAAATAAAGACGATTGCTGTTTTATGTGGTGTGTGACAGCGGCTTTATATCCAGCGAAGTCTCACGTTGCGCGGGTTTCATCATATCCCGACTTTCGTACAGTTTTGAACGTAAATGATGTACAATTTCCGGTAACGTTTTCAGACATTCAAAAATTTGAGGCCAATAATCCTGAATTAAGCTTCATTGTCTACGGATTAAAAAATAATAAGATCGTGGGTCCTTTGTACAAGTCAGACAATAAAAAACAACGTACTAAGATGATTCATCTATTGTTGCTAGAAAATAGTTCTGGAACACAACATTATTGTTTAGTCAAAAGCTTGCCTAAGCTCGTCAGAAGCCAAGTGACTAGTCATCACGGAAAGTTATACTTTTGCGAAACATGCTTAGTATTTTTTTCTAAGGTTCAAGATCTAGATAATCATGCTTGTGGTGGTGTAGTTACTGTATTACCTGATAAAGGCTCGGTAATAGAATTCAAACATTTCGAACGCAAGCAAAACGTTCCTTTTGTAATTTATGCTGATTTCGAATCTTTATTAGAGCCAAACCCGAGTGATGTTACTAGTAACACGTCAACATTGCATCATCACACGCCAGCGGCATTCGCCTATTACATTGTGTGTTGTGACAATGAAAACTTAAACCGATATGTATCACACCGCGGCCCTGATTGCGTGGACAAGTTCATTAAATGCATATTTGAAGATTTGAGGGAAATCCACAAGACTTTGAATGATGCCGCTCCAATGGTTTTCACTGCAAGTGATGCCATAGATTTCCAAAATGCCACTCGTTGTCATATTTGCGAACATTTTACATTTTTAGATAAGGTTCGAGACCACTGTCATATCACCGGTCGGTATCGTGGTGCAGCGCATAGCCAATGCAATTTGCAATTCAAACGCCCTTCGTTTGTGCCGATATTTTTTCATAATTTATCAGGCTATGATTGCCACTTGTTCATAAAAAAATTAGGTGAAGCTCCAGGTGCCATTAAGATTATTCCAAAAACTAAGGAAAACTATATATCGTTTACGAAAATTATTGCTGTGTCTGAAAACGAATTCATTCAACTTCGGTTTGTTGATTCGTTGAAATTCTTGGGAGCTAGTTTAGATAATCTAGCAAAAACTTTGCATAAAGACAACCTTAAGCATTTGCGGGATTTTTTTGATGACGATAAAAAATTCCAACTGCTTTCGCGTAAAGGTGTTTATCCTTATGAGTACATGGATAGCTGGGAACGTTTTGAAGAACAATGTCTTCCCTCTAAAGACTGTTTTTACAGCTCTCTAACAAATGAACACATATCCAAAGAGGATTATGAGTACGCACAATTAGTTTGGACAGAGTTCAAAATAAATAACTTAGGACAGTATACGGATTTGTATTTGAAAACAGATGTTCTTTTACTAACGGATATTTTTGAAAATTTTAGGAAAACGTGCAAACGTCATTACAATCTTGATCCCGCTTTTTATCTAACAGCACCGAGTTTGTCATTCGACGCCATGCTATCTATATCTAATGTTAGGCTTGAAATTCTAGATAATTTGATCATGTTAAGAATGATTCAGAGTGGCATTCGCGGGGGGATATGCATGTGTTCTCATAGACATGCCAAAGCCAACAACAAATATCTAGCTGATTACGACCCGACAAAAATAGATTCTTATCTCGTTTACATTGACTGCAACAATTTGTATGGACACAGTATGTGTCAGTATTTACCATTATCGGGCTTCGAATTTATGGAGCCAAATGAAATCAGTTCTTTGAATGTCACTGAAATCCCTGATGATTCGGCATACGGTTTCATACTTGAAGTCGATTTGACTTATCCGAAAGAGCTCCATAATTTACATGACGATCTTCCATTTTGTCCCGAAAAATGTATTCCGCCCGGCGGGAAAACGGAAAAACTAGTACCAAATTTATATGATAAACACTTTTATGTTATTCATTACGTCCATTTAAAAAAATGTTTGAAACACGGGTTAAAATTAAACAAAATACATAGAGTGATCAAATTTGTACAAAGCCCTTACTTGAAAAAATACATAGATTTAAATACGCAATTACGCCAACAGGCAACATCGACGTTTGAGCAAGATTTTTTTAAATTACTAAACAATAGTATTTTCGGAAAAACGTTAGAAAATAATGAAAAACGAGTTGAAGTCAAATTAGTAAATAAATGGAGAGACAAAAAAAATATCACAAAGAAAATAACAACGGCTGGAAAATTGATTGCGAGTCCAAATTTTCACAGTGCATCCGTTTTCACAGAAAATTTGGTTGCCGTGCAATTGAAGCCAAATTGCATTGTATTAGACAAACCAATCTATATCGGTTTTACTGTGCTCGAGCTGTCTAAAAGTCATATGTACGATTTTCATTATTCGGTGGTTAAACCCGTCTATGATGATCGTATAAAAATGTGTTACACAGACACAGATAGCTTCATTTATCGTATTCAAACTAAGGATTTTTTCCAAGATTTGAAACAAAATTTCATTGCGTATTTTGATACCAGTAACTACCCTATAAATAATGAATATGAACTACCTCTTAAAAACAAAAAGGTTCCAGGACTTTTCAAGGATGAAATGGGAGGACAGATAATAAGTGAGTTCATAGGTCTCCGTTCCAAACTATACTGCATTAAGACCGCGGATAGTGTGATTAAAAAAGCAAAAGGTGTGAAGAATCATGCTGTTAAGGAACTAGATTTATCTGACTATAATCAAAGTTTGTATCAAGGGCATGTTGTGAGAAAGACAAATGTTCTTTTTAAATCAATAAAGCATGAGATATTTACACATAAAGTTAGGAAGATAGCACTATCGTCCACCGACGATAAACGTTTGATTTCTCCGGATAAAGTATCTACAAAAGCTTGGGGCAACAGCTCAATATTTTTTAGGGTATAGAGATACGTAAACAATAAACTTTGACGTAATAAACCTACGTGTTACTCGTTTATACCAGTAACTACTAAGTACATAATATTACTAAGTACATTCATTATGTCTGTATTGTGTTAGGTTTATGTTTGTTTAAATAGGTATGTTGATAAATGTAATTTAGGCTTAAGATGCTTAGAAGAATAAGGTAGTATAATGATTTGAATTTTGAATTTGTGTACGTAGAATAAGTTTAAATTTTTTAATAAATTTACGTGTGTGTTATTGCTTTGTTTTATTTGTTAATGAATTTCGTAGTGCCTATATCTTTTCATAGTAGTTCTAAATAAAATTTATGTGTACTCTAACTTTAGTGTTATTTTGTGAAGTCCACAAAGTTAACAAAAATCAGGGTTACACATGTTTGAAACAATAATGATTATTAGTTTGGGCTGATGTAATTTCGAAATATTACCTCATTAAGCAAGTTTGAACTTGTTTGCTTGAACATGAGACAGCAGTGAGAACTATTCAGTTCATGAGTAAATATTATTGTATCAAATGTAATTGAATATCACACAGAACATGTTCAAACTTGCTTTTTCACTTCACATAAAAAATACATTTGCGGTGAACCGTAATTCAAACTAATTTATTTCAAAGTAATCGTTTGAGATAGAAGGTTGTGTGGATTCATCGCCGCTTTGCTGCTCTAAAAGACAAGTTTATTGTATCTACCTATCTGGTAAGTGTGATTTTTACTAATGATTTATAGTAATTGATAGATAATTATTTCTTTAAAATTATAATATTTGTAATATGTTTATTTTAGACAATAAAATGAGTCAGTTTGATTCTGACCCATATTTATTTCAATGCGCGCAAGACCCATTAGCAGGATGGGATGAATTTGAAAAGCAGCAAAGAGCTGAAAGCAGCAAACAGACCGAAGAAATTGCTGGAACGAGTGCAGCTCAAAAGAAACCCTGTTCAAAAAAAGAGCGAAAAAGGACAAAAATGGAAATGGTTTCATATATTATTAGTAAATCACCATTTAAAGGAAGAAAAATTATAAAACTTCAAGTATATGACTTTGATACATGTACTAATGCATATAATGAAACTGTAAAACTGCAACATGTGGTAGTTAATCCTTTTCTTGATGAAGTCTTGAATTTAACCGAAAACCTCATAAGTAAAGTATCTAAAAAACTTTATGAAGACTAGTAAAAAGGATTTTTTTGGATATGAAATAAATTATATGTCTAATATTATAAGTATAAGTTCTAAATTGTATAAATATTGACAATATTTAATTAAATAAACAGAAATTCAAACACAACCTATTTAGTCATTTTAGTAAATAATTTAAGCATGTTATGTATTGCATGCTAGCTATTCATGTTTGTGCCGTAAAAATAATAATAATTTACATAATTTGGTCAAAATATGTAATACTATAAAAATGCTGCACCTTTAAAATAGCTCTTATTTTATATTGTTATCTTTAACTGCTTAAACATGTTATTTGTCAAGCAACCTGTTTCACTTCGATTACCCAATATTTGCATTTCAACTAAAAAAAAAGATGTGCTCAAACATGGAAAGCTTTTGCCAAATACAATACGATGTTTGATATGTGGCCCTTCTAACTGTGGCAAAACTAATTTGTTGATAGGTCTTCTAATACACGAAAATGGTTTAAAATTTACTAATATTTATGTGTATTCCAAAACATTGTATCAACCAAATTATGTTTTCTTGGAAAATGTGCTAAAATTGGTTCCCAATGTAACATTTTCAAAATTTAAAGAAAATGAGCTGGTCATAAGTACCGTAAAAGCTAAACCTAACTCTATTATAATTTTTGACGACGTATCTTGTGAAAATCAGAATAACATAAGAGACTATTTTTGCATGGGAAGACATAAAAATATTGATGCTTTCTATTTAAATCAAACATATACTAAAATACCAAAACAACTCATTAGAGACAATGCTAATCTCATTATTCTGTTCAAACAAGACAATATAAATTTACGCCATGTATATGATGAGCATGTAAATACTGATATGACTTGGAAAGAATTTCGCAAATTATGTACAGAAATTTGGAGCACCCCTTACAGTTTTTTAGTTATAAATAAAGACTGCGACAAAAATAGCGGATGCTATAGAAAAAACTTTGACACGTTTGCTATGTTTGAATAGTGTGAGATACTAATAGATTAGCATAGTTCCTTTAACGATCATTATTACTGCTGACATCAACCAGTACAGTCTTTAAAACAAAATGAATACTGAAAAACAATTGAAAGAGCAAATTATTAAATCTGCTGAAAGTGTTAAAAGAAAAGTTAAACAAATGAGAAATATTGAAATCGATAATAGTAATGCTGTGAAGACCATGCTAAAGCCGATAACAGAACCACTTCAAAAAATTGCTTCAAGAAGTGAAACAAAACAAAATCTACACGAAAGCAGTAAAATCAAAAAAGTACGACAGAGCAATGATGAGGATTATTCTTCAAGTGACTTTGATGAAAGTGTCAAACGTAGCAAATCCGAAGAAAGTATTGGCGATAAATTTGAATACGTTGAAGCAGTTTCTGATGATTCGGAGAGTGGTGACAATAATGAAGATAAAAACATAAGCGGGAATTCTTTTAAATCGATAGACTCTGATAGCCGTTCTTGGTCTTTATCTTCAGAAGTTTTCAGTGATGTCCCCTACGGTGCTAGGTTGGATCGTGGAAGACTGAAAATAGGAAATATGCGTCTAACTGTGACTTCTGATAAAATTATGGTAGGTGGTTCTACTTACGACAAAACACCGGGACTATATGAACTATTATTTAAAAAAACCTCAGATATAAATAAGATAACGGATTGTGATTTAGATAATTATAAACAAGTTTTATCGGCAACAAATGCTCATCGGCGAGACTTCAATTCTAATAAACCTATTAAAAGTAACAAAGGCACAAAATACCTAAATATTATCAAACCGCTATTTAAACATTCTAAAGTACATACCAGTACTGAAAGCCTTGTGCAAGGTTCAGGACTGTCGTTAATGAAACAAGTAAAACCTAACGTAGACTTTATATATTGGGATGATCCGAATGAATTAGTTGAAAGGTTGAAACTTTTAATTGCATCACGTGATGCTGGAAACACTGGGCTAGATAATGAAATAATTTCCATAATAGAAGAACTACGTGAAGCTGGGTTAATTAATCAACTATAAAATATGTTGTAAAACAAATATTTTTTTAGTTCTTTTTATATTATCAACTGACTAATACATTATGAACATTGATAAGTTTGGTCATCATGTTCACAAGCGGATGCGTTCAATGAATCCGTCAAACATGTTTGACAAAACATTGATCCAAGCTTTGAACGGTGAATTTGATTTAAAATTAGACAGTCTTAAAATATTGAAAACACCGTTGTCTAACGACGATGCTATAAATAAGCAGTATGTCGATAAGATTATTGCAGAATTTTATACAAAGCACGAAGTAGACATGCAGTTAGAAATTATAAAAAGCCAAATACATGCGTTAACACATCAGTTTCAAGACAACAAGACTCTCAAGAAACACGAACCAGAAAATACCATAAATCATTTTATTAAGAAAAATGAGCAAACAAGGAATAATAAATGAAATTCACCAACAAGCTCGAAAAAACTTCAGTCGTCGTCATGTAATACTACGAGGAATAGATGACCTGTGGCAAGCTGATTTAATTGATATAAAAAGTTTGAAAAAAAATAATAATGGGTTTACGTTTGTGTTAGTTGTTATAGATACGTTTTCTAAGTTTGCATGGACGATTCCAGTTAAAAAGAAGACTAAAAATGAAATAACAACAGCATTTGAAAAAATACTGAGTAAAGGACGCAGACCCAAACATTTGCAAACAGATTTAGGAACAGAATTTTATAATGACTATTTCCGAAACTTAATGAACAAATACAAAATAAATCATTATTCTACATATTCAGTCAAAAAAGCATCTATCGTGGAACGCTTAATCAGAACTTTAAAGAATAAATTGTATAAATACTTTCATTTAATTGGAAACTATAAATGGGTTGGACAGCCATTGAATAAAATAACTGATGAGTATAATTATACAATACATCGTATTACAAAGTTCAAACCTTCGAAAGTCAAGTTGTCAAATGAAATGCAAGTTTTAAATAATATTTTAAAATCTCACAAAATTTCCAAGTCTATAAAAGTGAAATTTAACGTAGGAGATCAAGTGAGAATTAGCAAATATAAGGGTATTTTTGCAAAAGGATATACTCCTAACTGGTCCACTGAGCTTTTCACAATTGTCAAAGTAAACGATACTAAACCTGTTACCTACCACATTCAAGATCAACGAAATGAAAACATACTAGGAACATTTTATGAACAAGAACTCATGAGGACCCAACACCCTGGTGTTTATTTAGTGGAAAAAGTCTTAAGAAAAAACGGGGAAAAATTATTTGTCAAGTGGTTGGGTTTAAAAGACAGTGAGAATTCATGGATTGATAAAAAAGCTCTAGTATAAATTTATATAAGCAATAAATTCTACTGAAAATGATCATTATTCTTGAATTAATGGAAGGAGGTGGACTTGTGAATAAAATTATTAATAGTTTACCATTTGAGCTACATTTACCAGGTTACAATTATTGTGGACCCGGCACTAGGTTACGCGAACGCTTGTTACGCGGTGACAAAGGAGTCAACGAATTGGACGAAGCTTGTAAGCAACACGATATAGCATACAACAATTACAAAAATCTAGAAGATCGACACAAAGCAGATATACAGCTTATAAATATGGCTCAGCGCAGGATGAAAGCAAAGGATGCCAGTAAAGGGGAAAAATTGTCTTCATGGTTAGTCAATAAAGTGATGAAAACCAAAGTAAAAGTAGGTGCAGGCGTGAAAAAATTTAGATCTATAATTGGAAAAATAAGTAAGCATCTGAAGAAATTTAAACCAAAAAATAATGAATCTGCTATTAAAATGGCTCATTTGGTCGCTAAAAAGTTATTTTTCAACAAAAAAGTTCGCTTGCCTCGGGTCATACCAATTCCTAAAACTGGTGGAATACTACCTTTGATACCTATATTTGCTGCTTTATCTGCATTAGGGGCATTATCGGGAGGTGCAGCTGGTATAGCAAAAGCAGTAAATGACTCTAAAACTTCACAAAAAGGTCTTCAGGAATCTGAACGACATAACAGAACTATGGAGGCTATTGCTTTAGGTAAAGGCATGTACATTAAGCCATACAAAAAAGGGAACGGACTGTATTTGAGAACGTCAAAAAACTAATTAGAAGGCTACCCAGGCGTGCACTTACTGATTTAGATATATTAGAACATGCGAGTGACATACCGTACTTTAGAGGAGTTTATATGAGAGACAAGTTACCGAAATCATCGAAGCATATTGAATGCGGTATTATCAATTTAGATGACAGTAATAATAATGGAACTCACTGGGTAGCTTATGTAAAAGATAAACATTATGGGGAATATTTCGATAGTTTCGGTGATTTAAAACCACCTTTAGAGTTAATTAAATATTTAAACAATAGTAATATTTTATATAACTACACGAAATATCAAAATTTTGATACAGTTAACTGTGGACATCTATGTATAAAGTTTTTAAAAAGTTTTTGGAGAAAACGTTTAAATAAGTGAGAATCTTACTTATTTATCAGTAGCAGTATGTCTTTCACCCTATCTATATCCAGTTCCGTTTCAACATCAATCACTAGTTATTCGCCTGCTCTGCAACTTGATGGTGAATATGAATGTGGGTTACTGTACTTCTCTACTTTTAATTCCATACCGAACATTGATAGTAAAAATAATAAATTTTGCTATGGCGATGATCAAGTTGTTGAAATACCTGAAGGGTCATATGAGCTCAACGATATCAGTGATTACCTAAAGGAAAATGTTATCGATTGTAGTTTTAATTTGAGTTCTAACAATAACACTCTAAGAACTTCAATCATATGTTCTAAAGACATCCATTTAGAAAAAACTCCATTGCTTGCTAAATTATTTGGATTTGGCGAAGAAACCTTGAAAGCCAATATATTAAACGAATCTCAATTCCCAGTCAGCATTCTACCAACAACTGTGCTAAGGATCGAATGTGATATAGTACGAGGATCATACACAGACGGAAAACCAAGTCATATCATTCACGAATTTACTCCTAACGTGCCTCCAGGTTACAGAATTATTGAAATTCCCAAAAATATTATTTATTTTCCTGTAAATCAAAATTCTATCAGTTCTATTTCAATAAAGATTGTGGATTCAAGAAACAATCTTGTTAATTTGAGAGGTGAAGAGATTCAACTTTATTTACACCTGAAGAAAAATGATAGATTTTAATAAAAGGTCTGTAATCAACACAAAACGCGTCACTTCTAAGCACACCATCAAGAAAAAAACACCTAAAATTAAATTGACAAAAGAAAATAAAAAGTTTCTCAAATTAATTGGGTTATTAAAATGAGTGTATTAAATGTAAATGAGCCACTTATCCAAGACAATTCCATTCAAAGCATTGAATACCACTCATACAAACCCTATGTAACAAGTTTTGGCCAAAATGATGAGATTCGGATACCAATTAACCAACAGGATTTATATATATTACCTTCAGCAAGTACTTTGTATTTAGAGGGCACTGTTGACGTATATAAAAACGAACCTAAGACCAAAGTGAACAATGTGCATTTTACAAATAATGCAATGCTTTTCTTTTTCCAAGAAATTCGATATGAAATAAATGGTATAGAAATTGATAGAATAAAAAATCCAGGTATTACAACAACAATGAAATCATTTTTATCCATGAATGATAATGAGTCTAAAATGGCAAAAAGTTGGGGTTGGAGCATTGAAGGTTCTGTTAACAAGAAGGCAGGAAATTTTTCGGTTTCAATACCTCTTAGTAAACTATTAGGATTTGCAGAAGATTACAACAAAATTATTATGAACTGCAAACATGAACTCATTTTACTTCGAAGTAATACAAATCTCAACTCGCTAAAATTACAAACTGGAGAAGTTGTCAACACTATAGATATTACTCAGATATTATGGCGAGTTCCACATATTAAAGTATCTGATCGCGAAAGAATTAATCTACTTAAAAATTTAGAAAAAGATCGTCCTATTACCATAGTGTTTAGAACTTGGGATCTTTACGAGTATTCGTCACTTCCACAGACTACAAAACATACATGGTCAATTAAAACATCTTCTCAAATAGAAAAACCTCGATACATAATAATTGGTCTACAAACTAATCGTAGACGTAAATCTGATGCTGACATGTCTCAATTTGATCACTGTCATGTAAGAAATGTTAAAGTGTTTTTGAATTCGTGTTATTTTCCTTACGAAAATATGAATACCGCATTCCAAGATGATAAATTTGCATTAATATACGAACAATACGCTCGATTTCAACAGTCTTATTACGGTCGTCGATCGGAACCATTGTTGAGTTGTGACGAGTTTAAAAATAAAGCTCCTTTATTTGTTATTGATTGTTCTCGTCAAAACGAAACTTTAAAAACAGGACCTATAGATGTTCGCGTTGAACTTGAATCGACCATAGAATTTCCTGAAAACACTGCAGCATACTGTTTAATACTTAATGACTCTATTGTTGAGTACAAACCTTTAAGTAATATTGTAAAGAAAGTATCATGAATTCAAAATTGCTAATAGTTGATGTACAAGGCTTCAAGGACATCTATAATAATTTCATTGTGAGTGAATTTGCTTTGGCAACAGAGGATTATACCCAAACATTTCTAGTAAAACCACCATATCAATTTTCGAAATTAATGCCTGTTGAGAAAAAACATGTGTTGTGGATAGAACATAATCGCGGTACTCGTTGGAATGAAGGGTTTGTTGATTACAGAGAATTTAAGCGAATTATCTCACCCTTCTTAGAAAATAAGACTGTGCTTGTAAAAGGAAAAGAAAAAATCAAATGGGTAAAAAATATTTGCAGCAATAATTGTTCTGTTATAGACGTAAGCGATAAAAATTGTCCCAATTACAATGAATTGTATAAAAGATATGGTGGTGAAAATGAATCGTTATTAAATTGTATGTTCCATAAAAAAGTTTGTGCATTGAAAAATGTTCTAATAGTTAAAAAGTGGTATTGTAAAAATTTAGAAACATTTAATATGATGAAATAAATAACTAGATAAAAAGTAATTTTTGTTATGATAAATATTTGTGTGTGTACTTAATATAAATGTCATGTGTATTTTATCCTAATAAATCTTTATTAGTAAATATTGTTGTATTAATTATTTAGGTCATGTCATTTGATGATTCATATAGTACATTGTGTTAAAATAACAAGCTCTCGCAATTCAACTCGGTAACATAATACTCGGTAGAATACAACAAGTAGGTTGTGTTGTCAATTGTTTTCCCACATTTTCCAATATTTTAATTTTGAATATGCAGCTTAAGCAGCCTGCTCATCCTATTTATGCTTTTGAATCAATACGGTTGCAAAGTTTTCACTCTTGGCCTAAAGGGCTAACTCAGAAACCTCAAGATATGGCTGATGCAGGATTATTTTACACTGGACAAGGTGATAGAGTTCGTTGTTTCTTCTGTGACGGTGGTTTAAAAGATTGGGAGCCTGAAGATCAAGCATGGGAAGAGCATGCCCGTTTTTTTTCAGATTGTTCATACGTTTTATTTGTGAAAGGCGAAGAATATATAAGGAAAGTATCAAATAGGTACTATAAAAAAAACAATCAATATGAAAACGTAAAAATTGTTGATGAAATTGAGAGTCGCAACATGAATACGATTAACTACAAAAACATGACTTGCAAAATTTGTCTTCATGAAGAAGTGAGCATAAGCTTCATACCTTGTGGTCATTTAAGCTGTGGAAAATGTATGCTATCCCTGCAAAATAAATGTCCAATTTGTCGAGAAATGTTTGACAAAGTAGTAAGATTATACTTTTAATAACTTTTTTTTTAAAATGATTATTAATTACATTATTACGTTGATAAGCTGATTAAGTTAGAGCAACATTCATGTGCATTATAATATTCTTTTGGTTAGTTTTCTTTTACTATATTTTTAAGTAGTTTAGATTTTTTATTGTATAGTGTGTTATCAATGAAATAAATTCTTCTAAATATTGTCAAAAAACTTTTAATTACAATTCTTATTCAAATAAAAATAAAGTTGTGTTAGGTCATCAAATTAGGTTGAGTTTTTAGAAACGGGTAGCGAACGACCTGTAAAACTAATAAATAAATAAATACTAGCGAACGTTCAAGTTTCGTTATTACGTTAGGTTGATTTTTTTGGAACGGGCAGCGAACGAAGTATAAAGGTAATAATGCATACAATCTAACGCAAAACTTGATTTAAATATTAGCAAACGTTCAAGTCTCGTTGTAACGTTAGGTTGAATTTATAAGAAACGGGCAGCGAACGAAGTGCAAAGGTGCATCCAATCTATCACAAAACTTGATTTAAATAGTAGCAGATAATCTTAGTAATATTGGGAATTCTAAACCACCGAGTGAAACGAAGGTGGGTTAGAATGCCCAATATTATCCTACTAGTATCTCACAAATCAAAATCTTTATCTATGCATATAAATAAAAAATAATAAAGGAAATACATTAATTACAAAACAAGCTCACAAAAAATAAAGAATTTTAATTAAAATTAAAATGATTTTACATAATTATGTCAATAAAAATTGAGAATAAATAACGTCAATAAACAACAAATGTCAGAGAAACAAAAAGACACTAAAAGTCCAAATAATCATCAAAGTCTATAATTTGACAAACGACATAAATGTTCAAATACAGTTACTGATTGCGCAGAAACTATAAGTGATATCGCTTTTGTATGTATTGAGAGTTGATAGTAAGTTTATCAAGGATCATTTGATTCCTACACACTTTTTATGTATCGTGTACGGTTTTCTTTAAAACTGTAAAAACGGCGGTTCGGGACACTTTCAGTTGTGGGACGGACGACGACGACACTTGATAAATTTAAACTTCGCTCTATAATGAGCATATTCCTATAGATAAATGTACTCCATATATTTTTTCAAATTTAGAGCGAATGAATGAACTAACTAACTATGTTTCACTCGACGTTTCGACCATTTTACAATAGTCGTAGTCATTGTTGGCAGGCGGGTAACTTCTGTTTTTTAAACATAGGCTTCAACCAAAATAAAATGAATGGCCAGGCCCAGATAAAGCGCATTTTTGAAGATTACTCACGCGGCGCTCACTTCGTTTCAGTCGGTCTCTAGCCGTAGGAAGAGCGACACAAGACTATTGTCACATGATAACGAAACATCTGACAAAAATATGCCTTCGTGTGCTTTTCCGAAGTGTAAATAGGTACACAACAAAAAACCGCTATCTATTTTTTGTAACAAATGTACTGTACATGATTATAATTAGGCGTTGAAATATTATGTCCGACGGTTTTGACTCGTTTTTACTGAGCAAGTTCAATGGTTGTGGCCCGTCCATTCTTTTATTTTCCTCGAAGCATAAAGGTATACCTAGTCCTACCTACTTACATACATTATTTAATTCCAGACTAAACCATGGCGCCGTCCTTACAAGGACACACCCTTGGACAACGGCAGAAGTTTTATAATGGATTAGTTGATATAGCGATGGAGGGGAAGGTTTCAGATATACCTAAAATTAACTTCGAAGAAGATGACGTCGACAATATGATAAGAATCGACATGGCGAGTAAACAAAGAAACGTCGAGTATATTCTGGATGTTTTCAAATGTGAAGACATGCTGTACGTGTCGAGAGCTATCAATAAAAGCACCTGGCTAATAACTGACCCCCAGTACGCACACATCGTCAATCCGAAATATCTACACAGCGAGCTCTTCCCTCAAATGAATGCTAAAGCCATCACCAAACTGATGCTACATATAAGGCGACACTTAAAAGATGAAGTTCGTGTCAAAGCCTTTTATAAATACGTCTGCGAAAAGAATTCAACTGCAGCACTACAATGGCTGAGTAACTGCCCCTTAAAGTTCATAGAGACAATTGTTGCCGCTCGTGCTAAAGAAATTCCTATAAAATTGCTGCAAAGATTTTGTAAAAAATCAATAACCATTTTACACATTTTTCTAAAACACCGACCATGTAACGACGTCACCGACATAATAACAGTGACGAAATACTATTTAAAAAATAAAAAAACAACGGAAGAGTTTTTAGAAGTTATGGATTACAGTCAACCGTACTACTTTCACTTAAAATTAAACGAGAAATATACACATATGGTCATGAAAACATGCCCGGAAATAATAAAGGGAAAATTTGCAACGTTCTATAAATACATTGATTTGCCAACTTTTGTAAAATACATTAGGGCAGATGAGATCAAACCTTTTTTAGTAAAAACGTCGAAAGATTGGAGGTCTTTCGAAACGTTAACACCGTTTTTGAACAAACTGCCACGTGAAGAAATTTTAGATTTCCTCAGTGTTCTTTACGCAGTCGAATATGACGATTCTAAGCATTCTAGAGAAAATGATAGAAGCAACGTCGAAGCACTTTTCTTCGCAATCGAAGACAGAACATATAGCTGTATTGGTACTCTCTGCCGATGGTATCGATTTGCACCTTTTGATATCGCGTTTTGTGATTTAAAAAAATTCATCTTCGCTGAGTCTGAACCTGAAAAAAGACACTTATTGCTGATCATATTGTTAACCTGTGCTGGTAATGATCGTGAACACCTTAAAACGGTCCTTCAATATTATCACGACAAGCACATCAACGAACCTTACTTGCATAAAAAAACATTCATTGACACTCTGCTCTCCGAACACCATACGTTCAGGTTTGAAGATGGCACGTGGAATATATTAAACGCACTATTCCATAGCTCAGAAGTGTACGTTGAATCCACCAATGACGTACAAGCATCATTAATTCCCATCATAGTTCGCGATTTGTTAAACGATCAACCTGTTCACGAGGTTATAGAAGAAAAATTTGAAATAGAAACACTTAAAAACATCAAAACTAAACTGAGTTTAGATGAGCAGGATAAAGTATTTAATTACTTACACAACTTACTGGTGAAACGCTTAAATCTACAAAGCACAGGCAGTGAAACAGGAATGCGTAAAGCTATCGAGCTACTTAAAACTATGTGGACTTTAATCAATGACTGGGATAAAGTAGAATCTCATCACAGATTTGTAATAAACAAAACTGTTGAACTCTGTGAAGTTAACAAATTATCTTCTTGGGTTCAAGAGATGAAGAAGAGCCGCCGCAAGCGCAGGAACAAGAAACCTGATCGAGATTGGAAAATGAGAACAAGACATTTTAGACGACCAAAACCTGAGCCATATATAGATGTACCTTCAATTTATAAAATGGTAAAGTCATATAGAAAGCTTTTGTTTGAAAAATCGCTTGTGCTACAAGCTAACGAGGACGTATTGTTGAACGCATTGAAACACGATCCAGGACTACTGGGGCGCTATAAATCTGAAATAGATTTCTTGAGAAGCAACGACGAAATCTCTCTCAATAGATTCTTAAGTAAACTAAGAATATATTGGCCGGACTCGCTCGCTGCCGAATGGACTGAAACAAATACCGCAAATCTTAAAAAACCATCCGGTCACAGAGCTCTCGTGAGAGGGATTCTAACACTTTTGCCGCGCAACGAAGCATTAGATTTTATTAAAATGTACACACCCAAAGAAAATAAAATACAATGGAATGAAGCTAATGAGATGGAACTAAGCATACAGAAACATATCGCCAAAAACATGCACATAGCTCGCCCCCAGCTGCCTGCTGAAGTGGTGCTGTGGTACGCCAAAGGAGATTATTTGCAGTACGCATTGCTTTCCTTATGCACCATGTTCTATAACCTGAGATCAAGTGATATCCGGAAATATATTGCTCTCATGCTGAACGCGCCGGTTTCACTACAAAAACACGGTATCCGACTAGCGTTTGTTAAATATGACACGGACGAGAAAATAGAAATGGCAGCGAAATCATGGAAAAAAACAAAGAACTCATCGATACGAGCCATACTTTTTACAACAATTTTCAATTTGCTAAGCAAGGAGAAGAAAGCTATGACTATTAAAGCGATATGGTCAGTTCTTAGTTCTTTTATAGACGATCTAAATAAAGAAGAAAATAAAATAATTTACAAAACATTGGGAAAAGTTAGGGAGGTGCCTCTTAGCGTTGTAGGTGATTACTACCAGAAAGCATATTTATTTCTCAAGTCTCTACCAGTGGAGGTTAGCATTCCTAACGTATTAAACAAATTGATAGATAATGCTCAAAAATTCATTGAATATTTAGACCCTGAATTCGTCGAATCGCTATGTTCAATATCTGACATAATTTCCAAGGACGATAGTTACCCAAACTATAGTCGTCAAACGTATTTAGGAATACTGGCAGCATATTTACTTTGTTCGAAAGACCGCGAAATTCAAATGCAAAAGTTCAACCGCTTGATGCGGCCAGTGATTGAATCATGTGTTACAGACTGGGTCAACGGTGGAACATTCTTATTAGACGGAATCCAGAGTTTTCTGGGACAAATTTGCTCTAGAATACCTCACTTTGTGTTTAATAAGAAAATGACAATGCCCATTGAGATGCTGAGTTATATTAGAGACGCTATATTGAGGGGGTCGTTGTGTGTAAAGGAACATTACGTAAAGATTCGTCGATGGCAGTTAACTGTCCAGTACTTAGAGACTATTGAGGAAATGAAAAAATCCGATGAACAACTTAGCTGGGAGAGCATCCGCACCGCGTCCGCACGACATATAGCATCGCTGTGTCACAAGTTCATCTTAGAAGACCAATGCACATTCTTTCCATCGATTTACTTATTGTTCGAAGAAACATTAACATTATTTTTCAAAAATTTTGAAATAGTACGAGTTGATCTATTAAAAGTATTGTATGAAATGTTGAGTTGGGAAGACTGTCCAATAATGTATATGCTCGTACTAGAAATGATGCCACGTGGATGGTCGGACGATTTTGAACATTGGGAAAGGGAAATAAAAAAGAAAATATATTTCCACCCATCAGAAGAAGTTACAATGTACTATTTCAAGAAATTCAGTGATAAATACATCACAGATTCAGACGAAGACGATGAAGACGTGTCTGATAATGATGACGAAACTGAAGATTCCGAAACGTGCAGTTGTGCAGAATGTGCTGAAGAAGAAAGCCAAGACGAACAAAGTGTTACTCATAAACGGAAGCCCATACAAGATGCTAACAAACCCACCAATAACGCATCTGTGTCATATAACCGCTGTGACATTATGTAAAAAATCTATTACCTATACTTACTTGGTCCATGTTTTAGGTCGCTGCACTGCAAAACTATGTTATATGAAAAAAGGCTGAATGAAAACCTTTTCTTTTAAATTTCGCTATACATATCGGCTACCAGCTGTAAGAATCGAATCGACACATAGCTGTCCGTAATCTACTAAGTATATAAAAATAAGTCGGGTTTTCCTTCCTGACGCTATAACTCCAGAACGCACGAACCGATTTCCACGGTTTTGCATTCGTTGGAAAGGTCTCGGGCTCCGTGAGGTTTATAGAAGTCATCTGGTGGCGAAACGGAGTTCGCCGGGTTTGCTAGTGCCCTATATGAGTTTGAATAGGGATTGGCGTCGATTCTGTCATACCACTCACTAAACTAAACCAATCTGACAGGACTAAAATTATCTGCCTCTAATATGTGAGAGGATGGCAACAATTTTAGAGCTGTCAAATTTAGTTTAAAGTACATCAGAATCGATGCCAAGACCTATATAAATACAGTATTTATTCCAAATCTCAGTCAAATTACAATTAAACTAATAACTATTCAAATAACCCACCCCTGACCGTTCCTGGCGCAAAGGTACCCAAAACACTCGCTGCGTTACCGCGTGGATGGCAATGGCCAACCTTTGCACCAGCAACGAGCCGGAGCGGGAGTCAAATATACCTATATTGCAAAGAATTATGCGTAGCTCGTCGATTTTATACTATACTTTTTCCTAAAGTATTAGCTTTAACTAAAATTTTTACATCATAAATTACCGATCGAGCGGCGCGTGCATATATATATTTTGTGGCACAGATTATCCGTGCCATCTGTCCAATATTTCACGATTTTATTTCGTCGTATGCTAAGGGGGCGGTCCGGAACACCTGGAACCCCAAAAAACACGCACGATCGTGTGTGATACTCAACTGTTATGGACAAGCGTGACTTTTACCATCAGGCGAACGATTCGCTCGTTTCACACTCAGTTCCATAAAAAACTAAGCAAAACCCCTAACTTAGGTCAGGTATCTTAGACATATGATTTTAGTAATGAAAAAAAAAATCTTATTAAAATATAATCAACATTTTATTTAACTAAGTACAATTGCAACAACTGCATTTACAACTAAATATCACAACAATTCTTACAGTACACTTACAAACAATAGTTATTGGTCTACATCGCAGTACTGTCGAGGTGACAAGTGGTTTAACGAACAATTTAAAAAAAACTGGGTTAAAATATGGCATAAAAAATAAAGTTCATTTTTGTTCTGTCAATAATTTTTAGAAAAAAAAAGTACAAATATATTGTTATACTAAATTAAATATCGTAGAAAAATCATAATAAGTTTAAGCTGATATACAAATTGATAATAAAGATTTTAAAAATAAGGAATGATGGCTTTGACGGTAGAAAAAAAATATTACATTGATTAATGTTATGATCATTCGATAGAATTTCAAGTGGCAACGTAACAACAACGCTCAATACGTGTGTTTTAATATTTTGTTCCACAATACAAATTGTCAAAAAAAAAAAAACGCAATATTTTTCTTTTTCCACGACTGTCACGACTGATGATCAATTCGGACTCTCTATTTACTTTTAGAAAACTTTTAGAAATCCATACCTTTTCCTTCGATGTTCACAAAATCATAAATACAAACAATTATAATATAACTAGCCTTGTATTATGTACATTGATGCATTCTTTGTAAACAGCAAAACACATTGTAATTTTTTTTATTGGCATGTTTAAATAAATATCACAATTTCATTTTATAATTGGTTGTCAATATTGAAGTATATTTTGTTTATGATTACACTTGCTCTTGTTTTTTATTCTTCAAGAAAATGTCAATTGAGATTGTTCGTATTTTCACCAATCGTTTTTATGTTATTTTCTACAAATATAAGCAAATTTAAGATATTATTGTAATATAGTTGATTTTCTTGAGTTAATATTTTATGATTTCGAAACTTTTTTTTGCGATGACGTCTGCATCGGCACAATATCATAATGTGCGTTGCCAAAGCTATTAAAAAATTAATATTTGTAACAATGCCAATGTCCTTAATAAGAATTAAGACTGCTCTAGTTTTTTTTTAAACTGCATTGAGGCAATGATGACGGCAAATGAAGTTAAATAATATTATTTAAATAATAATTATTTTACAATAATAACTAATGTATTGTGACGAGGAAGTCAATTCCTTCAAATTAATTTTGTATAAACAATCAATGACCATTTTTTTATCGGAAAAAATAAATATATTTTTGTATCTCCATTGCAAAGTTTCGTCATGAAGCATAATCAGAACCAAGTAAGCAGCATTACATTTTAAGCATAATAAAATTACATACTTTTATGTAAGTACAATTTTAAGTAATTCAAAACAAAACCCAGTAAATTTATACGTAATAAATAAATAAATTATGTAAGTTATCCTGTATCTTCTATCTATAATGTAAGAAACAGTCATATTTGCGGATATGACTGGACCGCCCAATAAAGCCTAGGGTCTTTGTTACACAACCAAAAACTTTAACAAATAATGTTTTCTCAAAAATGCTCGGAAATTAGAACATATTTTTTTATGTCCTGTGAAGCGTATTACTGTTATTATATTGGAATTGGTATTGAATATCCATGCAATGCTTAAGAAAAGTACTACACAAGTCTTGGCAGTGATTGGATATTAATTGATTTACATTAGTAGCGTCGGCTAAGCCTCAACCCATTTTCATGTTCATCCATTAAAACCTGTTTTGCCGGCCGCTGCACTAGGATAATTATGATTTATTTGAATTTTATACATTTTTGTTATACTTATGGGGTTATTAAATTACATTTGCCTGAATTCAGAGACTTAATTTAGGAAGCAACTACTCCAGGCAAGTCTTATTAGCCTCGCCTGAAGTTAGCTGCCCAAATTCACAGACTTAATTTAGTAAGCAACTAACTTCAGGCAAGTCTAATAAGGCTTATAAACTTTCCTGAAGTTAGCTGTCTTACAAGACTAATAGTGCTAACAGACGTGTGGATTTGGTTGACATCAACCGCCGTCTGACCAACGGGAGAGAAAGAGAGGGAAATCTTTCTCCCCCGTTAGTTGGATGGCGGTCTGTCAACCAAATCCATACGTCTGCTAGCAATATATTATAGACTTGCCTGAAGTTAGCTGCCTGAATTCAGAGACCGAATTTAGGAAGTAACTAACTTCAGGCAAGTCTAATAAGACTAATAGACTTTCCTGAAGACGTTCCTTCCTTCCCTTTCCTTTCTTTTTTTTGACTTTGCTTCCTAATTCCGTCTCTGAACTCATGCGCATGTAATGTAATAACTCCAATAGCATGAAAAAACCGGCTTTTTTGTATTGATACCTATTATAAGTACATAGTTTATACCACAGACATTTATAAGAGTAGACACCGCGATTTCACCTAGTTGATAATAATAATAAATACTTATTAAAAAAAGTGTTAGTAGAAGCCACTTTGTAATCAAGTTGGATAAATGCTCCTACAGATAGCACACCGGATAAATCAGTTCAATCTCAGTCGTCTTAGCAATAGCATGTCAATGTTAATACATAAATGTCAAATAGCACCGTAGTAAACTCTTCGAAAGCAGTTGGCCGTGCGCATGGAGTTAAACTACCACTAAATTGTTTTGGCTACCACTACTAACCTAACAACAAAATTTAGTTTACTAAATTACCATTAAATTGTTTTGGCCACTTTGTACGACATGACAAATTAATAAAAACCATCATAGAGGAAAAGGGAAAAGGAAAGAGAGGACCGAGAAGACGAAGGAGAGTTTTCTTAGACTAAATAAAAGAGAAAACAAATGTCATGTCGTACAGGTAGGTGAAAACGCTGGCAGAAGACCGTCAGCCTGGAAGTCACACCACCGACAACACCGACATGAGCTACGCTCTTAAGTGTTGAATGAATGAAATTGCTTTCGTGATGTCATAGTAGGTACAAAAGGTACGAGACGCTGGATTTTCATACAGGTTGCTTGCGGTGTCTATCTTGATTAAAGTCTGAGGTTTATACAGAATCATCATGAAAATTTATAATCACAATTGTTAAGTACATAAAAATTATACCTCATAGGTATCTATTTATTTAGGCTGATTTTTCAATCTTCAGATTTTTTTAAATAAATTTAACAGAACGATAGCTTCAGTTTAGAGACTAACAACAATAAACAAAATACAATATTATTCAAAACACTGTTTTCAGTTAACTAAAGTTATATGATTATTTACGGGATATTTACCGTGGTAAAGGTTGTGGAATGAGCTCCCGATATTTCGGCGCAGTTACATGCACCATGTTCACGGGAAGACTGAAGAATGCGGGTGGTTGGTCGAACAGTTAAAAAGTTAGGTGCAGACATAACGATCTACCCTCTTTCTTAGTATTTTGCTACGGTTATCACTGGAACTCGAACTCGAACCTAAGTCCCGACAAAACACACTCACTGTATCACTACGTATAGTATTTTGAACACATTTTAAACGCGAACTTTTTATTTTAAGGCTACCTAATACTGGATTCCACGCACTGGCGAGTCATTCCAAAACCTTACCACGGTAGTAATTTTTAAACTTCCGCGATTTGAATACATGTTTTAAATGTTTATCGGGACTTATCACGTTTTATTTAATTTAGGTAAAAATGTGTATTAGCCTTACCACGGTAAATATCCCTTATATAATCATTTAACTTTAATATTATTCAATACTAGCGACCCGCCCGCCCGGCTTCGCACGGGTGTAATTTACGTGCGAATCCGGGGCGGGTCGCTAGTTATATAATATAAACCTTCCTTGAAAATGTATCTAAGTGATGGTGAAAACCGCATCAAAATCCGTTGCGTGGTTTAGGAGGAGTTAGCGGCCATACAGACAGACGCGGAAAGCGACTTCAATTTATACTATGTAGAGATTGACAATTGAAAAATCAGACCAGTCTACAAGAATATAATCAAAAGGAATGATCCCCAAGTGTAATTAAACGAGCTTACCTGTATTGTTATTCGAGGATCATCCGAATAGACTAAAATCGTACCGCAGTGATATCACGAGTGAGTGAGGGCAGTGATAGTGATATCATGAAGTGACGACCGTGAGCGCGTGTTTCTTGATTTCCACTGCGTTGTAGTAGACTATTGCGTCGTGGACCGTGGGGAAGGTTTCCATTTGTAGTCTTTCGGACTCCAGGGAGTTGTAGCGTTCTATCATCTCCAGGACTGGCGCTGTAACGACAAATGTATATATAATATATTTACTATTAAGGTGGACGTTTTACATATGGCGGGAAATTCAAATTTCAAACAGTTGTTTTTGTCCTTGTAGCTAGGCCGGGTATTTTGAAATGACACAGCGTTTGCGACAATAGTTGGGTGTTTTTTACATTATCATGTACAGTTATTTATTAGTAACATACCATGTTACTTACATCTATACTAATATTATAAAGAGGAAAGATTTGATTGTTTGTTTGTTTGTTTGCATTGAATAGGCTCCGAAACTACTGAACCGATTTAAAAAATTCTTTCACTGTTGGGAAGCTACACTATCCCCGGGTGACATAGGCTATATATCCCGGCTTCGCCCGTGCGAAGCCGGGGCGGCCTACTAGTTTGTCAATAAACCGTTTGAAACAGCAAAAATTTGTTTATTTACAAATGAAAGTAAGTATTTATCAAAGCCTTATTTTTAAGCCTTTATATACATACTATATGCTACCTCGTATTACTTATATTTTAAGATATTTCTATTTTCTCTTTGTGATATCGGCTTTTTTAAAACACTGTTTTAAACTATCACGGTTGTTCACTAAAGTTATATGATTTTTACGGGATATTAACCGTGGTAAGGTTTTGGAATGAGCTCCCGATATTTCGGCGCAGTTACATGCACCATGTTCACGGGAAGACTGAAGAATGCGGGTGGTTGGTCGAACAGTTAAAAAGTTAGGTGCAGACATCACGATCTACCCTCTTTCTTTCTCTTTTTTTCCTCTTTCTTAATTCTTTCTCCCTCTTTCCTCTTTCTTATTGCTCTTTCCCTCTTTCTTTCTTTCTTTTCGTATATCCCGTAAATAATCATATAACCTGAGAATAACTACTCAGAGAAGGTAGGTTTCCAAACAATGCAATCTCAAAACGTAAGCTACAAATTCGCTTTGTAGCTTACGTTTCGATTGGTATTTTAAACGATTTAAGCAAGAAAATTAATGGATTACCTGTGGAATGTCACACCATAACTTATGCTGCTTTTCTGATTTGTTCTGGTACGATTTCACCGCGCAAATTGTCATAGTAAATCTACTATATAAAAATAAGTCGGGTTTTCCTTCCTGACGCTATGACGCTAACTCCAGAACGCACGAACCGATTTCCACGGTTTTGCATTCGTTGGAAAGGTCTCGGGCTCCGTGAGGTTTATAGAAGTCATCTGGTGACGAAACGGAGTTCGCCGGGTTTGCTAGTTTTTTATATTTTTTTAGGAGCCATATATGACACCATTTGAATGGCTTAAATTTTGTGAATGTACTTGGTTTCTTTGTGTTGTTATTCTAAGCATATAACTTTATCGGCTTTTTTATCCATGAAATAAAGATGATTATGAATATAGTTACCATTGGCCCCGGCAAGCAGTACGTTGATATGGCTGGTCTGCAGCTCCTTGTGTACTGCGATCAGCATCTTCACTCCCGGGGCGTCCACGTACGAGAGCGCACTCGCGTCTATCACCACGCATTGGATCTGGAGGCAAACCAAGCTAAATATAGAAATCCTTTCCTTCAAATAATAGGCTTGCATTTGTACACCATCACGTTTTTTTTTTTTTTTTACATCGGACTAGGCTAACGTTTGACTGCGATCTCGCCTGATGGAAAGCGATGATGCGGTCGAAGATGGAGCACGTTTGCCCAGTAGTAACCTATTAAACCTAGACTTGAACACTCCAAGATTGTAATGCTGCGGAAACACAGACAGGGGCAAAGCGTTCCATTGTTTTGCTGTTCTAATTAAGAAAGAGGAGTCAAAAAGCTTGGTGCGAATAAATGCATTTCGAGCAAGTAAGGGTGACGCCTTGCCGTTCGTCTGGACGTCCGGTAATGAAAAGGTGATGGGGGAACAAGTTCGTGTGAAGTTCCGTTGCACACTCGCCGTGGAAACGTCTGATGTTAAGCTCGAAGAAACCGATTAACTCGTGATTTGAAGACACCTAAAAAAATAAAACGTTCTTGTTTTTTTAGGTGTCTTCAAATCACGAGTTAATCGGTTTCTTCTAGGCGTTAACATCAGGCGTGATGGTGTAAATGCAAGCCTATTATTTATGTTAAAAAAAAATTCTTTGCAGAAATTGCTGTTTCGAGTATAGAATTTTTCATGTGTCGATTTCTTCTAGGCAAGCGTTCTCCATCGTAGACCGTGTCATCGCTTAAACACCGCGAATTGGCGGTCAAACGCAAGCCTACTAATATTATTTATTAAAAAAAAATAAAAAAATATGTAGGTATAATTTTCTTAGAGTCTATATAGAATTTACCATGTTTTTATATATATTGTTCTCTCTTCTTTTATAATCTAAAACTAATCTAACAAACCGCTACCAGTGGGCAGCGTTTCTAAAATACTGGCAGCATTGTCACGTTGTATGGCAATGCTTAGTCTTTGAGCAAAATAAAGGCCAGCATTTTGGTCACGAGTTGCTTCGACCAGTCCTGATAGGTCTTTAAACATTCGATGGACTCCCAAGTCCCCTCGGTCCAAGCGTCTCAACCCCATGAGGCTCAAACATATACCCGCTATCTAGGGTACTATTTGCGCCTTTTGAGGCTTACCAGCCACACTAGCCTTTTTCTGAGTTCCCGGAAGTATGAGACGGCGCATTTCTACCTAGAATTTACCATGTTTACTTACCCTATTGCAGAGCGTAGGATCCCACTCAAAAGACTCGCTCCTGGTCAGATTGTTGTCTTCATCATGAGAGGTCTCAGCTGGCTTCAAGTACCCTATCTTACGGAACAGTGTCGCTCGGAACAGGTTCTTGGTCGCGAAGTTCAGCCCGCCGCAGTAGTGGAAGATCTTTATACCGGGCAGCTCCTCGGCCTGGAATTAAACATGAGCATTTGAGAGCGACTTCCCGTTCTTTTTTTATATTATGTATTTGCGCTTGGCCGCCAACTCGCCTGACGTTAAGCGATGATGCGGCCTACGATGGAGCACGCTTGCCTAGAAGAAACCTATTCACTCTCGACTTGAAGACACCCAGATTGTAACTATCGAACACCCACTCAGGCAGCGAATTCCACAGACTAGCAGTTCGCACAATAAATGTAGATTCCTTTTCCGTGTATCTACAATTTTCGACTGGACAATCACTTACAACATTAAAAATAAATAATAAAAATATAAAATAACAGACTTCAGGATGAATTGAATAAACGGGAATCATTCCCTAATTTTCCACCCTTGGAGGTAGAATAATTTTCTTTAAGTTTTAATGGGACCACCCTCTAGATATAACCTATTTAATAAAAAAAGGTTTTTTACCATTCCCCCCCTAAACAGCTTATTTTATTCACTGAAAACAGTGAATAAAAAGCACTGATAGCAAGAAGTAGCCCGTTGGTTCAGGTGGTAGTGAACCTGCCTTCTGAGCTTAGGGGCGTGGGTTCGATTCCCACCTGGGACAAAAAAATGTGCCCAATATTTATTTATTAACTGTTTTGGTGTTTGAATTTAGAACACACCAATATATTCGAACTCTTTAGTAGACCAAAGCGTTATTACTTCTGACTTCCTTTTCAAAAACTGTCAATGTCAAAACATAAACATTCAGATTTGACAGCCCTCACAACTTAAAAAAATTGTAAACAAAAACCAAAACATACCAAAAAAAACATATTTTTTTCCAACAAAACTTGCCAGATAATATCATGTAGCATTACTACTAACGCCTAAAAACCACTAACAACTTTTAAAACCACAAATATTGAAAAACATTTTATTTCGAGAAAACAAACGGAAAAAAAACATTCCTACTCCATACAAACCAGCGACTACCACTATGCTACCTTTATAAAACCAGTAACTACCTTCTACAACCAGCGACTACCTTTACAACCATGCGGATACTACCAA
Organism: Agriopis marginaria; assembly: GCA_932305915.1. Classification (NCBI taxonomy): domain Eukaryota; kingdom Metazoa; phylum Arthropoda; class Insecta; order Lepidoptera; family Geometridae; genus Agriopis; species Agriopis marginaria. Next base: position 729,860 of record OW029935.1, read on the forward strand.
ACAGAAAATTCTACTATGCAATAGACCATGAAATCAGTGTAGTAGACCTAATCAGATGGTCAGGTTTTGTAGTTCTCAGTATTTGGTTCATGAGTGCTGTGCAGTTTTTGATAATGTTGGTGCATGACGACAGGGAGATGGACTGGGCCAGCTGCGGCATGGTAATGTCGGAGCCTGTATGGACCCAGCCCGCAAGTCGGGTTTTACGGCACATACCTTGCACGTGTGTGGGTGACTACGCAACAGAAGTTTTCGGTGTTACGAGAAGACCTTTCTGTCTGTGTCTGGGTGTTGATTAAAGTTTGATGCTTTTTCAAAAACTACCTTTTATTTTCGTAATTTGCCAAAATAACAGAAAAGCATAGTCAAAAATTTTAAGGACAAAATCGATTGTAATATTACCTACGCAATAGTAGACGCTAGACGCCGTGGATAGCCGTGGTAGCCCATTTGGGAGACCGCTAGACTTGAAAGCGTGAGGTCGCGGGTTCAAACCCTGGGCCCGTACCAATGAGCTCTTTGGAGCTTATGTACGGAGTTTCATACCACTGGCTTTTCGGTGAAGGAAAACATCGTGAGGAAACCTGCATACGTACGGAGAAGGAATTCAATGGCGTATGTGAATCCACCAATCCGCACTGGGCCAGCGTGGTAGATATGGCCCAATCACGTACCATTTCGGGGGTAGGCTAAAAGTCCAGCAGTGGACTGTTGAAAGGCTGACTATGATGATGATAAATAGTAGACGCATATACGCGAACAAAGCGAGCACGAACATTTTAAACTCTTTAACATAACTATTATGAGTCGCACGTTTCCAATCAAGGAGGAAAAGACGCGAGCGAAGCGAGAGGACAATTTAAGTAATTATTTCTAGAATTATATTGTGACAGATTGAAAATGCAGAAAGCAGCGTGACTGTGAATGCGCGAGCGAAGCAAGCGCGAAAATTTTGAGCTATTTTCTAACTATGCAGTGCAATTTTTTATTGCATACTCTGCTTTTGAGCACGTGCTCGTCTGTTGGTATGCGACGATGTGGTCGAAGATGAAACACACACAGACATACAGGCATTCATATTGACTTTGTAAATATCTCGATTCTCTCAGGAAACAATGAAGCCAACCAACGGCAGAGAAAAAGTAACAATATCATATTTCCCTCTCTTTCTCTCCCGTTGGTCAGACGGTGGTTGAGGTCAACCAAATCCATACGTCTGTTAGCACTATTAGATAGGATGACGGCCGATGCCTCCACTCCATGAATTGTGCCGCCCGGGGCTACGTCCCAGGGGGTCTAGACAAGAGCCACGTTCTGTTAGCGTTCACGCCTGCGGAAAGATGAAATTGTATGCAAATGACATTGACAATGACATTAGCAAGAGAGAAATTATCTCAAGCTAATGTCATTTTCATACAATTTCATCTTTCCGCAGGCGTGAACGCTAACAGAAAGTGGGTCTTGTCTAGACCCCTGGTCCCGGAGTACACATGTGAGAGTAGACTTACAGCGCGGTACCGCTTGGTGTCGAGGTACAGGTCGGTGTCGAGCACGCGGCCCAGCAGGCAGGTGTAGGGCTGCTGCGACCGGCAGAACAGGGCTCCGAGACTCGCCAGCAGGCCCGCGCCTAGACTGGAATACAATTATTACGTTAAGGTCGCCCGGTACAAACTTTTCACAGATGGTAGTATAGTTTTTACCACAGACCGACTGGAAAGACATCGCAAACACGTAAAGTTTTATGAAAGCCCAGGGTGCCAATTTTTGGCCTATCCGATCCGTTGTTCCGTTGCAGCGTGAAAGAGGAACAAAGAAACAAACACACTTTCGCATTTATAATATTAGTATGATATATATATATTTATTTTTTCAATTATTTATTATGTAACATTTATATTTATACTTTTGTGCACTAGCACCATGACATGTGTTGCTATAAGTGATAACCTATGTTGGCCTACGTGTTTTTATTACTTTTATATTTATATGTGAGAAGAGGCTATTACTATCCAAGTATAAATAAATAAATGTAAAACTAAACCAAACGTAATAGATAATAATGACATATAATTAAATGTAATATATATTCTAAAGATATTATTCAAATCGGATAATACATTACAGAGATAAGTATTTTAAGGTTTTGGTCGGATTAGAAAGGGATGATCTGTCCCTTTCCCACAATTTGAGTGTCAGTATGGCGTACTTACAGGTGACGTCGTTTTAAGTATTAGTACTCTTTCTAAGAAGACATTAAAATTTTGTTTATACGTAACTTAATTCTGTTTTTTTTTTAATTCACCATTCGACTTTATATTTTAGTTTTTTAAATTAGAAAATAAAAAATAATGAGTTAGGTAACGTATTGGAGTGCAGAATGCTCACCCAATATCGATGTTGATCAACAAGGTCGTCAGGAAGGTGACGAGCCACACTGTCGCATCCAGTTTGCTCAGCTTCCAGAATCTAAAACAAGACAATATATTATTATTCAAAATTTGCAAAAAAAACTCTAGCTAATCTTTAGCTAGTCTATGTGTGTAACCCTGTAGTTAGTAGGAGTAATAGTAATTCGTAGCAATTGACATAATTAGTAGCAGTAATTCGTAGCATTTGACATAGTTAGTAGCAGTAATTAGAAGTAGTTAACATAGTAGTAGTAGATGTAATTTGTTGCAATTGACATTGTTAGTAGCAGAAAAAGTAATTCGTAGCAGTTGACATAGTTAGTAGCAGTAATTCGTAGCAATTGACATAGTTAGTAGCAGTAATTAGAAGCAGTTAACATAGTAGTAGTAGATGTAATTTGTTGCAATTGACATTGTTAGTAGCAGTAATTCGTAGCAATTGACATAGTTAGTAGCAGTAATTAGAAGCAGTTAACATAGTAGTAGTAGAAGTAATTTGTTGCAATTGACATTGTTAGTAGCAGAAAAAGTAATTCATAGCAGTTGACATAGTTAGTAGCAGTAATTCGTAGCAATTGACATAGTTAGTAGCAGTAATTAGAAGCAGTTAACATAGTAGTAGTAGAAGTAATTTGTTGCAATTGACATTGTTAGTAGCAGAAAAAGTAATTCGTAGCAGTTGACATAGTTAGTAGCAGTAATTCGTAGCATTACAAGTAGTTGATACTCACTTTTTCAACTCCTTAACTTGCATGAACATGCCCTTGAGGCTGACAACTATGATCCCGGCGAGCACGCAGCGCGGGAGTTGCTCGAAGAACGGGCCGATCCACAGCAACACGCACAGTATGAGGAGAGCGCTGATCACCGACGTGACGCCGGTCTTACTGCCTGCCTGCGACACAACACTCAACTGTTAACATCATGAAATAAGGACAGGCCAAGTGAGAATCGAACACGCGCACCGAGGTATCTGTACCCTATTTTTTTTAATCAATAATAGGTTTGCGCTTGACTGCCAACTCGCCTGATGTTAAGCGATGATGCGGTCTACGGTGGAGCACGCTTGCCTATAAGAAACGATTCACTCGTGATTTGAAGGCACCCAGATTGTAACCATCGGGGAACACCCATTCAGGCAGCGCATTCCACGGACTAGCAGTTCGCATAATAAAAGTGGAATCAAAGCACTTCGTTCGGGTTTTCGGAATACCGACCATAAAGCGGTGTCCATTTTTGTGCCCGCTCTGGCAGTCCGATAGAAAAATGGGCAGGAGGGAATTAGATCATGAAGATCCGATGCACATTTTTTCTGGCCCAGTGTTTCCAGTGTTTCCATTCTGGTGTCATTAAATTATATAGTTCTTGGGTATACCGGTTTCCTTACGATGTTTTCCTTCGCCGCTTTTGAGCAATGACACTGGAAAAATAATTATTACCTGCACATTTTTATGTTAATATACCCAAGCATAACTTTAAGCTAGTATTTGTATTGTGTGCTACATAGGTATAATTGTGCTTAATTTTGTTTGTTAACTACCTTTTGTAATAACTTATGAAGCTTAGCTTTTTAGCGCTTGTTTGCAATACATATATGATTTTCCATGACAATGTTACTTATATCACTAGTGGTTCTTTTTTTATTTGAATTATGATCGATTCAAAATATGCCAATTCACGTTCGAACATTCGAGCGTGGCGCACCCTACGGCGATCTTGCGAAACACAACTTTGCAAGCGTCAGTTCTTCGCTATCCCGCTCTAAGCAACGAGTGCACACCAAACAAAATGGACCTTTAAACTATTATTACGCCGCGAATAAAGTTATAAAACTATTTAATACACAAAAGACAACAGCCAGCAGCTTCTGAGTGTTTGTTCTCACCAGTGTAGTGCCTGTGAACTGATTTTATTAGATTTGCAAGTTTAGATCACGCCGCCATTGCGCCGGCACATACCTCTAACATACGAGGACTCTTTGCCGCCTACAGGACGTTGGATTGGTATGTATTTCTTTCATATTTCCATAAAAGTGTACAGAACCCCGGCCTTCACATTTTCTAGCATCACACCCTTCCCGCTACCGCGAAAATACTCGACAAAAGAAAATATCCATGAACCAGCACCCGCCGGTGGTGGAAAATTCAATAATTAGTATATTTTCATCACCATTTCATGGTCCTTCGAGCCGGATTCAGGATATTTCAGTATTTTCTAGTATATTTTACATAAACTTTCTTTCAAACCGCTTAAAAATCGCATTTTTATACAGCCAACTAGGCTGCCATTTTGTGTACGTGCGTCGTTAGTCTTTGAACCCCGCTATTGAACCAAAGTATATTATTTGAAGAACTCCTTTGGTTACCGCTTTACTTTAATTATATTCCGCATCGATATTAATTATCATAAAACCGCATCTTATACTCCACCCGCATTAATAAAAAATAATATTTATTCCTACCTACATTATTTTATATCCGCACCGCTCTTCATTGCATTCCGTTATCTCTGAACGATCGCTCGCCGCCCGGTAGGTGCTACTCGCCTATTGTTTACGTGTTTACTCGATCGCTCAAATAATAAGTTACAATGACGTCAACTAATGAACAGAAATTAAAACTTCTTGAATGTCAGCGACAAGCTTATTTCGAACGTTTGCAACAAATATACGATAACTCGCGCCGTAACTTAACTGATCCTGACACATTAGAAAACTTTCTTTGTTCGGTCGAAACATTGGACGAAATTAGAAGTGTCTTTCAACAATGCGTAAAAGACATAGATCTTATTACGATAAAAATAGATAAAGATTCAGTGCTAGATTCTAATAAATGGCTCGCATTCGAAGATCTTTATTGTCGCGTCAAACGTAAACATTCTCAGTTTGTATCGAAGTCGACAATGGGGGTCAAACAGAATGACCACTCGTCTCACGGAGTTAAGTTAGCCCGTATAGAAATTCCCGAATTTGACGGGAATGCCAAAGATTGGCCGCTATTTTATGCAACTTTCCAAAACGCTGTTCATTTGAACTCATCTCTTTCTGTAACTGAAAAGATGTTTTATCTCGCCAGTAAGTTGAAAAACAAAGCTAAAAATGTTTACGCTGGTTTCGTGCCCTGCGCCGAAAACTATGAAACGATATATAACGCACTTGTATCAAAATATGAAGATACAAGGAATCTTGCTGGTATGTACCTCGCACAAATGTTTTCACTAAAACCAATCGCTTCCGCTACCGCTGATAATTTAGAAAATTTAATAGATCAGTTTTCTAACTCGTATCTCGCACTCAATAACTTAAAATTACCTGACTTATGTGACTTTGTTATGACACACGCATTATTACAACGCATTGATAAGGATACCGCGCGCCTTTTTGAAATGGAGAATCGCAGCAACGATATACCTACTTTGAACGACTTGATTTCTTTTGTCCGTGATCGCATAAAAGTTTTTAATCGAACAAGTGATAACACTAATAACGTAAGTCCTTCTACAAAACCGCCACAAAGCAGTACGTCTAAAAATAACTCGCGCTCATTCGTCGTAAATAATAACGCTTGTCAATTATGCAAAGATTCCGGTCATGATCGCTTGTATTTATGTCCTAAGTACAAAGCGCTTAACGCACGCGAACGCTATGATTATGTCAAAAAATTACGCGCGTGTATTAACTGTCTAAGCTTGCAACATAATACAAATACGTGTAAATCCGAAAATAGATGTTATCACTGCAAAAAACTGCATCACAGCACTTTATGTTTTACAAATGATTACGCATCACCTGTTACTGTACCGCTGACCGCTGATCGGTACCTACACACTCGCGTAGATATCGATGCTAATAGTCCTGGATCCACTGATCAGAAAAATACCGCGTCTTCCGGTTCGGTTTCTAATAAACCTGTAGACAACGCAGCTTCATTTTGTAGTATGAGTGCCAGCTCGAAAAACCCGCGTAAAACCCACAATGTTTTACTGGGTACCGTTCTCGCCGAAGTGAAAAGAAGTGACGGAACTGTGGGTCAAGTTAGGATTTTGATTGACAATGGATCTCAAAACCACTTCATTTCCCGCCGCGCTTGTAAAAAACTAGGCTTACGCATCTTGCATGAGAATTCAGAAAGGTCCGTAAACGGAATTGGTAATAGCTCCCAAACTATAATCGGCAGTGCAGACATAACCCTTATGTCTAGGTACGACAGAAGCTTTCACTTACAAATAAAACCGCTCGTACTTAAAACTATTTCTGGTAATTTGCCGAGCTGTGAATTTGATGTTTCACCTTTGACCTATATAGGTAATTTACAGCTCGCAGATCCGAATTTTAATAAACCCGCTGAAATAGATATTCTGCTAGGTGCAGAAATGTTTATGGAAATTTTAAGACCTAATAAATTACTAGGTCCGCCCGGTAAACCCGATTTATTGGAAACTGCATTCGGGTATGTACTCTTAGGGTCAATCGCTTCGCTACCTTGTCAGAATAATTCCGCGCGTAGTAACAACGATTACGCCTTTTTCTCGTCTAGCGAAAACTCGAATGAATCTTTAGTTTCCGAGTTCTGGCAACTTGAGTCAGTGCCGATTCAAGCTCACATGTCTAAAACTGAAAAAGAATGTGAGGACTTCTACGCTATAAACACACACCGCTATAATATAACTGGACGTTATGTCACCGCCTTGCTGTTGTCGCAGTCTACCTTTATGTTAGGTGATTCTTTGACAACTGCATCTCGCTGTCTGTCTTCGCTCGAACGCATGTATCAGACAAATACCGCTTTAAAATGTGAATATGATAGCGTGATGAGAGACTATCTCGAACGCAATATCATTTCGCCCGCTCCCGCTCTTACTGATAAGGATTATTACGTCATTCCTCAGCACGGCGTCTGTCGACCGGACAACCCGCTACGCATCGTTATGAACGCAAATGCTAAATGCATTGATACGAACGTTTCGTTAAACGTTTGTTTACATTCTGGCCCTAACTTACAGGCAGATTTAACCGCTATTAATTTAAAATTCAGACTGTTTCCGATTGCTTTGACAGTGGACAGCAAACAAATGTTTCTGGTCATAGGAATTCGTGACGAAGACCGCCGCTTTTTAAATATTTTATACAAAGACGAAGACGATACCGCCAAGCTGTACCAATTTAATTGCATTTACTTCGGTCTACCATGCTCACCGTATCTCGCTATGGAAACTATGAAACAGCTGACTCGCGATGAGACTGGTTTTCCGATCACTTCGGAAATCGCTAGCTACCATCTCTGTATGGACGATCTGGGAGTTTCGGTGACCACTGCCGAAGAAGGAGCTCAGCTCGCGCAAGATTTGATTGAATTATTTAAGCGCGGAGGTTTCGACTTAGTTAAATTTGTTAGTAACTCCCCCAACGTGCCTAAGGTGGTTTCCTTGGCCCCTCTGGAGCACTGCGCTCTAGTATTATTATCAAAACTTCTTCGATTTATTATCGATACCGTCTCTTCCCGCTGTCGTATTGACAAAAATATCGCCTTCACTGATTCGAAGGTAGCCCTCCATTGGGTTCATTCGTCTCCGCATCACTTCGACACGTTCGTTGCCAATCGCCTCGCTCATATACAGAATAATCTGAGTTCTAAGCACTTCTACCACTGCGAGAGTGCACAGAACCCCAGTGACTGTTTGAGTCGCGGTCTTACCCCTGCACAATTATTAGATCACCCGTTGTGGCTCCACGGCCCTACGTGGGCTCGCGATGATGTCCACACGTGGCTGATCGATCGATTCACATTTGATCCCGTTGAAAAACTTACACAGCTTAAGAAACATTCAAATGCTTTCACTACAGATGATACGGAACTTTTTCTATGTCCGCGGGCCAAGCGAGTCTCTTCTTGGTCCAAGTTCCTCCGCATCGTAGTGAATGTGTACCGCTTTTTGGATAAATTCCCTCGTTCTGACAGAACGCAACTTACGCATTTACAATATTATGCTGAAAATGCTATAAAAACGCTCCAACAGCAATACTTCAGAAACAACATCAAAGTGCTTCCCATAAGGGATCACGTTGTAGTTTTCATAATCAATTACTATCACCGCAAATACTCACTTGTTGGTCCACAGTTACTGTTGTCGCCACTGATACATAAGTTTTTGATTATTTTCGGACGCACTACCCAATTTGAACCGATACTCAACTTTAGATTCTTAACCGCACTTAACTCTAATCCCGCAGAGTCTAAAGCACCAACGCCGACACATTTTTTAACTCCAGGCCCGCTTGACTCATTTCACTCTTACCCGCGCATAGATTCCATAGATTTAGTCCGCAACAAACGGTTAATCGACGACATCGTTCAGAGATACTGGAATCGTTGGAGGCGTGAATATCTTAACACACTCCAAACTCGTGCTAAGTGGAACACCAAATCTAATCCGGTAACTAAAGGAACTGTAGTTCTTCTTAAAACGGAAAATTCACCGCCTTTACAATGGCCGATAGGCATAGTTGAGGATGTCAAACCTTCATCGGACGGGAACGTTCGAGTAGTTACGGTACGCACACGAAATGGCACCTATGTTCGACCTGTGGTAAAACTTTGTGTTTTGCCTTCTCAATAACTTTATATATATATTATCTTTAGTTACGCACGCCTATCTAGGCTGCCTTAGTCATAAGTCCTAGCTTAGTTTTTTTCCCTTTTTTCAGTCATCTGTATATACTTACTAGATGTACTTACGCATTCCCGCACTACGCTTTATTAACATCCGCAAGGATTTAATTCTCCCTTGTCATTTTCGTTCAGGAGCTTTCTTTATCTCCTGAAGGCCGGGGGGATGGTTCTTTTTTTATTTGAATTATGATCGATTCAAAATATGCCAATTCACGTTCGAACATTCGAGCGTGGCGCACCCTACGGCGATCTTGCGAAACACAACTTTGCAAGCGTCAGTTCTTCGCTATCCCGCTCTAAGCAACGAGTGCACACCAAACAAAATTGACCTTTAAACTATTATTACGCCGCGAATAAAGTTATAAAACTATTTAATACACAAAAGACAACAGCCAGCAGCTTCTGAGTGTTTGTTCTCACCAGTGTAGTTCCTGTGAACTGATTTTATTAGATTTGCAAGTTTAGATCACGCCGCCATTGCGCCGGCACATACCTCTAACATACGAGGACTCTTTGCCGCCTACAGGACGTTGGATTGGTATGTATTTCTTTCATATTTCAATAAAAGTGTACAGAACCCCGGCCTTCACATTTTCTAGCATCACACCCTTCCCGCTACCGCGAAAATACTCGACAAAAGAAAATATCCATGAACCAGCACCCGCCGGTGGTGGAAAATTCAATAATTAGTATATTTTCATCACCAACTAGTATAGACCTATTAATGGCTGTAATTTAAAATAATTATTTGAAACTATGTATATATTTTTGTGCTGTTGGTCTTAAATAAACATAAAATAAAATAAATAAATAGATATGTATTCGATAAAAGACCGATAGACTAGCAACTTTGCGCCGATGCACAAGACTAAGCAGCTTAGTCTGAACCAGTTTCATTCTGTACCGGTCCTTTAGCGTTTTGACACGCAAATGGCCGGTATTTATTATTAGTTGTTTTAAAAATCAGCCGTTTGAAGATAATCATCTCTTTTATCAGGGGTTAAAAAACGAATTCATCATCATCGTCTTTTTTTTAAACGAATTCATAATAACAATAATATTCGGATCATTTTTGCACACAAGGTTTTTGAACCCAAACTAAGTAAAACTTGTGATATGGCTGCCAGAGACTGATATACATACATTTTAAATACATACTTAAATAGATATTAACAACCAGATACCTATAGAACAAACACAAATGTTCATCACATAAATGTTTGTCGTAGGTGGTAATCGAACCCACGCCCCCAAGCTCAGAAGGCAGGTTCACTAGCAACTAGACCCACGGGCTAAAGAAAAAATCATGATCCAAGAAAACATTGTCTAGCAATCTGGGAGTGGTCCCGCAATGACGTCACTGTCCTGTTGCCACTTTATTCAATCAGCTGTTACGTGGTGTATCGACATCTCTCTCGAACTTGTTGTAAATTACTTATTCTGCTCTTGCTTATGCACGTGTACGTGTATTGATGACATCATTGCGGGACGCCCACGTGGTCATTTTGCTATACGTGGCGGAGTATATTATTATACCATGGGTAATATAATGTAGATATCTCACCTGGTACTGGATGTAGGATCTTGAGAGACTAGCACAGAATGGAGCGCAGCCGAAAAACGACGCGAACACGTTACTTGCACCCTGCAATATAAATATTTTTTGCATAGTATAAAATAAAGTCCGTCTTTCCGCGACTGTCTATATAACCCGGCGGCCCGTATGCTTGTTTGTTAAATTGCCACCTACGACATTAAAAAAACCGCTAACTCCTAAACCACGCAACGGATTTAGATGCGGCTTTCACCATCATTTAGATAATTTTGCACGGAAGGTTTATATATATAACTAGCGGTCCGCCCCAGCTTTGCGGGTATTATTGGAATTTTAGTAAGGATCCCTAATTTTTTTGAAAATATAATACAGCCTATGTCACCCGGGGCTAGTGTAGCTTCTAGAAAGAAGTTAGTGTACCAGGGTGGTTAGACAAGATCCACTTTTTGTTAGCGTTAACGCCTGCGGAAAGATGAAATTTTATGAAAATGACATCGACAATGACATTAGCTTGAGAGAAAGATGAAATTGTATGAAAATGACATTGAAAATGACATTAGCTTGAGAGAAAGATGAAATTGTATGAAAATGACATCGACAATGACATTAGCTTGAGAGAAAGATGAAATTGTATGAAAATGACATCGAAAATGACATTAGCTTGAGAGAAAGATGAAATTGTATGAAAATGACAACGAAAATGACATTAGCTTGAGAGAAAGATGAAATTGTATGAAAATGACATCGACAATGACATTAGCTTGAGAGAAAGATGAAATTGTATGAAAATGACATCGAAAATGACATTAGCTTGAGAGAAAGATGAAATTGTATGAAAATGACATCGAAAATGACATTAGCTTGAGAGAAAGATGAAATTGTATGAAAATGACATCGACAATGACATTAGCTTGAGAGATGTTATCTCAAGCTAATTGTCAATGTCATTTTCATACAATTTCATCTTTCCGCAGGCGTTAACGATAACAGAAAGTGGGTCTTGTCTAACCCCCCAGTGCCGCCATCTAGTGGTAAACTTACCAAAGCTAGCAGCTCTTGGTTGGCGTCTATCTCGTACTTCTCCTTGGAAGCGAATATGAGCGCCATGGACATGGAGATGGTGTAGGTGACCATGGTGATGGTGAACGCATCCAGCGCTACCTCTGGCAGCAGCTCCAGCGGCGGGACTTGCGGCACGGGCAGCCTGCAGGTACAGCATCATCTCACTCATATACGGTATCAAGGAAGAAAAGGGTTCTAAAAATTACCGTAGCGCTAGTATCACAGTCAAGTTTCGCAACATTTCAAGAGAAGCGCAACCCATACCAGTAGATGGCGCTTTTCTTTATTCTCTTAAAATGCTGCGAAACTTGACTGCGATACTAGCGCTACGGTAATTTGTAGAACCCTTTCGTACGCTATCTGACTTCTGATCTGATGATCTGATTCCGGTTCGTGGTCTCACCTTTCTTCCCCATCGGTTATCGGTTCCCATTGGCACTTCAAATTGCAAATTCAAATTATTTATTTGTCTTATTTTCATGTTTATAATTTTAACAGCTGTGTCGGTGACTCTGGTTGTTTGTCACTAGCAGGTTCTATTATTGGGGTAATGACAAAACACGTAAAATAAGTTGAGTATACATACAGTTTTTACTAGTTGTTTCTGCTCTTACGAATGGTATATTTAAAAAACTAACGGTTAGACCACACGTTTTAGCTGTGAATTTTTCAGATTTCATACAAAATAATGTTTGTAACTGATTAAGTTACCAATTTGCACAAGTCCAATTGGTGTATTTATATCCCCGAAAATTTTAAAGTTAGAGTAAGTGTCTTGACACAGGCATTGTTCTAAATATTTTACTGTCATAAGTTTGAAAAAATGTATTGGTGTAACTGATTTTTCCCCGAAAACAGAGCAATTTTCATAATTAAGCTGAATATTTGGTGAATTTTTACCTATTCTGTAAAAAAATCATAAAACTTATTATTTTTTAAAGTAAATAATAGGCTTGCGCTTGACCGCCAACTCGCCTGATGTTAAGCGATGATGCGGTCTACGGTGGAGCACGCTTGCCTAGAAGAAACCGATTCACTCGTGATTTGAAGACACCCAGATTGTATCTATCGGGGAACACACATTCAGGCAGCAAAAAAAAAAAGTTTTGTTAAACAACCGTGATAGTTTATATAACAGTGTTGTGACAATCTTACCCAGTAGGTATGTTCCCGACGAGGCTGATGCCGAACTGCTCTTGGAGTCCGACGAACCGCGAGACAAGCGTACCGATCACTATCGCCAGCAACTCTATAGGCACCGGCACCCGGCTGCGCTTGCTTACCCAAGGCTAGAAAAGTCAAAAGAATTAAAAAAAACAATGAAATCAGGTAAATCATAGTATGGATAGCTAGTTGGTAGTGAACCTGCCTTCTATGCTTGGGGTCGATTCCCACCTAGGACAAACATTTATGTGATGAATATTTGTGTTTATTCTATATCTTAATTATTTAAGTATGTATTTAAAACTATATATGTATGTATATCAGTCTCTGGCAGCCATATCACAAGCTTTGCTTAGTTTGGGGTCAGGTGCTCGTGTGTGCAAAAATGTCCCGAATAATATTTTTTTTATTTATTAACATCGACAGGTTTACGCGGAAAGGGTGTACTAACCCGAAAGGGGCCTATAGTACCCATCAGTATGAACAATTTTCACTATGGGACCAACCCTGTATTTGTGAAAAAAATATCAGCTGTTCCATAGAAAAAGGTCATTCACCCTCGACAAAATGTATGGAACAACTGTTATAATTATGTTTTTCGCAATATTAGGGTTAGTTCCATAGTAAAAGTTGTTACTATTGACCCCTTTTGTGACTCAGGAATCAAATCAAAGAACTCTTCAGATCAGGGGCCTTACGGACAACTGCTATTGCGGCACCTAATCCGCTCAGTTGGAAAATTACGCGAACGTGCACCTTATCGCACCCAGATACGGTTTGCGGTCGCGTGATTTTCCAACTGAGCGGATTAGGTGCCGCAATAGCAGTTGTCCGTAAGGCCCCTGATCTGAAGAGTTCTTTGATTTCAACTACGAGAGACAGAGCAGGGAATACAAAAACGGCTAAGGTCGCACGAAACAAAACAGCATTGTGTTTCTGTATTTCTGCAGCATTAAAATCTTTATATATTTAGTCTGTTATTTAATAATTTATTGCACACTTACAAATTATGTAGATATGTACGAATAGAGGACTTAATGCTAAGCATTTTCTACCAGTCATCCACCAGGTATAAACAAATGGTACGTAGGCGTGCATCAAAAACATCTTATAAAAGACAAAAAGAAAATCAACAAAATTACTAAAGTTTACTATTACTAGGTACATAATTATGCTCCATCTTCGACTGCATCGTTGTTTTATGTAAAGCTAGCTGCACCCCGCGGTTTCACCTGCGTAGTGATGAAAAATGGTGGTGATTATGATGATAATAAAAAGTATCCTATGTCCGTCTCCTGGTTCAGCCGTTCTTGAGTTATAAATAGTGTAACTAACACGACTTTCTTTTATATATATAGATACTACAAAACTCAGAAGTGGGATACAAAGGAGTGCATACCTTGAGCAGTTCGTTGTTGAGGGCGATGATGAGGCAGGTGACGAAGGAGATGAGGAACGCCGCCCAGTTGAGCGACGGCAGAGCGCGGCTCACGTCTATCACTGTCTGGAACAAAACGCAACACCTCTTATTGAACACATATTTATATAATAACTAGCGATCCGCCCGCCCGACTTCGCACGGGTGTAATTTACGTGCGAAGCCGGGGCGGGTCGCTATTATACATATAAACTTTCCTCTTGAATAGTGATTCAAGAGGAAAGTTTATTAAAAAAAACTCTATTTATTAAAAAAAACTGTTTCAAAATCCGTTGCGTAGTTTTAAAGATTTAAGCATACATAGGGACAGACAGCGACTTTGTTTTGTACTATAAATAATAAATAAATAAATATTCGGGACATTTTTGCACACACGGTCATCTGACCCCAAACTAAGCAAAGCTTGTGATATGGCTGCCAGAGACTGATATATATACATATATAGGTTTAAATACATACTTAAATAGAAACTATGTAGTGATGGAATGGGTAAATGTGGCGTAAATCATCAGGTAAACCTTCGACCAAAATAAAATTAATGGACGGGCCATAACCAATGAACTTGCTCAGTAAAAACGAATCAGAACCGTCGGATATATACTTCAACGCCTAATTATAACCATGTACAGTACATTTGTTACAAAAAATTGATAGCGGTTTTTTTTTTTGTGTATTTACACTTCGGGAAAGCACACGTAGGCATAATTTTGTCAGATATTTCGTTATCATGTAACAATAGTCTTGTGTCGCAAATGTCGAAATGATGATGAGGTAGCCGTAAGTCCCCTGGTAGGGTGAAATAAAGACACAAAGAGAGGTATTGATTGATTCATCCCAATAGATAGCCCGTTGGTCCAGTTGGTAGTGAACCTGCCTTCTGAGCTTAGGGGCGTGGGTTCGATTCCCACCTAGGACAAACATTTGTGTGATGAACATTTGTGTTTGTTCTATATCTGGGTGTTAATATCTATTTAAGTATGTATTTAAAACCTATATATGTATGTATATCAGTCTCTGGCAACCATATCACAAGCTTTGCTTAGTTTGGGGTCAGATGACCGTGTGTGCAAAAATGTCCCGAATATTTTTTTATAATATTTTTTTAATAAACACTTACGAATATAGCCTTATAGTTGCCGGAAGTCTTGGGTATCTTGACGCCGAAGAGGTCTTTGAGCTGCGAGGCCAGTACGTACAAGGAGGCGGCTGTCGTGAACCCTGACACTAGGGGCTCCGACAGGAGCGTGGACACCGCACCCAGCCGGAGCATCCACATCAGCACCTGGGGCAAGTTTATTGCAATCTCAATAAATGGTGAGCTATGGTGGCCAACCACGGCCGAGTAGCATGTGCGCTTAATGATCACTTATTTAGCATCTAAAACCTTAACGGGCGGTTATCCGAGTCGCGTAGGCAACAAAACGCTCCCTCAGCCCCCGCCAAGTTATAGCGACGATGTATATTGCCATGCTAGAGTCAGGACGCCCGCGGGGGGAGTGCAACGACAAAAACGAGCATAGGTCCGACCTCGATGACGCCTAGCGCGGCACTGAACGCGGCGCGCCAAAATTCTCGCGACCTTTTTACGCTTTTAATTTCACTAATAAACGACACTATTCACTATCAAAATACTATCCAAATAATTTTTTTTTGAATAAAATTGCCTTTCAGTACATGCAATTTCCAGGTTGTTACGAGCTTTCATTAGAGCATAAAATTAAAAAAAATAACTAAGTCGACTTTGTTGCAATTTTTTTTTGATCGAGTCAAGTTTAGTTTATTCTATCGTGTTTTGAACCAAATCATAAATCATCATAAACACAGATGTATCTGTGACATGTATTTTTATCCAGCTGGAATATTGTAATTCAACTGAATAAAATTGATTTAAAACCGTCAAATTTTGTATAAGAGGCTCTTAATTAATTATGCACAGTTTTGTTTCGATGTCATCATGCAAAAACGGCGAAAGAAAACATCGCGAGGAAAAACCGGTACCTCCAAAAAAGTTCAAATACATATGACATTCACGAACCATAAAAGTGTAATAGACTCCATTCTCTCTCTCTCTCTCTCTCTCTGAGAGAAGGCCTGTGTCCCAGCAGCGGGAACACGATAGGCTGATAATGATGATGAATCAGGATGAACTCATAATAAATTGGTTCTAAAATATTAATACGACATTACGTAGTTTAGCTGATAAGTTTGATTTCGGCAAATTTTAGCCACATGTGAAACGTTGTTCTACAGGAACAAAAACAGTTTTTTGTTCCTGTAGTTACATCTGTTCACGGTTTTTGAGGAAAGTGATGATAATTTTTTAAACGTTCCACCTGAATACATTTTTTTTTGCATTGACATAAAATTTGAGGGTAGATAGAAATTATATTTTACCTGAAACATCCCGACGGCAAGACACACTATGCTTAACACTTGTAAAGGGGCGTATTGTATACCACTGTCTTCCACTGGAAAATAAACACAATGATAAGTTAGTTAAGGTTCAAGTTAGTTTAATAAGGTTTTACCTATATTATTTTTGTATATGAAATGCAAGTCGCGATTCAAAAGTCGACTGTTGCGGGAGCTGGGCTGCTCTGTGTATACACGCAACATAGTTATACGATTTTATAATTCTATATTCCTACTAGCTGTTGCCCGCGACTTCGTACGCGTAGACTTTCATAAACTATTTCAACCCCCTTTTCCCTCCTTAGTCCGTCAGAATTTATTTATTTTAAACCAATATTCTGAATACTACATTTCATGTCCCTAACATCAAAAACAAAGGACTTTCATACAAACTTTCAACCTCCATTTGCCCCCTTTAATACGGCCCTATCGTAAAATCCTTTCTTAGCGGACCTCTGCACCCCATAAGGAGGAATCTACCTGCCAAATTTCAGCTTCGTAGGTCAAGTAGTTTTCGAGATTTCGTGTTTAATGAGTGAGTGAGTAGATGAATTACGATTTTATATTTATATAGATTGTATAGTCATTAGTTTTATGTTATATCAGAAATAGTTAATAAAATAAATTTTAAAAGTTGACAAAGGGCACGGACCCAGGAGTCCGTGGAGAATCAAAATAATTAATAAAAAAAAAAACAAAAAAAACTTACCTTCTGCTACATTTAAAGTGCTGTTTCCTACGTCAATGTGCGTCGCGTGTTGAGTCACCACCTGGAACATTAAAAACAACTACATCAGTATTCAGTACACCAAAGCCCGTTTTCACTAACCCTAGGAGCCGCCTAAATCAGATGACTAATTAGGAGAAGCCTAGGACAAAAAAAAGTTTCACCAAACTTTAGGATAACTAGTGACGCTAACCAGTGCCGGTTTTAGGACTACCAGCGCCCTGGAGGAGATTTCTAACAAAACTTAATTGATCTTGAACAGATGCTGTCAGCCCCTTTTAGGGAGACAGTCACCGCTACGTCCTGTCGGAGTTTTTGGAACTGCCTAAAACTATAAATAAAGCCAGTCAATAATTACGAACGTACCTTCCCAGCCATCAAGCAAGCCACCGCGAACGTCCCCATGGAGATGTGGGGTGAGGTCCCGAATATTACGTATATGAGGACCGGGAAGAAGGCCATGTAGAGTCCTACTATAGGCGGGACTTCGGCCAGTAGCGCATATGCCATACCTGGAATGAAGCAAAAACTCGGTTTATAGATAACTAGCGATCCGCCCGCCCGGCTTCGCACGGGTGTAATTTACGTGGAGAGGCGGGGCGGGTCGCTAGTTATATATATATAAACTTCCCATGAAAATGTATATAAATCGTGTAACTAAATCGTGGTGAAAACCGCACCAAATCCGTTGCGCGGTTTAGGAGGAGTTAGCGGCCATACAATCGGACCTTTGATTATATATAGAATAAATATATGAATAAATCTTTAAATAATCAAAGAATCGGACAGACGGGGAAAGCGACTTTAATTTATACTATGTAGAGAAGTTTGTCATATTTGTAGACTAGATGCAATCTAATGGTGGCACTCCACATTGCCTATGTTTGCTGAATAAAAAAAGACGCCGCTATGTAGGCTGCATAGCTGCATCTCTTTTTATTCGGCAAACATAGGCAATGTGGAGTGCCACCATTAGAACAAAGGCGAGCACAAGGTACACAAAGGTATGCAATGATACGTGCATCCATTTCTACCTGCGCAACTTAGTGTGCAAGTCGTATAAAACACGATTCGGTACCCTACACCGAGTCTCGTGCAAGTCAATTTAGTCGTTCAGACTCAGTTTGTGAGGTCCAGTAAAGTATGAAATTCTATGGAAGACGGAAAGACGTCACGCTGTATGCAGTTACTTACCTACTGCAGACTGACTACAAAATGGACTGCTTACGGTGTGACGTCTTTCATAGAATTTATCCTAGTCAAGAGATTGGCGCGCGTACCTCTTGATGCAGACACCCTTAATCATCCCTTCGCGTACCCCTAGGGATACGTACGCGTACCACTAATTGGGAACCCCTGCCCTACCAGATAGGCTCTTAATTCCGAAAAATATGGTTACTGTAGAAAATCGCCAGGCGCAGCTAGCACTATTTGCTGTACTGCTCTGTTCTATACGATGTGTAAGTGTGGCTGTGTGTGTGTGTGTACACATTTACTCGTGTTAAATGTAGGGTTTTCTAACGATGTTGTCATAGGTCACTCATAAAACTAGAATAGTAAATACCGCCGCTCATTAGGTGCTTTGGAACTAGAGGGTGGTAACGAGCAAATCTTATGAAATAATCTTCAGAACGTCCGAGGCAGAAATGGTTATATGATATCAAAGAGTGAACCAGATTGAGCTACCAGCATCTAAAGAGCGCAGCATGGAATCGCAAGAACTTTCTTACCTCCATAACCAAACTTCAATATGAAGATGGCAACTAATGAGGATAGTATAAAGTCAGCTGTAATGACGACCATTAGAATGACCGCAGTGAGGATCCATGCTACCGGGTCTCTCCCCCTAGGAACTGCTTGGGGCTATACTTGTGGGCAGCCAGAGCATCAGCAGTGGACTAGCCAACTCGCCTGATGTTAAGCGATGATGCGGTCTACGATGGGGCACGCTTGATGATCACATAGCCATATGTGAGCATGATCACAGTGATGATCTTACCTTGAGGTATGTGCATGACGGCAGTAGTGGCACCTGCCACCAGGTCTCCCACCAGGTACTCCTTGGGGCTGTACTTGGGCAGCCAGCGCGCCAGCGGCACTGAGTTCATGAGACATTCTCCAAAGCCGCACCCTTTTACCACTTTCTTGCAGCGTTCGCCCACTATGGAAAAAGATACCATAACAGTTATTGAGACCACGAAATGGATATTACGAGAAGAATACAATAACACAGACACAACGGGCGGTCTTATGACCAAGAGTCGATTCCTTCCAGACAAACAAATTCAAGACCAACCAGGGACTAGAGTTTGTAAAGCGTTCTATAGACCAAAATATGATAAACTTATTGACTATCTCAAGAATCTTCTTCAAAAAAGTATGACATTTAAATGGCTGTTGTTTCATTTTACGGACCAGTGTTAAAGATTATTTATTTATAGGAGACATTGTATTTAGGAAGAGGCGAGAAGTTATCACTTACGATTTTATGTAACGAAATAAGTATATATTTTCAGAATTCAGGCCTTTTCAGTTTGATTTCAGTCTGGTTTGCAAGAGCCTGAAAGCGGGCTTAGTAAATGCTACCAACTGCTATAGATTATAAGTTTTAAGTTTTACTTTGAGTACCATCTGATCTGATCCAAAACTGTACCGAGTATGAATTAAGTATACGCGTATACGGTGTCCAGAGAGGCTGCAGAGATTCAAAATGAACTGATAGTTTATGTCCACGCGTCAGGTTGGGTCAAACTGGCGCGGGTTTGTTTAGTTTCACCTCTCCGTATATGCCCTTCAATATTTCTATAGATATTTTTAAATACCTTTTACGCAAGAAAAGCTTCTCGGCTGTTCTCGCGTGTGTAATAATCGCCACACGTATATTTCTCAGCTCTCGTCTAATATCAACAATTCACACAGGCATGTGAGCTCGTGGTATTAGTAATTAAGCGATTGTTTTGAACAGAACTGATTAGCAACGTTATCTGAACTATGGTTGTGATTTGCTGAAATGACTTCCATAGGTAACTCGTTTCACATACGTGTACAATTATTACAGATTAAAACAGTATTTTTTATGAGATATTTGTTCCAAAACTACTTTGGACTATTTAGTCCAAAGAATATCCTCTATACTAAGTCCTTTATATCGATATAAGTTTTTGTAAAGGTGTTGAATAAAATTTATTTTTAGTTCTTTCTTTCTTTCCTTGGCGTATATGGGTAGGATCTTTTTTTATTCACCGGTCACTCAGGTTCTCGGCTTTTATTCTCCAGTCACTAGCAATACGAAGCCAACTTGCCTTCCATACATCATCGACTAGCGAGACACCGCAGCATCTGAATCTACGATGTCGATTCGTGGTCTTCGATCTTGTTAATATCTGGTAGGTAGTGTACTCACGCGGCTTATTCGGCACCTGGTAGTCGGCATCCTTGTTGAGCCTGTCCTGCTGATACACCCGCCGGACGACATTGAACTGCTGCGTGGACTGCGTCCTGGGGACAACGAGATGTCGAAAGTTAGATCTGATTCTATGTGATGGGTGGTGAGGGCACTGCAGAGACACCCCGATTAGTGTGCATTTCTTACAGTCAGTACTGCCTACCTAGACTGAACGGAGCACGGGCTTGAACAACGGCTTGACACGGGCTTTAGTTCGCTCCTAAAGCTGTCCCACTGTCATTTCGTCAGTTGGTTTGGACTAATTTGTGGAGAGTTAGTTTAGATGCTTGGTTAAAAGTGGTCTAAGACCATCGCTCAGACCTACTGGGTAGAGATGATAGTAAAAGCAGAGCGCGACGGGTGTCTAAGGCGCACTCAGTTGTTCAAAACCGTTCTCGATAGCAGCGGAGCGATGTTGGACCGGTTCCATAAAAGAACAAAAATTGCCTTTGCGTGGCTGCGCTATCGCTTAATAGCTCACGGTAGTGGAGCACGTAGCACGGTGTGGGTTCACCAGTTCACCCACAATTGAGATCGAGTTTTCGGTGCAGCGTGAGAAAATCACTGATAGTAGAGTGACAGGCAGCGTTGCCAGATATATTTTTTGCCAAGTCGGGATTTTGGAACTTTTTTAAGCGGGATTTTGTCGTCGAAAGCGGTACTTAGTAAAAAAACGTATATAATCAGATGTGATCTTGTTATTTGAGTTCAAATTATATTTACGTTACAATAGATAGCAAAAATAGCCATAGAAAATATATTTTAATAAAAATATGATATTATTTTAAATCAGATGTACCCTATCGTTAAATATTTGAGTCTTATTCGTCTTCTGAATAACGAGTTATCCCCGAAAAGCGGGAATGAGCCTGTCCCGCGCGGGACATTTAATTTTAATTTAGAAATCGGGACGTCCCGCCAAAATCGGCACGTGTGGCAACGCTGGTGACAGGGCACTTTCTAGCGCTCCGCTGGCTAGCTATCATATCAAAAATCTGTCACCGCAAACGTCTATCCGCATGTTTCGCCAGCCTCATTTTAAAGCCATCATCTAGTTCCATTTACCGGCAAAGCGTCTTCACTATCTTTTGTGGTAAGATTGTGATTTGCGGTCAAACGCCTAACCTGTCGGTCACAAAAAATATAAAATAAGGTATTATTGGGTATAATTCCTGACTCAGGTAACAAAGGTTGTTATTGTTTTTAACCATGAACTTCTTGTTTACGCATTGCACGAGTGCCGATAGTGATATTTTTATCTGGAACTCTACAATAGGGTACTAATGGCCGTTAAAGTTTCTTTCTCCCTTGTGCAACGGAGCGAGGTCACCGATTGATAAAATTGCGAAAGCCTGCCGTGGCTGTGCAGAAACCTAATTAAGTTTACGTATAATATTAAGTTGCTTTATTTTATTTTGTGGACATTTATATTTTCTACCCGAAGACGATGCAAAGCAAAAAGTAGGGTATTGTGTTTAACGAGTATATTATTGTATGTGCCCTACAGCCTAAATGCCTCAATAAATTTTGATAAATGAGGGGTTGATAGATTCCTCTAAGTTCAGATACTTTTACTTTTTGTATTCTGTGGTACAGGGATAGTCACCGGGTAGAGGAGATGTCTCCATAAATAAGTAAGATGGGGACATGTAAAGTTGATGAAGAAATAGATTTGACTGCATTCCCTTATTCGGGACGGGGGTGATGAGTCCTGCACTGACGCTCCCCTGGGGGTATATTCTGCATCTTGGTATGTATCTTATTTATTTTATTTATTAAGGAACAGAAAACAGCCATATTATAAAATGTACAACAATGAAGATAGATTAATAAACTTAATAATAATACAGCCAACAGCACTATTCACAGATTACTTAAAGAATTATATAAATTTACCGCTAGGAGTAGCTAGTTATAGATATAGATATAGTTATAGTCATTGAACAGCCCTTTACAATAATAATCATTATAAAAACCGATTCCAAAATTTGTCAGCGCCCGAGCAAACTTAAAGCTGGTTCAAAAAAGACTGAGCAAAAAAAAATTTTTGTTGGACTACCTTTAGAGCTTCCTCTACATAACAGGAAAATAATCACGTAAATTGGTTCACAAGTGTTGGAGTAATCAGTGTACAAAGTTTGAGAATTGAGAACCTCCCCTCTCGAAGTCAGTTAATGAAAGCCAGGTTTGGTACATTTTTAACGAAAGAAACTAGTATAGAAGAAGTATATAGAAGAAGTTAATACTATTTTTATAGAAGCTGGGCATCGATTTAAAGTCGCGACTCGCGAGCTATGGAGCGAGCTATGCTTTGGGTTTCTTTAAAAGATAGAGTCAGAAATGAGATCACCCGACAGAGAACTAAAGTAACCGACTCAGCCCAAAGGATTAGCAAGCTGAAGTGGCAATGGGCTGGCCATATCTGTAGAAGAACTGACAAACGCTGGGGTAGTCGGGTTCTAGAGTGGAGACCCCGTATCGGCAAACGTAGAGTAGGACGCCCTGCAGCCAGGTGGAGTGACAACCTGCGGAAGGCGGCTGGTGGCAAGTGGATGCGAAAAGCAGAACATCGTGCCTTGTGGCGTTATTTAGGAGAGGCCTACGTCCAGCAGTGGACGAATATCCAACAGGCTGATGAAGATACTAGTTTATAAGTACAACGAAGTCGTCAAGAGCAGTGTTTTTCAACGTGTAGGTCACGACCCCCTGGGGGGTCGTGAAGCCTCTCTAAGGGGGTCACGAAGCCTCAATAAAAGAAGATAAAAAAAATAAGTTTAAAAATATGATGAGCATCTGTTTTGGCTGTGTTGCTTATCCTGCGTTGAATAGTACATAATTGTCAAAGAGACGTACATTTTTGATCGTTTCCACCTCGTGTTTGCTAAATATAATCTCTGGTATATCTAAAGCCACTGGTATTTGATAATTATTTCTAACTATCGGTCCGCCCCGGCTCCGCACGGGTATAGTTATATAGCCTATTAAAATATCCTATATTAATCAGTGATAATGTAGCATTCAAATGGTGAAGAATTTTTAAAATCGGTCCATTACAAACATACGTACAAATCTTTCCTTATTTCTAATACTAGCGGTCCGCCCCGGCTCCGCACGGGTATAGTTATAGCCTATTAAAATAGCCTATATTAATCAGTGATAATGTAGCATTCAAATGGTGAAAGAATTTTAAAATCGGTCCAGTACTTTTTGAGCCAATTCCAAACATACATACAAATCTTTCCTCTTTATAATATTGCATAGATGTATAGATAATAAAATACAGATTATAAACAGTGGAGGATAGGGGGTCGCGTAAATGTTTTTCATACTAAGGGGTCGCGTCATTAAAAAGGTTGAAACACACTGGTCTAGGGTATCTTTATAAATGACTTGCCAATCGTAATCGTCATCACTTTCGTCGTGATCCTGCAGGAGAGGCGCATTTTCACTGTAATTGTCCATAAAGTCCTTGTCGAATATCAGAAAAGTCTTTTTCATACGCATTTTTTATGATTTTCATTCAAAATGCAGAAAACTCGGCCTTATCACAATACCATTTAAACAATACTTTTCAAGCATTTCATTTTAAATACTTTATTAAGGAACATTTATTTATAATATTTTTGTATTTTAAATTAAAATTCGTTATCGAGTACGTTGATAATTATTAATTTTTAAGTCACTTCTATAAATTTCTCATCTCTTATTTTTATCACATTTGGGAAATATTTCGAAAATCTAAATCACAATTTAATTAGTTAACTAATCGATAGTTAGTGAACGTCGATAAATGCGTTCGTTTAATCGGCCGGTTAGACGTGAACTGCGATTTGTGTTGGTCAGTGATAACGCAACCTCCAGGCCGAGTGAGTGGTCAACATTTCTTGTTTTAGGTACACTAGTTTGCAAATGTAGCTAAACTTGTATAATAAATAGTAAGTTGTTGTTTTCTCAACTATCTACTACGGTGGCGGTTAGAAAAGCCTGAAAGTTCATCCACATATCGTTTTTTAGGGTTCCGTACCCAAATGGTAAAAACGGGACCCTATTACCAAGCCTACGAAATATGTCTGTCTGTCGTGTCGTCTTTCTGTCCTACCTACCTTCAAACCGTAATAAGATAGACAGTTGAAATTTTCACAGAATATGTAATGTTCATCATCATCATCAGCCAGAAGACGTCCACTGCTGCACATAGGCCTCCCCCTTTAACCTCCACACTGAACGACAGCCTGCCTTTTGCATCCACTGGATGCCCGCGACTCTCACAATGTCGTGGGTCCATCTAGTGGGAGGCCTCCCTACGCTGCGTCTTCCGGTTCGTGGTCTCCACTCCAGAACCTTTCTTCCCCATCGGTTATCGGTTCTGCGAGCGATGTGGCCTGCCCATTGCCACTTCAACTTGCAAATTTTAACAGCTACGTCGGTGACTCTGGTTCTTTGGCGAATATCCACGTTTCGGATTTTATCGCGCAAAGAAACGAACGAAATGTAATGTTACGGCGGATTAACTAAGAAATAATATTAAAGTAAAAAAGTAAAAAGGAAAGGGACCCCCCCCCCCCCCTTTCTCTGTCTGTCTGTCTGTCCTACCTAGCTATATCTTTCGAACCATAATAGATAGACAGTTGAAATTTTCACAGAATATGTAATGTTACGGCGGATTAACTGTTTTTTTTTAATATATAAAAAGTAAAACGAAAGGGGGGGGGGGGGGCACACAACAAACGTATTTTTGTATTAGTTCTAATGTAAAAACGGTAATACGTTTACGTACAAGCGTCAAACTTATCATAATTATAGGCTTCTTTGATTATAGGACATTTTCTAAAGTAAAACAACAAATAATAAATAATGGCCAAGTGTGACTTGGTGACAAGTTTCTGTTCATTACCAAGTTTAACTGGTAATTTCGTTATTGAATTATTAAAAAAGTCAAAAAGTAAAAAGGAAAGGGACCCCCCCACGGCGGGGGAAAAACGAAGTGGGGGGGGGGGGTCCCCTTACAACAAACGTATTTTTTTAACGTATTTTTGTATTAGCAGTAATGTAAAAACGGTAATACGTACAAGCGTCAAACTTGGCAAGATTATACTACACACTCTAAAATATAACTGACTAGCGATCCGCCCCGGCTCCGCACGGGTATAGTTATATAACCTATTAAAATAGTCTATATTAATCAGTGATAATGTAGCATTAAAATGGTGAAAGAGTTTTTAAACTCGGTCCAGTACTTTTTGAACCAATTCGTTACAAACATACTTACATACATATCTTTCCTCTTTATAATTATTTTATTTATTTTATGTTATTTTACACTATTCGGAAAACAAACAGCTGAAACTAACTAATTATAGTAGGTAGATAGTAGAAGGAAGCCATAAAAAGTTTTCACTTATAAAATCGAAAGATGATTACGATCCAGATCTCAAGACAGAGATATAAAAAATAACAGCCAAACAGTAATTACTATATACACAATTATAATGATATACTATATGAAAAGAAGCCACATCAGCCCACCGAGGTTTATAATAGTACAGCGTAAAAAAATTAGTAATGGTTTATGTACTAGTTTCGAAGAACGTGGTACATGCATACTGTTTGAAGAAATTCCTTTTAGCGGTAAATAAGTCAACATGTTCGGTATACTTAGCATTAAAGGTGTTGCAAATTCGGATAAAGTACGAGTTATATCTGTAGTTTGTCGAACACGAGTCAGCGTGGAGTTTAAGACATTTGCGCCGGGTGTTGATACGACTGGGTATTTGTAGGTTTATTTTGGAAAGAAGAATGCTACTGTCAACATTACTTAAGACCAAATTGTATAGACAATATTGTTAATATTGTATAGACAAATATGTTAGCCTGAGCGTGGCCACCACTGGCGGCTTATCTCGCCTTCTCTCCCAGTTCCAGTCATGTGACGTGCTATCGACACTTCGATTACAGTTTGCTGAACTTGTGATTTGCTTCCTATTTCCTATTGTAGTACCTCAAAAGGATCAGTTTGTTGTCCGTCTGTCCGTCTGTCAAGACCCTTTTTCTCAGGAACACATATCAAGTTGAAATATCTATGAAACTAGCACCCGGCTTCGCACGGGTGTAATTTACGTGCGAAGCCGGGGCGGTCGCTAGTTTTATATATAAACCTTCCTTGTAAATGTATCTAACTGATGGTGAAAACCGCATCAAAATCCGTTGTGTGGTTTAGGAAAAGTTAGCGGTCATACTGACATACAGACAGACAGACAGACAGACGGAAAGTGACTTCAATTTAATACTATGTAGAGATAGATAAGAAGAAGAGATACTCGGATCTACGGTTTCTTATAGCTGTGAAAAAATCAAAGTTCAAGTCAACGCGATCTAAGGATATGACCGTTTATGTCGCATATTTTGCGATTTTACAAGGGAATCTAAACCTATAGGGTACTTTTATCTATGTACACATGTATAACCAGTAGGTAAATTATATTGGTTATTCTTAAGTAACACTTTTTAGAAATAAATAAAGATATAAATAAAATATAAATTAAATATACCTAATAATAAATTTATATAAACTTAAATTTAAATAAACTTCCCGTTTACATAGAATCATAAAATTTTGCAAGAAGCAAGGTCTCTCAGCACATATGTAATTATAAAGGAAAAAATCCAAAAGTTGTTAATTTGATATTGCATCACATAAAAAAAATGCTATTACAAACTTACATTTAGCAGTTGATATGTGTGGGAGCACCTGTTTCCCAACTACAAAGTTAAGTTTGTTATTCGATATTTCAATCTTTTCGGCGTTTTTTCGTCAAGACTCGATTCCCGGGACGAATCTACATACATTTAGAATAGAATAGAATAGAATAGAAAGTAAATAAAGTTTGTACGGAACCCTCGGGGCGCTAGTCCTACTCACACTTGTCCGTTTTGTTTAAATTTAATAATATGCTTTCCTTTGACCGCCAGCTTGATGCGGTCTATGATGGAGCACGCTTGCCTATAAGAAACCGACTCTCGTGATTTGAAGACACCCAGATTGTAAAGAACTATCAAGGAACACCTGTAGTAGTCCGCACAATAAAAGTGGAATCAAAGCGCTTGGTACGGGTTTTCGGAATATCATAAAGCGGTGACGATTTTTCTTTCTTTTACTCTGGCAGTCCGATAGAAAAATGGGCAGGGAATTAGATCATGCAGATTCGATGCACTCTCCGAAATGTATTCAATAAAAAACCGATAGACTAGCAGCTTTGCGCCGATGTTCAAGACTAAGAAGCTTAGTCCGAA
This sequence comes from Agriopis marginaria, assembly GCA_932305915.1. Lineage (NCBI taxonomy): Eukaryota > Metazoa > Arthropoda > Insecta > Lepidoptera > Geometridae > Agriopis > Agriopis marginaria. The sequence continues at coordinate 758,029 of OW029935.1, forward strand.
CTAAGGGTTCGTTGCTGATGACCTGTTGATGTAAGTTGCGTAATTTTGTGGTAGGTAAAGAGATATCTCAGAGCATTGGATCACGGAAAACGCTAACGCCTTTTTTTACCACCGGCGCAAAGTTAAACTAGGCTAGAAATAAAGACTGTTTCCCAGCCTGTCTGATTTACACACGAGTGACGTGCGTCTGTGCGATGCTATAAGATTTCTATAAGGCGTTTTCGCTCGGACCATTTTAAAAGCTAATTAATTACTAGAGGTATTTAATTAACTTTAGAGTCAGGTAGACTCAAGACGAAGGTCTTTGACCAGTGTGTGTTGCCAGTGATGACATATGGTACTGAGACGTGGTCCTTAACTGTTGGACTTTTGGAAAAACTCAGTCACACAGCGGGCAATGGAGAGAGCTATGCTTGGAGTTTCTTTGCGCGATAAAATCCGAAACGTGGATATTCGTCAAAGAACTAGAGTCACCGACATAGCTGTAAAAATTTGCAAGTTGAAGTGGCAATGGGCAGGCCACATCGCTCGAAGAACCGATAACCGATGGGGAAGAAAGGTTCTGGAGTGGAGACCACGAACCGGAAGACGCAGCGTAGGGAGGCCTCCCATCAGATGGACCGACGACATTGTGAGAGTCGCGGGCATCCAGTAGATGCAAAAGGCAGGCTGTCGTTCAGTGTGGAGGTTAAAGGGGGAGGCCTATGTTCAGCAGTGGACGTCTTCTGGCTGATGATGATGATGATGATGATGAAAGTCAGGTAGGTAATTAATTACTAGGTATTTAATAAACATTAGTCATTTAGGTAATTAGTTACCTAGAATGATCGGCTCTTTTCATAATATATTTTGCTTTTTAAGGCGGTCTGGGCTGACTTTCTGCTGTTTTAAAAGTCCATTATCTAGAATTATATAGAAATTAGAACTATGAATTTGGTGTCATATCAAAATTGAACATATTATCTAGGTGCATGTAAAGACCGAAACACGATTAGTAACAATTTTCTCGATCTAAAAAAATTATGAAGATAACCCTAATTTGTGTTTTTTGTCGTGAAATGGTCAGAGAAACCATTTCTAAAATGATCTCAAAGATATCAAACGATATAAATAAAAAATATCTAAAGGAAGAGCACATCTTTAATGACGAACGTGTGAAGATAATTAATATTTCGTTATTGAATTAATAATTCAATAACGAAATTACCAGTTAAACTTGGTAATGAACAGAAACTTGTCACCAAGTCACACTTGGCCATTATTTATTATTTGTTGTTTTACTTTAGAAAATGTCCTATAATCAAAGAAGCCTATAATCATGCTAAGTTTGACGCTTGTACGTAACCGTATTACCGTTTTTACATTAGAACTAATACAAAACTACGTTTGTTGTGTGCCCCCCCTCCCTTTCGTTTTACTTTTTATATTAAAAAAAATACAGTTAATCCGCCAAAACGTTACATATTCTGTGAAAATGTCAACTGGCTATTACGGTTCGAAAGATACAACCGTTAATAGGTAGAACAGACAGACATACAGACAATGTAGGCTTAGTAATAGGGTCCCGTTTTTACCCTTTGGGTCATCATCATCATCATCAGCCAGAAGACGTCCATGCACTGCTGAACATAGGCCTCCCCCTTTAACCTCCACACTGAACGACAGCCTGCCTTTTGCATCCACTGGATGCCAGCGACTCTCACTATGTCGTCGGTCCATCTAGTGGGAGGCCTACCTACGCTGCGTCTTCCGGTTCGTGGTCTCCACTCAAGAACCTTTCTTCCCCATCGGTTATCGGTTCTTCGAGCGATGTTGCCTGCCCATTGCCACTTCAACTTGCAAATTTTAACAGCTATGGCGGTGACTCTGGTTCTTTGGCGAATAATCCACGTTTCGGATACCCTTTGGGTACGGAACCCTAAAAAGAGCCAGACGGGTGAAAACTTTGACTTTGACACAAAAATTAGCACTCTGCGCCCCGTGGGTTTTACTGCGATGTGCAAATCCTCAGAGCAAGTGGAATATAACTTGGTCTGAGGCTCAAATCACGCAGTTTCAAGGCCATAAGTATTAAAACAAACCTTCCTCATGATAAACAGATATCTACTAGTTTTCCTCAACAAACATAATCCTTTTCTCGCTATCTACTTCCTTGCTAACATTTCATAATTTTGTCGTAAGAAGTGACACACAGACAGACACATAAGAGATACCAGGGGCCTTATGGACAATTGCTATTGCGGCACCAAACTAACGTTAAATCCGCTCAGGTGGAAAATCACGCGAACGTGAACCTTATCGCGCCCAGCAGGCCTAGCACGGGCCGTGGAGAAATTGTCTTTCCACCGTTTTTATCCCGCGAGAAAAAGACAAACGTATCCATATTCTAGCTTTGTCGCGTCTAGGCGTGGATAAATACGGTGGAAAGACTATTTATCCACAGCCCATGCTAGGCCTGCAGATACGGTTTGCGGTCGCGTGATTTTCCAACTGAGCAGTTTTAACGTTAGCGTGCCACAATAGCAGTTGTCCGTAAGGCCCCAGATGAAAATACTACCACCAAAGTCATGGACGGAAGATTAGAAATCTGGTAGTCAGGAAATACCCACCGTTCTATGAAATCAGTGTAGGTATGGTGAGTTGATATTGATTGATAATCACGGAAAGTAGATACCTAATCTAGACGTTACTAGCACAATTGTGTCAGTAAACACGTGTCAGAGATATTTTTTTTTGGCGCCAACGTGGAAAAAAACATGTCGGCTCGTTGGATTATTTTCCTAAACTAGTGCATTTTCGAGTGTTATTGTGTTCTAAATGGTGAATTATTATTCATTAAGTGCTCGTAAACGTGCTCGAGTGTGGGCAAGTGATATAACGAGGTGAAACGTGTCTTTTCGTGTTGTTTCCAAAACTCCATAGGAGCCTCTTGTAAAGTTCCCACCACTTTACAGAGGCATGAGTTTGACTTGACCGTGACTTACTTAGCTTGACTCTGACTGTGACTATGACTTGTTTGACTTTATTAAGACCATAAAAAACAGAAGAATAGGCGGTATGGCCTTAAAGGCTTTATCCTGCCCAATGGGCGAATTATAATTTAAAAAAAAAAGTATACACGTGTCAGTTAATACAATCTGACATTTCGTTGTAAACCGGCCAAATTTTGATCAGACAGACTTCGATCAAAATAAAATGAATGGACGGGCCCAGAAGAAACTCATTTTTGAAGATTACTAAATGAGCGCCGGCGCTCACTTCGTTTCAGTCGGTCTCTAGCCGTGGGAAGTGCAATACGAGACTATTGTTACTTGATAACAAAACATCTGACGAAATTATGCCTTCGTGTGCTTTCCCGAAGTGTAAATACCTACTCAACAAAAAACCTCTATCTATTTTGCTGTACATGATATCATTTAAATGTTGAATTATTATGTCATATAGGTATGTCCGACGGTTTTGAATCGTTTTTACTAAGCAAGTTCAATGGTTATGGCCCGTCCATTCATTTTATTTTAGTCGAAGCAGACAGACAGGAACCTCTTAAACTGTCGTTCATATGGAGGTTTAAGGTCCGAGCCCTTCGATCAAATTGTTCGAAGTCCGAGCCCTATGTTCAGCAGTGGACGTCTTCTGGCTGATGATGATGATGTACATAATTCGATACGCTTCAGTAACTTCGCCTATTAGTAGGAGTAAAAATAAAAAATACATGGTAACACTCACCATCCATTTGGGTTCAATTTCTCCTGCTCCCAATCCGACGCTCTTTCGTTCCCGCCATTTCTCATTTTGATACTTTTTTTTTTAAATATTATGTTGACTTAGGCACTTATCACAGTATTGTCATTATCACAACTTCACTTATGTTTTTAGAGAAATATTGGATTTCTTGAGCAATTTATAATTATTCTAGTAGTATCCGAATCTATTCGAAACCAATTGAGGAAAATACGATTGTAGTTAGGGTTACCATATCTCAGGATTTGTCCTGAGGTCTCAGGATTTTTTGGCTTTTTTCAGGATTGCGGGCGGATTTTGTAAATCTCAGGAAATCTTAGGATTTTTAGAATCTTCAATAAAATAGAGTAGATTTTTCAGATCTTTTACATTTACAAAGTTACAAAAACAAAAAAAATATCTTCTATTATTTTAATATATAAGTACCTATCAAATAAGCAAAAAACCAATAATAATTTGAAAATTTCAACTAACTTGTAAATTACGATTGTGAGAAAGTTTTCAAATTGCGACAAAAACTCAGGATTTTTCAATGGGAAACGGGCTTTTTCTCCGGACTTTTAAATTTTCCATCTGGTAACCCTAATTGTAGTAAGTAGGTACGTCAATTCAGAAGGAAAATAGTGATGTGTCAAGACGTGGCGCATTAGCTTAGTAATTTACTATGGTATTAGCATATCATGGGCATGCGCATTGCATCGACTCAACACCAAACCGGCCAATCAGAGAGCCATCAAAATTAATTTTGAAATTTTGCTGTTAAGGTGCTACGTTTCACCTATGGCGGGAAAACAGTTTTAAACAGTTATTTGGTCCTAGTAGCCAGGCCAGGTAATCACTTTTCAATAACACAGTGTTTGCGCAAAATGTTGGCTGTTCTTTACATTATAATGTACAATTATTTAACAGTAACGCACCATTTTACTTACATTTGTGAATAAACCGTTTGAAACAGCAAAAATTAGTTTATTGACAAATTTAAGTAATAATGTGCATTAGAGATAAATAGCTTTCCATGATTTTGTAAAGAATAATAATCAATTTTCGCAAACATCATGATCGTTGACAATAATTACCTGGCCTAGCTACAAGAACAAGGAAATTGTTTGAAATTTGAATTTCCCGCCACATGTGAAACGTTCCACCAGTAGGTATCATGGTTCCACCTTAACACGAAATAGAGATATCTAATTCACATTTTTTTTTTATATTTACTTGTATTGTTGGCCTTTTGGCCTCTACAGTTTGACCGGACTAGTGAAAGCGTTCGGCATAACTTAATGGTTTAAGTTTTGGGCGACAAGCACAATGGCACCTCGAAGGTACGAACCTCGGCTTGGGCCGTCGCCGGGAGTGGGAATCAGACTTGCCCAGGCACCCCAGAAGGGGTGTGCCCTGGAGCCCTAACGGTTTGTTGAACTGATTGATTATTTGGAGAGAATCTAACTGATCTTCTAACAGATCCTGAGGGTCTACGATCCCGCCGGCGGGATCGCTGTGTGTGTGTGTGTGTGCCTCTGGTAACCGACGCCTGTACCAAAAACTGAATATCTCCTATTGCTAGGAGCAGTCGGATCGGGGATATCTAATTCACTGTTCACTTTTCAATGTTTTGCTTTTCGTCGTGGGTCTGATTTCGTTGTAATGTTGTGCAGTGTGCTAGCTATGACCATTTGTTCAAAGTAACTAAATTTACATGAGAATTTAATAGATGTAGGTATTAGATAAGTGTTATTTGGTGAGTTTATCTGAATTACCTAGTCAGTTTTTATTTGAACAGTAAAGTCTAAATCTGCCGTTTGTACTGTAAGTGCCGAGGATGTACTATCACACACATCACAATGTTAGTTCGTGTTTTGGTACTCGCTTACTAATCTGTAGTCATTGCTAGTGATGTGCCCATGGCAGTAAGTTTAAAAATATCGATAGATAATTGGAAGTCATCTACTTATGTCAATTTTTTGATTGATTACAATATATTTAATTTACCAACTTTATAAATTATTATTTTTAGTTTGAACACATTGGTGTATTGTATAGGTACTAGTTTGGAATCAACGGGTTCAAATAAAAAAACTAATACATATCAATAAAACGTAATTGAGCGAAATTAATTGACATTGAAACAAATTAGTCATCATCATCATCATCAGCCGGAAGACGTCCACTGCTGAACATAGGCCTCCCCTTTAACCTCCACAACAAATTTAATTTAACAAATTAGTATTGTACATTATTTATAAGTTTATAATATAAATCATTAATAAGGTTAGGTATTGATTAAAAATTACTCAGACAACTTCTGAAATGTAACTGTGTTTAGTTTTAAATTATAACAAACTGTTAAAAGTAACAATTGTTTTTAAAATGTATTTTCATTATTAAAGTTAAATCTCTACATAGTATAAATTGAAGTCGCTTTCCGCGTCTGTCTGTCTGTCTGTATGGCCGCTAACTCCTCACGGATTTTGATGCGGTTTTCACCATCAGTAAGATACATTTTCACGGAAGGTTTATATATATAACTAGCGACCCGCCCCGGCTCCGCACGTAAATTACACCCGTGCGAAGCCGGGCGGGCGGGTCGCTAGTTAAATCATAATTAAGATATATGAAATCACTTCATGTTTGATTTAGTATTATAAAAACCTCAGCACATTGTAAATAGAGATAGTTAGAGGATAATTTCATTGGTTTGTGGAGTAAACATGAGTTAATCCATTGGAAATCCTATTTATCTCAGTAATCACTTTTTTATAACAAAGAGTTCAGATTACAGGACAATACCTTTTGTTCTTTGTTTAGAAGTTAACTTGAATAAAGTATGGCCTATTAAGTATAACTGAGATAGTTACTATTTAATTGTTTATCATTATTGTTTACCTTGTCTCTATGAAATGCGGAGCGTTCGAAGTGCACTGCCATTATGAATAAGCAAATACTAGCAAGATAGCTAGTATTGCTTATTCGACTTCTATGGAAAATACTCATTGCAATGTCACATGGCTTTAATTTTAATAAATTTATATTTATTATTTATATTTATATATATATATTTTTTTTATTTTTTTTTTATTCTTTATTTTATTTGAAGGAGTTTTGTCGATATTCGACCATGCCACTCCCGTAAGTCTAATAACATGATTGAATACACATATTTTTTAAATTACATACTATAACTAACTAATTACTTGGGATCGCCTAAAGCATCCATAGGTCATCTATAGGCCACGACGGCCCATAGGTACTTCAAGCGATCCCCAATTACATATTTATACATATAAATACTAAATTACCTAATCTACAGACTTGTCCCTCCGAAGAGAATTTATTATTTATATCTTACATAACATATTGGATGTGAAAGATTACTTCGTATTGGCGCAGTAAATAGTTTTTTCCAATTACCTTTTTTATATTATGTACTTTTAGTAAATTTCATACAATAAGACAAATTAATAACAATAAATAACTTTATTTATTGTATATTAGCTGAGAACCGCGTTGTTACCCGTAACTTTCCTGTTTTTCAGCAGTTTTAGAGAGAAAAGTACCCATGTCGGACCTCATGATGCACACTATCTTCCAGATATGTCGTTTAGTCATGACAAAAAGCAATCAGACAAAGACAGAGTTACTTTCGCTTTTATAATATTAGTTAGAACTGATTTAGGTATTCATCATCATCGTCATCATCACCCAGAAGACGTCCTCTGCTGAACATCTGAACAATAACATCTGAACGATAGCCAGCCTTTTGCATCCACTGGATGCCAACGACTCTCACTATGTCGTCGGTCCATCTAGTGGGAGGCCTACCTACGCTGCGTCTTCCGGTTCATGGTCTCCACTCAAGAACCTTTCTTCACCATCGGTTATCGGTTCTTCGAGCGAAGTGGCCTGCCCATTGCCACTTCAACTTGCAAATTTTAACAGCTATGTCGGTGACTTTGGTTCTTTGGCGAATATCCACGTTCCGGATTCTATCTCGCAAAGAAACTCCGAGCATAGCTCTCTCCATTGCCCGCTGTGTGACTCTGAGTTTTTCCAAAAGGCCAACAGTTAAGGACCACGTCTCAGTAACAGATTTAGGTATTAGGATTTGAATATTAGCCGTCCGCAGTTTTATCAGCAGTTTTTTAGTTTAGGTATTAGAGGTCCGCTAGGCTAGCATTTAACGAAAGGGCCGAATGAAGAGGGGCAAAAAAGGGGTTGACAGTTTATATGAAAATGTACGCGTACGAAGTCACAGGTAACTGGTTATTTTCACGTATTTTTATTCAGTTCGTCCGTTTTTTTATGCAAATGAGTCTAACAAGTCGGTAACAGTTTAGTGGCACACAGAATAAATTTTTGGTATTCAATAGTTTGAAATTCTGCACAGCAGTGCGCTGCGCTAATAACCCTAAGTTATACCATGTTACAGGACATACATGTGACAGGACTCGGGTATGTCCTAAAACTGCGAACAGAACCACCAGAGGATGGGCAGAAGCGTCCTGTTAGTACACGGTGAACGTACTGCGATCCCCAAGCCGCCTGCCAAGCGTGGGGATTATGGCAACACCCCTCTCTAAGAGGGAGGCCTTGTTCAGCAGTGGACATTTAATGGCTGATGATGTATGTGTATACTATGTTAAAACTCTTCATGCTCTGTAATTTCACTAGAAACACTGCACTACAATTTACTGTTACAACAGTTAACTGAATAAAGCATACCAATGCATATTATTACATTACAAGAATATATTTTTAAACCTTGACAAATGAGCTGATTAATCTTCAAACGGCTGAAAAGATTTTCTTGAATCATAGCTAAGAACATTATCGATTAAGACACGTTTAAAACAAAACTAAATAAAAATCGGTTCCGCCACACAGATACACACGTTCAACTTATAACACCTCTCTTTTTGCGTCGGGGGCCAAAATATTTATAATAGACATTGTTATAAATTAACTTTACTCTTACGATAAAGCTCAAAGGAAGCGCGGCACTTTTGAAACGACCAAAAAAATCGCTCGCGAATTGTCACTAGTGTTGTGGACGCGACATGTTTTATCGACACCGTATCGAGAACTGATCGATACGAGAGACATTATTACTTCGAAGGTTAGGTACAGCCGTCATGATAATGGTGATGAACTTGAACATGATAATGAAACTTATAATTTTTTTGTTAGCAACTACTTCGTTAGGTAATCAGTGCGAAATACGTATCGATAACTTTGCTTGGAAGTTAGAACGGACGTGTTAAATTTTTGTTGATTATATGGCATCTTATTAGGGATTTATGATATTGTGTGCGTGTGAGGAGTAGGAGTAGCCTCCCACTAGATGGACCGACGACATTGTGAGAGTCGCGGGCATCCAGTGGATGCAAAAGGCATGCTGTCGTTCAGTGTAGAGGTTAAAGGGGGATGCCTATGTTCAGCAGTGGACGTCTTCTGGCTGATGATGATGATGAGGAGTAGTACCTCTACCTGTGTGTTTATGGTAAAACTTAATTCCGTGATGGGTCAATGCATTTGGATAAAAAAATATACATGAGGAAGTAACTTATTACCTCGGTTTTTTGCCATAGTTGGCAAACAAGCTAACGGGCCGTCTGATCGTAAGCGATCACCGTTACCTTTGGATAATTGGATATCTGTACCACCACAACCACATACTACCAACCAACCAACATGTCGCAAAATAATATGTAGGACATGAATTACATCACATCTCAAAAACCGAACGATTCTTATACGATAGCGAATAAAACCAAATAAAACTCCAGGACGCAGTTAATGTGCATATAGTTTTACTGTAAACATGGTTGTTTTAATCAAATTTACAATAGGTCAAATTATTAATTATCAAACAATATAGAAGCGGCAGGGTCTAGTAATTTTCCAAGGCGTATTTACTATCTTCTGCTATGTATTTTTATGCTTTTTATTCAACGAGTTAACATTTACGGCGTCAGTATCAGTCTAGGTGATTATTAGCTTAGTAAATTCAGATTCAGTTACATCTTATAACAATGGTTCGTTAAAATTAGAGGTAGGTCAAATACATTAGGTAAGTACATAGTAAGTTACAGTGCGACTCAATAGTGGAACTACGACTGTCGCCTCTTTTCTCTTTAGAGTTGACAGACACAAATGAAGTAACAGCGCTCCATCAGCACTTCAATGCATTCCTTTCCACCAACACTGATTTTGATTTTATTTGTGACAGTTGGAAAACTGTTACGAAAGTGTTTTTGACTTATAAATGTAGCTCGCCAAAACTAAACTAATCAGGACAGGGGCAAAAAAGTAGACGACTATGATGACAATTTTTATGACACAACATTTATGTTGAAATATTATTACAGCGGTTTGTTCTATTTATCATATTAGTTTTTTGTAATATTCTTCATGTTTTTACTAGGAAATCTATTTTAGTTTACAGTATGTGAGATAAATGTTAGTAGAATTTGTACGTTTTTAATCTCAATAAATAATTTGAGTTTGAATCTGCGTCCTTATTCATTGTAAGCAGTGCCGCACTGTAAGTTAATCAAATGTCTTACATAATTATCGCGATTCGATATGTTTATGTACTATTGACGTATTCGCCTTTGTGATTGGTCATTGGATGCTGTATGACACCTTGTCAATATCTCACACGCCGTAATCACGTGAGCATGATAATGTCGTAGAATCGTAGTATTGACTGATAAAACGTGTCACATAGCAAATTGGCACTCGATAATCTACTCGATATGTAGATAAATGTCTATGAATTAGCAATATCAGAATTTATATGCTTATCTCTTTTTCTTGTTAACCGACTTTAAAGAAAAGAGGGGGTTCTCAATTCGTTTGTTTTTTTATGTTTGTTTTATTTATTTATTTATTTAGTTTATTGGCACACAAAACAAAATATGGTCAAAACAATCTAAACTTAGAGTAGACTACAAAATTTTAAACTAAACCATATTCCTAAATATGTATACACAACATGTTTCTTTTTAATGCAGTAATTGTTACCTCATAACAGTGAATTGCGTCATTTATAAACCGATTTTTATTTTTATTTGAATAGATATATTTTCAGTTTGTCCATAGAAATTTTACAAAATCGGTTCAGTAGTTTGGATTTTAAATCAACTGGAATATGTCATCCAAGTAAAATAAATTGCGTATTAACAAATTTTTAAGCAGGATAAATATATGCAAATGTCTTATTCATTTACTAGTCTACGAATGGTTATTCATCAGCTCTAGCAATATCATAGAAACTGCCAAACGTAGTAATTGAACATAATGTAATGCGTTGCCATTAAACCAGCTGACGCGTGCTATGCAGCGAAATTAACTTTTGTGCGCTGTAATCAACAAGCTGCACTTGTGACATACATAACTATTAGTAAGTAGGTTAGGTAATACGTCATAGACTAAAAAACTTTAAATGAAGCTTATAAACTTAGTCACAGCGCAGCATTTATTTGCTCTGACAGCTGCAATAATAACAATATTATAAAAAGTTTAACGTATTCTGATAATTAACTTTGCTCGGGTTTTTAACGTAAGAATCTTTTTGAGGGGGTGGGCAATTGCGGGTAAATGCAACGTTATTTAAAATTATATACTCTGCCTCCTCTGCCCGTTGCCTACCCGATATACTTCAGTGAAATATTAAAAGTTAATGTTTTTATTCATCTTTTTACAATGAACATAGAGATGAGAGAGAGAGGGATAATATTTAGATGACAGGTAGTAATCTTCATGGAAGGCCTATAAGGTTTTACGGAGCATTCTTGCGTTGCGACATTTGAATGACTTATCGAACTAGTTAGTCTTGTACCTTTCAACCAAGAGGTTTTGACCTTTCTGTATCTAATATAGAAACGGTTTTAATAATTTCGTTAGTCTAGATTTCATAGAGATGAAATACTTGCAGAATAAATACGATGGATGAATAGATAGTGAATAAAGTTATATGATTATTTACGGGATATTTACCGTGGTAAGATTTACACCACTGTTACTGTCTGTGTGAATGTAGTGAATGAATACCTTGTCTCAAGAAGTGGACTTTGATATCTAAGATAGGAACCATCTACCTACATTAAAGATTCAAAGATATTAAAGAGTTACACTCGACTTCTGAGACTACAAAGAGGAAAAAGAACAAAGTAATGAAACAAAAAACAACACAAGTATGTACCGGAACAAAGCAGAAATGAAGACGATTGTATCATGTGCTAGTGTGAAATCTAGATAATTCTTGACTTCAATTCAAACATCATTGTTCTTAATTTCCGATACTGTACCTCAATGGCTCTACGAAATACTCCTGATTAATTTTTACTACCTTTGGGCGACTTCTTTTTATTGAAAATTCCAAAGAATCGGAAAAAAATATAAATGAATGTAGTCATAATTTATGTTGAGTCATAACTGACTATGGTTCATGCAACTCATGCAACAGTTAAAATAAAAGTTAACTGTGACTTTACAAATTTAAAATATTATAAAACATCCGTTAAAGTTATACCGTTAGCTAAAGAAATAATTTACCTAAGTTGTTTAAGAACAGAAGAACATAGATTTATTTTATGTGGCGATTGCGTGAGTTTATGTCGATTTGTTACCCGGAAAGTCAGCATGGAATGCTGACTTCTCTTTCCTGTTACGATTAAATTACTCTGATCTGATTTCATCAATTATATGATTATTGCATTCAATTGTCTACTCAAATTCACCTTAATAAAATAATCTCTCCTTTCCTGCTTTAGGAATATTTTTTCAGGGTTTTTGTCGCACTTGTGAGACAATAACCTTGAAGATTTATTTAAATAGCAAAAAGGTGAGGTTTAACTAGGTAGGTATAAAATATACTATCCGTAGCCAGGATATGTTTTTTCCTATTAATATAAATAATTATTATGTGGCAACTAGCAGTGAACACTGATCTACTGACTATTATCGGATTCTGTGTTCTACAACAATCTATTTACCTAGATAGTAGGTACTTACCTAGTTCTAGTCTACTAGAATTACCTAGTACCTAAGATGATATATGTAGTATAGGTGATAGGTATACATGCGTAGTATAGTATGACATCTTTGCCCAGTACCTACTAAGAACAGTATCTTCTGATCTGAATGTTTCTTGTCTTTTGTAACTATTGGTTGGACACTGTAACTAGGTACTAGATACTATGTTATTTGTGGTGATACCGGTGATGCTATATGTAACATTTTTACCTATATGTTTGTAGTCCCCGTCACTCGTTTCTTAATTAAGAAGATTATGCAAAATGAGCTATGCATACAAATGACATGAATTTCCTACGTGACCAGCAGCTTTTAAGCCGAGTGATAATTGGTACGGCTCACATCACACACGATGGTTGTTACCTACTTGTTAATAAATATCGTATTTTTTATTATAATGAAAGACATTTAGGGCTACCATCCGTCCGGGGTTTGCCCAATTTATCTTGTCATCCGGGGGAGGCGGGTTCTTTGGTGTAAAAATTGGACGCTTCACGCTTGCTTCACGCCCATCGCGTTGGGTTGGGCAGTTTAATTATTTATCTATTCCTTCAAAAACATACTGGCTAACAGTTCAATAAAAAAATCGTATAGGATTTCCTACATGCTTGTCAGCAATTTTAGTGATAGCAGCACTGCCTTACATATTGTAAGTTAAGAGGTTAACATTTGCCAAATCGGTATTTTTAACCAATGATATAGGACAAACTACATATCCTAGCGACTTGAAAAAAATATCGCTCATGAGGGAAATTCAACTTGATTAATTATGTTAGCACAGAAGGTTTTTTTACTTGCTACATTTTGTATAAAAAATATTATTCTAAAGTCTATTTCATCACCATAGCCCGAGTTATCGCGATAACCACAAATGCGTTCCAGTTGATTCTTTCACCTGAACATAGGAAATTCGAAAACATGAATATTTAATTTTTAAATTATTTTTTTAGGCCCCTGGTACGTATGTTTAGTAATATTAAAAATAGACGCGCAGGAGATACCTAACCCACGTGACCAAAAAACACCCGCGGCCGCACGAGACGGGGGTTCGCCAGTCTGTTTCTGCGCTTTGCGACGTGCAGACCACGCGCGCCGTTACAAAAAATATTTTTTGAAATTTTTTATTCTTTTTCTAGTGTTTTGAATGAAACTGTTTGTATTTAGTTATTAGCTTATATTTAAGCTGAAATTTGAAAGGAAGCTGGACCTCTTCAGTGAAATAAGTGTAATTTATGTGTTAGTGTTTTTGTGTTTATCATCATAGACTGTCTCTGTGTAGAAAATACTTTTGAAATGGTGAAACAACAAAAACGGCAAACTCAGAAAAAATTGAAACTCAACTGGCGGCGTGGTGAGTACATACCTATCATAATATTATATTAAAACACAATACATAATAATTAAATAACCGTACTTACTTACTCGTTTTTAGGGTTCCGTAACCAAAGTGTGTAAACGGGACCCGGACTTATTCTACGCTGTCTGTCTGTATGTATGTCTGTCTGTCTGTCCTACCTTTTAGCTTTCGAATCGTGATAGGTAGATAGCCAGTTGAAATTTCCAAAGAATAATGTACCTACCTACCTAAATAATGGTACTAAGAAATATAATCTATACTATCTATACTTTTATTTAGTTATTTTAAGTTTTAGTTTATATTTTAAGTTTTAATTAATTTTCTGTTTTTTTAAGTAATAAAAATTTTAATATTAAAAAAATCTTTACTATCTATATCTATACTAATATTATAAAGAGGAAAGATTTGATTGTTTGTTTGTTTGTTTGCATTGAATAGGCTCCGAAACTACTGAACCGATTTGAAAAATTCTTTCACTGACGGGAAGCTACACTATCCCCGGGTGACATAGGCTATAGTCTATACCCGTGCGAAGCTTGGGCGGACCGATAGTTAGGTATAAAGTAAAAAAATAAAAATCGGACATGTTTGAGTAGGACTCGCACTAGGCACTTGTATGGCAGGCACAACTGGGAATTTACCTACGTAATACTAATATCAACTAGGTAAGTAGGTATATACCTACCTACGTACTACGTACGTAGTACCTACTGTAAGTCATATGTACCTACTGTGTACGGTATGGTACGGTAGGTATTTTGTTACTTTCTTTACCAAATTTTATCCAAATAGCGAATTCGAGTAAACAACAACACATATAATTACATACAAACATTCGTACAACGTTGTACGTACCTAAAGTGTGAATAGACTAAAATTATTATAGAATAGCAGAGCTGTCCAATCCACGGCCCGCGTCTTACATTATACGACCCACCAAGTTCTTTTGAATTCTATATGTCAAATTATGCTTTTTAGGGTTCCGTAACCACATGGTAAAACCGGGGCCCTATACTAAGCCTACGATGTCTGTCTGTCTGTCCTACCTATTAACGGTTGTATCTTTCGAACCGTAATAGATAGCCTGTTGAAATTTTCAAAGAATATGTAATGTTACGGCGGATTTACTTACAAATAATAAAAAAGTCAAAAAGTAAAAATGAAATGGGGGTCCCCACCCCATACAACAAACGTATTTTTGTATTAGCTCTAATGTAAAAACGGTAATACGTACAAGCTTCAAACTTGACATAATTATAGTACTCACTCTAAAGTATACCAAAAATAATGTCCAAGTGCGGGTCGGTGCCAAATTTCTGTTCACCACCAGTTTTCGTACTTTCACCAAAGTGAAGCAATGTTGGGCGCGGCCGGTATTTGGATGGGTGACCGCCTGGGCGTTGATGGGATGTTGTCTTTTTGCACTATTTTTTTTTTGTACTTTAGTAGCTAACAAGTTATGTGGTGGTACGGAACTCTCAGTGCCCAACTCACACTTGGCCGGTTTTATTTCCTAATAGGACGTATTAAAGAGGTGAAGCGATAAAAATCCTGTATTTTTAAGTTACACACATTGGTTTTAAATAATTCATTTGTAATTCAAAATTTTGCGTATATTATATACTAGCGAGCTAGCGACCCGCCCGCCTGGCTTCGCACGGGTGTAATTTACGTGCGCAGTCGGGGCGGGTCGCTAGTTATATTTATAAACCTTCCGTGAAAATGTATCTAACTGATGGTGAAAACCGCATCAAAATCCCTTGCGTGGTTTAGGAGGAGTTAGCAGCCATACTGACAGACAGACAGACGCGGAAAGCCACTTTAATTTACACTATGTAGAGAAGAAGATAACGCATTGAGAAGGAGAAATGCGAGTTAGAATTGTAATGCATCATAATTTCTTATATGGAAAACTTATTTATTTCTATATTTTTTTCTACAGATACCTGGACTCCCTGGACGAACATCTGGAAACAACAGAAATAGAAACAATGTTGCCTTCGAATGAACAGGTGATCATTAACAATTTTTCAGTACCTTTTTTTGTTTCAGAATATAATTATTATTTCAAATAAGATGTTATGTAACTAAGTGCACAATTATATTTTATTTTTATATGCCTAAATGTATTTATGGGTAATATGTTAGTAAAGTAATTATTTGTTATTTCGTTCTAGGAGCAGCGACGTCTATTAAATATGCCGGATTTTACAGTTGAAGTACAAAAAGAACCAGAAGAACTGGAACGGAAGGTTATTGGCAGAAGCATAGTGGATATTTGTTACTTCTTTGAAAAAAATAAAGAAATATCAAGACACAGCGGATTTGGATGCGATATACATACAATGTTTAAATTTATTCGGAGAAAAACAAATAGGGTTTTCTTCAAAATTTACATACTTATGTGCAATACAAAGTTTTTTGTAAATTGTGATGGTGAGCATGAGCATTATTTTGACGTCACCAAAAAGGTCTACCAAATCTTAAGCTTCCAGCCGGTACTTAGCAGCTTTGTCGAATAGGTGGCAGCAGTATTTAACGGACTAGACTAACAAGATCGGACTTGTTCTTGACACACGTGAGCAACTGCCTCTGTGTGAAGTACCGCCTGCCAAGTTTTTTACTAGCCAGTTTAGCCAAACAAATTATTATTCTACCTTGATTTTAGTAAACTCACCAAACTATTTCTACCAAGTACCAACACAATACATTTACTTTTCACCAACATCTAACATTAGGATGCAATATACATTCCTATAATATTGTCTTTCCTATAATAATGTCCAAACTTTACGGTCTAAACTAAATACTTATTTCGTTTTAGTAATAAGTTTTGTATTTTTACATGATAGACATTAAACTATTTTGTATAATTATATTGTATCATGTTGTTGTTATAACAATGGCTGAAGCTCAGCAGTTTATTTCATAAAGTGTTTAGTCTATTTCTATTTTCTGGTAGAAGTATCGAGTAGCTCCCTAGTTATTTTATTTTGTAATCTGTTTTGTGTTTTTACTTTATAGACATTAAACTGTTTCAATACTTACGAACTGTTTCTTGCTTTTTATCTATACCTTGTATCGTAATCACTGAATTAACTATCCTCTTTTTCTGGCTTGACGATAGACCAAAGCATTCAGATTAAAACCTGTAGCGCTTTTTTGCTTAGTTTTTTTTGTATAACGCCATTCCATGTACTCGCATTTTTATTAATAAATAAATATTAGGGACGTTTTGCACACACGGTCATCTGACCCTAAATTAAGCAAGGCTTGTAATATTATGCCATATGAATATAATATATATATGAATGATATGAATTATCACCGCATTCCGGACAAAAGCTTAAATTCCCGGACAAGCCCGAAAAATTCCGGACGTATGGCAACCCTAGTTTTAATTGGTACCTCAAATACGTTTCTCCGTCTAGCAGGCCGTGGCTTGACCAGCCCTGCTTCTATCACACTATCAACACACTAATATTATAAATGCGAAATTTTGTGTGTATGTTTGTTCCACGTTACTTAACTTCGTAGCAGCTGAATGGATTTGATGAAACTTTGTATGGAAATAGCTGTTACTCTGGAAGTCTGGTTTAAAACAACTTACTTTTTGTCCCGAAAATACAGGTTCCTGGGGCCTTACGGACAACAGCTAATTGCGGCACCTAATCCGCTCACTTTGTAAATCACGCGAACGTGAACCTTATCGCGCCCAGATACGGTTTGCGGTCGCGTGATTTTCCAACTGAGCGGATTAGCTGCCGCTATTAGCAGTTGTACGTAAGGCCCCTGATATCGGATGAAATCATGAGACGCAGCTAGCATATAATATATTGCTTGTTTTCCAAAAAGAACTTGTATCTATGTTTAACAGGGGAAAAAGGGAATATGAATGATTGTTGTACGGCTAATACAGTGGCCGGCAAACAACTTGAGCCAAAGTTGACGTAGTGGGGGTAAGTTCACGCATGTCGTTCACGCATCGGCCAATCGCGTGGACGCGTGCCGTCGGAATGCCCCCGCGCACCTCTCTTTCCACCAACGATACCTTAAAATCGTCTATTGCGCACTCGAGGTCATGGCTCAAGTTGTGTGCCGGTTACTGTAATAATGCTTTCGATAAGGAATGATTTACACCGATGGCCCCAACGCGCGCCGTTAGGTGTGAATCGTCCCTATATAAGATGGGGATATGGGTGAGTATGAATTCCTACGGAATGTACCTAGACGTCCTGAAGGCGACTTCTTTTAACTATTGATAATTAGCTAAAGCGACCCCGCTTTACTATATTAATTGTACTTAATTCATCCGAGACAAAGCCATGTAAAAATATGTGTTAATCTATCTTTCTACCAAAAATCTTGCACATAGGATCAGTTATCATAAAGTTACGAGGAGCAACCACTTTTACTCAAGGAGGGAGCAACATAGTAGGTAAAGTTATTATCTTCGTCAGAATTCTGTTCTGTATAAATAGTCTATACTTAAGTTAGCTTTGCACGCAAGAAGTACGGACGTTGGACGCTAGATGGCGCTTATAATAAGTGTGCATCGTTTGGTCAAGGTCATTGGCGCATGTTAAATCCTTAATAATATGCCTAGTTACTTTATTGTTATTCTACCATTTAAAAAGCCGTAACATTTTTTAAAGTGATAAATTAACTGTACTTAGCTGATGAACCGGTTTTGGATACAACGATACAACCATATAAAGCAAAAAAACAAAATAAGTTGTAGTATTATTGCGTTGTATTGTATGCTATTTATAGTGATCATGAACCAGGCAATCGCCTAGTAAATTAAATTGACTTTCGAAGTTCAATGTTAAGATTAAATTGAGAAAAATCGAAATAAGAAAACAGATACGTTCGGGTTTTCATGCATGATTAACATTGTAAGACCTTTCTGCTGAAATAACAATGTGAAAACAAAAGGCACAAGAAAAAAAACTAGGTATGCACCTACCTACTAAAATGAACTCAAAAATGATTTTTTGTCGTTCAATTCAGGTAGGTATCGAACGTAAATATTATCAAGATGAAAACAAAGTCATTTCAATTAAACTCGAATTCACGAAGACGATTTACGTCACGGACACGAGGAAAATGTTGTATGTTTATTTTTAAGTGTGTCAGCAACATTGGGAAGGCCCGAATTTCATGGTACACTGGTAATTATTATTAATACGAAAGTGTTTGTTGTCACGCAGGTCTCTGACTACGGTTGAACATATTTGGATCGAATTTCATTTCGAGATAGATTGTAGGTTAGGTACCTACCTCGACTGCGAGGCGTAACTAGGTAGTATTTTTTTACGAGTATCCATTTGTATTCAAATGGTCGTTACATTTATCTATTATTTGCCTATTTAGGTAAATATCTACTTCGCGATACAATGTAATAAACAGTGTGTATTGTGCAATCAATTGGTACATAAATATACCTACTTGTAAGCAATTTTCGTAGAGGCAATGTTTTACAGGTCAAATAGGAGTATATTCAAATGTGGACTTTTGGTAAAAATAATAAGAATAACATTCAAACGCATTCATTAGATATTACAGTAGGTATTAAACTGAACATAATTCTCTAATAATTATTGATTAAATTAGTAGGTACTTACGTAATTTTTGACAAAATCCAAATACCATATTTATACCTACAAATAGTACATCTACGTTTCAAATATTTCTACTATTATGATTTTTATCGACAGCATCAAGCACATCACTATTCAATTCAATGTCAAAGAAAGATGCATGCATGCATAGTTAGATGTTTTTAGTTTTAGTCCGCAAAAAGTAAGGCTTTCAATTTTTAATAATACAGCTAGCAGTCCAAGATGAAGGGATATTCTTTTGAACTGGTTTAAAAATCAATTGTTCTATAAATACTTTTCTTTAGAAGTTCCATTATTTTAATGAAAATTGGTTTACTTACGCTGAAGTATTAAATTGGTACCTACGTGATTTATTTTTTCGTTCATTATTTGAGCACTTTGCACTATTCAACTACCAATTTTACTGTTATAAATATTTAAGATCACATAAAATACGACGCGCTTCTGCATAGATCATTGTTTTGCGAATTTTGCATATTGCAAATAAAAAACACAAACACCATAACCTCGAGAGGTAGACGAACAGCTGATTGGCAAGTGATGGGCGGGCGGGCGGTGTATGCGGTTGGGGGGCAGGAAGTAGTGAGGGAAAAGATATTTATTCTCAACGACACGAACATTATTTTTTTAAACTGAAAATTGCCACTACAGAAAATGGAAACACTGAACGCAAAGAAAAGCATATTTTTTTGTGACTGAACGTGACCCACCATTGATGCACAAAATCCTTTATTATAAAACTTATTTTCTATATCAAAACGTCGTGCAACAACTCACAACTTGTCAATCCTTGTTTAATCTCAACGACTATTACATCTTTTTTATTTTTTTGCTATGGCAAGACATTCATTTAATGTCAACAATCTGTCATACGATTGGGTTACGTTCCAAATCTTGAGAATTAGTCTATAGGAGTGGGTAATATCGGCTTTGGCGAATATCGAATCGAAACTATATATCGATATCTGACATCGGATTTTGAAACTATATATTTCCTGAAACTATATATTTTTTAAATATGCCTAGATTTCGATGTAAAATCAACACCGTAGGTATAGTATCGAGCGTAATATCGTAATTCGTACCAATTTAAAATGTTCTATTGATATTTTTCACGATTTGTATTGCCGCTATTTAGATCAACCTCTATAAACTTTCCTTCATACTTTACCAGGCTTAGGACTGGCTGCATTTTTAACAGTTTTTATGAGTTTATTATCTAAATTACCTGCTTAAAAATTACATATATACATGACAAATGAATTGATTATAATTTTCGTAAAAAAAAAAGCAGGCGTATTTACATCTTGACATCTTGGAATAGTTTTTGATGAGCCACAAAAAGGTACATACGTACCTACTTAATTCACTGTACACTAGGTACCTACCTAACAAAATAATATGTAACAAAACAAAAACTTTGCACTATTACTATTACACTAATTTTATTTACTATATTTACTTTACTAAACTTAAATAATTAAAACATCGCTGCTTGCTAAACAAACAACAAACAAATCAATGCGTTCACTCGCGTTCAATTATTTATTCGTACAATACTAAGAGGCAATCCAAATTACTTCTAAAATTTCTTAAAATCCTATTTTTTTTTGCATTATTATTAGATCAAGGCTACAGGTCAACCACAAGTGCATACCTAAGAGAAGAACATTCTAACATTCCGGAAGTGCATCATTATTCCTAACAATATAAGGTCGAAGTTGAATTAATTGTTGATTATTGAAACTTGCCAAAATGTGCCCACTTAAGTAACTCCTTCACACACCTAGCCATGTTCCGATGTTATTTGTACAATCTGAACCTTAAAATGTAGAGCATAAGGACATGTTTGTATTCCTTAGATTTAAAGTTCAAATTTGTACTAACAATCTCGAGCAGAGCGTCTAGGCATAGCGCGAGTGCGACGTTCACGCCCGGCACCAGCGTGTCCAAATAGCGAACTACCAGCCGATAGAAATCAAATCAGAATTCACATCACAGGAATCCGATCAATCTGATACTTGCTTTGATTCGATTAGCTTCGGTTTGTCTTTTCTGAAGTTCTGAACCTTAAAATGTAGGGCATATAAACATGTTTGTATTCCTTAGACTTAAAGTTCAAATTTGTACTAACTTGTTACTAATCTAGAGCGTAGAGGTGGTGGTTAAATGTTATAACATTTAATATAACTTAATAAAAAAAAATAACACATACACATTTAAAAAAATACTCTTAATATTGTTAAATCAACTACGAGTTTGGATTTGTTCGTAATTTTTACGATTGTTAGCGCCATCTATCATGATTTTTGTACAAGTATTGATTGCGCCAAGAACCTGTTATTGAAAAAGTTCCGATTTTACTCGCAGAACACGGGCGCGACGATCACGCACGGCCGCCGTCGCCCGCAGGCCGCAACGAACTACCAGCCGTCTACCGATACAAAATCAAATCACATCACAGGAATCAGGAATCCGATACGATACTCGGTTTGATTCGATTCGCTTCGGTTTGCGTTCGGATACGATACGATACGATATTCGGCGGATGGCGCGACGTAGCAATATAGTGGTTTGATTCGGTTCGCTTCTGATACTAACGATACGATATTATATGACGGGCGGCGCGACGGACCAATATAGTGTTTTGGGACAATATATAGATTCACCGCGAATCAATATCGGATTTTCGATTTTTCAACGATATAGCGTTACAACAACTATATACGATTTGTATCGCCCTCCTCTATTAGTCTAATACCAGAAGATCCTCAAGACTTTAACTTTAGTTTACTAATCATCTACGCAAATTGAGATCCCGCTGTACAGTCTAAACTGGAAAATCTCCAGAATAAAATGTCTACCTGACTCTAGACAAGACATTGGCGAGTTGCGGCAATATCGCAGGGAAGTCACGAAGATTTTTTTTAATGAATTACTGGACGGAACGCGCCGTAGTTAAATGACATTGACGTTTCAGTTTCACTCTGCTGTCTGTCTGCAAATTATCATTTCAAAACCTAAACTTTTGAATTTGAAAAAGAATATGACCTGTTACAATACAAATTCTATAGTTGATCAGTGTAATATTTTCTCACAGAGCCAATTCCATACCCTTAATTAACTAATATACAAAGTATCAATCGATCGGTCTCAGGGATTACGTAACCTACAAGTGTTATTATTTTCGAATTCACTGCTTACCTATGTTTACTGCATTGTCCATGCTTCAATAATATTTTGTATTTAATACGAAAGCGTAACACGCAAGTTATGTGTGTGATCAAGATCGATGTTTGATCAATGATAAAACAGCAAGATGCCAGTAGACTATTTTCGAGACACATGGATACGATATTTGGGTAATTTTCCATATTTTATTCTAGCTGTACCCCAGCTTTATACCTACGCTATCATACTGTACAATTTATGGGTCTTCTGCGAAATTACAACTTAACAAAAAAAATATTTTCTTGCGTTTGATCACCACCTCACCTGATGTTAAGTTAAGTGATGATGCGGTCTACGATGGAGCATGCTTGCTAGAAGAAACAGATTCACTTGCGATCTGAAGACACCCAGATTGTAACTATCGTGGAACACCCATTCAAGCAGCGCATTCCACAGACTAGCAGTTCGCATAAAAGTGGAATCATAGCTCTTCATATAGAGTTTCAAAATATCAATTATAAAGAGGACCGGGCCTTTTCGTGCCTGATCTGACAAGAAATAAAAGTTATGTCGAGTAAAAAAAATGAAAAGTCAAGTCAAACCAAGAAAATGGTTAAAAAAAAACAAGAAGTCAAGCAAGGCACGAGGGAATTAGACCATGCATATCTGAACCAGACTCTGAAATGTATCCGCTAGAAAACCTAATTCAGATTCAAATGATGTCTAATTCAGACTAAGCTGTCTGAATTAGACATCAGCACATATTTGCTAGTCAATTGGTTTTTTATCGGATACATTTCAAAGAGCCTGGTTCAGATATGCATGCAGACTAAGAAGCTTAGTCTGAACGGTCTGAATTAGGGATTCCTTGAAGAAACTCCACAATTAGTTTTTAACTAACCACAATACCTGAAGAAATAGTACTGTAACAGTTTTGCTATGGATTCAAGGTTGTACTCTATTATTTAAAAGAATGCTGGTTTGTGTGGCTGTCAGCGAGAAATGCACAATACAAAGAAGGTTAATGGCAGTCAGATTGTATCACCCCACACATGGGGTCTTCATGGAATGTTGATTACAGAAATTTTATTTATATTACACGGGAATTACTCATGTTAGATTAAGCCAGTCACTCCGACTATAGTTTCAACCGCATTAGGCAGTCTTTTTCATGGTGGATGCACGCGCGCGGCTGCGTCTCGCTTGGCATTGAAACAGACTGCCTAATGCGGTTGAAACTATAGTCGGAGTAATCGGCTTAATCTTACGTGAGTAATTCCCGTGTAATATAAATAAAATGTGTGAAAACCACGTCAGTTTCTATAATAAAAGTGGTACTAGTAGTTCATAATGAAACAATGACCTCCTTTCGGCTTAGTATCACCATTCTGTCTAACCCAGTAGAAATATAACTCAATCTACTTACTGTTCGTCCCTGGTGATGTATCCGTCACTGAACAGGTCCATGTTCCAGGGTATGCCAACGAGGTGGGGGAGGCGTTCCGCGGGGTGGTGCCGGGGTCGCTGGTGCGCCTCAGCTACAAGGTGGCCTTCGGATATGTGGCAGCTGATACTCTGTCGAAGAGCATTTCCATGATGACGGTGAGACATGCACAATTATAATTATTGGCATCGATTCTGATGCTCTAAACTAAACTAAATTTGACAGCTCTAAAATTGTTGCCATCCTTCTCTCACATATAAAAATGAAAAGAGAGGCAGATAATTTTAGTCCTGTCAGATTGGTTTAGTTAAGTGAGTGGTATGACAGAATCGAAGCCATTGTTAGCTAAAAAAACTTAAAGTTTCGCGATTTAAATTTTTATCAGGTAAATGTTTGTATATTTTTATCGAAATAAAATAATGCACAATAAGTCCCGTTAAACAATTAATAGTAGATTGTTACTCAAGGAATGTGTGGCGTGTTGGCGGTCAAACACAAGCCATAAAAACCATATCTTCCTGGCAATAAGACACAAAAGCTTGTACAAAGAGTCCAAAATGCTTGTGCCCGTTTTTGTTTCGACATTCCGTTGAGGTCGCATGTGACTCCATTTTTGAACAAGCACCTATTGTTGAAAATGAAGCATCGCCGTAAGCTTCATTTGGCATGTCTTTTGTTCGGGGTAATAAAGTACAGAGAACCGACTTATCTCTACGATAAGTTGTCGTGGAGAGCGAGTCGAAAGTCCCTCGAGTGTAGGCAGTGCTCGACTCAGCTCGTGACGGAGCAGCACAGCTCTGCCGCGTTCAGAGGAAGTTTCAGATACGCTGCCACCAAGTGTTGGAACAATATTCCGCCGCCAATAAGGAACCTGCATTGTTCACATTCATTTAAGCTTAAGCTTAAAAGATTTATTTTTGAGCACCAAAAAAGCGAAGCACTTTTATTGACAGACACCAGTGCTATATAGGGTCTTACCTTTGTGTTTTTTATTTCATGTCCAAGTAAATGTTAAAATTTCTTCTTTTAATTAGTATCATATTTATTTATTTTTTTATTGAGATAGTGCGATTTACCTTATTAGTATTATTTATGTTATGGTTTGTTTATATTAAATGTTAGTTTGTTATGTATAATGTGTTGTTGTTCCTATATTATTCAATTTGTTGTGTACTGTTGGGTGTAATGTTGGCCATGGGTGATGTCACCGGCGGCTCCAACGGAAGACCAGCGCTGGTTGTTCGCAACCAGCATTATGCTGAGTTGGAACCGGTTTGTGGAGGAAAACAATTTGTAATGTGTGTATTTATTTCTATTAATTCTTAAAAATGTTTTATTTTCTTCCATAAATAAAAAATTGTCTATTGTCTATTGTCTATAAGACAAAAAATTGCTTCAAAGTTCAATTTTCGTCAAAGTGGGTACATAAAATTATTTACATAATATATTAAATACCATGTTTGAAAAACATATTAATAAAATGTTGATTATGACAAACAGACGTTTGTAACCCACTATGAGTATCAGTCAAGAAAATGCCATGTAATGTAATATTTCAGGTGGTAAGTCCTGGACCCGGGTATGTCCTAAAACTGCGACCAGAACCACCGGAGGATGGGCAGCAGCATCCTATTAGTACTCGGTGAACGTACTGCGATCCACAAGCCACCTGCCAAGCATGGGGTTTATGGCAACACCCCTCTTTAGGAGGGAGGCCTGTGTCCAACAGTGGACGTTTATGGCTGCTGATGTGTGTGTGTGTAATATTTCAGAAAGACCCGAACCCCAGCAAGGTGCTGCTTGCGGCGGGGGATGCCTTCATCTGGCAGACGCTAGCCTCTGTGGTGATTCCGGGGTTCACTATCAACAGGTTAGATCTCAGGATCCATAAGTTTTCATGTTTTTGTTAGTTTATAAGTTTTAGTTCATCATCATCATCAACAGCCAGAAGACGCCACTGCTGAACATAGGCCTCCCCCTTTAACCTCCACACTGAATGACAGCCTGTCCTTTTGCATCCACTGGATGCCAGCGACTCTCACTATGTCGTCGGTCCATCTAGTGGGAGGCCTACCTATGCTGCGTCTTCCGGTTCGTGGTCTCCACTCAAGAACCTTTCTTCCCCATCGGTTATCGGTTCGTCGAGCGATGTGGCCTGCCCATTGCCACTTCAACTTGCAGATTTTAAGTTTTAGTTAGACCCAACTAAGGCATGCAATCCCGCAAAATAATTTTAATCCAGGTATTTGCGGGACTGAAGAATCTTAGTCCCGCTGGATCCAGGAATTGCGGGATCCACTAGGGTGGAATTATACCTCTGAAAACAATCGTAATAAAGACCTAATACCATATATGCTTGGAGTTTCTATACGGGACAAAATTCGGAAGTGATTCGACATAGAACCAAAGTTACCAACATAGCTCAAAGGATTAGCAAGCTGAAGTGGCAGTGGGCCGGTCACATTTCCCGAAGAACCAATAACCGATGGGGTAGACGAGTTCTGGAGTGGAGACCACGTTTAGGCAAACGTAGTGTAGGACACCCTGTGGCCAGGTGGAGTGATGACCTGCGTAAAACGGCGGGTAAAAACTGGATGCAAGGAACTGCCGACCGAGCTCAGTGGCGTGCATTGGGAGAGGCCTATGTCCAGCAGTGGACAGTTACAAGCTGATGATGATGAAAGACCTAATAGACCTTGTTTTCATGGTTTTAATTTTAACAAAAATTAAACAAGCTTTTTGGTACAATTTAAATGTTTAGTTAATACTTTTTGTCAGAAAGTTAAAAAAAATAAGTAAACAAAGATGCGGTTCCCCAAGGTGTCCTGAACCTTACGCATCACTTCCACGTGCCGCCACGTAAAGAGTAACCCATAAGATCCACGCTTTTTTGTAATCCCGCCTAATTTTCGACCGAGATTAGCTCCGAAAAATGTATGCGGTATTCCGGTATTTCAGGATCCCGGTATCTCGAGATTGCATTCCCTAGACTCAATGGTGCAAACTGTAGTGTTAATGGAAAAGGACACAGTTTTTATTGAATTTTTTCATGTGACTTATGTGATTTTTCACATAATCTAAACTGGAACTGAAATCTGAACTGAACTGTAATCAAAGGTATTCGAAGATTTTTGTATGGTAGGCCTATGGTCAGCCGAATGGGCTTTTGAATTTTTACGAAAATTAAAATAGAATCATCAATAAAGATATCGCGTAACATACAAACAAACAACACAAATACTGTTTTTGTAGTGTATTAGTGGTATTAGTTTGTATATTGTTTAGACAATAAAGGCACTTGTCCTGTAAAAAAAAATTGTGCGTGGAGTCCCTCCGCGCGGAAGAAGTGAAACTCTCGCTCTGTCTCTTTCTATTCCCCCTCCATGGCAGCGTTAAACGTTTAACGCAACCTTGTTGGAAGTCGCATTAGAAGTTTAATAAAAAAAAAACAAAACGCATTACCATCTGAGTCGTCAAGTCATAAATCATGCTCATCTCATCTCGCTCGCACCCACATGTCATATCTGTCTATCTCGCTCGCACTTACAAGTCTTATGGTATGACGTTTATTGCTCGACGACTCAGTTAGTAACGCGGTGACTATAGTCGAGCCTGCAATCAATATTTTGAAGTCAGTTGTATGTAACCCCATAGTATAGTGAAATTTAGGCAATCCATTAAAAGAAAAGAAAAAAAAAGTGTGTGCTTAAGACCACACGACAGAAGTGAAAACTTCATCAAGGTTGAATATATCTCTCTCGCTCCCTCAGTCGACCCGACTTTACCCGAACGAGTATCCGAGCGAGACGGTCACGGGAGTTCAGTGCCTTTTCCCCATCCCAAAAGGTGCTCAAAGAAGTATTTACTTCAAAAAGGGATTGTCTGTAAAGTCGGTTTACGACGATAATTTTACATGCTAACGCTTAGGCCGATCGTGCCTCTCTATCGCTTGTTTCGCGCTCTCGCTTACACGCGCGGCTCAGGCGGAACGTGAAAATTTTTCGTGCGTGCAGCCGGCGTTCAGCGATTTATCGTCAAAAAAGTTTATGTTGTGCGTTTACGTCTGCGTAGTTATAAACGGTAGGTCGTTATAACAGAATCCTTTTGTATTTCCAGGATATGTGCATTCTCGAACCGGCTGCTCATCCGCTACGCTAAGGGCATCCCAGTCCACGTCCGCTCCGGCATGGTGGTGGCCATCGGGCTCGGCTCCATCCCCATCATCATACACCCCATCGACACAGCAGTCACTTGTTTCATGAATATTACGTACAGGAAGATGCTTGGAAGGTATCCCTAGGAATGACGTTTTGACGAGACTGTTAACGTCTATTTTTCACCCTCTACCAGTTTACTCCTCTGTTAGGATGTTTGCGGGTCTGACGTTTGAAATTTCGATATGTCTCTTTAAGGTGGTACGTTTCACCTATGGCGGGAAATTCAAATTTCAAACAGTTGTTTGGTCCTTGTAGCTAGGCCGGGTAATTATTGTAAAAGTACACAGTGTTTTCGCAAATCGTTGGTTGTTCTTAACATTATCATGTACAGTTATTTAACAGTAACGCACCGTATTACTTACATTTGTCAATAAATCGTGTGAAACAGCAAAAATTAGTTTATTGACAAATGTAAGTAATAATGCGCATTAAAGATAAATATAGCTTTACATGATTTTGTAAAGAATAATAATCAATTTGCGCAAACATCATGGTTGTTTACAATAATTACCTAGCCTAGCTACAAGGACAAGGAAACTGTTTGAAATTTGAATTTCCCGCCATTTGTGAATCGTACCACCTTAATTGTAACAAGTACAATAAGAAATACAAACAAACATGCGTACATACCCGCCATCTTGGGCAATCGGGTAAAAAGCTGTGTGTGGAAACAGGTTTTTTATTCAGATTTGGATAATTAACTATAGTTCATTGTTTTAAACTATCACGGTTGTTCACTAAAGTTATATGATTATTTACGGGATATTTACCGTGGTAAGGTTGTGGAATGGAATGTATGTGTAAGTTAAAAAGCCTAAGAAAGAGGGTAGATCTTTATGTCTTCACCTAACTTTTAACTGTTCGACCAACCACCCGCATTCTTCAGTCTTCCCGTGAACATGTAACTGCGCCCAAATATCGGGAGCTCATTACACAACCTTACCACGGTAAATATCCCGTAAATAATCATATAATTTTAACTGTAGTACTTGTCACCGATAATGCGAAGCGAATGAACTGTAAAGTAGTAGTGAAAAAGCAATGTTTGCTTAATTTTAGTAACAACTTGTTCAGTCACAAGACAATCTCCTCCATTTTTTCGTCGGTTAAAAATAATGAAAGAATTGTTGGGCTTAGGAAGTGCACTTACGTTTAAATTACGGCTAAAATATGTACCTAACCTAATTTAAAAAAAAAAACTATTTATTGATGATTGAATGCCTATTTATTGATGATTTATTTATTGCTAAATGAAATGCATTCCAAATGATTAACTGAGAAATATACATATATTCTAAATTTGTATGAAATTCGATATGTATTTTACCTAACGAATATTCTTGTTTCGCCCAATTACGTCGGGTAGTTAATAAATATTATTAGTTAGTAAAATAGTGTACAATTATATAAAAAGACCCGAGCACGCTTGTTAGTGTAGCATTATATTATATTAAAAAGCTTTAGTTAAGTGGCTGTGATTGTGATAGAAGACAAATTATAATTAGAATCTCATTTTTGTGTTTCCTTATTAAAACGCAACAAGGCCAGGGGCGTAGCCAGCCACGGGCTAGGGGGGCAGCTGCCCCCTTCTCCCAGAATAGTAAATAATATTAAGCAATGTTGTATTTGCTCCCTTGTGCCATCCACCCCACTGGAACTGTCAAAGGCAACAGTAAAGTGGCGCTAATAAAGCTTTTACTTTTGGTCACAATGAAATTCTATCTCAGATCAGTATTATTAGTGTTAGTTTTAGCTTGTATTTAGTTTAGTTAATAGAGGAACTTGCCCAGTAAAAAAAAAAAGACAAACAAGTGAGATATGTCATAGTGCAATCATAACAATAATAGGCATGATGACTAATATTTAATTTATTACAAATAACCAGCTTAGCGATTAATATAACTAAATACATTACACATACTGAAAAAATAATTTAAATTGGCTGATAAATATCTGAGATATGAGTGTTTAAAGTTTTAGGTGGGGATAGAGAGGGGATGATCTATCCCTTTCTCGCAGAGCGTGTGTTAGTATAGCATTTGAATGGCGCGCCTGAGGCGTGACGTCACGGCTCAGTATAGTGCGCTCTCTGTCTAGCATGAAATTAAAATGCTTACATCTTATTTATTTTTGAACTAATTTTAATTTTGTTTTCGTTATTTATGATCAGCTTTTTTATGGGGTAATAAAAAAATATTAGTCATCATGCCTATTATCGGTCGTGTTCAAAATGTCTCCGTGATTTCACTTATTTTACTGTACCGCTAAACAGATGCCTTATTATGGATGATTCGGATCGTGATAGCGTGCCATCTCACTTACGCACGCGGTGCGAGTAAGTAGATGCGAACGGGACGGCATGCAATCTCGATCACGATCAAACTTCTATAAAAAGGCCGCAGATCACAAAAACTGTAAAAACTGGACACTTACTTATTTTCCACGCACACTAAGAAACTTGCAGCGACGCCAGTGACCTAACTAATAGTCCACATGAAAAAAAAACTATTGAAATGACACCTCAAATGTCGAAATCCATTCTGTTCAGGCTGTAGGGCGTGGCAAAGAAATCTCATAGGTACATACATACACTCGAAAAACATATCCCTCCTTGCGCAGTTGGGTAAAAAGGGCGACATGGTCGTCAAAGGCATCAAAACTGAATTAGGTCAGATGCATTCGCACCCGCCACGCTACCTTTTACCATATCTCCTTTATTAACAGTGCTGGTTTTAGCACTACCAGCGCCCTGGGCGAAACTTCTTCCCCCCTGTCTGCCATTTAAACCGAAAAAAGCCATAGAATAGATTAGATAGAATATATCTTAAATTTTTATACGGGGTGTAAGGGGAACACTCTCGAAGCCAAAAGAAGGTAATTGTACTCATCATTATGAACAACTTTTACTATGGGACCAAACCTGAAATCGCAAAAAAAATATCAGCTGTTCTATAGAAAACGGTCATTGACACTTGACAAAATGTATTGTATAGAACAGCTGATTATTTTCTCGCGATTTCAGGGTTGGTCCCATAGTAAAAGTGGTTCATAATGATGAGTACAATTACCTTCTTTTGGCTTCGAGAGTGTTCCCCTTACACCCTGTATACCTGCGGCGCCCCTTTTTATCTGGCGCCCTGGGCGGTCGCCCCACCAGGCCCTACCCTAACGCCGGTACTGTATACTGATAAGCCGTTGAGAGGATACACATAAACTTTTACATTCATAATCTTAGTAGAAATGAGAAGTGTGTTGGTTAGTTCAAATGTCAAATTGTATGGAAAGTTTAATTAAATTTAGATTTTAACCAGATTTAATTTGTTGTACAAGCCAGCCTATTATAAGAATGTTTTAAGGTTGCGGTAGCTCCCCTGCATGCGTGAAATTTATACCATTGCCAAGCGCAAGTTACATTTGTGAATTTATTTTTTATTAAAAATTATAATGTATATATTTTTTAAGATATATATTTTAAAATTATAATTTATACTGAATCCTCACGCGAGTTTTGATGAAGTAATTTTTTATTGTATTAGATTTTATGCCTGTTGATAATAAAGTTTAGTCTGTGATGTAAATGGATCGTTTCTATTTTCTGCATTGAACGTATATTGAAGTGTCGGACTGCGTGTTGCTGTTGGAGTTTTTGAGGCGTCAAAGTTCGGCATTGAGCATCGGCAGTGCCGGTTTTAGTAGTACCAACGCCCTGGGCGAGACTTCTATGGCGCACCTCCCCGTTTGCCATTCAAACCAAAAAAAAAAGCAAAGAACAGATTATACTCCGTTTTTTAATCTTAGATATTTTATGTAAACAAAGGGGTTACCAGTGCAAAAAATATCTTTCATAATGGTAGTTTATAATATTTGACGAAAAAAGTATTTTATTACGTTTTTCTAGTTGTAATAATATGAACAATTATAAAATATAATACCGTGTTGTAAGAACGTATAATATTTTAACGTAATATCTGTTTTATACAATGTTATGATAAAAATAACATATTTTGATACAAAATATTTTATTATACTGGTAGGACAGTAGGGATTCTAAACATTTCTGGCCAACGTTTGATTTGCCCTCTATTTCCTCTATCTTATTAGTCAACGCCTCTATAATAACACAAGACTTACACAAGAATTACAAGATTGTGATAATGTTTTTTATTAATTTTTTGAGCTATCAGAATATCTCCCATTGTACCGCGCGAGAGCAAACCCGAGGAAAATAGAGAGTGAAATATTGATCAGAAGTGAAAAATGTTTTGAGCAACTGGCATGTCACTATGACAGTGACTTTTCGTGACATTTCTTTGTTTACATAAAATCACAGATCTACTAAAATATCTAAGATTAAAAAACGGAGTATAGATAGAATAGATCTATAGTTTTTATATTTATATACCTGCGGCGCCCCTTTTTATCTGGCGCCCTGGGCGGTCTGCACAACCAGGCCCTACCCTAACGCCGGTACTGAGCATTGACGTTGGGTAGCGTGCTTACACTGGCGGCCCGTGCCCATAATCAAGGTAGAGCGAGATTCCTATTCGGCGCCCTTTTTTTTGGTCGACGCTTTCACATCATAAATTGCCCCGCGCCTCTCAAAACGCGCCATTAAGAGCCTATTATACCAAATTTGACGGTTTTAAATCAATTTTTTTCAGTTAAATTACAATATTTGAACTGGAAAAAAATACATGTCACAGATACATCTGTGTTAGAGTCTGTGATTTGGTTCAAAACACGATAGAATAAACTTTCCTCGATCAAAAAAATATCTGAAACAAAGTCGATTCAGTTTATTTTTTTCGTTTTATGCTCTAATGAAAGCTCGTAACAACCTGGAAATTGCATGTACTGAAAGGCAATTTTATTAATATTTTTTTTATTTGGATAGAATATTGATAGTGAATAGTTTAGTTTTTTTGTGAAATTAAAACCGTAAAAAGGTCCCGAGAATTTACGCGCGCCGCTATCAGTGCCGCGCCAGGCGTCATCGAGGTCGGATTTGTTTGTTTTTGTCGTTGCACTCCCCCCGCGGGCGTCCTGACTAGCGCGGCAATATACATCGTCGCTATAACTTGGCGGGGGCTGAGGGAGCGTTTTGTTGCCTACGCGACTCGGATAGCCGGCCGTTAAAATAATATTTTTCGGATTTGGCATTTTGACGCCCCTTGTTACCTGGCGCCTAGAGCGACCGCTCCTCTGGCTCTACCCTGGGGCCGCCACTGTGTGCTTGGCAATCTTTTACAGTTTGCATTTCGGTGAGTGCACTTGAGCTACACGACCTAATCCTTCTTTCTCATCATCATCAGCCAGAAGACGTCCACTGCTGAACATAGGCCTCCTCCTTTAACCTCCAAGCTGACGACAGACCGTGATATTTTAAACCAGATTTTTGATAAAATAACAGTTTCTACTTTTTTGCAACGTCTATTCTAAAGTTCATAGCATAGTTTGCATAGGGTGGACTGCTTACGAAACAGCATTTAGTAGTAAGAGCGAAAACAATCTGCAATTAAAACTATCAGGCTTTCTATGGCGCTATTAGTGAAAGCTCTCTGGTGTAGGTATTCTGTACTGGAAGCCAGTAGGTACTCATTCCCGAGGAAGCGTGTTTTTGTTAGATCTTCGACCTGATAATGGCGTGCCAGGTGAGCTGCGGTCAAATTCTCAACCTGTCTCTGAATATTACCAAAACGAGTTTAAAACTTCGTCCTTTATAGGGTTCCGTGCCGAAATTGTAAAGAAGAACCCTTTTGTGGGTAAGACAGTGTCTGTCTGTACAGGATGTTGTGAGAACTTAGTAGAACTAGTTCTTGAAACAAGCTGTATATAAAAACACTGTTTTAAGCTATCACGGTTGTTCACTAGTTTCACTATAGGTATATAAAAGAGGTGAGGTTGGTCTAAGAAAGAGCGTTCTTATTTCATTCTTACAAGGTACGAAGGAATCAAATCGAAAAATTAAGTCAAATGTATGGAATTGCTAGGTGTTTTGGGAGGGGGCATGGCCCCCATGGCCCCTCATCCCTGGATCCGCCAATGAGTCTATATAACGTTAGATCCTTCATTATGATGCAAATATATTAAAAAACAGACCTTCAGGTCTGAAATGGAGAGGTTACAATTGTTAAGTAAGCAATGTGCTCAAGATAATAAATATTTTCAATGTAAAAAAAAACCGTGGTAGGTTCGGAACCCGACTCACAAATTTTATTCGCGTTTTAGGCAGTTTATCAGATTTTTTTGCGTTTAATCGTTTAATGACTTTATTCCGTTAAATGGAACTGGTTTTATTCACAGCTATTTAGAATATCGTGTAACCAGAATGTGATATCTATTTAGATATAGTATAAGTATTAAAGGGTACCCTGTATCTTAACTTTTTTTACCATACCTTCCTAATAAGCACCGGAAAAGGAGACGAAACTTGTTTTTTTAAACATGCTTTTATTATTGGTTCACTTGTAACTTATTAACTATAGCTATAACTATGTCAACAAATGTTTTAAGTCGATTTTAACTTACTTCAGACTTTACTCATTCCTAACTTTATTGTCGTAGTGAATTGAAACTTTGAAAGGAATTTTCAATGGCTCTGTTCGCGACCAATCGTTATTTATCTACATTAGCAGCAGCAGTTTGGCATTTTTTGGGTTTCGTGCCCAAAGGGTAAAAACGGGACCCTATAATACTACGCCTACGATGTCTGTCTGTCCGTCAGTCCGTCCGTCGGTCCGTCTGTCCGTCCGTCCGTCCGTCCGTCCGTCCGTCCGTCCGTCCGTCCGTCCGTCCGTCCGTCCGTCTGTCCGTCTGTCCGTCTGTCCGTCCGTCCGTCCGTCCGTCCGTCCTACCTATTAACGCCTGTATCTTTCGAACCGTACCTAATAGGTAGATAGCCAGTTTGAAAGTTTTCACAGAATATGTAACGTTACGGCGGATTAACTTAGTAATAAATAATGGCTAAGTGCCAGTGACAAATTTCTGTTCATTACCAAGTTACAATAAAATTGTGTTATACTCGAGCGCCTGCAGCAAAACTGCGTAGCAATTGCTCTGACAATTATGGAAGACGTTATAATAACTGGTAATTCGGTTAGTTGGACAACCTTATTGTATTTTGTGGTAGTACGGAACCCTCAGTGCGTGAGCCCAACTCGCACAAGGGTGGTTTCCCTCCCACTAGATGGATCGATGACATCGTAAGAGTTGCGGGCATCCAGTGGATGTAGATGGCGTTCGTTCAGTGTGGAGGTTAAAGGGGGAGGCCTATGTTCAGCAGTGGACGTCTTCTGGCTGATGATGAATAGATATCTACTTATATTAATGTAATTTAGTTTTTTATTAGTGACAAGAGTCTGATTATGGAGTCGGGTGGATAGTGGGTTTCTTCAATAGCCAGTAAACCCGTCGATATTGGGCTCATTGGTTTGTTTTCAAGATTGCATAAGCGTGATTTTTAGTTTTGTTATACTACAATAATTATACTGTTTTAAACTATCACAGTTGTTCAATAAAGTTATATGATTATTTACGGGATATTTACCGTGGTAAGGTTGTGGAATGAGCTCCCGATATTCCAACCTTACCACGGTAAATAACCAGGAGCCCATCGAATATTTAAAGACCTATCAGGGCGATTGGTCGAAGCAACTCGTGACCAAAATGCTGGCCTATATTTTGCCCAAAGAATAAGCATTGCCATACAGCGTGGCAATGCTGCCAGCATTTTGGGAACGTTGCCCACCGGGAGCGGATTGTTAGATTAGTTTTAGTTTTAGATTAGTTTTAGTTATAAATAAAATAAAATAGGTTTTTTATTTTACTTGTAATTTTTAATTATCATATTTATAGTTTTTAGTTTATATTTTAAGTTTTCATTAATTTTCTGTTTTTTTTTTAAGTTCCTATCCAAATAAAAACTGTTATCACTTAAGTGACAAATAATTAAAAAAATAATAATAATAATATATATAACTTTACAATAATTATATTATCAAACAGTTTTCAGACCTACGAAATGCAAGAAATCTGACCATATTCTTGTTATTTTAGGTAACAAGAATTTGCAATAACAAGGGTATTTAAATGATGGATACTTGTATAATCAATCATTTAAATAGGTCAATATCTCACGTCATTTACAGTAATTACGTTGCACTAAATAGACGTGATTCTTGCTCGGTAAAAACAACTTGTAGGTACATTGCTGCTCCGTCACGAGATCGTAGACCACGCAGCTGTGTCCTCCTGGGGCCTTACGGCCAACTGCTTGCACCATAGTTTTTTTTTTAAATTAGAACTGGCCGTCAAGGCGTTTTTGTAAGAAATTTGTTGTAGCCGGTTGCACCCATATAAACGAAACGTCAGTCATTCGAAATCAGTTAGCAACACAGAACACATATACCAGAGGGTTAGCAACTGTGATGCGGAGTTCGATGCGTTGATCTAAATAAGAATGTTCAATCAAGGTTCACTCATAATGCCTGATGGTAACAGATTTTCTTTCTCATTTCCGTTCTATTTATTCATTCTGGGTAGTCGGGTAAAAATAACGATGTTGCACTAAGCAACGTAGAAAAAAACAGTCTCATTGACAACCTCCTCCTTTTTGATGTCGGTTATAAAGAGTGGCCTAATCAAGGGAGGTAATTAGATCTTGGCTAGATGATGACTTGGAGTTGATAAAAAACGAAGTCAACCTCGGTCCAAGCATTTATTTGCTCTGTCAGTTGCAATAAAATAGCGTTGTAATAAAACATATTTTTTTAATTTCACTGAAGTATATCGGTTACCTGCTACATCGTTACGTTCAAAAACTTAGCGTAACTGATCAGAATTTGTGTTTTTTTTGTGTGTTTTAATTTAGCTTCTTTACAATGATATTGCAGCTGTCAGAGCAAACAAATTGTTGGACCTCCAAAACCTGAAAACGCGACAAATAGTCGCCATGCGTGCCACGCTGGGGCCTTACGGACAACTGCTATTGCGGCACCAAACTAACGTTAGATCCGCTCAGTTGGAAAATCACGCGATCGTGAACCTTAACGCGCCCAGCTACGGTTTGCGGTCACGTGATTTTCCAACTGAGTAGGCAGTACTAAATTAAGACCTATAATTTAAAAATATGAATGATTTTTAATGGTTACTGATTTAAATCTAGTTAGTAAAGAAATACGACCGTTACATATCAATCAATTTAAACTGCATCGAATGTTTTATTTAGTAATGCTTAGTGTTTTTTTTATAAATTACTTACGCAAATAATGAAAAAATACCTACCTAAGTTCCCTAAGCTGATTAGGAAAAGAGCTTATTAAACTGTTTTTAAACTAGTAGTTTATACAAAAAGTGAAAAATTAGCGACATTTAAAAAAAACAGTGTAAAAAGCGTGACTAAGTTGGATCCCGAGAGCAGCGAAGGATTCTAGAGTAGAATCCTCAGCAGAGCGAGGGATACAAAGACCGAGATGTTTATTTTTCCCCGAGTTATAATACTTTGTACCTACTGTTGATTGCGAGAATATAAATAGTAGTGTAGTATTTATATTTATTACCGATAATTATATAATTGATAAGTAATAAGAGAACAAAGGATTAAATCTATATATGTACCTAATAAAAGAAAGTCGTGTTATTTACACTATTTATAACTCAAGAACAGCTCAACTGATTTGGCTGAAAATTGGTGGAGAGGTAGCTTAGAACCAAGAGATGGACAAAGGATACTTTTATCATCATCATCATCACCATTTTTCATCACTACGCGGGTGAAACCGCGAGGCGCAGCTAGTATAAAATATAATTAGAAATTTATAGTGATATTAGATTTTTTTTGAAATTCTGTGTTCAGTTTAGGTATATCTTGTTTAGTTTTGAAAAGGTCATACCTATTAGATTTTGACGGCTACAAATTATTTACCTACTAATTGCTGCTTTATAACAGAAATACGCGCCGAATTGAGAACCTTCCTCCTCTTTCGAAGTCAGTTAAAAATGATTTCGGTCTCAGTCTCATTTCCGTCACTGGAAGAAACTTATAACGATCGCGCGCGCGCATCCCTATGCGACGGTCGCGTTTAGAAATTCGTTAGAAAACTCGCAAAAGTAAAAACAAAATGACTAACGTTATAAAGTGTAATAAGTGCAACATAGTGATTGACGAAATGCTATCGTATATTCAAAACAAGGTGTCGGTTATAGACGAGGAATCACTGGTGCGCATCTGTGCGTCTTCGTTCTCCAGTGAAGAGATCAAAAAATCTAAAACACTTCTCTTTGATTCGATCCCAACGGACAAGCGTAAAATTGAACGAAAAAACAAGGGCAAGGAGGAGCGTGACCTAGCAGACATCATAAATCTGTTCAAATCTGTGGAGCCCGACATCATGCCAGTGTTTGTCGCCCGGCAGCTGGACAAACTGCCGCCGATTCTCATGGATCACCTCGATTGTTCTAAGCTGCTTAAGGACATTCACACCATGAAAACCGAAATTGCAGATATTAAGTCTACTTATGCGACGCTCGATGCTGTGAAACAATTAAATACTGAAATACTTCGATTGAAAAACGACTCGTTGCCACCAGCGTCAGCTTTTAAGGTGAATACAAAAAGAGGTGCATGGTTGGACAGTGGCCCTATGGGGCTCTCGCATGACTTTTACAATGACGTGTCTTCGATAAACGAGTCGTTCATTAACAATAATAATGTATCGTCAGATAAAGTTTCGCCGCCACTAAATTATCGTGAATTGAGGGTAGAAGAAGATAAGTCAACCGAACGTGAAATAAATGAGTGTCAACGATCGTTGGACACACCAGCACACACAGACAGACCAGCGCGGCCGCCAGTATGAGCGCGGGGGGCGCACACCTGCCGCTCGAGCTGCCGGTGACTCCGGAGGCGGTTACTCAAACCGGTTTGACAGCTTGCCCGGTGGCGGCGGTGAAGTCAGAGACGTCTGGCTCACGTATAGCGGATCAGCTGACTGCCGCCGTAGATAAGGCCAATGACAGTGGCGCGACAAAACAATATGCATCGGAACGATTGCTGCCGCGTGTTACTACATCGGACGAAAATAAAAATACTGAAGAATGGCAGAAGGTAACACATTATAGAAAACAACCGAAATATCGATTCTTGGGTAAGACCGGTGTAGCCAGAGATTTACAATGCACTTTCAGGGCGGCAGAGAGAAAAATTCCTATGTTCATAACCAGTAAAAGGTGTTCATATCAGATCTATGTATGCATACATTTTTTGTATTTTTTAAGAATGTGTAATATGTTCACTGTTGGCGTATCTCTAAATAAATAAATAAAACATAGATAGTACTGCAACGGAGACCGATATAATAAAATATATTCGTAATAAAACACGGGAAACTGTGTCATTGGAAAAAAATTACATGAAAATTTCTAGAGATCATAAGGCATATAAATTTCTGATATTAGAGTCTAATTTGCCGATATATATGAATGAAAAATTGTGGCCTGCAGGTGTCATATTTCGACGTTTCATGAACATTAACAAAAGAAAAACGAGTGGCGTAAATTCTGCCAGCGGCCTTGATAAACAAAATAATGGATAGTCACTCATATCGTTTCGCTAGTTTCAACTGCAAGAATGTGAAACGCTCCATCGACAGCATCAGAGACCTGTGTAGTACGTGTGACGTAGTATGCCTTCAAGAGACATGGTTGATGCCGCATGATATACCTTACGTTGGCACGATCGACAATGGTTTCGGTTATACAGCCACTTCTGCAATGGATGATTCACGAATTATCGGTTACGGTCAGGGCCGAAATTTTGGCGGCGTAGCTTTATTATACAGATATTCGTCGTTCCAACAGGTATCTGTTTTGCGATGTGAAAATCCACGTATTTGCGGCATTAAAATTCGGCACGTCGGCGAGGCTCACAGAATGGCCAGGTCCACATTTATGGAATGGGTATTGTGTGGTAGCCACTGGGTAGGCCTAAGTCTGGCCTTATTTATAAGGAAATGTGTGAATGCAGAAGAGTGTTCAAGTCTCGACTAAAGTGGTGCCAGAATCATCAGGACCAGATAAGAATGGACGCTCTTGCTGAAAAACATTTCAAGGGTGACTTCCGCGGATTTTGGAAGAGCACTAGTAAATTAAATGTACGACCTGGCCTTCCTGTTTGCATCGATGGTGTCAATGACCCAAAGGAGATTGCAAATGTGTTCAAAGACCATTTTTCTGTGAAATCTCCGCTTGGTCCGGCGGGTAAGGTGCTCAATGATGACATGAACAGTCAAGTTGTAGGAACTGCCTTCCTGGCTAAAGACGTAACTAAAACCATTAGGCTTATCTCGCGAGGAAAGTCCTCGGGACACGATGGACTCAGCATTGAGCACCTGCAGCACGCCGGACCGCACATCTCTAGGGTCTTGGCTATGTTTTACTCGCTGTGCGTGAGTCACTTCTATTTGCCAGCCAATTTCATGAAAACGGTGGTAGTGCCTGTAGTGAAAAATAAAACCGGTGACCTTACCGATAAAAGTAACTACAGGCCTATTTCTCTTGCCACAGTTATAGCTAAAGTGTTTGACGGTTTGCTTACCACACAGGTAAATAGGTACATAACACTGCACGATAACCAGTTCGGGTTTCGTCCTGGGCTGTCTACTGAGAGTGCTATACTGTGTTTAAAGCATACCGTCAAATACTACACAGACCGTAAGACTCCTGTGTATGCGTGCTTCCTCGACCTGTCCAGGGCATTCGACCTGGTGTCATATGATCGTCTTTGGGACAAGCTGAGGAGCTTAAATTTTCCATACGAGCTCATCAGCGTGTTCCAATACTGGTATGCGCATCAGTTCAACAGTGTCAGATGGGCGGGCGCAATGTCGGACGCGTATCAGCTTGAATGCGGTGTCAGGCAAGGTGGATTAACATCTCCAACTCTGTTCAACTTGTATGTGAACGAGCTGATCGTTGCTCTCAGCAGTCAGCATGTCGGCTGCCACATTGACGGTGTGTGTGTCAATAATTTGAGTTACGCAGACGACATGGTGCTGCTGAGTGCATCGGTCTGCGGCCTGAGGAAGCTGATTCGGACTTGTGAAGAATATGCGTGTGGCCATGGCATGAAATATAATGTTACAAAGAGCCAATGCATGGTATTTGAGACCAGAAGTGCAAAGTGTCCCGAGAATATACCACCTGTTTTTCTGAGTGGTGTTTCCCTGGAAAGGGTAGATCAATTCAAATACCTGGGGCATATTGTCACAACTGGTCTCAAGGATCATGCAGATATTGAGCGGGAGCGGAGGGCCCTGTCTGTGCGAGCGAACATGATAGCCCGCAGGTTTGCACGATGTTCTAATGAGGTTAAGGTTACGCTCTTTAGAGCGTACTGTACATCGCTCTACACGTGCATGCAGCCTATGGGCTAATTACACTGTAAAGCATTACAGCGCCCTCCGCGTCCAGTATAACAACGCGTTCAGGGCGGTGATGGGGCTGCCCCGGTTCTGCAGCGCCTCGGGCATGTTCGCGGAGGCGCGAACAGATTGTTTCCACGCGACCATGCGCAAGCGAGGAGCGTCCTTGGTGCGCAGAGTGCGGGCCAGCTCCAACACCGTCCTGGCGATGATTGCCACTAGACTAGATTGTGCATTCGTTCGGCATTGCTGCAACAGGCATGTCGCAGTGCCAATGCCGAAGAGGGGGTACTAGTCCCAGTGGCTTTCCTGGACATGACCAATTATATTTTACTGAACTAACTAGACTATAGAATAGAATATTAAATTTACTATTTATATTAATTGAATTTTTATATTTTAATGACATTTTATTTCTGATGACATGACTATTTATTTTAATGTATTGTTTTTTATATTTGTGTGTGAAATGTAACCTGAATGATATAAATTGTCTACTGTTTTGCTGTGTATGGGTTAGAAGTACCTGAAATAAATGAATTTTAATTTTAAATTTAATGATAATCACAGACAGTACTTATTTATAACTAGCGACCCGCCCGCCCGGCTTCGCACGGGTGTAGTTTACGTGCGAAGCCGGGGTGGGTCGCTTGTTATAAATATAAACCTTCTTTGAAAATGTATCTAACTAATGGTGAAAACCGTATCAAAATCCGTTGCGTGGTTTAGGAGGAGTTAGCGGCCATACAGACATACAGACGCGGAAAGCGACTTCTATTTATACTATGTAGAGATGATAATTATTTATTTATGTGATTTTCAATGAAATAAAACATTGACGATACCTAACTGAACAAAAAAAATTATATAATTTTCTGTTATCGGGATAATTTAATGTTATTAGAAATATAAATATTAAGTATTCAATTTTATAATATATATTTTTTCGCAGTCAATGGTAAAAAGTAGAGTAACTCGTGGATAAAATATTTAGTTCCTTTAATCCCTCGCTCCGCTTAGGATTCTCCTTTAGAATCCTTCGCTGCTCTCAGGATCCAATTGAGTCCCTTGAATTTAATTCCCTCTTTTTTCACTTGTATAATCTACTATTTTAAAGGTTGGAAATAATGAACTACATACCTTGACACCTTTTTTATTTTAATCCTTTAACACGCACTGGCACGCACTCGTAAAACACTTTAAACTGATTTTAAATTATTTTCTAATGTATATTTTTTATTGTTTTATGGTGAATTTGACCCGCTCTCTTAAGCGGTCGCGTCGGTACAATAAGAATAGCTTTACTTCGCGACAGTTACTGGCGTAGAATCAATTCTGTGGTCCAAGCGAAAAGAGGAAGCGTGTTACCGCCAGACGCATGTCATTGTTTTTATCTTATTAAGCTTGGTCGTAGAGGGAGAAAGCAAATTCAAATTCAAATTCAAAATATTTATTTGTCAGAACATGGTAGGTACACATACATATAAAGTAGCATACATGGTCGTAATAATGGAGACGTATCTCATGTCCTTGCCTGTTACAGCGTACAAATGTTAGTTTTTTATATATATTATTATTAGTTTTGTTATAGTTAAAAAAATAACGAAATTATGTCTAAGTTAGAATATTGTTAGAATTATATTTTGGTTTGGTTGTATTTTATACCTTAATTAGATGTTTATTACTACCTATATAAGCTATTATTATCATTTTATCTTTTCCTAGTACCTAGTCTCGATTTTATGTCAATTATTTAGTCTACATTACATATCAAAACATTTTTATCATTAAGGAATTCTGAAATTTCATAGTAGCTTTTTTGTGCTAATAAAATTTTAAGTTTATTTTTAAACATTCCAATATTTAATTCTCTGATAATTTTAGGAATTTTAGTATATATTAAAGGAGCCATACAGAATACACTTTTTTGCATGAGTGCAGTTTTGGCCGTACGTGGGCAGAGTTTCATCTCGGCCTGTGTGCGAGTTCGAATACCAGCATCAGTCCAACTACCAAAGAGATGTTGATTTGATTTTACAAAAGTAGCTATTTCTAATATGTATAGAGATGGTAATGTCAGAATCCTGTGTTTTAAAAAGTATGGTTTACAGCTATCAGTCTTATGAAGATGAAACATTGCCCTGACGCACCTCTTTTGGGCTTTGAAAGCAATTCTTTTGTCAGTAGAGTTCCCCCAGAATATAATGCCGTATCGTAGAATAGATACTGCCATGCCATAATATGCAGTTATTAGAGCTTCTTGATTAATAACTAATGATAATTTAAACAATGCGTATGCCGTCGAGCCCATTCGTTTAGTTAATGTATCTATGTGTGCTTTCCAATTAAGTTTACTATCGATTGTCAATCCAAGAAATTTAGTTGAGTCCACTTCCTGTATGACTCTACCATTATATTGCAAAACTATATTATCACGTACTGTACGCTGCCGAAAGTGGATGATGTTCGTTTTGTCTAAA
Organism: Agriopis marginaria; assembly: GCA_932305915.1. NCBI lineage: Eukaryota > Metazoa > Arthropoda > Insecta > Lepidoptera > Geometridae > Agriopis > Agriopis marginaria. The sequence continues at coordinate 802,517 of OW029935.1, forward strand.
TTTATTTTTAGGTTATTGTCATCTAGCCATTGAATGATTGATTTTAAACTATTATTTATTTCTGATTCGTAAGTGTTTTTATTTTTACAATTAATAGTAACTGTGCTGTCATCTGCGAAGAGAGTCGTAGGATGGTCTAGTGCTTTAGGTAAGTCATTGATATATCCTATAAATAGAAGAGGGCCCACTACACTGCCCTGCGGGACTCCGAAGTTAGGAGTACGTGCTTTAGACCGATGAATTATTTCTTGTTTTTTATGAATATTTATTTCTGTAATCTCAGTATAATGTTTTCTATTACTCAAGTATGATTTTATAAGGTCTAGAGTATTTCCTCTAATGCCATATGTTTCTAGTTTTTGTAAAAGTATATCGTGGCAATATACTAAATCTATGAGCTTGGTAAATGTCATTGAGTCTCACGAATATTATTGAATATTATCAACTCATACAACTTAATCTGCCTAATAGATACTCTTCGTTTCTATTCACGTACAAATTACCAAAGAATTATAGAATATGGGTATATAAAGAATAAGAATATATATAAAGAATATATTAATAGAAAACTATGGTTTATCAAAAGACTGTTTTACAATGGTTTATACTTCATCATCAGCCAGAAGACGTCCACTGCTGAACATAGCATCCCTTCCCCATCAGAAATCCACCACACTGAACGATAGCATGCCATCTGCATCCACTGGATGTTCGCCACTCTCATCATGGATATACTTTAGTTTATTTTAGATGCAATTTAATCAAACACAAAGCTTTTGTAATTCATTCTTTAATCATACTAATATAATGAATAGGAATTTGAGTGGGGGCTTTATTTTTGAATCTTTGGTATGATTTAGCATGAATATATAATTCGAAATCAAAGATTAATATATTCGATATATTTATTATTATATATAACTAGCAAACCCGGCGAACTCCGTTTCGCCACCAGATGACTTCTATAAACCTCACGGAGCCCGAGACCTTTCCAACGAATGCAAAACCGTGGAAATCGGTTCGTGCGTTCTGGAGTTATAGCGTCAGGAAGGAAAACCCGACTTATTTTTATATAGTAGATTGATAGAAAGCAAATTCGAATGGTTCAAACTACTCATTGCTGATATAATCATATCTACTAATATTATAAATGCGAAAGTGTGTTTGTTTGTTGGTTTGTTTGTTCCTCTTTCAAGCTGCAACGGAACAACGGATCGACCTGTTTTTTTTATTTTTTTTATTGCATGGGTATAGTTCAAGAGCCAGGGAGTGACATAGACTACTTTTCATCATCATCATCACCATCACCATTTTTCATCACTACGCGGGTGAACTTTGTTGTTCATGTTCTTGACCTATGTATAACTTGCATTTAAAATTACCTACTAACTTTTATCAAACAATGTACCTACTTCTTCGTCACGGTTATTGGTTAACCTAGATTCATCAAACACCTATAAAACACGCTCCGCTTATCACCCGCAGCAACTACTTCCATTGTTGCAATTGAGCCACGGCTAACAAGATGAGCTGCTCGTCCGCCTGATGGTAAGCGCAAAGGCTACCCTACTGCCTGCCTCTCACATTAGATAAACAAGGGAGGTATGGTGGTGGCGTGGCGGGTGCCAACTGATCTGGCCTCAATCAGGCTTGATGACTTGAGTCGAACTCACTCAGCAGGCCTAGCTAGCATGGGCTGTGGATAAATTATCTTTCCACCGTTTTTATCCACGCCTAGACGCGACAAAGCTAGAATATGGATTCGTTTGTCTTTTTCTCGCGGGATAAAAACGGTGGAAAGACAATATGTCCACGGCCCGTGCTAGGCCTGCAGCAGACGATCTCTCCGCCCGCGTTTTTTTGCATACGGACTATTAGTTATTATTGTTCATTGGTGTCGCTTCAAGTTTAAAAGCGTAAATAATTTGTAAGTTTACTAACAGGGCTCCGATTCTACTAAAGAAATTGTTTTTAAATTGTAATTGTTTAAATTTTATTTGTTAAATAACTGCCTCAAAATTGACAGTTTTTTTTAATACTAAGTTATAATATTAGGTGGTGGTATTTTTCTAGTATAAAATAAAATTAAAACTGTCAGTTGTGAGGCAATTATTTAAATAATAAAATTGAAACAATTATAATTTAAAAACAATTTGTTTAGTAGAATCGGGGGGCAGTTATAGCGATTGTCGTATTAGAGATCTCGATCTCTATCTCTCTATATAACGTAGTTTGTAGATATTTCGACAGACGCTAATTTTTACCCAAGAAGATTGATAGATAGATAAAATCTTTAATGTTCACACCACACATTTCATACACATGATAAAACAGCTTAAAAACTATTGCAACAATCGGCGGCCTTACCGCTAAGAGCGATCTCTTCCAGAAATGGGCTACTATAATTATACGTACGAGTATATGTATTACATACTAGCGGTCCGCCCCAGCTTCGCACGGGTATAGATTATAGCCTATGTCACCTGCGGATAGAGTAGCTTGCCGTCAGTGAAAGAATTTTTCAAATCGGCTCAGTAGTTTCGGAGCCTATTCAATGCAAACAAACAAACAAACAATCAAATCTTTCCTCATTATAATATTAGTATAGATACATGTGTTAGATAAACATCTTCCTGCTGTACAGTTGATTAAGCAATGCGCCAAGGTTGCACAAGTTCAGTGGGTAAATGTAAAATGTATAATGTAATAAGAAGAAAAACTGGATGTAAATGTAATTATAATAAACTCATATTTATTTACACGAAAATTATTTAAAACACAGATATTTAAAACCTTTAACTATTACTACCAAACATTAAAATTAAAATAAAAAACAACAAATTAAAACCTAACTATCATTCTATTAAACCGTTACCAGTAGGAACTGCGGGATTATTACAGAAGTTTGATTGTGATCGAGATTGCATGCCGTCCCGTTCGCATCTACTTACTCGCACCACGTGCGTAAGTAAGATGGCACGCGATCGCGATCACAATCCGAATCACGATAAGAGATCTATAATAAGGCATCTGTTCCCAAAATGCTGGCCCCATTACCACGTTGTATGACGATGCTCACCCTTGCAGCAAAGTAGAGGCCGGCATTTTGGTCACGAGTTGTAATTATAAATGCGTGATAAAATATGAATAGGTTTTTGAATATGAATAGACACAAGATATATACAATACGTAAACATTACGTAAACCAGCAAACTAATTTTAGAATGGTTTCTGTCTCTTCATAATTCAGAGACAGAAGTCAGACCTTGACTTTGCACTTGCACCGATTTTTATTCAATGACATTATGTTAGAGTCCTGGTAAGGTCCGAAAAAGCTAAGCTGTATGTGAGTAAATAGTTTTTTATACAAAACAGTTAACACTGTTTTGTATAAAAAACAATAGAAAAGTACTTATGTCCTTATCAAATCGTATGGAGTCGTGATATGGTAGTACTTAATTCATCATCATCAGCAATAAGACGTCCACTGCTGGACATAGGCCTCCTCCGTCGATCTCCAAAAGGGCCGGTTGGAAGCGGTCTGCATCCAGCGTTTTCCTGCGGTCTTTTTTAGGTCGTCTGTCCATCTTGTGGGTGGACGTCCTACGCTGCGCTTACCAGTACGTGGTCTCCATTCGAGAACCTTTTGGCCTATCGGCCACCTGTTCTGCGTGCTATGTGCCCTGCCCACTGCCACTTCAACTTGCTAATCCGGTGGGCTATGTCGGTAACCTTCGTTCGTCTACGAATCTCCTCATGTTTGATTCGATCTTGTAGAGAAACCACGAGCATAGCAAAGAATTTTACGCTTTAGCTTATCGCTTGAGGCACAGGGTAGCGTGCCGTTATGTAGGCGAACCTGGAATCGAAGGGTTTAATCAGACCGGGCTAGGAACTGGTTCTGTGATTACCTAACTTATGATTCTTTTGAATCCTCTTCGACGCTCGTGGCTAACAGGCCATTCTCCCTTTTTTAACCGACTTAAAAAAAAGGAGGATGCTATCAATTCGGTTGTATTTTAACTCCGTCATTTATAAACAGATTTCGAATGTTCTTTTATTTCTGTTTGAAAGGATTTACTTCTAGATTGATTGGTCCTATATAAATTTCAAAAAAATTGGTTCATTGGTTTGGTTTTAAAATCAAAATAACTGGAAAAATATGTCATCCAAGTTTGCGTATTTATAAGTTGACAAAGGGCACGGACCCAGGAGGCCGTGGAGAATAAAGAAACAATAATAAAAAAAAAAAATTGCGTAAGTTTTTAAGAAGTCGATTTTTAGATTGATAAATTATAGTTGGAAAACATAACAACCTGTTGCACATTGAAATACGCGCTACGTACAAAATATTAGAGGAGTCAAAATAGGCCGCAAATAAATTTAAGGCTTATACCTTAAAGTTGAACTATAACTATATATTTCTGAAATAATGGACATATTATTATCAAGAAAGTTAGTTTTTTGTCTATTTTAGATACTATAAATATAATATACATTCATTTTAGGTAGGTATAGGTACCTACCACCACAGAAAAGAGAAGTAAGTAAGAACGGAAATGAGAAGGAAAATCTGTCGCCAGGCATTATGACAGAACCTTGATTAAACATTCTTATTTAGATCAACGCGTCGAACTCCGCATCCAAAGAACTTGGACCTTACCTTTTGGGGTAGGTCTCAAAGTTCTTTGTCCGCATCACAGTTGCTAACTGATTTCGTATTTTTTTTGATATTGACTTGTGATGTTGGCCTTTTGGCCTCTACAGATGGACCGGCTGATTTCGAATGACTGACGTTTCGTTTATATGGGTGCAACTGGCTCAAAGATGTTATATATATCCTAAAGGTCGAACATCCTTGAACTGGCTACAACAAATTTCTTACAAAAATGCCGCGACAGCCGTTCTAAGATAAACAAAAAAAAAACTGTGGGTAGTCTATGAATTGATTGACCTCTATGAATTGATTGCATCACGCCAAGTAGGTTTTATATTATATCACCTAGCTACGTGTCTCTACATTTCATTGTGTTTATTTATACTGTTTGAATAATTAATATTTACCGACCTGCCTTTCGATAAGAAACAAAAGTCTTGCGTAGGTACGTACCCGTGTAATTATGAATAAAAGACGTAAATATGTACCTACTAAGTCGCTGTGTACAATACCTACATATTATACCTAACATAAAATAATATCCAAACATATTTTTTAGCAAGTTTACTTTTTTTGTTAATAAGTACATAATATAATAATTAAGTAGTTTTAGGTTTTAGAGTAGAAGGAATTCAATGGCGTATGTGAATCCACCAACCCGCAACTGGGCCAGCGTGGTGCGGATATGGCCCAATCACCCTTCAGGGTTAGTGGACTGTTAAAAGGCTGATTATGATGATGACGTTTTAAATACCTATAATTTTTCAATATTTTTCGTGTAAATAAATCTGTTAATTCTAGTAGTTTTCATAAGGGATTTTCATACAATTTTAGGGTTTTAATAACCGTTTTGAGTTTGAAATTCATTTGCTAAGCGGGCGCGCGGATTTTGACCCAGTTCATCGTTTTGTGAAAACGTTTTGTAAAAAATCTCTGAGTGAGATTCTTTGGGCTATCTGAGGAGGTATGGAGACAGCAGGACGCTTGCTATAGTTAATTTGTTTGAACACCAACTTGTCAGAAAACAGGAAGCATCGTGAAAAAACACCACTTTACATCTTCTTTTTCCATATCCAAAAAGAAAAGCTGCCACTCAAATTTGACTCTACAATCTTGACAGTTAAGGTATATGAATATTTCCCATGGTTTTCATAAGGCTTAAGATAAAAGATAAGGTGTAACCGTGTAACATAAATCAAATACCTAGTAGAGATTCCACTACCTGTGTTCACAAAGATAACTCTTGTAAAACATTATGACACTGCAAACTGTTTTATAACGCCTTTGAAGGCTTTGCTTGATAAGATACTAAACCTACATGAAATTTGTTGTTCGTTGGACGATAGATGTTTGCTCGAAATATTGGCGCCAACTCGAAACATTCATCATCATCATAATCAGCCTTTTAACAGTCCACTGCAGCAGGCCTAGCATGGGCTGTGGATAAATTGTCTTTCCACTGTTTTTATCCACGCCTAGACGCGACAAAGCTAGAATATGGATACGTTTGTCTTTTTCTCGCGGGATAAAAACGGTGGAAAGACAATTTGTCCACGGCCCGTGCTAAAGTACCTGGACTTTTAGCCTACCCCCGAAAGGGTGATTGGGCCATATCCACCACGCTTGCTCAGTGCGGGTTGGTGGATTCACATACGCCATTGAATTTCTTCTCTGTACGTATGCAAGTTTCCTCACGGTGTTTTCTTTCACCGAAAAGCCAGTGGTATGAAAATTCGTACATAAGCTCCAAAGAGCTCATACATTGAACTCGAAACATTGGGTAAATACAATAATACCAATTAGATTTTATTATCATTTTGTTTATTAGAGTTTATTTAATTTAACTTTTTTCTTACTCCAAAATAGTGTGGCAATAGCTCTCGGTTTTTTTTTACAAATACCTAGGACTGTTTTTATAAGTACCTAAGAATTAAATTTTTTATTTATTTATAAGTGTAAGAATTCTATTAAAGCAAAGTTTACAACTATCTCATTTTTAAGTCCATATAAACATAGGCTTAATACAGCGTTTCTGTTTTTTAAAGATAGCTGTTTTATTTAATGAGTTACCCCAATAAAATTGTACCGTACCTCAAAATGGATGCCACAAGGCCATAGTAGGCAGTAAGTAAAGAGTCTGTATTTAAATAGGAGCCAGTTTGCCGAGGGTAGGTATTATATAATAATTATATGCTTGGCTGCTTATTCTCTTGAGAAATTCACTATTTCCGGCTACCAATTAAATTTTCTGTCAATAGTTAGACCGAGTAATTTAGCGTTTTCCACTTCTTTTATTATTTATTGTCATTTATGTTCATCTAGTGCAATTTATTGTTGTCAAGCCATGATATAACGCATAAGCATTGCCATTCAACGTGGTAATACCGCCAGCATGTTGGGTACGCTGCCAACTGGTAGTGGGCTTGAGCATTTGGATTATCTTTAGACCTAAAACGGTCTATGGGCAGTCTAACTGTATTTGTAGTTTTAGCTTGTATTTTGTTTAGTTAACAAAGGCACTTGTCCAGTAAATATATATATGATGTCAACGAATCGTTAGTATAATTTTCATCAGGTGTCTTACACAAATACACATGCTAGGTATAAGTCTTAGATTATTTGGTCGAAGAGTAAAGTACGATGTGCTATCATCTGCAAATACATAAACATGGGTTGAGATGTGGCATTAGGCAATGTTATGAATGAAAGGATAGAAAGGAAAAGTATCCTAAGTCTGTATTCGTTATGCACTTTATCTCCTCGCCAAGTTTCATAGAGATCGGTCCAGCCGATTAGTCGTGACAATACCGGACAGACAGAGTTACTTTTGCACACACAAAAAAACACTGTTTACAGTTTTCAGCTGTTTTGTTGAAGAAGAAAAAAAAAATCGTATATTGTCATCCCCTTCTATGTTTTTTGTTACTTTAAAAAAATCCGCATTGCAATCACACAATTAATATGAAATGCAAACATTACTGTGTTCTGACTGTGTTACAATAAACATTAATAACTTACAAGTATCAAGTGATATTATTTCAGACATTTCATACAAATTTTTGGGGTTCCAATGCTGATATTTTTAAATTTGCCGCGTTTTTTTAGTCTCTACCTTCACTAGCCAGACTCTGTCTTTATAAGGTTGTAGAAAGGCAAACGTCTCTTGTCTTTTCTGAGTTTACATTAGGAGCCAATCTTAAACTGATGTTTTCACGGTATGATCTCGTCCCAGAGGTATTTATCAAAATTTCCCACGATTGTTAGACTCATCAAACATGGAAATTCTTTTGGAATATAACATGATATTGGCGTCTTTCTGTTACGAGTTGTTTATGGAGACCTTGCGTCACGCCTGAGTAGGTAGGAGTTAGGTATTTATAATATTACTAGCGACCCGCCCGCCCGGCTTCGCACGGGTGTAATTTACGCGCGAAGCCGGGGCGGGTCGCTAGCTATATATATATAAACCTTCCGTGAAAATGTATCTAACTGATGGTGAAAATTGCATCAAAATCCGTTGCGTGGTTTAGGAGGAGTTAGCGGCCATACAGACATAAAAACAGACAGACGCGGAAAGTGACTTCAATTTATACTATGTAGAGATGTTCTCATACATACTAAGTACAGCTCTACGTTCCATGTCTTCATAAAAACCTGACCAAGTGCGAGTCGGGCTCGCACACTGAGGGTTCCGTACCATCATAAAATACAAAAAGTAGTGCAAAAAGGCAACATCACGCCAAGGCGGCCACCCATCCAAGTACCGACCGCGCCCTACGTTTTTAACCGACTTCGAAAAAGGAGGATGGTTATCAATTCAACACGTATTTTTTTAATATTATTTTTTAGTACAACGATTACGAATTATTGTGCACTAAACACGCAAATTATACGTCTTTATCCACATCACAGTTGCTAACTGATTTCGAATTACCGACGTTTCGTTTATAGGTATAGGGTGCAACTGGCTACAAATGGGCTACAACAATGCCTCGACAGCATTCCAATTAAAACAAAAAAAAAACTTTTCGGTGGTCCTAGGTATAGAATGCCCCAGGGTTGGAATTCGCGTTTACAATATTATACCGTCTGAAGTGAGATTGACAACACGACCAAAGCCAGGACGAAACGCTAGTGTTAAAGAAACAAATATCATTAAGTAAATGTGTCCGCAACTGTACAAACGTTTACCAAAACAATACAATATGTAACAAAAGATGCTCAGGCATAAAGGAAAATGTGTAATTGGAATAAAAAGACGAGGTTAATATTTTACATAAGTATTATTCTCTACGTGATGTTATCATTTATCATTATCGTCAACCTTGAATTACCATTATCGGGCTCAAGGACTTCGAACCACATTATCTCCCAGGAGGCTCATCAGCAAGGAATCCCTGCAGGGGCCTTACGGACAACAGCTAATTGCGGCACCTAATCCGCTCAGTTGGAAAATCACGCGACCGCAAACCGTATCTGGGCGCGATAAGGTTCACGTTCGCGTGATTTTCCAACTGAGCGGATTAGGTGCCGCAATTAGCTGTTGTCCGTAAGGCCCCAGGCCTAGAATGGGCTGTGGATAAATTGTCTTTCCACCGTTTTTAACCACGCCTAGACGCGACAAAGCTAGAATTTGGATACGTTTCTCTTTTTCTCGCGGGATAAAAACGGTGGAAACACAATTTAGTTCACGGCCCGTGCTAGGCCTGCTGGTTCAAACAAACTTCTTAGTCTTGAGCATCGGCTAAAGTTGCTAGTAAGTACATCGATTTTTATCGGCATAATTTTAAAATGTGATCTAAAGAGAAAAGAAAAAACTATAGATCCATTATGGATCTTAGCAATGGATCTATCTAGGAATTCAATGGCGTATGTGAATCCACCAATCCGCACTGGGCCAGCATGGTGGATAGGGCCTAATCACCCTTTCGGGGTAGGCTACAAGTCCAGCAGTGGACTGTTAAAAGGCTGACTATGATGATGAATGGATCTATCGAGAATGATCCATTTCGGAGTGTGCATCGGATCTGCATAATATAATTCCCTCCTGCTCATTTTTCTTTCGGACTGCCAGAGCGGGCAAGACAAATCGACACCGCTTTATGGTTGATATTCCTAAAACCCGTACGAAGCGCTTCGATTCCACTTTTATTGTGTGAACTGCTAGTCTGTGGAATGCGCTGCCTGAATATATTTCCCGATAGTTGTGTCAATAAAATAGTATTTTCAAAATGCTCTGTTAAATAATTATGTACCTACTACGTACTGATGGTTGGGTTACACAATCTCTGGCTACTGTCGTACCTTCCGTAATTTTGTATAGGCGCTCACCATTAAACCAGCGATTGAAAGACTAAAATAAAATACAATATCGTGTCGGATGTCTTTATTCTGTAAAAAAATAATTGACTAAACTTTACCTAAACAATGTTTTCTACGGAAAGATAATAAACCATTTTTGTTTGTTTTAATATAAATATATAACAGTTTTTCAGGTTTAAATTTTTAACTAAAGGAGGTTGAACGTTTTTGTATGGAGTCTGGGCCTGGTTAATAATGACACCATAATACTTCTATCTTCTGTAAATCACACATTGTGCAAATAAATAATACTTATATTCTTATTACAATAAGTATTTATTAAAAACTACTTCAAAGCAAGCTCTTATAAATAAATAAATTATTTATGTTAAATTTTATATTCAAATACATATCTAATGGACCAGAAATACGGTTTATTATTCGGTAAATTATAATAACAGACGACCCATAAACAAAGACAGTACGTAAGAACCAAGAAAACACACGCGCCTGGTTAATGCGACGCGCGACCATGATGCTATTGTCATTCAGCGTGTCAATGCCGCCAGCATGCTGGGTACGCTGCCACTTGGTAGTGGGCTTGACCGTTTGGATTGTTTTAAGACCTTCAACGGTCTATGGACAGTCTAACTGTTTTTGTAGTGTTAATTAGCTTGTACTTTGTTTAATTACTAAAGGCGCTTGTCAATTTAAACAAAAACATAATATTTTCGGGTTTTAAGGTACGTGCACACATATTTTATAGTCAGGTCACTGAGTCAACGTCTGTCTGCAATAAAAAACTTTTTGACCGTGTAAGACTATATTTGCGTACGTCCTTTTACCAAAAAACACAACGTAAATGATCATAAACATGCATACTGCATACTCAAGGCATTTATAACATAGGCGGCGTGATTCTATCTAATCTTACTTTAATTAATCATAATCATTAGGAGACCACGTTAAGGAAAGGAAATGTCATTGTGTCAAATACACAGTCTTCTGCAACAAGGACAATATGGTCTACCGAATCTACGGGACGGTGCGCTATAAAGCCACTCTGGCAACGTTACAGTAACTTCTTCAATATTGATAAATACATTTAGCACTCTTTTAGAATGCTTAGAATCCCAATATAATATACGTTAACGTCCCAATATACGTTAATAAATACTCAATATTTCGGTTGAAATTCTACGCTTTACCTATGTATATCAAATATAAGATGCCAAAACGCAGCCTCCAGCATCCGACACGATCAAAATCATCCAACTATCAATAATGATGTATCCGAAACTGATCATATAGATTTCTATCCGTACTTAAACATTACGACTAGTGTTTTAGACAAATTTTCAACAATTATGCGATATATATAATTTTTATACAATGACTTCCGTCTCGTATCAAACCTAGCAACATATTATTACGAAACAGTAAAAACTCTAAAATTATTACTAAGTTGTGTTTGACAGCTAGTTATCTTATATCACGAACAAAATCATAATTAAATGATAATGAATAAATTCTATATCAAAAGCAGCATAATTATGCGTAATCCTACTTAAATAAAATTATCGCCGTCCTAGCAATTAGTTAGTATTACATAAAACGACTAACTGTCACCTGCAACATTATTTGGACTAGAAAAAAATCACGTTTTTACTAAAGTTAAGTTTTTACTAAAACAATACATTCCTAGTTACCAAACATGATTTACTAGGAACTCCTACATTCAGGAGAGTATAGTAACTTATTAAGCGTACAAATCTTGGTATTATCATTTACTTTTTAAAATAAATAAAAATAGCTACTTAATACTGTACATGTAGGTAGTTTTTTATTTTCTGTACCTATTAAAATTTGTCAGATTACTGTTTAACAGAAATTAAAGATGTGGCTTTTTGCATAATAATTTTCCAAAAAAACATACAACCATAGGATGTGGTTTTTGCAAAATAATTTACCATAAAACATACTAATCTCAACCAAAAAACGTATAGCACAGGCTATATGATTTATTTAATAAATAAGAATGTCTGCTATTGCCAAACGAACGATCTTAGGCACTGTTAGCCCGCAGTATACCGTAGTGCAAGTAATTACCACCTCATCAAAACTCGCGTGAGGATTCATTATACATTTTTGTAACACTGGCTTACACTCACGATTATATTTAAACACTAGCGGTCCGCCCCAGCTTCGCACGGGTATAGATTATAGCCTATGTCACCCGGGGATAGTGTAGCTTCCCAACAGTGAAAGAATTTTTCAAATCAGTTCAGTAGTTTCGGAGCCTATTCAATGCAAACAAACAAACAATCAAATCTTTCCTCTTTATAATATTAGTATAGATAATCGGGAGTGTAAGCCAGCGTTACAATAATTTATAATTACCACCTGTCTAAACTTTAAACTATTAAAAAGTTCATGTTTTACCACAAAACACAAAAGTATGATATTTTAATACAAAATGTCTAGCCATTTTAGCTTAAAAGAATTACATAATTAGGTACAAAACGTCACTAGAAGTAAATATATTTTGTTATTAAGTTTGTCGACTCCACAGCGAAACGCGTTTAGACGTATGAAACAAATAGCTGTTAAGAAGTGACAAAACACAATTATTTCCCCTTTGCTCTGTGTTTGTTACATTTGAAAGATTAATGAAAAGAAAATATTTGAAGTTATGCAAACAAAGGCGACATAAAACACGTGAACTATACCTGCTGTAAAGGGTACTAAGTACCGACCAATGTAATATCTAAGGTGATAAAAGTTTAAATAGTGTTCTTTACAATTTTATAACGCCACAATAAAGATTAGATCGAGATCTAATACTACTAACATTTAATTTTGGTAGTATTTTTTTTAAATTCTGTTGTACACAATAAAGACGTTCTATCTATTTGAAGACCATTAAAGACCCTCGGTAGATTTGTTTTTTTGATAGTATTATCTGAAAAACGTTGTTGTAGGATGATGATGTACTCCAGACCAATTTCGACCATGGCGACTACTCTGAATAAATTAGGTTACTTTGTGCGTCCTCACAAGGCTAAATATAACCAATTTAGCAATGAAAATTCGGGAACAGTTACTATTGCTACATGTGAGGACGCCTTTTACAAAGCTGTAAGTAACACGACCAGTAAAGAAACTTTTATGTTTGATTAAATTTTATAAATAAGAATTTTATTTTTGCTCTTTCAAATAGAAACAAACACATTGCTGGTATCCTACACGCCACTACACATTATAAAACTGCCAATAAAGTACAAAACAACGCATAAATTGCTCTATTGGTACCCTTATGTATATTCTCTCATCGGATAACTGGCGCCAGCTCTTATATTAATACACTAAAGATGGAGAAATAGTATTCTGTTACTATTTTATTGCATTACGTTTGAGAAACGTCATATTTTTACCATTTTGTGACATCGAATTAGCACAATGTACTAGATTTATAGAGCTGTGCCATTAACAAAAAGCATATAAAAATCCAACTAAATATCTACAATATAATATTGTAATAAAGCGATTTATTATTTTACAATTTAATCTTGTTTTTTTCAAAAAGCACGTTTGCACCGACGTCTTAACATTAGTTATTTGACTTTATTTAGGCAAATAATTATAAATAAATTAAAGCGTAGTTTTACTTCGCTTGGAATACAAGAAATGAAGAATACCCTAAAAACTAACCGTACTTATCTCTAAAGGCTGTACACACAGTCTGACTGATCAAAATTACTTGGTATCCCAAGTTTCATACACATTTTTATGTTCTCCTTTGACCCTAATAAAGCCAAAAACTATATATAATAAGCAATAGTATAAGCAGATTTGAAATTAATCCATTAATTGTAGGATGTTATAATCCACCTTATTATCAGGAAATTAGGGTGAATATTTGAACATTGTCATTATGTCATTTTGCAAATAAATCGGTCAAAAGGTCCCAAGTCCAAAGTCAAGTCAAATAACCAACGTCTCAAGTCTTACAAGCTATTGTCTATTTATCTTGGTCCGCAGACTCGACGTTTTCAGTTTGTGCAAACTTCAGGAACACCTGCTCTAGAGTCGTTTGACTGAAGTTGTACTCGACGATGTTGAGCTTTTCTTTCGCTGAAAAAGAAAATGACCAAGTAGGTATCGATTTGCGAGTCAATAGATACTATTTCTATACGATATAAACGACAGAGACCGAAAATTCGTATTACTCAAATAAGTGTTCTTGCCAGTGACATCTAATATTGGCGCCCAACGTGGAATCGTATTTGATAAAAAGGAACCATTTAGTTTTCTTATTTTTTTTTATTTATTTTTTTATGCCATAGGTGGCAAACAAGCAGACGGGCTGCCTGATGGAAAGCAGTCACCGTCGCCTATGGATACTTGTAACACCCGAGGCATCACAAATACGTTGCCGACCCTTAAGAACTCGATTAACTCGCCTTTTGAAGAACCCCATGTTGTAGCTTCTCGGAAACACCGTAGAAGGTAGCTCATTCCACATTTTGCAGGTATAAGGCAAGAAGGATCGTGTGAAACGCACAGTATGCGATTTCCACTGATCTATTATGTGTGGATGAGCCTTCAGGCGGTGGCGGCTAGTGCGATGGTAAAACCGCGACGCCGGCATCAGATCAAATAGTTCTTCAGAACACTCCCCGTTGTAAATGCGATAAAAGATACAGAGAGACCCAACGTCTCTGCGCATGCTGAGCGGCTCTAGGTGTTCAGTGAGCTTGGAATCGTCGACAATTCTGACAGCTCTACGCTGTAATGCATCAAGTGGGTCAAGCTGATACTTGGGTGCTCCGTTCCAAAGATGGGAGCAGTACTCCATGTGAGGTCGGACTTGCGCTTTGTAAAGCAATTTCTTAATAAGTTAACTATAATAATCGTATTTTTTTTAATTAAATAATATTCTTGCGTTTGACCGCCAACTCGCCTGATGTAAAGCGACGGTGCGGTCTACAATGGAGCACGCTTGCCCAGAAGAAACCGATTCACTCGTGATTTAAAAACACCCAGATTGTAACAACCGGGGAACACCTATTCAGGCAGCGCATTCCACAGACTAGCAGTACGCAGAATAAAAGTGGAATCAAAGCGCTTCGTACGGGTTTTCGGAATATCAACCATAAAAGAGTTAAAAAAAGTTAAGTAAAAAGTTAAAATAGTCTTGGGTATAATGAGGTAATTTTCGTATTTATGACTTCAATTAAGATTTGTTATAAGAATTAGTTTGGCGCCCAACGTGGGACAAGTTTAATTTCGACAAATGTCTGTTTTTTGTTGTAATTTACGATTGATGGTCAAACGAGACTCGGTGGTCTCGATGGTTGCAGCGAGATTGCCCACGTAATTATAACAGTAGGGCGCAGCTAGTAAGATGTATAAATCAGCGTGTTACCATCCTCAATCTGCTGGAAACACTTGGCCAGGCTGGAGACGGCGGACTGCGGCACCGAGAAGACGAGCCGCTCCGCGAAGTTCTCCTCCAGGGTTGCTGCGGGGAACAGCTGCGCGACCAGCGCTATCGCCGCGTCTGCGCTCGCGCCGCCGCCACTCGACTCGTTCCTGCTGCATCACACATTGATAGGTGTGAAATCGCATATAATAGAACGATGTAGAATAAAGCTTAAAATAAGAAGAATAAGATATATTTATTGCCAAAAAACAAAAACAATGAACATATACTATAAGAAACATAAGGAGAAACAGCGTTTGGCAATAGGGGTACGCTCAGCGCTGTACTGCGAGGTCCCGAAGGCTCACGAAGGGCTGGTTTTCGGTATACCCCTTTGCTCAGAAAAAAGATGGTAGGTGAGCACTAGGCGACGGCGGGTATTACAATATTTATTTATTTATTTCCAAGGAAGACCAACAGCCATAAAAAAGTATAACATGCAATCTTAATAGATACAGAAGCTAATTAAAGGTCCTCGCGGATAAAAATTAAAAAAGTAACAATTTAAGTGACATTAGGCAGTTACACAATATGCGTTTGTAGAAAAAAATCAAATTACATAAAAATAGGCCTAAACAAAGAATTCCCCACTCAACAGCTGCCTAACCGCCACAACGCTCATACAGAATAGGTCCAACCCTAAGCGCTTATCGATGGTGTTAAAGTTCTTGCTCACTCTCAACATGTATGAATTACGTCTATAGTTAGTGTAGAATTTTGGTATATTAATAAGAGGACAAAAACGAATAGCCTTATGAGGGGTATTAAGCTTGATCTTGCTTAAAAGTTCAGGACAGTCAATAAGGTTTGAGGTTATTTTAAACAAAAAAGTCATGTCTGCAATCTCTCTTCTTTTAGAAAGAGGTAGTAAGTGATTTTTTTTACAAAGACTTAAATATTTATCGGATCAAATAATAATATCAACTTAGGGCGCGGCTAAGCAGCACTGGCACTGCGCTTGCGCTGATTAGTCGCATGGAAGTTCTTTGTAAGATTCTGATTGAATGAACTAGTATACCGTATCAGACATATTTTTTTTTCTTTCCTATTGAGAAGATTTTGGCGTCGCATGTCTTGTACATTTGCCAGTGTCACGTATGTTGATTTTTTCAAGTTTTAAATTCAAATTCAAATTCAAAATATTTATTTGTCAGAACATGGTAGGTACACATACATATAAAGTAGCATACATGGTCGTAATAATGGAGACGTATCTCATGTCCTTGCCTGTTACAGCGTACAAATTTTAGTTTTTTATATATTTATTATTATTAGTTTTTGTTAAAGTTAAAAAAATAACGAAATTATGTCCAAGTTAGAATCATATTTTGGTTTGGTTGTATTTTATACCTTAATTAGATGTTTATTACTACCTATATAAGCAATTATTATCATTTTATCTTTTCCTAGTACCTAGTCTCGATTTTGTCAATTATTTAGTCTACATTACATATCAAAACATTTTTATCATTAAGGAATTCTGAAATTTCATAGTAGCTTTTTTTTTCTAATAAAATTTTAAGTTTATTTTATTATGTACTTATCGTCAAACAAGTCAGAGTCAAGTCCAAGTCATGCCCTAGTAGTGGAAACTTTAGTGGAGGCCTATGTGGAGTTTTGGAAACAGCACGAAATTATATATTTCATCTCATTATATCACTTACTAGCGGTCCGCCCCGGCTCCGCACGGGTATTAGTCATATAGCCTATTAAAATAGCCTATATTAATTAGTGATAATGTAGCATTCAAATGGTGAAAGAATTTTTAAAATCGGTCCAGTACTTTTTGAGCCAATTCGTCACAAACATACTCACATACAAATCTTTCCTCATTATAATACCTCCCTTTCCTTATTATATTAATTATATTTTATTTCCTTATTATTATAGATTTATACTAGAGCAACAATCCACCATTATTACCTACACATGAACACTCGAAATAACACAAGCTTAGGAAAAGAATACAATGACGCGACATATTTTTTTCACATCAAATAAAATAAATAAATATTCGGGACATTATTGCACACACGGTCACCTGACCCCAAACTAAGCAAAGCTTGTGATATGGCTGCCAGAGACTGATATACATACATATATAGTTTTTAAATACATACTTAAATAGATATTAACAACCAGATATAGAACAAATACAAATGTTCATCACTGTCACTCATAAATGTTTGTCCTAGGTGGGAATCGAACTCACGCCCCCAAGCTCAGAAGTTAGGTTTACTACCAACTGGACCAACGGGCTATCTATCTAAATTGGCGCTAAAATGAGACCTTGCAGTGTGATAATTTAGGGCGCGTTCCAAATCGCGCCAAATAGGAAATACAGCACAAAAAATATAATTTTGTCCCGTCCCATTAGGTTCAGTGCTGTGTTTATTTTTTATTTTTTTATGCCATAGGTGGCAAACAAGCAGACGAGCTGCCTGATGGTAAGCAGTCACCGGCGCCTATGAATACTTGTAACACCAGAGGCATCACAAATACGTTGCCGACCCTTTAGAACTCGATTAACTCGCCTTTTGAAGAACCCCATGTTGTAGCTTCTCGGAAACACTGTAGAAGGTAGCTAGTTCCACATTTGTGTGGTCGGAACGCGCCCTGGTAGTGTAGGTACCTGTGGTGATGGTGAGCCGGATGCGTAGTCCCGCCGACGAGCGGCGTGTGTATGCTGGCGTCGACTGCCTCCGTCTCGGCCTCCGCCTCGTGTGCGCACACCGAGCCCGTGCCGCTGCCCCCTGCGCCCACGCACCCACCAACATTAAATAGATATATAAAAGCGAAAACTCATCTACTCACTCACTCTGGGTGGGTATATCTCGTTTGTCTGAATGATTTGAATATAATAGAGTTTGAAACTCTAGAAAAAATAGAAGAAAAATAAAGACTGTAAATTTGTGGCAAATTTTAAAACATTAGAATTCATCATCAACCCCAAAATTAGTATTTTTGTACCAACCTTCATCTGCCTCTCCCAAGGATGGTGAGTTTTCTGAAGACCGCATCGGTGATGAAGGTGACATTGACAGCTCTGTCTCCGTCATCTATAAGAAAGTCGATCAAAGGTAATCACAGTTCTAGACAAGTAGAAGAGAAGATGTCATCAGTATCATCATCATCATCATCATCATCATCATCATCATCATCAGCCAGAAGACGTCCTATGCTGATCATAGGCCTCTCCCTTTAACCTCCACACTGAACGACAGCCTGCCACCTGCATCCACTGGATGCCCGCGACTCTCACAATGTCGTCGGTCCATCTAGTGGGAGGCCTACCTACGCTGCGTCTTCCGGTTCGTGGTCTCCACTCAAGAACCTTTCTTCCACATCGGTTATCGGTTCTTCGAGGGATGTGGACTGCCTGTTGCCGCTTCAACTTGCAAATTTTAACAGCTATGTCGGAGAAGATGTCATGGTTATGTGTATTTATTTACCATAGATTTTTGTCCGATCTTCATTTCAAGCGTGTACCCGGCACCGTACAGATTCTTGAGATGCTGTGTTGAACCAAGACACCTACAAATGAAAGGCAGCTGTTAAATAGATATAGTTCACACATTTTTCACTCATCAGTAGATTCATCTTTGTGAGAATATTTGTAATATAAGACCTTTGCCCAACAGTGGGACAATACAAATTAATATTTAAAAAAAAGATGGCACTATTTTCACTAAGTTACTAGGAACGTACTCGTTTCTTTAATGTATTAGAATCTAAAAAAAAATTTATCAAAAAAGCAACGAAAATTGCGTTTTTAGCGTTCTGAGCAAATAGACAGAGCTATAGAAAATTCAAATTCTGTGAATAAAAAAAAAATATAATAATGGCATCAAATTTTGAAAAAACTCAACATATATTATCAATTTATTACCTCAAATTTACATAAGTAGTTTTTTGTAAAACTCTAGAAGGGAAAGTTTGAGAGTGGATTTCGTTAAATTACTGACATAGAATAAACAATTTACAAGTGTTCTGAGATCACATCACAATGGCAATTATGGATTGTTACCTGAGGCCTCCTTTCACCATGATCCCGACTCTAGAGCACAGCGCGTCAGCCTCCTCCATGGAATGTGTTGTAAGTATAGCACCTTTTTTGCCCTGAAAATAAAACAAGCCTGAATATTTATGTTCTTCAAAATTATCTCCCAGTATCATTGATAGCCCGTTGGTCCAGTTGGTAGTGAACCTGCCTTCTGAGCTTAGGGGCGTGGGTTCAATTCCCACCTAGGACAAACATTTGTGTGATGAAAATTTGTGTTTGTTCTATATCTGGGTGTTAATATCTATTTAAGTATGTATTTAAACCTATATATGTATGTATATCAGTCTCTGGCAGCCATATCACAAGCTTTGCTTAGTTTGGGGTCAGATGACCGTGTGTGCAATAATGTCCGGAATATTTATTATTATTATTTATTATCTCTTTAGGAGTTCACAATGGCCAGGTCTGAGGAAACTTTTACCGGTCCTATCCAAACATACTTCCGCACACTAAGATGGCCGCTTGCCTTAACTAACTTGCCTGCCCAGAATACTGATACACTAGAACTGCTTGCTCCTGGAGTGCTACTAAGCAGAGTGCGCTAGCCACAATCGGATATCTAACAGTAGTGACTCTTGGACACCCACTATGGCCACGAAAGACAACTTCGACCATGAGCATTCTTCCACACACAAAACTGGCCGCTTGCCTGAACTCACCTGAAAGCTAGCCAGGATGGTGTCCCACAAGAACCGCTTGCTCCTGGGGTCCATGCCCGTCGATGGCTCGTCGAGTAGTACCACTCTCGGACACCCCACCATGGCCAGCGCGAAGGAAAGTTTCCTCCGCGTGCCTCCGGAGCACTCCTCCGCGTTTTTACTTGCGTGCTCCATTATTTGGAGGCCGTTCAAGTACGCGTCTACTATCCTGTTGGGAGAAATAGAATTTTGTAATGGTAAGCCTATTTTGGAGAAGGAAAGCGTTCCGCTGGTAGACTTGGAGATGACACGTGCATGAGATAAGATAAAACAGGAATCAATGGTAAAGGCATAGGACAGGGATAAATGGGATAGTGAAGATAAGGCATCTTTTGCAGTAACTAAGCAATAACTTCGGTAGCAAGTTTAATGCTCATGACGAGATTTAACCCTGACTCTGAAGAGTAAAATCAAAATTTTAAATGGCAGCCTCTCTGGGCCATATCCAACTTCACTTGGAGCGACACTGGAAAAATGATGGACGGCAGATATCTTTGACGGTTCATCGTCGCGCCGTCCTATGAAATCAGTCCCCAGAACAATGTGAACTTAATTATTTACCGTAACATGGCATTTTTTTGTATATTTTTTTTATCTGGTAAGACATTCAAACACGACAATAAGATAGGATAAATATTAAATAAAACCTACCTACTTAACAATAAATATACACTAAACTACTACTAGAAATTAATCTGAAAGCCATGGTGGAAGGAAAAGTGGTCAGAATGCGGGCAGCATTGCCACGTGGAATGACAATGCAAATTTTTTGGCCAAAGTTTGGCGCCAGTATCCCGGTCATCAGTCGCCTCCACCGAACGTTTAGCGAGGTATGCTAGCAAAGATAACTTTTCACTTTCAGAAAAACGCTTTGGTACAATAGGTACCCTGTATCTCGTGTTTATCACAGTATTATATAACTTTCAACATAATCATGTCATAAGTCAATTATAGCAACAATTGCTCATTGTATTTAAACGTAGTAGTGCTCAATAATGCTCATTGAAATTGAAAAAACGTTAACTCTCATTGTTTTAATACATTAATATTTCTTGTCAGAAAACAGTACTGGGTGCAAGAGAACAAGACCTTGGAATTGAAAGCATAACTAAAACTGTAATTAACGTTATAGAATGACATTTTAGGGGAGAAAGGAAGCATGAAGAGGTTGAGGAGCAGGCTGTTAGCCACGGGAACGAGATCTGGAATTTTGGAAACAAGCTGGAATATGATAATTGGGAGATGGAAGCTGAGAGATGGGAGGTTCGGACAGGAGGCAGTAGAAAGGACTTTAGGATCTGACCAGTTCCAAGACGGGAACTATGAGATGGACTTTTGATAATAGACTGGGCTTTGAGAAAAATATGAGTTTGTTATTGTTTATACGCAATTTCTAAGTGCTGGAATAAGGTAACCAATAGATGGAAGCTGGAAAACCAGAAGCTAAAAAAACATTGAAGTTCTAATAGGATATCTAGGAGATGGAATTTTGATAACGGATCGGTCTTTGGGAAAGACTTGAGATTGTTAATTTTGAGTATAGTTCGCAAACCTAGGCGTGTCACTCCTGCTAACGCCCCGGATGGCAGCATAGCACTCGATGTGCTCCCTGATGGTGACGTTCTTCCACAGCGCGTCGTGCTGCGGACAGTAGCCGAGCATCCTAAACGCTGACGACGGATACTCGTCTATGTTCTGGTTTCCGAGCATCACCTGAAACGGGAAGGATGGTGAGAACATAATTATGCCCAAACGCTCACTTAAATGGAAGTTTTCAAGAGACATTACCAGTTACAGAAATGGCCACAAAAGACTTGTTAGTTATGGTCTGATCTTATTGCATTTTATAATGCAACTGAGGGACAAGACAAGCAAGTCGCTTTCCCCGATAGCAAGCGTCACGCTAGCCCATTACAGTGCTACCCAGAATTTAGAATTTCAACAGTTTAACCAAAGACTGATTGATTAACTCTTTACTGTTCACACCATTAAATTTAATACAGAGAACAAAAACTAGTGTAACATCTGGCGGCATTATCGCTAAAAGCGATCTCTACCAAGCAACCTTAAGACATTGCCTTCTAAGCTGGAATACAATAATGATTGCACACAACAGACTGGTGGTTGATAAACTAGCAAAATTACTTGAGGTGCACACTTGAAGTTAGCGTGTGGTATATTCTTAGCCATGATTATCTTCACAGTAGTTGTTAGACGAAACAGCTGTTGACTCAGTCTATCGAGACCAGACTTCTTCTTTTTGGACCAAAAGTATTTTAAGTAAAGAATGAATACTCACCGAGCCACACGTTGGCCTCTCCTCAGCCGTGATGATCTTCATAGTGGTGGTCTTTCCGGCGCCATTGTGCCCAAGTAGACCAAACACCTCACCCCCCTCGACAGCTAGACTCAGCCTGGCGAGTCCAGCTTTCTTCCCCGTGACGGCATCGTCACCGCAGCAACTACCGCTGCCCGTGCTGCGAACTTTGTATTCTTTGCGAAGATTCTATCAGAAAGATAAAGAAGTTTACAATTATTCGTCTGGGAAGAGTAGAGCAACAATGTAAACTCGATTTGAAGTCTTGCTAAAATATGCCCATGGTATGAGGATTTTTCCCCCCAGATTCAAAATATTAGATGGAGCTTGATTATTGACCAGTGAATAGCAGCTTCCCTCCAAGCTTTTTTCACGATTTTTCTTCACCCAAAACTACCTCATATACACCCCCCGGTAAATATATAACTTTACCTCATATACTGATTGAAAATCCCACAAAATTGGTAATAGAAAGTTTTCACGTTTTATTGGTTTGAAGAAGGTTTACTCACATGGACTACTAAAGGCGGCACGTTATGGCTCGGCACCTGCAAGATGGCCGCCACTCTTCTCCTTTCTTTCTTCACGTCTTCGTCTTCTTTCCCTACATCACCCCCCGCTTCTGCTTCTATGTCGCACTTCTCTGATGACCGGCGTCTTCTCTGTTGGGAAAAATAAGTTTGTATTCTTTGTAACGTAGTGTCTTTTTTGGTCACAGGTCACTAGACGTTAAGTATGGTCGAACACGCCTAGTCTAGAATATGAATTAGCCCTCAAGTGACGTTGCCTGAACGAGCAGCGCAAGCCCAGTTTTCAGGGCATTTGAATCAGTAAACCATCCAACAAAACACTAATATACAGCCGTACAATAAAATAAATAAATATCTGGGACATTTTTGCACACACGGTCATCTGACCCCAAGCTAAGCAATACTTTTGCGCTAACATCATCCCGGTAAATGGAGGAACTTCACTATGCATATCACTATCCACACCCCCATTCTCCATAGAATATTGGAAAATGAAGTTTCCTTTTTTACATCAGACTAGTCTAACGTTTGACTGCAATCTCACCCAATGGAAACCGTTGATGAGGTTGCATATTTTAATTCTGCGGGAACAGATACGCAGACAAGCCTACCTGGCTTAAGAAAGAAAAGGCAACACGTTTAGTCCGAATGAGTGTTATGTAATGGTAACGCTTAGCAATTTGTCTGGAAGTTCGATACTAGAATGGTGATGATTCCATGTAGTTCCATTACACACTCCATAAAAAATAAAAATACCGATAAGGTTACGACATTCCTAAAGGGAAAATGCTTACCGGACAGACCCTGGCCGTGCTCTTGAGCCGGTCTGCGAGCAGTAGCAGCGCTGCGTAGAGTGGCACGTGCAGCACCATGGCAGCCAGCAGTACGCACACCTCCGCAGTCATGTAGTGCCCCAGCGGCGGGGCTGTGCACGTGTCGCGCAGGTTGCACGTCACGTATACCCTGCCGACACGACATTATGAATGACGAGTAGTACAGACCTACTGTAATAGATTCTTCTCCCGAGGAAATGCACAATGCAGGAGAAAGTGATGGGTAGTACTTTGCTGGTGGTGGTTGTTAGGAACTTTGCTCGCTCGTTCTACACCACGCAGCTTCCTCAGAAACAGATTCAGTGAAGGTAGGGTCTATGATATGTTTGCAAGACTAAATGGTCAGTCCAGTGCCAGAATAAAGACCGTTTGAAGGCATGATGCCTTCAGCTCAAATTGCGTCCTCATCATAGAATTTACTCAAGGTTGTCGTAACTAAATAAATAAGGAATTAAAAAAACATTTAAAAATATAGTGTACAGGATTCCAACTCACCTATCTATGTAGTATATGATGGCATAAGGGACGTACATAACATCCACTAAACTGAAGAATACGTGCATCCCGAAGGCGATATCGTACGCTGGAGAGGAAAGAAATAGAAAGTTATTAAGTACGTCGACTTGCTTCTAGAAAAGAGTGATCGATGGTGGCTTTTGCTATACTTTTTGCTTTAATTGTCGGAGCCTCTACCGTGACAGCTGATAGATAGATAGAAACTCTTTATTGTGTATACCAGATAAAAAAAAAAAAACAAACAGATAGAAAACACGAGATAATGGCTGATAATGTATATTCAAAGCGGGGTCCATCATCTTACTGAGCTATCTCTTAAATAACTTGATACTTACTCCACTTAAAAGTGTCCAGCACAGCAACCAACAGGAACGGTATGACTCCAACCCACGTTGTGATGTTCGGCATGATGCTCTGCGCAGAGTCCATCTTGTCGAAGATGTAGGATATGCAAGTATTGAAGAGGATAGCGGAGGGAGAGTAGAGGGTGAGAAGGCAGACCAGCATGAACATAGCTGAAGGATTGTTCAGAGAAGGAATGTCGTTCACGCAGATCTGGAATAGATAAGTAAAATTATTGTATTTTAGACACAAAATTAACACAAGAGACAAGAAGAAAACGGAAAGGACACGTGCTAGATCGAGGATGGGATTTGTTTTGTATAGAAGACCAGAAGTAGTAAAAAAAACTGGAATGAGACGATTAAGATGGTAGGTGGAAAACGACAGGAGATGGGAGACTTGATGAATAAGATGATAGCGTGGACTGGTGATGGGGATAAGAGATGTGAGTTGCAGCTGGGTGACGTAAATTTGAAACTAAACTGAAGCTGAAGGCACTTCAGTTTCAAGATTACATCGTTTAAACTGAAGAATGGGACATATACATAGATACATCTATTTATTGTTCAAAACCATCAGACATTACATACAGTAAGTAAGTAAATAAAGTAAGTAAATCTTTATTTCTAAAAACAAGTTGTGGAATCTTAAATTACTTCTAAAACAAACTACTAAGACTAATGTAATAAGACTTAATATTATAAAGTGAGCAATTTCAACAAAAATCAACTATTTTCAAACTATTTCAACACTAGGCTCATGGCCCGTATTGTGGCCGGTATACAACAAAAAAAACTGACTTTATCTAAAACTGGCAGCTTTATTACTAAAAGCAACCTCTTCCAGACAAGATAGGAACTGTTAGTAATAGCATAGATAAATGTAGTAATCTTGTGCAAAAGGCTTTTTTTGTGTATATTAAATCGACATACCAATATAAGAACTCCGGCGCAGGTGATGATCATAATCACGGAGAGGATAGTGAAGAAAGTGAGGAAATACATCCACATTGACAACCCGTTGATCCGCAGCTGGTTGCGTGCCTTTATCTGAAATGGTAACGAACAACTTATGTTTTATAACGCCGACAATATTGGGCAAATCGTAAATTAGAAATTGACTAACTACATAATAAATCGTTTTCTAAATGACTTGAATGGAAAAATTTAAACAGTACTGAAAGACACTATGCAGGGTGTAAAGATGATTACAGATGCTATTAGTTTTGTACGCTTTACATTGCTGGTTTGCAAAATACCAAACTACTAAAACAACAAGAATAAGGCAAATGGTTATTGATATTCAATTGTCAGTATAATAATAGATTTCGCCAGCCTTTTTTGGTCCTCCGAGTTTGGCACTTTAGACGGTCACCCGAGCTCATGCCATCCCTAAAACCAGTATTGAATATTCTACCTCTCCGTCATACATAATGTCAACAGACACCGTTACAGCGCTAAGATCACCTCCAGGAGTTTTCGAGAAGACTCCACCTTTATTTGATCTTGAATGATTCCTAGTTAGTCTATTAAGGTCTACTATCCTACCTCTCGGTCATACACGATATCGACAGCCAACGTGACAGGAACCAGTGCGAAGATCATGCCCACGAAGACTGCACAGATGACGTTTCCTACGTTGAACTCTTCCTGCTGTTCCGTTTGCTGAAATGGATGTACAGCAACTTCGATGGGTTTAAATCTTTCTAGAAAACCAGCGGTTTCCATCATTAGCCTGGAATAGAAGAAAGGTAATTTTCAAATATAGGGTCTGCAACAAATTCGAAGACTTACCGCACCAAACGTTGATTATCTTTACTGCCTATTAAAACTCACCTGTAAATACTGTTGTCCAGCATATTGATGATTATAGGAAGTCCATGCGCGTACGTGCTGTTGTAGAAAGCCAGTACATTCCCGTAGGGTAGGACGCTGTCTCGTAAGCTGAATGCCCCGAAATTGTCCATCTTCAGGAATGATGTGAAGTTGCCGTCGTAGTCTACTATTGGTTGCGCTCCGAGGATCTGAAATAATACATACGATGTGAAGGTGGTTAGCAATTGTGTCGCCACACATGGTGGATAAGCAGAATCTGTCTAAAGATGTATTGCGTCTTTCCTGGCGTTTGACCGCCACTTTGCCTAGTTAAGCGATGATGCAGTCTATGAGCACGCTTGCATTTACTTGCGGCTTGATGGCACCTAGATTGTAACTATCGCGGATCACGTACACAGGCAGCACATTCCATAGTCTAGCTAGGGGCGGATACAGGATTTCATTTTGGGCCATTCTGACAAGGTTCGAAGGAATCAAATTGAGTCGAATGTATGGAATTGCTAGGTGTTTTGGGGCCCCCATGACCCCCATGCCCTGGATCCGCCAATGAGTCTATCAGTTCGCATAATGATATTGAAATCAACATGCAAAAAGGGCGGAAAGCCTGAAAGTTTTGGTGACATTACATTAATTCTAAAATCATACCTCCAGCGACTCCCTGAAGTTGTCTAGGTTGTTCATATTGTTCAACTCGCTATAAAGAGCTATAGGCGTCTTGTTCAGGTAAGCGTTGGGGTCCAGCTTTAGAGGCTGCGTGCGGAACATCACTATCTGGCGGGACTTGATGTACAGGCCTAGGGCGCACGATACTGGAAAATAAGATAAAATAATAAACAGGTAGCTATAGAATTAAGTGATACAAAGGTTCCAAACGATAGATGAGATTAGCTTCTTTCGTCAGGATTGTCCAATCGGTGGGTATATCTCCATAGGAGACTGGAGAGACATCTTAGTAGGGCGCAAATGGATTTATATATGTTCTTGATAAAAAATTCACCGTTTATTAGCACATACATTACATTGATAAATAGTAGCCGAAATTTTCTACTGGTTGGATGTTTCTCCATTGCTGATAGTTCAGTGAAGATAGTTATGTAATCATAACATGCAGATCAATGTCGAGGAGGCTTAAGAGATGAGGATGGGTGTCAGTTTGTACAGAAGTGGATGTGTCACAATATTTGTAAGTATAATTTGGTGGTACGTACGTACGGCCATGAACCGGAAGACGCAGCGTAGGTAGGCCTCCCAGATGGACCGACGACATAGTGAGAGTCCAGTGGATGCCAAGGATGGAAGGGGGGAGCCTATGTACAACAGTGGACGTCTTCTGGCTGATGAGGATGATGATGATGATGATATAATAGGCATGAAGGTTATTCCTATTTGAGTACCTAATGGTACTCTGTATTGTATACTGATGTGGTAATCTTGCGACACTTTCGTATACTTACTGATAGGCATGAAGATCATGACATACAGCTTGTAAGGGTCTCTGATCATCCTGACAGTCCGTATGTACACCATGGCGCAAAACGTGCGCCAACAGCGAGGGTCCGTCTTCACCAGCTCGCTCAAGGCATCCACTGACACTGGCACTTCTGGCACCACCTGCAACGTTACCATCAAGCTAAGTAACTTTCGTCAATCATGGATTCAACTAATCGTCATCAGACAAACAAAAAAGACTTGGGGCAGTAGCCACTTTTAGGCTTCATCATCAGATCAGCTTAAATGTCTAAAATCATCAATTGTCATTGGAAACATACATACCTGTTGTAATATGAACTCAATCAAAAAACATAGTGGTCAAAAAAATCTAATACAAGATTGGAACCGGAAGGACGACATACTTTCATACTTCCTACAAGACATACGAAAACCTTATAAAGGATCAGACATTGATGTATTTCTCCAAAGATTCTTACCTTTACGTGTTCAACTCCGTGATTAGTGGAATGCAGCGCGTGAGACGCGGGAGGCGTTGGTAACGACGTGGCCTTTTGAGGATCCTTATCGTTCAGCTCCTGAAGACAAACGTTGCGATCATAAATACCACCAAATAACTTGCTCACAAATACCACCGCAACTGTGGTGTCAGCTTTGAGGTGTCGGCTTTGAAAGTCAGATGCAAAATTTAATTGTCAAGTTTGTAAAGGCTGGTAGTGCCATAGCGGCTGGATAGATTTTGTTGGATGTGGGTAAATCTCTCCGTTCATCAAAATCTACGAGTATAAGTATGATAGTTCTGAAATAACACATCAAGCATTTTTTATTCTAAAATAAAGAAAAAAAAGCGTAGCACTTTCTGTGACATAATTATGCTCACATTCACCTTGAAAAAGACCACCTAATGCTGTTGAAACTATAGCCGGAGTGACCGGCTTAATCTTACGTGAGTAATTCCCGTGTAATAAAAATAAGACATATAATGCTCAGTTCAATATTTTGCTGGAATCTCCCTTTCACACATTTCGCAACGTATCGCAATACTACAAAACCCTCACCTGGTAGCTTAACGTCTTGCTCTGTAGTGAAAGGCTCCGAGACAGTGCTCGAGCTCTCACTAGCTTCACAGAAGACACGCCTTCCACCGTCTCCGTCTCCTCAGCGTTCTCACCTTCCAGAGACAGGAACACCTCCTCGAGCGTCGTCATCGAGACGCCGTAGCTGGTTACTCCTGGACATGTCAAGTTTCTTATTTTGTCAAATTTCTTATTGTCTTATTTCTCTTACTTCTACTGACAACTGAAACTATCCTAGGTTCTATAATTTATGGGTGAATGTTTCTCACCATCGTCTACACTCCAATCTATGCCACTGGGTCATATGTACCAGCTTTACTACTTCGCTCCAGAATTTTAAACAGGCGGGTTGTCAAGGGTAGTAAATGCACAATACATTATACAACCCAAGTCGAATAAAATCCCCCATCTCGAATAAAAATTTAAGATAGGCGTTACACTACAAGTTCTTTGATGTAGTTGATGATGATGATGTATTCCAGACGATTTCGATGAAATCTCTAATCTGGGCTCTAAAGAAAGGCGACTGTCTTTGGACTGGCTGTCGGAAGTCAGTGTTAGGCACTTTGATCGATTTTAAATTTGAGGGTAGAGCCTTACCAGAAGAGCAATAGTACCAGCTTGATTTCTTCACGCAGTAGACCAGGACATTTGGTTAGCTCACTTGATCTTTTAGGGTAAAGGGACTTAGTATGATGACTTTAGTCAGCAGTTTCGCTTACTCAGAAACTGTCTTTTCGAAAGACATCCTAACGTTTTTAGGCTTAATTAATTTAGTCCTCTCAAGCTAAACCAGTTATGCTACTTACCAAGTCGGTTGGTCTTTTCCTTGATCTCGTGTTCAATCGCGTGGAAGAGCGGAGGGAACATGTGGACAGCGTAGTGTGGCAGAATGTATGATAGTTCCCTCCCGTGCCGGCGTGCCTTCTCTGCTCGAGGGACGTGACCGCGGACCAGGCGGGTGATCTGGTGCTCGCGACATACTCCTGGCAAGAAACAAGGTTCATGATGACATTGTTATTTACATAAGTTGCGAGCAAGCGTGTTTCATTTTCGGCTTCATCTTCGCTTACTATAAGGCGAGGTCAGTGGAGTCAAACGCAAACGCAATTTAATATAGAAAAAAATATCGTAGGAAAAACATGCGTACCACAGTATGGGCTACATGGAATCGTAGTACTAAGCCACAGGTCAATGTAAACATCATGGTCATCTTTTCTAAGATTAATAATAGGCTTGCGTTTGACCGACGTTTTCATTAAAAAAAAAAAAAAAATCTTTTTCTCAACTCATTCTCTTCTTTTACTATGAAACCCTGAACCTCTTATATCTCAAAAAGACGTCCGAATGCAATCAGGTTGTCAAAATTTAACAGGAGAAACCAAACCCACGTAAATATAAGAAAAAAAACATACAAATGAAATTTAAAAAAATAGCAGGCGCTCTGGGTGTTTTTGACAGCCGAAGTTGCGTCCGAAGTTTCAACAACCATGTCTGTCAGGCGAGGCTAATGGATGTATCCGCAAGTTTATCTAATTCGATTATGTGGAATATCGGAGCGGATAACAAGTCTTAAAGTAACTAACAATATTACATACCATCGAGAACCAAAGTTAAATGGTATCCAATGCCAAATTTGTTCTTCAAAAACAGCGACGTGCCGGCACACCGCACCTGTGTGTAAACATAATTATAGTTTAAAAAACAAATAAAAAATAAGAGGGTTCCGGGGGTCGCGGGCCGTAAGGGAAACGCTCCCGAGGCCGAAACTCTATTATTATACTTTGCAAAAGCAATAGAATACTAAAAACTATTTGCGCTTGTACTTGTTGCTTATTGGTTTATAATTTTGCAAACCAGCAATGTAAAGCGTACAAAACTCGGGGTCAATGCAACCACATAGGTACAAAATCCCGCGAGCATGCGCGCGGCGCTGACTTGTGTGCATGCGGAGGTTGTTCGTTGACCTCTTGTGTCAGCTGGATATTGTACAAATTTGCATTACATTGCGAACTTTAAATAGAAAAAGTTGTTTTTCAGTTATAACAGTTGTATTTAACTACCTGATAGTGTTGCATAAAAAAAATATATGTTGAAATGTAAAATGAAATTTGCGTTTATTTTTGTGGTATCGTATCTTTAATCACCAGCTCTATCACCAATCTTCGTTTTCGGCTGCGTTTCCTCTACACCCAGTATATTTGTGTCTAGGTCTTCTGCGGATACAGCCGCCGCACCATCTGCGTTATGGATTTTCGTTGTCCATGTCTATTTCATGGCATCCCTGACACAGGGAACCCTAGTGGGGAGTTATGAATCTGAGGCGTTATCTATATAATTAATCTCTATGGTCTTATGGGTTCAGGGTAAAACGTACCCTTCCTTTACTGATGACAGCCTTCCTATCCCCGAGTATATCAGCCTCGTCCATGAAGTGCGTGGTGAGAAGCAGCACCTTCCCCCGCTTGGCCTTCTGCAGGATCCGCCACATCTGCCGCCTGGAGACCGGGTCCACCCCCGCTGTCGGCTCGTCCAAGATTATTATCTAGACAACAAGAAATAAATCTTCAACATTTGTAAACGATTGAGCGACCGCGAAAAATTATTGACTCTAACAAGAAAGCGCGAGGGTAGCGAACGCAAAAAAAATTCTGTTTTTGGGCCATTTTAAAACCATATCGCGCTTTAGTTTCGCGTATGTCGCCGCAGTCGCTAGGTTATCTAATAAGCCATGATATCTTGTGACTTCAATGCGGTGCGAAAATCTCAAGAACATATTGTATTTTGAATAGATAGAATGCTTTTGTTTTTTTAACTAAAACGGTCACAGTTATATTTTTCATTTTATTTCACCTCAATTAACATGTAAATGTTGAAATATAGATTTGCCAACAAAGCGACACTTGTTGCCAAAATTATGCTGTTTTCAGCCGTACAATTTTTTTAGGATGCGCTACCAATTTTGCTATGCGATGAATTTTGATATTTTATGTTAGCTTCAAGTTTTAAATATTCATCATCATCATCATCAGCCATTAAACGTCCACTGCTGAACAAGGCCTCCCTCTTAGAGAGGGAAAATAAATAAATAATAATAAATATTATCTTCATGGAAATAATTTGCTATTTATAGTGGTCGTATTGTAATGACATTATAATCTGACTGACTTTAATCGGCGGAAGGTCTTTCCCTCAATTATCTATTTTTAGCGTCTAGCTTGCGCATCATGTGCCTTCCGTTCATCTTACTATCACAGAAATTTTATGGGCCCGCCGACTTAGGCACATCGCCCACACTTGGCGTACAGCGGTCATGGAAAAGTCAACCCTTTCCGGTTTACAAAAGTTGTTGCCAAACTTACGCGTCGCGTCGCGCCTCGACTTTCCAGTCGACATCCGGGATCAGTCATCTTATTCTTATCAACAGCTAATATATTCCTAGTAAGTGAATACCTACCTACATAAAACGTATCTTTTAGTGTGCCACAATCCTTTTCCAATCCACAGGCCTTGGAGTAAGTATATACCGAAAAATCTCCGAGTGACGTCTCATTCTTTTTGCATTCTGAGGTGAAACTACAACATAATTATCTTTTATATTTATTTCAGATATTTCAAATAATGTTTTCTTTACTATTGTGTGTAATGGTCCAGTCTCTATTCATGTCGGAGGCAAGAACAGAAAGTTTTGAAGAATATATAAACAGATGGGAACAAAGAGCGGAGATTGAAGAGGCCTTTTATATAAATAATATCGATAATGCTGTCATTGTAAATACGGAAAAGATACTCAAGGTAAGATTTTTTCTATAATTTTCGTGTGTGAATGCCATTTTTCTATTGAACAGCTGATATATTTTTCGCCATTTCCGAGTTAGTCCCATATATAGTTAAAAGTTTTTCGCAATGGTGAGTATTTTAAACCTCTTTCGGCTTAACCCTTTCCGCGCAACCCTGTATAAACTAGTTCCAAGTAACAAACCAAACTTTTCCCCCTGTTTGTCCCGCCGAGGGGACAGAGCAGCAGGACAGACCGGGATAATCCATTTTATAGATTGAGTTTACACCATTGGACAAAAAATAAATAAAAACTATTTAAAATCTTGTTTTAGGTACAATTCGATGGCATTTCTGTAAATCCAGGCGATAAGCTCTCGGTCCTTTCTACGTTGTCACCTCCAGATATTTCATTTGATTATTGTACCCAGGACCGGCTCCAAGTTGTGGTCATGGTCGGTAAGTATAGTGTTAAAATTCGGCCATCGTCATATATGCCTTTGCACTTTTTTTACTTATTAGAACTAAATCGACCAATATCGGGGGATAGGGGCAAAAAACCCGATAAGAGATTTGGACTCTTCTAATTCTAATTCAAAGTGGGGGTGATAAGACCTGCACTGACATCTCGCTTGGGTTTGGACTCTTGTAAAATTATTGTACCTGCTTAATTTTATTTGACATTTAAGAAATTCTTAGTACTATTATCTATGGTACTATTAATTTTATTTGACATTTTGAAAATTGTAATAGAAGCGTTTTACCTGAAATAAAACGATTATTATATACTTACCTTAGTAGAAGCTTATGTATATTGAGATAGGCGACTCCATTTCCCGCTGAAGCAGTCATCTCTTTCTACCCTCGTAGCTCTGTCTCTTTCGCACACCCCCTTCCAACTCACTAGGCGCGCGAGGTAGCTGGGGCTCCGAGCCTGCTCGTCATTGTGTCGAAATATCACCAGGCAGAGATAAAAAGTAAGCTTCTACTAAGGTAAGTATATAATAATCGTTTTATTTCAGGTAAAACGCTTCTATTATTTACTTGACCGTTAGTAGAAGCTTATGTATATTGAGACCTGTTTGTTATCGCCTGGTGAGTTAAGAAAAACGCCAATGTGACTAAATTCCTATCAATAAACTACTACGTGGCTAGTAGGTTGATAGCTGGTAGGATACAATAAATGGGTACTTAGGTAGTACCTACGATAGAATAAAATAAAAAACATAGGTACACATATGTGCGAAAGGAAGATACCTAATATTTTGATATAGGTAATAAATTATCTAATGGTATAACATTAGACCTTAGAATGAAAAATCACAGTATTTTAACACCGATGAGTCATCGTACAATCAACTGAATATAGGTAATTGACTTGTATACAAACTGCAGTAGTCAATAAGCCGTAATGATACTCGATATCTACTGTCAAAATCAAAGAACTGGCATAATATTATATTATTAGGTGAGGACCAAGTGAGGAATTCATTAATTCTTGACGGTATAATTTTTGAGAAGTTTTTACTGACTTCCCTTTCTCTAAAATATCACCCGGAGAGAAATTGTCGATCCAGCTCCTGGAAGACACATCAGACCTCACCCTTCCCGGCCTAGCAGGGATAGTAAAAGTTTTACTGACATTGGGTCAGTAAAACACAGGAATAAAATCTTTGATTTTGTGTTTTAGCTTCCACCCAGATTGTCTATAAACTCTGCAGTCTTTTTTGGACCCAACTTGGGGTCACAAAATAATAAGGTCGTCTTCGATAATGGTTGATCTTCGTCATCGCCTAAAAGTGTTAAGCCGTGATTTCTGCGACCCGAATAAAGATACCCCAGTGCTGCAGTACGTATGTCGAACAGTTTGAAAAATGTTTGTACTGTCTACGGAGTAGTTACTCTTATAGTTGGTCAGAATGTTATGGTTCTGACTAGAATCTCTTACTTTTATTTTGTCCTCCCACCCCTACATTTCCAGATCTCTAGTATCATATCCTGGACCTTCGGGGGTGGCAATAAAAAACCTTCTCCCAACGCGGAGCTAAAATGAGATACACGCCTGTGGCATGATTGAGATGCATCAATACTCTGGGGAATACATAAGAAATGGCGGTGGGAATATCCATGCCAGGGGAAAATTCCATGTTACACTGAAAGCGTCGTGTAACAACGCTTCGTGATCGTTCAAATCTAAGGTTGCATAATTTGCTACTACATGTGCGGTCTTTGATGCAAACAGATCGATCACTGGTGTTCCCATTTTTGCAAAGATCATTTCTGTACAACTCTGTGTTAAATGCCACTCTGGGGTCCGCCGGTGTCTGGATAAACAATCCGCGTGATCGTTGAATCTCCCGGGGATGTGATAAATTTTGAACTGGATTTGATGAGCGTCCAGAATCCGTAGAATTTCGTATGTTACTTACCTTCATGAGTGATTGGGACTTGGTTCCGCCTTCGTTGCGAAGATAGGCTACCGCCGATCGGTTGTCCGATTGAATGAGAACTGATTCTCCCGACATGCTTGCTGTTTGTAACTCTAGTACTCGTAGAATGGCTAGCATCTCCTTTACGTTGCAGTGTAGATTCCGTTCCTCTATGTTCCAAACACCAGATAGTTTGATTGTTGAGTTGTCCTCCCCAAGCTATATCGGAGGCGTCCGTAGTTAGGTAATGTGTCGGAGGTGGAATATGAATCGGAGATGAGCGATGACAATTTTGAAGCCACCAATACATCTCCATTAACACCGAGTGGGGCAGAATGTATCGTATTGGAGCTGTATACTCGGGCAGGGTGCTTAAGAACTTCAGAGTTGCTCGATGATTTAATCTGCCTCGGGGGACAGCTTGCAAAATTCAGCAATCCTACTAAGCTTTTCTTGCCTGTTTTCTGAGCTTGGGTCACTTTTTGACTATGGCAGACGCAATTCCGAGATAAGTCATATATTTTTGTGGAACCAGGACAGATTTTCCGTAATTCAATCGGAATTCGAGAGTTTCCAGCGTCTCTAATAACAAATCCGCCTGCTGAGCCAATATAACTGGATCTTGATGAGCCAGCAAAAAAATCGTCTAATATAGACTATTATTCTCAGGCCCTTCTCTCGTAGGATTTGCGCTATCCAATTAGTAAGACACGCGAATACCTTCGGGGCTGTACTTAGGCCGAACGGAAGGCAAGTCATTTCGAGTATTTTGTCCTTGTAGACTAGACGTAAAAATTGCCTGTGTGACTGGGCTATTAGTAAATTGAAATAGGCTTGCGAAATGTCGGCCTTGCACATCCAATCCTGACTTTGGAGAAAGTCTGGGACACGAAACATGTTATTAACCGAAAACTCTGTTAGCACATAGTGATTGAGAGACCGTAGGTTGAGTATCGGTTGGTATGATGTACTAAGAACATGGAGGACACAAAAACTTGCGGTGAGAGGTGCTACCCTCAACACGCCTTGTTTTTTCATTTGAATAATGAGTGCAGACATTTCTTCCGATACTAACGTGCGATGGCGATCGCTTTTTAGATTCGGTGTTACCAGGGGAGGTCTCTGGCGAAAAGGTATGCGATCATCATCATCATCATAGTCAGCCTTTTTAACAGTCCACGGCTGGACCTTTAGCCTACCCCCGAAAGGGTGATTGGGCCATATCCACCACGCTGGCCCAGTGCGGATTGGTGGATTCACATACACTATTGAATTCCTTCTCCGGACGTATGCAGGTTTCCTTACGATGTTTTCCTTCACCGAAAAGCCAGTGGTATGAAAATCCGTACATAAGCTCCAAAGAGCTCATTGGTACGGGCCCGGGGTTTGAACCCGTGACCTTATATAAGGTATGCGATACCCTGTTATTATTCGCAATATAAAGTCTGGGGCTCCCATATCTTTCCACCGGCTCACGTAATGTGCTAACTGGCCAGCCCAGACAGCTTCTGCAGCTTGTTACCTCTGTAGCCCGAAGATAACGAACGTCGCTTTTGATCTCTTTGCAATTGGGTCGATCAGCGGGATCGAAAATTACAACATTATTGTTAGAGTTATAAGAGCGCTGATCAGGGCCAGCATTATTCGGCGCTGTCGTATTGTAATGGTAGGCTTGAAAGTTACCCTGTGAGGGTTGGGTGTCATAGCCGTATTTTGGGTGACCATGCGATGGCACCATATTCCGTACTTGCCCCTGCAAGGGGAGACGTTTAGAATTAACGGGCTTTGCTCGCGAAGCATTACTGCTGCTTGGCCTATTCACTAGCCAGAAAGCTTTCCTAACGCCGCCTGCTTTTTCTAAAGCCAATGTGAGAGCCTCTGGGTTGAACATGTGGGTTATTCGAAGGACGAATTTTATTCACAGTCGTTTTTACCAATGGGTCTCGAATATGCTTGAGAATACCGACCCTTCTCATTGCAATAGTTTCTGATCTATGGCCGCAAACCATTTGCAAGTAACAAGCAATTCGCCTTTTTGGAAAATTTCGTCAATTGTATAATTTAGATTAGTGATGGAAGCATCTGGGGTTCTAGACCATGCGATTAAATCGCGCAAACTATTCACTAAAACCTCTTTATGCTTCAGGATGCCAAAGGTAATGGCTGTGTATGATTTATCGGCATACGTTAGGTGGTGTATGTTATCGTACGCCTTTACCTCCTCGTTTGGTTCCATTTCCGTAAATCCTGGGGAATGGTTGTATAGTTTCTGTGTTTCTGCGTATTTAATATCCGCCCAAGTATATTTTCCAAAAAGCTGAACCTCGTCTAGTTTACTTAAAAAAAATTCACGGGAGTTTTTGGAAACACGGTATCTTTTAACTTCGTCTCGATATCAAAAGTCAATTCCGGAACAAGTACAGGATTTTCAGAAACCGGCAACAGTGACGCCTGCGAGGCGTTATAGTCAATAGAGAGCTCATCATCTATATCGCGACTGACAACGGAAGCATTATCAGTATTAAAATTAGTAGGAGGGTATTCGAAACCTTGAACCGTTTCTCGTAAATTATCTATAACTTTGGATAATTTTGCAATAAGATGGCGGTCGTGCCTTGACAGACAGCTCCGGCGGTGCTTAGTGTTCTTTTTCTTTGACCCCTGTTCCGAGGAGCCAGACGAGGACGACGAGCTGCCACTACTGCAGCCGTTTGATGAGAATAGTGAACGTAATTTACTGTTACCTGACCCACCAGCGGTGGAAATCGGTCAACTTGGGTCATGGGACCCCATGCTTAAACTGAATTTCAATTTAACGTTCACGGGTTTACCATCCTAAAAGGAAATATTAACCTAAGACACGATTACACAAAGAAAATCAAGTGAAAAATATCTGAGGGTAGAATCACGCCATTATTTATCGAATCGAATTGCGATTCGAGACTAAATAACGACGAACGATAACATCGTTACAAAAAATAAAGAAATATTTTGCACTTACGTGATTTATTTTCTTGGAAACCACTGATTTTAATTAAGAGAACTATGGATTCTCTTAGCACAAGTGAACTGCGCGGGAAATATCACGCCAATGACGAGCAGGCTCGGAGCCCCAGCTACCTCGCGCGCCTAGTGAGTTGGAAGGGGGTGTGCGAAAGAGACAGAGCTACGAGGGTAGAAAGAGATGACTGCTTCAGCGGGAAATGGAGTCGCCTATCTCAATATACATAAGCTTCTACTAACGGTCAAGTAAATAATGTATTATATTATTTGATTGGATCATTGTCATGCCTTTGCACTTTTTTGACTTATTCCGAGAACCAAATCGACCCATTGGGATAGGGGCAAAAATTCGATAGAGATTAGAACTTTTAGTAAATAATTGTACCTGCTTAATTTGATTTGACATATAGGAAATTCTTAGTTATATTATTTTAATAGCCATTTTGAAAATTGTGATGTATATTATTTGATACTTAGCCTATGATTTGATTAGATTATAAGACTGACATTATTGATTTTTATGGAATTGTAGTTTATGCATTTACTATTATTATTACAAATTATTATTTTTCTGTATTAATTACTGTGTGTGCTAAATGTTATTGATCATATCGTTTATATCTCAATAAACAAATTTAATTTAATTTAATGCTACATGCGTTGCCCTCTTTAACATATTTTAACCTCCGGACGCAAAAGAGGGGTGTTATGAGTTTAACGTGTGTATCTGTGTGACTTCAACGTTTGTGTGTTTTGTTGTTTAGTCTGTCTGTGGTATCGCAGACTGAACTAATTTTGATTTAGTATTTTTTTGAAAGGTGACTTGATCTTGGTCAATCGTTTGAAGATTATCAGCTCTTTTATCGGGGGTTAAAAAATCAATTTAAAAGCAAAGCGAAACGCAGCCGCGCGCGCGCATTCACCTTGAAAAAGACCGCCTAATGCGGTTGAAACTATATAGTCGGAGTAGCTAGCTTAATCTTATGTGAGTAATTCCCATGTAATATAAATCAATAAATACTTGTTATTACATTCATTTGTAACTTAACGAACTAAAAGAAAACTATAATACCTCCAATAATTTAAAATTGATACGACAATTAGAAGTAGGTTACAATCAAGGACTCTCTGATCTACAGACTGTACGGACTCGTTACGACGAAGGTTTTTTTTTAATTATAATTACTAGCGACCTGCCCTCCCGGCTTCGCACGGGTGTAATTTCCATGCGAAGCCGGGTCGGGTTGCTTGTTATATATATAAACCTTCCGTGAAAAATTATCTAACTGATGGTGAAAACCACATCAAAATCCGTTGCGTGGTTTAGGAGGAGTTAACGGCCATACATACACACAGACAGACAGACAGACGTGGAAAGTGACTTTAATTTATACTATGTAGAGATTTTGTCCTTTAACCTTTAGGGTATAAAACGGCCTTGTGTCCGAGCGCATATGCGCTTTAAAATTTCACGGCACCCGGTTTGATCCTCGACCCTGCACTAATCAATCACTCGTTTAGTAATTAAATAAATCAAGTGTACTTTCGATGTCGCTCAACAAAGGTGAAGGAAAACATCGTGAGGAAACCAGTATGTCCTCACTTAATATCCTCAAAAGTTCCAAAACATCACATTTCACCAACACGCACTGGGCTAGCATGGTAGATTAGGGCACATCCTCTCTCTCTGAGAGTACACAGATAGTTTGTGGGTTTGACAGGCTGATGACGATGAAATTAATATAAATCGTCTAAAAAGGGTGTTTTTTTAAATAGACTTGCGCTTGGCCGCCATCTCGCCTGATGTTAAGCTACGATGGAGTACGCTTGCCTAGAAGAAACCGATTCACTCTCGACTTGAAGACACCAAGATTGTAACTATCGGGGAACACCCATTCAAGCAGCGACTTCCACAGACTAGCAGTTCGCACAATAAATGTGGAATCAAAGCGCTTCGTACGGGTTCTCGGAATATCAACCATAAAACGATGTCGATAGTTCGCAAGGTTTGAAGTGAAATTCGTTCCGGTTCGTGAGTAAGTCCAATTCGACCACTGGCTTCTGCTCCACCATATATCAGGCCCTCTGTCAATCTATAATAAGCTTACTACGTCACAGCCTGAGATCTGGTCGTTGAGCGAAGCCCTGTGTTTGTGCAGACATAGACGCGGAAGACACCGCGCGGGGCACTGGCCACCTGCATTGGTTGTGTACCCTCGATTGCAACTTCCGCTGCAACCCCAAAGAGAACTACAAGGAGTACCTGCCTCCAGGAGCGGCTGGCAGCCGCGACCATCGCATCATGTTCTTGTTGTTCCAAAGAACGATAGAGAAGAGAGAGAAAAAGATCCCAGACGACAGACAGCGTGAGATGTAAGTTTTTTTTTTTTTTTTTTTTGTTTATTTAAGACCAACAGCTCAAAAATATATACATAGTTTTAAATAATTATTTTAAATTACAGCCATTAATAGGTCTATACTAGTGATATAAGTAACATTGTCATGGAAAATCACTACTAAAAATCATATATGTATTGCAAATAAGCGCTAAAAAGCTAAGCTTCATAAGTTAATAAAAAAGGTATTTAACATATACCTATTATATTCGGTCTAAGATTTTTTTAGTTGTGACACCTGCAATAACATATAAAATGGAGCAAAAACATTTTGTTTTAGTAACTGTCTGCATTATATGCCTACCAGCTACTTACGTTCAAAAAACCTTAACAAATTTGGTATATATTTTTGTAATATGAAATATCAAATCAAATAAAATAAAAATAAATTGCCTACAAACTGCTATGCAGTTTGACAGAGTTGATTGATATGAGATAATATGATAATTATACAATACTAGCTGGCCCGACAGACGTTGTCCTGTCTCAGAACTGTCAAACGCGAGAAGTTAAAATCGTCGTTAAGTTTTCTGAAATTTTCAAGTTTTCTGGGCAATTTTCTTTTCATAAGAACCTTCTACTATATAGATAGATAGATGATGTGATATGATTTTTCACTGTGATAAATTAAAAAAGATGTTCTCCCGTACAATGTAGTCCGAAACTTTCAGAAACGTTTAATTTCGTGTACTTCTGCTTACAGAAATCGAACTAACTTCTCTATAACGAAATTTGCTAAAGAGGGTCGTTATGGATATCCTGTGGCTGTCAATTTAATGATCTCATCGGAGAATGTTTCTCGGCGTTCCAGGTGAGCTAGCTATGCGACAACTAACACAAAAGCCTTACATATTTTTTTCATGTACTAATTAGGTATGTAATGTAATTTAGTTTTAATTTTAAATGGTTAAGTAATCTGGAGTTTTATCATTTGTCGCTTACGTTGTATAGTTCTGAGAAGGGTACTGATCATATCTCTTCCTGCAGATCGCATAGATTTGTTCCTATTTCACCATCAGCTCTGAATAACCCACTGCAGGGTAGGCTTCCCTTTGTTTATGCCACTCTCCCTGGTCTCTCACTAGTCGCATCCACTAGTTTCTACCAGTTCTTTTGTTGTCGTCGGTCCACCACATCCTCGGTCAGCCCGGGTTCCACAAACCTAGTCTAGGCCACCACGCAGTTACTATTTTATACATATTATTCACATTGTCCAATGGTTTACACGTTGTATTCTATAATTTCAGGGTCCACTGAGTCTACCAAATTCTAGATGACAAATTCGAAGGCATGAGCGAACGAGCAAACTAGATCAAACGTACTTTATAACATAGACACGACTGAATAAAATAAAGGTATACATAATTTGTGTTTTTTTTTCTTAACTGTCTATACAACTGTACAGTTTGAATGTTATCTAGTCGTTGTTAGAAGCTCTTTTGTCCTGGAGACGGCCCAAGCTCAGGTCGTACCTTCGAGGTGCCCTTGAGCTAATTGCCCCAAAACCAAAACAAGTTAGATCAATGCCATCTGCGTTTGCCAACCTGGTCAAGCTGTTGAAGCTACCTGAGGTCAACAGCATAGTCATATATAAAAAAGTTAGAGGCTTTAGATAGCCCGTTGGTCCAGTTGGTAGTGAACCTGCCTTCTGCGCTTGGAGGCGTGGGTTCGATTCCCACCTAGGACAAACATTTATGTGAGGAACATTTGTGTTTGTTCTATATCTGGTTGTTAATATCTATTTAAGAATGTATTTAAAACTATATATGTATGTATATCAGTCTCTGGCAGCCATATCACAAGCTTTGCTTAGTTTGGGGTCAGATGACCGTGTGTGTAAAAATGTCCCGAATAATTATTTATAATTTATTTATTAACTAGCAAACCCGGCGAACTCCGTTTCGCCACCAGATGACTTCTATAAACCTCACGGAGCCCGAGACCTTTCCAACGAATGCAAAACCGTGGAAATCGGTTCGTGCGTTCTGGAGTTATAGCGTCAGGAAGGAAAACCCGACTTATTTTTA
The DNA here is from genome assembly GCA_932305915.1 of Agriopis marginaria. Classification (NCBI taxonomy): domain Eukaryota; kingdom Metazoa; phylum Arthropoda; class Insecta; order Lepidoptera; family Geometridae; genus Agriopis; species Agriopis marginaria. Next base: position 845,251 of record OW029935.1, read on the forward strand.
TATAGTAGATATATTCTTCGTTTGTATAGAGCTCAAGTGAGTGCAACATTGGGAGATATAATATCTGTTACCTTGGGATCTCCGATGAGTGCGATGGCTATGCTCAGTTTCCTCTTCTGACCTCCTGACAGGTGCTTGGAGAACACGTCTAATTGGTCCAACAAGCCCACTTCTGATAGCGACTTGTGAAGCTGTTCCGATGTTCTTCTGCGAGGGACGCCCTGAAATGTACGCAATTTCAGAGTTTTCTATGGTACTCGTATATCTCCAATTGATAAAACTATTTTTTCCCTCTTTAAACCATAGTTAAGTGTGCACGCTATCTATCGTGGAGCAGTAGCCTGGATTATTCATACATATTTCCCTTCATTACCCGTGTTACTACCAGTACTTCTTTTTCGTTTGATGAGACTTTAAAGAGGTATATTCCATTTAAAAAAAAAAATTGTAATGAACGTGTTGTTCCCTGCTGGACCTGAAATGGATTACGCGTCCCTCACATTAAAGACGAAGGATTACAATTAAGGTCAAGAATAGAACTAAGGAGTAAGGAGTAAGGAATGCCTTCGGGTGCTTCTGTAATGTAGACGACGCGTTAAATGTGACCACAAGGAAGTCTAATCAGCTTAAAAAATTTGGGTGTCATCAAATCAAGGGTGAATCAGTTTCTTCTAGGCAAGCGTGCTCCAACGTAGACCGCATCGTCGCTTAACATCAGGCGAGATGGTGGCCAATGGCAAGCCTATTATTTATAAAAATAAACCTTCGCCATTGCTATGAAGAAAATAATTGTTGAAGACCCATAGAAAAAGGAATAATTTGCCTTTTGGCGTGGGTATCATCTGTATTTCACATGACTACTTAGGGTGTTTAATGTTTGGATTATACCTTCACCGCGGCATAGAATAGCAGATGTTCTTTCACGGAGAGCAGGTCGAACAGCACATCCTGCTGTGGACACACGCCCGTCATCTGACGGATCTCGTGCATGTCGTTTGGATCCCTGAAAATAAACCACAGCATCATAATTCTGCAGCGTTGAATTTAAATCATTTCGAAGGGCTTGGATGATTTAGCAATGTTTTGGGTAAACGCCCCTTACTGCCTGTTGACCCTGGACTGCCCTGGAGACACTAAAATGAGCGTTGGGTTTGTGGGAGGTCAGATTTGATCTCTCATTCAAGCGACATCTGGGAAGACAACGGCGTGGAGTGCCTCGCGCTTTTGTAGAGGAGGAATAAATGGTCGAAGCATTTCCCTTACATATTTCTGTAGTCCATTGAGTCATCTAGGGCACCTACCACACCTAAGTGTAAACCCACCTCATAGAAATAATATAGATATATGGCATACATATGCTATCAGATGTATACGATCACAAAGCTCCTAAATTCTCTGGGATCATCACACTTATAATATAAATGCGAATGTTTGTTTGTAATCAGTAAAAGTCAGCTGTAAGTGTGTGTATGTTTGTCCCCATTCATGCCGGTGACGGCTAAATATATTTGGATTTAATTTGGCATGAAGGATGCTTGTGCCCTAGATTGCTTGTAGTCATTTTATCCTGATAAAATTACTAGTTGCTAGTCCTTCTCGTTACCTACACTGCTAGTAGTTCTATGTCTAAACCTCACCTGACATCCAGTCCATAAACATAGGCGGTCCCAGCCGTGGGAGCCGTCAGTCCAGTCAGTATATTGAATAGCGTCGATTTCCCAGCGCCGTTGTGACCCAGCACGGCAGTGATCTGCCCCTCGTACATGCTCAGATCGATGCCGTCGATCGCCTTGGTCTCTGGCCGGCGGCACTGCCGGAATGACTTCTGGAGCCCTACGATCCTGATGGCCTCTTTGTCTTGGAGTTCTCTAGAATTTGAGATGAAGATTTTTTAGGATTTGATACTCCTATTGAAACAAATTTCAATCTTAACAGCTATAATTTTCCTTTCACATGACAGTTCTCTTATACACGGAACACTATTACTCCTGGCGGAGCTCTTCAGAGGATACATTCTCTTTGGAACTCTTATATCTAAGAAACAACACAACTCGTTTTAAATTAAAATAGTACCGCGGCCGCGAAGGTCACACTCTATAAAAAGAAGTTCCGCCACAAATTCCTTCATCAAAACTCGCGAGTATACACTATAAACCATGATAACATGGTTTACGCTCACTTTGTATACATATTAACCGGTCGAGACGAGCGCCCGACCGGTGTCGGAGCCATTAGAGCTCCTTCATCAGGGCATACGCGCGCTCCCGGAGACGGTCATCCGCTGTTTTGTCACATGCCTTGGGATAAAGAAGTTTCGTGGTGGGATTAAGAAATGTCTGAACGAGTTGACAAAATTCATAAAATTAATTGCTGCATTGATGCCATTAGCAGATTTTAATGCCATTTGTTTATTTCGGCCATGAGTAAACAGACTACATGAAGGCAAATCACTTGGTTAGCCTAGGTCAGACTATGACACCGCATTTTCTAAGTAGTGCAAAGTCAAAGTCAAAGCTTCGCTTGGTTACCATCTAATCAAAAATTCTCCAAGCAATTGAAAATGTGTTCCAGCAGTGTAAAAGCCAATTCAGGCAGGCATCTATCAATCACATCAGGTGACCTGTGGAGAAAATCAAGCAGAGCCTCCACTATTCAGCCTTTCGAAAAGAGTTAAGTAAAGGAGATAACGAGAAAGGCGCCTAAGTAACTTAGAGAAAAACAGTATAGTGTTTATTACCTGGGCACTGGCTCGACATCCTTATTATGAGCAGCGTCACCATTGGAGTGGAAATGCACAGCCGACACGCGGCTCCGCCTACTGCCCACCCAATACGACGGGAGCAGGCAGAACCACGGCTTCTGTTTGATGCCGTACTCGCCTGTGGAACAAGGATACATTCTCCAAACAAAAATCTCGTTTTAGGCATACAAAACCTCAAGAAACGTGTCTCATGATAAAATAAATTACAGATTACTTTTGGAAGGTTTCACTTAATAATAGTGCAACTGACTTCAGCCGCCAGGCCCAATGCCAAGAGAGTCTAGCTAGGTGGTGGCGTCATAGCGAACTAAAGAGGAAAAACAACGGAGTGTCTTCCCGTGAACTTGGTGCATGTAACTGCGCCGAAATATCACGAGCTCATTCCACAACCTTACCACGGTAAATATCCCGTAAATAATCATATAACTTTAAAGAGGAAAAGTCAAGTAACTGTTATGTTTTTTTTTAATTAAATAGCTACTTTTGGCCAACACGCCTGATGGTGACCGACCGGCGTGGCCGCGACGTCACTTCGACTGACTTTTTTGTATTGTGAACTCATGATTCGAGTTCTATTTGTAGTTACAACCTGATTTAAGTTTCGTGATAAGTATACCTATTTGGAATCAAACAAGTACGAGTAGGACTCGTGCTCTGAGGGTTCCGTTGGAAAGAACCCTCAGAGCGCGAGTCCAAAAAATAAAACTAACTGAAGTTGAAATATTGAAAGACAAACTTAACTTTGTAGTTGATTATAAGGTTCTTCTACACATACCAACTACAAAATGTAAGTTTGTAATTCTTAACCAATATGTTTTATAGGATATAACTTCAAATTTGTGACTTTCGGATTTATTCCTGTATATGTACTATGTGAACTTACTTTTTGCCGAATTTCATGATTCTAGGTCAACGGGAAGGACCCTATAGGTTTTGATTCCCCTGTGAAATCGCAAAATATGCGACATAAACGTTCATATCTTTTGATTGCGTAAACTTACAACTTTTATTTTTTTACAGCCGAAAGAAACCGTAGACTCAAGTATATAGTATTAATTTCAACTTGATAACTTTACGCGTTCTTGAGAAAAAGGGTCTTGACAGACGGACAGACAGACGGACAGACGGACAACGAAGTGATCCTATAAGGGTTCCGTTTTTTCCTTTTGAGGTACGGAACCCTAAAAACTTACCAAAATTAAAAGTTTTATTTTAATTTAACTGTATTTTTTATTAGCCTCGGTTTCGTGATAAAATAAGCACGTACCTCAGCACATTGCCAACAGTCGCAGTCTTTGCGCATATTTTATGAGACACGTGTCGTACATCCTTTCCTAGATTAGGCGTATCGACATTGTCGTACCTTCATGCGAGGTGTCAACAAAGCCTGTGACTAATAAAAATTGTTCCGCTTGCTGTACTTTACACTAGCTACGTCTCGTGGTTCCACTTGTGTGGGCAATCCCTCGGGAACAATTTCTCCAGGAGTCACTTACTAGGCAGCACAGCGTCGAGCCAGTACGCTATGAAGCCGTAGAGCACCGTGTCGATGGCCATCATGATGAGGCTTCCACCGAACGGCACTCCAGGCCCACTCCACAGGTTGTCCCAGGTCACTCCCACACCGGCCATGTCCAGAACCAGGGCCTGGAAACAAGGGGAGAGTTATAGTTATTACATATTTGCTAATTTCGCAAGTACAGATAAAAATAAAGTTCAACGAAAGCGCGGGAGGTGGGTACCCCTCCCCCCTCTTCACGGGTTCTCCACATTTGGCCAAACGTAGTTTCGTCGAACGATGTCAACCTCAAACACCTTTCCCCCAATAACCGTATAAGGACCTGCCTCGTGCGCCTTTCATTCCTAACTGTCATGAACGTAGTTCCCATCTGTAGCTATTTGCGTACAAGAACACAAAAGCACGTTTGATATAAAGACTTTACAACTGCATTAAAATTATGTTTCATAAATTGATATCGATAGATAACTTCTAATGTCTTCTAAAGGTATTTACATTAGATTTTTTTATTATTATAAATAGGCTTGCGCTTGGCCGCCAACGCGCCTGATGTTAAGCAGTGATGCAGTCTACGATGAAGCATGCTTGCCTAGAAAAAACCGATTCACTCTCGATATGAAGATTGTAACTATCGGGGAACACCCATTCAGGCAGCGCATTCCACAGACTAGCAGTTCGCACAATAAATGTGGTATCAAAGCAATTCGTACGGGTTCTCGGAATATCAACCATAAAGCAGTGCTGGTTCTTTGTACTCTGGCAGTCCGATATAAAAATGGGCAGGAGGGAATCAAACAATCAAACGAGGGATTTTTTAGTGTATAAACGTAGAGTATTAGTAGGTAAAGCTTATATCTGAAGAGTTGATGACCTTAGACTAAACAGGGAACTTATAAGTTAATTACTTGATTTGCCAGACAAGCCTAAGTATACCTTAACCATAAATAAAGTTTGCCTTGAATGCCTCAAAGAACAACTTCTGAAGTTATCCAATATCCCAGGAGATGTAGTAACTGCAAGAAGAGAAATCCTCACTTTGTCCATAGCGAGCGCGTAGCAGCTGGAACTGATGAGGGACACAAACCAGAAGGCGAGGGAGTCCGCGTTGGAGACGAACACCTGGATGAAGTACAGCCCGCTCATCAGGTTTACGGAGAAGCTGCCTACGATGCCAGCCGTCTGAGAATGAAGAGGAAAACATTTTAGGAGTTAAGACGAAATATGCTTCAAATTTGACGATTCGTCCTCACGAATATTCAAAAGTAGATCTTTAAAATCAATTAATTGACATTATTTCTTTATGTGTAATAAATGTTATTGAAATATTGTATTCGGATGTGTTCACCGATACACGATTAAAGAAATTTGGCTTGATAGAAAAAAAAAAAACCTAAAAAACACACGATTTTACGTTCCCTTCGATGGATGGAATCAACTTCATTCAGATTCTATAGAAGATTTTATATATAATATTTTATACATACATATAATTTATTTAAAAAAAATTGTGTGTAATCCTTACAATCATTCAAATACTTTAGTAAACGCAGTTTTTTTAATAGCGTAAAATTATTTGTAGAATGTAAAGAATAAATAAATTTTGAAAATATTTGAAAGCGCGCACGCCGTTTATGCAAGCATTACCGTCAAACAAGTGTACCGTCTCTACCATTTTGCCTTAATATGTTAGTGCCTAGGAAATGTTAGAGACGGGCATTCAGACTGCGTTTTGAACTGCTAAGCCTTATTCTGGAAGCCTCGTTGGTGATTGTGGTTGCATGTTATCCTGCTTGTACCATTTACTCGCATTTTACGAGCGGGACGCCATTGAACACCATCCTCACCCGACTGATGACGCTGAACTTACCCTGGCTTTGTCGAAGAAAGGTGTGAGCATGAATCCCATGGTGATAATGGTGAAGCCAAACATCAGCATCAGAAGGAATATCAGGATGTACGATGAATGCTGGAAAACCTGTAAAAAAACAGCAATGAACTTGTGTCACTCATCACAATGGCTTGATCGAATTTATATCCTACTAGTAGGCCGCCCCTGCTTCCCACGGGCGAAGCCGAGATATATATGCCTATGTCAACCGGGGATAGTGCAGCATCCCAACAGTGAAAGAATTTATCAAATCAGTTCAATAGTTTCGGAGCCTATTCAATGCAAACAAACAAACAAACAATCAAATCTTTCCTCTTTATAATATTAGTATAGATGAACAATATCGAAAGATATATCTGCTTGTAATCAATTCTCTTTTTAGTCCAGAATGTGCTAAATAAATGTAAGAAGCCATTGGCTCCTGACATACAGTGCTGACTGTGGCTTACATTATATTATGCCCGAATAAATTATTTGCATTGATTGACAACCTTCTCGCCTGATGATGGTGCATTGATGCGGTCGATGGAATGCCTTTGCTCATAGAAAAGAAAAAAAACTCTCAATTCACTCGCAACTTGAAGACATCCAAATTGTATCTACCGGAGGACGCCCGCTCAAGCACAGCACGGCAAATTCCACAGTCTAGCCGCTAGATTAAAGTGGTTCGCACAATGAAAGTTCCACCATCTCTCCCTCCACCTTTTCTTTCTCTTTGGTATTTAGAACATGACAGTCGAACTCCGCGTCACAGTTGCTGACTGATTTCGAATGACTGACGTTTCGTTTATATGGGTGCAACTGGTGCAACCTTACAAAAATGCCTTGACAGCCGTATTAATAAAAAAAATAGTGCGTGGAGTCCCTCCGCGCGGAAGAAGTGAAACTCTCGCTCTGTCTCTTTCTGTTCCCCCTCCATGGTAGCGTTAAACGTTTAACGCAACCGTGTTGGAATACGCAAAAAAAGTTTCACTTCAAAAAAAAACTGATAAAAAAACTCTGCGGCTATCATAGTGAAACAGACCTTCAGCGTGAAGAGCAGGACGGTGCTGACGACGGACAGGATGGTCACGAACACGCCGTAGATGAGGAACCACGAGCACCTGTTCCAAAAAGTTTCTTTACATCTCTCTTTACTTTAATGATAACAATATCATTTTGTTCCATTTTTTACATGGTTAAAAAGGCTGAACGATATTATTTCTAATGATATTTTGCAGTAGTTTATCGGCTACCATCTAAATTTTTTTGTTAAAACCCAAGCAAAAGTGATCAGAGTTTACGGTTTTATTCAGATTCCACGCTTTAATAACAGCTGGTAGTACTAAAAAAGATGGATTGAGTATTTTGCTTCTTTGCTACTAAGGATGTCATGTCCTGTACCAATAGTTTTAATATTCCCGGTATATTTTTTTTATGAAAAAGTGTTCATTTAAGAATTTTTAGGGCATAGTCCTCACCAAACTACAAAATTCATTAAGCCTCTACGAACACAACTGTTACCTTCTACAAAAAAACTGATGATAAATTGAGAAGGATAACTAGATACCTCTTTGTCTAATTGTATCTGGGTCGGTACAGCCGTTATTGGTTGTGAAAGTTGACAGACAGAAAGTCATGGAGACAATAATTCTTTCCGATTATTAGTGTAATTAATATAACTTACAGGGTAAGGAACACATTTTCCTGACTCACCAATAAACTGAATCCTTCAACCCCATAATCCTCATCCCCTCCCTGATCTTATTCTCCTTCTCCCCCACGACGAACATCAGCAGGTAGGTAATGAACTGCGACAAGGTCATGACCATGTACATGGGCATGATGACCCGGAAGATGACCAGCCAGTCGCCGGTGTGCTGCCGCTTCGGGAACTGGCGGAAGTCCACGCGAGGGGGCAGCATGCTCGTATCTGTGTCCGTCTGGAACATACATGAAGCAAGCATATGAAATCAAGGAGAGAGGACCATATGAATGTGTGGACTAGTGGACCATGTTAGGATAGGTGGGATTGGGCGATGAAAGGTAAAAAGATTACTGAACAAAATCTTGATGCATCTACACATTTTAAGTTGAAGTAGGATTTTTTAAAGTTTGTGTTGAAGTAGAACCAGTATGCAAAACAGGCAGGAAATAGCAAAATATGTCTGGCATTTTATTTATATTACACGGGAATTACTCACGTAAGATTAAGCCGGTTACTTACGTGAATAATTCCCGTGTAATATAAATAAAATGTGTGAAAACCACGTCAGTTTTCAATAGTAAAATATGTCTGGCACTTTATAAAAATGTCTTTCACTATTTGCCATCATAAAATTACTTCTAATTTTAGACGCTTCCAAAATTAGGATGTCTAATTTGGTGATTTTGTTACTGACATTGCCTTCTTTCAAAACTTAGTTCTTACAAGGATATCTAAACTAGGTTCATATCCCCCTATGTTCAACATTCAGGAAATTCTAATCCTTAAAATATTTCAACCACTTGACTTTGGAAAACACTGCCGAAATGGGTGTTGGGATAAAAGTTACAATTTTGGGTGTCTTTAAATCGGGGTTTCTCTACGAGATCGAATCAGAAATGAGGAGATCCGTAGACGAACGAAAGTCACCGACATAGCCCACCGGATTAGCAAGTTGAAGTGGCAGTGGGCAGGGCACATATCACGCAGAACAGATGGCCGATGGGGCCGAAAGGTTCTGGAATGAAGACCACGGACTGGTAAGCGCAGCGTAGGACGTCCACCCACAAGATGGACAGACGACCTAAAAGAGACCGCAGGGAAACGCTGGATGCAGGCCGCTTCCAACCGGCCCTTTTGGAGATCGATGGGGGAGGCCTATGTCCAGCAGTGGACGTCCTATGGCTGAAATGATGATGATGATGAATGATGAAATCGCGAGTGAATCAATTTTTTCTTGGCAAGCTCCATCGTAGACCGAGGGTCAAACGCAAGCTTTTTCTGCAGTAAAAAAATCCAAAGATGTACCGAGTACCGGAGAACCCGTACGAAGCGCTATGATTCCACATTTATTGTGCGAACTGCTAGTTCGTGGAATTCGCTGTCTGAGTGGGTGTTCCCCGATAGTTACAATCTGGGTGAATACAAGTCGAGAGTGAATAGGTTTCTTCTAGGCAAGCGTGTTCCATCGTAGACCGCATCATCGCTTAACATCAGGCGAGTTGGCGGCCAAGCGCAAGCCTATTAAAAAAAAAAAAAGAGTATCCCATACCTTAATCTTAACAAAATCGATGAGTATCTGCATGGCAAGGAACCCCGAGTAGTGGTACTGCAGCACGGGACAGACTTCATCGCTGTGCACGTCAGAGAGAGGGATCAGCTGTCCTCCTCGCGACCAGTCGGTGGACCAGTCCTTCCTCTCGGCTCGCTCGCGGCAGATAGCGGGGGACGTGTACAGCAGCCGCGTGGAGGGGGTCCTGGCTAGGGAGGGGTTGGTGCGGATGGTGTACCTGGAACAAAGAGATGCAGCTTAGATGCAGCTAGATAGATATAGCTAGTCTAGAAATCGATTGAATTCACGTAACGTTTGCTAACGCAGAAGCAGACTTATGCAGTATCATCATTTCAGCCATAGGACGTCCACTGCTGGACATAGGCCTCCCCCATTATGCAGTATCACATCACACACACATCAGCAGCCATTAAACGTCCACTGCTGGACAAAGGCCTCCCTCTTAAAGAGGGGTGTTGCCATAATACCCACGCTTGGCAGGCGGCTTGGAGATCGCAGTAAGTTCACCGTGTACTAATAGGACGCTGCTGCCCATCCTCCGGTGATTCTGGTCGCAGTTTTAGGACATACCCGGGATTATGCAGTATGCAGCTTGTAAATTTTCGAGGGATTCCTTGTACCAAGCTTGTACCCTCGTTTGTAATCATATAAATTGCATAAAATCATAGCACATACTTTGGCGAATAACCTGAGCAAATAAAGCTTCCCGCGAGACGTTCATTATTGCAAACTAAGTTGCAGACAAAAGAAGAGTAACGTAACGTAAGTAAGAGATAGTCTTTAAAAATATTCAAAAAAAATAACTACACATAGGTGGCCAAAGATTATCACCAAAGAGATTAGTATTGAAATTCTCTTTGGTGGATCGAGGGGATTTTTTTGACCACGCGATTGTTTGTGTTGTGTTCACATGCACCACCTTTACCCAACTACGTCTTTTTCGAAAATTTCAGTCCAATTGAAAACTATCTCCTTTTTCGAACAAACTTCATGGCGTGATTACGGCGTGAGACGTAAGATTAATTAATGGTGCGTTTGTAGCAAACTATAGGTAGCCGTTAATGTCAGTTGATTCTAGGAGAATTGGTTGCAATTGGATCTTTGAATCAACTCCTCCACACAGCCGTCTAAATCCTTTTTTGCCTTCTCAACATTGTCAATACTTTCCTTCTTTTAAGTTTCTTCCATTACAAATACAGTTAGACTGCCCATAGACCGTTGAAGGTCTAAAAATAATCCAAATGGTCAAGCCCACTACCACTGGCAGCGTGCTTATTTGACTTACCTAAGCGGTTCACTGTAAGAAGTGGGGTCAGTGTGAAAGACGACAGCCATCGGGAACTGCTTGGAGTCTTCGTGGTAGGCGTCGTTGAGCTCAGTGGTGTTGTTGAACCGGACCCAGTGAATCGGATCCTGACCGGAGGACAGGAGCAGCGAGTTGATGTTTTGGAGGAAATCCTGTAATGAATAAGTTCATCAGTAGTTTAAATACTAATTACAACATTTCGAGGAAATGTTGTTATATTAACCGGATTTGCAAGTTGAAATGGCAATGGGCAGGGCATATACCAACAGAACTGATGGCAGATGGGGCCGAAAAGTTCTGGGATGGAGACCACGGACCGGTAAGCGCAGCGTAGGACGTCCACCCGCAAGATGGACAGACAACCTAAAATAGACCGCAGGGAAACGCTGGATGCAGGCCGCTTCCAACCGGCCCTTTTGGAGATCGATGGGGGAGGCCTATGTCCAGCAGTGGACATAGGCAGTGGCTATGGCTGAAATGATGAGGAAATGTCGAAGTATGATTTTGCCCACAGAAAAGAAAAAAAATATTGTTTAAAGTAGAACGGCTGTCAAGGCATTTTTGTAAGAAATTTGTTGTAGCCAGTTGCACCCATATAAACGAAACGTCAGTCATTCGAAATCAGTTAGCAACTATGATGCGGAGTTCGACGCGTTGATCTAAATAAGAATGTTCCATCAAGGTTCACTCATAATGCCTGGCAACAGATTTTCCTTCTCATTTCCGTTCTATTTACTTCAATGTTCTGTGATTTTGCCCATGTTTTGCCCATATGCCATAATTATTCAAGATTATGTCAAAAAGCATCGAATTTTCCAATTTTTTCACGCATAAAAACCTATTTTAGAAAATAGAGGTTTCCCCACATTTGTTAAAAAAAACCAAGCGCTAACCAATCAACTATGGAAACCTGCACCATTTGATGCTTTGCCAGCCTGGTATAGAGGTACCTACTTTTATATATATTCGTAGACACTCTTTCTAACGAATTTGATCATATTTCAAGTTCTCAAAATCCATTCAATTATTCAAAAACATGACGAAAAATAGCTCCAAAAACGCTTACCACTGTCCCATTAGCATTAAACCAGTCAGCGACAACGGCCACCGACTGGTTGTCGGGGAAAGCGTTCCTGGCCGATATCCTCAGCAGCCGGCCTGGCTTCGACACCTCGGGGAAGTTGGGGTTCGGGATCAGCATCTTCAGGAAGATCAGCACACCCAGGCAGTACAGGGGTACTAGGATCTCCTGCGAACAGAGTATAAGACGATTATTACAATAAACAATGGCAAGGGAAGGAGGCTTATACACCCAGTAGTGGGTGGTGGGCTGATGATGATGTTGAAGATTATAGAAAATTGCACTTGAAGATATCTAACGTCATATCTACTGCCATCCTGCACAAGCGACGGCAATGGGTGTGCCGGAGAATGGGTGGCTAATAGGTATTTTGTCAGATTTATAATGCTTTATGCTAAGATATTTAGAGCGATGGGTGGCCAAGCAGTAGCATGTGCGTTTTACAATCTGACAGCACCCGGTTCGATACTCGGCTCTGCATCAACTACAAAATTATGTACAGTTTCGATACCATCACTCAAAAACGGCGAAAGTGCAACATAGTGAGGAAACCGGTGTGTCCAAGAACCTAAAAATTTGAAAGACTTGCGTACTGGACCAGCATGGTAGATTATGGACATTCTTCTCTCTGAAAGAAGAGCTCTCAGAGAGTAGAGATCAGCGTTTTATTTTTTGGCAACATTACTCGATTAAATCAGATCAGAATATACCTAAGGCCTCTCAAAGGCCTCTGACATGGCTCAACGAATAACCAGGGCCTTAAATTTAACTTGCCGTCCAAACAACGGTCGCGCTCTGTTCTAGTGACAGCGACGTAACTAACCGCTAGCGTCTTCCTGGTGTCCCGTTTCTTGAGAAGGACGTTCCTAACTACGGTGGCCCACAGCTGCGGCCAGAACCTGTTGTGTTCTCTCGGGCCCATGGTGCTGCGGAGCGTGCTACCGCCTCGACCGTCTAACTCGCCGGAACCCTTCTCTGCGCATTTCCTGAAACAAATTAAATTAATCCATTTAGAACTGGTGAAATTCTTCTAGATGCACTAGACAGGATTAGAAATCAATGTCAATGATGAACTACATCTACGATTTGCAGACGATATCGTCATAATGGTTGTATCAAATTCAAAATTCAAATTGTTTATTTCTAGTAACCATGGACTCAGACGTAGCAATATTCGCTGGAGTACATACAATGGATGCTCGATGTTCTAACAAATTCTTTTCATCGCAACGGTCTCCGATCTGAACTTAGATAAAACCAAGGGCATGTTCAACAAACATGTTGCTCCAGGATCGATTGCCATTGGTAATAGTAAAATAGTAGTTCGAAAAAATCTATCGATATTTTTATGGCAATTGACCTTACGCAATGAATACACCATCTAGTGGACCGACGACATTGTGAGAGTCGCGGGCATCTAGTGGATGCAATAGGCAGGCTGTCGTTCAGTGTGGAGATTAAAGGGGGAGAACTATGTTCAACAGTGGACGTCTTCTGGCTGATGATGATGATGATGAATGAATACACAAATGTCGTTTAATAAATCAAGTCAATTTCATTCGAAGAAAACATAAAAAGCCTTGTTTATTATTATTATTATAAATTAATATCTTGACTCATTCCGGAGAGGTAGGCAAGAAGTGGCGGAAGACCGAGATTTGTGGCAGGAAATGAGGGAGACCTTTGCCCAGCAGTGGGACAGTATAGGTAAAAAAAATATATTTGACTGTTGTTGCATGCGGCTTCACAATAAATGACCGTCCGGGGCCTTACGGCCAACTGCTAACGCGGTATCTAACTAACGTTAAATCACGCGAACGTGAACCTTAACGCACTCAGATACGGTTTGCGGTCGCGTGATTTACCAACTCGCGATACCGCATTAGCAATTGGCCGTAAGGCCCTGGTCATTTTTATTTATTGTGATTAGATTTAGCAATCAGAAAAGTCACCCTGTTTGTTATCGATCGCATAATTAGCTGCGAGGGTGCGCCTGGCAACACAACCCCTCTGGTTACAGGAACTATCGCACCCCTTCGGCCAACTGATAAGTCACAATCGACACGGCTTAAAATGAACGTGGCGCGGCAAAAGTTGAACTATGAGTACTTGGCAAAAAAGAGTGGAGATTTTATTGCCAAGATGTACGGATATTGTCTTTTTACACGACTACCCAAAAAGGAGTTGATAGGTATATAATTAGCAAGTAAAATATTTTATTAAACGTTTTTTAATATAATATCTAATATTTTACACCAACACAACATATATTATTTCCGATTGCTGTGTAGGAAAGGTATAAAATTCCTAGGAAATATGCATTATCCAATTTACTTCAAACATTTTCTATTAATTTTAGCATTGCGTTCAAATGTATGTAATCCGTAATTAAATAGTTCGAGTTGTGCCCCGCGGTTTCACCTGCATAGTGATGAAAAATTATGATGATGAATAGTAAATCAAGTCGATCCGTTGCTCTGTTGCTGCGTGAAAGAGGAACAAACAAACCAACAAACTTTACGCATTTATAATATTAGTATGATTCCTAGGATATCCTAGGAATTTAATATAATGACAGATTACATAGATACATTTCCGGTCTATTCCACTCTGATCACCTGCAGGCCTAGCACGGGCCGTGGACATATTGTCTTTCCACCGTTTTTATCCCGCGAGAAAAAGACAAACGTATCCATATTCTAACTTTGTCGCGTCTAGGCGTGGATAAAAACGGACATTTATCTACAGCCCATGCTAGGCCTCATCATCATCATTATAGTCAGCCGTTTTATCAGTCCACTGCTGGACTTTTAGCCTACCCCGAAAGGGTAATTGGACCATATCCACCACGCTGGCCCAGTGCGGATTGGTGGATTCACATACGCCATTGAATTCCTTCTCCGTACGTATGCAGGTTTCCTCACGATGTTTTCCTTCACCGAAAAGCCAGTGGTATTATAATCCGTACATAAGCTCCAAAGAGCTCATTGGTACGGGCCCGGGGTTTGAACCCACGACCTCACGCTTTCTAGTCTAGCGGTCTCCCAAATGGGCTACCACGCTACCACGCCTGCTGGGTGATAAAAGTCGACTTTCCGACGACATATCGGAACATATGAGATAGGTACATTTCTAAATCTAAGTGCATGCCGTACATAATTGTTAACCATCTCACAACACATCAGTAGGATTATCATCATCATCATCATCAGTATCTTGAATGCTACGGCTGCGTAGTAGCTTTACCTAGTCTGTGAATGCTACCTACAACCGCATAGTCAGTGAAACCTAAGCTTTACGTAGTAACTATTTTTTAACCCATGGCATTTGATGAGCATAATAACGCTTTGATTGGAACGTGACGTGGGTATAACTCAGAGCAACTAAAAATACAGAGGGACTACCGCGAACACGAAAAGTGAAGCCACTTTTTGAAACATGCCTAGTCGAAGTTCGTGTCGTGTAATTCATCAAAATAATGATGAATGATTCATATTAAGTATAAATACTTAAGTGTGGAAATATTCCATCGTTCTTATTTACTTTTGTGTTGTTTTTACAGTTCTTAACACTGCAAGAAGTCATTGTTTCTTTTTAAAACGGATTTTTCAGTACGACCTTCTGACAAGAAATTCACGTAGTTTTGGATGCGTATGTGTGCGTGAGTCGTGTATTTATTGGGAGTTCACGTAGTTTTGGAAGCGATTTTGGCGTCACTTTCGCAGTGCGCCGTAGGGACTCTGCATTTTTATTTGTTCTGAGGGGTATAATTGATTAGACCCTCAGAGGGTTGCTTTCATTTCAGCTGGTGAAGTGGGCAGACAGGTATGCATTGTTTGTCTTTGAAGTTTGAAGGTCGAATATCGATGCCTAAACCCTCTGAACATCTGAAGGGTTCGATCCCTTTTATAATGAAGTATCGACTGGGTATGATAGAGCTCGATCTACGTCACGTATTGGCTTGTCCAGACGGACACCCACGCTGTTTATAACCAGTCGAGGTAATTTCGAATTTTACCTTCTTTTTCATTTGTGGTGTATCTTTTTTGCGCCTGGGGTCTGCTCTCTACCTATATATAAAGGGTTACATCAGAGGGAAGTAAAATTCGCAGTCCTTTCAGCAACTTTACATGCAGTATATTCTATTATTCATAAACTTTACAGCAATTTTCCATTAATTATACTGTTCCATTACATTCCATTATTAACTTTTGTTCGTAATTTGTATATGACGAATTTCTAGTGTAATTCCGCTTCTACGTCGTTTCGAGTACAATAAAGATTTTGGGATAAATTATTTTCCTCTATAGATATTTGTGATACTAATTAAAACCTAACCCGACATAAAATATTAATTATATAAAAAGAAAAATAAACCTAACCTAAAACAAAAAGTTTGGAAAATAGTTTATCCCAAAATCCTTACTGTACTCCAAACGACGTAGAAGCAGAATTACACTAGAAATTCGTCATATACAAATTAAAATAGACATCCGCAAAGTAACGCCTGATTCAATCAACTATTGTTCGTAAAAAAATCACTTCCTTTCTCTTGGACCGCTCAATTAAGCCTCCTCTCAGAGGAGTACACAAAATAGGAAAACGACCTGTCAAAATGTCAGAATTAGCAAAATCTCTGCATAGTTTAAGTATAACCTTCGGTCAAAATAAAATTAATGGACAGGCCCAGAAAAAACACATTTTTGAAGATTACAAAATGAGCGCCGGTGCTTACTTCGTTTCAGTCGGTCTCTAGCCGTAGGATCTTAGGAAGAGCAATACGAGACTGTCGTTACATGATAACGAAACATCTGACAAAATTATGCCTTCGTGTGCTTTCCCGAAGTGTAAATACACAACAAAAAACCACTACCTATTTTTTGTAACAAATGTACTGTAAATGGTTATAATTAGGTGTTGAAGTATATGTCCAACGGTTTTGACTCGTTTTTACTGAGCAAGTTCAATGGTTATAGCCTGTCCATTCATTTTATCTAGTCGAAAGGTTATATAAAAAATACGAGGTCTGTGGGTAAAATAACGAAAACACGGCAAAAACAAAAAAATAGCTACCCGCAAACATAAATGGAATTGGTATCTAACTGTATTTTTCAAAAAAAACTCCACACCGCAGAACATCATTACGACACAAAAGCTCAAGTAAAAGCTCAAGTCAGTTTCCTGTCCAGCCAATATAGTAAACAGTGGGCTGGCCACCAAAATGCCAGTAAAGCGACCATGACTGGGGTGCAGCGCTGGGCGTGGCGGCGTGGTAATGGACTTGCGTCAGCTTCGACCTTCGAATGGATAAGCCATTGGAAAGAAATGCTCTGTTCGATACACTGTATTTGTACCTGGCGTTTGCTTGATGAGCCACGCCTCTCATAATAGTTGCAGTGTCAACCATATCAAAGTTACAAATGTTCGGTCCCACGTTGGGCGCCAATAATAGTAATGTCTTTTTATTTATATTACACGGGAATTACTCACGTAAGATTAAGCCAGTCACTCCGACTATAGTTTCAACCGCATTAGGCAGTCTTTTTCAAGGTGAATGCATGCGCGCGGCTGCGTCTCGCTTGGCACCCGGTGCCAAGCGAGACGCAGTCGCGTAATTAGCGCAGTTTATTTATATTACAATTCCCGTGTAATATAAATAAAATGTGTGAAAACCACGTCAGTTTCTATACTAAAATAGTAATGTCAGTCTTTTTTTTCAGTTTGCGCTCCAGATATCTTGTTTATTCAGCCAGTTAAGAATAATATATTTTTTTTTAGTTGGCTTTTGTGCTACAATTCCGTTCCAAATAAAAGAAACTAAAAGCATTATATCATAAAAGACATAAAGGGTTCCATGGTCGGTCCCACGTTGGGCGCCAATAATATTAATATCAGTATTTTTTTTTCAGTTTGCGCTCCAGACGTCTTGTTAATTTATCCAGTGTTAAATATAATATATTTTTTTTAAGTTTTATATTCTGCTACAATTCCGTTCCAAAATAAAAGAAACCAAAAGCATTATATCATAAAAGACATAAAGGGTGCCATGGTCGGTCCCACGTTGGGTGCCAATAATAGTAATGTCAGTATTTTTTTCAGTTTGCGCTCCAGACATCTTATTTATATAGCCAGTGTTAAACATAGTATATTTTTTAAGTTTTCTATTCTGCTACAATTCCGTTCCAAAATAAAAGAAACCAAAAGCATTATATAATAAAAGACATAAAGGGTGCCATGGTCGGTCCCACGTTGGGTGCCAATAATAGTAATGTCAGTATTTTTTTCAGTTTGCGCTCCAGACGTCTTGTTAATTTATCCAGTGTTAAATATAATATATTTTTTTAAGTTTTCTATTCTGCTACAATTCCGTTCCAAAATAAAAGAAACCAAAAGCATTATATCATAAAAGATATAAAGGGTTCCATCAAACATTGCTAGTGCTTTGGACGTCAAATACCATCAGTAATGGCGACCGTGACCGCCACAGGCCTGCGTTATTTTGTTGCCCACACCAGGGTTGATTGTTCGCTGATTATTTCCAAGGATTATGAACGTGACAGTAAAGATTCTAGAAAATATATCGACGTCCCGCTGACTATAACGTTCAGTCAGCCTGTTTCTTTTGATTTGTGGTGTAACTATGTAAACAAACGTAACGTTATATGTCGAATTTCTAGTGTAATTCCGCTTCTACGTCGTTTCGAGTACAAAAACGTAACGTTTTTCGACCTGATGATAGCTCTGAATTTCCTCTCTTTTGGCACCACTGGTCGTCATAAGTATTTGTTTACTAAGCGATTAGACATCTAAAAAGAAACAGACTGTATTTATATAATAATAATATGTAAATAGCACGTTCCACGAGGAACCGTGGAACGTAAATTTATTTTTTAAGTGATTAAAATCAGCCAGCAACATACATAAAAACATAATTATTCAAATCACGCCCTTTCAACAAATGAAAAAGTATTCACCATTCACGCCAAATCAAATTAATTATATTCGATCCTGGCAACTCCGATGGGGACTACACCATATAACGACAGTAAATTATCATATCAGAAATATTTTATGTATTTACTAGAAATACTCGACAATATTTCAGTTAACCTAACAGGAAACGGCACTCTAAAAAGTATAAAAAAATGTGTTGCCATTGTTTTTGATAAAAATATCTAGATATTTATTGCACTAAAACATGTCTGAAAGGAACAGGTTAAAGAAAATCTAGCAAAAAAGCTTGCCTGTGATTTTGATTTGCAAGTAATTAATAAGTAGGTAATTATAATTGCAATCCACGAACTATGCAGGTTATGCAGGCTTACACTCAAACCATTATAGGAGGTGACCAAAAAAATTGGCGCCAAACCTCCGTAGAGTCTTATTATTGAAACTGACGTGGTTTTCACACATTTTATTTATGTTACAACCGGTAACATAAATAAAATGTTACCGGTTTGGTTTGTGTTTAGTAACCGGCTTAATCTTACGTGAGTAATTCCCGTGTAACATAAATAAAATCTCCGTAGAGTCCTTACTGTCGATGCGAATTGCGAACACCGATCACAACATGGCCGTCAGCTGTCAGATTTAGGCGGGAAAGCTTCCATTTGGCGTGTGTAATCGTAACGAAACGAGTAATTTATTTAATGCCGGGCGCTATTCAATAGCCCCGGTCATTGACCTGTATTTGCAATTGAATTAATAACGTCACATCGAATCACGTGCGTAGCGATTTAAAATTAAATTAAATTTTTAAATTGTAAATAATCTTAACTGTCGTGTGTTTATCTTAACCACATAAAAGAGAAAAAATAATTGTTTAAATTAGAACGGCTGTCAAGGCATTTTTGTAAGATTTTTTTTGCAGCCAGTTGCACCCATATTAAAGAAACGTCAGTTATTTTAAATCAGTTAGCAGCTGTGATGCGGACAAAGAACTTTGAGACGTAACCCAAAAAGTTAAGGTCCAAGTTCTTTGGATGCGGAGTTCGATGCGTTGACATACATGATAATGTTCAAGAAAGATTCTGTCATAATACCTGGCGACAGATTTTCCTTCTCATTTCCGTTCTATTTACTTCTCTTTTCTGTGATCTTAACTGTCATATCGTTTTAAATTACTGAGGTAAGGTTTAGATGTAAATTTTTAGAACGTTTCTATGTTGAACTACAAATAAAATGACGTGTGGCCGAAATAGGTGAACTGTGATACTAAACTACTGGTTACCAAGTAGGTACCAGTTTTTAAATTAAGGACAATGTTTTTGATTATAATTCTGGAGTATTTCAGATCAAAGACGATTATCAAATTTATTAACCATGTTTAAAATTAAATATTTCTTACTAAGTTAGTACGTGTGTATCTACGTGTGCCACAGTATGGCGTTGTTTAGCAGAATATCCAAGGATCGTTGATTTTTTGGAAACTATCCTACGGGTGGCATTCAAGTCTCGGTCTGAAACTAGATGTTCATAATAAAATAAGGTATAAATTTACATGATTATTTACGGGATATTTACCGTGGTAAGGTTGTGGAATGAGCTCCCACAAACTCATAATCATATAACTTTAGTGAACAACCGTAATAGTTTAAAACAAAATTAGGTATACTTGCATTATACTTGGCATCTATCATGCATGACCTTTAAGACGTCTGAGACGTATGCCGATACATTTAAATGAAACTTCCGTATTCCTATTATTGGCATCATAAAAAACTGGCGCCCAACGTTCGGCAAAACAGATAACAAATTTAATTTATGCGCAAGGAAGCCCTCCTTTCTGACACAGGTGATAATACGTTACAAGCATAAAGGTACAGAATAGATCAAAGTAGAGTGTAGAGTATAGATCTAAGTAGTCTCGGTAATACTTTCGTAATATACTAAACCAGAAAATTGGCAAACAATAAAATTATTCTCTTGCATTATTATTCATACGCCAGTGAGTCAGTATGTTATGGAGCGTTGCCAAGAGTGGTCGCCTCCAAGTCTGCTGTCGACGGGCGATTTAACACAATTTCGTTTGGGCAACTAGATATATGAAAATATTTCAAAATATGTACCTATTCATTTTTTGTCCTCTACGAATGAAGGATAAAGCAATGTTTGTTTGTATGAAATCTTGTCGTATTTTAAAGGAAATTATAACATTACGTGATATTTGTATCTATTTGATGACGCCCCAAGATAACTTTTAGAAACCGTTGCCAAAAAAACGGCTGAATCGATTTGATCAAATGAGCAATTCCCAAGCAAGGACAATTCCCATTGAACGAGGTTTTAATTATTACCCTATTCAATTTATTTTGTAGCTTTGAGCTAAATGAGCTCAAATTCTCTGGCACAAATTAAAATAATTACGGTAAGTAGGTAAAAGTACTTCCAAACCCAAACTCGTTTACCATCACCGTAATAATTAGGTGAGCTTAAAGATACAATTAGAAAAAAAAACTAAAGTTGCCGATATTCTTGCTCGTATTGACCATCAAAAATGGGGCTGGGCAAGACACACGCTACGTTGTAAAATAAATAAATGGAGTAAGCTGGTCACTCTATGGTACCCAAGGGACAGTACAAGAAGACAGGGACGTCCAACAAGAAGATGGGATGATGACATTCGACTGACCCTTGGGCCATACTGGACAAGAGTGGCAGATGACAGAGAGCAATGGAAACAGTTGGAGGAGGCCTATGCCAAAAGGCACACCGAATTAAGAGACATTTTATAAAACTATAGAAATAATTTATGTTAAAATCTTATTCGGAATAAATGGCTATTGTATTGTATTGTATAAAGATACAAAACAAAAATAAAGACCTAAGTAAGTAAATCTTTAATTAGACTTCCTATTTTACTTCATCCCACGCGATTAAAATTACTAAATAGATTAGAATAGAATATTTTTTGTTGCCAGAAGTAAAACATAACCTTAATTTTTACTTAGAAATAGCAAACACTAGTTAAATGGTTGCTATAACAGTCTATTCCACATTGATCACCTGGTTGATCAAAGTCGACTCCTTAGTGTCTTTTGATCACCTGGGAATATAATCACCGATGTGAACATTGGCGATTCGATTCAAATTATTGTTTTGGTATTGATAACCCCAAAAGCTATCTACGTGGGACACGGTTCTTAGTGGACGTGATCCAAAGTGGAACTAAGCCTTAGTCTTATGAGCGTCACTTTAGCGGCTACTTGTTTTAAGCGATTCTGTTTAGCTGATGCGAAATGTTGCGCGACCGCAAACCGTATCTCAGCGTGTTAAGGTTCAAGTTCGCGTGATTTTCTGCACTGCGCTGTTTCGAGCTCACGTTAAAAGGTAGCCCAGTACTGTCACTTTGCTATAACTTTCCACGGGTAGCCGGTCAATTTCTGAAACTCAATTACAAATTAGGGTCTAAATATTTGTACAATCAGATTTTTTCAATCGCGTGACCAAAATGCTGGCGTGTTTCTGGCTCAACGCATAAGCATTGCCATTCAGCGTGGTAATGCCGCCAGCATGCTGGGTACGCTGCCAACTGGTAGTGGGCTTGAGCATTTGGATTATCTTTAGACCTTCAACGGTGTAATTGGTGTAAATCTACCAAATTGAAGTCTGGTAGCTTTCCAACACGAGAACTTGACAACACCAATTCTAGTAAATAATTGATTTTATAATTATTAAGTGGGTATACAAGTTTTTTTTTCTTTCGTTTATATTGACTATGTACTTTTAATGTATAATTTTGACCTTTCGAAAGTGTACTTGTATTTGTACCCAATTGAAATAAAGATACTGATACTGATACTGGTCTATGGGCAGTCTAACTGTGTTTGAAGTGTTAGTATTAACTTGTATTTTATTTAGTCAGTTGTTGTTGTCTTCTCTGTTCTTAGTTCTGTTGTTGTTTTCTTTTATCTTATGTTAGTGTGATTGTCATAAAGTTAGAGAGGTCGCCACATCGACGCTCACATCCTTATTCTCTATGATCGGTGTCGCAGTGTTTGTGAGTGAACGCACCCTACCTAACCGTTGATTTAAGCGCGCGGTAAACAAAATCGATATTTGGTAAGGTCGGCGACGAGGAGCGGCGAGCGGCGCAGAACGATGCTACAGAATAATATAACCGCTGGCCAGCAGAATGTGCGATGACAGTTATTGAACAGTACAACTCGTATTCTGTTGATGTGGCAAATGCCTGAAACTTGTAAAGCCAAAATCCCCGAAGGAGAAAGAAAAAAAAAAGAAACATTCCATAGACATCCTATGGTTTCATTAATATCCTCATTTGAATTTTCCAACGACGTTATATACCCTAATTTTCATCCACAACGGAACGGAGAAGTTTCTTGCGTTTGTGGTAGGGGTTCAATGTTTGTTACCATTGGACCCCCAAATCAAATCAAGATTATAATATGGCTGTTGATTGCAAGAAATAATAAATGAAAAAAATCTGCTGGACCTATTAGAGTGAGGAGTTATTTGAAAGCAGATATCGCTACGGTGGTTTGTAGGTATGTTTGATCAAAATCTGTCAATGAATTATAACATACTAAAATATTTTACAAGTCTTAATTATGATATATTCTAGCACTCTCACAATAGAACCAGTTCCCAATCTAAGCTATCTATATTTTCAGTCCCATCATCATGTCCCATATCCCATCAAATGCTGGGATATTCGGAAAACATATGCTAAACCAAAAAGGGCTACATATTGGTTGCTATTGGTTATTGGCTATTGGTTGCGACGCTAAAACTACCAATGTAATGTGGCGGCCGGTTATCCGAGTCGCGTAGGCAACAAAACGCTTCCTCAGCCTCCGCCAAGTTATAGCGACGATGTATTTTGCCACGCTAGAGTCGGGACGCCCGCGAGGGGAGTCCAACGACAAAAACAAGCTTAGGTCCGACCTCGATGACGCCTGGCGCGGCACTGAACGCGGCGCGCCAAAATGCTCACGACCTTTTTACGCTTTTAATTTCACAAAAAACGACACAAATGTAACCAAATAAAAAAATATTGAATAAAATTGCCTTTCAGTACATGCAATTTCCAGGTTGTTACGAGCTTTCATTAGAGCATAAAATGAAAAATTTTTAACTAAGTCGACTTGGTTCCAGATTTTTTTTGATCGAGGAAAGTTTATTCTATCGTGTTTTGAACCGAATCACAGACTTTAACACAGATATATCTGTGACATGTATTTTTTTCCAGCTCAAATATTGTAATTCAACTGAATAAAATTTATTTAAAACCGTCAAATTTGGTATAAGAGGCTCTTAACTTCCAGTTAGATTAGCTAACCTACTCAGACGGTAATCCTACAAACCAGACAGCCTGCCTAGTGTCTGCTCGCTCAAGGACTTTGTTGCTTGTAGGTCTGGTGGATTGCGGTTATCTTTGCTCGAGCTAGATTTACGGTAGAAGCGTATGGCATGATAATAAGTAGGCAAAACTACAGTATTTGTTTGCAGATACTTTGGAACCTATAACTAAAATTTAACCCTTTTGCGTGTGTATTTTACATTATGATAGTCCGTTGGTCCAGTTGGTAGTGAACCTAGCTTCTGAACTTGGGGGCGTGTGTTCGATTCACACCTAGTACAAACATTTATGTGATGAACATTTGTGGTTGTTCTATTTCTGGGTGTTAATATCTATTTAAGTATGTATTTAAAACTATATGTGTTTGTATATCAGTCTCTGGCAGCCATATCACAAGCTTTGCTTAGTTTGGGGTCAGATGACCGTGTGTGCAAAATTGCCCCGAAATATTTATTTATTTTATTTATTTATGTAATTTCTTTTGTTACGTCCGTCTATTATGTAACTTAGTTTATTTTGCCGATATCTTCGTCAAACGTAATTCAATTCGAAGCTAAATGAATTTCAATACCAATCGGAACTCCTTCGATTGTCACTGAAATGCATATTGAATTGAATTGGTCCAAGATCAATACGAATTGTAGTCCTAACCTTGAATTTATACTGCATTTACAAAATACGCAGTTTACTTAATTCAAAGTGCTGAATATTAAAACAAAGATTACCTAAAAGTAATGAACCAAAGACTATAATATCATCTGGATAATGCGATGCGTGACCAAAATACTGGCGTGTTTCTGGCTCAACGCATAAGCATTGCCATTCAACGTGGTAATGCCACCAGCATGCTGGGTACGCTGCCAACTGGTAGTAGGCTTGAGCATTTGGGTTGTCTTTAGACTTTCAACGGTCTATGGGCAGTCTAACTGTATTTGTAGTGTTAGTTTTAGCTTATATTTTGTTTAGTTAATAAAGGCACTTGCACAGTTAAAAAAAAACATTTCATCTTCATTATCATAATTTTCCCGCAGGCTTTCTCTCAGAGAGGATAGGTCCCTAATCTACCATGCCGGCCCAGTGCTTGATGGTGAATATCATGTCAGTATTTAGGTTTATCCTTGAAAAGATAATAAACAAATAGAAAGAAATAGTTATTTTTCGCTAATTTCCAGCTAATATTAGTTGTAATGATGTCAGAAAAACTATGATGTTGATTAGTTTTATTAAGCCTTAGTACTTACCCATCTTCGAAGGTAAAATAATTCTCAAAACCCACATGTAATATAGTTTTCTTGTCTTCCAAACACTATCAATATTCCACTGTTTTAAACTATCACGGTTGTTCACTAAAGTTATATGATTATTAATAATATCGGGAGCTCATTCCCCAACCTTACCACGGTAAATATCCCGTAAATAATCATATAACTTTATCATTATTCCGTTGCCAAAATCTAGGGTACCTATCAATAGTATCAAACAAAGAGTAGCCAGACTGAAGAACATAATATCTTAACATTCTTAGTATGTGTTTTTCAAGACAGCCTGAAAGAATCCGGTCATCTCGGTCATGTATAAAATATTAAAACAGCACACATGTTCTGAATGCGCGGGTCACCGGGTGACACGTCGTGACCCACATAGTGACGCCAGTTTGAGAACGTTTGCATAAAACGATTTCTTGCCGTTGAAATTATTTAAAGTGGCGCCCAAAATGGGACTGAAAGAAAGTGGCGCCCAACATGTGACTATTACAAATTTGTAAATGGAGAATGGTTAAAACATTAAAAATTTTAAGGCATGATGTGTTCTATTTAATTATATCTTACTTTTGATAAGCTATTATATGCTATTATTATTTTTAAATATCTCGTTAACGTTAAATAAAACGAAGCAAAGTTAATATTGAGCTAAAATGATTATCCACCGGTTTTAACCCTTGAATATAATTATTATGTGTTTATTTTTATTTATTTATTTATTTATTTTATTACAATTTCTCAAAAACTTACAGCTAAAACCAAAACATTTTTGAGACAATAAAAAACTTATTAATAAAAAAAAATCGCAGCTAAGTATTACTAGAATGTAATATCGAGTTACAGCCAAAATAACTAATACAATTCTGAAGCATAACATTTATATTGTTAAAAAACAAATCAATATCAGGCTGGTGAGTGATTAGCTCGTTGAGCAGTGTGAGTGCGTGATTAGTGGGGAGGTATGTGCGCGGGGGGACGAGCGGCGCGAGCAGCGGCAGGTGCCGGCCGCGCCTGCGCACGCGCGCTACCACCGACCACTCCGGGACGTACAACGCACATAGAGACGACGCAGGAGGGTTATCTATCCTATTGTTCAGTAGCAAGTAGTAGTGGACAATGAGTGCACACTTCCGCCGCAGCTCCAGTGTGTTCATACCCACCATTCCCGAAACAAATAATGAGGGATAGAACCAAGTAGGGTAGTAACCATATATTTTTTTATAAAGGTACCGTGCGAACTTCCTCTGCACTCGTTCGAGTATCAAAGTATATTTATCTTCGTGCGGGTCCCAAATAAGCGAATTAAATTCTAATTTACTGCGGACCAAAGCATAAAACAATGTTAAAATAGTTTGCTTATCTTTAAACCTGACCGATTGCCTCATCACGAATCCTAGTGATTTGTAGGCTCGCTTGCACAGTTCAGTGATGTGAGTATTGAAGGTGAGCTTCGAATCGAGTGTGAGACCCAGATCCCGTGATCAGTGTTGTATTTATGCATTGTAATATAGCCGTTGTTTAATCACAAATCACAATGTGGAAAATGAGGATAAATTACAATATCTCGTTAACTTAAAGTAAAACGAAACAAAGTTAATATGGAGCTGAAATACTTATCCAATATTTTTAACACCATTATCAATAAACCTAATACCTAACCTAAATAACCTAAATATAATGGACCTGGGTATGTCCTAAAACTGCGACCAGAACCACCGGAGGATGTCCAGCAGCGTCCTGTTAGTACACGGTGAACGTACTGCGATCCCCAAGCCGCCTGCCAAGCGTGGGGATTATGGCAACACCCCTCTAAGACGGAGGCCTTGTTCAACAGTGGACATTTAATGGCTGATGATGTGTGTGTATCAATATACCAGAAGGTATTTACGAAGATGGCGAGTCCATTTTAATAACTACATAAATTATCCCCGGAAGCAGGTCTCCAAGATATGCTGACAGAAATAGCCACTGCAAGCGAAGCTATGGGACTTTCTATCAACGTTAGCCAAATGAAATCGATGGTCATTGCTAAATCTATCCAAACCCAACCTAGTCTTTAGCTACATGGCCAACCAATTGGATATTACAATAAATTTAAATGTCTTGGTCGCAGCTTCACTTCCAATTTCATTCCTATGTCACCTTAAGGCAGTGAAATGCAGAATTCGACAAGTTTTTCACAAAATGTCCAATAACCTACGAGATCCCAAAATTATTTTGGAAAAAAGTTTTATGAACATTTTTCACAAAAGATTATTGAAAGATGTGGCATTTTGAGATGCTACGTCTGGTCTACCTTCTTATACCGATGGGAAACGTGGGTCTTCTCTAAATATATTTGTTACAACTGTTTGAGAAATGGTCTCTATCTACGCAAAATTCCTTCGACTAGTTTCACGTCAAACGCCAAGGTAGGTACTTGAAATGGCTAACCGATGTCTTAGACCACGAGACGAAAAATCTCCTTCTTCGTTAATGTAAAGAGGAATCGCCGCCTTAGTGCTTGAATGGCCAATAGACCATTTACCAAATTTTACACGACACGTTTTTTTTAGTTTGTTATTAATTTATGTGAAATTTATTAAAATATTTGATGATTTAGGAATAAAGTTGTATATATTTATATGATTGTCTATATTGTATTTTAATATGATAAGCATAAAACCGATATTTTTTCATTTATTTGTGGAGGTTGGACAAAATGCCTCCGTAGAAATTATGTAACTGGAGGTTGGACATAACGACATGGAGAATATGGAGATAGACCATGAAAATGATTAAAGAGTTCAGTGCTTGTTTGTCCAAACTACCATCAACACGTATACAGCATGTTCAAGTTTTTAATGAGTTTAACTTATTTAATTAGAGCATATTTACATTATAGCCCTAGTCTCGTGGGGTTTTTTTTATCCCCTCTGGGCCAGGAGGACTGAAGGAAGCCTAAAATTAGATGAGTACACAAAAAAAACACATAAATTACTGGGTATAGTGGGCATTCAAATTTGAGACTTGTGAGGTGACTGGATGGTGAATTGAATGGTGATAGTGGTGGATTGAGGTAGTCTATGGTACATATTAGTAGGTGTAATTATTAATGCTTACGCGAGTTTTGATAAAGTTTTTGGAAGTTTAAATTAAAGTATGAAAATAAATACACTAGTACTCACACATAATCAAAAATTTATTAACTAACATAATTATCATTAAACAGCAGCTGGTACTACATAATCATCAGTCCTTATAAATATAAAATAGGTAGACAGGATAATGTTGTTCATGAAGAATAGCAAGCTTCTACTTTTTTTTCCTCTGACCGAAGTACTTTTTTTTAATTTAGTTTTTTTTGTTTTGTTTCGATGTTTTAAAGGGGGAGGCCTATGTTCAGCAGTGGACGTCTTCTGGCTAATGATGATGATGATGATGTATTTTTAAATACATTACTAAATAGATGTGTACACCCAGATATATATTATAAATATTTATACCCAGATATTTGTCAAACACAAATGTTCATCACATGAATGTCGACGCAAGCTATGCGATGCTTCGCCCATAATCTACCATAATCCGGTATTTTTATTTCCAAAATTATCTTCCTTACCTACTGTTATGGACGCCGAGCTAAATTTAGAAATTTCGGCGAAAATATTCACCGCAAGTGATATTACGCAAACCCTGTACATCTGCGATCCCGTTACCCGTTAGAACGGCAATAAACGATTATTCAAGCGCAAAGACAATAGGAGACTTATTCTGTCCAGGTAGAATTCTTTCGAGAGAAAGCGGAGATGGGCTGTTTTATGAGTCCCGTAAAGTTCTGTCACATGCACTCGGCCAAAATGTACCTACTGTTTAGGTTGGACCCACAGATGGCCGCAAGATGACGCAATATTTACGCACAATAATACGAGCTTGATAGAATCCATGTCAATTTAGTGCTATGTACTGGAAGTGAATTATGTGACTGACCTATTCCTTACAGCCTGTACCTAATACCTAGCGTAAGACGATGTGTGAACCCATAGCTAGTTAAGCCGTTCACACATCGCCGTAGCCAAGTTTTATCTATAATCTATTCAAATTAGTATATTTTAATGTTCCATTTTATGTCGCAAGGTTCACTAGACATAACCTACAATACAAAAAAAATACAAATAGTAGATGCTAAAGGCAGGTTGTCGTTCAATGTGGAGGTTAAAGAGGGAGGCCTATGTTCAGCAGTGGATGTCTTCTGGCTGATGATGATGATGATATTACATTACTAGCAATCTATAACGTAGTCTTATCAAAAACCTAACATAATCCTAGCTTAATCCTTCCTAAATATTCCTAATCATTAATTTATTTTAAATTATTCTATTATTAACTATATCGCGTAATATAGAAACAAAAAAGTAAAATCGAATGGAGAACGCCCTTTTTGGAAGTAGGTTAATATGCACTCGCGTGTTTTTTTTAACGTTGACTAGGTGATGAATGAACTTCTTTTTAATTCATTCGATTTTGAATCAGCCTGTAGGTAAATTGTGACACAAAATTCCATCACTGTTAAACAAATTAAATGCCAACGTACCTTTCTAAATCCAGTTCCGCCTGCTTATTTTGATGTTTTTTAGTAGTTACAGACATTTTCAATCACTCATTTATATAAAAACTAATTATACACTTTAATTTATCACAGGAGCTTGGAAACACTGCTAACTCAGTGACAAACCGAACATTATGCAAAAAAGACGGCGAAACGTCACAGCGTAAAATTCTTAGCTGTGATTGGTTGGCCTATGGAGGTTGGACATACAAGAACGGAGCTTGATATTTGGATGCGGTCTTTTGAGCAAATTATGGAGTTAGGACAAACAAGCACTAAATACTATTTTAATTACGGAGATAGGATATTTTATTTTTGCAAAAAGTACGAATAATATAGAAAATAAAATAAAATTATAAATATGGTAAATAGTGTAATTTTTTTCTCTAAATTTTAAAATAAAAAAATTGTTTTTGATGAATTGGTCCGTTGGCCATTCAAGCACTAGGGCGACGTGAATGTCAATGGATTCTCACGATCATCATCATCATCATTTCAGCCATAGGACGTCCACTGCTAGACATAGGCCTCCCCCATCGTTCTCACGATAGATTCTTAAAATTCAAATCATTTTTTTCAACCTACCATAGGTACACATACATATAAAGTAGCATACATGGTCGTAAGAATGGAGACGTATCTCATGTACGTTAATGTTAGTTTTTTTAAATATATTTTTACTAGATTTTGTTGAATAAAAAAAAAGTCTGTTAGAATATTTTTAAAATTCATATTTTGGTTTAGTTGTATTTTATACCCTAATTAACAAAAGAAGCATGTTAATAACTACCTATATTACTTATGCTTATTTAATTTTTTCCTAGTACCTAGTCTCGATTATTTAGTCTACATTACATATCAAAACATTTATATTATTAAGGAATTCTGAGATTTCATAGTAGCTTTTTTGTGCTAATAAAGATTTAAGTTTATTTTTAAACATTCCAATATTTAAGTCTCTGATAATTTTATCAATTCTAGAGGGCAGAATTCCTGGAAAAGCAGCCAAGGATGACAGCGACGTATAAATGGTTGGTTGACAAAGATTATCAACACCTGAAGAACAGACATCATGGGATTGCAAAAAGTTTTGCCTACTGATCTCCAAACTTCAATATGAAGATGGCACATGATGATGATGATACTTTGCCCTCCCGACACGCCATCTCCGCATTCCTGCTACCATAGATGTACGTAGGTAAGTATGTGAGTAGGTAGGTATAGTATATTTTGTCGTCTTGGCAAAGATCCCGACTCCCTAACCCAGTGCGTTTTTATGATGAACGACCGTAAAGGGAATGGCTCTTACTTTATTCAGGGTCGTTCTAATTTTAAATGACTGCTAAAAAGAAGTGTTGTTTTTAGAGTCCATTTACTTATGTGGGTATTTTAATTCCACCTCCTGAACGCCTGGACCAATTTTGATGTGAGTGAATCATTAGGTATACCACTTCAGTTAGTTTAAATCCAGATAGTTTAAAAACTTCTATAAAAAAAGTTGTATGTGCTATAAAAATCTCAGAGTCACACAGCGGGCAATGGAGAGAGCTATGCTCGGAGTTTCTTTGCGCGATAAAATCCGAAACGTGGATATTCGCCAAAGAACCAAAGTCACCGACATAGCTGTTAAAATTTGCTAGTTGAAGTGGCAATGGGCAGGCCACATCGCTTGAAGAACCGATAACCGATGGGGAAGAAAGGTTCTGGAGTGGAGACCACGAACCGGAAGACGCAGCTTAGGTAGGCCTCTCACTAGATGGACCGACGACATTGTGAGAGTCTCTGGCATCCAGTGGATGCAAAAGGCAGGCTGTCGTTCAGTGTGGAGGTTAAAGGGGAAGGCCTATGTTCAGCAGTGGACGTCTTCTGGCTGATGATGATGATGATGATGAATTTAACTACTTTAGTATGTGGTGTAAACATAGACTATACTTTTTAAATCTTGGAAGAAAAAAATCGAATAAAACTGTGGAGCGCAACTAATAAATAAATTCACTTGTATCTTCAAACGCCGTATATAAAGGTACTCCTATCCCACTTAGAGAACGCCAACAGTTTCAATATGCAGTAACTACTTGAATGAGTCATCTGGTCAATCTCACTAGACGTCCGGCTACACTATAATGTGGTATTCATCAATCAAAGCTAGTCTAGAGCACTCGTGTGATGTCCGGACCATTCTAGACCAATAAACACAATCGTAAACACGAAATACCGCTGTTTACACAACTCTACATGCACTGTCCGTCATAGGAGAAGCGTCCTGTGATAGGGTTGCCATTTAAAGAATTCACGATGAACTTTTTAGATCACTGGAATTATAATGGCACCTACTTTGGCCAACAACAGCATTTGCAGCATTGCCATTCAGCGTGGCAATGACATGGCGTGGTGACGGCAGGTGGAATAGAGCCCTGACAGAGTGGTTACCAATGGCGGATAAGCGTTCCGTAGGCAGACAATCAGCCCGATGGGTCAATGACATCGGCCCATCGCAGGTCATACGCGGATGAGATCAGCCCTAGACAGGGATCGGCGGCGCAAGAGAGAGGAGGCCTATACCCAGCAGTGGGTTGATACAGGCTGACAATGATGATGATGATGATGTGGCAATGCTGCAAGTATTCTAACTGGCTTTAAGATTCGTTTTCATTTTTCATTTTATCTTCTCTCTTTTCACAAATTTAAAATACCTTATCAATTTAATTATCTATTTATATTTATTTGATTTGATTTAATATGGAATTTTATTTGGTTTTACATGGATTAATTAATTACATTAATTGTAATTTTTTATGACTGACTTTTATGATTTTTTTGTTTACTATTTGATCTAATTTATTATTTTATTAGTATTATTTTAATTTAATTTATAATTTATAATACGATTTGACATGTAAAATAACATTTTATGAATAAATATGAATATCAATATAATTATTGGTGGAGAGTATTTTTAGTTTGAGTAATGAAAAAAATATAAAAGTGACTTTTGTACCCTGTATTTATATAGGTATTTTTCAGTGCATGTTTGAGGTTCTTGAACCGGTTTCTTCACGATGCTTTCCTCCATCATTGTTGAGCAATGGAATTGAAATTGCACATAATTTTTTGGTGCAGGGCCGAAACTTGAACAAGTGTGCCGTCAGAAGAGTTAATTATATGTCGTCTCCTCAAATTCAAGTTTCGCCTCTGCGCTAAACAGGGACAAAAATATGCTGTCTATACCTGCAGGAAGATATACGCTCGAATCGGCACTCGCCTCAGAACTAAATTACGGAAGCGACATAAATACTAAAAACTTCAAATTACTCAAGATATATTATAATTTTAAATAAAACTAATTTACATTAAATTACATTATACAAATGACCATTAGAATATGAATAAATAAATTGTTACGAACTTCCAGACGCGGAGAAAATAGAAAATAGAAATGTTTTCGCCGAATTATTCTATCGAGAAAAGTTTCACCAATCATGTTTCCGAAATTACATTTAACTTTTATAACTGGGCAAGTGAACAAAATACAAGTTAATACTAACACTACAAATACATTTAGACTGTTGAAGTTCCAATCCAAATGCCCACTACCAGTTGGCAGCGTACCCAGCATGCTGGCGGCATTACCACGTTGAATGGCAATGCTTATGCGTTGAGCCAGAAACACGCCAGCATTTTGGTCACGCGTCGCATTAACCAGGCGCTCTGAAAGATTTTTGAAAATGAGGTGAGCTCCCGGTCCTCAAGGGCCCAACGTCTCGACCCCAAACGCCTCAAATATGTAACCACTGCCGAGGTTAGCATATTTGCGTCGCTTGTGCTGCTTTGCCGAATTGGCAGCCGCGCCAGCCCTACCCTGTGTCACAGGAAGATGTGACGGCGCCAAAGTATCGACACAAGTTGCGTCCCATATAAACTCATGTTTTATGATCCAGACATCAGTAATACGCGAGCACAAAAAAGAGCAAAATTTTACCTTGTTACACTTCCATGGGGAGAGTGGCATAAACAAAGGGAGGCCTATACCCAGCAGTGGGTCACTCAAGGCTGATGATGATGATGATGACGCTTCCACATTTATTATGCCAATATCAACTTATGAAGTACCAAAGTGGCTGTAATAATTAATTAGAATTCCTTACAACAGTTTTCCCATTCAACAATCCAGTTACTGTCATATAACTGGCAGCTTTGTTAATTTAAAGACTGGCAGCCCTTAGTACGGGAAATAGCGGGGTATTTATAGAGATGCTATTCCTATGCAGCTATTCTTGCGGGTTGGTTTCAAGGACTGAAGTTTCTGAACTCATAGAAGGTACGTAGTTAACTTAATTAACCAGGTACCAGTGCTAGGTTGTGCCACCACGATGGTATCGTTTCCTCATGAGGTTTTCCTTCACCAGCTCAAGGTGATTGTCAGGATTTGAACCCACACTCCACGGTGAGTTATCATTGTTGAAAAATAACTCAGCTTGTGAACTTGGTAACTACTATATAGTTGTCTCTGTTTTAGCATAAAAAATATGTCCGCACTTGTAACCATATTAAAGAATTCGAATTAACTAATATTGGAGTTTTAAGTCTAAAACAATTTAATCATCGCTACAAAATACGACTTATTTTCACCATCATCGTCATCAGCCAGAAGACGTCCACTGCTGAACGACAGCCTGCCATCTGTAACCACTGGGTGTCGGCGACTTTCACGATGTCATCGGTCCATCTAGTGGGAGGTAAGCCCATCACGTGAGGTACGTGGGTGGGTGCTTTCTACGCTGCATCTTTTGGTTCGTGGTCTCCACTCAAGAACCTGCGAATATGCGATGTGGCCTGCCCATTTACAAATCTGATTAGCTAGTATGTCGATGACTGTGGCTCTTAGGTGAATATTCTCGTTTCGGATTTTCGACTCATATTAATTAGGTGACAACTAAATTTTGCTTTACTGACATACTACGGCCAATCAGCATCAGAAGTCCACAATACCTCTCCCAAACCACGCCAGTCTCCCCCAACCCTCACCCTTTCTATCAAAGAAAAGAAAAACCTAATAAAATTCCTAGATAATTATTGAAATGCCTTTGCCACTTGAAAACCCCACCACTTCCGTTATCAGTGTTCCAATGTCAGGCACTTTGGCTTATCACTGGGGCTATTTCAGCGCCTGAGCTTTTTAGATAACAGTCACGCCACCATTAGGCTGTTGGGGTAGTGTGGTTTACCCATCTATAACCCTAGCTGCCTACGGCTTCTCCCTGGTTTTTCAGTTGCTGCAAATTTCAGTTCTTCCGCGTTTAATACCTACCAAAATAATATCAACTAGCTAAAACTTATCATAAGCGTTTATATTTATATACCTATACAATTTTGAAGGCACCCATTGTGCCATCTTTGTAGAAATAAATTGGTTGATTTTCCTTGGATGAAAAATTGCTCCTCTTCCTATTTGTTAATCCATGTATTAAATACATTGTATCCTGGATTAACAAATAGGACTGAGTGTCAATTTTTTTCATACTCAATTACATGTACGTTCCAAGACAAAGAAAGAGGGTAGATCGTAATGTCTGCACCTAACTTTTTAACTGTTCGACCAACCACCCGCATTCTTCAGTCTTCCCGTGAATATGGTGCATGTAACTGCGCCGAAATATCGGGAGCTCATTCCATAACCATACCACGGTAAATATCCCGTAAATAATCATATAACTTTAGTGAACAACCGTGATAGTTTAAAACAGTGATGTACGTTCCAGTCGTAAAGTAAAAAAAACAGGGATTTTTTGTGATTTTTTGCCCAGCATAGCCCATCAAGCGGGCCCATTATACCATTGTGTCCCTACCCCTGGTGGTTTGGGTGGTTTGGTGGGTCCCAACCATACCACCATAGTGCTGACCTAGTGCGATAACATTTATTTACATATTAATATCACCACCTGGTGGTTTGGTGGGTCCTATGGCCATACCCCTAGTAGTATGGTCTATGGTGGGTCCCGAAATCGAACACCTCGCGCACTAGGTCAGCACTGTGGTGTTAGGGCAATGGTCATGAGACCCACCAAACCACCAGGTGTATGGCCAGTTATATGATCAGTCCGCAGGGCTGCGTCATATGTTTCATTCAAAGATTTTCATAAAGGACATTGATTACAAGGTCAAGAAAAAATTAAAAAAAAAAAACACGAATACTTAAGAGTTTTGGCGCCAACGTGGAAAAAACATTTCGACTCATTATTTTCCTAAACTTGTGTATTTTCGCTTGATTTTCGCATTATTTTTTATTAAGTTTTCGTGAACGCGCACGATTGTGGCCAAGTGATACCTATATAGAGAGACAAAACGTGTATTTTCGTTTTATTTCCAAAAACTCCATAGAAGCCTCTCGTAAAGCCTCCACCTTTACTGGGCCATGAGTTTGACATGACCGTGGCTTACTTCGCTTGACTCTGACTGTGACTATGACTATATTAAATAAGCAGCAGCCAGGCAAAAACAAAAAAAAAAACGAACACTAAATAATAATTCACCATTGTTATACATGAATACTCGTAAATTTAATACGTTTAGGAAAACAATACAATGAGGCAAAAAGCGATGACTATTTTGAAGAAAAAAAGTTTGACAGCTAGCCAATTAAACCAAAACCAGTGAAAATCGAAACTACAAGTTTCGACTCTATATAGGTATCACTTGGCCACAATCGTGCGCGTTCACGAAAACTTAATAAAAAATAATGCGAAAATCAAGCGAAAATACACAAGTTTAGGAAAATAATGAGTCGAAATGTTTTTTCCACGTTGGCGCCAAAACTCTTAAGTATTCGTGTTTTTTTTTTTTTAATTTTTTCTTGACCTTGTAATCAATGTCCTTTAGTCGTAATATTAATCATGATTACATAGTATTAAAAGCGTCAAACAAGTCATAGCCACAGTCAGAGTCAATGTGCTCGAGTGTGGCAAGTAAAACGTGTCCAATAATGTTGTTTCTGAAACTCCATAGACGCTTCTGTAAAGTCACTACTACTTTACTAGAGCAAACTCGTGTCAGTAAAATACGTAAGGCTAGGCGGTATGGCCTCAATGGTTTAGCTTGTCCATTAATGGTCGAAAAAAAAACATTGTTGTTTGTTACTATTGTCGTTATTCATGGTCGTTATGGTTTGAACGTATATAAATATTTTAAGCGCTTCCCACAGAAAAGAGAAGTAGATTTTCTTTTCTTTTCTGTGGAGCTACCAATAAAATTTAAAACTGCATGGTCCAAATAGGTTTGAGTTCGCGAGGATACTTTAAAGTCGATGGGGAACTAATATTAAAAGTGTAGATGCTGAAATCAGAACACTAGCTTTATTTGTTCTAAATTGGCGTGTTATTTGTTGCAGTGAGACTGATTATGCAGATAAGCTTGTTTGCTAGAGTCACATAAGCAGATTGCTAAAAAAAATGCCAGTGGCAAGACGCCAGAATGAAATAAATAATTTCATAATTTAGTACTGACTGGAAATTTGTTGGTTCGCAGGAAGTAATTGTGCTACATTGTAAGTTGGTCGACTCAGGAAGTTACTGATACATTAGTGACCTTAGATCAGGTAGGTACTATCTACAATTTATCATTTAACTACATCACGAGCATAGCAGGAGCTATTATATTGTATAATTATAATTGTATATTTAAGCGCTGTTTCCTATAATTATGACTGCTTCTATAAGTCTCTTACCCATCACTACCTTATTCCGGTATTTTCTTTTCTTACCTAAGAAGTCTTCTAAAAACAATAGTTCTTCATTATTGAGAGTGCTTAAATTGCTTCATAACAAAAACGTATATTTATTTGCATAGTAAAGTTCTAACATAATGTCGTCAAAGAGGGTGCGGTGTATCACCAATTTTCTAAATGTATCGGCTCTTATTATATTATTATTTCTGCATGATTTTTCTTTTGGCAACTTTTTTTTTCTTTTCTGTGAAAAAAGTGCACGAGTTTTTTTTTAAATATATATTGGCGTAATTGATTTTTGAACGTAGGTACACTGGCCACAAACAAATTCAAAAAATGTCCCGTTTTCGAAATTGTGTTTAACCAATTCTTTAGTTTTTCATTACGCAGGAGGTTTAACAGGGAAGGCTGGAAGCATGTAGGTTTTAATACTAACGTTAGCTGTTCAGTGCTGGCCGGAGAGTCTCGTCCGTCGTCCCGCATCCTGACTCCATGGTGCACACTCATGCAAACAATATTGCACGAACACTTGTAACAAATACCACTGAGACACTACAACATTATTACACTGCACTGTTTGTTGTGAACAAAGGTATCGGATGGGGTTTACCGGCGGTCACAAGAACGCGAACCGCGTTCGCTGAGCGGACGCCATGTTGGATGGAAGGAGCGATTCGCGCGCGCGCCAAAAGTACTGATGTGTTCCTCAGTGTTACACGAAGGAAAGTTTACCCGAATCGTTAGGAGATGTTCGGGACATTCGAGACATTTTTGCACCCACGGTCATCTGGCCCAAAACTAAGCAAAGCTTGTAATATCGCTGCCAGAGCCAGATATAAGTAGAACAAACACAAATGTTCATCACATGAATGTGAATCCTAGGTGGGAACTGAGCAAACGCCCACAAGCGCAGAAGGCAGGTTCACTACCAACTGGATTACTGAATCAACGGGGCTCAAATGGCGTGAGGTAACTGGGTCTTTTTTTCTAGGTACATCATTATGTATTATGCCTAGAGCCTTGTATCCAACGACTTCAAATCGTTGGTTGTATTACTTTTAATCGTATGAGTATCTGGTACTTCTCCAATACAGGACGTTGGCCAACAGTCTAGTAAACTTTCCTCTACCTGGTCTGATAGCGAAAATGGGAAGAAAGCAGTGACCAAGAGAAAGGTAAAGGTCAAGACCAGACGTTTGATCATCATACCTTTTTTACCGAGAAAAATACCTACTAGTTGATACTTGTATGTACACTAGGATAGACACCGCGAGTTCACCTACTTGCGTGTATGTGGCATATCTTAAGCTGTACCTATCAATGCGCCAACTAACATACGCTCTATAACATCTTCAATTAAACCTGATTCCAGAAAAATTGTGAATAAACTGGACATTAGTCCGTAAACCCCAAAGCGTAGCTGTCGTTTATACCCGTTCTAAAAAATTGCGATGTCTCCCAGTGGGGCTCAAAGCCATAAAAATTGTCTCCAGTCGGTACTGAGGGACAATACACAACAATATACCGAACGAGTTGCTATATCCAGTGGGGACCAACGCCACACAAATTCTGTTGGTAAAAAATCAATTCTCTCCCTAGTCGGGTAGCCGCGTCCCTTCGCTGGTCACCCCTCGGCGCATGCGCGTGCCGCCGCCACTGCAATACGGCGGGCTGAGTTGCGCCTATTTCCGTCCCTCCGTTCCGTCAGCTCGCCGTCACCTCACGAGCCAGTGCGTCACGCAGCGCGTCACGTCACGCTTGGATGTGGGTGACTAAAGACGCGCTTCAAGGTAACTAATAGGTAACGCTATGGATGTAAATGCTGATAAACACCAAAGAAATACAAAAAAAGGTAATGGAAGTCATCATCATCATCATCAGCCAGAAGACGTCCACTGCTGAACATAGGCCTCCCCCTTTAACCTCCACACTGAACGACAGCCTGCCTTTTGCATCCACTGGATGCCCGCGACTCTCACAATGTCGTCGGTCCATCTAGTGGGAGGCCTCCCTACGCTGCGTCGTCCGGTTCGTGGTCTCCACTCCAGAACCTTTCTTCCCCATCGGTTATCGGTTCTTCGAGCGATGTGGCCTGCCCATTGCCACTTCAACTTGCAAATTTTAACAGCTATGTCGGTGACTCTGGTTCTTTGGCGAATATCCACGTTTCTGATTTTATCGCGCAAAGAAACTCCGAGCATAGCTCTCTCCATTGCCCGCTAATTAATGGAAGTGATTTTGATCAATCAAATCGGATGATAATGTATGACGTCATATGGCTGTGGAAGTGATTTTGATCAATAAATTCGTATGATAATGTATGACGTCATATGGCTGTATTTTTTGTGCACTTTGATTGGTCAATATCGCATCGCTACGCTACTCGCTTGATACTAACTTTATGGGTGTAGAATGCACATGTTTTGAATATCGGAAATGTGTTATAAGATGCCATGCTATAGACTCGAACTCATGCACGAGATGGATATGTCGCTCATTTTTACAATATAATTCAAATGCTCAGTTAATATATAACTCAAGTTGCCAAAGTGAAAGTTATAGATTTGTTTGTATCGTTAGTACACTTACCTTCTAAAGGCTAAGTATAATAAATAACAGCTCTAATTCCTCATGAAATAAAGTTCCCACACCATAACAGGGTGATGGTGTTATAATATATCTCTAAAGCGTGTGTCTAGAAAGGCTATGGGCAAAGATAATGTGGTTATATCGTCATTTGCTATGGGCGATAATAATAATTGGGCTATAGCATGATCCAAGAAAACATTGTCAAGCAATCTGGGAGTGGTCCCGCAATGACGTCACTGTCCAGTTGCCACTTTATTCAATCAGCTGTTACGTGGTGTATCGTCATCTCTCTCGAACTTGTTGTAAATTACTTATTCTGCTCTTTCTTATGCACGTGTACGTATATTGATGACATCATTGCGGGACGCCCACGTGGTCATTTTGCTATACCTGGCGGAGTATATTATTATACCATGGGCTAAAGTAGCGCTTACTGTACGTCTGTGTTTATTTTGAATTATTGATGTAAGTGTACAAAATAATTAAATAATATTGTTTATAAATTACAAAGCGACACAAAAGTTAGTTGGCAAAATGTACACGAATCGCTTCGTCTTCCTCGTCTTCCTCGTCTTCGCATTCAGGCTCTTCTTCTTCTGGAGCCTGTGTAGAGGCTTCTTCTTCCGGAGCCTGTGTAGAGGCTTCTCCTTCCGGAGCCTGTGTAGAGGCAGCCTCAGTGGTAGTGGGGACTTCGTACTCCCAGTCGAAGTTGACGCCGGTCACCTCAGTGAACCAGTCATGGTAATGGCCGGCACGTATGAACCCTGAACAAATCATATAATTAAATAGTTGATTGAATCTGGGGCCTTATGGCTGTCGCGGACGCAACTATTCGCATCACCTAAACATAATCGCTTAAAACAGATAAGGGGATTACGGCTACATTTCTTGCAATGAGTAAGTGAACAGTTTCGGGGATATAACATAAATACTGCGTGCCTCACTCCCTTGAGCAATATGATTATGTTTAGTTTGCTAGTCCTGTAATTGGACAGCCATCATCGCGTCGGTATTAAGACTTCTCAGCACTTCGATATAACGAACCTCTACCAGTCTACGTGGCTATTCTGCAAAGGCTCCAGAACAGCCCAGGGGGGTGACAAGACCCATTTTCTGTTAGCATTAACGTCGCGTAAAGGTAAAATTATATGAAAATGAAATTGACAATGACATTAGCATGAGAGATGTTATCGTTGTTGGTTTTTTTTTTACATTTAGAAAGAGACTTGTCTTAGCAAACAGTAATCAAATTAAAAACATGACCCCTATCATTCACTTACCGGCTGGGAAGTCAGTATGGCACCCGGTCCCGGAGACGAAAGACGTGACTCCGACCTGGCTGATGGCACCATCATCATCCACCACGGTCAGAGGGCCACCGCTATCACCCTGCAAGAGAAGAAATGAATAGTGGTTACGCAATTGTTTGTCTTTACCAGCTAGTAGACACTTTCGGTAGGGCAGGTGCACGAATTTCGCTCACTCAGCGAGCATTGGAAAAATCCAACAGTATGCGCACTGTTTCTCTGAAGAATTGTACCCGGAACAAAGGCATTCGAAAGAGAAGTGCAGATTTTATCAACGCATTGTTGGCAGAGGCGCGAAGTGAATAGCCGAAGATCGGACTACTGAATAGTGTGCCTTGGAAAAGAGCTATGAATAGCAGTGGACTGATATGGGCTGATGTTGATGATGACATTCAAATCGAAAATTTGTCGAGAACTTTAATTATACATTAGGTAGTCGACAAAATCATCGATTCGCCTACCGAAAGCTTCTTATTCCATGTTAGTAGTGCTCATATATCTGATTACATAAACTAGTCGTGAGTATTCAACCGTCCAACACCAACTAGCCTAGCTGTCAAATACAGATTTCATCTTCATGTTCATATTTTTAAACAAAATGTTGCCTCACCTGGCAAGTGGACTGGCTGGTTACGTTGTATCCGCTAGCGCAAATGGTAGAGGCCACCACGATGGTCGGGTACTGGTTGAAGCAACGCTCGTTGGAGTCCCCAAGGAGGTACACCCAGTTCAGGTTCTCGGGAGAAGCACCGTTGGTCCACGTGCGTCCCCAGCCACTAGCAGTGAGCCGCACGCCGGCGTAGTTTACGTCTTTGGATGCTGAGCGCTGGAGCCTGATTGGCTGCACCCATTCTGGACAAAAATAGACGAACTGATCGTAATATGTTGTAAAAATATCAAGCAAGCTATCCGGCCGCCTGATGGTAAGCGAGCATCACAAATTTAAACTTGCCGACCTGTATAGACTCTATTAAAAGCAATTTTATATGAAAATCTTTTAAAGAACCTCATGTTATAATTACACGAAAATGCCGCAGGTGGGAAGGAGCTCGTTCCACATATTGTAGGTGTGATGAAAATATATCGCGTAAAACGCACTATATGCGATTTCCATGGATCTAGGCATGATTATGTGGATGATGTTTC
Source organism: Agriopis marginaria (assembly GCA_932305915.1). NCBI lineage: Eukaryota > Metazoa > Arthropoda > Insecta > Lepidoptera > Geometridae > Agriopis > Agriopis marginaria. The sequence continues at coordinate 887,997 of OW029935.1, forward strand.
AGGCGGTGGCGGCTAGTGCGATGACAAAACCGCGACGCCGTCGCCGGATTCGCAATGGATGTGTCTGTAACTATCCTGTAGTAAGACTGCGTCAAACCTGGTTTAACCTCTTTTAACATCGAGCTTAGCGAGTGACAGCAGCTCGTGGGGGTTATGAATCAGTAGAGAAATCGCATAGAAAACCAATCGCAAAGAAAACCAGCTCCGGTAGAGCTTGGTTTGATAGACGTGATGAAAAAAGGTCGAGATGGCACGACAACTAAAATTCATCTGTTGTAAGCAAGGAATTTTTACTTTTTATATAAAGTCCTTGGTCATAAGTGATATTATATCCCACAGATACCTACTGTTTAGATCGTATGTCCAATGCCATGGTAGGTAGTACAAAACTCTCCATGACAAAGAAACAGAAGTGGGAGATGTACGTGTCTCGTTGGCTTTATGAGTGATTCTTCTTATAAGCTTTTTGTGGAGATAAAGGTATGTTGTACTCACTGTTGAACTGCAGTGTCCTGCCAAACTTCAAGACGCCGATGTCATGCGGCTGCACTACCGAAGGCCTGCTGTTATCGTAGTCTGGGTAGTTGTGGAACACCGTGGTCTCAAAGATATAGAAGGGCAAAGTTAGGTTAACCACACCGGCACGAAGGACGAAGGACTCTCGCCTGTGGGGAAACGTTGAGGTTAGAAAAAAATATACGGGATTTAAGGGGAACACTCTCGAAGCCAAAATAAGGTACTCATCATTATGAACCACTTTTAGTATGGAACCAATTTTTTATCGGATACATTTCGGAGTGTGCTACAGATCTGCATGATTTGATTCCCCCCTCCTGCCCATTTTTCTATGGGACTGCTAGAGTGGGCACGAAGAATCGACACCGATTTATGGTTCCAATGACCCGTACAAAGCGCTTTGATTCCACATTTATTGTGCGAACTGCTAGTCTTGAAATTCGCTGCCTGAGTGGGTGTTCCCCGATAGTTACAATCTAGGTGTCTTCAAGTCGAGAGTGAATAGGTTTCTTCTAGGCAAGCGTGCTCCATCGTAGTTCGTATCATCGCTTAACATCAGGCGAGTTGGCGGCCAAGCGCAAGCCTATTTATAATTTATAAAAAAAAGACTGGCGCTAAATACCAAACTGTCAGTCAGCGATAGTTTACTGCAGGCGTTAGTTAGATGAAGCTCACCCCGCAGTGCAGTGGGCGGCAGTCAGCCCCCACTTAGAGCTGATGATGGAGCCGCCGCAAGATGACACGGCTCCGACGGGAGACACCATACGCAGCGACAGCTGGAACGGTAACTGGCCTTCTTCGGCCTCCCATCCTGACACGATGCGACTGGATGAGCGCTCTGGAAGAAATTACGAGATGTGTGAAAACTGACCCCAAGTAAAAGTAGATACTCATAAGTATTATTTCAACTCAAAAAAAAACACAAGTTGCAGGTGTGAGGCAAAAAATATCGCGTAAAACCAATGACTGTTTTAAAAAGGGGGAAGACGCGTGACATCCAAACATTGTACCCAATAAATATGGCTCTGTTTCGGCTCGAGTCAGCGGCGACGTTGACGTGTAGACCACAGAAGTGAAATTTAAAGAAAATTAAGTTAATTGTTTTTAAGTATTTACGAGTGAAAAGTAATGCCGGGAAACTTGTTTTTGTCTTCGAACTGTTGGTGCACCTTGTGAAAACGCAGGAAGCAATTATTGCTGCTTTATTTTACACAATTTTGACAAGTAATTCACGTGCTATCAAAACGCCAGTTCGATTGTGACTGAAATGGATTGTGCCCCGGAGCCTATATTGTGCGGTCTACGTCAAGAAGTTCGTCCCGTATCTTCCCCCTATTTAATACTTACATCAATGCGTAAAACTAAAACGTACCGTGTGCGATTTCCACTGATCTATGATATGAGTTCATGTCAAGTACGGACGTCCAGTCAAGGGCGGATCCAGCTTTGGTGCCGGGGGGGTTCACATAGTCGTGGTCAAGTCACAAGAAGTTATAAATAAATTTTTATATTAGTTTGTGGGGGGGGCTGTCGTTCAGTGAAGAGGTTAAAGGGGGTGGCCTATGTTCAGCAGTGGACGTCTTCTGGCTGATGATGATGATGATTAATTTGTGGCCCACCTAGGTCCTGGACCCAGCCCAGACTGTACTGTACCTAGACCTACTCCTTATACTAGATTAGGTAAACCCTACCTCAGCCTTCTTCCCACAAAGCATGTGGAAATGGAAACATACTTTATATTGTTAGATTGGAAGTATCCAAGTGCAGTGTGGCTAAAAATACGGGCATATAGTTCTTTATTATATATCTCCTTGTCCCTATATCCAGGACTGAAAAGCGTATATATAGAAATCATCTATTACCACTTTCTTTACCCACTTTTCTTTGTAGTTCTGCTGACTACAGTAACCACGCATAGATGGCTCTGGCCAGCGCTGGACACTACAGTTACCAACCCGTCGCGCACGGTGGTGACAAAATCGCCTTATCCTGTTTTTTCTTTAACAACTACGCATATGAAACTATTTCTATCCTATTCTACTTGAACTAAGGTACACATTTTGATAGAGCGATCCTGCCAGAATTCAAGTACTATAATTTTTTTTTTAAATCGGCCGTACGAAAGTGACAGTTTGTGCTCCGACTGCTCCGGTGTCAGAGCACCGTGAGGGGCCGCAAATGCAAGTGGTTATGAAATCTTTTGGTGTATTCTTAGTTCTTGGACAAATTCTGAAAGGTCTGAGCGCAATGGGATATTTTTGGAGATGAAAGCATTATCGTCATTGCTATAGGTAGTTATATTTTCATGCCAAAACAGGAGATTTTGATTTGAAGCTTCTATGAAGTCAAAGAGTTTATGAAGTCATTGCAAATTGCAACAAACGCCTACTATGGAAACGTATATCCTCATTTAAATTACGGAGTGATTTTTTGGGGAACTCTGTAAATGTACAATCAACTTTTATTTCACAAAAACGATGTATTCGTGTCATTTATAACTTAAAAGATACCGACACATTGCGTACCATTTTCAAAGAGAAAGGCCTCCTGACATTAGCTAGCATTTATATTTTAGAAATTTGTCTATTCGTAAAGAATAATGAAAAATACTTTCACGAAATAAATTCGAGCCGTGCTGGCATCTTGCGATTAAAACAAAAATATAATGTTGGAGTACCCCAGGTTAACAATGCTATGTTCTCAAATAGTTCATTCTACAGTGCAATCAAAATATACAATCATTTACCGCTGGAATTCAAGTTACTGGAAATAGCACAATTCAAGCGCAAGTTAAAAGCCTGGTTAGTATTAAAAGTGTTCTATACAGTGAAAGAATATTTTAATGATTAATAATTGTAATATTATAATAATGTAAATAAATGTAGTTTTAGATGCCTAATGTAAATATTATATATCTCAATGATACTTATTTTTAGCTACTAATACAGTAGCTATGCTGCTGCTGCTGTTTTTTGCTTTATTTTATTATTTTCTTTGTTATGGTGTAATGAAAAAATCTAGGCTAAGAAAATATTGTACGCCCGAAGAGGGTAGAACTGTCATACTCGATTATGTATTTGTAACAACTCATGTACCAGTTTGACGCAATAAAAGCTATTCTATTCTATTCTATTATTATTTTTGAATGCATGGTTATGCTGGACTGGATCTAACTACCTAAGTTAGTTGCGTAGTTTCCTAAGAAATAAGAAAAATCTAAATATCTGACAAAAATTCGAAATCTACGACAGTCGTTTTGTTTTTGTCGTTTTCGTCTTCTTATCAGATGATCATTATCATCATCATCAGCCAGAAGACGTCCACTGCTGAACATAGGCCTCCCCCTTTAACCTCCACACTGAACGACAGCCTGCCTTTTGCATCCACTCTCACTATGTCGTCGGTCCATCTAGTGGGAGGCCTACCTACGCTGCGTCTTCCGGTTCGTGGTCTCCACTCAAGAACCTTTATTCCCCATCGGTTATCGGTTCTTCGAGCGATGTGGCCTGCCCATTGCCACTTCAACTTGCAAATTTTAACAGCTATGTCGGTGACTCTGGTTCTTTATCAGATGATAAGAAGACGAAATAATTAGGTAAAAAAAAAACGTTATATCTGAAAAAAATTGTCCGAAACATCCGAAAATTGTTTCAAAAAGAAATTTTTATTTGTATTACACGGGAATTACTCACGTAAGATTAAGCCGGTTACTCCGACTATAAAAAAGTTAAAAAAAAAAAAAAAAGTTGTTTCAAAAAGTTTTAGTCACATTTTTTCTCTCTTGTAAGATGGATTTCAGTATTTTTTGCCACTCTCATCATAATCAGCCTTTTATCAGTCCACTGCTAGACTTTTAGCCTACCCCCGAAAGGGTGATTGGGCCATATCCACCACGCTGGCCCAGTGCGGGTTGGTGGATTCACATACGCCATTGAATTCCTTCTCCGTACGTATGCAGGTTTCCTCACGATGTTTTCCTTCACCGAAAAGCCAGTGGTATGAAAATCCGTATATAAGCTCCAAAGAGCTCATTGGTACGGGCCCGGGGTTTTGAACCCGCGACCTCACGCTTTCAAGTCTAGCGGTCTCCCAAATAAAAAAAAAATCATATACTATACCGAGAACCAGTTGTCTGGATAAATCTAACATAGGTTTTAAGACAACTTACTAACTCGAAATGTAACGTAAAATGTGTTTTTAAATTAAAAAAAAAAAAATATGGGCTACCACGGCTCACTACTCTATTTTGCCACTCTATTGTTCAGTAAAGAGCTCAAGACAAACAGTGTAAAGGGTTGTGCTAAGCCGCCGCCCGCCAGGAATGTGTTTTCAATGGAGACTGTTGAATGTTGTGTGGTGTGGTATGGACTCACCTCTCGCTATTTCAGGGAACGTAAGTTCTGGTTCGGTATAAACCTGAAAGAAAACATTATAAATTGTAATATTTGCCACAAATTATAATTATACCAGCATATTAAGTAGCTTATCGGTATCTTCCGATTATTCCGGTACTAATGAATAATCTAAATCCTACGATAATTCCTCGTGCCTACAAGTTTGTAAGAGATCAATATCTCGAGCTCTGGTACTGGTAGATACGAGTTGGTATAAGCACAAAATAAATAGGTACAGAAGGCCGGCTCCATGCAACGAGCGTTAAAAGGCAAACGCACACAGAGACGCGTACTACGTATAGCAGTCTCGCATCAAGTCGGTCGAACGCCAGTTAGAGTGCGCGCTTTGGCAATACTCGTAATTATCGTTTCCTATGACAATATTGACAATGATTTTTCCATTGTCATTTTGAACAATACTCAAGGGTGGAGAGTGACACTATTTTCATCATCATCATCATCACCATTTTTCATCACTACGCGGGTTAAACCGCGGGGCGCAACTAGTAGGTAAATATAGGAATGTTTTGAAATTGTAGTATATCTTACGCCTTCCGGAATATCTCACCCTTGGACACACTCCAAAAATGCCTTAACCACGTTTGTATGAACAATAAAATCATACAAAACACTCAGAGCAAATAAAAATACAGAGGGACATCCGCGAACACGAAAAGTGAAGCCACTTTTTGAAACATGTGTGCGTAGTCGAAGTTCATGTCGTGTAATTCATCAAAATAAGTGATAATAATTATAAATACTTAAGTGTGGAAATATTCCATCCTTCTTCTTATTTACTTTTGTGTTGTTTTTTCAGTTCTTAACACTGCAAGAAGTCATTGTATCTTTTTAAAACGGATGTTTTCAGTATGACGTTCTGACAAGAAATTCACGTAGTTTTGAATGCGTATGTGTTCGTGAGTCGTATTTATTGGGAATTCACGTAGGTTTGGAAGCGATTTTGGCATCACTTTGGCAATGCGCCGTAGGGACTCTGTATTTTTATTTGCTCTGAGACAAAACATAATCATGTAAGTACAACTAGCTGAGGGCCGCGGTTTCACCCTCGAGTTAAATCGTCGTTAAGTTTTCTGAAATTTTCCAAATTTTTCTATCCGTAAGAAGTAAGAACCTTCTACAAAGTTTTAGAAAACTTTAAAAAAAAGATGAACGCAATCGCTAGTCGTTCTCAATTTATGGCGAGACCAAAGAAATTAGGGATTCATTTTTAAAATAGATAGAAGATTTTAATGATCTAAAACTAAAACGTAAAGCTAGTGGTGCCTATATACTTTGGCCAAAAGTAGGGCTCACCCACAAACATTTCTGTGTAATGTACCTAATAAAAAAATGTGTTTCAGCTTGGGTTATATTTCCTACCGTAATGTGAAATTATTCATTTATATATTTTTATTTTTCACAGGCTAATGTTTCCAATCACCACCTACACATCCAAAAGGAAGCTTACAAAGGGTAGGAAATAATTAAAAATAATAAACCAGCCAAGTGCAAGTCGGGCTCGCACACTGAGGGTTCCGTACCGCCACAAAATACAGAAAGTTGTGCAAAAACAACATCACGCCCAGGCGGTCACCCATCCAAGCACCGACCGCGCCCGACATTGCTTAACTTGGTGGTGACCAGAAATTTGTCACCGGATCGCACTTGGCCATTATTATTTTTTTTGTTCTACTTTAAAGTGTGTTCTATAATAACGCCAAATTTGACGCTTGTACGTATTACTATTTTATATTATAGTAAATACTTATAAAAAAATAAGTTAATAAATACGTTTATTGTATGGGGATTTCTCTTAAGTTTTTACTATTTGACTTTATTATTATTTGTTAGTAACATTTCATATTCTGGGAAAATGTTAACTAGCTATCTATTACGGTTCGAAAGATACAGCCGTTAAAAGGTAGGCTGGACAGACAAACAGAGAGCGTTGGCTTAGTAATTGGGTCCCGTTTACACCCTTTGGGTACGGAACCCTAAAAAGAGCAAAGTAGACTTTCATAAAACTTACCGCCGAAACCGCAACCGCTAGGAAAACAAGCACTCCCCAGACCTCCATTTTGGCAACTAACTCATTAAATAATTATTATATCGGAATTAGGCGGTGGATTAAATGATAATACAGCTATGATTAATTGATATTCCCCGTTAATCTTTAATCGCTGCCTCTAACTTACGTAGACGATAATAACCAAATCTTTTGGATTTTCCGGTTATGATATTTCCAATTTTGCTGAGCAATAAGGTGTTACAATTTACAATCCAGCAAACTAGCGACGCGTGACTAAAATGCTGCCATATCATGGCTCAACGCAAAAGCTTAGCATTGCCTTTCAGCAAAGACTTTCTATAACGTGTTCAGTCACTACATCTGATGAAAACGTCTTATGTAAAAACACGCTCCCCGAAGGCACTGAGTGTCATGTCAGTACCGACCAAGCCTGCGATCCGTCAACGTTTTCCGCGCTCGTCTTATAATCTACTTTAAAAAAATAAGTCGGGTTTTCCTTCCTGACGCTATAACTCCAGAACGCACGAACCGATTTCCACGGTTTTGCATTCGTTGGAAAGGTCTCGGGATCCATGAGGTTTATAGAAGTCATCTGGTGGCGAAACGGAGTTCGCCGGGTTTGCTAGTTGTCTATTAAAATTATTTTAAACCGCGCTACGTTTTGTTGTAGCAAAAAATATTGCGGCATAAATTGCCAATCCCTCACTCCGCTCCTCAGACATTTGACTGACACACAAAAGTTATATGATTATTTAAGGGATATTTACCGTTTTAAGGTTGTGGAATGAGCTCCCGAACAACCGTGATAGTTTAAAACAGTGTTTGACATACAAAAATTGTAAAAACTGTCGCTGCTTATTTTAAGACGCCCTGTGTGATTTTTTTGTTACTTTCTCGCAATTACTGTTTTTTTTATCTCTACGATTTTGTTATTATGTATAGATAATTACCGTAAGGAAAATTTATTCAAATTAGTATCTTTTTAGTCTAAATTTTTAGAAAATAACAAAACTTTAAGGTAAGGTAATTTAATTTATTTAGTTATTTTTGCGAGGACGAACTGTTTTAATTTATTGTTATCAGTGTTCACATGGAAGTGATGGTTACATCTTATATGAGAATAAATGTCTATAAACCTAAACCTAGATCAGAAAATTTGGGCAGTCCCCATTCGTCGTCGAAAAGTTTGTTCCAATCTGTTAGATTACTTATTCGATTGATCTAACAGTAAAAAAAAACATTCCAATATCAACAGAAATAAATCGTATTTATTTCTGTTGTAGGTAGGCACTAACTAAATGGGTAACTAAACGTTTTTAAATATCTTGCGAATTGATCGCACGGATCAAGGCACGGGCAAGATGGACAGACGACCTAAAAGAGACCGCAGGGAAACGCTGGATGCAGGCTGCTTCGAACCAATTTTTTGGTGATCGATGAGCGATCTATGTCCAGCAGTGGACGTCCTATGGCTGAAATGATGATGATGATGATCACGCGGACGTCAATTATGAGGACACTTGGAGGACACCTCACGACAGAACACCCCACAAAATTTGACGGTCGAATTAGGGATACTTAAATTATCATTCCGAAACACTGAGATATGACGTCGCACCAAAGCTGCAGACGTCGTAAAAAGGGTGAAGGAACTTAAGTGGAACTGGGCAGGACACATGGCCAGACGTAATGATGGCAGGTGGTGTACAGTAGTAACTGCGTGGTGGCCGAGACTAGGTTGGCGGAACCGAGGCTGACCGAGGATGAGGTGGATTGACGACATTAGAAATACTGTCGGGAACGAGTGGATGCGAATAGCGAGAGACCGGGGAGAGTGGCATAAACAAAGGGAGGCCTATTAGCAGTGGGTCACTCAGGGCTGATGATGATGATGAAATTATAATTTTAAAAACAAAACATCCGATCACAGAATCAACAAATCATTTATTCAGTTGTAATTTCATCAACCCATGGAATTATCCTTCAATATCTGTAATGTTCAGCAATCTTGACTTGCTCAGGAACGTTTATTTCCCCTTTGTTTTCAGTATCTGCCGCCTTCACGCTGTCAGCGCTGTCTTTAGCAGCAGGGTTCCAATCGAAGTTGATGCCAGTCGTCTCTCGGATGAAGTCGTGGTAGAAACCGACGCGAGTGAAACCTGGAAACAATAGCATATATTCAGGCCTTGCGCACTCCGCACTTTTTAATTTAGGTATGAAGCTACAAGTAGCTGACTTGTCGGACCTGTCGCGCCCGCAACCGCGCGATACACAGAGATAATGCGACAGACAGAGAGGCTAATTCTAGGTTAACCTAGAAGTTTTTTTTTTACGTCGGACTAGGCTAACGTTTGAACGCGATCTCGCCTGATGGAAAGCGATGATGCGTTCGAAGATGGAGCACGTTTGCCCAGTAATAACCTATTAACCCTAGACTTGAACACTCCAAGATTGTAATGCTGCGGAAACAGACAGGGGCAAGGCGTTCCATTGTTTTGATGTTCTAATTAAGAAGGAGTCACAACGCTTGGTGCGAATAAATGGCATTTCGAGCAAGTAAGGGTGACGCCTTGCTGTTCGTCTGGACGTCCGGTAATGAAGAGGTGATGGGGGAACAAGTTCGTGAAGTTCCGTTGCACACTCTCCGTGGAAAATCCTATAAAATACCTATAAGTAGCCTCTCTGTCTGTTGCATTATTATATTAATATAGCAGTAGGTAGTTAGCGCTCGGTCTCGCCGGTTTTTATAAATTGATAATTATTTAAAATCTGGAAGACGTTCTTTTAAAAAAATTTTTTTTTAGATATATGTTTAAAAATTACGGAGTTCTGGGGTAACAAAAAAAAATACAACCGAATCGAAAACCCCTTCCAAGAATCCCCTCATTTTTTGAAGTCGGTAACAATCGCAATCCATTGGTGACCCTGACTGCCGACGTGCTCCGCCAGTCTGCGCATTGTAGGTTCTCTATCTACGAAATATAAGTACAGGTCTGTGCTATAACTCTACAATTCTGTGCACAGAAAAGCACAGAAAAGAGAGTAAATAGAACGGATATGAGAAAGAAAATCTGTCGCCAGGTATTATGAGTGAGCGTTGCGTGAACATTCTTATTTAGATCAACGCGTCGAACTCCGCATCCAAAGAACATGGACCTTACCTTTTTGGGTTAGATCTCAAAGTTCTTTGTTACAAGTGTTACCTCCAGGGAAGCCCACGTGGCAGCCCCACGTGGCCACGAAGGAGCCCACCCCGAGCTGAGTCAGCACGCCGTCTGCCTCCACCGACACCAGCGGGACTCCGCTGTCGCCCTGACAAACGAATTATTATCAGAGAATATGTTCAAAGAATTATATTCATAGGAGTAAACAACTATAACATTGTTATAATAGTTAGAAAACATGTATGCTTGTTATAGAAACTGACGTGGTTTTCACACATTTTATTTATATTACACGGGAATTACTCACGTATAATTAAGCCGGTCACTCCGACTATAGTTTCAACCGCATTAGGCAGTCTTTTTCAAGGTGAATGCGGTGGTGGTGCGGCTGGTTGGCTGGTTGTGCCAAGCGAGACGCAGCCGCGCGCGCGCATACACCTTGAAAAAGACTGCCTAATGCGGTTGAAACTATAGTCGGAGTGACCGGCTTAATCTTACGTGAGTAATTCCCGTGTAATATATATAAAATTTATGCTTGTATTGCCTGGAAGAGATCGCTCTTAGCGATAAGGCCGTCGATTGTTGCACTAGTTTTTTATGCTGTTTTTTCGTATGTGCCCTTGTAATTTGTGGTGTGAACCGTAAGGTGTTTATCTATACAGTGGACCCCCGATAATCCGGCCCCTGTCTAATACGGCGCCCCCTGTAATCCGACATGACTTAGAATTACATGTATGTTTGACAATCTTTGCTAATACATATAGATCACGCAGGTTTGAACAGGTCACAACTCGTACACGCCACCGCTATTGTGTTCGACGCGTATGCATTGTTTTACTTAGTTTGAATTTGACTACTAGTGATAGCGGTACGGCCTAGCGTGCGTTCATTGTTTACTATTTATTAGGCAGTGCTCTATAATCCGACAAATTCGATAGTCCGACACTGCCCTGCATAATGTTTGCCGGATTACCGGGGGTCCACTGTATATCTATCAATTTATGTATTTTTTTAACTCCCCGTAAAAGATCTGATAATCTTCAAACGGCTAAAAAGGTTTTCATGAATCATAGCTAAGAATAATCTCGATCAAGTCACCTTTTAACCAAAAAAATTAAATCAAAATTGGTTTAATTTTTTTGTTTGGGAGCTACGATGCCACGGACAAACACATATACCCACGTTAAACTTATAAAACCCCTCTTTTTCGTCGGGGGTTAATAATCGGTTCACATTGACGAATATCGGGTAACATACACACAAAAAACATACAGTCCACAGGTACAAATTGAATACCACCTTTTTGGAAATCGGTTGAAAAAAACCAGACTATACTATTTACAGCTTGCCTATTAGGACCCGGGTATGTCCTAAAACTGCGACCAGAACCACCGGAAGATGGGCAGCAGCGTCCTATTAGTACACGGTGAACGTACTGCTGTCCCCAAGCCGCGTGCCAAGCGTGGAGATTATCGCAACACCCTTCTCCAAGAGGGAGGCCTTTGTTCAGCAGTGAACATTTAATGGCTGATGATGATTTCCTTAGGATACGCGGTGACACATACAGAACAGATGCCTTGGCTGGTGACGTTGTAGGGCCCGGCGCATATGGTGGTCTCCTGGACCAGCCAGTTGGAGTTGTGCATAAGGAGACACACGAAGTTGGAGACTCCTTGCAGGTGCACCCAGTTAAGATTCTGCACAACCTCGCCTGAAAATAAAATAACACTTGAAAACAAAGTCAGATGAAAACCAAAATTGTTTTTGACCGCCAACTTGCCTGATAAATAATAGGCGTAAAATTAAATTATTAAAATAACGAAATTTTTTACTAAGAATTTCGTAAAATATTAGCAAATTTGTTACCATCAAACTCTCGCTTTTTCTATCTTTTTCTCTCTCCCGAGTTAGGAGAGAAAAAAGTTTTATTACATCAGTTGTATAAGAACAATTGGAAGGTTGAAAATAATTGAGAAAGAGAGGCCAAGCAGATTAAGGAGAGCAGACTAATGAAAAATACTAATTATGAGACAGTTCTAAGAAGAAAGTAAACGATACGTCTTACAAAGTCATAATGCTAGCTAAATGCCAGAAGACTGGAAGCTCCACCGACAAGAGCAAAACTGTAGGTATATATGATGAAAAAATCTATGAGGATAATTATCAAAACGATGTCCACAGGTCATTCGTAAAAAATTTATCGCTCTGTTGGTCCAGTTGGTAGTGAACCTGCCTTCTGCGCTTGGAGGCGTGGGTTCGATTCCCATCAAGGGCTGTTTGTCCTTGCATTTGTTTTGATGAACATTTGTGTTCGTTCTATATTTGAGTATTAATATCTATATAAGCAAGCATAAAAAAAAATACATCAGTCTATGGCAGCCACAGATAAGCTTTGCTTAGTTTAGGGTCAGATGACCGGGTGTGCAAAAATGTCCCGAATTATTATTGAAATAAAAAAAGAAAAAAACTACCCGACCAATTTATCCGTAGATTTGACTATGGCCACATGATATAATAACATTTCCACGGGAGGTTATCAGATTAGATCAGAAACTAAGTCTGCGTGCGTCATCTTCGACCACATCGTCGCTTGCCAACAGGCGGTTGGCGGTCAAACGTGGACTAATCCGCGTTAAAAAAAAAACTACGATGCGGACTTTTGAAATCTACAGATAACCTGCTAACGTCCACCCACAGCTTGCTCTGCAGAACATGATTTATATGAAGTGTATCTCACCGCCAGTCCAAGTGGTGCCCCACCCGCTGGTGGTCATCTTGACGCCGGAGTAGTCCCGGGCTCGGTGCACGGACGGTTGCAGGCGGATCGGCTGCACGTACGCTGGAATATCACAGTGGATTATCACACTCTAAAATACGCCCATCGCAGCCCACTAACGGTCTGCGTATTGCGGCTAGAAGCGATCTTAGACTAGGTAGTGAAGAAACAACGGGGGCATAGCTCCGTTGGAGGTTCTAATTTTAACGTTCACAGATTTTTGAACTGCGCATCATTTAATTTTAAATGACCCCACCTAGTTCTACGACTGTATACAAATTGTATAAACAAAAAAAATGCCTTAAAAAAGTCTTAAAAAGCCTACGTTTCAAACCTCTTTTGACTACTTAGAACTAGACAATTATTTTAGCCTCATCACCATCATCATCAGCCAGAAGACGTTTACTGCTGAACATAGGCCTCCCCCTTTAACCTCCACTGAACAACAGTCTGTATTTTGCATCCACTGGATGCCAGCGACTCTATCTTTTAGCCTTTGGTCATTTTGGTCTTTGGTCATTTTCAAGGAAGATTAAAATGCACCATGTTGGGCGCCAACATTTCTTAACATTTTTTTTTACTTAAGACCTTAAGTGTGTGCCAAATTTTTCACTTTTAATAAACCGCATCTTTCAACCTTACAACCAATTATGTATGTATTTGTTGTTTTAATAAGATTTGGCGCCCAACGTGGAACTATATCAAAACTTATAAAGATAGGCGATCTCATAAACTCCGTTCGGTAACTAATTTCTAGGGTCCTAGGGCAAATGTGTTCTAGACCCTAACAGCCACAAAATAACTTTCCTTCAGATTTAAGAAGTTTCCAATCTTACCATCAAAAGTGAGATCTGTGTTGAAGCCAATAAGGGCTATATCATGCGGCTGCGTAATTTGGTGAATTGCGTCGACGTACTCCGGGGCAGTGATGATGGTAGAGGTCTGGAAGTTGAACCGAGGACGGTTCAGGTTCACCATGCCACCGCTGATGATCAAGTAGACGCGGCTGCGGGAGGAAACTTGCGATTAAAGAGATACCTTATTACAGTATTAAATCTGCTAAAAGTGTTTAATTTTAATCTGAAGGAGCTTGAAGGTAGCTTGGCCGAGTTAGGGTTGACGCTTTATAGGCTGATACAGGTGAAAATAAATCATCTGATAATATATAGGTACCTACTGTGTAAAGGTCACTGCTATAGCGAGCCGTACATATTTTATTGGTTCTTAGAAGGGCCAGATAGAAGTGGTATAGGTGAATATAAGTTCGCTGCCTGAGTGGATGTTCCCCGATAGTTACAATCTGGGTGTCTTCAAGTCGAGAGTGAATAGGTTTCTTCTAGGCAAGCGTGCTCCATCGTAGACCGCATCATCGCTTAACATCAGGCGAGTTGGCGGCCAAGCGCAAGCCTATTTATAATTTAAAAAAAAGTTTTTTGTACTCTGTAGGAAATTAGGAATCTGATTTTACTACACAACGAAGTCAAGCTGTGTAAATACCAGCGAACCAGTGAGGCGTGTTAAATGCTGCCAGAACCATCTAGTTCGGTCTCTTGTAACTGTTTTTTCAAGTTTTTTTTGCTGAATCCGACATTGTCAAAATGCAGCCTCACCGCCCGTGGTCACCAACGCGTTGAAAAGGCGCCGCACCATCGTAGCACCGCTTTCAATCAAAATGCAAAGCCGAATACCGCTCCAGAGTGCACCTTCCCCTGCCTCGTTTCGTTTAGCCACGAGTCAATATTGCGTGCCAGTTAATTGTGCACGAATTTTTATTTAAGACGTCACAGTTGTACCGCTCGGGCGTCGCAAGTAGTCCGGCCGAAACAATGTGGTATATAAGAAGAGACAGTGAGTATGTTATCAGAACAGGTTACAACTTACGTAGCAGTGCATCTTCCAGAGCTGAGCCCCCAGCGGCTGTGAATGATGGAGCCGCCGCAGAATCCGATGTCTCCGAACTGGGTCACCCCGCGGATGTACAGCATGTAGGGAAACTGACCCTCGGCTGCCTCCCAGCCTGACACGATGCGGGACTCTGGAAGGACGTGGATGATTCAAAACATTTTACGGCCAAAACATACAGCAGGGGTGTTGGAACGACGAGGTACGGCTCGACAAAGTATTTAGATAGAAAACTCTTTATTGTTCACAAGAGAAAAGGTTTTCGCAAGATAGACTACTTAAAAACTAGTGTAACAACCGGTGGTCTTATCGCTAAGATCACCTCTTCCAGGCAACCTTAAAATGGAGAGGGTGCAGGACATAGAAGGTGGGGTTAAGTTGTAATGCACTGAATAAATATATGTAATTAAAATAATGGCTCCGAAACCGGTCGCTCGACCGATAAACATAACTTGAATGCTCAGAGCAAATAAAAATACAGAGTCCTTACGGCGCACTGCCAAAGTGACGCCAAAATCGCTTGCAAAACTACGTGAATTCCCTATAAATACACGACTCACGCACACATACGCATTCAAAACTACGTGAATTTCTTGTCAGTACGTCGTACTGAAAACATCCGTTTTAAAAAGAAACAATGACTTCTTGCAGCGTTAAGAACTATACCTAAAAATAACACAAAAGTAAATAAGAAGAAGGATGGAATATTTCCACACTTAAGTATTTATATTATCACTTATTTTGATGAATTACACGACACGAACTTCGACTACGCACCCATGTTTCTAAAAGTGGCTTCACTTTTCGTGTTCGCGGTAGTCCCTCTGTATTTTTATTTGCTCTGAGCTTGAATGTAAGTTTTGTAATAGTTTATACTTAGAGGTAACTTACCATGTGATTGAACTGGAACGATGGAATCGGCGGAAGCCTGAAACAAATTACGTAATCATCGTAATATCTGTTGCAATGTTTAAAAAAACATATTTATTTTTTAATACAGCATAAATATATCGTTCAACGCAACGTGAATTTACAGGCTGAAAATTTTCAAGACAGTAAGAGCTATACCTACCTTAAGCGTTATAGCTACATGAAAACGGTTTGAGAAAATATTCCATGGATTTTAGATTTTTAGAGAAAGTTTGGTTAGCATTTATAGATTACTAGCGGTCCGCCCCAGCTTCGCACGGGTATAGATTATAGCCTGTCACCCGGGGATAGCGTAGCTTCCCAACAGTGAAAGAATTTTTCAAAACGGTTCAGTAGTTTCGGAGCCTATTCAATGCAAACAAACAAACAAACAATCAAATCTTTCCTCTTTATAATATTAGTATAGATGAAAAAAAATTACATTGATTAAAAAAAATATTTTTGGCTAAAACTTTTTTGATTTCATTTGTTCCTATTACTTGTAAGGGAACACAACCTCTTTGTACCCAAAAAACATGACCCGTTTAAAAAAAAAAACCCGCCCCGGTGACCAACCGTAGTATATATGCCAACCCCCCCCCCTCGCCCCCCTCTAGTTTTCACGTAGTTATTCATAAGTATGGGTTTAAATATTTTTTTACAACCAAAGAGTTAAAAAAATGGCTCATAAACTTATGTAACGTAAAGGATAACTATTGACTATATGTGACGAAAACCTAAGGTTCAACCCCCCTGCCCCTGTGACCAAACGTTGTATTTCAAAAGATCCCCCCCAAACGAGTCACGTAGTATGGGTATGTATTTCTTATTCAATAGGTTTTTACTATTCATCATTTTTATAGCCTATAATATAAACCTTGTAAATGCAATATAGTCTACATGTAAACCTTTTTTATAATTTTATGTAACAGGACCGAACGAAATTTAAAAATATTTTTTGTATAAAAACTTCCTTTTTTTATCTGTTGTTTATCAAAATGTTTCCATAATCCATGAAAAGCCTTTTCAAACCGTTTTTATGTGTTGAGATATAAAATTATATAACGGTTAAGGTAACTATACCCTTAATGTCTGTCAATATTAAAGTTAGAAACTTTCTGTTGATAGCTATAGGTAATTTATCATGTAATTATTACATATATAAACATTTCTGCTAAATATATACAATGTGATGATTAATTTAAAACATAATTTCTAACATGACTGTTCAAAGTTTATGTTTACGGATGTGGTAATACCGATGATTTCTGGCAGAGGGTATACCAGAAAATAAAAACGGACTTGTCACAATAATTGGAGATCGACCACATAAATCATTACTGGATCAAGTAATATAGAAAATTTAATCGATTTGGAGTTTTATTAAATGTCTACGACGCCCTGCGGCATTCTGAAGTGAAAGACAAGCTTTCACTGTAAAGCTATATATGAATTTTTTCAGCACAAAGGATAAACTTTAAATAATTAGGTGCATGTAAAAAATAAATAATAATTTACTTACCGATATTCCAGCAATGCAAGCCAGTAACACGAGCGCGCCCCACATACTTGCAGAAGTAATTAGTTAATCTTTGATCATATTATTATGCTCATTAACTTATCTCCAATCGCGGATTAACAGATTAACGGTGACGTCACGCTTCTCATCATTCAAACCATTTTTTTTTATTAGAATGGCTGTCAAGGCATTTTTGTAAGAAATATGCTTAGAGAAATTTGTTGTAGCCAGTTGCACCCATGTAACGAAACGTCAGTCATTCGAAATCAGTTAGCAACTGTGATGCGGAGTTCGACGCGTTGATCTAAATAAGAATGTTCAATCAAGGTTCACTCATAATGACTAGTACCTACCTAACATATTTTCTTTCTCATTTCGGTTTTATTTACTAAGTTTTTTTTCTTTTCTGTTTATTCATGTTTGCAGTCCTAAGGACTTTGCACAACTTCTACTATGGGAACCTAAACTGCAAAAAAACAGCTGTTCCATACATTTCTTTGAGTATTACATTATATTTTGCTATGAAAAAACATTGAAAAACTATAGTTTAATTATCCCATTCTGTATAATCCGCATTTATATTCAAGCGGACCTAATTTTTTTATAAAATAAAAAGTCTATCTCCATGTGATTAAGATAAGCAACTTCCAAGATATATTTTGTCCAAAAATGATCATATTTCTATGGAACAGCTTATATCTTTCTGCGTAACCCTGTATACAGGGTGTAAGGGGAACACTCAAAGCCAAAAGAAGGTAATTGTACTCATCATTATGAACAACTTTTACTATGGGACCAAACCTGAAATCGCGAAAAAAATATCAGCTGATCTATAGAAAAAGGTCATTAACCATCATTGGTCATTGACACTCGACAAAATGTATGGAACAGCTGATTTTTTTTTCGCGATTTCAGGGTCGGTCCCATACTAAAAGTTGTTCATAATGATGAGTACAATTACCTTCTTTTGGCTTCGAGTGTTCCCCTTACACCATGTATAAATTGAATGCTGTTCGTTAGTAGTAAACGCATCACTTAAGAAAGGCTGGATCGTTTTTTATTTTTTTTTAATGTTCGTAATAGTTCGAATTAGGTTTTCAGGGACAGACAAATTGGAAAAGTTGACCGGAAAATAGACATTGCGAGAAAAACTGAAAGTGATTTTTCTATGAGATTTTTGTATGAAACGTAACTATAAATGTTTACAAATGATCACGAGGTCGCAGCCCAATACGTTGGTCCGATCAGCAGTGCAAGTACCTACCGTTCTTTATTGATCGTCAAATTCGATAAAATGCCACAGAATCGATCATAGTCAGTACCAAAAAGTACTCTTTGGCCAGTACTGTACAAATAGCATTTTATCGAATTTAACGATCGCAACTGTCAAAATTGATGATCGATAAAGGACGATATTTGCACTGCTGCACTGCAAGGACCGTTCTTTATCGATCGCAAATTTCGATAAAATGCCATAGAATCGATCATAGCGAGTACTGATCAAATGGCATTTTATCGAATTTAACGATCTCAACTGTCAAATTTGATGATCGATAAAGAACGATATTTGCACTGCTTATTCTCACCACTCTCGACACCTCAATCTACGACGCACTTCATGTTGCTGAGGGTACAAGACGATGGAAAGATATCATCAGGGAGAGATTGATGGAAGGTGGTGGTCACGATCCTCAGACATGAGGAATACGATTTAAGGAGGAGGAGGAGGAGGACAGAACATTAACTCTCAATAAATTAACAAACAAATTTGATTAGAAAAAAATACTTTATTCAAAAAAAACGATTAACAAAATCAATCTCTTACTTTACGTTATACCCTCGCGTCTGGTTCTTACATCACAGTCAATTTGAAAATACCTACTTTTATAGGTTAACTGTTACATTTGGCCGCTAAATAAATAAATAAACACTATATTAGACACAAATTGTGTTGTCGGACTAACAAGATAACCTTTCACTGGTAACTAGCCCAAACATAACCAATAAGGAGCGAGAGCGATTTGATAATGACCAATGAAATCGCATGAAACACGTGACGTCACGTAGTTATCATTTTTGTGCACTTCTATTGGTCAACGTCACGACACTATAGCACAGTAGATAAGCTAAAGCAGTAGCTTGACTCCTTTTAATTTATTTCGCTCGTTTTTCATTAATTTGTCCGCTACTTCTAGGCTGACGACACACGCACGGAGAATTTCAATGACGCGGCGCGCGCGACTATCGCTCTGAGCGTACCGTGAAGTATCGCCGCCACTTCAATGCACTCCTTTCCGCCAACAATGATTCTGATATTATTTGTGACAATTATTATTGCAAAACTGTAACGAAAGTGTTTTTGACTTATTGTGAAACTTAACTGACCAATGGGACAGGGGCAAAAAAGCCGATGACTATGATGACAATTTTTATGACACTAATTTTACGTTGACATATTTTTGTTTATTATATTAGTTTTTAATTTAATTCCTATTTTTTACCAGGAAATATATTTTAGTTTAACAGTCTGTGAGATAAATGTTTTTTTTTTTTTTATATATATTGACTTGTAATGTTGGCCTTTTGGCCTCTACAGATGGACCGGACTAGTTAGCGAACGCAGAGTGCGTTCGGCATAACTTGATGGTTTAAGTTTTTGGGCGACTAGCACAAGGGCACCTCGAAGGTACGAACCTCGGCTTGGGCCGTCGCCGGGAGTGGGAATCAGACTTGCCCAGGCACCCCAGAAGGGGTGTGCCCTGGAGCTGGAGCAGGTTTGTTGAACTGAATGATTATTTGGAGAGAATCTAACCGATCTTCTAACAGATCCTGAATAAATGTTATAGGAATATATCCCTTTTTATTCCCATTGAATTTGAATTTCTTATCGAGGGGCGGGGGGGTATCTCGTTTGATTATACGATTCGGGCGTTTATATAAAGTAAAGCTACTGCTTTAGCTTACATATCTACTGTGGCTATAGGATCGGCTACGTATCGTCTCTCTCTCACTGTCACCGGCCGCTGTCTTTCTTTTTCTTTAGTGGTCATGCGCATTGGAATGCGAACTTATCTAAGAAACGAACGGGGGAGCCACTGGAAGTACTTTTTGAACAAAACTGACAGCCGTAGGAAATTGATAGTTCCATGATTTGGCCACCACAATAGTTAAATTGGTTTTGACGAAAGGCATTGGTGAAGATATATTTGGATTGAATCATGGTATAATAATATACTCCGCCAGGTATAGCAAAATGACCACGTGGGCGTCCCGCAATGATGTCATCAATACACGTACACGTGCATAAGCAAGAGCAGAATAAGTAATTTACAACAAGTTCGAGAGAGATGACTATACACCACGTAACAGCTGATTGAATAAAGTGGCAACTGGACAGTGACGTCATTGCGGGACCACTCCCAGATTGCTAGACCTCGTTTTCTTGGATCATGGATTGAATTATATATACATACAGGGTTGAACGGAACGATGGAACTAAGTCGGAAGGTGGTAATTTTCTTCATCATGTTGACAACTTTTACGATAAAACCAATCGTGACGAAAAATTCTGCTGATCCATAAAAAGGATACTCTCACTCAACAAACAAAATTATATTTGATATGCATTTTCATGGTAGGCCCATATTAAAAGATATTTATGGTGACATCCTTTTGGCTTAGTATCACCGTTCCGTGCAACCCTATAAACATTATTCGTAGGCTACAGCCCGGAGTGGTTATGTTATTAATTCTGTTAGATTTAGGTCGTTCGTACATGAGGCGACGCAAGTCGTACGAGCAGCCTAACCAGCGTTGCCAGACGTCCCGATTTTGGCGGGACGTCCCGATTTTTTAATCAAAATTAAATGTCCCGCGCGGAACAGGGTCAGTCCCGCTTTTCGGGGATAACTCGATATTCAAAAGACGAATAAGTCTCAACTATTTAACGATAGGGAAAATCAGATTTATTAAAATACATTTTCTATGGCTATTTTTGCTATCTATTGTCACGTAAACATAATATGAACTGAAAAAAAAATAAAAAAAAATCTTCTGATTATTGACGTTTTTTTACTATGTCCCGCTTTCGACGACAGAGTCCCCCGCTTTTTTCACTCAGAAAGTTCCAAAACCCCTACTTGGCAAAAAAAAATCTGGCAACACTGGGCCTAACTGACAAACGGCCACCAATTTGTCAACAAGGTTGAATAGATTGTACAAGTACTGTATTGTAGTGGTTTACTTCTTGGAGATGCGCTGTATCTTGATATTGTCGGCTCCCTCGTACACGCAGTCCGTCCGCGACGGGTACACGTTCTTGAGGTTACCTTCCGTGTCCACCACTTTCACCTGTTGATTTAAAAAAAAAACTTCTTTATCTCGTCTGATCCGGCAAAACTGGAAGGGTACAACTTTTTACACGCTTTATACGGGGTTACTCATATAGACTGTACTAAACCGAAAGGAAGTCATTGTACTCACTGTTTTAAGCTATCACGGTTCTGGAATGGTTTACGGTCGGGCAAATTCTTTTGTACAGGCTTTAAACCATTCTAGCACCACAGGCTTGCCTGGTTGGTTAATTATACCATAAGTATAATTAACCGGGTAGGTGGTTTATGGTTTAGGTAAGTTTGTGTTTGTGTAAAAAAGTAATTAGTTGATACATTTATTTACGCAGCGTAGGTAGGCCTCCCACTAGATGGACCGACGACATAGTGAGAGTCGCTGGCATCCAGTGGATGCAAGAGGCAGGCTGTCGTTCAGTGTGGAGGTTAAAGGGGGAGGCCTATGTTCAGCAGTGGACGTCTTCTGGCTGATGATGATGATGACATTTATTTAGGAAATTTGTGTTTTGTCAGGATACGATGGGGCTGACATAGACATGTTGTCTAAACGCCCCCAAAAAATTATACTTTTATTAGTTGTTCACTATAGTTATATGGTTATTTACGGGATATATACCTAACCACCTAACTTTTTAACTGTTCGATCAACCACCCGCATTCTTCAGCCTTCCCGTGAACATGGTGCATGTAACTGCGCCGATATATCGGGAGCTCATTCCACAACCTTACCACGGTAAATAACCCGTAAATAATCATATAACTTTAGTCATTGTACTCATAATTATAAACAACTTTTACTATGGAAACATATAATATAGCTCAAGAATTTGGAGATCAACTGGAAAGCGACCACAGCTTAGCTGTAAAAACACTCGGGGATTTTTTTTATTATTTAAACAGCTAAGGGGGCGTCCATAAATTACGTGAGGTGTTTTTTTTAATTTTCTGCCCCTCCCTCCCCCCCTGGTGAGATGTCGTGAGATTTTATTCAACCCCCTCCCCCCATCCGCCAATCTCACGTGAGATTTTTCAAAATGTGAGTTTCTTACGTAAACGCGTTGGATTGATATTGTAAAAAGAAAAAAACAAATTTGCTTCGTGCTTTGTTTCAATCAGAAAAAAAATTGCGTGATATTTGCCGCGACCCCCCCTCTCTCCAACGTAAGATTAGATGAGATTTGACTCGACCCCCTCCCCCCCCTTAAACACCTCACGTAATTTATGGACGCCACCCAGATTGCGCAGGTTCAACTCCTGCCAATATTTTTATTGAATTGTCTACAACAATTAAATAGGAAATCCATACATACATACGCATTACGCAAAATTACTTCCATACATACATACGCATGAAAAAAAACCACCTCTTTCTTGTGCAGGCGGGTTAAAATCCTTACTAATCCTTACTAATATTATAAAAGCGAAAGTAACTGTCTCTCTGTCTGGATGTTTGTCGCGTTTTCACGGCTGAACGGCTGAACGGATATCAGTAAAATTTGATAAAGAGTTGCTGTATATCACAGAGATGGACATAGAATACTTTTTTGACGATTTTTTTTTATCATTTTATGAAATTCTCGGAAATAAAAGAAAATCATGGGACATTTTGAGGCTCACAGAATAGAACGTAGTAGTCGAGGTCAGTTGCGTTTCACAATGCGATGTTGCCACTTCGTGCTGAGAGTTAGCCCCGCGCTGTGCGACGTTGCCGGCGCTGCATCGACTTGATTTTATGCATGGGTATAGTTCAAGTGCCCGAGAGTGACATAGGCTACTTTTCATCATCATAATCATCACAATTTTTCATCACTACGCGGGTGAAACCGCGGGGCGCAGCTAATAAGAGACAATTATATACCTGCTGCACGGTGAGTGTGTGGAACCCATCAACCGTCTCTCCTATCCCGAGCAGTAAGCACTCTTGCAGCACTTTGTCCATCACAACCTTGCAGGCGCCGAGCGAGGAGTGGGATGTCACCTCCACCAGCATCGACTTGCTTTCCACCGACATCTGCGGACAGAGCAACATTTACACAGAGTACTATTAACCTTAGAGAACTTCTCGTAGTTATCTAAACATACATCGAGTAGAATCACAAACGTGCAAAGATTACCAAAACTCTCTCTCTCTCTCTCTCTCTCTCTGTCTTTTTGGTTAGTTGTAAGGTAACCGCGATCCGATTATACAACGCCGCGCGATGCCAGAGCTACGATGACATAGCGGACAAGCGACGTTGAACTCTTTAGAACAATTTAGCATTGCGAACTATATAATTGAGGTCTAGGTATAAACATATTGTATACTAGCTGACTACTACTGTACTTCGTACGCGTAGAGCTCGGTCTTCGGCCTCGCTACTACCTGTTATAGCCTATGTGTTATTCTAATGTATGAGCTATATTATTGTAAACTTTCATTAAAATCCATTCGGTAGTTTTTGCGTGAAAGAGGAACAAACATCCATACATCCATACATACAAACTTTTGCGTTTATAATATTAGTAGGATGTACATTGTACGACGTTCGGACGATTTTTGACTGTTTTCATTTAGAGATTGTGATATAATATCATACCTAACATGGCCTCGAGCTACATCATCATCAGCCAGAAGACAGCCACTGCTGAACATAGGCCTCCCCTTTAACCTCCACACTGAACAGCCTGCCATCTGCATCCACTGCATGCCCGCGACTCTCACAATGTCGTCGGTCCATCTAGTGGTAGCTCAAGCTACACCTAATTTTTATACCGACTTCCAAAATGGAGGGGTTCTCAATTCGGTTGTATTTTTTTTTCTCCGTCGTTTATAAACCGTTTCTTATTAGTTTAAGGAAAAATAAATATTTTTATAAATATGTATATATGTAATATTTTTAACCTATTTCACTGGAGTATACTACCGGCTACATTAATCTTATCTACAGAACTCTAGCAAAAGTTTACAGAATTTTCAGTTTTCATTTAGATTTTCAGCTGAGTTGCAGCTGTTACAGCTAAAACTTGAAACTTTTATAGATTACCCAAAGCCAAGTAAACTATGTTCATGACATTCACCAACATGCATTGGGCCAGGATAGTGGATAACGACATTTACGACCCGTTCTCTATCTTTGGGATAAGGCCGGTGTCCCAGCAGTGGGGCCGTGATAGGCTAATATGATAAACCTATGTACAGTACCCGGCGGTAAGTAATGCACATCGAGTTAAAAAGGGAGACAATCGGCTTCGTAGAGTTCGTAGAGCGTCGTCTCTGTCACTCACTACATCGTGTGACGTGCGACAGAGACGACGCTCTACGAAGCCGATTATCTCCCTCTTTAACTCGATGTGCATTACTTATCGCCGGGTACTGTACTATGTCTTAAGTTAGATATCAAAGACCGCATGTAATTTCTTATTTCTTTATTTTCATAATTGAGAAAGAGGCTACAACAGTTAAACATCGGCCAGAACTTCACTCTTAGCTAAGTAGAAGTTGCCAGCCACCGGAATTCCATATTTTTGTGCAAAATTCTCTGTAGAGAAGTTAATCCTACCTCTGCAAACAGAATATAATTATCTATTGTAGTATTCTACATGGTATAATAATCCGAGAAAAAATGGCCACGTGGGCGTCCCGCAACGATGTCATGATGTCAATTTACAACAGGTTCGAGAGAGATGACGATACACCACGTAACAGCTGATTGGATAAAGTGGCAACTGGACAGTGACGTAATTCTGGGACAACTGCCAGAGTAGAAGACCTTGTTTTCTTTGATCATGGTATTCTATATGTAAATCTGTAACATAGTTAATAACTAGCGACCCGCTTCGCACGGGTGTAATTTACGTGCGGAAGCCGGGGCGGGTCGCTAGTTATATATATAAACCTTCCGTGAAAATGTATCTAACTGAAGGTGAAAACCGCATCAGAATCCGTTTCGTGGTTTAGGAGGAATTAGCGGCCATACAGACATACAGACAGACAGACGCGGAAAGCGACTTTAATTTATAGTATGTAGAGATTATAAAAAGTCAATTTGTTTATCATACAATTATATATAGTTATTATTAATTATTTAGACAGTTAATTTAACTAATACTTTTTATATAAAGCGGGCTCGAAAACATATGACAATGTCCCACCAGTCACACTAAGCGGCAGCGTCCTTAAAAGAGTCTCAATTTAAGTATCTGGGTCATTGGGTCACCGATACGGATGACGTGGATATGGAGAGGGAGCGCAGGGCGTTGTCAGTCAGGGCTAACATGTTGGCTCGTAGGTTTGCACGATGTACTGCACAAGTAAAGGCGACGCTGTTTAGAGCGTTTTGCCAGTCCTTTTACACGTGCAGCCTATGGGTCAAACATACCAAAAAGTCCTATACGACCCTGCGCACCCAATACAATAACGCCTTCAGGGCGCTGATGGGGCTACCACGGTACTGTAGCGCATCAGGGATGTTTGCGGACGCGCATATAGACGGTTTCGCCGCACACACACATCGTCAGCCATTAAATGTCCACTGCTGAACAAAAGCCTCCCTCTTAGAGAGGGGTGTTGCCATAATCCCCACGCTTGGCAGGCGGCTTGGAGATCGCAGTACGTTCACCGTGTACTAACAGGACGCTGCTGCCCATCCTCCGGTGGTTCTGGTCGCAGTTTTAGGACATACCCGGGTCCGCCGCAATTATGCGCAAACGTGTAGCGTCCCTGATGCGCCGCGTGCGGGACAGCTCCAACAGCTACCTGCAGCTGTTCGCCTGGCAGATGGACCTGGACTGCCCAATAATGCAGTACTGGACCAGAGTTCATGTTGAGCATTCCGGGTCTAAGCCGAAATATAGATTAAGATAAATTATTGATATTTGACTTTTAATTTTATTTGATTTTGATTTTTATGTATTATTATTATTTAATTTTTTGACATTTTATATAAATATGGAATTATGTTTTCTGAAATAAATTGATTGAATTGAATACTAATAATTCTTACGGTATTTTTATACCATCTCTCTAGATTTGTACGCCTAACAAACTAGGCAAAACATGATACAAAGTGACAAATATTTTAACCCACCTATTGTGCGTGCGTTTTTAAATGTGTGTATGATTAACTCGTGTTTTGTGCAAATAAACAATCTTTATCTTTATAATAAAATTTTAATTTAAAAAATACTTGTTAGCAACAAGTTTTTTCTCATTCTTCTCAGAAAACCGTTCATTTGATACCCATAATTATCATGATGGTAGATAAGAACATATTGTCCGCTATAATGGGGTGTCCGCCATATTGAATTTATCATCGGACGGACGGACACACAGACAGAGACAGCGTAGGCTTAATAATAGGGTCCCGTTTTTACTCTTTGGGTACGGAACCCTAAAACAAAATGTGTGAAACCCTCGTCAGTTCCATAAGGGACCGTCCATGAATCACGTGAGGCTTAAAAGGGGGGGAGGGTGTTTGCAAAAATCACGAAATAACACAAGGGGGGAGGGGGGTGTAGTAAGATATGACGTGTATTTATTTTTTCGTCAAACGCGCGATTTCTAAACCGAAAAGCGGCGTGTAGTGTGACCTTGCCAATCAAAAACAACCTGCGACCTTTCTGTCTAGACGTCCTTAATTTCAGAATAAAATTAGATTATACTTTATACCTGTATTTAAAGACTAGTAGGTCGCCCCTGCTTCGCACGGGCGAAGGCGGGATATATAGCCTATGTCAACCGGGGATAGTGCAGCATCCCAACAGTGAAAGAATTTTTCTAATCGGTTCAGTAGTTTCGGAGCCTATTCAATGCAAACAAACAAACAAACAATCAAATCTTTCCTCTTTATAATATTAGTATAGATAATATAAAAAATAAGATTCTTTGTAGGTACTAAAAATACACGTGATTTTGGGTGGGGGCGGGGGGGGGCGGGTTAGTCTTAAACCTCACCACGTATCACCAAGGGGGAGTGGGGCGGGGAATAACAAAAAAACGTGATTAATGCACGGCCCCTAATAATATAGGGTTGTGTTTAGTTTAAAATAAATTTGTTTCTTACGCGGAACTCAGGATGACAGAATCTATTTCACTCGGTGGAGCACAGTCAGATTGGAACAGATAGAGACAGTATCGATGAACGCCGGTCCCTGGGAGAGGGGTCGGTGGAAGATAAAACGCCACCACCCTTGTATTATCCGACCTCAAATCACAATTAGAAATTCCGTCCACCCACCAGTGCAAGAACTGCTTATCCTGTTGGAGGCCCGGAAATTCTGGGTCTGCAAAAATCGATTTATAGCAATGAAATTCGACAAAAATAAAATGAATGGACGAGCCCGGACGAAGCGCATTTTTGAAGATTACAAAATGAGCGCCAGCGCTCACATAGTTTCAGTCGGCCTCTAGCCGTAGGAAGTGCAACACAAGATTATTGTTACATGATAACGAAACACCTGACAAAATTATGCCTTCGTGTGCTTTCCCGATGTGTAAATACACAACAAAAAACCGCTATCTATTTTTTGTAACAAATGTACTGTACACGGTTATAATTACGTGTTGAAGTATATATTCGACGGTTTTTACACGTTTTTACTGAGCAAGTTCAATGGTTATGGCCCGTCCATTCATTTTATTTTGGTCGAAGGCAATGACGATGTAAATTATCTTTGATGCATGGTACAACACTGGTCGATTTATGGTGTTTGTACTTTTTAGACCCGGGCAAGTCCTAAAACTGCTGGCTATGTTCATCTTTATGAACAATTTTTACCATGAGACCTACAATGAAACCGCGAAAAAATATCAGCTGTCCCATACATTTTATCGGATTCCGATGACCGTTTTCTATGGAACTGATGATATTTCTTTTGCGATTTCAGAGTTTCTTCCATGTTAAACGTTGTTCATAATAATAGGTACTATAGTCCCCTTTCGGTTTAGTACACCTTATAAAAAATGAATAATTAGAAGTTTTGTTTTCAATTTTCGGGGAATCGCGTGAGATGTTTAATAGCTTAATAATAATATTTAGGATTAACTTACCTACCATGATCAAAACATACTTTAGTTTACAATCACAATCCCATCCAACTTGAGGGGGTGAAGTGGCTATAAGTGGGGAGATAGTGTTGCTTGGATAGACACAAGTATCACCGAATTGTATCTACAAACATAATTCAGTTAGGATATCATTATTTATTGGCTTTATAACATAATAGTAGGCCGCCCCTGCTTCGCACGGGCGAAGCCGGGATATGTAGCCTATGTCAACCGGGGATAGTGCAGCATCCCAACAGTGAAAGAATTTTTCAAAACGGTTTAGTAGTTTCGGAGCCTATTCAATGCAAACAAACAAACAATCAAATCTTTCCTCTTTATAATATTAGTATAGATTACACGCAAATGACAGCCTGCTACCACCCATACATTGTGGATTTACCTTGAATACATCTATTTTCTAATATTCTAAAGACAATGTGTGTATGTATGTATGTGTATGTTCCCTATGGACTCCGAAATTACTGGACCGATTTTGAAATATACTGTACATGGTTATTATTAGGTGTTGAAGTATATGTCCGACGGTTCGACTCGCTTTTCCTGATCAAGTTCAATGGTTAAGGCCCGTCCATCCATTTCATTTTGGTCGAAGACAAAATATATGTCACCCAGCAGGCCTAGTACGGGCCGTGGACAAATTGTCTTTCCACCGTTTTTATCCCGCGAGAACAAGACAAACGTATCCATATTCTAGCTTTGTCGCGTCTAGGCGTGGATAAAAACGGTGGAAAGACAATTTATCCACAGCCCATGCTAGGCCTGCTGAACCATCACAAGACATTGGCAAAATTGCGGCAACACCGCAGAAGCCACAAACAAATGTTGAAGTTGAAGAATTATCATACCGAGAGTAAAGTTTCCGGTGCGGTCGTCAACACATCCCTTGTTACATTGTACTGTTCATAAATATATTGAAGCTCCTCTCTTCCTTCTGTTATGAAACAATCTTTATCATCAGCTCTTGCCGACATTAATGTTTCAACTATCACCAACAATAATGTCAAAGATAACATTTTTCTATTGGAACCACCTTCTGTGTAGCTGTAGAGAATGAGTCGTGCAAACATTTTCTGCATATATAGCCAAACACCGTGTCATAAAATGACTATGGTATCCAGTAAAGCTAAAGTACTCACTATATGCTTGTGGACCACTCTAAGATAAATTTTCTTACATTTTGCATATCTTGCAAATGTCGCGGCGCGAATGCTGGGCATACATGATTTTATTAACATTTATTTACCAACAACAATAAACAAAAACAAACATAATAAAAAAAAATTTTTTTTTTTTTTTTTATTGTAATTTTTTTGCTTACGCAGTTTCTACGTCCAAGTACGTAAACAAATATGGTGTTTTGCGACCAATGACAGCTCGATTATCCGATATCGAGATCATTATTAGCCTATCATGTTTCCACACACACACAGGCCTTCTCTCAGAGAGAGAGAGAGAGAGAGGATGCGATTTGTTTACGTGACTGCTTCTAAAAGAAGAAACAGCTCTGGGACATGGCTTTTAATGAACTTAAAAATGGAACTAAAGCTACAGCAGGGCTGCTAAAGCACTCATTTTATCTTTAGTGTTAAAGTGAGACAAACTTACTTAGTAGCAATGCCAATCAACATTTGAATTCCTGTCAGACTGTTTAAGGTAGACATTTAAACTCAAATTCACTGAACTATTGGTCGACATAACATTTTTATGTACTGTTATTTAATCTATGACATTACGCAGCTCTGCTTAGCTCAGGTTTGGTGGACTCGGACCTTATGGTAGGTGCTATGTAATGGGGTGAATTCTGAAGGCGCACGATTCAGTACTAAAATAACAGTAACTGTATGTTCGTGGCAACTATTGTGGTAATATTTTAACTATGCGCATGATTTTGATTTATGACTTTATTTTTAATTTTTAAATACTGGGAGAAGCCACTGGCTTCCGAAACACAGTTTTTTACTAGTTCGGAGCCAGTGGATTCAATTGTGTTGTTTGTATTTTCCTTGTGGCAAATAAATATTATGATTATGATTCAACAATAAACAATATAAGTATTATTTTTTTCTTGATTTTATCATGCGACCAGTCTTTTTTTATTACAAGCAGATGAGGTGAAGGCTTCTTAGCATGGAGGGCGCTGCTCCCAGTGGAGCCCTTTTTTTTGTACAAGTCAGTTTGTTTGACTTTGGTCGAATACGTCCCGCCTCTTTTTGAGCCGGGGTATGGTTTCAGGGATAGTGAGTTGACCCGCAAGCTGATTCTGGTGTTTTTCTAGTCTCTGTTTGTAATTGGCTCCACGAGTAACTATTTATTTGTCTACCATAGCCATGTTGAGATATTCATGGACCTCTGTTGTTCTGGTAAACCATGGTGCGTTTGATATTTGTTTGAGGATATAGTTTTGTGCCCTTTGTATGGTCATGATATTTGAGGCACTAGCAGAACCTCACAATTGTATACCATATGTCCAGATTGATTTTATGATTGCTTTGTACACAAGAAGCTTGTTGTCCAGTGACAGTTTAGGATTTCGACCCAGCAGCCAATGATAATGATAATGATAATTTTATTCATAACTAGCGGTCCGCCCCAGCTTCGCACGGGTATAGATTATAGATATATCACCCGGGGATAGTGTAGCTTCCCGTCAGTGAAAGAATTTTTCAAATCGGTTCAGTAGTTTCGGAGCCTATTCAATGCAAACAAACAAACAATCAAATCTTTACTCTTTATAATATTAGTATAGATAATAATTACATGTCAAACATTTCAAAAATAAACTATAATTTAATCATTTATTATTAAAAATAATAATAATACAATGTCAATCTAATAATCATAATTAAGCATTCGTTATTTATTCCAGTTTTGGGATGAATTCCTCTACGCTATACGGATACGGCGCCATATCGGTCAGAAAAACCTTAAGTTTCTTCTTGAATAAATAAAGCGACTTAGCGTCCCTAGACCCCGTAGGCAATAGAGACTCCGGTATTTGAGGTTGATTTCGTTAAACAATATTTTAACACAAAAATCTCCAATCGCTTTATTTGTCGAACTAGACCAGATAAACAAGGAAAACTGACTTATCTTTGTATGTTGATATAACATGTCTTTACTTCGTATTTTTTTTATTGCGGATAATTCTACGTTTGACAACCACGCCTGTTGGTAAGCGACGATGTGGTCAAAGATGAAGCAAGCAAACTTAGAAGATACCAATTCACTCTGGCCTTGAAAAGGGCCAGATTATATCTCTCAGGAAACAAGGAAGTCGGCAAGTTTTTAATGTAATTTGTAAATTTGTCTGTTCGTATATTTTAACTATTAAATATTCGTATATGGCATATTGAATTATTGATTGATTTAAATGTAATTTTATCCTGTTTCCATTTTTTTTAAATAAAGTAAAGGCTTGCGTTGGCCATTATCTCGCCTGATGTTAAGCGATGATGCGGTCTACGTTGGAGCACGCTTGCCTAGAAGAAACCGATTCACTCGTGATTTGAAGACACCCAGATTGTAACCATTGGGGAATACCCATTCAGGCAGCGCATTCCACAGACTAGCAGTTCGCATAATAAATGTGGAATCAAAGCGCTTCGTACGGGTTTTCGGAATATGACAAGTGACAATATCGCATGTCGAAAGGCAGACTAATGGAGTAAGTAGTATGGTGTGCATGTGTGCCAATTTCACTCCACTACGCCGCTTATTGGTCATATTAGCCGGTCATTGTACTAGGTACAAGTTTAACTAAGAATGTATCCATTATCACTTTTCTTTTTGAAATATGTAGATGATTATTTTATTCTTCACCCACTGGGCAGGCTAAAGCCATTAAGGCTATAACGCCTCATCTTACTTATTTTAAAGAAATAGTATGCCCCAGTAAAGAGAGAGAAGAGAAGAAAAAGAGACTTTACTGAAGGTTTCTATGGAGTTTTGGAATAACATGAAAATACATGTTTATATCACTTGACCACAATCACGAACATTAAACAAATTATCCACCATTATTACACAGGTACACTCAAAAATTATCAATTAAAATATCGACTTCAAAATTAGTCATCATCATAATTTCAGCCTATCGTGTTCACTTTAGAAGCCGTGGTAGCCCATTTGGGAGACCGCTAGACTAGAAAGCGTGAGGTCGTGGGTTCAAACCCCGGGCCCGCTCTTTGGAGCTTATGTACGGACTTTCGTACCACTAGCTTTTCGGTGAAGGAAAACATCGTGAGGAAACCTGCATACGTACGGAGAAAGGAATTCAATGGCGTATGTGAATCCACCAACCCGCACTGGGCTAGTGTGGTGGATATGGCCCAATCACCCTTTCGGGGTAGGCTAAAAGTCCAGCAGTGGACTGTTAAAAGGCTGACTATGATGATGATGATGTTCACTATTGGGACTCAGGCCTTTTCTCAGAGAGGATGGGCCCTAATCCACCATGCTGACTGCTGCATGTGCTTAGTGCATGATGGAGAATGAAAAAAATACACATTTAGAAAAATAATACAAAGAGGCAACATGTTCTTTTCATGGCTCTAAAACTCCTGGGTAGAATAAAGGTGTACCTTAGAGTTGTCCGAGTTGGTGATGGGCGGGAAGCTGATGACCTTCCCGCTGGCGTCCTGCAGGCACGGGTAGAGAGGCTTTCCTTCCAGAAGGTACAGGTATCTGGGGACAGTAGTTGTACTCATTAAAGCTTTGTGTTTTGCGGGTCGGTGGAGGATGTACATCATGTGTTGTCGGAATGTGCGCGGTACGAAGTCCCGCGGCGAGCATTGTCGCCCTATGGCAATAATATAGGTTATATTGCAACAGTATCTTGGCTTCACCTGGTTCCAGAGAATCCACACATTATAGATCAGCGATCAGTGGATATCGCACACCGTGCGATTCACACGATCTTTCTTGCCTCATACCTGCAAAATGTGGCATGAGCTACCTTCCGCGGTGTTTTCGAGAAACTACAACATGGGGGGCGTTCTGCAAAACTCTTAAATAAAAAAAAAATGTGCGATCCAGAGTTCAAATAACATTCAATAATACGAAAAAAAAAATCGATTGTTTTTTAGTGGTATGAAATTGATATTTTTCACTTCTCATGCTCGTAAAGTTCTTATTTATCTCCGGTGTATGCAGACTAAAACTGTGTTTTTTTTTGAAGTGGCAGACAAGCTACTGTGTCTGCATAGGCACCTACAATACCCGGGGCATTGTCAGTGCATTGCCTACTTTTGAGGACTCTATTCACTCTTCGTTAGAAGCTTCGCTTTTTATGCTCAAATAAATAAATTCAACATCTTTTAAATTATTTAAACAGGTAGTTTCTAACATATTTAATGTAGAAAGTTTGCCTGGGTTTTTAATAATACCCATAGATCAGGGTAGAGTATTATTAAAGACTCTGTTTTTTTTTTCACTAAAGATATTTTACTTACAATATCATTTTATTATTTCCTCGCAATTAAAGGGAAAAGCCGAGTGTATAACTCATGCACAAAACCCATTTTATCCTTGACTTAAATATCCACCTTCGCCTTCGGCTTAGGCTGATAAATGTCTCGGTTTAAATGGATTGCTTTATGCACTTGTTGCACAATCTACTATTTCTGTGATATCTCTTTATCAAGCATCCTCAATGAGCAAGATGTCCCCGCTTTTCGGCAATTTTTTTAAAATAATTGTGCTCAAAGACATAGCTGTCTAAAACATGTCTTACTTGTGTATCCCCGAGTAGACATTCCTCTTCTTCTCCTTCCGCAGCGCCTCGGCCTCGGCAGTGAGTTGCTGAACGAGGTACTCGCCGGAGCACGGCTTCAACCGGGAGAGGGGAGTCAGCTTGAGCGCTGCTGGGGGCCTGGCCGTATACGTTAGATCTCCTGAGGAATGCAAGCAAAGGCAAATTGAATTTGTGTTTTAATAAAGAAAGGGACTTATATTCCAATCAGTAAAACTTTTCCGAAGAAAACTGAAACATTTTTACTGTTAAGTTAGGCTAGCCGGCTGAGGCAAAATTGGCTCGCGAGCCGTGCTCGGGCCATGCTCGGTCGCTATGGACCCTGTAATTCACTTAAACCGACCGGCCTCCACACCGACACCAAATGGCTCAGAGTCGAGGCAAAAAGCGTCTGAGGCAGCCCAAAACACGTGCACACTGGCCAAGGCAAATTGTCACGCGAGCCACGCTAGGGCCATGCTCGGTCGCTATGGACCCTGTAATTCACATAAACCGACCTGCCGACATACCGACACCAAATGGTGTAGAGCCGAGTGCATGCTCGGTCAAGGCATAGAGTGCCCGAGGCAGCCCGAGCCACGTCCATACCAGATAAGCCAAATTGACCTGTGTTTGGACCGTGTTCAGTCGGTCTGGACCGGGCTATTGAAACTCAACAAAATCTGACAACAACAACAGCTCAACAGCAGATTTTTTTTTAAATTCTAAGATTGGTCCTTCTGTAATTTTTTTTCATAATGATGAGTACAATGACACCTCTCGGCTTAGTAACATTGTTCCATATAACCCTGTAAAAATGAATATACATACCTGGTGCTATCTTGTTTAAATCGTGCGTCGCTATAGTTGCCGTATTTCTCTTGTCACAAACTGTGTCATGCAGCTTAGTCTGCATTTGTATAAACTTCTTGAACAACACGTCATCAAATGCTAAGTCCTTCACCACACAACAGAGTATGTATGGTCGGACGTTCGCCACATGCTGCTCCATGATTTTGACCCTTATCACATCATCTTCTACGTGTAATATCTTTAACGCGTGGCATAGTTGTTCTTCTTGGGTTTCAGGAGGTGGGTCATCCTTCTTGCCTTTCTTTCCTTTGGCTTTGCCGGCGGGTTGTGATGCATCACCCTTCGGACAGTGGTCTCTAATATAATCTAGGATTTGCTTTGTGCGGCACTGATCTACGAGTTTCATGAAGCGCTTGTCGGATAGCTTGTTACCCTTGAGATTCAGTTCTGAAAGTTTAAAAAACAGTGAGTTTGTGACAACAGATTTTGCTCCTTTCCAACACAGATTTTGATATTTCAGTGTGGAGGTTAAAGGGGGAGGCCTATGTTCAAGAGTGGACGTCTTCTGGCTGATAATGATGATGATGATGATGAGATTTTGATATTATTTGTGACAATTGGAAAACTGTAACGAATGTGTTTTTGACTTATTGTGAAAACTTAACTGACCAATGGGACAGGGACAAAAAACCTGATGACTATGATGATAAATTGTATGACAAACAAATTTTTACAGCAATTTGTTGTATTTATTATATTAGTTTTTTAATTTTATTTCTATTTTTCTAGGAAATCAATTTTAGTATAACAGTTTGTGAGATAAATGTTAGTGAAATCTGTCTGTTTTTATTCTCAAATAATTTGAATTTGAAGTGTCAGATTCACAGATCTTTTTTATTTATAATTATGAGCCATATTTCAAAATGCATTGTTCTAGTTTAGGTATAGGTATTTGGGTATAAAACAGAAAATTAAAGCCATAATTGTCAAGACAAATAGAAAACAAGTAAATCATAACATTAACATTGTTTGTGTATGTCAATAATTTAATAAAGTCCAATCTGAAATTTTCCCTCTGAGAGTTTAACAAAAATTTTTTTTGTAAATTGTAGGTAATAAGTTAAAATGTTGAATTTTCCAAAATTATAAGCCATTATTTTTAATTAAAAAAAATACACATCTATTTTGTTGCAGAAATTGAATTTTCTATAGATATCTATTTGATAGAATCAGAACGCCAAAAATCCAATTTTTGTAGCTTTTTAGTCATAAAATGTGATAGGGCAATAGAGGGAAAAATTTCTTATGCAATAATAAGGTAAATTAAATAATTAAATTGCACCATAACACACTGTAAAAACTTTTTGAAAGCAATTGGCCGTTCAAATGTAGTACCATTAAATTACTCTCATGTACATACAAAAAATGCGGCATATTGTGTTTCATACATCTTCACGTGGTTGCGGTGAATGTAGTGTCTATCCTGCTACAGGTCTGTGGACAGAATGTAGGGCCAGGCTACCACATTGTTAGTCAAAAAGTTTATTTTACAGCATTGAGTCACAATTTAACCCTATTGCACAATTATTTTACCCCTAGAAAAGCAGTAAAAATGATGCAAAAATAATCTGACACTTCCTGAGCTCCATTCAATATTCATTTATTTCTAAATTAATAAGTATCTAGTCATAAGTAGCTAACAGACGAGACGGACTTGGCTGACGGACCGCTGTCCAAGGAGAAAATTTTCTCTTTCTCTGCCATTTGTGGTCCGTCAATCCCGTATTGTCTGTTAGCGCTTTCCTTTTTTTTACCTTTCAATTTTGACATGCTGGCGACTTCTCCAGGAATAGTTTTTAACTGATTGTCTCCTAGATCTAAATTCTTTAAGGAAGGCATGCTTCTAGCGACATGTGCCGGCAACTCTTGGATTTCATTACCTTTCACCTTAACATCAGTCAGGTGAGGCAAATTAGCTTTTTCTATATTAATAAAAGTCTTCAGTTTGTTATTGGACACGTCTAGAGTTATAAGGTTGGGCATGTCTCCAATTGTTGGCATCTCTTCGATTACATTGTTGCTGAAATTGATGCTGGTCAACTCTTTCATGTTGCTCAAGTCAGGAATACTCTTCAATTGGTTCCGAGAAAGATCTAGCACTTTTAATTTGGACAATGAGGTTATATTTACGTTGAACTCCTGAATCTTGTTACCAAAAAGAAGTAGCGTTTGCAGGTTGACCAGACGCTTGATGTCATCTGGAATGGCTTCAAGGCAAGTGTCGCTAATGTTTAGGAGGTTTAAATTCGCAATACTGAAGATAGTTTTGTCCAATCCGTTTTCGGCAATACGCTTCGAGATTGAAGCACCCGCCAACTTGATTTCGTGTCTATTTTCCGCCTTAGCAGTCGTAACCTCAGGCCACACACTCATTTTGCAAAATTTAGAAAAATGTGAGCCCAAATACTAATAGAAACTAATAAACATGGATTTTCTATTTTTTACTAAAAATAGTGCGTGCACCACAAAGCAAAGAAACGGGAAAATCAAAAAGACGACGAATTGAATTGACATTATTGACAGATAAAAAAGCTTACAATTACAAGTTGTAGATTTTTTTTGAGCAGGCTATTGGTCTTTTGTATTTTACTGTCATCAGTTGCCCCAGTAAAGTGGTGGCGATTTTAGAGTGGATTCTATGGAGTTTAGGAAAGATGTTCGAAAATATGTACAATGTTTCACCTTTACATTGCTTCACTTGTAGTCATTCGTTTATTAGCGATCGCAAGAGAAAACGCTACAATACATAATACCGATATACTGATAGAAGTTGAACTCCGATCGCGAATTTCCGGACCCCGATTTTTTCAACTAATGTCAGTTTGTATATGGCAACTGCGTCAATCACGCAGAGCCAAAAGCCCCAATACAGGGAAGAAAAAAAATAAACTAATGTCAGTGACGAAGATGTCACTGTCTAAATAAAATTGAAAAATTCAAAATTCAAAACAAGTTGTGGCAGGTTTTTGTTGTTTGTTGTTCAGATTCTCAGAAAACAAAAATAATATTTTTTTAATATCATCCATGCACATTTTAATTTTATGTTTGACAACGGAAATTGAAGATGAGGCGCAGCCAAGCGCCTAGCCAGACTGGCTCCGGTACTAACGTATTCAAGAGTCCTCTTCCCGACGCAGCCAGACGGAAACGGCGGGAATGTGCAAGGATCCCTCTGGCTCAGAAATCACTGTCCCAAACCCTATCGACCTCCGATCATGAGAATCTAATCCGCCAGATATTATGCAAGCCTTTCAAGGTGCCGATTCCGAACTACGTATCATCTTACTGCGGGAAAAGTTTGGGGTTAAAGAGGAGTCAGGTTAGACGCGCTTTGCACGACCCGGATGAACCAAACGCCCTAGTTTTATACCGTCCTCCTTATATACCCGAGCATGAAAAGATGAAAATGAAGCCAGAAGACCTCAGAGTAGCTGTTGTAGTTGACCCAGTGCTTGGCAACATCTTGAGGCCACATCAGAGAGACGGAGTCAAGTTCATGTACGATT
Source organism: Agriopis marginaria (assembly GCA_932305915.1). NCBI lineage: Eukaryota > Metazoa > Arthropoda > Insecta > Lepidoptera > Geometridae > Agriopis > Agriopis marginaria. Next base: position 926,707 of record OW029935.1, read on the forward strand.
GTGTCACAGGTCACCAAATAGAAAACGCTTACGGATGCATTATGGCAGATGAAATGGGTTTGGGTAAGACACTGCAATGTATTACACTGCTCTGGACACTGTTAAGACAGGGACCAGAGTGTAAACCAACTATTTCGAAAGCAATCATTGTCTGCCCAAGTAGTTTGGTTAAGAATTGGTACAATGAGATTCATAAATGGTTAGCACAGAGAATCAACGCTTTGGCAATGGACGGAGGCTCCAAAGCTGATATAACTTTAAAGCTACAGCAGTTCATGAACACATTTACGGCAACACGTGTAGCTACACCTGTTCTGATCATCTCATATGAAACTTTCAGGATATACTCCAATATACTGCACTCCTCTGAAGTCGGGCTGGTCCTCTGTGATGAGGGGCATAGGTTGAAGAACAGCGAGAATCAGACATACCAAGCTTTAATGGGGCTCAAAGCGAAACGGAGAATTTTAATCTCAGGAACGCCAATCCAAAATGACTTGACAGAATATTTCAGTCTAGTCCATTTTGTCAATGAAGGTATCTTGGGCACAGCTCAGGCGTTCAAGAAACGATTCGAAAATGCAATTTTACGAGGTCAAGATGCGTTAGCTAGTGCTTCGGAAAGAGAAAAAGCCCAGGAATGTCTTCAAACCCTGACCTCAATAGTCAACAAGTGTATGATCCGCAGAACAAGCAGTCTGCTCACAAAATACTTGCCAGTCAAGTTTGAACAGGTCATTTGTGTTAAAATGACTCCACTTCAGACACAAATCTATAAGAATTTCATTAACTCTGATGCTATTCGAAACAAGTTCTCTGGCACCGGAGAGAAGAGCAACACTTTGAGCGCTCTTTCAAGTATCACTACCCTCAAAAAACTCTGCAATCATCCCGATTTGGTGTACGATAAAATAATTGAAAGATCTGAAGGTTTCGAAAAGGCGAGAGATCTACTCCCAAGCAATTATGACATCAAAGATGTGAAACCGGAATACTCTGGAAAACTCATGATTCTTGACTGCATATTAGCCAACTTAAAAACTAACACAGATGACAAAATAGTCCTCGTTTCAAACTACACACAAACTCTGGACTTATTTGAGAAACTATGCCGCAAAAGATGCTATCTATATGTCAGACTTGACGGTTCCATGACTATCAAAAAGAGAGCCAAAGTTGTTGAAAGTTTCAACAGTAAAGAATCAAAAGAGTGGATTTTCATGCTGAGCTCTAAAGCTGGAGGCTGTGGCTTGAATCTCATAGGAGCAAATCGGCTTATAATGTTTGACCCAGACTGGAACCCGGCCAATGATGATCAGGCAATGGCTAGAGTGTGGCGGGACGGGCAGAAGAAGCCCTGCTACATCTACAGACTACTAGCAACAGGCACTATTGAAGAAAAGATATTCCAACGGCAAGCACACAAAAAAGCCTTAAGCGACACTGTCGTAGACCAAAATGAGGAAGCCTTAAGACATTTCACTTCCGAAGATCTGAAAGATCTCTTCAGGCTAGAAGAGAACACATTATCAGACACTCACGGAAAGTTCAAATGCCGTAGATGTGTTAACAATATACAAATAACACTGCCTCCTGAAAATTCTGACTGTACTTCTGATTTATCAAATTGGTACCATTGCGCGGACAAGAAGAGTCTCGCTGATTTGGTTCTGAAGCAATGTTGGGACTTAGCTAAGAGTATATCTTTTGTATTCCATCAAAGATCGGCTAAGACTGAAGCTCAGATAGAACAGAACAAAAAAGAAGATAAGGAGAATGTACCAGAACGAAAAAGGAGAAAGATAGAAATAGACGAAGACTATTCTGAGCCGGATCATAGTAGCGATGAAGATTATGAGTGATATTATATTTATTTACATTTTTTTTTTTGTGGAAGAAGAATTATGTTAAATGTAAATATATATTTTTTGATTTAGGAATTGTGGAGAATATTTCTGTGATTATAATGTTGTTATGAATTCTTATGACTTTTACTGGGGACTAAAACCGTGATAGTTTAAAACAGTGTTATATTTCTGAAGATATAAAATGAAGTGAACTACTGTAATAGTAACTATTATAGCAACTGTTATACTAACACACATCACATCATCAGCCATTAAATGTCCACTGCTGAACAAGGCCTCCCTCTTAGAGAGGGGTGTTGCCATAATCCCCACGCTTGGTAGGCGGCTTGGAGATCGCAGTACGTTCACCGTGTACTAACAGGACGCTGCTGCTCATCCTCCGGTGGTTCTGGTCGCAGTTTTAGGACATACCCGGGTCCTACTATACTAACAGGTCCCGGGTTATACTAACAGTTGTGTGGATTTGGTATGCTGACCAAGTTAGACGACGGTCCGTCAACCAAGTCCGACACGTCTGTTAAAGCCCTAACATGGGGTTCTTTAAATGGGATGTTAACAGTTTTAGGTCGGCGACGTATCTGTAATGTCCCGGTGTTACGGGTATTTATAGGCGACAGTGATCGCTTATCAAGCGGCCGTTAGCTTGTATAGCATAAAAAAATCTTTACGATAAATCTAAGAAACGCAAGACATTAAAAAATTCATACAATAAAAAGTTTAAAGTTGTTTGGACCAATATGAAATTAACGGGAGGTTATCCGAGGCGCGTAGGCAACAAAACGCTCCCTCAGCCCCCGCCAAGTTATAGCGACGATGTATTTTACAATGCTAGAGTCAGGACGCCCGCGGGGGGAGTGCAACGACAAAAACGAGCATAGGTCCGACCTCGATGACGCCTGGCGCGGCACTGAACGCGGCGCGCCAAAATTCTCGCGTCCTTTTTACGCTTTTAATTTCACTAAAAAACGACACTATTCACTATCAAAAATCTATCCAAATAAAAAAATGCTGAATAATATTGCCTTTCAGTACATGCAATTTTCAAGTTGTTACGAGTTTTCATAAGAGCATAAAATGAAAAAAATAAACTAAGTCGACATTGTTTCAGATTTTTTTTTGATCGAGGAAAGTTTATTCTATCGTGTTTTGAACCAAATCATAAACTCTAACACAGATGTATCTGTGACATGTATTTTTTTCCAGCTCAAATATTGTAATTTAAGTGAATAAAATTGATTTAAAACCGTCAAATTTGGTATAAGAGGGTCTTAAGTCGTGACCAAAATGCCGGCCTCTACTTTGCTGCAAGGGTGGCGATGCGCCATACAACGTGGTAATGGGGCCAGCATTTTGGGAAAAGTTCCCACTGGTAACGGTTTAATAGAATGATATCACATCATCAGCCATGAAACGTCCACTGCTGAACAAAGGCCTTCCTCTTAGAGAGGGGTGTTGCCGTAATCCCCACGCTTGGCAGGCGGCTTGGGGATCGCAGTACGTTCACCGTGTACTAAAAAGACGCTGCTGCCCATCCTACGGTGGTTCTGGTCGCAGTTTTAGGACATACCCGGGTCCAGAATGATATGAATGGTTTAAATTTGTTGTTTTTTTTTTTATTATAATCTTATATATAAAATATATATGATAAATAATAAACGTTGAAGTCGTCATGATTGAGATCTTGTTTCTTATATTTTTAAGTACATTTTCAATTATTTTATATCTTCAGAAATGTTGTTATGCGCGAGCGAGATAGTATGTCATACCATAAAGCATGTTGCATAGGCCCTTAACTGAAAGAATGAAAAAAATAAGTTAAATTTGTTTTTTTATTGACAAAACATTAGAACTTATTATAAAAAATATATAAGATTGTCCCATTACTAATAATAAATTATTCCATGAATTAATTAATAATGTTCTAATATCTAGAAAACCTTTGATTACATAAATCAAAGACAGGGTGCGTTTCTACTGAAGGAAGCGGAGCTGTGAAGACAGGTTTGAAAAAAAATAGATCTACATTTTGTCACCGACTCGACTGATGGTAAGCGACTGTGTGGCTGAGGATGGAACACGTTGATCTAAAAGAAATCTATTCACTTAATCCTTGAAGATTTTATTTTATTTATTGAACAAAATCCACAGCCCTTTAAAAAACAAAACAATAAACTACGAACTTAACTTACGGCCAATTAAGGATTTATTTTACACTAGTAGGCCGCCCCTATGGGGTTTATAGCCTATGTCAACCGGGGATAGTGCAGCATCCCAACAGTGAAAGAATTTTTCAAATCGGTTCAGTAGTTTCGGAGCCTATTCAATGCAAACAAACAATCAAATCTTTCCTCTTTATAATATTAGTATAGATTATATTACTTATCTAATAACTACAGTCGTATATTATAATAAATGTATGTATGTACGTGTGTGTGGGTGGCAGACTGTGTTAGTGTGCATGAGAGGGTGGGTGTGTGTGCAGGGGCGGATCCAGGATTTCATTGGGGGGGGGGGGGGGGGGGGCATTCGATGGAATCAAATCGGAAAATTGAGTCGAATGTATGGAATTGCTTGGTGTTTGGGGGGGGGGGGGGGCATGGCCCCCATGGCGCCTCGCGTCAGTGGAAACGCACCCTATTTATATTGCTTATTTAAAGTTAATTTTCTTTAATGCTTTATCTGATATTCTAGATACCACCAGGGGCCGTACGGCTACCTGTTTTAAGCGATTCTGTTTAGGTGATTGCGAAATATCGCGCGACCGCAAACCGGATCTCGGCGCGTTAAGGTTCACATTCGCGTGATTTTCCGCACTACGTTGCTCTGAGCCCGCGTTAAGAGGTAGCCGTAATGCCCCTGGTATTATTTCTATATTGATTCTAATATTCTATGATACAATCTTATTATCACATGATTGTAGCACATTTATCACAAACATAAACACCTAAACTGCCATTACCTTCTTCGACACAACACTAAAGCTATATATTAGGGTATTTGACTGTTTTTACGCAACCATTTCAAATTGTCTATAATATTATAATAAAGCAATCTTGCGATTTAATCCTCATATATTTTTATTTGTATTTGTATTACAAATGGACAATTAAAATTAAAATTATTAAAGTACCTAGTAAACGCTTACATAGAATACTAGCTGAAACCCGCTACTTCGTACGCGTAGAGCTCGGCATTCGGCCTCACTACTACAACCCCCTTTTGTCATCCTTAATTCGGCCCTTTCGCAAAATCCTTTCTTAGCGGACCTCTGCACCCCATAAGGAGGAATCTACCTGTCAAATTTCAGCTTCGTAGGTCAAGTAGTTTTCGAGATTTCGTGCTTAATGAGTGAATGAGTAGATGAATTTCGCTTTTATATATAACTAGTAGGCCGCCCCTGCTTCGCACGGGCGAAGTCGGGATATATAGCCTATGTCAACCGGGGATAGTGCAGCATCCCACCAGTGAAAGAATTTTTCAAATCGGTTCAGTAGTTTCGAAGCCTATTCAATGCAAACAAACAAACAATCAAATCTTTCCTCTTTATAATATTAGTATGGATATAGATATCTTTATATCAAGAGAATAAAGAAAAGCGCCATCTACTGGTATGGGTTGCGCTTCTATTGAAATGTTGTGTAACTTGACTGCGATACTAGCGCTACGGTAATTTGTAGAACTCTTTTGTACGCTATCTGACTGCAGCGCTTACGGAAGTTCGAGACAACCTATAGCACGCTCAAATTACGATGCCATCTAAGTTCATACGGTTTTTAGGCAAATTTCCGAGCTACGCTCTAATGTTCCGCTATTGTCTTTCCTCTTACAGGTAAAAGCTTGTAAAAAGGAAAGCCACATTAGATCCTTGTGGGTAGATAGTTCCACGTCTTCATATCCCCAACTATTATAGCAGGGTTCCGTTGACTTCAAGGAGTATGATTTAGTGTTTACGGAACCTGGTTCTCTAACTGGAGCAGCTGAGTTTGAGTCCGTACGACCAGCTGGGAGGCTGCGAGGAGAACCCTCGCTTCTCCGCTTCTTCGTTCACTTCAAACGGTCGCCGGAACAGCTGCAGTAGAAATCGCACCTGGAAACCACAGAGAAGTTTTTTTTTTTTTAATTAGAACGGCTGTCAAGGCATTTTTGTAAGAAATTTGTTGTAGCCAGTTGCACCCATATAAACGAAACGTCAGTCATTCGAAATCAGTTAGCAACTGTGATGCGGACAAAGAACTTTATTTATTTATTTCGTTTATTTGCCAGTGTACACAAATTACATGAGGTCCTTAAAACAACAAGTTGGTACAAAGACCCTGTTAGGGCGCTGCAATTTTACTTAATAACAATTTGACACATAATATTATCTTAAATTATAATAATAACTGCAAACAAAAGCTTTCTATTAATAAAAACAAAATAAAACTATGAGCTTAATATTTAATTTCTATTGCTAAATTACTATTTTTCTACCACTTATCGTCCATATAATCTTGTATACTGTAGTAGGCCTTTTCAATGAGTTTTGACTTGACTGTATTTTTAAATGAGCAATCTTTAGAAATGTTTTTTATGGTGTCTGGTAATTTATTATAGATTTTAACACATCGGTATTCAGGACTACTTTTATATATTTCTAAATTGGGTACAGGGAGAGCTAATTTGGTTTCACGGCGCTTGTTTTTATCGAAACTAAATAAGTTTAAGTTTTTCCTAACAAATATGACCACTTCGAGTATATAAAGAGAGGGTAGGGTAAGAACTTTTTCTGTGATAAAATGCGGTTTACAGCTTTTCCTTTGTTTAATATTTACAATAATTCTAAGGCATTTCTTTTGTGCAATGAATAAATCTTTCGCTTCCGAGCTATGGCCCCACATAATAATGCCATAGCGGAGCCATGCGTATGCATACCCGTAGTACGCGGACATGGCGCAATCTTTTTTAGTGTTTGTTTTTAAGGCTGCGTATAAGGCAAGAAAAATTTCTGATTTCACCCGCGCGTCTCGCATCACCCGCATTAGTGTGAAACACAACCACGGCAGCGCGGCAGTCGCGCGCAGCTAAAGTCTACACAACTCGCGCACTCGACCTTGTAAAGCGGCAAGGAGCAATAACACACAGGATAAGCATAGTGTTGGTGCACTTGGTGTTTTGGCGATTAGCTGAGTTCGGTCACGGCGCGCAAAACCGTAAATTGTTTATTTCACTTTTCAAAATTGTATTTGTTATTTATTTTTAGGTTTTCTACAATATAAAAATAATAAAGTATATAAATTAAATTAATATAACCTAAATAAATTCTCTAATTAAAATATTACGCTGGAGACAGTTTCAGAAAGCTAAACATTAAACTAAACATTAAACTAAACTAAACTAAACTGAACTATGCTATGCTTTGCTAGGTTGAACTTGCCGGGATAAGACCAAAAAACCCAAAAACCTCGTGGCACGGGGTACCCGATCCCGGGTCATATCTCCTAAACCAGACCTTTAACCCAAAAAAAATTACAAAAAAATATTCAGATTTTTACTTTTGAAATCAGTGAGAAATACATTTAAATAGAAATAAAGAGGGGTGAAAACCAACCCCTACCACGCCCAAATTTTAGCTCGAGGTAGTAAAGCTCATTTTAAATTTTATTATTTTTTTTGCAGATTTTTTAAGGCTGTGGCTTAGGAAATATAACTAGTTCTAGTTTTTAGTTTATATTATAGTCTAAGTTAGGTCTTAAGATTTTGACGACCTGAAATACCCGGCTCCTCAAACATTTTGTCCCAGGTCAATCCAGGCAAGAATAGTTAGCTTCACTGGCTATCCAACGATAGGTCATTTAGTATTTTAAGACTGGTAGGTACATAGTAACTTGAGTTACTAAGTAGCGAGGCGGACCCTAAATACCCGATTTTGGACGATTTTTTTGAAGGTCCATAACTTTGGACACAAAGGTCCAATCAAAAATCTGACGTCATAGGCATCATTTTTTCTGGCAGACGAAGACGTCAAACTCAAAAACTCGGCTTTAGGACCTAACCCTAAAGACCCCAAATTGGGTTTGAAATTACGTAACCGGAATTTCATGTTAAAAATAACAAAATTTTTCAACACAAAAAATTCAGTGGTGTAATAAATAGACTATAATTTTTTTTTTTGGCTTTCTACTCTCACAATTTCAGGAAATAAATAATATTAAAAAAAAATGTGTTTATTTAGTTTGTAGGCATAAATAATAATAAAATAGAAACACAGTAAACACACGTGTGTAGAAAATAAAAAGACGCGTCTGATAAGCCCAAATTCGGCTATTTTTGTGCAAAGGATGCCTTTCAAAATATTAAAGAGCAAAAATCCGTAAAATTTTCGTAATTTTTTTCAAAAACCATCGATTATCTCAGAAACAGTACGTCTGAGGTCATTTTTGTAAAAAAAATGGAAATCGGATGTCAATCCGGACTTTAGTTTATAACATTTCCTGAAACTTTCCCCCCCCCCCACCTCCCAATCTTTTCAAACATTTCGGAGCGTCGGAGACAAATTATGACCGGATTTTGTGTATAGATCAAGACTTGGTCTTCTTACCCGGACCCCCCTCACCAAAATCCCACACACTACCCCAAAATTTAAAAAATTGTAGAAAACTTTACCGGATCGTTCCACATGCCATCAGTAGCCCACGGACATACCCCCACCCGCCTTCAAACAACTTCCGTAAATGCATGCTATGCTATGCTATGCTAAGCCATGCTATGCTATGCTATGCTGTGCTGTGCTGTGCTGTGCTGTGCTGTGCTGTGCTGTGCTGTGCTGTGCTGTGCTGTGCTGTGCTGTGCTTTGCTTTGCTATGCTATGCTAGGCTATGCTATGCTATGCTATGCTATGCTATGCTATGCTATGCTATGCTATGCTATGCTATGCTATGCTATGCTATGCTATGCTATGCTATGCTATGCTATGCTATGCTATGCTATGCTATGCTATGCTATGCTATGCTATGCTATGCTATGCTATGCTATGCTATGCTATGCTATGCTATGCTATGCTATGCTATGCTATGCTATGCTATGCTATGCTATGCTATGCTATGCTATGCTATGCTATGCTATGCTATGCTATGCTATGCTATGCTATGCTATGCTATGCTATGCTATGCTATGCTATGCTATGCTATGCTATGCTATGCTATGCTATGCTATGCTATGCTATGCTATGCTATGCTATGCTATGCTATGCTATGCTATGCTATGCTATGCTATGCTATGCTATGCTATGCTATGCTATGCTATGCTATGCTATGCTATGCTATGCTATGCTATGCTATGCTATGCTATGCTATGCTATGCTATGCTATGCTATGCTATGCTATGCTATGCTATGCTATGCTATGCTATGCTATGCTATGCTATGCTATGCTATGCTATGCTATGCTATGCTATGCTATGCTATGCTATGCTATGCTATGCTATGCTATGCTATGCTATGCTATGCTATGCTATGCTATACTATACTATACTATACTATACTATACTATACTATACTATACTATACTATACTATACTATACTATACTATACTATACTATACTATACTATACTATACTATGCTATACTATGCTATACTATGCTATACTATACTATACTATGCTATACTATGCTATACTATGCTATACTATGCTATACTATGCTATACTATGCTATACTATGCTATACTATACTATACTATACTATGCTATACTATGCTATACTATGCTATACTATGCTATACTATGCTATGCTATACTATACTATACTATGCTATACTATGCTATACTATGCTATACTATACTATACTATACTATGCTATACTATACTATACTATGCTATACTATACTATACTATACTATACTATGCTATGCTATGCTATGCTATACTATACTATACTATACTATACTATACTATACTATACTATAATATACTATACTATACTATACTATACTATACTATACTATAATATACTATACTATACTATACTATACTATACTATACTATACTATACTATACTATACTATACTATACTATACTATACTATACTATACTATACTATACTATACTATACTATACTATACTATACTATACTATACTATACTATACTATACTATACTATACTATACTATACTATACTATACTATACTATACTATACTATACTATACTATACTATACTATACTATACTATACTATACTATACTATACTATACTATACTATACTATACTATACTATACTATACTATACTATACTATACTATACTATACTATACTATACTATACTATACTATACTATACTATGCTATACTATGCTATACTATGCTATACTATGCTATACTATGCTATACTATGCTATACTATGCTATACTATGCTATACTATGCTATGCTATGCTATGCTATGCTATGCTATGCTATGCTATGCTATGCTATGCTATACTATGCTATACTATGCTATACTATGCTATACTATGCTATACTATGCTATACTATGCTATACTATGCTATACTATGCTATACTATGCTATACTATGCTATACTATGCTATACTATGCTATACTATGCTATACTATGCTATACTATGCTATACTATGCTATACTATGCTATACTATGCTATACTATGCTATACTATGCTATACTATGCTATACTATGCTATACTATGCTATACTATGCTATACTATGCTATACTATGCTATACTATACTATACTATACTATACTATACTATACTATACTATACTATACTATACTATACTATACTATACTATACTATACTATACTATACTATACTATACTATACTATACTATACTATACTATACTATACTATACTATACTATACTATACTATACTATACTATACTATACTATACTATACTATACTATACTATACTATACTATACTATACTATACTATACTATACTATACTATACTATACTATACTATACTATACTATACTATACTATACTATACTATACTATACTATACTATACTATACTATACTATACTATACTATACTATACTATACTATACTATACTATACTATACTATACTATACTATACTATACTATACTATACTATACTATACTATACTATACTATACTATACTATACTATACTATACTATACTATACTATACTATACTATACTATACTATACTATACTATACTATACTATACTATACTATACTATACTATACTATACTATACTATACTATACTATACTATACTATACTATACTATACTATACTATACTATACTATACTATACTATACTATACTATACTATACTATACTATACTATACTATACTATACTATACTATACTATACTATACTATACTATACTATACTATACTATACTATACTATACTATACTATACTATACTATACTATACTATACTATACTATACTATACTATACTATACTATACTATACTATACTATACTATACTATACTATACTATACTATACTATACTATACTATACTATACTATACTATACTATACTATACTATACTATACTATACTATACTATACTATACTATACTATACTATACTATACTATACTATACTATACTATACTATACTATACTATACTATACTATACTATACTATACTATACTATACTATACTATACTATACTATCCTATACTATGCTATACTATGCTATACTATGCTATACTATACTATACTATACTATGCTATACTATCCTATACTATGCTATACTATGCTATACTATGCTATACTATACTATACTATGCTATACTATGCTATACTATGCTATACTATGCTATACTATGCTATACTATGCTATACTATACTATGCTATACTATGCTATACTATGCTATACTATGCTATACTATGCTATACTATGCTATACTATGCTATACTATACTATACTATACTATGCTATACTATGCTATACTATGCTATACTATGCTATACTATACTATACTATACTATGCTATACTATGCTATACTATGCTATACTATGCTATACTATACTATACTATACTATGCTATACTATGCTATACTATACTATACTATACTATGCTATACTATGCTATACTATGCTATACTATGCTATACTATACTATACTATACTATGCTATGCTATGCTATACTATGCTATACTATGCTATACTATACTATACTATACTATGCTATGCTATGCTATACTATGCTATACTATGCTATACTATACTATACTATACTATGCTATGCTATGCTATACTATACTATACTATGCTATACTATACTATACTATACTATGCTATGCTATGCTATACTATACTATACTATGCTATACTATACTATACTATACTATACTATGCTATGCTATGCTATACTATACTATACTATGCTATACTATACTATACTATACTATGCTATGCTATGCTATACTATACTATACTAAGCTATACTATACTATGCTATACTATGCTATACTATGCTATACTATACTATACTATACTATGCTATACTATGCTATACTATGCTATACTATGCTATACTATACTATACTATACTATGCTATACTAAGCTATACTATACTATGCTATGCTATGCTATGCTATGCTATGCTATGCTATGCTATACTATACTATGCTATACTATACTATGCTATGCTATGCTATGCTATGCTATGCTATGCTATGCTATACTATACTATGCTATGCTATGCTATGCTATGCTATGCTATACTATACTATACTATGATATACTATACTATGCTATGCTATGCTATGCTATGCTATGCTATACTATACTATACTATGATATACTAAGCTATACTATACTATGCTATGCTATGCTATGCTATGCTATGCTATGCTATGCTATACTATACTAAGCTATACTATACTATGCTATGCTAAGCTATACTATACTATGCTATGCTATGCTATGCTATGCTATGCTATGCTATGCTATACTATACTAAGCTATACTATACTATGCTATGCTATGCTATGCTATGCTATGCTATGCTATGCTATGCTATACTATACTATGCTATGCTATGCTATGCTATGCTATGCTATGCTATACTATACTATACTATGATATACTATGCTATACTAAGCTATACTATACTATGCTATGCTATGCTATGCTATGCTATGCTATGCTATGCTATACTATACTATGCTATGCTATGCTATGCTATGCTATGCTATGCTATGCTATACTATACTATACTATGATATACTAAGCTATGCTATGCTATGCTATGCTATGCTATGCTATGCTATACTATACTATACTTTGCTTTACTATGCTATACTATACTTTGCTAAGCTATGCTATGCTATGCTATGCTATGCTATGCTATGCTATGCTATGCTATACTATACTATACTTTGCTTTACTATGCTATACTATACTTTGCTATACTAAGCTATGCTATGCTATGCTATGCTATGCTTTGCTATGCTATGCTATGCTATGCTATGCTATGCTTTGCTATGCTATCCTATACTATACTTTGCTATACTATACTATAATATACTTTGCTATACTAAGCTATGCTATGCTATGATATGCTATGCTTTGCTATGCTATGCTATGCTATGCTATGCTATGCTATGCTATGCTATGCCTTGCTATGCTATGCTATGCTATGCTATGCTATGCTATGCTTTGCTATGCTATGCTATGCTATGCTATGCTATGCCATGCCATGCCATGCCATGCCATGCAATGCTATGCTATGCTATGCTATGCTTTGCTATGCTATGCTATGCTATGCTATGCTATGCTATGCTATGCTATGCTGGCAATGCTATGCTATACTATACTATACTATACTATACTAAAATAAACGAAACACGCGAAAGCCCGTTGGTCCAGTTGATAGTGAACCTGCCTTCTGAGCTTGGAGGCGTGGGTTCGATTCCCACCTAGGACAAACAGTTATGTGATGAACGTTTGTGTTTGTTCTATACCTGGTTGTTAATAACTATAATCTATTTAAGTATGTATGAATTATTTAATTAAATTTCATTTAATTTATGAAATTATTAATTTAAAAAAAAAAAATTGTTAATTATTATTATATTTTTTTATTCAATAAAAATTTTATTTTACTCAATAATTTTGATTTTTAGTAGTCTTTCTGACTGTCTCTCTCTCTCTCCTTCTCTCTCCACACGAAACACTTAGACTCTTGTAACTATATTACCGAGCGTACATAATAATAGATGCCCTAATGATAGATGGCCTAGTCGTATCCATAATTATTAATACCTGTAATTTTTTCTTAGTAGCTTTACCTAGTCTGCGCTCTAGGTCATTGGCAACACTTGGTTGCCGCATCAAATGGTCGCGTTCGAGCCATAGATTTTTTATGTTATCCATTGTTTGAAAATACAGTAGGTGTTGATATAATCGCACTCGGAAGATAAATCTAGGCGAATAGCAAGCGCGTGCGTCCTTCCCCGTTGGAGCATAGTGCGGTACTGAGGTTGAACGGAGCATGTTTCGCCATTTAGATACAAAGCGCAACAGAATAAGGTTGAATATCGGACTTGCCGTTTGACCGAATAGTTGCTTAGAACTACAGGACGTAAGTCTCAAATCGAATATAATTTATTATGAGAGTAGTAATTAATCTAGGTAAATTTTGTCTTAGCACTGGAAAACAAACTATATTTTCCTTCGATGAGTATTTATTTTAGATATGTGACTGAAGTTCTATACAAGAAAAAATCAAAAAAATCAGCAAAAAGGCACCATTTTGAAAACAATAAAGTATCGAGTAAATATCTTGCTATTATGTTTCTGTCTTAGTGCCGGAAAGAAATGAATTGAAAAATCACATATATCAATTATTACGTTGATAGGATATTGGTTTAGATATAATATCATGGCAAATTAGCATAAAATTTCGGAGGCCCCCTCTTAATACACTAAGAGCATATGTAAATTGTGAAATTTTAGAGCAAATTTTTTCTATGTGGGGTTTCCAGTTGAGGTGCGTGTCGAGGGTCAATCCTAATAAATTACATTCACTAGTTTCTTTTATTTTTATGGTCTTAGTTATTGGTTTAAGGTTTACGTTTTTTTTCTGATACGGTTTGAATTGTAAAATGTTAGTTTTTTGTCCTTTATTTCAAGGTTATGGTTTTGGAGCCAGAGTTTCAATGTATTGTAGGTTTCGATAATAGTCGAATTAGTGTCTGTGGAGTTATTAGGGCTATTGAATAGTAGGGAAATGTCGTCAGCAAATAGGACACAGAGAGGATTACATATTTTGGGCAGATCGTTAATATAGATAAGAAATAATATGCAACCTATCACACTGCCTTGAGGAATGGACCAGTTTGTTGTTACTTTATCTGACAGTACAGTTAGTACTTCTCTCACATTCTCATCTAGACTTTCAATTTCCACACATTGTTGCCTATTAGAGAGATATGATTTTAGCCATTTTAGTGCATTTCCTCGGATTCCTACCCCGTGTAGTTTTGTGAGTAGGATAGAGTGGGATACCTTATCATAGGCTTTTGTTAAGTCTAGTAGGAGCCCTATGGCATAACATTTTTGTTTTATGACGTTAAATATTTCTTGGGTGTATTTATATAGTGCTAGGGTTGTAGATCTATGTTTTCGGAAACCGAATTGGTTTGTGTCGAGGATATTGAACTTTTCTAGAAATGTATATAATCGATTTGTCATTGCCTTTTCAAATATTTTGGAGAATGATGGGAGCACGGCAATAGGTCTGTATTGACTGGGATCCTTTGAGACCTAACACAAAAAGGTAAGATCCAAGTTCTTTGGATGCGGAGTTCGACGCGTTGATCTAAATAGGAATGTTCAATCAAGGTTCACTCATATGCCTGGTAACAAATCTTCCTTCTCATTTCCGTTCTATTTCCTTCAATTTTCTGCATGGCAAATATTAATTTGTTCAGGGCCTGTTTGTATGCCGTGGCGTGACACTTTCTTATGCCGTCATGTTACACACCGTGACGGCTTTTATTTTCCTTCTAGGTGTGATACGCAGCACCTGCTCAGTTAAGAAAAGCGCAGTGCAAGACGCTCGCCTGATGGTAAGCGTCATACTTGTCCATAACATAAGAAGAGCCTACCTTTAAATCAATTATTTTATTTTAAATAGAACATTCTAACTCAATACGATACCAAAACCGTGGATACAAACCCAACATTTTGAGAAATACATTTTGCTAAAGAGGCATTTTGCGAAAGGGACATTTTGCTAAAAAAGGCATTCTGCGAAAGGGACATTTTGCGAAGGGCGAAAGGGACATTTTGCGAAGGAGATATTTTGCTACCAGGGGAGATTCTGCGGTGAAGAACCATTGGAACCTTGGTTTGAACCATTGAAGTATAACAACTTAAGTGTTTTTAGGAACAAGGATTGTACATTATTAGGTTCACTTGATACGATTTACTTATTCTGGAGTATTACCAGGTGTGTTGGTTTCCAGGCTTCTCTTCTTCTTTCGAAGGGCCGGTGAAGCGGGAAGGCGGTAATTGGAGGATCCGAAAATACCAAGAAATCGAAGCGCTGGTAGCGGAGTCCAACATCATTGGTGAAATTAAAACCCATAGACTCCGCTGGCTCGGACATCTCGAGAGAATGGGAGAGGATCACGCCGTAAAAAGGGTTTATTTGGGACTGCCTGAGGGCCGAAGGCCCGTCGGCTTGTCCAAGTATAGATGGAAAGATGAAGTGGGGAAAGATCTACAGAAACTGGACGTACATGACTGGCGTGAGCTTGCGCAAGATAGAGAAGAATGGCGTCTTTTAGTATCGAAGGTCAAAACACATTTTGGGTCGCTGCGTCAACATAAGTAAGTACAGTGTAATCTCACTAATCCGGCACTATTAAAAACCGGAGGGTGCCGGATTATTGGAATGTTCGGATTACTGGGTTATACTGAAAAAGTCATAGGTAATAAATAAAATAAAGCATTTCATAGAGAGAATAAATGTATGTAATGTATTATGGAACAATTGAATTAACATGTAGGTACATATGTAATTAATGATAAGTTAAAATATGATAAGTTTTGAGGTTAGACTGGTAGTCGATGACGCAGCGACCAAAGCGCTCACGTATAGAGGGGTAAGGGAGGCGTGGGCGGAGGGTGCCGGATTATTGGACGTGCCGATCTATCGAAGTGCCGGATTAGTGAGATTATACTGTATTACCACAGGAATGTTTACCTTTTCGAATTCGTTCTTTTCAGCGTCAGCGATAGCTTCTTGCAGCATCCAGTTCCTCGGCACGTATATTGGATTCACTCTCGACATCCTCTCCTTTCGTTCTTCTTCACTCACTGAAAGAGTTTCATAAAAAAGTTTTTACTTTTTGACCCCCGCTTTTGTTATAAGTTTTTACACCATCTGCTCGACAATGTCCAAATACATATGCAACCTCAACGTAAAGTAAAGCATTATCTCTTAAGGGACATAAAGTTGTATGAAACTCCTTAGGGAATTAAGTGATTTGAATTTGGTATGTCAAATTCGGGTAGAAACTCGTGGAAAACTCAAAAAGTAAAAAAATGCCCAATTATGACATTCTAAAGAGATTTGTTCGAAAATCGAACTGGCCACCATAAGCAGAAAAAAAAAAGGTGCGTTTACAAAGAATGTAAGCGCACCTTTTTGGCTGTTTCAGTGAAACCTGGCTTTTTATTGTCTCGCAGGTGTGCAAAGTAGAGTATGCTCCTCTGGAATAAAGCCTGTCTTCGTCTTGGGCAGCTTGAACCCCTCGCTTCACTCAGGACTCTATATAACTCCCTCGCTACGCTCAGGGTTCAATATGCTGCCCGCGAAGTAAGACACTACTTTATTCCCTTAGTGCATAATTTACTATAACGAGTATGTGTGTCTGTTTGTGGCATTGTAGCTCCCAAAAGGCTGAACCGAATTTGATTTATTTATTTTTTTGTTTGAGAGGTGAATTGATCGAGAATGTTCTTAGTTATTCAAGAAATCTGTTCCGCCATTTGAAAATTATCACATTTGCTCTTTTATGGATCGAGCACATTAGGACGGGCCGCAGCGGGTCGGGGCGCATCGCAAAAATCACTTTAATACATTTTATATGAAGTATCGCAAACTATGTAAAATTTATTTGTGTTGTTTTCGTATTCATTAGCGCTGTTGACATGATTCAAAACGCACCCTAGGTATTAAAAAAATAAGGTTGTGGAATGAGCTCCCGATAGAGTTTTGGCGCCAACGTGGAAAAAGACATGTCGGCTCGTTGGATTATTTTCCTAAACTTGTGTATTTTCGAGTGTTAATGTGTTCTAAATGGTGAATTATTATTCATTAAGTGCTCGTAAACGTGCTCGAGTGTGGCCAAGTGATATAACGAGGTGAAACGTGTCTTTTCGTGTTGTTTCCAAAACTCCATAGGAGCCTCTTGTAAAGTTCCCACCACTTTACAGAGGCATGAGTTTGACTTGACCGTGACTTACTTAGCTTGACTCTGACTGTGACTATGACTTGTTTGACGTACAAAACAGAAAACAGAACAACATACAAAACAGAAGAATAGGCGGTATGGCCTTAAAGGCTTTAGCCTGCCCGATGGGCGAATTATAACAAAAAAATATTATTTGTTTTGTTTTAGGATTGCTGGTCATATTTTGTTTTATTTTAAATCGCGTTCGTATTTTTGTTAACGTGACGTTTGCCAAAGTGCCCTAAATGCAGGCGGTAGCCATTAATTTAAAAAAAAAATACATGCACCATGTTCACGGTATGGTGGTTTACCACGGTAAATATCCCGTAAATAATCATATAACTTTAGTGAACAACCGTGATAGTTTAAAACAGTGTTTTATTAAAAAAAAAACGTTGAACAACTTACCATTTTCTCTATCAAGCCTCTGTAGGTATGCTTCCACCCATTTCTCCCATCCTTTCGCAGCGGCGATCTTTGCTAACGACCATTTACTTTCCAACACTGCCTTGTCTGAGAGCTGTTTTCTATCTACCTGCAAATTTAAATAAAGTTGATGATCATCATCGCTTAACATCAGGCGAGTTGGCGGTCAAGCGCAAGCCTATTATTAAAAAAAAAAAAAAAAAAAAAAAAAAACTTTTTTGTCAAGTAACATTTTCACTTTTTGGTTTACTAATTTGGTTCCTAAGATTTTATATTTTTCATCTTCATCATCTTTCACTTGGCCAAATTTTATCAAGATCTGTTTAGTCCAGAAAGTTAAACAGACAGTTTTATCTTCATCATCATCACCACTATATGGACCGGCGACATTGTGAGAGTCGCTGGCATCCTGTGGATGCAGATGCCAGGCTGTCGTTCAGTGTGGAGTTCTAAGGGGGAGGCCTTGTTAAGGGGGGCTTTGGACTGATGATTGTATTATGTTCATCTGTCATTTTGAAGATCCCATGTTTTGATATTCAAAAATACAGATGAGATGACAGTTTGACAGCTGCCAATGTGACCGGAAGGATCTTTACGCTTCAAGGACTGAATTTTCAAGGTGCTTTAGGAATTTTTTAGACATTCAAGGAATTGGACGAAAGTGGAAATATAAATTCAGAGAATTGGACGTTTATAAATATTTAAGACTAGACTTTCAGGGAATTGGACGACTTCAAGGTTGGTCACAGGACTGAATTTTCAAGGTGGTTTAAGGACTTTTTTAAAATAGACATTAAAGAAATTGGACGAAAGTGTAAATTGACATTCAGAGAATCGGTCATTCTGTAATTAGACGTTTATGGATATTTAAGACTAGACTTTCAGGGAATTAGACGACTTCAAGGCTGGTCACATAGAATGTCATTCTGTTCATAATGTTGAGTAAAGCGATATTCTGTCCATTGTCTAACGGAGCACCCTGTAGGAACTACAGGAACAACTGCTGATTTACCTCAGCTAACTGCCTGAAGGTAGCCGTGAAGTCTGCCATCGTGTCCTGCATCAGACCCAACAAACCGTCTACCAGGGTCTGGTCGCCATCTTGGATTTCTTGCAGCCCTAGTTTTAGCAGGTAAGTTTTCCTGTAAGTAATTTTTATTATTAATATATTTAGTGGACCCGGGTATGTCCTAAAACTGCGACCAGAACCACCGGATGGGCTGCAGCGTCCTATTAGTACACGGTGAACGTACTGCGATCCCCAAGCCGCCTGCCAAGCGTGGGGATTATGGCAACACCCCTCTCTAAGAGGAAGGCCTTTGTTCAACAGTGGACGTTTAATGGCTGATGATGATGAAATTTGGTGGTATTGTGAGTGTTACGTGCATGTGTAAGGGTGTCAGGTTAATAAGAATACTTAATGGTTGTCAAATTCAAATTCAAAATATTTATTTGTCAGAACATGGTAGGTACACATACATATAAAGTAGCATACATGGTCGTAATAATGGAGACGTATCTCATGTCCTTGCCTCTTACAGCGTACAAATGTTAGTTTTTATTATATATTATTATTAGTTTTTGTTAAAGTTAAAAAAATAACGAAATTATGTCTAAGTTAGAATATTGTTAGAATCATATTTTAGTTTGGTTGTATTTTATACCTTAATTAGATGTTTATTACTACCTATATAAGCTATTATTATCATTTTATCTTTTCCTAGTACCTAGTCTCGATTTTATGTCAATTATTTAGTCTACATTACATATCAAAACATTTTTATCATTAAGGAATTCTGAAATTTCATAGTAGCTTTTTTGTGCTAATAAAATTTTAAGTTTATTTTTAAACATTCCAATATTTAATTCTCTGATAATTTTAGGAATTTTAGTATATATTAAAGGAGCCATACAGAATACACTTTTTTGCATGAGTGCAGTTTTGGCCGTACGTGGGCAGAGTTTCATCTCGGCCTGTGTGCGAGTTCGAATACCAGCATCAGTCCAACTACCAAAGAGATGTTGATTTGATTTTACAAAAGTTGCTATTTCTAATATGTATAGCGATGGTAATGTCAGAATCCTGTGTTTTAAAAAGTATGGTTTACAGCTATCAGTCTTATGAAGATGAAACATAGCCCTGACGCACCTCTTTTGGGCTTTGAAAGCAATTCTTTTGTCAGTAGAGTTCCCCCAGAATATAATGCCGTATCGTAGAATAGATACTGCCATGCCATAATATGCAGTAATTAGAGCTTCTTGATTAATAACTAATGATAATTTAAACAATGCGTATGCCGTCGAGCCCATTCGTTTAGTTAATGTATCTATGTGTGCTTTCCAATTAAGTTTACTATCGATTGTCAATCCAAGAAATTTAGTTGAGTCCACTTCCTTTATGACTCTACCATTATATTGCAAAACTATATTATCACGTACTGTACGCTGCCGAAAGTGGATGATGTTCGTTTTGTCTAAATTTATTTTTAGGTTATTGTCATCTAGCCATTGAATGATTGATTTTAAACTATCATTTATTTCTGATTCGTAAGTGTTTTTATTTTTACAATTAATAGTAACTGTGCTGTCATCTGCGAAGAGAGTCGTAGGATGGTCTAGTGCTTTAGGTAAGTCATTGATATATCCTATAAATAGAGGTTGTATTCTGTTTTTTTTAAAATTATTATTATCTTTTGGTTCTTCCCTTCTGACACTTGGTCAGAAGGGAAGATGGACGGTGGACCAAAGCAGTCACAATGGTGTCCGCGGAACGGAAAGCGACCACCGGGCAGACCACCAGCCCGCTGGTCGGACGACATCGTTAAGACAGCAGGAAAGCATTGGACAAGACTAGCACAGGACCGGAAAACATGGCGCGCTGAAGAGGAGACCTATACCCAGCAGTGGGTGGAAAATGATGATGATGATTATTATATTTTCTGTGTTGTCACCTAATTATTATTGTTTTGGTTTTTATTAGCCGTAAAGCCGGGTGGGTCTCCAGCCTGCGCCCTAAATCTAACAAAACATGTTTAGCCAACATGTTTAACAAACATGTTTACTCAACATATTTGGCAAACGTTAGATTTATTATATATTATTATGTTCATTAGTGATTCAGACAGAGTGTGGTGCGAGAGGTCACCAGCCGGTCCCAGCGGAAGACCAGCGCCGGTTGTTTACGACCGGCGTCTTGCTGAGTTGGAGCCGGTTTGTGACAAATATAATAAGCCTTGGTTAAGATTAGTTTAAATTTAAAGTTCTTTTTTACCATTAACGAACATTTGTGTTTGTTCTATATCTGGTTGTTCTATCTATTTAAGTATGTATTTAAAACTATATATGTATGTATATCAGTCTCTGGCAGCCATATCACAAGCTTTGCTTAGTTTGGGGTCAGATGACCGTGTGAAAAATGTCCCGAAATATTTATTATTTATTTATTTTTTACCATTATAATTATTGTTTTTTTTTCCCACAAATAAATGATGTCTATGTCTATGTTGTTCAAAGTAATGCAGAGAAACTACTTACAACACTTTTGTTCTGACATATTCTTCTAGCGTGGCTATGATCTCCTTGGTCTTCTCTCGCTGGTCTTCGTTCAGGATCGGCTCCATCGCCTCGGCTAGCTTGCCCATGTTCCATATTATTATCTAAAACGAATATTCAGTTATTTTTTATACAATAATAGGCTTGCGTTTGACCGCCAACTCGCCTGATGTAAAGCGACGATGCGGTCGACGATGGAGCACGCAGATACGCACGTTGGAGTTCCATACTTAGTTGGCGTTTAGACCGAGTGGCTGGCCCTAGTGTCAGACTACTAACGTTTATTATTCTAAGCAATACAAACGGCATTCAACAATGTGGTCATTTAGGTCCCCTTAAGAAAAAGGCAGGGGGACAGAACGGAAATAATTAGTTCAATCTGTCCCCTCACCGGTAACATATTTTTTTTTATGCCATAGGTGGTAAACAAGCAGACGGGCTGCCTGACGGTAAGCAGTATATGTAACATGGGGACAAACCGGACTGAACATATACTTTTTTAATAAAGTTAGAGGTTAAAGGTTCTGGAATGGAGACCACGGACCGGTAAGCGCAGCGTAGGACGTCCACCCACAAGATGGACAGACGACCTAAAAGAGACAGCAGGGAAACGCTGGATGCAGGCCGCTTCCAACCGGCCTTTTTGGATATCGATAAATTGCGACATAAACGGCCATATCTTTTGATCGAGTTGACTTACAAGTTTGATTTATTCACAGATGAAAGAAACCATAGTTTCAAGTATTTGATATAAATTTCAACATGATACCTTTACGCGTTCCTGAGAAAAACAGTCTTGACAGACGGACAGACGGACAACAAAGTGATTCCATAAACTATAGTTGGAGTGACCGGCTTAATCTTACGTGAGTAATTCCCGTGTAATATAAATAAAATGTGATCCTATAAGAGTTCCGTTTGAGGTACGTAACCTTAAAAAACAGTCCGCTAGGCTATTGCGGACGCCATGAATGCCAGGTGGATGCAGTATCTTACCTCTGGTTGTTTATTGAACGCGTATCGTCCCCTATCATCGGACGAGTTGGGCACATAGTGGTGGTAGTAGTGGTCTATGAATCCGTACGGACCGTAGTCTATGGTCAGACCGAGCACGCTGACGTTGTCCGTGTTCAGAACACCGTGGACGAAGCCTACACCTGGAATCATAGTGGGAAATAAGTGTGCAGAGAAATAGCAGCTGGAGGAAACAAGTAAGAAAATTTACGGCACTCATAGAAAAACAGAAGCAAAACATTGTATAAAAAAAATTGAATTCCCTGGAAAATTGGGACTCCTTGGAAAAATTATGGGTTACTGCAAAAATTTTAGAAGAATTAAAACTCCTTAGAAGACTTACAAAATAATTTTGGCAATCAGACGTGCCTTTGCACTGTAATCAGAAATACCTGTTCCACAAATAGAAATACCTATGTTCCGTAATCAGAAGTATTTGTTCCACAATCAGAAATACCTATGTTCCGTAATCAGAAGTATTTGTTCCACAATCAGAAATACCTATGTTCCGTAATCAGAAGTATTTGTTCCACAATCAGAAATACCTATGTTCCGTAATCAGAAGTATTTGTTCCACAATCAGAAATACCTATGTTCCGTAATCAAAAGTATTTGTTCCACAATCAGAAATACCTATGTTCCGTAATCAGAAGTATCTGTTCCACAACTGTACCTTAATGTTCTGTGAAGTTATATGATTATTTACGGGGATTTTCACTGTTCGATCAACCAGCCGCATTCTTCAGTCTTCCCGTGAACATGGTGCATGTAACTGCGCTGAAATATCGGGAGCTCATTCCAAAACCTTACCACGGTGGAAATCGCACACTGTGCGATTCACACGATCCTTCTTGCCTCATACCTGGAAAATGTGTAATAAGCTATCTTCCACAGTGTTTCCGAGAAGCTACAAGATGGGGTTCATCAAAAGGCGAGTTAATCGAGTCCTAAAGGGTCCGCAACGTATGTGTGATGCCTCTGGTGTTTCAAGAATCCATAGGCGAAGATGACTGCTTACCATCAGGTAGCCCGTCTGCTAGTATGACACCTATGGCATAAAAAAACGGTAAATATATATTGATAATAATCATATAACTTTAGTGAACAACCGTGATAGTTTACAACAGTGTCTTAATGTTCCGTAATCAGAAGTACCTGTTCCACAATCAGAAGATTCAGAAGTATCTATGTTACCATACCTTGCCAAGTGGCCACCATGTCCAGATTTTTGTGACAAACTTCAGAGAACCACTTGATGTATCTCTCTTCGTCTGCTGAGTCTATCCCTGGGAAGTGATTCTGAAACAAAGTGACAGTTCTTGTTATGTTTATCGACATTCTCTCGCTGTGCTTTTACATGATTAAACTAAAGTATATGTGAGGACCCGGGTATGTCCTAAAACTGCGACCAGAACCACCAGAGGATGGGCAGCAGCGTGCTATTAGCACATGGTGAATGTACTGCAATCCCCAAGTCGCCTGCGTGTGGGGATTATGGCAACACCCCTCTCTAAGAAGGAAGCTTTTGTGCAACAGTGGACTGTTGGTGACTGAATGGCTGTTGATGTGATATGTGAGTACTACTTTATATTTAATTCTACCTATGCGTACCGCTCTTGGGGTATCTTGATCAGGTGGTCCTAAAATATCAAAATTATGCAACAAACGACCCAGTTACTTTTGGATAGGTGACAGCGAGTGGACAACTAAGCGCTACCGTGGGTAGGATGGCACGTAAAATTATTGGTTATATAAACAACAACCTTTAACCATGTCAAAAGTTTTAGGGTGGTCTAGAAAACTGACATCAGGGTTGGCCAGCCTATATGAACTTGGTCACTATACCTAACTTTGATATCTTACTTAGAACAGAAGGGTGGTTACAAGTGTAACATAGAGTTAACTCTGTTTGTGACGACCTCTGTTCGAACTGAGTTTGTGACTAACTGCGTTTGTGACGAACTCTGTTCAAACTGCGTTCGTAACAGAGTTAACTCTACGTTAAACTTGTAACACTCTGTTTGTGTCAAACTGCGTTTGTGACGGACTCTGTGACGAACTCTTTTTATAACGAACACTGTTAGAACTATGTTTGTAACGCACTCTGTATGTAACAAAGTGTCTGTGACGAACTGCGTTTGTGACCGAACTGCGTTTAAGATGAACTCTGTTTGTGACGGACTTCTTTTGTGACGAACTGAGTTTGCGGAAAATGGTGTACACTGATCTTACTGTCTAATCTAATAGATTGATGCATTTGTGGTATGAAGGGTAGATAAATAGAGACTCTTTATTGTGTACACCAGAAATAAAAATTACATCACGAAAGAAAGCACTTACCAGCTAGTGCCACAAGTGGCGGCCTTATCGCTAAAAGCGATCTCTTTCTGGCAACCATTGCTTTTATTTAAATTTACGTATGTATGAACCAATGGAGCAACCTACCTTGATGATGAAGTCCAGCAGCGTCCTCATGAGGTCCGGTTCCTTCCTTTTGTGCAGTATTTCTATGGAGCCGCCGCGGTACCAGGCCGGCGCCAGGCGCACCACGGCGGCGCACCGCTCCTGCCGCGCCGCGCCCGAGTACGACTTGTCGCGGTACACTTTATGCTCCTCGCTCACTGGAAACAACGTTAACTCTTTACAAAACTGCAAAGTGTTTAAATTATAAGTATTTATTTCAGGACAACTGATCGCACTGTCGGAAAGAAACGGGGGAGACCTTTGCCCAGGAGTGGGACAGTATAAGTAAATAAAATTAAAAAAACCGGTCAATTACGAGTAGGACTCGTGCTCTGAGTGTTCCGTTGGACAGAACCCTCAGAGCACGAGTCCAAATTTTTTTTTTACTAAATTTGAAATATATTTATAGTTGACAATAAGGTTCTTCCATACATAACAACTACAACATGTAAGTTTGTAATTGTAAAACAATATTTTTTATATGATATAACTTCAAATTGACAATTTTCAGTTTTAATGCTTTATATGTGCTGCAAGACCTTGCCTCTTCCCAAAATTAATGATTCTAGGTTAACGGGAAGTACCCTACAGGTTTTGATTCCCCTGTGAAATCGCAAAATATGCGACATAAACGTTCATATCTTTTGATTGCATTGACTTACAACTTTTATTTTTTTACAGGCGAAAGAAACCATAGAGCCAAGTATTTAGTATAAATTTCAACTTCATACCTTTACGCGTTCTTGAGAAAAAGGGTCTTGACAGGCAGACAACGAAGTGATCCTATAAGGGTTCCGTTTTTTTCCTTTTGAGGTACAGAACCCCAAAAAAATATACAATCACATCAAGGTCAGTTCGGCTGTAATAGGCTTGCGTTTGACCGCCAACTCGCCTGATGTTAAGCGATGATGCGGTCTACGATGGAGCATGCTTGCCTAGAAGAAACCGATTCACTCGTGATTTGAAAACACCCAGATTTTTACTATCGGACACCACCTATCACCCAGTGCCAGCGTTAGGGTAGGGCGCGGTTGGGCGATCACCCAGGGTGCCAGATATAAAGGGGCGCCATATTGCCAAATTATACCTCATGCATTTAAAAATTCTATTCTTTGCCTTATTCGGTTTGAATGGCGGATTGGTGGGGGGTAAGGCTGTGGCGTAGAGATCTCGCCCAGGGCGCTCTCTCCCACCTACCCCACCCATCAGCCATCGTCTATGAATCTCAAAAGTTTAAAGACATAAATGACAATCACCATCTTGCACTGGGCCAGCATGGTGCATCTATCCATCCTCTCTCTCTGAAAGAAGACCTGTGTCCCAGCAGTGGGAACATTTTAGGCTGATAGTGTTGTGTATGTATTTCATAGCATCCCCCGACTGAGGGAAACCAAGTGGGGAGCTATGACTGAAGCGTTATTATTACTTAATTTGCTAACTGCTCCAGAAGGAGGGCTATGACCCCAGAAAGGAGAAGTAAATAGAACGGAAATGAGAAGGAAAATCCTTCGCCAGGCATTATGACATAACCTTGATTGAACATTGTTATTTATGTCAACGCGTCGAACTCCGCATCCAAAGAACTTGGATCTTACCTTTTTGGGTTAGGTCTCAAAGTTCTTTGTCCGCATCACAGTTGCTAACTGATTTCGAATGACTGACGTTTCGTTTATATGTGTGCAACTGGCTACAACACATTTCTTACAAAAATGCCTTGACAGCTTTTCTGTGGTAATGACTAATGTTGTTAAGGGGAATGTTTGTCTGTTCTCACGTTGCCTAGAGCAAAATCGGCTTTACACGACAGATTCTGTCTGGAGTACAAGATATAGTGACAACCCGCACTCGATTCGTTTTAAAGGTTACATATTTCAGTACAGTTATTGACTCCATAATACTTAAGACGCGGTACAATCGCAAAACTTACCAAAAGAAGTGTTTTTAAACGCTTTGTGTGACGTGACAAAATTAGCTGATCAGATAAAAAGAATACTACAAGTAGAAAAAACCCCTTGGTAATAATCTTAACCGAATAATTTTTTTAAAAATTGTCTAGACTCTTAAAAAAACATATTACAAATTACACAATAAAAATAGCTTCTGAATTGAAGAACTCTGAATTTTCAGCGACAACAACATATTTTTTTGTACGAATTGTATAGCCAGACTAGTCTTTTAAAACTTTGACCAGTTAATTGTTGAAATTCATTTATATAGTATGATAAATTAAATAAAAACCCTCAAAATAATATAAACACAAGCACAAAGTCATCATCATCATCAAATATGATGATATACGATTTACGACTTTAAACAAAGCCGTTTTAGATAGCAAATAGATCATGGCGTGAGCGGGTGAAAAACGAATTTGAAATCGTGATCAGACCGCGCCTTAACAACAACAATAAAAACTAAACTAATTGAAGATCGTTTATATTATCTATAAGCAACGAAGGCTTGTAGTACAAACTAGATAGTACAAACGATCTTTAATTTCAGGCAGAGTGTCCAAAATGCTAGCCGCGTTGCCTCGCTGGAGTACAGTTTTTTGTTTTCTTTTAATAATAAACTTGTATTATTTACTAAGCCGTGGTAGCCCATTTGGGAGATCGCTAGACTTGAAAGCGTGAGGTCGCGGGTTCAAACCCCGGGCCCGTACCAATGAGCTCTTTGGAGTTTATGTACGGATTTTTATACCACTGGCTTTTCGGTAAGGAAAACATCGTGAGGAAACCTGCATACGTACGGAGAAGAAATTCAATGCCGTATGTGAATCCACCAACCCGCACTGGGCCAGCGTGGTGGATATGGCCCAATCACCCTGTAGAGGGTAGGCTAAAAGTCCAGCAGTGGACTATTAAAAGGCTGATTATGATGATGATTTAGTAGACCAAAATATATCTTACCCACCAGTGCAGCGGCTCTAGTGGTGGGTACCCCGAGGTGGTGGCAGGCTTCCGAGGCAATCATCTCTCTGATCGAGGACCGTAGCACGGCGCGTCCGTCCCCGAAGCGAGAGTATGGCGTCTCGCCCGAGCCTTTCAGCTGAGGCTGCCAGGATTCACCTTTACTAAATACAATATCACAATATCATAAATGCGAATGTTTTTTATGCAAAAAAGCTGACTGTCCACCTGATGGTATACGATCGCCGTACCTTTACTGAACACAATATCACAATATTATAAATGCGAATGTTTTTTTATGCCATATGTGGCAAAAAAAGCTGACGGTCCACCTGATGGTATACGATCACCGTCGCGTATGGATATCTCCCCGCAGATCTTTACACTCACATCTCTCAGTTCTGCATGATTTGATTCCCTCCTGCCCATTTTTCTATCGGACTGCCAGAGTGGGCACGAAGAATCGACACGGTTTCGTGACAGGACAGCGAATCGCTTTATGGTTGATATTTCGGGAACCTGTACGAAGCGCTTTGATTCCACATTTATTGTGCGCACTGCTAGTCTGTGGAATTCGCTGCCTGAGTGGGTGTTCGCCGATAGTTACAATCTGGGTGTCTTCAAGTTGAGAGTGAATCGGTTTCTTCTAGGTAAGCGTGCTCCATCGTAGACCGCATCATCGCTTAACATCAGGCGAGTTGGCCAAGAGCAAGCCTATTTATAATTTTAACATTAAAAAAAAAAACATACTAAGTAAGGTCCTCAATTTTGTCGCTGTTTAACAATGAACACAACACACATCAAGTTACATATTAATAGATGTTTTTTAGTCTTTTTAGGTGCTTACCTGTTCACATACTCCCCTAGTATATGAGCCCTGCCATCACCGAGCTGGTCTGCCCAGAATCCAAACTGATAACCACCATATCTAGAAAAGAACACAACAATTAAGCTACAGAAACTATTAGCTAAATACATCAAGAATAAAATTGTACCTAAGACATGCTCTGATTAACTTTATGCTGAAAACTAGGAATGCTAAATTTCTTTAATGGAGTTGCTAGAGTTCTTCTCAAAGACTTGTATCCAAGTCGACCTACATGCATGAAAATGCACAAAAATTCCCATGTTGTATGCAAATAAATGATCTTTATCTTTATACACATCACACATCAGCAGCCACTAAACGTCCACTGCTGGACAAAGGCCTCCCTCTTAGAGAGGGGTGTTGCCATAATCCCCACGCTTGGCAGGCGGCTTGGAGATCGCAGTACGTTCACCGTGTACTAATAGGACGCTGCTGTCCATCCTCCGGTGGTTGCATGCATGGTATCTTTATACAAATACCTACAATTTTCAAGTTTGACTAGCAAAATTGGTAAAGATGTGGTCGCATGTCACAGTAGGGGGCAAACTACTAGTAATAAGACTAGCATCTGCTTTCAATTTTTTTTTTTTTTTTCTGTGTTCTGTTTTTATCTGCGATCAGTTGTATTAACTATAAGCAGATGTCTTGAGTGCAATGTGTCTTGTAAAGTGTGCCCTCCAGTGAGGACATCTCCTTTTATGTATTTTCTTGATGACCAAATGGGGTCAATCGCTGGGGATAACGCGCTTTCTTTTTAACCTAGGCTTGTATGTTTGTTCCGTGAGTTCAACAGCCAAGCTATTAGGGTGTCTGAGCAGGCGATGACTATAGTTTTTGCCGGTTTTCGCAATTTCTTCTTTAACTGTGCTTATCTCAAGGTTGTTGTGGATTTCTGCATTGGTTGTGTTCCAGGACACTTCGCTAATGGTTCTCAAAATAGTATTTTGCATCCTTTGGATAACTGAGATGTTTGAGTTACAAGCGGTTCCCCACAATTGAACACCATACATCCATATTGGCTTAAGTACACTCTTGTAAATCAATAATTTATTGTCTATTGACAATTTGCTGTTTCGTCCTAGCAGCCAAGAATACCCGTTGTATCTTATTTTGAGTTCCTCTCTCTTAGTTGTTATGTGGTCTTTCCAAGTTAAACGACGGTCAAGGTGGAGTCCCAGGTATTTAACTTTGTCTTGTTGAGGCAGTGTTACTCCTTCGAGTGTTACTGGCGGACAGTTTCCCTGTCTAAGGCTGAAGGTTACTTGAACAGATTTCGATGCGCTCGCCTTGATTCTCCATTTTCGCAACCAGGCTGTAATCTCGTCCAGGCCCTTTTGCAAAGTTGCAGATGCTTCTTTAGGGTTGGCGTTGTTGGCGAGAAAATTAAATTTAAAAAAATCTTTCAAATGGAAAGATTTTTTTAAATATGTTTATTTTTATTCTATAATAAGATTGCGTTTGACCACCACCTCGCCTGATGTTAAGCAAAGATGAGGTCCACGATGGAGCACACTTTAGAAGAGAATGATTCACTCGCTGTTTGACGACACCCAGATTCTAAAGATATCGGTTTAGTTCACCTATGAGAGACAGTGAGTCCTCCGGTAGGCAAGTACTTCCCCGCTACGAAGTCGATGAACTCTTCTGTCTCAGCTACTGAAGGGTCCAAGTCTAGTATGTCTTGGAGGGCGTCCTCTGATGCACAGACCAGGTGGAGTGTGCCGGTGAGGGGCTCTGTCGGCACCTGGAATGTTATAATATGTGGAGTTTATTAAGGTTCTTATTCTTATTCGAGATGGGGGCGATAAGTCTTGCACTGATGTCTCGCTTGGGGTCTATTGTGCATTAGTTTATTAAGATTATAAAAGTTATTGTTGGACGTGTTGTAACCTCTATGTCAGTGTGTGGCTG
Source organism: Agriopis marginaria (assembly GCA_932305915.1). Classification (NCBI taxonomy): domain Eukaryota; kingdom Metazoa; phylum Arthropoda; class Insecta; order Lepidoptera; family Geometridae; genus Agriopis; species Agriopis marginaria. Next base: position 958,172 of record OW029935.1, read on the forward strand.
GTTGGAGGATTTTGAATGAGAAATTCAAAATTGTTTTTGAATATGTCAATCAAGAAAGTATTCTCCACATTCTAGGTTTGAAAATATGGTTTCTATTATTTGAATTCATGTTTATTTAAATATGTATTTCTAACAATATGCATAAGTTTTATTTATATTACACCGGAATTACTCACGTAAGATTAAGCCGGTTACTCTGACTATAGTTTCAACCGCATTAGACGGCCTTTTTCGAGGTGAATGCGCGAGCGCGGCTGCGTCTCGCTTTGCACTACGGGCCGCCGCGCGGCGCGCACGTGATGACACCGGCTGCTTGTCGGGTGCGGTCGGGTAATTCCCGTGTAATATAAATAAAATAAATAAATAAATAAATATTCGGGACATGTGTGAAAACCACGTCAGTTTCAATAATAAAATATGCATAAGTGTGTGCGCATTGAACTCTGCTGTTTTTGTGTTCTTCAATAGCTGATAAGAGCACTATACATATGATAGGACGAGGGCTCCATCAGTTATTCTATTATTAATATTATTTAGATAATTATTTTAAGCTTTGAAAGATTTTTACATAAGATCTAAAATAACTTAAAAACTAGGGTGTCGCAGATAGCAAGCAGGGCTTAAGCTACCGGTGTCAGGGCTGCAGAGTGAGGAACGTCCATGCAATGTGCGTACCCAGGATGACTGCATTCGGCATTTAAACTTTGACCCAACCAGCTATCCAGAGCCTCTTAAGGTGTTCAGAAAAGAGAAGTAAAATTTGACTAGGCTGATGTGCAAATAAATAAACTAATCATAAGCTAGGTCATATGGTACTGAGCGCGTTGCTTAGGAGTAAAGAAATTATTCAAATACATACTTTGGAGAAAACTGCATTTTTTACAGCGACTGGTATATTGTACTCTGGACTCTCGTCAATTGGGAGCTCCGCGTAGTTTGGAGACTCTTTAAACTTCCACTCCTTAAAGTTATTGCACAACTTCATTTTCGAAAAACTCGGCTTTTCTTGATGCATGAGTGCAGCAAACGCACAAATACTTCTTCTCATGGACCGTGATGAAGCAAATTACGTACAATTTTATAATAATTGCCTCACTCTATGACAGTGAGGTAATTGAATAAGGTGATGTGATGTAAGTAATATTTTTTGCTAATCGCAATGATTTTTATTTTTATAATAAAAGTTGTAATTTACGTAAACAAGTGTTTTTGCTTTACAATCTTTAGCTTTCTTTACCAACAATAAAGTTCATTTTGTAATAATTTGCTCGATAAGACGATTATGGAAATGAAACAGCTGACTGTCACTGTCAGATAAGTGATATCAACGTCCATTCAAAAAAAATATTTTCTTTTTTTTTTCAACCCGAATCTTGTCTTTGACAGGAAGTAAAAAAGAACTATATGATTTGAACCGCACCAAAGAGCTTCTGAGGGTAGGTTACATAAGCGAGCAATAGCGCGTTTTTCAAATACTCAAATATTACTCATATAACTAAAGAATATAACTGGCTCAACGCATAAGCATTGCCATTCAACGTGGTAATGCTGCCAGCATGCTGGGTACTCTGCCAACTGGTAGTGGGCTTGAGCATTTGGATTGTCTTTAGACCTTCAACGGTCTATGGGCAGTCTAACTGTATTTCTAGTTTTAGTTTTAGCTTGTATTTTGTTTAGTTAATAAAGGCGCTTGCGCAGGAAAAAAAAGAATTTAGACCTTATCTTTTTGGGTAGTTCCGAATTCTTTGCTTATAACACTGATCTCTAACATAGATATGACAATGAATTAATGGAACAAGTGTACTACTTTTATTTCATTAATAAATTAGCTAAGCAACATTAAAAAAAACACAAATAACAAAAACTAAGTAGAACAACTGATCTTCAAGGCATATGCCCATTGCGGAGGTTGCGAGGAAAATCCACATTTCTCCGCTTCGGGTTGAACTTGATACGGAGTGCGGAGAACTTCCAGGAGAAACCGTACCTGAAATTATTTTTAACTACATATTTATAAACGCTCAATGAAATCTAGCTGACATGTAATCATGAGAATATAATATTGTTCCTTATTAAGCCATGGAAACAATTATTTAAAAAACACTGTTTCAGAAACAAAATCTACGAGTTTCTGAAGAACACACTTATATGTTATTACTAGCGACCCGCCCGCCCAGCTTCGCACGGGTGTAATTTACGTGTGAAGCCGGGGCGGGTCATTTACATTTAAACCTTCCTCTTGAATCACTCTATCTATAAAAAAAATCGCTTCAAAATCCGTTGCGTAGTTTTAAAGATTTAAGCATACATAGGGACGGACAGACAGCGACAGCGACTTTATTTTATACTATGAATATATATATATATATATATATATATATATATATATATATATATGTATCTATGTGTGTGTGTGTGTGTGTATATGTATATATATATATATATATATATTGTATATAGTGATGATGTATCGGAAACATTGTTTTATTGCCAATGAATACATGGCTTTTCCTTTCAAATAACCTTTCTAAAGTCATAATTACCTTTCTGAAGTAATAATAACCCTTCTAAAGATATAAATACCTTTCTAAATTCATAGTTACCTTTTTAAAGTCATATTTACCTTCCTAAAATCATCCTTTTCAGCATCAGCAATGGCATCATGTAGCATCCAGTTGCGAGGCACATATACCGGATTCACGGCCAGCATGCGCCGTCGGCGTTCATCTTCGAACACACCAGTTGAGCTTGCGTCTACTGCAATGAAAATGATAGTTTTGGGAATGACTTTTTTGACCATAAATAAAAAAAACTACATTTAAAAAAATATATGTTATGATGAAATTGGAATGGAACAAAATATTTCTCTAAATTTTAGTTTACATGTGGAAAGATGTAAAGAAAGAGGAACATGATTATAAATAGTATAACTTAAATTCATGGTATAGGAGATGCTTTAGTAGTGCAGTCTAGCAGCATCGTTGTGTATGTTCATTGTTCATAGCCATGATTGATGTTATATGTTTAGGTAACTAGAAAGTCATACGGAAAGGAAAGGCTTGCGGCTAGATTAAAGTTGGAAAAACAGGATCAAAAATTAATATGACAGTGATGATAAAGAGCTAGGAAGAACCCTCCCAGTGCTCTTACCAAACTTCATGGTATTTAAGTCGTATGAGCCTAAGTTATATTTCATTGTGTGTTTACCAGCTTCTTTGTCCAATCTCTCCCGGTATTGGTCGAGCCAGCAGCCCCAGGAGGCATGTGAGGAGAGACGCTTCAACGCCCACTTCTCAGCCAGCTTGATCTCACTCACCATCTCATTTGGCTCTAGCTGAAATTTTGTGAGAATTAATTTCGCGCATGCATTCACCTTGAAAAATACTGCCTAATGTGGTTGAAACTATAGTCGGAGTGACCGGCTTAATCTTACGTGAGTAATTCCCGTGTGATATAAATAAAATATAATATATATATTCTAGAATTGTACAATAGCCATTACCTCAGCAAGTTGTCTAAAGGCGCAGGTGAAATCAGCCCCCGTTTGCTGCATCATATCGAGAAGTTTCTCCACGAGCTGTTCGTCACCCCAGCGCTCTTCCTTCAAGCCAATCTTCATCAGGAAGGTTTCCCTGGAGATAAGGAAGATGATATGTATCATATAGGATCAATGCCGTGTAACGGTTGACAGGTTAAAATTTAGGTTTCGTTTGTTTTATGTCAATAGCTGTTAGACATGATTGTAACCATTTTAAGGCCTTTGGGTGACCTGAGAACTACCTAACGTAACCATGCTTTTGATGACAATTGGCTGGTAACAATGTAGGCCCCATATTTTTCACGGTCACAATTGTTAATCCATGTCTGAGACTTTTCATCAGCCAAAATTCAACACGAACTCAAAGGATGGCACTCAGCTTCTACAACAAACACGTTTTCAAGTGCACTGCACCAGGCATCTAAAAACGGCGAATGGCATGTATTCTGCTGTGTTTTGCAGAGTTTAGGTTACCCAAGGGTTCCACCCTACATCAATCCAATTCCAGATAAGTATAGTGCTCTTCCAAGACATGCCATTCAGCCCAATCTTCTACATTTTGCTTTTAGTCACTGCCAATCTTACTATGTACATTATCGTCATATTATAATTGTGAAGAAACAAAACTAACAATATTTTATTCTTGCAATAAGTGTCCAATGTCTTGAGAATGTGTGACATGTGAACCTGCTGCGACGAAGTGAGCAGTGGCTTCAGAGCATTAGCAAGCTGCCCTATGTTCCAAACCACCACCTTCAAATACAAGTATTTTTTTAGCAGGTAACAGTCTCTGTAGATTATATTAAATATTATATTTGAATTTGCGTTTGACCATCTTGCTTGATGTTAAAGAAATTTAAAATATCTCAGGTAGAAGTTATCGGTGTATATCATTGGCGGGGGCCCCAAAACACCTAGCAATTCCATACATTCGACTCAATTTTTCGATTTGATTCCTTCGAACCATGTCAGAAATGTCAGAATGCCCCCCCCCCCCCCCCCCCCCCAAATGAAATCCTGGATCCGCCCCTGGTGTATATGACACAACACAACCAAATTTCAAATTAATGTGCGAATATCTATGTACCTATACAAAATCGATGTGTGTATGTTCCTTAGGGATCCCAAAATGGCTGGACCGATTTTGACGGGACTTTCACTGACAGATAGCTGATGTTATAAGAAGTAACTAAGGCTACTTTTATCGAAGATATCCACGTGGGTGAAACCGCGCAGCTAGTCTCTATCTCTATATCTTCTCTATCTCTATCTTCTCTTCTCTTCTCTATCTCTTCTCTACATGGTATAAATTAAAGTCACTTTCCGCGTCTGTCTGTCTGTCTGTATGTCTGTATGGCCGCTAACTCCTCCTAAACCACGCAACGGATTTTGATGTGGTTTTCACCATCACTTAGATACATTTTCACGGAAGGTTTATATATAACTAGCGACCCGCCCCGGCTTTGCACGTAAATTACACCCGTGCGAAGCCGGGCGAGCGGGTCGTTAGTTTAATATAAATGAAAAGTAATTATAATTTATTATATCACACAATGCGATCTCCAAGCCGCCTGCCAAGCGTGGGGATTATGGCAACACCCCTCTCTAAGAGGGAGGCCTTGTTCAGCAGTGGACATTTAAAGGCTGATGATGTGATTATGTATATCACACAATGGCCAAGACATCAAGCACAGTAAAATTTACGAAGTTATTGGTTGTACATTGCAACCATTGATATAATAATATGTACGTAGTATAGGAAATCTTTGATTGCAACTGATACATCTGTAGAAGAACTAAAGGCCTGTAGAAGTACTAAAGGTCTGTAGAAGTACTAAAGCTGGGAAGGAGTTGCGAGTCTTCTTTTCAAATCTGTAAATTTGATGTACTGGATCTCTGAATGAAAAAAACAATCGTTTTATGTAATTTCTAGGCACATCTACATAATATTATGTTGAAATATGTTCAATAGAACTCTTACGTCAGGTTGTTTAGCAAGTGCATATCGTCCCTCGCCATCAGAGCAGTTGGCAACAAATCCACCGTCATAAGAGTCTACGAAACCGAATGGACCGAAGTCTAAGGTTAGGCCCAGGATGCTCATGTTGTCAGTGTTTAGAAGCCCGTGGGTGAAGCCTACACCTAAGGAATTTAGATAACATTATAATGGTATTTTTAGGAATTAGGATTTATGAGAAGAATCAAAAAACAAGAAAACAACTACAGGCCATTGAACATTATGTCGATTTAATATGATATGTGAGTACAAGGGTCTTTACTCTTTAGCTTATCATAGAGGATTCTAAGTAGGCAAGGAAATAATTATAGGTACCTTAGTCTATTACAGAATAGCCCTGTGTCAAATTATTAAATGAAGTAGTCTGCTTTTACATGCTTCTATTACCTTTCGTGGAATTATTTCCCTGTTTAGGTAGTTTAACATATTTATAAAGTAAAGATACCTTGCCATTTAGCCACCAGATCAAGCGTGCGATGAGCGACCTCAGAAAACAGTCTGATGAATCGATTCTCATCAGACAAATGGATTTCAGGAAAATACTCCTGAAAAAATTAAACATCATACTGTAATTTCTTTCTTTATTTCTAGTAACCAGCCTGTCCATCCCTTTTACCAAGCACATCTCATAACTTTAGTGTACTTACATCGTCTTAAAACCACAAAGTATCAAATCAGGAGTCAAATTTCGATACCTTAATGATGAAATCAGCCAGCTGTTTCAACGGTGCCAGTTCTCCTGCCTTCGCTGGCATTTCTAGCGATCCGAATCGAAACCATGAGCGTGATACACGAAGCAGTGCAGCGGCGTGCTCTCGGCGAGGACTTCCGCTGTAGTACATGTCGCGAATCACTACTTCGTCACTCACTGAGGAAGAGGAGGAGATAAACAATTCAAGTCTAGAGAATAAAGATAATATAGGTACAGCTATAGAAACAAAATGAATGTGACTCTGTACTACTTTTTCTTTGAATCTGATGAGTAGCTGTACTTGAAAAGAAAAATAAAGATGTTTTTCAGAACATGATGATTAAAGGATGGTGAGGAAAATTATTGGACTTCTGTATAGGTAGCTGGAAAATTGGATACAGACTAAATTAGAATGAAAAGTCTCCCAGCTCTTTCATTTTGATTCTCTATGTGATTATAAGAGTTAAGAAAAGAACAGTTTAAGAGAAGCCTATGTTGACAGGTGGCGGTAAGATCAAATAAGCTAATCTTACTGATAAGAATTAGCTAGTTATCTTACCAACTAAACCAGCTGCCCTTGTAGTGGGAACTCCTAGAAAATGACAGGCCTCGCTACCAATCATTTCTCTAATAGCAGCACGAAGTACGGAGCGGCCATCATGGACACGGGAATACGGGGTCTGGCCTGAACCCTTCAGCTGAAGCTGCCATCTTTCACCACATCTTGAATGTAATAAAACATCACTGCAGCGGCAGGCAAAATAGGCTTGATGGACAAACGCAAAAATCGTGGGCCAAGGAATAGATGTGGTACATATAACGTGAGCCCATCAATGCCTACGAGCATACCAAGATATAAAATACCACGACGGCTGAGACTAAAATCTGGGCATGTGTTAGAAAATTAATATACTTTGGTGGTTACTCAATTCAACTCTACAGATAAGTTCGTTGATTGGGTGTTATCAGACAAATATTATGATACCTGTTGACATATTCCCCAAGAATATGGGCCCTTCCATCACCAAGCTGTCCAACCCAAAGTCCATATTGATGCCCTCCATACCTATAATAAAAAATAATAAATAACGACTGTGTCCAGTGGGTTTGCCGTAGAATATTTTAGGTAGGTCTGCATTACGTGGTGGATTTTCAGGAGTCAGTGAAACACGAACGAAGATGTTGAGGATGAATCGAATAAATGCGCTAGTATCTATTGTGACTTGTCTAAAGCTTTTGATTGTTTGCGCCACGATATTTTAATAACGAAACTTCAGTATTATGGTTTTGAAGGAAAAGAGTTTAATATGATGTCATCGTACCTTTCAAACAGAACACAAATAGTGAATCTAAATGAGAAAAAATCTTTGATAGGGAATGTTGGCATTGGGGTTCCCCAAGGTTCCGTATTGGGGCCCCTCTTATTCCTCATATATATCAACGATCTTGCTAGTTGTCTCCCTGATTGGTCATCAGTAAACCTGTTCGCAGACGATACGCATGTAGGCATAAAAGATAAAAATAAGGAGAACCTTGACATAAAAATAACATCTATTATGAAGATATTACGAGACTGGTTTGAAGCTAATGGGATAATTTTAAATACTGATAAAACGGTTATCATGAAATATCATGCTAAAAAATGTAAGCAAAATGTAATTACACAACCCGAACATTTATTTCTTGGGTATAATGTAGACTATACCGTAACTCATAGTTCTCATATAGATAAAATTTGTAAAAAAGTATCTAGCTCAAACTACGCCCTATTTAAACTTAAACCACTTCTAAATAAAAAGGCCCTAATATCGGTGTACTATGCCTATGTTCATGCAGTAATAAGTTACGCTATAACTACTTGGGGTAATGGCGCAGACATCATGAAGTTACTAAAGTGTCAGAAGCGTTCTATTAGAATTATAAATGGAATTAGGAAAAGAACATCTGCCAAACAATATTTTCAAAAAAATAAAATTATGACTGTTATTTCACTTTATATTTACAAATCCTTGCTAGAAATACATACAGATAAAGATATATACCCAAAGAGGGTCGACAAATACAAACACGGTTTCAATATAAGAAATAAAGAAAAGCTATGCCTACCCAAAACCAGACTCTGCAAGTCTTAAAAACATGGCGTTTTTAATAAAATATTGTTATACAATAAACTACCTAAATCCATCGCCAATTTACCCAATCCAGATTTTAAAAGGAAAATCAAACCATTCTTTGTGAAAAATTCATTTTATAAACTAACAGAATATATGGACATAAAGTTAAGTGAACAATCTTTTTCATATGACTAGATTACATGGATATTGTTTTAATTTTGTTAATTTCATTTTGGTACTATTGACTGTAAAGAAAGAAAAAATAATATGTTGACATCATTCTTATTATAATTTTATTGCTGACATTTAATGTTTAATTTATTTTTTACATAGCATAGACTTTTTTTTTCATTTTTATGTAAAAAAAAAAAAAAAATATTATGTGGACGTTTTTTTTTTTTTTTTTGCTCTGTCCTAGATTCGTGTGACTTATAATTGTAATAATTGATAAGGCAAAATTGTTATACTTTCTTACACTAATAACACTAGAAATAAGCACTCGTGTAAACCGACTTGCCTCATATGACGAACATGTTATATTGGTGAATAAATAATCTGAATCTGAATCTGAATCTGTTACGAATTATTGTAATATACCGGACTATATACGGAAAAATTGTACAGTAACTTTTACTATTACAAATCAAAGATGTGAATAGCGTCACGGTGTGTACGGTACAGCAGTTGGCTCACAACTTGATGGCGGGTGGCTACATCCTCCTATCATTACGCTACCAGCACCACGTGCGGCGGGCGCGTGAACAAGACTGCGCTAGAGTATTCAGTATTGCAGAATGGTTAAGAGGCCCAATACTGCCGTCATTATGGACTGGCTGGAAGCAGGTTGGCCAACATTATTGAACCCGGATACATAGGGCTTCCCTATTACATCACATAATATTACAGTATTCAAATCATGCACTGCTAATTTTTTGTAGATATTTAATGTAATAAAATGAATTCACCTATGAGCAACAGGCAGAGCCCCATACGGCAGTTTCTTCCCAGCTACGAATTCAGCGAACTCCTCACGGTTCGCGATGTCAGGGTCCATGTCGAGGACATTAATCAATGCGTCAGTGGACGCGCACACCAGGCGAACGTTGCGTTCTAGGGGATGAGGACTGGCCTAGAAAAGTAAAAATTCCACCTGTAAGTACAACTCATTCAGGGCTGAACCAATGTTGATGAATGGCAAATGATTTTGCTATCTTAGAAGATGATGATTATACGATATACCTAGTTGATTATATCATATACTGCATGGTATAATAATATACTCCGCCAGGTATAATACTACGAGAAATAATGTGACGTGGCGTCCCGCAATGATGTCATGATGTCAATTTCCAACAGGTTCGAGAGAGATGACGATACACCACGTAACAGCTGATTGGATAAAGTGGCAACTGGACAGTGACGTAATTCTGGGACAACTGCCAGAGTAGAACACCTTGTTTTCTTTGATCACGATCTACTGAATAGGATTAATAGTGTTCCGTGATAGGATTCCTTGAATACAAAGAAAAATAGAGAGACTAGAAAACGCGGATAAAACTGCAAGGCGTTAGTTATTTTATTATTAAACTGACGTGGTTTTCACACATTTTATTTATATTACACGGGAATTACCCACGTTAGTTATTAGTACAGTAATTTACTGCAAGTTTTTAAGAAAACAAAAATCAGACGAACAAAACTTACTTCAGAAAATATAACATTCTTGATATTTGAGCGAATCTGATCATGGTTTTCGTCGATCGGCAGAAGAATGTACTTTGGATACTGGCTGAATCGCCATTCTGTTAAATTTCTCTTTAACGGTGGCGTCTCTCCTTCCATTTTCATATTGCTACTAACCTACTATGATAACAAAATATGTTTTTGTTTTGAAAGATAACCAAGCAAAATTTGACGTGCCACCATTTTATTTCAAAATAATGCGAAAATCGTTTAAACATATCAAATTTTTAATTTATGTTTGAAAAGTTTATTTGCGTGCCAAAATGTAACCGACAAATATTTAATTAAGATAAGATTATATTTGATCGAAATGACGTGATGTTTTCCTTCAAAAAATTGTGTTGTTCTCTATAATCTCGAATTAAAAGTATATCAACCAAAACGGAAACAGTGGTGAGTGAACCATAGACAATTAAGTAGAGGCCAAAAAGACAGTCATTCTCGTCTATCCTATTAAAAGAGTTAAGAAAAGATATAGTTCACAAATATTTTATTCATTTCTTTTGAGAGGACTTTGGCTTGGGTCAATCCAGTTTGCCATAAAATTACTGAGATTTTTTAAAGTTAAAAAATAATTATATTGTCAAACAAGTCAAAGTCACAATCAGAGTCACAAGCAAAGTATAGTCCGTTCACAGTTATTTTACCTATGACATAATGACGTTGTCTCTGTCTGGTCGCATGGCATCACTTGCAGACAGAGCGAGACGCTGAATTGATATGATAGGTAAAATAACTGTGAACGGTCTGTAAATCGCAGTTAAGCGGGTCAAGTCCAAGTCATGACTTAGTAAAGACCATGGTAAAGACTGTACTAGAGGCTTCTGTTCTGTGGAGTTTTATGAGCATTACGAAAATATATGTTTCATCCTTAGATAGTTTCACCTCATTATTATAACTTGCCTACACTCGCAAGAACACTTATTAAACAATAAACCATCATTATTACACATTAACACTCGAAATGATAAAAGTTTAGGAAAGTAATTTAATGAGGCGAAACTTAGAATAACTACGTATTCTAAGGAGGCAAAATGTTTTTTTCACGTTGGAGCCCTAAACCCTAGTCTCTAACTAAAATTCGAACTCGAATGAAAAAAACGTTTTGAAATCTTGAACCAATAGTTCTTGGCAGGTCAAGGTCATGGCAATGCTATTAATTTCTAATGATCACACATTCACTAAACTTTGGCAGGTAAATTTAGGTGATCTAATTTGGCCGGATTACTGACAGCCAGTGGAACTCGTCCGGTGTGAAATTCGTCAGTTCGGCGACCGCAATTTCACTTTCGTGCGCCGCTTTCTCATCGTTTCTCACTTTCGAAAAAAAAAAACAATTCTTGCGTAGATTGTAGAACCAGTTTGTGTATAGTAAATTCTAGTGAGAGGTGTAGTTTAATTTTTGTGGACAGTGTACGAGTTTTGTGTTACGTTAAATGGATTTTTGCCTATAATTATGGTGATTACGGAGGGATATTTGAAGGAAAAGCTGACCAAGGAACTAGACGCCGTTCACGTCGTAAGTAATCTGTCAAAATATCTATTGACTTCTAAACCTGCCGCGTTGTTATAAATTTTTTTGTGAATTAAAAACGTGTAAACCGGTGCTAGAATTTGTTCGTTTTGCACAATGACGAAGAAGTTAGACCCCGAAAGATTCACTTTGACGAAAGATGCGCTATTGCCGGGCGTATTTTTCGCTCTACTTGTGCGGTGGTGTGTTGCCCAGTATCCATATTCTGGATACAGGAAACCTCCGATGTATGGCGATTTCGAGGCTCAGAGGCACTGGCAAGAGATAACCGTGCAAACTCCGCTGGTATCCTGGTACCACAACACGACCCAGAACGATCTCAACTATTGGGGGTTAGATTATCCTCCCCTGACGGCATATCACAGCTACATGATGGGTCTGGTCGCAGAATGGCTGGATCCCGAATCGATACGTCTGTTCGCATCGCGGGGCTACGAAAACGAGAACCATAAGACTTTCATGCGATGGACTGTTTTTCTCAGTGATGTATATTTCTTTGTGACAGCTGTTTTATGTATTTGCATCGACGCAGAGCGCGTGAAGATCAAAGAGAAGGGACAAGTTCGAATTAAGGTTCACAGAAATATATTTAAGAGAGTGGATATAGCTACTACTCTATTTTTATTGTACCCTGGTATCATTTTGATTGATCACGGACATTTTCAGTACAATTGTGTGTCACTGGGACTCTTTCTCTGGGCTACTTTCTTTATAATTGCCATAGAGAATGACATACTTTGCACAATATTTTTTGTTCTCGCTCTTAATTATAAGCAGATGGAGTTGTATCATGCGCTACCATTCTTCTTTTATTTATTAAGAAAATGTTTTTTGAATGTACCGCCTAAGAGTAAGTATAAATACATTGTAACACGGTTCAACCGGCTAGCTATAGCAGTTATATCTTCTTTTATAATTATATGGTATCCCCTCATGACGTCAGTCCAAGATGTTCAACAAGTCATCCACAGGCTGTTTCCGTTAAAGCGCGGCATATTTGAAGACAAAGTTTCCAACGTCTGGTGCTTTGTCAACGTTTTTGTAAAGCTCAAATCTGTTTACACCAATGAGACCATGGCATGGACGTGTCTTACCATCACTGGACTCGCAGTTCTTCCGTCTTGCTTAGATTTGTTCTTCCGTATAAACAAAAAGAAATTTGTGCTGTCACTCATCAATGTTTCGCTGGCATTTTTCCTATTTTCGTTCCAAGTTCATGAGAAAACGATACTTTTAGTGTCGATTCCGGTCCTAATTCACTTCCCCAATGACCCGTTTATGTGTTTCTGGTTTCTCTTGATCTCCAACTTCAGCATGCTCCCATTGCTTGTGAAGGATGGTTTATCGATGCCGTATCTTCTTACGAACGCTCTCTACATAACCGTCTACAGTTTTAGTATCAAATTATCTCAGCCGAAGGCAGGTTACTTGTCGTTCTTCAACGCAAACCGTGTAGACAAGATCGTAGAACCTAACCGCACCGAGAACTCCATGTTATTAAGACTTGTATCGATTAACTTCTTCTTCTCTATGGTTGGCGTTATTTGGATGACGTTGGCAAGCATTTTTGTGGAGCCGCCAGCGCAGTACCCCGACATATTCCCCTTGTTCATATCAGTGTTCTCGTTCATACATTTTGCCTTCTTTTTCGCGTACTTCTATTATCAGCAACTGTCAATGCCGATGTCGGTAGAAACTAAAATTAAGAGGAAATAATGCCATAGATAATCACTAGTAATACCTAATGCCTAGTGTCTGTCTATGTGTAGTACCATATCAATTTTAACCTTTTTATTACATTCCAGTCAATAAATGTGTACTTAGATCTATCTGATGTTTTCTTTTCTCTTTACAAGTCTACAAAACTCACTAGAATTAGACATTATGAAAACTGGACATCATGAGAGTCAACACACATATACGTGGTGTATGGGAAACACTCTCGAAGCCAAAAGAAGGTAATTGTACTCATCATTATGAACAACTTTTACTATGGGACCAACCCTGAAATCGCGAAAAAAATATCAGCTGTTCTATAGAAAACGGTCATTGACACTCGACAAAATGTATGGAACAGCAGATTTTTTTTTCGCGATTTCAGAGTTGGTCCCATAGTAAAAGTTGTTCATAATGATGAGTACAATTACCTTCTTTTGGCTTCGAGAGTGTTCCCCTTACACCCTGTACACGGGGTTTTATAGAATGACAGCACTAAGCCAAAAGGAGGTCATTGTATTCACATTTTGAACAACTTCGTCGCTTTTCATCAGGCGAGTTGGTGGTCAAAGCCAATTAATAGATAAACAAAAGAAACTTAATAAAAGACTAAACGTGTATTGCAAAAACAAAACAGTTGTACCGTAGAACAATGTTATTTGCACGCAACAAATTGTACGAAACAGCTGACATTTTATACTCAATTTGGTCCTATATTAAAAGTTATCCATAATGATGAGTGCGATACCTCCTTTCAGTTTAGAACAACCGTTCCATGTAACCCTGAATATGTATGACTTGAATACACCATCATCATCAGCCTTTAACTGTCCACTGGTCTCTCCTAATGCATGCCACTGAGCTTGGTCGGCAGTTCTTTGCATACAGTTTTACTCGCCGTTTTACGCAGGTCATCGCTCCTCCTGGCCACAGGGTGTCCTACACTACGTTTGCCTAAACGTGGTCTCCATTCCAGAACCCTATGAATCAAATCAAAATCAAATCAAAATAGCCTTTATTCACTGATCTTAACTAAGTTACAGTATTACTAGTTTTTATTGTAGTTAAAATAATTTTTTTTTAAATACTTTATTCTACAACTTCAGTCTGTAACTACAGCACCAATTTCACAATCAGGTTGTCCGTCCTGGACCGACCCTATGAATACCAAAGTTCAGTTAATTCCTACTACCTACATACAGTGGCGTAGCTAGGTAAGCAAAGGCCCTGATTCGAAAACAATAGGGGCCCCTATCTAAACTGGTTATGTTTTAGCAAGTAAAAATATGTTATGTATATGAATAAGAAGTGTAAAGCTACTTATTACATGCATGTGTGTGAGTTGCCATGATTAACGGCTGGTTATCCGAGTCGCCTAGGCAACAAAACGCTCCCTCAGCCCCCGCCAAGTTATAGCGACGATGTATTTTGCCACGCTAGAGTCAGGACGCCCGCGGGGGGAGTGCAACGACAAAAACGAGCATAGGTCCGACCTCGACGACGCCTGGCGCGGTACTGAACGCAGCGCGCCAAAATTCTCGCGACCTTTTTACGCTTTTAATTTCACTAAAAAACGACACTATTCACTATCAAAAATCTATCCAAATAAATTTTTTTTGAATAAAATTGCCTTTCAGTACATGCAATTTGTTACGAGCTTTTATTAGTGCATAAAATTAAAAAAATAAACTAAGTCGACTTTGTTTCAGATTTTTTTTGATTGAGGAAAGTTTATTCTATCGTGTTTTGAACCAAATCATAAACTCAAACACAGATGTATCTGTGACATGTATTTTTTCCAGCTCAAATATTGTAATTTAACTGAATAAAATTGTGTAAACTGAGTAAAATAAAGTCGTGTTGCTTGTCATTTATATTCTGAATGTGGTAGAATTTTTTGCAAGCTCAGTTTGAGGTTTACTGGTCAGAGTCCGAGGGCCCCTGCGCACTGCACCACGTAGCCCTCTGATAGCTACGCCACTGCCTACATACATACCTATGCTAATGTTATGGAGGTGTGATGGTGACCCCAAAACACGAGCAAAAATGTATGCAAATAGGCAAGTAGTCTCCTAATAGATTCAGACCCATAAAAGCTTTATGTGAATAAATTGAAACAAGCCAAGTACTTAGAAGTTGTCTGTATATTTTGCCCTCTATATACCATCAAGATAAGGTTTTCTTTGTATTCTTCCTTCTAAGTAAGCATTCTGAATACAAAGAGTATTTAGATTTAGGTGGCTATGTACGGGGAAATGGTGGTGAACTAAGCTCTAAAATACAGTGTAAACTCTACATAGCGACACTTGAGGGACTGCGCATATTATGGCGTTATTGAGAGTTGGCATTAAATGGAGAGAAGAATAATATTATTTTTTACTATTATAATAATTTACTAGTAAATTATAAAATTTACAAACACCAATCATATTGATATAAATAACAACGCTTATTAAGTATAGTATGTTATCTTCGTCTGACTATTTTTGCTGCTCCAGTATTTTATTTTATTTTAAATACGAGCTGTTAAAAAGTACTATTTATTTCTTATTAATGACGTATAATTGTTGTCGTTATTTAGAGTGGGTTTGATAAAACATAGGGTGTATCATTGTATGGACAACAGGGTACACCAACCAAAGTCAAGTAATATCGACGTTTTAGGGAGTTTATCGTTAAATCGAGTGTATAGAGTTTACACTGTATTAGATTGTATAACTAGTCCGTAAAACAAGGGTTTTACGGACATCAAATTTCAACAAAATGGTTTTAATATTCAGCTTGTAAGATATGATTATACATTGCTAGTTTAATAAAAGCGTGCAAAAAGTAAACGACTGCAATATTATTCTAATCATCATCATCAGCCCTGAGTGACCCACTGCTAATAGGCCTCCCTTTGTTTACTCTCCACGGTCTCTCGCTATTCGCATCCACTCGTTCCCGACAGTATTTTTGATGTATCGTCAGTCCACCTCATCCTCGGTCGGCCTGGGTTCCGCCAACCTAGTCTCGGCCACCACGCAGTTATTCTAATCGGTTAATTTAAAATTCTAAAATATAATTAAGATTTTTTTTTCTTAAAATAATGCAATATAGGTAGAGGCCGGTAAGCGCAATCGTAGCCATAAGCTTGTGCATTCGGGGGCCCGCGGCACGTGCAGGCGCGGCATGCGGCCCGCGTGCCGTTTTCACGTTGCATAATTACACGCATGGCTTCTGTGCATGTACGCTTGAGGATGCGTGCGGACGACCGCTTGTACAGGGTTCACACTATCAACATACTCATTCGTTTCTACATCAATTTATTGTTATTTCACTTCATTTATTTTCACTCACGGGTCTAGTCCGGACTTCTGAGAGACATTGGTGGAGCCGAATCCAACACCAAGAGGCCCTTCAAGGGCGGATCCAGGGGGGGGGGGTACCTAGGTCCTGGACCCCCCCCCCGTGACTTGACCACGACTTTGTTGGGTGGGGGGTCCCCCTGGCACCAATGCTGGATCCGTCCGTGCCTTGTTGAATATCTCTATCTCTACATAGTATAAATTGAAGTCGCTTTCCGCGTCTGTCTGTATGTCTGTATGGCCGCTAACTCCTAAACCATGCAACGGATTTTGATGCGGTTTTCACCATAAGTTAGATACATTTTCAAGGAAGGTTTATATATATAACTGACCCGCCCCGGCTTCGCACGTAAATTACACCCGTGCGAAGCCGGGCGGGCGGGTCGCTAGTAAAATACAATTATGGAATGTGTGTGAATGGCAATATGAAACTATTGTACAGATTGAATAATTCCGGAGTTTCTTGATGGTGTTGAGCTGGTCTATGGTATGAGATACGGCTCCCGCCAATTAACCTCATGTCAAAATATTATGGCGGTTGATGATTTGCTACCCACTATATAAAGATCGTCTATATTGTCGCCGGGTGTCGAGAGGTGTACTGCACTTACACTGAGCGCTTTAAATCTTACCTTATTATTATTATTATTTTTAGCCATTACTGTCCCACTGAAAGGCATCCCGCCCCTCCTTCCATTTCTCCCTGTAGAAAGCTTATGTGGTTAAGCTGCTGTTGCAGTGAGTTGACTTGTTATGTACTTTGCTTGATGCTGACTTGCTCAACGCTATTTAATACCATGTAAACTTGGTTATTATTACGACTGAAGGACATTGTATCCATGGTCATGAAAAAAATACCAAAATAAATTGCAGAATAAGGCAAGATTACACTCAAAACGCATGCACTTTTGCCATAATTATCAGGAAATTTAATTAAAACGTCGCAATTTGTTTCACCAATTACCATTTAACCTGTCTCCAAGGATTGCCACTTTCTCATTCTCACCCGGAAGACTTCCTCGTGCGCCAACCCTAGCTGACCCATCGGCAACTCCGTTTTTGCAATTTTTTTACGTTTTAAAATATAAAAATTTGCTAAGTAGGAATGAAAAAATAAACCGGCCAAGTGCGAGTCGCGTACTGAGAGTCAGTTATAACTTGGTAATGAACAGAAATTTGTCACCGACTCGCACTTGGCCATTATTTATTATTTGTTGTTATACTTTAGAGTGTTTACTTCATAATCATGCCAAGTTTGACGCTTGTACGTATTACCGTTTTTACATTAAGAGCTAATACAAAATTACGTAAAATATATTGGTTGTATGGGGACATCCCTTTCTTTTTTACTTTTAGACGTTTTTATTATTTTTTTGTTGACCTGCCTTAACATTACATATTCTGTGAAAATTTGAACTGTACGGTTCGCAAGATACAGCTGCAATGTAAATAACACATAAAGTGTTCAATAATTTTAAATTAGGTTTTTTAATTGATAATTATACGAGTACTTATTTAAATTATATTTTTTTTAACGTCAGCAATTAAAATAAATATGTATTTTTTAGGTAAAAATGCCGTATTGGCTTGGTTCCGTACCCAAAGGCTGTAAACGGGACCCTATTACTAAGCCTACGCTCTCTGTCTGTCTGTTCATCCGTCCTACAATGTAAAATACACATAAAAGTGTTCAATAATTTTGAATTAGGTTTTCTAATTGATATTATACGAGTACTCAGAGTCACTCAGCGGGCAATGGAGAGAGCTATGCTCGGAGTTTCTTTGCGCGATAAAATCCGAAACGTGGATATTCGCCAAAGAACCAGAGTCAACGACATAGCTGTTAAAATTTGCAAGTTGAAGTGGCAATGGGCAGGCCACATCGCTCGAAGAACTGACAACCGATGGGGAAGAAAGGTTCTTGAGTGGAGACCGCGAACCGGAAGACGCAGCGTAGGTAGGCCTCCCACTAGATGGACCGACGACATAGTGAGAGTCGCTGGCATCCAGTGGATGCAAAAGGCAGGCTGTCGTTCAGTGTGGAGGTTAAAGGGGGAGGCCTATGTTCAGCAGTGGACGTCTTCTGGCTGATGATGATGATGATGATGAATTAAAATTAATTTGTATTTTTTATTTGAAGTCGGTTATAAATGCAGCACTGGGTTTTCATACAAATTGGTGTGCTTTCGGGATCTATTCTGAAACTCTGTGGTGCGAAATGGGTGCGAACCAGATGGTTACCCCAAGAAACGTGTTCCAATGAATCATCCAACTTTATTCGCGTATACTCAATACTCAATACTTTATTGCAGACATATGTAGGTACATGGAGTTCTTAAATTAACATGTTTAAATATAAAGTAATACATATGACCCTATTTGGGTATGGCAATAGTCGGAACGGAAACGATCTATGTTCATTTTGTCGAAATTATCATTAAAAAAATCTTCTAAGTTGTAATAACATTTGGATTCTAAAATACCTTATATCCCAATATTACCACACGTTTTACTAGATACGTCTGAGATCACTGCTGTGTAAATTATATCTAACATACTAAAACTGTTAGATCATTTCACGATTGTCAAATTCCATCACGCTTGCACATTAGGAAAACCCAAAAGTTTCTGCGAACCGTCTTAACACTGAAACAAATGGGCTATGCCTCATTACTTCCCTGGAAGCCATCGATACAATGATTGTTCCATTCAGGAGTGTTGACTCAGCCGCAGCGTCTGGCGAATACAATTAAAGTGAGCTTTGTATGGACAGCGCTTCCTAATTCGAAGAAGTCGAAATGTTTCTGCAGAACATGACTTGTGCAACAGTTCTGGCAAAATCTTTCATCATCGTCTCAGATCAGACAAACAAGGAAGATATGCCTTAGTACAGTTATCGGTCGTGTTGAAACACTTTTTTTTTCACTGTTCGCTAAACCGCCTGTATGTACGGCACACTCACAAAAAAGGGGTTGTCTGTAAAATCGGTTTATGGGCGATAATTTTACGTGATAACGCTTAATGAGGCCCATCGTGCCTCTCTGTCGCTTGTTCCGCGCTGTCGCTTGCACGCGCGGCTCAGGCGGCACGTGACTGTGATAATTTTTCGTGCGTGTAGCCGGCGTTCATCGATTTATAAGACGTTATCTCGTCATAAACTTCCAGCGACATCAAAAAACTAACTAAGAAAACTAACTATGAGTCCACATGCAAAAAAAATATGGGACCACCTATGAGTCCCAAAACCAAATAAAAAAAGAATCCTCAAAAACTATGCTAAATTGGCGGAGTAAACGCGTAACAAACATTAAAAAAAAGTCGTATTGATAACCTCCTCCTTTTTTAAAAGAGCGGCAAGATCGTCTCGTGTATGAGTTATGTCTTCTGTGGTATGACTGACCAAAGGCATCGAGCCTGCAGTGCAAGTACCGTTCTTTATCGATCATCAAATTTGACAGTTGAGATCGTCAAATTCGATAAAATGCCATTTGATCAGTACTTGCTATTATCGATTCTGTGGTATTTTATCGAATTTGACGTTCGATAAAGAACGGTACTTGCACTGCAGGTTCGCATCCGCCGCGCCACCTTACCATATCTCCATTTTTGTTTGATCTGATACTAAAACCAAACAAACTATCTAATCAATATCACAGAATAGTTAGTAATATGTGCATGTACTACATTTGTTGCAAGCTAAGCTAGAGTTGTACCTATATAACAAAAGGTAGGATTAAAATTAGTTAGTCGTTACTTCTAAAATTTATCACTAGAGGTATTTTTAAAGCATTTTTTTTTATTTTTTTTTGGCACTGTGTATTTGTATTTTGTACTAGACGTAATATCGACGTATTTTTTATTGGTTCACCAACAGGATGATACAATATTGCTTAAATAGGTATAATATTATGTGCTATGGAGACTTGTAACACCCCAATAATAGGTAAACTCAACGTTGGTCCAGTTGGTAGTGAACTTCTGAGCTTGGGGGGTGTGAGTTAGATTCCCACCTAGGACAAACATTTATGTAATAAACATTTGTAATTGTTCTATATCTGGTTGTTAATATCTATTTAAGTATGTACTTAAAATTATATAATTATATATGTATATCAGTCTCTGGCAGCCATATCACTAGTTTTGCTTAGTTTGGGGTCAGATGACAGTGTGTGCAAAAATGACCCGAATATTATTTTTATGTTATGGAAAATGTAGACTTATAAACAATTCTGCTCATAGAGAGCCTGAAAACAAAACTAAAATGAGAAATGAATGAGATATACAGATCTGTATCATCCTACTACGCACTACTTCTGCATGAATACCGTCTAGACTTTTGGTCGACAAAGGAATTTGCATAGGCCAACGCGCAACACACGTGCCCCGGTTCCGAAATACGCTCCCCCATATGGGTTGTGTTGCCCGATTTACAATACGAATTCCGATGCTCTGATCTGGCTGATCGAGTGCCGGATCTGAACGTTGAGAGGTATTATTATTGGCCCGTACATTTTTCACCAGCTGTTCCAATTTTTTACTTCATACGAGTTATCAGACATATTTGAACACAAACTTTCGCATTTATAATACTAGTTGGCCCGACAGAGTCCTGTCTTAGAACTATCAAACGTGCGAAGTTAAAATCGTCGTTAGGTTTTCTGAAATTTTCCAATTTTCTAAACAATTTTCTTAATTTTTCAGTGTAAAAACGGGTTCGTATTACTAAGCCTACGATGCCTGTATGTCTGTCTGTCCGTCCGTCTGTCTGTCTATCTGTCTATACTACCTTGAAACGGCTGTATCTTTCGAACCGTAATAGATACACCAGTTGACATTTTCACAGAATATGTTATGTTACGGCAGATTGTCTAAGAGAAGAATAAAAAAGTCGAAAAGTAAAAACGAAAGGGGGTGTCCCAATACAACAAACGTATAATTTTTTTACGTCCTTTTGTATTAGTTTTAATGTAAAAACGGTAATACGTATATACAAGCGTCAAACTTGGCAAGGTTATAGTAGAGTACACGCTCTATAGTATAACAACAAAATAATAAATAATGGCCAAGTGCGAGTCGGTGATACATTTCTGTTCATTGCGAAGTTATAACCGGTAATTGACCTCCTTATCATTTCATCGAATCGAAATATCATATTTTACAAATTTTGAAGGCGGTTTTTTAAATTGATAAATATTTTATTTTGTGGTGGCAAGGAACCATCAGTGCGCGAACCCGGCTCGCACTTGGCCGGTTTATATGTTTATTAAGTTCCCGTAAAAACTAGTAATCAAGTAAACTCAAAAACGGTCTTCCATTTTCGATCCCGTGGCCGTGGGGGCATGTAAAGTCTAAAATAACAAATGGCAGATGAAATTATTAGTGAAGGTAATCTGATTTTACTATTATACGCATTGATTTATATGTACTACTTAATTTCTTTGATTATACGCGTGTTGATGATAAATAAAATTGAGTCCTTTATCAGTATGAGACAACAACGTTCTAATCGTAATTTAGTTACGTAGATACGTTCGCCGGTATCTGTATCAGTTAAATGCGATGACTGCATTTCCTAATCTAGAATGTTTTTATTAATTAGATTTATCGGTGATAATATTTGATCTGAGGATGTTATGTTACTATGGAAATAAACACGAAGCATACGTTGGTATTTAAAGTTGAATTGCAGCTAATCTGAGTAAATTGACAGATCGAAATGTCACTTGTCAAAATAATGTTGCCAACTCCCAAATTGTAGTGATATGTCGATAAATGATTGAGATTTCTGAAATATTTAAGTAAGAAAACGCAAGAATCAATCAATCAATCAATCAATCAAAACTAACCAAAAATGTTTGAAAAGTGCTTTTAGGCAAGTTGCGGCAGTTGACGGGCCGGACAGATGGTATTTTAATAAATAAATAAATTATTTTATATGTTTGTGAACCCCTAGACACGGGCTAAGCCGAATAAATCCCAAAAACAAGGCCTCTATTCTACCAGTCACCTACTCCTCAAAATGACGTAGTATTTTGACTACACCGACGTCAGTCGGAAGAAAATATTCTGATCGTTGCGTTCAAGATACAGTCCCAGCATCTTATCTGTTCAGTTGACAGCGACGCTAGTGGAGAACAAAGTATTGCCACCTAAGAAATTCACCGAGAAAAAACTATAGTTCTAATTTTGCCCTCCTGAACAGCTAAGTTGGTGGCACTGTACATACATTGCGCGTGTCATCAATGTCATCTTGAAAACATGCAATTTAACTCCCAAAAGGGTACCTCCCATTTCGGTTACATCCGCATAGGTCTCGTACCCCAAGGCAAGTTACTTCTAGACCTCTGACCTTTGGCAGCATTCTTACTCCTTTGACAGGTCGTCAGCGCCACCTTGGGTACTTTTTAAAATGGTAACTGTGACACGAAAATCTTGCAATACTTGGGAATTATTCAAATTAGTATTGCCCAAAAGCTTTTTATCCCATAAAAATATTAAATAGGATAATGAAGCTACTCCCAATCAGTAAGTTAGACAGGGACACATATACTCATACTAGCTGTTGCCCGCGACTGCGTACGAGTAGACTTTCATATAAACTTTAAATCTCCCATAGCCTTCTTAATTTGGAGGTATATCGTCACTCCAGCCGGCAGTGGCTGGAAGACAAAGCCGAAGATAAACAATTAAATAAAATAAATATTCGGAACATTTTTGCACACACGGTCATCTGAGCCCAAACAATTCATACAGAGTCAAAATCGTACCAAAAAAAATCGAGCCGAAACTCGGCGCACGCTACGAATTGAGCCGACTTTTGGTTAGTTACAAGGTAACCGCGATCCGACTACCACGCCGCGCGCTGCCAGAGCTACGATGACATCTAGCGGACAACTAACGTTGAACACTATGCAAGCGACATAACGTCTACATTGCAGTAAATGTGGCCTTGTAAACTACATATAATATAACTACATATAATTGATACAATGTACAATGACGCTTGGACGTTTTTTTGACTGTGACATTGTGACTATAGGAATTGTATCTCAATGTTTAGACCTCCTAAACCAACCTCTCAGCTCTGTCCTACTAATATTATAAACGCGAAAGTTTGTATGTATAGATGTATGGAATATGGATGTTTGTTCCTCTTTCACGCTGCATCGGAACAACGGATCGACCTGATTTTTGCATGGGTATAGTTCAAGAGCCAGAGAGTGACATAGGTTACTTTTCACCATCATCACCTTTTTTCATCACTACGCGGGTGAAACCGCGGGGCACAGCTAGTAGAAAGTAAAGTTAAAGTAGTATCAGCATCTTCATACCTACGATTTATTTAGCAACTACTGAACAAAGCAGTGTAATTAAGAAATAATTCACGTTCATAATTATTCAGAATGTCAAAGCGTTGTTGCCGTAACATTTTCAAAATATTATGATGACGCAAGCACGTCGAGGCAATTTCAGGTGAATTACGTTGCAAAAGTAAACCTTGTTTATAAACTTTCAAAATCCTTTGTCTCATAGTTTGTTTTTCGAATACATTTCAGATAATAATTATGTATCTGCAAAATCAGTGTTTTTTTGTAAGGATGTAAGTTTGTATGCATGAATAAATCTTAATTTGTAATTGTGATTAAAACGAAATCTCGATGTACATTATCTTATCTCATACTAGCTGCGCCCCGCGCTTTCACCCGCGTAGTGATGAAAAATGGTGATGGTGATGATGATGATGATGAAAAGTAGCCTATGTCACTCTCTGGCTCTTGAACTATACCCATGCAAAAAATCAGGTCGATCCGTTATTCTGTTGCAGCGTGAAAGAGGAACAAACAAACACACTTTCGCATTTATAATATTAGTATGATAAGACGTCTCAGTGAAATTCTTACGCAGTGATAAATATCAATACAGGGTGATCCGAATATTGCGTCCCAATATGTTTAGTTCATGAAAAATGTGCGCCGTCTGTTAAAATGTTTGTTTATATAAGTTACTAGCTGCGCCCCCGGTTTCACCCGCGTTATATCCGAGGTAGAAGTAGCCTAAGTTACTGCTTATAACATCAGCTGTCCGCCATAATATGAAAACAATGCAACCTCTTTTGACATAGATGTTTTTTTTATCTATGATGTAATTTGTCAATGTTTATATACTTCACATACGGTCACCCACTGGGCTAATTTGAAAATTGCCAGTCCAAGTTCTTTGGATGCGGAGTTCGACGCGTTGACATAAATAAGAATGTTCAATCAAGGTTCTGTCATAATGCCTGGCGAGAGATTTTCCTTCTCATTTCCGTTCTATTTACCCCTCCGGTCAAGTTTGTCCACTTCCGAAATTGTCCATTTCCAAAACTTCTCTTTTCTGTGGACGCGACACGCAATGCAGTGGTAGTCCATTTGCGAGATCGCTAGACTTGAAAGCGTGCGGTGGCGGGTTCAAACCCCGGGCCCGTACCAATGAGCTCTTTGGAGCTTATGTACGGATTTTCATACCACTAGCTTGTCGGTGAAGGAAAACATCGTGAGCAAACCTGCATACGTACGGAGAAGGAATTCAATGGCGTATGTTAATCCACCAATCCACACTGGGCCAGCGTGGATATGGCCCAATCATCCTTTCGGGGGTAGGCTAAAAGTCCAGCAGTGGACTGTTAAAAGGCTGTATGATGATATTATGACACGCAATGATTGCGCGCCAAAGTCGGCGAGCGGCTGATTTCACTGGTGCGCAGTGTACTTGAGAGCACCACTGAGTTGGTTCGCCACGTCCTTAGTGTCTTTACTATAAGTCAATTCTCACAAGGACTTTTCCTGTTACAAAAAGTTTCCAAAATGACCTATTAAATAACGGTCGTCTTGATAAATAGAATGATTTAAAATAGGCCATTAACAGTTACAACGTTGAAAGTAGGTTTCAAGTGTCAATTGCAATTCTAGCGGCATAGATCAAAATTGGCGGAACAGCTCCTATGGAAATGTTCGGTGTTATGTATGCCCTCGTTTTAATGATGCCAATTTCATGAGACGTCCATTGAACAGTCAAATGTTTTGGAGAACATTCTGGTACCCAAATAAAGTGTATTTGTGTGTCAAGAGTCTGATTCTGACGACCATTTTAAAATACGAGTAATATCTCAATCCGACTTTAAAGCCGGATTGATAGTAGTAGTTTTTATTCCAGATGAATTAACTTTTTAATCCGGTATAAAAATTCTGTCTCGGTCTTTTATATTAATTATATAATTATTGGATTAATTAACGAATTAATCCAGTATAAAAACTCTGCTATAGTTTACTATCACGTTGATTATAATCTTTGATGCACTCCTGGCCTGGTAGAAAACGTTGTGCTTAGTACTACGTTTATATCTGTAATAAATTATGATTCCGCCTGTTCGTTTGTCACTCACATAATAAAAAGAAACCCGACAAAACCATAAAATGATTTGACTTTAGTCAAACTTAGGCAGTGGTTTTCCTCTAAATCTTCGCATATACCTTGGTTCCCACAAGGCGGCTTCCTCGGTCCTGCATATTTCAATCTGGCCAACCTAGCAACAGGTAAATAAATACGTATTGATATAGGTAAATGAAACCAGTTTTAAAATAAATATTGACTCAGTGACCGCATGCCTACGTTCGCAATTACCTAACGAAATGTATTAGAAGTTTTGTCACCGGCCCGCGACTCGCATACTAAGCTGTGAACCAATATTAATAGGAAAGACACTATCACTTCATCTGTATTATGTTACGTAACAACAGAATATAGCACACTAACAATGTGAATGGGAAGTCTCTGGTGCCTAATTTGTGAATGTTATTGTGGAGTGTGGGTGTGAACTATTATATTAGGTACGTAATGTGGTGTGTGGTCAGGGCGAAACTGACCAAAAACTGATACATAAAATTTAATGAAGCCATTGCGGTGTTAGGTATTCAGTTCACCAATAAGTATGACTTCATAGTTATAAAGCCATTGCGAAGTCTCCGTTCCAAGAACGAAATGCTACTGTATCGTTGCTTCTGTATTGAAGTCCATGCAGTTAGTGGCAGGAATTATAACCTTTGGAAGGCTGATTGATTGAGTCAGTTTTAAAAAAAGTTAAATACATCTCAAACCATACTTGGAGAGACTTCTACAGTGTTATTCAGACAATTCAATCCACTCATTTGGTCTTCTACAATCATCAAGACTGGATGTAGTAAATAAGAAGCAAAATAACACATACCTACATTCATAGCATTGAGCATGCATATATTTTAACGTCTGATGCTTGCAGGGTATCTTAAAATCTGATACTGGCTGCTTAGATTATAAAATCTTTAAATTAACGCAATATTTAAAATGAGTAAGTATTCTTATGTATAAAGGTGCAGCATCATCACCTTCAGGGTTTTTCAGGGTTTCTTGGAAAATATCACCTCAGATATCACATTATAAACATCATTATCATCAGCGGTACAATTAAGCATCAACAGATGACTAATTGTACCGCTGAAATTAAAACTATTTAAATATTGATCATCTAATTATCTAAAGAGAACCACGCTTGTGTATTGTTGCCAATTTTCCTAGTATTGTGTACATAGCACATATAGTGTGTGCCCGAGAGAACTGCCTTGAGGGAAGCAAATATAACGTAGGCGATGACGACCTCACGCTGTACTTTGATGGCAAAGATCGGAACTGGTGCTTCTTGCACGATACACACTACTAACAATCTTATGTCAATGTGTACTAATACAAGCTATCTCCAGGATTTGTTGAGAGCCACGCGCAAATGCTACTTTTAGTCTGCGGAGCTTCTCGTTTAAACTCACGCAAAATTGTTTGTCTATCGCTTGCGTTTGGTTTTTTTAAACACCTTTTTTAATGGGCTAGCGTTTGACCAAAACTCGCCTGAAGGTAAGTGACGATGCAGTCTAAGATGGGGCACCTTGGTTTTAGACTCAATCATGGAACCATAGATTTCAATTTCGATTATATTAGGTACTAGCTTCATATTTGTCCTGTTTGTTCAAATCTATATTAATACTATGTTATACAAATTGTTTCACATTATTTTATGTATATGCTACATATAAATATTATATATTTTATATGGTTTCATTGAACCGCGATAACGGAAGGTCGCCATCATTTATCAGCTCGTCGATGTGGTAAACTGAAGTCGGAACTATGTCAATGGTGAATTTATAATTATATTAATACAGTTTAGACGCCAACTTGCTCGTTTTAAATGCCACATTTAATCGTTTCTTGACCTGTAGGCGCTATCCAAGGATTTCAAATTTTGATATAGTGCCAGCATAAAAGATAATTTACGTAACTCGTAGATTATTAAGAAAAAGTAATACATATTATATTATAATCAAACATATTTATTCAAAGGCACTTAGCCACAGGCTAGGTACAGCCACTAAACATTACTTACTCAAAACAGGTTTTGCTATTTGCTGATATCAAAGATAAACCATATTTTTGCATATGGATGTCGATCAGAAGGACTTTTTATTAATCTTCTCTTCTCTTCGCTTCTTCTGTACATCTTCTTCTATCTATAGTATAAATTAAAGTCGCTTTCCGCGTAGATCTGTCTGTATGGCCGCTAACTCCTCCTAAACCACTAAATGGATTTTAATGCGGTTTTCACCATCAGTTATATAAATAAATTTTCACGGAAGCGACCGGGTTTTTATATAACTAGCGACCCTAACTAACTAACTAGCTTCGCACGGGTGTGATTTACGTGCGAAGCCGGGCGGGCGGGTCGCGCTAGTTAAAGATAATTCTGGGTCATTAGATACGTAACTGATGCTTTCTACGTGCTTTTTACGATCCATACTTACGTCCAGAATTACGTTATCATCACTTGACTGGCTGGTCCAATGTTCCAACCATGGAATGACGTCACAGCTTGAGATCATTGTACTTTAATGCTGTCTGTGCTTGGGACTAACGATGCTTTCCTGTTTGGTAACGATGTTACATTACCCTAAAATCTGTCAGATATGGAAGCTTCACTTTACGAAGAAAACCTCACTGTGACAATTTTTAACCGACTTGAAATAAGTACAAATACAAATACAAATCATTTATTCGGGCATAATTTATGTTAAGCTATAGTAATGATCCCAGAGGCTCCTGAACTAGTCAGAGACTGTGTGACGGGAGCCAATGGCTTCTCCTATTAATGTATCAATTAATTATACCAAAACAGTAATAAAGCATTTTAAAAGTATGTAAAAAAATAATAATATTTAAAAGTAATTTAAAATTTTGATTACCATTCCAATAAGTAGCCAAAAGAAAAATAATAATTAGATAAAATAATTTTTAAACCATTAAATACAACAGTCTGCGCTATAAGGAAGGGGTTTTATTATTATAATAGAATAGAATATTATTTATTATCATGTGGTTGCGTTAACAGACATTTTACATAATTATATAAAATATAACTAACACTTCAACATGGACTCGTCAAAAAAAATTTATAAATAACATCATTCGCAATTTGTAAATATTATGTACCATAAAGCAATTAGTATTATATATACTATGTCTCCCTCTAAAAACGACAAAACAAATAGTAGAAAGGGATTGAAATTAACATAATTCAGCTGTATAGGGGCTTACGTGAAATTGTTGAAACTGACGTGGTTTTCACCTTGAAAAAGACCGTCTAATGCGGTTGAAACTATAGTCGGAGTAACCGGCTTAATCTTACGTGAGTAATTCCCGTGTAATATAAATAAAAGAAGCAAGGGGTTCTCGATTCGGTTGTATGTTTTTTTGTTTGTTTATGCCATAGGTGGCAAACAAGCAGACGCGCTGCCTGATGGTAAGCAGCCACCGTTGCCTATGGATACTTAACACCAGAGGCATCACAAATACGATGCCGACCCTTAAGGCGGTCTTACAGTGAAAAAGGCTTCACAGAACAATTTTTTAAGATAATGTATTCATTTTAAAGCAGTAAAAAAAAAATTTGGTAATTTTGATCATATTTCTGAGTGGACCATTGGATCCAAAACACGATTCCGATAAATTTTCTCGATAGAAAAAAATCATGAAATAACCTCTAACCTTGAAATTTACCTAAACGCATACAATTTTATCTCGACTATTTATGAACAAATCTTTACAAAATTTATAAGAATGATGTGAAATATTGTTACAAATAGCATCATAGTTTTTATTTATCGGTTAAAATTCAATTTTTCTAACTATTAATTAATTTAATCATAAACTGGCTCGAACGTGTCGAACGAAACGTCGTGCCGCCGCGGCGTCTTTTCACTTCTCTTTTATTTTTACGCGATGTGACAGAGACCGCTGAGGCGCGCTGCTAGACGGACGTGTGTCGCTTTGTTCCGCTAACCTCTCCAAAATATAATCTCAACTTTATGACACAAAAACACCTTGACGGAAGTTGTAAAGTAAGTACCTACCTTATGCGCTATGTTTTCTTGGATTATAAGTACTAAAAAGGCAGGCGAATGAAAATTACATTTTGTAACGATTTGTTTGTATATATTATTTTATAAAGCATAATTTCACCACAATTTTCATAGTCCAGTTGGCCGAACGGTTCGACGTATTGGATAAGTTCTCTGCGACTGTGAGTAAGGTTCAGGGTTCAAATCTCATATTTACCAATTTTCTTTTTGTATTTTTTTTAATGTTTTTAAAATAATACGTCATGTGCGTGCGTGCATGTGTGTGTGTGTGTGTGTGTGTGTGTGTGTGTGAGTGTGTGTGTGTTTGTGTTTGTATGCTTGTGTGTAATGTTCTTTACATGAAAACGGTAGGAGCGATTTTGATGGGACTTCCACTGTCAGATGGCTGATGTTATGAGGAGAAAAAAAATTGGCAACTTTTCATCATCATCATCATCATCATCATATTTTCATTACTTCGCAGGTGAACCTGCAGAGCACAGTTAGTCTACTTTTTTTTATGTGCCACAGGTGGCAAACAAGCAGACGGGCTACCTGATGCTACCTTACATTTTGTGACGATTTGTTTGTACATTTATATTATTTTATATATTAGAAGCATAATTTCACCACTAGCATCATATTTCAATTGGACGAGTGGTTGACGAAATGGATAAGTTCCTGCGACTGTGAGTAGGCTTCGGGTTCAATTCTCACATTTTCCATTTTCTTTTTGTTATTTTTCTAATGTTTTTGAAATAATTCGTCGTGTGCGTATGTGTGTGTCTGTAACGTTCTTTATAGACTCGAAAACTGCAGGACCGATTTTGATGGTATTTTCACTATCAGATAGCTGATGTTATGACGAGAAAAAAATTTGCAACTTTTCATCATCATCATCACAATTTTTTTCATTACTACGCAGGTGAATGCGCGGCGTGCAGTTAGTCTACTATAATGGTTAGGAAGTTCTAAACAACTTGGGATGGACAGAGACAGACGGATGGACGAACGAACTTATATGGGTTCCTTGTAGTTCAACGGAACCCTAAAAAGGTGTTACAGTCTTCTTTGAGTATATCTTTCTTCTATATACATATAAAAAGCGATGTATGTATGTATGTATGTATGTTCCCTATGAAGGCTGATGATGATGATGATATTCCGTATGGACTCAAAAATGGCCAAACCGATTTTGACGGGATTTTCACTGTCAGATAACACATGTAATAAGGAGAGCAAAAATGCTATTTTTAATCATCATCATCATCATTACTATTTTGCATCACTACGTGGGTGAAACCGCGGGGCGCAGCTAGTCTACTATAAAGGTTAACATTTCTAAACAACTTGGAATGGACAGACAGACAGACAGATGGACAGAATGAACATAAGTATATGGGTTCTTTGTAATTCTACGGAACCCTAAAAAAAGTGTTACAGTCTTCTTTGAACATAATAATTATCTATCTTCTCTACACATATAATAGGCGATGTGTGTATGTATGTATGTATATGTATGTATGTTTCCTACGAAGGCTGATGATGATGATGATATTCCATATAGACTCCAAAATGGCTGAACTGATTTTGACGGGATTTTCACTCTCAGATAGCTGATGTTATAAGGAGAGAAAAAAAAAACTACTTTTCATCATCATCATCATCACTTTTTTTCATTACTACATGGGTGAAACCGCAGAGCGCAGCTAGCTAAGTTAGAAAGTTCGAAACAATTTTGGATGGATAGACAGACAGACAAACAGACGGATGGGCAGAACGAACTTATATGGGTTCCTTGTAATTCTACGGAACCCTAAAAAGGTGTTACAGTCTTCTTTGAGTATATCTCTCTTCTATACATATTAAAAGCGATGTATGTATGTATGTATGTATGTTCCCTATGAAGGATGATGATGATGATGATATTCCGTAAAGACTCCAAAATGGCTGAGCTGATTTTGACGGGATTTTCACTCTCAGATAGCTGATGTTATAACGAGAGGAAATAATGCTGCTTTTCATCATCATCTTCATCATCATCATAAATTTTCATCACTACGCGGGTGAAACCGCGGGGCGCAGCTAGTCTACTATAAAGGTTAACATTTCTAAACAACTTGGAATGGACAGACAGACAGACAGATGGACAGAATGAACATAAGTATATGGGTTCTTTGTAATTCTACGGAACCCTAAATAAAGTGTTACAGTCTTCTTTGAACATAATAATTATCTATCTTCTCTACACATATAAAAGGCGATGTGTATATATGTATATGTATGTATGTTTCCTATGAAGGCTGATGATGATGATGATATTCCGTATAGAGTCCAAAATGGCTGAACTGATTTTGACGGGATTTTCACTCTCAGATAGCTGATGTTATAAGGAGAGAAAAAAAAAACTACTTTTCATCATCATCATCATCACTTTTTTTTCATTACTACATGGGTGAAACCGCAGAGCGCAGCTAGCTAAGTTAGAAAGTTCGAAACAATTTTGGATGGATAGACAGACAGACAAACAGACGGATGGGCAGAACGAACGTATATGGGTTCCTTGTAATTCTACGGAACCCTAAAAAGGTGTTACAGTCTTCTTTGAATAATATATATTTCTTCTATACACATATATAAGGCGATATGTGTATGCATGTATATGTATGTATGTTTCCTATGAAGGCTGATGATGATGATATTCCATATAAAATCCAAAATAGCTGAACTGATTTTGACGGGATTTTCACTCTCAGATAGCTGATGTTATAAGGAGAGAAAAAATAATCAGCATTTCATCATCATCATCATCATCATCACTTTTTTCATCACTACATAGGTGAAACCGCAGGGCACAGCTAGCTAAGTTAGAAAGTTCGAAACAATTTTGGACGGATAGACAGACAGACAGACAAACAGACGGATGGACGAACGAACTTATATAGGTTCCTTGTAATTCTACGGAACCCTAAAAAGGTGTTACAGTCTTCTTTGAGTATATCTTTCATCTATATACATATAAAAAGCGATGTATGTATGTATGTATGTGTGTTCCCTTTGAAGGCTGATGATGATGATATTTCGTATAGACTCCAAAATGGCCGAATCGATTTTGACGGGATTTTCACTTTCAGATAGCTGATGTTATAAGGAGAGAAAAAAAAATACTTTTCATCATCATCATCATCACCATTTTTCATCGCTACACAGTGAAACCGTGGGGCGCAGCTAGTCTACTATAAAGGTTAGAAAGTTCTTAACAACTTGGGATGGATAGACAGACAGACGGATGGGCAGAACGAACTTATATGGGTTCCTTGTAGTTCTACGGAACCCTAAAAAGGTGTTACAGTCTTCTTTGAGTATATCTTTCTTCTATATACATACAAAAGCGATGTATGTATGTATGTATGTGTCCCCTATGAAGGCTGATGATGATGATATTTCGTATAGACTAAAATGGCTGAATTGATTTTGACGGGATTTTCACTGTCAGATAGCTGATGTTATAAGGAGAGAAAAAAAATTGAACTTTTCATCATCATCATCATCATCACCATTTTTAATCAGTACACGGTGAAACCGCGGGGCGCAGCTAGTCTACTATAAAGGTTAGAAAGTTCTAAACAACTTGGGCTGGACAGACAGACAGAGGGGTGGACAGAACGAACTTATATGGGTTCCTTGTAGTTCTACGGAACCCTTAAAAGGTGTTACAGTCTTCTTTGAGTATATATTTCTTCTATATACGTAAAAAGCGATGTATGTATGTATGTATGTTCCCTATGAAGGCTGATGATGATGATATTCCGTATAAACTCAAAATTGGCCAAACCGATTTTGACGGGATTTTCACTGGCAGATAGCTGATGTTATAAGGAGAGCAAAATGAAACTTTTCATCATCATCATGATTTTTCATCACTACGTGGGTGAAACCGTGGGGCGCAGCTAGTCTACTATAAAAGTTAGAAAGTTCTAAATAACTTGGGCTGGACAGACAGACAGACGGGTGGACAGAACGAACTTATAATTATGGGTTCTTTGTAGTTCTACGGAACCCTAAAAAGGTGTTACAGTCTTCTTTGAGTATATCTTTCTTCGATATACGCTAAAAGCGATGTTTGTATGTATGTTCCCTAGGAAGGCTGATGATGATGATGATGATATTCCGTATAGACTCCAAAATGTCTGAACTGATTGTGACAGGGTTTTCACTCTCAGATAGCTGATGTTATAAGAAGAGAAAAAATGGAACTTTTCATCATCATCATCATCATCATCACCATTTTCCATCAGTACACGGTGAAACCGCGGGGCGCAGCTAGTCTACTATAAAGGTTAGAAAGTTCTAAACAACTTAGGATGGACAGACAGACAGACAGACGGATGGGCAGAACGAACTTATATGGGTTCCTTGTAATTCTACGGAACCCTAAAAAGGTATTACAGTATTTTTGGAGTTTATATTTCTTCTATATACATATAAAAAGCGATGTATGTTTGTATGTTTCCTATGAAGGCTGATGATGATGATATTCCGTATAGACTCCATAATGGCTGAACTGATTTTGACGGGATTTTCACTCTCAGGTAGCTGATGTTATAACAAGAGGAAAAAATGCTGCTTTTCATCTTCATTGTCATCATCATCACCAATTTTCATCACTACGCGGGTGAAACCACGGGGCGCAGCTAGTCTACTATAAAAGTTAAAAAGTTCTAAACAACTTGGAATGGACATACAGACAGACAGACGGATGGACAGAACGAACACAAGTAGTACGGGTTCTTTGTAGTTCTACGGAACCCTAAAAAGGTGTTACAGTCTTCTTTGAACATAATAATTATCTATCTTCTCTACACATGTAAAAGGCGATGTGTGTATGTATGTATGTATATGTATGTATGTTTCCTATGAAGGCTGATGATGATGATGTTCCATATAGACTCCAAAATGGCTGAACCGATTTTGACGGGATTTTCCCTGTCAGATAGCTTATGTTGAAAGAGAAAAAAAAATACTGTTTTCATCATCATGATCACCAATTTTCATCACTACGCAGGTAAAACCGTGGGGCGCAGCTAGTCTTCAATAAAACTAAAAAAGCTCTAAATAACTTGGGACGGACAGACAGGCATACATCGTACGCTTAGTAATAGGGTCCCGTTTTATCCTTTGGGTACGGAACCCTAATATTCGAGATTGTAAACATTTTTGCATTTGATAAACTGATCGCAACCTAGGTCGATGTATGGAGACAACAGTTTTTAAATAACAAAGTTAAGTTTGTTTTGCGCTAAAACGTTTTTTTTTCATCGGGAACGTACACACACCTAATAACGGCTGTATCTTTCACATGGCATTTTCCATGATAATAGTACACACTAAAAAAACAACAACTACAAATACAAATAATAAATAATGGCCAAGTTCGAGTCGGTGTCAACTTCTGTTCACCACCAGTTCTCGTACGATCACCGAAGTGAAGCAACGTCGGGTGCGGCTGGTACTTGGATGGGTGACATCCTGGGCTTTATTCACTTTTTTTTACTTTAGTACCTAACAAGTTACGTTGTGGTACGGAACCCTCAGTGCGCGAGCCCGTCTCGCACTTGGCTGTTTTTTTTTTAAATGGAACTAACCATTTCTGGCCTTTGCATTTTTCCCTTTACTTGTGATAAGAGATTGTTTCTTGTTAAATTTCATGATTTTAGATCAATGGGAGTGCTTTTTTTATGTTTTGATGCCCATCAAAACATAAAAAGAGCACTCCTACGAGTCTCAAAATATGTGGCAGAAACGGCCGTATCCTTTGATTTAGTGTTATGATAAAAAATTGAGTCCAAAAATATCTACATACTACAGATTTGAACCGGGCATTCGTGGTTTACCAGCGCGGGGCCAGACCACTGCGCCAACGGAGCTATGCTGTGGACCGACGAAATTACATGTCTATAGCTGTCTATAAGTGAAGGACGTCGCGTTGCGGCGAGATTCACGCGTTGCGCCCCGCTGTAGGTGGGACTAGTCGGCCGCCACTTCCTCTGCTTCACCCCCTCAAAAACATAAAAGTCAGCTAGTCACGGCGCCTTAAGGACTATATTAACTCGCCTTTTGAAGAACCCGATGTTGTAGCTTCTCGGAAACACCACGTTAGGTAGCTCATTCCACATTTGGCAGGCGTGAGGCAAGAAAGATCGTGTGAATTGCACCGTGTGCGTTTCCACTGATCTATGATGTGTGGATGAACATTCAGGCGGTTGCATCTAGTGCGATGTTAAAACCGTGAAGCCGGCATCAGATCAAACAGTTCTTCAGAACACTCCCCGTTGTATATGCGATAAAAGATACAGAGAGACCCAACCTCTGCGCATGTGGAGCGGCTCTAGGTAATTATATTATTTTTGTAAAAACTTCGTCAAACCTGTCTTAGCACACGTGTGTGTTGTCTTATCTGAATCCTGCCATCGACGCCCCCGGTCTCAGCGACTTTAGCTTTCAACTCAGCAGCAAAGTAGGCGTCCCCTAATCCTGCATTTAGTACAGTCTGTACTCTGTAGGCAGCACAAAGCTACCAATTTGTTACCAGTGATAGCCCGTTGTCCAGTTGGTAGTGAACCTGCCTTCTGCGCTTGGGGGCGTGGGTTCGATTCCCACCTAGGACAAACATTTATGTGATGAACATTTGTGTTTGTTCTATATCTGGGTGTTAATATCTATTGAAGTATGTATTTAAAACGATATATGTATGTATAACAGCCTCTGGCAGCCATATCACAAGCTTTGCTTAGTTTGGGGTCAGGTGACCGTGTGTGAAAAAATTTCCCGAATATTTTTATATTTTAATTACGAGTAGATTTCCAGATTTGCCAGTATCTAGCAAGCAACACTGGTAGCAACATAAATTTATATGATTATTTACGGGATATTTACCGTGGTTAGGTCGTGGAATGATGCCTGCGTGGTTAGGTTGCCTTAAAAATTAAAGTTCGCGTTCAAAATTCTATACGCAGTGGTACAGTGAGTCTGTTTTGTCGGGACTTAGGTTCGAGTTCGAGTTCCAGTGATAACCGTAGCAGAAGACTAAGAAAGAGGGTAGATCGTTATGTCTGCAACTAATTTTTTTACTGTTCGACCATCCACCCGTATTTTTCAGTCTTCCCGTGAACATGGTGCATGTAACTGCGCCGAAATATCGTGAGCTCATTCCACAACCTTACCACGGTAAATATCCCGTAAATAATCGTATTACTTTAGTGAACAACCGTGATAGTTTAAAACAGTGTTGGTAGCAACCAATTGTACAATCGCACGCGAATGATGCCATATACACTGAAATGGGTTTTTGCGAACATTCGTATGCATGTAAATATCTAACCTACATGCTCAGGTCCATGCAGGGTTGCTATTGCTGCGTATCCAAAAATAGCTGACTTCAAATTTGACAAAGTTCTATATTTTGCGTTAGGATGATTCAGACTTTCCGTGTATGGTGTATGTCGAGCTTAGCAAATAATTCAATATTTTTGTATTCAGTGAGACATTCAGTCTCGCTAAACGCTTGGCCGTCACGCTTGACAGCTCAGCTGATGGTAAGTGATGATGTGATCGAAGATGGTAAACACGCCTGGCATATTTTATTTATGTTACACGGGAATTACTCACGTAAGATTAAGCCGGTTACTCCGACTATAGTTTCAACCGCATTAGACGGCCTTTTTCAAGGTGAATGCGCGCGCGCGGCTGCGTCTCGCTTTGCACTACGGGCCGCCGCGCGGCGCGCACGTGATGACACCGGCTGCTTTTCGGGTGCGGGGGTGGGGGTGCGTAGAGAAATATGTTGCGCCGGCGCACACTGGAGCTCTTCCTCACTCGAATCTTCCTGCGTAACATAAATAAAATGTGTGAAAACCACGTCAGTTTCAATAATAAAATACGCCTGGCATAGATTGGGAACTGGATATCCCTTAGTTCCTATGGCTATTTAAGATAGCTGAGTTGTTGAGCAAAAAGAGCATTATCAGAGCTATCAGAGCAATCCAACAAAGAAATTGAGATACTCTAAACACAACATAACGTGGTTAGTTGATTGAATCAGTCGTTACTCTGCGGAAGCTTATCTTAAAAACTGCTTCTTTGACGAATCTCCAATGTATTTTCGCTTTTTTTTTCTAGGCAAGCGTGCTCCATCGTAGAACGCATTCAGGCGAGTTGGCGGTCAAACGCAAGCCAATTAATTAAATAAAAAAGTTGCATTAAGTACATTAAGGAATTTGGAATCAATTATTTTTGTAACTCTACAGAAATTTTGCTATGCCTGCTACAAAGATAATATAACCACTTGATCGCGCATGCAGTCAAAATTCCCTTTTGCAAAATGATGCCACGTCGGTCGCGGGGGGCAGCTTGTGATTGGAGAATCAAAAGTCATTCATTACATTCGCGCCTAGGATTGGCTCCGCTCGGAGTAGCTTAGGTTGACATGTTAGAACCTTTGCATCATGCGGGGTAAAGGATGAGCAGTCAAGTGGTTAATATTGTCATTGCCTAGCTATGCTAAATTAACCTGAAACAAAACGCTTTTATCTAGCTATTTGCATGTAACTGGTACCCATACAGTCCATCAAGGCTATGCCGTCTGGCGCTCATTAAACCTGTCATCCTCCGAGACTACGGCCACCTCGTTGCAAAACTGTTTGTCTGCGTTTTGCACAACCATTTGCACAGCTAATTGTTCACATCCTAAAAGATAATAATCACATGTTATTGTGGAAGCATTACTTGTTTTGTTATTGTATACCAAAGAACAAGCCAATTATGACTTGCGTGTCACTGCGCTAGGAAAGTAATGTTCAATACACAGACCTACGAATATATCCAAGTAGACGCCACAAGTCGACCTACCTTGCATGTCATATTTCCAATACAATTATGACAAATAGATTAATCGTAATTTTATATCGGATACATTCTCTATTGCAGGGGTGGCCAACTTGATTAGACAATATAAGATCTACTGTTTACTAACGAAACCCTGTGCGATCTACCACTTACATAATTCTTGGAATATTAAATGAAACAGCATAGTTTTGTGTTTAGTACACAATCATGTAGTATTATTTATTGAACAGTCTTAGGAGTTCCTTTTCATATCACATGTGAGATTGTTTCCTTAAATTTACTTAATACTTTGGAATGGAAGTCTGAGTTAATGATGTTTAATCAACATAATATATAGGTCCTATCTATACATTAGTGTGAGCATTGCGTCGCAGCATCTTCCACTAGTATAGCATAATCAGGTTTGTAGATCGATCGACTGGACATAAAGTCGCGATCGACCGGTTGGCCACCGCTGCTCTATTGTATTCTCTTTGGGATACATTTCGGAGAGTGTGCTACAGATCTGCATGATTTGATTCCCTCCTGCCCATTTTTCTATCGGGCTGCCAGAGTGGGCACGAAGAATCGACACCGCTTTATGGTTGATATTCCGAGAACCCGTACGAAGCGCTTTGATTCCACATTTATTGTGCCAACTGCTAGTCTGTGAAATTCGCTGTCTGAGAGGGTGTTCCCGATAGTTACTATCTGGGTGTCTTCAACTCGAGAGTGAATAGGTTTCTTCTAGGCAAGCGTGCTCAATCGTAGGCCGCATCATCGTTTAATATCAAGCGAGTTGGCGGCCAAGCGCAAGCGTATTTATAATAATTAAAAAAAGAGTCCAGTTAGTTAAAATCAGTCTGCTCAATCGGTGCAGAGAACGCGTGTCAGTTTAAAACGAAAATGGGTAATTGTGCAATACTTAGTTGTAAGAATACTTTAAATAGAGTTGGCCGAAATAATAAAGACATTTCTTTTCACAGGTAAGTACGAAACATTTTACACACTTAGTTTTTCACAGGTAAGTACGAAACATTTTACACACTTAGTTTTTCACAGGTAAGTACGAAACATTTTACACACTTAGTCTTTCACAGGTAAGTACGAAACATTTTACACAATTCGTTTTTCACAGGTAAGTACGAAACATTTTACACACTTAGTTTTTCACAGGTAAGTACGAAACATTTTACACACTTAGTTTTTCACAGGTAAGTACGAAACATTTTACACACTTAGTTTTTACATTCTCATTTTATACAGTGGACCACATGTGAAATCTACTTAGATATAGGACAGGTCTGTGGTTCAATAGAAGGGGGATATGGCTTAAAAAATGTTCCGAAACCATATCCTGATAGGTTATCGACCCTCTCCCTATCCACACTTGCTCAACAGAAGTCGTCGTCAGTGCGGTCACCAGTCACCATTCCAAGGTGTGGCAATGGGCATGCTAGCTGTCCTAGAATCTTAATGCTCCCTCGAAAGCCAGATATTTATAGACTGCACTCGGATCGAGCGACTTTCTATAACAGATGCAAGTTTCTAAACAAACAAGCTTGTTGTAGCAACTTGTGTCCAAGGCTAATCAGGTTGTTAGGTTAATAGATTCGTTCAGTGCAAGGTCTAGGAAACAATTGGCGTTGCTTTTCCTTAGCATGCACGTGAGATGGAAGCTAACGACTGTTGCTAACAGGGTGATTTGTTGCTTTTGGCAACAAAAAAATAGACGACTTTATAATAAATCTTAATATCGGGAAAATAGGATCGTTAAATGAGTCGTTGGCTGTCATCTTGTCGCCTATGCATGTATGCATGCCTGTAAGACTAGAGGCATCACATATACGTTGCCATTGCCGTATATTATAAGGACTGGCCCAATGGTACCAACTCAGTCTTGAGTTCTTTTTTTTATAAATAACTAGCTGCATATACCCATGCAAAAAATCTGGTCTATCCGTTGCTCTGTTGTTGCGTGAAAGAGGAATAAACATCCATACATCCATACATACTTACAAACTTTCGCGTTTATAATATAAGTGTCATCCGGGGATAGTGTAGCTCCCCAACAGTGAAAGAATTTTTCAAATCGGTTCAATAGTTTCGGAGCCTATTCAATGCAAACAAACAAACAAACAATCAAATCTTTCCTCTTTATAATATTAGTATAGATAAATAGGCTTGCGTTTGTCCACCATCTCGCCTGATGCGGTCTACGTTGGAGCACGTTTGCCTCTAAGAAACCGATTCTCTCGTGATTTGAAGATACCCAGATTGTAACCATCGGGGAACACCCATTCAGGCAGCGCATTCCACAGACTAGCAGTTTGCACAATAAATGTGGAATTAAAACGCTTCGTACGGGTTTTCGGATTATGAACCAAAAAGCGGTGGCAGTTTTTCGTGCCCGCTCTGGCAGTAATCAAACAGCGCACCTGTGTGAAACTGCATGCCGGCTTCGTTGGTCGTAGTTGGGAGTGATACGACGAAATTAGTAGGAATTTGGACGGATGAAGCTGATTTTTTAAAGTAAATCTGGACGCGAATTTTCGTATGGGCCACAGAGATGAGCATATCTTGATTTCTGCATCTATGAATGATACCGAAATTTTAATACTATTAATAGGCTTTTTGGTGACCCCCATTTTATTGTTACATGGAAATACCGTCTATCTTTACTAATATTATAAAGAGGAAAGATTTGATTGTTTGTCTGTTTGTTTGCAATAGGCTCCGAAACTACTGAACGGATTTGAAAAATTATTTCACTGTTGGGAAGCTACACTATCGGGGTGACATAGGTTATATTCAATTTTCAAAAAAATTAGGGATACTTACTAAAACTCCAATAATGTAACCCAAGGTGTAAAAAAATAAGACTTACACCCGTGCGAAGCCGGGGTGCGTTTTTAGTCTCTTCTCTATCTCTACATAGTATAAATAAAGTCGCTTTCCGTGTCTGTCTGTCTGTATGGCCGCTAACTCCTAAACCACGCAACGGATTTTGATGCGGTTTTCACCATCAGTTAGATACATTTTCACGGAAGGTTTATGTATATATATATAACTAGCGACCCGCCCCGGCATCGCACGTAAATTACACCCGTGCGAAGCCGGGCGGGCGGGTCGCTAGTTCTGTATTTAAATTGACATTTTTTTCAGCTTTCTTGCTCTTGTTAAGGGTTGATACTCTTCACTATCTGTTATCTACCTTTTTTTTGTGCCAAGTTCACTGCCAGGTTACGTGACGACCGCATAGTTTATCAATACAAACTTTAGCGTTATTTGTTCAGAGAATGGTCGAGCAAAAAATTATCTTCTACTCTTGTATTTATCTGGAAAGCCATAAATATTTTCATTATCGTTTCTTATGAACTCCAAGTAAAAACAACTAAAACTTACCAATTTTTATCATGACACTAGCCGCCACCGCATGAAAGCTCTTGTATCATAGACAAGCTGACCCGATAGACGTTGTCCTGTCTTAGAACTGTCAAACGCGCGAAGTTAAAGTTTTCTGAAATTTTCAAATT
Source organism: Agriopis marginaria (assembly GCA_932305915.1). Taxonomy (NCBI): domain Eukaryota; kingdom Metazoa; phylum Arthropoda; class Insecta; order Lepidoptera; family Geometridae; genus Agriopis; species Agriopis marginaria. The sequence goes on from OW029935.1 coordinate 1,000,751, forward strand.
TTCTGCGCAATTTTCTTAATTTTTCTTTCAATAAGAACATTTTCAAGGGGGAGAGACTCGACATTGTGAGAGTCGCGGGCATCCAGTGGATGCAAAAGGCAGGCTGTCGTACAGTGTGGAGGTTAAAGGGGGAGGCCTATGTTCAGCAGTGGACGTCTTCTGGCTGATGATGATGATGAAGAACATTTTACAAAGTATTAGAAAACTTAAAAAAAGGCAAAGTATAAGCGTGCTCCATCGTAGACCGCATTGTCGCTTTACATCAGGTGAGTTGGCGGTCAAAAGCAAGCCTATTATTAAATGTTTTTTTATTTATTTAGGTATATAGATTTGTGGAAAATGGAAATCGCACACTGTGCGTTTATCGTGATCTTTTTTGCCTCGCACATGCAGTTTGTGGAATGTGCTCTCGTCGTTGCCTGCGTCGTTTTCAAGTAACTACAACAAGGGGTTCTTCAGAAGGGGTGTTATCAACAACGGATCTGTGATGTCCCTGGTGTTACGGTATCCATATCCGAAATCGGCAGTCCGTGTTTCCGTGTTTGAATTGCGTGGTGGTACGGAACCCTCAGTGCGCGAGCCCGACTCTCACTTGGGCGGTTTATTACTTTGTTAGGGATTGAATTCATACCCCTTTGACCTTCTGCGTTATTGCTACTAATCATGTATTGGCGTTAATGTTTTAACGATTTCTCTAAAGTTATGCTAATTTAGCTATTGTTTGACCAATCTCTGGTTTCGTTTAATCATGAATTAAGCCGTCAAGGACTTGTTAGGCAAATTTGGCTAGTCGGTTTCCTTTTGCGCAGTTTTCTAAGCCATTGAATAATTTATTGACATATTTGTTTTACACTAGATTTTGCCCGCGGTTTCACTAACAAGACGGTGTTATTAACAAGACGGCCCATGTCACTTAGGGATAGTGTGTATGTCTGAATTAGGCGTTACTTTGCGGAAGTTCGCCTTTAAATAAGAAAGGTATGCTCTGCCCCTTTCCCGAAAAATGAGTGTCAGCATAAAGTATGTATGGCGCACTTACAGATGACCTCATTCATAAGTATAGTGCGGTCTCTGTCTAACAAGACATTAATATGCTTATCACCATCATCATCATCATCATCAGCCAGAAGACGTCCACTGCTGAACATAGGCCTCCCCCTTTAACCTCCACACTGAACGACAGCCTGCCTAGTGCATCCACTGGATGCCGGCGACTCGCAATGTCGTCGGTCCATCTAGTGGGACATGCTTATATCTTCCTTAATTTTGTTCACATTATAATTATGTTTTCGGTGATTGGCTCTATTTTCAATCAACCTTTTAATAAGACGAGAAGAACAAAAAATAATATGACTGATTAATTTTTATTAAAAAATAACTTAATTACGACGCAGTGAGAGCAATTGCTATTAAGTACGCGTATGTCCGTACTCACCTTTCCTCCCATCCGCGGCCACGCCCAAATATCCATACCAGTCAAGATCTAATTACCAATTTCCTGTTCTACTTCTATACCGAGTTATAAGTTTCATAACTTTCATGTTACATTTGAAAGTTGAAACCATCTTGCAATCCGATGTTCGCATTAGGCCATTATACGGGTTTCGGTGCTCTTCGTCTAGCACAGAAGCCACCGAAGGGGTTTTAGTAGGTGCAATCTCCTCACATACCCCGCTACACCACAATGCAGCTGGCTATCGAAAATTTCCCCCCTCACAAAAAAGGCCATCATAGACGACGTCAGTAAGGGCATTGAACGTAGTCGTTGGGCGTTGTTGGCGTTGGTCATAGTATGACTGGGACGTAAATTATTCCATCCAAAGCAAAATCACTATTGGGCTATGTTAGTTTAGACCAGTATTCTGCAAATCCCAAGCGAGGGCTCCATCAGGTCGCTCAGTGCGCTCCAAAAAATTCTTTTTATTCATATAGGTACATTAGTCCCCAAAACATACAAAATTTGAACATTTACCAAATTCATGTAAAAAAAAAAACATGGAAATTTCTCTCCTTTTATCATCCACAGTTTTCTTTTTCCAACTGCTTGGTACAGGTGACTCTCTGGCTATGCCATCTGCCTCAGGTCTGTGCTAATCGTCCAAGTTCAACCCACGATTGTGACACTATCGTCGACCCATCTTCGTTATCGTCAGCTGGACGACCAACGTTCCGCTTATCTTGTCTAGCCACCTTACTCTAACTGTCATCAATGTGCCTAGAACGAACTGCCTAGTTTATTTCCGCAATTCTAACGCTTAAAACCTTTGTTCTTCGCTGAATTTCGGTGCTATGAACTCGCTCTCGAAGTTCAATGCAAGCATTGACCTCTCCAGTACCTGAATACCTCATTATAATTTCATCGTGGCTGTTGCTTAAGACGCTCTTTTCCGACTTTTAGCAATTATGGTCATTCTAGTTTAAGTGTGCATACCTCCATGCTAAGCTTAAAATTATAAAAATGGTATCATAACAAAATTGAATGTTTTATCTAGGAAACCCATGAGACCGAAACACGATTAAGCACATTTCGCTCGATAAAAAAAAGTAGCACTGATTAGCGCTTTTATCCCTGTTTTTGGATTTATTCAATTACATATTTACAAAATTATGTCTGCGATATCTTGATACATAGATTTCATAATTATGAAGGAAACCGGTGAGGTACATTTTACATTACAGCTATACTTTTACAAAATTACGAGAAAAACCCCAAAAATAGAAGTAGCGAAACGCACGACTGTGCGTAAGCGCCACGATTTTGCTCCGCTAAATGCGATTTTAATACAACAAACCAAGGATTATGGTCATCTGTAGTAATAAGCGTTGCTTAAAAGTGGGAAAACCTCGCCTTAATTTTGTTTTATAGTGATTTAGGTAATTTTCCTTCTAGAATGTACGTTAGTTCAAAACGAAGGCGCTGCATGACCGGGACAAGGATGACAAGTACGGGTATTGAAGGTCATCTAGAGTATTGTAAAACGGAGTCAAGTTTTCGCACAAATGGTCCAAACTTCAAGGTCCCTCGGGTAATTTGCTCTGCGAAACGTTGCGTAAGATATAATATCACGATTCGGATGTGGCGGCGTGGCGTGGCGAATGTTGCTTCATCTCAAGCAGAGCTTTGTGGTTTTGGACGAATTTTAAAATCCAAAGGTCTGAAATCTAGGAGTTCGATATGATTCATCATTTCAGCCATAGGACGTCCACTGCTGGACATAGGCCTCTCCCATTGATCTCCAAAAGGGCCGGTCGGAAGCGGCCTACATCCAGCGTTTCCTTGCGGTCTATTTTAGGTCGTCTGTCTATCTCGTGGGTGGATGTCCTACGCTGCGCTTACCGGTCCGTGGTCTCCATTCCAGAACCTTTCGGCCCCATCGACCATCTGTTCTGTGTGATATGTGCCCTGCCCACTGCCACTTCAACTTGCTAATCCGGTGGGCTATGTCGGTGACTTTCGTTCGTGTACGGATCTCCTCATTTCGGATTTGATCTCGTAGAGAAACCCCGAGTATAGCCCTCTCCATAGCTCGTTGTGCGACTTTGAGCTTGTTTATGAGGCCCATAGTGCGAGACCACGTTTCAGTGCCGTATGTCATCACTGGCAACACACTGGTCGAAGACTTACCACTGGTCGATATGATTCGCTGACCGATAATTGACGATTCATCGGGATTTACGATACGCAGATGTTGAAATGTTTAAAAGGGGTCGAGAATGCGGGCCAATCCAGGGCAATTTTGATTTACTGCACATCTACCGAATCCACTTGTTGAAAGCTTTTTCACACGTTGGCTCGTGAAATGTGAACTTGGTATTACCGGATCGTAAAATCATACTATGATATCTCATAACTCATTCATACCAATGATGCGGCTGCTTTAGATGCCCTTTCCTTATGCAATTTGGCAAGACAGGTTACGTAATGTAATCGAAAACGTCTGATGAGAATCGGGCGGCACGTCTGACGTGACGGCAGAGGCGTTGCCTCAGCCGGACGCGTGCCAAATACGAGGTGTGGGATCGCGCTTTGCGTTACATTGACCTGACACAATGTCTGAACTGAAGTTGCAAGCTTATATAAATTCTTTTGAACGCTTAGTGCGGCAGTCCGCTTGTTCGGTTAGTAAAAACTTCCGTCTCTAAAGTTGTACGTTGATGATGCGAAGAACGCCCGAAATGATGTTTTCCGTATAAATGGAAGCGATTCGAAATTGCTGAAATAAATTTCCCACTTTCAGTTTTACAGTTCCTTCTCTATAAACTGTTTCCTATCAATTTAACTGCTTATTGCTGTCTTTATTGCAACATACCAGGCAGTAGTCTACATTCCAAAACGGGCTTGTCTTGACATAGAGACATGATTGAGACAGCACGGCACTGATGGTTGGGACACCTATGCCTGCAGTAGGCAGTGTTCAGACATAAGGAACTGTGGGTACAATCCTTAGCTGTGCAGACGTAACACTAGTTTCAGAACTTTTCTCCCTGTCTTTCAATTCTAACTCACGCATATACTTTTACAAGCTTTTATTTAACTTGCAATGTATGTTTGTAACTATGTTTGTTCGGGTGGAATCGTACAACTCAATTTTGAATCAGATATCTTCAACCGATTGAGCTGGGCATACATATGTAAGTTCGGTGACAATACAATAATTTGGTACCAACGAGCTGGTCTGATGGTGGAGACAGAAGGTGGGCATAGAAACTCCTAAACGAAACGACGTAACCCCTTCGAGTTTAGGTTCGTTAGATTTATCTAGAACCAAAATGCTTACGAATCTAGAATCTAGATGATAAATTCAATATGGCCGTCGCCTCAAGATGGCGGACAAATGGATGGCGATGTTCTTCTTATTCTTATTTTAATTCGAAATGGGGGCGATAAGTTCTGCACTGACGTCCCGCTAGGAGTGTATTGTGCATTTCCCCCTACCAGCACCCACCCGAGCCAACCCAACTCCTTGAAATACCGGAGTGAGGCTCTGGCACAGTTGCTCCAGTGGTGTAGATGGTAGTATAAGTAATGATGATGAAAAGCAGTCTAGCTGTTGTGGCGACGCGGATGAAAGCGGCAGCGGTGCCCCATGCAACCCGGCATCGGTTCTAGTTTCTTCTGTGGCTTCACAATGCCACAGCATATGCTCTACAGTTTCGTTCTCTTTCATGCAGCCACGACACAGTAGACTGTCCGTGGCTCCTAGCTTATACAAATGACTATTCAAGTTGCAATGACCGGTTATAAGGCCTACTATCAGGCGAAGGTCCTGTCGTTGCAACTTCAATAGGCTGTTGGTAATCTTTTTGTCAAGAATTGGGAAAGCGGCTTTAGCATGCTTACAGTCATCTTTCTTGTCCCACAGATTCTGTTGTTCTTTTTCTGTGTGACGACGCAGTAGCTCTCGCACTCCCATCGCTGATGGTTTGCAGAGACCCACTACATCAGGTGATGTTCTTATCTACCATCATAAATGGGTATCAAATGATAAAGCTTGTTTTTAAACAGTATTTTTTAATTAATAACTTATTTGCGTTCCGTATGCAGAAAAGGGCCGTACGAAGGCATTGGGAGTGACCAAACTGCCAAACCACAGTTTAAAAAAATTGGAATCCTTACGCTGCCCTGCATTGTCGTAGTACAAGTGGCGTTGTATGTCAGGAAAAATTTACACATGTACACGGCGTGCAGGGCAGCTTAAGCAGGTTCCTAGGAACCTGGCTAAGTCTGACAAGCTTACCTTATGCTATGGGACCGACGGTTTACAACAAACTGCCAAGTGACGTTATCGCCGCTCCCAATCTGGTGCGCTTTAAATATCGGTTAAAGTGCTGGCTCGTCGATCAGACGTTCTACAGTTTCAAGGAGTTCCTTGATTGTTAGTATACCATATTTTTTTAATTTCAATATAAACACGGGTCTAGCCCGGACATTTGGTAGGCATTGGTGGGGCCGAAGCCAACACCAAGAGGCCCCGTTGAGTACAAAATTAACAATTATGGGTATAAAATGGAATATAAAACTATTGTACAGTATTGGATTTTAAAAAAATCTGGGCTATTGTGGTGAATTCTTGATGGTATGTTCCTGGTCTATGGTATGAGGTCTATGCTGTTTTAATTATTATTATTTAATTTAAAAAAAAAATGATAATTTTTTGACATGTAAATAATATTAACAAAATAAATGAATATGAATATTTTCTTATGGAGTTTGTGAGGTCTGCGAATTAAAACTTGTTGTCAACAGGATCTACTTCGGGGGAACTTTATTATGCACAACTTAAAAAACAGAAAATTAAAGAAAACCTAAATATATAACTTAAAACTAAAACTAAATACTAAAAACTTAAACTAAAAGACCATTTGCGTAGGGAAAGGTCCCCAGAATGCTGGCGGCATTACCACGTTGAATGGCAATGCTCAATTTCTGGGCGAAATAGAAGCCAGCATTCTGGACACCCGACGCCTCCACCAATCGCCAGGATAGGACTACTACCACCAGGTGGCCCGTCGCTTGTTTGCATACTATTATATAAAAAAAAAAAAAAAAAAAAAAAAAAGGATCAGGATCTTATAGTCCTTTTCAAATAGCATGGCACTAAACTTGACAACAACTGACTAGTTTCCACCACTAGTTTCATAGTAGCGCTTAGCTATATGTTTTCGCCGCAAAATGTAAATCTTTAATTTAGTTCTGTGACGTCACATCTCTACATAGTATAAATCTCTACATAGTATAAATTGAAGTCGCTTGCCGCGTCTGTCTGTCTGTATGTCTGTATGGCCGCTAACTCCTCCTAAACCACGCAACGGATTTTGATGCTGTTTTCACCATCAGTTAGATACATTTTCAAGGAAGGTTTATATATATAACTAGCGACCCGCCCCGGCTTCGCACGTAAAATGCACCCGTGCGAAGCCGGGCGGGCGGGTCGCTAGTTCAATATATACGAAACACGTTACATTCTATCGTACTGTCAAACCACCTGTCAAGTGCCATGCTATTATTTCAGGACTGTAGTAGGCATGATACCCACTAGGTATCATGGTAGTAGGTAATGTTCATTTTCCTGTTGATGTTCATCATGTTCTATAGAGTCTAGACGTTGCGAAATAAAATACTGAAAAATAATGTAGTAAGGAAATTTTAATTTTGCCGAAAGATCAGATTAATATAAAACCTACGTCCAAGAACTTAATTGTGTTTTTTCCTCAAAAAAAACTTTTAGTTAAGTTTAAAAACTTCAGGTACACTTAACTCTAGTACAATGTAACTTAAGGTAGGTATAGTTGCGCTACGGTTTTGAAACGTCCTGTCAGTAAGTACTTTTTTTATGACTTTGCGCAAATTTACAACTGAATTAGCGAACAAGGTTCAGTCGACCTCTCCAATCTAACAAAATCACGTCTGAAACACCAGCCTGCTGTCCATCGCGTGACTTTGCCCTGTTCCATCATCAAGCATTGCTTGCGGCTTTTTAAGGTGGTACGTTTCACCTATGGCGGGAAATTCAAATTTCAAACAGTTTTTTTGTCCTTGTAGCTAGGCCGGGTAATTATTTTAAAATGATAGTGTTTGCGCAAATCGTTGATTATGCTTTAAATTGTCATGCTGTTTAACAGTAACGCACCATATTACTTACATTTGTCAATAAACCGTTTGAAACAGCAAAAAATTGTATATTGACAAATGTAAGTAATAAAGTGCACTAGAGATAAATAGCTTCTCATGATTTTGTAAAGAATAATAATCAATTTGCGCAAACATTATGATCGTTTACAACAATTACCTGGCCTAGCTACAAAAGTTGCGTTCGGATAGCCTATGGTGGCATTTTTAGTATTGTCAGAATTGGCGTTGGTGTAAAGCGTTCATTTTGAGAATTTTACCATTTTTGCAACGTTTGTTCTTGTAACCAAAACGAACGGTATAATCACCAGAGGTGGAGTAAATGTCACAGCTACAGCACTTGACAGCACGCGCTTGTGCTGTTTTGTTTGATATTCTCTTATCTTGGTCCTAATTGTACATAGTAATTCCGCTCACAAACTGATTAGAACTGCTGATTTCGTCTTCTCTAGCACTCACAGCGCTCTTCCTTTATTTTTGTTATTATGCACGCGCAACCAAAACACCAAAATGCCGCGAAAAGCCAACGTCAAAATTGAAAAGTCAAAAAACGATCACAACGACCCATATCGCGAGGTGAGTCAAAAGTGGCAGTTCACGATGGCATTTTTAGCTGTTGTCGACCTATCCGAACGCTGAGCGAAAACAGTAAAAAATGCAACTTTTTCTTACACATTCCTAAAACGAACGCTACATGTGATCGTTATTGACGTTTGTAGCAGTTATTTTTGCCAACAAGGGGCTATCCGAACGTACCTAAAGACGAAAACTGTTTGAAATTTGAATTTCCCGCCATAGTTGAAACGTACCACCTTAATGCATGACGCGCGATCTTTTGGATTGCATTTTTTGTATTTCTCACACCTCTCAGATAAGAGAATCGACTGAACAATGACATATTAAAGTAAATTGTTAGTAAATTAACATAAAGCGACTTCAAGACTATACCTATATGTACAAACTTATAACTAAAACGTTGAAAATTAGCTAATGTTTCTGTGATGACAGTTAAAATTTGTTTAAAACAGAGATTGTAAGTTCTCATCAAAACTTTTGCTCAAGGGAATCCAGAGGGAACCACAAACCCAAAACATCAAAAAAAAAAAAAAACTTTTTTTATTGTTTATTTATTCTCCACGGACTCCTGGGTCCGTGCCCTTTGTCAACTTTTAACATATATTTTTGAACTATATTTGATATAACATATAACTAATGACTATACAAAAGGAATATACAAATTATAAAATGTTATGACTATGTTGCGTGTATACACCGAGCAGTCCAGCTCCCGCAAGCAGGGCCCTGATTCTGTATTTACAAACACGCACGTAACGCGCCGTGTTAAGTTTACCTCTAAAAGTTGCTCTTTATTCCCAGGGAATAGAGTCCACATTTTAAGAGGTTAACTTAACGCGGTGCGTTACGTGCGTGTTAAAGTTCCGGAATCAATGAGCAGCATGTTCACGAGTTGACGCGTGTGCCAGCCATCGCTCTCCTCGCCATGTTTGAGGGAAGAGGGCGACCCGCCACACGACTTCGCCGTAAGAAGGAGCCTTTAAGTGAGCGTGAGTGCTCTGGGTATACACACAATACTTAAAACTACAATTACATTTACATAAAATTATGTAAAATTACTTTTAAAAAATATGTTTAGTAAACATATTTTTTAAAAGCGCTCATTCAATTTCGATAAAATTTATATCACCTCAGAAGTATGACCTACCAAACACAGAAGACTCATCAAAATTAATTCATAATTGGCAGAATAATCGCGTTACAAACATACAGTCGAATTGAGAACTTCCTCCTTCATTGATGTCGGGACTCGTCGTATGGAGCACTCGACTTGGCGTGCATAATTCACTTACGTACTATTCTTTCATCATCATCATCATGCACAGCCTTCCTTATCCCACTGCTGGGTATAGGCCTCTCTCTTGCTATGCCATTTGCCTCGGTCCTGTGCTAATCGAGTCCAGGTTCGACCCGCGATAGTAATAATATCGTCGACCCATCTTGCAGCTGGACGACCAACGCTTCGCTTACCTTGCCTCGGTCACCACTCTGTCAAAACCTTACTCCACCTGTCATCACTATTCTTTATGAGCATTAAATTCCTGATCACACAGATTTTCAAAGTCACATGTCCAACGTCACATAGGTTAGAATAAGCATATCTTTTAGCTCAGCAATCAGCATGAAATATAGCATTTCGTGATTGGAATAAAAACAAATGTTTCTGATCAGTCAAGCAATAAACATGGGATGTGAGGCGCATGGAAAATGTTAATTCACAGTTCATACCACAATGATGACCTTATCGGTACTTAGGGTGAGCGAGAGACGTTATAGCTATGGTCCTAACAAGCCTTCTATTTCATAATTGTATCAGCCAATACTGGGTGGCCGGGACTAGGTTGGCGGAACCCAGCCCGACCGAGGATGAGGTGGACTGACGACATTAGAAATACTGTCGGGAACGAGTGGATGCGAATAGCGAGAGACCGGGGAGAGTGGCATAAACAAAGGGAGGCCTATACCCAGCAGTGGGTCACTCAAGGCTGATGATGATGATGTTGATCAGCCAATACAAACTATTTTTTCAGTATGTGTAACCTATTTAATTTAAACCGAAAAGACCTATAGGGATATTTCTCTAAGCCTGTTATTACAATAAATGAAACATTGGGAACATACGTAATAGGATACAATAAATGTTACATTTAACATTTTAGTTCTCTAAGCCTGTTATTACAATAAATTAAACATTGGGAACATACGTAATAGGATACAATAAATGTTACATTTAACATTTTAGTTCTCTAAGCCTGTTATTACAATAAATTAAACATTGGGAACATACGTAATAGGATACAATAAATGTTACATTTAACATTTTAGTTCTCTAACCCTGTTATTACAATAAATGAAACATTGGGAACATACGTAATAGACGAAAATTAAAAAAATAAACTTTCTCGGTATCAACCCGTGACCGCCAGGCCTTACTTACATTCGTAGACTGGACACTTGCGCGTTCCGTTCCGTACAGAATCCTTCCGATGGATATGACCCTAATCCCGAGAATTACCCAAAAACAAAACCGGCATTGTGTAACCGAATATAGCTAACTGTATTACACAATACAATATGTAAATAAGTTATATAAAAATCTATCTTCATATCAAATGCGATATCTAATTAACGTGGTCAAAATTCCATCAATCAAATTAACCATTAAAGATGCAATCGATGTAAATCGATTAACTTTTTAGGCTAAGTCGTAAATGATTTGCAAATTACTTATAATATATTTTTTCTGATATTATTCAACTTAATTTACCGTCAAAAAGCCCATCTTGCGAAAGTGGAAATCGCACACCGTCCGGGCTTCCCGCTACTTTCTTCCCTGGACCTGCAAGGGGTGAAATGACCTTCCCCTTAGGTCTTTCCACCGATCTTCAACATGGAGCGTTTCTATTTTTTCACCACCAAGTTATGCAACGTCGAGCGCGGTTGCTACTTGGATGGGTGACCGCCTCGGCGTGATTTGTCTTTTTGCACTACTTTTTGTATTTTGTGGTGGTACGGACCCTCAGGACTTGGTGGGTTTATTTATTACAAATAAGCGATTATTTTTCTTTTAAAATGTGCTAAAGTTACTTAAGGCGAGGTTTTCTCACTTTTAAGCAACGCTTATTACTACAGATGACCATAGTCTTTGGTTTATTGTATTAACGGCCCACTATCCTAGTCGCGTAGGTAACAAAATGCTTCCTCAGCCCCCGCCAAGATAGAGCGACGATGTATTATGCCGCGCAAAAATCACGAGCCCCGCGGCGGGCTAGATCGCAAACTCGCGCAGGGCTGCGTTCAGGTGACGCGTCGAATCGCATCCATAGTCCAACTTCGCGTTCATAACATATTTACCTATAATTTTGTCGTTTTGTAGGGAGGAAATAATGTACGACACAGATAATGTACGACACGTACGCAATGTACGTGGAATGTCCACATCTAAACGAAACTTCAGTTTTGAATTTTTATGGTCACCAATTATCATGCTGTACAAAATCGGGGTGTACATTATTAAACAGAGTCACTAATGTACGGCACGATATTGGGGTGTCTATAATGTACAGCATGATAATTGGTATACATGTACATCGAATATCATGCTGTACGATCCATGTCGTACAATACTGGCCGTCAATTATCGGCCCGTGTCTATAAAGTACGGCAAAAAATGCACAGCCAGGATTTTACAGCCAATAATCCATGTACTAGAAAAAAGTCCACATGATAAAAGGTGGCATCTTCCTATTGGCTAATTTTGCTGAAATGTCTGCTCTTATTGGCTGTTGAGTCTATGCCGTCTGTCGATTCCATGCTTCGTTTGAACAAGATAGTGTAAGATAGTCACAGATACAAAAAATATGAGAACCATTAAAACTTTTTGGTGGTGAGGCAGAGAGAGGGGTACAACTATGTTAGATCTGTCACTCATTTCGAACCTAACCAACTCAAGTCTGACTTCAGGTGGGCTCCCGCCAGAAGCTCTTGCGGTCGCCCCTGAGTGTCACTCAGGACTTCCCTTGAGCTTCTGGCTCCCGCGCTTTTTATATACACTCTGGGGGTAGGAACCACAAGACTAGGTGGAGTCGGGGTGCTCTGTGTCGGTTCTGTGACCCATTTCGAACCTAATATACTCAAGTCGGGGTGCTCTGTGTCGGATCTGTCACTAATTTGTACCTAATACACTCGACGTGGAATGTCCACATCTAAACGAACCTTCGGTTTTGAATTTTTATGGTCATTAATTATCATGCTGTACAAAATCGGGGTGTACATTATTAAACAGAGTCAATAATGTACGGCACGATATTGTACGGCATAATAATGCACAGCATGATAATTGGTGTACATGTACATGGAATATCATGTTGTACAATATCGTGCCATGCAATATCATGCCGTACATTATCAGATCAGCCCAATAATGCACAAGCGATAATGTACACCATGATATTCCATGTACATGTAACTAATACGGGCGATGTCACCTTTTATCATGTTGTACATTATCGGTCGTAAATTTTCGGCCCGTTTCGTCAAAACACGGCCCGTATTGCATGACATGATAATGTACAGCCCGATAAAACGTGGACTTTTCCCACGTACATAGATTATTGCCTGTACAATCCAGGCTGTGCATTCCTAGCCGTACTTAATAGACACGAGCCGATAATTGACGACCAGTATTTTACGACATGATTTGTACAGCATGATAATTAGTGTACATGTACACCAATTATCATGCTGTACATTATCATGCCGCAGAATATCGTGTCGGCAAATATCATCTTGTACATTATAGACAGCCGCGGCATGTACCTATCTGACTGTAAATCTCCGCACCGCTCCACGCCGACTCAGTCAGACGCTATGACTGACTAATCACTAGGCATAATATATTTACGTAGCTCTTACTGTTTACTAATCAACACCTACCTACACATATACTCAAGGCGCTTGCAGTTGCTACTTGTTACTTGTACTACGCATCATCTGCAAGCACCTTTAGGCACCTACCTACTTGCAAACCTACCTACCTACCTACTGTAAAGTGGTGCCTAGGAAGTACCTTCTATGTATGTACCTAATATGTTTTATAATAGGTACCTTCCACGCAAATAAATAAATAACTGATTGATACACAATAACTCCAGTTAGTACAATAACGCAACGAAAACTAATACCTACTTATTAAATTCCTAGGTAGTTTACAAAAATTTATACTTACATAGGGAATAAAATCTCACTTAACAATTTTTTTTCAATCGTGTCCTCATTTTCAATTTCGAAGATTTCTTTTTCTGGCTATTACTTCCCATTGCGAACAGATAGCGGGGGGAGCGCAACGACAAAACCAACACAGGTCCGACCTCATTGACGCCTGGCGCGGGTCTGAGCGCAGTGCGCGCGCTAATTTACGCGACCTTTTTACGTTTTTAATTTCATTAAAAAACTAACGAACAAACTATCAAAAATCTATCCAAATGAAAGAGTGTTGAATATAATTACCTTTCAGTACATGCAATTTCCAGGCTGTTACGAGCTTTTATTAGAGCAAAAAACGGGAAACAAAATCGTCAATTCTACTAAATAGACTTTGTTTCGTTATTTTTTTTGATCGAGGAAAGTTTATTCTATCGTGTTTTGAACCAAATCATAAAGTCAAACATAGATGCATCTTTGACATGTATTTTTTTCCGGCTCAAATATTGTTATTTAACTATTTAAAAATGATTAATAACCCGTCAAATTAGGTATAACCCCCCGTTAAAGTCGCATTTAGCGGAGCGGATTTTTTTCATGGCGCTTCCACACAGTCGTGCGTTTCGCTACTTAAATTTTTGGGGTTTTTCTCATATTTTTCGAAAAGTATAGCTGTAATGTAAAATGTACCTCACCAGTTTCCTTCATAATTATGAAATCTATATATCAAGATATCGCAGACATAATTTAATAACTAGGTAATTGAATGAATCCAAAAAAAAAAACAGGGATAAAAGCGCAAATCAGTGCTACTTTGATATATTTTTTCTATCGAGCGAAATGTGCTTAATCGTGTTTTGGTCTCATGGGTTTCCTAGATAAAACATTCAATTTTGTTATGACATTATTTTTATAATTTTAAGCTAACCATGGAGGTATGCACACTTAAACTAGAATGACCATCTCTACATAGTATAAATTGAAGTCGCTTTCCGCGTCTGTCTGTCTGTCTGTATGTCTGTATGGCCGCTAACTCCTCCTAAACCACGCAACGGATTTTGATGCGGTTTTCACCATCAGCTAGATACATTTTCAAGGAAGGTTTATATATATAACTAGCGACCCGCCCCGGCTTCGCACGTAAATTACACCCGTGCGAAGCCGGGCGGGCGGGTCGCTAGTAATTCCCCGGTGTCTCAGTTCTGCCCCGGTGGCTCAGTTGGTAGTGAACCTATCTTCTGTGCTTGGGGGCGTGGGTTCGATTCCCATCTAGGACAAACATTTGTGTGATGAACATTTGTGTTTGTTCTATGTCTGGGTGTTAATATCTATTTAAGTATGTATTTAAAAATATATATGTATGTATATCAGTTTCTGGCAGCCATATTACAAGCTTTGCTTAGTTTGGGGTCAGATGAACGTGTGTGCAAAAATGTCCCAGATATTTATTTAATTGCTAAAAGTCGGAAAGTCGTCTACCTCTTTATACCTGAAACGCATAAACCGTCTCCGTTCCATCGTGATTAAAAATAACTCGACAAAGCTGTCTATTTTGTTCTTCTATCTATAATTGGGTGAAGTGACGAGCCGAAGACCTTAATTCTCGTTCATGTCACTCAACCGTGGCGACCCAGACACTGTCTTTGTTGTCGTAGGGCGAATCTATATTCGTCAGTTGTAAGTTTCCTGAATCAACTCTCTTTGTAGTCGAGACCTGTTCCGTGAATTCGCCTGTTTATTATAGGAATCACCTTTGAGTTGAAACCAACTAAAACTAGCCGAACATAGCGGAAAAACTACTAGGAAAATAGGGTTCATTGTGTAAGAATTTTAGGTAGTTTTAACCCCCAATGCTTTAAGAAGGGTGTTTTAAGTATAATAAACTACCAGGGGCCTTACGGACAACAGCTAATTGCGGCTCCTAATCCGCTCAGTTGGAATATCACGCGACCGCAAACCGTATCTGGGCGCGATAAGGTTCACGTTCGCGTGATTTTTCAACTGAGCGGATTAGGTGCCGCAATTAGCTGTTGTCCGTCAGGCCCCTGGTAGTTTATTATACTTAAAACACCCTTCTTAAAGCATTGGGGGTTAAAACTAGTATAGATTACCTAATTTAAACATGCTACCTAACATCTGTATATGAATTTCATAATAATTATGCAATAAATGATTGAGTATTGAGTAAGTTAAACGTGTGTATCTGTCTGTGGCATGAAACTAAACGATTTTTATTTAGTTTTTTTGGTTTGTAAGGTGACTTGATCGAGAGTGCTATTAGGTATGATCTATGATTCAAGAAAATCTGTTCAGCCGTTTGATGACTACCGGCTGTTTGAACGACGAAAAAAAATATATTTTCTTTTAAAAAAAAGAATTTTTTTCGTTGTTCGTGTAAGATGGCGAAGAAGATCTTGAAATAATAGTTTCTTTTGATCTCCTCCATCAAAATACATTAAAAAAAAAATACATAATTATATCAACATAAAAATTGCTTCAAACGTTTGTAAGGTAAATTTTTGTGTAAAGGTTTTGTGTTTTGTAAAGGTTGTATTGTAAAGACAATGCCAGCATCGCTATTTTTAATTAATACTGATTAGTGGCTTTTTATCTTCAAAAATGTGAATCTGCGAGCAAGATAGGCGTGGCGAGGAGTGGGTCCTTAACACGCTGCCTTGCAGGTAAAGGCGAATATGTATTGTCACATTTTTCATTGTTAGTTTGTTATGTTACGAAATTCGTGTAAGCCAGTGTTAGGTGTTAACTCGGTCGACCTTCGAAGCCTGCACGCTACGCACTTGTCTATTGTCTGCGCCTGCTGGTATTTTATAGCTTGCGCAAGTACTTGCGCGTATCTATTACGCATCGTCTGCAACGAGCTATAACACTTTAGCTTCTTAGTGCAAGTGACAGTGGAAATGCTTATTAGCACTCGCGCTGGTCCTTGCGCAAGTGAAGCTTCGTTTCCCCGCTCTACTCGCGCGACGCCCACTGCACGTCGTTCGTCTCGTTCAAACACTCGCGCGAGTACTTATTCGCACGCGAGATGTGCGCGTCGCCACGCGAGTGGCTATTTACGTTTGAACGCTGGCGCGAGTACTTGCGTGAGCTACTGCGCATGGTCTGCAACGGGCTTTACTGACACAGTATAACTAGTATGTTGAGTACCATGGATCTGACGTTTGCATGTTTTAAGATTTAAACAAATATACATTTTATCGGAGCTCGTAAGGGACAGCCTTGACATATCCAATAAAGAGTAATTGTACAAAAATGCCGCGAAAACCTGAAAACGTTTGCTTGGCTCAACTGCAGCTGAGCCCGGCAACAACGTGGTTAAAACAACTTGAAATTCTGTCAGAGATAAAATATTGTCTGTGTCATACCATAGTATTTATGTTTGAGTTTAAACCTAGTTTTGACATTCGGATGTCCTATGTTAGTTACAGTCCCACCATCTTAGCTATTCAGTTGACAGCGTTGCTAGTGGAGAACAAAGTATTGCCACCTACGAAATTCAGCAAGAAAAAACTGTAGTTCTAATTTTGCCCACTTGAACAGCTAAGTTGGTGGCACTGTACATCCTGCGTCCTAGGATCATAATAAACGTGGATGAGGGCACTGTCACTATCACAGAAAAGGTTTTTTTTGTGTTTAAATTAGAACGGCTGTCAAGGCATTTTTGGAAGAATTGTAGCCAGTTGCACCCATATAAACGAAACGTCAGTCATTCGAAATCAGTTAGCAACTGTGATGTGAATAAGAATGTTCAATCGAGGTTCACTCATATGCCTGGCAACAGATTTTCCTTCTCATTTCCTTTCTATTTACTTCTCTTTTATGTGATACAATACAATACAATATATCTTTACTAGCTTCCGCCCGCGGCTTCGCCCGCATTGTTCTAGGTAAAAATTGAGGAGTTCTCTGCAAAAAGTTTTATTTTAGGACGCCACTGAGTACGTTTTATGTATTTAATCCTGGATATTGATAGTCGGTAGGTACATGGTGCTTTATGAGCAGGACATCTAAGGTTGAATTCCTGGCCTGGCAGGTGTTTGAATGATGAATAGTTACTGAACCCAGCGAATCACGCGACCCCAAAAAATTTTTTTTTACTTGTTACTTTCCCTGTGTGTCGCGTTCCACTTGTGGTCTAGCGAACCGCGCGACCTAGTTTTTTTTTTTTACATTTTTGTACGTCACTTGTGCTTGACACTCGCCCTCGAGGGCCGCTTGCGGCCCAGCGAACCGCGCGACCTAGAAATTTTTTTTTACTCGCCCACGCGGGCCTCTTGCGGACCAGCGAATCGCGTGACCTAGAACGTTTTTTTTAACTTTTTGTACGTCACTTGTGCTTGACACTCACCCTCGCGGGCCGCTTGCGGCCCAGCGAACCGCGCGACCTAAAAAGTTTTGGTTTTCTTATTTGCACGTCACTTGTGCTTGACACTCGCCCTCGCGGGCCGCTTGCAGCCCAGCGAACCGCGCGACCTAGAAAGTTTTTTTTTTTTACTTTTTTGTACGTCACTTGTGCTTGACACTCGCCCTCGCGGGCCGCTTGCGGCCCAGCTAACCGCGCGACCTAGAAAGTTTTTTTTTTCTTTTTTGTATGTCACTTGTGCTTGGCATTCGCCCTCGCGGGCCGCGTGAGGCCCAGCGAACCGTGTGACCTACAATTTTTTTTTTAAACTTTTTTGTACGTCACTTGTGCTTGACACTAACCCTCGTGGGCCGCTTGCGACCCAGCGAACCGCGTGACCTAGAAAGTTTTGGTTTTCTTATTTGCACGTCACTTGTGCCTGATACTAACCCTCGCGGGCCGCTTGCGGCCCAGCGAACCGTGTGACCTAGTTTTTTTTTTTTTTACTTTTTTGTACGTCACTTGTGCTTGACACTAACCCTCGCGGGCCGCTTGCGACCCAGCGAACCACGCGACCTAGAAAGTTTTGGTTTTCTTATTTGCACGTCACTTGTGCTTGACACTCGCCCTCGCGGGCCACTTGCGGCCCAGCGAACCGCGCGTCCTAGAAAGATTTTTTTTTTACTTTTTTGTACGTCACTTGTGCTTGACACTCACCCTCGCGGGCCGCTTGCGGCCCAGCTAACCGCGTGACCCAGAAAGTTTTGTTTTTCTTATTTGCACGTCACTTGTGCCTAATACTTACCCTCGCGGGCCGCTTGCGGCCCAGCGAACCACGCGACCTAGAATGTTTTTTTTTTCTTTTTTGTATGTCACTTGTGCTTGGCATTCGCCCTCGTGGGCCGCTTGCGGCCCAGCGAACCGCGTGACCTAAAAATGTTTGGTTTTCTTATTTGCACGTCACTTGTGCTTGACACTCGCCCTCGCGGGCCGCTTGAGGCCCAGCGTACCGTGTGACCTAGTTTTTTTTTTTACTTTTTTGTACGTCACTTGTGCTTGACACTAAACCTCGCGGGCCGCTTGCGACCCAGCGAACCGCGCGACCTAGAAAGTTTTGGTTTTCTTATTTGCACGTCACTTGTGCTTGACACTCGCCCTCGCGGGCCGCTTGCGGCCCAGCGAACCGCGCGACCTAGAAAGTTTTTTTTTTACTTTTTTGTACGTCACTTGTGCTTGACACTCGCCCTCATGGGCCACTTGCGGCCCAGCGAACCGCGCGACCTAGAAAGTTTTATTTTTCTTATTTGCACGTCACTTGTGCCGGATACTAACCCTCGCGGGCCGCTTGCGGCCCAGCGAACCACGCGACCTAGAAAGTTTTTTTTTTTCTTATTCGCACGTCACTTGTGCTTGACACTCGCCCTTGCGGGCCGCTTGAGGCCCAGCGAACCCTGTGACCTAGTTTTTTTTTTAACTTTTTTGTACGTCACTTGTGCTTGACACTAACCCTCGCGGGCCGCTTGCGACCCAGCGAACCACGCGACCTAGAAAGTTTTGGTTTTCTTATTTGCACGTCACTTGTGCTTGACACTCGCCCTCGCGGGCCACTTGCGGCCCAGCGAACCGCGCGTCCTAGAAAGATTTTTTTTTTACTTTTTTGTACGTCACTTGTGCTTGACACTCACCCTCGCGGGCCGCTTGCGGCCCAGCTAACCGCGTGACCCAGAAAG
This sequence comes from Agriopis marginaria, assembly GCA_932305915.1. Taxonomy (NCBI): domain Eukaryota; kingdom Metazoa; phylum Arthropoda; class Insecta; order Lepidoptera; family Geometridae; genus Agriopis; species Agriopis marginaria. The sequence continues at coordinate 1,020,252 of OW029935.1, forward strand.
TTTTGTTTTTCTTATTTGCACGTCACTTGTGCCTAATACTTACCCTCGCGGGCCGCTTGCGGCCCAGCGAACCACGCGACCTAGAATGTTTTTTTTTTCTTTTTTGTATGTCACTTGTGCTTGGCATTCGCCCTCGTGGGCCGCTTGCGGCCCAGCGAACCGCGTGACCTAAAAATGTTTGGTTTTCTTATTTGCACGTCACTTGTGCTTGACACTCGCCCTCGCGGGCCGCTTGAGGCCCAGCGTACCGTGTGACCTAGTTTTTTTTTTTACTTTTTTGTACGTCACTTGTGCTTGACACTAAACCTCGCGGGCCGCTTGCGACCCAGCGAACCGCGCGACCTAGAAAGTTTTGGTTTTCTTATTTGCACGTCACTTGTGCTTGACACTCGCCCTCGCGGGCCGCTTGCGGCCCAGCGAACCGCGCGACCTAGAAAGTTTTTTTTTTACTTTTTTGTACGTCACTTGTGCTTGACACTCGCCCTCATGGGCCACTTGCGGCCCAGCGAACCGCGCGACCTAGAAAGTTTTTTTTTACTTTTTTGTACGTCACTTGTGCTTGACACTCGCCCTCGCGGGCCACTTGCGGCCCAGCGAACCGCGCTACCTAGAAAGTTTTATTTTTCTTATTTGCACGTCACTTGTGCCGGATACTAACCCTCGCGGGCCGCTTGCGGCCCAGCGAACCACGCGACCTAGAAAGTTTTTTTTTTTCTTATTCGCACGTCACTTGTGCTTGACACTCGCCCTTGCGGGCCGCTTGAGGCCCAGCGAACCCTGTGACCTAGTTTTTTTTTTAACTTTTTTGTACGTCACTTGTGCTTGACACTAACCCTCGCGGGCCGCTTGCGACCCAGCGAACCGCGCGACCTAGAAAGTTTTGGTTTTCTTATTTGCACGTCACTTGTGCTTGACACTCGCCCTCGCGGGCCGCTTGCGGCCCAGCGAACCGCGCGACCTAGAAAGTTTTTTTTTAACTTTTTTGTACGTCACTTGTGCTTGACACTCGCCCTCGCGGGCCACTTGCGGCCCAGCGAACCACGCGACCTAGAAAGTTTCTTTTTTTTACTTTTTTGTACGTCACTTGTGCTTGACACTCGCCCTCATGGGCCACTTGCGGCCCAGCGAACCGCGTGACCTAAAAATGTTTGGTTTTCTTATTTGCACGTCACTTGTGCTTGACACTCGCCCTCGCGGGCCGCTTGAGGCCCAGCGTACCGTGTGACCTAGTTTTTTTTTTTACTTTTTTGTACGTCACTTGTGCTTGACACTAAACCTCGCGGGCCGCTTGCGACCCAGCGAACCGCGCGACCTAGAAAGTTTTGGTTTTCTTATTTGCACGTCACTTGTGCTTGACACTCGCCCTCGCGGGCCGCTTGCGGCCCAGCGAACCGCGCGACCTAGAAAGTTTTTTTTTTACTTTTTTGTACGTCACTTGTGCTTGACACTCGCCCTCATGGGCCACTTGCGGCCCAGCGAACCGCGCGACCTAGAAAGTTTTATTTTTCTTATTTGCACGTCACTTGTGCCGGATACTAACCCTCGCGGGCCGCTTGCGGCCCAGCGAACCACGCGACCTAGAAAGTTTTTTTTTTTCTTATTCGCACGTCACTTGTGCTTGACACTCGCCCTTGCGGGCCGCTTGAGGCCCAGCGAACCCTGTGACCTAGTTTTTTTTTTAACTTTTTTGTACGTCACTTGTGCTTGACACTAACCCTCGCGGGCCGCTTGCGACCCAGCGAACCACGCGACCTAGAAAGTTTTGGTTTTCTTATTTGCACGTCACTTGTGCTTGACACTCGCCCTCGCGGGCCACTTGCGGCCCAGCGAACCGCGCGTCCTAGAAAGATTTTTTTTTTACTTTTTTGTACGTCACTTGTGCTTGACACTCACCCTCGCGGGCCGCTTGCGGCCCAGCTAACCGCGTGACCCAGAAAGTTTTGTTTTTCTTATTTGCACGTCACTTGTGCCTAATACTTACCCTCGCGGGCCGCTTGCGGCCCAGCGAACCACGCGACCTAGAATGTTTTTTTTTTCTTTTTTGTATGTCACTTGTGCTTGGCATTCGCCCTCGTGGGCCGCTTGCGGCCCAGCGAACCGCGTGACCTAAAAATGTTTGGTTTTCTTATTTGCACGTCACTTGTGCTTGACACTCGCCCTCGCGGGCCGCTTGAGGCCCAGCGTACCGTGTGACCTAGTTTTTTTTTTTACTTTTTTGTACGTCACTTGTGCTTGACACTAAACCTCGCGGGCCGCTTGCGACCCAGCGAACCGCGCGACCTAGAAAGTTTTGGTTTTCTTATTTGCACGTCACTTGTGCTTGACACTCGCCCTCGCGGGCCGCTTGCGGCCCAGCGAACCGCGCGACCTAGAAAGTTTTTTTTTTACTTTTTTGTACGTCACTTGTGCTTGACACTCGCCCTCATGGGCCACTTGCGGCCCAGCGAACCGCGCGACCTAGAAAGTTTTTTTTTACTTTTTTGTACGTCACTTGTGCTTGACACTCGCCCTCGCGGGCCACTTGCGGCCCAGCGAACCGCGCTACCTAGAAAGTTTTATTTTTCTTATTTGCACGTCACTTGTGCCGGATACTAACCCTCGCGGGCCGCTTGCGGCCCAGCGAACCACGCGACCTAGAAAGTTTTTTTTTTTCTTATTCGCACGTCACTTGTGCTTGACACTCGCCCTTGCGGGCCGCTTGAGGCCCAGCGAACCCTGTGACCTAGTTTTTTTTTTAACTTTTTTGTACGTCACTTGTGCTTGACACTAACCCTCGCGGGCCGCTTGCGACCCAGCGAACCGCGCGACCTAGAAAGTTTTGGTTTTCTTATTTGCACGTCACTTGTGCTTGACACTCGCCCTCGCGGGCCGCTTGCGGCCCAGCGAACCGCGCGACCTAGAAAGTTTTTTTTTAACTTTTTTGTACGTCACTTGTGCTTGACACTCGCCCTCGCGGGCCACTTGCGGCCCAGCGAACCACGCGACCTAGAAAGTTTCTTTTTTTTACTTTTTTGTACGTCACTTGTGCTTGACACTCGCCCTCATGGGCCACTTGCGGCCCAGCGAACCGCGCGACCTAGAAAGTTTTTTTTTTTTCTTATTTGCACGTCACTTCTGCTTGACACTCGCCCTCGCGGGCCGCTTGAGGCCCAGCGAACCCTGTGACCTAGTTTTTTTTTTAACTTTTTTGTACGTCACTTGTGCTTGACACTAACCCTCGCGGGCCGCTTGCGACCCAGCGAACCGCACGACCTAGAAAGTTTTGGTTTTCTTATTTGCACGTCACTTGTGCTTGACACTCGCCCTCGCGGGCCGCTTGCGGCCCAGCGAACCGCGCGACCTAGAAAGTTTTTTTTTTTAACTTTTTTGTACGTCACTTGTGCTTGACACTCGCCCTCGCGGGCCACTTGCGGCCCAGCGAACCGCGCGACCTAGAATGTTTTATTTTTCTTGTTTGCACGTCACTTGGGCCGGATACTAACCCTCGCGGGCCGCTTGCGGCCCAGCGAACCACGCGACCTAGAATGTTTTTTTTTTCTTTTTTGTATGTCACTTGTGCTTGGCATTCGCCCTCGTGGGCCGCTTGCGGCCCAGCGAACCGCGTGACCTAAAAATGTTTGGTTTTCTTATTTGCACGTCACTTGTGCTTGACACTCGCCCTCGCGGGCCGCTTGAGGCCCAGCGAACCCTGTGACCTAGTTTTTTTTTTAACTTTTTTGTACGTCACTTGTGCTTGACACTAACCCTCGCGGGCCGCTTGCGACGCAGCGAACCGCGCGACCTAGAAAGTTTTTTTTTTTTACTTTTTTGTACGTCACTTGTGCTTGACACTCGCCCTCGCGGGCCACTTGCGGCCCAGCGAACCGCGCGACCTAGAAAGTTTTTTTTTTTCTTATTTGCACGTCACTTGTGCTTGACACTCGCCCTCGCGGGCCGCTTGAGGCCCAGCGAACCCTGTGACCTAGTTTTTTTTTTAACTTTTTTGTACGTCACTTGTGCTTGACACTAACCCTCGCGGGCCGCTTGCGACCCAGCGAACCGCACGACCTAGAAAGTTTTGGTTTTCTTATTTGCACGTCACTTGTGCTTGACACTCGCCCTCGCGGGCCGCTTGCGGCCCAGCGAACCGCGCGACCTAGAAAGTTTTTTTTTTTAACTTTTTTGTACGTCACTTGTGCTTGACACTCGCCCTCGCGGGCCACTTGCGGCCCAGCGAACCGCGCGACCTAGAATGTTTTATTTTTCTTGTTTGCACGTCACTTGGGCCGGATACTAACCCTCGCGGGCCGCTTGCGGCCCAGCGAACCACGCGACCTAGAATGTTTTTTTTTTCTTTTTTGTATGTCACTTGTGCTTGGCATTCGCCCTCGTGGGCCGCTTGCGGCCCAGCGAACCGCGTGACCTAAAAATGTTTGGTTTTCTTATTTGCACGTCACTTGTGCTTGACACTCGCCCTCGCGGGCCGCTTGAGGCCCAGCGAACCCTGTGACCTAGTTTTTTTTTTAACTTTTTTGTACGTCACTTGTGCTTGACACTAACCCTCGCGGGCCGCTTGCGACGCAGCGAACCGCGCGACCTAGAAAGTTTTTTTTTTTTACTTTTTTGTACGTCACTTGTGCTTGACACTCGCCCTCGCGGGCCACTTGCGGCCCAGCGAACCGCGCGACCTAGAAAGTTTTTTTTTTTTTTTGTACGTCACTTACCCTCGCGGGCCGCTTGCGACCCAGCGAACCGCGCGACCTAGAAAGTTTTATTTTTCTTATTTGCACGTCACTTGTGCCGGATACTAACCCTCGCGGGCCGCTTGCGGCCCAGCGAACCGCGCGACCTAGAAATTTTTGTTTTTCTTATTTACACGTCACTTGTGCCTGATACTCGCCCTCGCGGGCCACTTGCGGCCCAGCGAACCGCGCGACCTATTAAGTTTTATATTTTTAGTTTTTTGTACGTCCCTTGTGCTTGACATTAACCCTCGCAGGCCGCTTGCGGCTTGCTTAATCTGTTAAACAGTTACGGTGTTGCATGATTGAAATTATCCTTCAGGAACTTACATATATAATAGCCTTATTTTTAATCCAGGGAATATGCTCCCTCCATACCAAATTTAGTCAAAATCCTCTTAATAGTCACCGAGTTGAGTGTATGATGTTATCCTATAGGAACCATACATTTTTTCGGGTAAAAAATAGCTCATATAATAATGCAAGGAATATGCTACCTGCATACCAAATTTCATCGAAATCCGTTCAATTCACGGAATATGCTACCTCCATACCAAATTTTGTCGAAATCCCTTAAACGTCACAGAGTTGAGTGATTGATGTCATACTACAGGAACCATAAATTTTTTCGGGGTAAAAAGTAACTCATGTGATAATCCAAGGAATATGGTACCTTCATACCAAATTTCATCGAAATCCGTTAATTCAGGGAATATGCTACCTCCATACCAAATTTCATCGAAATCCGGAGTTGAGTGATCAAAGTTATCCTACATGATCCACTCATTTTCCCAGGATCAGAATTAGCTTATGTTATAATATTATTCAGTATATAATCTACCTCCATACCAATATCATCAAAATTTCTTTAACAGTTACATAGTTGTGAAATTGAAGTTATCCTACTGGAACTGTAAAATATTCCGGGACACAAAGTATTGTGCGTTGCAAATGTGGCTGCTTGCCTGTTTCTATACCAAATTTCATAATTATTAAGTTGAGCCGTTGTGGAGATTTGTGTAATTGAAATTATCCTACAGGAACCGTGCATTTTTTCGGGATAAAAAGTAGCCTATGTGTTATTCTGATGTATAAGCTATATTATTGTAAAGTTTCATTAAAATCCATTCAGTAGTTTTTACGTGAAAGAGTAACAAACATCCAGACATCCATCCATCCATCCATCCATACTTACAAACATTCGCGTTTATAATATTAGTAGGATTATAATATTAGTAGGATTACACACCGAAAATACAAAAGAAACTTAAAGTAACATAGAAAACAAATATACGGCAGTATAATGGGTGGCCTTATCGCCTAAAGCGATTTCTTCCAGGCAACCTTTGGATGGACAGAACTAAAGAAGTTGGAAACGGTCGGTGGTGCACTAAAATATAAATAAATATACACGTACATATTATATACATTCATATATACACCAAATACGCAATGCTGCATACATAGGGTTACCAGATGGAAAATTTAAAATTCCGGAGAAAAAGCCCGTTTTCCATTGAAAAATCCTGAGTTTTTGTCCCAATTTGAAAACTTTCTCACAATCGTAATTTACAAGTTTGTTGAAATTTTCAAATTATTATTGGTTTTTTGCTTATATGTATTAAAATAATAGAAGATTATTTTTTGTTTTTGTAACTTTGTAAATGTAAAAGATCTGAAAAATCTACTCTATTTTATTGAAGATTCAAAAAATCCTAAGATTTCCTGAGATTTACAAAATTCGCCCGCAATCCTGAAAAAAGTCTAAAAATCCTGAGAGCTCAGGACAAATCCTGAGATATGGTAACCCTATGCATACATACCATAAATATTATAAATAAAATACATAATATATATATACGTACCACTGTGTTCATATCTTTCTAACATTATAGATAAAATTAAACTTTCTGTAGTTCCACTTTTGACCATGTTTATCGTAATCAGAGTGGCAATATAGTAACTACAGTCAAAACCGTTTATGGCGACATCGTTTAGAACAACATACCGGTTAAATTGACCAAAATCAAAGGTCCTGGCTGAATGTTATATGACCGCCATATCGATTGTTACAACTATCGGTTTTTACGACTCAATATGAGTAGTCCCTTCGATGTCGTTATAAGAGATTTTGTCTGTATTGTCAGCTTAGCAGGTCGTGGGCGTCGTGGCCGTTTCAAGTTTTTGAACTTGAATGATCATCATTACTAACCGGTTGTGGACTATTTGGACATTCTATTCGTTGTCACACCTTGACAATTCAATAGATGTCGTGGGGAGGTCTAATGTGGCAAAGCCAATCTAATCAAAGCCAAAAACATCGTTGATTGAACATTATTGTGCGAACTGCTAGTCTGTGGAATTCGCTGCCTGAATGGGTTTTCCCCGATAGTTACAATCTGGGTGTCTTCAAGTCGAGAGTGAATCGGTTTCTTCTAGGCAAGCGTGCTCCATCTTAGACCGCATCGTCGCTTAACATCTACTATAAAAAATAAATATAAAAAAAACACTCGCGATCGAGTCCCCTTTCAACCAACAAAACTAAATCCAAAATCGGTTAAGCCGTTTGAGAGCTACGATGCCACAGACACACATCATCATCATCATTTCAGCCATAGGACGTCCACTGCTGGACATAGGCCTCCCCCATCGATCTCCAAAAGGGCCGGTTGGAAGTGGCCTTCATCCAGCGTTTCCCTGCGGTCTCTTTTAGGTCGTCTGTCCATCTTGTGGGTGGACGTCCTGCGCTGCGCTTACCGGTCCGTGGTCTCCATTCCAGAACCTTTCGGCCTCATCGGCCATCTGTTCTGCGTGATATGTGCCGTGCCCACTGCCATTTCAACTTGCTAATCCGGTGGGCTATGTCGGTGACATTCGTTCGTCTACGGATCTCCTCATTTCGGATTCGATCTCGTAGAGAAACCCCGAGCATAGCCCTCGCCATAGCTCGTTGTGCGACTTTGAGCTTGCTTATGAGGCCCATAGTGAGAGACCACGTTTCAGTGCCGAATGTCATCACTGGTAACACACACTGGTCGAAGACTTTCGTCTTATACACACACACACACACACACACGCACACACACACACGCTCATATACAAAAACGTTCATATTTTTTTTTCTTTTACTTGTGTTCCCAATGTTTTTTATGTATATAATTTCTACTGAAGAGTCCAGAACTCTCAGAAACTACAATATAATGATAAATGAGTACTTATATTATCGTGCGCTCGAGATTATTTTGATCATTTTAATGACGTATTCAGATAGGTAGTGATGAGATAATCGAGCGTGCAAGAATAGTGTCCCTGATTTTGAGTCAGCTGAGACCTTACAGTGGTACTGATAGAGGACAAGACATTTTAGATAGCCCGTTGGTCCAGTTGGTAGAGAACCTGCCTTCTGCGCTTGGGTTCGATTCCCACCTAGGACAAACATTTATGTAATAAACATTTGTGTTTGTTCTATATCTGGTTGTTAATATCTATTTAAGTTTGTATTTAAACCTATATATGTATGTATATCAGTCTCTGGCAGCCATATTACAAGCTTTGCTTAGTTTGGGGTCAGGTGACCGTGTGTGCAAAAATGTCCCGAATATTATTTATTTATTTATTATTTTATCGATATATTTGATAAATTTTTGCACGTGTCGATAAATAATTCACAAATATGCGTATGAACGCGGTGTTTTCGAGACGCAACAACATGGGGTTCTTCAAAAGGCGAATAGTCTTAAAGGGTCGGAAACGTAGTCGTGATGCCTCGGGTGTTACAAGTATCCATAGGCGACGGTGACTGCTTACTATCAAACAGCCCGTCTGCTCGACTACACGTTAGCCAGCCATGGCATTTAAAAACACTGCTCAACTTGCAATATTCATTCACTGTTGACTACGAATCTTTGAAATTTCCACGAGGAAGGGGTGGTAGTGTGCACTTGTGCATTCTTTCTACATGTCCTGTAGTAAAAGGGAGGGTGGAATAAGGTCATGAAACTCTTGCGCACACTTACCGAAATGTATCCGATAGAAAATAGACAGACAAGCTACTTTACTAGTGTGTGAGAATAACAGAAAAGAAAAAAATATGTTTAAATTAGAACGGCTGTCAAGGCATTTTTGTAAGAAATTTGTTGTAGCCAGTTGCACCCATATAAACGAAAAGTCAGTCATTCGAAATCAGTTAGCAACTGTGATGCGGACAAAGAACTTTAAGACCTAACCCAAAAAGGTAAGGTCCAAGTTCTTTGGATGTGGAGTTCGACGCGTTGATCTAAATAAGAATTCTGTCATAATGCCTGGCGACAGATATTTCTTCTCATTTCCGTTCTATTTGCTTCTCTTTTCTGTGGTGAGAATGAATGATTATATAAAGAAGTTTTCCTCCAAAATCGATGTCTGTATAGCCCAGTACCGTTTATCGGTCTCACAGTACGCGGTGAACTTGGCACGTTATCAGCGCTTATCATCACCACCGACCTTGAGCGGCCGGTGACGCAGACCGTCTTATATAATGGGCGAGTGAACTGTTATGTGTGAAACTTGTTGACTTGTTGTTTGGGCCTGCCTTGTGGTAATTGACCTTAGTCCATCCGTCGCGTATGAGGTGTTTAGATCCTACCTAAGGGCGTTTTAGTGGCGTGTGATTTTGCTCTCGTATATGTTGACGAAAAAAAGAGATACCACAGTGCCTGAAGACTCGTCTCTATAACCAATATGTCCTGCCCACCATGACCTATGGTGCTGAGACATGGACGCTCACGGAGAAGACTGTGCACAAGATAGCCGTCGCACAGAGAGCCATGGAGCGAGCCATGCTTGGCATCAAATTGCAGGACCGTATCCGAAACACTGAGATACGACGTCGCACCAAAGCTGCAGACGTCGTAAAAAGGGTGAAGGAACTTAAGTGGAACTGGGCAGGACACATGGCCAGACGTAATGATGGCAGGTGGTGTACAGCAGTAACTGCGTGGTGGCCGAGACTAGGTTGGCGAAACTCAGGCCGACCGAAGATGAGGTGGATTGACGACATTAGAAATACTGTCGGGAACGAGTGGATGCGAATAGCGAGAGACCGGGGAGAGTGGCATAAACAAAGGGAGGCCTATACCTAGCAGTGGGTCACTCAAGGCTGATGATGATGATGATGATATGTTGACGGATCCCGCGCGCATAAATGAATGCGCAGGACACTAAAAACGCCCAAAAAGCTTCCAGAGAAGACGGAACTTCCTATATAGATCGAACAGTTCTTCAAAACAGTCGCCATTGCAAAATCCGCTAAAAGATACAAAGAGACCCAACGTCTCTGCGCATGCTGAGCGGCTCTAGGTGTTCAGTGAGCTTGGGATCGTCGACAATTCTGACAGCTCTACGCTGTAATGCATCAAGTGGGTCAAGCTGATACTTGGGTGCTCCGTTCCAAAGATGGGAGCAGAACTCCATGTGGGGTTGGAGTTGCGCTTTGTAAAGCAAGAGTCTTTGTCTCGACGTGAAGTACCGCTTCGCCTTGTTGAGCACACCAAGTTTCTTAGAGGCAGGTGACTTGCAATGTGACCGCGGAATGTTTGTTTGCCACTGAACTCCGTAACAGATGAATGGATTTGGATGAAATTGAGTATGTAGGTAGCTTTATTTATGATCTGGATATGGATATAGGCTACGAAAATACGGTAGGTACCTATATATAGGATATAGCGGGTGAAACCGCGAGCTGCTGCCAATGCGTAATTTATTTAGTAGCGAGTATATCTTCTACTCGTATCTGAAGTGTGTGTTACCAGTGATGACATACGGCACTGAAACGTTGTCTCACACTATGGGCCTCACAAGCTATGCTCGGGGTTTCTCTACGAAATCTAATCAGAAATGAGGAGATCCGTAGACGAACGAAAGTCACCGACATAGCCCACCGGATTAGCAAGTTGAAGTGGCAGTGGGCAGGGCACATATCACGCAGAACAGATGGCCGATGAGGCCGAAAGGTTCTGGAATGGAGACCACGGACTGGTAAGCGCAGCGTAGGACGTCCACCCACAAGATGGACAGACGACCTAAAAGAGACCGCAGGGAAACGCTGGATGCAGGCCGCTTCCAACCGGCCCTTTTGGAGATGGATGGGGAAGGCCTATGTCCAGCAGTGGACGTCCTATGGCTGAAATGATGATCTGAATTGAGAACCTCCGCTGTTTTTTTAAAGTCAGAAAAATAAGTTACTGGTAGTCATTCTGTCTGTCTATACATGCCCTGGTGGATATGGTGTTCTTCTCTATCTATACATAGTATAAATTGAAGTCGCTTTCCGCGTCTGTCTGTATGTCTGTATGGCCGCTAACTCCTCCTAAACCACGCGACGGATTTTGATCCGGTTTTCACCATCAGTTAGATACATTTTCAAGGAAAGTTTATATATTTAACTAGCGACCCGCCCCGGTTTCGCACGTAAATTACACCCGTGCGAAGCCGGGCGGGCGGGTCGCTAGTTTACCATAAATCAGAGTTTAACACTTGTACCATTTCTAATTCATTCTAATATTAATTTGCCTCGGCCGTGAGTCAGAACGGAGTGATGAATGTGAAAATAAAACAGTTAAACAAACGTGTTTGTTACGTGAACGTTACGTGTTCGGGCACGTGTGTGCATACGTGAAGAAAGCTAATAACGCACACCTGTCTCATATACCTGTTTTCGGACAAATAGACAGCTGGAACCGTGATTCGTGGGTTTTACTTTTTATATAAAACTAAGAGACCCGGCCCGGCTTCGAACGGGTGTATATTTTTTTTCTATTCTAATCTACACTTCTATACTAATATTATAAAGAGGAAAGATTTGATTGTTTGTTTGTTTGCATTGAATAGGCTCCGAAACTAATGAACCGATTTGAAAAATTCTTTCACTGACGGGAAGCTACACTATCCCCGGGTGACATAGGCTATATTATATATTTTTTTTAATAAATTTTCTAATTTTCTAATTTTCCTTACTAAAACTCCAATAATGTAACCAATGCTGTGCCTAGTGTGAGGACCGTTAGATAATTCTATCGAGGGCACATAATCTCTGTATAAGCATGTTCAATTTACTTTAGTATAATTTATCTGTAATAATATTTGTAAATGTTTATACAGCAATAAATATATTTGCATTTTTTTTTTTCTTTTTTTCAATGTGTAAAAAAATAAGATTTACACCCGTGCGAAGCCGGGGTACGTTGCTAGTATATTAAAATAATAAATAAATATGCGGGACATTTTTGCACACACGGTCATCTGCCCCAAACAAAGCAAAGCTTGTAATATGGCTGCCAGAGACTGATATACATACATGTATAGTTTTAAATACATACTTAACTAATATGTCCAAAATATGTTCCTACTCGTTGATGAAAAAATGCTGTAAAGAGAGTAGATGTCTGCCTACAAACTGCTATACAGTTTGGCAGAGTTGTGTTATAATAACATGTATGTTAGTCAATAAGATAAATAATAAAAAAAAAAAAAAATAGATAATTATCGAGATATAGTACAAACACAAATGTTCATCACATGAACGTTTGCCCTAGGTGGGAATCGAACCCACGCCCACAAGCTCAGATGGAAGGTTCCCTACCAACTGGACCAACGGGGCTTTACAAGACTTCTATAAAAAAAAACTGATGGTGAAAACCGCTTCAAAATCCTTTGCGTGGTTTAAGAGGAGTTAACGAATATACAGAAAGAAGAATTTGAATTTTGAATTTGAATTGAATTTTGAACGCGGAAAGCGATTTTATTTTATACTATGTAGAGATTGAGAGATGAAAATGTAGGCGCGTGTAATAGTCTCTTGGCTTCACCATCATCAGAGGAGGCCAAGAGCCTAATCTGACTATATACCTATTTCTCTTCGGAGGGACAAGTCTGTAGATTAGGTAATTTAGTATTTATATGTAATTGAGGATCGCTTGAAGTACCTATGGGCCGTCGTGGTCTATAGATGACCTATGGATGCTCTAAGCGATCCCAAGTAATTAGTTAGTTATAGTATGTAATTTAAAAAATATGTGTACTCAATCATGTTATTAGACTCACGGGAGTGACATGGTCGAATATCGACAAAACTCCTTCAAATAAAATAAAGAATTTAAAAAAAAAAAGAGATTGAGAGAGAGAGGTGGATTGACGACATTAGAAATACTGTCGGGAACGAGTGGATGCGAATAGCGAGAGACCGGGGAGAGTGGCATAAACAAAGGGAGGCCTATACCCAGCAGTGGGTCATTCAGGGCTGATGATGATGATGATGATGTAGAGATAGATGAAGAATAAGAGACACCGCTGCCTATGGATACCTGCAACACTGGCAGTGTTGTCGTTTACCAGCCCGGAGAGACGGTTGTAGACACCCTTCTTTGAAGCTTTCCATGTTGAAACTCGGCGGGAAGACAATTGTCGATGCATCTATTCAAGTCTCACTTCAGAGTTCATAGACTTTGAACGCGACTTGAGGTATGCTTTAGAACGTGATATATAGATACCTACTGTTGATCTATCATATGCAGTTTGCGGCATGTACTTTTTTAAACCTAAAACCGCCGTAAAGTAGCGAGTCTGTCAATTTTCTACAGGATTCATTTCGGAGAATGTGCATCAGAGCTACATGACCTTATCCTGCCATCCCCTTTATACTACAGGACAAGTAGGAAAACGGCCCACTACCACCCATACATTGTGGATTTTCCTTGGATACGTACCAAACGTTTCGATTCTACGTTTCTAATCAGTACGGCCAAAGTTTGGAACAACCTGCCAGCTTCCCTGTTCCCTGAGAGATATAACCTGGGCCTTTTCAAGGCCAGAGTGAATAGGTATCTTCTAAGTCTGCGTGCTTCATCTTCGACCACATCGTCGCTTACCAACAGGCGAGTTGGTGGTCAAACGCGGAATATCAGCGTTAAAAAAAAAACCTTCATCGTCTTTGTCACTTAGCATTCCACGGATGACATTTAATCGGCAAAATAATTTCGTATGTAGATTTAGGGATATATTCAAAGAGAGCACCTACTAGGACTTTAATACCTATGCTAGTTATCCAGCCAGGGCTTCTTATTCTCTAGGTTAAACCAGTTAAACAGCGAAACTATTCTTAAGTTTTAGTAGCGCCAGATTTATAAAAGCTACTTATGTTACAAGGGTAAAGCAGGTAGCAGGCAAAGGGGTTACCACAAGCAGCACCTAACTGCTCAAGGATTCATTTTTCAATCTTAGATGTAACAAAAACTCTCTCTACTGTAGATAGAGCAAGATGGAAAGAAGCAAAGCAAGACATAAAGACAATGTGTCAGTTACCTCTGACACACAACGTGTCAATCAATGCGTGATATCTGTTACCAACCGTCTCATTGTGAATTCGTCCTTCGTACCCCCAAAAACCAGTCTCTTGGTCACATGCCAACGACTGAGCCTGCTTGACGACTGATTGCATAAACCGAACCTTAATCGAACCGCAAACTTGTATCGGTATTGTTCAAAGACCCAGTTAAGCTTGAACCAATTACTCAGAGCCCCGTCCGGTCCTGGACGATCCACACCAATGATTTCATATAGTAATATCATCATCATCATTTCAGCCATAGGATGTCCACTGCTGAACATAGGCATCTCCTTTTAACCTCCACACTGAACGACTGCCTGCCTTTTGCATCCACTGGATGCCAGCGACTCTCAAAAGTCGTCGGTCCATCTAGGTCCACACATTGTGATCCCCTTATCATAGAATTTTTAATGGTTAATTAGGAGTACGGTGTTGCTCGTCCGTGGAAAACACAAAAGGAAAACCCGGCGAGCATTCAAACTTTGTCATTCATCATCACCATCATCATTTCAGCCGTCGACTTCCACTGCTGGACATAGGCCTCCATCTCAAAGGCATCAATCTCCAAAAGGGCCGGTTGGAAGCGGCCTGCATCCAGCGTTTCGCTGCGGTCTCTTTTAGGTCGTCTGTCCAACTTTGTCATTGGATAGGCTTAATTCAAGTGTATTGCGATTCTAGTCGCGTGCTAACAACTGGTGATTACGTTTGTGTCGTACGAACTGTGAGCTCATCGAGGCTTTAGACATACTACCTGCTTGGTTGGGTGATTTCTGATGGTGCGAATTTTCACGAGTAGATTTTGCATTATCAAAACTCATGACAGAAAGAAATTGTGTTTTACCTCGAAAAATAAAGTCATTTATCTGCCATGAACCTTTAAAACGACGTAGAATCAGTCATCTCTCTGTATTTCTGTAAAATTCAATGGTTCGTGGCAAATGTCAGATTCTCGTATCCTCGACCAACAAAACTTCCTGATACTGGAAAGTCCTTTATTCGTGACGTTGGCCTGCCTAAGCTTCTGTTTAACCTTTTCAGTCTGACTCCATCTACTGCTGAGTGGTTAGTTGGTTACATTTATATCTCGCACCGTCCTGTGCCCATAGCTTGGCGTTGCAACATGAAAGTGACAATTTTCACTCATTCACTAATCAGAATGTCAACTCTTCGCTTTCTCTCAAACAGGCTTTCTCTAAAAGCACTTTATATTGAGAAATTAATGGCGTGGGAAAAATTATTTACATTTCCAAAATTGTTGCACATCTAGTGTTATTGGGAACTGATAAATGGTTCAAACGTTAGCAAAGTCTTAAAACTGTTATAAATGCATGAGGTTTTTCATCATAGTAAGCTGAAATATTCCATATTCCACTGCCATTTAAGACCTAAATCGTAGAAGCGTCTGTAGTTAAAATAACAATAGGAGATGCAGAGGCGTGACGCTGAAACAAATTGTCTTTGCCAGCCACAACCGGCGGCAGCAAATTTTGTAGTTGAACGGACTCGTCCAAAGGTTCCAAAAGCAATTTTTAACCGACTTTTTTTTAAACGCAAGCCTATTAATAGATTAAAAAAAGTCTAGGAAAAGCTACTTGAATTTGGGAAGTTATCAATTCGATCCGGTTTTTTTTTGTATGTACGCCGATTAATCTACATGAGGTGGTCCCAAAGATGTCATTAACTTTTGCTCAGTAACTTTTTTAACCAATACCAATAATACGAATAATGTTCTTCGAGCGCCTGCTCATTTTGAAGTCGGGTTTTTAAATAGATAGTTATTTTGTCCTGGCGTGGCGCTCATCTTGGTCCTTGAGATGAAACTGCTATGGCTGGCATAAAAGACAAATTTGGTCATAAAGGTCCTATTGCAGTGGGTACAGTGCAGCCGGCCATCGACATTGTAAATGTAGGAAGGCTTTGGAATTAAGGCGTCTAATATTTTTCTTGTTTACCGATGGGCTAAGAAACAGAGGGTGCCTGTTGGACGACGCAGTCAAGGAAGGCCTAAGAAACGCTGGCGCGATGATCCTCATTCCGGTGAGGTTGGCAGGGGTGACTGAGGACTAGAAAGTATGGAAGGAAATGGAGAAAGCTATGCCCAGCAGTGGGACAGAATAGGTTTAAAACAGTGGTCAGCCACGTTCACCTTGTATCACAAGTCACAATTAACTCCGAAGATGTCGAGATCTTTCATCATGACCATAACACCAGACCTTGACTTCACCGTAATTTTGAACTCTATCGTTTCAAAAGAGTCCAGTTCAATGCCAATTTTTTTCACAATGGCTTGTGACGCGGCCTTTATTTTAGTGCGAGCCAGCTACAGTATTACTGTTTGTATCTTTAGGAATATTTCACAATAATTTTATATTGTTTCAGTAACGCTTGCGTAATAAACCTAATAGTTATAGGTAAAAATTGTGTTATTTAGAAACTAACTGTTCGGACTGGAAAGGTAATGTTTCCAGTGAAATTAATGAATCTTAACTGTTCGGACTGGAAAGGTAATGTTTCCAGTGAAATTAATGAAGCTAACTGTTTGGACTGGAAGGGCAATGTTTCCAGTGAAATTAATGAAGCTAACTGTTCGGACTGGAAGGGCAATGTTTCTAGTGAAATTAATGAAGCTAACTGTTCGGACTGGAAGGGCAATGTTTCCACTGAAATTAATGAAGCTAACTGTTCGGACTGGAAGGGCAATGTTTCCACTGAAATTAATGAAGCTAACTGTTCGGACTGGACTTGCTCGTCTCCGTTGCATAAAATAACGGGAATATATCACATCGTCAGCCATTAAACGTCCACTGTTGAAAAGAGGCCTCCCTCTTAGATAGGGGTGTTGCCATAATCCCCATCCCCCAATCCCCGCTTGGCAGGCGGCTTGGGGATCGCAGTACGTTCACCGTGTGCTAATAGAAGCTGCTGCTCATCCTCCGGTGGTTCTGGTCGCAGTTTTAGGACATACCTGGGTCCAACTACCCGGGAATATAGCATCTAGCTCTAACTACCTATATCTGATTTTTTGGGCAACTGGTGCGACCTCCATTAATTTAAATTTCTTAATGAATAAAGCACATAATACATTTGTAAATTGACATAATAACCTTCGAACTGATATTTGTCAATGGAAGACCTTCATTCGAGTTATGTAGAGTCGACAAATATTAATAGGAAATATTAATAATAAAAAAATATTATGAAGTAAAGTTAAATATTGAATTTAATTCTTACTTAAGTACCTGATTAATTGTGAATATTTTATTAGGCACAACTTAAAAAAAAAACGGAAAACTAACGAAAACTAAAGTATTAACTAAAAACTAAAACTAATAACTAAATAAAAATTAAAAACAAAAAATAAAAGACCATTCATCATCATCATTTCAGCCATAGGACGTCCACTGCTGGACATAGGCCTGCCCCATCGATCTCCAAAAGGGCCGGTTGGAAGCGGCCTGAGTAGTTGTTTTTCGCCGGTTCTGCCGCAATGACGTCACCAGCCACTACCAAAGTGATGTTGCCGATTCTGCCGCAATGACGTCACCACAGTAACGTCGCCGGTTCTACCGCACTCGCTAAGTTTATCGGTATATGATTGATTTGGTGTGAAGAATTGAAAAATATATTTGGAAAGATATTTGGAAAGATGGTGGTATGTAATAAAAAACTGTTGAAACTGAAGAAAAAAACTTTAACTTCAAGCGTGGGACGAACGCATGATGATGGTATTGCATATATATTTCCATTCCAGAACAAGTCAGTGCTACTCAATTAAAACGATGGAAAGACAATTTTGTCCACGGCACGTGCTAGGCCTGCTGCATCTTCAAGGCCAGAAAGAGTATCTTCTATGTCTACGTGCTCCATCTTCGGCCACACCATCGCTTTCCATCAAGTGAGTTGATGGGTGAGCGTCATCGAGTTGTATCTCGATGCCAAGCATAGGTATCTATAATCTATACTTATATTATAAATAGGAAAGATTTGATTGTTTGTTTGTTTGCATTGAATAGGCTCCGAAACTACTGAACCGATTTGAAAAATTCTATCACTGTTGGGAAGCTACACTATCCCCGGGTAACATAGGCTATAATCTATACCCGTGCAAAGCAGGGGCGGACCGCTAGTATATAATAATAAGAATACCAACATTGCTTCTTTGTTACTTCTAGTTCAAATGAAATGAAACAAGATTGTGACGATATCATCTTTAAGATAACTAAGTCTCTAGCTGATAACCCTAAATGTAAAAGTATTTTTTTTAATAATGACTTGAAAAATAAATAATACTAAAAATTATTTCTAATTTTATTTATTCATTCATATTCATAAAATAACTATATATAGAACTGAATCATGAATTCATCAAACATGCTTAGAAAATATTGTATAGAATAATTTTTATTTTTTAAATAATATAAGTAAACTAAACAATATTTTCCACAAAGTGATGTCAGTTCATTCTGAAGTGGCTTACTATTACACCTCCACACTTTGTAATTTCTGATCATAAAAAGCTTGTGGCTCCAGGTATAGGTTTTCTCCCAAAGCTATCGAAATATTTACCAATATTATTGCAATCAAAATGTATCGCTACCCAATGCGAGCCAGTTTTTATATCTGGATCCAAGTTAGTAATAATGTATCCTGGTTTCTTTACGAGTATTGGAAAAGGGTTAGCAGCATACACATTTTTTTTCATAACTGAAGGGTCCTAGCTTAAATTGTAATATTAATTGAATTTCTGAAGTGTTCATTTCACAATACATAAAATAGTGCAGTTGCATCTTGTACAAATTTAACGTTTTCAGGGTATACCTGTCTTCCCATATACTCTATCTGTGTTTTGTCTCTCGGGTTTTGAAACATATAATATTATAACTAGCATTTTTTTAAAAACTCGCTGTCTTCGTCTTTGATGAAACACGTTTTGAGTAATATAAAATACCTTTTGTTAAAATGTCTACTATTCTACCATCGGTTTCGTGCATCAAATCATCTAAGTATTCTAATTAATTTCAAGCTATCTCCAGAAAACAATGGCAGGTCATATTGATGGAAAGTAACATGTAATTTTTTTTTATAATTAAAGTTGCATTTCATCATAGCAAAAAATTATTTCTACAAAAGATACATCACATTTTTTTTTTATTTACAAAAAAAATTAAACACAAAAGTTATAAAGTTTGCGAAACATTTCTATCAAACAAAATATGTTTACATTTAAACAAAACTAAACACGGTTACTACTTTTAATTTAAATTTAAAAGTTTGCATACAGTAAAATAAAATTATATTCGTTTTGTCGTTAGACTACATTTTTTATAATTAAAGTTGCATTTCATCATAGCACTAAATTATTTCTACAAAAGATACATCACATATTTTTTGAATACTTTTCAAAAATTGTGTAATAAAATAAGTTTTATCACATCTACTTGGTCCAGCTATGATTGCTGTAAACGGGTGAAAGAAATGTAACATATTTGAAGTCTTTTATTTTAGGAATGCTAGCAGATGAATGAAAAAAATATGCATTACTGCAATGAGTTATTGTAGTAATATAACTATTTATTTACAAAAATATTAAAACACAAAAGTTACAAAGTTTGCGAAACATTTCTATCAAACAAAATATGTTTACATTTAAACAAAACTAAACACGGTTACTACTTATAATTTAAATTTAAAAGTTTGTATACAGTAAAATAAAATACAAATGAAATTCGTTTTATCATTCGACTACATGACATAAAAATATTTAACTAAAATATGCAACAAAATAAACTATACGTATGTAAGATACAATTAAATTCAGGGGAAAAAAAAAGTTTATATTTATCTTAAAATTGTAAAGTTAACAAAATGATACTTCTAACTTCTTTTATCTACACCCACCAACCAATATTTAATTTGAAAAAATTTACACAGAGTAAAACACATTAACATGTCATTGTGTGTGTTTAAATCGATCAATGTTAAAACATTAATCAATTCCTAAATATTATTGCACTTCCTAAATATTATTAATTTGAAATTAACTATTAGGAAGCAAAAACCTTTTCATATCATTGGATGACAAAGCATTTTTTCTGAGTTTTTGAGTATTTTCAATATGTTTTATCGATTTAAATCTGTACATTTCTTTAGAAATACTCTTTTCTGAATTCATCAAACTTTCTTTGTATTCGTTCATGGAAAGTTTTCTAGTGACACATTTATTTACACCTTTGGCTTTTGTAATTAATTTATCTTTATCATTTTGAACATTTATTACATACATTTTTGATCTCAACGGCACAAATTCTTTGACTATTGAACTATTGAATTCATCTTTAAAGAAACCAATATCCTTTTTGTTAACTTAAGGAAAACCAAATTGATTATTGAAATCGTAGTCTAATGTATCAAAACGTGACAATATATCGTTTTTGATGTCTGCATAGAAGTCATGAGTGTAAACATGGTAAGTAAAAAAAACTGTGTCTATGTACATTAGCTTAACATTTTCATCATACTTATTTTCCATGAAATCATAATGAAAATCATACATTAAGGTCTTTGATAACTCCAAAATACATAACCCTAAATATATGGGTTTATTGTAGACCAATTTAGTCTTATTTAGTTGAAATGATCATAAAAAGCTTGTGGCTCCAGGTATAGGTTTTCTCCCAAAGCTATCGAAATATTCACCAATATTATTGCAATCAATATCTATCAACCCCAATGCGAGCCAGGTTTTGTATCTGGATCCAAGTTAGAAATAATGTCAGCTAATATTAGTTGATGAGATAACGAGATTAATGAATTATTTAATGAAATTAATTTTATGTTTTTGAATGTTTTTAGTATACGACTTATCTTTGTTCAAAACATCACTCTCAGTATTTAAATGCGATAAAACCGCATCAAAGTCAGCTTAAATTACAACAAGGACATCCAACTGCTTATTATAGTTTTCATATTTTAGAATATTTGCTTGCAGCTCTCAACCTAGTCTATCTTTTTTTCAAATCTGAATTAGGCATATCAACTCTCACATGAAAAGTTGAACACAATCAAACTGCGTGTAATCACTGAGTTTCTCGGCAAAAGTAAAATTAATTAAACATCCATCACATAAATACTTTTTGTTTGCGATTATTTCGTTGGGAACTAATTGATCTACAAATTTTTTTTAATTACAATAATGCCCATTACTAACTTTGGATAGAAAGAGTTAACTGACATGTTTGTTTTTCCTGTTTTGAGTGTGATGTTGGGTCCAACAACTGTATTTTTTTCAGTTTTTTTTTATAGTTACGATCGTATTCTAGTTTATAAATTATGATGCTAATATTATTTAATTTCTCTCAATATACATACTTCTGCTAAGACAACAGGGTACTGTATACTCCCCATGTTGATTTCGTTAAAATTTAGTTCATAAGCTCTAGTTCTGTTAGCAACTTTACAGCAGCTAAAGCAGATAAAAGTGCCCATGTGAAGCACATGTCATCATCATTTTTAATATTTACGACAGCCTTTTTACTCTTTATAACTACTGGTAGATCAATAAAAGATGAGCCAGATAAAGGATTATACTTATTGATGTTTACATCAAAATGTAATACGTATTCCAAAGACCATCCACTGTATTTTTGCTCAAAATCTTCAATTTTAATGAATAACTTAAAAAACATTTGATTTGTAAAACGTTTCAAGATTATTGTCCGCTAACACACTGTTTATTGAATGAAAATCAAAATTATTAATTAGATCTTTTGTTGGTTGTAAAAATGTACCAGGTAAAATTAAATTCACTTTTATAGTATCATCATCAGCCAGAAGACGTCCACTGCTGAACATAGGCCTGCCCTTTTAACCTCCACACTGAACGACAGCCTGCCTTTTGCATCCACTGGATGCCCGCGACTCTCACAATGTCGTCGGTCCATCTAGTGGGAGGCCTCCCTACGCTGCGTCTTCCGGTTCGTGGTCTCCACTCCAGAACCTTTCTTCCCCATCGGTTATCGGTTCTTCGAGCGATGTGGCCTGCCCATTGCCACTTCAACTTGCAAATTTTAACAGCTATGTCGGTGACTCTGGTTCTTTGGCGAATATCCACGTTTCGGATTTTATCGCGCAAAGAAACTCCGAGCATAGCTCTCTCCATTGCCCGCTGTGTGACTGAGTTTTTCCAAAAGGCCAACAGTTAAGGACCACGTCTCAGTACCATATGTCATCACTGGCAACACACACTGGTCAAGGACCTTCGTCTTAAGGCACTGTGGTATCTTGGACGAGAAGATGTCACGCAATTTCCCGAACGCTGCCCATCCGAGTTGGATTCTTCGGGCGACCTCTTTGTCTAAGTTGGACTTACCTAACTGAACAATCTGTCTGAAATAAGTAGTTGTATCTCATTCGAAAGAGGCAATGAATGCTTGGAGGCTTGCTTGTCCAAATACCGATTTTCCCAGGAAGTTGTCTTCCCAGAGACTGTGGGATCGGCCGATCTGCGAACTAGCACGGAAATCGCTACTAGATACGTGTCCTAGTGTTGCAGATCGCGCTCGTATTCTTGCTGTCTCTGTTTGGGAATCGGGACTTTGGTTGCAAGCTATGCCCTCTTTTAACACGGGTAGCCTTTTAGATCCAATTTCGTCTAGCTGTCAGCTTACGCTTGGGTGCAAGGTGCTGTGAGGCCCATCGCTGTCAGTGTGGTACTGCTGTTGACCAGCTCGGTCACCATGGTCTCTCTTGCTCGAGAAGCGCTGGTCGTATTGGCTGACACGCTAGCCTGAACGACATCATACGCAGGGCTCTTTCCACCGCTAATGTCGCAGCTGTGCTCGAACCGAGTGGTCTTGCGCGCGACGATGGAAGGAGGCCTGAAGGTATGACACTTGTGCCCTGGAGGTTGGGCGGCCCCTTGTATGGGACGCAACTTGTGTTGATACTTTGGCGCCGTCACATTTTCCTGAGACACAGGGTAGGGCTGGCGCGGCTGCCAATTCGGCAGAGCAGCACAAGCGACGCAAATATGCTAACTTCGGCAGTGGTTACATATTTGAGGCGTTTGGGGTCGAGACATTGGGCCCTTGGGGACCGGAAGCTCATTTTCAAAAATCTTTCAGAACGCCTGCTTAATGCGACGCGTGACCAAAATGCTGGCGTGTTTCTGGCTCAACGCATAAGCATTGCCATTCAACGTGGTAATGCCGCCAGCATGCTGGGTACGCTGCCAACTGGTAGTGGGCTTGAGCATTTGGATTGTCTTTAGACCTTCAACGGTCTAGGGGCAGTCTAACTGTATTTGTAGTTTTAGTTTTAGCTTGTATTTTGTTTAGTTAATAAAGGCGCTAGCCCAGAAAAAAAGTTACAATCTGTCCAAGATAGGTGTAATGGTCAACAACTTCGACAGTATCGTTCCCAACGACTACTGGCACGGGTTCAACATGGACATTGGACATAATTTTTGTCTTGTCCATGTTCATTTTAAGACCCACCTGTTGGGAAAGGCTACTGAGGTCGCTGAGCATCGTATTGAGATCCTCCAGCGACTCTGCCATGATGACTATATCATCGGCAAAACGAAAGTGTATTCGCAAACGGCAAAATGTATTCGCCATTGACGTTGATGCCGAATCAGTTCCAGTCCAAGAGCTTGAAAACGTCCTCCAATGCGTTCGTGGACAGTTTCGGAGAGATAACATCTCCCTGTCTCACGCCTTTCTGCAGTTGGATTGGTTCCGTGCTCTCTTCCTGTAATCGGATCGTGATGGTGGCGTTTCTATACAGACACTTCACTTCGATATACCTATAGTCGATATGACAACGCTGGAGGGACTGCAATACTGCCCAGGTCTCGATTGAATCGAAGGCTTTTTCGTAGTCCACAAACGCTAGGCATAATGGCCGATTATACTCCTCAGTCTTCTGTATAATCTGGCGGAGCGTGTGAATGTGGTCTACGGTGCTCCAGCCTTTACGGAAACCGGCTTGTTCGGGGGTCTGGAAGTCATCAAACCTGCTTTCGAGACGGTTCGTAATGACTCTGGAGAACAGCTTGTACACATGACTCAGTAGTGAGATGGGTCTATAATTCTTCAATAAGGTGTTATCACCTTTTTTGACATTGTGAGAGTCGCGGGCATCCAGTGGATGCAAAAGGCAGGCTGTCGTTCAGTGTGGAGGTTAAAAGGGCAGGCCTATGTTCAGCAGTGGACGTCTTCTGGCTGATGATGATACTATAAAAGTGAATTTAATTTTACCTGGTACATTTTTACAACCAACAAAAGATCTAATTAATAATTTTGATTTTCATTCAATAAACAGTGTGTTAGCGGACAATAATCTTGAAACGTTTTACAAATCAAATGTTTTTTAAGTTATTCATTAAAATTGAAGATTTTGAGCAAAAATACAGTGGATGGTCTTTGGAATACGTATTACATTTTGATGTAAACATCAATAAGTATAATCCTTTGTCTGGCTCATCTTTTATTGATCTACCAGTAGTTATAAAGAGTAAAAAGGCTGTCGTAAATATTAAAAATGATGATGACATGTGCTTCACATGGGCACTTTTATCTGCTTTAGCTGCTGTAAAGTTGCTAACAGAACTAGAGCTTATGAACTAAATTTTAACGAAATCAACATGGGGAGTATACAGTACCCTGTTGTCTTAGCAGAAGTATGTATATTGAGAGAAATTAAATAATATTAGCATCATAATTTATAAACTAGAATACGATCGTAACTATAAAAAAAAACTGAAAAAAATACAGTTGTTGGACCCAACATCACACTCAAAACAGGAAAAACAAACATGTCAGTTAACTCTTTCTATCCAAAGTTAGTAATGGGCATTATTGTAATTAAAAAAAATTTGTAGATCAATTAGTTCCCAACGAAATAATCGCAAACAAAAAGTATTTATGTGATGGATGTTTAATTAATTTTACTTTTGCCGAGAAACTCAGTGATTACACGCAGTTTGATTGTGTTCAACTTTTCATGTGAGAGTTGATATGCCTAATTCAGATTTGAAAAAAAGATAGACTAGGTTGAGAGCTGCAAGCAAATATTCTAAAATATGAAAACTATAATAAGCAGTTGGATGTCCTTGTTGTAATTTAAGCTGACTTTGATGCGGTTTTATCGCATTTAAATACTGAGAGTGATGTTTTGAACAAAGATAAGTCGTATACTAAAAACATTCAAAAACATAAAATTAATTTCATTAAATAATTCATTAATCTCGTTATCTCATCAACTAATATTAGCTGACATTATTTCTAACTTGGATCCAGATACAAAACCTGGCTCGCATTGGGGTTGATAGATATTGATTGCAATAATATTGGTGAATATTTCGATAGCTTTGGGAGAAAACCTATACCTGGAGCCACAAGCTTTTTATGATCATTTCAACTAAATAAGACTAAATTGGTCTACAATAAACCCATATATTTAGGGTTATGTATTTTGGAGTTATCAAAGACCTTAATGTATGATTTTCATTATGATTTCATGGAAAATAAGTATGATGAAAATGTTAAGCTAATGTACATAGACACAGTTTTTTTTACTTACCATGTTTACACTCATGACTTCTATGCAGACATCAAAAACGATATATTGTCACGTTTTGATACATTAGACTACGATTTCAATAATCAATTTGGTTTTCCTTAAGTTAACAAAAAGGATATTGGTTTCTTTAAAGATGAATTCAATAGTTCAATAGTCAAAGAATTTGTGCCGTTGAGATCAAAAATGTATGTAATAAATGTTCAAAATGATAAAGATAAATTAATTACAAAAGCCAAAGGTGTAAATAAATGTGTCACTAGAAAACTTTCCATGAACGAATACAAAGAAAGTTTGATGAATTCAGAAAAGAGTATTTCTAAAGAAATGTACAGATTTAAATCGATAAAACATATTGAAAATACTCAAAAACTCAGAAAAAATGCTTTGTCATCCAATGATATGAAAAGGTTTTTGCTTCCTAATAGTTAATTTCAAATTAATAATATTTAGGAAGTGCAATAATATTTAGGAATTGATTAATGTTTTAACATTGATCGATTTAAACACACACAATGACATGTTAATGTGTTTTACTCTGTGTAAATTTTTTCAAATTAAATATTGGTTGGTGGGTGTAGATAAAAGAAGTTAGAAGTATCATTTTGTTAACTTTACAATTTTAAGATAAATATAAACTTTTTTTTTCCCCTGAATTTAATTGTATCTTACATACGTATAGTTTATTTTGTTGCATATTTTAGTTAAATATTTTTATGTCATGTAGTCGAATGATAAAACGAATTTCATTTGTATTTTATTTTACTGTATACAAACTTTTAAATTTAAATTATAAGTAGTAACCGTGTTTAGTTTTGTTTAAATGTAAACATATTTTGTTTGATAGAAATGTTTCGCAAACTTTGTAACTTTTGTGTTTTAATATTTTTGTAAATAAATAGTTATATTACTACAATAACTCATTGCAGTAATGCATATTTTTTTCATTCATCTGCTAGCATTCCTAAAATAAAAGACTTCAAATATGTTACATTTCTTTCACCCGTTTACAGCAATCATAGCTGGACCAAGTAGATGTGATAAAACTTATTTTATTACACAATTTTTGAAAAGTATTCAAAAAATATGTGATGTATCTTTTGTAGAAATAATTTAGTGCTATGATGAAATGCAACTTTAATTATAAAAAATGTAGTCTAACGACAAAACGAATATAATTTTATTTTACTGTATGCAAACTTTTAAATTTAAATTAAAAGTAGTAACCGTGTTTAGTTTTGTTTAAATGTAAACATATTTTGTTTGATAGAAATGTTTCGCAAACTTTATAACTTTTGTGTTTAATTTTTTTTGTAAATAAAAAAAAAATGTGATGTATCTTTTGTAGAAATAATTTTTTGCTATGATGAAATGCAACTTTAATTATAAAAAAAAATTACATGTTACTTTCCATCAATATGACCTGCCATTGTTTTCTGGAGATAGCTTGAAATTAATTAGAATACTTAGATGATTTGATGCACGAAACCGATGGTAGAATAGTAGACATTTTAACAAAAGGTATTTTATATTACTCAAAACGTGTTTCATCAAAGACGAAGACAGCGAGTTTTTAAAAAAATGCTAGTTATAATATTATATGTTTCAAAACCCGAGAGACAAAACACAGATAGAGTATATGGGAAGACAGGTATACCCTGAAAACGTTAAATTTGTACAAGATGCAACTGCACTATTTTATGTATTGTGAAATGAACACTTCAGAAATTCAATTAATATTACAATTTAAGCTAGGACCCTTCAGTTATGAAAAAAAATGTGTATGCTGCTAACCCTTTTCCAATACTCGTAAAGAAACCAGGATACATTATTACTAACTTGGATCCAGATATAAAAACTGGCTCGCATTGGGTAGCGATACATTTTGATTGCAATAATATTGGTAAATATTTCGATAGCTTTGGGAGAAAACCTATACCTGGAGCCACAAGCTTTTTATGATCAGAAATTACAAAGTGTGGAGGTGTAATAGTAAGCCACTTCAGAATGAACTGACATCACTTTGTGGAAAATATTGTTTAGTTTACTTATATTATTTAAAAAATAAAAATTATTCTATACAATATTTTCTAAGCATGTTTGATGAATTCATGATTCAGTTCTATATATAGTTATTTTATGAATATGAATGAATAAATAAAATTAGAAATAATTTTTAGTATTATTTATTTTTCAAGTCATTATTAAAAAAAATACTTTTACATTTAGGGTTATCAGCTAGAGACTTAGTTATCTTAAAGATGATATCGTCACAATCTTGTTTCATTTCATTTGAACTAGAAGTAACAAAGAAGCAATGTTGGTATTCTTATTATTATATACTAGCGGTCCGCCCCTGCTTTGCACGGGTATAGATTATAGCCTATGTTACCCGGGGATAGTGTAGCTTCCCAACAGTGATAGAATTTTTCAAATCGGTTCAGTAGTTTCGGAGCCTATTCAATGCAAACAAACAAACAATCAAATCTTTCCTATTTATAATATAAGTATAGATTATAGATATACCTATGCTTGGCATCGAGATACAACTCGATGACGCTCACCCATCAACTCACTTGATGGAAAGCGATGGTGTGGCCGAAGATGGAGCACGTAGACATAGAAGATACTCTTTCTGGCCTTGAAGATGCAGCAGGCCTAGCACGTGCCGTGGACAAAATTGTCTTTCCATCGTTTTAATTGAGTAGCACTGACTTGTTCTGGAATGGAAATATATATGCAATACCATCATCATGCGTTCGTCCCACGCTTGAAGTTAAAGTTTTTTTCTTCAGTTTCAACAGTTTTTTATTACATACCACCATCTTTCCAAATATCTTTCCAAATATATTTTTCAATTCTTCACACCAAATCAATCATATACCGATAAACTTAGCGAGTGCGGTAGAACCGGCGACGTTACTGTGGTGACGTCATTGCGGCAGAATCGGCAACATCACTTTGGTAGTGGCTGGTGACGTCATTGCGGCAGAACCGGCGAAAAACAACTACTGGCCTGCATCCAGCGTTTCCCTGCGGTCTCTTTTAGGTCGTGCCGCGTGCGTCCATCTCGTGGGTGGACGTCTTACGCTGCGCTTACCGGTCCGTGGTCTCCATTCCAGAACCTTTCGGCCCCATCGGCCATCTGTTCTGCGTGATATGTGCCCTGCCCACTGCCACTTCAACTTGCTAATCCGGTGGGCTATGTCGGTGACTTTCTTTCGTCTACGGATCTCCTCATTTCGGATTCGATCTCGTAGAGAAACCCCGAGCATAGCTCGTTGTGCGACTTTGAGCTTGCTTATGAGGCCTATAGTGAGAGACCACGTTTCACTGCCGTATGTCATAACTGGTAACACACACTGGTCGATTGTGTGTTACCAGTTAAGACTTTCGTCTTAAGGCACTGAGGTATTTTGAGGTATTTTGGAAGACGTTGCGAAGTTTTAACGTCTAACACTGTTTTAAACTATCACGGTTGTTCACTAAAGTTAAATGATTATTTACGGGATATTTACCGTGGTAAGGTTGTGGAATGAGCTCCCGATATAACGTCTACTTTAACGTCTACTCTAGTACAATAAGGATATAGAGTTCCTTGTCTGGAACTATACGTGCAAACTAAGGGATATATCACCCAGTGGCCGCGTTGTTTCAAGACCTAAATAGCGCGCGCAAATCTACGAAAAATTGTAACAATTTTTTCATCATAATAATCCGTAGATACACATGACACATTAAATAAACATTATACTCACGATGCTTGAGATAGTTCCAACAACGAACAGGCATCGCGAAAATGTACGATTTACCGCGAAAAATGTCTCGGAAACGAGCGTCGGGAAGTCCGAAACTTACATCTACATCTATACGTTCAATCTACATTATCGCACGCAGATGGGCAGCATGCGATGCCATGAAAATGCTGCCCACTCCGGCCAGTATTCACTCAGCCGCGTCCGCGAGCCCTCACTCGCCTTTGCGCGGGAGACATTTTGGCGCGAACCGGCCGTTCCGTTCTACGACAAAATAAAAATTAAAAATCCGACGCGCTTGCCGGTCGTTTGTTTTCGCGCGCTTTTTGATTGAGAAGTTTTTACTCTTTTTAGCCAGTCAGTTTCAGTGTTCAGTGTGTTTGAACAAGTGACTAGTTTTGCTAAAGGTAGGTGAATGTCAAACTTTTTGCCCGTGACCTGGTTGTATTTCGCGTTAGTTTTGACTATTGATTATCTTAATTTAATCTGTGTTACATATAGTTAGCATTTGATATTATCCTGTTGAACATTAACTATATATACACAGTTTTAAACTATCACGGTTGTTCACTAAAGTTATGTGATTATTTTCAGGATTTTAGATAGCCCGTTGGCCTAGTTGGTAGTGAATCTACCTTCTGCGCTTGGGGGCGTGGGTTCGATTCCCACCTAGGACAAACATTTATGTGATGAACATTTGTGTTTGTTCTATATCTGGGTGTTAATATCTATTTAAATATGTATTTAGAAATATATATGTATGTATATCAGTCTCTGGCAGCCATATCACAAGCTTTGCTTAGTTTGGGGTCAGATGACCGTGTGTGCAAAAATGTCCCGAATATTTATTTATTTATTTATTTACCGTAGTAAGGTTGTGAAACCGACCGGACCGGGATATTTACCACGGTTAATATCCCGTAAATAATCATATAACATAACTATATATCTATACTAATATTATAAAGAGGAAAGATTTGATTGTTTGTTTGTTTGCATTGAATAGGCTCCGAAACTACTGAACCGATTTGAAAAATTCTTTCACTGTTGGGATGCTGCACTATCCCCGGCTGACATAGGCTATATATCCCGGCTTCGCCCGTGCGAAGCAGGGGCGGCCTACTAGTTATATATATATATGTGTATCAAATGTTACTACGTACTACGTAGCCTAATTTTTCTTGTGCTTTTTTGCATGTCATGTAAAACATAGAAGCGGTGTTATTTTTCAATGTGTTTGAAAATACGAAAAATACTTGAAAGTACCTTTATTTCACTGCAATTATCAACGCGTACGGTATCGGCTTCCAAGAACCTTCACAATTGGTTTAAAATTCATTAATCGATTTGTTTAGTCAGTAATCGTGTTTTAAAAAGAAATTACTGAATTCCTTTTGCGGCATTGTCGGGCTGTACAAAGTATTGCGTGTGCTTGACTCATTACCAGTAATTATTATTCATTCATTCATTCATTAATTTGATATCTTTATTCCTAACAAATATACCTACTAATAAAACACTAGTTATTATATCATGTACAAATATATTATACTAGTAGGCCGCCCCTGCTTCGCACGGGCGAAGCCGGGATATATAGCCTATGTCAACCGGGGATAGTGCAGCATCCAAACAGTGAAAGAATTTTTCAAATCGGTTCAGTAGTTTCGGAGCCTATTCATTGCAAACAAACAAACAAACAAACAATCAAATCTTTCCTCTTTATAATATTGGTATAGACTAGCTGACCCGCCAGACGTTGTCCTGTCTTAGAACTGTCAAACGCGCGATGTTAAAATCGTCGATATTATAAAATATTTATAATATAATTAATTATTATTACTTCATCATCATCATCCACAGCCTTCCTTATCCCACTGCTGGGTATAGGCCTCTCTCTTGCTATGCCATCTGCCTCGGTCCTGTGCTAATCTATAATAAAATATATACTTAGGTATTATAACATCGCTTTATCAAAATTTATCTCCACGGCTTCTCGGAGAAATCTCCGACATAGATATTTGTGCGGCAGATAACAATTAATTTGATATATTACGGACATATACCATTTAACTTGCCATTTAGAGCATTTATTGCTAAAGTAAGGCGCGTAACTAAGTAACCGCTGTGTCTAATGTGCATCCAACCTCACCAAGCTAATTAACTACTAATTACTCAGTTAAAGCGTTACCTGCAATATTTAACATATACTTTAGTCTATACTAATATTATAAAGAGGAAAGATTTGTATTGAAGTATGTTTGTAACAAACTGGCCCAAAAAGTACTGAAAGTTGGAAAGCTACGCTATCCCCGGGTAACATAGGCTATATATCTATACCCGTGCGAAGCCGGGGCGGACCGCTAGTATATAATATACTAGCAACGCACCCCAGCTTCGCACGGGTGTAAATCTTATTTTTTTACACCTTGGGTTACATTATTGGAGTTTTAGTAAGGATCCCTATTTTTTTATTTTATATCCTATGTCACCCGGGGATAGCGTAGGTTCCCAACAGTGAAATAATTATTCAAATCGGTTCAGTAGTTTCGGAGTCTATTCATTGCAAACAAACAAACAAATCTTTTCTCTTTATAATATTATCTTTATTTGCCCCCTTAAATTGGGCCCTCTTGCAAAAATCCTTTCTTAGCGGATCTCTACACCCCATAATGGATAGTCTGTTGGTCCAGTTGGTAGTGAACCTGCCTTCTGCACTTGGGGCCGTGGGTTCGATTCCCACCTAGGACAAACATTCATGTGATGAACATTTGTGTTTATGCTATATCTGGGTATTAATATCTATTTAAGTATGTAGGTATTTAAAAATATATAATTATGTTCGTATTTCAGTCTCTGGCAGCCATATCACAAGCTTTGCTTAGTTTAGGATCAGATAACCGTGTGTGCAAAAATGTCCCGAATAATTATTTATTTAATTATTATTAATGTATCTAGTTGCCAAATTTCAGGTTCGTAAATCAAGTAGTTTTAAGAGTTTTGCTAAAGAGTCAGTCAGTAAATGAGTGAGTGCTATTTAGCTTATAGATTACTAATTTCTCCGCCTCATTTAGTCGGAATTTATACAAATATATATAATGTATATCTTATCTATATAAATATAAAACCTCATTCACTCACTCACTCATCACGAAATCTCGAAAATTACTTGACCTACGAAATGCCTACGAAGCTGAAATGTGGCAGATAGATTCCTTGAGATGTAGAGGTCCGCTAAGAAACGATTTTGGGAAATTGTCAATTGCGAAGGGGCAAATGGGGACTGAAAGTTTAAAGTCTACGCGTACAAAATCGTGGACAACAGCTAGTATTATATATATATATATATGAAAAATATTGTTGATATTATAGCAGTTTAAAATATTATGCGCAGACATTTGTATAATATAAACGGATATAAAAACAAAATACCTTCTTAAATATATGCAAGTTACGTCAACAAGTTTGAGAGAAGCATAGAGAATTAAATCAATGCTGAACATCAATTATTATTATAGAATCCTGCTCAATATAAGATATAATTCAAACGTTTCGTGTACCTTATTGCTGATCTATGGAAATCAGCCTAGTTAAGTAGCATTTTATTCATCTTAAAATCACGTACTGCAGTCAAGGTTTTGTGCTAAAACCGATCTTGTGCATTCAAATGTGCTTAATTCAATGCAATAGGTACTTATTGTTTATTATCAACAACCTGATTTTTATGCAAAACAATAATTCTTGCATCGTGATTTAATAATACAGGGTGTAAGGGGAACACTCTCGAAGCCAAAGAAGGTAATTGTACTCATCATTATGAACTACTTTTAGTATGGGACCAACAATGAAATCGCGAAAAAAAAATCTGCTGTTCCATACATTTTGTCGAGTGTCAATGACCGTTTTCTATAGAACAGCTGATATTTTTTTCGCGATTCAGGGCTCCTTTATCTCTGGATGGAACAATCAGGCTTATCGGTTATTGTACGAAGGATCATATCGGGGGATTTAAAAAAATCTATTTATACATGTATTTAATCATAATATTATTAAATTAGTAAGTTTGCATTTCGGACCCAGGTTTTTCCTAAAACTGCGACCAGAACCACCGGAGGATGGGCAGCAGCGTCCTATTAGTAGATACACGGTGAGCGTACTGCGATCCACAAGCCGCCAAGCGTGGGGATTATGGCAACACCCCTCTTTCTGCTGGGGGTCTAGACAAGAGCCACTTTCTGTTAGCGTTCACGCCTGCGGAAAGATGAAATTGTATGCAAATGACATTGACAATGGCAAGTGAATCGGTTTCTTCTAGGCAAGCGTGCTCCACCGTAGACCGCATCATCGCTTAACATCAGGCGAGTTGGCGGTCAAGCACAAGCCTATTATTTATTTGAAAAAAATAAACATTAGCTAGAGATAAATTATCTCAAGCTAATGTCATCTCTATCTTCTCTACATAGTATAAATTGAAGTCGCATTCCGCGTCTGTCTGTCTGTCTGTATGTCTGTATGGCCGCTAACTCCTCCTAAACCACGCAACGGATTTTGATGCGGCTTTCACCATCAGTTAGATACATTTTCAAGGAAGGTTTATATATATAACTAGCGACCCCCCCGGCTTCGCACGTAAATTACACCCGTGCGAAGCCGGGCGGGCGGGTTGCTAGTTTTCATACAATTTCATCTTTCCGAAGGCGTGAACGCTAACAGAAAGTGGCTCTTGCCTAGACCCTCTGAAGTGAAGTGTTTGTATTTAATTTAGTTGTAACAGTTAGTTTAAGATAAGCCTCGAATTTAACAATATCCATATAGCATGATGATTTGATAATCAGGTCAAGACCTCTTCACTAAGCTCAGGTTATTGCTGAGATATTCTCGTCATAATTATGTACATTAAAAACGAGGTGTGTCGATGCCAAGGTGAAAATGAGTATGAAAATCTATCGAATTACCATTTATATTAATAAACTTAAAAATGTAGTTTTGTGATAATTATCAATAAAAAAAACCGGTTTCGCAAAATTAGTAATATATTCAAATTCGGAACAAAATAACTGGAAAATTCGGTTATCAAAAACCGATTTTGATGAAATTTCTATGGGAACAATCTGAAAAAATATATCACACTGTTTCAAACTATCACGGTTGTTCACTAAAGTTATATGATTATTTACGGGATATTTACCGTGGTAAGGTTGTGGAATGAGCTCCCGATATTTCGGCGCAATAACATGCACCATGTTCACGGGAAGACTGAAATATCGGGAATCATTCCACAACGTTACCACGGTATATATCCCGTAAATAATCATATTATAACTAAAAATATATCATTACAATAAAAAAAAAAACACATCACACATCGTCAGCCATTAAACGTCTACTACTGGACAAAGGCCTCCCTCTTAGAGAGGGGTGTTGCCATAATCCCCACGCTTGGCAGGCGGCTTGGGGATCGCAGTAGGTTCACCGTGTACTAATAGGACGCTGCTGCCCATCCTCCGGTGGTTCTGGTCGCAGTTTTAGGACATACCAGGGTCCTTTTAGGACATACCCAAAAAAAAAATCTGTTCATAAATGACGGAATAATAAGTAAAAAAAACTGATTTGGGAACCCCTCTTTTTATGAAGTCGGTTAATAAAATACAAGATCATTTACGGGAGTGATTCATAGCCCTCGATATAAATCAGTTTTATTCAAGAATTGCATACTATATTTTACTAGCGACTAGCCCGCCCGGCTTCGCACGGGTGTAATTTACGTGCGAAGCCGGGGCGGATTGCTAGTTTTATACCTATACCCTTCCGTGAAAATGTATCTAACTGATGGTGAAAACCGCATCAAAATCCGTTGCGTGGTTTAGGAGGAGTTAGCGGCCATACAGACAGACAGACAGACGCGGAATGCGACTTTAATTTATACTATGTAGAGATACCATGACTACGGGAAAAAGAAAGATTAAGTTAGAGTTTGTGTCTAGTGTTTTTTGCGCAAGGAGGTATGGCATTGAAATGGAGGTCGAATATATTGGTGTATTCTAAATTCTAACTCCAAAATAGTGATTTAAAGTGATTTTTATTCACTGTTTTCAGTTAATAAAATAAGCTTTTTAGAGGGGGAATGATATAAAATATATTCTAAACTGCAGGACCCTGAGGCTCGACAGCTCGAACTCAGGTTCAATTCCTGCCGGTCACCAAAACCGTCACCGGCCGTTTTTGATTTGATTACATAACTGTAGAATAATTGTCGTTTCCCAGTCCACAGTAATCGTTTTTCCATTGTCACTCGAAAAAAGGCATTTGATTCATCGACAAAAATCGAAAACTCTTTTAGTCACTGAGTGAATAAAAAAACATTTATAATCTGGAACAAGCACGAATTACACGAATAGTGTAATAAAAAGTGCGAAACCACCTACAGACTGGCCGAATGGAGCTATACCATTGGCTATCCAATTTAAATTAAGAAAAAAAAACCTGGCAATTTTTGTTTCTTTTCTGTTATCGCGTGGTTATCGCGGTTGTTTAATGTCATTGGAAATATAAATACTATAATCACAGAAAAGAGAAGTAAATAGAACGGAAATGAGAAGGAAAATCTGTCGCCAGGCATTATGACAGAAACTTGATTGAACATTCTTATTTATGTCGACGTGTCGAACTCCGCAACCAAAGAACTCGGACCTTACCTTTTTGGGTTACGTCTCAAAGTTCTTTGTCCGCATCACAGCTGCTAACTGATTTCAAATAACTGACGTTTCGTATGGTATTTCGTTGGGTATGTCCTAAAACTGCGACCAGAACCACCGGAGGATGGGCAGCAGGGTCCTGTTAGTACACGGTGAACGTACTGCGATCCCCAAGCCGCCTGCCAAGCGTGGGGATTATGGCAACACCCCTCTCTAAGAGGGAGGCCTTGTTCAGCAGTGGACATTTAATGGCTGATGATGTGATGTGTGACGTTTCGTTAATATGGGTGCAACTGGCTACAAAAAAAAACTTACAAAAATGCCTTGACAGCCCTTCTAATTTAAACAATTATTTTTTTCTTTTCTGTGACTATAATACTACTATTTATTTTCCCGCCGTCATTAGTAAAAAGTATATAACTCGTGACAAAAAAAAAACATCTTTATCCTTGTATCTTGTGCTTCTCTCGGAACCCATCTTAGTCCCTCGAATTAAATTCCCTTTTTTTACTTGTATGTCTACTATTCCTTCGTACTAAACACAGGCGAGTTGGCGGTCAAACGCAAGCAATTTTTTTTTATTTATGTTCTTTGAACACGAACACTTCCCGGCACTCGTCGGTTGACATTGATTGCCACTATTGCCAGGGTTGCCACCGGTGAAATTGTTATAAATTGATGTCAATTTATACTCGCCTTTTTCTCAAGGATGCTGTCGTAAGGCTGGTTATAGAGGATGCGATTTGTGAAAGACAAAGAAGGAAGTTTTATTTGCAACATGACTAGTGTAGTTTAGTTGGATGTAACAATAGATTCTGTTTGTCATGATTTACCTGACAACTTTTTTTTTAGTTAAATATACAGATATAATTTATTTGTGGCAAAAAAATACAATAGCACAATATACATGGAAAATAAAATAAAATGAAAAATAAAACTAAATAAGAACTTATTATTATTTTTTGTCACAAACCGGCCCCAACTCAGCATGATGCCAGTCGTAAACAACCGGCGCTGGTCTTCCGTTGGCACCGGCAGGTGACGGTAAATAGGGTTACATACATTTTTCAATCTCAATTTTATCAGCCCGCTCCCATCTTTTACCACGTTGATAGGACCTATATATTATCCGTTCTTTTCTACGCATAGATGTGCTTCACAAAATGTTTGACCGTCAAGCTTGTGATTATTATAACACTTTATTTCAATATAAACACGGGTCTAGCCCGGACATTTGGTAGGCATTGGTGGAGCCGAAGCCAACACCAAGAGGCCCCGTTGAATATAAAAATACAATTATGTGATGTGTATAAAATGGAATATTAAACTATTGTACAGTATAGGATATAAAAAGTCTGGGCTATTGAGGTGAACAACTTGTAGATGGGAAAACAGGTCTATGGTATGAGGTACGGCACCCGCCAATTATGCCTCATTTCAAAATATTTTGGCGGGTGATGACTTGCCACCCACTAAATGGGCCCCCCATAATGGCTGCTGCATTTTGGCACCGGAGTGGCAACATTGGCGTGGGTGGCTTAGGGTGTCGAGAGGTGTGCTGCACTTTCACTGAGAGCTACTAGCGGTGTTATGCCCTTTAACACTTCCACCCTGGAGCTTAGGTTCTTAGCTCTTGCGGTTTCCACCCCCAGACGGCCAGTTAAGGCAAGCCAGGGGTCAGGGTCTCTGGGGTTTTAGACCCATGGAATCGGGGTACGCGGTGTCGCCACTCACCGACGGCTCGCCATAAAGCCGCCCCTGCGTTATTATTATTATTATTATTATTATTTTAACCTATACTGTCCCACTGCTGGGCAAAGGTCTCCGCCATCTCCTTCCATAAATCTCGGTCCTCCGCCACCTCTTGTGATTATTATCGGTTTTTATTTAAATACAAATGCTTGATGTTCTTGGTTTGCTGCTCAATTGTTTGATATGCCTACCCTATTATCTATCGCCGGACGTGTATTCACACATTACTTTTTACGCAGTTAATCAAATTGAACTCGTGGTATTTATAAATAGGTTACTTTGTTAGATGCACATTTGTTGGGTAGTTTAATTTTGTAACGCATGTTTATGAAGAAAAAAAAATCTCATTGTCACTGCGATTAACATTACACGAGTAACTTTTACATAAACGTTATGTAAATTTTCAAAATTTTCAGCATCTTTTAAAACCTCCATCTTCTACATAGTATAAATTAAAGTCGCTTTCCGCGTCTGTCTGTATGTCTGTATGGCCGCTAACTCCTCCTAAACCACGCAACGGATTTTGATGCGGTTTTCGCCATCAGTTAAATACATTTTTACGGAAGGTTTATATTATATAACTAGCGACCCGCCCCGGCTTCGCACGTAAATTACACCCGTGCGAAGACGGGCGGGCGGGTCGCTAGTAAAGAATAAAATATTTTTGCTTTCCTAGCAAAATTATGGTTCATTAGAATCATCCACAGCCTTCTTTGGCTTACTACTACGGAGGCCTGAAACGAATGGTTGTTAGAGAAGCTTTTGAAGGTTGCCAACACCACCATCAACCATACCATCTTCATCGTTTCGTAACATCTTTTGTTTATGTTTAACCGATGAAAGGAGGTTATCAATTCGACTGTATGTTTTTTTTTGTATAAATAAAATAAAATAATATTTATTTCTCAAAAAACTTAGCCTATTATTACTTACATTATTCCATGACAGAATATTGTAGGTACACTTTTTGTATTGGTTTGTCATTTTGATTTAACTAGGTAGGTAGGTATAAGTAGTTTATGATTGTGTTGTACATTATCCTTAGCTACGACTTGCAAGTATATTTTTATTTTATTTTTGAATTATAATTTAAACATTTCATAAAGTATGTATGTATGTTTCTTACGCGATTACTCCGCCAATAATGAATAGATTTTGGCAATTATTTTTTATTTTGGTAGTTCATGCTTCAGAGGTGGTTCCATATAATTTTTTTAGACATTGATTTAGAGCTTTTTGAAAAAATAAATAAAAAAAGTGACGTTTTGGTTTGTGGTTCCATTCAGCAAAAGTTTTGATGAGTACTTTCAATCTGTTTTAACTGTAATTTTTCTACTTTTTAGTTTGTACGAGTAGGTATAGTTTTGAAGTTTTTTTTTACCTTCTTGATATAGACTACTAGCGGTCCGCCCCGGCTCCGCACGGGTCTAGTTATATAGCCTTTTAAAAAAGTCTATATTAATCAGTAATAATTTAGCATTCAAATGGTGAAACAATTTTTAAAATCGGTTCAGTACTTTTTGAGCCAATTTGTTACAAACATACATACAAATCTTTCCTCTTTATAATATTGTATGTATGTATGGTAAAATTTGCAAGTTGAAGTGGCAATGGGCAGGCCACATCGCTCGAAGAACCGATAACCGATGGGGAAGAAAGGTTCTTGAGTGGAGACCACGAACCGGAAGACGCAGCGTAGGTAGGCCTCCCACTAGATGGACCGACGACATAGTGAGAGTCGCTGGCATCCAGTGGATGCAAAAGGCAGGCTGTCGTTCAGTGTGGAGGTTAAAGGGGGAGGCCTATGTTCAGCAGTGGACGTCTTCTGGCTGATGATGATGATGATGATGTATGTATGTATGTATAGATAGAGTCTGTACCGGGCCTAATTCTCCAGGCGAGTGCACAGCCGAGCTCGAACTGTGTCACCGTGTAAACTTGATCTATCAGTTATGATTGGAACGTGACCCGCCCTAGTCTATTGAGGAAAGATGCACTTTGTATTGGATTGATGACATATTTCTTGCCGACTCAGATTATATACATGTTACGGTTGTTATACAATACAATATTTCTTTATTACACACCGAAAATACAAATGAAACTTAAACTAACATAAAAAACAAATATACGGCAGTATAATGGGCGGCCTTATCGCCTTAAGCGATTTCTTCCAGGCAACCTTTGGATGGACAGGACTAAAGAAATTGAAAAACTGTCGGTCAAAGACTGTCGGTATATAAACTGCTGGAGTAGGTATGTTAACCGAAAGTTTCAACCAAGTCACGAGTGAATCGATTTCTATCGTAGGTCATGTTGTTTTTGAGATTTGTGGTAAATCATCATCATCATCATCATCATCACCAACAGCCAGTAAATGTCCACTGCCGAACAAACGCAGAGGGGTGAACGGTATTTCGTTTTAAAATGGCACATCTCAATCCGTGAAAAGTTTTTTTTTTTCGATCTATTTATTTGATTCCCGACAGACTGTCGGGGGAACAAGTGGATGCGAATAGTGTGAGACCGGGGAGAGTGGCATAAACAAAGGGAGGCCTATACCCAGCAGTGGGTCACTCAGGGCTGATGATGATGATGATGATTTATTTGATGATAGGCGAGCAGCACATATGCTGATGTGCCTATATCACAGTGTCAGAATTTAGTATTTATCTGTTAAGATTATGTTCTAGTTTGGTTTGTGGCCTTTTCAATAAAAATAAAAACTTACCATCGAAAACTTACGGCATCGTATCGCATATAATAACTACATACATACAAATATACTACTGAATTGTCTAACCCCCGACGTAAACTAAAGGGTGTTATAATCTGTGTGTCTGCCTGTGGCATTTAGCTCCCAAACAGCCGAACTGATTTTGATTACGTTTTGTTGTTTGAAAGGTGACTTGATGGAGAGTGTTTATTAGCTATGATTCAACTAAATCTGTTCAGCCGTTTGAAGATGACCAGCTGTTTTATCAGGGGTTTAAAAATGTATTTCAAGCCAGTTAAAGCTGCTCGATGGCAAATAACCTTTTTTTTAATGCCATAGGTGGCAAATAAGCAGACGGGCCGCCTGATGGTAAGCAGTCACCGTCGCCTATGGATACTTGTAGCACCAGAGGCGTCACAAATACGTTGCCGATCCAGGGCCTCTTATACCAAATTTGACGGTTTTAAATCAATTTTTTTCAGTTAAATTACAATATTTGAGCTGGAAAAAAATACATGTCACAGATACATCTGTGTTAGAGTTTATGATTTGGTTCAAAACACGAAAGAATAAACTTTCCTCGATCAAAAAAAATCTGAAACAAAGTCGACTTAGTTTATTTTTTCATGTTATGCTCTAATGAAAGCTCGTAACAACCTGGAAATTGCATGTACTGAAAGGCAATTTTATTCAAAAAAAAATATTTGGTTAGAATTTTTAATTTGTATATATGTCCAATTTCTAGTGTAATTCCGCTTCTACGTCGTTTCGAGTACAATAAGGATTTTGGTTAAACTATTTTCTCTATAGATAATTGTGATTCTAATTAAATTAGAATCACAATTATCTATACAGAAAATAGGATTTTGGTTAAACTATTTTCTGTATAGATAATTGATAGAAAATAGTTTAACCAAAATCCGTATTGTACTCGAAACGACGTAGAAGCGGAATTACACTAGAAATTCGACATATACAAATTAAAAATGGACTTCCGCAAAGTAACGATTGTTTCAATCAACTAGAATTTTTATAGTGAATAGTGTCATTTTTTAGTGAAATTAAAACCGTAAAAAAAGGTCCCGAGAATTTGCGCGCGCCGCATTCAGTGCCGCGCCAGGCATCATCGAGGTCGGACCTATGTTTGTTTTTGTCGTTGCACTCCCCCCGCGGGCGTCCTGACTCTAGCATGGTGTCGCTATAACTTGGCGGGGGCTGAGGGAGCGTTTTGTTGCCTACGCGACTCGGATAACCGCCCGCCTTTTGAAGAACCCCATGTTGTAGCTTACTATCTTTTCTCTATGTGTTTTAAGGATTTCTAAAAGGTTGTTTTCTTTTGTCCACAGGATGTAAAAGACGACAGCGACGGATGCGGCGCCAAGTTCTCTGTGATCGTTGTCTCTGACAAGTTTCAAGGGAAACCTCTGTTGGCTAGACATAGGTAAGGAAATTATGTAAGGTAAACGTCTGTGTGGTCTTTCTCCAGCATTTTTTTTTTATTATTCATCACCAACATGATGTACGTCCTTGCTTTACATGACGGATACAAGGCACAAGACTTAAACTAAACTCGTGAATCGGTTCCTTCTAGGCAAGCGTGCTCCAACGTAGACCGCATCATCGCCTAACATCAGGCGTGATGGTGGTCAAACGAAAGCCTATTATTTATAAAAAAATAGACATGCGTTTAAAAAAA
Source organism: Agriopis marginaria (assembly GCA_932305915.1). Taxonomy (NCBI): domain Eukaryota; kingdom Metazoa; phylum Arthropoda; class Insecta; order Lepidoptera; family Geometridae; genus Agriopis; species Agriopis marginaria. The sequence goes on from OW029935.1 coordinate 1,062,525, forward strand.
AAAAACGCTACCACAATTATAGGTGCAGACTACATGCTATTAAACAAACTAGAGTTAGTTTTGTAATATAAGTTAGTACATTTGTTAAAAAATCAATTAGTTTTTAACTGAATATCGATAATAAATAAATAAATAAATATTTCGGGACAAAAAAAAAAAACACAAAAAAAAACACCAGACAAAGCAAAGCCTAAGCTTTGTTTCGCAAAGTAACGCCTGATTCAATCAACTATGTATTTCGGGACATTTTTGCACACACGGTCATCGGACCCCAAACTAAGCAAAGCTTGTGATATGGCTGACAGAAACTGATATACATACAAATATAGTTTTAAATACATACTTAAATAGATATTAACACACAGATATAGAACAAACACAAATGTTCATCACATAAAGGCTTGTCTTATGTGGGAATCGAACCCACGACCCCAACTTCAGAAGGCAGGTTCACTACCAACTGGACCAACGGGCTATCAAATATATCAAATAGTATGGTTTTACTCAGTATCCATAATTTTAAATATCTTTGGAATGGATCTCATGTCAGATAAACACTATTATAGGAGATATGGCAGTGTGGCGTGGCGGGTGCGACTTAAGGCAGGCTTGATGCCTTTGACCTTGACCTTGTCGTATTTTTTTTTGCATGTACACAATTAGTTAGGCCGCTTGCAGACCGTGCGTATTACAAGTTTATTTATTTATTTAGTTTATTGACACACAAAACAAAATATGGTCAAAACAATTTAAACTTAGAGTAGACTATACAATTTTAAACAAAACCATATTCCTAAATATGTATACACAACATGTTTTTTAAATGCAGTAATTGGTAAATTATTACAAACAAAAGATACAATAATATTAAATAAACTTAACAACTTTTATTATAGACCGCAAAAACAATATTTCGTACATCTTTTTTAAATTTCATTGTATTGGCGACACATTCTCACTATTGGGTTATAAAACGAAGTATTATTCTTATATACGAGTATATACCTGTAACACAAAGGTTTTTAAAAAGCTTTATCGGGCTCTAGACTAATCAACATTTATTTACACTAAACATATTTAAAACACAGTATTTAAAAACTAAAACTATACCTAATTATTATATATACATATTTTTTCATATTAATTTCAAAATCTATTGTTTATATCATTTAAATTTCAATTATATTATATTTAGAGTGATATATCATATTATTTTCAAAATTTATTGTTTATTTCATTTCAATTAAATCATATTTATAATAATTTCAAAATTTACATATATTTTATTTAAAATTAATTTCATTGGTACAAATTGTTTTAACGAATTTTTTGTTACAGATTTAATTACTGTTTTTTTCAGGTTAGGTTAATTTTGTTTTTTATGTAATTAATATTTAAATTCAGGGTAGGTTCAAATTAGAATCACAATTATCTATAGAGAAAATAGTTTAACCAAAATCCTTATTGTACTCGAAACGACGTAGAAGCGGAATTACACTAGAAATTCGACATATACAAATTAAAAATGGACTTCCGCAAAGTAACGCCTGATTCAATCAACTATCTAATTATTATATTCTATATATAAAATATTAATGTACCAGATTATAAAAATATTAATCTAAAAGCCCCTCGGTGGAGGGAAAAGTGGCCAGAATGCTGGCAGCATTGCCACGTTGGATGGCAATGCTAATTTTTTGACCAAAGTAAGCGCCAGCATTCCTGTCACATGTCGCCTCCATCAAACGTTTGGCCAAGTCCTTTTATAAGTCATGGGCAGCTGGCCCCCAAGGTTGATTCCTTCATTCATTCCACGCTCTAGACTTGATGTTTATATTGATACTTGAAAGAAACAAAATAAAAGTACAATTCAAGTGGCAGTGGAAGTGCAACTTGTACTACGCATCGTCTGTAAGCGCCTTTACTGTTTATTGCCCCTCGCAATACCAGTATTTGAAGTTAGATACATGTATTTAATAGTCCGGTCAAATTAGACCAAAAAATAAGAGTAATCGTTATATCTCAAAAACGGTGGCTCGTAGAAAAAAAAGTATTAAACAATTTTTTGTAGATAATTTTATGATCTACAATTTTTGTTTGAAATATTTTTATGATAAAACTTACCGTTTTGCTGAAAATCGCGAACAACTATTTTTTTTTACCTTTGACCTTGAATAAAAAAATTTCCTTACAGGGGAAAGATGGGGAACTTTCAAATTTTGTTTTTAATGATATTTCAAACAATCTTACCGATTTTCAGCTTGGTGGGAATTTAGGTAACTTCGAATGTCTAAATTGACCGGACTATAAAAGATAGTTTAATAGGCATGAAATCGGTTTTCACTTGTACCAGATATGAAGATTCCCATTAGTCCTAACAACTTTCTATCAATAACATCTTACTAAAACCTTCTACTTTCTATGTTACACGCGCAATTTCAATATTGGATCGGCAAATTTTAATTTCTTGCATCTGACTTTCTAGTGATGTCACAATGAATAGGCATGATGACTAATATTTGATTTATTACAAATAACCGGCTTAGCGATTAATATACCTAAATACATTACAAATACTGAAAAAATAATTTTATTTGGCTGATAAATCTCTGAGATATGAGTGTTTAAAGTTTTAGGTGGGGATAGAGAGGGGATGCTCTATCTGTTTCTCGCAAAGCGTGTGTTAGTATAGCATTTGTATGGCGCACCTGAGGCGTGACGTCACGGCTCAGTATAGTGCGCTCTCTGTCTAGCATGAAATTAAAATGCTTATATCTTATTTATTTTCGAACTACTTTTAATTTTGTTTTCGGTGATGTTTTCTATTTATGATCAGCTTTTTTATGAGGTAATATATTTTTTTGTCATCATGCCTATTTGCTAAAAGTTACTGCTATCGCCAATTAGTTCCTGTTTCAAGGCTAGATTATTCTAAAATCAACTTGAGACTTGTTTTAACCACTTAAAGTTTGGACTCTATTCCCTAGGAATAAAGACCAATTTTTAGAGGTAAACTTAACACGGCGCGTTACGTGCGTGTTTGTAGTTACAGAATCAGGGCCCAGTTATAGAACAAACACAAATGTTCATCACATGAGTGTTTGTCTTAGGTGGGAATCGAACCCACGCCCCCAAGCGCAGAAGGCAGGTTCAAAATCAACTTGACCAACAGAGCTCTCTGATAGGTTGATATTGATGATGATTATGAGCCTATTTTATTCATCATCATCATCATCATTTCAGCCATAGGACGTCCACTGCTGGACATAGGCTTCCCCCACCGATCTCCAAAAGGGCCGGTTGGAAGCGGCCTGCATCCAGCGTTTCCCTGCGGTCTCTTTTAGGTCGTCTGTCCATACCTATTGTGGGTGGTCGTCCTACGCTGCGCTTACCGGTCCGTGGTCTCCATTCCAGAACCTCTCGACCCATCACGCTATTTTATTATTCAAATACAAATGTAAATGATTTACCTCATAGTCTGCGCTGGGGTTGATTAAAATCAGCATCGGTTAGTTAAAATTCTTACACAGTTCGCTTTAGGCTTGTTTGGATTCAGTGCACAGCCAATCAGGCATGCTGTCGATATGCATAACAACACATGTTTTAGTCTTTGTCATTCATAGACAGAAACTGGTAGAGATACTATGAAAGAGAAATGTGATACTTTTTGCTTCGACCAATATAAAATGAATGGACGGGCCAAAACCATTTAACCTGCTCAGAAAAAATGAGTCAAAACCGTCGGACATATACTTCAACACCTAATTATAACCATGTACAGTATATTTGATACAAAAAATAGATAGCGGTTTTTTATTGTGTAAACTCGGGAAAGCACACGAAGGCATAATTTTGTCAGATGTTTCGTTATCATGTAACAATAGTCGCGTGTCGCATTTCCTACGGCCATAGATAAATCTATACTAATATTATAAAGAGGAAAGATTTGATTGTTTGTTTGTTTGTTTGTTTGTTTGTTTGTTTGCATTGAATAGGCTCCGAAACTACTGAACCGATTTGAAAAATTCTTTCACCGACGGGAAGCTACACTATCCCCGGGTGACATAGGCTATAATCTATACCCGAGCGAAGCTGGGGCGGACCGCTAGTATACTATACTAGAGCTAAGGCTACGGCTAAGGACCGGCTGAAACGAAGTGAGCGCCGGCGCTCATTTTGTAATCTTCAAAAATGCGCTTCTTCTGGGCCCGTCCATACATTTTATATTAGTCGAAATATACATATTTTTTTTTATTACTTTTTGTGCTGACACTGAATTCATAGTTTTATTTTCAGTCAATGTCAAGAAGTCGTTAGAATAAAAACTAAACAAGATATTGTTGCCAAGTTCTCTAATTTCGCAGTGAAATTATTAACGTTGCTGGTTTAGATAGGATGGAAACACTAAGAATGGATAAAAAAAGTGCAGATTTGTTTATGCCATAGATGCCAAACAAGCAAACAAACTACCTGATGGTAAGCAGTCACCGTCGTCGCATTGTAACACCAGAGGCATCACAAATACGTTGACTCTACTAACGCGCCTTTTCAAGAACCCCAGTATGTAGTTTCTCGGAAATATCGCGGAGGGTAGCTCATTCCATAGATGTTTATCGGGACTTATAACGTACTAGTTGAAACTCGCTACTTCGTACGCGTAGAGCTCGGCCTTTGGCCTCTCTACTACAACCCGTTATAGCCTATGTGTTATTCTAATGTATGAGCTATATTATTGTAAATCCATTCGGTAGTTTTTGCGTGAAAGAGGAACAAACATCCATACATACAAACTTTCGCGTTTATAATATTAGTAGGATTATTATATTTCGGTGAAACACAGATGTCCGCCCCCATTAAAAATTTAGTATAAAAAACAGTGTTTAAATGTTGTTTTTCTCTACTTCATTTGTCATGTACTTGATGTCCAAGAACTTTAGTTAATAAAGGCGCTAGCACAGTAAAAAAAACGTAAAAAAGAACCTCAGAAGTTCAAAGACAACATTCACCATCATGCACTGGGCCAGCATGGTGGATTATGGGCCATGCTCTCTCTGAGAGAAGGCCAGTGGCAGTGGAAACAAGATAGGCCTATAATGATGATGATGACTTACTTTGTCGCGTATTTTCTATACACGGGTAGGTACTTCCTGTTAGGAAGATTCTTTTATATTCTAATATAAAGGATATTGAAAACAGGGTCTAATGTCATGTATTTAGGATCCGATGATAAAATAACACAATACGTTTTTTAACTGAATGTTATCTTACTTCTTTTTAATACTTACTGTATGTGTTATCTTTGGAAGAAATCTATATTTAATTTTGTCAACGCGGAACCAGCACATCTCTGATAAATTATAGGTAATTTTTATTGTAGTCAGTCATCGTCATCTCTATAATATATGTCACTCTATACAATGTTTTGTTTAAACGGAACTTAGCTTTTGCCCGCGACTTTGCATGCATAGATTTTATGTTCCTTATCGGACCTCTACCATACAAGTTTTGATAGTATTCGAAAACTTTTTTCGTTTTCGTATTGTTCCATACATTGCTGGGCTAAAAGGTATTCGAAAACTTTTTTCGTATGAAAGTGAAGCAATCTATACCGCCGATTACCACCGATTTTAGTTCCTCCACGTTTCCGATAGAGGCGCTTTACTAAAATGTATGGAACAATACGTAAACGAAAAAAGTTTTCGAAAACTATCAAATCTGTGACTAAGCGTACAGTACTCTATACAATACACCCCATAACGAATCTACCTGCCAAGTTTCAGCTTCGTAGTAATGTCAAGTAGTTTTTGAGATTTCGTGCTTGGTATGTGAGAAAATGTGTATTTAGTTTTTATAAATATATACTAGTTATTGCTCGTGACTTCGTACGCGTAGACTTTCATATAATGGGGGGGCAAATGAGGGTTGTAAACCCTCATTTTATCCTTCGACCAAAATAAAATGGATGGACGGGCCATAACCATTAAACTTGCTCAGTAAAAACGAGTCAAAACCGTCGGACATATACTTCAACACCTAATTATAACCATGCACAGTACATTACAGTACAGTACATTTCTTACAAAAAAACTGATAGTGGTTTTGTTGTTGTGTACACTTCGGGAAAGCACACGACGGCATAATTTTGTCAGATGTTTCGTTATCATGTAACAATAGTCATGTGTCGCATTTTCTACGGCTAGAGACCGACTGAAACGAAGTGAGCGCCGGCGCTCATTTTGTAATCTTCAAAAATGCGCTCCTTCTGGGCCCGTCCATTCAGTTTATTTTGGTCGAAGATTTTATCCCCATTATTATTTGATTATTTCGCAAAATCGTATCGCATTGGAACTCTACATTCCAAAAATAATCTACCTGCCAATTTTAGCTTTGTAGGTCAAGAAGTTTTTGAGATTTCGTGATGAGCCAGTGAATGAGTGCTATTAAGTTTTTATACAAATATAATTTTAAAGAAAGTTAATATTGCATTGTCGTCTATTTCTGAACTATATTTAAAATTTCAAGTCTAACTCATTGGGTAGTTAGTTTAAAATTATACCTACCGAACAGAAAAGAAAAACAGTTACTAAGAACATGGTGTAATACGTTTATATAAGTCAGTAATATGTAATTAATAATACATAAAAACTATTAATTAAAAAGGTAAAAAGATAGAAAACAAATAAAAATAAATCAGATATTAATTAAACAGTGGGATTGCTTCTGTTCGAGTGCCAGATTTATGTATAACATACAGACCTAAAAATTAAAAATATATTAAATTCATGGGCTTATAAGGCTTTTCTCACTGCTCATTGTCAGTCGTGGTGTCACACGATTGACATTAAAATCTTGATCCCGTCCCGTCGGTGATCGTACGCATGCGCCACGCTTCACTGACATTGTTTGACATCTAAAAACAATGTCAGTGAAGCGTGGCGCATGCGTATAGGCACACAAGAGTTTCAAACCTGGCCTGTTGTTGTTACTGCGATTGTTCTGAAACGCGGGATCTAAACATATAAATACTCATACATTACATTTTTATTATATTTTTAATTATATAAACACCATTCATGACTTTCCACTGGAATCTCTATTGAATCGCCTGTGCCGTTTGTATTTGTTACTATTATCCTAATCTATGGACAATCCGTTGTATAAAATATCATTAAAATACTAACATCATATTAATCCAACCGCGTCTATTACTCTTTCCCACATTTACGGGCCGTTCCAACTTTTATACTGTAGATTGTAGAAAGCCGAATGAAAACTGTAATTTTTAACTTTTCCTTGGATTTTGAAAGTAAAGGCCGTTGCAGACCATGCTTAGTACAAGTAGCAAGTTCAAGTTGCAAGTGCCTAGCCTACTACACAGTACTTCCACTTGCACCAATAAAAACGTTGCAGACGATGCGTAGTAAGCACTTGTACTTAGTACTTCCACTGCAACTTGCACTAAGCAAAACGTTGCAGACGATGCGTAGTAGGCACTTGTACTTAGTACTTCCACTGCAAATTGCACTAAGCAAAACGTTGCAGACGATGCGTAGTAAGCATTTGTACTTAGTACTTCCACTGCAACTTGCACTAAGCAAAACGTTGCAGACGATGCGTAGTAAGCATTTGTACTTAGTACTTCCACTGCAACTTGCACTAAGCAAAACGTTGCAGACGATGCGTAGTAAGCATTTTTACTTAGTACTTCCACTGCAACTTGCACTAAGCAAAACGTTGCAGACGATGCGTAGTAAGCACTTGTACTTAGTACTTCCACTGCAACTAGCACTAAGCAAAACGTTGCAGACGATGCGTAGTAAGCACTTGTACTTAGTACTTCCACTGCAACTAGCACTAAGCAAAACGTTGTAGAGATGTAGGCTCTTGCAACTTGTACTACGCATGGTCTGCAACGGACTTAAGATTGTAGCTGGCAGCCGATATACTACAGTGAAATATTAAAATAAAATATTTTCATTCAGCTTTCTACCTACACAAGTCAAGACCACACCGACGTAAATCCGTATAAAATGTAAACACAATTAGCATAACAAAGACCTAAATCAGTATATATTAATCCTTTTCAGACTGGTGAACTCAATCCTACAAGAGGAGCTGAAGACAATCCACGCGTTCACACAGAAGACGTTGACAGTGGAACAGTGGAAGTCTCAATAATGTTCTGAATATATCATGAAGATTTAAATTCTTAGCTCATCTAGTTTGATTTCTCCTTCAAAATGTTGACGATGGATAATTTGTACACAGTAAGTGTATCGGCTCCGGGGAAGGTTATTTTACACGGAGAGCACTCAGTGGTGTATGGGAAGACGGCCATAGCATGCAGTCTCGGACTTAGAAGCTCAATTGTTATTAAGGTAATTTGAGTTTATAGATTACCTCTTTGGGTCGGGTTTCTAACTGTTTCACTGGTCTAGTTTTCAGTTTTACTTCTTGGCAAAGTTGTCTGTCATTTTTCGTAACTGTATTATCTAGTCTAGTTTTTTCTTCTTTCTTTTAAATTTTGGCTAATTATTTTCTAGTTTTTCGATACTTTTTAATGATTTATGTAACTGTGCCTGCTTATTGTCTTCCCTGTTCAAAATTTGTCTGTGACAGTTTGATTTAAATATCAGCTGAATTTCGAACTACATAGTTATCTTTCTTCTTGATTTTTTTGTATTTTTCTCGTAGAAAACCATTCGTCATTGTAAATACTCACCTGGAATGAATGGAATACGAAATCTCATTTCATGCATTTATTCAATTACGTGCAATAGAAAGTACACCAGTGACGGATTGAGGTACTTTGCATTGTCGGTGCATAATACAAACTTAGTGTTACAAAGATTTATTTACAAACACAACACTACTACAAAGAATTTGTGAATATAGCACTTCTCGTAACATAATAAGTTAATAAAAGTGATGTAGGTTACATATGATTCCAAAGATTTTTAAGAACAAAGCTAGAATCGTCAAATTTCCTGGAGTCACTTTCAAGAACTTCTAAAAATAAATGACTCAATAATAGTTTAACGTTGAAAAGTTTACAAATACATATTGTTGAAAATGAGTCAAAATATGTATACTTAAACAAAATTGTAGTGACCAAAACAAGATATTGGAGGAAGAGTTAAAATTAACTATTTGCACAAAGTAAGTGACAACATTTCTGTATATTTAGCAATGAATCATTGAAAGCATGGTGTGCGCGTCATTGCTTCCTGTAAAACCCACAACGAGATTTGATCTTATTGGCGTAAATATAGTAATATATTTATAAATAAAAATTCATTTGGTTGAAGTAAAAATGTGTTTGTCATAGTGCTAAATATGAATGTTTTAGGGACACTGTTAAAACAACATGCTACTGCTCTATCAAACACTATTATCATCAACTTACTATATTTAGAACGGGGGTAAAGAAATCGCAGCATTCGCGTGAGCAATTACACCCAACCATTCTGTACTTCCAGGAAATCCACACAACGGCAGAGCCGACCGTGCGGATCCATCTTCCATGCGTCGACTTACAAGACACGATACTCCTGGAGCCCATCCTCAAAGCGCTGTTCCACCCAAAACTAGCTTCCGGAATCACTGGCAAATTTAACTGGAGAATGCCCGATAAGATAGACCACGAGTTCCATCTCAGACGCGTCAATGAGTTCCTAGAAATCACGAAGCCAAATTTCAAAAATCTACCTACCAACCAACAGAATTCTTTACGGAGTTTCTTGTACGTCTTCTCCGGTATATTTGGGAGTACGAGCTTGCCTGTGAGAGCTATGGAGATTTCGATGGGTTCGGAGTTGACAATCGGAGCTGGGACGGGTAGTTCTGCGTCGTTTGCCGTCTGTCTCGCTGGTGCCTTGATACAGCTGTTGAAACTGAAGAGTTCTTCTGGAAACTTCGATGCGTACTACGACCACGGCAACGAAGAGTTCACGATGACGGAGAAGGATATTATATCTGAATGGGCGTTCAACTGTGAGAAGATAATGCACGGAACTCCATCGGGTGAGTTGATTTCGATAAAATAAATATTAACGATCACACATATAAATCCTGACCTCAAACTAGGATATGTAGGGAAACAGAGCAATGTATTTTTAAATCGATTGATGATTGCATTGCCAGTATATGACCTGAATTTGATATTGCAATTTCAACTATCATACTTTAAAATTATAAATGCGAAAAGTTTGTTGGTTTGTTTGTCCCTCTTGCGCGCAGCAATAGAGCAACAGATCGACCTGACATCGGAATGACATGGCTACTTTTCATCACCATCATCATTACCATTTTTCATCACTACGCCGGTGAAACCGCGGGACGCTGCTGGTATATTATAAAATTGGATAAGCCTATTGTGTTGGAAAATGTTTTTGATATTTTTAGCACCTCAATAAGTCATTGACACAAATTTTTATTTTATATTTTGTAGAACCACTAGATACCCTTCAATAATCAATTATCCAATTTTGTCTTAATGATAATGATATACAAACAGTATTTGTGTGGTCTCAAATTCAAGGGCCTCTACTTTGTGTATTTAGGACTAACGCACACACGAATATTTGCTCAGGACGAATATTTGTATATTTGACCTAGTGAAGAGAGGTCTCCGATTCTAATGGGACAAGTCGGCGTTTCTAGTAGTGATAAAAATGGTGATGATGATGATGAAAAGTAACCTATGTTAGTCTCTGGCTCTTGAACTATACTCATGCAAAAAATCAGGTCGATCCGTTGTTCCGTTGCAGCGTGAAAGAGGAACAAACATCTATACATCTATACATACAAACTTTCGCGTTTATAATATTAGTAGGATATATTTGTTTGAAGATAACTTGCGTATCGTAGCATTCTACAGACTAGTACAGTTCGCACAATAAAAGTGGAATCAAAGCGCTTTGTACGGGTATTCGGAATATCAACCACAAAGCGTTGTCGGTTTAAGCTCGTAGTTTTAATTCTTGTGCAAATATTTGCAAACCTTCTTACTGTATTTGTCATCCGGCAACTGACTAATAGTTGTAATGGCTAACACCGACTTGACCTTCTATATAATTATAAACAAATCTTACATAAATACGTTTGACCATGGCCTATACACCCGTGAATATCACTAAAACTCATTGAACTTTTGTAAAGTGCTAAAGATCAGGATTTAACTTTGTGTTTATTTAATCTCTTGAGGCCTTCGATAATTCGAAAGTTGCTGGCTGATCACACAATTTACATAAAAAAGACAGATTATTAGTCCATAAAGGAGCTGATGAAAGGTGACCTACCACGTTCAATAAAACGAAGATTCTTCGACATATGTATCCTGTCCATCCTATCCTATGGTTATGGTCTTTGAAAAAACTCAGAAAACTAAAGGCTTGCCAGAGGGCAAAGGAGCACAGAATAGTCGACATCAAAAAAAAAAATACCGTGTTCCCAACGCGAAAATTCGCTCAAGAACAAAAACAAACGTAAAGACGTATCTGTGGTGTTACAGGTATCCATAGGCGACGGTGATCGCTTACCATCAGACGGCTTGTTGGCTTGTTTGCCCACCCTATGGCAAAAAAAAAACAGAATTGCCATCTTTCTTTCTAGACAGCAAACTGAGTGTCAACCAAGACGCCAGATTTATCCACGTAGCCCAACGTAGATGCTCAAATGCTATAATCGCCAATAACTCTGGGTACCGGACGTCCACTACATTGATTGCGAACTGCTAATCTGTGGAATTCGCTGCCTGAGTGGGTGTTCAATCTGGGTGTCTTCAAGTCGAGAGTGAATAGGTTTCTTCTAGGCAAGCGTGCTCCATCGTAGGCCGCATCATCGCTTAACATCAGGCGAGTTGACGGCCAAGCGCAAACCTATTTATAATTAAAAAAAAACGATTCAGATTCCGTAGTCCGGAACCACCTAAGCAAATAGCTTCGGACAACGGCAATTGGCAATTCCTAATCCATAGTCATTGACCTTTGATTGAAAGACCGAACCTTGACATCAATGCCACACCAATGCTACTGGCGGACAGTGGTGTTATTAGTGATTTTACACTCCCATGAGCGGATGTGTAGAATTACACATCAAATGTTTATTTGATAACTTTGGGGTGATGTAAGGTCGAGTTTGTTATATCACTTGGGTGATTGGGGCGAGCTGGTAAGAGTGAAGGTGAATCAAATGAACGGTCGAGCTTGTCTCGAGTGCGTTTATATTGAAAGTCGTTGTTGTTTGGTTCGATAAACAGACGGCTTTTTTGTTGTCTGATACTTTCTAGTACTTTATACATAAAGTTATGCTCTATGCTCTCTTTGTTCTAATTCTTTTTCTCATCAGTGCGTGACCACGCTTGCTTGTTGTTTAGTCTAAGTGGGTTGCCCTAGTGTCAGAGATTTTACGCCACGGGCTTAGAGAATTCAAAACCATAATTTAAAAAAAACCGGACAAGTACAAGTAGGACTCGTGCTCGGAGGGTTCCGTTGGACAGAAAGGTTTAGAGCGCGAGTTCAAAAAAAAAACTAACTGAAGTTGAAATATTGAAAGACAAACTTAACTTTGTAGTTGACAATAAGGTTCTTCCATACATAACAACTACAAAATGTAAGTTTGTAATTATAAAACATTTTTTTTTAAATATGATATAACAACAAATTAACAATTATTAGATTTATTCCTTTATATGTGCTGTAAGACCTTGCCTCTTGCCAAAATTAATGATTCTAGGCCAACGGAAAGTACCCTATAGGTTTTCATTCCCCTGTAAAATCGCAAAATATGCGACATAAACGTTCATATCTTTTGATTGCGTTGATTTACAACAAACATTTTTTTACAGCCGAAAGAAACTGTACACCCAAGTATTTAATATAAATTTCAACTTGATACCTTTACGCGTTCTTGAGAAAAAGGGTCTTGACAGACAGACGGACAACGAAGTGATCCTATAAGGGTTCCGTTTTTTCCTTTTAAGGTACGGAACCCTAAAAACCGTTTTAACCTTTTTAACGATTCTCGTATCGGCGTGAGTTCTTTAGTTTTTTTTTTTTACTGACCACAATTTTAGGACGCGTCCTTTCACGCTAACAGCGTCAACGATGATGTTAAATAGAACTACCATATATGGTATGTTGGTTTTTTAGTTGCCACATTTCAGTATTATTCATCTTCAGAATTTGTAGGTAGCCTCAGAGCAAATAAAAACACAGAGGCACTACGGCGCACTGCCATAGTGACGCCAAAATCGCACTACGTGAATGCCCAATAAATACACGACTCACACACGAATACGCATTCAACACTACGTGAATTTCTCGTTAGAAAATTGCACTGGCAACACTTCGACTACGCACACATGTTTCGAAAAGTGGCTTCACTTTTCGTGTTCGCCGTAGGGACTCTGTATTTTTATTTGCTCTGAGGTAGGTAGGTATTTATTGGAACTAAATTAAATCCCCTCTTATTTTTGAAAAAATAGCAAGGACAAGCTTTAGTTAAAAAACTTACAAAAAATTTGAATAATCTGCGTATGTAGTTTCATAAAAAATCGGATCGTGTTAAGAGCCTCCTATTTGAATTCGGTTAAAATGCTATAAAAGCGATTGCATTTCAAGAAAAATCAGCTACCAAGTACCGAAGTAAAAAGTTGCCGAGATACAAATGTGTCTAATTTCATCTGAATCCGTTCATCCGTTACGGAGTTGATGTTACAAACGTACAAACTAACAAACAGACGACCTATTATTACCCAGCAGTCAACACCGGTCAGTGAAGATGTAAAAGTAATAAATAAAAACATGGAGTACTGGCTAATATTATACAGATTGAGATGAGATTGCTTCTAGCTAGTGCTAAATCACTATTGATAGATGCTCGTTTTCACTTTTAAAGTGTTGGACAATTTACACATATGTATTTTATACATATGTATATTAATGTTGAAGTGGCAATGGGCAGGCCACATCGCTCGAAGAACCGATAACCGATGGTGAAGAAAGGTTCTTGAGTGGAGACCACGAACCGGAAGACGCAGCGTAGGGAGGCCTCCCACTAGATGGACCGACGACATTGTGAGAGTCGCAGGCATCCAGTGGATGCAAAAGGCAGGCTGTCGTTCAGTGTGGAGGTTAAAGGGGGAGGCCTATGTTCAGCAGTGGACGTCTTCTGGCTGATGATGATGATATTAATAGTGTTATGAAAAATATAAGTTCTGGTCTTATGGCAGAATATTTGCCACTCGGAGTATCGGTGAAAACCCTGTCTAAAACAATGTTTCCGTACCACCAGGAATAGACAACGCGACGTGCACATTCGGCGCCCTAGTGTCATTCAAGAAGGGCAGCAAGCCGCGCCACCTCGACATCCGGATGGAGCTGCGCGTGCTGCTGGTGGACTCGCGCGTGACGCGGGAGACGCGCGAGCTCATCTGTCGCGTGGCGGCGCTGCGCCGGCGCAACGCGCTCGCCGTCGACCACATCATGGAGGCGTGCGAGCACATCGCGCAGACGGCCACGCAGGTTAGTCGCCATCACCGCACCAGCCAGCACAGGGATGACACTTCAAACTCGCAATCTAACACGTCACCAGGTATAGCGTACGTACTTGTTGCCGCGGGAGCTGAGACGGGGCTATAACATATCATCATCATTTCAGCCTCTCATATTCCGATTTCGTTTGTAATTTTTTGACGTTTCGTAAGTGTATCCTTGATACACTTACGAAACGTCAAAAAATTACAAAGATAAAATGAAGTTTTATTATGCACAACTTAAAAACAGAAAGTTAACGAAAACTTAAAATAACTAAACAAAAACATAAACTAAAATACCATTAGTGGAGGGAAATAAAATATTATTAAGCTTAAATTAAACATACCTTTCGTTGAAGATAACTTAATTCACGAACATACCATTCATTTGGTTAATATCATAAAATAAATTTAAAATTCACAACAAGCTATTACCACAGAAGACATTATTACCAAGTGAGGAAAGCTACCAGACTTGTTTGGTAGGCTTACACCACTCAACTTCATAAAATGAAAAACAAAACTTGGTTTTCCTTAACTAAGGTATTTAAAGTTGCGATACTAAGCTCGTAGAAAAATAACATTAAAAAATTAAACAAGTATACAAATTTTGTTTGAGTAATCTATACTAATATTATAAAGAGGAAAGATTTGATTGTTTGTTTGTTTGTTTGCATTGAATAGGCTCCGAAACTACTAAACAGATTTGAAAAATTCTTTCACTGACGGGAAGCTACACTATCCCCGGGTGACATAGGCTATAATCTATACCCGTGCGAAGCTGGGGCGGACCGCTAGTCCCCGATAAAAGAGCTGATAATCATAAAACGGCAGAACAGAATTTCTTAAATCATAATCAGACAAAACCAAGGGAGATGTGGTAAGGTGGTGTGCGGGTACGAACGCATCTGGCCTAAATCAGGCCTTTAGTCAAACTCAGGTGACCTTTTTGTTATGCATGTGGACTATTAGTTAATTTTTGTTGCTACACGTTTCTTATTTTGCGTGAAAAATGAGTAAGTGTGCCGTACTTAATTTTGTAGCGGTATATAAATATATATTAACAACCAGATATAGAATAAACACAAATGTTGGTACTAAGTGGGAATTGAACCCACGCTCCCAAGCACAGAAGTTTGGTTCACTACCAACTGGACCAACGGGCTATCTGTTCTGCTCGCACCACCCGGCACTATGTCGCTCATGACGCGTACATAAATAATGTAAATATGTACGTGTCGTCTGTTTGTTGAATAGTTCCGCTTCTGATAGAAATCCAGTTCTAGCTATTTGTTAGCCATTTTGCATGCAAATTACGATACTGCAAAAAAGACGCTACAATAGTACGTAGTACATATTTTCTCAATGCTACAACATTGGGTGATTTAAAAGACGAGTTAGCCGTGAAAGGTCGGCAATGTATTTGTGATGTCTCTGGTGTTACATATTTTCTCAATGCTACAACATTGGGTGATTTAAAAGAAGAGTTAGCCGTGAAAGGTCGGCAATGTATTTGTGATGTCTCCGGTGTTACATATTTTCTCAATGCTACAACATTGGGTGATTTAAAAGACGAGTTAGCCGTGAAAGGTCGGCAATGTATTTGTGATGTCTCCGGTGTTACATATTTTCTCAATGCTACAACATTGGGTGATTTAAAAGACGAGTTAGCCGTGAAAGGTCGGCAATGTATTTGTGATGTCTCTGGTGTTACAGGGTAGCCTTTGGCAACAGTCAGTCAGTTTCCTTTGCGCGATAGAATCCGGAATGCGGATATTCGCCAAAGAACCAGAGTCACCGACATAGCTGTTAAAATTTGAAAGTTGAAGTGGCAATGGGCAGGCCACATCACTCGAAGAACTGATAACCGGTGGGGAAGAAAGGTTCTTGAGTGGAGATCACGAATTTAGGCCTCCCACTAGATGGAGCGACGACATCGTGACAGTCGCGGGCATCCAGTGGATGTAGATGGCAGGCTGTTGTTCAGTGTGGAGGTCTAAGGGGGAGGCCTTGTTCAGCAGTGGACGTCTTCTGGCTGATGAGATGATGATAATAATAGGCATGATGACTAATTTTTTTTTATTACCTCATAAAAAAGCTGATCATAAATAAAGCACATCAACGAAAACAAAATTAAAATTAGTTCAAAAATAAATGAGATATAAGCATTTTAATTTCATGCTAGACAGAGAGCGAACCATACTGAGCCGTGACGTCACGCCTCAGGCGCGCCATACAAATGCTATACTAACACACGCTTTGCGAGAAAGGGATAGAGCATCCCCTCTCTATCCCCACCTAATACTTTGAAGACTCATATCTCAGAGATTTATCAGTCAATTTAAATATTTTTTTCAGTATGTGTAATGCATTTAGTTATATTCATCACTAAGCCGGTTATTTGTAATAAATAAAATAAACATTGGGCATCATGCCTATTGGCGACAGTAACTTCTTAGCATCAGGCAGTTCGTCTTGTTTGCCACCATACAAATAACGTCAATTATTATACATATTTGTTGGGTTCAGTGTACAAAATTAAGAAAACAAAGTTGGCCGTCACGCGACGCCTGGTAGATGTAAAACTTGATGGCGTATGACGTCACGTCCGTCACGGTATACGTGTCGGTTTTACTGCCAAGGCGCGCTAATAGATGTTTCATTATTCATTATTTATCTTATTGAATAACATACATGTTATTATAATACAACTCTGCCAAACTGCATAGCAGTTTGTAGGCAGACATCTACTCTCTTTAACAAAATTTCATACTAATTATATAACTACTACATGCTACCTACTTTTTGGTTCGCAGGTTTTGGAAAAACTCTCCAGTGGCAAGTGTGAATCGGACACAGAGACCGACTATCAACATTTAGCAGTAAGTATTACCTGATTCTATCAATTTTACAAAATGCATATTTTTTTACTCGCGTAAGATTAGGTCACAAAAAACCGGTATTAAAAACCTACTTTAGGGTGAAGCCAAACGAGCGTAATTTTATGAGTTGTGAGTCGCGTATTTTCGGTCACTTATTTTACTTACTTTGTCGGCAGATAACTCATTTTGCGTCGTCGTGTGGTACAAACTGCATTTTTGTATGAAACCGAATGCAGCAGAAATTACGCGACAGAAATTTCGTGACTCACAACTCATAAAATTACGCTCGTTTGGCTTCACCCTTACGGGTACTGACTGAAACACAATAAACGGGATTCATGCCCTGATTTTCCACCCTTAGAGGTGGAATCTGGGTCTTTAATAATATTCCCAAATCAGGGTATTATTAATTAATGCCCAGACATATAACTTTTGTCGAATAAAAATATAGAAGATTGTTCAAATTTCAGTTTTAATTTTAACTAAAGAGATTATACTTACAAGTTACAATAATATAACCTTTGACTGCTTTTCTGAGAATATCACTGTTTCATTTCCTAGTAAAAAGAGTAAAAAGCCGAGTAGGTATATTACTCGTAAATAAAACCCATTTTATCCTTGTCTTAAATATCCTACGCTTTCAACTACAAGACAGTATGAATTGAACATTCAAAATAAAACGATAAAACTTTCCTTGAACAGAATATCTCTATCTCTTCTCTTCTCTCTCTACATAGTATAAATTGAAGTCGCTTTCCGCGTCTATCTGTCTGTCTGTATGGCCGCTAACTCCTCCTAAACAACGCAACGGATTTTGATGCGGTTTTCACCATCAGTTAGATACATTTTCACGGAAGGTTTATATATATAACTAGCGACCCGCCCCGGTTTCGCACGTAAATTACACCCGTGCGAAGCGGGGCGGGCGGGTCGCTAGTACAGTATATCTCTACATAGTATAAATTGAAGTCGCTTTCCGCGTCTGTCTATCTGTATGGCCGCTAACTCCTCCTAAACCACGCAACGGATTTTGATGCGGTTTTCACCATCAGTTAGATACATTTTCACGGAAGGTTTATATATATAACTAGCGACCCGCCCCGGCTTCGCACGTAAATTACACCCGTGCGAAGCGGGGCGGGCGGGTCGCTTTACAGTATATCTCTATCTCTACATAGTATAAATTGAAGTCGCTTTCCGCGTCTGTCTGTCTGTCTGTATGTCTGTATGGCCGCTAACTCCTCCTAAACCACGCAACGGATTTTGATGCGGTTTTCACCATCAGTTAGATACATTTTCTCGGAAGGTTTATATATATAACTAGCGACCCGCCCCGGCTTCGCACGTAAATTACACCCGTGCGAAGCGGGGCGGGCGGGTCGCTTTACAGTATATCTCTATCTCTACATAGTATAAATTGAAGTCGCTTTCCGCGTCTGTCTGTCTGTCTGTATGTCTGTATGGCCGCTAACTCCTCCTAAACCACGCAACGGATTTTGATGCGGTTTTCACCATCAGTTAGATACATTTTCACGGAACGTTTATATATATAACTAGCGACCCGCCCCGGCTTCGCACGTAAATCCGGCACTATTAAAAACCAGAGGGTGCCGGATTATTGGACGCATCGATCTATTGAAGTGCCGGATTACTCAGATTATACTGTCCTTTCAGATTGGTCCCACAGATATTTCATCAAAATCGTTATTAGCAGTAGGGGTTTTGAAACCGAAATTGCGTATTTCATACTAAGTAATTTTGCGTGATTTTTTGACCAGTGTGTGTTGCCAGTGATGACATATGGTACTGAGACGTGGTCCTTAACTGTTGGCCTTTTGGAAAAACTCAGTCACTCAGCGGGCAATGGAGAGAGCTATGCTCGGAGTTTCATTGCGCGATAAAATCCGAAACGTGGATATTCGCCAAAGAACCAGAGTCACCGACATAGCTGTTAAAATTTGCAAGTTGAAGAGGCAATGGGCAGGCCACATCGCTCGAAGAACCGATAACCGATGGGGAAGAAAGGTCCTGGAGTGGAGACCACGAACCGGAAGACGAAGCGTAGGTAGGCCTCCCACTAGATGGACCGACGACATAGTGAGAGTCGCTGGCATCCAGTGGATGCAAAAGGCAGGCTGTCGTTCAGTGTGGAGGTTAAAGGGGGAGGCCTATGTTCGGCAGTGGACGTCTTCTGGCTGATGATGATGATGATGATGAATTTTGCGAAGTCGATTTTTATGTTTCGGATTATTCTGTCCTAAACACAACTCGTAACAAGTGATGATATGTCAGTAACATTGTGTTATGTTCTAACAGGAGCTGTGGGACATGAACCACTGCCTGCTGTCAGCGCTCGGCGTGTCGCATCCGGCGCTGGAGATCATCCGGCACGCGGCCAAGGCGAAAGGACTCGCGTGCAAGCTCACCGGCGCGGGCGGCGGCGGGTGAGCCTACTAGCTTATCTATCTTACAAACAAACATTCTCTGTACCCATAGGGCTTGTACACAAAACTGCGATGCGACGTCGCATCGCAAAAATCTGCGAGCTCCCTTTACGCATCGCAAGAACTTGCGAATTGATTCGCATCGCGCATTCCTGCGATGTTGTTTGAAATCTTCTTTGTTTCTTTTTCCTGTATCTCCTAAGCAATAATAAAAGTGCACATTTTTTTTACGATCCATGTCACGACCTAGTTTTCAATTCAAAATACGTTTAGTACGGTTAACGGTCGTCGAAGGAATGGTCACCCTGGGAGACGCCTTGCCGCACGAAATCGCATCGCAGCAATTCGTGTCGTAATTTTCTGCGTTGCGAATTCGCATCGCGTCGCATCGCAGTTTTGTGTACAAGCCCTTAGTCCTAGATTTGATAGTTTACGAAAACTTTTTTCGTTTTCGTCTTGTTCCATACATTGCTGGGCTAAAAGGTATTCGAAAACTTTTTTCGTATTAGAGTGAAGCAATCTATACCGCCGATAACTGCCAAATTTAGTTCCTCCACGTTTCCGATAGAGGCGCTTTACTAAAATGTATGGAACAAGACGTAAACGAAAAAAGTTTTCGTAAACTATCAAATCTGGGACTAAGGGCACTGATAATCTATGAAAAAATCTGACAATCGATCTGGCAACTTAGCCCTATCACAGAAGACATATTTTTAAAATATTTGTAACATTTTTGCACACACGGTCGTCTGACCCCAAACTGAGCAAAGCTTGTGATATGGCTGCCAGAGACTGATATACATACATTTATAGTTTTAAATACATACTTAAATAGATATTAACACACAGATATAGAACAAACACAAAAGGGGTCCATTATAGGTACTCATCATTATGAACAACTTTTACTGCGGCACCATGCCTGTAATCTCGAAAAAATATTAACTATTCCATACATTTTGTTGAGTGTCAATGACCGTTTTCTATAGAACAGCTGATATTTTTTCGCGATTTCAGAGTTGCTCCCATAGTAATAGTTGTTCATAATGATTGGTACTAAGGATCCGTTTCGGCTTAGTACACCCTTTCCGCGTAACCCAGTGGAAAACTCTTTTTTGTTCACACCAGAAATCGCATTTAAAGAACAAAACAGACTTAAAACTAGAGTAACAACTGATACTGGCGGCCTTATCGCACGACCTTTATAAGCGACCTTTTCCAGGTAACCTTAGTATGGAGAGGATATACTCAATAATTTATTGCATATTATGAAATTCACATACAGATGTTAGGAAGCATGTTTGAGGTAGGTATCACGTAATGACTCTAATTGGGTATGGCAATATAGTGCGGAGCGGATCGATTTATTCCATAATTGATTTGTCTTGCAAATACTCGTTTATGCTATAGTAACATTTTGCAAGCAATATGTCTCTTAGAGTTTTGGGATATTTATTTTCATTTTCTATGCAGCAAATCATTTCGCTGTTTCTATGTCTTTTATCTGTACTGCAGGCCTAGCACGGGCCGTGGACATATTATCTTTCCACCGTTTTTATCCCGCGAGAAAAAGACAAACGTATCCATATTCTAGCTCTGTCGCGTCTAGGCGTGGATAAAAACGGTGGGAAGACAATTTATTCACAGCCCATGTGCAGGGGGGTTTAGACAAAACCCAGTTTCTGTTAGCGTTAACGCCTGCGGAATGATGAAATTGTATGAAAATGACATTAGCTTGAGATAACATCTCTCAAACTAATGTCATTGTCAGTGTCATTTTCATACAATTTCATCTTATATACACGAGGTTAAGGGACGGGGTGTGCCTGCCTATACGATTATAAACCTGACATCCGAAAACAAAAAGCGCCATATCTCTTAGCAATTTACGATACCATTTCAATTAGACCACGGGTTCTTTTGCAGAGTCTAACTGAAGCAGTACTACACCTTTGCCAGTTATTCAACTGCATTATACTGTTCTGGGCTAAAGAGCAATGTTTATGGGGTTATTTAACACACAATACACCTAATTATAGCTCGTAAGAGTTGCATTTTTTAAACCTATACTGTCCCACTGCTGGGCAAAGGTCTCCCCCATTTCCATCCACAAATCTCGGTCCTCCGCCACCTCTTGCCAACCTCTCCGGGATGAGTCAAGATCGTCACGCCAGCGTTTCTTAGGCCTTCCTTGACTGCGTCGCCCATCAGCCCCCAGAGTTGCATTAAACAGAGCAATTTGTTAATTCCAGTTACGCCATGGTCCTGATCCCGCCGTCCACTCCTCGCAGCATCATTGACTCGCTGAGCAGCAACCTGATGGAGAACGGCTTCCGAGTGAAAGAGACGAAGCTCGGCGGCGAGGGAGTCGCCGTTGGCATGTGACGAACCACCGGCACTAAGGTTAACAAGGGACTGTGACACGGGACTCGTTGTCACACTGGGGTTCACAAGGGATTGTGATAACACGGGACCCGCTGTCACACTAGGGTTCACAAGGGATTGTGACAACACGGGGCCCGCTGTCACACTAGGGTTCACAAGGGACTGTGACACGGGACTCGTTGTCACACTAGGGTTCACAAAGGATTGTGACAACACGGGACCCGCTGTCACACTAGGGTTCACAAGGGATTGTGACAACACGGGACCCGCTGTTACACTAGAGCTCACAAGGGATTGTGACAACACGGGATCCGCTGTCACACTAGAGTTCACAAGGGATTGTGACCAAACGAGACTCATTGTCATACTAGCGTTAACGAGGGCGAGCAGTTGGGACTTGCTCCTCAAGTGTCTACTTAGATTTAGCAAGAGATAGTGTGACCAATCGGGACTTGTGGGAGTATAACTGATCACACGGCTTAACAAGAAAGGTCGAGCAAGTGAAGCTACGGAGGTGTGATCGATAATTAACAGAAGTGTGACCAATCGGGACTTGTACAAAGTGTCTACTTAGATTTAATAAGAGATGGTCAAACGGGACTTACAAGTGTGTATCTAGATTTAACAAAGGAGAGTGACGCAGCGAGACTTGAAATGAGTTAAAAAAGAGTTAAAGTAAACTTAGGTTTAAAATGACAGTGACAATATGCCCGGACCAATAATATGTGGATTACTTTACACCTAATAAGGATTTACTATACACAAACCGAGCGTCAAACGGGACCTGCCGATGTTCGTTTTGGAGGTTTTAGTTGCCAGAACTGGAGTAATTAAAAGTATTGCAGTAAGATGTGATAATGATATTGACGTAAGTAAATAGGGGGAAGATACGGGACGAACTTCTTGACGTGGACCGCACAAATTAGGCTCACGGGCCTAATCAACTTCAGTCACAATCGAACTGTCGTTTTGATAGCACGTGAATTAATTGTCAAAACTGTTTAAATAAAGCAGTAAAAACTATTTCCTGCATTTTCACAAGGTGCACCAACAGTGCGAAGACAAAAAACAAGTTTCACGGCATTACTTTTCACTCGTAAATACTTAAAAAAACAGTTAAGTTAATTTTCTTTAAATATAACTTCTATGGTCTAGTGTAGTGTCTAATGGAGTGATGAAGTTGACGTTTGTAGTGTATCCGTCAACGTCGCCGCTGACTCGAGCCGAAACAGAGCCATATTTATTGGGTACAATGTCTGGATGTCACGAGTCTTCCCCCTTTTTAAAACAGTCATTAATAATAATGACATTTCAGTTATGTTTTCTAAAACCTTTAATCGACATTAAAACCCTAGATTTAATAAGGGATGTGTAAGAATAATGACTAATTCAAACTGTACACCGAATTTTATTACAAATATATATTTTTTTAATAATAGATTGTATGTAAATTGATTCATTAATTTTATTGCGTAGGGAGGCCTCCCACTTGATGGACCGACGACATTGTGAGATTCGCTGGCATCCAGTGGATGCAAAAGGCAGGCTGTCGTTCAGTGTGGAGGTTAAAGGGGGAGGCCTATGTTCAGCAGTGGACGTCTTCTGGCTGATGATGATGAAATTGATTCAAGAATTTATAAGAGCAGTTTCGTTTGTGCGGACCGACAGTCGAATCGATGTCGCAACGCTCCGTAAGGAAATACCCTAAAATTTTGACCAAAATAAAATATGGACGGGCCTTAACCATTGAACTTGGTTAGAAAAACGAGTTAAAAGCGTCGGACATATACTTCAACACCTAATTATAATCGTTTACTGTACATTTGTTACAAAAAACAGATAGCGGTTTTTTGTTGTGTATTTACACTTTGGGAAAGCACACGAAGGCATAATTTTGTCAGATGTTTCGTTATCATGTAACAATAGTCGCGTGTTGCACTTCCTACGGCTAGAGACCGACTGAAACGAAGTGAGCGCCGGCGCTCATTTTGTAATCTTCAAAAATGCGCTCATTTTGGGCCCGTCCATTAATTGGTCAAAGCCCTAAAATTGTACTAAATCTCTAATGTACTACAGAATAAAGAACAGTACAAGACTGTACACAAATTTGTTTGTTATTCTTACACAACCGCTTACGTCACGTTATGTACACAGTACATAAATTATGTATGTTGTCCATACATGTGTAGACATAGCCCTAATCGGGCGGGTCGCTAATGGCTTCCCAAACTCGATGTACAAACATACATGACGTACACACATTACCATATACATTTGTATGGGGCAGGATGTATCCTAAAGGCTAATTAGTTTTTTAATGAGACGTAAAATAAACTCGTGTACTGTAGGTGCAATAAAAACCGATTAAAATAAATAATTTTAAAAAGTTAATAACATTGGGGCATTACGGCTACCTGCTTTTTTTATCGCGAATAAGTCCGCGTTTATAAGGTTTACCTGTTAACGCGGGCTCGAAACAGCGCAATGCAGAAAATCACGCGAACGTGAACCTTAACGCGCCGTGATACGATTTGCGGTCGCGCAACTTTTCGCATCACCGTGCAAGTAACGTTCTTTATCGATCGTCAAATTTGACAGTTGAAATCGTCAAATTCGATCAGTACTCGCTATGATAGAATAGAATAGAATATTATTTATTATCATGTGGTTGCGTTAACAGACATTTTACATAATTATATAAAATATTACTAACACTTCAACATGGACTCGTCAAAAAAATTATAATATAAATAACATCATTCGTAATTTGTAAATATTATGTACCAAATAGCAATTAGTATATATTCTACGTCTCCCTCAAAAAACGACAAAACAAATAGTAGAAAGGGATTGAAATTATGATCGATATAGAACGGTAATTGCACTGCTGCAGTGCAAGTACCGTTTTTTATCGATCGTCAAATTCGATAAAATGACATAGAATTGATCATAGCGAGTACTGATAAAAATTGCATTTTATCGAATTTGACGACCACAACTGTCAAATTTGACGATCGATAAAGAACGGTACTTGCACTGCTGAATCGCTTAAAACCGGTAGCCATAAGGCCCCTGAAGGCTTCGGACTACATTGTTGTCATAAATTTACCCTTGTATTTATAAACGCTCGTCAAGCTATGGTATAAAATGTTCTGTCTACTTTTCACTGAAGAAATGTTCACGAGTGGAAGTGAGACAACAAATGTTTATAGAATGGAATTTATGGAGCTTTTATGAATATTTTCTTATCGTCATAACAGCGTGCGCCTCGATTCGAATTAATATTGTTACTTGGGTTAAATTTACAATAATAGTTTTAATAACAATAATTCATCACGTTCTAATTCAAAAATAATTGTAATAAAGAAAAGTATAAATACAATAATAGTTAAATAAATATGTATTGCAAATAAAATAAAAATCGTAATACTATACGAAAGTACCTTGATTGATATTAAAATTATTATTATATATTTTAATTAAATATCATGAAATTTTATATACAGTAAAAATTGAAAACATTTGATATCATCATGAATAACTATATCAAAATCATGTTTAACTGAAAATGGTTTCAGTGAATGTAATATTTTCTGATAAAATATATACGTACTTATACAATACATTATGTAGTAATTATTATATTAATTTATTGAATTAGTTTAATGCATTAGTTAGTGCGCCCACCTTCTTCCTTCTATTAGTTTACGGGTCTTAACGGATATTATTTCAATTTATTAGTTATAATTTCTTTAATTTATTTTGTTATATTTATGTTAGTTTCAGCCCGATTCAGATGTGTCTTACCTGACATGATTTATAATCTCTAATCAATGTATACCACCGGTATTTACCACATACGCCTAATAGGTATGTTTTGTCTAAAATATAACAAATAATAATGTATATTGTATATTTGTATTGTTTGTTATGTTTTGTATGACTAACTAATATAAATAGGTCACAAAGATTTTAATAGCTGTATTTAGTTTTATTTTAACAACGATATTTTGTTCAAATAACAAGATAAAATACAGTAATCCGCCATGAAACCCCAACCAATCAGAGCTAATGACGTCACAACTATGAAAGCAAACACCATTTTGTTTGAAAGTTCGCAGAAAATACAGTTTACGTAGATTGTTTTAGATTGTGACGTCATAGCCTGCTTTTTGGCGCGAATTGGTAAAAAAAACATCTATTCTGCATTTCGACGTTATTTTCGGCAGTTTAAATTTTTTTTTATATAGGCTTAACAGTTTTTGAAAATTACCCATAACTTGTTTTTATTATGTCTCGCGCGGGATTGCGTATGTATCCTCCACCTTTGAGGTTATAAGTAGTTCCCTCCGTAATGCACCTTTGAGTCGGGCTGCCGTAGTTGAAATCTCTTGTTGTATTAGTTTAATATTTATTGTAATTAGTACCACTGAACTTCGCAGCTGATTATTTTTAAGGTGTTGCGAATTCATTTTTAACCGACTTAACAAAAGGAGGCGGTTCTCAATTCGTTTTTTTTTTAATGTTTGTTTCCTCCGTCATTTATGATCCGATTTGGTTTTGGAACCAGTTTTATTTGAAAGGATATACTTTCAGATTAGTCCAATAGAAATTTGATCATAATCAGTTCAGTAGTTTGGCTTTTAAATCAAAATACATAACTGGAAAATTATGGAGGAATCGAAATTGCATATTTCACTAATTAGTTACTATTATTTTGTGAAGTCGGTTTTTGAAATTGATAATTATTTTATTATTGAAACTGACGTGGTTTTCACACATTTTATTTATGTTACACGGGAATTACTCACGTAAGATTAAGCCGGTTACTCCAAAGCAAAAGCGAAACGCAGCCGCGCGCGCGCATTCACCTTGAAAAAGGCCGTCTAATGCGGTTGAAACTATAGTCGGAGTAACCGGCTTAATCTTACGTGAGTAATTCCCGTGTAACATAAATAAAATAAATTGATAATTATTGTTTGTGCATTTTTTGTGAAAACCCGGTTACTTACTACTTAAATTGTGTCAAAATTGTCTACGAGAAACGCGTAGGGGGTAGCGTTAGAGTGATTACCCAACTTTGTATTGAAATTAAGCCTTGCAAGCTGAAATTCTAAAAAACAGGTGAAATTGAATGAGGTAATTTTATTTGAAATATTGTTGCCTTTTAAGTATTACCATGTATTACATGAGCATCACATGGAGGGCTAATTAGCTTATTTTTATTACAGCGGTAGTTACGGGGGGGGGGGGGAATTGCTAACAATTTATACTTGAATGGTTTCGATGCCAGTGATTTGGTTGAATATCTTATCCTGCAACCTAAATTACATAAAAATAACATGTGTATATTATTTAATTCCATATCGTATACTAGAAAAATCACTGTGTGCTTCTGTAGACTAGTACCTAGAGAAATTGTACCAGCTAAACAAATGTATCAAATATTTTGCTATTATGTATGTAGCGAGTAACTTATACCCAAGTTGGAATGCGTAAGAGAAATCGAATTTCGGTTCGAAGATCAGATAGATACTTTTTTAACATATATGATACTAGCTGCACTCTGCGCTTTCACCCGCGTAGTGATGAAAAATGGTGATGAAAAGTGCTTATGCTCTGGCTCTTGAATTATACCCATGCAAAAAGTCAGGTCGATCCGTTGTTCCGTTGCAGCGTGAAAGAGGAACAAACAAACCAACAAACAAACACACTTTCTCATTTATAATATTAGTATGATTTTATCAATCATTTATTGGTCACTATATGCATTAATAATAAACATATCACAAACTAATTCAAACTGTAGAAATTTACGTCAAATCAAATAACCAGCCCCGTACTGTCAAAGTCCGTAGTCAAGTGCCCATAACACTGGCAGCATTCCCACGCTGAATGGCAATGGCCAATCTTTGGACCAGGAACGGGCCAGAGCGGGAGTCTGTCTCGTATACTGCGGCCAACTTCTGAGACCAAGCTCTTGGCCTCAGCGCTCCAACTACCCATAGTTTTTAATACTGTGGCTCCATTGCCACGTACTTCTGCCGCTTTCTACAGGCAGCATCGTCCGCAGAGAAAATTGAAATCATCAAAATATTACCAACATGTTCGGTCATATTGTTTTGATTTCGTTTTTGTTTGTTTGAAAGGTGTTTTGATCAAGAGTGTTCTTAGCTCATTCATGAAAATCTGTTCAGCCGTTTGAAGATTATCAGCTCTTTTATCGGGGATTAAAAAACTTACTTATCTCTCTGACATTTCTGTATACTATTTTGATATTTCACTTCATTGAAAAATTCATTAAAAAAGTTGATTTTTTTATGTACGCAATCCAAATTGGGTATAAGACTGGTATGTGGTGTCTTCCAAAACGGCTTGTTTCGTAGCAAATCGACCGTCATGCTTTTCATTATTATTCCAGTGTGTGTGTGCCCTCATATAGTATTAAATATGTTAAATTAGACAGTCAGTGTAGATACTACCTCATACAACGTGTATTTTACCAAGTCTGCAGTGCAAGTACCGTTCTTTATCGATCGTCAAATTTGACAGTTGTGATCGTCAAATTCGATAAAAATGCAATTGATCAGTACTCGCCACAGAAAAGAGAAGTAAATAGAACGGAAATGAGAAGAAAGATCTGTCGCCAGGCATTATGACAGAACCTTGATTGAACATTCTTATTTATGTCAACACGAACCAAAGAACTTGGACCTTACCTTTTTGGGTTAGGTCTCTAACGGCTGTCAAGGCATTTTTGTAAGAAATTTGTTGTAGCCAGTTGCACCCATATAAACGAAACGTCAGTCATTCGAAATCAGTTAGCAACTGTAATGCGGAATGCGACGCGTTGATGTTAAAATAAGAATGTTCAATCAAGGTTCAATCATGCCTGGTAACAGATTTTCCTTCCCATTTCCGTTCTATTTACTTCTCTTTTCTGTGCTGAAAACCCAATAAATGGTCTTCATCGCATACTGTCTCCATAGCTCGAAAGCAGAACGTCGAAATTTTTTATTCGTTTTTTTTTCCAGCAGATTTCGTACTGAAAATTATATCGCGGCAATCTCTAATTTGCTATACTAACACACGATTTGCGGGAAAGGGACAGAGCATCCCCTCTCAATCCCCATCAAACCTTAAACGCTTATATCTCAGAAAAGTATCAATTTAAATATTTTTTCAGTATGTGTAATGTATTCAACTATAACCTTCGCTAAGCCTGTTATTTGTAATAAATGAAACACCAGTCAACTAGCCTATTATATAATATTGTTGTATAATCTGATTTCTGGGTCGTTCTGGAGAGGGTGTGTATTGAAATGATTGAAATCTGGTTTTACAGAGTTGAATAGATGTTTAGTTCAGAATTGACCCTCAAACTGGCTGTTTGATATAATAATTCCAATTTTCCTTTGTGTGCGGGACTATAATAAGACGGGCATGTCTATGTTTCCGGTAGCGCAACGTTTTGAAATCACATAAACAGGGCCTCGATTCTACTAAACCAATTGTGTTTAAATAGATAATGAATTGCCTCAAAATTGACACTTTTGACGCTTAAAATAATTGTCAAAACTTATAGTTTTGAGACAATTCATAGACGATTTAAAAACAATTGGTTTAGTAGAATCGAGGCCCTGCAGTGCAAGTACCGCTCTTTATCGATCGTCAAATTTGACAGTTGAGATCGTTAAATTTGACAGTTGAGATCGAAATTCGATAAAATGCAATTTTATCAGTACTCGCTATGATTGAATCTATGGCATTTGACGCTCGATAAAGAACGGTAGGTACTTGCACTGCAGAATCGCTTAAAACAGGTAGCCGTAAAGCCCCTAGAATAAGAAACTGGCTGGCTCTCAAGCAAGGGTCAGTAGTTCAGTACCCTTAGTACAAGTTTTGATAGTCGTTTACGTATTGTTCCATGCATTGTAGTAAAGCGCCTCTAACGGAAACGTGGAGTAACTAAAATCGGTAGTAATCGGCGTTATAGATTGCTTCACTCTAATACGAAAAAAGTTTTCGAATACCTTTCAGCCCAGCAATGTATGGAACAAGACGAAAACGAAAAAAGTTTTCGAATACTACCAAAACTTGTACTAAGGGTACAGAAGATATTAAAATTAAATATTACACAAAATTATAATCACATTGTAGGTCTGCAGATTCTATCATATCATTCTTTATTAAAATGTAGGCATGCCCTAGGGCGTTACTCAATCTCAAAAGCATTCTTATTTAAATCTTACAGTAAAGTAAGAATGTTATGGTTTGAATTGTTTTTCTGAATGTTGAAGAATGTATCAAAATAATTCTATGAAAAAAATCTTCAAAATAAATAATGTAAGAATGTTTTCGAGATTGGTGCACGCCCCTTAAACGCATAATTATAATTATGCATTGTATTTAAGGACATTCCTCGTAAATCGAAATAATGTAAAGAGTTTTTAATATCTAATTGTTGTTAAGTTCGTGCTAAACGCGCTCAATAGAGTAAATCGGTGCTAAACGGAATGTATTGTAAATTGTTAGTGAATTATAGGATTATTTCAATGGAATAAATGTTTGATTTATTTAAATAACACTGTATTTTATTTGTGTTTGCAAAATCTATTATATAACTAGCTGCGCCCCGCGTTTTTACCCGCGAAGTGATGAAAAATGTTGATGATGATGATGAAAAGCCTATGTCACTCTCCAGCCTTTGAACTGTACCCATGCACAAAATCAGGTCGATCCGTTGCTGCGTGAAAGAGAAACAAACCAACAAACTTTTCGCATTTATAATATAACTAGCAGTCCGCCCCGGCTTCGCACGCGTATAGATATATAGCTTATGTCACCCGGGGATAGTGTAGCTTCCCAACAGTGAAAGAATTTTTCAAATCGGTTCAGTAGTTTCGGAGCCTATTCAATGCAAACAAACAATCAAATCTTTCCTCTTTATAATATTAGTATAGATATGATAGCGAACTAGCACTGACTATCGCGAAAATGCCCTATAAAGCTGAAATTTGTTATGTAGATTCCTTATCGGTAGAGATCCTTTACAAAATGATTTTGTACTTCATTTACTTTTAGTGTAGGGTACTTACGGGTACGTCTTAACGC
The DNA here is from genome assembly GCA_932305915.1 of Agriopis marginaria. Lineage (NCBI taxonomy): Eukaryota > Metazoa > Arthropoda > Insecta > Lepidoptera > Geometridae > Agriopis > Agriopis marginaria. The sequence goes on from OW029935.1 coordinate 1,093,886, forward strand.
GAGCTCGAAACACCGCAGTGCGGAAAGTCACGCGAACGTGAACCTTAACGTGACGAGATACTATTTGCGGTCGCGCTACTTTTCGCAATCACCTAAACATAATCGCTTAAAACAGGTAGCCGTGAGGACCCCTGAACAGTCGACACGACGCGTGGCGAAACAGTTTTGAACAGGTCGACTTTTGCGGCCGCGCGATGCCGCCTCTTTCTACAGTGGACGTTGGCCCTTATACGGGGTGTAAGAGGAACACTCTCGAAGCCAAAAGAAGGTAATTATACTCATCATTATGAACAACTTTTACTATGGAACCAGCCCTGAAATCGTGAAAAAATATCAGCTGTTCTATAGAAAACGGTCATTGACACTCGACAAAATGTACGGAACAGCTGATTTTTTTTTCGCGATTTCAGCGTTGGTTCCACACTAAAATTTACACAATTTTCACAATTACCTTCTTTTGTCTTCGAGAGTGTTCCCCTTACATCCTGTATTGTAGTTTTAATATCTAACATCACATAAAACTTATATACAGGAATTCATGGCGTTAAGGTGGTATGATTCACCCATGGCGGGAAATTTAAATTTTAAACAGTTTTTTGGCAGTAGCCAGGCCAGGTAATTATTTTTAAATAACACAGTATTTGCGCAAAATGTTGGCTGTTCTTTACATTATAATGTACAATTATTTAACAGTAACGCACCATATTACTTACATTTGTGAATAAATCGTTTGAAACAGCAAAAATTTGTTTATTCACAAATGTAAGTAATAATGGGCATTAGAGATAAATAGCTTTACATGATTTTGTAAAGAATAATAATCAATCTGCGCAAACATCATGGTTGTTTACAATAATTACCCGGCCTAGCTACAAGGACAAGAAAACTGTTTGAAATTTGAATTTCCCGCCATTTGTACAACGAACCACCTTAATAAAGAAAACTCATCCATAGTTTGTATTTAAAAGTGCATTTATTCTTAAATTAATATTTTATAACTAAGTTTGCATGTCAACAATGTGTTAAAGCATAGTTAGCAACCCAAGTAATACTGTTAAATAATCATCACATAGTTTCGGATGTAAATAGATGAGATAATGAGCGGATTAGGTGCCGCAATTAGCTGTTGTCCGTAAGGCCCCTGTACATAGTTAGAATTAGGTTTTGAAGTATTAATATACGAAGATTTTGACTCGTTTTTACTAACCAATTTCAATGGTTATGGTCCGTCCATTAATTTTATTTTGTCGAAGGTTTAATACAAATACTGTAAAGTAATGCCTTCGGCTGCGGAATTACACATTTACCCCCTTATTAATAAACGTAAAGTAGTCTTGGAATAGTTACGCCATGTTTTGTCTTTTTCTCTCTTTCAAATTTTGAACTCGATCGAAAAAGACAAAAGATGGAGTAACTATTCCGAGGCTACTCTACGTTTATTAATAAGGGGGTTAGAGTTAGGTACCTACTCTGGTAACGACAGGAAAACGTTTTAGTCGTCCAAGTTGTAATAATAACGTGGAAGCCCATAGGGTTTAATTTGACGATGCAAATTACATAATCATTTTTTTTATGTCAGGATTTAAAATATACAAAAATCTAATCATGGAATGACGAGTCAAATGGAATATAGCTAAGGTACATTATAATAATATACTGGCCTTAAACAAGCTCAATTAAAAGATTGTATTTAAAATTTCCCTATACATAGAATCTATTTAAAATTATATAACTTAGGATAAAGGCTCCTTCCTTATACAGTGTGATTTTCGGATAACTACAAATTCAATGTAACAGCTTAATTTTGGCGATATCAGGGTTGTTTGTGCCATAATAAAAAACAAAAAAAAAATATCTAAGATTTAACATTATTTAACGAAATTTTTACGAAATTGAAGTGACTTTCAAATAAATTATATTTCACAAAAACCTCTGCATACTGTTACAACTCATTTAGCAAACCACAATGTAATAGTTTGCTTCCTGCATAATATGCATAATAATAAAATGCAGTGCTAATAGCACTGCATTTTATTGCCATTTTTAAAGCGTTGCCAACCGTGTTGTTATAAAAAAATATTATTCTATTTTTACAGCAAAAAAAGTTTGCAAAATACTGTTTATTTCATCATCAAACAAAATATTGTTTCCGAACTCTACAACAAAGTGTTATAGTAAAAAAATTATTAATACTGTTAATTTTTCCAAAATACTGTTCATTTTCTTTATTATACCTTTATTTATTGTTGTTCGAAACGTTAGCAAACCCTAGTTATTGTTGATCTACAGTTTTATAATTACCCCTTTTCGGGTCGGCAGTTATCTAAAACCACACTGTATTTCACATAAAAACCAGTTATTTAGTTATCAGTTATAAAAAGAAGCAAAAACATGATAAAACTCAGAATATACAGAATTACTGGTAATTAATTTTTGCAATTTGAATTTCGCAAAGTCGTAGACAGTGTGTGTTGCCAGCGATGATATATGGAACTGAGACGTGGTCCTTAACTGTTGGCTTTTTAGCAAAACACAGCGAGCAATGGAGAGAGCTATGCTCAGAGATTCTTTCGGCGATAGAATCTGAAACGTGGATATTCGCCAAAGAACCAGAGTCACCGACATAGCTGTTAAAATTTGCAAGTTGAAGTGGCAATGGGCAGGCCACATCGCTCGAAGAACCGATAACCGATGGGGAAGAAAGGTTCTTGAGTGGAGACCACGAACCGGCAGACGCAGCGTAGGGAGGCCCCCCACTAGATGGACCGAAGACATTTTGAGAGCCGCTGGCATCCAGTAGATGCAGATGGCAGGCTGTCGCAGTGTGGAGGTTAAAGAGGGAGGCCTATGTTCAGCAGTGGACGTCTTCTGGCTGATAATGATGAAAGTCGTAGAACAAAAGTTATTTATTTTGCTGTACTGACGCCGCTCTTTATTAGAGGATGCTAACTTATTACCAATAACCCTGTATAAACAATATTTTTCACATTTATTTAATTTATACACAATCACACATTTACACACCCTGGCTATCCTAAATTCGAATTCATTATGTATTTAGACAACACAAGCTATCAAAATAAATTAAATTAATTTTATCTTAATGAATAGTGTTTACAGGGTTATTTACATAATTTGCTTCGATTGGTTTAGCTATGACCTATAAGGGTGGTTACACACTGAGAAAATAACACTAGTGAATTAACAATAAAATTATTAACGTTGTTATAAAAATAATTTTACTAATTAAACAAATATACAATTATCTATAACATCCGAGTAATTTACAGTGTTATTATACCTATGTATTATAATATTTATTCAAACTATAATTTTCTTTGTTCCTTTTATGGTGACAAACAATTAAACTTAAAAAAAATAAAGTATTGGTTAATAAGTAATGTTAATTATGATTGTCTGTTTTAAATAATTATTGTTCTTTCGAGTCCCAAATTGTAGCAAAGCACCATTAGAATAAGACAAGATCGGCAAATTTGCCGATTTGTAATTTATTTTGACAATTTTTAAGCAGAAAGTTTGATCTACAAAATGTTCAAATTTACAAATTTAATGTCCGCCCTCAGTTGTTCAACGATTGTAAGTTTATAACATCGTCAATTTTCCTAGAGAACTGGACAATGCAAATTGTTACTAATAATAATCTTTACACTCGGTCCAACCCATTTGCTCTGACATGAACGCTAATTGTACTAAAGCATATCTCCCTTGTTTGTCTGATCTGAGCCAGAAATCGTGGTTTTCATTCAGCTTTTAACATTTTTGCATTAGTCAGAGAAAAAAAAGCAAGGCCCGAGCGTAGTAGGGAAATATACACAATTTAAACAAATAGGCACGATATGGGTATTAAACTACGTTACTTTGTAATGAAATGTCAAATCTCTAATAAAGCGTCTTCAACGATCGCTATCTTATACCTATGAAGGCATTTATGTTCAATTTAAAATACTGTCAAATTTAGTCAACATTTTATTGTTTTTGAGTCAATAATGAGGTCCTTGAAAATCATCATTTAATAAAAAATAATTAATGAACAAAACCACTATTCTGGCGCAGTCGAGATTATCTCGTTGAATTTCACATAGATCGAATGACAAGAGACAGAACGGGATAATATTACCGGGCCAGAATAGGTGCTCTATTCCATATACTTACCTAAATACAACATACATAATAATATACAATTTACATTGTTGAAAATGACTGCACAACATGTGGAAATTAAAACTAACCCCATAATTATCTTAATTACAACAATAATTATTATTGTAATTAATTTTTTGGTTGATTATTAAGCAAGCAGGAATATTAAAATAATCATAATTAATAATCTTATGTTTACTTATACTTACATTTAACAGCATCGAGTTTCAAATAAATTATAAAATAATGACTAACAGTGGAGTTAATTTCAATTATTATGAAACATAAAAGCAGCTCTATAAATTTCAATATTATTCAACATAAATACGATTTAAATTAATATGCCTAACTGTACTTTATTTGTTAATGCTATATTTCGATTACACTTTGGTATAATAAACGAATAGTCAATTAAATAAAAAAATAAGTTATTAATTAATGTAAAAATAATTATATGGCCAACACTAAGTGTGCGCCAACCTTAAAGTTTTACCTATGTTTTCGTTTTACCTATGGCGGGAAATTCAAATTTCAAACAGTTGTTTTTGTCCTTGTAGCTAGGCCGGGTGATTATTTTGAAATGACACAGCGTTTGCGACAATAGTGGGGTGTTTTTTACATTACAGTTATTTATTAGTAACGCACCTTATTACTTACATTTGTCAATAAACCGTTTGAACCAGCAAAAATTTGACAAATGTAAGTAATAATGTGCATTAGAGATAAATAACTTTACATGATTTTGTGAAGATTAATAATCAATTGTCGCAAACATCATGATCGTTTACAATAATTACCCGGCCTAGCTACAAGGACAAGAAAACTATTAGAAATTTTAATTTCCCGCCATTTGTGAAACGTTGCATATTAAATCAAAACAAAAGGCATATAATTTAGGAAAATAATTCATAAGGATCTCATTTATAATAGTTATAACTTGATTATTATAATTTTAACGCTACCAAGCACTTCTATCACAGATGTTATAACTATCTACCATTTTTAATAAAATCTACGCCATTTGTTAATATAATACTATTATGACGGATTTTCGTGAGTGCAATAATTATTATAATTTCATGATTCAGTACTTTTGCTAGCTAGTAGATTTAGTACTTTTGCTAGGAAGTAGATTTAGTACTTTTGCTAGCTAGTAGATTCAGTACTTTTGCTAGCTAGTAGGTTCAGTAATTTTGCTAGCTAGTAGATTCAGTACTTTTGCTAGCTAGTAGATTTAGTACTTTTGCTAGCTAGTAGATTTAGTACTTTTGCTAGCTAGTAGATTTAGTACTTTTGCTAGCTAGTAGATTCAGTACTTTTGCTAGCTAGTAGGTTCAGTAATTTTGCTAGCTAGTAGATTCAGTACTTTTGCTAGCTAGTAGATTTAGTACTTTTGCTAGCTAGTAGATTTAGTACTTTTGCTAGCTAGTAGATTTAGTACTTTTGCTAGCTAGTAGATTCAGTACTTTTGCTAGCTAGTAGATTTAGTACTTTTGCTAGCTAGTAGATTCAGTACTTTTGCTAGCTAGTAGATTTAGTACTTTTGCTAGAGTACCTAATTAGGAATATCAAATGGAATCATTTGTTAGCTGCAATGTCATAATTAAAATAAATACAGGGTTACCTGGAAATGGTGCACTAAACCGAAATATATGGAATACGCTTCCTGCCTCGGTGTTCCCTATAAGGTACAACCTGGGACAAGACAAGACAAGAGTGAATAGGCACCTCATGGGCAAGCGTGCCCCATCTTAGACCGCGTCGTCACTTACCATCAGGTGAGTTGTGGTCAAACGCCAGCCCATTTCATCAAAGGGGAGGGGAGGAGGGGGGGGGCTGTTATACTCATGATTATGGGACCAACCTGAATAGAAAAAATAACAGCATACATTTTGCCATGACCGTTTTCTATGGAACAGTTAATAATAATTTTCGAGTATTCCGGGTTGGTCCCATGGCAAAATTTGTTCATAATGATGAGTATATTTTACGCCTTTCAGCTTAGTACACCCTTTCCGCGTAACCTTGTATATTCGTTATGAGTAAAGTAGAATTAAGCATTAAAAAATACAAATAAAATCACAAAAAACTCGGATATGAAATTAGGCTTCGTTGTGATTTTCTGAGCCATCTTTGACATTTAGATTCAATTTTTCGTTTTCGTCAAGCGATATTTTTTTATTAATGTCACTGCTGAGATATAATCACTTATCGACGCGTGACCAAAATGCTGGCGTGTTTCTGGCTCAACGCATAAGCGTCGCCATTCAGCGTGGTAATGCCACCAGCATGCTGGGTACGCTGCCAACTGGTAGTGCGTTTGAGCATTGTCTTTAGACCTTCAACGGTCTATGGGCAGTCTAACTGTATTTGTAGTGTAGCTTGTATTTTGTTTATCACTATTAAAAAATACTTTGTTCAGTTATTAAATACTACCTATAAAGAATAGTTTCGGTTTGACGTTCAGCCAGCAGGCCTAGCACGGGCCGTGGACAAATTGTCTTTCCACCGTTTTTATCCCGCGAGAAAAAGACAAACGTATCCATATTCTAGCTTTGTCGCATCTAGGCGTGGATAAAAAAGGTAGAAAGACAATTTATCCACAGCCCATGCTAGGCCTGCAGGTATGTTCATCTACAAGCTCTTTCGTCTGTGCAGTGCAAGACCGTTCTTTAACTTTCTACAAATTTAACCGTTTTGACAGTTGAAATAGACAAATACGATAAAATGCCATTTTATCTGTACTTGCTATGATCGATTCTATGGCATTTTTTCGAATTAATTTAACCGTTTTGACAGTTGAAATCGACAAATACGATAAAATGCCATTTTATCTGTACTCGCTATGATCGATTCTATGGCATTTTTTCGAATTAATTTAACCGTTTTGACAGTTGAAATCGACAAATACGATAAAATGCCATTTTATCTGCACTCGCTATGATCGATTCTATGGCATTTTTTCGAATTAATTTAACCGTTTTGACAGTTGTAATAGACAAATACGATAAAATGCCATTTTATCTGTAGTCGCTATGATCGATTCTATGGCATTTTTATCGAATTTATCGATTTCAACTGTCAAATTTGTCGATCGATAAGAACGGCACTTGCACTGCAGTTTTGAGACAACAATCATTAATAATTCCAGTTCTGAGACAATAGGCATGATGACTAATATTTTTTTATTACTTCATAAAAAAGCTGATCATAAATAGACGCCATGAACGTAAACAAAATTAAAAGTAGTACAAAAATAAATGAGATATAAGCATTTTAATTTCATGCTAGACAGAGTGCGCACTATACTGAGCCGTGACGTCACGCCTCAGGCGCGCCATACAAATGCTATACTAACACACGCTTTGCGAGAAAGGTATAGGGCATCCCCTCTCTATCCCCACCTAAAACTTTAAACGCTCATATCTCAGAGATTTATCAGCCAATTTAAATTATTTTTTCAGTATGTGTAATGTATTTAGTTATATTCATCGCTAAGCCGGTTATCTCTACATAGTATAAATTAAAGTCGCTTTTCGCGTCTGTCTGTGTCTGTATGACCGCTAACTCCTCCTAAACCACGCAACGGATTTTGATGCGGTTTCACCATCAGTTAGATAAATTTTCAAGGAAGGTTTATATATATAACTAGCGACCCGCCCCGGCTTCGCACGTAAATTACACCCGTGCGAAGCGGGTCGCTAGTTTGTAATAAATTAAACATTAGGACACATGCCTATTCCAAGTTAGATAGTCCGTTGGTCCAGTTGGTAGTGAACCTACCTTCTGAACATGGGGGCGTGGGGATTCCCACCTAGGACAAACATTTATGTGATGAACATTTGTGTTTGTTCTATAAACTGTAAAATTATATATGTATGTATATCAGTATCTGGCAGCCATATAACAAGCTTTGCTTAGTTTGGGGTCAGATGACCGTGTGTGAAAAATGTCCCGTTTTTTTTATTTATTTTAGTTTGAGAAGAGCTATTTTCACCAGGTTTGAGACAGTTTTTCTCGTCACTCACTTCAGGTTCAGAGGCAGTCCCCGTCCGCGTCCCCGACTGCGTCCCAGACGAGCAGCACGCGGGCTCGGAGCTCCATAGCCAGCAAGTTCTACAGCTGGTAGGGCGGGCGGGGACGCGTCTCTGTCTCCGGTTGCGTGATGAGGGGCGGGGCTAGCGGATCCTCGCTGGAGGTTAGCGTCGTTGATGGCGGTAGACCTGAGGGCAACGAATAGCAGCAATGGGAACAGGGTAGGCCGATAACGATGATGATGATGATGACATTTGGGTAAAAACCATTGATTTACAGAAACATAGATGTCGTTTCTACACAAAGTTCTCGAAAAGGCATCCGAAGTTTACATTTAGACTAGCGACCCGCCCGCCCGGCTTCGCACGGGTGTAATTTACGTGCGAAGCCGGGGCGGGTCGCTAGTTATACATATAAACCTTCCTCTTGAATCACTCTATTTAAAAAAAACCGCTTCAAAATCCGTTGCGTAGTTTTAAAGATTTAAGCATACATAGGGACGGACAGACAGCGACAACGACTTTGTTTTATACTATGTAGTGATACATTTTAGTAATGCCGACGAAATAATATAAATCCTATGTACGAACAAAAACTTAAATATTTTTTTGGACATTTTGAGCGATGGTGTCCATAGTTTTAAATATCGACGAGTAAACTTCTGCTATCTAGAATTAAATACTTCTAGATATCAGACCGGAATTGGAAATTCTTCAAAACCGCGACTTCGTAGCCAGTAACTGAATGGCGGGCCTTGGAGAGAGCTATGTCGTGGGGGGTTAGACAAGAACCACTTTCTGTTACCGTTAACGCCTGCGGAAAGGTGAAATTGTATGAAAATGACATTAGCTTGAGATAACATCTCTCAAGCTAATGTCATTGTCATTGGGTCTTGTCTAACCCCCCCCCCCCCAGATTGTCCAGCATTTAAGTAAAATACGCTGATGATGTGGGCTGCCCATTGCCACTTCAACTTGCAAATTCTAACAGCTATGTCGGTGAATCTGGTTCTTTGGCGAATATCCACGTTTCAGATTAGTTTTCACCATAGTTTTCTCCATTGCCCGCTGAGTGACTCTGAGTTTTTCCAAAAGGCCAACAGTTAAGGACCACGTCTCAGTACCATATGTCATCACTGGCAACACACACTGGTCAAAGACCCTCGTCTCATCGCTCGAAGAACCGATAACCGATGGGGAAGAAAGGTTCTGGAGTGGAGACCACGAACCGGAAGACGCAGCGTAGGGAGGCCTCCCACTAGATGGACTGACGGCATTGTGAGAGTCGCGGGCATCCAGTGGATGCAAAAGGCAGGCTGTCGTTCAGTGTAGAGATTAAAGGGGGAGGCCTATGTTCAGCAGTGGACGTCTTCTGGCTGATGATGATGATGATGATAATTTAATTTCATTTATTTAATACTAGAATCCAGTTATTTAAATGCAGGTATACCTTCGTTCTCGTCTTCCTCAGCGAGCCACTTGTGTATCTCCGTGTTGTACATCCGCCGCTGCAACACCTCCTTCGTCCGCGGCCGCGACCCGATGAACGTCACCTCCACCTGCAACACAGATCATCTACCATTCAGCGCCGTCGAGCTTCGGGAGGCCGTGCACAAGTGGGGTTTTTAATTGTTTAAACTACTATCTGACCGACAGACGTTGTCCTATCTTAGAACTGTCAAACGCGCGAAGATAAAATGAAATTTTCCAATTTTGGTGAAATTGCAGGGCGCAGCTAGGTACAACTAAAGTAGAATAACTAAAAAAAAAAAAATGGAAGCCTGCAATGTACACAATGTGCATTCAAATTGTTCAAATTGGACTTAAGCAGTGTCTGCGCACTACTGCTTGTCATGAAATTAGTAAATCAATGAATAGTGTACGTACCCCGGGTGGAAGGAACGGCCGGAGCTCGTCAGCGAGGTCCCCGGAGGCGCCGAGGCGCTGCGCCTCCTCCCAGCTGGTGTGCACCTCTTCATGGAGTAACTTCTCCTCTGAAAACGACAATAATTAATTACTTTTCGCAAACACCGTCATCATTTTGTCCGCCATCTTGAGGCTTCCAGCATATGGAATTTATCATCTAGGACCAAAGTACTTAGGAAGACAAATCCAACGAATCCAAACTCGACGGGTTTCGTATAGTAGTTCCATAGCCACCTTCTGTCTCCATCATCAGACCAGGTTGATGGTACCATAACATTGCATTGTCATCGAACTTACAAAAGTATGTCAAATTTCAGCTCAATCGGTTGAAGATATCTGATTCAAAATTGAGTTGCAAGTTTCCATCTGAACAAACATAGTTACATGTATTACAAGTTAAATAAAAGCTTGTAATGGAGAAATTTGAACAACAATAACTGTACTAAGACAAAAAAAAAAAAAAAGTTTAATAAAATAAATTTAATTAACTTTTTGATATATTTTTGGCTTTTCGGCGAAGGAAAACATCGCGAGGAAACCTGGATACGTACGGAGAAGGAATTCAATGGCGTATGTGAATCCACCAATCCGCACTGGGCCAGCGTGGTGGATATGGCACAATCACCCTTTCGGGGGTAGGCTAAAAGTCCAGCAGTGGACTGTTAAATGACTGATTATGATGATGATGAAATTTTTGATAAAAATTATTTGATTTGATTTGATAAGACATAATATTATATCCCATGTTTGTCTGATCTGAGGTTCCATCTATCCGGGCTCTCCACAGATCTATATCTAAGTAGACTTCACAAGCGGTCCAAGCTGTATGAAAACTAAGCGTGTCAAATTTTTCGTACCAAAAAGTGAAAAGATAAACCTTTATTCTGTCGGCCAACTCTATTTGCGGTATTCTTACAACTCAGTATTGCACAATTACCCATTTTCGTTTCAAACTGACATGTGTTGTAGCGGCACTGATGGAGCAGACTGATTTTAGCCGAACTCAATTATGACGATTAAGTCAAAGTCAAATCATTTATTGCACATTATGCTAAATAGGTGAAAACATGTATAAACATAATGACCCAATTAGGGTATGGCAATTTATATATATATGGTGCAGAAATATGGAGCGGCCAATTAATTGTATTGGAAATATGACATGCAAGGTAGGTCGACTTGTGGCGTCTACTTGGATATAGGTCTGTGGGGCCTTCAATGTGTGTACCGTCTCTCTTGGTGGTGCTCCGCTTGTACTGTATCCGGAAGCGGAAGGCCTCCAGCACGCTCGCCACCACGATGGTCAACACCACCATCGTGAACAGGTAGAACACCTACAACATTACATAATCACACATTTATTTATTTAACAACCGGTTTACATCATTTCTTCTTATTGTAAACTGGCTGACCTGACAGACGTTGTCCTGTCTTAGAACTGTCAAACACGCAAAGTTAAAATTATAAATCTTGCTTTTTTACACCTTGGGTTACATTATTGGAGTTTTATTAAGGATCCCTAATTTTTTTGAAAATATAATATAGCCTATGTCACCCGGGGATAGTGCAGCTTCCCGTCAGTGAAAGAATTTTTCAAATCGGTTCAGTAGTTTCGGAGCCTATTCAATGCAAACAAACAATCAAATCTTTCCTCTTTATAATATTATTAGTATATATAACTATCAACATCCATATAGTCGCTATCCTACAGGACCAGACAGGATAGGACGAATTTTAAATATAAAAAAAGGATTTCATGCATGGAAAAAATTAAGGTGTATAGTATTACCATAAAGTATACCCTAACAATAACTGTATTAGGTTACCAAAAGTATACCCTAACAATAGCTGTATTAGCTTACCATAAAGTATACACTAACAATAGCTGTATTAGCTTAGCATAAAGTATACCCTAACAATAATATTATTGACATTGTATAGAATTTAATTAAGTATAATATATTTGACATAATTATTTATGATATTTATTATTCATGATTTTTTTTATTTACAAATCATTTGCATTGTATTAGCTTTTGACGTCCAAAAGTACATAACTGTACCAAATTGATAAAAATAAATGATTGATTGATTGATTAAATACCTGTATTAGCTTACCACAAAGTATACCCCCTAACAATAGGTGTATTCGCTTACCACAAAGTATACCCCAGCAATAGGTGTATTAGCTTACCACAAAGTATACCCTAACAATAGGTGTATTAGCTCACCATAAAGTATACCCCAACAATAGGTGTATTAGCTTACCACAAAGTATACCCTAACAATCGGTGTATTAGCTCACCATAAAGTATACACTAACAATAGCTGTATTCACATACCATAAAGTATACCCTAACAATAGGTGTATTAGCTTACCATAAAGTATGTCCTAATAATACCTATATTAGCTTACCATAAATTATTATAAACCATACCATAAAGTATACCCTAACAATAGGTGTATTAGCTCACCATAAAGTATATCCTGGTGAACTGTCCCGCGACGCTGGCGTACGCGTTCATCAGTATGAACCAGTTGTTGACGACCGTCAGCTCGAAGAGCGTCACTCCGCTGGTGAGCAGGTTCTCGAAGCTGTTCAGGTAGTAGTACCCCAGGGCCGTGGACCCGTTCGACGAGTACTTGTAAAAGTCCTCTACTGTCGTGTTCCTGTGGTGCAAGTACCGTTCTTTATCGGTCGTCAAATTCGTTAAAATGCCATAGAATCGATCATAGCTAGTATTGCTCAAATGGCATTTTATCGAATTTGACGACCACAACTGTCAAATTTGACCATCGATAAAGAACGGTACTTGCACTGCTGGTACATGGAAGCATTCGTTTACGATACAGAAGCCATATTAGTACAAGTACAAAAACTACTTGAAAAAATACTTTTTTACTATAATAATAAAATAATATTATAACTGGGCATGAAACATATACAAACAAAGTGTATACATATATCAATATAAGTTTTGTAATGTTAATATGATAATAGATACCTACATTTATGTTTGTGTGTATATATATATACAGTATAATCTCACTAATCCGGCACTTCGATAGATCGGCACGTCCAATAATCCGGCACCCTCCGCCCACGCCTCCCTTACCCCTCTATACGTGTGCGCTTTGGTCGCTGCGTCATCGACTAGCAGTCTAACCTCAAAACTTATCATATTTTAACTTATCATTAATTACATATGTACCTACATGTTAATTCAATTGTTCCATAATACATTACATACATTTATTCTCTCTATGAAATGCTTTATTTTATTTATTACCTATGACTTTTTCAGTATAACCCAGTAATCCGAACATTCCAATAATCCGGCACCCTCCGGTTTTTAATAGTGCCGGATTAGTGTGATTACACTGTATATATATTTAGATTAAGATAAGATGTACCTACTTATTATTATTTTTGTTGCTTGTATTTCCTAAGTACCAATTTTCTTTATTTGCACAAATTTTATAATTTAAAGTGGCCAGAGGGCCAGAAGAAACTGTACACTGCAATACAGGCTCTAACGAGACCTAGTGCAGGGTATAGTGATCCTAAAGGTAAACCACTATACACCTAAGCAAATATTTATATACTAATAATGCCACCAACACCAGTGTTAAAACGAAAAAAAAAAAAAAAAAAAAAAAAAAATAGGCTTGCGCTAGGCAGCCAATTCGCCTGATGTTAAGTGATGATGCGGCCTACGATGGAGCACGCTTGCCTAGAAGAAACCTTTTCACTACCGACTTGTAGACACCCAGATTGTAACTATCGGGGAACATACTCAGGCAGCGAATTCCACAGACTAGCAGTTCGCACAATAAATGTGGAATCAAAGCGCTTCGTACAGGTTCTCGGAATATCAACCATAAAGCGGTGTCGATTTTTCGTGCCCACTCTGGCAGTCCGATAGAAAAATGGGCAGGAAGGAATCAAATCATACAGATCTGTAGCACACTCCGAAATGTATCCGATAAAAAATCGCTAGACTAGCAACCTTGCGCCGATGCTCAAGACTAAGAAGAACTAGTATTACTAAAATATAAAACTAAACTAATCTAATAATCCGCTGCCAGCAGGCATCGTACCCAGAATGCTGGCTGCATTGCCGCGTTGAATTGCAATGCTAATACGCTGAGCAAGATATCGGCCTACATTTTGGTCACGAGATGCTTCGACCAGACGATTTGTTAAATCTTTAAAAATATTTTTAGCGCCCGGTCCCCACGGGCCTAAAGTTTAAGTCGTTTTCATATATATAAAATATATATGTTATTTATTCCCGTGTAATATAAATAAAATGTTTTCATAGCTATAGTTTCATAACATAATGTTGCGAAACTTGACTGCGATACTAGCGCTACGTTAATTTGTAGATCCCATTCATACGCTATCTGACTGCAGCGCTTACGGAAGTTCGAGACAACCTATAACACGCTCAAATTACGGCGCCATCTAAGTTTATACCGTTTTAGACAAATTTCCGAGCTACGCTCTAATGTTCCGCTATTGTCTTTCCTCTTAGTCTATCTTCCTTGCTATTAATTATTGTAAGTGTTCTTATTTTTAGGAAGACACTGGCGTCTATTCTGTCATATCAGTCACTAAACTAAACCAATTTGACGGGACTAAAATTATCTGCCTCTCTTTTCATTTTAATACGTGAGGGAAGGATGGCAACAATTTTAGTGCAAACAAATTTAGTTTAGTTTAGAGTGCATCAAAATCGATGCCATTGTCTGCTGCATCACAGCTAACACTAATGCAGCAGGCAGGGTTACTTATTTTTTCTGCATCTATGTTTAACAACAATAAATTATTTTGTATTATATAGGAAAAGTATAACTTACACACAGCAGTTCCGGAGCTCATAGCCGGCGAACAGCTCCATGCCGAGGATCGCGAAGAAGTAGTACATAACGAGCATCACGCACCCGGCCGAGGACATGAGGGGAGTTAGCAGCACCAGCGTGCCGAACACGTCGCGGTAGCGCTTCTTTAACTTGTAAAGACGCATTAGCCTAGAGGGTGACAAGAACAGGTATTGTCAAAGTTATACAGGTATTACATTAATTTATTGTGCGAACTGCTAGTCTGGACCCGGGTATGTCCTAAAACTGCGACCAGAACCACCGGAGGATGGGCAGCAGCATCCTATTAGTACACGGTGAACTTCCTGCGATCCCCAAGCCGCCTGCCAAGCGTGGGGATTATGGCAACACCCCTCTTTAAGAGGGAGGCCTTTGTCCAGCAGTGGACGTTTGATGGCTGCTGACGTGACGTGACTGCTAGTCTGTGGAATTCGCTGCCTGAGTGGGTGTTCCCCGATAGTTACAATCTGGGTGTCTTCAAGTCGAGAGTGAATAGGTTTCCTCTAGGCAAGCGTGCTCCATCGTAGGCCGCATCATCGCTTAACATCAGGTAAGTTGGCGGCCAAGCGCAAGCCTATTTATAATAAAAAAAAAATATAAAATACTGATGTGGTTTCACACCATCATCATCAACAGCCAGAAGACGTCCACTTCTGAAAATAGGCCTCCCCCTTTAACCTCCACACTGCACGACAGCCTGCCTTTTGCATCCACTGGATGCCAGCGACTCTCACAATGTCGTCGGTCCATCTAGTGGGAGGCCTCCCTACGCAATTAATGAATAAATTTACAAATTAATATTCTATTATATAAAAAAAAAATATTAAAATTTGGTGTACAGTTTGAATTTGTCATTATTATTACACATCCCTTATTAAATCTTAGTTTTTAATGTCGATTAAAGGTTTCAGAAAACATAACTGAAATGTTACTATCCAATGACTGTTTTAAAAAGTGGGAAGACGCGTGACATCCAAACATTGTACCCAATAAATATGGCTCTGTTGCGGCTCGAGTCAGCGGCGACGTTGACGTCTACACTGTAAACGTCAACTTCACCGCTCCATTAGACACTACACTAGACCATAGAAGTGACATTTAAAGAAAATTAACTTAACTGTTTTTTAAGTATTTACGAGTGAAAAGTAATGTCGTAAAACTTGTTTTTTGTCTTCGCACTGTTGGTGCACCTTGTGAAAATGCAGGAAGTAGTTTTTGCTGCTTTATTTAAAAAAATTGACAAGTAATTCAAATGCCTTTTGCATCCACTGGATGCCAGCGACTCTCACAATGTCGTCGGTCGGCGTCGGTGGCGGCGGAGGCTTCCACCAGGAGCACTGTATGTACCTGAGCGGTCTGAATATAACAACGATGAAGAGCGTGGGCGCGATGGTGAGCAGCACAGCCCCCATCAGCGCCAGCAGCGTGACGCTCAGGTCGAACACGTTCCAGCCGCTCTCCAGGTACGCCGCCAGACCGGCCGACATCATGCGGAGCGCGGCTTCTACCAGGAACACTGCGACACACACACCAATACAACTTACATCACGGTTCTGACAATTAACACAGATTAGTAAAATAAATACCTAGTACCTTATTTTTAGCATTATCATATCATAATATATATATAATTATGTATATTATTTCATTTATTTTTAATTAGTATGTAGATGTATATTGTTTCACTTTGTAAATGTACCTAACTATAAGTTTAACAGTCTTATTCATTTTTGCATGCTGTGTTCACAGCTTTTAGAATGGACACTGAATGTTCCTTACATAAGATATTTTGTAGTGTTAACGGTGTCACATTCAATTAGTGAACCGAATAATAAAAAAAAAAAAAAAAAAAAATAATCAGCCTTTTTATAACAGTCCACTGCTGGACTTTTAGCCTACCCTCGAAAGGGTGATTGGGCCATATCCACCACGCTGGCCCAGTGCGGATTGGTGGATTCACATACGCCATTGAATTCCTTCTCCGTACGTATGCAGGTTTCCTCACGATGTTTTCCTTCACCGAAAAGCCAGTGGTATGAAAATCCGTACATAAACTCCAAAGAACTCATTGGTACGGGCCCAGGGTTTGAACCCGCGACCTCACGCTTTCAAATCTAGCGGTCTCCCAAATGGGCTACCGCGGCTTTGACAGAGTGAAGGGTACTGACGTGAGAGGAATAGCCAGGTATCCCACGAGGCACACAGCAACCGCGCGCTGTCTTGCAAGTCGCCGGCTGCCTCGCACACCCGCACCACCATCGCCACTCCATTACCGACGATCAAGGCATCTAGAAAAAATCAGAAGTGGGATACGTTAGGTTACAAATGAAAAACATTGTACAAATAACCTATTTTTCCCCAAAAAACATTTCCATAACTTGCTCATTGTCTTATGTACTTTAATTCAATTCAATTCATTTATTACGGGTCTTAGGTATAACTAATATACACTTGACGACGTCATTTACAGGATAAAAATCACAATTTAAAATTAAAATGACACAATTATTCAATATAGGTACACATTATCGGCTGTAAAATGGCCTTGTCAATAATTTTGCAGCTGTAAAGAGGCTTTGTAAGATTAATAATAATTGAAAACTATGTCGGGCTATTATTCGAATTCTAAAGACAAATTCTTCTGTAATGATTTTGATAGATTTTTTCCATTGTTACTCTGTCTCTAATAAACATATCTTCAGAGTAGTATGCTTGGCTCATCAAATAATTTTTAATAGTATTTTTAAATTTACTTTCGCTGAGACCTAAAAACCTCGGTGTTTCCGAGAAGCTACAACACGGGGTTCTTCAAAAGGCGAGTCAATCGAGTCCTAAAGGGTCGGCAATGTATTTGTGATGCCTCTGGTGTTACAAGTATCTATAGGCGACGGTGACTGCTTACCATCAGGCAGCCCATCTGCTTGTTTGCCACCTATGGCATTAAAAAACCTAATAACTCACATATAAGATACTCGAAGTAAGGCCAGCGTACGGCAGCGGCGGCAGCGCGGCCGACCGGCTCGAGCACTGAGCGGGAGTACCACGGAGCGCGGGCTTGTTGCGGCACCCAACGCAAAGCGAACACTTCGTACAAGTTAACGAACTCGGCCCGCGACAGGCCTCCGGTGGCGGACTGGTTCAGCTGCTTGAACATTAGGTACACGTCCAGACCACCTGCAATATTTACAAATAATAATATTTAATCGCAAACCAAAATGTTTTAGATAATAATGGTTGGACTTCTATCCAAAGTCAAAGCCAAAGTAAATTATTGATAAACATATGTTTACAGGTCTGGCAATTGTAATATTATTATTTAAGAAATGTATATAGATAATATACAACATTTAAAACGTAATAAAATAGAAATAAAATTATATAAAGGTAATAACCATAAACAAATTGATAAAACAAAGTAGGTAGATACATTATTCGTGTTAAATATTAGATTTTTTTGCACAAAACGCTTGATGGATAAGCCAGCGTCTTAATTTAAATTTAAAACAGCTCAGATTGAGTGCATCTGTCACTGTTTTTGGCAACCGGTTGTACACCATCGGCCCCATAACGTGCGTTGACTTGCCGGACTTAGCGAGGGAGTGCCTGATACCAACAAGCCTGTCAGCATTACGTATATTGCAAGACTTAACCTGACAAAATTAAAAAACCACATCTATATGTTATATAGCGTTACATACCTGAATAGGTATCGGCCTTTAGAATATAAGTACAGGGGCCTTACGGACAACTGCTATAGCGGCACCTAATCCGCTCAGTTGGAAAATCACGCGACCGCAAACCGTATCTGGGCGCGATAAGGTTCACGTTCGCGTGATTTTCCAACTGAGCGGATTAAGTGCCGCAATACCAGTTGTCCGTAAGGCCCCAGGAGTTTAACAGCTAGAGCTAAATAAATAGCTCAAAGATAAATGACATGACGATAGTAGTTAGATGGACCGAGATGTGCAGCATGACGCTGACAACTTACCGCTGACGTGACAAGGCACATCACACACATCTTATTCATACAGCAAATAAAAATTATTTATTGAGAATAAAAACGGACAAATTCCACTAACATTTATCTCACAAACTGTTAATAATAAATTTCCTAGTAAAAATAGGATTAAATAAAGACTAATATGTATAATATGTATAGTGGGGAAGAAAGGTTCTTGAGTGGAGACCACGAACCGGAAGACGCAGCGTAGGTAGGCCTCCCACTAGATGGACCGACGACATAGTGAGAGTCGCTGGCATCCAGTGGATGCAAAAGGCAGGCTGTCGTTCAGTGTGGAGGTTAAAGGGGGAGGCCTATGTTCAGCAGTGGACGTCTTCTAGCTGATGATGATGAATATGTATAATAAATACAACAAATTGTTCTAAAAATATGTCAAAATTTAATTAGTATGTCATAAAAATTGTCATCATGTCATCGGCTTGTTTGTCCTTATCCCATTGGTCAATTAAGTCACAATAAGTCAAAAACTCTTTCGTCCCTGTTTTCCAATAGGCATGATGACTAATGTTTAATATATTACAAATAACCGGCTTAGCAATGAATATAACTAAACACATTACACATACTGAAAAAATAAATTATATTGGCTGATAAATTTCTGAGATATGAGTGTTTAAAGTATTAGGTGGGGATAGAGAGGTGATGCTCTATCCCTTTCTCGCAAAGCGTGGGTTAGTATAGCATTTGAATGGCGCGCCTGGGGCGTGACGTCACTGCTCAGTATAGTGCGCTCTCTATCTAGCGTGATATTAAAATGCTTATATCTCATTTATTTTTGAACTCATTATTATTTTGTTTGCGATGATGTGCTCTATTTAAGATCAGATTTTTTAATGAGATAATAAAAAAAAATTTAGTCATCATGCCTATTGCCACAAATAATATCAAAATCAGTATAGGCGGAAAGGAGTGCATCGAAGTATCTATATGTACCAAATATGGTATCTATACGTACTATAATGCGGTGCATAATGCCTCATCAAGCCAGAGAAGTGGCGTAGTTTGACGGCTAGCGGCGCTCGACGTGACACGAGCAGTCTGAACGCGTGGCGCGTCGCGTGACGTCTGTGGAGCAGCAACGCGCGGCACTTCTCACGCTCTATCCGCGTGAACGTTTCGTATACTACAGCTAACATCTGGAAAATAAACCATCATCATCATCATCATCATTTCAGCCATAGGACGTCCACTGCTGGACATAGGCCTCCCCCATCGATCTCCAAAAGGGCCGGTTGGAAGCGGCCTGCATCCAGCGTTTCCCTGCGGTCTCTTTTAGGTCGTCTGTCCATCTTGTGGGTGGACGTCCTACGCTGCGCTTACCAGTCCGTGGTCTCCATTCCAGAACCTTTCGGCGCCATCGGCCATCTGTTCTGCGTGATATGTGCCCTGCCCACTGCCACTTCAACTTGCTAATCCGGTGGGCTATGTCGGTGACTTTCGTTCGTCTACGGATCTCCTCATTTCTGATTCGATCTCGTAGAGAAACCCCGAGCATAGCCCTCTCCATAGCTCGTTGTGCTACTTTGAGCTTGCTTATGAGGCCCATAGTGAGAATATATGAGATATGTGTATGTCATCACTGGTAACACACACTGGTCGAAGATAAAATTAAAATAAACATTGAAGCAAAATTATGCATTTCGAGGCTAGAGTGAATCAGTCTCTTCTAGATCTACGTCTTCAGCCACATCATCGATGGTTAGCGGTAAGCGACGATGTGACGAGATACAGGTCATACGTGGACCTATTGAATACAAATACTAAAAGGATCCGGACCTGGAGGACCCGGGTATGTCCTAAAAACAGCGACCAGAACCACCGGAGGATGGGCAGCAGCATCCTATTAGTACACGGTGAACTTCCTGCGATCCCCAAGCCGCCTGCCAAGCGTGGGGATTATGGCAACACCCCTCTTTAAGAGGGAGGCCTTTGTCCAGCAGTGGACGTTTGATGGCTGCTGACGTGACGTGACGACTAAAAGGATCAATAAAAATACCAAAAGGATCACCAATCCGCACTGGGCCAGCGTGGTGGATATGGCCCAATCACCTTTTCGGGGGTGGGCTAAAATTCCAGCAGTGGACTGTTAAAAGGCTGATTATGATGATATATGACTAAAAGGAAAGTATTCGAATTATAGTCTTTAGGTTTGGATCGTTGTTTTTTTTTATCTATTCCAAGGAATATATTACTTGAATAGGTTAATTATTGCATCTCTAAACTAGATGCGGCAGGCAGTTTTGCTGACAATTATCAAGATTGGGCTGTCACATAAATATTAACCAAAAGTTTTTTTCTTAAATTAAATGTCACTTACCAAATTCATGAGAACGTACAGTACAGTGATGATGTAAAGTATGAAGAACACTGCGTACCATTTGGACTTGGCATACGACGGCATCATCACGTCGGGGAAACTGGAATGAGACAAACAATTTCGTTAGCGAAATCTTTGCGCTGATAACTTTTAATCGGTCAGTGACGGCTACCTTTAATTTTGTGGCAAATTTTATCTGCGTAGATAATTTTAAATCTTTCATTAGTTCCGATTCCGATTTTAGCTACACACAAAGTTATTTTGAATAGGTACACATCATTAAAGCTATTTCGGAAGAAGACTCACTTAGCAGTGGTGAGCAGAACAAACATACTGACGAACGAGTCGCTGATCGTCCTGAAGTGGCCGTTATCAACATGCTCAGAGAACAGGTAGTACCCCAACAAGGAATACGTCGCCACGAAGAACATCAGCAAACCTGTAACACGAACAAAAGTTCGGTAGGTTAGATCTGGATTAAGCTTTTTGGCAAATGACATTAAAATAAATTATTACAAACAATATGTGACAATACATATTATATTCTGTAATAATAAAAGTAATGATATTAGTGATATTACACACATATAATAAGTACAGAATAAAGAATAGTCACTACGGTATACGTGTTAACACGGAATTCATAGTGGCATTTCTAGAGGATGTTGTACAGGAGTGGTGAACACGGATTCATAGTAGAAAGATTTGTAGACATCTGTTCAACACACTTAGTCTTGATTAAAGCGTGGTTGCTTGTAGTATAGACAGATTAAACGCCAGTATCAGAAGTTTTAGGTCAACCGAAGGTCTCTGATGTGGCATATTTTATTATGAAACAGGGTAGCTTATTCGTGTATGGATTTGATGAGGCCAGGTATTCTGATTTTGAGTCCAGCTGCAATGAACAGCAAAAATAACTGCTGTAAACAAACTAGAAGAAGGAAATCTCACCTAACATGTCGATGATAGGTGGCAGACTCTGCAGTATCTGCCGTATAAACCGTCGAACGCCGCCGCAGTGGCGCGTGTCAACTAGGAAGATGGGCCGGAGAGCCCGGGTGACGCGGAAGTGGCTCGACTGCCGGCAGAGAACCACCACCGCTTCGAGCACCATTATCAGGAGAGTTATACCCTGGAAAATAATAAAAAAGGACATGATATTACAGGTAGTCGTTCTGCATTATCTTCATATTTAATGACGGTCTGTAAGAAATCTTCACAGAATAAATACTTTTATTTAAGGATAGACATTGCAAAACGAAGCCTATTCGAGCTGAATCCCTTGATTAGTCAGCGCGGCGAATTTACATTTCCGTGATGCGGTCTATTCTACAATCATGTCGTACTGATTTAAATAAAGTTTTATATGAATAAGAATTCAGATCAACAAACTGTATACTACCGCGAGATCGAGTCGCATTCATACCAATTACGGTATCGGATCTCGCGGATGAAGGCGAGTGTCGCTTTTTACGTAGTAATGACTATTTTTCCATTACCTTGAGCATGGTCCGCTTGTGTTTGAGTATCGTGCTCCATCCTATCCACTTGAGCTTCAAGTGTAACTCGACTCCGATTACGGCCAAAGCCAACAGCTCTATCGTGCCGTGCGCCCATACTGGGAGCTGGAAAGAAACAATTTTTTTTATTATTGCACGATAGGTTTGCGTTTGACAGTCTTCTCGCCTGATTTTAAGCGATGATGCTTTGTACGGTGGAGAACGTTTGTCTAGAAGAAACTGATTCACTCACTACTTAAAGAGCCCAGCCAGATTGTAACATTTGTAACTATCAGGGAACGCCCATAAAGGTAACAACCCATTATAAACAGAATCTAAATGAACTTGAGATTTTTAAGAAACACTTATATGCTAATACGAGTGCGTGCCTAGAAAATCGATAGCACTTTAAAAATAAGAACTGACTGTATTCAAAATAGATCGAAGCATAAAGATAATACTTGCCCTTGTTCGTTGACTAGCCCTGCCAAAATGTATAGGCAGTAACCTTTAGTATACCCCCAGTTTCACAAAAATTATGCCGTCAAAACCACAAACCTCAAAAGTGGGTACAGCTGGGTCCTCAGAGAAAGCCAGCAGTATGAGAACAAGCGAGGCCAGCAAGTCGAGTCCGTGGTACCAGGGGTTGTGAACCCTGAGGTATGCTGGCAGTTCTTCGGGACTGGAGGGATGTGAGTCAAACTTCTCATTGTTCAAGCCTTCCTGGAAACAATTAATCCCTTAGTTATGCGACTAAACTTGGCATTAACGTTACATAATGTTGCTTTCGTAAACATGGAGAGCGCACATCGCAAAGGGGGGAATCCACACTAAAGGGTGTGGATTCAAATCCCCCATTTACTATAGGAAAACGCCTGAGTGATGAATCCACAGCATGGCTGTGACACTTTGTAATGTCCGCCTAGCTATAGAGCTACTACAAGTTGAAAATATTTAAAATATATGAAAATATAAGACCTAGCGGTATTTCCCAATAGCCTTACTTACAGCCAGTTTCTATACCATGTTAGGATTTTATATTTAAACAAATGGCGGCCTCGTGGTAGTTCATCTTTTCAATGTTCATGCTCAGACAAGTGCCATGTAAGCCGAAGTGCAGATAGAATCAGCTGCCCATTGAAGGTATCATCCTTACCTTCCTCGTTTGACCTAAATACAAAGTACGCTAGCTACGGAAAGAAAGTACATACCTCTAAATAAATGGCGGCCTCGTGGTAGTTCATCTCCCAGTGCTCATCCTCGGACATGTGTAACCCGGCGTGCAGCGAGGATCGGCTGCCCATGTCGAGGGTGCCATCACCTCCACCCTCCGAACCCGTCCTAGTGTCTGGAATGAATGAGGACCTGACATGACGCACTAAACAAAAACTGTCTGGTCTGATTGGAATTATTTCTATTGGGAGACATTTTATGTTCGATGGAAGATATCTTTTTACCACATTTTTTGTAAATTGCTTTCTTGTCTGTTTTTTAGGTTTTTTAAATCCGGTACAAATTTAAAAATCGATTAAGGATCCTATCACATTTTTGATGAAAAAAGCATCGGAAATTGGATTTTTGTATAATTATTCTTATAACTAATAAAATCTGTAGAAAATTCAGTTGCTGTATTAAATAGATCTGTATTTTTTATTGAATGTAGCGGCTTCAGATTTTGGTAAAACTCAACTTATCCATTTGTTACTTCCAATTTACAAAAGTAGTTTTTCGTAAAACTTTTTAGGAGGAAAAGTTTGAGAATGGATTTCGTTAAATTACTGTCATAAAATAAACATTTTTATGTTGTGGTTTACTTATTTTGTATTTATCTTGAAAATTACGGATTTATTTATTCGTTTTATGCCCGAAAATACAAATACTTAAAATTGAACGGTTAATTTTGTAATAGGCCTCTTGATCTTCCCAATGAGGTAGATTATTTTTGATAGACGCAACACCTCGACATGACGTCGATTCTATTGTACAACTCACTAAACTAAAAGTATCTGCGTCTCTTCTATTTAATGTGTGAGAATAGGATGGCAATTTTTTTGTAGAGCTGTTAAATTTACAGTTATATGATTATTTACGGGATATTTACCATAATAAGGTAGTTGATGAAGTTTCCGCTATTTCGGCGCAGTTACATGCACCACATTCATAGGGGGAGGAGTCTTCCCGTAGTTCCCGAAAACATCACAATATTCACGTATAGAGAACAACATGATAGAATAAAAAAGTGTTTTCTGTTAAAGTTGGTTTAGAAATTGATACTACAAAATCGGCACCTTCACATCACACATACACATCATCAGCCATTAAATGTCCACTGCTGAACAAGGCCTCACTCTTAGAGAGGGGTGTTGCCATAATCCCCACGCTTGGCAGGCGGCTTGGAGATCGCAGTACGTTCACCGTGTACTTACAGGACGCTGCTGCCCATCCTCCGGTGGTTCCGGTCGCAGTTTTAGGACATACCCAGGTCCCAATCGGCACCTTATCATTGCTTTATTCAGATTAAACTCAACTCAAGCCAGGTAAAGCAATTCAATGTAAATATTTATTTAAAAAAACAATTATCTGGAGTACAGGCTTTACATCGATCATTTTTCCGTTGCGGTAAAGTCTTTCGATTTACTTGATAACTTTTGTGTGATTTTATGCAATTTTAAAATAACGTAGTATGGCAATACGCTACGGTTTAGATTAGCCATTTGCTATAGGTACTTAATTATCCTAAAACATACGGAATAAACCTACAGATTCTTTCCGTCGAAGACCTCATAAGAAAATAGCTAGAATAGATACGCAAAGCTTTGTTATATCAACGTATATATGTAAGTAGGTTAATGTCATCCACTAACCTTCCAAGCAAATCTTCGCCATGAGAACAACGCTTCACAACAACACAAATCATACTGGCTCTACCACCCGCATACATACTTCATACAACTCATACATATTATGTTACCGGAAATGTGTTAAATGATGGTATTTTACGTAATGCCTAGGTATTAAGGTGGTACGTTTCACCTATGTCGGGAAATTTAAATTTCAAACAATTTTTTTGTTTTTGTAGCTAGGCTGTGTAATTATTGTAAAATGACACAGTGTTTGCGCAAATTGTTGCATGGTTGTTCTTTACATTATTATGTACAGCTAGTTAACAGTAACGCACCATATTACTTACATTTGTCAATAACCGTATGAAACAGCAAAATTTTGTTTCTTGACAAGTGTAAGTAATAATGTGCATTAGAGATAAATAACTTTACATGATTTTGTAAAGAATAATAATTAATTTGCGCAAACATCATGATCGTTTACAACAATTACCCGGCCTAGCTACAAGGACAAGAAAACTGTATAAAATTTGAATTTCCGCCATATGTGAAACATTCCACCTTAATATGCAATTACAATCGAAATAGCTTCAATTTTAATTGATACGCGCAAGGGTCTAAGCCCGTACATTTAAGAGCCACTGGTGGGCCCCAATAAGTAAACACAAATTACTATTATCGTTTCGAATCATCAAGAAACTCTTATCACTTGACAGCGGTGAGGCCATGAGGTGCTCGATGGTCAGATTGGTCAGCATTAGGGGTATGGTGAAGGTCTTTGTCAGGGCAATCCAAAAAGAGGTTGAGCAATCTGTGCTTTCTAACGACCGAAGCTTCTAGAGTTGGACTCAGAATTAACCAAGATAAGACTGAATAATCTCCACATGATACGCTACAAAAACACTATAAAAAACGCGCGAAGATTTGCTCAAGGGAGATGTGAAGTTTAAAGGGGCTGCATAATTTAAATATCTAGGATGCACAATACGGACACAAACATAAGGGAAAAGGATATTGACGTCCGAATCCACCCCCGTTTTAGTGCAGCCTTTCATAAGGTGCTTCGTGTCAAGTTACCTACTGCGTAGGAAAATTAAGATTCGCATATACAAGACTTACCAGATCTTTCTTGATGTATGAATGTGATGCCTCAGCACTAACTCTTCAATATAATAGAAGATAAACTCAGTGGTGGATAGGAAAATTAAGGGAAACGCAAAAGTCTGGGTTTTGAGAAAAAATCACGTCCAATGTCCATGTTGAACCCGTGCCGGTAGTCGTTGGGAACGATACTCTCGAAATTGTTGACCATTACATCTATCTTGGACAGATTGTTTAGTTAGATAAGTCCAACTTAGGCAAAGAGGTCGCCCGAAGAATCCAACACGGATGGGCAGCGTTCAGGAAATTGCGTGACGTCTTCTCGACCAAGATACCACAGTACCTAAAGACAAGGGTCTTTGACCAGTGTGTGTTGCCAGTGATGACATATGGTACACAGCGGGCAATGGAGAGAGCTATGCTTGGAGTTTCTTTGCGCGATAGAATCCGAAACGTGGATATTCGCCAAAGAACCAGAGTCACCGACATAGCTATTAAAATTTGCAAGTTGAAGTGGCAATGGGCGGGCCACATCGCTCGAAGAACCGATAACCGATGGGGAAGAAAGGTTCTTGAGTGGAGACCACGAACCAGAAGACGCAGCGTAGGGAGGCCTCCCACTAGATGGACCGACGACATTGTGAGTCGCTGGCATCCAGTGGATGTAGATGGCAGACTGTCGTTCAGTGTGGTGGTTAAAGGGGAGGCCTACTATGTTCCGCAGTGGACGTCTTCTAGCTGATGATGATGAAAAATCTGGGTCCTGGGTCCGACTCGGTTCTGTCACCAGAAAGTTTTCCGAGTTGTCTATCATCTGGCCATTTTGGCATCGCACACAATACCTAGGCATTGTGTATAAAACTGAACTTAATACATTTCCGGTAACAGACACAATACGCGCGGCCTCTAACACGTGAATTTCCCTCGTTTCCTCGGAAAGGAAATGAGTCATTAATAATTCAACTTGTTATTAATGAATAAACATTCGTTATCTACATATGATATTACTGTAACTATTAGTATTTCAAGAAATAAAATGGCGCACCCCGCAACCCGCACCTGGGCCAGCGTGGTGAATATGGCCCAATCACCCACCCTTTCGGGGGTAGGCTGAAAGTCCAGCAGTGGACTGTTTAAAGGCTGATTATGATGATGATGATTAGTATTTCAGATGTCCTTACTGCTTGACTGTATAGGACAGAATGGAATAAAAGATAATTAGTAACCTAAGATCTGATAGCCCGTTGAAAAATTAAGGAGCATTTAGTTAAATCAAAGCAGCATTCTTTTATATGTAGGTATTATCTACACCACTGACCATTATCCTCTTACAGTTATGTCCATCCAATGGTTGCCTGGAAGAAATCGCTTAAGACTATATGGCCGCCCATTATACTGCCGGTTTTTGTATTAGTTTTAAGTTACTTTGTATTTTTTTCTTGGTGTATAATAAAGTGACATTGTATTTGGCTGAGGCCAGTCCAACCAATTTGCCGTTGCCAAGGTAGAGTTCTAATGCGCTTTTTATACACGGTTTTTTTACCTCATGTGTAAACAATTAATAATGTATTCAAATCTTGGGGTCGAGACATTGGGTCCTTGGGCCCCCTTGGGGACCGGAAACTCACCTCATTTTCAAAAATCTTTCAGATCGCGCGCCTTGACCAAAATGCCGTGCTTCTGGCTCAAAGCATTGCCATTCAGCGTGGTAATGCCACCAGCATCCTAGGTTTGCTGTCAACTGGTAATGGGCTTGAGCATTTGAATTGTCTTTAGACCTTTAACGGTGTATGAGCAGCCCCAAATGTTTTTGTAGTGTAGTGTTAGCTTGTATTTTACATAGTAGGTATGTGTGTATATCATAAGAATATAAATACCTATAAAACTTATGGCAGCGCGAACTTTTCCACGCACATTTTTTACTGAATTCCACCACTTTCCCAACTGTAACATTTTTACAACCACTTCAAAACACGCCTCTTGAATACGACACTTTGGCATTAAAACACCGCATTATACGGTTTAAAAAGGTGTTTTTAATAAGCCTTCAGGTTGTGAAATGAAAAGAAGCGTCTAAACTAATATTTGTACTGTAAACAATATTTGCTTCTGTCGAGAACGAGATAACTTCTTATGTAGGCAAGATAACTTTACTATTTAGGGCAGAATTGCTCCATATTTCTCAATTTAATGGAATGTTGTACAGGGTTGCACGGAACGGTGGTATTGAGCCGAAAGGAGGACATTATACTCATTAATATGAACAATGTTACCTACTATGTGTACTATTATGTATTGTGCTATGGGACTAACCCTAATATCGTGAAAAAAACGTTAGCTGTAACTTCTTTAGTGCTGTCCATCCAAAGGTTGCCTGGAAGAAATCGCTTTAGGCGATAAGGCCGCCCATTATACTACCGTATATTTGTTTTTTATGCTAGTTTAAGATTAATTAGTATTTTCGGTGTGTAATAAAGAAATATTGTATTGTATTGTACCTGTTGAATGAAAATTTTCTATGGAATAGCCAGGGAATTATTTCGCTGGGAATAGCTGTTTTTCGCGTGGGTTCGATTCCCACCTGAGGCAAACATTCATGTGATGAACATTTGTGTTTGTTCTATATCTGGGTGGGTGTGTTCTATTTAAGTATGTACTTATTTAGAATAATATTTTAAATAAGTACATACGTTTAAAATAATATTTTAAATAATTACATACTTAAATAGACATACATATTACATATTATGTAATATGTATATTATAAATAAATAAATATTCGGGACATTTTAGCACACACGGTCATCCGACCCCAAACTAAGCAACGCTTGTGATATGGCTGTCAGAGACTGATATACATACATACATAATTTTAAATACATAATTAAATAGTTAATAGCACCCAGATATAGAACAAACACAAATATTTTCACATAAATGTTTGTCCTAGGTGGGAATCGAACCCACGCCCCTAAGCTTAGAAGGTAGGTTCACTACCAACTGGACCAACGGGCTATCTTATAATTATTTATATATAAGGTTCCATTTGACCGCCAACTCGTCTGATGTAAACCGATGATGCGGTTTACGGTGGAGCATGCTAGCCTAGAAGAAACCGATTCACTCGTATAAATATATAAATGAATAGTGAATAACAAGTACTATTCTAGTTTCCATAGCATCCCTAATACCTACGATCAAAATAAAATGAATGGACGGGCCCAGAAGCGCATTTCTGAAGTTTACAAAATGAGCGCCGGCGCTCACTTCGTTTCAGTCAGTCTCTAGCCGTAGGAAGTGCGACACGCGTCTATTGTTACATGATAACGAAACATCTGACAAAATTATGCTTTCGTGTGCTTTCCTCAAGTGTAAATACACAACAAATACTATTTTTGTAACAAATGTACTGTACGAGGTGTTGAAGTATTTATGTCCGACGGTTTTGACTCATTTTTACTAAGCAAGTTCAATGGTTATGGCCCGTCCATTCATTTTATTTTGGTCGAAGCCCAATACATGGAAATCCAATGACGATATTTAAGACGTGATAAGTACATGAACACGTGTGATGTGAATTGCGTAATTATTTTACTTTTCTTACATTCTTAACGTTTTAATCTATTTTCTTTTAGATTAGCAAGTGAGCCGGTTCCTACGCAGGCTTCCCCGACATGTGACGGCCTTGCACTTCACCTTTCAAGGCAGTCCGCTTCACACCTCGCGGAGACAGTATACTGAAGAGACAGTAAAGCAATTTTTTTATGCCATAGGCAAACGAGCTAGCAGGCCGCCTGAAGGTAAGCGACCACCGTCACACCAGAGGCTTCACAGATACGTTGCCGACTTTTAAATACTCTATCAACAGTCTTTTTGAAGAACCCCGTGTTATAGTTACTAGGAAATGCCGCAGGAAGAAGCTTATTCCACATATTGCAGGTGTGAGACAAAAAGATCGCGTAAAACGCACAGCGTGCGATTTTTACAGATCTCTATATGGCGGGTAGTGCGATGATAAAACCGCGACGCTGGCATCAAATAGAACAGTACCCTTAGTACAAGTTTTGATAGTATTCGGAAACTTTTTTCGTATTAGAGTGAAGCAATCTATACCGCCGATTACTACCGATTTTAGTTCCTCCACGTTTCCTAAAATGTATGAAACAATACGTAAACGAAAAAAGTTTTCGAAAACTATCAAATTTGGGACTAAGCGTACTGTTCTTCAGAACATTTCCCGTTGTAAATGCGATAAAAGATACAAAGAGACAAGCCTCTGCCAATATGTGGACAAGGAAGGTTAGCCGCTAGAGATAGTTTCAATCTACAAAGACGCGTCATATCCTTTCGGTAGAGGCATAATTTGTCTCTATAATAGTAATAAGATTCTGTGCTTTTCTCCTAGTTTACATTGCTCGTGAAAAGCCAATTCGCTTTAGATTTTTTTTTTATAATAGTCTTGCGTTTGACCGCCAACTCGCCTGATTTACAGCGACGATGCGGTCTACGATGGAGCACGCTTGCCTAGAAGAAACCGATTCACTCGTGATTTGAAGACACCCAGATTGTAACTACCGGGGAACACCCATTCAGGCAGAGCATCCCACAGACTAGCAGTTCGCATAATAAAAGTAGAATCAAAGCGTTCCGTACGGGTTTTCGGAATATCAACCATAAAGCGGTGTCGATTTTTTGTGTTCGCTCTGGCATTCCGATAGAAAAATGGGCAGGAGGGAATTCTTTGCTGCGCCTTGCGGTCTCGTGAAAGATTCTACAGGAACCGTACATTTATTGTTACATTTATTTTATTTATAAAGGGATTATCTACGCGGGTGAAACCGCGGGCGCGGGGGTGCCAGACTTCTTTGCTATTATAAGATCAAGAGTGGCTTCCTTCTGGCATCGCT
The DNA here is from genome assembly GCA_932305915.1 of Agriopis marginaria. Classification (NCBI taxonomy): domain Eukaryota; kingdom Metazoa; phylum Arthropoda; class Insecta; order Lepidoptera; family Geometridae; genus Agriopis; species Agriopis marginaria. Next base: position 1,125,580 of record OW029935.1, read on the forward strand.
TGCGTCGTTCCGGCAACAGAATCCTAGCGGCTGTCTCTGATGATGTAAGGAGTCCAATGTTTAAGCATTGGATCTCTGTTCACATGAATAGAAACAAAAAGTGACCTGGCACTATTGTGCACCGTACTTCTTTTTGTATAGTTTGTCAGAGTTTGACTATCACCCATATACAGTGTGCTTATATAGTTTAAGACGACCACTCCTATACAGTGTGCATTTATTTTATTTTAGATTAAGACATTAATTAGTACGAGATCTATGGGTCAAGTTGCCTGAATTAAACGATTTTTATTTATTTATTCTATTATTATTAAAACGCTGTAACTTAGTCGCCATTGATTTACAAATTAGTCGCAGGGTGATGCTATACAGATATACGTATTCAGTCCACATGGCGTAGCGAATTAATGGCATTCCGTTGACGCCATTGTATTTGGAAAGGGGGGAAGAGCGAGGTCGAGCGGATTATTGGAAGGGGAGACCTTCGGCCATATACTATTGTTTACATATCGGTGTATACTTTACGTAGGTATATATATTCGGTAGGTGATATTTAGGGTAAAAGATCATTACGAAGTACATCAATAAATGTCATTCACACGAATTCTTAACTGTTGGGGAAGAAAGGTTCTTGAGTGGAGACAACGAACCAGAAGACGCAGCGTAAGTAGGCCTACCAATAGATGGACCGACGACATCGTAAGAATTGCGGTCATCCAGTGGATGTAGATGGCGTTCGTTCAGTGTGGAGGTTAAGGGGGGGGCTATGTTCAGCAGTGGACGTCTTCTGGCTGATGATGAATATTACAATACAACAAAACACGACACCATCGAAAGGATATTACGATAACAATACAATAAAAAGTCACAAAAGGCGGTCTATTTCAAAAAATATGATCTCCTAACCATGTATCTGTGGATATTATATTTTTTTAAACAAGTATTTAAAATTAGCAACTAATCCGTTTTTTTGTTCTTGCTTTCAATTAATTTTAGACGCCTATTCAGTATTGTGGTGGTATTTAAAATGTTACATTAAAGAGACCTAACTAATATTTGGACACTTGTTAACCTCCACACTGAACGACAGCCCGCCTTTTGCATCCACTGGATGCCTGCGACTCTCACAATGTCGTCGGTCCATCTAGTGGGAGGCCTCCCTACGCTGCGTCTTCCGGTTCGTGGTCTCCACTCCAGAACCTTTCTTCCCCATCGGTTATCGGTTCTTCGAGCGATGTGGCCTGCCCATTGCCACTTCAACTTGCAAATTTTAACAGCTATGTCGGTGACTCTGGTTCTTTGGCGAATATCCACGTTTCGGATTTTATCGCGCAAAGAAACTCCGAGCATAGCTCTCTCCATTGCCCGCTGTGGAGTTTTTCCAAAAGGCCAACAGTTAAGGACCACGTCTCACTTTTTTTATTACAGCTTCTATTATTCATGTCTGCTTTTTGTGAGTCATCTTGCTTGTAATTCAGAGTACCTAACTTTCGCGGAGTTGCGACCTTGCGATGTCGTGCTTTCGTTGCAGTTACGTTTTGCAATGCTGACGTTTCACAATGCCTGTGTGGTATTCCGACAACTAAGATAAAACCTTTCCAAGGAGAGACGCATAGTAACTATTATTTATTCAGTAGTAAATTCAGACACGCACGATCTTACAAAAGTAATGCGAAATTATTGAAGGTTATTTATCAACAACCAAGTATTTATACTGTTTGGCAGCCACGGATTTACGATTTTTCCGAACAAGAGCAAAAAATTACTTTGGCGTTAATCGCCATGGGCGTGGCCAAGTTTTAGTATCGACGAGGGGGGTAATCATGTAATGCACTGACGCGCTCTGAATGAGTCGTTCCCATTCCAAAATTCCCAATTCCCAAACACTAATTTGGCGCTCTCTTATGCTGTCGCCCGTGCCCCTGTTAGCCCCCCTTAGATCCGGGTCTGCTCTTTGGTACCACATACTATTTGGTGCTCGTATAATACTTTGTTGTTCTTATTTCGGTATATGTAAACCGGATAAGCGTGAGCGAAATCGCTAGGCCCGGTTAGTACTTACATACAATGTGTTAGAAACTAGAGCATGAAATAGAAATCTAGGTAAATATGGGTTTGAGGGAATGTCACGATGTCTGTGGCATATTGATTAGCCACATTATCAGTACCACCTAGGTACCTAGCATTTAGCCCTGGCGCTGGAGCAATAGAGTACGGCACCGGTACCCCCTGCCTGTAGTAAGAGGCTACTAAAAGGGGACCTCCGGGCTCGAGATGGTCAAAGTTGGGGCTTTGACTATCCACTTAAGCGTGCCCAGGGAGAGAACTACAACGTTGTGTGACCAACGTTATCGTGGGCAGAGGGGCTGAGACAACTCAGTTGTCTCGGGAAGAGCCGTAGCGCAGCGCCTAGGGCTCCGGTGCTTTCATCTGTAGATCCCGGAGTCCTCTTGTCAAGCACTAAGGCTGGTCATCGGGGGGGGGGGGGTTTAGTGGGTATAATCCTACATAACCTGGCTGCACTCCAATGCAGCCGGGTATCTTTAGAAGATTTCCCAAACGAAAACAAAAAAAAAACTACCTAGGATTTCTTCTCTACATATCTCTATCTTCTCTTCTCTACATAGTATAAATTAAAGTCGCTTTCCGCGTCTGTCTGTAATGGCCGCTAACTCCTCCTAAACCACGCAACGGATTTTGATGCGGTTTTCACCATTAGTTAGATACATTTTCACGGAAGGTTTATATATATAACTAGCGACCCACCCCGGCTTCGCACGTAAATTACACCCGTGCGAATCCGGGCGGGCAGGTCGCTAGTTATAGTATAAGCCGTAGGTACGTAACCAACGACTTTGACTGCTAAACTACATTATTAACTAAGCGAAGGTCTTACTTACTCTACGGAAACAAATCGGCGTTTTTCTGTACGTTTATTTTTTCGACTATACCTTAACTGGCGTACCGTTGATCCGTTCTCCAGGAAGTCAGGGGTTGCGAACATATAGGGGTCACGACAAAAATAGTAACCGTCGTTGGGTCACGAGGTCACAGTTTGAGGTCACATATCGGTTTTTTAAATTATGTAATAGGCATGCGTTGGACCACCATCTCGCCTAATGTAAAGCCATGATGGGGTCTACGATGGAGCACACTTGCATACAAGAAGCTACTAGGTTACTACTGGGCAAACGTGCTCCATCTTCGACCGCATCATCGCTTTCCATCAGGCGAGATCGCGGTCAAACGTTAGCCTAGTCCGATGTAAAAAAAAAAAAAAAAAAAAAAAAAAAGAAGCTGATTTACTCGCGATTGGAAGAAGCCCATTTTTATATAAATGTTTACGCCATAGGTGGCAAACAAGCTAACGGGTCGCCTGGTGGTAAGCGCTCACCGTCGCCTATGGATACCTGTAACACTAGAAGCATCACAGGTACGTTGCCGACTTTTAAAGTCTTATTAACAGCCCATTTGAAGAACCCCATGGTTCACCCAATAGGTTTATAATACACTAGCTTTCGCCCACGGCATCGACCTATGTCCCTGAGTAACATAGTCTATGTCACTTAAGGATAGTGTAGCTTTGTATCAGTGTATTGTATTGTATCAGATCCATTTTTTTTTTGCTGCAATAACATTGTTATAAGCTAAATGAAAATCGTTAATTCTAATTACTTTCTGTATTCTATATTATTCTAGATTTTAGAACGTAAAATTGTAGCTGGTAGGCGATAAGCTACAGTTAAATGTTAAAATCTTTTCATTCTATGAATATAATAAAATAATATTTAGAGATCGCTTTAAGCGATAAGGCCGCCTGTTAAAAGCCTAGATAATATTTTTATTGTAATGTTTATGTTATTCTTGTTTTGTGGTATTTTAATAAAGAGTCATTGTATTGTATTGTATATTTATATTAATAATATATTCGTAGCAAACTATCAAACTGTTTTAATAAGTGATGATTTTCTCTTTTTTCTTGATTCCTTTATTCAGTCAAAAATTTATTGAATTTTTAATGTATAATGTACTCAGTCAATAATTTATTGAATTCTTAATGTATAATGTACTAACTTCTATTCCAAAAACTCTCGCTTTTTATAACCATGTAGTCTGCACCTATAATTGTGGTGGCGTTTAGTTTAAGTCTTGTACCTTGTCTCCGTCATATAAAGTAAGGGCGTACATCATGTTGGTGTTCATTAATAAAATAAAATAAAATAATGTTATTGCAGCTGTCAGGGCTAATGAAACTTGGACCGAGTATGCATCACTCACATGATTTCAGCCTGTACCATTGATCCCGGATAGAGTAGTACACTTTGTCACTCATGTTCACTATTTTAGACATTTTACACAAATTCTTGACTACAAATATTATGTTTAGTAAAAGTTATTCGTCACATTTTACCGTTGAATCATACAATGTGTGAAAGAGCCCGTTGAACAGACGTTCCAGAAATCGACAACATTTTATTCGACCTGATTAAATTCTAACAACATAGAAACTGAGGCCTTATTAAGCTAGTCAGCAGTGCGAGTATACCTTTTTTTATCGGTCGTCAAATTCGTTAAAATGCCATAGAATCAATCATAATAAGTACTGACCAAATGGCATTTTATCGAATTTAACAATCTCAACTGTCAAATTTGATGATCGATAAAGAACGGTACTCGCACTGCTGACTAGCTTAATAAGGCAATAGTGCTGGTGGCAATAGTGATTGCGTGCTATCTCACTCGCACCAACTTGCACGATCGTACGAGCGGGATAGCAGCCAAACACTATCGCTAAACAGGCTTACGTAATAATTTAGGACCCTGGTAGGTGAATAAATAACTTATCCAGGGCTGGGGCACCTAGTATGCTTTTCCAATTTGAATGCACATTTATTTAGGCCACAAGGCTTAAGTAAAAGAGAGAGAGAGAGAGAGAGACAAACAGATCGCAAAACTTACGCGTATTTCTTTCTAAATGGTTGACTGCTAAAAAAGTTTATTTTTAACCCGTGAGGTGCTTTAAGTTCTAATCTAAACTTAAGGAAAACAGGCAAATTTTAGAACTTAATTCGTAGACGTTCTTTAATTCGGAAAGATATCGTTTTTTTTTTTGCTATACAAGTTTTCCAGTTGCTGGCGCAACACGGGTTAAATAAGATTTGTTTTTTATAATCTGTGCCATCATAGTAATTAATTATTAGGTATAAATGCGATACTGTTGGTTCATCTGCACGCAGCAACAGATCAACGAAACAACGTGATTTCGGCCGGAGAGTGACATGGAATACTTTTTATCTCGATACAGACAATTCCTCAGGAACTGTAGTAGATATACTATCTACCACCATATCTATCTACTGTCTATGCGAGTGAAACCGCGGGGCGTAGCTAGTTTTCTACACTAGTTTTAAGCATTTTTATCTTTTGTATGTAATTTTCTTTGTAACTACACATACTACACTATTCTCGGTCCAAGTATTTATTTGCTCTGACAGCTGCAATAACATTATTAAAAAAAAGCCGAATGAAAACTACAAAATTTCATTTCACTTTCACTGGATTTTTTTACGTGAAACTGTAGCAGGTACTCGATATACTTCAGAGAAATATTTAAAAAAAAATGTTTATAATAAGGTTTTTACAATTTTATTGCTATAAGAGCAAATAAATATTTTGATATATGTTCCTTAGCTGCTTTATGTGGTTTATATTTTTGTTTAAATGTTGAGCACCCCTGGCTGATAGTCATGTCATGTGATAAGACTGATAGTGAATATGTGAGACAAAACCAGTGCATTTATCTAATACCTAATCTCTGAACTATAGTAGACTCTAATGTAATGTACTAATGTAACTATTTTCAGAAATTCGTTGTACGACATTTTTTTTTTTTTTTTTTTTATTTACAATGCAACTCCACGGACTCCAGGGTCCGTGACTTTTATTATACTTGACTACAATTTTGTTAACTTAAACGAATTTACTTAGTTATTCACAGTACAGGGAGAGGAAAGTTAGTTATACCTATCTTAATCTAAGGTTAAAACAATTTGGTACTAGTGTTGTGTATATACCGCGAGCAGACCAGCGACCCGCAAGCAGCACCCGATCACGAGTATGACACATGTGCCAGCCATCGCCCTCCTCAACCATATCTTAGGGAAGAGAGCGACCCGTAGTTGTACGACATTAGAAATATGTACTGTCGGGAACAAGTGGATGCGAATAGCGAGAGACCGGGGAGAGTGGCATAAACAAAGGGAGGCCTATACCCAGCAGTGGGTCACTCAAGGCTGATGATGATGATGATTATGATTATTTTAGCACTTAACTAGATAGTAAAACTACCTATTTATATTGTTTGAGTTAGTACTCAAACAATATAAATAGGTAGTGAACAACAAACATCTTGAACAAAAAGTGGCGTAGTATTTATTGAAGAACACACTTCTACAAAGATTTGAGGCTAAAGCGCCATCTCATATTTTATGACGAAAACAGCAAAGAAAACTGTTTTTTTGCATTCTGCTTCTATCAAAAAGAAAGATCTAAAAAAAAATACTTGAATAAATAGACCTATATTGTTTATTGAACACTAGTAGGCCGCCCCTGCTTCGCACGGGCGAAGCCGGGATATATAGCCTATGTCAACCGGGGATAGTGCAGCATCCCAACAGTGAAAGAATTTTTCAAATCGGTTTAGTAGTTTCGGAGCCTATTCAATGCAAACAAACAAACAAATCTTTCCTCTTTATAATATTAGTATAGAAGTATAGATAACAACGGCTTAAAATTTTGGAATAATTCAACATAATATCAACTTTTTGATCTTACAGTAAGTAGTAATTTTTCATAAAACTCTAGCATAAAGTTTGAGAGAGGATTTCGTTAAATTACTAACATAAAATAAACAATTTTAATGTCATGGATTACTTCTTTTATATTCTTCTTGACAATGACGGCTTTATATTTTCGTTTCATGCCCGAAAATCTAGATACTTTAAAATTTATTATGCACTAGCTGACCCAACAGACTTTATCCTGTCTTAGCTATGAATGTTCAAAAATAATAATAAAGCTGCTGTCTGGTAAATTCACATTCGTCAGACGCGCAAACTGTCAAATGGGCGAAGTTATTAACTTCAGTGATTTGATCACATGTTCACCTATATGTTATATATATATATATATATGTTAAAAGTTTTAGTTATAAACTTACAAAATTTATTACTGCACATCAGCAACAAGAGGAAACTCAAAAGCATGACACGAGTGCAATATAAGGAACTATGTTTTCAAAGTATATAATATAGTATAATATATAATAATTACCTCATTGTCATCATATTAGTATTTGTTTTTAGATTGGTTTATTTATTATTTTATTTATATTTTTATTTGGTCGTGTGTACTGTATGTGTGCTTGTACCGAGACATCGCCAAACGGCTCCAACGGAAGACCAGCGCTGGTTAACAGCCGGCATTATGCTGAGTTGGGGCCGATTTGTGACCTTATATTATAACTTGTCAATAAGCTATTTTTTTAAAAACCTTATTTGGTCACAAATAAACTTTTTCTTTCTTTCTTTTCTTTCTTTCTATATAATATTAATGCACAATAAGTTATGGGTAATGTATGGTATAATGTTCTGGGGTAAATGTACCAAAAATTAAGAAGCTTGTAAAGTGCAGAAAAAATTGTTAGGGCTATTTGTAAGTGGAACTAACAGATACCTGCACTGCAAGCCACACTTACAAATATAATTATATTTTCCATGGTTTAATAATATACTCCGCCAGGTATAGCAAAATGACCATATGGGCGTCCCGCAATGATGTCATCAATACACGTACATGTGCACAAGCAAGAGCAGAATAAGTAATTTATAAGTTTCGAGAGAGATGACGATACACCATGTAACAGCTGATTGAATAAAGTGGTAACTGGACAGTGACGTCATTGCGGGACCACTCCCAGATTGCTACACCTTGTTTTCTTGGATCATGATATTTTCTAAGCAAGTTTGTATAGGCTGAGTGACTAGACTTTTTTGAATTAAATGCCTTTTGACTTGGCTAGTCGGTTGGTTGTTCTTATAGGACCGATAATTTAACATTACAATTTAATAAAATTGTTTCTTATTATGTACATTATGGGGATGAAAGGGGGCAACCTACAACTAAATGCTCCAAGCCAACCTCACCTGCACGTGGTCATCCTGCTAGATAACGAACGAGGCTCTGGAAAACCGACAGATGGCGGTATATCCATCCCAATACACGTAGCCAAAATGACACAGGCCGATGTCGGGCAGCAGTGACACCGGTGCAAAGAGCTACGTTCTGCGATTGCCAACACGCCTGCCCAGCGTGGCAATTACGGGCAACTCCTCCTAATATGAACAGTACAACCAAAAAAAGGCCCCTAGTTCCCGGCCGCCCGGCTATTCCTGGCCAAGGTGGCGGTCATGGTAACGGCCGGGCAGGGGGTGCTAAGAATCCCCGGGCTACGGCAGGCTACCCAACAACCAAACTGACCCTGGCAACATACAATGGACAAACGATAAGGCAAGACGATAACTTGGCGCAGGTTGAAACTGAATTAGAAAAGATAAGATGGCACATCCTGGGGTTAAGCGAAGTCCGAAGACAGGGGGAGGACACCATCACCCTGGAATCAGGCCATATTATGTACTATCGTGAAGGAGACCAACTATCTCAAGGTGGCGTAGGATTCCTTGTCAATAAGGTCCTTGCTAACAACGTTGTGGAGATATCCAGTGTGTCGAACAGAGTAGCTTACTTAATACTGAAACTCACCAACCGTTACAGTATGAAGGTGATTCAAGTGTATGCTCCTTCGTCATCGCATTCGAATGACGAAGTGGAAGAGACATATGAGGATATCTGCAAAGCTCTCCACAATACCACAAAAGCGCACTACAACGTTGTTATGGGGGACTTTAATGCCAAAGTGGGAGTACAGGCTTGCGGCGAAACTCAAATAGGTCCGTATGGCTATGGAAGCAGGAATGAAAGGGGGCAAATGCTAGTCAACTTTTTGGAACAAGAGGGACTGTTCTTGATGAATTCATTCTTTAAGAAGCAGCCCCAAAGAAAGTGGACATGGCGAGCCCCCAACGGTAGGACTAAAAATGAGATTGACTTCATCACGACGGATAAAAAGCATATATTCAGAGATGTCTCCGTGATCAACAGATTCAAAACTGGCAGTGATCACCGACTTGTCCGAGGCACTCTGAGTATCGATTTTAAGCTTGAACGATTCCGTTTGATGAAGGCCACACTCCGACCGAATCTGCTCCAAGCCATTACTGGTTCGGAATTTTTCCAACAACAACTGGAAAATCATTTCACCGCTTTGGAAACCACGGAAACTACGGAGGACGTAGACGAGGCAATCCAAAACTTGGTAGGAATCTTGCAGGATGAAGGAGCAAAGTTTTGCCAGTTACAACGTACGGGCAGGAAGTCCAAGCTCTCTGCTGAGACTCTCCGGCTTATGGATGAACGACGGGAAAATTTCCAAGCCACGCCGTCAGAACAGCGTCATCTCAACCATAAGATCAGCAAGCTGGTGCGGCGCGACCTCCGATGCTTTAATACGCTACGTATCAAAGAAGCGATCGAGAAAAATCAGGGGTCGAAAGTGTTCGCCCAGACGTTGAGGAGGAGCCATTTGACGAAGCTTACAGCATCAGATGGAAATACCGTTGTGTCCAAAGCGGAGATACTCGCGGAGATCGAGGAATTCTATAGCCGATTGTACGACACGCAAGCTTTACAACCCGACCCCTGCGAAGAAGATTCCCGAGCCACACTTACGCGACACTTCACCGATGACCTGCCAGAAGTCAGTCTAAACGAGATCGGGATTGCCCTCAGACAGTTGAAGAATGGAAAAGCCCCCGGAGAGGACGGAATCACTTCGGAGCTCCTGAAAGCAGGTGGTCTACCTGTACTTCGGGAGCTTCAGCGGATATTTAATGTCGTCATAGACGCGGGGAGAACTCCAAAGGCATGGCACAAGAGCGTTGTAGTCCTATTTTATAAGAAAGGAGATAAAACTCTCCTCAAAAACTACCGTCCCATCTCGCTCTTGAGTCATGTCTACAAGCTGTTCTCGAGGGTAATCACGAATCGTCTCGCGAGAAGGCTTGACGAATTTCAGCCCCTGGAGCAGGCTGGGTTTCGAGCAGGGTTTGGGACTGTAGACCACATTCACACAGTTAGGCAGATTATACAGAAGACGGAGGAGTATAATCGGCCCCTGTGTCTAGCTTTTGTGGACTACGAGAAAGCGTTTGACTCTGTTGAAACCTGGGCTGTTCTGGAGTCTTTGCAGCGTTGCCAAGTAGATTGGCGTTATATCGAAGTGCTGAGAGGCCTTTATAGCGACGCAACGATGGCCGTCCAGGTACAAGGCCAGCAGACTAAGCATATCCCATTGCTCAGGGGAGTGAGACAGGGGGATGTTATATCCCCGAAACTGTTCACTAATGCCCTGGAAGATATGTTTAGGACACTGGACTGGAAAGGAAAAGGCATAAACGTTAACGGCGAGCACCTTTCTCACTTACGATTTGCCGATGATATTGTCATCATGGCGGAGTCGCTGCAAGACTTGCAAGAAATGCTGACCAGCTTAGCTGATGCCTCTCGACAAATAGGTCTCGGGATGAACCTGGATAAAACTAAGATCATGTTTAACACACATGTTACCCCGAGACCTATCAATGTTGAGCACATACCTCTCGAAATAGTCCAAGAATACGCCTACCTAGGGCAGATTTTGCAATTAGGCGGGGCGAATTTCGAGAAGGAAGTCGATAAAAGAATTCGACTAGGCTGGGCAGCGTTTGGCAAACTTCGTCATGTCTTTTCGTCGTCCATTCCACAATGCCTGAAGACTAAAGTCTTCGATCAGTGCGTCCTACCTGTACTAACATACGGAGCCGAAACGTGGACACTGACAGTGAAGCTAGTCCATCGATTCAAAGTCGCTCAGCGAGCTATGGAGCGAGCTATGCTTGGCGTTTCTTTGAGAGATAGAATCAGAAATGAGATTATCCGACAAAGAACTAAAGTAACCGACATAGCTCAAAGAATTAGCAAGCTGAAGTGGCAATGGGCTGGCCATATCTGTAGAAGAACTGACAACCGCTGGGGTAGACGGGTTCTAGAGTGGAGACCGCGTATCGGCAAACGTAGAGTAGGACGCCCTGCAGCCAGGTGGAGTGACGACCTGCGAAAGGCGGCTGGTGGCAAGTGGATGCGAAAAGCAGAAGATCGTGCCTTGTGGCGTTCTTTAGGAGAGGCCTACGTCCAGCAGTGGACGAATATCAAATAGGCTGATGATGATGTACATTTCTAACATCAAGATACATACAATACATATAGAGTCAGAATCATGCCAAAAATTACCGAACCAAAACTCTGCGCACACTACGCATTGCGCCGACTTTCTGGTTAGTTATAAGGTAGCCGCGATCTGACTACAACGCCGCGAGATGCCAGAGCTACGATGACATAGCAGACAACTAACGTTGAACACTATGCAAGCAACATAATGTCTAAATTGGAGTAAATGTAGCATTGTGAAGTATATAATTGATACAATGTATGTACAATGACGCTCGGACACTTTTTGACCGGGTCACTTCCTGAGAGATTGTGACTTTATAGGAATTTTATCTCAATGATTTCTAATGACCAGTTTACTTAACAATAACCATTTACTATCAACCCTACTCACAATATCAATGCTAGAGCATTCAAGTTCAAACCAATATGGGCTGCTAGATAGATACCAGTTTGATCTGGGTTAGGAGCTAGTAAACAGCTCTTGTTGAAATGGTAATGGAAGCTGAGATGCCCATACACAGATCCATGTAACACTCACTGGTTTATGATATAAAAGATTACCCTTAAGAACATCTGCTAGGTATACTATGTATAAAACTGATCTATTGACTTTGGACACATGGAAATACAGTGCAAACTCTTTATAACGAAACTCAAGGGACTGAGCATTTTTTGTCGTTATAGAGAGTTATCGTTATATGGAGTGAACAAAAAACAGCCAAATTAACAAGAATGTTTAGTATGTATGTCTTAGATAATAAATGCTTATTATAATATTAATCGTCAACACTAATCGCTTTCTGTTTACTGGCCATGTTAACAGTTTCAAAGTAGGTTTACGACTGATAATACGATAGGTACCCAGTATGCTTGGTCGAAGACCATCACTTCCGAGAAAACAATGCGTCATACTGCACATGTTCAAGGCAATTAAGGATAACAAAAGCTAGCTAGAATGTTTCGGAGCTTCAAAGTCTTTTGTTACCTGATAACATAACATAAACAATAATACCGATAATAAATATTTACTGTCTAAAAATATGAACACATTTCTTCGTAATAGAGAATGGCGTATTGCTATAAAGAGTGTATCAATATGTGGGTTTAACGCAAACCAACCATTGGGCTCACTTCAACGTTACAGGGAGTTTATTGTTATATAGGATAACGTTATAAAGAGTTTACACTGTATTTACTAACGATAATGAGACAAAGTAAATTTATGTTAATATACATACATAATTATGTATTGTTTCTCAGTAAGGCTGTACATACAGTTGAAGTTAACTTTAACAGTAGACTAGGTAGGTCCTCAGGTCAGAAGGCTTTTATTAGATAGTGAGCTTAGTAAATAGTGAGAAATTTAAAATAAATTTAAATCACACTTAACTAGGTTAAATTCAACGGACAAAAAAATTATCATACCTAGTCTAGGTATGATATTTTTTTTTGTCTGTTGAATTTTTAATACTTACCAATTAGGTTTTTTTATTTTATTTTAGCAGATATTGATAGTAAAAAGGCTTCCTTCAGCCACACTATCAAAGGTCAATGTATATGATGCGAGCGTAAATTTAATACAAGTAATCTTAAAATTAATCTAATTCTACAGTGCATTTTGTAACTAGTGTCTCAGTATGTTAACATGCGAAACAAGCTGCTAAATACATGCTGAAGATTATGGCGCATTTTTAACTGAAGCTCTAAAAGCTGCCTACGTAAATTTTACGAGCTTCGACCGCCTTGAAAGCATTTTGTTCAGATTATACATGTAGGTCGGTTTACGACGGCCCATGACTCATAAGGCTGCGTCATTTCGCCAAATTAAAACAAATAACGGCAAAGAAACCATCTAACTGTACGTTAGACAGATTAGAACCAGGTTAAATGCATAGAACAGCTGAAAAATTAAAATAATAATTTGTTAAATGGAATATATGTATTGTTATTACAACAAAAGCGTACATAGATTTTTTGCGGCTACTGTGCATAGAAAAATCATTAGCTTCTCGTTTACTTGTGACGTTCGAGCCGTAATTGTTGATGCTGGTGTTTGCGAAATCATCACTGAACCTTTTATAACCGTCGGTAGGCGAAGACGGGCTCCTCAAAGAAGCCATTTTTCAATACTGAAATTTTTGACGTTTGGCTTTGCTGAAAACATGTCATCTTGACAGTTGAAGTTGAGCGGATTTTTCGGGTGTCTATAATGTACAACATGATATTTGCCGACACGATATTGTACGGCATGATAATGTACAGCATGATAATTGGTGTACATGTACATCAAATATCATGTTGTACAATCCATGTCGTACAATACTGGCCGTCAATTATCGGCCCGTGTCTATAAAGTACGGCAAGGAATGCACAGCCAGGATTGCACAGCCAATAATCCATGTACGAGAAAAAAGTCCACGTTTTATCGGGCTGTGCATTATTATGCCGTACATTATCATGTCGTGCAATACAGGCCGTGTTTTGTCGAAACGGGCCGAAAATGTACGACCGATAATGTACAACATGATAAAAGGTGGCATCTCCCCATTGGCTAATTTTGCTGAAATGTCTCTGCTCTTATTGGCTGTTGAGTCTATGACGTCTGTCGATTCCATGCTTCGTTTGAACAAGATAGTGTAAGATAGTCACAGATTAAAAATATGAGAACCATCAAAATTTTTTGGTGGTGAGGCGGAGAGAAGAGTAAAACAGCTGTGTTTGATCTGTCACTCATTTCGAACCTAACCAACGCAAGTCTGACTCCAGGTGGGCTCTCGCCAGAAGCTCTTGCGGTCGCCCCTGAGTGTCGCTTCGCCACACTCGACCTTCGCTTCGCTACGGAGGTCACCGGCTCGCTTCGCTCGCCACCTCCCTCCTTCGCTCCGCTCGGTCTCGTATGGCTCGCTCTCACTCAGGACCTCCCTTGAGCTTCTGGCTCCCGCGCTTTTTATATACACTCTAGGGGTAGGGACCACAAGACTAGGTGGAGTCGGGGTGCTCTGTGTCGGTTCTGTGACCCATTTCGAACCTAACCTACTCAAGTCCGGATGCTCTGTGTCGGATCTGTCACTCATTTCATTTGTACCTAATACACTCGACGTGGAATGTCCACGTCTAAACGAAGCATCAGTTTTGAATTTTTATGGTCACCAATTATCATGCTGTACAAAATCGGGGTGTACATTATTAAACAGAGTCAATAATGCACGGCATGATATTGTACGACACAATAATGCACAGCATGATAATTGGTGTACATGTACATGGAATATCATGCTGTACATTATCGCTTGTGCATTATTGGACCGATCTGATAATGTACGGCATGATATTGCACGGCACGATATTGTACAACATGATATTCCATGTACATGTACACCAATTATCATGCTGTGCATTATTATGCCGTACAATATCATGCCGTACATTATCTGTGTCGTACATTATTGCCTCCCGATTTTTCAATCGCGTTCATCGTTCATGAAAGTTGTCTATGACCTAGATATTAAAGTTGTAAGACGGAAAAAATACACTTTTCGAAAAGTTGAGTTTATTTATGACAGACAGACTGTAAATTTAAACAATTAATTTTAATTTTAGGAGGTATTTGAGCTAAAAACACGCTCTCGCGGTTTTTACCGGTTTTATGTTACTGTCAGTCACATCACTATAGAAACAAACCATAGACGAAAAATCCTTCATCAATTTCTTTTTCTTGATCCCGGTAGGAATGTGAGTTGCTGATGTTTTTGTTGGAAATAAATCCTATTTCATTGCAGTGTTTTCCCAAAGTTTTCTTAATATCACGTATGAATAACGTCCTCCGAGCTTCGAACAAGTGATTCTGTGCCATATTTCAATTCAATCCCTTGGAAAAAATATTGTTTTAACGGGCTAAAAGTTTGACATTTGGGCCAGTGATAGTGTATTTTCAATAAATTTACAGAGATAACTATGTTTTAGATGTACGAACAGACTATTGTGTTATCAGTGTAACGTTGTGAGAGTGGTTTGAATCACTTGTTGGAAGGGGTTGCATTTCAAAACAATTCTAACCTAACCTCTTCATCAGGTGGTGTATGTGTTTATGAGGTGGTACGTTGTTTGTGCAGATCGTGATGGCTCCTCCACAACCCAAGGCGGCAGCCAAGCCTGCCGCGGCACCCGCCGGCGGAGTCAAGAAGCCTAAAGTTGGCAAACCAAGGAATTATGATTTGGGAAATGGTGTCGTCCGTTTCTCCAAGACTAGGATGTTCCACAAAACAGTGAGTAGTTGTTTTTATACTTCCAAGATTAGTCCTTAAGTTGCGATATTGAAGATATTTGTAAAACTACTCAAAGTAAACAAATGCATGAATTAAGATTAACTTCACTAATAAGTATGTTTTGAGTCCCATGTTCGCCATATTACGTCAAAGCACCTCAGACTTGTACAGTGATCAGTCAACTTCTAAAGATGCACATTAGCAAATTGTTTGATCTGGCACATCAAAGGTTGGTGAGATGATTTTGAGTAATTTTGACCGCTCAATTTCGGCCGAGTTGATGTATTATGTGCAAGTATGCATTACATGCACCTACTCTGTCGCTCTTGGCTCAAATATGTTTGCCGGACACTGTCACTATATTTTGTGAATTAAGTGTTCTCCATAAATAACATTTTCACTCCTAGTTTTATTGAAATATAATCAGCTATTTCAGCCAGAACCAGCTAACTCAGTAGCCATCCAAACTTTAACATATTTTATAATATTTGTGTAATATTCCAGGCCAAATACAAGTTTGTGGGCAAAAAGAACCCTAAGGCGGAAAAGCCCAAGAAGCCCACAGTAGTTGTGAAGCAAATCGGAGGCGAGAAGAACGGAGGAACCCGTAAGGTGTTGCTTCGAAGCAGAAAGTCTTTCTACCCCACACAAGACAAGTGAGTTTCAAGAATCAATAGTTCTCTTGGTAGATATTTGCATTCTGATGTCTAGAAGAGGTCATTCATATGCTTCGTTCTGCAAGGAAATTCCTCATAGGGGCAAACCAACACTATTTTTGAAAGTTGTGCTATTCACACAAAATTTGGAGTTATTACGGGTTATATAAACCTAAACGATAAAACCACAACACAATGAAAATAGAATCGTCTCTAAGGTGAGCGCTAGATAATAGGTTTCTCAATAGTAATTTTTAAACTTTCGCGATTTGAACACATGTTTTAAATGTTTTTTGGGACTTATCACATATTATTTAATTTAGGTAAAAATATATACCTTTCGCTCGACGTTTCGACCATGTTACAATGGCCGTGGTCACAAGCTGACTGAAAACTGCGGGTGAGATAAATTCTGGCACTTGACCAAGTAGATGACTTGCTCGCATAGTCTCTTTAGACTATAACTAGCTTTCCCGTGATTCCAGGATCCAGAAAGTGTCCCACCACAAGACCTTCAGCTCGCATGTGCGCAGAACGAGGCCTAACCTGACGGTAGGCACAGTGTGCATCCTGCTGGCCGGCCGACACGCAGGCAAGCGTGTGGTGCTCGTGGGAGTGCTGCCCAGCGGCTTGCTCCTCTTCACTGGACCCTTCGCCGTGAGTTCTACTTCATTATCTCTTCTCTACATAGTATAAATTAAAGTTGCTTTCTGCGTCTGTCTGTCTGTATGGCCGGTAACTCTTAAACCACATAACGGATTTTGAAGCGGTTTTCACTATCAGTTGGATTCACGGACGGTTTATATACATATAACTAGCGACCCGCCCCGGCTTCGCATGTAAATTACACCCGTGAGAAGCCGAGCGGGTTGCTAGTTTACTTCTAAATTAAGGAACCGAAAAAGTAAGAGAGGCGCATGGGAATTGAATTTAAAAAAAAATTATTTCATTGTTAACCTCCTTAACATAAGAGACAGACCTGCGCAGAACTGCAAGACCTCTAGACACTGTGAGCGACTTTTGACAGGGTTTCTACTTTAAAGCCAGGAAAGTGAAACGTGGTCAGGGATTGTTAGGGTAAAAGTTGGGGAAAAATGTATATTTTTGAAAATAAGTTTTATTCCTGAGAATTTTCCTAGATTTTTTGGTCAATAATATTTCCTGTTGTGTCCAGTAAATGCAAAATAAGGTCTTTAATCCAGACAATGGACCATGTAGAGCGATCAGCTTGCGCGCGCTTGTTGTTGCTAATGCAATAGTTTAAAATCATTGCATTTGCGCATTGTTACTGCTGTTGTTATCTGTTTGTGCAACATAGTTTTTTTTCATTGACTAGCCATTAGATAGCCAGTTGGTACTGAACCTACCTTCTGAGCTTGGGGGTGTGGGTTCGATTCCTACCTAGGACAAACATTTATGTGATGAACATTTGTTTTTGTTCTATATCTAATAAATAAATATCTGGGACATTTTTGCACACACGGTCATCTGACCCCAAACTAAGCAAAGCTTGTAATATGGCTGCCAGAAACTGATATACGTACATATATATTTTTAAATACATACTTAAATAGATATTAACACCCAGACATAGAACAAACACAAATGTTCATCACACAAATGTTTGTCCCAGATGGGAATCGAACCCACGCCCCCAAGCACAGAAGATAGGTTCACTGCCAACTGAGCCACCGGGGCAGTCTGCATATCTGGTTGTTAATATCTGTTTAAGTATCTATTTGAAAATATATATGTATGTATATCAGTCTCTGGCAGCCATATCACAAGCTTTATTTAGTTTGGATTTAGATGACCGTGTGTGCATAAATGTCCCAAATGTTAATTATTATGGTCATCAATTATTAAAATTTGACCCAAATGTCTTCAAAACCCTGCGCTACAATGCACTGCGCTCATCACCCCAAATAGATTAGATGTATAAATATCTTTATGCCTAGTATACTGTTTATATAAGTTTATATACATCGATGTAGAAAGTGTACTGGAGAAGTTTGACTTGTAACTATGGAGTTATTAATAAAGAATTGTATTGTATTGTAGTAATTTCACTGGGAACATTGATTTTCAATCTGAAACAGTAATGTTTTAGTACTACTGCTTGGTTGTTGAACAACTTGTAAAAGTGTAGGACTGACTGCAAAAATATCAGTGACCCCAGGGGGCCAGAAAAGGTTTTAAAAAAAAATTCTTTGAATATTTAATTGTAATAATTATTGGCTACCAGCTACATAACCTAGCAAAAGTGGTCAACTTTCTGTGGTCTAAAAAGCACCTTGCCCATGAATTGAGGTGTCTATTCACTCATGTCATGAAGAGACCTATGTTGTACTTTACAGGGAACACCGAGGCAGTTAGGGCAATACAATTATAATCTGGGTGTCTTCAAATCACGAGTGAATCGGTTTCTTCTAGGCAAGCGTGCTCCAACGTAGACTGCATCATCGCTTAACATCAGGCGTGATGGTGGCCAAACGCAAGCATAAAAGTTTTTTTTACTACTGCTTGGTTGTTGAACAACTTGTAAAAGTGTAGGACTGACTGCAAAAATATCAGTGACCCCAGGGGGCCAGAAAAGGTTTTAAAAAAAAAATCTTTGAATATTTAATTGTAATAATTATTGGCTACCAGCTACATAACCTAGCAAAAGTGGTCAACTTTCTGTGGTCTAAAAAGCACCTTGCCCATGAATTGAGGTGTCTATTCACTCTTGTCATGAAGAGACCTATTTTGTACTTTACAGGGAACACTGAGGCAGTTAGGGCAATACAATTATAATCTGGGTGTCTTCAAATCACGAGTGAATCGGTTTCTTCTAGGCAAGCGTGCTCCAACGTAGACTGCATCATCGCTTAACATCAGGCGTGATGGTGGCCAAACGCAAGCATAAAAGTTATTTTTAAAAAAAATATGCCAACTATATTGGTAGTTTCATATTAAAAAGATTTTGGAAACTCTGTATGCAGACCTTAACCAAAGCACCTTTAACACTTGTCTCCATCTTTCCAGTTCAACTCGTGCCCGCTAAGACGTATCCCGCAGCGCTATGTGATCGGAACCTCCACCAAGGTGGACCTCGGAGACTTCAAGCTGCCCGCGCACCTCGACGATGCCTACTTCAAGAAGAACAAGAAGAGCACCAAGCGCAGCGTCAAGAGGAAACAGGGTGAAGACATCTTCGCTACCAAGAAAGAGGTGGGTTTTTTGTGCCGTTCTATAGTGCCGCATGATTTTTCAGTATTCTTGAATTGATATGAGGTAAAAGTTTTTTTGTCTCCCTTAAGAGTTTATATGTCGTGAACTTGGGTAGCGTTGCATCAATTTATGCGCTTATGGCAAACAGCAACAAATTCATATTTTGGTTATAAATAGTTAATGATTGGTGAAACTTTATTCGATAGAATAATTCGGCGAAAATATCATTTCTAAACCACGTTTTAAGTTTTTTCTTCGCGTCTGGAAGTTCGTAACAATTTATTTACTCATATTCTAATGGTCATTTGTGTAATGTAATTTAATGTAAATTCGTTTTATTTAAAATTTAAATAGTTCTTGAGTAATTTGAAGTTTTTAGCATATATTTTATTTATATTACACGGGAATTACTCACGTTTTTAGCATACGTCGCTTACGTAATTTAGTTCTGAGGCGGGTGCCGATTCGTGCGTATATCTTCCTGCAGGCGTAGATAGCATATTTTTGTCACTGTTTCGCGCAGAGGCAAAACTTGAATTTGAGCTGAAGACATATCGACTCTTAAAGAGATTTATTCAGCAGTTTTGTGTTAACAAAACAGGATAGCTAGTATTATCAGCTAGGCTCTACGGTTTCCAATTGTTCTGGGATATGAATTGCTACTTTCTTGCCAAATTGTATCATTGTCTAGTTTTGTTCTTATTCTCGGGTTAAAACAGGAGTCGATCAGGATAGGACTAAGGCAAGTGGCAGCAAGTGGCATATACCCAGCAGTGGCATAAGCATGGCTGGGGATGATGATGATAGTTTTTATTTTATATCGGACTAGGCTAACGTTTAACCGCGATCTTGCCTGATGGAAAGCGATGATGCGGTCGAATTGTTAGTCATACATTGTAGTTTTTTCTTGATGAAAACTTGGTCGTAAAACTTCCAGAGTGCCATAAATAGTAACGGACCATAATGTTATTTTGTAGAAATACGTGCCGTCGGAGCAGCGCAAGTCTGACCAGAAGCTGGTGGACGAGGCAGTGGTGAAGGCCATCGGCAAGCGAGCGGACAAGAAGGTCCTCCGTGGGTACCTCAAGTCTGCCTTCGGTCTGCGCTCCAGCCAGTTCCCCCACAGGATGGTCTTCTAAGCAATAAACAACTTTAACTAATGAGGTTTTTTATTATTTATTTTAATGCAACTGATGATGAGACAAGCAGTGGAAAACGCAAATTTTCAAACAAATAAAATTCGGGCAAGCTAGAAAGTTTGTTTTTTCCGGTTGAGGCGCTTAGAGAAAAAAAAAATACTAAAACAAAATTAACCATTTCGCGTAAATATTTTGTCGAGGGTGGAAGGGATAGGACAAGGGTCTTACGGCCAACTGCTAACGCGGTATCAAAGTAACGTTAAAAATCCGCTCAGGGAAAATCACGCGAATGTGAACCTTAACGCGCCTAGATACGGTTTGCGGTCGCGTGTTTACAACTGAGCGGGTTTAACGCTAGTTTGATACCGCGTTAGCAGTTGGCCGTAAGGCCCCAGAAGACAAATTGTTCACGAGTCGCAGTTTAGCAGTATAAATACAAACTTTAACTACGGGACCAATCCTGAGATCGCGAAAAATATATCAGCTGTTCCATACATTTTGTTGTCAATGACAGTTTTCTATGAAACACTGATATTTTTTTTGAGATTTCAGGGTTGGTCTCAGTAAAAGTTGTTCATAATGATGAATACAATGACCTGCTTTCGGCTTAGTATAGTCTATGGTACAGTCTATATGCGTAACCCTGTACTGTATATGGGTGAAACAGGAAGACATTTGAACACTAACTACATATATTAGTTACTAAGTCACATCTCCCTT
This sequence comes from Agriopis marginaria, assembly GCA_932305915.1. Lineage (NCBI taxonomy): Eukaryota > Metazoa > Arthropoda > Insecta > Lepidoptera > Geometridae > Agriopis > Agriopis marginaria. The sequence goes on from OW029935.1 coordinate 1,146,958, forward strand.
GTTCGTCTGATCTGAGGGTGTATAGGTATTAGTTTTTCTATGCCAGCATCCATTTCCATGAGGACAAGAGGCATGGTTTAGCTAAGGCGTATAGTCAAACCGGGTATGTCCTAAAACTGCGACCAGAACCACCGGAGGATGGGCAGCAGCGTCCTGTTAGTACACTGTGAACGTACTGCGATCTCCAAGCCGCCTGCCAAGCGTGGGGATTATGGCAACACCCCTCTCTAAGAGGGAGGCCTTGTTCAGCAGTGGACATTTAATGGCTGATGGTGTATAGTCAAACGTCAATTTCTCATCTCCAGAGGAGTGATTAGAATTCTTCTACCAAAATAGAATGAATGGACGGGCCCAGAAGAAGCGCATTTTTGAAGATTACACAATGAGCGCCGGTGCTTACTTCGTTTCAGTCGGTCTCTAGTCTTAGGACGTGTGACACATGACTTTTGTTACATGATAACGAAACATCTGACAAAATTATGTATTCGTGTGTTTTCCCGAAGTTTCCCGAAAAGTATTTTTTGTAACAAATGTAACTGTATCGTAACAGTTATCGGCGGTATAGATTGCTTCACTCTAATACGAAAAAAGTTTTCGTATACCTTTCAGCCCAACAATGTATGGAACAAGACGAAAACGAAAAAAGTTTTCGTAAACTATCAAATCTGGGACTAAGGGCACTGACGGTTTTGACTCGTTTTTACAGAGCAAGTTCAATGATTCATTCATTTTATTTTGGTCGAAGTTAGAAGTTTGATGTTTGCAGGTAGGAAATTTCTTAGTTGTAGGATATGTCAAATGAAACAAGAAGATGGTGGATTGTTGTTGTATTCCGTCACTTGTACTTGTGTTGCGGCTGCGACCGAGCGCGCGGTGCCACAGCGGAGCGCGCGCGCACCGCTCCGTGCCTCTCGCGCCACTCTGCTTCCAGCCGCGCGTATACACCGCCTGCGAACAGAGTTAACTACACTATATGAACATAACCATACTAATCAGTACTCTAGCCTGGTTAACACAGGCCCAGTAGCTGGCAGTCAATGAAGGACAGTAAAGGCGGGAATACACATGACTATATCTGGCACATTTGCATAAAAGCTCCTTGCACGTGCCACCTACTTTCATGTGTATACGCTAACTGGCATGCCTGTATCTGCCATACAAGTAGGTAGCACAACATTTGATTTAGTGCCTTTTCATCATCGTCATCGTCAGCCATTTAAACGTCCAACAAAGGCCTCCCTCTTAGAGAAGGGTGTTGCCATAACCCCCACGCTTGGCAGGCGGCTTGGGGATCGCAGTACGTTCACCGTGTGCTAATAGTACGCTGCTCTCCATCCTCCGGTGGTTTTGGTCGCAGTTTTAGGACATACCAGGGACTAGTGCCTTTTACTGGTATGCAATATGAGGGCGGGAACATGCCAGCTTAACTTGCAAATGTATCCACAGTGTACCAGTTACTTCCACATGCCGTTAACTAGCATGCACGCTACTGTTCCGTTTTACAGGCATGTGTATTCCCGGCTTTACTGTCTGGCAGCTAGTCTGGGTCCGTAAAAACAAAGTTGAGCCAGTACTGACCGATCAGTTGCTGACGGACAGCTACTTATTTTTTTTTTGTTTTTTTTTTACTGACCACTCCCAGAAGGACAGCTACTGGGTCGTCACTTGCTCCATAGGAATGCAATTAGACGGCCGGTCAACCAAAAACCCAAGCCAGAACTAGTAACACAGTAGCTGTGTACTGCTGTCTCCCAATGCAGACCCAGTAATGAGAACACGTCAGGAACTGTATAGACAGCAGAATGTACAGTTGCTGTCTACTGGGTGGTGAGTACCTGGCCCTGTGAAAACCAGGCTTAAGGACAGCGTCGGACTAGCCATATAGTCGAGGTGGCGTTTGCCAGCCGGGCCCCAGCCTGCGCGGGCCCTCCACGGGCCTGGCTTGCGGGGCTTGCCGCAAACCAGCGGTAGGTAGAATAGGGGGTTTGCAGTATCAGCCCCGGGGCCCGGGGCCCGTCCGACCCAGTCTAATACAAAGATAATATAAATACTGGTCTAAGATAAGACGTCACTTAGACTGGGCGTCAATTATAAATACTGGTCTAAGATAAGACGTCACTTAGACTGGGCGTCAATTATAAATACTGGTCTAAGATAAGACGTCACTTAGACTGGGCGTCAATTATAAATACTGGTCTAAGATAAGACGTCACTTAGACTGGGCGTCAATTATAAATACTGGTCTAAGATAAGACGTCACTTAGACTGGGCGTCAATTATAAATACTGGTCTAAGATAAGACGTCACTTAGACTGGGCGTCAATTATAAATACTGGTCTAAGATAAGACGTCACTTAGACTGGGCGTCACTCGCAGTACCGGCGTTAGGGTAGGGAGTTTATTCAAGGAGTCCCAACCTTAACACACACAGAGGCACAGAGGGCCATCTGTAGCTCCAATTTCGTACAAGTGATTATTTAGCTCACAGTGACCTAAAAATACCTATCATTAGACAGAGATCGGACCTTGTTAATTTGAATAGTTTAGTAAGTTATTCCGATATTCGTAAACTTCTGCGCATAGGAGCTACGTTCTGCGATTTTCCAATTGCAGCATTTCGGGACAAAACTCATAAGACCCAAAGTTTGAAACAATCCTGGCCAACCTTTCTCGGAGGCGTGTCCCGAGGCAGAGTCCTTGTGGGACACCGGCGAGCCGTATTTCATGCCCACCACGCTGCTAGGAGAATCCCGACCAGTGCCTAGCGTGAGGAAAGGATTCAGATATTAGGATTGGATTGGAGTTAGGAAAGTTTAGGAATGAGTCTTGTCACTCGTATGAGGAGTGCTAATTCTTTAATAGGAAAAGGTTAAGTCAGGTTAAATTTGGGTTCACAGGATGAAATATAATGAATAACTTTTTTTCATGTGGCAATTGCCTTTAACTAAACAAAATACAAGCTAACACTACACTACAAATACAATTAGACTGCCCATAGACCGTTGAAGGTCTAAAGACAATCCAAATGCTAAAGCCCACTACCAGTCGTTTTGATTGGTTAAAAATATAATTAATTTTAGTAAGTATTATACGGGGTGTAAGGGGAACTCTCGAAGCCAAAAGAAGGTAATTATACTCATCATTATGAACAACTTTTACTATGGGACCAGCCCTGAAATCGCGAAAAAAATATCAGCTGTTCTATAGAAAACGGTCATTGACACTCGACAAAATGTATGTATAACGCATGATACGGTTTCCGACATCCATGACTTTTGTCCTTCGACGGATTTCGGTATTTCGGACTCTGTCTCTCAAGCTGATACCCAACATGGCACGCTCCATTGCCCTTTGCGCGACTCTAATTTTATGCACAGCCTCTTTGGTTAGCGTCCATGTTTCGGCACCGTAAGTCATCGTAGGCAGGACACATTGGTTGTAAAGCTTGGTCTTCAGACATTGCGTTATTTTTCGGTACGTCTCTTAACGGCCTATTATCCGAGTCGCGTAGGCAACAAAACGCTCCCTCAGCCCCCGCCAAGTTATAGCGACGATGTATTTTGCCACGCAAGAGTCAAGACGCCCGCGGGGGGAGTGCAACGACAAAACGAACAGGTCCGACCTAGATGACGCCTGGCGCGCGCAAAATCTCGCGACCTTTTTACGCTTTTAATTTCACTAAAAAACTAAACTATTCTCTATCCAATTAAAAAAACATTGAATAAAATTGCCTTTCAGTACCTACATGCAATTTACAGGTCATTACGAGCTTTCATTAGAGCACAAAACGAAAAAAAACTAACTCGACTTTGTTTCGGATTTTTTTTGATCGAGGAAAGTTTATTCCATCGTGTTTTGAACCAAATCATAAACTCAAACACAGATGTATCTGTGACATGTATTTTTTTCCAGCTCAAATATTGTAATTTAACTGAATAAAATTGATTTAAAACCGTCAAATTTGGTATAAGACGTTAACGGACTGTAAAAACAGAGCACCATGAATTATATTTTTTTTTCTACATTGAACTAGCCTAACGTTTGACCGCGATCTCGCCTGATGGAAAGCAATGATGCGGTGGAAGATGGAGCACGTTTCCCCAGTAGTAACCTATTAACCCTAGACTTGAACACTCCAAGATTGTAATGCTGCGGAAACACGGACAGGGGCAAAGCGTTCCATTGTTTTGCTGTACTAATTAAGAAAGAGGAGTCAAAAAGCTTGGTGCGAATAAATGCATTTCGACCAAGTAAGGGTGACGCCTTACCGTTCGTCTGGACGTCCGGTAATGAAAAGGTGATGGGGGAACAAGTTCGTGAAGTTCCGTTGCACACTCTCCATATGGAGTCGTGGGTGTGAAGTTACCTGCGGGTTGCTTCGCCTTCCCGTGGTGAATGTTGGCTCGGCGCGCCAGCGCTGCTCGCATCTGTCTAGCGGCGCGCTCCTCGAACCGTCGCTGCTGGTCCTGGTTGCTGCGAGCTGAGACGCAGGAAGCCCACTGCCGGCCCACCACGCGGGGGCGCCTGCAATGTGGCTTACTTACTTAAATATTCCCAAAATCAGGGCTGTCATCACCTAAATCGCCGATGCCGGACAAAACTTTCAAAACCCCAGACATTTGGGTGAAATTGTGTTTTTTTCCGGGACACCCATGAGAACGGGGCTTTCGGCCGTCGTCGATTTTACAGCGTCGGAGTTAACTTGTTTACGATTACGTATTATATTTTAACTAATATTTATTTTAATTTATTGCTTATCTTTCAATCAATCGGGACACAAAAAGTGCCCGGATTTCACACTTTTAGTTTATAGGGTTAGTTTTTCGCGATCAACAATAACCTGTGTTAACCGGGGGTAGTGCCTTAACGCGTTATATTTTTTGCATGTTAGACTTATTTTAGAACTTCTTGAACGGTTATCTTCATCTTTATTGTGCAAGCCAAAAATAAAAGTTTTGTATGTAAGACTAGAGCTAGTGCCACAAGTGGCGGCCTTATTGCTAAAAGCTATCTCTTCCAGGCAAACAATCGGACAGTGTATTAAGTTCCTAACTCAACTCACTTGTTCCCCTGGCTGCGCGGTCGCACAACCCGATGCACCTTCCTCCTGGGCGCAGTGTCCTCGTCGCTCTTCGCACTCGCGGAGCTGCGCTCGCTATCGGACGAGCTGGACTGCTCTCCGCAGTCATCCGCCGAGTCGCCGCCCGCGCCGCCTCCGCCCGCGCCTTTCTTTGTACACCACATCGTGTGATTACAACTAATAACATTGGTTTAAAAAAAAAAACTCATTTTTTTATATGAGTTGTTTGAAAACTGTCACCCTCTCATCTTACCGCTAAGATCTCCGCAGATTTGTCGCTGGGTGAAGCCAAAATCATAAATTTAAATTTACACGTCAATTCAGATTAATCCTTATAAATTGTATATAACAATTATTTAAACACAAAATACAAAATAACACAAAAACTACAACACAAAACACAAAATAAGATATTACTAAATAATGTTAATTGTCATTAATTTAAATTGCACATAAGTAGGTATATTATTTTATTTAGCCATCATCATCATTATCATAATTTCAGCCATAGGACGTCCACTGCTGGACATAGGTCTCCCCCATCGATCTCCAAAAGGGCCGGTTAGAAGCGGCCTGCATCCAGCGTTTCACTGCGGTCTCTTTTAGGTCGTCTGTCCATCTTGTGGGTGGACGTCCTACGCTGCGCTTACCGATCCCTGATGGTCTCCATTCCAAAATCTTTCACCATTTGGCCATCACTCCTCGTGAATTCATAGAACGTGGCTTGTCATTCCGTGTGCAGCAAGAGTGCTTCTCTCTGCTGCTGTGGTGAGATACGGCAGCTCGAAGAAACTCATTAAAATTAATTATATTTTTACGAGTAACTTCAAGCTCAAATCTCAGTGCCTCGGATACCTCAGACGTAGGCATTCCGCTCCGGTAAAATGCGATGAAAAGAGATTGACACGTTACGTTGAAATAGTTAATGATGTATGCCCAGATTAAATATGCCGCTAAATGATTGATTAAAAGGATACCTAAAGTGTTATACAACATATCCTAGGTTATACTATACCTACTATTTAGCATCCATCTACAAAATATTTATTCTACAATCTAAGCTACATTGCATATTGCTGCATTGCAATACCTAACTATTAAAAGCAAGATATGTGCCAGTAATTTGGTAATAACTACAAGTGCTATAAATTCATTCATCATAATTTATTCATCGAACCTCCCCAATTTCTACATAAGCTAGCTGCTTCCAACATAAACTAGACAAATCAACAATCACAGTATTGCTAAATTATATTTCTACGGGACTGTTTCAGACGGACGGCACCGTCTGCATCAAACTGAGGTCGCAAAAGTGCAGTCGAGTATTGACTGCAGTGCGGTCGCTCGCAGTTTAGTTAGCGGCGATATGTCTATCATGATAGGCGATATGTGCAATTTTCAGTTGCAAAGTGTGTAGACCGTTTGATGCATGGGGTGTTAAAGTCCACCAGAAAGAGGCCACATGAAAAAACGTAACAAATTTGTCAAATTTTCTTCGCCAGGTGTCTATTTCTACTGCACTTTTGTACGATTGTGTCGTAAGTATATCACATTGCCGATAAGTATCAATATAATAATCAAGGGCCTTATTGCGAAAGTCTAGTGGCAATGATGATCGCGTGCTATCCCTTTCGCGCGCATCGTGCTAGCGGGATGCCTCGCGATCACCCTTGGCCTATGGAAATCTGTGACCCACACCGTTCCATCTCATTTCTGACGCGCAGAAAAAAGATCGGCGAAGACAATTTGCGTATTCTCCACACACTCGTACCTTGAATTAAGTCCTTACCTTGAACACCTTGAACTTAGGTGGTTCCTCCTTTGTGTCCTTTTTCTTGTCGATATCGGAAGCGGCGGTGGCGGGCCCTGTGACGGTGCTCAAGGTGGAGAGCGACTGCGCGGAGGCGTGCGAGGCGCCCACCGCGGGCGACCCGGGGCGGGTGGACGCTGTATACGTGTCATGTTGTGATAGGAGGCGCCAGGCGCCAGAGAAGTGCCAGGCTTTAGAGGCGCTGGCCTCGGGGAGGTACCAGGCCTTTTAGGAAGTCACCAAGCTTTTTGAGAGGCGTCAGGCTTTAGGGAAGCGCTGCGCTATAGTCCGATGGTTGGCTGGTAGCACTGAGATTGTAATTACAGAATTTTCAAAGCATTCACTCAAATCAATGAGTATTTAATGACCTGATTGAAAGGATTCGAGGAAATTTGATCTGATTGTAGGTTTTCAAACATTCTTGATTTGAATATTTTGTTTTGCCGTGGTCTTTTGCGGTGTTTGTTTACCAAATTTTAAGGTTTTTATGCCTCGAGTAGGTACTATGCTATTGAATTTAGTATCTGGTGTCTGTAACGTGCTGACTCAAGTGCTGATTTGCTGATTCGTACGGATCCGTGCAATGTTTCACACCAATCAATGTAGCCCTATGGCATTAGTAAAATTTGGCAGTATGTGTTAGTCACTTGCCTTCATCATCCGGCTGATAGAAAAGGTGGAGGCCTTTTCCTAATAAAAAGAGGAAAGAGGAGAATGGATGGGTAATAAATATAGAGATTAGTCTTCTCCAACATCACTTTATATACACATTTTGTGCCTAAACTTCGTGGTTTCCCCCGTGGTTGTGTATTTACACTATCGTTAATGCCAATTGCAGTTCTAGTTTGCAAGCGTCTTTTGACATGGCTGCTACATGTATTGCCAATATGTAGCATTATGTACAGCTGCTAGGTTTTGACCCATATTCTATTGTGTGATGTGATGATATATAAGTCTTCGAGATTACTACTCACAGAGTTGTAGCAGGATAGACACCGCGACCACGTCAACTTGTATGAAAACCCAGCGTACCGCATGTTTTCTATTATGTAGGTACGTCACGATACAATAACACTTTATAGACACCACAGAAAGAATACATAGAGGTACAAAAGGCGGTCTTATCACAAGAGTTGTTTAGTGGTAGTTTATCTTCGCGATCTATTTATACGGCCACCTTTCGAAGAGTTTTTACTATAGCGGAATTTGTTTTTTTTTTGTAATGACGTCTGCCGAGCAAAGCAACTGCCAAGGCGACGGATCTAGACCTAAATTATGCGGCGTGCTAGTTGGAGCGTTCACCTCAAGATAAGCCACAGACATGCGAAATAGTTGAAATGCGGGATCTGTCCTGATAAAAATCTGTGATAAAATTGCTTCTGGAATGGATCCGTCAGGCGTTTCATTTTGTACAATGTAGGTAATAAGATTTAAAAAAATATATACTGTACCGAGAACCAGTTGTCTGGATAAATCAAACATAATTATGTTTTAAGACAACTCACTCACACGAAATGTAACGTAAGTACCTACAATGTGTTTAAAAAAAATGTCTAATCACAGAAATCTTCATAGTAAAGTTGTTACAAAAGAATAATATATCATAAGGACAGTCGTTTTTCTAATTGCTGTCTAGTATAAATATTAAGTTAGTTATAAGCTTTCTCGATTTGATAATCTAAGCAATTTTAGTCAAGATAGTCTCGATGGATCAATTAAAACTTCTGTCTTGTATACTTCCATCCTGACACGTCAGTCTGGCGCTGTATATTGTCGTGCTAAAGCTGCTAGTCATCGTAGACTGAATCATTTGAAGGCTGATTATTACTAATTCGTTTATTCAAACTCTAGGGAAAATTGCTACTCTTCAAACTGACTCTTTTAACCGGAGTATTCCGTTAGCTCCGGTCTTGATTATCTAAAAACTTCCCTTCACAACAAAATGTAAAAAAAAACTGACTCCTTTTTATTGTTTGAGAAGGAGGATTAGAATAATTAGTTGCCCATATCATCACACCACACTCCCTAAAGGTAGCCCTAATGGCAGTAGTCCTACTCACGGTTGAACTTGTTATTGCTGGTATAGAGCTTGCCCAGCAAGCCCAGCGGTGGGCGCGGCGGCGCCAGCAGGATGCCCTCCCACCAGAACACCTCCTTGCATTGCAGACGACCGGACTCTTCACCAGTCTCTAATGGGGGTACAGGAAATATAATTCAGTCAGTCATTATGGCATGTTACGAAGAGTTGATTGAAAAAAAAATAGATAAATAGATAGCAAAAATAGCCATAGAAAATGTATTTTAATAAAAATTTGATATTTTAAATCAGATTTACCCTATCGTTAAATATTTGAGTCTTAGCGCTTATCTTCATCACGCGCCGGGCGGGCGGCCAGTCCACACTTTCCTGTGCCATTTGCCCGCGCTTCCTCAGCACCCTGCACGCACGGTCGAGTTATCCCCGAAAAGCGTGACTTTCATGTCCCGCGCGGGACATTTAGGACGTCCCGCCAACGGGACGTCTGGCAACGCTGTTGGCATCGCACTGAGCTGTGCACCCTACGAAAGTACGACGATTAAATCGTCGGACTAACAATTAGATTTAGGTAGTAGGTAGGTACTTCGTAAATTTGGTATATCTATCTATAGGTACAAATTACCTTCCGAACTTTAAAGCCGATTAGAAACTGCACTGGTGTTTCATTTGGGAGTTTCATCTGCTAGCGTCTACTTAAGCAATTTTAGCTCCTAGAACCAACTGTGGCTGGCTTCTTGCCAGCTACCAGAGCAGTTCACGTGATATTGGGTAATGGTTGCACCCACCGCGCTGTACAAGCCTGGTGACTCTCTCGGGGAACATCAGCTGTGGGGGGCGCATGGCGATGATGTCGCGGTATTTCGTGTAAACCTCTAGCACTGCTGCATCATTAGAAAGCCGCTCGTCGGGCACGTGCTCGCGGAACTGGCAACCCTGGGGAAGAGGGATAGGCCGTTTTTAGCTTTTCTTTTGTGGTGCATAGTTCGGCGATCAGGGGGGTTAGACAAGACCCAATCACTGTTAGCGTTAACGCCTGCGGAAAGATGTACATAATTGTATTAAAATGACATTGACAATGAGTCAATGACATTAGCATGAGAGAAATTATCTCAAGCTAATGTCATTTTCATACAATTTCATCTTTCCTCAGGCGTGAACGCTAACAGAAAGTGGCTCTTGTCTAGACCCCCAGTTTGACGAGACAGATAGACGGAAAGAAGTTGTGGATCTGTGTGAATTCCAAATGCACACAACAGAACGGAACGAATGAAGTCTCGATATCGGACCAATACTTTTTTCGAGTTTCCGTGTAAAATGAAGATATAGATCGATTTTGTTTCAGAAGTATGATTTCGAAAAATCTTTTGTTTTCCTCTTTGTGTCATAGGTCTTCTGACTAGGTGGAAAACCTTAACATGCTTGCTAACGAAGTCCTCCCTGATACTGCAAGGATGTCCCCTGAAAGACTCACAGTATTTCTGGTGATGGTCTCGAAGCGGTAGGCCCTCTCGCCGCAGCACGGGTACCGGCCGGCCGCCAGCGGAGCCCGACCTTCCACGCAGAGCATGTGCGGTGGCTGCTCGTGGTGCGAACACCATTCCATCTGTGGAGATAAAGTGGTCGCCATCTATGATTTATTTTATTTTACATGGAAAACAAACAGCTGCTAACAAACACGGTAGATACGAGATAAATAGTAACACAAAAGCCAAAGTATGAATTATAGTGTAAATGCCTCGTTGCAACACCAACTTGGGCATGGATAGAAAAATTGAATTTAGACAGTAGATAAAACAGATGATAAGTAGTATTAACAAAATTAAGTTTTTTTTTATATATTAAATTGAATTAACTATTAAAAAGGTTAAAGGAATAGATAACAGCCAAATTAAGATTATAAAACCACATACAAATTCACAGAATATTTTTATTTTTATGTTTCTTTGTAATTCTATTTTTAGTATTATTAAATTTCACTTTTATTGTGTCAATTTATTCGTTATTTTTTCGTCTTTGATGCAAAACCGAAAAGAGACTTGCTGATGCACCTGATAGGCAGGGAAGTATGTGTCGCACAGCTGGCACCGCATGAAGTGGCAGTCGGCCCACAGCCGCCAGTAGACGCGCCGCCAGGAGCGCAGCTCCCCGTACAGCCACGTGATGTACTCGTTCAGGCTCCACGTCGCGTCCCTGCAAGGAACAGCTGCTTACACCACTGGCCTTTTACACTGTATGGAACCTCTCTGGACTTGAACGAGTCCAGAGAGGTTGATGCCTGAAGGTTCCTGAATAATTGCCAGCTTTATATTAGCTTTTCTTGTAACTTGCAAACTAATTACAATGTAAACAAATCTTGGAAGTCAGCGTACTGATCTGATGATGCAACCAGAAAGTGAATAGTGGAATTCTTCAATGGCTATGAGTAGGAGTACCTGCTAGCTTGGGGTCATTTGAATTGTTTCAACGAGTCCCACCCCATAGGTAGGTACCAAGAGTTCTATACTAACCTCTCTCCATCATCAGAACCTCGTCACCAAAGATAACTCGAGTTTGGGGTCGGTTATTTAACGAGTCACAACTGTTCTAAATTATATTAATAATTTTCATACACCTGGGGCCTTACGGACAACAGCTAATTGCGGCACCTAATCCGCTCAGTTGGAAAATCACGCGAACGTAAACCTTATCGCGCCCAGATACGGTTTGCGGTCGCGTGATTTTCCAACTGAGCGGATTAGCTGTTGTCCGTAAGGCCCCAGAGCGTGAAAAATTGTAATAATTTTTTTTGCGTGATGTAGGTAGGTATAGTGGTATAGTGAAAGTTAGTACGTACTTGGTATGCGTGGATATAACGTTGCCCCGTCTGTCGATGCGCATGGAGGCCGGCTGGCACGGGACCTGCTCAGCTATGTGCCTGCCCAGGAGTTTGTTACATCTGCAAGGAAGCGGTAGCAATTCGGTGGAATGCATGGTTTTGATATGAACATTATTGTAATAGTTCTAGATCTCAGCTCAGACAAACAAGGGAGAAATAGTAAGGTGGCGTGGCGGGTGCGAATGCATCTGGTCTAAATCAGGCTTGATATATATTCGAACTCACCCAGCAGACGATCTTGCCGTCCTCATTGTAAGTATGTGGACTATTGGTGACGCTACAAATTTCTTGTGAGCGTGAAAAATTACTAATTGAGTAGGTAGGTAGGTACTACTCTAAAGAAAGACAATAGCGGAACGCAAGAGCGTAGCTCGGAAATTTGCCTAAAAACGGTTTTAACTTAGATGGCGCCGTAATTTGAGCGTTCTATAGGTTGTCTCGAACTTCCGTAAGCGCTGCAGTCAGATAGCGTACGAAAGAGTTCTACAAATTACCGTAGCGCTAGTATCGTAGTCAAGTTTCGCAGCATTTCAAGAGAACAAAGAAATCCACCATCTACTAGTATGGGTTGCGCTAATTAGTCTAAGTCTATCTTCCTTGGTACTACCATAGATAAACATATATACTAGAACTACTTACAGTTTTTGCGTTACGCGGTAGGTAGGTACAGTAATTTTTTTAAATGAAATTCGGAGACATTTGAACACAAACTATAATTATTATTGTAAAGACATTTTTCCCTTGTTCGAGTGATCTGAGTTTTAGATGCTAGTGACGTGTGTTACTTGCTACACTTGAAGAGCGTCGCGAGCGTGGAGTAGTGGCCGCGCAGGGTCTCCGGCACGGGCTCCGCCAGCGACAGGATCATCTTGCAGTAGAGACGAGACTGGATCTTGTCCTTGCGGTCCTTCACGGTCTCCAACTCTGCGTTCGTGTACATCGCGGCCAATCTGAACAGAACTACCTACTGTTTACATTATACATTACAAAGCTTCTTTCATAGTTTGTAGGGTTCCGTACCCAAAGGGTAAAAACGGGACCCTATTACCACAGAAGGACTGGGTATAAGGCAAGAAAAATTTCTGATTTCACCCGCGCGTCTCTCATCACCCGCATTAGTGTGAAACACAACCACGGGAGCGCGGCAGTCGCGCGCAGCTAAAGTGTACACAACTCGCGCACTCGACCTTGTAAAGCGGCAAGGAGCAATAACACACAGGATATAGGCATAGTGTTGGTGCACTTGGTGTTTTGGCGATTAGCTGAGTTCGGTCGCGGCGCGCAAAACCGTAAATTGTTTATTTCACTTTTCAATATTGTATTTGTTATTTATTTTTAGGTTTTCTACAATATAAAAATAATAAAGTATATAAATTAAATTGATATAACCTAAATAAATTCTCTAATTAAAATATTACGCTGGAGACAGTTTCAGAAAGCTAAACATTAAACTAAACATTAAACTAAACTAAACTAAACTGAACTATGCTATGCTTTGCTAGGTTGAACTTGCCGGGATAAGACCAAAAAACCCAAAAACCTCGTGGCACGGGGTACCCGATCCCGGGTCATATCTCCTAAACCAGACCTTAAACCCAAAAAAATTACAAAAAAAACAGTTTATATTTATCTCTAGCTTTATACAATATTTAGATTTTTACTTTTGAAATCAGTGAGAAATACATTTAAATATAAATAAAGAAGGGTGAAAACCACCCCCTACCACGCCCAAATTTTGGCTCGAGGTAGTAAAGCTCATTTTAAATTTGAGTAATTTTTTTGCAGATTTTTTAAGGCTGTGGTTTAGGAAATATTTCTAGTTCTAGTTTTTAGTTTATATTATAGTCTAAGTTAGGTCTTAAGATTTTGACGACCTGAAATACCCGGCTCCTCAAACATTTTGTCCCAGGTCAATCCAGGCAAGAATAGTTAGCTTCACTGGCTATCCAACGATAGGTCATTTAGTATTTTAAGACTCGTATGTACATAGTAACTTGAGTTACTAAGTAGCGAGGCGGACCCTATATACCCGATTTTTTGAAGGTCCATAACTTTGGACACAAAGGTCCAATCAAAAATCTGACGTCATAGGCATCATTTTTTCTGGCAGACGAAGACGTTAAACTCAAAAACTCGGCTTTAGGACCTAACCCTAAAGACCCCAAATTGGGTTTGAAATTACGTAACCGGAATTTCATGTTAAAAATAACAAAAATTTTCAACATAAAAAATTCAGTGGTGTAATAAATAGACTATACATTTTTTTTTGGCTTTCTACTCTCACAATTTCAGGAAATAAATAATATTAAAAAAAAAAAAATTGTGTTTATTTAGTTGGTAGGCATAAATAATAATAAAATAGAAACACAGTAAACACACGTGTGTAGAAAATAAAAAGACGCGTCTGATAAGCCCAAATTCGGCTATTTTTGTGCAAAGGATGCCTTTCAAAATATTATAGCGCAAAAATCCGGAAAATTTTCGTAATTTTTTTCAAAAAACATCGATTATCTCAGAAACAGTACATATGAGGTCATTTTTGTAAAAAAAATTGGAAATCGGATGTCAATCCGGACTTTAGTTTATAACATTTCCTGAAACTTTCCCCCCCCCCTACCTCCCAATTTTTTCAAAATTTCGGTGCGTCGGAGACAAATTCTGCCCTGATTTTGTGTATAGATCACGACTTGGTCTTCTTACCCGGACCCCCCCTCACCAAAATCCCACACACAACCACAAAATTTTAAAAATTATAGAAAACTTTACCGGATCGTTCCACATGCCATCAGTAGCCCACGGACGTACCTCCGCCCGCCTTCAAACAACTTCCGTAAATGCATGCTATGCTATTCTATGCTATGCTATGCTATGCTATGCTTTGCTATGCTATGCTATGCTATGCTATGCTATGCTATGCTATGCTATGCTATGCTATGCTATGCTATGCTATGCAATGCTATGCTATGCTATGCTATGCTATGCTATGCTATGCTATGCTATGCTATGCTATGCTATGCTATGTTAAGCTATGCTATGCTATGCTATGCTATACTATACTATACTATACTTTGCTATACTATACTATACTTTGCTATACTAAGCTATGCTATGCTATGCTATGCTATGCTATACTATGCTATGCTATGCTATGCTATGCTATGCTATGCTATGCTATGCTATGCTATACTATGCTATGCTATGCTATGCTATGCTATGCTATGCTATGCTATGCTATGCTATGCTATGCTATGCTATGCTATGCTATGCTATGCTATGCTATGCTATGCTATGCTATGCTATACTATACTATACTATACTATACTATACTATACTATACTATACTATACTATACTATACTATACTATACTATACTATACTATACTATACTATACTATACTATACTATACTATACTATACTATACTATACTTTGCTATACTATACTTTGCTATACTATACTATACTATACTATACTATACTATACTTTGCTATACTATACTTTGCTATACTATACTTTGCTATACTATACTATACTATACTATACTATACTATACTATACTATACTATACTTTGCTATACTATACTATACTATACTATACTATACTATACTATACTATACTATACTATACTATACTATACTATACTATACTATACTATACTATACTATACTATACTATACTATACTATACTATACTATACTATACTATACTATACTATACTATACTATACTATACTATACTATACTATACTATACTATACTATACTATACTATACTATACTATACTATACTATACTATACTATACTATACTATACTATACTATACTATACTATACTATACTATACTATACTATACTATACTATACTATACTATACTATACTATACTATACTATACTATACTATACTATACTATACTATACTATACTATACTATACTATACTATACTATACTATACTATACTTTGCTATACTATACTATACTTTGCTATACTATGCTATGCTATGCTATGCTATGCTATACTATACTATACTTTGCTATACTATACTATACTATACTTTGCTATGCTATGCTATGCTATGATATGCTATGCTATGCTATGTTATGCTATGTTATGCTATGCTATGCTATGCTATGCTATGATATGCTATACTATACTCTGCTATACTATACTATACTATACTTTGCTATACTATACTAAGCTATGCTATGCTATGCTTTGCTATGCTATGCTATGCTATGCTATGCTATGCTATGCTATGCTATGCTAAGCTATGCTATGCTATGCTATGCTATGCTATGCTATGCTATGCTATGCTATGCTATACTATACTATACTATACTTTGCTATACTATACTATACTATACTTTGCTATACTATACTAAGCTATGCTATGCTATGCTATGCTTTGCTATGCTATGCTATGCTATATTATACTATACTTTGCTATACTATACTATACTATACTTTGCTATGCCATGCCATGCCATACCATGCCTTGCCTTGCCATGCCATGCCATGCCATGCCATGCTATGCTATGCTATACTATACTATACCTTGCTATACTAAGCTATGCTATGCTATGCTATGCTATGCTATGCTATGCTATGCTATGCTATGCTATGCTATGCTTTGCTATGCTATGCTATGCTATGCTATGCTATGCTATACTATACTAAAATAAACGAAACACGCGAAAACCCGTTGGTCCAGTTGGTAGTGAACCTACCTTCTGAGCTTGGAGGCGTGGGTTCTATTCCCACCTAGGACAAACAGTTATGTGATGAACGTATGTGTTTGTTCTATACCTGGTTGTTAATAACTATAATCTATTTAAGTATGTTTGAATTATTTAATTTAATTTAATTTATGAAATTATAAATAAAAAATAAAAAAATGTTAATTATTATTATATTTAATTATTCAACAAAAATTATATTTTACTTAATAATTTTGATTTTTAGTAGTCTTTCTGACTGTCTCTCTCTCTCTTTCTCTCTCCACACGAAACACTTAGACTCTTGTAACTATATTACCGAGCGTACATAATAATAGATGCCCTAATGATAGATGGCCTAGTCGTATCCATAATTATTAATACCTGTAATTTTTTCATAGTAGCTTTACCTAGTCTGTGCTCTAGGTCATTGGCAACACTTGGTTGCCGCATCAAATGGTCGCGTTCAAGCCATAGATTTTTTATGTTATCCATTGTTTGAAAATACAGAAGGTGTTGATATAATCGCACTCGGAAGATAAATCTAGGCGAATAGCAAGCGCGTGCGTCCTTCCCCGTTGGAGCATAGTGCGGTACTGAGGTTGAACGGAGCGTGTTTCGCCATTTAGATACAAAGCGCAACAGAATAAGGTTGAATATCGGACTTGCCGTTTGACCGAATAGTTGCTTAGAAGTAAAGGACGTAAGTCTCAAATCGAATATAATTTATTATGAGAGTACTAATTAATCTAGATAAATTTTGTCTTAGCACTGGAAAACAAACTATATTTTCCTTCGATGAGTATTTATTTTAGATATGTGACTGAAGTTCTATCCAACAAAAAATCAAAAAAATCAGCAAAACGGCACCATTTTGAAAACAATAAAGTATCGAGTAAATATCTTGCTATTATGTTTCTGTCTTAGTGCCGGAAAGAAAATGAATTGAAAAATCACATATATCCATTATTACGTTGATAGGATATTTGGTTTAGTTAGAATATCATGGCAAATTAGCATAAAATTTCGGAGGGCAACTAAACTAATAACTATTCAAATAACCCACCCCTGACCGTTCCCGGCGCAAAGGTACCCAAAATACTCGCTGCGTTACCGCGTTGGATGGCAATGGCCAACCTTTGCACCTTTGTTTTTAATAGCTATTACTAAGCAGTGGCGTAACTATAGGGTGGCAGGGCTGGCAAAATGCCACGGGCCCCCGACCCAAGAGGGCCCGGCACAAAAGACCGCAAGCGCAGAAATAAATTTATGACATTGCACCTGAGTTATATTTTATATAACTTAAAAAATTATATATAATTTTTAAAGCTTAAAATCCATTAAAGACCACAATACAAATTCAAATTAATTCAACACATCCTAAACAAAAATGAGTTGATCAATTTTAGAACGCATCTAAAATTTATCAATTTTAGATCAAAATGTTATTGAACTTAAATTGTTATTTCATTGTAAATGTATAAACCCATGCTCCTGAAAATATTTTTTTAAGTATTAGTAGTGTTGGGTAACTACTTTAGTGGTTTATTAAAGTTAAACTAAGAACAACATGACGAATTTATTTAATAGGGCCCCATCAGAATTTGCCACGGGTCCCAAATTATATAGTTACGCCTCTGTTACTAAGCCTACGATATTTCTCTCTGTCTGTCTGTCTGTCTGTCTGTCTGTCTGTCTGTCTGTCTGTCCGTCCGTCCGTCCGACTGGCCAACCGCACGATACTGTGGCCAAAGTACAAATATTCGATACGTAAAATATACTTATCGATTTCCATACAATCTTCAAACTCCAATCTTCGAATTAAACTTAGTGTTTTTTAGGATTCTGCCGTTGTTCAACTTGCCTGGTGAGTAGCGCGTCGCTGAGGCAGGCCAGGTTGGTGGACGTCTTCACGATGTCGCTCATGTGCGCGTGACAATAGATCAGGCAGTCGTGTAGCAGGGGCTCCATCTGCAACGAGAAATATTAACATTTCTCAGTTAGAAATATAGGAATCACAGTCTTTCGACCGTTTTGATGTAAAATAAAACATGACACTAAGTTTTGCTTCAGTTTTCATAATGGAAACAGTCAGGGACTGGAATGCCACCACATCTACGCCATCCCAACCGTCAGCTTGTGGTCAATCGTGTTTCTTTCTTGTGCCCTGAAAATGTAGCCAGTTTTTTTATCGCGTAGGTATAGTGATAGGTAAGTCGCGTTTGACCACCAATTCGCCTGTTGGTAAGCGAAGATGATGCACGCAGACTTAGAAGATATCTATTCATTCTGACCTTGAAAACTCCTAGATTATATTTCTCATGAAGCAGCAGGCAACAGGTCCTTGGCTGTGTGGATTAGAAACGTAGAATCAAAACGTTTCGATATACCTACTTATAAAAATCCAAGAAAAATTCACAATGTAGGTAGGTACATATATGTGGATACTCCAGCTCTTTATTAAAACTCTTCAAAACGCGAGTTAATCGAGTTCTAAAGGGTCGGCAACGTATTTGTGATGCCTCTGGTGTTACAAGTATCCATAGGCGACGGTGACTGCTTACCATCAGGCAGCCCGTCTGCTTGTTTGCCTCCTATGGCATTAAAAAAAACTATAATTATGAATAGTTCAAGGAAAGAGGTAGTATAAAACAAGGCTTCTAGGCAGTCTTAATATGCTTAACCTATGTGTAGAAACACTTAGAATTATTATGATTAGTAATTAGTCTGGGGGTGTCTTTAAATCACGAGTGAATCGGTTTCTTCTAGGCAAGCGTGCTCCATCGTAGACCGCATCATCGCGTAACATCAGGCGTGATGGTGGTCAAAGGCAAACCAATTTAATATATTTAAAAAAAAACATTTTTGTTTTATTTAATAACTAGCGACCCGCCCGCCCGGTTTCGCACGGGTGTAATTTACGTGCGTAGCCGGGGCGGGTCGCTAGTTATACAATACATATAAACCTTCCTCTTGAATCACTCTGCGACAGCGACTGTTTTATGGTATGTAGTAATAGTGATATGCCTCTAAAATCAGCACGCTAATTCTTAGGCCTTTTGAAGGGCTCTACTTGTTGGATATCTACCTGCAGAAAGGACGCGGAGACAAGGATGGGCACCACGTTGTGAGGATCCAGGAGTGGCCACTCCGCCACCAGGATGCTGTCCCGCTTCACCCACCGCATCAGCCAGTCGAATATCTACACAACATACGAGCTGAAACAAAAACTACTTAGCCAACAGTCACACACAGCTATAACGCTTGTTTGCCATCATAATATAGCATAAAAAAATTGGCCCTGGCACTGTAACTTGTGCTTCTAAGAACAAAACGCCTGTTTAATTTATACAGTGTGTAAGGGGAACAGTCTCGAAGCCAAAAGAAGGTAATTGTACTCATCATTATGAATCACTTTTAGTATGGGACCAGCCTTGAAATCGCAAATCGTTAATTTTTAAGTTTTTTACATTAAAAAAATATTATTGAAACTGACGTGGTTTTCACACATTTTATTTATATTACACGGGAATTACTCACGTAAAATTAAGCCGGTTACTCCGACTATAGTTTCAACCGCATTAGACGGCCTTTTGACCGGCTTAATTTTACGTGAGTAATTCCCGTGTAATATAAATAAAATAAAAAGGTATAAAATACATTTTGACAAGGTAGAATGGAACAAGGTAGGATTCCAAGGAATCAAATCGAAAAATTGAGTCGAATGTATGGAATTCCTAGGTGTTTTGGGGATCCGCGAATGTTTCATGGAAGAAGTCCCACACGGCAAACAGCGGAACTCAATTTCCATGTTGTAGTTGTCAGGTATTGTTACTATGTTCGGAGGCTACAGAGATTTGGGGAGGCAATAATGTACGACACAGATAATGTACGGCATGATATTGTACGGCATAATAATGCACAGCATGATAATTGGTGTACATGTACATGGAATATCATGTTGTACAATATCGTGCCGTGCAATATCATGCCGTACATTATCAGATCGGTCCAATAATGCACAAGCGATAATGTACAGCATGATATTCCATGTACATGTACACCAATTATCATGCTGTGCATTATTGTGTCGTACAATATCATGCCGTGCATTATTGACTCTGTTTAATAATGTACACCCCGATTTTGTACAGCATGATAATTGGTGACCATAAAAATTCAAAACTGATGCTTCGTTTAGACGTAGACATTCCACGTCGAGTGTATTAGGTACAAATGAAATGAGTGACAGATCCGACACAGAGCATCCGGACTTGAGTAGGTTAGGTTCGAAATGGGTCACAGAACCGACACAGAGCACCCCGACTCCACCTAGTCTTGTGGTCCCTACCCCTAGAGTGTATATAAAAAGCGCGGGAGCCAGAAGCTCAAGGGAGGTCCTGAGTGAGAGCGAGCCATACGAGATCGAGCGTAGCGAAGGTCGAGTGTGGCGAAGCGACACTCAGGGGCGACCGCAAGAGCTTCTGGCGGGAGCCCACCTGGAGTCAGACTTGCGTTGGTTAGGTTCGAAATGAGTGACAGGTCAAACACAGTTTTACTCTTCTCTCCGCCTCACCACCAAAAAAATTTGATGGTTCTCATATTTTTAATCTGTGACTATCTTACACTATCTTGTTCAAACGAAGCATGGAATCGACAGACGTCATAGACTCAACAGCCAATAAGAGCAGAGACATTTCAGCAAAATTAGCCAATAGGGAGATGCCACCTTTTATCATGTTGTACATTATCGGTCGTACATTTTCGGCCCGTTTCGAGAAAACACGGCCTGTATTGCACGACATGATAATGTACGGCATAATAATGCACAGCCCGATAAAACGTGGACTTTTTTCTCGTACATGGATTATTGGCTGTGCAATCCTGGCTGTGCATTCCTTGCCGTACTTTATAGACACGGGCCGATAATTGACGGCCAGTATTGTACGACATGGATTGTACAACATGATATTCGATGTACATGTACACTAATTATCATGCTGTACATTATCATGCCGTACAATATCGTGTCGGCAAATATCATGTTGTACATTATAGACACCCGAGATTTGTATTAATTTGAGAGTCGGGAACGATGGCTAAAGTTGTAAAACACAAAAGTAAAGCTAGCCGCAAGGATTAGCCGTAAGGCCCCAGAATTATTCTGATTTCTTTCATGAAAAGCACTCTAAATCGCTCATTTCCTGGGGCCTTACGGATAACAGCTAATTGCGGCACCTAATCCGCTCAGTTGGAAAATCACGCGAACGTGAACCTTATCGCGCCCAGATACGGTTTGCGGTCGTGTAATTTTCCAACTGAGCTGATTAGGTGCCGCAATTAGCTGTTGTCCGTAAGGCCCCTGTTGACACAAAAAAACATCAACAAAAGTCAGGTTTTCACCTGTATATCGCAATGCACCGATATATCCATGTCTTCCAACCGTTGGCCCGCAGTGACGTCAGCGAAGTACCCCATCTTAGACACCAGCAGCTTTTGAGCACACCTGAAGTCTTTCTTCAGCCCTTTCACTTCATCGCACACGTGGATTTCTACATCACCACTGGAAAAATGAGCAAAAATAATTCCGATACCGGGAATCGAACCCGAGCCTCCTGGGTGAGAGCCAGGTATCCTAGCCACTAGACCATATCGGATGATACTTCAATGTCGGAATTTTTTTAACTAAACCTAAAATTTTGTGTAATCATCATCATCATTTTAGCCGCACGCAACTTCATAGGTACGCAACTTCATAGGTATATTTATGTTACATTGAGCTTAAATTACGATGATTATATTTTTTTAAATTTTTGATAGTGGTTTAGCGATGACAAACAGCTGCTTCCTCGATCTATAAATATTTTAGTAAATTATTATGTATGCAAAGTTTTATATGTACCTTCTATTTTATTTATTTTTTTATTTTGTGAGCGCGCGGTGAATGTGAGCACCATGTCAAACCAACTGTGGTTTTTTGGTGCAACAATATGCAACAAACTGTATTATTTGTGTAAAGTAAATAAATTAAAAAAAAAAAAAAAAAAAAAGCCATAGAACGTCCACTGCTGGACATAGGCCTCCCCCACCGATTTCCAAAAGGGCCGGTTGGAAGCGGCCTGCATCCATCGTTTCCCTTATTTTGTGTAATATCTAGTATATTTATGTTTATCTATGGTAATTTTATCAAGTATTTAGTTTTACATAATAATTATAGAGGTCACTTCTCATAGTACTGTCTGATTCATCTATGAATAGGTACTAAATAAAACGATAATACTTAATAAAACTTACTCTTGTTTTTGGTTATTCTTTTCTTGCGCTGCAATTACTGAAGACTTGCGTCTTCCTAGTCTGTCTCGAGACTCTTTTTCATTCATGAAACCTAAAAAAAAAACGTTAAATTACCAATAGGTAGGCTAATAGTCTAGCAATTATCTAGTCTAGCTAATTGGCAAATCTTACCTCCAAAACTAGCAAGCTTCTTTACGTCAGTAGAACTTGTCGAGGACACTTTTTTGATGATTGGTGTATAAACGCTTGTAGTTTTACTAGGTTTCTTGTAGCCAACGAGGTAAGGAAGGATAGAATCCAATATTCCTTCGTTTATTACCTAAAACGTAAACTTGATGAAAGCGCTATCTCTTGAACTATTTTGCCAACATCACATTTGTACGTGTTTTAGCGTACTTTATTATTATATCCAAATAAATAATATACATTTTTATTTGTTTACATAACTTCGTGTAGTTATTTACTTACGTCATTTAACTTGCAATTTAGATTTGCTTCAGTCCATACACCAAGCATTTCTACTCTTGCTTCAGGTGGCAATGATTTTCTTCGACCCTTACCTATAACAAACGTAATTCACAGCATATACCACAGATGGCGCTAAAACATAAAATTTTAAAAATTAACCTTTCCTACCTTCTAATTCACTGCAACTGTATCTCTTCACGATATTCTCTTCTGACTTCTTCTTTTCTAACGTGGTATCACTTTTGCTGCACACAGGTTTCGGGTCTGTATACGCAGATTGTTGTAAAAGATTTCTCTCCTGCTGTTCAATCACGTGGTTTATAACTGTAAGTTTGGTCAACTCTTCCCAGTTTATCTTCATGCCTTCGTCTTCGTCGCCTTCAAGATGTTCGTAAACTTGATAAGCAGTCTTCATGAAGTCAAAAAAGTCTTTGACGGTGATTACTTCAGCAGGAGCATTGCTTTTCACGATAGAGTTTCTTCTTGACACTGGTTCCGACTTCACAGGACTTCTCATGCTCTTCGCATCGCCTTTTTGCATAAACATAGATGAGGGGTCCACCTCCGGGTTAGGGCTTGCCATTTTGTTAGCTATGTAGGTATATTCTGCGTTACTTGAATTTTACTTGCATTATTGATCTAATAAGCCACCTAGATACAAAAGTAGCCAAGTGTAAGTTTCGTTAACTTTCATAGACCGAATGCCTATGGATTTGACTCTAGTTTTGAGCCAACGCGAATTCAGGAATATAGTTATTTATTTCGAAATGTGGACGAAAATATATTGGAATATTTTATTACCTATTGTTTAAAAATCTTGAAAATGTTTTGTTTAATGACGTTCATTGCCAACAAAATGTGTCTGCAATGTCTGTCATTCAAATCGATGTCCGCTTCAGTCTGAGGTTTGAGTTGAGTCAACCTTTTACGTTACATGGTTCCAGTTATGCAGCTGATGCCCAGGTCGAAAGGCTCAAACAAAAAGGGATGGCCTGACGGCACTGACCCCATTTTACTGTTTTTATCTTAGGGTATTATTTAACTATGTGTATCTACACAAGATTTTGGTTTTTTAATGTATCTAGATGCTTTTAGCTTTTAGTAACCGTATCCATGCCATGTCTACGTTAAACGTTTTGTTCTACGCATTACTTTGTTTATATCGGATTTTTATAAAACCGGATTTCTATAAGGTGTAATTATCTTATGCGTAAAGGAACGTAATAACTGTAAAAAAAGCTAACTGTCAAAGAATATAGTCTTTGATTGGTGATATGTCATATCAATTTTACTGTATTATTTTGTTGTCCAACAAAGTTATTTAGAATGTTCCTGGCTGTATTTTATTATGGAAAGTTATCAGCCCGAACATGACAAGGGCGTCCTGTTGTCTGACACGTTTTGGAGGACCACAAAGCGCGCACTCCCGGGCAGACCTCTCCAAAGAGTTGGCACAAACGAGGTTATGTCCGGGTCTTCGTATCAGCAGTTCCAGGCGTCCGTGAATGACGCCTGGGACCTCGGTGACGACGACATCATCTCAGGAATCGCAGAGACCAGAATATCGAGGGCTATATCACAAACCGCAGCTTTAAATGTCTTAAATTCACACAGGAATAGTAACAGAACTGTAAACAAAAGTGACGTAAAGAAAGAGATTGTGAAAAAACAAGATGAAGATAAGAAGAGTGAAAGGAAGAAGGTAGTGGCTGATCCGGGTGGTGGCGCGGTCCCCATCCGGCACTACCCGGGGCGCCCGCGGCCCGTGAGGCTCTCTGCTTTAGCTTCAAGGGAAGAAAGCAGTGAGTCAAAGTTGGAGAGGTTTCAGCAGCTCAACGATAACGCTGTTATAGATTTGGATGAGCTTAAACAGTTAAGCTGGTCTGGCATTCCAGTCAAGGTGAGTTTGAGTACAGTTACTGCAATTATACCATACAAAATCAGTTTTTAATTGACTTGTCATCTCGGCATGACAACATAACAAAGTAATTCAACAGAGAACTAAAGTCACCATCATAGCTCTAAGAATTAGATGAAGTAGCAATGGTATGGCCATAATTTATTAGCCGAAGTACCAAAAACGGCTGAAGTACATGACTTCTATAATGGAGACCACGATAGGCAAACATAGTACAGGGTCCTTACGGTTACCTCTTAACGCAGGCTCGAAACAGCATAGTGCGGAAAATCACGCGAATATGGACCTTAACATACCGAGATACGGTTTGCGGTCACGCTACTTTTCACAATCACCAAAACAGAATCACTTAAAACAGGTAGAGCCGTAAGGCCGGGCACCCTACAGCTAGGGCGATGTGTGCCAACGTAGCCAAAAACAATCACTTCTAATGTATTCCACATTAGAAGAGACCTGCATCCAGCAATAAAATAAAAATATGCAAGGTTCCATCAAGTAAGCTAACAGGTCATTGTACTCATTATAAACAGCTGTTACAATGGAACCAGCCCGGGAATGACGTCATAACTTGCTATAGTGCGCTCTCTGACTAGCATGACATTAAAAAACTTATTTATTTATGAACAAATTTTAATTTTGTTTTCATTGATGAACTTTATTTAACCATTGGAGTGAACAAGCGACCTGCGGCCGGTCGCGTAGCAAAGGTCCGCATGCGGCAAGCCGGGTGCAGATCGAAAGTCATCTGTTTTTTTTTCATTCTGCCACGTGCAGCCAAATTCGTAAAATTGCGATTGCCACCTGACTAATTATGATTACCTTTTTTATGAGGTAATAAAAAATTAAATACAGGCCTATTGTCATTTGAGTCAATTTGTTCTGTTTAAAGTAGGTCTCTAACAAAGATAAGCTTCACTTGGAGCAAAACAATGGTTGATAGTGATGAGACATTAGTCTGAGATCATCGGATGGTTTCAGTGAGTGATCCTCGGTTTTTAACACAATTTTGACAATGTAACCAAATCTTGGAAGTTGTTTTTATCCTGCTTCCATCATCAGACCCTCGTTACCACTGACCCCTTGAGTTTAAAGGTCCTTTGGTATGTTAAACAAGTCATATTGAGTTTTTTTTTTTGTAATGAGCTTCAGTGCCCATTGTTCGTTAATGGGTTCTTGTTACTACGCCGATGCTATCTCTCCTAGAGTCGGAGTGTGGAACTCTCGTGCAGTACAAGCAGATTATTGAAGCTAGAAAAATACTTTGAAACTAAAAATTCTGATCATATTTGCCAAGTTTTTGAAAGTAAGATTGTAGCTGGTAGCCTATATAGTGAAATATTGAAATAAAATTGCCAAGTTGTTGAAAGTAACGCAGCCGCGCACGTGCATTCACCTTGAAAAAGACTGCCAATGCGGTTGAAACTATAGTCGAAGTGACCGGCTTAATCTTACGTGAGTAATTCCCGTGTAATATAAATAAAAATTGTTGAAAGTAAGATTGCAGCTGGTAGCCGATATACTTAGTGAAATCTATATATATAAAAGCGAAATTCATCTACTCACTCACTCATTAAACACGAAATCTCAAAAACTACTTGACCTACGAAGCTGAAATTTGGCAGGTAGATTCCTTATGGGGTGTAGAGGTCCGCTAAGAAGGATTTTACGAAAGGGCCGAATTAAGGATGACAAAAGGGGGTTGAAAGTTTATATGAAAGTCTACGCGTACGAAGTCGCGGGCAACAGCTAGTATGGAAATAAAATTGCAAAGTTTTTGAAATTAAGATTGTAGCCGGTAGCCGATATACTATTATAGAGAAATATTGAAATAAAATGCTTCCAATGAGCTCTGTATATGTTACTGCAATTGTCAAAGGTAAAAATAAACTTGGTTCGAGTATAACAACTGATGAGAATATGCAAAGAATACAAAAGTGTCTGTGAAACCAGTAATAAAACTTCATGAGCTGATACCAACGCCTCCATACACAAAAGGTTTCTATTATTAGACTCACTTGACATTGGAACATTTGACTCATTATGTATTCAAGTGAGTGACAACCATGAGCCACTTGTATTATTGTTTTTACTTTGTTAAAAATATTTAGTCCATGTCACACTCAATTTTCAATCATAATTATTACCTATATTGTATTGTTATTATTATTTATAATTTTTTAGTCCCTAGTCTCGATCTTATATGAATTATTTAGTCTATGTCACTTAGCAGAACAATTTTATCCCGATGAAATTCTGAAATTTCATTAGCATTTTTGAGGTAAAAAGTAAGTCAAGTAAGTTGCACTGAACGCGCAGGTCAGTGTTATACCCTGACTATGACTTGATAAAAATATTCCCATTCTGCCTATTTTTCTATCGGACTGCCCGAGCGGGCACAAAAAATCGACACCGCTTTATTGTTGATACTCCGAAAACCCGCACGAATCGCTTTGATTCTACTTTTATTATTCGAACTGCTGGTCTGTGGAATGCGCCATCGGGCTACGGTGGAGCTTCATCAGGTGAGTTGGCAGTCAAACACAAGCCTTATAATAAAATAGAAAAATCCTTTCTTGCTACCAAACTATTTGTTCAGGTATACGGGTTGCCTTGATACAAGGCTTTGTCTAGTAAGGCAATGAGCAGGCACTATTATCCGACAAATTAAGTTGTAAATAAAGATCTTTTATTTTTATTTTTTTAAGTTACGTCTGATATTTTTGGGAATTTTAGTATTAATTATGTATAAGCAGCTATGGAACATACCCGAAAAAGAAGAAAGAAACACATATATAGATGGGTCGAGTAAAGCTGTATCAACAATGTCACACACTACAGTGTTGGTTGACTGAGGTCGTCTAGTGGACATTCATTCGCGTACATTTAACTGTATTTTTTGGATGTGCTGATATGGTTACAGCCATAGTATGAACCACTGTAGGGGGCTGAAACCTTTGATTGTGATTTTCTATCTAATTCAATTTTCCTATTAGGGCCGGCGCTCACAACCGACGAGGTACGGTACGGCTAAGGATATTTTACGTTGACAAATGATTTTCAACCTTACTTTATTGAATTAAGCACTGAAATTCCCCTATTTCAACACGAATAGGCTGAAACGTCTCACGTGATGCCGCGGAATGTCGCGCCATTCCCAGGGATGCTTAGGCACATGGCCACATACCAAAGAATGCCGCGGCTCGCTGCTGCATCATGTGAGACGCATAGGTAATTTCATGTCGTTAAAGGAATGTGTGTGCTAATGCTAAGTAATTGAAACAAGGTTGAATCTATTTTTCGTCACGTGTGATGACCACACGTGGACCACAGGATCCTTCGGCCGGGCTGTCCCTAGCCTCGCCGTCTATGAACGCTGGCCCTTAAGTATTCAAAGGCCACCTGCTCACTGTTTCCTTGTTGCTTTTAATTAAGATTGGTTTAACTGTTTAAACTCTTTTAGAATCTTACCATTTTCCTCAATCTTTATTTTATTTTATTTACACACTCAATACAATAAAAAACACACTACATTAACTTAAATATTTCACCTTTACTAACGTGGTAAATTAGCATAAGAAAGAAGTGAGCCTAAAATAGTAAGCTTTGCGAAGCAGTCCTCACTAGGATGTCCCGTCTCGAGAACTACTGCAGTCCGCCTATCCCACTACACAAACGAACAAACATTTGCACCAAAAATTATAAAATCCCTTGCCAGATGTATCCATAATCCACATCTATTAGTCAACATCATCATCATCATTTCAGCTATAGAACGTCCACTGCTGGACATAGGCCTCCCCCATCAATCTCCAAAAGGGCCGGTTGGAAGCGGCCTGCATACAGCGTTTCCCTGCGGTCTCTTTTAGGTCGTCTGTCCATCTTGTGGGTGGACGTCCTACGCTGCGCTTACCGGTCCGTGGTCTCCATTCCAGAACGTTTCGGCCCCATCGGCTACCTATTCTGCGTGCTATGTGCCCTGCCCACTGCCACTTCAACTTGCTAATACGGTGGGCTATGTCGGTGACTTTCGTTCGTCTACGGATCTCCTCATTTCGGATTCGAGTTCTTAGAGAAACGCCGATTATCATTAGTATTACTACTTTTATTACAGGCGCGTGCCATAACCTGGCGGCTCCTGGCGGGCTACCTTCCTGCCAACACGGAGCGCCGCACAGAAACGCTCGAACGCAAGCGGGCTGACTACAAACACCTTGTGCGACAGTACTACGACGCGGAGAGAGATGACGACACCTACAGACAGATACACATAGATATACCACGGATGAGTCCGCTGGTAGCGTTGTTTCAGCAGCTCACTGTGCAGGTGAGGCTCAATTGTTTATAGAACAGTCGATTAAAGTAGATAAAACACTGTTTTAAACTTTACGGTTGTTCTCTATAGTTATATGATTACTATCGTCCGCCCGGCTTCGCACGGGTATCATTGGAGTTTTAGTAAAGATTCTTAATTTTTTGGTAAATATAATATAGCCGATGTCACCCGGGGATAGTGTAGCTTCCCAACAGTGGAATAATTTTTCAAATTACCAGGCCTGCTGCTGCAAGATGGGTCGACGATATAATCACTAGCGCGGGTCGAACCTGCGATCAGCACAGGACCGAGGCAGATGACAGCATGAGAGAGGCCTATACCCAGCAGTGGGATAAGGAAGGCTGTGGATGATGATGATACTGCATAGACACTATGGACTGGTGTGCAGTTACTTTGGATCTACTTATCTACGAGTATTATCTATATCTATATATATAAAAGAAAGTCGTGTTAGTTACACCATTTATAACTCAAGAACGGCTGGACTGATTTTCATGATCTATGATTTGTTGGATTCCTCCGCCCCGAATAGCACAATCGCTATAATAGGTTTTTTCTAAGCAAGCGTGCTCCACCGTAGACCGCATCATCGCTTTACATCAGGCGAGTTGGCGGTCAAACGCAAGCCTATTATTAAATAAAATAAAAAAATATCAGAAATAGCACGGAAAATCTTTATATAATTATATAAAAGCGAAATTCATCTACTCACTCACTCATTAAACACGAAATCTCGAAAACTACTTGACCTACGAAGCTGAAATTTGGCAGGTAGATTCCTCCTTATGGGGTGCAGAGGTCCGCTAAGAAAGGATTTTACGAAAGGGCCGAATTAAGGATGACAAAAGGGGGTTGTAGTAGCGAGGCCGAAGGCCGAGCTCTACGCGTACGAAGTAGCGGGTTTCAGCTAGTAAATTACATATAGTACAAAATTTATTTTCCCATACATTTTATAAAGAACGGCAAGAATTTAAGTCTATAACATTGAGATAGACAAAATTCAAAATTCATAGACAAAAAAGAAATTGTCATCTAAGTCAAAAGAGGTTGCTGTCATTATCGAGGAGGTTGCTTCAAGGAGGTATAGCGCAGCCAGTCTCTTTATAAAAAGTGCATAACAGATAATGTTTTGTGTTGCATTGCAGGTTATGTTCGAGCGCATCCTGTACATCTGGGCGATCCGGCATCCAGCCTCCGGCTACGTGCAGGGAATCAACGACCTGGTGACACCGTTCTTCATGGTCTTCCTACAGGTGCGGCCATAGCTTCATCACACCAAATATATCGTATTCGTATACCAAAATTCTACACTAACTATAGACTTAATTCATACATGTTGACAGTAACCAACAACTTTAACACCATCGATTACCACAATTTTTTTAATGTTACGATAGACACCATGACATGATTTTGTTACTTTTTGGAAATTCACACTCATTGATTTTATATCTTCAATAATGTGAAAATGTGTGAGCGAGAGAGCTGCAGAGGGTATACAGGCCCCTTAAAGTCATTTTCCGCGTCTGTCTGTATGGCCGCTAACTCCTCCTAAACCACGCAACGGATTTTGATGCGGTTTTCACCATCAGTTAGATAATTTTTCACGAAAGATTTATATATAACTAGCGGTCCGCCCCAGCTTCGCACAGGTATAGATTATAGCCTATGCCACCCGGGGATAGTGTAGATTCCCGTCAGTGAAATAATTTTTCAAATCGGTTCAGTAGTTTCGGAGCCTATTCGATGCAAACAAACAATCAAATCTTTCCTCTTTATAATATTAGTATAGACTAGCGACCCGCCCGCCCGGCTTCGCAAGGTATAATTTACGTGCGATGCCGGGCGGGCGGGTCGCTAGTAAATAATAAAGAGATAAAACGGTTCACGCCGTTAACGGTCAGAACTATCTTATATTAGTTTCCATACAAACTTCTTCCAGCCCCAATTTTTTATATATATTTTATTCTTAATCTGTGATCCGCAGGAGGCGGCCCCGGGCCAGGAGCTGGACAACTTCCCCCTGGACAAGCTGTCGGAGACGCAGCGTGACGTGATCGAGGCTGACTCCTTCTGGTGCCTCTCCAAGTTCCTGGACAGTATACAGGACAACTACATATTCGCGCAGCTCGGTATACAGCACAAGGTATGCTGCTGCAACGATTCACCTACTACTTTAACCCGTGAGACGCCTTGGTTGGTGGACCCTTGTATAGGCTCAAAATAGTTTTTTTTTTTATATCAGAGACATTTTTGCACACGGCGTCTGAACCCAAACTAAGCAAAGCTTGTGATATGGCTGCCAGAGACTGATATACATACATATATAGTTTTAAATACATACTTAAATAGTTATATGATTATTTACGGGATATTTACCGTGGTAAGGTTGTGGAATGAGCTCCCGATATTTCGGCGCAGTTACATGCACCATGTTCTAACTGCGCCGTAATATCGGGAGCTCATTCCACAACCTTACCACGGTAAATACCCCGTAAATAATCATATAACTTTAGTGAACAACCGTGATAGTTTAAAACAGTGTTTTATACTTAAATACAAACAAATGTTCATCACATAAATGTTTGTCCTAGGTGGGAATCGAACCCACGCCCCCTAGCTCAGAAGGTTCACTACCAACTGGACCAACGGGCTATCAAATGAATTCTCTAGCCGAATTAGGGTCTAAAATTATCCTGTTTTGCTTAAGTTCAGATTAGAGCATAAGGCACTTCGGGGGAGGAACAATTAATATTTCCGGATACAAGATTTGAAGGAGCTATAACTACTAAGTATATCCAAATTTAAATTATAAAATTTATTTATAAAGAATAAAAACTGGTAAGTCCACTGACATAAAAACTGTTAAAACTAGAATTTATTTCCTTATAAAAATAGGAATAAAATAAAAAATATAAATTAATACAACAAATAGCTGTTAAAATTTCAACATATAATATGTGTCATAAAATTGTCATCATAGTCATCGGCTTTTTTGCCCCTGTCCCATTGATCAGTTAAGTTTCACAATAAGTCAAAAACACTTCCGATACAGATGCCTTATTATGGATGATTCGGATCGTGATCGTGATCGCGTGCCATCTCACTTACGCACGTGGTGCGAGTAAGTAGATGCGAACGGGACGGCATGCAATCTCGATCACGATCAAACTTCTATAATAAGGCCGCATTTTCGTTCAAAACATACGAGCTTTCACTCAATGTATACGTTTTAAAGGAGCTTTCACTACAAGGTGTATGTTTTTAAGGAGCTTTCACTACAAGAAATATGTTTTGAAAGAGTTTGCAGTACAAGGTATATGTTTTGAAAGAGTTTGCAGTACAAGGTGTATGTTTTGAAGGAGCTTTCACTACAAGAAATATGTTTTGAAAGAGTTTGCAGTACAAGGTATACGTTTTGAAGGAGTTTGCAGTACAAGGTGTATGTTTTGAAGGAGCTTTCACTACAAGGTGTATGTTTTGAAGGAGCTTTCACTACAAGAAATATGTTTTGAAAGAGTTTGCAGTACAAGGTATATGTTTTGAAGGAGTTTGCAGTACAAGGTGTATGTTTTGAAGGAGCTTTCACTACAAGGTGTATGTTTTGAAGGAGCTTTCACTACAAGGTGTATGTTTTGAAGGAGCTTTCACTACAAGATATATGTTTTGAAGGAGCTTTCACTACAAGATATATGTTTTGAAGGAGTTTGCAGTACAAAATAAATTGTTCTGATGTTAGATTATAATTATAATAGAGTATTTATAAATTTTGCATGCCATGATGCTAGAGCATGGTGTTTCTTTAAATTATGTGATTACCATCTGCATGTTACCCATGTTTCCGCAAAATAAATATTTTTAATTTGAATTTGAATGTATATGTTTTGAAGGAGTTTGCAGTACAAGGTGTATGTTTTGAAGGAGCTTTCACTACAAGGTGTATGTTTTGAAGGAGCTTTCACTAAAAGGTGTATGTTGTGAAGGGGCTTTCACTACAAGATATATGTTTTGAAGGAGCTTCCACTACAAGATATATGTTTGAAGTAGGTACAAGGCATAGGTGATGTTCCCTCATTTCACAAAGGAGTACTTCTACCGAGCCAGGTGTTGCTCGTGGACAGCTGTCTGAGCCTATGTTACGTCTCGGACCGGTCCAAACCTCCGTGAAAACTGCGCTTGCGCGTTGCACGCTTCCGCTGATTGGCTATCGGCGGCGGTGCTTGTCTTGGTGACATCGCTAGTAGTTCTGCGAATGGTGGATAGATGTCGCCGAGTTGAGATCTCTGCAGAACAGACATTTTAGTACCATTTTTGATCTCATCGATGCCTTATCTTGCCTTGGACACTGACGACAATATCCATCCATAGGGCCGGTGATCTACCTACTGATTTTTTCATTCTAGATAAAAATCTTCTGGGGCCTTATCCGCTCAGTTGGAAAATCACGCGACCGCAAACCGTATCTGGGCGCGATAAGGTTCACGTTCGCGTGATTTTCCAACTGAGCGGATTAGGTGCCGCAATTAGCTGTTGTCCGTAAGGCCCCTGGTCTAAAAATACATAGATTATAATACCAACAACCGTCCACTATTTTAATATCTCATAATTATTTTTACACATAAAAATAAGTAACGCACTTTTATCGTTTTAAGACACAGATAAGGTTAAAACATAATATCAATAGTAAAATCCATTTACTTGATAGATATGAATGTTGCGTTTGCGTCCAGACACAGCACAGAATACATAATAGTTATAATAGCACAAGGGGCCTTACGAACAACTCCTATTGCGGCACCAAACTAACGTTAAATCCGCTCAGTAGGAAAATCACGCGAACGTGAACCTTAACGCGCCCAGATAAGGTTTGCGGTCGCGTGATTTTCCAACTGAGCTGATTTAACGAAAAATCGTCACCGCTTTATGGTTGATATTCCGAAAACCCGTACGAAGCGCTTTGATTCCACATTTATTATGCGAACTGCTAGTCTGTGGAATTCGCTGCCTGAATGGGTGTTCCCCGATGGTTACAATCTGGGTATCTTCAAATCACGAGTGAATCGGTTCCTTCTAGGCAAGCGTGCTCCACCGTAGACCGCATCATCGCTTAACATCAGGCGTGATAGTGGTCAAACGCAAGCCTATTATTTATAAAAATAAAATAAAAATTAAAGTAAGTTTGGTGCCGCAATAGCAGTTGTCCGTAAGGCCCAAGGTCCAGATAAGGTATCGTAACTTTCCACCCGCGGGTTTTACCCAATATTTTTAGGAAGTCATAAAAATAGCTAGGTAATTATGTTCCAAATTCGATGCCGCTACACGGGCTATGGAATTCCCATAGCTCGCGTAGCGTAGGACGTAAGGGCCAGATAACCAGGGTTACAGATAACGACATTAACAAGTTTTTTTATGGTTGATAGGTTAGGCGTTTGACCACCGCTCACCTGATGTTAAACGTCGGTGTGGTCGAAGACGTTAAACACGACTCGCTTGGAATGGGAACTGGCTCTCAAGTTGAGCTGCCGGAACACACTGATGTTAGGTGCTTGGCGACATATTTCGAACGTGAGGTTGGTAGCTACCACCTTCAAAAGCATTCGAAAGTACTACCATGGTTTGGTTTCCTCACGATGTCTTCCTTTAGCTGAAGCTCATTGTTGAGAAGTGGCAGTATGTGGTCAAATCTGCCTCACGATGTGTTTTTTTTGTATGAACCATATATAACCAGGGGCCTTACGGACAACAGCTATTGTGGCACCTAATCCGCTCAGTTGGAAAATCACGCGAACGTGAACCTTATCGCGCCTAGATACGGTTTGCGGTCGCGTGATTTTCTAACTGGGCGGATTAGGTGCCGCAACGCGATAAGGTTCACGTTCGCGTGATTTTCCAACTGAGTGGATTTAACGTTAGTTTGGTGCCGCAATAGGAGTTCTCCGTAAGGCCCCAGGACTGGCGTACTCCACACTTTAAGTATGAAGCTACAAGTACGTGGCGGGCTCCGACTTGTCGTGACCAGACCAGCCGCGTGATAGTCAGAGATTGCGCGATAAGAGTTACGCGATAGACAGACAGGCAACTTCTTGGTTAATATATATTTTTTATAGTAGATAGGCTTGCGCTTGGCCGCCATCTCGCCTGATGTTAAGCGACGATGCGGTCTACGATGGAGCACGCTTGCCTACAAGAAACCGATTCACTCTCGACTTGAAGACACCCAGATTGTAACTGACGGGGAAAACCCATTCAGGCAGCGAATTCCACAGACTAGCAGTTCGCACAATAAATGTGGAATCAAAGCGCTTCGTACGGGTTCTCGGAATATCAACCATAAAACGATGTCGATTTTATAGCTATATAATTTATATAGCTTATTTATATAGCTGTAGGTAGGTAGCGGTCGCACGTCCTGAATTGCACTTTATTGTGTAGTAGCAAGAGAGATAAAAAAAAATTTGCCAACTGCAAGGAAAACAAAGTCCTAAGGCTGTGCAATTGTCTTGCTTTGCCGATAAATCCCGCACGTCAAAACTTGACAGAACTTTTTTTTTAAATTGTAGATAGGCTTACGCTTGGCTGCCATCTCGCCTACAATTCATATTTTCTCATCCTCCATAATATTAACTTGCCCCCCCCCCCCTGGGCAAGAGTCGCTACTTATTTAAATGCTTTTGCGAAGTGAACCTTCTGTACTTCTACTATTGTCTTCAATGTCATAATTAAAATTTATTAAAATTAAGACAGCTCACCATCTGTCAGGTTATCTCAAAAAATCAAAAATCAAAATATTTTTATTACCAACTAAATGACTTAAATTAACAGTTCCTGCTGGTTGCCTTACTAGGCAAAGCCTGTATCAAGGCAACCCGTATGCCTGATTACAAATAGTTAGCAAGACAGTTTTTCAATTTTTTTACTAAATATTTATCTATGACTAAATTAACAAATCTAATAGTAAATAAAAACAATTCATGTGATAACTTTTATAACATCTTCTGTGTCATCGTGTGATAGTGATTTTAGCCACTTCACAATCTCGTGTTTCGCTTCATTTACTTTCTTGTTTTTAATGTCACAGAACCTTATTACTACCTTATAGACGAAAACATTAACATAGTCACCAAAACGCTGAGCAAAACTTGTTTTGACGGTGGGAAAAGGTATTCTATAAACTCGGCGGGCAGTGATTAAGTCGTAGTCAGGGGAAGATAACACTGACCTATGCGCTTTCAGTGCAGTTTTAAGTATGAAGAGTTGACGCACATTTAGTACACCAGCCTCTTCATACACGCATGTTGTTGGGTACATATAAGCTAGTTTATAATATTAGTGTGATACAATATGATACACCTAACCGCATGAAAAAAATTATCTATTAATTTGTATTTATTTACCTAATAATGATAACTACCTAACTGCTTTATAAATTTTCCACTCAATTTGTATGATTACAGGAAAAACATGAAATATTCATTTAATTAACATACAAATATAGAAATGAAACAATAACAGGAAATTATTCGAATAAATAACTTTATATTGTTTGTTGTAATCTGTAGGTATTTGAGTCTCACGTTCTTAAAACTAATTTATATGAAGCTCAATGTTACTTACAATTCTATAAATAATATTATAGATATCACTGCACTTAAACAGACATGACGCTTGCTATTACAATAATGGCCTGTTTTTAAAACGAAAATGTAGAAAAAGTGCTAGGGCCTTACGGCTTACGGCTGTTTCAGCGCTGTTTCGAGCGCGCGTTAAGAGGTAGCCTCCATGAAAAAAACATAACTGACTAAAAGATAAGCAAGTAAAAATTAGACTCCGATAGTCGTTCGAGAATGCAATGAAGCACCTTTGGAGTTCTACTTCCAGCAACACAACGTATTGCATATATAGGTTATAAGAAACAGATTAGCTAAAACGGCCGTTTTTGGCGGTAATTAATTTTATAACTTTTATGATACCCTTGTTACCAAAAATAATAGTCCAAAAACACTTCATCACCTTCCCGAGTGACTATGGGAGTCGAACCTTCATATAGCCATGTTATAATATAATATACATAACAAATATAATATACCTGGGGGGTTAAAGACCCACTTTCTATTAGCGTTAAAGCCTGCGGAAAGATGAAATTGTATGAAAATGACATTGATAATGACATTAGCTTTAGAGATGTTATCTCAAGCTAATGTCAGTTTCATACAATTTCATCTTTCTATTATGCCTGCGGAAAAATGAAATTGTATGAAAATTACATTGACAATGACATTAGCTTGAGAGATGTTATCTCAATGTCAGTTTCATACAATTTCATCTTTCCGCAGGCTTTAACGCTAACAGAAAGTGGGTCTTGTCTAACTCCCCTGTAATGCAGGGGCGGATCCAGGATTTCATTTGGGGGGGGGGGGGGGGGCATTCTGACAAGTATAGGTACCTATGAGTATGCTGTGTAAAAGCGCACCTGAATCAAATCGAAAAACTGAGTCAAATGTATGGAATTTCTAGGTGTTTTGGGGGAGACCATGAGGACCATGGATCTGGATCCGCCAATGCTGTAATGCCTTTCCCCTATGAGGGCGCCACTCCTGCGCCACTTTCACCTTAACCGTTTTCTAGTGTAAAACATCAGATTTAGTCAACGGCTCCTTCTTTCCAGGTAAACCAGCTAAAAGAGCTGATCCGTCGAATCGACCTGCCCCTCCACGAGCATCTGCAATCACACGGGGTGGACTACCTCCAGTTCTCCTTCCGATGGATGAATAACCTGTTGACTCGAGAGATACCTCTACCCTGCACCATTCGCCTTTGGGACACCTACCTCGCGGAGTCAGACGGGTTCGCTACCTTCCAGCTATACGTTTGCGCAGCATTTCTACTCCATTGGAGGGAAAGGCTCATGCGAGAGCGAGATTTCCAAGGACTAATGATATTGCTTCAAAACGTCCCGACGCAAAATTGGAGCGACTCTAATATAAGTGTGTTGGTCGCTGAAGCGTACAGGTTGAAGTTTGCGTTCGCCGATGCGCCCAATCATTTGAGTAATGCCGGCAAGTCGGATAGATGACCTGGGAAGGTTTGAGGGGGTTTGGGTTAGCAAGAACTTGTTGCAATTTTTTGCATGTGTTGCAGGAAGTTCTCTGAAGCTCATACATGGTGCGACGCGTTTGAAATTAGTAATTTTTAAACTTTCGCGATACGAACACATGTTTTAAATGTTTGTCGGGACTTATCACGTATTACATTTAACCACGTCACTTATCACGTGTTACATTTAAGACATATTAGCACAAGTAAGATGCACTCCGCAAAATCATTTAAATAAATAGCGACTCTTGCTGTTACACAATAAACTGCAATTTAGGACGTGCGAGTTCTACCCACAGCTATAAGTTGCCTCTCTATCTATCGCGTAACTCTTGTCGCGTTATCTCTGTTTATCGAGCAGGTCCGACAAGTGGGCTACTTGTAGCTTCATACCTACAGTGCGAAGTGCGCCAGGCCTAATTAGCTTCAAACGCGTCCCACCATGTGTAAAGGTTGTATTGTGAAGATTATTGTATTAAGAACAGCTTGCGACGGTCGACTTCTGCAACTTTTGTTGCTAGTCTAAACTCCACTTAGTTGCTCGGTGTCACGTTAATGTTGCTTAGTGATAAATGTAATCGAACCCACGACCTATCACGATCCAACTGTTATGCCGGCTGTACACTCTCGGTCGAGACCTCACGAGGCGGGAAACGAAAGAGACAACGAGGCATACTAGTTCAAGATTTTTTTGCTCTAGCTGCAAATACAAATTAAAAAAAGAAGCTCGATAAAAAATATTTTAGATTTCACTGATATACTACAATCGATACAATCTTACGTTAAAAAACTAGTAAAAGTGATTCTTAGATGAATCTCTAGTCTAGCATATTAGAAAATATTTTTAAATTGAAAATGAATAGTTGATCTCTTATTTCTTATAGTACTTTATGACATTGAAGCAAAAATACACTGGAGATTTAAAGAAACATTTTTAAAAATTAACTAAAGTAGATAAATTTATAACTCTTCATTGTTCACACCATTATAGACATACAGAAGACAAAAACAATTTAAAAATAGTGAAACAATTGGCGGCCTTATCGCTATAAGCGATCTCTTCAAAGGCAACCTTAAAGTAACGCCTGTTTCGACAAAAGTGATGTTAAATAAACTTAGGCCGAGTATACTATAGCTCGTTGTCTGTCTCAAGATGTCTCAGAGAGAGTGTACAGTGGGCATTAAATTTTTTTGCACTGCGTTTTTATAGGAAAATATGAATCGATGTTCAGAAAAGTATAGCTTATGAAATTTTTGTATAAGGTAGGCCAAGATATTAAAAAAATGCGTCACTCGTAACCAAATCATATATTGAGTAATTTTGTCGGTTGTTTGATAATTAATCTTGTTATGGTGATCAGTGAAATGTAATACGGGGCTACACGAAAAG
Organism: Agriopis marginaria; assembly: GCA_932305915.1. Taxonomy (NCBI): domain Eukaryota; kingdom Metazoa; phylum Arthropoda; class Insecta; order Lepidoptera; family Geometridae; genus Agriopis; species Agriopis marginaria. The sequence continues at coordinate 1,186,970 of OW029935.1, forward strand.
AGGAACCTACCGAAAGAAGCTCATTATGAATAACGTTTACTATCGAACCAACCCTAAAATCACGGTTGTTCACTAAAGTTATATGATTATTTACGAAGCATGGTAAGGTTGTGCAATGAGCTCCCGATATTTCACAATCTTTCCACGGTAAATATCGCATAAATAATCATATAACTTAAACAACCCTAAAACCGACAAAAAAAGACTTATCTCATAGAAAACTGTCATTCACACTCAATGAAATGTATGGAACAGCTAACATGTGATTTTATTTCAAAGTTGGTTCCGTAGTAAAAGCTGTTTATAATGATGAGTACAGAGATTTTTTTATCCCAGAAAATGCAGAAAAAGTAAAAAAAAAGCAAGCATAGCTAAATACAATGCCCATTAATCCTACAACCAAGGTATTTAAGGTGGAACGTTTTACCTATGGCGGGAAAATCAAATTTCAAACAGTTTTTTTGTCCTTGTAGCTAGGTCGGGTAATTATTTTGAAATGACACAGCGTTTGCGACAATAGTTGGGTGTTTTTTACATTATCATGTACAGTTATTTATTAGTAACGCACCATGTTACTTACATTTGTCAATAAACCGTTTGAAACAGCAAAAATTAGTTTATTGACAAATGTAAGTAATAACGTGCATTAGAGATAAATAACTTTACATGATTTTGTAAACAATAATAATCAATTTGCGCAAACATCATGATCGTTTACAATAATTACCCGGCCTAGCTACAAGGACAAGAAAACTGTTTGAAATATGAATTTCCCGCTATTTGTGAAACGTTGCACCTTAAGGAAAAATAACTCTTAGAATGTCGTTTACTTTTGGATGAAACCAAATTGCGGATTTTACTGATTTTGAAGTCGGTTTTTTAAATTGATAATTATTATAAATGAACTGTAAAAGTTGTTAGTAATGTAAAAAATGGCTATATCAACTATAAGGCATTTTAGACGCTACGCGAAGGGGGTTATGTTTTTAGGGGGGGCATGTTGAGTGGGAGGCGTAGAAAGCAGTGTAGATGTGTCCCATGACATCCAATGCAATGAAATGTGCTATTCGTAAAGATTAGGCTGACTTGAACTATCCATGCGATTCGATTTCCCACTGCTGGGATTGATTGTAATGAAACACAGGTTTTCTTGCATATTATAAACCTTAGAGAGGTCTATACCCAGCAGTGGGATAAGGAAGGCTGTGGATGATGATGATGATGATGAACCTTAGAGTGTATGGTCAATGATGGGTTTGCTGGCCCATTGTTGGTTAACTTGAAAGGTATATTAAATAAGGCATTTATGTCGCTTTTAAAGGTTTTAGATGAACTAAACTAACTAAAACTAAATAAAAGTGTCGCTGTCGTCCTCTATCTAATAGACTGCATGGCGACAGCTTTATTTTTAGTTAGATAGTCTTCAAAATCGACAACTTTATACATAATAAGCGGAAGGTAAAGCGCTCAGTCCGAATTACGCCAACAGCAGAGTTGGCGCTGACGGCTAGTCCGAAACACGCCACAGCAGCTACCGTTGGCGCCAATAAATTATGACGTCATCGATAATGTCAGTGCTCACGGTCCTATGTATTGGCACATTTGATAATCACATGAGTGGTCCGAATTGATCAATGATAACTTTTGATTTGGTCTTGGTTTATCGAACGGTGCTTGTGATTGGAGGCTCAAAAATCATTCATACAATTTGCGCCTAGGATTGGCCCGCTCAAGAAAAATATGCTGAAAATTTTGAATCATTTCATCGCAGGAGGATGGAATGGATGGATGGGGGAGGACTAGTTGTCAAGTGGTATCGTCATTCGATTTGATAGAACGCCAACCATAAGCGAGCTCAAAAAAGTGATACTTATGTTTTATATTATCATTACCGCTGTTAGACGCTGTTGGCGTATTTCGGACCACGCTCATAAATTGTCCACCAAGTTTTTTTTTTTGTAACTTTGGTAAGTGTGGATCCAAAGCCCGAGCACAATCTCTGGTTACAGTCAAGTTGGAAGCTCCGTTGAAACTTGCACTGCGTCACTACTTTATAAAAAACATTTGCTAAAGAGACGCTGTAACTGCGGTTGTCTCTCTTTAACACTAGAAGAGAAAATAAGATGACACTGTAGTTCCACTTTTACATTCATTTTAAGACGAGTCGCACTGTAATACTGTTTTGACGCAAGGATTTTTTACTCAAAACTGATTGCGCACATAAAATTGAATTTTGTAATCAACCATATTCTAATGAACATAAAGACCAAAATATATTAGATCGAAAACCGATTCTTTTTAGACAGTAAATCTGGGAGCATTGTCTTTTTCTGGCAGCCATGGCGTTTTGACGTTGTATTTTAATGTTCATCATCATCATCATCATAATCAGCCCTTTAACAGTCCACTGCTGGACTTTTAGCCTGCCCCACAAAAGGGTGATTGGGCCATATCCACCACGCTGGCCCAGTGCGGGTTGGTGGATTCACATACGCCATTGAATTTCTTCTCCGTACATATGCAGGTTTCCTCACGATGTTTTCCTTCACCGAAAATCCAGTGGTATGAAAATCCGTACATAAGCTCCAAAGGGCTCATTGGTACGGGCCCGGGGTTTTGAACCCGCGACCTCACGCTTTCAAGTCTAGCGGTCTCCCAAATGGGCTACCACGGCTTATGATATTTTAATGTTGCTTATTGCGATTTTCCGCAAGAAAGAGACAAACGGCTCTCCGATCGTCGGACCGAAAATCAATTTTACGTACGTATTCCAGCTTGAATAAGTTTCTTGCGCGAACCGTAGATTGTGGCACCTGCGGCCTTATTATAGAAATTTGATCGTGATCGAGATTGCATGCCGTCCCGTTCGCATCTACTTACTCGCACCACGCGCGTGAGTGAGATGGCACGTGATCACGATCACAATCCGAATCACTATAAGACATCTATAATAAAGCATCTGGTCACCAGCTATAAAGGCCTACTATGTTAAGGTATAGATATTATTTAGTTGTAACACAGGCAGCTCTGCCCCTTTTGGAACTATTACTGAAGTTGTCGTGTAAGTACATATCCCTGTTATCTATATATAATGCAATGTGTCATCAAAACGTGTTCAGTTTCTGTACCTGGATGTTAAAAACTATACAGGGTGACTGGTGAGTGCGACAGTGAAAATATACGGGGAGATTATTTTACTCATGATTATGAACAACTTTTACTGTGGGACCAACCCTGAAATCACGGAAAAAAAATCAGCTGTCACATACATTTCGTCGAGTGTCAATGATCTTTTTGTGTGGAACAGCTGATTTTTTTTCTCGATTTCAGGGTTGGTCCCATAGTAAAAGTTGTTCATAATTATGAGTACAATGATCTTCCCGAATATTTTGACTCGTCTCACCAGTCACCCAGTAGATGTAGCAAAAACTATGGCCACAAAATGCTGACTTAGATTACACATATCATCAGTCGTGCATTTGTTGTTGGCGGGTGCGAACGTATCTGGCCTAAATCGGGCCAGTTATCTTGTTTCCATTCTCCCTTGTTTGACTTTTTTTTCTTTTTTTTTTTTAATTTATTTATTTCATATATATACACATAATTAATCTAAGTTAGTATCGAAAAACTAAGCTGTTTGTATCGATACTAAGATTCACTATACGCAACTATATATAATAGCGCAACCTTTAAATTTAAATATTGAATATTAAAAAAAATACAAAATACACCTAACGTTTACAAATAAGTACTTAGGGACTATAACGATACGACTCAAATTCAATACAACGAAATACAAATACAAAATTATTTATTTCGCATAAACATAACTGTACAATGAAACAATTGCCTGAGCTAGGGTAACTCAAACTAAGCTAAGCTTACTCCAGAAGTAAATATAAACATAAAATACTGAGAAAAAAAATATTTATTGAAACAGTTAAACAATGCAAAATATAAATCTAAAAAAAAAATAACCTGAAGCAAATAGATTTATTCCACCAGAGTCACCGACATAGCTGTTAAAATTTGCAAGTTGAAGTGGCAATGGGCAGGCCACATCGCTCGAAGAACCGATAACCGATGGGGAAGAAAGGTTCTGGAGTGGAGACCACGAACCGGAAGACGCAGCGTAGGGAGGCCTCCCACTATATGGACCGACGACATTGAGAGTCGCTGGCATCCAGTGGATGCAAAAAGCAGGCTGTCGTTCAGACGTTATCCGTACGTATCCAAGGAAAATCTACAATGTATGGGTGGTAGTGGAGTCGCGGGCATCCAGTGGATGCAAAAGGCAGGCTGTCGTTCAATGTGGAGGTTAAAGGGGGAGGCCTATGTTCAGCAGTGGACGTCTTCTGGCTGATGATGATGAAATATATTTATTAGAAACCTACCTCCTAATACCTACTCTTATAGAAATCTGTGTCTGTGTGTTCGACGTTATACTTATAAAACCTTACTAAAATTGAGGACCTAATATCAAATAAAAGACCATTCAAAAAACTTACTATTTCGTATGGAACTAATCATTTCCCAAATGCACGACTGTATGTAATTATGCGCTTCCTGTCCAAGCGCTGCACTTTGTTGCCGTTTTTGGCGCGTCGATGTTGAATTTATAACACTGCGTTACAAGGAAAAGGTGTAATAAGCCGAAAGGAGATCGTTATACTAATCATTATAAACAACTCTTACTACGGGACCAACCCTGAAATCGCAAAAAAAATATCGACTGTTCTTTACATTTTGTCAAACGCCAATGAACGCTTTCTATGAAACGGCTAGTTTTTCCACTATTTCAGAGTTGCTTCCATAGTAAAAGTCACAGAAAAAATAAATTGTTTAAATTAGAACGGCTGTCAAGGTATTTTTATAAGAAATTTGTTGTAGCCAGTTGCACCCATATAAACGAAACGTCAGTCATTCGAAATCAGTTAGCAACTGTGATGCGGACAAATAACTTTGAGACAACCCAAAAAGGTAAGATCCGAGTTCTTTGGTTGCGGAGTTCGACACGTCGACATAAATAAGAATGTTCAATCAAGTTTCTGTCATAATGCCTGGCAACAGATTTTCGTTCTCATTTCCGTTCTATTTACTTCTCTTTTCTGTGGTAAAAGTTGTTCACAATCATGAGTATAACATAACCAATGACAATATAACCACTTGACTGCCCATCCTTTACCCCGCATGAGGCAAAGGTTCTAACATAACAACCTAAACTATTTCGAGCGGAGCCAATCCTAGGCGCGAATTGAATGAATCACTTTTGATTCTCCAATCACACGCGTCGAGTCGCGTCGAGTCTCCAATCACAAGCTGCCCCCCGCGACCGACGTGGCATCATTTTGCAAAAGGGAATTTTGACTATATGTGCGATCAAGTGGTTATACTCGTATTATCCTTGAGTATACTGGACCCTCGTTTTCTTGTGAAGGGGCTATATTTAGTTAATTACTCTAGTTATTTAATAAAAGCAGTAAACAGTAACTGTATAATGATTGTGTAAAATAGTTTTGGTTTAGTTTAATTGTTTTTATGACCACCCATTGTATGTACTATTGATTTTATTGGTATGTTATTTTAATTTGATAAATAATAAATAGCATTATACATTGTATATTTATGAAACTGCTGTGTTTTATTTATCGATAAAGAAATGAAGTATCACGATTTATTTTTTAAAGTAGATTTTGTCTCAAATATCAGTATTTTTCCAGATGCGTTCAGGATGAAGCTTTGACTGGAAGCCGGCTCGACTCGAATATTTCAAAAACAAGTATAGTTTAGCCGGAGGATGGGCAGCAGCGTCCTGTTAGTACACGGTGAACGTACTGCGATCTCCAAGCTGCCTGCCAAGCGTGGGGATTATGGCAACACTCCTCTCTAAGGAGGCCTTGTTCAGCAGTGGACATTTAATGGCTGATGATGTGAAGTATAGTTTTGAAAAAATTTAGATAAAAAAATTTTTTTTGACGACACTAGTCGATGAGATCGTAATTTGATTTTATCATACCCACTTTTAATCCACCACGCTGGCCAAGTGCATGTTATGTTAGTGAATGTCATATTTTTATTACATATTATGTACTTACATAGAATTATCAGTTTTTCACGCTTGGTCCCAGTTATATCCCCATAGTTCCATTGCGTTGTATATAGAAAGAAAATACTTTTAACCGACTTCAAAAATTTACCTTCCCACTGAACTCCGTTTTTTTTTGAAAGGATATATTTTCAGATTAATCGCAATAAAATTTCATCAAAATCTGTTCAATAGTTTGGTTTTTAAACCAGGGGCCTTACGGACAACGACTAATTGCAGCACCTAATCCGCTCAGTTGGAAAATCACGCGAACGTGAACCTTATCGCGCCCAGATACGGTTTGCGGTCGCGTGATTTTCCAATTGAGCGGATTAGGTGCTGCAATTAGCTGTTGTCCGTAAGGCCCCTGGTAATTTGTTGACTTGGTTCACATAATAATTATTGTCATCCAAGTAAACGACATTGCGTATTTTTTTAAGTCGGTGTTTTAAATTGATAAATGCTATCTTATCTGAATTTCTAATTTCAGTCTGAGGTCTGAGGAACTTTCTACGTAAATAATTTTCCCGGAAAATTCCGGAATTATGGAGTGAAGGTTACATAAAACGATTAACGAGCCCTCAGCTTGGCAAGCCAGCCTCAACCCCGGATCCTAGGGCGCAGGGTCGAACGCTGTCCTTGACCCAGCACTTGACATTGGCACCCGGCCCCGTGACCCCCAACACATACGCCAGTGAGCCGGGAGATCGATCCTGCTTATTTCCGGGATTTATCACAATCACGTAAGACTGGTGTCTTTAAATCTGTGAAAAAAGTTTGGTGCTGAAATCGATTATATTTTGTGATTCTGGCTAAGTAGATAATCAATGGTAAGAGCAAATGTATCTTGTAATTGTTTACCTAACGCATCGTGGTGTCCTTGAAGAACATCGGAACGAAGCCTATTGGAAAGTCATGTAAGTGTTTTTTTTTTAATCTCCGATAAAAGAGCTGATATTAATCAAAAGGATGAACAGATTTTATTGAATCATAGCTAAGAACACTATCGAACAAGACACTTCTCTACATAGTATAAATTGAAGTCGCTTTCCGCGTCTGTCTGTCTGTATGGCCGCTTAACCTTTAAACCTCCTAAACCACGCAACGGATTTTGATGCGGTTTTCAACATCAGTTAGATACATTTTCATATGAGTATATAGGTACAGCTGTAAATAATATTATTATTTTAGAAAGAATCAAATTAAGGAAAACTTACTAATAATTAGCATTCAGTATTAAAATCGCTACACCATGAAATTGTAATAGGTATACAATATTGTTCATATTTTTGTTTCGTAATGGCACGTGCAGGATAAACAGCGCCAGCTGAAGTCACCGTGCGGTTTTCCTGACGGATAATTTTGGTATTTTAATTAACACAATGCCATATGGTCAGTGTTTACCTAAAAAACACAACATACCTTCCTAGGTCATGTAGTACCTATAGTACCTACCATCTATAGGTATATGGAACTTTTGCAACGTCTGTCTGGGAGAGTACTTTGTCAGTTATTCAACCATTAAGGCGCTAAGGTTCCCAGTTTTTTTTAAATTATTTATTTTAATTAGGTATTTTACAGGATTTTCCACGAAGAGTGCAACGGAACTTCACGAACTTGTTCCCCCATCACCTTTTCATTACCAGACGTCCAGACAAACGTCAAAGCGTCATCCTTACATGGTCGAAATACCATATAAACATCACCAGGGGCCTTACGGACAACTGCTATTGCGGCACCAAACTAACGTTAAATCCGCTCAGTTGGACAATCACGCGAACGTGAACCTTATAACGCGCCCAGATGCGGTTTGCGGTCGCGTGATTTTCCAACTGAGCTGATTTAACGTTAGTTTGGTGCCGCAATAGCAGATGTCCGTAAGGCCCCAGGCCTTTTGCCTCCTCTTTGTTAATCAGACGAGGACGGCAAAATAATGGAATGCCTTGCCTCTGTCTGTGTTTCCGCATGTTTAAGTCTGCAAACAGGCTGCATCATTGCTTTCCATCAGGCGAGACCACAGTCAAACGTTAGCCTAGTCCAATTTAAAAGTATATAAACCAGCCAAGTGCGAGTCGGGTTCGTGCACAGAAGGTTCCGTACCACCACAAAATACAATAAGGTTGTACAAGTAACTGAATTACCAGTAATTATAACGCCTTCCAATCGTCGGTTTAATTTGCTACAGGCGCTCGAGTGTAATAATTTGGTAAAGAACAGAAATTTGTCACCGACTCGCACTTGGCCATTATTTATTATGTGTTGTTATACTTTAGAGTTTGTACTACAATCGTGCCAAGTTTGACGCTTGTCATATTATCGTTTTTACATTAGAGCTAAAACAAAAATACGTAAAAAAAACGTTTGTTGAACCCTCTGGTAGCGATTCAAAAAGTATTTTATTTGTTTGTTGATCCGCCGTAACATATTCTGTGAAAATTTCAACTATCGCTCTCTATTACGGTTCGAAAGATACAGCCGTTTAAAGGTAGGACAGCGGATGGACAGACAGACAGACATCGTAGGCTTAGTTATAGAGTCCCGTTTTTACCCTTTGTGTACGGAACCCTAAAAACAGCCGGCACCAATCCGTCATAGTATTTGATATAGGTACGAGTATGAATAACTCCCGTACGATTTGACCACAAAACCGTCGAGGTATTTAATTTAGTTTATAGCGCGATTAAGCACCGTCTATGTATAAAATGGCCAAATGAAGTATTATATTGTAAATTAATAAGCGTTGTACAATGTTACGATATCGGAGACTCCTGTGAGCATCCTGTCCGGTTTCCTGCAGACGATAACGGTCTGTTATTTTGTATGGCTAGTGATGGGACACATTTCTAATTTGGAACTTTTCTTCACGCATCTACTGGGTTACGCGGGAAGGATTTACTAAGCTGAAACTGGTCCAAAGTACGGAGTACCCATCACGAAATCACGAAAAAAATATATTCATAATGATAAGGTACTATGGACCCCTTTCGGCTTAGTACCCCCTTTCTGCGTAACCCTATGGATTAGGAATGAAAATACGCGTAAACATAGGTAACAAAAGTTCGATTTTCGCTATCGCGACCATTTATTTGTGACCATGATAAGATTTCAGTGTCTTTTTATGAATTAAAAATAAATATTTGAATCCAGAAGCTTTGAAGTAACTGGTTCTTGTTATATTTTTCTAGTAAGTACTAAAAATATACTATGTACTGGCAACGCATTCCGGCTTCGCACGGGTGTAAGTGTAAGTGTTATTATTTTACACCTAGGGTTACATTATTGGAGTTTTAGTAAGGATCCCTATTTTTTTTGAAAATATAATATAGCCTATGTTACCCGGGAATAGTGTAGCTTCCCAACAGTAAAAGATTTTTTCAAATCGGTAGAGTAGTTTCGGAGCCTATATTCAATGCAAACAAACAATCAAATCTCTCTTTATAATATTATTACTTAGTATAGATAAGTACCTACTATAAGTATAATTTGCACTGCCATTCAGCGTGGTGCCGCCAAAACTAGTTTCATTTTGATCATGCGTCAAACCTGAAAGATATAGGTACATTGAGCCAGAATTTTGGTCACGCGTCGAATCTGAAAGATATAAGTACATTGAGCCAATATTTTGATCACGCGTCGAATCAAACCTGAAAGATATACATTGAGCCAGAATTTTGGTCACGCGTCAAACCCTGAAAGATATACATTGAGCCAGAATTTTGGTCACGCGTCAAACCCTGAAAGATACACATTGAGCCAGAATTTTGGTCACGCGTCAAACCCTGAAAGATATACATTGAATCAGAATTTGGTCAGGCGTTGAACCTGAAAGAAACTATTTTAACTGTTAACTACTACTTATTTACTTTTACTTTTCTGTTTTTTTACTATTTTAACTACTTTTTTTTTTTTCTTCAGATTTTTGAAACTATTTGTTTGCATTTGCACCCCTTCCCTACGTGTCGTATCGTTCAGACCGTATTAGTTATATTATGACCACGTCAGCGTCAGTCTGTTGGAGACTAATTAGCCCATGGAATAAACTCGCGGCTTTCCTTGTAGATAATAACGGTATTTATTAACGCTGGTCGGGACTACGTGATGGTAGTAACTTGTGGACAAGCGCAAACACAGGAACGGGGTATGTCAACTACTTTATATGTTTTATTTTGTATTTTAAGTAACGATTTTTTTCTAGACTTATTAGGAAAGGTCATTTGTCGTTGTGTCTAGTCTTAATTAACCCTAAAGAATCGTTTAGAAACGTATTATTGATATAAATTTTAAAAAAGTAGCGAATTTTATTTTTATACTTAGTAGTGTTAGATAATTGAAAAAAAAAATTACCTGCAACGATCCGGGTTTATATACGCCCCCGTTACTAACCTGTACAGCAGGGTCATTTAACCCCAGAAGTGCCTTATATTCTAAGCAAAACAGTAGTGCAAGTACCGTTCTTTATCGATCGTCAAATTTGACAGTTGAGATCGTCAAATTCGATAAAATGTCATTAGATGATTACTCACTATGATCGTTACTATGGCATTTTATAGAATTTGACTATCGACAAAGAACGGTACTTGCACTGCAGGCTAGTTTTAGACCTTAATTCGTAGACTTTTCCTATCGTAATTTTTGGCTATACAAGGCTCCAGCCACCGATCGCCTCACGGGTGGTTGAATATCACCGATCTACGACTAAATTTGGAAAAAATTGAACTATGGGTCATTGTTAGTCCGTAGTTCACCCAGGTGAATTATATAGCTAGGTGAACAACGGGTAGGGAATCTGACTAAATATTTGATAGCCCGTTGGTCTAGTTGGTAGTGAACCTGCCTTCTGAGCTTGGGGGCGTGGGTTCGATTCCCACCTAGGACAAACATTTGTGTGATGAACATTTGTGTTTGTTCTATATCTGGGTGTTAATATCTATCTAAGTATGTATTTAAACCTATATATGTATATATATCAGTCTCTGGCAGCCATATCACAAGCTTTGCTTAGTTTGGGGTCAGATGACCGTGTGTGCAAAAATGTCCCGAATATTTATTTATTTTATGAAATCTAAAAGCGCTAGTCACGGGACGAACTAATTAACCAACTACGGAGGTCAAACGCTAGCCTATTATTTATTTTAAAAAAAACTAATATACTTCACTAAAGTTATATGATTATAACGGGATATTTACAGTGGTAAGGTTGTGAAATGAGGTCCCGATATTTCGGCGCAGTTACATGCACCATGTTCACGGGAAGACAAGAGTCGGAGAGTTCGGCTCGGAAGTTAGTGAACAACCGTGATCGTTTAAAACAGTGTTTAACATACATCACTAATTGTTCACTAACGAATACGGATTAACATTAATTATGAACGTGAAAGAAGCACTAAAATAAGAAGAGCAAGGAAGAAAGAAGAAGGAAGAAGACTCTTGTCGGTTGCGGCTCATCGTATGGCAGTTTGCTGTGTTGTATATGCCAGCTGCCTAGCGAAGGGCAACAAATGACTGAGTTTGTCTACAGTTTGCAACAGAAGAAGGAACTTGGATTACCTACTGCAATCAGCCTGTTATATTGAGCCTAGATACCTCGTCTGAGCTCCGTTCAATCGAGCCCAGGGGCCTTACGCCGCGGTATCAAACTAACGTTAAAACTGCTCAGTATGGAAAACACGCGAACGTGAACCTTTTTTTTTTTTTTTTATATTGACTTGTAATGTTGGCCTTTTGGCCTCTACAGATGGACCGGACTAGTTAGCGAACGCAGAGTGCGTTCGGCAACGCAGAGTGCGTTCGGCAAAAAACGTGAACCTTACCGACCCAGCAGTGGAAGTATCGGTCTTTATCGATCGTCAAATGTGACAGTGTAGATAGTCATATTCGATAAAATGCCATTTGATCAGGCTACGTGTTACAGGGGACATCCCGAGGAGAGATATGCCTTAATAAAATTGTCATCATCATCATCATCATCATTTCAACCATAGGCATCCTGCTGGAAATAGGCATCGCATTGATCTCCAAAGTACAATTAGCGTTATTAGTAGATATTATCGTTTGTGTTCAAATGTCTCCATGTTTCTCCCACTTTCTTCGTTGTACCGCTACAGTGCTACAACGCTTAACGCAAAAACTTTTATATAGTACGGCATACTTACTCAGTTCTCACACACACAAAGAAACTTGGAGCGACACCAATGAAATAACTAATATGTAGTCCACATGCAAAAAAGAGCAGCAACGTCGTTTGCAGGGTGAGTTCTAAAGGCATCAAGCGTTATTGATATTGATATTTTTATACATAATTATAAAAAATGTCATACCAATTAAATTACAAATTACATTAAAATAGGTCGTAAATGCAATAAAATTATAATGTTATTAGTATAAATAAAACGATAATAATAACAATATTAGGTAAATTAAAATAGATAAAAAACGAAACGAAAATAATAGGCCAGGTGCGTTCGCATCATTTACTCCACGTTACCATATCTACCATGTTTGTCTGATCTGAGACATTGATGAGTTTCTAATAGATATCCCGGTTCCTTCCATCAGGTATCTTTAATAGATACAATTAAGAAGGTAGGGCAAGTATTTGATCTGATGCCGGCGTCGCGGTTTTACCATCGCACTAGCCGCCACCGCCTGAAGGCTCATCCACACACAATAGATCAGTGGGAATCGCACACTGTGCGTTTCACACGATCCTTCTTGCCTCATACCTGCAAAATGTGGAATGAGCTACCTTCTTCGGTGTTTCCAAGAAGCTACAACATGGGGTTCTTCAAAAGGCGAGTTAATCGTGTTCTAAAGGGTTGGCAACGTATTTGTGATGCCTCGGGTGTTACAAGTATCCATAGGCGACGGTGACTGCTTTCCATCAGGCAGCCCGTCTGCTTGTTTGCCACCAATGGCATAAAAAAAAAAAAAAAGCTTTTTAATGCTCGGATGCTATTTATGTGTCTTTATTATGATTGTCTTTGATGTGTCTGTACAGAATTTAACATTTTTTTATGCACTTATGGAGCACCGCTACTACTTGGCTACCCTACTCTCTCACCCGCCATTGCCCAAAGTACCCAAAGTGCAAAGAGTTGGTTTCCCTTATCTAATCTGGTTTTTTTTTAACCTATTCATACTGCAGCCATAGGTAGGTATAGACGAATGCTGCTTTTTCGAGCGGAAGGAATTATTGCCCATAATATTTTGTGATAAGGTGCTTATTCGTAATGCGGCTCATTATTGTAAATATCCGTTGTTATATCGCAAATATAATACCAAAATTAAAATGTACAATAATTAAGTAAGTGCCTTTATTAACTAAACAAAATACGAGCTAAACTACACTACACAAACAGTTAAACTATATACCCATAGACCGTTGAAGGTCAAAAGACAATCCAAATGCTCAAGCGCACTACCAGTTGGCAGCTTACCCAGCATGCTGGCGGCATTACCACACTGAATGGCGATGCTTATGCGTTGAGCCAGAGACACGCCAGCATTTTGGTTACGCATAACAGGCGTTCTGTTTTTTTTTTGAAAATGAGGAGAGCTTTGGTCCCCGACGGCCTAATTTTTTTTTTATATTGACTTGTAATGTTGGCCTTTTGGTCTCTACGCCGGCGGGATCGCTGTGTGTGTGTGTGCCTCTGGTAACCGACGCCTGTACCAAAAACTGAATAATTCCTATTATTAGGAGCAGTCGGATCGGGTGAGCCCAGCGCCGCCGCTGTGACGACGGCGATGGGGTCGTCCGGGTCGCCCAAGATGTCTCTAGGGCGTCTACGGAGAAGAGGAGGGTCTGTTGCGTCTGTTGAGTAGTTGGAAGCTTTTACTACAAGAGGATTTGGGTGATGAGGCGCCGCGTCAAAGTAGCGGCGGGAGCTATACTTAATGTATTGAATCATAGATGGGAGTTCAACATCACAGTGCAGATCGGCGTTTCGCATATACCAGCTAGCGCCGACCGCTCTGCATATGAAGCGATTTAGAATGACCTGCAGCTTGTCCAGATCGATGCGGGAGGCGTGGGCGAACGCCACGGAGGCGTAGGTCATGACAGGGCGGATGCAAGTTTTGTAGATTGTCAGCTTATTTCTAAGTGACAATTTACTACGCTCGCCGAGGAGGGGGCTGAGGCGCCCTAGAAAGAATGCCGCTCGGTTGCGGATTATCTGAATGTGATCCCCGAGGGCCCAATGTCTCGCTCGACCCCAAACGGCTCAAATATTTATGTAACCACTGCCGAGTTAGCACATTCGTGCCGCGTGTGTTGCTCTACCGAATAAAATTGCATTGCTCAAAAAAAAATCGCCTAACTTCGTATTAGTTTATTTATTTCATATTAGTTTATTTGATCGTCAAGCGCCTAACTTTATATTAGTTTATTTATTTTTATTCTTACAATTAGGTATCAAAACGTTAAACACAAACAAAAATATAACTTAAATGTCACAATAAGATGAAGACATATTAAACAAATAATAATAATAATAATTGATACATATAAACGAACAGAATTGAAAGTAAAAAAAACATGTAAAATGAACCTAAATGTAAATTTTAACATCTCTTGGTCTTGAATGTGATGAGCGAAATCCAGCTCGGCAATGCTGCCAGCATTCTAGGTGGTAATGGTTGTATCGATAAATTGTATATAATATTATATAAGTTTTTTGGTTCCGAATTCCGACATAATAAAGCAGATGAGAAATTAATCTTTTAAACGAACCTTTTGAATGTCTAGGGTCAATGACTCGTTGGACTCAAGTCGCCAGTTTACTCTATTTGGTAAAACGTCGGTTTAATATACGTAATTATGAGGAATAAAGGTGGATGTGTATCGTAACTGGGCTCGATGGCTGCCTCGAAGGCCGCCGACTGGAGATTTATTGGCATATGCGCACATTTTTTACTGTGGAAAGTAATTTCGAACTTTTCATTATCATTGCTATCATATTCATGGTCATTGCCTTTTTGAACAGCTTAAACTGCTTGTGGTGACGTGGACGAAAAAGGCAATGATGCCTCATGTCATGCAACCCGGTAGCTATTCTTATGGCAAGAGTTGACTCCTAATCTTCGGACGGTCCCCGCGTCGCTTATACGAAACCGCGTAAAATCATTGCCACTTAGAGCCCTTTTTTTGTTTTTATTTGGAAGAAAAAAAGACTAATTTGTAAAGTAAAACTACATCAAAGTTGTTAGGTTTGATGGGAAGCTGTTTGCGAGATTCAAACGCACGCTGTATACTTCGACCAAAATAATCATAGGTAACCATAGGTAACTTGCTCAGTAAAAACGAGTCAAAACCGTCGGACATATACTTCAACACCTAATTATAACCAGGCACAGGGGTCTTACGGACAACAGCTAATTGCGGCACCTAATCCGCTCAGTTGGAAAATCACGCGAACGTGAAACTTATCGCGCCCAGATACGGTTTGCGGTCGCGTGATTTTCCAACTGAGCGGATTAGGTGCCGCAATTAGCTGTTGTCCGTAAGGCCCCTGTACATACCTAAGTTACAAAAAATAGATAGCGATTTTTTGTTGCGTTTACCCTTCGGGAAAGCACACGAAGGCATAATTTTGACCATGTTTCGTTATTTTGTTACAATAGTCTCTTGTTGCACTTTCTACGGCTAGAGACCGACTGAAACGAAGTGAGCGCCGGCGCCCATTTTGTAATCTTCAAAAATGCGCTTTGTCGTTATTAATTTATTTTGGTCGAATGTTGCATCTGTGGTTGTATAGAGCAAAAGATTTAATTCAGAGATAGTGTACATTTCAACTTGTTAGCTGGTTAGTCGTTCAGAACATTGGTCTCGTCGAATCACCGTGGGCCATAAAAGCTCGCCTATTTCGAGAGCATGTATGGAACTCATAAATGTTGTTGTTTTTCTTTATTCCGAAGGCTGAGACGATGTTGTTTGTGGTCAACGATCGCGAATTATATGAGCTATACGGAGTTTATGAAATTATATACCGTGGTATATGCATAGGTATAGCGATAAAGATGACAAAAGGAAAGATGGCCTAGATGGTATTAGCCTATAGCTAGGAGAAAAAAAAACCAGTGAGTGATGATGATTTATGCCCCAATCGTCCCCCCAGAATTTTGTCTCGCATTAAAAAAATCTGGTTTCGGCCTTCATGTTACGCACGTTTCGGCCCTAAAACATTTTCATAAATTTTTGAATTAAAAACTTGTTTCTTCTCGTTTCCTACTCCCGATTCGTCCCCAATTTTTTTATGGAGGTATAAAAAGCATTCATCTTGATTGATTCATATTTCAATGCCCGCCTGAGTCCGTACAGCGCGCTTGGTACTTCTCATCACCATCACAATCAGCCTATCTTAGGTCCTCGACTGGAAACAGCCCTTTCCCAAGGCACGCCACGCAGGCAGATCTTTGGCTTTTTACTTCCTGCCAGATATCTCTCGTCAGTAGTGTGATAAAATCTAAGAATAAAATAGTGTTTTAAGAGGTAGCCTCAGAGCATACAAAAATACAGAGTCACTACGGCGAACACGAACAGTTATTGGGAATTCACGTAGTGCGATTTTGGCGTCACTTTGGCAGTGCGCCGTAGTGCCTTTGTATTTTTATTTGCTTGGAGGGGGTAGCCAACTCGCTAGGTTCTAGACACTTAGAATTATAGCAAGCCACCTGTCGGTGCTGTGTGCTAGTCCTACGATTCAGCATCCTGTATTGTGAACTTGTTACATATAATAAACTATAATTATTTATACTTTTCTATTTAACATTGTTGTTCTCGAGCCGAGCGTCCTCGTACGTATACCGATGGTAAAAGACCGGAAAGCATGACCCTGATTCCTTGTTACATGGGGCGGCATTTAGTATGGAACGTCACTTGCGTTGATACCCTATAGTGCTGTCTCATCTTCCCAGGATCCGTGTAGACAAACCCAAATTTAGTAGCCTGGACAATGGGTAGGTACCAGTAATTCCGCGGGGCCGATAGCCAGTTGTTACCGTCTGCCATCCCATGGGGGTCATTCGTAGGGGCAGACGGTAATAATCCTTTAGATCAGCGGCCTTATTATTGAAGTTTGATTGTGATCGAGATTGCATGCCGTCGCGTTCGCATCTACTTACTCGCACCACGTGCGTAAGTGAGATGGCACGCGATCACAATCACAATCCGAATCACGATAAGACATCTATAATAAGGCATCAGTTCGTTGCATAAATATTAGGTTTTATGTAATTTTAGATACCTATTCATTAGTTTTTTTTTCTGTTATTACAAAATTTTTCTTTTTTTTTTTTGTTTGTGCATAATAAACCTTCAACCATTAGAACAATCGCAAATTCCTATGTTGTCCCTTTGATTTGTATTTAATTATCATTCTATCTTGATTATGCTTTTGCATTGCCTAATTTTGTTAAGTACCTATGTATTTAGTTAAGTGCATTCCTTTATATTAATTTTGATCTCACCGCGTTGTAATTATTATTAAATAATGTTAGTTAAAACAGTTTATACTACAGAAAAAAAAACTATGGCGTCATATTTTATCATTTATTTGCACATAAGGTACGATTTAGGTAGGTAGGTAAGATTTACCTTATGTGTAAATAAGTGAATTAAATATGACGGCCATAGATTTTTTTTCTGTAGTATAAACTGTTTTAGCTGAATTTAATTTGGTGAGCCGTTAGTCCTGGCAATGTTTAGTTCCTAGGTAGGTAGTGACGAGTCCTAACATAAAACCTAACTGCCCGTTATACTGGCTGATATCCAAATAGCGGGCAGTAACAGCTGTTTCACATACTGCCCTACTTTTGAAAATGTTTGTAACTATGTATCTACACTTAAGAATTATTTTTTTGTTCATTATGTAACAGGTATTCATTGGGTTATTCATTTCAGGTAGGGTTTGTGGTTCATTACGTATTAGGTATTTGTGTTTTGTTAATGTTTTTGTTATGTATTTATGTGTATTTTTTGTTCGTCTGATTTATAAAAAGCTAACGAATCAAGACTACCGAAGTTACTTACATAACCCACCGGATTAGCAAGTTAAACTGGCAGTAGCCAGGGCACATAGCACGCAGAATATATGGCCGTAGGAGCCGAAAGATTCTCAAATGAAGACCACGGACCGGTAAGCGCAGCGTAGGACGTCCGCACAAGATGGACTGGCGACCTAATAACGACCGCAGGAAAACTCTGGATGCAGGCCGCTTCCAACCGGCCCTTTTTGGAGATATATGCATGGGGTGGACGTCCTATGGCTGAAATGATGACGATGATGACCGAATCAAAGTAGGTCAATACAGCCACAGAACCCCATGTCTGTCTAGTTATTAATTACGGCAAGCACTTATCTAGGTAATAAGTTACATGCATGCGTAATAGAAAAAAACCTTTCACGTAACTTGAGCTCACTAATCTCTTGAATTAACATGCAGAAGTACTTGAAGACTTCATTATTACCGAGTCTAAAGAATAATAAAATATTCATTTCAAAATATTGAGTTCTAGCGGCACCACGTGGTTTCACTTGGAAAACTTATACGATAGTAAAAATACGGGTCGAACTGAGAAATTTCCTCCTTTTTCGAAGACGGTTAATAAAAGTTTTATTCAGTAAACAAGAAAATTACACATATTAGAATAGAAACAAAAATAAAACCTAAAACTACTTACAAAATTAAAAACTAATACTAAACTAAATTAAATTAAAACGCTAAATAAAAATATATTATATTAAACTAAACTAATCAAATAAACCGCTGCCCGTTGGCATCGTTCCCAAAATGCTGGCCGCATTGCCGCGTTGTATTGCAATGCTTACACGTTGCGCAAGATACCGACCAGCATTTTGGTCGCGAGATGCTTCGACCAGACGTTTGGATAAATCTTTGAAAATGTTTTTGGCACCCGACCCCCACGGACCCAAAGTTTCGACCCCAAAAGGCTCAAATATATACCCACTATCTAGGCTACTATATAAAAGTAAGGTGTTTTGGCGTCTTCCATCGAGATACAATACATATAGAGTCACAATGGTGCCAAAAAATGTCTGATGCAAACTCGGCGCACGCTACGAATTGCGCAGACTTCTTGGTTATTTACAAGCTAACCGCGATCCGTCTACAACGCCGCGTGATGCCAGAGCTATGATGACATAGCGGACAACTAACGTTGAATACTATGCAAGCGACATAACGTCTAAATTGGAGTAAATGTGGCATTCTGAAGTATATAATTGATACAACGTATGTACAATGACGCTCGGACGTTTTTGACTGCTTTCACTGAGAGATTGTGACTCTATAGGAATTGTATCTCGATGTCGTTAACGCGACGACGACGACGACAACCACCACGACCACCAGGACTACCTACAACCCACAACCTCACCACCACGGCGACCCACGACCTACCACGACCGACCCCACCCGTCACCCGTCGTTTCCTACGACTTCCTACCATCAGGTGAAAATCTTACAATCTATCTCCAAATTTAATTTCATTTGTCCTGTCATAGACTAACTAAATATGAGAGCTTTTCTCGGAGTTTCTTTGCGCGATAAAATCCGAAACGTGGATATTCGCCAAAGAACCAGAGTCACCGACATAGCTGTTAAAATTTGCAAGTTGAAGTGGCAATGGGCAGGCCACATCGCTCGAAGAACCGATAACCGATGGGGAAGAAGGTTCTTAAGTGGAGACCACGAACCGGAAGACGCAGCGTAGGTAGGCCTCCCACTAGATGGAACGACGACATAGTGAGAGTCGCTGGCATCCAGTCGATGCAAAAGGCTGTCGTTCAGTGTGGAGGTTACAGGGGGAGGCCTATGTTCAGACGTGATGAGACTAACAAACAAACATCTAAACATACCTACTCATTTTGACTATGAATGAGATAAAAATGCATCACCACTTAATGACCCAGGAAATATTGCGGGCGTGTGATTATTATAATTGCCTGAACTATTTCACATTTAAATACCTACGAGTATGTACTACAATGTAAACTCAATTACTACATTTTTGTATTATAGCTATGTTTATTACTTACTCTATTTGCAGATACAAGAGCCTAGAACACCTAATCTTGGTAAGTAAGAGGATGGTAAGAGCCACAGAAAAGAAAAAAAAAACCTTTTCTTTTCTGTGGTAGGAGCGGTAACTAGAACCTGGCATAATACACAAACTGCGCGACGCCAAATGCAAACGCAAAGACAAAATAAAGCACGCCATCCGCCAACGAACGTAAATTAAAAAGTACATGAATAAATTAATTCGCGGCATTGTATTATTTTCCAAAACTGGCTGTGTTGTAATGGTGCATTGTGTAAAGTGATAGATATCGTACCTGAGTGTAGGTATATAATTTTATTCCATGAACTAAGTCTATGAAACTTTTCGTGTTGTTTCCAAAACTCGTTATAAGCCTCTGGTAAAGTGTTAATCCCTATACCTACTAGGACGTGACTTGGGACACCGGAAATACCTTGGACATACCATGATTTGAAGTGCAACCGCTGTAATAATGCGTCTGACAGTTGCCATAACATTGTAAAAAGCTTAACGAAACCTTCGACTAAAAAAAATTAATGGACGGGCCCTAACCATTGAAATTGCTCAGTAAAAACGAGTCAAAACCGTCGGCAATATACTTCAACTCCTAATTATAAAAATGTAGAGTATATTTGTTACAAAAATAGACCCCGGTATTATTTGTGTATATACACTTCGGGAAAGCATATGAATGCATAATTTTGTCAGATATTTCGTTATCACGTAACAATAGACACGTGTTGCACTTCCTACGGCTAGAGACAGACTGAAACGAAATGAGAGCAGGCGCTCATTTCGTTATCTTCAAAAATGCGCATCTACTGGGCCTGTCCATTAATTTTATTTTGGTCGAAGAACGAAACCTGTGAATTCTGATCACTTTTTTTCTTGAACATATTTTGATCGTAAGATTCTAGCTGGTAGCCAATAGAAAATGATTTCATTCAGACTTTTTACAATGTTATTACAGCTGTCAGACGCATTACCTCAGCGGCTGTACTTTGCTTTACTTTGACTGTTAAAAATATAGGAATATTCTAATACTTAAAACTTTCGCCTAGTTCTATCATTAGATATACACTTGACTTGAACATGGCTAAACAGACAAAAATCTAGAGCCAAAACTTAAAAGAAAGTATAGCGCTCTGTGACTCTGTGGTTTACCTATATATAGGCTGCTAGGCTCAGTCAGTACCCAATTACCTGTCAAGAATGCAGCAATTAGCGGTATTCTCACTAATACTAATTAGCACGGTTGATACATTCCCACTCTCAGACAGGTGTTTCTTGTCTTGTCGGCCACAAACAACCACCATATTTCCTGCCGTTATTCATTCATTACACATTACTGATGGGAAATCGTACCCAAGTTCACCGAAAACTAGTAAACTTGTAAGACAACATGACAATGAAAATCCCACGCCCCTCCATTTTAGCGGGAGGCTACACGCGCGTGCCGCTTTCAGTTCATTACCGCTTGGCGCGAAAAAATATACGTCCGGCACTGGCCGAATACAACCTCAGAAAAAATATTAATTTTCTTTAAGGATTTTTTTGGCTTAGGAACTTACAAACATTCATTCTATTTATAGTAAATTTGTTTAATAAATGTAAGCATTGTATTAGGACGATTAAAATACCGTTATCTCTGCGTGTGTCGTACCGGCCAGTAGTTTTTAGTGTCGTTTTGTATAAATAGGTTGTTTATAAGTGGTCGGCAAGAAACCCTGGCGACTGTCTCGGAAGAAGCGCGTGAGGACAGACATCTTCAGCCATGTACCGGTTAGTGCGCATTTTTTAACTTATAAACCGCGAGTTCAAGTTCACGGCTAAATGGATGTGACTTTCTGATCGATTGGTGAAATTAAAAAGATTTTTTTTTTCGTAAATTTTTGACTTATCTGTCTTGTGAATCGATGTTTAAATGTGTTTATAATTTTTTTGTGACAATCATAAATTCTGCGTGACCGGTGAATAACATGGAAATTGTGTTGGTTTAAAAATAAGCTTTGGCAAGTGCGTGGTAACATAGACAAAAGGAATATTTCCTTGGTGGTAACCCTAGGGTATTGAAAGGCTCTATAAGTTTAATAAATTATTGGGAACAGTGCCTTCATAGGTACTCGGGTAGCTTGCTCGGTAAATATATATAAATACCTATTTAAATTTTCAAGCTCATCATTTTTTATTCGTACCTACCGAAGTGGTCCTACTATATAAGCCCTTTTAAATCCTTTATAAATATTAAAAAGTGCCTTCACTTCATACTTACTTTAAGTTCTCTAATACTCCGGTAATGCTCCCATAGAGAAGGCTGTCTAACCTAATTTTCTCAAACATGGTCTCATTTTTTAAAGAACACACGAACTTCGGGGAGTTATGCCTTAATTAGTGTTGTAGCGACACTAATGGACTAATAGGCCACAAAAGGGCGGCAAGGTATACTTAGTCTGAACTGCAGGGGGAGTTCGATTAAAAGCATCAAGCAAGCTTTAGGGCCGATGCGTTTCCACCCGCCAGTCCCACTACGCCACCTTACCATATCTCTCTTGTTTGTCTGTTCTGAGGTCTCAACCTTTGCTAAAGTGGAATGTAGAGTGTCTTTTCTACATTAAGGTATTTTGTTTGTATTATCTTGTACAATGTGCAAATAGGTTTGATTACGTTTTTCTACATTTTTTTTTTTTTTTTTTTTTTTAATATTTTTCAAGACCTACAATGTCCTTTAGTCGTAATATTAATTAATTTTACATAGTATTAGTAGCGTCAACCAAGTCATAGTCACAGTCAGAGTCAAGTAAAGTAAGTCACGGTCAAGTCAAACTCATGCCGCAGTAAAGTAGTGGCGGCTTTACAAGATACTTCTATAAAGTTTTGGAAACAACACGAAAAGACATGTTTTATCGCATTACCACACTCAAGCACGTTCAGGAGCACATAATCCACCATTATAAAGGCCTCCCTCGTAGCAGGGATGTTACCATAATCCCCACGTTAAGTATCCAAATTTTCACGTTCGTTCATAAATGCAGTGCAGTATTAAATTACTTAAATTAGAACCGGAAGTTTTTTTCTATTAAATAAATAAGTACATAACAACTAAACGCACTGGGTCCCACCAGTCTCCATAACCACCAGCTGTAGGTAAACCACCTCTAACAATGTACAAAAAACGTTGTAAACTTGGTATTGTCTCGAACAATGCTAGCCACGGGAACCTAATTACTCACAATTACCGATATACTATACCTATATACTGGTAATTAAGCATCTGAGGAGATTCGATCTTGCGCTTCTGGTTAGGTATATAAAATTCACGCCAAAATTTATGATCGCTCTGAGCTGTGAAAAAGCTCGCCCCTTTGTCGCCCTTTGCGGCGCTAGGAAATAAAGGCTAAAGTATTATATTATATTAGGTTCCACCAGAGATGAGACTTGAAAACCACGTGGTTCGACATGCGCAGTAGACGATACCACTAAACAGACATTTTCTCTCACTATATATTTTCTACTGCGCATGTCGAACCACGTGGTTTGTCAAGTCTTATCTCTGATGGCACTAAGGATTTTATATATACCCTAAAGGGAACGATGGCACCTATTATATACCCTGAAATCGGGGGAAAATCAGCTGATCCATACAAAAACGAATTCACAACGAAAATGTATGTATGGAACAGCTGATGTTTTGTCATTGTAGAAGTCTGTCTATCGCGACGCGTTCTGTTGATTTACCTAAGGTATAGAGACCTACCTACATTGTGATTAGAGTGGCCATTTAGTTTGGCGGCGATTGTACCTGAAATTGTGTTTAATTTTACTTAATGAGGTAATCAGTTCTAACGTACGCAGGTACATTTCCGTGTTTAGTCACCTAATCTGAGGTAGAGGATCTTTTATTCTAAGCGTGCACGCCCCACCGGATTACCAAGTTGCAGTGGCAGTGGGCAGGGCACATATCACGCAGAACAGATGGCCGATAGGGCCGAAAGGTTCTCGAATGGAGACCACGGACCAGGGGCGGATCCAGGATTTCATTTGGGGGGGGGGGGGGCATTCTGACAAGTAGACACATAGGTACCTATGAGTATACTGTGTAAAAGTGCACCTGAATCAAATCGAAAAACTGAGTCAAATGTATGGAATTGCTAGGTGTTGCTAGGGCATGGGGGCCATGCCCCCCCCCTGGATCCACCAATGCCACGGAACGGTAAGCGCAGCGTAGGACGTCCACCTACAAGATGGACAGACGACCTAAAAAAAGACCGCAGGGAAACGCTGGATGCAGGCCGCTTCCAACCGGCCCTTTTGGAGGTCGATGGTGAGGCCTATATGTCCGGCAGTGGACGTCTTATGGTTGAAATGATGATGATCCACCATATTTTTGTAGTATTTTGTATGGGTAGTGTGGTGGAGGGACGTGCACATTGAATGAAAGATATCTAGCTACACTGTGTTTTAACAAAATTCAGTTTTCGATGCGTCTATGAAACATTAGTCGAATGAAGTCTCTTATTCCAGTCCTACTAAGGAACTTGCCGAAAATAATCAATTGGTAAATCCCTGATGGGTTCTCAGTTCCTGTTCGAGGTAGAAATGCTACCAATGCATCTTCCATTACAACGCTAGGTCTGCAGGCTTAGCACAAGCCGTGGACGATTGTCTTGCCATTGTTTTTATCCCGCGAGAAAAAGAAACGTATCCTATCCATTTACTCTTTGTCGCGTCTACGCGCGGAAAAAACGGTGGAGAGACAATTTGTCCACTGCCCGTGCTAAGGTTGCAGGGCTATAGTAGGTACTCATTACCTGACTGCGCAAGAAGGAGACATCGTGTTTAAAGGAATATATTGCGCCATCGTACACCATTTTCAACACACCGTTTACAGTCAAATCTCGGAATCTACGCGCGGTCACAATGCAAGAAGCGTATCATAACTGCCCATTTTGTCATATAACTACATTAATTATATAGTTGTGTAAAACTAGGCTTATTGTCATATTTATGGAGGCCTTTGCGCACAGTGTATCTGCTCAACATAGACTCTTTTTGGATTTTGGATTTCGGACTTTATGATGTCGCAGGAATAGTGGTCGAATTGGACTTACTAACGAACCGGAACGCATTTCCCTTCAAACCTTGCGAACTTTTAACCGACTGTCCAAGAAGGAGGGTAATGTTTTTTGGGTTATATGTAAGCATGTACGTAAGTATGTTTCTGGGTTCCTGTAGTACCTCCTGTAGCCTAAATGGCTTGACCGATTTTGACGAGTGAGGTGTCGTTGGATTGCTTTACGAAACGGAACGGTGATTTCACGAACAAACACCATAAAAACTAAATCAAAATCGGTTCAGCCCTTTGGGAGCTCCGATGCCACTGACATTTATATACACACAGAGGGACTTTTTGCATCGGGGGCAACTAGGTAGATATGGTACAACATTGAAGGCATAGGCATATAGTAGGTAGTTATAGGTATACCTAGTTGCAACAACACAGTCACACAAATTGTAATTTCTGTGCGTAAGTTTAAGTTTGAATTAAAAAATACACATCACAATTTGTATATGTCGAATTTCTAGTGTAATTCCGCCTCTACGTCGTTTCGAGTAACATAAGGATTTTGGGATAAATTATTTTTCGCTATAGATATTTGTGATGCTAATTTAAACCTAACCTGACATAAAATATTAATTACATAAAAGAGAAAAAAAAAACCTAACCTGAAACATAGAGTAATTAAATCTCTAACAAAAAATTCGTTTTTTTTTCCTGGGCTAGCGCCTTTATTAACTAAACAAAATACAAGCTAAAACTAAAACTACAAATACAGTTAGACTGCCCATAGACCGTTGAAGGTCTAAAGACAATCCAAATGCTCAATCCCACTACCAGTTGGCAGCGTACCCAGCATGCTGGCGGCATTACCACGGTGAATGGCAATGCTTATGCGTTGAGCCAGAAACACGCCAGCATTTTGGTCACGCGTCGCATTAACCAGACTACCAGCAGAGCGCCTGCTCTGAAAGATTTTTGAAAATGAGGTGAGCTCCCGGTCCCCAAGGGCCCAATGTCTCGACCCCAAACGCCTCAAATATGTAAAAATTCGTTGTACAACAATGTGTACAACAACTAATGATATTAATTTTAAATAAAATAATTTTAAATTTTAAAATTAATTTGTAATTACCGCACGTCATAAATTAGGTCTAGCAACATTTTAATGGTTTGCTCTTTGTCAAGTCTATGTTGAGTCAACATGATGTGCGAACTGCGAACTCCTCATACCAATATCAAGCGGTAAATAAAGACAAAGACGGTCGGTAAGACCACAGGCAAGACATTCAAAGAAATCCCAAATGATCGGCTGTCCACGTGACTGCAATCCTGGGAATTGAACCCTTCTCG
Source organism: Agriopis marginaria (assembly GCA_932305915.1). NCBI lineage: Eukaryota > Metazoa > Arthropoda > Insecta > Lepidoptera > Geometridae > Agriopis > Agriopis marginaria. The sequence continues at coordinate 1,213,526 of OW029935.1, forward strand.
GAGAAAGCCGTGACTCACGTGAGTGAAGGATTAATTAACACGTAGGCTGAGACGGCACAGCGGTGAGCGACAAGCATTTTTTAACTTGAATAACTCACGAAGAAACATACGCGGAAACTGGAGACCGACTGAAAGACTGACTGACAGTTTTTTTTAACATAAGGAAAAAAGGAGTAGGTTTTTCTAATCGACGCGTAATTTTTGCGTAGAAAAAACTTAAAAATTATGTTGATAATTTTGTAACTACGAAGCTGTCTGGCAAATATATCCTAATAGGGTGTAGAGGTCCGATGTATTTTTAACGCACGACGCAAACAGAAGAGTGTTATAACCGTTACTTTAAATATTCGCTAGGATGCCTTTAAAAATATTTGTATTGTTTTTCGTTTTGTTGGTCTCCATATATTTTTTCCTACGCTGCGTCTTCCGGTTCGTGGTCTCCACTCAAGAACCTTTCTTCCCCATCGGTTATCGGTTCTTCGAGCGATGTGGCCTGTGCCCATTGCCACTGAAGTGGCAATGGGCACAGGCCACAAGCAAGTTGAAACTTGCAAATTTTAACAGCTCCCACTAGATGGACCGACGACATAGTGAGAGTCGCTGGCATCCAGTGGATGCAAAAGGCAGGCTGTCGTTCAGTGTGGAGGTTAAAGGGGGAGGCCTAAGTTCAGCATTGGACGTCTTCTGGCTGATTATGATTTTTTTTTCCATTTAGTAATAGGCTTGCGTTTAACCGCCAACTCGCGCGTTGATGCGGTCTACGGTAGAGCACGCTTGCCTAGAAGAAACCGATTCACTTGTGATTTGAAAACACCCAGATATTACGGTTCTTGAGCCTAGCCTGTCTCCTCTATTTTTAATGTACTTATGGTTCTGTTAAAATGTAGTAAATTCGTATTCGGAAAATTAATTATCTGATCTATAGTATAATTAATGTGTGTACTTGTGTATGTCTGTTGTATAGCTCCCAAAGGATGCACCGATTCTGATTTAGTTATTTTTGTTTCAAAGGTGTTCTAATATTAACAATGATAATAGTAATTATAGTGCATTACGATGAACAATAAATTTTATTAGTTGATATTGTAATACCCGCCGTCGCCTAATGCTCACCTACCATCTTTTTTCCGAGCAAAGGGGTATGCCGAAAACCAGCCCTGCGTGACCCTTCGGGACCTCGCAGTACAGCGCTGAGCGTCCCCCTATTGCCAAACATTGTTTCTCCTTATGTTTCTAATAGTTTTTTTTGGCAATAAATATATCTTATTTTATCTTCTTAGCTATGATGCAAGAAAATATGTTCAATCGTTTGAAGATTATCAGGTCTTTTACCGGTTATTTATAATTTTGTATTTATACTTACTTGTTTCGTAAAAATGCATTTAGGGTAATTATTCAACATGTGGGCGCTGACTATGTTTTGATGCGAATGAATGAATGTAATTTGATACGAGTGTTATGTACATCACAAATTAGTGTTATATGTGTGTGTTATGTACAGTGAACACAGATAAGTTACATAAGAATCATTGCCGCATTCATTAGATGGTAGTTCCGCTGCAAACGTTTTCAATGTAGCTTCAGTCACGAAAACTGAAGGAAGCCTCTATCAACACTTCATTAGTGAGACAGGACTTTTTATTAGATACTAGCTGACCCAACAGACGTCCTGTCTGAACTGTTTCTGAAATTTTCCAATTTTCTGCGCAATTTTCTTAATTTTTCTTTCCATAAGAACCTTCTACAAAGAAAACTTAAAAAGATTATTGAAATCGGTAAGGGCTAACGTCGCATCGTATAGGCGTGCGGTGTTCATGCATTTTTTCACATTGCCTACATCTATGGACACGAACTAGCTCTTCAAATAACAATTATGAGATACGATAATCACATCGTTGTGAAAAAGAAAATCCTTACATAACTGCGTAGACGTGCCAGCGTGTCAACAGTCGACGCGACGGCAACGGGTCAGGGCTCTGTTTACCCGCGCTTTACGCAACTACCGACCAACTATCTGTACGTACAGCGGCCTTACGGGGTACCTCTTAGCGCGGGCTCGAAACAGCGCACTGCGGAAAATCACGCGAGTTTAACCTTAACGCGCTGAAATACAGTTTGCGGTCGCGCAACCTTTCGCATCATCTAAACAGAATGCCGTAAGGCCCTGTTGAGAGGGACCCACCATCGAATATAATAAACAAACATGACAACCTTCCATAGCCTCCTGTCAAGATTTTTTAGGGTTTCGTACCCAAAGGGGAAAAACGAACCTACACGGTCTGTCCGTCCGTCCTACCTATTAACGGCTGTATCTTTCGAACCTTAATAGATTGCCAGTTGAAATTTTCACAGAATATGTAATGTTACGGCGGATTAACGAAGAAATAATAAAAAATACAAAAATAAAAACGAAAGGGGGGTACAACAACGTATTTTTTTTTGTATTTTTGTATTAGCTCTAATGTAAAAACGGTAATACATACAATCGTCAAACTTGGCATAATTATAGTAGGTAGGTACACACTCTAAAGTATAATAACAAATAATAAATAATGGCCAAGTGCGACTCAAATTTCTGTTCATTACAAAGTTATACCGAGCGTCACTTGCAAAATATTAACTATGTGACGGCGTAACAATTGCAAACAAAATAGTACAACTATTTTGGAAGGCATAATTATTGTATTTGTACAAACCCCTCAGTGCGCGAGCCCGACTCGCACTTGGCCGTTCGTCAGATAAGTTGGTCGCCCTGTTTCACTGTTTGTCCTGACGTAACAAGTATGGGTGCTCTATGGTAATGAAGCGGATATCAATTATGGTAATTAATGGCCTTGGAATTTAGAATGAATTTCTTGGAATTCGCGTAAATGAGCGTCAATACAATACAATACAATTCTTTATTAATAACTCCATAGTTACAAGTCAAATTTCTCCAGTACACTTTCTACATCGATGTATATAAACTTATATAAACAGTATATGTTAATAATATTATCATGTGTACATAATTCAAATTAAATAATGTTATTCAATCGAAGGGCATCACAAAGTTGACAGGTCTTGTGATGAAGTTTTAGAATAAAACTATAATTTAAGTACATAGGTGTTCGTAGAAATATAGCGTACCTAAATAAATACTAGGTACCTGGCGGAGATTTTCGGCAAGGCCAAAATCTCTTGAGATTGACGGTGACTGCTTACCATCAGGCGACCCGTCTGCTTGTTTGCCACCTACGGCATAAAAAACAGATCTAAAATGGTATAACTGTTTGCTTCGTCCTTTCAATGTTGTGATTATTAATAATTAGCGACCCACCCCGGCTTCGCACGGGTGTAGATAAGTTTTATTGTATAGGTACCTACATAATCCTTCCGTGACAAATTCTCTTACTGATAGTGAAAACCGCATCAAAATCTGTTGCGTGGTTTAGGAGGAAGAGGATATATAGACAGACGTGGAAAGCGACTTTATAATATGTAGAGATGATATTATAAAATTTTCGATATGAATAAAACAATTGTTACTAATTTAACCATAACACATACCTACCATGTACCCAGTGGCGTAGCTACCGGAGGGCTAGGTGGTGCAGTGCACCGGGCCCTCAAGCTCAGGGGCCCTCGGACCCTGCCCAGTAAACCTCAAACTGAGCTTGCGAAAATTTCCCACCTTCAGAATATAACTCGTACACATGTACCTAATAAATAGCTTTGAACGTAAAGTATTCATATTAATTTATATTTATACTTGATAACAGTTCAGATAGGGCTCCAATTCTTTTTTGCACCAGGGCCTTTGGTTACCTAGCAACGGCACTGCATGTACCTACCAAGGAACATTATTACTCCTAGCGGAGTAATAATGGTACCTACACAGGTTCAGAAAAAAAAATTGGTCATTTATGTCATATGGAACGCAGCGTGCTTGGTATCAAAAGAATGGACAGAGTCCGCAACAGCGCACTGCGCTCCGTAACAGGTGTGGTCGACGTTGGCCAAAAAGCCGTCAGATTAAAATGTGATTGGGCGGGACATGTGGCGCGTATGCATTTCGACCGATGGGCCAGGATCGTCACACAGTGGGTGCCTGATGGACGACGCAGTCAAGGAAGGCCTAAGAAACGCTGGCGTGACGATCTTGACCCATACCGGAGAGGTTGGCAAGAGGTGGCGGAGGACAGACATTTGTGGAAGAAAATGGGGGAGACCTTTGCCCAGCAGTGGGGCAGTAGAGGTAAAAAAAAGTCATATGCATCAAATGTGAACTGTGTACTTACTAATTTGAATTTTCGACTAACTAGTAGGTTTAATAAATTCATAAACATATTCTATGTTACAACAGCAGTGGAAGTACCGTTCTTTATCGATCATAAAATTTGACAGTAGAGATCGTAAAATTCGATAAAATGCCATTTGATTAGTACTTGCTATGATCGATTCTGTGGAATTTTATCGAATTTGACGTTCGATAAAGAACGGTACTTGCACTGCAGTATTGTTTACCTTTCCTACTGCATTGAAATCCGCTACGTTTTGGATTGCAAATATGTTGCGGCCCACTGGTATACAAGCAAGTCGTAAATATAATAAGGTAAAATACATATTAAAATTAACCGGCCCATTGCGAGTCGGCCTCGCGCACTGATGGTTCCGTACCACCTCAAAATATACCTAATTAGGTCTTATTTATATTACACGGGAATAACTCACATAAGATTAAGCCGGCCACTCCGACTATAGTTTCTTATTATATATTATTTCTATTTCGTTATTAGGCAGTCTTTTTCAAGGTGAATGCACGCGCGCGGCTGCGTCTCGCTTGGCACTGAACAATAAGATCGTCCAAGTAACCGCACTACCAGTTATTATAACGCCTTCCAAAATAGTCGAAGCAATTGCTACGCAGCCACAGTTAATTATTTTGCTACAGGCGCTCGAGTATAACACAAGTAAAACTTGGTAATGAACAGAAATTTGTCACCAACTCGCACTTGGCCATTATTTATTATTTGTTGTTATACTTTAGAGTGTGTATCATAATCATGCCAAGTTTGACGCTTGTACGTAGGTACCTATTATCGTTTTTACATTAGAGCTAATACAGAAATACGGAATATAAATGTAAAATGAATGGACGGGCCATAACCATTGAAATTGCTGAGTAAAAACGAGGCAAAACCGTTGGACATATACTTCAAACACCTAATTATAACCATGAAAAGTAAATTTGTTACAAAAAATAGATAGCGGTTTTTTAATCTGTATTTACACTTAAAAAAAACTTCGGGAACACTTCGGAAAATCACACGAAGGCATAATTTTGTCAGATTTTTCGATATCATGTAACAATAGACACGTGTCGAACTTCCAACGGCTAGAGACCGACCGAATGGGACCGTAGGGTCCCATTTTTACCCTTTGGGCACGGAACCCTAAAAACGTATTTTTTTATCAATTACTTTTGAGTACCTAACACAAGCTTCGTGAGCTTTGCTTTCGTAAAAAAAAACTTTTAAATATGTTCGAGCTTTTAGGGTCGTTGGAACTTACGCAGCCATTAGCGCAGATAAATTGAAATTGATACATTTCCATATTATGATTATTGGAAGACATAAATACAGACAAGTTTGTTAGAATACATTAACCGGTCACGCAGGTTCTCCTCGCGTCGTAGACATTGTTAATTACATGGCAGTTTAATTTATGGAGGGAATAAAGATAAATATTCGGAGCCATTGGCCTATGACAAAGATTTTATTTTTTGTATCTATTTTGGTAATCAAATTAGTTATATGAATATTATGTAAGTAATTATAGGGTCAATTGTCGAGCTCCTATAAAAAAAGTATTATAAGGTACTGTTTTAAACTATCACGGTTGTTCACTAAAGTTATATGATTTACGGGATATTTACCGTGGTAAGGTTGTGGAATGAGCTCGCGATATTTTGGCGCGGGGTAGATCGTTATAGTTGCACCTAACTTTTTAACTGTTCGACCAACCACCCGCATTCTTCAGTCTTCCCGTGAACATGGTGCATGTAACTGTGTAAATAATCATATAACTTTAGTATTCTAAGGTATTTAAAAAAAAAAAGTATATTGTTGTAATTATATTATAATACTAGCGGTCCGCCCCAGCTTCGCACGGGTAAATAGATTATAGCCTATGTCACCCGGGGATAGTGTAGCTTCCCGTCAGTGAAAGAATTTTCTCAAATCGGTTCAGTAGTTTCGGAGCCTATTCAATGCAAACAAACAAACAATCAAATCTTTCCTCTTTATAATATTAGTATAGATGTATTTTCTCTAATTTCAGACTTCTCATCACAATCCTGCTCTGCCTGAAGGCTGCCTCATCAGCGCCGCAGGCTAAGGAGAGTGACGTCACATACGTGAAGATCCAGCCCGTGGTAGAAGAGTCCCCAGCAGACACGACCAACGCACGGGAATCCAGGATCGAGAAGTTACCACTAAGCTTCCCTAGTAATGTCTCCAATAACAGTAAAGAACCAGACAAAAAACTGTCAGAAAAGGAAGAAAGTAACCTGAAAGAGGCTGGACCTTTGTCAGAAAAGACATCGGAACAGTCAGAAAGAAAAACGGTCTTGTCAGAAGATAGGACAGTTTTGTCAGAGAATGAATCAAAACCCTCAGAAACTCAATCAGACTTGTCAGAAAGCCTGGATCTATCAGAAACCAACCAATCTGATTCGATTTCTGAACTAAACGGCACAGAAGAAACCAACGTAACCGATGATTCGTCAGAAATCAGTCCAACCGATGACTTGTCAGAATCGAACACCGACAACTTGTCAGATACCATTCCGTCAGAAACGAATCAATCTGACAGACGCGCTAGGAACTTCGATTCTGTCGAAACAACGGAAACGACCGAAGTTCTGACGGAGAAATACGAAGATGACCTCATTACAGTAATCGACGCGCCCAAAACCAGAGCACCACCTAAATTCGTTCCAAAAGTTCCAAAATCGAGCTATTTCCCGAAACCAAGAGTGTTCCAAAGCTACTCCGCGAATCATCTGGATATTGTAGGCAAAAGGAAATTCAGGTCAAGGTGTAGTTGCCAAAAGATATGGAACTGTCCTAAACTGCAGATAACAGTGCCCAGATGCCCCGATGAGTACTTTTTATGTTGTTTTTGAAGAAATCAAATGATTGCAATGTGAAAACAAAGACTCGAGTTCTACTATTATAACAACTAAGGTTTAATTTTAAATATGTGTACCAAATCAAGATGATGGTTGAAAAAGACTTAGTTTAGTTAAGACACGTTAACAAAAGAAAATTACGAAAATTATGTTGTTCATGGGCAAATGGCAGGTCATCGAGATATATTTTTGATTTTATATACTCAACGTTTTTACCTCTAAAAAAGATAAATAGACATTCTAAATGAGAATTTTTCAGTAGGTACCTATATTATGAGTGTACCTATTTTAGGACTGACTCGTGACGAACCGGATTTAAAAAAAAATTGGGTTCTATATTAATATTACGTACTTACAGATCTAACATAAATATGTAGGTATTCTTCGACGAAAATAAAATGAATGGACGGGCCATAACTATTGAACTTGCTCAGTAAAAACGAGGCAGAACCTTCGGACATATACTTCAACACCTAATTATAACCATGTACGGCCATACGGACAACAGCTAATTGCGGCACCTAATCCGCTCAGTTGGAAAATCACGCGAACGTGCACCTTATCGCGCCCAGATACGGTTTGCGGTCGCGTGATTTTCCAACTGAGCGGATTAGGTGCCGCAATTAGTTGTTGTCCGTAAGGCCCCAGTAAATTTATTAGAAACATTTGTAATTTGTATCACAACACATCACACACTTCGGGAAAGCACACAAAGGCATAATTTTGTCAGATGTTTCGTTATCATGTAACAATTGACGCGTGTTGCACTTCCTACGGCTAGAGACAGACTGAAACGAAGTGAGCGCCGGCGCTCATTTAGTAATCTTCATAAATGCGCTTCTTCTGGGCCCGTCCATTCATTTTATTTTGGTCGAAGTACGTATTATATAACAGTACCTAACAAGGTGTTAAACAATGTGTACTGACTTCTGACCTTAAATTTTAAGGTTATGTCTATTTGAACTCTGCACAAGGTCCACTAACTATAAAACCACGAATATCAACAAATTATGTTAAGTACCTACCATAAATAGTATAAAAAATAGTTAATGGATTAAATTATTTAAAAAAAAAACTGATTATTTCGTGTACTTTCGTCTCTTTGTCGTTATGAAAGTGGAATTAATGGCGCCCGGACATCAGTTATTTAAATTCTTTTCGTAAATAAAATATCTTAAAAAAAACGAATTCAAAATACCACATAAAACAAACATTGTGCTACTTCAAAGAACAAAATAATAGTTGATAGAATATTTTTTTTTAAATTATAAATAGCTTGGCCGCCATCTCGCGCGATGTTGCGGTCTACGATGGAGCACGCTTGCCTAGAAGAAACCGATTCACTCTCGACTTGAAGACACCCAGATTGCGTCAACTTCACAGGCGTCACTTTGCGGTTTTTTGACTAATAACAAAATAATATTTATACTTACACGGACTTTGAAGTCGGGCGGGAAATAATATAAAAGAAAAGAAATAAAATTCGTTGTTCCCGTATAAAAAATATTTTGTTCCTTGTAGTGGCACAATGTTCGTTTTGTGGTTTTTTTAAAGTCGGTAAAGTCCCAACAAGTCGGTGGACAGACGACCTAAAAGAGACCGCAGGGAAACGCTGGATGCAGGCCGCTTCCAACCGGCCCTTTTGGAGATCGATGGGGGAGGTCTATGTCCAGCAGTGGACGTCCTATGGCTGAAATGATGATGATTAAAGTCCCAAAAATGATTCTCGAAATAAAATACATGTATCCACATATAAATCGATATAATAGTGACATAGAAACATTAATTATCACAAAGTAACATGCAGAGTCGTATTACGTATCGTACGCCAGGGTCCCATTCAGACTGGAGTTTTTAAACCGCCTAATATAACGGGGAAACACCACGCGTTTTTTATTTATACCTAATGTGGCCAACAAAATATGTCACAAAAAAAATACATTTTTATCTGGCAACATTAAAAGTGTCAAAATGTTTCGTTCCGGGGCACGTTTAGACTACTCCGCCAATTTCGCAGGAGACTTAATTTATCGTTTTGTTTAAATTTTAACATGGCGAAGCACTTAGGTCACGCTTCGGGTGTTTCGTAAATTTTTATCATTTCGAAAAATTACCCGGTATAAACAAAAATGGTCGTCATTGGACGCCCTTCGGGTGAAACATAAGCATAAGAGAGCGTCATGTCGTTTACCGTCACGGCATACGAGTCGGTTTTACTTCCAAGGCGCGCCAACAGCTGTTTCACATCAAAAAATATAACGCATTATCTTTAAAATAACATTCCAAAAGTTTTTGTTTATTTATAAATAATAGGCTTGCGGTTGACCACCATCACGCCTGATGTTAAGCGATGATGCGGTCTACGTTGGACCACGCTTGCCTAGAAGAAACCGATTCGCTCGTGATTTGAAGACACCCAGATTGTAACCAACCTGTGGGCTTACTCTTGACACTCGATTTCAATCGTAATTTGGGATTGGGATCGAAAACATGCCATTTGGTACTGTTGAATTCTAAACTAGCGCACGATTGGAACCGATAATAAGGAATTTTATGGAACTAAATAAAATCGACTCAACTCGACGCTTTCGGTACTCTTGACGCGATTGAAGAGTACCAAATGGCATGTTTACGATCCCAATCCCAAATTACGATTGAAATCGAGTGTCAAGAGTAAGCCCACTGTTGTTTTAATACCATTTCGATGATGTTACTTTTTATTTTGGCGAAGGAGAAGGACCGCATCATCGCTTAACATCAGGCGTGATGGTGATCAAACGCAAGCCTATCATTTATTTAAAAAAAAAAAAAACTTTTTTCAAGCTTTTTCGTGCTCTTTTAAATACGCCCATAAACATTTGGACACTTCTTACTGGTGAGTGGCTCGAGATAAGTTTCGTTGACCACATTATAATAGGCTTAATTTACACATACATTTCATGAAACATACTAGAAATATATTAACATAGATAAAAGTTACATTAATAAAATAGAAACTACTTTTATCAAATAATAATAATGCCAGAATAATGCTCTTAAGAAAATGCGTTAAATTTTTACCTAATAATTTTAAATTATTTTGGCCAATTTTGATAAGTACCTAGACATTCTTAGTTTTTAAGTGATGACATTTTTAAGTGCTCTACATACTAAGGCCGCCGAGTCATGACTACGATGGCGGTCTAGATTTCTGACGAAGATAACACTTCCGGCGAAATACTGTTTTTTTTTTTAAACCTTACTTGTCTCTTTGGGACCGTCCATTAATCACGTGAGGCTTGAAAGGGGGGGGGGGAGAGGGGATTAGCAAAAATCACGAAATATCACAGGGAGGGGGGGTGTAGTAAGATATCACGTGTATTTATTTTTTCGTCAAACGCGCGATTTCTAAACCGAAAAGTGGTGTGTAGCGTGACTTTGCCAATCAAAAACAAACTACAACATTTTTGTCATGGTCCTTAATTTCAGAATAAAATTAGATTATACTTTATACCTGTATAAAGATAATAATAAAAAAAAAAAAACTTTGTAGGCTTTAATAACTACACGTGATTTGGGGGGGGGGGGTTAGTCTTAAACCTCACCACCAACATATATCACCAAGGGGGGGGGGTTAAAAATGCTAAAAAACCATCACGTGATTAATGGACGGTCCCTTTGCTGGGCTGGAGTCTGATTCCGTAATTGTATCATGCACGTAACGCGGTGCGTTAAGCTAACCTCTAAAAATTTAAACTCTATTTTCTATGGAATAAAGGCCAACTTGTAAAGGTTAACCTAACGCGCCGCGTTACGCGCGTATTTCAAGTTATGGAATCGGAACCCTGGGCGAATGTTTTTTTAAACTGACGACACCAACTCACTGGGTTGTGTCGGCGAGTCGGCGACTTCAGTGTGTAGAGCCTTAAGCTACAAACAGTATGAAAAACTTAATAAAATGTCATGCGACTGTGGTCGCTCACAAAAACGCATGTTTTACACGCGGTTGTGTAGGCATCCTAATCTTTGGAATACAGGGCCCAATGTTCGTCATGACGGTTCTTGACAGCGTTGACAGCTCAGAGGGGGGGGGGGGGGGGTCGTTCTTTAATCAACGTGAAGTTAAAACAGGGGGGGAGGTAAGAATACCATCACGATAGTGGGGGAGATGTTCACCATCACGTGTACATTTTTGTGCGATCATATAAAAATCCCCAACAAGCTAAGTTGTATCTAAAAAGCAACTTCCTACCTTCAGATCTGCCTGAAAACTTTAGCATAGTGCTTAAAAGCTTAAAGTAATATTGATTTCTAATTATATTGATGACTAGCGGTCCGCCCCAGCTTCGCACGGGTATAGATTATAGCCTATGTCACCCGGGGATAGTGTAGCTTCCCGTCAGTGAAAGAATTTTTCAAATCGATTCAGTAGTTTCGGACCCTATTCAATGCAAACAAACAATCAAATCTTTCCTCTTTATAATATTAGTATAGATATTGTTTTCAGAAACTGAATTTTTTTTTTCGTTAAAACTGATTCAGAAAAAAATGTCTAAGAAATACTGTCATTCAAAAAAATACACACGATGTTGGGGAAGGGGAGGGAGGTTTAGCCTAAGACCTCACGACGTATCACCGAGGTGGAAAACCCCACATGATTAAAGGACGACCCCTTACCATAGCAATTCTGTCAAAATTCGTGATTAATCGAATTTAAAACCGTCATAACGAATATTAACGGTGACGGTGGCCGCGACAGTTGGTCGCTGTATACGTTTACCTACAACTAAATACAAAATGTCATCCGTTCAATCCACGAAGACTCGATCCGTTTCCTTATATAGAGGGAAATATGATATTCTCACTCTTTCTCTCCCGTTGGTTGGACGGCGGTCCGTCAGCCGCGTTCGTGCGTCTGTTAGCACTATTAAAGTGAAAGATGCGCAGGAGTGACGCCCTCATCGCGGAAAGGCATTACAGATATACTATAACATGGCTAAATAAGGGTTTAGACTCCCATAGTCATGGAGTGAGTGAATCGGTTTCTTCTAGGCAAGCGTGCTCCATCGTAGACCGCATCGTCGCTTAACATCAGGCGAGATGGCAGCCAAGCACAAGCCTATCTACTATAAAAAAAATAAAAATAAAAAAATTGTCCGGGAAGGTGATGAACTGTTTTTTGAACTATTATTTTTGGTAACATGGGGTATTATATGGTTATAGATATAGATAGAAACTATTAGCTAGTGCCACAAGTGGCGGCCTTATCGCTGAAAGCGCTCTTTCAGGCAACCATTGGATGGAAAGAATTTACGTAACAGGATCGAAGGGGGATGCTAAAACGCTTTTAATGATACTATTATAAAACTCTTTACCGCCTAAAATGGCAGTTTAGCTAATCTGCGTTTTTTAATCTATACTTTGTGTTGCTGGAAGTATTACTCCAAAGGTTTGTTGCATTTTTGACCGACTATAGGAGTCAAGTCTAAACGTGGTTAAACGGATCACGAGACTCAAGTGGAGAAGGGTGGGACACTTGGTTAGAAGGGAAGATGGACGGTGGACCAAAATGGTCACAGAATGGTGGCCGCGGAACTGAAAGCGACCACCGAGTAGACCACCAGTCCGCTGGTCGGACGACATCGTTTGGCCAGCAGGAAAGCAGTGGACAATCTAGCACAGGACCGGAAAAGATGGCGCGCTGAAGAGGAGACCTATACCCAGCAGTGGGTGGAAAATGGTTGATGATGATGATGATGATCGGAGTATTTGCTTATCTTTTGTTGCCTGTTGTTTTTTTTTGGACTCCTGCGCTTTCTTTAGTCCGATGTCCACTTGCACTTAGAAAGGGCGTGCCGCTTCTTTGTGTATTGAACAGACTACAGTTACAAAGTACACATAATTTAGAGATATAATTACAAAGAAAAATATTCCCGTCCCTACCAATCGGAGCTTTGTACGCTTAGTCCCAAATTTGATAGTTTACGAAAACTTTTTTCGTTTTCGTATTGTTCTATACATTTTAGTAAAGCGCCTCTACCGGAAACGTGGAGGAACTAAAATGTGTAGTAAGCGGCAGACAGATACGGTAACGGTACAGATTGCTTCACTCTAATACGAAAAAAGTTTTCGAATACGTTTTAGCCCAGCAATGTATGGAACAAGACGAAAACGAAAAAAGTTTTCGAATACTATCAAATCTTGTACAAGGGTGGTACTGGTCGGAGGACCGGGAGTATCCCTAATTTTGAGCCTCATAGACTTAAATCAGCGCTAGAGTACGTTCCAGATTTCTTGCAATCACTACTAACTGCAACCCAAGCAGCTGCATTAAGGTGGTACGATTCACCTATGGCGAGAAATACAAATTTTAAACAGTTTTTTGGTCCTAGTAGCCAGGCCAGGGGCCTTACGGACAACTGCTATTGCGGCACCTAATCCGCTCAGTTGGAAAAACACGCGAACGTGAACCTTATCGCGCCCAGATACGGTTTGCGGTCGCGTGATTTTCAAGCTGAGCGGATTAGGTGCCGCAATAGCAGTTGTCTGTAAGGCCCAGATAATTATTTTTAAATAACACAGTGTTTTCGCAAATCGTTGGCTGTTCTTTACATTATAATGTACAGCTATTTAACAGTAACGCACCATATTACTTACATTTGTGAATAAACCGTTTGAAACAGCAAAAAAAAATTAATTGACAAATGTAAGTAATAATTTGCATTAGAGATAAATAGCTTTACATGATTTTGTAAAGAATAATAATCAATTTGCGCAAACATCATGGTTGTTTACAATAATTACCCGGCCTAGCTATAAGGACAAGAAAACTGTTTGAAATTTGAATTTCAACAAACCACCTTAAAGTTAAAAATTTAATGAAAACATTTTTCTTTTAATATTTTACAGTGTATTAAATATCAACTACAATGTTGATGCTTGCAGTTTTATCCGGAACGAACTTCTACTCTCCTATCCTAATATTGTTATAAAATATGGTCTTATTAGTTAACTTGAGTATATCAACATGACAATTTAGACTAGCAAATTCGTCAATTTAATATCGCCATTTCTCATCGAGATACAATTTCTATGGAGTCACAATATCTCAGTGAAAACAGTCAGAAAATGTCCGAGCGTCATTGTACATACATTGTATCAATATATAGTTCACAATGCCACATTTATTCCAATTTAGACGTTATGTCGCTTGCACAATGTTCAACCGCTATGACATAATAGCTCTGGTATCGCGCGGCGTTGTAGTCGGATCGCAGTCACCTTGTAACTAGCCAAAAAGCCTGCGCAATTTGTAGTGTGCGCCGAGTTTTGGTTCGGAATTTTATTTGGCACAATTGTGACTCTATATGTATTGTATCTTGGTGCCTTTTCTTTCATAAATGCTTAGAAATACATATTATATTACTTACTAACATTGTGAAGTCTACCTTTGGGTTAGATTTGGGGATGACTCTAGTTTTAAATACGACAAAAAATATATAAAACTGACTGCACCGCGCGGTTTCACCCGAGGTTTCATTCCGGGATTACTGTTTGTTAAATGCTGGCTATAAGCTAATAACATAGCAAATTTTATTCAAATAAATTCAGCCATTACGAATTTCAAAACTCAATAATTTAGTTATGTTAGTACTGAATTATTGAGATTATTAATTGCTTTTTTTAGTAGTTATTAAACTTAATTAAACATATACAGTCACAAAGTTCCGCATTTATAACCATTATTGTGATGATTATACTTATCTTTATATCTACAGACTTTTATTATTATAGACACCGCGAGTGTTGCAAGTTGTATGAAAACCTTAAATCAGACAAACAAGGGAGATATCATCATCATCATCATCATCAGCCAGAAGACGTCCACTGCTGAACATAGGCCTCCCCCTTTAACCTCCACACTGAACGACAGCCTGCCTTTTGCATCCACTGGATGCCCGCGACTCTCACAATGTCGTCGGTCCATCTAGTGGGAGGCCTCCCTACGCTGCGTCTTCCGGTTCGTGGTCTCCACTCCAGAACCTTTCTTCCCCATCGGTTATCGGTTCTTCGAGCGATGTGGCCTGCCCATTGCCACTTCAACTTGCAAATTTTAACAGCTATGTCGGTGACTCTGGTTCTTTGGCGAATATCCACGTTTCGGATTTATGCCTATTTATGAGATATGCCTTAGTACAATTAAAGTTTGTGTTAAAAAGTTTCACTTTTTCACTATACCGCTTAACGCAAAAACTTTAAATACGGCTTACTTACTAATTTTTCACGCACATTATAAAACTTATAGTGACACCAATGAACTTAGTCGCCATGTATAAAAATGCGAAAAGGTCGTCTGCGAGCGAGTTCGTTCTTAAGCCTAATTTAGGCCTGTTGTGTTCGCACCCGCCACGCCATTTTACCATATCTCCCTTGTTAGTCTGAATTGAGATAAAAACTAAGTTTTTTTGTGCCCACTACACGTCACGGAAGCAATTTAGTGGTAGTTTAACTCCACTTGCACGACCAACTGTTTATAAAGCGTTTTTACAGTTTACTATAGCACACTTTGGTATTTTTGAATTGAAGTCTCAGTGAGTTCCGCTGAGATGACGGAATAGAACTGAATTTTGCGGCGTGCTTGTTGGAGCATGGATCAAACTTAAGTCAGGCCACAGACATGCAAAGCAGGTCTCGCGAGGTCTATCTTGATAAAAGTTTGTGTTTATATCGCATTTATTACATAGATATATTGTACAAAGTTTAACAAAAGTTAGAGAATTTTTACACCGTCTTATTTAATAACCGCAAATCGTGTTATTATAAACTAAATACTTGATAATGATCAAATATATTTTCAAAAGCCAAGAATTTATAGTTTTCAGGCAGTATTTTAAACTTCAGCGGGCAGTGGGGTGAGTGCAACGATGATTAAGGTGGTACGTTTCACATATGGCGGGAAATTCATTTTTCAAACAGTTTTTTGTCTTTGTAGCTAGGCCGGGTAATTATTATAAACGATCACGATGTTTGCGCAAATTGATTATTATTCTTTACAAAATCATCTAAAGTTATTTATCTCTAACGCACATTATTACTTACATTTGCCAATAAACAAACCATTGCTGTTTCAAACGGTTTATTGACAAATAATAAGTTATAAGGTGCGTTATTGTTAAATAGCTTTACATGATAATATAAAGAACAACGAACAATTTGCGCAAACGCTGTAATATTTTAAAATAATTGCCCGGCCTAGCTACTAGGACAAAAAACTGTTTAAAATTTGAATTTCCAGTCATAGGTGAAACGTACCACCTCAATGTCGGTTACAGACCAAGTGAATAAACGTGAATAAGCAGTTTCGTCGATATATGCCGCATGCTCGTTCGCTCCAAGTTCGTAGTCTGTACCCGGCATAATATTTTTATTTTTTTTATAAATAATAGGCTTGCGCTTGACCGCCATCTCGCCTGATGTTAAACGATGATGCGGTCTACGTTGGAGCACGCTTGCCTAGAAGAAACCGATTCACTCGTGATTTGAAGACACCCAGATTGTATCTATCGGGGAACACCCATTCAGGCAGCGCAATATTTATTTATGAAACTTTTTCTTCTTGATCGGCTCCATACAATAAAGTCACTGCAGCTGTCGCACCGCTGCCCGCTGATGTCAAAACCACTACACTTGCATATATTTAGATAAATTTCCTGGTTCTTGGTTGATGGTTCTTCAGCGCTGACAATCAGCGCTGCAGAGAAAAAAGCAGTTTTGTCGCACTGGACACTACAGCGACAACTGAACATGTGTTTTCTTTCCTTTTATTTTTCTGTTGATGTCACAGAAAAGAAAAAAAATGTTTAAATTAGAACGGCTGTCAAGGCATTTTTGTAAGAAATTTGTTGCACCCATATAAACGAAACTTCAGTTATTCGAAATCAGTTAGTAACTGTGATGCGAACAAAGAACTTTGAGACCTAACCCAAAAAGGTAAGGTCCAAGTTCTTTGGATGCGGAGTTCGACGCGTTGACATAAATAAGACTGTTCAATCAAGGTTCCATCATAATGCCTGGCGACAGATTTACCTTCTCATTTCCGTTCTATTTACTTTTCTTTTCTGTGGTTGATGTAGTGTTTTGGGCACAATATATATGTTTTCTTTCTTACTTATTATCTACTTTTAATTCTTATCAATGAAAGTTTTAAACAATCACATTAAATACATACTTGTGGAGGGTAAATGAATCGATTTCTTAAGAATACAAGCAAAGATTTTACACATGCAAACGCGTAGGTATTACAGGAAAATCGTTGTAGCCATATACTTATTAGGAGCCCTCACAAATTTTCGAAGAAAAGCAACGACAACTGGATTTTTGCCGTCCTGATTCTATCAAATAGCAAGATCTACAGAAAATTCAATTTCTGTAATAAATTTAGTCAAAAACAAACTGAAATAATATTCTATAATTTTTATTGAAATTATGGCAAAAAATTTTGGAAAAACTCAACATATTACCTCCAATTTACAAAAGTAGTTTTACGTATAACTCTCGAAGGGAAAGTTTGAGAGTGGATTTCGTTAAATTACTGACATACAATAAACCATGGTTTCATCATCATCATTTCAGCCATAGGACGTCCACTGCTGGACATAGGCCTACCCCATCGCTCTCCAAAGGGCTGGTTGGAAGTGGCCTGCATCCAGTGTTTCCCTGCGGTCTGTTTTAGGTAATTTTATAGTTTACTTGTTTTATATTCGTCTTCACAATAGGCCAGTGACCTAATGTTGCAATTACAAAAAAAATATGATTACATTTAATTTGCGATTTTGCTCGCGTGTTGTGAAGAAAACTGTCACCCACACACACATCACACTCTGTGATACACACAGACACTCTGCATACATCTTCACATGTATTATAAGCAATTGTTGTTATGCAACGTAATTAAATTAATGATTTATTTATTGTCAGAAGTGGGATACAATGTAGCCAAAAAATAAAGTGAAGAGATGTGCCGAGTACTATGTTTTTTTTTTCAGACTAAACGAAACACTTAGGGAAATCGATTCAGTTAAACTCTACAGAATAAGACAGATACAGAGTAACATAAGTATATACTTTATGGAAGACAGCTCAGTCTGCGGATAGTATGTCCACTTCTCGTGCACAGCGCTCCTGAAACGATGGGTTGCAAGTCAATCATCTATAATGCTCGTTGCAGACCATGCCAAGAAAAAGTAGCAAGTACCAACAAAGCAAAGCGCATTCACCTTGAAAAAGACCGTCTAATGCGGTTGAAACTATAGTCGGAGTAACCGGCTTAATCTTACGTGAGTAATTCCCGTGTAATATAAGTAAAATACCAACAAAGCATTCTCCTCCTGCCCATTTTTCTATCGGACTGCCAGAGCGGGCACAAAAAATCGACACCGCTTTATGGTTGATATTCCGAAAACCCGTGCGAAGCGCTTTGATTCAACTTTTAGTCAGAAATCACTTAGGTCTTGAATGGCCTTTATAAATCACTAAGGTGACCTAATACAGTGACCTTTATTAATCACTTTACTTTTATGAGGTGATATTTCTCAATGACTGACCTGATGCTCAGTAATGAGATAAACGGGTAGTGACTGCGCGCAGAACTCGCACGGTATGACTGGGTCGGCGTGGTGCGCGTGCGCAGCGGCCGGCGACGGCGTGCGAGGCGGCGGCGGGGGCGAGCGCGCGCGGGGGGCACCCCAGTACTGCGCCAGGTCCGGCCGACAACCCGTCTGCGGGGGGAAAATGACGGTACATAGTTAGTTCTCTTACTGACTTTTAAATGCTTTTAATTAGGAACGAAAAATGTGTGATCTTTCAATTTTAGTTGGCCACACATAATAAAACAAACATCCATATTTTTTTTTTATAGAAACTGATGTGGTTTACACACATTTATTTATTTTTTTACATTTTGGCCGGAGTGACCGGCTTTATCTTACGTGAGTAATTTCCGTGTAATATAATTGATGTGTGATTCATTGTGTTCCTTCCTCCAGATATGGCTTAAAACTGCAACCAGAACCACCGGAGGTTGGGCAGCAGCGTCTTATTAGTACACGGTGAACGTACCGTGATCCCCAAGCCGCCTGCCTAGCGTAGAGATTATGGCAAAACCCCTCTCTACGAGGGGGGCAGTGTACGTTCACAGGCTGATGGTGTGTAATGTGTGTGATGTGTTTCATTCTCGGCCACACCGTCGCTTAGTATCAGGCGAGTTGGAGGACAAACGTAGATCTATTCTATATAGAAAAAAGTGTGACCTTGTTACACATGACATATGGTTGATGACATATGGTACTGAGACGTGGTCCTTAACTGTTGGCCTTTTGGAAAAACTCAGAGTCACACAGCGGGCAATGGAGAGAGCTATGCTCGGAGTTTCTTTGCGTGATAAAATCCGAAACGTGGATATTCGCCAAAGAACCAGAGTCACCGACATAGCTGTTAAAATTTGCAAGTTGAAGTGGCAATGGGCAGGCCACATCGCTCGAAGAACCGATAACCGATGGGGAAGAAAGGTTCTGGAGTGGAGACCACGAACCGGAAGACGCAGCGTAGGGAGGCCTCCCACTAGATGGACCGACGACATTGTGAGAGTCGCTGGCATCCAGTGGATGCAAAAGGCAGGCTGTCGTTCAGTGTGGAGGTTAAAGGGGGAGGCCTATGTTCAGCAGTGGACGTCTTCTGGCTGATGATGATGATGATGAACCTTGTTACGTGCACACATGTTGTTTAGCATTGGCTCGATCAAACTTGCCTAACATGAAGACAATAGCACTCGCCTTGTGTTAATTTGCCAACGCTTGCATTGGCCGAGGCTCAGTAAACTGGGGCCAATATGTAATTGTATGGTTAAGAGACAGAAGATACGTTACCTGATGCTGCAC
This sequence comes from Agriopis marginaria, assembly GCA_932305915.1. NCBI lineage: Eukaryota > Metazoa > Arthropoda > Insecta > Lepidoptera > Geometridae > Agriopis > Agriopis marginaria. The sequence continues at coordinate 1,233,614 of OW029935.1, forward strand.
GAGGTCGTCTGCGGGCACCAGCATGTTGCAGAACTCGCACGGCAGCCGCACCTCCTCGCCGGGGCTGCCCACCACGCGGTCACTGCACATTTTTTTTAATACATATCAGCGCGTTGACGTTTCGGCACACGGGCGCAACTACCATAGGATAGTTTTTAAGGCTTAGATTATGTAGGTACACATATATCAACATATTGACACTCGACAAAATGTATGGAACAGCTGTTTTTTTTTTTTTTTTTTTTTACCTATATTAAATAATACGTGATAAGTCCCGATAAACATTTAAAACATGTATTCAAATCGCGAAAGTTTAAAAATTACTATTATGTAGGTAGACGCCACATAGCTTAGTTTTGGTGGACTAGTGATGGAGGTGGCGCCATCACTGGTGTAACGCTGCAGTAACTTACTCTGCTGGAGTTGTTTACGGATGTGTCGTTGGCGACCAATAAGCGTTTAGCAAGTTTGGATACCGTCCGGCAGAGGCGCTAGTGCACGCGTTTTGCTTTGGGTTGTTAATTTGGACTGTTGGTTGGAGGGTGGCAGCGTTCGTTACGAGGCGGAACACCTTGTCCCCAAGTAATTTTCAAGTACTTTCCATTTTAAGAGTAATCAGTGTTACGATAACAAAACCTGTCACATTGTACGTTGATATGGTTGATATTCCGAGAACCCGTACGAAGCGCTTTGATTCCACATTTATTGTGCGAACTGCTAGTCTGTGGAATTCGCTGCCTGAGCGGGTGTTCCCCGATAGTTACAATCTGGGTGTCTTCAAGTCGAGAGTGAATAGGTTTCTTCTAGGCAAGCGTGCTCCATCGTAGACCGCATCATCGCTTAACATCAGGCGAGATGGCGGCCAAGCGCAAGCTTTATATAGCGGGGATAGCCCGTTGGTCGAGTTGGTAGTGAACCTGCCTTCTGAGCTTGGGGGCGTGGGTTCGATTCCCACCTAGGACAAACATTTGTGTGATGAACATTTGTGTTTGTTCTATATCTGGGTGTTAATATCTATTTAAGTATGTATTTAAACCTATATATGTATATATATCAGTCTCTGGCAGCAATATCACAAGCTTTGCTTAGTTTGGGGTCAGATGACCGTGTGTGCAAAAATGTCCCAAATATATTTATATACTATTAAAAAAAAAGTGCGATGTCTCATTCCCCTCGGCCGCTATACTCATATCTGATGAAGATCGGCCATCCATCGGCGCCCCTCCCCCTCCGAAGCGCGCTCCGATATACATATATCAACATATTGACACTCGACAAAATGTATGGAACAGCTGTTTTTTTTTCGCGATTTCAGGGCTGGTCCCATAGTAAAAGTTGTTCATAATGATGAGTATAACGAGACTCTTTCGTCTTAGTATACCCTTTCGTTGTAGCCCTGTATAACTTACTTGTTATTATTCGGATTGATGTTATTGTTGTTGTTGTTGTTATACGGTGCTGTGACCTGAAATCAAAGAATGGAGTTGAATAATCTTATTTGTTATAGCCGGCAGGATGTCGACTTGCACCACAAAATCATTTTCAGCTACGGTGGTCCCCCTACTGGACAAATACCACAGAAAAGTGAAGTAAATAGAACGGAAATGAGAAGGAAAATATCACCAGGCAAAACAAACCAAAAAAACCACCAAACCAAACCACAACCAGGCAAAAAAAAACATAATGCCTGGTAAATATTACCAGGCATTATGATTGAACCTTGATTGAACATTCTTATTTAGATCAACGCATCGAATTCCGTATCAGTTGTATAACGTAGTAAAGCGTGTATTTTTTTAAATTAAAATGCACTGAATAAAATGAAATTATCAGCCATTAAATGTCCACTGCTGAACAAGGCCTCCCTCTTAGAGAGGGGTGTTGCCATAATCCCCACGCTTGGCAGGCGGCTTGGAGATCGCAGTACGTTCACCGTGTACTAACAGGACGCTGCTGCCCATCCTCCGGTGGTTCTGGGCGCAGTTTTAGGACATACCCGGGTCCAACCCGGGTCCCGGGTCCGGGAAAGTAAAATAATGATATATCCAAATAGAGTCGAGGTCACCCCCATTGTCTTTCTTGGCGCATCCCCGGCTGAATATTGTGTCACCGAACATATGGTGGCATGCTCGGTGACACAATATTCCCGAAGCACTTGACCAAGAATGCCCTGAAACGTGGTCTCTCACTATGGGCCTCATAAGCAAGCTCAAAGTCGCACAACGAGCTATGGAGAGGGCTATGCTCGGGGTTTCTCTACGAGATCGAATCCGAAATGAGGAGATCCGTAGACGAACGAAAGTCACCGACATAGCCCACCGGATTAGCAAGTTGAAGTGGCAGTGGGCAGGGCACATATCACGCAGAACAGATGGCCGATGGGGCCGAAAGGTTCTGGAATGGAGACCACGGACCGGTAAGCGCAGCGTAGGACGTCCACCCACAAGTTGGACAGACGACCTAAAAGACATTGCAGTGAAACGCTGGATGCAGGCCCTTTTGGAGATCGATGGGGGAGGCCTATGTCCAGCAGTGGACGTCCTATGGCGGAAATGATGAAGATGATGACTTGACCAAGTACATATTGACTGACCTCATTGAGCCCCCGCCTTAACTCCCGCAGCGAGGACTTGATCTCCTGGAACCGGTCTCCCTCGCCGACCGCTCCGCCTGCCGCGCCGGGCCCGCCCCCCGCGGCTCCCCCGCCTACTTGCAGCGAGCTGAACCGCGCCAGGAACTGCTCCGGGGACATCGGCTTTAAGTTCTGTAACACAAGGTCCATTATTATCCACCCTTCTCAACATTTTCTGGTCAATCTGGACTCCAGCTTCTTTTTTTCTCATCCTAAACGACTTGTTGCTACGGCGGCCAGCAGCTGGGGTCAAAAGTAGACCCCACAGACTATATAGGTCTCTACTTTTGGAATTGGGAAGCCAATGAAAGACATATTTGACGATTTAAAATACTACTCATTTATTTATCGTCATTAGCAGGAGAGGTGTGTGTGCTCTCTACTGAGGCGCGGAATCAACGAGACTGAAAAATCTCATCTAAGCCTTCTAAACCAAATCTATACAAACAATAAGGGCACTGTTTAGTTTAATGTAAACAATATGTACGAAAGAGAAAGACCTAATTATCTACAGGTTGGAGTGAAACAGATTGATTTTTGTAACACTATTCCAACATCTACATCTGGGGCCTTACGGACAACAGCTAATTGCGGCACCTAATCCGCTCAGTTGGAAAATCACGCGACCGCAGACCGTATCTGGGCGCGATAAGGTTCACGTACGCGTGATTTTCCAACTGAACGGATTAGGTGCCGCAATTAGCTGTTGTCCGTAAGGCCCTTGGTTCCGGTAAAACGAACAGACGATTGGCTTAGCTTAGTTCGTCGGTTCTGAGCAGGAAGTCCGGGGTTCGATTCCCATATTGGTATAATGAATTCAAATAGCTGTTTTTGGGGATGCCTGTCGGTTGCCCATATGAATTAAATATAATTAAAATAAAATAAATATATATAATTCATATGTTTGTGTTCCATGCTATCCGTGACGGAGAAACTTGCGGCCTTATTACAGAAGTTTGATTGTGATCGAGATTGCATGCCGTCCCGTTCGTATCTACTTACTCGCACCACGCGCGTGAGTGAGATGGCACGCGATCGCGATCACAATCCGAATCACGATAAGACATCTGGTGGGAAGCTATGAGTGTAAAGTTCTTTACAGTGTAATTATCTAAGGGACCGTCCATTAATCACGTGGTGTTTTTTTTTAAATTTTTTAACCCCATCCCCCTTGGTGATACGTGGTGAGGTTTAAGACTACCCCTACCCCCCCCCCCCCCCACCCAAAATCACGTGTAGTTTTTAACACCTACAAAGAATCTTAATTTTTTTAAATATTATCTTTAAATACAGTTATGAAGTATAATCTAATTTTATTCTGAAACTGCAGGTTGTTTTTGATTGGCAAAGTCACGCTACACGCCACTTTTCAGTTTAGAAATCGTGCATTTGACGAAAAAATAAATACACGTGATATCTTACTACACCCCCCCCCCCCCCTTGTGATGTTTCGTGATTTTTGCATCCCCCCCCCCCTTTCAAGCCTCACGTGATTAATGGACGGTCCCTAACCTTAAATTCCTGCAGCGTTCTCCCCTCGTCTCTGACTTCCGGCTCCGGTCTCCGCATGCGATTCCGGTACTCCTCTTCAGTGTCGCGGTTTTGTAATGCGTCCATTTTGCGAAGCTTCTCTACTTTGGCCGCCGGGGACAGGACTGGGGGAAGACCTGGGGGTCATAAAAAATCATTTTGACTTTTTTTTTTTATGACTACGCTCATCATCATCAGCCAGAAGACGTCTACTGCTGAACAAAGGCCTCCCTCTTTAAGGCGAGGTATTCCGACTTTTAAGCAACCCTCATTACTACAGATGACCATAATAATCCTTAGTTTATTGTGTTAAAGTCGCATTTAGCGGAGCAAAATCATGGCGCTACTTCTATTTTTGGGGTTTTTCTCATATTTTTCGAAAAGTATAGCTGTAATGTAAAATGTACCTCACCGGTTTCCTTCATAATTATGAAATCTATATATCAAGATACCGCAGACATAATTTAATAAAAAGGTAATTGCATGAATCCAAAAAATCAGGGATAAAAGCGCAAATCAGTGCTTCTTTGATATTAATCGTGTTTAAGTCTCATGGGTTTCCTAGATTATCCTAACTTAAAACTAATACAAATTAATTATAGTCTTTTAACCGTTACTGTAACTCTACTGGCATTTCAGGGTTACCAAGATACAGGCGTAGCCTAGTTTGGGACCCACAGATTACCACGTATTTTGGGTACTTTCACAAAGCTGCGAGGATAACTCTGTTTGTTATTTATATTAGGCTAATAATTAGTATAAATAAAAACTCGTCATAGGTATTAATATTAAACATAAAACATTCAATATTGTTATGACACCATTTTTATAATTTTAAGCTAACCATAGAGGTATGCACACTTAAACTAGCGTGACCATAATTGTTAAAAGTCGGAAAAGTGCGTCTTAACCTGCACACTAAACGACAGCTTGCCTTTTGCATCCACTAAATGCCAGCGACTCTAGACTCTCACTCTCACACTCTCGTAGTTGACGTTGTATTGTAAATACGAGATTTATTAACAATGCAGTGTATAATGTTTGGTTTAATTTTATAATGTTTTTTTCTATACCTACTCGTTTTGAAGTTTATAGGCATAGTTTGCTGATTATTTTTGTACCTATACTCCGTTCACAAATCATAGATATTTTATGTAAACAAATAAATGTCAAGAAAAGTCACTGTCAAAGTGACATGCCAGTTGCTCAAAACATTTTTCACTTATGAAAAATATTTTACTCTCTATTTTTCTCGGCTTGGTTCTCCTGGGTTTTTTTTTTATAGTAGATAGGCTTGCGCTTGGCCGCCATCTCGCCTGATGTTAAGCGACGATGCGGTCTACGATGAAGCACGCTTGCCTAGAAGAAACCGATTCACTCTCGACTTGAAGACACCCAGATTGTAACTAACGGGGAAAACCCATTCAAGCAGCGAATTCCACAGACTAGCAGTTCGCACAATAAATGTGGAATCATAGCGCTTCGTACGGGTTCTCGGAATATCAACCATAAAACGATGTCGATTTTTTGTGCCCGCCCTGGCGGTCCGATAGAAAAAAGGGCAGCAAGGAATTAAATCATGCAGATCTGATGCACACTCTCCGAAATGTATCCGATAAAAAACCGATAGACTAGCAACTTTACGCCGATGCTCGAGACTAAGAAGCTTTGTCTGAATCAGGGATTCATTGCGGATATTCTGATAGTTCAAAAAATTAATAAAAAACAATGTAATAGATGGCGTTATTATAGAGGCGTTGACTATTATGATAGAGGAAATAGAGGGCAAATCAAACGTTGACCAGAAATGTTTAGAACCCCTACTGTCCTACCAGTATGATAAAATATTTTCTATCAAAAACAGTTTTTTTTTCTTAACATAACATTGTATAGAACAGATATTACGTTAAAATAAATAGTACAAAACGATTTTTATTTTATAATTGTTCATATTACGACTAGAAAAACATAATAAAATACTTAATTGGTCAAATATTATAAACTACCATTATGAAAGATATTTTTTGCACTGGTAACCCCTTTGTTTACTTAAAATATCTAAGATTAATAAACGGAGTATAACTATATAAAAATAAAACTGTAGTAACCGTGTGCGAGGTTGTATTCGTTCTGTTCCCTCCGTTGTCTTTCCTCGCGTTGTTGTCGCTCCACGGCGGAATAGTAGGGCAGGTCACGGCGCGGATCCGCGGGGGCGGCGCGCGGGGGCTTCGGCGCCGGACGCTTCTTCACGGCGCCGCGCGAGATCGCCCTGAACAAATAGGTTAAATAGGTGACTGGGCCGATAGGTTTAATTGTCCCATCCTGCACCATCAAATCAAGGTTGTTGTCCATTGTCAATGTCATGAAAATTACATTGACAATGACATTAGCTAGAGACAAATTATCGCAAGCTAATGTCATTTTCCTACAATTTCATCTTTCCGCAGGCGTGAACGCTAACAGAAAGTGGCTCTTGTCTAGATCCCCCAGGGTGCTGTTGATATGAACTGACATAATATTATAATGTAATTTCTATTGTGGTAATTCTTTATGGAACTTGTGTCATAATAAAATATATTTGATTTTGAAATCACCGGTCACTGACCTAAGGCTTGAGACAGGGTTACGCATTTACCCTGTACTTAGACGAAAGGAGGTCATAGTACTCATCATTATAAACAACATTTACTACGGGACCAACCCTGAAATCGCGAAAAAAAATCTACTGTTTTATAGAAAACGGTCAATGACACTCGACAAAATGTGTGTGGCAACAGTTTTTATTTCCGCGATTTCAGGGTGTATATTTAATTACCTTCTTTCGGCTTAGTATAATCTATATGCGTAACCCTGCAGTAAGGGTTTACTAAGCCGAAAAGGGTTCACTGTGCTCATTACTATGAACAAAGTTTACAATGGGGCCAACCCTAAAAAGGCAGGAAAAAAACAACTGTTACGTAAAATAATTTTAATCACACTCAACAAAATGTATGGAGATATGGAAAAACTGTTTTTTTCAGAGTCGGACCATTAGTAAAAGTTGTTCATAATTATGAGTATAATGACCTCCTTTCGGCTTTTTTCTATTTCTACGTAACCCAGTATAGATAACAAATAATTTAGCATATATTAGCATGTGTACTTACAGATCTTTGTCGACTTTATTGGCGACCTCCTTGTTAGTGTTAATCTGTGGCTGATCGTTTGTCCTCTTCTTGACACCGTTGCTGATGGGTCTACTCCCACTGGCCGAGCTGTCTTGCGGACTTACACTGTTGGATGACGCCGAGCTACCACTGTTACTTGAGCCGAGGTACCTGGTTTGTGCACTGAGACAAAAATAATTGGAAAATTTATAACATTCACGATTTAACTTTTTTATTTTTATGCCTGCCTTACAATATATTTTGTTAATATGTATATACTAGCGACCCGCCCCGGCTTCGCACGTAAATTACACCCGTGCGAAGCCGGGGCGGGTTGCTAGTAATAAATAAAAGCGTGTTATATATACCTCAGGAAGTCATTCCGGAAGTTGCTGGGGCCTGCGTCTTCGAATATCGAGGTAGGTCTCACTGGCGGCACGTTGGATGCACTGGGGGATACCCTTGGACCTATTATAGAAGACAAAAATTCGTTCTACTTAATTATTTTTAAATTTAATTCTTTTCTTTGTATACAAAGTCCTTCAGTCAGAATAATAAATAGGTTTACGAGGTATTAAATAATGTGAAATAATTTATAGTCGCAGTCAAGAGTCAAGCGAAGTGCCTGCTTACCATCAGGCGGCCCGTCTGCTTGTTTGCCACCTATGGAATAAAAAAAAGTGCGTTTAGCAAGTACAGTTATCTAATCTTACATTCCTGAGCCATCAAAATGTTTGGTACAGTTATCTAACCTTACATTCCTGAGCCATCAAAATGTTTGATACAGTTCTCTAACTTTACATTCCTGAGACATCAAAATTTTTGATACAGTTCTTTACATACCTAAGCCATCAAAATGTTTGGTACAGGTCTCTAACCTTACATTCCTGAGCCATCAAAATGTTTGGAACAGTTCTCTAATCTTACATTCCTGAGCCATCATAATGTTTGGTACAGTTGTCTAACCTTACATTCCTGAGCCATCAAAATGTTTGGTACAGTTCTCTAACCTTACATTCCTGAGCTATCAAAATGTTTGGTACAGTTCTCTAACCTTACATTCCTGAGCTATCAAAATGTTTGGTACAGGTCTCTAACCTTACATTCCTGAGCCATCAAAATGTTTGATACAGTTCGCTAATCTTACATACCTGAGCCATCAAAGTTGCTCGCCGCACTCAAACTAGTATTAATACTCTGTCTATTAGCCACAGAGTTTTGAACAGTGGAAGGTCCAAAGCCGAACGCTGAAGGTATTGCGGTGGGCCGAGCTGGGCGGATGTTCAGCTTGGGCGGATCCTTCTTGCCTGGGGCGGGGTCTGTACAGACAAGCCAGTGTTATAACCACCACACTTTTAAGTCAGTGGACTTTTCTCCTTGTCATGCTTAACTCAAGCGGACTATCTCTCATCCTCTCTCTCTCTCTCTCTCTCTCGGACTTTTTCACCTGTCCTTCTCATGCTGGCTGTTTTTATAACTCTGCCAAAGTCCGTCGTTTGTTTTGGCAATTACATTACTAAAAAGGATTCCGTGGACTTGTGGTTACCTCAAAATCTTGCGTATATTAAATTCCGCGTCCGTCAATTTGTATGAAAACCCCGCGTATCGCAATGTACCTACTATTACTATGTCGTCACGTCACGAGAGCAATTTGGTGGTAGTTTAACTGCATTCGCACGGCCAACTGCTTTCGAAGAGATTTAATAGCTTACTATGGAAATGTTTCTGTGCAATTTGTGACGAATCTCTAGTGTATTTCCACTTTAACGTCGCATTAAGTGCAATAAGGAATTTAGAATCAATTATTTTACTATACTGGAATTAGTTAATGATGCCATAGAGAAATATACTATACTAGATGATGCTAATTTTACCTAAGCGGAAACAAAAAGCGGATTACATTAGAGATTCGTCAAAGAAACAGTTTTGCAAATGAACTTACGTAAAGTTCAAGATCAACGTGTTCCATCCTCGACCGCAAAGTCGCTTACCATCAGGCGAGTTGCTGCCCAAACGTAAACGTAAAAAATATTACTCCTGATTTAATTAACTAGTTTGAAACGGCGGCGGCAGCGGCGACGGCGTTTGCAGTTGAAACTATAGTCGGAGTGACCGGCTTAACGGAGTAATTCCCGTGTCATATAAATAAATTGTGTGAAAACCACGTCAGTTTCCATAATATAACTAGTTTACTATGTCGCATTTCAAACTTGGCATGATTGTAGTACACACTCTAAAGTATAACAACAAATTATAAATAATAGCCAAGTGCGAGTCGGCGACAAGTTTTTTAAAGTTATAATTACAAATTATATAACTGGTAATTTCGTTATTGAATGTTATGGTTGTACGGAACCCTCAATGCGCGAGCCCGACTCGCACTTGGCCGGTTTTTTGTATTGACATCTGATATGCTATTGCTGAGACAATAGATCTGAACTGAATTCTGCAGTATACATGCAGACACGCCACAGACTTGTAAAGTAGGTGAATTTTAGTGGATATCCAGATAAAGATCTGTTGAGTGGTTATACGCTTTCGTGACAATCTGCACATGTACCCTAAACGAGGAGAAGGGCTACCACGTCGTAGCAGATACGAAAACAAGTTAGTTACCGTAAAACGGTCGTTGGTCAAATCGTCTAAAATGCTCCACGTAATGGGACCTGATATTTACAACAGACTTCCACAGACGGTCATTGAAGCTCCGAGCTTTGCATCTTTAAAAATAAATTAAATAAGTGGCTTATTACGCAAGCTTTTTATGAATATAGTGACTTTTTCGTTATTAAGATAGCGCATAATACTATTGTATAGCAAATTTTTTACATAATATTATTTTGTATCTTTCCTGACTTGTAATTCCTATAATCTCTACATAGTATAAATTAAAGTCGCTTTCCGCGTCTCTCTGTCTGTCTGTATGGCCGCTAACTCCTAAACCACGCAACGGATTTTGATGCGGTTTTCACCATCAGTTAGATATATTTTCAAGGAAGGTTTATATATATAACTAGCGACCCGCCCCGGCTTCGCACGTACATTACACCCGTGCGAAGCCGGGCGGGCGGGTCGCTAGTTATCAATAAATATATGTGTATGTGTATGTGTTGCGCTCGGTCGCCCGAGGACGTACCGTCGTCGAGCCGTATGAACCCGTGGTTGGAGTCGAGGTGCAGCTGCCTGTACTTGATCATGACCCACTCCTTGCACTCGGGACACTGCTCGGTGCGCACTCCGCAGTACGACTCGTGGTTGGGAAGCTCGCGGCGAGGCAGCTCTAATTCACAGTATCTGGGGACAAAAGTCACTTTTTATAAGTTTAGTGGCCGCTGCGGAGTGGTGCTGTGTGCGGGTGGGTGGTGGCTGGTGGGTGGTGCTGTGTGTGGGTCGTGCTGCGTGTGGGTGGTGGTAGCGGCTGGTGGGTGGTACTGTGTGTGAGTGGTGCTGTGTGTGGGTCGTGCTGCGTGTGGGTGGTGGTAGCGGCTGGTGGGTGGTGCTATGTGTGGGTGGTACTGTGTGTGAATGGTGCTGTGTGTGGGTCGTGCTGCGTGTGGGTGGTGGTAGCGGCTGGTGGGTGGTGCTGTGTGTGGGTGGTGCTATGTGTGGGTGGTGCTGTGTGTGAGTGGTGCTGTGTGTGGGTGTTGCTGTGTGTAAGTGGTGCTGTGTGTGAGTGGTGCTGTGTGTGGGTGGTGCTGTGTGTGGGTGGTGCTGTGTGTGGGTGGTGCTGTGTGTGGGTGGTGGTGGCTAGTGGGTGGTGGTGGCTAGTGGGTGGTGCTGTGTGTGGGTGGTGCTGTGTGTGAGTGGTGATGTGTGTGGGTGGTGCTGTGTGTGGGTGGTGCTGTGTGTGGGTGGTGCTGCGTGGGTGGTGCTGCGTGGGTGGTGCTGTTTGTGGATGGTGATGTGTGTGGGTGGTGCTGTGTGTGGGTGGTTGGGTGGTCAGTGGTGGTGGTTGTGGGTGGTGGTGAGTGAGTCAGTAATAAGGCTACTCGAAAGCTTCATGCGGGCTGTATGTCCTCACAAAGACAGTGTGCCAGGCACGTCGAGTTCTCAATATACAACTAGACTCATTACAGTGACACCCTTTTGTCAAGTGGTTGTTTCATCAATTGTTAAATTCCCTTGTAATTGTCTCTTGTTGTTAGAATATTCCCTAGTTGACAAGATAAATGCCACCTTATCGTGAGATGCTTGTTTCATTGATTCTCTTGTAGGTAAGGTATACCCTAGCTGGCAAGATAAATGCCACCTTAATTAGAGGTGGTTGTTTCATCGAATTACTTGGCAAGATAAATGTCACCTTATTTGTAAGATGACTACGAAGTATATTTGCATGTGACTCGCGACCTAGGTCGCCCACATTGGACTGGCACTAGGATAGTGTAGGGTTACCTGCAAGTCTTGATAGTGTTGGCACAGGAGTCCCTGATGTGGTCCTCTAAGTCTGTCCCGCAGACACTCTCCCCGCACTGCTTGCATGGCACTGGTCAATAAAAACAGACAAAAATTTAAAAAATAAACATCTAAAATAAATATGATCTGCGTAACAATTATACCTCTCTTTTAGGCTTTTAACCTTTCTGCGTGGCAATAAGATAGAAGGTATTAATCCATAGCAGAATCAGAAAACATTTATTGATCAACTGATACATTATTATTGTGCTAGATGTTAGTGCAAAAATTGTATTCATCAGTCTACCCTCATCGGGCATTCAATATTTACATTAACTTTTTTTTTTTTTTAACCTATACTGTCCCACTGCTGGGCAAAGGTCTCCCCCATCTCCTTCCATAAATCTCGGTCCTTCGCCACCTCTTGCCAACCTCTCCGGAATGAGTCAAGATCGTCACGCCAGCGTTTCTTGGGCCTGCCTTGACTGCGCCATCCATCTGGCACCCACTGTGTGACGATCCTGGCCCATCGGTCGGGATGCATGCGCGCCACATGTCCCGCCCAATCCCATTTTAGTCTGGCAGCTTTTTGGCCAACGTCGACCACACCTGTTATGGAGCGCAGCGCGCTGTTGCGGACTCTGTCCATTCTTTTGATACCCAGCACGCTGCGTTCCATTGCAAACTTGGCAAACCCCAAGTTTGTACTTTTAAGAATCGGTCAGTGACCAGGTCTGAGCACCGTAGGTTAGGACGGGCAAAATACACATGTCGATAAGTCTACGCTTCAGTGATATCGGCAGGTCGCCCTTCATCAGCTCTTTCATTAATAATATAATATAATTAATATATTCTTATCATTAATAATATAATATTTTTTTTTTTTTTAATATAATAATGATGTCAAGTTAATTTAATCACTCGAAAAACAAACAACACTACTGACTCGCCATACAAAATTACCTATTATGCATTGAAAAGAAAATTGCAAAGCCATAATTATACAATCAGTAATTAAGATAGCCTTGAAACATTAAAAAATTCATTGTAAGTTGAAACCACAATGGTCTTACTCTTTTTGTTTGATACAGAAAAAATTAAAATAAACTTAATAAAAAGAATAGCTTTTGATATTTGTGTGTTCGGAACATTTTTTTACATGCTTTGTATAACTCAAGTACACAGACGTGACTTAGTTCTGAAGTTGCAGTCAGCAATAGGGATGAAAGAAGTTATTGAAAAATCTCCTTATGTAAAGTATGTGTTGATAGTGACTCCCACAACGGCGGAATCAATAAATTACATGGGCGAAGGAAACGAGACATTTTGCGAGAGAAATTGCTCATTTAAGAATTGTTTCTTAACGTCAGACGGAAATATTTTTAAATATAATAACACATCTGCATTTGACGCCGTTTTATTTCATGTCCATGAAGAGCTGGATTACACGCCAGAATACTATTTGCCACGGGAACATTATGACAATCAAAGCTTTATTTTTGCCAGCAGAGAGTCGTCGCAAAGTTATACCGCAATTGATCGTAAATACAATGGAATTTTTAACTTCACTTGGACGTATAAGCTCGATTCGGATATTAAATTTGCTTACATGTCAATTAAGGACGGTGAAGGTCAAGTTATAGGTCCAAACGCGACCATTCCTTGGATAAATATTGATGATATGTTACCAATCAACGATACTATAAAAATAATACTGGCTGATAAGCATATCGCAGCGGCTTGGTTCGTGACAAACTGTGATTCTCTAAGCGGTAGAGAAAAAATAATAGAGATGGTGGTTGAAGAACTAAACAGGTTCAATATGACCGTAGATATTTATGGCGATTGTGAGAGTTACTACAAAAGTATGTGTACACCGGAGTCTATGGGAGAATGTTTGGAAATGTTACAAAGAGACTACTATTTCTATTTAGCGTTTGAAAACGCTCTTGGAAAGGACTTTGTAACTGATCAGTTGCTGATTGCTCTACAAAACTATGCTGTACCTGTTGTTTATGGAGGCGCTGACTATACAAGGTAACTTAAATATTAATCACTAGCTGTTGCCTGCGACTTCTTACGCATAGACTTTCATATAAACTATCAACCCCTTTTATTCGGCCCTTAGCAATATCTTTTCTAAGCAGACCTCTATACTCCATAATGAATCTAACTGCCAAATATCGTTGTAGTTTTTTTAAATATTTAATAGTATGCTTGCGTTTGACAACCATCTCGCCAGATGTTAAGCGATGATGCGGTCTACGATGGAGCACGCTTGCCTAAAAGAAACCGACTCGTTAGGTCAATTAGTTCTAGAGATTTTGTTATGAATGAATGAGTGGTATTGCACTTTTATTTATATTATCACTATCATCACTACATCACTACATAGTATAAAACAAAGTCGCTGTCGCTGTCTGTCCGTCCCTATGTATGCTTAAATCTTTAAAACTACGCAACGGATTGCGAAGCGTTTTTTTTTAATAGATAGAGTGATTCAAGAGGAAGGTTTATATGTATAACTAGCGACCCGCCCCGTCCCGTCCGGCTTCGCACGGGTGTAATTTACGTGCGAAGCCGGACGGGCGGGTCGCTAGTGTATTATAAAATATAGACCTAAGGTAAATGTGACTATAACTAAATAAATGACTATAAATGTGACTATGGGACCAACCCTAAAACCAAGATAAAAATATCAGTTGTTTTATACATTTTGACGAGTGTGAATGACTTTTTTCTATGGATCAGCTCACTGCTCAATCATGTCTCGACTTATGAACACAAGATATTACTATATGTTTGCAGATTCATGCCCGCTGGAATATACTTAGACGTAAATAATATGAGTGTCATAGACATAGTGAAAGAAATGACAGAAAGCATTAAAAATAAAACCAGATATTACGATTTCTTCAAATGGCATAACCATTATTCGTATCATCACCCAGAAGACCAGCCAGATACAGACCCTTTCTGTTCATTCTGCAAGTTTCTAAACAATATTGACTATAACAAAGCCTCTGTAGTGGACAACTTAGATAAATGGTGGATTAATAGTGACGAGGTTACTATTCTTGTCGCATAACCACTTTTGGCATAAATTGGCTTTGCTATTCGGTAAGGGGGCGTCCATAAATTACGTGAGGTGTTTTTTTTAATTTTCTGCCCCTCCTCCAATAAAATCTCACGACATCTCACCTGGGAGGGACCCCAGGTGAGATGTCGTGAGATTTTATTCTACCCCCTCCCCCATCCCCCAATCTCACGTGAGATTTTTCAAAATGTGAGTTTCTTACGTAAACGCGTTGGATTGTAAAAAGAAAAAAACTAATTTGCTTCGTGCTTTGTTTCAATCAGAAAAAAAATTGCGTGATATTTGCCGAGACCCTCCCTCTCTCCAACGTAAGATTAGATAAGATTTGACTCGACCCCCTCCCCCCCTTAAACACCTCACGTAATTTATGGACGCCCCCTAAAGTATGTTAACAAAAATACCCCAATTTATGCCAACAAATGGCACAATCATAAATTGCCATAATTGTTTTTCACCAACGTTTTATGGCATTACATCTAAATGCTTAGCAAGTATTTTGAATAATATGTTATGTTCAGAAATAAAAGTTGGCATAAACCCATATCGCGTATTGGCATAATAACTCTTTTGAATAACATTTTATATTCAGAATCAACTATTAGAATAAACACGAATTTCCATTTAAAAAATCGCGCTGAGCTATTTGCTCTGCCAGGGGGTCTAGACCCGTATTCTGTTAGCGTTAACGCATGCGGAAAGATGAAATTGTATGAAAATGACATTGACAATGACATTAGCTTGAGAGAAATTATTTCAAGCCAATGTCGTTTTCATACAATTTCATCTTTCCGCAGACGTTAACGCTAGCAGAAAGTGGGTCTTGTCTAACCCCCCCTAGCTCGTCCAACTTTACCAAGCACAGATGTTCAAGCGAGCCAGAGTGGATAAGAATGGTTGCACGGTCTGGCCAGCTTTGATTTAAAGTTATACTAAACAAAATTGTACGCATAAAAATTTACGCGATATTTTTTTATCCCAATAGAATTATGCAATATAGAATTTGGAAAAAATACAATTATGCTAAAAAGGATTTTTGCCATCTTAGTCTAACAATGCTTATACGACAAAAGTACAGCGAAACATGTTGTGGATAAACTAGAAACTTAATAATAAATATTTAGAAAAGAAAACTATAGTTAAATTGTGGTGTTCGATGAGCTTGTACAAACTATAATCTTTTTACTACTAAATAACTTACTATAGTTAATACGATGTGCTGTATTTTGGCTTTTTATGACTTCGCTGAACGGCTTTAATGGAAGATCAGCGCTGTTTGGTGAACAGCATTATGCTGAGTTGAGGCCATGTTTGTGACATGAGACATTAATTGAGCTATAGTTAAAGTTATAGCTTAGTTATAGATATGTAATATTGCTCACCTGTCTAAAGTAATTAATGTTGCTGATGTTACAAAATAAAAATAAAATAAATCTTTATTCATACTAGATTTTAATGTTTTAAATGTATATCGGGACATATCACGCAGTATTTTATTTAGGTACAAATAAAACAAACATTTAAAACACGTGTTCATATCGCGAAAAATTAAAAGTTAGATTTTAATGTGTCATTAAAATTATTATGTTTGCATGTCTAGTTTTTTTTTTTGTTTTTTTCTGGTTATTGTTAAGTCTGCAATATTGTTTCTGTACCCATTGTACTTATATCAATCCGAATGAGAAGAACATTGACAAAACTGCTGTGTAACTTGTCACAACACTGGCTATCAACTATTAATAAATTTATGAAATTAAATAAAATATTTTTTAGAACAAAGTTTTTCGTATTCTTCTGAGCCTCTTTCATTTGATACCCTTATCATGATAATAGATATCTTTTTTTCATCTATGACCAAAGTGCTTGGGAAGACAAATCCAACGAACCCGAACTCGACGAGGTTACTTTGTTTCGTTTAGTTTCTATGGCCACCTCCTGTATCCATCATCAGACCAGCATCATTATCATCATTTCAGCCATAGGATGTCCCCTGGTGGACATAGGCCTCCCCCATTGATCTCCAAAAGGGCCGGTTGGAAGCGGCCTGCTTTCTCTGCGGTCTCTTTTAGGTCAGGTCATCAGACCAGCTTGATGGTACCAAAACACTGCATTGTCATCGAACTTACATAGGTTCCAAGATTGCAAAATTTCAGCTCAATGGGTTGGTTGACTGATATAAAATTCAGTTGCAAGATTTTGCCCACACATTCCTACCTACTAACAGGGCAAGTTTAATAGAAGCTTGTAAAAAAATTAAAGTAAGTAAGTAGTTCCTGTCTGCTTCTTATTCTTATTCGAGATGGGGGCAATAAGTCCTGCACTGACGTCCCTCTTGGGGTGTATTGTGCATTTCCCCCTATCAGCACCTACCCGAGCCAACCCAACTCTTTGAAATATCGGAGTGAGGCTCTGGTACGCTGGCACAGTTGCTCCAGTGGCGTAGTTGGTAGTGTAAATAATCATGATGAAAAGCAGTCTAGCTGTTGTGGTGACGTGGATGAAGACTTCCCGTCTACTTACATAATTTGTGATACTTCTGGTGATGTTCGGCGAGCTCGGCGCTGGGCACTGGTTCCTTGCAGACGGGGCACATGCGGATGTTGCGGGCGCAGTGCACCGAGTGGATCGTGAAGTTCACCGCCGGGATCTCACGTTTGCTACAACAGCAAAGACATTTATACTGAAGGGCGATTCTTTAGGCCTACTATACTGGAGCGCACTATGAATCTGCTATGAACGTAGTAGACACTATCAACAACGTTATGTAGTCATGACTCTCTACAGTGTTCGTCTATGACAAAACTCTAGTGGGCGTTGTCTATCATCATCATTTCAGCCATAGGACGTCCACTGCTGGACATAAGCCTCCCCCATCGATCTCCAAAAGGGCCGGTTGGAAGCGGCCTGCATCCAGCGTTTCCCTGCGGTCTCTTTTAGGTCGTCTGTCCATCTTATGGGTGGACGTCCTACGCTGCGCTTACCAGTCCGTGGTCTCCATTCCAGAACCTTGTCTATACCAATACTATAACATTATAAAGAGGAAAGACTTGATTGTTTGTTTGCATTGAATAGGCTCCGAAACTACTGAACCGATTTGAAAAATTCTTTCACTCTTGGGAAGCTACACTATCTTCGGGTGACATAGGCTATATTATATTTTCAAAAAAAATAGTGATCCTTACTAAAACTCCAATAATGTAACCCAAGGTGTAAAAAATCAGATTAAAATTTTTATCTTTGCATGTTTGACAGTTCTAAGACAGGACAACGTCTGTCAGCAGGCCTAGCATGGGCTGTGGATAAGGCTGTGGTAAATTGTCTTTCCACCGTTTTTATCCACGCCTAGACGCGACAAAGCTAGAATATGGATACTTTTGTCTTTTTCTCGCGGGATAAAAACGTTGAAAAGACAATTAGTCCACGGCCCGTGCTAGGCCTGCAGCTCAGCTAGTATCATATAAATGTATACTAAGTATAACCACTTAAAACAAGTAAGCCACTTACCATATTTCCCTAGTTTGTCTGAATTAAGGTACCACCATTTCCTGTATTGCTAAGCGTAAACAATGTCCATGTAGGAGGAATACAATCCCTACCTCATAACTCACATAGCTATCAGTGGCAGGATAAGACGTGGTGACTACATAATATACCTATAAACATTTTAAGCTGTCTCCAAATGACCAACCTTATAGAAAATAGGTATCTAGGCTAGGTACTTACTTATACCTAATTTGTTTATGAAGTGATTAGCAATAAAAGTGTCTCGTATGTTTACAAACAAAAGCTAATGACCTACAAAATTTAGGGGTGAATCTGGTAAAGAGACAGGGTCATGACCTATTGAAGTTGCAAAAAAATCTATTTTATGGGTTGCTATTGCAGAATTTAAGTTACCGTACTTATGTACTCAAGCACTACTACTAAATAGGTATGGTACAATATATATGGTACTTGTACAATATTTGTTTTGTTTGTTGTTTTGCTGGTGAAGTCGTGATTAAAGCGTTGTTTTATTCGTGAAAAACTATTAGCAAGGGCGGAAATGATCTTAGTTATTTATCATAAAGGGTAAACAACCAGAGAAGTGAGCTAACAGCTGTGAATCGGGATCTTCGCAATGATCTAAATATCTAAAAATAGCTGTAACATGTAGCGAAAATAGCACAAAATATTGACATTACATTACGTACGCACATTTTATGAGAACTACTTACCAATTCGGACAATTCTTCGTTTCCTCTTCGTCCATTGTAAAAATTAACTATAAATCGAGATTTATTCAACTTGAAATTAGACTTTGATAACCTAATTTCTAATAATTCACAGATAGTTTACCGGTTCTTCGACGTGACGGTATAATTAATTGAAATAAGCAATGCGATAACAGAATTTTAAATCTTACTACCTTCTATGGAAAATAACAAAAACAATATTTTGCAAAAACATTTTCGGTAAATCCCAACCACAGACTCACAATAAACAGAAACTTAAATCCAAAGAATGAAATAATGGCAATGATGTTGTGTACACTTGCGTAGAAAAAAAAACGGTGTCCGTCTGCCTTGCCCTTGCCTTGCCTTGTTATTGTGTACAATGTTGAATTACAAATAGTAGCATGTTTTATGTTAAATGCAAGGACGTTACAAATAAGGTATAAGCATGATTGGGTAGTAGGTATCATGGGTATAAGTATAAAACGTCCATGGTTATATGAAATTTTTAATAGTAGCCCGAAAAACTTAAGCATGGAGAATAAAAATAAACCGATAAATTCCACTTTATTACAGTTTCTACCACATGCCGGTGGATATCATCACATACCATTATAGCAAATGCACAAGACGCGCGACGCCAAAATCCTCTAAACAGGAAATAGCAAAATATGCATGAGTATTGGCGCCAAAGTAAAAAAAAACATGTCGCCTCATTATTTTATTTTCGTAGTGTTCATGTGTAATAACGGTGAATTATTATTTATTAAGTGTTCGTAATAGTGCTCTAGTGCGGAGAGTGATATAACGAGGTGAAACATGTATTTTCGTGTTACTTCCAAAACTCCATTGAAGTAAAGTCTTCACTGCTTTACGTACGTTGCTTACTTTGCTTGAATTTTTACATGAATCCACTGTAAATATGACTTGTTTGACGACATTTAGCCTTTGAGAATTGTTGCATTTAGCAAACATGAAAATAATTCAATACTTGACACTGGAAAATGCGCAAGTCGTACAACGCCAAAATTAAATAAGAGCGGCCAAGTGCGAGTCGGGCTCGCGCACTGAAGGTTCGACTTCCGAACCACAACACAAATAAAATTGTTGACTTCTAAAGTACAAAAAGACACAGATATATTATTGTTCACACCTGAAATCATCATGCCCAGGCGATCACCCGTACTTCGGTGATCGTACGAGAACCGTTGGTGAGCAGAAATTGGTCACCGACTCGTACTTGCCCAGTATTTATTATTTTACTTTAGACCGCCGCCGCCGTCCAACGGGAGAGAAAGAGAATTTTTTCTTTCTCCTATTACGGTGGCTGCCCATTGCGGTTCGAAAGAACCCCGGGTATTGTAGGTGTCTATAGGCAGCGGTGACCACTTACCATCAGGTGGCCCGTCTCTTGTTTGCCACTAATTCTATAAAAAAATATTATACAACCGTTAAAAGGTAGGACGGACAGACGGCAGACAGACAGACAGTTATGGAATCAGGGCCCTGAGACTTTTGGTCATCAGTAGTTCCATCAAATTATTTAATACGAGCGGTCCGCCCCTGCTTCGCACGGGCATAGATTATAGCCTGTCACCCGGGGATAGTGTAACTTCCCGTCGGTGAAAGAATTTTTCAAATCGGTTCAGTAGTTTCGGAGCCTATGCAAACAAACAATCAAATCTTTCCTCTTTATAATATTAGTATAGATTTCATATTGAACTAGTGAGACTAAAAAATCTCAGGTTTTTTTTTAAATATTGCGTTTGACCGTCAACTTGCCTGATGTTTGATGCGGTCTACGATGGAGCAAGCTTGCCTAGAAGAAACCGATTTACTCATGATTTGAAGACGCCAGATTGTAACTATCGGGGAACACCCACTCAGGCAGCGCATTCCACAGCACTTGCACTGAACACACCGTTGCAGACGATGCGTAGTACACTAGCAACTTGTACTCCGCATCGTCTGCAAGCGCCTAAACACATTTTTACAACCCCTCTATGGACTTTATATTCTATCTCAAATCCGAAGATTACAGATAATAAAATTACATTTATCATATTTATAATAGCAGCATTTATTTGCATATCTTATATATTACAGCAAAACAAACATCCACAAATTATTAACAAAACAATGTTAACCTATACAGGGTCAGGGCAGACCTGCCGAAGTGCACATTTTGACTGCCAATATTAATTTGGCAGTGAAAACCGCACCGCACTGCGACTCGCCAGGTTTGCACCGACCTTTAGGAACTAGGCGCGAAGATCTTGGTACAAAAATACTTTGCACAAAACAAAATATTTTAGCGATTTATCGTATTACTTTAGTAAAACTATACACAGCACAAAAACAAACTTAATTAACTAATTAAATATGTTTAATAACTAAATTATAATATTATGTTGGATAATATTTATAAACAAACTTTTTCCTACAATTTTTAGGAGTCTACAGGGTTACGCGGAAAGGGCGTACTAAGCTGAAAGGGGCCCATCATTATGAACAACTTCTACTAGAATCAATGTTGATATCACGAAAAACATATTAATAAAAGTTATTCGTAATACTGAATATCCTCCTTTCGACTCAAGTCTCTTTCCAAGTAGCCTTGTTTATGTATAATACATTTATTATGTACCTTGTCTATGACTTTGTAAAATATGACCAAGTTTGCCATATCTTAAATCTAAAGTTGTGTAATACAAAGTTTAGCCTAAATATTAAGAATAGTTTTTACAATATAATATTTTTATTAGTCTATCACTTTTATAAAATTAATATCTTTTTAGGTAAGTTTCATTTAAGCAGGATTCATTAGTCTCTAGCTATATATTTATACATATTATATTTATTTAATCGCCATGTTAAATTCCTCATTTATGGCCTCACTTAAAAACGTTACATAAAACTGCTGTCTACTTCTCGTTGAAGGTAATAGTCACACGCGAATAGAGACAGAGCAATTTTAAGCATTGATTAGCTTAAGTAATGTTTTTAAGTAAGGCTATTATTGATCGACACACAAAATCACTGTTCATTTCTCAAGTAAAATATGATTTTATGTGTTAAGAAAATTCGAAGAAAAGAGAAAAAAATAGACGCGCGTCGCGCGCAGATCGTGTGCATGAATCCTAATACTAATATACTGTCAGGTGTCTTCCTCAATTTACACCAACCCTCTTCCCGCAGTCGGAAGAACTTGTTACATTAGTCTCAGTAATCCGGCACCTCAGTACACCGGCACGTCCAGTAGCCCGGCACTCTACATCCAAGGGCCAGCTCTCTCCACCCGCGCCTTTTCCTCAGCCTCTACATACGCCCTCGCTCTTTACTCCCCAGATTACTAAGATAGCATTTGTAGTGTTAGTTTTAGCTTGTATTTTGTCTAGTTAATAGAGGCACTTGCCCAGTAAAAAAAAATACTAAGATAGTTGTCATAAAGCAATTTGTAATATATAAATACATACTACCAACATAATATCCGGCATAAATAGTGCCGGATTAGTAAGACTACTGTATTTTGTGTAAACTTTTAGTAATGTCACATTGTATCCAACAATTTTCTACCAATATACACTCCTATCAGTCAGTGGGTACTAGAGGCCCCCCTTGGGGAGTCAAACTGTCCGCTGGCAGTCGGCTCTCCATACCCGCTTAGTGTGAAAAAAAAAAGTCTCTTCTCTTTCCCTAAGTGTATACAAGACAATGACAATATAACCGCTTGACTGCTCATCCTTTACCCCGCATGAGGCAAACGTTCTAACATGTCAACCTAAACTTATTTCGAGCGGAGCCAATCCTAGGCGCGAATTGAATGTATCACTTTTGATTCTCCAATCACAAGCGTCGAGTCGCGTCGAGTCTCCAATCACAAGCTGCCCCGCGCGAAACGTGGCATCATTTTGCAAAAGGGAATTTTGACTACATGCATGATCAAGTGGTTATATTAACTTTGATACAAGATAACGTAGGTAGGTAAGCAAGTATGACACTCCACTTGGGTCCTGCGAACATCGGGCCAAACACTTGTATCATCACTTGTTAGTCATGTAATGTTAATCAGTACTGGAGGCCCCTGTGGGGGGTCGCTAGAACTGCCCCCGCTGGAAGCCGAGCCCCACGCCCCGCATGGTGTGGGTCGTAGCTCGTGCCACCTCGTACTGCGCTTGCATCGCCTGGAACAGCTCCTCTTGCTTCTTGATAGGGTCCACTTGCTTGTCTGGCTCTGGTTTCACTGCTGCTGCGGAAGTAGATTTTGTGTTTACACGATTTTATCTATTACTAGCTGGCCCGACAGACGTTGGTCTTAGAACTGTCAAATGCGCGAAGTTAACACCGTCGTCAAGTTTCCTGATTTTTTTCCTATATTTTGCGCAATTTTCTTAATTTTTCTTTCCGTAAGAACCTTCTACAAAATATAAGACAACTTTAAAAAAAAGATGAATGAAATCGGTAAAGTCGTTCTCAAGTTATGACGTGACCAAGGAAAATAGGGATTCATTTATATATATCTATTACTAGCGGTCCGCCCCAGCTTCGCACGGGTATAAATTATAGCCTATGTCACCCGGGGATAGTGTAGCTTCCCGTCAGTGAAAGAATTTTTCAAATCGGTTCAGTAGTTTCGGAGCCTATTCAATGCAAACAAACAAACAATCAAAAAAAAGGGTATGTCCTAAAACTGCGACCAGAACCACCGGAGGATGGGCAGCAGCGTCCTATTAGTACACGGTGAACGTACTGCGATTCCCAAGCCGCCTGCCAAGCGTGGGGATTATTTTATTTTTATTTTTTGCTTCAAAGGACGACCAACAGCTTGGTTTCAAATGTCTTATAAATAAACTTAAATAGATACACAAAGCCAGTTACAGGTCATCACGGATACAAATATAGTAAGAATAATATCTAAGAATGAACACTGAGGATACAATAAAGACATAATGAAAAGAAAACAGAATTAAATTAAAAAAGAAAACAGATTAGTTAAAGATAACCAAATTAGTTAAATAATTCACTGCTCAACAACCGCCTGGCCGATGTAATGCTAGTACAGAATAAGTCTAGGCCTATTCGCTTATCAGTGGAGTTAAATGTATTGCTCACTCGACACAAGTAAGAATTTTGCCTATAATTTGTATTGACCTTAGAAATGTTGATAAGGGGATTAAACCGAATACGAATGGAGGAACAATTTAGCTTTATCATGCTAAGAAGCTCGGGGCTATCAATTAGATTTGATGTTAATTTTAAGAGGAATGTAACGTCTGCTTTTTCTCTTCTTTTAGAAAGCGGGAGTAAATGAAACTGCTTACAGAGAATTAAATAATCAACGGAATTGTAAGGGATTTTTAATCGGAAACATAGATACTTAACAAACCTTTTCTGAATACGTTCAACTCGTGCAATATACTCATCATATCGAGGATTCCACACCTGGGATGCATACTCTAATATGCTCCGAACAAAGGTACAATAAAGAATTTTGAAGGTTTTAACTTTACTAAATGCTGCAGAGGTCCGCATTACATAGCCTAAAGCCCTTGACGCTTTTTTTGTTATTTGATCAACGTGTTCGTCAAATAATAGCTTGGAGTCATGTATAACACCTAGATCTCGCATTGAAACATCCCTCACTGAGAGGGAGGCCTTTGTTCAGCAGTGGACGTTTAATGGCTGATGATGTGTTGAATTTATTGTAGTCATAGAATGTTTGTTAGATGAGCAAGCGCTTGAGTCTGCCTTTAAAGCAGCACACATTTGCGAGTAGTGAGAGAGCGTTACTATATCTGGCAATCTATAACACACATACGCCTATAAGTATACTGTCCGTCACCATGTCAATAGAAAGGTACTGAGAGAAGACCAATAGAAGAACTCACCAGGGTCCTTAATCCCCATGAGTCGCATGAACTTGGAGGCCTGTTTCCCGTCGTTGTCCTGCGCGAACCGCGTGCCGGTCCACTTGGCGGCCTCTTCTTGCTCGTTCTTGGCCTTGTTCGCCCAGAGGAGCTTGCGCTTGTTCACCTGGGACAGACAGAGGTGACTGAGATTGCGGCATGTTACCTGGTACCACTCCCCGACAGTCCAAACTATTGACTACGTCAGATTGTAAAACGCACATCGGTATAAGTAGCGGCACGAAACTATAGAGCTGACCGTTTAGGCGCAGAAGTAAAAAAATTGGTATCACACATCACAGGGGGGCTAGAGTGACGAAGGGTGCGCGTGCGACCGTCCGTAGCGCCGGTTGGCTAGCCAGTCGTATTACGTCCCTCGCCCCGATACGACGCTCCGCGGACTTCTGACTGTATAGTCGCGTTCTAATAGTGCTAACAGACGCTCGAACGCGGCTGACCTCAACCGCCGTCTGACCAATGGGAGAGAAAGAGAGGGAAATATGATATTCTCACTCTTTCTCGCCCGTTTGTTGGACGGCGGTCCGTCAGCCGCGTCCGAGCGTCTGTTAGCAGTATTAAGTGTGTTGTTATTGCCGTTCATTGTTATTGTTTTTTGTTCAATTTGAGTTCGTTCTTTTTGTTGGTTATTATATTAGTGTATTTCTAGTAGATAGTGAATATGCCTAGAAGAAATACTGTTTTGAAAAGACAGGCACGAAAAATGGTGTTCGACGTGCATTGTTTTGTTAAAAGAGAAACCAATTAATTGATTGATTCTTTAAATCAAATTAAAAGTGAGATTGATAAAGCAAAGAGTATTTTTCGTAAAATTATTAGGTTAAATCAATTAAAGTTATAATTGTATTATGTTCGTGACTGTACCCATGTGCAGCTATCCCCTCCACATTTCGCTCAGCGCTAAACTTACGTGCCGCTACCTGTACCATGTGCGTTAGTTAACTTAGTTAGCATTTGGCCACCATTGCAGCAACACCGCAGTAGCTATTAGGAAGCAGGTGAGTTTTAGCGCCAACGTGGAAAAAACATGACGGCTCGTTGTATTATTTTATTAAACGTATTTTCGAGTGTTAAAATGTAATAATGGTGGATTACTATTTATAAAGTATTTGTAAACGTGCTCGAGTGTGGTAAGTAATATAACGACGTCTTTCCGTGTTGTTTCCAAAACTCCATTGAAGCCTCTTGTAAAGCCTCCACCACATTACTGGAGCATGAGTTTGACTTGACCGTGACTTACTATGCTTGACTCTGACTGTGACTATGGCTTGAATGACGCTATTTAAGACTATGTAAACTTGATTAATATTACGACCGAAGGATTCTGCATCCATGGTCATGAAAAAAACTAACAACATAAAGAAACATTGAAGTTGAAGTTGCAAAGCAGAGTCGATTTACTGCCTTTTCTAGTAAATATTGGACATTTTAACCCACTCTGCTTTGATACAGTGACGCCCAAGAGGATTGTTAGATTCCCCACATACCTGATCTAATATCTTGGCGCTGTTCATGGCAGTAGAGTTATAATAAGAGGGTAGGCCTCCAGCGGGAAGGGGCGAGGGCTCGCTGGCGGCGGCCCTCAGTTGCTGCGCCGTCGCCATGGAGCCCGAGGGGGTCTTGATCTGGAGGCCCATCTTCTCCATCACTTCGAGTTTCTTGTTCACTTTGTAAGAAGGTCGGTATTCAGACTGCGGGGACGACCGGCGCTCGCTCGTTCCACTGTCAGAGAATTAATCATTTTATGTGTACTATCAAACTGCTAAGCTCAGCCTCCGTAAACCAGTTTCAGGGGTCCCATTCATATTTCTCTAAACTACATTTTATGAACAAATTTGGACAGCTTTGCTATACTAAAAATTTGTTGTGTCATAAATAGAAGTATAGAATATCATTTATTGTCATATAGTCTCATTTTAATAATTTTATAATAATAAAAATATATTATGTACTACTGATGCTTCTATTATGGACTCGTTAATTTAGATACACAAATAAAACATTTAAAAAAAATATATGTCGATCCTATCGCTACAAAACTTCATAGCATCACTCGCTGAGCTAATCTGAGGGTTGCATGAAAATTTCATTATAATCGGCCCAGCCATTTCAGAGTCCATAGGGAAACATACATACACACATCGCCTTTTATATATATACAGTAGAATCTGGATAGAACGACCTTCAAGGGACCGGCAATACTATGTCGTACTAACCGGATGACACACAAAACGGCAGGATTATTTCTTGAGTACATTTATTATGAAACCTAATTTGAGTAAACAATATCGTCGCTAAAACAGGTTAGTCGTTATAAGCGAAGTCGTTATATATGAATTCTACTGTATATAGACAAGCTGATGCGACTTTGTACGCCTTTCATATAAATCATCATCGCTCGTGTAGCGCTCTCGCTCTGATCGTAACGTTACAATGAGCGCAACGGGACATTGAGCGTAACAGGACAATGAGTCATCCTTTTTCGTGCGTGCAGCCAGCGTTCATCGATTTATTAGACGTTGCCACGTCAATAACCATAATTATAAATGTTAACCTGGAAGAGTGCGAGGCGGGCGGCGGGTAAGAGGCGCCGGCGCCGCGTGACCGGGACCGCTCGCGCCGCTCCGGGTGCTTGTGTCGCCTCTCCTCCGAGCGCCGGCTGGGTCTGTGGTCGCGGTCGCGATCACGCTCGCGATCCTTCTCGCGACGGTCGCGTTCGCGCTCCGAGAATCTGGAACAATACCAACATTACACACTACCATCACTTCAAATACGTGTAAGTCTCCAAGGACCAAGACGAGCGGTTACCTCTGCCAAAGATTAGCTACCTGACTATGCACACAAAATTGGTGGAATTAAGCTGATTGTAGTCATGGAGGACTACAAGCCATAAATCAATAAATAACGCTTCACCATAAATAAATAATGATTCAAAATAAAAAAATAAAGCTTCACCATAAATCAATAAAAACCGCTACACCATAAATCAATAAATAACGTTTCTCCATAAATAAATAAGGCTTCACCATATATAAATAATGCTTTACCATAAATCAATAAATAACGTTGCACCATAATTAATAAAGCTTCACTAGAAATCAATAAATAAGGCTTCACCATAAATTAATAAAATATAACACTTCACCATAAAGCAAAAAATAATGCTTTACGCTCATAGCTCCTCGCTAGGATTCCCTGTGTTTGGGATGAGATGGGACAAACGTAGACACGAAAACCAACACCCACACCCAGAGCATAATAGTTACATTCTTCATTCAAGCATTTGCCTGGCCAGGAATCAAACCCGGGGTTCACTTGCTCATAAGACAAATGCACAAATACTGGGCCGTACCAGTCATAGAAATAACTGTGTTGGCTTGTGCCATACATAAAAATAAAATAAAAAAATAATATCTTGATTCACATGATATCTAGATCTAGATTTGTACGCCTACAAACTAGGCAAAACATTATACAAAGTGACAAATATTTTAACCCACCTATTGTGCATGCTTTTTGCATGTGTATGATTTACTCGTGTTTTGTGCAAATAAATAATCTTGATCTTTATCTTGGAGTGGCTTTAGAAGCAGCTGATGATAGCCACCCCAAGAGTCCGTGGATAAGTTAAGAACCCATGATCTACATTGTGAGTTGCATAGAAGTGGAATGTTTTATCCATCTCCAAGCCGCCTGCCAAGCGTGGGGATTATGGCAACACCCCTCTCTAAGAGGGAGGCCTTGTTCAGCAGTGGACATTTAATGGCTGATGATGTGTGTGTGGAATGTTTTACATACCTGGGTGAGACAGCGTCCCTGGCGTCCTGCGAGCGGCGATCAAAGCCCGGCGGGACCTCGCCGCCGAATGGCTTCAGATCCATCAGGGCTGGCACCTAACAACAATTTTACTTTTGTACTACTTTATCAGTATGTAGAATTTCAGATGAGCAAGAATTTAGTAATTAAGAATATAGCGACGATATTGTGAGAGTCGCTGGCATCCAGTGGATGCAAAAGGCAGGCTGTCGTTCAGTGTGGAGGCTAAAGGGGAGGACTATGTTCAGCAGTGGACGTCTTCTAGCTGATGATGATGAAGAATTTAGTAGTGTAAGTGTAGTAGGGACCCGGGTATGTCCTAAAACTGCGACCAGAACCACTGGAGGATGGACAGCAGCGTCCTATTAGTACACGGTGAACGTACTGCGATCCACAAGTCGCCTGGCAAGGTAGAAAGCGGGGCGTGCAATATTGAATAAGGCGATAGTTATTAATATAAACCGTACATTCTAATAACAATACATACTAATACTTAAATTACGATAGTATACTAATACATAAAAATATAAAAAAATTGTAATATGAATATTCTTATTCTTATTCGAAATGGTGGCGATGAGTCCTGCACTGACGTCCCGCTAGGGGTGTATTGTGCATTTCCCCCTATCAGCACCTACCCGAGCCAACCCAACTCCTTGAAATACCGGAGTGAGGCTCTGGGGCGCTGGCACAATTGCTCCAGTGGTGCAGATGGTAGTGAACCTGCCTTCTGAGTTTAGGGGCGTGGGTTCGATTCCCACCTAGGACAAACATTTGTGTGATGAACATTTGTGTTTGTTCTATATCTGGGTGTTAATATCTATTTAAGTATGTATTTAAACATATATATGTATGTATATCAGTCTCTGGCAGCCATATCACAAGCTTTGCTTAGTTTGGGGTCAGATGACCGTGTGTGCAAAAATGTCCCGAATATTTATTATTATTATTATCAACAAGATGACAACTGCGACAAATAAAATTGCTTTACACGGTCTTTTATAAACAGTTTATTTATTATTTTTCTTTATATACTGATTGGACATGTGGTTAGATCCCCAAAACAAAAATGGACCAAAGAAGTCATGTCTTGGTACCCCAGAGATGGGAAGAGAGCAAGGGGACCACCACAAAGAAGGTGGGAGGACGACCTACCAAAAGGGTGGCGTAGAACAGCAAGGGATAGAAAAGAATGGCGACTTCTAGAGGAGGCCTATGTCCAGGGAGGACAACCTGATAGTGTAAATGGTGCTGGTGATACAGACTGAATGTGTATATTTAAGTTAAAAAAAATATATATATAAGGTTATTAAGCTTAAAATAAACTAATATTGCTGTAGAGTTTAGTATCAGAGAATAAGGGCAATTTTTATTTATTTATATACTGTTTTTATTCAGCCGTTAAAGCTAAAAGAGACTTGAACCGAGTATAGTGTAATGTGATACAATAGCCAAGTGGCAGGGCTCCTGCAGTGAAATAACCCTTAGATAATAATCGTACCTTGGAATCTGTGGACTTCTCATCAGGCCTGTCACCGAGCAAGCCACGCTTCGGGCCGCTGTCCAGACCACGACTGCGATCTGACCTCTCTGACCTACGGACAAATAACAATCATATTATAGAAACTGACGTGGTTTTCACACATTTTATATATATTAAACAAACAAACAAAGCCAAAATCACACCAACAACCAACCAAGCGAGCAACTCAGCCAAGCGGGCGCGCATTCACCTTGAAAAAGACTGCCTAATGCGGTTGAAACTATAGTCGGAGTGACTGGCTTAATAGACCTCTTTCGGAGCCACATATCATTGTACCTGTATCTATCGTCTCTGCGTGGCTCTCGTTTGTCAGAGCGGTCCTTGTCGCGTGCGGGGGAGTCGCGGCGACCGCGGTCACGGTCGCGGCTGCTGCGGTCGCGGCTGCTGCGGTCGCGGCTGCTGCGGTCGCGGCTGCTGCGGTCGCGCTCGCGACTATCGCCTGAGGTCACCAATTGTACATGTTGAGATATAACACATCAATATTTTTTTTAAGCCCCTCATAAAAAACCTTATAATATACAAACAACTGAACAGATTTTCTTGCTATGGTAACTTTCGATCACGTCACATTAAAAAAAATGGCTTCAGCAGTTTTGGAGCTATGACATTATTGCTACAGACAAACACACAGATACACACATTTAACTTATAACACACGTCTTTTTAGTCGGGGGGTAATTAGAAGTCGATTTTGCAGCTTTACTTGACAATTAACTATTAATAAAGCAGTAATTTTTTTTTATTAGGCTCGCGTTTGACCGCCACCTCGCTTGTTTTATGTGTTCTATAATGGAGCATGTGCTGTGGCATTGTGAAGCCACAGAAGAAACTAGAATCGCTACCGGGTTGTATGAAGCACGATTGCCTTCTTCATCCACGTCACCACAACAGCTGGACTGCTTTTCATCATCATTATTTTCACTACCATCTACGCCACTGGAGCACTGTGCCAGCGACCCAGAGCCTCACTCCGATATTTCAAGGAGTTGGGTTGGCTCGGGTAGGTGCTGGTAGGGAGAAATGCGCAATACACCCCAAGCGGGACGTCAGTGCAGGACTTATCGCCGCCATCTCGAATAAGAATAAGAATGGAGCATGCTTGCCTAGAAGAAACTAACTCACTAGCGACTTGAAACACCCAGATTGTAACTATCGGTAACTATTGGTGATGATTCTTGTATACCATTATCTAAACTAAATCTGACAGCTCTAAAGTTGTTGCCATCACTCTCTCACACATTGAAATCAAAAGAGACGCAGACAATTTTAGTTCAGATAGATTTGTTTAGTTTATTGAATCATATGATAGAATCGAGGCCATTGTCCTTTTATATTTGTTTTAGACATGGGCCCAAACTCGGGTATGTCCTAAAACTGCAACCAGAACCAACGGAGGAACCAGTGTCCTATTAGTACACGGTCAATGTACTTCGATCCTCGAGCCTCCTGCCTTTGTTCAGCACTGGACGTTTACTGGCTGATAATGTGATGTGATTAGATTAGGAAACCCGTTTAGGGATAACCTGTTGGTCTAGTTGGTTGTGATCCTGCCTTCTGCGCTTGGGGGCGTGGGTTCGATTCCCACCTAAGACAAACATTCATGTGATGAACATTTGTGTTTTTTCTATATCTGGGTGTTAATATTTATTGTAAGTATGTATTTAAAACTATATATGTATGTATATCAGTCTCTGGCAGCCATATCACAAGCTTTGCTTAGTTTGGGGTCAGATGACCGTGTGTGCAAAAATGTCCCAAATATTTATTTATTAGGAGAGGTTAGTTTACTATTGTCAACTAGAGCTACAAATTAGAATATTCAGTCTGTGGAACTTACCTGAACCTTTTCGGTCATCCTGGAACGCGTGTCTTGAGGGCGCAGGCTCCGCTTGTGGCAGCTCGGGCTCAGATTCCGCCTGCGAGTCCTGCGGCAAAACATGGCCGGCCTACATAAAGACATAATACATATTCAGTTACTTGGAATTGTTTGCTTGCATGCGGGAGGTTACAATAGTTCAGACATATCTCCAAAAATCAGCATGAGAAGTGACTTACTAGCAGTTTCTCCTCTACGAGGTACATAGAAAAGTTCAACAGTATGACGTGTGAGTTATCATAGCCAGCCACGGATTTACGATTTTTCCGAGCAGGGGCAAAAACTTAGTCTCGGAGGGGAGGTTCAAGAAAAGAAAACAACAAAAATTTACATGTAATGCGTCGTAGTCAAGTACGACTGACGAGTCCTGAATTAGGCGCATTTTTTTCAACCCCCTCTAAAGCTGCCGCCCAGGGCACTTGCCCCTGTTTGCCCCCCTAGATCCGGGGCTGATCAAAGCGCTTGAAGAGATGCCTCGTTTTCTTTCGTCTAACTCTTGTTGTGAGCCATACGCTTACCTCGTGAAAATTGATATCTTAAAACTATAATTGTGCAAAGTTTCATGCACTTATCTTAATTATTATAGAAGTAGTGGACTGATGAACAGACACGTCAAACAGAACAAACTTATAAGGTTTCTATGTCTAGGGAATCCTTAAAAGGTATGCTTTGCAAGTTACTCATCAAAAGTTGTATGAAGATTAGGCACTAAGTTGCACCAAGGTACACCTTAAATGATAAGTGAAATAATATTTATAAAGAAAACAAGAACTTCCAAGGAAAGGAGCAGATATTATACACCTAGCTATCACTACATATTGCAAATTGTATTTTTAAAGTCAACTAAGAACCAAAATAGATACTTTTAGTGGAAATATTTTTTATTATCAAGTTTTTTTACCCGCAAGGGGGAATGGAGGGAATTGAGTTTGCAGTAAGAGGTTGCGTGTCTATATTTGTTACCATTTTTATCCAAAACGTCTGGACCGATTTAAATGCCTATTTTGTATTCGAAAGCAGGTTTAATTACGGTGGTTCTTAGTCGTTGGACAAAAACTTGCCCAACGATTTAAGTTATAAGCTCTTTTATGAACTGGTAGTGGGTTTTTAAATAAGTTTTACTTTTTTAAACATAAGTTTTTGAACATATTTATACTTACTAAGAGACATTTATTGGTGAGATCCATAGACAATTTTTTTTTATGTATTTTAGTCTTAATCTACGTACTTACATGCAAGCTCTATGTACGAAGTGCAGACGACGTCTTGTGAAGCCCTCGGGTCGGTCACGGGGGGAATTTGACTTTTGTTTTGTGTCAATTTATAAATGGGTAACATATAAAATAATAAAAGTGTTAATATCATCGTTGAAAATAGCTGATATGGACTTTGGATGGAAATTGTTTATTCAACAAAGACATAGTATAGTTATACAAGAATATATTTAAGATTTAGATTTAAATAGTACTTAAATGAGTTTATAATGATTTGTAATGCTAGAATTACCTTCAGAACAAGGATAGAAATTGATAATTGAATAGAAAGAGCTTTGTAATAAGAACTGCCTTCGAAACCGAAGACTTGTACTACTGAATATCGCCGAGTGAAATTGTGCAAGTATTATTGATGATGGAGAACTAAGTGATAATTACCTCGCTCATGTCCATGTTGACATCATCGTAATTGGTGTCGTCGTCGCGGCGCCGAGAGCTCCCGGGCGCTGCGCTGTGGTCCACCTATAATATCATTCTATTGTCAAGCAGAGAACACAAATTAATATCCATAACTCACAAGACTTATCATTAAATTAAACATGTTAATGGCTCATGGACAGAGGAATGCTAGATTTATTGGAATCATTTAGTAAAAATAAGCAACATCTTTTATCAAGGACGATAAAAGTGCGAAACGAAACTTACCGAAGAGTGATGGCCCCCAAACCGATCGTTTTCGACTTCATCGTCGCTTCCATAACCGACTAGAGAATCCATTGTTTGTTTTTATTTTTACGGAGCACGATTAGAAAACCAATAGATCGCAAATAATTTGTAAAATTTACACTTTTTTTCGTCAACAAATTAACAAAATGGCCGACATAAAATGAATGAATATTTTCCGATTTCCGGAAAAGAATGAAAAAAAGAATGTTTTTTTTTCATATATATTTTCCTGACCATGGATACGGAGTTCTTCAGTCGTTATATTAAACAAGTTTACATAGTAAAATAAATAGTATCAAAAAAGCTTTGATTATAAAGATATTCAAAGCAAAAAAGTTAAGTAAGCCCGTTCCAGACCATGCGAAGTACAAGTAGCAAGTGACCACTACGCATCGTCTGCAACGTTTTGCTTATGATCGTTGCAGACCATGTGAAGTAGGAAGGAAGTAGGAGTAGCAAGTACAAATTGCAAGTAACTACTACGCATCGTTTTGCATAGTACAAGTGGCAGTGGAAGTGCTACTAACCACTTCCACTGTTATTAGGCTTTATAACGTCCTTGATTTATCCTGAGAATTTAACAATAAGATTTAAGAATAGGGTATGATCCCATTGGATTCCATTCTTATTTTTTTACTGTGATGTGTTCGAATGCTGCGGCTATAAATGTGCTTTAAACAGTCCTGAGTAAACGATAAAATAATTCTAAGTCGTTTATAGATTTTTTCTTTAAGTATCTGCTTGGTTTTTATTGGCGCTATAACAAATTGAAAAATAACACTATAGTTTTGAATATTTAGAAAATAGGATCAAAAACAATAATTTTAACGTTTGGTACAAAGATGTACATGTATCCGAACTTGACAATTCTTTTCTCTGTGATTTTTTAATATGGCGGAATCAATGACCGCCGTTCGGACGTCTGCCTTTTTCTTGATCGTAAATTTAATTTAAACGCGCTACTAATTCGTGTAAATGTGATATAAAAGTCATAACAGAAGTGTGTGCAACAAATTGTGCCAACAGTAATTTTCTCAAAAAGCCTGGATTCTCCACAATCAGTAGAAAAAAATGGTAATGATAGTTTTTTGTTTTGATACTTTTTACAAACTTTACTTCGGTCATGATTGTGTTTTTCCCATTTTTCTTCATATTTTCATGTAATAACAGCTTAAGCAGTACATATTTCTGAGCCTGATTCATTAGAAGGTCATAAAAACGGTATTTTTTAGATTTTTTTTCTTTGTTTTCAAGTTTTCTAACCAAAAAAAAAGTGTCATAATGTGGTGTCGATCTCACATGTGATATTATCCCAATGTTTGTTCCCAAAATGCAGTATTTCTCGGTGGTAGTATTGAGTTAATTATGCAAGCTGGGTGTGGCTGTATTGATTTTCTTGGAAGGTTCTAGGCATAGGCTTAGAATACGTCTTGAACATGATGCAGTGTGTCTATGTTATACACTCTATTACGATGCAGTTTTCGCTTCTTAGCCACTATTTTAGCTAATTGAAGCTTTGAATTAATAATGCTGCCCCAGTAGAAGATTTTAATGCCCCAGTAGATCTAAAAACTTATAATAAAACCCTCATAGAAAACCAATATCATGCTGTAAAAGTTCATGAGTTGTAGGTAATACCACAATGTCAGTTTATCAAATAGCAAGTAAAACTGCAATAAAAGTGCAGTATAAAAGTATGTTATCGCTTATATAAGGTTACATGTACATATATTTCTATGGCAAATGTGGAAATGTTGGATGAATATGCCTCTGTGTAACAGTTTTGATAAATGTTTTTTTTTAACCATTACATCAAAATGGTGCAGACTAAATACTAACTCTACTCAAATCAATGTATTTAGATTTACTACATACCTTTTTATGTGTGTATTAAGACTTTTTTAAAACAGTATGAGCCTTGAAAACGTGACGTAGACACTTGACGTGTTTGTAGCAGTTGATGCCTTAAAAATTAATGAGAAAATGGGAATGCATCAACAAAAACACTTAATGTAAATTAAACTATCTATCAATAGATTGCTTGATTTGATCTTAGGCAAGATACCTATCCCCTTCTAATTCTAATTCTAATTCAAAGTGGGGGTGATAAGACCTGCACTGACATCCCGCTTGGGGTGTATTGTGCATTTGCCCCCGCCAGCCTACACAAACCAGCCGAGCTCCTTAAAATAACGAAGCACGGGTTTGGGTCGCTGACTAAACCGCTCAACCCCTATTTCACCAGGTGTTGTGGTATTGGAGACTTGTAGTTGTTGAGTTTCTTCAAGTAGTTTCGACCTTAATCGTATATCTTCTGTGACCTATCCCCTTGGAGGTACAGCGACCTGCGGCAGGTCGCTATAGCATAGGTCCGCATGGGGCAAGTGGCCGGGCGCAGATCGATCGTAACCGATCGTAATCTGTTTTCTATTTGCCTTAACTTAGAAAAATCTCAATTTTAGTAACACACGGCGATTTCGCGCAAAATTTCCGGTGGGCCGTCTGCCACGCGCGCCCAATGCGCAAAATGGCAATCTGCCGTCTGAAGGGATAGAACATCTAGTTTGTTGCTGTATCTTTTAAACATTAATTATTAAAATAAATATATGTATAGGTCTGGGGCATAATTGTGTTGTTTTACTATTTTACTTACCTCAACATTTTGGCCATGTTTCAATGGCCATGGTAACCAGCTGACTGAAGAATGCGGGTTATCTCGTTAAGAAATGAAGGTGTTTTATCCTAACATAATCAGTTGGCACCACAGCACACAACACTGACTATCAACAGACTTCTCAGAACCTCCAGTGCACTTGCTTATGGCGGGGTTCCACGACCCTGATAACCTAAATAATTTTTTTGCAGTTTTTGCCAAACTGCAAGTCGAGTGTCTTTGGGGTTACCCTTGAATAATAGGCTTGCTTTGACCGCCAACTCGCCTGATGATAAGTGATGTGTCTTCCAAGACTGTTGTGTGTTTTGAAAAGTTTCTGCTTCTTTTGACCTGTTTGATGCCTCCGCGTTGAATAAGGAGTGATGTTAGTTGGTACCCTGATATTTTTTTTGGCTGGCAACATTTCTGATACCTGCAGCAGGTCTAGCATGGGTTGGGTACAGATTGTCTTTCCACTTATCTTATCACTCAAGAAAGATACAAACGCATCCATATTCTAGTGTTGTCGCGTATACATGCGAATAAAAATAGTGGAACAACAATTTGTCCTGTGCTAGGCCTGCTTGCGGTGTGATGCCTGCAAGTGGGTACAATTTGTTAAGAGGAGTTGGTTTCAGGCATCCTGTCCGACATGTCTCATTGAAGGCTACACCTCTTTTGCGTGAGCAGAACGATGCTACTCTGGGAATGCATACTCCCCAGCGGAGAAGCAGAGTAACAACATTGATAGTTCTTTGGTTCTGTTGGTGATATCCCTGGTTTCAGTAGTGCTATCACTTTGGCTTTCCTCCAGATCTTAGGGAGTTTGTTTGTTGAGAGCTCTACCAAGACATGCGTTGAAAAGGGCCAGTAGCCAAGACACGGCTACAGGACCGAGATCTTATTCATATTCGGGATGGGGGCAATAAAGTCCTGCACTGACGTCTGGCTTGGGATGTATTGTGCATATCCCCCACCAGCATCTGCCCAATCCCACCCAGCTCCTTGAAATACTGGAGCGAGAATCTGGGGCATTGGCACAGTTGCTCCAGTGGCTTAGATGGAAGTGTAAATAATGATGATGTAAAGCAGTCTTAGCTGTTCTGGTGATGTGGATGATGAAGGTGATGCGTCATGCAACCTGGTAGCGATACTAGTTTCTTCTGTGGCTTCACGCACATGACAGAAATTATGTCAATAGTTAATTTGAATTTTTACGCGTATATCAACGCAACATTTCAGAAAAGTACAAAAGCCTACAAGTCTTGGTGGCAAGTGCACATTAAAATTTATGTACTCACAATACGCCAGGGCGGGCACAAAAAATCGACATCGTTTTATGGTTGATATTCCGAGAACCCATACGAAGTGCTATGATTCCACATTTATTGTGCGAACTGCTAGTCTGTGGAATTCGCTGCCTGAATGGGTTTTCCCCGTCACTTACAATCTGGGTGTCTTGAAGTCGAGAGTGAATCGGTTTCTTCTAGGCAAGCGTGCTCTATCGTTGTCCGCATCGTCGCTTAACATCAGGCGAGATGGCGGCCATCTACTTAAAAAAAAAAATATGCTACTTTTTTATGTTCTTCCGTAAATGCTACCGTCACCCTCTGCAGTTATGTTAATTTGCCTATTCATGTTTGCAGTCTAAACGGGCAGCATTTGGTGAAGACGAGGACAACCCACCGACCCCCTCGGACGATTCAGACTTCGATGACGATGAGGATCCCGACAACTTGGAAGTGCCAGGTACTGTCTCATGACTGTTATTAAGTTAACCAGGGTGTCTTGAAGGCCGGAGTGAATGAGTACCTTCTAGGTCTATGTGCTCCATCTTCGGCCGAAACATCGCTGTCCATCAGGTGAGTTAGTGGCTGGACGTTGTCCTGACTTAGAACTGACAAACACGCAAAGTAAAATTGTAAATCAAATTTTTTTACACCTTGGGTTACATTATTGCAGTTTTAGTAAGGATCCCTATTTAAAAAAAAATATAATATAGCCTATGTCACCCGGGGATAGCGTAGCTTCCCAACAGTGAAAGAATTGTTCAAATCGGTTCATTAGTTTCAGAGCCTATTCAATGCAAACAAACAAACAAACAATCAAATCTTTCCTCTTTATAATATTAGTATAGATTTAAAAAAACATACCTAGTACGTAGGATAGTTACGTACACATATGTTACAACACAGACTGCATACACACACTGATACCACATCCTCAGCAAAAGCAGAGTCGTCTTCAATTGGAACAGGTTGCCCGAGGATGTGGTTGCATCGAAATCAATAAATGTGTTTAATAACAAACTGGACAGATGGATAAGAATGGAGGAGATAATCTTAACAGATCAAACTTTGACACTGTGTGGTATAAGCACATAAACCTATCATCATCATCATTTCAGCCATAGGACGTCCACTGCTAGACATAGGCCTCCCTCATCGATCTCCAAAAGAGCCGGTGGGAAGCGGCCTGCATCCAGCGTTTCCCAGCGGTTTCTCGTTCAGGTGCAGTCATAAATCTATGCTGCTCGCCGTCAAATAACATCATAGAAAACAAAAGAATTTGTCGTCTATGTCAAAGGAAGTTGCTGTTGCTACCAAGGAGATATTATATAACGCGGGTGAAACCGCGGGGCGCAGCTTGTTGATTAATTGATTAACTTTTTATAGTTCATGATTTGATACAGAGGACGAAAAACTCTAGACTATATTATAAATTACTAGCGTAATAATTTATATAAACCTTCCGTGAAAATGTATCTAACCGATGGTGAAAACCGCATCAAAATCCATTGCGTGGTTTAGGAGGAGTTAGCGGCCATACAGATATACAGACAGACGCGGAAAGCGACTTCAATTTATACTATGTATAAATTATTATTATATTATATCTATACTAATATTATAAAGAGGAAAGATTTGATTGTTTGTTTGTTTGTTTGCATTGAATAGGCTCCGAAACTACTGAACCGATTTGAAAAATTCTTTCACTGTTAGGAAACTACACTATCCCCGGCTGACATAGGCTATATATCTATACCCTTTCTATAAAATTTAAAATAGAATATCCAGTTGGAAAAATATATGTATTCTTCTGTATGATCATACCCAGGTGGCGGCAAGACCCTGGCAGCTGCGGCTCAGTTGGTGACCAAGAAGCCCGCTCTGCCCCAGGTGGTTGTCAAACCCACCACCAACCCGCTCGCTGGTGAGTTACAACCATGTTGCGTTATGTGTTCATTGTAGCTCTTTGATGTATAGTTTGGTTTGGTTTACGTAAACTTCCTAAAAAACACCCGTTTTTACGTTCCCTTCGATGGATGGAATCAACTTCATTCAGTTTCTATAGAAGATATTTTTAATTTAAAAAAAAAATCTGTGTAATCCTAACAAACATTCCAATACTTTAGTGATCCCAGTTTTTTGTAAAACCGTAAGATTATTATAAAAAATAAAGAAGAAAAAAAAATTAAAATATTTGAAAGCGCGCACGCCGAGTATGCAAGCATTACCGTCAAACAAGTGTACCGTCTCTACCATTCCGCCTTAAAAAATAAATAATTATAATAAATTGTTACCAGCTGCATCAGGCACAGCATTCGGTCAAGCCAATGTGAAACCTATCAAGATACCAGCCAGCTCCCTCTCCAAGTCGATCACCCTCGGCAACATCAACCAGCTGGGCGGCATTGCCAACCTGGGCAACCTCAACCTGGCCAGCATGGCCAACCTCGGCAGCATGGGCATCGGCAACCTCAGCGGCATGGGGAGAGGAATGGTCGCTCCAAATAAAAGTAAGCCTTTTTGTTTGTTTGGTACAAAAATCCATTACATACTGAAAATAATTATGTAGGCTACCCTGCCCAACCATGGGTGGGTAGTGATACATTTTCTTTCTAACCCTCGACGCAAACATAATGGTTTTATAAGATTAACTTGTGTATCTGTTTGTGGCATAAAGTTCCCAAACGGCTGGCCGATTTTTTTTTGTTCTGTATGAAAGGTGACTTGTTTTAGAGTGTTCTTAGCTAATTATAATATATATATATATATATATATATATATATATATAATAAATAATTAAGTAATTTTAAGTAGGTATACCAATATATAATGTAGAGAGAAGAAAGAAAGAAAGAAAATAAATTTTATTCGACACCTTTACAAAAACTTAGAAAGGGAAGAGCGGAGCCCTCTGGCACAGACTTTTTTTGTTTAAAAGAGGACTCCTGCCAAAATTTCATTATTTTGTAAAACCCTGTTAAAGTTTTTTTTTTTTTTTAATGTGATTCAGGAAAATCTGTTTAGCCGTTTGAGAATTATCAGCTCTTTAAGATTAAAAACAAATAAATATATACTTTAATCATGCTACAAATAAGTAAAAAAAATATATACAAAAATAAGTCTTGGAGAGTCCGTCTGGGAAAATACCGACGTCACGCGGACACGCAACGCAAAGACGCAATTAATAATAAAATATGTTTCTTTTTCTCAGTGGATCTTAATAAACTTATAGGTAAGTGAGTGAGGTAACATAGTTGATAGGTAGTTCATATTAATAAGTATAAAAAGTAAGCTCTTATAGTGTCATTTACAGTTATTGCCACTCGCGGTCATCCAAAGACTGACTAATTAGATAACAAGCTATTATTTGTAAATTTGGAATTCATTAAAATACTAGCGACCCGCCCTCGGGTGTAATTTACGTGCGAAGCCGGGGCCGGTCGCTTGTTTTATATATATATATGTGTATATATATATATTTTCACCATCAGTTAGATAAATTTTCAACCACAAATTTTTTACCACGAACTTACACTTGAAAATGTATCTAACTGATGGTGAAAACCGCATCAAAATCCGT
Source organism: Agriopis marginaria (assembly GCA_932305915.1). Taxonomy (NCBI): domain Eukaryota; kingdom Metazoa; phylum Arthropoda; class Insecta; order Lepidoptera; family Geometridae; genus Agriopis; species Agriopis marginaria. Next base: position 1,275,243 of record OW029935.1, read on the forward strand.
TGCGCGGTTTAGGAGGAGTTAGCGGCCATACAGACATACAGACAGACAGACGCGGAAAGCGACTTCAATTTATACTATGTAGAGATAGAGATTAGTTACGCTATAGCACCAAAAACGTGATAGGAGAACCATGAAGATAGTTTTATTCTTCTGTCAAAGTAAAATCAGATCAAGTCGAAGGAGTAGTTATTAAAAAAATCATTTATATATTTGTATGTAAGTACAGTACAAATTTCACATTTTAACTACATATTTATGTACAAACAATTTACGTCTAATGATAAATTATCTCTCAGATGCCTCTGCTAGGTTAATAATACTTTCGCGTGAGTTTTTCTTAGTAAATATTTCCCTTATACAAAGGAAAAATATGTATTCATCGATAGAAAACGAAAACAATCCTCGTATCAGATTGTCTTCTCAGAATGATACTAATTAGTGATATCTTAAAATACATTTTATCCTTATAAGTAGTTAATATGTGGAAACAATCTTTACTAGGAATTTGCCGACAGACTTTGCCCGAAAAGTATCTTGAAGTATTAAATATCAAAACAGTTTAGGCATGTCTCAACAGGGAATGAGGATTTAAGTTTGAAAACTACTACAATTTACTTGTCACCGATATCCTCTAGCTACGACTAAGGCGCTGCGCAAACGTAGACAATCAAGTGGAAGCAACTGGACACAAAGTGTGCGCAGAGTGGCTGATTTCATACTGTTTATATAGAAATCAAATATTCACTGGTAGCTTGTATCCGACACAAGACACAAAAGTGTCCACGGTTTGCGCCCTGCCTAAGTCTAATAGCCCTAACAGACGTGTGGATTTTGCTGACGGACCGCCGTCCAAAAACGGGTGGGAAAGAAAAATTGTCTCTTTCTCTCCCGTTGATTGGACGGCGGTCCGTCAGCCAAGTCCGTCTCGTCTGTTAGCATTATAATGACGCAAGGGAACGACTGACATCAAGAAACGGCGCATGCCTTTAATACTTGAGCGTATTGTCGCTGCGTTAGCATTCCGAGACCCCACACAAATAAATAAATATTCGGGACATTTTTGCACACACGGTCATCTGACCCCAAATTAAGCAAAGCTTGTGATATGGCTACCAGAGACTGATATACATACATATATAGGTTTAAATACATACTTAAATAGATATTAACACCCAGATATAGAACAAACCAACCACCAGATATAGACCCGGGTATGTCCTAAAACTGCGACCAGAACCACCGGAGGATGGGCAGCAGCATCCTATTAGTACACGGTGAACTTACTGCGATCCCCAAGCCGCCCGCCAAGCGTGGGGATTATGGCAACACCCCTCTTTAAGAGGGAGGCCTTTGTCCAGTAGTGGACGTTTGATGGCTGATGATGTGTGATAGAACAAACACAAATGTTCATCACACAAATGTTTGTTCTAGGTGGGAATCGAACCCACGCCCCTAAGCTCAGAAGGCAGGTTCACTACCAACTGGACCAACGGGCTATCAAATAAAAAAATTTTAATTAAAAATTTAATATTGAGACAATTTGATGGATTCTTTGTGAATGGATGGATACTGCAAGCCTAGCACGGGAGCTGAGATAAAATTTCACACTCTTATTATTTCATAAACGTTTGGGTAAAGCCGGCGCTCCTGCACCCAAAATCTATCAAAACATGTTTTATTAACATCGAGCTTATTATGGATGTTCGTTAGTGATTCGCAATGGTTGCGTGCTATCTCGCTCAAGCTCGTGGTGCAATTAAATAAATAGAACGGGATGGCACGCGATCGTGATCACAACCGAATCTTGAACAGACTCCTTAATAAGCCAGATGTTAGCTAAACATGTTTTTTTTTAGATTTTGGGTGCAGGAGACCCGGCTTAAACGTGACAAAGCTAGAATGAGACGAAAGTATCAAAATTTGCAACCGTTTGTCATTTTGCGCTTTTGACGTTGTGCGACTTAACGATGTCTAAAACACTGTTTTGAACTATCACGGTTGTTCACTAAAGTTATATGATTATTTACGGGATATTTACCGTGGTATGGTTGTGAATCGTTTTGTCTGTACCTAACTTTTTAAATGTTCGACCAACCACCCGCAATCTTCAGTCTTCTCGTAAACGTGGTGCATGTAACGGCGCCGTAATATCGGGAGCTCTTTCCACAACCTTACCACGGTAAATATCCCGTAAATAATCATATAACTTTTAACGATGTCTGTTATCATACAAGTGGAAGCCAACAGTTACCCAAACTGGGCCTAGTTGACATCCGACCCTGGTATTTACACATTGCAAATTTCTAAACTATAAAGTTACATTAATATTTAAATAATAGATAACTTAACCTTTTACAAGGCCACACTGACAGCCGATACATACAGAATTCGAAATATTACTATAAAGGCATTTCAAATACAAACACATGTTTGAATTGTGTATTATAAACTAGGTTCGGAACTGACCTTTTCTAAGTTTGTGTTGAGAACGTTGATTAAAATCAACGATGATGATGATGAGTTAAATTATTTTCGATCGTGGTATGCCGCTATACTTTACGGCGCGGTGTCTCAACGGGCAAAGCAGGGCAAAAACATCGTGAACAAAGCGAAAGCGAGGCGGTAGTCCAATATGCATTAATTTGTATGGATCTGAGAGCTTGAGGATTCTTTTTTCATTCTAAAGCTTTGGTTATTTGATTGGAATACATAACGCTCTGGTTAACTGTTCCAACACAGCGTCAGTGCTTGCCCATCACCGCTACCTCATGCTTCGACGGAACAACATACCTTTAGACCAGTGGTTCCCAATTAGTTTTTCCTGCGTACCACTTCAAGAAAGACCTCAAACTCGCTTACCCCTCGAGCTCGGCTCAAGCACACCAAATCCTTTTGCAGTCCGGTCCGGTGCAGAGTCAGTTTGTGAGGACGAGTAAAGTATGAAATTCTATGAAAGACGGAAAGACCGCACGCTGTATGCAGTCCGTTGGATGCAGACGGACTACAAACGGACTGCGTACGGCGTGACGTCTTTCATAGAATTTAATAGTTTACTGATCCTCACACACTGCGTCTGCACCGGACCGGACTGCAACTGGATTTGATCCGCTTCAGCCTTTATTGCAGGAATGATAAATACCGGGATATTTATTAAATTATCTTACTTCGCATACCCATAGGGGTAAACATCATCAGCCATTAAATGTCCAAAGGCCTCCCTCTTAGAGAGGGGTGTTGCCATAATCCCCACGCTTGGCAGGCGGTTTGGAGATCGCAGTACGTTCACCGTGTACTAACAGGACGCTGCTGCCCATCCTCCGGTGGTTCTGGTCGCAGTTTTAGGACATACACGGGTCCATAGGGGTACGCGTACCACTAATTGGGAACCACTGCTTTAGATCTTTCTAGACCTTTTTCATACAATTGTCCGCCACCGCATAACATCGCTTGTGTCGTTCCGGCAACAGAATCCTAGCGGCTGGCTCTGATGATGTAAGGAGTCCAATGTTTAAGCATTGGATCTCTGTTCACATGAATAGAAACAAAAAGTGACCTGGCACTATTGTGCACCGTACTTCTTTTTGTATAGTTTGTCAGAGTTTGACTATCACCCATAACAGTGTGCTTATATAGTTTAAGACGAACACCCCTATACAGTGTGCATTTATTTTATTTTAGATTAAGACATTAATTAGTACGAGATCTATGGGTCAAGTTGCCTGAATTAAACAATTTTTATTTTATTTTTTTATAACGCTTACCGTAGTGTGTCGTGTTTATCAAGAGACCAAAACTTAGCCTTTCTCTCGGTATATTTATGAAGATAAGTGAAGAGAGCACAGAAATTCATTGTAATGAACTAAGAATTTTAAGGTGAACTTTTCACCTATGGCGGGAAATTCAAATTTCAAACAGTTTTTTGTCGTTGTAGCTAGCTATGCCGGGTAATTATTGTAAATGATCACGGTGTTTGCGAAAGTCGATGATTATTTAGAATCAGAATACATTTATTGTAACACTGTGTACATTTATATGCAAGTTCTTAAAATTTACAATTATTTTTAAACACAAAAAAAAATACAAAAATTCTTTACATTATCATGTAAAGCTATTTATCGGCCTCATTACGTACAATTCTTTACCTAACTTTTACTATTTCAAGTTTTTAATAGAGAAATATAAGTAATAAGGTGCATTACTGATAAAAATTGCTTTACATGTAAATGTATAGAATAATCATCTATTTTCGCAAACACCGTGATCATTTACAGTTATTACCCGGCCCCTACCAGGATAAAAAAAAACTGTTTGAAAATTGAATAATCCGCCAAAGGTGAACGTTCCACCTTAAAAATGCTGTGATAGGCCCATCGAGATACCATTCCTATAGAGTCACAATATCTCAGTGAAAACAGTAAAAAAACATCCGAAAGACATTGTATCAATAATATATTTTCACAATGCCACATTTACTCCAATTGAGACGTTATGCCGCTTGCATAGTGTTCATCGTTAGTTGTCCTCTATATTATCATAGTTCTGGCATCGCGCGGCGTTGTAGTCGGATCGCGCAATTCGTAGCGTGCGCCGAGTTTTGGTTCGTTTTTTTGCACGATTGTGACTCTATAGGTATTGTATCTCGATGGATAGGGTCCTTCGTTTTCTCTCGACAGCGGCGGAATGAGGTTGATATTTGATAAGGTCATAGGTGTAGCTTAGAATAAAGCTGGCTAGTAAATAACGTTGGTTGGTATGCGTCCAGTGAGCGCGGGTGCTCCGGGCCCGGCGGGGATGCCCTCGCCGTACGGCGCCGGCTCCTCCGCGGCCTTCAACGCGGCCTCGCTGCTCGCGCAGAGTGAGTCTAGAATACCTCTTGTTTTCTAATACAGTACCTGGCCAACGGTACGGTAACCAAAAAAATAACAAAAACCCAAACTAAGCTTTTATTTTTAAAAAAATATCCAAAAAGTACGTAAGAGAAAAAAGCGTGCATCGTAAAAATTACAATTATAAACTTTTTCTGATAAAAAAAAGAAACGTAAATGTTACTAAAACTAGTCTCCTAAAATTTAATTTTAAAAGCAATAATAACGAAACGTAAGAGCAACAAGGGAGTTGTACTTGAGGTTGTCTGTTTTGTTTATCTAAACTTTATATACCTATGGCCGGGTGCTAGTAATTGTGTGAAAACTATAAAATAACTGTAGAATGCTATGAAAATTATTATTTGCTTAGATTTCCATTTATTTAATTTCTTAGACTACCACTTTAAAGCTATTTTTCTGTTAAACTTGTGTTATGACTAATGACTAATTGCCAGTTTCTTATTTTAAAATTTAGTTAGATGTGTTTTAAATATTCTAAATCTTAATCTCCATTGTAGAGTATAGTTGGAATAAACTAGAATTCCATTATGAAAATTACACAATGTAAAAAAATATCGTTACAAAAATACAAGTTTCAAAAACTTGCAATTTTTTAACCTTTTAAAAACTATTTGTGAAAACAAATGTGTAAAAAGATACTAATTTCGAAAATATAATATCTAGTATGTATTGACAATAGGCATGTTGACCAAATATTTTTACTATAGAAAATTATTACATCAACACAGAAAACAAAATTAAAATTAGTTCAAAAATAAATAAATTATAAGTTTTTTAATTACTATATCCTAATTTTCGCGTATCGTTTCCCTACCTTTAAATTCTAAAACTAAACTCATAGGACTTGTACATGGCAACTGCGTCAATCATGCGGAGCCAAAACCCCCATAATAGGGAAGAAGAAAAAAAAAGTGTTTTAATGTCATGCTAGACAGAACGCGCTATAGCATGTTAGCATGTTATGACGTCAAGCCGCATGCGCGCCAAACAAATGCTATACTAACACGCTTTGCGAGAAAGGGACAGAGCATCCCCTCTCAATCTCAGAAATCAAAATCAAATCAAATTCAGAATTTTATTTCTGAAAGGCATCAGCCAATTTAAATAATTTATTCAGTGTGTGCAATGTATTTAATATGGACCCGGTATGTCCTAAAACTGCGACCAAAACCACAGGAGGATGGGCAGCAGCGTCCTATTAGTACATGGTGAGCGTACTGCGATCCACAAGCCGCCTGCCAAGCGTGGGGATTATGGCAACACCCTTCTTTAAGAGGGAGGCCTTTGTTCAGCAGTGGACGTTTAATGGCTGCTGCTGATGATGATGAATGTATTTAATTATATCATTCGCTAAGACTGTTATTTGTAATAAAGCCTATTATGCCGCTATTTTCGCCGTGCTTTTACGGCGTCCGATAGCCTCTGTCTATTTGATCAAAGTTTCTACTGAACAGTATTCAATATACTTCACAGGCTGTTTAAGTGTGACCTTTATTTATGATAGTTTTAGTTTTATTTTCTACTCTTTTATGTGGGACTGTATTTGCCCCTGAGTTAAGGTGAAGAGAGAGCAAACGTGGCGCCCCCATAAAAAAACAACAGGCATACTAAAACATAAGCAAATTAAAATTTTACTCCGATAGTCGGTGGAGAATGCAATGAAGCATCTTTGGAGTAATACTTCCAGCAACACAACGTATTGTATAGATTATAAATTGCAGATTAGCTAAAAACTGCAGTTTTTTGTAGTAATGAGTTTTATACCTATATGATGATGATACCCCATATTACCAAAAATAATGTTCAAAAAACATTTCATTACCTTCCCGAGTGACTAGAGAAGTCGAACCCTCATTTAGCCATGTTATAGTATACCTGCCGCCTTATTATAGAAGTTTGATCGTGATCGTGATTGCATGCCGTCCCGTTCGCATCTATTTACTCGCACCACGTGCGCATGTGAGATGGCACGCGATCACGATCACAATCCGAATCACTATAAGACATCTATAATAAGGCATCTGTAATGCCTTTCCACAATCAGTGTGCCACGTCTGCGGCCCTTTCACCTTAAAGGGATAAGTGATATTTTGCCTAAGTGATATTTTGCCTTGTGCTAAACCTTGGCCAAGGAGCTGTCGACTGAGAGACAAAGAATGTCCAGCCGGATTATACTCGCAGTTATAATGTATATTATATACAATTAAAAAAAATATATGACCGCCACAATTCGAACCTGAGTCAATATGGAACAATAATTCAATTCAAAAATTACTTTAATGTCAGTTAGATTGCACACAATCTAAGATTAAGTACGATGCATATTATTATTCGAATCACTGTGGTAAACGATAGTTGCGTCAACTGGGGGTCTAGACAAGAGCCACTTTCTGTTAGCGTTAACGCCTGCGGAAAGATCAAATTGTATGAAAATGACATTGACAATGACATTAGCTTGAGAGAAATTATCTCAAGCTAATGTCATTTTCATACAATTTCATCTTTCCGCAGACGTGAACGCTAACAGAAACGTGGGTCTTGTCTAGACCCCCCTGGAAACGTTATTGACTCTCACTCGATCCTAATTTACATTATAGAGTCTGGCTAATGAAAGGTGAGACTGAAAACGCATTTAAAAAAAAAACGCATTGCTACCCCAAAATTAATATGAAATGCAAACATTACTGTGTTCTGACTGTGTTACAATAAAAAATTAATAACTAACAAGTATCAAGTGATATTATTCCAGGCATTTCGTACTAATTTTTGGGGTTTTTATGCTGATATTTTTAAATTTGGCGGGCGTTTTCAGTCTCATCTTTCATTAGCCAGACTCTACAAGCCATCCTGTATAATGTGAATTAGGGACAAACGTGTGATTAATGTAAAGACTTTATTTTGACGCAAGAAAAGTACACAATGGCGTCAATTCTGTTGTAACATTCTCTAAACTAAACTAATCTGACAGGACTAAAATAAAATTATCAGCGACTCTTTTCATTTCAGTATGTCAGAAAAGGATGGCAACCATTTTAGAGCTGTTAAATTTAGTTTAGTTTAGAGAATGGTACATCGGTATCCTCGTCAAACCTCATAAAAATTGGTGCTTTGGTCCTGTTTCTTCGATGTTTTGCATTATAATTTGAACGAATGCCGTATGTTATTTGTAGTAGTAGTATGTCTTAACTCATTCTCCCTTATTAATAAACGTGGAGGAGCCATGGTATAGTTGACACACAGTTTTGTCCTTTTCTCGCTTTGAAATATTGATTTCTATTGAGAAAGACAAAACACGGAGCAACTATTCCTAAACATCCTACTTTTGTTAATAAGTTACTAGTATTTCCCTTAACTTACTTTAACATGCTCATATGTGTTAGCGTTTGTTGGTATTTTTTGTTCAATAAGCCTTTTCTTGACTGAACTTAGTGATGTTGATTCTTATGTACAGAACTGATGAAAATCTGAAATGTTGATTCTTATGTACTAGAAATATTCTCTATTCAAATTTATATAATGTCGAATTTCTAGTGTGTGTGTGTGTTTTCTATAAAGAAAATAGTTTAACCTAAAATCCTTATTGTACTCGAAACGACGTAGAAGCGGAATTACACTAAAAATTCGACATTATATAAATTAAAAATGGACTTCCGCAAAGTAACGCTTGTTTCTATCAACTATTCTCTATTCATTTGAACATCTTTGAATATCTGATACAATAAGACAATAATTTTAGTGCAATCACATTTCGTGTAGATAACAGTACTAGAGAATTGACGTTATTATAATATAGTCAGTACTATATCGCTGACATTTCTTCACAGTGGAAATGGTAGGCATGCCAGGGATGCAAGGCACGATGAACTCGTATCTCCTTCAGAATCTGAACCAGATCCTGGCGTCTGGGATGGGCGCGCCGCTGGCGGGCATGCTGGGACAGTTCGCGCAGATACCGGCGTGGGGGCAGGCCAAGCCTCCCATGTGGCAGCAAGATAAGGTAAATAGGAACCTAAATTGCTAATTACGGCAATTCAATGTTTTCATTGTTGTCGGTTTGGGCACTGATCTTTATCATTGGATAGACGCCTAGTTCTACTTCGCAAATATTTGGCCTATCATAAGTAAACTTTTTTGTAGCATTTTACTAATCTACTTTGTGTTTGCTTGTCAATAAATATTATGAAATTAATTTAAAAAAAGCCGTGGTAGCCTATTTGGGAGACCGCTAGACATGTAAGCGTGAGGTCGCGGGTTCAAACCCCGGGCCCGTACCAATGAGCTCTTTGGGGTTTATTGTACGGATTTTCATCATCATCATCAGCCAGAAGACGTCCACTGCTGAACATAGGCCTTCCCCTTTAAACTCCACACTGAACGACAGCCTGCCTTTTGCATCTACTGGCTGCCCGCGACTCTCACAATGTCGTCGGTCCATCTAGTGGGAGGCCTCCCTACGCTGCGTCTACGGATTTTCATACCACTGGCTTTTCGGTGAAGGAACACATCGTGAGGAAACTTGCATACGTAAGGATAAGAAATTCAATGGCGTATGTGAACCCGTAACTGGTCCAGCGTGGATATGGCCCAATCACCCTTTTGGGGTAGGCTCAAAGTCCAGCAGTGGACTGTTAAAAGCCTGATTATGATGATAAATAAATATTAATATTTTTTTATAACTACAACGCTTAGCATTGCCATATTTCAATTGTAGTCTCTTGGGGTGGTATTGACTTCGATATGAAATAAACAAATTTTCTCCTAATTCAAACGAAGATAATTTTATATTTAGTTATAGTTTTTTTACTTCTGTAAACATACATTTCTAGATGACCGGTGACGAAGAAGAAGGGGATGATGAAGAAATGGGCGTCGCAGAGATATACGCAGACTACATGCCTCCGAAGTGTAAGTTCCTGTGTTCTATCAATATTAAGTAGTTGTACATGTAAGAAATCCGGTTGATTGTATCCCACTTCTGACGTGTAGGAAAACTCAGAAACATAATAGTTATTCAAGATTTCATTTGGCCAAGCATTTGTGGAGTTTACTGGTGACCGGAATGTTGACGTCTGAAACTGAGCATTGCCATTCAACAAAGCAATGTTGCCAGCATTCTGGCCACTTTTCTACCATCAAGGCTTTTATATCACTTTTTTATCTTCATATTAATTGGAAGTCATCTTAGGTATTAATTTTGGTTTATTTAATGTATAATGGTATTAACTTGATGACATATTTTTGCTTACACTTGTCTATTTTAAATAATAACTACTTTTAATTTTCGTGAGAGCAAAGTTTTTTTTATCAATTAACATAAGTTTACACCTGTTAGAATTATAAATGTAAAAGTAATGGTAGGTATACTAAAAATATACAGCACTAGCTTTTGCCCGCAATTTCACTTGCATTGTGATAAAAACATACACTATGTCACTCAGGGATAGTTAAGCTTTCTATCGGTAAAATATTTTTTTTAAATCGGATCAGTACTTTCGGAGATTACCTCAAACACACAAACAATTTTTTGGAATTTTGTAGATCTATCTCTATCTTCAGATGATCTCCAGATTTTGAAAGATTTGCATTATAATAATTGATCTTTATTGATTAAAGTGAAACTGGGGCGCAAGCACCCCGACCCAGTCGTGGAGACGGCATCCCTGTCGTCAGTGGAGCCAGTCGACGTGACGTACAAGGTCTCCCTGCCAGATGAGACCATCCGCGGCGGTCTACTGTCCGCCTTGCAGCTGGAGGCGGTGGTGTACGCCTCGCAAGCACATGAACACGTGTTGCCAGATGGAACGCGCGCCGGCTTCCTCATAGGTACGCTTTTACTTTTTTTAATATATAGAATAGATATACGTTTGGCCTGATGGTAAGCAACGTTGCGATGGTAACCCATGGGTTTTTACATATCCTGCACTTGGATGAGAAGTCTTTGTGTTCTTTTTTAACGTGTTTATGTAGGGTTACGTGGAAAGGATGTATTAAGCGGAAAGAGTTTTTAGAGGTGGCAAACAAGCAGACGGGCCGCCTGATGGTAAGCAGTAACCGTCGCCTATGGATACTTGTAACACCAGAGGCATCACAAACACGTTGACGACCCTTAAGGACTCTATTAACTCGCCTTTTGAAGAACCCCATATTCCATATAGAGTTCCATAGTAGTCATTATTATGAACAACTTTTACTATGGGAGCAACTCTGAACTCGCGATAAAAATATTAGCTGTTCCATACATTTTGTCGACTGTAAACAGTACCGGCGTTAGGGTAGGGTGCAGTGGGGCGACCGCCCAGGGGGTCTAGACAAGAGCCAAGTTCTGTTAGCGTTAACGCCTGCGGAAAGATGAAATTGTATGAAAATGACATTGACAATGACATTAGCTAGAGAGAAATTATCTCAAGCTAATGTCATTTTCATACAATTTCCTCTTTCTGCAGGCGTGAACGCTGACACAAAGTGGCTCTTGTCTAGACCCCCTGGGCGCCAAATATAAAAGGGCGCCATTATACCTCGTGCATAAAAAAAAACTATTCTTTGCCTTTTGGTTTCGATGGCAGATTGAGAGGGGGGGGGGGGGGGGGCATAAAAATCTCGCCCAGGGCGCTGGTAGTGCTAAAACCGGCACTGACTGCAAGTGATCGTTTTCTATATGTGTGTCTGTGCAGGTGACGGCGCGGGCGTGGGCAAGGGTCGCACGATCGCCGGCATCATCTTCGAGAACTACCTGAGGGGACGCAAGCGCGCCGTCTGGGTCTCGGTCTCTAACGACCTCAAGTACGACGCGGAACGGGACCTCAGGGACATTGGCGCTGGGAAAATTGAAGTGTATCCGCTTAATAAGGTATTTTTCTTTATGAAGTTTCGAAAGATCTTCTTATCCCATTGTTTTGTACTTTTGTCTTCAGTTTTTTTTTTTTTTTTTTTTTAATTTATTAATTGGCTTGCGCTTGGCCGCCAACTCGCCTGATGTTAAGCAATGATGCGGCCTACGAAGGAGCACGCTTGCCTAGTAGAGTAACCTTGAATTTTAATGAATCTAAATATACGTTCCTGTATGCCATACCTTAGTTTGCCACCAGGGTGGCCAACGCCACTAAAATCGTATAAATTTTTAATTAACTAATAAATAAGACCTTTTTTTTATAGATATATTTTCACCGTGGACAAAATCGTCCACGCCTGCATTTGCTCATTATTACAAATATAAATATTTTTTTCTTAGTTGTAATAAAAAGACTTAAATTAATATTTATATTAATAAGTTGATATTCCGAGAACCCGTACGAAGCGCTATGATTCCACATTTATTGTGCGAACTGCTAGTCTGTGGAATTCGCTGCCTGAATGGGTTTTCCCCGTTAGTTACAATCTGGGTGTCTTCAAGTCGAGAGTGAATCGGTTTCTTCTAGGCAAGCGTGCTCCATCGTAGGCCGCATCATCGCTTAACATCAGGCGAGATGGCGGCGAAGCGCAAGCCTATCTACTATAAAAAAAAAAACTAATGAGTCCATCTTATCCAATTTTAGTAATGACTGCAGAAGGTCAATTTGTTTATCATACAATTATAGTAATGTCTATCTGTTGACTATTTAAATTAATAACATCATACTTGAACTTTTGAAATTATTTCGACAGTTATTTTAATCAATACTTTTTTATATAAATAATTCTTACGGTATTTTTATACCATCTCTCTAGATTTGTACGCCTACAAACTAGGCAAAACATGATACAAAGTGACTAATATTTTAACCCACCTATTGTGCATGCGTTTTTAAATGTGTGTATGATTTACTCGTGTTTTGTGCAAATAAATAATCTTTATCTTTATCTTTTTTTTTAAATTCTCTTTATAATTAAATATCCTTTTTTTCTCTCCCGTTCTCCTTTACCGCTCTTCACATCTTTCTCTTAAATTATCACTAACACCTTTTGGGTGTTGCCGATACAGGGAACCCTAGTTGGATACTATGCGTGCAATACATTATTTTTCAATAATTCCCCCCGCACAGTTCAAATACGCAAAGATCTCGTCCGGCGTAAACGGCAACGTGAAGAAAGGAGTGGTGTTCAGTACATACTCTGCACTCATTGGAGAAACGTCTTCAACAACAACGAAGTACAGGACGAGGCTCAAACAGCTGCTGCAGTGGTGCGGGGAAGATTTCGACGGATGTGTATCCTTTTACAATTACCTTTTCGTCACAGTATACTATACACACGGAACATTGGTGTATTTGAGAAAGTTCATTTTGCAAAAGTAACTCTTTAACCTGTTTTAAACCATCACGGTTGTTCACTAAAGTTATTTGATTATTTACGGGATATTTACCGTGGTAAGGTTGTGGAATGAGCTCCCGATATTTCGGCGCAGTTACATGCATCATGTTCACGGGAAGACTGAAGAATGCGGGTGGTTGGTCGAACAGTTGAAAAGTTAGGTGCAGACATACCGGTCTACCCTCACAACCTTACCACGGTAAATATCCCGTAAATAATCATATTAACTTCATCATAACCTTGTTATACACTCAAAAAAAAATATGGAATCCGTATACCTACATTTTCCTCTTTAGCGCGTACACCTCTTCGGTCGTCCATCTTCTCTACATAGTATAAATTGAAGTCACTTTCCGCGTCTGTCTGTATGGCTGTATGGCCGCTAACTCCTCCTAAACCACGCAACGGATTTTGATGCAGTTTTCACCATCAGTTAGATACATTTTCAAGGAAGGTTTATATATATAACTAGCGACCCGCCCCGGATTCGCACGTAAATTACACCCGTGCGAAGCCGGGCGGGCGGGTCGCTAGTTTGATTATATTTTGAGCTTAGCGTTGCACTTGTGTGCCGCTCAATATTGAAGTGAGAATATGTCAGTGTGTGCAATACGTATTTACCTCGCCCCCTTTATTTTTGGCAGACTTATTCGGTACCAAACTATTTATTATCAAAGACTACATTAAACGTTTCCTCAGTAACATTCTTCACACTGCATTTTCCCCTTGTAAATTTGAATTATATTTTGCCACAAGTGAGTTGCCACTCAAATTTTGCCCCAATATTAAAGAATAGGTCAAAATGCAGTGTGGCAAACGACACTACAATTTGAACCTGGAAACTTTGTCGCACTCTATATTGCCATAGTAAACTTTGTCACACTAAATATTGCCATAGTAAGCTTATCACACTAAATATTACCGTAGTAAACTTTGTCACACTAAATATTGCCATAGTAAGCTTATCACACTAAATATTACCGTAGTAAACTTTGTCACACTAAATATTGCCATAGTAAGCTTATCACACTAAATATTGCCATAGTAAGCTTTTCACACTAAATATTGCCATTGTAAACTTTTTCGCACTAAATATTGTATTATATTACATAAAACAATAACACAACAAAACTTTGCCACACTAGATTTTGTCAAAATAAACTTCCACAGTGATTTTTTGACGGAAATCTAAACATTTTTTCACTGGAATTTCTGCAGTTTCAACACAGAAAAATCGCCAAAAAACACATTTCTTACAAATTGTCTATGAATTCCTTAACTTACCCACTACAGATTGTGTTCGACGAGTGTCACAAAGCAAAGAACCTCTGCCCCGTAGGCTCTGGGAAAGCTACCAAAACAGGTTTAACCGCATTAGAACTACAGAATAAACTGCCCAAAGCGCGGGTTGTGTATGCCTCGGCTACCGGCGCTTCTGAGCCAAGAAACATGGCGTATATGGTGCGCCTCGGCATATGGGGCGAAGGGACGCCCTTCCCCACTTTTATGGACTTTATCAATGCTGTGGAAAAGAGGTAGGTATTAACGATATTTTCCTTAAAAAATTACAACCAACGTCACAGAAAGTTCAATAAACTGGTATCATTCCCTAATTTTCCACCCTTAAACGAGACCGCGTCTGAAATATAGATAACTCAATAAATAAATAAAACTGTTCACAATTTGCGAAGATTTCAATTCAAAGTATTTATTTCAGAAAAACTAAATCCATATCGTATAACATACACTGTTAAATGTTTTCCATTTGATGAAATTGCAATAAGTCATTTGCAGCTTTATCATAATCGATACGAATTAAGATACCACTAGAGCACTAAACAGTTATTATTAGTATGGTTTTTCTATTATCTATCTATACTAATATCTATTATCTATTAATATTATAAAGCATTGAATAGGCTCCGAAACAACTGAACCGATTTGAAAAATTCTTTCACTGTTGGGAAGCTACACTATCCCCGGGTAACATAGGCTATATTATATTTTCAAAAAAAATAGGGATCCTTACTAAAACTCCAATAATTAAACCCAAGGTGTAAAAAAAATAGATTTACAATTTTAACTTTGCGTGTTTGACAGTTCTAAGACAGGACAACGTCTGTCAGGTCGGCTAGTCTTTTATATATTTTTATGAAGCCATTATTTGTCCAGCAGTGGGACAGTCGGAATTAAAGTAATTATTCGTAATTTTCAGAGGTGTGGGTGCCATGGAGATAGTGGCGATGGACATGAAGCTGCGAGGCATGTACATCGCGCGGCAGCTTTCCTTCCACGGAGTCACCTTCAAGATCGAGGAGGTTCCGCTCAGTCTATACTTCCGAGAGACATATGACAAGGCCGTGGCGCTGGTATGTATCCTACGGAACATGGCGTTTGAACGCTCCCCATTCATTGATTGACTAACTCTTTATTGTTCACACCATTAAATTTGATACAGAGGACAAAAAACTCTTAAAAAACTAGTGTAACAACTGGCGGCCTTATCGCTAAAAGCGATCTATTCCAGGCAACCTTAACGGGACCATTGACACAAAAAGTAGACATAAAAAGCTCCATCTACCAATGACACGCCAGTATTGATTTCGTGCCCTGGAGTGGACCAATCAGCGTTCAGTATCCCATCATATCTAGTCTGTATTCATTTGCATTGCGAATAGTTATTTTATTAAGTAATTTTTTTGGGTTAGGGACTGTGAGTGGCATTTACACATGAGTTCCACTGTGGGTTGTTCACTAAAGTTATTTGTCGGGACTTACGTTCGAGTTCGAGTTCCAGTGATAACCGTAGCAAAAGACTAAGAAAGAGGGTAGATCGTGATGTCTGCACCTAAATTTTTAACTGTTCGACCAACCACCCGCATTCTTCAGTCTTCCCGTGAACATGGTGCATGAAACTGCGCCGAAATATCAGAAGCTCATTCCACAACCTTACCACGGTAAATATGCCGTAAATAATCATTTAACTTTATATTTGTTTGTTTCTTCCTCAGTGGGTGGAAGCCATGCAGCGGTTCACGGAGGCAGCCGAGCTGATAGACGCGGAATCCAGGATGAAGAAGACCATGTGGGGACAGTTCTGGTCGGCGCATCAGAGGTTCTTCAAGTACCTCTGTATCGCTGCCAAGGTATGCAGAACTAGCTTCCTTTCTACCTTATGACCACTTATCTTTACGTCTTTATTTCTTTCATATAAATTTACCTGACTGTGCTAAAAGGGTAAGGTATTTCGGGAGTATGTATGTTTGTTTGTATATTTTAATGTTTCTACAGGGTTACGAATATAGATTGTACCAAGCTGAAAGGAGGTCATTGTAATCATCATTATGAACAACTTTAACTATGGGACCAACAGTGAAATCGCGAAAAAAAAACAGTGGTTCCATACATTTTGTCGAGTGTCAAAAACCGTTTCCAATGTAACAGCTGTTTTTTCCGCAGTTACAGGTTTCGTACCATAGTAAAAGTTGTTCACAATGATGAGTACAATCCTTTCGGCTTAGTAAAGGGTGTATGCGTAACCCTGTATATTGGCTTCTATAAATAACCTAAATGGCTTGACCAGTTTCGATGTGTGAGGTGTCGTTAGATTCGTCTTCATGCCCAGAGTGTCATCTACATTTTGCAGTTGGTTATTATGTTTTTCTTTTATTTACTTGTTACTTTATATCAGTGTTTTTCAACCTGTGGGTCGCGACCCCCAAGGGGGTCGCCAAGCCTTACACGGAGGGTCAGGGGTAAAATAAAAAGACAACTGTTTGTGGGTCTTACACTACTACAATACAAAAAAAACTACAATTTTAGGAAGAAGGCTGTGCCTGTTTATTTTTAATCGTTTTTTAAAATGTAGTTCTATTTTTGAGACGGCAACCATTTTCTGATTGAAGCCTATTATGTTTACACATACACATATACAATACAATACAATATTACTTTATTACACACCGAAAATACAAATGAAACTTAAACTAACATAAAAAACAAATATACGGCAGTATAATGGGCGGCCTTATCGCCTAAAGCGATTTCTTCCAGGCAACCTTTGGATGGACAGGACTAAAGAAGTTGAAAAACGGTCGGTGGTGCACATAAGATATGAATAAATATATATATATACATACATAAACTAAATACGCAATGCTGAATACATACCATAAATATTATAAATAAAATACATAATATATATACGTACCAATTAACGCGAAGAAAAATAATGTGTATAGACTTGATTCTTAAAAATAGGAAGAGATTTCGCCTGCCTGATAGAAGCAGGCAGCGCATTCCACAGCAGGACAGCTTGAAAAGTGAAAGACTTACAGTAGGAAAGATTGACGTATCGTATCGTATATAGGGTCGCGTATTCAAGAAGGTTGAAAAACACAGCTTTATATGATCAGGTAAACCACGCAGTGGTGACGGCGCGTGAAGCGGTCAAGTGCGGGAAGTGCGTCGTCATCGGTTTACAGTCGACGGGCGAGGCGCGAACACTCGACCAGCTGGAGAGAGACGACGGAGAACTGTCGGACTTCGTATCTACTGCCAAGTAAGTGGATCACAATAACCGGCCAAGTGCGAGTCGGGATCGCGCACTGAGGGTTCCGTACCACCACCAAATTAAAAAACGGTATAAACTTAGATGGCACTGTAATTTGAGCGTGCTATAGGTTGTCTCGAACTTCCGTAAGCGCTGCAGTCAGATAGCGTACGAAAGGGTTCTACAAATTACCGTAGCGCTAGTATCGCAGTCAAGTTTCGCAGCATTTCAAGAGAATAAAGAAAAGCGCCATCTACTGGTATGGGTTGCGCTTTTCTTGAAATGTTGCGAAACTTAACTGCGATACTAGCGCTGCGTTAATTTGTAGAACTCTTTCGTATGCTATCTGACTGCAGCGCTTACGGAAGATCGAGACAACCTATAGCACGCTCAAATTACGATGCCATCTAAGTTTATACCGTTTTTAGGCAAATTTTTGAGCTACGCTCTAATGTTCCGCTATTGTCTTTCTAATAATTCGTTATTTTAACTTATTTTGGTGTCGAAAGATAATTGTGTTTATGTTTTTGTTAACAGAGGTGTGTTCCAAACGCTAGTAGAGAAGCACTTTCCGGCGCCGGACCGCGACCGCATCAACCGGCTGCTGGGGCTGGAGGCCACCGCGCCGCACCAACCCAAGCCCCGAGCGGCGCCGCAGCACGCGCCTGCGCCTGCGCCCGCGCCCGCCACCCCACTGCACAACGGAAACGGACTAGAGGACAACGCCAACAAACGGAAACGTAAGCACATAATAAGTTTTTTTTATATTTTTTTATATATACAGTGTAATCTCACTAATCCGGCACTATTAAAAACCGGAGGGTGCCGGATTATTGGAATGTTCGGATTACTGGGTTATACTGAAAAAGTCATAGGTAATAAATAAAATAAAGCATTTCATACAGAGAATAAATGTATGTAATGTATTATGGAACAATTGAATTAACATGTAGGTTAGCACGTGATAAGTTTTGAGGTTAGACTGCTAGTCGATGACGCAGCGACCAAAGCGCACACGTATAGAGGGGTAAGGGAGGCGTGGGCGGAGGGTGCCGGATTATTGGACGTGCCGATCTATCGAAGTGCCGGATTAGTGAGATTACACTGTATTTACTTGTATTGTTGGCCTTTTGGCCTCTACAGTTTGACTGGACTAGTTAGCGAACGCAGAGTGCGTTCGGCATAACTTGGTGACCATAGTTTATCATCATTCAACATTCAATTAGGTGAAGCGAATATTAAAAAAAAAAGTCATCATCGTCATCATCTGCCTGTAAACGTCCACTGCTGAACAAAGGCCTCCTACTAAAAACGGAGGGGTGTTGCCATAATTCCCACGCTTGGCAGGCGGCTTGGGGATCGCAGTACGTTCACCGAGTACTAATAGGATGCTGCTGTCCATCCTCCGGTGGTTCTGTCGCAGTTTAAGGACATACCAGGGTCCAGAGTATATGTAATTATCTAAAAATATAGACTATTGCAAAACAACAAATAATAACGGTCAAGTGCGAGTCGGGGACAAATTTATGTTCATTACCAAGTCATGCAACGTATTCGGTTACTTAGACGACCTTATCATTTCTTTCACCAAATCGAAAATGCATATTTTACGAATTTTTAAGTAGATTTTTTAAATTGATAATTATTGTATTTTGTGCTGGTATGGAACCCTCAGTGCGCGAGCCCGACTCGCACTTTGCCTGTTTTATTTATGATTTTTATGGTTTTGGTTATTATGTTTTTTTTAACCCAGCAATATTTTTACCCACCATATGTCTGTTGCAGTGACATCCCGGCAGCAAGCCAACGTGGCAGCGAAGCGCGCGCGAGGCGGTTCATCATCAGACGAGTTCTTCCGAGGGTCGGAAGACGAGCTCGAGCTGGACTCTGATAACGAAGCAATGCGCCGCGGCTCCGACTCGGAACTGAGCGACTTCAACCCTTTCAAGGCAGGCAGTGACAGCGACGACGGTGAGTGTTAAAAGGAAGGAAGGAAGATAGAATAAGAGGAAAGAAAAAAGCGGAACATTAGCGCTCTAATGTTCCGCTATTGTCCGCACGTTTTCCCACTAATAACCTATTAACCCTAGACTTGAACACTCCAAGATTGTAATGCTGCGGAAACACAGACAGGGGCAAGGCGTTCCATTGTTTTGCTGTTCTAATTAAAAAGGGGAGTCAAAACGTTTGTTGCGAATAAATGGCATTTCAACCAAGTATGGGTGACGCCTTGCCGTCACCTATCATGTTAACTGCTGCGATACAGGTCTAGGATGGGCTCCAAATCCACCACGGCCCAGTGCATGTTGATGACCTTTTGAGATTCTTCGACATACCGATTTCCTCAAGATGTTCTCCTTCACCGTTTTTTGAGCGATGACATCCAAATTGCTCATAATTTATTTCAGTACTAACAAGGAAGATAGACTAAGAGGAAAGCCAATAGCGGAACATTAGAGCGTAGCTCGGAAATTTGCCTAAAAACAGTATAAACTTAGATGGCACCGTAATTTGAGCGTGCTATAAGTTGTCTCGAACTTCCGTAAGTGCCGTGAAATGTTGCCAAACTTGACTGCGATACTAGCGCTACGGTAATTTGTAGAACCCTTTCGTGCGCTATCTGACTGCAGCGCTTACGGAAGTTCGAGACAACCTATAGCACGCTCAAATTACGGCGCCATCTAAGTTTATACCGTTTTTAGGCAAATTTCCGAGCTACGCTCTAATGTTCCGCTATTGTCTTTCCTCTGTGATACTTACCACGATAAGAGATGTAGCGGCGGGAAACGACCTATGAAGTTTTCCACAACAATGCCGTATTTGTGGCCTGTTTTTACTTGTGTTGTTTTTTTTTTCTAACTAAACTAATAGTACTGCGATATTCCCTCCTGCCTTTTTTTTTATCTGACTGCCAGAGCGGGCACGAAACATCGACATGGCTTTATGGTTGATATTCCGAAAACCCGTACGAAGCGCTTTGATTCCACTTTTATTGTGCGAACTGCTAGTCTGTGGAATGCGCTGCCCGAATGGGTGTTCCCCGATAGTTACAATCTGGATGTCTTCAAATCACGAGTGAATCGGTTTCTTCTAGGCAAGTGTGCTCCATAATAGACTGCATCATCGCTTAACATCAGGCGAATTGGCGGTCAAACGCAAGCCAATTATTTATCTTTTTATAAAAAACTAGCGGTCCGCCCCTGCTTCGCATGGGTATAGATTATAGCCTATGTCACCCGGGGATAGTGTAGCTTCCCAACAGTGAAAGAATTTTTCAAATCGGTTCAGTAGTTTCGGAGCCTCTTCCTTCCTTTCCTCTTTATAATATTAGTATAGAAAACGACGTAAAATTCGCACAGAGGAAAGAATTAAAAAGAAAACATTTTCCTTCTACAAGATTGTCAATCGGCTTCATATCATTTAGTGTCATGATATTTGTTTCAAACAATTCTGAGCCAAAATATATATACCTACTTCTATAATCTTCCTCAGACCCGTGGATAGGGAGGCAGAAAAAGAAACCCCTCAAGAAGAAGACGAAAGCCGCCGCCGCCGCCGCTGCCGCCGGCGCCGCTGTCTCGCCGAAGAAGAAAACCACGACCCAGGACAAGATAGAGACCATGTTCGAGCGGAAGAACAGCGCGACCACCAGCGCTGTCACCGTCACAATGAACACGGGACAGAGTGTCACCGGCACGCCGGTCGGCACTAACGGATTGTATTTAGGTGAGATTTGATTCATTATCTATATTCTAGCTAAACTGGCGCGGAGAGGCTCGAGTATACGACCTGTAGGGTCCGAGCCGATCCCCCTACCTTTCAGCCAAATCAGATCCTGGATTCGACAACGTACTACTACACTTCACAAAGAATACTGGGCAAGTACTAAAAACTGTAGACAATCAAGGGAAGCTTTCCTGGAACTCAATCCGAGATACTCCCGTAGATTGATGAATCTCAAACGTGACAAACGCCGGCAAATTGTTGGGGTTGTCACAGGTCATTGCCTCTTAAACAAACATCTTTTTAAAATTGGGGCTACAGACAGTCCCCAATGTAGACTGATGAAACGGCCTCGCATTTGCTGCTGGAGTGCAGCAGCGTGGCAGAACAACGAAACACTATCCTCGGATCACCGAGGATGCTCTGAGAAGCCTGCGCAGGCATAAACGAGCTGCTGGCTTTCCTGGAGGAGACCGGGTGGCTGAATTAGCTACAGCCGGGTTACGCAAAATGTGCCAGTGAATGGCCTAGTTGCGGAAAATGCCCGCTACACAAGTAACAAGTATATTCTAGCTCGCCCCGCGATTTTACCAGAGTGGACATTTCACCACTGACATCCCATCTGATGTGACCCCGTTAACTCACGATGCTGTCTACGATGGGCACGCTTGCCTAGCAGAAACCGATTCAATCGCAACTGGAAAAAACTCAGATTGTAACCATCGAGGACCACCCATGCAGGCATCGCATCTCACACACAAAAATCTACTAATTTTATTATGTGTATTTTACTATAGTTCTTTTAAATGTTTATCGGGACTTATCACGTATTATTTTGTTTGGGTGAAAAAATGCTTGCCTTTTGCATCCAGGATGCCTGCGACTCTCACTATGTCGTCGGTCCATCTAGTGCAGGGGTTCCCAAACTTATTTGTCTACTGCCCACTTTGATCATAAATTATTTTTTACCGAACGACGAGAGATTTTACGAGAGAGAAATATCGAACCGAGTTTGAGCAATCTCTTAACTAATATTAGTTGATGTTCACAAGTTGTAGTTGAGAATCGAGAGCTCATGCAGTCGGTGTCTAAGAGGCCTCCTAGCTAAATGAAATTACAAATCACCCCCCAAGCCTCTACACAACGCACCCATTTTTTTACTGTGTCTCTTACCGCGCCCCCCCCCCCCCCCCTTTAGGCCTGCAGCACCCACAAGGCGTTATCGCCCACTTTGGGAAAGGCTGATCTAGTGGGATGCCTAGGAGGTTTTCTTTAGAGGGGTGCAATTTCGGCGATCGGTGCCGATTCATCATTTCCACACCCTTACCCAATAAGAGTTTCAATACCCCTGTTTTTATATTTTGATGATCCCCCCAGGTCCGTCCCGGCCGGCGCCGCCGCCGCGGTCCGCCATTGAGCGCGCCTGCAGCATGAAGGAGGAGCTGTTGGCCGCCATCGAGCGGCTCGGCAAGCGGCTGCCGCCCAACACGCTCGACCAACTCGTGGACGAGCTCGGAGGCACGGAGAACGTGGCCGAGGTATGTCACGTGCACCGATATCTCATCACGAACGAGGTCATCCGCAACTCTTTGCGGACCAGTTGGAACAATGTTTATGTACTAGCTGCTGCCCGCGACTACGTACTCGTAAACTTTCAACCATATTTTATTTACCGAATTCACACCTTTTCAAAAATCCTTATCTTTTCTTAGTGGACCTCTACACCCTTTTTCAAAAACGTTGACGTGAGCGTCGGCCAGGTCATTGACCCCTCAGCTAATCGCCTCTGCGAGACGCGTACTGTTAAACGTAGCGGCTTGTTAATGAGGCCTATTCTGTCATACTACTCACTAAACCAAACCAATCGGCCAGGACTAAAATTATCTGCCTCTCTTTTCATTTTAATACGTGAGAGAAGGATGGCAACAATTTTAGAGCTGTCAAATTTAGTTTCGTTTAGAGTGCATCGGAATCGATGCCATTGTCTATCATATGTATATAATACTAGCGGTCCGCCCCAGCTTCGCACGGGTATAGATTATAGCCTATGTCACCCGGGGATAGTGTAGCTTCCCGTCAGTGAAAGAATTTTTCAAATCGGTTCAGTAGTTTCGGATCCTATTCAAAGCAAACAAACAATCAAATCTTTCCTCTTTATAATATTAGTATAGATTATGTCATATCAATTTCGATTTTTCTATTTTTTTCGCGTTTGGTTTCAGAATCGAGTACTAAATATCCGTCCAAAGTACCTATATCATCTGCCGATTACCTTGTGAGTGTGTCTAACACAAATAATGTCCTCCACAGATGACAGGTCGCAAGGGGCGCGTGGTGCAGACCGAGGACGGACAGATTCTGTACGAGAGCCGCTCTGAAGTGGACGTACCCCTGGAAACCCTCAACCTCACGGAGAAGCAGCGGTTCATGGACGGAGAGAAGGACGTGGCCATCATATCCGAGGCAGCCTCCAGCGGTATCTCCTTACAGAGTGATAGGAGGTAACTTATCTACAAAGTAAATATTCGGGACATTCGGGACATTTTTGCACACACGGTCATCTGACCCCAAACTAAGCAAGGCTTGTCCTATAGCTGCCAGTACGTGTCTGATATACATACTTATATATTTTTTTACACA
Organism: Agriopis marginaria; assembly: GCA_932305915.1. Classification (NCBI taxonomy): domain Eukaryota; kingdom Metazoa; phylum Arthropoda; class Insecta; order Lepidoptera; family Geometridae; genus Agriopis; species Agriopis marginaria. The sequence continues at coordinate 1,299,330 of OW029935.1, forward strand.
TACTTAATTAGGTTAGGTTTGGTATAGTAACACCCAGATATAGAACAAACACAAATGTTCATCACATGAATGTTTGCCCTAGGTGGGAATCGAACACGCCCCCAAGCGCAGAAGGCAGGTTCACTACTAACTGGGCCAACGGGGCTATTAAAAGTGTTTATGGGAATTTGCGTGATAGATGAAAGGTATACATTGAAACGGACGGGCTTATTATAGAAGTTTGATTGTGATCGAGATAGCATGCCGTCCCGTTCGCATCTACTTACCCGTACCGACCGCGTGAGTGAGATGGCACGTGATCGCAATCTGAATCACGAATGGACATCCATATCAAGCCAACAGGGTTTAGTGCTAAGTCACTGCTATGAAGTGCCATTTTAAATATTATTTTTTTATGCTTACGTTAAGGAACACATTATCATAAACGTACTTATATAAACACAACAATATACAATGTAAATATTCGGGAATTTCGGGTTGTGATTTGTATAATTATTGTTATTAAAATGTAATTACGCGCTTAATTAATTATTTATAGTAATAATTATATAGAAATGAACTCATTTTTAACTTATATTTAACATGTATCTTTCTGATATTAATAAAATAACTATGAACTAACTATGAACTACTTATTGCTTTCTATAAAAAAATACGAATGTTCTGTTTGTTTGCAGAGCGAGAAACCAAAGGCGGCGAGTGCATATAACGTTGGAGCTGCCGTGGTCGGCCGACAGAGCTGTACAACAGTTTGGTAAGTCTTTCGTTAATTCAGCAGCCCGTTACCAATGTGAGTGAAGTACTTGGCACAGTACATGAACTGCTTGGTCGTACAGGTCGCACGCACCGGTCCAACCAGGTGAACGCGCCGGAGTACATATTCCTGATCTCGGACCTGGCGGGCGAGCGGCGCTTCGCCTCCACGGTGGCGAAGCGCCTCGAGTCGCTCGGCGCGCTCACGCACGGGGACCGCCGCGCCACAGAATCACGCGACCTCAGCCAGTTCAATATTGACAACAAATATGGTGAGTCTGAGGCTCATTTTAATTCTACGGGGTGTAAGGGGAACACTCTCGAAGCCAAAAGAAGGTAAAACAACAGAAAGGGGGGAAAGGGGGGGGGGGTAGGTTCTATAGAAAACGGTCATTGACACTCGACTAAATTTATGGAAAAGCTGAATTTTTTTCGCGATTTCAGTGTTGGTCTCATACTAAAAGTAGTTTATAATGATGAGTACAATTACCTTCTTTTGGCTTCGAGAGTGTTCCCTTTACACCCCGTATTAGTCAGACTAAATAAAAAAATATAGACTTTATCAATTTTCTGCCTTATAAGTAACGGGTTTAAGTTCACTTTTGCAAATTTAATTGGGTAACTGTAATCTTCATCATCATCATCATCATCAGCCAAAAGACGTCCACTGCTGAACATAGACACATAGACATAGACACATGGACACATGGACATAGACGCAGCGTAGGTAGGCCTCCCACTAGATGGACCGACGACATAGTGAGAGTCGCTGGCATCCAGTGGATGCAAAAGGCAGGCTGTCGTTCAGTGTGGAGGTTAAAGGGGGAGGCCTAACTGTAATCTACTAACGTTAATTCCTCACGGAACGTATGATCCGTATGATTGAAACATCAGTAGATTTACATTGTATGGGGCACTAATTAGTGGGCTATCTAATTTTTGCGGTGTTTGTGCATAGATTCCAGCAGTTATAATTTAGTGAAATTATTTTTGACCCAATTTAAAAATTATTATTGACCCAATTTAAAATTATTGCCAACCCAACTTAAAGTTATAATTTAGTGAAATTATTTTTGACCCAATTTAAAAATTATTACTACCCCAATTTAATAGTATTGCTTACCCAATTATTACTAACCAAACCACCTAGTTAATATAAGTTTGTTAACGCAAGTATAAGCATATCCAATTTAAAGGTATTTCTAACCGAATTAAAAATTATGGCTAAAGGCCGTAGTACTTCCACTGCCACTTGCACTAAGCAAAACGTTGCAGACGATGCTTAGTAGGCGCTTGCTACTTGTACTACGTATGGTCTGCAACGGCCTTAACATAATTTAACATTATTGCTTACCCAATTCAAAGTTATACCTATCCCAATTTAAAATCGTTTTCAACCCAATTCGAACTCGAAAATTCGATTCGAACTGGCTTCAGTTTGTGAAATCTCTTTTTCTGTCATGCAGAACTTTGACGCCGCTTTTTTGCTTTTCATGTCTCAAGGTTAACGTCTTTTTCTACCACAATGCTTGTGTATCAGGTCGAACGGCCCTGGAAGCGGTGATGCGAGCTATAATGAAGTACGAGACGCCGCTGGTGGCTCCGCCGCGGGACTACGCGGGAGACTTCTTCCAAGACGTGGCCTCCGCGCTCGTCGGCGTCGGCCTTATAGTGAACAGCGAGCTGCAGCCCGGCGTGCTCTCCTTAGATAAGGTAATCACTTATAACACTGACAAAAAAAATGTGACATTGTGTGTGACCATACATCATACAATATAATCATCATCATCATCATCATCAGCCAGAAGACGTCCACTGCTGAACATAGGCCTCCCCCTTTAATCTCCACACTGAACGACAGCCTGCCTTTTGCATCCACTGGATGCCAGAGTCTCTCATTATGTCGTCGGTCCATCTAGTGGGAGGCCTACCTGCGCTGCGTCTTCCGGAAACAATATAATGACTTTATTAAAATACCACAAAACAAGGATAACATAAACATTACAATAAAAATATTATCTAGGCTTTTAACGAGCGGCCTTATCGGTTAAAGCAATCTCTTCCAGGCAACCGTGCATGGAAAGGAATTATATAAAAAAATTGTGGCCATTTTTCTATCGGACTGCCAGAGCGGGCACGAAAAATCGTCTCCGCTTTATGGTTAATATTCCGAAAACCCGTACGAAGCGCTTTGATTCCACATTTATTGTGCGAACTGCTAGTCTGTGGAATGCGCTGCCTGAATGGGTGTTCCCCGATGGTTACAATCTGGGTGTCTTCAAATCACGAGTGAATCGTTATCTTCTAGGCAAGCGTGCTCCACCGTAGACCGCATCATCGCTTAACATCAGGCGAGATAGTGGCCAAACGCAAGCCTATTAATTATAAAAAAAAACCTATTAATATTAGAAACGCGAAAGTTTGTATGTATAGATGTTCGTTCCTCTTTCACGCTGCAACGGAACAACGGATCGACCTGATTTTTTGCATGGGTATAGTTCAAAAGCCAGAGCGTGACATAGGCTTTTCATCATCATCATCATCATCACCATTTTTCATTACTACGCTGGTGAAACCGCGGGGCGCAGCTAGTAAATATATATATATATATATATATATACGCCACGTGCACATCCAGAATGAGCAGCTCCTGATCCACCTGTGACTTGTCGGCAGGACTACAACAACATGTCGAAGTTCCTGAACAGGATACTGGGCATGCCGGTGGAGCTTCAGAACAGGCTGTTCAAGTACTTCACGGACACGCTCGCCGCGGTCATGGAACAAGGTAATGTTACACGACAACATCTCACTCTATGTGCCAATGGCAACCCTAGCGAAAGGAGTTTAGCACGGACATCACCAGACAGAAGACCTCCACTGCTGAACATAGGCCTGCCATCTGCATCCACTGGATGCCCGCGACTCTCACGATGTCGTCGGTCCATCTAGTGGGAGGCCTCCCTACGCTGCGTCTTCCGGTTCGTGGTCTCCACTCCAGAACCTTTCTTCCCCATCGGTTATCGGTTCTTCGAGCGATGTGGCCTGCCCATTGCCACTTCAACTTGCAAATTTTAACAGCTATGTCGGTGACTCTGGTTCTTTGGCGAATATCCACGTTTCGGATTTTATCGCGCAAAGATGTCCAAGAACCTCAAAACTTCAAAGACATATGACATTCATCAACATGGTGGATTAGAGTGAATGAGTCGCTAAAAAAGAAGTACATTGTTACCCTAGGGGTGAAAGTAACTTATTTTAGTCCCGAGAAGGGGTTTGGTTTGGGCGCTAATAGTTCGAGGGACTAAATAAGTCTTTAACCCCGAGGTAAACACTGTGCTTTTCATTACGAATACAAGGATACTAAAAATAAAAACATGAACTGACTAAAGAAAATATAAGTGAATTTTATTTTACATAACTCAAAATTTTTGGTGTGAAATTTATTTTTCACTACTGCTTTAGCCTCTTCTCTTATGAAATCAGGCGATAAATCCATATCCTGCTGTACGGAAGTATAAACAAAATTCTACTATGAAGATCGGATTCCCGCCAATTTTTTTGGATCATCCTGACTCTGACAAATGCACGAGAAGTGCGGGACCATAATCCTCTAAGGAGGAAAAAAAAGGTTGGAACATGGTTCAATACAAATGTGATCATAGAACTTTTTTTTATATATTTTGAATGTCTCTCAGTTTTGAAGTGTCACTGTCAGTTGAAATTGATTCTCCCTAGGGCTGAAAAGTATTACTTTCAACCCGCTCCGCAGGCAACTTCAAACCTACTTTCCGAGTATGAGAAATGAAAAATATATTTATTAGTAATAGGCTGACGTTAATTTGTCGTGTTGTGTTATCAGCGAAGCGCAGCGGTCGGTTCGACCTGGGTATCCTGGACCTGGGCAGCGCTGGCGACTGCGTGCGGCGCGTCAAGTGCGTGCGCTTCCTGCGGCGGCACGCGACCGGCCGCGCGCCCGTGGAGCTCCACACCGTGCAGTCCGAGGTAACTATACTAAAACTATATATCGTGTTAACTATTAGATTAGTGTGAGGTTATTTAAACTACATTCGCTCTTATTTAATTTACTTGTCTTATTTTGAGTAACCAAAACCAAGCCAATAACCACAATCCAAACATAAAAACACGGACAAGTTAACAACCATTCTTTTAAACACCACGGCCTTGCCCTTCGAACCAAAAAGTCCCCGCAGCGTAGCGTTACATTCTCTTTGGTCCCCTCCGTCATATATGCTTCTTCTTCTTTCTTGAATTCCATAGACAAATACTTTTTCTCGTAAAGCGCTCGGTGTACCATAGACTGCAGATCTTCTAGGTGTTGCTAACAATCGCTGCTTTAAAACTAAAGGGCCACAAACAATTTTTTTTTTCCAGGAGTCGAATTTGAAATTTTGTTAAAATGCCAAAAGGGCGTAAATTTGTAATCTAAAGGCCGATTTCGACGTGTGTCTTTGCGGTATATGAAAATAAGTGCGGTTTTGGTCCCATGTTTTAAATAAAAGTAAATTTTAAATAAAAGTAATTTTGGATAAATTGTATTGTGGCTCTTTAGTTTTTAAGCAGCGATATGGAAAAGATTGCTTATTGCGATAAGGCCGTCAGTTGTTACACTACTTACCCCAAGTTTCTGAAAGCCTGTTAAATTTAATCTATTGTCAAAACCACAGAAAAGAGAAGTAAATAGAATGGAAATGAAGGAAAATCTGTTACCAGGCATTACAAGTGAACTTTGATTGAACATTCTTATTTAGATCAACGCGTCGAACTCCGCGTCACAGTTGCTAACTGATTACGAAAGACTGACGTTTCGATTATATGGGTGCCGCTGGCTACAAAAATGCCTTGAAAGCCGTTCTAATAAAATAAAAAAAATACTTTTCTGTGGTCAAAACTCATATCAAGTGACTTGATTGGTTGTTATTTTTTTTTCGTTCAATCAATCAGGTCAGTTGGAACGAGATTTAACAACGTGTTAGTAAATTTTTGTCTTTCAGAAACTGGGGGCGAGTGCCTTTTTTGTCCTACGTATATATAATTGAGTTATTCGTATAGCAGTTTTATTTTCTCCCTTGTCGGGATTACGACTATTGGGCGCGTTCCTTTTTATGTCAACAACGCCAACTATTCTAATAACCAACTAGCCACGACGATGCTTTTTTGTGCTTTGGTTTTTATTAGCGCTGTCGGCTTGATTTGAACGCGCTCTTGATCCTTTAGGTGGTACGTTTCATTTATGGCGAAAAATACAAATTTCATACAGTTATCTTGGCATTGTAGCTAGGTCGGGGTAATTATTATACACTAGCGGTCCGCCCCAGCTTCGCACGGGTATAGATTATAGCCTATGTCACCTAGGGATAGTGTAGCTTCCCAACAGTAAAGAATTTTTCAAATCGGTTTAGTAGTTTCGGAGCCTATTCAATGCAAACAAACAAACAATCAAATGTTTCCTCTTCATAATATTAGTATAGATGACACGGTGTTTGCGCAAATAGTTGGGTGTGCATTATCATGTACAGCTATTTATCAGCCTTTTCCGCCCGTTAAACATTTTTATGATTTCCAGCGCGGCATGGATTGGACAGAGGCCCTCGAGAAGTGGTCAGAGCTGTCCGGACCCAAAGAAGGATTCTACCTGTCGCTGCAGCCGCGCAACAACAAGCACACGGCCGTGCTGTGTGTGGCCGTGCAGCTCAACAACAACAACAACAAGAACAAACTCAACAAGAAGGAGCTCATGTTCCAGATATACAGGTGAAGGACTCATCATCAGCCGGTAGACGTCCACTGCTGAACAAAGGCCTCCCTCAGAGAGGGGTGTTGCCATAATCCCTACGCTTGGCACGCGGCTTGGGATCGCAGGACATTCACCGTGTACTAATAGGACGCTGCTGCCCATCCTCCGGTTGTTCACTCAGCAGTTTTAGGATATACCAAGGTCCCAGGACAAACCCGATCTTATTCCCTCCTGCCCATTTTTGTATCGGACTGCCAGAGCGGGCACGAAAAATCATCACCGCTATATGGTTGATATTCCGAAAACCCGTACGAAGCGCTTTGATTCCACATTTATTGTGCGAACTTCCCCATTAACTCTTACAGTTGATCGTCCGTTTGAGCACATAGTTTTTGGCATTTTTTAACTCGCCCTCCCCCTTGGTGATACGTGGTGAGGTTTAAAACTAACCCCCCCGCTCCCACCCAAAATCACGTGTAGTTTTTAGTACCTACAAAAAATTTTTTTTTTTTTTTTTTAAACAGGTATAAAGTATAATCTAATTTTTATCTGAAATTATGGACCATGACAAAAATGTCTAGACAGAAGAAAGGTTGCAGGTTGATTTTGATTAGCAAGGTCACGCTACACGCCGCTTTTCGGCTTAGAAATCGTGCGTTTGACGAAAAAATAAATACACGTGATATCTTACTACACCCCCATCCACCCTTGTGATATTTCGTGATTTTTCAACCCCCCCCCCCCTCCCATTTCAAGCCTCACGTGATTAATCGACAGTCCCTTTGTGGCAGACTTTTTTCAGTACTACCTCGAGCTTAAGGCAAATCCAAACTATCAAGGCAATCAACAATGTTATTCCGCAGGCCAAACACGGGGCTCCAGCTGCGGCAGGAGTCCCTCGCCGAGATCGAGAAGAAGTACAAGAAGGTGGAGAGTGGAGAGGCGGAGACCTCCTGGCGCGCTCAGTACAGCGCGTCTCTGCGAGTCTGCAGCCACGCCTACTGGCGGGCGGTCTGCAGGAACGCACAGGACTGCGAGGTATACACACACATACCATCTTAATTCCTCCAATACCAACTGTCTGTCTGTTTGGAATTCGAACTACTGAAATATCATCTCTACTAAAACTTACTTCAATTTGCCACAATGCTACTGTAGCTAATCACTATAATAATCAGTCCATCAGTTTCACAAGACAAAGTGAGATATAAGAAAAGTAAGCCTTCATGGTTTCTGCGTTAATTACTGCATCGTAGTCTATTTAACGATTAGATTATAGCTCTAGCGCAGGAAAGGGAAATGACGGAACAGGCAACTTATTCAAATGCAAATGCTCGTTTAACATTTTAGTTTTAATTTTACATCATCATCATCAGCCAGAAGACGTCCACTGCTGAACATAGGCCCCCCCTTTAACCTCCACACTGAACGACAGCCTGCCTTTTGCATCCACTGAATGCCCGCGACTCTCATAATGTCGTCGGTCCATCTAGTGGGAGGCCTCCCTACGCTGCGTCTTCCGGTTCGTGGTCTTCACTCCAGAACCTTTCTTCCCCATCGGTTATCGGTTCTACGAGCGATGTGGCCTGCCCATTGCCACTTCACCTTGCAAATTTTAATAGCTATGTCGGTGACTCTGGTTCTTTGGCGAATATCCACGTTACGGATTTTATCGCGCAAAGAAACTCCGAGCATAGCTCTCTCCATTGCCCGCTGAGTGACTCTGAGTTTTTCCAAAAGGTCAACAGTTAAGGACCACGTCTCAGTACCATATGTCATCACTGGCAACACACACTGGTCAAAGACCTTCGTCTTGAGGCACTGTGGTATCTTAATTTAATTTTACAGGATTCGTAAAAGTATTTATGCGTACTGGTTTATTGTGCGAACTGCTAGTTTGTGGAATTCGCTGCCTGAGTGGGTGTTCCCCGATAGTTACAATCTGGGTGTCTTCAAGTCGAGAGTGAATCGGTTTCTTCTAGGCAAGCGTGCTCCATCGTAGACCGCATCATCGCTTAACATCAGGCGAGATGGCGGCCAAGCGCAAGCCTATTTATAATTTAAAAAAAAGAGTCATCATTTCAGCCATAGGATGTCCACTGCTGGACATAGGCCTCCCCCATCGATCTCCAAAAGGGCCGGTTGGAAGCGGCCTGCATCCAGCGTTTCCTGCTGTCTCTTTAAGGTCGTCTGTCCATCTTGTGGGTGGACGTCCTACGCTGCGCTTACCTGTCCGTGGTCTCCATTCGAGAACCTTTCGGCCCCATCGGCCATCTGTTCTGCGTGCTAAGTGCCCTGCCCACTGCCACTTTAACTTGCTAATCCGGTGGGCTATGTCGTATGTAAAATCTGTTTAGCCGTATAAAGAATATCAGCTCTTTTATCGGGGGTTAAACATTTTGAATGTGTACCTGTTTTCTAATTAATTAGATAGCCCGTTGGTCCAGTTGGTAGTGAACCTAACTTCTGAGCTTGGGGGCGTGGGTTCGATTCCAACAAGGAGGACAAACATTTATGTGATGAACATTTGTGTTTGGTCTATATCTGGGTGTATTTAAGTATGTATTTAAAACTATATATTATGTATCAGTCTCTGGCAGCTATATCACAAGCTTTGCTTAGTTTGGGGTCAGATGGCCGTGTGTGCAAAAATGGCCCGAATTTTTATTTATTTAATTTGAACGTTGTTTCGGTGTGTGTGCGTGCAGGTTGGTCTGCGCCTGCGCACGTACTACGTGCTGTCCGGGTCGGTGCTGGCGGTGTGGGCGCGCGTCGAGTCGGTGCTGGCGGCGCGCTCCATGCTCAACAAGATGCAGGTTGTGCGCATCAAGACTACCGACTCACTCAAAATAGTCGGTACGTACTATACTCTAAGATAATCGTCATTGGCGTCGGTTCTGTCATACCACTCACTAAACTACAAACGATAGCCCGTTGGTCCAGTTGGTAGTGAACCTGCCTTCTGAGCTTGAGCTTGGGAGGAAAACTACCAATCTGACAGGACTAAAATTATCTGCCTCTCTTTTCATTTTAGTATGTGAGAGAAGGATGGCAACAATTTTAGAGCTGTCAAATTTAGTTTAGATAATGGTACAACAGAATTGACACCATTATATATATATATATTTTATATTAGATAGGCTTGCGCTTGGCCGCCATCTCGCCTTATGTTAAGCGACGATGCGTGCGTATACACATCTAACTAGGTTCAAGCAAATGGAAATAGTTTATGTTGTGCTTTTTAATTTTTATTATAAAACCATTTTGAGGAATAGTTTCCTTAGTAATAGTCACAATACATCAGTTTTTGTTAAAAATAATGGCTGAAGGTCAAACCTACTCGATCCATGTGCAATCATCAGCCATAAGACGTCCACTGCTGAACATAGGCCTCCCGCTTAGACCTCCACGCTGAAAGACAGCCTGCTATCTGCGTCCATTGGATGCCCGCGACTCTCACGATGTCGTCGATCCATCTAGTGGGAGGCCCCCCTACGCTGCGTCTTCCGGTTCGTGGTCTCCATTAAATAACCTTTTCTTCCCCATCAGTTATCGGTTCTTCGAGCGATGTGGCCTGCCCATTGCAATCGTCATGCATAACTACTGAAGCGCGTTACCCAAAGAACCTTTATGTATGTTGACCCTGCTATTCCCCAGGTACGGTAATTCCAAAGAACTGCGTGGAGCCGCTCAAAGAAGCCCTATCCTATGACGCAGTCTCAGTCAGCGAGCAAACGTTCGAGCAGACGGACGCGCTCAAATGAGCCCTACGCACCAGGGCATAAAGCATAGATTAGCGCGGACCCCCACTATAGTTCCTCTATCTCTCTTTAGTTTTGTTCGGGACCATGCGATGGCGAATCGGAGTAAGTCAGGTAAGGACGGGTCTCGGACTTAGTCAATTATGGAAACGGTGTGGCGAACCTGGCGGAGGTTGCGGCAACAACCTTGGCAGGTTGTATGGATAACCTTGTTAATTGTAGCGAAGGATGCCAGTGAAACTGTCGGAATGCTGTAACGGTCTTGGTGGGGGTTGTTTTGATAACCCTGGCTGAGGTTGTAAGTGCAACCTTCTAAGTTATAGCGAAGGTAGAAAATGGCGCGACAACACTAGCGAAGGTTGCCAAAACAACCTTGTAAACGAAAGCGAACGTTGACCAGTGCATTACTGTCAAAGTGCTTAAATTATATCTGATATCTCAAGATCTTAGACATGGTTGTAGCTGACAACCTGAGCTCCCCAAGGTTGCAGGGTGTAATGATATTAGAGTAAGCGCCACCGGAGTGGTTGTAAGTAGTAAGAAACGAGTGATCTTGTATGCGCATAAGCCAGTTTATTTTATCATGCTTGATTACTACAGTCCGACAAGGATCTAAATGACTGATGATATGAGTGTATTACTACGTTTGTCTCTCTTTAATAACAAAGAAAAAAAAATAACAATTGTAATTTTATATTTGACCGTGTTTGTTTAAGAATCTCGTCGGACTGTATCCATGTGATTTTAGTACTTCGAATTCACATAATTTTTTGTTTATTTTATTTTTATAAGTATTTGTTAGATCGAAACCCACCGAGGACGCAAGGCTGATATTTGTATGAAGACATGAACTGCAAATACACGAATTTTATGACAATTAATGCAAATCTTCATACAACTTGCGGTTCTCATACATTTAGATTTTACTCTAAGAATACGTATAGAATTTAGTATCCCACGGCTGGGCAGTTAACAACGATGGTGAAAGTCCCGGTGGGTTTCGAGCCGCGCTCAGCTTAAGGGTCGACGCCCACATTTTAGCAGTAAAAAAAAAACTTAAAAATTTAAACTATAAATTTGAAGTTTTTTTTTTAAATATAAAATGTTGTAATTAACACAGTTCTGCAAATATTGTTGTCCTTTTCTCACACATTGAAAGTCATTGACATAAATAGTACGGACGGGGCGGAATAACTTTTACAATGGTACCAGCTCAGTGGTGCTCACAAGTATACCAAGCACCAGTCTGAAGTCAGTCCCTCGCTGACTTCGTTGCGAGTCGCGTAATTGTTGAGGGCAAATCAAATGGAGTTGAGATTTTTCAAGTACTAAACATATTGAGAAGCAATTCTCGGACCGCCATCTCTAGATGTACAGTAAATATAGCATTGCCATCCAGTTCTGAACTGTATTTAAATTGTCGAATCTAGGTCATTGGTTCGTTAGTTGAATATAGATTATAAAATGTGTACCGTTCAGTCAAATAGACCACAGAGAAGAAGAAAAAATTGTTTACATTAGAACGGCTGTCAAGGCATTTTTGTAAGAAATTTGTTGTAGCCAGTTGCATATAAAAACGAAACGTCAATCATTCGAAATCAGTTAGCATCTGTGATGCGGAGTTCGCCGCGTTGACATAAAGAAGAATGTTCAAGGAAGGTTGTCATAATGCCTGGTAACAGATTTTCCTTCTCATTTCCGTTCTATTTACTTCTCTTTTCTCTGAAATGGACAGACAAGAAAGGCAAACTTTATCAATTTCGAGTAATGTTGAGTCAATGAGTATGTGGGCGTCAATCTTTCATATAGAGGTCGTATACGAAGCTGTCGAATTATTATCATTTGTACAAAATAATTAGTGTTTTATTTAAGAATTCAATGTTGTAGTTGAATGTTTGTGAATCGTTTTAACTGAAAATCTGATTTAAACTGTAATATAGTTATGTATTAAAACTGATTATATATTAGCAACTATATTTATATCGAATATTATATTAACGTGCAATGGATATAACTGTGTAACGATAACTACCGAGACACCATACAAGTAGAAGCACAGTCTTATCAATAAGGCCCGTGCCACACCGCAGATGGATAGGGAAAAGATGATCGCCTATATAAAAAAAATATGGGGAAAATAACGGCCATAATAACAGAGTTAATAATTCGCAGGAGACAAAGAAGCCATTTAGAAATTTCTTATGATCACTTATTTGCATGTTCAGGTGAGATGAAACGTATCTTAAGCATCCTGGGCCATGATTCCGTAACTTTAACACGCACGTAACGCGCCGCGTTAAGTTAACCTCTTAAAATTTGGACTCTATTCCCTAGGAATAAAGACCAACTTTTAGAGGGCAACTTAACACGGCGTGTTACGTGCGTGTTTGTAGTTACAGAATCAGGGCCCAGGCGATGCAGCATCCGCGAACAAGTGCAAGTGTCTTAATACCGCGCTATTATAGCAAAATACGAACTATTTATTTGTCAACTATGTTTTAAATTAAATGAGCATTGATATAAATAGACTGTGAAAGACGCGTGGCGAACGCGTGCTCAACGCGTGGTGTCAGCGTATCTAGAGCACGCGGCCGCATGAAAATTTTCGCGTCGTCTAACTGCAGCCTTACTTCTCTCAAAAAGTTTAGCATCCACTGTTTCTAAATATTTAATATATTAAATTAAAAAAAAAAAAGTTAGGAGCACTAATTTGCAAAAAAAAAATGCTTCAAACTTTAGACTAAATGCTCATGTATTTATTTTTTCTCTTAATGTGAGAAAATTATATTCTATTATATAATGACTTGGAGTGCATTATATTTGGATACTTAGATTTGTTAGCACCATTATGGACGTGACCACACCGCGACTTGCTTATAGGTGTCACCTGGGGTGTGGCACTGGCCTCAAGTTTAGTATTATTAATTTTTCAAGAAAATCAATGATAAATTATTTTGTAATCGGCGTGACGTTTTATCGATCCAGACCTTACGAGAGTTTAAAGTGAAAATTAAAGATGTCACTTAAATAAGTTTCACTTGTATTTCAACAGGACTCGAGTGCTTGTTAATTTTAACGTGGATTGTACTTTATTATTGAAACTGACTTGGTTTTGACACATCTTAATCATCTTCTTAATTCTGCATCTTTCTTATTTAATCTTACGTGAGCAATTCCCGTGTAATATAAATAAAATGGATTGTACTTATTAAATTTAAATTTGATTGTACTTTTTAAGTAGTCTTCATCTTTGTTGTTGGCATTGGTTTGTTAGATACATACACACAGTGAAACTGATTAGAAACTGGTCCAAGACTCAAATCTCATGGTTAAGTTTTATTCCTTTCTCACCTTACAAAATCTGGGTATAGTCCTTTAAAAAAAAAAAAAAGGCGATGTGTGTATGTTATATGGACTCTGAAACGGCTTGAGCGATTTTAATGAAATTTTCAGGCAATCTTTACAATAGCCAGCGAGTTATACTGTAAAGTTCAGTAGCGACGAATCAACAGTTTTTTGTTCGTGTTTTTATGTTTTCCCTACTAAAAACAAGAAAAGACATTGAAAAACACACCTAAGTCAAAGGAGGTTGCTGTCGCTACCAAGGAGGTTTGCATTGTTGTCATCTTTCACCGGCAGATAGCTGATGTTATATGGAGTAATTTAGGCTACTTTTATCCCTAATATAACGCGGGTGAAACCGCGGGGCGTAGCTAGAGTTTTATAAAAATCGTTCTCCATTTTGAGGGGCCAAAGACTTGAGGAATAAATCAACTTCAAATACGCGACCATGCGATAACTCAAGGAAATCAAAAACTTGAATGTTTGAATTGCATTATATCAAGTCTGGAGGAATGCGTTTACCGCAATACACTAATAGCCATGTGTCCTAATGTTTTATTTATTACAAATAACGGGCATAGCAAAGGATATAAATAAATACATCTAAAATACTAAAAAAAAAAATTACGATAAATTGGATAAACCTCTGAGATATGAGTGTTTAAAGTTTTTGGTGGGGATAGAGAGTGGATGCTCTGTCACTTTCTCGTGCGTTAAAATCGTGTGTTAGTAAAGAATTTGTATGGTGCGCGCACGGCTTGACGTCATCACGTGCTATAGTGCGCTCTCTTGTCTAGCGTGAAATAAAAATACTTAACTTAGTTATTTTTGAACTGTTTTAATTTTGTTTTCGTTGATGGGCTCTATATATGAGATATAAATAAAAATTAAGACACAAGCCTGTTGCAATACATGTTCAAGTTCCATCAGCCTCACAGTCTAAATAATTTAGGGGCTTTGAATCCAGTCCTGGCTTTGATTTTAGACTTTAAAGTCATCAGCGGCTTATTCAGCCTACCGCAGGGTATAAGCACACATTCTCAAAGTTTCCCTGTTTTGTGCCAATCATGTCCAGGGGCCTTACGGACAACTGCTATTGCGGCACCTAATCCGCTCAGTTGGAAAATCACGCGAACGTGAACATTATCGCGCCCAGATACCGTTTGCGGTCGCGTGATTTTCCAACTGAGCGGATTATGTGCCGCTATTAGCAGTTGTCCCCTGTAAGGCCCCTGGTTTTAAAGAAAAGCCTAAAAGGTTAGACGGTAAGACAAGCATCGCTGGTTTGTGAGTCATAAGTGTTATATTCATAGAAAAATTATGAAATTAACATTGTAAAACCAAATTGTACATTAAATTTTAAAAATATTTTTTGTTGGAAGGGATGACGTCGAAATAACATCTTTTACAAGCTTTTATCTAGTTTTACCTGTCCCGGTGTGTCTCTATTTTTTTTAAAATAAATAATAGGCTTGCATCCACCTTGCCTGATGTTAAGCGATGATGCGGTCTACGTTGGAGAACGCTTGCCTAGAAGAAACCGATTCACTCGTGATTTGAAGACATCCAGATTGTAACCATTGGGGAACACCCATTCAGGCAGCGCATTCCACAGACTAGCAGTTCGCATAATAAATGTGGAATCAAATCTTGCAAAAAATGAAATATGGATGAGTTAAATTTAACTCACTTTCCGGTTTCCGATTGAGCTGAAATTTTGCGTACACCATTAGTTCTGGAGACAACACAATATGCAATACCCAATATTGGAATATTTTCAAAATGGCCGCCAAAATAAAAACGTTTAGACAAAAATTTAAAAAACATTTTAATAATAGTTTTTTTTTCAATTGCGATGAAATTTATATGGGACTAATCAGAAAGTCCAATCTCAGTAACTTAAAATGTTTTTTTTTTTTTACATACACTTGTTTCTTTTATCTATGACCTTTTTAGTAATACCATATACTAATTCTGACTATAAATTATGTGTATTCATTCAAATATCTTTTGGGATGGAGTGAAATTGTAAAAATCATTTTTAAAGCTTTGGCGTCATATAAATAATTTAATTTAACCATTTGTCAAAATTTAAGTTTTGTAGATCTATGTATAGCTTTTATAATTTAATAATAATTAATTAGGAGTATCAAATAAAGAAAAAACACTTTTGACTGTATAAAAAATTAAATTATGATAAAAATATAAGGCACTGTGCATGATTTATATCTGTACCATCAGCTTTGGAAACTGCGAATTTTATCATTTCATTCAAAGAGCTAGTCAGATGAACATTTCAGTTTTAAACTTGTTTAATAAAATTGTAACCTTTTTTTACTCGTATTGTGTTGTAAAAAAAAAACAATGTCTAAATCAACTTTTTTAATTTTGTTCCAATGCATCATACTATTTTAATAATTGGTTATATACATTGTTTTGTGTAGCAAGACCTAAATTATTACTATTTATTTATAACTTCAATGTCACAGGGTTATTTAAACTCAATACTTAGGGTTTAGAATAGTGAATAATATTATGTTTGAAAAATTGACACATCTTGGTCGTATTGATATAAAAAGTGCTTGGTGTGCTCGGGCCCTAACATTCATTAGGTTAACCAGTGAGGTGTGCGACCACAGAGCAGATATCTATGTGTACCTACGAGTAACTTTATCTATAAACTTGTGTCACACACATTCTAAGTCGTCTCTACATGTTTCTTTATAAATTAAAGACATAAATAAATGTATATAAAATATATATTGGTTGTTTTATGTTGTTTCAAGGAACTAGGATAGATACGCTAGCTAGATGTCGTGTTGTGATAGGGCAGGTCTAGTGCCCCCCCCCCCCCTGTGGCGCCCCTTTTTATCTGGCGCCCTGGGCGGTCGCCCAACCGCGCCCTACCCTAACGCTGGTAATGGGCCGACCGCGGGCGGGAAGCGTAGAATTGCGAGTTCTGAAGCTGCAAACAAACGATCGGATGCGTTCGATGAACGCGATCTAGCTGATAAATTCATTACAGATCGATGTGTCCTTAGGCCGACCACGTACGATTAGACATCAAAAGGCGCGCCAGATGTTTTCTTCAGCCGAAACAGATGCCTTATTATAGATGTCTTATCGTGATTCGGATTGTGATCGTGATCGCGTGCCATCTCACTCACGCACGTGGTGCGAGTAAGTAGATGCGAATGGGACGGCATGCAATCTCGATCACAATCAAACTTCTATAAAAAGACCGCTGCATAGGTAAATCAGCTGCGGCTTACGGACGGGTCAAATACTTAGACAAATTAAGGATTGATATTTTTAATTTCAGCCCGGCTTTCGTTCGGTGTGGAGATCTATGTTCAGCAGTGGACTTCGCCTGGCTGATGATGATTATACAATTCTTTATTAAAGTTTTTGTGTGGTGTGCTTTATTGGTTGAGATTTGGTATGGTGTGACCTGACATAACAACTCGCACGCAACGCTATCCGATCCGACCCATCCAAGCCTGCGGTGAGCTTGTATCATAATAGTTTTCTGCGTGTATTTGTATATAGGATAAGTATTGGTTTGCTGTGCATTTTGGGCCCAACTATTGTGAAATAGAATATTAGCTATTAACATTCTTCGTGCAGTGCCTATTTCAAATAAAAAAATTAATAAGCGACTGTCATTCTTTATCTCAACTGTCACATCAGTCACATGTCTCTATGTTCCGAATCCATACCGATGGCACAAATATCACCAACAAAGATAAATACGCTCAGACGCGCTCTGCCGTTCGTCATCGTTGTCAGTGTAAAAAACAACTGAGATGAGACCATGGGATGAGACATGACACAACTTGATGTAACAAATTAAAATTTTGAGGCCTATACCTATGTTTAGTGCTCGTGCTGTTCACGCTTTATACGCTGTCGAAATCGTTGGTACGTTTCGGAACGGGTAAAGTTTGACAACATAGAATTGACAGTGACAGCATAGATTAATAGATTTAAATTTTAAATTTTTCTTTTTCATTCGTTTTCCGAAATTGGGTTTGTGTTTATCGAAGATGCATTTTTATTAATTTTAATCCAAAAATTGTGTAGTTTTGTGAAATTATGACTGAAAAAGAGGTCACAATGGAAGAATTAGAAGAAACGGTTAGTAAAGTGTTCATATCTTAGTGTTTATGAGATAAATGGACACTACAGTTATGCGCGGGGCGCAAATGTAGGTCAGCTAGCCGCTTCCTATAAAATAAAAATAATAATCTGTTCTATACTAGGAGCAGGAAAGGGCAGACCCTCCGCGTATTACCGGAAATGCCAGCTATGATCTATAGGGCTAGAATCTAACAGACTTTATTTCATGGTTCGCCGCATCAGATAAGGTAAACTCTAGTAAACTAGTTAAATATTTACCGAGGCTAAGACAAACGAGGCTCGCCTTTGTAGAGTAAATACTTCTCTAATGCAAACAAGATTCTATTCGGTAATAGGTCCGAAGTACGAAAAGTGGAACACACATTGGGCTTGTATTTAATTGCATCCAATATCAAGTCTGAGTACTACGTAGCCTAGCAATTTTTCTACTTTCATACTGAACTGAATACCTACGTACTAATAAAACGTGTGATGTGATAATTTTTGTTTGGGCTACACCACAAAGTTTCAAAACCTAGATAATCAGAGACCTTCAAGTAGCCTAAAACCTCTGACATTGTGGCCATTATGGCTCAGCCTGTACAAACTTATTAATATTTTGTAAGTGATTTTGACAATTAAGCAAGCGATTCTAGCATTGAAATTATTTTTAATAGACTTAAAAAAAAAGAGGATGGTGCTCAATTCGACCTGTATTTATTAATATTGAAATATATTTTTTAAAACACTGTTTTAAACTATCATGGTTGTTCACTAAAGTTGTTTTTTTTTTTTTCTCACAAATGTATGCATGTTAGTACACGGTGAACGTTATGTGATCCCCAAGCCGCGTGCCAAGTGTGGGGATTATGCCAACACCCCCTCTCTAAGAGAGAGACTTTGGTTTTGTTGTTGTGTCAGACTATCTGACGATGAGAGAGTGTCGTTTTCTGGGCCGTACCATCACCTGGTCTAAGCGATTCTGTTTAGGTTATTGCGAAAAGCTGCGCAACGCAAACCATATCTCGATGGGTTAAGTTTCACATTTGCGTGTTTTTTCCGTAGTCACCTAAACTAAATCCCCAAGCCGCCTGCCAAGCGTGGGGGTTATGGCAACACCCCTCTCTAAGAAGGAGATCTTGTTCAGCAGTGGATATTTAATGGCTGATGATGTAATATGAGTTTGACAGAATTAGTTTAGGCTAATCATTGGTTGATATGTGTAACTCCAGGTGAAACGCACAGACGAGCAGCTGGACCTCATGGAGTGGAAGATGGAACACGTGGAAAAGGAGCTGGTGGAGCCCATCGACGCACAGGACGTCTGTGTCATGAACCTGCTCAAATCTGTCTCTGAGGTAACACAGAGCGTACTCAAGATGACACAACACGGTGACTCTTGTAACGTCTCAACTCTCATTGTGTGTTTGCACAGAATACACTACTGATAAGCTATAAATCATGTACAAACTACATGGGTTCTGTACTCCCGCCAAGACACTCGAAAGGCTTGTACCAACTGAGCTGACAGAGAATTAAGTTATATTTTAGTCTATTGGGTCTTACCGATAAAGTCCCGATAGATTATAAACATATCTGCAAACCACGAAAGCTAAAGAGTTTTGTAATCACTACATATTATAAAACAAAGTCGCTGTCGCTGTCTGTCCGTCCCTATGTATGCTTAAATCTTTAAAACTACGCAACGGATTTTGAAGTGGGTTTTTTTATAGATAGAGTGATTCAAGAGGAAGGTTTATATGTATAACTAGCGACCCGCCCTGGCTTCGCACGTAAATTACACCCGTGCGAAGCCGGGCGGGCGGGTCGCTAGTCAAGCCATATGTAGAACATGCAGGTGTTAGCCTTGCACTGCCGTCAAGTTAGTATTGGCATGTTATGGTCTGCTAGATTCATGGCGAAGATACATCAGACCAATACTGACCGCGCATACATTGTCCACACGCGTGTTCTAAACGTGTAAACTGAAACGCACAGTGCTTACAACCTTTAAGTCACCCTTTAGTACTTGCAAGTCGGTCGAGTACTTGATTCTGACGGAAAGTACCAAAACATGAATGCAATACCAAGTAAGACCCAGCGAGAGAGTATATTCTCGTTTTGAACCTGTTTTGGCGAGTCTAAAATTGCCACCAACTGCACTTCGAGAGTCTCAACGCTACTCGAGTTGCCGAGCATCCATGCCCTTAGATTTGCTCGACTTTACCAAACATTTAAATGTTTGGTAAGGTAGAGCAAACCGAAAGGAGCATTTCTCTTAAGAGACCATTTTGTTAACGAAAGGATGGATGAATAATAAAGACTTTGCCATACTTGAATGGGCCATGAGCAGATCAGAATATGAGCAGTTCTGTAGAAAATCAGGTCAGGACATGGTTTTTATTTTGTTCACAAAAACCTGACCAAAAATGCTTTCGTACCACACAGTTGAAGGTCTTGAGGTCCTCGCTTCATACCAGTTCTCTTATAGTGCTAACGGACGTATGGATTTGGTTGACGAACAGCCGTCCAACCAACGGGTGGGAAAGAGATAATTTTCTCTTTTTCTGTCTCGTCTGTTAGCACCAGTTCTATTAAAATTATGCTCATTATGACTAACCACGATAAAACTGCGCCGCTCCTAACCCGCTTTACGTGTGGCCAAGCCTTAATAATGTTCTAATAGTCGAACAGTACTAACAGGGATGGTTGCATTCTACAGGCAACAAAAATGAATGTTTTTTGCCTACAAACCCCACTGCTGGGCAAAGGTAAATTGTGTAAATAATATAAGTAGTATAAAAAATAATTATAGAATCAATTTAGAAATTGTAATTATTTTACAAACAAAAAACTGCAAGATTCAGATAGCCATTGGTCCAGATGGTAGTGAGCCTGCCTTCTGCGCTGGGGCCGGGAGGGCCGCAGAAATCTCGCTGGTAGTGCTAAAACCGGCACTTTGCTTACCATTTGGCGAAACGCATGCTTGTTTGCCACTCTTTCTATAAAAAAGGCAGCGATATTTCGCTTTTATATGTATAGATTAGTACATTCAGAGGTAATTCTAAAAAGGAAGTGACAAAGGAAAATTCCTCGGAACAAACTCCTTATTGTATCATGACACAGCTGTGAGTCACGTAGCAACAAGCTGTGACGACATCACAACCATGTGCGACCATTACCATTCATTGAACTGCGAGATAACAGCCACATTGTATGGTAATCAGGACCAGTGTGCGTAGACAATGCATTGTTACAGCTTCATAAGTAATAATGCTAACCAACTTGTGAATAGACATTGAAATAATTTATAATTAATTACCAACCGACCTATAAAAGCGAATGTAACTGTCTGTCTGTTCATTTACTTTTCACGACTAAACGGCTAGGCTGATCTTAACGAAATTTGGCAGGAAGATAATGTGCATCATGAGGACGAACATAGGATACTTTTCTCCCAGAAATGCGGAAAAACTGGAAAATCACGGGTAACACCGCGGAACTTAGCGACTAGTGTATACTAATATTATAAAGAGGAAAGATTTAATTGTATGTTTGTTCGTTTGTTTATTTGCATTGAATAGGCTCCAAAACTACTGAACCGATTTGGGAAGCTTCACTATCCCCGGGTGACATAGGCTATATTATATATAAAAAAAAGTATAGGGATCCTTACTAAAACTCCAATAATGTAACCCAAGGTGTAAAAATATAAGATTTATACCCGTGCGAAGCCGGGGTGCGTTGCTAGTGTTTATATAAATTAACATATTTAGGTAGGTACATAAAAGTTACGATAATAAAAGTAGATAAAGTGTAGATGTAAAAAACAACAATAAGTAATAAAGTTAGCTGTCTCCCAGCACCTTGAACTTTTACCCATGTTTATATAATTATACTCAAACTTAGTAGATAATAAGGCCTATTCTGTAATATACCACTCGCTAAACTAAATCAATCTGACAGGACTAAAACTATCTGCCTCTCTTTTCATTTATATTAATTTTAGTTTAGTTTAGAGTACATCAGAATCGATGCCATTAGCATCGATAAACTAAACTAAATTTGACAGCTCTAAAATTGTTGCCATCCTTCTCTCACATATTAAAATGAAAAGAGAGGCAGATAGTCCTAGTCCTGTCAGATTGGTTTAGTTTAGTGAGTGGTATGCCAGAATTGACACCATTATGCAGTTTTGTACAAACAGCTCTAATATGCAGTTAATTAAAGTTATGTTGAATATATGTATATTATGTTGAATATATAAAAATATATATATTGTATGTTTTCAGCGTGTTGCGTTGTAGTGTTGATATAACAGGTCAGAGCAACATCGTGTACCAACTTTACTAATCCGTGTCGATTATAGCTTGTCATTTCTCTACACATAAATAAAACTTAACAAATAGCCGTCATTGAAAAAACTTTATACGACAGAAAAAACTTTTAGTCAAAAACAACAGTTTTTAGTTTATTTGTAGTTCCAATTTTCGCGTATTTTCTGCATTGGTAAAAAAACTTTAAACGACAGAAAAAACTTTTTGTCGAAAACAACAGTTTTCAGTTTATTTGTAGTTCCAATTTTCGCGTATTTTCTGCATTGGTAAAAAAACTTTAAACGACAGAAAAAACTTTTTGTCGAAAACAACAGTTTTCAGTTTATTTGTAGTTCCAATTTTCGCGTATTGTCCGCATTGGTTCCGATTGTTTGTTCTATAATAAAGAACACCAATACTTTGGCTTTGTCTGAAGCCTTTGAGTGCGACTTAAGCCTACCACATACCAAACGCGTGATAGAAGTGATTTTCGCCATTGGTCATCGAGGCAGTCATTCCATCCCGTCTTACGTTGTGAACGGTAAAGTCCGCACGCAGCTTTTCAAAAATTCTACGAACTGCAAAGGAATGGAATGTGCTTCCCTCGGTGTTCCCTATAAAGTACAAGCTTCAAGACAAGAGTGAATAGGCACCTCATGTGCAAGCGTGCTCCATTTTAGACTACATCGTCGTTTACCATCAGGTGAATTGTGGTCAACCGCTAGCCCATACCATCATAAAAAAGAGTATTTGTCACACAAAGAAGCGCTTCAGCAGCGCAGCCGCGGCGCAGCTCGTGCGTTATATTGTGGTTCTCTCAATTCCTTGTATTACAAAACGCGCCGCTTCGCATACAAACTGCGTTACCGCTACTATACGCAGTTGATCTGTGGAAGCCTTTAAAGGTACCAAAAACTTGTCACCTGGGGCCAGCTGTTTAAAGCAATCCAGTTTAAGGGATGAAAAAAAGTTGAGAGACCGCAAACCGTATCGCGTTTAGGTTCACGTTCGCTTGATTTTCCGAACTGCGCTATTTTAACGTTAGTTTGAGACGGAGTTGGACCGTATGGAAGCGAATTACCCTATACGAATTAACATACCTATTATACAGTCTGCCTTAATACTATTCCTTGCGAACATCGACGCACAAAATATATTCTACCTCGATGCTTGCGAAATGTCTAGTTGACCTATGTTACGATGATCAAAGTATCTCGGTGGCATTTAGTTGTTTTATTTTTATTATATCTAGCTAGATTACCTACACATAAATGAAATAATAATTTTTCAAGTATTTTCTTATTATTTTTGGCCTTGAAGAGACCAAAATATGTGATTTTTTTTAAGTTTACAAATAAAATCCTGTTTTCCAGCATGCATTGATAATAACTAGAAAAATGACAAGCTATAATTATCATGCTTCTTGACACAAACACTAGCTAAAAGTGGCTTAAATGTGGTACAAAGTTTAAGCCGTTCTATCCAAAGCCCTCAGAACAGGGCCCAGTGTATCGCTTCTAGGGCTTCAATATGTATCCTTTGCCGAGGTTACCAGTCTTAAAAACATGTTACAGTATTGGTACATTTCAATGCTTGTTTATAATGGCCACTACAATCAGTCAACACTGACAGATTCTACTGAAGGATTACTGCCCTCCAAATATATTCATATACAGATATCTACAGATTTGATGATGAAGATAGTGCTCTATGAAAGCCGCAAGTCATCGATTTGAGAGACGTCAGTTTTGACTGATCGGTTGGGGCTGCCATTGTATATTTTATCTTTCCTAAAAGTTAGATAACTGTATCCATTCGTCATATGAATACTTCAATGGGTTTGCCACCATGATCATGTTAGACCTTATTTTTCACGTGACTATATTTTGCTTGAAGAAGCTAATACATTCAAGTTAATTCCGACAGATTTTCTCACCAGGTCAATATTTATTTCAATTGGCAAAGCTTATAGAAACGCCGGGTCCGATGCCAAGAATCGACAGAAAGAGTTAAATA
The DNA here is from genome assembly GCA_932305915.1 of Agriopis marginaria. Lineage (NCBI taxonomy): Eukaryota > Metazoa > Arthropoda > Insecta > Lepidoptera > Geometridae > Agriopis > Agriopis marginaria. The sequence continues at coordinate 1,323,395 of OW029935.1, forward strand.
TTTTGCTCGTGATTTATAATAAGTTTGGCTGCCATCCAAACCTAACTTAACAGAGATGTTCAAGGCAAAAGTAATTAAGCTTTAAAGTTATATGATTATTTACGGGTTTGTTTTTTGGTTGTGGAATGAGCTTCTGATATTTCGGCGCAGTTACATGCACCATGTTCGCGGGAAGACTGAAGAATGCGGGTGGTTGGTCGAACAGTTAAAAGGTCGGGACCTAGGATCGAGTTCCAGTGATAACCGTAGCAAAAGATTAAGAAAGAGGGTAGATCGTTATGTCTGCACCTAACTTTTTAACTGTTCGACCAACCACCCGCATTCTTCAGTCTTCCCGTGAACATGGTGCATGTAACTGCGCCGAAATATCGGGCGCTCATTCCACAACCTTACCAAGGTAAATATCCCGTAAATAATCATATAACTTTAGTGAACAACCGTGATAGTTTAAAACAGAATTAAGCTTTAATATTGAATATGTAGCTTCGTCAAGCAAATAATAATTAACTGAATGCTCTATCTGTTATGAATGTTGGGTACATTTTACCACCCATCACATACCAATTAGTGGCCTTCGCACATCGTAATATCGACTAATACCGACCCGACTCGACTCTCTTCATTCCAAGTCAAGTTAACAGTCCAAATACTCTTATCAATCGACAAATTTGAAATTAAAAAGAGGCCCTTTTGTATTTTTGTCGAGGACAAAAGACACTACATTAAAGTAACACCAACAGTGGAATTTAGAATGCTGTCTAAATCTCATTGTATTGACGAAGAACGCCGGCTCGCATATCACCGTATTCACCTGAAAGTGAAAGCCTCAAAGACGCTCGACTTCGGCAAAACCTGCACTGTCCACCTCTCAATTATATTATGATTCACTAATCCAATAAATCCAATGATCCACCTGAAAATGCACTGAACGGACTTCAGTTCCAATTAAGCCGAAGTTGGGATAACATGGCAATGGCGTTATATTAAAGGCTTTGGTACCGAATGCCTCTGTGGTGTGAGCCCTCAATGTCACACTTGACGGAGTGTGCAGCGTGCCCTACAACCCGCACTCTGGACGACCCGAATAAGGCCACGGAGAGTGCCATTGTTGTGGGCGCATTCAGCTCCAAAAACTTGATTTAAAATTGTCTATTCATGAAAGTAAAATAAATCAAATAATAATTAAATACATGAACGTACCATCCTGTATCAGCCTCTAAATTATCAGTTGTTTTGAGGGCAGTGCCAGTGCGCAGGCACCGTCTCCGGGAGCGCGCGTATTCCCTGATGAAGGAGCTCTAATGGCTCCGAAACTGGTCGATCTTCGAACATAGCGTGAGTGTGAGCCGTTTTGTAATAATTTCAGTAAAGGGATGTTTGACTGCGAACGTTCATCACCATCCCAATGAAATGGAACGTAGACAGCGTACGCAAACTTAGTTTTATTTTAAAAATGAAACTCAACGATCGATAAATAGAATATTCGAACTGCCGACTCGATTTAGAATGAAGAAAGTTGATTTAGCATAAGAAGCAGCGTCGAGTCGATACGTTGTGCGGGGTCTTCTCACTGTGTAGCATATTGACGTGTCTGTCACGGCCAGGTGCGGTCCGACTACCAGCAGCTGCGGCGCGAGCTGGTGGAAGTCCAGACGCTGCAGCGCGAGCTGTCCTCCAAGCTGCGCGCGCAACTGCGGCTCGTGCACGGCAAGTTCGCGCGGCTGCGGCAACGCATCGCCGCCGCGGAGCCGCCGCGCTAGCTCATCTGAACACTCCCGGGCGCCTCTCATGCCTCGTCTCTCGAATAACTTCACCGGCCGGTCACCGCGTACCAGACATTTGGTATGAACTTAATTAGCATAAGAGTCTAAACATGCTCGAATGGCTACCGGCTGGTTACTTTTAAACAAATATTTGGTTTATTGATACATTTTTGTATTTTAATTTGAATATTCGAATAACTACCGACTGGCAATCTTAAACAGAGGTATAATCTAAAGATGTATTTAGTATTTAAGTTGATACATTGCCGAAATAGAGAAGCGAGTTTTTAAAGCTTACCATCGCCCTAACGACTTGCTGTGTAGAAAAGATCTTTGACAGATTTTAGTAAACAAACTTAATTTGACTGTACTTCTGTACCAAATTGTATAGGCCTGATTGTTTGTTTTAAATGTCTATCGGGACTTATCGCGCATTGTTTTATTTAGGTAAAAATATGTACCTTTCTCTAGACGTTTTCGTTTCGACGTGATTTTAAAAAAATGTCTTTAAATAACGAAAGTTTTAAAGTAATTTTTTAGTTAATTGTTTGTTTGAGGCATGAGAGGCTAGAACCATTAAATTCTAAATCTTTCAAAGTGTTGATTTACATCGATCCAGTAAGTGGTCCAGTGGAAAAGTTATAAAATATAATGTATGTGATCGTTCACACATATCCAGTCAGTTAGGTATGTAGTATATAATATGACATAGATATTGTGACGATCTAGTTGAACTGGATTGAAAACTAAACTATTCTGTAGTAGAAAGGAAAGTATGGAAAAGTTTACAAATGTGAACAATTTATATGAAATATTATTTACACATTCGATGATAGTACATATTTCATACAAATTACGTTACGAATAATTTTTCAATACATTTCGTACAAGTTAACACATTTTGGGTCGTAATATTTGACCTATTCACTATTTTTATCATTACATATAACTAATGCCCCAAATTATCGAATAAAATATGTGCCAAAATACCCTTTTAACATAGTCTTTAGAAAAATATATTTGAAATAACTTAGCACAAACATGGCACGTACCATATAACTATTAGTTATTAGTTAGTTCAGTAGATTTTGATCTCATATTGTGGGAGCGTGGGGTTATAAAAACATTTATTGTATTATAAAAATGTAAAATTATGAAATTATTTAACAAAAAAATATTTAAATTAAGTATTTATTATATAATATTTAATTACATTTACATTACATTTTATAAATGTCCTACATAATTAATTAAAAATATGTCTTATACTTTATAACTATATTAGTAAGTATGTTCATTTTAACTATGTTGACTTTTGTTAGATGCATCGGATGATTTTTTTACCTCTGGAAAAATAGGGCGTGACAGATACATCGAGTCGTAGCCTATGACATAGTTACTTTGCAGATTTTGTATTTGAAAATTCTACATTGTATGGGGGACGTACTAATTTACGATAATTCTCAAAACTGTTTTTTTGTTGACAAAAACCAACTATGCCATAGTCTTGTACTCCTGTACCATTGACACCATATTTATTCCGTTTCGGTAAAAAAAGTCGCCCGACATATTAATGTGAAATTACCCAGCACGCCCCAGTGACTAGTCTGTTCTAAAGTGACTTTATTTTTGTCGTTTATATGTAACGTTTCGAATAAATCGTAGTTTATCGATGGATAGTCGTAAGATGGTGCTATACGGAGTTCGGGATATGTCTGTTTGCTTTGGAAATGTTAGTAAAGCCTATATTCAGTAGATGACAAAAGTTGAGGTACAAGTCGACAAACTAACGACAAACCGTTTTCTATTGAACCGGGTTTAGACAAGACCCACTTTCTGTTAACGTTAACGCATGCGGAAAGATAAAATTGTATGAAAATGACATAAGCTTGAAATAACGTCTCTCAAGCTAATGTCATTGTCAATGTCATTTTCATACAATTTCATCTTTCCGCAGGTGTTAACGCTAACAGAATGTGGGTCTTGTTCAACCACCCTGCACGAAAAAGTGCCCAAGAAACATGTCCACGACTATTTTTAAACTCGTTTCTATATTGACGCTCCGAAAACGGTTACAAAATGCAGAGCTTATATAGGCGGGATGCAAGCCGTACAGTTTTTCTTCATTGTAACACATTTGAGAAATGAATCGTATCGGTAAAACGGTTGGTTTTTCTGAACGGTCAGTTATATGAAAATAGGTCCACGATTTTTGATGCGATAAACTATCTTTATTTTTAAAGATTGTTGCATGTCCATCGACTCCATCGAGGCAAAGTGGAATCGAAGTCTAGAAATGGCGGCCTGTGTTCCAAGACTTTTGTCCCCTACTGAATACTTACCTTTAAATTAGATCTGAAATTACACCGCGACTGTAACTCTCTTCCGTGAACACTTACAAAAATGTTGACAAGTTCAGTTCAAGAAGAGAAGTGTGAGAGAATCTGTCAGGTTTTAGTCTCAGATCAGACAATCGAGTGAGATATGGTAAGGTGGCGCGCTGTGTAAGTAATTTTTTTTTTTATATATTTCAAAATTGTTCATAACAGCGTGCTAAGTCATTCAAATAAGACTTGTTTTTGAACGCATATTTAGACTTGATGTTTGAGGTTTGAGGAGATTTCGTGGTGTAATGTCAGCATAATTTCATCGTTGGGATCGAATTTACAAATGGAACATTGATAATAATATATGAATGTTAGTATGTTGTATGTTACAAGTTGTTTTCGCTTTTAGACTGAATTCTTTACGTACATTTTGTAGTAATTTAGGGTGCGTTTGTACCGACCGGCTACGGTTGGCTTGTAAGCAACTCGAGGCGCGATGCTGATTGGCCGAGACTGGCGGAGGCAAATAAAAACACTAAATTATGACCTCTATTTCGTGTAACATAGATCGATCCGGTCCAAAATGTCCCTTCCCAAAATGCCCCTTTCCCAAAATGCCCCCTTCCCGAAATGCCCTTTTCCTGAAATGTCCCTTTCCCAAATTGCCCCTTTCCGGAAATTACCCTTTACCAAAATGCTCCTTTCCCATAGAACTTATTTTAAATTAAAAAGTGAGAAACATCGTGTCTTTGGCGACGCTTTCCTACCGAGTGAAGCGTCTTTGTTTTTATTTGTTTCTGTGTCAGGATTTTTTACTCTACATAACACAATAGAGGAGCGCGTTCCGAATCATGGCAATGCTCCTAATGATAACCAACCAAAAGTGAGAAGACAGTTTCCTTGTCATGTTGGTTAAAATTAGCGGACCTAGCTTTCACGCCACGTTTCTTCAATCAGCGTCGAGCAGAAGTTTTTTTTTTTGTTTTTTAGATCAAAATATTTTATTGCGTTTAAATAGTTGTAGAATAGAAATATAGATATGTTGTTTTGCAACGATGCATTTATTATGGCGTTTATATCGCTGTTAGTTCGTAACTTAATAACAAACGGACTTGGACTTGAAAAACTTATTGATTCATTATAATCTGCCACCAACTTATTCGTAGAAATGGCTAAATGAAAGACCTAAATTTTTGCTGTCACTTTTCAAAAAATACGATTGTTAGAGTCTGGCTAATGAAAGTAGAGACTGAAAAAGCGCGGCAAATTTAAAAATATCAGCATTGAAACCCCAAAAATTTGTACGTAATGCCTGGAATAATCTCACTTGATACTTGTAAGTTATTAATTTTTATTGTAACACAGTCAGAACACAGTAATTTTTGCATTTCATATTAATTTTGGGGTTGCAATGCGGATTTTTTAAATTCGGCGGGCGTTTTCAGTCTCTACTTTCATTAGCCAGACTCTAGCTCTGTAGATAAGCTGGTTGCACTATACAAGTGTATGTAACTTCCTACTAAAGTTTTTAGATAGATTTTAATTTCAAAAGTTTTTAAGTCCTTGTCCAAATAATAAGTGATTGATATAGCACATTTCAATATAGTTATGGCACATATCACGCACTTGCATGTTTCGATGTAACATTTTTGATCGACTTAGTGAAGTAGACTGGTTAAAACAACTATGGCATTTTAAAATACGGTTCAATAATCAAAGCAGTGTTGCCAGAAGTTGTCCGCAAAAAGTGACGTTTGGCAAGTCGTATTCGACTTAAAATAAAAAATAAAACATTTGAGGTACTTTTCGGAGAGTGTGCATCGGATCTGCATGATCAGTCTCCTGCCCATTTTTCTTTCGGACTGCCAGAGCGGGCACAAAAATCGTCACCGCTTTATAGTTGATATTCCGAAAACCCGTACGAAGCGCTTTGATTCCACATTTATTGTGCGAACTGCTACTCTGTGGAATGCCCTGCCTGAATCAGTGTTCCCCGATGGTTATAATCTGGGTGTTTTCAAATCACGAGTGAGTCTGTTTCTTCTAGGCAAGCGTGCTCCAACGTAGACCACATCATCGCTTAACATCAGGCGAGTTGGCAGTCAAACGCAAGCTTATTATTTCTAAAAAAATAATAAAAAAAACAATTATCACTTTAAAGCAGGAAATGTGTCCGTAACACATGCAGGTTTCAGAAATCGTATTTTGAAATGCTGAAGCATGCGTTAACCGCTGCCTGTAATCGTCGATTAGCTAAATCTAGATGTAGCTGTAAGAAAAATACATGTCTGATACTATGTCTTAAGTCGTAAGTCTAAATTGTCGTATACCTGAACCCTAGGCTAGGCTCGTTCGTAGGACCCTCCGATTTTGATATCGTTTTTACATGTTTGTTGACTTAACGAATTAAACGCAGTCGCTTATGAGATCCACTCAGCACCAGTCGTGATAAAAACTGTGTTGCAATGTGAGCTCTATAACCTATGCCGTATGGTTGAATAGACATGAAATAATCACTGAATTTATGATGAGATTTTTAATAATGAAATACTCGTTTAGAAATATTTAAAACATGTTATTTTTCTTTAATAGCGAGTTTAATATATATTTTGTTGAAATAACACAGATTTTTCCGTATTACGTAGTGTATTATTTTCACCATCAGTTAGATACATTTTCACGGAAGGTTTATATATATAACTAGCGACCTGCCCCGGCTTCGCACGTAAATGACACCCGTGCGAAGCCGGGTGGGCGGGTCGCTAGTAAAACATAAAATACAGCAGTCCGCCATGATAAGTGAAAAGTCAGAGCTAATGGCGTTACGATTATGACAACAAACAGCGTTTTGAACAATTTCAACGCGTGGTCTACGCGTCGCCTTGTACTCTCGATGTTTGTCATTCGAAATTCTACAGTACAGCACAATTATAGGGTTCACATTTCCATGCTTTACTTTTAGTCTTGTTGGTGTTGACTGGGTCTAATGGACGACGGCCTTAAATCCTATTGCACTAAAATAAAAGTATCTTTTCACAAGTTAAATTTAAAAATAGGTATCCGTAACAGTCTTAGAAATCTATATTAAATATTAGGAAATTACTAAACATAAAACGAATCGGTATTGAAATGCTCAATTGTAGTGTATGTCTGTGTGAATGTTGGTTGAATAAAACTCGGTTCACATGAGGATAATTCTAGTATTACTGCACGAAGCAAATTTTTAACTGCTACTTGAACTAGTTACTGTCCTTAGCTAAACGATGCATGATGCATGTGCTATATCATAGTTAATTTTGGTTTGGTTTTGTTCGTATAACCGTAAAATGCACAATTTTAAAGGTTAAATAGACAGAATAGTGTTCGCGGGTAGAAACGTTGACTGTAGCTTTTATCTTTTTTCTAATGGCTTTTTTCTTTGTCGCTCAGTGACCGCATCGCCCTAGAAGCCAAAACAAGACAAAAATATAAAAAAAAACAGTATAATTTTAAGACATATTTCTAGCTTATAATAAAAAAAACATTTGAACAGTTAGACATTACAAGCCTGCGTAGCTACGCGCAGTTTATTGGATTTTAATTCTTATTGTGTCTTTTTATTACCTTTAAAATCGACATAGTTAACTTGCTAGCAGGACATGCAAAAAAATAAACTCAAATTATTGAATTGCACTTCATTTAATTAAGCACAGAAATAATCATAAAACTATCTGCGTTGTGATTTTATACATAATTATCTACCTACTTGTTTTTAAAGAACAGTTTTTCTAATATTTTTGTAATTTTCTCATTTATATTAAAACTTGATGTCCAATGTATGACAATATAATTATGTAATGCACTATTCCTATTTACTGGTATGTCTGTTTTATATGTTTGTATGTTTTATATCGGCGTGGTATTTGTCGACAAACGAGGGTATAATTTGCAACCAGGGGGGTTAGATAAGAGCCACTTTCTGTTAGCGTTAACGCCTGCGGAAAGATGAAATTGTATGAAAATGACATTAGTTTGAGATCATTTATCTCAAGCCAATGTCATTTTCATACAATTTCATCTTTCCGCAGGCGTTAACGCTAACAGAAAGTGGCTCTTGTCTAGACCCCCCTGGGGCGTTACGGACAACTGCTATTGCGGCACCAAACTAACGTTAAATACCGAGTTACCGGCTTAATCTTACGTGAGTAATTCCCGTGTAATATAAATAAAACTAATTACTCTGTTTGAATCATAATTGATGATTCAAACAAATACTGAAATAGCTTTTTCCTTAATAATTGTGGTGAAACTTTGCTGATCTTTGTCGACAAATACCTGAAAGAGTTTAGAAATCTATTTCATGATTATCTAAGTTATTGGTGTGTAATGTAGGAAGTGTAGAACTGAGATACCTATTGTCGGTACCCTATTTCGAATTGTTTTTGAATAAATGATATTTTACGGTTACCAAATAGTTTAATTTTCAGACCATCCCTGGAGGACCACACCAAAGGAGTAAATAAGTTTTGAAAGAGGTGAGAAACTTCTCAAAAGCAGTAAAAAATTACGCTTCATTTCAAGCATTTGCGGAGTGATTTCACACTAATAAAGATAAAAGATCTTTTTTTTTATATATATACGGGGTGTAAGGGGAACACTCTCGAAGCCAAAAGAAGGTAATTGTACTCATCATTATGAACAACTTTTACTATGGGACCAGCCCTGAAATCGCGAAAAAAATATCAGCTGTTCTATAGAAAACGGTCATTGACACTCGACAAAATGTATGGAACAGCTGTTTTTTTTCCGCGATTTCAGGGCTGGTCCCATAGTAAAAGTTGTTCATAATGATGAGTACAATTACCTTTTGGCTTCGAGAGTGTTACCCTTACACCCTGTATAATAAATTATTTATAGCATTAAAAGATCTAACTCTAAAATAATATTGATGTCCAGCCCTGAATTGGGTAACTAAACTCGGTCCAAGCATTTATTTGCTCTGAAAGTTGTAATAACGTTGAATAAGGCTGAACAAATAAATTTTCTTTTTCACTGAAGGTACCTTCTTCAAAACTTACATAAAAAAAAATAGAATTTGGTTTTCAATAAACTTTTTACAATTTTATTGCAGCTGTCAGAGACAATAAATGTTTAGAGCAAGCATACAGTCGTTTGTTGAAAACAAACAACCAATCAAATCACATGATTACATAATCAAATCTTTATTCATTAAATGTCAAATTAACAAAAAAAAAAAACTATTATAGACTTTTGAAAATTTCCCACGTGATTTGGAAAACCACAAAAACTTATCAAAATATTATAAATTGTAATTATTGAGGTAGATGTATTACGTTTACAATACAAAACATGAAAGCGCCACTAATGGAATCAACATTAAGAGAATTTTCACGGTTTTCATGCACTGCAGGCCTAGCATGGGCTGTGGATAAATTGTCTTTCCACCGTTTTTATGCACGCGTAGACGCGACAAAGCTAGAATATGGATACGTTTGTCTTTTTCTCGCGGGATAAAAACGGTGGAAAGACAATATGTCCACGGCCCGTGCTAGGCCTGGTGAAGAGGGAAGGCGTCACTCTTCCATGGTTCCGCGCCATCTCGTGCCACATTAAATATTTTTAAGACATGAAATGTGTGGTAGTGAAAATTGTAGCTGCAACATTTGGTTTTGCTACCCTGTTGTCCCAGTGTTGGGCAAAGTCCCCCATCTCCTACCATCTATCCCTGGGGCCTTACGGACGTTAGTTTGGTGCCGCAATAGCAGTTGTCCGTAAGACCCATGTCCTGTGCGAAGTCCTACCATTTTTTTTTTAAATATATAATTTATCTCAACTTATTACGTCCAATTTAAGTACTTTCAAAAGTAGTTTTTCGTAAAACTCTCGGAGGGAAAGTTTGAGAGTGGATTTCGTTAAATTACTGTTTTTTTAATGTTTTACTTGTTTTATATTCGTCTTGACAATTACGGCTTTATTTTTCAGTCGTCCGAAAATAGAGCTACCTAAAAAACGTTTGCATTGTGTACTTAAACATTTGTTGACTAAAAACATTGCAAGGGGGTTATAGAGTTAAAGAAGTTGGAACTACATTTCAATAACACCCTAAGAATTTCATATCTCAAAAATATATGTGACACGAGTGTGAGACTCATAAAAACACTTTAAAAAAGATTCTCAGGCTTAGATTCAGAGACAACGGTCCAAGACCAGTGTTAGTCAAGCATCGGCTAAGTCGATTTAATTTATTTATTTGTATTCGATTCGATTTATTTGTATTCATAAACATATTTCGTCACAAACAGCGCGGTCTTAGCTCAGTAATGTTATTTATAAGGTGGTTCGTTTCACAAATGGCGGGAAATTCAAATTTCAAACAGTTTTCTTGTCCTTGTAGCTAGGCCGGGTAATTATTGTAAACGACCATGATGTTTGCGCAAATCATTACTATTCTTTGCAAAATCATGTAAAGCTATTTATCTCTAATGCACATTATTACTTACATTTGTCAATAAACTAATTTTTGCAGTTTCAAATGGTTTATTGACAAATGTAAGTAATATGGTGCGTTACTGTTAAATTATTGTACATTATAATGTAAAGAACAGCCAACATTTTGCGCAAACACTGTGCTATTAAAAAATAATTACCTGGCCTGGCTACTAGGACCAAAAAACTGTTTAAAATTTGAATCCTAGGTGAAACGTACCACCTTAAATTTAGCGCAGGCTACGCTAACCGTAAGTAGTGAATATCGACTTAAGCCGATCTTAAAGCAGTGGTGGCGCCTCCAAGCTAGTAAAAGTGTGGTTATTATTGACATTGATACTTAAGGTGGTTCGATTCACGTATGGCGGGAAATTCAAATTTCAAACAGTTTTTTTGTCCTTGTAGCTACTGGATAATTATTTTGAAATGACACAGTGTTTTCGCTAATCTTTAGTTGTTCTTTACATTATAATGTACAGCTATTTAACAGTAACGCACCATATTACTAACATTTGTCAATAAACCGTTTGAAACAGCAAAAATTAGTTTATTGACAAATGTAAGTAATAATGTGCATTAGATATAAATAACGCTACAGGATTTTTTAAAGAATAACAATCAATTTGCACAAACAGCATGATCGTTTACAATAATTACCCGGCCTAACTACAAGGGCAAGAAAACTGTTTGAAATTTGAATTTCCCGCCATACGTGAAACGTACCACCATAAGCAGTGTTAGCCAGTGTTCCGTACGTTGCGGAATACAATTTTTGAGTGTAAGCACTGAATTTTGACCTAAGGAAGCGTAAGTCCACGCTTAAACTAGTCTCTGTATCTTAGGATTAGAAATCACCACACACACGGTCAATAAAATTTCTGACATAAAAAAATTACATTTGACACACTTAAAATATTATTTGGCAATTTTAAGGCTATTTTAACAACATGGCACATGTTAAGGCACTGTATATAATTTTAATTTGTACTTTTAACCCTGTAATGTATAGGTAGGGTATCATTCCGTCGCCATGTAATGCAGGTGTCCAATGCCGGGGTGTTCAACAAACTTACAGCCGCCGAACACATCCGTGGGTGTATTTATAACTGTGGGTGGGTGTATTTATAGCTGTGGGTGTGTGTTTGTAACTGTGGGTGTATTTTAACTGGATGTGTATATATAACTGTGGGTGGGTGTGTTTGTAACTGTGGGTGTATTTGTAACTGTGGTTGTGTATTTGTAACTGTGGGTGTGTATTTGTAACAGTGGGTGGTTGTATTTGTAACTGTGGCTGGGTGTATTTGTAACAGTGGGTGGTTGTATTTGTAACTGTGGGTGGGTGTATTTGTAACGATGGGTGGGTGTATTTGTAACTGTGTTTGTGTATTTGTAACTCTGTGTGTGTGTGTATTTTCTGTGTTGTCTGGTTTGTGTTACAGTTTATTTGTCGTTACAATTTGTCTGCATAATGGCGACGGTTTACATTATATTTATTTATCTTTCGTGATCATTAGATGTCGACGAGAGACAGTTATTATTTATTTAAAAATAACTTCAAAATGAGTAGGAGCCAAAATACAAAATTATTCATATTATTGGAACTTGTTAAATAACTACTGAGAACTACTAAATGCAATTTTTGTGGTATCACCTTGCATGGGCGTAGGCACGTTAGGCAGTTGGGGCAGGGTGGGGCGCTTGCCCCACCCTGCCCCAACTGGCTGCCCTGGCTGGCTCTGGAATGACCTCTTGAAACCGTCTTTTTTTAAATTTATAGCACTTTATACTCTTAGGATGGTTTTCCTGTAGTTTTCGGTATCTCTAGACTTTTATTTTTTGTCCCACCCTAAACCTGGCATCGTCCATGCCTTCCTCTAAATAATAAAAAAGAATCACGTAAATTGATTCACAAATGTCGAAGTAATTATCGTACATACACAAAAATATTTAAAAATAACATTTCCCTCCATTTTCAAGTCGTTTAAAAAGTTTAAAATGACAAATAGGCATGATGACTAATATTTTTTATTACCTCATAAAAAAGCTGATCATAAATAGAGTACATCAACGAAAACAAAATTAAAATTAATTCAAAAATAAATAAGATATAAGCATTTTAATTTCATGCTAGACAAAGAGCGCACTATACTGAGCCGTGACGTTACGGCTCAGGTGCGCCATACAAATGCTATACTAACACACGCTTTGCTGGAAAGGGATAGAGCATCCCCTCTATCCCCACCTTAAACTTTAAACACTCATATCTCAGAGATTTATTAGCCAAATTAAATTATTTTTTCAGTATGTGTAATGTATTTAGTTAAATTAATCGCTAAGCCGGTTATTTGTAATAAATTAAATATTAGTCATCATGCCTATTACTATAATTAAGTTTTCATTACACCTAAATAAGTACCAACAATAAAAACATACACCTCTAATGACAAAGATTAGATCAATGATTAGAGATTCAAAAGTTTCATTATCACTTTTTGATACATAAGTACCTTATCAACAAAATATTTGTATAATCAGCTTTGGCGTAGTTACAAAAGGAAAATGCGGCTATTACAGACCCGGCGGCGTTAACCCGCGCGTTAAACGACAAGCAAAGAAAAAAACAAAAAACTTACTCTAAAAACCATAATTAATTTGGAGGACGAGTCTAATTCGCCCCGGAATTAACCTTTGCTAGCGAATTAATATTATTCCCATCCTTCACTCTCATTGGGATGGATATAGGAGTGACGGGGACAGAAGTAATGTCGACTCTACAATCAGCTCGAACGCTACAAGGTCTGTTCTATTTTGGTCTTAAGGGTCCTGTATACCCTCTGCAGCTTTCTCTCTCGCACATTTTCACATTATTTAAGATATAAAATCAATGAGTGTGAATTTCCAAAAAGTAACAAAATCATGTCATGGTGTCTATCGTAACATTACAAACAAAAAAATTGTCAATTTGATATATATTAATTTGATAAAACACACTACACACTAAAATATGAACAACAATAAAATGGTAACAAGTGATTTTTATTTCTCGTGTCATTTTATTCCGTCAAATTACAAGATATCGAAACAAACATTTCTTTGTTTGTAATGTTACGATAGACACCATGACATGATTTTGTTACTTTTTGGAAATTCACACTCATTGATTTTATATCTTCACTAATGTGAAAATGTGCGAGCGAGAGAGCTGCAGAGGGTATACAGGACCCTTAAACAAAAATATATCGCCCGACAACCTAGCGAAAGGCACTAATAAAGCGAAATAAGAAATAAGAGTTATTAGAACGATATTATCGGCACGAAAAAAATCACAAATAAAGATTATAAAAAAGTCTTTCCTACAATTCTATTGGTTTAAATCGCGTCATCTCAGTTTTGTTGTATAAATGCCACCTGTCTTGTCTTATAGACGTCACCCACTCCAGTGTTCAGTACGCTTAGTACGAAAACTTTTTTCGTTTACGTATTGTTCCATACATTTTAGTAAAGCGTCTCTATCGGAAACGTGGAGGAACTAAAATCGGTAGTAAGCGGCGCTATAGATTGCTTCACTCTAATACGAAAAAAAGAATTCGAATACTTTTTAGCCCAGCAATGTATGGAACAATTGGAATATGGAATGGGACCTGGGTATGTCCTAAAACTGCGACCAGAACCACCAGAGGATGGGCAGCAGCATCCTATTAGTACACGGTGAACTTACTGCGATCCCCAAGCCGCCTGCCAAGCGTGGGGATTATGGCAACACCCCTCTTTAAGAGGGAGGCCTTTGTCCAGTAGTGGACGTTTGATGGCTGCTGATGTGTATGGAACAATACGAAAACGAAAAAATTTTCGAATACTATCAAAACTTGTACTAAGGGTACTGGGCCTTTTCAGACAAACTACATTAGGTTATTGGAAAGATTGGTCGGAGAACGAGATCGCTTCGTTCTTCAGTTCGTCGATGACCAGTTCGATGCAAGACTTGGGGAGCACCGTACCTGGAACAACGTACAGATTCAGAATGTTTATTGCTTCCGTACAGTACAAGGTGGCAAAAACATTAAAATTAGCAAGTACAGCAATCTAGGTGTCTTCAAGTCGAGAGTGAATAGGTTTCTTCTAGGCAAGCGTGCTCCATCGTAGGCCGCATCATCGCTTAACATCAGGCGAGTTGGCGGCCAAGCGCAAGCCTATTTATAATTTAAAAAAAAAGTTTCATATGGACCTGTCGGGCACAGCACAGTAGGAGTGAGGAGAATGGTTATATCACAATTTCAATATCAAGATATTATGTACTGTATTATTTATTTGCGTATAATGGGTATATAAAAAATTATAAGACAATCCTAGCCTACAAAATGTTATATCTCTACATAGCGACAACTAGCGACCCGCCCACCCGGATACGCACGGGTGTAATTTACGTGCGCAGCCGGAGCGGCTCCATCAGAGCACGCTTGCCTAGAAGAAACCTATTCAATCTCGACTTGAAGACACCCAGATTGTAACTATCGGGGAACACCCTCTCAGGCAGCGCTTTCCACAGACTAGCAGTATGTACGTACCGACGATCTTGAGTCCCTGGTCTGCCTTGACGCGCACGACTTGCATCTTGTTGGTGATGTCCAGCAGCTTCATGCAGTCCTCGAGCAGCGCCCACACCGTCAGCACCGAGCCGGACAGCACGTGGTATGTGCGCTCGCGCAGCCCGGACTGCAACACACGCAATTTACTTATAGTGCTAACAGACGCTCGAACGCGGCTGACCTCAACTGCCGTCCGACCAATGGGAGAGAAAGAGAGGGAACTATGATATTCTCTCTCTTTCTCTCCCGTTGGTTGGACTCCGGGGATGATGTAGCTGCCGCGCCACTAGCGGTGGCTGCAGACTGTGAACCTAGAACAGTTACCTCGCAGCCGGGGATGCTGCAGCTGCCGCGCCACCAGCGGTGGCTGCAGACTGTGAACCTAGAACAGTTACCTCGCAGCCGGGGATGCTGCAGCTGCCGCGCCACCAGCGGTGGCTGCAGACTGTGAACCTAGAACAGTTACCTCGCAGCCGGGGATGCTGCAGCTGCCGCGCCACCAGCGGTGGCTGCAGACTGTGAACCTAGAACAGTTACCTCGCAGCCGGGGATGCTGCAGCTGCCGCGCCACCAGCGGTGGCTGCAGACTGTGAACCTAGAACAGTTACCTCGCAGCCGGGGATGCTGCAGCTGCCGCGCCACCAGCGGTGGCTGCAGACTGTGAACCTAGAACAGTTACCTCGCAGCCGGGGATGCTGCAGCTGCCGCGCCACCAGCGGTGGCTGCAGACTGTGAACCTAGAACAGTTACCTCGCAGCCGGGGATGCTGCAGCTGCCGCGCCACCAGCGGTGGCTGCAGACTGTGAACCTAGAACAGTTACCTCGCAGCCGGGGATGCTGCAGCTGCCGCGCCACCAGCGGTGGCTGCAGACTGTGAACCTAGAACAGTTACCTCGCAGCCGGGGATGCTGCAGCTGCCGCGCCACCAGCGGTGGCTGCAGACTGTGAACCTAGAACAGTTACCTCGCAGCCGGGGATGCTGCAGCTGCCGCGCCACCAGCGGTGGCTGCAGACTGTGAACCTAGAACAGTTACCTCGCAGCCGGGGATGCTGCAGCTGCCGCGCCACCAGCGGTGGCTGCAGACTGTGAACCTAGAACAGTTACCTCGCAGCCGGGGATGCTGCAGCTGCCGCGCCACCAGCGGTGGCTGCAGACTGTGAACCTAGAACAGTTACCTCGCAGCCGGGGATGCTGCAGCTGCCGCGCCACCAGCGGTGGCTGCAGACTGTGAACCTAGAACAGTTACCTCGCAGCCGGGGATGCTGCAGCTGCCGCGCCACCAGCGGTGGCTGCAGACTGTGAACCTAGAACAGTTACCTCGCAGCCGGGGATGCTGCAGCTGCCGCGCCACCAGCGGTGGCTGCAGACTGTGAACCTAGAACAGTTACCTCGCAGCCGGGGATGCTGCAGCTGCCGCGCCACCAGCGGTGGCTGCAGACTGTGAACCTAGAACAGTTACCTCGCAGCCGGGGATGCTGCAGCTGCCGCGCCACCAGCGGTGGCTGCAGACTGTGAGCGACTGCTCGTACTGCGCCTGCCACGGAGCCATCGCCGCCAGCCTGCTCGTCTTCACGTAGCTCTTCTTGATGTCGGCGAGCGTGTCCGCGCGCGGCACCAGCCCCAAGTTCGGCCTAACCAGGAACAAACGACAAGTCGCTGGCTCACTATTACAAGGTTCTACGTTATTTTCTTACACGTTCTGTAATTTCAATAAAAAAAAAATTACATTCATAAATATTGACTTAGCAGGGTTTATGCTTGAGAGAGATACTTTCACTCAAGCATAAACCCTGCTAAGTTAATATTTATGAAAGTCAAAAATTTTAAATTGAAATTACAGAACGTGTAAGAAAATAACATAGAACCTTGTAATAGTGAACCAGCGACATATCACTACTGTTTAATTATACATTCCTCATCATGGGTATACCGGTTTCCTTACGATGTTTTCCTTCGCCGCTTTTGAGCAATGGCATTGGAAAAATTATTATTACCTGCACATATTATATGATACCCAACCATTTTTTTTTTGCTGTTGTTATTATAATTGATGTCTAGCTATGTGCAACGACACTCGGACGATTTTTGAATGTTTTTGTTGGGTATTTGTGGGTAATCCTAAAACATTCGTCCGCCCTCATGTTTGGAAATAAATCAGTCTTTGTACCGCTCGATTGTGTTTCACTACGCAAATCCTTCTGGCGACGAGGATGGGATAAATCAGTCTTTGTACCGCTAAAAAAAAAAAGACAAAAAAAAAATATTTTAGGATTACCCACAAATACCCAACAGTTTTCACTTAGAGATTGTGACTCTATAGGTACCGGCATCGATTCTGATGCACTCTTAACTAAATTTGACAGATCTAAAATTGTTGCCATCCTTCTCTCACATATTGACATGAAAAGAGATGCAGATAATTTTAGTCCAGTCAGATTGGTCTAGTTTAAGTGGCATGACAGATCGACGTCATTGTACCTCGACGCCTGCATTGTGGTGGGCTCGTACCTGTATATGCTGAATATTCTGGTCCTGCTGGCGACGTTGGAGTTGATGGCGACGCACAGTATCGGGTTGTATTTGTTGTCGAACCGATCTCGAGACAGGTAGAACCCCTCGTCGGGGTCACTCAACGTGCTGTTCTTTCTGTCTGCTTTGTTCCAGTCCAGGCCGCGCTAAAATGAATTTTAACAATATAGAATATTGTTAAAATAGTAATAACATAGACATCATTTCGTTTTTTTAACGTTAACAAAAACGAATAAAAAATATATAAAAAAACTAACATTTGTACGTATATAACAGGCAAGGACATGAGATACGTCTCCATTCTTACGAACATGTACGCTACTTTATATGTGTGTGCGTATAAAGTAGCGTACATACGCGTACCTACTACCTACCATGTTCTGACAAATAAATATTTTTAAATAAATATAATTTGAACATTAAATAAATAAATATTTGGGACATTTTTGCACACACGGTCATCTAACCCCAGACTAAGCAAAGCTTGTGATATGGCAGATTTGTGTCTCTCGTTGTTTTTTAGGACTAAGAAAGAGGGTAGATCGTTATGTCTGCACCTAACTTTTTTAACTGTTCGACCAAACACCCGCATTCTTCAGTCTTCCCGTGAACATGGTGCATGTAACTGCGCCGAAATATCGGGAGCTCATTCCACAACCTTACCACGGTAAATATCCCGTAAATAATCATCACTTTAGTGAACAACCGTGATAGTTTAAAACAGTGTTTTAAAGCAGTAGATAGTGAAGGTGTTACCTCCACGAGTATCGTGTGGAGCTCCACGGGCGCGTTGCCCGTCGCGTGCCGCCGCAGCACGCGCACGTAGCGCACGCGCCGCACGCGCTCGCCCGCGCTGCCCAAGTCTAGGATACCCAGGTCGAACCGGCCGCTTCTCCTCGCTTGACATAACAATATTGTATAGAATAAAATTAAATTTACCCACATATATTATTTTAACTAATTAATTTATTATTTGACATTTTATTATTTTACAGATATTATTACCATACAATTTTGACATCTCAATTTATTTTATACTAGCGGTCCGCCCCAGCTTCGCACGGGTATAGATTATAGCCTACTAGCGACCCGCCCGCCCGGCCCGGCCAGGGCGGGTCGCTAGTTATATATATAAACCTTCCTTAAAAATGTATCTAACTGATGGTGAAAATCGCATCAAAATCCGTTGCGTGGTTTAAGAGGAGTTAGCGGCCATACAGCCAGACAGACGCGGAAAGCGACTTCAATTTATACTATGCAGAGAAGAGAAGAGATAGAGATATAAAAGAAAGTCGTGTTAGTTACACTATTTATAACTCAAGAACGGCTAAGCCGATTTGGCTGAAAATTGGTGGGGAGGTAGCTTAAAACCAGGCCACTTTTCATCAGCATCATCACCATTTTTCATCACTACGCGGGTGAAACCGCGGGGCGCAGCTAGTACTTGATAAAACTTAACCAGTTCAGATAGGGCTCCAATTCTTTTTTTGCGCTAGGGCCTTTGGTTACCTAGCAACGGCACTGTGTCCCACCCAACCCAAAAATCTATCAAATCCCAACAATAAACTTGAAATGCTGGTGAAGGAAATCCTCCTGACTTCGTGAGGAATCCATAGCATGGTGGTGGCACTTTCTAGTGCTGGCTGGCTACCACACTCATGTTGACAATCTGTCGCCGAGCATCCCACGATGTGAATTCGCTGCCTGAATGGGTTTTCCCCGTCAGTTACAATCTGGGTGTCTTCAAGTCGAGAGTGAATCGGTTTCTTCTAGGCAAGCGTGCTCCATCGTAGACCGCATCATCGCTTAACATCAGGCGAGATGGCGGCCAAGCACAAGCCTATCTACTATTAAAAAAAAAACATTAATAAATAAAAAATACCTTCTTGCACGACGGCCACGAAGGTATCGCTGAAGTACTGGAAGAGTGCGTTCTGCAGCAGCACCGGCACTCCCAGCAGCCGGTTCAGGAACCGCGGGATGTCCGCCGAGTCCTACACACAAGCCTCCTGTCACCTTCACACTCCTTCGCAGAGACACCCCGATAATACACGGGTTTCTTCTAGGCAAGCATGCTCCATCGCAGGCCGCATCATCGCTTAACATCAGGCGAGTTGGCGGCCAAGCGCAAGCCTATTTATAAAAATTATGGGAAATAGCGAAAAAAAAAATCTACTGTTTCATACATTTTATCGAGTGTCAATGACCGTTTTCTATAGAACAGCTGATATTTTTCGCGATTTCAGTGTTGGTCCCATAGTAAAAGTTGTTCATAATGATGAGTACAATTACCTTCTTTTGGCTTCGAGTGTTCCCCTTACACCCTGTGTAGCTTGTGTGAGTGACTAGTTTATGACGAGTTCCTTATGCTAGCTGTGAACTGCCGAGCGCTTGTGACGCGACAACGGCTGATTCATTCACTTCACTACACTTGCCTACCTTCGGATTTTAAAAATCAAAAATATATTATATATGTTAAAAATGTATTGCTCTTACTAAATCATACATAATTATCTATTTTCCTAACATTGTACCATCAATATTATATTTTTCAATTTATTTAATTTATAAGTATTTTCCGTTCTGTAAGTTTTAAAAGAGCCTGCGTGCCCGATAAAATGTTTATAACTCATTGCACTGTACTACCAGGATCTATGTACACTGGTAATTGTACTCATTTGTTACACTTATGATTAATAAAGATATTTTGAAATTGAAAAAAAAAAAATTGAAGCACTTGAGGGGGGTCTTTGCTTTGCTTATTTTTAATGACATGGTGGGTGGGGGGGGGGGGGTGTCGATATCGTGATTACGTCAGCAGTTATTATTTACTTTATTGTTTAGAAAAATGCACATAGGTACCAATGATTACGTAAGCATGGGAGGGGGGGGGGGTGAAGAGGTTTGCTTACTTTTACTGGCAAGGGGAGGGGGGGAGTAAATAATTGTAAAAAATCTGCTTACGTAATACTTGAATGGCCCCTAAATTCAGGTAAAGCTGTATGAAGTAGTGAGAAGAGCAGCTCGGCGGCCTTATTAAAGAAATTTGATCGTGATCGAGATTGCATGCCGTCCCGTTCGCATCTACTTACTCGCACCACGCGCGTGAGTGAGATGGCACGCGATCACGATCACAATCCGAATCACAATAAGACATCTATAATAAGGCATCAGCTGTGGGCTTACTCTTGACACTCGATTTCTTTCGAATTTGGGATTGGGATCGAAAGCATGCCATTTTGGTACTCTTGAATACTAAACCAGCGCACGATTGGAACCGATAATGGTGGAATTTTATGGAACTAAATAAAATCGACTCAACTCAACGCTTTCGGTACTCTTGACGCGATTGAAGAATACCAAATGGCATGCTTTCGATCCCAATCCCAAATTACGATTGAAATCGAGTGTGAACAGTAAGCCCACTGGTTGTTACTTGGTCGCTGTCCAGGTCGATGCCAACGGCGGCGAGCGCGGAGGCCGCGTCGCGCAGGAAGTCCCCCGAGTAGGTCGGCAGCGCCACCAGCGGGTCCTCAGACCGCCCCACGGAGCGCTGCACACGCTTCAGCGCCGTGCGACCTGACACACCACGGAAAGTTTACTCGGGACAGTGACGGCACCGTCTACATTATACAGGAAAGGGACCGTCCATTAATCGCGTGAGGCTTGAAACGGGGGGAGAGGGTATAGCAAAAATCACGAAATATCACAATCAATAGTCTTAAACCTCACTAACGGGGAGGGAGGGTTAAAAACGCAAAAAAAACATCACGTGATTAATGGACGGCCCCAAAGACAATAGCGGAACATTCGCTTTTGCAACGGTTATCAGTGGAACTCGAACCCAAGTCCCGATAAAACACATTCACTGTATCACTGCGTATAGTATTTGCCACAACCTAACCACTGTGAATATCCCGTTAATATACATATAAACATTAGAAATACTGTCGGGAACGAGTGGATGCGAATAGCGAGAGACCGGGGAGAGTGGCATAAACAAAGGGAGGCCTATACCCAGCAGTGGGTCACTCAGGGCTGATGATGATGATGATGATGATACATATAACTGTAGTGTGAACAACTGTGATAGTTAAAAATCAATGACAATGTTTAAAAAAAAAATCAAGGTCTTCTCAGACCGTTTTCAATCAAGGAAGATAGACTAAGAGGAAAAACAATAGCGGAACATTAGAGCGTAGCTCGAAAATTTGCCTTAAAACGGTATAAACTTAGATGGCGCCGTAATTTGAGCGTAAGAAAGGGTTCTACAAATTACCGTAGCGCTAGTATCGCAGTCAAGTTTCGCAACATTTCAAGAGAATAAAGAAAAGCGCCATCTCCTGGTATCGATTGCGCTTCTTCGGAGCCACCATCGAATATTCTTACCAAATCTGACAGCTGTCCGAAAAATTTTTAGTTCTATAATTTGACCAACCGTACAGATAATTTGGTCGGTCTGTACGGTGTGCAAAAAAATTGGTGCAACCAACTTCGGTTACAATAGTAGACTTCAGTTTTTTATTATTAGGTTTGCGTTTGACCGCCAACTCGCCTGATGTTAAGCGCAGATGCGCTGCAAAAATATTTCCTTTACAATACAAAAGTATAAGAAGAAAAACAATTATGAGAATAAAAAATGCATAACAGATAATAAATAAGACAGAAATGTATTGAACATTGTCTCACCGAATTTATTTTCAATATTGAACTGGCTGAGGTCGCGTGTCTCGGTGGCGCGGCGGTCCCCGTGCGTGAGCGCGCCGAGCGACTCGAGGCGCTTCGCCACCGTGGAGGCGAAGCGCCGCTCGCCCGCCAGGTCGGAGATCAGGAATATGTACTCCGGCGCGTTCACCTGGTTGGACCGGTGCGTGCGACCTGTACGACCAAGCAGTTCATATACTGTGCCAAGTACTTCACTCACATTGGTAACGGGCTGCTGAAATAACGAGACTTACCAAACTGTTGTATAGCTCTGTCAGCCGACCACGGCAGCTCCAACGTTATATGCACCCGTCGTCTGTGATTCTTAACTCTGCAGACAGATAATTACAGATTATAGCTCATTATTGTCTTAGACCAGCCTTTCCCAAAGTGGGCGATAACGCCCCCTTGTGGGCGCTGCAGGCCTAAAGGGGGGCGGTAAGAGACAAAAAAAAAATGGGGGCGTTGTGTAGAGGCTTGGGGGGTGATTTGTAATTTCGTTTAGCTAGGAGGCCTCTTAGACACCAACTGCATGAGATCTTGCGAGTTATAGTAAAAGTCTCGTTGAGAATTAATTTTTTATTTTATTTATTTTATGTTTATTTAAGACCAACAGCACAAAAATATATACATAGTTTTAAAAAATTATTTTAAATTACAGCCATTAATAGGTCTATACTAGTGATATAAGTAACATTGTCATGGAAATGTTAATGTTTAATCTCCGCTAATATAGCTCACAATAATATCACAACATGGTTTTTAAGTAGGTGAAAAAATGGGGGCGCTAAAAAATAATTTATTCTCAAAGTGGGCAGTAGAGAAAATAAGTTTGGGAACCTATTATTCTATGAATTGCTATGTCACTTACCTTTTATCGCTCTGAAGCGAGATACCGCTGGAGGCCGCCTCGGATATGATGGCCACGTTCTTATCGCCGTTCATGAAGCGTTGTTTCTCCGTCAGGTTGAGCGTCTCGAGCGGTACGTCGGCTTCGGAACGGCTCTCGTACCTGATCTGGCCGTTTCCGAGCTGCACCACGCGTCCCTTGCGACCCGTCATCTGCGAACAGTACACATGTGGCTCTAATAACGGGCCTGATGGGGTATGCTCATTACCCGTTACTGATTTATTTGTCAATAAAAAAATGGGCCTGATGGGATATGCACATTAACCGTTAGTGATTTATTTGTCAGTTAAAATGGGCCTGATGGGATATGTACATTAATTACCCTTAAGAGATTTATTTGTCAGTAAAAATGGACCTGATGGGATATGAACATTAATTACCCGTTAGAGAATTATTTGTCAGTAAAATGGGCCTGATGGGATATGCTCAATACCCCTTAGTAATTTATTTGTCAGTTAAAAATGGGCCTGATGGGATATGCTCAATACCCCTTAGTGATTTATTTGTCAGTTAAAAATGGGCCTGATGGGATATGCTCATTACCCGTTAGAGATTTGTCAGTAAAAAATGGGTCGGATGGGATATGCTCATTACCCGTTAGTGATTTATTTGTCAGTTAAAATGGGCCTGATGGAATATGTACATTAATTACCCTTAAGTGATTTATTTATCAGTAAAAATGGGCCTGATGCTATAGGCTGATTTATTTGTCAGTTTTACTACTAATATTTTAGTTTCTAAATGTTTTCATAATATTAAACCGACTGACCAAACAACAGAGGCCATGGCCGCGGTTGGTTACGACCTAGTACCTTACGGCTAACTCTTCACGCTAGCTCGAATTAGCGTTGAAACAGCGCAGTGCGGAAAATCACGCAAACGCGAACCTTAACGTACCAATATAAGATTTGCGGTCGCGCAACTTTTCTCATGACCTAAAACAGAATCGCTTAAAATTGGTAACCGTAAGGCTCCTGTATGAGTAAGTCAGTTACCTCAGCGACGTTTTCAGCCCCGCCGAGCTCGTCTATGAGTTGGTCGAGCGTGTTGGATGGCAGGCACCTGCCTAGTTGATCTATTTCACTCAAAAGATTTGTCTTCATGTCCTGAATCTGCAATTTGATGTCAGGCGGCGGATCCGGACCTGAAACAAATCACTCATAATACTATGCAAGAAACAAATAAGTACACTACTGCACCGGCCGGCAACCGCAGTATTTATGAACGAAGCCGACACAAGTTTTGTCGTGCATGGATTACTGCTCACATTTAGCCCGTTAGTCCAGTTGGTAGTGAACCTGCCTGTTGCGCTTGGGTTCGATTCCCACCTAGGCCAACATTTGATACTTTTTTGCCGATGCTCAAGACTAAGAAGCTTAGTCTGAACCAGGGATTCGTTGCTGATGAGCCTCTTGGCATGTTTCTCAATAGACTCCAACGCCCCAAGCTGGTACTTAGGTGATCAATGGCAGACAAAAAAAAACGGGACGTTTTTGCACACCCGGTCATCTGACCCCAAACTAAGCAAAACTTGTAATATAGCTGCCAGAGACTGATATACATACAGATAAACTTTTAAATATATACTAAAATATATATTTACTCTCAGATATAGTACAAACACAAATGTTCATCACATGAATATTTGTCCTAGGTGGGAATCGAACCCACGCCCCCGAGCGCAGAAGGCAGGTTGTGGCCCAGTACCAACTGGGCCACCGGGGCAGTCGAGTATAATTATTAGTAATTTGATGATGTAAGGATATCACAATAAAATTGTAATGTGTGTATTTCTATTAATTCTTAAAAATGTTTTTTTTCTTCCATAAATAAATTTTTTTCTATTGTCTATTGTCAATACTCACTGTCTTCATCTTTCATTTTGTCTGGGTCGGGGAACTGCTTCTCCACCAGCGACTGGAACACCCCTCTGTGAGCACATCACTCAACGTCAATCAATATTATTTAAAAATTGTCTAAAGAAATGGCTTATAGAAAAAGTATTTTATGATATGTACGAATTATATGCCTGTACACACCAATCAGGGCCATACTTATTTTTTTATTTTATTTTTTAACCTATACTGTCCCACTGCTGGGCAAAGTTCTCCCCCATCTCCTTCCATAAATCTCGGTCCTCCGCCACCTCTTGCCAACCTCTCCGGAATGAGTCAAGATCATCACGCCAGCGTTTCTTGGGTTTCGTTCTGCGTCGTCCATCTGGCACCCACTGTGTGACGATCCTGGCCCATCGGTCGGGATGCATGCGCGCCACATGTCCCGCCCAATCCCATTTTAGTCTGGCAGCTTTTTGGCCAACGTCGACCACACCTGTTACGGAGCGCAGCGCGCTGTTGCGGACTCTGTCCATTCTTTTGATACCCAGCACGCTGCGTTCCATACTTATATTAAGATAGAAAATGATGTTGTACCTACACACAATTCTACATAAGGCACTTGTTATATATATATCTCAAGTAAATTTTATTTGTTATTTTTGTGTAATTATTGTAAAATCATAGGCCTGAAATAAATTAATTTGAATTTGAGTAAACAACCGTGATAATTGATCTACTAAATTATTATATCTATAAATTCGGCACACTGTGTATTGACACAATGTAATATTCTTTGCGTTATAAATTCTTCTAACCTTATAAAGATGTGTGGTAGAGAGGAATGGGTCTTACTTGGCAGTGCAGATGAACTCCGTCAACCTTCCTTCGTCTCTCTCCAGCTGGTCGAGGGTGCGCGCCTCGCCGGTGGACTGCAGCCCGATAACGACGCACTTGCCGGCCCGCACCGCCTGGCGGGTGCGCTCCACTGTGCACGATACCTAAACAAACATTTTTACGCTAAGGTCGTACCCATTCTCTAAACTACACACCTCAAATCAAATATTATCTTTATTCATTTAGTTTCTTAAATAAAGACAGCAACATTGTTAGTTGTTGTCAAATTTACTCGCAGTTTAGAGAACGATACAGTGGTCCAAGTGCATCTCATCTCATCTGTTATGTAATCTGTAAATCGTGTGATAATCATACAATGTAAATTATGTTAAGGTGGTTCGTTTCACAAATGGCGGGAAATTCAAATTTCAAACAGTTTTCTTGTCGTTGTAGCTAGGCCGGGTAATTATTGTAAACGGTCATGATGTTTGCGCAAATTGATTATTATTCTTTACAAAATCATGTAAAGTTATTTATGTCTGACTAGGGACCCACCCGCCCGGCTTCGCACGGGTGTAATTTACGTGCGAGGCCGGGGCGGGTCGCTAGTTATGTATATAAACCTTCCTTGAAAATGTATGTAACTGATGGTGAAAACCGCATCATAATCCGTTGCGTGGTTTAGGAGTTAGCGGCCATACAGACATACACACAGACAGACAAACAGACACGGAAAGCGACTTCAATTTATACTATGTAGAGAAGAGATAGAGATGCACATTTTTAATTAAATTTTTTAATAAACTATTTTTTGCTGTTTCATACGGTTTATTGACAAATGTAAGTAATAAGGTGCGTTACTGTTAAATAGTTGTGCATGATAATGTAAAGAACAACCAACAATTTGAGCAAACGCTGTTATTTTAAAATAATTATCCAGTAGCTACAAGGACAAAAAAATGAATTTCCCGCCATAGGTGAAACATGCCACCTTAAAGAGTAAATACAATAACTCTCAATATAAAACACGTTTTTTAAGATTCTGTATCTCAAAAGGAAAAAACCGGCCAAGTGCGAGATGGACTCGCGCACCGAGGGTTCCGTACAAACTTGTCCAAGTATTATAAGTTCAATAGTTCGCCCATCGAAGACTAATTCCGTTTTTCCGATTAAGTATCTCAAAAACATATATTACAACTAGCTTCCGCCTGCGGCTTCGCCCGCGTTATTCAAGGGAATAACTAAGGAGTTCTCTGCAAAAAGCTTTATTTTAGGATGCTACTAAATACGTTTTATGTATTTCATCCTGGATATTGATGGTCGGTAGGTACACGGTGCTTTATGAGCAGGAGATCTAAAGTTAAATTCCTGGCCTGGCTGGGCCGCTTGCGGCTCAGCGAACCACCGACCTAGAAAATTTTTTTTTTCTTTTTTGTACGTCACTTGTGCTTGACACTCGCCCTCGCGGGCCGCTTGCGGCCCAGCGAACCACGCAACCTAGAAAGTTTTTTTTTCTTTTTTGTACGTCACTTGTGCTTGACACTCGCCCTCGTGGGCCGCTTGCGGCCCAGCGAACCACGCAACCTAGAAAGTTTTTTTTTCTTTTTTGTACGTCACTTGTGCTTGACACTCGCCCTCGCGGGCCGCTTGCGGCCCAGCGAACCACGCAACCTAGAAAGTTTTTTTTTTTCTTTTTTGTACGTCACTTGTGCTTGACACTCGCCCTCGCGGGCCGCTTGCGGCCCAGCGAACCGCGCGACCTCAAAAAGTTTTTTTTTCTTTTTGGTAAGTCACTTGTGCTTGACACTCGCCCTCGCGGGCCGCTTGCGGCCCAGCGAACCACGCAACCTAGAAAGTTTTTTTTTCTTTTTTGTACGTCACTTGTGCTTGACACTCGCCCTCGCGGGCCGCTTGCGGCCCAGCGAACCACGCAACCTAGAAATTTTTTTTTTCTTTTTTGTACGTCACTTGTGCTTGACACTCGCCCTCGCGGGCCGCTTGCGGCCCAGCGAACCGCGCGACCTCAAAAAGTTTTTTTTTCTTTTTGGTAAGTCACTTGTGCTTGACACTCGCCCTCGCGGGCCGCTTGCGGCCCAGCGAACCACGCAACCTAGAAAGTTTTTTTTTCTTTTTTGTACGTCACTTGTGCTTGACACTCGCCCTCGCGGGCCGCTTGCGGCCCAGCGAACCACGCAACCTAGAAATTTATTTTTTTCTTTTTTGTACGTCACTTGTGCTTGACACTCGCCCTCGCGGGCCGCTTGCGGCCAAGCGAACCACGCAACCTAGAAAGTATTTTTTTTTCTTTTTTGTACATTACTTGAGCTTGACACTCGCCCTCGCGGGCCGCTTGCGGCCCAGCGAATCACGCGACCTCAAAAAGTTTTTATTTTCTTTTTGGTAAGTCACTTGTGCTTGACACTCGCCCTCGCGGGCCGCTTGCGGCCCAGCGAACCACGCAACCTAGAAAGTTTTTCTTTTTCTTTTTTGTACGTCACTTGTGCTTGACACTCGCCCTCGCGGGCCGCTTGCGGCCCAGCGAACCACGCAACCTAGAAAGTTTTTTTTTTCTATTTTGTACGTCACTTGTGCTTGACACTCGCCCTCGCGGGCCGCTTGCGGCCCAGCGAACCGCGCGACCTCAAAAAGTTTTTTTTTTCTTTTTGGTAAGTCACTTGTGCTTGACACTCGCCCTCGCGGGCCGCTTGCGGCCCAGCGAACCACGCAACCTAGAAAGTTTTTTTTTCTTTTTTGTACGTCACTTGTGCTTGACACTCGCCCTCGCGGGCCGCTTGCGGCCCAGCGAACCACGCAACCTAGAAAGTTTATTTTTTATTTTTTGTACGTCACTTGTGCTTGACACTCGCCCTCGCGGGCCGCTTGCGGCCCAGCGATCCACGCAACCTAGAAAGTTTTTTTTTTCTTTTTTGTACGTCACTTGTGCTTGACACTCGCCCTCGCGGGCCACTTGCGGCCCAGCGAACCACGCAACCTAGAAATTATTTTTTTTTCTTTTTTGTACATTACTTGAGCTTGACACTCGTCCTCGCGGACCGCTTGCGGCCCAGCGAACCACGCAACCTAGATTTTTTTTTTCTCTTATTTTACGTCACTTGAACTTGACACTCGCCCTCGCGGGCCACTTGCGGCCCAGCGAACCACGCAACCTAGAAAGTTTTTTTTTTCTTTTTTGTACGTCACTTGTGCTTGACACTCGCCCTCGCGGGCCACTTGCGGCCCAGCGAACCACGCAACCTAGAAATTATTTTTTTTTCTTTTTTGTACGTCACTTGTGCTTGACACTCGCCCTCGCGGGCCACTTGCGGCCCAGCGAACCACGCAACCTAGAAATTATTTTTTTTTCTTTTTTGTACATTACTTGAGCTTGACACTCGTCCTCGCGGACCGCTTGCGGCCCAGCGAACCACGCAACCTAGATTTTTTTTTTCTCTTATTTTACGTCACTTGAACTTGACACTCGCCCTCGCGGGCCACTTGCGGCCCAGCGAATCGCGCGACCTAGAAAGTTTTTTTTTCCTTTTTTGTACGTCACTTGTGCTTGACACTCGCCCTCGCGGGCCACTTGCGGCCCAGAATTTTTTTTTTTACGTCACTTGTGCTTGACTAACCCTCGCGGGCCGCTTGCGGCTTGCTAAATATGTTAAAAAGTTACGGAGTTGAATGATTGAAATTATCCTACAGGAACTTACATTTTGTTGGTTGGTTTGGTTGGTTGGTTGGCCTTAGTTTTAATCCAGGGAATATGCTACCTCCATACCAAATTTTATCGAAATCCGTTAAACAGTCACAGAGTTGAGTGATTGATGTTATACTACAGGAACCATAATTTTTTTTTCGGGGTAAAAAGTAACTCATGTGATAATCCAAAGAATATGGTACCTTCATACCAAATTTCATCGAAATCTGTTAATTCAGGGAATATGATACCTCCATACCAAATTTCATCTAAATCGGAGCAGTAGTTTCGGCGGTGACTTCAGCCAAACATACACACTTACACACAAACTTTCGCATTTATAATATTAGTAGATAAGATTATTATAGTGTAGCTGAAATTTTATTGTGGTTAGTTTCTATAGCAGTATTACTTAAGTAAAAAATAAAAATGTTATTTGATTAATTGCTTATGTTTTAAATTTGAACCAAATCTATAGGTGGTGAACGAAAAAGGAATGAATAGTGCCGCATTGTATATCGAAGATACAAGAAAAAGGGTCTTGACAGACGGACAGACAGACAGACGGACAACAAAGTGATCTTATAAGGGTTCTGTTTTTTTCCTTTTGGGGTACGGAACCCTAAAAACGAACTGAAGTTGAAATATTAAAAGACAAACTTAACTTTGTAGTTGACAATTAGGCTCTTCGATACATTCCAACTACAAGATGTAAGTTTGTAATAGTAAAATAATTATTTTTAAATGATATAACTTCAAATTTGTATTTTTCGGATTTATTCCTATATATGTGCTATGTGAACTTACTTTTTGTAAAATTTCATGATTCTAGGTCAACGGAAAGTACCCTATAGGTTTTGATTTCCCTGTAAAATCGCAAAATATGCGACATAAACGTTCATATCTTTTGATTGAGTAAACTTACAACTTTTATTTTTTTACAGCCGAAAGAAACCGTAGACCTAAGTATTTATTATAAATTTCAACTTGATACCTTTACGCGTTCTTGAGAAAAAGGGTCTTGACAGACGGACAGACGGACAGACGGACAACGAAGTGATCCTATAAGGGTTCCGTTTTTTCCTTTTGAGGTACGGAACCCTAAAAACGGAACCCTTATAGGATCACTTTTTTTGTCCGTCTGTCAAGACCCTTTTTCTCAAGACCACATAGAGGTATCAAGTTAAAATTTATATAAAATACTTAGGTCTACGGTTTCTTTTAGCTGTGAAAAAATCAAACTTGTAACTCTACGCAATCAAAAGATATGAACGTTTATGTCGCATATTTTTGTATATTTTGCGAGTTCACAGGGGAATCAAAACCTATAGGGTACGTCCCGTTGACCTAGAATCATGAAATTTGGCAAGAGGCAAAGTCTCACAGCACATATAAAGGAATAAATCCGAAAGTCATAAATTTGAAGTTGTATAATTTAAAAATAATTGTTTTGCTATTACAAACTTAAATTTTGTCGTTGGAATGTATGGATAAACCTTATTGACCACTACAAAGTTAAGTTTGTCTTTCAAAATATATTTTTTTTTGTTTGTTTGGACTCACGCTCTGAAGGTTCCATCCAACGGAACCCTCAGAGCACGAGTCCTACTCGTACTTGTCCGGTTTTTTATATTTTTTATGATGTCTGCTAATACCTTGGCTGCGATGCAGAGGTACTTGAAGAATCTCTGGTGTGCCCCCCAGAACTGCGCCCATATGACCTTCCTCCACTTATGCGATGGATTCACCATCTCCACCCCAACTTGAAATGTTTGCACCGCTCTCACCCACTGAGGACAAAACAAATATGTTTTTATATTGCATCTTCTCGATGTTGAGTGAAGCCCTGGGGGTTAGACAAGAGCCACTTTACGTTAGCGTTAACGCGTGCGGAAATATGAAATTCTATGAAAATAACATTGACAATGACATTAGCATAATTTCTCTCAAGCTAATGTCATTGTCAATGTTATTTTCATAGAATTTCATCTTTCCGCAGGCGTTAACGCTAACAGAAAGTGGCTCTTGTCTAACCCCCAGGGCTTCACTCAACATCGAGAAGATAATGTCATTTTCATACAATTCCATTTTAAATTATTATAACACCGGCTTGCACTCACGATTATGTTTTATCGGTCGAGACGATCGACCGGTTTCGGAGCCATTAGAGCCCCTTCCTCAGGGAATACGCGATTCTGGATCACCCCCATACTCAAGAAAGTACCTTCTCTAGAATCGCGCTTATTGCCTGAGGAAGGGGCTCTAATGGCTCCGAAACCGGTCGATCGTCTCGACCGATAAAAACATAATCGTGAGTGCAAGCCGGTGTTATAATAATTTATAATGAATCCTCACGCGAGTCTTAATGAAGCAATTCCATGTTTCCGCAGGCGTTAACGCTAACAGAAACTGGCTCTTGTCTAGCCTCTCTGGAAGGAGAGTCGAGCCTTACTACATAGCATCATGTCACCTACCAGCGCTACTGCCTTGTCGTATGTGTTTCGAAAAGATATGCTGAGTGGAACCTCCTCGATCTTGAAGGTGACTCCGTGGAAGGAAAGCTGCCGCGCGATGTACATGCCTCGCAGCTTCATGTCCATCGCCACTATCTCCATGGCACCCACACCTCTGGAAAATAAACAAAATCGTTTATGTCTTCCTTAAACTGGAATTAGTATTTCAACTGGCGGACAAAGAATATGGCCTGGACAAAACCAATTAAATGCTAGGCGGGTTGACTGGTGTTTCATTTATTACAAATAACAGGCTTAAGGATGGATACAATTAAATCAACCCTCAATTTTGACTATATTGAGAGCAAGACTCAATTGGCTGCCAAAAAGCTGGGAATCCTATCAAAGATGCGACGGTACTTCACGTCGGAACAGATGCTATCACTGTACCAAGCACAAGTTTGGTCGTGCATGGAGTACTGCTCTCACCTTTGGGATGGATCAGCTAAGTACCAGCTTGAGGAATTGGAGTCTATAGAGAAACGTGCCAAGAAGCTCATCAGCAATGAATCCTTAGTTCGGACTAAGCTTCTTAGTCTTGAGCATCGACGTAAAGTTGCTAGTCTATCGATTTTTTATCGGATACATTTCGGAGAGTATGCATCGGATCTTCACGATCTAATTCCCTCCTGCCCATTTTTCTATCTGACTGATAGAGCGGGCACGAAAAATCGTCACCGCTTTATGGTTGATATTCCGAAAACACGTACGAAGCGCTTTGATCGTCACCTTAGTCGTTTTATTTGTTTAAACCCGCATACATAAACCCTAAAACAATATCACTCCTTTTTTTGGCAGACAAAGCCTCAAGCACCGGCGTAAAGTAGCTTGTCTGTCTATTTTCTATCGGATACATTTCGGTGAGTGTGCGCAAGAGCTTCATGACCTTATTCCACCCTCCCCCCTTTTACTACAGGACAAGTAGAAGGAATGCACACTACCACTCCTTCCTCGTGAAGATTTCAAAGATTCGTACACAACGATATGGGTCGTCTTTTATGATATACTGCTCAAGAATGGACCTCCCTGCCGTCCTCCATGTTTCCTGAGAAATACAATCTAGGCATATTCAAGTGAATTGATAATTCTAGATCAACATGTTCCATTCTCGGCCATACCATCCCTATTTACCTTGGTCACGCCATTACTTGAGAAAGAGTTTACCGATTTCATTTTTTTTTTTTCTTATAGTTTGTAAAAGTTTCTTACGGAAAGAAAAATGCGCAGAAAATAGGAAAAAATCAGAAAACTTAATGACGATTTTAACTCGCGGGTGAAACCGCGGGATGCAGCTAGTATATGTATAAAAAGTTAAAAGTCATGTATAAAGCCACTTACCTCCTTTCTACGGCGACCAAAAAGTCTTTAAACGTGGGGAAGGGCGTCCCTTCGCCCCATATCCCGAGGCGCACCATATACGCCATGTTTTTGGGCTCGGAAGCGCCCGTGGCGGAGGCGTACACAAGCCGGGCCTTGGGCAGCAATTTCTGGAGATTCAGCACGGCCAGTCCTGTCTTGGAAGGC
The DNA here is from genome assembly GCA_932305915.1 of Agriopis marginaria. Lineage (NCBI taxonomy): Eukaryota > Metazoa > Arthropoda > Insecta > Lepidoptera > Geometridae > Agriopis > Agriopis marginaria. Next base: position 1,357,107 of record OW029935.1, read on the forward strand.
TTTGTGGCCGTCACGGGGCAGAGGTTCTTCGCTCTGTGACACTCGTCGAATACGATCTGACGGTACAAGGTTAAGGAAATAACGAGAAACATGGCTGACATTATTAATAAAACCGGCCAAATGCGAGTCGGGCTCGCTCACTCAGAGTTCCGTACCACCACAAAATACAACAATGTCGTCCAAGCAGCGAAATTCATCTACTCGTTCACTCACTCACTCATTCGCTCACTCACTCATTCACTCACTCGCTCACTCAGTGCATCACGAAATCTCGAAAACTACTTGACCTACGAAGCTGAAATTAGGCAGGTAGATTTATTTATGGGATGTAGAGGTCCGCTAAGAAAGGATTTTTCGAAAGGGGGGTTTTTTTGAGAGGGGCAAATGACGGTTGAAAGTTTGTATGAAAGTTCTTTATTTATGATGTTAGGAAAATGAAATTTGGTATTCAGGTGGTAATGGCTTGAAATAAAATAATTACTGTAAAAAAATCGGAAAAGATGGATTAAGGAGCCGAAATGGGGGTTTTAATTTATTGTTGATGGTTTTCTAATTACGAAGCTGAAATTTGGCAACTATATTACTTATAGGGTGTAGAGGTACGCTAAGAAAGGATTTTGCGAAAGGGCTGAATTAAGGAAGTCAAAATGGGGTTGTAATATTATATAAGTCTACGCGTACGAAGTCGCGGGCAACAGCTAGTAATAAATAATGGTAAAGTGTGAGTCGGTGTATGGCAGCGTGGCTCAGTAATAGGGTCCCGTTTGTACCCTTTGGGTAATGGAACCCTAAAAAACGAACTTAGTAAAAAACAATTCAGAAAAAAGTGTGAGTAAAAATTTAAGAATGATAGATCCGTAGAAAGTTTTTTTTTTTAAATATAAATAGGCTTGCGCTTGGCCGCCAACCGCCTGATGTTAAGCGATGATGCGGCCTACGATGGAGCACGCTTGCCGAGAAGAAACCTATTCACTCGCGACTTGAAGACACCCAGATTGTAACTATATCTCTATTTTATTTTATTTTTTATATTTATTTACTCGGAGTTTCTTTGCGCGATAAAATCCGAAACGTAGATATTCGCCAAAGAAACAGAGTCACCGACATAGCTGTTAAAATTTGCAAGTTGAAGTGGCAATGGTCAGGCCACATCGCTCGAAGAACCGATGACCGATGGGTAAGAAAGGTTCTGGAGTGGGGACCACGAACCGGAAGACGCAGCGTAGGGAGGCCTCCCACTAGATGGACCGACGACATTGTGAGAGTCGCGGGCATCCAGTGGATGCAAAAGGCAGGCTGTCGTTCAGTGTGGAGGTTAAAGGGGGAGGCCTATGTTCAGCCTGTGGACGTCTTCTGGCTGATGATGATGATTTATTAATTTTAGGTTGTCTTTATATTTATTTAGTAAAGGATACGCATCCGTCGAATTCAGTTCCGCACCATGCGACGAGCTGCTTCAGTCGAGTGTTGTATTGCACGTCCTTGGCGGTCGTGAACCCGATGAGAGACGAGTATGTGCAGAACACGATGCCGTCCGAGAGGGAGCCGTTGTTGGCCGACGATATCGCATTGTACCTCATCTGCATACATTTACAGGGTTATAAGAACACCTTTCTTTTAACATCGGTCTAGGCTAACGTTTGACCGCGATCTCGCCTGATGGAAAGCGATGATGCCGTCGAAGATGGAGAACGTTTGCCTAGGATTAACCTATTAACTCTAGACTTGAACTCTAAGATTGTAATGCTGCGGAAACACAGACAGAGGCAAGGCGTTCCTTTTTTTTTTTTTTTTTTTTTTATAGTAGATAGGCTTGCCCTTGGCCGCCATCTCGCCTGATGTTAAGCGACGATGCGGTCTACGATGGAGCACGCTTGCCTAGAAGAAACCGATTCACTCTCTACTTGAAGACACCCAGATTGTAACTAACGCAAAACCATTGTTTTGCTGTTCCAATTAAGAAAGAGCATGATCAAAGAAAACAAGGTCTTCTACTCTGGCAGTTGTCCCAGAATGACGTCACTGTCCAGTTGCCACTTTATCCAATCAGCTGTTACGTGGTGTGTAGTCATCTCTCTCGAACCTGTTGTAAATTGACATCATGACATCATTGCGGGACGCCCACGTGGACATTTTTTCTCGGATTGCTATACCTGGCGGAGTGTATTATTATACCATGAGAAAGAGGAGTCAAAACGCTTGGTGCGAAAAAATGGCGTTTCGACTAATTAAGGGTGACGCTTTGGTGTTTTTCTGTATGGCCGCTAACTCCTCCTACACCACGCAACGGATTTTGATGCGGTTTTCACCATCAGTTAGATACATTTTCACGGAAGGTTTATATATATAACTAGCGACCCGCCCCGGCTTCGCACGTAAATTACACCCGTGCGAAGCCGGGCAGGCGGGTCGCAGTTTGTAATACATGGAACATTAGGACACATGCCTATTGAACGGCTCACCTCTTTGAGTGGATACACCTCTATGTTCCCAGCGCCAATGTCCCTGAGGTCCCGTTCCGCGTCGTACTTGAGGTCGTTAGAGACGGAGACCCAGACGGCGCGCTTGCGTCCCCTCAGGTAGTTCTCGAAGATGATGCCGGCGATCGTGCGACCCTTGCCCACGCCCGCGCCGTCACCTGCATATACGGAACCATAAGAACCATATCTATACAATTGCGACCCGCCCGCCCGGCTTCGCACGGGTGTAATTTACGTGCGAAGCCGGGGCGGGTCGCTAGTTATACATATAAATCTTCCTTGAAAATGTATCTAACTGAAGGTGAAAACCGCATCAAAATCCGTTGCGTGGTTTAGGAGGAGTTAGCGGCCATACAGACATACAGACAGACGCGGAAGGCGACTTCAATTTATACTATGTAGAGATATAATTGTATATATATATAATTGTATAGATATGGTTCTATGGTTCTATAAATTTGTACGTATATATTTTAGTCTGTGTTTAGGCATTTAGTTAGTAACATTTAACGGGAGAGGCCATTGGCTCCCGAAACACAGTATTTATTACTAGTTCGGAGCCAATGGGTTCGTTTATATTATTTTGTAAATTTTTATAATGCCCAATAAATTAATTTGTATTTGTATAAGACCGCGTTTCGACGCCAACAGCAGCGGTAATAAACTAACACGGCACAAAGAGAGTTTCTAACATACGCTAAGGGGCTTTCGTAGCATCGAAACCGCTGCCCGATTCCTTTTTAGGGTTCCGTACCTTAAAAGGAAAAAACGGAACCCTTATAGGATCACTCAGTTGTCCGTCTGTCTGTCCGTCTGTCCGTCTGTCAAGACACTTTTTCTCAAGAACGCGTAAAGGTATCAAGTTGAAATTTATACTAAATACTTGGGCCTACGGTTTCTTTCGGCTGTAAAAAAATAAAAGTTGTAAGTCAACGCAATCAAAAGATATGAACGTTTATGTCGCATATTTTGAGATTTCACAGGGAAATCAAAACCTGTAGGGTACTTCCCGTTGACCTAGAATCATGAAATTTGGCGAAAGGCAAGGTCTCATAGCACATATATAGGAATAAATCTGAAAGTTAGAAATTTGAAGTTATATCATTTAAAAATAATAATTTTGCTATTACAAACTTACATTTTGTAGTTGGAATGTATAGATGAACCTTATTGTCAACTACAAAGTAAAGTTTGTCTTTCAATATTTCAACTTTAGGTTTTTTTTTTGGACTTTCGCTCTGAGGGTTCTGTCCAACGGAACCTTCAGAGCACGAGTCCTACTCGTACTTGTCCAGTTTTTTTTTTTTTTTTTAATTTGAATCGAAAGTCCGCAAAACTGGAAATACATTGTGAACTATCTTTAAATTAACGAACAGTACTTAATATCTAACTAAATGTATTTCCTTCTAGACGTGGACCTAGCACTCATGTTACATCTAGGTATGATAAGTCATTCTGTTCCAAGTGTATAATTTCTGGTGTGAACAATAAAGTGTAGCTATCTGATTACGGTACCTGAGGTCTTACAGCCAACGGCTAACGCGGTGTCAAACTAACGTTAAATCCGCTCAGTCGGAAAATCTTTGGCCGTATCACCCCCCCCCCCCCCCCCCCCTGTAACACTTAATCACAATCGCGCTATCCTGCTCTGTATATCTATCGTATAGCCGCTATACGATTGTGATTTGATTGTGATTGTGACGCTATACTATAGCGTAAGTAGGAAAATGCGACCGGAATGTCGATTAAAATTGCGTTTGACGGTTACTGTAATCAGGCTGCCGCGGCTGCCTGTAGCAGTAAATGTCTGCTACAGATTACATTAACAGACTCCTACCGAGTTCCAACCTTTACTTGAGCTCCCATCAGACCATTCACTAAAAAATTAAAAAGGCAAAAGGGCAAAAGTGGAAGACGCATTCGAATTCTAAACTGCAGGGCAGGGGTTCAAATCCCAACAATGAGTTTGAGCGTGAAGGAAATCCTCGTAAGGAAACCATAGTTTCTTCTTCATGCAGTTTCTTCTAGGCAAGCATGCTCTCTCGTAGACCGCATCATCACTTAACATCAGGCGAGTTGGCGGTTAAATGCAAGCCTTTTTTTTTACCCGTCACGTATCAGCTGAATTGTGGTCAAACATGAAAAAAAAAACCCAGGGAATCGCTGGCTCACTATTACAAGGTTCTATGTTATTTTCTTACACGTTTTGTAATTTAAATTTTAAAATTTTGTCTTTCATAAATATTGACTTAGCAGGGTATAGGCTTGAGAGAGATACTTTCACTCAAGCATATACCATGGTAAGTCAATATATGTGAAAGTCAAATTTTTTAAATTGAAATTACAGAACGGGTAAGAAAATAACATAGAACCTTGTAATAGTTAGCCAGCGGAATGTGTTAATACGCACCTATAAGGAAGCCCGCTCGCGTACCATCACGCAGAGAATGCTCGTGGGCTTGCGACGCGTACACGACCGCCTCCAGCTGCAGCGCCGACAGTAGACCGCCGCGGATGGTCAGCTCGGGCAGCGACAGCTGGTAGGTGATGTCGGCAGACTCCACGGAGGAAAGCGAAGCTGTCTCCACCACCTGGTCGGGGTGATCGCATGGCTCGCACTTCAGGTGCGACCCGTTCACTGCAATACAAATCGTCATCATCATTTCAGCCATAGGACGTCCACTGCTGGACATAGGCCTCCCCCATCGATCTCCAAAAGGGCTGGTTGGAAGCGGCCTGCATCCAGCGTTTCCCTGCGGTCTCTTTTAGGTCGTCCGTCCATCTTGTGGGTGGGTGGGTGGCAATACAAATACTCTTCTTGTATTGAAGCCAAGAAGCGTAATCTATACTAATATTATAAAGAGGAAAGATTTGATTGTTTGTTTGTTTGCATTGAATAGGCTCCGAAACTACTGAACCGATTTGAATTTTTTTTTCACTGACGGGAAGCTACACTATCCCCGGGTGACATAGGCTATAATCTATACTCGTGCGAAGCTGGGGCGGACCGCTAGTCTATATATATAAAAGCGAAATTCATCTACTCATTCACTCATTAAACACGAAATCTCGAAAACCACTTGACCTACTAAGCTGAAATTTGGCAAGTAGATTCTTTATGGAGTGTAGAGGTCCGCTAAGAAAGGATTTTGCGATAGGGCCGTATTAAGGGGGGCAAATGGAGGTTGAAAGTTGGTATGAAAGTCCTTTGTTTTTGATGTTAGGGACATGAAATGTAGTATTCAGACTATTGGTTTAAAATAAATAAATTCTGTATAAATGTTTTTCCTGAAAAGACGGACTAAGGAGGGGAAAGGGGGGTTGAAATATTTTATGAAAGTCTACGCGTACGAAGTTGCGGGCAACAGCTAGTCAAGTATAAATATACATTTATATGAATACTTTATAGGTGCAAAGCTACTTGTAATGTGTATTAGTTATATTCTGAAGGTGGGAGAAATTTTCGCAAGTTCAGTTTGAGGTTTACTGGTCAGGGTCCGAAGGCCCCTGACTTGCGGGCCCCGGTGTAATGCACCACTTAGCCCTCCGATAGCTACGCCACTGTGTAGAGGTCTGCTAAGAAAGAATTTAGCGAAAGGACTAACACCCGACAAATGGGGGTTGACAGTTAGTGGTAGTGTGCGTACGAAGTGGCGCTGAGTTAATAACTTACATTTGGCCGGCTTGTACACCGCATACGTTTCCGCGACGCCCATCTCTTCTTCCTCGGCGTCACCTTCTTTATCTTTCTAAACATAAAATACAAATTTTTACAAAATATCATTTACTAGCGACCCGCCCGCCCACCCGGCTTCGCACGTCAATTACACCAGTGACGCGGGGCGGGTCGCTGGTTATATATATAAACTGATGGTGAAAACCGCATCAAAATCCGTTGCGTGGTTTAGGAGTTAGCGGCCATACAGACATACAGACAGACAGACGCGGAAAGCCATTTTATTTATACTATGTAGAGATAGAGACTAAATCATATAAAGATAACAATCTTTAATGCACATTATTACTTACATTTGTCGATAAACTATTTTTTATTGTTTCAAACTGTTTATTGACAAATGTAAATAATATGGTGCGTTACTGATAAATAGCTGTACAAGATAATATAAAGAACAGAAAACGATTTGCGCAAGCACCGAGTCACGTCCAATAATTACCCCGACCTAGCTACAAGGACAAGAAAACCGAATGAAATTTGAATTTCTCGCCATTTGTGAAACGTACCACCTTAAGTACCATAGCTTTCAAAAAGCTTGCGGGAGCTGGACTGCTCGGTGTATACACGCAACATAGTCATAAAATTTTATAATTTGTATATTTCTCTTGTAAACTCATTAGTTTTATGTAATATCAAATATAGTTAATAAAATAAATTGTAAAAGTTTACAAAGGGCACGGACCCAGGAGTCCGTGGAGAATCAAAATAAACAAATTTCTTCTAGGCAAGCGTGCTCCACCGTAGACCACATCATCGCTTAACATCAGGCGAGTTGGCGGTCAAGCGCAAGCCTATTATTTATATAAAAAATATTTCTACCTTCAACCTAGCCGAGCTCCACTCAGCATTTATTTCCTAAGTACCGTACCTCTTTTCTTATTAATGTGCACAAATGTTATCATTTAAAGTGGCCAGCAGGCCTAGCATGGGCTGTGGATAAATTGTCTTTCCACCGTTTTTATCCACGCCTAGACGCGACAAAGCTAGAATATGGATACGTTTGTCTTTTTCTCGCGGGATAAAAATGGTGGAAAGACAATTTGTCCACGGCCCGTGCTAGGCCTGCAGAGGGCCAGAAGGAACTGTACAGTGTACACTGCAATACAGGCTCTAACGAGATCTAGTGCAGGGTATAGTGATTCTAAAGGTACACCACTATACACCTAAGCAAATATTTATATACTAATAATGTTACCGGCCCTTTTGGAGATCGATGGGGAGGCCAATGTCCAGCAGTGGACGTCCTATGGCTGAAATGATGATGATGATGAATAATGTTACCAACACCAGTGTTTAAACGAAATAAAAAACTTATTATTATTACTTATTATAGCTTTGGTGGATTCCCGCACTAGCAGTCGTTCTGGAATATTGTCTAGTGTGGAAGGAAGGTTTGAGCAGTACTCACGTCAGACAAGCTAGCGGAGGGCGGCAGCCGGGTCACGGCTGACCGTCTGTCGTTCACAATTGCTGTGGGGAATAAAAGAAGGGCATTACTTGCATATACTGTGGGCAATTACAATCTTCATTGTTTTCTTATAGTATTCAACATACTAATAATATAAACTAGCTGTTGGCCGCAACTTCTAATAATCACCACCACCTGGTCGGAGTGATCGCATGGCTCGCACTTCAGGTGCGACCCATTCACTGCAATACAAATCGTCCGGTGGGCTATGTCGGTAACTTTCGTCTACGGATCTCCTCATTTAAAAGAGACCTAAAAGAGACCGCAGGGAAACGCTGAATGCAGGCCGCTTCCAACCGGCCCTTTTGGAGATCGATGGGGGAGGCCTATGTCCAGCAGTGGACGTCCTATGGCTGAAATGATGATGATGATGATGATTATTGATTTAGTTTTGGTATAAAACACTTACGCATAGCATCTTCCATATCCGATAAGCCCTCCATGGGGCTGGAGGGTCGCTCGCGGCGGGCCCGCGCCCCCCGTCCACGCGACCCGCGCCTCTTGCGCGTCTTCTCCATACTCTGCACCGCTTTCACCCGGCTCGATAATTCTAACTTATGTGGCATAGATACTGCCGCTGAAACAACAAAAAATATCACGTCATTCTACAGGCAGACTATCTGTAGTCAGGGACGGACACAGGGAGAGTGGCATAGGGGCAATAGATTCAACTCAACTTTTCGAATCGATTCAGGTCACTTGTACAGCATACTCATATCAGGAAGCTTTATTTTAGGTTTTTTTTTACTACAGGAGGGTTAGACAAGACCCACTTTTCAGTTAGCGTTAACGCCTGCGGAAAGATGAAATTGTATGAAATTGACATTGACAATGACATTAGCTTGAGAGATGTTATCTCAAGCTAATGTCATTTTCATACAATTTCATAATTCCGCAGGCGTTAACGCTAACAGAAAATGGATCTTGTCTAACTCCCCAGGTGAATTTCTACTTCTCAGTTAATATATAAAGATATAACAAGCCGCGTGCGCATACTTAGGATCACTAGCAAGCAACCCGTACCGTAACCACATCCACTTGATATGAACATAAATCCTTAAAATTGGAAAATAGAATATAGAAATTCAACCCAAGGGTGTAAAACCATTGGGTGGAATTTCTAAAACGCTGAACACGTAATTTTCCTACTAACAATAGGCTAAATACCTACCAATTTTAGTGGTTCTATCTACAAAATGAAGGAACGGAATTACAAAATTTCACTCATTTTATATACACAAGGGATAAATTTGCAAAAATATTGAAGCATGGTTTTTTATTTTCTGACCGTAAAGTTCTAACCTATCAAATATCATGGATTTAACTTAAGTTAAATAGTCTAGCTAAAAATTGATGAATTTCTATATATTCTTAAATATATTATTTTACCATCCCTATATATATAAATAATTAATTTCGAAAAATATTTATTTCAGTGTGTCAGAAAATAAATATTCTAATTTAATTTAATTAGCTTCATCAGTCGACGGCAATGAATCAGCAAGGACAAACTGTTATGTTATATCTATACATACATGAACTAAATATAGAATAATATAATCAATATCGATCAAAGTTTCAAATTATCGAAGTTTCTAGTCTAGCTCTGAACCTTGTCAGAATGCCTCCCCACCCCAAAATGAAATCCTGGAGTCGTCCCTGTGGGCTCTTACATTTTGTTCAGATAAAAACGAGATGGTTCTAATCTAGTTTTTATATTATTAGACCACAAAACTGGATAATTATTTTAACTTATACACTTAAGGTGAAACGTTTTACCTATGGCGGGAAATTTAAATTTAAAACAGTTTTTTTGTCCTTGTAGCTAGGCCGGGTAATTATTTTGAAATGACACAGCGTTAGCGACAATAGTTGGGTGTTTTTTACATTGTCATGTACAGTCATTTATTAGTAAAGCACCATATTACTTACATTTGTCAATAAACCGTTTGAAACAGCAAAATATAGTTTATTGACATATGTAAGTAATAATGTGCATTAGATATAAATAACTTTACATGATTTTGTAAAGAATAATAATCAATTTGCGCAAACATCATGGTTGTTTACAATAATTACCCGGCCTAGCTACAAGGACAAGAAAACTGTTTGAAAGTTGAATTTCCCACCATTTGTGAAACGAACCACCTTAACATAATTTACATTGTATGATTATCACACGATTTACAGATTACATTACAGATGAGATGAGATGCACTTGGACCACTGTATCATTCTCTAAACTGCGAGTAAATTTGACAACAACTAAGAAACTAAATGAAAAAGACAATATTTGATATGAGGTGTGTAGTTTAGAGAATGGATACGACAGCAACTACGACGGTACAAAGAAAGAAACGTGTATGCTAAGCTGAAAGGGGGCCATGGACAAAGACCATTGACAAAAAGTTTAAAACAGCTGATTTCAGGGTTGGTCTCATGGTCGAAGTTCATATTAAGAACTTCGACCAAAATAAAATGAATGGACGGGCCATAACCATTGAACTTGCTCAGTAAAAACGAGGCAAAACCGTCGGACATATTTCAACACCTAATCATAACCATGTACATACAGTACATTTGTTACAAAAAATAGAGAGCGGTTTTTGATGTGTATTTACACTTCAGGAAATTGAGATGTTTCGTTATCATGTAACAATAGACAAGTGTCGCAAACCCTACGGATAGAAACCGACTGAAACGAAGTGAGTTCCGGCGCTCATTTTTTAATCTTCAAAAATGCGCTTGTTCTGGGCCCGTCCATTCATTTTATTTTGGTCGAAGATTAAGAGTACAATGACCCAATTTTAGCTTAGCATACCCATCTAACTGTGTGTTTCGCGCAATGACTGTCAGTGACGTCGCAACGTTTTTCTCGCTCGCACATCTAATGTGCAAGCGAGCAGCGAGAGCAAGAAAACAGAATAGTAATGAAAAATGGTGAAAACTCACGAAACATGTTATCTAGATCTTCGTCGTCGTTTCGCAACGTCTGTTCGTGGATCGAAGTAATGTCGTTAATCCTTCCTAAACACATAAAGTAAATATTTATTACTGAAACGATATATATTATACACATCATTCGACAACCATAATTTCACCTAACTTTAAGTTTAATTTTGCAACAAACATAATTTCGCCTAACGTTAACTTTAATTCAACTACAAACACAATTTGGCCTAACATTAACTTTAATTTAACTGCAAACATAATTTTGCCTAATGTTAACTTTGGTTTAACAACAAAACATAATTTCGCCTAACGTTTACTTTGATTTAACTACAAACATAATTTTGCCTAATGTTAACTTTGGTTTAACAACAAAACATAATTTCGCCTAACGTTTACTTTGATTTAACTACATACATAATTTTCCCTAATGTTAACTTTGGTTTAACAAAAAATATATAATTTCGCCTAACGTCAACTTTGATTTAACTACAAACATAATTTTGCCTAACGTTAACTTTGGTTTAACAACAAAACATAATTTCGTCTTTAACTTTGATATTTTCGTAGACATTTCACTTCATATTTTTCGAAATTCTTTGAATAAACGTTTTTTCCAGATAACTGTTTATTTTTAATTATTCGAAAAATAGAACATATTTTTTTTTGGGAATAAGGCACATTAATGTCTTGATAATTTAAATAAAATACTCACGTAACATGCTATCAATATCCATGTTGTTAACATCATCATCGTCCAACGTTAAGTCCAGTGTCTGGTCCCAATCCATCTGCATTGCAGGACTAGTTTGTGTTGTAGGGTCTTCGTTTATATGCAGTGTTGGGCCACAACTACTTTGTGGTGTAGGATTTTCGTTTATATGCAGTATTGGGCCAGAACTAGTTTGTGATGTAGGATTTTCGTTTATATGCAGTGTTGGGCCACAACTAATTTCTGGTGTACGGTCTTCGTTTATTTGCAGTGTTGGACCACAACTACTTTGTGGTGTTGGATTTTCGTTTATTTGCAGTGTTGGACCACAACTACTTTGTGGTGTAAGATTTTCGTTTATATGCAGTGTTGGGCCACAACTACTTAGTGGTGTAGGATTTTCGTTTATATGCAGTGTTGGGCCATAACTCGTCTGTTCTGTAGGGTTCCAGTTTTTAATATGTGGTTCTAGGTCACAATTTTTCTGTGGTGTTAGGTTCTCATTAATGCAAGATGTAGGGTCCTTGTCTAAATTCAGTCTATGGTCATTAAAAGTTTGTGGTGATGAGTCGCAGTTCAACTGTGTTTTATGGTCTCCGTGTTGACCGTGTGAATCTGTCAGATCTACATTCATATGTGTTGAGGGATCCCAGTTTGTCTGTGGTATCGGGTTTATGTTTATATGAGTTGGTGGGTCTTGGCTCTGCAATAGTGTTGGGTCTTGGCTCTGCTGTAGTCCTGGGTCTCGGTTTAAGAACGAGCTGCATTTTGACGTACTGGCCCCATCGAATACCGAACTAGGCGATACTAACGTTTCGTCGGAGTTTGGAAACTCTCGTTTAGCTGACGACTGTGTCCAAAGATCTAAAGAAGAAATGTTGTTATTGCTGTAGGAAAAGAGCAAGCGCATAGGGACAGACTTTTAGCCGGTGGTAAGTTTATCCTCTACCTCTCAGTTACTAAGGGCACCAGCTTAAAGTCCATTCTCTGCGTTAAGTCAAATACTTACAACTCACTACTGGAGTGGTATTATTTTCTTCCGAACTCGTTGCATTTTCTTCCATTGTGTCATTTTCCATTGTAGTGTTTTCAGCTCTTGTCTCATAATCCGTTGATTTCTTTCGCTGAAATATAAAAGATTATTTGACAAACGATTTTTTTTTTTTTACTATTGTTAAAACCTACTATACGTCTGATTATAACTCAAAAATCCAAAAAAAACAAATAACGGGAAAATCTAAAACCCCGAACCCGATCGAATCGATCGGGATCGGGAATCGGGATTGAAATATCGGGAGCTCATTCCACAACCTTACCACTGTAAATATCCCGTAAATAATCATATAACTTTAGTGAACAACCGTGATAGTTTAAAACAGTGTGATTATAACTCAGTTATTTACCATTGTTAAATATCTTTAAGTCTTGTTATTTCACTAAAAAAGTTACTGTTAAATTTAAATATGTTTGCACAATATTGCTTGGCATTTATGTAACTGGTCAAAGTGTGGGTACTTCCTCAGATGAACTCTGTATAAGCCATAAGAGTTTAAAGACAATGTCATATGTCTTTGTGGTTCTTAGACATTCCTGGTTTTCCTCAAGATGTTTACCTTTACCGTTGTTAAGTGATGGCATCGAAACTGTACACAATTTATCGAAGTACTAAATAAGTAATTAGTGCAGGGTCGAGTACTGAACCGGGTGCCTCCAGATTTTATAGCGCCCGTGGTACCACTCGGCTACCATCGCTTCTTTATCTATACTAATATTATAAAGAGGATAGATTTGATTGTTTGTTTGTTTGCATTGAATAGGCTCCGAAACTACTGAACCGATTTGAAAAATTCTTTCACCGTTGGGAAGCTACACTATCCCCGGGTGACATCTATACTTCTATACTAATATTATAAAGAGGAAAGATTTGATTGTTTGTTTGCATTGAATAGGCTCCGAAACTATAGAACCGATTTGAAAAATTCTTTCACTGTTGGGATGCTGCACTATCCCCGGGTAACATAGGCTATATTGTATTTTCCAAAAAAATAGGGATCATTACTAAAACTCCAGTAATATAACCCAAGGTGTAAAAAAATAAGATTTACAATTTTAACTTTGCGTGTTTGACAGTTCTAAGACAGGACAACATCTGTCAGGTCAGCTAGTAGGCTATATATCTATACCCGTACGAAGCCGAGGCGGGCCGCTAGTCTGGATATAAAGCGAGTAAAGTGTGCGTACATTGTACATGATGTTGGTGGTGAACCTGGCGAGGGTGCGCAGCATGGTGGCCAGTGGGTGCGCGTTGCTTGAGCCGAGCAAGTCGCGCACATGTGCCGCCAGCTCTCCGCGCAGCGCCGGCAGCGCGCCGGTCACTACATTCACTACCACAAACAACACATATATAGAGTATTTGTATACTGTATGTAATTCCGCTTCTACGTCGCTTCAAGTACAATAAGAATTTTGGGATACATAATTTTTCTCTATATACAAATATAGAGATATGAAATATGTCTATATTTGTAATGCTAATTTTAGCCTATCGTCCGCTTTTGACTAACCTGTTGATAAGCGACGATGTGGTCGAAGATGAACGTTATGTGCCAAGAATAAAATAAATTACATAACCACTTGCGTTAGCGGCAGGATAAGGCGATTTTGTCACCACCGTGCGCGACGGGTTGGTAACTGTAGTAACCAGCGCTGTCCAGAGCCATCTATGCGTGGTTACTGTAGTCAGCAGAACTACTCAAGTGGATAAACAATGCTCGAGTGCGACAATTTGAAGCTTTATTACAAGTTAATTTAAATACAATATATTTATTTTATTATATATTTTAAGACAGCTTTTATAATATTACTTAAGATTTGGATGTTTCATACTTACTCAATTTGTCAGTGGCAGTTGGTTCATCACCAGATGCGAATTTTTCATCTAATTTCGATTTGTCAGTGTCGGTTAGTTCATAAATAACTGTCGAGTCACTGGAGCGTCTCGATCCACTCGGAGATGTCGCCAGATCGGTACACATCGGCCCACTGTCATCTGATTCTGATGAATCAACTGAGCAATGGCTGCTATTGCTGACTGGGCTCCCAGGCCGACTGCTATTGCTGACTGGGCTCCCAGGCCGACTGCTATTGCTGACTGGGCTCCCAGGCCGACTGCTATTGCTGACTGGGCTTGCAGGCCGACTGCTATTGTTGACTGGGCTCGCAGGCCGACTGCTATTGCTGACTGGGCTCGCAGGCCGGCTGATATCGCTGACTGGGTTCGCAGGCAAGATGGGCTTACTTACTGCAAACAAAGCTTGTAGATAAATACTGTTCAAACTATAAAATGTCATGGCCCAATGCAAATAAGACCTTCATTGAAAATAACCAATTCTCTAAACTTTTTTTATTTGGAGATAGATCTTTGTTTGCCCACCTAATGATATTTTCAGACAATGGACCCACCCTTCTCAAACAGTATTTTCTGAAATGGCCACTTCTAAAAGGATTTTCTCTGATGAAGGTAATTTCTCAAAAAGAGATCTGAAAATGTCCCTGCCCAACCTTATCTTAAAAACTTACTGGATTGAGCTCGCGTCACACCGCGACCGCGGCTGCGCCCGCGCCCGCGTGCTTGGCCGCGCCCGCGCCCTGTGCCGCGGACTGCCTTCCAGGCGGCTAAGAAAGCAGCATCCAAGGACTTAAGACCTGAAATGACACTTACATAAATACAAAACTGAATAGTTTGCAAATTAATTGAGTGTTTTGGGAAGTAGGCATTTTATTCACTTAGATATATACAGCCATATACAGTATTCACTTTAGTAATGGAATGGTATAATAATAAGTCATTTATTTCAGACAATATCCATATGTTACAAATTCAAAATTATGTTACAAAATTCTATTACTCTTCTATAACTATATTAATATTTTATATATATTTTTCTGAAATAAAATAATAATAATATAACTATTGTGGACATCCACAAAGAACAAAGGCGCGCTCGCCGGTCCACACAAATTGGCATTTTACGAGGTAAGGATTGCCTCTACATTATGTTATGTGATGCTAAGCAGTGTATTTAACTTACCTAAAAAGTCTTTCTTGGCACCGCGGCCGCGCGACCGTGAACCCCTTGAGCCCCGGCTGCGCTTGCGACTAACTGACTGCTTAGACACCGCCGACCGAGAACGTTTTGGCGCCATATCTGCAAATATTAATAATCCATGTGTGTACTTTGTTTAGTAGAGTTCCAATTTTTAATTTCTTTGCATACCCAAAGAGAATATAAGCACTTGATCGCGCACGAGTCACTATTTGCTTGTGCGAGATGTAAGCCACGTCGGTTGTGGGGGGAGACCTAAGTTCAGCAGTGGACGTCTTCTGGCTGATAATGATGATACCTATTTTTAAAGGAATCACCAGTCAAAATTTTACTCGCACACCTGTTATCCAACTTTAGATCGTCGGACCTCGCCTAGTTTTAACTTTATCATGCATTGGAGGATTTGATTACCAAGCCAAATAAATTCTGCTTAACTAGTCTATGAAACTTTTGAGACATATACCTACCTATCAAACTTCTCATTGGGGTTATGGTGTGTCGTCTACTAATATGCGACTGCAGGCAGCGCTACATCTTAAAAGATAATTTGAAATTCAAAAATAATACTTAAATACATCTCGATTGGCGAACTTTGTCGAAAACTTGGCAATGCTAAAATTTCGATGTTTACAAGGTGTAAGGTAAACATCGTGTAAGGTAATCAACATCGACTTAACTTACCTACTCTTTATTCACTGCCGTATATTTCATGGAAACTGGAAATATACGTACTTCGTACTTTTAAACAATAATACAGAAACTCCAGACACTTTTATATTTACATAGTTTATTCCTATAACCGGCCGCAAGTGCGTAGTGGTTCGAACGAAATATAGGTATTTCGCCGGTAAAACAAAGACTAGAATCTAGATTTCTTAGATACACATGAAAGAACACTGAACATAAGATAATATAATTTGGTATGATAGAATTATAGAAATGTATATTTATACAAATTTTGAATTTTTAGCATTTTTTTGCAATGTTTTTGGGTTTTTGCAGATTTCGTTTTTTTTTGGCAATTTTGGCAGACCAATTTTTTCTTTTTTCCCTTTTTTTCATGACCATTGATACAGAGTCCTTCAGTCATAATATTAATCAAGTTTACAAGATCTGTGACAATATTTTTTTTATATCTCTGTAAAATCTTTTTACGCTCATTATGGCTCATTGTCTGTGCTCATTGTGATGCAAGTCATAGCTCCATCGACTAGGTAATTGCTTAATTTAGCTCATTCTATTCTAGGATCTATGCATTATCATGACGGTAAAAAGCTTTGATTATTTTTAGAAGCTAACTTTAATTATACTATACTATACTTTTTTTATTATACTAGCTTTGATTATCTATATAATCAAAGCTAGTATAATACCCTATGATGTAGTAGTAAAGTAGTAGAGGCTTTACTAGAAGCGTCTATGGAGCCTTTATATACCTTTTAATTTTACAGCAGGCCTAGCATGGGCTGTGGATAAAATATTGTCTTTCCACCGTTTTTATCCACGCCTAGACGCGACAAAGCTAGGATACGTTTGTCTTTTTCTCGCGGGATAAAAACGGTGGAAAGACAATTTGTCCACGGCCCGTGCTAGGCCTGCAGGTTGATATACCGAGGCGAAACATAATTATATTTTCGTGATTTTTTCCAAACCTCGACAGAAGCGTCTTTTAAAGCTTCCACCAGTTTACTGAGGCACGAGGTTGACTCGACCGTGTCTTACTTTGCTTCTACACATACCTACTTAATATTATAAAAGCGAAAGTAACTCTGCACCTATGTTTGTTTGTTCGCTTGTCATGACTAAACGGCTAGTCCAATCTTAACCAAATGTAGCAGGATGATAGTGTAAGTACAGCGAAGAGGCGGACATAGGGTCTTTTCCCCCCCAGAAAATAAGGAAAACTGGATAACAGCGGATAGTACCTTGTAAAGTGCTCAGCTAGTTTTTTTATTTATCCTACACTGTCCCATTGCCTCCTGCTCCATCTTCGACCGCATCATCGCTTTTAATCAGGCCAGATCGCGGGCAAACGTTAGCCTAGTCCGATGTAAAAAAAAAAACCTCAACGGAAAGAGTCAAGATCGTCACGCCAGCTTATCTTAGGCCTTCCTTGACTGCGTCGTCCATAAGCTGATAGCCCGTTGGTCCAGTTGGTAGTGAACCTACCTTCTAAGCTTGGGGGCGTGGGTTCTATTCCCACTTAGGACAAACATTTATGTGATGAACATTTGTGTTTGTTCTATATCTAGTTGTTAATATCTATTTAAGTATGTATTTAAAACTATATATGTGTGTATATCAGTCTCTGGCAGCCATATCACAAGCTTTGCTTAGTTTGGGGTCAGATGACCGTGTGTGCATAAATGTCCAGAATATAAGGCACTGTGTGATGATCATGACCATGATCATTATTAGCTTAATAAATGTAGGTAGGGAAAATAAAACTAACATGTTTATAATAATATTCGTTTTATTTGTACTCGTAAACAAATACAGAAACCAACGCATGGAATGCAGGAGACGGAATACTTTTTGTTACTGAGGTTAACATGTTAAAATATACTTCTCTTAACAGCTATAGGGAAACCGGCAGAAACTTGGATGCCATAGAGTTAGCACATCATACCCAATCAAAATCCATTCACAAGGAATGCATCGAAATGTGACTTTTATACAGTGTGATTCTTCTTAGACTGTGTATAAGAAAATAAAACTAGACCATTCGATATTCGAATCGAATTAGATGGCCAACCAGTTCGCATATTACAAGCCATCGTCTCGCTCATGTAGAAGTTGTCAAAATGTCCATTTCTAATTTGTGCTATGGACGGGCCAAGTTTCTGTCGGCTTGACTCTAGTAAACTAACTAAACTATGGTTGAGCCGCAGTTGGCTCTTAAAGGCACATCTCGTGTCGGCTCAACACTAATCCGACTGGAGCACTTATATGAGAACGCTATAATTTGTCTAAACGATCACTTTTCAAGTGACACGTAAAGCACGCGGTTGCGTCACGCATTTGAAATTTTGCTATATGTGTATAGGGTTTTCATTTCAATGTTTAGCTCAGAATCAGATCAGTGTCGAGTTGATGTGGTGTGCCATGACCATAATACTTAGTTATTGCAGCGTTATAACTCGATTATTCTAATGAGTCACCTCTTAAAATCAAAACTCACCCCCTCCTGACCGCCCCACCGTTACCGTTACACCGTCGACGAAGTCGACTTTCGACAGTTTGGAAGTGACTCATAAGAAAAATCTATACAAACACAATGTATCACAGATAATGTACATGAGCGACCTTGAAACTGATGAAACCAAATTACTATTCGCCAATGAGATTCTTAAAAAAAAAACACAATTTTGATGTCATATTACCAACACAATTCAGGCTTATACAAAGAAAATCAAATTCACAAAATGGCACCCTGTAAGAATAACAAAATTTCAGACTTTAAAATCGCAATGTCTTAAAAACTAGCAAAATTAAGTAGCAAAATCTAAATGCTAATGTTATTAAATTAATTTTGTTAAAATATATCATAGAATGTCTAATTATACTTATTACTTATTGCTTGAATTTTACGACAACATGAAGCGTCTTTACCTCGATTCTAATCAAATAGAGAGCAAAATTAAAACTAACAATTTTAAGCTGACATTTTGTGTAAGTACAATTTTGTATATTAAATATAATATATATCGCCACATTACAAGGGGTGATTCTCGATAAAATGCAAACACCAAACATGATGCAATGATTAATCGAAAATCACACTGTATAATACAACTGCTCTATGGTATAGAGAAGTTACTTGAAAACAATGCAAAATAAAGAGGTAAAGTATAATAAGGTTCTAAACCAACGCGATCAGAAGTGACACTAAAGTGGCTGTGTAGTCTGTCTATATCAAAGACGTTTTAGTTCCCCTTAGGTGTCCCATCAAAATTTTGTGGCGGGCCGGATTTATTAACTTTGTAACTATGGCGGGCCAAGAGATGTTTTGTAATTGAGCAAATCAAGACTAATATAAGTAAAATGGTAGAATGGGTATAATTATAACCATTTGGCGGAATTCACAGCAGGTTTCACTTATAACTGCATGCACAGGCACACTGATACAGATATGAATCTCCGTTCTTTACAAAATTACGTCCAAAAAAGTGTGGCCCACAGGCCGTATGTTGGACATCCTTGCTTTAGGGTATATAATAAGGTCCTTGGTCTATATTGATTGCTTCCTTTTTAAAGGTAAAGAGAGACAGTAATAGCCGTAGTTTTTTTTCTTTCCTGTACTGCACACCTTTTTTTTGTCATCCCTGAAAGGGGATTTAGATCCTTTCAGAGTTATTATCGTATTTATAGGTAATAATATAAACGCAGATATTTAAAACAATGGATAATGAATCAGCACTAAAAATTTCTGAAACAGAAGAACATCAAATCCATACTAACTATTAAGGAAATCTGTGCATTTAGTAAAAAAAAAAAACCAAATTTTCACATTATTTTAGTTAGGATCTCAGTATTTGTTATATATATAAGCTCAGGCCAGATGCCTTATTATAGATGTCTTATCGTGATTCGGATTGTGATCGTGATCGCGTGCCATCTCACTCACGCACGTGGTGCGAGTAAGAAGATGCGAACGGGACGGCATGCAATCTCGATCACAATCAAACTTCTGTAATAAGGCTATGAATTTTATTAAATTTAGTACTTGACTAGCCGTGGTAGCCCATTTGTGAGATCGCTAGACTTGAAAGCGTGAGGTCGCGGGTTCAATCCCCGGGCCCGTACCAATGAGCTCTTTGGAGCTTATGTACGGATTTTCATACCACTGGCTTTTCGGTCAAGGGAAACATCGTGAGGAAACCTGCATACGTACGGAGAAGGAATTCAATGGCGTATGTGAATCCACCAACCCGCACTGGGCCAGCGTGGTGGATATGGCCCAATCATCCTTTCGGGGGTAGGCTAAAACTCCAGCAGTGGACTGTTAAAAGGCTGATTATGATGATGATGATGAGTACTTGACTATCCATGTTTCTATATTCATGTTCTGTATTCACATAATTGTTTTATAATATACTAGTATGCCGCCCCTGCTTCGCACGGGCGAAGCCGGGATATTATATAGCCTATGTCACCCGGGGATAGTGTAGCTTCCCAACAGTGAAAGAATTTTTCAAATCGGTTCAGTAGTTTCGGAGCCTATTCAATGCAAACAAACAAACAATCAATCAAATCTTTCCTCTTTATAATATTAGTAGTATAGATAAATGGAGATTTATTGGAACGATGGGCTACAAGTAATTTTATTACATAATATATTCTGACAACAATATACATAATATTATAACTACAATAAATGTCTTCAACATTGTCTAAACCGTGCCATTATACGTATCTACGAAATCGACTATTATTTTTACAAAATTGTATAAATGTACTTAAATTACATATAAACAGGCTTTTAACTTGTGTATATTTTATTGCAAACGGCTACAGACCTTAATAAAGATAGACCCCGCAAGCACATTCAACTTGTATGAAAACCCAGCGTGCAGAATTTTTTGTACCTACTATGACGTCACGAGAGCAATTTAGTGGTTTTTTTTCGCATTGCCAACTGCTTTCGAAAAGTTTTTAGTTTTTTTTTTTTTTTAATGCCATAGTTGGCAAACAAGCTAAAGGGCCGCCTGATAGTAAGCAATCACACACATCAGCCAGTAAACGTCCACTGATGGAGAAAGACCTCTTGGAGAGGGGTGTTGCCATAATCCCCAAGCTTGGCAGGCGACAGGTTGGCAATCACTACCCCCTTTATAGCGTAATTTGAAATTTTTATATTGACGATATGCTACTCGGAGATTGACTTAAATAATGCGGCGTTCTCGTTGGAATGGACCTGTCTTATCTTGTAAACAAATATGGCAGACGGGCAACCAATGACAACCACTAGCGAGAAAATTCAGAGCTGTCATTGGTCGAAAATCACCATGTTTGTTTAGATAAGACACGTAAGAAAAAACAGACTTTAGGTGAACTCGCGGGATCTATCTTGGTAAAGGTCTGTGCAAAAGGCAGTTTCATTACAAACACTTTTTTCTATTTAATTATTTTCCCTCAGCAGCTATACAGGGCCGAATCTAGGAAAATCATGGAGTCGCCAACTGTCAATGTGCAAGCGTAGCTTCTATATTTTGTTGTGGGCATTTTGTCATTACATTTGACTATAATTATGACAATTGACATGTTACAAACGCAACAAGATCTTTTTAAAAAAATTGGCCGTCACGGAACGGCTGATGTAAAAATGACGGCATAAGAGAGCGTAACAATGTTTGCCGTCACGGCACACGAGTCGGTTTTACTGCCAAGGCGCGCCAATAGATCCAATCAAAAACTTGGTAAAAAATATGCTAGAGCTATCCAAAAAAAATTTCAACCGGCCCCACATTAAAAATTAAAATTATTTTTGTTTTGAACATAACTAGGCACCAGCGTGAATATCAATAATACGTATACAATAATTTTATGTTCAAAATTTATTGGAATGTAATAATAGAAGCGAATATTATAGCCAATTGACGCAAACCCGAGTACCTCAGTCTTGTCAAAAAGGCACTTCGCTAGAAAACTAACATGTCAAAGCGTAATGGGCCATATTAAGCACCACAATACTAAGCAATACTACTAGTTTTATTTATGTTACACGGGAATTACTCACGTAAGATTAAGCCGGTCGGGGTTGCGGGGGTGGGGGGTCTACGCACCCCCACCCCCGCACCCGACAAGCAGCCGGTGTCGTCACGTGCGCGCCGCGCGGCGGCCCGTAGTGCAAAGCGAGACGCAGCTGCGCGCGCGCATTCACCTTGAAAAAGGCCGTCTAATGCGGTTGAAACTATAGTCGGAGTAACCGGCTTAATCTTACGTAAGTAATTCCCGTGTAATATAAATAAAATGTGTGAAAACCACGTCAGTTTCAATAATACTAAAAAGTAGTTCCTATAAGCCGAGTAGCCAGCCCTAATGTCAGTTTTCAGGCGGCGTAACTCTTGACGTTGCTACAATAGATAGCAATACTATTGTATTACATAATACACTACCGGACAGATTTTTTTTGTCTTGTAAAAAACCTAACCATAAATTGAACCGATCTTCGAAAATAAAATCGTAATGTGGTCAAAATTAAGGAAAAGCATTTTAATATTTTGCTAGACAGAGAGCGCGCGCTATACTTACTAATGTCCCTTTTTAGTAGTAACTCTATACTGACTCTCCCATTGCAGGAAAGAGACGAAGCATCCCTTTCTAATCTGATCAATAACTTTGAACGTTTATATCTTAGAATTTTATGTGCCGATTTTTTTTTCAGTAGTTATATAAAATGTAACTATAATTTTCACTAAGCCCGTTTATTAAAAAAAAACAGTGCGTGGAGTCCCTCCGCGCGGAAGAAGTTATACTTCAACAAGGACCCTAAAATACTTCAACCCTAAAATTATAACTAGGGCAAAAATATCAACAATTTAAGAACATGCTTTTCTCGAGATTCGAACCTAGCTCCTTAGGCTTCTCAATCCATTAGCGACACCATTACACTACCGGGTCTGGAAGTCGCAGTATGAAAAAAGGGAACGCATTTCGCAACCATACGAGAGAGAAAAATTCCCCCTCCTTGGTAGCGTTAAACGTTTATCGCAACCTTGTTGCAAGTCGCATAAGAAAAAAAACTTCAAAAAAAACTGTCCTGGGCCTTGTTTGGGCGAACGTGAACCTTATCGCGTCCAGATACGGTTTGCGGTCGCGTGATTTTCCAACTGAGCGGATTAGGTGCCGCAATTAGCTGTTGTCCGTAAGGCCCCTGTAGTCTTATAATGTATATGTAAGGCGTTCATTATAATGAGCATAATATCACTGTTAAAACTTAGCAACCTAAATAATTACTGTCAACTGCTAACCTCCATGAACTGACGTTTTCATAAGCCAATTTTAGCAAGCATTTTGAAATATTTGTTAACCTTTAGTACTTATAAAAACTGTTTAACGGTAAGCTTCAAATTCAAACAATATTTATAAGCTGAAAATCGAGGGGGCAGTGAAGCATTTAATTTGCCCCTCTCCAACCTTAATCCGTCCCTGGTTACATACAAACAACAATTCAACAACTGTATAACTACATGTTTAACATGGCAAGAGTATATACTTCAATACAACTAACATAGTGGAGAAAAGTTTTGTACATCAAAATT
The DNA here is from genome assembly GCA_932305915.1 of Agriopis marginaria. Lineage (NCBI taxonomy): Eukaryota > Metazoa > Arthropoda > Insecta > Lepidoptera > Geometridae > Agriopis > Agriopis marginaria. The sequence continues at coordinate 1,380,822 of OW029935.1, forward strand.
CTAAGTAGAAAAACTCGCTTACACCTTTTAACAAAAACATCATTTACAGGGTTGGCATAAAAACACGATATTTTTTAATCAAGTACCCTTAGTACAAGTTTTGATAGTATTCGAAAACTTTTTTCGTTTTCGTATTGTTCCATACATTGCTGGGCTAAAAGGTATTCGAAAACTTTTTTCGTATTAGAGTGAAGCAATCTATACCGGCGATTACTACCGATTTTAGTTCCTCCACGTTTCCGATAGAGGCGCTTTACTAAAATGTATGGAACAATACGTAAACGAAAAAAGTGTTCGTAAACTATCAAATCTGGGACTAAGCATACAGTAAAGCATGGTTTTTATCAATCCTAATTTAATCATGACTTTTTAGTTTTATCATATAGCTACACAATTTTTTTTGCATAAAACGGAACGCGTCCTTTGCTATCGTAAAAGTGAACCCCCACGCAGTTTTGTAAGCTTCGCCATGTAATTACGATCTCGCATTCGTTCAAACGAGATTTCATTCTTTGAATTTTGTATTGATAACGAAAAAGCCGGTTTTTTTAGTTCAAATACTACAATATTTAGAGTAAATCACATGTTGATTTTTAAGTTTATATCTACCGAGCTATCAAAGAAGTAAATTACAGGCATTTATAATTGATTAAAAAAAATATGTAATCGTGCCAACCCTGATCATTTAGGACCTGAAAACTTGTAATACGTCTTTGTAATAGTATGTACACCGAGTAAAATAACATGGTCTCAATTTGTGTATCGAAATGACATCTGCAGTATTTTTACCGACTCCTAGACCACCTGCAAAATAGGCAGGACACATAAAAAACGTAATCTTCTTTCTACGTAGTCGGGAAAAATACGCTTAAATTACCGAAATGGTAAAAAACGTCCAAACCACAATTTATATGACTCTTTCAGGTGGAGAACTGTCATTTAACTCGTCCCTTGCTTTGGCCACGTCTAATTCCTTCTTGTTATTAATCTTTAAGTTGGCCAAACTGACGTAGTTGCTTCTAGAAATGCCCGGCTCACGTTTCTTAGGCTTCTCTTCTGCTATATTGGTTGGTAAAGGTACATTTTTCGCGTTACGGATTTTTTTTTCGACTGATGACATCGGCGCCTTGATTCTGTTCCGTCCGACGTCTATGAACTTCGGTTCTAGTTTTTGATCGAGCCTCCGGTCTCTGTAGCTGAACCTGCCGTCTGCGAACTCTGGTCTATCCGGGATGTGTCTTCGGAAGGTAGGAGTCATGGGTTTCCCCAGACTGGCGAGTTTCAGGTCACTTTTTAAGACCTCATTCTGGTTTTTCTTGTCTAACATGCGTTTTTTGTCGATCTCATCGACGGGCCGAACTCTGTATGTAGACCGAGGTGACGTCGGGCTCTGTACAAAGAACTTACTTCTAGACTTTTCTTTTTCGTCTTCCATTTTGTTTCTCACTACTTCCGTCGAGTTGGGTCTGAACAACCGACTGAATTTCGGCGAAAGCAGATTTTTCGCAAAGAATCCAGACTTTTCGACCTTTTCAGTCTTCGGTTCCACAACTTTAGGTACGTTTTTGACTCCTTCCGCCATCACAGCGGATTTAGTCAAAAAGTCTATGTTATACCTCCTTCTGTCTTCTTCTTGTATCTTCCTTTCAGTCAGACTTGCATTTCGTAACTTCACGTCGGAGACGTCATAGCTGGATTTTTTTGAGGTTTTCGTCAGTAAATTGTCTCCTTTCTTCAACAGGTCCTTGGTGTTAGTTATCAAGTTCTTATCGAAGTTCATTTTGTTTGTAGCTTTCAGGTTTTCGTACCGGAATTGGTTTGTTGGGTTGATGAAGTCGTCTTCGGAAGAGTCACTGTCGATCGCGGCTTGACAAGACGGACAGGTTTGAGGGTTCTCGCAGCCATGGAACGGGGACCCGTCAAGTTCATCCCTGAAGAGAAAATATTCATTAATTGTCATTCTTGACATAATAACTTAATTGAAACTCGCGTGAGCGGCCTTATAAACGGGTAGTTTCACTTTGCTCCACCAAGCGTTCCCTAGTGCGGGGGCATCGTGGAATGTTGAAAATGTTGATGGCTACTTTCCAAAGTATTATTTACTAGCGACCCGCCCCGGCTTCCCCGGCTTACGGGTGTAATTTACTTGCGAAGCCGGGGCGGGTCGGTAGTTATACATATAAAACCTTCCGTGAAAAATTATCTAACTGATGGTGAAAACGAGCGAGCGCGGAAGCAACTTTTAAACACGTGCTTGAGCTCTACAGATCGGGCCCGTCTCTTGGCCGTTGCGGAATGGGAATCAGGTTTGTGGCTCCAAGCCCTCCCTTCACCCCATACCGGAACATTAATGGATTCTTCCAGTTTCAGAATAGCGACTTCCCTTCGCTTGGGCGCATCGTGCTGTGCTCCACACCGTTGCCAGTGTGGCGTTGCTGTCGACCAGCTCGGTCACCACGGGCTTTCCTGCACAAGGAGCGCGGGAAGGATTCCCCGTCACGCCAGCCTTAACGACATCATCCGCCGGGCTTTTACCAGTGCCAACTGCGTGGCCGTTCTTGAACCGAGTGGCCTCGTGCGTGGTGATGGTAAAAGACCGGACGGTATGACGTTAATTCCTTGGAAGATGGGGCGGCCATTAGTATGGGACGCTACTTGCGTTGATACCCTTGCACCGTCTCATCTTCCTAGAACGCAAAATAAGGCTGGTACAGCAGCTGAATCTGCAGAAAGCTCAAGAGGCGCAAATATAGCAACCTAGCCTTTTGGGGTCGAAACTTTAGGCCCGTGGGGACCGGGCGCTAAAAATATTTTTAAAGATTTATCAAATCGTGTGGTCGAAGCATCTCGTGACCAAAATGCTGGCCGATATCTTGCACAGCGTATAAGCATTGCAATTCAACGCGGCAATGCAGCCAGCATTTTGGGTACGATGCTTGCTGGCAGCGGATTATTAGATTAGTTTAGTTTTATATATTAGTATTAGTTTGTAATTTTTCAAGTAGCTTTTAGTTGTTTATATTCTATGTTTTCATTAATTTTCTGTTTTTAACAATATATTAAATATCAACCTGGTGAAAACCGAATCAAAATCCGTTGCGTGGTTTAGGAGTTAGCGGTTATACAGACAGATGCCGAAAGCGCCATAATTTATACTATGTAGACATATCATTATGGTGGAGCACACCACACACAAACGTTACGTACGAAATAACATAGTGTATGCCGTTAATACATTGTTTATTTATTGACATGTAAACAGGACATGTTGATACTTAGACATGTACTAAATTAAATTAAGATGGCATATCAGTCTCAGAGCATTATCATTTATTTTCTTTTTGCAACTGAGTGAGACGAGCGAATCATTCATCTGAAGGTAAGCGCCTTATCAGCACCACCCAAACAAAAGACAAAAGACAGGCAAAATCGTAAGACCTAGCTATTTAGCTCATAAAAAAACCCATTTAGTGTAAAGGTGTAATTGTATGAATACCTGTATTTGGTGTAGAGTCCGTCAGGCTGGAGTCGCAGGAAGGCCGCCAGTTGGTGCTCCTCTACCCGTCTCGTCTTGTCGGGCAACTTGTTGAGGTGCGCGTCGGGGGAGGTGCGCTTCAACGGGGGAGGGGAGTCCAGGTACTCGGTGATATCGTCCACCTGTAACACACAGCCTTTTGTAACACCCCACTTCAATACTCAATCATTTATTGCATAATTATTATGAAGTTTACATACAGATGTAACGTAGCATGTTTAAATTAGGTAACACATAATTTTCCTGATTGGGTATGACAAACATATTAATAATAATAATAAATAAATATTCAGGAAATTTTTGCAAACACGGTCATCTGACCCCAAACTAAGCAAAGCTTGTGATATGGCTGCCAGAGATATATTCGAACTCATCATCATCATCATCATCAGCCAGAAGACGTCCACTGCTGAACATAGGCCTCCCCCTTTAACCTCCACACTGAACGACAGCCTGCCCCTTGCATCCACTGGATGCCCGCGACTCATTCCGCATATTCGAACTGCGGCCTTATTATACAAGTTTGATTGTGATCGAGATTGCATGCCGTTCCGTTCGCATCTTCTTACTCGCACCACGTGCGTAAGTGAGATGGCACGCGATCGCGATCACGATCCGAATCATCCATAATAAGGCATCTGGTCTGTTTTTTTAATATTTGATTTGAAATCGTCCCAAAGGTTAAACAATTTTTTACTAACTTATGTTGAAAATTAAGAAAAGAGTTATCTCCAGCCAGGTAGCAGGTGCTGAGATGGATACTCCGAGTATTTCAGCTGCATTGGGTGGTTTTTTTCAAGGTCCTTACCTTCGTGATGTTGATGCTGGTGCCGACAGTGTGCAGTATGAACCCTGGGTTGGCGAGCGCGTTGTGGCTGCGACTCAGCGTTGTGACGGTCACGGTGGGGGGCGGAGGCCGGATGTGGGACGCCGACACGCACTTGCCCAGTGCCCGCCCGCGGATCGACTCGCTCCGGTGAACTGATATCGTCGCGTTGGACTTTGACTGCAAACACCACAATTATAACACTGTTTTAAACTATCACGGTTGTTTACTCAAGTTATAAAATTACTTACGGGATATTTACCGTGATAAGGTTGTGGAATGAGCTCCCGATATTTCGGCGTAGTTACATGCACCATGTTCACGGGAAGACTGAAGAATACGGGTGCGACCAAACAAACAGTTGAAAAGTTAGGTGCAGACATAACGATCTACCCTCTTTCTTAGTCTTAATATCCCGTAAATAATCATTTAAAACCACAAGTATGTTATAACGTCTCACTGTAGCGCGAATACGTAAACCTAAACTCATTCCAAGCCGTGGTAGCCCATTTGGGAGACTGCTAGACTTGAAAGCGTGAGTTCGCGGGTTCAAACCCCGGGCCCGTACCATTGAGCTCTTTGGAGTATTTTTTGGAGTGGTTTTTCATACCAATGGCTTTTCGGAGAAGGAAAACATCGTGAGAAAACCTGCATACGTACGAAGAAGGAATTCAATGGCGTATGTGAATCCACCAACCCGCAACCGGGCCTGCGTGGTGGATATGGCCCAATCACTCTATCGGGGGTAGGCTAAAAGTCCAGCAGTGGACTGTTAACAGGCTGATTATGATGATGAAGCTCATTTATTTTGCTATGACAGCTGCAATGACACAGTAAATGAATAAAAAACATTTCTTTTTAATATTTCACTGAAGTATATCGAGTACCTGCTACAGTCTTACGTTCAAAAACCTAGCGAAAGTGATCAGAATCAGTGCGTGGATTTCAGCTTTTTACAATGTTATTAACAACTATCAGACCAAAAATATGCTCGTACCGAGAATAAAGGGATCACCGAAGTTAAGCAACGGAAGATTACGGCAGCCTCCACGTGCGGAACGCATGCTTGTTCGCCGCTTTTTAGGTTTCTGTACCCAAAGGAGAAAACGGGACCCTATTACTGTGCATATGCTGTCTGTCTGTCCCTTCTACCTTTTAACAGCTGTATCTTTCGAACCGTAATGGATAGCCAGTTGAAATTTTCACAGAATATCTAATGTTATGGCGGAATTACTAAGAAAAAAAAGTAAAAATTAGAGGGGGATCCCCATACAACAAACGTTTTTTTTTACGTATTTTTGTATTAGCTCTAATGTAAAAACGATAATACTTATATACAAGCGTCAAACTTGGCATGATTATAATACACACTCTAAAGTATAACAAAAAAAAATTGCCAAGTGCGAGTCGGTGACAAATTTTTGTTCGTTACCATGTTAAGCAATGTAAGGCGTGGTTGGTCCTTGGATGGGTGAGCGCCTGGGCGTGATGTTGACTTTTTTCAATACTTTTAGTATTTTGTGGTAGTACGGAACTCTCAGTGCGTGAGCCCAACTCGCACTTGGCCGGATTATTTTACAAAAAATACTATAATAACTCGTCGATTTGATTGTTTATTTGTCGATTGTTTCTGCCACGCACCTTTAAATTGTGGAATGGCTTACCCACCTTCGGTTTTTCCTCCAACATATAACCTCAATCGCTTTAATCGAAGAGTGAATAGAGTCCTCAAAGGTAGGCAACGCACCGCCAATGCCCCGGGTATTGTAGGTGTCTATAGGCGACGGTGACTACTTACCATCAGGTGGCCCGTCGATTGTATGTCCACTATTATATTTAAAAAAAAAAAAAAAAAACTGTGGGAATACCCATCCAGGCAGCGCATTGTGGGCATTGGCATTGTGGTATTGTGGGGGTGTGAAAGGAGTGTCTGTGAGAGGATGCATGCTGTGTTGTACAGGAAGATGTGAAATGGTGTGTGCGTACGGTCGTGCTATTAGTCGGATAGTCCGGCGCTGATAGTCCTAGACTTTCAGCATTTATGCCGAGACGGACCCATTCGACACTGATTGTATCCTCTATACTCCGTTTTTTAATCTTAGATATTTTATGTAAACAAAGGGGTTACCAGTGCAAAAAATATCTTTCATAATGGTAGTTTACAATATTTGACCAAAAAAGTATTTTATTACGTTTTTCTAGTTGTAATATGAACAATTATAAAATAAAAATCGTGTTGTTATATTTATTTTAACGTAATATCTGTTCTATACAATGTTATGATAAAAAAAAAAAAAATTGGTAGAAAATATTTTATTAGACTGGTAGGACAGTAGGGATTCTAAACATTTCTGGCCAACGTTTGATTTGCCTTATCAGTCAACGCCTCTATAATAACGCCATCTATTACAATCTTTTAATAATGTTTTTATTAATTTTTTGAGCTATCAGAATATCCTCCATTGTACCGCGCGAGAGCAAAGCTGAGGAAAATATAGAGTATAATATTGATCATAAGTGAAAAATGTTTTGAGCAACTGGCATGTAACTTTGACAGTGACTTTTCGTGACATTTCTTTGTTTACATAAAATATCTAAGATTAAAAAACGGAGTATAGATATAAGTTTTTTGTAATGGTGTCGAATAAAATTTATTTTCTTTCTTTCTACTATACGAGCTCATTTCGTAATTTGAATAGTACCTTAACAAGTCCAGAGTCAGGCTCGGCCAGGTCCTCGCTGCCCGCGTTGCTGGGCATCCTCCTCACGGCGCACAGACAGCGGCGCTCCGCCTCCTGGCAGCACAGCGGGCAGCTGCCGTCGTCGGAGCACCCGTGCTGGCAGCTGCCCGCGCTGTCGGGGGACAGGGCGCCGCTGCTGTGCCGGTACTCTTCCTTCTCCTCGTGCGGCTTGAAGCTCTGGGTGCTATCCTGTCGTTGGAATAGATTGATGACAAATTTGATTGAAAAAACCAGCACAACCTTTTTTTAAAAAAAAATATATAATAAACTAGCGGTCCGCCCCTGCTTCGCACGGGTATAGATTATAGCTTATGTCACCCGGGGATAGTGTAGCTTCCCAACAGTGAAAATTTTTTTCAAATCGGTTCTGTAGTTTCGGAGCCTATTCAATGCAAACAAACAAACAATCAAATCTTTCCTCTTTATAATATTAGTAAAGATATTAGTATAGATAGTATAGACAAAATTTGATTGAAAAAACCAGCTCAACCTTTTTTTTTTATTATAAATAAATAATAATAATAAATAATAAATATTCGGGACATTTTTGCACACACGGTCATCTGACCCTAGGCTTGCGCTTGGCCGCCAACTCGCCTGATGTTAAGCGATGACGCGGCCTACGTTGGAGCACGCTTGCCTAGAAGAAACCTATTCACTCTCGACTTGAAGACACCCAGATTGTAACTATCGGGGAACACACACTCAGGCAGCGAATTCCACAGACTAGCAGTAAACATCGGACTAAGCTAACGTTTGATCGCGATCTCGCCTGATGGGAAGCGATGATGCGGTCGAAGATGGAGCACGTTTGCCCAGTAATAACCTATTAACCCTAGACTTGGTCTCCGAGATTGTAATGCTGCGGAAACACAGACAGGGGCAAGGCGTTTCATTGTTTTGCTGTTCTAATTAAAAAGGGGAGTCAAAACGTTTGTTGCGAATAAATGGCATTTCAACCAAGTATGGGTGACGCCTTGCCGTCACCTATCATGTTAACTGCTGGGATACAGGTCTAGGATGGGCTCCAAATCCACCACGGCCTAGTGCATGTTGACCTTTTGAGGTTTTTGGAGATACCGGTTTCCTCAAGATGTTTTCCTTCACCGTTTTTGAGCGATGGCATTCAAACTGCACATAATGTATGTAAGTATTAATAAATCATCGATGCTAAAAGAGACCGCAGGGAAACGCTGGATGCAGGCCGCTTCCAAACGGCCCTTTTGGAGATCGATGGCGGAGGCCTATGTCCAGCAGTGGACGTCCTCTGGCTGAAATGATGATGATGATGATGAAATCATTGGTGCAGGGTCGAGGATCGAACCGGGTGCTTTCAGATTGTAAAGCACACATGCTACCGCTCGGCTACCATCGCACTCATACAAGAAAAAGCTATCGCTTCAGAGATCACTTTAGAGATCGCTTTTAGCGATAAGGCTGCCAGTTGTTACACTAGTTTTTAAAGAGTTTTTTGTCCTCTGTAACAAATTTAATGGTGTGAACAATCAATTAATCAAGACCAGAAAAGTTTTTCTTTACATAGTAATAGTTAGGTTTATTTTATGACAGATGATAGGATAGCGATGTAGTACCGACCCCACATAAATGGGCGAGTGGTTTCGTTCGCAAACGAAATGAATGTATAAATAGAAATGCTTCGTTACTAGTAACAAATTAAAAACTGAAGCAAGGTTCGGATTATAGATGAAAGGTAAGTAAACCTGGCTGCAGGTCCGCTTGTAGAGGCAGCAGGCGGGCGTGCAGCACTGGTGCGCGCAGTCCGGCCCCGGGGGCGAGGCGGGCGCGCGGCTGTAGCGCACGATGTCGGCCAGCAGGGACGGAGGCAGGCCGGCCCCGCGCGCCAGGTGCATCACCAGCGTCTCCAACCAGATCTCCATCACTTCCAGGGGCGGCCTGGGGGCACGTAGCGCAAATGTTACATTGTAATTATCAGTACCTAAAGTGTGTCCACAGGACCCTATTACTGTGCTTACCACGTCACGTCTGTCTATAAAATAATATACAGGGTTACGCGTAAAGATTACTAAGCCGAAAGGGGTTTATTCCATAGTAACCATCATTATGAACAACGTTTACTATGGGAGCAACTATCTATAAGCGAAAAAAATATGAACTGTTTCAGAAAAAGGTTATTCACACTCCACAAAATGTATGGAGCAGCTGATATCTTTCTCGCGATTTCCGGGTTGTTCCTGTAGTAAAAGTTATTCATAATGATGGGTACAATGGATATGGATCCCTTCCGGATTGGTACAGTCTTTCCGCGTAACCCAGTATAATTTTACGGCGGATTAGCTCAGAAATAATGATAAAATCAAAGAGTACAAACAAGCATTATTTTTTATGTATTTTCTTTAGTGTAAAAACGGTAATACGTACAAGCGTCAAACTTGGCGGGATAATAGAACACACCCTTAATAACAACAAATAATAAATACCGATCAAGTGCGAGTCGGGCGCGCGCTAAAGGTGCCGACCTAAATGAAAGAGAACACATTTTTTGGGTCGGAATCAGACCCCAAAAAATCCAGTAATCGTTGCTTTTTTCGCCATAAATTGTGAGAGGGCTTTTAATACCTGGCGTCCGGGTCGAGATGGCACGCTCTGAACGCAGCGCGGTAGAACGGCTCGGGACAGCCAGCCCGCCGGCAGAACTTCTCTATGAACAACGACTCGTTCTTAATACCTGGCGTCCGGGTCGAGATGGCATGCTCTGAACGCAGCGCGGTAGAACGGCTCGGGGCAGCCAGCCCGCCGGCAGAACTTCTCTATGAACAACGACTCGTTCTTAATACCTGGCGTCCGGGTCGAGATGGCATGCTCTGAACGCAGCGCGGTAGAACGGCTCGGGGCAGCCAGCCCGCCGGCAGAACTTCTCTATGAACAACGACTCGTTCAGGCCGAAATCAGAGCGGCGCGGGAGGAAGTCGGGGTCCGCTGACACTCGCCCGATTATCTGACGGGAAAGGGGGAAGTTTATAGTAAAAAAAAAAAAACATTTTATAAACATTTTATAGAAATTGACATTTTTATTTCAAAAATTTCACATTATATTTGGTCAGTAAAAGATATTCTCTATACCAAGTCCGTCAGATCAGACACAACCACTGGGTTGAGTCTGGCTGCTCCATACACATCCGATGCATAGCATACTCGTGCAGAGTGCGCACACCCGCGACACTTGTAGCGGTAGTGTGCGCTCTGCAGGTTTATGCACAGTTTGTATATATTAAGCACTAACCTCATTCATGTCTGCTCATTTTGTTTTTATGTTTACACATATTTTTAAGTTACAATCCAGATCTGGACCGATAATAGATGTAATGTTTTGTATGATTGTAATTTGTGTTGTGTATATAATAAATAAATAAATAAAAAATAAATAAATAAACAAGCTTTTAGCTTAAAACACAGCTTTAGATTATAACTCACTAAAGTTACATGATTATTTACGGGATATTTACCGTGGTAAGGTTGTGGAATGAGCTCCCGATATTTCGGCGCAGTTACATGCACCATGTTCACGGAAAGTCTGAAGAATGCGGGTGGTTGGTCGATAGATATAGGTTATTGCATCACATTGTATTGTCACCAGAACTAAAGGTGAATCCTCTTCATCCTAAGGTTGCCTGGAAGAGATCGCTTTTAGCGATAAGGCCGCCGATTGTTGCACTAGTTTTTAAGCTGTTTTATCGTGTGTATGAAATTTGTGGTGTGAACAATAAAGAATTTATCTATCTATCTATCTAAAGGTGTATACAAAATTTCAGCAAAATCTGTTAAGAGGAACTTGGTCTAATTCAACTTGCAAGATTTGACCAAAACATACTAACAAATATTAATAGTAACACAAAAAAAATTAGTAAATCTGACCCACAAAACAAACAGGGCAAGCGAAATAAAACCGTGAATGTTGTCAATATGTACATGAGAGTTGCGGGATCCGTGGATGCAAATGGCAGGCTGTCGATCAGTGTGGAGGTCAAGGAGCCTATGTTCAGGAGTCTTCTGGCTGATGATGATATCATGAGTTACCTCGCAGAGTATGATACCGAAGGAGAACACGTCCACCTTCTCGTCGTACACGTTCCCGTTCATCATCTCCGGAGCCATCCAGTACGGGTTGCCCACCACCTGCGGAACATCTCATCGTTAATACTAACTATTATTCGGGACATTAAGAGCCTCTTATACCAAATTTGATGGTTTTAAATAGAAAAAAATTCAGTTAAATTACAATATTTGAGTTGGAAAAAAATGCATGTCACAGATACATCTGTGTTTGAGTTTATGATTTGGTTCAAAACACGATAGAATAAACTTTCCTCGATAAAAAAAAATCAGAAACAAAGTCGACTTAGTTTATTTTTTTCATTTTATGCTTTAATGAAAGCTCGTAACAACCTGGAAATTGCATGTACTGAAAGGCAATTTTATTCAAAATTCTTTTATTTGGATAGATTTTTGATAGTGAATAGTGTCGTTTTTTAGTGAAATTAAAAGCGTAAAAAGGATGCGAGAATTTTGGCGCGCCGCGTTCAGTGCCGCGCCAGGCGTCATCGAGGTCGGACCTATGCTAGTTTTTGTCGTTGCACTCCCCCCACGGGCGTCCTGACTCTAGCATGGCGTCGCAATAACTTGGCGGGGGCTGAGGGAGCGTTTTGTTGCCTGCGCGACTCGGATAACCGCCCGTTAAAGTTATTCGATTATTTACGGGATATTTACCGTGGTAAGGTTGTGGAATGAGCTCCCGATATTTCGGCGCAGTTACATGCACCATGTTCACGGGAAGACTGAAGAATGCGGGTGGTTGGTCGAACAGTTGAAAAGTTAGGTGCAGACATAACGGTCTACCCTCTTTTTTAGTCTTCCAAGCGTGACAACCGTGATAGTTTAAAACAGTGTTTTATTCGGGACATTTTGCACACTCGGTCATCTGGCCCCAAACTAAGCAAAGCTTGTGATATAGCTGCCAGAGACTGATAAACATTAATATATAGTTTTTTTATTCATTCTTAAATAGATATTAACAACTATATATAGAACAAACACATAGATAGACACATAGAATAGGTTTCTTCTAGGCAAGCGTGCTCCATCGTAGGCCGCATCATAGCTTAACATCAGACGAGTTGGCGGCCAAGCGCAAGCTTATTTATAAATAAAAAAAAACCACAAATGTTCATCACATAAACGTTTGTCTTACGTGGTAATCGAACCCACGCCCCCAAGCTCAAAAGGCAGGTTCACTACCAACTGTACCAACGGGCTATCAAACTTGTTGCATCTTGTGGTTTCACTCTTCGACCTAAATAAAATTAATGGACGGGCGAAGTAGAAGCGCATTTTTGAGGATTACAATATGAGCGCCGGGGCTCACTTCGTTTCAGTCGGTCTTTAGCCGTACTAAGTGCAACACGAGTCTATTTTTACGTGATAACGAAACATCTGACAGAATTATGCATTCGTATGCTTTCCCGAAGTGTAAATACACAAACAAAACCGCGGTATCTATTTTTTGAAGAAATAGAGATCTATTTAATACAGCAAGTAAATTTTCTACAGATCTTATTAGTTGAAAGAAAAATTATATCAAAAATACAGTTTTCGATGGTAGGTACAAGTCCGGCTCAGCAGTGATGTGTTTGTGTATGGTGTAGAAGTGAGGTGTTGTACCGTGTATCTCTTCCTGCGCAGAGTATTGTGCTGGTTCCTGGTGCGCTCCAGCGTGGAGGAGGCGGTGCGCTGCACGATGCGCGCCAGACCGAAGTCCGCTACTATCACAGTCTTGTCCTGCACAACACGAACATAACGGTCTATAATAAGAAACAACTCAAAACTATAACATTGACATGGCCTCACCGCAGCCACACTAATGTTGTTATTATTATTATTAATGGATTAATCATAACCAATAATTTTAAAAAATCTACAGTCGCATTTAAATTTTAATTTAAACAAAATAGTAATAGTGTAATGAATTGTAATTTTTATGTTCCTATATTATTACTATCGCGGGTCGAACTTGGACTAGATTAGCACAGGACCGAGGCAGATGGCATAGCAAGAGAGAGGCCTATACCCAGCAGTGAGATAAGGAAGGCTGTGGATGATGATGATGATGATGTTCCTATAGAGAAAATTAATTGAACTTGAAGTAATAACAACAAATACCCAGCAGTGGGATAAGGAAGGCTGTGGATGATGATGATGATGATGATGATGTTCCTATAGAGAAAATTAATTGAACTTGAAGTAATAACAACAAATACCCAGCAGTGGGATAAGGAAGGCTGTGGATGATGATGATGATGATGATGATGTTCCTATAGAGAAAATTAATTGAACTTGAAGTAATAACAACAAATACCCAGCAGTGGGATAAGGAAGGCTGTGGATGATGATGATGATGATGATGATGATGTTCCTATAGAGAAAATTAATTGAACTTGAAGTAATAACAACAAATATCAGCCTATCATATTCCCACTGCTCGGACACAGGCCTTCTCTCAGAGAGAGAAAATCGCAATCTGTACTAACTACTTCGCATCGCTCTCAACGACCGCTCACGAAGTCAGCGTGCGGCTGAAATCACACGGCTGAGCAATATACTTGTCACTGAAAACAAACACTTTCACTTTTGAAAATTTACACAAAGCACACCGCATTATTCAGTTCCATTTCCGGCGTCAGAGGTCAATACAAAAATGTCAAATTGTGTCATAGTAACTGTAAAAGATCTTCGAAAGCATGACCGTGCGAGAGGAGTTAAAATAAGTACCACTAAGTTGATCTCGTGAGGTCGTAGTAGATTTACAACATGCGGCACTCTGGTTTTCATACAAGTTGAGGTGAACACGGAAGACGAAAATCTTCGACCAGTGTGTGTTGCCAGTGAAGACATACGGCAGAGAAACGTACCGTGGTCTCTCACGATAGGCCTCATAAGCAAGCTTAAAGTCGCACAGCGAGCTATGGAGAGGGCTATGCTCGGGGTTTTTCTACGAGATCGAATCAGAAATGAGGAGATCCGTAGATGAACGAAAGTCACCGACATAGCCCACCGGATTAGCAAGTTGAAGTGGCAATGGGCAGGGCACATATCACGCAGAACAGACAGCCGATGGGGCCGAAAGGTTCTCGAATGGAGACCACGGATCAGTAAGCGCGGCGTAGGACGTCCACCCACAAGATGGACAGACGACCTAAAGGAGACCGCAGAAAACGCTGGATGCAGGTCGCTTCCAACCAGACCTTTTGCAGATCGATGGGGGAGACCTATGTTCAGCAGTGGACGTCCTATGGCTGAAATGATGATGATGAGGTGGTCGCAGTGCTGCTAGAGGTGTGTAGAGGAGGATATGATCAAAGAAAACAAGGTCTTCTACTCTGGCAGTTGTCCCAGATACGTCCCTGTCCACTTGCCACTTTATCCAATCAGCTATTACGTGGTGTATCGTCATCTCTCTCGAACCTGTTGTAAATTGACATCATGACATCATTGCGGGACGCCCACGTGGTAATTTTTTCTCGGATTGATATACCTGGCGGAGTATATTATTATACCATGGAGGAGGAGAGGTTGGTGTGTACCTCTCTGACGAGACAGTTGTGTGAGTTGAGGTCCCTGTGGATGACGTTCATGCGGTGCAGGTACCCCACGCCGGCCGCCACGTCGCGCGCCAGCCGCGCTCGCTCCGTCCACGACAGCGACATGTTCGTGTCCTGGAAACGTACCGCGTTATACACACACTGGTATAAACAACACAAGCACACTAACATTACCACCAGCTGGGTATCAAACCGCTGGGTATCCTTTTTTATAAATATTCGGAACATTTTTGCACACTCGGTCATCTGACCCCAAATTAAGCAAAGCTTGTGATATGGCTGCCAGAGACTGATATACATACATATATAGTTTTAAATACATACTTAAATAGATATTAATTAACACCCAGATATAGAATGAACACAAATGTTCATCACATAAATGTTTGTCCTAGGTGGGAATCGAACCCACGCCCCCAAGCTCAGAAGGCAGGTTCCCTACCAACTGGACCAACGGGCTATCTAAACAGCACAAACACACTAACAACAACATTATCATCACCTGGGTATCCCTATCCCTATCATCATAGATCAGTGGATCGCACACTGTCCTATTCACACGATCCTTCTTGCCTGCAAAATGTGGAATGAGCTATCCACGGTGTTTCCGAGAAGCTACAACATGGGGTTCTTCAAAAGGCGAGTTAATCAAGTCCTAAAGGGTCGGCAACATATTTGTGATGCCTTTGGTGTTACAAGTATCCATAGGCGACGGTGACTCCTTACCATCAGGCAGCCCGTCTGTTTGTTTGCCACCTATGGCATAAAAAATAAGGTGCGACGGTACTTCACGCCGGAACAGTTGCTTTCACTGTATCAAGCACAAGTGCGGTCGTGTATGGAGTACTGCTCTCACCTTTGGTGTGGATCAGCTAAGTACCAGCTTGAGGCATTGGAGTCTATTGTGAAACGGGCCAAGAACCGGAAGACGCAGCGTAGGTATGCCTTCCACTAGATGGACCGACAACATTGTGAGAGTCGCGGGCATCCAGTGAATGCAAAAGGCAGGCTGTCGTTCAGTGTGGTCAGGTTAAAGGGAGGCCTATGTTCAGCAGTGGACGTCTTCTAGCTGGTGATGATGATGATGAGAAACGTGCCAAGAGGCTCATCAGCAAAGAATCCTTAGTTCAGACTAAGCATTTTAGTTTTGAGATACATTTCGGAGAGTGTGTAGATCTGATGATCTGCATGATCTAATTCCCTCCTGCCCACTTTTCTATCGGACTGCCAGGTCTCATTCTGGTCGTCCAGAGTTCAGGTTGTAGGGCACGACGCACACTCCATCAAGTGTGACATTGAGGGCTCATACCACAAAGGCATTTGGTATTGGAATCCTTAATATAACCCCTCTTTGTCATGTTATCTCGACTTCAGCCCACTTGAGACTGAAGCCGGTTCAGGGTTTCCCAACTGCGCTTCAAAACTATCAACATCAAAACAAGTATTGCGAATAAAGAAAGGTTAGGAAGGTCAGCAAAACAATGGATGCTTTGTCTGTGTTTCCGCAGCATTACAATCTTGGAGTGTACAAGTCTAGGGTTAATAGGCAAACGTGCTCCATCTTCGACCGCATCATCGCTTCTTATCAGGCGAGATAGCGGTCAAACGTTAGCCTAGTACGATGTAAAAAAGGTGATTGATATAGTTGAATAGGCAGTAACCTGTATGAGCTGGTAGAGCGTCCCCCCGGCCACGTACTCGGTGACGAGGTGCAGCCGCTTGTCTTTGTACAGGACGCCCACGAACCGCAGCACGTTGGGGTGCGACAACGAACGCAGGACCGCCACCTGCAACGAAGAACGAAGTCTATCTCTCCTTGCTACGGTACAATAGGTTAAAATTTACATCGACCGAACAAAGGAGACAACGGCGCACCGTGGCCCACACCATTCTAAGACGTCATCATTTGGGACAGCTGGGACACAGGCTTTCTCTCAGTGAGAAGAATGGGCCCAAATCCACAATGCTGAACCAGTGCATGTTGGTAAATGTCATGTCTTTGAACTTTTGAGGTTCTTGGACATACTGGTTTCCTATCGGTATTTTCCTTCACCATTTATGAGCGATAGCAGAAACTGCACATAATTTATTTAAGTACTAATTAAGTCAATGGTGCAGGGTCGAGGATCGAACTGGTGGCCGTTAGATTGTAAAGTGCACTTGCAACCGCTCGGCCACCATCATTATTATAAGAGTACGGAGGAGATATGCTCCAAGCATTACCCGGGAGTGTTGTCTGAGGCAACGTGCTAGAGGGTCCGGTGCTACCGAAGATTTAAGTAGTTCCAACCCTTTATGACCTGGCTATACCCCATTACAGCAAGGTAACTTTAGGTAAGTTGAAATTTCCCCCCCGTTAAAAAAAATATTTAAATCTATCATTCTCGCAGAGATTACCTACAAGGAGTTATCGCGAATCGCGACCCCCAAGTATATAGTTTGTAAAGAACCGGCCAAAATCTTAAGCACTTCGGCCCAGCCTAAACGAAGAACCCTGAGGCCACCCATACAGCAAGACAAGACTTACCTCCTTGAGGAAGTTCCTCTGCGCCTCGTCGTCGACCCTGTACAGTTGTTTGAGCACCATCACCTCGTTGGTGTCCCTGTGGGTCACCTTGTACACCTGACCGAAGAACCCTGACCCCAGCAGCTCGCCCTGTAACATGAAATTCAGTTAATAATGTATCAGATTACAGATAAGTTAAAGATAGACCGCATTCTATTCGTTCGGGAGCCTTACGAATACCTGTTTAAACGATTCTGTTTAGGTGATAGCAAAAAGTTTCGCGAGACCGCAAACCGTTATCTCAGCCTAAGGTTCACGTTCGTGTGATTCATAGGACTTTGCCTTTGTGCCTACTTGACGCGTGTCATCACTCCACCGATTCGATGCTTTCTACACTACGTTTGCCCTGAGACGGTCTCCACTCTAGAATTGGTTTCATCCATCATCATCATTTCAGCCGTAGGACGTTCGCTGCTGGACATAGGTCTCCCCTATCGATCTCCAAAAGGGCTGGTTGGAAGCGGCCTGCATCCAGCGTTTTCCTGCAGTCTCTTTTAGGTTGTCTCCATCTTGTGGGTGGACGTCCTACGCTGCACTTACCGGTCCGTGGTCCAGTAGAAATGGTTTATTTTTATTTTATTTTTTGATTGAAAGGACGACCAACAGCTTGGTTACAAATGTCATATAAATAAACTTAAATAGATACACAAAGCCAGTTACAGGTCATCACGGATAGAAATATAATGAAACATAATGAAAAGAAAACAGAATTAAATTTAAAAAGAAAACAGATAATAATAACCAAATTAGTTAAAGAATTCGCTGCTCAACAACCGTCTGGCCAATGTAATGCTAGTACAGGACATACAACACAACAGATATTAAATTATTCAGATGTGACTAGCCCCATGTCACTTCGACTTCAACAGCTTTACGTTCCTTCTCTGTTAGACCAATGGGAGGCAAATCAATTAGTAATGGTATGTACTATCATCATCATCATCATCATCAGTTACCTGCAGTAGGTCGCACGCGCGGAACACTTTGGGCTGCGGGTCCGGTTGCGCGCGGAAGGAGCGCGCTCGGCCCAGGTCGCTCAGCACGCCGGCTGGTTCCTCTCCATCCACGCTGCTAGACCAACACATTAAACATCATCATATTTATCACCATCATTATCAGCCTTTAAACAGTCCACTGCTGGACTTTTAGCCTACCCCCGAAAGGGTGATTGGGCCATATCCACCACGCTGGTCCAGTGCGGGTTGGTGGATTCACATACGCCATTGAATTTCTTCTCCGTACGTATGCAGGTTTCCTCACTATGTTTTCCTTCACCGAAAAGCCAGTGGTCTGAAAATCCGTATATAACCTCTAAAGAGCTCATTGGTACGGGCCCGGGGTTTGAACCCGCGACCTCATGCTTTCAAGTCTCGCGGTCTCCCAAATACATATTCACAAATTAAAAACAAATTACACTTGCGACGATTTATGTCGGTCGATCCTAGCACTCAAATACATTTATATTTCTACATTTTTCCGGGATAAAAGTTTCCGATGTCTCTCTGCTGTCGTTCAAACTCTACAATAAAAATCACGTCGATGCATTGCTGGATTACATGAACAAACATATTTATAATATTAGTGATTGGAATTGCCACCAATAGCGGCATACTAGACTAGGAGGTGCAATTTATGATTCTAATCCTTTTCGAACAAATAAACAGAGTATATCGTACGCTGTACATGCGCTGCGAAAATAGTGTCATTTTTTTTTATAAATAGGCTAGCGCTTGGCCGCCAACTCGCCTGATGTTATGCGATGATGCGGTCTACGGTGGAGCACGCTTGCCTAGAAGAAACCGATTCCCTCGTGATTTGAAGACACCCAGATTGTAACTATCGGGGAACACACACTCAGGCAGCACTCAATTGTGAATACATACTAGCTATACATTTGTTTATGGCACGTGATGTTTACGCATCGTTAGGTAACGAGTGACTGAATGCAAACTGCTGCACCGTCGCGGCGCGACGGAGTTTTAAGTACACCTTATCTAATATTGTATATTGTTATGTTTATATACCTAACGCTATTACGTGCGCGCGCGTAGTTTTTCATGTTTTCCTGCATTGCTGCTGTCGTAAATAAACTTTAAATTAACAAAAACAAAGTGACAAACAGTTTGCACATTAAAACGTGTTTTATCTGCTTTGGACAAAATTACAACAAAGCACGTTTCCTAGAATACATTTAAAGGAATTTCATATATTATGTGATATTCTAATTTTCTCAAAGTATTCTAAGGTTATAATTAATATCTTTACAAAAAAAAACTGATTACACGCTTCGACCAAAATAAAATGAATGGACGGGCCATAACCATTTGATTTGCTCAGTAAAAACGAGTCCAAACCGTCGGACATATACTTCAACACCTAGTAATAACCATGATGTGCAGTACATTTGTTACAAAGACTACGTTTTTATTTGTTTTGACACTTTGGGAAAAGCATAATTTTGTCAGATGTTTAATTATCATGTAACAATAGTCTTGTGTTGCACTTCCTACGGCTAGAGACCGACTGAAACGAAGTGAGCGCCGACGCTCATTTAGTAATCTTCAAAAATTCGCTTCTTCTGGGCCCGTCCATTAATTTTATTTTGGTCGAAGATTACACGGGAATTTTTGTAAACGGAATTGATCACGTAATTATCCACCCTTAGAGGTGTTTATTTTAGTTTATTGAAACTACCATCGAAATTTATTCTGAGCTTTTTTTATAAAATAATTTTCATCATAATCGCTTATTAATCAAATTACAATCACAATCGGCTAAGAAGCCGATTGCGACGATTTAATGGGTGAATATTACGCGATACATCACGTAATATAATATGACTGCCCCGGTGGCTCAGTTGGTAGGGAACCTATCTTCTGTGCTTGGGGACGTGGGTTCGATTCCCATCTAGGACAAACATTTGTG
Organism: Agriopis marginaria; assembly: GCA_932305915.1. Classification (NCBI taxonomy): domain Eukaryota; kingdom Metazoa; phylum Arthropoda; class Insecta; order Lepidoptera; family Geometridae; genus Agriopis; species Agriopis marginaria. The sequence goes on from OW029935.1 coordinate 1,401,049, forward strand.
TGATGAACATTTGTGTTTGTTCTATGTCTGGGTGTTAATATCTATTTAAGTATGTATTTAAAAATATATATGTACGTATATCAGTTTCTGGCAGCCATATTACAAGCTTTGCTTAGTTTGGGGTCAGATGACCGTGTGTGCAAAAATGTCCCAGATATTTATTTATTATTTATATTAAAAAAAATACAGTCGAATAAAGAATCTCCTTTTTTGAAGTTGGTTAAAAAGATAAAGGACTACGTATTAATACTCACACGTCAAGTAATTTGGACATGCTGCTACTTCTTTCCTTATCTCCTAAAAGCGGCGACGTCGGCGTCTGTCTCCTTTTTATCACCCTACCCCTCCCGTCCTCTCCTTTCCTCTTGAATAACCTCTCTTTTTGCCCTTCTCTTTCTAACACACCCTCTGTGTATCCATCTCCTTGTAGTTTGTCCTCCTCTCGCGTTATTCTAACGTTATCTTCTATTTTAAGTGTTACACTCTCTGTCGTAACTTTTTCTACTGTCTTAATGTCATTTTCTGTGTTAACTTTGTCAGTCTCTCTTTTGAATTTGTCGCCTTCTCTTCTGTGCTTGGTGTCCTCTTTGATCCGCTGCTCTATCGCCAGTTTGTCGTACTTTTGAGGCTGTGTAATGTCATTTTTGTCCGAGATGATGTTGCACATGATTTTGTTGTTGTTGTGTGACGTTTCTGGGTCGTGTTCTATGGTTAACTGTGGAGAAAATATTGTTGTTAGTGTGGTAAAATATTGTTGTTAGTGTGATAAAATATTGTTGTTAGTGTGGTGAAAATTGTTGTAAGTGTGGTAAAATATTGTTGTTAGTGAGTTAAAATATTGTTGTTAGTTTGCTGAAAAATTGTTGTAAGTGTGGTAAAATATTGTTGTTAGTGAGTTAAAATATTGTTGTTAGTTTGCTGAAAAATTGTTGTAAGTGTGGTAAAATATTGTTGTTAGTGAGTTAAAATATTGTTGTTAGTTTGCTGAAAAATTGTTGTAAGTGTGGTAAAATATTGTTGTTAGTGTGGTAAATCATAATCCAGTTCTCACTTTTATATCTCTATTCTTATTCTTATTCTTTATATTCAATTCTTATTATAGTTTTCAGATCAATATGCTTTCGCTGTGAATGCTCAAGCCATACTAAAGTCCTTCTTGCCAACAACATCATCATCATCATCAGCCAGAAGACGTCCACTGCTGAACATAGGCCTCCCCCTTTAACCTCCACACTGAACGACAGCCTGCCTTTTGCATCCACTGGATGCTCGCGACTCTTACAATGTCTTCGGTCCATCTAGTGGGAGGCCTGCCTACGCTGCGTCTTCCGGTTCGTGGTCTCCACTTCAAAACATTTCTTCCCCATCGGTTATCGGTTCTTCGAGCTATGAGGCCTGCCCATTGCCACTTCAACTTGAAAATTTTAACAGCCATGTCGGTGATTCTGGTTCTTTGGCGAATATCCACGTTCCAGATTTTATCGCGCAAAGAAACTCCGAGCATAGCTCTCTCCATTGCCCGCTGTGTGACTCTGAGTTTTTCCAAAAGGCCAACAGTTAAGGAACACGTCTCAGTACCATATGTCATGCCACTTGCCAACATCCTACCGCATTATCTTTTTCCTACCCCCACTATTCACACTATTGCTGAGACTCTCGACTCAACACGTTTCCGACCGGCATTTTAAATAAAGATTATTAGTCAAATTAGATACCAAATGGTTGAAAACCTAGAAATCAGAAAGAAACAATTGAAATAAGTTAGAAATCATGACATTACTTTGGTGATTTATTTAAGGTGGTACGTTTCACATATGGCGTGAAATACATAATTTCAAACAGTTTTCTTGACCTTGTAGCTAGGCCGGGTAATTATTGTAAATGACGCTGTGTTTGCGCAAATCATTGGTTGTTTTTGACATTATTATGTACAGCTGTTTATCAGTGACGCACCATATTACTTACATTTTGTCAATAAACTGATCAAAATAGCAAAAATTTGTTTATCGCCAAATGTGAGTAATAATTTGCGTTAGAGATTAATAACTTTACACAATTTTGTAAAGAATAATAATAAATTTGTGCAAACACCATGATCGTTTACAATATATACCCTACGTATCTAAAAGGCTCTCAATGAGCTCTTTGGAGCTTATGTACGGATTTTCATACCACTGGCTTTTCGGTGAAGGAAAACATCGTGAGGAAACCTGGAAAGGAATTCGATGGCGTATGTGAATCCACCAATCCGCACTGGGCCAGCGTGGTGGATATGGTCCAATCACCCTTTCGGGGGTAGGCTAAAAGTTCATCAGTGGACTGTTAAAAGGCTGCCAATGATGTATCTAAAAGGACAAAAAAACTGTTTAAAATTTGAATTTCCCGCCGTATGTGAAACATAGCACCTTGCTTGCCAGCCTTGTAGCACGTAGCTGCTGTTCCAAACATTTCGCTGAAAGTGAACGACACTTTTTTACGGAAAAACTGATATTTTTTAGCGATTTCAGAGTTGGTCCCATAGCAAAATAATGAGGAGTACATCTCATCATCGTATATTCTTTCATCTTAGTTCTGTGTAACTCTTTTTACTGTGACAATGTATATGAATTGTATAATATTTCACCAAAGTCATATGTTTGTCAAAGTCGCACAACGAGCTGTGGAGAGGGCTATGCTCAGGGTTTCTCTACGAGATCGAATCCGAAATGAGGAGATCCGTAGACGAACGAAAGTCACCGACATAGCCCACCGGATTAGCAAGTTGAAGTGGCAGTGGGCAGGGCACATATCACGCAGAACAGATGGTCGATGGGGCCAAAAGATTCTGGAATGGAGACCACGGACCGGTAAGCGCAGCGTAGGACGTCTACCCACAAGATGGACAGACGACCTAAAACAGACCGCAGGGAAACGCTGGATCCAGGCCGCTTCCAACCGGCCCTTTTGGAGATCGATGGGGGGAGGCCTATGTCCAACAGTGGACGTCCTATTGCTGAAACGATGATGATGATGAATATTTCACCGCGGTGTATATCCTAACCTATCCCTACACAATATTTAATGTCTCACTTATTTCCGTTAGGTACTAATGGATGAACTCATGACTGGGTTTTTACCTCGCAGTATAACTGTGTTACACGTGTAAGAATTTTGTTAATGCCTATTTTACACTGTTATATTTCCCTTGCAGTAACCACCGTGAAATGGAGAGCAGGATTTAAGAGTTTAGAATATTTAGACAGCGTAGCAGATTATCTCTTTCTATGTCTACTATTACTTTCACTTCAGTAGAGTTTTTCCTGCGTCCTAAGTGTGAAAACTTGTTTAAGGCGAGGTTTTACTACTTTTAAGCAACGCTTATTACTACAGATGACCATAAGACTTGGTTTATTGCATTTAGCGGATCAAAACCACGGCGCTTACACACAGTCGTGCATTTCGCTACTTCTATTTTTGAGGTTTTTCTCATATTTTTCGAAAAATATACCTGCTAGCCGTAATGTAAAATTTACCTTTGCGGTTTCCCCCAATTCTGAAATTTGTATATTAAGATATCTCGTACATAATTTAGTAAATAGGTATTTGAATGAATCCAAAAAAACAGGGAGAAAAGCGCAAATAGGTGTTACTTTCATATATTTTTATAGCTATATATATACATGTGTCGATGTCCATCACTAGGGGACAGTAGAGCAACTTTTTAAAAAATGTGTCTAGTCTAAGTCCATCACCAGTGGACAGTAACGCAACTTTTTCAAAAATGTGTCGATGTCCATCACCAGTGGACAGTAAAGCAACTTTTTCAAAAATGTGGCTTTTTCCATCACTAGGGGACAGTAAAGCAACTTTTTCAAAAATGTGTCGATGTCCATCACCAGTGGACAGTAACGCAACTTTTTCAAAAACGTGGCTTTTTCCATCACTAAGGGACAGTAAAGCAACTTTTTCAAAAATGTGTCTTTTTCCATCACTAAGGGACAGTAAAGCAACTTTTTCAAAAATGTGTATCTGTATGAACGATGATATTGAGGTAACTTCTTGTGTCACTCACCTGCACGAGTGTGGTAGGATTCGCGTCGTGAAGAGCCCGCGCTCTCGGCGGCGCTCCGTTGATCTCTAGTATCCTGTCCCCGATGTGCAGAGCCACCGCGCCGCACACAGAGTCGATCCTACAACACGTCAATCAAATGTTATAGTACTAACAGACGTATGGATTTGGTTGACGGACCGCCGTCCCACCAACGGGAGGAAAAGAGAAAATTTTCTATTATTGAAACTGGCGTGGTTATCACAAATTTTATTTATATCACACGGGAATTACTCACGTAAGATTAAGCCGGTTACTCCGACTATAGTAATCCGAGAGATCGAGTCGTCCGATCGGAGTAACCGGCTTAAGGCGCGGTCTGATCACGATTTCAAATTCGTTTTTCACCCGCTCACGCCATGATCTATTTGCTATCTAAAACGGCTTTGTTTAAAGTCGAAAATCGTATATCATTATATTTGATGATGATGATGACTTTGTGCTTGTGTTTATATTATTTTGAGGGTTTTTATTTAATTTATCAAAATATATAAATGAATTTCAACAATTAACTGGTTAAAGTTTTAAAAGACTAGTCTGGCTATACAATTCGTACAAAAAAATATGTTGTTGTCGCTGAAAATTCAGAGTTCTTCATTTCAGAAGCTATTTTTGTTGCGCAATTTGTAATAGGCTTTTTTAAGAGTCTAGACAATTTTTCAAAATTTAATTCGTTTAAGATTATTGCCAAGGAGTTTTTTCTACTTGTAGTATATTTTTTATCTGATCAACTAATTTTGTCACGTCACACAAAGCGTTTAAAAACACTTCTTTTGGTTAATTTTGTGATTGTACCGCGTCTTAATCTTACGTGAGTAATTCCCGTGTAATATAAATAGAACATATTTTCTATTTCTCTCCCGTTGGTTGGACGGCGGTTCGTCAACCAAGTACGTCTCGTCTGTTAGCACTATTAGCATACGGCGTGAAGTGAAACCGCAGAACATAACGTGATTTAGCAACTAATATTTCAGGGTAACGAGTTCAGAGCTACAACCCCTTGGTATATACAGGGTAACGCATATAGACTGTACTAGCAGAAAGAAGTCATTATACTCATCATTATGAACAACTTTTATGGGACCAACCCTAAAATCGCTAAAAATTATACTGTTCCACAGCAAACGGTCATTGATACAAAATGTATGGACCCGGGTATGTCCTAAAAATTCCACCAGAACCACCGGAGGATGAGCAGCAGCGTCCTGTTAGTACACGGTGAACGTACTGCGATCTCCAAGCCGCCTGCCAAGCGTGGCGATTATGGCAACACCCCTCTCTAAGAGGGTGGCCTTGTTCAGCAGTGGACATTTAATGGCTGATGATGTGTATGTATGGGTATGGAACAGCTGATATTTTTTTCGCTATTTTAGGGTTGGTCCCATAAAATTTGATCCGCCCTTGAGTATAAGAGCCTACTACTACTAAAACATTCGTCTACAGCAGGATTTGTGTTGTGCCCTTAATGCGTGGAAACTTTTTTGGCTATATAATTAGCTATTTAAATCTAAAACACAATTTTAAACTATCACGGTTGTTCACTACAGTTGTATGATTATTAACGGGATATTTACCGTGGTAAAGTGAAAGGTGGAGCTCCTGATAGCTCCTCACCAAAGAATTAACGAAACTGCGCCGAAATATCACGGTGCATACAGTAGCGTAGCTATCGGAGGGCTAGGTGGTGCACCGGGGCCCTCAAGCTCAAGGGCCCTCGGACTTTGAACAGTAAACCTCATCTGAACTTGCCAAAATTTCTCCCACCTTCATAATATAACTCATACACATACATGTACATAATAAGTTGCTTTGCACGTAACCAGTTCAGATAGGGCCCAATTTTTTTGCACCAGGACCTTTGGTTTCCTAGTTACGCCACTGGGTGCATATATACACCATGCATGTGTGGTGTGTACCTTCGACCAAAATAAAATTATTGTACGGGCCATAACCATTGAACTTGCTCGGTAAAACGACGAGTCAAAACCGTCGGACATATACTTCAAAACCTAATTATAACTATGTACTGTGTACAGTACATTTGTTACAAAAATAGATAGCAGTTTTTTGTTGTGTATTTACACTTCGGGAAAGCATACGAAGGCATAATTTTGTCAGATGTTTCGTTATCATGTAACAATAGTCTTGTGTCGCACTTCCTACGGCTAGAGACCGACTGAAATGAAGTGAGCGCCGGCGGTCATTTTGTAATCTTAAAAAATGCGCTTCTTCTGGGCCCGTCCATTAATTTTATTTTGGCCGAAGGTGTGTACAGTAAGTACATGCACTATGTTTAATGGCAGACACCAATAACAATAAACCTAGCAATAGTCTGCCTAATCACGGTAAATATCCCGCTATTGATCATATAACTGTAGTTTTTAAATTAATAAATAAAACAGCAGGAAAACACATGCAATTATTTCTACACAAATCTACAGAAGCGAATTTTGGAGTTCTTCAAAAGCTCAAAGTTACCCTTGAACAAAAATACAACTCACAATATCCAATACTATTTAAAGCCACAAAAACCACAACACAATTAACTATAATTTCCATAGACACAAACAACAAGCGTCCTCACTGCACAGTGTCGTACTAAATACTGAATATGACTTCACTTATCATACTGAGTGTATCGTCACATTACTAATTCAATGGTAGATGCAAGTACAATCAACTGCAAAAATATACTAACACTTTAGTTCCACTTTTAATCATGTTTACGCGAAAAGTGACCGCAGACGCAGCGCTGCTGTCGCATATTTTTAACCGACGGAAGAAGGTTATAACCGAGGTTAGGCCGTATGTTTTACTCCGCTAATTATGAATTGATTTTGATGATTCTTTTTTTGTTTGGTAGGTCATACCTCAGAGGTAGCCCCATAATTTTTTTATCAAAATAGATTCAGCGCTTTTTGAAAAAATCAACAAAAACAAAAAATACATATACAATTGACGTTAGTGACGTTTTGGTTTGTGGTTCAAAAGTTTTGATGAGGACTTTCAATCTCTGTTTTAACTATGTAGTCATGGAGTAGGATTTTTTATTTTCGAAAAGTTAATTATTAGAATGCTAATAATAACTATTTACGACCATGGGCGTAGGCACATTGAGGCAGAGTAGGGTAAGCGCCCAATCCTGCCTCTTTTGAATTCTTTTATATTCACAGGGCCTAAAGCATGAATCTGTTGTAGAAGCCTACTTATTGGGAATTCACAAAAAGCAGGCTTCGATGATAAAAAAGATCACACCAAACTGGTTACGGTCAACAACGACAGAAAGCCGGCTTGTTAGCTTGCGTATAATGAGTGCGCATAGAAAAAAGGTTCTAAAAGCTTTCAATGTTAGGATATAGATAAGTATTTATGTGATTATTGGTCAACTAATGAAATTTACAGTACATACTAACTCTAGAATTTTATTTTTTGCCCCACCCTAAATTAGAACCTGGCTAATTTATATGACTGTTATCAAATTTAATCCAATAATACCCAAGTACAGTAACAACCTAGTAATTTTTAAACTTTCGCGATTTGAACACGTGTTTTAAATGTACAGTAGAACTCCAATTATCCGAACTCCGACTATCCGAATCGCCGATTATCCGAATCACAAACAAGTCTTGACTTGACTTGTCGAAAACGGTTGAAGACCGCAAAACAGCTTACATTGACGGAGATGTTTAAAAAACAATGATTTTTATTTCTAAACTTGTACATAAGTACATTTTATTTATATTTAAAACATGTGAAAATTTCATGTTTCTTTCATTTAATTCAATAAAAAAATAGTGCAATATCAAAACGTAGCTTTTATTCTCTCCAATGGCAATTTTTTTTTTTTTAAATCCGATTATCCGAATATTTGATTATCCGAATGGGTCCCTGTCCCCATTAATTCGGATAATTGGAGTTCTACTGTATATCAATATTTAGAACAGTAACAACCTACAAATTAAATGTTAATCCCAAAAAATCTACAAATTTTCATAACATTTGATCATTGAATTCAATGATCATTTACTTGCAGCGACAAATCCCGCTTCTGACTACGATAGGCTCAAAAACTTTATGATTGCAATGGTAAATTGTCAATGCTATTAGTACATACAAGTTTACACGGGCCAAGCTACCGCAAAGTCCATTATGTTAAAGATAAGCGCGGACTTCTGTCGCTAACTGTACATCTGACATCACATAATCATCATGCAGGTCGCGTCATATTAATCGTGACGATGACGTCTAATCGAACAGTGGAAAGTCGTTAATTAATAATTATAAAACTACATTTCCGAACCCGAGTCGCGGGCATCCAGTTGATGCAAAAGGCAGGTTGTCGTTCAGTGTAAAGGTTAAAGGGGGAGGTCTATGTTCAGCAGTGGACGTCTTCTGGCTGATGATGATGACATTTCCGAAAGTACGTTTTTATGGTTGATAGAATAGGCGTCACCACACCACACACCACACCACACCAGAACATCAGAAGAGCTGTGGTGGAATCACCACAGCTCTTCTGATGTTAAGTGATGGTGTGGTCGAAAATGATACATACGCACGGAAAAATTATCTAGAAGATCTATTAACTATTTTAAGAAAAGAGTTTTGCGAGTTATATAAAAACATATATGTATACGTCAACAAGATAACCTCCTCATTTTTTCGTCAGTTAATTTGTGTAATCGTCTTCAATTTCCAAAAAGCTTTTGACGGGACGTGACAAGTATATTGTCAAGATAAAGTCGTATCATAAAGTTTTGAAAAAAATTATACAGGGTTACATGGAAAGGACAGACCGAGTTCGAAACGCGACGCTGCGCTCAATTACGGGAATCGCTGATGTTGGCATCAAAGCTACCAAATTAAAGTGGGGTTGGGCGGGACACGTGGCCAGGATGCACCCTGATAGATGCGCCCAGAGGATCACACAGTGGGTGCCTGAAAACGGACGAAGGAGCCAAGGCAGGCCTAAAAAACGCAGGCGCGATGACCTCGACACGTTCCAGATACAGTGGTCAAGTATGGCGGGTGATCGCACTGTCTGGAAAGAAATGGGGGAGACCTTTGCCCAGAAGTGGGACAGTATAGGATAATAAAAAAAAAATATATTACATGGAAAGGTGGTACGAAACCATAAGGATGGTATGTGCTCATCATTATGAACCACATTTACAAAATGGTCATTTCAGTCATTTTATACCTTAAAAAACATCAAATGCGCGAGTGAGATCGCACGATTTGGATGGCACGTTGCATATACGAGTAGATCCATAAATGACGGAGATAGCGTCAACAGAGAACTTCCTTGTTTTTTGATGTCGAATAATTACATGCCAGAAATATCGATGATTTGTGATATAAGGTAGGTAACACACATGACATATAATTAGGTAATTACCTACCCACAGGAAGACAATGCGGTTTAAATCGGACAGGAAAATAATGTCATTACGTTTCGTTTATAACGCATCTCGTTCTCATTGTTAGCAGGTTGATACGTTGCATACATAGAAATACAAGAACCCTCAGGAACGTGAACCTTGCTCCCTCCCTCCACCATCACCTTCCCCTCCAAAGCCCAAAGAAGATGCTCTACTGTGGGGAACTTTAACTTTGGAGTGTTTACTGTTTATGCCAAGTGAGCTTATGACTACTGAACCATTTTTGAATTGTCTTTTCATGTGTTATTTATAGCCGTCGTAGAATAAGGATACCATGATCCAAGAAATTAGTGTGTCCTACCCGTTATGACCTACGGTGCCGAGACGTGGACACTCACGGTTAAGGTGGTGCACAAATTTAAAGTCGCTCAGCGAGCTATGGAGAGAGCTATGCTTGGAGTTTCTATACGGGACAAAATTCGGAACGAAGTGATTCGACATAGAACCAAAGTTACCGACATAGCTCAAAGGATTAGCAAGCTGAAGTGGCAGTGGGCCGGCCACATTTCCCGAAGAACCGATAACCGATGGGGTAGACGAGTTCTGGAGAGGAGACCACGTTTAGGCAAACTTAGTGTAGGACACCCTGTGGCCAGGTGGAGTGATGACCTGCGTAAAACGGCGGGTAAAAACTGGATGCAAGGAACTGCCGACCGAGCTCAGTGGCGTGCATTGGGAGAGGCCTATGTCCAGCAGTGGACAGTTAGAGGCTGATGATGATGATGATGATCCAAGAAAACAAGGTCTGGCACTCTGGCAGTTGTCCCAGAATTACGTCACTGTCTAGTTGCCACTTTATTGCAACAAACACATATATTGGGAAACAAATTCGTTAATCATCTGTTAAATGAAATACAAAAAGTATTTCAATTGTCATTTGGTTTGTCCGCTCAAGCAAGTTAAGCACGAATTGAATATATTAAACGCAATTTTATCAAAACCATTTTGATTTATTGGATTCCCACAGGTAATATACGAATATCGGGGAGTTATAATTTCACACTACTGTTAACACAGAAAATCATAGCGAGTCTGCCATTGTTTCGTGTATCGTCATCTCTCTCGAACTTGTTGTAAATTACTTATTCTGCTCTTGCTTATGTACGTGTACGTGTTTCCATGACATTGATGACATCATTGTGGGACGCCCACGTCACATTATTTCTCAGAGTGCTATACCTGGCGGAGTATATTATTATACCATGAAGGATACCACGATGCTTTAGTTGAGTGCTTTGCTTGAGTGATTTTATTCCAGCCTTAAATTCAAACGCCCTTAAAATCTCGTTTGTCTTGTTTCGTTGTCGTTTAGTCGTTGTTTTTCAGGTACGTTGCATTTATTGACATAAAAGGGCCTTATTCTTTATATCACATGGGAATCCTAGGCATAACCGCGTGACGTTATAACATGAAAGTGTAATTGAATAAAGTACCTTTTTTTTTACTGACCTCAAGACTATACCTACATGTACAAACTTAATATAAAAGCGATAAGGCCGCCACTTCTGGCACTAGCTCGTCAGCGTTTTCTATCTGTTTGTAATATTTATTTCTGGTGTACACAATAAAGAGTTTCTGTCTATATATCTATCTAAAAAGTAGAAAAATTACAGTTAAAATCAGTTAAAATAGAGATTAAAAGTCCTCATCAAAACTTTTACTGAAGGGAACCACAAATCAAAAAGTTATCTGTGTATATTTTTTTTTATTGTTGATTTATTCAAAAAGCGCTGAATCAATTTCGATACAATTAATAAAGAACAACCTCTGAAGTATGACCTAACAATTATACTTTACTAGCGACCCGCCCGCCCGGCTTCGCACGGGTGTACTTTACGTGCGAATCCGGGGCGGGTCGCTAGTTATATATATAAACCTTCCGTGAAAATGTATCTAACTGATGGTGAAAACCGTAACAAAATCCGTTGCGTGGTTTAGGAGGAGTTTGCGGCCATACAGACATACAGACAGATAGACGCGGAAAGCGACTTTAATTTATACTTTGTAGAGATAGAGATAGTCAAAAGACATATTTGTTATAACTTACACAGTATATCTAGCACTCAACATAACACAACAGTGTTTTTAACCTGCCATAGTCAAATATCATAAACCAAAAGGAATAGCCACTTTCAAGTTCTTATCACAAAACACTGAAATATCTACAAACAACAGATGAAAATAGATTAAAATTAAGGAATTTATGCCTCTCAAAATAAAAACAAAACACAGACAAAAGGTTAAAACTGCAGAAAACTTAGACAGTTAAAATAACTCTTGTAAATTCGAGTCAATAACGCGCGCGATTTCAACATAAGTGTGCATTGACTGAAGATGAATCATTTAGGCCGGAAAGGTACATCACTATATACACAATGCAGTGCATGCTCTAATCTATATTTGATGACAGTATGGACCATGCTGTACGCCACGTTAGGAATCCCCTCAGATCAGACAAACAAGAGAGATATCGGTTGTTCACTAAAGTTATATGATTATTTACGAGATACGAGACTAAGAAAGAGGGTAGATCGTTATGTCTGCACCTAACTTTTTAACTGTTCGACCAACCACCCGCATTCTTCAGTCTTCCCGTGAACATGGTGCATGTAACTGCGCCGAAATATCGGGAGCTCATTCCACAACCTTACCACGGTAAATATTCCGTAAATAATCATATAAACTTTAAGAGAGATATCATCATCAACCATAGCCATAGGACGTCCACTGCTGGACATAGTCCTCCGCCATCGATCTCCAAAAGTGTCGGTTGGAAGCGGTGCAACCGTTTCCCTGCGGTCTCTCTTAGATCGTATGTCCATCTTGTGAGTGGACGTCCTACGCTGCGCTTACCAGTCCGTGGTTTCCAGTAGAGAACCTTTCGGCCCCATCTGTGCTGCGTGCTATGTGCCCTGCCCAGTGCCACATCACCTTGCTAATTATAATAGGGAGATATGACTTTAGGCAATTATCGCTCGTGTTCAAATCTCTCAATTTTTTTTTTCACTATACCGCTAAACCGGGTAACGCAAAAACTGACAATTAATAATTTTTCACGCACATTAAGGAACTTGTAGCGACACCAATGAACTAACTAATAGTCTACATGCAAAAAGACTCTTAGGAGCCTCTTATACCAAATTTGACGGTTTTAAATCAATTTTATTCAGTTAAATTACAATATTCGAGCTGGAAAAAAATACATGTCACAGATACATCTGTGTTGAGTTTATGATTTGGTTCAAAACAAGATGGAATAAACTTTCCTCGATAAAAAAAAATCTGAAACAAAGTCGACTTAGTTTATTTTTTTCATTTTTTGCTATAATGAAAGCTCGTAACAACCTGGAAATTGCATGTACTGAAAGGCAATTTTATTCAACATTCTTTTATTTGGATAGATTTTTGATAGTGAATAGTGTCGTTTTTTAGTGAAATTAAAAGCGTAAAAAGGACGCGAGAATTTTGGCGCGACGCGTTCAGTGCCGCGCCTGGCGTCATCGAGGTCGGATCTATGCTCGTTTTTGTCGTTGCATTCCCCCCACGGGCGTCCTGACTCTAGCATGGCGTCGCTATAACTTGGCGGGGGCTGAGGGAGCGTTTTGTTGCCTACGCGACTCGGATAACCGCCCGTTAATGAGAGAAATTCCTTCTAAAAGTCATCCATACTGGCAGTGTGGATGTATCAACGCACACGAAGATAATTGTTTGGTTTGACACACGAGTAAAAACCGAAGCTTTGTCAACAGAGAAACAATACGTGATAAGGTGGCGCCGTCAACTCGGCGAAGGGTCTTGTAGTTATAGGTATACGTTTCTTCATTCACCATGGTTAAAGGGCAGCTTCTAGGAAATTGCAATTAGAATCGTCAGCCCTCGTCCGCCTAAAAATCCATTGCAACTTTTAATCTTAAAAATCAGTCTAAAAATCCACCGTTCCAATTAGTCTCGTCAGCTAAAAAATCAAACGTTGCCCTTTGTCTCGTCAGCTTAAAAATCAAACGTTGCACTTTGTCTCGTCAGCTTAAAAATCAAACGTTGCACTTTGTCTCGTCAGCTTAAAAATCAAACGTTGCCCTTTGTCTCGTCAGCTTAAAAATCAAACGTTGCACTTTGTCTCGTCAGCCTAAAAATCCAAAGTTGCACTTTGTCTTGTCAGCCTAAAAATCCAACGTTTCACTATGTCTCGTCAGCTTAAAAATCAAACGTTGCAATTTGTCTCGTTGATGTCGATTTAGTTTTTGTTTGTTTGAAAGGTGACTTGGTCGAGAGTGTGCTTAGCTGATTCAAGAACATTTATTCTGGAATTCTTATGTTCAAAGAGGTTGAAATGTTTTAATACAGAAAATGTGAAAGTAAACAATAGTTCGTCACATTTGAATTTATTATCCGCGCTAGCCATGCTAGCGGATAAAATCGAACTATTGCGCGCAGAATTTAGATGAGAAAGCTGGTGAGGTAAAAATTGTTTTTGAAAAATATTTTACAGAGTGTTAAAGATAAATACTTATTCCAAGAATACATACAAGGTTTGTTTCCTGCATGAAATATTCAAGTTATCGTATTTTTAAGGAAGGATAATTTACATCAATTTAACTGACCTAGTAACAATAACCACATGGTTGCGCATGTCGTCATGGCGGTTTGTGATTTGAGACTCAATCTAATGGCCGCTTGTGATTGGAGACTCAAAAGTCATTCATCCAATTCGCGCCTAGGATTGGTCCGCTCGAAAAAGAGTATGCTGAAAATTATGTACCCTTTTCATCACGTGGGGTAAAGGGTGAGCAGTCAAGACAAGTGGTTAGTGGTTATATTGGTTATATGTCGTCGAACATGAACAGTGAAGCCACTTTTTGAAACATGTGTGCGTAGTCGAAGTGTTGCCAGTGCAATTTTCTGACGAGAAATTCACGTAGTGTTGAATGCGTATGTGTGCGTGAGTCGTGTATTCATTGGGAATTCACGTAGTGCGATTTTGGCGTCACTTTGACAGTGCGCCGTAGTGCCTCTGTATTTTTATTTGCTCTGAGATGCCTAGTAACAACGTTGGTTAGCGTGGGGTACGTTCAAATATCTGTGTTTATACGTATTAATAGGTATTGCATTCCGGGCAGTGATCCGAAACCGCGACGCGACGCGACGCCCGCTGACTCATTCAGTCATACGATCACGTATGCAAGTCAATGATCAATTACAAAACGAAAATGATCCTATGTTAACCGACTTCAAAATAGGAGCGAGGTTCTCAATTCGATTCGCATTTTTACATGCTACTAGCTAAACAAATTTTCCTTGGATACGTACCAAACGTTTCGATTCTACGTTTCTAATCCGTACGGCCAAATATTGGAACAAACTGCCAGCTTCCTTGTTTCCTGAGAGATATAATCTGGGCCTTTTCAAGGCCAGAGTGAATAGGTATCTTCTAAGTCTGCGTGCTTCATCTTCGACCACATCCTCGCTTACCAACAGGCGAGTTGGTGGTCAAACGAGGACTTATCCGCGTTAAAAAAGAATTAAAAAAGTATTAGCAAATAAATAACACGCGCCAAAATGGCGGCGTTTAAATCACTCGAAACTGATTGCAGTTTTAATTATTTAGATTTTTTAAGAATTCGTTGCGTGCGTCGAGTTTTGGTACGGATTTTTTTATGGCACGATTGTGACTCTATATTTATTGTATCTCGATGATTGAAACACGTCTACAGTTAGTTAATGTATTCTAATGAAGCCAGCGTTGATTTTAATTGTTAGGAGCGTTTGAATTTTTATTATAATTATTCAGCTCGTTAAAATACTTCGGTTGAATTCCTGCCCAAATATGGCTAGCTTTTAGTGGAAAAATATTAATGTAATAATTGTATCTTAAATTATACGGAGCTACGCGGAAAGCTACCATTTCAAGTTTATTTATTTAAGTTTCCTTAATATTCCTACCCTACATAGAGTACATACACATTATAAACAACTTTTACTGTAGGGCCAACCCTAATATTGTGAAAAAATATAATAAAATAGAATATATAGTAAACAAATGACAAATAAATATTTTGAATTTGAATTTTTTTGAATTTTTGAATTTTGAGTAAAACTGTGTACAGAATAGGATTATAAAATTCTATAAAAAATATAATATTTTTATAATAAAAAAAAAACAAAGACACCTTTCACTTAAAATAAGGCTTTATGCCTTCTTGACGCTTTATAACGAAAGGGTTGGGTTCGCACATGCCAAGCTATCTACCATATCTCCCTTGTTTGTATGATCTGAAGTTTTAGTCTACTTTTCGTTCCGACGACGTTTTTGTGCGCTGACCATTTGACCATAGTTAGATCCATAGTTTTAAATAACGTAAGCCGCTCCACAAAAAAGTTTACTTCTAATAATATTACATTTGGCTAGTTACCTCTACAGATAACACGGTTGTACCGTATTGAAGCAGCTAAAGCGTAGTGCGATTTTTATTACAATGCCAAGCAAATATTAACCTTGCTGATTTTAGAATAAAGTAGGAGTTACATGTGCACAAAGAGCCAGCCACATGCGTTGCGACGACGTTGCGGCAAAAAACAGAAAAATATAAATTTTTTGACGAGCTTGTTGTGAGACTAGTTGACGAACCAGTCTATAAATACGTGTGCTGTACGCTTTGATCAAATAAAAATAATACATCACACCATATATGCGCTGCGAAAATAGTGCCATAATTGTGAATACAGTAGTCTTACTAATCCGGCACTATTAAAGACAAGGAGGTGCCGGATTACTGGATTAATTAGGGAAATTCAAGGTAAACAAAATGAGGTTATTGGTTTGAGGTCAATGAGTCTAGCGTCGACGTATTGAGGTGTAACTTGCAATGTCAGCATACATTCCAAACCATCCTAGTTCCTTGAAATATAAGACCTAAATAATAAATACCTTCTGGTATCTCTATTAGGTAATTGAGGTCTTATCTCTCTCACACTTTTATCTAGGTAAGTAGTAGGTATTTACATATTATGAATTTCTTTATGACAACTATCTTTTTTTTTTACTTCGGATTAGGCTAACGTCTGACCGCGATCTCACTTAAGAGGATTGTCTACCGCGTACTTGTCCATACAAAAAGAAAAACCTTTTTTCTCCCTCCTAATATTATCCGATTTCGGTGGTTTTTTTTTCATGTAATCAGCTCATTATTTACTAGGCTTATACATCTTATTTTTTCCAATTTGTTTTATCACTGTAATGTTATAAGCATTTTAACCAACCATGTTTTAGCTCTGAAACTATGACTATTAAAAGTCAACATATTTTAGAAACCAATAACTTTTTTGAAAATAATAAAAAGTATAAGCATAAAAAACATTCCATTCAAGCGATTGACACCAATAACAAAACATTTTGTTACAATTTAGGGGGTGAAAAGAGGATTGCCCCGGAACCTAAATTCTATCAAAAAAATTACCTAAAAATCTCGCGAGCAGCAATTCTCTCTATCGGGCACATAGGGGGTCGGGGGGAAGGTAAGACTACTTATTTACTTACATTACTTCACACAGACAAGCAATAGGGATGCTAACGGTTATACCGACACTAGAGATGGGAAAGTAATCAAAATTACTTTTTCTTTTCTTACATTATTGAAGTAAAATGGGCATTTTGTATCATTTATTTAAAGGACAAATATTCAAAACACAGTATTTAAATCTATCACTACCTCATTATTATATACAAATTAATTATTATATAATAATTAATTTGTATATAATTGGCATTTTGTTCTATCAAATTCCTTCAATATACCTACGTAAGTATTGTGTACTTACTATGTACATATATTATACCTAGTACCTTGTAATAAAGGCATTTAATGGGCAGGGAGGGTGGTGGGTAATGTAAAGAATATCCCACCAAAAACATTCTGTAAAAAACTAGCCAAGTCTCGATGGAGCTGCTTGTTTATCTCTAAAAAGTAATGAAATCTAGATAAAGTCGTGCCAAGTCTAAGGTTCCTTACTGCGATTTCTAATTATTAAAGTTAATGTTGCGTGACTTGGCCGTTGAACATTCTTTATACGTTAGTGGGTACAAGTAAATTTTGTTGGCAATTTTCCATCGTCAATGGGTAGCGGTTCTGGCGACAGATTGGTGCAGTGATGTCATGGAGCACCTGGTTTTGTACCCTTGTGTACCCTTCAACGGCCAAGTCACACAACATTAACTATAATAATAAAGAAATCGCAGTAAGGAACCTTAGACTTGGCACGAATTTGTCTAGATTTCATTACTTTTTAGAGATAAACAAGCAGCTCCATCGAGACTTGGCTAGTTTTTTGCAGAATGTTTTTGGTGGAATATTCTTTACATTACCCACCACCCTCCCTGCCCATTAAATGCCTTTATTACTATATATGGCTTTATAATAAGTGTATGTGTGTTACCAGTGATGACATACGGCACTGAAACGTGGCCTCTCACTATAGGCCTCATAAGCAAGCTCAAAGTAGCACAACGAGCTATGGAGAGGGCTATGCTCGGGGTTTCTCTACGAGATCGAATCCGAAATGAGGAGATCCGTAGACGAACGAAAGTCACCGACATGGCCCACCGGGTTAGCAAGTTGAAGTGGCAGTGGGCAGGGCACATATCACGCAGAACAGATGGCCGATGGGGCCGAAAGGTTCTGGAATGGAGACCACGGACTGGTAAGCGCAGCGTAGGACGTCCACCCACAATATGGACAGACGACCTAAAAGAGACCGCAGGGAAACGCTGGATGCAGGCCGCTTCCAACCGGCCCTTTTGAAGATCGATGGGGGAGGCCTATGTCCAGCAGTGGACGTCCTATGGCTGAAATGATGATGATGATGATGCCTTTATACTTATATACTTAGGTTGCTAAACCTATCAGTAGCTCGGCTAAAGACCCAAGAGCCAAAGAAAGATATCCCGGACATCAGCAGTGATAAGATCATATACGAGATTAGGATGGCCCTGAAACAGCTCAAGAACAACAAGGCACCGGGTGACGATGGAATCACATCAGAGCTTCTGAAAGAGGTTGGAACACCAGTTCAAAGTCCTTCAAAAGCTGTTTGATTCCGTCTTACTCGAACGTATAACGCCAGAAGCGTGGAACAGAGGCGTGGTGGTGCTGTTCTTTAAGAAAGGTGACAACACCTTGCTTAAAATTTACGGACCCATCTAGCCTCTGAGCCATGTTTATAAGCTGTTTTCGAGGGTCTTCACGAATCGTCACGATTGCAGGTTTCATGACTTCCAAACCACCCAACAAGACGGTTTCCGAAAAAGATATAGTACTATCGACCACATTCACACAATACGGCAAGTTATATAGAAGAGCGAAGATTCACTTGCCACTATGCTTAGCGTTTGTGGACTATGATAAAGCTTTTGATACGATCGAGACATGGGCGGTGCTTGAGTCGCTCCAGCGATGCCATATTTCATGACGGTATGTCGAAGTGTTGAAGAGTTTGTACAATAACGCCACCATGTCGGTCCGAGTACAGAAGCAATGTTCGAAGGCAATTCCATTGCAAAGAGGCGTGAGGCAGGAAAATGTAATCTCTCCGAAACTGTTCACTGCCACAATGGAAGACGCCTTCAAGCTCCTGAAATGGCAAGGACTCGGCATCAACATCAACGGCGAGTATACCTTCGGTTTGCTGACGATATTGTGGTCATGGCAGAATCGCTGGAAATTTTTTGCATAATGCTCGAAGGCCTCAATCGAGACTTCCAACAGGTAGGCCTTAAGATGAACATGGACAAGACAAAAGTCATGTCAAATGTCTATGTATACATACATATGGGCCCAGATTGTGCCCATCTCAGTATCTATTCAGTTGAGAACTTAGTTGAGGAAGTTGTTGACGCGTACGTCTACCTAGGACAAACAATCCAACTAGGCAGGTCCAAATTCAAGATAGAGGTCAATTGGCCAATCCTACTTGGCTGGGCAGCGTTCGGTAACCTTCGCAACGTCTTCTCGGCCAAAATACCTAAGTGCCTTCAGACGAAAGTCTTCGACCAGTGTGTGTTGCCAGTGATGACATGCGGCAGTGAAACGTGGTCTCTCACCATGGGCCTTATACGCAAGGTCAAAGTCGCACAACGAGCTATGGGGAGGGCTATGCTCGGGATGCTATGCAGCAATGAGGAAATCCGTAGACGAACGAAAGTTACCGACATAGCCCACCGGATTAGCAAGTTGAAGTGGCAGTAAGCGGGGCACATAGCACGCAGAACTGATGGTCGATGGGGCCGAAAGATTCTCGAATGGAGACCACGGACCGGTAAGCGCAGCGTAGGGAGTCCACTCACGAGATGTACAGACGACCATAAAGATACCGCAGGGAAACGCTGGATGAAGGCAGCTTCCAACCGGCACTTTTGAAAATCGATGGGAGATGGCTACGTCCAGCAGTGGACGTCCTATGGCTGATATTATGGTGATGATGAATAAAACCATGGTAAACAATAAAATCAAGTCCATTAATCTACTAATCATATTCGTATGTTAAGATAGGTAGGCTTAGTAGACAATTGTTGCGTGTTTGAATTATTGTAAGGTCTACTCTTAGGTAATAATGTACATCGTCAAAGGGTCTACTATGTATGGTAGGCATTCCTATCGCTTCATATGATAATCATAAGTTTAGGTGATTCCCAAGTCAATAAAACTTGAACAAGGTGATTGCAGATAAGAACCCCATAAAATTTTATGAAACCATCAATTAATTTTCACAATTACATGAGATAACCCTTCGAGAGGGGAGCGGTCAAGAGCCGAGGGGAGCAGGGGAGTTAAGGACGCGTGAACATGAGCTTAGAAATACTTATTTTGTACGTTAATGAAAAATTTATAAATATCGGAATTACGATATTATGCCTTTCAATTCCGGAATTGAAATATCGGAAAAATCGGTCCGAGATTCCGGAGTTACGAAATTCCTGAGTGAGTGTCATAAATGCGAAACTTTGCTTTCGCTTAACTTCGGAACTAAATGACCTACAGACTAGATTTTTTTTATTTTAAGCGTGTTTTTATAGCTTACTGGATGACGAAAATTTCTGCGTTCTGGTCTTATCCAGAGGTTCTCAAATAGGGGCCTGAAAATGCGGCGAATTGGTTCCAGTAAAGGATGGTACGGCAGTGGTGGCTTCGCGCTCGACTTGGCGGGGGCACTGCCGTGCCCCCAAATACCTATTAGTGGTACCTAACCTACTAGTTAGATACTATTTGTGGTATTACGTTGATCTACTATTTTTATTTAGGACACGTAATTTTTGCAATAAAGCCTGTGTTTTGATTTGATCTGGATGTGTTTTGGATGTTTGGTAGCTGACTTTTTTTATTTGAGCTCAGTGATAAACTTTTAAAGGAATTATAGTTACAGTTATCTAGAATATTAGCCAAATATAATGTAGGTACCTACAGTGAAGTCTGATAGGTGTTTAAAGAAAAATAATTAATCGTACAACAATAAACTTAATTCATCATATCTAATTAATCTATAAATACTACTATAGCACATTCATATAAACTACTATTAGCACCAATTATAAATAGAATTAGTACCTACACCACAGAAGACATAATAGTACAGTAGTGCCTAAACTGCCTATATACACTAAAAATAAATCACACGACTATCAAAACTTGTACTATTTTAATATGAAAGAACCGTGAGTAAAAAAGTAGTGAGTTTAGATGTGTGCGCGCAAGTACACGCACACACCGAAGCTCACGGTGCGCACTGCTATAGATTCTGTGACACGGCTGCGGGGGAACGCTGAGATAGCAATACGTTTGCC
The DNA here is from genome assembly GCA_932305915.1 of Agriopis marginaria. Lineage (NCBI taxonomy): Eukaryota > Metazoa > Arthropoda > Insecta > Lepidoptera > Geometridae > Agriopis > Agriopis marginaria. The sequence goes on from OW029935.1 coordinate 1,422,407, forward strand.
TAATACCTACAACGCGAAAACAGTGTTTGGTATAGAATTCTCTTAAGTAATCTGGGGAGGAACGTGGACGGGCTGAGGAAAGGGGAAGGCGCGAGCGGAAACAGCGTTGGCCGTAGGCGTAGATTGCCGGATTATTGAACGTGCCGGTTTTGTGAGACTTTCCTGTATATACTAGTTATACACTTATTTGGCACGTGATGTTTACGCAGCGCTAGGTAACGAATGACTGAATGCAAACTGCTGCACCGATGCAGCGCGGCGGAGTTTTAGTTATACGCGGTCGGACGGACGGTGAATTAATTATCCTCTGTTTATTTGATCGATGGCTGTACGTAAAAACAAAATTTCCTGACGCGTACGACAGATAAGACGAGTCCACCGGCATTTGAAATTTAACATTTTAAATTTAGCTAAATGTAAACATAAGGTTCACATCTCAATGCATTAGTTTCCGTTGCGCAGCCGTCGTCGCCGCAACGCATCGTGTGACCGGGCCATAATGGCTGAAACCCACCGAAGCTGTGTGGAGAAAGACTGGAAGAAAGTTGTGTTTTGTTACACTATTTCTAATCGTTTATTTGTTCTGTCAGCTGCAATAACATTGTAAAAAGATGAATAAAAACATTTTATTTTTCAATATTGCTACAGTCTTACGTTCAAAAACCTAGCAAAAGTGATAAGAATGATTTATTCCACAGACCTATATCTAAGAAGACTTCACAAGCGGTCCAAACTATATGAAAACTAAGCGTGTCAAATTTTTCGTCCCTAAAAGTGTAAAGAAATATGTTTATTCTGTCGGCCAACTCTATTTGCGGTATTCTTACAGCTTAGTATTGCACAATTACCCATTTTTGTTACAAACTGACATGTATTGTGTTGTCGCGGCACCGATGGAGCAGACTGATTTTAGCCGGACTCAAGTACGATGATTAATCATAATTGTATTGGAAATATGACATGCAAGGGAGGTCGACTTGTGGCGTCTACTTGAATATAGGTCGGTGTTTTATTCCTGCCGTCTCGCGTCACCCTGTCTCGCATGTCTTGCGTCGTAAACTCGAGACAGCGGGAATAAAATTCCTGGTTTTCATTCAACTTTTTACAATTTCATTGCAGCTGTCAGAAAATAATCTAATGGAAATAGTGTAGTGTATTATTTATTTTGAACTAGCAGCTCCCGCGATTACTCCCGTTATTTTTCTGATTTTCAGGAAAAATATAACACGTGTGTAATTTATTTTATTAGTATATTTACAATTCTTAATCACCGGAACATTTGTAAAAATGTATTTCTTTCGAAACCTAACACAACCCCCTTACGCCGTAGGAATTTTCTTGGAAAAAGTAGACATTTCAAGCCAGCCTAGCTCCACAGCTTTGGTGGCTTATCGCTATAAGGGTTGGTTATATATTGAACACACTGAGGGCGAGGCGTCAACGGGGCGAGAGCGACTTTCGAGCATATACTGAAGTTAGTTTTTAATTGCCTTTTCGAGCAAACGAGCAAACAGGCTGCGTGATGGTAAGCAGTCACCGGCGCTTACGGATACTTGTAACTCTAGGAGCATCACAAATACGTTACTGATCCTTTAAAACTGTATTATATCTTTACATAGTGTTAGCAAATTGTGAATTACTCATTGAGTACTAAATTGACGGTAGTTCGAGAAAAATATGAGCTTGCGAATACATACTACTTTGCTATTTTGTAGCTTCGTATTTCGTTTGTTTATAGCTTGGTATTTCGTTTGTTTATAGCTTGGTATTTCGTTTGTTTATAGCTTGGTATTTCGTATGTTTATAGCTTAGTATTTCGTATGTTTATGGCTTGGTAGCTTAGTATTTCGTATGTTTATGGCTTGGTAGCTTAGTATTTCGTATGTTCATGGCTTGGTAGCTTAGAATTTCGTATGTTTGTAGCTTGGTATTTCGTATCTTTATAGCTTGGTATTTCGTATTTTTATAACTTGGTATTTCGTATGATTAAAGCTTGGTATTTTGTATGATTATAGTCTGGTATTTTTTATTTTTATAGCTTGGTATTACTTATGTTTATAGCCTGGTATTTTTTATTTTTATAGCTCAGTATTTCATGCGTTTATATCTTGGTATTTATATTTATAGCTTGGTATTTCGTATGTTTATAACTTGATATTTTTGAATTATATAGCTTGGCATTTCATATGTTTATAGCTCAGTATTTCGTATGTTTATAGCTTGGTATTTCGTATGTTTATAACTTGATATTTCGTATATAACTTAGTCTCAGTATATTGCAAGTAGCACGCTCCCGTCCCGGCCGCGCCCGCTCCGGTCTAGGATGCAGCGTTAGTACCTATGGCAGGTGAGGTGTATGCAGAGCGCTAGCGTGGCCCGCAGCACCGCGCGCGCCGCGCACACGACTGCGCCAGCGCACGAACTGTCAGTCACACATCACTTTTTTATACATTTTGGCTCTGCACGGTTTTTGAGTTGAGTCAGATATTTTTTCAAAACTTTTTTTAATTCGCTGCTTATATTACTCAAATAGGCATGTCTTTCAGGAATACAGTACTAGCGTTCTATTAGTATTTTTATCGGTCTTTAATTCCTGTGATCTTTTACAAACAAACTGTCACAAATTTAATCTCTTTGCAATTTTTTTTAATAGTTTCACAAACCTGGACATACACATGAAGAACTTACATAATAAATGGGCTTAAATAGTGGCGTAATGGGAAGCCACAGGCAAAACTATTCTCAGATGGCGCCACCTTCGCTGGTGCTGTCATTTGTGGTTATAAACAATGCTCTTGAATGAAACAATATAAATAAACTTTGCTTTTAAACGGTAAAACGTTTTCTATTATGACAGTGGTGAAATTAAAAAAAAAGATTTAAGAAAATAAATGCTACCTTAGCTGGTAAAAAAGTTGATCTTGTGGCAAAGTAAGTATGCAATAAAATTATCAATATTATTTTTTCTCATCGGAAGGAAAACGGTGTGTACCTTTATTTTTACACTGAAATGCACTACACAGAGGCATGTTTTAATACCAGACGATATTTTATTGTGTTATTACTAAAATTATCTATTGATATTTGACACATTTGACAGTGAAACAACACCAGCGATAATGCGCCACCTGGCGTGATAAATAAGCAGTGTGTCTCCCCATTAGTGTAGAAGTGCAGATTAAATATGGTATAATTCAGTTGAATAAAAGTATACAAACTAAAGCTTTTTGACCGATATTAGGCACATAATGAGATATATTATATTATATGGATTTAGACTTTTATAAATATTTGATAATTACTTTGGTATGTTCTCGAATCACACTAGAGGTGATTCTGACGATGAATATAAAAAACCTTTACTGAAATTTTAACAATTATTATTTCGGAATAAGCCTGTGTCCTGATGATTCATTTATTACAAACTAGCGACCCGCCCGCCCGGCTTCGCACGGGTGTAATTTACGTGCTAAGTCGGGGCGGGTCGCTAGTTATATATATATAAACCTTCCTTGAAAATTTATATAACTGATATTGAAAGCCGCATCAAAATCCGTTGCGTGGTTTAGGAGGAGTTAGCGGCCATACAGACATACAGACAGACAGACAGACGCGGAAAGTGACTTCAATTTATACTATGTAGAGATAACAGGCTTAGCAAAGGATACAACTAAATACATTACATACATTGCACATACTGAACTTGAGATATAAGCGTTTAAAGTTTTTGGTGGGGATACAAAGCGGATGTTCTGTCCCTTTCTCGCAAAGCGTGTTAGTATAGCAATTGTACGGCGCGCGCACGGCTTGACGTCTCTCTGTCTAGCATGAATTAAAATACTTTTAATTTTGAACAAATTTTCACAATGTTTTCGTTGTTAATGATCAGCTCTTTTATTAGATACTAGTAGGCCGCCCCTGCTTCGCTCGGGCGAAGCCGGAATATATAGCCTATATCAACCGGGGATAGTGCAGCATCCCAACAGTGAAAGAATTTTTCAAATCGGTTCAGTAGTTTCGGAGCCTATTCAATGAAAACAAACAAACAATCAAATCTTTCCTCTTTATAATATTAGTATCGATTAAATAAAAATTAGGACACAAGCCTATTTTACACTCTATTTTTCTTTAGAATTATGTATTAGAATGTGAACACCGGTAGTGTTGCAGGTGTCCATAGGCGTTTCTGCTTACCATCGGGCGGACCACATGCTTGTAAGCCGCTTTTTTATATTTAAAAATAAAACTTTCGTACAGTAACGACAAAACGCCGACAAGTTGAGTGAACGATCAATGTGTGCAGGAGAAGTACTCACTCTGTAACGGTGAGCGCGGCGGGGTCTCCGGGCGCGGGACACAGTTTGATCGAGGATGGTGGCACGTTCACCACGCGGATGGAGTGTGCGTCACCGCTCCCGGACGTACTCTTGTAGCACCCGCCGCTGAAACACAATTTTTTTTTAAATAGAATCACATCATCAGCCATTAAACGTCCGCTGCTGAACAAAGGCCTCCCTCTTAGAGAGGGGTGTTGCCATAATCCCCACGCTTGGCAGGCGGCTTGGGGATCGCAGTACGTTCACCGTATACTAACAGGACGCTGCTGCCCATCCTCCGGTGGTTCTGGTCGCAGTTTTAGGACATACCCGTGTCCAGTGCTAATAAGCTACGGGCCACCTGATGGTAAGTGGTCACCACTGCCACACCTTCTTCTTCAAGGTGTCTTCAAGTCGAGAGTGAATAGGTTTCTTCTAGGCAAGCGTGCTCCATCGTAGACCGCATCATCGCTTAACATCAGGCGAGTTGGCGGCCAAGCGCAAACCTATTTATAATTTAAAAAAAAATGGGCAGGAGGGAATAAACTCAGAAGTGGGATCTAATTACCAGTAGAGGTTGGACCGTTCGAGCAGTGCGTACGGCTCGCCGTCCTCGATGTGCGCGCCGCACGCAGCGCACGCGAAGCACTCCGGGTGGAACCGGTGCCGGCCCGCCGACATCACCGGGCCTGTCATCACCTGGAAACAAACACCGATGTAACCGACATTAGCTAACTGACAACAGTGACACACGGAGATATAGAGATTCACGAGATGATGAAAGTGCGACAATGGACAAGGGTGAGAGGGTACATCACATCATCGGCCAGTAAACTTCCACTGCTGAACAAAGGCCTCCTTCTGAGGAGTGTTGCCATAATCCCCACGCTTAGCAGGCGGCTTGGGGAACGCAGTACGTTCACCGAGCAGGACGCTGCTGCTCATACTCCGGTGGTTCTGGTCGCAGTTTTAGGACATACCCAGGAGATGGTTCCATTCTGGAATTACCATGAATTGGTTGGTTTTAGGGTGACAATGTCGAATCTGTTGATGGCAAAGAATACGCTACCGGACTGAAATTTTATTGTTTTATAAATAGCAATCCATAAATATAGTCACCGACAACAGTTCAAAATTAAGGAAGATATAAGCATTTTAATGTCGTGCTAGACAGAGAGCGCACTATACTTACCAATGACGTCACTTGTAAGGCTGCGTATCCACCAGATAAGTGCGTGGAAGATGAACGGTATACGTGGAAAAAATCGTCTAATAGGATCGCTTCATTCCATCCATCCTTAAGTACCCCATACAAACTCCATACATACACTCACTTTGCAGGAAAGGGACAGAGCATCAATTCTTAATGCGAACAAAAACTTTAAATGCTTGTATCCCAGAACTTCCACCCACCGTCTCAACTTCCGTCCACCCACGAGATGGACAGACAACCTAAAAGACACCGCAGGGAAACGCTGGATGCAGGCCTCTTCCAACCAGTCCTTTTGGAGATCGATGGGGGAGGCCTATGTCCAGCAGTGGACGTCCAACAGCTGAAATGATGATCTCAGAACTTTAAAAGATTTCAAAAATATCTTTAGTTTGGTAAATCTGTTACATTGAACAGGCTATGGAAGGAGATAGTAACCTGTGCACATTGGTGGCAGCTGTCCCCGTAGCGCGCCCAATAGTCCTCGCGGCAGAACAGCAGTCCGCCGCGCTCGAAGTACCACGTCGACAGACTACCATCGCACGCAGAACACCTGGACAACACAACATGTTTAACTTATACTGGATCTGCTATCGGACGATCACTGACAGATGCAGACCTACTTCGAAGAGGTGGAGTTTATCTGAATTACCCTCTGAGTTAGTGAGTGAGTCAGTCTGAGTTAACCTCCTTCCTTCCTTGAAATCGGTTACAAAAGAGATGCTTTCATGCAGACAACAGAAAAGATTTATTTTTTGTTTAAATTAGAACTGTCAAGGCATTTATGTGAGAAATTTGTTGAAGCCAGTTGCACCCATAATAGCGATATGTAAGTCATTCGAAATCAGTTAGCAACTGTGATGCGGAGTTCAACGCGTTGATTTAAATAAGAATGTTCAATCAAAGTTCACTCATAATGCCTGGTAACAGATTTTCCTTCTCATTTCCGTTCTATTTACTTCTCTTTTCTGTGATGCAGACTGTATGGTTTTTTTTGTGTTTGTTACTCGATTACTCCGCCAATTATGAATTGATTTTGATAATTATTTTTATTTTTTGGTTGGGTAGGTCTTACTTCAGGTGGTCCCATAATTTTTGTATCGCAATTGATTTAGCGCTTTTTTTTTATTTAGCCCGGAGTGTAATAGGCCATTAATTATGTAAATAATATAGGTACACACACAAAAACGGTTTGTGGAATGCTCTGCCTGAATAGGTGTTCCCCGATAGTTAAAACTTGGTGTCTTCAAGTCCACTAGCACAAGTGAATCAGTTTCATACTCCATCGATAACCGCATCAGCGCTTAACATCAGGCGAGGTGGCGGTTAAACGAAAGCCTATTCTATTTCTATTCGGGCATCATATTTAATTTTTACCAAGAAATATAATGAGTCATCAACATCATACCTGCCTGTGATCGTACCTGCTACGACATTATGTAAATGAACAGGAAATAGTTAACTTTATTAAGTAAATGGCGCCATGGAGACACTACATAAAGCTCCTTTTAGAAGTAAAAAAAAAACTAAATATTTCTTAAGTTTTTACGCTTATAAGATATTGTTTAGCAGCGTAGGTAGGCCTCCCACTAGATGGACCTACGACATAGTGAGAGTCGCTGGCATCCAGTGGATGCAAAAGGCAGGCTGTCGTTCAATGTGGAGGTTAAAGGAGGAGGCCTATGTTCAGCAGTGGACGTCTTCTAGCTGATGATGAAGATATTGTTTTTAGGGTTCCGTACCCAAAGGGTAAAAACGGGACCCTATTACTAAGCCTACATTGTCTGTCTGTCTGTCCGTCCTACCTTTAAACGGCTGTATCTAATTCTAATTCAAAGTGGGGATGATAAGACCTGCACTGACATCCAGCTTGGGGTATATTGTGCATTTGCCCCCGCCAGCCTACACAAACCAGCCGAGCTCCTTAAAATAACGAAGCACAGCTTTGGGTCGCTGACGAAACTGCTCAACTCCTATTTCACCAGGTGTTGTGGTATTGGAGACTGTATCTTTCGAACCGTAATAGACAGCCAGTTGAAATTTTCACAGAATATGTAATGTTACGGCGGATTAACTAATACATATAAGAAATGATAAAAAAGTCATATAGTTAAAAATGATTTGTTAACATAGTTACATGTGAAGGTGTAATAGTTTACCTAAAACAGTCTTTATGCCAGTCTTGTTGTAGGGCGGTGATGTAGTCAGCATCGCCAATATCGTTCAGGCACCCCGCACACTTGAGGCTTTCTGGAAAATTAATCATCATCATCATCATCAGCCAGAAGACGTCCACTGCTGAACATAGGCCTCCCCCTTTAACCTCCACATTGAACGACAGCCTGCCTTTTGCATCCACTGGATGCCGGCGACTCTCACAATGTCATCGGTCCATCTAGTGGGAAGCCTCCCTACGCTGCGTCTTCCGGTTCGTGGTCTTCAGTCCAGAACCTTTCTTCCCCATCGGAAAATTAATTCATTCAGAGAATTCAGAGGCATGTGCAGTGGAGGATTCACACATTTGCCACCATTTTACTTAGTTGAATGGTGATAAATCCTGCTCTGATTTCCTTCTTGGGGTGTATTTCCCCTTGTCAGCATCCACTCGAGCCAACCCAGCTCTCTGAAATACCGAGAAGCTGTGGTCCGCTGGCACAGTTGCTTCATTAGTGTATTCTATTATGGTTTAATAATGTTATTTTTAAGTAAAGCAGTAATAAGCTATGATTGAAACAAAAGAAAGTTGTCTGTAGTGATTATTAGCAGCCAATGCTGCAGCGTAATCTGAAGTTGTTATAATATGTTAAGGTGGTTCGATTCACCTATGGCGGTAAATTTAAATTTTAAACAGTTTTTTGGTCATAGTAGCCAGGCCACAGTGTTTGCGCAAAATGTTGGCTGTTCTTTACATTATAATGTACAATTATTTAACAGTAACGCATCATATTACTTACATTTGTGAATAAACCGTTTGAAACAGCAAAAATTTGTTTATTCACAAATGTAAGTAATAATGGGCATTAGAGATAAATAGCGTTACATGATTTTGTAAAGAATAATAATCAATCTGCGCAAACATCATGTTTGTTTACAATAATTACCCGGACTAGCTACAAGGACAAGAAAACTGTTTGAAATTTGAATTTCCCGCCATTTGTGCAACGAACCACCTTAAAAGTATAATTTTAAATCAAAATCCTCAAAAGCCTTTGTTACTAAGTTTTAGGAGAGGTGCCTACTTAGTATGGATATTAGTTAATTAATCTTGATTAGTATTATCAATGTCAATATAGGTAGTTATTGCACAATAGTATATTAGAATTCTCATAAAACCTTCAAGTTTGATTTGATTTGGACGCGGAAGTTAAATTTTATTCCTCAATTTGTTTAAATTTTTCTAAGATTTCAGAGCAGATAATGAGGGGCATTGACTTTACCATAGGTACTTACTTAACTCACAAATGGTAAAGCAAAGCCATAAACTTTAATAAGTTATGTTTTATCAAAGAATAGGCGCGGCACGGACAAACAAAAGATTATTTCAAGCTGAGAAACATGTATCGCGCCCACACAAAATATCAATGACAAATAAGCACTAAAAACATGACTAAAACTTCCATGAAATTAAATTAATATGTACTATATTCATAGAAAATACGTACCTTTACTATTTGCTTCCTCCATTTCATTTCAGAATTATAAAGTTTCCCTATTTTTATTGAAAAAAATATTAAAAATAACTTAATCCTCTCTTACACTGCGACTTTTTATAAACTACTAGTGATGCGCTTCGGTTCGGTACTAAAACATAACTATCGAGATATCGACTATCAAGTGCCGAATCTTTGGCTAATGTCAACTGGATCGAGTGTGTTAACTTTCTTGATTAATGGTTTTGTTTTTTGTTTATTAGCATCAATATAATTTCATGATTACGTACGTAATGAGTTTTTTAACTCTATATGGTTTTTTAACTCCATACGTAATTTAAAAAAGTGAGCGAGATTAATCCAAGTCATGATAGCTAAATAACTCACAGAAAAGTACCACTATATTATGTAAAAAACCAACGAGGCGCACAAAGTCGCACTTCTTAGGATTTTAGCTCAAATAAATTTTGTCATGACATTTTCATTTGTGACACTCAATAATCAGTACTCAATAATTTATTGCATGGTATTATCAAGGATGCATCTTCCTAGGTATTATGAAAATCACATACAGATCTTATAGTGCTAACAGACGCACGAACGCGGCTGACAGACCACCGTCCAACCAACGGGAGAGAAAGAGTGAGTGAGAATATCATATTTCCCTCTCTTTCTCTCCCATTGGTCAGACGCGTTCGAGCGTCTGTAAGCACTAATAGGTAGCATTTTAAAGTAGGTAAGTAAATTATATCTTTCTATCTACTGGTCGTTTATTATATATTTTGATGGCCATTTGATTGGCTTTGGACCCCAGCTATTGCTATTTTAGATGTTGGTATGATTAATTTATGTCTATAGTTAGACCTTATTCGATAATTTAGGTTTTCGACTTTCCGATACTTCAGCAGTTAGAACTTTTAACCACTAGATAATCCATTCCAATTTATTCTATAAACAAGACATAATTAGGGATGTTACGTAAAATTATCGATAAACTGTTTCTTTTTATCGCATTAATATTATTTTTTATTAAAACCTATAAAAGGGAACAGTTTATCGATACTTTTACGTATCATCCCTACTTATGTAAATTACGTCATTCTTTGACTTGACATATAACTTGAATGTTACCCGTAGCGCCTTTAAAAATATGGTAGAAAATAGTAGGAAAAAAGAAAAAAACTTTGCAGTTATAAAATTTATATAGGATGGGTAGGACATTTACATGCTTTTATCTCGATAAATTCAGGCAAATTAAATTAGAATTTGTCAACGCACTTGACCTTGATTTTCCTCTTAACGTTATTATTTATTTTAACCTTGACTTTGACTTTCACTATCAGTTTCTTGAGAAGCTCCGATAATTCTGGATCCTCTTCGGACTCGTCAGATTCGTCGGAGTCGGACTCTTCTTCTTCTTCCTCTTCTTCTGGTTCGGGTTGAGGAGAGGTCGGTTTAGGAGCCTCAGTAGAAGGTACAGGTGCCTCAGTAGAAGGTACAGGTGCCTCAGTAGAAGGTATAGGTGCCTCAGTAGTAGTAGTAGTAGTAGTAGCTACCTCAGTAGTAGGTTGAATGGGAGCTTCAGTCACTTCTTCCTCTTCGTTAAGGTTTTCGAAGTCAAGGCCGCTGACTTCATTCAGCCATGGTAGGAAAGGTCCGGGACGAATGAATCCTGAAATTACATAATAATATGGAGTCAAAAAACTCATTGGAGAATATCCTAAAACTTGCCGTAAGTTAAATTACTGGCAACATCCAAGTAAAGTGCAACGAACTATTAATAATTATTCCAACTGAAGGACACTGGATCCACGGTCATGTTTTTTTTTTTTTTTTTAATGCGATGAACTGACGATCTTCAGAGTTTTGGCGCCAACGTGGACAAAACATGTCAGGTCGTTGTATTATTTTCCTAAACTTGCGTATTTTCGAGTGTTAATGTGTAATTAAGGTGGATTATTATTTATTAAATGCTCATGGACGTGCTCGAGTGTGGAAAGTGATATAACGATGTGAAATATGTCTTTTCGTGTTGTTTACAAAACTCCATAGAATTATCTTGTTCTTGTATAGCCTCCCTCACTTTACTGGGGCATGTGTTTGACTTGACCGTAACTTACTTTGCTTGACTCGGACTGTGACTATGACTTGTTTGATGTTAATACTATGTAAACTTGTTCAATATTACGACTGAAGGACTCTGTATCCAAGGCCATGAAAATAATCAAGAAAAAAGTGCAACGAACTGAGTTTTGGCGCCAACATAAAAAAACATTATTTTATTGTTTTGATTCTGACGCCATTTCGTCGCTATTTTGTTGCTCAGTCGCAAAATGGTTATAACGAGGAGAAACGTGTATTTTCGTGATGTTTTCAAAACTCCACAGAAGCCTCTAGTAATTTTTAGTTCCATGTTTTGGCCACCTGTACAAATAATTTGGTCATCAGTAGGTCGATGCATTATGAGGGTAGTGGCACTTTTTTTTTTTTAAATAGATAGGCTTGTGCTTGGCTGCCATCTCGCCTGATGTTAAGCGACGAAGCGGTCTATGAGTACGAGTATTAGCACTACCGTAGTGCTAAACTGAATGCTGTGAACCAAAACTCCCAAACCGATTTCTTTTCATCTCGATCATTCACGTGGCGAATTATTAGACCAGGGTCGAAGCCTTCAAAAATGGTAAAAAGTGAAAAAAAATAGTAGTAGGATGAAACCTATTAGAAAAGGAGGGGAATATGATAAAAATGAAAGGAAAAATAAATTACGGGCGATCTGAGTTCGGGAAGTGGGAGGGGGTGAGTTTTTAAGGGTAAAAAATGGTTTATCTTGATTTCCGGTAAAACTACAAATCCTATGAAAAAAAGTTATATGGCAAAGTTGTAGGTAATAAAAAGATCTACAACTTTTATACAAACAATTTTTTTACATAACCTCAAAATTTATGTGAAAAATTCAAATAACCAAGTTTTTGGTTTTTTAATTTTATTTTTTTTTTAAATAAAAAAAAATCTACGAAATTTGGTGAAAACTTACCTTTTTATGTCCCAAATACACTGTAATTTATTTGATTTAAAATATTTATTTTTTTCACCTTATTTTGACTTAATATCAAAAAAGCACCCTAATTTTCAATCGAAAATTCTCGTGTCAAAATATTAGCTTTTTCTAAAAAGTCGGTGTGCTTTTTGTTCGTTGAAATCTCTAACTTTTGATGGTTAAAAAAAAAATATACATTACAATAGTAAATGTTCTCAGAAAATGCAAATGCAAATGAGAATTTTCGATTGAAAATTAGGGTGCTTTTTTGATATTAAGTCAAAATAAGGTGAAAAAATAAATATTTTAAATCAAATAAATTACAGTGTATTTGGGACATAAAAAGGTAAGTTTTCACCAAATTTCGTAGAAAAAAAACATCTTTAAAAAAATTAAATTAAAAAACCAAAAACTTGGTTATTTGAATTTTTCACATAAATTTTGAGGTTATGTAAAAAAATTGTGTATATAAAAGTTGTAGATCTTTTTATTACCTACAACTTTGCCATATAACTTTTTTTCATAGGACTTGTAGTTTTACCGGAAATCAAGATAAACCATTTTTTACCCTTAAAAACTCACCCCCTCCCACTTCCCGAACTCAGATCGCCCGTAATTTATTTTTCCTTTCATTTTTATCATATTCCCCTCCTTTTCTAATAGGTTTCATCCTACTACTATTTTTTTTGTTTTCAAAAATTATCGACCCTGGTCTATATAGCCACTTCTGTATCTCAAAACAGACATCATCATGAAGAGCCGTTTCCCCACACTTCCGAGCCTTGGCTCTTCGTAACAACTTGTGCCACACTGGTAAATGGTGATATAGAGTCTGGCTAATGAAAGTAGCGACTGAAAAAGCGCGGCAAATTTAAAAATATCGGCATTGAAACCCCAAAAATTAGTATGAAATTCCTGGAATTATATCACTTGATATTTGTAAGTTATTAATTTTTATTGTAACACAGTCAGTGCCCTTAGTCCCAGATTTGATAGTTTACGAAAACTTTTTCGTTTTCGTCTTGTTCCATACATTGTTGGGCTAGAAGGTATTCGAAAACTTTTTTCGTATTAGAGTGAAGCAATCTAAACCGCCGATAACTGCCAAATTTAGTTCCTCCACGTTTCCGATAGAGGCGCTTTACTAAAATGTATGGAACAATAGGTACGTAAACAAAAAAAGTTTTCGTAAACTATCAAATCTGGGACTAAGGGCACTGAACACAGTAATGTTTGCATTTCATATTAATTTTGGGGTTGCAATGCATTAGCCAGACTCTAGAGATGTCCTAAGGTTCCCCTAGTATTATTTCCAGAGGGTGGTACGTACCAGCTGGAAGGCCGGAGTGGCAGCCCCAGTCGCCCCCCGCCACGAAGGACGCGATGCCGACCAGCACGGGGACGCCGCCACCGTTCACGTGGACAAGAGGGCCGCCGCTGTCACCCTGCATATAGACACAGTTTTTTATTTTATTTTAGTTATAAATAATACGCTTGTGCTTGACCGCCAACGCGATAATGCGGTCTACGGTGGAGCACGCTTGCCTAGAAGAAAGCGATTCACTCGTGATTTGAAGACACCCAGATTGTAACTATCGGGGAACACCCACTCAGGCAGCGCATTCCACAGACTAGCAGTTCGCACAATAAATGTGGAATCAAAGCGCTTCGTACAGGTTTTCGGAATATCAACCGTAAAGATAATTTTTACCAAGCAAGAGGCAGTGCCAGATTCACCTTAGGGCCAGACTATTCTGGAGGCTGTGCAGCAGCCTTCATGATTGTGAACTTATGGGGCGCCGGGTTTTCCATTTCTTTCTATTAGTTTTATTGTACTGACCTTGTGTTTTTTTAATGCTATAGATGGCAAACAAGCAGACGGGCTGCCTGATGGTAAGCAGTCACTGTCGCCTATGGATACTTGTAACACCAGAGGCATTACCAATACGTTGCCGACCCTTTAGGACTCGATTAACGGTATTGTACTGTTTGTGGTAAGCCCCAGCTGGACTTTGGGTGACGTTGGACCCAGTTGAACTCACCTGGCAGGTGGACTGCGAAGTGACGTTGAACCAGCGCGCGCAGATGGCATTGTTGTTGATCAGCGCTGTGCCGAAGGTCTGTCCGCAGGCTTGGTTGGAAATAGCTCGTAGATACACCCAATTTAGAACTTCAGGCTGGGCACCTGGAAGCAGAACGAATATAAAACACTATTTTAAACTATCACGGTTGTTCACTAAAGTAATATGATTATTTACGAGATTTTATTTATATTACATGGGAATTACTCACGTAAGAAGCCGGTTACTCCGACTATAGTTTCAACCGCATTAGACGGTCTTTTTCAAGGTAAATGCGCGCGCGCGGCTGCGGCTCGCTTACGAGCTTTGCTTTTTTACGAGATATTTACCGTGGTAAGGTTGTGGAATGAGTTCCCGATATTTCGGCGCATAGTTAGGCACATGCACCATGAGGATGCAAATATCGGGAGCTCATTCCACAACATTAGATACCACGGTAAATATCTTGTAAATAATCATCTAACTTTAGAACGAATTTAAGTACTGAATAACAATTTTGGAGGTTTTAAACTGTTGGAAGATCTCGCTGTTTTCTACAATCATCATCATCTCAATTACTTGGGTACGCTGCTGACCGGACGGCTTGTTTATCTGGATTATTTCCAGAGCTTAATGCGTGTATGGGTAATCCAACAGAATTTTCTAAATTAGGTGAAAGAAAAGTTTAGCATGTTCATATTGAAGTTTGGGTACAACAATGTTTTATCATCATAATCAGCCTTTTCACAGTCCACTGCTGGACTTTTTAGCCTACCCCCGAAAGGGTGATTGAGCCATATCCACCACGTTGCCCCAGTTGCGTGTTTGTGGATTCACATACGTGATTGAATTTCTTCTCCGTACGTATGCAGGTTTCCTCACGATGTTTTCCTTCACCGAAAAGCCAGTGGTATGAAAATCCGTACATAAACTCCAAAGAGCTCATTGGTACGGGCCCGGGGTTTGAACCCGCGACCTCACGCTTTCAAGTCTAGCGGTCTCCCAAATAAGCTACGATGGCTTTCTGCTGTCAACAATGTTTGGTTTTATTTATATTATACGGGAATTACTCACGTAAGACAGAAAAAAAACTGTAAAGCAGTTGAAACTATAGTCGGAGTAACCGGCTTAATCTTACGTGAGTAATTTCCGTGTAATATAAATAAAATGTGTGAAAACCACGTCAGTTTTAATAATAAAATGTTGTTTGTTTGAATGTTATGTAAATGAAGGGTAAGTACCATCGGTCCAGAGTCGTCCCCAGCCGCTGGCAACAACCACCTCGTTGTCGTAGTTGGCGAACGCCTCGGTTGAAGGCTGGATGCGGATGGGCTGCAGGAGATCTGGAACATGTCGCGTTGTTATCAAACATAATGGGGAAAAAAGTGTGAAAACCACGTCAGTTTCCATAATAATACTTTTACATTTACATTGTTGGTTGCAGATCAGATTATCCCAATGGACGCTCTGTAAAGTCTGAAAGTTAATTTGTGGCGAGGTTCTTCTCATTAATCACAAGTTAGTTACCGTAAAACAGTCGTTGGTCAAATCGTCTAAAATGCTCCACGTAATGGGATCAGGGGCCCTACGGACAACAGCTAATTGGGGCACCCAATCCGCTCAGTTGGAAAATCACGCGTATCTGGGCGCGATAAGGTTCACGTTCGCGTAATTTTCCAACTCAGCGGATTAGGTGCCGCAATTTGCTGTTCCGCAACAGACGGTCATTGATACTCCGAGCTTTGCATCTTTCAAAAATAAATTTAATAAGTGGCTTATTACGCAAGCTTTTTATGAATATAGTGACTTATTCGATATTAAGATAGCGCGTAATTTTATTGTCTAGCAAATTTTTATCATAATATTATTTTGTATACTGCCTGACTTGTAATTCCTATAATTATTAATAAAGATATGTCTATTTCTATGTCTTAGAGCTGTTGGCATAGTTGGCGTGATTATATAGGCCATACATACCCCAGAGGTGTTTCTAACTTTTATGTTGCCCTTACAGTTATAAAGAAGCTAACAGGCATGTGGATTTGGTTGACGGACCGCCGTCCAACCAACGGGAGAGAAAGAGGGAGAATAACATATTTCCCCCTCTTTCTCACCCAGTGGTCAGACGGTGGTTGAGGTTGACCTCAACCACCATACATCTTCGAGGATTCTTTCGTGGATTTGGTCAACCAAATCCACGCGTCTGTTAGCACTATAATTTCTAATGGCAGCAGAAGATCCTTGTAAAATCTTGTACGAGAAGGTAAAAGAGAAAACTTACTGGTGTAAGTGACGGGTCGCTGCAGCTTTAGGATGGAGATGTCGTTGGGCTGCACGATCTGCGGGAGGTTGTCGTTGTACGTGGGGTGGTTCCACCACTCTGTTGTCTCGAAGATGTACTGCGGGGTGATGAGGCTGGTCACACCGGCGCGGACCACCACTGTAATGCGGCTAAGGGATGGATGGGCACACAGTTAGAAAGTTAATCGAGTCGAGTAAGTTTTTTTACCCTACCCGTATGTACCTACATATGTATATGTTGGTTTTATGCGACGGGCTGCCTCATGGTAAGCAGTCACCGTCGTCACCCAAGGATATCCATAACATCAGTTGCCGACCTTTAAAGACTATAACTCGCCTTTTGAAAAGCCCCATGTTGTAGCTTCTCGGAAACACCGAAAAAGGTACCTCATTCCACATTTTGCAGGTGTGAGGCAAGAAAGATCGTGTGAATAGCAGTGTGAGATTTCCACAAAGCAAAGCACGATTTCTGGCGGTGGTCGGTAGAGGAGCCGTCAATGTAAAAAATTGGTCCAAGCATAACACACCAGATCTGGAGACCTTTGCGAACTACAGGTCATTCCGTGGCAGAAAACTGATCAGAGAACAAGACTAATTTTGCGCTGCGTCAAGCTTCTTGGTTCTTACCCGGCGGTGCAGTGCGCGGCAGTGATCACCCAGTTGCGGGCCACGACGGAGCCCCCGCACGCGGTGACGCTGCCGTCGGGGCCGACCTGACGCAGGGAGACCTGGTGCGGGTGCTGTCCGGGGACTGCTTCCCAACCCGACACGATGCGGTTGCTGACGGCATAGCCTGCATGATCACAAAGGGATTTAGGTACCCTTATCAGAAGACGTATAGAAGTGTTACGTAATGCGACGCAAGAGAGAGGCCTATACCCAGCAGTGGGATAAGAAAGGCTGTGTATGATGATGATGAAAACAACACTAAGTAAAGTAAAACAATGCCTCTGTCTCGTGTTCGAGCGTCGGAATCTCCGTCAGCAAGAATTTAGAGCAATTTGAATGATTAACGTAACGTTTCTGGTAGGTAAGACAAGTTATTTATTAGACGGCGTTTAGTAAATTGTTAATAGGTGCTTACCGGCTCTAGCGACCGCATCTTCGATAAACACGGGTTTTGCGAGCTCCGCTGGGACCTGCAACGTGCATACAGACGGGAATAAGTAAGATGGTGGGTGACGTCACATCGTTTAATATCTAAAAACGCAATTAACTATTGTAAATGGTTGCAATCATTTGCAAAGATGAGTAGGAAATATTTAGTGCGGTAAGCGCAGCGTAGGACGTCCACCCACAAGATGGACAGATGACCTAAAAGAGACCGCAGGGAAACGCTAGATATAGGCCGCTTCCAACCGGACCTTTTGGAGATCGATGGGGGAGGCCTATGTCCAGCAGTGGACGTTCTATGGCTGAAATGATGATGAGTAATATTTAGAAAAAAGTTCTACACTACTAAACATACTTTAACTTGGAGACTTCTTGGTTTATAAGAGTAGATTTAGTCAAAACCAAAGCTAAAATCAAACCTTAGGCAACTATAAGAAAATACGAAAATAAAATACGAGTAGGAGGAAAGTGTTTAGAAAATAAAAGGGAAACATGCTGAGACCGCCCATCTGACAATTAAACTCAGTTCAAGCAATGATCTGCTTGACAGTCGCAATAATATTGTAAAAAGCTGATTAAACATTCTTTTAAATTTTCACTAAAGTAGGCATATCATTTATCTACCTTACCTACTACAGTCTTACGTATGAAAATCTGCAACGAAAAACCACGTATTCTGAACAAGCGATTTACTTTGATCACTTGTAAGTTAATCACTTGCTAGTTGATCACTTGATCAGAATAGTGATTAGGTACCAGGCGAGTTGGCGGTCAAACGCAAACCTATTAATATTAAATATATTAATTCGAAAATAGTCGTACTTTACTCTACTGGGACCGCTCTATCATCACGGACAGGACTATTGTCGCCAATAAGCCTGATATCGTGTTTGTAGACCGGTCCCAGCGCCGGGCAGTGCTCGTCGACGTCACCATCCCACATGACGAGAACCTCGTGAAGGCCGAGAAGGACAAACTCAGCAAGTACCTTGACTTGGCTCACGAGGTTACCGCCATGTGGGATGTTGACTCGACGATTATTGTCCCGATAGTCGTTACGGTGAACGGCCTTATAGCGAAGAGCCTCGACCAACACCTTAAGAGGCTCTCGCTAGATGGTTGGGTCAAGGGTCAGATGCAGAAGGCGGTAATCCTTGACACGGCACGTATTGTCAGGAGGTTCCTCACTCTGCAGCCCTAACCACTGGTAGCTTGGGCCCTGCCCCGCTGCCGGCGGCTCTCTAGGCTTAGGTTTTTTTTATAATATTTTGTTTTTATATTTTCTTGTAAAAAAAACTTAAATTTAAGAATGAAAATAAATATATTAATAATAAATAAATAACAATAATAACACCACCTGCCTACCGACACATTTATCAGTAAAAAAAAGGAAATTAAGAAATATCCCTTACCTGGCCAAATGCCAGGGCCACAAGTACTAGGCCCGCTGTCCAAAACATATTTGCCTCCATTGCGAGCTGAGCAAACTTAACAGCTCTCGGTATGCTATCAATTTGGCTATCAATTATCTATATCAGTTAGGCGGCGCGGTAGCGAACAGAGAAATCACGGTAATCCTCTGATACTGGCTAATTAGACGATAACTGATAACACGCGTAAATACCTGCTTAATTTTTGCAGTGATTTCATTTAGGTACGTACCTACGTAAATATGACTACGTAACTAGCTGCAGACCGCACTTTGTGTGAAACATCTACAGGGTTCTAAGGAAAGGGTATGCTAAGCCAAAAGGGGTTCATTATGTCGGTACCGGCGTTAGAATAGGGCGCAGTTGGGCGACCGCCCAGGGCACCACGCCACGCCACGCCATAAAGATGGGTTCTATATAGGTATACTATGGACCCCTTCCGGCATAGAACACCCTTTCCGCGTAACCCAGTACGTATTAAGTATACCTGTAGGTCTAGGTAGGTACCTACCTTAGTATACCTAAGTGGTCGTATAGGTAGGTTTAGGTACCTACTCTACTTTAAATATGCTATGCTGTGGATCAACTATACCTACGCAGAACGTATAGGTAGTTGGTGAATCAACGCCCTGAGTACAATACAATAACGCATTTAGGATGTTGCTGGGGCTGCCCTGGCGTTGCAGTGCATCAGGCATGTTTGCTGACGCTCGAGTGGACGGCTTTCATGCCATAATGCGCAAACGAGCCGCCTTGATGCTGAGCCGGCTCCGGAGCAGCACCAACAGCATTCTACGCGTTATTGCAGGCCGGTCCGACTGCCTTTTTGTTAACCATGCAGTCCAACTTCATATTATGAACGACTTTAAAATTTGATGTGACTTTAGTATTAGAGGAAAGTCACCAAATATGGAATAGTATCCTAATATGGGAAATCTTAATTTCTCTAAGAATATAAGTATGAAACGCAAAACACGGATATCTTTGGTTTTATTCGGTATATTTGATATCACACTCACACCATTCGTGTAAGTTGCGCGAACGCTGCACGTGTGGCAGGCGTGTTTTGTTTTGTTGTCCCGCAGAAATTTTTAAAAGCAAGTAATAAATGAGTATTATCTGTTATTAGGTATGTATATATTAGTATTATACCATTTAGTATATCGATATCATGTTTATTTTTAACATTTTGTGATATTTTGTGATTTAAATATAGTGATTTGAAAAATATTCAGACGAGTTTGAACTAGTATAAAAATCCAAATATGGACAGTCGTCGGTGTCTAATTATGGAATATTGAGGAACAGGACGTTATCTGGTTTGATGATGGCAGTGAACATGATGAGTTGATGGACCAAGTATCTCTTGACTCTGCTGATGCTGAATGTATGTTCTGTTCGAGACTTTTTCTATGGATGAACGTGTAGAAAGCTGGATAAAATGCTTAATGTGTGGGCTCTGGGCACATTATGATTGTGCTGGTCCGGAGTTTGACAGTTGGATCTGTGACTTTTGCAAGTGAACTAAGTCACTTCTTTCATTTATCATAACATTTTATTTGCATTTATTTGATCTCATAGATATTTCCGTCTATTTTTGTTAATGATTGTTGATATTCCATATATGGGTACCTATTCCATATTTGGTTACTCATTTGTGATTTTTGTTTTTGTGTTAGATTTTAATTTGATTACTGATATATTTGATTAAAGACTGTTAATTACTACAAAGAAATATATGACTGATTAGTAATAACATTAAACTGTTAAAATTTTTATGAACTTTTTTTTTTATTTCCCTAAAACAAAATGGTATTCCATATTTGGTGACTTTCCTCTATTTCTGTTGACATAATTTTAAATTTTTATTTTATGTGACGTGTTTAAAATTTTGTATTCTTTTCTCTATTTTTATGGACTTTGTCTGAAATAAATGAATAATAAAAATAAATAAATAAACACAAACTTTCGTAGGTATAAATTGAGGCAAATACCTAATTTTGCTCACGTGCAAGTTAATTACAATTACCGGAAAATACGTAGGTAGCTTTTTATCTAAATGGAATCAAATTTGTTAGATAATCTAATCTGATTTAGGATGGGTGTGCGTATGCTCGTGGATTTTTTTGCCTTATGTACGTGTGACGCATTCTTTGCAACGCGAGATCACGGAACACTATTACTCCTACGAAAAAATGAAAGCTCAGGGACCTTACGGACAACTGCTATTGCGGCACCAAACTAACGTTAAATCCGCTCAGTTGAGAAATCACGCGAACGCGCGTTTGCGGTCGCGTGATTTTCCAACTAAGCGGATTTAACGTTAGTTTGGTGCCGCAATAGCACTTGTCCGTAAGGCCCCTGGTTTTCTAGGATAGCGATGCCGTCATTATCCCTTCGAGACGAGTTATGTTACAGAACCTTACTGGGTTGGTACAATTTTCATCCCGTCTATTATGGCTGTGCGACAGCCAGGTTAATGAGTATAACCAGCTTTATATTGCACATTTTTTAATATTAATTTAATATTTTTAATTGTTTAATAATTTATTTAATTCAAATACTCATGGAATAATTTTTAACGTAGGTATTAATTATGTTTGCTTTGGTGACGTTTTATTGCATGCAGTAGGTAAACGACGCCATGCAAATGTGTACAAACGAAGCTGTTAACTGGCTATAGGGCGCCCAAGATACAGGCTTTGCCTAGTTTGGGGCCCATTGGCACAACTATTTTTGCTGTTAGTAAATTATTATATAGTAGATATTCTATTAATTGTAAAATTTTAAATAACTGGATTCTGGTATTAAATAAATGAATTATTATTATTTCTGCTTATCAGTAAAACAACCCAGTATAAAAGACGAGTGTTTCCTATCTCCAGGCGGACAATAGAAAGATAGAATAGAATTATGGTCACCCGTTTGAGCTATTGTCATTTGTAAAAAAACTTTAGTAAGCATTCTACCTATCAACGCAATGAGATTTACTAATCATTGTATCAACGCGTCGCTTCGCTGGATTATGCACGTATTCGATTATGTTTTAGAAATAACAGATCTCTATCAATTTGATTAGATTATTTTGATTCTATTTAGTAAATAACGATCAAGTAGGTAATCTTATTTCAGTGTTAGAAGTTTTAGGAAAATTACTCGCTTAATGGTGATAAAAAATAACCTACCTATTTATTTTAACGAATTATATATTTTGTTATAACGGGTCGAGTAACCCCCCAAACGGTATCAACTGGGACCAAAAATAATCCCAGTTACCATAAATAAACAGTTAGTATTTTAGAGTGTAATTAGATCTATTTATTATTACGTATAGAGACAAAATGGCAATCATTTCAGCTTATCTGAAGACCGTGGCTGCAATTTCTACTATCAATCACTGCAACTCCTCAATCAACAAAAGATTGTCTCCTAGTAATCCGATTATTTCACCAAGTTAAAAAACATATTTAAGCTGTCGATAAAAAAATCGCCAATTCTTTTTTAAACGGAAAATTTGGAAATGCACAAATACCTAGGAGTATCTTAAGGAAAGTATCGGTTTTCTTTGAAAACCGAGATCTTACCCAAGTAAATATAAACCCCTAAATTACTACAGGGAGGTAGTCCGTGCCAAACTCAAGCGCCGCTCCGAACTGTAGTAAGAACTCCGAACTCTTTATTTATCTGTGAACGTCTCTAGACGGCGACTTCTACAGGATAACATTCGTAACGGTTAGGCATCAAAGCATGTATAGAAGCGAGAAGTCGAGGTCTCGACCGCTCTCATTTCCACGAACGAAGTACTTACCGTATCTACAACATTACAACGCTGCCATTTCGTCTTGTATGCGCTTCTGTTGTCACAACCATCGGCTTTTACAACTTAAAACTGTGACAAACTGTTTATACTGTATTGTTTATCGGTCGAGACGAGCTCCCAACCGTTTGTCATAGTTGAAGAATGAATGCTCACCGAGTTTTGACAAATTACTCAGTTCAGAACGGTGACAAAGTTCGGCGCGTACTCTACATTACTTAATATGAATAAAACAAGTAAATTCAGTATTGGATACATTTATAAAACACTCAGTGCAACAGACCTAGTCAATGAGTTAGCATATCACATCTATTCTGCATCGCTGCAGGACTTGTGCGGGGCGACGCGGCGACTGCGGCTACCGGTTCCATCTCGGCATCTCTTGCCACTAGGATCTGATACCACATCTTCGAATTAAACCGCAATAGTTAAGCCGACCATAGAGGTTGGGGGCGACAAAAAATTTGACTTTGTCAGGTGATGATTTCTAAGCCCGTGTTCAAGCTGAGCTAGCAGGCGCGGACGCGGTGAAACGCGCGAGTCCGTGTTCACATTGGCCGGCTGTCGTTTGCGCGGCTATGACACGAATCGCGAGTTTTGCCACTGAACGCACACAAACAATCCGCCCGCGATTCGACGCAAAAAATACACGCGATTAAATCCGATAAACTATTTAATTTCTTTTATTTAATCCAACAGCTGCAATAGCATTGTAAAAAGTTATGCTAAGCACCAATTTGACAGTTGCCCAAAGCATTATTCCGACAGTCGCCGTACGTCCACACACAAGCCTAAATATAAATTAACTACGCGATAATTACATTTAACTGGTAACACCACTGTACAAATCGTTAAACTGTACACATCGAAAACAATAGACACTTTCTTCGTAACTTTCGAAATATCTATACTACAGTGCGACAAAGCTTATAATGAATGTGGTCAAAAGTAGAACTTTAGCTGCGGTCTTTTTTTTCGTTGTAGAGTTTTCCTTTGGGTCTATCTCGCCCGATAGTAAGCAAAGATGGAAAACACTTATCCAAGACAAACCTATTTACTCGTTCTGTATCCTCTTTAGTGTTAAATAGAGACAAACCGTAACAGCGCCCTAATCCACATTCGTTTCAAGCCACGTCAGACTGAATAATATTTTTTTACAATACCAAAGATTTTTAAAACCATAGATTTAACAAGAAGCACGCGCTTATGAGATTTAAGGTTAGCAATATGGTTGATTTTCGTGAAAGATCGTGTTTTTAAGCAGTCTACAATTTTAGTTATTTCATGCGATGTTAAATCTGTAGGTCACACCATCAATAGTTTTGATACATCTTTAGAATCAACGCCAATAACGCTAATAAGAATCAGAACAGCACAAAAAAAAGTTTTTCATGCCATTTTGGCGTCGTTGGCGCTGTTGGCGTGATTAGCACGCGCTTGTTGTAACCACTATTGTAAAAGCCTGGGCGCTGATTCTGTAACTACAAACACGCACGTAACGCGCCATGTTAAGTTTACCTCTAAAAGTTGGTCTTTATTCCTGGGGAATAGAGTCCAAATTTTAAGAGGTTAATTTACGTGGCGCGTTACGTGCGTGTTGAAGTTACGGAATCAGGGCCCTGTATTGTATTATCTTTACACATAACAATGATGTACATCTTCAGAATCAGACTAAAATATTTTCAAGACAGTGGTTTGTGTCCTCAGATCAAACAAAAACACACGGAATAGTTGCTATTTTTCTCTGTATCACACCTTATATTATTCGCAAAAATTGTAAAACAAATGGAATTAGAATACAATATATATTATACAAGCTCATTGCAAAAAAAAAAAACATTTAAATCTCAAAACTTGCGCAAAAATATCATATTTCTAGTATTAGGCCATATATTAGGCTTAGTTACAAAATTAGGAACGAAATGCCATAAGACTTAGTTAAGGTCTATTTACATCAGTCGTCGAGTTACGATAGTTAACGGAAGATAAAGGAGGTACATAGCTAAAAGTTCAGTTTGAGAATGCAAGTACCTACAGCAATACATGGCAAGTATACAATACTTAGCTGACTAAGGCGCTTTCCGAATCGCGCTTACAGCGCCAATATCGTAAATGGAAACCGACACGGTAGAGTCTGGCTAATGAAAGAAGAGACTGAAAACGTCCGCCAAATTTAAAAAAAACCGCATTGCAACCCCAAAATTAATATGAAATGCAAACATTACTGTATTCTGACTGTGTTACAATAAAAAATATTAACTTACAAGTATCAAGTGAGATTATTCCAGGCATTTCATACTAGTTTTTGGGTTTTCAATGCTGATATTGTTTATTTGCCCGGTTATTTAGTCTCTACTTTCATTAGCCAGACTCTACAAAGAAATTTCTTCATGCCGTTGTTTAAGCATATTAGCATAATAAGCATAAGCGCTATTGGCGTTAATTCGGAACGCGACATAAGTATACTCATTGAACTACTGGCTAACAGTTATGGGAATACACAGGTAGTCACTTGAATACAGACAGTATAAGGGACCGTCCATTAATCACGTGAGGCTTAAAAGGGGGGGGGGGGGGTTTAGCAAAAATCACGAAATATCACAAGGGGGAGGGGGGGGTGTAGTAAGATATCACGTGTATTAATTTTTTCATCAAACGCGCGAGTCGCACCGGGACGATCGCCCGGCTCAGCTTGCCAGTCGCCAGATAATACCTAATTAAACCAAAATTTAGATTTTTTGAAAAATACACGTGATTTTGGTGGGGGGGGGGAACCTCACCGCGTATCACCAAGGGGGAGGGGGGGGGGTTAAAAATGCTACAAAAATTCATTAATCACGTGATTAATGGACGGTCCCTAAGGGCAGCTACCATAACCATTATAGTTAGGTACATGAAAATGGCCCGAGAAGCGTGGGCTTTGTAGGTATTAGTATATGTATTAATTGTAATTTACAGATTATGGACAAAAATTGCCAAAAACATGGTAAAAAGTAATTTTAATACGTGTAGATTATTAGATTTTAGATTTGTGGTGCACGGAAGGAGCCTCCCCGAGTGTCGTTTAATTGATAGTACCTAAATCGCTAGAACGCCCGGCGCACCCTGGACGGTCAGTGCCTATTGCTTCTTGCACTGACTGACTAATCCTTCCACCACGATGTTTCGTACCAAAAACGGCCCTTCTCAGGGCCCTCCTCAAAACGGTCCTTCTCAGGGCCCTCCTCAAAACGGTCCTTCTCAGGGCCCTCCTCAAAACGGCCCTATTCAGGGCCCTCCTAAAAAAGGTCCTTATCAGGACTCAACACAATCCTTGCCCTTGTTGGCGCCAAGCCAAACAGAATTTTCTAGACTTACAACAAAAGTTTCTTTAGAGAATCAACGCCAACTGAATAAACCAGCTTTAAACGTCATATCCATCAACATAGAGGGGTTCTCACATGACAAAGCTCAACTTTTAACCGAACTCTGTCGCAAAGCCAAATGTGATGTACTTTGCGTCCAAGAAACACACCGAGACCAAACACAACTCAGACCACAAATTTACGGAATGACACTTGCGGTTGAGATCCCTCACGCCAAACACGGTAGTGCCATATTTGTTAGGTCTAACTTAAAAGTAGTATCTGTCTCTATTCAAGATAAGGATTGTATTGAAATACTTACAATAGATACTGGTGAGTGCACAATCACCTCTATTTATAAACCACCGAGCCAACCTTTTAAATTTAACAAAACTGATAATTTCCATAGCCGAGATATAAGAATAGTCGCTGGAGATTTTAACAGCCATAGTACAACTTGGGGCTACCAAGATACCAACGCTGATGGAACTGCTGTGGAGCAATGGGCTGAAGCTGAAAATCTCTCTCTAATCCACGATCCCAAACTCCCATCCTCATTCAATAGCGGCCGCTGGAAACGGGGATATAATCCGGATTTAATATTCGTATCGAATAAAATCCGTCCTCTCTGTAGTAAATCAGTGTGCAATCCAATACCCAGAACCCAACATAGACCTATTTCATGTACCATCCAAGCCGCTGTAAAACCAGTAGAGGTGCCTTTCCGACGCAGATTTAACTTCGCAAAGGCAGACTGGGATAAGTTCTCTGCAAAAGCCGATGAAAAATTGCTACACATAGAACCAAAACCTCAGAATTACGAAAAATTCGTAGATATTGTATGGACTATTTCACGAGAATGTATTCCAAGAGGCTGTCGGTCTCCGTATATTCCAGGCCTCAAACAAGACTCAACGAATCTTCTTAAAACCTACAGCAACCTTTACGCTTCTGACCCTTTCTCCGAGGAAACTATCATAGCCGGGGAAGAACTTATGAATAGCCTCAGTAATTCCCGTAGAGAAAAGTGGATGCAAGCAATAGCCAATGTAGATATGACGCATAATAGCAAGAAAGCTTGGTCCACTTTTCGAAAGCTCACCGATAATCCTCCAGAGCCCACAAATCATGGGAAAATAACGGCCAACCAAGTAGCTCACCAATTGATCTTGAATGGAAAAACACCCAACCGCCTACCTAAAACCGCGAAGCTACCCAAAGACACGAGAAGTCTTACTGACATTAGCAAGCCTTTTACCTTATCAGATATTATCCCTGCAGTAAAATCGCTGAAAAATGGCAAGGCTGCTGGTCTCGATGATATCAGCATAGATCAAATAAAACACCTCGGTCCTGTAGCCGTGTCTTGGTTGCTGGCCCTTTTCAACTCATGCCTTGATAGCGCCAAACTCCCTAAGATCTGGAGGAAAGCCAAAGTTATTGCACTGCTGAAACCAGGGAAATCACCAACAGACCCAAAGAACTATCGCCCAATTTCTCTTCTATGTCACACATACAAGCTCTTCGAAAGACTCCTCCTTGAACGTCTCACTCCAATTATTGACCCTAAAATTATCCCAGAACAGGCCGGTTTCCGACCAGGAAAATCCTGCGCAGGTCAAACACTTCGACTCACCCAACACATCGAGGATGGATTTGAAGCCAATAAAATAACGGGTGTAGCCTTGATAGACTTGTCAGCTGCGTACGATACCGTAAACATCAAACGGCTTTTGTCAAAGGTACAACAAATCACCGAAGACCAATGCTTCACACAGGTCCTGGGTGAAATGCTACGTAACAGGCGCTTCCAAGTTTATCTCGGCTCCAACAAAAGTAGGTGGCGCTCCCAAAAAAACGGCTTACCCCAGGGAAGTGTACTTGCACCAATCCTGTTTAACATTTACACCAACGACCAAATAAAACCCTCTGATACAGAAAGATTTTTGTACGCCGATGACCTTGCACTAGCCGTCCAAACTTCCACATTTGAAGAAGCCGAAGAAAAACTTAGCAAAGGCTTGGATTCTCTCAGCTCATATTATGATCAGAACTCCTTGAGACCTAATCCATCTAAAACCCAGTGTTGTGCCTTCCACCTGCGCAACCACCAAGCTAACCGAAAGCTTAACATTTCGTGGCGAGGCACCAAAGTTCTACACTGCGACAACCCAGTTTACCTAGGCGTTACATTGGACAGGACCTTAACATACAGAAATCACTGCCATAAGACACGAATGAAAGTTGAATCCCGTAACAACCTCCTCCGGCGCCTCACTTCAACAACCTGGGGAGCTGCTCCACATGTTCTCCGGACTACCGGATTGGCACTCTGCTTCTCTGCTGGAGAGTACGCATGCCCAGTGTGGCATCGTTCTACTCATGCAAAAGAGGTAGATGTAGCCTTAAATGAGACATGTCGGACAATAACAGGGTGCTTGAAACCGACTCCTCTTAATAAACTGTACCCACTTGCAGGCATCGCACCACCAGCAGCTCGCAGAAGTGTTGCCTGCGCCGCTGAAAAGCGCCGTCAGGAAGCAGACTACCGGCACTCCTTATTTAACGTAGACACACGTAACAGCCGTCTCAAAAGCCGCAGAAACTTTTTAAGCCAAACAATAGCTCTGGAGGGTCACCCCAAGGATGCTCGAATTGCCATGTGGCAAGAACTGCACAGTACACCTCCAAACTACATTGTCCCTGCCGAAGAGCTCCCCCCAGGCCATAAAGAACCATGGCCCACTTGGAAAACCCTGAACCGACTACGGTCTCAAGTGGGCCGAAGTCGGGATAATATGGCAAAGTGGGGTTATATAAAGGGCTCTGACACCGAATGTCTTTGTGGTGTGAACCCTCAAACAATGACACACTTGATGGACTGTGCAGCGTGTCCTACAACTTGCACACAAGACGACCTGAATGAAGCCACGGAGAGTGCCATTGGGGTGGCAAAGTTCTGGTCTAGAAACTTGATTTGACAATAGAATTGTATTTTGCGGAACATCGACTCGAAAGAAGAAGATTAGATTTTAAGGACTGGATAAGTTGACATGTTTTAGATATTTAAGAATTTGTGACATATGTAAGTTTATTTTATTTTATCTTTATATTTGTAACTGTAATTAATTGATGTAATTGGCTTAATGCCGTTTTAATTAATAATAATAAATAAATAAATAAAGTGTAAGACTGTAAGCCCAGCGGCTAGCCCCAATGTCAGAAATTTGGGGTATTTTTTTCTTCTTCATATAATTTGATTCTGTTCCTTTTACTTTTAGGGAACAAAGTATCTGTTGACAAGCTGAGGTTAGAAGGTATATTTCGTTTTTTCTCCAATATCTGTAAATGCTATTAAAAATGTCTTTAAAATCCATGGACTATTTTCTCAGTTTTCATGTAGTTATAATGGTTACGGTAACTGCCCTTAAAGTTTCCACCATGTGTAGCTATTAAGTATAATTATTATTATATAAGTATTTATTAAAAGTAGCAAAATGTGTCTCACAAGTATTAACAAAACTGTTTTTAACGACAAATGTAAATAGTCAACAATATAAACCTCTAGTAAAACTAAAGTATATTGTGCTGATAGTACCTCAGTTACCCCCTAGTGTACAAGCTCTTTAAAGCCCCGCGCAGACGAGCACACGATATCGCGACACGACATTTTGAAAACAATGCGTTGTCTGGCTGCACCTCGCGGTTTAACTCAGTCTTGTGGGTCTAATCTCCGAGATACGAGGTTACGACTAACAGAACTAATTGGTAGAACAAACGGTAATTATTTTTCCTACTTGTTCTATTGGCAGAACAACTGGGTTTTTCTCCTACTTGCTCTATTGGTAGAACAGCCGGGTTTTTTTCCCTACTTGTTCCATTGGCAGAACAAAGAGTAGAACATGCTGTGTTCACAGCTTTTAGAATGGACGCTGAACATCATAATATTATCGTCGCAAGTGTTACGAATAGCAGTTTATATGGTATCTCCACAAGTATATTTTCACTGATTTACTACACAGCACTTATCCTTCAGCCTTTCGGCTTCCAATCCACAGCTCGACTGTCCTGACGGCCACTGAACGGCCCAATATATACTTCCCTCTCTACATAAATTAGCCCCTCCTACTGCAATTGTCAACAACCAATGACAAGTGACACTGATTTAGACTTTGACACCTATAAATATTCATGGACGTCAGCACGTCCATGTAAATATTGATATATATTTACAACTATTGACAAGAATCACCACACAAGAAAGGCAGAATTACTGAAGCGCCAAAATAGGCATATTGAGTTATATAGATATTCGGAATCAGCGTTTTTTTCTGCGTCGATCAGTCTGGGTCCCATAGCGATACGAGCACTATTTTGGCGTTTCAGTAAAAGGAAAAAAGGGGTTTTTTCATCAACCAGAGTCCTTAAACGACACTTTTTTGGCATTTTATTCGTGCCTGTCACCTAAGTAATTTTGTTTTCCTGCAATAAATTACAAGTAAATTTTAAGTAAATTTAACAGCTAATATTTTAGAGTTATAAGTAATTTTGACTATAAATATTTGAATCAAATGGCGGTTAAGAAATTTTGCTTTACTGTAAATTGAAGTCATTTTTACTTAAGCGCCACTGTATCACAAACCAGCAGTCCATTTATTATGGTTTGTACTTCTGGACATAGAAAATGACAAATTAATAAAAGTTTACCTTGACGTCATCGAAATTCTTGTGCTGGGAAAAAAGTTATGAATTAAAAACGAAAAAAAAAACAACTTAAAACGGCTTTTTCTCGAAATGGTCATTTGGAGCTTCAGTAAATTTGCCTTTCCTGCGACGTTATTATCTTTAATATTATAAATGCGAAAAGTTTGTTGGTTTGTTTGTTCCCCTTTCACGCAGCAACAGATCAACGGATCGACCTGATTTTTTGCATGGCTATAGTTCAAGGGCCGGAGAGTGACAGGCTACTTTTCATCACCATCATCATCATCACTAAGCGGGTGAAACCGCGGGGCACAACTAGTTCCTTATATAATATATTTTGTAGTGTTAACGGTGTTCAATTAGTGAACCGAATAAGAAAAAATATGGGTACGACCCATATTATCTGCATCTCTTTTCATTCTAATGTGTAAGACAAGGATGACACTATTTTATAGCTGTATTTAGTTATTTTAGAAAATGTTACAACCGAATTAACGTAAAGCTGGTCAAACCGCGAGACGTAGCTGATATCTTGTATCCATTCTGCAGAACCTAAAGGTGTCAACACACAGACCGCGAAATTTGACGCAACATGTCTGTCGACTCCTTTACATTTACTCTCTTATTCATAAACGTTCCATAAGCTTATCCGTGCTATAAAAAGTACTTTTTGTACTGCTCGCTGACGGAACGGCGAAAAAACGAGACAGCCATAATTGCCGGGTCCACACATTGACCGTGTCAAGATAGTTCACGGGCATTTTTTGTTTTTGTACCTTCAATATTTAATCTGTCCCACGCTTTTGAACGCTCTACAAATACTGGATTAAGTTTCACTAACTTTAAAAGAATCCGAAATGAGGAGATCCGTAGACGAACGAAAGTCCCCGACATAGCCCACCACCGGATTAGCAAGTTGAAGTGGCAGTGGGCAAGGCACATATCACGCAGAACAGTTGGCCGATGGGGCCCGAAAGGTTCTTGAATGGAGACCACGGACCGGTAAGCGCAGCGTAGGACGTCCACCCACAAGATGGACAGACGACCTAAAAGAGACCGCAGGGAAACGCTGGATGCAGGCCGCTTCCAACCGGCCCTTTTGGAGATCGATGGGGGAGGCATGTCCAGCAGTGGACGTCCTATGGCTGAAATGATAAACTTTATAAGCTTTATTTCCAGAACGTTTTAAATCGGACAGGCCTACAACCGAAGGTACAAAATAATACGAAGTTGCATATGCGGATGCGGTATTAATCAGGGTTATTGGACGTTTCTGAATAGGACCGTATGTATTTAACACTAGACATGAATATTTTAAAACTACCACATATTAAACAGTTAGAAACAACAGGGCCTCCTCCAATATACAAGATTTTAGAAACATTTGGAGTATAATGGCACCTTTCTTTATAATTATTTAACATCTATTTTCAGTAAAATACAGGAATCAATTGGGGCATTAGCGAACGTTTTGGTTAAATCATGACCAGATTTTATATCTTGCCATTTTATTTAGAACCCTGGACAGTCATAAGATTTGGCAATTCTGGAAGAAATTTACATTGAATAGGTTAGAGTGGAAGCATAAGGGGCTTCCAATAGGCACGTGTCCTAATTTGATTACTCCATAAAAAGCTGATCATAAATTGAGACCATGTATGAAAACAAAATTTTTATTTGTTCAATAATATTTTTAATTTCATGCTAGACAGAGAACGCAATATAGCACGTGATGACGTCAAGCCGTGCGCGCGCCGTACAATTGCTATACTAACACACCCTTTGAGGGAAAGGGACATAACATCCGCTCTCTATCCCCATAAACGCTTCAGCCAATTTAAATATTTTTTTCAGTATGTGTCATGTATTTAATTATATCCGTCGCTAAGCCTGTTATTTGTAATAAATGGAACATTAGGACACATGCCTATGATTTAAGCTTTTTAATTTTAATCTATTGTCTATTAAAACAAACAAAAAAATTACAGACTTACAGAAAGTTCAATAAACGGGGTTCATCACCAAATTTTGCACCCTTGGAACATTTACTTCAAATGTAAATGGGATAAAATCACAGACCTATATTCAAGTAGACGCCACAAGTCGACCTTCCTTGCATGTCATATTTCCAATACAATTATGATTAATCGTCATAATTGAGTCTGGCTAAAATCAGTCTGCTCAATCGGTGCCGCGACAACACGTGTCAGATTACATTTTATTTTTAAATTTAATAATAGGCTTGCTTTTGACCGCCAACTCGCCTGATGTAAAGCGACGATGGAGCACGCTTGCGTTTGGAGTTTGAAACAAAAATGGGCAATTGTGCAATACTGAGTTGTAAGAATACCGCAAATAGAGTTGGCCGACAGAATAAAGATATTTCTTTACACTATTAGATACGAAAAATGTTACACGCTTAGTTTTCATACAGTTTGGACCGCTTGTGAAGTCTACTTAGATATACGTCTGTCGATAAAATAAATAAGTAACTTTTTATCTTGTTTATAACTAACAACGATGTAGATAGTACAGTAATTACTATTGTACAGCACTGATTTACAAGTAGTTATAGTAGAAAATATACGAAAAATGTGTCCCGATTGTACGTACCTATATTTTAGAAATAACTGACCATTTATTTAAATCTTATGTCATTATACAATGTCTAATTAAGCTTGCGACGAATGCACACTAAATGCACAAATTACCGTAATAGTAAATATGGATATCTACTTTTGGTTGGGACATTTTTGAGCAACCCTTTCCAGTCCATGGATACCACAGATATAGGTAGTAGATCTGTGATGGATACCAGTGCTTTTCATCTTTGAAGTCCCCAAGGTGCGGCGCTGTCATCGCTTATAAATCACTATCAGTATCATTTCTCGAGCAGCACTTTTTTAAATGTTATAGTAGATAAACAAGCGACGGGCCACCTGATGGTAAGTAGTCAACGTCGCCTATGGACACCTACAATACCCGGGGCATTGTCGGTGCGTTGCCTACCTTTGAGGACTCTATTCACTCGTCGCTTGAAGCAATTGAGGTCATATTTTGGAGGAAAAACCGAAGGTGGTAAGCCATTCCACAACTTACAGGTGCGTGGGAGAAAAAATCGATCAAATCGAACAGTGCGAGACTTCCACGCATCTATAATGTGCGGATGTCTTTTTTGGCGATGGCGGCCGGTTCGATAGTAAAACCGCGATGGAGGGATGTGGTCAAAGAGTTCATCACTTTTAACAACTTTAGGCATCTTAGCGTCCAAACACAGTAACAACTCCTGACAACTACAACATGGACATTTAGTTCCGCTGTTTGCCGCGGGACTTCAAACATGTAAAGCACTCTCCACAGTTTTAAATATCTTTGCTGTACTGTAAAATAACACACAGGGCCATTATTCCGTAACTTTAACACGCACGTAACGCGCCGCGTTAAATTAACCTCTTAAAATTTGGACTCTATTCCCTTGGAATAAAGACTAACTTTTAGAGGTAAACTTAACACGGCGCGTTACGTGCGTGTTCGTAGTTACAGAATCAGGGCCCAGTTTCAATAGCTCATATGTTACAGATAGATCAGTATCTATTTCGCACCCAGCATTCCGAAATGATATGAAAATAAATGCCAACAAATAAATGTAAAATTCAACAAGTAATAACAATTTTCATATAATTTTTGACGAGATTCCTAATAAAATAGATAGATAAACTCTTTGTTGTGTGAATACACCAGAAAGTACATACATATAATAAATGGCTTAAAAAGGGTGTAACAAGGCGGCCTTATCGCTTAAAGCGGTCTCTACTAGGCTGTAATAAGTAGATCTAAATATTACGAGTTGGTTTCGTCGACGTATAACATCATTAGTGGAGAACAGACTTAAGCTCAACGGCGACTGAAGATTCGAAGTGTCGCGGCGTACAAGCGTGGAAAATTCGACTCTCCCCAGTTTATCGTAGGTTTAAAATCGTCCAGCAGCGCATATTAGTGGTCATACTAGCATGTCATATTGATATGACCAATTAGAATTGTTTGTGTGGTGGTCATACTATTTGAGTAACCAACCTATGGATATGTAAGGCTTAAGGTGGTTCGTTGCACAAATGGCGGGAAATTCAAATTTCAAACATTTTTCTTGTCCTTGTAGCTAGGCCGGGTAATTATTGTAAACAACCATGATGTTTGCGCAGATTGATTATTATTCTTTACAAAATCATGTAAAGCTATTTATCTCTAATGCCCATTATTACTTACATTTGTGAATGAACAAATTTTTGCTGTTTCAAACGATTTATTGACAAATGTAAGTAATATGGTGCGTTACTGTTAAATAATTGTACATTATAATGTAAAGAACAGCCAACATTTTGCGCAAACACTATGTTATTTAAAAATAATTTCCTGGCCTGGCTCCTAGGACCAAAAAACTGTTTAAAATTTAAATTTCCCGCCATAGGTGAATCGCACCACCTTAACAAAAAAAACGTACAAATTCACGTATAAATCTTCCCCCAGAAAGTGAGGTGTAATATTGAACCTTAATCCATTCAACAGTGCAAGTACCGTTCTTTATCGATCGTCAAATTTGACACTTGAAATCGTCAAATGCGTTAAAATGCCATATGATCAGTACTTGTTGTGATCAAATCTATGGGATTTTATCGAATTTGACGATCAATAGAGGACGGTACTTGCACTGCAGAGTCGATTTTTCCTCGGCTGCTTGTATGCCATGCCACCTCGACTTTCCAGTCGGCGTTGGGCCTTCGAGAAATAGATAATGCAATTTGTCCGTCAATGCGCTACTTAGAACTGCTTTTGCACGCGTTATGCATTTTTTTAATAAGCAACAGTCGAAACGAAACGTGTCTGGTTAACGTTTCGTTTCACGCAAACGTGCGTCATCTAATCCAAAATATGTATGAGAACCGTTAAACAGTTATATACAAAACTAAAACTAATAAATAAATAACACTAAATCTAGATCTGCGTCAGCAACGTAACAATTACACGTTTAGCCGTTACAATGTATACAAATAAAATAAAACAGCAGGTAATAGTACGTTTGATAAGTAATATACATATATGTAAAAAAATGAGAATGTACGTTAAAGGTCACAGCACACATATCAGCTCGGCAACGGATCGGCATCGCCTCGCGTCGTTTCCTCGCCGCTTTATGGTTGGTATTCCGAAAACCCGAACGAAGCGCTTTGATTCCACTTTTACTGTGCGAACTGCTAGTCTGTGGAATGCGCTGCCTGAATGGGTGTTCCCCGATAGATACAATCTGGGTGTCTTCAAATCACGAGTGAATCGGTTTCTCTAGGCAAGCGTGCTCCAACGTAGACCGCATCATCGCTTAACATCAGGCGAGTTGGCGGTCAAGCGCAAGCCTATTATTAAAAAAAAAGTTTTCTAATACTTTGTAGAAGGTTCTCACGGAAGGAAAAATAAACAAAATTGAGCAGAAAATAGGAACATTTCAGAAAAATTGACGATGATTTTAATTTCGCTCCTTTGACAGTTCTATACCTAGTCACCTAGTAAATTAAAAATAAAAATAGACAGACTGACCACGAACTGCAAGTGATACACAAGGTTGCCTCGAAACGAGACGAGACGTTGCAGTTACGATGCGATGCTGTATGAAGTTTCATAGAAAGAAACACTGTTTTAAATACTGTTTTGTACTGTTTTATAGAAAGAAACTTTCGAGTCGAGACGATGCCGAGCTGATATGTCGCACTCTTAATAAAACAATGACCGAACTCGAAATTTTGGCAAATTGAGTTTTAGTAAAATATCTACCTAAAAAAGCATGCTCCTCAATCTAGGCGATTAAAAACACCTGTTTTCTATATGCAATAAGGTTTATAACTACTTGAGTCTCTATCCGTCCCTCAGCTTGCGCGCTGTTACTCAGTTAAAAATTGTTTTTTGTCGATTCCCAAAAAGTTGCGATTTTGGATTCGGTCACTGTTTTATTAAGAGTGCGATGTGTTCTGTAACCTTAAACTCACAGAACAGAAATAATAAATGTCTCAGCAGATAACACACTCTAGTTCGCATGCTTTTTCTCACTCAAGCTTGAAACAAATTGTCGGACGCGATATAAAGGTATCTAGATAATTAATGCACATTCTACACTCATCATCATCAGCCAGAAGACGTCCACTGCTGAACATAGGCCTCCCCCTTTAACCTCCACACTGAACGACAGCCTGCCTTTTGCATCCACTGGATGCCAGCGACTCTCACGATGTCGTCGGTCCATCTAGTGGGAGGCCTCCCTACGCTGCGTCTTCCGACATTCTTTAGACATTCTGCACTGAGCTGTGCAAACTATCGGACGTAAGTCGCGGACGTAACCTTGGGCTGACCTTGAGCGTTCGGACGTCCAAAAAGACAACAACGGCTGACAAAAACATCCTGCGCGCCAGATTTCTGCGCGCAGGATGTTTTTGTCAGCCGTTGTTGTCTTTTGAAAGATTGTGCACACTTATCAGTCGCGTCCGATAGTTTTGTTTCCAGCTTTACTCTCACAGAAATTCGTAACTTTGTCTCTTTCTAATCCACGCTGAGATTGAATTGTCTCGCTCTTATTAAAGTCCGTCGTCTGCGGAGACACATAAAGCATAAAAACAAGCTGCATCATCACAAAAGCGTATCAAATGTTTGAGCGTGCGAGAGCTTAAACAAAGAAAACAAAAATACTTTTCATAAAAAAAAATTGTGCAACCCCGTCCTTTTGTTGGTGAAAAATATAGAAAATATCCAAAATAGCACACATGAAAAATTATATACAACCATAACCCTCCTTTTGCCGTTTTTGGGTAAAAAGACATCTAGTACTTTATAAGAAAAAATGTCGCCCAAAATATACTCTTTTTCTCACTTGAAACGATGTTTACTTATGTGACTATATTTTAAAGGATAAATAAAGTCACATAAAAAAACATATGCAGAACACCATTGTATTTTATACATCTCTTGTTGTATTAATATTAAACTTTAGACATAAAGGTCTATTCAGATATACGCGATGTTGGAGTATGTGCAAAAAGTGAACCATCGTGGCATAACGGTGAACAAAATTTTAGTCTGCACGTATGTGAAGCCTACCTAGTATTACTCGAGTACTAGTAAGAACTGAATAAGTACCTACTAAGTTTTTTTTGTCGTGTTGGCAATGACAGAGCACTGTTGTCAACGTAACAAAAACAGTAAACTAGCACACGCACGACCTCAAAACCTACGACGCTTCTCTTTTTGCACAGACTCCGTGGGAGTAATACCCCGAAACATTTTCGTTACTAGAGCGGTAATAGAAACAAAAGCTACCCGCTCAGATTAGCTACACATAAACCACACACATCGACAGATAATGATGATTTCTAAATTAAAACATTCGTCAGATATGATCAGTATAGTGATTGAATAGCGGCTTCCAAAATTGTTACCAATATTACAACGTTATAGTATATTTAAGTTTTTTTTAGCTCAGACAGCTGCAATAGATTGTTAAAAGCTGAATAAAACTGTAAATTCTGATCACTTTTGCTTGGTTTTTGTGGCCGTAAAACTACAGTGCAATATTTTTATTTTTTTATGTTGTTGCTGCTGTCAGATCTTAAATAAACTTGGAGCGATATCCATTATTCAATCATTATGTCGCGCGTGTTTGAATAGGTCTTTATTTGACGATTTATTTTTCGCTTGGCGTATACAAATATTACTAGGACATCTAACAACTATCTAACGATTATTCTTTGAATATAATTACTTATTAGACACTGACTACTTTTACAAGATTTTCCACTATTAAAATCGTCCGAAGCGACTAGTCAACAACAATACAGGCTAGAGAGGGACAGACTACGAATTTACTACATATACGTCATCTCTGTCTCTCTCTAGCCCGAGACATCAACGTTGGTTTTGAAGGTTTTAGTAAACATCACTAAAGAATATATCTGGCTTTTTTATTTCAAGCTATTAGACAAGGACAAAAACACTTGTAGTTCCGTCAATGTTGTCAGATCAGTTCGTTGTTATCTGGATTATAATTCCATTAAACGTCAAAGTTGAATCGCATTGGACTGATGGAAAATACTCCGACTCAAAAACCATCTTATTTACATGTTCATACGGCTGAACAGGAAGGCTCTCTCACGACATATACCGTTGTCGATTTTTAATTCACCTTATTTTAGATAAATAAAATTGCAATTAAATTTTCTTTATCAGTCCTATGCGACTAGATTTTGACATTTATTTATATGCAACTGCTAGTTTTGTATGTCTGTGACAGACAATTAAATATCTGTGAGATGACAATGACACTGTCAAATATAACCTCCAAAACCGACCACAATAAATACATTAAAAAATAACACATAAATACCTACATATCCAATGGAGTAACCTTTATTTGAACCTGTTTCCTTCGCATAAGCACCGTGGTCCGACACCTGTCGACTGCAAGAGCGAGACGCTCATATGAAACCCGAAAGTGGAAAAGAGACGTGAGATACCATACATTTAACTTAGATTGTATAGACGCCACAGAGTACCGTATGACATTACAAGTATAATATTTAGCACTACTAGCTATGCAGTCTTGAAATCAGCTCTCAGGAACAAAATTGGCCTTGAAAAGCAGCACGAAATACCAAAATTGTCCATTAAAACTTGCTAGGAGTAACAACATTAACCTTAATAACTAGCTACACGACTGAAATTACACAAATTGGAACATGGACAGAAATTTGAATTAACTAGCTCGAAGGATCAAAACTGGTCTTAAAACCAGCTCAAAGGATCAAAACTTAACTTGAAAAAACAGCTCAAAGGATCAAATGTGACTTTGAAAACCTGCTGGAAGGATCAAACTGGCCTTGAAAATCAGCTGGAAGGATCAAAACTGGCCTTGAAAACCAGCTCAAAGGATCAAACTTAACTTGAAAAACAGCTCGAAGGATCTAATGTGACCT
This sequence comes from Agriopis marginaria, assembly GCA_932305915.1. Lineage (NCBI taxonomy): Eukaryota > Metazoa > Arthropoda > Insecta > Lepidoptera > Geometridae > Agriopis > Agriopis marginaria. Next base: position 1,462,394 of record OW029935.1, read on the forward strand.
TGAAATCCTTCTGGAAGGATCAAAAATGGCCTTGAAAACCAGCTGGAAGGTTTAAAACTTGCTTTGAAAACCAGCTCAAATGATCAAAACTTAACTTGAAAAACAGCTCGAAGGATCAAAGCTGACCTTGAAAACCTGCTGGAAGGATCAAAACTGGCCTTGAAAACCAGCTGGAAGGTTCAAAACTGGCCTTGAAAACCAGCTCTAAGGACCAAAATTAACTTGAAGGGCCAGGACCAGTCTTGAAAGCTTAGCAAACTATCAAGTTATCTATATATCTGTGCGTAAACATTTTCGCGGCCTTTTTTTATTATATTTTTTACGTCTATTTCTGTAATAATCTACATAAACTTATGTGAAATTCAATACGGTACACGTTACGGTCAATATTAGCTTTTCCTTGTTATCTAAATAGTTTTGTCACTCACGTCACTTTTCCACAATTCGGGCTCTAACACTTTGGTATATTGCCGTGGTGTCGCATCCCGCGGCGACGTCGGCATCAACTGCGTTTACTGGCGTCACCGGCAGACAAGGCTGCGACCTTTCCGCCGGTCGTGTTCGCGAGCTTCTCGGCGGACATGCTCGCGGACTTGTCAGGCTTCGCGAAAAACATCTTCAGGGCGCCCGCTGACATCAGGTAGAACCAGTAGAGTTGAGGCAGCATTAGGATGCTGATGGAGATCTTGCAGCCGGTCGGGAGGGATTTCACAGCCTGGAAAGTAAGGTCACAGTTTATGATTTTTCTTATTTTCTTCTTTCAGCTGTGTACATTTTACTAGTGTCTTATCATCCAAAATACCTCAGTGCCTTAAGACGAAAGTCTTCGACCAGTGTGTGTTACCAGTGATGACATACGGCACTGAAACGTGGTCTCTCACTATGGGCCTCATAAGCAAGTTAAAAGTCGCACAACGAGCTATGGAGAGGGCTATGCTCGGGGTTTCTCTGCGAGATCGAATCCGAAATAAGGAGATCCGTAGACGAACGAAAGTCACCGACATAGCCCACCGGATTAGCAAGTTGAAGTGGCAGTGGGCAGAGCACATATCACGCAGAACAGATGGCCGATGGGGCCGAAAGGTTCTGGAATGGAGACCACGGACCGGTAAGCGCAGCGTAGGACGTCCACCCACAAGATGGACAGACGACCTGCTGCCCCCCACCCCCCCTCCCTAAAGATAAAAATTTTTTTGCTAATTGCAAAGAAACCAAAGACCTAAGGCTGTGCAATTGTCTTGCTTTGCCGATAAATCCCGCACGTCAAAACTCGACTGAAACCCGCACGTCAAAACTTGACTGTACCTACAACTCATATTTTTCTCATCTTCCATAATATTTACTTCCCCCCCCCCCCCCTCCTGGGCCCTCTACAAGTTACAGGATATATACCTCAATATAGGAGAGTCCAGTGACGCGGCTGTACAGCAGGCAGACGTAGGGCAGACTAGCGACACGACACACGAAGAACGTGGCCAGCATGAGGAGTCCATTGGCGAGGTACACCTTGGCTGCTTTCAACCTCAGCCGCGCCAGGATACCGCGGAGTGACACGAAGGGCGTGGATAGCTCCATGAGGTACACGAAGCCGAAGGTACAGTCACCGAGGTCGCCACGTAAATACTGCAATGAGATGGTAGGGTTTAGACGAGATGCTTCAAATAAAGTGTAGAAGTAGGAAGACCCTGCACTCCTCGGTGTACACTTTCTCGCATAGCACACTCATTCTCCACTCGTCATGAATATAGTTCCGAAGTGTGGAATATCCCTTCCCCAAGGGTCTTCCCACCGAGTTTCAACATGAAGCGTTTCAAAAAGGGTGTCTACAACTACCTCTCCTGATTGGCAAATCACCGTCAACACCGCTAGCGTTGCAGGTAGCCGGCGGTTTCTGCTTGGCGGTTCACCATGATAAAGTTTGGCAATGCGGACATAAGAATTTTTTTCGGAAATTAAGAAATCTAACAATTCGAGTGGAGCAGCTTTTTATCAAAGTCAAAGTCGTTTATTCATAAACATATGTTTGCAGATCAAAACATTGTAACATAATTACGAAATGTATACAAGTAATATACATAATGCAAAAAGTAATACAATAGAAATAATCATGAATCAGCAAACAACCACAACCATAACAAATGCGATAAAAACAGCGTACTCGTGTTATATTAACATCTTTTACCGTCAGTTTGTGGAAACTCGTAAAAATCATAAAACGCTTGGTTGATAAGCCAACGTTTTAATCTCAGTATATCCCCCTATTACTACATGACATATAGAAGGACTGCACACTACCGCCCCTTCCTCGTGGAAATTCCAAAGATTCCTACTCAACGATTTGGGTCATCATTTATGATACATCCTGCCCAAGAATGGAACTCCCTGCCGACCTTGTTTCCTGAGAAATACAATCTAGGCATCTTCAAGGCTAGAGTGAATGGATTTCTTCTAGATCAAAGTGTTCCATCCTCGGCCATACCGTCGCTTACCATCAGGCAAATTGGGGGCCAAACGTAGATCTATTCTATATAAAAATAAGAGTTAACAGCTAAGAGTCAGCGCATCTGTCACTGAGTTTGGCAATCGGTTGTATACCTTCAGCCCATAACGTGTTTCGACTTGCCGAACTTTGCGGGGGAGTGCGTTGATACCAACAAACCTGCCGGCATTACGTATGTTGCAAGAGTACGAGTCACTCAGCTGATGATATAAATGAAGTTAAGTTCTCACATCATCATCATCATCAGCCAGAAGACGTCCACTGCTGAACATAGGCCTCCCCCTTTAACCTCCACACTGAACGACAGCCTGCCTTTTGCATCCACTGGGTGCCCGCGACTCTCACAATGTCGTCGGTCCATCTAGTGGGAGGCCTCCCTACGCTGCGTCTTCCGGTTCGTGGTCTCCACTCCAGAACTTTTCTTCCCCATCGGTTATCGGTTCTTCGGGCGATGTGGCCTGCCCATTGCCACTTCAACTTGCAAATTTTTTTTTTCAGTTTCTATTTTCTTTTTTTCAAGTTCTCACATACTGAACTGGAATATCAGAATGTGATGTAATGTGAGTATTCTGAACTTTTTAAATTAAGGTCTCACCGAAGTGCTTCGTACAATGACGATATAACCACTTGACTGCTCATCCTTTACCCCGCCGTAAGCCAAATAAGGCGCGAATTGAATTGACTTTTGAGCCTCTAATCACAAACCCTCCCACCATTGGCACACTGAAGATTCGTCTCTTTACCAGTTCTGTTAACTGGCTAGAGTCCTTAGTGGAGATGTAAATAGCGACCGTAGCATTATGGATGAAAAGCTGAAGCACAGACGATTTTGATTCGTGCAAGCAAGTAAATAAAAATAAATATCTGGGACATTTTTGCACACACGGTCATCTGACCCCAAACTAAGCAAAGCTTGTAATATGGCTGCCAGAAACTGATATACGTACATATATATTTTTAAATACATACTTAAATAGATATTAACACCCAGACATAGAACAAACACAAATGTTCATCACACAAATGTTTGTCCTAGATGGGAATCGAACCCACGCCCCCAAGCACAGAAGATAGGTTCACTACCAACTGAGCCACCGGGGCAGTCTAAGTCTAAGTCTAAGTGGTTATATTATCATTGAAACTGACGTGGTTTTCACACATTTTATTTATGTTACACGGGAATTACTCACGTAAGATTAAGCCGGTTACTCCGACTATAGTTTCAACCGCATCAGACGGCCTTTTTCAAGGTGAATGCGCGCGCGCGGCTGCGTCTCGCTTTGCACTACGGGCCGCCGCGCGGCGCGCACGTGATGACACCGGCTGCTTGTCGGGTGCGGGGGTGGGGGTATAGTCGGAGTAACCGGCTTAATCTTACGTGAGTAATTCCCGTGTAACATAAATAAAATGTGGTTATATTATCTTTGGCTTCGTGGCACGATGGTACAGCGCGTTTCTGTGATCGGAAGGCGCGCATAAAGCGCGGAAGCTAATTAACTTTTGTTGCTCACCACAATGACGAGGAACCCAAAGCCGCCTATAAACAGATGGTGGAAGAGTATCACGGGCTCGTGCTTGCAGTAGTCCAGGAAGGAAGTCCCGACGGGTTTCTTCCCGTCACCGGCGGACAGCGCGGGCGCGCCGTTCTTGGCTCGCTGGATCTTGCTCTTTATGTAGCTCACGTTGTCTTTGGCGTTCATTTCAAGGTGCACCTGGGAAGGATTGCTCAGAAATTTAACTACAGGCGTCGAAAACAAGAAAAGGTTTTCCCGGGTGTTCGTTCCTAGAACCCCCAGGCAACTTCACGCCCTGGCGGTCACCCATCCAAGTAGCGAGCGCGCCCGACGTTGCTTAACTTAGGTGAACAGAAATTTGTCGCACTTGGCTAATATTTATTGTTTAACTATAGAGTGTATACTATAATCATGCCAAGTTTAAAGCTTATACGTATTGCACCGTTTTTACACTAGAACAAATACGAAAATACGTTTATAAAAAACGTTTGTTGTATTTGTTCTTAATTAATCCGACGTAACATATTCTGTGAAAATTTCAACTGTCTGTCTATTACGGTTCGAAAGATTCAGCCGTTTAAAGGTAGCAACAGACGGACAGAGAGACAGCGCAGGCTTAGTAATGGGGTCCTGTTTTCACCCTTTGGGTACGGAACCCTAAAAACGAGAGTAAAGTACACAACACTGTCGGAGAAAGGTTACGTGATCGCTGGGCTACCAATACCATACGAGAGACGGAGACAAAGCCAAGGGCATCGCCAAGGGGAGGCAGGGAGAGGCATCTGCTCCAACATTATTTTCTTTACAACGTGATTTTCTGAACTGCGCTGTTTTAACGTTAGTTTGAGACCGCGTAAGGAGTTGGGCGTAGGTGGGGCCTTACGCCCAACTCCTTACATCAAGGTCTAAGAGTACCGGTCCCCATGATGGACCTGTATGGTAAACTAACTACTGACACCGTTCCTACCCCCAGAAATTTCCAGGAATTGATAAGCCAGGAATCGACATTCGCGGGCATCCACTGGATGCAAAAGGCAGGCTGTCATTCAGTGTGGAGGTTAAAGAGGAATGCCTATGTTCAGCAGTGGACGTCTTCTGGCTGATGATGATGATAAGCCAGGATCTGGCAACCCTAACCTTGGACGAAGCTAGCGATGTACTCACCAGGTACATGGACCAGATGTCGTAGAAGAAGTAGGCGGCCCCGAACCACGCGTACGCCTCGGACATGTAGTGCGAGGAGCGCATGAAGTCGCGCGTGCACGACCACAGGCACACCACCGCGCCGGTCACGCAGCAGAACGCCGCTTGTACTGCCGACACCACTCTGATACAGAAACACAGAAATTAATGGTGCATTAGAGAGACAGAGAGTACCATTGCTCATTTGGGGATGAGCCGTGGTAGCTCATTTGGGAGACCGCTAGACTTGAAATTGTGAGGTCACGGGTTCAAACCCCGGGCCCAATGAGCTCTTTGGAGCTTATGTACGGATTTTCATACCACTGGCTTTTCGGTGAAGGAAAACATCGTGAGGAATCCGCCAATCCGCACTGGGCCAGCGTGGTGGATATGGCCCAATCACCCTTTCGGGGGTAGGCTAAAAGTCCAGCAGTGGACTGTTAAAAAGCTGACTATGATGATGATGATGAGAGAGTGAGAGAGCCAACTGGAGCTAATTTGGACTGCTTCAAACGAAGAGTGAATAGTCCTCAAAGGAAGGCAACGCACAATCAATGCCCCGGGTATTGTAGGTGTCCATAGACGACGGTGACTACTTACCATCAGGTGGCCTGTCGCTTGTTTGTCACTTATTCTATTTAAAAAAAACTGGCTATTGACAGGGTGGGGATTGCAACAAGTATAATTAAAGTTACACAATCCAGAATTATTAAAAGAGTACCGGTGAGTGGAAAGCTGAAGAGACAGCATTGTTGCCGTCTCATTGGCTACTGAAAAGTAGTGAAGACAGATATATTTATAAAAATAAATGTGTGCTTTAAAAAAAATAGGTTTGCGCTTAGAGTTACCACCCGTCCAGATTTGTTCGGACTTTTAGACCTTTGTCGGGCTTTTTTAGCTTAGGCATTTAGTTTAATACTTTTGTGCACTAGCACCATGGCATGTGTTTCTATAAGTGATAACCTATGTTGGCATAAGTTTTTTTTATTTGTTTGCAAACCGGATGTTACATTTAGATGTGAACAATAGCTAAAGAATACAATACAAGACAGGCTGAACATCTTTTTAAGTGCAAACACAACATGCATACGAATTTAATGCTCAAATACATATATTAGTTGCATATCAATTATTTAATTATTTCTATATTTATGTGTGACAAGGCTGTTGGATATCCAAGTATAAATAAAATATAATACGAGTAAATCTTGATTAACATCTCCCTAAACACAAAAGGAAAATCTTATTTAAAAAATTAACCAGCATGTCAAAATGTCTGGACTTTTGTTGAAATATCAGGACTAATGTCAAAATGTAAAATTTTGATATGGTAACCCTACTTGCTCTTGTACGCCACCTCGCGCGATATTGTGGTGAAGTGACTGCCATTTGCAGAGTCCTGTTAGTACACGGTGAACGTACTGCGATCTCCAAGCCGCCTGCCAAGCGTGGGGATTATGGCAACACCCCTCTCTAAGAGGGAGGCCTTGTTCAGCAGTGGACATTTAATGGCTGATGGTGGTGTGGTGTGTGACTGCCATTTCGTCTGATGTTAAGGTATGATGCGGTCTACGATGGAGCACATTTGTCGAGAAGAAACTAATTCACTCGCGTCTTGAAGACACTCCGATTGTATTCCTCAGGGAACAAACATACCCGCATTAAAATACAAATGAAATCAAAGTGCTTCGTTCTGGTTTTCGGAGTAACAATCATGAAACGGACCACCCTGGCCGTCCGATAGAAAAATGATCAGGAGGAAATTAAATGATGCAATTGTGCAAGTACAGTTCTTATCGATCGACAAATTTGTCAGTTGAATTCGACAAATGCGATAAAATCGAGTCATCATCATCATCAGCCAGAAGACGTCCACTGCTGAACATAGGCCTCCCCCTGTAACCGCCACACTGAGCGACTCCCGCCTTTTGCAACCAATGGATGCTAGCAACTCGAGTAAAATCGAGTACGATACAAATAATCGAGTACGGATAAAATTTTATGTAAAAGTAGTTTATCGAATTTGTCGATGGATAAAGAACGGTTCTTGCATAGCAGGTTCGATGCACACTTTGGGAACGTATCTCTACTTTCTTGACCGCTTTCCGCGTCTGTCTGTCTGTCTGTATGTCTGTATGGCCTTGGCCGCTAACACCTCCTAAACCACGCAACGGATTTTGATGCGGTTTTCACCATCAGTTAGATACTTTTTCAAGGAAGGTTTATATATATAACTAGCGACCCGCCCCGGCTTCGCACGTAAATTACACCCGTGCGAAGCCGGGCGGGCGGGTCGCTAGTATAAGATAATAATAAATTTATTTCCAAAAAAGAGCACATATAAAATTTACAATAGATATACACAATATGAGAAACCCAAATAAATAATTTTCGGTGGGCCCCAAACTAGGCTAAGCCTGTATCTTGGGTACAGGAGGTATAGGAGGAATGCTCACTTGTTGATGATGTCCAGTATCTCGCCGCCGCTGAGCGCGTACTTGCGCCGGAAGCGTGCGCCGGCGCCGGTGTACATCGCCAGCATGGTCAGCACTTCGAACAGAGTCATGAAGTAGACCAGCCCGAGCGCCGTCAGCGCGCCGCCGCGACGCACCGACACTCTGGAAACAACCATCAACATAGCTTAATGGCTAACAGACAAGTGTTTGATTTGCTATAAAATAATAGGCTCAATGTAACATTTAATTAAATACATCACACACACACACACACACACACTCACACACATCATCATCAGCCAGTAAACGTCCACTGCTGAACAAACGGAATTGCCACAATAAGAGAGGCCCAAGTTGGTTTTGCAACGGGGCATTTTAGTTTGTATTAGTGAAAACATGTTTTTGGCTTTTGTGTAACTGTTTATCTCATATCTATTGTCTTAATTAGCAGCTGTTTGTTTTCCATGTAAAGAAAAAAAACACGCTTGGCAGGCGGCTTGGGGATCGCAGTACGTTCACCGTGATACTTATGGGACACTGCTGCTCATCCTCCGGTGGTTCTGGTCGAAGTTTTAGGACATACCCGGGTCAAATTAAATGAATACATATACTGAAGAAATTATTTTATTCGGCGAATAAAGTTCTGAGATATAAGCGTTTGAAGTTTTTGGACGGATTAGGAAGGGATGTTATGTCTCTTTCCCGCAATCATTTATAAGTATAGTGCGCTCTCTGTCTAGCAAGACATTAAAATACTTATATCTTCCTTAACTTAGGATGATAAAAAATATCAGGGCCCTGATTCCGGAAGTTTAACACGCACGTAACGCGCCGCGTTAAGTTAACCTCTTAAAATTTGGACTCTATTCCCTAGGAATAAAGACCAACTTTTAGAGGGCAACTTAACACGGCGCGTTACTTGCGTGTTTGTAGTTACAGAATCAGGGCCCAGTACGGTTACCTATTGTGGCGCTGATTAAACGACTTCATAATGATATTAACATTTCACTTTTATTCCCTTTTTTTTCAAACAACAACAAACCTCTAGTTTACGGTGGCAAGAGGTCATCATTGCCAAACGTTACTCAATACATCGACCGACTTAACTGCAGAGTTGCATGAGGGAGCCACCATAGCATTTCTAAACACAACTGATAGCCTTCCGTGGGAGATTTTAGTTCCCTCATTTGACCACCTCGGCAGTAAGTCGGTATAAATTAGCAGGTGGAAACGAGCGGGACGCACGCGTCCACGTGAGTGAGTTATGGTCACTGGACACGCGAGCTCACACCCAGGGCGAACCATCGAGATATCTATCTCACACCTAGACGCCTCCACTTCAGAGTATGCTACCTATACAGGGTGTAAGGGGAACACTTTCGAAGCCAAAAGAAGGTAATTGTACTCATCATTATGAACAACTTTTAGTATAGAACCAACGCTGAAATCGCAAAAAAAAAAAATCTGCTGTTCCATACATTTTGTCGAGTGTCAATGACCGTTTTCTATAGAACAGCTGATATATTTTTTCGCGATTTCAGGGCTGGTTCCATAGTAAAAGTTGTTCATAATGATGAGTACAATTACCTTCTTTTGACTTCGAGAGTGTTCCTCTTACACCCCGTATAATATCATCAAGCCCACTGGTCACAGTAATCAGGTAAAGATCACCCCACAGAGCCGACATAAACGGTCCAAGCCTTATGCGAATCAGTAATTATAAAAAAAAAACTGTGTTGTACTGTAGTTATAGCTAAACGTCTGTGAGGTAAACTGGGCTTTGTTCCGTTATCGGGTGTTAACATTTCTAAAGGCAAGCTGTCGTTCGGTGTGGAGGTTAAAGGGGGAGGCCTATGTTCAGCAGTGGACGACTTCTGGCTGATGATGATGATGATGAACATTTCTTGTGAGATCTTGAGGCAAACGGGCTTATCGGACATATGTTGATTAGAGTCTACTTCACAGATCACACCTTACGGCCGCTTCAGATAGCGTTATAATAAATAAATATTCTGGACATTTTTGCACACACGGTCGTCAGACCCCAAACTAAGCAAAACTTGTAATATGGCTGCCAGGGACGGTTTTTTTTTTAAATAGATTTTAGCACCCAGATATTCGATAGCCCGTTGGTCCAGTTGGTAGTGAACCTGCCTTCCAAGCTTGGGGGCGTGGGTTCGATTCCCACTTAGGACAAACATTCATGTGATGAACATTTGTGTTTGTTCTATGTCTGGGTGTTAATATCTATTTAAGTATGTATTTAAACATATATATGTATGTATATCAGTCTCTGGCAGCCATATCACAAGCTTTGCTTAGTTTGGGGTCATAGATTACTATTTAAGGCTCGTCTCTTTGCTATGTTAATTTACCACGTTAGATAAGGTGAAATATTTAAGTTAAAATATTGTATCTTTTAATTATTGTGCGTGTGTAAATAAATAAATAAATAAAATAAATAAATAGATGACGGAAAAAAAATTTGAGTAAATGTGGCAATGTGAAGTATATAATTGATACAATACAATGTATGTACACCAAAATGTATGCCAAAGAACCAGAGTCACCGACATAGCTGTTAAAATTTGCAAGTTGAAGTGGCAATGGGCAGGCCACATCGCTTGAAGAACCGATAACCGATGGGGAAGAAAGGTTCTTGAGTGGAGACCACGAACCGGAAGACGCAGCGTAGGTAGGCCTCCCACTAGATGGACCGACGACATAGTGAGAGTCGCTGGCATCCAGTGGATGCAAAAGGCAGGCTGTCGTTCAGTGTGGAGGTTAAAGGGGGAGGCCTATGTTCAGCAGTGGACGTCTTTTGGCTGATGATGATGATGATGAATGCATGTACAATGACGCTCGGACGTAATTTGACTGTCTTCACTGAGAGATTGTGACTATAGGAATTTTATCTCGATGGTTAGAAATGAATAAACTTGTCTTGTTATGTTTGCAAGTCTGTTTCTTAGCGACAGAGCCCCACTTCATGGGAGCGATAACCCACCGATAAGACAAGTGCGGCTGGACTAAACAATGCCGTTATCGATAATTCGATACAATACGACAGAGCGTTGGCGTCACTTGGCTTGTTCACTCACAAATCTGTGCTCTGTCAGGCCTGGCGCACTCTGCACTTTAGTTAGAAGCTACAATTAGCAGACTAGCCGACGTAGCCGCGCGATAGACCACAGAAAAGAAAAAGAAATTTTCTTTAAATTTGAACGTCTGTCAAGGCATTTTTGTAAGAAATCTGTTGTAGCCAGTTGCACCCATATAAACAAAACGTCAGTCATTCGAAATCAGTTAGCGTATGTGATGCGGACAAAGAACTTTGGTACCTAACCCAAAAAAGTATGGTCCAAGTTCTTTTGATGCGGAGTTCGACGCGTTGACACAAATAAGAATGTTCAATCGAGGTTCTGTCATAATGCCTGGCGACAGATTTTACTTCTCGTTTCCGTTCTATTTACTTCCTCTTTTCTGTGGTTGGTCCTATACTAAAAGTTGTTGATAAAACTTTTCTGTGGGACCAACCCTGAAATCAACTTGTCATCAAATCGTTCGGTTGTCAAGTTCCATTACACCTTGAGAACTTCCGAAGGCGAAACCGAGCCCTGCATATTCATGGTTACAAAACCGTAAATTAATTGCATAAATTAAGTATTAAGGCTGCGTATAAGGCAAGAAAAATTTCTGATTTCACCCGCGCGTCTCGCATCACCCGCATTAGTGTGAAACACAACCACGGCAGCGCGGCAGTCGCGCGCAGCTAAAGTGTACACAACTCGCGCACTTGACCTTGTAAAGCGGCAAGGAGCAATAACACACAGGATAAGCATAGTGTTGGTGCACTTGGTGTTTTGGCGATTAGCTGAGTTCGGTCGCGGCGCGCAAAACCGTAAATTGTTTATTTCACTTTTCAAAATTGTATTTGTTATTTATTTTTAGGTTTTCTACAATATAAAAATAATAAAGTATATAAATTAAAATGATATATCCTAAATAAATTCTCTAATTAAAATATTACGCTGGAGACAGTTTCAGAAAGCTAAACATTAAACTAAACTAAACTAAACTAAACTAAACTAAACTAAACTAAACTAAACTTAACTAAACTAAACTGAACTATGCTATGCTATGCTTTGCTAGGTTGAACTTGCCGGGATAAGACCAAAAAACCCAAAAACATCGTGGCACGGGGTACCCGATCCCGGGTCATATCTCCTAAACCAGACTTTAACCCAAAAAAAATTACAAAAAAATATTTAGATTTTTACTTTTGAAATCAGTGAGAAATACATTTAAATAGAAATAAAGAAGGGTGAAAACCACCCCCTACCACGCCCAAATTTTAGCTCGAGGTAGTAAAGCTCATTTTAAATTTTAGTAATTTTATTGCAGATTTTTTAAGGCTGTGGTTTAGGAAATATAACTAGTTCTAGTTTTTAGTTTATATTATAGTCTAAGTTAGGTCTTAAGATTTTGACGACCTGAAATACCCGGCTCCTCAAACATTTTGTCCCAGATCAATCCAGGCAAGAATAGTTAGCTTCACTGGCTATCCAACGATAGGTCATTTAGTATTTTAAGACTCGTAGGTACATAGTAACTTGAGTTACTAAGTAGCGAGGCGGACCCTAAATACCCGATTTTTTGAAGGTCCATAACTTTGGACACAAAGGTCCAATCAAAAATCTGACGTCATAAGCATCATTTTTTCTGGCAGACGAAGACGTTAAACTCAATAACTCGGCTTTAGGAGCTAACCCTAAAGACCCCAAATTGGGTTTGAAATTACGTAACCGGAATTTCATGTTAAAAATAACAAAAATTTTCAACACAAAAAATTCAGTGGTGTAATAAATAGACTATAAATTTTTTTTTTGCTTTCTACTCTCACAATTTCAGGAAATAAATAATATAAAAAATAAAAAAAAATGTGTTTATTTAGTTGGTAGGCATAAATAATAATAAAATAGAAACACTGTAAACACACGTGTGTAGAAAATAAAAAGACGCGTCTGATAAGCCCAAATTCGGCTATTTTTGTGCAAAGGATGCCTGTCAAAATATTAAAGCGCAAAAATCCGGAAAATTTTCGTAATTTTTTTCAAAAAACATTGATTATCTCAGAAACAGTACGTATGAGGTCATTTTTGTAAAAAAAATTGGAAATCGGATGTCAATCCGGACTTTAGTTTATAACATTTCCTGAAACTTCCCCCCCCCCACCTCCCATTTTTTTCAAAATTTCGGTGCGTCGGAGACAAATTCTGACCGGATTTTGTGTATAGATAAAGACTTGGTCTTCTTATCCGGACCTCCCCTCACCAAAATCCCACACACTACCCCAACATTTTAAAAATTGTAGAAAACTTTACCGGATCGTTCCACATGCCATCAGTAGCCCACGGACATACCCCCGCCCGCCTTCAAACAACTTCCGTAAATGCATGCTATGCTATTCTATGCTATGCTAAGCCATGCTATGCCATGTTATGCCATGCTATGCCATGCTAAGCCATGATGTGCCATGCTGTGCTATGCTGTGACATGCTGTGCCATGCCGTACCATACTATACCATACCATGCCATGCCATGCCATGCCATGCCATGCCATGCCATGCAATGCCATGCCATGCCATGCCATGCCATGCCATGCCTTGCTATACTATACTATACTATACTATACTATACTATACTATACTATACTATACTATACTATACTATACTATACTATACTATACTATACTATACTATACTATACTATACTATACTATACTATACTATACTATACTATACTATACTATACTATACTATACTATACTATACTATACTATACTATACTATACTATACTATACTATACTATACTATACTATACTATACTATACTATACTATACTATACTATACTATACTATACTATACTATACTATACTATACTATACTATACTATACTATACTATACTATACTATACTATACTATACTATACTATACTATACTATACTATACTATACTATACTATACTATACTATACTATACTATACTATACTATACTATACTATACTATACTATACTATACTATACTATACTATACTATACTATACTATACTATACTATACTATACTATACTATACTATACTATACTATACTATACTATACTATACTATACTATACTATACTATACTATACTATACTATACTATACTATACTATACTATACTATACTATACTATACTATACTATACTATACTATACTATACTATACTATACTATACTATACTATACTATACTATACTATACTATACTATACTATACTATACTATACTATACTATACTATACTATGCTATACTATACTTTGCTATACTATACTATACTTTGCTATACTAAGCTATGCTATGCTATGCTATGCTATGCTATGCTATGCTATGCAATGCTATGCTATGCTATGCTATACTATACTTTGCTATACTATACTATACTTTGCTATACTAAGCTATGCTCTGCTATGCTATGCTATGCTATACTATACTTTGCTATACTATACTATACTTTGCTATACTAAGCTATGCTATGCTATGCTATGCTAGGCTATACTATACTATACTATACTTTGCTATACTATGCTATGCTATGCTATGCTATGCTAAGCTATACTATACTATACTATGCTATGCTATGCTATGCTATGCTATACTATACTATACTATACTATACTATACTATACTATACTATACTATACTATACTATACTATACTATACTATACTATACTATACTATACTATACTATACTATACTATACTATACTATACTATACTATACTATACTATACTATACTATACTATACTATACTATACTATACTATACTATACTATACTATACTATACTATACTATACTATACTATACTATACTATACTATACTATACTATACTATACTATACTATACTATACTATACTATACTATACTATACTATACTATACTATACTATACTATACTATACTATACTATACTATACTATACTATACTATACTATACTATACTATACTATACTATACTATACTATACTATACTATACTATACTATACTATACTATACTATACTATACTATACTATACTATACTATACTATACTATACTATACTATACTATACTATACTATACTATACTATACTATACTATACTATACTATACTATACTATACTATACTATACTATACTATACTATACTATACTATACTATACTATACTATACTATACTATACTATACTATACTATACTATACTATACTATACTATACTATACTATACTATACTATACTATACTATACTATACTATACTATACTATACTATACTATACTATACTATACTATACTATACTATACTATACTATACTATACTATACTATACTATACTATACTATACTATACTATACTATACTATACTATACTATACTATACTATACTATACTATACTATACTATACTATACTATACTATACTATACTATACTATACTATACTATACTATACTATACTATACTATACTATACTATACTATACTATACTATACTATACTATACTATACTATACTATACTATACTATACTATACTATACTATACTATACTATACTATACTATACTATACTATACTATACTATACTATACTATACTATACTATACTATACTATACTATACTATACTATACTATACTATACTATACTATACTATACTATACTATACTATACTATACTATACTATACTATACTATACTATACTATACTATACTATACTATACTATACTATACTATACTATACTATACTATACTATACTATACTATACTATACTATACTTTGCTATGCTATACTATACTATACTATACTTTGCTATACTAAGCTATGCTATGCTATGCTATGCTATGCTATACTATACTATACTATATAAAATAAACGAAACACGCGAAAGCCCGTTGGTCCAGTTGGTAGTGAACCTACCTTCTGAGCTTGGAGGCGTGGGTTCGATTCCCATCTAGGACAAACAGTTATGTGAAGAACGTTTGTGTTTGTCCTATACCTGGTTGTTAATAACTATAATATATTTTAAGTATGTATGAATTATTTAATTAAATTAAATTAAATTTACGATATTATTAATTTTAAAAAAAAATTGTTAATTATTATTATATTTTTTTATTCAACAAAAATTATATTTTACTTAATAATTTTGATTTTTAGTAGTCTTTCTGACTGTCTCTCTCTCTATCTCTCTCTCAGCTTTCTCCGTCTGTCTCTCTCTCTCTTTCTCTCTCCACACGAAACACTTAGACTCTTATAACTATATTACCGAGCGTACATAATAATAGATGCGTTAGGTAGGGCCTAGTCGTATCCATAATTATTAATACCTGTAATTTTTTCATAGTAGCTTTACCTAGTCTGTGCTCTAGGTCATTGGCAACACTTGGTTGCCGCATCAAATGGTCGCGTTCGAGCCATAGATTTTTTATGTTATCCATTGTTTGAAAATACAGTAGGTGTTGATATAATCGCACTCGGAAGATAAATCTAGGCGAATAGCAAGCGCGTGCGTCCTTCCCCGTTGGAGCATAGTGCGGTACTGAGGTTGAACGGAGCGTGTTTCGCCATTTAGATACAAAGCGCAACAGAATAAGGTTGAATATCGGACTTGCCGTTTGACCGAATAGTTGCTTAGAACTAAAGGACGTAAGTCTCAAATCGAATATAATTTATTATGAGAGTACTAATTAATCTAGGTAAATTTTGTCTTAGCACTGGAAAACAAACTATATTTTCCTTCGATGAGTATTTATTTTAGATATGTGACTGAAGTTCTATCCAAGAAAAAATCAAAAAAATCTGCAAAAAAGCACCATTTTGAAAACAATAAAGTATCGAGTAAATATCTTGCTTTTATGTTTCTGTCTTAGTGCCGGAAAGAAAATGAATTGAAAAATCACATATATCAATTATTACGTTGATAGGATATTTGGTTTAGTTAGAATATCATGGCAAATTAGCATAAAATTTCGGGGGCCCCCTCTTAACTGATAGCACCTTTGTACATACAAAACTCGTTAAATTTTAGGATCATATCGCAGTGAGAACATCGAAAAGTAATTGAAACATGTTTTTATGTGTGACGCTTACCATCAGGTGACCAAATCGCTCGTCTCAGAGTTACACTACACAAGTATACATTTTTTTTTTACCCCGAACAAGAGCTGATTATCTTTAAACGGCTAAACAGATTTTCTTGAATGATAGCTAGTAACAATTTTGATCAAGCCACCTTTTAACTTAGAATAACTATATAGTTAATCTAAGCCTTTTAACTTTAGTTATATGATTATTTACGGGATATTTACCGTGGTAAGGTTGTGGAATGAGCTCCCGATATTCCACAACCTTACCATGGTAAATATCCCGTAAATAATCATATTACTTTAGTGAATAACCGTGATAGTTAGTTTGGTTTGGTTTATTTAGGTTTATTTTATGTACACCACTGACCGTTTTTCAATTTCTTTAGTCCTGTCCATCCAAAGGTTGCCTGGAAGAAATCGCTTAAGGCGATAAGGCCGCCCATTATACTGCCGTATATTTGTTTTTTATGTTAGTTTAAGTTTCATTTGTATTTTCGGTGTGTAATAAAGAAATATTGTATTGTATTGTATAGTTTAAAACTTTTTTTCTTTTGACTTTTTTGAGCAAAAACAAATAAATCTAAATCGGTTCAGCACGTACCCACGTTTAACTTATAACACTCATCTTTTTTAGTCGGGGCTTACAAAGGTATTATTTGCAGAATGAATCCGGCTGCCTTATTATAGAAGTTTGATCGTGATCGACATTGCATGCCGTCCCGTTCGCATCTATTTACTCGCACCACGTGCGTAAGTGAGATGGCACTCGATGGCGATCACGATCCGAATCATCCATAATAAGGCATCAGTACTCGCTACGATCGATTCTATGGCATTAAATCGAATTTGACGATCGATAAAGAACGGTACTTGCACTGCTGTTTAGGTGATGCGAAAAGTCGCAAACCGCAAACCGTGCCTCGGTGCATAAAGGTTCACGTTCGCGTGATTTTCCGCACTGCGTTGTTTCGAGCCCGCGTTAAGAGGTAGCCGTAAGGCCCCAGAACGTCGTCGGCTCGTCGTCATATTTATTGTCACAAAGTTCAGTTACCATACTTTAGTATATCAAGGTTGCATCATCGACACAAACACACTTATCAAAGGTTAATCGTTGACGTAACTCCGTAGACAGAAGGTTGTAATGAATTTAACGTCCGTTCATGTTTTAGTTATCTCGCAGCGCATTGTTCAGAGCAACTTATCTGTATGGTTGAATGAGTATATACCTAGTTTTAGCTGCAGTAAATCGTTTTCCACGGACCGGTCAGAGCAGCGTAGGACGGCCACCCACGAGATGGACAGACGATCTAAAAGAGACCGCAGGGAAACGCTGGATGCAGGCCCCTTCCAACCGGCCCGGCCCGAGATCGATGGGGGAGGCCTGTGTCCAGCAGTGGACGTCCTACGGCTGAAATGATGATGATGATGAAATCGTTTTCGTTAAACTTGATGACTAATCTCTTCCTAAATCATTTTTCCTAGATTTTTGAAAGATAGATTGCTGGTAGCCACTATACTACATTTAGACGAGCAAGCGTAAGAGGTTCATGGGTATATCCCGCCCTCACCCTTTTACTACAGGACAAGTAGGTCGTACGCAAAGGTTTGGTTTTAAATTGACGTTGTGTACTAACCAAGAACTCCCCGTCGTTCTTGTTTCCTGAGAACTACATTCTAAGTATCTCTGATCATGATCAGACAAGGGGATATGGTAATGTGGCGTGGCGGGTGGCGAACGCAGGCCTAATCCAGGCTTGCTGCCTTTAGTCGAATTATGTACAGAAATCTGAGTTATTTTAACAAAACAACTCCAGCTCACAACAAAACGATACCTAACACTGGATATCAATAGAACACTGGCACCTGGGCCCTATTACTATAGAGGGAACTCTGACTGGCATCTCTATCTCTACATAGTATAAATTGAAGTCGCTTTCCGCGTCTGTCTGTCTGTATGGCCGCTAGCTCCTCCTAAACCACGCAACGGATTTTGATGCGGCTTTCACCATTAGTTAGGTAAATTTTCGCGGAAGGTTTATATATAAAACTAGCGACCCGCCCCGGCTTCGCACCTAAATTACACTCGTGCGAAGCCGGGCGGGCGGGTCGCTAGTAATGAATAATTCATTTACGGTTTACTGTTTAAGATTTTTTATTTCCTCATAAGAATTTACAAATTCACTTATTGAGAAAACACAGTATAAATAGGTAAGTTAGCGCCATTGGGCGTAGTTCACAGACATAATTATGCAAACAATACATATAAACATATTAACAAAACAATAAAAATTCAAAAGTTTGGGTAGGTATTTGAGGTTTTTAGATTTTAATCTTGCATGTTGGTTGTTTAACTATACATTTTTAGCTAATAAATAAATATTAGATTAATATTTGATTTGATTTGAATTCACCCAGCAGACGACTTTGTAGGGTTGTCTTGGTATTGATATTTATCTCATAACATTACAAGAAAAGGTTATCTCATAACATTACAAGAAAAGGTTATCTCATAACATAACCTTTGTGATGAAAGGCAAGGCTTAGCAGTGGACGATAGTGGACTGACAAAAAGTGACAACCAAACTTGCGATTCAATAGTGACTAGCGAGAATACTCGGTCAAAACACGAGTTACATTTTAACACTAATTACACGTCCAATTACGTTGAAAGAGAGATTTTCGCGACCTCTTTCTTTAGTTTTTGTTGCGTTACTGCACACGGTGAGTAATGATCACACATGTGAAAGTTCTTTCACCATCAATTCTCATCCAAATAATGTTGAAACATGCGTGTGAAATATTCCAACATCCGTTGGGTAAAACCAAGGCTGTGTTGAAGCGGGACCACGAACAGTACTTCTTAGTCAAACCCTCCTCAATTTTAGACGGCATGCACAATATGCACATTGCACGGGTGCTTTTAGTCCCTGTGACCGTTACGCCCATAGATTTTTGCGTACCAAAAAAAAAACGACGTCTGTGGTTTCATTACTCTGGTCTAGTGACTAGACAGAACGACAAAACAGTTATGGTGGCAAAAGTGTGCGCTACGCTTAGGAAAAAAAGCAAAAACACCATATCCTTGGCTAAAATCCACAATTGGGGGCCATAGAATTTTCAATCAGATTCAATAATGTTTTTTTTTTTTTAATATAAATTGTTTATTTGCTTTTCATTTACAACATTTATGATAATAATGATCTACTTACTAAAAATCTTAAATTCATTCACTGACATACAACGCTCAGCCTAAACCGCTAGCTCTAATGAGCATGCAATTTGGCACAAATTGTTATTACAAATTGTGAGTACTAAAGATTATTTATTCATAATTATTCTGTGAGTAGATTGCTAAAATAATTGACACCATGTATAACATGCAGATTTAATATTGTATGACGTACTTGCAACGTTCGAACGTGAGGGACTTTAGTTTGTAACATGACATCATAATAATATAATGTACCACGGTTACTACAATAAATAATTTTGATTTTTTTTAATAGTTTTACTAAAAAGGTTTTTTTTTATTCTTGCCCTAAAGGGGTTAAAACGGGAATGAAAGTGTTGGCGTTTACGCTTCTGTTTATAAACAGAATTCAGTTAAATCAATCTTTTGGGTACCTAATATTATTCCCTAGCGGGGTTAAATATAATAAGAATGTTTGAAAGTTAGTCTGTATAAAAAAATTAAGAAAAAAATTGAATTTAAAAAATACTACGCGTAGGAATCTCGGTCAACAGCTAGTACCTAAATAAAACTGTAATTTGTGAAAATAATTGTTCTTCTATTATAGATATCTAAATAGGCCTCCAGCATGAATATCTACCTGACTTTATGCCATCAGTCATTAAAAACAAATTAGGTCAACCGACCAACCTATTTCCAACTCTGGCCTAATGAGGAAACTGAAAATTCTCGTCGGGTGGTGGTCAACTTTGTTTAGAAATACGACAGTGGCTCTCTGGTTCTACTTTGCAGACAAGTTGGTCGTGTTTTCGTCAATTTCCACGGCATTGTAACAACTGATTACGATTGATCACTATCACAAATAATGAGGCTTTCATAGGTGACCTGCTCATTACAGTTCAACCAACTTATTTGTGTAGTTGAATTGTGGAGCCACCATAGCATTTTCAGAAGTAAACTTACAGCCACCCGCCGAAAATGTTAAGTTCCGCCATTTGGCTACCGCTGCTAAGTTTGTCACACTAATGGTTCCATATCGACGTACCGGAGACGCCGACCGTGACGGACATTTACTGAAATATCGGCTATAACAGCAGGTGGAACTGTTTGGTAACAAATACTCAAATAATTACGGTAATTATTTTAGTTTAGGTACCTAGTAATTACCGCTATATTATCTTAGTATCCTAGTATTAAAAGCCTATATAATGCCTATATAGCATTACTAAACTAAACACTGATAAGATGCATTGTATTTACGTGCTAATTAACTTTTAGGAATTATTTTTCGCAGTATTTCATTTTTGTATACAAAAATAGGCCTGTGTTACACTTTTTCCGAAATGATGTAAATCTCTCGCATAAAAGAAACCGATTCAATTGCGACTTGAACTTTTACTTAATAACTACTAGCGACCCGCCCGCCCGGCTTCGCACGGGTGTAATTTACGTGCGAAGCCGAGGCGGGTCGCTAGTTATATATACATAAACCTTCCGTGAAAATGTATCTAACTGATGGTGCAAACCGCATCAAAATCCATTGCGTGGTTTAGGAGGAGTTAGCGGCCATACAGACAGACAGACGCAGAAAGCGACTTTAATTTACACTATGTAGAGAAGAGAAGAGAAGAGAGGTCTCTGATGCTAATGGGACAAATCGGTGTTTCTATGTATGTTTGACGATAACTCGCGTAGGTTGATCTGCAGCCCTAGCACGGACCGTGGACGAATTGACTTTCCACCATTTTTATCAGCGCGTAGACGCGATAAATCCCACCTATCACATAAGCATCAGCCTGTTTATCCCGATAGACCTCTTCGTGCGCCACCGAGCTGTTTTCATATCTTCAGCCCACAGAATCGAGTTTCTGTCCGGTGTTCTACTTAGGTCATCATACAAACCGGCCACAAATGGCTATAATGTATTCAGGTGAAAAGATACATGTCATATCAAAACCATGCTGGTTCCTCATACAAGTATACATTATATACACGTTTAGATGAAGTATCCGTTATCAGGCAACGCAATCGTAATCAGACGTTCAGGATCATTTAGCGCGTGGCCTTGCCGACGGCCATAACAACATTAGCGAGAGCAGGTGAAATGAGGGCTCTGAAATTATTTTTATACACAAAATGGCGCAACTGACTTTAGCTTTGAATATGTAGAATGGAATTAAAAAAAAAAGAAAGAAAGAAATGGAAAGGAATTCAATGGCGTATGTGAATCCACCAACCCGCACAGGGCCAGCGTGGTGGATATGGCACAATCACCCTTTCGGGGGTACGCTAAAGTTCAGCAGTGGCTGATGATGATGATGTCGAATAGATTACTGCTTTCTTTGCACCATATATCGTTTGCTCATACCAGAAGTAGAAGCCCTTTAGGTAATGGTGAATGAGCCACGTGGGTTGCCTGATGAATTTGCCAAAACAGATGCCTTATTATAGATGTCTTATCGTGATCGCGTGCCATCTCACTTACGCACGTGGTGCGAGTAAGTAGATGCAAACGGGACGGCATGCAATATCGATCACAATCAAACTTCTATAATAAGGCCGCAGGTCCAAAACACGCTGCCGCAATGATTTCGACACGTTCCAGGCAGACTGGTCGATTCTGTCTTCTGCCATCGCGCCATTGCGCACAGTTTGGAAGGGATGGAGGAAACCTTAATCCAAGAGTGGTTGTCCGCTTATACCCTGGACTCTTGACACTACTAGCATTCCGAATTACTGATGTACGATGTCGTTACTGTCTGGTAAATAAATTACAGTGGATATTCCCATGCGGGCGAGTAGCGCCGTCTATTATGTCTTCTGTGGTAGCGCGATGAAAATCTCGCTTTGGTTGTTTATGGGCCTAACGCGGGTGTCTTTTATTATTTGTACTTATTCCACCACTCTGGTTCTATGTAGATGTATGGACACTATGGAGGTGCAATTTGTTGCGATTCGACAGCGTGTGCGGCACTTCCAAACTTCAGAAATCTTTATAAGTTAGTCCAGAATCCAGAGTGACGAAAGTCACGGTGACATAAGTTATGCATAAGGCACCAAGCAATAGGCATGTGTCCTAATGTTTAATTTATTACAAATAGCTAGCGATGAATATAACTAAATACATTACACATAATGTTAAAATAATTTAAATTGGCTGATAAATCTCTGAGATATGAGTGTTTAAAGTTTTAGGTAGGGATAGAGAGGGGATGCTCTATCCCTTTCTTGCAAAGCGTGTGTTAGTATAGCATTTGTATGGCGCACCTGAGGCGTAACGTCACGGCTCAGTATAGTGCGCTCTCTGTCTAGTATGAAATTCAAATGCTTATATCTTATTTATTTTTGAACTAATTTTAATTTTGTTTTCATTAATGTTCTCTATTAATGATCAGCTTTTTTACGTGGTAATAAAAAAAAAATTGCCATCACGCCTACTTCATCTATAGAATTACATTAAAATCCGTTGGTAAGCTTATTTTCGAATAAAGAAACGGGCAAGTAGCTCATTTGATAAGGGCAATGCCTGCCCATAACAGCCGCAACACCAATCAGAATGTTACTCCCAGGTTATAGTATATTTGACAGACCTGTCTTCGGGGTTGAGGATGACCACCAGGTTGACCGCCGTCGCGAGAGAGGCCACGTTCACCACCGACAGCATCGCCAGCAGCGACCGGAAGTGCTTTTGCTGAAACAAACGCACTTATTAAACACGATCCAAGAATGAAGTAAGTTACAGATAGAGAGACTGACTTATTTTGCGATTTTCGTTCTTGGTATTTGTATGATTCATTAATTAAGGACAACAAGTACAATTTTAGTGCAAGGTTAGATAATACTTTTCCACACTAAAATTGTATACAAGCAAGGATAAAGGTCCTTCGACGGATTTTGGTATTTCATACTCGGTCTCTCAAGCTGATACCCAACATGGCACGCTCCATTCCCCTTTGTGCGACTCTAATTTTATGCACAGCCTCTTTGAATGGTTAGTGACCATGTTTCGGCACCGTAAGTCATCGTGGGCAGGACACATTGGTTGTAAAGCTTGGTCTACAGACATTGCGGTATTTTTCGATGTTGGGCACGTGGCTAGGCGTGTTGACGGCAGGTAGAGTAGAGCCCTGACAGAGTGGTTACCAATAGCGGTTAAGCGTTCCGTATGGTTGTCTGCATACGTGGATGAGATTAGCCCGAGAAAGGGATCCATGGCGCAAGGGAGAGGAGGCCTATACCCAGCAGTGGGTTGATACAGGCTGACAATCAAGGATAAAGGTAGATGTGTGTTAATACTGGGTATAAACTAGTATTGCAAATGTCCATAAGCGGAATTACTAGAAAATTATTTACAAAATTAGGAATTAGATCATGCATTCGGATCTGCATGATCTAATTCTCTCCTGTCCATTTTTCTATCGGATGGCCAGAGGGGGCATGAAAAAGCGACGCCGTTTCATGATTGATATTCCGAAACCTCATGCGAAGTAGATTCCACTTTTATTGTGCGAGACGCTAGTCTATGGAATGCCCTGCCTGATGTTCCCCAATAGTTACCATCTGGTTTTATTCAAATTACGAGCGAATCGGTTTTTTCTAGGCAAGCAAGCTCCATCATTAATCTCATCATCGCTTAACATCACGCGAGGTGGCAGCCAAACGCCAAAAAAATAAAGAACCAAGCCACTGCAGCTAACAGACACTACAATTACAGCAATTAATTTTACCCAGGGGCCTTACGGACAACTGCTATTGCGGCACCTAATCCGCTCAGTTGGAAAATCACGCGAACGTGAACCTTATAGAGCCCAGATACGGTTTGCGGTCGCATGATTTTTCAACTGAGCGGATTAGGTGCCGCAATAGCAGTTGTCCGTAAGGCCCCTGGTCACTACAGGGTTTGATAATCTCTGCAAGAAAATTAATAATGCAGGAATCAGGTGGAACCTTGAGGCATACAGTTGTATGAATCTGAGACATTGTCCAGATGGTCTCTGACTCACCATTGCATATATTTATCACACTTGAGCTATGATTCACTTTGATCAGTTTTGCAGCAATTACCTGCTTTGTATTGGAAGAGTTAAAGCTTAGATTAGTCTGACTTACAACCTTTCAAAGCTTCTCTTATGATTGTAGTTAAACAAATAATTTATTTTACATTAACCTTACAACCAAAATTATTGCACATTGTTGTTGGATATGTGACAGTGGCCCAGGCAAGGTAGGCGGAGCGTTGGTCGTCCAGCTGCAAGATGGGTCGACGATATTATTACTATGGTGGGTCGAACCTGGACTAGATTAGCACAGGACCGAGGCAGATGGCATAGCAAGAGAGAGGCCTATACCCAGCAGTGGGATAAGGAAGGCTGTGGATGATGATGATGATGATGTGACAGTTTATACATGCACAATCACATAGTAATAATTTTTAAATTAATCGGCAATAGGTCAAAAACTTTGCACTCGCGGCGCAAGCACGTTTTTTGCGCTGTCGTCTTTTGTTTTTATCACCTGTAAATATTTTTATCACTGAACAAAACAAGAGCAACATCTTTGTGCTCGATATGCTCGCACGCGCGTGATTATAATAAGGTTTATACAAATGAATGAAGCACATAAAACTTGACCTAAATTAACCAGAAATAGTTCAAAATCGTAGTGTTCACTGCGCTCGCACATTGTTGAAACACTTTTTCTAATGTTTTTATTTTATTAAATAAAATAAAATAATCTTGAATAAAGTTTTTTTTTTATCTTTATTCAAGACCAATAGCACAAAAATATATACATTGGTTTTAATTAGTTATTTTAAAGTACAGCCATTAATAGGTCTATAATAGTGGTAGTAACAATGTCGTGGAAAATCACTACTAAAAATCATTGTATGTTTACCTCACCAAATTTTTTTCATATTGTCCAAAATGAAAAATATCACACTGGCACACTGTTGAGGTTTTTACAGTTTATGCATTATCATGTCTTAATTGTGGTTAAAGACAAGGTTAATCTATACTAATATTATAAAGAGGAAAGATTTGATTGTTTGTTTGTTTGCATTGAATAGGCTACGAAACTACTGAACCGATTTGAAAAATTCTTTCACTGACGGGAAGCTACACTATCCCCGGGTGCCGTGCGAAGCTGGGGCGGACCGCTAGTTAATTAATAACTAGGTAAAATTCTGCACAGTCACTGTGCTCGAGCATTGTTTATGTGACTTTGTTCTTGTCACATATTCTTTTACACAGACCTATTCTTCTTATTCTTATTTGAGATGGGGGCGATAAGTCCTGCACTGACGTCCCGCTTGGGGTGTATTGTGCATTTCCCCCTACCAGCACCTACCCGAGCCAACCCAACTCCTTCAAATATCGGAGTGAGGCTTTGGGGCGCTGGCACAGTTGCTCCAGTGGTTACACAGACCTATATCTAAGTAGACTTCACAAGTGGTCCAAACTGTATGAAAACTAAGTGTGTCAAATTTTTCGTATCTAAAAGTACTTACCTGTGGTAAGAAATACCATTATTCTGTCGGCCAACTCTATTTGTGGTATTCTTACAACTCAGTATTGCACAATTACCCATTTTCATTTCAAACTGACATGTGTTGTCGCAGCACCGATAGAGTAGACTGATTTTAGCCGGACTCAATTAAGACGATTAATCATAATTGTATTGGAAATATGACAAGCAAGGTAGATCGGCTTGTGGCATTTACTTGGATATAGGTTTGTGTTCTTTTACATTGAGATTAAACAATCAAAATTCTCGTACTCTGTACGCTTGCGCTTTGTTGTTGAGATTTTCATACTTGATACAGTAATTGTGCAAAATAATCAGAAACAGGACAAAATGTTTGTGCTGTCGCATTGTTAATGTCCATCTAGTGGGAGGCCTACCTACACTGCGTCTTCCGGTTTGTGGTCTCCACTCAAGAACCTTTCTTCCCCATCGGTTATCGGTTCTTCGAGCGATCTGGCCTGCCCATTGCCACTTCAACTTGCAAATTTTAACAGCTATGTTGGTGACTCTGGTTCTTTGGCGAATATCCACGTTTCGGATTTTATCGCGCAAAGAAACTCCGAGCATAGCTCTCTCCATTGCCCGCTGAGTGACTCTGAGTTTTTCCAAAGGCCAACAGTCAAGGACCACGTCTCAGTACGATATGTCATCACTGGCAACACACACTGGTCAAAGACCCAGTGTGGAGGTTAAAGATGGAGGCCTATGTTCAGCAGTGGACGTCTTCTGGCTGATGATGATGATGATGATGATTGTTAATGTGCATTCTTTATTCCAAATATCTGTCAATTTCTCTTACATTGTCCCAAATAAGTTTCAAATGCAAGTGTTCAGGGTGCTTGTGCATGTTTAAATAATTTCCACTTGATTAAAGGAGTTAGATGTTTCCTCTAGACATACTGACTTTATCCCTGGCCTGCCTGGCCATCTGTGGAACTCCAAACTCAACGATAAGCACCTAGAAGTTCTTGATTTTTGCTTAAGAGATGACATCAGGAAATTTACATGTTTTTTTAGCATATAGAGTGGACACCCTGATCATATCATTCGTAATCGTAGCTGCAACATCGACGAAGACGGCCTATGACGACTGAAGAACCCGTTACCAGGAGTGTCCAGGTAAAAAAAAAAAACATCCAAATGAAGTTTTGAAGTTTTTTTGTCAGGCGTCGGCGATTTAGATGATGGCAGCCCTGTATAATAATAATTTCATCTTAAGTCTTCCTATCTTTGTGGAAAAAAAAAACAGAGAAATGGTGTATTGTTATAAATTACCAACACTCACTCCCAATAATATTAGACAAGATCTTTAGTTTCGAAAAAAAAAATATGCGTGTTTGTATTGTTTTACAGCTGCTTAATAGCCTGAACATGTGCAAACTCTAGTTAAGGATTTTTGCTTACTTATATGTAATGTGAGAAAACAATGCATGGCCATAATAACTTGAGGTTCTCGGGAAGGTTCTCGAGAACCAGTTTCTATGGCTCAATTATTGATTGGACGAGGATGATAAATGTAAATCACGCTTGGATTATTAAATTACAGGACGAGTGGACTTCTCGGAGCATGATAACTTACCCTCTGGGAATGAAGCTCTGTCAGCCACATTTTGCTGAATTATCGTCGACACAGACAGCACAATTTATTTAAAACATAATATTAATGCAAATGAGTTGTAAAATAAAATTAAAATAATGTCCAATACAAACAAATCCCGACAACTTTTTTCACGAAATAACTTTTTCAAATGACAGAGTTGACAGACAGATAATTTGACAGCTAGGTCAGCAAGCAGTGTTTTTTTGGCTAACTTTTTCATGACCTGTGATAAATAGTCCTTCAGTCGTAATATTAAACAAATTAACCATGTATAACATGTATTAAATAACGTCGAACAAGTTATGGTCACAGTCAGAGTCAAGCAAAGTAAGTGGCGGTCAAGTTTTTGGGTCAAGTCAAAATCATGCCCCAGTAAAGTAGTAGAGGCTTTGCAAGAGGCTTGTATGGAGTTTTGGAATTAACACAAAAGGACTTGTTTCGCCTCGTTATATCACTTGCCCACACTCTAGCATGTACACCAGCACTTAATAAATAACAATCCACTATTATTACATATTAACACTCTAAAACACACAAGTTTAAGAAAATAATACACCGAGCCGATAGGTTTTTTTCACGTTGGCGCCAAAACTCTCGACAGCCAGCGGCCGGTGATATAAGCAGTGCTGCCAGCTGCTTTCTACGAAAACCACCAAGCGAAAACCCCGTAAATAAACTATCTACTGCCTGGGCAAAATTGTCGAAAACTCTTCCTTTTTACAGTTCCGTAGCCCTACAATGAACCCTCATAAGTTCGTTCTGTCCGTTCGTCTGTCTGCCCGTCTGTCCATCTGTCCTCATATTTTTGAACCCTGTACTTTCTATAGTTTTTAATAATAGTGCATGAAACTTTGCTCAGTGCAAGTTTTATTACAATATATCTCAAGTTTAAAAATAAAAGAACAATAAAAAAATATCTATAAGAGATAAAAAAAAAACTAGTAAGTTATCAAAGAAAAATTAAAAAGAACAATATTTTATTATTTTAGGCGCGGCACTGGTACATGTAAAATGGGGATGAAAATATTTTTTTCGTTGCAGCCTCTTGTTTTGGATATCAATGGTAGGTATTTTAAAAAGAAGGTGAGGTTCTAAAATCTAAACTTCACTTTGCATCAAGAGTATTCTTTGCAAAATATGGCCTGCCTACGTAGCATCAGCTTGGTCCTACCCCCTGCATTTCTAAACAATTAGACATAGAAACTTGTAACTTAATACTGTGCCATATTTAAAATTTTCATCTAGCACTATTTTGGACATAATCTGATTATTATTTGTTGAGTTAAAATAGTCGTGTTGGACTTCCAGTGTTGGACTTTCAAACCAACGGCAACGGGTGAGAAAGAGAAAATTTTCGGTTTCTCTCTTATTGGTCAGACCGCCAGACTGCAGTCCGGCGTACCAAATCTACACGTCTGTTAGTAACGAACTGGACACTAAAATTGAATTTTAAGTATCGACTGTAATATCAATGATTTTCCTAGGCCTGTGTTTTTCCTAGATTTAGTACTGAAAGCACTAAGTTGGCAACAATGGCAGACTTTTGCTGGTTTGACAGAATTGTTTGTATTGTCGATTGACATGACAGTGTGCTGTTATTTAACAGCGACAATGACAACTCATAAGGTCATAGGTTTTTTGTTTTTTTAGCATGTTTTGAGGAAAAAACATTTTGGAGGCGCTAGATAGAACAAACATAATTTTCAAAACTACCCGATAATTATGTTTTTTTATCAACGTTTCTATGACACGCAAATTATTTTTGAATGTCAGTTATTGTTAGAACTTTCCTTTTCTAGCTAGGTCGTGAAAAAACGATATCATAAAGATTGCGTGAAATAATTAGTGTGTAACAGCACCTAAAGAGTTAATCAAGAAAAAGCAGCTTATTTGTAACTAATCAGTCATGGATGTCGATAAAGTAAGCTTTTCTTTTTTGTCTGATGTAGACTTTTCTTACTATTAAATCTGCATTTACAAGTGTCTAACTTTA
This sequence comes from Agriopis marginaria, assembly GCA_932305915.1. Lineage (NCBI taxonomy): Eukaryota > Metazoa > Arthropoda > Insecta > Lepidoptera > Geometridae > Agriopis > Agriopis marginaria. The sequence continues at coordinate 1,492,515 of OW029935.1, forward strand.
CAGAATTTACAGGAACACAAGAGACACAACAGCTTTACTTCTCCTCGGGATATCAAAAGGGCCCCGGTTTCCAACAAACAGCGTGTGAGACGAGAAAGGTGTCACAGCTTACACGCTCAGTCTCATCAATTAACTAATTCACGGCAAAGTGACCCAAAAGTAAGTTGACTTAACATGCAACGAAGATATATACCTATAATAATTTTATTATAGTTTACAGCCTGTCTCGTCCCCTAGTTAAAGGAGACCTTACCCCAGCAGTGAGATGTATCCCATTGTTTTTTTTGTTTTTTTTTAAATAAATAATAGGCTTGCGTTTACCACCATCACGCCTGATGTTAAGCGATGATGCGGTCTACGTTGGAGCACGCTTGCCTAAAAGAAACCGATTCACTAGTGATTTGAAGACACCCAGATTATAACCATCGGGGAACATCCATTTAGGCAGCGCATTCCACAGACTAGCAGTTCGCACAATAAATGTGGAATCAGAGCGCTTCGTACGGGTTTTCGGAATATCAACCATTAAGTGGTGACGATTTTTCCTGCCCGCTTTGGCAGAAAGTTGCTGAAAGTCTGTTTCTACTTCACGGTTTAAAGTTTTGTTTTCAAAATGTCGTCTTAACATCTACGCCAAGGCATAACGGGTGGTACTAACATGTTATTTTGAGTTCAGCATCCTCTGAACAACTAATACCTAGGACTAGTGTATGAATACTTTGATTCCTTTATTAATAACCCTTTCGCGCACTAGGATTTTTTTCTCTGAACGCTGCTTTTAAATGTCAATTTAACGTCATTTTTGACAATTTTTTGACAAATATAGTAATGCGTTCCAAATAATTGGGAAAATATCTCAAAAGGATTTATTTTGCCCTTTTCTTTTGTTTCTAAATTCTTCTATAATTTTTCTAAGTAGGCGTACCTCAAACGCAATCATATCCTGTGCAAATTTCTATAGTTATTTTCGCTAATCAGAAGATATCAACAAGTTTTAGTAGTCACTACAGGCATTACCAAATATGGAGTTTGCTCGTTTTCCCAACCGTCCTCCCTACGATCCTTAGTAGCTCTCAGTTTTGATTTTCAATTATAGTTTTATTATTCAAATGTTTTCATAGTATTTATTAGTTTATTATACAATAGATCAATTTTTAACTAAAACGTGAGTCAATTCAATTCTATCCTGTAGTGTCAAAATATAGGTCACAGTGGTAGTGTATAGGTTATGTTACTGAGTGAAATTATTAGAATAAATAGTTTGTTTGTTATTATTGTTGAAGTGTGTGGTGTTTGGGCTTGCAGATGTCGTTTAGAGTGGTCCGTAGTTCAAAGTTCCGCCACGTTTACGGGCAGGCCCTTAAGCGGGAGCAGTGCTATGATAACATCAGAGTATCCAAGAGTTCGTGGGACTCTACGTTCTGTGCGGTGAACCCCAAGTTCCTGGCGATTATCGTCGAGTCTGCGGGTGGCGGTGCCTTCATCGTGCTACCACACAATAAGGTGAGTCTCCTTCACTCTGTTATTTAAAGTTTTCATTCAGATAATAAAACCCCAAAATGACTTCACTAAGGCTGATGTTTCGGTCGTAATGGGTTTTAAACGTAACATTGAGACAGGTCTTGTGTAGAAAATCCTCCAGTTAAAATCCTCGAAATCCAGTATAAAACTAACAAACAACCCTTAGATTAAATAATTATCTTGTTAGTGGACATAAATCAACTGAGTGAACTAGTAAGTTTTGATATGCCTGATTAGCACTAAGTATTTCAATAGTCAATATAGTAAAAACAACAAGCTTCACTTTGTAAATAACAGCAGTTACATATAACTGTTATGGGAACTCAGCCAATGCTATCTGCAACAGTGTTTGTTGTTTCTAATTGCTCTGTTTGTTGGTAATATCATACTTCTTCTCTATCTCTACATAGTATAAATTTAAGTCGCTTTCCGCGTCTGTCTGTCTGTCTGTATATCTGTATGGCCGCTAACTCCTCCTAAACCACGCAACGGATTTTGATGCGGTTTTCACCATCAGTTAGATACATTTTCAAGGAAGGTTTATATATCTACATAGTATAAATTGAAGTCGCTTTCTGCGTCTGTCTGTCTGTATGGCCGCTATCTCCTCCTAAACCACGCAACGGATTTTGATGCGGTTTTCACCATCAGTTAGATACATTTTCAAGGGAGGTTTATATATATAACTAGCGACCCGCTCCGGCTTCGCACGTAAATTACACCTGTGCGAAGCCGGGCGGGCGGGTGGCTAGTAATAGTATAAATGGGAAAAGTTTGTTGGTTTGTTTGTTCCTCTTTCATGCAGCAACAGAGCAACGGATGGACCTGATTTTTTGCATGGGTATATTCCAAAAGCTGGATAGTGACAGGCTACTTTTCATCATTATCATCATTACCATTTTTCATCAATGAAACAGCAAGGCGTAGGTAGTCTAAAGATATTTTAAAACTGAATATCGGGTCAGCACTTTAAATTAGTACCAAAAGTAGACTACAACCAGATGCCTTATTATGGATAATTCGGATTGTGATCGCGATCACGTGCCATCTCACTTTCGCACGTGGTGCGAGTAAATAGATGCGAACGGGACCGCATGCAATCTCGATCACGATCAAACTTCTATAATAAGGCCGCAGTTAATCAAATTAGATTGCATTTTTTTTTTTTGTATATGTCTAATTTCTAGTCTAATTTAGTGTTGCAAACTAAATTAGACGTATGTCATTACTGTGCAGGATTTTAATTAATTTGTTAATATTTCTAAAATGTATTGTAATTTTATACATATCGGTAAACCGAGGACAATTTTTTTGGTGAATATTATATGGGAGCCCACATCCATATAGTTGTACTAGCTGCGCCCCGCGATTTCACCCGCGTAGTGATGAAAAATGGTGATGATGATGATGAAAAGTAGCCTATGTCACTCTCTGGCTCTTGAACTATACCCATGCAAAAAATCAGGTCGATCCGTTGTTCCGTTGCAGCATGAAAGGGGAACAAACATCCATACATCTATACATACAAACTTTCGCATATATAATATTAGTAGGATTATCTGTAAAAATGTATCAGTATTTTTAATTGTAGAGAGTGATATAGGCTACATTTCTTCATAATCATCACCATTTTTCATCACTAAGCCGGTGAAACCACGGGGCGCAGCTAGTTAATTATAATTGTAGATTGTTATATAGTATATGTAATATAGAGTTAATTATTAGAAACATTTTAAACATATTTTTGGATTTACTTCAATGTAAAAAAAAATATACATACAAGCATCAAACTTGGCATGATTATAGTACACACTCTGATGTAAAACAGCAAATAATAAATATTGGCCAGGCCGAGTCGGTTTTCAGTCAAATTTCAGTTCACCAACATGTTAAGCAACGCGGCCGGTACATGGATGGGTGACTGCCTGGGCGTGTTTTTTTTTTCACTACTTTTTGTATCTTGTGGTGGTAAGGAACTCTCATTACGTGAGCCCGACTCGTACTTTGGCGGTTTATTTTGTCATAGTTTATTAAAAACGATTTTTTATAAAATACCTAAACAATAAAAATAAATTAATATTTCGGGACATTTTTCACACACGGTCATCTGACCCCGAACTAAGCAAAGCTTGTGATATGGCTGCCAGAGACTGATATACATACGTACATATATATAGTTTTAAATACATACTTAAATAGATATTAACACCCAGATATAGAACAAACACAAATCGCTGGCTCACTATTACAAGGTTCTATGTTATTTTCTTACACATTCTGTAATTTCAATTTAAAAATATCGGTTTCATAAATATTGACTTAGCAGGGTTTATGCTTGAGAGAGATACTTTAACTCAAGCATAAACCCTGCTAAGTCAATATTTATGAAACCAATTTTTTTTAAATTGAAATTACAGAATGTGTAAGAAAATAACATAGAACCTTGTAATAGTGAGCCAGCGAAATGTTCATCACATAAATGTTTGTCCTAGGTGGGAATCGAACCCACGCCCCCAAGCTCAGAAGGTAGGTTCACTACCAACTGGACCAACGGGCTATCAAATGCAATGTAACTTCATTCATAATATTTGTAAAAAGCAAGTGTATGGAATCCTCGCTGTGTGAGTCATGCCCAAAGTACTTTTTATCTTATATGTGGGACTAGAATGTCAGATAACCATATCCGTAATGTTTACCAATACTTTACATTTTTAAAACATCAACTACCAGCGCCCTGCCGTTTTACCTGCTATCCCACCGGAACCTTTAATAATCCAGGATAAAAAGCTAATATGTTAATCCAAGGTATAAGCTACCTCCTCAGATCAGACTAATAATGGAGATATGCCTTAGTGTATTTCAAAAGTCTCATCACCCACATTTTTAGGGTTCAAAGGGTAAAAACGGGACCCTATTACTAAGCCTGCGATGTATGTCTGTCTGTCTGTCTCTCTGAGCTACCTATTAACGGCTGTAACTTTCGAACCGTTGGACGGACAGACAGACAGATATCGTAGGCTAAGTAATAGGGTCCCGTCTTTTACCCTTTGGGTACAGAACCCTAAAAACATGCGTCGACTAGAGGGCCATTAATTATGGTTTAAGATTTTATTTTCTCTAAGAATAACAGTAATTCACTTAGGTGAGAAAATACATGTTTAACTTAACTAAGGTACTTAAAGATTGCAAACATTACAAGCAACTTAATAATATCGCGTCAGTTTTTTTATTTTGTAGGTAGGTGACAGCGTAATACTAGGGTTCGATGCGTGTCGCGAATCGTCCAAAGCGCCATAGCAATATCGGTCATTAGTATTTGCCTATTACATAACATTTTTTATTTTTGTACATAATTATGGTTTATCTCAATTAATTAATTAATAACGTTTTGACCATTTTTTACCCTTCTTTTTTCCAAAAAGTTGGGAACCCTGGTCTATAAATCTTCCTGTGTCTTCCATCATACCTACGCGACCCCCATCATACCTACGCGACCCGTAACGTTTGGAACGACGGCGTGATGAATACCACCCGCCAATCGTCACTAATTACCTAAGTATTAGTACATAACTACATAAGATAGTGTGAATCGTTATCAGGGTAACAATGCGATCGCATATCACATTGTGCAACCGATACGGAGAACAATGACACCTCGGGAATGGCGCGAACTCTGACTCGACCCTACCCTATCGACAACTTCATCGATAATTTGCAAAGACCTATATATCTAAGTAGACTTCACAAGCAGTCCAAACTGTATGAAAACTAGCGTGTAAAATTTTTCGTACCTAATTATTACAAAGTTAGTGATTTTATAAATGATAAATTTTAGTAATGACTCCAGTAGGTCAATTTGTTTATCATACAATTATAGTAATGTCTATCTGTTAACTATTTAAATTAATAACGTCATATCTGAACTTTTGAAATTATTTCGACAGTTAATTTAACTAATACTTTGCTGCACCGATGGAGCAGACTGATTTTAGCCGGACTCAATTATGACGATTAATCATAATTTTATTGGAAATATGACATGCAAGGTAGGTCTACTTGGTTATAGGTCTGTGGGTATTTAACTGTATTAAAAATATACTTCACACTGGTGTAAACCAAGAAGTTTTTTTTTTAAATTATTTAATTACCAAAAATCAAAAAATTACAGAAAAATACTTTTTTTTTATTGTGCACTTGACTGCAAGCACTGTATGTAGGTCAAATGTCCTTATAACGTCAAAGAAAAGTAGAGGTTTAATAATATGAATTTTGATCCGCCATTTATTTAAAACACAAATACTGAAAATTATGAGGATTAAATCAAAAGATTTCTTTATAGTAAAGACGGTTTCGTAAAATCAGTCAAATACCCTATTCCTTAATAAATACTAACGTACAAGGCAGTTTTTTTTCGCGCGAAATTTCGCGAAACTTTTTCTACGTTGATATTAATATAGTTTAAACAAGTATAGCCATGGGGAAGAATGGTTCTTGAGTGGAGACCACGAACCAGAAGACGCAGCGTAGTTAGGCCTCCCAGTCCTCCCACTAGGTGGACCGACGACATCGTGAGGGGCTCGGGCTCCAGTGGATGCGGATGGCGAGCTGTCGTTCAGTGTAAAGGTAAAATGGGGAGGCCTATACTCAGCAGTGGAAGTCAGCCAGAGCTGACGATGATGATGATAAACCAGTTAAATTGGAAAACAAAACACGTTAAAAGAGCTGGTAGTCTTCAAAAGGCTGAACAGATTTCCTTGATTCATACCTAAGCACACTCTCGATCATGTCACCTTTCAAACAAAAAAACTTTATTGAAATCGGTTCAGCCGTTTGTGTGCTACGATGCCACAGGCAGACAGATACACTGGGCCCTGATTCTGTAACTACAAACACGGATGTAACTTTACCTCTAAAACTTGGTCTTTATTCCTAGGGAATGGAGTCCAAATTTTAAGAGGTTAACTTAACGCGGCGCGTTACTTGCATGTTAAAGATACGGAATCAGGGCCCTGACTGACAAACGTTCGCGTGTATGCGCATACGCAGGCTCATTTACAATTCCCGCGGCACGTGACAAAAAGCTCCCGTGACACAGGCGGCAGGAATGCGCGTGCGGTGACGGTCTGACGGTACCGCGCGCCTGGGTACAGCTACAGAGGAATGTTACTGGACATCCGTGGTATACATCATCACGCTATTAAAATGTTTAAAGTTGGAATAATAATGTTATCGGGAATGTATGTAATCCGTCATTATGTAGAATTCGTAGGAAATAAATACAAAGGCTAAAATCAATAGGAAGTATGTGAAATAAATTGGATAGTAATAATTAAACTTTAATTTACGAAGAAACATAAATTATGTAAATAATAATAAGAAAAAATTTCCTTTCGGATTACACAACAAAAAACACCCACCTTAATCTATACTACCACTATGGAGACCACGGACTGGTAAGCGCAGCGTAGGACGTCCATCCACAAGATGGACAGACGACCTAAAAGAGACCGCAGGGAAACGCTGGATGCAGACTGCTTCCAACCGGAGCTTTTGTAGATCGATGGGGGAGGCCTATGTCCAGCAGTGGACGTCCTATGGCTGAAATGATGATGATGAATCTATGAATATGAGCTAATATAATATTATAAAGAGGAAAGATTTGTTTGTTTGTTTGCATTGAATAGGCTACGAAACTACTGAACCGATTTGAAAAATTATTTCACTGTTGGGAACCTACATTCTACACTATCTACAGGTGACATAGGCTATATTATATTTAAAAAAAAATAGGGATCCTTACTAAAACTCCAATAATGTAACACAAGGTGTAAAAAAATAAGACTTACACCCGTGCGAAGCCGGGGTGCGTTGCTAGTTTGGTTATATATGTGTATATATATATTTCCTAATTATCAATTCAATGTGTTAAATTCGGGATACACTCTAGGAGTAGGGACTCTGTGTCTGATCTGTCATTTCGAACCTAAACAACTCAAGGCGGACTCCGGACGGGCTCCTGCCAGAAGCTAAATGTATAGCTAATAGAAATTACATAATTAAAGGAAAAATATACAGGGTATGGCGTAAAGAGTAGTCAACCCGTTACCTATGGTTGGTGGGGCATCATGACTGATCAGAAAATCAAAATTTGTGTTCTGTAAAAGTGTCGGTTTTCGAGTATTTGGCCCTTTTTTAATTTCATAATAATTTTATTACACTCTTGGTCAGTCTTTTCGATGGCATGATCACAAATAAAGGTATTTTCTCAGTCTGATTTTTGAAAAGTATTCCTCGATATATATGTGCTATCCAATATAAACTTTTCTTTTTATACCGCTAGCTAAAATTTTTATCATTCAAAATTTTCAGTTCGATTCATCATCATCATCAACCATTTTCCACCCACTGCTGGGTATAGGTCTCCTCTTCAGCGTGCCATCTTTTCCGGTCCTGTGCTAGCCTTGTCCACTGCTTTCCATTTCCATTTGCCATTTTTCCATTTCCAGTTGTCCATTGGGGGGCGTTCAAGTATTACGTAAGCTCTTGAGGGGGGGGGGGGGGTCATTGCTTTGCTTATTTTTGATGACATGGTGAGTGGGGGGTCGATATCGTGATTACGTCAGCAGTTATTATTTAACTGCTGCTCACGAATCAATAAAAAAACTGACTAATGTATTCTACATTAAAAGAAAAATGCACATAGGTACCAATGATTACGTAAGCATGGGAGGGGGGAAGAGGTTTGCTTACTCTTGCTGACAAGGGGTTGGGAAGGGGGGGGGGTGTATAATTGTAAAAAATCTGCTTACGTAATACTTGAATGGCCCCTTCAACCATTACCATTTCCATTGCTTTCATCAGTTTGATTATCGTCAAAGCATTTATAATATTAGTATGGTTAGCATAACTAGCAGCGCCCCGCGGTTTTATCTGACCCATCTCAAAAGGGCTTCCAAAGACCTCGTACATCATAAGGGCACAGAAGGCCACCGTGTCAAGTTCGCGCCGAAACCAGTAAATACTATAAACAGACGTACGCGCCGCGCGTCGCCGGCGCAAAATAGATCCAAGGCGATGCAATTTAGAGGATTCGGGTTAATTACGAGTATTACCACAGATTACATATATTAGTACAAGGTATTACTCGCATTTAGGACAAAGAAAGACCTTCTCCCAGGAATTTAGGATAAAATATATATCCAAGGCAATCTCGAGACTTGCGGTAATAAACACACGTGGGACAAAGAAAGACCTTAGTAATGACCTAGAGTTATAGTTAACGAAAGACCTCCGAGGTCTTTGGAATAAAGAAAGTCCTTGCTTGTGACATTGTTTTTGTAGATATCGATAGAGCGGAAATACAACCAAACCAAAATATGATTCTAACAATATTCTAACATAGACATAATTTCGATATTTTTCAACTTTAACAAAAACTATATACATTATACATAAAAGCGAAATTCATTCATCTACTAACTCATTCACTCATTAAACACGAAATCTCAAAAACTACTTGACCTACGAAGCTGAAATTTGACAGGTAGATCCTTTATGGGGTGTAGAGGTCCGCTAAGAAAGGATTTTGCGAAAGGGCCGAGTTAAGGATGACAAAAGGGGGTTGTAGTAGCGAGGCCGAAGGCCGAGCTCTACGCGTACGAAGTAGCGGGTTTCAGTTAGTATAAACATAAAAGCGAAATTCATTCATCTACTCACTCATTAAACACGAAATCTCGAAAACCACTTGACCTACGAAGCTGAAATTTGGCAGGTAGATTCTTTATGGGGTGTAGATGTCCGCTAAGAAAGGATTTTGCGAAAGGGCCGAATTAAGGATGACAAAAGGGGGTTGAAAGTTTATATGAAAGTCTACGCGTACGAAGTCGCGGGCAACAGCTAGTAATATATATAAAAAACCAACATTTGTACGCTGTAACAGGCAAGGACATGAGATACGTCTCCATTCTTACGACCATGTATGCTACTTTATATGTATGTGTAATTGTGTACCTACCATGTTCTGACAAATAAATAAATAATTTGAATTTGAAGAAATTTCCTTATGCAAAATGTAATGAAAGAATCACCGGAAGATGAGCAGCAGCATCCTATTAGTACACGGTGAACCTGCTGCGATCCTATCCAATCAAATCTTTCCTCTTTATAATATTAGTATAGAGTATAGACTAGCGGTCCGCCCCAGCTTCGCACGGGTATAGATTATAGCCTATGTCACCCGGGGATAGTGTTGCTTCCCGTCAGTGAAAGAATTTTTCAAATCGGTTCAGTAGCTTCTGAGCCTATTCAATGCAAACAAACAAACAATCAAACAATCAAATCTTTCCTCTTTATAATATTAGTATAGAGTATAGACTAGCGGTCCGCCCCAGCTTCGCACGGGTATAGATTATAGCCTATGTCACCCGGGGATAGTGTAGCTTCCCGTCAGTGAAAGAATTTTTCAAATCGGTTCAGTAGTTTCGGAGCCTATTCAATGCAAACAAACAAACAATCAAATCTTTCCTCTTCATAATATTAGTATAGATAAAAGAGAGAGTGAATCAGTTTCTTCTAGGCAAGCGTGCTCCATCGTAGACCGCATCGTCGTTTAACATCAGGCGAGATGGCGGCCAAGCGCAAGTCTATCTACTATAAAATAAAAAAAACAATACTTCACATATCCAAAGCCCCACTAAATATGCGAGCTTGTTTATTAGCTTTTTACAAATGAACAGAATAATTTACAAGAAATGCTGTAAATCAAGAATCAAAGAGCTGCGGTATGTATAACGTTGTATAAACTACTCAAAATATATTTTATGTTATGTTAAAGTGATTTACGATATCACACTGTCCCTGTTGGAATAAATAAATTGACACGATTTCCTTTCAGTTATTCTACAGTTTTACTATAAATAATTTCCACTAATAATAATGTAAATAACTTGATCGAAGAAATAACTGCATTCGAGAAGGTATATCGTCAAAGTAAAGTTGTATCAAGTTATAGGGAATTTAGTTTTGGCCAGGCGAATTGATGTTTAGTTGCTTTTTTCATCTAAGTATCATTTCATCTAACCGCAATAAAAATAACCCAACTATTATATTACGTCCATGTCTCATCATCATCTAGAAGACGTCCACTGCTGCACATAGGCCTCCTTAGAACTCCACAACTGAACGACAGTCTGCCATCTATGCCCGCGACACTCATGATGTCGTCGGTCCATCTAGTGGGAGGCCTTCCAGTTCGTGGTCTTCACTCAAGAACCTTTCTTCCCTTTCGATTTTCGGTTCTTCGAGCGATGTGACCTGCCCATAATTAGGGTTACCATATCTTACAGGAGAGGGCTTTTTTCAGAATTGCGGCCGGATTTTGTAAATCTCAGGATAACTCAGAATTTTTAGTAAAATAGAACCAAATAGATAATTTTTCAGATCTTTTTATCACAAAGTTATAATACCAAAAATAATAATGTATGTCACGTCACGCACGATCCCCCCCCCCCCCCCCAATGTGCTCAAAACCATACAAACACATAAATATCGTTGTAAATTACGTTTGCGAGAAAATTCGCAAATTGTTGCAAAATCTCAGGATTTTTCAATGGCTTCAAATGCTTCATTCAGGCTTTTCTCCGGATATAAACTTTCCATCGGGTAACCCTATGCCCATCGCCACTTCAACTTGATTTTTAGGGTTCTGTACCTCAAAAGGAAAAAACGGAACCCTTATAGGATCACTTCGTTGTCCGTCTGTCCGTCTGTCAAAACCTTTTTTCTCAAGAACGCGTAAAGGTATCAAGTTGAAATTTATACTAAATACTTGGGACTACGGTTTCTTTCGGCTGTAAAAAAATAAAAGTTGAAAGTCAACGCAATCAAAAGATATGAACGTTTATGTAGCATATTTTGCGATTTTACAGGGGAATCAAAACCTATAGGGAAGTACCCGTTGACCTCGAATCAATAATTTTGGCAAGAGGCAAGGTCTTACAGCACATAAAGGAATAATACTGAAAGTTGTTAATTTGAAGTTATATCATATAAAAAAATATTGTTTTAGAATTACAAACTTGCATTTTGTAGTTGTTATGTATGGAAGAACCTTATTGTCAACTACAAAGTTAAGTTTATCTTTCAATATTTCAACTTCAGTTAGTTTTTTTTTTTTGACTCGCGCTCTAAAGGTTTCCGGCCAACGGAACCCTCAGAGCACGAGTCCTACTCGTACTTGTTTATAGCCATATCGGTTACACTGGTTCTTTGGCGAATATCCTCGTTCCAATTTAATTATTAAAATGGACAGACGGAACAAAAGTGCAAGTAACCAGTGTCACAATGACCCATACAACGATCATACATCAACACTAATCAGAACACAATGAAAACATGACTAGTGCATATGAGTAACCGATAAGACGCCCCGATATTTGACTGTACGATTGTAATGACTTACAAATGACAGCTCATTTCTACAACGCGAAACGGACCAAAGAATGTAGTCCAAACTCAGAGCAAATAAAAATACAGAGGCACTACGGTGCACTTCCAAAGTGACGCCAAAATCGCACTACAGTACCCGGCGGTAAGTAATGCACATCGAGTTAAAGAGGGAGATAATCGGCTTCGTAGAGTTCGTAGAGCGTCGTCTCTGTCACTCACTACATCGTGTGACGTGCGACAGAGTCGACGCTCTACGAACTCTACGATACTACTCTTACGATTTGCATTACTTACCGCTGGGTACTGTACGTGAATTCCCAATAAATACACGACTCACGCACACATACGCATTCAACACTACGTGAATTTCTCGTCAGAACATTGCACTGGCACCACTTCGACTACGCACACATGTTTCAAAAAGTGGCTTCACTTTTCGTGTTCGCCGTAGTGACTCTGTATTTTTATTTGCTCTGAGGGTCCAAAGTGAAACTACACCTTTTTTACCGATGGGGAAATCGTCTGACGTGAATTGGAGTGCACTTTGTGTTGGATTATACCACAGAAAAGAGAAGTAAATAGAACGGAAATGAGAAGGAAAATCTGTTACCATGCAGGCATTACGAGTGAACCTTGATTGAATATTCTTATTTAGGTCAACGCGTCGAACTCCGCACGACAGTTGCTAACTGATTTCGAATGACTGATGTTTCGTTTATAAATATGAGTGCAACTGGCTGCAACAAATTTTTTACCATAATACCTTGACAGCCGTTCTAATTAAAAAAAAAACTGGATTATACCCAGTAAAACCCTCCCAGGGTTCGGCTAAAGGTACTTATTTATTAAATCAGAACGGCTGTTAAGGCATTTTTGTAAGAAATTTGTTGTAGCCAGTTGCACCCATATAAACGAAACGTCAGTCATTCGAAATCAGTTAGCAGCTGTGATGTGGAGTTCAACCCGTTGATCTAAACAAGAATGTTCAATCAAGGTTCTGTCATAATGCCTGGTAACAGATTTTCCTTCTCATTTCAGTTCTATTTACTTCTCTTTTCTGTGGTCCTCATCGACATTAATTACGACCCTTCATCATCATCAGCCAGAAGACGTCCACTGCTGAACATAGGCCTCCCCCTTTAACCTCCACACTGAACGACAGCCTGCCTTTTGCATCCACTGGATACCAGCGACTCTCACTATGTCGTCGGTCCATCTAGTGGGAGGCCTACCTACGCTGCGTCTTCCGGTTCGTGGTCTCCCCTCAAGAACCTTTCTTCCCCATCGTTTATCGGTTCTTCGAGCGATGTGGCCTGCCTATTGCCACTTCAACTTGCAAATTTTAACAGCTATGTCGGTGACTCTGGTTCTTTGGCGAATATCCATGTTTCGGATTTTGTCGCGCATAGAAACTCCGAGCATAGCTCTCTCCATTGCCCGCTGTGTGACTCTGAGTTTTTCCAAAAGGCCAACAGTAATTACGACCCTTGTCGCACTGTAATACCGAATCGCACGTCGTACGCTACTAATAGCATTATTATTTATGACTGTGCTATTTTTATAATCGTATGTAGTAAATTCGTGAAGGAACGCTCCGCATATCTCTTCTTCCGATTCGTTTAGCGAGATGTGGTTTTACTACTTACCATTTTAACCACCTACGCAAACAGCCCCTCTTTTTGCGTCGGGGGTGAAACGGCTGAACAGATTTTCTTGAATCTTAAATACTCAATCAAATCACCTTTTAAACATAATAAGTTAATATTAAAAAATATTTTTTCTAAACAAGCTTTTGGCTTGAGGAAAGAAAATGGTATGGTTGATATTCCGAAAACCCGTACGAAGCGCTTTTTACATTTATTGTGCGAACTGCTAGTCTGTGGAATTCGCTGCCTGAATAGTTCCCCGATGGTTACAATCTGGGTTTATTCAAGTCGAGAGTGAATAAAAAAAAATATTTTTTATTTTTATTACTAACTAAATTACTTAAATTAACAGTTCCTGCTGGTTGCCTTACTAGGCAAAGCCTCATCATCATCATCATCATCAGCCAGAAGATGTCCACTGCTGAACATAGGCCTCCCCCTTTAACCTCCACACTGAACGACAGCCTGCCTTTTGCATCCACTGGATGCCCGCGACTCTCACAATGTCGTCGGTCCATCTAGTGGGAGGCCTACCTACGCTGCGTCTTCCGGTTCGTGGTCTCCACTCAAGAACCTTTCTTCCCCATCGGTTATTGGTTCTTCGAGCGATGTGGCCTGGCCATTGCCACTTCAACTTGCAAAGCCTGTATCAAGGCAACCCGTATGCCTGATTACAAATAGTTAGCAAGACAGTTTTTCAATTTTTTACTAAATATTTATCTATGACTAAATTAACAAATCTAATCTATACTAATATTATAAAGAGGAAAGATTTGATTGTTTGTTTGTTTGTTTGCATTGAATAGGCTCCGAAACTACTGAACCGATTTGAAAAATTCTTTCACTGTTGGGATGCTGCACTATCCCCGGTTGACATAGGCTATATGTATATCCCAGCTCGCCCGTGCGAAGCAGGGGCGGCCTACTAGTAGTAAATAAAAACAATTCATGTGATAACTTTCTCTATCGGTTTCTTCTAGGCAAGCGTGCTCCAACGTACCAGCAGTGGGTTGATACAGGCTGACAATGATGATGATGATGATGACCTTACCATATTTCCCTATGTTTGTCTAATCCGAACAATATCATTCCCGTTTCAAATTTCAATCGCTCCCATAACAGGCGATGGTAAACGAACGTTGCCATAGATAAACAACTTCTTCATTAGAATAACACAGTTGTAATAGTCCGTAGGCGCTATTTTAATCCCGATTATTATTGACAAATATTCTATTTTCGCCCTGGGTTAGGTAATTCGCAGCGCGCGGAAATCGAGGGCCCGCCCACTCGGGCCGAGAAAAGCGCGCAACGTGTGCAGTGTTGCCAGTCGCTGGCCTGGACGCCTCGCGCCACTCCAGGGGGGCCGTAGCAACATCTAAAGGAAATGGAAACAAGCTAACTTTTCGGTGGTTTCGAATCCTTCCTTCAATCCTGGAAATATAAAAAAAAATAGTGAGTGGAGTCCCTCCGCGCGGAAGAAGTTATACTTCAACAAGGAACCCTAAAATTATAACTAGGGCTAAAATATCAACAATTTAAAAACATGCTTTTCTCGAGATTCGAACCTAGCTCCTTAGGCTTCTCAATCCATTAGCGACACCATTACACTACCGGTCTGCTAGTCGCAGCGCGAAAAAAGGATACGCATTTCCCACCCATACGTAAGAGAAAAATTCCCCCTCCATGGTAGCGTTAAGCGTTTAACGCAAACTTGTTGCCAGACGCATTTGAAGTATAAATTAAAAAAAATACATACTTACGATAAAAAGCTAAAACTAGTACAACAATCGGTGGCCTATGGCTAAGAGCGATCTCTTCCAGCCTTGCCATAGAACCTTTGAAGATGGTGCATGTAACTGTGACGAAATATCGAGAGCTTTATCCACAACCTTATCACGGAAAATATCCAGTTAATAATTATATAACGGTAATATAAGCGCGTGTTAGAATCGTCTGACGATTCCGCTTGGGGTATGCTAATATGCATTCTAGGGGTATATGCACCTGGTCAGGTACATCATTCAATTACCTCACTATTTAGTACCTTCATCATCATCATCATCATTTCAGGCGTAGGACGTCCACTGCTGGACATAGGCCTCCCCCATCGATCTCCAAAAGGGCCGGTTGGAAGCGGCCTGCATCCAGCGTTTCCCTGCGGTCTCTTTTATGTCATCTGTCCATCTCGTGGGTGGACGTCCTACACTGCGCTTACACGTCCGTGGTCTCCATTCGAGAACCTTTCGGCCCCATCGGCCAACTATTCTGCGTGCTATGTGTCCCTTATACGTGCTATGTGCTATGTGTATTTAGCACCTTAGTAAATAAAGAAATTCTTCACAGAAATTAAGACAGAACAATTAAAGAGGGACTAGAGTTACTTTCGGATTTATATAAGTGTAAATGTGGAGAACACCTGCCATATCTAGGCCAGGGGTGCTTCGGTACAGACCCCCGCAAACTCTACAAATGAAGACACGTCTCCAAACTGATCTACAATACTAATTAGTCATTAGTAGAAATAGTCAAGAGTTCGTCCAGGGTTGCCGAACGTACGAAAATTCGCGTACAAGATTTGAAGCCGTACGAAATATGAGGACTGTCAATGATTATGAATCCATTGTGTAAGTCTGCGATGACAGTGCTGATCGCGTGCTATTCTGCTGGCACCATGCGCGTGTGCGGCACGGCAGACGAACACTTTTTTTTTTTGTTAAAATTTCCATGGTCGTGGATTCAATGTCCTTTAGTCGTAATACTCGTAATATTAAACATGTTTACATAGTATTTAAAAAAAAAAACAGCGAGCCGACATGTTTTTTTCCTCTTTGGCGCCAAAACTCCAGACGAACACCATCGCCACCTGGTTTACCCGATAAGGCTCCAGCAGGCCTAGCATGGGCTGTGGATAAATTGTCTTTCCACCGTTTTTATCCACGCCTAGACGCGAAGCTAGAATATGGATACGTTTGTCTTTTTCTCGCGGGATAAAAACGGTGGAAAGACAATTTGTCCCCGGCCCGTGCTAGGCCTGCAGGTGGGACAATATGTACGAGGTTTTGACATTTGGTACGAGACAGTGCATATTAAAGGTTTAATAATTATGTACAATTATACGCAATGGAACGATTATTCGTTGTTATTAGTAGGCCAATCCTTCGTGTTTTGTGGTCCGTAATCTGGATTTTGGGCCGGACAAAGGCAAGTTTAGTCCTGTACATTCCTTACATTCTCTGCTTACAGGTACATTCTCTATAGGTTTATATGAAACTAGCAACGCACCCGTGTAAATCTTATTTTTTTACTCCTTGGGTTACATTATTGGAGTTTTAGTAAGGATCCCTACTTTTTTTGGGAAATTTGTCACCCGGGGATAATGTAGCTTCCCAGCAGTGAAAGAATTTTTCAAATCGGTTCAGTAGTTTCGGAGCCTATTCAATGCAAACAAACAAACAATCAAATCTTTCCTCTTTATAATATTAGTATAGATTACATACCGAGCCTCCGGCTGCATTACTGCCGCGGCATTGCTGCGTAGCTAAATAGTATGGCAAAAAAATCTTGGCTCTGGCAACCCTAGCTCCATCCATCATGTTTGGTAGTTGGCTTGCCTAATTAGAAGTGATAATAAGAAGTCATTACTCCCGGGAGATTGACGGGAGTGGTTAGCTCTTTGTAGTTTTTATGGAGGCATCATTAAAAGTGGTTTAGCAGTCGTAAATTAGGCAAATTAAGTTTTGAATGGAACTGAGTATTATAGTGCTAACAGACGCTCGAACGCGGCTGACGGACCGCCGTCGAACCAACGGGAGAGAAAGAGTGAGAATATCATATTTCCCTCTCTTTCTCTCCCATTGGTCAGACGGCGGTTGAGGTCAGCCGCGTTCGAGCGTCTGTTAGCACTATTAGTGGATGAACTGGTTCCAACTTCCAAGGGAGTAGCGGATAATCAGCGGAATCACGCTCTCGGTTTCTTTTTTTTTCTGCCGTATGCTGATTTAGACTATTCGTGACGTAGAAAAATTGAATAAGAAAAAATTAAACATCCACTGCCGAATTTTCAATTTTCTAAATTGGAAAGTCGGCAGTAAAATAACGTGCGCAGCTAGTTTTGGTAAAAGCCCATAGGTACCGGGTTATACTGAACGGTATTGTAGGTGTCTATAGGCAGCGGTGACCACTTACCATCAGGTGTCTCGTAGCTTGTTGCCGCATTCAATAAGAAATTAAAAAAATACACGAATTTAAAGCATTTTGTCATAGCAACAGAAAACGCACGATCTGTTTTTTTGCCAGCCAAAATACAGACAATTACATCATTGTCTCAGCGCTTCGGATCAACAAACTTATTTCACAGCTATAAATAACAAAAAATAAAGATTGGCTTCACAGAAAGTGTTGAGACACATTAGTTAGTCACATTAGTTTTTGGACCCGGGTATGGACAAGAACCACCGAAGCATGGGCAGCAGCATCCTATAAGTACAGCGGTGAACGTACTGCGATCCCCAAGCCACCTGCCAAGCGTGGGGATTATGGCAATAGCCCTCTCTAAGAGGTCGCCTGTAAGCTCATCCACACATCATAGATCAGTGGAAATCACACACTTTGCGATTCACACGATCTTTCTTGCCTCATACCTGCAAAATATGGAATGAGCTACCTTCCGCGGTGTTTCCGAGAAGCTACAACATGGGGTTCTTCAAAAAGCCAGTTAATCAAGTCCTTAAGGGTCGGCAACGTATTTGTGACGCCTCTGGTGTTACAAGTATCCATAGGCGACGGTGACTGCTTACCATCAGGCAGCCCGTCTGCTTGATTGCCACCTGTGGCATAAAAAAAGGTAGGCCTGTTTTGTTCAGTAGTGGACGTAATGGCTGATGGTGATGATGACATTAGTCACTAGTCAGTGACAGGTTCACGTGGAGTCGGGTTCGCGTCTCTTTCATTTTCACTTTCATCTGTACCTGAAGAAGAGAGACGGAATATGTGAATGACTAATATAGACCGCGCGAGTTCACATATAGTTCTGTATTGACCTGGATTTAAGGCCTATTCAGACACACGCGATATTTTCTGCATGTAGCGAAATATGATATGCGGGATTCGGTCGAGTAGAGCTTTCGCGGCTACAGCGTCACTGACATAATAGATCCAATACAGAATGCAGCATACTCGAATGTCGCTATCATATTATTTATTGTTCTACCTCCATCGTCTGGCCAGTTATTCTTATACATGCTATATTGTTTCGGTCTCCGACGCACTTATGTCATTCCGAATGAGAGTGGCACTGACAAAATTAATGTTGCAGAACCTGGAATAACACACAATGGGCCTTATTTATATAGGCCTATATTGTTTCGGTCCTAGTCGCACTTATGTCATTCCGAATGAGAGTGATGCTGACAAAACTAATGTCGCAGATCATGGAATAAAGCACAATATACCTTATTTATATAGGCCTATATTATTTCCGTCCCAGTCGCACTTTATGTCATTCCATATAAGAGTGACGCTGACAAAACTAATGTCGCAAATCCTGGAAGGCTGGAACGTATGGTGCAAGGGGTGCAAGTATGTTGACGCAAGCAGTATAACACGCGATCACCATTGCCACCAGTGACCAAACTTACACAATTAATCCCCATGTGCCATCTTAATAGTAAAGTTTGAAGGACAGTAGGCAGGGCATTCAAAAAACGCAGCATCAAAGCTGTGTTTTTTGAATGTCATTTACTCTTCGGCCAGGTTTATATAACGCGACCGACACAAAATCGGCTTGGTACCCTTAGTAGAGTAAATATGTTTAATGTTTATATCTGAATAGGCCTTAAGTCAGGCTTCTCCCATTTTGGAGATGAAACCGGCTGGCTTCCGATACGGAAGCGGCAGGCCGGTCAACTTTTTCGCCAATATGGCCGTACCTTACAAAGCCGACAATTTAAATGTAGAGTTAAATGTGTGTGTGAGTTAAAAATGGGAGCCACAGTCGCAATTTCTAAACAAAACTGAAATGCTATCATGGAAAATTGGAGTTCCCTCATTTGTCCAAATATACAGGTAAGTTGGTCATTCTGTCAGTTACCTTAGCAGCCATAAATCGATTTGTTGAAGCCTTTACGAGTTGGGTTGTAAATGAATCAATTTTATTAACGGTCCTAGAACTCCTAGATGATATCAAACAAATTACTGATTTCCTAAAAGGACAAATAAATTGGTCGCTCTGACCTTTTTTGTAATTCATATAACCTTTTTCGGGTTTAACAGAAATTGTACCGTAATATAAAGTTTTTGAGCTTTCTACACGAAACTTGTCATCCACTTTTTTCCCACTGTTAGGAGCATTCTCTTGCTATGCTATCTGCCTCTGATTATTTGCTAATCATTATTTTCTCTCTAAGCATTTCATAATCAGCCTGTGAACAGTCCACTGCTGGACTTTTAGCCTACCCTCCAAACGATAATTGGGCCATATCAACCACGCTGGCCCAGTGCGGGTTGGTGGATTCACATACGCCATTGAATTTCTTCTCCGTACGTAGCAGGTTTCCTCACGATGTTTTCCTTCACCGAAAAGCCAGTGGTATGAAAATCCGTACATAAGCTTTAAAGAGCTCATTGGTACGGGCCCGGGGTTTGAACCCACGACCTCACGCTTTCAAGTCTAGCGGTCTCACAAATGGGCTACCACGGCTTTAAGGCTCTAAGCATTTAGCAGCATTATAAACAGCATTGCTGACCCCATACCATTACCTACAGCATAACAAACGTATCATCTTCATTAACTGGTGCGTGCGCCTCTGCGTCAATGCTGAGCGTGGTTCGGTCGGGCCGGTCAATCACAAGGCCCGTTTTGTTTGGGATCGCCATCTATCCGTTGGTGCATCCATCATTAGATCGGTTCGACGGTGCCAAATTATTGTTGTCTGCCGAATTACATAATTGCTAAGTAATTAGTTAAGTTTCAAATCGTTACTACGATTAGAAGTAGGTTAGATTTGACTTGATTTTATTGATCATTGTAGTTGCAAGTGAATAACATAAAACGAGAAAAAATAGGTTCGACCCGCAATGTTGATTGTCGATGACTATTTCTCGCGCTGGATATACTGAATATCATTGTGAAAATGATGAACAATTAGTACTACCACGATAATATGGTTCACAAGGGTGTGCGAAGCACTGTTGTGGCGCTGTTTGTCCGTCAATAATGCAAACAAAGGAGATCACTATGGAATACTATGGATACCCGGTAATACCAAAGACATCACAGATACGACTTTTAAAGATTCTATCAACAGCTCTATTGAAGAACCGTTATAGTTACTCGGAAATGCCGCAGGAAGGACCTCATTCCACATATTGCAGGTCTGTGTGAGGAAAAAAAGATCGCTTAATACGCACAGGGTGCGATTTGCATATCATAGATCTGTGGATGAGTTTTCAGGCGGTGGCGGCTAGTGCGATGGTTAAACCGAGACGCCCCGTCATAAGCTTGAACAGTTTTTCCGCTTCCAGTTGCAATGCGATATATGATACAAAGATTCATCATCATCAGTAAGAAGACGTCCACTGCTGAACATAGGCCCTTTAACCTCCACACTGAACGAAAGCTTGCCATCTGCATCCACTGGATGCCCGCGACCGGTCCATCTAGTGGGGAGGCCTACCTTCGCTGCGTCTTCCGGTTCGTGGTCTCCACTCAAGAACCTTTCTTCCCTATCGGTTATCGGTTCTTCGAGCGATGTGGCCTGCCCATTGCCACTTCAACTTGCAAATTTTGACAGCTATGTCGGTGACTCGGGTTCTTTGGCGAATATCAACATTTCGGATTCTATCGCGCAAATAAACTCCGGGCATAGCTCTCTCCATTACCCGCTGTGTGACTCTGAGAGTTAAGGACCACGTGATTACAGAGACCCAATCTCTTTGCGCATTCTGAGTGGCTCTAGGTATTCGGTGAGCTTGGGATAAGGTGCTCAAGTTGAAAGTATTCCAAAGACAGGAGCAGTACCACACGAGAGTTACACGAGGATTACAGATTAGTGTTTGCCGCCAGGAAGACTGACGATAATTGATTGAATCGGGAGTTTCTTTGCATTCAAAACTGTATTTAGACAAATATCTCAAGTAAAATAAGGGATATGGGACATACGTCATAAGACTGAAGCGGAAATATGCTAGAGTTCTAAGAAGAAACAATTTTGATAACCCTTTGGACTGAGTTCACGACTGAAATGTGGATCATAGAGTACCGAACGCGCTTTGTTTAACAGTATCTGTATTCGGAACTGACTATCAAACTATTAAACATCTCAGTTTCCTCGCGTCTAATTCGAAACCTAACTAAATAGGTGCTCCATGCCGTGCAACTGAATGTGATACGTTAAGGCAGACGGTGTCTGAAATCGCTTTTGGCGTCAAGCCATCTCCCGCAGCGCGTTGAACAAATGTTTGACCCAGCTTTGTAATACTTCGTATAACATCGCAAGGTGCTTTGGCCAAACTTTGGATCTAACCTTGTGAAACACCAAGCAATTTCATTCGCGATATACTATCGGAAGCCGGATGGCGATAGCGACTTCCTCTAACAACACGCACAATCTTTCGGATATTGTAAAATGTGATGATATCTAAATTATCATCCAATGATACTTCTAAACCACATTTTATTATGCTATTATTTATATTTGAGTGGTAAGGTACGCGTCCACTGGGTCGGAATCAGAGCGTACGCAGCGTACAGATTTGTTGCTTTCTATTGATTTCTATGGTACTGCGTGCACTGGATGGATAATAGTCCGAAAACCCGTACCAAGTGCTTTGACTTCACTTTTATTGTGCCAACTGCTAGTGGAATGCGCTATCTGAATGAGTTTTCCCCGATATGTAGTTACAATCTGGGTGTCTTCAAATCACGAGTGAATCGGTTTCTTCTAGGCAAGCGTGCTCTATCGTAGACCGCATTATCGCTTACAGGCGATTTAGCGGTCAAACGCAAGCCTACTATTAAATAAAAAAAATTGTGCGTGGAGTCCCTCCGCGCGGAAGAAGTGACTCTCGCTCTGTCTCTTTCTATTTCCCCTACATGGTTAAACGTTTAACGCAACATTGTTGGAAGTCGCATAAGAAGTTTCATTTCAATAAATAATCGTTCTGGAAAACTCTTTAACCACACATTTGGCGTACAACAAATATTGGCTCCAAATTATACAAAGTTATGAGTCTTGGTGTATACCGTCTGCCCAGCGTTGAGCCATGACGCAACACCTGTGCAAAGGAAGCATTTGATCTCGGAGGTATGAAATCTACGACACGTGGGCCAGAGGAAATATTTAATTCCGCTAGCATTCTGCAAGCCGAGGATATAAACCGGGCTATATTTACTCTGCTATTATTAGCGTCGCTGATTTGTTGGCGACGTTGTTCAATCCATTCATATATTATTTTCTTTTGCAACTTTGCTGCGAAGATTTTCGTTGTGTCCTTTCTTCGCAAAGTTAGGTGGTGCTGCAGCCCATCCTCTTCTGAAGATTTCTCAGTCAGGAGTGTTGCCTCCTTCTGGCATTTTATTTCCGGCGATATTAATAAATATTACAATTTAGATTCAATCTATACTATATATGCATGCATGTTCCCTATGGATCCCGAAACGGCTGAACCGATTTTGACTGCACTTTCACTGGCAGATAGCTAATGTTCGTCTCAATACAGGGGTGGTTTAGAAGAAAAATAAAATTGGAATATTTGCCCGGATAATTGGCAAATTCGGGAAAAGCTAAGTACTTCATCATCATTTCAGCCGTAGGACGTCCACTGCTGGACATAGGCCTCCCCCATCGATCTCCAAAAGGGCCGGCTGGAAGCGTCCTGCATCCAGCGTTTCCCTGCGGTCTCTTTTAGGTCATCTGTCCATCTCGTGGGTGGACGTCCTACGCTGCGCTTACCGGTCCGTTGTCTCCATTCGAGAACCTTTCGGCCCCATCGGCGATCTGTTCTGCGCGCTATGTGCTAAGTACTTATTTCTATGAAATTTCTGTCTGACTGATTGGGTCATCTAGTTATTAATATTATAATGATTAAAACTGGCCACTGACATGAAAAGTAGGCGATCTCGCGGTGTCTATCTGCAAGGGGGATAGAGACACATTTACGTCAAAACTTAGTCATTAGTTGTGAAGAATTGCTGCTCTAATTGCAAATTGCACAATCTAATCCAGTCGTATTCCCGTGAATCGTGCCGCGGAGCGCGACCCACTTGTGATATTTATTGTGATGCGGCGACGCGGCCGGCGCCGGCGCATTTAATTATTTCTGTGCAAAGTTTAGGTAATTGTTACTTTCACTTTGTTTTACACAGAGAAAGTATTTTTGGCAGTTTCGTTGATACATTACGGAGGAGTAACTGAACTTTATGCTTGTTGATTAATGGAATTAAATGCGGTAGATATAGTTTTTTTTTACATCGCACTAGGCTAACGTTTGACTGCTATCTCATGCGATGATGCGGTCGAAGATAGAGCACGTTTGACTGCTAGTTTGTGGAATGCGCTGTTGGATGCGTGTTCCCCGATGGTTACTATCTGGATGTCTTCAAATCACAAGTGAATCGGTTTCTTCAAGGCAAGCGTGCTACAACGTAGACCGCATCATCGCTTAACATCAGGCGAGATGGTGGTCAAACGCAAGCCTATTATTAATGGCCTAATAATAATTTATAAAAATAAAATAAATGTTTGCCCAGTAATAACTTGACCCTAGACTTGAACATTCCAAGATTGTATTTCTGCTGCCCAGCCATATAAGCCGTGTAACGCCCAGCCTGCGACTGTCGCAGACTGGGCGTTCCATTGTTTTGCCGTTGTAATTAAGAAAGAGGAGACAAAACGCTTGGTGCGAACAAATGGTATTTCGCATAGGCATGCCCAGAATTCGATTTTGGAGGGGGTTTTAAGAATCCTAATGGCATCGACGTAAAACTTCGGACAAAAACTTCGACTGACGATATGCTTGTCTTCATTTCGGGATCTTTATATATTTTTTCCTAGCTGCGTTGTTTAAACGCTAATTCGAGTCTGCGTTAAGAGTTAGCCGTAAGACTGCTGACGAAATCACGAGTACGTGAACCTTAACACGCCGAGATACAGTTTGCAGTCGCGCAACTTTTCTCATCACCTAAACAGAATCGCTTAAAACAGCTAGCCTTGAGGCCCCTGGACAACAATATTTTTATCTATACTATATCTCTTCTCTATCTCTACATAGTATAAATTGAAGTCACTTTCCGCGTTTGTTTGTCTGTATGGCCGCTAACTCCTCCTAAACCACGCAACGGATTTTGATGCGGTTTTCACCATCAGTTAGATACATTTTCAAGGAAAGTTTATATATATAACTAGCGACCCGCCCCGGCTTCGCACGTAAATTACACCCGTGCGAAGCCGGGCGGGCGGGTCGCTAGTAATATTATAAAGAGGAAAGGTTTGTATGTAAGTAAGTTTGTAACGAATTGCCTCAAAAAGTACTGGACCGATTTTAAAAATTCTTTCACCCTTTGAATGCTACATTATCACTAATTAATATAGGCTATTTTAATAGGCTATATAACTATACCCGTGCGAAGCTGGGGCGGACCGCTAGTATAGAATAGGCCTAGGTTTTGCTACCAACTCGCCTGATAGAAAGCGACGCAGAAGGAGCACGTAATCCCAGAAGACATTAAAAGTGTCTTAATTGTGTTACTGTCGGTATAGGTAGCATCTCCACGGAACACATTGAAGTAACGGCCGCGTTAGCGCGAAAGTGACCGTCACACTATTGTTAGGCGATTGCACGAATTGTTTGCACTCAGTTCTAAATGCATACGAGGAATCGCAGCACTTTCGCAGCACCTGCCAATTTGAGAATGTGATCTTGAACTTACATTCTTTTTCTAGGAAATACCAATATATTAAAACCGCAATTTTATTAGTTACCGGTAAAACTAAAACAGAATAGTCATCTTAAAGTTGGTGAAATAAAAAAGCATTCATAATTTTATTATTGAAACTGACGTGGTTTTCACACATTTTATTTATATTACACGGGAATTACTCACGTAAGATTAAGCCGGTTACTCCGACTATAGTTTCAGCCGCATTAGACGGCCTTTTTCAAGGTGAATGCGTTCGCGCGGCTGCGTCTCGCTTTGCACACAAACCGGCCGCAACCGGCTTAATCTTACGTGAGTAATTCCCGTGTAATATAAATAAAAGCATTCATAATATTAGTAGGATTGATAAACTCTTTATCGTTCACAGCACATGTTACAAAAATAACGTTTAAAATAAAAAAGCTTTAAAAACTAGTGCAACAATTGGCGGCATTATGGCTAAGAGGGATTTCTTCCAGGCAACCTTAGACTATGGAGAGGATCCGGCAGTTAGTCCAGCCACCCGGTGTTCTCCAGAAAGGCAAGCAGCTGGCTGACGCCTGTGTAGACCTCCCGAGGCGTTCACGGTGAACCGAAGATCGTCGTTAGGTACAAGTTCCCCATAACTAAAGGATTATGTTGTTTGTTCCAGGTTGGGCGCATACCGGCAGATCACCCGCTGGTGGGAGGACACAAGGGCCCCGTGCTGGACATAGCGTGGTGTCCGCACAACGACAATGTCATCGCTAGTGGCTCCGAGGACTGTGTCGTCAAGGTAACTCATCGCTACACCATGTTCGGTAGACGCGTCTTGTTTTTGCGGGAGGAAGCCGAGAATTCGGGATAGAAAGGGCTTGGGGAATGGAAAGAATCCTTATGTGACACTATGAATTATATGCTGGCATTCCACTACTGTAGTGGTAAGGATTAGTGGTTCCCAATTAGTGGTACGTGTACCCTTAGGGGTACGTGTACCTACGTACCTAAGGTACCACGTAGCTTAGGGTACGCAAAGTTGCATCAAAAGGTACGCGCGGCAATCACTTGACTAAGAGAAATTCTATGAAAGAAGTCACACCGTATGCAGTCCATTTGTATAGTCCGTCTGCAGTCCGACTGCATACACCGTGTCGTATTTCCGTCTTCCATAGAATTTCATACTATACTGGACCTCACAAACTGAGTCTGCACCGGACCGGACTGCATTTGGTGTGCTTGAACCAAGCTTGAACCGAGCTCGAGGGGTACGCGAGTTTGAGGTCTTTCTTGAAGTGGTACGCAGGAAAAACTAATTAGGAACCACTGCACTAGTGGACGTACAGGTTTTGATTCCGCCTCACTCCACTGGTGGCCAAACAAGTCTTGATAGATTCCCCCACATCCCGTTGCTGGGTGTACGGGTCTGATGACATTTCCTCTCAACCTCCGGTGGGTTGAGCCGCGGCGACAAGCCGGTGCGCTTGCAGGAGTATTTTAATTTTATTTCACATAGACTAACAGCTGCTAATTACAAGATATAAATATATGATTACTAGGTATTCAAAACCCTTTAGCAGTTCTCACTTATAGCAAGCAAAAGTGGCAATTTTTACATAAAAGTTCTTGTGGACTAATTTGAATGTGTTTGTCAGTCTCCATAGAATAGTCGTTGGTCTATAAATCATCATCATCATCGTCAGCCAGAAGACGTCCACTGCTGAACAAAGGCCCTTTAACCTCCACACAGAACGACAGCCTGCCTTTTGCATCCACCGGATGCCCGCGACTCTCACAATGTCGTCGGTCCATCTAGTGGGAGGCCTCCTTACGCTGCGTCTTCCGGTTCGTGGTCTCCACTCCAGAACCTTTCTTCCCCATCGGTTATCGGTTCTTCGAGCGATGTGGCCTGCCCATTGCCACTTCAACTTGCAAATTTTAACAGCTATGTCGGTGACTCTGGTTCTTTGGCGAATATTCACATAACAGTGTGTTTATATAACAGTGTATGTTATGTGGTGGTACGGAATCCTCAGTGCACGAGGATCCGGTTTCTATCGCGCAAAGAAACTCCGAGCATAGCTCTCTCCATTGCCCTCTGTGTGATTCTGAGTTATTTGAAATTTGAATTAAATTTAATGAGTCGCTGGCATCCAGTGGATGCAAAAGGTAGGCTGTCGTTCAGTGTGGAGGTTAAAGGTAGAGGCCTATGATGATGATGAATTTGTTGATAATTGCATCAACAGTAAAGTTGTCGTGTCTTCTCGCCGAGCATCACCATGAAGCGTTTCAAAAAGGGTGTCTACGACTTCATCTCCGGGCTGGGAAAGCACCGACAACACCGCTAGTGGGCGGTGGTTTCTGCTTACCATCAGGCAGAAAGTATGCTTGTTTACAGCTCGTCAAAAAAAATTTTGTTACGGGGCAATGGTCCTGGTATTTAGTGATTGATAGGAGAACGCTCAGTTAGAGATGAAGACTAACGGCCTTACTTTTAAAAGTTACTTAAAAGTTAAGTAATGCTTAAAATTGCTGTCAACTTCTCGTTTTAATTTCTCGAGCAATTTTAAGCTTTGCTTAACTTATAACGTTTATAAGTAAGGCCGATACAGTTTACGTGTGTGTTAAGATAGTAATGTGGTTTGTTTGGTTCCAGGTGTGGCAGATCCCAGACGGTGGTCTGTCGCGGACTCTGACGGAGCCGGTGGTGGACCTGGTATACCACCAGCGGCGTGTGGGGCTGGTGCTATGGCACCCCACCGCACAGAACGTCCTGCTCACTGCTGGCTCCGACAACCAGGTCAGTGTACCATCAGATCTCTTCATACCCTGCTTGTCTTGGGATTCTTACTTAACTAGGCACTCAGGCGCAGCGTACACAGATTTTTATGTGAAGAGACACCGCGCGAGCGCAAATTGTATGAAAACTCAGCGTGCAGTATTTTTTTGTACCAACTTTAATGTCATGAGAGCAATTTATTTTATTAGTTGCTTGACTCCATTAATAAATAATCCAAAAAAGAAGAAAAAAAACATAATCCATTAATATAGAATATCTGATTTAGCAATGTATTTTATTAACCTTCTTTTTTATTTATCTTTTTAATACTGTGTAACTCTCTACTTCTGTTTGTATTCTGTGTTAATGTCCATGTAACTTATGCTTAGAAATAAACATTATCTATCTCATCTATCTATCTATCTATCTTAATAAATAATCTCAACATTCACATACCAACTGCTTTTGAAGAGTTTTTACTATGGTGCAATTTGACATCTTTGTATTGATATCTTACGTGCTGCTGCCACGGTGGAGATCCAACTGAATTATACGGCGTACTATTGGCGCATTGATTCAAATTAAGACAGGCTACCGACATGCAAATTATGTGTACACCTGGAAAGTGAACAGTGACGTACTCATTTATCGCCACCATCACCGACACTAGGAACCATCTATACACCATCCATCACCATAACCTCTCGGTGTCTATTTATATAAAGGTCTATGGTGCTAATAAAGTGGCGTTTCGGCCTCCGACAAGACCGCCTGGAATCATAATATGCTTGAATTGTGCCAGCCATACCGTGATGAAAACTGTATCGGAAGTGTTTTTGACTTATTGTGTAAACTTAACTGACCAATGGGACAGGGGCAAAAAAGCCGATCACTAATATGATAGTTTTATGATACACAAATTTTATGTTGTCATATTTTTACAGCAATTTGTTGTATTTATTAATTTTATTCCTAATATTTGTATTGGGAAATCGATTTTAGTTAAGCAGTGTGTGAGATAAATATTAGTGAAATTATCCTTTATTATTCTCAACTAGCGACCCGCCCGCCCGGCTTCGCACGGGTGTAATTTTCGTGCGAAGCCGGGGCGGGTCGCTAGTTATATAATTATATAAACCTTCCTTGAAAATTTATCTAAATGATGGTGAAAACAGCATCAAAATCCGTTGCGTGGTTTAGGAGGAGTTAGCGGCCATACAGACAGACAGACAGACGCGGAAAGCGACTTCAATTTATACTATGTAGAGAAGAGATAAAATTGGACCTGGGTATGTCCTAAAACTGCGACCAGAAACACCGGAGGATGAGCAGCAGCGTCCTATTACTACACGGTGAACGTACTGCGATCGCCAAGCCGCCTGCCAAACGTGGACATTATGGCAACACCCCTCTCTAAGAGGGAGGCCTTTATCCAGCAGTGTACGTTTAATGGCTGCTGAAGAGATTCTCAGTAAATAAAATTTTAAATAATTTTGGATCATCATTATCTTTTTTTAAACCGCACTTTTAAACCGCGAGGTGGCCGAATAGCGAGAGACCGGGGAGAGTGGCATAAACAAAGGGAGGCCTATACCCAGCAGTGGGTCACTCAAGGCTGATGATGATGATTATCTTTAGTATCCAGGCCTCTGGAATAAAAATAAGTAAATCGTATTAATTTTTATTGAGTAGACCGTATGATATGTTCCAGATAGCGATATGGAACGTTGGCACGGGCGAAGCGCTGATAACCCTGGACTGCCACCCAGACCTCATCTACTCCGCCTGCTGGAACTGGACAGGCACCAAGCTGCTAACCACCTGCCGCGACAAGAAGATAAGGTGAAAACAGTATCCAGCCGTTACTTTCAGGTCTTGGACAACTGCTGCTGCTGGCATAGTTTCCTAGAAGATACTGTGACATTCTGTCGTGATAACGCAAGGCAGTTTGGAAAACAGTTGAATTGGGGACTGAGCGCTTTCGAAATATACGGGGTGTAAGGGAAACACTCTCGAAGCCAAAAGAAGGTAATTGTACTCATCATTATGAACCACTTTTAGTATGGGACCAGCCCTGAAATCGCGAAAAAATATCAGCTGTTCTATAGAAAACGGTCATTGACACTACAAAATAAATGGAACAGCAGATATTTTTTTCGCGATTTCAGGGTTGGTCCCATACTAAAAGTGGTTCATAATGATGAGTACAATTACCTTCTTTTGGCTTCAAGTGTTACTCTTACACCCATATAAAAAAAATATACCAAAAATCCAGTTTTCGATGCTTTTAGTCGTCAAATAATGTGATAGGCCCTTAAATTATTGAATGGCAACGTTTTTAACGAGTGTGTTGTGATTCCAGGATAATCGACCCCCGTAAAGGCGAGGTGGAGTCTGAGGCAGTGGCGCACGAGGGCAGCAAGGCTTCCCGGGCGATATTCCTCAAGCACGGACTTGTCTTCACCACAGGGTAAGCTTAGAAGACCCTGTTCAATACACCTGAAACAGGACATGCAGTGTAGCATTGGAGCAATAGAAATAGAAATTTATGAAATTCCAAGATAAACTATGGAGAGGGCTATGCTCGGGGTTTCTCTACGAAATCGAATCAGAAATGAGGAGATCCGTAGACGAACGACATAACCCACCGACCTAAGTCACCGACATAGCCCACCGGATTAGCAAGTTGAAGTGGCAGTGGTCACATAGCACGCAGAACAGATGGCTGATGGGACCGTAAGGTTCTCGAATGGAGACCACGGACCAGTAAACGCAGCGTAGGATGTCCACCCACAAGATCTACAGACGACCTAGAAGAGACCGCAGGAAACACTGGATGCAGGACGTTTCCAATCTGCCCTTTTGGAGATCAATGGGGGAGACCTATATCCAGCAGTGGACGTCCTATGACTGAAATGATAAGATAAATTAGGCAAGAATTTTTGTAAATGGCATTTCTTTCAAACACCTCACTGACATAATCATCATCAGCCAGAAGACGTCCACTGCTGCTATGTTCAGCAGTGGACGTGGGTGGGACGTGGGGTGCAATACAATACAATTCTTTATTAATAACTCCATAGTTACAAGTCAAATTCCTCCAGTACACTTTCTACATCGATGTATATAAACTTATATAAACAGTATATGTTAATAATATTATCATGTGTACATAATTCACAAATGTGGGGAGTGCCTCCCCCTTTAACCTCCACACTGAACGACAGCCTGCCTTTTGCATCCACTGGATGCCCGCGACTCTCACAACTGACATAATACTAATATACAAATATTTTTTCCACAGTTTCAGCAGAATGTCCGAACGACAGTACTCTCTACGCACCCCGGATGCATTGAGCGAACCCATAGTCACCGTGGAAATAGATACGTCCAACGGAGTGATGTTTCCACTGTACGACCCTGATACCAACCTCATCTTCCTCTGCGGCAAGGGAGACTCGGTCATTCGGTACTTCGAGGTAAGCACATGTACTGTGACGTCATACTGTAGGATACTACATAGATACATGCAATGGAGTGATCCAACCAACCTCATCTACCTATAGACTAGGCCTTTAGATAGCCCGTTGGTCCAGTTGGTAGTGAACCTACCTTCTGAGCTTGCGGGCGTGGGTTCGATTCCCATCTAGGACAAACATTTATGTGATGAATATTTGTGTTTGTTCTATATCTGGTTGTTAATATCTATTTAAGTATGTATTTAAAACTATATATTATGTATCAGTCTCTGGCAGCCATATCACAAGGTTTGCTTAGTTTGGGGTCAGATGACCGTGTGTGCAAAAATGTCCGAAATTTGATACAGAGGTTGGAAGCATATTGAAGACTAAGAAAGGATACTTTTAACCCACAAATGGCGGAGGTACAAAATATCTGGTTACAGGTTGCTAATCAGTTTATAACGTCAAAAGAAATCTGATGGTGCTTAGTTGTAATAAAGTTATTTTCAAAAGTAATTTCGTAGCTTAGTAGATAAAGCGCTTGAAGCGTATACTCGATTGCGCGGGTTCAAATCCAGCCGACTATCAAATTTTTGAATTGTTTCTAACATTTATATAGTAAATTCTCAAGTTATTTTTAATTTCCAGGTGACGCCCGAGCCGCCATTTGTCCACTACATCAACACCTTCCAGACGCCCGACCCACAGAGAGGTAAACTCATCTCCATTGTCGTCACACAAAGGTTTCGTGCCACTTGAAAAATACAAAGTATCATCCGAACTGACATTTCAAAGCTAGTACAGGCATTTTTATAGCGTATAAGTCCGTTTTTAGGGTTCCGTACCTCAAAAGGAAAAAACGGAACCCTTATAGGATCACTATGTTGTCCGTATGTCAAGACCCTTTTTCCCAAGAACGCGTAGAGGTATCAAATTGAAATCTATATCAAATACTTGGGTTTCTTTCAGCTGTGAAAAAAATCAAACTTGTAAGTCTTTTTTTTTATTATAAATAGGCTTGTGCTTGGCCGCCAACTCGCCTGATGTTAATCGATGATGCGGCCTACGATGGAGCACGCTTGCCTAGAAGAAACCTATTCACTCTCGACTTGAAGGCACCCAGATTGTAACTATCGGGGAACACCCACTCAGGCAGCGAATTCCACAGACTAGCAGTTCGCATAATAAATGTGGAATCAAAGTCAACTCGATCATAAGATATGACTATTTATGTTGCATATTTTGTGATTTCACAGGGGAATCAAAACCTATAGGGTACTTCCCTTAGAGCTAGAACCATGAAATTTGGTAAGAAGCAAGGTCTTACAGTAAATATAAAGGAAAAAATCCAAAAGTTGTTAATTTGAAGTTATAACATTTAAAAAAAAAGGTTGTGTACTTGCCTGGTTTTTTGTCCTACAACGCACCAGTGGGTAAGCGACAATATGGTCGAAGATGAAACACGCAGACTCAGAAGATTCCTATTCCTAGAACAGACCTAGGTTATATCTCTTAAGCGGCGGTGGCTGAGCGGTAGCATTTGTGTTTCACGATCTGACGACACCCGCTATAACGACCCATTTATTATTCAAATAAATTACAATCTGGGTGTCTTCAAGTCGAGAGTGAATCGGTTTCTTCTAGGCAAGCGTGCTCCATCGTAGACCGCATCATCGCTTAACATCAGGCGAGATGGCGGTCAAGCGCAAGCCTATTATTTATTAAAATAAAAAGTTATGAAGAATCCAAACGCATTTTTGTTTTTTAGGTATCGGCATGATGCCGAAGCGAGGTTGCGACGTGGCTACTTGTGAGATCGCCAAGTTCTACAGGCTGAATAACTCTGGACTGTGTCAGGTTAGATATTATACTAGCGGTCCGTCCCAGCTTCGCACGGGTATAGATTATAGCCTATGTCACCCGGGGATAGTGTAGCTTCCCGTCAGTGAAAGAATTTTTCAAATCGGTTCAGTAGTTTCGGAGCCTATTCAATGCAAACAAACAAACAAACAATCAAATCTATCCTCTTTATAATATTAGTATAGATGGGTTCCACTGACGTTTAGTTGACGAGACGACGTTAAATGCTGTGTATAGATCTAGTGAAAGCGAATGCATTTTCATTTCAATTAACAGGGTTGACAAAAAATATACACATACCGCCATCTTGTGGTGGGGCCATTTTCAAAATATGTATTACAATTTTATAAATCACATATTGTATTGTCACCAGAACTAAAAGTATTCTACTACAAGATTTCTGCATTACCACGTTGAATTTCAAAGCTTATATTTTGAGCCAGAAGCATTTTAGCTTGTTAGCACCACGAGCATTACAAAAAAACATCATCATCATCAGCCAGACGTCCACTGCTGAACATAGCCCCCCTTTAACCTCCACACTGAACGAAAGCCTGCCTTTTGCATCCACTGGATGCCAGCGACTCTCACAATGTCGTCGGTCCATCTAGTGGGAGGCCTTCCTACGCTGCGTCTTCCGGTTAACCAAAAACCAAAAAAAAAACTTTGTATTCCCAGGGGGTATCCATGACAGTGCCGCGCAAGTCGGAGCTGTTCCAAGAGGATCTTTACCCCGATACATTGTCTGATGAAGCGAGCCTCACTGCTGACGAGTGGATCGCGGGCGAGGAAGCCGAGCCTTGCACCATGTCGCTCAAGGTACGATAACCACCCTTATAGACAGGGTTATATGAGTCAGAATACGGTAGAAAATATAGGTCCACTTTTTAATAAACGCGTATTAGCCAAACCCAGACAAAAAAAAGATGAAGACTATTATTGTAGTACAAATTACTATTAATTATACTCGACTGCCCCGGTGGCCCAGTTGGTAGTGAACCTGCCTTCTCCGCTTGGGGGCGTGGATTCGATTCCCACCTAGGGCAAACATTATGTTTGATATGAACATTTGTGTTTGTTCTATATCTGGGTTTTAATATCTAAGTATGTATAAAAACAAAATATGCAAGCGTGCTCCATCGTAGGCCTCATCATCGCTTAACATCAGGCGAGTTGGCGGCCAAGCGCAAGCCTATTTATAATAAAATATATATATATATATATATATATATATATATATATATATTAGTCTCTGGCAGCCATATTACAAGTTCTGCTCAGTTTGGGGTCAGATGACCGTGTGTGCAAAAATGTCCCGAATATTTATTTATTTATTCCGTGTTTTGTCTTTTTCTCTCTTTAACCTCAATTTAAAGAGACGAAATACTTTTTTTTAAAATTTCATAATATGCTTGAGTTTTTCCGCCAACTCGCCTGATGTAAAGCGATGTATGCGATGTATTTCGAGACTATTTCATATTTATTACTAAGGAGTTAGACGATAGAAGTGAATAGCAAAAATTCTGATTTAGATGCAAACAGTATCTTCTGTCATTGAAAGTAATATTAAAGATCGGTCGGAGGTAGGTTTAGAATTGGATAAAATTTAAAGGCAATGAAATTAAACATTCCATTTTAATTTATTCGGTATGAAGTACTTCAGTTATAATTTTGAATTCTACTTTTATAATCTAGTTTCCTTTTATTACATTAGACTGAATCTAGAAAAATAATAAACTACAAAAAGTATTTAAGTATGTACTAGGAACCTAAACATCTTATTTTATCGCATACATTTTTAGCTGTTGTGTTTCTCTATGACTTACTAGCAGCGCTCCATGGTTTTACCTGCTCCCAGGAACTATTATAGTTTTCGGGATAAAAAGTAGCCATGATTGTGTCAATCCAAGGTATCAGCTACCAAACCAAACTTTATCCAAATAATTAAATAATAATTAGCTGTGTTCCATTTTGTCAGCGCTGATCAAAAAAATACATATGCTCTGTTCTCAGGGTATCCAAGATACAGGCTTAGCCTAGTTTGGGGCCCACCGATTTTTTTTATTTGGGTTTCCCATATTGTGTATCTCTATTGTTAATTTTTATGTGCTCTTTTTTGAAAAATTAATAAATTTATTATCATTATTACCCGTTTCGCCGTCACGAAGTGGAAAAAAAACATATTACACATACACATAAACTTTCGCATTTACAATAATAAGTGTAATACACCTTAAGAGGCTCTCGCTGGATGGTTGGGTCAAGGGTCAGATGCAGAAGGCGGTAATCCTTGACACGGCACGTACTGTCAGGAGGTTCCTCACTCTGCAGCCCTAACCACCGGTAGCTTGGGCCCTGCCCCGCTGCCGGCGGCACTCTAGGTTTAGGTTTTTTTTATAATATTTTGTTTTTATATTTTATTGTAAAAAAAACTTAAATGTAAGAATGAAAATAAACATAAGTGTAATAAAGTAAGTAGCATGGATTTGATTGGTGATTATTTTGTGTTCAAGTGACGTGATACCGCAGGTAAGTTTGTTTCACTAGTGTACAATCATAACAAATAGGAGATTATTCTCTCGTATGTATTTTTTTTTAATATTTTTTCTATACTTTTGGGTTTTTTAATAAATGTTATAGACATGTTGTAAATGTTAATGTAATGTTTTTTTTTTTATTAACCTATACTGTCCCACTCCTGGGCAAAGGTCTCCCCCATTTCTTTCCAGACAGTGCGATAATGTAATGTTATTCTAAAAAATACATTGGGATCAATAATACTTACAACAATAGACTAAGATCCTGTACATGTTTTTTTCTTATTCTTAGTATAAGAATAGGAAAAAAAAATGAAACATTACCATAATTTCCTACTCTTAGAACTGTTTTAAAGTGATAAGAATGTTTGCTGTTCATATCAAACTAGCGGTCCGCCCCGGCTCCGCACGGTTATAGTTATATAGCCTATATTAATCAGTGATAATGTAGAATTCAAATGGTGGAAGAATTTTTAAAATCGGTCCAGTACTTAGCCAATTCGTTACAAACTACAAGATTTGTATGTAAGTAATACAAATCTTTCCTCTTTATAATATTATAAGTATAGATGTGCTATTCCTGGACATCTTTGTAATACTTACGTTGACTCCAGGTGTTCGCTTTCCCTCCTTCAGCTGTGAGCAAAATACAGCTTTAGGCAACCTGGAGTCATCCATACGTACGATGATGGGTGACCACCTTTTGAAGAGTTATTTTGTTGTTGCTTTTAATCTCATTAACTAGAGTTCAGTCAACGCGGCGCGGAGGCGTGGCGGTAAAACTTTAAGCATATGATAAAGCGCTAGAAGTTTATTTTTCTATAGCAGCTTGTACGTCGCGTCTAGACTTTCTGTCCCCGTCACACTTGCGTCAATCCGTATAAGAGAGACGGTGACAAATATAATTGCATGCTCAAGAATAGCCAGTCTGATTTATCTATTGTTTTAGATGGAATGAAGTGATTCAGTGTTAGCATAATATTGTCTTGCGTTGATGATTTTGTTGGCTTTCTCTAACTTTTACCTTAATTTTTTTGTTGTGTGTGGTGTGACTCTTTTTAACCCTATAATGATATAACAAAATGTGACTTTACAGTAACTAACTCTAAAAACGTCTTTATTTTTATAAATTTTACACAATCTTTTTTTTTTAAATGTCATACTGGGCAAATATGCAGACGGGCTGCCTGATGGTAAGCAGTCACCGTCGCCTATGGATACTTGTAACACCAGAGGCATCACAAATACGTTGCCGACGCTTTAGGACTCGATTAACTCGCCTTTTGAAGAACCCTATGTTGTAGCTTCTCGGAAACACCGTAGAAGGTAGGTCATTCCATATTTTGCAGGTATGAGGCAAGAGGGATCGTGTGAATCGCACAGTGTACGATTTCCACTGATCTATTATGTGTGGATGAGCCTTTAGGCGGTGGCGGCTAGTGCGATGGTAAAACCGCGACGCCGGCATCTATCTAAAATGATTATAAATAAAAATTACATGTAAAATAAAAACTATCCTAAATATAAACTTTTAACTAAAATTTAAACTAATCTAACAAGCCCCAACCAGTGGGCAGCGTTCCCAAAATGCCGGCAGCATTGCCACGTTGTATGGCAATGCTTAATCTTTGGGCAGAATAAAGGCAGCATTTTGTCACGAATTGCTTCAACCAGTCGTCCTGATAGGTCTTTGCAAATATTTTCACATCCCATTTGTGGCATTTCCGAGTAACTATAACACGGGGTTCTTCAAAAGAGCAGTTTAGAGTCTAGATCGTCAACGTATCTGTGATGCTCCTGGTGTTACCGGTATCCACGTGCGGCGGTGATTGCTAAAAAAATAATATTATTATTTTTTATTATTGCTATTGATACCTATATAACTACATACAAAAATACTAAATGAATCTTTTTACGTTATTTATTAGGTAATTGAAGCCATTACTTGATACAAAAAAAAAAAAAAGATTTTTTGATTGTAATTTTTATCCTCAATTTTTTTTAAATTCCAATTAAAATGCCCTTAAAACAATTTTTTTAAGTCGAGGTTAGTTTGGTATTTTATTAAAATCAATATATAGATAAATTAACTGAACGAAGCGCTTTATTCCACTTATTTTGCGAGCCGCTTGACTGTGGAAAGTGCTAACCGAATGGGTATTCCTCGATAGTTACAATCTAGGCGTCATCTAGTCGAGAGTGAATCAGGTTCTTCTGGGCAAGCGTGCTCCATCGTAGACCGCATCGTGCAGTTTGTTTTCGGAGTTCTTTAATAACAGATTATACTCTGTATGTATTGTTATATATAGGTTTACCAACAAACTGCAATAAATATATTTTGATTTAACATCGACCGGCTTCGCACGAGTGTAATTTACGTGCGAAGCCGGGGCGGGTCGCTAGTTATATATATAAACCTTCCGTGAGAATGTATCTAACTGATGGTGAAAACCGCATCAAAATCCGTTGCGTGGTTTAGGAGTTAGCGGCCATACAGACAGATAGACGCGGAAAGCGACTTTAATTTATACTATGTAGAGAAGAGATAGAGATAGATATTAATACAAACAACAATGCATAGCCATCCACCACAGACGTCAAACACTCAGACCACCCACCATAGTCCTCCAAAGCCAACAAACTCGTCACCAGACAGATGCTAACGCTAGGGGCCCCCCTACCAAACTCCAGGAGCGTGCTCTTGTTGTGCAGGGAGGATACGTCTCCGGGCGGGCGGCCACTCAGCTCCACGTCACCAAGAAGAACGCTCTGGCCACCGGCAAGGAGAAGGACAGGTCACCGACCCCGTCCGGGCGCAAGGACGACTCTCACGCCGGGACACCGGCCTCTTCCACGCCGCCGCCAGCGATCACTGCTGCCATTGTAAGTATACTGCACTATGTGAAGTCAAACTTAAATTAGCCGCGATCACTTACCATCAATGCGGGCAATGGAGAGAGCTATGCTCAGAGTAGCTGTGTGGAGTGCCGACATAGCTGTTAAAATTTGCAAGTTGAAGTGGCAATGGGCAGGCCACATCGCTCGAAGAACCGATAACCGATGGGGAAGAAAGGTTCTGGAGTGGAGACCACGAACCGGAAGACGCAGCGTAGGGAGGCCTCCCACTAGATGGACCGACGACATTGTGAGAGTCGCGGGCATCCAGTGGATGCAAAAGGCAGGCTGTCGTTCAGTTTGGAGGTTAAAGGGGGAGGCCTATGTTCAGCAGTGGATGTCTTCTGGCTGATGATGATGATGATGCTCGGAGTTTCTTTGCGCGATATAATCCGGAACGTGGATATTCGCCAAAGAACCGCTGTTAAAATTTGCATGTTGAAGTGGCAATGGGCCGGCCACATCGCTCGAAGTACCGATAACCGATGGGGAAGAAAGGTTCTGGAGTGGAGACCACAAAGTACAACACATTAAGATTGCAGCATTAGCCACCAAACTAGGTGTGGCAACACCTGTATTTTGTTGGGTAAAATATCCCGTAAATAATCATATAACTTTAGTGAACAGCCGTGATAGTTTAAAACAGTGTTTTATCGGTCCGGTAGCCTATGAAAAATAGCTTACATTATTATGATAGTCAAAATACCTCTTTCCCACAGGAAAAGCAACTCTCCGACCTAGTCGACGAGATCCGCAAGCTGAAATCGGTGATAGTGAAACAAGAGAACCGCATCCGCGCCCTAGAAGCCGCGGCGAAGGCTCCGCCCGCCCCCACGCCCTCCCCTCGCCCCCCCTCGCCGCCCAACCACGAGTCGCCGCACGACGACGCTATGGCGCCCGATGAGGTTTGAACCAAGCAGGCAGTAGTTGGTGCGGAGTGGAGTTTGAGTTAAATGCAATTAGTTAAGTAGCTGGCCGCAAGACAAAGGAAAAAAGTCCTAATGCTTTGTCAAATTTAGGATGATAATTTTGACAGCTCACAGTAAGGATGGGGTAGTGTATAATCGTTAATGAACCTATTCGATTATCGATATTATTCTTATTCTTATATTATTCTTTTTTTTTTGAAATGTTTGACATGTAATTATTATTATGAATAAAATTATCATTATCATTCTTTATTTCATAAAATTCACGGGTTTGACCCGGTCATTTGTTAGGCATTGGTGGAGTCGAAACCAACACCAAGAGGCCCTGTTGAATAAAAAATACAATTTCTATGGAATGTGTATAAAATGGAATGTAAAACTATTGTACAGTATGGGATAAAAAATTAAAAAAAACAGGGCTATTGAGGTGAACTATTTGTGGGTAGTTGAACTGATCTATGGGATGAGAAACGGCACCTGCCTTATCCTGTCTCATCTCAAAATATATTTAGGCAGGTGATGACTTGCCACCCACTAAATGGGCCCCCCATAGAGGCTGCCGCATCTTGGCACCGGAGGAGCAACATTGGCGTGGGTGGCTTAGGGTGTCGAGAGGTGTGCTGCACTTTCACTAAGAGCTACTCGCGGCGTTATGCCCTTTAACACTTCCACCCTGGAGCTTAGGTTCTTAGCTCTTGCGGTTTCCACCCCCAGACGGCCGGTTAAGGCAAGCCAGGGGTCAGGGTCTCTGGGGTTTTAGACCCATGGAATCGGGATACGCGGTGTCGCCACTCACCGTCATTATCATTATCATTATAGAACTTGGAATCGATAGTTGCATGTTTATGCTGAAAAAAAAAGTTAATCAATCAATAAAAAATAAATCATAGATAGATAGATAGAAACTCTTTATTGTTTTATTTGTCTTTATTGTTATTGTCTTTATTGTATTTGTGTACACCGGAAATAAAAATTACAAACAGATAGACAACACTAACGAACTAGTGTCACAAGTGGCGGTCTTAATGCTAAAAGCGATCTCTTCCAGGCAACCATTGCATGGAAAGAATTTACGTAATAAACAGGGTCGACGGGGATCATTAAAGAGTTAATAGTTGTTTGGTTTTTTTTATAAATTGCGAGACAGATAAATGCAAATAACTTTAATATATACAAAAAATTATATAATTACCTATATATTAAGTTTTATTTCATAACCGATTTTCGATATTCTGTGGTCATTCATTATGAGTGGCACTTTACTAAGTGGGCGGTCCCTATCCCATCAAGGAAAAACGATATTTTTTGTAGTACATTTTTTACCGGAATAAATACAGAAAAAAAAATACAGAAAAGTTTATTTTGCGATAATGTAATAAAAAAAATGTAAAAATGTAATGTGTAAATACGAAACTACATGGGCGTGACCTGCCAAAATTATCATGCTAAATTTGACAGACAATAGAAAGCAGCGCCTGGCAGTTTCTTCTAAATCTTATGATATAAAGTGATAGTGGTTGGCCCAGTTGGTAGTGAACTGCCGTCTGCGCTTGGGGGCGTGGGTTCGATTCCGATCTAGGACAAACACTCATGCGATGAACATTTGTGTTTGTTATAAATCTACCCAGATTAATATCTATTTAAGTATGTATTTAAACATATATATGTACGTATATCAGTCTTTGGCAGCCATAATACAAGCTTTGTTTGGTTTGGGGTCAGATGACCGAGTGTGCAAAAATGTACCGAATATTTTTTAAGATAAAGTTTATAATTGAGCGCGCGGTCGCAACTCTTGGCAGCTACACACTACAGAGTATTTTAAACTTTATATCCATTGCATAAGATTGTATCACCACTGCCGGCGCTACCAGTCGTGAGTTAGTACCAAAATTTTTTATCGTGGAGCTCCAGATTAAAATAATAGCTAATTCAGCGAAACTTCTCGGACTTTGTCAATTTGCGGTCAATTACTTAGTAGGTATCATTTTTAATATTTCTTTTTTATGAAGTGCTCGGTCCTTTTTATGTGTGTACCGAGCTTTATGTTCTTATATAGTTTATAAAGTCACAAAACCATTGATTTTTCATGTAAATTAGTTTAAGATTTACGATTGTTTAAACTCAAAATCACTCCGTTGCCCAAAATCCAACGAAAAGTTGTTATTTAATCTGTAACTGTTTTCTCCACAATGAGCGCCACCTGTAGTGATCAATACGAACTATGCTCATACAGATAAATATCAGCGAAATCATCGGGTGAAAAATCATTACATTTTAAGATTTAAGCAATAAATTTGACAATATTTTTTGTTGTGAAATGCGGCCAATCGCCATGTGTTCTTGCGCCAAAATTTAGTAAATTAACCAACTAATGTGACAAATATGGCCAACAAAATGTGACAAACATGGCCAACAAAATGTGACAAACATGGCCAAAAAATGTGACAAATATGTCCATCGTAGATAACAAGAATGCCCAAACGTGACAAATATGGCCAACAAAATTTGACAAACATGGCCAACAAAATGTGACAAACATGGCCAAATAATGCGACAAAATGTAACAAAATGCGGCCAATTTTTAGATGTATGACGAAAATGTATTGATATTTCGCAACCTGCGGGACGGCGAGATGATTTTATTTATTTATATTAGTATTGTAAATATTACTTTTAGTGAAAGTGATAAGATGTTTGTGCCTTATTTTCATTCAACGACCGTTTCATATATATTTGTAAGGAAAATTTTGGAATTCTAAGAGCCTTGTGAGTTGTGACTTTCTTCTGGAGATAAACTATTATGACCATTTTACTTAATAACTGACTTCAGGAAATTCGATCCGTTTTTTTTTTTTAAATGTATGTACACCTATTATTCCGGCATTTGTGAATCAATTTACGTGATTATTTGTACGTTAGTTGGGATATTC
This sequence comes from Agriopis marginaria, assembly GCA_932305915.1. Classification (NCBI taxonomy): domain Eukaryota; kingdom Metazoa; phylum Arthropoda; class Insecta; order Lepidoptera; family Geometridae; genus Agriopis; species Agriopis marginaria. The sequence goes on from OW029935.1 coordinate 1,535,412, forward strand.
AATTTGCGTGATTATCAACGATAACTGGGGGTTCACAATTTGGTTGTATTTTTAAATGTTTGTTACCTCCGTCATTTATAAACCGATTTGGAAAATGATTTTTTAACTGAATGGATAAGTATATCCTTTCAGTTAAAAAATCATCATTCAGGTTGGTCTCATAGAAATTACATCAAAATCAGGTTCAGTAATTTGGCTTTTATATCATCGGAGGAATGCATATTTTACAAATTTTGTGAAGTCGATTTTTTAAGTTGATAATTATTGTTTTTATAAATTTTTGCGGTTTCACAGTCCTCATAATATGTTACATTACAAGTTGTTTCTGGGTGCTACATTAGTGATATAGCTATATTGCATTTTGCTCACTAATAGCTAAATGTAATGTTGAAATTAAGTCTCGAAGTGTACCAAAATATTTCCCACACCTCAGTTTGAAATTAAACCTAACTCCCTTGAAATAAGTGCTACATTTCTTATGATATTTCTATAAATGGCCGAAACTGGCGGCTCTACAGCTATTTTAGATTTAAGTGTTTCTAATAATATCATATTATAATAGTTATTTATTTATGTTTTCGTGTGTAACTGTTCTTTTAGAAAATATGCAGTAACTTGGCTTGTGCATACCATTTGGTCATGGAAAAAAGTTAGTACTATACCAAAACTTTCCGCTTTCCGCCACAGACTATTTCATTAGCGCGTTTTCAATATTTTTTAAGACACAAAAATCACAGAGCGAGATTTTAAAAAAAAAACTGGCATCAGACATGAAAATTGGTCTCAAAGATCCCCTATGTTAATTAAAAAGATATTGTGTTTTTTTTTTTTTTTTTTTTTTTTTTTTCGTAGACAATTTTTTTATTTTAAGAACGGTGAAAAGTTGCGATCGTCCTAGCCGGGAGCCGGGAGCGCGGTCTTAATTCGAATATCTCAAATAGAAAGAACGTAACTGTGTATATCTTTTCATGATTTTCAAATCTTATGATGCCGATGAGAAAGCAAGAATTAGTATAAATATAGACGAAATAATTAATTCTCCTCTTGGTATTGAAAAAGACAGTTACACATTTTCTTTTAAGCCTTGTTTATACCAAGCGAGTACTCGACCGAGTAAATTAACAGTAATGAGTTGTGTGTGAGTAAAATGACACTGATCTAGTGCACTCGTATGTTTCGGCTTAGCACTAGTGCAAGTTGGTTGAACAAGGCATTTTAGTCTTAAGAGTCCAGTAACTTGGTGCTTTTATAATATTTCTAATACCTACATTATTATGCGCATACGCTTCTAATAAACACTGGCTCAATGCATTATTAATAATTATTATATTCTATTATTAAACGTAACCTTTTTGTTTCCGTATTATAACTATGAACTGTTATGAAAATATTCTTATGAACTTGAAATTTTGGTGTTAAAATAATATTTTTCAAATAAAGTCTTGAATGTAATTATGAATAATTTTTTTAATGAATGTTATTTGTAATGTATTAATTTATTAAGTAATATCAGTATAAATAGTGCTGTAAAATTTTCAATATTTTGTATGATATCAGATATAAACTAAATTTTTTGATGTTTTTCATGTGTTAAAAATAACCTGTTTTGGTTTTTTAACAGCTAGTCAAATCACTAATGAAATTTGACGTTTGACAGGTTTTTGACTCGTTTAGATCGATCCAGTATTTTAACAAAGCAAAGTGTACGCGGTCAAGTGATGTACTGTCCTGCAATGATCGAGCCACTGGATCGATGTAAACGAGACACGTTATGTTGCGTTGGCCGCGCAGCAAGTATTATAGTTAGTATAAAATAGTATTATTTCTTTTTCATAATTAATAAGATGGCGTAATTTAGATGTTCGTTTTTAAGATCATGACAAGGCAATGAATGAATTTTTGTATGAAAAAATGCTTGACTTTTTTTACCTTCGAAGTGTAATTTATGTAAATTAATTATTTTCTTGTATGCAGAGCTTCATTTTAGAGTTTTCATAAGCTTTTTAACCTGTTTTTTTTTATTATTTTATTTTAAAGACCGGGTGCGATTCCCGTTATTTTAACATGTATGTATAAAAGCGAGTATAAGGGTGCGTACAGACATTCTGAAACATTACATGTAACAAAGCTTTGTAACACGTCTTGGCACGCGCAGTCGCCACAATCCCGCGTGTTGATCTTTGAAGAAAGTATTTGGAAAGACATGAAACTCAAATTGTGTCCAGAAGTTTTTACACTTTCAGAATTGATTTGTTCTCGGATGACACTGGATACTGGATGTTTTTACACCTTGGCTTACAAGATATTACGCAAACAGAATAAGGTTGAAAGCAACTCTCTTTTAAACTAAGTGAATATTTTTGACGTGATAACGTCTTATAAATCGATGAACGCCGGCTGCACGCGCTAAAAATTGTCACGTTCTGCCTGAGCCGCGCGTGCAAGCGAGAGCGCGGAACAAGCGATAGAGAGGCACGGTCGGCCTAAGCGTAAAATTATCGTCCGTAAACCGACCGACAACCCCTTTTTTCTGTCGGTCTACTGTTTGTTTGTTTAAATATAAAATAGTACATAATGATACTCACCCGCAGTTTTCAGTCAGCTCGTGACCACGGCCATTGTAACATGGTCGAAACGTCGAGCGAAAGGTACATATTTTTTACCTAAATTAAATAATACGTGATAAGTCCCGATAAACATTTAAAACATGTATTCAAATCGCGAAAGTTTAAAAATTACTAGTACATAATGAATTAAATATAAAATAGTTCGCAGAGCGTTCGCACGAAGTCGCACTATGTTCGCGAAGCGTTACATATTGTGTTACAATGTCTGTACGGGGCGTAATATTCGCATCGTACTTATTGGCAATAATGTTGAAGTTTAATATTGACGTTGGATATTTGTTAATGGTGTATATTACCACCGCTTAGACGCTTCCCTAATGAGTGATCATTATTGTTGAATGTCATTTAATTTTGTACTGCGAGTTTGTGTGCGACGGGTTTTAGTCGACTGTTGGACATTTTGTGATTTAAAAACTACAACGACTTATAACGTGGCAAATGTGCCAAATGTGCAAAGCCAAAAGTTTCAGCGGAACAAAAAACTCAAATAGTAGAATCGATTCTGTTGTACAATTTTTTTAAACTTATTCCTCTAATTCTTGTCATCCTTTTCTTACATATTAAGATCATAACTTAATACCTTATTTTCTTAAACTTTAGACCTACAAAAACTTGAAAATTTTCCTTTTTTGTTAAATCTTATTAGCCTACTAATTTAACATAACTAAGAAAAATCCTTTATATAAAAATTTATACAAAATTTGCTAATGTTTGTCGTCCTAAAGTTTTTTTTTAATTGTATTCATTATTTGTCGGCTAAACTTGTCCACAAAAAACACGCACACAATGTAAATATTCTGTACTCCTTTTGGTTAAAAAACGCGAGAACATAAAAGCGAAAATAGTAAAATGATTAACGCACAAATTTAGCCCTTAATTACAAAGAAATTGTTGAATTTTGTCGCACGTTCTAGCGGGTTACAAACCTGACTGTGATACCAACTTATCTGTACAAGTGACAAATAATACGAACTAAGATACTCCACGGAAGTTCATCAGTTTTCTTAGGAAACTTCGATAGTGGCTCCACTAGATAAGTTGGTAGCGCTGTACTAAAGATTGTTCTACGAAAAGTGACTTAGAAACTGTTAAAGTAATATAAATTGGTAACTATATCAGTATATATTGGGCTTTGTCAAGAAGCCTTATACAAGTTGCTATATTTTCCAGACAACGGTTCAGAATCTTTAGAATCAGAGTGTATTATTATGTTTGTCTCTTTTTAGCACTAAAGAGAGAACGAGATGCCTGTTCAGTGAATAAAAATCTTATCTCGTTCAGTTCTAAGTTTATTGAGAACCAACTAAATAGACTAAAGACGGATTTCCACCAAAGCAGCGATCTGCATAGTGTTAGCGAACAGAAGTGCTCAAAATGGACAGCTATAGGACGTCATAGCATGTGGCTGTCTATTTTAATTCTGTGAGAGCTTTTCACAGAGCTGAAAAAAAACTAGTTCCAATGGGCTCGATAGATGGCGCTAAACATCAACTCCAGTATCAAAAAGTTTACTGGTGCCAACAACACGGTCAAAGTTTCTAAATTCACGTTTTGGCTCCACACTTTTTGTGTACTCAGCCAAAATCTATTTATATAAATAGTCGGAAACAAGTCCCAGTAACAGCTATAGTCGAATGACATTGGTAAAGATAGTGAGACTTACAATAATTAAGTCATGACCAAAAGAACATAGCCTCCTTCCTGGCTAGTTAAAAAAAACAACACTGTGACACCTTTGCGTAGCAAAAAAAAATACTCCTACGTTAGCAACGCCAACGCCAGAACCCGGTCCTGAAAATCGCTCATTGGTCAACATCACGCCGTTGGCTGCTGGATAAGTAATCAGTCCTAAAGCCAAGTTTTCCAAGAACCGCTCTGTTGGCTCAATTTATGCAATTTGTACAAGGCTTACTATCAAAAGCGTCTGCAAAATTATGAATTGTTAAACCTCAATGGTGCTAACGTATCGTGCCAAAGCCACGGGAAATTGTCAATTTAATAATTATAAGCTGTCAAATTAGGGCGGTCAACTAATCATCAGGCCTGGCCGGATATTCTTTTGTGTTTCTGTCCTTGTCGCACTTATGTCAATCGAAATGAGAGTGGTATGTGACAAAACTAATATCGCAGATCCTGAATACATGCGAGTTGATTCTCACTTAGCTACTTTCAACGTTATTAAATATGCACCGATTTACCTAAATTGTTTGACAGTGTCACTGGTAAGATCGCAGCTCTGGTTTTTCCCAAACTACCCTCATTTGCGTAAAATTTAAGTATAATGCGACATGGGTTTAAATGTGGAGGACCTGACCGATACTATGTTTTCTCTCTTTAACATGAGAGAGAAAATAAGAGGGCAGCTGTAGTTCCATTTTGGGTAGGTTCGTTGTAACCTGGGTCGCATTGTTTTGGTGTGGGGCCGCCCTAATCGCTGTGCCTTGTTGCGTTTGTAGTGAATACTCAATGTTGCTATTGCGAGTTGAACTGAAATAAAATGTCTATTTTACTATTTTCATTGGTTGTATTATTTCGTTAACACCCTCGGAAAAAGGACTAAAGCATAGTAGTGCTAATTTCATCATCATCATCATCAGCCAGAAGATGTCCACTGCTGAACATAGGCCTCCCCCTTTAACCTCCACACTGAACGACAGTCTGCCTTTTGCATCCACTGGATGCCAGCGACTCAATCAAGCGACTAATTTAGCATAAACAAATTAAACATTATTGGACCAACGACATAGTGAGAGTCGCTGGCATCCAGTGGATGCAAAAGGCAGGCTGTCGTTCAGTGTGGAGGTTAAAGGGGGAGGCCTATGTTCAGCAGTGGACGTCTTCTAGCTGATGATGAATATAAACATGTTACATTCAAAAAAAAATTACACGCCTGTATCTGGGCGCGTTAAGGTTCACGATCGCGTGATTTTCCAACTGAGCGGATTTAATATTAGTTTGATATCGAGTTAGCCGTTGGCCGTAAGCAAAGAGAATACAATAGGCCGTAAAGCCCCAGAGGTATCACAAATACGTTGCCAACCCTCTAAGACTCTATTTACTCGCCTTTTGGAGAATTCCAACTGTCCAAGTTTTGGCACCTTAAGTCATGACAGGTAGAATGACTTTCATTTTACACTGTGATAGGGCGTGATAACTTATAATGCGTTTTATCGTTAAAAATATTTATTAATCAACATTAAACTCTTTATCAAACTGTTCTTGTGTGATTTTCCGCTTCTTCAACTTGTTAATAAGTTGCACATCCTTGGCTAATTCGTCGAGCTCTTCTTGCGTAACCGCGCGTCGCTTCTTCACTTTCTTCCCGTCTTCTCCCAGCTTCTTCTTTTCATCTTTCCGCTTCTTCTTGCGCTGTTTCCTCTCTTCTTTGTCTTGCTTTGCTTGCTCCCAAGGTTTTGATTGAACCTGTAAGCAATATGATAAAAAATCAGGACCAAATGACTATTCTAACTTTAATGGTAGAGTTCATTTTAGTATTTAGAGTCTAGTCATACTTAATAAGCCGTGGTAGCCTATTTGGGACACCGCTAGACTTGAAAGCGTGAGGTCGCGGGTTCAAACCCCGGGCCCGTAACAATGAGCTCTTTGGAGTTTATGTACGGATTTTCATACCACTGGCTTTTCGGTGAAGGAAAACATCGTGAGGAAACCTGCATACGTACGGAGAAGAAATTTAATGGCGAATGTGAATCCACCAACCCGCACTGGGCCAGCGTTTTTTTTTTTAATAAATAATAGGCTTGCGCTTGACCGCCAACTCGCCTGATGTTAAGCGATGATGCGGTCTACGGTGGAGCACGCTTGCCTAGAAGAAACAGATTCACTCGTGATTTGAAGACACCCAGATTGTATCTATCGGGGAACACCCATTCAGGCAGCGCATTCCACAGACTAGCAGTTCGCACAATAAAAGTTGAATCAAAGCGCTTCTTTCGGGTTTTCGGAATACCAACCATAAAGCGGTGTCGATTTTTTGTGCCCACTCTGGCAGTCCGATAGAAAAATGGGCAGGAAGGAATCGGATCATGAAGATCAGATGCACACTCTCCGAAATGTATTCGATAAAAGACCGATAGACTAGCAACTTTACGCCGATGCTCAAGACTAAGGAGCTTAGTCTTAACCAGGGATTCATTGTCGATGAGCCTCTTGGCACGGTTTTCGATAGACTCTAAAGCCCCAACCTGATACTTAGCTGATCCATCCCAAAGGTGAGAGCAGTACTCCATGCACGACCGAACTTGTGCTTGATACAGTGAAAGCAACTGTTCCGAGTGGTTCCGACGTGAAATACCGTCGCACCTTCGATAGGACACCCAGCTTCTTGGCAGCCAATATGTGTCACAGCAATAAGGAGATGAGTCAATACATTGTATTATAATTTCTTACACCCCTACGTACATAACGGGACTAGTCATAACATCAGGAAAAAGGAGATAAGTACATACACTTGAACTATTCAAGTTCAAGTGTATGTACTTAGGGACCGTCCATTAATCACGTGAGGCTTGAAAGGGGGGGAGGGGTTTGCAAAAATCACGAAATATCACAAGGGGGGAGGGGTGTAGTAAGATATCACGTGTATTTAATTTATCGTCAAACACGCGATTTCTAAACCGAAAACCGGCGCGTAGCGTGACTTTGCCAATCAAAAACAACCTAGTCAAGTTTCAGGGAGCGTCGCGATGGTGATATTAAATTATGATTAAATTAAAAAGCGATGTAGAGGTCCGCTCAGAAGGACATGAGCTAATTTAATGCCTTTTAAAATCTTAACTAACTTAGATGTAGAATGCTTAAAATAGATGAGGGGTCAACACAATCTCAAGTGGGTGCAAGCTCATGCCGTCTACCTGCTTGGGCTGCTTACATAACTACCTGCAACATTTTTGTCATGGGCCTTAATTCCAGAATAAAATTATATTGTAGGTACTTGGATTTAAAGATAATATTTAAATAATTAAGATTAGCCTTAAACCTCACCACGTATCACCAAGGGGGAGGGGGGGTTAAAAAATGCAAAAAATAACATCACGTGATTAATGGACGGTCCCTTATCTCCTTTTTCCTTGACACCACAGAATTTTTATACTGAAAAAAAAAAACACAGAGCGCAGACATGGTTCTTACCATTTTCTTTTTCTTCTTGGTCGGCCAGACTCCAGTCTTCCTATACTCTTCCAACTTCTGCAGCCGGCTGGCTTCCCTCTGCTTGTCTCTGTACGGGATGGTGTTGAAGTCTATCTGTTCTGCGGGGCCGCGGAACTGCTCCTTGTGAGCCGCCGTGACCTCCGGCATCAGAGGCAGCTTGAGGAGCCCGTAGCTGGTTGCTATGTCACCTGCAGATTCATCATCATCGTCATCAGCCGGAAGACGTCCACTGCTGAACATAGGCCTCCTCCTTTAACCTCCACAGTGAACGACAGCGTGCCTTTTGCATCCATTGGATGCCCACGACTCTCACAATGTCGTCGGTCCATCTAGTGGGAGGCCTACCTACGCTGCGTCTTCCGGTTCGTGGTCTCCACTCAAGAACCTTTCTTCCCCATCGGTTATCGCGGACTATACCGAGCTAAAAAAACTAGTTTTTTTGCCAAGTACATAGTAACGCTTCTATTTTTATCTAAATGTTGTAAACACCTGTTAAAGGTGCACATATCAGAACTGTATCAATTATAAATGAGTGTTATTTGTATTATTTAATATGTGTAGTGTTGGAGTTTCTGTATGAATATAAAAAAAAAAAATACGTGATAAGTATTTTTTTTTTATATATTAGTAGACAAATAAGCGACGGTAAGTAGTCCCACCTGATGGTAAGTAGTCACCGTCGCCTATGGGCACGTACAACACCCGGGGCATTGGCGGTGCGTTGCCTACCTTTGAGGTCCCAATAAACATTTAAAACATGTGTTCAAATCGGGAAAGTTTAAAAATGACTAAGTACGTAGTGTACGTACCGAGCGGTAGTTGTTTGAACTGCAGCAGTATGTTGCACTCGTGCTTGGAGTAAGCTCGCATGTGGGACACGAAGGCGCGCTGCCCCTTGTCCAGAATGGCGCGATCTGACTTCTGCAGGTTGTGCATCATCGATACCACCTGCAACCACAAATAATTGTAATTCATCATCATCGTCGTCGTCATCATCATCATCATCATCAACATCATCGTCATCATCATCGGTTTCTTCTAGGCAAGCGTGCTCCATCGTAGACCGCATCGCTGTACATCAGGCGAGTTGGCGGTCAAATGCAAACCTATTAACCTATTTTCTTTTTATTGTGTTTGACTCGTAATGCCCTATCTTTGTTTCTGTCATAAATAAATATTTTTCTCTCTTTATTAATAGATTTAATAAAAAAACATCATCTTCATCATCATCATTTCACCTATAGGACGTCCACTGCTGGACATAGGCATCCCCCACCGATCTCCAAAAGGGCCGGTTGGAAGCGGCCTGCATCCAATGTTTCCCTGCGGTCTCTTTTAGATCGTCTGTCCATTGTAATTAGATACATTTAATTTAGGGGCCATTTAAATATCATGTACACGGATTTTTAGTTATTTTTTACACCCTATCAGTTTTTTATCGGATATATTCCGGAGAAAATTCATCGGATCTACATGACCTTTTGCTCCTGCCAATTTTTTTATCGGACTGCCAGAGTGGGCAACGAAAGGCGACACCTCATGGTTGGTAATCTGAAAACCCGTACGAAGCGCCATTGATTCCACTTTTACTGTGCGAACTGGTAGTCTGTGGAATGCGCTGTCTGAATGGGTGTTCCCCGATAGTTACAATCTGGATGTCTTCAAATCACGAGTGAATCGGTTGCTTCTACTCAAGCGTGCTCTATCGTAGACCGCATCATCGCTTAACATCAGACGAGATGACGGTCAAGCGCAAGCCTATTGGGTGACTACGAAACTTTTTACAAAAATAATTATTATCTTTTATTCTTAAAAAAAATAGCTTCGTGAAATTTTCATATTTTTTTATATGTAGAATTGAACTACGTCTGGCCACCCACTCGCCTGATGGTAAGCATAATAATAATAATATATCTTTATTTCAGATCCAAGATCCATAATAGTTACATAGTTAATAGTTACAAACACATAGGAACATAAGTAGGCTAACACTAAAATAAAATTACAATCACTAAATGGCTAGAAATGACATCTAGCTCCGTACATAGACAGATACACAGACAGACAATTGGCAAAAATTAAATCAAATAAAAAATTAAATCAAGTAAGCGACGGCGCGGACGAGGATGGGACATGTTGATCTAGAAGAAATCTATTCAGTCTTGAAGATGCCTAGATTGTAGTTCTCAGGAAACAAGTAAATTTACCTTATCTCGCAGCTTCTCCGTAATTTTAATCTCATCCGCTGACTGCCTCCAATCTTTAAGCTCGACCAGTTGGTTGGTCTTGATAAAAGGAACATATGAGTCTTCAGTGGGTAGTAACGGCAGTAAGGAGCAGCCAGGAGCACCCGCGCGGCCGGCGCGCCCCACGCGGTGCACGAGCGCCGCGGGGCTCGTGGGGGGCTCCCATTGGAGGACCCACTCCACCTCCGGGATGTCGAGACCTCTGAGGAGTTAGAACATAAAGCTTATTACATGAATTTGTAGTGTGTAAAGAGACGTCTCGGCGGTTAAAGACCGCGAGACTTTGACGACGTGAACTTGCCGTATCACGTATGGTGCCACCGTAACCTGAGTGGATATGGGAGACCATATCCACTCAGGTTGCACCTTAGGGCGGACGCTCACAGACGGCGAGACACGGTACGGCACAGGATTTTTTTGGTTGACAAATAATTTTCAACCTTATTTTATTTCAATAACATTCATTAACATTCCCCTTACATTAACATTTCTACACAAATAGGCCGAAACATCTCACGCGATGCTGCAGAATGCCGCGTCACGCATAGGGATGCTTAGGCACGTCGCGTCATTCCAAGGGATGCTTTAGCACGTCGCGACATTCTATGGGATGCGGCGGTACGCCGCTACATCACGTTAGATGCAAATAGATAACTACATGTCGTTAAAGGAATATGAGTGCTAAGTAATTGAAACAAGGTTGAATCAAGCTTTCGATATGTGGTATGCCACAGGATCCTTCGGCATCCATCGGCATTCTGCGGCATGCCGAAGCGTGCTGTGCCGTCCTGGGCCTCTTTACGCAAAAAGTTTCGCGGACTCTTGCGCCCAGAGTATGTGATATGAGCTATTAGAACTTGTGTTCTTTGATGGCCTAGAATGCCAGAAACAATAAGAATTATGTCTAAGGTAAGCTAGTTTACCTTCAAATTTTTTTTTTTCCAATTTACCTCAAGTAATTTCTGTTTACAGTAGTATCTTTCTATAATCTGCTAGAGACTGCCATAACACTCACCTAGCCAACAAGTCCGTACTCAACAAGATAGTATTCTCCGCCTCCCTAAACTTCTCCAGCACCTTACTCCGTTTCAGCTTCATCTTTCCGTGTATCGCATACACTTTAATGTCCGGCAGAAACACTGGCAACACATCGGCCCAATAATCAACGCACGCGCACGTTGGCAGGAAAAATAACCCTTTCACCATCTTTCTATTGCGTATAAAGTTTAACAACACGAGAAATTTGTCCTGAGGCTCTACAGTAATGAAGAAATTTTGCAGTAAGACCGGTGTGCTGATGGTAGATTTTTCTTTAACGCTGACTACGACAGGGTTCCTTAAGCCAGCGCGGACTAGGTCTTGAAGTTCCTTTGTCTGTGTAGCAGAGAAGAGGCCAGTGCGACGTTGTCGGGGTAGGTACTGGAGGATTGTGGTCAATGTTGCAGTGAAGCCGAGATCAAGGAGACGGTCCGCTTCATCAAGGACTAGGATTTCCTGGAATTTGAATAGACAATAGATAGATTTTTAATTGATGATAACTCAGAGTTGGCGCGATTGACTTTTACACCCTTTTTTATTATCATAGGCTGGCATTGTTGATAGGGGTAGAAAAGTTTAGATAGGGGTAGAACAGTTTAGTCAGTGACCCAAAGCCGTGCTCCGTTATTTTAAGGAGCTCGGCTGGTTCGGGTAGTCTGGTAGGCACAAATGCACAATACACAGCAAGCGGGATGTCAGTATAGGACTTATCCCCCAATTAGAATTAGGCTTGCATTTGATCGCCACCTAGCCTGATGTTAATCGATGATGATCTACCATACAGTATGCTTGCCTAGAAGAAACCATTTCACTTGAGATTTGAAAACATTCAGGTTGTAACTATTGGGGAACACCCATTTGTGGATTTTAGAGAAACCAAAATTTCAAGTTGAGGCTTTAAAGTCAATTTATTGATGGAAAAAGAACACATTAACATATGAAATATATCGGGATATCGGAAGCTCATTCCACAACCTTACCACGGTAAATATCCCGTAAATAATCATATAACTTTAGTGAACAACCGTGATAGTTTAAAACAGTGTTTTACATTAACATATAAAATATATCGGGATATCGGAAGCTCATTCCACAACCTTACCACGGTAAATATCCCGTAAATAATCATATAACTTTAGTGAACAACCGTGATAGTTTAAAACAGTGTTTTACATTAACATATAAAATATATCGGGATATCGGAAGCTCATTCCACAACCTTACCACAGTAAATATCCCGTAAATAATCATATAACTCTATGTTTTCACACACACACACACACACATCATCAGCCTGTAAACGTCCACTGCTGAACAAAGGCCTACCTCGTAAAGAGGAGTGTTGCCATAATCCCCACGCTTGGCAGGCAACAGTGTTTTACATTAACATATTCCAGAAAAGAAATCTAAAGAGTCTTACCAATTCTTTACACCTCCCAGCGAGGTTTAGATGCTTCCTCTCCGCCAGCAAGTCTCCGAACCGGCCTGGCGTGCACACGACGATGTGAGCTCCCTTCTGAAGCGTCTGGATGTCAAGCTCCACGGCCCGGCCGCCGACCAAGATAGCTTGCGTTATGTGACTCAGCTCCGGCTCTTTGAGAAATAGTTCAATAACCTGTTGAAGAAAAGCAACCCTTTTTAACCTACTTGAAAAAAGGAGTGGGTTCAAAATTACAGTTTTTTTTACCTCAGACTCCATCATAAATATGAATGGATTTGGATTATTTTGTTTTAATTAAAAGGATATATACTTTCAGATTGATCCCATAGAAATTTCATCCAAATCGGTTCAGCAGAATGGATTTGAAATCAAAATAACTGTTTTTTTTTTACTTTGGTGACAATATTATGACATCCGAGGAACCGAAATGGCATATTTTACTAAGAAGTCATTTTTTTTTGTTTCAAATGTTAAAACAAATAAATAATGTTAAATAGTAATATTAATGTCTGTTATGTGTTGTTTGTTATTTTTTATATCATTAATAATTATTTCCATGTGTAACTGAGCATTTGATCACTAATTTCACAGGTTGGTAAGCAGAAATGGGGTCAAAGATAATATAACAGTTTGATCATCATTCTACTCATTTTGCTGACGCTACAACTAAAAATGTGTGTTGGACTTCGATCCAAAAAGGTCCTACTAGGGTTTTCAAGGGCCTAGGTAGGTTACTAGGTCTTTTTCATATCCCGGGAAGTGTTTTTTTTTTCTCAGGAAATTCTGCGATTCCAGGAATTTCCAAGTTCTATGAAAAACTCTGTTTATTAACTCAAACACAACTTATCTCTTCATAGTATAAATTAAAGTCGTTTTCCGCGTCTGTCTGTCTGTATGTCTGTATGGCCGCTAACTCCTACTAAACCACGCAACGGATTTTGATACGGTTTTCACCATCAGTTAGATACATTTTCACGGAAGGTTTATATATATAACTAGCGGTCCGCCCCAGCTTCGCACGGGTATAGATATATAGCCTATGTCACCCGGGGATAGTGAAGCTTCCCGTCGGTGAAAGAATTTTTTAAATCGGTTCAGTAGTTTCGGAGCCTATTCAATGCAAACAAACAAACAAACAAACAATCAAATCTTTCCTCTTTATAATATTAGTATAGACTAGCGACCCGCCCTGGCTTCGCACGTAAATTACACCCGTGCGAAGCCGGGCGGGCGGTTCGCTAGTTTCTAATAAATCAATCTTTTATTGGCCAAATAATATATTGAGGTAACAATATGTCATCTTACAGTTACGCATTGACCTGTACTAAGCCGAAATGATGTCATAGTTTTATTTATATTACGCGGGAATTACTCACGTAAGATTAAGCCGGTTACTCCGACTATAGTTTCAACCGCATTAGACGGTCTTTTTCAAGGTGAATGCGCGCACGCGGCTGCGTTTCGCTTTGCACTACGGACCGCCGCGCAGCGCGCACGTGATGACACCGGCTGCTTGTCGGGTGCGGGGGTGGGGGTGCGTAGAGAAAAAAACAACCTAATCCGAAAAATCAACCTAATTGATTGTAATCCTATGTGAGTAATTCCCGTGTTATATAAATAAAATGTGTGAAAACCACGTCAGTTTCAATGATGTCATTGTTCTTATCATTATGAACAACTTTTACTATGAATAGTAGATCTGTGCTATGGTAGGTCCATAGCACCCAGAAATGGAAAAAAAAACAGCTTTTCCATACATTTTGTCGAGTGTCAATGACCATTTTCTATGAAAGTTTTCTATCTATCAAAAAAAGGATACAAGTGGGAAGTAAGCAGTGACAGAGCAGTGGCAATGGGAGGCCAAGACAAGGTAGGCATAGCACATGGGCTTAGCCAGGGGGGTTTTGAGGGTTCAAACAGAAATTATTTAAATTAGTATTATATTTAAATGAGGAGAGGCGAGGGCTTATATTTCATGCACATATTTGTCGTTATATTTTCTTGAATATTAGTAATTATGAATTGATTCCAACATGCTTAGAGTAATATATAGATGCAGTAGAGGTTACCTTATGAATTTGAGAAGCCAGCTCTCTTGTGGGCGATATTACGACCGCATATACAAAATCCTTCCTCAATGGACTATCCTTTTCTTTCTTCATCAGCATTTCCAGCATAGGAACTACGAAAGCGAGAGTTTTTCCTGAACCAGTCACTGCTTCGGCGACCACATCCTTGCACGATAAAATCAATGGTATTACAGCGGCCTGTATTGGAGTCATAGCTTTGAAGCCCTGTTTACCGATGCAACTCAACACCGGCTTCGATAAAGAAGGGCTAATTTTAGCCCAGTCTTTGATTACCATTGTTAATTTTTGAAATAATATTTACTTTTACATTATTTATTCCCAACAAAACTACCATGTGGTTTTGACATTTATTTGTTTACAATATTTGACATAAAGTGATTCGTTCAGAAACACTTGAAACTTGGGACAAGCTAAAAGCCTTAATAAAATACATATACATGTATACGTATAAAATAATTATGGTATATTTTAAGCTCTCGATCATACCTTTGATAATTATTATAGTGCTAACAGACGCTCGAACGCGGCCGACCTCAACCGCCGTCTGACCAATGGGAGAGAAAGAGAGGGAAATAAGAAATTCTCACTCTTTCTCTCCCGTTGGTTGGACGGCGGTTGAGATCAGCCGCGTTCGAGCGTCTGTTAGCACCATAATAATTATCAAAGGTATGATCGAGAGCTTAAAATATACCATAATTATTTTATACGTATACATGTATTTGTTTTTCTGAAACTTATGATGAATAAATCTTTTTAAAGTTTTCGAACGTAAGAATCAATATGGCGCTTGTTGATTTATGACAAATTGACAGCTGTGTTTTTGTCTCCGTTGCTTGGTGTGCTACGAAAATTTGTTATGTTTATTTCTCATCTCCAAACGAATTATACATCAATTTGAAAATGACTAGATCGTTCGGTAATAGTGAAAAGCGTTTTTCAATCGACGATGCTTTCGAGGAAGAGACCGATGAAGCCATCAAAGTGTACGGCGCAACTGGGAATAGATCCCCTATGCAGAACAAATTCAAGAATGGGGGCGACTATTTATCAGGGTAATTGTTATTTTAGTCTGTTTACATGAAATTCTTATGGATTTCTATTCATACCGCACATTAAAAGTGAAATTTCTTTGTCTTAAAACTCCAATGGTTCGATGTTCTTGACCTTTCTGAATCACGCTTCCTTAGTGGGGCAAAGGCGGTTGAACCTGTCCGCCTAAGCTACGTTTATGCACCGCGTTCTACGTCTAATTGTCTGCTAATATTTGCTAATTGATCTGGAACAGTAACCTACTCTCCAATTCAATGCACTCAACCATAATATTTATGTTAATACATATTATCAATTCTTATTAGAGTTATTAGTATTCAAGATGCTATATTTCCTGCCGTGCCCTGTGATTTATAGAATAGAAATGAAGTTTATTATCATGAGTTTTATTAAAGACAGGTTTAAAGAAAGCACTTGTTTCTGCGACTTTCACTTTTAACTGAAACAATGGGCACTCACAGTAACTTTCAGTATTTCATTACCGTGAAATTTATTGTAAATCCTTAGAAAAATTATGTTGTGTCAAGGGGCCATACATTAATCATGTGAGGCTCAATCGGGAAGAAAACCCGATTCCCGATTCTTTTCTGTTTACCAAACAGAAAAGAATTTAAAACCTTTACAACACCAGGATTGTGTGTGGTTGATATTCCGAGAACCCAAACGAAGCGCTATGATTCCACATTTATTGTGCGAACTGCTAGTCTGTGGAATTCGCTGCCTGAATGGGTTTTCCCCGTTAGTTACAATCTGGGTGTCTTCAAGTCGAGAGTGAATCGGTTTCTTCTAGGCAAGCGTGCTCTATCGTAGACCGTATCGTCGCTTAACATCAGGCAAGATGGCGGCCAAGCGCAAGTCTATCTACTATAAAAAAATAAAATAAAAAAAATGCTATAAATATCATTGATTGATTAGAAATATAGTACTCCTATTAATAATATTATTTATTATGCCAGTAGCAGCAATATTTATTGGCCTTTTTTCTTGTTTATGGCTTCAAATACAATTACAGTAGAATCTGGATATAACGACCTTCAAAGGACCGGCGATACTATGTCGTACTAACCGGATGACGCACAAAACGGCAAGATTATTTCTTGAGTACATTTATTATGAAACCTGATTTGAGTAAACTATATCGTCGCTAAAATAGGTTAGTCGTTATAAGCGAAGTCGTTATATATGAATTCTACTGTATTATATACATTACATAAATTCATATTGTTGTATATTACTAGTGTCTACCTTCAGTATTTTGTTGATTTTAATATTGTGATGAGGTTACCCACATTATATAAATAAAGTTAGTTTGTTTTCGACTCAACTTAATGGCGTTTACTTTAATGGCGACTTGGATAATTAATTAATTTCGGCGAAGAAATGGCATCTAATGTGGCAAATATTGTGTTCCCTGGGCAGTTTAACCCGAAAACTGACAAATGGTGCGATTACAAAGAACTTATGTTATGTGCACTCGACGCGGCGGGTTTTGCCGACTTCACGGTGAACAAGGCGCGATCTTTGTTCCTGTCGCAATGTGGAAAGGAGACTTTCGCGCTGATCGCGTCGTTGCTGGTTCCCGCCCGCCCTACAGCAGTGCCGTTAGCGAGAATTATCGCAGTTTTGGATCAATTCTACGAACCTGAAGTTAGCGAGATTTTGCAAGCGGGAAAGTTTCATAGACGCTCACAGTTGCAAGGAGAAAGCGTGCAAGACTTTGTAGGAGCTATAAGTACACTCGGTGCCAAGTGCAAATTCGTGGATTTAGAGCGTCAGTTGAGAGACCGGCTGGTGCTAGGGGTGCGTGATGAACGGTTAAGGAGGGATTTGCTGAAGACGAAGGATTTAACCTATGAGATGACACTGCAGATGTGTCTGAATTATCAAGCAATATTTCCCGACCTGTACCCGGAGGCCGCCGAGTCTAAACAAACTCACTCGGGTGCTGCCGAGCCTATGGAGATCAGCAAAGTTAAATCGGTGGTGTGTAACCATTGTGGTCGGCAACATAAGGCTGATGAACGTTGCCGGTTTGCAGCGTCAAAATGTTTTTTTTGCAAGAAGGCAGGGCATATAGCAGCTGCATGCAAGAAGAAGGCTGCAAAAATACACCAAGTTAAAGAAAATGAGGGGTCAGTTGATTTCAAACTGAGAGAAACGGAAAATGGAATGATGGGGTTATATATGTGCGGGGTGGGAGATTATCTGCCTCCAATATTAACCGATGTTACCATTAATGGAGCTAAATTGGCCATGGAAATAGATTCAGGAGCATCGAGATCTATTATATCGGAATCGACATACTTGAAACTGTGGTCAGCACCACCTCCGTTGACCCCAACCAATATCAAGTTGGTAACTGTGACTCGGGAAGCATTGAAAGTCCTGGGATTTTTACATGTACGTGTGGTACTAGGTGAGAAAGAAGCACAGTGTGAACTTCTGGTGGTGGCACGGAGTACTCCTAGCTTGCTGGGAAGAAATTGGTTCAACGCTCTCAACATTTCTGTAGCTGGGCTGTGTTGGGCCCAAGATAGAGTGGCGCCACTGATGCAGGAGTTTCCAGAGCTATTTAAAGACGGGCTCGGGAAGTACAATGGGCCAGAGGTGTCGCTACATGTTCGTGCAGATGCGGTACCAAGATATTTCAAAGCACGTCCGGTGCTATTTCCACAGAAGCAACAAGTCAATGAAGAGTTGCAACGGATGATTGAAGATGGAGTGTTGACTCCAGTCAAGTATTCAAAATGGGCTACACCGATAAGGGTGGTTAAAAAAGATGATGGGTCACTTCGGATTTGTGGTGATTATCGAGCTACTGTGAACGCCGCTATTGATGTGGACACATATCCACTCCCTACTTCGGTAGAAGCATTTGTGAAGTTAAGCGGAGGGCGTGTTTTCAGTAAAGTTGACTTGAAACAAGCGTATACTCAACTAAAAGTTGACAAGGAGACAGCAGAGCTGCTCACACTCAATACTCCACTCGGATTGATGAGAATGAACCGTCTTGCTTTTGGTGTGAGTGCAGCGCCGGGAATATTCCAACGAGTTATGTCTTCAGCGTTCGCAGATATGGATGGTGTAGCTTGCCTGTTAGACGATGTTGCCATTATGGGAAATAATATGGAGGAACATAATCAAAGACTTCGGAGAGTACTGTTAAAATTGAATCAAATGGGGTTTACACTGAATGTAAAGAAATGCATTTTTGCATCGGAGAGTATAACCTTCCTTGGCCATATGATAGACGCTGAAGGGTTGCATCCATCCCCTGCAAAGGTCAAGGAGATAAAAGAGAAACCGGCCCCTACAAACAAGGAGACTTTACGTGCCTTTCTGGGCCTATATAACTTTTATGAAAAGTTTTTACCAGACAAAGCATCACGGTTGGAACCTTTATACCGGCTACTCGAAGCAAAAAGACAGTGGGTGTGGACAGAGAAGGAGCAAAAAGCATTTGAAATGGCCAAGAAATTGATATCATCAGATTTAACATTGGTAGGATATGATTTGAATAGGGAACTGTTGCTGATTTGCGATTCATCAGAGTACGGTTTGGGTGCAATTATTGCTCATGTGATGGATGATGGGGTGGAACGACCAGTGATGATGGCATCCCGAACAATGCAACCCCATGAGAGACGGTATGGTCAGATTGACAAAGAAGCATTAGCCATTATGTTTGGGCTTACTAAGTTTCATGACTTCTTGTCGGGTCGAAAATTCGGTATTGTCACAGATCACAAACCATTGGTGGGATTGCTTAATCCTGGGAAACCTATTCCAGACCAAATTTCCCCAAGGATGCTAAGATGGTCATTAAAGTTGGGGTGTTACGACTATACGATAAAGTACAGGTCTGGGAAGTTGATAGGCAACCCAGATGCTCTGAGTAGGTGGACTGAACCTACGACACCAGGAATCTGTGAAGAGCCTTTAAAAGAAGTACTGTTGCTGGAGGATCAACCAAATGGATGGGAGATGGATGCTACTAAGATTGCAACGGAAACCAAAAAGGATCTAGTGCTACAGAAGGTTATGTTCCATGTTCTGCATGGGTGGCCACGACACAATTCTGATCCAGAGCTACAACAGTATTGGACTCGAAGGGAGGCCCTTTCACAGAGTAAGGATTGCTTATTGTGGTGCAACAGGGTCATCGTGCCAACATCCCTCCAAGAGGAGGTGCTAGCACTGTTACATGCCCCACATGCGGGGGTAGTGCAAACTAAAGCGTACGCTAGAGGATATGTATGGTGGGTGGACATGGACAAACAGATTGAAAGAATTGTAGCAGAATGTGAACAATGCCAGATGGTGAGAAACAACCCTCCGAAAGACCCGCAGATATGGATAGCCACCGAAAAGCCTTGGAGTCGGGTGCATGTGGATTTTGCTGGGCCGTTTCAAGGAAAGACTTTCTTTGTTGTGGTGGACAGCCATAGCAAGTGGCTGGAAGCAGAAATTGTGCCATCTGTGAGTAGTGGAACTGTGATCACAATGCTTAGAAAGATATTCGCTTCTCAAGGCCTGCCAGAGGTGCTGGTTTCTGACAATGGCAGAGCATTTAGTTCAGCGGAATTCAACGATTTTCTTAAGAAAAATGGAATAAAACATTTGTACTCGCCTCCCTACCATCCCGCGACAAATGGCCAGGTGGAGAGAGCAATACAAACTTTTAAGAATAAACTGAAGAAGTTGGAAAGCTCACAGATGCCATGGAGTGAGAAGATGTCAAAGGTTTTGTTTCACCTAAGGACAGTGCCTAATAGTGTCACCAATAAAAGTCCCGCAGAGATGCTAAATGGACGAAAGTACAGAACAGCCATATCAAGGCTGCATCCAGAGAACTTGCCAACACGGGCAGATGCTCAATTAGAAGCTGGGGCACAAAAGCCACCAGCTAGGCATTTTCAGCTTAGTCAACCTGTTTTGATACATATGTATGGACCTGGCAGAAAATGGCAGAGAGGCACAGTGGAAGCCATAGAGGGCCCGAGCACATACAGGGTGAGGACGGAAGGTGGAGAATCGCATCGCCGACACGCGGACCAAATGCTGGCGCGAACGACACGCCAGGGAGAGGCAACACCTGGACCGATAGATCAAAGACGGCTATCTTGGGATCGTCCAGACATAGATATGGATCAAGCATCTACAGAAGAGGTGCCGCCTGAAATACCAGACTCTTGCTTGTGGCCAGAAATCATCGGTATATGAAGTTGAATTATGTGTGAAGATATGTTGTATATTACTAGTGTCTACCTTCAGTATTTTGTTGATTTTAATATTGTGATGAGGTTACCCACATTATATAAATAAAGTTAGTTTGTTTTCGACTCAACTTAATGGCGTTTACTTTACATATCAAATAATTTATTTGTTACAATTTTTTGTTCTATGTATATAGGCTTTACGCTTCACTTACACTGTAATCGCCCTGCAGGGCTCAACTCAAGGTCATAGGTTTAAGAATCGCAGAGAGACAGACCAGGCAGCACTTTTACTTCTTTTAATAAGACCTCTTTCCCTTTTACAGCAAAACATACAAATGCACGGAAGACACAACGTCACGTGACTCAGACTCCCTCATACACGAATACATAGAAGCCTCCCAATCATTGTATTGCTGGAACCATCCCAAAGTCAAAGAGAACTGGAAAACGGTGTGCGCTGCCGTGGTACTCCTAGTCGTTGGCATCGGTCTCATAGGTATGGGAGCTTTTGCCGTCGCTGAGCCAGAGAACGGCCTCCAAGGAGCTGTGTTCTTCGTAGCCGGTATGATCTGCTTTGTCCCTGGTGCATACCACGTGGTCTACATCTGGCTCGCAGCCCGGGGCCAGCGAGGATACGATTTCTACCATCTCCCGTTGTTCACTTGATTTGTTTTACGTCACACTTGTAATGTTAAGCGAGTTGTAAAATGAGTTGAATGTGTGAGGAAAAAAGTGTGAGGAAAGGAGGCCTGAGATGATAATTTCTGAAAGATAAATTCTATTGACCGTTTCATCTTTATGAAACTGTGATTCAGTTATGCGTCATAAATTAAGCGTAAAATTTGTTGTCACATCTTGATCTCTGTGTACTTTATATTAGTGTGTTGATTCACTCATCTTGAATGTGTTAGTCACTAAATTATGGTGTTGTCAACCATACGGCCATCTTTCCTATTCGAAACACACTTAATTATGTCTGGAGAAGAATGTATGGAATATGCTCTCTATTTATGAAGAAAAATTGCATAGTTTAATATTAAAAGTAAATAGAAACTTATTTACTTGATAAATATGCAATAATTTGGCTTCTAAGTTTGAGTAGGCGATATTAATGAGGTTAATATTTCTCGCTTTTATCGAAAATAAAAATATTTATTGAAAATATGGTAGTTATATGGTACACTGTGATCCAGCTTGTTCTCCTATATAGGTATTTAATCGGCTGTTTTTGTCCAATGCCTTGAGCCACAAATACCTACCATACACAACCTTTTATAATGATTCGTGGAAGTTACTCCGCCAAGTTCTAATGCTAGAACATTGCAAGATTGTAATCAGAATCATATTTTTGTAGTATGTTCTGGGCCCCAGAACCATTTTCAAGTTGTGACTCATTTTCCGGTATTGACCACAAACCTCAGTCCAGTCTGATGTAATAAAATACAAAAACAGGAAAATTAAATCATAACATAAATATTAATATAGCAGAATATTAAACAGTTAATGGAATGATTAATCAGTTGAATAAGGTTGTATCACAGTGTGCCTGAATGTTGCTAAATAAGGCCGCACTTTCGACTTGAGCGGGCAACGACGCGACGGACGGCGGTAGTTGCAGTGTCGAGACGACCCATTATCGACCATAATTATGTATGACTATAGTCACTGCGTTACCAACTGAGTCGTAGGGCCATAAACGTCATACCATAAGACCTGTAAGTGCGAGCGAGATAGACCGATATGACATGTGGGTGCGAGCGATATAGACAATTGATTTATGACCTGATGACTCAGATGGTAATGCGTAAACGCAGGCCCATCGCACCCCAGGCCATTTGACTAGCCATTCTATTAAGCCAGTCGATTACCGTAGTCGACAGCTAGCCATGTAAAGGATTGTAGAGAGAATCTTAGCCATTTTTGCGATGTGTAAATTGATATTTACACAATGCAATGCCAATAATGCCTCGGCTTAGTAGAATGGCTAGTCAAATGGCCTGGGGTTCGATATTTTAATCGCTCTTATGATTTCGTACGAAACTATCATGCGAAATGAAAGATTTTCTTTATTTTTTATTTTTTTTATTAACCTATACTGTCCCACTCCTGGGCAAAGGTCTCCCCCATTTCTTTCCAGACAGTGCGATCATCCGCCATACTTGATCACTGTATCTGGAACGTGTCGAGGTCATCGCGCCAGCGTTTTCTAGGCCTGCCTTGGCTCCTTCGTCTGTTTTCAAGCACCCACTGTGTGATCCTCTGGGCCCATCTATCAGGGTGCATCCTGGCCACGTGTCCCGCCCAACCCCACTTTAATTTGGCAGCTTTGATGCCAACATCAGCGATTCCCGTAATTGAGCGCAGCGTCGTGTTTCGAACTCGGTCTGTCCTTTTGATTCTTAAGACGCTGCGCTCCATCGCTCTTTGGCAAACCCCAAGTTTGAACCTCTGAGAATCGGTCAATGACCATGTCTGTGCACCGTAAGTTAGGACGGGCAGGATGCACATGTCGATGAGTTTACGCTTTAATGACAAAGGAAGGTCGCCCTTCATAAGCTCTTTCATGGACCAGTAACTCCTCCAAGAATTTTCGACGTGGCGGTTAATTTCTTTATCCTGCCGGTTGTCGAAGGAAACTAGCTGGTCCAAATATATGTATTCATCGACATAGTGTAGATCCTGCCCGTCTACCGTGACCTTAGGTTTTGTGCTATTTGTCATAATTTGTGTTTTGGACCGATTCATTGTGAGTCCAACCTTGAGGCTTGCCGTGCTAAGATCTTGCAGCATTTTTTGGAGGTCGTCTGCTGTGGAGGCAAACAACACGATGTAGTCAGTGAATCTCAGGTTAGTAAGTTTTTTGTCACCAACATGTCCAACATCGATACCTTTCGCACTCCACGGGCCTGTCAGGGTCTTAAATACTTCTTCTAGAGTGCTAGTAAATAATTTAGGGGAGAGCGGGTCACCTTGCTTTACGCCTTTGTCTATGGAGAATTTACGACCAGAAGCTTGTAACTTTATATCTGCTGTACTGTTCTTGTAGATAATTTTCATGATGTCGATGTATGTTTTCTCTGTTCCCTGATTTTCTAATGCTAAAAATATTGATGCGTGTGTTATGCTATCAAAAGCTTTAGTATAGTCTACAAAACCCACATACAGTGGTAGGTTGAATTCTCTACACTTTTCGATTACTTGATTAAGAGTTTGCAGGTGATCGGTAGTTAAAAAGCATGGGCAAAACCAGCTTGCTCCGGTGGTTGATGGCGATCTAAAGTGCCTTCGATTCGTTTTTAGATAACTTTGATAAAAGCTTTGTAGAGATCTGACACTAAACTTATTGGTCTGTAGTTACCTATGTTGCTTTTGTCTCCTTTTTTATGTAGCAAAATAATGTTTGAGTGACACATCTTCGCGGGTAGCTTGCCGCTCTGAAGGATTGAGTTAAACAAGTTGGTTATATGAGGAAGTATGGCAAAAGAACCTACTTTAAGGGTTTCTGTTGTCACACCGTCTTCTCCAGGACTTTTATCATACTTCATGCTTTTCAAGGCGTCATGTACTTCAGCTTCTGTTATGTAAGGAATGCTATCTGGACATTGGTAATCTATTTCAAGATCTGGTTTAGACGAATCTGAATATAACTCTGTTGGGTTATCCTACAGATCGAAAGAAGAAGTAGAAGATAATAGTTTTATGAAAGCATAACGAAATACATTTATTTAATATTTTTCACACTTGACAGACACCAATCAACAGGCATTGACACTTGATGTCACTGCTCCATCTATGGTGCTCAGCCTCTTTGCCGATAGCTGTGTTGTGCGTAGGTTTACAACAAACCCGCTATAGAAATCTGTACATATTCAAGTATTTTAGCTCAATTATTGTGTTTCTTTCCATTATTGTCCTGAAGGCCGTTTATCCAAGATTTGGTTTTAGAACCGCCTTGTTTTGCAGCTCGCAGTGAGGAATGTTTTTCTAAAGCTATTTTGACTAAGTGAGTGTTGTATTGTCTTACGTCCCGTCTGATTCTACTTTTTACAATTTATCCAGTCTTCTATATTTCGTGGTGCCATATTCGGTCTTTCTTCAATTAATTGTATGGTCTTGTGTGACAGATGTTTGTGCTTTGATTTGTTACTTTTAATTTTCTTGCCCGTTTCGTGGATCGCTTTTAAAATGTTATGGTACTGATTTTCAACGTTATTGGTATTGGTATCGTCAATTTCATCAACATTCAGCATGCTGAATTGATTTTTAAGCTCTAGTTGGAACTGCTCGGTGTTGTTTATTAGAGTTTGTGTGTCATGTTTGATTAACCTTTTGTGAAATAATATTGCTCTATGGATTTTAAACTCGAATCTTACTTTTGCTCGGTCTGAGTCAAATTTAATTTAATTTATAATACTGACATCTTTAACTATTTGTTTATCTGAGGTGAGCACAAAATCAATTTCATTTTTAGTATACCCATTTGGTGAAGCCCAAGTCCATCTCCTCTGATCTTGTTTTTTGAAGAAGCTATTTGTGATTCTCATGCTTTGTCCAAAAGCGAACTGGATGAAGCGAGCACCTCGCTCGTTGCGGTCTCCCAGGCCATACTTGCCGAGAGTATCATCGCTATCCATTTCTTGCCTCATTCCGACCTTTGCATTAAAATTACCGATAACCATATTCCATGTTCCTCGGTTTTCATCGCATACCTTATTGAGAAGGTCATAGAAATTTTCTACTTCGTCATCGGTGTGTGATTTGGTAGGGGCGTGGCATTGTATCACAGTCAAAGTTTTTGAGGGATTCAGTTGAAATTTTAAGCAAGCAATTTTTTCAGAGTAACCGATAAACTCGATGATATTATCTTTCCACTTTTTTGCCACTAAGAACCCTATACCTAAGTGTCCTTTTGTTTCTCCGAAGTGGAAAAATATATTTTGTTCTTGTTCTGTTGTTATTTCTCCCAACCTTCTTACTTCTGAGAGGCCTATTATGTCCCATTTAATATCTTGCAGGGCATTTTCCAACTCGATTAGACGGCTATCTTCCATCAAGGTGCGAACATTGTATGTTATGACGTTAAGCTTATCGATGTCCTTTACAACGTGAGCCATTTTCGTTTGACGGGTGATCGATCTCGCCCGGGGATTCTTAGCACTCCTGACTTCAGAGCTACGCCGGTGTCCGTCAGCACCAGTATCACTACTGAAGTCGCCGGGAACTTGGGGCCTTGTTGATTCACTGTCTGTCATTATGGGGGCGTTTGGACCATTACCCGCCGCGCTGGTCCAGTGCGTGTTAGCGGGTCGCCAGAGCCTCGTTTGTTTGTTAGCAGGGTCCACCACGGGCAGGTGAGGTTGTCTTGGGTCTTGGAAGATGTTTGTTAAGACCCCTTGCACACACATAATTATATAACATAGATAATAAAAATAAGATAATTAAATCTTAACAACTTAAGCATGTACGATAAATGACAGTGGCACATCACAAAAATATATGGAAAATCTACTTTGTACATTGAGGATGTCAGAATATTATTAATTTGTGTTGTTTTTTCCATTCATATAGGTTTAATTTCTTGCTTTCCTCCTGGTTTACGATAGAAACATTTTTTGGTATTGTTTCCGAAGTTTTCGGTAAATAATAATTGGCGTCTCGCCATCGCGATAAAATAACAATACAATTGTATTGTCAAAGAGAATATAAATTGTGTATTGTATTCTCTTTGCACTAAACTCACGGAACACTATTACTTCTACCGACTAAACTTGTTACTTGTTTTTAACTTCTGATCACGACGTATTCGTTTGGTGTTCGTGGCGGTCATGGGCGAATTTCCGTCAGTCAATTTAAAATATCAACAAAAATTCAAATCTAATGCGACCTGTGGCAGGCGGCTTTCATAGAGAAATTGAGCCCAGCTTTTTTTTTGTCTACGGCTCCAGTATAGTAGATCTGTGGGGCGCGTTATAGAACAATTTTCCCCACGAAGGGAAGAAAATTGATATTTCGGGTCTTGCCGTAGGCCTGACCTCTGAGATTATCTCTCCCATTTACAGTCACGAAGTGGCGCATGTACATGTATTCCCATCTCTTTCCCTACTATACCGTTCCTACACTATATCTGTCTCGTTCTCATGCTCTTGACATCGGCGGCTAGAGTGCGTCAAGCAGACGCTCTTTTATTCAGTACACAATCCTCAGCCGGCAAGTCCTTGCCTCGGTCAGGCCTACGGCAATACCCGAAATATCAATTTTCTTCCCTTCGTGGGGATGGTCCGAGATTATGTTGTAATTCCCTGGTATGTGTTCTATTTGAATTTTTATACTTTTTTGATTGCCTAAGTTTAATATTTTCTCTGTTAGTTTTAGAAGAGTAACAGATTTTGTTCCACCCTGGTTCCTTATGTATGCAACAACTGTTTTGCTGTCTGAGTGTATGAGGATACTTTTGCCTTCCAACTGTGTCTGATGGTTTGCCAGGACTTTGTACAAAACGTAAATTTCTTTTTTGTTTATATGCCATTTCTGTTGGGTTGGAGTCCATTTTCCTGATAGCAGTGTGTCTTCCAATTCTGCACCCCAGCCCGTATTTGATGCATTCGGTTAGTTCCAGATTTTTGGTCCACCATTCTAGCTCTTGGATTATCTCTGGCTCTATTTTGAAAGACAGGTTTGGTTTGGATTCTGGTAAACGGTTCACAGTTCTTTGTATTTTTCGACAGTGGAGCCGAGCTAATGGAATTACGAATGAAGCAAACTCCATTTTCCCCAGTATTGACTTTGCTTGGAGCCAGCTCCACTTCTTGCTCTTGGTAAGTTTTCGAATTGATTTCTTTATCATCTGAACCTTTTCCGCTTGTAAGTTTTTGAGGTTTGATTCTGTGTTCCAGTTTAAACCGAGGAATGTTATTTATTTTGTTGGTTCCAATACTGACTTTTCCCGATTTATTTTGAAACCTAAAGTCGTGAGTGTTTCGAGGACTATTGCTATGTCCCTTTTTAACTCCTGTGGGTTTTGGTTTACAATCAGGAAGTCGTCTAAATAGACACTAGACGTATGTTTTGTTGCCTTAGGAATTTTGCTACCCAATTTGTTATTTTTGCAAACACTTGAGGTGCCGAACTTAATCCGAATAGAAGTGCTGTTAGAGCATATGTCGTGTTTCGGTAGTTTAGTGCTAGATAACGCCAGTGTCTTTTTACTATTGGAATCTATTTTGGTCATGAAATCGTTTTTTTTTTTGTAGGAAGTATTGCAGTTTTCGATGGTTTATCAGCCGAAATTTTTGTTACTTGACATAATAGTTCAGTCTTTTTAAGTTGAAGACTGGTCTCCATTTCCCGTCTGATTTTGGTACCAAAAACATTTTTGACAGGAAGCCAGTTTTGCAATGTAATTCTTTTATTGATCTTTGATGAATCATTTCTGAATTCTCTCTGTCCATTTGAGAAGATGTTGGTGTTTGGAACTTTTTCAATATCGTGCTTGTAAATGTTGTTATTGGGGGTTTTCCCAAGAACGGGATCACATAGCCTTTTATGATGCCTACTATAGATTCTGCACCCAGTTTCTGCCAGACTGACAGGTATTTTGCTAGCTGTCCCGCCTGGAAGCTGTTGTAGTCAGAAATTTCGTCGCCGTTCTCCCCCGTTTCGTTCCTTAAAATTGTTTTGCTTCTGGTCTCTATTGTTTTGAGATTTTTGGTATCTTTGTTTATTCTCATACTTTTTAAATTTCTTGACAGTTTGTGGTGGCTTTTTGGATTGATTGGAATCTTGGGGTTTCTTTGGCGTATTAGCGTCTCTTTCTGTGTTCTCGGGAAATGTGCGTCGTGGGAGTGGAGCTATTTTAGAAAAACCATGGGTTTTTATAGCCTCTTGGAGTTTTACTTCGTCCCAGAGATGGGTGTTTGATGGTGGGATTTCACTAAGAAACGACCTGTAATAATTATTTTTGGGTTCGTATGATTTTCGTCGGGATTCTATGATCTCCGCCCGCTTACTGCAGGTGTATTGGAGCAAATCGTCAGAAATTGAGCGCACGTCTGATTCCGGGGCTAGAATATTTTTTAAGCTCTCCCCGGCCTCTGGGTACTGATCTGCAACCTTTTTCAGAGCTTCTCTTAGCTTCAGTCGCTGAATCAAAAGACCATGAGAGATTGTTCCGAATGCGAAATCACATTTTGCGAGAATATCTTTCATAGAAGATGGTTGAGAGTTTTGGAATAGAGATGTGTTAACTCTAAGGCAGCTGAAAACTGGTGAAGCATGTAGCTTCTTTTGAGCTTCGACGTAGCGGATCTTATTCCAAGAGGGTTCTCCCAATCTTTGACATTTTATACCCTGTTGTTCCAAGATCGGGTCGGCTCTAGGAATGGCCGGTTCGCTTTCTTTTGTTGTTGGGGAAAATATATCCCAACTCATATCATCCCTTTTGGGGAGTTCTGTCAGTGAATCCAATAAGGGGCTAGGAGCTCGCCAACTTGAATTTTTCTGTCCAATATCGTTTGCTTTGTTAGAACGCATCATTTCATATAGATTTCTAATCATGCCCTCCATTCTGTTCAACCTAGATTCACCATGATCGTCCCTCGAAGAGGGTGAAGAGGGATAACGTCCGTGCTTTGGAGAGATTCTCTCTGAAGATAGTGAGGAAGAGCTGTATCTTGATACCTTGGGGTTTCGTTTTCTTCGGAAGAGTATGACGGTAAACAGGGGCGTTTACGTTTTTTGAGTCTGGTAGGGGTAGCCGAAAATTCATCATTTTCATCTTGGGATGTGGGTTTAGAGTAGTAACCAATTCTGTTTTGATGTGACTCGGCGTCCATCCACAACGCATCTTAGACTTGTTCTCTAGAGCAAATGGATGCCCTGAGTGGTTCGATCGCTCGTCTAAATAATTCAGCTTGAGCTGATGTTTCGCGCAGCTTTGCTGCTACATGGTTTGGATTTATGATGAGTCCTCTGCATATATCCCATTCAAAGAGCTTGAGCTTTATATTCTTATATATGATTTCTCTCCGATTGACGAAACTTCAGGAAAGAAAGCTTGCACCAGCTCGACACTTGGAATTGCGAAGCGTACTTTGTTGAGAACTTTGTAGTCCAGTTTTTTTCCGAAAAGATCATCTTTGGACTAGTCAATCACTTTGCACTCTCTCCAACCTTCTGGAAGACTGTTTTCAATGATGTTCTTGATTTTGGAAAAGAGTGCTTCGTCTTCTTCTTCGCATTTTCTCAAAAATAATTCTCCCAAGGTGACGAAGTTGCACGAAGTTGCCATCTGTCAAAGATGGAAGAAAAAAATCAGGAGAAGCAGATGGCAATCAGTTCAATTGGTCGGGTCAACTATTCAGGCCGACCGTCCTGACATATGCAACCCATCGGATGAAATAGAGGAGGCGGTCGGATCAAATTTTACATCAGGTCGGATCAAATTTCTCATCAGGTCGGATCAAATATCCCAGCCGGTCGGGTCAAATTCCGGGCCCCGTCGGATCGAACTTTGCGTCCGATCGGACCGACTCGATGATCCGGATTTCAAGTATTACCTTTAGATACATAATCGTCTGGATTTGAAACCGAGATCGACTTGGTCGAAGTAGGTTGTGTCTGAGCTTGAACCCGAGATCATCAACGCACTACATCGATAGCAGGTTCCTACATCAGCAGTGCAAGTACCGTTCTTTATCGATCATCAAATTTGACAGTTGAGATTGTTAAATTCGATAAAATGCCATTTGATCAGTACTTACTATGATCGATTCTATGGCATTTTAACGAATTTGACTACCGATAAAGAACGGTACTCGCAGGGCTGGCTTGGCACCGAGATTGATAGATATAAAATCGAACTACAGCATCTCTTCATTAAAACTGTTAAAAGAAAAATAATTACATACCTTTTCCAATTTTATTGATGTTTCACGAACGTTTCACAACGTTAATGTTAACTGTTTACACACCATTCGCTTGTGTAAACAAAAGCGTACTGAAGAAAAGAGCGTCTGCTTGACGCACTCTAGCCGCCGATGTCAAGAGCATGAGAACGAGACAAAGATAGTGTAGGAACGGTATAGGAGGGAAAGAGATGGGAATACATGTACATGCACCACTTCGTGACTGTAAATGGGAGAGGTAATCTCAGAGGTCAGGCCATAGGCACAGATCCGAAATAGTGCTAACAGACGTTCGAACGCGGCTGACCTCAACCGCAGTCTGACCAATGGGAGAGAAAGAGAGGGAAATATGAAATTCTCACTCTTTCTCTCCCGTTGGCACGACGGCGGTCCGTTAGCCGCGTTCTATTTATAGAAAGCAAATTCAAACCATTCGTTGCTTTAGTTTAGCGAGTGATAATGATAATAAAAAAATGCTACTTTTGTTTGGGATTTAATGCAAGTCATTTCGCATGATATTTTCGTGCGAAATATCGTACGAGAGATTCAAAAATCGAGCTCCTGCCTGCGGTGTTTTGGTGTAAATAGTCCATAATTAATCCATACAAATGGATACCTATTAGAATCTGTTAAAATCGCGCCACTCCCAACTACCATCTCTGTTTGCTCGCCGAGATCGAAAACGCGGCCTTATGGTTCATAAATACATACCAAAATATAAATCTGTCCAACTATTTACTGTTTCCTGGTAAATTAAAATAATTGTACATAAACCACATACCTATATTTATGTACCCTCTTTAGAACTATTTTAAAATGTTACTACTTAATGATAATTGAAAAACTACAAAAAATATATTTCTCTTTATATAAAAATAGTCTTTTGGAACCAAAATTACAATGAAATTGGAAATTCAGGGTAATCTTGAATTAATATTTTAGCATCATGTGACGAGTGGTGACTAAAAATTCTACTTTGGTTCTAAAAGGCTTTAAATTACATAAACATGTTAATAGACTATGAAAGTGCCTAGTTGCATAGGATTAGTGGTATAAATGAGAAAGTATCATCAAATTATCATTCATACAATCATCACAAGCTGATATGTAAATTTTGAATAATCATAGTCACTATTATGAAATGAAATTTTATTTATTGTTAGGCGTTAAACTTTTTTTCATTTTGTTGTAATTTCTTGTCTTTTTTTTGTATTGATCTCATTTTTTGCTTCTTCAAATCAACGAAAGATTTACCTATTGTTGGTACTTTTATACCTAAAAATGTTAACATTATACATAGAGTTTACTTGTGTAAGCTTTGAACTATTGTAACAAACTGTGGTATTGCCACAGATTAAAATGAAACAAGTGCAACGCAGAGGTGTTACAGCTTGGCCACTCTATGCATTGCGGTAGCGAAGCGGCGAAACATTGAAATCTAAACCTTATTTTGTGTTACATATAGCAGAAATTGACACATTCACATTCGCATAGCTGGGCACCGTTAATCAAATAGTTAACTTCGTTAATCGTTAATCCGCTACAAAAAAAGTTAGCTTCGTTAAACGTTAAAGCGTTACATTTCGGTAGAATTAACGCAAGTTAACGTTAATCCGTTAATATGTGTAAAATGTGACGACTGATACGACTTACCAGTCTCCTAACGCAGTGAGAGGTTGAGTAATACACATCAATATAACGGAGTCTCTTTACACTTTTTAATCACAGATCAATTTATTATTTACGCGAAGATTTGTTACGCAGTTTAAGAGATTTTAGGTTTATAGTTTTCATCATATAATAATTTTCAAGCACATGACAACTCTTGTTATTTTCTGACAGTCTTTACTTCACAGTTCACAATCACTCTGTTTGTATTTTGATTATAGAAAAGTTTCTAAAGAGGTTGCACTTAATGCTATGACAACCTCAACACTTTCCCTCATTGATTAAGTGCATGGCACTGTAGACCCAGGGCATTACGAATTGCTATGAGTCTTGGCTTTGGAACTGCCTTAGTCATAAGATCTGCTAACTGACTAGTAGTGACAGTCTTTTGCACATCCACAAGTCCTTCTTGTACAGTCTCTCTCACAAAGAAATGTCGTATACGGATATGCTTCGTTCTCTTATGGAACTCAGGGTTGTTCGCGAGACGTATGGCAGCTTCATTGTCTACTTTCAATGTAGGTATTCCATCCATATTGGTAAGTGAGCTGAATATTCTCTGGAGCCATACTAGTTCACGAGCACCTTCGCTTGCTGCTACTATCTCGGCTTCTGTAGTTGAGATCGAAACTGAAGGTTGACGTTGGCTTAGCCAAGAGACAATCCCTCCAGCAAAAAGGCATGCTACTCCTGTTGTAGAGCGTCCTGTTTGCTCGTCTCCTCCATGATCTGCATCACTATATCCTTCTATTATGCCAGATACATGCTGCGCTGTATACTTGATACCATAAGGACAAGTGCCTTTGATGTACCGCATAATTCGCTTTACGCGTAGCCAATCTTCTTTTGTTGGATTTTCTAATTTTCTAGAAACTACTCCAACAGCGTAAGCAATATCAGGTCGTGTCCCTGTCATTAGATAAGCTAATGCACCCACTGCCTCTCGATAAGGAAATTTCTTATCTTCAGGATTTTCAACTTTCCCTAATTCAGAAGTTCTTTCTATGGGTGTTGAGACTGGATTACAATCCATCATTCTAAAACGTTCAAGTACCTTCTTGGCGTATGACTCTTGATTGATTGTAATGGAACCATCTTTTGATTGGGCAATTTCAAGTCCCAAGTAGTATGACGCTGGCTTGCTGGTGATCTTTAGCGTTTCACCTAACTCCTTCAAGAATTGGTTCGCTAGTTCTTCATCAGTAGTAGCTACAAGCCCATCATCCACATACAGGGTTATCAATATTTTCTTGTTGCCTATATTCTTCGTAAACAAACAAGAATCAGATGAATTCTGTATGAAGCCTTTTTCTAGCAAAATCTCTTCAAAGCATGAATTCCAGCACCTGGGAGCTTGCTTGAGACCGTACAAACTTCTTTTGAGTCGGCATACATTTGATGTACCATCGCTGAAACCATTTGGCTGCTGCATGTAGATTTCTTCTGTTAACTTGCCATTTAGAAATGCAGTCGAGACATCAAATTGTGCCAAATATAACTTCTCTTTGGCGGCGACACTTAATAAGGCTCTAACCGTGGCCATTCTTGCAACAGGACTGAATGTTTGTTCATAGTCAACACCTTTCTGTTGCTTAAATCCTTTAACTACAAGTCTTGCCTTATATTTGTCAATAGTACCATCTGGGTTTCTTTTGATCCGAAAGACCCACTTACATGGTAGCGCTTTTCTATTCTTCGGTAACTCGCAGAGCGTCCAGACATAATTTTCTTTGAGGGAGTTCATTTCACTCACCATCGCACCTAGCCACTCAGTTTTGTCATCCCTTAAAACAGCTTCCTTGTACGTTTCAGGATACAACTCTGTGCCTACGGAGCACACATAGTCTTGAAATCTTTCAGGGCGTGAGAGATTAGCTCGATCGCGCAAGTTATAATGTCGAGGTGTTGTGTCCATTAACAACGGTTCAATTATTTCTAGCTGCTCATCAGCATCAACAAACTCTTCGTTTGCACTCTCATCATCTCGGGCAACATTTCTATCTCCCGAAATTTCGTCATCGTTTCTATTTCTTAAAACTTCTTCGTGAACTTGATCTTGACCTACTCTATCTCCCTCTAGAGCATGTTCATGACCAGTTTCTTGCTCTACAGTACTTCCTGGCAAATTTTCTTGCATTAAAGGTTGGTTATCTCCCTCTGAATTCATAGGCATCTCTGTAGATATCCGGAATTCGACATCAGTTTGGAAAGTGATGTCTCTCGACTTCAATGTTTTATTTCCGTCCCAAATACGATAACCATCATCGTTTTCATACCCTATAAGCTTGCCTTTTACTGCTTTTTTATTGAGCTTCTTGCGTTTTTGTTTTGGAATGTGAGCAAAGCATTCACTCCCGATCACTCTCAAGTGACTTATTTTAGGCTTCTTTCCATACCAGAGTTCGTATGGCACTTTCCCATCAACTCTAGTTGGACCAGTCCTATTTAACACGTACGCGGCTGTGTTTATAAGCTCTGCCCAAAGCTTTTGCGGTAATTCTCCTCTTGTATGTAGCATGGATCTAGCAGCTTCAACTAAGGTACGGTTTTCACGCTCACTACACCCATTTTGTTCCGGGGTGTAAGGCATAGTCAACCGTTGTTGAATGCCATGTCTTTGAAGAATATTACGTACTTCTTTGTTGTCAAATTCTCCACCGTTAT
Source organism: Agriopis marginaria (assembly GCA_932305915.1). Taxonomy (NCBI): domain Eukaryota; kingdom Metazoa; phylum Arthropoda; class Insecta; order Lepidoptera; family Geometridae; genus Agriopis; species Agriopis marginaria. The sequence continues at coordinate 1,570,526 of OW029935.1, forward strand.
CGCTTAATATCGTTTTTACGTGATATCCAGTGGTCTTGGCTTCTTGAAGCATTTGAAGAAGTTTTTCTTTAACTTCAAATTTGTTCTTGATGAAGTAGACCATTCGATAGCCAGAGTAGTCGTCTTTGAACAGTACATAATATTTAAATTTAGACATACTTTCTACAAATGGACCGCAAACATCAGTGTGAATCAGTTCACCTGCAGTTGTTGCTCTTTCTCTTGTTCCAAAAGGTTTTCTGTGTGACTTCCCGTAAATACAGCCTTCGCATTTCACATTGTCAGGACTCAACTGTATACTGAGCTCCCTCTTTAAAAGGCGAATAACATGTTTCTTGTCCTGATGAGCAAAGCGCTCATGGTATAGCTGTAGCATGTTAGAGCCAGTCACAGCATTCACTTCTATGGTCTTAGGTTTTATTGGCATGACCGTCTTCATGTCCAATTTATACAGGCCACCATTTTTAATCCTTTTTCCAACTACAATAGCATCGCCATTTAAATCCAGCCTGCACTCCTTCGTGGTGGAAGTAAATATGCTGTCTTGCAGTTTATCTTGTGCTGCTAGCACCGAAAATAGATTCTTGGTCAGTGTTGGCACATACCAAACATTGTTTAGAGTGAGTTTCAACTTTTTTCCGTTAAGTTTTGTTTCAACTTCCACAGACCCTTTCCCTTTTGCAGGAACTATAGTCCCATCTGCTGTTGTAACAGAGTGGTTTGAATCAAACTCCTCAAACTTTATGAATACATCGCCTTTTACTGAAATGTGGGTTGTTGCTCCATTATCGACAAACCAGCTCTCTCTGTCTTGAATTTGTGTATTGGAACAAGCATTCACCATCAGCGAAATATTTTGCACTTGCTTAGAAGCAGCTGCTGTTGTGCCTGGTGTGGGCTTGGGCGGCCTCCCGTCCTTGATCCACTTCTTGCACTTCCGCACTATGTGTCCTTTACCAGAGCAGTAGTTGCAGATCAGCTGTTTCTCGTTGCTTTGCTTTCCTCTCTTCTCTTCAATGCGAGCTGCCACTAAAGCCTCTTGCTTAAAAACTTCATTACTCCCTAGTGCTCTCTCAAAAGCACACAGGTGACTTGTCAAGTTGTTTACCGTCCTTTCTCTTTGGTTAAGTAACAACCAGCTTGATTTAAAAGCAAAATATCGTTCGTTTAGGGTGTCAAGGATTTTGCAGATCAGAAATAAGTCCGGCAGCTTCATGGTAGCATCCATCTTTGTGATCTCAACATTCAAACTGTTCCAGATATTTTTCAACTTTGACATGTGAGTGGATATGTCATCCTCCTTATTGTACTGCAAACTGAAAAATTCTGTACACAAAGTGTACGCCCTATCATCCGACTGTCCATCAAATAATCTATGCAATTCCTGCCAAACTTCTTTTGCTGTGTTAAATCTCATCACCTTTTTTAGCGTATCTTCGGACATATTAGTGGTAAGTATGAGCAGAGCGCTACATTCGGTCTTTCTATACTTCGCCAAGGCTACATTATAGATGCCAACTTCAGCGTCACCAACTCCTCTGGCAGGGGCAACGGGCCTTTCGAGGGTGCCCTCGGCTGCTTCCATAGCACCTTCTACTCCTCGTAGCATTATGGAGATTTTATATTTCCATGTGGCCCAGTTCACTTTCCCTTCCAGATTACCTATCTGTAATTTTGTTGTGAAATTATCCATTTTTTCTCTTTATGTACCACTTCCACCACTTCGACTTTTTTGTCGACTTACCAGTCTCCTAACGCAGTGAGAGGTTGAGTAATACACATCAATATAACGGAGTCTCTTTACACTTTTTAATCACAGATCAATTTATTATTTACGCGAAGATTTGTTACGCAGTTTAAGAGATTTTAGGTTTATAGTTTTCATCATATATTAATTTTCAAGCACATGACAACTCTTGTTATTTTCTGACAGTCTTTACTTCACAGTTCACAATCACTCTGTTTGTATTTTGATTATAGAAAAGTTTCTAAAGAGGTTGCACTTAATGCTATGACAACCTCAACATAAAATTGCATCTTTATATCGACTACACTCGTTACTCTAAGCACCGGCGCTTAGTAATGAAATGATCAAACGAAACAAATCTCTTCGCAGTTTTCTTTCTCACTCGCACGCGCCGGCAAAATATATCTAGTTTTGTTTTTGTTTCACTCGCTGCCACGCGCCGCCCGGCACTCGTCGGTGCCTAGCGGGAACTATTAGGCATTGGATTAACGATTAACGGACTTCTGCATATTAACGGAAGTTAACGTGTCCGTTAACATTTTTAAAAGTTAATCCGTTAATCAAAATGTTAACTTCGTTAATTAACGGATTAACGAGTTAATGCCCAGCTATGCATATTCGTGAGATCTGAACATGGAACAAATAAAACCAAGTCTTCATTCGTTTGTCATTTAAAATTATATTGTATGTAACACAATAATTAAGGTTGTCAATTAAATGTTTTTTACTGCTTTGCCACTGCAACATTCATGGGGTGGCTACATACGCAGGAACGATTATAAAACGAACCTTCTGTACATAGTGTGGCCGATCTTATAATATAGGACTTTGGAAGGATCGTATTCTTCAAAATTTTTAGAGATTATGTGCAATCAATCGTCTCTGCGACTTTATTTGCCTTGTACTCAGTTCGTTATCTCCAAGGATGGATGTGCAAAGACCGAGCCATGTCTCGAGTAAGGCATCAATAATCGTAAACTGACTATGCATGTGCCAACATTTGTTTTACTGATAAAGATATCAGCGTATATTGTGTTCATCATTATTTTGCAGTTTTAGTAAGTATGACAGGTACATCTGTACTTTTAACATGTAATCTAAAAAGAAAACAATATTTTAACTTAGTTTGGAGAAACTAAAATATGACACAAACTGTAAAAGAAGCATTATTGTAAAGGTACCGGTAAACATCTTTAACTTGACTGTACAATATAATGTTTTTAAGTCTCGACCACAGTAGTCAGCAGGATTTGTTGGTGTCAATGCTCGAAATGGACCGGAACGCCGTTCCAGTTCGTGAAATCACAGTTTCGTTTCGTAAAAGTTCTCATATCGTTCTAATTCGGAAAAAACCCTAGGCAGCTTTGATTATATATAGAATCTTCTATATATAATCAAAGCTAGGCAGGTACCAAACCTTTAGTTTGTTTGGAAATACTCGGAAAAAGCGGAAAATGTAGACTATGTCACTCTGGACGTAAAGAGGAATCCAACGACTCCTCACTTCTCAAAATCGGTGAAGCCGTTTAGGCTACAGGAGGTACTACAGGAACACACAAACATACAACCCAAAAACATTACCCTCCTTCTTGGACAGTCGGTTAAAAGTTCGCAAGGTTTGAAGGGAAATGCGTTCCGGTTCGTTAGTAAGTCAAATTCGACCACTGGTTGTAGTGCGTGCTTGTATATGTGTTAACAAACTTTTCCCAATTTTTTGCTATAGATGTTTGCCGGCCACTACCCGTCAATAAGTAAGCAAGAATACATGATATAAATTCTATTTTGAAGTTTATACTTGCTTGTCCTTCCATACACTTATATTGCGTATTTATTCACTTTAGTTATATGATTTTTAGTTACTTGCACCGCGTCACGGGAATACTCCCGTGAACATTGTGCATGATCTATGATCACATAACACTAAAATTATAAAAGCGAACGTTTGCAGACGTGTGTAAGTTAAGTATTGTGAGAGTTGTGGGTATCCAGTGGATGCAGGTAGGCTGTCGTTCAGGGTGGACGCCTGTGTGCAGCAGTGGACGTCCTGGCTGATGATGTGTGTTTGTTCAAAGTCAAGCAGCTGAATGTATATGGATAAAATTAAATATGGGGATAGCTTATACCCGAAAGATGATGATGGCTATCTTGATATCTGTCTCGCATTATAATTTGTTAGCGGTAGCTACAGTTAGTTTCAAAAGTACCATAACGAGCATCGAGATACAATTCCTAATATAATATCTCAGTAAAAACAGTCAAAAAACGTCCGAGTGTCATTGTACATACATTATATAAATTATATAGTTCACAATGCCACATTTACTCCAATTTAGACATTATGTCGCTTGCATAGTGTTCAATGTTAGTTGTCCTCTGTCATCCTACTATATTTATTGTATCTCAATGATAATGAATTGAAAGTATTTTTTACCAAATGAGGTTGTACTTGGGTTGTGTTATTCAATAACCTATTACAGTGTGACCAACTTATCTGTAATGGTAAATGAAGTAACCATTGATATACCGAACACATGGATGTCAAATTGATTGAGCGATGGTGTCCAAACAGTAGCATGTGCGCTTTACAATCTGACGGCACCTGGTTCATAATTTGTATAACTTTCTATAAGAATTTTAATTCTGTATATATATATTTTTTCAATGAATTTTTAACAATATTGATAATAAATTGAATGATTTTAAATAAATTGAGATAAAATTTGAATTATTATTGTTCATTCTGTTGTACTTTTTTTTTACTAATATTGACGGCTAATTTTACACATGATGGAATGGAGATGGTATTTAAGTGAATGGTGTATATCTGTTACAATTTTCTCCAAAACGGCTGGGCCGATTTTAATGAAACTTCTTTTTTCAGTTAGATTCATGGGAATTACCTACTTAGCAATGTTTGAACAAAATCAAAGTTATATTATTTTCCAAATTGGTCTGGGGTTTTAGCACAATGGATAAAGCCACTTCTGCAATGTAGGCATGAGTATTTTAATTTACAAAGGAATGTAAATCAGCCATCCTTTTCTCATCATGTTGAGATTAAAAGACAAGGGTTGCCACCTTTTTAAAACAAAAAGTCTGGACAATTGTTCAATCATGAGGGGTCAAAAGTGGCTAAAATTTCCTTATTAATGAATGGCCTCTAGTCTTTTTTTTGCTACCCGTTATTGTGCTGTGAATCTTGTTAGTCTCAACGAATTGAGCAGTTGTCGCATGTAAAAGAAAATCTGGACAAAATTATAGGTTAACAAGACTATCCCGGCAGATTTGGGACAGGTGGCAACCCTGAAAGAGTTACAGGCAGTCAGATTAGTAAAGAAAATTGTGCAACAGTGTTTGCTATGGATAGCTTTTGTATGTGATGTGACTGATTTAGTTACATATCAGTTTATTGTAAGCTTAGCGTTTGATGTTTGTTTAGCTAAATGTTCCTCTGTGTGCTGACCTGATATGGAGAGTTGTAAATACTTATAATAAATGAACTTAGTCCATTGCAGTTTTTTTGTACATAATTTGTTTCTTTGCCTGTTGTAGACGATGTACAGTACTATAAGCGCGTATCGTCTGCAACGAGCCACAACACTTTCTCCTTAGTGCCAGTGGCAGTGGAAGATGGTTAGTAGTGTCGCTCTAAGCCAAAAGTGCTGCAGCTCGCCCCAGACGACGCGCGGCTCTCGCGCGAGTTCACTACGCATCGTCTTGAATGAATCATAACACTTTCTGCTTAGAGCCAGTGACAGTGGAAGATGGTTAGTAATGTTGCTCTAAGTCAAAAGTGCTGCAGCTCGCCCCAGGCGACGCACAGCACTCGCGGGAGTTCACTGCGCATCGTCTGGAATGAATCATAACACTTTCTGCTTAGTGCCAGTGGCAGTGGAAGATAGTAGTGTCGCTCTAAGCCAAAAGTGCTGCAGCTCGCCCCAGTCGACGCACAGCATTTTTAGGAACACCACTCGCGCGAGTTCACTGCGCATCGTCTGCAACGGGCTTTTGTTTTAGTGTACTTAAATGTGCTCTGTCTGGAAAATTCATTGTGGAATTATAATCACCATCCAAATTTGTGCTCACCGGACAATCTTTTTATTCTTATTCGAAATGGGGGCGATGAGTCCTGCACTGACGTCCCGCTAGGGGTGTATTGTGCATTTCCCCCTACCAGCACCTACCCGAGCCAATCCAACTCCTTGAAATACCGGAGTGAGGCTCTGGGGCGCTGGCACAATTGCTCCAGTGGTGCAGATGGTAGTATGAGTGTAAGTGATGATGATGAAGAAAAGCAGTCTAGCTGTTGCGGCGACGCGGATGAAAGCGGCAGCGGTGCCCCATGCAGCCCGGCAGCGGTTCTAGTTTCTTCTGTGGCTTCACAATGCCACAGCACATGCTCTACAGTTTCATTCTCTTTCATGCAGCCGCGACACAGTGGACTGTCCGTGGCTCCTAGTTTATACAAGTGACTATTCAAGTTGCAATGGCCGGTTATAAGGCCTACTATCAGGCGAAGATCCTGCCGTTACCGGACAATCTTCTTCGTTTGATTGTCTATCTCAACACGGAGCAATGTCTCCTCCATAAAATTTATTTTATCTTCTTATACCAAGGATGGATTAAATGTGATAGCGCTCATAAGCACCTCATCAACACGCTGTCCTTCTGACTACTACATTGATATGTTTAGGTTTTTGTATTGATATTGAGTGATGGTGGCAGAGTAGTAGCATATGCGCTTTACGATCTGACGGCACCCAGTTTGATCCTCAGCCCTGTACCAACTATTTAGTATTATGACCTTTAATGGGTTACCTATTATTTTGGCACATTATTTTTACAAAAAAGGGCGAAAGAATGATAAATAAAATAAACTATCTTGTATCTTACAACTAGAATTATTATAATTGCTTTCTAGAAAACCTTTTCAACTTAAGATGCTGCAAAAACCTTAGTTCCCCATTCCATTTGCGTAATACATCCATCTGTTGATGATTGAAGAAGTCCGGGAGCTCTAAACCACATGTATCGAACTCTTCCGATTCGTTTTTCTTTGTAATATTAATGATATCCTCTCTGCTCGCATGTTGACGGTTTTTCCTTTGTCCAATGGAATTCTTCAATGCTATCTGCTCCAACTCTTCATCAAATCTTCCCAAGTATGTTTCTATAAGCTGTAATACTTGTTCTTTACTCAAAACCGGGCAATCTTCAGGAATTCGTTCCTTGAACCAAAGAATCTTCTCACCCACAAGGTTCTGTTTTATGTGCGTCCCAAGCTTGCTCTGGTTCTTTTTTTCATTCCTATTTAATTTCTTTGCTAGGGTTAGAGTCTTTCTACTGTTTGGATGCTTTAGTTTATCGAGGTTCTTTTGAATTTTAGGCATTTTCGGATTTTGGGAACTTTTACGAAACTCTAATTCACGTGGTTTCAGAAATTCTAAACAAAACAGTGGTCTGTCATCTGATTCCACTTTTTTTTCGTCCATTGTTGTGTAGCATTTCGCCTCGTCTATTGAGGTGAAACATAAATTGCTTCTATTTTGGAAAGGTAATAATAGTATCCAAAATAGAAGCCTTATAGTAAAATCTCTACTACTTCAATAGGGCATAAGTTGGACTTAACCATGACTTATTTTGCTTGATTAAATACTACCATGTAAACTTCATTACTATTCCGACTGAAGGACTGTGTACCTATAGTCACGAAAAAACAATGTCACTGATAAAGATATATCAATGTCATAATTATTATTTCAAGTCGTGTGTCAAGCTAAAAATAAAGTGAAAAAATAAATAAAGGGGGCGGTGATTTCTTTTAACGAAGTTATTTTTCTACTTTGGTTTTCTTTTTCATTACATCGTTTTTAAAGTGTGTTTTACTTGGCTTGGCAAATAAACGTAATCTTTTATCATGAACCAAAGACCAAAACGTGGTGAAACTGAGGAAGAACTGCTTCGAATGCAAGAAGAGTATTTACTTCAGAAAAGTAAGGATCCAAACACACGGCCGGCGGCGCAAGTTACAAGCTTACAAAGACCGGTGTTCACAACAAAACGAACTCAGACCATCACACCAGGTACTAGAAAACCTTCTAAATTCGCCCAAGCCAAAGGGCTTACAAACCACTCTGATAAACGACCTCGTATTGAAGCTTCCACTGGCTCGGTAATAGGTGATATATTAGAAAAAAATAAAGAAGAGCCACCAAAATGTACACAAGTTGCAGCAGAAGACGACAAAGTGTATTTTCCTACTGTGATACCCTCAGTTTTGGGAAATATTGTGGAGAAAAATATAGGTGTTGAAGTTGATTTTAATAGTCAGCCGATGCCGTCCCAAGGTTTCCCTGAAGTCACTAAAAGAGACCCCAGTATAAAGCCTGGTGTTAAAAATATACTTAACCAACATTTACAAGGAGAATGTAGTAAAATGGAAGTAGATGATAATTTTTCAAGTAAAGGAAATCTGCCTGGCAAAAGTTACATAGTATCTTCAAAAGAAGCTACGGAAATCCATAGTGAAAATATAAAATTATTGGGTTCAATGTCACAAAATGATATTCTAGAAGAACAGCAAAAATTGCTGACAACTTTAGATCCAAAATTGATAGAGTTTATTAAAGCAAAAAGACAACTGCAACCGAAAAATTACTCTCAAGAAAATAAACAAAGCAACACTATTGTTGAAGAAATGGACACATCAAACCCTTCAGTAAGTTCTCAAAAACCGTTTGAGACAAATATAGTTGAACAAAAATCTGAAGATATTAAACCAATAGACTCTGATTATGACAACCTCTGGGATAATGATGTCTTAACACATCCACAAGTTAACAAATGGCTCCATTTTGACTCTTTAGAAAAAGACAAATTTGAATGGATGAAGGGTATTGCAGAAAGCATGAAAGAGAACCCAAATGAACCTTACGAAGCAAGATTTGATTTCAAGGGGTACTTATTGCCATATACCATTGAATACACAGAAAAAACAAAGACACTTTACCATCATGGGGAAGAAGCACACAGGCCGGGATATTCTCTCAATGAGCTCATCGAATTGTCCCGGTCTACCGTCACTCAGCAAAGAGTCATGGCTCTCAATACTTTAGCTGGGATCTTAGAATATTACAATGCAGGAACATACAAAGATATCTTGGAGTTGCCATTAAGTAAAATATTTTTTATCATTAGAATTGCCATGGATGAAAATAAAGTTATAATCCTAGAGCCAGCACTAAAAGCGATGCGCAATTTGCTGTATAATAGGATAGATGAAGCCAGTTTAGATGCTCTGATTGGTTTTGAGGAAGGCAATAGACAGCCTTGGTTAGAAAATGACAAATCTGAAATTGAGGAACTGGAGTCTAAAGAGTCTGATCTGAAAGATTTTCATCTTGCTGAAATAGACCTAATAGCAGCCGTTTTAAGAACTGATATCCTTCAAAGGCTGTATTATATTTTGGATACTGTGAGACCACAATTTAACTGTGTTCAGTATACATTACAAATACTGACTCGGTTAGCGAGAGATTCATTGGACACAGCAATGAAAATCATTGAGGCAGAACATCTGATGAAAGCTATCGTCAACAACTTTCTGCCAACCACTTCCATCAATTTCGCTTTTGATCCCCAGTTAGTCTACAAAGGAAAGCCAGTTTTAGCAGCGCTACGATTTCTTCGAGTCCTATGTGTAAGATCGGGAGAAACTGGAAAAGTTCTCTTGGAGAAATTTGATATTCTTAAACCGATATCAGAATACATCAGCTCTGGAGTAGACGGGACTTATGGTTTGAGAATACAAATCGAAGCATATTGCTTGCTTTCTAATTTAGTTATTTGTGACTCCTCTTCTGCAGTTTCCTTACTGCCTCTGGTAATAACAACACTGTACAAGCATGTTCAAGGAACTGACATTTATGTCACATCTTCTGTGTTATCAGCAACACATGCAGCTGTAGTCTTGCAGCTGATAAGCACCATACTGTCTCACCACACTCATGATATTGAAAGTTACAAGACTCAGATTTACCCGTTACTAATAAAGGGTACAGAGAAATGGATAAAACAGATGTCACAAGCTGATGGGTACACCTGCGCTCATTTACGGCTTTTATGTTCAGCTATAGATTGCAGCACAACTGCACTTTTGATCGAGAACATTCCAGTCAAATTCTTCAATGGTTGTCTGAAAGAGCTAACATTGTCGCGAGGATTCAAAGAAGTTGTAAAAAATCTCAACTTAAGTTCGAACTTGCTGTCACAGGTTGAAAGCAAGGACCTGCATTTGACTAAAAACTTGATGAGCCTTGGAAGTTCAGTTATAGATTCAGCTCAAAAAGTGCTGCCAATTTTAAATCCGACATCCCCGTTACCTTTCTTAACATCACTGTTCAAATTGCTGACTGAAATCAAGGACAAACAAATTGTAGAAGGCTTTTTACTCCATGTTACTCCCTATTTAAAAAAGTTGGCTAAAACAGCGCCGGCACTCACAGACAACTGGTTTACCAGGATGGAGATCGACTTTGTCTTCAATGTTTTGAAGGTAGCCACATATATTAATGTCTCGGAAACTGATAAAGATCTCATGTATGCCGTCGCCAACAAACTATGCTATGTCTTAAGAGTTGACAAGAAAAATGAAATATGCTTCTTGTTTAAAAAAATTGTGTTTAACAAGGATTGGTTTTCTGTTGAAAGGCTTTTACACCTGTTGAATCTCTCTGATGGAAATGCACCAGATCGAGGTGTCATGGAGAATGAAGCTCATACATCATTGGAAGAGATAAGTCACTGTTACGACAGAGTTATAAACGCGAGCTGCGTTCCCCCTGGATGTAACCTATATCTGCTTAAATGGAGAGAACCGATATTGCCCCGAGATTGGATATACATGCCAATATTAGCTTCCTACAGTAGACGCCTCGATACGGCCCCAAAAGCTATTGGAGATCTCGCTAAGCGACACTGTGCGAAGGCAATGGAGGATAAGAAATTCATAATTTCCTGCAGTTTGGAATGGGTAATCTTCAATGAAATATGCTTTCCAGATCTTATGAACGACATCGATGTAACAGACAGATTTTGCCGCATCATGTGCGTGTTTTTATGCGATGACTCTCTATTTTTGGATGCAAAAATCAACAAGCTACTTCAGAAATGCACACAGATCCTATTCAAAAAGAAATCTGAATTCAACTTTGATAAGGAACTGGTTGGGTTGCATAATTTCGAGGATTTTTACACGGAGGTTTTGCAGCAGTTTCAGGCTGTCAGTTACGGCGACCCGACGTTTGCTGCGTGCGTGTTGGTACCGATGGCTCAGCAACATAACGTGAAATGGCGCCAGTTAATTTGGTACGAATATGTAGGCTGCCTTAGATACCTCGACTGTCCCCAAGAATTACTCTGCTATCCTCTGGAGAACTACTTGCACCCGGAAGAGACTGACAAAAGAGTATTGGGATCATATCGCCGAGCTCTCTCTTCGAATTACGTAAGGCCAGGTACTGTAGCATATAAAATAGCTGACTATCATGTAGAACGCTATAAAACAAAGAAGTCCTTGAATTCTGAAGCTGCAACTGCAGCGGTTTGAATTATGTGAATGTAAATTAGACATAGTATTAGTTATATCTGTTCCAAATGTAATTTTGTACATATTAAATTAAGCATTATTATTTTTGACCTCATTTTCGTTTATAAATATAAACCTGCATTAACTTCAAATTCAAAAAATATTTATTTGTCAGAACATGGTACGTACACATAGGTACATATTATTATAAAGTAGCATACATGGTCGTAAGAATGGAGACGTATCTCATGTCCTTGCCTGTTACAGCGCACAAATGCTAGTTTTTTAATATATACATATTTTATAAATTTTTTGTTAAAGTTAAAAAAACTAAAATATGTCTATGTTAGAATATTGTTGAAATCATATTTTGGTTTAGTTGTATTTTAAACCTTAATTAACAAAAAAACTTGTTAATTACTTTATTCTAATACGTTATACTACTTATATAACTTATTATTATTTTATTTTTTCAATTTACCGTGTCGATCTTATGTCAATTATTTAGTCTAGGTACATTACATATCAAAACATTTTTATCACTAAGGAATTCTGAAATTTCATAGTAGCATTTTTGTGCTTATAAAGTTTTAAGTTTATTTTTAAATATTCCAATACTCAAGTCTCTGATAATTTTAGGAATTTTATTATATATTACAAGAGCCATACAAAATACACTTTTTGTATGAGTGCCGTTTTAGGGGCATGTGGGCAAAGTTTCATCTCGGCCTGTGTGCGATTTTGAATACCAGCATCAGTTCAGCTACCAAAGAGATGTTGATTTGATTTTACAAAAAAATATATAAATTAGTGAAACTAAAAAATCCCAGTAGTTCAATCAATTGAACTGTTGATAGAACTACTGAGAATAGACACAATTTCTAATATGTACAGAGATGGTAATGTAACAATAGTACGGTTTACAGCTATTTTTAGTCTTATAAAAATGAAACAATGACCTCCTTTCTCCTTAGTAACACAGTTTCGTGTAGCCCTGTTTTTATATTAAGGTAATACGTTTTACTTATCCCTAAGCCGCCTGCCAAGCATGGGGATTATGGCACTCCCACATGACAGACAAATACTACGGCCCCAAGTCCCTGGCACCTCCTCTATCCCTGGCCAAGGTAGCAGGCTAGGTTGTCCCTATGGCAGGCTGTCGTTCAGAGTGGAGGTTAAGGGAGGATGCCAATGTTCAGCAGTGGACATCTGGCTGATTATGATGATGACCTATAGCGGGAAATTCAAATTTCAAATAGTTTATTTTTGTCCTTATGGCTAGGCCGAGTATTTATTGTAAACTATCACGGTGTTTGCGAAAATCCACACCTCTGTTAGTACTATAATAGTGCAAACAGACGTGTCGGACTGGGTTGACGGACCGCCGTCCAACCAATAGGAGAGAAAGATATTCTCTTTCTCTCGTTGGTCAGACGGCGCTCCGGCGTACAAAATCCACACGTCTGTTACTGTTATCACTAGATAACAGACATGTGGATTTGGTTGATGGACAGCCGTCCAACCAACGGGAGAGAAAGAATGAGAATTACATATTTCCCTCTCTTTCTCTCCCGTTGGTCAGACGGCGGTACGCACAGGCGGTACTTCAACCAAATTACAAGATATTCTGCCACAGATCGTGTATTCTGCTTAGAGTTTTTTTTACCCATCTAACAGGCTATGGCTTTACGGCCATACCGCCTCGTCATCCGTAGTTTTTTTTTTGTTTGGCAACGGCCCCATTGTTCATGGCCCCATTGGTTGTTGAGCAAATTTTGGGCAATTTTGCCATTATGTTTGGGAATGATAGTAGAGAAGAAATATGTAATGGAAGCGAAACTTTAAAATCTCGTAGTGCTAAAACCGGCACAGACTGAAGGGTTGAGGTAAACACGTATTGCACTGCACACACTGATATATTATATTCTCACTAGTTCTACAAACGCAAACTCCATTATTGAGAGGTACACAACTGCAAACGATGTGCTCAACATGTAAATGAATGGACGACCTAGGAGGGGGGTATGCTACAGGGGAAACTGTAAGTATAACGCTTCCATTTATGTTTTTTTTCTGAGGGTATTTGTTAGTTTTTTTAAACCACCAATTTCAGAACTGAAATATAATAATAATTATTGTGTTTAAATAATAATTATTAGATGGCTTTAGCTATGGAACCCTACCATATACGTGTCTCAGCATGCTCTTGGCCAGTTTTTTTTGAACGCAGTTGTAATTTTTGGCGGGTAAAATTGTTTTGACTTTTCGAATTTGACAGACAGTAAACAGGTGTTCGATTCGATTTCAAGTCAGGGTTTTTCGTTCCTACAAATTATAAAATAACATGTAATTAATTCAATTACAATAATTCTAGAGTCCATGACGGCTCAAAATGTTCGTAGAAGATATCAGGAACGATTTCTACAACCTTCTCCTCGGAAACGTAAGTAATACAGTTATTTTTCTTCTACATCGAACAATAGAAAACAACCTAAACAAATCCAATTTCTCTTGCAGAGGGTCCTGTTACTCGTTCACTACGACGTAGACGCGATATGTACGTGTAAAATACTCCAAGGATTGTTTAGAAGTGATAATATATCGTATACTTTAGTGCCAGTGGGGGGTATAGCCGAATTGAAAACTGCATATGAAGAAAACAGTGAAGAGATCAAGTTCGTAGTGTTAATAAACTGTGGGGGGACGATAGATTTAGTTGACATCCTGCAGCCGGAAGAAGATGTCGTGTTCTTTGTAGTGGACGCTCATAAACCTACAGATGTGTGCAATGTTTATAGTGATGGTCAGGTGAGTACTTAAGACAGGAACAGAGCTCAGAGGCCTTACGGACAACTGCTATTGCGGCACCAAACTAACGTTAAATCCGCTCAGTTGGATAATCACGTGAACGTGAACCTTTACGCGCCCAGATACGGTTTGTGGTCGCGTAATTTTCCAACTGGGCGGATTTAACGTTAGTTTGGTGCTGCAATAGCAGTTTTCTGTAAGGCCCCAGATCATTTTTATACAAACATACTCAGATGAATTGTTCAGTAACTACAGCAGCACCTTCGATCTGTGCAGATGCTGTGATAGCATCTGCAGCAACAGTGTGTGTTGCGTCAGGCCATGAAGTACTATATTCCTTACGCCAACATAGCACTGTCCAGCAAAGCTAGCTGATGGTTTGTGCCTCAGTGTAGTGGCGTGAAAACTTGCCAACTTGAGGCAAACCTAGTCTGGGCCAATGTTCCACAATCAAGGGCGGATCCAGGATTTCATTTTGGGGCCATTCTGACATTTCTGACAAGGTTCGAAGGAATCAAATCGAAAAATTGAGTCGAATGTATGGAATTGTTAGGTGTTTGGATCCGCCAAGGTCACAATCTACACCTTAAAGTGAAAGATTTATGTCAAGAAGAAAGCGTCTAACAAGCCTGCCGAGTCCAGCAAAACATTTCTACAGAGGGCACGCTTTGATCACATTAGTAGAATAGGGAACAAACTGGCTTCGTACCCTGCTGGTAGTAAAGTGATAAATCAGTAGAGGCTTGTCACTCTTGATAGTTGTCTTTGTGGTGTGAACCCTCAGACAATGCCACACTTGATGGACTGCAGCATGTCCTACAACTTGCACACTAGACGACCTGAATGAAGCCACGGAGAGGGCCATTGTGGGTGGCAAAATGTTGTTCTAAAAACTTGATTTGAAAACAAAATAATAATTTACGAAACATCGACTCGAAAGAAGATAGTTGTCATTAAATTAACATTGAGATAAAAACAAATTACTCATTAGTACTGAGGGTGTGAAAGGGTTTTTGTTATTTAACCTGTACTGTCCCACTGCTGGGCAAAGGTCTCCCCCCATTTCCTTCCAGAAATCCCGGTCCTCTGCCATCTTTTGTCAACCTCTCCGGGATGAGTCAAGATCGTCACGCCAGCGTTTCTTAGGCCTTCCTTGACTGCTTCGTCCATCAGAAAGAGATAGTGTGCTTGATTTGCCTGGTTGTGTTTTAGGTGAGGCTGGTGTGTAGAGACAATGAAGAGAACATTCCCAATTTTGATGACATATTCCGAGATGATGAAGAGGACGATGAGGTATGTTTTTTATGCCATAGCAAAAACAAAAACTGTAAAACATATTAATGAATACCAGTAAACAGGGTGGAAACTCCTAAAAGAGGAGAGTCTCCTGGAGAGTCCTTAAGGTTGGCAACGTATTTGTGATGCCTCTGGTTTTACAAGTATCTATAGGCGACGGTGACTGCTTACCATCAGGCGGCCCATCTGCTTGTTTACCACCTATGGAATAAAAAAAACGAATAGGGTCAGTAAGGGCAACTAAACCTTTACAGCTACATGAAAACGGTTTAAAAACACATTCCATGAGTTTTGGAGAAATTTTGATTACCATTTGTGTACAATGGAATCATTAAAAAAGTGCACATTTTGACTTAGAAATTTGGACCAACTTAGGTTACATCAGCATAAAAATTGTTTTCACAAAAAAAAAATTACACCATGTGAATCTAATAATTTCTAAGATTTTTCATGCATTTATCTTAATAACTATAGAAGTTGAAAGGTTCTAAAGAATTAGGAAAGACGGATGGACAGAAAAAAATTATAAGGGTTCTCATAATACTATGGAACCTTAAAAAGAAGCTTGAAAGGTGTGGAGCACAGACCTATATTCAAATAGACGTTACAAGTCGATCTAGCTTGCATGTCATATTTCCAATACAATTATGATAAATTGTAGTTGAGTCTGCCTAAAACCGGTCTGTTAAAACGTGTCAGTTTGAAACGAAAATGGGTAATTGTGCAATACTGGTAAGGATACCACAAATAAAAGATATTTATTTTCACAGGTACGTACTTTTAGGTACGAAAAATTTAACAGGTTTAGTATTCATACACAGGATTTTCATACTTGAGAAGGTGGTCGCTTTGCAATTTATAAATGCGTTTAAAAACAAACTGGACAGATGGTTAAGAATGAAGAAAAATACTAAATTTTGACACTGTGATATAAGGTCATAGCACACGTATCAACTCGGAAACGGATCGTAACTGTATCAACTCGAGCCGTTCAGTATGCTTTGTAACTCCTCCTGCAAATCACACATATCGGAATCGTAACGTAAACGAGTCGCCTTGGGACAAGCTCAGGAACCGCGGCGCAGCGAGTGGTCAACCAGCGGTCCCCGCGCTTACGGCTCGTCGTCCACGCACTTACGCCTCTCTGTAGCGGCTCGCATCTCTTCGTCCACCCTTGCCCCTCTCACACCTCCCGAGGCCAGATCCGGTGCCAGCCAGCGGTCGGCGAGCCGTAAGCGCGGTGTCACCTAGTCTTACCCGAGTCAACGTATCGGAGCTGCTGATCCGGTTTGCTTACGTGCTTACGTTAGGTTGACGCCTGTTTGACCGCGAGGTGAAAGACGATACGGTGACGCTCCCTTTCCTAGTTGATATGTGTGCTATGACCTTTAGGCGCAACAGTATTATGCTGTTAGCCTATCATCAAATAAATACAGTTTGGACCACTTATGAAGTGTACTTAGATATAGGTCTGTGGTTTGGAGTTCTAAATCCATTAATGTTTGTTATTCTAGAAAGAAGAGACGGAGAGCGGGCGGGAAGGCTTGGAGGCGTTGGTGGAGCGCCGCCGCGAGCGGAGGACCTGGGAGGAGCGACGCAACACCCTCATGTTCAACTATACTCAGTTCTCCTACTACGGGAAACCAGTGAGTGTTACCATGTCATGTGTGGATGTGAACATAAAGGCAACTCTGACATTGATTTTGATTCAGTGGTTTTTGGCGCCAACATGGAAAAAGACATGTCGGCTCGTTGGATTATTTTCCTAAACTAAATGTTGAATTATTATTCATTAAGTGCTTGTAAACGTCCTCGAGTGTGGGCAAGTGATATAATGAGGTGAAACATGTCTTTTCGTGTTGTTTCCAAAACTCCATTGGAGCCTCTTGTAAAGTCTCCACCACTTTACAGGGGCATGAGTTTGACTTGACCGTGACTTACTTAGCTTGACTCTAACTGTGACTATGACTGGTTCGACCCTATTAAGACTACGTAAACTGATTAATATTATGAGTAAAGGACATTGAATCTACACTCATGAAAATTTTAACAAAAAAAAATTGTATTTAAGTCATCATCATCAGTTCAGTTCATTTATTTACCAAATATGGGTACATTAGTGTACACTTATGAACGTCAAAATATACAATATCTATACTAAAGTTATATGATTATTTACGGTATATTTACCATGGTAAGGTTGTGGAATGAGCTCCTGATATTTCGGCGCAGTTACATGCACCATGTTCACGGGAAGACCGAAATATCGGGAGCTCATTCCACAACCTAACCACGGTAAATATCCCGTAAATAATCATATAACTTTAGTGAACAACCCTGATAGTTTAAAACAGTGATATATACTAATATTATAAAGAGGAAAGATTTGATTGTTTGTTTGTTTGCATTGAATAGGCTCCGAAACTACTGAACCGATTTGAAAAATTCTTTCACTATTGGGAAGCTATTCTATCCCCGGGTGACATAGGCTATTTTATAATTTAAAAAAATAGGGATCCTTACTAAAACTCCAATAATGTAACCGAAGGTGTAAAAAAATAAGACTTACACCCGTGCAAAGCAGGGGTGCGTTGCTAGTTTATAATAAAAGTGTAAAAATTCAATTAGATTAAAATAAAGTGTCAACAGTAGTAAAAATAAAATAATAGGCACCAGCTTATCATGTTCCCACTGGTGGGACACAGGCCTTATCAGTCAGTGCACCGTAGAAGTTTCGCCCAGGGCGCTGGTAGTGCTAAAACCGGCACTGACTACATTATGTGATGAACATTTGTGTTTGTTCTATATCTGGTTGTTAATATCTATTTAAGTATGTATTTAAAACTATATATGTACGTATATCAGTCTCTGGCAGCCATATCACAAGCTTTGCTTAGTTTGGGGTCAGATGACCGTTGTCCCTAAATATTTATTGATTTATTTACTAGTGCATGCGTTTATAAATGTGTATATGAAATACTCGTGTTTTGTGCAAATAAATTACCTTTATCTTATTTTTTGGCTGATTATGATGATAGATTGTACAGTTGTCTTGTACACTTGCAGAGCGCATGCGTGATGCTGGAGCTAGCGTGGCGCGTGTCCCGCTGCGGAGTGCCGGCTGTGTGGGCGGCGAGCGTGGCAGCCGCCGCGCAAGCCACACTGCACACCAGGACTCCGGCCCAGTGCATACTGGACACCGACTCGCTTGCCACCACTCACACCAACAACCACGGACAGACTGTGAGTACACAACGTCAAACCAAAAGGATCATTGTACTCATCGTTATGACAGCTTTTACTATGGGACCAACCCCAGACTGTGAGTACACAACGTCAAACCAAAAGGATCATTGTACTCATCTTTATGACAACTTTTACTATGGGACCAACCCCAGACTGTGAGTACACAACGTCAAACCAAAAGGATCATTGTACTCATCGTTATGACAACTTTTACTATGGGACCAACCCCAGACTGTGAGTACACAACGTCAAACCAAAAGGATCATTGTACTCATCGTTATGACAACTTTTACTATGGGACCAACCCCAGACTATGAGTACACAACGTCAAACCAAAAGGATCATTGTACTCATCGTTATGACAACTTTTACTATGGGACCAACCCCAGACTGTGAGTACACACCGTCAAACCAAAAGGATCATTGTACTCATCGTTATGACAACTTTTACTATGGGACCAACCCCAGACTGTGAGTACACACCGTCAAACCAAAAGGATCATTGTACTCATCGTCATGACAACTTTTACTATGGGACCAACCCCAGACTGTGAGTACACACCGTCAAACCAAAAGGATCATTGTACTCATCGTCATGACAACTTTTACTGTCATACCAACCCTGAAATTGTGTTACCAATGTTTCGTTTATTGCGTATATAGGGTACACACAATATGGAAAATACAGTAAAAGAGGGCCATAATCGACCTTCCGGCATGCAAACAAATTTATGGAACTTTTATTTTATTTTAATAAATTATAGGCTTGCGTTTGACCACCATCACGCCTGATGTTAAGCGATGATGCGGTCTAAGTTGGAGCACGCTTGCCTAGAAGAAACCGATTCATTCGTGATTTAAAGATACCCTACTAAGAAGAACTAAGGAAAAATTAACTAAACAATGAAAATTATTATCACACTAGCGGTCCGTCCCGGCTCGAAACGGGTATAGTTATATAGCCTATTAAAATAGCCTATATTAATCAGTGATACATTGATAATGTAGCATTCAAATGGTGAAAGAATTTTTAAAATCGGTCCAGTACTTTTTGGAATAATTCGTTACAAACATACTTGCAAATCTTTCCTCTTTATAATATTAGTATAGATTGCACATTATCAAATCAGCTGCTCTATAGAAAAGGTCGTTGACATTCTAAATGTATGAAACAGCTGTATAAGTCAGGAATCGAAGGAAATAAAGCGGCTAAGTGCGAGTCGGGCTCGTACACTGAGGGTTGCCACCACAAAATACAAAAAGTAGTCCAAAAAAGACAACATCACGCGTCACCTATCCACTGGGCGCGGCCGATGTTACTTGGTGGTGAACAGAAAGTTGTCACCGACTCGCACTTGGTCATTATTTATTAATTGTTGTTATACTTTAGAGTGTGTACTGTAATCATGCCAAGTTTGACGCTTGTACGTATTACCGTATTTACATTAGAGCTAATACAAAAATACGTAAAAAAATACGTTTGTTGTAAGGGGTCCCCCCTTTCGTTTTTACTTTTTGACTTTATTATTATATCTTAGTTAATCCGCTGTAACATTACAAATTCTGTGAAAATTTCAAATGGCTATTATTACGTTTCGAAAGATACAGCCGTTAATATGTAGGACGGACGGACGGACAGACAGACAGTGTAGGCTCAGTAATAGGGTCCCGTATACACCCATTGGATATTGAACTCTAAAAATTACGATCCGAGAACGATCTTGAGGCAAACCCTCCAATATTATGGTCACGATATTAATAAAACCTGTTTGTTACAGTCATGCCGGGTATCACTGGAGAAAGATCTATGCCTCCCGCTATACCGGTGCTGGTCACTGGAAGCGGCATTACGTCACGCGCCGGCCCTAGCGCCTTCACTGCGACTTCACGCGCTCGCTGGCGCCACCAGGCTTCGGCAGCTACTCGCCGACACGGGGTAAATATTTATTATACTACTGGGTTACGCGGAAAGGGTGTACTAAGCCGAAAGGGGGCAGCGTGGGCGCGACCTTGGCATCGCCAGTACGCGGACGACCGTCTCCAGAATCGCGCGTATTCCCTGATGAAGGAGCTCTAATGGTAACTTGATTAATTGTAATTCCAGCATCCCGCTGCAGCAGGCTCGTCAAGCGTACCGAGCTATGGACGTGGAGCTGCGTCGTTCTCTCCTCACCGCTATGGAGACCGCAGCCCCCAAACACAAGCTGCCCACCCCCACTCACACCACCTTCATACTGCAGCGGCCGCACTCGCCGCCGATCGCAGCCGTAGACGTGGTGTATGCCATTATGGGCCTTATCGAACATGTAAGTAACATTGAGATTCGTATAGTAATGTCCAGTCATATGGTCACATTGAACATTGAGAGTTGTATAGTTATGTTGAAAGTCAAGAGTTATAATTATAGTAACATTGAACATTGAGAGTCATATAGTAACATGTATGTATACTATGTATGTATATCAGTCTCTGGCAGCCATATTACAAGCTTTGCTTAGTTTGGGGTCAGCTGACCGTGTGTGCAAAAATTACCAGTTTTTAGGGTTCCGTACCTCAAAAGGAAAAAACGGAACCCTTATAGGATCACTTCGTTGTCCGTCTGTCTGTCCGTCCGTCAAGACCATTTTTCTCAAGAACGCCTAAAGGTATCAAGTTGAAATTTATACTAAATACTTGGCTCTACGGTTTCTTTCGGCTGTAAAAAAATAAAAGTTGTAAGTCAACGCAATCAAAAGATATGAACGTTTATGTCGCATATTTTGCGATTTCACAGGGGAATCAAAACCTATAGGGTACTTCCCATTGACCTAGAATCATGATATTTGGCAAAAGGCAAGGTCTCATAGCACATATATAGGAATAAATATGAAAGTTTAAAATTTGAAGTTATATCATAAAAATAATTATTTTGCTATTACAAACTTACATTTTGTAGTTGGAATGTATATAAGAACCTTATAGTCAACTACAAAGTTAAGTTTGTCTTTCTATATTTCAACTTTAGGTTTTTTTTTGACTCGCGCTCTCAGGGTTCTGTCCAACGGAACCCTCAGAGCACGAGTCCTACTCGTACTTGTCCGGTTTTATTTTATTTTATTACCAAGCCATCTTTGTCGCATTCCAGGAAACTATCCCCAAAGGAGAAGGCTTCCAACTGGCCCTCTCTTCGCTGGACATAGAGAGCGGTGAGAACGAGGCTCGTCGCGTCGGGTGTGCCAGTGCGCAGCGCTCGCTGGAGGCCGTCGCTCGGCTCGTGCATTCCACTATCAGCTCCAGGAAGCTGCACCTGGCTGGGCCGTTCAGCTACTTCATAGTGCAGGAGGTAAGGGACTAAGATAACGAGGCTCGTCATGCCGGTGTGATAGCGCGTAACTAGTGCAGGAGGTGAGAGCTAAATAAGCTTAACAGAATCAGAAAACATATATTGATCTACTGATACATTATTAATAGTAATTTTTAAACTTTCGCGATTTGAACACATGTTTTAAATGTTTATCGGGACTTATCACGTATTATTTAATTTAGGTAAAAATATGTACCTTTCGCTCGACGTTTCGACCATGTTACAATGGCCGTACGAGCTGACTGAACACTGCGGGTGAGCGAAAGGTACATATTTTTACCTAAATTAAATAATACGTGATAAGTCCCGATAAACATTTAAAACATTAGTAATACTACACATACATACATACATTATTGATACTGATTAATTCTGTTATACTCAAAACAACACACAGTGTAAACTCTTTATAACGAAACTCAAAGGACCAAAAATGTTTTTGGTATAAATAGTTATGTGAAGAGAAGAAAGAAAATTTTTAAAATTAGACTAATAGACAAAAAAGTTGGTTTACGACTAATAATAAAATAGATGCTATAAGTGTGTGTTAGTAACTGAGGTTTTTTTTTGATACAATGCAATTCAAGAGTAATGTCAAACATTGGACATAGCAACTGATTATACTAAATATTTACTGTCATCTTAATATGAGCGTATTTCTTCGTAATAATAAGCCGTGGTAGCCCATTTGGGAGATCGCTAGACTTGAAAGCGTGAGGTCGCGGTTTCAAACCCCGGGCCCGTACCAATGAGCTCTTTGGAGTTTATGTACGGATTTTCATAACACTGGCTTTTCGATGAAGGAAAACATCGTGAGGAAACCTGCATACGTACGGAGAAGAAATTTAATGCCGTATGTGAATCCACCAATCCGCACTGGGCCAGCGTGGTGGATATGGCCCAATCACCCTTTCGAGGGTAGGCTAAAAGTCCAGCAGTGGACTGTTAAAAGGCTGATTATGATTTCTTCGTAATAGAGAATGTCTGTTGTACAAAGAGTGTATCAATGTATGGGTTTTAAGGTAAACCAACCCAATTTAACTAATTTCTATGTTATAGGAAATTTTTCGATATAATGAACGACGTTATAAAGAGTTTACACTGTACTTCGCCACAAGAAAATGTAGGCACAACATCTTTTTTGACAAAAATATGTTAAGGTGGTACGATTCACCTATGGCGGGAAATTCAAATTTTAAACAGTTTTTTGGTTCTAGTAGCCAGGCCGGGTGATTATTTTTAAATAACACAGTGTTTGCGCAAAATGTTGGCTGTTCTTTACAATATAATGTACAATTATTTAACAGTAACGCACCATATTACTTACATTTGTGAATAAACCGTTTGAAACAGCAAAAATTTGATTATGCACAAATGTAAGTAATAATGGGCATTAGAGATAAATAGCTTTACATGATTTTGTAAAGAATAATAATCAATCTGCGCAAACATCATGGTTGTTTACAATAATTACCCGGCCTAGCTACAAGGACAAGAAAACTGTTTGAAATTTGAATTTCCCGCCATTTGTGCAACGAACCACCTTAATTACAAAGAACTGCCTCAAGTAACAAAATATACAGCAGGATTATTACACAAGCTGGTACTTGCTATCCCCCAGGGTACTCCTGAAGCAAGCATAGTGAAGGGCCCCCTCTGGCTGGGAGTGGCAGCGCGCTGGGCGGCCGCGGGTGGCTCCCGCCCTATCCTGGCGAGCTGCTCCCGCGGGGACGCCGCCGTGGTGCTGGGAGTGCCGCCCAAGTACCAACAGGAACCGAGGAAGTGAGTATTCTGTAGACAACTGTCTTCAGAAATTAAGATTTCGCTTCATCAAAACTCTACTCTCTCTCTTCTTTTATGAATGTTTTGATTAGACTTTTGTGAAGAAACGACCAGTCCAGGTTCAATTGTCTTCGAGATAAAACCCTTTCAAATTTGATAGATGTCATCCAAAATTAAGATTTATTTTAGTTAAAACACTCTTTTCTGTCTTTTAGCAATTATGGTCATGCTAGTTTAAGTGTGCATACCTCTATGGTTAGCTTAAAATTATAAAAAATGGTGTCATAACAAAATTTTATGTTTTATCTAAGAAACCCATGAGACCGAAATACGATTAAGTACATTTCGCTCGCAAACACAACACAACAAAGTAGCACTGATTTGCGCTTTTATCCCTGTTTTTTTTTATTCATTCAATTACCCATTTATTAAATGATGTCTGCGATACCTTGATATATAGATTTCATAATTATGAAGGAAACCGGTGAGGTACATTTTACATTACAGCTATACTTTTCGAAAAATATGATAAAAACCCCAAAAATAGAAGTAGTGAAACGCAGTTCTGTGTGTAAGCGCCATGATTTTGCTCCGCTAAATGCGACTTTAACACAATAAACCTAGGATTATGGTCATCTGTATTAATAAGCGTTGCTTAAAAGTCGGAATACCTCGCCTTAACTTGAATATGGGCCTTTAAAATTAAATACAGGATATTCAATTGACATAACATAATCATGTTTAAATGTTTATCGGGACTTATCAGGTATTATTTTATTTAGGTAGGGTAGGTATTGCCTTTATGGAGAGCGAAAGGTAGGTACATATTTTTTCATAAATAAAATAATACTTGATATCGCGAAAGTTTAAAAATTACTATAACACAATAAGATTGAAATTGGTGCATCGCGGTTTTACCCACAATATTTGCATTTTTTGGGAAAACAAATCTGATTGTCCTATATGCTAATAACAGGGTTACACCGTTTGATCACAATCAAAATATCAGCTTTTTATTTATATTACACGGGAATTACTCACGTAAGATTAAGCCGGTTACTCCGGCTATAGTTTCAACCGCATTAAACGGCCTTTTTCAAGGTGAATGCGCGCGCGCGGCTGCGTCTCGCTTTGCACGGCGTCAGTCGGATTAACCGGCGGCTTAATCATACGTGAGTAATTCCCGTGTAATATGAATAAAATGTGTGAAAACCACGTCAGTTTCAATAAAATATCAGCTGTTTCATAATTTTTTATCCTGTCGCTATGGCAATGTCTAATTTAGTCGAGAAATGCGGACTACATTCCCAAATAGGATGGTTTTCTACTTTAGGCACAGAAGACACATTATTACATGTACAGAAGATTCACTCCGCAAAATCGTTTAAATAATTAGCGACTCTTGCTACTACACAATAAAGTACAATTCAGGACGTGCGAGCGCTAGCTACCTGTAGCTATAACCTAGAAGTTGCCTCTCTGTCTATCGCGTAACTCTTGTGCGTTATCTCTGTTATCTTTTTTATGCCATAGGTGGCAAACAAGCAGACGGGCAGCCTGATGGTAAGCAGTGACCGTCGCCTATGGATACTTGTAACACCAGAGACATCAAAAATACGTTGCCGACCCTTTAGGACTCTATTAACTCGCCCTTTATTTATTTATTTATTTAGTTTATTGGCACACAAAACAAAATATGGTCAAAACAATCTAAACTTTGAGTAGACTACAAAATTTTAAACTAAACCATGTTCCTAAATATGTATACACAACATGTTTCTTTTTAATGCAGTAATTGGTAACCCCCATGTTGTAGCTTCTCAGAAACACCACGTTAGGTAGCTCATTCCACATTTTGCAGGTGTGAGGCAAGAAAGATCGTGTGAATAGCGCAGTGTGCGATTTCCACTGATTTATGATGTGTGGGTGAACTTTCAGGCGGTGGCGGCTAGTGCGTTGATAAAACCGTAACGCCGTTTGAGATCCGACAAGTCGGCTACTTGTAGCTAGGAGTGCGCCAGGCCTGACTAGGTTTCGGGAATTTTGAGCAACCCTCAAGTATATTTAAATATGTTTGTGTTGCAGTCTATTCGGCGCTGCGTTCGAGCAGGCCGCTACTCGGAGTGGGGCCTCCATTTCCCTAGACTACGTGGACTCCGCCGTGGTCACGTTACCTACCTCGCAGCGGGCGCAGTTCTTAGACGCACTCACTGCTCTGCTGGCGTAGTGGACTCTGACCTTTCATGAACTGAGACTGGGCAGCGACAGGTCGCAAGCTTAGAGGTTGTGCACTAATCACGTGAGGTATTAAGACTATACTAATATTATAAAGAGGCACAGTTTGTATGTTTGAGGTAATCTCCGGAACTGCTGATCCGATTCTGTAAATTCTTTCACTGGTAGGAAGCTACATTATCCCTGAGTGCTATAGGCTATATAGCGGACCAGGAAAGGCGCGTGCGGGGGCGTATAATCCATTGCGGTGGTGAACGGGGCACTGCTAGTAACATTTTATGACCAGCTTTTTTATGAGGTAATAAAAAATAATTTGTCGTCATGCCTAATATCAAGGAAGATATACTAAGAGGAAAGACAATAGCGGAACATTAGAGCGTAGCTCGAAAATTTGCCTAAAAACGGTGTAAACTTAGATGGCACCGTAATTTGAGCGTGCTATAGGTTGTCTCGAACTTCCGTAAGCGCTGCAGTCAGCGTACGAAAGGGTTCTACAAATTACCGTAGCGCTAGTATCGCAGTCAAGTATCGCAACATTTCAAGGGAATAAAGAAAGGCGCCATCTATTGGTTGAGTTGAGCTTCTCTTGAAATGCTGCTTTCGAGACAACCTATTATAGCACGCTCAAATTACGGCGCCATCTAAGTTTACACCGTTTTTAGACAAATTTCCGAGCTACGTTCTAATGTTCCGCTATTGTCTTTCCTCTTAATATATCTTCCTTGCTAATATCTTAGAACTTTGAATCAACAACTTTCCCTCTACCCTCTTTTTTGCTTTGCATCATTAGGTAAAATGTAAATAGGTAGTTTTTATTGCTAGATTAAAACGAAATTAATTTTGTAATGTGTAATTGACAATTCTGCATCTTGCACATGGTGCAAGAAACATGCTCAAGTTAAACAAGTGCACGTGCGAAAAGGATGCACGTAATCCTACTAATATTATAAACGCGAAAGTTTGTATGTATGGATGTTTGTTCCTCTTTCACACTGCAACGGAACAACGGATCGACCTGATTTTTTGCATGGGTATAGTTCAAGAGCCAGAGAGTGACAGGCTACTTTTCATCACTACGGGGGTGAAACCGCGGGGCGCAGCTAGTTATACGGGGTGTAAGGGGAATACTCGAAGCCAAAAGAAGGTAATTGCACTCATCATTATGAACAACTTTTACTATGGAACCAGCCCTGAAATCGTGAAAAAATTATCAGCTGTTCTATAGAAAAAGGTCATTGACACTCGACAAAATGTATGGAACAGCTGTTTTTTTTTTCACGATTTCAGGGTTGGTCCGATAGTAAAAGTTGTTCATAATGATGAGTACAATTACCTTCTTTTGGCTTCGAGAGTGTTCCCCTTACACCCTGTACATACATCCTTCTCTACTTGCACAGGTTAGATGCGATTGCAAGACTCATTGATTAATAAGTGATGTTATTAGTTCATTTTGTTGTAAATGTCTTCTTTTGTTGTGAATGTCTATTAGTTCATTAACGCATTGTTCACATGACAGACGTGCTAGTACAATGCGTGCGCTATTTTTATTTTTTTATTTTATTTTTTATGTTTATTATCTTAGAGAAACTAACGGTCTTAATTAACAAAGTTAATAATTAGCTAGAGACAAAGGGGCCATTTAAAAGTTTCTACTTATAAAAACTCTACTTTTTTCAACAATATATTTTATTCCCGACTTTATTTCAATAGTACTAAAGTTTTCGTAAAAGCAAACACAATATTGCCAAAGTATGCGCAGTACCGTCATAAGCAACGTACGTGCAAGAGAAACAAACCGGTTAAATGTTTATTTAAGAAATGACAATATACCACTTGACTGCTCATCCTTTACCCCGCATGAGGCAAAGGTTCTAACATGTCAACCTAAACTATTTCGAGCGGAACCAATCCTAGGCGCGAATTGAATGAATCACTTTTGATTCTCCAATCACAAGCGTCGAGTCGCGTCGAGTCTCCGATCACAAGCTGCCCCGCGCGACCGACGTGGCATCATTTTGCAAAAGGGAATTTTTACTACATGCGCAATGAAGTGGTTATATTATCTTTGTTATATACTCAGTAGTATGTTAATTTGCGTCTGTAATGTGAACAACGTGTAAATGAATTGTTGAATGATAGAGGACCAATGTAGAAATATTGTAGTAATTGAATTTAAATAAATTGTATAAATAAATAATATTTTTTTTCCTGATGATTTTGATGAATTTCTCTAATTATTGTTACACATGTCCTCAGAAATCATGTTAAAGTGCAGAATGCCCGATTCTCAAAATTGGGGAAAGTCAACCTTAAATTCATTTTAGAATTGGCCTTTCTGAGAATTAGAAGTTTGTAGAAGTGGCCATTTAGAGAATTGATCCTTTGTAAACTCATTTGCTATTTTGAGATTTGACATTCTGCGCTTAAACTAAAATAATTGGCTACAATATTGTTTTTCTACAAAAATAATATATCTCTTAAATAAAATGCTTATATAAACTATTTTATAAACATTAAATAATTCTGAATCATTTTTCTCCCACCAAAACTTTTTCCTAAGTCTAATTTAGAATAATGTAAGTATTAGCTATTTATTATAGGAAATTAATTCATGAAATAAAATGTATTGAATAAGAACAAATATTTTAATTTATTCAAAATATCAAATGATTCTAATGTACAAAAATTCATTAAACAATAATTATCAAAGATCTTCAAAACTATAGATTCATATGTACTAATTAAACTGTACTAAAATTATAAACTTTCAAATAAACAATGATATTGCTATACTGTTAAGACTAATTTCTCAAATGCGCAACTGAGTCACATGGTTCTTGCATTTGTAAGCAGTTCTTTTTATTGCCGTTTCTAGTGTATGTCAAATCTATAGTTTTGAACATCTTTGCAAATTATAACAAAACTTAAATACTATGGGACACAAACATAGTTATCATTTTGAGTGCCCATTTAGGTTGATCTTTAGGCACCATATGCCCAGCATTTCTCACCAACACATCTGTTAGGTTCCCCGCCTTCTTCACATAACCCGCCACCTCCTTACCCACCTTCCAGATGTACCTTGGAGCTGTTTTATACTCCTTAGAGGATACAAAGTTCAAGTTACGAAGAAAACTCTCGGTTAATGGATATGCAACTATTATATCCAGCTGTCCGTTGTAAAATAACATACGATAGTGATTTAGAAGCAATGAAATCTGCGGTGCGACAGATTTCATCATGTCCGTAGCTAAGTTTAGCGCCACTTTTTTACCGTCGCTAAACGGTTGACCGCCAACATGGACACTCCGTCTGACTTTAACATTGTTTAGTAAATCTGTAAAAACTGAGAAATCATTGTCACTTTTAGCCTCTAATAGGTTGTAGTAATTGTCAAAGCCAGTGTACGATTTGAAGAAAGAGAAATTTGCGACTTCTCCGTCCATTAGTTGGTCCAGTAACAAGTCTGCTTGCACTAAGTTATTGTTTGTTATTTCTATAGCAATTTGTTTCTGGTATTTCAAGAAAATAGCCAGTTGGTTGTCATCCAGTAGACCATGTTGATATAAGTAGTTGCCATAGTCCAGTTGGTTTCCTGGGTCACAGTACCCGTTCCCAATAGCCATACCTTGCAAATTAATTTTTTCATGATTTTTACCATTCTGCAAGTGTATTTCCATACCTAGAGACGGTATATATTTCCCAGCGTAAGATTCCCCAGTGATGTAAAATTCATTGCTCCTCAAATGGGGGAATAATGTGAAAAATTGTTGTAGACTGTTGTGAAGACTGGCGGCAACACATTCCTCAGTGGTGCAGTATCCATCAACACTGTCAGTGAAGCTGAAACCAGTTCCGACTGGGTTATCTATGAAGATCAAATGGTAATCCAATGCCCAGTGGTACTTTCTTAAAGCAAACCCATCTTTCTCAGCAATTAGAGGACCTAGTTCCGTAAAGAGTCCGAAAAGAGAACTTCCTCCGGGCCCTCCTTGGAGCCAGAGCAATACCGGCGCCTTTTCGTTCTTAGAAAAGGGCGGAAAATACCAGAAATAATGGTTAGAATTGTACTTCTCATCCACAGTAAAGAAACCGGCGTGGCTTGTAAATCCCATCTTTTTTGTTAAAGAAACTTGAGACAAGTTTTGCGCGAGCTCTATCTGACCCTTTTTAAGATAAGGTGTCAGTATAAGTGGGTCCCCGGCGTCTTTAGAAGACACCGAACCCATGTGAATTCGTGGATACGCATTGAGAAAGGTAAAAGAGCTCCCGAGACGCAGCAACATCAGAAATGTGAGCAAGAAAATGCACGTAGCAGAGCTTTGACTGAGTGCCATTGAAAATGTTTATTATAAAATCTAAATCACAGTATATATGTAATCATACATAAATATTTTTAGAGGTAACTACTAATAACAATAAACTACAGGATTTTTAAAACAAAAACAATGGAAAAGGAAACTTTGATTTGAAGTTTAATTTTTGACTTTGACAAACACTGCTTCGGATTATCCGTCTCTTTTTTTTCTTCTTTCCTCCTATTAGCTCTCATGTTTTGTTTGGGGGTTTTGGCGCCAACGTGGAAATAAACATGTCGGCTCGTATTATTTTCATAAACTTGTGTATTTTCAAGTGTTTATTTTATGTGTAATAATACTAATAATGGTGGATTATTATTTGTTAAGTGCTCGTGAACGTGTTTGAGTGTGGGCAAGTGATATAACGAGGTGAAACATGTCTTTTCGTGTTGTTTCTAAAACTCCAAGCCTCTTGTAAAGCTTCCACCATCCACCACTTTACTGGGTCATGAGTTTGAATGAAAAAAAAAAACAACTTTGTTTTATTTGTCGTGATTTGTTAGGCGGTGTGGCCTTAAAAGCTTTAGCCTGCCGGACGGGCGAATAAAAAAAAACTTGTTTTGCTTGCTTGTCTTGTCATGTCATGATAACAAGAAATTTGAAATGTCACTGCTGCGGCTGATGATAACTTGTTTTGTTGATAAAGTTGATAGATAAACCGGCAAATTCTTTATTTTTATTGACTACGTGCGGCATAAAAAGTTCAAAGGCCATCCGGTCGTCAATCAACTCGTCACATTGGATAGTCGTACGCTTAGCGACATGACGCGTTTCTTGGCCGCGGTACTAATCTTGCAGATTTTTTCTGCGGAAGGATTCCTTCATCGATATCCAAAGATAGAGCTCGGTCCACGTGATGACGGTGACTCGGGGAAGCCCCTGTTCCTCACGCCGTACGTGGAGAGTGGTAACATCACGGAAGGCAGGCGCCTCGCTCGCGTACCCTTCACAGAGAGTCTTCGTATCAAGAGCTATGCCGGTTACTTCACCGTCAACAAAACCTACGACTCTAACCAGTTCTTCTGGTACTTCCCGGCGATGATTCCGAACGGCAAGGACGCTCCGGTGATCGTGTGGCTACAAGGAGGCCCAGGGGCGACCTCCCTCTACGGCCTGTTCACTGAAAATGGCCCTTTGAGGGTCAGAAAAGGTAAATTCGAAAGGAGGAAGTACAACTGGGCGCTGAGTCACCACGTCATTTACATCGACAACCCTGTGGGCACAGGATTCAGCTTCACCAAAGACCCGAAAGGATATTGCACAGATGAAACCCAAGTCGGTGAGCAACTGTATTCAACTCTAACCCAGTTTTTCCAGCTGTTCCCTGAATTGCAGCCGAATAAATTCTTTGTTACTGGAGAATCGTATGGAGGGAAATACGTCCCAGCGTTGGCCTACACTATTCATAAGAAGAATCCGTCAGCTAAAGTAAAAATCAACATGAAAGGCTTAGCCATCGGGAATGGTCTCAGTGATCCAGAGCATCAGATGGTTTACGGTAAATACTTGTATCAACACGGCCTCATCGATTGGAACCAAGCAAAGGTTTTCCAAGACTACGAAGCCAAAGCTATAGACTTCATAAAGCACCAGAAATGGGATGACGCCTTCGAAACATTCGACACTCTTCTAAACGGTGACATGATTGGAGGAAAAAGCTTGTTTGCGAACATGACCGGCTTTGATTTCTACTTCAACTACTTGCATACTCGAGACTACACACAGTATGAAGACTTCGGTCCTATGCTGCAGAAGAGTAACGTACGAAAATCAATCCATGTTGGTAACCTAGAATTCCACAACGGAACAGAAGTGGAGAAGCATTTAAAGCAGGACGTCATGAAATCAGTTGCACCTTGGATATCGGAGCTTTTAGACCATTATTACATTGTTATCTACAATGGACAACTAGACGTCATCGTAGCATATCCCCTCACAGTCAACTATCTCAGAAACCTGAACTTCACCGGTGCCGAAGAATACAAAACTGCTAAGAGATACATTTGGAAGGTCGACGGGGAAGTAGCCGGGTACGTCAAACAAGCTGGGAAACTTGTGGAGATCATGGTCAGAAATGCGGGCCATATGGTCCCCGGAGACCAGCCTAAGTGGGCGTTGGATCTAATTACCAGGTTCACTCACGAAAAAACTTTTACACACCCTAAGAAACCTCATATAGGATACTAGAAATAATTTACTTGTTTTTGTACTAAGACCGGTTTGCTCAATGATTTTGAATGTCGTAGATCTGGTTTTACAAAAAGGTTAGAACTTAGAAAACTGGATCCAGATTAGATGCAAACCTAGAATCTCTGTACTTACCAATAATTGTATTACTATGTAGCCGATTAGCAAAAAAAATATTCAGGTTTTATCAGTATCAGCTTATTACATTCCCACTGCTGGGACATAGCTCTTCTCTCAGAGAGAGAGAGGATGGGCTCATCTACAATGCTGTCTCAATGCATGTTGTTGAATATCATATTATGTTTTTGAACTTTTGATATTCTTGGACATACCGGTTTCCTCACTATGTTTTCCTTTGCCGTTGTTTGAGCGAAGGCAACGGAACTGCACAAGTCCGAGGATCAAACTGAACTGGGTGCCGTGCATGAGCAGCATTGTAGAATGGGAAACTTGGCACACGGTCCGTCAAAGATACCTAAAAATAAACCATTTTACAAATTACATAATTTTTTATGTTATTTGCTGGTACCTATTCAGGTTTCTTATAGGTATAAGTTATTTGGTATTTGCACTATCTACGTATGCAACCTTACGATAGTTTTAACAGCACAAGGTGCTCCTTTTTATTGTTAGACATTCTTTAGTAATTAAATGTGATACAATACATGTTCACCAATGACCTTAGACTGTAGGTATAGTAAGTATGACTAACAATAGGCAAGTTATTAGTAGGTATACTTTAGTAAGTTTTTCTAATCGGGTTGAAATAAAATTGATGTTTTATCACAGCATTGTTTTATTTACTACCTACTTGAATGTATGTGTATGGTCTAGGAAAAATAAGTTACCCGTGAAATCACTGATCTTTGGATTAAATAGATTTAGGTGTAACCATCAATTGTTTCGTTCAATGGTTTTATATTTTTATGAGAAATGTTTATTTATTTATTATTTTTTTTTTTTTTTTGCATATAATGGGTTTACAAAAGTTACAAGTGTTGTGTGGAAAGAATGGTTGTTTCACAGTGGCATGCGTTCACCTAAAGATTTTTACCACCAAATTATTTTATGCCAACTGCACAGTGACAAGCAAGTCGCTCGCCTGATGGTGCGCATCACTTGCTTACTCAGAATTTTGTACGGTAGAGCCACCTAGAATTTCAAAATTTCACAGTAAACAAAATATTTTACTATGTGGTTGCAATGCATAACGCTATGATATTAGAGAGATCAGTCGACCTGAGATATTAGATGCTAAATCTATTTCACAGGGTACATTCCACTCCCATCATAGTATATCTTAATGCCTTCAATCCAGAGCCCAGTATACTGTAATGTTAGGGCACTACGGATTCTTAGAATAAAACAATGATAAAAACGTGGGTCAGCACAGTTCCTAAATAAACTGTGATGATATTGTACTGTTATCAGAAACTGGAGAAGTTACTTGTTATAAACAGTGAGTGTTAGAGGCTTCCTTGTTCAAACAAACAATCATTAAGGCTGACCAAATAGGTCAATGAGGATGACAGATATAAAACTGCCACACACCTATAGTGTACAAACCATTTCTTTTGTGCATAGTATGTATTTAAAAGGTATCTGATGTACATGAATTATTATACCTTTTTTTGATGTATCAGTCATGTCTGCCTGCTATATTAATTATAGCAGAGGTTCGAGGTTTGATTCCTGGCTGGGCAGATGTTGGGATGTTGAATTAAATTTTAAGTGCCCAAACGCAGAAGGCAGTTTCACTACCAACAGGCTATCTTGTTATACAATTGTATACACTACAATCAACTACACGGACTCACTGTTGAAATCCTCTCGTACTCCCTTTCGGTTTGTCTGAGACCTAAAAATATAACTGCACAAAGTTTTTTGCCTATAGGGTAGCGGTAGCCTATACAGGATATAAGCTACCTCCATACCAAATTCCATTAAAATCTGTTCAGCTGTTACGGAGTTGAATGCAGGGAAACACACACTTTTTGCAATCTCTACATAGTATAAATTGTAGTCGCTTTCCGCGTCTGTCTGTATGGCCGCTAACTCCTAAACCACGCTACGAATTTTGATGCGGTTTTCCCCATCAGATACATTTTCAAGGAAGGTTTATATATAACTAGCGACCCGCCTCGGCTTCGCACATAAATTACATCCGTGCGAAGCCAGGCGGGCAGGTCGCTAGTTATTATAGATATTAGTGTTATTTCTTCCTACTTTTACTATTGGTAGTCAAAGAAATTTAACCTACCTTTTAGGTCTGAATTCTTTGGGGGTAGTTTTGATTATAAATGACAGTCTAACATCACAGTTATCAAATGTCAGTTTTATTAATTAATCCTAGAATTTGTATGTATTTGGACATGAGCAGCGCCTACAATGTACACAATACAAACCAAACTATCTCTTAGTCGTAGGGGAACTTACAAAATATGTTAACACTCATTGTGACAGAAAACCTGCCATTACAAGAAGGAATGAAATGGTAAACTTAATCTATCGGCCTTCAATGTATGTAGACAGCTCTATTTCTTCAGGCAGCTCCGTGATGTTGACGTCGAAACGATCTTGGACTTCGTTCAGGATCTTGGCATCATTTTCATCAGATACCATGGTGATAGCGAGACCCTTGGTACCGAAACGTCCAGCTCGAGCCACCCGATGCAGATATGTGTCAGAATCCTCAGGCATGTCGTAGTTGAAGACGATGTTCACTCGCTCGATGTCCATTCCTCTTCCAAACAGGTTGGTGGCGACTAGGATGCGTTTCTGGAAGTCCTTAAACTGCTGGTAACGCGATAGACGCTCATCTTGGGTCATGTTTCTGTGTATCCCAATGGCAGGGAAGTTCTGGTCTGTCAATAGTTGAGCGAGGGCTATGCACCGCTGCACAGACTTTACGAATATCACAACCTGGTTGAACTCCAGGACATCGAGAAGCTCAAACAACTTCTTGTTCTTCTCATTTTCCTTCAATTTAACATAATGTTGCTGTAGACCGTGCAATGTCAGCTTGGCTTCGTCATCTACATACACTTCCATGGGATCTTGCATGAACTTCTTGCACACAGGTCGGATCTCTTTGCTCAATGTGGCAGAAAACATCATCACTTGCTTACCGTGAGGGGTATTGCGGAATATCTCCTGCACATCCCGCCTCATGTCCAGAGATTCCAACATCTTGTCACATTCATCCAGAATGAAGTGTTTCAAATGCTTCAGATTTAATTTCTTACTGTTGACTAGCGCCAGGATTCTGCCCGGAGTTCCCACGACGATGTGCGGACATGCAGTCTTAAGTACCTCCTCGTCCTTCTGGATGGGCATACCACCGAAAAATACTGATACTCTGACGCCATTCATGTATTTGGAAAACCGCTCATATTCTTTGCTGATTTGGAAAGCGAGTTCTCTCGTGTGGCACATTACGAGCACGTAGACGTGATTTTCAGATGGCTCCAGCTGTTGCAGCGTCGCGAGCACGAAGACTGCCGTTTTGCCCATACCGGACTTCGCT
Source organism: Agriopis marginaria (assembly GCA_932305915.1). NCBI lineage: Eukaryota > Metazoa > Arthropoda > Insecta > Lepidoptera > Geometridae > Agriopis > Agriopis marginaria. The sequence continues at coordinate 1,606,640 of OW029935.1, forward strand.
TGACACAGGATATCCATACCGAGTACGGCTTGCGGAATACATTCATGTTGAACTTCCGACGGATGCTCGAAACCACAGTCTACGATGGCGCGCAGGATCTCGGGCTTTAGGAGAAAATCTCTGAAGCCGGAGCTGTGGATTGATACGTAGGATCCCTTAACCTCTTTCTTTGGTGCCGCTTCCGACGCTCCCTCCGTAGTTTGCTGTTCTGCCTGTTCTTCGTCTTCGTAGTCGAGAAGATCGTCGTTGTCCGCCATGGTTTAAAGGTTTTAATATGATTTGCTGCTAAAAGGTAGCAGTAAAGCACGTGAAATTTATTTAGAAAATTTTATTTCACAATAATGGCGGCTTGGTGGTAATTTTTGGCGTCAATTTTTTTTTAATGACACTTATTTCTTAGTTGCCAGGTCTGATGGTTAAATTTTCTCCTATATTGATTTCCCTCCAAAAGATATCCAAAATATTTTTAATTTTTGTAACACAGATCAAAAGTGGTTACGCGTAATTTAAATAGAAAACCTTCAAAATGTTGAATAGTAGTTTTATGAAACCTTAGCTAAAAAACAAGGGCGATATTTATGAAAAAGCCCCGAAAATAATCATTGTCATTTATGTTGCGTAGTGAATAATTTGATTGTTTGAAAATCATAAAAATATACTGTTTCATGGTATGAAAAACACTTTGAAAAACTAGCATAAAATAGTATGTTTCATTTTTTCACAAATGTGAAAACGAGATAACAACATAGTGGAGAGCATGATACCTACTACCCAAAGGGACGGAACGCTTCAAACAGATAAAACGAGCAGAGCGAGAGGTACCACGTTTAGCCATTTGTCCCTTTCACACTACATGTCTTATATACAATGACGTTCATGAACACGTATTAATGTGTGGTGTTGCCACTGTTGGAAAAATATTGTAACCGTAAATTTGGTATTATTTTGGGTAGTACGTAATTTGAACAGCATCATTTTTAAATAGTTAATTTTTATTTCTGAAACATATCTAAAAGAAAACTCCCGTGATTATTTAGGGTGCATCCGTTTATTATTGTAGTGATATAAAACAAGGAATAAATAAGTATATACGTGTGTTGAGTACTGCTGCCACCTATTCGACGGGTGCTATAAGGCTGATTGGTGACAGCAAGCTAGTCGCCAATAAATTACAAAGTCTCGAGCACCGCCGTAAAGTAGCTTGTCTGTCTATTTTCTACCGGATATATTTCGATGAGTGTGAGCAAAAGCTTCATGACCTTATTCCATCCTCCCCCTTTTACTACAGGACAAGTAGAAGGACTGCACACTATCACCCCTTCCACGTGGAAATTCCAAAAATTCGAACACAACGATTTGGGTCATCTTTTATGATACTGTACTGTCCAAGAATGGAACTCCCTGCTATTCTCCTTGTTTCCTGAAAAGTACAATCTAGGCATCTTCAAGACTAGAGTGAATAGATTTCTTCTAGATCAACGTGTTCCATCCTCGGCCACACCGTTGCTTACCATCAAGCGAGTTGGTGGCCAAACGTAGATATATTCTGTATAAAAATATAAAAAGTATGAAAATTAATGAGGAATTTGTAACAGTGATTATGTCAACACTAGAAAGGGACAAATGGCTAAACGTGGTACCTCTCGCTCTGCTCGTTTTTTCTGTTTGAAGCGTTCCGTCCCTTTGGGTAGTAGGTATCATGGTGGAGAGTCTAGAATAAGTAGTTTCGCTACTGGCCACTAGATGGCATATAATTTTTATTTTTTAGTCGCACATAATTATAATAGGTATTTTCCTAAAATTGTACCTATTATTTAAAAATATAGTCTATCGTGAATATAGTCAAGTATGACCAACTATATAGATGTCAAACGTAGGTATGTCTTTTTGTGTCGTTTCCAAAACTCCCTTGAAACTAGAAAGTAAATTATTCACTACTTTACTGGATATGACTTAGATTTGACCGTGACTTACTTTGCTTGACTTTACTCTAACAAACAAGTCATAGTCACAGGACTATGACCTGTTTGACGATGTTTACTAAAACTTGAAAATATTTCAATAATTGACACTAGCAAATGCACGAGACGTGCGACGCCAAAATCGTTTTAAAAGGAGATAACCTCCTATCATAGAATATTAAGGGTACAGAAAGTCAGCTCCGGCTGATTTGATTTTAATTACCTACTCGCCGTAGCGCTAGGGTTGGCAAAGCAACTATAACGTTGTGTTTATCGGGTGAAACTATAATTACGTGTAGTGCCCTCGCGATTGGCGTCGACTGATTCGATCCGAGATCGCTGTAAGTGCGCTTCTTTGTGTGCGTGCGCCTGTTTACGCTCGATGATGCAGCTGACCTTCTGTACTTCTGTGCTCCTAGGTTTTTGAAGGTCTATGACGTCAGTCGTCACCTTGAAGATGAATAATTAAAAACTGTTTTATGTTCTGAAGATTATTTTATTTGTAATCTACAAATTAAAGTATATTATTCCTAGACATTTTATTGACTTATTAAATAATAAATATCTAAATAGGTAGATACACATTTATTGATAATACCTACTCAAGTAGAAGAAAACTCATTTCAACAAATCTACTCTACATTTATCTAAAGGTTTTCTAAATAAAGAGTATAATTATGCGGTTGTACAGTAGCTACAGTAGGTAGAGGTTGAGTACCTATTTCCTTTCATTACTGTTCTGTGCATAATCTGCCTCAGTTCTGTGTACCTACCTACTAGATGCTACCCAACAAGTTGTTTATTTAGAAGCCTAGAATTACTCTTTAATTTCATGAACATAAATATCCATAGATGCAGAGGTAGAATTTTGGCTACATTGCAATTAACTTATTATGTAGAGTTGAGCAGAGATAATTGTAATAGGTAGGTACATAGATCAGTCTGAAACCAACTAACCTCCAGTGGAAAAATATAGTTGAAAAAAAACAGATGAATTTAATATTACAAATTGGCTTTTCAATTATTTCGAACCAAGTTTACATAAATGTCAAATTTCAATTATTGTATTACTCGCTAAAAGTGCTAAAACAGAAACTCAACAGGAAACAGAATATATTTTTCTAAGGTTGGCAAAAACACTCCTTCTGGTGTTGCCTGTTATAAAAGTTTTTTTTCTAGCATTTCTTACGTCTTATAATACTTTGTCAATAACATTACAAATATTGCTTGAGCGTCTCGATGATGGAGATCAGAAATGGGATATCATCCCATAATAATATCGTCGCAAGAAAGGCAGAATTACTGAAGCGCCAAAATAGGCATATTGAGTTATATAGATATTCGGAATCAGCGTTTTTTTCTGCGTCGGTCAGTCTGGGTCCCATAGCGATACGAGCACTATTTTGGCGTTTCAGTAAAAGGAAAAAAGGGGTTTTTTCATCAACCAGAGTCCTTAAACGACACTTTTTTGGCATTTTACTCGTGCCTGTCACCTAAGTAATTTTGTTTTCCTGCAATAAATTACAAGTAAATTTGGCTTCCGGCAATTTAAAAGCTAATATTTTATAAGCATTTTTGAGTTATAAGTAATTTTGATTGCTATAAATATTTGAATCAAATGGCGGTTAAGGAATTTTGCTTTACTGTAAATATAAGTCATTTTTACTTAAGCGCCACTATAATATCACAAACCAGCAGTCCATTTATTATGGTTTGTACTTCTGGACATAGAAAATGACATATTAATAAAAGTTTACCTTGACGTCATCGAAATTCTTGTGCTGGGAAAAAAGTTATGAATTAAAAACGAAAAAAAAAAACTTAAAACGGCTTTTTCTCGAAATGATCATTTGGAGCTTCAGTAAATTTGCCTTTCCTGCGACGATATTATGCCTACATAAGTTCGGCCACTGTAATTGTGTTGTAATGTGAAGGACAATAATCTAAAAAGTTTCTTTTTCTTTACTAGGGTAGGCACAGAAAAAAGTTTTTTTTTTCTCTTCTGTGAGGGTAGGTATACTTGCCTTATACTATAATATAGAGAATAGGTACTAGCGAAAGGAAACTTTTCAGATTTTATTCTTTATACTAGCGACCCGACCCGGCCTCGCACGGGTGTAAGTTTTATTGTAGTTTACCTATACTTATATAAACCTTTCGTGAAAAATTATCTAACTGATGGTGAAAACCGCATCAAAATCCGTTGCGTAGTGTAGCGGATATACTGACAGACACGGAGAGCGAGTTTTTTATACGCATTTTATGTAAAGAAGAGATTTGTAAAAACCACGCAGTGGTGTTGCCAGTGTTGAATGTTAAATGTTGTCTCTAGCATTTTTCTGTATATGGCTTGAGAGGCTCGAAGTTAGCATTTCCACTGAGGCACGAGTCTACGAAGTTCTGCACGGTATGAGTGGTGATCTCTGCCCCGAAGGCCATGGTGGCGCGCCGGAGCCGAGGGAAGTCGATGGAGGTGAGGAGCGGCACGGCGTCTTCGAGGCAGGCGTGCTCGCGGACCATTTCAGCGCTCTCCGTGCCATCTACACCTGTGCAAACAGATGCATTTTCATTATAATACCGCATCCATACATACATAGATTTTTGTACCGGTTTCTCCCAATTCGACTTACTGAAAGTCTAACTTCATTTCCAGAGATGTTACTAGCTAGCTGTTGTAAGCTAGCTGGCTGGCTTTCTAGCTGGATAGCTGTTTTAAGCAAGCAATTCAGTCAAGCCGAATAAATATATCTTGGGGCAAACTCAACCAAAAAGTTATATCGCGTAAATTTCGATGCAATGTTTCGTTTTTTTTTTTTTGCGTCTATCTTATTATCTTTATAGTTAGCATTATATTATGGTCTTTGACTTCAAGAGTTTGTAGTCACAGGCAGGCTTTTTTGAACCTTTTGCTATTGCTGCCAGACAGCCTTAGAAAGCCGATGATCTTATATATAGTTCTAACATCTGTTTAACCACCAGCAGTGCAAGTACCGTTCTTTATCGATCATCAAATTTGACAGTTGAAATCGTCAAATTCGATAAAATGCCATTTGATCAGTACTTGCTATGATCGATTCTGTGGCTTTTTTTATCGATTTTTACGTTCGATAAAGAACTGTACTTGCACTGCTGATGCTGTAACAATATAATAGAAAATAATAGCATGGAATGGCCACACGTCAATACGACACGACATTAGTCGTGCTTGTGGAACACATACCAATAAGGGAACGCTTTGGCGAAACACGCTAAAAACGTCGAACGTGTGTCAATTAATCCATTTATCTTTCAACTAGTCTCACCAATGAAGAACATGCAGTGCTTGAAAGGTTTCTTCCTGACTCTGTGCCTGGAGGTGGGGTAGTCGAAGTCCATGGTCTCATCATCAGAGCTGTTCTGGTGCGGGCAGAAGCCTGGGAACTGAATACTGCACTCCTCGTAGTACGACTCGGCTGACGGAGTCAGAACCGATTCTGCGAATTCTATCTCGGAGTCTTCGTCATCTGGGGAAAATAAGCGTTCATGGAGAATTTGGGGTAAAAATAAACAAGCATGTGGTTAAAGACTTATTTATCGCTTTTAGGCGCATATGCTGAGAGAGACCAAATAAGACATACCTAACCATTTAAAATATTTAATTGAGTACTAAATTGAAAAGTCCATAATACAAGTATTCCTAGTAGGTACCTACCTACATATTTTCAAGATATTTTTTATTTTTTTTTACTATTATGACAATAAATAATATTCTATTGTTGTTTCAAAGAATAGGTATAACCTTCGACAAAAATAAAATGAATGGACGGGCCCTAACCATTGAAATTGCTCAGTAAAAACGAGTCAAAACCGTCGGACATATACTTCAACACCTAATTATAAAAATTTACAGTATATTTGTTACAAAAAATAGATTCCGGTTTTATTTGTGTATTTACACTTCGGGAAAGCATATGAATGCATAATTTTGACAGATGTTTCGTTATCGCGTAACAATAGACACGTGCTGTACTTCCTACGGCTAGAGATCGACTGAAACGAAATGAGAGCCGGCGCTCATTTTGTAATCTTCAAAAATGCGCTTCTACTGGGCCTGTCCATTAATTTTATTTTGGTCGAAGGGTATAACACTGTACCTACTCAGTTCGTCACCCAGGCTAAGAACACCTAGTAGATCATGTCAACGAAACCAACTGTCAAATAAATCATGTTTCCTTACCAATAAACAGCACAACGGCTGGGTGTCTAGCCATTTTCAGTAGGGCCTGTTCGGTCAGAACCGACACCAAGCGCTGGGCCCACGGAAAGTTCTGAAAAAAAAGGAATCTTTCATTAACTTTTTGCAGTTTTTGGACTTTACTAGAACACAAATCGCAGAGATGATTGTTTATAGAGAGATATGAAGGCAGGATTTGTGCTACATGAATCCCAAATAATGGAATAGGATAGATATGAAGATCCGACGATGGGCTGATGTACCCACGTACCTATTCATTCCCACGGGCTAATAATTAATTAAAAAACAATAAGCCCAACTTGACTACCCAACTAACCCAACAAAAACACTAAAATCATGTTATGGGAAGAGCTCTGGTACTTCCCAGGGTTCAACTTAAGTTAGCAGTTATTATACTTAGTAGGTTTTTTCTCTTTTGTGTGCGACAGACTCATACCTATTATTACTATAAAATATGAGTCCGAATATGACATCCCAGATATAAAAACAAAACTAATAACACCTTACACATCAAAATGTATATCATCAAATGCTATCGGAGGTAATATTATATAAACATTTAAAATACAAACATACGTACATACATACATTAGAAAAAATACTCTTATTCTTGAGCAGTCGGGTAAAAAGGTTCTTACCAAGGCGAGAGGATCAGCCATTAGATGCCTACGCCCGTCAGACGTCAGCACGGTCCCTGCAGCGTCTGTGATCACCAGCGCCGGGATGCCACCGACACCCAGAGCAGCTGGCAGCTTCAGTCGGGCTTCGCTGGCTTCCCACGGGACTGACAGGGCTCCGGCAGCTGTCACTGACTGGACTGTACGATTGTACGACTGCTCGCTTCTGCAGAAGGAAAGTGTTTGTGAGATTAGATGATGATGATTATCGTAATTCGTAATAGAATATGTCATGATTTTTTCGTAAATTAACAAAAGCTAGTTAATCATGCTATAAACATTCTAAATGTTATATGTTACATCATGTTTTTACATAATATAATCTAGGATCTAGGAATTTTGTTTTGTACTTGTCTTTTTAAATTCATAATTTATAATCATATCCAAGTATATTTAAAACAGCGCTCATTTCAAGTCCTCCGGTAAACTAAATAAAAGTTGAAACCAAACTATCAGTAATCTTGTGCGTTTAGTCGCTATTATAACGACACTATAGTTTATGTCGGTATAACCTAGTATAGTATATTTCTCTATGGTATAACTCAATGTACCTACATAGCTAAACTCAACGCATTTTGTTTTTTTAAGTATTTACGAGTATTAAACTTTTAACGGATTTTATTGCGTGTGTTTGTTTAGTTTTAGGGCACTTTCATCGTGTATTTTGCAGACCCAAACATAATTTATGTGTTTGTAAATAAAAATCAGTGATTAGGTACACCCAATAAGATGCAACGGCGCAATTTGTCATCGTCACAAATGACCATTTTTGCGCTCAACTTGTTAGATTAGATACGTGACTGCATTGCAGGATACTAACATTGAAACTCCCGACGCTAAAATAAATCATAACTTTTTAATATTCTATGAACACCATACAAAAAGCGATAAATCCGAAATGGCGTCATTCCAATGGCTATAATGCTAATGTATGGCGCAGAACAGGGCTCAGTAACGAGATGGCGTTTTATGAGTTTGCCCGATTTCCCAGTTTACCCCGAGATCCCATGTTTACCCCCGGAATCTGCGGGATTGTTAGGCTATAATATCAATTGGAGATAGGAAGTGTTTTCGTAATCTTTAAAAATATAAAAAAAAAGAACATTCATAATTCACGCCGGGTTTAGTAGGTTTCATTTTTGAGTGTGCAAAAACTATGTACACATAGATACTTACATAGATATTTATATCACATACTTTCTAAAATAACAATGGTATTATTACTACGTTTTGATTGTCTCGATTTGTCTGTTAGGTACAATTACATATTAATATCATCCCAATGAGCTAAAAACTTGAAACTTTAAGCATCGTTCAGAACTAATAGTCAATGCATTTTTTTTTTAAATATTTAACTATTAAATACTAAAAACAGGGTAAAATAAATTTATAGTATACTAGCGGTCCGCCCCGGCTCCGCACGGGTATAGTTATATAGCCTATTAAAATAGCCTATATTATTCAGTGATAATGTAGCATTCAAATGGTGAAATAATTTTTAAAATCGGTCCAGGGGCCTTACGGACAACAGCTAATTGCGGCACCTAATCCGCTCAGTTGGAAAATCACGCGAACGTGAACCTTATCGCGCCCAGATACTTCCCCTGTACCTACTTTTTGAGCCAATTCGTTACAAACATACTTACATACAGATCTTTCCTCTTTATAATATTATAGTACGTATAGATTTTGTATAGTATACGTACATTAGAATTAAACCTATCTATCATAGAGTGTCTTTAAAATAAACACAGGCCTTCTGGTCCTGTCCATTCCGCCACTTCAATTGCTCATTGCTCAATGAATGTGAATTAATTCTCATTTATCTCAGCCAGATAGCCCGGGATCCCTTTAATCAAGCTAGTGAAGACCCTCTTGGAGGGTGTGTAGATAGGAGATAAGAGTCCCTTTGCAATGTTAGTGTGTAAAATGTACTGAAGGGATTTGGTTACATTAGGGTTTCGAACCACTTGCAATCATTATGTTAAGTCACCAACAAACTAGAAAGGGACAAATAGATATACCTAAGTACTTTCAAAATCGACAAACGCATATTTTGTAACTGCGTTATGTCACTAAAAGCGTTAATTTTTAAATTTTTATCCGCGAGGGCCTTTAATTATCTTCTGGATCTATATATATTTTTTAAGGTTGTTGGTCTTCCATTGAAATAAATAAATAAAATCGATACTTAGGCACCTTATAAGTTTAGTATGTATATAGGAAAGATAAAGTGGTTTTCATAAATTTTATTTATATGACACGGAAATTACTCACGTCAGTCTTCTTAACCAGCTTAATCATACGTAAGTAATTCCCGTGTTAATCATCATCATTTCAGCCGTAGGACGTCCACTGCTGGACATAGGCCTCCCCCATCGATCTCCAAAAGGGCCAGTTGGAAGCGGCCTGCATCTAGCGTTTCCCTGCGGTCTCTTTTAGGTCGTCTGTCCATATTGTGGGTGGACGTCCTACGCTGCGCTTACCGGTCCGTGGTCTCCATTCGAGAACCTTTCGGCCCTATCGGCCATCTGTTCTGCGTGCGTATTAGTATAAATAAGCTGGCTTGTAGAATTTTTGTTAACGTACGTAGAAATTGCACAAGCTAAGACATGTACCCACAGATTAACCAAATTAAATCTAAAGATAGAGGTGTTCTAATAAGAAAACTTTTTTCCAGAGTTGCTATCAGTTTCATACAGACAATACGAAAGTGGCTCCTCCAAACAACTCAACAAAATAAGCAGGTTCCTCAGTAGCTATCCGTGCGCAAAGTCTAGACTAACTTTAATGCTAATTCGTTCCGGAAGTGGCAGCCCTGCGTCCGGAAGCCGGGTGGTGCAATGAATGAGAATTAGTCCCGGATTAAAGACACGTCCGGGATTCCGGGATAATTGCACGAAAGAATGAACGCAGTTGTTTGTTTGTGGAATTTAGCGTGTGGCACGTTGGAATAAATACTTCACAACATATTAATGTTGTCTAGGCTATGTACCTACCTAACCTTGAATTAATTAATGTGACTTTAAATATGTACCAACATTTAATTTTAAGTGTTGATATTAACAACCAATTATTAAGTATGACGAAAAAAGCAAAAAAATACGGACCTAAAGATCTTGATATTTTAATCTCAGGTTTCTATTGCTCCGTAATATATTAAAAACATATTTTGTTGCGTTAAAAGTCGACATCAAATGTCAGCCTTTTGTTTAAAAAAAAAATGCAGTGTTCTCTAAAGCACAATTTCATGTTTCCATATAAAACGTTGAATGCCACTAGCGAGTGAGCATTTGCCGAAGTATTGTACCTCCTTTAACTGATTCTACTTTGTAGTGCCTAATGCGAAAAGTTTAAGCGCTGCGCCATCAAAGTGAATGCCAAACTTTGTACATTTGGACACGAGGTTGATTTGTAACTTTAGGATTTATGTTCATGTTTTGATTTTAGTTGGTCATTGATTTATATTGGTAGAGATATATTATGTTATATTAACTTATCGGTGATGCCATGGAACGGAATACTCACAAGGATACGTAAGGACAACTCACACCGGATATTTAAATTCACCATTTATCTGCTCGACCAAGAATCGAACCCGGACCTTTGCTCAAAAAGCAGGCGCACTGCCTTAACACAGGCAACAGTTTTGCATTTGCCATTGTAACTCACCGAACAATAGCCGAAACTAGCCGAAATACAACATAACATTTGAGTTCACTCATTAAGCCCGCCAAATTTCAGAATACTGCCAACATTACGCCGGAAATTCATTCCGGTGTTGCCATCAACGCTGAGATATTCCCGCCATCAGTTTCCCGCGCTTCATTGCGCCCGCCATAAACCAAAATGGCTGACACCGGGTTCCTTTCCAAAGTAATTTTGTAAAATGATGATTACGTCAGTAATGGTTGGACAGAAATCAATCGCATTGAATGATAAACTAAATAGATAGCTCCGTGTTTTTCAGGGAGAAAGATAATATAGCTATTACCTAATAATAATTTATCATTATACACTATTTCATGATGGGGACCGATGGGGAAGAAAGGTTCTGGAGTGGAGACCACGAACCGGAAGACGCAGCGTAGGGAGGCCTCCCACTAGATGGACCGACGACATTGTGGAAGTCGCGGGCATCCAGTGGATGCAAAAGGCAGACTGTCGTTCAGTGTGAAGGTTAAAGGGGAGGCCTATGTTCAGCAGTGGACGTCTTCTGGCTGATGATGATGATAATGATGATTATACACTATTTCAGCTACCTAGTAAGTACCTACCCAAAAAAGTTAGTAGGTAAGTGACAAATATAGGTACAACCTATAATCATAGGTTTCTTCTAGGCAAGCGTGCTCCATCGTAGGCCGCATCATCGCTTAACATCAGGCGAGTTGGCGGCCGCTTGGCCGCCAACTCAAGCCTATTTATAATAATCAAGCCTATTTATAATAATAATAAAAAACCTATCTTCTTCCATACCAATTTTCATAAAGTTTGGTAAAGTCTACACGCAAGTGACTTAAACGCAAGTAGCAAGGATGAAACGAACACTGCATTTTCTATAAGGTACCTACCTAACAGTAATTTTTCCACGTTTCATGATAGTGCTCATAAAGCCGTACTAACAGCGTTGCCACCGGCTACCGTACCCGGGTACACGGTTACTGGTTATGACCCAAGTTTATTAGAAAGGGGGAGGTTAATCGTCAGGAAAGGTTATTTATTTTGTTGTTTTTTGCTCGGGATTATGTTCCATGATTTTTGTAGGCAATAAGATAAGAAAGATGTATGGTTGAGGCAGATAAGGCTTTCTGTTTTCGGAAAATAAAAGCACGAAGAACGGAAAAATATATTATTATGCGAAATATATAAAATATGTACCTTAAAATATATAATGTTTTTTTTTTTTTTTTTTTTTTTTCTGGGCAAGTGCCTTTATTAACTAAACAAAATACAAGCTAAAACTAAAACTACAAATACTGTTAGACTGCCCATAGACCGTTGAAGGTCTAAAGACAATCCAAATGCTCAAGCCCACTACCAGTTGGCAGCGTACCCAGCATGCTGGCGGCATTACCAATTTGAATGGCAATGCTTATGCGTTGAGCCAGAAACACGCCAGCATTGGTGGTAGCATATAATGGTTGTTTGGCGACCGCAAATCGTATCTGGGGTCACGTTCGTGTGATTTTCCAACTGAGCGGATTTAACGTTAGTTTGGTGCCGCAATAGTACCTAGTTCTTTGTCCGTACGGACCCTGTACCTAGAGTCTGTAAATCTGTGTACCTAAAATCTAAAAAAATATATGAAAATGTGGCCAATTTTTTTTAATTCATAGTTATAGGTAGGTACTTACCTATCCATGTAATCGGTCATCTCATCACCATCAGTCAAATTCTGACGATGTCGTCAAACCGTCAGTTTCCCTTTTAATCGCGAATCTATTTCTTGCAAAGGGCAGAGTTGCATATTGGATGAAAGTAGATTTGCTTGCGTTGCATAATCAGGCAGTTTGATTACAGGACGGCTTTGCTGGGGGCAACCTTTAGATCTGATAAGGGGTAGGTATATCAGGATTCAGGCCTGCTTGATTTGGATATTAAAACGACCTGCCCGCTTCCTTGTTTCCTGAGAGATATAATCTGGGCCTTTTCAAGGCCTGAAAGAAATTGGGTATAATATGATCTAAGTCTGCGTGCTTCATCTTCGACCACATCGTCGCTTACCAACAGGAGATCCGGGAGGCCTACCGGGAAGAGATGGTGGTCAAACGCGGAGTTATCCGCGTAAAAAAAAACTTTTGTAATTGGCGTATTTGGCCTTTATAAAGTCACTAGCGACCCGCCCGCCCGACTTCGCACGGGTGTAATTTACGTGCGAAGCCGGGGCGGGTCGCTAGTATACATATAAACCTTCCTCTTGAATCACTCTATCTATTAAAACAAAACGCTTCAAAATCCGTTGCGTAGTTTTAAAGATTTAAGCATACATAGGGACGGACAGACAGCGACAGCTACTTTGTTTTATACTATGTAGTGATGATAGTGATATCTAGTGATAGTGATACGCCGGATCAAGACTTTACGGCCCATTATAATAGTGCTAACAGACGTTTGGATTTGGTACGCCGGACTGCCGTCTGACCAACGGGAGAGAAAGAGAAAATTTTCTCTTTTTCTCCCGTTGGACGGCGGTTCGTCAACCAAATCCGTCTCGTCTGTCAGCTACTTTATGATTGGGAGTTTGCATTCAATCTGTGCTATGTAAGCCAAGTAAGTCTAAAATATGTTATGTTTTCGCATGTACAGTTAAAAAATGGCAAAATTCCAAATTCAGAAGTATTCAGACCGAACATTATTCGTATTTCGATAATCGTGCTCAGGGACATCCGGAGTCTCAGAGCAAATAATACAGAGGCACTACGGCGCACTGCCAAAGTGACGCCAAAACCGAACTACGTGAATTCTCAATAAATACACGACTCACGCACACATACGCATTCAACATTACGTGAATTTCTCGTCAGAAAATTGCACTGGCAACACTGGCACACATGTTTCAAAAAGTGGCTTCACTTTTCGTGGTCGCCGTAGTGACTCTGTATTTTTATATGCTCTGACTTCGGAGTCTCAAACATTTTGGATTTTTTCCCGAGCTCATGCCTTTTGCAGCTAGATAAGAGTGCCATCGAAGAACAGTCAAAAGGTCAAAACAGCATTCAACATAGTAGGTATCAATTAAATCAATTAGACATAGGTAAATCTGATTCCCTCCTACCCATTTTTCTATCGGACTGCCAGAGTGGACACGAAGAATCGACACCGCTTTATGGTTGATATTCCGAGAACCCGTACGAAGCGCTTTGATTCTACATTTATTGTGCGAACTGCTAGTCTGTGGAATTCGCTGCCTGAGTTCCCCGATAGTTACAATCTGGGTGTCTTCAAGTCGAGAGTGAATCGGTTTCTTCTAGGCAAGCGTGCTCTATCGTAGGCCGCTTCATGCGAGTTGGCGGCCAAGCGCAAGCCTATTTATAATTTTTAAAAAAGCATGTTGAGTCGTTCAATACCATCACTACAGAATATAAAATACGTTCACTCGTAGAGATTACGCGTTCACTTCACTCCCTAACTACGCTCCTGAATGTGTCTGTATAGAGCTATATAGAGTATAGTCAGGGTTGGGCAGTATTTGAATTACTTGCAATTAAAATACGTAATTTAAATACAAATACGTATTAGGTATTTGTATTTCAATTACTTCCTTAAAATGTAATTTGTAATTCGTATTTCAAATATCTGACGCCGAGGCATTTTGTAATTAGTATTTCAAATACTTGAGGCTTCAAAATACATTTAAACATTAAAATACATTTAACCTTTATTTAGCGATCGTGAGTGTGACTGCGAGACGAGAGTGTAATGTTTGTCTGATAGTACATTTAAAAATCTGGTGGAAAAGTGTTCATGAGGAGAAACTCTGGTTTTACTGATTAATTAAATCTTGTTTTCCTCTACTTTTTTGCCCGTGCTGGTCTAGCTTACTTATTTTGTAATTTGTATTTCGTATTTCAATTAAACATTGCTAAAATACTGTATTTTGTATTTTATATTTCAAATACCTTAGTTTACGATATTTTGTATTTCGTATTTTAATTACTTGCGATACAGTATTTTTTTGTATTTCAATTAAAGCAAAGCATGAATTTTGCTCAGCCCTGAGTATAGTCTTCAGATAAAAACGCCATTAAGTTAATACGTGCGACTACTGTGCCCATTGAGTCGTGCCATCCACTTTAACGTGGTAGAGCGACCGACTTATCTGTAGGTAGAGCCACCACCGTATTTCCTAAACATAACCGAGACTTTACGGATGAAAATTTTTAGTTCCATCATCTGGCCAACTCTGTATATAAGCTGGTTGCTTTATCACTCATTTTCCGGGTGGGAAGGGAAGGGTTCATTAGTAAGTAAGTAAGTACATACCAAAGAGGTTTGTAGAAAAACTCCATGGTATTCTATTATTTGACCCAGTAGGCGAAGTAGGTACGAATTTTCGATGCGTAAATTACGTATCGAAATCCAGACAAATTTTAAATTTCGAAATTGAAATTAAAATAAAATTATGAACACAATAGATACCTAGGTACGTTATAAGAAAATGTATCAATTATAGGGTAGACCAAGGTTTTCATATATCGTCTCCATGAATCGTCACAATACGATTTAGGTACTTTAGTTAGGCCTAAAAAAGGAAAATTGCTTTTTAGATTTTGCTGCTGGCTAAAATAGGTATGTTAGAGATGTCAGTAGGTACATGCAGCAGCCGGGTCTGATACATCCACAGAAAAGAGAAAAAAAATCTCTTCTGTGGTTACATCGGGTCAACCGACACCACAGAAAAAAAATATGTATTTGGCCGACACCCAATTTTGAAGTAAAAACTTTTTTAACCGTGTTGATCTATTTTTGGTAGGGGATAAACTTATGGGTTCGCGTCACCAACATGCTAATGTGACAGTTATTCCAAGTTTTATGTTTTCACTTCTGTCGGATCCATGACTGCCTAGGTATTTCATCATCACTACATAGTATGAAACAAAGTCGCTGTCGCTGTCTGTCCGTCCCTATGTATACTTAAATCTTTAAAACTACGCAACGGATTTTGAAGCGGTTTTTTTAATAGATAGAGTAATTCAAGAGGAAGGTTTATATGTATAACTAGTGACCCGCCCCGGCTTCGCACGTAAATTACACCCGTGCGAAGCCGGGCGGGCGGGTCGCTAGTTTTCTATAAATTCGAACAATCTCAATTCTCTATGAATTCGCTTCTTTTTAGTGGGAAATTTTAATCAAACCTCTTTACACTTTGGAATATTGTAAGCACGTACGTACCTACAAGCACCACCTTTAAAAATGGTTCAGACATTAAAGTCCAATAAAGCGTGTTTTTCACTAAGTAGGTATAGGTCAACTAGGGTATATATAACGTCCTTGGTATAGATAGACAACAAAGATTTCATAATATCCTGTTTCAGAAAAGAGTATCTATGGATGGGCCCAAAGAGCCCAAACTCAAATCTCATAGTTTTTCCAGAGTAAATGAGGGTAAAGTAGGTTAGTAAGGTCAAATACTTTCAATGCCTCACGTAAAGGCATTCATCCCAAAATACTCCAGTAAACGAACGAAAGATTGTGAATACCAGATTGCGCAAGTTATACCCGGGTCCGATCTCTCGGTGCCGATTTTTACCCGGGTTGAAACGATTTCTCTATCACATTATAGCTACGAAATGCATGGATTTTGCTGACGATAAAGAACTTGCTCGCCATCGCATTTTTGTCATTGATTTCGAAGTGCGACGTAGAGTATACAAAAAAACGTAACGGTAACATATTAAAAATCTAGCCGTAAATAAAATCAAACTCAAGTAGTCAGTATGAAATGTAAAGAGATTTTTTTTCTTTGAACAACCTCTGTAAGCTTTTCTCCCTTAGGGGTATAATTTGTGAGAAAATAACGTAAAATTAAGACAAAGTCCTTCTATTTGTATATTCAGGCTTATTCAGACTGGTCTTATATCCGGGCTGATACTGAATTTATCTACATTTATATCCGGGTTGATACTGAAATCGCTACTGTGTGAACTTTTATCCCGGATCTCGCGATGGGCCCTGTCGAATTTGCTCACCCGTTTAAAGAAAGGCTTTACGGGCTCAGGCAGGAAAATATTTGAGGTAGGTTTGATACAATTTGATAGGAAATTGGTTTCTAAACCTTGTGGCAGCCCTGTTAATGTACAATATCTGCCGATATAAATCTTACCGATATTAATCTGATGATATTTGGTAAGCAATAAGTCCCTACTAACTTATATTATGAATAGGTTGCTAACGTTGTTTGTATTTTAATAAAATAATAATTCTTTGCGAGAATAGAATCCGGTATATAGATATTAGCAACAAAAATAAAACAGAATCACCGACATAGTTATTAAAATTTGCAAGTTGAAGTGGTATTGGACAGGCCACATCGCTCGAAGAACCGATAACCGATGGGGAAGAAAGGTTCTTCGAGTGGAGACCACGAACCGGAAATCGCAGCGTAGGTAGGCCTCCCACTAGATGGACCGAAGACATTGTGAGAGTCGTTCAGTGTTGAGGACAAAGGACGATTATGTTCAGCAGTGGACGTCTTCTGGCTGATGATGGAAATAATAAACATAATAAAGATAAACTAAAAAATAACTAGAGGCTGTTGCTAGACTGTTCAGTAAAGGGTCAAGTGCAGAAGTTAGATCATCCTCCATAGACGCTTGTGCAATGACATCATGAAATTGTATGTTTTGAATGTTGTTTTTTTTGTGTATTTTATTGTTTGTATGTGATGTTTCATTGCAATGTTTTGTATTTTTTATTTATTTAATGTAATATATTATTATATACGCGATAAAATCCATTAAACATGTTTTACTTCATTGTGTAACAATCAAGAAAATATGAGAAATCATTTTCACCCGCTATGATATAGGTACTACACGAACCGTATTTTTTTTCGGGATAAACTTTAATTACGATATAATGGTGCTAAAACCAACAACTAAAACCAACTGGTGGGAGAGATAAAATTTTCTCTCTCCCACCCGTTGGTTGGACGGCGGTTCGTCAACCATGTACGTCTCGTGTGTTAACACTATTAGAACGCGGTTTTTGGCGTCACACATCTTGTTCAGTTGCCAGTATCAAAATTGAAATATTTTCAAGATTTATAAAATATTATTAGACAAGACACAGTCAGAGTCAAGCAAAGTAAACCACGGCCAAGTCTAATTCATGCCCTAGTAAAGTGATGGAGATTTTACTACAGGGTTCTAATTTTAGGGGTATTTCAGGGGTAGGTATAGACTTTTGGAAACATTACGAAAATCAAGTTTCACCTCGTAAAATCTGTTTGATAAAAACATTTTGTCTGTGTTTTTTTTAACAAGCAACTAATCATACCAAATACATTGTAACCGGGCATGACCACAGTGCGTAGAGTAAGTACTTTTATCTCACAGGCATGGTTCACATCTATCTACTATTGATTTTCTGTGTGAGGCAGCCCTATCACCGCCAGTACGCGGCGCGCGGCGGGTAGGTACTTCTATTCTGAATTATTTAGCCCAGTCTATGTTTGTCGAGTCTAGTCCCTATGTGAGTTTGTGGGTGTAGATACAATGTATTCTAAGCCCTATTGTCTACGTTATTCTTGTCTCTTTTTAGGATTCTAATAATATCGCCGTTCGTCTGTCTGTCCACTAGTATCAGCATTTCTCGCATCAACCGATTTCTTAATATTATTTTTTTGCGAAAATTGAGAATAAACCATTGTATGAAGTAATGTGGTAGCGTTTGACTTCAATGTATTCTTGGCCTCAACTCACCTGATGGAAAGTGACGATGTGGTCTGTTGGAGCACGCTTGCCTATGAGGTGTGAGGTCACTCTTGTCTTGCAGAGACCCAGGGGCCTTACGGACAACTGCTATTGCGGCACCAAACTAACGTTAAATCAGTTCAGTTGGAAAGTCACGTGACCGCAAACCGTATCTGGGCGCGTTAAGGTTTACGTTCGCGTGATTTTCCAACTGAGCGGATTAGGTGCCGCAATAGCAGTTGTCCGTAAAGCCCCTGGTGAGTTGTGGTCAAACGCTAGAGAGTAATGTATATACTCTCTAGCGTTTGACCAGAAAAAAGGAAAAGGAGTTTGGGCCTTTTACACCACAGTCTAAATACCCAAGTGTTCGTTTTCAATTCATTTCGGACCACGGTGTAAACACCCACGGCTTTTGCAAAGTTGTCTTCATAGTCCTTTTATCTCTATTTGCGAGCATGAAATAAGTGGAGTCGGGGGCGGGCCCTAAGCTGTAACAGAATAGCTGAAGTTTATTTCAGACATTTCCCTGAAAAGATAATTTTCGCATAAAAACGAATGTGCCCTGAGAGTTTTATATCAATATATATGAGAAGTTAGGCAGTACCGTAACTTTATATGAAAATGTAAAATAAAATATAAAAAAAATTGTGATTTTATTTACGGGCAAGTATCAAGTATAGTGTGTGTTGCCAGTGACACTAGAAATAAGCACTCGTGTAAACTGACTTGCCTCATATGACGAACATGTTATATTGGTGAATAAATAATCAATCTGAATCTGAATCTGTGATGACATATGGTACTGAGACGTGGTCCTTAACTTTTGGCCTTTTGGAAAAACTCAGAGTCACTCAGCGGGCGATGGCGAGAGCTATGCTCGGAGTTTCTTTGCGCGATAAAATCCGAAACGTGGATATTCGCCAAAGAACCAGAGTCACCGACATAGCTGTTAAAATTTGCAAGTTGAAGTGGCAATGGGCAGGCCACATCGCTCGAAGAACCGATAACCGATGGGGAAGAAAGGTTCTTGAGTGGAGACCACGACCCGGAAGACGCAGCGTAGGTAGGCCTCCCACTAGACGGACCGACGACATTGTGAGAGTTGCGGGCATCCAGTGGATGTAAAAGGCAGGCTGTCGTTCAGTGTGGAGGTTAAAAGGGGAGGCCTATGTTCAGTAGTGGACGTCTTCTGTCTGATGATGATGATGATGATCAAGTATAGAAAACAAGCTGCGCCCAGCAGTTACACTCGCGTGAACAACCTCATATAGGAATTCGGATCTATACTTTTTACGGGTTAAAAAGTAACCTGTGCCACTCTTCAGCCCTCAAACTATATCTGGGGCCTTACGGACAACTGCCATGCGGCACCAAACTAACGTTAAATCGGCTCAGTTGGAAAATCACGCAATCGCAAACCGTATCGGGGCGCGTTAAGGTTCACATTAGCGTGATTTTCCAACTGACCGGATTTAACGTTAGTTTGGTACCGCAATAGCAGTTGTCCGTAAGGCAAAAAATTACAACGATCCGGTCGTTTGTCGTTGCGTGAAAGAAGCACAATCAAACCTACAAACACACTTTTAAAGTAAGATTGTTTTACACAGATGCTATAGAGTCGCCACTAAGCGTTTCTTACCCATCTGCAAAAAGCGCCTTACATAATAAATTCTTTAATAACAATTTTTTAAGTGCAATAGGTGGCAAACAAGCTGATGGGCTGCCATGCGATCATCGTCGCATATGGATACATGCAGCGCCAGGGGCACAGATACGTTGCCGACCCGGTTATATCAAATTTGACGGTTTTATATCAATTTTATTCAGTTAAATTACAATATTTGAGCTGGAAAAAAAATACATGTCACAGATACATCTGTGTTGGAGTTTAAACTTTGGTTCAAAACACGATATAATAAACTTTCCTTGATAAAAAAAAATCTGAAACGAAGTCGATTTAGTTTATTTTTTTCGTTTTATGCTCTAATGAAAGCTCGTAACAACCTGGAAATTGCTTGTACTGAAAGGCAATCCTATTCAAAAAAAATCTTTGGATAGTTTTTTGATAGTGAATAGTATTTATATAGTATTTTTTTTAAGGAAAATAAAAGCGTAAAAAGGTCGCGAGAATTTGCGCGCGCCGCGCTAAGTACCGCGCCAGGCGTCATCGAGGTCGAACCTATGTTCGTTTTTGTCGTTGCCCTCCCCCCGCGGGCCTCGTGATTCTTGCGCGGCAAAATACATCGTCGCTCTAATTTGGCGGGGGCTGAGGGAGCGTTTTGTTGCCTACACGACTCGGATAATCGACCGTTAAATACTTTATTAGCAGCCCTTTTGAAGAACACTATGTTATGGCTACTCGAAAACGCCTATTCATATTCGCATGGGAGCTCATTCCATAAATGACTTCAGTAAAAGTTTAGGATCAAAAGGTCACCTATTTCACTTATTACACTGTCGCTTTTTTTATACGGTGATGAAATTAATTATTTATTTTATTTTATTGAATGATTGATTTCTGAATCGCTTGTTCAATTTGTAAAGTGAATGATAAAATGATTATGAAATGTAGTTTCGTTTATGTTAAGTTAGTTATATGAACTTGAGATACTGTTAGCATATTCCATACGACGGCTTTACCCTCCTCTCCCCAAATGCGGTGTTCAAGTAGATACGACGGACGTATCGGGCTTTATTTTATTAGAATTTCGCTTTTTTACTGGAAATGAGGTCTTTTTGCCCCGTTATGGAGCTTTGATGTTTTCTTTTTTAATTAAAAAGCGCAACGTTGTTTTAATTGCGTATTCTGTTTGAAAAACAAAATGAAACAAAAATATATTTTTATTTAAATCCCAGTTAATTTTAATAACGCTGAAACATTACCTAAGTGGTCTGATATATTAGGTACATGTTGAATGTTTGTGTGGACCTAATAACATTTAACGGCCTGAGGCCTTACGGACAACAGCTAATTGCGGCACCTAATCCGCTCAGTTGGAAAATCACGCGACCACAAACCGTACCTATCTGGGCGCGATAAGGTTCACGTTCACGTGATTTTCCAACTGAGCGGATTAGGTGCCGCAATTAGCTGTTGTCCGTAAGGCCCCTGTACCCTTAGTACAAGTTTTGATAGTATTTGAAAACTTTTTTCGTTTTCGTATTGTTCCATACATTGCTGGGCTAAAAGGTATTCGAAAACTTTTATCGTATTAGAGTGAAGCAATCTATACCGTGGAGGAACTAAAATCGGTAGTAAGCACTACCGATTTTAGTTCCTCCACGTTTCCGATAGAGGCACTTTACTAAAATACCCACATGTCATATCTATCTATCTCGCTCGCACTTACAGGTCTTATGGTATGACGTTTATCGCTCGACGACTCAGTTGGTAACGCGGTGACTATAGTTAGTATGTTTCTTATTTTAGCAACTGTTAAAATTACTAAATCTCATCGAATTATAGAATACTGTAGAGGAAAAGTGGCAACCCTAGCCTTATCTCAACTTACAAGGAACCAGGGGTAAACAGGGTCGCCTCAAACGCAAGCGAAGAATCCCGATGTGCCAAATGACTGCCGTTTATAACTTTCACAAAACTGATTTGGTATGCTTGGAGCGATAATTTTATTAAAGGATGCCGATGTTTTGCAGCTATTGAATTTTGGGGTAAATTTACATAATCAAAAGGGTTTGTTGGGTTGGCATTGGTGACACTATATATACAAGCGTACGTTTGTAACATTTTATCTTTTTAAACATAACTAACCTAACCTCTAGACTTCTAGAGGGTACTTTTCATCATCATAATCATCACCATTTTTCATCACTACGCGTGTGAAACCGCGGGGCGCAGCTAGTAAAAAATAAAGAAAAACAACTGTTTTTATTTACTACAGAAAAAAAACAACTGAGAAGCTTGGCATTGCCCCCATAGCTTACGTAAATTGCGCAAATTAATCTTCATTTCGGTACACGCGGGAGCACTCTATGAGATGGCAATTAAATCAAGCGGTCCTACAGTGGTGGGGAGTGAAAGGATTGAGTGAACAATGGAGGCTGTAAATAGAAACTCTTTACTGTGAAAATAAACCGGTCAAGTGCGAGTCGGGCTCGCGCACTGAGGTTCCGTACCACTAGAAAATTAAATAACGAAAAAAAAAACTCATGTTGTATGCAAATAAATTATCTTTATCTTTAACGAAATTACCAGTTATATTATAACTGGGTAATGAACAGAACCTTGTCACCGACTCGCACTTGGCCATTATTTACTTGCCTAGAAGAAACCGATTCACTCTCGACTTGAAGACACCCAGATTGCAACTACACTTGTGTGTGTGTAGATATATGTTTGTATTATATGAGACGTTATTAACCTCATTGTCTTGATACATGTATGATGATGTTTTTAATTATGAAATAATAATATGTATCTAGAACGATATGACTTTTAGCCCGATAAATGTGGGAGCTAGACCCATAAAACTGCATATATACATTATTATGTATCTACAGCTCATATGTGTAGCTGTAGATGCTATAGCTGTATGTAGGTACTTTAGTACCTAAACAATACAATTTGTATTTAGGCATACTATAGTAGGTACCTACGCAATAATATCGTTGGCATAAGGACGAATAAGTACTTTATATATATAGGTAGTCACCAAATCCTCCCCATATCCAATAGTAGCCTGATATAGCAAGACGAGCTCATCGTAAGTCATTTCCACAAATCTACTACCGGTAGTAAACAGCATCCTTTTCTGACTGCGACAATAACTCTCCCGCCAAAATGCGTCGCCATTATGCCCGGGCGTCCATTCAATAACCCCTTTCTGTCCGTCGCAATCGAGCGTAATGCTCTTGGGGTACAATATATGTTTACAAGCAGAGATTTATGATAGTATGAGGCTTTCAACTGGTCAGTGCGAGTCTACAGCTTTTTGAGTCGAGTTTTTGTCAGTGAACGCTGGGTTCACTGGTTTTTGTCCAATAAGCTATAGATGCTATATGGAGGATGAGAAAAATACGAATTGTAGGTAGGTACAGTCAAGTTTTGACGTGCTGGTTTCAGTCGAGATTTGACGTGCGGGATTTATCGGCAAAGCAAGACAATTGCACAGCCTTAGGACTTTGGTTTCTTTGCAGTAGGCAATATTTTTTTATTTCTAGGGGGGGGGGGGGGGGCAGCAGGTGCCCTCCCTGCCCCCCCTTGGCAACGCCCTTGCCAAGAAATCTCGACAAAACATCAGCTGTTGAAGGATGGAAGTATTATACCTACCTACAGTTTCCCCTTTAGCGCTTACACCTGACCCCTTCCCCTTGGTCGTCAATTTGATTACATTTTGAGTAGGTATATCGTTTGCAGTTGTGTGCCGCTCGATATTGAAGTGTGCGTTTGTAGAACTAGTAAGAATACTTATGACAATGTGTGCAATAAGTGTTTACCTCGTCCCCTTCAGTTTTTGGCAGACTTTATGGAACACGATAATAACCTAGCATCTGAGACAATTTTCACATCGTTTGTCTCCTGTCACCTCTGCGCGCCACAACACGCAGTGTGGCCTGGCCTTTATTCTTTAGTCTCTTGATATAAATTTTGTTCTTCAGGCTCAGACGCCATTGTTCTTTCACTCCTTCCCTGGTTGTAAACACCCTGAGAGGTATTTCTACCCGGTCGCCCGGCTAGCCGGCTGTTTACCATATTTCTGCGATTTTTCTCGCCGTGCGGGCGACGTGGCCTTATTTATGGACAGCGTGCGATTTCAGCTATGATTTATGGATGTTGTATGGTTAGAATGTTTAACCTTGTTATGGTGTACGTTTTGAAAATAAACCAAATACCTATCGTTACTTTTTGTGATGCTAAATTATCAGTCAGCTATCAGTAGTCTGATGATTTTGTCAGTCAATGATATTGCAATGTCATCATCATAATCAGCCTTTTAACAAGTCCACTGCTAAACTTTTTAGCCTACCCCCGAAAGGGTGATTGGGCCATATCCACCACGCAGGCCCAGTGCGGATTGGTGGATTCACATACGCCATTGAATTCTTTCTCCGTAATGCAGGTTTCCTCACGATGTTTTTCTTCACCGAAAAGCCAGTGGTATGAAAATCCGTACATAAGCTCCAAAGAGCTCATTGGTACGGGCCCCGGGGTTGAACCCGCGACCTCACGCTTTCAAGTCTAGCGGTCTCCCAAATGGGCTACCACGGCTTTTTATTGCATTGTGCAACACATTATAAATTATGTATTTGTTGACAATAAACTTTTTTTTTGCACTTTTTTCTGAATATTTTGTATATTATTTTATTTTACTATTGCCTACTATTACTATTTACTATTATTAGTTAAGTTACCATCAAGATACCTAGTTTACATAATTTTCTTCCACATCGCCCTGACATGCTTTTTTTTAACCGACGAAAAGAGGAGGTTATCAATTCAACAGTATGTTTTTTGTGTGTGTTTGTTACGTGATTACTACGCCAATTATGATTTGATTTTGACGATTATTTTTTTGTTTGGTTGGTCATAGAGGTGGCCCCATATAAATTTTATCGAAATTGGTTCAGCGCTTTTTGAAAAAATCATCAAAACAAAAAAAAAACCCAGATGACGGTTTTGTTCGTGGTTCCCTGCAGCAAAAGTTTTGATGAGGGTTTTCAATATCTGTTTTGAAGACGGTATTTGTTTTTTTATTTTTATTTTTAAATAATTATGTAACTTAAAGAGTGACGTGCGATCTCTCAGAACTCGAAGTTAAAATACTATAGGTACTCGATAAAAAAAGCATTATCTTCTCCACATAGTATAAATTGAAATCGCTTGCCGCGTCTGTCTGTCTGTAAGGCCGCTAACTCCTCCTAAACCACGCAACGGATTTTGATGCGGTTTTAACCATCAGTTAGATACATTTTCAAGGAAGGTTTATATAATATAACAAGCGACCCGTCCCGGCTTCGCACGTAAATTACACCCGTGCGAAGCCGGGCGGGCGGGTCGCTAGTTTCATTATAATTCGGGACAGACGCCAAAATTCATTTCCAATAAACTCCTTACTGCATAATCGATATTACCCGACCAGATTCAAACAAAGAACAAACAACAAACAAACAAAACGTCTTGATTCGTTGAATAATACATTTTACCCGCACTCGAATCTCTCGATTATTTAGCGTCTCGGTAACGAATCTACATAAACATTTCGATTGTATAGCGAGAATCGATTTGAATGGCGAATTATTCAGAGATGGGTATCAAGAGTGGTATTGTTTATTAATATTGCGTTAGTTAATTCCAATAAAATATTATTATTTTGTATTGAAATACACTTTAACGGCCTATTATCCAAGTCGCGTAGGTAACAAAACGCTCCCTCAGCCCCCGCCAAGTTATAGCGACGATGTATTTTGCCACCCAAGAGTCAAGGCGCCCGCGGGGGGAGTGCAACGACAAAAAACGAACATAGGTCCGACCTCGATGACGCCTGGCGCGGTACTGAACGCGGTGCGCGCAAATTCTCGCAACTTTTTTACGCTTTTAATTTCACTAAATAACTAAACTATTCACTATCAAAAATCTATCCAAATATTTTTTTTTTAAATAAAATTGCCTTTCAGTACATGCAATTTCCAGGTTGTTACGAGCTTTCATTAGAGAATAAAACGAAAAAAATAAACTGAATCGACTTTGTTTCAGATTTTTTTTGATCGAGGAAAGTTTATTCTATCGTGTTTTGAACCAAATCATAAACTCAAACACAGATGTATCTGTGACATCTATTTTTTTCCAGCTCAAATATTGTAATTTAACTGAAAAAAAATTGATTTAAAACCGTCTAATTTGCTATAAGAGGCCGTACTATGATAAAACGGCGTTTATCGTTGGGTTTGTCATAGTTTATAATGAATCCTCACGCAAATTTTGATGAAAAATAGACTTGACAAGTTGACATAACTTCCATCGCCACCTTTCACCAGGGCCCCGATTCTACTAAAGAAATTGTTTTTAAAATGTAATTGTTTCAATTTTATTTTTTAAATGATTGCCTCAAAACTGATAGTTTAAAAAAAATATACTAGAAAAATACCACTTACTAATATTATAACTTTGTATAAAAATAAATTTAAAACTGTCAATTTTGAGGCAATTATTTGAAAAATAAAATTGAAACAATTACAATTTGTTTATTCAATAAAAATTACAAGTAAAATAAAAACTATCTTAAATTTAAATTTATAACTAAAACTAGATTGATTTTAGTTTTAGATTACAATTTAAAAAGAATTTCTTTAGTAGAATCGGGGGCTAGAGTTTTTAGGTGCATCATCATTTCCTAACATTCACAACTATAGTTTTTCCTGTGTGCCAAAATTCATGAAAATTAAAATTGTGCCTTTTTTTCAGCATACAATCCCATCAAGAATGATTTCAAATGAGAAAGAATGATTTAATGATGAAGAATGTTTTTTTTTAATGATTTGCTGAGTTTTTTAATTATTTCAAGAATGGTTCGTGAAGCGGTTGAAATTAGAAACTATCGCAATTTCAACCGGGAAGATGGATTTAAGTTAGCGACGCCGTGGAATCCCGTAGTAAGCATGTGTAATGTGTATACAAACCACGGTGTAGGTACTAGGACATTTACCGATACAGTCAGTGTTTTGTGTCGTAGTGACAATCCCAAAGTGACAATCCTGCCATTTTTCAAGATCAAGTGAGGGTATGAATTCAAAACACCCGCTCTTCTCGCCGGACTCACCCGCAGTTTTCAGTCAGCTCGTGACCACGGCCATTGTAACATGGTCGAAACGTCGAGCGAAAAGTACCTACCTATTTTTACCTAAATAAAATAATACGTGATAAGTCCCGATAAACATTTAAAACATGTGTTCAAATTGCGAAAGTTTAAAAATTACTAATAATTTCAAATTTGCTAAGGTATATTTTATTATGTCATACCCCTTTTAAAAACATGTATGTAATTATTCCCAGATTTTCATGATATCGTTATCGATTTAAATCAAACACAGACTATCCGATCCACGCATCAAATTAAAAAGAAACAGGGTATTACTCACGGGAGGGTTCCAGTTTACGAACGTCAGTTACGCGTTGCAAATTGGGTCGGGTTTCCCCAAGTGCCCGTATCGGTGGAACGTAAGGTTATGTTTTATTAATGTTCAGTAAACTTTAATGTTTGACGAGCTAGAAGTTTTAAGGTAGGATAACGGAGATGAATGGGGCTAGGAATTTAGGATCGAAGGTCCCAAGGTGGCGGAAGTTTAAATAAATTATGCAAGGCCTTATAGAAACTTGTGGACACTTTACACTGAAAAGTTGCGATAATTTTCATGCAGTTGGTACTGAGACCTGTTCTCGTACCACTACCAACTGGGTAAACTAGTACCTACTGACATTTGTTCTACAGTTGGCAGCACTGATCGGTCACTGGAGACGAAAATTAGCTATCGCGTCGTTTAAACTTAAAATCCTGGCTACTGGAACAGATATTCTAGGTCGTCGTTGACTTCTTAATATTGCTGGATTATTAATTAATTTGAAATTATTTTATACTACAATTTGTTATAAGATAGAATTATCCTTCTTTGACATGTGACATTGGTGGTGTATTTTGTATTTGTATTGTTGTCAGCACTGACCTGTCGCTGGAGACGAGAATGAGCCGCGTGTTTGCGTACTTGGCGCGGCGCGTGCGCACGGCCGCCAGCGCCGCGCACACGCTCGGGGAGAACGTTCTGCACGGCGGGCACTGGAATACAACAAAAACACAAATAATCAGCAACAGTCCATAAAAACTGCTCTACTCGAGCCTAGTTAGCAGCCCCCGATTCGACTGCTCCTTGCAATAGGAAATATTTAGTTTTTGGTACAGGCGTCGATTGCCAGGGGCACACACACACACACACACACACACACACACACACACACAGCGATCCCGCCAGCGCAGAGGCGAATCCAGGATTTCATTTTGGGGGGGGCATTCTGACAAGTATAGGCCTATGAGTATGCTGTGTAAAAGTGCACGTGAATCAAATCGAAAAACTGAGTCAAATGTATGGAATTGCTAGGTGTTTTGGATCCCCCTGGATCCGCCAATGCGCCAGCGGGATCGTAGACCTCCAGGATCTGTTAGAAGATCGGTTAAATTCTCTCCAAATAATCAATCAGTTCAACAAAACGCTTCAGGGCTTCAGGGCACACCCCTTCTGGGGTGCCTGGGCAAGTCTGACTCCCGGCGATGGCCCAAGCCGAGGTTCGTACCTTCAAAGTGCCCTTGAGCTAGTCACCCAAAACTTAAACCACCAAGTTACGCCGAACGCACTGCGTTCGCTAACTAATCCAGTCAAGCTGTACAGGCCGTAAAGCCAATAGCGTAAGTCAATATAAAAAATTCAAACTAAACTATTGATCAAATCCACAAACTTTTAACCACATATTAAGACAACTGGCAGATGCCTAATACAATAAGAATTTCCGGATTGGAACGCAGCACGTAGTTACCATTGTGTCATTATGATATCATCATTTATTTGCGGATGAAATAATTTTACCAGACAATATTCGGTTTCTATTATCCTCGTGATAATTTGAGACTCGATTATTTAAATTAAACAACCGTTCGTTCTTGCGCTATAGTTATTAGGTTGGTAAATGACAAGGGGGGTTAGACAAGAGCCACTTTCTACGAAC
This sequence comes from Agriopis marginaria, assembly GCA_932305915.1. Classification (NCBI taxonomy): domain Eukaryota; kingdom Metazoa; phylum Arthropoda; class Insecta; order Lepidoptera; family Geometridae; genus Agriopis; species Agriopis marginaria. The sequence goes on from OW029935.1 coordinate 1,635,652, forward strand.
TACGTTAGACTACGAAAGATCATGATCCCTATTAGGTATCATGGGAAAGATATTGTATGAAAATGACATCAGCTTGAGATAAGATCTCTCAAGCTAATGTCATTGTCAATGTCTTTGTGACACAACCTTTATTTAGATTTACATTTTAATAATTATCTTTACTTACTACACCCTTATTTGTTTTGTTATATTGAGCATTAAATTCGTATTCATGTGTTGTTTGCACTTAAAAGGATGTTCAGCATATCGTGTATTGTGTTCTTTAGCTCTTTTCGTTTATTGTGTTTATTGTTTTTGTTTTTTGGTAATAAATATATCTTATTCTTATTCTTCTTATTCTTTAGCTATTGTCACATCTAAATGCTGTGACATACGGTTTGCAAACCAATAAAAATAAAAATAAAATCATTCTCATACAATTTAATCTTACTGTAGGCGTTAACGGTAACAGAAAGTGGCTCTTGTCTAATCCCCAAGGTATCATCGGATAGATCCTCATTCAACGTCACTTCAACTTCCTCCAACTGCATATGCTCAGGACCTCATGCAGAAGCAGGGCGGGCCAGGGGAAGCACTCATTGTTCTATGACTTACCCAATGAGCTGCAAAGTAGAACACCCTTAAGGCATCATCGGGAAGGTCCTCATACAGCGTCACTTCATCTCCTTCAAGCTGCACGCCTCTCAAAACCTCGTTTAGAGGCGGGGCGGGCCAGGGGAAGCGCTCGCCTTGAGGATCATCCAGCAAGGCGTCGCGGACTGGACGGCCGCGGATCACCAGGGTTGGGACGCCAACTGCTATGCTGTACTTCTGAGTTAGACGACGCTGTGGAAAAGATAATTATGAGGCACCATAAAAATTTATGAAAGTTTTTAGAAATGGATAAAACAATGTTTTAAACTATCACGGTTGTTCACTAAAGTTAAATGATCATCAGTTACATGGTGCATGTAACTGCGCCGAAATATCGGGAGTTCATTCCACAACCTTGCCACGGTAAATATCCCGTAAATAATCATTTAACTTTAGATTAAAAAAAAATGGACTAAAGAAGTCATGGTCAATTTGGTTCCAAGTTGATATCAACGAGAGAGCAACAGAGTCTAAAAAGATTGATGATGGTGACAATGAGTATAAAAAATAAAAATAAAAAACCTATTCATGTACTTATAACCTTAAAAAAATTATTAAAAAAACAGTAGACAATTAATAACATTTAGGTCAGTGAACTAAGTGTTCTTCATTTGTGCATTTCTACATAATTTGTAAGTGTGCAATAAAGTATTAAATAAATAAATAAGTAATATAATTGCGAAACTTTATGTATCTAAATGTGCATGTTTGTCTATGTACACGCAACTCCGAAACAGCTGATCGGATAAGATTGAAATTTGATATGGAGATAGCTTAGCTTATACCCCGGAAAGAAACCCTCCGACACACGCGCACATACACACACACACACACACACACACACACACTCACAAAAGAAAGGAATTGATTGAGACACATGAGAAAACAACACAAGCTACATACGCTACTTTTTATCCCGGGAAAAATAATTTGCGGTTCAAACCGGGGGAATGTTAATATTCAACATTTGACCTTCTCTAACCTCTGAAGAACTCATTCGAAGAATTCTGACGATAGCTGTTCAAGAAGAAACCTTAACTACCATTAAAACAATACAACATTCATGAGCCATTCCCGAAATTGCTCACATGGCATGGCACGTCCTCGTATGGCAGGTAAGTACCAAAGCGCCATAATATTGAATTTACCATAACGGCACGGGCTGCCCCGTACCGTATGCTGCTGAGGATGTATGCAGGTCACGTAGCCACCGTGGACGCTGCGGCCATACCAGGGTTGGATTTAGGTACGTTGAAAAAGATAACACAATTTTTTTAAGGATAGTGTTTATAAAAAAAGATCTTACGCTTCTTCCTTATTTGAAAAAAAAAAAACTATTTTTTTTATCTGTTGTTGACGGCAATCATGTACTTGCGTGTGTGAAACGAATAGTGTAACTTTATGCTTCGACCAAAATAAAAAGAATGGACGGGCTCAGAAGAAGCGCATTTTTTATGATTACAAAATGAGCGCCGGCGTTCACTTTTTTCAGTCGGTCTCTAGCCGTAGGAAGTGCAACACACTTGACTTGTTACATGATAACGAAACATCTGACAAAAGTATGCCTTCGTGTGCTTTCCCGAAGTGTAAATACACAACAAAAAACCTCTATATATTTTTGTAACAAATGTACTGTACATGGATACAATTAGGTGTTGAAGTATATGTCCGACGGTTTTGCCTTATTTTTGACGTGATAACGTCTTTTAAATCTATGAACGCCGGCTGCACGCACGAAAAGTTGTCACGTTCCGCCTGAGCCGCGCGTGCAAGCGAGAGCGCGGAACAAGCGATAGAGAGGCACGATCGGCCTAAGCGTTATCACGTAAAATAATCGTCCGTAAACCGACTTTACAGACATCCCCTTTTTGAAATTAAACAGTCAAGAACTCCTCTTCTAAGTTTATCAGTTCGAAATGTACGAACAAGCGGAATATAGAAAGGAAATTATGATTCACGGGAGATCCGGTAAATAGTTCATAGATGACGATTATTTTTTATCTGTGGTAATAATTATTGACAATGATATAGACAAGACAAGTGTTAATGCCTATTGGCTATATTGTTCATAGATATATTTAGGGTATATATAACGTCCTTCGATATATTACATAGCAAATTTTTTTTTGGTCTTTGGTATTGTTCGACAGCTGTCTAACAAGATGGACAGACGAACTAAAAGAGACCGCAGGGAAACGCTGGATGGAGGCCGCTTTTAACCGGCCCTTTTCAAGATCGATGGGGGAGGCCTATGTCCAGCATCTCTTTAGATATGGTCAGGGGCCTTACGGACAACAGCTAATAGCGGCACCTAATCCGCTCAGAAAATCACGCAACCGCAAACCGTATCTGGGCGCGATAAGGTTCACGTTCGCGCGTGATTTTCCAACTGAGCGGATTAGGTGCCGCAATTAGCTCTTGTCCGTAAGGCCCCAGATCTCCTTAGATATGGATAGTATACAGTACGAAGCATGAAATTGTAGTATAAATACTGTAATTTATAGTACGAAATCCAACCCTGGGCCATACAGACCAACTACTGCGATTGGATTTGTAGCGTGGTTTTCAAATCTGTCGTTTGGCATGTATAATTATAGGCAATATAAAAGACTTTTTTTAATATATAGAGTACCTAGGTATAAGCTTGGCCATTATTCACCTGATAGAAAGCTATGTTTAGTAATAAAGTTTAGTAATCAGAATTCATGGTTTTCATTCAGCATTTGGCAATGTTATTAGCTTTCAGAGCTAATAAATACTTAGCCCGAGTTTACCATACAAAAAATAAACTAGACAACACGGTGACCCTATTCAGTGCGGTCATTGCCTATTCTGCTCGTAGAAATAAATCAATGTTCAAATGAGACAATTTCTTTTGTTTGAAAAATAGGCCCACCACAAACTAATACCGTATAGTAATGAAACTCATGTCGATTTGTTCCTCATAATCTCTAGATTTAGTGGTAATATTAGCTATATCCGATCAAACCGGAATATTGACAAAAGCCGACTACTATGGCCACTGTTGTAAAATATGGTCTATTAATTTTTGTATAAAAATTCCTAAGCATGCATCCTTTTTCGTATTAAAAACGTTCCGGTCAAGGGGACTTTACAAGGGAAATGAATGAAATGTGGCAAAAATCAAAACAACACATATTATTCTTTATATTATTATTCCGGTTTCATTTTTAACTTATCTTTCGTCCGAATGGTACAAAAAAAAAACGATGAATTTTATAGTGTTATACCCATCAATATACGGTAAATTCGGTGGGCCTAGAAAAAATTGTCTTCTTAATGATATACCTATTTAAATCGGTTATTGCAGTTTTTTGGCAAATCGAAATTGGTATAAAAAACCCGATATCAAGATCTTTTTTTGACATTATTCGGTCGGCATTCTCTGCACGTATAGGAAGTATTCGTGACGTCCATATGGATGGAAACATTGGAAACTATCTTGTCCCGGGTTGGATAACTCTGTAATGGGATTGTCGGTGGTGTGGATTTATTTTTAAGGACACACTTCGGTGCTTGTGATGCAATGGACGCATCTTATGGATTTTTGTTGGCGCTAAGGACCATATTGCCAAACAAGCGGTGAAGGCGTTGGAGTCAAAACTAATGGCAACAAAAATTTTGCTTCATCATTTGAAAAAAAAAGTTTTTGTAGTCATTGCGTTATAAAGCGCTGTGATTCAAAATAACGACATGGTCCAAAGGCATCTGTAGCCACATCAAAAACAAAAAAAAAAATTGTCTTGCGCGTGTGTCAAACGAGTTTTTTGGCGCCAACGTGGAAAAAAACATGTCGGCTCGTTGGATTATTTTCCTAAACTAGTGCATTTTCGAGTGTTAATGTGTTCTAAATGGTGAATTATTATTCATTAAGTGCTCGTAAACGTGCTCGAGTGTGGGAAAGTGATATAACGAGGTGAAACGTGTCTTTTCGTGTTGTTTCCAAAACTCCATAGGAGCCTCTTGTAAAGTTCCCACCACTTTACAGAGGCATGAGTTTGACTTGACCGTGACTTACTTAGCTTGACTCTGACTGTGACTATGACTTGTTTGACGTTATTAAGACTATAAAAAACAGAAGAATAGGCGGTATGGCCTTAAAGGCTTTAGCCTGCCCGATAGGCGAATTATAATTTAAAAAAAAAGTGTGTGATACGAATAATGTAACTGTATGTGGAAAAAATTATGAGCATAAGGTATTTCTTTTGTTGTTCCGAAAGACGATTTAAGTTGTCGCTTTTTTATTGGCTTACTTATATACTTACAAACGTTATCATCGAAACGAAATGCATATTTAATTCATGGTAGAGATCCTGATTCTAATATAGGAGCGCCTTGATTAAGCTATCATATCAACGACGGCTCATTTAACTTGGCATTTCTACTCGAGGAACCAGAATGCAGCCCAACGATCTTGTATATTCAGACATCAAAGGCGATTCTAAAGCCACGTCTTTTAGAGATCTAGCAATAGCTGCGCAAACGCAGTGGTCTACACAATTAGTGCTTGTCAACAGGCTATGTAACTTCAAATGAACGGAAGTGGTAAGTGGTTGGCAAAGTACAATATGCATGCTAATATTGTGCAGTGTAGTATCTTTTCTTCATTTGACTATCTCAGCTAGATACTGGGTAGGTACAAAGGCTTGGCGTACCTCACATCATCACATCATCAGCCATTAAATGTCCACTGCTGAACAAGGCCTCCCTCTTAGAGAGGGGTGTTGCCATAATCCCCACGCTTGGCAGGCGGCTTGGAGATCGCAGTACGTTCACCGTGTACTAACAGGACGCTGCTGCCTATCCTCCGGTGGTTCTGGTCGCAGTTTTAGGACATACCCGGGTCCATTGGCGTACCTAATCACTTTTAAACTTTCGCGACTTGATTGACATTTTCTCTTTTCTATCTCTAGGTATCTCTATCTTTACATAGTACCATAGATAAATATACTATACTAGAGATAGTACATATAAATTAAAGTCGCTTTCCGCGTCTGTCTGTCTGTATGGCCGCTAACTCCTCCTAAACCATGCAACGGATTTTGATGCGGTTTTCACCATCAGTTAGATACATTTTCAAGGAAGGTTTATATATATAACTAGCGACCCGCCCCGGCGTCGCACGTAAATTACACCCGTGCGAAGCCGGGCGGGCGGGTCGCTTGTATAAATTAGTCGCTTTCCGCGTCTGTCTGTCTGTATGGCCGCTAACTCCTCCTAAACCACGCAACGGATTTTGATGCGGTTTTCACCATCAGTTAGATACATTTTCACGGAAGGTTTATATATATAACTAGCGACACGCCCCGGTTTCACATGTAAATTACACCGGTGCGAAGCAGGGCGGGCGGGTCGCTAGTTTAAAAATATAATTAAAATTTATATAGAAACTTAAAATTTACATGCATATTTATTCTCAACAAATCAAATAGTTACCTGGGAACTTACGGCTAGATGTTTTAAGCAATTCAGTTTAGGTGGTAAAAAAAGTTGCGCGACCGCAAACCGTACCTATGTGGGCGCGTTCACGTGATCTTCCGAACTGCGAAAACAATAATTTGAGTCGAGTCGTCTATATGGTCTGGTCTGTATGGTCACCTAGGTGCAGGTGATCAAAGGATACTCAAATAATAATTTAAATGGAGTCGCCTCCCCAGGTGATTATATTTCCAGGTGATAAAAATGGAATAGACCGCTGTTTTAGCGTTAATTTGAGACCGCGTAAGGTTCGATATCCCAAGCGAAGTTTTTTTTATCTTGCGTTATGATGCGGTCTACGGTGGAGCACGCTTGCCTAGAAGAAACTTATTCACTCGTCATTTGAAGATAGGCTAGATTGAAATGTAACTATCGCGGAACATCCATTCAGGCAGCGCATTCCACAGACTAGCAGTTCGCACAATAAAAGTGGAATCAAAGCGCTTCATACGGGTATTCGGAATATCAACCATAAAGCGGTGTCGATTTATGTATTCTGTGGCGAAGTGTGGTGTGGTGTTTGTATGTCAACAGTCGTTCCTGTTTATGTTGGTAGTGACGGAAATAGTCGCGAGCCCACGGAAGCTTCCGGCGGGTATTTGCGGTGAGCGATTAGACAAGGATCCAGTCTGTGGAGGTGGTGGTTTGTGGTTCAACCACCAATTAAACTTACCTATATAATCACCGTGGTCTCTCGTGGACCTCATAAAGTCGCACAACGAGCTATGGAGAGGGCTATGCTCGGGGTTTCTCTACGAGATCGAATCAGAAATGAGGAGATCCGTAGACGAACGAAAGTCACCGACACAGCCCACCGAATTAGGTAGGCAGGGCACATATCACGCAGAACAGATGGCCGATGGGGCCGAAAGGTTCTCGAATCTCGAAACCACGGACCACTGAGACACTGATTTAGGCCTGATGCGTTGTTTGCACTCGTCATACCACCTTACCGTCTCTCCCTTGTCTCATCGTAATATTTGTGTCATCTGAGCCTGTAACCCTGTAGTAGGTACACTACGTTACAAAAGCTTTTACTTTTCATATTTCCCCCAAGCCTGAATTCAGTTCACACGTACGAAGATTTGAGTATTGGAGCCACTGCAGCGGAGCAGGACGAAGTACCTAATCACGGTAAAAGCTACCCTTCAGTCCTTCACGCGTTTGTCTATACCTATAGCCTTGCGACTTGCGAGGTAGCCTCACCGGGTCCCACTTCTCAATATCCACAAGTCCGTAACGTGGAACTTTGACAACCTGGGGCCTTACGGCAACAGCTAATTGCGGCACCTAATCCGTAAATGGACAATCACGCGAACGTGAACCTTATCGCGCCCAGATACGGTTTGCGGTCGCGTGATTTTCCAACTAAGCGGATTAGGTGCCGCAATTAGCTGTTGTCCGTAAGGCCCCTGTAGCATAGTAGATATGGGTTTTACAAAAAGGGTGTACCTACGAAGCTGAAAGGGCTCCATTGTACCCTGTACCTATCATTATGAACAACTTTTACTATGGGACCAATCTTAGAATAATTATTCTAAAGGGACCAATACTGAAAACGAGAATAAAAAAATCTGCTGTTTTAATTATTTTTTCAGTACTTACCTACTTATTAAATAACTGTCAATTAATAAACTGGGCAGTCTTAACTGTATTTGTAGTTTTAGTAGTAGCTTGTATTTTGTTTAGTTAATAAAGGCACTTGTCCAGTAAAAAATAAAAAATATAACGTAAAAAAAAAAACCTCATTGATTGTCACTAAAAGTCGAAATCGCGCCATTTGCCCTACATGTGCCCTACATGGTCTTTGACCAGTGTGTGTTGCCAGTGATGACATATGGTACTGAGACGTGGTCCTTAACTGTTGGCCTTTTGGAAAAACTCAGAGTCACACAGCGGGCAATGGAGAGAGCTATGCTCGGAGTTTCTTTGCGCGATAAAATCCGAAACGTGGATATTCGCCAAAGAACCAGAGTCACCGACATAGCTGTTAAAATTTGCAAGTTGAAGTGGCAATGGGCAGGCCACATCGCTCGAAGAACCGATAACCGATGGGGAAGAAAGGTTCTGGAGTGAAGACCACGAACCGGAAGACACAGCGTAGGGAGGCCTCCCACTAGATGGACCGACGACATTGTGAGAGTCGCGGGCATCCAGTGGATGCAAAAGGCAGGCTGTCGTTCAGTGTGGAGGTTAAAGGGGGAGGCCTATGTTCAGCAGTGGACGTCTTCTGGCTGATGATGATGATGATGGTGCCCTACATACAACGGGTTCCGTACTTATTAGGTGAAAAACACTGATTTGCAGTTTCCTACAAGACTTGTATTTGCAGAAAGCCGGCCGAGACAGCGTCCCTCGGGCGCGAGGGCGGGTTATTAGCCATTCTCATGGTAATGCAGCACGCGAAAGATTTGAAGTGTCGACTCGCGGCACGATGGTGAATTTTAATGGGATCACGTCATGCCATGTATGGTCCCTAACATACACCAGCATACACCTCATGGATTCCCTAACTTATACACGGTGTAAGGGGAACACTCTCGAAGCCAAAAGAAGGTAATTGTACTCATCATTATGAACCACTTTTAGTATGGGACCAACCCTGAAATCGCGAAAAAAAATCAGCTGTTCCATACATTTAGTCGAGTGTCAATGACCGTTTTCTATAGAACAGCTGATATTTTTTTGCGATTTCAGGGTTAGTCCCATAGTAAAAATTGTTCATAATGATGAGTACAATTACCTTCTTTTGGCTTCGAGAGTGTTCCCCTTACACCTCATATAGGGAAACTGAGGGACAAGATTCAAGGTTGAATATTTTACATAACCTGGCGTTCTGATATAATAATTGACCCTCGGAGGTCTATTTGCGACCACATTTGTCAAAAAAGCGATACGCAGCGCGATATTTTTTGCAAGCTTTTAGCTTGCTGTGTTTGTTAGTTTGTTAGGTCAAATCTTGGAAGCTGAATTAGAACTTGCTCTGGCCGATTTTGCTTTTGCTTTATTGCTGCAAATTGTGAACCAAAGTCTTTTGATACAAGCATACCTACTGCTCGTTATTAGTTTTCGAAAACGACTCTTTCACATATTTATTTTCTCTGTTTTCGAATTGTATGAAACAAATAAATAGATAGCTAGTATATTATTAAAATTAGATATACGAATTTCTAATGTGATATTTATACTCATTGAAAAATCCAATAAAAAGTTTAATCTAAACCTAAAATGAGCAAAATTCATTCACCCGTATGGATTTTTCACAAGTTTTTTCCATTAAAATCGGGGAAAACTTGGAGAGGATAGATAGATCAGTTCAGTCAGTCCAGGAGTTATTGAGATATGGGGCTAGCGAGATTGGCGGGGAACAACTGGCTGTACTAAAGCTTACTAAACGTTGTACTACGCAAAATTTCCTATAGCAGCATTATAAATGCATTCAAAGCAGGCATTAAACCCGCCTTACGGGTTTCAATGCAGCCCTTCAGCGGCTCGCAGCGCCTCTGAAAGCGTCGAGGGCCGGAGGGCTGGAAGTATGCCCTTAGAAAGACGTTAACCTTACTTTGCAGGATTGCTTGCTACTCCTGCGGTGGAAATAAAATGATAGTTTGGCTCGTGATTTATGTAAAATATCACTACAGAATAAATAATAGTTGCTACGTATTACTTCGTACGTTTGGCTTCGACCAAAATGAAATTAATGGACGGGCCCAGAAGGAGCACATTTTGAAGATTACAAAATGAGCGCCAGCGCTCACTTCGTTTCAGTCGGTCTCTAGCCGTAAGAAGTGCGACACAAGACTGACAACTAACACAATTATGCCTTCGTGTGCTTTCCCGAAGTGTAATAACACAACAAAAAACCGCTATCTATTTTTTTGTAACAAATATACTGAACATGGTTATAATTAGGTGTTGAAGTATATGTCCGACGGTGTGACTCGTTTTTACTGAGCAAGTTCAATGGTTATGGCCCGTCCATTCATTTTATTTTGGTCGAAGATTATTGCAGGCTTATAAACGACGGAGGTAGCAAGAAATCTGGGATAGAGCGCACTGTACTCAGCATCAATAGAATCGATTGAGTTCCCAATGCGTCGTTCGCTCAAGAACCAAAATTCCGACGTAGGGACCGAGACAGCCAAACTGTACAACTGGGCAGGCCACATGATCCGCATGCACCCAGCAAGATAGACGAAGATTGTCACTCAATGGGAGCCTATTACAGATAGTTTTCTCTTCTGTGCTTCAACAGCTCTCGGAATTCATTACAGTTTTACAACTAAGTATTTGCTATTTTGTCTGGCCATATTTCGCAAAAGATACACCCAAGATACACCCGATAAAAAAGTGATGTGAAAAAACCTTATCTTCGTTTTAAAGGATCTATATATTCAACGATACTACACACAATGGCGAAATTTTGCCCCTATTTCACATGTACCAGAGCCACCCATAAAATGGACAATTATTTATTTTGTTTGTAAAAAAAAGTTTCATGAACTCACCTCAATAACTAAGGAGTTAGAAGAATGTATACCCTAAGCGGATGGACGGAACGAACGTATAAAGGTTCCTTGTAACTGCGGAGTCTTAAAAACACAATTTATTATTATTGGTCGAGAGAAAAGGGTCAGATATAAGGGCCCAGAGGTCAGGCACGGCTGACTGAGTAGGAATCGAAGAGTTCCGGTCTGCTGGCGACCCTTGGAAGGGTCTGCAGGTGAGGTGATAACATTGAGATAGACTGCGGGATAAATAAGAATTACACTTTCAATTCCAGCCACTAGACTTTCGCTTTGCTTTTCAGTGCAAAGCGAGAAGCAGCCGCACGCGTCTTGAAAAAGACCCTATTCACCTTGAAAAAGACCGCCTAATGCGGTAGAAACTATAGTCGGAGTGACCGTGAGTAATTCCCGTGTAATATAAATAAAAAGGATGATGATCGCTCGAAAAACCGATAACCGAAGGGAATAAAGGTTCTGGAGTGGAGACCACGAACCGGAAGATGAAGCGTAGGGAGGCCTCCCACTAGATGGACCGACGACCGACGACATAGTGAAAGTCGCGGGCATCCAGTGGATGCAAAAGGCAGGCTGTCGTTCAGTGTGGAGGTTAAAGGGGGAGGCCTATGTTCAGCAGTGGACGTCTTCTGGCTGATGATGATGATGTATAGTTCCGGACTCTATCAGTTTACTACCTAGCTTGGTACCCTGTTACCTATTATTCTATTGATTAGTTTGAACACCCCACATTTAATTGCCTATAATCTTCGCCCATCTCCCCCCGAAGGTCGGTGAACCGGCGTGACTGGCAGACATAAAGACGCCGTGTTACAGATTAGGAAACAGTTGGAGGAGGTGCTCTGCTTTACTAAAAATCACAATGCAAATGTGAATAACATAGTTTAAAAAATATAGGTAAAAAATATTGGCCATTGTAACATGGTCGAAACGTCGAGCGAAAGGTACATATTTTTTACCTATATTAAATAATACGTGATAAGTCCCGATAAACATTTAAAACATGTGTTCAAATCGCGAAAGTTTAAAAATTACTATAGTTTAAAAAAATACATTAGTTATTTAATTACTGATAAGGTACAGAGTTAGGTATGCTTATATACCTACGGCCTATACGGGGTTGTAAGGGGAACACTCTCGAAGCCAAAAGAAGGTAATTGTACTCATCATTATGAACAACTTTTACTATGGGACCAGCCTTGAAATCGCGAAAAAAAATATCAGCTGTTCTATAGAAAACGGTCATTGACACTCGACAAAATGTATGGAACAGCTGATTTTTTCGCGATTTCATGGTTGGTCCCATACTAAAAGTGGTTAATAATGATGAGTACAATTACCTTCTTTTGGCTTCGCGAGTGTTCCCCTTACACCCCGTATATATAATTATACAACGAACAAACACAAAACTTAAAAAAAAAAAAAACTAATTGAAGATCGTTTGGTCTATAGATAGTTCAAACGATCTCTAATTTCAGGAAATGTGCCCAAAATGCTGGCATTGCAAGTAGTAGCTTTACCTAGTCTGCCTCTGTGCTGCTTTGCCTCGCTGAATTGCGAGGTAACTTTCTGTACAGTACAAGTTTCGATAGTATTAGAAAACTTTTTTCGTATTAGAGTGAAGCAATCTATACCGCCGCTTACTACCGATTTTAGTTCCTCCACGTTTCCGATAGAGGCGCTTTACTAAAATGTATGGAACAATACGTAAACGAAAAAAGTTTTTGTAAACTATCAAATCGTACTGACCAAAATATACAAGCATTTTGATAATGAAAAGTTATTTTTTTTAAGTATAATTAACAGGCTTGCGTTTGACCACCATCCCTCTTGATGTTAAGCGATGATGCAGTCTACGTTGGAGCACGCTTGCCTAGAAGAAACCGATTCACTCGTGAATTCAGCCACATTGAGTTTTTTTAAATGCCATAGGTGGCAAACAAGCAGACGGGCTGCCTGATGGTAAGCAGTCACCGTCGCCTATGGATACTTGTAACACCAGAGGCATCACAAATACGTTGCCGACCCTTAAGGACTCGATTAACTCGCCTTTTGAAGAACCCCATGTTATAGCTTCTCGGAAACACCGTAGAAGATAGCTCATTCCACATTTTAAAGTCGAAATAAAATACAATGTCAACAATTCACTTAAATGTATACCTATAAATATATACCTACTTAATATATATACTTAAATATATACCTACCTATAAGTATAAAGGAAAATAAGTCTCTGTCTTTCTCACGACTAAACCGTAGTTACAATAAAAATTACCAGAGTTTAGGTAAATACAAAACATTAAATAACCCCCTATAGAGCTAATTATCTTCAAACGGCATAACAAGATTTTTTTATTATAATATATATAGCGGACTGAACACTCTCGATCAAGCCACCTTCTCAGAAAAAAACTGAACTGGTTTAGGAGCTACGCCACAGGCAGACACACAGACACACGTTAAACTTATAACACCCCTCTTTTTGCGTCGGAGGATAAACATATGTCTATGTCATTCTCACAAAATACTAAACAAACAAAAAAATTGGTTTTATTATTCCCAAATATTCATTTGGAAAAGAATTCCGCCGCAGTCGAATATTTCGGGGAAAACTCCCGTAACTTTTCCGTTTGTCAAACTTTTTATTCTTATTTTATTCCCATCCGCCCATTCCTCCCTTTGTTAGACTGGTCGCCATTGGCGTCGATTCTGTCATACTACTCACTAAACTAAACAAATCTGACAGGACTAAAATTATCTGCCTCTCTTTTCATTTTAATACGTGAGAGAAGGATGGCACCAATTTTAGAGCTGTCTAGTTTAGTTTAGTTCAAAGTACGTACATCAAATTTGACAGTTATTAAAACTGTTGTCATCCTACTCTTACATATTGAAATAAAATGGGACGGAGATAATTTTAGTTCTGTCAGATTTGTTTAGTTAAGTGATTAGTATGACAGAATCGACGCCATTGGCATCGATTCTGATGTACTCTAAACTAAACTAAATTTGACAGCTCTAAAATTGTTGCCATCTTTCTCTCACATATTAAAATGAAAAGGGACGCAAATAATTTTACGACATCATACGCAGGGCTCTTTCCACCGCCAATGTCGCAGCTGTGCTCGAACCGAGTGGTCTTGCGCGCGACGATGGAAGGAGGCCTGACGGTATGACACTTGTGCCCTGGAGGTTGGGGCGGCCCCTTGTATGGGACGCAACTTGTGTCGATACTTTGGCGCCGTCACATCTTCCTGAGACACAGGGTAGGGCTGGCGCGGCTGCCAATTCGGCAGAGCAGCACAAGCGACGCAAATATGCTAACCTCGGCAGTGGTTATATATTTGAGGGGTTTGGGGTCGAGACATTGGGCCCTTGGGGACCGGGAGCTCACCTCATTTTCAAAAATCTTTCAGAGCGCCTGGTTAATGCGACGCGTGACCAAAATGCTGGCGTGTTTCTGGCTCAACGCATCAATTCTGGCAAGCATTGCCATTCAACGTGGTAATGCCGCCAGCATGCTGGGTACGCTGCCAACTGGTAGTGGGCTTGAGCATTTGGATTGTCTTTAGACCTTCAACGGTCTATGGGCAGTCTAACTGTATTTGTAGTTTTAGTTTTAGCTTGTATTTTGTTTAGTTAATATAGCAATAATTTTAATCCTGTCAGATTGGTTTAGTTTAGCGAGTGGCATGACAGAATCGACGCCATTGTCGGCTTGTAACTTTCAAAACCTCCTCCAGGTTGCAGTCATGTGGACTACAGAGTTGGGGTCGGACGGAATGTTGTTGTTGTTTCGTGTTGTTGTTGTTTGTGTTGTATTTCGTGTTGTTGTTTAACTTGTCTAATTATTTATTATCAGCGCATATTGTTGATGATCGTGTTATTTTGAATCTACGAGGGGTGGCTGGTATAAAATCTATGTTAAAAAAACGTGCGTACTACAATATTTTAATATTTCAAGTTTATTCTGTTTTTAGGGTTCCGTACCCAAAGGGGGAAAATGGGATCCCATTACTAAGTCTACGATGTATGACTGTCTGTCTGTCCGTCCGTCTGTCCTACCTACTGTATCTTTCGAACCGTAATAGATAGCTGGTTGAAATTTTCATAGTATAGGTATGTAATGTTACGGCGGATTAACTAAGAAATAAAAAAAGTATGAAATAAAATTCAAAAAGTAAAAACGAAAGGGCCGTACTCCATACAACAAACGTATTTTTAACGCATTTTCTAATGGATAAACGGTAATACGCGCAAGCGTCAAATTTAGCGTGATTACAGTATAGAAGAAAGGTTCTGGAGTGGAGACCACAAACCGGAAGACGCAGCGTAGGTAGGCCTCCCACTAGATGGACCGACGACATAGTGAGAGTCGCTGGCATCCAGTGGATGCAGATGGCAGGTTGTCATTCAATGTGGAGGTTAAAGTGGGAGGCCTATGTTCAGCAGTGGACGTCTTCTGGCTGATGATGATGATGATGATGATGATAGTACACACTCTAAAATATAACACCAAATAATAAATAACGGCCGAGTCGAGTCCGTGACAAGTTTCTGTTCATTACCATAGTTAAGTTTGTTAGTTTAAGTTATAACTGGTAATTTTGTTATTGAATTTTGTGGTGGTACAGAACCCTCAGTGCGCGAGCCCGACTCGCACTTGGCAGGTTTATTTAATGATGACACTCATTCGTTTTCACACATTTAATTTGTATAAATTTTTTGTGACCTGTGATGAAACTTTAATTCGCCAGTGGCAAACAAGAGACGATGCAATGGAAATTCAAAGGAGAAAAGCCATCAAGGAAATTTAAGGTCAGACCGTCAGCAGGCAAACTAATGGCAACAATTTTCTGGGATGTAGAGGGGATTCTAATGGTAGACTTACCTAAACACATGACGATGAATGCTCAATATTATGCGAATTTATTATGATATAGGTACATGCGACCCGCCCGCCCAGCTTCGCACGGGTGTAATTTACCTATGTTATTCCATGTTGTGCCCACCCCAGTATCAGTTGGGAACTCAGTTCTTGCAGCTGTTGAAGCGTAGGTACGTCTACCTAGGACAAACAGTCGAACTGGGTAGGTCCAACTTCAAGTTTAATCATCTCTACATCTTCTTCTCTTTTCTATCTCTACTAGGATAATTAAAATCGCTTTCCGCGTCTGTCTGTATGGCCGCTAACTCCTTCTAAACCACGCAACGGATTTTGATGCGGTTTTCACCATCAGTTAGATACATTATCACGGAAGGTTTATATATATAACTAGTGACCCGCCCCGGCTTCGCATGTAAATACACCCGGGCGAAGCCGGGCGGGCGGGTCGCTAGTTCACAATAATCACAATACAGGGAGAGAAAGGTTAGTTAGGTATATATCACAGGTTATATCTTATTCTATCGTATTTACATGTACCTACTTACCTACTTACGAGTAAGAAATAATTTCTTCTTTATAAATATTATATGTGCGAGCGAGAAAGTGCGTATAAATATTCATAAGTACAGTACCTAAGTACCTATATTAAGAATAAAACAAATTAAAGACAAAGCGCCTCAAGGGAAGAAAGTTACGGCATACATCTGAATTTCATTATGCACAGAAAGTTGCTTTTCTATCCCTCGGGGGATGAGGAAGGAATCTTGTGTTTTGATTGTTTTGACTTAATTCTAATTGATACACAAAAATACAAAATAAACGTTTGTGTGCTTGCCTTCTTATTGTGTGTATTTATTATTACTCTCGAGTTCCTTTAGAAAAATAAATGGTGATTAACTTAGTTTCCCCTTTAGCACTTACACCCCCTTTGGTCGTCAGTTTGGTTATTTCGTTTTAGTTGTGTTTGAAGTGTTCGTTTGTTTTAAGAACTAGGAAGAATATCTATGTGTGTGCGATACGTGTTTACATCGCCACCTTCAGTTTTTGGCAGACTTTTTTCGGTACTAGCTCGAGTTTCTAGTTACGCCAACGCAAATATAAGATCATTGTCGACGCCTAAATGAAATTTGTTTCTCATTTCCCAGTGTCCACCCCCTATGCAATGATTGTACCATAATTCGTTGCCAACCGACCAAGTGCGAGTCGGGCTCGCGCATTGAGGGTTCCGTACGAACCACCACACAAAAATTCGCATTATCGCGAGATGTTGGTCAAACGCATACCTACGATTTATTTAAAATAAAAAAAACTATATAAAACAAAATTATGTTTTATAATTTGGCTTATTCCTCAAATAAATAAACACGATTTCAATTAATGCCATAACCTACCAAAATATTTATTTTAAAAAAAGTAGTGCAAACCCGTCCAAGTACCGACCGCGCCCGACGTTGCTTAGTACGTTGTACGTTATTATTATTAGGGTCCCGTTTACAACCTTTGGGTATGGAACTCTAAAAAGAAAGCCTGATTTCCATTTCCTAAAGAATATACAACAACGCACCTGTGTCGAGAACCACTAGAGAACATGTAAAAACTCCCTAGGGGCGAAACAGGGGTGGAAAGTAATTTAGGGTGATACACGGTATTGACGTGGCAACCCTCGTAATTATGGGACCCTCTAGCTGAATGCAAAGCTGTCTAAACTCGCGTTTTTCTTTTAAAAAAATACTTTAAATTCTTTGTAAAATGTTTTCTTTTTTCCTTTCATAAAATGGAATAATTATATTTGCAATAAGTTTAGCTTATGTTGAGATTGGCCTGTTTTGTGTACCTTCTAAATAAAATAAAATAAAATAAAAATAAAATGGAATGTTTTTAAAGTTTTCTTTGAGGGCAATGACGTTCAGGGTATTCATATATGCTGTGCTTTGTTTATTTTGGTATTTGTTTTGGTTACGCTGAGCTATGCCGTTTGGGTTTGGTAACGCCTGATTGGCGTCTGTGCTGGCGTTACCAAACGAAAACGGCATAACTAGAGGAAGAAATACTTTTATGATAAAATTACGAAAGTTGTTGAAGAACTTTGATTGTTTCTGCAAAAATAACATGTTTCTAGAAAATGTGAATGCCATACCGACCGTTTGACACATCGATGTAAATGAACTTTATTCTTCTTTGGTTTGACATGAATGATGTGACCTAAAAATTATCTAGGTGAAGGTATTTCAAAAGAAAAGTTTTTAGAGTTCTTTGGATAGGTATGAAAAACTTGTCAAATAACTTCTGATGTACCTACGTACCTAAGGGCCACAAATTTCATACTATACTACGTATAATCTTTGTTAAGGGCTATGAAATCTAGATTCCGTATGCCCTACAAAAATATACGAAGGTACATTGCTGTGTGAGGTAATGGCATTAATTTCGGTGTACCCTTCTCACTAATCTGACAGGACTAAAATTATCGCCGTCTCTTTTCGTCTCAATACGTCAGAAAAGGATGGCAACAGTTTTAGAGCTGTCAAATTTAGTTTAATTTAGAGAATGGTACATCAGAATCGACGTCATTGGCATCGATTCTGTCATAGCACTCACTAAACTAAACCAATCTGACAGGACTAAAATTATCTGCCTCTCTTTTCATTTTAATATCTTTAGATGGCAACAATTTTAGAACTGTCAAATTTAGTTTAGTTTAGAGTGCATCAGAATCGATGCCATCGTCTTTATTTTTAGGGTTGTCATTTTCGAATGATAGAAATCGAAATATGCATAGTAAATCGAAATATTAGCAAGATATTTTTACCTTAGTATCAACATCGTGGAAGGGTACAGCGAACCAGGGCTTCCCAGTAAGTGTCCGCCGGAAGCCAGTCTCCCTCTCTACGGGCCCCTCAGGGGTGCCAACATGAGCCCACAACACCACTTCAACTACCCTCAGTCGAGGATGCACTTTCTTGTAAACCTCTTCAAGACGCACTCCAAAGTCGTCACTTTCATCACTGATGTTCGCAAATGAGAAAAATATACCACAAACAGTCCCATCCCCATCTTCCACGCAGTCCGATAAACCTTCCAAAGTTGGCACGTTCAAAAACTGACCGTTCTCGTCGCATTTCACTAAAACTTTACCGAAAAGTTTTTCGCGCCAATCCATGTTTTTATTTATTTTTAAATTCCGATTCGTGCCATTGTTCCTCACGCGATGAATCTTAATTCGTTTGTTAGCTAAATATTAGCGCAAAAGCCGTTGAACCGGGCGCGATGCAGTTTATTTTTGTTGCTATCGAAATATGAAATAACAAATCGCCAAAACTTTCTAAGGCAAAAGAAAAAATTTAATGTTTCTTTGACGTTTTTTGGCTAATGTAAGTTTGAATATTCAGCCAATCGAAATTTTAATTTGTAAAATTGGTTACGCGGATTGTGTGAGGAGCAACGACCGCACTCCCCCGCATTTACAGCCAGACTGGAGGACGCGGAGGGGCGGAGGGCCTTCGCTGGTGCAGGCAGACAGTGCAAACATTCACGAATAAACAAGGATGAAAAAACGAGCATAGGGTTATGTTTGTCGACAAATACAGATTTAGAATTGTAAACAACGCACAATTAAGGAAGCAAAGTGAAGGTAGTGAAGGTACCAGGTCATGGGTTCAGGACCGCAGCCTAGTTGCCACGCTGCGCTGTATGCAGCCGCGGAATGTTAGTTTCAACAAACGTGTTGAAACTAAGTTTTTTCTTCTGCAATTAATATTTGAGGGAGGTGGTATCAGTTTATATTACGCATCGATTCAAAAATTGTGCACTAAAGACCAAAGCATTTAGGTACCTATACATGCTAAATTTATCAGAATCTGATTTTTGTTGATTTTTGAAACATTGTGCAATGCATTGGTGGTGTTCTTAATACTTTTAGCGCCCTACTACGTAAGTTGGGTTTTTGCATCAATTAGATTTTATATTCTTCAAAATAAAAGTAGGTAGGCTTAGAATAACTATAATAAAAAAAAAACTAAATAAATAAATAATTGAAGTACTTAAGTCGGTGTTTTTGGTTGCGTTAAATTTGTGCTTTATTTGTCGAATGATCGTCGCATGAATTTTGGTAACGTGAGGCGTCCATTATGTTTGTTAGTTTGGCGACAGCAAGCGGTACTAATATTAATGTATTTGTAAGCCAAATATTTCATACTTATATATAGGTATACTACGTACATATAAAATCTTTGCCTCCACCCTATCCTTTTCCGTGGGTGAAATCTCAGGGTGAAATACTTACGCTTTCGTAGGCTTTCTAAATCACAGGCCTAAGACCTCCCAGGGGCGTCCTACCTACCTTCGGCTAATAAGATAGCAAGACAAAATTCAATGTAAGATTCGAATAATAATGTTTTTAACAGTTGGTTTAACCCGTCGAACGTATGCGCCGAAATATTTTTTTGGCCAAAATGCGGAATGTCGCCGAATTTTCCAGTAATTGTGGTGTAAAAATACAACGAGGTGTTTTGGATTTGGAATCAGCGGCACAGAAGACATAATAGTACCCAGCGGCGAGTAAATTTCACTCTCATTGGGTGAAATGCCTCTTGGAATCACAAAATAATAAAATAACTATTACTAATTTTATTTAGCATCCCTATTTGGATAGCCTGAGCGTTGAGCGTCATCTGTAAACAGGTAGCGGGTATCCTCATGCTAAATAGTTGTGCTACTCATTCATAGATGGCAGTTATTTAATTCTGCTTATGCTAAACAACTAATTTTAAGCCAACTGGAACACACACTAGTTTGACAGTTGACATTGACAGATTTGATAGTATGTTTTGTTTTGATTTAAGTGAGTTGGGCGGGTGGAAATACTGGAAATTCGAAATTTATTGATTGTTTATATTTGTTTTGGTCACTCAGTGGAAGTTTTCAATTCCAATTTTGGCGATTTCAGTTAACTTACAAAGCTAAAATGCCTCGGCGAAGAATTTCACGAGTTTCCATATCATCCGAACACAGTACCAGTTCTGAGCAGAGCGATAACTTGAACATAAACGAGGAATTACCCGATCCACGACTACCAAAAACAAAATGCAAGGGTAACATCAATTTTCTTATTAAATTCACTAAGAGTTTATAGCCATGCATAGGTTTACTTGCCCAAGTCTTTTTGGATGCAGAAAAACTAGGGTTGTGGTGGATACACGCTCAAAATTTGCTCTATAGGAGTTAATTTTCAAAGTAAGTATTTCATTTGCATTTGTGAATAGAAAATGTGTTTTGACTAGCATTTTCTCCACAACAGATGCCAATGAGAAGAAGAAGGTGTCCTTCAACTTCCCAGTAGAGGTGATAACAAAAACTGGTAAATTTACTGGAATGGGGGCTATTGATCTGTTGGACACCTTAGCAGCATTAGGTAATATTAAAAATTAAATGCTGTGCAACCAGAACTCAGCTGGTGGTGGGTTTGTCTACTTCATTGTTGGTCCTGAGTTCGATTCCCGGTTTGACAGATGTTTCAGTTTTTAATTTAAATACAGTGTAAACTCTATATAGCGACACTTGATTTAACGGCAAACTCCCTAAAACGACGAAATTACTTGACTTTGGTTGGTTTGGTTTACATTGTTGTCCATACAATGATACACTATGTAGTATCACAACCACTTATAACAACAACAAAATATTATTATTAAGCAATAAACAGTACTTTCTAACACCTCATTGTTAGTATAAAATAAAATACTGTAACAGCTTAAAAATCAGATGAAGATAACACAATATTACGCGATAAGGGTTGTTATTTGTATCAATATTAATGTTTGTTGTTTGTAAATTTATACTTTACTAAAAATACATATTTTTTCTATATTTAACGACAACTCTAAATAATGCCATAAAATGTGAAGTCCCATTAGTGTTGCTATGTAGAATTTACACTGTATCTTTATTTATTTTTTTACTCTGATAAGTCCGCGTTTGACCACCAACTCGCCTGTTGGTAAGCGACGATGTGGTCGAAGATGAAGCATGCAGACTTAGAAGATACCTATTCACTCTGGCTCTGAATTAGATCCGAGTGTCATTTACATCTATCTCTTTGGTATTGTGGCATTCACGACAGTGGCGTATTGTAAAGGGGCTGGCTGCCTTTTCCCTGGGGGGCAGGGTTCAGAGGCAACACGGTGGGTGGCCGTCGATGGTATCACCCATCCTTTGCCTTTCTTCCAGTGTCGAAATAAAAATGTTATCTTCACTTAGCTGACAACTAAAAGACAGTGTAAACTCTATACAAAGCTGATAAAACAATTATTCACACTTGACAAAATATATGTAACAGCTGATACTTCTTTTGGCGTTTCAGGTTTGGTCACAGAACAAAAGTTGTTCATAATCTCTACATAGTATAAATTGAAGTCGCTTTCCGCGTCTGTCTGTCTGTCGGTCTGTCTGTATGGCCGCTAACTCCTTAAACCACGCAACGGATTTTGATGCGGTTTTCATTGTCAGTTAGACAAATTTTCACGGAAGGTTTATATATTACTAGCGATCCGCCCGCCCGGGTGCAATTTACGTGCGAAGTCGGGGCGGGTCGCTAGTTATATATATAAACCTTAATTGAAAATTTATGTAACTGATGGTGAAAACCGCATCAAAATCCGTTGCGTGGTTTAAGAGGACTTAGCGGCCATACAGACATACAGACAGACAGACGCGGAAAGCGACTTCAATTTATACTATGTAGCGATAGCGATAGAGATAGAAAAGAGAAACGTATACACGTGCTGGGGCGGGTCGCTAGTTAGTTATTTTTCATTTTATTGTAATTTTAGAAAAAACAGCGAGACAGCGTGAGGCTAAAGCGGCATTGAAGGATGTGTTGTCAGATTTCGAGCTCATAGGTCATAAGCTAGATGAGAGGCAACAACTCTTTCCGAAAACTAAAGATGGATCCAAAAACCAAAGGAAACTGCATTCTGAACGTAAGACATCTATTTACAAAATTATATGCCGTTTTATAGATATATCAGATATACAGTGTAATCTCACTAATCCGGCACTATTAAAAACCGGAGGGTGCCGGATTATTGGAATGTTCGGATTACTGGGTTATACTGAAAAAGTCATAGGTAATAAATAAAATAAAGCATTTCATAGAGAGAATAAATGTATGTAATGTATTATGGAACAATTGAATTAACATGTAGGTACATATGTAATTAATGATAAGTTAAAATATGATAAGTTTTGAGGTTAGACTGCTAGTCGATGACGCAGCGACCAAAGCGCACACGTATAGAGGGGTAAGGGAGGCGTGGGCGGAGGGTGCCGGATTATTGGACGTGCCGATCTATCGAAGTGCCGGATTAGTGAGATTATACTGTAATTTAATTTACAGATATAATAAAACATTTTAGTTTCACTTTCTCGTATGCAAACAGGTGCTAGTAAAAAGGAAACTGCAAAAAAAGCAAAGGAAGAGAAAGAAGCAAAGAAAAGAGAGATAGAAGCCAAGCGGGAAGCAATCAAGAAGGCTATAGAAGATGAGAGAGCAGCGAAGGCGGAATTTGAAGAAAACAATAAGGTTTATAAGCCTGGGGAATGTTTGAAGGTAAATCTTACTTTGGAGTACATTGCTGTGGTTTGTGTAACCTGTAGTTTCACTTGCCATCTTTCAGGAATCGTTCAGTTTTCTGGATAAATGCTTCGACTAAAATAAAATGAATGGACGGGCCCAGAAGACGCGCATTTTTCAAGATTTACAAAATGAGCGCTGGCGCTCATTTTCTTTCAGTCGGTCTCTAGCCGTAAGAAGTGCAACACAAGACTTGTAACATGATAACAAAACATCTGACAAAATATGCCTTTGTGTGCTTTCCCGAAGTGTAAATACACAGCAAAAATATTATTGCTATTGTATTCATTCATGTGCACGCAGTGTTCACTTCTAGGAGGTCGTACATTGCCATATTTATATGTATTTAAAAAAAAAAAAATTAAAGATGTTACGGCCAGTTTAGTGCACCAATAAAAAAAAAATATAAAAAAAAAAAGTTTTTTGTTTTAGTAACAAATGTACGATCCGATCCGTAGACGAACGAAAGTCACCGACATAGCCCACCGGATTAGCAAGTTGAAGTGGCAGTGGGCAGGGCACATATCACGCAGAACAGATGGCCGATGGGGCCGAAAGGTTCTGGAATGGAGACCACGGACTGGTAAGCGCAGCGTAGGACGTCCACCCACAAGATGGACAGACGACCTAAAAGAGACCGCAGGGAAACGCTGGTCGATGATGATGCAGGTCGCTTCCAACCGGCCCTTTTGGAGATCGATGGGGTAGGCCTATGTCCAGCAGTGGACGTCCTATGGCTGAAATGATGATGATGATGAACAAATGTACTGTACATGTTTATGATTAGGTTTGAAGTATATGTCTCACGGTTTTGACTCGTTTTTACTGAGCGAGGTCAATGGTTATGGTCCGTCCATTTGTGTAGTAGTAAGAGTCGCTAATGATTTTGTGAAGTGAATCCTTTGTACTTGTACTAATATGTCTTCTGCGGTCTAGTACATAACCATCGAGCTCCCCCCGACGCTCGCGTCTGCCTGGTACATGGTGGACACGATCCGCGAGGTGAACTCTCTGGGCGCGCGTGTCGCTGCGGCGGACACCATCGTCGACGCTGGCCTGCTCATCTGGACGCGTCGCGTGCCGCCTGTGCTTACCAATGTCGGGGGTCAGGTACTTGAAACAATTCTTTTTTCACCCGGTACTCCTCCAGATGCCATCAACGACGCGATCAAATCATTAAAATCATTTCAAATCATTTTTTCATTTGATAAAATCATTTTGTATTGTATTTAGTATCCTATTTTGGACAGATTGTTCAATTAGGTAAGTCCAACTTAGGCAAAGAGGTCGGCCGAAGAATCCAACTTGGATGGGCAGCGTTCGGGAAATTGCGTGACATCTTCTCGTCCAAGATACCACAGTGCCTCAAGACGAGGGTCTTTGACCAGTGTGTGTTGCCAGTGATGACATATGGTACTGAGACGTGGTCCTTAACTGTTGGCCTTTTGGAAAAACTCGAGAGTCACACAGCGGGCAATGGAGAGAGCTATGCTATGCTCGGAGTTTAGAAACTCCGAGCATAGCTCTCTCCATAGAATCCGGAACGTATGAAGATTCGCCAAACAGCCAGAGTCACCGACATAGCTGTTAAAATTTGCAAGTTGAAGTGGCAATGGGCAGGCCACATCGCTCGAAGAACCGATGACCGATGGAGAAGAAAGGTTCTTGAGTGGAGACCACGAACCGGAAGACGCAGCGTAGGGAGGCCTCCCACTAGATGGACCGACGACATCGTGAGAGTCGCGGGCATCCAGTTGATGCAGATGGCAGGCTGTCGTTCAGTGTGGAGGTTAAAGGGGGAGGCCTATGTCCAGCAGCGAACGTCTTCTGGCTGATGATGACGATGTATTGTATTTAGTAGCGCCCGGTTGTCCTCCACATAACCTGCGAGTCGATAATCAGAGAGTTCCGTTTACAATATAGTTTTTTCTTATATCCAGGTAAAAGTAACCCCTACAAAGGAGCAGTGCCGCCGCGCCCTATACATAATGCTGTCGGATCAGCTGATGTGCTTCGCGGACCGCATCGTCCCGCACATGGGGGAGATGCGGGAGCGGGCTAGGACTACGGTCACCTTGCTGGTCATCGGGCCGACCACCTTGTGCAAGTAAATACTTACAATCGTATATAGAACTACTTATTACTACTGGATCAGCTGATGTGCTTCGCGGACCGCATCGTCCCGCACATGGGGGAGATGCGGGAGCGGGCTAGGACTACGGTCACCTTGCTGGTCATCGGGCCGACCACCTTGTGCAAGTAAATACTTACTATCGTATATAGAACTACTTATTACTACTGGATCAGCTGATGTGCTTCGCGGACCGCATCGTCCCGCACATGGGGGAGATGCGGGAGCGGGCTAGGACTACGGTCACCTTGCTGGTCATCGGGCCGACCACCTTGTGCAAGTAAATACTTACTATCGTATATAGAACTACTTATTACTACTGGATCAGCTGATGTGCTTCGCGGACCGCATCGTCCCGCACATGGGGGAGATGCGGGAGCGGGCTAGGACTACGGTCACCTTGCTGGTCATCGGGCCGACCACCTTGTGCAAGTAAATACTTACTATCGTATATAGAACTACTTATTACTACTGGATCAGCTGATGTGCTTCGCGGACCGCATCGTCCCGCACATGGGGGAGATGCGGGAGCGGGCTAGGACTACGGTCACCTTGCTGGTCATCGGGCCGACCACCTTGTGCAAGTAAATACTTACTATCGTATATAGAACTACTTATTACTACTGGATCAGCTGATGTGCTTCGCGGACCGCATCGTCCCGCACATGGGGGAGATGCGGGAGCGGGCTAGGACTACGGTCACCTTGCTGGTCATCGGGCCGACCACCTTGTGCAAGTAAATACTTACTATCGTATATAGAACTACTTATTACTACTGGATCAGCTGATGTGCTTCGCGGACCGCATCGTCCCGCACATGGGGGAGATGCGGGAGCGGGCTAGGACTACGGTCACCTTGCTGGTCATCGGGCCGACCACCTTGTGCAAGTAAATACTTACTATCGTATATAGAACTACTTATTACTACTGGATCAGCTGATGTGCTTCGCGGACCGCATCGTCCCGCACATGGGGGAGATGCGGGAGCGGGCTAGGACTACGGTCACCTTGCTGGTCATCGGGCCGACCACCTTGTGCAAGTAAATACTTACTATCGTATATAGAACTACTTATTACTACTGGATCAGCTGATGTGCTTCGCGGACCGCATCGTCCCGCACATGGGGGAGATGCGGGAGCGGGCTAGGACTACGGTCACCTTGCTGGTCATCGGGCCGACCACCTTGTGCAAGTAAATACTTACTATCGTATATAGAACTACTTATTACTACTGGATCAGCTGATGTGCTTCGCGGACCGCATCGTCCCGCACATGGGGGAGATGCGGGAGCGGGCTAGGACTACGGTCACCTTGCTGGTCATCGGGCCGACCACCTTGTGCAAGTAAATACTTACTATCGTATATAGAACTACTTATTACTACTGGATCAGCTGATGTGCTTCGCGGACCGCATCGTCCCGCACATGGGGGAGATGCGGGAGCGGGCTAGGACTACGGTCACCTTGCTGGTCATCGGGCCGACCACCTTGTGCAAGTAAATACTTACTATCGTATATAGAACTACTTATTACTACTGGATCAGCTGATGTGCTTCGCGGACCGCATCGTCCCGCACATGGGGGAGATGCGGGAGCGGGCGAGGACTACGGTCACCTTGTGCAAGTAAACACTACTTACTATCGTATAATAATATAAAACTACTACTACTGATTGTTGATCGTTAAATAAATAAAAATAAAAAAACTACGTGCGCCCCGCGGTGTCTCCTGAGTTATGTACCTCCATGAAGCAACCTCCTTGGTGTCGATAGCAACATCCTTATTTTCACCAGTATACGAAAAAGAAGTCATAGTATTGAAATTAAAAGTGTGCCAATCAGAATGTAGGCTTTGACATATATGGCTATGTTTACTAGCTGAAACCCGCTACTTCGTACGCGTAGAGCTCGGCCTTCGGCCTCGCTACTACAACCCGTTATAGCCTATGTGTTATTCTAATGTATAAGCTATATTATTGTAAACTTTCATTAAAATCCATTCGGTAGTTTTTGCGTGAAAGAGGAACAAACATCCATATAAAAGCTATATGATTATTTACGGGATATTTACCGTGGTAAAGTTGTGGAATGAATTTTTTTAAACATCTTTATATCCATACATACAAACTTTCGCGTTTATAATATTAGTAGGATTTTTTTCTTTGATATAATATCAATGTACAGAATTCAATTCTCGTCCTGGTTTTTTGAAAAGAAAAAAAAAAAAAACTGCTGATCCGATCGCTACCAAACTAATCTGAAGATTGCCTGAAAATTTCACCAAAATTGGTCCAGCCGTTTCGGAGTCCATATGGAACACATACACACATCGCTTTTTATACATAAAAGCCCATGAGCTGCCATCCTGCGGCATTTGAGATCAACTATACCATGGTTCTTCAAAATAGCTGTTAATAGAGTCTTTAAAGAACTGCCGATCTTGTGAAAGATGTGCCGATGTGTCTGTGATGCCCTGGTATTATACCATCAGGCGGTACGTTAGCTTGTTTGCCACCTATGAAATAAATAAATAAACAGATTTTAAACGTGACAACTTCTAATAAATCGATGAACGCTGGCTGCACGCACGAAAAAGGATGACTCCTTGTCCCGTTACACTCGTTGTCCCGTTACGCTCATTGTCCCGTTACACTCATTGTAACGTTACAATCGGAGAGAGAGCGCTATACGAGCGAGCGAAAGGCACGATCGGCTTGTGCGTTCTTTGTATCCATACAAAATAGTGATAATTCAATAAAAATTATTCAATTTTATTCACCATCATCACCATCAGCCATAAGACATCCACTGCTGAACATAGGCCTCCCCCTTCAACCTCCACACTAAACGACAGCCTGCCTTTTGCATCCACTGGATGCCAGCGACTCTCACAATGTCGTCGGTCCATCTAGTGGGAGGCCTCCCTACGCTGCGTCTTCCGGTTCGTGGTCTCCACTCCAGAACCTTTCTTCCCCATCGGTTATCGGTTCTTCGAGCGATGTGACCTGCCCATTGCCACTTCAACTTGCAAATTTTAACAGCTATGTCGGTGACTCTGGTTCTTTTTGGTTAATTTTATTCATAAAAGTAAGCAATCGTTTCATCAATGTTTTGTTTTGACGTTGTCACGTTAAACTATCATCCGTAAACCGACTTTACAGACAACCAATTTTTTGTTTCAGAAACGCCCGTGACGCCAAGCATCGAATGACGCGAGCGTATCGAGACAAGTTCACAAAAACGATCGCTGACTTACAAATAGGTAAATACTAAGATACTAGCTACGCTGTTCAAGAAGAAACCACTTCAACTACCTCAAACAACCATTAAAAAAACACAACGTTCATGAGCCATTCCCGAAATTGCTCACTTGGCATGACAATTATGTCATTAAAGCTTGTAGTACCATTGTCCGTTATTAGTAGGCATTATTTTTTCTTTGCCGGCACTTTTATATTTGGCCCAAAACATACATATTATTAACATAACAAAACATATTATAAATTATTGCAGAGTTGATGGTGTCCCATAAGATCGACCTGATCGTGGTGGAGACGCCGATGGAGCTTGCGACGTTGGTGGTACAGTACACGCGGGCCATCGCGGAGGCGCCCTATAAGTTAGTGCGAAACCCCTTACAACAAACGTATTCTGAGCCTGCCTTCTGAGCTTGGGGGCGTGGGTTCGATTCCCACCTAGGGCAAACATTTATGTGATGAACATTTGTGTTTGTTCTATATCTGGTTGTTAATATCTATTTACGTATGTATTTAAAACTATATATGTATGTATATCAGTCTCTGGCAGCTATATCAAAAGCTTTGCTTAGTTTGGGGTCAGATGACGTGTGTGCAAAAATATCCCGAAGTATAATATATATTTTTTTACGTATTTTTGTATTAGCTCTAATGTAAAAACGGTCATACGTACAAGTGTCAAACTTAGCATGATTATAGTACACACTCTAAAGTATAACAACAAATAGTAAATAATGGCCAAGTGAGAGTCGGTGACAAACTTCTGTTCATTACCAAGTTATACACCGTCGAGGAGTTCGTTCCAAAAGTCGATTAATAAGTTGTTTTTATTTTCTGATTGTTTTGTTTACCTGTTTTTAATGTAATCCTTTTTATTTTCATCTTGTGTTACACAAATGACATAATTATATTTTCTATTGAATTTATGACATAATGCTTATGTCATTTAAGTATAATTTTAGTTGACTTGACATGTAATTCTTATAATTATGAATAAAAATACCAATACCAATATAACTGATAATTGAATTATTTGGATGACCAAATTTTTTATTTTTATTTTTTAAATATTAATAGGCTTGCGTTAGATCACCATCACGCCTGATGTTGAGCGATGATGCGGTCTACGTTGAAGCACGCTTGCCTAGAAGAAACCGATTCACTCGTGATTTGAAAACACCCAGATTGTAACCATCGATAACACCCATTCAGGCAGCGCATTCCACAGACTAGCAGTTCACACAATAAATGTGGAATCAAAGCGCTTCCTACGGGCTTTCGTAATATCAACCATAAAGCAGTGACGATTTCACGGATTTGCGGTTCTTTCACTGAATCGAAATACCGTTCCGTACCGTTTTGAAATCGGTTTTTTAAATTGATAATTATTGTATTTTGTGGTGGTACGGAACCCTCAGCGAGCCCGACTTGCACTTGGCTGGTTTATTTATGAATACTGTTTGTATTTCAGGAAAGCGAGGCGCGACATTGACGAGCAGGCGGAGTTTTACATGCGAGGAGACAATAAGAACTGCGTCACTGTCGATAAAGACGGTAGGTGGACATCGGCGCTAGCCCTGGCGCCGGGGCAATAGAGTACGGCACCGGTACCCCCTGCCTGTAGTAAGAGGCTACTAAAAGGGGACCTCCGGGCTCGGGATGGTCAAAGTTACAACTCGGATCATTCGCTTAAGGGGCCTGTATACCCTCTGCCGCTCTCTCGCTCGCACATTTTCACATTATTGAAGATATAAAATCAATGAGTGTGAATTTCCAAAAAGTAACAAAATCATGTCTTGGTGTCTATCGTAACATTACAAACATAGAAATGTTTGTTTCGATATCTTGTAATTTGACGGAATAACATGACACGAGAAATAAAAATCACTTGTTACCATTTTACTGTGTCAAATTAAAATATATCAAATTGACAATATCTTTGTTTGTTATGTTATAATAGACCCAAGACATGATTTTGTTACTTTTTGGAAATTCACTCTCATTGATTTTATATCTTCAATAATGTGAAAATGTGCGAGCGAGAGAGCTGCAGACGGGAACAGTCCCCTTAAGAGGGCATGGCATGTTTTCTCTTGTTTCAAGTATTCAAACTTCCTCTTATACGCTGATGACATGAAAATCTTCAAACAAATTCATAATATTAATGACTGTCTCCTGTTACAGCAAGATCTACTTAGATTTGAAGATTACTGTCTACTCAATAAATTAGATCTCAATGTAGCAAAATGTCATTCAATAACTTTTACCCTTAAATCCCAAGCAACGGTTTTTACATACAAAATTAAAGGACAGGACCTAAAGAACGTTCAAGAAGTCCGTGATCTACGGGTGATCCATGATTCAAAATTACTATACGAGAGACATATCGATAATATCGCCAATAAGGCTAGTAAATCTATGGGATTTATTAAAAGATCAAGCTCTCAATTCAATAGTGTTAAACTAACTAAAATTCTCTATTGCTCATACGTGCGTAGCATCCTCGAGTATTGTTCACAGATTTGGAATCCACAATATGAAAAATATATTAATAGGCTTGAATCAATTCAAAGAAATTTTATGCGGTACCTACAATTTAAATGCAAGAAACACGACAGAAATTATGAATCAAGATGTCGCAGACATCATATACTTCCTCTCTATGAGAGACGGAAAATAGCCGACATTGTATTGTTAATGAAAATAGCACAATCTCAGATCGATTCTCCTCATCTTCTTTCTATGATAAATCTGAAAGTCCCTACAAGGTGTTCTGTAAGACATCCTATTAGTCTCCATATCCCTCATAGTTCTACAAACTACGGGCAAAACTCTTTTTTCATAAGATCAGCAAACTGTGTGAACAAACTGAATGATTTTCCTGAATTTGATCTATTTAATACATCTCCACACAAATTTAAAGCTATAGTCTTCAAGAACTGGTTTGGTGCGAATTTTGAACTGTCTCGTTTATAGGTTATGTTATGACATTACTTATCTAGCACTTATACTACTATATTTTTATACTTTTTATATTTTATACTTATATACTTACCTTAACCTATAGTAATTTTTTAGCGTAAACAAGCTGTTAATTAGATTTGTATATGCGGAAACGTGTTAATAGTGCTAAGTTATCATAATTTCTTTTTAAATTAGTTATATATCACTGTATGTTTCCTGAATAAAAATTAAAATTAAAATTAAAACTAAAGACAATCCAAATGCTCAAGCCCACTACCAGTAGGCAGCGTACCCAGCATGCTGGCGGCATTACCACGTCTTTTTTCCTAATTACAGTGCAAGTGTGAAATATACTAAGTTTCATCAGCTGTAATGTTTTTTCTTTTTTCTATTTTCAGGTAATGGCTTAAGTCGTCTCTGGGAGCAAATGATAGCAATTCTGCCGCAGTCTAGTTTGGAGGTAGCGCGAACCCTGGGCGCGGAATATAAAAACCCAAGAGCTTTGTTACAGGTAATTTCTTATAGCAATAATAGAAAAAAACCGGACAAGTACGAATAGGACTCGTGCTCTGAGGGTTCCGTTGGACAGAACCCTCAGAGCGCTAGTCCAAAAAAAACCTAAAGTTGAATTATTGAAAGACAAACTTACCTTTGTAGTTGATTATAAGGTTCTTCTATACATTCCAACTGCAAAATGTAAGTTTGTAATATCAAAATAATTATTTTTAAATGATATAACTTCAAATTTGTAACTTTCAGATTTATTCATATATATGTGCTATGAGACCTTGCCTTTTGCTAAATTTCATGATTCTAGATCAACGGGAAGTACCCTATAGGTTTTGGTTTTCCTGGGAAATCGCAAAATATGCGACGTAAACGTTCATATCTTTTGATTGCGTTGATTAACAACTTTTATTTTTTTACAGCCGAAAGAAACCGTAGACCCAAGTATTTAGTATAAATTTCAACTTTATACCTTAACGCGTTCTTGAGAAAAAGGGTCTTGACAGACGGACGACGAAGTGATCCTATAAGGGTTCCGTTTTTTCCTTTTGAGGTACGGAACCCTAAAAACGAGCAATAAAGCTTATTGACGAAGTGTTGGTTGGAAATAAACTTCAGAATCTGAACCACCGGCGTAAAGTCGCAAGTTTGTCGGTATTTTAAAGGATTTTCCACGGAGAGTGTGCAACGGAACGTCACGAACTTGTTCCCACATCACCTTTTCATTACCGGACGTCCAAACGGCAAGACACTGTTTTAAACTATCACGGTTGTTCACTAAAGTTATATACGGGATATTTACCGTGGTAAGGTTGTGGAATGAGCTCCCGATATTACTTACTAACTTTGTTACTATTTTTTTTTGTTTTTTTTTTTTACTTTTTAACTGTTCTACCAATCACCCGCATTCTTCAGTCTTCCCGTGAACATGGTGCATGTAACTGCGCCGAAATATCTGGAGCTCATTCCACAACCTTGCCACGGTAAATATCCCGTAAATAATCATATAACTTTAAACGGCAAGACGTCACCTGTACTTGGTCGAAATGCCATTTATTCGCACCAAGCGTTTTGACTCCTCGTTCTTAATTAGAACAGCAAAACAATGGAACGCCTTGCCCCTGTCTGTGTTTCCGCAGCATTACAATCTTGGAGTGTTCAAGTCTAGGGTTAATAGGTTACTACTGGGCAAACGTGCTCCATCTTCGACCGCATCATCGCTTTCCATCAGGCGAGATCGCAATCAAACGTTAGCCTAGTCTGATTTAAAAAAAAAACTAATTTCGACTTTTAGTTAATTTTGAAACCTTGGCTGTTTCCTTTTTACTACAGATTATATAGTGTTTTTTTAAAATCTATTTTGTGACCTTGAGTAACAAAAAAGGATTAAAGTCACTCCCTAGCAAAGTGGTGGAGACTACTAGACGCTTTTCTAGAGTTTTGGAAACATGACAAGAAAATAGCATGTTCAAGAACAATTAAAAAACAATAACCCACCATTATTACGCAGTAACACTCGAAATAACACAAGTTTAGGGAAATAATACAATGAGGCAACAAATTTTTCCACATTGGCGCCAAAACTCAACGGAAAAAAATTGAAGTCAGTATTGGTCGTTTTAAATGTTTAAATATTTTTTTTTGTAAAAATTTTCATGACCGTGGATTCAATGTCCTTTAGTCGTAATTTAAACTTGTTTACATAGTATTAAAAGCGCCAAACAAGTCTTAGTCACAGTCAGAGTCAAGCAAAGTAAGTCATAGTCAAGTCAAACTCATGCATGCCCCTGTAAAATGGTGGAGATTTACAAGAGGCTCCTATGGAGTTTTAGAAATAACACGAAAAGACATGTTTCACCTCGTTATATCAACCACACTCGAGCACGTTTACGAGCACTTAATGAATAATAATTTGAGTTTAGGAAAATAATTCAACGAGCCGACATGTTTTTTCCACGTTGGCGCCAAAACTGTCCCCTGCTGTCCCCTTTAGAGTATATACAAGGTCCTTGCCAATACTCAACTGAAAAAAAGCAACCAGTGTTGCAATCTTTTCAATTATGGTAGAAATAGTAGTTTTTATTCTTTCCAGGAGTTTCAAAGCACCGGTGGGATTACAAAAGTAGCCGATGTGGGAGTAGCACGCACAAACGTGCCCGGAGCCAAGACTCGTAGAATAGGACCAGAGTTTGCAAGGAAGTTGCACACTTTGTTCACGACTGAAGATGGCAATATGGTGATTGAGTAGTTTTATGAAAAGAAAAATCATGTTTAACTTATTATTAGGATTATATTATATGTAAATTTTGTATGTCTATGTCAAAAAATTATGTCTATGCTAAAGTTAGAATCTACGTTTGTATATTTAAGAAAAGTAAGCATGTTTTTTTTTATTATGTTAAAAATGATCTCTTTGTATTATTGCATGTCTTAGCTGGTTGGAAACTAGCTCTGTTAGACTTACTATAAATATAAGACTGTATAACGGCACTATTTTTATTTTATTGATGTGATAATAAACAAGGATGTAAAAACCAAATACCTAGTTATAATGTATTTTTTCAAATCCCAGGTAACCGAGATAAAGATAATAACTAGGTTTGACATCAGAATAAGAAACTTCCTCCTTTTTAGAAGTTGGTTAAAAATATAGAAACTATGGACTCTGGTGACAATATTGGACGATGTCTTAAATATCGGTTATGTCAATGGATGTCCCCCAGTTAGATGTGTACACAAAATATGTAAAATCTATAATTCAGTAACTGACATCTTAGCGTGTATGCACGTATGTACCTGCCAAGGATACACCGTAAATCCTTGGTACTTAGCTATTGCAGTTATTTATTTATCTATTAATAATTAATTTGTTCGAATTAATTAGATTTAATACAAATATGGTTGTGGTTAGAATTCTCTGCAGATTTCGCCTGAGGAAGTACTTAAAACTCATATAAACTACTCATATTAATCGTGACCTACTTTGCTTGACTCTGACTGTGATTATGACTTGTTTGACGCTAGTTAACATAATTATTTAATATCGACTGAAGGACTTTGTATCTAAATTCAAGAAAAATTAAAAAAGGTAGCTGTCACTCCTGGCCTTCTGACCGTCTTCTGTCAGTCAGTCAGGCTGGGTTTTGGCGCCAACATGGAAAAGAACATGTCGGCTCGTTGGATTATTTTCCTAAACTAGTGTATTTTCGAGTGTTAATGTGTTCTAGGTGGTGAATTATTATTCATTAACTGCTCGTAAACGTGCTCGAGTGTGGGCAAGTGATATAACGAGGTGAAACGTGTCTTTTCGTGTTGTTTCCAAAACTCCATTGGAGCCTCTTGTAAAGTCTCCACCACTTTACAGAGGCATGAGTTTGACTAGACCGTGACTTACTTAGCTTGACTCTGACTGTGACTATGACTTGTTTAACGTTATTAAGACTATAAAAAACAGAAGAATAGGCGGTATGGCCTTAAAGGCTTTAGCCTGCCCGATGGGCGAATTATAACAAAAAAAAAAAAAAAAAAACAGTCAATCAGCCGTCAATGTCAAAAGATTACCTTGTACCTTCCAATCCAAAATAATGAAATAACCTCAAATTTATATAACAATTTCGTTAAATTCGATACAATTTTATAATTTCACTTCAAAAAACTACAAACAACTACCAAAATGTCTGTTTATTTATCAAGAATTGCTTATAGCTCTTTAAGAAGTGCAACTGCGCGGTGTATCAACGCCGGCGTTGCCACCGAGTCTTTTGCACTGAAAGCTTCGTTTTTCTCGTCAAGAAGCTCGATGACCAATAACGTAGATATAAGGAATTATTCTAGTGATATTATTGTGCCGACAGCAGCGTTGGACCATGCTGGTATACCGTTAAAATTGAAAATAACGCATAAGAAAGCTTCAGCGGCAGACCTTAGCAATAAAGAAGGCCATTACTTGACTTTAACGTATGCTACAGCGAACGCTTATGATTTGAAGAGTCTAAAAGAAGCGCTAGTTCAGCAGAAACTGTACGAGCCCGGGTAGTAAGTTATATTTGTACTTTTCCTCAAATTTTGTTTTTGCATAACGTTGCATCATGTTTTATTGAACATCAGTGTTATAGATACTAGAATTGGCCTAAAAATTACACCAAGTTCACAAAAATAATCCAATTCTGAACCGTTAATATAACCGGAGATATACTGTTTTGTATGATTGTATTTTTTTTATTTTTTTTTATGCCATAGGTGGCAAACAAGCAAACGGGCTGCCTGATGGTAAGCAGTTACTGTCGCCTATGGATACTTGTAACACCAGAGGCATCACAAATACGTTGCCGACCCTTTAGAACTCGATTAACTCGCCTTTTGAAGAACCCCATGTTGTAGCTTCTCGGAAACACTGTAGAAGGTAGCTCATTCCACATTTTGCAGGTATGAGGCAAGAAGGATCGTGTGAATCGCACAGTGTGCGATTTCCACTGATCTATGATGTGTGGATGAGCCTTCAGGCGGTGGCGGCTAGTGCGATGGTAAAACCGCGACGCCGGCATCGTGTTGTGTATATAATAAAACAGTTGTGTTGTGTATATAATAAAATAAATAAAAAAATCACCTGAGAAACTTTTCAAAAATCTTTGGTTATAATTTGCAGATGAACAATGTGTTCTGGCTCTCACTTTCGTAGTTCCACTCCAAAATAGAATAGACGTATCTCTATCGTAGGGGCCATTCAAGTATTACGTAAGCAAAATTTTTACAATAATTTATCCCTTCCCCTTGTCAGCAAAAGTAAGCAAACCTCTTCCCCCCCTCCCATGCTTACGTAATCATTGGTACCTATATGCATTTTATGTATTCTGTTTTTTTATTGATTCGTAAGCAGCAGTTAGCAAATAGACAATTTGTGGGTTGCCATTTGTGTAAAAAGGTAAACAATAACTGCTGACGTAGTCACAATATCGACCCCCGACCCAGCATGTCATCAAAAATAAGCAAAGCAAAGACCCCCCCTCCCCGCTTAAGCGCTTACGTAATATTTGAACACCCCCTTAGTAATTTATTTTTATTTTTCGTATTTATTTTGTTTGTTTATTTTTTTTTGCGATTGCGTTTCACTGGACAACTCTCTTGATGTGAAGCGATGATATAAGCCAAACTGACAAACATTTCATAGTATGTAGTTTCATATTGAAATAGAGATAAGTAGAGTGTTTCTGTTAAATGATACTTTGTTCCAGTCTTAAAACTCATGAAGTGGGTGATGTGGTGGTAGCGAGCGCGGTATACTCGGTGGGCTCAGAACCGAGGGAGATCCTGTTCTTCCGTGAGGGCGCCGCCGTATTCTGGAACTGCACCGAGCTGGAGGCCAACAATGTGCTGGAGTTTATCAGGCCGTGAGTAGATCGGTGATTCCTTGTAGTCAAGTATGTACAGTCATAGATTTAAAAAAAAGTTTAATGTCAAATGTGGCACTACTCACGTTTATTGTTTTCCTTGTTGTATAAATGAACACACTCTAAAATATAACAAAAAATAGTACACACTCTAAAATATCTACATTATAGTACACACTACACACTCTAAAATATAACAAAAAATAATAAATAAAGGCCATGTGCGAGTCTGTGTCAAGTTTCTGTTCACACATCACATCAGCAGCCATTAAACGTCCACTGCTGGACAAAGGCCTCCCTCTTAAAGAGGGGTATTGCCATAATCCCCACGCTTGGCAGGCGGCTTGGAGATCGCAGTAAGTTCACCGTGTACTAACAGGACGCTGCTGCCCATCCTCCGGTGATTCTGGTCGCAGTTTTAGGACATACCCGGGTCCATTACTTTCTGTTCATTACCAAGTTATAACTGGTAATTTTGTTATTGAATTTTGTAGTGGTACAGAACCCTCAGTGCGCAAGCCCGACTCGCACTTGGCCCGTTTATTACTATTATCCAACAGCTTTTCACGAAATCACAGAACGATCTCAAACATTCATTGATATTCGGACAGGACAATGTCTGTCAATTCAGCTAGTGATGAATAAAAATATATTTTCTTACAGATATGAAGTGGAAAGCTACCCAAAAGATGTAATTGAAAAGGAGAAGGAAATCATGACTTACGTTTACCAACCAAATGCGTATGTACTATAAAAACGTTGTACTTTTCTTAAGTTTTGTTACAAATTAATAAAAAAAATGGTTTATGGGCAGTCTAACTGTATTTGTATTTTTAGTTTTAGCTTGTATTTTGTTTAGTTAATAAGGGACTTGCCAAGAAAAAAAAATTACTTTGACGTTACTGACATAACAAAAAAAAAATAAAAAAATTGTTCGCATTTCAGAAAGAAATGCCATTTACAAGAATCGTGTTTCGTGATGGTGCCAGACAGAGATAACTCATTGGAGAGATACACATTCAGGTACTTTTTACATGCTTTATATTATTAGCTTACTAACTGTTGTATCTGTATACAACAGTTGTGTAAGGGGAGCACTCTCAAAGCCAAAAGAAGGTAATTGTACTCATCATTATGAACCACTTTTAGTATGGGACCAACGCTGAAATCGGGGGGAAAAAATCAGCTGTTCCATACATTTTGTCGAGTGTCAATGACCGTTTTCTATAGAACAGCTGATATTTTTCTCGCGATTTCAGGGCTGGTCCCGTAGTAAAAGTTGTTCATAATGATGAGTACAATAAGTACAAGTAATAAAAGTAGGTAGGTGGTAAGTATAAGTAGTAATATAAGTTTTAATGTAAGTTTAGATGTAAACCTCTTTTGTCATTGAATCTATGGTAAGCGTTTTGCCGACATTTTTGTTGGTATTGAATGGGCATGCTACCTAGCTCAAATATAATATGTCTCATTGAAAATACTTTTTATTTGAAATATAATACTAACCAGCAGTCACCTACGACACAAGTTTATTCTTAGTGTAGGTGCTGCACGACATTGTCAAGTTCAACAAGTCACTTCATTATGTTGTAATTAGTTTATACTCTTTATTGTGATGTACTTGTAATTTTGGAAATAAAATCATTTCATTTCATTTCATTTCAACTCCGTCGGGAATGCTTCCAACCGGCCCTTTTGGAGATTGATGGGAGAGGCCTATGTCCAGCAGTGAGTGTCATATGGCTAAAATGATGATGACTAACTAACGAATTGTGTAAACAAAACTTGGAAGTCAATTATAACCCATATCTAATAGTTGCTTTGATTTGAAACCTTGAAAGTACAGTGTAAACTCTTTATAATGTTCATGTGTTTTGAGGGAAAAAATCCTATAACATAGAAATATCTTAAACTAATCAACGGCTAGCACTCACGTGTATTGAAGTCGAAAAAAATTAATCACGCTCACGTTAGTTTCTATGGTAATATAACATTAAATTAGTACAATTTGGTTGGTTTACCTTAAAACCAATGGTGTTAGAAAGTACTGTTTATTGCATAATAATGACTGTATTTTGCTGTCGTTATTTAGAGTGGGTTTGATGCTACATAGAGTGTATCATTGTATGGACAACATCTCATTGTTAGTTATTTTGTTTTAGTTTTTAGTAAAATGTTTTTCCATCTTGGCGGTGCCTATAGGCAAGCTCATTGCTATGCGGATGGGTACTTTCATCACGTTTGTCTATTTTTTTTTGTATATATGTACATGTTTTGGGTGATAATTCAGAGCAGATTTTTGTAAGTATTTAATTTAGAAATTAATTACTTGGTAAAACTGACGTGGTTTTCATACATTTAAATCGGAAAAAATCCGGCTTAATCTTACGTGAGTAATTCCCGTGTAATATAAATAAAATGTAATTAATTGATTGTTATCTGTTTTGTGTATCTAAATAAATAAACAAGGTAAACCAACCAAATTCAAGTAATTTCGACGTTTTATGGAGTTTGTCGTTTAATCGAGTGTCGCTATATAGAGTTTACACTGTAGTTACCGTTTTGTAGTCACGCCATGGTGCAGTCGGCGCGGCTAGGCGCGTGGGAGGCGCGGCTCGAGGCGCTGGCGGCCTCCGTCCGGTACCACACCGCCTGCATGGAGCGAGACGGCACTACCAATGTCGATAAAAAGGAGGTACCCATGATGACCAGCTATTACAATACAGTACAATAACTTTATTATAAGTAAGCGGTAAGCGCAGCGTAGGACGTCCACCCACAAGACGGACAGACGACCTAAAACAGACCGCAGGGAAACGCTGGATGCAGGCCGCTTCCAACCAGCCCTTTTGGAGATCGATGGGGGAGAGGCCTATGTCCAGCAGTGGACGTCCTATGGCTGAAATGATGATGATGAACTTTATTATAGAAACTGACGTGGTTTTCACACATTTTATTTATATTACACGGGAGTTACTCACGTAAGATTAAACCGGTCACTCCGACTATAGTTTCAACCGCATTAGGCAGTCTTTTTCAAGGTGAATGCACGCGTGCGGCTGCGTCTCGCTTGGCACTAATGCGGTTGAAACTATAGTCGGAGTGACCGGCTTAAACTTACGTGAGTAATTCCCGTGTAATATCAGTACAATAACTCTTTATTAAAATACCACAAAACAAGGCTCACATAAACATTACAATAAACAATATTATCTAGGCTTTTAACAGGCGGCCTTATCGCTAAAAGCGATCTCTTTCAGGCAACCGTGCACAGACAGGAATTATATAAAAAATTGTGGCGTTAACTAAAAAAATACATAAGTAAATAACTATGCAGATAACAACAAACAATCAATAGATTACAAATAAATATTACATAAGTACTTATATGTACATATATTACTACTATGCTCGGGGTTTCTCTACGAGATCTAATCGGAAATGAGGAGATCCGTAGATGACCGAAAGCTACCGATAGCCCACCGGATTACCAAGGTGAAGTGGCAGTGGCATAGCACGCAGAACAGATGGCCGATGGGGCCGAAAGGTTCTCTAATGGAGACCACGGACTGGTAAACGCAGCGTAGGACATCCACCTACATGATGGACAGACGTCCGTTGAATGAAGAGGATACCTAAACATCATCATCATCATTTCAACCATAGGACGTCCACTGCTGAACATAGGCCTACCCCATCGCTAAAAGAGCCGGTTGGTTGGCTGTACCAAATTAATAAATTCCGGTTAAATAACTTTATTATCTCAACAAGAAATTCACAATTTCACTTATGTGAGAAATTAAATTAATTTAGTAACTAATGCTTCCACATGTTTGTAAACTTAAATAAACTAAAATAATAATATGTTTAACAGTATCATAAATATAAGCACTAACTATTATTATGACTATATACATGGTATTGTACAAACTTAAACTAACAAGTAGAAAATAATATTTAAATTACTTCAAACCAATGACAATAATTATCTTTGCTTCAAACCAATTAAGACAGATATAAAACATAGGTAGGTATAACAAACAAAGAAAATTAAAAAAAGCCTTAACTATTACTAATTAACACTAATATAATCAAAAATCAAAAACAAGATGTTGCCCGTGTGGTAAAGTGCCAAGAACGCTGGCTGCATTCCCGCGTTGAATTGCTAAAGAAATTCAACTATTATTATTATATTATATAATAGTTTATTTTATTTTGTTTTATATCTACCCTACATTTATTTGTCAAAAATGGTCCGCTTTGACCGGTCTCTTTAGCACCGCGCTTTATCAGTTAGTATGCAGGTACGCGCCGCGCCACAGTGCAATTGCACGCAGATAGGAAACTGAGATTCCGATGAATCCGATGATGAATTCTAAATCTATCATCATCATCAGCCAGAAGACGTCCACTGCTGAACATAGGGCTCACCTTTAAATCTCCACACTGAACGACAGCCTGCCTTTTGCATCCATTGGATGCCAGTGACTCTAAATCTATAAGTTTGTCTAACTGAGAGTCTGTATCGGCAGGTGGTCCGCAAGCTAGGCGAGTTGTTCTCTCTCCGACATCGGCTCAACGTGGACTCCGACCTGCTCGACACTCCAGACTTCTACTGGGAAGAGGAGCAGCTGGAGCGGCTGTACTCCGCTACTGTGGCGTACTTCACCATATCCAGGCGAACACGGGTACTGTAGCCTTGTTCAAAAGCTATTAACTTATTAACTTTTCTTTTTTTGCGCGGATAAGTTCGTTTGGGCGATGATGTGGTCAAATAAATAAACGATAAATCGTCACCGCTTTATGGTTGATATTCCGAAAACCCATACGAAGCGCTTTGATTCTACATTTGTTGTGCGAACTGCTAGTCTGTGGAATGCGCTGCCTGAATGGGTGTTCCCCGTCAGTTACAATCTGGGTGTCTTCAAGTCGAGAGTGAATAGGTTTCTTCTAGGCAAGCGTGCTCCATCGTAGACCGCATCATCGCTTAACATCAGGCGTGATGGTGTTCAAAGGAAAGCCTATCAATTATTTTTAAAAAAACACGCACTGATTGATTGATTAACTCTTTATTGTTCACACCATAAAATTTGATACAGAGGACAAAAAAACTCTTAAAACCAGTGTAATAACTGGCGGCCTTATCGCTAAAAGCGATCTCTTCCAGGCAACCTTAGGATGGAAAGAATTTATAGAAGACGTAGAAGACGGGGTGTGCAATAGAGGATAGACTATTAAATTTTTACTTATACCATACACATACATTCTAATAGTAATACACACTATTAGAAAAGTATACATAATTTTCAGCATAATCTTTTTCGAGCGGGCCAATCATAGGCGCGAATTAAATGAATGACTTTTGAGTCTCCAGTGATACCCCCCCCGCGACCAACATAGCTTACTCGTGAAAAAGGGAATCATGACGACGTGCGTGATCAAGTTTATATTATCTTTGGCTAGCTCTAAGCTAAATTAAGTTAATATGATTATTTACGGGATATTTACTGTGGTGAGGTTGTGGAATGTGCTCCCGATTGTCTTCCCGTGAACATGGTGCATGTAACGGCGCTGAAATATCGCAGCGTAGGACGTCCACCCGCAAGATTGACAGACCGCAGGGAAACGCTGGATGCAGGCCGCTTCCAACCGGCACTTTTGGAGATCGATGGGGGAGGCCTATGTCCAGCAGTGGACGTCCTACGGCTGAAATGATGAACAACCGTTATAGTTTAAAACAGTGTT
Source organism: Agriopis marginaria (assembly GCA_932305915.1). Classification (NCBI taxonomy): domain Eukaryota; kingdom Metazoa; phylum Arthropoda; class Insecta; order Lepidoptera; family Geometridae; genus Agriopis; species Agriopis marginaria. Next base: position 1,678,815 of record OW029935.1, read on the forward strand.
TTAAATTAAGTTTATTTCCCAGGTCCTGAACGAGCGTCTGTCTCACTGCGTTGAACTCCTGGAGCTGCTCTCCTCCTGGGCGGCTGACCGGCACCACATCAGGCTCGAGTGGATGATCATCGTGCTCATCCTCGTGGAGGTCTGCTTCGAGCTGCTGCACTTCGCAGATAGGTACATCTTAAATGATGGAACACAGGTGGAGGCAGAACACTAGGCTCAGGTGGCTTACTCTTGACGATTTCAATCGTAATTTGGGATTGGGATCGTAAACATGCCATTTGGTACTTTTCAATCGCGTCAAGAGTACCGAAAGCGTCGAGTTGAGTCGATTTTATTTAGTTCCATAAAATTCCACCATTATCGGTTCCAATCGTGCGCTAGTTTAGAATTCAAGAGTACCAAAATGGCATGTTTTCGATCCCAATCCCAAATTTGATTGAAATCGAGTGTCAAGAGTAAGCCCACAGGTGGCGTTTGAGCAAATCTGGGCAAAGAACCTTTATTATAGATCTGTGGAAATCAATGAGTTTGTGCTATCTTTTTTGCCTCACACAATATGTGGAATGAGTTTTGAAGTCCGCGTTTGACCACCAACTCGCCTGTTGGTAAACAACGATGTGGTCGAAGATGAAGCACGCAGACTTAGAAGATTCACTCTGGCCTTGAAAATACCCAGATTATATCTCTCAGGAAACAAGGAAGCGGGCAGGTTGTTCTAATCCTTGGCCGTACGGATTAGAAACGCAGTATCCATCATTATCATCAGTAGCCGCATCATCGCTTAACATCAGGCGAGATGGCGGCTAAGCGCAAGTCTACTTAAAACTTAAAAAAAAAAAAAAACGAAACGGTTGGCACGTATCCAAGGAAAACAACTATAACATGGGGTAAGGGGTTTTCTGAGTAACTATGTCAAGGGGTTCTTTAAAAGGGCTGTTAATAGTCTTTAAAGGTCGGCCACGTATCTGTGATGCCCCTGGTGTTACAGGTATCCATAGGTGACGGTCGCTTACCATCAATCACGCGGCCCGTTAGCTTGTTTAGATAGATAGATAAACTCTTTATTGTTCACACCACACATTTCGTAAACATGATAAAACAGCTTAAAAACTAGTGCAACAATCGGCGGCCTTATCGCTAAGAGTGATCTCTTCCAGGCAACCTTAGGATGGAGAGGATTTATACAGGAGGTAGAAGGCGGGGCGTGCAATATTAAATAATGTGATATAGTTACAATATAACCATCATTGTTTACCATCTATGGCAATAAAATCCGTTAATTGACGAAGAATAAAAGTACTTTAAATTAACTTTAAAGTTGTTTGCAGCTCTCTTGCTTGTTTTATCATATTATTGAAGATATAAAATCAATTAGAGTGGATTTTAAAAACGTGGCTAAACGGTTTTTTTTTCTGTTATATGATTATTACCAGGATAATTACCGTGATAAGCTTGTAGTGGATGGAACTCCCGATATTTCGGCATGCAGTGAACATCAGTACAACTTTGGACGGCTAACTTTAACTTACATTGAATTTACAAAATTTTATAGCTTTTGGATTATCTTTGCCCACCTCTGCGTTTGAGATTACGAGTAGTCGAAACTGCGTTTACTATGAACCTTAAGATACCTGATGATGGAGTACTCAGGGATCGATTTGGTGGAAGTTCTAGAGTGGTCAGATTGACTTTGAACTGCTCTTTCTCCTGTAGCCCTCAAGTTATCTGGCCCTTGACAATTCAAAGATTACATGCAGTTTTGTCATAAAACTTATTAATTAAGCCAAAAACAAAATGTAGCTCATAAGAATTGTCTGTGATAATTTTGTTCTAAAAATTACATTGATAAAGAGTATTGGATGTTTGTTTAAAAAAAAAAAACTAATACTGGATTACGCGGAAACGGTGTACTAAGCCGAAAGATGTCTATAGTGAAATCGAGAAAAAAATATCAGCAGTCATTGACACGACAAAATGTATGTATGGAACAGCTTATATTTTTCAGGTAAAAGTTAACCCATAGTAAAAGTTGTTCATAATGATGTACCTATACTATAGACACATTTCGGCTTAGTACACTCTTTCTGCGTAACCCTGTATGAGTTATGACATATTTTTAACCATCTCCAAAACTGGTTTTTTGTGTATGTAATCGCTAATTGTCAACCTATTTTTTTTTTATTGAATTGTCTGTAGCTTTAAAAAGGTTCTATTTAAATTTGAAGAAAATATTTCACAGTGGAAAATTAAGGAATAAATCCCGTTCATTGAATATCCTACCCATGAAGGTTGCTTTTATTTTTATTGTTAAATTGTATAATTATTGCATTTATATAAATGTATGTAATTTGTGTAAATATGTAGCATATGTAAAGAAAATGAGCCAAAAACCTATTAAAATCATAAGTACTATTTACATTTATTTATTTTATATATTATTCGCATTTCTCTAGTTTTGTATTATTGTCTAAGCATAATATTGTTACATTACTATAGAAACTAACGTAAGTGTGATTCATTATTTAATTAAACTAATAAACACGGCTAGCACTTGAGTTTTTCGATACCCGTGAGTGCTAGCCGTTTATATATTGTTATAATAGTTATTTGTATTAGTTACATTTTGTTATGTACTACACATGTAGATGTTAATAATTAAATATGTCAATATTTATCTCACGTAGTTTATTTTTGGATTCCGCATTGTTAAGGTGGTACGATTCACCTATGGCGGGAAATTCAAATTTTAAGCAGTTTTTTGGTCCTAGAAGCCAGGCCAGGTAATTATTTTTAAATAACACAGTGTTTGCGCAAAATATTGGCTGTTCTTTACATTATAATGTACAATTATTTAACAGTAACGCACCATGTTACTTACGTTTGTGAATAAACCTTTTGAAACAGCAAAAATTAGTTTATTCACAAATGTAAGTAATAATGGGCATTAAAGATAAATAGCTTTACAAAATTTTGTAAAGAATAATAATCAATTTGCGCAAACATCATGATCGTTTACAATATATACCCGGCTTAGCTACAAGGACAAGAAAACTGTTTAAATTTGAATTTCCCGCCATTTGTGAATCGAACCACCTTAAGAGCCATGTTACAAAATGCATTGTAAAATTTTAGGTATTTAGATTTCCGGGCATAAAACGAAAAAAATAAAGTAGGCATTGTAAAGACAAATAAAAAATAAAACGAGTAACCCATTGAAATAGTATATTTTACATCAGTAATTTAACGAAATCTACTCTCAAATTTATCATGGAATGGAAGTTTCCATGTTTCTCATTCTAACACTTCGTGCTAAATTTCATGATTCTAGGTCAACGGGAAGTACTAAGTTTTGATTCCTTTGCGAGTGACAAAATATAAACGATATACGTACAAGCGTCAAACTTGGCATGATTATAGGACACACTTTAAAATATTATGACAAATAATAATAAATGGCCTAATTTCTGTTCACTACCGGTTCTCGTACGATCACCGAAGTTAAGCAACGTCAGGCGCGGTCAGTACTTAGATGGGTGACCGCTTGGGCGTTACTGGGATGTTGTATTTTTGCACTACCTATTTGTAACTACTACTAAATAGCTAACGGGTTATGTGGTACGGAACCCTCAGTGCGCGAGTCCGACTCGCACTTGGCCGGTTTTATTTACTTTTGACGTCATCATCATCATCATCAGCCAGAAGACGTCCACTGCTGAACATAGGCCTCCCCCTTTAACCCCCAGACTGAACGACAGCCTGCCTTTTGCACTATGTCGTCGGTCCATCTAGTGGGAGGTCTCCCTACGCTGCGTCTTCCGGTTCGTGGTCTCCACTCCAGAACCTTTCTTCCCCATCGGTTATCGGTTCTTGGAGCGCTGCCCATTGCCACTTCAACTTGCAAATTTTAACAGCTATGTCGGTGACTCTGGTTCTTTGGCGAATATCCACGTTTCGGATTCTATCGCGCAAAGAAACTTTTGAGGTACGGAAACTTAAATAAAATGCGGCACGCTTTCATACCAGTTGACGTGCTCACGATGGTCTGTCAAATTTCAATCATAACTAGGAAAGACTACCATGTACTTATAGCCTTCAATATGAGGTAACTTCCGTTGCAGGCACCTGACAGTGTCAGAGCGGCCGCGACTCGCCCGCCCCCTCCCCCCGGACTTCGAGGAGAACCTGCTGCAAGACCTGGCCATCATCGACTCTTAGCACTTATACCTACCGGCAGACTTGAGGCTGCCCGAAGATCTAACAAGTTACTATAAGCAAGGAAGATAGACTAAGAGGAAAGACAATAGCGGAACATTAGAGCGTAGCTCGGAAATTTGTCTAAAAGTGGTGTAAACTTAGATGGCGCCGTAATTTGAGCGTGCTATAGGTTGTCTCGAACTTCCGTAAGCGCTGCAGTCAGATAACGTACGAAAGGGTTCTACAAATTACCGTAGCGCTAGTATCGCAGTCAAGTTTCGCAGCATTTCAAGAGAAAAAAGAAAAGAGCCATCTACTGGTATGGGTTGAGCTTCTCTTGAAATGCTGCGAAACTTGACTGAGTTCGCCTTTCAGCCATGTGAAAGGTGACCTAGTATTTTCCTATAGGTAGAGTCAAGGGCCTAGACATTGTGCAGTGGGGGCGAGGAGTTCAGCTATCCCCTCTTGCAGGATGTGGGTAAAAACAGTTAAGGAAAAGAGGAAACCGGTATAGCTAAATAATTAGTCGGGATATTTTTGCACACACGGTCATCTGACCCCAAACTAAGCAAAGCTTGTGATATGGTTGCCAGAGACTGATATACCTACATAAATATTTTTAAATACATACTTAAATAGATATTAACATATATATATATAGAACAAACACAAATGTTCATCACATGAATGTTTGTCCTAGGTAGGAATCGAACCCTCGCCCCCAAGCGCAGAAGGCAGGTTCACTACCAACTGGACCAACGGTGCTATCGAGTTACTATACGTTGCCTTTCAGTTTCTTGATAGGTGACCTAGTATTTTCCTATAGGCCGAGTCAAGGGCTTAGCCAGGGTGGCAGTGGGGGTGGGGGCTACCCCCTTAAGCAAGGTGTATGTAAAAAACAGAAAGAAAACATGGCGAGGAAACCGGTGCGTCCAAGAACTAAAAAAAATACATAACATTTACTACCAACATGCACTGGGCCAGCATGGGGAATTAGAGCCCATCATCCCTCAGAGAGAAGGCCTGTATCCCAGCAGTGGGAAGTGTGGGAACATGATGAACATAGGCTGATATTGATGATGAACATTGTTGATTGGTTTTCAAACAAACTAACCGTATTGCTATACAGCAGTGCAAGTACCGGTCTTTATCGATCGTCAAATTTGACAGTTGAGTACGTCAAATTCTTTAAAATGCAATTTTATCAGTACTCGCTATGATAGATCAACATAGCAATATACAATAGATCGCAATTTTTTTTTTTTTTTTTTTTTTTAATTTAAATTAAGACGCTGGCTTATCGATCAGGCGTTTTATGATTTTAATGAGTTGGTGAACCCTGACGGTAAAAAAATCTAATGTGTATCATTATTTTGTATTGGTATTTACATTATATAATTTTATTTATATTTTAAATGTTGTGTATTATGTATACATTCTTATATAACAATATTACAATTGCCTGACCTGTAAACATAATGTTTATTAATAAATTACTTTGACTTTGACTTTGACTTTAGATTCTATGGCATTTTAACGAATTTGACGATCGATAAAGAACGGTACTTGCACTGCTATTCATCTAATGCGTGACTTAACTAATTGGCGTGCTTCTCGCCTAAGTCATCATCAGCCAGAAGACGTCCACTGCTGAACATAGGCCTCTGAGTTTTTCCAAAAGGCCAACAGTTAAGAACCACGTCTCAGTACCATATGTAAGCCTAAGTAAGCACTGCATATTGTTGCTGTTTTTGGCGCGACATTAAATCTACAGTTTTGAATATCTTTGCTCTCAAAAAGTAAGCTGAGAGGTAGGCTATATCGCTAGATTAATTTCTTAGTTTTAAACAGTATTTTTGAAGAGACTATTAGTAAATAAGTTATCTTGGAATTTAATACTGGAACCTTCGACCAAAATGAAATGAATGGACGGTCCATAACCATTCGCTCAGTTAAAACGAGTCAAAACCGTCTGACATATACTTCAACACATAATTATAATCATGTACAGTACATATGTTACAAAAAAAATTATAGCGGTTATTTGTTGTGTATTTACACTTCGGGAAAGCACACGAAGGCATAATTTTGTCAGATGTTTCGTTATCATGTAACAATAGTCTTATGTCGCACTTCCTACGGCTAGAGACTGACTGAAACGAAGTGAGCGCCGGCGGTAAATTTTGTTATCTTCAAAAATGCGTTTCTTCTGGGCCCGTCCATTCGTTTTATTTTGGTCGAAGTCTGGAAGCATGTTTGTGATCAGATTGTTTTATAAACAATATATTAAAATTATGATTCGTAAATGTTATTGTTTGATTTAAAGCAACTGTAAGACATCACTTACCCACACTCAAGCACGTTTACGAACACTTAATAAATATAATATAATATACGATATTACCTACACATTGAGGCCTATTCTGGCTAGGGTTACCAGATGCAAAATATAAAAGTCCGGAGAAAAAGCCCGTTTTCCATTGAAAAATCCTGAGTTTTTGTCGCAATTTGAAAACTTTCTCACAATCGTAATTTACAAGTTTGTTGAAATTTTCAAATTATTATTGGTTTTTTGCTTATTTGATAGGTACTTTATAATAAATTAATAGAAGATTATTTTTTGTTTTTGTAACTTTGTAAATGTAAAAGATCTGAAAAATATACTCTATTTTATTGAAGATTCTAAAAATCCTAAGATTTACTGAGATTTACAAAATCCGCCCGCAATCCTGAAAAAAGTCAAAAAATCCTAAGACCTCAGGACAAGTTAAGTTCCTCGTTTAAGTTACTTTTAGTTTAGGAGAAGAATGACTTCGATTCTGATGTACCATTCTCTAAACTAAATGAAATTTGACATATCTAAAATGGTTGCTATCCTCGTCTGATGTACTGAAATGAAAAGAGACGCGGATATGTTTAGTCCTGTTAAATTAAGTTTAGTGAATGGAATTCAAAATCGACTTCAATGGCGTCGATTCTGGCGTCATACTCAGTATGTCGTCTCAGTAAACTAAACCAATCTGACAGGACTAAAATTATCTGCCTCTCTTTTCAATTTAATGTGTGAGAGAGGGGTGGCAACAATTTTAGAGCTGTCAAATTTAGTTTAGAGAACATCGGAATCGATGCCAATATCTACAGTATGGCGACTTGACTTTTCATTTAGGCGCCAAAAACTCATGGCGTCTTTCGTTTTTTCTTCTTCTTTCTTCTTGAGGAGGTTTGGCATCGTACGTCGTGTGCATTTGCGAGTGTCAAGTAGTGAAATATTTTCAAGTTGTGCAGTTAAAAAGTAGTTAAGTAGCTCTGTTATAATTTTATTCATCATTCAGCCAGTGCAGGGAACATGCGACTTCCGACACGCGTCACACGACACGGCGCGCGCGTGTTCACGACGCAACACAATGGGCATCGACAACACGCGACACCTGGGCCCCAATTCTGCTAAAGAAATTGTTTTTTCTTTCTTTCTTTTCTTCTTCTTACAATCTGGCGGATTGTTAGCTTGTTTACCTCCTATGGTATAAGAAAAAGTTATTGCGGTACAAAGTATAGTGTCACTAGTACCATTAAAGGTACTTTTCAATGGTAATGGAAATGGAAATTGACATTTTTATTTCAAAAATTTCACATTATATTAGGTCAGTAAAAGATATTATCTATACCAAGTCCGTCAGATCAGACACAACCACTGGGTTGAGTCTGGCTGCTCCAAACACATCCGATGCATAGCATACTCGTGCAGAGTGCGCACACCCGCGACACTTGTAGCGGTAGTGTGCACTCTGCAGGTTTATGCACAGATTGTATATACCTCATTCATGTCTGCTCATTTTGTTTTTATGTTTACACATATTTTTAAGTTACAATCCAGATCTGGACCGATAATAGATGTAATGTTTTGTATGATTGTAATTTGTGTTGTGTATATAATAAATAAATAAATGGAGAAATAAAGCGGCCATAAGTGCATATTGTTTGAAGGAAACATTTCAGGTACAATCACAGTTTGTCCTTTTGTCTGAATGCGTCACCGCAGACGGAGATATCGATTTGTTATTAGTGCTACGTCCCGGAGTACTAGAGTCGAACACGCGACGGGCTTTCCCTTCCCGCACCCGCACTTCTGGGAAAATTCCGTCATGCTTCATATAAGTACCTAGGAAACTTTTCGACCATGTAGTCTATTAGGTTTTTATAGGCTTTATTTATCGCGGATAAGTCTACGTTTGACCACTAACTTACCTGTTGGTAAGCGACGATGTGGTCGAAGATGAAGCACGTGGACTTTAAGACCTATTCACTCTGGCCTTTAACCAGATTTTATTTCTCAGGTAACAAGGAAGCTGGCAGGTTGTTCCAATCCTTGACTGTACGGATTAGAAACGTGGATTCGAATCGTTTCGTTTGGTACGTATCCAAGGAATAGAATCCTCAAAGGTAGGGGAAGGCACCGACAATGCCCCATGGCAGCGGTGACCACTCTATCAGGTGTCGTCATTTGCTACTTATCTATAGGTATATAATTATATTAAGCGAAGTTCATCTACTGAAAATGAAAATGAAAAATGAAAAATATATTTATTAACATAAACATAGACTTAAATAAGATACATCAAATGAACAATATAGTAAGGCTTATGCTTATGAGAGAGTTTAGTCATATAAAATATAATAACTGCGATTCCCGCACTAGGCTGGGCCTGTATCGCGGGAATCTGGTACGGTTTTTCATAGATTTAAACCTCTAGTTAAGATATTGTAGTGAATTCACATAATAATGTATAATATATATATTATAATTATCCATATGTATATTTATATCTATTAACAATATAGGAGTAGTTACTGTTGATTATTTGTATATGAATATATTATATATGCTAAAATTAATTATATATTATGTTGGAATTTATTATGATAAATGATAGTTTTAAATTGTACATTTAGGATATGCACTCACTCATCACAAAATCTCGAAAACTATTTGACCGACGAAGCTGAAATTTGGCAGATAGATTTCTTATGGGGTCTAGAGGTTCGCTAAGAAAGTATTTTGGGAAAGGTCCGAATTAAGGAGGACAAAAGGGGGGTTGAAAGTTTATATGAAAGTCTACGCGTACGAAGTCGCGGGCAACAGCTACTTCTATGTATATAAAACTGATACTTTTGAATACTTTTAATAATTTTCCACCAATAATGACTTCCTCCTAGAACTCTAAATTGTTTAATTTTCCCATATTTTCCGGGATAAAACGTAATGCTTATTGGTTCTATACTTTTCGTAATATTTTTTTATCCAATCTTTTAGTCGCCAAAAGCTAACAAACAGACAACACAAAGTTAGTTGGACATAATATATATCCGAGGACGCAAAGCAAAGAGGAGGGTAACTATTCTTAGTTCTTACTATAGATAAACATATGTTCTTACTCTGCAGTCTAAACGCCTTAACCTATTCTTATTTCTGAGCAAATTGCTATAATATTTTGCTTTGTGAAAAAATTGCTGTAGGGTTCCTATTTGCTAAGGCATTCTTATAAGGTGTCGATAGATTCTCGGTGTCGATATGTCGATGTATATTACAGGGTTGGTCACTATAGGAGACGTCATCATCTATACTAATATTATAAAAAGAAAAGATTTGATTGTTTGTTTGTTTGCATTGAATAGGCTCCGAAACTACTGAACCGATTTGATAAATAAGCTACATTATCTCCGGGTAACATAGGCTATATTATATTTTCAAAAAAGATAGGGATCCTTACTAAAACTCCAATAATGTAACCCAAGGTGTAAAAAAATAAGATTAACAATTTTAAATTTGCGTGTTTGACAGTTCTAAGACAGGACAACGTCGTCAGCTAGTATTAGATACAAATATATTTTTATATTGGTTATATTTATTTTTTTACTTTGTTAAAATAAGAAACTTGATATAAAATTGATAATCGAGAGTGTAATAATTATGAATAAGCCAGGCAAAAAAGTAAAAATACCCCTTTAAAATGTTATCTAATCAACAAACTTTCAAACAAAATAAAAGGGTCTAAGCACTTAAATTCTTAATCACCGTCACAGTTAATAAATCACCTAGATCGAAGGTCACCTCGAGCTATCTCTTCCACTCGACTTCACTTTCACTGGGGGCTGGGCTGGGGTGTTACTGTGTGCCGTTGACGGGGATGAAATGTGGCCTAGAGATAACTGAACCTAACGGGGAGCTATAAGGTGGTGTGTTCAAAACTGTTTTTCTGACAAATCTCTAGTGTAATTCCGCTTCTACGTCGCTTAAAGTACAATAATGAATTTCGAGTAAATTCAAGTTCAAAATATTTATTTGTCAGATAATGGTAGGTACACATACGTATCTCTACATAGTATAAATTGAAGTCGCTTTCCGCGTCTGTCTGTATGTCTGTATGGCCGCTAACTCCTCCTAAACACGCAACGGATTTCGATGCGATTTTCACCATCAGTTAGATACGTTTTCAAGGAAGGTTTATATATATAACTAGCGACCCGCCCCGGCTGTGCACGTAAATTACACCCGTGCGAAGCCGGGCGGGCGGGTCGCTAGTCTATACTAATATTATAAAGAAGAAAGATTTAATTTTTTGTTTGTTTGTTTGTTGAATAGACTCCGAAACTACTGAACCGATTTGAAAAATTATTTCACTGACGGGAAGCTACACTATCTCCGGGTGACATAGGTAGGCTATATAATATCTATACCCGTGCGAAGCCGGGGCGGACCGCTAGTATTATTATAAAGTAGCATACATGGTCGTAAGAATGGAGACGTAGGTATCTCATGTTACAGCGTACAAATGTTAGTTTTACTTTATAATATTAATAAATATAATACTTTATAAATTTTACTTTATAGAAATTTGTTAATGATGCTAATCCAGCCTAACCTGAAATAAAAATGTATTACATGAAAGAGAAAATGAACATAACTGGAAAACGTAAATGAATTAATTCATAAACAAAAAAAAATCGTTATCTACTATACAAAAATAAGTCGGGTTTTCCTTCCTGACGCTATAACTCCAGAACGCACGAACCGATTTCCACGGTTTTGCATTCGTTGGAAAGGTCTCGGGCTCCGTGAGGTTTATGTCATGTGGTGGCGAAACGGAGTTCACAGGGTTTGCTAGTTAGATATAATAATTATTTAACTGCAACTGAAACTACTAAATAAACTATAACATTTGTCAGAAAATCAGTTTTGAAGATGGACTTTCGCCAAGTACTAATGCCTGATTCTGTCAACTTTGTCTACCAATGTGTGTTGCCAGTGATGACATACGGCAGTGAAACGTTGTCTCTCACTATGGGCCTCATAAGCAAGCTTAAAGCAAAGTCGCACAACGAGCTATGGAGAGGGCTATGCTCGGGGTTTCTCTACGAGATCGAATCCGAAATGAGGAGATCCGTAGACGAACGAAGGTTACCGACATAGCCCATCGGATTAGTAAGTTGAAGTGGCAGTGGGCAGGGCACATAGCACGCAGAACAGATGGCCGATGGGGCCGAAAGGTTCTTGAATACAGACCACGGACCAGTAAGCGCAGCGTAGGATGTCTTCCCACTAGATGGACAGACGACCTAAAAGAGACCGCAGGGAAACGCTGGATGCAGGCCTCTTCCAACCGGCCCTTTTGGAGATCGATGGGGGAGGCCTATGTCCAGCAGTGGACGTCCTACAGCTGAAATGATGATGATGATGAATGATTACAGGTATATGGGTTACGCGGAAAGGGTGTACCTACTAAGCCAAAAGGGGTCCATATCGTCATTTATATGATTCTAACAATATTCTAACTTAGACATAATTTCGTATTTTTTTTTTAACTTTTCAAAAACTAATAATAATATATAAAACTACTAACATTTGTACGCTGTAACAGACAAGGACATGAGATACGTCTCCATTATTACGACCATGTATGCTACTTTATATGTATGTGTACCTACCATGTTCTGACTAATAAATATTTTGAATTTGAATTTGAATGAAAAGCTTTTACTATGGCAGCAACTTTGACAAATGTAAGGAGCAACTGAAATCGCAAAAAAGTATCATCATCATCAGCCAGAAGACGTCCACTGCTAAACATAGGCCTCCCCCTTTAACCTCCACACTGAACGACAGCCTGCCTCTTGCATCCACTGGATGCCAGCGACTCTCACTATGTCGTCGGTCCATCTAGTGGGAGGCCTACCTACGCTGCGTCTTCCGGTTCCTGGTCTCCACTCAAGAACCTTTCTTCCCCAGTGGTTATCGTTTCTTCGAGCGAAAAAAAGTATCAGTTAAGGTGAAAAAATCATAACTCCGCGACGTCGCGAGATAATCTAAAGCTAAACTACCAAATCTACCATACCTCCTTTTTTTATTGGCAAAGGTCAAAAAACATTTTTGCCAAAAACAAGTAGATGGCTGCAGAGAAAAACATAATTTTTTTGTAATAAGTGTTCATTTTGTTTTGTAGCCTCTGTATTATATAGGATATTTTCTTTTTGTTTCAGCGAAATTCTAAATTCCATACCTCCTTATTTCCCTACAAATTTTTGATCACCCTCAAACCCTACGCGCATGCGCGACGGCGTACCATGATCAGTCAGCTGTCGCGATGTGGGTGGTCTAACGCGTCCCTTTGAGGTTATTTAGACCCATCGGTCGCTTACGGGTTACCATCAAATAAACCAAAACAGATTTTTTGCGGTATGCGAGTAAATTGTTGACGCATTGCAGCGCACTGCAGATTTTTAAGAGTGTTTCTAGGTTTGTAGTCTTTGTAGGTAATTACAGTGATTTCTAGACATAACTAAAGTGATTTCGTGTCCTTTTGACTGGAATTCACAGCTGTCATTTTGGTAAGTTTTTAAAATAAGGTATTATTTGCATTATGTTTTCTAGAACAAAGATTTAAGGTTGTTTTGCAAATATATCAGATTTTGCTTTGTTGTCTGTCTGGGTTTACCTGTCTTATTGGATTGAGATAGAGTTCAAAATAGCAAAGATTGTTAGCTCTACTTAGCATAGACCGGTGGTAGAGACAGTAACGTACAGAGAATTATAACAAAGAAGAAAAAAAAATCAACTTACTTTTTTATAATTTTTTTTCTTTTATAATTATGTCTTAGTATTAATTTTATTTGTCTCTTCTACTAGCTAGATAATGTACGTACCTTTGTTTTTTTATCGAGGCTATAATATTTACCAAAGCTTTTGAAGAAGGAAGATCTTTATATTATTTATGACCGCGATTACCATTTTACTTTTGGTATAAATAAATTTTCATGGTGATAATTTATAGGATAGCGAAGAAGATCGAACAAAAAAGGAAAAAAAATAGGTTATCTTCTTCTATCTTTGTTCTATCTCTTTCGCCAAAATACTTTATAATATTAAAATTATAATAAAATAATATTTAAAAAATTATATCATTATAAAAAGTACTTTAAAAAGTACGCAGTGTTTTTACAGTGTAGCGAATTTTTCTTTTAAGATGCTGAAAATGTGTGAAATAGATAGTTCTGGGGCCTTACTTTTACCTCATAACTCGGCCTCGAAACAGCGCAGTGCGGAAAAACACGCGAACGTGTACCTTAACGCGCCAAAATACGGTTTGAGTTCGCGCTACTTTTCGCAATCACCTAAACAGGATCGCTTGCAATGATGCATTGACACAATAAAAAAATGATCTAATCTGTAATTCTATATTTGTTATGGGCCAATTAATTGTCCCGCTATAGTCTAAGGAATCACGCTTGTTGCTTTGAAAGTCTGGCAGCCCTTGATGCCACCTTCTCTTTTCGGTGACGGAATCTTTGAAAGTCTGGCAGCTCTTGATGCCACCTTCTCTTTTCGGTGACGGAATCTTTGAAAGTCTGGCAGCCCTTGATGCCACCTTCTCTTTTCAGTGACGGAATCTTTGAAAGTCTGGCAGCCCTTGATGCCACCTTCTCTTTTCGGTGACGGAATCTTTGAAAGTCTGGCAGCCCTTGATGCCACCTTCTCTTTTCAGTGACGGAATCTTTGAAAGTCTGGCAGCCCTTGATGCCACCTTCTCTTTTCGGTGACGGAATCTTCGAAAGATACTAAAATCTCGCTAAAACCAGAAGTCCGACTACGGGGGTCGGTGAGCGCGCCCTTAAGAGCGGACAAACATACACACTTATACACAAACATTCACATTACGTTAGTATGATTTTATTTAATACGAGGACCGATAAAATTGGATTAAGATATTCAGCAAAGGGTGAAATCGTTATTAATGGAGGGTTCCTAATAATCCTCTAAAATACAATGAACTGAAACTGCGCGTCCGATTCAAATTAAGCTATATCCCATAGTGACAAGGCTCAAAATCATACTACCGCCACCCACTTTAGGTAACTTGGGTAAAAATACCAACCTAATCCTATTAGAATAAATGAGTGACATTTGTTAAAATACGAAAAGGCATAGTTTACCTGGACCCGGGTAACCGGGTAGGTAAGTCCTAAAACTGCGACCAGAGGCCTTACGGACAACTGCTATAGCGGCACCTAATCCGCTCAGTTAGAAAATTCTTGAACCTTATCGCGCCCAGATACGGTTTGCGGTCGCGTGATTTTCCAACTGAGCGGATTAGGTGCCGCAATAGCTGTTGTCCGTAAGGCCCCAGAACCATTGGAGGATGGGCAGCAGCGTCTTATTATTACACGGCGATCCCCAAGCCGCCTGCCAAGCGCGGGGATTGTGGAAACACCCCTCTAAGAGGCCTTTGTTCAGCAGTGAACGTTTACTGGCTAATAATGTAAAGATACGATGTGATAGTTTGCCTTAAAATCTCTACTCCAAGGTACAAATACCTATTTAAGAACTCTGTGTGCGGAGGTCGGGCGTCCAGGGGCCTTACGGACAACTGCAATTGTGGCCCAAACTAACGTTAAATCCGCTCAGTTGGAAAATCCCGCGACCGCAAACCGTATCTGGGCGCGTTAAGGTTCACGTACGCGTTATTTTTTTAGCGGATTTAACGCTAGTTTGGTGCCGCAATAGCAGTTGTCCGTAAGGCCCCAGGTTCTATTTCATACCATAACATGTATCAAGGTATACCTACCTGTAATAAGTAGGTAGGTATGATGATTACCGATGCTATAAAAGTTATGTCAAAAAAGTTGATTATCTAAGAAAAAGGTTCCACAAAAAATAGGTGCGAAGATGTGATTCAGGGTTCCCCAGGTTCTTTTACGTTTTTTTGGTTTTAATTCGTAAGGCGACGAAGGTGGCACGTTCAAACGACGATAACAAAGGTTAGGGAATAGGGTTCCTTCGGAGGATTTGGAAACGTTGTATAAGCTAAAAAAAAAACATTATCGCAAAATAATCTTTTCTGTATTTTTTCTGAAATAAAACGAACACCCATCTCCATTGACTTGTATTATAAAAACGGGTCGAATGAACTTACCTGTGGTACCAACTCTCTCACGATGTCGTCGGTCCATCTAGTGGGAGGCCTACCTACGCTGCCTCTTCCGGTTCGTGGTCTCCACTCAAGAAACTTTCTTCCCCATCAGTTATCGGTTCGAGCGATGTGGCCTGCCCATTGCTACTTCAACTTGCAAATTTTAACAGCTTTGTCGGTGACTCTGGTTCTTTGGCGAATATCCACGTTTCGGATTTTATCGCGCAAAGAAACTCCGAGCATATCTCTCTCCATTGCCCGCTGTGTGAATCTGAGTTTTTCCAAAAGGCCACCAGCTACGTCTCAGTACCATAATATTATCTTTCTTGCGTGTATCTATACTAATATTTTAAAGAGGAAAAATTTGATTGTTTGTTTGTTTGCATTGAATAGGCTCCGAAACTACTGAACCGATTTGAAAAATTCTTTCACTGACGGGAAGCTACACTATCCCCGGGTGACATAGGCTATAATCTATACCCGTGCGAAGCTGGGGCGGACCGCTAGTGTTAAATAAAAACAATTCTGCTTTCTTTTCCTCTTGTATAGAGTAGTTGAAAACTTGAATTATCTACGGATCCCTAAGCTCCTATTTCCAATATAAATCCGCAGGTAGACGGTGTTGTGGGTCTCTACCGAAGCGTCTAACCTTTACGGAGCCCATTGTGCTTTGGAATAGGTAATATTTTATAGCAAAATATCACGAAGAATACTCTATTCAGATAAATTTTAACGATTAATTAAATAGGCAATTATAGGTATCTATTAGTAAACAAACTTCGTTGTAAAAAATAATACGAACACATCGATGTTGCTGGTACATTATTATCATTTAAAACAACAGACTCCAAAATATGTAAAATACGCAATTTCGGTACTACAGATTTTCCAGTTATTTTGATTTATAAACCAAACTACTGAACCAAATTTGATAAAATTTCTATGGGACCAATCTGAAAAAATATCCTTTCTAATAAAAAAAAGATTTTTTCAAAGAAATACTACCGAATTGAGGACATCCTCTCCTTTATTGAATTCGGTTAAAAATCCACGAAAAAAAATTCCTAAGTTATAGTAAACTAGCGACCCGCCCGCCTAGGTCGCTAGCTATATATATACCTTCCGTGAAAATGTATCTAGCTGATGGTGAAAACCGCATTAAAATCAGCTGCGTGGTTTAGGAGGAGTTAGCGGTTATACAGACAGACAGACAGACCGACAGACAGACGGGAAAGTGACTTTAATTTATACTATGTAGAGATTATGCATAATTATTTGCTCGATAAGCTCGTCTCATTCTCACGCGTCATATTTCTCGAAAGTTGCCAGGCCATTTTTATATCGTAGATTAGATTATCGAGTGTTTTTGCATAAGATCCTACATAAGAGAGAAAATACTATAGTCCAATATAAATTAAAATCAAGTGCAAAAATGCAAAAAGATAACTGCGACCTTGCCAGGATTCGAACCTGGAATCTTCTGATCCGTAGTCAGACGCGTTATCCGTTGCGCCACAAGGCCGATGGAGAGCATGACGGAATTAAAGACAACATGCTTTAAAAGATGGAAACAATTTTGGTATGTCAATTTTACGGTAAGTTTTTTATGAGGTATTTTGTGGGTATTTTAGTCTCCCACATACAATCTTTTTCTATTTGAATCCGGCTCCACACGCTCCTTTCATTTTCCTCAAATCTGAGATAACCTAAATATTTATAAAATAATCATTCCAATCAGAGTATGAAGTGAATAAAAAAAATATAAACGTAAATATTTAAAATATGTATTTATTATTATTGAAAAAAAAATACCAAAAATAACTCAGCGTTCGTTTAGGATAAAGATGTAGGTAGGTACAAGCTGGCAGAAAAATCAATGATTCAATGCCTGGGGCCAAACACGTTACGCGGTAAAACTAAAACCGCTCAGTTCGGAAAATCACGCGAACGTGAACCTTAACGCGCCCAGATACGGTTTGCGGTCGCACAAAATTTTTTCATCACCTACACTGGATTGCTTTAAACAGCTAGTACTCATTATAAACACTATAAACCGGACAAGTACGAGTAGGACTCGTGCTCTGAGAGTTCCGTTGGACGGAACCTTCAGAACGCGAAACCAAAAAAAAACTATCTGTAGTTGAAATATTGAAAGACAAATTTAACTTTGTAGTTGACAATAAGGTTCTTCTATACATAACAACTACAAAATTTAAGTTTGTAATAGTAAAACAATATTTTTTTATATTATATAACTTCAAATTAACAACTTTCAGATTGTATTGTATTGCTGTAAGACATTGCCTCTTGCCAAAATTAATGATTCTAGGTCAACGGGAAGTGATTCCCCTGTGAAATCGCAAAATATGCGACATAAACGTTCATATCTTTTGATTGCGTTGACTTACAGTTTTTATTTTTTCACCGCCGAAAGAAACCGCGTAGACCCAGGTATTTAATATAAATTTCAACTTGATACCAGGGGTCTTACGGACAACTGCTATTGCGGCACCTAATTCGTTCAGTTGGAAAATCACGCGAACGTGAACCTTATCACGCCCAGATACGGTTTGCGGTCGCGTGATTTTCCAACTGAGCGGATTAGGTGCCGCAATAGCATTTGTCCGTAAGGCCCCTGTACGCGTTCTTCAGAAAAAGGGTCTTGACAGACGGACAGACGGACAACGAAGTGATCCTATAAGGGTTCCGTTTTTTCCTTTTGAGGTACGGAAGCCTAAAAACTATCCAAAAAATTAAACCCTGGGCGATAGCTAGTACTTATTATAAACACAAAAAAACTACGCAAACATGTAAACCTTGGCGTTGCATGAGGGCCCCTGAAACCTCGTATTTGAAGGGCGGGCGGGGGCAGAAGATAGAGTAGGGCGGTTCTAGTGCAACACACGCGACGTCTGGCTCTTAGAAACTATTTGTGGGGAAATACGGCTATTTGTTTAATTAGCATTGTAGCTAGGGGTTTATGAGGTTAGAAATGGAGTCGTGAACTATAGTACCTACTTATATGCGTTTGATTATTTTTAATAAGGCACAAGGTTTATGTTCACCTAAATTTGACATCAACATCATCATCATTTCAGCCGTAAGACGTCCACTGCTGGATATAGCCTACCCCATTGATCTCCAAAATGGCCGGTTGGAAGCGGCCTGCATCCAGCAGCGTTTCCCTGCGGTCTCTTTTAGATCGTCTGTCCATCTTGTGGGTGGACGTCCTTACGCTGCGTTTACCGGTCCGTGGTCACCATTCGAGAACCTTTCGGCCCTATCGGCCATCTGTTCTGCGTGCTATGTGCCCTGCCCACTGCCACTTCAACTTGCTAATCCTTGCTATGCTAATAAAAATTTAGCATTATTAATATTTGCTTTAATTTATATTTTTTTATTTGCTTGAATATTTGCATATAATTAATTTATAGAAAATTCAAACATTACATGGTTATTAAGTTCACTGACATTTATTTAGCTTATATACTGGGTTACGCAGAAAGGGTGTATTATAGGCCGAAAGGGGTTCATTATACTTACTCATCATTATAAACAAATTTTACTACTGGGGGGACCAACCCTGCAAGCCCGATAAAATATCAACTATTCCATACATTTTTACAAGCGTGAAAACCATTTTATATGTGGAACAGCATTTTTTGCGATTGCAGGGTTTTTCCCATAAATAAAGTTTTATCCCAGTACAAGTGTTTCATCATTTTGAGTAATTAACCATACGTAGTTATAGTACTAGATCGTTGAATTAATCACTTTCGGCTTAGCATTTCGTAATAACCCTGTATAAAAAATTCGCAAATAAATGCCGATTTTTTTTATGGAAACTGACGTGGTTTTGACACATCGTCTTTATTAGTGAGGACCCAAGGACATACAAAGTCCTTGTGAGTATCTAATTCCCGTGTCATTTAAATAAAATTACAAAAAATATATAAAGTTATATGATTCTTTACGGGATATTTACCGTGGTAAGGTTGTGGAATGAGCTCCCGATATTTCTTTTTTTTTTGTGTTTAAAAAAATATTGAGTTACCCCGAAATATTCTTGATTTTACGTTTACTGTTAGGGGAGAAAACAAGAAAGACACACAAAGGCTTTTTAAGTTTTAAGTTTAATCAGTGAGAATTTGTCGCCGAGTTGCCACTATAATAAATTTATTATTTTTGTTCATTGGTATTTCTATAGAAATAGCCCCTACAGCTACAACAATACAAATTGACCCCCGTATTCGTAAAATCCCCTACACGTTTCCATTTAAGTCCACTTAAGCCCTAACTTGCATTCAAAACTACATTTCCGGTCAATTCAGCTCCCTTTATTGATTTAGTGACGTGACGATGACGATGCGCCAATAGCAAAATTTTATCGATAAAAAATATCGACAAAGTTTTAAATTGAGCCTTGACAATGAAAAAAGAATCTACGAAGCCAACGAAAAATTATAATGCACTATTTTAAATCCTAGATAATAATTTATGATAAATAGTATAAGTTGATATGTATTAAAACATTATTTATGATAATGAATTAATCAATATCATACATTTTTGTACTTATTTTTAGTCTACAATGGGTAGTTTTTTGTACTTACACTAGTCTTAGCGATAGCTTATCTAGAATGGCTAGATACGACCCATTTGTCATGTATTTTGTCACCATGTAGAGTAAAAATAAAATCGAAAGTGTATTTTAACGCGCCAATGCTTAGTGTTGTACTTTTACCTTTTCTGTGTGAGGTATGATAGGTAAAGTCTAACCAGTAAATGATAAACAAAAGAAAACTGCGTAAAAATAAAAAAAATAGTTGACAGTTGACACATCTGAATGTCAGTATTTCAGTAATACAATGTGGACTTGGTATGGCTGTTTGACATTAACTGTGGACAAAAATGTGGCCCTTATAAAGAAATACCTTGTGTCGAAATAATAATGTACTTAGTGTGTTCGTCACACTCAAATTGTATTAAATCTACTTAAAATAATAATTATAACGGGTCTAATTGAGAATCTTACTCCTTTTTAGAAGTCCGTTAAAAGCTTTAAAAAGGAGGTTCTCAATTTAACTGTAGTTTTTGTGTGTATGTTACAAAATTTCTGCGACGATTCTGAACTGATGTTAATGATCCTTTTTGTATTGAATAAGATATAATTCCTACTAGATGGACCGACGACATTGTGAGAGTCGCGGGCATCCAGTGGATGCAAAAGGCAGGCTGTCGTTCAGTGTGGAGGATAAAGGGGGAGGCCTATGTTCAGCAGTGGACGTCTTCTGGCTGATGATGATGATGATGATGATGATGAAGATATAATTCGGAACCTATTTTAATTTATTGATAATATAAATGGTAATATAGGCCTATGTTAATATAGGTTATATCACGAGAGTGATTCCATTTAAATTTGAAGAAAATATTCTACCTCTGAAGGTGGAAAATGAAGGGATACATCTCATTTATCAAATTTCCTTGAAGTGGGTAGTTAATTTGGTTGCTTCTGCTATGAGCATTGTAAATACCTACAGTAACCACGTCAATAGGCATGATGACTAATATTTTTTTATTACCTCATAAAAAAGCTGATCATAAATAGAGCACAGCTACGAAAACAAAATTAAAATTAGTTCAAAAATAAATAAGATATAGGCATTTTAATTCCATGCAAGACAGAGAGCGCTCTATACTGAGCCGTGACGTCACGGCTCAGGTGCGCCATACAAATCCTATACTAACACACGCTTTGCGAGAAAGGGATAGAGCATCCCCTCTCTATCCCCACCTAAAACTTTAAACACTCGTATCTCAGAGATTTATCAGCCAAATAAAATTATTTTTTCAGTATGTGTAATGTATTTAGTTATATTAATCGCTAAGCCGGTTATTCGTAATAAATTAAATATTAGTCATCATGCCTATTGTAAGTAGGTACATGAATTTGTACCTCTATTGATGGACGCAGTGGGGAGAAGCAAGGAAGGAAACGAGCTGTTAGCTTCATTCAGTAGCAACCGTTGTAAGAAAGTACTCGTTTTATTGCTATGTTATGAGGATGTCTGTGTTGACTCAACAAAAAGTTGAGTTAAAAAGAGGGTTCGAAATCAATAAGTTAAGATTAAGTCGCATTTTTTTATAATTTCTGGAAACAGAAACATGTACCTGATTCAAATTATTTCAAATTCAAATTATTTATTGAGAATAAAAACGGACAAATTCCACTAACATTTATCTCACATACTGTTAAACTAAAATAGATTTCCTAGTAAAAATAGGAATAATAATATAAAATTACTAATATAATAAATACAACAAA
Organism: Agriopis marginaria; assembly: GCA_932305915.1. Lineage (NCBI taxonomy): Eukaryota > Metazoa > Arthropoda > Insecta > Lepidoptera > Geometridae > Agriopis > Agriopis marginaria. The sequence goes on from OW029935.1 coordinate 1,700,799, forward strand.
TTGCTGTAAAAATATGTCAACATAAAATTAGTATGTCATACAAATTGTCATTATAGTCATCGGCTTTTTTGCCCCTGTCCCATTGATCAGTTAAATTTTCACAATAAGTCAAAAAAGCTTTCGTTACATTTTTCCAACTGTCACAAATAATATCACAATCAGTGTTGGTAGCAAGGAGTGCATTGAAGTGGCGGCGGGCGCGAATCAGCCGAGACATGGAGCGCGCCATGGTGCGGCTGTGAGCCACGTGGAAAAACTTGGGCAATTTTCCACGCCTATTAGCCGGAACCCCGGGTTTATGTGGCACAAACAAAGTGCACAATAAATTGTGCAGATGCAAGGAGTCAACCGATCCTCTGAGCACCTTGCAGCAAGAAGCAAGCTGATCCAACATCCTTCTCACTTCTAGTGAGTTGTAGCCGAGCTGGCCGAGCAAGAATTTAGTTGGGTACATGAACGGGTAATAACCGTGAAGCTTCTTATACAGCGATCTTAAGAAAGCTTTTTGAACCTTTTCAAGCATCCGCACATAGGTGACGTGGTGCGGGTTCCAGACACATGCGCTCGACTCCAGCTTGCTTCTGACTAACGAGTTGTACAATGTTCTAATAACTAACGGATTTTTAAAATCTTTGGCATTTCGTAATACGAAGCCCAGACGACGATAGGCCTCTTTGGCGAGATCACAGATGTGATCATGGAAATTCAGGGTACGATCAAATGTCACTCCCAGATCCTTAATGCTATTTACCCGATTTATACATAGATTGTCAAGATGATAAATATAATTGATGGGATTTCTTTTGCGGTCAAACGTCATTACATTACACTTGGTCACATTAAATGTCATTTTGTTTTTCGAGCCCCATGCACAGATTCTATCTATGTCCTCTTGTAAGGTAAGACAGTCACGGGGAGATTTTATTTCTGATAGTGTTATTACTCTTGTATAAACCTCCTAGACATCGGACTCCAGTCCAGTCAGACATATAGTCTAACGGAATACAAAAACGACCAAAAAGTCCCTAATCTGCCTCGACCAAAAAGTCCCTAATCTGTGAGCAACAAGATGTTCAAAAGGATGTGCCACACCTGACACCGCCCTGAAATGTTTGAGCCACGTGTCGCCAGTATGTGACCGTCGGCACGTACACCCTGACTGGAATAACCGATAACAATTAATCGTCATTTTTACAACTCGATTATTTTCGATCGTATTATCGACAGATAAAATTCTGCGATTATCATTTACAGTATTTATACGGGGAGCGGTTGTAAACAATGTAGATGACAAAAAATACAACTCTGTTAAGGATCGCTTAGCGCTAGCTAAATACACGCTCATTACAAAAGGCGAACGAAAAAAAAGTAGGCGAAAGTGATAAGAACCGGACGTCCAGACGAACGGCAAGGCGTCACTCTTACTTGGTCGAAATGCCATTTATTCGAACCAAGCGTTGTGACTCCTCCTTCTTAATTAGAACAGCAAAACAATGGAACGCCTTGCCCCTGTCTGTGTTTCCGCAGCATTACAATCTTGGAGTGTTCAAGTCTAGGGTTAATAGGTCATTACTAGGTAAACGTGCTCCACCTTCGACCGCATCATCGCTTTCTATCAGGCGAGATCGCGGTCAAACGTTAGCTAGTCCGATGTAAAAAAGAAGAAAAGACTTGAAAGTTTGAATTGTTTGGACAAACTAACGATAGCTGTCGGTAATAACTTTTTAACGAAGCTTCATACTCTGAATTCTAGATAGGCTACTTTTGTTTGCTATTGTCAATACCTAACCCATCAAAGGACGAAAAGATTTGAACGGTAGAGCACAAATTCCGGCAAAAAGGATAAGCTTTGTGCTGCGCTAAAATCACGAAAAATGCATCGGTTATACCCTCTGCAGCTCTCTCGCTCGCACATTTTCACATTATTGAAGATATAAAATCAATGAGTGTGAATTTACAAAAAGTAACAAAATCATGTCATGGTGTCTATCGTAACATTACAAACAAAGAAATGTTTGCTTCGATATCTTGTAATTTGACAGAATAAAATGACACGAGAAATAAAAATCACTTGTTACCATTTTACTGTGTCAAATTAAAATATATCAAATTGTCAATTTCTTTGTTTGTAATGTTACGATAGACACCATGACATGATTTTGTTACTTATTGGAAATTCACACTCATTGATTTTATATCTTCGATAATGTGAAAATGTGCGAAAGAGAAAGCTGCAGAGGGTATACAGGACCCTTAATGCACAGTTTGCTTGTTCATGGTTCGTTGTACAACTTGATTAAAAAGTTGAAACATCTGTGTATTGTATCACACAGATTTATTTCGTTCATCTAAAAATGAAAACTTTCAACACGTGGGTGTAATATAATTAAGCCGAACAAAGAAGTTATTTGATTAGTTTCTATGATATAATGTTACAGGGCATCCAGAGGGGTGCGTAACTGCGTATGCGCCGTTCTATTTTCAAACCAAGTTCATTAACGTCTCCTTTATTAGAGGTAGTGATGGGGTAGTGCATGTCGACAAATTAACATCTTAAAAACAGTTTTTTGAAGTTATACTTCTTATGCGACTTGCAACAAGGTTGCGTTAAACGTTTAACGCTACCATGGAGGGGGAATTTTTATGTCTCGTATGGTTGCGAAATGCGTATCCTTTTTTCGCGCTGCGACTAGCAGAACCGGTAGTGTAATGGTGTCGCTAATGGATTGAGATCCCTAAGGAGCTAGGTTCGATTCTCGAGAAAATCATGTTTTTAAATTGTTGATATTTTTGCCCTAGTTATAATTTTAGGGTTCCTTGTTGAAGTATAACTTCTTCCGCGCGGAGGGACTCCACGCACATTTTTTTTTTAAACAGCGTCTAAAGGGAGTCATTTTACTTATTTAATTGGTATATTTAAATAATTAGGGTGCATAATACGAATTTTGAGTACGAATTCATGTTTATAAAACCCCAGTCGATTTCGGCCTTGGCCAAAATATGAAATCATGAGGTCAATTTACTTTTCTTTAACTTAGCTTATCCTAATTAGCTGAACCGCAAAAAAGTAATTAACCAGTAAACAAAAACATATTTTAAAGTAGTTTAGTAGGCCACGACAAATTAAATCCCACTTTATATTGACATTTTCCAAAAATGCTACTTAATTACATACACAATTGTTATAATTTCTTGCATATTAAAAATTACTTAACGTATTAGTCCTTCGCGCCAATTATTGGATTAATACCGGATCCGGAAATACAGCCAGGAAGAAAATATCCAAGTTATAAGAGCAAGTTATAATGCTGATTGACAGTTACGTGCGAAGACAGGTTGTCAAAAGTTACGTATAGTTAATTGGCATGTTTCATAAAACTAGAATTTATTTAAATATTTGTCACTGGCAAATACACAAGTCGTGGTACACCAAAATCTGCTCAGGAGGATAGAAAAAAAAATTGGTATACGAGTAGCATTGTGGCATACATTATCATGAATATGTAGATGTGTCACGTCTAGCAATTAAGTGTTACTTAATAGAACTTCTAGGTACTTAGATATTTTGTAATTTTATTTATTATTTCAAAGACTAGTTGAAACTAAATTCATAGAAATCTGACTGGCCTTGTAAGAATGACTATTTTTAGGACGTTCAAGGTTTAAATATATTTCAAAGAATCCGCCTATTTTAGTAAAAGTTATGTAAGAGGCAAACGTGCTATGATTAAACTATTTTATATTTTTCTAGGTAATAAAATATATTATTTTATTATATTCTTTACTTTATAAGCTATAATTGCGCCCCGCAGGTTCACCTGCTTGGTTGAACGGTTTTTTTAAATTATTTTAAACTTCTTTATTTTCTCAACTAATAAATAACCATAATATAGGTACTGTTTGCCATAACCACGCAAATTGATGCAACACAACCCAAGTTGACGACATATCAGCTCAAGGTAATTATTAAATCTTACGTATTTTCTTTTGATAAAGACTACAAGGTATTTATTTATTAATTTAATTACCCAAAATGATGAGTTCACAATGCCGTGGTTTATAATTATGAGTAAGTTTATTCCTCAGTGGTACCTAATTATTAACATGTCGAATATGTCGATGTTTGAGCGAGACAAATCAATTATCTGGCTCGGGCAGGGAATTTTATTATTCAAGATTATTATCTTGACAATTTTGTCATCGACATTTAAATAAATCGATCGATTTTAAATGATACGTTTTTCCAGACCCACGACGCAAAAAGGCATGTCATAAGTTTGACGTGTATATGTGTCTGTCTTGGGTATGTGCGTATAAGGTTTTAAATATTTTATGTTTTTCTACTACTAGAGGCAAATTGCTTAGGTTATTATAGAACTTAGAATTTACCGACAAAAATTTTGACCATATCCCGATGGTGTTCTGTGATTGGCTTATTATATTACAAGCCATGGCCATCTGAATTAATATTTTTTGGAATTTTGGTTACTAGGCAACATTTTAATGATATGCGTTAATTACCCAATTTTTTTAATATTAATAATTTTATCTCAATATGTTTAAGATCAGTACTATACAAGCCTTGCCGTAATGTAGCATTCCTGAATTCAAAACGAACAAACAAAAAATACTTCTCGTGACATGAGAGCCACAGTTTGCCTCATATTCTTAATTCAATTTTGTGATGACATTTCATCATCGATTTGAGTGACAAATGGATAGCTTGCGTGAAGGGCGTCCCCGTCACTCGGATTGTTGATTGCATCGGATTAAGAGGATTAACTGTTATTATTATCAAATATTTTTGTCAATGGCAGGGTAACATCTTGTGGGCCAAGTTATGACGCCTAAGTGCATATACATAGGTACATAAATTGCTTTAATCGATTGAGTATGAATCCCCACAGAATAACTACTCATAGGCTTTTATCCTTAATTTGTTTCTTATTTTTGACTATGTTTAATGAAACGGATGCAAACAACCTGCAATTTGTATTAAGTGATGAGTTAGTTTTGATCATCGCCGTATTTTAATTTAAAAAAAGTATGTTTAGAGCAAAAAAACATGTAACCAATAATAAAATTACACACAAAACGTAGACTTAATTGAATTATTAACATATCATCGAGCATTGAACATTTTATCGATAATATTATCGATGATTACCGCACATCCCTAGCTCAAATCCCAGCTTACTACAGGACGCGGGCAATGCGGGTGTGAGCGTCAGGCATCCCGTCAAAGCGTCGTCGGTTCGCGGGCGTCGCGACGCATGCGCATGAATCACTCAGGCAGCGCAGCGTAAAGCTCGTTGCACAAATGCACATACCGTGCAAGTAGCTTGGTGCAAATCTTAACCTAGAGGACTTGCGCCAGTGATTGATATAGGCTTCAAACTATAACCAATATTATGTACTTTTTGATTGAATAATTGACCGAGCGAAGAGAGGTCTCAGATTCTAATGGATAATAGGACAAGTCGGCATTTCGGCGTGCATGGTTTGTATGATAATAAATTGAGTATAGTTGATCCGATCTTCATGAAACTTTGTAAGCAAGTAGTTCATGCCAATACAATAATTATTATATATATTTGGCAGTATTCGCCTGATATTTCATCCACACATAAACTGTGCGCTACCTTACGTGGTGTTTCCGAGAAGCTGCAACATGGGGTTCTTCAAAAGGCGAGTTAATAGATTCTTTTAGCGTAGGCAACGTATTTGTAATGCCTCTGGTATTACAAGTATCCATAGGCGACGATGACTGCTTACCATCAGGCGGCACGTCAGCTTGTTTGCCTATGGCATAAAAAAAAATATGTATATCAGTCTCTGGCAGCCATATCACAAGCTTTGCTAAGTTTGGGTACAGATGACCGTGTGTGCAATAATGTCCCGAATATTTATTGATTTATTTAATTTTTAAGTAAGAATATGGGTAAAATCGATCGCGGCCCATAAATTTACACCCCTCGATGTCCGCACCCTAGTGCGTTTGTACCCATGTACTGTGCAAGCTGTACAAGTATGTGCATCAGGCGTGCACTTGCCTCGGTTTGCTTCGGTGTGTTTTATTGCAGGATGTCGGTTTGTAAACAGAGGAGAGCATTGGGGAGCCAGTATTGACCGTAAATTGAGATAATTTTACGGATCGTACGATTTAATACCATGGATTTTTATAGTTCATCATCATCGTCAGCCTGTATCGCAACTGCTGGGTATAGGCTTCCTTGTGCCATGAATCTCTGGCTCGTGCTAATTCGACGTCGACCCTTCATCAGGCTGGTTGTCTGCCTACGGAACGTTTGTCCGCTATCGGTAACAGCTGCCAGGGCAGGGGTCTACTTTAGCTACTGCCACCCTTATTTTCAGGCAGACTGTCATTAAGTGTGGAGGTTAAAGGGGGAGGCCTATGTTCAGCAGTGGAGTGTCTTCTGGCTGATGATGACCGCTATTTTAACACGCTTTTATAAGCTTGGTATTTATGTATGTTTGTTTGTATGTAACGGAATCTTTGAACGTGATTTTCACCCCCTTCAAAACGTCCGATTAATTTGAAACGTTGCACACTTACCAAGGACCGATGACAATGCAATAATTTAAATAGTTTGTCCCATTATCTTTTTTTTAAAATTTTTTTTTAATAATAGGCTTGCGTTTGACCACCATCACGCCTGATGTTAAGTAATGATGGGGTCTACGTTGGAGCACGCTTGCCTAGAAGAAACCGATTCACTCGTGATTTGAATCTTCCAGGATCTTCAGGATTAGCGTGTTTTTAGTTGTTTTAAACCATTATAGATCCAAGTGTCGCAGGGCTAACTAGGTACGTAACTATACGTATGTAAATTATAAATCTCTTCGACGAAGACAAGATAATTAAGATCGAACTTCACTTCAGGTAAGTTCGTTTGATCCATTAATTAAAGTTGCGTGTATTAAGGTGGTTCGTTTCACAAATGGCGGGAAATTCAAATTTCAAACAGTTTTCTTGTCCTTGTAGCTAGGCCGGGTAATTGTTGTAAACAACCATAATTTTTGCGCAGATTGATTATTATTCTTTACAAAATCATGTAAAGCTATTTATCTCTAATGCCCATTATTACTTACATTTGTGAATAAACAATTTTTTGCTGTTTCAAACGGTTTATTCACAAATGTAAGTAATAATGGTGCGTTACTGTTAAATAATTGTACATTATAATGTAAAGAACAGCCAACATTTTGCGCAAACACTGTGTTATTTAAAAATAATTACCTGGCCTGGCTACTAGGACCAAAAAACTGTTTAAAATTTAAATTTTCCGCCATAGGTGAAATGAACCACCTTAAATTCTTATTGTGTTATCTCATAATGACCTTATGAATCATCATCATGCCCTTAAATCGGTTCAGTCCCTAACATTGCAGTCAGTTTAGTCCTGTTTAACTCGTATAATACTTGCCTGTCCTGGCTAACTTGTATGCTCGCGGCTTTGTACGCGCTATTATGTCTTTGTGGCCTAGATCTCTGCCTTCGGTCTTGCCATTGGATATAATTTTCAAAAATATACTTACTTACGTTTTACAAGGATAATTTCCGAAAATTAGAAACTTCTATACAAACTTATATCCCTTATTAAACCCCTTTAAGGGGCGAGTTGAAAAAATAGGTGATACAACTAACTTTTACTCATAAAAAGAATAGCAGGTACCAAGTTCCACTAAAACGATGAATTTCCATTCTTATTTTTTATTCCCCAATAGGGTAAGAATTTTCCAAAATCGTTTCTTAGTGCTTAGCTGCTTACCTTCGTTATATAAGAAAATCGAAAAAGTTTGAGGATTTATATTTAGATTTATAGAAAACAGAATTGTTCTACTTCTTCTAGGGAATTGGTTCAGTTTGAGATAATTATGTGAACCTAAATGTGGGTATCATTTTGAAATTAAACACCCTTTTCGCGCAAAGAAATCATTAAGGTTAGGTATAATTATTTCATTAAGTTTTCAGTTATTAATTTAGGTTTTCGTAAATTTTCTGTTTTATAAGTTATTTGTACATTGAAATTAAAATCACGTTTTAAAGTCCGTTAAAATTTTAAACGTTACATAATAACCAAATAGACTTTATTTCAACATCCAAAACTTAACTAACTCATAAAACGAAACTAGTAAAATATGCGCGGTTCTAATTCCACGTTAGGAAGGTGTTAACTGACGAACATTAACATTACAATATAAACATAAAAATCACAACATATCTAAACATAAAAATCACATAAACGTAACGTGGATGCGGTGTCTGCTGCGTTTTTGGGCTGAATTTTACAGACACATGCTGGGATTAGGGCTGCCTCTTTTAAGAAAATTATAAATCGTTTCTCACTCGGGAGACTAGCTTCAGGCAGTGTGCTAGGAGGATACCGGTGCGTTTCTATGGAGATCTCGGTACCCTCCATCTGGCACAGAGGTCGGCCACCGAGGGGGTTTTAGTGAGTGCAATCTTACATAGCCCGGCTTCACCCGAATACAGCTGGGTATCTTTTGAAGATTTCCCCCCGTCAACAAAAAAAAAGGGTTGTAAAAGAAATAAAATATAGATAGATACAAACTCTTTATTGTGAACACCAAAAAAAAACCAGATAGAAAACACTTGCGAGTTAGTGCCACAAGTGGCAGCCTTATGAAAATGTTAGGCGAGAGAATGAAAATGAACAATACTTTGGATTTTTTAGAACCTCAGTAAAAACGCGTGCGTAAGTTAATTTAAGACAAAGTTTACAGTGATGATCAAATAAACATTATTTTGAATTTTTTGTTGTTGAGCTGTAAACAGTATTGTAGAGCTAAAAACAGTATTCCTAATACTGCCGTTCTTCGTAACACTACGAGTATTCTGGACATTTTTGCACACACGGTCATCTGGGTCAAACTAAGCAAAGCTTGTGATATGGCTGCCAGAGACTGATATACATACATAATTATATAGTTTTAAATACATACTTAAATATATATTAACAACCAGATATATAACAAACACAAAATGCTCATCACATAAATATTTGTAGTCGAGTAGATTTTTCATAAAAACTTTCAACCTCCATGTACCTCCCTTAATTTAGCACTTATGAAAAATCTTACGAAATTTCATGCATACTTTCATCTCCTATTTAACCTCTTTAGGGGATGGGTTTTCTAAAATCTTTCCATAGTTCTTTCCTTCGTTATTTATAAGGAACACACATCATCAGCCATTAAATGTCCACTGCTGAACAAGGCCTCCCTCTTAGAGAGGGGTGTTGTGTTGCCATAATCCCCACGCTTGGCAGGCGGCTTGGGGATCGCAGTACGTTCACCGTGTACTAACAGGACGCTGCTGCCCATCCTCCGGTGGTTCTGGTCGCAGTTTTAGGACATACCCGTGTCATTTATAAGGAACACTTGTGCCAAATTGCATCCTTCTTGAGCCAGCGGTTTAGGTTGTGTCGTCTGTCAGTGAATGAATGAATTTAAGATTTCGATTAGGTAGATGTTTTGAACAGGGGCCTTACGGACAACAGCTATTGCGGCAGCTAATCCGCTCAGTTTGAAAATCATGCGACCGCAAACAGTATCTGGGCGCGATAAGGTTCACGTTCACGTGATTTTCCAACTGAGCGGATTAGGTGCCGCAATAGCTGTTGTCCGTAAGGCCACAGGTCACATTTATTTTGAGTACATATCGTGATAACAATTTGACGTAGCTTCTGCAAAAAACACGTGGCTATCTCATTTGCACATTTCAACTTTTTTGTATATCACTGAGTGAAAAAAAAACAATTGTACATCTCAGAGCAAATAAAAATACAGAGGGACTACCGCGAACACGAAAAGTGAAGCCACTTTTTGAAACATGTGTGCGTAGTCGAAGTTCGTGTCGTGTAATTCATCAAAATAAGTGATAATATAAATACTTAAGTGTGGAAATATTCCATCCTTCTTCTTATTTACTTTTGTATTGTTTTAACACTGCAAGAAGTCATTGAACCTATCTTCTGTGCTTGGGGGCGTGGGTTCGATTCCCATCTAGGACAAACATTTGTGTGATGAACATTTGTGTTTGTTCTATGTCTGGGTGTTAATATCTATTTAAGTATGTATTTAAAAATATATATATGTACGTATATCAGTTTCTGGCAGCCATATTACAAGCTTTGCTTAGTTTGGGGTCAGATGACCGTGTGTGTAAAAATGTCCCAGATATTTATTTATTATTGTTTCTTTTCGTTTTACGACGTTCTGACAAGAAATTCACGTGGTTTTGAATGCGTATGTGTGCTTGAGTCGTGTATTTATTGAGAATTCACGTAGTTTTGGAAGCGATTTTGGCGTCACTTTGCAGTGCGCCGTAGGGACTCTGTATTTTTAATTGCTCTGAGTTGTACATTAAGTATCTTTAGAATAACATTGCAAATATTATAATAGAAAGCATTATTTGTGTTAATATTTTATAGGATGGCAAAGAAATAATAAAAAAATTTGCAATAATAATATTGAAAACGTGCGAAAAGTAAACTTAGTAGTAAATATGTGGTTTGAAAGATCGTTGGTGATAACCCTGCGTCTGTGTCGCGTTGCGCAAGCGCATTCCCAGATGGCGTTATTTTAGAGCGTTGCATTAGAGAGGCGGGTCCGGGGGCAAACACTGTATGCATTACCGTTCTTAGAACGAGGGTATTTATAGATTTCTGAGATGCCTTTGTTTAGTGTAAATTCCCCTGGGTTAACCGCATATGGAGTTTATTTTAACTGGCAATACTACAGTCCATACATCTAAGATTTATTAACAAACTCAAGAAAATTATAAGTACTAGTACTAATATTATAAATGAGAGAGTGTTTTTGTATGTTAGTTTGTTTGACAGAGCAGCAGATTAACGTGATTGCAGGCCGCTTCCAACCGGCCCTTTTGGAGGTCGATGCGGGAAGCTTATGTGCAGCAGTAGACATTGGACATCCTACGGCTGAAATGATGATGATGATGATGATGATGAGCTCGTCGCGGTGAATGCTTAGAAGCTCACGTCTCTCATATCTCTTCATTCACATTATAGATAACTAGATATTCTAGATAATTAGAAATTCATCACCAAATACAAAAACAAAGTAATTTATTTTGACATACATTTAGTTTTACATAACGTGCTTTTCCATAGGCTCGGATGCCAGTGGCTTCTCTTAGGGCCTCGTTCATCATCTCAAAGTAAAGATACAATTAAGCTACTCGGCGATTAAAGTGGCAATTATCGGTATTATTAGTTTCATAATGTCCGAGTAGCGCTACTCGTCACATAAACTGGCATGTAACTTACTTGTTACTTCATCTGCCCACTAGCGGAGTTAACCGGCGAGTAAGGCATCATAAACTTATGACTTGTGTTGTTTTCGTAAGTAATTTGCCAAGAATTTGTCAAAAATGGATTTGTTTGAATTAATTGAAGACCACATAGAAGAACTAAAACGTCATTCACCACGAATAGTTCCGAGATTCCGCGTTTTTAAAGTTCGTGTTAATTATTTTATCGATTTTGATGAACAAGAATTTATCGCTAGATTTCGACTATCTAAAAATGGTAAAAATAAGTACATGCCCAAAAAAAAACTCATATGTGAGTGTGATACTTATTAACTTATGTTTTATTTTATTTTATGCAATTTTTTTTTTAAACAATTCACAAAACAAAATTAAATCACACGCTTCAGTTTCTTTCTGCTCGCGGCACGTCAGCCGTCCGTCAAACTTGTCAAACATCAAAAAATCTTTTTGACTTTTGACATTTGTGACAGTAGTGACAACTAAATTAGAACGAATGTTGAATATTTTCATACATTCATTCGGCTAACCACCACGTAGTAACTCGGAGCTATGTTTTCATTTGCGAAACTGACAAAAGTTACTTGGGACTTTTACTCGCCAATTAGCACTACTCGGAGAGTAGCTAATCAACACTTTAATTTGAGATGATGAAAGAGGCACTTACAGTACAATTATATTATGCCAAAGCAAACAGTTATACCTATCATGCAAAATACAAAATATAATTTAGAATTTAGTATTACCATATGATTATATCAATATTTATAAAGCCTTAAAGAGAAAAAGGGAGTCGCGGGCACCCAGTGGATGCAAAAGGCAGGCTGTCGTTCAGTGTGGAGGTTAAAGGGGGAGGCCTATGTTCAGCAGTGGACGTCTTCTGGCTGATGATGATGATGAAAGAGAAAAAGATAATAACTTACAAAAAACATTAAAATTTATAACATGCGCGTGTGTTTTTAGTAGGGTCAAGTGTTTCAATAGATCTATCCATTATATTTTATTAAATACGTAGAGTGTCTAGCATATCTTCAATATCTTTTTTTTATGAATAAGCTTGCGTTTGACAGCTAACTAGTCTCATGACCGCAATGATGCGGTCTACGGTGGAGCACGCTTGCCTAGAAGAAACAGATTAACTCGTGATTTGAAGACAACCAGATTTTAAATATCGGAGAACAACCTATTCATGCAGTGCATTCCAAAGTCTAGCAGTTCAAAGTCAAAGTCAAAGTTTACCGATACAGTCAGTGTTGTGTGTCGTAGTGACAACCCTGCGATTTTTCAAGATCAAGTGAGGGTAGAACAAAACACCCGCTCTTCTCGCCGGACTCACCCGCAGTTTTCAGTCAGCTCGTGACCACGGCCATTGTAACATGGTCGAAACGTCGAGCGAAAGGTACATATTTTTTACCTATATTAAATAATACGTGATAAGTCCCGATAAACATTTAAAACAAAGTCAAAGTCATTTATTCATAATTATAAATTTACACGTCAATGGTATTAAAAAATTCTATACATTTACATTTTGCATTATTATTAATTATTTTATTTATTATAATATTATTTTATTTGGCTATGAACTCATTGAAGTCATAGAATGTTTGCTCGATAAGCCAGCGCTTGAGTCTGCTTTTAAAACACCGCACTTCGTACGGGTTTTCAGAATATCAATCATAAAGCGGTGTCGTTTTTTCGTGCCTACACTGGCAGTCTGATAGAAAAATGGGCAGGAGGGAATTAGATCATGCAGATCTGTAGCACACTCTCCGAAATATACCTATCCGATAAATAACCGATAGACTAGCAATATTGCGCTGATGCTCAAGACTAAGAAGTTTAAAGCTATATGATTATTTACGGGATTTCCACTTGTGAAATGAGCTCCCGATATTTAAAAAAGAAGAAAGAAAATTAAGAAGTCTAGTCTGTGTATTTTCTTCACTGTTTCGTAGCTAGTTATTAAATATTTTTATAATAGTTATTAATATAAATTAATAATCATATATAATAGTTATTAACTATTATAAATTTGTATTTAGTGTATTTAATTTAATTTAGTTTAGTATTAGTTTTTAGTTATATATTTAAGTTTTCGTAAATTTCCTGTTTTTTAAGTTTTGCCAAATAAATTTAATTACGTTATTAAAACATTAAACAGGCTCTTTTTTCCATTGTCAGATTTTTTCATAATATTTGTACTTCGCGTAGTGTCATGGCGAGAGTGTGCTTTCCGTCTCGATAATGCCTCAAGACGACAAATGACATAATAGACAGCATGTATTGAAATCACAGCACAAAGCCTTGACAAAGCCTCACAAAGTAGGTATGCCTTGTCTAAATTACTGATTGACATAAGCTTCCATCACCCCTAACATTATTAAAGTAAAACAAACTTATCTGTACAGTGAAGTAGAGACGCCACTTCCTTATTTCCTCAACTAAACTGAACAGCCTTTGTAGGAAACTTTAAGTTCTATCAGTTGGCCAACTGTATACAGATAAGTCGGTCGATCTGTATAACAATATGATTTATCCATTATTTATAACATCTAATTGTCCCTGACAGAAGGCGGGGTTTGAAGAGTTTACAATGAAAGGGCGGACTCCTCAACTTACGGAAATGGGTTGCTTTTGATTTCGAGAGACTCATTGCCGGGGTGGTAGAATTATGGACGGTTCACAGGGAGCGTTAAAGTTATTATTAATACAAAAAAATGCCTAAGAGAAATACAATTGAAAGATAAGTATTGTTTTAAATGTTTTTCTGGACTTATCGCGTATTATTTTTTTTTGGGTAAAAAAGGTAACTTTCTCTCGACTTTTTGACCTTTTTATACAATGGCCGTGGTCACAAGCTGACTGAAATGTACAGGAATTGATAAGCCAGGATCTGGCAACCCTAGGTGAGTCCGGCGAGAAGAGCGGGTGTTTTATTCTTCTACCCTCACTTGATCTTGAAAAATCGCAGGGTTGTCACTACGACACACAACACTGACTGTATCGGTAAATGTCTACTACACCGCGGTTTGTACACTTGCTTAGTATAGGATTCCACGACGCCGCTAACTTAAGTCTATATCTTCCCGGTTGCCATGTTTTCTAAAGTCTCGATAAACATTTCAAACATTTGTGTTCAAATCGCGAATCTTACCACGGTAAATATCCCGTAAATAATCATCATCATCATCCACAGCCTTCCTTATCCCACTGCTGGGTATAGGCCTCTCTATTGCTATGCCATCTGCCTCGGTCCTGTGCTAATCTAGTCTAGGTTCGACCCGCGTTAGTAGTAATATTGTCGACCCATCTTGTAGCCGCACGACCAACGCTTCGCTGACCTTGCCTCGGCCACCTCGCCTCGTGAATAATCATATAACTTTAGTTTATTTAAGTACTAAACAAGTCATTGGTGCAGGGTCGAGGATCAAACTGGATGCCGTCAGATTGTAAAGCGCATATGTTACCGCTCGGCACTCATCATCTGTCTTATCAAATTAGCTTACTTATATTTTATTCAATAGGCAGATAACTGCGGCAGATATCTTCAAAAGGCGAGTTTATCGAGTCCTAAAGGGTCGGCGACGTATTTGTGATGCCTCTGGTGTTACAAGTATCCATAGGCGACGGTGAATGCTTACCATCAGGTAGCCCGTTTGCTTGTTTGCCACTTATGGCATAAAAAAAAACTGCGTAACACTATTTTCCAGAAAGAAATAAACATATTTTTTACATAACGTCGTAATGATTAGAATCTATGCATATGCACCCATAATGCTTGTTTTTTCCGCGACAAGACAAACAATGAATACAAATCTGTCAAGCGCAGGTGGCGCGGAGAATTTTTAGAGGTAATTAACAGTTCTTAGAATGATGGAAAATGTATGGAGAAGTGCAGAGTAATAATTTAAATGAGTATTTTATGCCAAGTTTCTGACAGCGTCGCCGGCGCTGTGCCTTGATTGGCAAGGTTTTCAGATCAGGAAACAAGGTAGTTGATATACCTTGGTATAATTATCGTTTGTGTTTAAGGGGCCTGTATACCCTCTGCAGCTTTCTCGCTCGCACATTTTCACATTATTGAAGATATAAAATCAATAAGTGTGAATTTCCAAAAAGCAACAAAATCATGTCATGGTGTCTATCGTAACATTACAAACAAAGAAATGTTTGCTTCGATATCTTGTAATTTGACGGAATAAAATGACACGGGAAATAAAAATCACTTGTTACCATCTTACTGTGTCAAATTAAAATATATCAAATTGACAATTTCTTTGTTTGTAATGTTACGATAGACTCCATGACATGATTTTGTTACTTTTTGGAAATTCACACTCATTGATTTTATATCTTCAATAATGTGAAAGTGTGCGAGAGAGAAAGCTGCAGAGGGTATACAGGCCCCTTCACCCACTGTTTTCACTATACCACACGAAATACACGAACTCATGAGTGAATCGGTTTCTTCTAGGCAAGCTTGCTCCACTGTAGACCGCATCATCGCTGAACATCAGGCTAGGTGGATATCTTCATCATCAGATATCTTCAACCGATTGAACTGAAATTTGCCATACACATTTAGTTTGGATGACAAAGCATGGTTAGCTGAATGACGTCATTCAAATTTCAATATGGCTGACTTCCAAAGATGGTGGACCAGTTATTTTTTATGCACCTCCATGATATTGGGTATCAAATGAAAAGTTACGCTGAGAAGAATACGAAAAGCTAATTTTGTTAAAGTATTTTTTTTTTACAATTTTTTCTAGATCACGTGAGGGTATAGTTCAAAACACCGCACTTCTCGCTGGACGCACCCCCAGTCTTCGGACAGCTCCTGACCAGTGGGCTTACTCTTGACACTCGATTTCAATCGAATTTGGGATTGGGATCGAAAACATGCCATTTTGGTACTCTTGAATTCTAAATTAGCGCACGATTGGAACCGATAATGGTGGAATTTCATGGAAGTAAATAAAATCGACTCAACTCGACGCTTTCGGTACTCTTGACGCGATTGAAGAGTACCAAATGGCATGTTTTCGATCCCAATCCCAAATTACGATTGAAATCCAGTGTCAAGAGTAAGCCCACTGCACTGCTTTTGTAACATGGCGAAACGTCAAGCGAGAGGTACTATTTTATCAAAATTATAATATTGCGCGATATGTCCCGATATAATTATGTGTTCCAATCGAGAAAGCTTAAAAGTTACATAAATTTAGCATTTATAATATCAGTGCGCTGGTATAGCTTTGTGATAGCCCGTCTGCCTTTTGAGTCGGAGATCTCGGGTTCTATTCCCAGCCAGTTCAAATGATCTCTGCTTTGGGTCTGATCAATCCCTTAAAAGAACTTGTGGAAAAAGTGATCTCATGACAAATCACTAACGTAACCTAACCTTACGACGCACATGACTGTTTGTCCATAAAGAGTACATTACTTAAACTCTATCCATAACTAGATGGATACCACTTGAAACCTGTCCATAGTCCATATTATGGCGCTTTATCGCCTGCATAATCAGCATGTCAATTAAAACAAAGTACGTCACGATGCAGTATGGGCAGCGCCGTATCAGACTGATTTCTGAGTGACGTGCATTGCGGGCGTGATTATAAAATTAATGAGTCATAACTAACTGCTCGTAAATAGTAAAATGACCAGCCCAACTACAAAATACGGGGTGTGAGGGGAACACTCTCGTCGCCAAAAGAAGGTAATTGTACTCATCATTATGAACCACTTTTAGTATGGGACCAACCCTGAAATCGCGAAAAATGCTGTTCCATACATTTTGTCGAGAGTCAATGACCGTTTTCTATAGAACAGCTGATATTTTTTTTGCGTATTCAGGGCTGGTCCCATAGTAAAAGTTGTCCATAATGATGAGTTCAATTACCTTCTTTTGGCTTCGAGGGTGTTCTCCTTACACCCCGTATATGTTAGATTATAAACCATCCAGAAAATGTATGACTTTGTTTCATCTGTTGTTAGTGTCAGAGACGAAACCCTCAACGTTGGCTCCTATATTGAGAAGAAGACTCTATTGACTGCCTATAAACTGGGTATCCTATCGAAGGTATTTTACGTCGGAACAGTTGCTATCACTGTACCAAGCACAGGTTCGATCGTGCGTGGAGTACTGCTCTCTCCTTTTGGATGGCTCAGCTAAATACCAACTTGAGACATGTGAGGTTATTGAGAAACGTACCAGGAGGCTCATAAGGAACGAATCCCTAGTTCAGACTAAGCTTCTCAGTCTTGAGCATCAGCGCAAAGTGGCTAGTCTATCGATTTTTTTAACGGTTACGTTTCAGAGAGTGTGGGTAATTTTTCTATCGGACTGCCAGAGTGGGGCATGAAAAATCGACATCGCTTTATGGTGATATTCCGAAAACTCTTCCGAAGCGCTTTGATACCATTTTACTGTGCGAATTGCCAGTCTGTGGAATGCGCTGTCTGAATGGGTATTCCCCGATAGTTACAATCTGGGTTCTTCTAGGTAGATAGAAATTCTTTATTGTGTACACCAGAAATAAAATTACAAACAGATAGAAAACACTTACGAGCTGGTGCTACAAGTGGCAGACTTCTCGCTAAAATAAATCTCTTCCAGGCAACAATTTCTAGGCAAGCGTGCTCCATTGTAGACCGCATCATCGCCGAGTTGGCGGTCAAACGCAAGTCTAACATTAGTCAAAAATACTTCGAAAGATACCCGGCTGCATTTAAGTTCAGCCAGGTTATGTGGGATTCCACATACTAACATTCATCTATATAGGTACTACCTACATGAATAATATTAGTAAGTAGTATAAGTATGTATATCCACTGTCACCTCGACACGTGGGCATGGTCAATAACAATAAATCCCACTGCAGTATCGTGTTACCGCCAATTGTAACGAATGCTGTTTGTCAACAACGCTGGCTGGTTTTATTGGCCTATAGATTTATAGCGCATTCCATTGGAAACGGTGGTACTAGTGATTGTCGAGTAGAATAATATATTGGAGTCACGGGTTTTAGCAGCGACACTGTTTTAAACTATCACGGTTGTTCAATAAAGTTATATGATTATTTACAGGATATTTGCCGTGGTAAGGTTGTGGAATGAGCTCCCAATATTTCGGCGCAGTTACATGCACCATGTTCACGGGAAGACTCAACCTCAACTTTGTCTTCCCGTGAACATGGTGCATGTAACTGCGCTGAAATATTGGGAGCTCATTCCACAACTATACCACGGTAAATATCCCGTGGATAATCATATAACTTTAGCAGCGACGTTTACCATTTACACAAATTACAACTAGATAGGCGCAGCAACCTGATGCGAGTCTTAGCTTCCAATACTAAGAGTCAAGTCCTTGTCTTCTTCTTTTCTCTTCTGATTGTAGAAAGACCTGTTTGAGGTCCAGGGCGTCCCGAGACAGGAAACTGCGGAAGAAGTATCAAAGTCATCTAAGAAAAAAATTACTATCCCAATTCCAACCTTTAGTGATTTTTTTCCGAAGATATAGCATGATTCGCTCCTAACTAAAAGGACTACGCTAAATAGCCTAGAAGCAGGTTCTGCCATCTACTGCGACAGCTAGATATAACTTGTCTATGATTATTTCACCCTCTTCAATCTGCGATGGCACCAGGGTCTTTGAAATAACAAGAACATAACTACTTCGACTATACTATTCATGGTAATATTGCAAGAAAATAGCTGCCGGCAGTAGGTAGGAGACTCTATCAGTAACCTGTGGGTTTAATTTGGTTGCAGTAGGTACTGCCTGTGCAGAAGCGCAGTTAGTAAAGCTATTAAATCAAATCAAATCAAATCAAAATTAATTTATTTGTGAGAATATTGTCTTATATGATGGTATATAATAATGTGTGTTACAAATATTCTACCTTATTAAGGTGTACAATTTTTTTGTTGTCAGTCATGGTCTCTAAATTAAATGAACTAAATTAAACTCTAAATTACACAATTTGTTTCAGCCTGTCTTTTAAAAAATCATTAACTTTATAATAACACTTGTCAATTAGAAATTTAAACAATTTACATCTCATAGCATTATAATTCAATTCCTTAAAACTATGTGGTAATTTATTATAAATGGTGATAGCCATACAGTATATATACATTATTACTATATACACACACTCTTTGTTCGGGAATGAGCAACCTATGCTTCCGTCGTTTTTGTCTGTCCCTTCCTGCTATGTCAATATTCAGCGGGAACAGAGAATGATTACTTCGGACAAATAGACACATTTCAAATATATAACGGCAACGCAAAGGGCAAAATGTTAATTTTTTTTAAAAGTGGCGTACAGTGTGCAAGAAAAGTTGCTCCACATAATAATCTGATGCACTTTTTTTGAACTTTGAAAGATAAGAACTTTTGAACTTTTGATTTGAACTTTTAAGATAACCATATGCCCAATTCTGATGCAGGACTTTAAGTATGTTTCCTTAGTAGTCCCGAAGTTGAGAAGGGCTGGACTTTGTTCAACTAATTGCTAGTGCTAATTGCTCCAGGAACTGCTTATTTAAATCTGGCACTTACAATAAACTAGCGTCTAGTCCAATCAGAATTCATTAGCCATTCCTAGTAGTCAGTTTACATTGGTTTTGACATGGAAAATTATGCCAAGGCGAGGCAATCAGCTTTGGAGGAAGATAAATATGTCTTGTAAAATTGGGATATCTTAAATTTGAATAACTTTTTTTATATATTTAAGTATAGCTTCAAATCAAATCATTTATTTGTCAGAACATGGTATAGGTAGTAGGTACACATACATATAAAGTAGCTTACAGGGTCGTAAGATTGGAAACGTATCTCATTCGTTGCCAGGTACGGTACCAGGTAAGTTTTTTTAAATAAAAAAAAAAAGATTTTTTATTAGTTAATTTTTGTTAGTTTTACTTTTCTCAAAAGCTAAGTATTCCTATACAGCGGGGCAACTCGGCCAGTGTTCTGGGAACCCTGCCGGCGGCCGGTGGTGATCTCGACGGCGTTTTTGTTTTGTAGTAGGTAGGTACATGTTTGTATATTTTATACATTCATCTTTTAGTTTAATTGTAGCTTTTATTTAGTTATTTTAAGTTTTAATTTTTAGTTTATATATTCATAAAAAAAATATTGGTAAAGTTAAAAAAGAAATTATGTCTATTTTAGAATATTATCAAAATCATATTCTAGTTTATATAGTTGTATTTTGTACCTTAATTAACAAAAGAAACATTATAATTACCATTACAATTACCCATGGGTCTCACCGCAAGGTACTCGGCCTGTTCTTCTGCTTTTAGATTCCAATAACTTTTATGTAGTCTAAGCTTTAAAGTCTGTATTTAATTTTCGTTTTGATATCCTTCAATGAGGATATATTGAACAGACGGAAACGTAACGTATCATTCACTTAATAGTTCATAGCTCCTTATTTCAATCATCGCTCCATAAAATCTGAATGTCCTGATACTGTTTCAAAATTTCAGTCCCTTGTCATTTTATGAACTGCTGATACTGCCTTCGATGCTAGAGCAATATCTGAGCTTTCTCATTGTGATATAGTCCTTGTTGATTTGGCTACCAATTTTTACTCCCTTGTCGCTTTAAGTGCTGCAAGATGTCCTTTCAGTTTTGAAAAATATATGAGGTTCCTCATTGTGGAAAGGTTCGAAAGGTATCAGCGTCCAGACGAGGCCAATTTCACAGTTTGTTGGTGCAATGGATATTGTTTATGAGGTGTAGGCGCCGGCAAAATTAAACATTCATGTTTGCAGATCAGTTGGTAATTTATATGTCTCACATACTTCCATATCTTGAGCAATTGAGAGCTCCAGACTGTTTCTTTTGTGTGTTTTTGTAAATTATATCATTCCCTCAAGTCACTACCAAGATCACGATTTATGATCAGAGATTTTTAATATATATCTTTATTGATAATAATTATGAGTTTGGGACTATACTATATGGATATTTTTTTCGCGATTTCAGGGTCGGTCCCATACTAAAAGTGGTTCATAATGATGAGTACAATTACCTTCTTTTGGCTCCGGGAATGTTCCCCTTACACCCTGTATACATGGTATTTCATCAAAGTATGAGCGGTTCACTGTAGATCTCGAGTCTTGGTCTGAATATGATGCATAATCAGACATTTCAGACCAAGACTGTCGTACACACTATTACTCCTAGCGTAGCACAAACGGTTCGGTTTCCGTAGCACAAACGTTTTACTTTGAGATGCTTCGGCCTCTTTGGTGTTTGGTTAGGGCCGCAGCTTTTTTATTTCAGAAAAGTTATGTCTGGGTCTATTATGGGTATTATGAAAGACCCAGGCAAACTTCCTTATTAGAAACTATTATATTCTCTTTGATTAGAAACTGAACCTCTTAGAATAATTTTAGTGAGTAAACATATTTATGCAATAACCGAGTGATAAAAAAATTGACGCAGTAGTGCACAAAAAAACTTTTATGTACTAGAGCATAAAAACTGTTTTAGTCCGCATACGCGGATCATAAACAAGAACTTTACCAGCATGAGAAGTGAAAATAGTATTTTTGGGTCACCTTCACAACAAAATCTTCACATAATAATTATGTTGAAAATAAGTAAAAGGTGGCTAAAGTGCGATCTTAAATTAAAGTAGCTCTGTTTGCTGCATCCAAGATGAAGTTATAAAAGCTATTAGATCTAATGGAATCAGAGAATTAAGATTAAAACGAGGAAGCGTCGCACGTGCTCGTGACTACAAAACACTTGACTTATTATATACCGCTCGGTAAACTAATTGGCTAACATTAATTATGCAAGAGTGAAGCAGATTCGTAAAAGAGGAATAATTATAAACAACTAGCGACCCGCCCGCCCGGCTTCGCACGGGTGTAATTTACGTGCGAAGCCGGAGCGGGTCGCTAGTTATATATATAAACCTTCCGTGAAAATGTATCTAACTGATGGTGAAAACCGCATCAAAATCCGTTGCTTGGTTTAGGAGGAGTTAGCGGCCATACAGACATACTGACAGACAGACGCGGAAAGCGACTTTAATTTATACTATGTAGAGATAGAGATAGAGAAGAGATATGACAGACTACGCAAAAGAGTTGAGTAAATTTCATAATATTAGCCATAGGACGTCCACTGCTGCCTATAGGCCTCCTTCAATCTCCAAAAGGACCGGTTGGAAGCCTGCATTCAGCGTTTCCTTGCGGTCTCTTTTTGGTCGTGCGTCCATCTTCTCGGTGGGCGTCCTACACTGCGCTTACCGGTCCGTGGTTTTCATTCGAGAACCTTTCGGTCTCATCGGCCATTTGTTCTGGGTGCTATGTCTCTGCCCACTGCCACTTCAAGTTGTTAATCCAGAGTAAAATTAACTCTTAGCAATGATATAATCATGTGAAAAAGGTGCCAAACGATCGATACCTACGTTATGATTGTGGGAAATGGCTGAAAGTTTTACCGAGAAATTCTTGAGATCTAACTGGATGTCAAGTTCTATATCAATTCCTTTAATTATAACTACAATAGTAAGAACTTTAATAGTAAGAACGTTAATAGTAAAAACTTTAATAGTAAGAACTTTAATAGTAAGAACTTTAATAGTAAGAACTTTAATAGTAAGAACGTTAATAGTAAAAACTTTAATCGTAAGAACTTTAATCGTAAGAACTTTAATAGTAAGAATTTTAATAGTAAGTTTATGTACCTGTTACATGCGTGATATACCGAAAACCCGCACGGAGCGCTTTGATTCTTCTTTTATTGTGTGAACTGCTAGACTGTGGAATGCGTTGCCTCTAAGAGTTTTCCCCGATCGTTACGATCAGGGTGGTTGAATAGATTTCTTCTAGGCAAGCGTGCTCTATCGAAGATACCATCATTGCGCAACGTAAAGCGGTCAAGCGCAAGGTTATTTTTCTCTAATGAAATAAAGAAGAAAATTCAAACTATTTAATAACACTAAGTTTTCACAATACCTTTAAATTTTGTCATATTTTGCATAACTCTATCACCGATTTAGCTAATCCTGCGTACGCGCAGCCCACTCGTGCAGTTTTTGC
Organism: Agriopis marginaria; assembly: GCA_932305915.1. NCBI lineage: Eukaryota > Metazoa > Arthropoda > Insecta > Lepidoptera > Geometridae > Agriopis > Agriopis marginaria. The sequence continues at coordinate 1,724,221 of OW029935.1, forward strand.
GGCACCCACACGTCACCATATCAAGTTTTTATATAAAACAATTATGTTGAAAAGCGTTACAAATAGATACGTTTTGATTAGGAAGTTTTTGCACACGTTTGTTTAGTATGAAGATGGCAACTTAATTAATTATGGCGTCAGCAGAACATGAGTTTTTGGGATCAGATTAAGCAGATTACTTTTCTTGTTTATCAGGATGGGGAAGAAAGGTTCTTGAATGGAGACCACGAACCGGAAGACGCAGCGTAGGCAGGCCTCCCACTAGATGAACCAACGACATTGTGAGAGTCGCTGACATCCAGTGAATGCAAAAGGCAGGTTGTCGTTCAGTGTGGATGTTAAAGGGGGAGGCCTATGTTCAGCAGTGGACGTCTTCTGGCTAATGATAAAGGTCGAGTCTCCTTGTAGTGTACACTGCTATTCTTGGGGTTCCACTCACCATTCAATACCTCTACTGCACTGCGAGGCAAAACATTAAATCGGGACTTTTTGGAGAAACCGCGCAACTGCCTGCAACAATGCCACTATCGTCATCATCATCATCATCATCAGCCCTGAGTGACCCACTGCTGGGTATAGGCTTCCCTTTGTTTATACTTTATACATCTGATGAAATAACAGTTTCAGAACCCAAAGCAGTGCTCCGTTATTATAAGATTTATAACGACTCAAAATTAAACTCTCAATACACGCCAACCTAAATCACAAGCGACGGAGCAGCTATGCCAGCAGCCCATAGCCATTCTGGATTATTTTGAGGAGCTACACTGGTACAGAGAAATGCTCAATACCGGAATATGAGACCGTGGAACAGTTATAGAAGTGGCCCGAAGCCGTGCTCTATTATTTTAAGATTCGATACCATATCAGTTAAAATCCAAGTACGATCCCAGGCTCACCGAACACCTAGAGCCGCTCAGCAAGCGCAGAGACTTTGGGTATCTCTGTATCAGAATCAGAATCATTTAGTGACATATTGAAACTAGCATTAGTTATGATTATTGTAGAATAATACTTCATATTGCTTACAATATGTCTCGTCATTTCACAAAAAATATCATTTGCTCCCAAATAATAAACAATAAATCGTTTATCACAATTTACAACGGGGAGTATTCTGAAGAACGGTTCGATCTGCTACCGGCGTCACAGTTTGTTATCGCACCGTCACTATCTGAAAGCTCATCCACATAATCATAAATTTGTGGAAATTGTACACTGTGCGTTTTACTCGACCATTACACCTGCTATATGTGGAATGAGCTGTCCCTCCTGCGGAATTTCCGAGTAACTATAACATGGGGTTCTTCAAAAGGGTTATGAATAGTCTTAGAAGGTCCGCATCATATCTGTGATGCCTTTGGTGTTACAGGTGTCCATAGGCGCTGGTGATCATTTACCATCAAGTGGCTCGCTAGCTTGTTTGGCAACTATGGCATAAAGAATCAAAATCAGTTCAGCCTTTTGGGAGCTACGATAACGATACAGAGGTAGGTAAGTTAAATTAATAACACCCCTCTGTTCTACCTAAAAATCATCATCATCATCGTAATAACACTTTTAACAGTCTACTGTTGGACTTATAGCCTACCCCCAAAAGGGTGATTGTTCCATATCCACCACGCTGGCCTTGCGGGTTGGTGGATTCACATACGCCATTGAATTTCTTCTTCGTACGTATGCAGGTTTCCTCACGATGTTTTCCTTCACTGAAAAGCCAGTGGTATGAAAATCCGTACATAAACTCCAAAGAGCTCATTGAGCCCGCGACCGCACGCTTTCAAGTCTAGCGGTCTCCCAAATGGGTTATCACTTCTTCACGGCTTACCTAAAAATATCTACTTGAAAATGAAAAGTATCAAATTATTCGAAGTCGCGTGTTCACAACGCCAGACACAAGTAAACATCTCACTCCACATTAACTGTTCATACACTAGGCGACGCAAGTCGGCAATAACTAAGTGCTGGTGACAGGCTACTACAGTAGCCGTATATCCGATACTTTGGGCGCTTCCATGTACGAACGGCTAAGCTTACCGGCCCAGCCGACACCCGACGAATAGTTGCGAAACGACAAAGAATGCTATCTTGTCGCCCACTGACTTGACAGCGCTGGACTTGACGTGTGGAACAGTTGAGGTAATGCAGTAAGATTATTTTGGACAGCTTCGAAATTCCAAATCTTTTAGTGAGCTGTTGAGCTTGTGGCTTGGCCTGAGATGGGAAGAACATCAACAAAGCAATGACAACTACAAGGAAGAGATAAAAACAACGACAAACAACAACAACAAGGGATCAACGGAGAGAGAAGGCTTGTACGCCAGCAGTGGGTTGACGATTCATTATCATCATCATCATTTCAGTCATAGGACGTCCACTGCTAGACATAGGCCTCCCCATCGATCTCCAAAAGAGCCGGTTGGAAGCGGCCTGCATCCATCGTTTCCCTGCGGTCTCTTTTAGGTCGTCTGTCCATCTTGTGGGTGGACGTCCTACGCTTGAAGATTATGGTGATGATATTACGTTTGCAAGGGCTTCAAGGCCAAAAGAAGCCTTCCTTTCCTTTATTTAGGATCCTAATTGTCCTAACTCTTATTAAACTTGCCTGAATTTGGTGTTTTCTAAAGGTCTTTGAATGTAGGCAAATGTAATAGCCTTTTTAAAATTGAATTGGCGTGGTTCCGTCGGTCGTTCTCGGGAAAGTCTAAGCTCAACCATAAATCTGTGAGAAAAGCTCAGGACCCCTCTATACATATTTTCGTCTTATCCTGGTAACTAGCTATAGGCTTTTGGCAGCTTTGACCAAAAATAATTGTGAAGATACATGTAAATAGAAGCCCAGAAGTAGTTGCCTCTTTGTTGCAAAAAAAATATCCTGTGCAAAATTGCAAAAAACTTCTCTTAAGAGACTTAATTAATTGCGGTTTCTAGCATTCAATAACGTGTAAATCCAGGTTGAATGGTAGCTAAATCTTGCATCTAACTCCGTAAACACACTGGAAGACTTTCCCGACTTTGACTTGTTCAATACATCCTTGAATTCAATTAGACAACATATTAGTAAAAGTTGGTTTGGTGTGTCTCCCTGACTGTCTTGTGTTTCATAGCATAAAAAGTATAATACCTGTTTTGTTTTTATTATATCATAATATTAATTAATATCTTTCTTTTCAACTCCATGCGCAAAAATTGTTTCAATATGCGAAAACTGCTAAATGGTGTTTAATTATAAAATATATTAGTAATTTAGTTATTTATCACTGTATGTTTTCCAAATAAAATAAAAATAAAATAAAATAAATAAAATAACGTAGCAAACGCACAATTCACCCCCTTGGTATCATTCACACTAGGATAAGCAACCATTTAAAAACAGTTTTGTACTGTTTTTAGCTCTATGATACTGTTTATTAAACAAAAATACAGTACTTACATAGCGTTATTTCGGGTCTGTAAAACGAAGTTAAGTAGTTTAAAAAGATAATAGGTACTGTAAAATTTTTCCATTTTTCTTTTCCTACCTTAATATACCTAATTACTTTATTTCTTGTGAAAAAAGGTGGCAACCCTACATGACACCCTTCTGCAAGGTTTTTTCTGTGCGTAAACAACTCGCGCGCGGCAGTTGGTGTACAAGATTTTGCGACGAGGCACACCCGTTTATAAGGCAACTCGAATTTTTACATTGCCGGTTTGTATTGCTAGCTACTGGAACGACAAAAATAAAATTGCAAAATAAAATTCATAAACATCTTTCGACTTTAACGAATTTTATCGCGTGTATTTTACATAATTTTAATTAATGACGTTCGGACATTTTCTAGTGTCCGTAGTTACAGGAGGACAAACAAAAAACTTTTATAATACAACAAAAACATAGTTTGTAAAACTTTCCAGCAAGATATCCTTCTGCAAGATTCTTCTCTGCGCAAACAACTTACGGCAGTGGGTGCGCAACATTTTGCGATGAGGCGACGCGAGTGTTTACATTGGTTGTTTGTGTTATGCCAGCTGCTGGACCAACATGCTAACGAGCTGGATCGTATGTGAATTTATTCGTGGTCAATAAAATTCTGTAAAAGGCATAATTCAATTATAGGCCGGCAAAACAAATAAGTTTGGTATACTTAATCTTCTGTACGCAAACAACCTTCGACCAAAATAAAATGAATGGGCGGGCCATAATTATTTTACTTGCCCAGTAAAAACGAGCCAAAACCGTTGGATATATACTTCAACACCTAATTATAACCATGTACAGTGTGTTGTAGCCATTTGTTACAAAAAATAGATAGCGGTATTTGCTGTGCATTTACACTTCGGGAAAGCACACGAAGGCATTAATTTTGTCAGATGTTTTGTTATCATGTTTGCAATTCCTACGGCTGGAGACCAACTGAAACGAAGCGAACGCCGGCGCTCATTTTGTAATCTTAAAAACTGCGCTTCTTCTGGGCCCGTCCATTCGTTTTATTTTGGTCGAAGCGAACAACTCGCAGCAGTGGGCGCTTAACATTTTGCGACGAGGCCCACCCGTTTGTTGTTTGACTTTGATTGGTGGTTTGTGTTGGTTCAGCTACTAGAACAATAGTCCTGGAACGTATTTACATTGTTTATAGTCTGATTGAAAATGATTTTAAATTTATTTATTGAAATATTATTAATTATTATTTTTATATTAGACTAATTTATTTACGACTTATTGATGAATGGTTGACATAATCTTCTTCTTCTTAAATATAAAAGGCGATGTCTGTGTGTATGTATGTTTGTATGTATGGATTCTAAAACACCAGGGGCCTTACGGACAACAGCTAATTGCGGCACCTAATCCACTCAGTTGGAAAATCACGCGAACGTGAATCTTATCGCGCCCAGATACGGTTTGCGATCGCATGATTTTCCAACTGAGCGGATTACTGACTTTCACTAGCAGATAGCTGCTGATATAAGAAGTAATCTGCGCGGGTGTAACCATGGGGCGCAACTTTAATTATCAATAAAAATGTTTATCTCTTTGACATTCCAGACATGAAAACGAATCTTACCACACATTGCACTTCAAAATCTGTCAAGCAGTAATTGCTACAAGAAGTACAGAAACAAATAAAAGAGAAGAGAGAAAGAGATAGAGAGAGAGAGAGCGAGGGGGGATGAGCCCTAATCCATTATGCTGGCCCAGTCCATTATGCTGGCCCAGTGGATGTAGGTGAATGTTCTGTCTTTGAATTTTTGAAGATCTTAGACACACCGGTCTCTTTACGATGTTTTTCTTCATCGTTCTGAGCAGTGGCAGCGAAAACTGCAATGGTTTCTTCTACATAGTATAAATTGAAGTCGCTTTCCGCGTCTGTCTCTCTATCTGTATGTCTGTATGGCCGCTAACTCCTCCTAAACCACGCAACGGATTTTGATGCGGTCTTCACCATTAGTTAGATACATTTTCAAAGAAGGTTTATATATATAACTAGCGACTTGCCCCGGCTTCGCACCTAAATTACACCCGTGCGAAGCCGGGCGGGCGGGTCGCTAGTATTATATAAGTACTAAATGAGTCATTGATGCAGCACCTAGAAACACCCAAAAAACAATACCCTATTCTTGGGCAGTCGAGTAAAAATAATATTTTATCCGCTAGCTCCATCTACTCGACCAATCTAAACTGCTATAACTTGACATTAGTGTACCGATGACATGTTGACCATCACTCGAGCGCACTGTACCGTCTGTAAGTACAAGTACCACTGCACGGTAGTTAGAGCCAGTGGGTGGTGGTGAAATGTGCGAAGGTCATCTACTGTTTACCTTGTAAGTTTTTAACTGTGACTTGGAGCTTTGAGAGTCATTTTGTAGCAATAGTTCATACTAAGCAATCTTAACAAATCAAACAGAGATACAATCCAGTTCCGTGAATGTTGAAATAACAAATATCAAACGGTACAAATAAAAAAAAAACAATAAAAAAAATATAATCAATGGTTGAAGCCATATCAATCCAACAATATAAAAAGTATATATTAATGAAAAATATAGTAAGGAAAAATAAATCAGACAATAATTTTGCCCATATTCAAATTCAAAAAATTAAATGAACTACTTGCCTACAAATTTTCATAAAGTTTAGATCAACGTTACGCAAGTTATCATCGAATAAATAAACAAACAAACATACCTAAAAACGCCGACATGTCCCAAAAGAATTTGAGACCTTTCTTCGCTGTAAAAAACTGTCTAGAAATTAACCACTAACCAATAAAATTTCATGGACACCGGATCAACGAAACGAATGTTATATTCACACAAATATACAAACTTATAAACATACAAATATACAAACGTAAAATTATACAAACATACAAACGTAAAATTATACAAATATAAAAACATACACGTTATGTGTATCGGTCGAGACAAGAGAGCCATTAAAACTCCTTCATCAGGGAACACGCGCGCTCCCGGAGACGGTCGCCGCGCCGCTAATGAATCTTCACCCGAGTTTTGATAAAGTCATACAAATATATACGGCGAGTACATCACTCACCTTCGGTTTGCCGACGATATTGTGGTCATGGCAGAATCGATGGAAGATCTCAGCATAATGCTAGAAGGCCTCAACCGAGTCTCCCAACAGGTGGGCCTTAAAATGAACATGGCATAGCTTGTTTGCCACTTATTCTATAAAAAAAAAAAAAAAAGGTCATGTCAAATATCCATGTTGTGCCCACCCCAGTATCAGTTAGGAACACAGTTCTTGAAGCTGTTGACGCGTACGTCTACCTAGGACAAACAGTCGAACTAGCTAGGTCCAACTTCAAGAAAGAGGTCAATCGGCAAATCCAACTCGGCTGGGCAGCGTTCGGTAAACTTCGCAACGTCTTCTCATCTAAAATACCTCAGTGTCTTAAGACGAAAGTCTTGACCAGTGTGTGTTACCGCAGAGATGACATACGGCACTGAAACGTGGTCTCTCACTATGGGCCTCATAAGCAAGCTCAAAGTAGCACAACGAGCTATGGAGAGGGCTATGCTCGGGGTTTCTCTACGAGATCGAATCCGAAATGAGGAGATCCGTAGACGAACGAAAGTCACCGACATAGCCCACCGGATTAGCAAGTTGAAGTGGCAGTGGGCAGGGCACATATCACGCAGAACAGATGGCCGATGGGGCCGAAAGGTTCTGGAATGGAGACCATGGATTGGTAAGCGCAGCCTAGGACGTCCACCCACAAGATGGACAGACGACCTAAAAGAGACCGCAGGGAAACGCTGGATGCAGGCTACTTCCAACCGGCCCTTTTGGAGATCGATGGGGGAGGCCTATGTCCAGCAGTGGACGTCCTATGGCTGAAATGATGACGATGATGATGATACAAATATACAAACATACCTACAAATGCCGACTTGTCCCTTTATAATCTGTGATCTCTCTTAGCTCGGTCAATTATTTACAGAAGAAAACTAATAGACGCCATATGCAAATGAGTCTAATCACACGTTATCATCTGAGAGGTCGTTGCCCCGCCGCGTGTGATAACACGATAGCTGTGTTATGATAATGATAACATTCGCTATAGTCCACTATAATGACAAGTACAAAAATACGTAAAAAAAAGTGTTGTAGTTTTTTTTTTTTTGACTTTATGTTTAACTAGCGACCCGCCCGCCGGCACGGGTGTAATTTACGTGCGAAGCCGGGGCGAGTCGCTTGTTATACATATAAACCTTCCTCTTGAATCACTATATCTACTAAAAAAACCGCTTTAAAATCCGTTGCGTAGTTTTAAAGATTTAAGCATACATAGGGACAGACAGACAGCGACTGCGACTTTGTTTTATACTATGTGGTGATTATTAGTTAATAGTTGATTCTTAGTAAATGTCCACTGCTGAACAAGGCCTCCTTCTTAGAGAGAGGTGTTGCCATAATCCCTACGCTTGGCAGGCGGCTTGGAGATCGCAGTACGTTCACCGTGTACTAACAGGACGCTGCTGCCCATCCTCCGGTGGTTCTGGTCGCAGTTTTAGGACATACCCTACATACTTAACATTACATACTTTGTGATTTTTTTTACTGACTATTCATTACGTTTCCAAAGATACCGTTGGGGGCAGTCAAGGTAGGACAGACAGACAGCGTAGGCTTAGTAATAATTCTAGTATATATGTTTATCTATGGTAATAGGGTCCCGTTTACACCCTTTGGGTACGGAACTGTAACTAGTGCAACAGCTGGCCTTATCGCTAAGACAGATCTCTTCCAGGTATTTAGGTCTTAATTTTGATAGCCCCGTTGGCCCAGTTGGTAGTGAACCTGCCTTCTGCGCTTGGGGGCGTGGGTTCGATTCCCACCTAGGACAAACATTCATTTGATGAACAGTGTTTGTTCTATATCTGGGTGTTATTATCTATTTAAGTATGTATTTAAAAAATATTTATGTACGTATATCAGTCTCTGGCAGCCATATCACAAGCTTAGATTAGTTTGGGGTCAGTTGACCGTGTGTGCAAAAAAGTCCCGAATATTTAAAAAAAAAAAATTATGCTCTCTTGAAACAAGCAAAAAGCTGTTTGACAAAGTTGGTTCAAATCATCGACTGGCTTCGTCAAGTTTGTCGAGGTTGTTTGACACGCAAGTTTTTGCGAAACTTCTCAAATGTAAACAAACGCCAGGTGGGCGATAATAGCCTCCTTATATGCTACGATGATATAAAGTACCCATTATAAACTCTAATAAATACTACTACATTATACAGAACAGTAATGAGCAGTATCTGAACAGATGTTGTTATTATTTTATAAAATAAAAATAAAAAAAAACACTGCTTTAAACTATCACGGTTGTTCACTAAAGTTATATGATTATTTACGGGATATTTACGTTCACGGGAAGACTGAAGAATGCGGGACATGGTGCATGTAAATGCGCTGAAATATCGGGAGCTCATTCCATAACCTTACCACGGTAAATATCTTATAAATAATCATATAACTTTATAAAAAAAAGTTTCTAGGGACGGGTCAAAAGAATATTGCGGTTTACCTGGTTTTTTACTTCTTGTAAGAAAAGTTAAAGAAAACGCTTTTACGATAGGTTCTTTTAAAGACCCAAACATAGGTTAAAAAAAACAAATCAATCAAAATCACCAATCACAAATCAGTTTTAAATCATTAGTTTTCAAAATTCTTCATTTCAAGTATAAATTAACATTTCAATATTCCATAACATTTTGAAAAAAATAAACGCAATTCTTATCAGTAATACCTATCACGTTCCCACTGCTGGGACACAGGCCTCTCAGAGAGAGAGAGAGAGAGAGAGAGAGAGAGATAATGAACCCTAATCCACCACGCTGGCTCGATGCATGTTGGTGAATTTCATATATTTTTGATCTATTGAGGTTCTTGGTTCGGTTTCTTCACGATGTTTTTCTTCACCGTTTTTAGCAATAGCATCGAAATTGAGAATAATTTATTTATACACTAAATAAGTCATGGCTGGGGATCGAACCGGGTGATGTCAATCAGACTGTTAAGTGCACATGCTACCACTGGCCACCAAGACGCACACATAGCACACCGATGCTGGTTCAAACGCAATAAAGATAAAGCAGATAACCAAAAAATATATACTTATTCGACCTACGTGTATTTAAGAAAATTCCTAAGCCATGAACCAGCTATGAAGCCACCTTAACCCTACCAAAGATAGGCGTTCGGAAACGCTGCGAGGCCAAAGGGTACGATAGCCCTTTACGGTAGAACTGGTACAAATCAACGCCTGTATGTGGGCACCAGTCAGTGCTGTGTGTCATTCACTTGATTCACTTCCTAGGTGATACAAGTACAAACACATGGTTGCCTCTGAGTACACTACTGACAAAGATCAGGCTATATCAGAGACTTTTGGAAAGCCTAAAAGTTTTCCATTACCAATGGTCTCAGATAAGACATAGCAATTATATAAAAAGAGCTTCATGTCCAAATCTTTAGCATTTTGAGCATGTTGCCCGAAACTAAAGAATGTTTAAATGGTGTAGCATTGTAGCATGAATAATATCAAAAACCTTTTAATATCATAGATGACTTTACTTTAACTTTGAAACATATACATTTAATAGTTTTTTTTTATAGACTGGATCTCAGTTTGGCCTCCAACTCGCCTGATGGTAAGGGACGGTGTGGCTAAACTTAGGATCTTTAACTTAAGGATGAAACACGTTAATCTAGATGAAATCTATTCACTCTAGCCTTGAAGATGCCTAGATTGTATGTAGTTCTCAAATAAAGAGGACGGCAGGGAGTTCTTTGGCTTGACTCTTGGGAGTTCGTATAAGTTTATTAAAAATCTTTAATCAATGACCAAGGTCCGATCGCATGGCGCCTCTTATTTCACACGTCTGACTCACAGGACTTCCTTGTGCATGTGATTGTCAATTTACGCGATATTTAAGGCCAACGTACTAATTATTAGGTCATCATGAATTGTAGGAATTCTGACATTGTTCCAGCCAAGGTCGGAGCCCTAAAAGGGCTCGGAGGTAAATGGCAGTGCGTAAAAGCCTTATAAGGCAGAGACTCGCGTGTGTTATGTCGACTTCCTGGTTGGATAATAGTTTTAAGATGTTTACGAGTTTTTTAAGGGCATTTTGAAATAGTGCTTCTATGCTCACCACTTTATTGTTTTGGAGTAATTATCGTATTACTAAGTATAGTAAAATCTTTCAGAGCGTCTGGTCAAAGCCATGGAGCCTTCTGGCTCAATAATGCCGTCAGGCTGGGTACGCTGCCAACTGGGAGTAGGCGCGAGCATTTGTATTATCTTAGATCTTCACGGTCTATGGTCAGTCCAATTGTTTTTGTATTAATAGGCCAAGTAGTTTAGGAATTTAGTGTTAGCTTGTATTTTATTAAGTTAATAAAGGCACTTGCCAGTAAAAAAATCTTAAGTTAAGGTATTGCTCCTATAGAGCTAGCTAGCAGCGCTTCTTCGATCCTATATTCTATTGGTATCATCAATTATCATGTGGTGAAAATGTATCTAAAAAAACGCCTGCAAAATAGAGACCGTCAATAAGGAAGTAGATTTTTTATATACGCAATCCAATTGGATATAAGATCACAGACTAGGTAAAGCACAGACTAGGTAGTGCTATTACGTAGCTTTTAGTATACAGTTGTATCTGCCAGTCAAACGTCATTCCCTTATGAATAAAACAGACGTCAGCAATAAATTCAAAGTAACGACTGGTAATGACTCTCCAAAACAAACGTCTCCAATGGCGATGCGGTCAGAATTTTCCCAGACCAGTTACTAATTTAAAGCAACTGCTTCATTTCTGCGGTTAAACGATCCACCATTTCAACAGCATGTATTCAGGTAATTTCATATAAATGAGATACAAATGGGGTTTGCTGGAATCGCTCGTCACCATGTTAGGCCATCAAACTGTGTTCCAGAAACTTACTGAATTTAGGTGCTATAATTAGATGCGAAGAGCGATGGTAGCCGAGCGGTAGCATGTGCGTTTTATAATCTGACGGGACCCGGTTCGAACCTCTGTCTTGCACCAATGACTTATTTAGTACTTTGAATAAATTATGTGCAGATTCGATGCCATCGCTCAAAGATGAAGGAAAACATCGCGAGGAAACCGGTATGTCCAAGAACCTTAAAAGTTCAAAGTTTGGAACAACCTGCCAGCTTCCCTGTTCCCTGAGAGATATAACCTGGGCCTTTTCAAGGCCAGAGTGAATAGGTATCTTCTAAGTCTGCGTGCTTCATCTTCGACCACATCGTCGCTTACCAACAGGCGAGTTGGTGGTCAAACGCGGACTTATCAGCGTTAAAAAAAAAAAAAAAAAAAAAAAGACATGACATTCACATTCACATGATGATGATGATCTCTCTCTCTCTCTCTCTCTCTCTCTGTCTCTGAGAGAATGCCTGTGTCCCAGCAGTGGGAACATGAAAGGCTGAAATCATGAATAAGATGCGTTGCGAAAGCCATAGTGACACTGTCATAAAGCCTTTCGTAGACCAAATGTGTGCTGTAGATAGGAGCTTGCTTAAAGAGGGGAGTTGTAATAGAAAGAGTTAAAGCTGGCAATATACATTGGCCACAACTCACCAAGCAAAGGCGAATACAAACGTGTAGACAGTCAGTCTAGGCTTGCCATCTTTCGACGTCTCATGCCTAACTGTTCGAGTGCAGGCCAAAGCCATCGTGAATACGGCTTGTTTGACGTGCCTTGCCACGGGGGTCGCTCGCCACAACTTGTCTCACTTCGTCTCAGTGCAAATTTTTCTGCTCAATCTCAATCTCAAAAAAATCAAAGGCTCACCTGCACTCAACAAGCTGTATCCACACGTTGGTTGGCATTGGCTCGATCAAACTTGACCAACGTGCTATAAGCATCAGTCAGAAGACATCCAATGCTGAACATAGGCCTCCACACTGAATGACAGGCTGCCATCTGCATCTACTGGATGAATGGATGGAATGGATCCCCCGTTTCTTATGATGTCGTCGGTCCATCTAGTGGGAGGCCTACCTACGCTGCGTCTTCCGGATCATGGTCACTCAAGAACCTTTCACCTCATCAGTTATCGGCTCTTCGAGCAATGTGGCCTACCCATTGCCACTTCAGCTTGCAAATTTTAATAGCTATATCGGTGACTCTAGCTCTTAGGCGAATATCCTCGTTCCGGATTTTATCGCGCAACGTGTTGACAGTAGCATTTGACTTGAATACTTGGCCTACGCTCACGTTGGCCGAGACGAGATATGGCCAACGTGTATTGCCGGCTTATGAATAAACACAAGCAGTGCGGCTGCAAAGCAGCTGGAGCACGGGCTCTTATTCGGAGTGTAGTGGTCATATTATCATACTCGGTGTGTAGTGATTCACACAGTTCCATGTATTAGGTACAAAATGGACAGGTCTGCGTTCAAGTTGCGCTGCCACTGCTGCTGCTTTTGGTCTGTAGAGGCCTTTAAATATTCGCCTTTTTTTGACTAATCTTCCACTCTTGCCGACTCTCTTGTTCGCCATGCGACCACACTTGCACATGAAGGTCATTGCAATGAAAGAAAGTAAGTTACAAATATATAAAACATTTTGATTCCATTTTTATTGTGCGAACTGCTGGTCTGTGGAATGCACCGCCTGAATGATTCTCTCATGGCTACAATCTGGATACAATCAAATTGCCAAAGAATCGGTTTCTTCTAGGCAAACATGCTCCACCGTAGACCGCATCGTCGCTTGACATCAGACGAGGTGGTGATAATCAGTGGGCTTACTCTTGACTCTCGATTTCAATCGTAATTTGGGATTGGGATCGAAAACATGCCATTTATTTCATAGCGCACGATTGGAACCGATAATGGTGGAATTTTATGGAACTGAATAAAATCGACTCAACTCGACGCTTTCGGTATTGAAGAGTACCAAATGGCATGTTTTCGATCCCAATCCCAAACGACGATTGAAATCGAGTGTCAAGAGTAAGCCCACTGAAGTCTTTAGTCCGATGCTATAATTTTAGTAGCGTTACACGAGATCTGACAAGTTTTAGCGCGGAACCTGCCACACGTTGCAATATTAAAAGTTTACAAAGTATGGATTGCCCGATAACATGTCATGTCTCATAGGTCGGCATCGCACCTAAACAAAATAAAATTTCGCTAGTTTCGTCACTAGTTTTTCCTAAGACCTTCCAATTTGTTCATACCATACAATCTACATACATCCAATTATTTTCGTAATTGCTGCCCTGGCTGGCATATAAGGGTATGGCCAGACAACGTGGGCGCGGCGGGTGCGTGTCGTTCGAGTTTGATGGACAGAGGAGATTATGGACGAGATGGAATAATGGAGTGATACTGTGTATTAGGTACATACCTACGCAGTTGGTTAAGTAGATACACAAATTTCAACCGGCTTAAAAAAGTTGCGAGCATCCAGTGGATGCAGATGGCTGTTATTCAGTGTGGAGTTCTAGGGCCTATGGTCAGTAGTGGACGTCTTTTGGTGATGATGATGAAGATCACCTTTTTCCATGTAACCCTCATTACTTTCACGAGAGCCAAGACTGTGAAGGAAGCAATGATCATAATGCAAGTACAGATAGTAGTCGGAACGCTGACCTGACAAAACCAGATGCCTTATTGTGGATGATTTGGATCGTGCTCGCGATCGCGTGCCATCTCACTCCCGCACGTGGTGCGAGTAAATAGATGTGAACGGGACGGCATGCTATCTCGATCACGATCAAACTTCTATAATAATGCCGCTGGATTAATTAACGCTATAAGGAAGAAGGAAGACTATATTGAAATTAAAAACTTTTGACGGATTTTATCAAGTGTATTTTACACTAGCTGTTGCCGGCGACATAACATAGCCTGTACTCCAATGTGGTCATAGGTAACAAATTCGTGCAAACCGCATTTTAATCCTAGTGGTTAAGAAGTGCGTGCACAAACAAACAAACAGACAAAAATTCTAAAAACTGTCTTAACGTGTTAAGGTGCTTATTTTAAGACGACCTGTGTGATTTTTTTGTTGATATCTCGCAATTACCGTTTTTTTTCTACGATTTTATTATCACGTGTATTTTTTATTATTTAAATTCCTGACTTTTCAAACCCTTTGCAGTGTCTGTTGTCGCAGATAGACTTGATAACATCTCCATAGAGGGGTCATGGTCAGCGTTTTGTCCATACAAACGTATTCTCGTGTTTCCTCCCAGCAGGCCTAGCACGGGCCGTGGACAAATTTTCATTCCACCGTTTTTATTCCGCGAGAAAAAGACAAACGTATCCATATTCTGGCTTTGTCGCGTCTAGGCGTAGATAAAAACGGTGGAAAGACTATTTATCCACAGCCCATGCTAGGCCAGCTGGATAATACCGCTAGAGCTGTAACTTTTTTAAATAAAATTTATCTCTTCTATTGGCATGCTTATTAATTAATTATTATTCTTAATACTGTGTGTTTTTTGTAACTGTGATATGGACCTAGTGTCCGAAATAAAGATTTTTATTATTATTATTTTATTATTATTATATCATTTATTTTTTCTTATAAGTTAACTACTATAATAAATATGAGCCGTTAAATATCCCATAAGTTGTTTTTTTTACCGCCATGTTCAGACGTCTATCAAACGAATTTGACGAGTTTATAAAAGAAAAATAAATAACAGAAGCATAGTTCAATCCTTTTTACAACTATTAATTAAAAAAATTATGATATCAGCCTAGTTTTGAATGAGGAAACAGAAAAATACGAGACGATGATTTTGTCTACATTTCGTAGGTATAATCGATCCGAGCTGCAGTTGTCCCTATTGCGCTCTACTGGGAGAGGCTTGAGGTCAGAGGACAGCAATAGATTTGCTAAATACCTATTCATAAAATTTCTTGGCCGTGGTATGGCCTCTTAAGTTTAATTTCAATGCGTATTATTCGCGAAAATGTAATAAATAATTAGAAAGACTCGGAACAGACAAACAAGGGAGATATGGTAAGGCGTGGTGGTTGCGAACGCATGAGGCCTAAATTAGGCTTGATGCCTATATTATGACTCAACCTGTAGACGACCTTGCCGCCCTTTTCTTTTGCATGTAGACTTGCATGTTGATGTTTTGCATGTGTGTGTTAGTTTATTAGTGTCGCTGCAAGTTTTTTAGTCAGCGTAAAAAAATTGCAAGTACTATTACTACTTAAAATTTTAGCGTTAAGCGATTTAGCGGTATAGTGAAATAAACCAGCCAATGCCTGTCAGGCTCGCGCACTGAGGGTTCCGTAACACCACAAAATTCCAGTTATAACTTGGTAATGAACAGAAACTTGTCACCGACTCGCACTTGGCTATTTTTTATTATTTTTTGTTACACTTTAGAGTGTGTACTATAATAATATTAAGTTTGACGCTTGTAAGTATTACAGTTTTTACATTAGAGCTAATACAAAAATACGTTAAAAATACCTTTGATCGTTTTTACTTTTTATTTTTTTTATTATTTGTTAGTCAATTTGCTGCAACATTCTGTGAAAATTTCAACTGGGTTATCTATTACGGTTCGAAAGATACAGCCGTTTAAAGGTAGGACGGGCAGACAGACATCGTATAGGCTTAGTAATAGGATCCCGTTTTTACCCTTTGGGTACGGAACCTTTAAAAGTGGGATACATGGAGACATTTGAACACGAACTATGGTTGTACTAAGGCATATCTCCCTACTACTAATAAGTCTGATCTGAGGGAAGACTAACAAGGTCATGTGCCTAACCTTCAGCTAAAGTTTTGGCTGCACGCATTGCACTGCGCGTGCGCATTCAAAGGTCTGAGAAATGTCCTGTAATTCTTATAAGGCCTGGCCATAAGTAAACATAACCAAGTGATGAGCTGTCCGTGCTTTACTTATGATTATAATGCATTGCTAAATATAGCCGCGGCTGACAGGTCAGATGTTCCGGTGAGGTCGCACCTTGACCCATGACGTGGCGGTCACTATATCGGTGCACTATACAAGTGAACCGGGTACGTGGTTCTTGCCATCATCATCATCATCATCATTTCAGCCGTAGGACATCCACTGCTGGACATAGGCCTCCCCCATCGATCTCCAAAAGGGCCGGTTGAAAGCGGCCTGCATCCAGCGTTTCCCTGCGGTCTCTTTTAAGTCGTCTGTCCATCTCGTGGGTGGACGTCCTACGCTGTGTTTACCGGTCCGTGGTCTCCATTCGAGGACCTTTCGGCCCCATCGGCCATCTGTTCTGCGTGCTATGTGGCCTCCCCACGTGCCCTGCCCGTGGTCCTTGTGATTAAGCTGAAATAATCATTATTGCCACCACTGGGCCAGCATGATGGGTCAGAGCCCATTCTTTCTCTCTGAGAGAAGACCTGTATCCCAGCAGTGGGAACATAAAAAGCTGATAAATGACAACAAAAGCGGGAGACTGCCAGATGGCACGAAAAATGGACACCGTTTTATGGATGATATTCCGAAAATCCGTACGCGCTTTGATTCCACTTTTATTGTACGGACTGCTATATAGTCTGTAGAATGTGCTGCCTGAATGGGTGTTCCCCGATAGTTACAATCTGGATGTCTTCAAATCACGCTTGAATCGTTTTCTTCTAGGCAAGCGTGCTCCATCGTAGACCACATCACGGTTAACATCAGACGAAGTGGCGGTCAAAAGCAAGCCTATTATCTAATGAAAAAAATAAGAACAAGGGCGCGTGAGCAGGGTGCACGTATGTAAAGTCTGTTTTTTCTTAACTGCCTTATCTTGTAAACAAATATGGCGTTTTTCGACACAATGAAAGCTCCGAATTTCCTCGCTAGTGATTGTCATTGCTTGCCTGTCTCCCATATTTGTTTACAAGAAAAAACAGGTAGGAAAAAACAGACTTAAATTATACGTGCATCCTTATCTGCTTGGCAACATAGTTGCGCCGTGTGCAAGAAGCATAACTCAGACTAAAATAGTAACGAATAAACCGTAAAAAGTTGAAGGTAGACTGGTATTGTGCCGGATTTCGCACATATTTGGGCACTCTCCTTTATTAGAACGTGAACGGCGGACGCCGACTGGCGCTTACCATTTTTGTGTGTTTTTAATGAAGTGTTTCAATAAAGAATTCAATAAAATGCGTGTCTCAAATAGCAGGAGGCCTATAATACTCAGCGTTTGTAAACATTTTGGTATAGGTACAGAGTAACGCATATCATATAGTATTATTAGTATATATGAGGAGGTGAAGAACAAAACCTCACATTTCCAGTTTTTAAAATTTTAGAGAATACATAAAAATGACTCGACGGAATTTCTCTTTTTCAACGGAAAAGTGTGGTTTTGTTCGAAACTCTCGATTTCACATTAAATTTTATATAGGAAAAGAGGCGTTTTTGACAAGGTTTTACTTACATGCTTCAATCAATTTATAATTTTTTGCCCAAAGAAAAAAAAAAAAAAAAAAAAGTGTAAAAGGGAGGTTTTGTTTTAGGTACTATAATGGGGAATGCTCTGATGAACTCTTTGACCTCATCCCTCCATCGCGGTTGTACTATCGAACCGGACATCATCGCCAAAAAAGCCATCCTCATTTATTATTTTTATTGAGAAGTGGATGTTATTCTTGTTTTGTGGTATTTTAATAAAGAGTCATTGTATTGTATAGATGCGTGGAAGTCTCGCACTGTTCGATTTGATCGATTGTTTCTGCCACGCACCTGTAATTTGTGGAATGGCTTACCACCTTCGGTTTTTCCTCCAAAATATAACCTCAATTGCTTCAAGCGAAGAGTGAATAGAGACCTCAAAGGTAGGCAACGCACCGCCAATGCCCCGGGTATTGTAGGTGTCCATAGGCGACGGTTACTACTTACCATCAGGTGGCATGTCGCTTGTTTGTCTACTATTAAATATACATATATATAAAAACTGTACTATGCCGAAATCAAGTCATTGTACTCATTATTATTGACAACTTTTACTATGGGACCAATCTTGAAATCGCATAAAAATATCAGCTGTTGCATAGAAAATTTACACTGTTCGCGATTTCAGGGTTGGTCTCATTTCACATCGCAGATTAGCGAATACTCCACACAGGGTGGCCTGTGGTCTGTAAATACCCAATCGCTCCTTTATAATTATGTTAAGTCATTGTGTCAAACGTGGGTCAATGCGTGGTCAATGCGAATGGACGGATGCCACAGTGGCTTAAGATACTAACAGTAGGATAAGTGGAATAAATAATTAGTAACAATGAAGCAAACATTACCCGACTTATATAGGGTACACGGAACGGTGGCACTGAACCGAAAGGAGGTCACTGTACTCTTTTAAATTACCTTATCCCACGAAATGCGAATGGACGGATGCCATAATCAGTAGGATAAGCGGTGTGAAAAATTTGTATCAGTGAAAGTAAACATTACCGGACTTATATAGGGTACACGGAACCGTGAAACTGAACCGAAAGGAGGTCACTTTACTCTTTTAAATTATTATTTTCAAATTTATTTCAATTTCTCACGCTCTATTGATACCTGGGACCAGTACGCTTAGTCCCAGATTTGATAGTTTACGAAAACTTTTTTCGTTTACGTATTGTTCCATACATTTTACTAAAGCGCCTCTATCGGAAACGTGAAGGAACTAAAATCGGTAGTAAGCGGCGGTATAGATTGCTTCACTCTAATACGAAAAAGGTTTTCGAACCCAGCAATGTGTGGACCAATACGAAAAAAGTTTTCAAATACTATCAAAACTTGTACTAAGGGTACAGTTGGCACAACATAATGTTTGACAGCAAAAAAAAATACCTCCTGCTCAAACTGGCAATCCGTAGTTTAGACGCGATTTGCGCGGGTTGTTGTGCGAGAGGCTTGCGTCAGTTGCAAGACCTGCGTATCCGTTTACTAGTTTACACGATAACATGCGCAAGTGCTTCAACCTAGATATGCTGTGTGAGTTAGATTTCATTTATAAATTTATTTAAAAATCTAATTCACGTAGGCACCCGCAGGCGAACGCTCTGTACTGTCCGCATAGCTGTGAAACCAGCTTGAGATGCTAGCTTTGCCAAACAAGTTGTCTCACTCATCATCATCATCATCATCAGCCAGAAGACGTACACTACTGAACATAGGCCTCCCCCTAAGAAAGAAAGAAAGAAAGAAAAGAAAATAAATTTTATTCGACACCTTTACAAAAAACTTATATCTAGAGGATACAATCAGTGGAGGGGGGGGGGGGGGGGGCGTAATGTCATAATCCCCACGCTTGGCAGGCGGCTTGGGGATCGCACGAGGTTCCACCATTCAAGTAGGAGGATGTTGCTCCCATCCTCTAGTGGTTCTGGTCGCAGTTACCAGGACATACCCGGGGGTCGGTAGTTGTCTCACTGAACAGTGAGAACTGTGGCGCGGATTAGCGCCGGCGCCAGTGGGGTCAACTATCTGCCATACATGCATCAACGGAGCATTCATTGCAGATATTGATGGCTTTACAATGCACTGTTTACTGTAGACTATTGTACAGTGGTCGGCAAACAACTTAATTTTTTATTTTTTTATTATAAATAGGCTTGGGCTTGGCCACCAACTCGCGCGATGATGCGGCCTACGATGGAGCACTCTTGCCTAGAAGAAACCTATTCACTCTCGACTTGTAGACACCCAGCAGGGCAATCGCGCTAAAAAATTACAGACGAATCGTTGCCGAAACGCAAACGCTCCACAACTTTTGGTCGATTTCGTAGCGGCGCGAAAAAGTTGATATTTTCTAACTTTATCACAAACGTTCGTTTGACAGCGTCTACGTTCCAACTATGACCGGGTTGCGTTTCGTCATTAGCGCGATACGAAACCGACCAAAAGTAGTGGAACGGTTGCGATTCGTCAACGATTCGTCTGTAATTTTTTAGCGCGAGTGCCCTGCAGATTGTACTTAACTGCATGGTAATTGTAACTTGAGCCAAAGTCGACGTAGTGGGGTAAGTTCGCGTATCGGCCTATCGCGTGGACGCGTGCCGTCGGAATGCCCCCGCGCACCTCTCTTTCCACCAACGATACCTTAAAATCGTTTATTGCGCACTCAAGGTCATGGCTCAAGTTGTGTGCCGGTTACTGTACCATGCAGTACAAACTTAACTTTTTATACGGGTAAGTACTAAGTAGTTTTTTATTAGTTTGTACAAACTTTTTACATCATTTCAGCCTATCATTAAGTGCACTAACGGAAAGAGTATAATTGTTTATATCATTTAAATAATATTTATAGTCATTTGTTTTATTTAATTATTGTTTTTAATTATTTATTTTTTGTATAAGTTGAATTTAAATATAAATTAATATTAATTAAAAAATAATTATAAATTTGTTTTTTAGTTTGAATTTTTTAATGGTGTAAAATTGTCTGAAAGTAAATGATTATTACTATTATTATTATTGAACATTAATTGCTAAAATCGTCAAATAATATATTTTTAAATTAAAATCATTATTAAAACGATTTTTTTTTGTTTCAGAGTTAATACATTTTTTATTTCAAGGTAGGGTAAGTTTCTCTTTTATGCATGATATACAATACATATAGAGTCAGGATTATTAGGTTCTTTTCAGCAGTGCGGCAGCATTTATCCGCATAGGCCGCGCACAAAACCATTACTGAGCAAGTTCAATGGTCCATCCATTCATTTATTTTGGTCGAAGGGACACCGGCGTCCTTGACTTTTAGTATACTTAATTATTATTTTTAACTTAATCGAATTTAGTTTACCCAACACAATACAGGAGAGGAAAGTTGAAACCGACGCGCAGTGACTCTAGACTTAAAATTACTGTCAATTTCATACTGTATCGCAGTGTGATTACACCAGGGTTTCCCAAACTTATTTTGTCTACTGCCCACTTTGAGAATAAATTATTTTTTAGCGCCCCCATTTTTTCACCTACTTAAAAACCACTATAACTTCAAATTAAATTAATCAATTATTGTGAGCTATATTGGCGGAGATTAAACATTAATTCAATTTTTTTTTTCTGAGTCTCTTACCGCCCCCTTTAGGCCTGCAGCGCCCACAAGGGGGCGTTATCGCCCACTTTGGGAAAGGCTGGATTACACCGTAATTTAGCAAGCACCTAACTGACGTAATAGTGTTTGATTTTTGTAACAAAATGTTATGATTCAAACACATTCTAATCTACCCTCTTCAGAGAATCCATGCTATCGAGCTTGGGGGCGTGCCCAGATTATTAATGTGGGTCAAAATTGATAACATTGTGTACATTGATAAAGCGACGCTACATTACTTATGTTGCATAAGCTTTGGTACTAAGAATATATTATAACTAGTTATAATATACGAGTATATTATAACTAGGTACTAAGTTCTTTTTGTTAGGAATAATATTCCTAACAAAAAGAACTTTCGTAGTTCTTAATTTGTTTCGTAATTAACGACTTAGTAGTTAACTTATAGAAGAAATTTGTTTATAGTAGATATATATTGAAGAAAAAAAAAAAACCGGCCAAGTGCGAGTTGGGATCGCGCACTGAGGGTTCCGTACTACCGTATAACTTGTTAGCTACTAAAGTAAAAAAATAATAGTGCAAAAAGACATCCCATGAACGTCCAGACGGTCACCCATCCAAGTACCGGTCGCTCCCGACGTTGTTTAACTTCGGTGATTGTACGAGAACCGGCGGTGAACAGAAATTTGACACCGACTCGCACTTAGCTATTATTTATTATTTTTTGATAGACCTTAGAGTATGTACTATAATCATACCAAGTTTGACGTTTGTACGTATTACCGTTTATACATTAGAGCGAATACAAAAATAGGTAAAAAAACACGTTTGTTGTTTGCACCCTTTTGCACCCTGTTTTTACTTTTTTGTATTTCTTAGTTAATTCACCGTAGCTTTACATATTCTGTGAAAATTTCAACTGACTATCTATTTCAACTGGCTATCTAAAAGATACAGCCGTTAATAGGTATAGGACAAACGGACAGACGGACAGACGGATATACAGACAGACATCGTAGGCTTAGTAATAGGGTCCCGTTTTTACCCTTCGGGAGCGGAATCCTAAAAAGCCGCAAATCCTTTTTTTATTATAGAAACTGACGTGAACTACATTTCGCTGGCTCACTATTACAAGGTTCTATGTTATTTTCTTACACGTTCTGTAATTTCAATTTTAAAATTTTTGGTTTCATAAATATTGACGTAGCAGGGTTTATGCTTGAGTGAAAATATCTCTCTCAAGCATAAACTCTACTAAGTCAATATTTATGTAACTAATTTTTTTTAAATTGAAATTACTGAACATGTAAGAAAATAACATAGAACCTTGTAATAGTGAGCCAGCGATTTGTTTTCACACATTTTATTTACATTACAAAATTTGTATTTATGCCAAGCGAGACGCAGCCGCGCGCGTGCATTCACCTTGAAAAATACTGCCTAATGCGGTTGAAACTGTAGTCGGAGTGACCGAGTAATTCCCGTGTAATATAAATAAAATCCCTTTTTGTCACTTTTCTAGTATCCAAAACAAAGTAGATGAAAGTCGTTTTAGATACATGACCCCATTTGTTAGATGTTTTCCCAACAATAAAAACTAAACATAAAACAAAAGGATTAGACATGACGTATACAATTTAACTGGATCAGGGGTAGATTTAACAGCACCATGAAAATAGCTACATCGCCGTAAAATTACTTTTACTCCCTGCGGACCACCCAGCATCATCCCTTACTAAACAGACTGTTTGTTTATTTGTCGGATCTCTAATGTAACATGGTAATGTAATGTTACTTTTTTAACTCCAAGAAAGAGGGTGCTAAGTATAGGTTTTATTGTAAAGTCTGCCTTTTTGCTGTTACTCCTATACTACATAAAATGCCCTTATTTTATTTTATGGTTCTAAATTTATTCACTAGTGTCACTTATTTTTTTATGGCACGTTTCACAAATATGGTTCCGATATTCTTGCTTAAGAAATAATTTTTTCTAATAACTTTTAATTAAAAATATTGAAATGCCATATTTTACTAATTTTGAACACGGTTTTTTAAATTGATAATTATTGTATTTTGTGCGATCCCGACTCGCACTTGACCTTTTTTTTTCTTTTCTGGCAAACTTATTAAACTTGACACTGGCAAATACACCAGAAGCGCGACGCCAAAATCCACAAAGAGAAAAAAATAAAAATAAATACTCCCTAAGTACTTATACTGAATCTATGTCCCTAAGAGTACAACGAGTACAACAAGTTTATTTATTTTATCTAACAATACAAGACATAATAATACAGAAAGTGGGTCTTGTCCATGTCTTGTCTGACCCCCAAGGGGGGTGAGAGAATATAACTCAAGATAATGTCATTGTCAATGTCATTTTCATACAATTTCATCTATCCGTAGGCGTGAACGCTAACAGCAAGTGGGTCTTGTGCTTGTCTTACCCCCAAGATCTGAAAATTATTTGAAAACAAACTTGCCTAATCCACGTGAATAGAATAAAGATCATATGTGCAATCATTGTGCGTAATAAGTACAAAAAATGTGTATAATTAATATTATTCACATGCAACTACATAGAGCTCTTATTGATACTAACCATAAAGCCCATTTCCGCACTTCCGTTTCAAACGATCCTAATATTTTGTAACATAAACAAAACATGTCCTCTCCCCCAAGTCATTGGTCAATGACATTCCGTTAACGCACCTACAGAAAAAAATATTGAGGAGCTATTATCGTATTTTTTAAATAAAACTAACAGCCATTCGTAGAACATTTTTAGTTCCACCATTTCGCCACCACTGCAGATAGGCTGGTATATTTACTAGCGATCTAATCTGTGACTCTGTTCCCGCGTTGATAACCCTGCCATATGCGTGGCCTAGTTTTGGTCGCAGTACAGTTTGATGGTCACTCCTGGCCACGGAATAAAAAATGAAAGAATCCTTGTTTAGGATTAACGCTTTCTTTAATTATGGGTTAGTGATTTATTAGTGAATGGAAGCTTTGATTTGTCTATTTTATTGTGTCAAATGTTTTGGGATCAAGAGAGACCTTGTTTTTTATAGAATAAATAAATAAATATTCGGGACATATTTGCACACACGGTCATCTGACCCCAAACTAAGCAAAGCTTGTGATATGGCTGCCAGAGACTGATATACATACATTATTTATTTATAAATACATACATACTTAAGTAAATATTAACACCCAGATATGTTTAACACAAATGTTTAACACATGAATGTTTGTCCTAGTTTGGAATCAAACCCACGCTTCCAAGCGCAGAAGGCAGGTTCACTACCAACTGGACCAACGGGCTATCCGATACATTTAAGTTTGGCCTCCAACTCGCCTGATGGTAAGCGACGGTGTGGCCGAGAATGGAACATGGAACTAGAAGATATCTTTTCACTCTAGCCTTGAAGATGCCTAGATTGTAGTTCTCAGGAAACAAGGAGGTCGGCAGGGAGTTCCATTCTTTGGCAGTACGTATCATAAATGACGACCCAAATCGTTGAGTACGAATTTTTGGTATTTCCACCAGGTACAGGTGGCAGTGTGCCTTCTTCTACATGTCCTGCTGAAGGGGGGAAAAGGGGGAGGGAAGAGCTCTTGCGCACTTGACTCTGAAGTCTGTAATAAGCCCTTTTGGTCATTCTACAGATAAAACTAGCAGCATCGTCATTGTTGCTTAGCGTTTTAGAACAGTATACGACAAAGCAGTAGCGTAACAATAGAGTGGCAGAATGGGCGTAAGGCCACGGGCCCATAGCATAATTATATAAAAAAATATATAGTAATATTGTTTTGAATTCAACTAGTTTTTGAACTATAAAATTACCTACTAAAATACTATAAACGTCATTTCTAATTTCATGAAAACTACAAAGTAGGATGAGCTTCTTCCACTACATAGAGGGAGGGACCCATCCGATGAATTTGCCACGGGACTCAGAGGTATAGTTACGCCATTGCAACAAAGCATCTTGTACCAGTCGCTGACGGCCATTGGACCTCGACATTTTAATGATTTTAACTAGAGCACCCCAATCATAGAGTTAGTCTGTCAAATCAAATACAATTTGAGAGGTCGATTGTTATTGCTTCACGAGCTGTGTAAAATCGAACAAAAATCGATTATTATTCGAACGTAGAATTTTTTGCTACCACCAAAAGACATCGAGTAGAATAAATAAAAAACGATGTTATAAATGGCAGTATGTTTGCGATTGGTTGATCGCGGTCATTTTTACGGTGTATTAGTATGGCGGTTGACCACAACTCAACGGTATGGTCGAAGATGGTAAACAAAGGTATATATAGCCTGAAATGAGAACAAGTGGCAATTGTTATAATTATTAAAAAAAAAAACAGTTGTCCTTAGAAAATGGTCATTGATACTCGACAAAATGTATGGAACAGCCGTTTTTTTTTCCACGATTTTAGCGTTGGTCTCATTGTATAAGTTGTTCATAATGATAAGTATATTGGACCCCTTTCGGCTTAGTACACCCTTTCTTGATAACCCTGTATATTGTTTTAAACTATCTCTACCACTACTACTGTTTTAAATATAATAATAATAATGTTTGATGCACTTCATACCATTATTTCTAACCTAGTGACTGACTGGTAGAAAATGTTTAGCATTAAGTCCTCCATTTGTGCATTTCTACATTATAAATAAACTACCATCACCAAAGACGACGATCACTTACTATCAGGCAGCCCGTCTGCTTGTTTGCCACCTATGGCATAACAAAAATAAAAAAAATTGTTATATTATTTTATGGCATCGGTGGCAAACAAGCTGACGGGCCGCCTGATGGTAAGCGATCACCATCACAGTCACCGTCATTTTGCAGGTAATAAGGCAAGAAGGACTGTGTGTGTTATATGACTGTAATATTCGTAAATATCGTCGATTCTTTCGTTATTCGATTTCATAATCGAACAATTTGTTTATCCATCGCCCCTTGCTTGATGTGACCCATTTATCTTCCAAAGAGGATAGGCCGGATGTCGGGTGTAGCAGGGACAACTATCACCTATTCTATGATAACGGGACTCTGGTTCAAACGATTGACACATGATATCGTTGCGGCGGATTTTACTGGATCCTTCGAGCTTCAAAACCACAAATATGTAGTTGTGGTTTTAGGGTTAAATGTGTCAGATGTTGTTTGACGTTTTTTGGTGGTTGAATAAGTTAAGTACCTACTTGTTAATCGACTTCAAAAAAGGGGTCCTCAATTCGGTATATAGTAGAAAATAGTAGTAAAAAAATAACTAATGTTAGTTACGTCAAAACTCTGTAATTTAAGAACTAATTCGATTTTTTTTTGTTGAAAGAATTTAATTTCAAATTAGTCCCATAGAAATTTCATCAAAATTTGTTAAAAAAATTGTTTAATAAAAATAACTATCATTGGCTGAAAATATACGCGATAAAATCCGTTTTTTTTTTTAATTTCAATAAATTATTTAATTCTTTGCTTTTTCTTAGTGTTAATTAATTAGCTAATATCATAGAGAAATATACTATACTAGAGCTAATATGCAGTGCAAGTACCGTTCTTTATCGATAGTCAAATTCGATAAAATGCCATAGAATCGATCATAGCGAGTACTGATTAAATGGCATTTTATCGAATTTGACGATTTCAACTGTCAAATTTGACGATCGATAAAGAACGGTACTTGCATTGCAGTAAAACCTAAAATATCATCTATATTTTTTTTTACTGGCAAGTGCCTTTTTTAACTATACAAAATTCTAACACGAAAAACCAAAACTACTTGGTCTGTTATACAAAAACAGCTGGACTACGAGCCCACTACCAGTTGGCAGCGTACCCAGCAAATTGGCGGGATTACCACGCTGAATGGCAATGCTTCAAAATACGCCAGCATTTTTGTTACGCATCCGGCGTTCTGAAAGATTTTTGATAGGAAATAATAGGTAAAATAAGTAACCCGTACAGAGGAAATGTTTATTATTTATCAATTTTGTTTTTCTGTTTTTTATCAATTTAATTATTTCTTACTAAAATTCTCCATCAGTTTGTTTTTTATGTACTTTAGTAAGCGCGTCCCGCGGTTTCACCCGCGTAGTGATGAAAAATATGTACGTATGTCACTCTCCACATAAAGGTTCTGGAATGGAGACCACGGACTGGTAAGCGCAGCGTAGGACGTCCACCCACTAGATGGACAGACGACCTAAAAGAGACCGCAGGGAAACGCTGGATGCAGGCCGCTTCCAACCGGCCCTTTTGGAGATCGATGGGGGAGGCCTATGTCCAGCAGTGGACGTCCTATGGCTGAAATGATGATAATGATGATGATGATGTCACTCTCCGGCCCTTGAACTATACCCATGCAGAAAATCCAGTCGATCCGTTGCTCTGTTGCTGCGTGAAAGAGGAACAAACAAACCAACAAACTTTTCGCAAAGTATAAAGTATGATTAATGATTTGCATTTTATAATTGCGTCTTATTAACATGACTAATCCATGATATCATAAATCACAACATCACAGCTTATCAATTATTGTTAACCGTGTCTTCTTTATTGACCTCACGTACTGTTACCTGTAGATTTTTTTGTAACATCACATCATCGTAGTAAATACCTAATAGGTAATGTGTCAATTATGATGTCATTTGCGCTAAAACGTGTTTTGTTTTCGATGTGCGGTTTTAGCATGAGAATATTAACATAATAGCAACTAAGAGGGGTTTTTTGGCGCCAACGTGGAAAAAACATGTCGGCTCGTTGGATTATTTTCCTAAACTTGTGTATTTTCGAGTGTTAATGTGTACTAAATGGTGAATTAATATTCATTAAGGGTCCTGTATACCCTCTGCAGCTTTCTCTCTCGCACATTTTCACATTATTGAAGATATAAAATCAATGAGTGTGAATTTCCAAAAAGTAACAAAATCATGTCATGGTGTCTATCGTAACATTAGAAACAAAGAAATGTTTGCTTCGATATCTTGTAATTTGACGGAATAAGGCTTTAGCCTGCCCAATGGGCAAATTTTTTTTTTTTTACATAAGCATTGTAAATAACACAGATATTTAAAACCTAAAACTATTACTACCAAACATTAATATTAAAATAATAAAAAAAACAACAAATTAAAACTTAACTATCACTCTATAATATTTAGATAAAGTAAATATTATTCACTTTATCTACATAAATTAGTCATTATGCAATATGCATGATGTGTGGCCATTGGCGTCGATTCTGTCATACCACTCACTAAACTAAACCAATCTGACAGGACTAAAATTATCTGCCTCTCTTTCTTTTTAATATGTGAGAGAAGGATGGCAACAATTTTAAGGCTGTCAAATTTAGTTTAGTTTAGTTTAGAGTACATCAGAATCGATGCCTTGTATAATTGCTAATTAATCACTTTGGTTGTAACATATAAGTGCTCACTCTACAGTAAAACAATAAAATTAATATAACGGCCAAGTGGGGGTTATTGTGTGGGGATGGTAAATAAAATAAAAATAATTTTTCACACTCTAATTTTGCTGCCAAGACCTCCTACAAATGGAAATTAATATGAAGAAAAGAGTTACATATATATATATATGTATAATTAATTAAGTGTGTTTACTTTAAATTCATACTAAGTTATTAATTCTATGTTACATTACAATAAAAAAATGAATGAAGACTTAAGTTTAGTTTTTTTTTGTATCGATATTTTTTATCGACTAATCGAATCACTTTTTTGTAACAAAACTTTGTCAGTTGGAGTGACGTCTAAAAGATTTCAATCAAAAACTTCAATAGATTTTAGCGGTTTTTTGTTTATAGTGTTTATAGTTAAGTTTGTTTTTTGTTCATAATCATGTTTGTTTTTAGAGTCTGTGTTTATTATCTATAGGCATGTTTTAGTTAGGCTTCGTGCAACCTTCGTGCAACAAAGGATTTTTTTTACAAATAATTACTAGTTGCGCCCCGCGGTTTAACGCGTTTAACTCCTTATATTATGAGCTATCTGCCAGTGAAAGTAGTGTCAAAATTGGTCCAGTCATTTTGGAGTCCATATAGGGAACATACATAGGTACATCGCCTTTTACTATATGCGAAAGAATATAGTTATTATTTTTTGTCTAACATTGGAACTTGGTACCAAGTGAAAATATCAGCAGAAATATAAATAAACTTGAAAACATTAACCCTACGCATGTAGCACGCTTGCTTAGAAGAAACCGATACTCTCGTGATTTGAAGATACCAGATTGTAACTATCGGGGAGCACCCATTCAGGCAGCGCATTCCACAGACTAGCAGTTCACACAATAAAAGTGAAATTAATGTGGTTTTACGGGTTTTCGAGGGAATAAAATATCAACCATTTATCGTGCCAACTCTGGCAGTTCGCTAGAAAAATGGGCAGGAGGGAATTAGATCATGCAGATCCGATGCACACTCTCCGAAATGTATCCCATAAAAAAGATCCTAGACTAGTTACTTTGCGTCGATGACAAATACAACCCTGCCCGACTGAGTCAGTTTTTTAATGTATTTTTCGTGGGTAGTTTTTCGTCATGGATATTTGTCTATACTAATATTATAAAGAGGAAAGATTTGATTGTTTGTTTGTTTGTTTGCATTGAATAGGCTCCAAAACTACTGAACCGATTTGAAAAATTCTTTCACTGACGGGAAGCTACACTATCCCCGGGTGACATAGGCTATAATAATCTATACCCGTGCGAAGCTGGGGCGGACCGCTAGTCTATACTAATATTATAAAGAGGAAAGATTTGATTGTTTGTTTGTTTGCATTGAATAGGATCCGAAACTACTGAACCGATTTGAAAAATTCTTTCACTGTTGGGATGCTGCACTTTCCCCGGTTGACATAGGCTATAATTATATCCCGGCTTCGCCCGTGCGAAGCAGGGGCGGCCTACTAGTTCTTTATAAAGCGGAGAACACAATTACCTAATTAAGCACCTACCCATTACATCACATAACAATAATATCTCATTTATATCATAAACTTGAGTTTACGAGCGACCAAGACCTCGTTTACAATGGCGTTGTCATGTAGAAAGTACAATAAATACAATAAGTTTAGTGATACGTGGGTGGCCGGTGTGCACCCGGCCCTATTTGGGGATGTGGGTAAAATATGTTGATAATAAATTTAAGTCAGTATAGTCATTGCTAATTAAGAACCTATGATTGTAACCAAGGAAGATAGACTAAGAGGAAAGACAATAGCGGAACATTAGATCATAGTATGATAGTTGTAATTTGGATCATCATCATCATCATCATCAGCCAGAAGACGTCCACTGCTGAATATAGGCCTCCCCTTTTAACCTCCACACTGAACGACAGCCTGCCTTTTGCATCCACTGGATGCCCGCGACTCTCACAATGTCGTCGGTCCATCTAGTGGGAGGCATCCCTACGCTGCGTCTTCCGGTTCGTGGTCTCCACTCCAGAACCTTTCTTCCCCATCAGTTATCGGTTCTTCGAAGCGATGTGGCCTGCCCATTGCCACTTCAACTTGCAAATTTTAACAGCTATGTCGGTGACTCTGGTTCTTTGGCGAATATCCACGTTTTGGATTTTATCGCGCAAAGAAACTCTGAGTATAGCTCTCTCCATTGCCCGCTGTAATTTGAATAAATAAATAAAATAAAAATAAAATAAAGCTCGGAAATTTGCCTAAAAACAATGTAAATTTAGATGGCATCGTAATTTGAGCGTTCTCTTGAAATGTTGCGAAACTTGAATGCTATACTAGCGCTACGGTAATTTGTACAACCCTTTCATACGCTATGTGGCTGCAGCGCTTACGGAAGTTCGAGACAACCTATAGTAGTATAGTAGGTGCGTAACACATTCGACGGGTTAAAGTTTGATTACATATTGCTTACCTGGGTCCTTACGGACAACGGCTAACTCGGTATCAAACTAACGTCAAAACCGCTCAGTTGGACAATCACGCGACCGCACACCGTATCTGGGGGCCTGAAATTATATGAAAATGGCATTAACAATGACATTAGCATGAGATAAATTATCTCAAGCTAATGTCATTTTCATACAATTTCATCTTTCCGCAGGCGTGAACGCTAACAGAAAGTGGCTCTTGTCTAGACCCCCTGAGCGCAATAAGGTTCATGTTCGCGTGATTTTCCAACTGAGAGGATTTAACGTTAGTTTGATAGCAAGTTAGCCGTTGGTCGTGAGGCCCCTGATCTAATAAAATATCCCTGATCGGTAATCTGAGTAATTAGTAAGCGATTCGCTTATTTACCCAGGACTGACCAGGTCAGGTCATCCGTCACCACGCTCCCACATTCAAACTGGGCTGTTTGAACAACGGCAACTGATTAGAAAATACCTAAATACCTAGCTACATACCTAGCGGTCAAAGACATATGGACAAATGTGTTACAGGACATGAAACAGTGGAAAAAATTACTGAATCAGGCGTTACTTTGCGGAAGTTCATTTCAAAACTGTTTCCTTGACAAATCTCTAGTGTATTTCCGCTTCAATTGAACGAAAAAATTACATTTGAAACTAGAAATTCATGGAAATTCGTGAAAAAAAAATGGAGTCGCACCGACTGACGCATCATTTATGAGTCTCATCAGCTGGTTCAGGGGTTGTTTCACTACATCGAACGATCACTGAAATTGGCCTGATCTAATCCTGAAAAGTAGTGTCCGGATTAGTAAGTTGAAATGGCAGTGGGCAGGGCACTAAAGAAGTTTTCACATAAAAAAAATATATTGCTGCATTGAAATATGATTCTTACTATCAGCAATCGCATCAATCTATCAGTGGCAGTGGGCAGGGCATATAGCACGCAGAACAGATGGCGATGGGGCCGAAAGGTTCTGGAATGGAGACCACGAACCGGTAAGCGCAGCGTAGGACGTCCACCCACAAGATGGACAGACGACCTAAAAGAGACCGCAGGGAAACGCTGGATGCAGGCCGCTTCCTACCGGCCCTTTTGGAGATCGATGGGGGAGGCCTATGTCCAGCAGTGGACGTCCTACGGCTGAAATGATGATGAATCCTGAAAAACGTGGTTCGATCATAGAGAATCACACTCTTTTGCCCTTATTATTCTTACTTTGAACTAATACCGTTTACAGTTGTGACGTTACTTGCCTTGATTTCTTCTGTGAGGTGTCTGTCTTTTATGATAGAGTTTCCTCGTCGTATAAAGTCTCGTTTAAAAAATTACACTTTTTTCGTTAGCACTATGTCGCATTCGTCACACTCGCACAATTGTACAATGTGTTACATTGGAGACGCATCAACAAAAAATTACTTATCTCAAAAATATTGTTTTTGCTTATTTTATGTAAGGATAGTCGACTGACATGTCCAACAACTTATTTGTCCACGGATAGAGATTAACCTTAATACGAAAAACAACAAGTCGAGAAAGCAAACAGCGAGGATGTGCTAAAAACTAAGTTTTAGCTTATTTTAACCATTTTAGCAGTTTGTCATAGCAACTGTTCCTTTGATTAGCAAGGTGACAAGACAAGTGATTTGTACAGTTAGAAAATAGACACAAAGCTGCTAATGTTGACTAATATTTGTGTACGTGTTTGTCTGTTAATGTTATTATTTAACTACATTAATACATTCTCATATAAAAAAAAAAACATGAATAAGCTAGAATCATCAGCTTTCAATAACAGCTGGGCATATGCATATCTTTGGTTATGCCCTTTCCACGGTCCCTGGATAAACTATAAATTTGAAATATTTTTTTTTGTTGTAAATGCATGGAAAAAAATGGTTTCTGTGCTTTAGAAGCATGAAATTTTGCACAAGTTTTCTTTATAGATCGTAGGTGAGCAATAAAAAGGATTCTTGAAAATCATATTTAAGGCGCGGTCTGATCACGATTTCAAATTCGTTTTTCACCCGTTCACGCCATGATCTATTTGCTATCTAAAACGGCTTTGTTTAAAGTCGAAAATCGTATATCATTATATATGATGATGATGATGACTTTGTGCTTGTGTTTATATTATTTTGAGGGTTTTTATTTAATTTATCAAAATATATAAATGAATTTCAACAATTAACTGGTAAGTTTTAAAAGACTAGTCTGGATATACAATTCGTACAAAAAATATGTTGTTGTCGCTGAAAATTCAGAGTTCTTCATTTCAGAAGCTATTTTTATTGCGCAATTTGTTATATGTTTTTTTAAGAGTCTAGACAATTTTTCAAAATTTTATTCGGTTAAGATTATTGCCAAGGAGTTTTTTCTACTTGTAGTATATTTTTTATCTCATCAACTAATTTTGTCACGTCACACAAAGCGTTTAAAAACACTTCTTTTGGTTAATTTTGCGATTGTACCGCGTCTTAAAGGCGAGTCCAAGCCCTATGCGTACACAGCCGCGGGCATTTTCCTAGCTAATAATAACCCTGTATAAGTACGAATAACAAAAACAAACACTACTAAAATTACAATGGAAAAGTCAAAGATCACTAATCCCCAACTAAACCCATATCGTTATTTTGTGACAGAATGTTAGGACATTGTCTAGAATGGAACTACTTTTAATTTCTTCATTCAATATTGATGAATGAATTTTGGTGTTTGTTCTGACAGGACAGGTGGCTGCATTACGTGTCATGGAGACTGATCTAGAAATGGAAATATTCTATCATGATCATCATCGGCTTTTTTTATCTTTATTAGATGTTAAAAGTTGATATAATGTCGTCAACTTGTACGAGAACGTACTGCGATTCCCAAGATTAAATTAATGTGGATCTTGAATAATTTGGAGCTTTATTATTTGTCGCTTTTATTAGTTATGTGGCGGGTGCCGACTCGTGCATAATATATATTCCTGCAGGTGTAGATCGTATATATTTGTCATGAACTGTTTGACCCAGGAGCAGAATTTGGATTTATGCTGACGATTTGGTATCGAGTATTGACTCTCCGAAGTTGGAGTAATAAATTAACCTTTAAACCGGACCAGCAACCTAAACACAGCGACCGCACCAATGGCAAACTAAACACTGGCTGTCCATGGGAAAAGCCTAGAAGACCTAGCATAGGCCGTGGACAACTAAACTAACTGTTGTATCTGTATTATAGTTCCGTGTAAAGAGTTTAACATAAGTTTAGATGTAAACCAATATAAGTTTATAAATGTTGATAGTTCATTGTCTAGTTGGTAGTGAATCTGCCTTTTGCGCTTGGGGGCGTGGGTTCGATTCCCACCAAGGGCAAACATTCATGTGATGAACATTTGAGTTTGTTATATATCTGGGTGTTAATATCTATTTAAGTTTGTATTTAAAAATATATAATGTATGTATATCAGTCTCTGGCAGCCATATCACAATCTTTGCTTAGTTTGGGGTCAGATGACCGAGTGTGCAAAAGTGTCTCAGATATTTATATTATTTATATATTTTCCGCCGGTTTATCCGTGCGTAGACGCGTCAAAGCTAGAATATGGATACGTCTGTCTCTTACTCGTGGGGTAAAAACCAGTGGAAAGACAATTTGTCCATGGCTCGTGCTAGGCCTGCAGTTGTTATTATGCCTACTTGCACGATTTTAGGCCTGCAGCCCAGCACCTCCAACCAGGCGTTATAGCTAAAACTATACTATAGCCAGCCAGTTTATACCTTCGAAGAAAGTTACTTTCGTCGAAGGTTTATACTATATTTTAATTTCCAGAAGCATTGGGCCTATTTTTGTTCTGATTACATCATGTTTATTATTTGATCATTGAAAAAAAAAGTATCCTAAAAAAAAAAACTTGAAGCAATTATACATACTTATCAGGACAATAAAATGGTGATGGGATGTATTTGTACTCGTATCTATTGTTATTATTCTCGTAAAAAGTATTCTCATAGCAATAGAAACTAATGGCATGTAATAAGCCTCTCTCTATGGTGAATACAATGTACGGTTCACAGAATAAATCAATTGCGGGCCTTTGATAGTAGTGACCAATGTAGATAGAGCTCTGAGAAATTATCTAAATTGACAGCTTTACAAAGTAACGTAGTTATAGTCAGTCACGAAGATCATGTAGTACCTAAAGTTATATGATTCATCATCATCATCATCATCATTTCAGCCATAGGACGTCCACTGCTGGACATAGGCCTCCCCCATCGATCTCCAAAAGGGCCGGTTGGAAGCGGCCTGCATCCAGCGTTTCCCTGCGGTCTCTTTTAGGTCGTCTGTCCATCTTGTGGGTGGACGTCCTACGTTGCGCTTACTGGTCCGTGGTCTCCATTCCAGAATCTTTCGGCCCCATCGGCCATCTGTTCTGCGTGATATGTGCCCTGCCCACTGCCACTTCAACTTGCTTATCCGGTGGGCTATGTCGGTGAAAGTAATATGATTATTTACGGGATATTTACCGTGATCAGGTATAACCTGATGTACCAACCTACCGAATTTTATCGATTGTTTCTACGTTAGCCGGTTTTTCCTCTGAAGTATCATTTGGACTACTTTAAACAAAAGGTGAACAGAGTCCTCAAAGGTAGGCAACCCACAGACAATACCCCGGGCATTGTAGGTATCTATAGGCAGCGGTGACCACTTACCATCACCATCTTAGCCCGTTGGTCCAGTTGGTAGTGAACCTGCCTTCTGAGCTTAAGGGCGTGGGTTCGATTCCCACATAGGACAAACATTTGTGTGATGAACATTTGTGTTTGTTCTATATCTGGGTGTTAACATCTATTTAAGTATGTATTTAAACCATTTATTTTTGTATGTACATAGGTAGGTATAACAAACAAAGAAAATAAAAAAAGCCTTATCTATTACTAATTAACACTAATATAATCAAAAATCAAAAACAAGATGTTGCCCGGTGTGGTAAAGTGCCAAGAACGCTGGCTGCATTCCCGCGTTGAATTGCTAAAGAAATTCTCTGCGCGAGGAATGAGCCAGCTCTCTTGTCACCAGCGGCGTCAATTAATTGTGGCGAAATCTTTTTTATAAACTTTTTCGTACATGGACCCCATGGACCAAGTTTCGACGCCAAGCGGCACAAATATATATTCACTTGAAAGTGATGCATACTTGCGCCGCTTGGCGTCTTCTGCTGCCTCCGCCGCGGCTCCAACTTTAAACCTATATATGTATGTATATCAGTCTCTGGCAGCCATATCACAAGCTTTGCTTAGTTTGGGGTCAGATGACCGTGTGTGCAAAAATGTCCCAAATATATCATCAAAACTGCACATAATTTATTTGCGTACTAAATAAGTCATTGGAGCAGGGCCGAGGTGCCGTCAGATTGTAAAACGCATATGCCACCGTTCGGCCATCACTCTATATCTCGAGTATCGCCAAAAAATACAGCCCCCACATTAGAGATGCACTGTTGAGCAAAAATGTGTAATAGATCTATCGATACTGGTCAATGTACATTTCGCATTTGGCCCGCGGGCAGTCATTACGCGAAATGACTGGATGATCGATTGTATTGAACGTATTCTTATCGTATGTTTGCGTTTCAAATACTTTTGACTGTGGTTTTGAATGGTTGGTTGGGAAAGATTGCTATTTGCTAACTAGCTTTAAAGTTCAAGTATCATACTCAGAGCAAATAAAAATACAGAGTCCCTACGGCGCACTGCCAAAGTGACGCCAAAATAGCTTCCAAAACTACGTGAATTCTCAATAAATACACGACTCACGCACACATACGCATTCAAAACTACGTGAATTTCTTGTCTGAACGTCGTACTGAAAACATCCGTTTTAAAAAGAAACGATGACTTCTTGCAGTGTTAAGAACTGTAAAAACAACACAAAAGTAAATAAGAAGAAGGATGGAATATTTCCACACTTAAGTATTTATATTATCACTTATTTTTTTATGAATTACACGACACGAACTTCGACTACGCACACATGTTTCAAAAAGTGGCTTCTCTTTTCGTGTTCGCGGTAGTCCCTCTGTATTTTTATTTGCTCTGAGGTATCATATCTGATACTTCTTCATGCTTCTTGCCTACATATGTTTATTACCCACGATCGAACGGATAAGGTACGTTTAAGCCACCCATTTTTTTTCGAAATACAATACAGGACATTTCGACTTTGCTCCGCTCCACTTTGATGGACCGGTGCTATAATTTATCCTTTACTTGATAAGGTTGACGTGACGGGAGTTGGAGGAGGTCTGACCATCCATCACGAGGAGGGAGAGGACAAGTCTGTGTGGTCCTCGTTGTCGTGGAAGGAGGGAGTTTTGAAAGGGAGGTGTGTTCGGAACAGCGGCTAGCAACTTTATTTACGTAGTTTTTTAGGGTTCCGTACCCAAAGGGTAAATTCGGGGTCCTATTACTGAGCCTACGCTGTCTGTCTATCCGTCCTACCTTTACAGCTGTATTTTTCGAACCGTAATAGATAACCAGTTGAAATTTTTACAGAATATGTAATGTTACGGCTGATTAACTAAGAATAAAAAATTCAAAAAGTAAAAACGAA
Organism: Agriopis marginaria; assembly: GCA_932305915.1. Taxonomy (NCBI): domain Eukaryota; kingdom Metazoa; phylum Arthropoda; class Insecta; order Lepidoptera; family Geometridae; genus Agriopis; species Agriopis marginaria. The sequence continues at coordinate 1,762,321 of OW029935.1, forward strand.
ACGAGTTCCCCTTACAACAAACGTGTTTTTTTGTATTAAGTATCTCATTGTAAAAATGGTAATACGTACAAGCGTCAAATTTGGCATGATTATAGTAGACACGCTAAAGTATATCAACAAATAATAAATGATGGCCAAGTGTGAATCGGGGAAATTTTTCTGTTCACCACCGGTTCTCGTACGATCACCGAAGTGAAGCAACGTCGGGCGCGGTTGGTACTTGGATGGGTGACCGCCTGGGTTGTACTACTTTTTTGTACTTTAGTAGCTAACAAGTTATGTGGCGGTACGCACGGAACACTCAGTGCGCGAACCCATCTCGCACTTGGACGGTTTTATTTATTTCAACCACGCATTTGATCTCATCATCATCATCAGCAGCCAGAAGACGTTTTAACCTCCACACTGTACGACAGCCTGCCTTTTGCATCCACTGGATGCCAGCGACTCTCACTATGTCGTCAGTCCATCTAGTGGGAGGCCTCCCTACGCTGCGTCTTCCGGTTTGTGGTCTCCACTCAAGAATCTTTCTTCCCCATCGGTCATCGGTTCTTCGAGCGATGTGGCCTGCCTTTTCAACTTGCAGATTTTAACAGCTATGTCGGGGACTCTGGTTCTTTGGCGAATATCCACGTTCCGGATTCTATCGCGCAAAGAAACTCCGAGCATAGCTCTCTCCATTGCCCGCTGAGTGACTCTGAGCTTTTCCAAAAGGCCAACAGTTAAGGACCACGTCGCAGCTTTTGATCTAAAGTGTGATATTACATCACGATATAGAATGCCACTGACTGGCGTTTAAACAACGTGATCCTGCATTACCGTGTCGTTCACCCGGTCATGTCACAGATGAAATGACTGTTATTATGTATGCAGTTCAGTTGACATGAGATACTATAGATGGCGCTGGCGTCCTGCCAAACACAGACTTAGAGGAAGTGAGTGAAGCAACTCGTAAAATTACGCAGAATTAAGTGTGCCGGCAGTCGCATTTCAATGCGCAGTTTAAACAATTTGACACATTGTTTCAACAATTTAACCCAAAGTTTGTTAGTAATCAAAACGGAGTTTCGAGAAATGATACAACTTTGTTGATAGAGCAATCCTTGAGGCAATATTGTCTTTGGTGTAAATAAACCATGCGCAGGTTTATTTTGATTAATGTGCCTTGCACACGGTGCAAGTAACATGCACAACTTAGAGCAAGGTCGTGCGTGTGAGAGCAAGATAGGTACACACCGTACACATAATGTAAAGATACGCATCCTTCTCTAGTAGTACAAAATAGATGCACCTTGTGTAAGATGCATTGCAGATACATTTATGGAAGTTCTGCTATGGTAGTCATGTTTGAAGCAAAGCAAACGAGCGAGTGGAGTGTACAGAACTTCGAAACGTTAATTAAGCGTCTGTTATGTATACTTCTTTAATTAAGACGCTCTTTTCCGACTTTTAGCAATTATGGTCATTCTAGTTTAACTGTGCATACCTCCATGGTTAGCTTACAATTATAAAAAAATGGTGTCATAACAAAATTGAATGTTTTATCTAGAAACCCATGAGACCGAAACACGATTAAGCACACTTCGCTCGATAGAAAAGAAATATCTAAGTAGCACTGATTTGCGCTTTTATCCCTGTTTTTTTGGATTCATTCAATTACCTATTTATTAAATTATGTCTGCGATATCTTAATATATAGATTTCATAATTAAGAAGGAAACCGGTGAGGTATATTTTACATTACGCTATACTTTTCGAAAAATATTAGGAAAACCCTCAAAATAGAAGTAGCGAAACGCACGACTGTGTGTAAGCGCCATGATTTTGCTCCGCTAAATGCGACTTTAATACAATAATTCAAGGATTATGGTCATCTGTAGTAATAAGCGTTGCTTAAAAGTGGGAAAACCTTGCCTTAACAAACACACAGACGTCTTCAATTCTGTTGTACCATCACGTAAACTAGCATGAGGCGAGTTGGCGGCCAAACGCAAGCCTTCTATAAAATAAAATAATCTGCGAGGTCTAAGATTATCTGCGTTATGTGTTAGAAAGGGATGTTGACAATTCAAGAGTAGTCAAAATAGGCAATATGGCTAATATTTTTTATTACCTCATAAAAAAGCTGAACATAAATAGAGCCCATCAATGAAAACAAAATTAAAATTAGGTCAAGAATAAATAAGTTATAAGTATTTTAATTTCATGTTAGACAGAGAGCGCACTATACTGAGCTATGACATCACGCCTCAGACGCGCCATACAAATGCTATATAACACATTCTTTGCGAGAAAGGGACAGAGTATTCCCTCTCTATCCCCACCAAAAACTTTAAGCGCTCATATCTCAGAGATTTATCAGCCAATTTAATTTATTTTTTCAGTATGTGTAATGTATTTAGTTATATTTATCGCTAAGCCTATTATTTCTAATAAATTAAACATAAGGGCATATGCCTATTAGTTTAGAAATTGGGCCACATCAACATCATTGACAGAGAGCTTTTATCGTCTATTTCCTCTAGGTCTGTGTCGAAATACCTTTAATTAGGAAGCATGAACGGACGGAAGGCGGTTCAGGATTGCACATTATTAATGAACTGAAAAGCTCATGGAATGCGGTATTTGGGTTGCTCAATAAATATCAACTTTCAGTTAATTTTAGTACGAATGATAAGTGAAAATAATACGGATCACACAGTAGGCTGGTAATAAGCTGAAGGGAATCAGTTGTACTCATAAATATGAACAACTTTTACTATCGGACCAACCCTGATATCACGAAAAATGAAACCGGCCAAGTGCGAGCTGGGCTCGCGCACTGACTGTTCCGTACCACCACATAGCTTGTTAGCTACTAAAGTACATAAAATAGTCCAAAAAGACAACATCCCATCAACGCCCAGGTCATCCATCCAAGCACCGGCCGTGCCCGGCGTTGCTTTACTTCGGTGATCCTACGAGAACTGGTGGTGAACAGAAATTTGACATCGACTTGCACTTGGCCTTTATTGATATAATTTAGAGTGTGTACTATAATCATGACAAGTTTGACGCTTGTACGTATAACCGTTTTTACATTAGAGCTAATACAAAAATATGTTCTAAAAATACGTTTGTTGTATGGGGACCTACATTTCGTTTTTACATTTTGTATTTTTTATTGTCTAATAATAATAAATCCGCTGTAATATTACATATTCTGTGAAATTTTCAACTGGCTATCTATTACGCTAACCGTTACGTAAAGGTACAGTTGTTAATAGGTAGCCCAGACGGACAGAGGGACAGACATCGTAGGCTTAGTAATAGGGCCCAGTTTTTACCCTTTGGATACGGAACCCAAAAAATCAGCTGCTCCATATAAACCTCACCCTGTATATATAGGTATAATTATATTTCTGATTCTGAATAAAATGTGCTAGTCATCAATTTAATTCTATTCTAACTGCTTCGAAACTCTATAACGAAATCGTAACTTATTTCTTGGTTCCGCGCTAGGCGCCGCCCGCCCCGGCGATTATTCACGACAGAGCCTCTTATACCAAATTTGACGGTTATAAATTATTTTTTTTCAGATATATTACAATATTTGAGCTGGAAAAAAATACATGTCACAGATACATCTGTGTTAGAGTCTGTGATTTGGTTTAAAACACGATAGAATAACCTTTCCACGATAAAAAATGTTTGAAACAAAGTCGATTCAGTTTATTTTTTTCGTTTTATGCTTTAATGAAAGCTCGTAACAACCTGGAAATTGCATGTACTGAAAGGCAATTTTATTAAAAAAAAAAATATTTAGATAGAATGTTGATAGTGAATAGTTTAGTTTTTTAGTGAAATTAAAACCGTAAAAAGGTCCCGAGAATTTGCGCGCGCCGCGTTCAGTGCCGCGCCAGGCGTCATCGAAGTCGGACCTATGTTCGTTTTTGTCGTTGCACTCCCCCCGCGGGCGTCCTGACTCTAGCGCGACAATATACATCGTCGCTATAACTTGGCGGGGGCTGAGGGAGCGTTTTGTTGCCTACGCGACTCAGATAGCCGGCCGTTAATGGATTTGGCCAGCTGAAGTTTTGACAGATGGCACAAGCTATGCTGACGCATAGCTAACGGCACTAGGCCGTCGCCTAGTTCGCCTATATGAACGGGCTGGCCCTGCACATAGTTCTAGTCCTTTTCCACTCGAGTCTTTTGCCGATCCGAATTACGTTATACTTGAAAAGTTAGTAAAAAAATTACAAGATTTGATAACGTTGTTAGTTAGGTACATAAAAATGAAGATATAAAACGCTTAAAAAGTGTGACAAAAAGCAGTGTTCTTGTGAACACCGCTGAACAAATTGCAAGTATTTTCTTTTTACTGGGCAAGTGCCTTTATTAACTAAACAAAATACAAGCTAAAACTAAAACTACAAATACAGTTAGACTGCCCATAGACCGTTGAAGGTCTAAAGATAATCCAAATGCTCAAGCCCACTACCAGTTGGCAGCGTACCCAGCATGCTGGCGGCATTACCACGTTGAATGTCCACTTCGTTATAAGAAATATTGTATGTTCGTGATGGACAAAACTGTTGATACTTTTACTAACTTACTTTACCATCCATGTACACAGTTTATACAATAAAGATTTTCTGATTCTGATTCTGAATCTGCTTATGCGTTGAGCCAGAAACACGCCAGCATTTTGGTCACGCGTTGCATTAACCAGGCGCTCTGAAAGATTTTTGAAAATGAGGTGAGCCCCCGGTCCCCAAGGGCCCAATGTCTCAACCCCAAACGCCTCAAATATGTAACCACTGCCGAGGTTAGCATATTTGCGTCGTTTGTGCTGCTCTGCCGAATTGGCAGCCGCACCAGCCCTACCCTGTGTCTCAGGAAGATGTGACGGTGCCAAAGTATCGACACAAGTTGCGTCCCATACAAGGGGCCGCCCCAACCTCCTGGGCACAAGTGTCATACCGTCAGGCCGCCTTCCATCGTCGCGCGCAAGACCACTCAGTTCGAGCACAGCTGCGACATTGGCGGAGGAAAGAGCCCTGCGTATGATGTCGTTCAGGCTAGCGTGTCAATACGACCAGTGCTTCTCGAGCAAGAGAGACCATAAGTATTTTCGAATCTAGTGTTTCAAAAAATTAGCTTATCTCCATAGTACCAGCCAATGCAGCGATAGTACTCTAAAGTACGTGTGTAAAAATAGCACAGATAAGTTACATACCGAGGGTATTAAAGTATTAATTGAATAACAAAATATCATTTGTTATCGAATTGATAACAAGTACGAGGACCTATCTTATAGTACGTACTGTATTTCGTTCTAGGAAAAGTTTTTAATATTCTAAGAGTGAGTAAGAGTCTTATGAAGGACGACATTCCTTTGTCATTAAAGCGTAAACTCATCGACATGTGCATCCTGCCCGTCCTAACTTACGGTGCACAGACATGGTCATTGACCGATTCTCAGAGGTTCAAACTTGGGGTTTGCCAAAGAGCGATGGAGCGCAGCGTCCTAAGAATCAAAAGGACAGACCGAGTTCGAAACACGACGCTGCGCTCAATTACGGGAATCGCTGATGTTGGCATCAAAGCTGCCAAATTAAAGTGGGGTTGGGCGGGACACGTGGCCAGGATGCACCCTGATAGATGGGCCCAGAGGATCACACAGTGGGTGCTTGAAAACAGACGAAGGAGCCAAGGCAGGCCTAGAAAACGCTGGCGCGATGACCTCGACACGTTCCAGATACAGTGGTCAAGTATGGCGGGTGATCGCACTGTCTGGAAAGAAATGGGGGAGACCTTTGCCCAGAAGTGGGACAGTATAGGTTAATAAAAAAAAATAGTGTTTTAGGAAAATTCAAGGAAAATATGATGGAATTAAAACATTCAAGGAATATAAAATGGAATGAAAATGGTAATAGACCAGTTAACTGGTGTTTTATTTATCTACTAGCTGAGCTCCGCGGTTTCACCCGCATTATGATGAAAAATTGTGATGATGGTGAAAATATTGAAATGATGATGATGTTTTTCGGGTTAAAAGCCTATGTGTTAATCCAGGGTATAAGCTAACTCCATACCAAATTTCATCTAAATCGGTTGAGTAGTTTCGGCGTTGAGTCCAGCCAAACATTCATACTTACACACAAACTTTCGCATTTATAATATTAGTAAGATAAGACTAGCTGACCTGACAGACGTTGTCCTGTCTTAGAACTGTCAAACGCGTGAAGTTAAAATCGTTGTTAAGTTTTCTGAAATTTTCCAATTTTCTGCGCAGATTACTAAATTTTTCTTGCAATAAGAACCTACTACAAAGGATTAGAAATATTTAGAAAAAAAGATGAATGAAATCGGTAAAGTCGTTCTTAAGTTATGGCGTGACCAAGGTAAATAGGGATTCATTTTTATATATATGCCTACTAGCTGACCTGACAGACGTTGTCCTGTCTTAGAACTGTCAAACACGCAAAGTTAAAATTGAAAATCTTATTTTGTTACACCTTGGGTTACACTATTGGAGTTTTATTAAGGATCCCTATTTTTTTTGAAAATATAATAATTATAGCCTATGTTACCCGGGGATAGTGTAGCTTCCCAACAGTGAAAGAATTTTTCAAATCGGTTTAGTAGTTTCGGAACCTATTTAATGCAAAGAAACAAACAATCAAATCTTTCGTCTTATAATATTAGTATAGATAAAAATCGACGTGGGTATGTAACTATGTATGTATGTTCCCTATGGACTCAGAAACGGCTAGACCGATTTTGACGGAACTTTAACTGAGAGATAGCTGATGTTATAAGGAGTATAATATAACAATACGAGTGGTGGTATCTGGTGCCTTCAAATCGAGAGTGAATCGGTTTCTTCTAGGCGAGCGTGCTCCATCGTAGACCGCATTGCGAGTTGGTGGCCAAGCGCAAGCCTATTACGAAATAAAAATAAACGCGAGGCGTTTGTCGTCCAAATAAACTGTCTTTGAATAGTTTTAATTACAAATTACTAGATTTTAAATGTATAGTAATAATCAGTCGATATTTTAGCATTAGTCAAAAGCTGTCAAGAAATAAACAAGGCTTATATAAATAAATATTGTCTGTCATTATATTATGACTAGATATTTAAGGTACCTGCTAACATTTTTTTTTTAATTTGTCATTTTAAAATAGGTAAGTTTAAATTTATTTTTAACGGATGTTCCTAATAAATAATGATATGGATAATAATAGATAACGTTTATTTTCCTTCACAAGATAGGTAAGTATATGCTAACCTCGGCAGTGGTTACATATTTGAGGCGTTTGGGGTCGAGACATTTGGGCCCTTGGGGACCGGGAGCTCACCTCATTTTCAAAAATCTTTCAGAGCGCCTGGTTAATGCGACGCGTGACCAAAATGCTGGCGTGTTTCTGGCTCATCGCATAAGCATTGCCATTCAACGTGGTAATGCCGCCAGCATGCTGGGTACGCTGCCAACTGGTAGTGGGCTTGAGCATTTGGATTGTCTTTAGACCTTCAACGGTCTATGGGCAGTCTAACTGTATTTGTAGTTTTAGCTTGTATTTTGTTTAGTTACATTGTATTAACAATTGACATATTATGTATGACAATAGTATATCTACCAAGATTACATTGTTTCTTGTCTCACTTAATTTTTTTCATTTTCCCGGAGATTTTCTTACTTACACCCTTCTTACACCAAAGTATGCAAGACAAAGCCGGGAAAGTGACGATATTGTCATTCGTTATCTATCATTGTCAGATAAATCGATGCATGGGAAAGGAAATCGATATTTTGTTCGATTCGATAACAATATCGATTCTCATGTAATATATCATAGATGTTATGCGACGTCTTTGAATGGTAAAAAGTATGAGATCAAGATGTCATACCGATTTCTATTACTTAAGTCAGCCGGGTTGTTTGGAAAGGGAAAAAAGAAAAAGAAAAGTAAAAAAAAAAGAAAAGAAAAAAAAAAAAAGTACTAATGAAAAGTGCTCATTGAGCTCATCCACCTTCTGCTTCTTTGTTTTTTTTTTTTATAAATAATAGTTTTGCGTTTGACCACCATCACGCCTGATGTTAAGCGAATATGCGGTCTACGTTGGAGCACGCTTGCCTAGAAGAAACAGGTTCACTCGTGATTTGAAGACACCCAGATTGTAACCATCGGGGTTATTCTGTGAAGTTATTCTACTAAAGTTTTAGAACGATACGAAAACTAGCAGTAGGATAAAATTTACTCCAAAATTTTATTACTAATATTATTATGCTGGCCATCGCCTTTATTAACTAAACAAAATACAAGCTAACACTAACTCTACAAAAACATTTAGGACTGCCCATAGACCGTTGAAGGTCTAAAGACAATTCAAATTCTCAAGCCCACTATCAGCTGGCAGCGTACCCAGCATGCTGGCGGCATTACCAGCATGCTGAATGGCATGCTTATGCGTTGAGCCTGAAACACGCCAGCATTTTGAAGATTTTTGAAAATAAGGTGAGCTACGTTCTTTTTTATTTTCGAGGGGGAAATCTTTCAAAGATATCCGGCTTCATTTGGGTGCAGTCTTGTAATGTGACCTAATGGCCAACGTCTCGACCCCAAACGGCTCAAATATGTAACCACTACCGAGGCATATTTGCGCCGCTTGTGCTGCTCTGCTGAATTGGCAGCCGCACCAGCCTTGTGTCTCAGGAAGATGTGATGGCGCCAAAGTATCGACAGAAGTCGCGTCCCATACAAGGGGCCATCCCAACTTCCAAGGAACAAGTGTCATACCGTCCTGACGGTATGACACTTGTTCCTCTTTCCATCACTTTTTCTTAGTTAATTGATGTTAGTTTAGTTAGTTACAAGTGAAGCTGACAAAAGCGTGTTAAAAGGCATTAACTCTCAACCAAATGCAGGTATGAAATTGCTAATATTTTATTCGTGATTTTAGGGTTGGCCCCATAGTAAAAGTTATTTATAATGCGAGTACAATGAGCTCCTTTCAGCTTAACATAACTTTTCCGAATAACCTTGTTTAAATGATACAAAAAAGAAAATTCTTAATGCACTGCTAATGACGGTTGTACATGTTTCGTCATTGAATAAGAAGTAACGAGAATTAGAATTCTGGGTTTCAGTTTTCAGGATGCGTTACTCATAGTTTTAGAAATGACTTCGAAAAAAGTACTGAATGTTGAATGGCACTAAACAAAATCTTTTTCACGCTCGATTTGCTATGGATCTATGTAACACGTTTATTCTATATGACTGTATTCTATGTTGTACGTCTCTGTTTCTAACCAACCATTTATTTTTTACTCGTTCAAAGTTAAATTCCAAGGACAGTCTGGGACATCTGCCTCTCAAGACCATAGATTAGGTGCAAGTTGCGGGACTGAAGCAAAAAACCAATTAAGATAAATCTCGAAATTGCACTCAAGGATTCTGCTGTCCGTACCCTGCGCCAGCGCACTCCACACATCCTGCGCGCGTCGCATTCGGCGTCAGTTGCCTCGCGTCGCTCGATTCAAACACACGCTTAGTGCTTGCTCGCGTACTAACGAATATATCGATAACAACGCGCAGTCGCGATTTCGATCGAACCCTGGTGTTGTGTTTGCTTATTTCTGTAAAAAAAGGATTTCGCTTAGTGGTGTGACTGGGACCCGCAAGCTTTTTTCCAAACATAAGGTTTGTATTTTTTATTTTCAAAGTTTTGATTGATGCTGTCGGAAATATTAAGTTTTAAAGTTGAAATTGAATGAAGGAGGTGTAAATGTGAATTGTAATGCGGTTTTTATGTAAACACCTGTATTTAAAGGTCATAATAGTATTTATAGGTAATAATATAAAAACCTACTAAGTATATTTTATTCCTAGGTAATGAATAAATATTTATCTGTTCCGGCTTCGATGTGCACTGTTCGTGAGTGTTCAATTTACTTATCGATAGTGAATGTTATCGATGACGTCAAATGATGATAATAGTAGATAATATCTTTATTCGATAATCCTATTTGATTGGACTTTATGATATTTGTAGGAAGTTTGGATGCGTTTCAAACTTAGGACACAAAATTGATAGTAGGGCAGATTATTTTTATCGATATTTTTTTTGAGTACGGTCCGTTATGGATGTATAATTGCTATATTTTAATGGTAAACAATAATCAATTTTATATTATATATTTACGTTCTTCACGGTCATCTGACCCCTAACTAAGCAAAGTTTGTGATATAGCTGCCAGATACTGATATACATACATACATATATAGTTTTAAATACATAAATATGTATATATTAACAACCAGATATAGAAAAAACATAAAAGTTCTTCACATACATGTTTACGTTCTTTAAATATAATGGAAATAGGTATTACCGAATAAATAAACATAAAATACCTTATTTGGATAGGCATGTACTATGTAAGATTTCAAATAAAATGGCATTGAACATTAATATTATACTAATTAATATGTAATTCTATTTTATTGGTCTAGTTGATGATATTTTAATCTAATAAATTCAAATGCATTTTCTTACATTTTTCAATTCCAATTACTCATTTGCATTATTATTTTCACAAGTCTAAGTTCTCATAAACTTTAGTAACAATAATGTTTATTAGAACTTAGTTTTCATAAATACTTTTAAATAATGTAAGAAATAATTTAATGGTACTCAGTATTATACCTACTTAAACATGGTTTAAGTATTTATTTGATCTGACAGTTGCAATAACATTGTAAAAAGATGAATTAAAACTACGAGTTCTGATCACTTTCCCGTGGGTTTTGAACGTAAGATTGGTAGCAGTTACGATTGTTACGAGACAACTTCGGATGTTTTTATTCAGATTTTTACAAATTTATTGAAGCTGTCATAGCAAATAAAGGAATGGAAATGTTGTCTTTGTTTTAATACTAAAAAGTAGTTATGTTATTTTTTTGCAATAAACAGGAAAATAAACATGATTACTTATCTATTACATATAAACCACCTATATATAGTACTGTACCAATTTTTTTATCGTCTTTATCCATAAAACTATCTTTCTATATAAGACCCCGCGACTGCACGAAATAATTTACAGGCCCAACATTACTGACTTTGTACATATTGGGCCTGAAAAGGAATATTTTAATTTGTACACTTTTGTACAATGGTTCTCTACGAGTACAAAAATATTGAGTGCACTCTACAGGCGCCACAGTGTTTCAAAACTTCTCGCTATAAACCACACCAAATAAAACTGTCGCCTAATTTTATTCAGCCAAGTTGGTATTTCGACCGAGGAGCCCGACGCATGCTATTTTAGGATTAGGCGCTACGCCCTCTGAATATCTTTAAAGCTTTTAGCTAACCTTCCTGTGGGGCAGCCGACTTGCATTTAGAATAAAATATAATGATTACGCTGGAGAATATTGATTGAATTATAATAATAATCAAACGATGACATTGTGAGAATCGCGGGCATCCAGTGGATGCAAAAGGCAGGCTGTCGTTCAGTGTGGAGGATAAAGGGGGAGGCCTATGTTTTCAGCAGTGGACGTCTTCTGGCTGATGATGATGAATAATGAAATAAGAGTATTTTATGACTCAACAAACTCATAGAATAGAAGAGAAATCTTTATTGGCCTTATGACATTGGTAGTTACGATGGGCAAGTCAAATTTCCAAAAATATTGAAGTATCACAAAAACTAAAAGATGAGTAATTGAGTAAGTAGTCTAAAACAGTAACCAGTAACCAACTAAACCAAAATATAGTAAAAATACTACTACAACTTATGCTGAAGCAGCGACACAAAATGTGTCCGATACTAATAACACCATTCTTCTCTATATTGCGCAAGTTTACGCCAATTATGAACGTCCAGTTTCTGCAGATCTTTTCCCATTTCATCTTTCCATTTGTACCTGGGACGGTCTGACGCTTGTGTGCCGTTTTTATGATAGAGCCAAAATCAAAAACACCGAATTATTTCTCTAAATATAATTATATTATTTTAATCTAGGAAAATATTTTTTCCTATACCCTCTATTATATATACACCATATTAATTTTTTTAACATTTTCGATATTTTTATTATTTGTTGGGGTCGGACCCGTGCTTCACCTATAGGTTCTTCACCTGGGTGAAGCACGGGACACTTACAAGTCCCCGTGCTCCACCTACCAGTAATTACAGTCTAGTGCAAAAGTCTACCATAGAAACACATATTTTTTACATATAAATTAGCGGATCAATAATTGTTCCAAAGATATAGCTTTTTATGGGTAGGACAGACAGCCGTAATAGACCGTTGACACCTTTTGGGTACGGAACATAAAAAATTAGCAAAAAAGTCTTATTATTTATTATAACAGATAATAATATATTTTTAACACCTTGGACATTCTGATTTCTGACATTTGGAATAATACCCTCGGAGGCCTTCATACGACATTGATTTTTCTGTATGCAGCTATACCATCAAAGATGTTAGATACTAAAGGTATCCCAAGGGTATATATAAAATCCTTGAGGTATCCACAGCAATAATTAAGAGAATAATGTCAATTGCCTAAGTAAATAGAATGACATTCAAAACATTTTGAGTGCAAAATCTAGTTTCCAAATGTCAAAGTCAAACAAAAGACAGACGAATAAAATGGGAATTAAAATCAAGTTTGCAAACGCATTTATTTTGTAAAGCTGACAAACAAAGTAAATAATATTATTATGTAGGTATTCGTAAATTACAGTAAACCACTTCACCTTTACAATCCATGAAATTAAAATAATAACTGTGATGTTGAATCAAATACTTTTTTGACGTAACATTTAGAAAAATGGTCGAAACGTTTAGAAAAATGGTCGAAACATTTGAGACGATGAACTCGGGAACGTTTACAGATTTCGCGGAAAGATCACACCGTTAACAAAATTTGCATATTCACAATGCTTAAGATGTTTTATAATATTGAGACTTCGAGCTGTGTACGCGCAACTATTTTATGAAAAGTCTGTAAAGCAAGCCCAAGAAGGTTCTGGTATTTTTTGCGCTGAACGAAATATTTTGCTATCCAAATGTAATTAGGAAATGTGCCTGTTGAAAAATGTTTTGTGAAATAATCGTATATATAAATACGATGAATGGAGATAATACCTAACCAATTAAATAAATAATTAAGATTTCTTACCTGACTGGTATAAACTTTTCAATATTTCAAAAGTATTAACTCCTAGAATGTAAATGATTATTTTAATAGTTTGATTACTCAATAAACTTTAATAATAGAACATTATATAATAGATATTACTACAAGGAAATGTCTGTACCCAAAAATTTAAAAAATTAAAAATTACTTTGCAAAATATTGGCAATTATTTGTAACGGCGGCAATGAAAAGTATTAGAGGAGTCAAATAAAAATAATATAATTGAAAAAAACTAAGCAAAAATATCACAACATACATTAACTAAAGCAACCGAATATTAAGGGAAAGAATGAAACGTTGATTAATTATAAATATAAGTTTTAGAAAAACAAACCGACTACGAGGCTATACCTATATGTACAAACTTAAACTAAAAAGCATAAAAATTACAGTTAAAACAGAGATTGAAAGTCTTCATCGAAACTTTTGCTAAAGGGAATCACAAACCACAACTGTGTATATATACTTTTATTATTTTTGTTGATTATTTCAAAAAGCGTTGAATCAATTTCGATAAATTGTATATGGAATCACCTCTGAAATATGAACTACCAAATAATAAAAGAATCTTCAAAATCAAATCATAATTTGGCGGAGTAATCGCGTAACAAACTCAAAATAACATACAGTTGAATTGAGAGCCTCCTCCTATTTTGAAGTCTGTTAAAAACCAAAATGATGTAAACAACATTCATTTGGTTTCATGTTTCTAATCATGAAAAACAATTTTATGATCAACTCAATAATGTTATCAAGCACTTGATATTTCCGATAACGTATCTGCAAAGTTATATACTCAGATACGAGAAGAAAGCTATTGTTTATTGTTTTATAGTTTACAACTCGTGGCATTTTATATACTTGGTAATACATATAAACTATAATAACTACTGGACTTTGCAAAGAACAGTAGTTATTATAGTCGGGAATATGGTCAGATAATATTATAATAATAAAGAAATAATTTGTTTCTTTATCGATACATTTTTGATAGCGTTAATTTCAAAACAATAATATAATCTTTGTAGGTATTATAATATAATTTACGGTCATAGTATAGGTAAACATTATTGTGGAAGTCATTTGGAAAGAGAATATTATTGATAAAAATAAAGTCATATATTTAAATATACGATTTATATGGCAAGATATATGTAGGTTTTCATAATAAAATGTAATAAACGTTAAAATATAAGTACTTAACTTTATAAAACTGATAATTTTCTATAATTTATGCGATATTTGGCAACCATAGCGTAGGAGTAACCTTTGCAAATCTTGACTCCAACTTTAAAAACCATTATTTTTAATGAAACTTTGTGATGTGTGGGCGAACTAGCCGATATTTTTGCTTTAAAAAAACTTTATGTGTATATTCAAGCACTAAACTGTTGAAAAACTTAATAGGAAACGTTGCTTGGACAGCTTAATTGTTTATTTCACTAAAAGTTGTACGGAACTATTAAATTTAACAATAATGTCTGTGATGATTATAAAAGACAAATTATACCTAAAACGTGAAACTCCTGATTAATTCATATCATACGTTAACCAGTAACCGTTTAGCGGTCTCCCAAATGGGCTACCACGGCTTTACAAATACTTTGTTTTTAAAATACGATTGTAATCCACAGTCCAAACTAGAAAAAAATGCGGTATTTCAGAATCCAGCGACTTTTCTCACTGTTATAGAATTATTTGTTTATACCGAGAAAAACAAAACGAATGTTATTAATTTTAAAATTTAACATAAGAAAAATATTGAGTATCTAATAATAAAATAATGATAATACTGAAAATAATTGAGTTTTAAGATTAAACAAAGCTATAAAAACAACATAGTAAGTGTTATAAAGAATATATATATATATATATATATTTGTCCCGAATATTATCTTCTTGTTTTATTCTTTATAACACTTACTATATTGTTTTTATAGCTTTGTTTAATCTTAAAACTCAATTATTTTCAGTATTATCATTATTATGAATTATATAACAGGTAACAGATTTATCTTGACCGATAAATACCAAATTTTGACACTGTGTGATATAGACACATTAGCCCATGCTGCTAAATATAAATAATTCTAGAATTATGACAACAAAAATTTTGTTTTAAATATAGTCTACTAGCTTAGGACTGTCAAAATTGCCAAAATTAAACAAAAAATAAATAAAAATTGCAGCCGGAATTTTATTTAAAGTAATAATTTAATTTAACATTTCGTGCATATCTTATCGAATGTATAATATTGAATCGACAACAGCTATCAACGAAATGTCACCGCCCTAGCGAGGTCGGAGCAAGTACACCACTTGCCTAGCTCACTTCCGGTCCGCAAGGCCGTTATGTACTACACTTACTTGATACGTAACTTTTACTTGGATTATTATAGATAAAAAACAATATAACTACGTGCGTTGTAATATTATGGGACGTTAAAGCGGAATTAAACTAAAGAGGTTTGTCAAAGACACAGTTTGTAATAAAGTATCGACCCGCCCCGGCTTCGCACGGGTGTAAGTTTTTTTATGCCATAGTTAGCAAACAAGCAGACGGGCTACCTGATGGTAAGCAGTCACCGTAATCTATAACACTCACTTGTAACACCAGCAGGCCTAGCACGGGCCGTGGACTAATTGTCTTTCCACCGTTTTTATCCCGCGAGAAAAAGACAAACGTATCCATATTCTAGCTTTGTCGCGTCTAGGCATGGATAAAAAGACAATTTATCCACAGCCCATGCTAGGCCTGCAGAGGCATCACAAATACGTTGCCGACACTTGGGCAACTCTGAGATAGCGAAAAAAATCAGCTGTTCAATAGAAAACAGTTATTGTTGATATTTTTCCAAATTGCAAGCATCTGTAAATCTACCTTATCTTTACCTTGTCACATATTATATCTCTATGCTATGAAAGTGTCAATATTGTAATGTTTTGAATCGAATACAGGTGACCTAGAACGTGACTTGAGATAGTGATATCATAAAGGTATATTCTACGTGCACTTTTTAAGTGACTTCAGGGAGTTTATTAATTCGGATTTTTTTTATGTATGTATTAATTAGATTTTTTAAAAATATTTTCGTTGATTACACCGATGTTTGTGAATCAAGTTACATGATTTTTTTCTATTTATTTAGAGACACAAAAATCATTATCGTCTCAGTAGGTATTTAGTTTTTGAACTAGTTCTAACAATTAGATTAGTTTTTGTTCGTTTCATATGTTCGAGCGCTTACTAATTTTGAAGTCGTTTTTTTACATTGAAAATAATTATTTCAATTCAATTCAAATACCTCAACAGTAACATTAATTTACTTTTTAAAATTATTGCAAGACTAGGTTATGTGTATAACCAAGGAAAATAGATCCTTAATTATACATATACTAGCTGACCTGACAGATGTTGTCCTGTCTTAGAACTGTCAAACACGCAAAGTTAAAATCGATAATCTTATTTTTTACACCTTGGGTTACATTATTGAAGTTTTAGTAAGGATCCCTATTAAAAAAATAATAATAATATAGCCTATGTTACACGGGGATAGTGTAGCTTCCCAACAGTGAAAGAATTTTTCAAATCAGTTCAGTAGTTTCTGAGCTTATTCAATGCAAACAAACAAACAATCAAATCTTTCCTCTTTATAATATTAGTATAGATATAATTATGTGATGTTCTGGAACTGTAGCGATATTTAAATTTTTACTTGCTTATTAGCATTGTGTTAGTACAGCGGTTTTAGCAAATTTTGGTCTCGGATGCTCAGAATAGACATCAATTAGACAGGACTTTAAAAAAAAAAAACCCAAGCGATGCGAACCATGCGAAACAGCGTTGTTACAATTTACCGTCTATGAGTTAAAAATCCGGACAAAGTCTGTACGAAAAGCAGAAACTCCGGACATGGTGGGCCAAATCTGGACGGATGGTAACCCTAACTGCACCAGACTTGATATAGTCGAAGATAGTAGACTTGATAGTAGAATTTGTCGAAGGAATAATTTGCATCGCGAGAAAAACGTAATACATTTTTTATTACGTAATCTGAAGAAAAAAAACTTCAAAACCGAAGCCGCAGCTATTATTTCATAATTTTGGGTAAAACAGAAAACACAAACATAAAAAAAACTTGAACAGGAGCGTGAAGTAAGTTAACACGAAACTTAAAAATAAATGTTGCGCTCGCGGCTGATGCTCTGTAAACAGATTACCCTACTAACTGTGTACCGACAGCAAAAATAATAAACATATCTTTTATGAATTGACATTCAATGCTAGACAGGCACACGCACACGCAAACGCACACACGCACACAGATAGAGAGAGAGAGAGAGAGAGAGAGAGAGAGAGAGAGAGAGAGGACAAGAGTTACATGCGCATATATAATATTGTATTTAGTATTTTTGATGTTACACGGGACGATGGTACTTAGCCGAAAAGTGGCCATTGTAATCATCGCTATAATCAATTTTTATCTTGATATCGCGAAAAAGCTAAGCCATAAAACATGACAAACACACTCAATGAAATGTATTTTATTTGCAATTACAGGTTTGGTCCCATATTAAAACAAGTTCATAATATGAGTACTCCTCCTGTTAGCTTAGTGCCAACTTCCTCTGTAACCCTGTGAACATCAAAACATGAAAAATCCAAAATCTATTTTTTTGTGAGATTTTTATGCGCATCGTACAGCGCGCGACAACGGAAGTCACTGGAGCGTACCGTTGCGCAACCGGCCGCGGCATTGTCTTGCGTTGCCGACGCTACCTGCGTGTTACGATGTTGTCAGTTTTTCCAACGCTCCTTACATGTTGTTACTAGTTTTTCTGAGGTTTTTCTCTTTGTGACTTGATGGAATCATGACTGTATGTGGAATGTTGCGTTAATTATTTAGGTATTAATAAAATCATTCAGTGTGAATACGTAGATATTGCTATTGTTTTTTTAGAGAGTAAGCTAGCGCAAGTTTTGTATACAAGAACTTTATAATATATCTTAGCAAGAATAAATAGATTTTTTTTAATCATCAATACTTTGATTTAAATTTGAATTTGGAGGTTCCATTTTCAAGATATATAACCTACTATAGCTGCGCCCGCGGTTTCACCCGCGAGTTAAAATCGTCGTTAAGTCTTCTGATATATTCCAATTTTTTGCGCAATTTTCTTAATTTTTCTCTTCTTAAGAACCTTCTACAAAGTTTTAGAAACAAAAGATGAATGAAATCGGTAAAGTCGTTCTTAAGTTATGGCGTGACCAAGGTAAATAGGGATTAATTTTTATATATGTAAATACATTGATAGACTAGCGGTCCGCCCCAGCTTCGCACGGGTATAGATTATAGCCTATGTCACCCGGGGATAGTGTAGCTTCCCGTCAGTGAAAGAATTTTTCAAATCGGTTCAGTAGTTTCGGAGCCTATATTCAATGCAAACAAACAAACAAACAATCAAATCTTTCCTCTTTATGTTATATACATATAATATAAAGAGATATAAGATAACAAGGTTAACCTAATCGTTTGGGGTCGAGACATTGGGCCCTTGGGGACCGGGAGCTCACCTCATTTTCAAAAATCTTTCAGAGCGCCTGGTTATTGCGACGCGTGACCAAAATGCTGGCGTGTTTCTGGCTCAACGCATAAGCATTGCCATTCAACGTGGTAATGCCGCCAGCATGCTGGGTACGCTGCCAACTGGTAGTGGGCTTGAGCATTTGGATTGTCTTTAGACCTTCAACGGTCTAAAGACAATCCAACTGTATTTGTAGTTTTAGTTTTAGCTTGTATTTCGTTTAGTTAATAAAGGCTCTTATGTCAATGTCAAAAAAAAGCCTAATATAACCTCTATTACAAAAAGTTCATTAAAATCAGTTTACAATTTTTTAATGCCTTAGGTGGCAAACATTGCGCCTGATGGTAAGCTTTCACCGTCGCATATGAATTAGCGAAGATTTCGCGTAATATACACACAAAAACTAGAGTGAAATTGAAACCAAGGCGGTTGAACATTTTCTGAAAATACCGCCTGTACAAAATTCTAGGACAAGACAAGTGATATCAGTGAAGTCATACGTTTGTGTGTTTTTTTCTAAAGTAGGCTAAATTCCACAGTATATACAGAATAACAGGTAAACTCTTCAAGGATTACGAAGAATATTAGTTACAAAACGAATTCATGCGTGGTAAATTGATTCTTGAGAATATGATGACGGAGGTGAAGGGTGAAGGGGATGGGGAGGTAATTCTGGAAGGTTTTTAAGGACTTTTATTTCATGTATTTTTTAGGAATTGAGCGTTGAGAAGTCATTTGTATGATGACCAAGGGCTTTAGCTAAAAGGGTTTTGTTATTGAATTGCATGGTGGTATGGAACCCTAAGTGCGCGAGCCCGACTCGCACTTGGCCGGTTTATTTACACTTAGTTACGCTTATCCCTGTACCCACTGTAATTTCCATGAGTAATTTCATTGGAAACTTTGCCATTCAATCCAAAACATACTAAATGTTACTACTTCTTGGTAAGGTTAGTTATAATTATCATCATAATCATAATCAGCCTTTTAACAGTCCACTGCTGGACTATTAGCCTACCCACGAAAGGTGATTAGGCCATATCCACCACGCTGGCCCCGTACGGATTGGATTCACATAATTCAAAATTCATAATTCCTTTGAATTTCTTCTCCGTACGCATGCAGGTTTCCTCACGATGTTTTCCTTCACCGAAAAGCCAGTGGTATGAAAATCCGTACATAAGCTCCAAAGAGCGCATTGGTACGGGCCCGGGGTTTGAACCCGCAAACTCACGCTTTCAAGTCAAGCGGTCTCCCAAATGGGCTACCACGGCTCTAAGGTAAGGGCTAAGGTTAGTTATATAAATTCTAAAATTGTTTATTTAATATTAATAATTCAGTTTCATTGTAACTTGTAATTTATTTTGGGTCAAGGAGTGATGAGTCAAGTTCATGACGTCATGAGTCTAGTCATAATCCACTGAAATTGTAACAGTTCTTATTTTTAACAGCGTGATTCTAAAGTTGCTGTGCGGGTTTAGTCACACAGTTTGTATGATGTGTCTAGAGCTAGCTACAATCGGTCATGCCAAAGCGTCAAATGGCATGACAGCCATTTTTTTTTTATATTGACTTGTACTGTTGGTCTTTTGGCTTCTACAGCTTGACTGGACTAGTTTGCGAGCGCAGAGTGCGTTCGGCATAACTTGGTGATTTAAGTTTTGGGCGACTAGCACAAGGGCATCTCGGAGGTACGAACCTCGGCTTGGGCCGTCGCGTCGGCGTGGGAGTGAGAATCAGACTTGCCCAGGCACCCCAGAAGGGGGTGTGCCCTGGAGCCCTATTGATAATTAATTTATAATTTTGATAAGATTTGTTTTTTTTTAAACAATAATTTCAGCATTAAAAATCGGAGAGATTCTTTAGCACATTTATCGATTATAGAGATACTTTAGTTGATATCAATCAAAATGCTAATAGAACATGGAATGCTAACAATGAGCTTGACATAATTTAAAACAACTAAACATGACTAAACCTAATTAAATGCAATAACTAAACATGACTCACAATTAAGTTAAATACACGATGTAAGTTCAACAACCAGTTAACAAGCAATTAAAGTTTAAACGCTAGATCACTTGAGTGGACGATTAAAAAGCACTACCTCTGCCAATGTCGATAAAACCACAATCATCATTGGCCTTTGCCCTCGTAATAAAATTGCCTAAATGTTGGACATAAAAGATTTTCTTCTCTATTCACTAATCTATGCAATAATATCTATGCACTCATGCCTAAGATTTAAGTATAGGACTGTGAAACAAACAAAACAAAAAACACCACACAAACAACAAAATACAAACAAATACACAAACAACAAACAAAAAATATGCTTCCTCGATGAATGGTTCCTTGATAGTTAAAATCTAGGTGATTTCAAATCGCGAGTGAATCGGTTTCTTGTAGGCAAGCGTGCTCCATCGTAGACCGCATCATCGCTTAACATCAAACGCAAGCCTTATTATTTCACATAAAAAAGCTATCATTTGTAAAACTAAGTTTCACTTCAACTATAATCGTCTGTTATTAGAGTTTAATCGTCCGTTAAATCGTCAGTGAACTTGGTTGAACTTTCTCGAGGTCATCGACCGGCATCGCGAATCCACCTGTCATGTTAGTCCTTATCTATCTGTTGGTTATCTGATATCAAACCCCGTGGTTAACCGACTTTCGGATAACCGTTACCTTGATTTTGGAATAGAAATAGCCAAACAATGGATGGGTATTAAAACTGTTTTGTGTTTTGTGAAACGGAATTTCGCGAATTTGATAATGTAGCTAGATAACATTAATTCCTAACACTGGAAAAATATATAGAGCTTAAGACCAACGTACACGATGCGCGATTACCTTTTACCAATTTACCCAAACGGAATGGAGAAAGGGTAAGAAGTTGTGCATTTATATTATCTGCTAACATTTGTATTTGTTTATTATATTATCGCGGCTTCACACAAATTACATTATTATGGAAGATAAAAAAGAATACAATTTAAAATTAAATAAATGTAAAATTAATTTGTAAATTTTGTAAAATGCATACAATAAAATTTTCTCGAAAATGGCGGGACGATTATTTCCAAATAAAGAAGTTTTTTTAATTGGTACTAGGTTTCATTACGTTTCTTAGGTGCATGTTTACCAAAATTTAATGTGAAGATTATTTATTTAACTGACATTTTATTTATAGAACGTTTATAAAAACAGTCTGTCAAACATTTCCATTGTCATGTTGATAAAAGTATAGTATATTTATTGTTTAGTAAAAGTGCAAGTGATCATGTAACGAGTACGTTTCAACAATCGCGCAAGTACTTTTATTGCAATTAAAATTTCGCACGCTTCGTGTGCGCAGACCTCTATTTTTAGGAGTAATTTTCTTGAGAATTTAATATATATCCTATCTTAAAAAACTATCGATTAATAATTTGTCGAATTCACACACACACAAAACACACTTCAAAACTTGTGAGCGATTGAATAAAATTATTTGAGCTGGTTCAAAAACTCAAAAAAAAAGAGCCAAAGATAATGACATTTTTGTGGGACCACCTTGAGAGCTTTCCCTACATAGTAATAAAGTCGCAGTACGCAAATTGATTCACAAATGACGGAGTCATCATAATCAGCCTTTTTTAACAGTCCACTGCTGGACTTTGAGCCTAACCCCGAAAGGGTGATTGGGCCATATCCACCACGCTGGCCCAGTGCGGGTTGGTGGATTCACATACGCCATTGAATTCCTTCTCCGTACGTATGCAGGTTTCCTCACGATGTTTTCCTTCACCGAAAAGCCAGTGGTATGAAAATCCGTACATAAGCTCCAAAGAGCTCATTGGTACGGGCCCGGGGTTTGAACCCGCAACCTCACGCTTTCAAGTCTAGCGGTCTCCCAAATGGGCTACCACGAAATGACGGAGTAATCGGTGTAAATACAAAATAAATAATAATAAAAAAACGCTTTCAGAACCTTCAGTAATTTCATGAATTATTATGTCTGCAATAAATAAATCATTCTCATGTATTTCTTACGAAGTTATGAATCATTGAACAATGCTACATAATGTAACGTTTTGTTTGTAATTCACAAAATATTTTATTCATTCATTTATACATTTTATACACAAATACTCATCTCACGGTTGGATTCCCACGTTATCATTACAAAGTTGTGTGCTGAAGCCCTGTTCTGGCGCATTCGAGTTCAATCTCGGCATCTGTTTTTCTTATTAGAAAATTCATAAGAGTGTGAGTGACCAAGATAATCTCGAATACGCCAGAATAGCCCCCTTTGTTCGAGTTTTAACCCTATTTAAAAAAACTAAATACTAATACTACTACTAAACAAAAAAAAAACGAGCGAAAAATTTATTTTTTAAGTTTCCTCCACACTTGCATTGTTTGTAACCAGCATAAAATTTTGACGTGGAAATAGTTTCTTTACATAGTTTACATCCTGGATTAGCACATGTGCTCCTTTTTATTCTAGAAAAATTATCGATTCCTGTACGATAGTTTTCAGAAAGGAAACGCGCCGAAAGACAATGGCATCAATTTTGATGTACCCTAAATTAAACAAAATTTTACAGCTCTAAAATTGTTGCCATCTTTCTCTCACACATTAAAATTAAAAGAGAGGCAGATAATTTTAGTCCTGTCAGATTGGTTTAGTTAAGTAAGGTGGTATGACAGAATTGACGTCATTGGCGGTCACGCCAATGACGTGAATTTCAATCAGTGGTTCATTTTAGTCGTGAAATGAACCACTGATTGAAATTCTATCATACGAAGGATCATACTTTGGGCTGTCAAATTTAGTTCAGTTTGGATAATGTTACAACAGAATCGACACCAATCTCGCCTACCCTGATCAAAGGCTTATATATGGCCGGTGCTGTACCTTACAATCCATAGTTTAAAATATGTTTGTGTCAGTAGGGAAGGAACCCGCGAAAGCTGCGTGCATTGAAGCAGAAATCGTTACTAGGGTTGTCGGAGCGTGCCAATGACAAAGCTAATCGGCAAAATGATGGACCGCTGTTTATTCAAGCGTGGACTTGCAATTTGTACTTATGTTTGTTTGATTAGGTATGTTAATTAGGCTGGAGTCAAACGCCTAGTCTGCTAGTAAACAATGCATTGTTAAAGAAGATAGTATACAAGAATATTAGTTGTTAGTTGTCATTAAATTCTTTTTTTTTTAATGAAACTTCTTTACTATCCCCCCCCCCCCCGTAGAGCTATTATTGGTAGGGAATAGGGATAAAACTTACGGGTTCGGTAAGCTTCGTCAAGTCTTCACGTCGTCCATACCACAGTGTCTCAAGACAAAGGTCTTTAATCAGTGTGTCCTACCCGTTATGACCTACGGTGCCGAGACGTGGACACTCACGGTTAAGGTGGTCCACAAATTTAAAGTCGCTCAGCGAGCTATGGAGAGAGCTATGCTTGGAGTTTCTATACGGGACAAAATTCGGAACGAAGTGATTCGACATAGAACCAAAGTTACCGACATAGCTCAAAGGATTAGCAAGCTGAAGTGGCAGTGGGCCGGCCACATTTCCCGAAGAACCGATAACCGATGGGGTAGCACTTTTAGGCATCGTACACGATTAACGTTAGCAAATTAATAAAAGTGTCACTAGCGTCTAAACACAGTAATAATACCTGACAAATATAACATGGAATTTTAGTTCCACTGTTTGCCGTGGGACTTCAAACATGACTTTAATTTTCATTTCTGTCAGCAGTTACCGTGACAGCCTTTAGATCGATTAACAGTTGATTTAATTTCTTGTATAGCTTGAAATTAGTTTCAATTCGTAATAATCGTGAAACCCTAAGAAATCATTATGTTCTTATCCGTTTACTAAATTATTATCTCTTTATTATCGTACATTTTCTAGCTTACCCACTTCCTAAATTCTTTAAGGGTTTTTTTCTAAAGATCTTGAATTTTATTTATTTCTGTCAGCCCTATCCCAAAGCCCGTCCAACCGCGGCGGGTAAACGACCTATTTCAATGCGAGACCGTGCGTTATGTCGCAGATATTTTAGATAACCATGTGATATAACAAACTGCAGTTTTACACGTATTTAAAATTTGTTTTGACTCTGATATTTTTTGCTTTTTGAGAAGTAAGCAACTGCCTACTTCACTTATGGCATAGTACCTATGCTTATAGCCTCTGCCTGCATGTTCTATAATTTTGATATTTACTATATAGGTACGTGTAGACTTCAGCCAAAATAAAATGAATGGACAGGCCCAGAAGAAGCGCATTTTTCAATATTAAAAATGAGCTCCGCACTCTGTACATAGTTTAGTACGTTACTTTGTGCATAGTCAATTTCTTTAACTTGTTAAGGGTGCTGTATACCCTCTGCAACTCTCTCGCTCGCACATTTTCACATTATTGAAGATATAAAATCAATGAATCAAAGAAATTGTCAATTTGATATATTTTAATTTGACACAGTAAAATGGTAACAAGTGATTTTTATTTCTCGTGTCATTTTATTCCGTCAAAATACAAGATATCGAAGCAAACATTTCTTTGTTTGTAATGTTACGATAGACACCATGACATGATTTTGTTACTCTCTGGAAATTCACACTCATTGATTTTATATCTTCAATAATGTGAAAATGTGCGAGCGAGAGAGCTGCAGAGGGTATACAGGACCCTTAAATGCTGTATTTCTTTCTATCGTCGTCTCGTCTCGTATCTTCCCAATTCGTCCGATGCATTTGTACAATGCAAGTATTTTTAATCAACGGGGGTCATTTATCTCATAACATAATACATTTTGGCATAAAATTGTCGCATAAACTTTTTGCCCTATTCATTTAACGCAATCAAATCAGAGTCACCGACATAGCTGTTAAAATTTGCAAGTTGAAGTGGCAATGGGCAGGCCACATCGCTCGAAGAACCGATAACCGATGGGGAAGAAAGGTTCTAGAGTGGAGACCACGAACCGGAAGACGCAGCGTAGGGAGGCCTCCCACTAGATGGACCGACGACATTATGAGAGATACATGGCATCCAGTGAATGCAAAAGGCAGGCTGTCGTTCAGTGTGGAGGTTAAAGGGGGAGGCCTATGTTCAGCAGTGGACGTCTTCTGGCTGATGATGATGATGATGATGAATCAAATCAAATCGAATTTAAAAGTTAATCATTCTCTCCTTGATTTGATAGCACTTTGATTGCTAAAGTAAATAGATTTGCTTCCAATTGGTCCTAATTATGAACAAAGTGAGCATTTGAACCTGTCAGTCACAGCTGTCAGCTTAATTTTGATAGATTTAGATGTCTAGACTGAGACTAAATTTATTTCGTCACGCAAACTACCTATTTAACGTAATTGAGTTAGATATAAACTTAAATATTTTGTCAAAATTTTATGAATAGTTTTGTACTGTCTTTACGATAATCGCATTCCAAAAGGTTAGTTTTAGTTAAAATTCTCAGACATTTTATAGGAAACTAGCTGTTGCCCGTGACTTCGTACGCGTAGACTATCATATAAACATTCAACCCCATTTTGCTTCCCTTAATTTCGTCCTTTCCCAAAATGTCTTAGCT
The DNA here is from genome assembly GCA_932305915.1 of Agriopis marginaria. Taxonomy (NCBI): domain Eukaryota; kingdom Metazoa; phylum Arthropoda; class Insecta; order Lepidoptera; family Geometridae; genus Agriopis; species Agriopis marginaria. Next base: position 1,788,707 of record OW029935.1, read on the forward strand.
GATCTCTACACCCCATATAAGGAATCAACATGCCAAATTTTAGCTTCGTAGTTCATCCAAGTAGTTTTCGTGATTTCGTGATAAGTCTGTGAGCGAGTGAATGAGTGAGTGGTATTTCGCTTTAAATTAGACTTAGACTAACTAACTAAAGACTAACTTTAGATTCCAGTAACTGTGTAAAAATTATATTATTTGTTAGTGTGTAATAAATGACCTTTACGTATGTTACTTCCTTGTAAAAATACCCTCATGTAAGCGCATTTATGGGTGTAAAACGTATTCTTTGTATATGTACAGGCTATATTAACCACTAGCAGGCCGCCCCGACTTCGCACGAGTATAGATATATAGCCTATGTTACCCGGGGATAGTGTAGCTTTCCAACAGTAAAAGATTTTTTTTAATCGGTCCAGTACTTTTTGAGCCAATTCGTTACAAACATACTTACTTATAAATCTTTCCTCTTTATAATATTACTTGCGGTCCGCCCCGGCTCCGCACGGGTATAGTTATATAGCCTATTAAAATAGCCTATATTAATCAGTGATAATGTAGCATTCAAATGGTGAATTTTTAAAATCGGTCCGTTACTTTTTGAGCCAATTCGTTACAAACATATGTACAGGCTATATGTACATACAAATCTTTCCTCTTTATAATATTAATACACATTAGTATAGATATAGATTAATGTACTCATACCACTTACTATGTCCAATAGCCCAATAAGTTAAATCAAACCTTTTTGTTACAGAGCCAGTAATGTCCATCTAAGTCACACCACTGAACCATGGCGGCCGTAGGCGCAGTTCTCCTGGAGACCCGGCCCTTCCGGCCCTTCAAGTCTTCGGAGGAGTACCTGTATGCTATGAAAGAGGACCTGGCTGAGTGGCTGACTGTTCTCTATCCAGAGTTGAGAATCAATGCGGATAACTTCTTGGATAGACTGGATACAGGCGTCGCTTTGTGCCGGGTAAGTTTTATTTTTAACCGACTCAAAAAGGAGGAGGTAATCAATTCGATCTATCCTTACCGTACCTACCTTCCTGTTTTTTTTTTCGTTAAACTTATTTGAGTGTGTTGCCATGTTAAGCGATGGCATGGGCAAATTGGGCAATGAATAAGTAGAAGCACCCTTGTTTGTAGAAAGAAGAAATATTATCGTGACTTGAAGACATCTAAATAATATTAATCGAGAAATACAGATTCAGAGATTTTACAAGGTCAAGATTGAATCTAGTTTATGGCAAATATATTTGCAAATAATTTTGATTCTTGTTGTTTATTATACTGGCTACGCAGAAAGACCTAACGTGACATGTGAAACAGCTCATTTATTTTTCGCGATTTCAGTAAAGATAAAGATAAAGATTATTTATTTGCACAAAACACGAGTAAATCATGCACACATTTAAAAACGCATGCACAATAGGTGGGATAAAATATTAGTCACTTTGTATCATGTTTTGCCTAGTTTGTAGGCGTACAAATCTAGAGAGATGGTATAAAAATACCGTAAGAATTATTTATATAAAAAAGTATTAATTAAATTAACTGTCGAAATAATTTCAAAAGTTCAGATATGGTGTTATTAATTTAAATAGTCAACAGATAGACATTACTATAATTGTATGATAAACAAAATGACCTACTGCAGTCATTACTAAAATTTATCATTTATAAAATCACTAACTTTGTAATAACATTTCTCGACTAAAAGTTTTTTTAGTTTTGTTTTAAATTGACTATATTTTAAAGGTCTGATAATAAAATTTGTTCATAATGACTGGCACTATAGACCCCTTTCGGCTTAGTACACACCCTTTCCACGTAACCCTGTAACAGTACAAGTTATGCTATTTGGTGGTGATCAAAAGAACAAGCTTATGATGTACAAATTAAATAATAGAAAATTAAAAAAAAAAAAAAAAGGAAATTAATCCTTAAATTACTAAATAAAAACTAAAAACCATTAGTGGAGGGAAAGGTCCCCAGATGAAAGATGATTAATTATTTTATAGCAACTTTAATCAGATTATTTTTAGTGGTGCGTGTAATCAATTACAGAAATTAAGTGCGTACTAAAATAGCACATCAGTTGCGTAGTTTAGATATTTATTAAAACAGAAAGCCGTGATGAAATGCCATTACTTTTAGATGTTACATAAAACTACACTTATAAAAAACATTTCTGCGAAAGTCGACCTTCGTATAAACGCCAATTATGTAAGAAAATTCACACAGAATCGAGATCACAGAAAATATCACAGTTCCATATGACGCCCATAAATATTGTACTTAATTAGGGTCACAGCTCTTTGGCATAATAAAAAACAATTAATGTCTTTATTAAAGTAAGTTTAGGGCTTTATAAATACGTTGTAAATAATAAGGTACATTGGTATAAATAAAATTATTTAATGAAATAACCGGCGAAGTTGTGAGAAGTAATCTTGAGTATTTTATCGATGATTAATACAATGATAATAATAAATTGGCCTCTTTTCTATTAGATTAGATAATTTTGACTTTTGATAACGATTTATTAACACAATTTTTGCTATTTTGTCTATGATTGCTAGTAAAAAAAAAACATAAGGATCATAAAAATATAATTGAATAATGCTGTCTGTTTTGCACAGTTTTGCAAAACAATGGCATAGGCGACAGTGACTGCTTATCATCATGCCACCTATGGCATAAAAAAATCATCATTTTATAATAATATTGATCATTAAAAAAAAAACATAAATAATGTACGTTTTCACTTCTTTATGTTATTTGCTAACAGTTGATTTTATCTAGTCCAAAGTCTACAGAAAAATATATTTTCAGGTAAATATTAGTACAAAGCAGGGTTCGGAATGATTTACTATGCTGAAAGGGGTCAGTTTAAATTCATCATTATGAACTACTTTTACTATGGAACTAACCGTGAAATTACTAAAAAATCAGCTGTTCCATACATTTTGTCAACTGTGAAATGACTGCGTTGCTGATATTTTTTGCGATTTTCCGGTTATTCCAAATCGGTTGTTCCCCTAAGTACACATTGTTCATATTGATGGACTCCTTTCGGCTTTCGGTACACGTTTTTTTGCGTCACCCTGCATATTATGTGGCATATTTTTTTTTACCACAAAGATATGACTGTGTTTGTAACTTAATTAGAGCAAGGTATGCGTTACTATCAGCTTAATTATTAGCTTTGTAATACTAATTAGAATAATTTCAATAAGTAATTGCGCACGCACAGCGTTCTTGATTGCGATCCAACTGTCAAGCTAATCTGACAGAACGGTTTGTCAAACGTCACCTGTCAGTTGACATGTGAATCTGGGCTAATCTTACTGTGAAATATTACTAAAATATTTTGTTTTAATTAGTAAAGATGTGATTTAATTATCGATAAAGATAATTGCCTGTTTCTTTAAAAAAAAAAAAAAAAATGTGGCCAGCAAGCTAACGTGCTGCCTCTTGGTAAGCGATCATCGTTGCCTATAGATACCTGTAACACTAAGGGCATCACAAATACGTTCATCATCATCATAGTCAGCCTTTTAACAATCCACTGCTGGATTTTTAGCCTATACGACCGGCAGGGTTCGAACCTACGCCATCCGGGTTTACGTCCCAAGTGCTTTAACCGATATTCCTGTCGGCCTCTAAATTCTTGAGTTGTCTTTGTACGAATCTCTCATGTAGGTAACACAGATATTTCACTATGACATATTTAAAATTACAAGCGATTATTCAGAAACAATAACTGAAATCATGAATGTGTTTGTCCATGGTCTAGTTTCCGCGTGAGTCATATTGACAAACAGGCAGTCATTATTTCATGTTTACTTTTTCCTATAATACAAGTAAATTGTCATAAAACGCTACATTTTAAATAAAATAATAATAAAGTACAATAAACAATTTGCATGTGACAAAATATTATCACTTGTGTTTCGTTACGCATATTTTGAGCCAGTGAAGGATAAATCTGTGTCGAAATATATTATTATTTCAGTAATATTACGGCTGGTTCGTCACGGTGTTGTGACCAGTGGAGAGTACAGACATCATAATGGAATTTTTTGAGTAGTTGCCTCCTTGAATCATACGCTGAAAGGAAAACAATGAAATAATGAATGATCACTATACGTGACGCTGCTGGAAATCCTAAATGAATTCCAATTCATTGTTATCAAATTCAAATGTAGTAGGAGAGTTCCAATCTTAAGTAAAAAACGATGTCTAAACACAATTCAAGAGCTTAAAGCGAATTTGAATCTATTAATGTAAAAGGTGGTAAAGGTAAAATTAAAAGAAAAATAGCTCACGTAGATCACATGGAAGCTCTCAAACTAACAAATTCAATTACGGAAAAAGTACACCTTTAGTATACCCGTGAAACAAGCTTGTTGAGTTGAAAGCAACGAGGCAATTTATAAATAACTAGCTGTTGCCCGCGACATAACACAGCCTGTACTTAAATCTGGTCATAGCTAAGCATATTCGTGAAAACCGCATTTATATCCATCCTGTGGTTTAGGAGATGTGCTTGCACAAACAAACAGACAATAATTCTAAAAACTACCTACAGCTGCTTATTTTAAGACGCTCTGTGTGATTTTTTGTTGATATCTCGCAATATACAGATTTTTTTGTATCTTCGAGTTTATTATATCATCATCATCAGCCAGAAGACGTCCACTGCTGAACATAGGCTTCCACTGGATGCCATTGACTCTCACAATGTCGTCGGTCCATCTAGTGGGAGGCCTACCTACGCTGCGTCTTCCGGTTCCTAGTCTCCACTCAAGCACCTTTCTTCCCCATCGGTTATCGGTTCTTCGAGCGATTTTATTATTATGTATATATAGAAAAATATCATAAAAAGCACGAATTGAAAAGTGTGTCTCCCAAAATCGGACACATCACAGCATACTGTTTCAAAACACCTAAGTGTCCGAAGGTCGATTTACCAAACGCAAGTATCCGAATCTTGGTACGCTAACGAGATCTTACAACATCTCCAAGGTCTTGTGACGGATACGTCACATCTTCAATACTATTGTGCCTGTAATGTCATCTGTCATACTGTGACTATTTATCGCTTATGAAGTTATGACAAATTCGTGTGATTCTGGCGACATTTTGTCTAGCTGTTATGGGTCTCTACGATTATTGGTGATGGAATCTTGATTTTATTTTTGAATTGGTTAGTAACAGGTCTTCTTTCTCCTTATTATTGCACACTAAATTAAACTGTTAATTCGAAGTATTTATTAAATTACACAATTCTTTTCTATCTTTTTACTCTTTCCAAATTCAAGAGATATGAGGATAGTATTACGAACATCATAATAATAATTATGTATGTATTATGCATAATTTAATCTATTTATTCAACTACCTTAGAAATAAATAAGTTACTTGTCCATCTAAAAAAGATTACGCATAATATTGTCTTTGTGAATTCCTTATCTACAACAATATTAGTTTTTCTTCCATTCATAAAATTTATTGCCACAAGTTCCTGAATCACCACGTTTTTAGTTCAGCGAAGCGTTACTCACGGACTGACTACGGAATCATTTTTATCAACACCGCCGGGAAATCCACACCCTTTTGTTTTAGAACACATATTTTCACTTCCGTTTACACGAATTGTACATTTTCTCAGGAATTGTAGTCATAGTTTGAGTGGTTGTAAGTGTTACTGATAATATAAGAACATAGTTTTGCTCTTTAGTGTTAGAAGCCAATTTTTTTTAAACATAATTGAGCAATAAATTGAGTAAGTTCTTTTCGCCTAAAAATTTTACGTCAGATTTTTATTAACTAGCTAGCTAGTTAGCTGATCTAACAAACATTGTCCATATTTCAATCAGTGATGGTTCTTCCAAAAATCCAATAGAAAAAGCACTTTCAGCTTATTCTAAATTTTAAAATTTCTCGATAACTGATCTAATTTTTCTTTCCGTAAAATCTTTGTTCATACAATTACGAATATTTAAAAAAGTTTGCTAAATAGCCTTTCTCAAGTAATGCAATTACCAACGAAGAGCACTTAATTTTTATTTACATAGATAAAAAAAAACACAGGTCTTGTTTTTACACAAACTATTCTATTAGTGAAATCCAATAATAAACTTAATACCTTAAACGTAGTAATAATTCTGACAAACTACATCGATAAATAATAGCTCGTTTGTCAGTCGACAAAAGCCACATTAAATACAGCTTAGCTCTACGTTGTTATAACTAATTCAAGCTTGTTTATTATTAGCACAACCACATTGAATAAGAATGTTCCTATTATTTTGCAAAAGGCCTAATGCTACTTTAATGAGGCGAACCTTTCTTGGAAAGAAGTTATTTTGGCCACGAGTCTCTGTAATATTGAGGAATTAATCTTTTTCCATCGGGTTAAAATTGGCAGTTTCAGTTCGCAAAATGAATCGTTTCGATACAAAACTTTGAGTAGACACGGTATCATGCTTAATTTAGAATGATTTTAATGCAACGCTTCAAATATTTATGATGTGCTAACTTCCAGTTTCAATTAATGACTTAATTTGATTTGGCCATGCAATGTAACAGGTATGGTAATTTTTCTGCTTTATTTTTTAAAGCTTGCGTAGCTGCCTAAAACAACGTGTACTGAATCAAATTGATTTCAATTTAGTTATTATTATACAATGACGATATATTGTTTATATTACATTGTATTTTTTTTACTTTTATCGTCCCACTGCTGGGCAAAGGTTTCCCCTACTTTCTGTCATACATTCCGGTCCTCCGCTCTTGCCAACCTCTCCGGAATGAGTCAAGATCATCACGCCAGCGTTTTAGGCCTTCTTTGACATCGTCTTTCATCAGGCACTCACTGTGTGACGATCCTGGCCCATCGGCCGGGATGCATACGCGCCACATGTCCCGCCCAATCTCATTTTAATCTGGCGGCTTTTTGGCTAACGTCGACTATACACTTTGTTATTATATATCAAATAGAAATGATCGAATAAATCCTTTAAATGCCAATAATTGAAATATCAAAACCCGTGACATTTCAGTACGTCCTCTACAATTTCCTTATCTCTGTTAGTGTGTAGTTTCCTACGAGTTATGTTTTAATCAATTCCCTTGAGACGACGTTATCAGCACTGGCAATTATACAAGAGCTGTAATTTATACGAGCGGGATATTGTGATTGAGAATTATGTGTTTCGAGATAAATTCTCTAGCATTATTGATTTATTAGATTGAAATCCATTATAACCCACATTTTTGAAATGCATAGTTTAATAAGTATTTTATCACTAATCACATCAGCAGCCATTAAACGTCCACTGTTGGACAAAAGCCTCCCTCTTAGAGAAAGGTGCTGCGATAATCCTCACGCTTAGCAGGCGGCTTGGGGATCGCAGTACGTTTACCGTGTACTAATAGGACGCTGCTGCCCATCCTCCGGTGGTTCTGGTCGCAGTTTTAGAACATACCCGGGTCCCTCACTTTTCTATCATATCTTATCTTTTAATTTATATTTATCACTATTATGATATGGGTAACATAAAACAAATGTACATCAAATACAGATGGATTGAGAAATTAGTTATCAATATTAAAAACTGACTTCAAAACGAATAAATGCTCGAACAAAATCATTCGCATTGTTGGAGCTAGTTAAAAACTACTTAGGACAACCAACCAACTACAACTTAGACCAACTCGAGAGCTTCCTTTGCATATTGAAAAAAAAATACGTTATTCGGTACAGTGTATACGGATCACGGTGTAATCAACGAGCATAAAAAAACATATAAATATATGATACAAATACGCACTGATTTGAGAATATCCTTCCTGAAATCGGTTAAATAATTAAAATGTTAAATACTCAATACGACTAAAATAGTTTTCTTTTGATGCTTGCTACTAAACATTCCAATTCAGTAAACATACATGTTTTTGACAATCTCCAATATTAATTATTAGGAACTTTTATCATTATGCCAAATCAATAGATTATGCCAAGCGCGGTGACCCTTGCACCTACAATAAACTAAGGAGCGCCCATCGGTCTATATGAAATTTTATAATACAATGAAATTTTGGAAAATCACCATGACTCTATTGATATCTTTAATAAAAAACTATTGAAATTTAAAAAAGATGTACGAAATATTGTTTTTACGGTCCATAATAAATGTAGTTAAGTTTATTTAATATTTTTGTATCTAAATTAGTTTGTAATACTTTACCAATTACTGCATTAAAAAGAAACATGTTGTGTATACATATTTAGGAATATGGTTTAGTTTAAAATTTTGTAGTCTACTCTAAGTTTAAGTCTAAGTTTTTGACCATATTTTGTTTTGTGTGCCAATAAACTAAATATGTATGTACTACGTACTTCTTTAGGTGCGTTTGTAATATAATACAAAATGGGCATGGCGCGATGGCATCTCGTTCAAGATACAAATTTATACTTTATGCATTTAAATTACTCATAATTAATATAAAGGCCCTGTACTTACAGATAAGAATAATCTCTGGTGTATATTATTTATTAAACCATAGTAATATTGTTTTGTATAATAACGTAGTTAGCGTGATTTACTAGACACGGCCGGTAAGCCATTGTTGAATGGCAACACACAATTATCGTGTACTTAGGCGTTTTGTAAATGTTTATAAACAAGTGGTTTACCAATAAATGGCTTGCAATTATGTATATTATTATAATCATGCCCTCTAACTGTAATTTTACTATTTATTTAGTGACAATAAAATGGTTGTGTAACCGCGGCGGTAGTAATTTTTAGACCCCGATGCAAACAGAGGGATGTTATAAGTTTTAGGTTGTATTTGTGTACCTGTATGTGGCATAATAGCTCCCAAATGGATGTACGTGTTTTAATTTAGTTGTTTTTAGGGTTCCGTACCTAAAAAGGAATAAACGGAACCCTTATAGGACTTTGTTTTCCGTCTGTAAAGACACTTTTTCTCAAGAATGCGTAAAGGTATCAAGTTGAAATTTATATCAAATACTTGGGACTACGGTTTCTTTCAGCCGTCAAAAAATCAAACTTATAAATCAACGCGATCAATAGATATCAGCGTTTATATCGCATATTTTGCGAGTTCACAGGGGAATCAATACCTGTATAGGGTACTTCCCGTTGACCTAGAATCATGAAATTTGGCAAGAGGCAAGGTCTCACAACACATACCTACAAAGGAAAAAACCGAAAGTCGTTAATTTTAAATTATATCATATAAAAATATTGTTTTGCGATTACAAACTTACATTTTGTAGTTGCTATGTATGGAAGGACCTTATTGTCCACTACAAAATTAAGTTTGTCATTCAATATTTCAACTTTTTCTATTGTTTTTTTGTTTGGACTCGCGCTCTGAGCGCTACTCTTACTTGTTCGGTTTTGTTTGTTTGATAGGTAACTTGATAGAGAGTCTTCTTAGCTAAGATTCAAGAAAAAAATTTGGAACTCTGGAATTCTCATTAGGGGTCCAGGCTCTTTAAGTTGAGTACCTAACACCTAACACATACCAAAGTACGTATTTAGGTCCACGTATTGTGGTCGTTGGGTATTTAAACTATGTATTTACGATAGGTCTATGTATTGTGGTCATTGGGTATTTAAACTATGTATTTACGATAGGTCTATGTATTGTGGTCATTGGGTATTTAAACTATGTATTTACGATAGGTCTATGTATTGTGGTCATTGGGTATTTGACAGCTCTATTTTTGTAACATACCTACGTTCATAGTTTCCTCTTACAAACGTAGTAATATACCTACTCTTTGCTATTTCCTCTTCAACTGTCAGCCAATGTTTTTCACCCACTAGTGTTGTGCAATGAGTTATCGATAGAAACGATCGGCCTTGTCGATACTATCGGCAATTATCGATCGCGCGGGCGGAGGCGCCGGCAAAGGTGGAATTGTTGAGTACGCCTTATACAAATGAAATAATTATGCTTTAGGTGCTGGCATCGATTTCGTTGAACCAGTAGCAGTACTTCTAAATGAAACTATACTCGATCTAATTATTTTAACTTTGACAGTCAAATAATAAAATTGTAAAAGGCTAAATAAAATATTTCACTGCTGTTACTACATTGGCTGCAACTTTAGTACGTTTAAAACTTAACATGAAATAAATTTTTAGAAGAAAAATTCAAGAACCTACTTCTATACTATCTATATTATGTATTGAACAAACTTAAACTAAAAAGTAGAAAATAATATTTAAATTACTTCAAACCAATCACAACGAAATTTTTGATACATATATCTACTTAAGTTATGTGATTATTAACGGGATATTTACCGTGGTAAGGTTGTGGAATGTTTACCACGGTAAATATCCCGTTAATAATCATATAACTTTAGTGAACAACCGTGATAGTTTAAAACAGTAAATATCTACTTAAGTTATATGATTATTAACGGGATATTTACCGTGGTAAGGTTGTGGAATGTTTACCACGGTAAATATCCCGTTAATAATCATATAACTTTAGTGAAAAACCGTGATAGTTTAAAACAGTAAATATCTACTTAAGTTATATGATTATTAACGGGATATTTACCGTGGTAAGGTTGTGGAATATTTACCACGGTAAATATCCCGTTAATAATCATATAACTTTAGTGAACAACCGTGATAGTTTAAAACAGTAAATATCTACTTATCTACCTATTCACAATTTATGATCAGTTATTTTTGAAGTCAAAGACTCCAAAAGAGAATTAAGACAAAGTGCGCAAAAAAGGCGCGTATAACCGAAGCTTACAGCGTTTGTTGTTATACGATAGTTATTTATATTTAATGGCCATCACACAGTTTGAATATCCACGTTTCGGATTTTATCGCGCAAAGAAACTCCGAGCATAGCTCTCTCCATTGCCCGCTGTGTGCCTCCATTTCGCGATAAAATCCGAAACGTGGATATTCGCCAAAGAACCAGAGTCACCGACATAGCTGTTAAAATTTGCATGTTGAAGTGGCAATGGGCAGGCCACATCGCTCGAAGAACCGATAACCGATGGGGAAGAAAGGTTCTGGAATGGAGACCACGAACCGGAAGACGCAGCGTAGGGAGGCCCCCCACTAGATGGACCGACGACATTGTGAGAGTCGCGGGCATCCAGTGGATGCAAAAGGCAGGCTGTCGTTCAGTGTGGAGGTTAAAGGGGGAGGCCTATGTTCAGCAGTGGACGTCTTCTGGCTGATGATGATGATGACACAGTTTGAAATAATCAACTCCTTAAAGAGAGAGACAATAATTCAATTAAAATGATTGGTCTCAGTTCGAATTACTAGCGGCTAGAATAAGTCGTTTCACACCTAATTAGCAAAACAGGTTTGCAAATAATATATCATAAGTAGTTATTGAAAAACTAGTTTGATTTTATTACTAAAACTAGCTACGTCCCTCGATTTAACCGCGTGGACATGCACTCCTTTAAAGTGAAAGTGGCGCCCTCATGGGGGAAGGGCATTAGAAGTAAACTATAACTTTGAGTATAACTTTTGAGGGTTCGACTCAAAGCTCGACTAACTTCACAATGCTGGATTACCTGGAAATGGTATATTCCATGGTATAATAATATACTCCGCCAGGTATAGCGCTCCGAGAAAAAATGTCACGTGGGCGTCCCACAATGATGTCATCAATAAACATACACGTGCAAGAGCAGAATAAGTAATTTACAACAGGTTCGAGATAGATGACGATACACCACGTAACAGCTGCTTTTCTGTGTTAAAAGTAGTGTGAAATTATAACTCTCCAATATCGGTATATTACCTGTGGGAATCCAATAAATCAATATGGTTTTGATGAATATATTCAATTCGTGCTTAACTTGAATTGCTTTGCTTGAGCGGACAAACCAAATGACATTTGAAATGCTTTTTGTATTTTATTTAATAGATTATTAAATAAATTGTTTCCCAGTATCTGTGTTTGATAGAATACAGTGGCAACTGGACAGTGACGTCATTGCGGGACCACTCCCAGAGCGCTAGACCTTGTTTTCTTGGATCATGGCGTATTCGAAAGAGCTCTACTCCACCTGCCTTCAACATACCTAGTCACGTGTCCTCAGTGCTACTTCACTCGCGTGATACTGTTTTTGACAAGAATAAAGCGAATGATGAAATAGGAAGATGGGATGAGGGTAGTCGCTCGGAAAGGTGATGAAATGTTTATTGAACTATTATTTTTAGTAGCATGAGGTATTATTTAAATGACCATTTACCGCCAAAAATTGCAGGTTTTAATCTGCGTCTTATAACCTATGCAATACGTTGTGTACTTGTGTTGCTGAAAGTGGTACTCCAAAGGTGCTTTATTGCATTCTTGGCCGACTATCGGAATCAGCTTTTTATTTCGATTCGATAGCCCGTTGGTCCAGTTGGTAGTGAACCTGCCTTCTGAGCTTAGGGGCGTGGGTTCGATTCCCACCTAGGACAAACATTTGTGTGATGAACATTTGTGTTTGTTCTATATCTGGGTGTTAATATCTATTTAAGTATGTATTTAAACCTATATATGTATGTATATCAGTCTCTGGCAGCCATATCACAAGCTTTGCTTAGTTTGGGGTCAGATGACCGTGTGTGCAAAAATGTCCCAAATATTTATTTATTTAAATATTTATTTATTTGTTTAACTTTTAATATGCCTGTTATGTTTTTTTTTGATAGGGGTACCACTCCTGTCCTTTCTTAACCTTAAAAACCGTACATTTCTCCAACTATCTCTATGCAAAAAATCACGTTGAACCGTGTGTACCCCAAAAAACAAACAAAGCACTTTTACATTTATAATTTACTAGCGACCCGCCCGCCGGCTTCGCACGGGTGTAATTTACGTGGGAAGCCGGGGTGGGTCGCTAGTTATATATATAAACCTTCCTTGAAAATGTATCTAACTGATGGTGAAAACCGCATCAAAATCCGTTGCGTGGTTTAGGAGGAGTTAGCGGCCATACAGACATACAGACAGACGCGGAAAGCGACTTCAATTTATACTATGTAGAGACAGAGATTAATTATAATTGTGAAAAAAAGAAGGTTTACGTTTGCCCGCGTCCACAATATTGGCCGTTGTTGGTAAAACCGACTCGTGTGCCGTGACGGCAAAAAATATGACGCTTTCTTATGCTATCACTCTCACCTCTCTTGCTTCTCTGTGTGAGTCCGGGTGTCCCGTGACGACCAACTTTTTTATTTTTGCATTTTACGTTTTTTATCTGTCCAACTTAATTATATGGGTACTTGAAACGTTCTGGACATAAAACTTGTAAAGTAAACTTTGTCAAATAAGGCAACTTAATTTTCTCACGTGAAACTTTCTATAGACATAAAACTTTTAAAGTAAACTTTGTCAAATAAAAGGCAACTTATTGTTGGAAAATATCATCCGGATTACATTATCCTTGCGAAGTTGAATCAAATTAGTACAAGATTTGTTTGCATAATTCGTTAATTCGTAAAATGCGATGGTGGTGACCTCTCAACTGTGCAGATGAATTGGCTGAACTACAACACTTCTGACATTGACTTTCACGATTTAATCTTTCTTTACCACCTGCTGAGTCACCGACTCTCGCAAGTAAACAATCGATTTAAAATATCGATATGCGATCAACATAATCGATGTGCATCTATATAGGGTTGCCAATAAAAAAAGAAGAGCTAAAATTACTTCAGACAAACAAAAATAAATAAACCTAATTTCTAATTAAAAAAAATTTATCTGATCTATAGGTTTTTTTTGTCGTTTTTTAAGATGATTGTGTAATATTTCGTTCCGAAATTTTGACAACATTGGTTTAGCTGTTAAGTCGCGAAAAGGTAAGCAATAAAACAACAATTCGCAAACGACAGGATAAAAAAAAAAGGTTGACATATTGCTAAGTCGAACAAGAGTAAATAAATTTCGAAATGTCAATGTCAAATCCTGACGTCTATCAACCCTACTCGTCGTTATCGATAAGAATCGGGAAGTCGATAGTCGATAGTCTCACGCGCCATGCAAATTCTAAAACGGATTTAATGCCGTTAGGTTGTCAGCAATTCAACGTCAATTGTTTGTATGTTGGTCAACAGTATGAGCAATTCGTTCCGGTTCTGTCTGCGGGAAATCGATTTAGAAAACACATTTCGTACTAATCAGGCCTGGACATACAGACCTAAATCGACTGGCTTAGTATAATGGCTCTGTCAAATGACCTGATATAAATAGTTCGTAGAGAATACGGCACTGGTAACCCCTGCCTGTAGTATGAGGCTACTTGGAGCCTCTTGTAAAGTATCCACCACTTCACAGGGGCATGAGTTTGACTTGACCGTGACTTACTTAGCTTGACTCTGACTGTGACTATGACTGGTTCGACCCTATTAAGACTATGTAAACTGATTAATATTACGAGTAAAGGACATTGAATGGACATTTAGGGTGTAACCTAGCTGCACCGCAATGCAGCCGGGTATCTTTGGAATATATAGCTTCGAAAACAAAAAAAAAAACAAAAAAAATTGTGCGTGGAGTCCCTCTGCGCGGAAGAAGTTATACTTCAACAAGGAACCCTAAAATTATAACTAGGGCAAAAATATCAACAATTTAAAAACATGCTTTTCTCGAGATTTGAACCTAGCTCCTTAGGCTTCTCAATCCATTAGCGACACCATTACACTACCGTCTGCTAGTCACAGCGCGAAAAAAGGATACGCATTTCGCAACCATACGAGAGAGAAAAATTCCCCCTCCATGGTAGCGTTAAACGTTTAACGCAACCTTGTTTGCAAGTCACATAAGAAGTATAACTTCAAAAAAAAATAAGCTTAGCAGTCAGTCGGTGAAGTCCAAGTTTTTAGGTCGGGTCCCGAAGCTCAAGAAGTTTCGTCAAAACTTTTCCCACGTCTGCAAACCTCAGTTCACCATTCAAGGCCCTACTCTACCGTTCTCCGAAGCCATCCAATATTCAGCAGAGCTGTGCTCTACCTGCCAGCTCCCTACGTGCGGAGAATGTGGGTTAGTCTGACTTTAGCGAATCGTTTAGGGAAATGTGGGAATGGAGTGCTAATAAAACGTAGAGTCAATGTAATTGGTATAGTAACGCTTGTAGATTGAGCTTTTTGCATATGTTAATTGCTTTGCTTTTATAGTTTTTTTAATTGTATGATAGGCTTGCGGTTGACCGCCACTTCGCCTGTTGATTTAAAAAAGTTAAAGATACATTTAGAAATGACAAAATATCTAAATTTCATACTTTCTTCTTTAGACCAGTCTGGGTGTCTTCAAATGACGAGTTAAATGAGTTTCTTCTAGACAAGCGTGCTCCAACATAGACCGCATCGCTTAACATCAGGCGAGATGGTGATTAAACGCAAGCCGATTATTAAAAAAAAAACAGACTTTATATTTTAATTATAGTTTTTGACGATAGAGTTCTTCATGCTTTTAAAATGGTGCTTCAAATAATTGTCATGTTGAGTTTTAATGAATATGGGCCTAATTGGCAACGCTAGTATCTATTTCTAAGTAGTAAATTAAATTCTGTATCTACATTTTCCAGTTTCCTTTCACGGTTTTCGGGATCAGAGTCTAAACAGCATTTTACACGGTTGACGACTTCTTTAAAAGTGAAAAGAAATGTTATTTAAATAACTACGGACGCAATGTAATTTAATTTAATATTTCTTAAATCTTTATATATCTAATTTATGAATTAATTAATTATTTGTAAATTATTGATTATTATGATTATTTTTAACATGAAATTCTTGACTGACTTATAATTATTCACACTGTTATCAATAAAATTGTTTATCTGTTAGCTGAATATGAAAATACGGAATAATTTCTCATCTTCACAAACACAATCCCATATTACAATGTTGATGTATTGTGATATAATCTTTAAACTTCTTAAGGCGCGGTCTGATCACGATTTCAATTTCGTTTTTCACCCGCTTACGCCATAATCTATTTGCTATCTAAAACGGCTTTGTTTAAAGTCGAAAATCGTATATCATCGTATTTGATGATTATGATGACTTTGTGCTTGTGTTTATATTATTTTGAGGGTTTTTATTTAATTTATCAAAATATATAAATGAATTTCAACAATTAACTGGTTAAAGTTTTAAAAGACTAGTCTGGCTATATAATTCGTACAAAAAAATATGTTGTTGTCGCTGAAAAATCAGAGTTCTTCAATTCAGAAGCTATTTTTATTGCGCAATTTGTAATATGTTTTTTTAAGAGTCTAGACAATTTTTCAAAATTTTATTCGGTTAAAATTATTACCAAGGGGTTTTTTCTACTTGTAGTATTTTTTTTATCTGATCAACTAATTTTGTCACGTCACACAAAGCGTTTAAAAACACTTCTTTTGGTTAATTTTGCGATTGTACCGCGTCTTAAGATTTTACATTACCATCGCGTGAAATAATTTAATCTAATTCATTACAGAGTCAAACCATGTTCACTGTTGGCAACACTTTGAAATTTTACACGTCTTTTGAACCTGAAGATTCATATTCCAACCTGCCTACTCGAGCAGAATAATAACGAGATCTGACAATAAACAAGTATTATTCAATTTTACAATAAAGCCTTAAGACAATCGTTTCTGTAGAACGTAAGTTAAATAAAACATGTTATGAAGAAAATCTGGCAACCCCTTTTTGACTTTTTCATAATCAGCCTTTTAATAGTCCACTGCTGGACTTTTAGCCTACCCTCGAACAGGTGATTGGGCCATATCCACCACGCTGGCCCAGTGCGGATTGGTGGATTCACATACGCCATTGAATTTCTTCTCCGTACGTATGCAGGTTTCCTCACGATGTTTTCCTTCACCGAAAAGAAAGTGGTATGAAGATCCGTACATAAACTCCAAAGAGCTCATTGGTACGGGCCCGGGGTTTGAACCCGCGACCTCACGCTTTCAAATCTAGCGATCTCCCAAATGGGCTACCACGGCTTTGACTTTTTAGTTCACCTAAATTTTTCACAAATAGGCAATGATCTTATAATTATGACTCATTCCGGAGAGGTTGGCAGGAGGTGGCGGAGGACCGAGATTTGTGGAAGGAAGTGGAGGGGACCTTTGCCCAGCAGTGGGACAGTATCATCATCATCATCATCAGCCCTGAGTGACCCACTGCTGGGTATAGGCCTCCCTTTGTTTATGCCACTCTCCCCGGTCTCTCGCTATTCGCATCCACTCGTTCCCGACAGTATATACAATCTGGGCGTCTTCAAATCACGAGTGAATCGGTTCCTCCTAGGCAAGCGTGCTACAACGTAGACCGCATCATCGCTTAACATCAGGCGTGATGGTGGTCAAACGCAAGCCTAATATTTATTTAAAAAAAAAAAAAAAAACTGATGTCCTCAGTAAAAAAAAACTATTTCTTCTAGGATATCATATCATGTCAATGAATACTTTTTTTGGGGTGCAGCTTGGTGGGGGCGCGTTTCAGGCGATGTTATTTTTTTATTTAAAATAGGGTAAAAATACCCAGTGTTTTTTATTTTAGTTTGCTTGCTTTCGACTGCCATGTTGCCTATGCGGTCTATGATGGAGCACGCTTGCTTAGAAGAAACTGGTTCATTCGTGATTTGAAGACACCCAGATTGTTTATTTTCAATGAGCTTGATAGAAAACAGTAACCCTGTATAGTTACGAATTAATCCTTACTAATGTTATAAAAGCGAATGTAACTCTGTCTCTCTGTCTGGTTGTTTGTTCGCTTTTCACGACTAAACGGCTAAGCCGATCTTAACGAAATTTGGCAGGGAGATAGTGAGCATCATGAAGACGGACACATGGTACTTTTCCCCAATTGTTTTTAGGGAAAACTGGAAAATCGCTGGTAGCACCGCGGGATTCAACTAGTAACTTAATAAATTAAAAACTTGCTAACAAGGTCGAAATTAACACTAATAGGCATGATGACAAAAAAAATATATTACCTCATAAAAAAGCTGATCTTAAATATAGCACATCAACGCAAACAAAATAATAATTATGTAGTTCAAAAATAAATGAGATATAAGCATTTTAATTTCATGCTAGACAGAGAGCGCACAATACTGAGCCGTGACGTCACGCCTCAGGCGCGCCATACATATGCTATACTAACACACGCTTTGCTAGAAAGGGATAGACCATCCCCTCTCTATCCCCACCTAAAACTTTAAACACTCATATCTCAGATATTTATCAGTTAATTTAAATTATTTTTTCAGTATGTAATGTATTCAGTTATATTAATTGCTAAGCCGGTTATTTGTAATAAATTAAACATTAGTCATCATGCCTATTACTGACCTTGATAATCATTAATTTTCATTAATAAACCTTTTGAAACTTTTTGCTCGCAGTTTGCGGAAGGCCTCTTTATAAAATATAGCTTACATGAAGTAATAAGTATTTAATTAGCCATTCCTATAAATCAAGAAATGAGATATTAATTGACATTTCAATCGTTTAGGCCCGCTTCCTCGGTGTTTACATTAATCAGGCCACGAGTAAACTGTAGTAGTATTGTAAGGTTCTGTTTACACGAGGCTGGTTAATGTGCTGATGAATTTGTAATAGTAAAAAAATTGTGTATCATTATTTTATGTTAATAATTCGCTTAACATCAGACGTGGTGGTGGTCAAACGCAAGCCTATTATTTATATTTTAAAAAAATTATAGGAAGTAGTAATTTTTTTTTAATACTCATTTAATTTACTTTTGGGAACCAACTCACTTGATGGAAAGCGATGTTGTGGCCGAAGATGGGGGAAGCAGACCTAGGTACTTATGCACTCTGGCTTTGAATACTCACAGGGTCGCAGGTTACAGTTTTCAGGAAGAAGTTAGTGATCAGAGATCTTCCTGAAGCACTGATTACTGTAACGACTCTTTCACAAACACGAATAGGTACTACAAATTCTAAACATGTAGGTGTATGTGCAGTGTGATAAAAATAGTCTACTAAAATGTTTGAAATACGTAAAAGAATTCATGTTTTTTTTTAAGTTAAATCTCAAAAGACAAAAAAATAACAAAATAATTAAATATCACCGTTTTCTGCGTAATTCGGTAGAAACTCGTATATTTTCGCCGTTAACCATTCACCAGTAATTCGTTCGTTAACCATCGCTTTGACATTTAATCGTCGGTTAAGGGGAGTGTCCGGCGCCTTTGAACTTTACGCTTTCGTACGCCAATTTGAACTGGAGCCACTCGATACTTTCGAAGGTTAATCAAAACTTAAACGTCGTTTTGACCGCGATTTAAGGTAAATTTTAATGAGTTAAAAATTTGTGGAATCGTTGCAAAAAATACTACCTAGTTAACTGTTAGAGACCGAAATAATTTACTAAACTCGGTCCAAGAATTTTTTGCTCTGACAGCTGCAACAATATTATTAAAAGTTTTTTAACGTTTTATTTAAATATTTAGGGTTAGCTTTTTACAATGTTATTGAAGCTGACAGATCAAATGAATGCTTGATTCCGTCCAAGCATTCAGCATTTTTGTTAGGGTTCCGTACCCAAAGGGTAAAAAAGGGACCTTATTACTAAGCCTACGATATCTGTCTGTCTGTCTCTCTGTCCGTCCGTCCGACCGTCTGCCCTACCTTTAAACGGGTGTATCTTTCGAACCGTAACAGCTCTAATGTAAAAACGGTAATATGTACAAGCGTCAATCTTGGCAAGATTATAGTACACACTCTAAAGTATAACAACAAAAATAAATAATGGCTAAGTACGAGTCGGTGACAAGTTTCTTGTTCATTACCAAGTTATAGCTGGTAATTTCATTATTGAATTTTGTGGTGGTACGGAACCCACAGTGCGCGAGCCCGACTCGCACTTGGCTGGTTTATTTAACATGTTTAACAACTTATTTTATTTAATTCACTGTTCAGTGCAGGTACCTACTGCAGGTGCATAAATACACGAACGTATATGCATAGTTACTTGGCGACAAGCTTCTGCATTCATAAAGATAACGCGTGATTATTTTATTTGTTATTAAGTTCTTAGTGATGCAATAATAATGATTATCAGTAATTATGAAAAAGGAGAAAAAAATATTAGCTGATGTTACTTACTTTTATTACCTTCTAAAAAAAGGTGATCACACTGCACTGTAGCAAAGTGCGACAACCTCATCAACCCTTTAACCTCCACACTGAACGACAGACTGCCTTCTGCATCCACAGGATTCCCGTGGGTCTCACAATCGACAACCTGAATGTGTAGACTTGTTTTTTTTGGTTTGTTTGTAATAGTCTAAATACGGGTTTAAGGGAAAGAACCATTGGAAAAGTTCCACAGGAAAATGGAACATGCCGAAAAAATAAAAAAAAAAATTTTCTATGAGGTTTTTGTATGAATTTAAGACCACTACTCAAAAAAGGGCCAGGACAACGTTTGTCAGGTCAGCTTGAATATTATTATTTTAATGAAAGTAAAAAAAAATGGGCCGTTCCATTTGACTGCCGAAAGCGGATTATTGGACAAAAAGTCCTAAAATTCTCTTATTCCAAATACAAATATAATTTACAAATTCCCTTTGACATACATTATCACATGCAATAAATACAAATACAAAAAACTAATTAGGTAATTACAAAGCCTTATTATATAGTTATTTACTATCAATGAATCATACTATCGCGATTCGCGGCTCCCTTTAAATATGATCTATCAAGAAGTGAGAACAAAGTAATTACCACCTTAAACGACTTCATAATGACCTCAATGGTCACCATTTAGCCCGCCGCGACCGCATCTGTCAATGTCAAGTTTGACACTGACAGCTGCAACCTTGTCCGCCTTGTTCTGTCATTATGACACGTTTTGAAATTATAATATAATGCGTAGTGGATTTTAATGATGTTAAAATGAGACGTTTATGTCAATGGCCAGTAATAGCTGGAGAGTTTATGACTCATAATGTGATCGTTTTTTTGTTATAATTAATTTATAATAAGCAGGGTAATTTGAAAAGATTGCTAAATATTATAATACTGTAATATTTAAGAAAGTTCCTGTTTCAAGAACAACTAACTTTTTGAAGTTATACTTCTTATGCGACTTGCAACAAGGTTACGTTAAACGTTTAACGCTACCGTGGAGGGGGAATTTTTCTTTCTCGTATGGTTGCGAAATGTGTATCCTTTTTTCGCGCTGCGACTAGCAGTAGTGTAATGGTGTTGCTAATGGATTGAGAAGCCTAAGGAGCTAGGTTCGAATCTTGATAAAAGCGTGTTTTTAAATTGTTGATATTTTTGCCCTAGTTATAATTTTAGGGCTCCTTGTTAAAGTTAACATTTTGTAAGTAAAACTGCATCTAATTAAAATAAACAAACCATTATACTTTTTTGGTGTTGCAAGCTGTCCATGCTATTTTTATACCCATTCATAAAAATTATACGATCTCACCTACAATCCAATGTGTCGACACTTCACCAACACCAACAAAAGACGCCTCCCAATTACGTCGCATGCCCATACAAGCTCCATACAATTATTACCAAATGAGGTACACAATTGCATACCCTTACATCAAGTAAATACCTCAGCCCCAAAAATTTACTATCTTCCCAATTAAACACCCTAATGAGATCTATAAATGGAGATAATTATTACTTGATATTTTTATGAAAGCTCTAATTGTCCGTTTTTTTCGATAAAATTTGTGACTTTTATCGATAATAGCGCATCACTATATTTTAATGAGATTGTTGTCAGCTGTAAAAAGTTTAGTGTATTTTTTGGGGAAGTAAACGATGTATTGTTTCGGTGTTTAAAAAGGAAGTTTGTGTTTTTGTTACTGTGTTATTTTTTGGTTTGTGATACGTGACGGAGGCAGTAATGGAAACATTAAACAAACATTTGAGTTCTTGGCATCCTACAGAATATTTAATTGGAGAAAATATTACACAAGAAAACGTGTAAGTAATATTTTTTGTTATTTACTTACAGACTAATTATTTGAATTCTTATCACAGTAACAGCGACGTCAAGGCGCCAAAATTTATAAACTGCACTACAATATTGACATGAAAATATTTTGTTTTGATGTCATCATACTTAATTATTAAAAATGCAAAAAGTTTGTTGGTTCGTTTGTTCCTCTTTCACGCAGCAACAGCGCAACGGATCGACCTGATTTTTTGCATGCGTATAGTTCAAGGGCAGGAGAGTGACATAGACATAGTTTTCATCATCATCACCATTTTTCATCACCTCGCGGGTGAAACTGCAGGGCACAGCTAGTATATTATATTTCTTTCAGTGATTAAGTATATGATTATAATAGACAGTAAGATAATGGTCTAATCAGTTTCTCGTTTAACTATATAAATTAATGATGTGTAATATAAGTAAGTTATAGACCATATTTTTATCAATTGTATAATAAATAATTTTGATTTAATAACAGTGCAGCTATTTAAATTATTTTCATAATTGTAATGACGCAAAAAAAATGCTGCATTGCAAGCTCAAGCAATTATTTCATATCGTTCGTCATAATCATAATAAAGGTAAAAAAATACGAAAAAGAAACGATATTTGACGTATTATTTAATTTAGTTACACAGTTTTAAGTTAACGTTAACCGTAGTAGTTTTTGTGGAACCCGCCCTTTTTGCGTAATGTCACTTTTGACAACTCGTTGACAGTTCAAAAATCGAAGATTAAAAATAGCGACCAGATGTTAATCTACTGTTTAGCATACAATGGAAGTTGATTCCTAAAAAACTACTCTAAAATGGCTATCTAAAATCTGTAATAACATATAGACAGTTTCTCATTATGAGTATACCGCCTGAAGGCTCATCCACACATAATAGATCAGTGGAAATCGCACACTGTGCGTTTCACACGATCCTTCTTGCCTCATACCTGCAAAATGTGGAATGAGCTACCTTCTATATACGATGTTTCCGAGAAGCCACAACATGGGGTTCTTCAAAAGGCGAGTTAATCGAGTTCTAAAGGGTCGGCAACGTATTTGTGATGCCCCGGGTGTTACAAGTATCCATAGGCGACGGTGACTGCTTAACATCAGGCAGCCCGTCTGTTTGTTTGCCACCTATGGCATAAAAAAAAAAATACTCTAAAAATGGTCTAAGGCACTTTTCTACTAACTGAATCACAACAAAAATATACTCTATTTCGTCGTGATAAGGCTCGGAGTTTTATTTATATATCTTTATCCATATTGAGTTTCCTTCCCAATAATTGACCAAAATAATTTTACCTACTTTAAAGAAAAATTATCTGTAGATGTAAGATCAGGATATGGTGGTATTGCGAACAGGATATGCGAATGCGTTATGAATGCTTATCTTCACAGATTAAAAAACGTCGTATTGATAGAAGGGATCACTCACTTAGAGGCAAAATGCCTAATTTATGTGAAAGACAATTCAATGCCTATTTTGTGAAAAATACAGGGTGTAAGGGGAACACTCTCGAAGCCAAAAGAAGGTAATTGTACTCATCATTATAAACCACTTTTAGTATGGGACCAACCTTGAAATCGCGAAAAAAATTATCAGCTGTTCCATACATTTTGTCAGATTCATTTGGTAGGTAGATACTTAGGTAATGTGTATTTCTTTTTCGTTTAATTTTTAATAATTTGTTGTGGCCCACTACTGGGTTGAAGTTTCTTTTATTTCTCCGACTAGTATCTTAGAATAAGTTAATCTAAGACTAGTATACTTTATATCATATACTTTTAGTACATATGGTACTGAGACGTGGTCCTTAACTGTTGGCCTTTTGGAAAAACTCAGAGTCACACAGCGGCCAATGGAGAGAGCTATGCTCGGAGTTTCTTTGCGCGATAAAATCCGAAACGTGGATATGCGCCAAAGAACCAGAGTCACCGACATAGCTGTTAAAATTTGCAAGTTGAAGTGGCAATGGGCAGGCCACATCGCTCGAAGAACCGATAACCGATGGGGAAGAAAGGTTCTGGAGTGGAGACCACGAACCGGAAGACGCAGTGTAGGGAGGCCTCCCACTAGATGGACCGACGACATAGTGAGAGTCGCTGGCATCCAGTGGATGCAAAAGGCAGGCTGTCGTTCAGTGTGGAGGTTAAAGGGGGAGGCCTATGTTCAGCAATGGACGTATGTATAATGTATAATGTTATGATACATAAGCATCGATTCTGATGTACTCTAAACTAAACTAAATTTGACAGCTCTAAAATTTTTGCCATCCTTCTCTTACATATTAAAATGAAAAGAGAGGCAGATAATTTTAGTCCTGTCAGATTGGTTTCGTTTAGTGATTACGCCAGTAGGGACATTTTGCCATTGTGCAACTTGCCACAGTGATAGCTACGAACATGGAAAAGGAAGACCTAACAAAGCTGGTCCCATAAAGTCGATCATATCTGGACATGCTTGAGCTTTGACTCTTCCCCTTATGATATAACACACACAAACATGGAAATGCATACTAATATGCAATGCATAATCACATTGTCTAGATAGTGGTCATCACGCACTAAACGGTTAAAACCGCAAAATAAACACCATTAATCCGTTGACGTCATTTACGCTGCCCACTTGCGCCGATCGGATGAAGTTAAGAATGGATGACGGTAATCTAGACGACTCACTGCTTTACTCAAAGTGAAGTGAAGCCGTGGGCTTTACGCCAGTGGAATGAACGCAAATGGATGCGAGTTTCGGGCATACTTGGGCTGCGCAGCGTGACGCCAAATGACGTGAAATAGATTATGGGCAATGAATTTCGTGTTATCGCGCCAAATGACCCCAAAATCTAATTGTGGTTGTTTATGACGCCATTTTCCGCGATGGACTGACCGTGCGTGCTCAACTTTATATGGATAAATTCTGGTAAATTTTACTACAGTTAAATTCTCGAACACCCGTAGAATATGCCAAAATAAAGTTTATTTCTAAATAGATAGAGATAAAAGTCGTATTTCTTCACATTAGCACATAATAGATAATTAATAGTACAAATATCAATAGTATTAATTAGATGAAGTGATTCTAAGTAGTTATGGCTTTGAAGGATGATTATCATGTCGATTTGGTCTGTGTAGTACACAATGACCCGAAATGATTTAAATTCATAGACGCAAGTAGCAACGTTTTTGGCGTAACAATCGACGATGACGAATTTATGAATGGCGTTATGTTTATAGGCCAATCCTTATGGATAGGGAATATGGACGTAAGTGCCTATAACGAGTAAGTACTTACGTCTTAGGTTAATTTTCCACAGGTTACGCAAATATGGTCGTAGGTTATGCATAAAGACGTAATATATAGTCTATATTTCTACAACAATAAGGTCCCAGGATATCAGTGAAGGCCCATACCAAACGGCTTTTTCTACCTTTCTAACACAGAAATTCTACCTACACGGATGCGCCAAAAGTCAAACGAGCACTCATTGTGGCCGCTTTCAAACCAAGTGAAATAAAGAAAGTGATTACAGACAGAACGCCGCATTTGGTCACCGATAGGCCCTGGGGCGCAAACAGTTTACTAACAATTATCTTGAAGATATTGGCGCGGATGCGGTTGCGGTCACGGATATATTTTTAAGTCCCGATGTAAACAGAGGAGTGTTATTGTGTGTCTAACTGTGGCTTCTTAGCTCTTAAACTGATTTTGATTAAGTTATTTTGTTGTTTGAAAGACTCGATCGAGAGTGTTATTAATTATGATTCATGAAAATTCTATTCAGCCATTTAAAGATAATCAGCTCTTTTATAGGGGGTTTTATTTTTTTAGATTTATGCTTGTATAATATGATGGTAAGCAACGGATAGTCAGTCAGTAATCAGTGTTCGCGAGATCCATTTCAGATGGACGTTACAGTGTAGGTCCTGGTTTTTATGGTTAACTTGCTAAACGTTTTTTTAAGCACAGCTCACCAGATGTTAAGTCACAGAATGAGAACTGGTTCTCAAGTGATGTTGCCTGAACAAACTATTTTGTTTGCATATTATGTAATTCACATACGTACGATCTTTGGTTATTATGACCCTCATTGGGTACCTACCTATGGCAACAAAGTACGGAGTGGATCGATTTGTTCCAAAATAGATTTGTTTTTAAGGTATTCGTTTATTTTAGGGTTTAGTAATATTTCGCGAGCTGTTTGTTTTTAGGGTTATAGCAAATTAATGCTCATTACCTATGTATTTTATTTGTACTGGTTTGAATTACTTTTAATAAATAATTATAATATTAGTCTTATGCTAACCAAATGATGAGTAATGAACAGCTAAATAAAAATAGAGTTTAGTATTCATCCATAAAGAACGCGGCTTGCGGCGATAAAAGTCAGAAAATAAGTTGACCGCAACCGCCATCGCGGCACCGCAGCGGTTGCTTCCTATCTTTCACCTTTATGCTCGCCTTGTACAGGTTATAGTGCATTGTCTACCACAATAAGGCTTGGATCAGCTTTCACGAGCTTAGCTTTTTAGTTTAATTGGATAAAATAAGTAATTCTAAGGATCTTAACGAGAGATAAAGTAAATTGAATAAGAATGTGAAGGAGAAATTTGGTAATCTTAAGTAGTGATGGCTCGGAGGCATACGTAACTACTTTAATAATATCAAGCAATATGAGCGTAGTGCAAATCGCCTTACAAACAGTAATAATTATGTTGTATCCACATGTTAATGACTTGTGGTCTGTAAATGTTCTCTAAATTTTCAGCTTACAATAATACTTGCGCTTTCTGTGAAGGAATACATAGTGAGGAATCATAGCATTCCTTCTTAAAACACTTTCTTCCCTTCACTTGTGGCAGTTCCTAAAACACGTCTTTCAGTTCCTGAAATACTTCACTTATGTCAGTTCCTAAAACATAATATAGGCATTCTTCCCTTCACTTAAGGCAGTTCCTTAAACATTTTCTTCACTTCACTTGTGGTAGTTCCCGGAACATTTTTTTCATCTTTTTTCTTTTTTGACCATTTTATGGACCCAAAATAGTATTATTGTAGTGTGCACTCACGCTCGCTTGTGAGTTTCATAAAGCTTTTTATAGGAAAAAATCACATTCATTCATTTACGAGACTGGCAGTGGCAGTTTCCTGCACTGGCAGTTTCCTTATTAAAGTTTAAAGAGTTACTTGCCTACTTGGCTAGCTAGCTTTGTTTTTTTTTACTTCGGACTAGGCTAACGTTTGACCGCGATGACCGATTTTTCGTGGTCATAAAACTAAATATTCTAAATGTAACTTATTCGGAACTGGCCATAGTTTAGTGCCTAGTCAATCGCCTTTACGTAGCCGGATAGATACTAGCAAGCCTAGGGCAGCATGGGCCGTGCACAAATTGTCCTTGTAGCGTTTTTACTCACGCTTAGACGCGACAGAGCTAGAATATGGATAATATTATAGATATGTCTGTCTCTTACTGGCGAAAAAAAAAGATGGAAAGACAATATGTCCACGGTCTGTCCTAGGCCTGCTGTATATATCTATACTAATATTATAAAGAGGAAAGATTTGTTTGTTTGTTTGTTTGTTTGCATTGAATAGGCTCCGAAACTACTGAACCGATTTGAAAAATTCTTTCACTGTTGGGATGCTGCACTATCCCCGGTTGACATAGGTTATATATCCCGGCTTCGCCCGTGCGGCCTACTAGTGGCTTATAAGTTAGTGTGGTTAAGACCTTACAGAGTCTGCAGTATTATGCAAGGTACTTACCATAAAGTGAAACAAAGAAATGCGATAAAAAAAGCTTTTAAAGCATTACATAAAGAAAGAAAACTCAATCATGTCAGGTGCAAGATTGCGCCTTATTTCTCATAGATTAAAATCTTATTGTCTTTTGAAATAATGAAATTACTTACTCTTGCTCTTAAAAATTATATGATTTAGTTCAATTCTCTATTGTTTTTGAATTTCTCACGTGTTTCGCAGAAATTAGCGGTTTTTAATTGGTTTGTAATTCAATAATTGAAATAATGAATGGGTTTTTAGTGAGGGGTTTTCTGATGTGTTTTCACACAATTTTATAACGGGAAGTTTTAGAAATAGCTACCTACTTCTGTATTGCAACATACCTACTTTAAAATTATACGTGTCAAAATTTTTCCTGGCTGACGCAGTAAAAAAAAAACAAAAATGAATTGAAAAAAAAAAAAAAAAAACGATTGGTCATAGAAAACTTTTTAATTATTCACAGGGTATTTTTCTTCAAAAATGTTAAAAATGTGTGAAAGACATCAAAGCGACGAAAGGATTTTCGATTTTTTTTACGACGAGCCCTAGCGTACAAATTCGTGAGCATTTACTGAATCTCGGTCCAAGCATTTATTAGCCGTGATAGCTGCAAAACAACATAACAACGACAACAAAATAATATGGTAAAAAAACGAATGAAAACCACGAATTCTAAACATCACATTCGCTAGGTTTTTGAACGTGTAAGCTTCTAATATACTCGATATACTTACTTCAGTGAAGTATTAAAAGTAAATGTTGTTATTCAGCTTTTTACAATGTTATTGCAGTTGTCAGATCAAATAAATGCTTAGACCGAGTTTAGTAGAGTCTATAAAATACAGTAGTCATTTTTAAACTTTCGCCATTTGAACACATGTTTTAAATGTTAAGACCCAATAAGTCTCGATAAACATTTAAAACATAAATAAAATACAGCTTAAAGTATTTTATACACCCTTTCTAACTAACTAACTAACTCGACTGCCCCGCTGGCTCAGTTGGTAGTGAACCTATCTTCTGTGCTTGGGGGCGTGGGTTCGATTCCCATCTAGGACAAACATTTGTGTGATGAACAGTTGTGTTTGTTCTATGTCTGGGTGTTAATATCTATTTAAGTATGTATTTAAAAATATACATGTACGTATATCAGTTTCTGGCAGCCATATTACAAGCTTTGCTTAGTTTGGGGTCAGATGACCGTGTGTGCAAAAATGTCCCAGATATTTATTTATTTATTTAACTAATAAACTCTAACTAATAGTATATTCATATTAATTAATGTGCAAACAGTACCACATATTTTACTAATTATTACCATTTAAAGAACTAATTATAAAAATGTTACGCATAGCTACAGCGCGTTCTAAGACATCTGGGATTCCGTTTCATAGTACCGGAAACTGATTGGCATTCCGAACGCACTTCCTGTGACGTCATGCCACAGATTAATGAGTAAGTTATTGCGGTTAGGTCAATAATAGTTTTAAAAAGGGTTAGGTTAAAGTTATGATTGAACATCATGTTGATTGGTAAGTGCTTATTTCGACCGGGGAACTTCCAATGTTCGTGACGCTACTTGCTTTGATGATGACGTAAAACTAGTCACGTAGGCATTGATTAACAAACAGTAAAAGTTGAAACTGAAAAAAGTACATAATTCACGAAAAAAATGTCCTTGGTTTATGTATATACATTTTAGACACATTTTAGATAATGTTATATAGTCAATCAAAAATTTCACGACCGGCCTGATTTGAACCTGCGACATCTGGTTTTACGCCCCAAGAACACAATTTACTCTAAAAGCAAGTAGCTTTGATGATGACGTAAAACTAGTCACGTAGGCATTGATTAACAAACAGTAAAAGTTGAAACTGAAAAAAGTACATAATTCACGAAAAAAATGTCCTTGGTTTATGTATATACATTTTTAGACACATTTTAGATAATGTTATATAGTCAATAAAAAATTTCACGACCGGCCTGATTTGAACCTGCGACATCTGGTTTTACGCCCCAAGAACCCAATTTACTCTAAAAGCAAGTAGCTTTGATGATGACGTAAAACTAGTCACGTAGGCATTGATTAACAAACAGTAAAAGTTGAAACTGAAAAAAGTACATAATTCACGAAAAAAATGTCCTTGGTTTATGTATATACATTTTTAGACACATTTTAGATAATGTTATATAGTCAATAAAAAATTTCACGACCGGCCTGATTTGAACCTGCGACATCTGGTTTTACGCCCCAAGAACACAATTTACTCTAAAAGCAAGTAGCTTTGATGATGACGTAAAACTAGTCACGTAGGCATTGATTAACAAACAGTAAAAGTTGAAACTGAAAAAAGTACATAATTCACGAAAAAAATGTCCTTGGTTTATGTATATACATTTTTAGACACATTTTAGATAATGTTATATAGTCAATAAAAAATTTCACGACCGGCCTGATTTGAACCTGCGACATCTGGTTTTACGCCCCAAGAACCCAATTTACTCTAAAAGCAAGTAGCTTTGATGATGACGTAAAACTAGTCACGTAGGCATTGATTAACAAACAGTAAAAGTTGAAACTGAAAAAAGTACATAATTCACGAAAAAAATGTCCTTGGTTTATGTATATACATTTTTAGACACATTTTAGATAATGTTATATAGTCAATAAAAAATTTCACGACCGGCCTGATTTGAACCTGCGACATCTGGTTTTACGCCCCAAGAACCCAATTTACTCTAAAAGCAAGTAGCTTTGATGATGACGTAAAACTAGTCACGTAGGCATTGATTAACAAACAGTAAAAGTTGAAACTGAAAAAAGTACATAATTCACGAAAAAAATGTCCTTGGTTTATGTATATACATTTTTAGACACATTTTAGATAATGTTATATAGTCAATCAAAAATTTCACGACCGGCCTGATTTGAACCTGCGACATCTGGTTTTACGCCCCAAGAACCCAATTTACTCTATAAGCAAGTAGCTTTGATGATGACGTAAAACTAGTCACGTAGGCATTTAAGCTATAACAATTTGTATTAATGATATTAATTTTAAATTACACATATTAGAATAGAAACAAAAATAAAACCTAAAACTACTTACATTGATTATTACTACTGCGTAGGCATTGATTAACAAACAATAAAAGTTGAAACTGAAAAAAAGTACATAATTCACGAAAAAAATGTCCTTGGTTTATGTATATACATTTTTAGACACATTTTAGATAATATTAATAGTCAATCAAAAATTTCACGACCGGCCTGATTTGAACCTGCGACATCCGGTTTTACGCCCCAAGAACTCAATTTACTGAGCAACGGTCGTTCTCCTTTCGGCCTCCAAATTCGCTAGTGTTGCAGGTGTCCAAAGGCGGCGGTTTCTGCTTACCATCAGACGGACCGCAAGCTTGTTTGCAGCTCTTTTAATAATAATAAAAGTTTCCTATTTCGTTATAACAATGCACATAATCAACCAACCCTTTCAACCGACCCTTTTGGAGGTCTTTGTGCGGCCTATGTCCAGCAGTGGACGTCCTACGGCTGAAATGATGATGATGATTACACATAACATACCTAAGTTTAAGGCTTTATGCTATACCACTAAGGCAAGGCATGCTTTAGGGGTAGCAATGAGGAAATGGAACTAAAAAAAATTTCAACGGACGGTTGTCAGATGTGCTCTAAAAATTTCACGGTGGTTTCCTTATTTACCTGTACCGATAAGTTGGTCGTACTGAGCCCTATTTCCGCTACAATGTGTTGACCTGACTTGTACTTTACTATTCGAAATGTCAAGGTCAAGGACACTTCGTATCAAGTTCGTTATTAATAATTACTTGCAATTAATGCTGCAATTACACGGCGGATGCTTTGCAGTGCTGGTTGCACTGTTTTTGGCATTATTTCACAATAATGCGGCCTTTTTGCAGACCTTGCTTCAATTGCTAAACTTTTTGATAATTCTGCTGATAAATTAGCTTCTATGATTACTTAAACGTCTCTACATATTATATTGCTTTCCGCGGCTGTCTGTATATCTGCTAACTCCTCCTAAACCACGCAACGGATTTTGATGCGATTTTTACCATCAGTTAGATATTTTATTACGGAAGGTTAATATATATAATAAAACAAACCCGTGTGAAGCCGGGGCTAGTCGTTAGTATCATTATAATTATAAACACACGCCAAGTGCAAGTAGCATTCGAAGATTCCGTACCCGTGTGTTTTATTTTACAATACTTGAGCGAAGTACGAGTATTCGATATGTAAAATATGCATTGAATTCTGTAAAAATTTCAATTTTTTTTTAAGCATATGTGGTAAACAAGCTACGGGCCACCTGATGGTAAGTGGTCACCGCTACCTATAGACAACTACAATACCTGGGGCATTGTCAGCGCGAGCCAGTTGCCTACCTTTGAGGACTTCAAAGGTTTATATTTCGTTACGTTTTTTACGCATCAAATACTTACATTTCGCCCACAGTATTGTAAAATAAAACTCTTATATATATACTCTCTTAGCGTAACGTATTTTTTTTTATAAAAATTACTTCAAGCATGTTTGCGGTCAGCCTACAACACTAGCTTAAAAAGAATTGGACACAGTCGTGAGGCGTATTTTAACCACGAACTGCAATAACCAGGCTCATTAGTTCATTTTCAGAAGTTAATTTACCATAATTATGTGAATGTTATTGAAACATTTTACTGTGGTGGACTCGGCCTTCGTTGCTTGAGCTTGAACTATTTGGTGTCTTTAGTAGCTTGTATTTTTATTCTACAGGAAAATTGTTACTTTAGTCTTGATTAGAAATATTAGGTCATTGTTTGTAAGTTGTAATTTATTGTCAGTTTTCCTTAAACTTCACTTAGGTACTAAACATTTCTTAACATACGAGCTACTTGCTTGTATGTTAAGTAATATGAGTATTCTGCTCCTAGTGTCAGAAGATGGAGAAATGCAAACTCTTCAAACACAAGTAATCTGCATCATCATCATCAGCCAGAAGACGTCTACTGCTGAACATAGGCCTCCCCCTTTAACCTCCACACTGAACGACAGCCTGCCTTTTGCATCCACTGGATGCCCGCGACTCTCACAATGTCGTCGGTCCATCTAGTGGGAGGCCTCCCTACGCTGCGTCTTCCGGTTCATGGTCTTCACTCCAGAACCTTTCTTCCCCATCGGTTATCGGTTCTTCGAGCGATGTGGCCTGCCCATTGCCACTTCAACTTGCAAATTTTAACAGCTATGTCGTGAATCTTCATTCATTCATTCATGATGATGAATGAATGAATGAAGTCGTCAAAAACTAGAGCAGATTAGGTACCTTGTGTTTGAAGAATTTGCATTTTCTGACACGACGGCGAATAGTCTGCTCTATCGTCAAAAGACACGGATTCGTCAAACATAAGCGACGACGATGTTTGGTTAGTCAGTGACTCCACATTGACAAGATTATAATTAATGAGATCTTTACGATATTTTTGATGAGAATCATTAATCAACCTGTCCATAAAACCAGTAAAACACCTGTCATCAACTCTTGTACAATTAATAATCATCGAGTAGTCAAGACCAATCAATTGTGCCTTTTTAAAGGACAGTGCGGAAGTTTCTAGTGATGAGTGGATTAATTGATCTTAGGTTATGGTCATCGTCCGAGATCATCAATCTATGGATAAAACTCTTTTATCTATATCTACAGGGTGTAACATAACAAATCCATTTCCTAAAAGTTTAAGAGAAAATTTTCATTTTTCATATGTCAATAAACATGCTTTAGATTAATTTAAATTAATAAAATTAAAAAAGAAAGTAAAGAAGAAAGAAAGGAAGAAAGATAGAAAGGAAAATATTTATTTATGACAGAAACAAAAGAAACATTGACATTACGAGTTAAAAACAATAAAATTATGGTTTCTGTCACAAGTGTGTGCCAACTCAGCGTAATGCTGGTTGTAAACAACCAGCGCTGGTCTTCCATTGCAACCACAAACCTAGAGATATAGGTCTGTGGTTGGAACCGACAGATGACGTCAGCACGTCAGACAGCAGGTGTACGTTGCTAATGATTACTAAAACTTTTTAAATCGTATTCACGTAGGAGGTTTTTTTATAAGAGGAATAATGACAAGTACAGAAATATTAACAAGTTCTAAAACCAACTAACCTAGAGAATAATTTTATTAAGGATATAATTGTACACATTTTTTTAAACCTAACTGTATGTATTAGAAATTAGAACTAAATTAAACTGTCTACTATAAATAAAAAACAGCATTGAGGTCGCTGTCTTCGGGAAAGGTGCCCAAAAAGCTCGTATTTACTAGATGTATGGTTCTAAAAAATATAGCTACACCCTGTATTTTTAATCTATCTTATGTATCGATCGGTAATGTACGGATTGCCAAACGACCGACCATGACCGCTGATCGGGCGCAGAATTTGATTCGTGATTAATTAGCAACTTTTTGTTTTATTTCTGATAGCTTTTTGTTTTCTGAGTCATTGGATTAGTCATCAGATTAGGTTTAGAAATGATTATCTACATCAGATAACTATACATACTTATTTTTATGCTGTCTATACGTAAATGTAGAGATCACAAACGGTCTGAACGACTGCATAATTTATAACAAAAAATCATTTGTGTGGATGTCTGATAGAAAATATTTAGCATTTGTTTCTCTGACTAGGCTAAACGAGTTGGTAGTTGATAGCCACTATTTCTAATTACAAAACAAAAATGGTACCTTGATAAAATAAATTTTTGACGTCGTCCTCTAAACGAAAACCGATGGTCATTATTTAAAATTTTTATCTTCTGCTACCCAAAGTAAAATATATATTATAAAAAATCATTCTCAATAAAGGTAGGTAACATTCTCACGCGATTATTTATAAATAAATTATTGCAGTTTCAATTCCGCTTAAAATCGACGCCTCGAGCGAAGAGCCTTCACGGTCGTCGACTCGATAAGGATCGATTATAATAATCGATTAAGAGGCGTGCATAATCGATGCGTTAGAATCGATTCAATGCAATCGAATCTTGTACCTGTCGTCACTTTCGCTGGGTGAAGTGAGCGGAGTGTCTTACAGAACAGAGTAGAAATTGTGCAGAAAGTTGGTTGTAAAGATCTCCAAAAGGGCGAAGCGGCCTGCATCCAGCGTTTCCCTGCGGGCTCTTTTAGATCGTCTGTCCATCTTGTGGGTGGACGTCCTACGCTGCGCTTACCGGCCCGTGGTCTCCATTCCAGAACCTTTCGGCCCCATCGGCCATCTGTTCTGCGTGATATGTGCCGTGCCCACTGCCACTTCAACTTGCTAATCCGGTGGGCTATGTTGGTAACTTTCGTTCGTCTACGGATCTCCTCATTTCTGATTCGATCTCGTAGAGAAACCCCGAGCATAGCCCTCTCCATAGCTCGTTGTATGACTTAGCCTTAGAAGAGCCATAGCTGTAGAGAATCGCGTGTATTTTAAATGATTGTAATCCCTGACTTTTCGAAAACTTGGCATTGTTCGTGGTCATAGGTAGACTAGATGAGGGATTTCTATAGAAATGTTATGAATCTAGTTACAAGTGCTGTCAATGAGTTCAATCGAAACGTTATGTATGCAATAGTCGCTCGTGGTGTCCAGAAGTTTTGCAGTTATGCGCCAGGCATGAGATTTTATTATTTTGACGTCTGGATCCCAAGCAAGTTTACATTTGCAAGTTGAAGTGGCAATGAACAGGCCACATAGCTCGAAGAACCGATTACCGATGGGAAAGAAAGGTTCTGGAGTGGAGACCACGAACTGGGAGACGCAGCGTAGGTAGGCCTCCCTCTAGATAGACCGACGACATTGTGAGAGTCGCGGGCATCCAGTGGATGTGGGCAGCTGTCGTTCAGTGTGGAGGTTAAAGGGGGAGGTTTATGTTCAGCAGTGGACGTCTTTTGGCTGATGATGATGATAATGAGTTGATCCCAAGCAAGTGGTACTTGCCAACTATCCTCTCTATTATAATTTGGATGATTTTTGATTCTTTTTTTTAAATATATATTGCGTACCTCACCCCCCCCCCCCCCCCCCCCCGCGCAGAGGAAATACACGCGGATGATTTTGCCTCCTTATTAGGTAATGTTTGGCGCTTTGCTATGTAGCTACTTTTATATCTTTTCTTTGGCTTCGGGCCGCGTGCAAACTTGGTGGTAGGTACCTTATGCCGTTCGCGCGGGCGGGGCGAGCCGTTTGTTGATTGCGTATTTTCTGCAAAAGAGGGTCGTTTTGGGAGTTTAATATTTTATTATTATTTTTGGAACGATTGCTGAAATCTGCATCGTTACACAATAGCCTCGCGTAGCATCCTTGGTATACAGTTTCTTCATCTCGGTATTCTATCAATGATATCCATGACAGTATTCCTCTCATTGCATGTTAGATGTTTTACTGAAGTATGTACGTACAGCTACAGCTTTATTTAATACTTTTTTTTTCTTCCCCGTATGGGGCTTTAGCCTTTAATAACTAAACAAAATACAAGCTAAAACTAAAAATACAAATACAGTTACACTGCCCATAGACCGTTGAAGGTCTTAAGACAATCCAAATGCTCAAGCCCACTACCCGTTGGCAGCGTACCCAGCATGCTGGCGGCATTGCCACGTTGAATGGCAATGTTTATACTTTATTGCACACTTAAAAATTAAGTAAACATGTACAATTGGAGGACTTAATGCTAAACATTTTCTATCAGTCATCCACAAGGTTGGAACAAATAGTACGTAGGCGTGCATCAAAAATAAAAGACAAAAAGAAATAAACAGATAGACCAAAGTTTTACAAGATAATATACATAACAACAAATTACAATAAATATGAATCTAACCTAAATTATATATCAATACAAAACTATATACGTACATAATTTTACTACATATTATTACACAAATTACCTTTAAATTACAGCTTTGCACTTTTTTTTATTGTTTATTTTTATTCTCCACGGACTCCTGGGTCCGGGACCTTTGTCAACTTTTACAATTTATTTAACTAATTCTGATATTACATAAAACTAATGACTATACAAGAGGAATATACAAATTATAAAATGTTATGACTATGTTGCGTGTATACACCGAGCAGTCCAGCTCCCGCAAGCAGCACCCGTTCACGAGTTGACGCGTGTGCCAGCCATCGCTCTCCTCGCCATGTTTGAGGGACGAGGGCGACCCGCCACACGACGCCGCCGCAAGAAGGAACCTTTAAGTGAGCGTGAGTGCTCTGGGTATACACACAATCATCATCATCATCATCATCAGCCAGAAGACGTCCACTGCTGAACATAGGCCTCCCCCTTTAACCTCCACACTGAACGACAGCCTGCCTTTTGCATCCACTGGATGCCCGCGACTCTCACAATGTCGTCGGTCCATCTAGTGGGAGGCCTCCCTACGCTGCGTCTTCCGGGCATACACACAATATGGGAAGTTTATCTCTGAACATTTACTATTCTTTAATAATTGCCCATTGAAGATGTAATTATGGATGTTTTTTAAAGTTAATCCAATAGAAAGTACAGTGTCCCACGGTCGATGCTTCTGAATGTCAAATTAACGATGTTGTTATGAAATTATACATCACATTTGACGTGATCGTTAGAGCCACGCCTACCTTTTACCTGCCACGAGACTGGAAACTCGAGAAGTGAGTTATTTATGGTCTTCGTTTGTCATCATCATCAAGACGACGTCCACTGCTGAACATAGACCTCCCTTTTAGACCTCCACACTGAACGATAGCTTGCCATCTGCATCCATCATCTATTGGGAGGCCTATCTACGCTGCGTCTTCCGGATCGTGGTTACCGCCAGTATTTATTTTTTTACATAAAACCGACATAACTAAGAAACAATATATATATATTTAGCACGCAGAACAGATGGCCGATGGGGCCGAAAGGTTCTCCTAAAATGAAATGGAGACCACGGACCGGTAAGCGCAGCGTAGGACGTCCACCCACGCGAGATTGACAGAGGACCTAAAAGAGACCGCAGGGAAACGCAGGCTGCTTCCAACCGGCCCTTTTGGAGATCGATGGGGGAAGCCTATGTCCAGCAGTGGACGTCATACGGCTGAAATGATGATATATATTTATAACTGCCTTTTCAACAACAATAGACACTACGGTTCTTGAGCAAGTATTGAGGAAAATAGAATTAGATTACACAAGTTTATATAATACCTTATTGTAGCATACATAACTGCACTAAAAACCGAAAGTGATTCGAACGATCTTCGAGCGTAATACTCCGTAAATATTGCATGGAGCCCATACAAAAGCAACAATTAACTTTCTAAGAATGCATGTATGAAGTTAATGAACTAGCAGTAATTGAATATAATGTTGCATGTAACGCGATAACTGACTTTGTAGTATGTAATCTCTGTGTTTTTTTATGTTACACGATGTATGAGAGACTATCTGCACCTCTCGGTTTTCCATCCAAATCTACAGTTTACAAGTAGTTAAAACTTGAATGACTCTAAGCCGCATTAGTGCTCAAATATAGATAGATATATATATATATAGATAGCCCGTTGGTCCAGTTGGTAGTGAACCTGCCTTCTGAGCTTAGGGGCGTGGGTTCGATTCCCACCTAGGACAAACATTTGTGTTTGTTCTATATCTGGGTGTTAATATCTATTTAAGTATGTATTTAAACCTATATATGTATGTATATCAGTCTCTGGCAGCCATATCACAAGCTTTGCTTAGTTTGGGGTCAGATGACCGTGCGTGCAAAAATGTCCCGAATATTTATATAGTTAGATAGATAAGTACAAATACAAACAAATACAAATAATTTATTTTCACTGAAGTACTTTACAGAAGTAATAACTGCGCTAACAATCAAACTGGGTTTGATCACCCGTATCTTGAAGTTAAATAAAAAAATAACAGTATACAATAACAAAGAATACACATAAATTTTTAGGAAACAACTTAATAAGTAAACAGGGTAGTTAAATTCTCAGTTTATGTATAGGTATAAGCTTATTATAAGATTCGAAAACATGAAATAATACTGATTGTACAGATTCCATCTAAATTGGAACAACGTGAAAATTTGAATGAAAACTTAAAACAGTGGCTAACGTTAAAATAAAATAAATAAATATAATAAATAAAAATCGTTTAATTCAGGCAACTTGTCAACTTGCCAAGTCCGTCAGATCAGACACAACCACTGGGTTGAGTCTGGCTGCTCCAAACACATCCGCTGCATAGCATACTCGTGCAGAGTGCGCACACCCGCGACACTTGTAGCGCTCTGCAGGTTTATGCACAGATTGTATATACCTCATTCATGTCTGCTCATTTTGTTTTTATGTTTACACATATTTTTAAGTTACAATCCAGATCTGGACCGATAATAGATGTAATGTTTTGTATGATTGTAATTTGTGTTGTGTATATAATAAATAAATAAATAAATAAACTTGACCCATAGATCTCGTACTAATTAATGTCTTAATCTAAAATAAAATAAATGCACACTGTATATGGGTGTTCGTCTTAAACTATATAAGCACACTGTATATGGGTGATAGTCAAACTCTGCCAAACTATACAAAAAGAAGTACGGTGCACAATAGTGCCAGGTCACTTTTTGTTTCTATTCATGTGAACAGAGATCCAATGCTTAAACATTGGACTCCTTACATCATCAGAGACAGCCGCTAGGATTCTGTTGCCGGAACGACGCATCATCAGCCAGAAGACGTCCACTGCTGAACATAGGCCTCCTCCTTAAACCTCCACACTGAACGACAGCCTGCCTTTTGCATCCACTGGATGCCCGCGACTCTCACAATGTCGTCGGTCCATCTAGTGGGAGGCCTACCTACGCTGCGTCTTCCGGTTCGTGGTCTCCACTCAAGAACCTTTCTTCCCCATCGGTTATCGGTTCTTCGAGCGATGTGGCCTGCCCATTGCCACTTCAACTTGCAAATTTTAACAGCTATGTCGGTGACTCTAGTTCTTTGGCGAATATTCACGTTTCGGATTTTATCGCGCAAAGAAACTCCGAGCATAGCTCTCTCCATTATCCGCTGAGTGACTAAGTGTGACGTAGTGTTAGTATTAGCTTGTACTTCGTTTAGTTAATACAGGCACTTGCCATTTAAAAAAATAAGGAAAGACGGCCCAAAAGGTTTTATAGTAGAGTAGAGAGTCATGAACATCGCACACTGTTCACTGATTTAACGGCCTATTATCCAAGTTGCGTAGGCAATAAAACGCTCCCTCAGCCCCCGCCAAGTTATAGCGACGATGTATTTTGCCACGCAAGAGTCAGGACGACCGCGGGGGGAGTGCAACGACAAAAATGTACATAGGTCCGCCTCGATGACTCCTGGCGCGGTTCTGAACGCGGCGCGCGCAAATTCTCGCGACCTTTTTACGCTTTTAATTTCACTAAAAAACTAAACTATTCACTAGATATCAAAATTCTATTCAAATAAAAAAAAAATGAATAAAAATGCCTTTCAGTACATGCAATTTCTAGGTTGTTACAAGCTTTCATTAGAGCATAAAATGAAAAAAAAATAAACTAAATCGACTTTGTTTCAGATTTTTTTTTATCGAGGAAAGTTTATTCTATTTTGTTTTGAACCAAATCATAAACTCAAACACAGATGATGTATCTGTGACATGTATTTTTTTCCAGCTCAAATATTGTAATTTAACTCAATAAAATTGATTTAAAACCGTCAAATTTGGTATAAGAGGCCGTTAATTACGTATTTTCTTAGTAGTCGTGTTATATTATACACGAC
Source organism: Agriopis marginaria (assembly GCA_932305915.1). Lineage (NCBI taxonomy): Eukaryota > Metazoa > Arthropoda > Insecta > Lepidoptera > Geometridae > Agriopis > Agriopis marginaria. The sequence continues at coordinate 1,829,364 of OW029935.1, forward strand.
TACCTCGTGTTATATATTACCTTTTATATTGTTACTATCTATTGTGACAAAAATGTATTATTCGACATGTAATTAATTAATCTGGTAGGTATTAAAATTTTATAATTATGTAATATTGTCTGTCATTAGTGTAATTGGTTTTTGAACCGTGCTAGTTGAATAAATAAATACAAATACAAATATAAATAGTTATTGGCTCTCATAATAACCAATAAAGATTAGATAACATATTTCACACAGCTTGTGAACACAATGTGGGGCCAACGACTGCGCCCTTTACTCCGTAGAGCGACAAATAGTGAGCTCACGACTCACGACTCGCGGATTATGTTCAATATAAGTGTTTGGAAGTATATAAGTGTTTCAATATAAGTTGAAGTGGCAATGGGCAGGCCACATCGCTCGAAGAACCGATAACTGATGGGGAAGAAAGGTTCTTGAGTGGAGATCACGAACCGGAAGACGCAGCGTAGGGAGGTCTCCCACTAGATGGACCGACGACATTGTGAGAGTCGCGGGCATCCAGTGGATGTGGGCAGCTGTCGTTCAGTGTGGAGATAAAAGGGGGAGGCCTATGTTCAGTACTGGATGTCTTCTGGCTGATGATGATGATGAAGTGTTTGGAGCTTAGGACTGACACACATTGATGCGGTGGCGGTCACAGACCAAAGTACAGGTATATTCAGAAATGTGCAGAACTTTGTAATTGTATTGCAACTTTTACCATGGGACCTTGTAATCGCGAAAAAAGCTTTTTTTATAAAATTGCGTGATAGTTGTTTTTATTTTAAGCAATTTAATTTCCCGTAAAATTCTTCATCGCGAAATTGTTTATTCTATATAAATACTTTTGCGTTAATTATAAATTTATGCTATTATTTGTTTTTAAATAAACTTAAATTTGCCATATGAAAAAAAGAAACTTATCGCTGTCTATAGTTTTCGTAATAGCGGTGATTGAGATTCACCAACATGCACTGGACCAGCATGGTGGATTGTGGCCCATCGTCTCTCTCTCTCTCTCTCTGAGAGAAGTCGAGTCCCAGCAGCGAGAAACATGATATGCTGAAATGATGACGATGATAACCCTGTTTACTAGCTTTGTTGATTGTCAACACTTACAATTCCTAAATTAATTTCAAACACAGTCATTAAATCAAATCTGCATAAAGAGTATAGCAGCTAAGTAACAGTGGCTCAACGCATAAGCATTGCCATTCAACGTGGTAATGCCGCCAGCATGCTGGGTACGCTGCAATTGATAGTGGGCTTGAGCATTTGGATTGTCTTTAGACCTTCAACGGTCTATGGGCAGTGTAACTGTATTTGTAGTTTTAGTTTTAGCTTGTATTTTGTTTAGTTAATAAAGGCGCTTGCCCAGAAAAAAAAACAGTGCAATAATTTTCTTAAAATATTCGCAGTTTCGTCACAGACCTTGTAATCTGCAACATTGTTACAGAATAAATGATAGTACACGTAATATTGCTAAAACCAGTGAGCTTGTAATTTTATGCATATAAAACTGCTTAGTTATTTCTTACTAATAGTCCACAAGTAGTCATAATTAAAATTACTCGTAAAATTAATTAAACATAGTTACAAAATTTTAAACGTTCTTAATTTAGTTGCAGCCCGTGCTTATTTTAGAACTTTATACCAATGTACATTAAAATATGTTTCTGTGTATGTTTATTTATCGTTACACATCGTTCATTCGATTGAGCTGAAGCTTGTATTTGCGAGGCGAAAAGCCGAGCCTCGGCCCCGAGCCCTACACTTGCAAGGCCAAAAGCCGAGGCTCGGTCATGGGCCTTACCCTCGCAAGGCCGAAAGCCGAGCCTCAGCCCCTAGCCCTACACTTGCGAAGCTGAAAATCGAGCTTCGCCTCCGAGACCTATACGCGAAGCAGAAAACCGTACCTGCGGCCTTATTATAGAAGTTTGATCGTGATCGAGATTGCATGCCGTCCCGTTCTCATCTACTTACTCGCACCACGTGCGTAAGTGAGATGGAACGCGATCGCAATCACGATCAGAATCATCTATAATAAGGCATCTGGTCTCCGAGCCTTACATTTGCGAAGCCGAAAACCGTACCTGGTCTTCGAGCCCTACACTTGCGAAGTCGAAAACCGTACCTCGGCCCCTAGCCCTATACTTGCAAACCGAAAATTGAGCTTCGCCTTCCGAGAACTACACTTGCGAAGCCGAAAACCGAGCCTCAGCCCCGAGCCCTACACTTGCGAAGCCGAAAACCAAGCTGTCGGCCTCGAGTCTTACAATTGCGGGGCCAAAAGCAGATTGTACGAAGTCTCAGAAATCAGCTAGAAGTAATCAGAGTCCCGCAGCAATGGCCAATTCAAATTTTACGTTAACCTAGACTCCACATTTTCTTTCTAAACAGAAACAATTAATGTATTGCATGAAAATCATTGTAATATCACTTTGTAAACCAATGTTTACACCGAAAACCTTTTTAAATCTATTTGATAACGCCAATTTGATTTGTAATCTGCTTCAAGTAGGATAGTATTCAGATATTCTGTTGTTTTTAGGGTTCCGTACCTCAAAAAGAAAAAACGGAACCCTTATAGGATCACTTTGTTGTCCGTCTGTCTGTCTGTCCGTCTGTCAAGACCCTTTTTCTCAAGAATGCGTAAAGGTATCAAGTTGAAATTTATACTAAATACTTGGGTCTACGGTTTCTTTCGGCTGTAAAAAAATTAAAGTTGTAAGTCAACGCAATCAAAAGATATTAACGTTTATGTCGCATATTTTGCGATTTCCCAGGAAAACCAAAACCTATAGGGTACTTCCCGTTGGTCTAGAATCATGAAATTTGGCAAATAGCAAAGTCTCATAGCACATATATAGGAATAAATCTGAAAGTTACAAATTTGAAGTTATATCATTTAAAAATAATTATTTTGCTATTACAAACTTATATTTTGTAGTTGGAATGTATAGAAGAACCTTATAATCAACTACAAAGGTAATTTTGTCTTTCAATAATTCAACTTAAGGTTTTTTTTGGACTAGCGCTCTGAGGGTTCTGTCCAACGGAACCCTCAGAGCACGAGTCCTACTCGTACTTGTCCGGTTTTTTTCTCAGAAAAAAAGCCGATAATGAAAAATGCTTACCTGTTAACTGTGGTAATGATGAGACAAAAATATGTTTAGGTACAGATTGGTTTCCAGATTAATGCAATTTTCTATATTCTTTTTACTCTCATTTGAGAGGCATTCGTGGGGCCAAAGCCTAAACACCAAGAGGCCCTGTTGAATTTAACTTTTGTACTGTATAGGAACGGACAAGTCTGGGCACTTTAGTTTATTGTGTACTAGCGACCCGCCCGCCGGCTTCGCATGGTGCGAAGCCGCGGGTCGCTAGTTATATATATAAACCTTCCTTGAAAATTTATCTAACTGATGGTGAAAACAGCATCAAAATCCGTTGCGTGGTTTAGGAGGAGTTAGCGGCCATACAGACATACAGACAGACGCGGAAAGCTAGATAGAGAACATAGAGAGATTGATAGAGATGATATATTTACTACACATGATTAATTATGGAAAAATTACGGTAAAGAGCCGCTATGTCGAACTTTCGGCATGCAAAAGCAGTTTATTTATTATGCCACATCTCTACATAGTACAAATTAAAGTCGCTATCCGCGTCTGTCTGTCTGTCTGTATGGCCGCTAACTCCTAAACCACGCAACGGATTTTGGTGCGGTTTTCACCATCAGTTAGATACATTTTCAAGGAAGGTTTATATATATAACTAGCGACCCGCCCCGGCTTCGCACGTAAATTACACCCGTGCGAAGCTGGGCGGGCGGGTCGCTAGTGTTAAATAATTTGCTTGTTTTTAAACTTATTACTTTGTTTCGATGTTATAACCTAATTTAAAAAGAATATTGACAATAAAAAAACTATTACGAATTTGTAGCAGTGTTCAAATATCACATTAATTTGAACAAAATGTATAATCAACATCCAATAATTATGATTAACCCGTCTGAACACAAACCATCTATTGAGTACTAAATGAACCGCCGTTAACTTTCAATTTGGTCTTTATAAATGAATGTTATAAACTCCATCGATTGTTAATCCGGGCGCCTGGTATTAGACTATATAATGTTATGACCATGATTTGAGAAAAAAAAACAGTAATTATACTTACTTTTTAAGGTTACATACCTCAAAAGGAAAAAACGGAAACCTTATAGGATCACTTAGTTGTCCATCTGTCGAGACCCTTTTTCTCAATAACGCGTGAAGGTATCAAGTTGAATTGTTTGTCTACGGTTTGTTTTAGCTGTGAAAAAATCAAACTTTTAAGTTAACGTGATTAAAAGATACAACCATATATGTCGTATATTCACATGGGAATCAAAACCTATAGGGTACTTCCCGTTGATCTAGAATCATGTAATTTGGCAAAAGACAAGGTACAGCACATATAAAAGAAAAAATCCGAAAGTCGTTAATTTGATGTAACGTCATATAAAATATTGTTTTGCGATTACATACATACATTTTGTAGTTGGTATGTATGGAATAACCTTATTGTCCACTACAAAGTTAAGTTTATCTTTCAATATTCCAACTTATTTGCTGTTGTTTTTTGTTTGGATTCGCGCTCTGAGTGTCCCTTCCAACGGATCCCTCTGAGCGCGAGTCCTTTTCGTACTCGTCCGGTTTTTTTTGTAGGTGTAAGACAAGAAAGATCGTGTGAATCGCACAGTGTGCGATTTCTATGTGGATGTGCTTTTTGGCCGTGGCTAGTGCGGAACAATACTTCAACATTGCAATAAATAAATATAAAAAGGCTTGAAACTTTTTATTGTGTACACCAGTAATAACAATAAAATGAATAAAATAGTAAAAATCAAATAAAACAATAAGATAAAAAACAATAATAAACACATCAAACAACAATACACAATATTAAACAACAATAACAATAGTATAACAAAATACAATAGTTGTTGTAAAAGAAACTGGGAAAGTCCTCTTTGTATCCAGACACCATGGTCCCCCTAACTGGTAGTGAGGTTACAACACCCGCCCACGACGGCGCAGGCGGCGCCCACTGCGACCTTCAGCCTTGCATCTTTTATAATAATAATTATTATCACAACCACTATTATTATTATGGTTATTAAAGGCTATTTGTAAGTGGTTTGAAAGGCGATAAGCGAAGTTGTAGACAGGTCTAGATGCATGAATTATTCATGATCAAACGAACTTACCCTACGTGTATTTCGATCACAAATAATTATCAATTTACAACACCCACTTCAAAATTAGTAAAAGCAATTTCGCTTACTTGATGTGCGTTCGGATAGGCTATGATGGCATTTTTAGCATTGTCAAAATTGGCGTTGATGTAAAGCGTTCGGTTTGGGAATTTTGCAATTTTTGCCACTCTTGATCCCTACCCTAACGAACGCTACAGTCGTAAAACGAGAAACTGAAGAATTATTACAGTCGCGCGCAAACAAAACACCAAAACACCGCGAAAAACAAACGTCAAAATCTTTATGTCAAAAAACGATCACAACGATCCCATGTCGCGAGGTGGATCAAAAGTGGCAGATTACGATGGCTTTTACGCTGTTTTCGACCTATCCAAACGGTGAGCGAAAACAGTTAATAATGCAAGTTTTTTTGCGACGATGCGGTCTACGATGGAGCACGCTTGCCTAGAAGACAAACAACATTATTCCCGTTCACAAAGAAGACAGTTCAGTAATGAATATGCCCTTCGCGATTCGATTCGGACAATTATCGAGATATCGATCTGTTTACTCGACTCTAACTAATCGATTAATTCTAGCTGGATGTTTTTGTTTTGTGCGACTGATAACTAACACGGAATGGAACTGAAAATAGAACAAAAATGCTTGGACGCAAGATACAAAAACTCAGAAAATTTATTCTTTTCATTGCTTTTTAAAAAGTAATTTCAAGAAGTATCTACTTCCGGCCATTGCAACTTGAATAGTCACTTGTATAAACTAGGAGCCACGGACAGTCCACTGTGTCGCGGCTGCATGAAAGAGAACGAAACTGTAGAGCATGTGCTGTGGCATTGTGAAGCCACAGAAGAAACTAGAACCGCTGCCGGGCTGCATGGGGCACCGCTGCCGCTTTCATCCGCGTCGCCGCAACAGCTGGACTGCTTTTCTTCATCATCATCACTTACACTCATACTACCATCTGCACCACTGGAGCAATTGTGCCAGCGCCCCAGAGCCTCACTCCGGTATTTCAAGGAGTTGGGTTGGCTCGGGTAGGTGCTGGTAGGGGGAAATGCACAATACACCCCTAGCGGGACGTCAGTGCAGGACTCATCGCCCCCATTTCGAATAAGAATAAGAATAAGTATCTACTTTTTATATGCAACTAGCTACCCGCCCCGGCTTCGCACGGATCTGTTTTATTATATTAAACCTTCAGTGATTTTTTTCTTTTGAAATTTTACAGCGTGTAAGGGGAACAGTCTCGAAGCCAAAAGAAGGTAATTGTATTCATCATTATGGACCACTTTTAGTATGGGACCAATCCTGAAATAGCGAAAAAAAATCAGCTGTTCCATACATTTTGTCGAGTGTCAATGGCCGTTTTCTATAGAACAGCTGATATTTTTTTCGCGATTTCAGGGCTGGTCCTATTGTAAAAGTTGTTCATAATGATGAGTACAATTACCTTCGAGACTGTTCCCATTACACCCCGTATATATTTAAGCAAATTCCTAAGTCCATTATTTCAACAAATCAAACACCTTTTACTATTTTTTTTACTTTTTAGAATATTTTGTATGAATTTTATTTATTTTTGTTACAGGTAAGTCAGAAATAATATATTTCCGGATAGCTGCATGTGAGTTTAGTTCTTACTGATCTATCTTAGGTAAGTTTAGTAATAATGGTAATTTAAAATACTAAAAAACACGCTTATACAGGGTTACGCAGTAAGGGTGTCCTAATTTTCGCCATAGGTCATCGAGACGGTCATTTCATCCTTACGTCGTAAACTTACGTGGTAAAGTCCGCACGCAGCTTTTCCAAAACTCCTTCCTAATACGAACTGCACAGGAATAGAATGCGCTTCCTGCCTCGGTGTTCCCTGCAAGGTACAACCTGGGTATCTTCAAGACAAGAGTGAATAGGCACCTCATGGGCAAGCGTGCTCCATCTTAGACTGCATCGTCACTTACCATCAGGTGAGTTGTGGTAAAACACTAGCCCATTTCGTCATAATAAAAAAAACTGAAGGTGTCTATTGTACCCAAAATTTAATTATGTTTTTTTTTTTACTATGGGACCAACCCTGAAATCGCGATAAAAATATCAGCTGTTCCATACAATTTTGTCCAGTGTGAATGACCCTCCTGAAATCGGCAAAAAATCAATGGTTTTTTTTTTTTTTTTTTTGATAGGCAACGTCTTGTTTTTAAATTTTTACATTTAAACATGGTGGAAATAAGGCTAGTCAAAACGCCTTTAATGACCTTTTTAAAGCATGAAAGTGTCAAGCTCTATTAAAAGGCCTTTGTTCTGAGAAGTTGATGCAAGATGACATTGATATTAATTAGAGAGATAACGGAATCTTGCTCAATATTCTGATTTTCTAGAAACCGTCACTAATTTTAACCAAACGGGTTGCTCTTATCGTAAAATCGAAGGTTTTGTTGTGAAACTGTTATATAGGTATTTTACTTGAAAAGGCTAAACATTCTCCCGACAAATTTTAGAAGATTCATGAAGTGTATATTTCCCTTTTTAGATTTCCCTTTCCTTTTTTGTTGTTCCTTTCCTTACCATCTCAAAAACAAGGTAATGATTTTCTTGAAATATTCACCAACAGTTGATGCCCAAACAAAGTATAATTTGAACACGTGTGACGCCGGGGAGGGTCACTAGTTGTAACACTTCTAACTAAAGTAAAACAAATACAACATGACTCAGACGTCTCCCAGACATTCAGCAAACATTGTCTCGACAACGCCCTACCAGAATAAAAATGCAACATTTCTATAAAAAATCCTAACCACGAGCGAAACTGTTAACTGAGACAAAGTACTATTTCATCATAAGTGCATTATTAGATTTAGATAAGTACCGTATCGCAATAAGAATAATATTTTTTGTTATTAGCAGCTTTGAAAATTATTCAGTGATGTTATTAAGACAAAAGACTGCCATGACTGTATTCATAACATACAATGGATGCTCTGAAAGCTTAAAGTTTAATACCATACCACAATAAAGGCTTTTACAGACTAAAAGCGTGTTAACAGCAGCACAGCTGAACGCGGGTGCGCGCGTTATGTATTACAATGAACTGTATGAATCTGAACTGTGCTGTGTGAACGCGTAAATCACTTTGTGTAATGCGCAATGTAGGTGGGTAAATTTAAGGTTTATAGGTATTAGGTAAAATTATTTTATTTGTTAGTACCGAGAATTAGCTGTCTAGTCAAATCAAACATAAGTTTAGAGACTACCAACAAGAAATGTAACGCATTATGTAAGTTATTAATTATATACAATTTAATAACAAAAAAAACACTGTTTTTAATAATCACGGTTGTTAACTAATTCGCATGTATCTGCGCCGAAATATCGGAAGCTCATTCCATAACCTTACCACGGAATATAGGCCCGTAAATAATCATTATAACATAACAAAAACAAAAACTCCATACGCCCGAACCGATTCATGGCTAGCACGTGTGCGGGAAGTATTTAATGTATTTATAAAGTTCCTTGTACTAAGTAACAAATAGTTATCAATATTTAAAATAAAAATAAAACAATTTCAAATAATATATAATATATATATAGTAAGCGTTCAAAAACTAGTGTGCCAAATAAAATTTTTGTGGGAATACCTCGAGAGCTACCTCTACATAATAAAAAAATATCACCTAAATCAGTTCACAAATGGGAGAGTACACATGTACATACGTTAAAAAAACGGAGTACGCACATTTAAAAAAAGACTGCATTTAGAAGAAAAAAAACACCCTCCTGAAGTCGGTTAAAAACGCGGGGTCCCGCGTTCAGCTGTGCTACCGCTGACACGCCTTTGGTTAGTCTATAGAAGACATTAGGGTGCGTATTGTACATTTGTCCGTTCGTAAGTTCTTTAGGAAGTGGCTCGATATTTATAGTGACAAAGTTGTAAAGTACATTGTTATCTGATCGCGGCTGATAGTAATTAATGGCAGCATTGTCTGTGGCTCCGTGTGTGGTGCCACACGATTATTCATTAGCAGGAATGAGTTGTGGTATTGTTACGTAACTGCACATAGAGGTAGCTTAAGCTGACTTAATACATGGCCACATGGAACGGTGGTACTAAGCCAAAATATACTCATCTTTTTAACAAATGAAAAAAAGAGCTTTTATAGTTTTTACTATTATTTTTATATTATATAGGCTTGCGCTTGGCCGCCAACTCGCCTGCGATGGAGCACGTTCGCCTAGAAGAAATCGATTTAATCGCGAATTGTATGTAATTTTATATTACATATATTTAAAAATAAAAATGTTACCCATATGTCAATAATTTATCTTAACCTATATTTGCCAATGCCAATCTTGCGTTTGCCTGCCACCTCGCCTAGGGATGATGCGGTCTACGATGGAACACGCTTATCTAGAAAAAAGCGATTCACTCGTGATTTGAAGACACCCAGATTGTAACTATCGGGGTGCACCCATTCAGGCAGCGCACTTCACAGACTAGCAGTTTCCATAATAAATGTGGAATCAAAGCGCTTCCTACGGGTTTTCGGAATATGAACCATAAAGATGTGTCGATTTTTCGTGCCCGCTCTGGCAGTCCGATAGAAAAATGGGCAGGTAGCATAATTATAATTACTACCTAGGGTAAATAATTCGGCAGGAATTAAATCATGCAGATCTAATGATCTATAGTCAAAGAAATCCGCTGTTTCATTAAAAAAACTATCATTAAAGCTGTCGAAACTAAAAAACTTAGACATAGTTCCGCCTACAAGACAGACAGACAGTAAAGTCATTCTCTAGCATTATCTTGGTAACTTGACATGCACTTGAGAAAATCACTTATGTCTGCCACTTAGAGCCATCACAGACGGCGGACCCGTATAAAAGCTATATACGGACTTTTAGTCCGCGGGCTTTCTCCCTCTAAGTTACGCATAATTTATCTACTGTCCCATACTGCTGTCGAGTTAGTTATCCAAACTATAATTTACAAAGCGAAAAGAGGTCTCAAGTGCTTATGAGACAAATCGGCGTTTCTGTTTGGTTGTATATTTGTTCTACGATAACTTGCATATCGTTGGTCTTCATAAAATTATGTGAATAAGTAGTTCATTTCAATACAACTTTTAAATTCAAAATCAAATTAAAATTCAGTTTATTTACACATAAAATATTACATTACAGTTGACAACCATGGCGTAATACTTTATTCACTTATCACTTACGTAATATTATTCTAATTAACAACTTAAAACAATGAAAATAAATACATACTAATGTAGCATAAAAAGTGAGATCAAAATTAAAAATTACAATAAAAATATTTTCACAATAAAACAATAGCAACCTGGACTCGGGTATGTCCTAAAACTACGACCAGAAACACCGGAGGATGGGAAGTAGCGTCCTATTAGTAAACGGTGAACGTACTGAGATCCCCAAGCTGCCTGCCAAGCGTGGGGATTATGGTAACACCCCTTTCTGAGAGGGAGGCCTTTCTCCAGCAGTGGATGTGAATGGCTGTTGTTGATGATGACGATGAAAACAAAAGCAAACTAAAAAAAAAATATTAAATAAAAATATATACAATAATTACAGGATCAACAGTAGTAAAAATAAAATAATGACATTATGTAATTTATATTGACAATACTGGTTGCATTTCCTAATAAAATTTTAATTACGGGCAATATTGGTCTAGGTTTGCTAAGATCTGCGAGGTTTTAGTTTCCGGCGAACAACTAGATTTTTATACGCAGACTAAAAGTACGTCGTGAGTAGTGTTCGAGAATAAAGGTGGCCATGTGATTAGGTGCCAAATCAAGCGATACAGTTTGATGGAAGGTGGACGTGGGAGGTGGTCAGTGGTCATTCACACCATGTTGGAGCAATGGTGGAGCAAAAACAAAGAGGCATGACTAACTTAACTCACCGCCTCTTATTCTCTTCGTGTTTCCACACAACTAAGGGCCCCAAAATTACACAATACATATTATTTAGTACAAGTGTGAAAAGTATTGCTATTTTGTTGTATTTATTGCCTAATTCAGGAGGTTCTCAATTCGGTTTTTTAAACGTATGTACACCGATTATTCCATCATTTGTGAAATATTAAATTATCTATTTTTAAGACATTGTTGATTGTGATTCGAGTAGGTATTCCCATGGGCAACGTGGACACCTCAATTAGGTCATTTGTATTGTGCAAAGTGGATGTTATTACAGACGCTATAATTGTAGGGGTCAGAGGTAATGTTTTCCAGGATGATCATCTGTCAGGCTTCCTAGTCAGTTTGGCAAATATACTGTCACTCTCATAATCTCAGGGATCGATCCTTTTTCGCAAATAGGTACTCAATATTTTATTGCAGACATGTGTAGGACATGAAGTTCTTAAATTAGCATGTTTCCGCAAAGTAACGACTGATTCAATCAACTAACATGTTTAAATAAAGTAATACATATGACCCTATTTGGGAATAGTCGGAACGGAACGATACATTAAGGTGGTTCGATTCAGAAATAGTGGGAAATTCAAATTTCAAACAGTTTTCTTGTCCTTGTAGCTAGGCCGGGTAATTATTGTAAACGATCATGATGTTTGCGCAAATTGATTATTATTCTTTACAAAATTATGTAAAGCTATTTATCTCTAATGCACATTATTACTTACATTTGTGAATAAACTAATTTTTGCTCTTTCAAATGGTTTATTCACAAATGTAAGTAACATGGTGCGTTACTATTAAATAATTGTACATTATAATGTAAAGAACAGCCAATATTTTGCGCAAACACTGTGTTATTTAAAAATAATTACCTAGCCTGGCTTCTAGGACCAAAAAACTGCTTAAAATTTGAATTTCCCGCCATAGGTGAATCGTACCACCTTAAATACATTACATTTCTTAAAAATTATCTTTAAAAAACTCTTGTAAGTTGTAATAATAGTTGGATTCTAAAATACCTTTTAAATTATTTGTGAAAGTTACACCTTTTTCGATCTTTTAATTTATTAGGCAATTTATTATATATTTTAACGGCCAGTGTTTCGGGTTTGTTGTTAAAAAACAGTTAAGGGTATGGCTTTTCAAGTTATAGTACTGCAAAGTTGTGTTAAAATCACCCTAGGCACATCAGTATACGATGCCCAGTGCGCTGCATGTCGCCGAGGATAGAGAGAAGATGGCGTAAGATCATAAAGGAGAGACTGATGGGAGGTGGGGGTCACGACCCTTAAACATGAGGAGTACGACGCGAGGAGGAGGTGTCAAAATTAGACTCTGAGATTGGAACAAGCCAGCACACGTGATTGTCCTTGATCTTGGCACCTATCTCTTCACCTACCAAACCACATCACCTCGATTCACATCTACAGAGCCGACCGACGGCTATTAGGGCAGCCGTGGGCGTCTAACAGCACAGTTACCAGTTACCACTGTTACCAGTTTCCGTTGTCTCCCAAATAGGGTCTGACCCAGATTCTTATCGATCATCTATTTGGGTTCTGGGAGACAGAATCGGTTTGTTTCTAGTTTAAAACGCGACGTTTAGACGGGGATATACATGATTTAGCTAGTTCAAATTGAAAACGGTCTTTTAGTTATTGGACAACCTGTTATATCGAATTGCACTTTGGGTGTTTTGTTTTAGGCAAAGACCATCAACAGTCCCAAGTAGGTGGAAAGAAATGGAAAAAGATCTTTTGGAAACTTGGCGTTGACCTTGTCATTTTGACCCTAGTGCGAAACTGGCACTCGAGTAAAGTCCTATATCGTACATTGAAAGCCTATTTCTTATTTTTTTGTTTGTAATTGTTTTAAAACTATAACCTGCTAACTAGAAAGCGCTTTAATTCCGTTTTTATTGTGTGAACTGCTAGTCTGTGAAATGCGATGCCTGAATGGGTATGCCCCGATACAATTTGGGTGTCTTCAAATCACGAGTGAATCGGTTTTTAGGTAAGCGTGTTCCATCGTAGACCGCATCATCCCTAGGTGAGGTGGCAGGCAAACGCAAGATTGGTATTGGCAAATATAGGTTAAGATAAATTATTGACATATGGGTAAAATTTTTATTTATTTTTATTTTTAAATGTATGTAATATTAAATCTAATTTTTGACATCTCTCTATCTCTTCTCCATCTCTATTTCTACATATTATAAATTAACTAGCGACCCGCCCGCCCGGCTTCGCACGGGTGTAATTTACATGCGAAGCCGGGGCGGGTCGCTAGTTAAATATATATAAACCTTCCGTGAAAATGTATCTAACTGATGGTGAAAACCGCATCAAAATCCGTTGCGTGGTTTAGGAATTAGCGGCCATACAGACATACAGACAGACAGACGCGGAAAGCGAAAGCGTAGAGAAGAGAAGTCGCTTTCCGCGTCTGTCTTTCTGTATGCCTGTATGGCCGCTAACTCCTCCTAAACCACGCAACGGATTTTGATGCGGTTTTCACCATCAGTTAGATACATTTTCATGGAAGGTTTATATATATAATTAGCAACCCGCCCCGGCTTCGCACGTAAATTACTCCCGTGCGAAGCCGGGTCGCTAGTTTTGTATAAATATGGAATTGTGTTTTCTGAAATATATTGATCGAATTGAATGTGTATAGGAATTATCACTACTTACCTATTATAACAATAAGTATTATTTAGACTCAAGTAACCTCCTTGACCGGCGACCCACTTGTGACAGACGGACAGACAAACGGAGGAAGTACGTTGCATCATTGTTTATGGCGACGACAATGGTGTGTCGAAAATGTCGGTTTGCTTCGAGTCATAATAGTTACAAATTGTGCTTAAAAATATCTGTCACTGCTACATGTTGCTTTCATACTTACAATCTTTTTTAGGGTTCCGTACCCATAGGGTGTAAACGGGACCCTATTACTAAGCCTACGATGTCTGTCTGTCCGTTTGGCCTATACCTACTAAAGGCATGTATTTTTCGAACCGTAACAGATAGCAAGTTGAAATTTTCACAGAATATGTAAAGTTACGGCGGATCAAATAAGAATCAAGGAGAATCAGCAAAACAATGGTACGCCTTGCTCCTGTCTGTGTTTCCGCAGCATTACAATCTTGGAGTGTTCAAGTCTAGGGTTAATAGGTTACTGCTGGGCAAACGTGCTCCATCTTCGACCGCATCGTCGCTTTCCATCAGGCGAGACCGCGGTCAAACGTTAACCTAGTCCGATGTAAAAAAAAAATTAAAAAAAAAATACGAAATCCCCATACAAAAAAACGTATTTTTTAACGTATTTTGGTTATGGCTCTAATGTAAAAACGGTAACACGTACAAGCGTCAAACTTGGCATGATTATAGAACACACTCTAAAATATAACAACAAATAATAATAAAAGGCCAAGTGCGAGTCGGTGACAGATTTCTTATCAAGTTATAACTGGTAATTTCGTTATTTAGACGACCTTATCATTTCACCGAATCGAAATGCCATATTTTACTAATTAGCAATTGCTTCGACTATTTTGGAAAGCGTTAAACCTGATCAATAACTGGTAATTCGGTACCTACTTGGTCGACCTTATTGTATTTTGTGTTGGTGCGGAACTTTCAGTGCGCGAGCCCAACTCGCACTTGGCTGGTTTATTTTTCCTTTTAGTGGCTCTGTCCACTCAGTGGATCATACTTTTTAATCCCGACATTAAAAACGCCTTGGAAAGAGCTGTAGGAATCTAATTAAATCAACTCCGTAACTTACTTCCTTTAATTATTTCCTTGCCATGTTAATTCCAAGCAGCCAACCTACTTTTCAATTCCTTACATTATCTACAATACTAAGCCCCCAGATCCGACAAACAAGGGAGATATGCCTTAGTACAATTATCGTTCGTGTTAAAATAAAACCCGGACCCGGTGGACCCGGGTATGTCCTAAAACTGCGACCAGAACCACCGGAGGATGGGCAGCAGCGTCCTGTTAGTACACGGTGAACGTACTGCGATCTCCAAGCCGCCTGCCAAGCGTGGGGATTATGGCAACACCCCTCTCTAAAAGGGAGGCCTTGTTCAGCAGTGGACATTTAATGGCTGGTGATGTGTAAAATAAAATGTCTCAATTTTTCATACGTAATACCTGCAAAATGTGGAATGAGCTACCTTCCGCGGTGTTTCCGAGAAGCTACAACATGGGGTACTTCAAAAGGCGAGTTAATCGAGTCCTAAAGGGTCGGCAACGTATTTGGCACACCTCTGGTGTTACAAGTATTCTTAGGCGACGGTGACGGCTTACCATCAGGCAGCCCGTCTGCTTGTTTGCCACATATGACATTTAAAAAAAATCTTTTTGTTCACTTAGTAATTTATACGCACACAAAGAAACTTGCAGCGATACCAATGTACTAACTAATAGTCCACAAGCAACAACGTCGTCTGCTGGGTGAGTTTAACTACATCAAGCCTGATTTAGACCGGATGTGCTCGCAAAAAAACCGTGGTAGGCCTATTTGGAACCGCTAGACTTGAAAGCGTCAGGTTTAAATTCCGGGCCCGTACCAATGAGCTCTTTGGAGTTTCTGTACAAATTTTCATACCACTGGCTTTTAAGTGTAGGAAAAAGTCGTGAGGAAACCTGCATAAGTATACGGAGAAGAAATTTAATGACGTACCAGGAATCCACCAACACGCAACTGGGCCAGCGTGGTGAATATGGCCCAATATTGCCCAGATATTGAGCGTGACATCACTTGCCGGGCCCAACAGAATACCAGCGCTGGTTGTGTACAACCAGCAACATCCTGAGTTGGGGCCGGTTTTTGTGATAATGTACCTACTTGTATTTGGATTACTTTGTTTGTCTTTAAATTTCATTATCGCAAAATAAACATTTCTGTATGTTTTTCAATCGCTCTTTCGGGGCTAGGCCTAAGTCCAGCAGTGGACTATTAAAAGGCTGATTATATTGCTTACCACCAGGCAGCCCGTCAGCTTGTTTGCCACATCTCTATACATAGTATAAATTGAAGTCGCTTTCCGCGTCTATCTGTCTGTCTGTATGTCTGTATGACCGCTAACTCCTCCTAAACCACGCAACGGATTTTGATGCGGTTTTCACCATCAGTTAGATACATTTTCAAGGAAGGTTTATATATATAACTAGCGACCCGCCCCGGCTTCGCACGTAAATTACACCCTTGCGAAGCCGGGCGGGCGGGTCGCTAGTATGGCTTAAAAATGCTATGCTTATGCGTCCGCACTCGACACAACACCACCATATCTCCCTTGTTTGTTTGTTTTGTGGCTGAGCCAAATCTTATTATTCCAAAATTTCCTAATTTCTGCTATTCGAATACCGGTTTTTCTAGTGCATAAATTAGAACTTACAAGTCTAGATTCCCAGTGTCTGGAACAGACAACTCAGTTTAGATCGTAAAATGGATAGACGTGAAAATTACGCAAAATATAGTCTAAATAGTTTGCGTGGGCGACACATTGAAAGTAGATAGGTACTTGGTTATAACGCAGACTATTATCAAGATAGACACTACACAAGCACGTTAGTTTGTATAAATGTCGGTAATTTGAAGATTTTATGGGTAAGTATGCAAATTTTACAACTCTGTAATAATCAGGGACAGCGGGCAGGGCAAATATCACGGGGAACAGATGACCGATGGGGCCGAAAGGTTCTCGAATGAAGACCACGTACCGGTAAGCTCAGCGTAGGACGTCCACCCACAAGATGGACAGACGCAAAACATGCAAATATTAATAAAACATGCTACCTAACATGTATGTAAACTTCATAATAATTATACAATAAATTATTGAGTACGACCTAAAAGAGACCGCAGGGAACGCTGGATGCAGGCCGCTTGCAACCAGCCCTTTTGGAGATTGATGGGTGAGGCCTATGTCCAGCAGTGGACGTCCTATTTCTGAAATGATGATGATGATAGGTCAATATTTAGCACCCATAATTATACACTTAGCGCTTACAATATTTCTCATCCAAGTTAAATGCTGGAAAAGCTAAAAAATAAAAAGCTAGTAATAGTAATATAAATGCTGCCATTGAAAATCTGCACATCTGACTCACTATATTTAATATTTTTGCGTCGCGGGTTAAAAAACGCTGGGCTCTCATATAGACTTGGTTTCATATAGGCGTGGTTGCGGTGTCTATTTTGATGGTAGTCTGTGTTAATGTCTTTGTTATTTGATATCAAATAACATTAAATCCGTCAGAGTCGCCCTCAGCATCAGTAAATCCAGCATCTGTCGTACATTAATATCCAGTTTTGCAATGGAAATACCTCAAGCTCATTGAACGACGTAGCTCGAATGACCAGCGGCTCTGTTTTTGAATCGCTTGTTTGTACGATATTACGCCATCGAGATACAATTCCTATAGAGTTCACCTTTTCATTACCGGACGTCCAGACGAACGGCAAGGCGTCACCCTTACTTGGTCGAAATGCCATTTATTCGCACCAAGCGTTTTGACTCCTCTTTCTTAATTAGAACAGCAAAACAATGGAACGCCTTGCCCCTGTCTGTGTTTCCGCAGCATTACAATCTTGGAGTGTTCAAGTCTAGGGTTAATAGGTTACTACTGGGCAAACGTGCTCCATCTTCGACCGCATCATCGTTTTCCATCAGGCGAGATCGCGGTCAAACGTTAGCCTAGTCCGATGTAAAAAAAAATAAAAAATCTCTGAGCGTAAATCACAGAAAAAAAATGTGCGTGGAGTCCCTCGGCGCGGAAGTTATACTTCAACAAGGAACCCTAAAATTATAACTAGGGCAAAAATAACAACAATTTAAAAACATGCTTTTCTCGAGATTCGAACTTCTCAATCCATTAGCGACACCATTACTTTACCGGGTCTGCTAGACGCAGGCGAAAAAACGATACGCATTTCGCAACCATACGAGAGAGACAAATTCCCCCTCCATGGTAGC
Organism: Agriopis marginaria; assembly: GCA_932305915.1. Taxonomy (NCBI): domain Eukaryota; kingdom Metazoa; phylum Arthropoda; class Insecta; order Lepidoptera; family Geometridae; genus Agriopis; species Agriopis marginaria. Next base: position 1,847,572 of record OW029935.1, read on the forward strand.
GTTAAACGTTTAACGCAACCTTGTTGCAAGTCGCATAAGAAGCATAACTTCAAAAGAGTACCATATAACAAAAGTTCAGTCATTCGTAGCTGAAATCGGGAAAAAAATTACAAGCTGCTCTATAGAAAACGGTCATTGACACTACAATGTATGGAACAGCTGATTTTTTTTCGCGATTTCAGGGTTGGTCCCATACTAAAAGTGGTTTATAATGATGAGTACAATTACCTTCTTTTGGCTTCGAGAGTGTTCCCCTTACACCCTGTATATTAGAGAAGAAGATTTGTGCTTTATCACACTTTTACAACGCCATAACGCTAAGTCGACCGCCCATCGTCCCATAAGGGTATGGCCCCACTTGCAGCGGGCGTGGGAACGTGTGTCGCCAATTATAGCGGGATTTGCACGACAAACGACGCCGGTTTGGGGTGACCATACATTGGGGAAAAGTAAGGAAACATTCCCTTAACCTGTGTTTTAACACAAATATTTCAAATTCAAATAAATATAATTTTAATGATCAATATGTAAAACCGACTTTTTTAAACTAGTAAAATACGTAATTTCGGTTACTTGGATGACATAATAATGATTGTCATCCAAGTAACAGAATTTGCCAGCTATTTTGATTTAAAAGCCAAACTACTGAACCGATTTGGATGATATTTCTATGGGACCAAGCTGAAAGCAAACGAAGCAACTCGTGACCAAAATGCTGGCCTTTATTTTGCCCAAAGACTAAGCATTGCCATACAACGTGACAATGCTGCCAGCATTTTGGGAACGCTGTCCACTGGTAGCGGATTGTTAGATTAGTTTAAATTTAAATTAATTTTAGTTTTAGATTAGTTTTAGTTATAAATTAAAATTTAAGGTAGTTTTTATTTTACTTTTTTATTGAATAATACATCTAATTAATTTGGCAATTCCCTAATAAATCTGAAAGTAGGTGTATCCTTTCAAATAAAAAAAAAACTAAATCGGTTCATAAATGAGGAAATTAAAAAAAAATTGTGAACCCGCCTTCTTTTTTGAAGTCAGTTAAAAACTACATGGCCTACGAAGCTGAAATCAGGCAAGTAAACTCCTCAAACTCCTCTTGTTTTTTTGTATGTTTGTGGGAAGTCAGATGGTCCCACAGATTCCTTTATCATGGTCACCGTGCAATCACGTACATCACGATGCACCCGCGGCGATCTACAAAGCGGTTGCGGGCGCTGTACTTACACATCTGGCCTTGTATGGAGTTTAATTGAATTAAATGCGGTTTTCTAGAGATTTGGTCGGTGGAGAAGTTCTGTGTGATAACTAAAAATATTTTCTACAGTAGCGACCGCGATTTATTTTCTCATTTTTTTCTACATCTTAAGGGTCCTGTATACCCTCTGCAGCTTTCTCTCTCGCACATTTTCACATTATTGAAGATATAAAATCAATGAGTGTGAATTTCCAAAAAGTAATAAAATCATGTCATGGTGTCTATCGTAACATTACAAACAAAGAAATTATCAATTTGATATATTTTAATTTGAAACAGTAAAATGGTAACAAGTTATTTTTATTTCTCGTGTCATTTTATTCTGTCAAATTACAAGATATCGAAGCAAACATTTCTTTGTTTGTAATGTTACGATAGACACCATGACATGATTTTGTTACTTTTTGGAAATTCACTCTCATTGATTTTATATCTTCAATAATGTGAAAATGTGCGAGCGAGAGAGCTGCAGAGGGTATACAGGACCCTTAAGAGGAAAACTTGTATGGTTTAGCCATTAAGAACAATAAGACAGAGAGATAGAGAGATAGAGAGAGAGAGAGATCCTTTTTTTTCCGTATTGAAATAAAGATATACAGAAATGTTTATTTTGCGGTAATGAAATTTGAAGACAAACAAAATAATCCAAATACAAGTAGGTACATTATCACAAAAACCGGCCCCAACTCAGCATGTTGCTGGTTGTACACAACCAGCGCTGGTATTCTGTTGGACCCGGCAAGTGACGCCACGCTAAATTTTTTATTTTTATTGGGCCATTTGGCTTTGCGTGATTGACACATTTGCCATGTTCAGTTTTAGAAAGGATACGCGAAAATTTGTATATAGGAAGGATTAGGTCCACAAAAAGAAAAAAATATATACTTGTCTTTTCTGTGATTTGTGGAAGAATCAAAAGCTACTTTCATTATGCTTAAAATGTCTAAAATAAAATGACTAATCTTATGTGACAAGTTGTATTTATGGCATAATTTCAACTCGTCTTTCAGCTGCGATGGTGGTGTAATGGTCAGCATAGTTGCCTTCCAAGCAGTTGATCCGGGTTCGATTCCCGGCCATCGCAGATACTTTTTGCATTTTTGTTTTGTTCTTTTTATTTTGCTAATGTGAATAATGCTTTTGAAGCATTTTTTTAACCAAAATGGGAAATCAATATTATAACATGAAATATCTTTAACATTTTCGGTAAGGCTATGTTTTCTGATAAAAAGCGTAAATAATATAATTATTTACAAAGAATTCCATGAAATTCTCCATTGAAGAAATACAGATTAAATGTTTTTTTTTTTTTTTTTTTTTTTTAAATCGTCAAAATTATGTATGTATTTATTCAAAATATCAGTCAAATTACAACTAAACTAATAACTATTCAAATAACCCACCCCTGACCGTTCCCGGTGCAAAGGTACCCAAACACTTTTTTTCTCATTACAGTTTTTTTTTCTTAACAGAAAAAATACCAGATATCTTTAAGATAACAGCTCTCTTCTGTTTCAAGGTGCATCCGGGGTCATCACACGGATAGAGACTATTATTTTATCTATGACACCCTCAGACAATGAAGTAATTATGCGAAAAAACAAGCTGTGTCATTTAGGGAGAGAACAGGGACGTAGTCAGGATGACAAAAACGGGGGGCAGGTAAAAATATCTGTATTTGTATAATTGAGTGTAAATATAGAGAATTATACGCGTATAAAATTAATATTATACCATTCCCCCTCTAAAAGCTTATTTTCTTGACTGAAAACAGTGATTAAAAAGTTTAAATTAAAGGGTTAAACGTTTTTTTTTATTAAACGTATTTTTGTATTAGCTCTAATGTAAAAACGGTAATACGTACAAGCGTCAAACTTGGCATGATTATAGAACACCTAACTAAAGTATAAAAACAATAAATAATGTCCAAGTGCGAGTCGGTGACAAATTTTTTGGACGACCTTATTGTAACGTCGACTTTATCATTTTCACCGAATCGAAAAGCCATTATTTACTAATTTTGAAGTCGAATTTCTAAATTGATAATTATTTTATTTTGTGGTGGTACGGAACCCTCAGCGCGCGAGCCGGACTCGCACTTGGCTGGTTTATTTTTTGTAGAGAAAATGTTATATCACCAAAAAAAAATTGACAGGATGCTGGGCCAATCTGAATATTGTCTGACAATTTCATCAATATCGGAATATACATCGTCTTTTACATACGGGGTGTAAGGGGAACACTCTCGAAGCCAAAAGAAGGTAATTGTACTCATCATTATGAACAACTTTTACTATGGGACCAACCCTGAAATCGCGAAAAAAATATCAGCTGTTCTATACAAAACGGCCATTGACACTCGACAAAATGTATGGAACAGCTGATTTTTTTTTCGCGATTTCAGGGTTGGTCCCATAGTAAAAGTTGTTCATAATGATGAGTACAATTACCTTCTTTTGGCTTCGAGAGTGTTCCCCTTACACCCCGTATAGATAACTTGATTTCTAAAGTGTAAAACTATTATAAGTGCAGTAAACAAAGCAATATTCAAGACTTGCATAAAAGGAAGTCTATCAAAAGCTCGCTGCCATAACGATTACGCTCACTCATGCAGTCGGAATCCTGTATAATTCTTGCACGATGCACTGAACAAGGTCGCCAAGGTCGCTTTAAGCACGTAAACAATTACCACTATCATTAAATAAATGCATGTTTTAAAAATAAAATTGGGTAACGTGACGAGCAAGTCCTTCGTCTGATTGTAAGCTTCACCCAAAGTTAGTAAAATTTGAAAAAATGAATAGATAGAGATTGCCCCGGAGGCCCAGTTGGTAGTGAACCAGCTTTCTGCGCTTGAGATGAACATTTGTGGTTGTTCTATATCTGGGTGGTAATAATTTTATGTATATCTCTAGCAGCAATATCACAAATTTGCTTAGTTTGGGGTCAGATGACCGTGTGTGCAAAAATGTCCCCAATATTTATTTATTATTTATAAATAAATATTCGTAAATCTAACTTATAAGATGGACTTTAATTTTGTATTTTTTTTCGATGGGGATAACTTCCTAAGATAATTAAATTTAGGATATGTGGGCTCATTAAGCTTACCTACAAAACCCCCACCTCAGAGCTAGAAATTTTACATTTTAAATTATTATTTATTTATTTATTAATTATTAATTAAAACAATCAATCAATTAATTATTACAGCCACAAATATCAAGATTAAAAATATAATAATTACATGTTATGTTAAATTATGTTCTTAACTCTCTATGCTCGTCACTCTACTATCAATTAGATAGTTTTTTTCGTCATAAAACAGTGTATATCGTATCTGCACTAAATCCCATTCAAATTAGTCAAAGTTGCGGGACAACAAAATATTCTTATTTAATATAACATTTAATACAACTTTCGCATTTAAATAATACTGTGCAATTAAATCACGTGACCTGGAAGTCATCACAGGTACGGATGCCCCCATATAAGGACAGGGCGCCGTCGCCCCGCCACTCAATGCCAACTCGCTACGCAAGGTCACCACTACGGGGTGACTGACTCACAATAAATATAATAAAAAATCACACTTTCGATATATTTATGACTTTGATATCCCTAAATGGTATAACAGCACCCTAAATGGTATAAACTGGACTCAAAATGGTATAAATACGGAAGAAAAAAGCCATTTAATGGGACGGTTTGAGGATCATTAAAATTGATGGATGGGGCGGGGCGTTGATAAATTGTAAATTTATATTTAATACGGTAAGTATAAATCGGATTTTAATAAAGTATGTCTGTCAATTATTTGATTGGACACGCACTTCAGGTTCAAGATCTTGTTCGAGGTGGAAAAATACTTAGTGATTCATATCAACATGGGCAACTTATGATAAGTATAGTCTAGGCAACATTTTCAATTGGTTCTAATAGAATTAATCTGTTTTGAATGCAAGTGGTAAAGAGGCAAAGAGGTCGCCCGAAGAATCCAACTCGGATGGGCAGCTTTCGGAAAATTTCGTGACATCTTCTAGTCCAAGATATCATAGTGCCTAAAGACATCAGTCTTTGACCAGTTGTGTTGCCAGTGATGACATAATATATGGTACTGAGACGTGGTCCTTAAATGTTGGCCTTTTGGAAAAACTCAGAGTCACACAACGGGCAATGGAGAGAGCTATGCTCGGAGTTTCTTTTCGCGATAAAATCCGGAACGTGAATATTCGCCAAAGAACCAGAGTCACCAACATAGCTATTAAAATTCGCAAGTTGAAATGGCAATAAGCAGGCCACATCGCTCGAAGAACCGATAAACAATGGGGAAGAAAGGCTCTGGAGTAGGAATACGAACTGGAAGACGCTGTAAAAGTCGTGGGTATCCAGTGGATTTATCCAGCTTGTTTAGTGTGGAGTTCTAAGGGGAAGGCCTATATTCAGCAGTGGACATCTTCTGGTTCATGATGAAGATGATGAGTGCGAGTGACGTATCAAAAGTTAAACAAAGAGACAGGTATACATATACAAGGACATACATAGAAACAGTCAATAGAGCAGACATAAAGATGGACAGAATTGCTATCGCCTATAGTAAAAAAAACATACAGTCGAATTGACCTCCTCTTTTTTGAAGTCGGTTAATAATGTAATATTAAACTAACAATTTTTGAGAACCAATTCACAATTTTTGTTTCGAAGGCCTGACAGATTGTGATAACTATCAGAAACTGTCATTACGAGTTTTGAAGCTTCTAGTACAGTCCCCACCACCTTACTAGGCATAAACTAGACTCGACCGTGACTTACCTTTGCTTGACTATGACTAGACTTTCTTGATGATATTTAGTAAAACTTGAAAATATTTCAATACATGTCTCTGGCAAATGCACAAGACATGCGACGAGGAAAGAAGAACAAAAACCGCCATTACAAATCTTTAGTCACCATCAACTGCCAAATAAAAACCGCTGTTCAAGTACATAACATCAATCCAATTTATTTCCTTGACCACTAACGATGTCAACAAGTGAACTGATATAGTTGGTGACACTTTATCTATGATCTTTATGACACAAAGCCTTGCGATGCAGGAACCTCCTTATATGTTCGTCGGAACAGGCTGCCATTGCCTTGAAAGTATCAAGATTGTATTTGTTGATCATAGCACGCCGTATTAGGTGATTCGACGCGGTCTTGGTACTTGTTAAGTTGATATTGTGTTTGTAATAGTCTCAAATTGTTTTGGGTTTGATTTAAGTACCTACCTGTTTAGTTTGATCGATGAATTTGGTATTGATGAGTCAGAAGCGTAATTTACTAATGTTGAGACTTCATGATTTGTTTATGAATATTCTTCTTTTGGATTGTTAACATTTGAAATAACTGGTTCTTTAAAAAACTTTTATTATTAATATGCCTAAATATCATTAAAGAGACGGCTTTCTACTACTTAACCTATAATCAATATTCTATTTCTTATGATATATTTTTATGATGCATGGTTTAAGTTATACATATTTGATTTAATTATAGCAACCTGGATTTTCAAAATACCGTATTGTTACGAGAATTGTATTATTGACATTTGTAATTTTTCAATTATAAAAAGTAGTAATTTTTAAACTTTCGCGATTTGAACACATGTTTTAAATGTTTAAACGTGATAAGTCCCGATAAACATTTAAAACATATAAAAAGTAGATTATAAAAAGCCACCTATTGTAGCTAAACTAGGAGCATCTATATTTTATTTATTAATAATTTCTACCGGCCCAGCTGCCCACCACATAAAAAATCGTTGAACGTAATTTATTTTCTCTAAAATGTGTTTGAAAGATTTTTCTGTGTTTGATAATTTTTTGTATCTTTTTAAACTCTTTGCATTATTTAAGATTTTTAAACCTTCATAATCTTTACTTTATCCTCAAACTGATGAGTCAATTAACCTTTCACACCATTCTCATGTTCCTCTTTATTGAACTATCCAAATATGAAATCGAATATATTATAATTAATTCCTCTGACGACAGTACAATACATCGCGTGTCTGAAAGAAATTAATTTATCACAGCCATTGTAAAAACCAATGGTTCAAGACAGAGTTCAAGCAAAGCTATTTAATTTATTAACTGACATCGAAAAGGAGGAGTTGTCAATTAGGGGATTCTTATTTTTATCATACTATTTCATTGTCATAAATATCATTGCCTACACCCGTTTAATTATCAACTCGAACAAAGCCTCTGTCAGGGAACACTATCTAGCCAATCTATGGTCTTCAGTCTAGAACTCCTGTTTTAAATTTTGCGACAGATATGGCTAGTTCACTATCATTTCATTATACTGTTCGCTATTGCTGTTATTCAAGTTTTTCATTATTTGACGATAGTGATTTGATTTATCTGATTGCGTGTTTGACTGAAATAATTTTGCAAAATATCCCAAGTAGTAAGGAAGATGATCGCTACCACTTCCCATATACTCAGTGTTTGGGAGGAGCTGCCTATTAAAATTAAACACTTTTGCAGATTTTGTTTCGTATACTTTTCATTATTTTAATTTTTGACATTTCAAACACACTGCAGTGTCTATAAAAACGTTATGGAATTAATTACAAGTTCCGCCAATGATGTTTCATGTTCGCTTACGGTGTCTGCAAAACCCCTGGGTCTTGCAGTTCCGAGATTTGCTTGTTTTTTATTATTATTAGGCACTCATAACAATGTGCAATAATGCGAAATTATTTTGTACCTCTCTATGTTCTTTAATCTATAGAAATGATTGAAATGCCAATAAAATCCTAATGTAAAGTTACATAGAATATTGAAGGACAGTCTTTCACGGCGAAGCATTTGAACATCAACAACATTGAACATGAACATCAGCTTACTTTCATCGATTGCATAAAATCAGGTGCACTAACGAAAGTGAAACCTCGCGAAGTGGTACAGTGTAACCTTGAACGTACGCGATCTTTCCGGTTTCGCCAATAACGGTTGTCGAACTCTCAAGACCACAACAAGAACTGCTGTTACGTGCAATGCCACTACTGATAAATATATTACCCGATCAGCACGGTTTGTTATTGGTTATGACAATGTATTGGTAGTTTATGACAGGGTATGAGAAAAATTTCATATTTTTCGTATGTTGTACATTTCTATAAAAAATATGTTTAGTAAAAAAACAGGTCCATGCATTTTATCAATAACTATATTAGTATCTTTGTTGTTGCTTTTTTGAATAGGTTAAAGCAAGCTAGGTGTTTGAGCATAATGTAATTTTGAGATTTTTTATTTATTTATAAATAATAGGCTTGCGTTTGACCACCATCGCGCCTGACGTTAAGCGATGATGCGGTCACGCTTGGAGCACGCTCCATGGATGATCATGGATGACAATCAAGTGATCATCATCACCAGCCAGAAGACGTCCACTGCTGAACATAGGCCTCCCCCTTTAACCTCCACACTGAACGACAGTCTTTTGCATCCACTGGATGCCCGCGACTCTCGCAATGTCGTCGGTCTATGTAATGGGAGGCCTCCCTAAGCTGCGTCTTCCGGTTCGTGGTCTCCAATCCAGAACCTTTCTTCCCCATCGGTTATCGGTTCTTCGAGCGATGTGGCCTGCCCATTGCCACTTCAACTTGCAAATTTTAACACCTATGTCGGTGACTCTGGTTCTTTGGCGTATATCCACATATTTCATATTATATCATATTTTTTTATAAGGACTTGATAATGGATTTTAAACCAAAATACATCCCATTGGATCATAATCCATAATTGATGATTGCGTGGCACGAAGACCATTGACCAACAATGTCATACCATGACTTCCTAATCTGATCCAGATAAAATCAGCTCGGTATCGGCCACCATCATTACTCTAATGCCGGCAATGATACCGATACAATGCAAGCAAACAATCAATCATTGTATTAGATTATTGATTGATTTGTCCTTTGAGCGTGATCTGTCTGGGAATTTGGTAAATGATCGTTGTAATGTTACATTGAAACAGACTTATATTTCCTAATCTTGACCTGGTAGCGATCATGGCTATCTTGGTTTAGGTTTGATCTTTGATCTGGTAGATAAGATACTGTTAAGTTCATTTAGAAATAGTAATGATTTCTTAGGTTTACGAGATTATTACACATTGATATTACGTAAACAAAACATTAATTCACATCATAATTTGTCATGATGTGACTTATTTCATATCATTTCTATAGACGTCCTTTATCTAGTCTACTAATGACCACAGACACTGCAAAGTGTATCATACGTCAAGAATTAAAATAATGTAAAATATACGTGACAAATTTCTCTATTAGGTTATTATTAGGCATTTAATTGATCTGGTGTGAATAATAAATATAGTTGTCTATCTATCTATGTACGGATTACCTTGTCAATATTTTTTATTAGATCCCACCATGGAAGAAATTGAGAAGATGTTGTCCCAGACACTTTTATTATTAGCATAAGTATAACAATATAGTTAACTTCGCAGAGGTTACATATTTGAGCTGTTTGGGGTAGAGACAATGGGCCCTCGAGGACCTGGCAGCTCACCTTATTTTCAAAAATCTAACAAAGCGCGTGGTTATTGCGATGTGAGACCAAAATTCTGGCGTGTTTCTGGTTCAGCGTATAAGCATTGCTATTTAGCGTGGTAATTCTGTCAGCATACTGGGTACAACTGTGAGTGGGCTTGAGCATTTGGATTATCTTTAGACCTTCAACGGTCTATGGGCAGTCTAACTGTATATGTAGTTTGAGTTTTAGCTAGTATTTTGTTGAGTTAATAAAGGTACTTGTCCTTTTTATAATAAACAATATAGCTTCCTAATATTTAAGTAAACACTAAACTAACCCTATGGAATATCATGTTGTTGCGAACTCCCAATAATAAACATAAAATGTAATATAATGTCATCAATGTTTTTCCTCCAAAACTATTACAATTAATATTGGTACGTGCTAAAAAAGTTATACGCACTACTTTGGCCGTAACATACAAATGCGCAATAAAATTGAGTCCCTATTGAATATATCGAATCAAGTGCACACAATTGAGTGGCTAAACAATCGAGTTATTAAATCGATTGAATTGACGATCATTCGTTCGCTGTGTGTCGAAACATCGTTCATAAACGGTGTTATGGTTGGGATGATACTATCAACCGCAATATTTGGATATAATGAATCAGAATAAATTATCATCATTACAAATACAAATACAAACAAATAATTTGATGATTTGATGTAATTTATTTTCACTGAAGTACTTTAAAGAGACAATAACTGCGCTAACAATCAAACTGGGTTTGATCACCCGTATCTTGATGTTAGGCTTCCTTACATGGCAAATACTTTTAAGTACCTACAGTGTGAGAATTATTACAATTTCGTATACCTTATTCGAGGCAGAGAGTAAGTAGGTATAGCAAGAAAGTAGCGTATAGAGTACCAGGACTGGGATGGTATTGATGACTGAGTTATCATTATTTTGTACATCCACATATTTTACTCAAAACGAATTATTTTTATTATTTTATACTTCTTCTTTAGAATTATTTGGGGAAGAAAGGTTCTGGAGTGGAGACCACGACCCGGAAGACGCAGCGTAGGGAGGCCTCCCACTAGGTGGACCGACGACATTGTGAGAGTCGCGGGCATCCAGTGGATGCAAAAGGCAGGCTGTCGTTCAGTGTGGAGGTTAAAGGGGGAGGCCTATGTTCAGCAGTGGACGTCTTCTGGCTGATGATGATGATGATGAATTATTTTTCATTAAATATTTTTTTAAATACGTAAATAATTAGTTAAACTAATATATTTTGAAGTTCATCATTATCAAGTCATTTCAATCCATTGCTAGACATATGTTCTTGGAGATCCCAGTGTTCTCGTCTGGCTCAGAGGCAGGCTACTGACGGGATTTTCTTACGTGCAATACATCACAACCGGCTATCTTTAGAAGATTTCCCTCTCGACAACAAAAAAGGCATAGACTCTCTCCTAATACAAGCCACTTGGCCTGATCTTCGGCGTCTCGCTTCCCGTATATTGTTCATAATCATCAGTTCTTTATTGTTCATTGCTGGACATGGGTTTCTCCTAATGCACGATGCTCGATCGGCAGTTTCCTGCATCCAGATTTTACCCGCTGTTTTACGTGGGTCGTCACATCACCTGGCCGCAAGGTGTCTTACATTACGTTTGCCTAAATGTAGTCTTCACTCTAGAACTCGTCTACCCAATCGGTTTTCGATTTCGGTGAATGTAGCCGGCCCACTGACACTTCAATTTACAATTCTTTGGAGTTAAATATGTCGGTAACTTTAATTCTATATCGGACCACTTATTTTTGTGGATTCCTCAATGTAAAATACATACCTACTAAATTCGGTTTCAAAACACACTGAACAAAAAAATTTGATTTCTTTGAAATAAACCTTTCAAAATTTTTCTAAGTACCAAAATTCACTCTCTAATGTCGTTTTCGAGTTTGCACAGTACCCCGTCGACGCTTGCACACTCGTGATTCATCATCAGTTAAGTTACAAATATTGATGGCTCCTCACTCCAAGTGCGAAAGCGAGTAGGACGTGAGAGAAATGTGGGAGGCGCATTGTAGTGGTATTTGTCATACTCAAGACATACCCAGTCGTGTGTTGTAGTACATTTTTTTTTCTCTATTACATTATAATTGTTATAAAAAAAACTAGGAGCAGGTGTACATAATTAAATAATTGAATTGGTAACACTTTGGGGCCTTTTGGTATGGGCGCCCCCATCAACTCTCTTAATGCGCCTCTGCAGTCACGATTTTGTATTAAAACACCTTAGTTGGTAGCTTTTGGGGCCCTTTTCAGTACGATCTCCCTTATATTACAAATATTTGATATATGTTTTTAAAGTTTTAGAACACTGTTTTGTTTTACTGTGTTGTCTTCCAGTGAACATGATGCTTGTAATTGCACCAAAATATCGGGAACTCATTCCACAACCTAACCACGGTGAATTTCTCGTAAATTATCATAAAAGTTTGTAAAATTTTAGGGTTTTCCTTTTCACCCAAATATGGATCTCTAAGACATAAATTGTAATTAGTGCACGATTCTTTATTTTTGGGTATTTCGTGATATGTCAGTTGTAATTTAACGTTATTAAGAAATATTATTGGTTTTTCTTATTACTAATGTGAATTTTAATGAAATTAATATTCGGTAGCGAATCGAGATTTTTATTGCTTTTGGTCATAAGGTTAATAATTATATATTATTCAGATGTAACCTCGAGATGATCATGTAAAATACTGTTAAGGTTTTGATTAAGATGAGTGAGCAATCTTAAATTATCATTATTGGTTATAACATATACAATATACCGATTAAATATCTTTCGAGATATCGGTAAGGTAAATATTTGGTTTATTTTTGTTACGTTGTCTAACATATTTATACTCACAGTACTGAGTTACATGAAAAGGTGGTACATCATCGCTTAATATCAGGCGAGATGGTGGGTAAAACAAAGCCTATTATTTATTTTAAAAAATATAGTAAGTCATACGAACAACTTAAGTTTTCTATGAGAGCAACTCTGAAATCACGAAAAAAAAACGCGGTCCTATTATTGCTGTTCCATATATTTATTTAAGTGTAAAAGTTATTTTTTTCTGTATCAGATAATATTTTTTCGTTATTTCAAGGTTTGGTCCCATTATGAAAGTTGCGAATGTGACTTCAATTCAACTAAGCACCTTCGTTCTTTGTAAATCACTAATTGCACCCCGCGGTTTATCCTAACCTGTCATCCAACAAAAGCTATACATTTGGCATGAGGAAAGTAACTTTAGTGTAACTCGTAACTCTAAGTATTCATAAAATATACACGAAATACAAAAATACTAAAATGTTTCGGAGTTGCACAAGGTTCCATCCCAGGTTCATTACTATTCCTAATATACACCTATTTAGAGGTGACAAATCTAAAGCATGGTATAAGAAAATCATGATTTAATGACAGAAACTAACTATAACTAAACACTGACTGTAGTATAACTGTGTGTGTTTTGACTATGTGTCAGAAACTAGATTTTTCAGGTGAAAACTAACCTTACAGTTTCTCGTTGCGACATATTAACATAGAAGACATAAATATTAATGTCATCAAATACCAAAACACTCAATTGCTTGCAAAAGGTTCCATACCAGGTCCATTACTATTCCTAATATACACCTATTTAGAGATGACACTAAGCACGGTCTGAGAGGATCCGTGTTAAATGTCAGTTAATACTTTATGCTAATAAAGTAGCATTTGCATGTGCATAATGTTTAGCAACTGTTTGCTTACGGACTGGAGCGGACAACGCGGACTAGCCAAGGCTAAACTTATTTATATAATAATATGCAGTTGGTACGAAGATGTAACTGATAAATATTACAATAAAAAACACAACAAACGAAAGAACCGTTATAACATAACATGGGGTTCTTCAAAAGAGCTGTAAAGGTAGGCACCGTACTATTGGTTTGTTAGCTTGTTTGCTACCTACGCTATAAATAAAACGTAGAACAGACCAATGGAACCCAAATTTAGGGCATCACTGGTCACCTCCCGGCTCCTATAATGAGCTGTTATAATGAGTAATATTGAAGCGTGTTTTTTAGTTTTCTTAAGCTATTGTTACGGGATGAAATATGTAACAAAGTAGCGACTACTTCATTTTGTTAGCAATCGATATAAAAAGAGATATGGCTGGCTGGCTTAGATAGACTTCTCCCGAAAAGCTTGGCCAGCTTGGCGGTGGCATGGCAAGGGATTTAATGGCGCCTAGCAGGCTGTCATTGGTGGACTTGCAGGCAGACGTCACGTCCGTTTTGTTACACTATAATTATTATTAACACGCTTCTAATAGCTTAAATTCATCATCATTATCATTTCAGCCATAGAATGTCCACTGCTAGACTATATGCCTCCCCATCGATCTCCAAAAGGGCCAGTTGGCAGCGGCCTGCGTCCAGCGTTTCCCTGCGGTCTCTTTTAGGTCATCTGTCCATCTTGTGGACGTCCTATGCTACGCTTACCGGTCCGTGGTCTACATTCGAGAATCTTTAGCTTTAATTGTACCTACGTAAACATGCCATCTAGCGGTAAGTTGCCAGACATCGTACGTCACGCCACGTCTTGTCGTCTTTCCGCTAGATGGCTCTGATAGTTTAGTATATCATTGATGATGATGATTAGATAGACATGTTTTATCAGAAAAATATTCTTATCAAAATGTGTCAAGAAAATAACCTTATCGGTTTCCGAAAATGTTTATAGCATGATTCAAATAAAGGAAAGAACAAAATACTTAACCGTAAAGGTGTCACCCAACATCATGTTCTTAAAATGTTTGATAATAAACGCTGAGATACCTCTGAGTTATCTATAAATATTATTATCATTGGCCTACTGACTCTGCCGACCGCTCTTGTCAATTTGTCATTGAACGATCAGGTATCCACCACACAATGAATAAATGGAAAACTATGTCAAAAAAGTTTGTAACTCCAAACCTATATACATAGCTAATAAGCCCTCTAGACAAACCTAACATAGCAAGTATTACAAACATAATTACCAAACATGGGCATCATCATGGTGTGAACAATAAATCAATCAATCGTCATCATCATCAATTCAGCCGTAGGACGTCCACTGCTGGACATGCCTCCCCCATCCATCTCCAAAAGTGCCGGTTGGAAGCGGCCTGCATCCAGCGTTTTCCTGCGGTCTCTTTTAGGTCGAAACATGGACATGTTTTAAGTGAAAGATTCCAAAAAACACAATTATATTAGACCAACAACGAAGTATTTTAGCTGCTATATACAGGGCAACACGGACGGTTGTATTCAGGGAAAAAGTGGTCAGTGTACTCATAATTACAAACAAGATCTACAATTACACACACAATCAGCCATTAAATGTCCACTGCTGAACAAGGCCTCCCTCTTAGAGAGGGGTGTTGCCATAATCCCCACGCTTGGCAGGTGGCTTGGAGATCGCAGTACGTTCACCGTGTACTAACAGGACGCTGCTGCCCATCCTCCGGTGGTTCTGGTCGCAGTTTTAGGACATACCCGGGTCATACAATTACACCGACCTTGACATGACGTACCTATATAACTGATTTTGTAATTTTGATGAAAATTTACAAGGAAATAGTAGGAACAAGAGTATGGAGGTAAAATCATATAAACTGGAAAATGCTGAAGAAAACTATAAAATTACAGTTAACATAGCGGGGCTAGTAGATAAAATGATAAATATTGACATATTTATACGATTAATATTAGCTTCACTGCTAAGGAATTAACTAACTAACAATGTAATCAAATCTTGGAAGTTGATTTTAAACTTCTAATTGCCATATCGATTTGAAACTTTGCAAGTATATGTAATTTAGATGACAATACAATAATTTAGTTTGGTGGTTTGAATCGCGTTGACAGAGCCATCTAGCGGAAAAGACGCTAACTATTATACGACATGCGCAACGCTGGAACAAATCCCTCTCTCCATCTCTCCTTATCACGCCGTGTGCGGACGCGCGTCACATTTTTTAACTAAGTGTAATAATAATTATTGTTCACAACCTAACTTCATCTTTATCATTGTTTCAGCACGCCAACGCAGTTCGTGATTCAGCGCGCCTGATCCTTGACTCCCCACAACCAGAATCCGAAGACGCCATGCTTCTAGCAAAGGCCCTCCGAACGAGACCTCCAGTCAACATGCTTCCAGCTGCCAAAGCTGGCACCTTCTTCGCACGCGACAACCTTTCAAACTTCATCGACTGGTGCCGAAAAGCTTTGGGCATCTTGGAATGCCTGCTGTTCGAAACTGACGATCTATGCCTCAGAAAGAACGAAAAACACGTGGTGCTATGTCTTTTGGAAGTGGCCAGAAAAGGCGCGGTTTTGGGTATGCCTGCTCCGTTATTGGTGCAGATGGAAAGGCAGATAGAGAGGGAACTGGCTGGTGAGGAACTAAGGCCGGATGATTCAGCTTTAGGATTGGTGCCGTCAGCTCCTCAGCCGCAGTTAGTGACGAATGACTTGAGGAGTTTGGATGAGAGGGTCAGGGATCTGGTGGAAAGGTGCTCATGTCCTACGCAGTTCCCGATGGTCAGGGTCTCTGAGGGGAAGTACAGGATTGGTGACACGAGGACGCTGATTTTTGTCAGAGTAAGTTTTTAATATTTTTGTTTGTTACAAAAAGTTTTCACTGCCGTGGAACTAGGTTGCTATTTAGGTAGACTGGTGTATTTTTCGAGTATTTTTATGTTTATTTTTTATTCATTAATAGCTTGCTCTTGATCGCCATCTCGCTTGATGTTAAGCGATGATGCGGTCTACGTTGGTGCACGCTTGCCTAGGAGAAACAGATTCACTCGTGATTTGAAGACGCCCAGATTTTAACTATCGGGGAACACCCATTCAGGCAGCGAACTCCACAGACTAGCAGTTCGCAGAATATCAAAGTTAAAGTAATTATTCATTCTGGTGATGCTCACTACTTTTTTATCGAATTTAATCAAGAATGGTCCAGCTGTAGGTTTGAAAAATCAGAGGGATGGAGTTAGTTTCACATTCTTAATGTTTGCAAGTCTAAATGATTGCAATCTCTTCTTTTTCATAAATAAAACATGTCATAGAACAACCAGGTTGAACAATCAGGTGGATCATCTGATGGTAAGTGGTCACCACCACCGATTACTGATAACTGCAACACCCGCAGTATAAATTGAATTGGCGTTAAAATTGGAAACTGCTTTTCGCAATCGAGATCATATTACCTACCAATATAATTATGGCATTACAAAACACAGACTTTTATCAGTATATAGACCCCGCGAGTTCACCTAATACGTATGCTCCAACTACCACGCCGCATAATTCACTTCGATCTCCGTCGTCTTGGTAGTACTATCAGACGTCAAAACCAAAGTGTCCAATTGCGCTTAAGCACACAAAATAACTCTTCGAAAGCAGTTGTCCGTGCAAATAGAGTCAAACTATCTACCAATACACTTATCTCGTGACGTTATAGTAGATACAAAATTGCGGCTCTTTTGGTTTTGATACAACTTGTGCTTTGCGGTGTCTATCCATAAAGATCTGTGTTATGGATATGACACTATCGCAATATTAACTGGTGACTATGACACTTTTGCAATCTTATGCTAACAAGCAATACTGAAGTTAAAGCCAAAGCCCATCAAATCTTTATTGGAAAACGATTGAGTATACATTTTACGGGCTTGGTCTTCTAAATGGTCAATGTTTATTCAAAATTAACCAAGAATTCATGTTGGGTAACCACAAAATCAGCTGAAACCTAAACAGTTAATAATAGCCACTTAAACCAACGATCTTTAAAACTATAGACTTAAAAAAATCTACTGAAACCTAAAAAGTAGTATTTAAGTATTTGGTGGCAACAATCTTTAAAACTAAAGATTGGAAAAAATCTACTGAAACCTAAAACAGTTAATAGTATTTAATGGCTTAAAGCAACGATCTTTAAATCTTTAGATTTCAATAATCAATTGAATCCTAAACAGTTAATAGTATTTAATGGCTTAACGCAGCAATCTTAAAAACTTGAGATTTCAAAAATCAACTGAAACCTAAACAGTTAATAGTTTTTAATGGCTTACAGCAATGATCTTCAAAACTATAGATTCAACATTACAATAACACCTTATTAAAATTGTGGACCGATTTTCAATTATATCATATACATAAAACATATTGCTCTACCGTTTCAACTATTTGCTGGCTTTTATAGGCACTGCAGTTTGTTGCCGTTTTGAGGTGTCGATATTGAATCTACAGCTCTAAAAATCGTTGGCAGTGCGACAAAATTATGTAAAATCCAAACATTTTCTAGTTTTTATGATTCATTAAATCTATTTAGGACCTGACACCAAGTGGCTACATCGTGAGAATGTAGCTTTAGAGGTCCCATGAGTAAAATAGGTTGACCTCGGTTTTCTATGTTTAGGATCCAGCCTCGGCTAACCATAATACTAATAACCAGCCCAAAAAGATCTCTAATAATTCACTACACTTTTACTATCATAGCTCTACACTAATTGGGCATGTACATTTAAGTCCAATATAACTTGAACCGCGCTTTTAAGCCAGGAGTTTGTTGATAAAGCTCTTTAAATATTGGCGATGAAAAATCGATTCTAAGTTCAAGAATTGATTCGATTTATCCAAAGAAGGAATTGCACGGCATGATTCACATGTAAACTTTAAAGGAAATGGAGCGTTATTGTAATGACCTTTAAGTTTCATTTGGTTTGCGCAAGTGAATTATGTTTGGGAGTAAGCTATTTACGTTATAAGGGCTTGTAGGCGCTTAAGTCGATGTAAAGTAGGACAGGAGAATTTATTAAACAAATTAAAAATAGAATTACATACAAGCATCGCAAGTATTCAAGTCGCACCTGCTTGGAGATTTTGTAGGTAAACTCGATGTTAGACATTTTAGTTTGGATTATGTTTATCACAGATCTTTTTAAGATAGACACCGCGAGAACGAAAAATTGTATAAAAACCAGGGATTTACCACCAAGTTCGTAGCTATCGGGGAACACCCTTCAAGCTGCGCATTCCAGAGACTAGCAGTTTGCACAATAAAAGTGGAATCAAAGCTTGTTTTATTCGTTTATTGACAAAGACACTACCAGTAGTGTCGTCTAAAATTAACGACACTACCAAGCCCATCTATACTAATATTATAAAGAGGAAAGATTTGATTGTTTGTTTGTTTGCATTGAATAAGCTCCGAGACTACTGAACCGATTTGAAAAATTCTTCCACTGTTGGGATGCTACACTATCACCGGGTGACATAGACTATATTATATTTATTTTTAATAGGGATCCTTACTAAAACTCTAATAATGTAACCCAAGGTGTAAAAAAATAAGACTTACACCCGTGCGAAGCTGGGGTGCGTTGCTATTAGTATTATCCTACTTCCTACTTAATATTATAAACGCGAAAGTTTGTATGTATGGATGTATGGATGTTTGTTCCTCTTTCTCGCTGCAACGGAACAACGGATCGACCTGATTTTTTGCATGGGTGTAGTTCAAGAGCCAGAGAGTGACATAGGTTACTTTTCATCATCATCAGAATTTTTCATCGCTGCGCGGGTGAAACCGCGGGGCGCAGCTAGTATACAAATAAAACAAGGACTTCCGAGCTGCAAAGTGAAGCCTGATTTAATCAACTACTTAATTGTTCTCCTCAGATCCTGCGGTCTCACGTGATGGTCCGTGTTGGCGGCGGCTGGGACACACTGGCCCACTACCTGGACAAGCACGACCCATGCCGGTGCCGCGCGCAGCACCGCGGGGCACTCTCCGCTCGCCTGGCGCGCCCTAAGCACGACCTGGCCGGAGCTACCGTCACATACGAGAGACCTGATGCTGGCCAGCCGCCTGCTTCGCTGCCTTATATCAAGACGGAGAAAACGCCGGAACCTACGCAATATAGGTAGGTCTATTAAAATTTGGAGCTTACCATCACGTAAATGATCAGCAAGACCTGACCAGCGCACCGTCAGTAGTATGCTTCAGTTTTGGGAATCTTACAGCTAAATACAGTACAACATGTTAATAAACGCAGAGGGCCATTTAAATGAATCCACAGATAACAAAACACATAACATTTAAACTAGAGCCGCTCAGCATGCGCAGAGACGTTGGGTCTCTTTGTATCTTTTATCGCATATACAACGAGGAGTGTTCTGAAGAACTGTTTGATCCGATGCCGGCGTCGCGGTTTTACCATCGCACTAGCCGCCACCGCCTGAAGGCTCATCCACACATCATAGATCACTGGAAATAGCACACTGTGCGATTCACACGATCCTTCTTGCCTCATACCTGCAAAATGTGGAATGAGCTACCTTCTACGGTGTTTCCGAGAAGCTACAACATGGGGTTCTTCAAAAGGCGAGTTACTCGAGTTCTAAAGGGTCGGCAACGTATTTGTGATGCCTCTGGTGTTACAAGTATCTCCATCTAGTGGAAGGCCTACCTACACTGCGTCTTCCGGTTTGTGGTCTCCCCTCAAGAACCTTTCTTCCCCATTGGTTATCGGTTCTTCGAGTGATGTGGCCTGCCCATTGCCGCTTCAACTGTCAATTTTTTTTTATGTCGGACAGTTAAGAGATACATCGCGTTTATTGAATTTCACCCATTACCCGTGCATTCAGCTTTCTTATTTTATTTTTTGGTAAAATGTACTTAATTATCACAACTCTTTTCCCCCATAGGTCCTATGAACCAGCATCTCTCCAATACTCCGAGAGGACCCACTACGCATCCAACACCCGCCTCGATGCACCCACCAGCCTGCCCTACCTCGGCGACATGGACCGAGCTGCCTCTCCCAATAGAAGACTCAAGAATGGCAGCAGAAACAACAGCCCTGGACGGAAACCCAGCCCGGGAAGGAAGTCTTCTTCTCCAGACAGAAGGTAAGAATAAAACAAAAGACAGTTGGTTGAATCAGTGCTGTATTCTCAGAGTAAAACAACCGGGTAAAAAACCCAATACTGAAATCGTCGACATCAATCAAAAAGCTGGCAGTCTAAAGCAGAATTGGGCCGGACACTTCAGCCGCATGTCAAAAGATATATGGGTCAAAAACCACAGCAATGTAGACATCAATTGCTAAAAGGCCCCATGACAGGCCCAACAAGAGATGGCAGTACGAAATTGAATAGAACTGCTTCTGAATCAAAAGCTCCTGACTGCGATGGACGAAGAGAAGGGACGCACTTGTCTTGCAGTTAGACAACCATGTCTAGAATAATAATAATTGAATCAGGCGTTCCTCTGCAGAAGTTCATTCCAACAGTTGTTTCCTGAACAGCTAAATAATAGTGTATTTATTTCAACTTCATTGTTCTGTCAAGTAAACTGGAGATACACTTAAATTCATTACATACTACTGGTAATGGATGCTATAAAGATTTGGACGAGAATTAGTTTATAAGATAATATATTTTGCAAGAATAAATTCAGTTTATTAACAGCCAGTAATTTCTTTTAAGGACGAAGATCGTCTCATCCAACCACCTCGTACCCACGCCTCTGGGTTTGAGGAACCGGAGTCCAAGGCCAGTTTCCCCGGCACCAGCTGCAGAATCCGCCTCAGATAACGGATCAGAGGTGTCAGACGAGGGGTACAGGAGCTTGGGAGTGGTGGCTGGGTCTACGCAAGGATCACCCTCTACGAAAACGACTAACAGATACTCGCTGCATAGCCAGAATTCGATTGAAGACGCTGAATTCAGTGGTGAGTACTGATTAATATCGTATAATAATATATATATAATATCTATCGGGGAACACCCATTCGGCATTTCTTATGTATACGATTTATTTTACGATTTAATATACTCTCTATTTTTTTATATTTTTTTTCAAAATACAGAAAGTTTACACCGTTTATAAAAAATATCCTAAGAGAAAAGTTAGAAAGTACTTAGGCCTTCAATATTGAAATCTTGAAGACCTAAGCCAAGCTCAGAAGCATAATAATTTGACGAACCTTATTTCCAAGTTCACTTGAAGATATCAAATCAAAGATACTGGCTTTCAGCTAGATGAATTCCTCTCGGCTTCATATTCCATATCTGTGTCAAGCGCTTTTGGGAAGGCATCATTAAAATAAAAGTTTTCAAGTTTTCAGTGCGGAAATGTAGGCTAGAAAGGCAAACTTGGCATCTTTTGAAATGGCTTGTTTAGGCTTTTTAATATACTATTGAAAATTTTTAGATTATTAAAAATTACAAGTAAAATAAAAACTATCTTAAATTTAAATTTATAACTAAAACTAAAACTAATCTAAAACTAAAATTAATCTAAAACTAAAACTAATCTAACAAACCGCTATCGGTGGGCAGCGTGCCCAAAATGCTGGCAGCATTGCCACGTTGTATGGCAATGCTTATTCTTTGGGCAAAATAAAGGCCAGCATTTTGGTCACGAGTAGCTTTGACCAGTCGCCCTGATAGGTCTTTAAATATTCGATGGGCTCCTGGTCCCCACGGTCCAAGCGTCTCAACCCCAAAAGGCTCAAATATATATCCGCTATCTAGGGTACTATATTTGCGCCTTTTGAGGCTCTCCGCTGATTCAGCCGCCACACCAGCTCTTTTCTGAGTTCCCGGAAGATATACTATTATTTATATATGCAATATCCAAGCAATACTGCTCTGCCAGCTGCAAAACATTGTGAAAAACTGAATAATAACATTACTCTTTTAATATTTCACTCATGTATATCGGGATCATATTCATTTCGTTTTTAACCGACGAAAGGAAGAGGTTATCAATTTGACTGTATGTTTTTTGTGTGTTTGTTACTGTTGAAAAGAGTTTTAACTTAGTTTTTTAATTGTACAGACTGTTCTTTATAATGTCATGTAACTTATGTCATGTGTGTTATAGTTTGACGTTTGATGAAAATAAAACTAATTTTCATTATTATGATTTTATATTTGATATTGCTTTATCCTCATCACCACTAGCACTCTGCATATCTTAGTTAAAGGTAGGAGGGCCGATAGTCTCTTCTCCTACAGTTACTCGATTACTCCGCCAATTACGAATTGATAACCCCTTCCTTTCGAGAGAAGTTATGGCAGTCTACTTTCTCAGGTAAACTCTGCAAAAGAGTGGTAGGGACCAGTGCAAAATTCTCTAACTGACTCACACGAACAAACTGATATGTTTGTTTTAACATTCCTCAGTGCAATACTAATATGTTTGTGTATAGTATGTTTGTCGCGTTGACTAAGCATACTTTGCACTTGCAAATGCTTTAGATGGTTTAGGGGTTAGGTCACAGGTTGGCAGGTGTTTGAAAGGTAACATTTGATTTGATTCATCATCATTTTCATCAGCCAGAAGACGTCCACTGCTGAACATAGGCCTCTCCCTTTAACGGCCTCTTATAGAAAATTTGACGGTTTTAAATAAAAATTTTTTTGTTAAATTACAATAATTGAGTTGGAAAAAAAAACATGTCACAGATACATCTGTGTTTGAGTCTTATGATTTGGTTCAAAACACGATAGAATAAACTATCCTCGACCAAATATAAATCGATTCAAAGTCTATTCAGTTTATTTTTTTCGTTTTATGCTCTAATGAAAGCTCGTAACTTGCAAATTGCATGTACTGAAAGGCAATTTTATTCATTTTTTTTAAATTTAAATAGAATTTTGATAGTGAATAGTTTCGTTTTTTTGTGAAATTAAAATCGTAAAAAGGTCGCGAGAATTTGCGCGCACCGCGTTCAGTACCGCGCCAGGCGTCATCGAGGTCGGACCCATGTTCATTTTTGGCCACTCCCCCCGCGGGCGTCCTGACTCTTGGGTGGCAAAACACATCGTTGCTATAACTTGGCGGGGCCTGAGGGAGCGTTTTGTTGCCTACGCGACTCGGATAGTAGGCCGTTAACCTCCACACTGAACGAAAGCCTGCACTCTGCATCCACTGGATGCCCGCGACTCTCACAATGTCGTCGGTCCATCTAGTCAAATCTAGAGGGAGCCTACCTACGCTGCGTCTTCCGGCGTTTGCGTTTGATTTGCGTTGGAATTATTCCAGATTGAAGGGAAATGATTTCTGCTTACACTTAGGTTACACGTACCGGTGCTATACTAAGCCGAAAGGAGTTTTATTATGACCAACTCTTCGCCATAATAAAATGAATGGACGGGCCTAAAAGAAGCGCATTTTTGAAGATTACAAAATGAGCACTGGCGCTCGCTTTGTTTCAGTCGGTCTCTAGCCGTAGGAAGGGCAACAAAAGACTATTGTTACACGATAACGAAACATCTGACAAAATTATGCCTTCGTGTGCTTTCTCGAAGTGTAAATACACAACAAAAAAACGCCATAATTTTTTTTTAACAAATGTACTGTACAATGTACCTACATGGTTATAATTTTATTAGGTGTTGGAGTATATGTCCGACGGTTTTTACTGAGCAAGTTTAATGGTTATGGCCCGTCCATTCATTTTATTTTGGTCAAAGAATCAACAAATTTTTATTGGAATTTTCCATACCATTCGGTAAAAA
Source organism: Agriopis marginaria (assembly GCA_932305915.1). Taxonomy (NCBI): domain Eukaryota; kingdom Metazoa; phylum Arthropoda; class Insecta; order Lepidoptera; family Geometridae; genus Agriopis; species Agriopis marginaria. The sequence continues at coordinate 1,872,027 of OW029935.1, forward strand.
CATGACAAACTTAAATGTGTGGAAAAAAAATAAACAATATAAAGACACCTAAGTAAGAATTTGCATGAATTTTTGACTTACAATTAGATCTTAACGGGCGGTTATCCGAGTCGCGTAGGCAACAAAACGCTCCCTCAGCCCCCGCCAAGTTATAGCGACGCCATGCTAGAGTCAGGACGACCGCGGGGGGAGTGCAACGACAAAAACGAGTATAGGTCCGACCTCAATGACGCCTGGCGCGGCACTGAACGCGGTGCGCCAAAATTCTCGCGTCCTTTTTACGCTTTTAATTTCACAAAAAAACGACACTATTCACTATCAAAAATCTATCCAAATAAAAGAATGTTGAATAAAATTGCCTTTCAGTACATACAATTTCCAGGTTGTTACGAGCTTTCCTTAAAGCAAAAAATGAAAAAAATAAACTAAGTCAACTTTGTTTCAGATTTTATTTTTATCGAGGAAAGTTTATTCCATCGTCTTTTGAATCAAATCATAAACTCAAACACAGATGTATCTGTGACATGTATTTTTTTTCAGCTCAAATATTGTAATTTAACTGTTTTTTTTTTATTTAAAACCGTCAAATTTGGTATAAGAGGCTCCAATGAATTTCAGTTCATATCAATGAGTGTAAATTAAAATAAATAAAAAGACAATGGATAAAAATAATGTGTTGGACAAGAGCAGATATACTGGGTTAAGCGGAAAGGGTGTACTAAGCCGAAAGAGGTCCATAACAACTTCTACTCAGGAGCAACTATGAAATTGGAAAAAAAAAACTAAAACCGCTATCAGTCTTTGACTTGGAGGCTATGTTAGTTTAGGTTATAGGCCCACTTGGCGTACATTTCAATAACTATGCAACTGCGCATATATTGTCAGTCAATTTGCGCATATATTGTAAGTCAGTCCCTCAATTGCACAGGAGTACGTGAAATTATGCCCATACATCGCTGTCTGTCTGTCTCATTTGTCTAGCATTTGTGATAGGGCTGTCAATTTAATTTGATTTTGACAACTGCCGTTTTTTTAGGGTTCCTTACGTACCTCAAAAGAAAAGAAACGGAATCGTTATATAATCTAATTAATTAATTAATTTAATTTTAATTTATTTAAAAACACATTGTACGTTACATTTCGAGTTAGTAAGTTGTCTTAAAACCTATGTTAGATTTATCCAGACAACTGGTTCTCGGTATAGTATATGTTTTTTTTTTATCTAATTAAATCTAATTACCTACATTGTACAAAAAAATGAAACGCGCGAACACACCAAACTGCTGTTGTAGGCACAAGTTTATCGCGGAGTAAAACCGGTTGTGAATAGTTTAGCTACAGAATACATATTAGTACAAATACAAAGTTTAACCTACTCGTACAGCAGTCGCAGCGTTAGCGCGCCATGCAAGTAATACAGGATGCTCCATGTTATGTTTTATTATGTTAAGTAATGCTGTTTTAATTTCCATTTTTGTTTAATCACTTTATTATCCATCCGTCTGTCTGTCTGCCTGTCTGTCTGTCTTTCTTTCTTTCTTACTTTATTTCAATCTCATCATCATCAATTTCTATCAAATACTCAGGTCTACGGTCTCTTACAGCTGTGAAAAAATCAACGCGATCAAAAGATATGACCGTTTGCTTATGTTGCATATTTTCGTAAATTTTGCGATTTCACAAGGGAATTTAAACCTAGAAGGATATTTCCCGTTGACCATGAATCATGAAATTTGGCAAGAGGCAAGATCTCACAGTACATAAAAACATAACAAAAACATTTCCTGTGCTCTGCTCAGCCAAAAAACTGGTGACACAAACCACTAGCCCTGTACTCAAGAAGGTACTTCACAGTAGTGTGTATATAATGTTTGTTTGTATGTTGCAACGGATAACGGAAACCGATTCTGCAATACCTTGTGCTCATACGCATTGTGACATTACTGCACTAATTGACAAGGAAGCACAGACTAGGTAAAGCTACTACAGGGAGATATCATCATCATCATCATAATCAGCCTTTTAACAGTCCACTGCTGGACTTTTAGCCTACCCCCGAAAGGGTGATTGGGCCATATCCACCACGCTGGCCCAGTGCGGATTGGTGGTTACAGGGAGATATGCCTTTGTATAATTACTATCGTTCCTTCGTTTACCACTGGCCCACCGGATAAGCAAGTTGAAATGGCAGTGGGCAGGGCACATATCACGCAGAACAGATGGCCGTGGGGCCGAAAGGTTCTGGAATGGAGACCACGGACCACGGATCGATGGGGGAGGTCTATGTCCAGCAGTGCACGTCCTACGGCACCCATGAATATACACTTAGCGCTCATAATATTTCTTATTCCAGTTAAATGCTGGAAAAGCTAAAAAAAATAAAGGTAGTTAATAGATAAATGCTGCCATTGAAAATCTGCACATCTGACTCACTACCCTTGGTTCCATGTCCTTACCTAGCCTCGTTCACATTCCTCTAGTCGTATAAGGCCCCGTCCACACCGATCCAGTTAAACCATGTGGGAGGCCAGACGGCCATTATGGTACAGATTAAATAAATGTGTCTTATGCTGATCGCAAACCAATTACGTATGTTATGATTTGATAGACTTGTCGACATAAAGTATAGCCAAGTATGGCCTTGTAGACTAAGCTTACACTAGAGTCTATAAAGGGTTGTCAAAACTCTATCATTAGTCTATTTCGGACCACCAGAAGTAAGCTAGACCTCTCCCACTGCTAATGACCGTAATCTATTATAGTTTTCTGCATCCAATTTCACCGATAACTTCATCCGAAGAGCTGACCGTCCCGCTGTAGAAAACGTCAGACTTCTGAAAGGTGCAAGTAAAAATATACTAACCAAATCTTTTCCATGTTTCCAGAGCGTCTCGACCAAGAAGATGGCTGCCAACTGGAAAAGGAGCGTGATGTTCACGTAAGCCTCAACACTGGCCTGCGCAAGACAGATTACTCTGACACTTTCTACGGGGGCCGAAAAACCAGCTCCGTCGACGACAAGTCCATTCGAAGCAGCCCTGAGCGAATAATCGTCACCGAGAGCAATGATTCTCCCAGCAAGAGTCTAAGGAAGGAGGTTGAATCTCCCAAGACTGTGAGAAGCCGACAAGTGAGTAGAATACCGCATTCGCCAGTCAGAAATCGCACCCCAAGTCGCGGTAACACGCCCAGTCCGAAACACACAGCCAATCCAGTCCAAACATCTCCTAAATTGACGCCTAAGTTGCCTCCGACAGCTAGAAATACGTGGAGCGGACGGACAGCTCCAACGCAAACCAAAACGAAGGCCAGACCTGCGATAGGAGCTGAAACCTTCGAGAATCCAAACAAATCGCCTAAAGCGAAACCCAAAGTGGCTCCACAAATCTTTCAGAGGAACTCTCCTCTGCGAGCCAGCAGTGCCACTTTGCGCTCTCCACCGAATCAGAAATCTCTCAGCCCTTTGCTGGAGCAGATCTTAAGGTCTGCGGAGACTGCGAAGGATGATGCTTCCGTTTTAGAAAAGATGAAGGAAATCATCAGAACTTATTCAAAAGGAGATGATTCTTTATCCAGGACAAGTTCGAAGGACTCCGACTATGCTGACTTTACATCTGCTTGGGTGATGTCGGATGGTAAGCTGGAAAGGTCTACGAGCACTAGACAGTTGGCCAGCCCTAGGAAAGACCAGAGGAATGGACCTTCAAGAATACCTGCTCCAGTGGCCATTGGGTGCAGAAGGTCTACTTCTACGACGCAGTTCGAATGACAAGATGATGGCAATGAAAGTGATGACCAGTGAATGAAGGACTAACCGTGCAGGCTTTATTGGCGAATTCGGGGGTCATCACGTTTTTGTGATCAATCATTCTGTCATTTGAAGGTGGTGTAGTATCGGACGTGTTATCTCTAAGATAGTAATATCGTAGATATTTTATAAGCGTCTTAGATTTTGATATACTTCTGATTCTATAAACCGGCTTTGTTTTAAACATCAAAGATTCAGACTTAGGTAACAGGCAATTTAAATTTTTAAGGGCCGGTTACACCACTTTGTTAAACGCCAACTGCGTTAACAAACTATACGTTTTTAACTAAACTTTACATCACGGTAGCGATTTAAAAGTTTGGTTTACGTTCAATTCGAATTATAGAAATATTATGATTTCTAAGGTATACCTACTAATTATTCCATAGGATAGAAAAATTGTACTAACAATTTTGACGATTGATTAAGTGTTTAGATGACGGCAGTTTGCTGTATTTTTTTAGATTTTGCACTCGTTATTAATAAGCAAAAATTATTTAAACAAAGTGTTGTTTTGAGATCTGATTAATCGGCAGGCCGGTTGTTACAACAATATTATTTTTTCATTCATAACACTTTGTTTAAGATTTCTCGTAGAACATTGATTTAATTTAGCGATCTACACTTAATCATTAAGAAGAAAAAATGAAAACTAAAAAAAATGTGTAGATGTCTTTATTTTTGATTAAATTATTATGGTGCTAAGAAAAGTTACATAATTAGAGTTAGTTTTAATTATAATAATTTTAAGCGATAGACGAACTTCAAAATATGATTAGTTATCTAAAGTTTTAACAAACCCAAACAAGTTGGTCTTTATATTGCATAATATGCTGGAAATATTGTTAATTCACAAAATATTCAAGCTAAAAAATTGTTATTTTATTGAAGTTTTAACTACAAAATACCTAACATAAGGTAATGAATAGTAGTTAACAATTTTTTTCTAAGTACAATTATAAGTACTATGTCTAATGACAAAATTATACTTTATTTTAAGATTTATTTAAGTTTTTCATACATAAATTTAAGTTTTCCCGGTGAGTAGTGACTAACAAAAAATAAAAATAACTACCCTACCTATATTTGGACTATGCATTTAGCTAAAATTATTATCATTCCATTTTTGCAAGAGCCGGGATATATTGGCAACGACTTTTTAAAGAGTAATCTCATATTTAATAGGTTGTGAAGGGAGTAGAGCTTATAAAACATTTGTAGAATAAAATTACAAACATGTATTCTTAGTACATAAATAATATAAACTATCGGCTAATAACGATTAAAAATAAGAAATTTGCATCATCCATATTTATACCTCAGTAAGCCTAGAAAAAAACATATTTTCACGTTATTTACAATTGATCGTAAAGGTATTGCCATTATACCGTCCAAATTAATAAACTTTTAAATACAAAAATACTTACGAGGCATCAAAAAATATTATAGTGATTTAATGTTAACACTAGTATATTATGCAATTGTAATCTATAATTATTTTCTCTTCTATCATTATAATGTATAATTTAATTTTGATTAAATTAATGTCTGAAGAGAAATAGTCACGAACTGTGCGACTGTCATTATGGTGACCTCTAATTGTAATGTTGCTAGTTGCTAAATAAATAGCCTAAAAAGGCATGGAAAGAAAATAAAGAACGCTTGGTTAAATATTTTGTTAAACCGGACGAATTAGCTAAATCTCTATTAATAGATTATAATGCTCTCCTCGTTAAAACCCGACTATGAAAATACATAATTTTAAATGATTATATATTTTGGTAATCAGGTAAAGAAAAAAAAAATAAGACATTTTATGTATTAATATTATCAATAAAAATTAAAATCATAATTATATTATAAAAGATTGAGAATTCTCACAATTACATGCAAGTAATATTTTATGTTGCTATTTAAAATCCAATGTTACAAAATTAAAAAACTTTATACAAATGATTTTGTCTTAAAAATAAAAGAAAATCATAAGAAAATTTCTCTAAACTTTCAGTAAGTAAAGAAGACAATTTTTTCTAGGCCCACCGAATTTACCGTATATTGATGGGTATAACACTATAAAATTCATCGTTTTTTTTTTTTGTACCATTCGGACGAAAGATAAGGTAAAAACGAAACCGAAATAATAATATAAAGAATAATATGTGTTGTTTTGATTTTTGCCACAATTCATTCATTTCCCTTATAAAGTCACTTGACCGGAACGTTTTTAATACGAAAAAGGATGCATGCTTAGGAATTTTTATACAAAAATAAATAGACCATATTTTACAACAGTGGCCATAGTAATCGGCTATTGTTAACATTCCGGTTTGATCGGATATAGCTAATATTACCACTAAATCTAGAGATTATGAAGAACAAATCGACATGAGTTTCATTACTATACGGTATTAGTTTGTGGTGGGCCTATTTTTCAAACAAAAGAAATTGTCTCATTTGATATTGTAACTTTGGAGTAAATTAGAGGCTAAGTTAATTTAAGTTTTTTATCTTCGACTTCATGTTACCAGTGACTATGCCATAGACATTGTAATGATTCACTGATTAAATGATATGATAAACATACTTTACCGACTCGTCTTTTTCTCAGTCTGCTTACAACCCTATAGCATTTAAGAGGCCTATTACAAAATGGAAAGGTTCTTGAGTGGAGAACACAAACCGGAAGACACAGCGTAGGTAGGCCTCCCACTAGATGGACGACGACATTGTGAGAGTCGCTGGCATCCAGTGGATGCAAAAGGCAGGCTGTCGTTCAGTGTGGAGGTTAAAGGGGGAGGCTTATGTTCAGCAGTGGACGTCTTCTGGCTGATGATGATGATTACAAAATTAACAGTTGATTTTTAAGTATTTGTATTTACGGGCATAAAACAAATAAATAAAGCCGTAATTTTCAAGATAAATATAAAATAAGTAAACCATAACATAAAAATATTTGTTTTATGGCGGTAATTTAAAGAAATCCATCCTCAAACTTTCCCTGCTAAAGTTACCGAAAAACTACTTTTGTAAATTGAAGGTAACAAATGGATATGTTGAGTTTTACCAAAATCTGAAGCCGCTGCTACATCTTCTCTATCTTCTCTATCTCTACATAGTATAAATTGAAGTCGCTTTCCGCGTCTGTCTGTCTGTCTGTATGTCTGTATGGCCGCTAACTCGTCCTAAACCACGCAACGGATTTTGATGCGGTTTTCACCATCAGTTTCAAGGATACATTTTCAAGGAAGGTTTATATATATAACTAGCGACCCGCCCCGGCTTCGCACATAAATTACACCCGTGCGAAGCCGGGCGGGCGGGTCTCTAGTTCAAAATAAATACAGATCTATTTAATACAGCAACTAAATTTTCTACAGATTTTATTAGTTGTACGAAAAATTATACTAAAAATCCAGATTTCGATGCTTTTTTCGTCAAAAACTGTGATAGGACTCCAAAGGAAACGATAGAAAACGAAAACGCCTGTTTACCGTTCTACATGTATAAAACAATATATACGCGTTGACTAGAGAACCTCCTCTTTTATTTTCGTAATTAGGGCATAGGACACGTAGTTGTTACACGTACATTGTTATTTGTTGTATTTTCTTGATGTCAAATATACACTAAGCTCAAAGTCGCACAACGAGCTATGGAGAGGGCTATGCGGAGAAACCACGAGGTTTCTTTACGAGATCGAATCAGAAATGAAGAGATCCGTAGACGAATGAAAGCTACCGACATAACCCACCGGATTAGCAAGTTGAAGTGGCAGTGGGCAGCGGGCACATATCACGCAGAACAGATGGCCGATGTGGCTGAAAGGTTCTCGAATGGAGACCACGGACTGGTAAGTGCAACGTAGAACGTCCACCCACAAGATGGACAGACGACCTAAAAACCTAAAAGAGACCGCAGAGAATCGCTGGATGGACGTCGCTTCCAACCGACCCTTTTCGGAGATCGATGGGGGAGGCCTATGTCCAGCAGTGGACATCCTATGGCTGAATTGATGATGATATCATGATGAAACATACACTTTCTGTAAGAACTGTAAGAATGTTCTGTAGCATCTGAATCATTTATGTGTTTAATACTACCTGCCCTTGTATTATTCTTCATTTTATCTCTTCCTCTCCGAATGCTGCAAATGCCTAAGACATTTGCTCACCTTCTTCCATCGCACAGGTTACTCTGCTTATTCCACGTCCGCACGTAACTCTTTTTTGCCAACCTCGTCCTGGTTCAAATCGTCCCCATCCTCATGAATTCTCTATCTTTTTTGTTTTTCATTGACATCCACATTTATAGCAACTAAAACTTTGTTTTGCAGTGTGTCCTTTGAAGACATCTTAATTTCCGCATCTAGTAGTCGTGGCTTCATAAAATCTATATTACTGTCTTATCAGTCGACGTTGTCTCAATCGAAATTATGACGTAGGTACTCATACTCCTGTGGCATTGCAGCAATTGCAGCTAATAGGTAGCATTCTTTATCTATTTCTTCTATATTAACTGTTTATAGCACTTGACTGACCAATAATCTCATCGAATCGCATTAAGAAATCTTGCAAATTTCTGCCGGAAGAGCATTCTAGATTGATGCCAGAAGAGCACTTATATTAAAAACTATAGTAGTTAGAGGGTGTCATCAAATTAGGACAGACGGAAAGACAGACAGACAGACAGACAGACGGACGGACGGATAGAACGAACTTACTATAAGGGTTCCTTGTAGGACTACAAAATATATACTATAAAAGGGAAACAAGCCAAAGTCGTCGCAACCTCTGTAGATTGTTAGTGATTTCATTTGACGGTTTAAAATGTATATTTCGCTTCCTAATAACATAAATAAACTAAGGGCCGCAGCAATCTTTAGGTATCTGTGGCAATTATTTGGGTATTATACAAATACAAATTAATTTATTGGGCTTTATAAAAATTTACAAAATAATATATGAATCCATTGACTCCGAACTAGTAATAAATACTGTGTTTCGGTTGGTTGCTCAAATCAAAAGAGGTAGGCGTCCACTAGTGTATATTCAATAAACAACGTAGCAAACTTCTTTCCCCAACCTCTTTTAAACAAAACTCTTTAGATGAGTCTCTGACAACCTCTGTCATCCGCCAAATCTGCTGCCAATGCTGTCAGCCAACTATTGACCAAAACAGATTTTTTATAATTGTTTTCTTTTTGTGTTTGTACCATGTGACCCTTTCGCTAGCATGCGACCCACCACCCAGCACCAAAACATAGAGAATGAGCCTTTTGATATTGCATTTCTGGGAGACGGTTTTCTTCTTATTAATACTGTTCGCTTTTTACCTCGCCATTAGAGGTCTAATGCGCACCGGCAGGTGTTCCATTTGCTGTTGTGAGTATTTTTTTTTAATCTTTCAAATAAACATAGTCGTTTTTACTAACCTCTTTCAAACAGAACTATTTACATTTACTAAGAATTTCTGATTGACATGCGTCATCGACATCGACACCAAAAGACATCGGCCAAAATTTTTACAGTCTTTTTATACTTTTCCTGTTTCGTGCAATGTGATTCGCATCCAGCTCTAAAACAAAGAAGATGAAATTTCTCTTATTCCATTTCTGGGAGACAGCATTCTTTGTATTAATGCTTTTTGCAACTGCCATCTCCCTCAGAGGCTTAGTGCGTGCCGGGAGGCGTCTTTGCTGTTGTGAGCCCAGATAACAACTATACTAATCGGGTTGTGAGTTTTTTTTATAAATATTTTTGTAATAAACTTCTTTCTTCAAACAATCTCAAACAAAACTCTTTCACGAGGAATCTGTGACACGACCTGACATCTGTCAGCCATCGAACACCGACCAAAAACTTCACAGGCTTTTTGTGCTTTTTGCTTTCCGTGCCATGTGACCCTTCCATCCAGTTCTAAATAAATAGAATGAGGCTGCTCATCAACTTTTACTGGGAGACTGCTTTCTTCGTTCTGATGCTGTTTGCTGTATACCTCTCTATCAGAGGTCTGTTGCGCGCAGCTAGGTGTTCCATATGCTGCTGTGAGTATATTTTAAGGCGATGATCAGCTCTTAGACCTGGTGCTGAGAACTACGTCTGTCAGCAGTTTCAGTGTCACCCGAAATGTTAAACGTCAAAACAGTAATGTTTAGCATCTTTCTACATAACTGCAGAAGCACCGACCATACCTTTTTATAAGACCTTATACAATTTTTTTAGAGGTAAAGTGTCATAAGGTTCTTTACCCCTAAATCATCATCATCAGCCAGAAGACGTCCACTGCTGAACATAGGCCTGCCTTTTGCATCCACTGGATGCCCGCGACTCACAATGTCGTCGGTCCATCTAGTGTCCATTATCTTATTAGTGTCTAGTGTCAATAGTCCATTATCCCTAAATGTGAATGACCAATTAATTAAAACTTTACCTAATAACTCTAGTCCAAAACCATCATTCTACATCTAAAACACGCTATCCCCAATATTCGTAGCATGAAACCACGTTAAACCGAATCACTGTATCCCTAAAACAAAACAAACGCGACCGCAAACCGTATCTGGGCGCGTTAAGGTTCGCGTTCCCGTAATTTTCCAACTGAGCGGATTTATCGTTAGTTTGGTGCCGCAATAGCAGTTGTCCGTAAGGCCCCAGGGCACTTTTAGCAATTAGGAACGCTGTAGCTCACCAACTAGTTGTTTTGGTAACCAACGACTTGATTCCTGGTGTGAAGTCGTTTTACCGTACCAAATAACATCTGTAACACTATGTTAATTCGTACCTACTTACAACCCCATCCTTGTAAGCCACCTGGGGCCTTACGGACAACAGCTAATAGCGGCACCTAATCCGCTCAGTTGGAAAATCACGCGATCGCAAACCGTATATGGGCGCGATAAGGTTCACGTTCGCGTGATTTTCCAACTGAGCGGATTAGGTGCCGCAATTAGCTGTTGTCCGTAAGGCCCCTTGTAAGTCGTATGCACTTTATCACAAGCCAAGTTCGCTGATGCTTAGAAATTAACCCGCTTTTTTTCTTCCAGAAATAAATAGTAATGGAGTATGTAGCTATTTTGTTGGGTTTGGTTATCTACCTACTGCTAGTCGGAATATGTTAGTATTTTTGTAATAATTTTTTTTTTTTTTGTTGCTTGCTTACTTCTTCAGAGCAAATAAAAATACAGTCCCTACGGCGCACTGCCAAAGTGACGCCAAAATCGCTTCCAAAACTACGTGAATTCCCAATAAATACACAACTCACACTCACTCACACATACACATTCAAAACTACGTGAATTTCTTGTCAGAACGTCGTACTAAAAACATCCTTTTTAAAAAGAAACAATGACTTCTTGCAGTATTAAGAACTGTAAAACAACACATAAGTAAATAAGAAGAAGGATGGAATATTACACACTTAAGTATTTATTATTATTATCACTTATTTTGGTGAATTACACGACACGAACTTCGAGTACGCACACATGTTTCAAAAAGTGGCTTCACTTTTCGTGTTCGCGGTAGTCCTCTGTATTTTAATTTGCCCTGAGGCTTACTTATCAATATTTTTTTGTACTTTAATGCCATCTATGTGTGGTCTTATAAACTAATTTAAGTTTCAGTGGTGATAGTAAACGAGGCGTGTTGCAAGACAACTTGCATGAGCAATGCACGAAGGTACAACAACGAGCAGCAACCAGACGTGGAATTGAATGAAAGAATTCCTAGTAAAATTGTGACAAAACAGCCTAAGAAATACTACGCTATGGGAGATATTGGAACTTATTACTAGCAATGTAGTTCTGCTACTACCCAGAAGATGGCGCTGTCGGTTAATTGAAACTTTTGGAAAACTAACAAAATTGAATAATGTTAACAACTGTAATAAAAACAACATTTGTATGGGTTTCTTTAATCATAGTTACTCTTCGAATGTACCTTTTACCTAAATAATTAAAGCATTATTAATAAATATACAAGTCCAACTTAACACTAACTTTGTATTTAATTTAATCTACATAACAGCTTAACCTTAGTGTTTTTGTTCTAGTATAAAAACTTAGTTACAATAATTTTGCTTTTCACAGAAAAACAAAAACAAAATTCATATTGAGCAAATTGGCGGTCCTATACCTACGGTTTTAAGGAAATTTCATCTGAATTCTTAATGGGTTTAGTATTATCCTCTGGGAACTTAGTACGTACTTATAAGAAAACTTAGTTTGCCTTTCACTACGCTTAGTCCCAGATTTGATAGTTTTCGAAAACTTTATCGTTTACGTATTGTTCCATACATTTTAGTAAAGCGCCTCTATCGAAAACGTGGTACTAAAATCAGTAGTAATCAGCGGTATAGATTGCTTCACCGATATCCATGCTATTACGAAAAATGTTTTCGAATACCTTTTAGCCCAGTAATGTACAACAATACGAAAACGAAAAAAGTTTTCAAATACTATCAAAACTTGTACTATGCTATGGGCACTGAGAAGATGCCCTTAACCAAAGTATATGATATTAAAAATATCAATTACAAATGGCCCATTTTTGAAATTACCACTTCTGAAGTAGGCACTTAAGACCATTTCCTAAAACACACTTTTAAAATAAATTCTCTTCTTGAAATGGTTACAAAACTTTTGCAAAGAGCCACTTCTAAAAAGATACTTGTGAAAATGACAAAAACACCAAAGCTAAACTTTTATAATATACCTATAGTTCCCTATTCTTCCAAGAAGATCTTGTTCATAGGCACCTTGTCAAAGATCTTGTTAGTGACGTCTTGAAACACGGAGCTGAGTGACTTCTCGTAAGACTCCTTCAGTTCATTGAACACCAGCTCAGAGTTCTCGTTTAGGAACCTGGAATAGAGAAGAATGAACTGATATGTTAATTTTATTATTGAAACTGACGTGGTTTTCACACAATAAATTTATATTACACGGGAATTACTCACGTAAGATTAAGCCGGTTACTCCGACTATAGTTTCAACCGCATTAGACGGCCTTTTTAAAGCGAAAAAAAGCTTTGCAAAGCGAGACGCAGCCGCGCGCGCATTCACCTTGAAAAAGGCCGTCTAATGCGGTTGAAACTATAGTCGGAGTAACCGGCTTAATCTTACGTAAGTAATTCCCGTGTAATATAAATAAAATGATAAGTTAATTATTATAGATCAAAACTACAAAAATACGCTTCTGTAATTCGCTAAAACTAACTAACGCCAGTAGCATACCTCCGCCGCGAAACTGTACTAACGTAACCGATACTAATTTAAATATAAACCTTATATCGTAGGTATAAAACATACAGCAGTCATTTAAACAGCAAACTTGGAGTGGAGGCGCCTCTCAACATGTTCGGTGCTCCTCCCGCGCGTTGTTAAAACTGATGTAAGGAACATTGTGGTTCATATTTCAACGAGTAGCGGTTTCGCTGCTACAGTTTCGAGGCGGTGGTGTGCTACCGGCATAAAGGGGCCTCAAATCAAGCAGTCTTTGCACTTGGTAACGAGAGTATGATGCTATCATCAGAACCTAGCTGCGAGGCGGATTATGGAACTCTTGGTATGGGAATTGTGAAAACAAACCAAATAAGCCCAATATCTATGAATTTAATAATAGCCATTGAAGAGTTCCACCACAGAAAAGAAAAAAATAATTGTTTAAATTAGAACGGCTGTCAAGGCATTTTTGTAAGATTTTTTTTGGAGCCAGCTGCACCTGTGAGTTGCACCATGGTTGCACCCATATAATCGAAACGTCAGTTATTTGAAATCAGTTAGCAGCTGTGATGCGGACAAAGAACTTTGAGACGTAACCCAAAAAGGTAAGGTCCAAGTTCTTTGGATGCGGAGTTCGATGCGTTGACATAAATGAGAATGTTCAAGCAAGATTCTGTCATAATATCTGGCGACAGATTTTCCTTCTCATTTCCTTTCTATTTACTTCTCTTTTCTGTGAGTTCCACTATCAACCTCCTGCTGTCGATCCTCATCAAATCAGCTCGATGGTACAAATTATTATAATATTGTCATCTGGATTACTTATACTGGGTTTTGTGGAAAGTTGTACTCAGCCGAACGAGTCCATTCCATAGTACTATCCATAAATATGAACAACTTTTATTTTGAACTATGAAATCGAAAAAAAAAAACAGCTGTCTCATAGAAAACACTTGACAAAATGTATGTAGCAGCTGATATGTTTCACAATTGTGGATTTAAAGTCTGTTTGTATCATAATTCATCATCATCCAGAAGACGTCCACTGCTGAACATAGGCCTCCCTTTTTAACCTCCACACTGAACGACTGCCTGCCTTTGCATCCACTGGATGCCAGCAATTCTCACAATGTCGTCGGTCTATCTAGTGGGAGACATACCTACGCTGCGTCTTTCGGTTTGTGGTCCTCCACTCAAAAACCAATCTTCCCCAAAGTATCATAATTGTTTAGTCCTAAATTTAACTAAATTTGAATTTAAGTAGAATGTATGTATAAATGTATAAGAATGATAAATAAAGAAATTTTAAAAATCAAATCAAATCAAGAGTCGCACAGCGGGCAATGGAGAGAGCTATGCTCGGAATATTTTTGCGCGATAGAATCCGAAACGTGGATATTCGCCAAAGAACCAAAGTCACCGGCATAGCTGTTAAAAACTGCAAGTTGAAGTGGCAATGGGCAGGCCACATCGCTCGAAGAACCGATAACCGATGGGGTAGAAAGGTTCTTGAGTGGAGACCACGAACCGGAAGACGCAGCGTAGGTATGTCTCCCACTAGATGGACCGACGACATAGTGAGAGTCGCTGGTATCCAGTGGATACAAAAGGCAGGCTGTCGTTCAGTGTGGAGGTTAAAGGGGGAGGCATATGTTCAGCAGTGGACGTCTTCTGACTGATGACGACGATACATAGTGAAATATGCGTAAAACTTACAAATTCATCTGATCTCCCAGCCGCTTGTCTCCGTTGAACAGGTTAGAGAAGTACAGGATCACTCGTTGAGGGATGAACTTCACTCGGTACTGCTTGATGTGCATGTAGGTCTCTCCATCGCGGACTACCGGCTCCCCGATTAGGTCGTGTTTCACCAACAGGTTCACTGGAATTTGTAAGTAAATAGTCTACATCTCGGCCACACCGTTACTTACCAACTTACCATCAGGCAAGTTAGTAGCCATACGTACCTGCGATACTTCTATTTAAAAAAACCTACCGAATTACTGTATGTTACAACATTTAACAATCGGTCGGTCGGTATCAAACTAACGTTAAGTCCGCTCAGTTGGAAAATCACGCGAACGTGAACCTTAACGGGCTTTTGCGGTCACGCGATTTTCCAACTGAGCGGATTTAACGTTAGTTTGATATCGAGTTAGCCGTAGACCATAAGGCCCCAGGATTATTGGTAATTATTTAAAAGCATGTCACGCCATCTAGTCGAGAGTAAATTAACTATACTTATAATAGTTCGTTTACTCTCTACTAGATGGCGCAACATTTCTAAGCAAAATTTCCAGCTTACCCATAGTAATATTAGCGACACCTTTCCCCTGGATGGGAAGCACTAATATCCTGCCCTGCATCACGTAGTCTGCCATAAACTCCATCTTGGCCGTCCGCGTGTCTGTCCTCAGTCGGTAGTGGGGGAGATCCGCTCTGGAAAAGAGTAGTTTGAAAAAGTATCACCTATAAAACGCGCTCTAAATACAGCCTAAATAACTTTTAGTTTAAATACACGGAACTACATCTATCGTTTAAGTTATCTTTAGCGTATTAAAATAATTAATAGAGCCCTTGACAGTAGCACAAGTTTGTGCAGCGCTTAAATGCTAAAGTGTTAGTCTTGTACTTGACAGCATCACAAATGTGTGCAGCGCCTTAATGCTTAAGTGTAGTTTTGTAGGTAGTTGACAGCAGCATAATTAGTTCGATTTGACTTAGTGTTAAGGTGTAGTTTTGCAGTTGACAGCAGCACAAGTTTGCACTGCGCCTTAGTGTTAAGGTGTAGTTTTGCAGTTGACAGCAGCATAAGTTTGCACTGCGCCTTAGTGTTAAGGTGTAGTTTTGCAGTTGACAGCAGCACAAGTTTGCACTGCGCCTTAGTGTTAAGGTGTAGTTTTGCAGTTGACAGCAGTACAAGTTTTGCACTGCGCCTTAGTGTTAATGTGTAGTTTTGCAGTTGACAGCAGCACAAGTTTTGCATTGTGCCTTAGTGTTAACGTGTAGTTTTGCAGTTGACAGCAGAAGTTTTCACTGCGCCTTAGTGTTAATGCGTAGTTTTGCAGTTGACAGCAGCACAAGTTTTGCATTGTGCCTTAGTGTTAACGTGTAGTTTTGCAGTTGACAGCAGAAGTTTTCACTGCGCCTTAGTGTTAATGCGTAGTTTTGCAGTTGACAGCAGCACAAGTTTGCACTGCGCCTTAGTGCTAAGGTGTAGTTTTGTAGTTGACAGCAGCACAAGTTTTGCACTGTGCCTTAGTGTTAATGTGTAGTTTTGTAGTTGACAGCAGAAGTTTGCACTGCGCCTTAGTGTTAATGTGTAGTTTTGCAGTTGACAACAGCACAAGTTTTGCACTACGCCTTAGTTTTGCAGTTGACAGCAGCACAAGTTTTGCACTGCGCCTTAGTGTTAATGTGTAGTTTTGCAGTTGACAACAGCACAAGTTTTGCACTACGCCTTAGTTTTGCAGTTGACAGCAGCACAAGTTTTGCACTGCGCCTTAGTGTTAACGTGTAGTTTTGTAGTTGACGGCAGCACAAGTTTGCACTGTACCTTAGTGATAAGGTGTAGTTTTGTAGTTGACAGCAGCACAAATGTGTACAGATTCTTAATGCTGAAGTGTTTTCTTGCACTTGACAGCAGGATAAATTTTCACTGCGCCTTAGTGTTAAGGGCCCTGATTCCATAACTTCAAGCACGCGCGTAACACGGCACTTTAAGTTAGCCTCTAAAAGTAGGCCTTTATTCCATAGGAAATAGAGATACATTTTTAGAGGTTAACTTAACGCGCCGCGTTACGCGCATTTTAAAGTTAAGGAATCAGGGTTTTGCAGTTGACAGCAGCACAAGTTTGCACGTACTTGTAAGTAGTGATCACGGAGTCAGTAAGCCCTCGCAGCTTGATGTTCTTGTAGTTTTGGGAGATGGTGACGGGGCCGGCGCCCGACTCGATGTTGATGCCGGAGACGTGCAGCGGTTCCATCTGCGGCACTGACAGTGATGGGATGCCTGGAATGTGGGGAAGAAGGGTAACTAAGTTTTGATTAGCATTTTTTTTATGCCATAGGTGGCAATCAAGCAGACGGGCTGCCACCGTCACCGTAAGCAGTCACCGTCGCCTATTGATACTTGTAACACCAGAGGCCACAAATACGTTGCCGACCCTTTAGAACTCGATTAACTCGCCTTTTGAAGAACCCCATGTTGTAGCTTCTCGGAAACACCGTAGAAGGTAGCTCATTCCACATTTATGTATGAGGCAAGAAGGATCGTGTGAATCGCACAGTGTGCGATTTCCACTGATGTATGATGTGTGGATGAGCCTTCAGGCGGTGGCGGCTAGTGCGATGGTAAAACCGCGACGCCGGCTTAATTGACAACAAATTAAGCCCGTTGCAGACCATGCGAAGTAGCTTGCATACAAGTAGCAAGTACCCGCGCTGGCGTTCAAAAGTAAATAGCCACTCGCGCGGTGACGCGCGCACAACTCGTGTGCGAATACGTACGCGCGCGAGTGATCGAACGAGATGAACGATGCGCGCGAGTAGGGCGGGGAAACAAAGCTTTACTTGTAAAAGGACCAGCGCGAGTGCTACTAAAACTTCCACTGCCACTTGCAGTAAGCAAAAAGTGTTGCAGCTTGTTGATGCGTAGTAGGTACTTCAGACAGAGTCAGAGACCAAGGGAATTGTGAGAAAGGTATTTTAGTATTTTTTTTATTGATGATGCCCACGATTTAGTACGCATAGCGGCGGCTTCGCCGAGGTGCTTCTCGTCTTTCGACCTCGTAGGTACTAGGTATAGGGCTGGGCCTTCGGTCTTTAGATTTAGCCATGGAAGATTTTTACTTCCGTGGGTGTTATGGGGCCCGAGGCTCGCTCTTCAGCTTAGCAAAAACAAAGTTTCAAATCAAAAGAGAATCAAAAAAAGTGTGTGCCAAGGTGCCAAGACCACACGACAGAAGTGAAAACTTCATCAAGGTTGACTAAATCACTCGCTCCCTTAGTCGACTCGAGCCGACTTTACCCTAACAAGTAGGATCTAAGCGTGACGGTCACGCGAGTCCAGTTCTTTTCCCCCATCTCAAAAAGTTCCCAACGTGCCTAAAGAAGTTTTCACTTCAAAAACTATATTGCTGAATTGAAATATGATTCTTACTATCAGCAATCACATCAATCTATCAGTGGCAGTGGGCGGGGCATATAGCACGCAGAACAGATGGCCGATGGGGCCGAAAGGTTCTCAAATGGAGACCACAGACCGGTAAGCGCAGCGTAGGACGTCCACCCACAAGATGGACAGATGACCTAGAAGAGATCGCAGGGAAACGCTAGACGCAGCCGATGCAGGCAGCTTCCAACCACCCTTTTGGAGATCGATGGGGAGGCCTATGTCCAGCCGTGGACGTCCTAAGGCTGAAATGATGATGATGATCATCAATCGATCGATTGTTCGTTCATTGTTATGATTCTTGTTGATTCTTGATTACATGATGTAGGTGGGTACTACATAATTATTGTGCATGCATAACAAGCGTGTTTTTTTAATTTTTTTCTTAGTACTCAATACTCAATACTCAATATTTTATTGCAGACATATGTAGGTACATGGAGTTCTTAAATTAACATGTTTAAATATAAAGTAATACATATGACCCTATTTGGGTATGGCAATAGTCGGAACGGAACGATCTATGTTCATTTTGTCGAAATTATCATTAAAAAATTCTTCTAATTTGTAATAACATTTGGATTCTAAAATACCTTTTAAGTTATTTATAAAAGTGACTTCTTTTTCGATATCTTTTAATGCATTTGGCAATTTATTAAATATTTTAACGGCCATTGATTTAGGGCCAGAGCTGTGTATTTCTAGGTTGGACTTTGGTTCGATTAATTTATGTCTAAATTGCTAGTATAGTGGAATTATATAGTGGTATTTGTGGGTGGTAGGTACCTTTCTTCATTTTCCGGAGCGCATCTGGAACTGCTTGTTTGAGACAATCATTGAGTTTGGGGTCCTTCTGCTTACACCTGATAAAATTGTCCGCTGCAAACAAAACAAAGGGAGTAAGGTTAAAGCTTGTTTCCTGAGAGATATAATTAATGTTTGTTTTTTCTAATATTTGGTCAGAGTGAATTCAATAGCCCGTTGGCACAGGCAATGAACCCTGGAGGCGCTTGGAGGCGTGGGTTCGATTCCCACCTAGGACAAAAATTCATGTGATGGACATTTGTTTGTTCTAAATTTGGGTGTTAATATCTATTTGAAATATGTATGTACATATTTAAAATATATGTATGTATGTATATCAGTTTTTGGCAACCATATTACAAGCTTTGCTTAGTTTGGGTTAGATGACCGTGTGTATAAAAATTTCTCGTTTTTTTCCCCTTTTTTTTCCTTTATTAACTAAGTAAACAAAATACAAGCTAAAACTAAAACTACAAATACAGTTAGACTGCCCATAGACCATTGAAGGTTTAAAGACAATCCAAATGCTCAAGCCCACTACCAGTTGGCAGCGTACCCAGCATGCTGGCGGCGTTACCACGTTGAAAGCCTATAGTTAAAGCTTGTTTCCTGAGAGATATAATTTATGTTTTTTTTTTTTCATTTATTTGGTTAGAGTGAATTCAATAGCCCGTTGGCATAGGCAATGGACCCTGGAGGCGCTTGGAGGCGTTGGTTCTATTCCCATCTAGGACAAAAATTCATGTGATGTACATTTGTGTTTCTTCTATATTTGGGTGTTAATATATATTTAAGTATGTATTTAAAATATATGTATGTATGTATATCAGTCTCTGGCAACCATATTACAAGCTTTGCTTAGTTTGGGGTCAGATGACTGTGTGTGCAGAAATGTCCCGAATATTTATTTATTTATATATCGACCAAATCATAATTTTCCAGCAGGGGAGTTGGTTGTCATACGCGGAGCATGATCTCCATGCTCATCCACGAGCACAAAGACTTACTTTCTTTTCTTATGACAGGCATATACCTTATCCCTGAAGCCGGGGTCTTAAAATACTGCTTCGGTATCCCCTGCCTGTCGTAAAAGCCGACTAAAAGGGGACCTTTGGGGTTGTGGGTGGTCAGATTTGGGGAACTGACCTCCCATTCAGCAAGCCCAGGGAAAACAACGGCGCGGTGTGGCCCACGCTGTTGTAAAAGTAATGAACGGAAATGCCCTGCGCATTTCCCGGGAGTGTTGCCTCGGGCAGTGTGCTAGGAGGATACCAGTGCGTTCCTATGGAGATCCCGGTACCCTCCGTCTGGCACAGAGGTCGGCCACCGAGGGGGTTTTAGTGGGTGTAATCTAACCCAGCTTCACCCCAATGAAGCTGGGTATCTTTTAAAGATTCCCCCCGCCAACAAAAAAAAAGGCAGGGGATACCTAATTCTGCTCCAGGGATGGTCCTGGCTGGCTTGTTTTTTTTTAAATAAATAATAGTCTTGCGTTTGACCACCATCACGCCTGATGTTAAGCGATGATGCGGTACACGTTGGAGCACGCTTGCCTAGAAGAAACCGATTCACTCGTGATTCTACTATGTCAGAAAATCTGAGTGCAAGCTAATGAGACGCAACGATTACCGAGCTGCAGCGATCGACCAACAACCTCCGCTGACCTTGTACCTGTTACCAGTTACGATACGTAATCCACGTAATGGAACGCGTATTACCAAACTTCAGTCATGTTTTAATAGCGTTTATACATTTTATTTATGAGATATTGCTAAATTGTTTGGGTGTTTTAAACAGACTAAGCAAAAGAAGAGGTTAAAAAAATTATGTCATATTATTTCCAGATTTGCCCATGGTCCAAATAATTATCTACTTTGAAACATGTCCCTTGCCACCCGATGCTTGCCACATAGTATAAATTAAAGTCGCTTTCCGCCTCTGTCTGTCTGTCTGTATGGCCGCTAACTCCTCCTAAACCACGCAACGGATTTTGATGCGGTTTTCACCATCGGATGGTTTATATATATAAATAGTGACCCGCCCCGGCTTCGGGCCCGGGCGGGTGGGTCGCTAGTCTATACTAATATTATAAAGAGGAAAGATTTGATTGTTTGTTTGCATTGAATAGGCTCCAAAACTACTGAACCGATTAGAAAAATTCTTTCACTGTTAGGAAAGTACACTATCCCCGGGTAACATAGGCTATATTATTTTTGAAAAAAAAAAATGGGATCCTTACTAAAACTTCAATAATGTAACCCAAGGTGTAAAAAATAAGATTAACAATTTTAACTTTGCGTGTTTGACAGTTCTAAGACAGTACAACGTCTGTCAGGTCAGCTAGTAATCATATAACTTTAATTAATAAACAGTTCCAAATTTTTTGCACAATATCCTACATTCATTTACTTCCTAACGTCTTCTCAAACGTACTTTGGCAATACGCGTCTTTGACGTATAATTTTACGTTGCGCAAACGCAGGCGACGCCGACGTTGCTTTTAAACGGCGCCTGTCAAAATATTACTGCAACTAACTGCAATCAGTTGCCCCTGGGTGCTAAAAAGCAGTTAACCGACTTAATGGTCCAATCTAATATCTCAGGGTGACGAGCGCTGAGCGTTGCCGCGCACTGTTTTGAACAACTTAATTTCTAAATTCTGAGTGCCACTGAACTGTTATGGGCAAGCATGACGCTTACCATCAGACGAGCGAATTGCTCGTCTCGACATTTGTAATGCATCTGGCATTACAAACAAGTTGACCCCTGCTTTTACCTTTTACAATGGGACCAACCTTAAAATCGTGAAAAATAAGCTGTTCCATAGAAAAATTTCGTTTACACAATGTTTCGAACAGCAGCTGATTTTTTTTAAAGTTCAGAGTTGGCCTCATTTTAAAAGTCACACTAATCATTTCGCTGCACTTATCATTATAATTGCGTAAATTTATGAAAGTATTTGTCCGCGCTCAACTCCGCAACAGCTGAACGAATTTGGATGTAATTTAGTGTGGAGGTAGCTTATAACCTGGATTACCATGTAGGATGGTTGGTAAAATTGCGAGGCGCTGCTAGTCTTCTACACGTATATAAATAAAAATGAAATGACGTTCGTTGTGAGCGCATCAATTGAGAACGGATGGACCAATTCGGTTTTTTTGTTTGAATATTTGAAAAACTTTCCCAGAAAATTATCGAATTTGGGAAAAACAGAACGTCTTTTTTCTATGGGAATTTTGTATAAACTCTTCATAATAACGAGTACAATTATTATTTTCCTTTCGGCTTAGTAGGATCGTAGGCCTACTAATATCGTGTAAACCTGTATGTCGGTTGACTGTTTTCTAGCCTAAGCACGGCACTGGGTGCTTTTAGTTTGTCGATATTTGAAGAAGGTCAACTGGGGTACCAATGTTGCCATAATATTGCTCCAAAGTCCAGTTAAATATTGCGGCAACGTCATTATGGCAATATAAATAACAATTTTCGTTTATCGATTAAATTGAACCTATACAACGCCTCAAAAAAACTGATTCTGTGGTTAGCCTTGAAACCCCTTGAAAGCCAGTTCTCAATAAGGTACCTACCTACGTTTTACCATCAGATGACTCTAATAGATAGATAGATAGATAGAAACTCTTTATTGTGTACACCAGAAATAAAAATTACAACACGATAGAAAACAATGATATAATAATATAAATGCGAAAGTATGTGTGTATGTTTTTATGGTTCTGTATCCAACCAAAAACGGTACCCAATTATATTTTTTAATAGAATAAGTGGCAAACAAGCTACGGGCCACCTGATGGTAAGTGGTCACCGCTGCCTATAGACACCTACAATACCCGGGGCATTGTCAGTGCGTTGCCTACCTTTGAGTACTCTATATACTTCTTCGTTTCAAGCAGTCCAAATTATACTTCAGAGGAAAAACCGAAGGTGGTATGCCATTCCACAACTTACAGGTGTGTGGCAGAAACAATCGATCAAATCGAACAGTGCGAGACTTCCACGCATCTATAATGGACATTGGGCCCTTGGGGACCGGGAGCTCACCTCATTTTCAAAAATCTTTCAGAGCGCCTGGTTAATGCGACGCGTGACCAAAATGCTGGCGTGTTTCTGGCTCAACGCATAAGCATTGTCATTCAACGTGGTAATGCCGCCAGCATGCTGGGTACGCTGCCAACTGGTAGTGGGCTTGAGCATATGGATTGTCTTTAGACCTTCAACGGTCTATGGGCAGTCTAACTGTATTTGTATTTTTAGTTTTAGCTTGTATTTTGTTTAGTTAATAAAGGCACTATAATGTGCGGATGGCATTTCTGGCGATGGCGACCGGTTCGGTGGTAAAACCGGGATGATATTACTAAGCCTACGATGTCTGTCTGTATGTCCGTCTGTCCTACCTATTAACGGCTATATCTTTCGAACCGTACTATAGAGAGTAGAAAATTTTCACATAATATGTTATGTTACGGCGGATTAATTATGAAATAATAAAAAAGTCAACAAGTAAAAATAAAAGGGGGTCCCGTATTTTTACAAACGTATTTTTTTAACTGATTTTTGTATTAGCTCTAATGTAAAAACGGTAATACGTACGCGTCTGGCATGATTATAGTACACACTCTAAAGTATAACATAAAATAATAAATAATGACCAATTGTAAGTCGGTGACGAGCTTCTGTTCATTACCAAGTTATAGCTGGTAGTTTCGTTATTGATATTTGTGGTGGTAGGAATCCTCAGTGCG
This sequence comes from Agriopis marginaria, assembly GCA_932305915.1. NCBI lineage: Eukaryota > Metazoa > Arthropoda > Insecta > Lepidoptera > Geometridae > Agriopis > Agriopis marginaria. The sequence continues at coordinate 1,895,792 of OW029935.1, forward strand.
CGAGCCCGACTCGCACTTGGTCGGTTTTTATTTATACTGTTCTGTTCCGTTCTTGCATACTTTCTACAACGTCGCAACCAAGTTCGTTGGTGAACTTGGACGGCGCTACCGTGCTACGTTGTCCGTTACACAATCTTGACCCTCAATCTTTCTCAATTACACAATTTACTTTCTTCAATACGGTAACTTCGAGTACACAAGAATTACTGTATCAGTCAAAAAAACTTACAGAATACTGTTTTAAATTACCACGGTTTTTCACTACAGTTATTATGATTATTTTCCGTGGTAAGGTTGTGGAATGAGCTCCCGATATTTCGGCGCAGTCACATGCGCCATGTTCACGGGAAGTTAAATTCCCGTGACAACGTTACCACGGTAAAAATCCCGTAAATAACCATGTAACTGTAGGAACCTACAGAGTATTACAGAGTATTTAGTTGTAACTCAGATCAGACAAACAAGGGAGATATAGTAATGTGGTCAAACGACGTAAAGCAAGAACTTGCGAATTAATTCGCATCGCAAAATCGCGACCCAAAATGTCGTTTATGTTTTTTAATCAATAATAGTATTCCAACAACTTTTTTACGATCCATATCACTACCTAGTTAAAAAAAAAAAACGTTTTGGATTAATGATAGAGCCGCGAGGTGGACAGTGGAATTCTTGGTAAAGAATTCGTGGAAGACTTCGACGAAAATAAAATAAATGGACGGGCCCAGAAGGAGCGCATTTTTGAAGATTACAAAATGAAAATTCTCGTAGCCGTTGATCATCATCATCAGATCAGCTTGACATCTTTTCATGCAAAATTTTACGTAACATTGTAAAAAGTTGAATGAAACATAATTTACGTGCGAAGCCGGGGCGGGTCGCTAGTTATACAAATTAAATTTTTGTCATGAATCACTTCTATCTATTAATAAAAACCGCTTCAAAATCCGTTGCGTAGTTTTAAAAGATTTAAGCATACATCGGGACGGACAGACAGGGCGACTTTGTTTTATACTATGTAGTGATAGTGATACTGTAGTATATTGACGGCACTATAGTACGGTACAAATTATACGATACATGTTGCGCCACGTGGCTTCACTCGTTACCCCAGGAGAACCAGTAACATTTCCGGGTTCAAGTCAGTTTAAGTGAGGCTAGGTATTATCAGTTACGGTAGTGTAACCGCTGCCGGCAGGTTAGGTCGCGGCTGTGACCACGTAAACCCTACGTAACTTCACTTCCTGACGCTGCAATGAATAATTAAGTTTTCCTTGTAACCATTTACTTTGATCTGTAATTTTCTTTTGAAGTTATTTGTTTATTTACTGTAAATAATATTAAAAAAAAACTAAGAAAAGACAGAAATATGGTAGATCGTTTTGTTCGCACCTAACTTTGAAGTGTTCGACCAACTACCCGAATTCTTCAGTCTTCCCGTGAACATGGTGAATAGGTATAAACCACAGAAGAAAAAAAAATACACCTAATAAACACCTGCAAATGCATTAAATTTCCACTGATGAACAAGGCCTCCCCTTAGAGAGGGGTGTTGCCATAATCCCCACGCTTGGCAGGCGTCTGTGGTATAAGCGCGCCAAAATATCGGGAGCTCATTCCACAACATTAGCACGATAAATATGTATCCCGTAAATAATCCTATAACTATAGTAAATAAGCGAATAGCGAATGAATTTAGTTATATGATTATTAACGGGATAATATTTATCGTGATAAGGTTGTGGAATGTGCTCCCGATATTTCGCCTCTTTTATATGCACCATGTTCACGGGAAGACTGAAGAATGTAGGTTTGCCGAAAAGTTCATAATTATAACATAAGTAATTAGTTACTAAATTAATTAATATCTCACGTAAGCGATATCCAGCAGTGGACGGTACCGTGGTAACTGCGCCGAAATATCGGGAGCTCATTCCACAACCTTACCACGGTAAATATCCCGTTAATAATCATTTAACTTTAGTGAACAACCGTGATAGTTTAAAACAGTGTTACTATTTATCTCCTATAGATATATTTTGCTTCACAATACCTTGGAATATTCCTAACTGAACATTTCAACATGGCGTGCAATCTGCCAGGTTGCCCAAACGCATCGAGGTCGCCCACTTGTGCAAACTACGGTGAAAGATGAAAGCAAGGGATATGCGATATTGGCATTGCTATAGCGGGTGTCATATTGGTGTTGTACAAGAGTTGCCTCAAGGTGGAGTTGGTAAGCTTTATGACGACTCGGGACAGTCGCGGAAGGCGTCGCAATGCGTTTCAACAGATAACTGAGACCACATACACACGTGATCGCAGATTACACATATTTTTTCACTAAACTGGCAACATCACACACATCACTTATCACGTGTGTTTTCGTGTTGTTTCCAAAACTCCATAGGAGCCTCTTTTAAAGTCTCCACCACTTTACAGGGGCATGAGTTTGACTTGACCGTGACTTACTTAGCTTGACTCTGACTGCGACTATGACTTATTTGACGCTGTTAATGCTATGAATACTGTTTAATATTACGACTAAAGAACATTGAATCCACGGTCATGAACATTATAACAAAAATAAAAAAACACTCATCACTGGTAACATCTTTAAGTTCATTTTTTTAAATACATATAAATATGGCAATGTACGACCTCCTAGAAGAGAACACTGCATGCACGTGAATGAATTCAATAGTAAAAATTAATACCTACTTATATCACTACTTAATGAAACTAAATATTGAATTGACTATTTAAATTACAATGCTTTTTGATACTGCCTGATGTAGTATTAAAAATATCCAAATCGTTACGAATGTTATTATAAATAAGGGAGATATGCCTTAGTACAATTAAGGGTCGTGTTCAAATGTCTCCGCGTTTAATTTTTAGGTTTCCGTACCTCAAAAGGAAAAAACGGAACCCTTATAGGATCACTTTTTTGTCCGTCTGTCTGTCTGTATTTTTGTCTTCGTGTCTGTCTTTCTGTCTTTCTTTCTGTCTTTCTGTATGTCTGTCTGTCTGCTTGTCTGTCTGTCTGTTGAGACCTTTTTCTCAGAAACGCGTAAAGGTATCAAGTTGAAATTCATATCAAATATTTGGGTCTCCAGCTTCTTTCAGTTGTTTCAGCAGCAAACTTGTAAGTCAACGCGATCAAAAGATATGACCATTTATGTCGCATATTTTCGCATATTTTGCGTCACAAGGGAATCAAAACCTATAGAGAACATCCCGTTGACCTAGAACCATGAAACCTAGGATCTATCTTGCATTCTGAATCCTTTCATATAAAATAAAAAAATCAAATCGGTTAATAATTGACGGGGGAAGGAGGTAACAAACATTAAAAAACAACTAATTGAGAACCCCCATTTTTTAAGTCGGTTAAAAACGCAAGGAGCTGCTAATCAGCTGTACATCTTACGTACTACGAGTAGTTACAACTAATTTACAATCATTACGTTTACGATTATATCCATTACGACTAACTCCGTAAGCACGTTTGTTGATTATACAATAGTGAGTGCATTTAATCGCTGAAACTTTCTCTCGGTAACGAGGGCCTTTTACTTTTCACGGCACTGCGGCTTGGGATTTTGCGGTTTCATTTACTTTTACCCTCAGATCACACAAACGAGGGAGATATGTCTTGGCACAATACAAATAAAGTTCGTGTCAGAGTATTAAGGAGGTATTCAGATAGGTTCTGGAGTGGAGACCACGAACCGGAAGACGCAGCGTAGAGAGGCCTCCCACTAGATGGACCGACGACATTGTGAGAGTCGCGGGCATCCAGTGGATGCAAAAGGCAGGCTGTCGTTCAGTGTGGAGGTTAAAGGGGGAGGCCTATGTTCAGCAGTGGACGTCTTCTGGCTGATGATGATGATGATGATTCAGGTAGTTTACTGGGGGTTCCGACATCTCCTCTGGAGATCTCGGAGCCCTCATTTCCTATTCCTGTTTTTTGACCAAAAAAAACAGCTTCCTACAGATGGTTGAAAGTGTAAAGACAATCCAAATGCTGAAACCCACTACAAGGTGGCAGCGTACCCAGCATGCTGGTGACATTGCCACGCTGAATGGTAATGCTTATGCGTTGAGTCAGAATAGCCAGTGTCTTTGTCTGCCATTTCTGTAACTTCCTATAACGGTTTAAGTAACAAAGGGGGAAATAGATAGAACAATTCTTACATTTCACACCAGAAATATAACCGGCGGTATTGGGGTGTAGCTAGGTAACTGATTCCACGTACTAAAACCTTGGATTATAGTACTTACTCTAAAGAAAAAAATAAAGAAAAACATCAGCCAAAGTACTAAAGGCACACGCAAAAAATCCAGAAAACAAGAAAACACATTTTTGGGAACCCTCAGTGCACGTGTCAGACCACAGAAAATGATCCACATGAGATGATGGTCAACCGCCTAGCCTGTCATAAAAATCCTCCAAAAAGCTCTAGAATTCGCGAAACGCCAGGTCAAGGTCTCGGAAACAGCACGCATGTAAATTGTCTCATTGTCCAGACAAACAAACATTTATATTCTAACGCAGTGTATGGACGGACCAAAGGCTCCAAACGTGGCCTGCACCCGCAGCCTTGGTGCATCGGCTTGGACCAATAAGCACAGGACATGTTGCCTCTTCACTACGGTGATGACGCCCAACATATAAAAGATTTCCCATTCTTAAGAAAGCATACCACGGCCAAGAAACTTTTTGAATAGGTTTTAAACTATCACGGTTGTTCACTAAAGTTATATGATTATTTACGGGATATTTACCGTGGTAAGGTTGTGGAAAGAGCTCCCGATATTTCGGCGCAGTTATATGCACCATGTTCACGGGAAGACTGGTTCACGGGAAGACTCAGTCTTCCCGTGAACATGGTGCATATAACTGCGCCAAAATATCGGGAGCTCATTCCACAACCTTACCACGGTATATGTCCCGTAAATAATCATATAACTTTGATGAATAGGTATTTAGCAAATCTATTGCTGTCCCCTGACCTCAAGCCTCTCCCCGTAGAGCGCAATAGGGACGATTGCAGCTCGGATCGATTATACCTACGAAAAGTAGACAAAATAATCGTCTCGTATTTTTCTGTCTTCTGACTCCTCATTCAAAACTAGGCCGATTTCATAATTCTTTAAATGTATAGTTGTGGAAAGGATCCAATCCGCACTGGGCCAGCGTGGTGGATATGGCCCAATTACCCTTTCGGGCTTTCGGGGGTAGGCCAAAAGTCCAGCAGTGGACTGTTAAAAGGCCGATTATGATGATGATGAAAAGGATTGGACTATGATTCTGTCATTTATTTTTGTTTTATTAACTCGTCAAATATGTTTGATAGTCGTCTGAAAATGGTGGTAAAAAAATTTTTTTTGAAATATTTAAATGCTCATATTTCTTATAGTAGTTAACTTATAAGAAAAAATTTATGATACAGATAAGCATGACACTAAAGGACAATAAATTTTATATTTAAAAAAAATACAGTTCTAGCGCTATTATCCAGGGAGGAAATACGAGAATACGTTTGTCTGGACAAAACGCTGCCCATGTACCCACTTAAAACGATCATTCACAACCTTAGTTGTGTATGAAGCTCCCGATATTAAAACGAGCCGGACCGTTGTAAAAACTCTAACAGACGTGGATTTGGTTGACCTCAATCACCGTCTGACCAACGGGAGAGAAAGAGAGGGAAATATGTTATACTCACTCTTTCTTCCCCGTTGGTTGGACGGCGGTCCGTCAATCAAATCTACATGCTGTCTTTAACTGCGCTGAAATATCGGGAGCTCTATCAACAACCTTATCACGGTAAATATCCCGTATAACTGTATTGTTTATTTGTCCAAGGGTCTGATGGGCTATTTAATGGTGTGATTATCGTCAAATATAATAAGAGACAAAGGAGTTCCTTATTGGCAAGCGCTACGCTCTTTAGTTTTCTATCGTAGACGCCTAAAAGGCGGAGCCTTCAAATTTATTAAATAGCATATAACATTATATGCTATGGCATAAATCGGAAGGTAAATTGTTTTATTATATAGGTACTCAATATTTAACAACTACAAATTGAAACATGGAAAAGTCCCGATAAAAATGCCTGGACAGAATTTATTGAATCACATCACATCACATCATCAGCCATTAAATGTTCACTGCTGAACAAGGCCTCCCTCTTAGAGAGGGGTGTTGCCATAATCCCCACGCTTGGCAGGCGGCTTGGAGATCGCAGTACGTTCACCGTGTACTAACAGGACGCTGCTGCCCATCCTCCGGTGGTTCTGGTCGCAGTTTTAGGACATACCCGGGTCCACTTGTATCACTTATCACATAATTCAAACACATATTAAAATTAAAAAAGGTACATCTTACTGATTTTTCATGAATTACTATAAAACAATAACATTTTAAATAAAAATAAAAATGCACAGTGAACGTGAATGTTTTTATCTACAAAAGAAGGTACCTAGCCCACTTAGTTCACGAACTAGATTTTTTTAAATCTTGTTTTTGCGCTCCTGTAAAGAATTTATTGAATCCTTAGACTAAAATAAAATGAATGGACGGGCCATAACCATTGAACTAGCTCAGTAAAAACGAGTCAAAACTGTCGGACATATACTTCAACACGTAATTATAACCATGTACAGTACATTTGTTACAAATATAGCTAGGGGTTTTTGTTGTATTATTACACTTCGGGAAAGCACACAAAGGCATAGTTTCGTCAGATGTTTCGTTATCATGTAACAATAGACGCGTGTCGCATTTTCTAAGGCTAGAGACCGACTGAAACGAAGTGAGCGCCAGCGCTCATTTTGTAATCTTCAAAAATGCGCTTCTTCTGGGCCCGTCCATTCATTTTATATTGGTCGAAGATTGAAGCAGCATTATCTTGTGTATGTATGTACCTACACCGACTACTCCGCTATTTGTGAAATGATTTACGTGTTTATTTTTTTATTATGTAGAATTGTAGAGGAAGATATTGAGGTACCCAGTCCCACAAAAATTTCATTGACTTTGGCTCAGTAGTTTTGAACCAGCTACAATAATATTTTTTTTTTTTACTTTAACAACTAATATTTGTACGTATGTTAAGGATTTCTTTTTTTATGGGCAAGTGCCTTTATTAACTAAACAAAAGACAAGCTAAAACTAACACTACAAATACAGTTAAACTGCCCATAGACCGTTGAAGGTCTAAAGACAACCCAAATGCTGAAGCCACTACCAGTTGGCAGCGTACCCAGCATGCTGGCGGCATTACCACGTTGAATGGCAATGCTTAATAAGCAATTTGCTTATGCGTTGAGCCAGAAACACGCCAGCATTTTGTTCACGCGTCGCATTAACCAGGCGCTCTGAAAGATTTTTGTAAATGAGGTGATCTAACCCCAAGGGCCCAATGTCTCGACCCCAAACGCCTAACCGAGGTTAGCATAATTATTTGTGCCGCTTGTGCTGCTCTGCCGAATTGGCAGCCGCGCCAGCCCTACCTATTGTGTCTCAGGAAGATGTGACGGCGCCAAAGTATCGACACAAGTTGCGTCCCATACAAGAGGCATAAATTATGAATAATAATTATAATTAATATTATGCGAATAATATTAAAGTTAAATGATTATTAACGGGATATTTACCGTGGTAAGGTTGTGGAATGAGCTCCCGATATTTCGGCGCAGTTACAGTTACTGTTCGACCAACCACCCGCATTCTTCAGTCTTCTTCATGGTGCATGTAACTGCGCCGAAATATCGGGAGCTCATTCCACAACCTTACCACGGTAAATATCCCGTTAATAATCATTTAACTTTAGTGAACAACCGTGATAGTTTAAAACAGCGAATAATATTGTTCGACTACCTTTTGATTTGGAAATATCAATAATAATTTGTTTGGGCACTTATCTATCTACTATTACGAATGATAGCACGTCTTAAACTATAAATAAATAACCCAAACACTTACGTAATAAACTTTCAGCACTCACTAAACTGGATATCGTGGACACCAAAAATAACTTCATCAACATTTTTGTTTCTTAACTTTTCACCTTTCACAGAAACCGCGACGTGCGCTTGCGCAGGTTATTATGCTACTGACCCGCGCGTGTGTTTTGGACCTTATTTATGCATTTTGGATTGCGTACTGGCTTTATTAAAACTAGCTGTTTTCCATGGTTTTTGCTACCCTATGGGAACTGTATATTCGGTATAAAATTACTGCTTTTGATAGTAAACGTAGACTGAAAATAATGGCTAGTTATAATTTAAAATGTGTTATTATAAACTATTATGGAAGATTTTCTTTTTCTTCATATTTTTCATAATTACTTAGTTTTGATGTGAAACATCTATTGGCACGCCTCGGCAGTAAAACAGACTCATATGCCGTGATGGCAAACGACATGACGCTACCTTATGCCGTCATGTTACAACATCTGGCAGGCCTCCCGTCAAGTCCCGTGCCGTGAAAAGGGAGATCGCGCATGGAAACCGATTATCTATAATTATTATGGAAATAAATCGTGTTTTTTGTAATTATTATGGGTCCCAGGGTCTAATGTTAGCAGTTGGCCTGTTAGGCTAACTGCTAACGTTAGGTCACAACTGCTAACTGCTATCATACTAACGTTAAATCCGCTCAGTTGTAAAATCACGCGAACGTGAACCTTAACGCGCCCGGATACGGTTTGCGGTCGCGTCACTTTCCAACTCAGCGGATTTAACGTTAGTTTGATACCGCGTTAGTAGTTGGCCTGTTTTAACAATTTTGAGCTCAATACGATAGATAGATAGATAGAAACTCTTTATTGTGTACACCAGAAATAAAAATTACAACACGATAGAAAACACTTACGAGCTAGTGCCACAAGTGGCGGCCTTATCGCTAAAAGCCGATACAATTAGGTCTGGTTTCTAGTCGAAAGATCTTAAAATTGCGGAATTGTGAAGTCACGTCTGTCTGTTATCCTACAGGGTACCTAACCTACAAGAAATTTTACATTTTTCCGGGATAAACAGTAGCCTGTGTGTTTATTCGCTATAAAAGCTACCTTCACATTTTTAATTTATATATCTACTCTAGCAGTACAGTAACGGAGATAATTGAAAACTAACATAACATACATATACAGGATGTAAGGGAAACACTCTCGAAGCCATAAGAAGGTAATTGTACTCATCATTATGAACAACTTTTACTATGGGACCAACCCTGAAATTTTTCGCGTTTTCGGGGTTGGTCCCATAATAAAAGTTGTTCATAATGATGAGTACAATTACCTTCTTTTAGCTTCGAGAGTGTTCCCCTTACACCCTGTATAAAATCAGTGTGATTTCGGATTTCATATTTGCTTGAAACGAAATGTCTGTATGATTGTAATTTTTTTTTCTCATGTCATGCATGTATATTTGGATATATTTTTTACGCGGTTACGTCCGCGTTTGACCACCAACTCGCCTGTTGGTAAGCGACGATGTGGTCGAAGATGTAGCACGCAGACTTAGAAGATACCTATTCACTCTGGCCTTGAAAAGGCCTAGGTTATATCTCTCAGGAACTAAGGAAGCCGGCAGATTGTTCCAATCTTTGGCCGTACGGATTAGAAACGTAGAATCGAAACGTTTGGTACGTATCCAAGGAAAATCAACAATGTATGGGTGGTAGTGGGCCAAGTGGTAGTGTGGTAAGACTGTGCTAAGCCGAAAGGGGTATTTATCTTTTTTATCGCATCATCTCTCAACACCAGGCTAGATGGCGGTCAAACGCAAACCTATTACAAAAAATATATAAAAATTAATGAGCCTCTTTTGGTTTAGCATTTTTCGAATAACCTGTTCATAGTACGTACTATGTAAGTATATAGTTTTAAAAGACGATATTCCGCAAAAAACCTCAATCAATCTTGTAAAGTGTTTTCCGTCATCGTTATTTGTTATGGAAAATAACAAATAGGAATATATTAATATCATTAAAATTGCCATTGACCTACACACATAATATTTTGCAATTTATATCGCAATGTTGTTGTAAGCGATTAGCACCCAGCCAATGTCTTGAAAAAGATCCTATTGATTCTAAATAAATAAGCTTTTTTTACTAATTTTGCTTGCTTATAGGTACCTACCTAATCGTTAGCCAAAGCTTGTCGCTTTTTATAAAGAGTTATAAGTAGGTAGTCACAGAGTCTCAGAGTCACTCAGCGGGCAATGGAGAGGGCTATGCTCGGAGTTTCTTTGCGCGATAGAATCCGAATCGTGGATATTTGCTCTGGTTCGCAGAACCGGAGTCACCGACATAGCTGTTAAAATCTGCAAGTTGAAGTGGCAATGGGCAGGCCACATCGCTCGAAGAACCGATAACCGATGGGGAAGAAAGGTTCTTGAGTGGAGACCACGAACCGGAAGATCGTAGGTAGGCCTCCCACTAGATGGACCGACGATATAGTCGCTGGCATCCAGCGGATGCAAAAGGCAGGCTGTCGTTCAGTGTGGAGGTTAAAGGGGGAGGCCTATGTTCAGCTGTGGACGTCTTCTGGCTGATGATGATGTCAATGTCTCAATTGTATATCAATATCGTAGAGTAGAACACTTGATTGACAAGCCAGCGTGCTAACCTTGCTTTGAAAATAGACAAGTTGGACGCCTCAACTACATCCTCTGGAAGCCTGTTGTAGATCAACAAGATGTTTATTGTTTTTACAGTCTAACTGTATTTGTAGTTTTAGTTTTAGCTTGTATTTTGTTTAGTTAATATAAGTAGCTAGCCCAGGAAAAAAAAAATTATATTGGTACCTATATGACTAGCTGATACCCGTTACTTTGTACGCGTAGAGCTTGGCCTTCGGCCTCGCTGCTATGACAATCTAATTACCTAGCGATATGAAATATACTTTACGACCTATTCTCATACCTACCAAATATACATAAATAATTTCATATAAATGGAGGAGTCGGAGAGAGTGAGGTTGCGGGTTCAAACCCCGGGCCCGTACCAATGAGCTCTTTGGAGCTTATGTACGGATTTTCATACCACTGGCTTTTCGGTGAAGGAAAAACATCGTGAGGAAACCTGCATACGTACGGAGAAGGAATTCAATGTCGTATGTGAATCCAGCAATCCGCACTGGGCCAGCGTGGTGGATATGGCCCAATCACCCTTTCGGGGGTAGGCTAAATGTCCAGCAGTGGACTGTTAAAAAGGCTGATTATGATGAAATGGAGGAGTGCGACCACAAACACCGTGACATGACATTTTTATTTACAAGATGTATTTTTTTAACTTTATTTAAATATATTTTTATGGGCTTCATTTGTGCTTAGCTTTTTTATGGGGTAATAAAATATAATTAGGCAACATGCCCATTATTATTGTGATGCTTTAGTATGGCTAAAGTATGATAATAAAATATATTTTTTATTAAGAGGTATTGATTAATTACTTATGGAATAAATTATTGTTGTTTTACTATAAAAAACGCAGATTTATGATTTTTTTATCATCATGTATTTTCCTCTAAATAACAATCACATCTGCTTTATCCAAATCTCGATAGCTGTAAACTGCTTTTCTGTCAAATTCATGATAGCCTTTTTGATATTTCAGTGCCAAAGAATTTCCTGGCAATGTGGAATTAAACATTGAATTACCAAAGCCATCTAAATTTATCACTCCAAAGAAAACCACTTCTCTATCTTTCGGCTTCTCTTCTCGTCTCTTCTCCGTTATAATCAGAGGTTCCTTAACGGGTAATAACAGCATAATATCTAGGTTCTTTTTACCTATAGAGACTTTCGCTTGGATAGTTCCATTCATTTTTGTAGAATCTTCCACATTCAGTTCCATTGGTAAGTGACATTCTACGCATCGAACTTGGTTGTTATGATCTTTATTGAGAGGTACAGGAAAAAGTCTATCGTTGAGATAAAATCTGTAAACGCATCTATGTCCTTGAAGATTTGTGGCGCTTCCTTTGTTCCTAATCCGAGATTTTGCTGAGTGACACTCGAAATAGTTTTTCTGCCGAAATTCTCTCAACTGCTTCAAACTGTCTTGATCGTCTATATCAAGAAAAGTTATATCTTCCTCTGAATCATCAGGATATATTTTAAATATGGAATCCGATGGATGTATTTCAGATACTTCTTTGATGGTATCTAGTGAAATCTTTTTAATTCCATTGCTTATTTCTTCAGTAGACTCTGAGAGAAGATAGTTTTCGTTTTTGTAATATTGTTTGACTGATTCTGGTTTTATTCTTTCAGAATTACCATTTGCATTGCGGTTTTTACCATTTTTGCTACTTTTTGTGCTTTTTGTATCACTTCTGGTAGTTGTGCTTGTAGTTTTGATACTTTTGCTGTCAGAGGCAACTCTTTTTACATTTATTGAAGAGGCTACGATGTCTCCGCAGTTTTTGCAATAGTCAATAGGTGTTTCTCGGCTTTTTAGCTCATTTCTCACGCTGAAGTCAGATTTTGTGGTCTTTTTTGGCTTTGCGGTCTTTTTATTATCGTTTAAGAGACCAGCAGACAAGGCTTTTCTGTTGCTGGAAGTATTTTGAGGTATCGTTTTCGATGGTACGACTCTTCGAGGGTTAGCGACTCTAGGTTTTGCAGATTTTATAGATTTTGTTGAACTAGGTCTTGAAGTCGTGAATCGAATGCTTGAAGTCTTCGACGAATGGCTGTTTAGTTTACTCGTAGACATTTTTCATTCAAAACAAAATTGTATGTATATCAAGAGCACCTAAATTGTCACGGTCACGTCACACAAATGACACAAACAAACGGTTGTCATGGCAACGGGTTGCTTTGAATCACAGTTTGAATCATTCAGAGAAAGTATTATTTTTAAAATCCCTAGTTTTTATGGCTTCGATTTATTTAATCAGCTTTTCGTATTTTTATTTTAGATTAACGTATTATTTTGTAACGACACGTTATAAATTGAAAAATCGAGAAATGGCCAATCCGCCATCTAGCGTTGAGTAGCGTTACTACAAATCCAAGCAGGTCACAAGAAAATGATCATCGTCGTAGTTTTCGATGAAAACATTAGATAGCGCTAAACTAAACAAAGTAATATCTAAGATAGTGTAAATAAATAAAATAAACCTACTTTTCATACATCAAAACCAAAATAATGAACATTCTTGTCCTTAGCCTATAAAATAATTCAATAATTTAATGGTTCTTGCCTGCTAAACTAAACGGCTATAATGAGAACTAGTATATAATAGGTAAGCTTTGGCGCCAACATAAAAAAAAAACATGAATTTAATCTCTTTGTGTTATTTTCCCAAACACTTACTAAATAATAATCCCCCATTATTTTAACAATTTTATATTATTATTGCAATTTTAACTATAATCCATTTTTATGCATTTGTAACTGTAGAATTTATGTGTAACAATATGGGTTCCATGCCTGGAATAAAGACATTTTATTAATATTTTTTTTTAATATTTTTTTTATTATTACGCATTAACACTCGAAAATACACAGGCTTAGGAAAATAATACATTGAGACGACAATACATGTTTTTTTCATGTTGGCGCCAAAACAAACTCCTGAAAGATGTAACCAGGAAAACCAATAATAATAAAAAAAAGGTTTGTTAGCTGATGACATAATTTCTAAGACCGTTTTGACATTGACATACAAAATAATGGTGTATCATAATTTATACCTAATCAAAGCTAGCGGTTAATTATCGGCAAAATAGCTTGTATTATTTTACTTCTACATTTTATTTTGTAGAGCAACTAGCGAAAATCGTCAAAACTTGTTTCATTTTGTGCTTGCGACTGGCGCGCGGTGCGGCTGTCCATGCCAAGTGCTTTTAAGTGCGAGTTTATGAGTTGGCGGGAAACTTCATCTTCATTATTGTGATTTTTACAAACTTCATCTATCCTGATTGCTATCATAGACCAGGGTCGAAGCCTTCAAAAATGGTAAAAAGTGAAAAAAAATAGTAGTAGGATGAAACCCATTAGAAAAAGAGGGGAATATGATAAAAATGAAAGGAAAAATAAATTACGGGCGATCTGAGTTCGGGAAAGGGAGGGGGTGAGTTTTTAAGGGTAAAATATGGTTTATCTTGATTTCCGGTAAAACTACAAGTCCTATGAAAAAAAGTTTAATGGCAAAGTTGTAGGTAATAAAAAGATCTACAACTTTTATATATAATTTTTTTTTACATAACCTCAAAATTTATGTGAAAAATTTAAATAACCAAGTTTTTGGTTTTTTAATTTTATTTAAAAAAAAAAAAAAAAAATTTTCTACGAAATTTGGTGAAAACTTACCTTTTTATGTCCCAAATACACTGTAATTTATTTGATTTAAAATATTTATTTTTTCACCTTATTTTGACTTAATATCAAAAAAGCACCCTAATTTTCAATCGAAAATTCTCGTGTCAAAATATTAGCTTTTTCTAAAAAGTCGGTGTGCTTTTTGTTCGTTGAAATCTCTACTTTCTGATGGTTAAAAAAAAATATACATTACAATAGTAAATGTTCTCAGAAAATGCAAAAAATCGAAATAAACTCTAATTAAAAAAAAAAAAAATATCACTATGTACAATTTTGAGCTATTTATTAAAATTTACACATTAATTATTCAAAAAACGTAAGATTCCATATTACATTGATAACCGAAAAAATTGTAAATCGAAATATACTACTGTAAATAACAAACAAATTAGTTAATAAATTTAATAATTAATAAGACATCTACAATATTTCGAGAAAGTTGTATAATCTTCTTTAAATAATATTTGTAGATGCCTATTTATTGCTGATATAAGTAAAGGGTTAGGTCAGGGGGAAGTAAAATCCATAATCCTTTCAGCAACTTTACAGTATATTATAATATTATCGTTAAAGCTTTTAGCACTTTCCCATTGATATCCTTTTCCATTACATTTCATAATTAACGCTTATTCGTATTGATCTTTTGGTCCTTTTAAATCAATTAAATTCAAATAATCATGACATTTCTTTTCTCAAACCAGGTTCTGGAAATGTAAAGGATTTATTTTTCAAGTCTAACAGTTTCAAACATGTGAATCCTTCAAAAATATTGTTGCATTTCTGCATTGTTTTTCCGGTTGCGATACAACATCTGGATTTGCCGGAAAAGGAAAGAAAAGTATCGTAAATTCATTATTAGACGCAAAAAATTTGTCAAATTTGGCCAATGTTTTTTATAATAAAGATTCAAGTAAAGAAGATATAAAAAAATGGATTACAGTTAATCAAATCTATTTATAAATGCAAAAATGAAAAAAACAACACTGAATCAATTAAGATTTCAAAAATATCAGTTGGCTAAAATTAAATCATCTTTCATTTTGGCAAACCTCCCACCTACAGAAGGAGCAGTAGAACAACATTGTTACAGGGCATATTATCAGCTTCAAACTTGGTTGGGTAACGAACTGACAGCAACAGATTGGGGCTGGAAACAACATCAACGTGGCATTATGCCCAAATTTACAGAAAAGGAATTAATTCCGGAAGTATTGCTTAAAACTAGTACTTAAGTTGCTGAAAGGATTACGGATTTTACTTCCCCCTGACCTAACCCTTTACTTATATCAGCAATAAATAGGCATCTACAAATATTATTTAAAGAAGATTATACAACTTTCTCGAAATATTGTAGATGTCTTATTAATTATTAAATTTATTAACTAATTTGTTTGTTATTTACAGTAGTATATTTCGATTTACAATTTTTTCGGTTATCAATGTAATATGGAATCTTACGTTTTTTGAATAATTAATGTGTAAATTTTAATAAATAGCTCAAAATTGTACATAGTGATATTTTTTTTTTTTTTGAATTAGAGTTTATTTCGATTTTTTGCATTTTCTGAGAACATTTACTATTGTAATGTATATTTTTTTTTAACCATCAGAAAGTAGAGATTTCAACGAACAAAAAGCACACCGACTTTTTAGAAAAAGCTAATATTTTGACACGAGAATTTTCGATTGAAAATTAGGGTGCTTTTTTGATATTAAGTCAAAATAAGGTGAAAAAATAAATATTTTAAATCAAATAAATTACAGTGTATTTGGGACATAAAAAGGTAAGTTTTCACCAAATTTCGTAGAATTTTTTTTTTTTTTTTTAAAATAAAATTAAAAAACCAAAAACTTGGTTATTTAAATTTTTCACATAAATTTTGAGGTTATGTAAAAAAAAATTATATATAAAAGTTGTAGATCTTTTTATTACCTACAACTTTGCCATTAAACTTTTTTTCATAGGACTTGTAGTTTTACCGGAAATCAAGATAAACCATATTTTACCCTTAAAAACTCACCCCCTCCCTTTCCCGAACTCAGATCGCCCGTAATTTATTTTTCCTTTCATTTTTATCATATTCCCCTCCTTTTCTAATGGGTTTCATCCTACTACTATTTTTTTTGTGGTCAAAAATTATCGACCCTGGTCTATCAGTCATTTGTAGAATAATAATGCTAGCTAAAGGTGTAGGTATGCTACCTACCTAAAATGCGTAAGTAAAAACTGAGTAGTCATGTACGCTATATCAATTAAATACAGGTTTTGCGCGCTTTCTAAAAGCAGACCAAGTTATGATTATTATAAATTTTGGTAGTAGGTACCTTGTAAGTAAAGTAAGGAGTATATTTTTTGTTGTACTTATGTCAGGCGTGATTTTCAATGGGTTTCGTTTCTGGCAGAAACAAAACTTATTGAAAATCATGCAGAAACTTTCTGCTAAGGTTAGTTAGTCAAGCAAGCTACTTAGGTTAGTTTGGTTATGTATATTTTTATACCTATTTTGTTTATACGTTATATATTTTTTCCTTTAAATAAGCCTTAAAAATAAAAGTTCGCGTTCAAAATGTGTTTAAAATATTATAAACGCAGTGAAACAGTGTGTTTTGTCGGGCCATAGGTTCGAGATCGAGTTCCAGTGATAAACGTAGCTAAAGACTAAGAAAGAAGGTAGATCGTTTTGTCTGCACCTAACTTTTTAACTGTTCGACCAACCACCCGCATTCTTCAGTCTTCCCGTGAACATGGTGCATGTAGCTGCGCCGAAATATCGGGAGCTCATCCCACAACATTACCACGGTAAATATCCCGTAAATAATTATGTAACTTTAGTGAACAACCGCGATAGTTTGGAACTTCCGGTGCTTAGTAAGTACTTGGTCCTCAGGTGATTCGTACTAATGTGTTTCCCTTCTTATGGCCATAGTCGACCAGGAACGGTGCAGAATGCTGATGAGGCAGCAAGGTGGCCACGATCGGGCTGCAGAGCACGCAGCGACAAAGGTCGCGGCCTAGTAGGGTGGCCTTTCTTACTTGAGATTGATTTTGTATCACATTTGGAAAACTTGCAATATTAATGTTGTAGATAATACGTACCATTACACCTATCTTGGACAGATTGTTCAGTTAGGTAAGTCCAACTTAAGCAAAGAGGTCGCCCGAAGAATCCAACTCGGATGGGCAGCGTTCGGGAGATTGCGTGACATCTTCTCGTCCAAGATACCACAGTGCCTCAAGACGAAGGTCTTTGACCAGTGTGTGTTGCCAGTACTGAGAGGTGGTTCTTAACTGTTGGCCTTTTGGTAAAATTCAGAGTCACACAGCGGGCAATGGAGAGAGCTATGCTCGGAGTTTCTTTGCGCGATAAAATCCGAAACATGGATATTCGCCAAAGAACCAGAGTCACCGACATAGCTGTTAAAATTTGCAAGTTGAAGTGGCAATGGGCAGGCCACATCGCTCGTAGAACCGATAACCGATGGGGAAGAAAGGTTCTTGAGTGGAGACCACGAACCGGAAGACGCAGCGTAGGTAGGCCTCCCACTAGATGGACCGACGACATAGTGAGAGTCGCTGGCATCCAGTGGATGCAAAAGGCAGGCTGTCGTTCAGTGTGGAGGTTAAAGTGAGAGGCCTATGTTCAGCAGTGGACGTCTTCTGGCTGATGATGATGATGATGAGATAATACGAGGAGCCATGGTGGCCGAGCGGTAGCTTTACAATCTGACGGCACCCGGTTCGATCCTCGGCCTTCACCAATGACTTACTTATCTATATATATAAAAGAAAGTCGTGTTAGTTACACTATTTATAACTCAAGAATAGCTGAACCGATAAGGCTGAAAATTGGTGGGGAGGCTTAAAACCAGCACTGACCAGGAGACGGATATAGGCTACTTTTCATCAGCATCGTCACCATTTTTCATCACTACGCGGATGAAACCGCGGGGCGCAGCTAGCTATTTATAAATTACGTGCAGTTCCGATGGCATCGCTGAAAAACGGTGAAGGAAAATATCGTGAGGAAAACGGTATGTCCAAAAACTTCAAAAAGTACTGTAGGGACCTACAGGTTCGAATCACCCGCCAAACCGCGCGGCCTGAACAAGCGCCCGCGCTTCCACCCCCGAGTGACGGCGAAAAAAGACACTACTGTCGACTAATGGCGGCTGACACGGCACGCTCCGCAAATTAATACAAAAATTGATATTTAAAACACTAAATCACAACAAAACTATTAAAAAAAACTAAAGAAGTGACCAGATCTGGAATTGCGTGATAAGTGCGCGAGTGACAGTGTCGTGTTGTGAAAATTGGACAAAATACAAGAATGCCGGTTCGGCGGCGGGTGAGCCTATATACTTTTGGGGAAATATAATCGCATATCGCAACATTTTGGTCATTCGAGTCGGATTATCGGATATCCCGGTAACAACCAGCACCTACAAAGTTACACCCGTTATATGTACACCAATTCATAACGTATATAAGTACCTATTTTCAATTATTGCATATTTGGCAGCCGCCATATTATATATTTTACCACAAGCGTTTGAAGGCGAACAATTTATTGTTATATACCTACGTATTTATCGGGACTTGGGTTTTATGTGAATTTATCTATCTGCATTTATTGTTTAACATTGAATCGAACATTTACAATTGGTTTTCAGTAAATCATTTAGTGATCCTTCACAATGACCGATCGTACCAAAGCAAAAGAAATGGCTGCATCGGACGGTACCGAGGCTACCGCAATAGATGTAGACAGTTTATTGCAGCCGTTTCTGACTTCTAAAGAGATGTGTTTTTTACGCGTGCAAAAGTTATACGTAATGTCATTGAAGGTGTCTTCCACACCATCAATGGTATCTTCATTTATGGTTAGGGTACAAGATCTAAGTAGTCTGCGTAAAGAATACGATCAGTGTGTGAAGGAAGTTAATTCAATCAGTAAACAGCATATTCCTACTTACGTCCCTACGTACAATGAAATCGACGCCTTTGACGACCTGTATTATGCCATCCGCACGGCTGTACGCGGCCTAACGCCGGAACCTTCGTCCAACACGGAACACGGCGTACATACAGATTGTGGTACAAATAAACGACGAGTCAAACTGCCCGAGTTACAAATACCTAAATTTGACAGTAAACTCGAAAACTGGATCACATTCCGCGACACATTTTTAAGCTTGATTCACAATAACACATCACTTAGTAACATTGAGAAAATGTATTATCTGATTGCTTCAGTTATCAGTGGGCCGGCTTTAGTTATTGTAAAATCAATGCCGGTCACCGCAGATAACTACCTGATAGTTTGGGATGCGTTAGTGAACCGTTTTGATAATCGACGTGCACTCGCTGCTTCCTACGTGGATAAAATGTTCACATTCAAACCGTTAAATCAGGAATCAGTGGCAAATCTCAATAGCTTTCTTCAGATGTTTAAAGAAAATATAACTGCGCTGAAACAGCTAAAAATACCGGATTTATCCTCGTTTTTATTGTTCCAATTGGCATTACGTAATCTCGATCCAGTGACGCGCCGTGAGTTTGAACAGACGAAGTCTCCGGGTGACATTCCCACCGTACAGGAATTACTGAACTTTGTCGAAAAACAATCGTGCGTCCTGGAATTGTCAACTACAGTTAAACAATACAGTAAACCTACTGACGTGGTCAAACCACTTAAATCAAAACCGACATTTGCGTCAGCCGCTCTGGCCAGCAGGGACAACGCCGTTGTCGAACGTCCGAAATCCTTCGCTTGTCCTTGTTGTCAAAAGCCACACGCGGTCTACCGATGTCCCATTTACAATGCTCTCACACCTCAGCTTCGCACTGATAAAGTCAAACAGCTTCGTTTGTGTGGGAATTGCTTGCGTGACACTCACACCAGCGCTGAGTGCACGTCCAAGTATACTTGTACCGTGTGCAAGGACCGCCACCACAGCAGCTTGCACGTGACTCCGCCGGTGGGTCAGGATGTGGTGGCTCTTACGTGTTCTACCGAACAAACAGTACTGCTTGGCACCGCTGTCATTCACATTCAAGATGTATGGGGTCGATTCCATCCCATACGAGCGCTGGTTGACAGCGGCGCTATGTCAAGCTATATAACGCAAGACTGCGCTAAGATATTAGGTTTATCTCGTCGCAAGTGTAATTTCCGACCTGTCGGTTTGGGCGGGAACCAAGTTCAAAACTTCGGCCTAATGACCTGCAAAATAAAACCAGTTCACGGTACATCACCGGTTCTGACCACGGACGCTGTCATCGTGTCGAACATTGCCGGTAATCTACCCACGACGTCTTTACCTGCCGAGATATTAAATAAGTATCATCATCTAGAGCTTGCGGACCCTGCGTTTCATAACTGCGCTCCGGTGCATATGCTAATTGCAGGCGATTTATTTCCGTATATCTACTGCGGAGATAAAATAATTCCCGAGCGACCAGGAATGCCCGTGGCATTAAAATCAATTTTTGGTTATATTATCTCTGGTCAAGTCAACTTGGATCAACTATGCGAAGAGGTCAACGCCCCCTGCGGCACTGTCTTTTCCGGGTTTTCAAGTTCCACTGACTTAGATCAGGTGATGAATTCGTTTTGGGAAATTGAAAATATACCGTCGGTGCAACAGCCAAAGCCAGATGATTTATTAGCTGAAACGATGTTCGCGCGCGATCATAACCGCGACCCTGCAACAGGTAGGTACATCGTCAAGTACCCACTGCGGCCCGACCATAGTCTCGGCAACTCTCAACAGATGGCGTTACGTAGGCTAAATAATTTAGAGTCGCGACTTAATCGCGATTTAAATCTGAGATCGGAATATAATAAGTTTATGGCGGAATACGAAACGCTAGGGCACATGACGTGTTTAGGTGAAATGCAAGACGTAGATTCCAAATATTTGATCCCACACTTCTGCATCGTTAAACCTTCGAGTACAAGCACGAAGTATAGGTGCGTGTTTGACGCTTCGAGTCGTACCTCTAACCAGAAGTCACTCAACGACGTGTGTCTAGCTGGTCCTAAGCTACAGGCGGATATCAATGTCATTTTAATTAACTTTCGACTTCATGCTGTATGTCTGTCGGCTGACATTTGCAAGTGTTATCGACAAACTTTAATACACAAAGATCAACGGCCTTATCAGCACATATTGTGGCGAGAGTCAACTGATCAACCTATCAAGGTTTACGAACTCAATACAATTACTTACGGTGTAGCAAGCAGTCCCTACTTAGCGATTAAAGTACTTCACACTTTGGCAGACAGTGAAGCCCACTTGTATCCTACTGCGGCTAAAGTGCTCAAAACTGGGTTTTTTATGGACGATTTATTGTGGTCCGAGCCTAGTATTGAGGTGGCGCTTCAGTTGCAAAAGGATTTACGGGCCTTACTCGAAAGTGCTGGGTTCGACTTACGCAAGTGGTCAAGCAACTGTCCTCAAGTCTTAGAAGCTGTGCCAGAGGATCACCGAGAGACGCCAATCGAATTCGACGACGACTTGTCGCTCAAAGTACTCGGCCTCCAGTGGCAACCAGCAAGTGACTGCTTCACATTCAAATGTGTGCCCACTGGTCATGACGTAACTAAGCGAACCGTGCTTTCGCTTATCGGTCGTTTGTACGATCCAATGGGGTTCGTTTCGCCATGCGTGTTTTATGCGAAATGTTTTATGCAAAAACTATGGACATTACCACAACTTGGGTGGGACACACGTCTGCCCGCAAATCTAGAAGCAGAATGGCTAGCTTTCATTAAGGAACTGCCCCTGCTGTCCCAATTTCGACACGAACGACATGTCACGGTACCACATAGTACCTACTGTCGTATTTTGGGTTTCGCTGATGCATCTACTCTCGGGTATGCAGCAGTGGTGTACCTCTACACCAGAAACCACTGTGGAGAAAGTAAGGTCAGCTTGTTGATCGCTAAGTCGAAAGTCGCTCCATTGAAGACGATATCTATACCTCGTCTTGAGCTGATGGCGGCTCATTTACTAGCCAAACTAGTTAAATATGTAGTACCCATATTACATGAGCGATCCATCACAGTCAATGAACGACTGCTGTTCACTGATTCGTCCGTAGTGTTGGCATGGCTAAATACACCAAGCTATAAGCTCAAGACATTTGTAGCCACACGCGTGACTAAAATATTGGACACAGTTTCCAGTGACAGCTTTTCGCACGTCAGCGGCGATCATAATACTTGTGCAGACGTCCTCTCAAGAGGCGCCTTTCCATCAGCGTTACTTGCCATGCCAGAATGGCTCACTGGCCCCAGCTGGTTGTCCAGTGAACAATGGCCAGTTCGCTCAATTAAAGAATTTACCGATGAGAACGTCCCGGAACTAAAACCTTCGAACGAGTCAAAGGTGATGGCTTCTACGAAAGAAGCATCAAATATTATTTATGAACTGACTGAAAAGTACTCCAATTATTCTAAATTGGTCAATGTAGTAGCTTGGATTCAGAAATTCATAAAGAATTGTCGCACGCCTAAGCAGGAGCGTACCAAACTCTCTTTAAATGAATTAAAACAAGCGCGTGAGGCAATAATAAAATCAGTGCAGCAGCACCACTTTGCTGAAGATATTTCTGCACTTTCCAAAGGACTTACGCCTCAAAAATCTTTGTTAAAACTCAACCCCTTCGTTGATGCAAATGGTTTCCTGAGGGTGGGGGGTAGGCTATCACTGGCTGAATTATCTTTTGACAAGAAACATCCGGTGTTGCTACCCAAAAAATGTAGTTTCACTGACTGTCTGATCGACTATCATCACATACTCTACTTGCACATCGGTCCACGCACTCTGCAAAGCATCCTGAGTCAGAAGTATTGGATCGTGTCTGCACGTAACGTTATCAGACTGCGCACAAGAAAATGCATTGCCTGCTTCAAGGTCAGGCCGACAGTTAGGCAACCTCTTATGGGACAGTTGCCCAAGTTTCGAACTCAGGACATACATACATTTCATACAGTGGCAATCGACATAGGAGGGCCATACCATACGAAAGAGTCCATTCGCAGGAATGCTCATGTATACAAATCTTATCTGATTGTGTACGTTTGCTGCTCTTCTCGTGCTTTGTTCCTGGACACCTTGACGTCATTGAGCACTGAATGCTTTTTAGCATCATTTGACCGTTTTACTGCTAGAAGAGGCCTTTGTCACACGATAATATCTGACAACGCTACAAATTTTGTGTCAGCCGGAAGACAGTTAGCTGAAGTCTCTCAGTTTCTTCAAACAAATGCAGACGAACTGTCGCTCGGGCTCACAAAACGACAAGTTCACTGGAAGCTAAATCCTCCAAGTGGCAGTCATTTCGGCGGGCTTTACGAGGCTGCTATCCGCTCCGCTAAGGATATTCTAAAGCGAACTACCGCAAATAGGACTTTGACATTCGAAGAATTAACCACTTTATTCGCACGCGTTGAAGCGGTATTAAATTCGAGACCTCTGTGTGCCTTGTCAACGGATCCTAGCGAGTTCGAGGTTTTGACACCAGCTCACTTTCTTATAGGGCGCGAACTGCTACAAGTACCAGAATATGAGCTAACAAGTATCCCTACAAACAGGCTCAGTCGTTGGCAAGCCGTGCAACAGATGGCTCAACAATTTTGGCGTCAGTGGCGTAAAAACTTCCTCCACACACTTCAAGAACGTCAGAAGTGGCTCAGTGGGTGTCGAGATTTGAAGGTCGGAGATCTCGTGCTGATGCATTCCGATGCACCTCCCCTTCAATGGCCGTTAGGAAGAGTCACTAAACTGCATACTGGACCTGACAATGTGACACGCGTCGTAACAATACGCACTAAAAATAGCGAATATATAAGACCCGTGGTCAAGTTAAGTCCCCTCCCAATTGAGGAGGACTCGTCAAATTAACGATTAAGGTAGCGAATACGTTCACATTAATCCTAAGTTTAAGTTACATTTATAATATACAGTCCACTCTCTCATATCTTTTAGTTATCCTATTACTCTTTAAATAACTAGATTAATTAATTACTTATACAGTTCACACTACTACTCATTTCAACTTTTGTTGATCTCATAAATTGTCAACAAAGGTTGTCACCTATTTATAATACACTGCCACATGTTGTATAAACGAATGCACTTTCCAACCACTCTCGGTTACACCTATTCTTATCGTATACACTTTCAACAACATACTGCTGGATTGTAACTGGGAAATCCGGACAGACGGATTTCGGTGGGGGGAAAATGTAGGGACCTACAGGTTCGAATCACCCGCCAAACCGCGCGGCCTGAACAAGCGCCCGCGCTTCCACCCCCGAGTGACGGCGAAAAAAGACACTACTGTCGACTAATGGCGGCTGACACGGCACGCTCCGCAAATTAATACAAAAATTGATATTTAAAACACTAAATCACAACAAAACTATTAAAAAAAACTAAAGAAGTGACCAGATCTGGAATTGCGTGATAAGTGCGCGAGTGACAGTGTCGTGTTGTGAAAATTGGACAAAATACAAGAATGCCGGTTCGGCGGCGGGTGAGCCTATATACTTTTGGGGAAATATAATCGCATATCGCAACAAGTACCTTATACCTTCTATAACTTAAACGGCTCGACCGATTTAGATTTGTTAGGTGCCGTTAGATTCGTCTTTATGTACAGTGTCATATGTTCAGTGTCAGTCCTTTTTGTGTATTTCCAGTTCTGTGAACCTAAAAAAAAAAAAAAAAAAAAATTTTAAAAAAAATTTGCTATTTACAACGGACCCCTTTTGGCTTAGTACAGTCTATATCCGTAACCCTGAATACTTTAACATTAAATAATACATACAAAAGTACATACATACGCAAATTGCGACATTTGTCATTTTGCGCTTCTGACATTAGCATCGATTCTGATGTGCACTAAACTAAACTTAACTAAATTTGACAGAACTAAAATTGTTGCCGTCCTTCTCTCACATATTAAAATGAAAAGAGAGACAGATAATTTTAGTCCTGTCAGATTGGTTTAGTTTAGTGCCAGAATCGACGAAACATAAGAAAGAATAATTAATTATATTAATTTTATACTAAAAAAAATATAATTAATTATAATAAAAAAAAATTTAAACCCATATAAAATAATAAAAAATTTAAGGAATTTGGTAAATAACTTTTTCAAGATAAATATATCAACTTATCATAACGATAACGTGGTAAAGTACCCCGCACCCAAACAAAAATAAAATAAATAAAAACTAATTTTAAATAAAAAAATAAAGTTATATCATAACCCCGTGCGACTAAAACTGATCTAAAGCTGATAAATAACAATTGAGCTCTTTTCAAACGTTAAAAAAGCCACAGTCCAGGAAAACCTCAAGTCATGGTCGCCCCTCAAGTCACCCGTAACGTCTCTCAATCAACCATCCACCGCATCAATACACTCGATAGCGGGTCTCGATGTGCGCGGGCGCATCTCGCGTGTTCAGGTTCTGGCGGCTGCGTCGAGGCGGTAATAAGAAACTCAAGTCGTTCAGGAAACTCTTCGGGAATAAGTGACATCATGAAGTCTTTCGTGCTTGTGGCGCTATTGCTGGTAAGAGATTTGCTAAGTTTTTATTTTACTTCAAGAAGACAGTGTTTTTTTTTATTCTCCACGGACTCCTGGGTCCGTGCCCTATTGTCAACTTTTAAATATAATTTTTTACTATATTTGATATTACATAAAACTAACGACTATACAAGAGGAATATACAAATTATAAAATTTTATTACTATCTTGCGTGTATACAGTACCCGGGTACCCGGGTACGTCCTAAAACTGCGACCAGAACCACCGGAGGATGGGCAGCAGCGTCCTGTTAGTACACGGTGAACGTACTGCGATCTCCAAGCCGCCTGCCAAGCGTGGGGATTATGGCAACACCCCTCTGTAAGAGGGAGGCCTTGTTCAGCAGTGGACATTTAATGGCTGATGATGTGTGTATACAGTATACACCGAGCAGTCCAGCTGCCGCCAGCAGCACGCGTTCATGAGTTGAGTTCATGAGTTGAGTTCATGAGTTGAGTTCATGAGTTGAGTTCATGAGTTGAGTTCATGAGTTGAGTTCATGAGTTGTTTTGTGTATGTTACATACGCTATAACTTCGCCGATAGTGATCCGTTTTTGACGATCCTTTTTTCTTTTTTAACCGAATTCAAAAAGAAGGAGGTTATCAATTCGACTGTAAGTTTTTTTTTTTTTTTTTTTTTTTATATTCAATAGGCGCTTCCTCTTGGTGTGGATTCGTTTAAATTTGAAGGAAATCCTGGTCTAGGGTTATGAATCGTATTTTTTTAAGTTCTCGTAAAGTCTGTATTTTTTTTGTGAATATGTACGATATTGATGTAAATCATATTTCTCGTTTGTAATACAATATTTAAATAAATACAGTTCAGAAAATCTACCGCATTCAACAATTTTTCTAACCGATCCGAACCAAAAAACAAAATCAAAATACAATACAAAAAAAAACTATCAAACACGAAACTAAACTAACTAACTAGATTATTATTAAACTATTAATTTTTATCTAATCAAAGTACAAGCTAACTAAAACTAAATATCTCGACTACCTGGATTAACTAACACCAATTGAATTGCCCATGGACCATTGAAGATCTAGAGATAAGAATCCAAATGCTCAAACCCACTAACACAAAAATTATATATATATAAAAAAAAACATTTGTGTTTTAATTTTATTCATAATGTCTATATTATTTTGTTTGTGTCATAAATAAATATTTTTCTTTCTTTTCACTAACATGTTCACTAACGTAGCAAAAGTACGAACTTACTCAGACAAAAAAAAACACAAAAAATACCAGTGAAATTAAACCTAGCCTTTTTTAAACGCGAGATTTTATCATAATTAATTCTAGGAGTCTCGAGAAGGTTAAGTGTAAAGATGAATTACCTAAATATATTTAACTAGCGGTCCGCCCCAGCTTCGCACGGGTATAGATTATAGCCTATGTCACCCGGGGATAGTGTAGCTTCCCGTCAGTGAAAGAATTTTTCAAATCGGTTCAGTAGTTTCGGAGCCTATTCAATCCAAACAAACAAACAAACAATCAAATCTTTCCTCTTTATAATATAGTATAATATATTAGTATAGAAATATAGATATAGAGCAAGCATCGAACAAATTACGGCAAAACAATGCTTACTATTGAAGGAGCGCGACTTTTTAACCAACTACCCTCACATATAAAAAATGTAAACTCATTTCACGCATTTAAAAAACAATTGGCTCAACACATTATCTCAGATAATTCACTATAATAACAAATGCGTGAAGTGGGTACTTCACAAATTATTATGTATTGTGTGTATTAGTTGTTACTATTTATTTAGCGTTTAAGTATTTATAGTTTCTCTTTTCAATTTCTTAGTGCATGCGACGACGGACACTATTATTTAAGTTAAACATGTTATCACTTAAGTGACAAATAATTGTCTTTGTGGTAATAAATTTCTTTAAACCTAAACCTTTATAGATTACTGTAATTAGCGAGAAATAATAGTATATACATTCAATGAATTTAAGTGCGTAGTACCTACATATAATATTATATCAATGTGTACATTATTATGCTCATTTGATTTATTAAGTAAAATATATTATTTTCTTTTTCTTGATTGAAGATTTGCCAAGTCAGATACCTAAGTAGCTTTTGTTCCTAATGAGTGGACATTTCGGTCAATGGTAAAAGGTCAACGATTATTGTACTATTTATTACAGTTGTAGATGAATTAACATAGATTTATTGAATACAATGACCTCCATCGTTAGTATTCAAATTCTTCTTGAATTTTAAAATTACATACTTACTATTATTACTTTTATTATGCAAACTGGTAGTCTGTGGAATGCGCTGCCTGAATTGGTGTTCCCGATAGTTACAATCTGGGTGTCTTCAAATCATCGGTTTCTTTTAGGCAAGCGTGCTCCATCGTAGACCACATCATCGCTTAATCAGGCGAGTTAGCGGCCAAGCGCAAGCCTATTTATACATAAATATAGGAATTTTACAACTACATCGGGACAAATTTTACAATTACATAGGATTTTACAACTACATATGTATACATTTTACAATTGCATAGGATTTTACAACTACATCAGTACACATTTTAAAATAACATAGGATTTTACAACTACATCAGTACACATTTAACAATTAGATAGGATTTTTACAACTACATCGGGACAAATTTTACAATTCCATAGGATTTTACAACTACATCAGTACACATTTAACAATTAGATAGGATTTTTACAACAACATCAGGACAAATTTTACAATTACATAGGATTTTACAATTACATACGTATACATTTTACAATTACATAGAAATTTACAACTATAACTAAGTACACATATTACAATTACATAAAAAAATTGCAATTACATAATTAAGTACAAGGTTTATAAATTTTACGTTTACTTTAGTTTACGTTTTTGAAGTAGTTTCTTAATATTTTATTTTAAATAATTTTGGGTACCACTAATTAGTTTTTTGTGTATAATTATTATTAATTTTACAAATACATAGGTACCAAACCCACTAATTTTAAATGAATATGAAATTTCTCTAAGTTGTCTTCTAAATGTCTCTAATTGCTTGCTTATAATATACCAGCGGTCCGCCCCGGCTCCACACGGGTATAGTTATAAAGCCTGATAAAATAGCCTATATTAATCAGTGATAATGTAGCATTCAAATGGTGAAAGAATTTTCAAAATCGGTCCAGTACTTTTTGAGCCAATTCGTTACAAACATACTTACATACAGATCTTTCCTCTTTACAATATTAGTATAGATTCCTCCTACGTTTCATGATCCTTCTGTAACATGTGTACATTTATTCTGTGACGATCGTTTATTTTGATTTTACGCCTGAGATAGCGGTTTGTGTGAACTCGAAAGTTGCTTTCTTTGCTTGAAATATTGGGCTATCCTTCGAAACCTGTTTTTAAGACGTTTCGTTTTTTACCATCAATTCTACATTAAAGGTCTTCTCAATGAGAAAAATATAATCTATTGGCCAAATATTTATTTTGCTATTCATTGGCAAGGCATCGAATATTTATGTTTGACTCCACATAAAAGAAACATTTTCAGTGGTTGACCCTTACATCTGCGTATCTGGGCGCGATAAGGTTCTATCCAACAGCAGGTTCTTCAACGCAACCTTCTATCCAATCTAGGGGCCTTACAGATAACAGCTAATTGCGGCACCTAATCCGCTCAGTTGGAAAATCACGCGAACGTGAACCTCATCGCGCCCAGATACGGTTTACGGTCGCGTGATTTTCCAACTGAGCGAATTAGGTGCCGCAATAGCAGTTGTTCGTAAGGCCCCTGGTAGTCGTAAGGACCTATATAGTTCTATTGAAATAGCATGGAACTTGGAAGCCTGTTAAAAAACATTTTTACGGTAAAAATAATGTGTTATTTTATTGATGTTCAGTGATTTGTCAGATCATCAGACACGAATAAATTAAATTTGCATACATTTCTGAATATTAATTTGCATCTTGTAGATGCGCCCTACTTGGACAGAATTGATTGGATACAGGGGCCTTACGGACAACAGCTAATTGCGGCACCTAATCCGCTCAGTTGGAAAATCACGCGACCGCAAACCGTATCTGGTCGCGATGAGGTTCACGTTCGCGTGATTTTCCAACTGAGCGGATTAGGTGCCGCAATTAGCTGTTATCTGTAAGGCCCCTGGTTTGGATAGAAGGTCGCGTTGAAGAACTTGCTGTTGGATAGAATGACTTTGTAGAGAAATTATTAACGTAGTCGATAATTGCTTTGTTCTAACCAATAGTAATTTATAATTCAATTTTGGTGTTGAATTGTTGTTCATATTATTTATTTTGTTTCGGGTTCTTAGCGCTGTCCATTCCTGGTGTTCCCATGATAACTCTTTGTTGCGACATATATTTATATATATAATACAATATTATAATTAGGTATGTCTAAAATGTTGTGACCCTATTCGTTAATGATGAAATTTTGTAAAAAAAAGTAGATGTCTGCCTACAAACTACTATGCAGTTTGGCAGAGTTGGGCCGTGCGACGCCAAAATTTTCACAGGAGAAAAAAAAAGGATTAATAATATTATTCAAGTTTCAGATGCATTAGATCTAAACCTTAAATCCTAAATGCAATTTCAAACATTGTATATTATTGTAAATGCATGCATTGTGTATTTATACCACACCTTAGTATGATTGTACCCTAATATGCACAAAGGATATCTAAATCCCACCCAGAACAATCGCTGTTTTGTTATAATATCAGTACCTCTCTATAAACCTACGTACCTATCTATTTCATTGTTTAAATACTTGTTTATTATTTTATACTAGAAAAATACCACCACCTCATATTTTAACTTAGTATAAGAATAAAAAAAAACTGTCAATTTTGAGGCAATTATTTAAAAACTAAAATTGAAACAATTACAATTTCTTAAGTAGAATCGGGGGCCAGTTTGTATTTTTTTTTTAATATATATATTAAAAAAATAATTATAAATAGGCTTGCGCTTGGGCACCAACTCGCCTGATGTTAAGCGATGATGCGGCCTACGATGGAGTACGCTTGCCTAGAAGAAACCTATTCACTCTCGACTTGAAGACACCCAGATTGTAACCATCGGGGAACACCCACTCAGACAGCGAATTCCACAGACTAGCAGTTCGCACAATAAATGTGGAATCAAAGCGCTTCGAGATAGAATAGAGATAGAGATTAATAACATTGACGTCATTGTAAATAATAATCACAATCGTTTTCAGAATGATGGCATACAATTCCCCAAAAGAAATTGTTGTACCTACGTCAATCAATATAAAATTATAACTAATAATAATCCAATAAAAGAAAATGTGCCATTGTCAGTTGTCAGTCACTGTCCTCACTGAGTATCAAAACTACGTGATCCGAGTGTAAACGCACGGCATTGGGACCAAGGATCAAGATTCGTACCGTTTTGGGATTGCCGAGTAGGTGGGCATGTACCTATAGATAGGAAATACCTAGGTTATAGACGATATGTGTTTTTTTTTTCAAAGTTTATTTATTTATTTATTTATTTAAGTCCACCTACACTGTGTACATCAATACAATTTATCAAAATTTAAACAGAAATAAAAATTTAACTAAATGTCACAATAATTACAGGTGAAGACAGCATGCAATAATATTGAGCGATAAAATAATTGCAGTAACATTAATTAAACATACACATAAATGAGATAAAAACGAAGAAATAAAAATAAAATTAGCAGTCAAAGTTTTGTCAGGATTAAAATTAAAATTAAAATGTCAAGTAATAATGTCACAAAGAAAATACAAATAATTATAAACTGTTCAGATAGTCAGAGACCTCAGAGACTTCTTAAAACTAATGACGCTGTCACCAAATACATCGATATCGGTTGTCTTAGACAGAGTGTTATACTGACGCACCATTCTAGACAAGGGTGCATTGAATCCCAGGTTGGAGCAAGAGCTCGGAGCAGAGAAAAGATTGAAGCGCGAAACTCTAGGCAACGTTCGAGGATTTGTTAGAGACAGCTGGTAAAGTAAGTCCGGAGTGT
This sequence comes from Agriopis marginaria, assembly GCA_932305915.1. Taxonomy (NCBI): domain Eukaryota; kingdom Metazoa; phylum Arthropoda; class Insecta; order Lepidoptera; family Geometridae; genus Agriopis; species Agriopis marginaria. The sequence continues at coordinate 1,927,804 of OW029935.1, forward strand.
CTAAAATTCCGTTAGCGAGTTTATAAAGACATAAAAGGTCCAGCATCTGCCTACGATGTGACAGTGATTCCATCTTAAAGTACTGGAGTCTAGCGTCGTAGCTCTTGAGTTCCTTACCAAGATAACAAGAGTACGTTAAGTGCCACATGAACCTTTTCTGCACGCTTTCTAGTCTCTTTTTGTGAACATCGTAGAAAGGATTCCAAACAACGCTACAATACTCCAAACCACTTCGTACTAAAGAATGGTAAAGCATGATTTTGGTGGTGGCTGCCTTAAAATCCCTGCAATTTCGCAAGACAAACCCCAGGGTCTTAAACCCTCTGGAGGAAATTTTGTCTATATGTATGTGGAACCGAAGTTTACTATCTAAAGTTACGCCTAGGTCTCTTATTTGGTCCACATTAGTAATAGCAGTATTTTTGATCATAAATATAGGGCGCTCCATGGGTTTTATTTTCCTGGTAAAACACATAGCGAAACATTTGGATACATTTAAACTCATGAGGTTGTCGTCACACCAAGTGTCTAGCCGATTAATGTCTTCCTGCATTCTGTCCACATCAGAACTGGAGTCTAAGGCACGGAAGAATTTCAAATCGTCAGCGAAGAGAAAAAAGTTTGAGTGTTTGAAGCATTGGTCAATATCGTTAATAAAGGCATTAAAAAATTCAGGGCCAAAATGAGAACCCTGTGGGACACCTGAGGAAACACCAAATGGTTCAGACGAATCTCCATTGACAACCACGACCGACGATCTGTCTCGCAGGTACGATCCACACCAGGTCAGCAGAGGATCAGCAATACCACAGGTGGCGAGCTTGCTAAGAAGAATCTGGTGGTTGACATTGTCGAACGCTTTGCTGAAGTCAGTATAAATAGCTCCCACGGTAGAACGCTGGTCGAGGATACGAGATACGTCGTTGGTGAACGAGACGAGATTTGTTGTAGTGGACCTTGATTTAGTGAATCCGTGTTGGTTAGGGATGATTATACTTTTGAAATGACAGGACAGAATGGGAAGTAGTAATTTTTCGAAGACTTTAGCGAAAGTTAGTACTGCAATGCTTAACTTTTCAGGGTTCCGTACCCAATGGGGAAAACGGGACCCTATTACTGAGCCTACGCTGTTTGTATGTTTGTCTGTCTGTCCGTCCGTCTATCCGTCCGTCCATCCGTCCGTCAGTCCGTCATACCTATAAGTGGCTGTATCTTTCGAAACGTACTAGGTAACCAGTTGAAATAAAAAAGTCAAAAAGTAAAAACTAAAGAGGGGGTGTCCCCATACAACAAACGTATTTTTTTAACGTATTTTTGTATTAGCTCTAATGTAAAAATAGGAATACGTACAAGCATCAAACTTGGCATGATTATAGTACACACTCTAAAATATAATAAAAAATAATATACAAAGGCCAAGTGCGAGTCTGTGGCAAGTTTCTGTTCATTACCAAGTTAGAACTGGTAACTTAGTTATTGTGGTACGGAACCGTCAGTGCGCGAGCCCGATTCGCATTTGGCCGGTTTATTTCGGTTTATTACTAGCGACCCGCCCGCCTGGTTTCGCACTGGTGTAATTTACGTGCAAAGCTGGGACGGGTCGCTAGTTATATAATTATATAAACCTTCCGTGAAAATGTACCTAACTGATGGTGAAATCCGCATCTAAATCCGTTGCGTGGTGAGGAGTTAGCGGCCATACAGACATACAGACAGACAGACGCGGAATGCGACTTTAATTTATACTATGTAGAGAACAGAAGAGAAGAGAAGAAGAGTAGATAGAGATTTTACAGAACATATAGGTCTGTGTTCTTTTTTCAAAGTTAGAAATTTATTGTCAAAGTTATTAAAAGTTAAGCATTGCATGTGTGGCGATTGTCATCGACCACTATTCTTGCACCTAGTGTCACATCACTAAAATGGTTGTAATTAGGTGACATCCCTACAAACGTCAGAATATAGATTCCCGACAATGCAAGATTGCAAAGAATTATCTCTTGTTGATTTTCTGGTGTACGCAATGTATAAATCAGTGTGAAGAATAAATACTGTAGCCCGACACGAGGTCTTTTATTGCATGAGAAGGGTACGACATAGGAACCCTTCATTGGTGACCCCGACGTGATGTCAACATGCTAATCGCGACGAATCTTCAGCACTCGAAGTCGCAAACTACTCAGGACTTTCAGAACGTCTGTGAGACGCCTCGTCCTTGCTACACAATTCGCCGTGTGTCCCGGCCGTAGTACTGCGAACCTGCCATCCTGCGTGCACCTTACGCCGCCGAGGTGATCGACGATTCGGAACGCCGACGACGTAACCAAGTGCAATACAAACATCAGCAAGATCGATGTACAAGGTATTTTTACCATTCAAATGAATCAATCAGTGCAGTGTAAATGAATAACTTCATTAAAAAAAAAAAAATACCGTTTTAGTGCAACACATAAGTAGGCACTGAAGAAATTCTACGAACAAAACTCAAACAGATCAGCTATACGTGCTATGTGAGTGTACTAACAGCGGCAGACTTCACACCTTCTGGACAAGCAAGTTTTATTTTACTAATGTTTTTACACATAGAACTTTGCAACGATCCTTACTATATACAATCTGTAATTTGCTGATGTATTTCATCGAAACTCGGTAATGACCTGTAACCTTACTACCTCTATTTTTGCAAGTTGTTGCTATAATATTATGTGCACATTGTGTTTTCTTATAACACCCATATTGTCTCAGTTTCTATTGTAATTTTTATGTTAACCGTCCAAACAGTTCATTTAGCCAGCATATCGCTTGAAAACTTTGTTTTAATTATTTCTCAGTCCACGGACAAAACTTTAATTAATGAATAGTATCACAACATTGCTTAGGTACTCTATTATCTAAAAGCATTATAATTTTGGGCATCGGTTAAAATCATTGTTATTTAGAAACATCTTGAATGGAGTTTGTTTCGCTCAGCCAAAGCGTGTGATATTTTGTGTATTTTAAGTTAAAAAAAAAAATATTGCCATAATGGCTGATGATCAACTTCAGGCACAGCTTGAGCAACTCCTAGCTGAGAATGCGGCGTTACAGAGGCAGGTCGAGGAAAAAAATACACAGCCAGAAGTATGCAGGGTTTCCGTCAAATTACCCGTATTCTGGCCAGATAAACCAGCAATCTGGTTTGCCCAGATCGAGGCTCAGTTCCAAATTGCAAATATTGTAGGAGACATGACTAAGTACAATTATGTGATAGGCCACCTGGACCAAAAGCTTGCCGGAGAGGTTGAAGATTTAATAGTTAACCCTCCAACGGAAGATAGGTACGAAAAATTAAAACAAGCGCTTATACAACGCTTATCGGTATCTCAGGAGAAAAGAGTCCGCCAACTTTTGAGCGACGAGGAACTTGGTGACAGGAAACCGTCCCAATTTCTCCGTCACCTTCGCTCCCTTGCAGGAACGGCTCTTCCAGACGACATCATTCGCCAACTCTGGTTGCGCCGCCTACCTCAACAGGCTCAGGCCATTTTAGCAGCACAGGCCGACCTAGATATAGATAAAGTTGCAGAATTGGCAGACAGGATTGTCGAGATAGCTCCAACAGCAGCGGTGGTATGTTCCACATCGACCCCAACATCGACTCTATCACTAAGTTCATTAGCTCAGCAATTGGAAGAGGTAAGCAAGCAAGTGGCCGCTCTTTCCAGGCAACAGCGCCGGCCATCTCGCGACCGCTCGACTTCCTCGACGCGGTCATCAGATGGCAAGTTATGTTGGTACCACAAAAAATGGGGTCGGAAGGCAGCTAAGTGTACCAGCCCATGTAATTGGCAACCGGAAAACTTAAACAGCAGTCAGTAGCGGCGGCAGCTGATTGTCAAAAAATTAGTCGCCGCCTCTTTGTCACAGACCAAGCAACTAAACGTCAATTTCTAGTGGACACTGGATCGGATTTGTGTTGCTTTCCACACCGTTGGCTCCCGTCACGCAGACAAGCTACTAACTACGAACTAAGCGCTGCTAATGGAAGCTGCATCAAAACCTTTGGCACGGTTAACCTAAAATTGAATTTTGGCCTTCGTCGTGATTTTATTTGGCAATTCACTGTAGCGGATGTCAATTCAGCTATTGTTGGCTCTGATTTCTTGGCCTTTTATCACCTTTTACCAGATTGCCGCAATAAAAAACTAGTCGATGGAACCACGGGACTGACATCTCCCGCTTCCACAGCTAATATTGACCAGCCAAGTGTTCGAGCGGTCGCGACCGGGAAACCCGTATTTACTGAACTGGTTGCTGAATTTCCTGACATCGTGCGACCCCCTGGCCTGCCTCGAGTCATCAAACATAATACCGTGCACTTCATCAAAACGACGGATGGGCCTCCGATATCGTGCCGCCCTCGACGTCTGGCCCCTCAAAAGTTAATATTGGCCAAAAAAGAATTCGAGAACATGGTGCAGTGTGGTACAGCACGGCCCTCAAAAAGTGCATGGTCATCTCCGTTACATATGACCCTAAAAAAGGATGCCACCTGGCGGCCATGTGGCGATTACCGCGCACTTAATGCTAAAACTGTACCAGACAGGTATCCCGTGCGACATATCCACGATTTCACCCACAATTTAACTGGCACAAAAGTTTTTAGCAAAATCGATCTCGTCAAAGCTTACCACCAGATCCCAATATCTGAAGAGGACATTCCGAAAACAGCCATCGTGACTCCGTTTGGCCTTTTCGAGTTCCCTTTTATGACTTTCGGCCTCCGCAATGCGGGCCAAACGTTCCAACGGTTCATAGATGAGGTCACGCGGGGTCTCGATTTCTGCTTTCCCTACGTGGATGACATTCTCGTTTATTCATTTGATGAAACTCTCCACCTGGAACACCTGCGGACGCTATTCAACCGTCTACAAAGTTACGGGGTAGTTATTAACCCCTCCAAATGCGTTTTAGGAGTAAATGAACTAGATTTCTTGGGCTATCATATAAGCAGTGACGGTACTCGCCCACCTCAGGATCGCATCCAAGCTTTGTTGGATTTTCCACCTCCTCAAACAGTACAAGGCATGCGCCGATTCCTCGGCATGCTAAATTACTACCGACGTTTTGTCCCCCGTGCTGCCCAATTTCAGGCTCCACTAATAGACGCATTGGTATCCACTAACAGTAAAGGCGCCAAACCATTTCCCTGGACACCGGAGTTAGTGCAGAAATTCGAAATCTGTAAAAAAAGCTTATCCCATGCGACACTACTACAACACCCAGTTAGCAACGCCGGTCTAGGCCTGTTTACTGACGCGTCTAGTGTTCATATCGGATCTTGTCTTCAACAAATGGTCAACGGCAAGTGGTTTCCCCTTTCGTTTTTCAGTAAGAAACTGACACCACAACAAATACAATGGCCAGCCTACTACAGGGAATTGCTAGCGGTATACGAAAGTGTGCAACACTTCCGTTATATCTTAGAAGTTCAGCACGCCACGATCTTTACAGATCATAAACCTCTTCTGTACGCCTTCTTACAACGCCGAGAGAAGCTACCGCCCCCTCAACTAAATCAACTATCATTCATCAGCCAATTCACGACGGACATACAATACATTAAGGGAGAAGATAACGTGGTGGCAGACGCAATGTCGCGTGTCGGCATTGACGCCATCTCTCTAGATGAAGACTACGAAGCCCTTGCGAAATCACAGGCCACAGATTTAGAACTTACTAACCTTTTGAAAAGCAGTACTAGCCTAAACCTTACTAAAGTCAGCACACCAGGAACAGACACTCCCATATACTGCGACATCTCTACAGGCAAACCGCGTCCGTATTTGACGCCCCCTTTCCGCAGGGCAGTCTTCAACAAACTGCATAATTTAAGCCATCCTGGTGCCCGAGCTACCACGCGATTGATGGGAGATCGTTACGTCTGGCCTTCGATGAAAAAGGACTGTCGTGTCTGGTCTCAAACTTGTAATGCGTGCCAACGTAGCAAAGTTTCAAGACATAATTCAGCCCCTCCTGGTAAGTTTAATTTACCATCTGGTCGTTTTTTACACGTCCATATCGACATTATCGGGCCTCTACCTGTATGCAATGAATACCGTTACTGTTTAACAGCCATAGATAGAGTGTCAAGGTGGCCGGAAGTTTGGCCCATGCGCTCGATCACAGCAGAGGAGGTGGCAGAAACCTTTACACGAGAATGGATTTCCCGTTTTGGCGTACCATCTGTCATTACTACCGACCAGGGCTCCCAATTTGAATCGGATTTATTTCACCGATTGCTGTTTCAGTTCGCCACAAAGCGTATTAGGACTACCTCATACCATCCCTGCGCAAATGGGATGATTGAGCGGGTTCACCGACAGCTCAAGGCAGCCTTGATGTGCCATAATGATTCATGGGTTCGTTCCCTCCCAATGGTATTATTAGGTATGCGATCAGCTTACAAAGAAGATCTTGAATCTACAACTGCTGAAATGGTATATGGGGAACCTCTGAGACTCCCTGGGGAGCTTTTGATTCCTTCAGTTACATCAGGAAGAGTAGAAAATCCTGCCGATTTTGTGGTACAGCTACGGCAAAAGATGTCGTCCTTCCGCCCGTTACCAGCCACCCAACACAGCCAAACCTCTTCCTTTATATTTAAGGATCTAGTCACATCATCTCACGTTTTTCTAAGAGATGATACCGTCCGCCGTGCATTACAGCCACCTTACACTGGTCCATATAAAGTGTTAGAACGCTCAACGGACGGCAAAACATATACCCTTGAGTTAAAGGGCAACAAAGTGGTGGTGAGCGTCGATCGACTAAAGCCAGCGTTCGTAGACCACACCGAACCCTACCCCGTACCGAGTGTCCCTACTACCCAAGTGGTACAGCCACCACTACCTTATACTCCATCCCCGCAGCCAGCCCTAGGAGCTAAACCTATGATGCCTTTGCAAAAGCAACCATATATCACACGTTCTGGCAGACGCGTTAGATTTAAGAATTTAGATTAATTTAAGCTAAGGTTATTTACTCGCTATTGTGTTGCTACACTGGCAGATAACAATAATAATAATGTACATACCTACCTGTCTCCTATGAAGGATTTAGTGACAAACGTTGATTTTGCGCTGTATTTCGTATGGCGTTTTTGCGTAGCAGATATTTTTACATATGGGGTAACTTTCTGCGTAGGGGGGTGGTGTGGCGATTGTCATCGACCACTATTCTTGCACCTAGTGTCACATCACTAAAATGGTTGTAATTAGGTGACATCCCTACAAACGTCAGAATATAGATTCCCGACAATGCAAGATTGCAAAGAATTATCTCTTGTTGATTTTCTGGTGTACGCAATGTATAAATCAGTGTGAAGAATAAATACTGTAGCCCGACACGAGGTCTTTTATTGCATGAGAAGGGTACGACATAGGAACCCTTCACATGCTTAACTTTTTAGTACTTGTATGATGGGAATTCGTATTATTTTCATAGACTAATCTTACCTTCTGCCTCCAATGCTTTGTAGGTACTATAATAATAAAACAATTGATTAAATACATAAAAAAACCGGACAAGTAAGAGTAGGACTCGTGCTCTGAGGGTTCCGTTGGACAGAACCCTCAGAGCGCGAATCCAAAAAAAAAACCTAAACTTGAAATAATAAAAGACAAACTTAACTTTGTAGTTGATTATAAAGTTCTTCTATACATTCCAACTACAAAATGTAAGTTTGTAATAGCAAAATAATTATTTTTAAATGATATAACTTCAAATTTGTAACTTTCCGATTTATTCCTATATATGTGCAATGAGACCTTCCTTTTTGCAAATTTCATGATTCTAGGTCAACGGGAAGTACCCTATAGGTTTTGATTTCCCTGTGAAATTGCAAAATATGCGACATAAACGTTCATATATTTTGATTGCGTTGACTTACAACTTTTATTTTTTCACAGCCGAAAGAAACTATAGACCCAAGTATTTAGTATAAATTTCAACTTAATACCTTTACGCGTTCTTGAGAAAAAGGGTCTTGACAGACGGACAGACAGACGGACAGACAGACGGACAACGAAGTAATCCTATAAGGGTTCCGTTTTTTCCTTACGTACGGAACCCTAAAAACTAATGAATAATAATATATATTTCAGTCAAGGGGCTCATAAAAGAGATGTTTTCAAAACGTCTCCGCTTGATATTCAAAACATTCGTGACTTGTCTTGTTCTAAAGACATCGAGACTCCATAACAACCAACACGTGGTCTTCATAAATATTTCGTAGCAAACATGAGTTGTGACAGAGGTATTCGTTTTTTTATGGGCGTTTGTTATTTTTCTTTCAACGTTGCTCTAGTCCATAAAATATGCGATTGTGGCGCCACTTCCATCGGACTTGAGTCGTTGGTGGCGCGGACTCTAATCTAGATATTTTTTATTTGCTAGAATAAAATTAAATCGCCCTAAACGAAAAGTGTAGATTATTTTACGGACATTACAACTTTCACTGCACTTGCTATTATCGGTTATTTTTTTTTTTGCTTGCTGGGACCTTACGGCGAACGGCTAACCCGGTATCAAACTAGCGTTAAATCCGCTCAATTGTAAAATCACGCGAATGTGAACCTTAACGCGCTCAGATACGGTTTGCGGTCGCGTGATTTTCCAACTCAGCGGATTTAACGTTAGTTTGATACCGTAAACTTTTACTTTCACTACTTGACGCTAGATAGAGCCACTAAGATCCGATTAAACTATTTCTTGTAATCATTGACAAAAATTTATATTTCTTGTTTGTAATAAATTATACTATTAATTTCCGTGTTCTTTACAACAGTAAATGTCATTCATCATAGTTTGGACATTTAAACAACAGTAAATTCATTGTTAATTTAATTTCCAAACGATGTCGACAACGCAACGGATTTTCAGAAAAAAAAAACCCGTAAAAAATAGTGCCTAGCCACGAGCTAGGTGGGTGCTAGGTACGAGTTTTTTCAATTGCATTTACGTGTACCTATCTCAACCGCCGTCAAACCAACGGCAGAGAAAGAGTAAGAATAACATTTCCCTCTCTTTCTCTACCGTTGGTTGGACGGCGGTCCGTCAAATTCACGTCTGTTAGGGATTTAACGCGATTGGAGAGGTAAATGCACTTTAGTGCTAACTAAAATTTGTATGAAAAAAAAAGCAGCGCCATCTAGCGCCATTTAGATGGAACTAGTCTTACTTTATACCAAGGAAGTATAATTATGGATCCTTGCTTTATACAAACGGTCGAATAGGTAAACACAATTGGGAAAAAACTAGCACTAGGTGCTCAGTAGTTTCTCAGTAGTTAGTAGTCTTTGGAGTTGTGGGTGGTCAGATTTGGGAATTTGACCTCCCATTCAGCAAGCCCAGGGAAGACAACGGCGCGGTGTGGTGTGGCCCACGCCGTTGTAAAGGAAAGGAACGGAAATGCCCTGAGCAATACTAAACATTTCCCGGGAGCATTGCTTCAGACAGTGTGCTAGGAGGATACCGGTGCGTTCTTATGGAGATCCTAGTGCCCTTCGCTTGGCACAGAGGTCGGCCACCGAGGGGGTTTTATTGGGTGCAATCTCACATAGCCCGGCTTCACCTCAATGCAGCTGGGTATCTTTTGAAGATTTCCACCCCGTCAACAAAAAAAAATCTCAGTAGGTACAGTCACGCTTGGAGAATAAAACTGTTTGTAACTAAATGTACAATTTCAATGATTCCAGGTGTACCAGCCATGCACCAGCCGCTCAGTGAACGACGAGGAGTCGGTAGTGAGCGTATACACGACTCTGCCAACTACTGCGGGTACCGGCGCGCCGCTCGACGTCTACCGGCAGATTGCTGACAATATCGCAGAGCGGATCACGCAGCCTATTTACAGGTAAATGAGTTTATAGTTTTATTTATGTTACACGGGAATTACTCACGTAAGATTAAGCCGGTCACTCCGACTAATGCGGTTGAAACTATAGTCGGAGTACGTGAGTAATTCCCGTGTAACATAAATAAAATGTGTGAAAACCACGTCAGTTTCAATAATAGAGTTTATAGTTTATGGTTGATATTCCGAGAACCCGTACGAAGCGCTTTGATTCCACATTTATTGTGCAAACTGCTAGTCTGTGGAATTCGCTGCCTGAGTGGGTGTTCCTCGATGGTTACAATCTGGGTGTCTTCAAGTCGAGGTTTCTTCTAGGCAAGCGTGTTCCATCTTAAATATCGTCATTAACGCTGGGAAGTCTTTCAGCGCCAACAAACCAAGCTTGGTTAATTTTATGTGCAGGATTTTGCGTAGGTACCTACTTGAGATAGTAAAAAAATTACGAAACTATCATAATGGTTCGGTAATTTTGTTTTTATAGTGTTAAGGAATTTTTGGAATTTAATTCTAATATTATTCGTTTCTAAAATATTTAAATTATTTAGCATAAACATTTGCACGTCTGCTTGCAGGCTGAGTACAAAGTGACATAAATATAATATTAAGACCATTCAATGTAATGTATTCTAGCAAATAAATGATTTGATTTAATTTTTATGCCATAACAAATTTTACTATTCATAATTTCAGATTCTTTGGCATCGGCAATAGCACATCAGAAGAGAAAGCACCCAAACGACCATTCGAGCACATCGAACTTGGCTCACCCGAACTTACGCCTTCAAAAACTAACAAAAACGACCCCAATCTAACAGCAACCAACCCCAATCTAATAGCAACAAGTCCTAATCTAACAGCAACAGATAGCAACGAGCTACCAGACAGAGACGTCGAAGAATTATCACTCGATTCAATACAAAAATCTGATAAAAAACCAGAAAAAATCACTCTCTTCTCTTCTTACTTACCCGTAAAACAGAATTTTGAGTTAAATGACACTATTAAAGAACCAAAAGATTACAATATCGAAACAAATGATAACAATATAGACTCGAATGACAACAGTTTGGAATTAGATGATGTGGATAGTGATGATGATGAAGAAACAGGGAGGGAGGGAACGTTTGTATATATTTTAGAGTTAGTAGGGAGTATACTACAGCTGTTGTGGGGTGGTTTTATGACGCTATTTAAGCCTTCCACAAGTTCCAGTTAAATGTGACCCATCACCCAAGTTAGTCTTCAGATAAAGTAAACAAGGGAGATATGCCTTAGTAAAATTATCGTTCATGTTCAAATGTCTCCATGTTCCATCCAATTTTTAGGGTTCCGTACCCAAATGGTAAAACGGAACCCTATTACTAAACCTACGGTGTCTGTCGAAAGATACAGCCGTAAAGGTAGGACATCCGTCCTACCTTTACGGCTGTATCTTTCGAACCGTAATATGTATTACGTATTAAGGCTATGTATTACGGTTCGAAAGATACAGCCGTTATAGGTAGGACATACAGACAGACATCGTAGGCTTAGTAATAGGGTCCCGTTTTTATCCTTTGGGTACGGAACCCCCTAAAAATGTGTGAAACCCTTGAACACGAACGATAAATTATACAAGGGATCGATCGATTAACCCAATCAGCAGCCGCTGTTATCAACGTTAATTGTTTGAATACTAGTTTTGTCCAGTATAAGTTTATATAAGAAATTATTAACAATAATACACGTATAAAATACTTATTACCAACACAAAATGTATTAAAGTTATATGATTATTTATGTGATATTTACCGTGGTAAGGTTGTGGAATGAGCTCCCGATATTTCGGCGCAGTTACATGCACCATGTTCACGGGAAGACAACCGGGTAGTGAACAACCGTGACAGTTTAAAAAAGTGTTTTACAAAATGTATTGTTTTGAAAATGTTTAAGTATTAAAACAAGATGGTTAAAAAAATGTATTGTGTAAAGTGAGTGAGTTAGTGTTTTATTATTTTATTGACACACAAATAATATACATATTACACAATTATTACGCTAAATTTATTACTGACAAAAATCCCACATATAATATATTGAGTCAGTTGTGATGTGTGTTTAGAAATGCCTTATAACTATTCAGTTCACAAAAAAATTTGTTAAAAGACATTTAACTTAATAGTTAAAAGGCATTTAACTTAGTAAAGTTATATGATTATTAACGGGATATTTACCGTGGTAAGGTTGTGGAATGAGCTCCCGATATTTCGGCGAAGAACCACAGCGGTTTCGGTTATATCACAACCGTGATAGTTTAAAACAGTGATTTAACTTAATAGTTAAAAGGCATTTTTTTAAACCTGTATAAAATATTGTTAATAACTAATAATGGTGTATATCTAAATGATGAGCTATATAAAAATAGTGCCATGTGAAAAAGTCAAATATTTAAGAATTGGCGATGTGAACTAAAGTGTGCTAATTCTGTGAATAATTTTAATTGAATACGTAATTTAACTAATAAATTATTTAACAAAACAAGCCTATGTAGTTTCGATTTTTTGGTTACCCATGGATACCCAAATAACTTACAAAAGTTACGGGATATTTACCGTGGTAAGGTTGTGGAATGAGTTATGGAGCTCGTTCCATAACTTACAAAAATTCATAGCCATAAAAAAAAACATAATTATGAAAAGGCTGTCGTTCAGTGTGGAGGGGGAGGCCTATGTTCAGCAGTGGACGTCTTCTGGCTGATGATGATGATAAATTATTGTTTTGTCATCCGGATTAAATCACTAGTAAATCGACCAACATGCACTTGGCCAGCATGGTGGATTAGGGCCCATCTTATCTCTCTGAGAGAAGGCCTGTGTCCCAGCAGTGGTAAGTTGGCCCAACATGTTAGGCTGAAATAGTGAAGTGAAGGTAATGAAAGAGTTGATAAAATGAATCTTGTTTTGGTAGTTTATGGAATCGTTATTTTGTGGAATTTCATCTTCAAAACTGTTTCTTTGACAAATCTCTGGTGTATTTCTGCTTTAAGGTCGCATTATATGCAACTAGCGACCAGATGCCTTATTATGGATGATTCGGATCGTGATAGCGATCGCGTGCCATCTCACTTACGCACGTGGTGCGAGTAAGTAGATGCGAATGGGACGGCATGCAATCTCGATCACCATCAAACTTCTATAATAAGGCCGCCGCCCCGGCTTCACACGGGTGTAATTTACGAGCGAAGCCGGGGCGGGTCGTTAAGTATATATATAAACATTCCGTGAAAAATAATCTAACTGATGCTGATAACCACATCAAAATCTGTTGCGTGGTTTAGGAGTCATACAGACAGACAGACATTCAGACACGGAAAGCGACTTTAATTTATACTATGTAGAGAAGAGATAGAGATAGAGAAGAGAAGAAAAGAGATAGAGAAGACATAATGAATTTGGGATCAATTATTGTTCTCTTGTGTTTTTACTGTCCTATAAAAATATTTTTTCTGGCCTAAGTCTCAAAATTAAGCCTAATAGTAAAATAACTCCTTCTTATATCCTTCTTGCCTCATACCTGCAAAATGTGGAATGAGCTACCTTCTACGGTGTTTCCGAGAGGCTACAACATGGGGTTCTTCAAAAGGCGAGTTAATCGAGTTCTTAAGGGTCGGCAACGTATTTGTGATGCCTCGGGTGTTACAAGTATCCATAGGCGACGGTGACTGCTTTCCATCAGGCAGCCCGTCTGCTTGTTTGCCACCTATGGCATAAAAAAAAAAAAACTAAAGTTTGAATGACACTTCAATTTGCTTTTTCAAAATCATGACATCCAATATCCTAGACTTAGGTATTAAGTATAGTCTGCCGAGACGTCTGGATTTTATTACCTACAGTCTCTATTTGCGACTGACGCAAGTAGAAGAAATAATAATTAGTTAAACATTCAGTCAAATTATGTTTGCGAACTATTGGCGTACTTTGTGCATTCCTTGACTGGAGTATTTTTCTGTTGTATTTGTCTGTACCTAGGTACATCTGTCGTTTGTTACTTTTTCATGTCAAAATTACTGATCCGAATCGGTGAAATTTGGCCAGGAGGTAATTGCATCATAAAAATCGCCACAACTACCTACTTTTTATTTACAATAGAATGGAAAAGTTTTTGTTTAGAAGTTGTGCGTTAGTTTGTTTGGTCCAACAAGTCTGGAATGTTTTTTTTCTTCATTCTTTCCTCTGTGAGGATTTTGGCGTCGCACTCTCGTGCATTTGCCAGTGTAACCTATTAAATTATTATCAAGTTTAATGATATGTATTCAGTCAGAGTCAAGCAAAGTCACGGTCAAGTCAAAGTCATGCTCTAGTAAAGTGGTGGAGACTTTACACGAGGCTTCTATGGAGCTTTGGAGAACAACATGAAAATACATGTTGCACCGCGTTATATCACTTAGCCACACTCGAGCACGAATTGTTAATTAATAATAATCCACCATTATTATGAATTAAGATTCGAAAATATCTAAGTTTAAGAAAATAATACGAGACGACATGTTTTTTAACCGACGCAAGGAGGAGGTTATCAATGAAGGTTTATAGTTGACTGTATGCTTTTTTTGTATCTTTGTTACGCGATTACTCCGCTAATTATAAATTAATAATAATAAATAAATTATATTACATTAATTTGGAAGGGCGGGTTTGGTTGCAGGCTTCACTTCCAGTGCGATTGGGGGGCCTCGGCGTACGGTCTATTTCTGGTGTAGCTCTCCCCGCATTCTTGTCATCTGTCCATAGTAGTCAAAATTTAACACAAAAAATTCTTGCGGCTTCTTTAGACTATGTGGAAATAATTTACTTGAACGAGGCCAAGAATGCGTGGAATTTGGCCTGTCCAAACACCGATTTCCCAAAAACCACGTCTTCTCAGCGGCTGTGGGATGGGCCGATCTGTGAGGTAGTACGGAATAATCTTTTAAATACGTGCTTAAACTCCGCAGATCGTGCCCGTTTGTTAGCCGTTGGTGAGTGGGAATCGGGTTTGTGGCTACAGGCTCTCCCATCGCCCAACACTGGCACTTTAATAGATTCGACGTCTTTCCGTATTGCAGCTTCCCTTCGCTTGGGCGCATCGTGCAGTGCTCCGCACCGCTGCCAGTGTGGCACTGCTGTCGACCAGCTTGGTCACCACGGTTTGTCTTGCAGCAGAAGTACGGGAAGAATTCCTCGCCACTCCAGCCTTAATGATATCATCCGTCGGGCTTTTACCACCGCTAACTGTGCGGCCATTTTAGAACCAAGTGGTCTCATGCGTGACGATGGTAAAAGACCTGACGGAATGACCCTCATTCCTTGGAAGATGGGACGACCTTTGGTGTGGGATGCTACTTGCGTGGACACCCTTGCACCGTCTCATCTTCCGGGAACTCAGAAAAGGGCTGGTGTGGCGGCTGAATCAGCGGAGAGCCTCAAAAGGCGCAAATATAGTACCCTAGATAGCGGATATATATTTGAGCCTTTTGGGGTTGAGACGCATGGACCGTGGGGACCAGGAGCCCATCGAATATTTAAAGACCTATCAGGGCGACTGGTCGAAGCTACTCGTGACCAAAATGCTGGCCTTTATTTTGCCCAAAGAATAAGCATTGCCATACAACGTGGCAATGCTGCCAGCATTTTGGGCACGCTGCCCACCGGTAGCGGATTGTTAGATTAGTTTTAGTTTTAGATTAATTTTAGTTTAAGATTAGTTTTAGTTATAAATTTAAATTTAAGATAGTTTTTATTTTACTTGTAATTATAAATAGATTTTGATGATTATTTTTTGGTTTATATAAATTATATCAAAATTGATTCTGCGCTTTTTTATATTTTTTTTTATAAAAACCAAAATTACGTACACAAATGACATTTTGGTTTGTGGATTCCTAAGTTTTGATGAGGAATTTCAATCTCTGTTTTAACTATGTAGATAGTGACTAGTCTTAAAGTCGGTTTGTTTTTTTTCTAAAAAAATATTATTATTTCATATTGGCGCCAAAACCCCCGGACTGACTTGAATGGTTTTATTGCAGTGGTTTTAGTTTTGTTTAAAAAAACTGTTCAGCTCTTTTATTAATTGTATTTTTTTTAATAATTTTATTGTGCCATCATGTTACTCTGTACTTACTTCGGTGAAGGAAAACGGGTTCAAACCCCGGGCCCGTACCAATGAGCTCATTGGAGCTTATTTACGGATTTTCATACCACTGGCTTTTCGGTGAAGGAAAACATCGTGAGGAAACCTGCATACGTACGGAGAAGGAATTCAATGGCGTATGTGAATCCACCAATCTGCACTGGGCCAGCGTGGTGGATATGGCCCAATCATACTTTCGGGGGTAGGGTAAAGTCCAGCAGTGGACTGTTGAAAGGCTGGTGATGATGATGATGATGATGATGATGTTACTCTGTAGAAAAGTAGAGACACGCTGGTAAAACCGCGTGACTTAGCTAGTGTCGGTAAATTTGACAAATAACCTTTGCAAACACATCACGAAGGAGACGCGACACAATATATCGGTTCACGTTCCAAATGCTTTCCTACTTACGAATGTATGTCTTCTTTATTTTATAAGAACAGTATTGGTTAGGAGCTATCGTAAATATTGAATAAGGACCATTTGGACTTTGTAAAGTTAACAAAACAATTACTAATTTATAATTAGTACTTGAAAATTAGTAAATACGCAATGAACCGACTTTGATGAAATATTCTATGGGACCAAACCAAAGGCTACAAATAAATAAAATTCTGGTAATTAACTGTACCACCCGTACAGAACCTACCTGTATGTTTGTGTGTGTGTGTGTGTGTGTGTACCTACCTGTTTCTGTACCTGTGTTTCTGTGTTCTGTGCTAGTGTTCTGTGTGTGTGCTAGTGTTCTGTTTCAGTGTTCTGAGCTAGTGTTCTGTCTGTGGTTGTGTTGTGTGTTTTGTGTTGTGTGTGACCGGTACGTGACTTGATTAACACTAAACCTTCATGATTTCTTTTATGATTTATCAAACGGTGTTTGTGTTGTAAGCTATAAACAAATGTTAATATAAAAAAAACCTGAGACATTAAATTGTTCCTTTATAAGGCACTTGTCTCACCACCGGAGAGCAAGCGATTTGCTATCAATTATTTTCTCGCTCATGAAACGAACAGAAGATATAGATTCCGTGTCAATAAATGAGACACATATATTAATAGTTGATCGCTGGCCGTTCACACTGCCGGTGAGAACTGTCTCTCCACTGTTTTGTCGTCAGAGAACTAAATTAAAAATTTACATTTTGCGGCAAAAACATATAGCAAAACGCTACTACGAAAACTAGTGGTGAAAACTAATGTGTTAGTGCATCAGTATCAGTATCTTTATTTCAATTGGGTATAAATACAAGTACACTTTCGAAAGGTCAAAATTATACATTAAAAGTACATAGTCAATATAAACGAAAGAAAAGTGGGGTTGTCAAGTGCCATGCTATTTGAAAGGAATATTATCATTAAATATTTGAACGTCTACCAAACCGACCGCTACCTCTCCAACCATACAACACCGATACTCGCATTTTTCTCCACATTCAGAATACAAAGTGGGACAAATTTTATTGTGACTGTGGCGCGATGGGAGAGCTTCGCAGTATAAATTGGTAGAGAAAGGTGGAATCTCTGTGTGATGCGTAGAAAAGCTTGGTTTCTATATTGGAGGTATTTGGAAGTATTTAAATAATGGATGCCGAATTGTCGCGGAATCAGAAATGTGTGTAGATTCTCTTTCATATGAAGGTAAATATGTGGCTTGTGGTTCTCATTTTCCCGATGTTCCGGGTCCTTTAACTAAACATACCCGAGTTTAGCTGTGAGTGTGACTTGCCTACTTGGTTGGAAAAGAAAATAATATATAGACCTTTAAGCTCTTCTTGTCCCCATATACCGTTTTCACCATTGACTTGCACCATAAATGATGCAGATGCATAAAACTATTCCTAACATGAATTTTAAAATAGACAAATAAAATTAATTTGTCGATACCAGCAGGCCTAGCACGGGCCGTGTATAAATTGTCTTTCCACCGTTTTTATCCCACGAGAAAAAGACAAACGTATCCATATTCTAGCTTTGTCGCGTCTAGGCGTGGATAAAAACGGTGGAAAGACAATTTATCCACAGCCCATGCTAGTCCTGCAGGGGCCTTACGGACAACTGCTATTGCGGCACCTAATCCGCTCAGTTGGAAAATCACGCAAACGTGAACCTTATCGCGCCCAGATAATGTTTGCGGTCGCGTAATTTTCCAACTGAGCGGATTAGGTGCCGCTATAGCAGTTGTCCGTAAGGCCCCAGGTACCAGGATAGCAAAAACGATGGTGTGGTATTTCACTCTAGATTCACAAAGCGTGTGATCAGGGGCCTTACGGACAACAGCTAATTGCGGCACCTAATCCGCTCAGTTGGAAAATCACGCGACCGCAAACCGTATCTGGGCGCGATAAGGTTCACGCTCGCGTGATTTTCCAACTGAGCGGATTAGGCGCCGCAATTAGCTGTTGTCCGTAAGGGCCCAGGGGTCGCGAGGCGGAAAACCTCATCATGGTGTGGTTACACCTCACACATTATAAAAATTATCAATCGGTGACCTGATTGAGGTTCTTTAAACGTCTGGGATCCTGGGGCCCATACCTTTTTGGCCAAAAGTTCAGGCTTCTAGACAAAGGAAGTAGCGCCTTGTCAAATATTTGTTTGCATTATTTGTTTTTCCCCTTTTTGTGTATTTTTCTAGCGGCATCATCATCATCGATATCAGCTTATCATGTGACACTCACTCATGTGTCACTGGTGGGACACAGACCAGTAAAAAAAACAATTTATACTAGGATCTAACATAAAACCCTCTTAGTATACCTACATACCTGGACCCGGGTATGTCCTAAAACTGCGACCAGAACCACCGAAGGATGGGCAGCAGCGTCCTGTTAGTACACGGTGAACGTACTGCGATCTCCAAGCCGCCTGCCAAGCGTGGGGATTATGGCAACACCCCTCTCTAAGAGGGAGGCCTTGTTCAGCAGTGGACATTTAATGGCTGATGTATGTATATGTATATACCTACATAAAAAAATATTTTACACTCTCTCTCTCTCTCTTTCTCTCTCTCTCTGAGAGAAGGTCTGTGTCCCAGCAGTGAGAACATGATATAACCAAGGATCGATCCGGGTGCTGGCAGATTGTAAGGAGCACAATGTTACTGCTCGGCCACCATCGCTTGGATGTCTTGAATCATCATCATCATCATAATCAGCCAGAAGACGTCCACTGCTGAACATAGGCCTCCCCCTTTAACCTCCACACTGAACGACAGCCTGCCTTTTGCATTCACTGGATGCCCGCGACTCTCACAATGTCTTGAATCATATGAAAACATAATTAAAAAAAAAAAAAAAAAAAGGTGGTGAAGGAAAATCAAGCGTTTAAAATAAACAATTTCAAAACTCTTAATACGATTTCTCCAAAGCAATCCCATGCCATATTTTCCCTGAATTATCCTACGAAATATAAATAAACGATGTTTGTCCAATTGCCTTTTTACATCCTGAAATAGGATTAAAAGAATCAAACAAAGCTTGCCCTGCGGGATAAAGGCTGTTTACATTGGTCTAGTGACTGGCGCGAGTAACTAAATAGTGAGTAACTGTATTTCTGCGCCTGTTTATTGCATTTTTACTAGTTTTATGACGCCGTGTTATATTTTTCCTGTTGCCTTATCTTTAAAAAAAATGTCATGACGGAATCTTCGACCAAAATAAAATTAATGGACGGGCCATAACCATTGAACTTGTTCAGTAAAAACGAGTCAAAACCGTCGGACATACACCTCAACCCCGTACCTACAGTACATTTGTTACAAAAAATAGATAGCGGTTTTTTGTTGTGTATTTACACTTCAGGAAAGCACACGAAGGCATAATTAAATCAGATATTTCGTTATCATGTATTCATGTACTCGTATAGTCGCGTGTTGCACTTCCTACGGCTAGAGACCGACTAAAACAAAGTGAGAGCCGGCGCTCATTTTGAAATCTTCAAAAATGCGCTTCTTCTGGGCCCATCCATTCATTTTATTTTGGTCGAAGGACGGAATTTGATAATTTTAGTGTAACAAAGCTGTCAAAATTTGGGGGCAAAACGCCGATATGAAAAGTCTCAATAAAACGTTTATTTTTTAATTTATAACGTATATTTTTTAAGGATTTGGTTTGGCTCCATCTCGGATGCGGTCTACAATACAGCAAGCTTGCCTGGAAGCTAGCTAGCGGTTTATTATAGGCAAGCGTGCTCCATCGTATATTCCATCATAGCGAGTTGGCAGTCAATCGCAAACCTATTAAAGAAACGATTCTTCATCAAACGATATTTCAATTTGTCGTATTATAAATGTAATTTTCTTTTATATTTATTAATGTATTTATTATTCAAAATCTCAGTCAAATTACAATTAAACTAATAACTATTCAAATAACCCACCCCTGACCGTTCCCGGCGCAAAGGTACCTAATTTTCTTTTAGACAATAATGTTAACGTATAAAGTGTTCTATAGTCCCTTACCTATAGTTTTTTTACGATTACTGGTCACATTTTATTTTAAATTGTATTTTTTTGTTGACGTGCCTTTGCCTTAAGTGACCTACGTGGGCAGTAGCCATAAAAAAAAAATACTCGTAATTTAAAGACATCAATATTGGTTGAAAGTACCAATCAATTTCCTGCAACTTAGCCATTATATTCTCTTTGCCTGCAACATCGAAACTTTTTTGTTCTTTCCTCCGTGAGGATTTTGGCGTTGCACTCTTGCGCATTTGCCAGTGTCAAGTATTGAGATTTATTTAAGTTTTATTAAATTATCGTCAGAGTCAAGCAAAGTATGTCAGGGTCAAGTGCAAGTCATGTCCTAGTAAAGTGGTGGAGAACTTACAGGTAGTTTAGAAATTTCTATAGCGAAGAAAAAAAAATACCTACAATATTTTTAAGTGTACTATAGTTTTTAATGCCTTTTCTGAAAATTACTAATGCTAAAATTGTATTCAAGTTCAATTGGTAGGTATTTTTATACGAAGCCTTATTCTACAAACCTTTTTCCTGAATTTTGCACTAGTCGCAAAATCTATGTGGTTATAAATCTATGCTCAGAAGTATCAGATTAAATTATGATTTAGATCAATTGGTAGGTATTTTTATACGAAGGCTAATTTTAGACACCTTTTGAATGAATTTTGTATAAGACACAAGGTCCATGTGGTTGTAAGTCTATGCTCAGAAGTATCAGATTAAATTAGGATTTAAATCATTTGGTAGGTATTTTTATGCGAAGCCTAATTTTAGACACTTTTTGAATAAGTTTTGTTTAAGACGCAAGATCCATGTGGTTTTTTAAGTATCAGTTTTTTTAAGGACGTTGAACGTATAAAATTTTCGAATCCATTCGCAATTTACGAATGGAATACAAAGAAAACAGTCTACTCTTATTTCCTGAAGAATTTCTCAGGAGACTTCAATAAATCTCAAATTCAGGATCCAATAAAAAGAAACGAAATTGAAACACATTATTGTCTTTCTTATTTTATTACTAAAAGAGTATTTTGTTATCTTACTTATAGCCTTAGCATATTAGCACTTTTCAAATTTGTATAGTATGGCAATGTTAGCAATTTTCTTTCACAAATCTGCTACTTTTTTACTGGTGATTTATTGTTCGCTTGTATATTAAGAGCCACATTACAAAATGTTATCGTAAAATTTTAGGTAACTGCATTTTCGAGCATAAAACAAAATAAAGCCGTAATGGTCATGACGAATATACAACAAGAAAGAATGAAAAAGTTTATTTGTGACCATATTAGGTTTCTTTAAAAATTACAACAAGTCAACCATATTCCTAAAATTGTTTATTTTGTGTCTGTACTTAGCAAAATTCACTCCCCAACTTTACCTGCGAGATTTTTACGAAAAACTACTTGATATGTAAGCTGGAGGTAATAAGTAGATAATATGTTGACCTTTTTAAGTTATTTTAAATGAAAAATACAGATCTATTTATTATAAAAATCAAATTTTCTATAGATCTTTCTATTTGATAGAATAAGAACTTCAGAAATCCGGTTTTAGTTGCTTAATTTTTTCGTTAACAGATGTGAGAGGGCACTTAAAACAAACTTTTATTCTCTGACCATTTCACATCCTACCGTTCTTATCTTACCTATATAGGTTACTAGCGACCGCCCGCCCAGCTTCGCACGGGTGTAATTTACGTGCGAAGCCGGGGCGGGTCGCTAGTTATATATATAAACCTTCCTTGAAAATGTATCTAACTGATGGTGAAAACCGCATCAAAATCCGTTGCGTGGTTTAGGAGGAGTTAGCGGCCATACAGACATACAGACAGACAGACAGACGCGGAAAGCGACTTCAATTTATACTATGTAGAGAAGAGATAGAGATGTTAATTGGCAAGATTTATTGACATTGAAAAAAGAGATCGCTTTTAGCGATAAGGCCGCCACTTGGGGTACTAGCTCGTGAGTGTTTTATATCTGTTTGTAATTTTTATTTCTAGTGTAGGTACGTACTCAATAAAGAGTTTCTATGTATCTTAATTGCATAAAACCTACAGAGCTAGGCAGAATTGCTATGCTTAGCCGAAAGGGACCATTGTACTCACCATTATGAGTAACTTTTACCTTATGAGAACAAGAGAACTCTGAGATCGAAAAAAAAACCCATCTGTTCTACAAAATAAATATTGTTTGATGACAATAGGTAAATACATTTTTTTAACAGGATATTTTTACCACGATTCTGTCTAACCCTACATATTAATAAAAGTTATAATTTCACTATCGTTAAGAAATATATTTTGAAAAGTGCTACTATATCAAAGTCATAGGTACAAAATGCTTGAAAGCAAGTAAATAATTAAAATAATAAGTAGTCTATTTTATACTAAACAATATTTTAATAAATACTGCTTGGTTTACAAATAAAAATAATAAAAGCATATAAATTCATTAGAGATCGAAAAAAATATGACTAAAACCTTAATTAAAATAATATATAATTTAATTGGAAGAATAGGTAATACGGCTATATAAATAACACAATTTGTACGTAACTTTTATGGCAACCCCAAATAACTTTTGTTAAAATAGTCATCGCTTTCTTCCACCACGAACGTAAGTTCTGTAGCCAACGGTATCGTTACAATAATCTACTCAGTAGAACCTAGAGTGACTATTCAAATAGTTTTAGTTTTTACTTTTCTTGTAAATCCACATACATGAATCATCCAGAACAAGCAAAACTATCCGAAAACGCCGAATTATACGGATACAGAATACAATTAAATCCGGATTTCAAATTGAACAGATATCCGGATCATTCGGATATCCGGATTGCAAGCCCTAATCGTTAGTGACCACGAAAATAATTTAATTCTTTACAGCACATTCATTAATCGCCCAGATCAGTCAAATAAGGAAGATATCCTTTAGTACAATAATAATTACCGTTAGTGTTAATGTCTCCGTATTTCGTACACTTTTTTTCACTATAGCGCTACACCGCTTAAGGTGGTACGTTTCACCTATGGTGGGAAATGAACATTTCTAACAGTTTTTTTGTCATTGTAGCTCTACCGGGTAATTATTGTAAAACTAGTAGGCCGCCCCTGCTTCGCACGGGCGAAGCCGGGATATATGTCAACTGTCAACCAGGGATAGTGCAGCATCCCAACAGTGAAAGAATTTTTCAAATCGGTTCAGTAGTTTCGGAGCCTATTCAATGCAAACAAACAAACAAAGAATCAAATCTTTCCGCTTTATAATATTAGTATAGATATAGATGTCACAGTGTTTGCGCAATTCGTTGGTTGTTCTTTACATTATCATGTACAGCTATTTATCAGTAACGCACCATATTACTTACATTTGCCATTTAACCGTTTGAAACAGCAAATATTAAAAAAAAAAAAATTGCCAAATGTAATTAATAATGTGCGTTAGAGAGCTTTACATGATTTTGTAAATAATAATAAAAAAAAATTGGAAACATCAATATCGTTTACAATAATTACCCGGCCTAGCTACAAGGACAAAAAAACTGTTAGAAATAGAATTTTCCGCCGTAGGTGAAACGTACCATCTTAACGCAAAAACTGTAAGTGCGGCACATTTTACACGCACACTAAAAAACTTGCAGCGATTACTAATAGTAAAGTTCACGCGCAAAAAATGGCAGCAAGGGGGGTTAGACATCAAGCCTGATTTACGCCTGATACGTTCGCTCCCGCACCTTTTTTTATATTTAACTAAAGGCTTGCGTTTGACCGTCAACACGCCTGATGTTTAGTTTGCCTAGAAGAAACCGATTCACTCGTAATTTGAAGACACCCAGATTGTAACCATCGGGGAACACCCATTCAGGCAGCGCATTCCACAGACTAGCAGTTCGCACAATAATATTGGAATCAAAGTGCTTCGTACGGGGTTTCGAAATATCAATCTATATAGCTTCGGAATATCAGAATATCACCTTACTATATCTTCCAAGTTTTCTGATCTGAGGTTTATCCTTACTGTATACTTATGTATAATTATGTAGACCTTAAAACTTATAAACCAACGGCTGTAAGTATCTAAGCTCGGAAGAAAGCTTGGACTCGTCCTTGCCAAGTTCGACAACCATCTCCTTGGCTCGGTTGTTCGCATACTCGTGCCCGCAGTCCTTCCGCTCCACCATCTTGTTGAGGGCGGTACGTAACTGTTCTCGCGCTCCACCAGCCGAGGACTCCACCAGAACCCTCATCACGTCGGGGGAGAAGCCCTGGAATTGAGGGATTGGGTTTATAAGTCGGGATCATTTTATTGTAAATGCAAAAAGAGAACCGTTAAACAGATTTTCTTGAATAAAACACACTCGTTCAAGTTACCTTTAAAACAAAAGAAAAAAAAACTGGCCAAGTGTGAGTCGGGCTCGCGCACTAAGGATTAATAATTATTATCAATAAAAAAAAACGACTTTAATATTAGTAAGAAATGGCATTTCGATGCGGTGAAGTGATAAAGAGGTCACCCAGGTAAGGAATTAAGTTCTTAAGGCACTATAATTAAGGCACTTGCCCGGTAAAAAAAGGAATTACCAGTTATAACTTGGTAATGAACTAAAATTTGACACCGACTCACACTTGGCCATTATATATTATTATACTTTAGAGTGTTTACCATAGTCATGCTAAGTTTGACGCTTGTGCGTATTACCGTTTTTACATTAGATCTTATACAAAAATACGTAAAAAAATACGTTTATTGTATGGGGACCTCCCTTTTGTTTTTAATTTTTGTTTTTTTTTATTATTTCTTAGTTAATCCGCTGTAACATTACATTTTCTGAGAAAATTTCAACGGTTTGAAAGATATAGTCGTTAATAGGTAGGATAGACAGACAGACAGCCGGCCAGACAGACATAGTAGACTTAGTAATAGGATCCCGTGATTATCCTTTGGGTACGGATCCCTAAAAACCAGAGAGATAAACAGACATAGGTACACGTTAAACTTGTAACATTTTGCATCGGGGGTTAAAAGTTACATCAATCATCAGCCAGTAAACGTCCACTGCTGAACAAAGGCCGGGTCTAGAGGTGTGTTGCCATAGTCCCCACACTTGGCAGGTGGCTTGGGGATCGCAATACAATCACCACGCACTAATAAGACTCTGCTGATCATCCTCCGGTGGTTCTGGTCGTAGTTTTAGGACATACCCGGGTCGATTGAAAGTCAACGCCTACCGAATAAAATATAAGTACACACTGTTATGAAGCAAAGAGATTGTAAAGTGCCTAAATCGTATGTTTACTCATTAAAATTCCAAAAGCAAGTTGCAAAATCTGACTAAGCTCAGCTTAACAGGAAAATAACTTCTAAATATGTTCCAAATTACTCCGAAAAATGTACTAAAATTAGACATTAATTTGCTTTTATTCTTTTTGGGACGTGTTTTATTTGTATCAGTGAGATACGGCGTTCATAAAAAGTACAATAAAATATCGTTTTAAAAGTTCAATCAGAGTTTTACGGGCCCATAACCTGTATGAGTAATTTTTACGTATTTTGAATGTCAACTGAGGACGACAAAATGTTTTACCTATACGGGGTATAAGGGGAACACTCTCGAAGCCAAAAGAAGGTAATTGTACTTATCATTATCAACAACTTTTACTATGGGACCAGCCCTGAAATAGTTGCCCAGGGTTGGTCCCATAGTAAAAGTTGTTCATATTGATGAGTACAATTACCTTCTTTTGGCTTCGAGAGTGTTCCCCTTACACCCTGTATACCTACAAGTCCTTTAGCAGTACTGCCTGTCCATTACTACATTAAACTGCAATTATAAGAATTAAGTTTTGTTGAATAACTGGGCGATGTGGTCGCTAAGCGACAAAGCCCTTTAAATAAATAAAAAAAAAACGAGAAGTGATAGTTTTGTTCTTGTGAATGTTTTAGGCATTTTTAATAATAAAAAATATTAGTTTTTTAGCCAGACAGGTCAACCATTAAAAAAACTTCAAAAAATTCAGTACAAATGTTAAGTAAAAAGTCTACCCTTGTGAATTTCATCTCCCAAATTAAACGTTGTTACCACAATACAATGTTAGTGCGCACTTTCTTCTATTTACGGCAATAATAACGTAGACAGAGAGCGAAAGTGCTTTTATGTGCTTGTAAAACTTTTATAGCACCATTTTGAACATACTTATAGGCTGAGTGAAACTGAGAAGGTAGGCACTAAACTAAATCCTTGTTTTGACTGGCCAGCCATATGCCTCTATGCCTCAGTTCCCTCCCATTCTGCCGTGAATCTAATTTTCAATCATATTGTTGCAGATTGTGAGTGTATAAAATAGTTTATCTTAGACAACTCTCTAGTGTATTTCCGCATCAACAAATACATAATTTATTAGTTTCATATATTATCTAGATGTAACATAAGTGCTAGGTCCACATCTAGAAGGAAATACATTTATTCGCACCAAGCGTTTTGACTCCTCTTTCTTAATTAGAACAGCAAAAAAAGGGAACGCCTTGCCCCTGTCTGTGTTTCCGCAGCATTACAATCTTGGAGTGTTCAAGTCTAGGGTTAATAGGTTATTACTGGGCAAACGTGATCCATCTTCGACCGCATCATCGCTTTCCATCAGGCGAGATCGCGATCAAAGATTAGCCTAGTCCGATGTATAAAATTAAAAAAAATGTCCTGCCCAGTGCTACTTGAATTGCATAATACGGTTTCCGACATCCATGACTTTTTCTTTCGTCTTTCCGTATTTCGGACTTGGATGTGGCTGATGATAATAAAAACTGTTATCCACATTGATGTAAGTAAATAAGGGGAAAACACAGAACGAACTTCTTGACGTGGACCGCACAAATTAGGCTCACGGGCCTAATAGACTTCAGTCACAATCGAGCTGTCGTTTTGATAGCACGTGAATTACTTGTCAAAAATGTGTGTAAATAAAGCAGCAAAAATTACTTTCTGCGTTTTCACAAGGTCCACCAACAGTTTGAAGACAAAAAACAAGTTCAGGGGATTACTATTATCGAATCTATTAACTTTTCACTCGTAAATACTTAAAAACAATTAATTTAATTTTCTTTAAATGTCATTTCTATGGTCTAGTGTAGTGTCTAATGGTGGGGTGAAGTTGACATTTACTGTGTAAACGTCAACGTCGCCGCTGACTCGAGCCGAAACAGAGCCATATTTATTGGGTACAATGTTTGGATGTCACGCGTCTTACCCCTTATTAAAACAGTCAGAGCGGTTTCGCACTACGTCCGATCCGAATCCGTGAAAATACGTTCCGAAGTTGTCGTACAACTATTTGTATGGTAGTTTACGCACTAGATCCGATTTCCGTCATCCGAATTCTCTCCGTCATCCGTAAATTTCCATTTCGGAATAGATAATTGACGGACCGAAGTAGCCATAGTATTATTTGTATGAATGCTCGCGCACTGCGTCGGAATTGAATCCGAGCTGCGTAAGAACGGCAGCTTAAAATATAAAATTTATTACATAAGTAATTTAATTAATAAAATTAATTATTAATTTAAAATTAAATATTTTTCTAAAAAAACTAGTTAATATATTTAAAAAGATTAACATTTCATTACAAAATAATTATTTATAATATTTTTGCTACAATAACTTTTATAATTATTTAACTCTATTAAATTCGAGAAATTAATAATATTTTTTTTTATAAACACTGATAAACACAAGATACAATAAATAAAATAAAAACTGCCTAAAATGATTGCTTGGATTTGTATCAGAGATCGGACTAGTGCGTACGCAATATCCGAATTCGGTCCTAGTTTTCTAGATCCATATTTTCACGGATTCAGATCGGATTCGGATCGGACGTAGTGCGAAACCGCTCTCATTGGTTATACAACTTACACTATAGTCTGAAAGACGCTGGACTTTAGCATCCCGGCTCAGCAGATCATACAGTAGCAACAACCTCAGGTTCGAAGACGACAGCTTAGCCTTGGAAGTCACGGGTTGAGGTCCAGATCGCTCCCAAACGTCGACCACTCTCTCATCATTGGGATCCTTTGCCATCCTGATCATGTCCCGTACATCATCAGATAGGTATTGGAGGCTTTCCTCGCTGATATCATCGATGACGAAACCTGAAAAATTACATTGTTCTCAATTTTAATATCAGGTGAACGCATATGGATAGAAACGCCATGCCATGCATGGAGCGTGCCATTATAACAAACTACTCAGGGCTCTTTCCACCGCCAATGTCGCAGCTGTGCTCTCTGGCAGTCCGATAGAAAAATGGGCAGGAGGGAATCAAATCATGCAGATCTGTAGCACGCTCTCCGAAATGTATCCGATAAAAAACCGATAGACTAGCAACCTTGCGCCAATGCTCAAGACTAAGAAGCTTAGTCTGAACCAGGGATTCGTTGCTGATGAGCTTCTTGGCACGTTTCTCAATAGACTCCAATGCCCCAAGCTTTACACTTGGTTTGCTTTGGTCTTAATTATGACCATTATTGTTAGGAATAAATAATTTAATTATTAGCACTAACCATCGGATCTACTTGAGATTTTCACGTCAAAATGTGGGGGCAGCAAAGGATGTGAGTCAGGCGACGGTTCCACTAAAGGCTTCACTTCTTCTTGGTGTATTGACAGTAGAGGGTCTTCAGACCTGGTCTGCTCTGGTCCTATGACGGTGTATTGGGAATTGTACATAGGGAGAAGGAAGTTTCTAGACTCATAGCGGTTGAAGAAGGGTTTTGGAGGAGAGAAAGGCGCGTAAAGACCTGGCTTGTGGAATGGGGTGGTTTCATCTGGCCTGGAAGAAAATACACTTGTTGGTGAAGTCTGGATAAAAGACATACGTACAACCATAAAACAAGGTTACGCGGAAATGGTGTACTAAGTTCGCGTTACATTCATCATTATGAGCAACTTTTACTATGGGACCAACCCTGAAATCGCGAAAAAATATCGTTTGTACCATACATTTTGTCGAGCGTCAGTTACCGTTTTCTATGGAACACCTAACCTTTTTGCGATTTCATAGTTACTCTTATAGAAAAATTTGTTTAGAATGATGGTTACCTAATACCTACTATGGACCCCTTTCGGCTTAGTATAAACCCTTTCCGCATAACCCGGTATGAGGAAATACTTGGGAAGTATACGGGGTAACGCCGAAAGGGTAAATAAGCTGAAAGAGGTTCGTTTTTATGTAATTTTAATTTTAAATTGTGATTTTTATCCTGTAAATGACGTCTTCAAGTGTATATTAGTGTACCTAAGACCCGAAATAAATGAATTGAATTGAATTGAATTTTTGGAAGTGAAACCGCCCTGAAATCACAAAAAAAACTGCTTCTCCATACATTTTGTCGAGTATGAATGACCGTTTTCTATGGAACAGCCGATATTTTTTGCCGATTTCAGTGTCTGTCTATAGTAAATGTTGTCCATAATGATGGGTATTATACTCCTTTTGGCTTAATACACTCTTTCAGCGTAACCCTGTATAATATTTACAAAAGAGTCTCAATTAGTGGTATAAATATTACTTGATATTATGAGCTTTAATGTACAGGATAAACTTTTCCTTCACCGAATTCGTCCAGTTTAGTATAAACGATTAAAAACTAACCGCAACCATCTTCTTAGTAATAATTTATATCTAATTATTTTACCATTGGCCTAGTTATATTTACATAAACCTTACTAATTAATTTAACACGGTTTAGTTATTAAAAAGATCCATTACCATAATCGTGTTTTTTACTACCTCTCTGACCCCAAAATGGCATAATATTTACAAACCACAACCTTAATGACCACCAACCATCTCAAGTCAGAAACTTAAATACCACCGGGTGATAATATTTACAGCCGCTATGTAGTCGACTGGTAGTACGTCGGGTAGTCGGTTTCTTCTGGGTAGTGGTCAATTTTAACGACGTATTTTGAAATACTTTCTCTTTCGCATAACATCAGGCGAGTTGGCGGTCAAACGCAAGCCTATAATTAATAAAAAAAACAATCTAATTTAATACACCTCAAATTTTCATAGATTTATATTTTATTATAATTTACTTTGTTTTTTCCGGGTTTTCCCCCCCGTTATTTACAATATTTATAAACCGCAACCTTATAAATATCCACCACCCATTTCAATCTCAAGCCACAAGTTGTGTAATCAAGTGTCCAACTTGACTGGGAGTAAGTCGGGTAGTCGACAAGTATGAAATACTTTTTCTACCAATCTTACCTTTAAAACCTCAAGTTTAAATATTTTTTTAATAATTACCTATATTTTTGGACGGTATTTACAATATTTACAAACCACAACCTTTTAGTCGTCCACCACCCATTAGTGGTAGACGGTTTCTGCCACCATCCGAGAGTAGTAGGTTTAAATCCAGGCCATCCGGTAGTGACATACGGCCTTTGCGTGGTCGACTGTGTAGTTGGTCGGGTAGTCGGTCGGGTAGTCGGTTTCGTCTGGGGAGTGGTCACGCGGGCAGTGGTCGGTGTGACGTCATCGCGCGTCTCGAACGCCATCTGGTCGGTGAGGTGAGCGACAATCTGCATTGCTACTGGCAGGTAGGAGTCAGAGAGCTGTACCTGTTGCTTGGCAGTTTGGACCTGGAAACATGAGACGAAGTGACATATCAATTTATTTTATTATTGAAACTGACGTGGCTTTCACAAAAAAAAGTTACAGGCTTAATCTTACCTGAGTATTTCCCGTGTAATATAAATAAAATGACAATTTATTGTTTAAATATATGGGTGCCGAATAAATTTAGTAACCCTGCCGGCTGCTTTAGCGTTTGTTGTGTTGCACCAGACATTGGAATCGATTCTGATGTGCTCTAAACTAAATTTGACAGCTCTAAAATTGTTGCCATCCTTCTATCACACATTAAAATGAAAAGAGAGGCAGATAATTTTAAACCCTGCGATTTTTCAAGATCAAGTGAGGGTAGGAGAACAAAACACCCGCTCTTCTCGCCGGACTCACCCGCAGTTTTCAGTCAGCTCGTGACCACGGCCATTGTAACATGGTCGAAACGTCGAGCGAAAGGTACATATTTTTTACCTATATTAAATAATACGTGATAAGTCACGATAAACATTTAAAACAGATAATTTTAGTCGTGTCAGATTGGTTTAGTTTAGTAAGTGGTATGACAGAATTAACACAAGTGTCTTCTCAAAAATAGAAACAAGAACAATAAAGTATAGTTAAGGATATAATAAATACTAGCTGTTGCCCGCTACTTCGTACTCGCAGACTTTCATATAAATTTTCTACCCCCTTTTTCCACATTGATTCGGCTCCGTCGCAAAATCCTTCCTGAGCGGACCTCTACACTCCATAAGGAATCTACCTGCCTAATTTCAAATTCGTAGGTCAAGTAGTTTTCGTGATGAGTGAGTGAATGAATAGATGAATTTCGCTTTTATATATATAGATAGATAAGGATAATTTAAACACATTTATACAGCGTGTAAAGGGAACACTCTCAAAGCCAAAAGAAGGTAATTATAAATAAATAAATATAAATATTCGGGATATTTTTGCACACACGGTCATCTGACCCCAAACTAAGCATAGCTTGTGATATGGCGGCCAGAGTCTGATATACATACATATATAGTTTTAAATACATACTTAAATAGATATTAACAACCAGATATAGAACAAACACAAATGTTTATCACGTAAATGTTTGTCCTAGGTGGGAATCGAACCCACGCCCCCAAGCTCAGAAGGCAGGTTCACTACCAACTAGACCAACGGGCTATCTGAAATATATTGTACTTATCATATTATGGCAACACTCCTCTCTAAGAGGGAGGCCTTGTTCAGCGGTGGACATTAATTAATGGCTGATGATGAGATGTGTGTGTACTCATCATTATGAACCACTTTTAGTATGGGACCAACCCTGAAATCGCGAAAAAAAATCTCCTGTTCCATACATTTTGTCGAGTGTCAATGACCGTTTTCTATAGAACAGCTGATATATATATTTTTTTTGCTACTTCAGGGCTGGCTCAAAGTTAAAGTTGTTTATAATGATGAGTACAATTACCTTCTTTTGGCTTCTAGAGTGTTCCCCTTACACCCCGTACACTACAGAACAGTATAAAAGCTATAACTCGGTTTCAAGTAGTCCAAATTTCCAAATGACTGATACACAGGCGCCCTAATGAGTTTACACATTGACCCGCATCAGTGTAGATTATATACCTTGTAATTAAACCCGCGTGTACAGGGTTATTGATAATTTACTAGATAAGAACTTCTCACAGACATCTTCCCTACATTGTATCTAACAACTTTGTATCCTATAACTTAAATACTTCGGTTATTTCGTTTCATAAAAAACAAATTCAAATTCAAATTCAAAATATTTATTTGTCAGAACATGGTAGGTACACATACATGTAAAGTAGCATACATGGTGGTAATAATGGAGACGTATCTCATGTCCTTGCCTGTTACAGCGTACAAATGTTAGTTTTTTATATATTATTATATACAAAGTGATTTAAATTAAAACTCTTAATTAAAAAAAAAATGCTTTGCGGATTGACCACTCGGGCGCGACGTAAATCCGGATGGTGCAAGTTTAAATCCTGCCGGTCAACATTTAAATAGTAATTCCTAAAGTGTGGAACAACATTTCTTCGTGAATTATTAAGAAAGTATCTAAGTTATTTAAAGTTGTCAGGAATAATGTAGATAAGTTACCTGTGAAAGGTTGTCTACTAATTTCATCGATAACCTCGTATAACCTGCAAATTGGGAGCCTATCGGATCAAACACTGGTTTTTTTTTTTATAAAATGCTATCAATTTATTTGTATTTAAACTTATTTATCATACTTTTTTTGTTTTTTAGTAGTTTGGTTTTGATTTATTTTTCATAAATATATTTTTTTCAGCTTCACTAATTATTATGAGAGAATACATCGAATTATTTACAGATCATATAGGAGCCGAGTCTTGAACGCGAGAAAAAAAAAAAAAAAACACGAACAGTTTTATGGAGAATGTCAAGGATAAAAATTGTTACATACAATGTAGAAAGTTATTACCTAATTATACCGCACAACCCTGTATAATTTTTTTTCATTAAATTAATACTTAGTTCATCTAATGAGTTTCTCGTTTAGCCTTGTACTATTATGTATTCTGTAATGTTGCTAACTCGCTTGCAAGTTTGCTTGTCATCATCAGCATTTCAGTTATGATCCCACTGCTGGGACTCGGGCCTTCTCACAGAGAGACAGGATGGGCCTCATCCACCATGATGCCTGAATGGATGTTCCCCGATGGTTACAATCTGGGTGTCTTCAAATCACGAGTGAATCGGTTCCTTCTAGGCAAGGGTGCTACGTAAACCGCATCATCGCTTAACATCAGGCGTGATGGTGGTCAAACGCAAGCCTATTATTTATTTTAAAAAAAAATGGCCCAGTGCATATGGGTGAATGTCATTTCTTTGAACTTTAAATGAAAATCTGAAAAATACCACCACGCAATAAATTTTCCTAATGTAATAAGCATAAACTTTGCGCCATTATTAACCTTAGTACTTAGAGTTAAGATTGAAAAGACAAATAAACTTTACGAATTTCTAGATAGAAAGTGAAATTGGTGACAAACACCGCAAAAAATCGCAATTGTGAGAGGACAAGATGTGGTAGTACATGAATTATTCATTGGAAGCTCTAATGAGGCTTGAAGTAAAAGTACTATTACACAGGATGTCTCCAAACGGTACTAATTTAAAGGTATATCTTCACTAGATATAAAGGGTCGTTTGCACTTTGATTAGAGTGAGTGCAAGGGATTATTGATTAGTAATTTTGCGAGTGATTAAAGTACACTTGCACTAATCAGTTACGGTCCAAATGTGTTGAGTACTAATCACTAAGCACCTGCATTAATCACTCGCACTAATCACTAATCAAAGTGCAATCGAGCCTACGAATGACCTCCTGAAAAATTTGTCTGAATTTTAACCGACAAAAACAAAGTGCTCAACTCAACTGGTTTTATACCTCGACGCAAAAAGCGGGTGTTATAAGTTTAACGTAATGTATTTATGTGTCTGTATCGTAGCTTAGAATAGCTTAGAATCCTTGCTTAGAATGTGCTTAGAATAGCTTAGAATCCTGGCTTAGAATGTGCTTAGAATAGATCAAAATGACAATTCGATTGTCATTTTGATTTACTTTTTTTTGTTTGAAAGGTGACTTGATCAAAGTGTCCTTAGCTATGATTCAAGAAAATACGCTCAGTCGTTTGATGGCTACCAACTCTTTTATCCGGGGTTTAAAAACATCAATTTATGCTTGTTTTATTTAGTGTGTGAAAAAAAAACTTACCAATGCCAACATTGTAATTTGTAGAGCTAAAGCCACCAGAGTAGTATGCCGAATCATCTTGGACACCTGTAATAAGAAAAAACACTGAGAACATTTAATTGAAACACCAAAACGATGAGGTACATAAAAAGGACGGAATTGTTTGATTGTTTATTTATGTAGGTATATTCGAGCCAGTCACGCATGATGTTGTGCACAAAATCAGAGTTGCACAGGACCCATGGAAAGGTCCATGCAGGAGCGGGGGGCATTTTGGGGGCGGGGGGGGGA
The DNA here is from genome assembly GCA_932305915.1 of Agriopis marginaria. Lineage (NCBI taxonomy): Eukaryota > Metazoa > Arthropoda > Insecta > Lepidoptera > Geometridae > Agriopis > Agriopis marginaria. The sequence goes on from OW029935.1 coordinate 1,962,981, forward strand.
GGGGGGGCATTTTGACAAGGTAGAATGGAACAAGGTAGGATTCGAAGGAATCAAATCGAAAAATTAAGTCGAATGTATGGAATTGATAGGTGTTTTAGGGGGGGGGGGCATGGCCATCATGCCCCCCACCCCTGGATCCGCCAATGGGTCCATGCTATATAGGTATCATACTCCAAGATCGAGATCGTAGTACTAAAATCCGGCGAAGAACAAAGGCTGAGACTGAGGCACGGACTGCTAGAGCAGGCACAAAAAATCGACACCGCTTTATGGTTGGTATTCCGAAAACCCGAACGAAGCGCTTTGATTCCACTTTTATTGCGCGAACTGCTAGTCTGTGGAATGCACTGCCTGAATGGGTGTTCCCCGATAGTTACAATCTGGGTGTCTTAAAATCACGAGTGAATCGGTTTCTTCTAGGCAAGCGTGCTCCACCGTAGACCGCATCATAGCTTAACATCAGGCGAGTTGGCGGTCAAGCGCAAGCCTATTATTTATTTAAAAAAAGTAAGGCTCGGGATAAGGGTCGAAATTGAGGTTCGGGGCCGGGGAGGATCGTGTTTGTTGCTAGACGCAGTGATGACAGGTGGAGGAAGGATGTGACCAATAGATTATGAAAGTTATGTCAGAGTGGTGGCCAAGGAAGGCAGCTGCAAGATGGGTCAACGGTATCATCACCATCGCCGGTCGAACCTGGGGCCTTACGGCTAGCTGTTAAAATAAATAAATAAATAATAAATAAATATTCGGGACATTTTTGCACACACGGTCATCTGACCCCAAACTAAGCAAAGCTTGTGATATGGCTGCCAGAGACTGATATACATACATATATAGGTTTAAATACATACTTAAATAGATATTAACACCCAGATATAGAACAAACACAAATGTTCATCACACAAATGTTTGTCCTAGGTGGGAATCGAACCCACGCCCCTAAGCTCAGAAGGCAGGTTCACTACCAACTGGACCAACGGGCTATCAAATCAAAGCAATCCAGTTTAGGTGATTTTTGTCCCTGTGGTGAATTTACTCTGTAGCGAGTTTACAATAACTCCCTGGAATTGCGATAAAAATCTGCTGTTTTATAGGAAAATGCCATTCAACCAAGATTGGAGCCAGTTATTTCTAAAAATAGAACCGTTGGTTAAATTCGTAAAAAAATCCACGAGGATAAATTCAAACTTGTATCTGGAGCAATAATCTGTGGGGTTCATAAAATTATGTAAATCGAAATCTTATCGAGACGCCTACAACCCTTCAACCCGAGTTAAGGCATCGCCGAAATTTATCACAGAGAGTTAACTTCGAGCAAAAACATTATTAAAACAAATCCAAACATATACTACTTACTAGAAATGTAGCCAATGATATTCTGGACATGAAGAAAAATTTTTGTCATGAAGATCCATTGTGGATCTTAGCAATGGATCTATCGAGAAGGATCGAGAAAAACACCCACACTTTAATATCAATCCTAGTCTATGTATTTTGTTTAGTTAATAAAGGCGCTTGCCCAGGAAAAAAAAAACGCCTAGGCCAGGCTTGATATTAAAGTGTGGGTGTTATATATTAGCCTTTTAATAGTCCACTGCTGTACTTAGGTCTACCCCGAAAATGCGATTGAGCCTGTCTACCACTCTGGCCCAGTTGCTGGTTGGTGGATTCACATACGCCATTGATTTTTTTCTCCATTCGTATGCAGGTTTCCTCACGATGTTTTCCTTCACCGAAAAGTCAGTAGTATGAAAATCCGTACATAAACTCCAAAGAGCTCATTGGTTTGGGGCCGGGATTTGTACCCGCGACCTCAAGCTTTCAAGTCTAGCTATCTTCCAAATAGTCTACCACGGCTATCGTAAGTGCTGTGCAGACGGAGGAATGTTAGTTGACGCAACTGTCAACTTTTTACAAGTTCCTGTTGCCAATTGCACCAAAAATAAGCCCAGTTCAAAAATCTGATGTGTATTTTAGCACCGACTTATTTGTTAGAAAAGGTTACTTGATCGAGAGTGTTGAAGCTATGAAGTAATTTTTTTTAAACATTATTATCTGTTTTAAGGGTTTTTTTTTAATGTTCAACTATAACTTGATTTATTACCTAGTAGAAGAAGTTCTCACTGTCCCACAAAAATTTCATTAACTTTGGCTCAGTAGTTTTTTAATCCGCTCCAATATCTCTAAGTCGCTTTCTGCGTCTGTCTGTCTGTATGGCCGCTAACTCCTCTTAAACCACGCAACGGATTTTGATGCGGTTTTCACAATCAGTTAGATACATTTTCACGGAAGATTTATATATATAACTAGCGACCCGCCCCGGCTTCACACGTAAATTACACCCGTGCGAAGCCGGGCGGGTGGGTTGTTAATTGGGCAACATTAATAGTTTAATTAAAGCGCTTACTAATTTTAAACGATTTTTTAATTGATTATTATTGTGTTAAACATTTTGTGGAGTTAAACCTCTGACCACAGTAACCTGTGATGGCTAAGGACGTCTCTGGTAACGAAATATTAATTCCACCCATTCATAAAACATCTGTTCATGTTTAATCGGGAACCAACGGAGCATGAGGATACTGGTATGGAGAAAACTGGATATGTGTAGGTGAAACCGTCGATGACTGAGGATATAGACTTTCCAACCCGTAGCGTATAAGACCATCCGGTGGCAGTGCGATTTGAAATGTTCCACAAATAAATCGATTTCAAAATTATTATGCATCATCATCATCAGCCAGAAGACGTCCACTACTGAACATAGACCTCTCCAGTGTGGAGGTTAAATTATTATGCGCTAAAACAAAATTATTAATATTGCCAAATTAACAGGCGCTCTAACAAAAATTATAGTATTAGCAGGCTAAAAATGAGATAATCTGAGTAAATTACATTTTTGTGAGACTGCTTTGCGAACTTCAATAAAAAATAACGTAAATCGATTCATAATTTGTGGAGTAATCGGTGTAGAAACATAAAAAAAATTATGCAATATTTTGTTAATTTTCGTTACAGTTGGCTAGTGAGGCCAACACAAACGCCGCTTGATACTCCACATCTTCATAAACAAAGCCGACGCCATGCACTCAACGGACCACGTCTCTATAAACAAAGCCGATGCCATGCACTCAACGGACCACGTCTCCACAAAAAAAGCCGACACCATGCACTCAATGCCTCGCGTCTCCATAAACAAAGCCGACACCATACACTCAACGCCCTACGTCTCTATAAACAAAGTTGACGCCATTCACTCAACGCCCCCCGTCTCCATAAAAAAAGCTGACACCATGCACTCAACGCCCAACGTATCTATAAACAAAGTCGACGCCATTCACTCAACGCCCGCCGTCTCCATAAAAAAGCCGACACCATGCACTCAATGCCTCGCGTCTCCATAAACAAAGCTGACGCCATGCACTCAATGCCTCGCATCTCCATAAACAAAGCTGACGCCATGCACTCAACGCTCCTCATCTCCATAAACAAAGCCAATGTCATGCACTCAATGCACCACGTCTCCAAAAACAAAGCCAACGCTATGCAATCAACGCCCCGCGTCTCCATAAACAAAGCCGACGCCATGCACTCAACGCCCTGCGTCTCTATAAACGAAGCCAACGCCATGCAGTCAATGCACCATGTCTCCATAAACAAAGCCGATGCTATGCACTCAACGCACCACGTCTCTATAAAGAAAGCCGATGCCATGCGCTCAACGCCGTCTCTATAAATGAAGAGGATGGAACGCCACTCAACGTCCTGCATGTCTATAAATGAAGAGACTCCCTTCACGTCTCCATAAACAAAGCCAACGGCATGTTGCTCAACTCTCCACGTCTCCATATACAAAGCAGACTCTTCACAGCCGCATGGTGACTGATGGTTAGATAGAATTCTGTCAAACTGTCAGTCACAATGTGGGTGTCTATTGCATTGATTTCTGACTGTTGGCTCAGATAGTTGTGAGATATACGCATCTGACTGCTCGTAAACTTTATGCCTCGTAAAGCAAGGGCAGTAAAACTGAGACATTGTAAAATCTTGACGTTAACTCTGTATTGTAGGGTTGTGAGCCATCCACTTGGTATTAATTCTGGCATATAAATAGCACTCATTTTATGTATACAAATATAATTATAATATACGTGAAAAATTGTGTGTAAGAGCGCAATTGTGTATTTATTCCCACTTAACTCTGTCATAATAAAATAATAAAGCTTTTATTGAGCATACTTATTTTAAACAGAGTTTAATATCTCTTCTCTTCTCTTCATTATATAAAATAAAGTCGCTTTCCACATCTGTCTGTATATCCGCTAACTGCTCCTAAGGTGGTTCGTTGCACAAATGGCGGGAAATTCAAATTTCAAACAGTTTTCTTGTCCTTGTAGCTAGGCCGGGTAATTATTGTTAACATCCATGATGTTTGCGCAGATCGATTATTATTCTTTACAAAATCATGTAAAGCTATTTATCTGTCATGCCCATTATTACTGACATTTGTGAATAAACAAATTTTTGCTGTTTCAAACGGTTTATTCACAAATGTAAGTAATATGGTGCGTTACTGTTTAATAATTGTACATTATAATGTAAAGAACAGCCAACATTTTGCGCAAACACTGTGTTATTTAAAAATAATTACCTGGCCTGGCTACTAGGACCAAAAAACTGTTTAAAATTTAAATTTCCCGCCATAGGTGAATCGAACCACCTTAAACCACGCAACGGATTTTGATGCGGTTTTCACCATCAGTAAGATAAAATTTTTACAGAAGGCTTATATTTATTGTTTATATAACTTACACCCGTGAGAAGACGGGCAGGTCACTAATTCATAAACATATATCTTTGTTAATGTGTTAGTTAGTATGAAAAATAATCAATAAAATATTCTCAAATGATTATTATTTATTATTTGAGCCGCCTGTAGCAGTAAAATCACCCAAATGTTTTCCTCTTTCTTCACTATTTTTGGCAGTTTATGACAAAAGCTTATCTGTGACTTTTATTGTCGTTTACTATATCTTAACTTTGTAAAAGTCAGATTAATTAATTTCATTCCATTCTTTTGGACACATATGGAGCGTCATTCATCATTTCATTGTCAACCTATCATATTCCTACCGCTGCAACACAGGCTTTCTATCAGAGAGAGGATGGGTCCATACCGGTGAAGGAAAACATAGTGAGGAAACCTGCATAGGTACGTATGGAGAAGAAACTCAATGGCGTATGTGAATCCACCGACCCGCAACTGGGCCAGAGTGGTGGATATGGTCCAATCGCCCTTCCGGAGGTAGGCGTAAGTCCAGCAAGGCTGATTATGCTATATCTGTAATTTTTTACCTAAACAGAGTTTTATATTTAAAGCAGGATTCATTGCGGTGATTTTATCTATGTTTGATCAAAATCTGGTAAGTAATTCAAAAGTTATGAGCTATTAATTACGAATTGGTCGGGTGTTTTTTTATTTTAATAATTGTAATTATCTTTTACTCGTACTTACACTCAATGATCATTACATAATTCAAAAATAGATAGTCATAACAGAGACTTACTTTAAATTACTGTATTTAGGTATATTTTTGAACACACATTCTCCTTTTACCTATCATAAATTAGATCTCGTATTTCCCGAATAACCGTATCCTTACAAATTTATCTACCCTTAACACGACACCCCATCAGTTCTCCCTTAAGGTCAAGAGCTGGCCGAAGGTCAACTGTCACCACATGATATTTAAAAGTACCTATAATACGACCATCTTATCTGTACAGTTCAATGAGGGACCCACCATCGTATATTCTGAACAGCCAGCCGTATAAAATGTTTAGTTCCATATTTTTCCCAATTTGGCACTGATAATTTGGTCGTTCTACTTCATTACCAAGGCTTGGTTTCAATATAATGACTGGGTGACGCCATAGAAGTAACTAAAGTAGTTTTTTAGGGTTTTTCTCAGGAACACGTAAAGGTATCAAGTTGAAATTTATATCAAATACTCTTTTAGTTGTGAAAAAATCAAAAATTTAAGTTTACGCGATCAAACGATAAATGACCGTTTATGTCGCATATTTTCGCATATTTTGCATATTAAAGGCTCAGAGCAAATAAAAATACAGAGTCCCTACGGCGCACTGCCAAAGTGACGCCAAAATCGCTTCCAAAACTACGTGAATTCACACACGACTCACGCACACATATGCATTCAAAACTACGTGAATTTCTTGTCAGAACGTCGTACTAAAAACATCCGCTTTAAAAAGAAACAATGACTTCTTTCAGTGTTAAGAACTGTAAAAACAACACAAAAGTAAATAAGAAGAAGGATGGAATATTTCCACACTAAGTATTTATATTATCACTTATTTTGATGAATTACACGACACGCACACATGTTTCAAAAAGTGGCTTCACTTTTCGTGTTCGCGGTAGTCCCTCTGTATTTTTATTTGCTCTGAGATTAAAGGTAGAAGGAAAGAGATGACCGGGAAGACCAAGAAGAGTATTCTTAGACCAAATAAAAGAGAAGACAGATGTCACGTCATACAGGGATGTGAAAGCACTGGCAGAAGACCGGCAAGCTTGGAAGTAACTCCACCAACAAGAAGTACGCTCTTAAATGTTGAATGATGAATGTGGCTCTATCAAAATAAAATAAAAAACAAATCAAAATATTAATATTTCCAACTAAATTACTTAAATTAATAGTTCCTGCTGGTTGCCTGATTACAAATAGTTAGAAAGACAGTTTTTTTTTACTAAATTAACAAATCTGCTGAAGACTAATACTACATGAAATATAGTAGGTTATTTACTGGGCAAACGTGCCCCATCTTCGACCGCATCATCGCTTTCCATCAGGCGAGATCGCGGTCAAACGTTAGCCTAGTCCGATGTTTAAAAAAAAACTACTAATACTAATAATAATATTATAAAGAGGAAAGATTTGATTGTTTGTTTATTTGCATTAAATAGGTTCCGAAACTACTGAACCGATTTGAAAAAACCTTGTTGGGAACCAACAAGGTTACCAAATTGGGTACCACTGTTGGGAAGCTACAATATCCCCGGGTAACATAGGCTAAATTATGTTTTCAAATAAAATAGGGATCCTTACTAAACCTCCAATAAAGTAACCCAAGGAGTAAAAAAATATGATTTACAATTTTAACTTTTCGTGTTTGACAGTTCTAAGACAGGACAACGTCTGTCAGGTCAACTAGTCTATATCTATGCTAATATTATAATGAGGAAAGATTTGATTGTTTGTTTGTTTGTTTGCATTGAATAGGCTCCGAAACTACCGAACCGATTTGAAAAATTATTTCACTGTTGGGAAGCTACTCTATCCCCAGGTAACATAGTCTGTTGTTTTTTTTTTTTAAATAGGGATCCTTGCTAAAACTCCAATAATGTAACCCAAGGTGTAAAGAAATAAGATTTACAATTTTAACATTGCGTGTTTTACAGTTCTAAGACAGGACAACGTCTGTCAGGTCAGCTAGTAGTAAATAAAAACAAATATTAATAGTAGGTATTTATGAATTCTATACCTAGTAGGGTAGTATAGAAACAAACACTGCAACTATCTATTCCTGTAGCCCCGTTACAAGCCGGTCTATAATTAGGGCCCGCAGATTCCATTGTACCTAGAAACCCTAGAGTCTAGGCCGCCTACTTTGTGCCTGATACAGCGAAGTGTTCAACGGTACTTTCTAAATATTTGTAGGTCAAAATTGGAATTAATTAAAGCTATGGTCGTAGGATATTATACTGTTCTTACGTATGTTTTCGATTATGATTCTAGGAATAAATAAAAGAATAACATGGAATATAGGTAGTAATTAATATGTTTCTTTTGTTAATTTGGGTATAAAGTACAACTAAACCAAAATGTGGTTTTAACAATATTCTAACATAGACATAATTTAGTTTTTTTAACTTTAGCACAAACTAATAAAAATATATATATATAAAACTAACATTTACTTCACAACTACGCTGTAACAGGCAAGGACATTAGATACGTCTCCATTCTTACGACCACGTATGTTACTTTATATTATGTAAATAATATATGTGTACCTACCATGTTCTGACAAATAAATAATTTGAATTTGAATCAGGGTGTAAGGGGAACACTCTCGAAGCCAAAAGAAGGTAATTGTACTCATCATTATGAACCACTTTTAGTATGGGACCAAACCTGAAATCGCGAAAAAAAATTAGCTGTTCCATACATTTTGTCGAGTGTCCATGACCGTTTTCTATGGAACAGCTGATATTTTTTCGCGATTTCAGGGCTGGTCCCATAGTAAAAGTTGTTCATAATGATGAGTACAATTACCTTCTTTTGGCTTCGAGAGTGTTCCTCTTACACCCCGTATATAAAAACGAAATTCATTCACAAAAATACTCATCACAAAAATACTTGACTTATGAAGTTGAAATTTGGCAGGTACATAGATTCCTTATGGAATGTAAAGCTCTGCTAAGAAAGGATCTTGCGAAAGGGCTGAATTAAGTAGGGCAAAAGAGGGTTAAAATATTATATGAAAGTCTACGCGTACGTAGTCGCAGGCAACAGCTAGTTTATTTATAAGCCAATGTCATTAGTTGTCTGTTTGAAAAACAAGGGAAATATATTTTTTACATATATATGTTTTCACAAAAGATTGAGAGTTACCATATATCTCTTGTTTGTCTGATCCTTGTTGAGATTTAAACCCATATCTAAAGCAATAAAACTCTAAATTTGCATCCCAATTCAGAAGGACATTAGTATTTCGGCATAAAGTCATTATTTTTCAAACGATAAACCGGCTTCGGATTGATCTCATAAATTAGGTACAGAATAACAAACTTATCTCTCAAATTGACCAAATGATAGGACTAAAGTTTTCCTTGAGAAGTTTTTAACTACGCTTAGGCAAATCGATGATGGCGCCACAAGTCAACTGTACAAATAAGTTGGTTGTCCTGTACCAAAAAACGTCTCTGTTTTGCCGCCATACGAGATTACCTCAGGGACTAAAAAGTATAAAATCCTGCCATTTGTGAAGGATTTAGGTATAAAGAATAAAAGATTTTGTTTTTGTTTGCGATTTGGGTACGGTGAGGTTTACAGATAAAAGGCCCGCTGGGAGCGGACCTAATTTTAGCTTTCACTTGTTTTAGGGTTCCGCGCGTGGAAATAATTAATTAAGGTAGTAATTAGCATGTTACTTTTGTTAATCTCTACATAGTATAAATTGAAGTCGCTTTCCGCGTCTGTCTGTCTGTATGTCTGTATGGCCGCTAACTCCACCTAAACCACGCAACGGATTTTGATGCGGTTTTCACCATCAGTTAGATACATTTTCACGGAAGGTTTATATATGGACCCGGGTATGTCCTAAAACTGCGACCAGAACCACCGGAGGATGGGCAGCAGCGTCTTGTTAGTACACGGTGAACGTACTGCGATCTCCAAGCCGCCTGCCAAGCGTGGGAATTGGCAACACCCTTGGCCATGGCCTATGGTTAAGGGAGGCCTTGTTCAGCAGTGGACATTTAATGGCTGATGCGATGTGTGATGTGTTATATATATAACTAACGACCTGCCCCGGCTTCGCACGGTAAATACACCCGTGCGAAGCCGGGCGGGTGGGTCGCTAGTTAAGGTATATAATACAATTAAACTAAAATATGATTTTGACAATATTCTAACATTTGCTTTTTTTATCTTTAGCTTTAACAACGGCTTATAAAAAATCAAAATATTTAATTAAAAAAACTTATCATTTGCACGCCGTACTTGGCAAGGACATGAGATACGTCTCCATTCTTACGACCATGTATGCTACTTTATATGTACCTATGTGTACCTACCATGTTCTGACAAATAAATAATTTGTTTTCATACGAGTTGATTATAACGTTTCGCCAAATAACCTATAGCCAACCATAGCTGCCAATATTTGCAAGTTGAAGTGGCAATGAACAAGCTACATCGCTCAAAGAACTAATAACCAAAGGAGAAGAAAGGTTCTTGAATGCAGTTCCATGTTCAGCAATGGACGTCTTATATAACTTACTGCTTTTGTAGTTTACCTATACAGGGTTACGCATATAGACTGTACTAACCTGAAAGGAAGTCATTGTACTGATCATTATAAACCACTTTTAATATGGGGCCAACCCTAAAATCGCGGAAAAAATCAGCTGTTCCATACATTTTGTTGAGTGTCAATGACCGTTTTCTATGGAAAGTTGATATTTTTTCGCAATTTCAGGGTTGGTGCGATAGTAAATATTGTTCATAATGATGTGTACAATGACCTCCTTCCGGCTTAGTACTGTCTATATGCGTAACCCTGTATACCACAGTTTAAAAATATCACTTCATCAAAACTCGCGTCAGGCAACAAGAGCCTTTTATACCAAATTTGACGGTTTTAAATCAATTTTTTTCAGTTAAATTACCATATTTGAGCTGGAAAAAAATAAATGTCACAGATACATCTGTGTTTGAGTTTATGATTTGGTTCAAAACACGATGGAATAAACTTTCCTCGATAAGAAAAAAATCTGAAACAAAGTCGACTTAGTTTATTTTTTTTTCATTTTTTGCTCTAATGAAAGCTCGTAACAACCTGGAAATTGCATGTACTGAAAGGCAATTTTATTCAACATTCTTTTATTTGGATAGATTTTTGATAGTGAATAGTGTCGTTTTTTAGTGAAATTAAAAGCGTAAAAAGGACGCGAGAATTTTGGCGCGCCGCGTTCAGTGCCGCGCCAGGCGTCATCGAGGTTGGACCTATGCTCGTTTTTGTCGTTGCACTCCCCCCGCGGGCGTCCTGACTCTAGCATGGCGTCGCTATAACTTGGCGGGGGCTGAGGGAGTGTTTTGTTGCCTACGCGACTCGGATAACCGCCCGTTAAGTTATTTCAAACGGCTTACACTCACGATTATGTTTATCGGTCGAGACGAACCGATCGATCGTCACGACCGATAAACCTAATAGTGAGTGTAAGAACTTTTAAAACGATGTCATTATTAGTATCTTACAAAGTTAATAGTACGGAACCCTCAGTACAAAAGCTATTCTCGAACTGAGTCCATTTGTTTTATTTATCTCTGTTTGACGTTTGTGAAGGATTCAACACAAAGATTTTGTTTTCGTTTATGATTTAGGTTCCAAATGTCAGGAGACAGCGTCGATCACGAGGGACGTGAATAGGGCCTGTTTGACTTGGATAAAACCTGTTTATTCACTTGGGGACAAAATTTGAGAAACAAATGTCGACGTGGACGTTTGCTTTTTCAGGAGGCTTTTCACTGAATACCCCAATCTCGTAGCGCGTTATTTTTACACGCCTGCCCAAAATTCATGTATTATATTTATCATCATCATCATCATCGTCAGCCTATCATGTTCTCACTGCTGGGACACGAGCCTTCTCTTAAGTGCCTCTTATACCAAATTTAACGGTTTTATATCAATTTCTTTCAGTTCAATTACAATATTTGACCTGAAAAAATACATGTTACAGATACATCTGTGTTTGGGTTTATGATTTGGTTCAAAACACGATGGAATAAACTTTCTTGGACTGAACTGAAAAAACTGAAACTAAGTGGACTTAGTTTATTTTTTTCATTTTATGAAAGCTCGTAACAACCTGGAAATTGCATGAACTGAAAGGCAATTTTATTAAAAAAAAAATTATTTGGATAGATTTTTGATAGTGAATAGTGTCGTTTTTTAGTGAAATTAGAAGCGTAAAAAGGACGCGAGAATTTTGGTGCGCCGCGTTCAGTGCCGCGCCAGGCGTCATCGAGGTCGGACCTATGCTCGTTTTTGTCGTTGCACTCCCCCCGCGGGCGTCCTGACTCTAGCATGGCGTCGCTATAACTTGGCGGGGGCTGAGGGAGCGTTTGTTGCCTACGCGACTCGGATAACCGCCCGTTAAAGAGAGAGAGAGAGAGAGGATGGGCCATACATGCATGTATGTAGGTACAATAAAATATCCTTTATTCTACAATAGTTCCTGAAAGCTTGGACCAATTTTGATGGTAGGTATTCATTAGAATCCTTGCAGTAGGTATCCCAAGTGCTACAGGGCTATTAAAAACAAGGTTCTATAAAAAACCGGACAAGTACAAGTAGGACTCGTGCTCTGAGGGTTCCGTTGGAAGGAACCCTCAGAGCGCGAGTTCAAAAAAAAAACTAACTGAAGTTGAAATACTGAAAGACAAACTTAACTTTGTAGTTGACAATAAGGTTCTTCCACAAAATGTAAGTTTGTAGTAGCAAAATAATTATTTTAAAATGATATTACTTCAAATTTGTGACTTTCGGATTTATTCCTATATATGTGCTATGAGACCTTGCCTTTTGCCAAATTTCATGATTCTAAATCAACGGGAAGTACCCTATAGGTTTTGATTCCCCTGCGAAATCGCAAAATATGCGACATAAACGTTCATATCTTTTGATTGCGTTGATTTACAACTTAAATTTTTTTACAGCCGAAAGAAACTGTATACTCACGTATTTAGTATAAATTTCAACTTGATACCTTTCCGTGTTCTTGAGAAAAAGGGTCTTGACAGACGGACAGACAGACAGACCGACGGACAGACAGACGGACAACGAAGTGATCCTATAAGGGTTCCATTTTTTCCTTTTGAGGTACGGAACCCTAAAAATACCATCTCTTATTCAAATTATGTTTTTTTATTTGTATATGACGAATTTCTAGTGTAGTTCCGCTTCTACGTCGCTTCGAGTACAAAATTGATATTGGGATGATAATATATAAAAAAAATATTTCCGCAAAGTAACGCCTGATTCAATCAACTATTTATGATTTTTCCTTTTTGTAAAAAAGAGCAGCAATCAATCTTGCAGTCTACTTGATGGTGAGCAGAAACCGCCCCCTATATATGGACACCTGTAACACTAGCGGTGTTGACGATGCTTTGCCAGTCCAGAGAGGTAGTTGTATACACCCTTTTTAAAACGCTTTATGTTGAAGCTTCAGCAGGAAGACCTTTGTGGGATGGACAATATGGACATTCCAAACCTTGCAGGTCCGCAGACGAATGCAGCGGAAAAATCGGACGGCGTGGGATTTCCAGCTTTGCAAAATGTGGGGTCAGCTTTTTGATAGTATCGGGATTTGTGGTAGCGGAACTCCGATGCAGGAATGAGATCAAAAATCTCTTCAGCGCTTTCCTCCAAAAGCAAGCGATAGAAAATACACAGGGAACAGTCTCTTCGGAGGCTAAGTGGGTCTAGCTTGTTAGTTAACTTAGGATCGTCAGTTCTAGTGGCTCGCCATTGTAAGTACCTACACTTTTTCCTGGGAAATAAATGTATTTTTTTTAATCGAAGTTATAAACTGGACACAGGCACATTATTCCCGTGAAAATTAATGCAAAAGAAAATTGGTAAATCGCAAGCAAAACGGCAAGGCGTAAACTTGTTTTATTTTGTGAATCAACAAGTGAAATCTTTACAAAGGTAATACGCATGACATAGAGAAACGGAAGGTTAGAAAATATTACCAAGAAAGTGGTGCCTATGTCGTAGCCAGATCGTAAAATTATTCACATCGTCGAATGCTTGTAGTTTGTTGTCTTTTGGTAACCCATCTGTTTATTTGCCACCTATGGTATAACAATGCTTAACGTTTCTCAATTTGGCCTTATCATATCATGCACGATAAAATCCGAAACGTGGATATTCGCCAAAGAACCAGAGTCACCGACATAGCTGTTAAAATTTGCAAGTTGAAGTGGCAATGGGCAGGTCACATCGCTCGAAGAACCGATAACCGATGGAGAAGAAAGGTTCTGGACCACGAACCGGAAGACGCAGCGTAGGTAGACCTCCCACTAGATGGACCGACGACATAGTGAGAGTCGCTGGCATCCAGTGGATGCAAAAGGCAGGCTGTCGTTCAGTGTGGAGGTTAAAGGGGGAGGCCTATGTTCAGCAGTGGACGTCTTCTGGCTGATGACGATGATATCATGCAGAGTTGTAGGGTCTTCGTTTGAAATAGGTCTTATAGATTGGTCTTATATTTATATATTTCAGGAAAACTTCACAATTTAATAAACACAACTGGAAGACAATTAATATAGAACATTCTTAGTTTTTTTTAAATCTAATAAGTGTAAAAATATATAATTATTATCAATGTAAAAAACCGACTTCACAAGATTCGACACATTTTGGACACACACGGTCATCTGACCCCAAACTAAGCAAAGCTTGTGATATGGCTGCCAGAGACTGATATATATACATATATAAGTTTAAATACATACTTAAATAGATATTAACACCCAGATATAGAACAAACACAAATGTTCATCACACAAATGTTTGTCCTAGGTGGGAATCGAACCCACGCCCCCAAGCTCAGAAGGCAGGTTCACTACCAACTCGACCAACGGGCTATCAAATATACATTGGTAACATAATGCAATTTGGGTTTCTCGGTTCTTCGCGTAACATATTTTTTCCAGTTATTTTGTTTTAAAAGCCTTACTATTGAACCAATTTTAATTAAATTTCTATAGGACTAATCTAAAAGTATATACTTTTAATAGAAAAAAGATTTTTTAGATGATATCATAAATAAATGACGGAGTACAAACGGGGGTGTAACAAACAATTAAAAACATATTGAGAACTAGCTGCGCCCCGCGGTTTCACCCGCGTAGTGATGAAAAATTATGATGGTGATGATGATGATGAGAAGTAGCCTATGTCACTATGGCTCTTGAACTATAATGCAAAAAATCAGGTCGATCCGTTGTTCCGTTGCAGCGTGAAAGAAAAAAAAATACAAAAAAAACAACAAAAATATTTATTTGTCTCATAATAACCTATAAACAATACAAAGAGGAACAAACAAATCAACAAACTAACAAACAAACACACTTTTGCATTTATAACATTAGTATGATACCTTCCTTTTTTAAAGTCGTTTAAAAATTAATTAAAGTGGGCCAACGTAATTTCAAGCTACTTGGATAGAATACGACCAAAAACTTTGCTAAAAATAATAAAAACCCACAGTGTCAACAATCCGACCATAAATGAAAGATTGTTTACAAAAGTTTTGACCCACAAAGTTTAGAGCACACTGCTTCTTGTATTATAATTTATTCAATGACTACAGATATTTTTAGCTTAAAAAAAGTACATATCAAAACGAATCAGAGAAAAACTAACGATATTTGTTAGTTTGTTTATCTTTGCATCAGAGCAACGTTTTATTTTATATTAATAAAGATATTTAGAGGGCCGTATAGTGACATACAATACATTTTACCTGGAAAATAAGTACCTACGCTTCCAGAAGAAATTTAGCTAACGCAAATTTATAAATGAATGAATCGGGGCGTAGCTATATTCAAAATGTATTTTTTTTACTCCCAAAATTTTATGTGCAAAAAATTAAATGGTAGATCTACACTAATATAATAATCATAAAGAGGTGAAGTTTAAGAATGCATGTTTTTAGGGATTATCTTCGGAATTATTGAACGTTTTCTAAAGCTTATTTCACTGACAGAAAACTACACTATCTCTAAGTGATATAGGGCTATGCTTAGTTTGGAACACAGGCAAAACGAATGCAAATCTTAGGGAGCAATAAAGGAAAAAATCGAACAAGTATTTTTGCATAATGTGTATAGTTACTATAATACTAATCGATTTATATAAAAACACAAAATAACTGTAGATACTTATTTTAGTAGATAGAAAAAAATTTGCCCACTTTTTTTTAAAGATCCTATATATCAGAATCTTAAAAGATCCTTTTATAAAATCAAACTGACTTACCGTTGTTCGTCTATCTTCAAACAGCAGAGTGTGTTTATCTAACAACCTCCAAGCAGGCATGCGCGCGCGCAACTGGACACAACTCCACTGCGCAGCATCCCTCGGACGTTGACCTTCTCCTTGCCTTCTATAGAGCTGCTCTAACCACTTTGTTTTAGTTTAGCTAGGTATTTATTTAGTAAGTTTAGCCTATAGTTTATCGAGCAAGTCTCGAGCAACAGGTAGCTGTTGCTCGATACTTTTGAAACGACGCTTGAAGCGAGAAACGAGAAACTTCAAGCGCTTAGACTTTTATTATAAACTTTCAAGTACCTATTTTGCCCTTGTTAATTCGGCTCTTTCACACAAACCTTTCTTAGGGGCCCTGTACATGGACACTCCATAAAAACCTACCTGCCTCAGCTTTAAAATTTGCTTCAAATTTCAGCTTCGTGTGCTAAGTCAAGTAGTTTTCGAGATACAATTGTATGATTATTAACGGTATATTTACCGTTATAAAGTTATTTATACCGTGATAAGGTTATACCGTAGTTAGTTTTAAATAAAGTTTTCGAGATTTCGTGATGAGTGAGTGGTATTTCGGTTTTATTGTCGGAGCAAAGAGAGGTATCAGATTCTATCAGACAAGTCAGCGTTTCAATGTCTTTGTATATTTGTTCGACAATAACTTGCGTATCGTTAATCCGATCTCAACAAAAATGTGCAGGCAAGTTCGTCATTCCAGTATTTTTTTAAATTTGTATATTTATATATATATATATATATATATATATATATATATATATATATATATATATCAATAAAAAATATACAAATTATGTTAAATATATATATGTTTAATATAATTATATTATTAATTGACAAAAAAAACACATAATTATGTCAGTTATCAATAATTATTAAAATTTCAATTTCACAAATGTATACTTATTTGATAAAATTTTATTTTTATTTGGCCCTCAGTCCTGAACTCATTGAAGTCATAGAACGTTTCCACGATGAGCCAGCGCTTGAGTCTGCTTTTAAAGCAGCTCATACTTGGAGCAGCTTGGAGCTGCTGATCGAGTTTAGAGAAATATGTTGCGCCGGCGCGCACTGGAGCTCTTCCCCACAAGAATTTTCTTATGTGATGGGAATACTCTAGCACACGGAGCTCACCACGTCGCCATCTTCGTTTTAATCATACGTGAATTATAATTCCCGTATAATGTGAAAAAAAAAACAATTTAGAATACATTATCATCAGCCTCTAACTGTCCACTGCTGGACATAGGCCTCTCCCAATGCACGCCACTGAGTTCGGTCGGCGGTTCCTTGCATCCAGTTTTTACCCGCCGTTTTTCGCAGGTCGTCACTACGAAGCTAGAGTCAGTGGTTTTGATTTTCAGTGGCTTACGGTAACCCGAGGATGATAGCACCTCCCACCTCGCTGTTGCCATGAAGCCACCTTGACCAGGAATAGCGAGGCTGCCGGGAACTAGGGGCCGTTTTTTGGTTGTACTGTGCACTGGAGGTATATACCCATAATCCCCACGCTGGGCAGACGTGTTGGCGATCAATATAGAATAACTAGATGACCTGACAGACGTTGTCCTGTCATAGAACTGTCAAACACGCAAAGTTAAAATTGTAAATATTATTTTTTTACACCTTTTTTTTTTTATTCAGTTTTTTTTTTGGTACTTATATAGTATTCTACAATTCAGTCCCATTGTTTATTCTAAACTAGAGGACGCATACTTAATACATAAAAAACAGACAACAAACAAACACAGGGTCGATGGTCACTTGAGGTGACTCACACATCCGAACAGCTCCCTTTTTACACCTTAAAAAATAGGGATCCTTATTAAAACTCTAATAATGTTTACACCTTGGGTTACATTATTAGAGTTTTAGTAAGTATCCCTATTTTTTTTTAAATATAATGTAGCTATGTTACCCGGGTATAGTGTAGCTTCCCAACAGTGAAATAATTTTTCAAATCGGTTCAGTAGTTTCGGAGCCTATTCCATGCAAACAAACAAACAAACAATCAAATCTTTCCTCTTTATAATATTAGTTTAGATTATTGGTTTTAACGACTCTGTAGAGTAACCAATCAGGACAAACAGTGTAGCGTTAGTTCATCGACATCATCAGGTAATATATTAGTATTCAGGTAAAATTTACTCCTCTCTGTATTTTAGGAGCTCACACACACAAATATACATTCTGATACACATACATACATCTTACACTTATGTATAAAATCGAGTGTTTGTATTCAATAAGTGTTGGGCAAAAAATGTGCAGACTTTCTTCGATAAGTATGATACGCTATGTTGGTCATAATCATCATCATCATCTGGATCACTGCTGACCCATAAACTACTATAATATAACTACTATATTTACTAAATGTTTGCCTCGAACTGAGACCCTGCGACCCTTACGCAACCCTTTTACCTCACATCACATCATCAGCCATTAAATGTCCACTGCTGAACAAAGCTTCCATCTTAGAGAGGGGTGTTGCCATAATCCCCACGCTTGGCAGGCGGCTTGGGGATCGCAGTACGTTCACCGTGTACTAACAGAACGCTGCTGCCCATCCTTCGGTGGTTCTCATTAATTAATGATAATCCTTTTACATATTTTACCCATATTTAAATTTAAAAAGTCTTATTGAAATTAATTACTTGTCTAAAAAAATTCATGGATATAGACTCAACGCGAACGCGCTGACTTATATGCGAGTTAACGTCGAAGAAATATACAAACATACATACATAATTGAAACTTTGACTTGTATGTTGTTATGTTTATTAGAATCCGAGACCTCTCTTCCCTCTCACACCCTGTGTTATCATAGATCTCCGTCAAGATAGACACACGGCCTTACGGACAACAGCTATTGCGGCACCTAATCCGATCAGTTGGAAAATTACGCGAACGTGAACTTTATCGGGCCCAGATATGGTTTGCGGTCTTGTGATTTTCAAACTGAGCGGATTAGGTGCTGCAATTAGCTGTTGTCCGAAAGGCCCCTGGCAGTTTAAATAAATTTCCTTCGAAGTTCATATTTCGCGGCGATTCCTGATGTTTTGGAATTCTTCCGAGACAAATCCAGAAAATGCCGGACTCAGTGCCGGTTTTAGGACTACCAGCGCCCTGGCCGAGACTTCTCTACGGCGCACCTCCTACATAAAATCTATAGATGTATACATTTTTATATACCTGCGGCGCTCCTTTGTAGGCGTCTATGGCGCCCCTTTTTATCTGGCGCCCTGGGCGGTCGCCCAACGAGGCCCTGCCCTAACGCCGGTACTGGCCGGACGTATAGACTACCACTTAGTTGCTCTCGAGACGTCCTAATAGTTACAAAAAGTTGTCGTAATCGCGAGATCTATATTTATAAAGATCTATGGTTAATATGATGACAATGATGATTGCCTCCACCCGATGGCCTGATATGGGTTAGCAAAAATTTTTTTTTTTTTTTTTTTTTTTTTTTTTTTTTTTTTTTTTTTTTTTTGGGCTAGCACCTTTTTTAACTAAACAAAATACAAGCTAAAACTAAAACTACAAATACAGTTAAAATAACTTGAACAATACTTATTAGGTTAACGCAATTATAGAAATCAATTAAGTGGGCACATGGGCAGCGTTTTCTCCATACAAACGTATTCTCATGTTTTCTCCCTGGATACTGATAATATCCAGATATAATATGATATACTGATAATAATTATGACTGGATAATACCGATAGAACTGTATTTTTTTTAAATTAAATTTATCTCCTCTATTTTCATGCTTATAATATTTTAAGTAAGTAAGTAAGTAAATCTTTATTTCTAAAAGCTGTGTAATCTTAATTTAATTTTAATACAAACTACTAAGACTTAATATTAAAAAGTGAGAAATTTCCAAAAAATTTAAAAATATTTAAGATTACTTTAACTAGGGCCCCTAGGCACTAGGCTCATATCATATCATTTATTTTTTCTTATAAGTTAACTACTATAAGAAATATGAGCCTTTACATATCCCAAAAAATTTTTTTTTTACCGCCATTTTCAGATGTCTATCAAACTGACGAGTTTATAAAACATAAATAAATGACAGAAGCATAGTTCAATCCTTTTCACAACTATTAATTAAAAAAATAATGATATCAGCCTTTTTTTTTTTTTTTTTTTTTTTTCGAGGGGGAAATCTTCCAAAGATACCCGGCTGCATTGGGGTGCAGCCAGGTTATGTGGGATTATACCCACTAAAACCCCCTCGGTGACCAGCCTTAGTGCTTGTCAAAAGGGCTCCGAGATCTCTAGAAGAACGCACCGGAGCCCTCGGCACTGCGCTACGGGTCCTCCCGAGACAACTGCGTTGTCTCAGCCCCTCCGCCCACGACAACGTTGGTCACACAACGTTGTCGTTCTGTCCCTGGGCACGCTTAAGTGGATGGTCAGAGCCCCAACTTTGACCATCCCGAGCCCGGAGGTCCCCTTTTAGTAGCCTCTTACTACAGGCAGGGGTTACCGGTGCCGTATTCTATTGCCCCGGCGCCAGGGCTAAATGATATCAGCCTAGTTTTGAATGAGGAAACAGAAAAATACGAGACGATGATTTTGTCTACTTTTCGTAGGTATAATCGATCCGAGCTGCAGTTGTCCCTATTGCGCTCTACGGGGAGAGGCTTGAGGTCAGGGGACAGCAATAGATTTGCTAAATACCTACTCATCAAATTTCTTGGCCGTGGTATGCCCTCTTAAGGTTTCTGTTTCCATCATAGATACTATGCTCGGTCCAAACATTTTTGTTTTCGCTGACAGCTGCAATAATGTTGTAATATTCCATTGAAGTAGGTATATCGGGTACCGGGTATCAGGACAGGGTGAGGAGCGATGGTGGCAGAGTGATAGCATGTGCGCTTTACAATCTGACGGCACCCGGTTCGATCCTCGGCACTAATTACTTATTTAGTACCTAAATAAATTATGTGTAGTTTTCAATGCCATCGCTCTAAATTGGTCGATTTCAATCGTAATTTGGGATTGGGATCGAAAACATGCCATTTTGGTACTCTTGAATTCTAAACTAGCGCACGAACCGATAATGGTGGAATTTTATGGAACTAAATAAAATCGACTCAACTCGACGCTTTCGGTACCTACTCTAGACGCGATTGAAAAGTACCAAATGGCATGTTTTCAATCCCAATCCCAAATTACGATTGAAATCGAGTGTCAAGAGTAAGCCCACAGCGCTGGGCCAGCATGGTGGATTAGGGCCCATCCTCTTTCTTTGATAGGTCTGTGTCCCAACAGTGGGAACAAGCAAGGCTGATAATTAATGATATCGGGTTAGGGACGGTCAGGGACGGGGATCATCAAAAACATTGGGAAAAAATAAACGTAATAAGGAAAACTTAATTTATTATGTTAATAAATAAAAGACAAAACAAACTTAATTAGGTTGACATGACACAGCAATGCAAAAGAGTGACGAGAGACGGTATCTTTGACGAAAGGACAGAAAGAGTGGTATCTTATTTAAAAACATTGTTTCTGGCCTGTCCACAAACACAGTGATTCTGGCTCAACGCATAAGCATTGGTAATGCCGCCAGCATGCTGGGTACGCTGCCAACTGGTAGTGGGCTTGATCATTTGGATTGTCTTTAGACCTTCAACAGTCTATGGGCAGGTAAGTGTATTTGTAGTGTTAGTTTTTAGCTTGTATTTTCTTAAGTTAATAAAGGCACTTGCCATAGTAAAAAAAAACAGGAATGAAAGATTGATGTCATAATTTAATTCAAACCCATTCTTTCTGTCCATTCCAACGATTTCATTATTTTATCTAAGGCACCTTTCTTTTTGTTCTGTCCACAAACACATCTACAAAAACAAGACCGAAAGAATAATGTCTTAATTTTATTAAAAACATATTTATTTCTGTCTTATCCACAAATACTGGACATCCACAAAAACAGACCGGAAAAAAATTATGTCTTATGTAAATAAATAGAAATAAATATTCGGGACATTTTTGCACACACGGTCATCTGACCCCAAACTAAGCAAAGCTTGTGATATGGCTGCCAGAGACTGATGACCGACCGAACATACATATAAATACATACTTAATTAGATATTAACACCCAGATAAAGAACAAACACAAACGCTCATCACATGAATGCTTGTTCTAGGTAGGAATCGAACCCACGCCCCCAAGCGCAGAAGCCAGGTTCACTACCAACTGGTAAACGGGCTATGCTCATGATTCTCTCTGTCCTCGGGGGTTAGACAAGACCTAATTGAATAAGACCACATTGACAATGTCTTGAGAGATGTCGTCTCAAACTAATGTCATTTACATACAATTTCATCTTTCCGCAGGCGTTAACGCTAACAAAAAGTGGGTCTTGTCTAACCCCCCATGTGCTTATTACAGCTCACACAAGGTCTTCTCTGCTTGATCTCTCTAACGGATCACTAATTTCTATGTTAATAAATACCAACAAATAAATCTAATCATTAAAGTCTTTAACGTCGTGTTGAAACACGTCGTGGTCATATTCGTAGTCATCAAAACTTTCATCGCTGTGATAATTTTTATGAAATTTATGATGAAAATCTACGTCTTCACTATCTCCATTACTTCTGTGAAATTTATCGTAAAACGATTCTTCTTTATCCTTTTTCTTGTCGTTTTTGGTAAAGTAGTTATGCAAACCATCTACTACGCCTCTTTTAAGATTATTAACATAGTCTTTTATACCTGTAAACAGCTTTGTGATACCACCTTGTTTTTTTTCTTCAGTATCTTTGTTAAAATGGACGTAAGTAAAAGAAATCCCTTTTACTTGATTGTTTTCGTCACCTGTATCATTTTTGGTGATCTTATTGACACTTATAGTAGAGTTAGCAACGTTTAAAGGTTTGAAAAGTCCAAAGTTAGTAGCAATTGGTGACAAAGTTCTGTCGTCTGGTATGTCTATAACGTTTTCTGTCACTTGGTAGCTGCTTGATGGTTTGGGGGATAAGAACCCAAATTGGTCTGAAGTAGTGCTTGAAGGTTTGATGGTGGAACTTGAAGAAGAGCTTGATATGATGCTTGACAGATTGACGGTAGAGCTTATAGTGATGCTTGATGAGTTGATAGCGGAGTTTGAAGAAGCTGCGAGAATTAATAAAGCCTGGAAAGACATACAAAGCGTTAGAGATAAATCTTGAGCTTATGCATTTTTACTGCCTGTACTCGTACCAATAAGCCCATTAAATATTTTATGATACCCATAAAAATTCAATCACAATTTTATTATTTTACTGCTACAGATCCTTCAAATTTTAAAGCAGTCTGGATTCTTCAATTGGTACATGAGGAAAAATTTACAAAAATAAATACTAATTCACTAATTCAATTTTTGTCAACAAGAATATTATGTTCTTGAATTGAGAAAAAACACAAATGTTCTTTAAATAAGCCGGCCAAGTGCGAGTCGGGCTGCACACTTTAGGGTTCCGTTCCACTACAAAATTCAATAAAGAAATTACCAGTTCTAACTTGGTAATGAACAGAAATTTGTCACCGACTCGTTTTGGCCATTATTTATTATTTTTGTTATACTTTAGAGGCTGTACTATAATCATGTTAGGTTTGACGCTTGTACGTATTACCGTTTTTACGTTTAAGCTAATACATAAATACGTTAAAAAATACGTTCGTTGTATAAGGACGTTTTTACCTTTCGTTTTTACTTTTGACTTTTTTATTGTTTGTTAGTCAATCCGCCGTAACATTACATATCCTGTGAAAATTTCAACTGGCTATCTATTACGGTTCGAAAGATACAGCTGTTAATAGGTAGGACAGACAGACAGACAGATAGACAGACATCGTAGGCATAGTAATAGGGTCCCACTTTTACCCTTTGGGTACGGAACCTAAAAAGTCCACAGCGAAATAATATGTGGAACAGTTGATTTTATTTTCGCAGTTTCAAAGTGGGACCCATAGTCAAAGTTGTTCAAATTGATAATTTTCAGCATAGTACCTCGTTGATAGTACCCTTTGTCCATGTAACTTTGTTTAAATAGCAGTGACGTAAGCGTAACTTACCAGACAAACGTCAATAATTCTCCCGCCCATCTTCAATGACTAAAATCACTAAACACTCTACCACGACGATGTTTTCAATTAAACTGAAACAATTTCGACAACAATTATATTACAACAAAAAACAATGCGGGCGATTATCAACAAACCAAAGATTAATCGATTCGTTTCACTTTTTATGTAGGTAAATGTTTTAGAGGTGATAAAGCTTGTCCGGAAAGTCTACAGACGTAATTTACGAAGTGTCTGCAATTTTATAAATCTCTAATTTGGGTGTTTTATTTTAGATATTTCTTTCTTTTTCTCTTAAGGGTTTTGGCGTCCCACGTCTTGTGCATTTGCCAGTGTCAAATATGAAAGCCAATGGCCTCGTCGCCAGAAGGATTTGCGTAGTGAAACACAATCGAGCGGTATAAAGGCTGATTTATTTCCAAACATGAGGGCGGACGAATGTTTTAGGATTACCCACAAATACCCAAAAGTTATCATCATCATTACAGCCTTAGGAAGTCCACTGCTGGACATAGGCCTCTCCCGTCGATCTCCAAATTCTTCCGGTTGGTTCCAGCTTATTCGGTTTCTTTTGCGGTCAATTTTGTGGGTAGACGTCTTGAACAATGCTTTGTGCAAGGTTTGGATTAAGAAATTTAAAAGGTTTTTTTCTATAGGTACACCTACTCGTTTTTAAGTTTATCATATAATTAGTTTTTTTACTTTAATAGTTGCCTGGAAGAGATCACTTTTAGCGATAGGGCCGTAAGTGTTTTCTGTTTGTTAATTTTTTTTCTGGTGTACACAACAAAGAGTTTCTATCTATAAATCATAGTTCGCTGATTATTTTTGTACCAAAGCATTAAAGAAGCTTATTTAATTAGTTAGGATTTTATTTGTTTTACATAATTATGTACATACTTTTTTCGGCTACTTATGTTATTGCAAAATAAACAACACTACAAAACAAAATAAAACAACAATATTCACTTCTCTGATCACGTCTATTCACATGCCGTACAAATGTATCTCAATTATCAAACGTAAAAACGAAATTAAAGAAGTATCAAAGGTTTTTGGTGTCACTAGTAAGGAAATAAGAGTGGTAGCTACAGACGTTCGTATTTATAGGCGACCAGTGAATCAGAACATGCCTTTGTTGCAGTGCAGTAAATAGTCAGGGAAAGACGGTGATTCACTGTAAACCGGATGGTGAAATATTTGTAGCATGTTTAAGGAATTCAGGATACAGCCTAGGTTGTTTTGAGGGGAAAATTATCAACTTAGTAGTTTTACGCATTTTATCCTCTTCATCATCATCATAGTCAGCCTTTTAACAGTCCACTGCTGGACTTTTAGCCTACCCCGAAAGGGTGATTGGGCCATTTATCCTCTTAATGTTTCCAATATCATTTTCGTAAATACCAAAAAAAACGGTCAAGTACGAGTAGGACTCGTGCTCTGAGGGTTCCGTTGGAAGGAGCCCTCAGAGCGCGAGTCCAAAAAAAAAGGAACTAAAGTTGATATATTGAAAGACAAACTTAACTTTGTAGTTGACAATAAGCTTCTTCCATACTTAACAACTAGAAAATTTAAGTTTGTAATTTGAAAACAATATTTTTATATGATATAATTTCAAATTAACAACTTTCAGATTTATTCCTTAATATGTGCTGTAAGACCTTGCCTCTTGCCAAAATTAATGATTCTAGGTCAACGGGAAGTACCCTATAGGTTTTGATTCCCCTGTGAAATCGCAAAATATGCGACATAAACATTCATATCTTTTGATTAAATTATATCATATAAAAATATTGTTTTCAAATTACAAACTTAAATTTTCTAGTTGTTAAGTATGGAAGAAGCTTATTGTCAACTACAAAGTTAAGTTTGTCTTTCAATATATCAACTTCAGTTCCTTTTTTTTGGACTCGCGCTCTGAGGGTTCTGTCCAACGGGGTTCCGTTGGACAGAACAGAGCACGAGTCCTACTCGTACTTGTCCGGTTTTTTTTATAAGTATGACGTCTCTATTTATAAAACCTCATTGGTACAATCCGACAAAGAAATATACCAAAGTAAGTTTGTGTATTTGACCCTAGCCCAAGCCACGTAAGTACGGTCAGCAAAGTAAATAGATTAATAAAATCACGAGAATTATCCTCAAACTCTATGCTAACCAAACAGTAGCAGCATTTTATACTTTAATGAAAAGGAACAGAGCAGAAAATGGTTTTAACGTCAGAGACAAATAGAATTAAGTGTCGGTTCTAGCGGCTAAGTAAACGTAATCAGTTTACGATGTGCCCTTTTCTACCTTCGACCAAAATTAAATGAATGGACGGGCCATAATGGTTTGCCATTTATGCTTATTGCATTTTTCGAACCATTTGAATTAGTAGCTGCTTTTAAAGAATAAGAGGTCGTAATCGTGTTGGCTGCTAACTACACAAAAAAAGTCATCTTAATTTAGTCGGATTATTGGCAGCCAAAGTTGGCTGCCAACTTCACACCGGTTTGAACTTGCTCAGTAAAAACGAGGCAAAACGTTGGACATATACTTCAACTCCTAATTATAACATTATTTTGTAACAAATGTACTGTACATGACAGTAAATTTGTTACAAACAATAGATAGCGGTTTTTTGATGTGCATTTACACTTCGGGAAAGTACACGAAGGCATCATTTTATCAGATGTTTCGTTAACATGTAACAATAGACGCGTGTCGCACATCCTACGGCTAGAGACCGACTGAAACGAAGTGAGCGCCGGCGCTCTCAAAATCTTCAAAAAAATCACTTCTTCTGGGCCCGTCCATTCATTTTATTTTGTTGAAGTTTTCTACTGCATTTATGTTGTTCAAATATACCTACATTTTTTTACTATGCCATCGTACGAGAACTGGTAGTGAACGTTACCGACTGAGGAGAATAGAAAAAGCTAGTTTTTACAAGACAATCCAAATGCTCAAGCCCACTACCAGTTGGCAGCGTACCCAGCATGCTGGCGGCATATTTGTCTGATCTCAGTGCAAGTACCGTTCTTTATTGATAGTCAAATTCGATAAAATGCAATAGAATCGATCAGAGCGAGTACAGATTAAATGGCATTTTATAGAATTTGACGTACTCAACTGTCAAATTTGACTATCGACAAAGAAAGTTACTTGCACTCACAGATATACACATCTGTGCTTGCACTCTTGCACTACTGAGGCGGTGACTTTTCCTCTTCAAATTGGCAGGTGAAACACTGTACATGTCTAAAACGCCTTTTAATTTCACCAAGCAACCTCCCTAAGAATTCTTATCACCTCGACAATATCAGGAATAGCTTAGAACATTTCATAAAACAAATATGTATAATTTCTCCTTTTAATTAGTATCATATTTATTTTTTATTGAGATAGTGCGAATTACCTTATTAGTATTATGTATTTATGTTATGGTTTGTTTATATTAAATTTTAGTTTGTTATGTATTATGTGTTGTTGTTCCTATATTATTATTCAATTTGTCGTGTACTGTTGGGTGTAATGTTGGCCATGGGTGATGTCACCGGCGGCTCCAACGGAAGACCAGCGCTGGTTGTTCGCAACCAGCATTATGCTGAGTTGGAACCGGTTTGTGGAGGAAAACAATTTGTAATGTGTGTATTTATTTCTATTAATTCTTAAAAATGTTTTATTTTCTTCCATAAAAAAAAAATTGTCTATTGTCTATTATAAATATGTACAAAAAATATGTGTAAAAATGCTTATTCCATTAAAATTTCCCATTTTTTCCAGTGACATAAGGTAGGTCGGCCAATTCGGCGGAGAAGCACAAGCGGCGTAAATACCTAATAATTATGGTAACCTCGGCAGTGGTTAGACATATAAACCGTTTGGGGTCGAGACATTGGGCCCTTGGGGACCGGGTGATCACCACATTATCAAAAAAAAAAACAGAGCTCCTGGGGTGGCCAAAATGCTGGCGTGTTTCTGGCTCAGTGCATAACCATTGCCATTCAGCGTGGTAATGCCGCCAGCATCCTGGGTACGCTGCCAACTGGCAGTGGGATTGAGCATTTAGTTTCTCTTAAAGGTACGGACAGACGTGCTCATTACTAGCACAAAAGCATGCTTTTATTGAGCAAGTGCTCATTAGTAGCACGTGTGTAATGTAATGAGCATGCTTATTTAGAGCGTGCTCGAAAATCAAACGTCGTTTGATTTTTGAGCATACTACCTGTGGCGCGGGTAGGGGGGGGGGGCGTGATCCGAACACGTCTGAACATGTTTGCTCTTGCTTTGAGCATGCCTATTTAGGAGTATGCTTTAAAACAAGCATGCTTATTTCTGGCAAATGTGAATAGTTTGCAGAGCATGCTAATTTTAAGCAAGCTTATTAGCATGCTTTTTTTGAGCACGTCTGTCAGTACGATCTCTTTAGATCAACAGGCTATGGGTAGTCTAGCTGCTTTTGTATAATAGGCCAAGTTAATTATGTTTTTAGTATTAGTTAGCTTGTATATTGTTTACTTAATAAAGGCACTTGCTTCTTAAATACCATAGTTTACGTAGTACATTTAAAAAGTCTTGTAAGTATGAGAAATATTCCATGCAAAGTTATTTAAATACCCTCTCTCAGTATAATGTTATCTATTCTGGGGCGGGATCACATTAATGCACATCAGCTCGGATTATGTCTCGGAACAGCAAGGAAACAGGAATCGTAAGCTTGTAAATAACTAAAGTCCTGCCAAAACATCAGTGAAACTACACTAATGAGCTATCACAAATACAATCACAAACGGTTCTCACTTCGTACCATAATTATAGCGAATCGTGTTCATTGCCTTTTTATATTTTCATATTTAGCTAGCGGTCCGCCCCAGCTTCGCACGGGTATAGATTATAGCCTATGTTACCCGGGGATAGTGTAGCTTCCTAACTGTGAAAGAATTTTTCAAATCGGTTCAGTAGTTTCAGAGCCTATTCAATGCAAACAAACAAACAATCAAATCTTTCCTCTTTATAATATTATAGTATAGATAATAGCGCAATAAACGCAAGCACGTTTGACCGCCAACTCGCCTGATGCGGTATACGATGGAGCACGCTTGCCTAGAAGAAACCGATACACCCATGATTTGAAGACACCCAGATTGTAACTATCGGGGAAACCCCATTGAGGTAGCGCGTTCCACAGACTAGCAGTTCTCACAATAAAAGTGGAATCAAGGCGCTTTGTACGGATTTTCTAAAGAACAAGGTGAACCATGTAGATTTAGATGAGGCTGTTAAAATACATGGCTAAATGGATATATGTATGCCCGGAACGATGGTGGCCGAGCAGTAGCATGTAGGCTTTACAATCTGACGGCACCCGGTTCGATACTCGGCCCTGCACCAAGAATTATTAGTACTTATGTGCAGTTTTGATACCATCGCACAACAACGGTGAAAAACATCGTAAGGAAACCGGTATGACTAAGAAACTTAAAAATTCAATGACATTCACCAACATCCACTGGGCCAGCATGATGGATTAGCGCCCATCCTCTCTCTCTCTCTCTCTCTATCTCTCTCTCTTAAGGAGAAGACTATTGTCCCAGTAGTGGGAAGGGGGCGTCCATAAATTACGTGAGGTGTTTTTTTAGTTTTCTACCCCTCCCTCCCCCCCTGGTGAGATGTCGTGAGATTTTATTCAACCCCCTCCCCCATCCCCCAATCTCACGTGAGATTTTTCAAAGGACATTTGGTATAAATATGGTGGTTTGACAGTCAGTAAATGTATAACGTCGAAGTATGAATGAAATTATTTTCTTTCGAACGAATTAGTAAATGATCTTAATCGTATTACGATTACGCTTAAGATTAAATCTTAAGCATGTACAATCTGGATTAAATGGACCAAAATAGTATAATTTTTTTTTTGTTCAATCAGAAAAAAAATTGCGTTATATTTGCCGAGACCCCCCCTCTCTCCAACGTAAGATTTAGATGAGATTTGACTCGACCCCCTCCCCCCCTTAAACACCTCACGTAATTTATGGACGCCCCCGAACAAGATAAGCTGATAATGATAACTTACCAACAGGGAAGTAAATAGTAGTATTTATAATAGTAACTTTAGATACTATACATTAGAACTAATTTGACCTATAGTTATATGATTATTTACGGGATATTTACCGTGGTAAGGTTGTGGAATGAGACTAAGAAAGAGGGTAGATCGTTTTGTCTGCACCTAACTTTTTAACCACCCGCATTCTTCAGCTTTCCGTGTACATGGTGCATGTAACTGCGCTGAAATATCAGGAGCTCATTCCACGGTAAATATCCCGTTAATAATCATTTTTTTTTTTTTTTTTTTTTATTAATAATAGGCTTGCCTTTGACCACCATCACGCCTGATGTTAAGCGATGATGCGGTCTACGTTGGAGCACGCTTGCCTAGAAGGAACCGATTCACTCGTGATTTGAAGACACCCAGATTGTAACCATATAACTTTAATGAAGACGCAGCGTAGGGAGGCCTCCCACTAGATGGACCGACGACATTGTGAGAGTCGCGGGCATCCAGTGGATGCAAAAGGCAGGCTGTCGTTCAGTGTGGAGGTTAAAGGGGGAGGCCTATGTTCAGCAGTGGACGTCTTCTGGCTGATGATGATGAACTTTAATGAACAACCGTGATAATTTAATTTTAACTTGAAACAAATATAATTATCAATTATTTGTCTTCACTGAACTTTGTTCTAATATCGTACTGGATACGACAAACCTAAAATACGTTAAAGATTTGTATATGAAACAGTTCTCTATTGGAATATTTCCTCAATGCTCTGAATACATTATCTCGTATTGTAGAGCAGCTGAACGCCCGGGAATGTAAATCATGCGGTGTATGCATTACGCTCGTTAGCGACGTCTTGGTGGAGATTTCTCTGAATTCTGAACTTGGGTAGCAGCTTATTTGAGAAAAATGCTATGCTATTTCTGTATATTTTTATAGAAAATTTGTTGTAAACCGAAACCATCGAATAAGGTCTAACTATAAACATATAACTAGCGACCCGCCCGCCCGGCTTCGCACGGGTGTAATTTACGTCCGAAGCCGGGGCGGGTCTCTTGTTATATATATAAACCTTCCTTGAAAATGTATCTAGCTGATAGTGAAAACCGCATCAAAATCCGTTGCGTGGTTTAGGAGAAGTTAGCGGCCATACAGACAGACAGACAGACGCGGAAAGCGACTTCAATTTATACTATGTAGAGATAAAAGCCGTGGTAGCCCATTTGGGAGACCGCTAGACGTGAAAGCGCGGGTTCAAATTCCGGGCCCGTACCAATGAGCTCTTTGGAGCTTATTTACGGATTTTCATACCACTGGCTTTTCGGTGAAGGAAAACATCGTGAGGATACCTGCATACGTACGGAGAAGGAATTCTATGGCGTATGTGAATCCATCAATCCGCACTGGGCCAGCGTGGTGGATATGGCCCAATCACCCTTTCGGGGGTAGGCTAAGAGTCCAGGAGTGGACTGTTAAAAGGCTGACTATGATGATGTTGATGATAAACATAAATTAATCTTACCAGCTAATCAAATTAGCAATGCATAGCTCCGGCCCAAATCCAATGGCCATCAAAATATATAATAAACTACCAGTAGGTACAGATAAAGGATATAGAAAATGAAAATAAATTTGACGAAACCCTAAAAAACATATTGCTAGCATAATGTTATTATAGCTTAAATGAGTATGTAGAAGAAAAATCAATTAAGAAATAAATCGATCCGCACTGTATTGCCATACACAATCAGGGTAATTATGTGTTACCTAATTTAAACATCACATCACACATCTCACACATCATCAGCCCGTAAACGTCCACTGCTGAACAAAGGCCTCCCTCGTAGGGGTGTTGCCATAATCCCCACGCTTGGCAGGCGGCTTGGGGGTCGCAGTAGGTTCACCGTGTACTAATAGGACGCTGCTGCCCATCCTCCGGTGGTTCTGGTCGCAGTTTTAGGACATACCCGGGTCCAATTTAAACATGCTACCTAACATGTGTATGTGAACTTCATAATAATTATGCAATAAATGATTGAGTATTGAGTAGTGGCCCACTCATCCTCTCTCTCTCTCTCTCTCTCTGAGAGAAGGCCTGTGTCCCAGCAGTGGAAACATGATAGGCTAATGATTTCTGTATCTTTTAATTTTTAATTTAGAATAGATCTATGTTTGGCCCCCAACTCGCCTGATGGTAAGCGACGGTGGGGCCGTGGATGGAACACGTTGATCTAGAAGTTATAATTCATGAAAAATCTGTTCTAGCTACCTTTCGCACACAATTTTTTCCGTTTAGAGTGTGTACTATAATCACGCCAAGTTTGACACTTGTACCTATATACGTATTACCGTTTTTACATTAGAGCTAATACAAAAATACGTTTGTTGTATCCGACCCCTATTCGCTTTTAATTTTTGACTTTTTATTATTTCTTAGTTAATCCGCCGTAATATTACATATTCTGTGAAAATTCCAACTGGCTATCTAGTATGGTTCGAAAGATACAGCCGTTAATACTTAGGTAGGACAGACGGACGGACGGACGGACAGACAGACAAACAGACAGACATGGTAGGCTTAGTAATATGATTCCATTTTTACCCTTTGGGTACGGGACCCTAAAAAGCAATCTTACGCCCAATAAAAATCCAATAAAAAATTGCTTAGCCAAATGGGAACGGAAATGACGTTTGATCCCATTGTTTTCCGGAGCGTATCGAATCGTTATCGGCCGGCCCACACCTCGCTCTGGGCTAGGATGGTATCACTTTTCGTAGCCATGACCAGTGTTAGGAGCTGGCGGTCAGTTTTCCTAAGTTTTTTGCGGTTTTTCCAAGAAGCTACAGCATGGGGCTCTTCGAAAGGCGAGTTAATAGAGTCCTAAAGGGTCGGAAACGTATTTGTGATTCTTCTGGTGTTACTAGTAGCCATCCAAGTATGACTGCTTACCATCAGGTACCCTTTGCTTGTTTGCCACCTATGGCACATAACCACCCTCAACATTAACATTACACCCCCCTTGGTCGTCCGTTTGATCAAGGTTTGATCGTCTCGTTTGCAATTGGTGCCACTCAATATTGTGTGTGAACTAGTATATGTCAGTGTGTGCAATAGGTACGTATTTACCTCGCCCCCTTCAGTTTTGGCAGATTTTTTCGGTAGCAAACTCAAGCTATATTTATTACTAGCTGCGCCCTGAGGCTTCACCCGTGTAGTTATGAAAAATGGTGATGATGATGATGATGATGAAAAGTAGCCTATGTCACTCTCTGGCTTTTGAACTACACCCATGCAAAAAATCTGGTCGATCCGTTGTTCCGTTGCAGTGTGAAAGCGGAACAAACATCCATACATACAAACCTTCGCGTTTATAATATTAGTAGGATGATATGATTATGATCAAAGGTGTTATAACATTGTTTATAACACGTTTACGTCGCGTTATGAGGTTTCGTACAAAATTAGGGGTACCCAACGCAATATGACGCAACGAAATTTAAATACATACCTAGTTACCTGAGGCTTCAAAGATAATTTTTTGCATAAATTAAAGTCACAACTTTGAAATCTTCAATATGTCTGTACCCTTCGACCAAAATAAAATGAATGGACGGGCCCTAACCATTAACTTGCTCAGTACAAACGAGTCAAAGCCGTCGTACATATATTTCAACAACTAATTATAAAAATGTACAGTATATTTGTTACAAAAAATAGATACCGGTTCTATTTGTGTATTTATACTTCAGGAAAGCACACGAAGGCATAATTTTGTCAGATGTTTCGTTATCACGTAACAATAGACTCGTGTTGCATTTCCTACGGCTAGAGACCGACTGAAACGAAATGAGAGCCGGCGCTCATTTTGTAATCTTCAAAAATGCGTTTCTACTGGGCCCGTCCATTCATTTTATTTTTGTCGATGTCTGTACTTTAAAATATTGATGATTTCAGAAATTGTATTAATTTTAATAAATTCCTTGATAAGTTGTCGAATTCATTCACCATCATTATCATTACCAACACAGATAAACGATAGTTAGTTCGCACACTCATTGGAAACATCTCATTAAGATCCGCCGGCGCCTCCCGAACTCCCTAGATCCAATTTCCACTGTAAACGTGCCCCCCGGTTGCCATGACAACCACGCAGCGCGCGCATCCAGTCCTACCCTAACCTCGGTTTCCGTCGGTCGTGTTTTGTTATCAAACATTAGGACGCATTCGAAGTTTAAATTCGATTTGCTTCGATTATTATCCGGCCAGTGCGCTTAACTTTTTTATTTTAAATGGTGAAGTGTGAATGGCGGAAGACGTCAAATGTGGCGGGACGGTGAGTTCGAATTTGTTTTCTTTTTAATGAGGCTTTTTACAGCCGGCATCTCGTATTCACTTTGTAAACAGTGCCTTCGCTTTGACCTTTGTGCTTTTCGTTTAGTAAGAATAATTTTATTCACAGGGATTATCAAAATGATGATACTTTTTGTTATTTTATCCCTTAGTTTACACATTGAAAATTATCAACATAAATTAGGTTAAGGTAAAATGTGTAATACGGAACATGAACGTATGGACGTTTGTATGTATATTATGTTTATTTAAAAATTACGTTAAAAGTCCTAACCGATATCCAGAAAATTATATTAATGTCGGATTGGAAATAGGTAATATTGACCAATAAAACACTGTGCAAATTTTTTTTGTATACCAAATAACCTTTCATCAACATCATTTCAGCCATAGGACATCCACTGCTGGACAAATGCCTCCCCATCGATCTCCAAAAGGGCCAGTTGGAAGCGGCCTGTTATGGTATTATGAATGTCCGTTCGTGATTCGGATTGTGATCGCGAACGCGTACCATCTCACTTACGCACGTGGTGCGAGTAAGTAGATGCGAACGGGACGGCATGCAATCTCGATCACAATCAAACTTCTATAATAAGGCCGCTGCATCCAGCGTTTTCCTGCG
Source organism: Agriopis marginaria (assembly GCA_932305915.1). Lineage (NCBI taxonomy): Eukaryota > Metazoa > Arthropoda > Insecta > Lepidoptera > Geometridae > Agriopis > Agriopis marginaria. Next base: position 1,997,972 of record OW029935.1, read on the forward strand.
GTCTCTTGGTCGTCTGAAAAAAAAGTGAAAACTTCATCAAGGTTGACTATAATCTTTCTCGCTCTCTTAGTCGACTCGAGCCGATTTTACCCGAACGAGCGTAACATAGCCGAGCCGACGGCTCAGTCTCATTCGATACCTGAAGAATTCAAGAATTCAAAGAAGAATCTACAAAAACTAAATCAAAATCAGTTCAGCCATTTGGGAGCCACGACGCCACAGACACACAAGGCCTGAACCCTTTGAAAATGGAAAAAAATATACTAGGATGAAACCCATTGGAAAAAGAAGAAAGCATAAAAAAAATTAAAAATAACTACGGGCGATCTGAGGTCGGAAAGTGGAAGGGGGTGAGTTTTTAAAGGTAAAAACGGTTTATCTCGATTTCCGGCTAAACTACAACTCCTATGGTAAAAGTTAAATAGCAAAGTTGTAGGTAACAAAAAGATCTACAACTTTTGTATATAAATTTTTTCACAAACAAAAAGTCCTCTGATTATTTTTAGAAAGCTGTTATATTTTGACTTGAGTCATAATTTCTATATAATAAAATAGAATTCGTTTATTCGTACAGGGATCAACTTAATGTTACCTATAGTATAGTATAGTATAGGAGTAGCTTGTATAGTCATCATCATCAGCCAGAAGACGTCCACTGCTGAACATAGGACCTTAGAACTCTGCACTGAACGACGGCCCGTCATCTGCATCCACTGCATGTCTGGATGCCCGTAGAATACTATACAAGCGATATAAAGTCTAAATTGAAATAAATGTGGCATTGTAATTATATAATTGATACCGAGGTATGTACAACGATGCTCGGACATTTTTTGACTGATTGCACTTAAAGATTATGACTCTTGATAGGTATTGTATCTCGATGCAAAAGTGTTTGCATCGAGTTGGCTGGAGTTCATCATCATCATCAGCCAGAAGACGTCCACTGCTGAACATAGGCCTCCCCCTTTAGCCTCCACACTGAACGACAGCCTGCCTTTTGCATGCACTGGATGCCAGCAACTCTAACAACGTTTTCGGTCCATCTAGTGGGAGGCCTACCTATGCTGCGTCTTCCAGTGCGTGGTCTCTACTTAAGAACCTTTCTTCCCCATCGGTTATCGGTTCTTCGAGCGATGTGGCCTGCCCATTGCCACTTCAACTAGTATTTTTTTTATGTCGGTGACTTCTTTGGCAAATATCCACATTCCGGATTCTATCGCAATCACACTTATATTATAAATGTGAAAAGTTTGTTGGTTTATTTGTTCCTCTTTCACGCAGCAACAGAGCAACGGATTGACCTGATTGCATGGGTATAGTTCAAGGGCTGGAGAGTGGCATAGGCTACTTTTAATCATCATCATCATCACCATTTTTCATCACTGCGCAGGTGATACCGCGGGGCGCAGCTAGTACAATATAAATACAAATTTTTATTTTTGTATATTCAAATGAATACAAATAGTTATTAGTATATACAGAGTGTAAGGGGAACACTCTCGAAGCCAAAAGAAGGTAATTGTACTTATCATTATGAACCACTTTTAGTATAGGACCAACCCTGAAATGGCGAAAAAAAATCAGCTGTTCCATACCTTTTGTCGAGTGACAATGACCGTTTTCTATAGAACATTTGATATTTTTTTCGCGGCTGGACTTCAGGGCTGGTCCCATAGTAAAAGTTGTTCATAATGATGTGTACAATAACCTTCTTTTGGCTTCGAGAGTGTTCCCCTTACACCCAGTATAACTATAGCATTCAATTATCTTTAAATAAACTAAATGTTATGGCAACTCTTAATTAAGCCCGTTGTTTGGTAGGAATGTTTGTTTTTATACCAAACATGGTAGCTTTGGCTGGCGTAGTATTTTGACAGCCAGAGCAATTATACGCAAATTAAACCTTCATAGAGATCGTAGCGGTTGTTTACTCCTTGCCTTCAAAGAGCAGACAAGATAATCTCCACGTTAATCAAAGAGGAGGAGTGAGTTGGGTGAGTTAGTGGTGTTTTGCGGTTTAAATATACTCAGATATTTACATTAACAGGTCCTCATCATCATCATCATCATTATCATCATCATCAGTGCCTCTTCACTACTGGAGATCGTCAACGCAGCAAACTTTTTAGGGTACCCTAAAGGTGTAAACGGAACGGCTACCGTAATAGATAGCCGTCGAAATGTTTACGAACTATATTAATGTTACGGCGGATTAACTAAGAAATAATAGAGGAAAGTCACCAAATATGGAATACCATTTTGTTTTAGGGAAATAAAAAAAAAAGTTCGTAAAAATTTAAACAGTTTAATGTTATTACTAATCAGTCATATATTTCATTGTAGTAATTAACAGTCTTTAATCAAATATATCAGTAATCAAATTAAAATCTAACACAAAAACAAAAATCACAAATGAGTAACCAAATATGGAATAGGTACCCATATATGGTATATCAACAATCATTAACAAAAATAGACGGAAATATCTATGAGATCAAATAAATGCAAATAAAATGTTATGATAAATGAAAGAAGTGACTTAGTTCACTTGCAAAAGTCACAGATCCAACTGTCAAACTCCGGACCAGCACAATCATAATGTGCCCAGAGCCCACACATTAAGCATTTTATCCAGCTTTCTCCACGTTAATCCATAGAAAAAGTCTCGAACAGAACATACATTCAGCATCAGCAGAGTCAAGAGATACTTGGTCCATCAACTCATCATGTTCACTGCCATCATCAAACCAGATAACGTCCTCTTCCTCAATATTCCATAATTAGACACCGACGACTGTCCATATTTGGATTTTTATACTAGTTCAAACTCGTCTGAATATTTTTCAAATCACTATATTTAAATCACAAAATATCACAAAATGTTAAAAATAAACATGATATTGATATACTAAATGGTATAATACTAATATATACATACCTAATAACAGATAATACTCATTTATTACTTGCCTTTAAAATTTTCTGCGGGACAACAAAACAAAACACGCCTGCCACACGTGCAGCGTTCGCACAACTTACACGAATGGTGTGAGTGTGATATCAAATATACCGAATAAAACCAAAGATATCCGTGTTTTGCGTTTCATACTTATATTCTTAGAGAAATTAAGATTTCCCATATTAGGATACTATTCCATATTTGGTGACTTTCCTCTAATAATATCAAAAAGTAAAAACATAAGGGTACAATACAACAAACGTTTTTAGGGTTCCGTACCCCAAAGGTAAAAACGGGACCCTATATTACTAAGCCTATGATGTCTGTCTATCCGTCCGTCTGTCCGTCCCTTGGCTGCATCTTTCGAACCGTAATAGATAGCTAATTGAAATTTACAAAGAATATGATATGTTACGGCGGATTCACTGAGAAATAATAACAAAATCAAAAAGTAAAAATAAATGATGGTTCCCATACAATTTTTTTTTTAAACATTACAAAAAACAATACAACAAACGCAATTTTTGTATTTTCTCTAGTCATCATCATCATCAGCCAGAAGACGTCCACTGCTGAACATAGGCCTCCCTCTTTAACCTCCACACTGAAGCCTGCCTTTTGCATCCACTGGATGCCCGCGACTCTCACAATGTCGTCGGTCCATCTAGTGGGAGGTCTCCCTACGCTGCGTCTTCTGGTTCGTGGTCTCCACTCCAGAACCTTTCTTCCCCATCGGTTTTTCATTTCGGTTTTCATGTCAAACGATAATTCGCACAAGCGTCAAACTTGGCATGATACATTCTAAAATAAAATAACAAATAATAAATACTGGCCAAGTGCGGGTCGCTGTAACATAATTATATATAATTATAATTGATTCCATCGTAATAACAATAAAGCTCTTTCAAAAAGCTATCCTTCCAAAACTTTATGAAACAAACACTAATTTCTTTATACACCTACGCGCTTTGTCAATCGGCGTATCGCCGCTACGATGTCGTCACTATGACGTCATCGGATAAGATAAATGGTCACCTTTCCATGGTCCATATTTATTTATTTGATGTACTTGTAAATAGAACTAATTGATTGGTGATAATTACTATTGGCTGGTTGGTAGGGAAAGTAACATAACAACGTAAGAAATTCGTAGAATTTGTATTGTGATTAATTTAATTATTTTGCATTGTCTGTAAACTGCATGCCTTGTTCACTAGTGTTAGGAATTACACCGTGCTTTCTTTGTTGGGTAAGATTTTTTTATAAGATATGAGTATATTCCAAATTGAGAACCAATAAACTACGAAAAATAAAAACTGGAGGGAATTCTTCTAAGCACTTGGGCTAACTCAGGGTACAACTCCTGTGGATTTATAGTTTGACAACTCTAGGATTTCTGAGGATTGCAACGGCTATTCCCAGGACAGCTAAGTGCTGTACCGACCTTCATCCCTCTATTATGTGCGTTGATTTCTCATGGTCTTTCCTGGACTCCTTGGGGTAAAAGTTCAGAGCCCCAACTCCGACTTCCTTCGAGCCCAGAGTACTACAGGCTGATGATATCAAAGTTGGATTCTATTGCTACGGGATCAGAGCAAGTAATTCTGGTTGGGAACGATACTCTCGAAGTTGTTTACCATTACACCTATCTTGTCCTTACACAGATTGCTCAGTTAGGTAAGTCCAATTGAGGCAAAGAGGTCACCCGAAGAATCTAGCTCGGATAAGCAGCGTTCGGGAAATTGCGTGACATCTTCTCGTCCAAGATACCACAGTGCGTGTGTTTTTATTTAAAATATCTCTTTTCATCTTTTTCATGGTCTTTGACCAGTGTTGACATATGGTACTGAGACGTGGTCCTTAACTGTTGGCCTTTTCTAAAAGACGACAATTAGAAATAGATTAAAAACAACTCCCAAGATTTTTTAACCTACTTTTTATTCAGTTACGTGTAGGTAATAAAAGCGTGAAAAAGATCGTTGTTGACAATTTTTTTACTATAAGGAATACAACCAACAATGCTGTTCAAATAAAATCTTCCGAGACTGACAATGCATTACTGTTCCTTTCTCGTAGATAAAGTAAAGTAAATTCACTCAACAAGATAGGAAATAAACTACAACGCGGGATCTACAAAACATGCTGTAAATCGCTACGAATTAACTGGAGACAGGTTGAGCATCTTCATCGCAGGGTTCCGTAGCTTTCACAATATAAGTCACACGTCACATGTCATGACGTTTTATTAATAACAGAACAATTTATAAAATATACATTAAATATAAACTACGTACATAAATACGATGATACGATGATGATGAGGTCCTTAAGGACAAATTAAATAATATTGTAATGTAAATTAAGATTGACAATTTTATTTTGACATTGTACGGAATTTGAACACTTATAATTATTATTTTTAAGTAGGTAGTTTGAAATGTGATTATGCTAAGGTGAATTTAATTGTTATTATTATGTAAAGTTTTAAATATTATTAAATTATTGTATGTCCGTTAAGGGCGAAGCTGTTGAGACTTAACCTATTTTAAGAACTTTCATATAAATGTACACAGTGTTACAATAAATGGATTCTGATTCTGATTCTGATACGAACTTACTTAAAATATTATACAAAAACAAAAAACTAAGAATCATCACCATCAGGTAGAAGGGCGTCTAATGCTGAACATAGGCCTACACTACAGCTCTTAGAACCCTTAGAACTTCACACTGAAAGACACAAAAGCTTATCAGTAAACACCGAAAATATATTTTTTTGTTTATATTAGAACGGCTGTCATGGCATTTTTGTAAGAAATTTGTTGTAGCCAGTTGCACACATATAAACGAAACGTCAGTTATTCGAAATTAGTTAGCAACTGTGATGCGGACAAAGAACTTTAAGATCTAACCAAAAAAGGTAAGGTCCAAGTTCTTTGGATGCGGAGTTCGACGCGTTGCTCTAAATAATAATGTTCAATCAAGGTTCTGTCATAATGCCTGGCGACAGATTTTACTTCTCATTTCCGTTCTATTTACTTCTCTTTTCTGTGTCAGTTATAGCAGAGGGTTCTCCATGCAGTACCTACTGCATGCAGTATTGTATTATTAAAATTATTTTCTCACTTAAATACCTATATAAGTCAACGTGTAAAAATACAGTTATATGATTATTAACCAGATATTTACCGTAATAAGGTTGTGGATGGAGCCCTTAATATTTCGGTTTCGGCGCAGTCACATACACCATGTTCACTGGAAGACTGAATAATACATAGTTGGTCGAGCACAATCCACAACCTTATCACGGTAAATATCCCGTTAATAATCATATAACTGTAACGAACAACCGTGATAGTAAAAAAATAATTTAATTAAACTTTTGTACGAATAAAATAATAAAAGATACTTAACTCTCTTAGGATTTCATTCACATCGGAACTCTAAAACGGAACTAGCGAAAGAGCAAAAAAGAGTTTGACAAAGATATATACAGCAAAATAACGCATGAATTTTCTTTACTCAAAGCTTTGTAAGTTGAGCTTTAAGCTAGAGGCTATAAAGTCGAACTTTAACGATGGTTATGAAGAATTTTTCACAAAGGAAATGAAGGGAAAACGCGACGTTGCTTCAATGTCCTTAAAATGCCAAAGGATATGGACGTAACGTAAATGAATACCCTAGTCCCTGTCTGTTGTTCATTTTGTGACAGAGCCTTTTTTTCATTAAAATCTAGTAATATATTAGACGTGTACAGATCATTCAATTGAAGAAGGTGCTCCTTTTTTACATGCCTTTATGATTTTCGTCAGGTTTTCGTCAAAGTAGAGGTTTCATAAGGGCGAAGCGTAGGACGTTCTCTACCAACAAGATAGACAGACGACGTAAAAGAGACCGCAGGGAAACGCTGGATGCAGGCCGTCTTCAACCGGTCCTTTAAGAGATCGATGGTGGCCTATGTCCAGCAGTGGACGTCCTATGGCTGATATGATGATCATAATATGGACGTATAACAAATAGACCTATTTCACTGGCTCACTATTACAAGGTGCTATGTTATTTTCTGACACGTTCTGAATATTGACTTAGCAGGGTTTATGCTTGAGAGAGATACTTTCACTCAAGCATATATGAAAGACAAAAAATTAAAATTTAAATAACAGAACGTTAAAAAAAATAACATAGAACCTTGTAAATATTGACTGCCCCGGTGGCTCAGTTGGTAGTGAACCTATCTTCTGTGCTTGGGGGCGTGGGTTCGATTCCCATCTAGGACAAACATTTGTGTGATGAACATTTGTGTTTGTTCTATGTCTGGGTGTTAATATCTATTTAAGTATGTATTTAAAAATATATATGTACGTATATCAGTTTCTGGCAGCCATATTACAAGCTTTGCTTAGTTTGGGGTCAGATGACCGTGTGTGCAAAAATGTCCCAGATATTTATTTATTTGTTTATTTATTTATAATAGTGAGCCAGCGATTTATTAGATTAAGAAAGAGGGTACATCGTTTTGTATGCACCTAACTTTTTAACTGTTCGACCAACTACCAGCATTCTTTAGTCTTCCCGTAAACTATGAAATATCGGGAGGCCATTCCACAACCTTACCACGGTAAATATCCCGAATAATCATATAACTTTGATATTTATCGATTACAGTATTCGGCCGTGAACTAATATCGCTCCACCGGGTCTCGCCCGTGCATCCACTAGCAATAGATAGCCGATATGTCACTCTATCTTCCGATAAACGTTATCAGAATTGATTCAGGAGCTTTCGTTTGCGATGTGATAAGAATTGATAAGCTGTGATGATAGTTTTTTGCCTGATGCTGTCTGGATTTAATCTGTCTGTAGTTTGTCAGTAAATGCATTATTTAAGTATAAAAAACTTATAAGCACCTTATATGTAAGTCATTAATACATCGCTCGAAGAACCGATAACCGATGGGGAAGAAAGTTTCTTAAGTGGAGACCACGAAGCGAAAAAAGAAAGAAAGATTAAATAAAAATTTCGACATTGTTTCAAAAAACTTATAAATATCTAGAGGATACAATCAGTGTCGAATGGGTCCGTCTCGGCATAAATGCTGAAAGATTATCAGCGCCGGTTTTCAGACGAATCCTTGAGTTAACAGTTTACACAAATTTATATAATAATAAAAAAAGATTCGAAACCACAATAACAGCTTATACACAAGTATAGGGCCCAAACTGATTTCAAGACAGGGTAGATTCTTAAGCATGTGGTAATTTTCTGCTTGATCCCCAATTTTCCGAATGTATCATCATCATCATCATCAGCCAGAAGACGTCCACTGCTGAACATAGGCCTCCCCCTTTAACCTCCACACTGAACGACAGCCTTGCTTTTTGCATCCACTGGATGCCCGCGACTCTTACAATGTCGTCGGTCCATCTAGTGGGAGGCCTCCCTACGCTGCGTTTTCCGGTTCGTGGTCTCCACTCCAGAACCTTTCTTCCCCATCGGTTATCGGTTCTTCGAGCGATGTGGCCTGCCCATTGCCACTTCAACTTGCAATTGCAACTTCCGAATGTATGCTTTCTTCTAATTATTACTGATCGTGAACTTTACCGGATTCAACAAAAGTACACCTTATTTTGAGGCAAAATTTCCATACAATTAAATAAACTCGTAAACCACGGCCGATATAGCAATCAATAACACGTTAAATCCAATTAAAAACCACCCGGTATCACCAACCGCTACGGACGCGTATACTCTAATAATTAAAATTTAGGGTATAACTTCTAAATGCGGATCTTCGTGCTTCTGCTGGGAAGCCTGGACACCAAAATTGTATGCAGGGCTGCACTACAACGGGTAGTGTTTTGGATGCGTATCTCAAAGTCGTCTTTCCAGGTGGTTAGGAGGTTCTGTTAGCGTAAACGCCTGAGGTGAAATTGTATGAAAATGACATTGACAATGACATTAGCTTGAAAGATGTTATCTAATCTAATTTTCATACAATTTCATCTTTCCGCAGGCGTTAACACTAACAGAAAGTGGGCCTTGTCTAACCCCCTGGTGTTCGTATACGTTATTGAACGACCAAGAGATCAAAAAGCTGGTAGCCGAGCCCAACATCATTGGTAATATAAAATCTCATAGACTCCGCTGGCTTGGATATCTAAAGAAAAGAATGGGACAAAATTGCGTCGTAAAATGGGTTTACAAAATTTTTTTTTTTTTTTTTACATCGGACTAGGCTAACGTTTGACCGCGATCTCGCCTGATGGAAAGCGATGATGCGGTCGAAGATGGAGCACGTTTGCCCAGTAGTAACCTATTAACCCTAGACTTGAACACTCCAAGATTGTAATGCTGCGGAAACTGAGACTCATATCCGGCCATCCGTGGTATAGATAGAAGGATGAAGTTGGACAAGATCTGCAGAACGACGTTCATGATTGGCGTGAACTAGTACATGATAGGGAATAATGGCATCTTTTAGCGAAGGTAAGACATATTTGGAACGCTGCGTCAACATAATTTAAGATGTTTTAAATGTTTATCGGGACTTATCACGTATTATTTAATATAGGTAAAAAATATGTACCTTTCGATTACCTGCGATTTTTCAAGATCAAGTGAGGGTAGGAGAACAAAACACCCGCTCTTCTCGCCGGACTCACCCGCAGTTTTCAGTCAGCTCGTGACCACGGCCATTGTAACATGGTCGAAACGTCGAGCGAAAGGTACATATTTTTTACCTATATTAAATAATACGTGATAAGTCCCGATAAACATTTAAAACATGTGTTCAAATCGCGAAAGTTTAAAAATTACTATAATTTAAGATGTACCCAAGTACCCGAGGGCAGACAAAAATTTCGGAGTCACAGAGTCTTAGGTAGAATTGTTTCGGCAGCCGTATATGATAGTGACCCTTTGACCATCACGGGTCGCGCATCGTAAGTGCGTTCTGTTTACCAAGCCATTATTTCAAGTTTACAGAGGGTCTGAAACAGATTCAAATTTTGAAATTATACGCTATAGATTAAAAAAAAATCTGGGCAAGCGCCATTAACTAAACAAAATACAAGCTAAAACTAAAACTACAAATACAGTTAGACTGCCCATAGACCGTTGAAGGTCTAAAGACAATCCAAATGCTCAAGCCCACTACCAGTTGGCAGCGTACCCAGCATGCTGGCGGCATTACCACGCATAAATTATATTATCTATAATAAAAAGTAATCCGTTACTATATTTCCTGTAAAAGGAAGAGTCAAAAGGGGTCCGTTACTTCTTTCGTTCTTTTGTTGTTTCTGACTTTGTTTATGTCCATTCTTTTTTTATATTAGTTATTTTATTATTTACTAGCGTTCCGCCCCAGCTTCGCACGGGTATAAATTATAGCCTATGTCACCGGGGATAGTGTAGCTTCCCGTCAGTGAAAGAATTTTTCAAATCGGTTCAGTAGTTTCGGAGCCTATTCAATGCAAACAAACAATCAAATCTTTCCTCATTATAATATTAGTATAGATTAATTATTACATACATTTTATTGTTACAAAACTCTGCCCAACTGCATAGCAGTTTGTAGGCAGATATCTACTCTCTTTAAAAAATTTCATCATCAACGAGTAGGAACACATGTTAGACATATAATTATAATATAGTACTATAAGCTATAAGTTATACGTGGCAACAAAGAGTAATCATGGGAGCACCAGGAATGGAAAACGCCAAGAACCCGCAACAAAAAAATTATATGCACAACAATTCAACACCAAAATTGAATTAAAAATCACTGTCGGTTAGAACAAAGCAATATCGACTACGTTAATAATTTCTCTACAAAGACCCATCGTACCCCTGTTAGTCAGTTCTGTTATCAGTGAAGTATTTTCCTGTCAAGGGTCTAGACAATATATACCCACTTTCTGTTCGCGTTCACGCCTGCTAAAAATGAAATTTTATGAAAATGACATTGACAATGACATTAGCTAGAGACAAATTATCTCAAGCTAATGTCATTTTCATACGATTTCATTTTTCCGCTGGCGTGAACGCTAACAGAAAGTGGTTCTTGTCTAGACCCCCAGAATACCAGCTTTATAAACAGCGGAACAGCGGACTAACGCCGGTTTTGGTGAAAACGTGTTGACACCATAGACAAACAACTTCCTCATACTTAAGTCGGGTTGTTCAATATGAGTTTTTTTTGCCCTTTTCAAAATAACCGGTTCAAATACCTTTTTAGATTATCCTTTAAAAGATTAATTTTGTAATCTGGCTTTTAAGAAATAATTGCGTATGAGCTTATTCATTCCTTAACAAAAATCCATCGAGATATTCCTATAGAATCACAAGCGTGCCAAAAAAATCCGCGCACTCTGCGCACGCTACGCATTGTGCTGACTTTTTGGTTAGTTGTGTGACAACCGCGGTCCGCCTACAACGCCGCGCGATGCCAGTGCTGCGATGAAATAGCGGACAAGCGACGTAGAACACTATGCAAGCTACATAAAGTCTAAATTAGAGTAAATGTGGCATTGTAATTATATAATTGATGCCTAGGGATGTACAAAAGCTCGGACAGTAAATTTTAGACTGTTTGCACTTAGAGATCGTGACTCTTGATAGGTATTGTACCTCGATGAAATTTGTTTAAGAAGTTGGCTGGAGTTCATCATCATCATCAGCCAGAAGACGTCGACTGCTGAACATAGGCCTCCCCCTGTAACCTCCACACTGAACGACAGTTTGCCTTTTGCATCCACTGGATGCCCGCGACTCTCACAATGTCGTCGGTCCATCTAGTGGGAGGCCTCCCTACGTTGCGTCTTCCGGTTTGTGATCTCTACTCAAGAACCTTTCTTCCCCATCGGTTATCGGTTCTTCGAGCGTTGTGGCTGGAGTTGCCGATGGGAAATCCAATCGGGCACACAGTTACTGACATAAATAAACCTAGACTATAAGCTATTCTAATTCTGTGACCTTACCACTAACACAACACCAATACTGGGTATATAATCAACAGTGACCTGCACGGTCCCACCCTGTAATAATAGATACCAACGATTGAATTATTCACAGACCACTGTTCAGACGATTTACCGCGTTAGGGTGAAAACCACCCCTATGAATAAAGGAGAACCTTTTTTGCCACGTGATCACAATCGATCTTTTTGTTATGTTTCTGTGGACAGACATTGGTCAGATAAAATAAACTGGCCAAGTTCGAGTCGGGCTCACGTACTAAGGTTTCCGTACCACCACAAAATACGTTAGTTATCAATTTAAAAAAACTATTTGGACCGACTTATGGCGTACCAAAATAGTCAAGCAATTGCTACGTCATCACATCTATACTAATATTATAAAGAGATAAGATTTGTATGTAAGTATGTTTGTAACGAATTGACTCAAAAAGTACTGGACTGATTTTAAAAATTATTTCACCATTTGAATTCAACATTATCACTGATTAATATAGGCTATATAACTATACCCGTGCGGAGCCGGGGCGGACCGCTAGTAGTTAATATTTAGCAAGTGACTCTGGGTATAACTTTTAATGAACAGAAATTTGTCACCGACTAGTATTTGGCCATTATTTATTTGTTGTTATACTTTAGAGTATATAATATAATCATACCAAGTTTGACGCTTGTACGTATTACCGTTTTTACATTAGACCTAATACAAAAATACGTTTGTTGTATGGGAACCCCCCGTTTCGTATTTACTTTTTAACTTTTTTATTATTTGTTAGTTAAACCGCCGTAAAATTACATATTCTGCGAAAATTTCAACTGGCTATATCTATTACGATTCGAAAGATACAGCCGTTAATAGGTAGGACAGACAGACGGACAGACAGACAGACATCGTAGGCTTAGTAATAACGTCCCATTTTTACCCTTTGGGTACGGAACCCTTAAAAGTATGATAGGTAACATAAATAAATAGATCAAAAAAATAATATATATATAGTCATGCCCCAGTAAAGGGGTGATTTCCCAGTAAAGTGGCGGACGGACAGACAGACAGCGTAAGATTAGTAACAGGGTCCTGTTTTCACCCTATAGGTTTTTTTAATGATGAAATGGGCTAGCGTTTGGCCACAACTCACCTGATGGTAAGTGACGATGCAGTCTAAGATGTGGCACGCTTGCCCATGAGGTGCCTATTCACTCTTGTCTTGAAGAGACCCAGGTTGTACCTTGTAGGGAACACCGAGGCAGGAAGCGCATTCCATTCCTGTGCAGTTTGTATTAGGAAGGAATTTTGGAAACGCTGCGTGCGGAATTTACCAAAGTTCACGACGTAGGGATGGAATGTCCGTCTCGATGACCTATGGCGGAAATTGGTTGACGGGATCAGCTTAAACAGCTCGTACGGCACAACTCTGCAAATGATAAACTATAATCCTTGATATCCTATGATAAGCTATAGGTACCTACTTTCCTACTTATCCCTTGGAGTGAACAGCGACCTGCGGGCGGTCGCGTAGCAAAGGTCCGCATGCGGCAAGCGGCCGGGCGCAGGTCGAACCTCATGCGAACAGCGACCTGCGGCCGGTCGCGTAGCAAGGGTCCGCATGCGGCAAGTGGGCGGCAAGCGGCCGGGCGCAGGTCGAACCTCATGCGAACAGCGACCTGCGGCCGGTCACGTAGCAAGGGTCCGCATGCGGCAAGTGGGCGGCAAGCGGCCGGGCGCAGGTCGAACCTCATGCGAACAGCGACCTGCGGCCGGTCACGTAGCAAGGGTCCGCATGCGGCAAGTGGGCGGCAAGCGGCCGGGCGCAGGTCGAACTTCATCTGTTTTTTTCATTTTGCCACGCGCGCCCAAATTCGCCAAATGGCGATTGCCGTCTGACTACTTATGTGAAAAAATATGCTAACAAAAACAAAACAAAAAACTGCTTATTCTTTTCGAGTTTGTCCAGGTCAAGGATGTGAGAAAATTAGACGTTGAATAAAGCCCTTAAACTAAATACCACTCCACAGAAACTCTCAAGATCTTGAGGTATTTTCGAATTCAAAGCAAAAATCTACGAACAACCCTCGAGAAAACTTCAGGTTCGTAATTCTTTCCGAAACCACTAAAGAATTAAAACGCGGGACAAGTCACGATTGCAGATAACTTTAATAAGACAGAGGGTCAACTTGAGCTAATAAAAATAAGATCAAAAAATACTAAGAGACAGTAAAGTTTTCATCAGCACAAAATCTAGACTTTTTTTAAAACTTTAAAAAGCTTATCGAGTTTTTATGCATAAGAAAGTTACTCTTCGAGTACTACAAAAAAAAGTAAGATTATAATTATAGATAAATCATTGGAAGTTAAATAAAAAAATTATTTGAAGTTGGTAGGTACAGTTTTTTTTTTTTTTGTTTAAATTAGAATGGCTGTCAAGGCATTTTTGTAAGAAAGTTGTAGCCATTTGCACCTATACCTATAAAGTATAAACGAAACGTCAGTCATTCGAAATCAGTTACTAACTGTGATGCGGACAAAGAACTTTGAGACCTAACCCAAAAAGGTAAGGTTACTTGTGCATTTTGTGCACTTCTTGTGCATTTACCAACGTCAAGTATTAAAATATTATTAAGTTTGATGAAATCTCGTCAAAAAAGTCATAGTCACAGTCAGAGTCAAGCAAAGTATGTCACGGTCACGTCAAAGTCATGCTCTAGTAAGGTGGTGGAGACTTTACAAGATATTTTATGGAGCTTTGGAAACAGCACGAAAATACATGTTCCTTCGCGTTATATCACTCACCCACATTCGAGCACGTCCACGAACACTTTATAAATAATAATCCACCATTATTACGCTTTCATCATCATCAGCTAAAAGACTTCCACTGCTGAACATAGGCCTCCCCCTTTAACCTCCACACTGAACGACAGCCTGCGTAGGTAGGCCTCCCTCTAGATGGACCGACGACATTGTAAGAGTCGCTGGCATCCAGTGGATGCAAAAGGTATGTAGTTTAGTGTATTACGCATTGACACTCGAAAATACACAAGTTTATAAAAAGAATACAAAAAGACGTTATGTTTGTTTCAACAAAACTTTGGTTGTCCTTCTGTATGTCTTAATCTGCCGCAGAACAAAATTAAAAGAAAAGTCTTAATCTCCGTGGTTTTAATGAGAGACATCCAAGTATGCTTTTGAAATGATATTTCTGAGGGAAACTGGGCCGAAGTATTATTGGCGCTTAGTCTTTATGATTTTTATATTATGAAAAGGAATAAGTTAGTAATTTTTAAACTTTCTCGATTTGAACACATGTTTTAAATGTTTATCGGGACTTATCACGTATTATTTAATTTAGGTAAAAATATGTACCTTTCGCTCGACGTTTCGACCATGTTACAATGGCCGTGGTCACGAGCTGACTGAACACTGCGGGTGAGTCCGGCGAGAAGAGCGGGTGTTTTGTTCTCCTACCCTCACTTGATCTTGAAAAATCGCAGGATTGTCACTACGACACACAACACTGTCTGTATCGGTAAATGTCCTAGTACCTACACCGCGGTTTGTACACTTGCTTACTACGGGATTCCACGACGCCGCTAACTTAAATCCATCTTCCCGGTTGAAATTGCGATGTTTTCTAATTTCAACCGCTTCACGAACCATTCTTGAAAAATTATGTCTTTCATTGGAGAGGACCTTCGGATCGTGGAGCTCGATCCAGTGACCGGATCCCGCCTCAAGCAAAGTCGTGATAAGTCCCGATAAACATTTAAAACAAGGAATAAGCAGAAATGAGTTGTTGAGCGTTTTTCCTTTAAAATGGTGAACCGAAATACACCAGTTTTTTTGTGTCGTCTTGGTTAGACTGGTTTACCTTCTTTTTATTTATTTAATAGGCTTACAGGGCGAAAGTATAATAAATATCTACATGTGGGTCAGTCGGTAGTTTTTAGGGTTCCGTACCCAAACGGTAAAAACGGGACCCTATTACTAAGCCTACGATGTCCGTCCGTCCGTCTGTCTGGTCTGTATTTTTCGAAACGTAATAGATAGCCAGTTGAAATTTTCACTGAATATGTAATGTGACGGCGAATTGTTTTGATTATCGTTATGATTAGATACCTATGTTAATTAAACACGAGTGAATTTAGTTTAAATAGTACTACTTCAGAGTTAACAATTGAGGGAAACTTAGATTAATAACCCAATTATTTCAAATCCCCTAAAATCATCTGTTAATATTAATGACTATTGTTTCACCGATAATCTTAGCCACTAGTTTCCTTGCAAATTGTACACCTGAATCGAAGCTTATAGCCAACTTGGCGACAGCTAGCGATTTATTGACGTGATCTTACGGGATTGAAATAGTTTGGGAAGATAACAGTTTATGTAGAAGTTAGCACTACGTTACACCACGGGTAAGAAGAGAAATATTTCTTAATTCATATAACACCGTAGATAATGTGAGTTAAAAATAATTATAAAATGTAATCCTCAAAAATCTAAGAAAAAATTGTCTTCTTGCTTTAGCTCCAAGTTTTTTTTACATTTTTGTAGTTCATCATCATCATCAACCAGAAGACGACAACTGCTGAACATAGGCCCCCCCTTTAACCTCCACACTGAACGACAGCCCGCCTTTTGCATCCACTGGATGCCCGCGACTCTCACTATGTCGTCGGTCCATCTAGTGGGAGGCCAACCTACGCTGCGTCTTCCGGTTCGTGGTCTCCACTCAAGAACCTTTCTTCCCCATCGTTTATCGATTTTTGTAGTGACTTATCTATATATGCTATACTTGACCAAACCGCAATAGATAGCCAGTTTTTTTTACAGAATATGTAATTTAATATTACGGTGCAAAAAATACTGAAGGGGCCGCCCATATACAACATAGGCTTTTGAAAGTATTTTTGTATTTGCTCTAGTGTAAAAACGGTAATACGTACAAGTACCTGCGTCTAATTTGGCATGACTTTACGGCCAAGTGCGAGTCAGTGACTAACTTCTCTTCACCACCATTTCTCGTACTATCACTGAAGTTAAGCAACGTCGGGCGCAGTCGGTGCTTGGATGGGTGACCACCTGGGCGTGACGTTGTTTTTTGCATTTATTTTTGTATTATAGTAGTTAATTCATGAGGTGGTGCGGACCCCTAATACGCGAGCTGAATTCGTACTTGGGCGGTTTTATTGCACCCAAAGAAAAATCTTCTCAAAAAATTCACTTTGCTACGATGTTTTATTATAGAAACTGACGTGGTTTTGACACATTTTATTTAAGTATATTACACGGCAATTACTCACGTAAGATTAAGCCGGTCACTCCGACTATAGTTTCAACCGCATTAGGCAGTCTTTTTCAAGGTGAATGCATGCGCGCAGCTGCGTCTCGCTTGGCACTGAAACTGTAGTCGGAGTGACCGGCTTAATCTTACGTGAGTAATTCCCGTGTAATATAAATAAAAAAATTGCTACGATGGTTCTAAATCTCTCTGTTGAGTCAGATTGTCTCAAATAATGGAACGAATTTTATAAAAGTGCCAAAAGGCGTAGATGCATTGCAAAGAGGCGAGATTCATGCCAAAAGGTTGGAGCTAAGCCAAACGTGCACTGTTCATCCGGCAGAATTCATTCCGTATGCAGCGAGAGGAAAACCAATTAGGTTTTTGGCCTGAAATACAGCGCGGAGAAGGAGGTACTTTGAGAAACATCGACCCAAACTTTTCAACGTTCTTGCTTATATAGAGTAGTGTATAGGTATACCGTGGTGGATATTTTACTACACTTCAAGATCGTACTTTCATATAAACCATGTGGACCAGCGGATCCACAAAAGGTACTCACTACTCCACCAGAACCCCATGATCCACAGATATTCAGTTTTAACGGACTGTCGCGTAGGCAACAAAACGCTCCCTCAGCCCCCGCCAAGTTATAGCGACGATGTATTTTTCCACGCAAGAGTCAGGACACCCGCAGGGGGAGTGCACTCCGTCCTCGATGACGCCTGGCGAGGTACTGATTGCAGCGCGCGCAAATTCTGGCGACCTTTTTACGCTTTTAATTTCACTTAAAAACGAAACTATTCACTATCAAAAATCTATCCAAATCAAAAAATTTAGAATATAATGATTGCCTTTCAGTACATGCAATTTCCAGGTTGTTATGAGCTTTCATTAGAGCATAAAACGAAAAAAATAAACTAAATCGACTTTGTTTCAGATTTTTTTTGATCGAGGAACGTTTATTCTATCGTGTTTTGAACCAAATCATAAACTCAAACAGATGTATCTGTGACATGTATTTTTTTACAGCTCAAATATTGTAATTTTTTTTTAATTTAAAACCGTCAAATTTGTTATAAGAGGCCGTTAAATTAGGAGAGGAGCGATGGTGGCCAAGCGGTATCATGAGCGCTTTACAATCTGATGGCATCCGGTTCGATGCCCATGCCCTTATGCTCTTGGTCATATACACATTGGTCCCATAGAAATTACATCAAAATCAGTTCGTAGTTTGGATTATTAATCAAAATAACTGGAAAATAATATGTGACCCAATTAACCGAAATTGCATAATCACTAATTTTGAAGTCGGTTTTTTTTTTTTTTTTTTTCAAAAGCTATTCCGATCTAACCTTGACCGCCAGTAGTTGGACCGAAGGTCATTTCTTCAGTGATAAGTAGCTTATATTTACTCGGGGTCTTGATACAGGCCACGTCAGCAGCAAAAAGCGTTGGAGACCAGCCAAACGTTGAATTGTTATTCAGCCTTTTTGTCAAAGACATAAAAAGTCTATCGCAGTGATTTTGCTATTGTGTTTTTAAGTTTTTAGTCTATAAGGAATCTATAGGGTTACGCGTAACGGAGGTACTAAGCTGTAAGGAGGTCATTTTATTCATCATTAGCTGCGCCCCACGGTTTCACCGGCGTTACATAAGTACTTCCTTGAAAGAACCTTCTTGGCAGCGACAGCAACTTTTGATTGCGTTGACTTCCAAGTTTGATTTTTTCACAGCTAAAAGAAACCGTACACTCGGGTGTTTGGTATAAATTTCAATTTGAAACCTTTACGCGTTCTTGAGAAAAAGAGTCTTGACAGACGGACAGACGGACAACAAAGTGATCCTATAAGGGTTCCGTTTTTTCATTTTGAGATACGGAACCCTAAAAACGAATTGAGAATCCCTCGTTTTTTTAAGTCTGGTAAAAATTATGGTCAACTTTTACAATGGTAGGTATTACAGCTGTCAGCGCTAAAAAGCGAAATACGATTATTTTGAACAAAAGTAAACAAATCAGTTGATACTTGAGGAGGTGAAGAACAAAACCTCACATTTCCAGTTTATCAAATTTTTGAGAATACATAAAAATGTCTCGACAGAATTTCTTTTTTTCAACGGAAAAGTGTGGTTTTGTTCGATACTCTCGATTTCAAATGAAATTTTATACAGGAAAAGAGGTGTTTTTGACAAGGTTTTACTTACATGCTTCAATCAATTTATCATTTTAATCATATCAATTTTATCATCAAATTTTTCTATGCTGTACTATTATAAACCTCGGTGGGCTGATGTGGCTTCTTTTCATATAGTATATCATTATAATTGTGTATATAGTAATTACTGTTTGGCTGTTATTTTTTATATCTCTGTTTTTAGATCTGGATCGTAATCATCTTTCGATTTTATAAGTGAAAACTTTTTATGGCTTCCTTCTACTATCTACCTACTATAATTAGTTAGTTTCAGCTGTTTGTTTTCCGAATAGTGTAAAAATAAAATAAAAATAAAATAAAAAAAATTATGACCAAAGAAAAAAAAACTAAATTTTCAAAAGTGGAAAAGTGAGGTTTTGTTCTTCACCTCCTCACTTGTTCCGTTCTTGCCTAAACTAAACCTTCAACAAATAACAAGAAGGAAACCATTAATCACTGGAAAGTGATTAATATCAATTTATTGAGTTACTGTTGACAATGTCGCTCAATCAGACTGCCATTGAATCTATTTTACGAAGATTTGTCCACAAAGTGTTGAAGAATACCTACGTAGTATACTAGAGCCGTGGTAGCCCATTTGGGAGATCGCTAGACTTGAAAGCGTGAGGTCGCGGGTTCAAACCCCGGGCCCGTACCAATGAGCTCTTTGGAGTTTATGTACGGATTTTCATACCACTGGCTTTTCGGTGAAGGAAAACATCGTGAGGAAACCTGCATACGTACGGAGGAGGAATTAGATGGCGTATGTGAATCCACCAACCCGCACTGGGCCATCGTGGTGGATATGGCCCAATCATCTTTTCGAGGGTAGGCTAAAAGTCCAGCAGTGGACTGTTATAAGGCTGATAATGATGAGTCATTATATTAAGTTTATTTTAACCTGTTTTTGACATGTATCTTTCTGATATTAACAAAATAACAAAAACAATTTCAGAGCGCCTGGTTAATGCGACGCGTGACCAAAATGCTGGCGTGTTTCTGGCTCAACGCATAAGCATTGCCATTCAACGTGGTAATGCCGCCAGCATGCTGGGTACGCTGCCAACTGGTAGTGGGCTTGAGCATTTGGATTGTCTTTAGACCTTCAACGGTCTATGGGCAGTCTAACTGTATTTGTAGTTTTAGTTTTAGCTTGTATTTTGTTTAGTTAATAAAGGCGCTAGCCCAGGAAAAAAAAATAAAAATTAACTAATGAACTATAAACGGGAACGCTGTCTGTCTGTCCGTCCATCTGTCCTTTAAACGGCTGTATCTTACAAACTGGATAGATAGCCAGTTGATATTTTCACAGAATATGTAATGTCTCAGATCAAACAAACAAGGGAGATGTGCTAAGGTGGCGAGGCGGATGCAAATTATTATGCAAACTGCTTGTTTGTGGAATTTACTCCCTGAATGGGTGTTCCCCGATGGTTACAATCTGGATGTCTTCAAATCACGAGTGAATCGGTTCCTTCTAGGCAAGCGTGCTTCAACGTAGGTCGCATCATCCCTTAACATCAGGCGTGATGGTGGTCAAACGCAAGCCTATTATTTATAAAAAAATACTGGCCTAAATCGCAGGCTCGATGCCTTTAAAGTTATATGATTATTTACGGGATATTTACTGTGGTAAGGTTGTGGAATGAGTGAACAGCCGTGATAGTTTAAAACAGTGTTTTGATGCCTTTAGTCGAATTCGCCCAGTAGACGAACTTGCCGCCCTTTTTTCATGTGGACTACTGTTCACTTAGTTAGTTCATTGTTGTCACTACACATTTCTTTGTGTGCGTGAAAAATGAGTAAGTGAGCTGCACTTACAGTTTTTGCGTTCATCATCATCATCATCAGCCAGAAGACGTCCACTGCTGAACATAGGCCTCCCCCTTTAACCTCCACACTAAACGACAGCCTGCCTTTTTTTACATCGGAATAGGCTAACGTTTGACCGCGATCTCGCATGATGGAAAGCGATGATGCGGTCGACGATGGAGCACGTTTGCCCAGTAATAACCTATTAACCCTAAACTTGAACACTCCAAGATTGTAATGCTGCGGAAACACAGACAGGGATACGGCGTTCCATTGTTTTGCTGTTCTAATTAAGAAGGAGGAGTCAAAACGTTTGGTGAGAATAAATGGCATTTCGACCAAGTAAGGGTGACGCCTTGCCGTTCGTCTGGACGTCCGGTAATGAATCCACTGGATGCCAGCGAGTTTCACTAAGTCGTCGATCCTTCCAGTGGGGGGCCTGCATACGCTGCGTCATCAGGTTCGTGGTCTCCACTCAAGAACCTTTCTTCCTCATCGGTTATCGGTTCTTCGAGCGATGTTGCCTGCCCATTGCCACTTCAACTTGGAAATTTTAACAGCTATGTCGGTGACTCTGATTCTTTGACGAATATCCACGTTTTGGATTCTATCGCCCAAAAAAACTCCGAGCATAGGTCTCTCCATTGCCTGTTTTGTGACTGAGATTTTCCAAAAGGCCAACAGTTAAGGACCACGTCTCAGTACCATATTATGTCATCACTGGCAACACACACTGCTCAAAGACCCTTGTCTTTAGGCACTGTGGTATCTTGGACGAGAAGATGTCACGCAATGTTTTCACGCAGTTTTTGCGTTAAGCGGTTTAAATATAAAAATGGAGACACTTGAACACGAACGATAATTGAACTAAGGCATATCTCCCTTATTTGTTTGATCTGAGGTCAGAAGCAACCGTTATTTATTTCCACAAATAATATCCACCCCACCTATAAACCTGTCCATAAAATAAATAAAAACTCCCCGACTAACGCAAAAATACACGGCCTTTATTGCCTTCACATTAAGTCTAGTTTTACCCCTCTCTGACCCTGAACTAGCCCATGAGGTGCACAGATTAGGATGTCACAGACTGGTAACTTTTAGATATTCGCTTATTGTTGCTGTTAGACTTGATGGATCATTCTGTAAAAAAAAAACACCTATTTATTTAGCATAATATGCAATAAATGATTTTACTTTTATTACTCTGTAGAAGGTTCTTACGGTAAGAAAAATTTAGAAAATTGCTAGTAAATTGGAAAATTTCAGAAGTATAACGACGATTTTAACTGCGCCTGTTTGACAGTTTTAATACAGGACAACGTCTATCGGGTCAGCTAGTACTAACTAAATACGAAGTTTGTTTGTTTGTGTATGTTTTTTTCCTATACTAAACTCCGTAATAGCTGAACGGATTTGCATGAATTGGTATGGAAGTAGTTTATCTCTTGGCGTAACTCATGGGCTATTTTTATCCTGAAACCACGCTAGTGAAAGAAGTGATCCGAAAAAATTATAACCGTACTTAAAGTTGTGCTTCTGTTAATACCTATTCTGTTGTGAAGGGGTAGTTAGATTCACTCTTATCTCGCATCTATAGGTCAAACGCTAACCTTTGTGCTGTAGGCGCAACCTTGGCAGGTAAGTTTAACTTTAACTTCGGACTTGGATAAACAACTAGTAAATAGGGGTGAAACTAGTTTATTTTTAGGGTTACGTAGTACTGCAAGGAACCCTTACAAATTAATTCTGTCCGTCCGTCTCTCTGTCTCTCAGTCTACTGTCCATCCGTCCATCCGTCCTAGTTCTTACGCATGCACTTATATTAATAGCCATAGAAGTTAGAAGGTTTTAAAGAATTAAGACGAACGAACGAACGAGCAGACGGACAGACGGACAGACGGACAGACGGACAGACGGACAGACGGACAGACGGACAGACGGACAGACGGACAGACGGACAGACGGACAGACGGACAGACGGACAGACGGACAGACGGACAGACGGACAGACGGACAGACGGACAGACGGACAGACGGACAGACGGACAGACGGACAGACGGACAGACGGACAGACGGACAGACGGACAGACGGACAGACGGACAGACGGACAGACGGACAGAAGGACAGACGAGCTACACACTTCCACTACCACTACATACTTGCATACATGCTACGAAGCACTTCCACTGCCACTTGCACTAAGCAAAAAGTGTGTAGCTTGTTGCAAACGATACGTAGTAAGTACTTGGTACTTGTACTTGCTACGTATACTTGCTACTTGCTACGTATACTTGTTACGTATACTTGCTACGTATACTTGCTACTTGCTACGTATACTTGCTACGTGTACTTGCTGCTTGTACTTGCTACGTGTACTTGCTACGTGCACTTGCTACGTGCACTTGCTACGTGCACTTGCTACGTGCACTTGCTACGTGTACTTGCTACGTGTACTTGCTACGTGTACTTGCTACGTGTACTTGCTACTTGTACTTGCTACTTGTACTTCGATTAGCATGGTCTGCAACTGGCATTACATTATTCAGACAATGTCATGTCGTACCTACAGGGAAATGACAACGCTAGCAGAAGACTGTCAAGCCTGAAAGTCCTCCACCGAAAGGATCTATGAATGAATGGACAATGAGCCCCATGCTCCTATTTTATCGCATTATCCTCAAACAACTGTCACTTAGGGTATATCGTCTAGTCCCCTTCGACCTTTCCTCAAGGCGTGAGGTCTCGCAAGTCCCCAGGGTGTCAGGTCCACAAACCGCCGAGCATTAAATAAAGATGGACGGAGCGTCGCTTAAAATTGTAATAAAACCACAGATAAAACTGAGGTATAAAAATAAATGCAGCGTTAGTAAACATAGTGGTACGCGAGCGATTAGCTTATATTATGTATAAGTATTTATAACTAGCGGCTCGCCCCGGCTTCGCACGGGTACAGATATGTTATAGTCAGTCACCCGGGGATAGTTTAGCTTCCCAACAGTGAAATATTTTTTCAAATCGCTTCAGTAGTTTCGGAGCATATTCAATGCAAACAAACAAACATTCAAATATTTCCTCTTTATAATATTAGCATAGATACTGGCCAAGTGCGAGTCGGACTCGCGCACTGAGGGTTCCGTACCACCAAATACAATAATGTCGTCCAAGTAACTGAATTATATATTGATCAGGTATAACGCCTTCCAAAAAACTCAAAGCAATTGCTACGCAGCCACATAGTTGATAGCCCGTTGGTCCATACGGTAGTAAACGTGCCTTCTGCGCTTGGGGGCATGGGTTCGAGTCTCACCTAGGACACACATTTGAACTGATGAACATTTGCGTTTGTTCTATATCTGGGTGTTAATATTTACGTATGTATTTAAAAATATATACGTATATCAGTTTCTGGCAGCCATATCACAAGCTTTGCTTAGTTTGCGGTCAGATGACCGTGTGTGCAATAAATGTCCCAAATTGTTAATTATTTTGCTACAGTGACGCTCTAGTAGGTATAATACAATAATACAGGGTGTAAGGGGAACACTCTCGAAGCCAAAAGAAGGTAATTGTACTCATCATTATGAACAACTTTTACTATGGGACCAGCCCAGAAATTGCGAAAAAAATATCAGCTGTTCTATAGGAAACGGTCATTGACACTCGACAAAATGTATGGAACAGCTGATTTGTTTTCGTGATATCAGGGTTGGTCCCATACTAAAAGTGGTTCATAATGATGAGTACAAATACCTTCTTTTGGCTTCGAGAGTGTTCCCCTTACACCCTGTATAATGGAACAGAAATTTGTCATTGACTCGCACTTGGCCATTATTTATTAAAACTTGTCATACTTTAAATGTCATGGCTTGTGTGTTCGAGTGGCAGCGTCCACATTTTTTCTTTCGTCTATGGTCCCAGGGCCTCAGGGCCTCAGGGCCCGTAAGTCGTGACAAATTGCCGGCGAAGGGTCAGCTTTTATTCAAATTGAATACGTTTAAGACTTCGTTTAGTAATTTTACTTGGCATTTTCTTTGTGACGACGAAAAAAGTGTTTGTTAAAACCTGCAGTGACATTTTGAAAACTTAATTCAATTTCTAGAGAATCGTATTTTATAGACGAAAATATTTTTTGAAGGCGTGAACAATATGCGCCTGGTGGTAAAAAGTAGCGCCTTGGACTTGAAACGGACATATTCTTATGTAGCATTACATTGCTCACTCCGTCTTTTACCTGTAATGTCCTTTCCATGTTAAGATTGCCTGGTAGAGATCGCTTGTAGATGATATAAGCCCTATGTTCCCTCCAGGTTAACAAGTTGAAGTGTCAGTGGGCAAGAGCACATAACACGCAGAATAGATGGCCGATGGTGCCAAAAATGGAGACCACGGACCGGTCAGCGCAGCGTAGAACGTCCGCCCACAAGATGTACAGACGATCTAAAAGAGACCTCAAGAAAACGCTGGATTTTAGGCCGCTTCCAATCGGCCTTTTTGGAGATCGATGGGGGATATGTTCGTATTCCTATGATCAGTAGTGGACGTCTTCTGGCTGATGATGATGAAGATTGATGATTGAATAGGTTCATTACCGATTATACACTACCTCATCCTTACTATGAGATGTCAAAATTACCATCCTCAAAGGATAAATAATTATTCTGAAACAAGGACGTAAAACGTCCTTGTTATGAGGTAACCAAACATCATGAGTGTCGACTGACAGATAGGTTTTTCCTTAAGAGTTTGGCACATACCGCGCGGCCATTCATCCCGACTTGGTGCCAAAGCGCGAGAATTGAAATTCACGAACGGTCGCGAACTTGCCTAGGACAATGGGTTGCAACATATTATGTAAGTAGCGAAATTGTTACTTACTTTCGGGTTCTCAACTTTAAATGTGCTTAGAAGCCCATCGCAAAGTTTCGTTACGTGTTACTCTTGCAAACTTGTATTTTCTTACTTGATAAGGGTTTACCGGGTGTGGGAAACTTCAGATTAAGTTTACTAAGTAAAAACATGCTTAAGGATTTACCAGAGAATTTTCGCAACATATTCTCGTTCAAAATACCTCAGTGCCTTAAAACGAAGGTCTTCAACCAGTGTGTGTTGCCATGCCAGTAATGAAATACGTCAGTGAAACGTGGTCTCTCACTATGGGCCTCATAAGCAAGCTCAAAGCCGCACAACGAGCTATGGAGAGGGCTATGCTCGGGGTTTCTCTACGAGATTGAGTCAGAATAGAGGAGTTCCGTAGACGAACGAAAGTAACCGACATAGCCCACCGGATTAGCAAGTTGAAGTGACAGTGGCCAGGGCACATATCACGCAGAATAGATGGCAGATGGGGCCGAAAGGTTCTCGAATGGAGACCACGGACTGGTAAGCGCAACGTAGGACGTCCACAAAAAATGGGGAGACGACCTAAAAGAGACCGCAGGGGAACGCTGGATGCAGGCCGCTTCGAACCGGCCCTTTTGGAGATCAATGGGGGAGGCCTATGTCCAGCAGTGGACGTCCTATGGCTGAATGATGATGAAGATGAGACCGGGGAAAAGTTAGTTGAAATTACGTGTGTAAGGGAAACTTGGAATCTCACAGGTATCAGAACAAAGCGTGACACGTCTTTGGTGTATCAGGGACATTAAATGAGACAATTTCTTTTGTTTGAAAAATAGGCCCACCACAAACTAATACCGTATAGTAATGAAACTCATGTCGATTTGTTCCTCATAATCTCTAAATTTAGTCGTAATATTAGCTATATCCGATCAAACCGGAATATTAACAATAGCCGATTACTATGGCCACTGTTGTAAATTATAGTCTATTTATTTTTATATAAAAATTCCTTAGCATGCATCCTTTTTCGTATTAAAAACGTTCCGGTCAAGTGACTTTATAAGGGAAATGAATGAATTGTGGCAAAAATCAAAACAACACATATTATTCTTTATATTATTATTCCGGTTTAATTTTTAGCTTATCTTTCGTCCGAATGGTACAAAAAAAAAACGATGAATTTTATAGTGTTATACCCATCAATATACGGTAAATTCGGTGGGCCTAGAAAAAATTGTCTTCTTTCTCTTGAAGTCTTTTTTTTGCTTATCTTACCTTTTTAGATCACCTCATTGGTACAGACGACGATGTACAAATAATTTGCGTAACCCTTGCCGTTGCGGGGTTATGACTAACTCTTTAGTCACGCTCTTTCGACGACGATGCAGAAATAACTTGCTCAACCCTTGCCGTTGCGGGGTTATGACTAACTCTTTCGTCACGCTCTTTCGACGACGATGCAGAAATAACTTGCTCAACCCTTGCCGTTGCGGGGTGATGACTAACTCTTTAGTCACGCTCTTTCGACGACGATGCAGAAATAACTTGCTCAACCCTTGCCGTTGCGGGGTGATGACTAACTCTTTAGTCACGCTCTTTTGACGACGATGAAGAAATAACTTGCTCAACCCTTGCCGTTGCGGGGTGATGACTAACTCTGTAGTCACGCAGAGTTAATTTCGAGGCTCTTTTTCTACCCCTCCCTGCTCAATAACGTAGGCTTAAGTACACTAAAAGGCATTACAGTAGTCTATTTTCAGAATATTTACAATATTTTGCCAATACAAATCTTGATTTATGATATATATATTATAAAAGAAATTAGCTGTCGCTAATTGCGTTTTTTTTGGGTTTTTTTTTACTCATGTGATTAAACGCTTTAGTTGTCACTAAAGCGTTCAACACTTGCTCTGCCGGGACTTTAGTAAGGAAGCTTTTTACTATTAGAAAGTCAGATAGAGTCTACAGGGTTAAGGCGGAAAGAGAGAACTTAGCCGAAAGGGGTGCGTAGCGCGTTGTGCGTTGTACTGTTGACATTATGAACAAATACTATGGGACCAACCGTTTACTATGGGGACTTTTACGATGTTAAACCTTATTCCAATTTACCTGGTTCAGACTAAGCTTCTTAGTCTCGAGCATCGGCGTAAAGTTGCTAGTCTATCGGTTTTTTATCGGATACATTTCGGAGAGTGTGCATCAGATCTGCATGATTTAATTCCTTCCTGCCCTTTTTTCTATCGGACCGCCAGGACAGGCCCAAAGCGCAAGCATATCTATTAAAAAAAAAAAAAAAAAAAACAAATCGAAAATATAAATGCCTTCAGTCAATCCTGAAATAATTCAATTGTACAGTGGAAGTAAAATAACAAGCTCCGGCGTAGCTGCGTAGCGCCTACGTCTACGATGTTATACTCAAGCAAGCTGAATACCACAAAATAAACCGTGTTTTGCGTTGCTAACACGGTTATTTAAGATACTTATTTAAGATTTTGTTTGCATGACATTTAATTGAACATTGTCGAGCAGATGGTGTGAAAAATACGTTAAAAGTCATCATCATCAGCCAGAAGACGTCCACTGCTGAACATAGGACTCCCTTTTAGAACTCCACACTTAACGACAACCTGCCATCTGCATCTACTGGATGCCAGTAACTCTCACGTTGTCGTTGGTCCATCTAGTGGACCTACCTACGCTGCGTCTTCCGGTTCGTGGTCTCCACTCAAGAACCTCTCTTCCCCAACGGTCCCATCGGTTTTTTGAACGATATGGCCGTATTGATACTGCTCATATGAAAATCTGTCCAGGCGTTTGAGTTGTGGTAGAAATTAAAAACTCGCATACATATTTTATTTATATTACACGGGAATTACTCACGTAAAAAAAAAAACGCATAAAAAAGCAAAAAAAAAAAAAAAAAAAAAACACACCCAGCCGCGCGCGCGCATTCGCCTTGAAAAAGGCCGTCTAACGCGGTTGAAACTATATTCGGAGTAACCGGCTTTATCTTACGTGAGTAATTCCCGTGTAATATAAATAAAATGTGTGAAAACCACGTCAGTTTCAATAATAAAACTCGCATACATAAATGACAACTAAATCATGACACTCACTTTTTTGGGAAGTCGTGTAAAAATACTTTAGTTTTCACACACTATCATAAGTTGTTTCAGAAACTAAATGTTTTGTGATATTTTTCATCGGATAAAATACAAAGATTTTCTTGAAAAATTATAAAACAGACTCAAAACATACGATATATAATATTTTTATTTTAAATCCTAATGACTTATTATTATTTATTATTTAATACTTTATTGCACACTTACAAATTAAGTAAACATGTACAATTGGAGGACTTAATGCTAAACATTTTCTACCAGTCATCCACCAGGTTGGAACAAACAGTACGTAGGCGTGCATCAAAAACACCTTATAAAAGACAAAAAGAAATAAACAGATATATCAAAGTTTTACAAGATAATAATATACATAACAACAAATTACAATAAATATGAATCTAACCTAAATTATATATCAATACAAAATTATATACGTACATAATTTTACTACATATTATTACACAAATTATAATTAATATTAGACATAAAAATAAAAATTATAATGAATATATATAAGTGAGTGATTACAGTAACTTATTACAAAAACAATTTAGTAAGAACTAAGAAATATTTTTCTAGCTAGCGAATTGTTTGGACGTTATTTCGATTATTACAATTAAAATATAAAAAAGTTTCCGAGCTTTAATAATACCTTGTCTCATTTCGAATACAAAAATAACAAAAACAAATAACATCAAGCCGAAACTAATTTCATAAAACTGAAACAAATTTCATAAAAACGTACATTACGCTATCGGGAATTTTAATTTCATGCTGAAACGGTATTGCGCGCCATTTTCAAGCAAATGTTACATTATGTACGCAAAATGCTTTGCGATTTCAAAAGGAGAGTGCAAAATATTAAAAATACGTTTTGTTGCATTTTGGAACATAATTTTCGTAACGGAGGCAACTGGTGACCAGTATGCTGGCGCCTACTTTGGCAAAAAAAAAAAGCATTAAAGTGGCATCACTAATGGCGCCTACTTGGCAAAAAAAAATAATTAGCATTAAAGTGGCATCACTAATGGCGCCTACTTTGGCAAAAAAAAATAATTAGCATTAAAGTGGCATCACTAATGGCGCCTACTTTGGCAAAAAATAATAATTAGCATTAAAGTGGCATCACTAATGGTGCCTACTTTGGCAAAAAAAAATAATTAGCATTAAAGTGGCATCACTAATGGCGCCTACTTTGGCAAAAAATAATAATTAGCATTAAAGTGGCATCACTAATGAGGAGGGTGCGGGGAAGTCGAAACAACATCTTAAAGTTAGTGGCTGAAGATTTTCACGCGCCTATACTCGTGCATTTTGTGCGGGTGATGGCTAAGTAGGGAGTATATTATTTGTTATTCAGTCGTTACTTGTGCAGCAGTTCTGAAGGTGCGTGAAAAATCTATTTAAAGGCCATATTATTATTATTCTTTTTGTATGATTTTGTGTATTTTTATCTAACAATACTTTTAAGTTTTGTTTGTACTAACCCAATGGATTTTTAGTTGTCCTTAATAAAATATTTTGAATTGAATTTGAAATTTGAATTGTTGACATGGCAATGCTTTTACCATACTGGCCACTTTTCCTTCCACCAAGGGGCTTTTGGATTAGTTTTTATTTTAGTTTAGGGTATATTTATTTGTAAATAGTGTTAGGGTTTTTTTCTTCAAATAAATGTAATTTTATTGTTTAAATAAACAAGTCACACAGCGGGCAATGGAGAGAGCTATGCTCAAAGTTTCTTTGCGCGATAGAATCCGGAACGTGGATATTTGCAAGTTGAAGTGGCAATGGGCAGGCCACATCGCTCGAAGAAGCGATAACCGATGGGGAAGAAACGTTCTGGAGTGGAGACCACGAACCGGAAGACGAAGAGTAGAGGCCTCCCACCAGATGAACCGACGACATTGTGAGAGTCGCGGGGAACCAGTGGATGCAAAAGGCAGGCTGTCGTTCAGTGTGGAGGTTAAATGGGAGGCCTATGTTCAGCAGTGGACGTCTTCTGGCTGATGATGATGATGATGATGAAATAAGTACCAAATTTTTTATTTTATTTTATTTATTAAGGAACAGAAAACAGCCATATTATAAAATTTACAACAATGTGGATAGGTTAATAATTTTAATAATAATACAGCCAACAGCACTATTCACAGATTACTTAAAAAATTATATAAATTTACCGCTAGGAGTAGCTAACTTGCCAAAAACAATATTTAAATATATATTTTTTTTATATAATCCCTTAAACACAAAAATTAAAAATTAATGATTTTATTAAATTTAAACTATTATTAATTAACATAATAATAACAGTATTGTATAAAAGTATTACAGTACTGAAGTTATGAGGAGAGATTTTTAAGTACTGCTAATTTTCGTAATTCACTGAAATTATATATACATTAGTAAGAAATTACACAGCGGTAGTAACTTCAGGTTGCCAGTAGTGACATAATATGTTACTGAGACAGAGTCGTTAACTGCTGGTATTTTCTGAAACTCAGAGTCACCCAGCAGGCTATGGAGAGAGCTATATACTCGGAGTTTCTTTGAGCGATTGATGAGATTTGAGAATGTCGTTAGCAGTTTTATAGGAAATAAACTTGTTCACATTATATGCTCAAGATCAAGTGAGGGTAGAACAAAATTCACAGGTATAAAGATGGTAATAGATGATGATGAGCAGCCATCGAGATACAATACCTATAGAGTCACAAACATGCAAAAAAAGATCCGAACTAAAACTCGACACACACTACGCATTGCGCCGACTTTTTGGTTAGTTGTAAGGAAATCGCGAACGGACTACAACGCCGCGCGATGCCAGTGCTACTGACATAGTCACAGAATAATAAAGAGCATAGAATCCGTCACGTGATTAACAAAACGTACAAGGCCGTCTGTTAAATAGTATGTAGCATCATAGATAAATATACTGTAGCATATAGAGCCTTTTACAGGTCCCATTGCATTCCAGTGCATTAAAATAGTGTACAACCCTGCAATTTGCCGTCCTGTCAAAAATATCTGTTTCGTTCCGGTACCTAACAATAATTTTGGCATATGAGTATAGAAAATAACATACTATTATGCAAAATTAGCACTACTTCTATGCTATAGTCCTTCTCCTGAGGACATAGCGGACATGCGACGTTGAACAAGCAAGTGACATATCGTCTAAATTGGAGTAAATGTGGCATTGCGAACTATATAATTGATGTCTTGTACAACGACGCTCGGTCGATTTTTGACTGTTTTTACTTAGAGATTGTGACTCTATAGGTCGGTCTATACCTATCTCGATATGACCAGTCTAGAAATTCTTTTACTGATAAATCAGGTAATGGTAATCGATTAAAGTGTGTGATTTAAACCGTAAATTTCTTGCTTGTATATAACGTTATAAGATACATGACAACTTAGGGGTGAGCGATCACTCCTCGGGGAAGTTTTCTCATTTCTGCGGATACCTACCCTTGTAGGGTAGGGCTGCACCTCAGACAAACAAGGGAGATATGGTAAGGTGGCGAACGCAGCAGGTCTAAATCAGGCTTGATGCCTTACTCACCCTGCAGACGACCTTGCCGCTCTTTCTATGCTTCCGTACCCAAAGGGTAAAAACGGGACCCTATTACTAAGCCTATTACACTGTCTGTATGTCTGTCCGACGTCCGTCCTACCTTTAAACGGCTGTATATTTTGAACCATAATTGATATAATTGAACCATATAAATCCGGTTGGATGTAATGTTACTACGGATTAACTAACATATGAATCGGATGGGCTAAATCGAAACAGATAAAATAAAATAAAAGTCAAGAAAAAAAAATGAAAAAGGGGTACAAACGTATTTTGTATTTGCTCTAGTGTAAAAATAGTAATACATACAAGCGTCAAACTTGGCATGATTATAGTACACACTCCGAAGAATAACAAAAGTCAAGAAAAAAAAAATTAAAGAGGGGTACAAACGTATTTTATATTTGCTCTAGTGTAAAAATAGTAATATATACAAGCGTCAAACTTGGCATGATTATAGTATACACTCTGAAGTATAAAAATTTACAATGGCCAAGTGCAAGTCGGTGACAAATTTCTGTTCATTACAAAGTTAAACAACGTATTCGGTTACTAGGACGATGATATCATTTCTTTCACCGAATCGAATTTGCATGTTTTACTAATTTTGAAGTCGCGTTTTTAAATTGATAATATATTCTAAATTAATAGATAGTTATGGATAAGATACGCACAACGGCTACTTTTTATTCCTGAAACATTGTTAATTGTTGTAGGATACCTCTTTACATCCCGGAAAAGTAATCCTGTTAAGATTGGTAAAAAAAAAATATACAAATTATATATATTACAGTTATTTTATTTAGTGGTGGTACGGAACCCTCAGTGCGCATTTTATGTTTTTGTCGAGAAACGTCTATTTTGCGCACCTTGGAAATAAAACCGACTCGTATGCCGTGACGGCAAACGATATCATCCCCGTGACGGTCAACTTTTTTTATCTGTTTAAACTTTAAGCCTCCGAGACAACCCTAGTTGAGAATGCGTGCCACACGGCGCTTATTAAAACCCTAGGTATGCCAACATCATATATTATAAACCTCTCTACTTCCAGCTAATAAGTTACTGAATTATGGCTTAACGTCGCTGTAGTTTATTACTCAAATTCAAGCACTAACATTATTATAAAATGCCTTTTACCCGCACCTTCGCTCGCGTGACCAAATTAATCACAAGTTTTATTTTAACGGCCTGTTATCCGAGTCACGTAAGCAACAAAAAAAATATTTCTTTCTTAACGCTCCCTCAGCCCCCGCCAAGTTATAGCGACGATGTATTTTGCCACGCAAGAGTAAGGAGGCCCGCGGGGAGAGTGCAACGACAAAAACGAACATAGGTCCGACCTCGATGACGCCTGGCGCGGTGAAGCCAGAGAGTGACATAGGCTACTTTTCATCATCATCATCACCACCATTTTTCATCACTACGCGTCTGAAACCGCGGGGCGCAGCTAGTCGATTTATAAATTAAAAAAGTGGGCCTAGACAACAACTTCTACCTAACCTACGAACTAGTATGAAGTCACAGTGGGTTACTAATATACACAATCTTATAGTAGTGTCCTAGTGTACAATAAAGTTTCCTTTGATAGTTGCCCCCCCCCCCCCCCTCGTTATAGCCTCCTCCTCTATAAATTGGTCCCCTCAGGTTCACTGAAGAGGAAGTTGCCCGGTCTACCTCAATGAGCATTATGAGCTTTATAGCGACCTTGTTTTAGTTTAGGTGCGATGGGTGGTTTTATTTACGAGACAGAAAGTGATATTTTAGATAATTTTCGGTTTGTTTTATCTAGGAATTCGCTGGCTCACTATTACAAGGTTCTATTTTATTTTATTACACGTTATGTAATTTCAATTTAAAAAAAAACGACCTTCATAAATGTTGACTTAGCAGGGTTTATGCTTGAGAGAGATACTTTTACTCAAGCATAAACCCTGCTAAGTCAATATTTATGAAGGTCAAAAATTTTAAATTGAAATTACAGAACGTGTAAGAAAATAACATAGAACCTTGTAATAGTGAGCCAGCGAATTATATTTATAGCAAAAATCCATATTATTTGAGCTAGTTTGAAAACTCCTGAACCCTATTTTTTTTTTGTGGGTTATCACCTCGCGGGTACCTTCTACATGATAAAAAAGAAACACCCGGATTGGCATACATTAAAAAGAACGGGCCGAATTGAGAACCTTCCTCCTTTTTGGAAGTCTGATAAAAATGTATTCTTTTTTTTTTTTTATTAATTTAAAATGCAACTCTACGGACACTAGGCCCCCGATTCTACTAAAGGAATTGTTTTTAAATTGTAATTGTTTTTTTTTTTTTTTTTTATATTTGCCTTAAATCTGACAGTTAAATATTTTTTTATACTAGAAAAATACCACCACCTAATATTATAACTTGGTATTTAAAAAAGCTGTAAATTTTGAGGCAATTATTTAAAAAAATAAAATTATTGAAACAATTACAATCTAAAATAATTTCTTTAGTAGAATCCGGCCCAGGTTTCGTGACTTTCATTAAACGAATTTACTTTAGTTATCTATACTAATATTATAAAGAGGAAAGATTTGTTTGTTTGTTTGTTTGCATTAAATAGGCTCCGAAACTACTGGACCGATTTGAAAAATTCTTTCACTGCTGGGATGCTGCACTATCCCCGGTTCACATAGGCTATATATCCCGGCTTCGCCCGT
Organism: Agriopis marginaria; assembly: GCA_932305915.1. NCBI lineage: Eukaryota > Metazoa > Arthropoda > Insecta > Lepidoptera > Geometridae > Agriopis > Agriopis marginaria. Next base: position 2,033,444 of record OW029935.1, read on the forward strand.
GCGAAGCAGGGGCGGCCTACTAGTTCACAATAAAGGGAGAGGAAAGTTGGTTAAAACAATTTGGTCATGTTACTAGTGTTGTGTGTATACCCCGAGCAGACCAGCGACCCGCAAGCAGCACCCGATCACGAGTATGATTTTATTTTAACAATATTCTAACATAGACATAATTTCGTTTTTTTAACTTTAAGAATTCTAAAAATTTAAAATCTAATAAAAACAGGCAAGGACATGAGATACGTTTCCATTCTTACGACCATGTATTTTGAATTTGAATTTGGTCATCTGTAATTAAAAATAAGGACCGCAAGGACCGAAGGATCGCAGGAGGGTCCACCATTCAAGTAGGAGGATGCTGCTGCCCATCCTCTGGTGGTTCTGGTCGTAGTTTTAGGACATACCACCTCGGGCAATGGAGAGAGCTATGCTTGGAGTTTCTTTGCGCGATAAAATCCGAAACGTGGATATTCGCCAAAGAACTAGAGTCATCGACATAGCTGTTAAAATTTGCAAGTTGAAGTGGCAATGGGCAGGCCACATCGCTCGAAGAACCGATACCCGATGGGGAAGAAAGGTTCTGGAGTGGAGACCACGAACCGGAAGACGCAGCGTAGGGAGGCCTCCCACTAGATGGACCGACGACATTGTGAGAGTCGCGGGCATCCAGTGGATGCAAAAGGCAGGCTGTCGTTCAGTGTGGAGGTTAAAGGGGGAGGCCTATGTTCAGCAGTGGACGTCTTCTGGCTGATGATGACGATGATGATGAATTAAAAATAAGCTTTAAAACGTCGTTACTAAACTAACCAATACCTCCTTCACTAGACAGTTAACCCACATTAAGATAGTTAGACCCTAAGCTCTAAGGTATCATAGTTGTGGAATCCGATAATTGTGGGGACCATAATTGATTTAAAAGGGTCCAACAGAGCCCAATAGGGTTCTATTGAGCCTAGAACTTTCCTGGGGTAAACTGTAAAATATGAAGGGGAAACTGTAAATAAGAAAGGTCAGAATTAACCAAGTTAGTAAAATAAATTTTGGTCAAGCAGTTAAATCCGGTTTGTACTTAAGTGTCCAGGGGCCTTACGGCCAATTACTTACGCGGTCTCAAACTAACGTTAAAACAGCGCAGTTCGGAAAATCACGCGAACGCGAACTTTAACGCGCCCAAATACGGTTTGCGGTCATGCACATGTAAATTACACCTGTGCGAAGCCGGGGCGGGTCGCTAGTTAACTAATAATAATAACTCAGCCTATAATGAGTGTGCCCCAGAAGCCTTTGACGCAGCACGGAATAGCTGCACAGTCGAGGATAAAGCAATTAACTGAAGTAACATCAAAGTCCTGAGTAAAGGCCCGAGGGCGATTAAAGCTATGTGCTGGTCAACTAGGGCACAGATTAAATTATTAGTTGGTATGGCTACGGTAGCTTGGACTAATAAACTGCGGGACATGAAACGCTACAAAGATTATTGCTACGGATCACAATGACGAAGTTATTTTGCTGGATTTTCTTGTGCCGTTGTCTACCGCTGTGGCAGCAGTGAGTAGATGTATGATAAAATTAGGAAAATTAGGCGAGTAGATGTATATTTGTGAGACACATTTGTATACCATCATATAAGACAATATTCTTACAAATGAACTGATTTTGATTTGATTTTAATGATACGTAAGTTCTACGTCGAAACGACGTAAAAGCGGAATTACACTAGAAATTCGACATATACAAAATACAAAAAAAATTATACGTAAGTTATCGTCGAACAAATATTCAAACGTACAAATATACAAACATACATAAAGACACCGACTTGTCCCATCTCTTATTTCTACGGTTAAAACTGAAACTCAAACCAGTACAAGTTTTGATAGTATTCGAAAACTTTTTTCGTTTTCGTATTGTTCCATACATTGCTGGGCTAAAAGGTGTTCGAAAACTTTTTTCGTATTAGAGTGAAGCAATCTATACCGCCGCTTACTACCGATTTTAGTTCCTCCACGTTTCCGATAGAGGCGCTTTACTAAAATGTATGGAACAATAAGTAAACGAAAAAAGTTTTCGTAAACTATCAAATCTGGCACTAAGCGTACAGGACTTAGGTTTGAGATCAAGTTCCAGTAATAAACTAGCTAGCAAAAGATTAAGAAAGAGGGTAGATCGTTTTGTCTGCATCTAACTATTAATTTTCCATCCAACCATTCATTCTTCAGTATTCGGTGAACATGTTGCATTAACTGCGCCGAAATATCTGAAGCTCTATTCACAACCTTATCACGGTAAGTATCCCGTTAATAATCATATATATATATATATATATATATTTTATTTATGACATAATATTACATATATTACATATTTACTAACACCAAAAAACCTCGCATAGGTTTATCTGGGTGATAGGTTCTCAGCTTAAATAATTAGAATAAACATTAAAATTAATTAAGTAAACAATAGGTATATCGGAAGGAACCGAGCGAACGCCGAGTGCATGCCCGTCGCTGCGGATCATTCGGGTGGCTTCGGCTTGCTACTACATGTCGTCGGCAGTAGAACAAAACACTCGGCCCTCTCTCGTTCCTAGAACTTTATACATGATGCTCCGAATCAGTGCAATTTACTAATATAATAATTTGTATAATATTTTGTGAAAAGACACCGCCATAAAGGTCTTGCAAAGCTGGAAATCCCACAACGTCCGATTATTCCACTCCTTTCTCCCGCGGACCTGCAAGGTGTGGAATATCCTTCCCCAAAGGTCTTCCCGCTGAGCATCAACATGAAGCGTTTCAAAAGGGTGTTTACAACCACCTCTACAGGCTGGCAAAGCACCGTCAACTCCGCTAGTGTTGCAAGGCGGCGGTTTTTGCTTACCATCAGGATCACATGCTTGTTTGCCGCTCTTTTTATTTAAAAAAGTTAACAACTGTAATAGTTTGTAACAGTGTTTTAATACAATACAATATTTCTTTATTACACACCGAAAATACAAATGAAACTTAATCTAACATAAAAAACAAATATACGGCAGTATAATAAGCGGCCTCATCGCCTTAAGCGATTTCTTCCAGGCAATCTTTGGATGGACAGGACTAAAGAAATTGAAACAGTGACTGTGAGTCTTACAAGTGACATTGTCTAGAGGGTTTATACATTCAAAGCTAGGGCGGACGTACCTTTATTGCGTACTATTATTTATACTGTGCCGGCGTAGGGCGGAGAGGTGCGCTTGTATAGAGACCGGAAGTGTGCTCAAGGTCACGACGGACGGCGCCCTATTCAGAGGTTTTTCAAGTGCGATGAATATTTATGTGACACACTAACGTGTTGCTTCTTTCATTCAGTACACATTGTGAAGATAAAGTTTGTTTTGCTTTAGCGTCAGAACAAAGCATTGAATCGATCTGATTTTTAAACGGGTCATGCCCGTCCGCCCACCGACTTCACCCACTATTGGCGCACGGGTAATTCGTATTTACCTTTGAACCCACTGCACTAGAGTTAGAAACTAATAAAAGAATTATCAACATCTATGAAAATTCGCATGAGGATTCATTATAAACCCGCTAGCCAAGCAAGCCGGTGTTATAATAATTTATAATCGAAATTTATGAAGATCAAGAATAAGACAAACATTTTATGTGATGAACATTGGTGTTTGTTCTATAACTGGTTGTTAATATCTATTTAAGTATGTATTTAAAAGTATATATATGTATATCTGTCTCTGGCAGCCATATCACAAGCTTTGCTTAGTTTGGGGTCAGATGACTGTGTGTGCAAAAATGTCCCAAATGTTTTTACCATATCCAAGTACCAGGAATGCATAAACCTTGAGAACTAAATCCAAAATAATTTTATTCAGTAATCGGTACATTTCCACTTGTATATTGCACCAGTGACCAAACTAGGAGAAAAAACAAAATGATGACAGTATTAACTAAACAAAATACAAGCTAAAACTAAAACTACAAATACAGTTAGACTGCCCATAGACCGTTGAAGGTCTAAAGACAATCCAAATGCTCAAGCCCACTACCAGTTGGCAGCGTACCCAGCATGCTGGCGGCATTACCAAACTAGGTGAAGTAAACACCTATATTTTGGGAATTAGTCCTTCCGTTTGTAAATCAATTTATTGTTTTGTACACTTCCTCATTGTTATTCTTTTACCCCCTATTAATAAACGTAGACTAGCCTCGGAATAGTTACACCGCCTATTGTCTTTTTCGATCGAGTTCAAAATATGAAAGAGAGAAAAAGACAAAACACGGCGTAACTATTCCAACACTACACCACGTTTATTAATAAGGGGGTAAAAGACTAAATTTTAATTTACGTACATACTAATTATATTTCAAAATAAGGTATTATACAGTCTAAAGTTAGACACACACGCACTCATACTCATACACACACACACACACACACGCACACAGGTGCATAAAAAGCCATTTTCATTCTTTCACCGGGCATAAACAACTTTACAAGTGTTTTAAATGTTTATCGGGACTTACCACGTATTATTTAATTTAGGTAAAAAATATGTACCTTTCGCTCGACGTTTCGAACATGTTACAATGGCCGTGGTCACGAGCTGACTGAACACTGCGGGTGAGTCCGGCGAGAAGAGCGGGTGTTTTCTTCTTCTACCCTCATTTGATCTTGAAAAATCGCAGGGTTGTCACTACGACACACAACACTGACTGTATCGGTAAATGTCCTAGTACCCACACCGCGGTTAACTTTACAAGTGTTAGAGCGGTTTCGCACTACGTCCGATCCGAATCCGATTCGAATCCGTGAAAATAAGTTCCGAAGTTGTCGTACAACTATTTGTATGGTAGTTTACGCACTAGATCCGATTTCCGTCATCCGAATTCTCTCCGTATCCGAAAATTTCCATTTCGGAATAGATTCGGAAGTTGACGTCGATTGAAAGGGCTCATGATCAACGACGTGACCACTCTGCTGTGGCTCCGCCTAAAATGATTGCTTGGATATGCATCAGAGATCGGACTAGTGCGTACGCAATATCCGAATTCGGTCTGAGTTTTCTAAATCCATATTTTCACGGATTCGGATCGGACGTAGTGCGAAACCGCTCTTAGAAGAAAAAATATATTTGGTTACCTTGTGTACGAACTCCCCGCTGCCGATTATCACCAAACTTGCTTCATTTCTTTGCCTCAAGGAGCATCATACGCCGTTAGCAGGTTTACAACGATCTATTCCCACTATCATCGAACCCTCCCCCCTTCCCTCCCACTCTTATCACTCCTCGCTCATCGTGAGGGTTTTATACGGAGCAACTATCAGTGAATCTACGGTTTTATCGCTTTTCCGAAATGGTCTCAGATTTGGAACTAAAATGGAAGGTGAGAACGTTTTCTATTTTTTGTAGGAATTCCTGATTGTGAGATGTACATTAGGTATAAGTTGTGACGACAATGTAATTTCTTTGAGTTTTCTTACGGGGAAGATCTAAGTACCTATACCTAGTCGGATTATTACTAAAAGTGCTAACATACGTGTGCATGGATTTGGTACGTCAGACCGCCGTATGACCAACGGGAGAGACAGAGTGAGAATATTATAGTCTAACTCTTTCCCTCCCATTGATCCGGACTCTGGCGTATCGAATCCACATGTCTATTAGCACTTTAATAGTTGCAGTGAATTCCTGCAGTACAGCTGGGCTATGAGGGATTGTACTCGATGAATCCTCTCAGTGTCTAGTCTCTGTTGTCTATTATGTCTTCTGTGTATCTGTACAGGAGAGATAGAGATAGAGAAGAAAACGGTTGGAAACACGGACGTATCCTCTCCAAATTAAATATAATAAATTCTTACCTCGAAAAGGATCCTCATTAAGTCAATATCAGAGGTTTTGTGTTTACCAAAAGACTTATTTACAGTTTCAGCTCACGACTTGATTATTTCATTAAAAACCGACTCCCAGACTTTTAACATACCTTTGCCATCGACAACACAATCTGTTAGAGGGGAAATAATTAAGAGAGTAAATTATTCAGGTGTCAGATGACTTATTCTAAACACACTGACACTGGGGTTGGGCATTTAGTTTACGTGACAAACATGCGTGTATGGTCAACATAATCTATGTTTTATCAGCTTATTAATTTATATTTTTTTTCATTACCACGTTGAATGGCAATGCTTATGCGTTGAGCCAGAAACACGCCAGCATTTTGGTCACGCGTCGCATTAACCAGGCGCTCTGAAAGATTTTTGAAAATGAGGTGAGCTCCCGGTCCCCAAGGGCCCAATGTCCCCAAGGGCCCAATTATTATTAATTTATATAATTAATAATAATCTTGCGTTTGACCGCCAATCTCGATGCGGTCTACGGTGGAGCACGCTTGCCTAGAAGAAACCGATTCACTCGTAATTTGAAGACATCCATACAGATTGTAAAAATCGGGGAACACCCATTCAGATAATGTATTCCATATAATTGCAGTTCGCACAGTAATAAAAGTGGAATCAAAGCGCTTTGCACGGTTTTTTCGGAATGCCAACCATAAAGCGGTTTAGATTTTTCGTTCCCACTCTGGCAGCCCTATAGAAAAATGGGCAGGAGGGAATTAGATCATGCAGATCCTTGCACATTCTCCGAAATGTATCCAATAAAAAAATGCTCAAGACTAAGAAGCTTAGTCTAAACTATAGCTTAGTCGGATTCGTTGCTGATGAGCATGTATATTGCCATTCAGCGTGTCAATGCTACCAGCTTTCTAGTCACTTTTCCTGCCACTAAGATTAGGTTTTTTTTTCATATTAGTTTTATCCTAGTTTTAGGTAAAAATTCAGTTCTATATAATCTCTACATCTTCTCTACATATATATATATATTATTAGTATAAATTGAAGTCGCTTTCCGCGTCTGCCTGTCTGTCTGTATGGCTGCTAACTCCTCCTAAACCACGCAACGGATTTTGATGCGGTTTTCACCATTAGTTAGATACATTTTCAAGGAACGTTTATATAATTATATAACTTGCTACCCGCTCCGGCTTCGCACGTAAATTACACCCGTGCGAAGTCGGGCGGGCGGGTCGCTAGTCATTAAAAAATATAATTTTCTTGTATTCCTACATAAATATTCGCAGAATTATGCTATTATTTTTCTTCTAAATAAGTCACATATCTAGAGAACTAAAGCCCTGATGAGCATATTTTACGTAAAGTGTTTTTTTTTTAAATATATATAATGACGAATACAAAGACTTTTCGGCTTAGTCACACCGTTCCAGGTAACCCTGTACATTTTACCCACCAGCTTCATAAAAAGAGTGGCGTAAAAATGCTCTATTAAAAGCTCAGTTGACAGTATAAAAGCTCACTCAGACACCTAGTTCAAATGTTCCAAATTCAACAGATGTGTGATATAAAAAAAAACATGTACAAGAAAATTAATAGATAATTAAAACACATAGTAACTATTCTGGGTCCAAAGCATTTATTTCTTCTGACAGCTGCATTGCAGAAAGCTAAATTAAAACATTAATATTTCGCTTAAGTAAGTAGGTACGTATATCGGGTACCTGCTTACAGTCTTAAAAGTGATCAGAACTTGTGGTTGTCATTCGCTTTTTACAATATTATTGCAGCTCGTGTATCTAGGTAGGTATAGTTGTTATTTATCATAGGTTTAGTTTTAGTATAAATTTATAATTAATTTTTAAAATATAACTTAATCACGTCGAATGTCCATGTTGAACCCGTGCCGATAGTCGTTGGGAACGATACTCTAGAAGTTACGACGACATATTGAGAGTCGCTGGCATCCAGTGGATGCAAAAGGCAGGCTGTCGTTCAGTGTGGAGGTTAAAGGGGGAGGCCTATGTTCAGCAGTGGACGTCTTCTGGCTGATGATGATGATGAACTTAGTCACATTTCTTGTCTACAAAACTTTAGTCGATGGCTGAAACGTATATAAATATTCATTAGGTTGTCGGCGTAAGTCAGTTTGGACAAAGTTTCAGAGTTCTGAATTTATGCAAGTAAACCTGAAGGACTGTTTATGGATAATTCCAGTAGTTATTATTTAGGTTATGTTGGTAGGATTTGTTTAGTCTATTAGGTTCTGAAACTCTATATCTATATATTTGATAGCCCGTTGGTCCAGTTGGTAGTGAACCTGCCTTCTGAGCTTAGGGGCGTGGGTTCGATTCCCACCTAGGACAAACATTTGTGTGATGAACATTTGTGTTTGTTCTATATCTGGGTGTTAATATCTATTTAAGTATGTATTTAAACCTATATATGTATGTATATCAGTCTCTGGCAGCCATATTACAAGCTTTGCTTAGTTTGGGGTCAGATGACCGTGTGTGCAAAAATGTCCCGAATATTTATTTATTTATTTATTTTATATAATATTACCTATGAACCTTTGTAGATTTTCGGCTCAAAATTAACGATTCATTAGGTAAAACCGCAGAAAACATTAGTGAAAGTACCTACAGAAAGCAAGTCTTGGTAGCCCATTTGGGATACCGCTAGACTTGAAAGCGTGAGGTCACGGGTTCAAACCCCGGGGCCGTACCAATAAGCTCTTTGGAGCTAATGTACGGATTTTCATACCACTGGCTTTTCGGTGAAGGAAAACATCGTGAGGAAACCTGCATACGTATATGGAGAAGGAATTCAATAGCGTATATCCACCAACCCGCACTGGGCCAGCGTGGTGGATATGGCCCAATCACCCTTTCGGCGGTAGGCTAAAAATCCAGCAGTGGACTGTTAAAAGGCTGACTATGATGATGACCTACAGAAAATTCACTCCGGATGAGTAGCGACTATTGCTAATCTCTACGCGTCTGTCTGTCTGTCTGTATGTCTGTATGGCCGCTAACTCCTCCTAAACCACTCAACGGATTTTGATGCGGTTTTCACCATCAGTAAGATACATTTTCAAGGAAGGTTTATATGTATATATAACTAGCGACTCGCCCCGACTTCGCACGTAAATTACACCAGTGCGAAGCCGGGCGGGCGGGTCGCTAGTACACAATAAAATTAAATTCAGGACAAAAACATGTATTCATAAATTTTTTACGTACTATCATTTGTACAAAGTCTTATCTCCCTTGTTTGTTTGATCTGAGATCTATCTATATCTGTCTGCATAGAAGTTTTGGCGCCAACGTAAAAAATAAACCGGCCAAGTGCAAGTCGGGCTCGCGCACTTAGGGGTTCCGTACCACCACAAAATACAATAAGGTTGTCCAAGTACCAGTTACCAGTTATTTGTAACGCTTTCCAATCGTCGGTGTAATTTGTTACGCAGTTTGCTACAGGCGCTCGAATATAATACCATTGCAATGAACAGAAATTTGTCACCGACTTGCACACACATACACACACACACATCAGCAGCCATTAAACGTCCACTGCTGGACAAAGGCCTCCCTCTTAGAGAGGGGTGATGCCATAATCCCTACGCTTGGCAGGCGGCTTGGGGATCGCAGTACGTTCACCGTGCACTAATAGGATGCTGCTGCCCATCCTCCGGTGGTTCTGGTCGCAGTTTTAGGACATACCCGGGTCCGACCGGGTACCGACTTGCACTTGGCCATTATTTATAATTTGTTATTATACCTTAGAGTGTGTACTACAATCGTGCCAAGTTTGACGCTTGTACGTATCACCATTTTTAAATTAGAACTAATACAAAAATACGTAAAAATATATGTTTGTTGGATGGGACCCTTTCGTTTTTCCTTTTTGACTTTTTTTATTATTTCTTAGTTTATCCGCCGTAACATTATATATTCTGTGAAAATTTCAATTGGCTATCTATATCGGTTCGAAAGATACAGCCGGTAGGACAGACGGACAGACAGACAGACATCGTAGGTCTAACACTGTTTTAAACTATCACGGTTGTTCACTAAAGTTAAATGATTATTAACACAACCTTACCACGGTAAATATCCCGTTAATAATCATTTAACTTTATCGTAGGTTTAGTAATGGGGTCCCGTTTTTACCCTTTGGGTACGGAGCCCTAAAAAATTTAAAATCCTAATCTAAAAATATACTTATAACTTGTGACATTTGCTTAGTGTGTATTCTAATTTTGTAAAACTGTGGTAGTGCCAAATATGTTGTTATTGTAACAAATTTTAATGATCTCTTCATTTTCAATCTAATTTTAAGTGATGCATTGTTTGATTGATTTAAATGTAAATTCGTATCCATAGTATGTAAGTGCCAAATTTGCATGCCGAAAGGTAGTATAATGGCGAACCATCTTTCTACATGACACCTGTAACTTGGTAACCCCATTATACGCAAAAAATACTAATAAATAATTAAAAAAAAACTGCGTAACTCAGTATAGAGAGTTCAACAACCTAATGATAGGCAGAAAAAGTTTAAGTATATCTAGATTCAGGTCGCTGAGGCCTCTGATTGTTTTTATCTGAGTTCATCTGGCTGGCAGCCAACACGTTTCAGGGTATTTGGGGGTGAAAACCATTTGACGGGTCGACAGGTTGATAAACTGTACTGAAAGGTCTTGAAAGATTATAAGTTTATGTTACTACTAGATCTCAACTGAATAAGCGATTAAAATTACGGTTTTCTATTTGTAATACTTTTGTCGTTTAATCTCAGAGCAAATAAAAATACAGAGGGACTGCCGCGAACACGAAAAGTGAAGCCACTTTTTGAAACATGTAGTCGAAGTTCGTGTCGTGTAATTTATCAAAATTAGTGATAATATAAATACTTAAAAGTGTGGAAATATTCCATCCTTCTTTTTATTTACTTTTGTGTTGTTTTACAGTTCTTAACACTGCAAGAAGTCATTGTTTCTTTTTAAAACGGATGTTTTCAGTACGATGTTCTGACAAGAAATTCACGTAGCTTTGAATGCGTATGTGTGCGTGAGTCGTGTATTTATTGGGAATTCACGTAGTTTTGGAAGCTATTTTGGCGTCACTTTGGCAGTGCGCCGTGGGGACTCTGTATTTTTAATTGCTCTCAGTGTTTAATATGAACTTTCTGATATTTATACGACAGTTTAAACAAATAATATTTTTTCATTTTTTATTTGGACTTGCTCGTGACTTACTTTCAATTCATTCAATTCATTCATTTATTCCAATATTTATAATTTTACATTTCTTAACTTAACATTTTTAACAAGTCTAAGATTTAGATTGCTTTGTTTGACTCGGCGTGTGGTGACTATGACTTGTATAACGATATTTATTAAAACTTGATAATATTTCATATCTTGACACTGGCAAATGCACAAAACGTGGGACACCAAAATCATATCAACAGGAAAAAAGAAAAAACTATTACAAATTGTCAAATTATAATCTTCGAAACTCATAGACAACTTTATTATGTTGTTTTCGAACGAGATGCCTTGTTGACGCAAAAATAACCAGAGTTTGTTACTTACCCCTCTATAATTTGATAAAATTACTAAATTGAGTACCCAGTTACTAATCAGACGAGCGACATAACATTTTATTAACCCAATAACCTTCCATTATAAACACAGATTAGTTTAATATACAGAGAGATAACTTTACCGAGGAAATCTGTCGCCAAGCAGATACAGCCGGCAGGAAATATTTAATTTTGTACAAGGACGATAATTATTATTATAGTAAGGAACTAAAGCATATCTCCCTTGTTTGTCTGATCTGAGGTAGAACTATTCAATGGTAGCTATTACCTACTGAATAATTCTGTATTAAAAATTGCCCGGACATCACGCAAAAAAGGCAGAATTCTAAGCGCTTCTCTCGCATAGTTATAATTGTCACAGCAAAGAACCTTTGCTATGACCACTGAGCGGCGCGTGCACATAATTATATTATGTGGCACAGATTATACGTGATCCAATATTCCACGATTTTATTCGTATGCTAAGTCGTAAGTGCGGGGTCCGCTGGCTGTTTATCGTACACTGTCACAAATATCGTAACAGACTTAGCAAGGTTATGAATCTGCTTTTTCATATTCTGTGACTACACCCCTCCCCCTAAATTATAGGCAGGGCGTAACTACGTCGTAAAGTATACGCCATTGTACACGGTAGTTTGGCCTTAAGTATACAATGCCATCTACAACGGTATACCTACCAACAAGGAGTAGGTACCTACTATATACTTCGTATGCAAGTAAATAAAAATTACGCTTGGCTCGTTTCATGAAATCCCATAGACAGTTGAACTTAAAAATCTTTTGTAATGAGAGAAAAGGAAAATTTCTTCTTTGTTGTCGTGAGATTGGTTCAATTTTTGAAGTGAAGCAATCAAGGTTTTGTCATTATGCCTGGCGACAGGTTTTCCTTCTCATTTCCGTTCTATTTACTTCTCTTTTTTGTGGTCGAGACATTAGGCCCATGGAGACCAGAAGCTCACCCCATTTTCAACAATCTTTCAGAGGCGAGAGGAGAGACCAAAATGCTGGCGTGTTACTGGCTCAACGCATAATCAGCATGGTAATGCCGCTGCCAATTGATACGTAGTGGGTTTGAGCTTTTGGATTGTCTTTAGACCTTCAACTATCTATGGGCAGTCTAACTGTTTTTTTAGTGTTCGTTTGAGCTTCTTTTTGTTTAGTTAACAAAGTCACCTGCCCATTTAAAAAAAAAAACGTTAATTATTTCACTTATTGAAAACCTCTCATAAAGTCAGCTAAATACCCAAACAATAATACTTATAAAGTTTTCGCGGGTCAAAATTTTATAAATATTAGACGCTGACTTACTGACGCCTTATATAATACTAGTTGAATCCCGCGGTGCTACCCGCGATTTATCAAATTTTCCTATATTTTCTGGGAGAATAAGTACCCTATGTCCGTCCATATGATGTACACTATCATCCTGCAAAAATTCGTTAAGATCGGCTTAGCGGTTTAGTCGTGAAAAGCGAACAAACATCTAGACAGAGAGAGTTACTTTCGCTTTTATAATATAAGTAAGGATTTTTCCTAAATGCAATTCTCCATCCTTGTAACAACGTCTTTTTCTTCTAAACATCATAATTCTTTAAAGCATTTTGCAAGATAAATTCTTTAGCAGCGTTTTTTCGCCTTCCATTTTACTTTTTCTGATTATTCTCCGTTCTCTACCATATACGCAATAGAATTACCTTGCGGCTGTACTCAGGACGGGAGAGTAGCTACGTTACGTAAGATACATTTGTACTTGTGTTACATAAAATATAATGCATAAATAAACCGGCCAAGTGCAAGTCGGGCTCGCGCACTGAGAGTTCCGTACTACACATAAATAAGAGAACATAATATAACAAAAAAAAAACTGTTTACTCAAATAATTAAACACGATTTCATAAATTGTTAACTATAAAGTATGCAAAATCAATCAATCCAGTTTGTCTGTTTGTCCACAGGTGGGCGTGCTGCGACTGGGTACCGTACGCCGGAGGCCCCCGCGACTTGCAGACATACCCAGGTGAGTCCACATAGTATTATTTGCCTTGTACAAGTACTATCTAAGTACTATCTAAGTACTAAGAGAAGATCGTATAAAGTGTGTGGCGATAGATGGGTTTAAATTAGCGTCATATTACTGTAGGAAACAATACGAACACGGCGGTTCGTGCATATTTATTAGTGATCACATGAAATGTACTGAGAACATTGAGCTGACATCTTTATCTGTCGAGCAATTTTTGGAAGTGTCCGCTATTGATCTAGTAGATTTTCGAGTGACGGTTATTTGTTTATATCGAACGAATTTAGTGAGTACTAGAAGTTTTTTATGTCATTTCGAAAGATTGCTCGAAGAGGTGACAGAATTAGGTGTTGACTGTATAATCGATGGAGATTTCAATATTAATCCTGCAGACGCGTCAAAGAGTGACTTTCGGACACTTATAGACCTAACATCGGCCCATGGCGTGACTAACGAGGTAGACTTCCCGACTAGGGTAACTGCGTCAACATCCACTTGCTTGGATCATGCCTACACTAACTTGCCGGCTGGCTCGGTGACCGCGGCGCCTGTCATTACAAACCTGAGCGATCACTACGGCATCAAATGCACGTTAGTTACTCAGAAGCAGGTAGCTCAACAACCAACACGGTACGTTAGAAATTTTTCAAATGCGAACCGGATTAACTTCATTACCTCTTTAGATAGCGTTGACTGGCACGAAGTTAGTTCACGTAACAGTTGTAGTTTAACTAAAGCTACGTCGATTTTAAATATAATTAAGGAAAAGTATAATATATGCTTTCCTTTGAAAAAATCGTGCATTAAAAAACCAGAGTCATCTTGGGTAACACCAGATGTAAAGAATTACAAAGATCTACTTTTTGACATTATAGAAATCAGTAAGAGACATCCTTATAATGACGATATTAATAAAATTATACTTGACATGAATAATATTTATGACATTCTGATTACAAATAATAAGTCTAAATACTATTCAAATTTAATTAGTTCTAGTAATAACGCTTGTAAAACGATGTGGAATGTTGTAAATAAAGAGAGAGGAAAACTCAACTCCCCGCACGTAGATTTCACGGAGATGCTGAGGCAGCCTGATGGTACACAATTTATTTGTAAAAGATCCGCTGTCAACGCAATGAACGCCAGGTTCTTAAGTGCGGCTGCCGCGTGCGGCGCGCCGCGCGCTGACGTCACGCGTGTCCTCAGCGCGCTGGCCGCCGCCCGTGCGCCGGCGGACAGATCACTGAGGCTACGCAGGTTTAATGCAGATGAAGTTTACCGAATAGTTGTATCGCGAATTCCATCGAAAACATCAAAAGACCAGTACGAAATGTCAATGAAATTAATGAGAATGGCTGTTCTCTCCCTTGCCCCTGTACTGGCAGACCTCTTTAATTGTTGTCTGGAGGAAGGATCGTTTCCGACGCCCCTAAAAATCAGCAAAGTGTCACCATTGTACAAGGGAAAAGGAAAACGAGAGAGTATCGATAGCTACAGACCAGTATCTATCATACCGGCTGTTGCAAAAATCTTTGAAAACGGGCTGAGCTCCCGGCTTGTTGTTTTTCTGTCGGAAACGTGTGCCCTGTCTGACCGGCAGTATGCCTATCGAGAGGGGCGCTCGACTACGTCACTTACGCGCGAGGTGGTGCGCCGTATCATGGCAGCTCGGGAATCCAGGCCCAAGCAACATGTAGCGATTCTCTGCTGTGACCTGTCAAAGGCGTTCGATGTCGCTGACCACGCCGTACTTGCTGCCAAATTACAGCATTATGGCGTGGTGGGCACTTCGCACTCACTTTTGACAGGTCTGATGCGGGAGAGATCACAGGTGGTTGTCGGCGGCGGTGGCAAACATAAGTCAGACCCCATGATGTCTGAAATGGGCGTAGCGCAGGGATCCTCGGTGTCCAACATCTTGTTCTCTCTGCTCCTGAATGACCTGCCAGACGCCGTGACTGCAGCCGAAGTACTAATGTACGCTGACGACGTGGCCGCTGTAGTTACGGCGCCAACAGTGGACGCTCTGGAGCAGAGGCTGAATGACACAGCTTCCCAGCTGTCAGGGTGGTTCCTCATAAACGGTCTGTCTCTCAACCTCTCCAAGACTCACTTCATCCAATTCTCCCTGTCGGGTAGGTCTTCACGATCTTTGACAGTGCTTGTGGATGGAGTGACAATAGAAGAACAGGAGACAACCACATTCCTAGGGTTCGAGATAGACCGTGGTCTAAAATGGGACGCCCACATTGACAAGGTCTGTGGAAAGCTCGGAAGCGCGTGCTTCGCACTGAATCGGGTAGCGAGAGTGGTTCCGGGCGAGGTAGCACGAGCGTGCTACTTTGCAACGGTGCACTCTCAGCTGCAGTACGGAGCTGAGATATGGGCCAGAGCCGCGGACTGGGAGCGAGCAATCCGCATGCAAAAGCGTGCAGTGCGGTGCGTGGCGCGCGTCTCATGGGATACTCCGGCTCGTCCTTATTTCAGGAAGCTAGGAATCCTTACGCTGCCTGCCATATTGATATTCCAAGTGGCAGTGTACGTGAGGGTAAACCTAGCAGAGTACGCAGAGCGAGGCTCAATGCAGAGGTGCCTCACCCGCAACAGGCACAAACTGCTGGCAGTGCCACGCTCTCTCGAGAAGTCCTCCAAGTTAACACACGTCATGGGTCCGACGGTTTACAACCGTTTACCGGATGAAATAACTGCAGCAACGAGTCTGCAGTCTTACAAAAATAGATTAAAAAAATGGCTCATCGAGCAGTCCTTTTACAAATTTGACGAATTTTATAAACTTGACTTATGAATGTAGGTACTATATAATTTTAAAATTATTTGACATGTTTATTATGATTATTGTTATTATTTTTTTTTATTTCTTATTTTTGTAATCTAATTAATTAATCTGTTTGAAATTCAATCAATTAATTATTATTTTATCATGTTATTATCTTACTTTTTAAGTTAAAATTGTATTGACTTGTAAATTGCCATTTTATTAATAAATTTACTTATGACTTATGACTTACTATCATCATTTCTGTACCAACGGAAAATAAACAATACTAAACTGCTAGTCTGTGGAATTCGTTGCCTAAATGGGTTTTGCCCGTCAGTTACAATCTGGGTGTCTTCAAGTCGAGAGTGAATCGGTTTCTTCTAGGCAAGCGTGCTCCATCGTAGACCGCATCGTCGGTTAACATCAGGCGAGATGGCGGCCAAGCGCAAGCCAATCCTTTATTTTTAAATAAAGTGTTTTGGTTCTAAGCTAAATCAGCCTAAGCAAACTTCTGTCCCTCATAGCCTCTACTGCTGAAGCCTGTAGGGACTCTGGCTCACACGCTGAAGACAAGGCAAAATTATGGAATCGTCACACCTAGATGCCGGTAGCGACATCTCCAACTCCAAGTAGCGAAGCAGACTTATGGTCCACAAGCCACAATGTATCCTGTCTGCTCTAGATTAATCAATATTATCTCAAAACCTCAATTGCTACGAGCAAGGGAAGGTAGCATTGATATTAATTTATGTATATCCTTTGACCACAACTTCTCAAGTTAACCTGTTAAGTTAATAGTTACGCCACAGACCTATATCTAAGTAGACTCACAAGGGTCCCAACTGTATGAAAACTAAGACTGTGACACATTTTTCATACCTAAAACTTAAAAGAAATGTCTTTATTCTGTCAGCCAACTCTATATGCGTGATGTTAAGCATCGTCGATTAACATCAGGCGAGATGGCGGCCAAGCGCAAGCCTATCTACTTTTAAAAAAAAAAACTAAACCGTTATGCTCTTAAAACATTATGAATTATGAAAAACATTACTCAATTCCTATATTTTAATGCCATAAGTGGCAAACAAGCTGACGGGCCGTCTGTTGGTAAGCGATTACCGCCGCCTATGGATACCTGCAACACCAGGGGCATCACGGATACGTTACCTACCTTACTTATCTATAAAGTAAAATAATTTAT
The DNA here is from genome assembly GCA_932305915.1 of Agriopis marginaria. Taxonomy (NCBI): domain Eukaryota; kingdom Metazoa; phylum Arthropoda; class Insecta; order Lepidoptera; family Geometridae; genus Agriopis; species Agriopis marginaria. The sequence goes on from OW029935.1 coordinate 2,050,907, forward strand.
CTCAAATTCCTTATTGTACTTAAAGTGACGTAAAAGCGGAATTACACTAGAGATTCGTCAGAAAAACAATATTGAATTCAATGTTTAGAGGCATAATCTCTACATAGTATAAATTAAAGTCGCTTTCCGCGTCCGTCTGTTTGGATGTCTGTATGTCCGCTAACTCCTCCTAAACCACGCAACGGATTTTGATGCGGTTTTCACCATCAGTTAGATACATTTTCACGAAAGGTTTATATACATAACTAGCGACCCGCCCCGGCTTTGCGCGTAAATTACACCCGTGCGAAGCCGGGCGGGCGAGTCACTAGTAAATAATATAACACACACACACACACACACACACATCAGCAGCCATTAAACGTCCACTGCTGGACAAAGGCCTCCCTCTTAGATAGGGGTGTTGCCATAATCCCCACGCTAGGCAGGCGGCTTGGAGATCGCAGTACGTTCACCATGTACTAACAGAACGCTGCTGCCCATCCTCCGGTGGTTCTGGTCGCAGTTTTAGAATATACCCGGGTCCAAATAATATAAAAGAAAAAAAAATAGGAATTAATACAAGTCTTCTTCAACAGGTAAATCGAGACTGTTAGACTAGATCAAGGTCGTTTTCCTGGCTATATTCACTTAGGTAGATATAGGTATATTGTGTGACGTGACTGGATAAAGTCAGTGATTCGCGATGCGCCAGACTGTTGCCAAGATTAAAGTATAGATTTCCACGGCGCGTGGTAATGCATGCTAAACACCTATTGTGCTCACACCGAGACACTCGATGTACTTTTAGATAATAAAACTAATATTATACTGGGTTACATGGAAATGTGTCATCATTATAATCAGCCTTTTAACAGTCCACACACCATCAGCCATTAAATGTCCACTGCTGAACAAGGCCTCCCTCTTAGAGAGGGGTGTTGCCATAATCCCCACGCTTGGCAGGCGGCTTGGAGATTGCAGTACGTTCACCGTGTACTAATAGGACGCTGCTGCCCATCCTCCGGTGGTTCTGGTCGCAGTTTTAGGACATACCCGGGTTTTAACCCCCGAAAGGGTGATTGGGCCATATCCACCACGCTGGCCCAGCGCGGGTTGGTGGATTCACATACGTCATTGAATTCCTTCACCGTACGTATGCAGGTTTCCTCACGATGTTTTCCTTCACCGTAAAGCCAGTGGTATGAAAATACGTACATAAGCTCCAAAGAGCTAATTGGTATGGGCCCGGGGTTTGCCGTGACCTCACACTTTCAAGTCTATCGGTCTACCAAATGGGCTATCACGGCACGGAAAAGGTGTACTAAGCAAAAAAGGGTTGGTTATTCACCTTATATTACCCATTCATGTACCCAACTAAGTTCTTGCTCGGCCAGCTGGACTACAACTCATTAGAAGTGAGTTCGCACTAGCCGCCACCGCCTGAAGGCTCATCCACACGTCATAGATCAGTGGAAATCGCACACTGTGCGATTCACATGACCCTTCTTGCCTCATACCTGCAAAATGTGGAATGAGCTACCTTCCACGGTGTTTCCGAGAAGCTACAACATGGGGTTCTTCAAAAGGCGAGTTAATCGAGTCCTAAAGGGTCGGCAACGTATTTGTGATGCCTCTGGTGTTACAAGTATCCATAGGTGACGGTGACTGCTTACCATCAGGCAGCCCGACTGCTTATTTGCCACCTATGGCAGAAATAACAATTTTTACTAAGGGACCAACCCTGAAATCCTGAAGAAAAATATCAGCTGTTCGGTACATTTTGTCGAGTGTCAATCACCGTTTCTATGGAACAGTTGATATTTTTTTCGCGATTTCAGAATTGCTTCGATAGTAAAATTTGTTCATAATGATGGATAAATAATAAATAATAATAAATATTCGGGACATATTTGCACACACGGTCATCTGACCCCAAACTAAGCAAAGCTTGTGATATGGCTGCCAGAGACTGATATATATACATATATAGGTTTAAATACATACTTAAATAGATATTAACACCCAGATATAGAACAAACACAAATGTTCATCACACAAATGTTTGTCCTAGGTGGGAATCGAACCCACGCCCCCAAGCTCAGAAGGCAGGTTCACTACCAACTCGACCAACGGGCTATCGATAGTATAGACCCTTTTCGGCTTAGTACACTCATTAATGTTTAATTTGTTACAAGCATTTAAAAACTGTTAAAAACTGACAAACATACATCTTACATAAATGAATCCCGAACTGTTCCCGTAGGCTTTATTCGCCTCGCTCGGTCAAATATCCATTTATACTTAGGTATAAATAATAAAGAATTTAAAGTCAATTCAATTTAAAAGAAATATCTGAATGTAGTAATGGAAATGAATATTTTACTAGCAAACTGTTTTTTGCTACAATAGCTTGCAGCTTTTAGCTTTTCAGCTAATTTTAGAATAACTAACATAATTGACTGTCTAGTCTATCCAAACTATTTAAATGTTTTACTGAATTCATTAGACGACTTGGTATAAAGATATTTTTTATTTTTTTATTAATACTTTGCTACGAACAGTGACACCGCGACCCCATATCGCCCTATCTGTAGGAGAAGGCCACAGTGGCCATTGGGGCTTTTTTCTTTTATTGAATTTTTGGGGTCTGCCTTGATGTCGGGGTGGCTAGATGCATAATTATCTATGCATCTAGCCACATACAGACAACAATATAATCGACCTTATATTAATATAAAAAGAAAAAAAAATATTACGCAAACAGCCACGTAACAATATTCTCCGCCAAATACCGCCTCTAACGCCAGTGTGTCTATATAAGGGTATTTATTATGATGATACTTACTGAAAGTAAATCAATAGTATATATAAATCAGTCCGTTTATAGAAAAAAAAAAACTTATTAACTTTACATTTTACTCGTAAAAAGCCACCACTTCGCTATTTCCGGCGAAAAAGGTCCTAAAGTCTTTTAAATTCATGCGTGCCCTTTATTTTCCGTAGCCCTTTGGCGATTATGTTCACGTAAATGCGCTAAAATTCCGCGGAATACTGTCTTAAGGGTCCTGTATACCCTCTGCAGCTCTCTCGCTCGCACATTTTCACATTATTGAAGATATAAAATCAATGAGTGTGAATTTCCAAAAACTAACAAAATCATGTCATGGTGTCTATCGTAACATTACAAACAAAGAAATGTTTGCTTCGATATCTTGTAATTTGACGGAATAAAATGACACGAGAAATAAAAATCACTTGTTACCATTTTACTGTGTCAAATTAAAATATATCAAATTGACAATATCTTTGTTTGTAATGTTACGATACACACCATGACATGATTTTGTTACTTTTTGGAAATTCACACTCATTGATTTTATATCTTCAATAATGTGAAAATGTGCGAGAGAGAAAGCTGCAGAGGGTATACATAATATAAAAACTGAAGGTAATATTTTTTTTAATAAAAAGAGCGGCTATCTAACTTGTGGTCATACAAATGGTTAACAAATAAATATTAAGCTTTTTAGAATTTTTTTTGCCAAAATAATATTTTTACTATTAATTACGTGCATTGTTTTTTCTACTAGTTTTGAAAAATAAAAAATGTTTAAGATAAAAAAATACTTCATACAAACATTCTTATTTAAGATATTATTATGGTTATATAGTTACTTTTCAGCTATACCTGAGTTATCATCAGAATTTAAATAGGTACTATTTAGTATTCTATGGAAGATGCAGTTACGGAGTACTATTATTTATTCTGGGGCGTAGGACTGAGGTGAGATAAAAACGAACTCTTGTAATATTAGCGAGAGGAAAACGGATTTATTATTATTATTTTTTGTGCGTGAGATAACAAAGTGAGATAACAACGGACGTACCCAATAAATAAATAAATATATCACCGCATGCTTGTTACATCATCTAATTGTTTAAGATACCATAAAACTTACATTCTCTGAGAATTTTTTGAGAAAACTAGAAATAAAACCTCCTGAAAATCTGTGGTTTTGCAATAGTGGCTCTTTGCTACGGATATGTAGGAAAAAAAGAAAATAAATTTTATTTATATTACAAGGGAATTACTCACGTAAGATCAAGCTGGTTATCCCGACAAAAAAAAAAGTCAGTTTCAATAATAAAATAAATTTTATTCGACACCTTTACAAAAACTTATATATAAAGGATACAGGCGATATCTCCACAAATCCCGAACCGATTTAGCTCATATTTTTAATTCATAAATAATTTATTCATTGAATTTTTAATTCATTAAAAGTTTTAAATTAAAAATCGTGTTGAAATTAACTACATTTAAAAAATCGAAGATCGTACAATGATATGCAAGTTATCGTACCTCATAACTGTCATTTAGAAACCGATTTGGAATTTATATTGTTATTTTAAATTATATACTTTCAGATTGGTGCCATAGAAATATCATCAAAATAGGTTTAGCAGTTTGACTTTTAAATCAAAAACTGAAAAATTCGTTTACATGATAATTGTCATCCAAAAACCGTAATTGCAAATTTTACTAATTTTGAAGTCGGTTTTTTTTTAATTGTAAATTATCTCGACTCGAATCTTAAAATAAAACGGAAATTCCTCAGTTGATTCATCATCATCATCATTTCAGCCATAGGACGTCCACTGCTGGACATAGGCCTCCCCCATCGATCTCCAAAAGGGCCGGTTGGAAGCGGCCTGCACCCAGCGTTTCCCTGCGGTCTCTTAGGTCGTCTGTCCATCTTGTGGGTGGACGTCCTACGCTGCGCTTACCAGTCCGTGGTCTCCATTCCAGAACCTTTCGGCCCCATCGGCCATCTGTTCTGCGTGATATGTGCCCTGCCCACTGCCACTTCAACTTGCTAATCCGGTGGGCTATGTCGGTGACTTTCGTTCGTCTACGGATCTCCTCATTTCGGATTCGATCTCGTAGAGAAACTCCGAGCATAGCCCTCTCCTCAGTTGATTAGAGTCAAAGAAATAGAAGATTGTTCTAGCTTAATTTAGACGAAAACTGTCGAAAAGATTTCGGTAGTACAAAGGAATTGACACAGCCCGCTGGAGATTGATTTGTGAACCGAAATGCCAACTCGTACTTCGAATATAAAGTCCAGGATTAGAGGCATTTGTCCTGAAAATTCTGGAATCGAAAATATCTGTTTCACGAAAGTGGGGAAAATCTTGCAGAATAAAATTCTTTATTCAGTGGATGCAAACATTATTATCACAAAAAAAGCTATATGATTGTTGATTGAATCAGGCGTTACTTTGCGGAAGTCCATTTTTTATTTGTATATGTTGAATTTCTGGTGTAATTCCGCTTCTACGTCAAAATTCAAAATAAATAATAAATAATTTCGTTTAAATTCAGGTTAGGTTCAAATTAGAATCACAAATATTTATAGAGAAAATAGTTTAACCAAAATCCTTATTGAACTCGAAACGACGTAGAAACGGAATTACACTAGAAATTCGACATATACAAATTAGCTATATGATTATTTACGAGATATTTAGCATGGTAAGGTTGTGGAATAAGCTCCCGATATTTCGGTTACCACGCCACGGTAAATATCCCGTATATAATCATATACCTTTAGTGAACAGCCGTGATAGTTTAAAACAGTGTTTTAAAATCATCTATAATTTACGTATACCTTTATTAGATTAGTTTAGTTTTATATATTAGTATTAGTTTGTATTTTTTCAAGTAGTATTTAGTTGTTTATATTTTATGTTTTCATTAATTTTCTGTTTTTTAAGTTCCATTAAATATCTGATTGTTGTAAAAGTAAAAAAAAAAATAAAACTTATACCTAGGTTCACTACACTAGTTCTCAATGAATCTCTCTTTCTCATTTTGTCAAAGAAAGAACTCAAAATTTTAATTTTGATTATGGATAGACTTTTAAAACATTATAAGCTTTTCCTGTTTTCACTAACCCTAGGAGCAAAAAACGTTTATCCAAACTTTAGGTGATTACAGGTGACAGTGACGTTAGGCGTCACCTAAAGTTATGATACCGATTCGATACAAACCTAAATAAATATTATCATATTTTTTTATCGAAATCGTTGCTCTGACCATTCAAACAAATAATGTGTCTAAATCAACAGACAAATAGCGGAACAATGTCTAAATCGTGATTGTATCTTCCAACAACAATACGTGCGAATATCTGTTTGTCTGTCTGTCGCTAATGTCTAGCGCACGACGTGTGAACACCGACTATATTATATGCATGTTTTTGGATTTGTTTGCACTCAAAGTTTGACGCTTGGACGTATTACCGTTTCTACAAACTTGGAGTGTTCAAGTCTAGGGTTAATAGGTTACTACTGGGCAAACGTGCTCCATCTTCGACCGCATCATCGCTTTCCATCAGGCGACATCGCGGTCAAACGTTAGCCTAGTCCGAAGTAAAAAAATAAATAAAACATTAGAGCGTTTACAAAAGTTCTTTAAAAAAATACGTTTGTTGTTTGGAGCCCTTTCGTTTTTACTATTTGACTTATTTATTATTTCTTTGTGAATCCGCCGTAACATTAATTATATCATAATTCTGTGCAAATTTCAATTAGCTTTCTATTACGGTTCGAAAAATCAATCTCGGACAGACAAACAGGCAGAGTAGCCTCAATAATAGGGTCCCGTTTTAAACTTTTGAGTACGGAACCCTAAAAACACAGATACACAGATGCACATATATGACTATCTATACTAATATTATAAAGAGGAAAGATTTGATTGTTTGTTTGTTTGTTTGTTTGCATTGAATAGGCTCCGAAACTACTGAACCGATTAGAAAAATTCTTTCACTGTTAGGATGCTGCACTATCCCCGGTTGACATAGGCTATATATCCCGGCTTCGCCCGTGCGAAGCAGGGGCGGCCTACTAGTATACTATAATACACATATTATATTGAATTGTAAATTTAAATTTACTAATAAATGACTTTGACTATGCAGAGATGCACTGATACCTACATGAAACTTACAACACCCCTCTTTTTGAGTCAAAGGTTAAGAACTCACAATAATAGTAGATCAAAAGCTAAAATTAACACCTTTATAAATTGACACAGACTGACACCACAAACACAATTTTACTAGTCTAGACAACATTCGATGAATAAATATCGAGTTACGAGTACAAACAGACATATATCATTCATTCTGTGCATACTTATGGCTTGTTTGAAAAGCTTTGTGGAGGCCTGGAGGCGTCAGAGCGAATATAATTGACGCAACTGTGCTTGATATCATACCATAAACCTTTGAGTATAGATATGTAGTCCATACTCAAAGCTTTATAAACACAAAATGTTTTAAAATGTTTATCGGTACTTATCACGTATTATTTAATTTATTTCGTTTATTTGCCAGTGTACACAAATGACATGAGGTCCTTAAAACAACAAGTTGGTACAAGGACCCTGTTAGGGCGCTGCAATTTTACTTATTAACAATTTGACACATAATATTATCTTAAATTATAATAATAACTATAAACAAAAGCTTTCTATAGGACATATTTATAGGTAAAAATATGTCCTAAAACTTCGACCAGAACCACCGGAGGATGGGCAGCAGCATCCTATTAGTACACGGTGAACGTACTGCGATCCCCAAGCCGCCTGCCAAGCGTGGGGATTATGGCAACACCCCTCTCTAAGAGGGAGGCCTTTGTCCAGCAGTGGACGTTTAATGGCTGCTGATGTGTGTGATGTACCTTTCGCTCGACGTTTCGACCATGTTACAATGGCCGTTGTCACGAGCTGACTGGAAACTGCGGGTGAGTCCGGCGAGAAGAGCGGGTGCTTTTTTTTTTTTTTTTTTTTTTTTTTTATTTGAAGGAGTTTTGTCGATATTCAACCATGCCAATCCCGTTAGTCTAATAACATGATTGAATATACATATTTTTTAAATTACATACTATAACTAATTACTTGGGATCGCTTCAAGCATCTATAGGTCATCTATAAGGCCACGACGGTGGCCTTATAGATGACCTATAGTGTTTTGGTGTTTTGTTCTCCTACCCTTACATGATCTTGAAAAATCGCAGGGTTGTCACTACGACACACAACACTGACTGTATCGGTAAATGCACTTACAAAGCGGTTTGTACACTTGCTTACTACGGGATTCCACGACGCCGCTAACTTAAATCCATCTTCCCGGTTGAAATTGCGATGTTTTCTAATTTCAACCGCTTCACGAACCATTCTTGAAAATAAATGTCATTCAGTGGAGAGGAACTTCGGATCGTGGAGCGCGCTCCAGTGACCGGATCCCGCCTCAAGCAAATGTACATATTTTTACCTAAATTAAATAATGCGTGATAAACATTTCAAACATGTGTTTAAATCGCGAATGTTAAAAAATTACTATAAACACAAAACTCTACATTCTTGCTCTATCCATAATCAATTTATTGTGTAACACACTGTTTTAAACTATCACGGTTGTCCACTAAAGTTATATGATTATTTACGGGATATTTACCGTGGTAAGGTTGTGGAATGAGCTCCCTATATTTCTCTGCGCACTGTGGTTAAATAAACAATTTCAATCCATTACAAGCCTCGAGATTTCTTCTCTAGTTCTAAACCACTTGAGTATGCATTATACTGCACAGGCCTGGGAAGATAGATGGCGAAAAATAAGAAAGGATCATAAATCAGAGATAACGTGTTGAAAGATGCTGCAATTACGTTTGGGAGAACAAAAAACAAACGACTGGCGTTTTTAGATTTCTTGGTTAAGGCTGCGCTCTCTAGGCACAGCTAACACGTTTTCAATATTTTATTTTATTTTATTAATGAACACCAACATGATGTACGCCCTTACTTTACATGACGGAGACAAGGCACAAGACTTAAACTAAACGCCACCACAATTATAGGTGCTATACATGCTATTAAAAAACGAGAGTTTTTGGTATATAAGTTAGTAAATTATACATTAAAAATTCAATCAATTTTTGACTGAATAAAGGAATCAAGAAGAAAGAGAAAAGCATCGCTTATTAAAGCAGTTTGGTAGTTTGCTACTATCTATCGATATATTTGTTTGGTTTAGAATAACATTAAAATGGTATAAAGCAATTTATGTGTTGATATAATTATTGTAGGATGGTAGAGATAGAAAAAAACTCGAAAAAATGTTTGCAGGGTTCCGTACTAAGGTCGAAGCCGTGACCACGAACACTGCAAAGTATTCAAAACAACGAAACGTTAGAAACTTAGTTTCTTGTTTTGCTAATTACTAAAACCTATTTAATTTCACAAGAAAGTTTCGAATATTTCGCTGTTTTCATGAGACTCCAAAGTTTTCAAGAATATGATCTGAATAATGTGAAATTAATAAGTTTACAAAACTTTAATTCCATTTGAGATAAATGCGAGAAAGTAACTATTTGTCCCGCAGTCTGTTGAGTTTTTCACGAATATACTTTTTTTCCTGGGCTAAAACTAAAACTACAAATACAGTTAGACTGCCCATAGACCGTTGAAGGTCTAAAGACAATCCAAATGCTCAAGCCCACTACCAGTTGGCAGCGTACCCAGCATGCTAAAATGGCAATGCTTATGCGTTGAGCCAGAAACACGCCAGCATTTTGGTCACGCGTCGCATTAACCAGGCGCTCTGAAAGATTTTTGAAAATGAGGTGAGCTCCCGGTCCCCAAGGGCCCAATGTCTCGACCCCAAACGCCTCAAATATATAACCACTGCCGAGGTTAGCATATTTGCGTCGCTTGTGCTGCTCAGCCGAATTGGCAGCCGCGCCAGCCCTACCCTGTGTCTCAGGAAGATGTGACGGCGCCAAAGTATCAACACAAGTCGCGTCCCATAAAAGGGGCCGCCCCAACCTCCAGGGCACAAGTGTCATACCGTCAGGCCTCCTTCCATCGTCGCGCGCAAGACCACTCGGTTCGAGCACAGCTGCGACATTGGCGGTGGAATATACTCGGGCCAAGCTTGTTTTTAAATCTGACAGCTGGTAGATTTTAAATAGCGAATTATAACCGTGAATTCAGTTTCGGCTAGGTTTTTCAACGTAAGATTGTAGCTAACCAATATAGTTACAACGGTGAGTCATTATCATCATTTCAGCATATCCCACTGCTGGGACACAGGCCTTCTCTCAGAGAGAGGATGGGCCCTAATCCATCATACTGGTCCAATGCATGTTGGTGAATTGGAGCAGGATTGAACCGGGTGCCGTCCAATTGTAAAGTGCACATGCTACTGCTCTACCACCATCGCTGTCACAGTAAGATATTATAAGAAAATGTTTGTATTCAGACAGAATACTACAAGAAAATATTAGAGGAAAACCATTGGAAGAAAAAAAAACATTCACGGTTTTAAAAATGTTTTTGCAACTTTTAGTGCTAAAACTTGGATCAAATACAACATAGGTAAGCGGCTTAATTTATTTTGAAATTAATTGGCAAAAAAGTATACTATCGAAAGAAAAAATTGAATAAATTAAGAAAGTACTGTAATGTTTACAATTTGAGTACTTAAGAGGGGTCATGGTCAGCGTTTTGTCCATACAAACGTATTCTCGTGTTTCCTCCCTGGATAATACCGCTAGAGCTGTATTTTTTTTTAAATAAAATTTATCTCCTCTATTGGCATGCCTGTATCATTTATTTTTTCTTATAAGTTAACTACGATAAGAAATATGAGCCGTTAAATATCCCATTTTTTTACCGCCATGTTCAGACGTCTATCAAACAACGACGAGTTTATAAAACAAAAATAAATGATAGAAGCATAGTTCAATCCTTTTTTACAATTATTAATTTAAAAAATAATGAAATCGGCCAAGTTTTGAATGAGGAAACAGAAAAATACGAGACGATGATTTTGATTACTTTTCGTAGGTATAATCGATCTGAGCTTCAGTTGTCCCTGTTGCACTCTACGGGGAGAGGCTTGCGGTCAGGGGACAGCAATAGATTTCCTAAATACCTATTCATCAAATTTCTTGGCCGTGGTATGCCCTCTTAAATAGAAAATCTAAAATAGGTTATGCGTTTATGTATGTATATACGTAGAGGTACACGGCACGGTTACATTAAACCGCAAGGAAGATCATTGTAAGCATAAATTAATAACAATAATTATTTTAAAAAAAAATATAAATTTTTAAAAACATTATTGATGAGTACATTAACCTTTCAATTCAATTCAATTTATTTTCACCATAGGAACACAAGGAACACTTAGCTATGGCAAGTTACAAAAGTACATAAATTTTCTTACTAACATAACAATTTAAGTTCAAATTGCAGAGCAACACAAGCGACGCAAATATGCTAACCTAAACATAAACATAATTTATTGATAAACACTTATGTACAAAAAAATTAGTGATTCTGCCTTTGCTTTAGTGAAAACACTGTGTTGCAAAGGCAGCGTCTTCCAAAGGTACAATTATAAATAGTTATACAATAATCTGTTCATTATAAAAAAATATACACATAAATACAAATGTAGTAGTCCAAGACAATCGATAGAAATTTATATGAATAATAAACCATTTTTTACATGTTAAATAAAAACTATGTATGATGCTACAGCTATAGGACCTTGTTAAATAATTTTTCAGTTTCTAAATATTTGAAGTTATACAGCCAATTGTAGATTTTATTTTTCAATTTATGAACTAGTAAATTATTAATTTTAACAGTAACACTAATTTTATTATAGAACATAGGTGCCATGTGCTGGTAATGTCTCCAAGCAAGTTCACTTTTATATGATGGAACGGGATATTTAAAGACCCTTTTTCCAGTAGTTGGTAGCTTTGGCACAGTATCTATATGATATCTACGGATGCAATTATGTATGAAAAGTTTTCTGACTGTTAATACTTTACACTTTTTATACAGATCTATTGTGGGATATTTAAAGTTTAAGCTAAGTGCGACTTTCAATAGCGCTTGTTGAGCTCTTTCTACTGTAATCATAATAGTCTGTCCGGCTCCACCCCAGGAACTAATACAATAGCCTATAACACATTCCGCTAAAGCTTTATAAGTTTGTAAGATAAGAACTTCATCTGCTACTGTTTTGAGCTTCTTAAATACATGAATTAGTTTCCTTATCCTGACAGCCACAAATTTTGTATGGGCACCCCTCAACCAACCTCAGCAGTGGTTACATATTTGCCTCATTCAGTTCAACAAACCGCTAGGGCTCCAGGGCACACCCCTTCTGGGGTGCCTGGGCAAGTCTGACTCCCACTCCCGGCGACGGCCCAAGCCGAGGTTCGTACCTTCGAGGTGCCCTTGTGCTAGTCGCCCAAAAACTTAAACCATCAAGTTATGCCGAACGCACTCTGCGTTCGCTAACTAGTCCGGTCCATCTGTAGAGGCCAAAAGGCCAACATTACAAGTCAATATAAAAAAAAAAAAAGTTACATATTTGAGGCGTTTGGGGTCGAATTGGGCTCTCGGGGACCTAGCTTACCTCATTTTCAAAAATCTTTCAGACCACCTGGTTAATGCGACGCATGGCCAAAATGCTGGCGTGTTTCTGGCTCAACGCATAAGCATTGCCATTCAACGTGGTAATGCCGCCAGCATGCTGGTTACGCTGCCAACTGATAGTGGGCTTGATCATTTGGATTGTCTTTAGACCTTCAACGGTCTATGGACAGTCTAACTGTATTTGTAGTGTTAGTTTTAGTTTGTATTTTGTTTAGTTAATAAAGGCACTTGCCCAGTAAAAAAATCGTTATGCGTTCATGTACGTACGTACTAATACGTAGGGGTACACGGCACGGTTGCATTAAACCGCAAGATCATTGTAAGCATAAATTAATAATAATCATCATCATCATCATCAGCCAGAAGACGTCCACTGCTGAACATAGGCCTCCCCCTTTAACCTCCACACTGAACGACAGCCTGCCTTTTGCATCCACTGGATACCCGCGACTCTTACAATGTCGTCGGTCCATCTAGTGGGAGGCCTCCCTACGCTGCGTCTTCCGGTTCGCGGTCTCCACTCCAGAACCTTTCTTTCCCATCGGTTATCGGTTCTTCGAGCGATGTGGCCTGCCCATTGATTGCCACTTCCACTTGCAAATTTTAACAGCTATGTCGGTGACTCTGGATCTTTGGCGAATATCCACGTTTCGGATTTTATCGCGCAAAGACAACACAAATTAATAATAATTATCATTAATTAATGGTTGCCTGGAAGAGATCGCTTTTAGCGATAAGGCCGCCACTTGTGGCAACACGTAAGTGTTTTCTATCGTGTTGTAATTTTTATTTCTGGTGTACACAATAAAGAGTTTCTATCTATCTATCTATATAAACTTTTTAAAACATAATCGATGAGTACAATATCCTTTCGTCTTAGTACCGCCGTTCTATGTAACCCTGTATGGAGTAGTATAATAGTAAATATTAAACAAGCTCAGTGGGTAATTTGTCTTGGTTAGCGCATCGTTAATGGAAGTTGTTCGTATGATATCATCACCTCGCTTACATTATTAACATGGCTACCTAGTCTTGCACTCACAGAATAGATAATAGTATCCCCGTACTCCATTATAAACTCAAAGCAAATAAAAATACAGAGGGACTACCGCGAACACGAAAAGTGAAGCCATTTTTTGAAACATGTGTGCGTAGTCAAAGTTCATGTCGTGTAATTTATCAAAATAAGTGATAATGGTGGAAATATTCCATCCTTCTTCTTATTTACTTTTGTCTTGTTTTTACAGTTTTTAACACTACAAGAAGTCATTGTTTCTTTTTAAAACGGATGTTTTCAGTACGACGTTCTGACAAGAAATTCACGTAGTTGCATATTGCGTATCTGTGCGTGAGTCGTGTATTTGCAGGGAATTCACGTAGTTTTGGAAGCGATTTTGGCGTCACTTTGCCAGTGCGCCGTAGGGACTCTGTATTTTTATTTGCTCTGAGATTATAAATAACTATACTCCGTTTACTAGAATTTTTTGTTCAAATATTGTAAACTACCATTATGAAAGATATTTTTTGCACTGGTAACCCCTTTGTTTACATAAATATTTCTGAACGGAGTATAGCAACGCACCGCGGCTTCGTACGGGTGTAAATCTAATTTTTTTTACACCTTGGGTTACATTATTGGAGTTTTAGTAAGGATCCCTTTTTTTTGGAAATATAATTTAGCCTATGTCACCCGGGGATATTGTAGCTTCCCAACAGTGAAATAATTTTTCAAATCGGTTCAGTAGTTTCGGAGCCTATTCAATGCAAACAAACAAACAATCAAATCTTTCCTCTTTATAATATTAGTATAGAAGTATAGGCTAGCGACCCGCCCCTGCTTCGCACGGGTGTAAGTTTTATTATATACCTATACAAACCTTCCGTGAAAAATTATCTAACTGATGGTGAAACCGCATCAAAATCCGTTGCGTGGCTCAGGAGGTGTTAGCTGATACACAGGTGCGGAAAGCGACTTTAATTTATACTATGTAGAGATAGTTTTATTATTTTTAGGATTCCGTACCCAAGGTATGTCAACAGTGTCTTTGATAATAATTATATAGTTTGGATCAGCCTCAAACTCAAGCTAGTACCGAAAAAAGTCTGCCAAAAACTGAAGTAGGCGAGTTAAACACATATAGCACACACTGACATATTCTTACTAGTTCTACAAACGCACACTTCAATATTGAGCGGCACACAACTACAAACGATATACTCAAAATGTAATAAAATGGATGACCAAAGGGGCGCTGTGAAAGTGCTAAAGGAGAATCTGTTGGTATAACACTTTTTTTTATTTGTTTTATTTTTTGAGGTTTAGTCAATGTAATGCGTATGTTAAGTAAATCACAGTCTAAGTAATTACATTGCAAATGCATTGTTCAAGATCCTGAACGGAATTATATAAAACACTTATTTTGGTAAATAAATAACACAAATTATTATGTATTATATGGTGATGGTACAGAACCCTCGGTTCACGAGCCCGACTCGCACTTAGCAGATTTTTTCTCGCTCACACGTGCGGTGCATAATTTGGTCTCGACGTAGAAAGAGTTCAAATGTCAGACACGTACAAAAAGTACTAAAATTAAATATGTTTACAATAAAAACACTCACGAAACCAAATGCCAGAGACGATACCACAATACATAGTACTATAGCAGTAGGGACAATAATACAACCACAGAAAAGAAGTAAACAGAACGAAAATGAGAAGGAAAATATGTTACCAGGCATTATGAGTGAACCTTGATTGAACATTCTTATTTAGATCAACGCGTTGAACGCATCGCAGTTGCTAACTGATTTCGAATGACTGACGTTTCCTAAAGTTATATGATTATTTACGGGATTTTTGCCGTGGTAAGGTTCTTCAGTCTTCCCGTGAACATGGTGCATGTAACTGCGCCGAAATATCATGAGCTCATTCCACAACCTTACCACGGTAAATATCCCGTAAATAATCATATAACTTTAGTGAACAACCGTGATAGTTTAAAACAGTGACTGACGTTTCGTTTCTTTTGGTGCAACTGGCTACAACAAATTTCTTACAAAAATGCCTTGACAGCCGTTCTAATTTAAGCATTTTTTTTTCTTTTCTGTGAGGACAATAAAGGACTCTCTAAAAATAAGTAGAGTTTGAGCCAGAAATAGAGACTTTCCGCTAATTAAAAGCACATACATAAGCAATTTGCGCGATAGAATCCGAAACGTAGATATTCGCCAAAGAACCAGAGTCACCGACATAGCTGTTAAAATTTGCAAGTTGAAGTGGCAATGGGCAGACCACATCGCTCGAAGAACCGATAACCAATGGGGAAGAAAGGTTCTGGAGTGGAGACCACGAACCTGAAGACGCAGCGTAGGTAGGCCTCCCACTAGGAACGACGACATTGTGGGAGTCGCGGGCATCCAGTGGACGCAAAAGGCAGGCTGTCGTTCAGTGTGGATGTTAAAGGGGGAGGCCTATGTTCAGCAGTGGACGTCCGTAAATTTAGTATACTTCTTATTTACTTTCTTATTTACTAGTCTTATTTGTTTAAATTTCATATAGATAATTAAAAATATATATGTAAATTTGTGTTAAGTGTAAACTCAAGGGTTCGTCTGAAAACCAGCGCTGATAGTCCTTGACTTTCAGCATTTATGCCGAGACGGACCCATTTGACACTGATCCTCTAGATATAAGTTTTTTGTAAAGGTGTGGAATAAAATTTATTTTCTTTCTTTCTTTCTTTTCTTTCTTCTGGCTTGATGATGAGCAATTACGTTTACCAACAGGCGAGTTGGTGGCCAAACGCGGACTTATCCACGTTAAAAATAAAAATAAAATTAAAAAAAAAACACCAGTTACTCAACCCAAGTAATTATTTATGATCATCCATACTGTAAACAAGCAATAAGTTTACGTAATAAAATTATCATGGCATGCCAGCAGAGTAATGCCATTCGCGGTGGAGGCGACCGCATCCAGCGTATTTATGTTTCATAATTGGTTATTCCATTGTAGCCAAGTTAAATATTTTATGATACCTCTGTTAATGATATCTATGTTATTATTCGATTTATTAAACAGGAAGTTAATTCCAATTGATAACTACGCTTTACATGGTAGGTATTAAAAATCATACTAATATTATAAATGCGAAAGTGTGTTTGTTTGTTGGTTTGTTTGTTCCTCTTTCACGCTGCAACGGAACAACGGATCGACCTGATTTTTTGCATGGGTATAGTTCAAGAGCCTGAGAGTGACATAAGCTACTTTTCATCATCATCATCACCATTTTTCATCACTACGCGGGTGAAACCGCGGGGCGCAGTTAGTGAGTAATATTAACTTGTTGAAAACCATTTTAAAATAATGTATTTTATTTTATTTAACGAATTTTAAAAGGTGGTAATCATTTAAAATCAACACTTATAATTGATTTTATAGCGTGTATTTACGTTATTTCTTTTCTGACGTTTCTCACAATCGAAAACGCGAAATCACGAAACCCTAAGAAGTAAAAATGTTAACCCTAAAATGAACACCTTGCATTTTAAGATTGATTTAACACAAAAATATTAAAATATCCAAAACTTTTTAATAGTTCTTTTTTTTATTTACGTAAGTTTCGAAAACGTTTAAAAAAAACTGGCATGTAAACTTATGTTTTTTAATCAATTACTTTGAATTTGAGTTTCAAATGAGTAAACATTGTATACCTATTTCGACAGAATTTTGCGATAAGAACAATAAAACCTTATAAAACACGCTAATTAAAAATTGGTTTCTTTACAGTATTTAGGTGTATCGTGTTTCGTCCGAGTTTTACGAAAATTAGGCAAACTGTGTAGATTTTTTAAATAATTAGACATTAGAAAATATTTTATTTGTGTAAAAAATCCATTACACACACACTTACAGCTCATTACAATAATTTTAGTTATGAATTGTATGTGAATATAGTGTTTGCCCAGTAGGTAGTGAACCTGCCTTCGACGCTTGGCGGCGTGGCAATTCATGTGTTGAAAATTGTGTTTGTTCTATAATCTATATCTAAGTATTTGTATTTAAAAATATATCTGTATGTTTATCAGTCTCTGGGAAACATCATACATACATAATCAATCATCATCATAGTACAAGCTTTTGCTAAGTTTGGGGTCAGATGACCGTGTGCAAAAATGTCCCGTTTTTTTTATTTATTATTAACTAGCTGCACCCTGTGGTTTCACCCGGTAGTGACGAAAAATGGTGATGACGATGATGATGAAAAGCCTATGTCACTCTCTGGCCATTGAACTATACCCATGCAAAAAATCAGGTCAATCCGTTGCTCTGTTGCTGAGTGAAAAGGAACAAACAAACCAACAAACTTTTCACATTTATAATATTAGTATGATATAGGTACCTCAGTAAGGTAGATGGAAGTATCCGTAAATAAAAACAGAAGATGGCCTGCCATAAAGGCCAGTGGACTAAAATGATGATGAGGTGATTATGGTGGTGATGATAATATAAAAGTGATTAATTTAATGACACTTTTAGATTACAGCAACACCAAATTAACACAAAATGAACTTGTAATCAACACTGTGACATTGTGCGCACTCGCATGTTGCTCTCAAAAACCTGAGCAACTGGTTTATAACATAGAACCACCAAACCGGTAGAGATGCTAGAAGAACAATGCTCGATTTTATGACACTCAATTACCAGATTTACGAAAGAACTAAATCGCACTACAGTCCGGCTGCTAAGAGAATACGTATGACAGCTGCAATAAAATTGTAAAAATCTGAATAAAAACATTGTCGTATAATATTTTACTGTAGAATACTGCCCTACTAACTACAATATTGCATTTAAAAAGTTAGTAAAAGTGAAAGTAAATTATTATTTACTGGATATTTACCGTGGCAAGGTTGTGGAATGAGCTCCCGATATTTCGGCGCAGTTACATGCACCATGTTCACGGGAAGACGAAAACAGAGTTTTTAGTAAACGTGATCAGGGGGTCTAGACAAGGGCCACACACTGTCAGCGTTCACGCCTGTGGAAAGATGAAATTGTATGAAAATGACATTAGCTTGAGATAACATCTCTCAAGCTAATGTCATTGTCAATGTCATTTTCATACAATTTCATCTTTCCGCAGGCGTGAACGCTGACAGTGTGTGGCTCTTGTCTAGACCCCCAGAACTTATACCTACTGTTTCCCCTTTAGCTCTTTTACTGGTCTTATACTAGCTCTTGGTCATATCGTTTGCAGTTGTGTGCCGCTCGTTATTGCAGTGTGCGTTTGTAGAACTATTAAGAATATATCGGTGCTTGCAAAACCTGTTTACCTCGCCTACATCAGTTTGTAGCGAAATTTTTCAGTACTAACTCGAGTATAAGGCAAATTAAAGCTATATAATTAAAAGGATCGGTATTTACTGTTATTGTTCAGCTTCTTACAATGTTATGGCAACTGTCAGACGCATTCTTTCAGTGGCTGCACTAATATGACATGCCCGTATTATGTGAAGGTATGTTTAATACAATTTTTTTACGATTACTCTCGTTCCAGGGTGTAATCTCTGAATTTTCAATGAAAGCTACAAACTATGATCACTTGTGCTAACTTTTTGAACGTAAAATTGTTGCAAGTGGTCGATTTACTAGCGTGAAATCACAGAAGACATAATAGACAGTGAAATATTAAAAAGAAATATTTTCATTTAGTTTTTGAAGTGATACTTCTTATGCGACTTCCGACAAGGTTGCGTTAAACGTTTAACGCTACCATTAAGGGGGAATGGAAAGAGACAGAGCGAGAGTTTCACTTTTATACGCACTTTTTTTTTACAATATGATCACAGCTATCAGTGCAACAATAATTGAATTGAGTATACTAATTTGATTTTAAAAAAGCTAGTTATTTTAAAACTTATTTTAAATCAGTAAAATATGAATGAAACATTTGTAATGCTATTCGAAAGATAACGACCTATCAGATCAGTCAAAATTAGTAAAAAAAAAACAATCTATATATTTTTATTTTATATAATGTAAATGTACGAGTGTTATCTCTGCGGGTTCCGTGAATCGTATCTTTAAATATGAGCGTGCTCTATTGTAGACTAAGTATTTGCGATCAAAGGCAAGCCTACTTGGAATAAAAAAAGGCCCCGTGATATCATCAATTATTTATTTTCTCAAGTAATTACGTATAATGTTACAATTAAAGATTTCTTTGTGCTGTCAAAACAGGAAGTAATTCTGATAAAGATTATCACGCTCGTAAAATGGACAAACTTTTCATTTGTGACCTAATTAAAAGAATCTAAAAATTCTATTAAACGCGTTCTATTTTCAAAATCATATTTACTGTTTTATAAATCTGTCTATTTTATATACAATATATAATGGCAATGAAAACTTACATTCCAAATCTTTGTGTGCCACCTCCATTTTTTCCCGCGTCGGTGTTTGGCCTCGTCGGAAAGTGCCAGAGTACTGAGTAGGCAGACATAAACGCATGGCACATCGACGTAAACGGACGCGTTTCCCTTATTTCCTTCACCACGCAAACTTTTTACGAACTATTTACTAACAAACCTTAACGTCCTGTGCCATTACGAAGAAAGAAAAAAAAAAGAAGTGCTTAGTTATTTTTTATTTTTAAAACTTTACATCTACGCGGTTGTGATTGAGTGTTCCAATTTTAAACTTATGTCAAGTGCTTTTTTGGCTTTCCATTGAGCCAGTTTTTTAGTGCTGTGTTTTAGTGTAAGTGCAAAATGAATGGAGTTATTTGCGAGAGTGAGATAGAGAAATCTGCTATTATTGACAGGTAAGTCGTAAAACTGAGAGTTGGAAATAGAATGTTTAACTTGAACTTCCTTTGTTTATTTGGGAATCGATGTTTGATCGTTGTTTTGCATTTCTTGGATATTTTAGTATCCGTTCGACAGGTAGAGATTTAGATTAAATTAAATAGTCTCATTTTTCTAGAGTCACCTTTTATTATTTTTAATTATTAGTGTGTATTTGTGATAATGGTGGATTATTATTATTTATCAAGCGTTTGCGAAGTGTGGTCAAGTGAAATGATGAAATAAAACGTAGAGGTATTTTCGTGTTATTTATAAAACTCCATAGAAGCTAAAGACACTTAAATAAGACATGACTTGGACTTAGCAGTGATTTACCTGGCTTGACTTGGACTTATTTGACATTTTTTTTTTTTTACAAAACCTTTAACAAATATTCAATACTCATATCTTCGGCAAATGCACATTACGCGTGACGTCAAAAACTTCTACGAAGGAAAAGAAAAAACGTCTCTACATAGAGTAGAGGCATTTTTGTTTCAATTTTTTTTTTTTTGATGTTATACTTCTTATGCGACTTGCAACAAGGTTGCGTTAAACGTTTAACGCTACCATAGAGGGGGAATTTTTCTCTCTCGTATGGTTGCGAAATGCGTATTCTTTTACTAGCAGATCCGGTAGTGTAATGGTGTCGCTAATGGATTGAGAAGCCTAAGGAGCTAGGTTCGAATCTCCAGAAAAGCATGTTTTTAAATTGTTGATATTTTTGCCTAGTTATAATTTTAGGGTTCCTTGTTGAAGTATAACTTCTTCCGCGCGGAGGGACTCCACGCACAATTTTTTTTTTATTTATTCATCCAATTTTGTCTGGCACAACTTCTGGGTTAACATAAACATCACGCAATTCTTAATTACAACATTATGGATAGAATAACGATTGCGTTATTTTATCGTTATATTATAAAATAGGTACTTGCATACATCATCATCATCAGCCAGAAGACGTCCACTGCTGAACATAGGCCTCCCCCTTTAACCTCCACACTGAACGACAGCTTGCCATCTGCATCCACTGGATGCAGATGCGAACGATGGATGTGATGGAAGCGTGTACCTGTAATTTGTTACCAATAAAGTACTATGACTATGACTATGATGCCCGCGACTCTCACAATGTCGACAGTCCATCTAGTGGGCGGCGTCCCTACGCTGCGTCTTCCGGTTCGTGGTCTCCACTCAAGAACCTTTCTTCCCCATCGGTTATCGGTTCTTCGAGCGATGTGGCCTGCACTTGCGGCCACATCGAAATAAAATATTTTCTGCTGGAGAACCAGTTATTATCAAACACGTTCGTTTATTATTCAAAACGTGATCCAAACAACAACATTATGAATCAATAAGGTCACGGAATAAAACTCATTAGTTATCCATTATTGAGAAATCAATAGATATGGTCATATTTTTACAATGACGTCATTCAAAAAACAATATCTCATAAATATTATTACCTGGTATAAGGTCATTAAAAAGGGACATTCCGTTTAAATTAATTTGTACTTACCTACCTGTAATTAACTTATTTTTATCCAACTGCCAAGAAGGTGGGTTATATTGTTTGAGTGTATTAAATTTAAGTTTGTACTTTACTAAGTACTATCATCATCATCATTTCAGCCATCGGACGTCCACTGCTGGACATAGGCCTCCTCCAATTATCTCCAAAAGGGCCGGTTTGAAGCGGCCTGCATCCAGCGTCGCCTGTCCATCTTGTGGGTGGACGTCTGGACGTCTTATGCTGCGCTATTATGTATATAATTTGTATATATAATAATATAATATAATATAATTATATCTACCTATGTCTACTATAACAATCAATAGCCGTGCGTTGTCTCGCAAAAACTCGAAAATGGCATGACCGTTTTGTTTTGTTTTGTTCGCCTCAAAACAGCGGTGGATAAGAAAAAATATATGGAAAAATTGCCCGGAAAATTTGAGAATTTAGGAAAAACTGAAAGTGCTTTTTATGAAATTTTATATATTATAGGTAATAGGTACTTAAAGTTATAAATTTTTTGACAGTTTCACTTGAGAGCCAGTTCCAATTACAGGCTAAGCCTGTTTACTATTACATATTTGACTGCACCATCGTTTAACATCAGACGGGCTGTAGCCTACCGCTTCAACCATAAAAAAAATAAGTTGAATCCATCTTCCATGATGTCTGGGTGTCATAAAGCCGCGACTGAATCAGTTTTTTCTAGGCAAACCTTCTGAAGCATCAGGATGTAGACTGCATCAAGCGAGTTTGTGGTAAAGTGAAAAAAAATATGTGAAACCTAATTTAAAAAAATGTGGCTCGTTCACGTAAAATATTATTTTACTCACCAACTTAAAAACACTGTGTTATTTAAGGTTAAAAACTTCCTATGCGCAAAATATTTAGCAATAATGATGCCGAAGAGAATAAAAATTTAGTTAATTAGCAGCCATGAGAACAAAAAATATATTATACTCAAGTTCTGTAAATTAGTGCCTCAAAATTGTTATTTTTTACCGCTGCTTGTTCACGTACCGAGTATTAGCATAGTACTAATTAATCAAACCAAAATTGGTCATAGCGCAGAGTACCTCTTTTGTTACAAACTTATTTTTGTTTGTTTGTAATGAGACCTTTTTTTCAACCTATTTCCTAAAAGGAGGTTTTTACTTTGATCCTAGAAGCCCATCTAGGGGCTAGGGGGGTGTAGCACATCTATACTATATAATCTATACTAATATTATAAAGAGGAAAGATTTGATTGTTTGTTTGTTTGTTTGTTTGCATTGAATAGGCTCCGAAACTACTGAACCGATTTGAAAAATTCTTTCACTGTTGGGATGCTACGCTATCCCCGGGTGACATAGGCTATAATTTATACCCGTGCGAAGCTGGGGCGGACCGCTAGTAATATTATAAAGAGGAAAGATTTGATTGTTTGTTTGTTTGTTTGCATTGAATAGGCTTCGAAACTACTGAAGTACTGCACCGATATGAAAAATTCTTTCACTTTTGCGATGCTGCACTATCTCCGGTTGACATAGGCTATAAACTACATAGTTACTAGTATTTGATAAAATAAACTAACAATTATTATAACGTAATTGGTCCTTTTATACTAAAATACAAGTGCTATAATTATTTTCTTATTTGGGTGATGTTCTCAGAACTATGTCGAGTCTAATTGAGCTTGCTTAGGAAAAGGTCAGTAGTCTCGGTGGGTATTATTAAATTAGGTAATTCATGCTCTTTGTTGGATTAATTTTAACAGGTAGACTAATCCAGGGTGACATTAATTACAATGATTTATCCCCTTGGGGGGTATAGTACTTAATTAAAAAATCTAACTAGTCCCATGTCAACAAATACCATTGAGCTTTAAAAAATCCGCATTTTAACCCCAACTATTACAAATATTACTTACTATGTTACAAATTAAAATTAAATTAAATTACATGTATCAAGTGAGATTATTCCAGGCATTTCATACGAGTTTTTGGGGTTCCAATGATGATATTTTTAAATCGGCTTTGATATTTTTTCGGCTTTTTATATTTAACCGTTTTTTAACCTATTGCTATTTTATTTTAATTGAATTTTTACGATTTTTTTATAAATACTAGCTGAATCCCGCGGTGCTACCCGTGATTTTCCAATTTTCCCGCATTTTCTTTGAGAATAAGTACCCTATGTCCGTCAATATGATGTACACTATCATGCTGCCAAAAGTCGTTAAGATCGGCTTAGCGGTTTAGTCGTGAAAAGCGAACAAACATCTAGACAGAAAGACAGAGTAACTTTCGCTTTAATAATTATTATTTACTTGACCGTTAGTAGAAGCTTATGTATATTGAGATAGGCGACTCCATTTCCCGCTGAAGCAGTCATCTCTTTCTACCCTCGTAGCTCTGTCTCTTTCGCACACCCCCTTCCAACTCACTAGGCGCGCGAGGTAGCTGAGGCTCCGAGCCTGCTCGTCATTGGCGTGATATTTCCCGCGCAGTTCACTTGTGCTAAGAGAATCCCTATTTCTCTTGATTAAAATCAGTGGTTTCCAAGAAGCAATAAATCACGTAAGTGCACAATATTTCATTATTTTTTGTAACGATGTTATCGTTCGTCGTTATTTAGTCTCGAATAGCAATTCGATTCGATAAATAATGGCGTGATTCTACCCTCAGATATTTTTCACTTGATTTTCTTTGTGTAATCGTGTCTTAGGTTAATATTTCCTTTTAGGATGGTAAACCCGTGAACGTTAAATTGAAATTCAGTTTAAGCATGGGGTCCCATGACCCAAGTAGACCGATTTCCACCGCTGGTGGGTCAGGTAACAGTAAATTACGTTCACGATTCTCATCAAACGGCTGCAGTAGTGGCAGCTCGTTGTCCTCGTCTGGCTCCTCAAGGAAGAACTCAAAGCACCGTCGGAGCTGTCTGTCAAGGCACGACCGCCATCTTATTGCAAAATTATCCAAAGTTGTAGATAATTTACGAGAAACGGTTCAAGCTTTTGAATACCCTCCTACTAATTTTAATAATGATAATGCTTCCGTTGTCAGTCGCGATATAGATGACGAGCTCTCTATCGACTATAACGCCTCGCAGGCGTCACCGTTGCCGGTTTCTGAGAATCCTGTACTTGTTCCGGAATTGACCTTTGATATCGAGACGAAGTTAAAAGATACCGTGTTTCCAAAAACACCCGCGAATTTTTTAAGTAAGCTAGACGAGGTTCAGCGTTTTGGAAAAGACACTTGGGCGGATATTAAATACGCAGAAACACAGAAACTATACAACCATTCGCCAGGATTTACGGAAATGGAATCAAACGAAGAGGTAAAGGCGTACGATAACGTACACCACCTAACGTATACCGATAAATCATACGCAGCCATTACCTTTGGCATCCTGAAGCAAAAAGAGGTTTTAGTGAATAGTTTGCGCGATTTAATCGCATGGTCTAGAACCCCAGATGCTTCCATCACTGATCTAAATTATACAATTGACGAAATTTTCCAAAAAGGCGAATTGCAAAAGGTTACACAAGACCTTTTACAAATGGTTTGCGGCCATAGATCAGAAACTATTGAAATGAGAAGGGACGGTATTCTTAAGCATGTTCGAGACCCATTGGTAATAGCGACTGTGAATAAAATTCCTCCTTCGATCACCCACATGTTCAACCCAGAGGCCCTCACATTGGCCTTAGAAAATGCAGGCGGTGTTAGGAAAGCTTTCTGGCCAGTGAATAGGCCAAGCAGCAGTAATGCTTCGCGAGCAAAGCCCGTTAATTCTAAACGTCTCCCCTTGCAGGGGCAAGTACGGAATATGGTGCCATCGCATGGTCACCCAAAATACGGCTATGACACCCAGCCCTCGCAGGGTAACTTTCAAGCCTACCATTACAATACGACAGAGCCGAATAATGCTGGCCCTGATCAGCGCTCTTATAACTCTAACAATAATGTTGTAATTTTCGATCCCGCGGATCGACCCAATCTCAAAGAGATCAAAAGCGACGTTCGTTATCTTCGGGCTACAGAGGTAACAAGCTGCAGAAACAATGACTCACAGCCTTTTCGGGCCGGCCAGTTAGCACATTACGTGAGCCGGTGGAAAGATATGGGAGCCCCAGACTTTATATTGCGAATAATAACAGGGTATCGCATACCTTTTCGGCAGAGACCACCCCTGGTAACACCGAATCTAAAAAGCGATCGCCATCGCACTTTAGAATCGGAAGAAATGTCTGCACTCATTATTCAAATGAAAAAACAAGGCGTGTTGAGGGTAGCACCTCTCACTCCAAGTTTTGTGTCCTCCATGTTCTTAGTACAAAAAAGCGACGGATCAAACCGACCGATACTCAACCTACGGTCTCTCAATCACTATGTGCTAACAGAGAGTTTTCGGTTAATAAACATGTTTCGTGTCCCAGACTTTCTCCAAAGTCAGGATTGGATGTGCAAGGCCGACATTTCGCAAGCCTATTTTAATTTACCAATAGCCCAGTCACACAGGCAATTTTTACGTCTGGTCTACAAGGACGAAATACTTGAAATGACTTGCCTTCCGTTCGGCCTAAGTACAGCCCCGAAGGTATTCGCGTGCCTTACGAATTGGATAGCGCAAATCCTCCGAGAGAAGGGCCTGAGAATAATAGTCTATTTAGACGATTTTTTGCTGGCTCATCAAGATCCAGATATATTGGCTCAGCAGGCGGATTTGTTATTAGAGACGCTGGAAACTCTCGGATTCCGAGTGAATTACAAAAAATCTGTCCTGGTTCCACAAAAATATATGACTTATCTCGGAATTGTTTGGTACCCCTGGACAAATCGCAAACAATTACCACAAGAAAAGTCGTCTGCCATAGTCAAAAAAGTGACCCAAGCTCAGAAAACAGGCAAGTTATCCTTAAAAGAACTCCAAAGCTTAGTAGGATTGCTGAATTTTGCAAGCTTCGCTGTCCCCCGAGGCAGATTAAACCATCGAGCAACTCTGAAGTTCTTAAGCACCCTGCCCGAGTATGCAGCTCCAATACGATACGTTCTGCCCCACTCGGTGTTAATGGAGATGCATTGGTGGCTTCAAAATTGTCATCGCTCATCTCCAATTCATATTCCACCTCCGACACATTACCTAACTACGGACGCCTCCGATATAGCTTGGGGAGGACAACTCAACAACCAAACTATGTCTGGTGTTTGGAACATAGAGGAACGGAATCTACACTGCAACGTAAAGGAGATGCTAGCCATTCTACGAGTACTAGAGTTACAAGCAGCAAGCATGTCGGGAGAATCAGTTCTCATTCAATCGGACAACCGATCGGCGGTAGCCTACCTTCGCAACGAAGGCGGAACCAAGTCCCAATCACTCATGAAGGTTACATACGAAATTCTAAAGATTCTGGACGCTCATCAAATCCAGTTCAAAATTTATCACATCCCCGGGAGATTCAACAATCACGCGGATTGTTTATCCAGACACCGGCGGACCCCAGAGTGGCATTTAACACAGAGTTGTACAGAAATGATTTTTGCAAAAATGGGAACACCAGTGATCGATCTGTTTGCATCAAAGACCGCACATGTAGTAGCGAATTATGCAACCTTAGATTTGAACGATCACGAAGCGTTGTTACACGACGCTTTCAGTGCAACATGGAATTTTCCCCTGGCATGGATATTCCCACCGCCATTTCTTATCCCCAGAGTATTGATGCATCTTAATCATGCAACAGGCGTGTATATCATTGTAGCTCCGCGTTGGGAGAAGGTTTTTTTGGCGGCCGGACCTGAAATCACGAGCGATCGCACCCCCCGTTACTTTAACGAATCTAAAACGATTCCTGGTCGACACGACGACCGGATCGCCACCCCCGAAGGTCCAGAATATGATACTAGAGATCTGGAAATGTAGGGGTGGGAGGACAAAATAAAAGTACGGGATTCTAGTCCATAACATAATGCCAACCATAACATTCTGACCAACATAAGAGTAACTACTCTGTAGACAGTACAAACATTTTTCAAACTGTTTGACATACGTTCTGCAGCACTGGGATATCTTTGTTCGGGTCGCTGAAATCACGGCTTAACAGTTTTAGGCGATGACGAATATCAACCATTATCGAAGACGACCTTATTATTTTGTGGCCCCAAGTTGGGTCCAAAAAAGACTGCAGAGTCTATAGACAATCTGGGTGGAAGCTAACACACAAAATCAAAGATTTTAATTCTGTGTATATTGGGTTAGTAAAACTACATATTACTATTCCTGCTAGGCCGGGAAGTGTGAGGTCTGATGTGTCTTCCAGGAGCTGGATCGTCAATTTCTCTCCGGATGATATTTTAGAGAAAGGGAACTAGAAGTCAGTAAAAACTTCTCAAAAATTATATCATCCTCACCAAGTGAGGAATTCATTAATTCTTGACGAATTCATTAATTCTTGACCTAATAATATAATATTATACCAGTTCTTTGATTTTGACAGTAGATATCGAGTATCATTACGACTTATTGACTACTGCAGTTTGTATACAAGTCAATTATCTATATTCAGTTGATTGTACGATAACTCATCGGTGTTAAAATACTGTGATTTTTTCATTCTAAGGTCTAATGTTATACCATGAGATAATTTATTACCTATATCAAAATATTAGGTATCTTCCTTTCGCACATATGTGTACCTATGTTTTTTATTTTATTCTATCGTAGGTACTACCTAAGTACCCATTTATTGTATCCTACCAACTATCAACCTACTAGCCACGTAGTAGTTTATTGATAGGAATTTAGTCACATTGGCGTTTTTCTTAACTCACCAGGCGATAACAAACAGGTCTCAATATACATAAGCTTCTACTAACGGTCAAGTAAATAATAGAAGCGTTTTACCTGAAATAAAACGATTATTATATACTTACCTTAGTAGAAGCTTACTTTGTATCTCTGCCTGGTGATATTTCGACACAATGACGAGCAGGCTCGGAGCCTCAGCTACCTCGCGCGCCTAGTGAGTTGGAAGGGGGTGTGCGAAAGAGACAGAGCTACGAGGGTAGAAAGAGATGACTGCTTCAGCGGGAAATGGAGTCGCCTATCTCAATATACATAAGCTTCTACTAAGGTAAGTATATAATAATCGTTTTATTTCAGGTAAAACGCTTCTATTATAGTAAGGATTATACATTTTGGTGTTCATAAGTTACGCTTATGTACCCATATTTGAACTGAAATTACTTCAAAAAGGAGGAGGTTATAAATTCGACTGTATGTTTATTTTTTCTTAGAGCACGTCATGAACTTTTTACGCGAATATGTAAAACCTCTGTGGCGGTGAAAACCTGGTACTACGCAATTTTTTTTGGAAATTAAAAATGAAATTAATTATTCTCTGATTTACCCTAAAATTATTAGGAGTTTTGGCGCCAACGTGGAAATGAACATGTCGGCTCGTTGGATTATTTTCCTAAACTAGTGTATTTTCGAGTGTTAATGTGTTCTAGGTGGTGAATTATTATTCATTAAGTGCTCGTAAACGTGCTCGAGTGTGGGAAAGTGATATAACGAGGTGAAACGTGTCCTTTCGTGTTGTTTCCAAAACTCCATAAGAGCCTCTTGTAAAGTTCCCACCACTTTACAAAGGCATGAGTTTGACTTGACCGTGACTTACTTAGCTTGACTTTGACTATGACTTGTTTTACATTATTAAGACTATACAAAACAGAAGAATAGGCGGTATGGCCTTAAAGGCTTTAGCCTGCCCGATGGGCGAATTATAATTTAAATTAAAAAAAAAATTGCGCCCGACGAGGGAAAATCTGTACACGTATTATACGGGGTATCTCTAAAAAAAGCGACGGACATATACCAGGATACCATTGTACTCATACTTATAATACGGGATATCTTGTGATATTTAATACCTTACATCGCAAAAAAGCTGCTGTTCCATACATTTCGTTGAGTATAAATGTTTTTTTTTTCTGTAGAAGAGCTGCTTTTAGAGTTCCGTACCCAAAGGTTAAAAACACGTCTCGTTATCTCTACATAGTATAAATTGAAGTCGCTTTCCGCGTCTGTCTGTCTGTCTGTATGTCTGTATGGCCGCTAACTCCTCCTAAACCACGCAACGGATTTTGATGCGGTTTTCACCATCAGTTAGATACATTTTCAAGGAAGGTTTATATATATAACTAGCGACCCGCCCCGCGGGTGTAATTTACGTGCGAAGCCGGGCGGGCGGGTCGCTAGTATATAATAAACTATATAATAGAGTCCCGTTTTTACCCTTTGTGTTCGGAACCCTAAAAAGGACAGATAAACTGTTTTAGCAGTCAGTTAAGTTTAAGTTTAATGTATTAACATCATTTGAATAAACATGTTACAATGTTACAATATATCTTAGCTAAAAGCAGCGCGGAGATAACCTGAGATGAACTTTATGAGGTCACAATTACATTTAGCACAAAAGATCGTTTGTACTTACAATCAGATACATAATAAGATATATATATCTATACTTATACTACATAATAACATAATATATCTACAAGGTTACCGCAAGGCAAAACGGCAAAAACTTCTTTCGGCTTTTTAACTGCAAAAGTAGTATATATATATGTAGATTCTCACTCTGCCATCAATAGTGATAATGCAAGTTGCTATATATATGCGAATAAATCTCAAATCGTATACAGCACTCGGTGAAACGCTACGGGAATCCCAGCAGCGCACTACTCGCCATAAGCACAGGCTCCTACCCGTAAAACGGTCACTCGCTAAGTCCACGAAGTTGACTCATGTCATGGGCACAATGATCTACAACAGGCTTCCCGAGGATGTAGTTGAGGCGTCCAACTTGTCTATTTTCAAAGCAAGGTTAGTACGCTGGCTTGTCAGTCAAGCGTTCTACGACATTGATAAGGAATTTATGGCACTAAAAGTAAGCTCCTAAATATATTTAATTATTATTAGTTTAACCTACTATTAAGTACCTACTTTGTATTGACATTTTATTTATAATTTTTACATCTGACATATACTGATCGTATGAATAAATGAGTATGAGTATGAGTATATAGTTATTTTTAAAAAGGATTGATAGCTTGTACCTATCTATAATCTATAAATATAAAAATGAATCCCTATTTTCCTTGGTAGACAATAGAATTTTTTTTATTTATGGAAGAAAACAAAACATTTTTAAGAATTAATAGAAATAAATACACACATCACAAATTGTTTTCTTCCACAAACCGGTTCCAACTCAGCATAATGCTGGTTGCGAACAACCAGCGCTGGTCTTCCGTTGGAGCCGCCGGTGACATCACCCATGGCCAACATTACACCCAACAGTACACGACAAATTGAATAATAACATAGGAACAACAACAAATAATACATAACAAACTAACATTTAATATAAATAAACCATACATAATACTAATAAGGTAATTCGCACTATCTCAATAAAAAATTTAAAACAAATATTGGTCACGCCATAACTTGAGAACGACTTTACCGATATCATTCATCTTTTTTTAAAGTTTTCTTATACTCTGTAGAAAGTTCTTATGGAAAGAAAAATTAGGAAAATTGCACAGCAAATTGGAAAATTTCAAAAAACTTAACGACGATTTTAACTTCCTGCCCATTTTTCTATCGGAATGCCAGAGCGGGCACTAAAAACAGATACCGCTTTATGGTTCATATTCCGAAAATCCGTACGAAGCGCTTTGATTCCACTTTTATTATGCGTACTGCTAGTCTTTTTTTTTACTTCGGACTAGGCTAACGTTTGACCACGATCTCGCCTGATGGAAAGCGATGATGCGGTCGAAGATGGAGCACGTTTGTCCAGTAATAACCTATTAACCCTAGACTTGAACACTCCAAGATTGTAATGCTGTGAAAACACAGACAGGGGCAAGGCGTTCCATTGTTTTGCTGTTCTATTTAAGAAAGAGGAGTCAAAACGTTTGGTGCGAATAAATGGCATTTCGACCAAGTAAGGGTGACGCCTTGCCGTTCATCTGGACGTCCGGTAATGAAAAGGTGATGGGGGAACAAGTTCGTGAAGTTCCGTTGCACACTCTCCTAAACTCCTCAATATATAAGTACCTAAGAAAAAAAAAAAAAAAAAAGGACCTATATTTTTTTTTTGTAGTAGTGCTTTAGTTAGTTAGCAACAATGAAAATACACTTTTAAATGTCATCTTAATCTCCTTGAAGCTTATAATTATATGGAAAGAAAATATAAAAAAATTGAGTTAATAAAACTGATACCTTTTAGGTTACCACTCAATCAAAAATCCATTTTGAGTAAATCACCTCTGAAGCACCTCTGACACGCTAAGCCACCTAATTTGCCACAAAAACCGCCTATTATCCTGCCATAGACGAATGATTGATCGACCACGAGCATCAGAAATAGTCATATAACTTACTTATTACCAGAAGGCGGAACGTCATGTCAAAACAATTTAAATGTTACTAGCAAACCCGGCGAACTCCGTTTCGCCACCAGATGACTTCTATAAACCTCACGGAGCCCGAGACCTTTCCAACGAATGCAAAACCGTGGAAATCGGTTCGTGCGTTCTGGAGTTATAGCGTCAGGAAGGAAAACCCGACTTATTTTTATATAGTAGAATAAAGAAACGGCTCAACTAGTTAAGCCCCGCAGTAAAGCCTAGGGTCCGAAACGGATAGGTCATTGTTTTTATCGAGTACTAGCTGACCCGACAGACGTTGTCCTGTCTTAGAACTGTCAAACGCGTAAAGTTTTTTTTTTAAATATTAATAGGCTTGCGTTTGACCACCAACTTGCCTAATGTTAAGTGATGATGCGGTCTACGGTGGAGCACGCTTGCCTAGAAGAAACAGATTCACTCGTGATTTGAAGACACCCAGATTGTAACTATTGGGGAACAACCATTCAGACAGCGCATTTCACAGACTAGCAGTTCGCATAAAAAAGTGGAATCAAAGTGCTTCATTCGGGTTTTCGAAATACCGACCATAAAGCGGTGTCGATTTTTTGTGCCCGCCCTGGCAGTCCTATAGAAAAATGGGCAGGAGGGAATTAGATCATGAAGATCCGACGCACACTCTCCGAAATGTAACCGATAGTTAATACAATGATAAAAATAAATAATAAATGAAAAGCCTTGATGATAGAAGAGGTTTGACTGATTTGTGTACACTGTACAAGATTGTTAATGGTATGTCTGGTAGTGAATTGTTGTCAAATGTCAATTTTAAAGTACCCTCACGTTCTATTCGAAAATTCCAGTTATTTAACATGCCACCTGCCTACAATAATGTCTCGCGGAACAGTCCTCTAACCAGGATGTGTCGTAGATACGATGAATTGAGTGATCCCAGAGACATGTTTTCATGTAGTTTTTTGTCCTTCAAATTTTCAATTATTCAATAGCATATATTTTCTTCATAACTACTTCCTAATAACTAACAAACAAGAAAAAAAACTTTCTGTTTAACGTTTTGTGTCAATATTTTTATTCTATATATAAGTTGTGTGCGGTTTTAATTGGACTTTAGGTTTAATATGTTATGTGTGCTGATATTATATACCTGTATGTGAAATGACCTAAAGCCTGTAACCGAACCTATTTCAATAAAATTAAATAAAATAAAAAAATATAGTCACTAACAATTTTAGTTATTTATATATATTACACGGGAATTACTCACGTAAGATTAAGCCGGTCACTCCGACTATAGTTTCAACCGCATTAGGCAGTCTTTTGTGCCAAGCGAGACGCAGCCGCGCGCGCGCATTCACCTTGAAAAAGACTGCCGGTTGAAACTATAGTCGGAGTGACCTGCTTAAACTTACGTGAGTAATTCCAGTGTAATATATATAAAATGATTATTTACGGGTCTAGACCCGTGAACATGGTGCATGTAACTGCGCCGAAATATCGGGAGCTCATTCCACAACCTTACCACGGTAAATATCCCGTAAATAATCATATAACTTTAGTGAACAACCGTGATAGTTTAAAACAGTGTTTTATATATAAAATGTGTGAATACCACGTCAGTTTCTATATTAAAATTTTAGATATTATCAGTTATAGTTATTACCAATCATAAATATATTATCCTCTATTCCTTCCTCTTTACGAAGTATTACCCACCTGTTCCGGCTTATCCCGCCCGCCCTTGGCCTGTGCTAATCCGCCCAAACGTTATCCGCCCTACACGGCTTCCGCCAGATACAATAATCAGCTTTGTAATTGATTTATCTTTTGTTCCGTTAATTATTTATTTTGTTATAGAATTTGTTAGTTCCGCTTTTATGTGTGGCCACAAAATACCATATTAGTACAGCAGTGCAAGTACCGTTCTTTATCGATCGTCAAATTCGATAAAATCCTAAAATAGAATCAATCATAGCGAGTACTGAACAATTGGCATTTTATCGAATTTGACGATCTCAACTGCCAAATTTGACGATCGATAAAGAACGGTACTTGCACTGTATGTGCAGAAGATTCATTCCGCAAAATCATTTAAATAAGTAGCGACTCTTGATACTACACAATAAAGTGCAATTCAGAACGTGCGAGTGCTAACTACCTGTAGGTATAACCTAGAAGTTGCCTCACTGTCTATCAAGTAACTCTTGTCGCATTATCTCTGTCTATCGCGTGGCAAGTCCGACATGTCGGGTACTTATAGCTTCATACCTAAAGTGCTGAGTGCGCCAGCCCTGGTGTGGCTAAAGTTATCAAGATAAAGACACTCTGTTTTCTTTGTCGAGGCAGTTGTTGGCGGGATAGTAAGCGGCAGAACTACCAGTGCCTGCCAAAAATATATTTAATTTTACAACAAAGATATTATTATGGTAAAGTATAATGCTAAGTATACTTCCTCCTACTTATTTTAATAGTTAACATGACGTTAATGTAAACCAGACCGTTCTCGGGTTAACTTCCGCGGTTAAAATTATTCGAGATAAAAACAAGAATACCTACACTAATAAAAGTATTCCTTTTAAATTAAAGTGCCCTCTCTCAAAATTTGTATTTAATAATTCCGTATTCTGAAAAACACGTATCTACGCAAATTACACTTTGTGATTTAAAGCTTAGTACAAACTTAATTTTTATGAACGAAATTAAGTAAACAATATTACATTGCCTACCCTTTCATGGAAAAAGTGCTAGCTTTGTGTATATTGACTGAACTTTCCTAGCCTTTTCAATCTTTAATTTGCGACGTGGCGAAACACAGAGGCGCTTGAAAGAAAAAAATAAACATCAACCATAAAATAACACGTGAACTAGAGAACCTCCTAATTTTGTTCGTCGGTTAATAATAGAATTCCACATGCACACTGCCCCCTGTGCAATTAATTACCTGTAATTTCCCATATTAGCTCTACATTTCCTAAAATAAATATATCCAATCCTAGGAAAGTTCTTCTACAACCGGCGCTGATAGTCCTTGAAGACGGACTCATTCGAAACTGATTGTATTCTGTTTTTGGAAGCAATGTCGAATAAAATGTATTCTCTTTTCTTTAATTCTTTTAGTCCACACTACTTCATTACGTAACCAGGTCTCATGGAGTTCTCGTCACCCTCGCGTACGGCACTTCAAACGGGTTACTTTTTTTTTGTTAAAATTTTCATGACCCTTGATTCAATGTCCTTTAGTCGTAATATTAAACAGTTTACATGTCTTAATAACGTCAAACAAGTCACAGTCAGAGTCAAGCTAAGTAAGTTACGGTCAAGTCAAACTCATGCCCCTGTTAAGTGGTGGAGACTTTACATGAGGCTCCTATGGAGTTTTGGAAACAACACGAAAAGACACGTTTCACCTCGTTAAATCACTCTTCCACACTCGAGCACGTTTACGAGCACATATTGTAACATGAATTTAGTAAACAATAAAACAAAAATTAATGAATAATAAAAAATACACAAGTTTAGGACAATAATCCAACGAGCCGACATGTTTTTTTCCATGTTGGCGCCAAAAAACTCTTAAAATTGGTTACCGACAAAAGTTCAGAAATTCTCTCGGAGTATGCCAGCGAGCCATATATGGAGCTCACTATCTAAAGAGTGAAGATTATGGACTTTAAGAAACACCATATTTGCGCTCTAGGACTCGTATTGCTGACGTAACTCAGAAGGTCACTTACCTAAAGTGGAACTCGTCATGTCAGTCGTATGTCGAAGGATTGGATTAAGATCACGGCATTGTGGCTTCCGCAGGATGGCAAACCAACTCCAGGGGCCTTACGGACAACAGCTATTGCGGCACCTAATCCGCTCAGTTGGAAAATCACGCGACCGCAAACCGTATCTAGAATAGAATAGAATAGAATAATATTTATTTACCAAAATAAGTACAGAGGTCGAAATAAGTAGCTTCGACCAAAATAAGCATTTTGGTCGAAGCTACTCGTGACCAAAATGCTGGCCTTTATTTTGCCCAAA
Source organism: Agriopis marginaria (assembly GCA_932305915.1). NCBI lineage: Eukaryota > Metazoa > Arthropoda > Insecta > Lepidoptera > Geometridae > Agriopis > Agriopis marginaria. The sequence continues at coordinate 2,087,262 of OW029935.1, forward strand.
GAATAAGCATTGCCATACAACGTGGCAATGCTGCCAGCATTTTGGGCACGCTGCCCACCGGTAGCGGATTGTTAGATTAGTTTTAGTTTTAGATTAATTTTAGTTTTAGATTAGTTTTAGTTATAAATTTAAATTTTAAATAGTTTTTATTTTACTTGTAATTTTTATTGAATAAAGAATTGTAGTACAGAGGTGCTTAACTAATAAATTAAATACTAGTCGTTAGTGGTTCCGTACTACGTCTGAAATAGGTTGGCAGTGAACCTCAAACTAGGCACAAGGTCTGTTTCTTGGGGCTCGAGTGCGCGGTTACCGGAAAAAGTACAGAGTAAATTGTTTAAAATAAGAAAAGGTTTGCTAACAGAGCTATATGGGCTACTTACTCTGATACAGTACAAAAACTAAGGAAACTAAACCAAACAAGTTATATATATTATATATATAAAAATTCTACATGATACAAAGTAAAGAGAGCAAGGAGTTTATCAATATTTTGTAAAGTTATGATTATGAGGTATACATTCAGTTCTTCAACACTATTCTCTATATAGACTATGCATAAGATATTTCTGTTTCGTCGTAGGATAGATTTAAAAGCCAGTCTTTGAGTTTCTTTTTGAGAGCATATTTCGTAAGATCTTTGCAGTCGCTTAGCCTCTTTCTTACGTTAATATACTTTCTTACGTTATCTGGGCGCGATAAGGTTCACGTTCGCGTGATTTTCTAACTGAGCGGATTAGGTGCCGCAATAGCTGTTGTCCGTAAGGCCCCAGTAAGGCCCAGACGGAGATGATGGGACAAACTAGACTCCTACCTGAAGGGCTAGACTCAAATTGTGCTATTTATGCTTGATCTTCCGCGGACCTGCAAGGTGTGAAATGCCCTTACCCCCAAAGGTTTTCCAGCCGACCTTCAACATGAAGCGTTTAAAAAAAGGGTGTCCTATGACTACCTCTCTGGGCTGGCAAAGCATTCAGGTTACAAGTGTCCATAAGCGTTTTTTTTACTAGAGTAACTGTGCCAACGCCCCAGAGCCTCATTCGATATTTCAAGGAGTTGGGTTGGCCCGAGTTGGTGCTGGTAGGGGGAAATGCACAATACACCCCAAGCGGGACGTCAGTGCAGGACTTATCGTCCCCATCTCGGATAAGAATAAGAAGCGGCGGTTTTTGCTTACCATCAGGCAGCCTGTCTGCTTGTTTGCCACCTATGGCATTAAAAAAGTTCAGCTTAACAGCAACACAAATATCTCTCTTGAACCTCCAACACTTCGGCTACAAACAAGTAGCAAAACTTTTTTAGGAAACTCAGTACTGTTTTACAACAAGATTCCTAAAGAAAATTTAGCATTAAATGAAAAAGGGTTCAAAAATTTAGTCATTAGTAAAGCTACGTTGAAGATAAATTTACAGAACTACACCGGTCGGTTTAGTTTTGCACAATAGTAATCAAATTGACAAGACCTTTTTACAGCGGCACACAAATGTTGTAATCGTTAAAGTTTTTTAACTATTAATTTATTATTATTTTTAAGGTGACAAGGCCCATTTACAGCCGCATTTAAATTTGAAAAATTTGAGAAACTGACGTGGTTTTCACACATTTATATAAACTGACGTATATTATAGAAAATGACGTGCATTTCACACACGCACGCGTGCGTGCATTCACTTTGAAAAAGACTCCCCAATGCTGTTGAAACTATAGTCAGAGTGACCGGCTTAATCTTACGTGAGTAATTCCCGTGCAATATAAATAAAATTTTAAAAATTTATGTACTTTTGTAACTTGACATAGCTAAGTGTTTTTTGTGTTCCTATGGTGAAAATAAATTGAATTGAATTGAACATGAAAAGCACCTATTACTTAGACGAAGTTTGGGATATGATAGGAGAAATATGATTAATACAAGTACACTAAAATTAATAGCCCTTCCACACAACCGTTAAGCCATTGTTCCTGGCAGGTCTAAATGTTCCGACATGACATTATCTTGGCAACTCTTTTGTCACCCTCGTTTGTGAGCCATTGTCTGCCTTTCCACAATGGAGATCTAATCTTTCAGTTTGGGACTTTACGTACAATTATATACATACAACTTGTTTTCGTTACGGAAATAGAAATGGGGTCATAACATCTAGCTACGTTTTACTTTGCGTTATGAGATAGTGTGAAAATCACTTCACTATTGTAAGTTTATATGGGAAGACTGTCACAACATCGTCGTTCCATCTAGTGGAGGCCTATCTACGCTGCGTTGAGTGGAGAACACGAGCCGGAAGACGCAGCGTAGGTAGGCCTCCACTAGATGGACCGACGATATTGTGAGAGTCGCTGTCATCCAGTGGGTGCAAATGGCAGGCTGTCGTTCAGAGTGGAGGTCTAAGAGGGAGGCCTATATTCAGCAGTGGATAAACGCACAGATAAACACAGATCAATCTTTTTACAAGCTTTTATTTAAGAGGCTACTTCATAGGTCAACTTAATTTTAGAAATTTTTGAAGAATTGGGCATTATCTCTAAAATGACATTGCAAACGTTTTAAAGCAATATTTATGTTTTACTCTACATTTGACCACACATTACATAAATTTTTCTCTACATTTTTTTATTTGTTTTGATGGACCGACGACATTGTGAGAGTCGCGGGCATCCAGTGGATGCAAAAGGCAGGCTGTAGGCTGCAGGTTTATTATAGAAGTTTGATTGTGATCGAGATTGCATGCCGTCCCGTTCGCATCTACTTACTCGCACCACGTGCGTAAGTGAGATGGCACGCGATCGCGATCACAATCCGAATCACGATAGGACATATATAATAAGGCATTTGGTACAATGCATGTTGGTGAATGTCGCAATTATGTATTTGAACTTTTGAGGTTCTCGGACATACCGGTTTCCTTACGCTGTTAGGCTATACGAGTGCGTCATATCCACTTTGTTTCTGTGAATGCAATGCGACTGTTGCGTGACATCTTCTCGTCCAAGATACCACAGTGCCTCAAGACGAGGGTTTTTGACCAGTGTGTGTTGCCAGTGATGACATATGGTACTGAGACGTGGTCCTTAACTGTTGGCCTTTTGGAAAAACTCAGAGACACTCAGCGGGCAATGGAGAGAGCTATGCTCGGAGTTTCTTTGCGCGATAAAATCCGAAACGTGGATATTCGCCAAAGAACCAGAGTCACCGACATAGCTGTTAAAATTTGCAATTTGAAGTGGCAATGGGCAGGCCACATCGCTCGAAGAACCGATAACCGATGGGGAAGAAAGGTTCTTGAGTGGAGACCACGAACCGGAAGACGCAGCGTAGGTAGGCCTCCCACTAGATGGACCGACGACATAGTGAGAGTCGCTGGCATCCAGTGGATGCAAAAGGCAGGCTTTCGTTCAGTGTGGAGGTTAAAGGGGGAGGCCTATGTTCAGCAGTGGACGTCTTCTGGCTGATGATGATGATGATGATGAATACGACTGTTCACATGCGAACTTATCGAAATGTATGCGGCATTTCGTTACGGTACGCTTTACTCGGATGCAGAGTCGTAAATATTATCGCTGCAGTTCTGTAGGAAATGCACTCAATGGAATTGCTGAAAGAAAAAACGTATTAAATTTGTAGGACGTTTACCATGCATTTTTTTTTATAGGTACATTTTTACCATGGACAAAATCGTCCATGCCTTTATTTGCTCATTTAAAAAAATGTAAATATTTTCTAATAAAAAATATAAATATTTTTTAGTTATTATTTTTTCTCTTAGGCGTAATAACAAGACTAAAATTAAACTTAAATACTAATGAGTCCATCTTAATTGACAATTTATAATTAAATATACTTTTTTTTTTTTTTACAATGCATTGGTGTTGCTTTGCAGCTTGACCAGTTATCCTAAAAGAAGCTATTTTAACTAACTCTCAAAAGAGGAGGTTCTTATTTCGACTGTATTTTTTTGTGTTTGTTACGCAATTATTCTACCAATATGAATTGATTTTGATGATTCTTTTTTTGTTTGGGTGGTCATTACTTCATGATACATAGGTGGTCCCATATAAATTTAATCGAAATTGATTAAGCGCTTTAACGGCCAAATTTGACGGTTTTAAATAAATTTTATTCAGTTAAATAACAATATTTGAGTTGGAAAAAAATACATGTGACAGAAACATCTGTGTTTGAGTTTATGATTTGGTTCAAAACACGATAGAATAAACTTTCCTCGATCAAAAAAAAAATCTGAATCAAAGTCGATTTAATTGTTTTTTTTTTCGTTTTATGCTCTAATGAAAGCTCGTTACAACCTGGAAATTGCATGTACTGAAAGGCAATCCTATTCTATTTTTTTTAATTTGGATAGATTTTTTATAGTGAATAGTTTCGTTTTTTAGTGAAAGTAAAAGCGTAAAAAGATCGCGAGAATTTGCGTGCACCGCGTTCAGTATCACGTCAGGCGTCGTAAAAGTGTTTTGCTGGTTTGATAGGTGTTTGAACTTGTACGACATAGGTACTTAATTATCAGTTAAACTCATAACTTTATCGAAGTCCGGGAGTCTGACCTCTGAGGCTACAACAAAGTTTACGTAAAGTCGCACTTTATGAACGGGGCTGCCTGATAAACTACGTAGGTACGTTATACCACAGAATACACCAAGGAGCAGAAGGTTCAATCCGCATAGAAATTTAAATAAATAAAGACTCCATCTTCAAGGCAATAAAGTAGCAATTCAATTCGCTCAGCGCTAGATACCGCTTGCTATATTCACCTAGAGAGCCTCTCTCTTTCTATCACGTAACTCTATATCTCCTGACGGGACACGTGTAAAGTTAGGGATGTCTTCTTAGAATATTAGAATTTTTATTACTTGTTTTTTTCTTTTATTTATACACCCGTAGGCACAACAGTATCTGCTGTGTCCCCAATGGGACGCAGGCCTCTCAGAGAGAGAGGGGGGGGGAGAGAGAGAAAGGGAGAAAGAGGGGAGAGAGAGAGAGAGAGAGGGAGAAAGAGGGGATAGAGAGAGGGAGAGAAAGGGTGAGAGAGGGGGAAGGGAGAAGGAGATAGAGTGAAAGAGAGAAGGGGGAGAAAGTTTTTTTTTTTTTTTTTCATTTGTACCGTTTGCAAAATATGGTCCGCAAAAAAAAAACCTTTGTTAACCGACTACCCGAGGCAGGTTCTCAATACGGTCTGTATTTTTTATGTAAGTACACTGATTACTTCGACTTATTATGTAAACCAATTTACGTGTTTATTTTTTCATTATGTAGAAGCTCTAGAGATGATAAATCCCACAAAAAAAAACTTTGTACATTTATAGCTCGCTCTTTAGACCTCAGCTAAACAGTGATTTGAGTCGCTGGCATCCAGTGGATGCAAAAGGCAGGCTGTCGTTCAAGGCCTATGTTCAGCAGTGGACGTCTTCTGGCTGATGATGATGATACATTTGTAGCGTTTGCGAAATATAGTCCGTCAAAAAACATTTTGTCGGGTATCCCGACAAAGTACCTCGGGGTTGTCTGGTCGGGTTTGTCAAGTTATCCTTTTGAAGGAATAATGATAATTATGAGGCAGTAGTTGCTATGAGCGATGTCTTTATAACTAATAAATAAAATAAATAAATAAATATTCGGGACAGTTTTGCACACACGGTCATCTGACCCCAAACTAAGCAAAGCTTGTGATATGGCTGCCAGAGACTGATATACATACATATATAGTTTTAAATACATACTTAAATAGATATTAACAACCAGATATAGAACAAACACAAATGTTCATCACATAAATGTTTGTCCTAGGTGGGAATCGAACCCACCCCCCAAGCTCAGAAGGCAGGTTCACTACCAACTGGACCAACGGGCTATCAACTGGATTCTTCTTTAGATTTATTTCACTGCCTGCTTATTTCCGACACACCTCTCATGACGTCACCGGGTCGTCGGCCGCGGCACCGTTCGCCAATCACTCTACGTGGCTGATCCCAATCCAATACCAGCAGATACCTCATAGACTACCTTACTATGCATGGATAGTTTGCATATGTTACTATTCGATTGGACTATTTACAGTTGCCGACACGACTAAGTCGACGCGTCAGAAGGCACGACTGGGAGATCCGAAAAGAGCTACAAAAAAATTTATGAAAATTAAATAAAAATTAAATTAAAACTACCTACATAAATATTAAAAAAAAACTGTGCAAAAAGAAAAATTATACTAGTAATAAAAAAGTCCATCAATCAACGAAGGCACGACTTGACCCGAAAAAAGTTTCACGCTACAAAAAAATTATGAAAATTAAGCGTATTATTAAATTAAAAGTAACGTACCTACATAATACATAATATAAAAACTGCAAAAAGGAAAATATTAAATGAAAAAAGTCAATCAATATTTCAAAAATCGATGGAAACAACCTAGAAATAAAGAAAAAAATATAAAAAAATTGCCAAAACCCTAAAAGACATTGCTTGTAAAATTTTACTATAGCCTAAATGAGTATTTAGAAGACAAACCAATTGTGGAATAAATCGATCCGCTACGCACTTTGTTGCCATATTCAATTGGGGTCATTATGTGATACCTATCTTAAAGATACTACCTGATTTGTAAGTGAATTTCAAAATATGCAATAACTTATTGACTATTGAAATACTGGAATATATATATATATACGCAATTTGGGAAACCCCGCAGAGTGAAAGTCAATTCTCTATACTAATTAAACTCAATTTACATAAACAATTAAAAAAAAACCACGCAACGGATTTTGATGCGTTTTTCACTATCAGGTAAATAATTTTTCACAGAAGGTGAAGTATATAAAACAACTAGTAGGCCGCCCGGGCTTCGCACGGGCGAAGCCGGGATTATATAGCCTATGTCAACCGGGGATAGTGCAGCAACCCAACAGTGAAAGAATTTTTCAAATCGGTTCAGTAGTTTCGGAGCCTATTCAATGCAAACAAACAAACAATCAAATCTTTCCTCTTTATAAAATTATAGTATAGATAACCGTGGGAAAGCCGGGACGGGTCGCTAGTTACAGATAAATTTGTCATACGCTGATTTTGGTAACGAATAAAACACCTGATAATTTACAAACAGATTACAAGATCAAGTCACCTTTCAAACAAAATATACTAAACCAAAATTAGTTGGTTTGACAGCTACGATGCCATAGACAGACACAGATAAACACGTGAAACTTATAACACCCCTGTTTTTGTGTCGAAGGACAATGACGTCTAATAATAGAGACATTATAGGCGAACAACATGGCTTTAAAAACTAACTAAACGCAGCATAATATACCATAACCATAACATAGCATAGCATCCAACTCGCCTGGGCAGCGTTCGGTAAACTTCGCAACGTCTTCTCATCTAAAATACCTCAGTGCCTTAAGACAAAAGTCTTCGACCAGTGTGTGTTACCAGTGATGACATACGGCACTGAAACGTGGTCTCTCACAATGGGCCTCATAAGCAAGCTCAAAGTAGCACAACGAGCTATGGAGAGGGCTATGCTCGGGGTTTCTCTACGAGATCGAATCCGAAATGAGGAGATCCGTAGACGAACGAAAGTCACCGAAATAGCCCACCGGATCAGCAAGTTGAAGTGGCAGTGGGCAGGGCACATATCACGCAGAACAGATGGCCGATGGGGCCGAAAGGTTCTGGAATGGAGACCACGGACTGGTAAGCGCAGCGTAGGACGTCCACCCACAAGATGGACAGACGACCTAAAAGAGACCGCAGGGAAACGCTGGATGCAGGCCGCTTCCAACCGGCCCTTTTGGAGATCGATGGGGGAGGCCTATGTCCAGCAGTGGACGTCCTATGGCTGAAATGATGATGATGAACATAGCATAGCTTACCTACGCATGTATAGGTATGTTCATTTTGTGAAATAAGGGAAAGAATATGAAAGACTTTTTACGCTATGTCTGTTGTTAGAAAGAGACGATAATACAATTTGCTGTGGACACTCGGAGTGCGTGACTGAGACGGCTGGAAGTCGGGCAGCAAGCCTTGCATTCGTCTAGTCCAGGGGTTCCCAAAGTGGGTGATAACGCCCCCTTGTGGGCGCTGCAGGCCTAAAGGAGGGCGGTAAGAGACCCAGAAAAAAAATGTGATTTGTAATTTCATTTAGCTGGGAGGCCTCTTAGACACCGACTGCATGAGCTTTCGACTCTCAATTACAACTTGTGAACATCAACTAATATTAGTTAAGAGATTGCTCAAACTCGGTTCGATATTTCTCTATTTTTTGCGCCCCCATTTTGAAAATATGGGGGCGCTAAAAATAATTTATTCTCAAAGTCAATATTTATTTATTTATTTTATTTTATTTTGAAAACATACAGTGATAAATAACTAAGTTACTAATATATTTTATAATTAAACACCATTTAGCAGTTTTCGCATATTAAAACAATTTTTGCGCATGGAGATGAAAAGAAAGATATTAATTAATATTATGATAGAATAAAAACAAAATAGGTATATGTATATTTTTTATGCTATGAAACACAAGACAGTCAGGGAGTGTCTTGTGGCGGGTACAACCTATCTATAGGTAAAAATTTCCCATAGAATGTTGCCAGTCGTGTCGGTGGTCGTGTCGCTCTCTATAAATAAGATCGGCAGTTGTATCATCGCAATGGTATCATTAGTATGGGAAACGCGAGCGGTTTGCAAATAGCAAATGGATATAGTAGGATTGATTGACTAAACTACACACATACAAACAGGATTATGGCAATGTGTACGTAAACAAAACACCATAGAGCTGCATTATCAAGAGGGTATCTAAAACGACTAAATTACTTTTAGGGCTCCGTATGCACAGGGTAAAACGGGACCCTATTACTAAGCCTACGCTGTCTGTATGTCCGTACGGCTTTATCTTTTGAACCGTAATAGATAGCCAGAAATTCTCACAGAATATGTAATAACACTGTTTTAAACTATCACGGTTGTTCACTAAAGTTAAATGATTATTAACGGGATATTTACCGTCATTCCACAACCTTACCACGGTAAATATCCCGTTAATAATCATTTAACTTTAGAATATGTAATGTTGCGGCGAATTTACAAAAAATAAAAAATAAAGTCAAAAACTAAAAATAAAAAAATACGAGAAACGTATTTTTTGACGTATATTTTGTATTTGCTCTAATGTAAGATCGGTAATACGTACAAGCGTCAAAATTGGCCAAAATAAATAATGGCCAACTACAAGTCAGTGACAAGTTTCTTTCCATCACCAAGTTAAGCAACGTCGGGCGCGGTCGGTGCTTAGATGGGTGACCGCCTAAGCGTTGATGGGATGTTGTCTTTTGCACTACTTTTTGGCACTTTTGTAGCTAACAAATTATGTGGTGTTACGGAACCCTCAGTTCGCGAGCTCAACTCGCACTTGGTCGGTTTATTCTAGTCTGAGGTTGAAGCGTTCTGCAAGTTCAAAGTCGCTAAGCGAGCTATGCTCGGCGTTTCTCTGAGGAATTATATCCGGGTCGGAGTTATTCGCCAGAGCACCGATTGAAGTCACCGACATAGCATAGCGTATTAACCAGCTGAAGTGGCTGGGCCGGTTTCACCTGTCTCAGAACCATGGACACTGTCGTTGCAGTAGAACAACTTTTACTATAGGACTAGATTGGAGACCACGAATCGTTAAACGTAGCATGCCATAATGACGACCTTCGACCAAAATAAAATTAATGGACGGGCCATAACCATTGAACTTGCTCAGTAAAAAAGAGTCAAACCGTCGGGACATAATACTTCAACACCTAATTATAACCACGTGCAGTACATTTGTTACAAAAAAATAGATAACTGTTTTTTGGTGTGTTATTACACTTCGGGAAAGCACACGAAGGCATAATTTTGTCAGATGTTTCGTTATCATGTAACCAAAGTCATGTGTCACAGTTCCTACGGCTAGAGACCGACTGAAAGGAGGAAGCGCCGGCGCTCATTTTATAATCTTCAAAAATGCGCTTCTTCTGGGCCCGTCCATTCATTCTATTTTGGTCGAATATGACGACATAATCTTGACAATTGTTATATAGTTGCCCAGCTAATCATCATCATCATCATCATTTCAGCCATAGGACGTCCACTGCTGGACATAGGCCTCCCCCATCGATCTCCAAAAGGGCCGGTTGGAAGCGGCCTGCATCCAGCGTTTCCCTGCGGTCTCTTTTAGGTCGTCTGTCCATCTTGTGGGTGGACGTCCTACGCTGCGCTTACCAGTCCGTGGTCTCCATTCCAGAACCTTTCGGCCCCATCGGCCATCGGCCCAGCTAATATTACATTTTATTTCCGTTATTTGGGAATACCTGGACCCGGGATAATAGGCTTGCATTCTGGGACTTTCTCGGTGTACCCTGGCTATCTAGCAACCTCCTTGAGAGAAGCTTATGTCCAGCAGTGACCTAAGCTCATGATGAAGTTACAAAAGTTCTAATTCTGACTCTCCACGTAGTCCGGTCATATAACTCGCCTTCACAGTAACTCGACTGAAAACGTGACAAATACCCAACCTGAAGAAATGCCGACGAAGGTGAAACGGAACGTGCAGCTCTCGCGTGTCGAGTCGAAGGTTGCGGCAAAATAACTTAGAAAAACAAAAGAAGCAAAGGTTTTCGTGTACACACAAAAACTCTCTTTCGTGTAATCGTGTTTGTTGTAAAGGTACAGTTAGTAATACAATTTACTAATCATGACATATACATTAATAAATTAACGGCCTCTTATACCAAATTTGATGGTTGTAAATCAATTTTATTCAGTTAAATTACAATATTTGAGCTGGAAAAAAATACATCTCACAGATACATCTGTGTTTGAGTTTTATTTGGTTCAAAACACGATAGAATAAACTTTCCTCAATAAAAAAAAAAATCTGAAACAAAGTCGATTTAGTTTATTTTTTTTCGTTTTATGCTCTAATGAAAGTTCGTAACAACCTGGAAATTGCATGTACTGTATGTATGTAAAGGCAATTTTATTAAAAAAAAATATTTGGATAGAATTTTGATAGTGAATAGTTTCGTTTTTTAGTGAAATTAAAAGCGTAAAAAGGTCACGAGAATTTGCGCGCGCCGCGCTCAGTACCGCGCCAGGCGTCATCGAGGTCAGACCTATGTTCGATTTTGTCGTTGCACTCCCCCCGCGGGCCTCCTGACTCTTGCGTGGTAAAATACATAGTCGCTATAACTTGGCGGGTGCTGAGGGAGCATTTTGTTGCCTACGCGACTCGGATAACAGGCCGTTAAGCAGTAGAACTTCAATTTTGAATTTACCTACAGCCACTCGTGTGAGCAAGGTAACCGTGGTGACCTAAAAAAATTGGGAATTTTGCGCTCATCATCGTCATCATCATATCAGTCATAGGACGTCCACTGCTGAACACAAGCCTCCCATCGAACTCCAAAAGGGCCGGTTGGAAGCGGCCTCCATCCAGCGTTTCCCAGCGGTCTCTTTTAGGTCGTCTGTCCATCTTGTGGGTGAACGCTACGCTTACCTACGCTGCGCTTACCGGTCCGTGGTCTCCATTCCAGAACCTTTCGTCTCCATCGGCCATCGGCGCTCGGTCACAAAAAAAGCCGGCAGATAATTTTTCATTATGATCTTTACTATTGTTATAAATGTTTATCAGGACTTAACACGTGTTAATTAGTTTTTATAGCGAAAGTTTAATAATTACTATCTTTACTATTTTATGGGTATTCTGCTTTGCTCCGTAGCGCATTTCAACGATGGGTATGTAGATAAATTATTTTACCCAGGACAAGTGTGTAGACAACAGAAAACTTTTGAAAGTGAAAAATCATGTTATCTACTGATTATTTTGCTATACTTCATTCATTATTATACTATTTAAGAGATACGTGGTCAGTGACTCAGGAAAAATTTATGGAAGTATACCTACAGTGCCCCCCACCCCCGTCCCTTAGTTGTCCATTTGATATTTGCCGTTGTATGCCGCTAAATATTGAAGTGTGCGTTTGTGCAATACATGTTTACCTCACCCCCTTCAGTTTTTGGCAGACTGTTTTCGGTACTAGCTCGAGCTTAAGAGGGCATGCCACGGCCAAGAAATTTTATAAATAGGTATTTAGAAAATCTATTGCTGTCCCCTGACCTCAAGCCTCTCCCAGTAGAGCGCAATAGGGACAACTGCAGCTCGGTTCGATTATACCTACGAAATGTAGACAAAATCATCGTCTCGTATTTTTCTGTTTCCTCATTCAAAACTGGGCCGATTTCATTATTTTTTTAAAATAATAGCTGTGAAAAAGATTGAACTATGCTTCTATCATTTATTTATGTTTTATAAACTCGTCAAATTTGTTTTATAGACGTCTGAACATGGCGTTAAAAAAAATCTATTTTTGGGATATTTAAAGGCTCATATTTCTTATAATCGTTAACTTGGAAGAAAAAATTAATGATAGTAACATGGCAATAGAGGAGATAAATTTTATTTGAAAAAAATACAGTTCTAGCGGTATTATCCAGGGAGGAAACACGAATACGTTTGTATGGACAAAACGCTGACCATGACCCCTCTTAAGGCAAATCAAAACTATATTATATCAAAAGTCATTGAATAAAGGCTCTATCTATAATATATCTAAACTTTTGCCGCCGACTGTACTTAGTTTACTAGGTCTCTTTACCTCCTTTACAAATGGATCAAAGGTTTCTTATGAGCGTGTTATTTTTACGTTTTATTACACCTAGGCACTTTAGATCTAGGTATCGGGTAAGCTTTATTTTAGGCCAAACTAAGCTGAATAGCACTAAGGCCTCGATGACCTAGATCTGGTTGCTGCCACTAAAACCGGAAAGGTATTCGTTCTAAATTCAACATTATTTACTAAGTGATAAATTGCATTTTAACGTGATTATAAAATTAAGCCGAAAGTACATCGTCGATGCTAGAGCAGCGTTTTGCGGTAGCGCCAATAATCCACAAATGCAGATAAATACTCATTCGATAGCAATTTTTGTGATAATTAGTGCAAAATTAATTAAAGCTTAATATAGTTTGCTTACCTACCACATATTTTTTATTTAATTAGATACCACAGCGCCTAAAAACAAGGATCTTTGACCAGTGTGTGTTGCCAGTGATGGCATATGGTACTGTGACGTGGTCCTTAACTGATGGCCTTTTGGAAAACTCAGAGTTACACAGCGGGCAATGGAGAGAGCTACGCTCGGAGTTTCTTTGCGCAATAGAATCCGAAACGTGGATATTCGCCAAAAAACCAGAGTCTCCGACATAGCTGTTAAAATTAGCAAGCTGAAGTGGCAATGGGTAGGCCGCATCGCTCGAAGAACCGATAACCGATGGGGAAGAAAGGTTCTTGAGTGGAGACCACAAACCGGAAGACGCAGCGTAGGTAGGCCTCCCACTAGATGGACCGACGACATTGTGAGAGTCGGGGGCATCCAGTGGATGCAGGCTTTCGTTCAGTCTGGAGGTTAACGGGGGAGGCCTATGTTCAGCAGTGGACGTCTTCTGGCTGATGATTATAGTTGCTTTGGCCTCGCTTGCTTGCTGTCATATGGCTTGCTCTAGGCTGATTTAACAGGTAAGGTAACGTAGCGGTTGCGAACGTATCAGGGCTAAATCAGGCTGATGCCTTTAGTCGAAGTCGCCCTGCTAAACTTAAAACTTAAAAAGGAGGGGGAAATTGGGTTGTTTTTATTAATTTATCATTTGTTGTTTTACTTTAGAGTGTGTATTATAATCATGCCAAGTTTGACGCTTGTACGTATTGCATTTTTACATTAGAGCAAATTCAAAAATACGTAACAAAACATTTGTTGTATGGAGACCCCCCTTTAGTTTTGTCTTTTTGACTTTAGTAATCTGCCGTAATATTACATATTCTGTGAAAATTTCAACTGGATATGTTATTACGGTTTGAAAGACAGCATTTAAAAAGTAGGAAAGACAGACAGACGGACAGACAGCGTAGGCTTAGTCCCGTAGTAGGTTTGGTCCCGTTTTTTTTTTTTTTTAAAATGAATAATAGGCTTGCGTTTGACCACCATCACGCCTGATGTTAAGCGATGATGCGGTCTACGTTGGAGCACGCTTGCCTAGAAGGAACCGATTTTTAACCGATTAACCGATTTATACCCTTTGTTTAAGGAACCCTAAAAATGAATGAGTCTTCTGGGTGGGGATGGCTTTACATGTACCACCATGCAAAGACAGATGAGAACGAGTGCAAATGCCAACGCGCAAACATTATGCGAACCCTGTTACTGTTCACACAACACCGATACGTGTCGCATTAAATTTGAACAGTCAGCTCAAAGCATCTATACAGAACACCAAGCAAACTAAACCAAGCCGCGCAGCGCAACTAGTGCAAATATTTACATGTAGCACAGAATATGAAGGTTGCAGATTCACGAAACATGTGCACGTGGGTGCGGTAGTATAACCGCGTGGTTCGACATGCGCGGTAGAAAATTTATAGCGGTCTACTGCGCATGTCGAACCACGTGGTTTTCAAGTCTCATCTCTGGTGGCACCTATTATACCCGTCCTAGTTTTCCCGTAGAGCGCGTAGGGATAAGAATATCATCATTATCCCTGTACATATCCTTATCATCCTTCTCTACTTGCGCGGAACCCAATGACTCGGAGTGTAAACCGCCTAAGGCTCAATTATTGAATCATCATAATCATCATCAACCCCCGAAAGGGTGATTGGGCCATATCCACCACGCTGGCTCAGTGCGGGTTGGTGGGTTCACATACGCCATTGAATTCCTTCTCCCTACGTATGCAGGTTTCCTCAGGATGTTTTCCTTCACCGAAAAGCCAGTGGCATGAAAATCCGTACATAAGCTCCAAAGAGCTCATTGGTACGGGCCCGGGGTTTGAACCCGTGACCTCACGCTTTCAAGTCTAGTGGTCTCCCAAATGGGCTACCACTGATTTTTAATTACTTATTGAATCGCTCGTATGATATATCGCTCGAAAAAACCGTGCGAAATGACTGACTTTCTAATAAAATCCCAAACAAAATTCGCATTTTTTTAATAATCATATCACTCGCTAACAACGCAATGAATTTCTATTCGAATTAGCAAAATCTTTAGTTTTGCATGACATTTTCGTGTGAAATAATAGTGAGTGGATAAAAAATAGAGCCCTTCTGGAGAGATTGTAGGAGATATTGTTTTTGCAGCGCACTCGACGGACGCGCCTCGGGAGTTTTTGTCGCGAAGCAAATAGAGTTAATATCCCGTAAATAATCATATAACTTTAGCTAATAGAGTTGTATCGCGTCGTGGTCGAAACACGGGACGTGAGTTTTTGTGGAGTTATCTCTCTGTTCAAGTATATTCTGAGCATATCGTATGTTTGAGCTATTTCTGGATTTGGGCTGGGCTCTGCCTTTGTAATGTATTTCCATTAGTCAGGGGGTAGCTTTGTTTGTTTTTTGATAAATTTGTTTAAATAGATGTCGTTTTTACTCTCTGATCTTGTATAGTTTGGATTAACTGAAACTAATTTGTAATTCCCTCCTGCCCATTTTCTATCGGAATGCCAGAGCGGGCACAAACAATCGACACCGCTTCATGGTTGATATTCCGAAAACCCGTACGAAGCGCTTTGATTCCACTTTTATTATGCGTACTGCGCTGTGGAATGCGCTGCCTGAATGGGTGTTCCCCGGTAGTTACAATCTGGGTGTGTTCATATCACGAGTGAATCGGTTTCTTCTAGGCAAGCGTGCTCCATCGTAGATCGCATCGTCGCTTTACATCAGTCAAGTTGGCGGTCAAACGCAAACCTATTACTAGATTTAAAAAAACACACGAGCTGGTACCGAAAAAATCTGCCAAAAACTAAAGGGGCCGAGGTAAACACGTATTGCACACACTGACATATTCTTACTAGTTCTATAAACGCACACTTCAATATTAAGCGGCACACAACTGCGAACGAGATGATCAAATGTCATCAAATGGACGACCAAGGGTGGGAGGGGGGTGTAAGTGCTAAAGGGGAAACTGTAGTTATAACAAACACTTCCTATTATTTTTTTCTGAGCGTCTTTAACGGCCGGTTATCCGAGTCGCGTAGGCAACAAAACGCTCCCTCAGCCCTCGCTATGTTATAGCGACAATGTATTTTGCCACGCTAGAGTCAGGACGCCTGCGGGGGGAGTGCACGACAAAAACGAACATAGGTCCGACCTCGATGACGCCTGGCGCGGTACTGAACGCGGTGCGCGCAAATTTTCGCGACCTTGTTACGGTTTTAATTTCACTAAAAAACGAAACTATTCACTAACAAAATTCTATCCAAATAAAAAAATGTTTAATAAAATTGCCTTTCAGTACATGCAATGTCCAGGTTGTTACGAACTTTCATTAGAGCATAAAACGAAAAAAAAATAACTAAATCGAATTCAGTTTTTTTTTTTGATCGAGGAAAGTTTATTCTATATCGTGTTTTGAACCAAATTATAAACTCAAACACAGATGTATCTGTGACATGTAATTTTTTCAGCTCAAATATTGTAATTTAACTGAATAAAATTGATTTAAAACCGTCAAATTTGGTAAAAGAGGCTCATTCCTGAAGGATAAGTGAAGACGCGGGGCGCGTCTAGTTTACTTAAAAGTTTTAAGCTCCTCATTAAAACTTCTCCGACTCTCAACCAAGTGCACCGCTGCAAGGAACTATACTCTTAAATTGTGCTATATTTAGAATTGCATCGGTATCGATCCAGCCAATTAATTCGTCCGGCATCGGTAGTTGGAAGTGGCTTCCATGAAATAGCTGGAAGTGCGGGAAAAGAAACACAAATTGTCTTGTGTCTAATTAGATACTTAATTATATTTCAAAGTAAAAGTACTAATACATTATTCATCATCATCATCAGCCAGAAGACGTCCACAGCTGAACTTAGGCCTCCCCCTTTAACCTCCACACTGAATGACAGCCTGCTATCTGCATCCACTGGATGCCCGCGACTCTCACAATGTCGTCGGTCCATCCAGTGGGAGGCCTACCTAAGCTGCGTCTTCTGGTTCGTGGTCTCCACATTCTCCACTCAAGAACCTTTCTTCCCCGTCGGTTATCGGTTCTTCAAGCGATGTGGCCTGCCCATTGCCACTTCAACTTGCAAATTTTAACAGCTATTTTGGTGACTCTGGTTATTTGGCGAATATCCACGTTTCGGATTCTATCGCGCAAAGAAACTCCGAGGATAGCTTGTAATACATTATTACAAGGATCTAATATCCAATCGGATTAGGTAGGTACTTATAAAACTTTAGAGTGTGTATGTTTTAATGTATTACCGTTTTTACACTACAACAAATACACATTAAAAAAAACATGTGTTGTATTGTACGGTCGCTTTAGTTTTTACTTTTTAATTTTTTTATAAGTCAGTATCTTTATTTCAATTAGGTACAAATACAAGTACACTTTTGGAAGGTCAAAATTAAACATTAAAAGTAGTAGGTACATAGTCAAAGCGAAAAAAAATAATACTTTATACTTACTCTATACTTTGAATAATAATTATATAATCGTCTTATAAATACTTCATAAATTTAATCCGCCGTAACACTACATATTCTGTAAAAAATTCAATTAGCTATCTATTATGGTTCGAAAGATATAGCCGTTAAAAGGTAAGACAGGCAAGCGTGCTCCATCGTTGACCGCATCGACGCTTAACATCAGGTGAGATGGCGGCTAAGCGCAAACCAATATATTATTAAAAAAAAAAAAAATAAAAAAAAAAAGACAGACCTACAAATAGACAGACAGCGTAGGCTTAGTAATTGGATCCCGTTTTTACCCTACGGAATCAGAAAAATAATAATTTCAATCATTTCATTCACAGAAAAAATATCTGTGATTTCATATATGCGCGCAATGACGTCAAGTCTCGTCAACCAATATAACTGCAACTAACTTCTTAAACTCGTAGAACTGAGACAAGACAGCTTCTACTCCCCAGCGGTTTTCTGCAAACTCTTTGAACCCCTAATTTATTTAGGAGTTCACTTAGGGTCGGACAGACGGACTTGCGAGCTTGCCGATCATTTGTACATGGCTTAGGGAAGACTTCGTGGGAGGAAAAGTCGTACGACATTATTTGCTAAGTTTTGACAGACCACAATTTGTCGGATTACTTGGGATCTGAGAATTTATATTTGCGTGAGGTTTTTAGCATTTGAATTGGAGCATGAGCCGATAATAAAATGACGGGCCATAACCATTGAACTTGCTCAGTAAAACGAGTTAAAACCGTCGAACATAATTATACTTCAACACCTAACTAAAACCATGTACAGTACATTTGTTACAAAAAATTGATAGCGGTTTTTTTTTGTTGTGTATTTACACTTCGGGAAAGCACACGAAGGTATAATTTTGTCAGATGATTCGTTATCGTATTCGTTATGTAACAATAGATTCATGTTGCACTTTCTACGGCTAGAGACCGACTGTAACGAAGTGAGCGCCGGCGTATTTGTAATCTTCAAAAATGCGCTGCTTGTGGGCCCGTCCATTCATGTTATTTTGGTCGAAGATTAAAGTAAGTGATTACATTTACGAGTAAGTGTATATATACTGGCCACCCATGATTATTTTATACAGGGAATTGGCCAAACCGCATCATCGCTTAACATAAGGCGTGATGGTGGCCAAACGCAAGCCTATTATTTATAAATTTAAAAAAAAAACTTGGTGGAGGCGACTGTTGATAGAAATACTGGCGCCTACATTGGCGAAAAAAAATTCATTGCCATCCAGCGTGGCAAAAAGAAGCCCGGAGAGCCTGGAAAGTAGACGGGTGTCTCCAACTACCAAAGTGTTAAAACGGTAATACGTACAAACGTCAAACTTGGCATGATTATAGTACACAATTTAAAGTATAACAACAAAATAATAAAATATGGCCAAGTGTGAGTCGGTGACAAATTTCCGTTCATTACCAAGTTAAGCAATGTAGGGCGCGGTCGGTACATGGATAGGTGACCACCTGGGTAAGATTGATTGATTGGTCTCTTTATTGTTCACACTATTAAATTTGATACAGAGGACAAAAAAACTAGTCTCTTAAAAACTAGTGTAACAAAAGCGATCTCTTCCAGGCAACCTTAGGATGGAAAGGATTTATAAAAGACGTAGAAGACGGCATGATGTTGTCTTGTGTGTGTGTTGTTTCTGTACAAGTTGGACTCGTACGAAATTATCAGATCCACTTCAATAAAAGACTTGGGTGTCACCTTTGATAAAAAGTTGACATTCAATGACCACATTGCCACCATAGCCAAAGAGTCATACAGGAGGCTAGGATTTGTGATCAGAAATTCCAAGGATTTCAAAGGGATCCATGTCGTCAGGTTAATCTATGAAGCGCTTGTTCGTAGCAAACTTGAAGCCAGCTCGTGCGTTTGGAATCCGCATGAAGAAGTTTATAAGCTCCTCATTGAAAAAGTGCAGAAAGTGTTCCTTCGTTTTCTATACAAGCGCTTGTATGATTATTATCCCTACTTGTATCCTACCAGCTTTCTCCTGGGCTGCCTAGGTTATAATTCCTTGGAAGTCCGGCGTGAAAAAAACCAGATGATGGTAATGAGCAAGATTCTCCGTGGGAACATTGATGCACCCACCCTATTTGGTGAGCTGGCGCGGCTGTTCGTCCCTGACCCTGGCAGTTGTCCCCGTCGCGAGTGCCGTCGTCTGTTCTCGGTCCCCCCATGCCGAACTATTGCACGCGCTGTTTCTCCTGTCCCACGTGTTCTCAATGCTTTCAACTCTCTCCTTACCATGACAACTGATTGTGATCTGTTTGCGGGCGAATGGAAGTGTATTATGTCTGAGTGTCTGAAGTACTGTGAGAAGAAAGCGTGCAAGGTGGTAGCGGAAGAGGATGCATTGGACTTTTATGATTTTGCAATGTAATATTTTTGTTTTTGACATTGAATAAATTTTATTTATATTGTTTTTAATTAATTTTAGGGTAGGTTAACTGGCTACTTGGTTGACTATGACTATACCAAAATTATTATGGTATTAGACATTAAGTGCCGGTTAATTGTATTTTAATTTTATTTTATTTTATAATGTGTTCTAATTATATATTTTTTGCTAGGCTAAGTTGAATTAATTGTATTGAATAAGTGATAATTTTAAATTTTTATTGCATTGTTATTTTATATCATTATTTCTTTCTGTACAACTTTAATTTTTAATTTTTGATTGACTGATGTAATTGGCGTTGTGTGCCGTTTTAGTTAATAAATAAATAAATAAATTAAATTGTGGCACAACTTTGTGTATTTAGTGGACCCGGGTATGTCCTAAAACTGCGACCAGAACCACCGGAGGATGGGCAGCAGCGTCCTGTTAGTACACGGTGAACGTACTGCGATCTCAAAGCCGCCTGCCAAGCGTGGGGATTATGGCAACACCCCTCTCTAAGAGGGAGGCCTTGTTCAGCAGTGGACATTTAATGGCTGATGATGTGATGTGTGTGTGTGTGTGTATTTAGCGGTGGTCTGGAACCCTCAGAGCACGAGCTCGACTCGCAGTTGGCCGGTTTATGGTAATAAATTAAGCACCAGTCAACTAGGTGTATTCTGGCTGACCGGTGACCCTCACCGTCAATGTCAAGTACAGTTGTTGACAAGTCTGCAGGGCAGGGTCGCAGGGTCGTCCACGTCACCGTTGAGTTACAGATTCCGTTACGTAACCCTCTGTTATTCAGAGCAACTGATAACTACACGTTTTCTAGTTTTATCTTATGTCAAGGATTCACTCATGTACCGTTCTTGCTTATGTATAACATTAATTTTAGAGCATCGAGAAACGATACCTATAGTCACATGAAAACATAGTCAAAAATCGTCCGAGCGTCGTTGTATAAGTATTTATCTAGGCATCAATTATATAGTTCGCAATACCACATTTACTCCAATTTAGACGTTATGTCACTTGTATAGTAGAAGTGGTCATTTGAAGAAGTGGTCATTATAAGATGTCATTTTTAATTGTGGTCCTAAAGCGCCGAAACGTGTTCAACGTCGCTTATCCGCTGTGTCAATGGTAGCACTGGCATCGCGGAACGTTGTAGTCGGAACGCTGTTGCCTTACAACTAACCAAAAAGTCGGCGCAATGCGTAACGTCGTTGAAACTATAGCCAGGCGCGCGCCAAGCTACGGTTTCAACGGCGTTCGGCAGTCTTTTTCGGTTTTATTGTGGTGCTATTTTGATAAATAACTTACCTAAAAATTGTGAACTAATTAGTAATATTATTTCATATTTATACACAAATTTAGACAGTGGGCGAATTTAATACAAAAGCCGCCAAAGATAAGACATATGTCAAATAAAAGGTTATAATGTACCTAGTCTTCAAGTACGCAGATGGGCTACAAAACCAGTTTGTATGATACCGACATTACAGTAACCTATTAAGCTCTCGTTTTAACCTTTGCTAACAAAACTGTATTATTTCAAACCGATAACCCAATATTATAATTAAAGTAAAACAACTTTCTAATAACGATATTAATTATAAATGAATTAGAACCAGAAAATGGAATACCTTTAATAATTTACTATAACGTTAGAAGGTATATTTGGGTGTTATCTTTACTTACGTAATTGTTTCACTGGCCAATTTATTACGATGGTATTATTACCTTTTCTGTGGTATTAGGATAATAGTCCTTAGATCAGACCAACAAGGGAGATATGGTAAGATAGCATGTCGGCAAAGAGGTAAAAAAAAAATGAATGAAAATTTACAAAAAATTACACTCCGGCAACAGCGTGGCACAAATAAAATACGAAAACTTGGCATGTTTTAAATATTTATCGGGACTTTGCGCGCATTATTTTATTTAGGTGAAAATTGTTACCTTCCGCTCGACGTTTCGACCATGTTACAATGGCCGTGGTCACGAGCTGACTGAACACTGCGGGTGAGTCCGGCGAGAAGAGCTGGTGTTTTGTTCTTCTACCCTCACTTGATCACGAAAAATTGCAGGGTTGTCACTACGACACACAACACTGACTGTATCGGTAAATGTCCTAGTACCTAAACCGCGGTTTGTACACTTGCTACTATGGGATTCCACGACGCCGCTAACTTAAATCCATCTTCCCGGTTGAAATTGCGATGTTTTCTAATTTCAACCGCTTCACGAACCATACTAGAATAAACCGGTCAAGTGCGAGTCGGGCTCGCACACTGAGGGTTCCGTACCACAAGAAAATTCAAAATTAAACGAAATTACCAGTTATAACTTGGTAATTAACAGAAACTTACCACCGACTCGCACTTGGCTGTTATTTATTATTTGTTGTTATACTTTAGTGTATACTATAATCATGCTTAGTTTGACGCTTGTAGGTATTACCCATTTACATTACAGGTAATACAAAAATACGTTTGTGGTAAAAAAAAAACGAAACCCTTTCGTTTTTACTTTTTGACTTTTTTATGTGTAATAATTATATATGTTTATTTAATCCGCCGTGACAATAGATATTCTGTGAAAATTTCAACTGGCTATCTATAATGGTTCGAAAGATACCGGTCCCGTTTTTACCCTTTGGGTACGGAACCCTAAAAATAATGTCGTTCAGTGAAATCCTGGTATGTTAAAAACTTATGTGCCCATTGCATGATGAAAACTATATTTTCCTGTAACATTTTCACTGATGCCATTCCTGTGACCTAAATGGAAATAAATCGATTCGTAAATTGCTACCGATGTTACGGTTCCGATTCAATTTCAAGACAATTTAGTTTTTTGTGTCCCATACCTCAGAGCAAATAAAAATACAGAGGGACTACCGCGAACATGAAAAGTGAAGCCACTTTTTGAAACATGTGTGCGTAGTCGAAGTTCGTGTCGTGTAATTCATCAAAATAAGTGATAATATAAATACATAAGTGTGGAAATATTCCATCCTTTTTCTTATTTACTTTTGTGTTGTTTTTACAGTTATTAACACTGCAAGAAGTCAGTTTCTTTTTAAAACGGATTTTCAGTACGACGTTCTGACAAGAAATTCACGTAGTTTTGAATGCGTATGTGTGCGTGAGTCGTGTATTTATTGGGAATTCACGTAGTTTTGGAAGCTATTTTGTCTTCACTTTGGCAGTGCGCCGTAGGGAATCTGTATTTTAATATTGATCTGAGGTCCCATACATACAAATTTATTCTAGTGAAGGTATAACTAAAATTTAGATATGCTATTTCAGTTCCATGGCTCTGCTTGCTTTTATCGAATGTTGCTTTTGTTGATTTAATCGTGATATCAAGTTAATAATATCTATGTAGTATACAGGGTTACGCATATAGACTGTACTAAGCCGAAAGTAGATCATCATTATGAATAACTTTTAGTGTGGGACCAACCGAGAAATCGCAAGTTTTTGTTGTAATATTTTTTTATTATGACCAGTTAAAATGGGGGAAAAAAATCCATTTATTCTGGTCATTATACAAATCTAATCTAATTTAATATTGGCGTATTTTTCTAAGTCTGTATTTTTTTTTTTTTCATGAGTCACAAACAAGCTAACGCGTCGCCCAATGGTAAGTGATCACCGTCGCATATGGATACCTGTAACACCGGGGGAATCACAGCTATATTGCTGAATTTCCTGAAAGATCTTTTTTTTAGGTATCTCCTGCGCGTCTATTTTTAATATTACTAAACATACGTACCAGGGGCCTAAAAAAATAATTTAAAAATTAAATATTCATGTTTTCGAATTTCCTATGTTCAGGTGAAAGAATCAACTGGAACGCATTTGTGGTTATCGCGATAACTCGGGCTATGATGATGAAATAGACTTTAGAATAATATTTTTTATTCAAAATGTAGCAAGTAAAAAAACCTTCTGTGCCGATATAATTAATCAAGTTAAATTTCCCTCATGAGCGATATTTTTTTTAAGTCGCTAGGATATGTAGTTTGCCCTATATCATTGTTTAAAAATACCGATTTGGCAAATCTTAAGCTCTTAAACCAAATTTGTGCATTTGGTGTTAAATTCGTTGCACGCCATCTTAAATATCATAGTGGCATTTTACTTACTGATAACACGACCAATTAAATGTAGGGAACAGCTATTTTCCGATTATAGGGTTCAACTAATAAAGACCTCCTTTCAGCTTAATACGACTGTTTCGTGTAACCCTGTCTAGTGTGAAGTGTAATTTTTTCTGATAGCTAATAAATTTAATAAAGCACATATTGCGGTGAAGCGTTGGTAATGCAATTTTAATTAATAGCCTGTGGAAAACCACAGACACCTCTGTGCATCCACAGTGCTGCCAGTAAGTCATCTTGACTTATTAAAATTAATGGGGACAATACATGTGATGCAGTGTATACTGTACAAACCTATTAAACAAATAGAACCGCACGCGAGCAAAAGAGATGCTGTGGACGTAGAGTCTGGGCTAGTATTGCAATGCTTACACGTTGCGCAAGATACCGACCAGCATTTTGGTTACGAGATGCTTCGACCAGACGTTTAGATAGTTATTTAGGTTTTTTTTATAATATACATTAAAACAGTATCATCATTTCATGGACATCGAACTAATTTAAAAATTTATCTTTTCTGTGGTACTAACAGTAGTTCCACTTATTACACTGCACCCATAGATTTAGAAGCATGAAATTTTGCTCAGATATAACTTAGGCTTGCACCAAATTAGCAATAAGAAATGGTTTTAGGGGAAAGACGAAGCTCACAAAATCTTTGATTCTCTATTTAATATCCATGATCAAAGAAAACAAGGTCTTCTACTCTGGCAGGTGTCCCAGATACGTCACTGTCCACTTGCCACTTTATCCAATCAGCTGTTACGTGGTGTATCGTCATCTCTCTCGAACCTGTTGTAAATTGACATCATGACATCATTGCGGGACGGGAGTGTTATACCTGGCGGAGTATATTATTATACCATGTTAATATCTAACTCCTTCAGGAGATAAGTTTTCGAAATCGATGATTATAATAACATTTACTTATAAATATAAATGACGTACTTCCATACAAACGTTCATCCTCTATTAAATTCCTTTAGGGGTGAACTTTTTAAAAGTCAAAGTCAAAGTCAAAGTTTTTTATTTGCTTGCCAATGGGTATAAAAGGTCTTAAAATATTACATGTTCATCCATTAACAGCCCAAAGGGTAAGGGCGTGCAAAATTAAAAAAAAAAAAAAAAAAAAAAAAAAACCCTTCTTTAGTGATCACTTCCGATAGTTATATGTATAAGGAACCCTTGAGCAAAATTGTATGCTTCTAGATATAGCGGTTTAAACTGTGTTCTGTCTTTTAGTGAATTTAAGATTTGAGTTGTCATACTGTCAGAAACACTACTGTGTCTAAGTAGCGCGGCACGTGCGTCCCTCTAGTGCCCAGTGGGGCCTGATTAAGTTTCATATTGTGTAACATCAGCGAAGGGAAATAAATTGTTTATGCATCGTTTTAAACAATTCTATTCACCCTGTCTTGACGTTGTCTTCCGGAAGCCTCACTTGAGAACCAGTCTAATGATTTTCAAAGATTAAGAAAAAAGTATGATCAAAGTTGATCTACTTGATGAAGTCCAATTTTCCAATTACAGACTTTAATTATTTACCTGTTTCACTAACGAGGTAGTTTTCATTAAACTTTGTTTGTACCACAGAATAAGGATGAGTAGCAAAGAAGAAGTGCTCATCATCATCATCAGCCAGAAGACGTCCACTGCTGAACATAGGCCTCCCCCTTTAACCTCCACACTGAACGACAGCCTGCCTTTTGCATCCACTGGATTCCCCCGACTCTTACAATATCGTCGGTCCATCTAGTGGGAGGCCTCCCTACGCTGCGTCTTCCGGTTCGTGGTCTCCACTCCAGAACTTTTCTTCCCCATCGGTTATCGGTTCTTCGAGCGATGTGGCCTGCACATTGCCACTTCAACTTGCAAATTTTAACAGCTATCTCGGTGACTCTAGTTCTTTGGCGAATATCCACGTTTCAGATTTTATCGCGCAAAGAAACTCCGAGCATAGCTCTCTCCATTGCCCGCTGAGTGACTCTGAGTTTTTCCAAAAGGCCAACAGTTAAGGACCACGTCTCAGTACCATATGTCATCACTGAAGAAGAAGTGCTAATTTACATTAATTAAACATGTTACATTCTTAACTTTTTATGCCCAAAAATGTTGTTCATCATGATCATCATTTCAGCCGTAGGACATCCACTGCTGGACATAGGCCTCCCCCATCTCCAAAAGGGCCGGTTGGAAGTGGTCTCATTTAGATCGTCTGTCCATCTTGTGGGTGGACGTCCTACGCTGCGCTTACCGGTCCGTGGTCTCCATACGAGAACCTTTCGGCCCCATCAGCCATCTGTTCTGCGTGCTATGTGCCCAGCCTATTGTCACTTCAACTTGCTAATCCGGTGGGCTATGTCGGTGACTTTCCTTCGTCTACGGATCTCTTCATTTCTGATTTGTTCTCGTAGAGGAACCCCGAGCATAACCCTCTACATAGACCGTAGTGTTTTTTTTTTAAATTAAAAATAGGCTTGCTCTTGCCTGCCAACTCGCCTGATGCTAAGCGATGATACGGCCTACGATGGAGCACGCTTGCCTAGAAGAAACCTATTCACTCTCGACTTGAAGACACCCAGATTGTAACTATCGGGGAACACCCACTCAGGCAGCGAATTGCACAAACTAGCAGTTTGCACAATAAATGTGGAATCAAAGCGCTTCGTACTGGTTCTTGGAATATCGACCATAAAGCGGTGTCGATTCTTCCTACCCAATCTGGCACTCCGATAGAAAAATGGGTAGGAGGGAATCAAATCACGCGATCTGTTGTGTGACTTTGAGCTTGCTTATGAGGCCCATAGTGAGATACCACTCGTGGGTGGTCTAGGTGAGTATCTTTAGAACATAAATCCCTCAGTGTCACCTCGTTTACACAGACCCCTGTCGAAATATTAAAATGTTTTATTCATGTAAGTCGAAGAAAGCTCAAGGGAATTCTTCGCCTGCATTTATTGTGCAAGTACTTGCCGCGAGTTTGGAATACATTTGGAATAAGTAAGTCAGTAAAAGTCCGCGTTAAAAATGTGTTCAAAATACTATACGCAGTGATACAGTGAGTGTGTTTTGTCGGGACTTAGGATCGAGTTCGAGTTCCTGTGATAACCGTAGCAAAAGACTAAGAAAGAGGGTAGATCGTTGTGTCTGGTCCTGACTTTTTAACTGTTCGACCAACCACCCGCATTCTTCAGTCTTCCCGTGAACATGGTGCATGTAACTGCGCAGAAATATTGGGACCTCATTCCACAACCTTACCACGGTAAATATCCCGTAAATAATCATATAACTTTAAGTAAGTCAGTATTGAAACTATTTTATTTATGTTACACGGGAATTACTAACGTAAGATTAAGCCGGTTACTCCGACTATAGTTTCAACCGCATTAGACGGCCTTTTTCAAGGTGAATGCGCGCGCGCGGCTGCGTCTCGCTTTGCACTACGGGCCGCCGCGCGGCGCGCACGTGATGACACCGGCTGCTTGTCGGGGTCGTAAATAAAATGTGTGAAAACCACGTCAGTTTCAATAATAAAATTGAAACTATTGTTCGTAGTTGCAAGATTTTTTCTTTTGTGGGGGTTTTGGCGTCGCACTCTTGTGCATTTGCCAATGCCATGTGATAAATTAATAACAATGTATATTAAACGAAGCAAACAAAAAAGCTTTGGTTATAACACTTAAACTAAAAATCATAAAAGAGAAAGCTGCGTTTCGCAGGGAAACTGCTGGATGCAGGCTGCTTCCAACCGGCCCTTTTGGAGATCGATGAGCATATGTCCAGCAGTGGACGTCCTATGGCTGAAATAATGATGATGATGATGATGATTGGTGTCGCTACAAGTTTCTTTATTTATTTACGAATATTTATTAAAACAATTAGAAATTAAGATATATCTCCCTCGTTTGTCTGGTCTCAGTTTAAAACCTTTATCACTTACTGGAACTCACTTCTCTATCTCTATCTCTTCTCTATCTTCTGTACTCTTCTCTTCTCTATCTCTACATAGTATAAAAATTAAAGTCACTTTCCGCGTCTGTCTGTCTCTATGTCTGTATGTCCGCTAACTCCTCCTAAACCACGCAACGGATTTTGATGCGGTTTTCACCATCAGCTAGATACATTTTCACGGAAGGTTTATATATAACTAGCAACCCGCCCTGGCTTCGCACGTAAATTACACCCGTGTGAAGCCGGGCGGGCGGGTCGCTAGTATGCAATAAGTTACAGGAAATTCTTGCCACGTTTATATACAGCAACAAGTTCATTCTATCCTCACAGACAACACGTCAACCCAACTTCCTAAATCGATTTAAAACTCCTATAAAACCTTGTAAAGTCCTTTTTGCAAAATTCTCGGCACGTAGTTGCGAAACAAGCCGTCTCCTCTGGCTTTGCGTAGAATAAGCAAATTGACAATATCCCTATATCTTTCTTATTCTCCTCTACATAGTATAAAATAAAGTCGCTTTCGGCGTCTGTCTGTCTGTATGGCCGCTAACTCCTCCTAAACCAGGCAACGGATTTTGATGCGGTTTTCACCATCAGTTAGATACATTTTCAAGGAAGGTTTATGTATATAACTAGCGAACCGCCCGCCCGCACGGGTGTTATTAAAGTGCGAAGCCGGGCGGGCGGGTCGCTAGTACTTAATAAAGTCAAAAAGTTAGAACTTAAAGTGGGATTCCCGTACAACAAAAGTTTTTTAAACGTATTTTTCTATTAGCTCGTATGTAAAAACGGTAATACGTATAATTGTCAAACAGGTCATTATTAATACTATCTAAAGTAAAATACAGTGAAGTAAAGAATCTCACAAACTAAAAATAATTAACCAGTATAAATATACCCGGTATAAACACGCACTATAACCAGGGAAATATAATCAGTATAAAAACGTAATAATAATGGTACACCTGGTTTTAGGCAGAAAAAGAAGACGTTAAAAAAGCCCTCGTGAGTAAGTCCAGAAATGTTACTATTCTTGGGCCAAATATTAGCTCTCTTTATGAATAAGTATGTCAGATAACACAAGTTTTATATATTTAGTGGAACCAAAAGTTACTTGGAGTCTTCATGAATAATGGAGAGTCGGTTACGTTGTCTGCTTTGCGAAATTTTTCTCACAGAATTCTGAAAATGTCTACACCATATCAATATTATAATATGTGAGTATTTAAATCTCTCTTTTCTTGTTACCTTATGAGCCTCTTATACCAAATTTGACGGTTTTAAATCAATTTTATGCAATTAAATTACAATATTTGAGCTGGAAATAAATACATGTCACAGATACATCTGTGTTTGAGTTTATGATTTGGTTCAAAACACGATGGAATAAACTTTCCTCGATCAAAAAAATCTGAAACAAAGTCGATTTAGTTAATTTTTTTCGTTTTATGCTCTAATGAAAGCTCGTAACAACCTGGAAATTACATGTACTGAAAGGCAATTTTATTCAAATTTGCCACAGCCTTCATATCCCATACAACAAACGTATTTTTGTATTTGCTCTAATGTAAAAACAATAATACGTACAACCGTCAAACTTGGCATGATTAGTAAACACTCTAAAGTAAAACAACAAATAATAAATAACGGCCAAGTGCGAGTTGGTGACGTATTTCTGTTGACCAACGTCGGGCGCGGTCGGTACTTAATAGATGGGAATTTTTTTGTATTTTGTGATGGCACAGAACCATCAGTGTGCGAGCCTGACTCGCACTTGCCTGGTTTAATTTCTAAAACGTTTTTTTTTTTTGTGGCATGTGCTATAATTAACTAAACAAAATACAAGCTAATACTAACACTACAAATACAGATAGACTGCCCATAGACCGTTAAAGGTCTAAAGACAACCCAAATCCTTAAGCCCACAATCAGTTGGCAGCGTACCCAGTATGCTGGCGGCATTATCACGCTGAATGGCAATACTTTGCGTTAAGCCAGAAACACGCCAGCATTTTGGTCACGCGTCGCATCTGAAAGATTATTGGTTACACCCACCATCAAAAGTTTTAACTTCCTTTCAATCGACCAAGACCAAGTTACCCAATTATTCCAACACGAAATGCAAGGTACTAGTCTTTACTTTGATCTGCAGAGGGAAAAACTCCGTAAAATTAAATATTAACCTCTCTTTGCCGCTCCCTCTGACAAAGAGGTCCGTCGATTGAAATTCTTCAGAAATAATTACAACCGTCTACGTTTTATTCGAAACGGAATGTTTTGGAAGTTAGTCGTTTACAGCCCTTTGCGTGTACAATTACGCTTTTAGCGCTCATGTATCTAAAGATAGCTTTAAAATTGTCTCGCATTTGTGTAAAGGGTGCCATTGCTAACTTTATCATTGGAGTTCCACTTGGCAAAGACCACAGAAAAAGTATTTTTTTTGTTTAAATTAGAACGGCTGTCAAGGCATTTTTGTAAGGTTGTAGCCAGATGCACCCATATAAATGAAACGTCAGTCATTTGAAATCAGTTAGCAGCTGTGATGCGGAGTTCGACGCGTTTATCTAAATAAGAATGTTCAATCAAGGTTCACTCATAATGCCTGGTAACAGATTTTCCTTCTCATTTTCGTTCTATTTACTTGTGTTATGTGTAGTGTGTACGGGTTACTTTTGTTACGGCGACTCTTCATCACTCTGGTCTAGACCTCCATAACTTTACTGATTATGGCCTTTACTCTCATTAAAGACAGACTGGAATTCAAAAAGCTCTGTATGTGTATAATCTGTATTTTTAAGGCAAAGCCCATCACCAGATAATTTGCGCAATAAGGTCGCTATTTCATCATCATCATCATCATCATCATCATCACCGTAACCAAGGGTTCCATAACACTACATAACTTTAAAGCTACTAAAGTACAAAAAAATTGTGCAAAAAGACTACAGCCCATCAACGACCGGGCGGTCACCCATCGAAGTACCGGCCGGGCCCGACGTTGCTTCACTTCTGTGATCGTACGAGAACCGGTGGTGAACAGAAATTTGACGCCGACTTGCACTTGGCCATTATTTATTACTTACTGTTATACTTTAGAGTGTGTACTATAATCATACTAGGTTTGATGCTTGTAAGTATTACCGTTTTTACATTAGAGTTAATGCAGCGTTTGTTGTATGTATAATTTCGTTTTTACTTATTTCTTTTTTATTATTTCTTCATCATAATCATCATCATCATCAGCCAGAAGACGTCCACTGCTGAACATAGGCCTCCCCCTTTAACCTCCACACTGAACGACAGCCTGCCTTTTGCATCCACTGGATGCCAGCGACTCTCACTATGTCGTCGGTCCATCTAGTGGGAGGCCTACCTACGCTGCGTCTTCCGGTTCGTGGTCTCCACTCAAGAACCTTTCTTCCCCATCGGTTATCGGTTCTTCGAGCGATGTGGCCTGCCCATTGCCACTTCAACTTGCAAATTTTAACAGCTATGTCAGTGACTCTGGTTCTTTGGCGAATATCCACGTTTCGGATTTTATCGCGCAAAGAAACTCCGAGCATAGCTCTCTCCATATTATTTCTTAATTACATACATATTCTGTGAAAATTTCAACTGGCTATCTATTACGGTTCGAAAGATACACAGACGGACAGACAGATATCGTAGGCTTAGTAATAGAGTCCCATTTTTACCCTTTGGGTTTGGAATCCTAAAAATAAAATCACTGTTGTTATTTCAGATCCCGTGAATTGTCTTATTTAGCCATAATTCAATAAAATGACATCTATCTTATACATCTATACTTCTATACTAATATTATAAAGAGGAAAGATTTGTTTGTTTGTTTGCATTGAATAGGCTCCGAAACTAATGAACCGATTTGAAAAATTCTTTCACTGACGGAAAGCTACACTATCCCCGGGTGACATAGGCTATAATCTATACTTGTGCGAAGCTGGGGCGGACCGCTAGTAATATTATATAGGTAAATCGACATGTGTGTTCCCTTTGAACTCCAAAACAACTGAAGCGAATTTGACAGAACTTTCGCTGGCAACGTAACTTAGGCTTTTATAGAGGACTAGCTGTGCGCCGCGGTTTCACCCGCGTAGTGATGAAAATGGTGGTGATGGTGATGAAAAGCCTCTGGCTTTTGAACTATACCTATGCAAAAACTCAAGTCGATCCGTTGTTCCGTTGCAGCGTGAAAGAGGAACAAACATCCATACATCTATGCATCCATACACACAAACTTTCGCGTTTATAATATTAGTGGGATATCCACCCGGGTAGCTTATAAGTAACGATCTCTTTTCCGAATTGCTCGTGGTTTTATTACTCGATTTACTTTAACCTACCAAGTACGTACAAAACGTGAACATTTTTACCTACATAAACTTCGCAAAACAAGTTGAACTTTACCCAGGAAGCCACTAAAAGCAAAAGTTAATGAATGCCAAAAATTAATTAGCAAAAACTGCCGAACAATTCTGTGCGCAGGGAAGCACAAAAACATTTTACTACTTTTCATGTAACGTGATTTTTTGTTTACGTTTGGATTTGGAAGTAATTTTAGACACTCAAAACGTGTGCTCGGTCGCGAACGTCATGACAACCTATACCTTTTGGAGGCCGCCAGGATTACTTTCAGGGAGATGCATCTGCATTACTAAACACTATACTATCAAAAGGTGTGGTAATTATTGTATGGACTCGTCTTTATGAACAACAATTACCAAGGAACCAACTTGATATTCCGAGAACCCGTACGAAACGCTTTAATTCCACATTTATTGTGCGAACTGCCAGTCTGTGGAATTCGCTGCCTGAGTGGGTGTTCCCCGATAGTTACAATCTGGGTGTCTTCAAGTCGAGAGTGAATAGGTTTCTTATAGGCAAGCGTGCTCCATCGTAGGCCGCATCATCGCTTAACATCAGGCGAGCTGGCGGCCAAGCGCAAGCCTATTTAAAATTAAAAAAAAACTTGTGTTCTACAAGTTGTGTTTTTACTTTGATGAGTAATACAATATCATTAGTTTGTAACTAGGGTTGCCACCTTTTTTTTTTAGCAAATAGAGTATATTTAATTTTTTAGGCTAAAAAAAAAAGTACAACATCTGAAAATAAAATACTGTTTATTTACCAAACTATTTCTCGTCCATACATATTTCAATAATAACAAGTTGACATGACATGATATTGACATTGACGTTTTAGGTTACGTTCCAAAGCAGTCCGTTCTGTTACACGTAATTTTTTTTTAAAAATCTTCACAGGTAAAAATAAAGTATTTTCACGTACTTTACTGCCCTCATAAAGTATAAAGTACGTTTGGCCAAAATAGAGTACAATACTTTATTATAAAGTACGGGTGGCAACCCTCAACCCTATTTGTAACACATCTTTTTATTACATTCCGTATAGTAATCATATTATTATTTGTTGAAATAAATGTAAAAACAAAAACGTTTCCCAATTGACTTTCATTCAGTTCAAGAAAACAATTGAACTGAAAGTATATAGATTATCTCAATCCATTGCTTTCTTCAAAATTTTCAGTGCCACAATGCTCTTTCTAAGCAATAAAGTTTGAGAACCTTCAACTCTCATAAGATTACAGCCACCATGGCGCGCCGAGTCATAACTTAACTTTACCCTAAGTTACTGCCACCCAGTTAAGTTATGAATTTTCTACTTATTTACGACGACTCAGCCTAAAACTTAAACTTTATATCGTCGCAAGAAAGGCAGAATTACTGAAGCGCCAAAATAGACATATTGAGTTATATAGATATTCGGAATCAGCGTTTTTTTCTGCGTCGATCAGTCTGGGTCCCATAGCGATACGAGCACTATTTTGGCGTTTCAGTAAAGGGAAAAAAGGGGTTTTTTCATCAACCAGAGTCCTTAAACGACACTTTTTTGGCTTTTATTCGTGCCTGTCACCTAAGTAATTTTGTTTTCCTGCAATAAATTACAAGTAAATTTTAAGTAAATTTGGCTTCCGGCAATTTAAAAGCTAATATTTTATAAGCATTTTTGAGTTATAAGTAATTTTGATTGCTATAAATATTTGAATCAAATGGCGGTTAAGAAATTTTGCTTTACTGTAAATTGAAGTCATTTTTACTTAAGCGCCACTATATCACAAACCAGCAGTCCATTTATTATGGTTTGTACTTCTGGAGATAGAAAATGACAAATTAATAAAAGTTTACCTTGACGTCATCGAAATTCTTGTGCTGGGAAAAAAGTTATGAATTAAAAACAAGAAAAATAAACTAAAGCGGCTTTTTCTCGAAATGGTCATTTGGAGCTTCAGTAAATTTGCCTTTCCTGCGACGATATTTTATTTATGTCTTGATAAGAAAATTATAGTGTTACTAAGCTATGGACTTACTTGTCCAGACACGCAAAGCTGACATATTTTATTACAGAAATGTTTTTTCACTGGAATACCGAACCTCGCTGGTATATATACAGGTTTACGCATATAGACTGTACTAAGCCGAAAGGAGGTTATTGTATTCATCATTATGAACAACTTTTACTATGGGACCAACACTAGAACCGGGAAAAAAATTTGCTGTTCCATACATTTTGTCGTGTCAATAACCGTTTTCTATGAAACAGCAGTTTCATAGCAAAAGTTGTTCATGTTCACGTGATGAGTACAATGACCTCCTTTGTACAGTTTATATGCTTAATCATGTATAATAGATTATTATGATTTTTTTATAGTAGTGCGTAAAAAAAACTTCAATAATTGAGGATTGACAAAAGATTGAAAAGGTCAGCTATAATTCTGATATCATATTTCATCACATCGCATCAAATTGAGGTCTCGTCTCTACGCTATCTCTTTGAAACATTTCAGTAGATAAATAGTTATCAATAATATATAATAATAATTAGAATCTTTAGAAAAAAAAGAACCGACTTCATGACTGTTGTGTATATCTGTGCTATACCTACATTTACAAACTGACACTAAAAAGTAGAAAATATTGTTTAATATTACGACTGAAATACTTTGTATCCATGGTCATGAAAAATTTAACGAAAAACAACAGGGCCCGGTCGCCATGGAGACACTTCTTTGTTTTTTTGAAGTTCTGTTGTAGGAACAGTTCCTCTATGGTTGCTGTTCAGTTGACAGCGTCGCTAGTGGAAAACAAAGTATGAAATTCACCAAGAAATAACTGTATTTCCAATTTTGCCCACCTTAACAGCTAAGTTGGTGGCACTGTACAATGTTTGCATTGTACATTGAATTCGTTACTTATTGTCATGTTTTTGTAGATTTTTCAAAAAGCGCTGAATCAATGTCGATAAAAAAATTATGGGACCACCTATGAGATATGACCTACCAACCAAAAAAATAATCATCAAAAACAATTCTAAATTGGCGGAGTAATCAGGTAATAAACATACATAAAAAAACATCCTCTTTATCTTTTTGGAAGTCGGTTAAAAACTACTTAAAATTAGTAAGCGCTCTAACAAAATTATTCGTATTGGTGTTGGTTAAAACTACTGAGCCAAAGTCGGTAAATTTTTTGTGGAACCACCTCGAGAGCTCCCTCTAAATACAGAACGAAAAAATAAAAATAAAATTAAAAAATATATAGCTAATGTTCCATACATTTTGTCGAGTTTCAGTCTATGGCCGTTTTCTATGGAAAGGCTGATGATTTTTTTCGCGATTTCAGTGTTGGTCCCATAGTTAAAAAAAAAAACATTAATGATGAGTAAAATGACCTCGTTATTACAGTCTATATGCGTAACCGTGTATAGTATAGTGCAATTTTGAGTTCTGAATAAACAATTATCATAACAAACAAAACTCAAAACAAATCTGCTCCAATAAGACTTTTTGCAACAAAATGCTGAATTTATTGAATAGTATTTAGTTGATTGAATCAGGCGTTACTTTGCTGAAGTCCATTTTAATTTGTATAATTATGTCGAATTTCTAGTGTAATTCCGCTTCTACGTCGTTTCGAGTACAATAAGGATTTTGGTTAAACTATTTTCTCTATAGATAATTGTGATTCTAATTTGAACCTAACCTGAATTTAAATATTAATAACATAAAAAAAAAAAAAGTATTTATCTCAGGATTCTAAAAGATTATTGACGATTCGGCAAGTTATTGTAGAATTTCTTCATACTATATATACCTCGCAATGACGCATGGAAACACGTGTGCAAACATTCAACTGTATAACTTTACGTAAACACGCTGATAACTTACCGAGTTAACAACTGCGATTATAAGCGACAAAATACGGAAGTAAAAATAATGTTATTTTATGAACTGGGGCCTTACGGACAACAGCTAATTGCGGCACCTAATCCGCTCAGTTGGAAAATCACGCGACCGCAAACCGTATCTGGGCGCGACAAGGTTCACGTTCGCGTGATTTTCCAACTGAGCGGATTAGGTGCCGCAATTAGCTGTTGTCCGTAAGGCCCCTGGACTTACACACACAACACCTCAAATCAAATAAACAAGGGAGATATTATGATAAGGTGGCGTGGCGGTGCGAATAGTAGTAAATAGAATGGAAATGAAAAGAAAAATCAGTCTTGTTTGATCATTCTAAATTAGATCAACGCGTGGATCACAGTTGCTAACTGATTTCGAATGACTGACGTTTCGTTTATATGTTTGCAACTGGCTACAACAAATTTCTTACAAAAATGCCTTGACAGACGGTCTAATTTCAACAAAAAAAAAACTATATAATTCGTTCGTATTAAATCCGTTCTATTTACGTCTCTTTTCTGTGCTTATGACAGACTGGACTACTTTACTTACTTATTAAGATCGACTTATTGAACCTTCTACAAGATCCACAGTGTTTTCAATAAAGAAACATTAATGTACTCATTCTCAATATGATTATACCTTCAATTCGTAAATCCAATATCGTACATTTGCCGCGAAGTAAATTCGTACGTTCGCAAATTGACGAGAATTTCGCACGAATTCAATTCTCTAGTTGATTTGCTCTCCATTGAGAAGAGTCAAGAGCGAATGGTTAATGTAGAACACTTCATTTATCGCTTGTCTTATTACCGAGATAAATGGAATTATTATTTAGATATCGCACCGAAACAGTATACATTACAGGGGCCTTACGGACAACAGCTAATTGCGGCACCTAATCCGCTCAGTTGGAAAATCACGCGAACGTGAACCTTATCGCGTCCAGATACGGTTTGCGGTCGCGTGATTTTCCAACTAAGCGGATTAGGTGTCGCAATTAGCTGTTGTCCGTAAGGCCCCTGTGTTTCTTTTTAACTGTTCTACCAACCACTTGCATTCTTCAGTCTTCCCGTGAACATGGTGCATGTAACTGCGCCGAAATATCGGGAGCTCATTCCACAACCTTACCACGGTAAATATCCCGTAAATAATCGTATAACTTTAGTGATACCGTGATAGTTTAAAACAGTGTTTTAGTATACATTGCGATTTATATCTGGCTCGAGAATTCCAAAATTTTTGAACATTTAAAATGACTAGCTGCGCCCCGCGGTTTCACCCACGTAGTGATGAAAAATGGTGATGATGATGATGAAAAGTAGCTATGTCACTAGACAGCCATTGAACTATACATGACACTGACACTCGTCACTGATTGTATCCTTTAGATATAAGTTTTTGTAAAGGTGTCGAATAAAATTTATTTTCTTTTCTTTCTTTCTTTCTTTCTTTCTTTCTTTCTTTCTTTCCTTCTTTCTTTCTTTCTTTCTTTCCTTCTTCCTTCTTTCCTTCTTTCCTTCTTTCCTTCTTTCTTTCTTTCCTTCTTTCTTTCTTTCTTTCTTTCTACCCATGCAAAAAATAAAGTCGATCCGTTGCTCTGTTGCTGCGTGAAAGAGGAACAAACAAACCAACAAACTTTTCGCATTTATAATATCACTAGTTGAATCCCGCGGTGTTACCCGCGATTTTCCAATTTTCCCGCATTTTTTGGGGGAAAAATACCCTATTTCCGTCTTCATGGTGCATGCTATCTTCCTGCCAAATTTCGTTAAGATCGGCTTAGCCGTTTAGTCGTGAAAAGCGAACAAACATCCAGACAGAGAGACAGAGTTACATTCGCTTTTATAATATTAGTAAGGATATAGTATAGTATGATTGAATATCAATATACCTACGTAAAATCTATTCTGAATGTATCTCTCTACGTAAAATGAAGCGATGGTGGCCGAGCGGTAGCATGTGCGCTTTACAATCTGACGGCACCCGGTTCGGTTCTTGGCCTTGCACCAATGACTTAACATTTTTTTTTTCTTTTGTTTTCATAATTATTAATCCTACAGATTAGATTTTCATTATCATCATCATCATTTCAGTCTTTAATGTTCCCACTGCTGGGACACAGGCTTTCTCTCAGAGAGAGAGAGAGAGAGAGGAGATGGGCCGTAATCCACCATGCTGGCTCAGTGCATGTTGGTGGATGTTTTTTTTTATATATATAAATAACTAGCGGTCCGCCCCAGCTTCGCACGGGTATAGACTATAGCCTATGTCACCCGGGGATAGTGTAGCTTCCCGTCAGTGAAAGAATTTTTCAAATCGGTTCAGTAGTTTCGGAGCCTATTCAATGCAAACAAACAAAGAAACAAATCATTCCTCTTTATAATATTAGTATAATTGATAGGTGAGTAGCATAAAACTGGTTTGCCTATATCCCAGTGTTCCCAAACGATTTTGGGCATGTGACCCCTTTTCCAAAATAATTGACACCTCCGACCCCTATAGCCAAATTACATTAAAAATCCTATCTCTAGCTTTTTTTTCTGTTCAGTAGTTTCGGAGCCTATTTAATGCAAACAAACAATCAAATCTTTCCTCTTTATAGTATTAGAAGAAGAAGAAGATTAGTATAGATAAGCTTGCGTTTGACCACTATCACGCCTGATGGTAAGCGATAAGCGAAAGAAGGAACCGATTCACTCGTGATTTGAAGACACCCAACCCATGTCATAATTATAAATAAATAAAATAAATAAATATCTGGGACATTTTTGCACACACGGATTTTTCCTTTTTAGACTTTGCATTTTTCCTTTTTAGACGCAAACAATACACTAAATTGTAATCAATTTGGATTTCAGAAAGGTAAAAGCACCTCATTAGCTATATTTAAATTTTTAAAACAAGTATGGGAAGATATAAACAATAAGAAAAAAGGTATAGCAGTGTTCTTAGATCTTTCGAAAGCATTCGATTGCGTAAACCATGAAATCCTTCTAAACAAATTAGAAGCCATAGGAATAAGGGGAACGGTACTGTCCCTTATTAAATGTTATTTGACAGGTAGAACACAATCGACTGCGATAAATTCTTACAACAAATCTACAAAAACAGTCGAGCAAATCCAATCAGATTTTGAAAAAGTCTTAATAGTCGTACCTCAAGGAAGCATTCTCGGGCCATTGCTGTTTTTAATATATATCAATGAACTACCATTAGTCACTAAACATCTCTGTGTCATGTTCGCTGATGATGCCACAATATATATACAACAACAAAATCTAAGTACAGGCGAATTAGAAGAAGAAGTCAATAAAACACTTAAAGAATTAGTAAACTGGTTAGAGTCTATAAACTTTACCGTCAATACACAAAAACCAAAGTTATGCAATTTCGAAACTATAAAACATCCCCTATTCAATTAAAAATTGTCAACAATAATGCAAACATTAATGAAATATCCGACACAAAGTTTTTAGGCGTCACTCTGGACAGCCATTTGAACTGGAAAACACACATTTCCAGTTTGAATACGAAGCTAGCTCAATATAGATATGTTCTGTCAACGTTGAGTAGCGTCACAAATAAAGACACTGCTAAAACAGCATACTACGGATACGTTTACCCTCATTTGAAATATGGGATTATTTTCTGGGGTAATTCTGTAGACGTAGAGTCCACTTTTATACTTCAAAAAAGCTGTATAAGAGCCATCTATAAATTACAAAGTGTAGAAACTATTCGAAATGTATTTAAGGAAAATAGCCTATTAACATTAACAAGTATTTATATATTAGAGATCTGTCTGTTTATCAAACAAAATAACAAGTATTTTTTTGAAAAAAAATCTACACGTTTTGAAAGTTTACGCCATAAGCACCAGCTAAAGATATGTATGCCCCAAGTAAATAACGCAATGTACCAGAAAAGTTCTTTTATAACAGCCATAAAAATCTATAACAACTTGCCAATAAATATTAAGTCCATGCATGGTAATATATTTAAAAACTGTTTAAAAAAATGGCTCCTGGAAAATGTATTTTATAATTTAAATGAGTATTTTGATTGTACAAGCCAATATAATCATTTATTTGGTTAGCTTAGTATAAAGACTGACTCGTTTATAACTTAGGATAATAAGTTTCTCTAAAACTTTAGTGTATACCTAGTT
Source organism: Agriopis marginaria (assembly GCA_932305915.1). NCBI lineage: Eukaryota > Metazoa > Arthropoda > Insecta > Lepidoptera > Geometridae > Agriopis > Agriopis marginaria. Next base: position 2,127,818 of record OW029935.1, read on the forward strand.
AGTGTGATGTAACTGCTGATCTCAATAGTATCTGTATTGTTATCTTAGTTTCTAAAAGTAGGTACGCACTTATTTATTGTATGTCCGTAAGGATAGTGACTGTTGACACTTATAATAATTTTAAGACCTTTATTAACACAGTTATGCACAATAAAAGTTTATTCTATTCTATTCTATACGGTCATCTAACCCCAAACTAAGCAAAGCTTGTAATATGGCTGCCAGAAACTGATATACGTACATATATATTTTTAAATAGATATTAAATAGATATTAACACCCAGACATAGAACAAACGCAAATGTTCATCAAACAAAATGTTTGTCCTAGATGGGAATCGAACCCACGCCCCCAAGCACAGAAGGTAGGTTCACTACCAACTGAGCCATCGGGGCAGTATTATGTTTTTGAACTTGGAGGTTCTTGGACATGCCGGTTTTCTCACGATGTTTTCCTTCACCTAAAGGTAATTTAGCAAAAGTATTGAGTAAAAAATAAGTAAAACTTATTAACAGAACCCACAAAAATTGTAATATCAAAGGTAAGATGTTACCCAAATCCAATAATACGAAGTAATTCGATCGCAAACTGATCTAATTTGTGATTCAATTCTCTCCTTCCGATCTCTGGTTCAAATACAGTCGTAAATTGATTCTCTTTATGTACTGGGCTACGCGTTCCTTTTTTTTAATGTCATAGATGGCAAACAAGCAGACGGGCCACCTGATGGTAAGCAGTCACCGTCGCCTATGGATACTTGTAACACCAGAGGCATCACAAAACGTAGCCGACCCTAACTCGCCTTTTGAAGAACCCCATGTTGTAGCTTCTCCTATAGGTGAAAATCAGTCTGTAAGGTATTCAAAAGTATTCTTACTGATGCACTACATAATTATCATTTATCCTACAGCTTTTCGAATAAAAATTCACTGTCCTTATGACGACCATTGAACGAACGAACGATATATTTTCCCTCTCTACTTCTATGAGTGCCCTCTTTTTTTTTATCCCACCTGCAACGCTACGGATGCGATGTAATATCTCTACAAAGTATAAAATAAAGTCGCTCTCCGCGTCTGTCTGTTTAGCCGCTAACTCCTCCTAAACCACGCAACGGATTTTGATGAGGTTTTCACCATCAGTTAGATAATTTTTCACGGAAGGTGTTAATATATAATAAAACTTATATGTGAAGCCGGGGCGGGTCGCTAGTTAGGTATAATTCAGTTGATATTTCGACTGACGGTGCTTATTTTCCAAGTAGGTTGGTACTAACTTGCCCAGGGAAGACAACGGTGCGGTGTGGCCCACGCTGTTGTAAAAGTAATGAACGGAAATGCCCTGCGCATTTCCCGGGAGCGTTGCCTCAGGCAGTGTGTATGGAGGATACCGGTGCGTTCCTATGGAGATCCCGGTACCCTCCGTCTGGCACAGAGGTCGGCCACCAATGGGGTTTTAGTGGGTGCAATCTCACATAACCCAGCTTCTCCCCAATGAAGCTGGGTATCTTTTGAAGTTTCCCCCCAGTCAACAAAAAAAAAGGTACTTACTGAAATTACTGGGACGCAATATTCAGATCCCGCTTCTGATATTTAGGTGTAGGTCACAGTTGCGTAGCGAGTGTCAGTGGCGATTACACTGTTCCCATTAACACGGACAAGCGGGGGCGCTCGCGCTCACAGCTGTTTCACACTCCGACGAGCGCGAACTCACACCTATTACAGACATAGGGTTACTCTGAAAGGGTATCATCATCATTTCAGCCATAGAACGTCCACTGCTGGACATAGGCCTCCCCATCGATCTCCAAAAGGACCGGTTGAAAGTGACTCGCATCCAGCGGTCTCTCTTAGGTCGTTTGTCCATCTTGTGGGTGGATTTCCTAAGCTTCGCTTATCGGTCCGTGTTCTCGATTCGAGAAGCTTTCGGCCCCATCAGCCATCTTTTCATCGAAGTGTGTTCTCTAAATTATGAACACATTAGCACAATGTTTGAGAAAATAATATAGGCGATGCGTAATCGGAGCCACTGCTACTTGTCCGAACTTTTTGATTGCATCCTTCAAAATAAAATATAGAGAATTTTTCAGTCAAATAAGGAAGAAAAACAAATACTTCATGAAGTAATATTGAAGTAATTTGCCTATGAATTTACATGTCAAAGCAATTTTAATTTAAAATAAAATATAATATTTGTAGCTTACTTTAGAATAATGAGACATTTCGGAGAGTTAGGAGTTCTTATACGAGGGATCATATACTACAAAATATCGCCTCATGAACAAAAACCTTTTGCTGGATGCATTAAATATGGGATTCCAAACGTCTTTCCACGAACTATGGCAACTATTGCAACTTGGCTACCACGTAAGTTACAGCTATCCACCAGCTATCTATCCATGATGCACGGCCTGCACTGTCCTGCAAGAACAGCTGAGTGGTGACTGTTCTCAATAACGCTGGTTTCACAGCTGTGCGGGTCGCCCGTAGTCCCGTACGGAACAATCCGCGTCACTGTGAAACGATGTTCTAGCGCCTCACGTATGTCTCCGCTCCGGGAGCCCGTACTACGGGAGACGGAATCTACGCAGAGGCAAGTCCCGTACGGAACAATCCGCGTCGCTGTGTAACGATTTTCTAGCGCCTCACGTATGTCTCCGCTCCGGCAGCCCGTACTACGGGAGACGGGATCTACGTGGAGGCAAGTCCCGTACGGAACAATCCGCGTCGCTGTGAAACGATGTTCTAGCGCCTCACGTATGTCTCCGCTCCGGGAGCCCGTACTACGGGAGACGGGATCTACGCGGAGGCAAGTCCCGTACGGAACAATCCGCGTCGCTGTGAAACGATATTCTAGCGCCTAACTTATGTCTCCGCTCCGGAAGCCCGTACGGGCGACCCACGCGGATGTATATATAAAAGGCTAGTGTTTGACCGCCAAATCGTCTGATGCTAAGCGACGATGCGGTCTACGATGAAGGACGCTTGCCTAGAAGAAACCGATTCACTCGTGATTTGAAGACCCAGATTATAAATCGAGGAACATTCAGGCTGCAGAATATCAAGCATAAAGCGGTATCAATTTTTCATGCCCACTCTGGCAGTCCGATAGAAAAATGGGCAGGGAATTAGATCATGCAGATCCGATGCATACAAATATCTCTCTTGTTCGTCTGAAGGTTAAGCCCCAGAAGAAATTTACATTATCGTGTAAATATATAAGGATTTAATTTTCAGCATTGTTAACCGGCATTTTTATCTACAAGTATGTGGAATATAGCTTCTGGTTGGGTAAGAGGAAGAACCCCAGAGATTACATCGACGAAGTGAACCCTAACCCCCCTGAACCACCGCCCCCGCCCCCACCGAAGAAGAGTAAATGCGATTGAACACCACTGAAAACTAACAAATTTGTAGTTACATTCAATTTCATTTTGAAGTGAAAGTTTTCAGCTTTCCTTTTTTGGCTTTGCACGTCTGGCGTATTTAGCTAACGAAATAAATAAAATGGTAGTTACAGTCGCAGGTTTATTGTTTAAATCATGTCCCAATTAAGAGTTTATATATTATGTCATGAACTTGTATTTTCGAGTGTTAATGTGTACTAAATGGTGAATTATTATTCATTAAGTGCTCGTGAACGTGCTAGAGTGTGGGCAAGTGATATAACGAGTTGAAACGTGTCTTATCGTGTTGTTTCCAAAACTCCATAGGAGCCTCTTGTAAATCTCCACCACTTTACAGGGGCATGAGTTTGACTTGACTGTGACTTACTTTACTTGACTCTGACTATGACTTGTTTGACGCTTTTAATACGTTTATTCCATTCTGTCCGACTATTTGTCCGATGATCGGACAGTTTGGACAAAAATATTCCAATCTGTCCGACTGCCCAGTCGGACAGATTGGACACGCAAATTTTGTTCCAAATAGTACTACTAAGAATATTACGATACAATCAATCTGAAAAGTAATTAGGTACTTTTTGTAGGATTATTATCTTTGAAGTAAGTACTTCACACCAAACACTTCTAACAAAATAATTAATATGAATCTATCGTAATTATCATTTGTATGTTATTTCATCATCATCATCATCATTTCAGCCTACCATGTTCCCACTGCTGGGACACAGGATTTTTCTCAGAGAGAGAGAGGATGGGCCCTAATCCACCATCATTATCATCATTCGCAAAGTATCCTGAATTTAAAATTTCATTATCATCATCATTTCAGCCTACCATGTTCCCACTGCTGGGACACAGGTCATCCCTCACAGAGAATGGGTCCTAATCCATCATCATCATTATCAGCCTACTCTTATCAGACGGACTTGGGCTTGTCTCAGGGTAGATGTAGGCGTTGACAGATGTCAGTGACATCATCACCATCATTAGCCTATGTTTATCAGACCACTGCTGCTGGATTTGGGTATCTCTCCATGGTTTAATGTGGGCGTTGACAGATATCAGTGTGACAGCTGTCAAACTTGGTTGGGTGATATCTCGGAAACTGTTGATCCTGGACTAGCAGTCTCTTTGCAGAAGTGATAGATCTCGTCGAGATCTTCATTTCCGATGACAGCTGTCAAACTTGGTTGGGCGATATCTCGGAAACTGTTGATCCTGGACTAGCAGTCTCTTTGCAGAAGTGATAGATCTCATTGAGATCTTCATTTCCGATGACAGCTGTCAAACTTGGTTGGGCGATATCTCGGAAACTGTTGATCCTGGTCTAGCAGTCTCTTTGCAGAAGTGATAGATCTCGTCGAGATCTTCATTTCCGATGACAGCTGTCAAACTTGGTTGGGCGATATCTTGGAAACTTTCGATCTTAGACTAGCAGTTTCTTTGCAGAAGTGATAGATCTCGTCGAGATCTTCATTTCCGATGACAGCTGTCATTCACAAGGTCGAACAAAAAGCTTCACCAAATCAAAGTACCAGGAATGCATAAACCATGAAGAGGTTTTCCACCTCGAGAAGCGACCGCGACCTGTGATCACACTCTCCACAGCCGAGTAGTTTCTACTGTGTTCCTCCACAAGTAGAACAAACGTTAATTATTGGAAAACGTCGATACCAGGTACAAACCAGGAAAACAGAAACGATGGAGAGGTATTTCACTCTAGATTCATAAAAAGTGTGATCATGGGTCGCGAAGGGGAAACCGTCTTCATGGTTTATACATTCCTGGTACTTGGGACTTGGTGAAAAAAACTATTCTTAATTATTATATTGCACATAGAAATTAGCCGACACTCAAAATCAAAATAGTAGGAAAAAAAAAAATAAGTATAACATTTTTGTTTTCACTGTACTTTACTGCCGGTAGTACTATTTGGAACAAAATTTGCGTGTCCAATCTGTCCGACTGGCCAGTCGGACAGATTGGAATATTTTTGTCCAAACTGTCCGATCATCGGACAAATAGTCGGACAGAATGGAATAAACGTTTTAATACTATGTAAAAATGTTTAATATTACGACTAAAAACATTGAATCCACGGTCATAAAAAATTTAGCAAAAAAAATTAGAACAGAAAAACAAACATTAACAGCAATATTGCGACATATTTATTCACTTTGGCGCCAAAGTGTTTCGTCACCTAACCGCGTCATTGTCTAACCGCAATAATTATTATTCTGGATAAAAAACAACGAAACGTAAGATGGTTAGGTAATTATGATTTTTTAATTTTTATGGTCATACAATTTCTTTTACCTATGGAGAAAGAATATGGAATATAATGACCGATGATCTATAATACCCGTCTTCCTACCTCAACAAAATTAGGGCCTTAATTAATAAATTTTAATTCGATATTATTAACAAAATTAAGGTAATGTCGCTTCATATCCTTACTTTTTTTCTGTTGCAGCTATTTATACCAATATTAATCTGCTACTTACTAGAAAATAACAGTTTTCCTCATAAGGTTACAATACCTACGTTTCCCGTCTAAATAGTGTACTTCCTTCCTTTCCTCATTCTTATTAAATTTTTGGTTTCCTAGCACAATTAGTTTAATTAATTATAATAAACACAAATAGTTTTCAGTGTTAATCTCCACCTATACTGTGAAAGCACAGTCTTCTTACCAATGTTGAAAACCTACGATTTCCGCCCCGTGTCAATCACGCGGGACGTAAGCCCGGTTTCATCTCCTGTGCTCAAATATACCTTCCACGTTTACACCTATTTAAATAATAAAGAGGGCCTCTATATAGGAGCGAGGTGATATTATAGTCTTGCAGTCTTGTGATTTCACACATTTTTTTTACGTGATAACGTCTTATACATCGATGGCATAATTTTGTCCTATGTTTCGTTATCATGTAACAATAGTCACGTGTCGCACTTCCTACGGCTAGAGAGCGACTGAAACGAAGTGTGCGCCGGCGCTCATTTTGTAATCTTTAAAAATGCGCTTCTTCAGTGCCCTTAGTACAAGTTTTGATAGTATTCGAAAACTTTTTTCGTTTTCGTATTGTTCCATACATTGCTGGGCTAAAATGTATTCGAAAACTTTTTCGTATTAGAATGAAGCAATCTATACCGCCGATAACTGCCAAATTTAGTTCCTCCACGTTTCTGATAGAGGCGCTTTACTAAAATGTATGGAACAATACGTAAATGGAAAAAGTTTTCGTAAACTATCAAATTTGGGACTAAGCGTACTGGGCCCGGCCATTCATTTTATTTTGGTCGAAGCCACACCCCTAGTATCATGTAGTTCGGTGGTTTGTACGAACACTCTGGACTGCCATTTAAAAAGTGTGTCAATTTAGGACTGATAAAAATCCGAGACTGCGTTTTCCCATCACTAAAACCGTCCTTCGCCCACATTTAGAAACATCTTTTACATTATAAACTCTGGTCCCTACAATGTTTTGCATGCTAAAACCTGAACCGTTCGTATTGCGCATATTCTGTGTGTTTTGCCTGCGCCTCTTTGCCCCCTTTGAGGCAATGTGGGGTAAAGAGGGGCCTTTACTTTGCCCCGCTATGCCCTTCTTTACACAAGGTGTACATAATCTTCTTCTCTGCATAAATTACAAACGGGGCTTTGTGTGCTCGGCGTAATTATCATGGGTTGAAAAATACGTTTAAACTAATTTCCTGAGGGTAATGTTATGGTTTTGTTTGCATAGGACCAACTGTGGTATCACTGTGACATTGCGAACTTGGACTTACTAACAGTTACCAACTTATCTAACCAAGTTGGTCAAGTGATGAAACTAGACATTTTCTACGGATGGCTGTTAGTTTAGTTGAGAAAAACGATGGTGGATCCCCCGTTCAACTCTCCATTTAAGTTGGTAGCACTTTACGAGGGTTTGTGGGTATAGATCAAATATATGTACATACCTGGCAGCTCAGCACTAAACCTTTGAAGGTAGTCTTTGTAAGGTGGTATGTACCTACTTGAAGGTATTTTGTTGTATGTAATTATGTTGTACTATGGTAGGCATAGTATGTTTTTTTTTAAAGAACATATCTACGTTTTGCCTCAAACTCGCTTGGTGGCTCGCATTATGAACAACTTTTACTATGGGACCAACCCTGAAAACGCGAAAAAATATCAGCTGTTCTATCGAAAACGGTCATTGCCACTCGACAAAATGTATGGAACAGCTGATTTTTTTACGCGATTTCAGGGCTGGTCCCATAGTAAAAGTTGTTCATAATGGTGAGTACAATTACCTTCTTTTGGCGTCGAGACTGTTCCCCTTACACCCTGTATAATAAATATAAAAAATAAAAATATTTATTGAACTCCAAAATTCAGTTACCCTACAAACAGAATGACAAGCTGTAATTTAACAAAGTAAAGGTGAAATTACTCGAACTTGGGTGTTCGTGTCAAGCCCAACATGGAAATATGCCGGAATAATATTAAGAAATCACGGAAAGCACATTTATTTCATTGCGGCGCGTTTAGTATTGTAGAACACGGCATTTAGTCTAGGCATTAGGGATTTAGATGTGCGATGGTATGGCCGATAGCATGTGCGCTGTACAATCTGACGGCACCCGGTTCGATCCTCGGACCGGAATCCTTATTGACCAAGGTAAATAGGGATTAATCTTTATCTATACTAATATTACAAAGAGGAAAGATTTGATTGTTTGTTTGTTTGCATTGAATAGGCTCCGAAACTACTGGACCGATTTGAAAAATTCTTTCACTGTTGGGAAGCTACATTATCCCCGGGTAAAATAGGCTATATTATATTTATTTTTTAAATAGGGATCCTTACTAAAGCTTCAATAATGTAACCCAAGGTGTAAAAAAATAAGATTAACAATTTTAACTTTGCGTGTTTGACAGTTCTAAGACAGGACAACGTCTGTCAGGTCAGCTAGTCTATACTAATATTATAAAGAGGAAAGATTTGATTGTTTGTTTGTTTGTTTGCATTGAATAGGCTCCGAAACTACTGAACCGATTTGAAAAATTCTTTCACTGTTGGGAAGCTACGCTATCCCCGGGTGACATAGGCTATAATATATACCCGTGCGAAGCTGGGGCGGACCGCTAGTATAATATATAGATAGAAACATTGAAGATATGAAGCACTCAGTAATCCGTAAATTATTTCAGAGTTAACCCTTTAAAGCGCAAATATAAACTTAAGGTTTGAGAACCTCTGGTCTAGACTGATTTATTGCCTAGACCAGACCTAAGAGTCTATCTCTAATTAAATAAAGTAAACCACTACAAGTTTATATTACTTTTGGGGACTTATTTTGATTTGATTCTGTACATTGATAGATTTATAGCCCACTTCAGCACATTCACAATTTTGAATAAAAAGTTGCCAAGTACGTGTTGGGCTCGTGCTCTAAGGGTTCCGTACCACCACATAACATACACTGTTATATTGTTATGTGGCTATTCGCCAAAGAACCAGAGTCACCGACGTAGCTGTTAAAATTTGCAAGTTGAAGTGGCAATAGGCAGGCCACATCGCTCGAAGAACCGATAACCGATGGGGAAGAAAGGTTCTTGAGTGGAGACCACGAACCGGAAGACGCAGCGTAAGTAGGTCACTAGGTGGACCGACGACATTGTGAGAGTCGCTGGCATCCAGTGGATGCAGAAGGCAGGCTGTTGTGTTGTGGTTCAGTGTGGAGGTTAAAGGGGGAGGCCTATGTTCAGCAGTGGACGTCTTCTGGCTGATGATGATGATGACATACACTGTTGACTATTAAAGTATGTACTTTAGTAGTTAACAACCTAGTTTAATAATTTAGTAGCCCAACTCACACTTGGCTGTTTTTTTTGAGATTACGCGATGAGTCAGTCAGTTACTGGTATTTAGCTTTTATGTAACAGATACATAAAAGAAAATGTAAAGTAAATATTTAAAGGTTGCGAGCAATAACCTAATACGCAGTTAGTTAAAAAAATATTAATGTTTTCATTATTCCCTTAAGGGTCCTGTATACCCTCTGCAGCTTTCTCTCTCGCATATTTTCACATTATTGAAGATATAAAATCAATGAGTGTGAATTTCCAAAAAGTAACAAAATCATGTCATGGTGTCTATCGTAACATTACAAACAAAGAAATTGTCAATTTGATATATTTTAATTTGACACAGTAAAATGGTTACAAGTGATTTTTATTTCTCGTGTCATTTTATTCCGTCAAATTACAAGATATCGAAGCAAACATTTCTTTGTTTGTAATGTTACGATAGACACCATGACATGATTTTGTTACTTTTTGGAAATTCACACTCATTGATTTTATATCTTTAATAATGTGAAAATGTGCGAGCGAGAGAGCTGCAGAGGGTATACAGGACCCTTAAGAGGCGTATTACAAAATGAACCATTAAATTTTAGGTATTTGTATTTACGAGCATAAATAAATAAATAAATATTAAATATGTAAACCATAACATAAAAATGGCTATTTTATGACAGTAATTTAACGAAATCCATTCTCAAACTTTCCCTCGTAAAGTTTTACGAAAAACCACTTTTGTAAATTGGAGGTAACAAATGGATGTGTTAAGTTTTACAAAAATCTGAAGCCACTATATTCAATAAGAAATACAGATCTATTTAATACAGCAACTGAATTTTCTACAGATCTTATTAGTTGAAAGAAAAATTATACCAAAAATCCAGTTTCCGATGCTTTTTTCGTCAAAAAATGTGATAGAACCCTTAAGTAAAATGTTGTTTTTATATAAGAACTGGAACTGGAAAAGCCCAATAACCCCTTTTAATGGACAATTAGGGCGATTCCGGAGCTCATACCTACCCAATTCCGGAAATTAACGGAATACGCCGATGTTTTTCCGGAAAATTCTTTATTGTTCAAATAGCATTTTTCATCCCATTTAGCTTGTTGCCAATATTGGCGTTTTGAATATATCAGATTTATCCGTTTCGTTTTGAAGTACCTACCTATGGTACAGTAGTAAAACTCAGCGTCACACAGCGGGCAATGGAGAGAGCTATGCTCGGAGTTTCTTTGCGCGATAGAATCCGGAAGGTGGATATTCGCCAAAGAACCAGAGTCACCGACATAGCTGTTAAAATCTGCAAGTTGAAGTGGCAATGGGCAGGCCACATCGCTCGAAGAACCGATAACCGATGGGGAAGAAAGTTTCTTGAGTGGAGACCACGAACCGGAAGACGCAGCGTAGGGAGGCCTTGCACTAGATGGACAGACGACATAGTGAGAGTCGCTGGCATCCAGTGGATGCAAAAGGCAGGCTGTCGTTCAGTGTGGTGGTTAAAGGGGGAGGCCTATGTTCAGCAGTGGACTTCTTCTGGCTGATGATGATGATCCGTTTAGTTTTGAAGTACCTATGGACTGACTTTCGAATAAAATTATAATACCTACTTTATACATTTGACAAAAATTATAATCACAGATGACGACACGGAACGGTGATTCTAAGCCGAAAGGAGGCCATGGTACCATGTTCATCATAACGAACAACTTTTAAAATGGGACCAACCCTGAAATCTCGAAAAATGTGTTAGCTGTTCCATACATTTTGCTAAGCGCGAAAGACAATTTTCTGTGGAACAGTTTTGTTATTAAGGCCCTCTTTTTCGGCTTCTATCAATTTTGGTCAAACTAGTTTAAGTGTCACTACTTCCATGGTTAGCTTAAAATTATAAACATGGTGTCATATCAAAATTTAATGTTTTATCTAGGAACCCCCAAAGAACGAAACACGATTAGGACTTTTCGCTTGATATAAAAAATATATAAAAGTAACACTGATTTGCGCTTTTATCCCTGTTTTTTTATTCATTCAAATACCTATTAATTAAATTATGTCTGCGATATCTTGATGTATATATTTCATAATTATGAAGGAAACCGCAAAATTACAATTTACATCACAGCTATACATTTCGAAAAATATGAGAAAATCCTCAAAAATAGAAGTAACAAAACGACTGTGTGTAAGTGCCATGGTTTTGCTCGCTAAATGCGACTAGCCAAGCCTTATGGTCACCTACAGTAATAAGCGTTGCTTAAAAGTGGGAAAACCTTGCTTTAACCCTTGAGTAACACATCGTTTTATTTGACCTCACTTTTCTCCATCGATTCATTTAACCCTTGGATATCCTTGCCATCGATTCATTTGACCCTTCCCGCGAAAACTCCCATCTACTCAGTTGCAATAAAATTACGGTTTCCCAATAATTTGTAACAGTATCCGTTAAAAGCCATCTACAATACATCGCTAAAAGGGTTCTAAAGCTGCGACTAGACTGGTTACACTTTTTTTGAGCTGTGCTGTCCGAGCGAAGTGAGGTAACAGACGAAACGCACCTGGGCCCCGATTCTACTGAAGAAATGGTTTTTAAATTGTAATTGTATCAATTTTTTTTTTTAATAATTGCTTAATTTTTTTTTTTTATACTAAGTTATAATATTAGGTAGTGGTATTTTTCTAGTATACAAAAATTTTAAAATGTCAGTTTTGAGGCAATTATTTAAAAAATTCAATTGAAACAATTACAATTTAAAAATCATTTCTTTAGTAGAATCGGGGCCCTGGTTGACAGAAAATGTTCTCTTTCCCTCCCGTTGTTTGAACAGTGGTCCGTCAACCAGTTACGTCTCGTCTGTTAGCACTATTAGGGTCTACTGGTCAAATAGACGTTTAAACAAATTTATGTTTGTACTAGATGCGCCCCGCTTTTTTACCCGCGTGGTGATGAAGATGATGATGAAAAGTAGCCTAAGTGTTCTTCCAAGGCATAAGCTATCTACATTCTAAATTTCATCCAAATCCGTCTAGCCATTTCAGCGTGAATTAGTAACAAACATACACACACACACACACACACACACACACACACACACACTCACAAACTTTCGCATTTATAATATTTGTGTGATAGTGTGATTAGCGGGATGTGATTATAGTGTGATATTATATAGACGATAACTTAAGTACCGTTCATTCGATCTTCATGAAATTTTGTAGGCAAGTAGTTTAAGTAAATATAATTTTTAGGTTCGTATATGAGAGTTAATCGGATGCAGTGTTGTAAATATAGGATCATATTAACGGCCGGCTATCCGAGTCGCGTAGGCAACAAAACGCTCCCTCAGCCAACCTTCCCCGCCAACTTATAGCTACGATGTATATTGCCACGCTAGAGTCAGGACGCCCGCGGGGGGAGTGCAACTACAAAAACGAGCATAGGTCCGACCTCGATGACGCCTGGCGCGGCACTGAACGCGGCGCGCGCAAATTCTTGGGACCTTTTTACGCTTTTAATTTTACTAAAAAACGAAACTATTCACTATCAAAATTCTATCCAAATAAAAAAAATGCTGAATAAAATTGCCTTTCAGTACATGCAATTACCAGGTTTTTACGAGCTTTCATTAGAGCATAAAACGAAGAAAATAAACTGAATCGACTTTGTTTCAGATTTTTTTTGATCGACACAAACGATAACAAAAGTTTTAAAATACCGTTAGTTAAAGGAAGGAGTTCCTAATGAATCCGAAATGAACTTATTTTGTACAAATAATGTCAGTATGGCTGAAGTGATGATTGTCAGTTGATTATCGTAGCTGTTAACAGGTTAACAATCATATTTTTCAATCAAGGCCACGTTAGGTAGGAAAAATATAGAGCTTGTCGGGTGTGCCTTAGTGTAGATGAAGTAAAGATGTTAACCGATGATGCGGTCTACGATGGAGCACGCTTACCTAAAAGAAACCGATTCACTCGTGATTTGAAGACACCCAGATTGTAACTATCGTGATTTCATTTATCACTTTCCAACATAAGATATGAAAAGTGGCACTTTCAATTCAGGTTTCAGCGGTGATATATGAACCTTTTTGTATGGTCGCAACACAGCGCAAATTCTATTGCGATCTCACCTTTACAATACCTAGAGAGGTTGACTCAAGTGATGCTCACCACTCATGCCCAATATCAGCCCTGTATAATATACCTACTTGTGTGATATCACTTGTGTATTGGGTATCAAAGGACCCATTTATCCTGTGAAAGGAGATTTTCTGGGACATTTGTGGTTCTCCCTCGGGAGTTTACTTTATCGTCCTTAAATATATTGGCTTATGAGCTAACCATTGGCCATTTATTGAGGTGTCATCTATTTTCTATTGTTGTGTTGTTTTTAACCTCTGAAGTCTTATCATCATCATCAACCAGAGAAAACACTATTAAAGACATTTCGCTCGATAGAAAAAAAAAGTAAAACTGATTTGAGCTTTTCTCCCTGTTTTTTATTTTATTTTTATTGTTGTCTAATACCTATTTATTTACTAAATGATATCTACGATAAACATACTTAATAAACAGATTTCATAATTATGGACGGAACCGTAAAGGTAATATTACATTACAGCTAATTAATAGCTTTTTGAAAAATGTGATAAAAATCTCAAATTTTTTAGTAGCTAAACGCACGTCTAATGTATGTACGCACCTTGGTTTTGGTCCACTGAACAATATATATTATTAGGTAAGCCTTATGTTATGGTCATTTGTGCTTTTGCTTAAAAGTGGAAAAACCTCGCCTTAAGTACCTCCGTTAATCTCCAAACAAATACACAAACATACATAAACACGCCTATCCATTTCCCATCTTCGTTCGGTCAATTATAATGTCTATGAATATCTAATAGGTGCCTAACGAGCTAGCCGCTATCCATTAAGCCCGTGGGTAGAGATGGTAGAGCTATTCGAATAGAAATTCTACTCTCATAAACATCGATGGTAAAACCGCGACGCAATCAGATCAAACAGTTCTTCAGAACACTCCTCGTTGTAAATGCGATAAAAGATACAAAGAGACCCAACGTCTCTGCGCATGCTGAGCGGCTCTAGGTGTTCAGTGAGCTTGGGATCGTCGACAATTCTTTTCTTTTATGATACAGGGTTATCCGTGTAACAGTACCTACAGTTGCTGAAAGAATGCACTTGACACAACTGTCAGGCGTAGCTGTCTCACAGTTAGTCCCATGGTTGATATTCCGAGAACCCGTACAAAGCGCTATGATTCCACATTTATTGTGCGAACTGCTAGTCTGTGGAATTCGCTGCCTGAATGGGTTTTCCCCGTTAGTTACAATCTGGGTGTCTTCAAGTCGAGAGTGAATCGGTTTCTTCTAGGCAAGCGTGCTCCATCGTAGACCGCATCGTCGCTTAACATCAGGCGAGATGGCGGCCAAGCGCAAGCCTATCTACTACAAAAAAAAAAGTTGTTCATAATGATAAGTAAAACGAACCCCTTCCGGCTTATTTTTTTTTTTTGTTAACCTATACTGTCCCTCCTATAGTCCTATACTCCTGGGCAAAGGTCTCCCCCATTTCTTTCCAGACAGTGCGATCACCCGCCAGACTTGACCACTGTACCGAAAACGTGTCAAGGTCAACGCGCCAGCGTTTTCTAGGCCTGTCTTGGCTCCTTCGTCCGTTTTCAGGCATCCACTGTGTGATCATCTGGGTCCATCTATCAGGGTGCATCCTGGCCACGTGTCCCGCCCAACCCCACTTTAATTTGGCAGCTTTGATGCCAACATGAGCGATTCCCGTAATTGAGCGAAGCGTCGTGTTTCGGACTCGGTCTGTCCTTTTGATTCTTAGGACGCTGCGCTCAACATACCTTAAGGTAAGGTATAAGGTGGTTCGTTGCACAAATGGCAGGAAATTCAAATTTCAAACAGTTTTCTTGTCCTTGTAGCTAGGCCGGGTAATTATTTTAAACAACTATGATGTTTGCGCAGATTGATTATTATTCTTTACAAAATCATGTAAAGCTATTTATCTCTAATGCCCATTATTACTTACATTTGTGAATAAACACATTTTTGCTGTTTCAAACGGTTTATTCACAAATGTAAGTAATATGGTGCGTTACTATTAAATAATTGTACACTATAATGTAAAGAACAGCCAAAATTTTGCGCAAACACTTTGTTATTTAAAAATAATTACCTGCCCTGGCTACTAGGACCAGAAAACTGTTTAAAATTTAAATTTCCCGCCATAGGTAAATCGAACCACCTTACCATACCCTTTTTTTATAACCCTGTATATAAGCTTGAATGCAATTTTATTTGAGAAATTGCCCGCGATCACACTTAGGTAGAGACCATTATCGTTATTGAAAGGTTAAACAGATTACTTATCCTTGAGATTAATTTCCATCATAGAAGTAATATTTTATGGCTAAAATATGTTAACTGCAGGCTTAGAGGTTCTAAAGTCATTTGCTGTTTGATTTATCAGTCATAATCATAGGGGTTAGTCTGTGGGTTAGGTCATCAAGTAATATGATACGTTGGAGTGTACATATATGTGATTAATATATCATAGATATTTAATTATGCTCGGTCCTAGCACTACGTCCGGTCCTAGTGACTACGTAACATAAATTAGGTCCTATTAGTTACCCCACAATGTATTTTTAGGTGTTTTGTTCATGTTTTTCGGTAAATTTCTGTTGTTTTCTATGTAAATTGTTATTATTCTAACGCAAATTTTTAGTTTTAGTAATTTACAGGCATAGTTACACAACTATTTGCATAATTTAATTTTGTAAGTTAGGTTCGTAGTTTAAGGAATTGTGCATCCTAAATTTATCATTATATTGTAAAAAATTATGTGAGCGTGTTGCACAAGGCTGTTTACAAACTAATAAAAAAAAATAGCATATAAAAGTATTTGCTCTAACAGCTGCAAGACAATGTTTTTATTCAGATTTTTACTATGTTGTATTGTAAAAACATTTTATTTAAATATTTCACTGAATTATATCGAGTACCTATTTTTATGCTGTAAGTGGCAAACAAGCAAACAGGTTGCCCGGTGGTAAGCAGTCATCGTCGCCTATGGATACTTGTAACACCAGCAGCATCACAACTATGTTGCTAACCCTTTGAGAATCTATTATTTCGCCTTTGGAAAAACCCCACAGAAAAGTAAATAGAACGGAAATCTGAAGGAAAATCTGTTACCAAGTATTATTAATGAACCTTGATTGAACGTTCTTATTTAGATCAACGCGTCGAACTCCGCGTCACAGTTGCTCACTGATTTCGAATGACTGACGTTTCATTTAAAATATGGGTGAAACAGGCTACAACAGTTTTTTTAACAAAAATGCCTTGACAGCCGTTCTAATTATAATTAAAAAACTGTGGAAAACCAATTCCACATTTTGCAGCTGTGAGGCAAGAAAAATCGCGTGAATCGAACAGTGTGCGATTTCCACTGATCTATGATATATATATAATTATGTGGATGAGCCTTCAGGCGGTGGCGGCTAGTACGATGGTAAAACCGCGACGCCGGCATCAGATCAAACAGTTCTTCAGAACACTCCCCTATGTAAATACGATAAAAGATACACAGAGACCCAACGTCTCTGCGCATGTTGAGCGGTTCTAGGTGTTCGGTGAGTTTGGGATCATCAACCTGCTACAGTTTTAACTCCTTGTGTCAGTTCTTGGTTCAAACTAGGCTTCTCAGTCTTGAGCATCGGCGTAAATTTGCTATATAGTCTATCGGTTTTTTATTGGATACATTTCGGAGAGTGTGCATTAGATCTGCATGATTTAAATTTCCTCCTGCCCATTTTTCTATCGGACTGCCAGAGTGGGCACGATAAAACGACATAGTTTTATGGTTGATATTCCGAAAACCCGTACGAAGTGATACCACATTTATTGTGCAAACTGCTAGTTTGTGGAATTCACTGTCTGAATGGGTGTTCCCTGTTAGTTACAATCTGGGTGTCTTCAAGCCGAGAGTGAATCGGTTTCTTCAAGGCAAGCTTGCTTCATCTTAGACCGCATTGTCACTTAACATCAGGCGAGATAGCGGCCAAGCTCAAGCCTCATCATCATCATCATTATCAGCCAGAAGACGTCCACTGCTGAACATAGGCCTCCCCCTTTAACCTCCACACTGAACGACAGCCTGCCTCAAGCCTATCTATTACAAAAAAAAAACGTACGTCAAAAAACCTAGCAAAAGTAACAACTTCATCAAAACTCGTGTGAGAAAACATAACATAAGTATATAAGCCGTTTAGTAATAAATAGTTCTAGCGAAAGTGGTCACAATTTGTGGTTTTCGTTCAGCTTTTTACAATATTATTACAGCTGTTAGAGCAAATGAATGGGTTTAGGGGCATATCGTCTGGATTGCAAGAAGTTTGCGTAAGCGAAATGACTCAATTGCAAAATGACTGTGTTGGCAAAACATCTTAGTTGCAAAAAGTCTGAAATGCAGAATGGTTATGGCCATAGAATACATTATTAGTACAAGTACTATAGCTTCGTCCACATAGTAAAAAAAAACACGTAGACACACGTGTACAGCTTAAACGTATAACCTTTGTTTGCGTCAGGGGTTAAATTTATTTGTCCACCCTGTACGTAAAAATAAATTAGACGCTGACTGCATATTCCTTTTTCTATGGTAGGTACTCACTTTAATCGAATATAGTTTTGATTTGACATATACTCGAGCTAGTACCGAAAAACGTAAACCAAAAACCGAAGGGGCGAGGTAAACACGTATTGCACACACTGACGTATCCTTAAGTTCTTCAAACGCACACTTCAATATTGACCGGCATACAACTGCAAACGAGATCAAACGACCAAAGAGTTTTAACTGTAAGTTAAGATTTAAACACTTCAAACAAATATTTGACATATATAATATATATAATACACATATAAACAATTTTTTTTCTGAGTCTACCTATAGTCAATGTTATAGAAAAATGTGTGAATTCCTTTGCTTTAGTGACCCATTTGTGCAAACAACTCTGTTATTCCTTATTTCACAGTGCACGGCTTCCTTCACGGTACACGCGTCTTGACATAACATCTTACTCTTGTTTACTTATGATGTTCAGGGTTAACATTTCAAAAGCAACCTTTTGCTTTTGTTATTTGAACCGAGATTCGGTTTACTTTAACATGAAAGGAAGCTTATTTTTAATTTATTTTTTTGCTAATGATTGCTATTATATATGCTATTAATTGATATGCTATTAATTGAATCTTAAATAAACCGTTCAAGTGCGAGTCGAGCTCGCGCACTGAGGGTTCCGTACCAACACAAAATACAATGATTATCAATTTAAAAAAACCGACTTCAAAATTAGTAAAATATGGCATCTCGATTCGGTGAAATGGTTCGGTGAAACAGGAAGTCATCCAGAAAAAAAATCATGTCACATGAATTTGTGTTTGAGTTTAAACATTGGTTCAAAAATTGATAGAATAAAATTTCCTCGATCAAAAAAAAAAACAAACAAAGTCGATTTAGTTTATTTTTTTCGTTTTATGGTTTAATGAAAGCTCGTAACAACCTAGAAATTGCATGTACTGAAAGGCAATCCTATTAAAAAAAATCATTGGGTATATTTTTGATAGTGAATAGTTTCGTTTTTTATTGAAATTAAAAGCGTAAAAAGGTCGCGAGAATTTGCGCACGCCGCGCTCAGTCCCGCGCCAGGCGTCATCGAGGTCGGACCTATGATCGTTTTTGTCGTTGCACTCCCCCCGTGGGCCTCGTGACTCTTGCGCGGCAAAATACATCGTCGCTCTAACTTTGCGGGGGCTGAGGGAGCGTTTTGTTGCCTACGCGACTCGGATAACAGGCCGTTAATACAATAAACCAAGCCTTATGGTCATCTGTAGTATTAAGCGTTGCTTAAAAGTGGTACAACCTCGCCTTAAGTAGAAATGAAATAAGTTCAATTTTATTATTGAAAAAAAAATTATTATTAATAATAAATAATATATTATTTTAATATTATTATTTTTTATTACTGATTATATAATTATTTTTTTAAGTTAATTTTTTTTGTCCACAGGCACTCGGCGGTGGACGTCACTAATGGCGCATCCGCATCTCGATGGCAAAACGACACAGATACGCATAGGTAAGTGTGGATACACCGTTATTTTATTTTTCTTTAGGTACAAAAGAGCTTCGACCAAAATAAAATGAATGTACGGGGCCAAAACCATCGAACTTGCTCAGTAAAACCGAGACAGAACCGTTGGAAATATACGGGGTGTAAGGGGAACACTCTCGAAGCCAAAAGAAGTTAATTGTACTCATCATTATGAACAACTTTTACTATGAGACCAGCCCTGAAATCTGCACTTGTTCTGGGCCCGTCCATTCATGTTATTTTGGTTGAAGCAAAAGAGTTGGAAATTAAGTTGTTGCTTCGAATGTGAAAATTACTACATCAAAACTCGCGTGACATTCACATTTTTTTTTTTTTTTTTTTAATATTAAATCTTTATTTCTAAAAGCTGTGTAATCTTAAATTAATTTTAATACAAACTACTAAGACTTAATAATAAAAAGTAAGAAATTTCCAAAAAAAATAAAAATATTTAAGTTGTCGACTTTAACAAGGGCCCCACACTAGGCTCATGGCCCGTATTGTGGCGGCCAAGTGACGATGTACTCAAATAATTTTTTTTAAGTGGAGGCATCCAATATTTTTTACATACATTTTACATACATTAGGTATTAAGTTAGAACTGAATGGGTGCTGAATTCGATGCCTGAATGGGTGGTCCCCAAAAGTTACAATCTGGGTGTGTTCAAATCGAGAGTGAATCGAATCGTAGACCACATCATTGCTTAACATCAGGCGAGTTGGCGGCCAAGCGCAAGCCTATTTATAAAAAATATATTAAAAAAAACGGCTTTATTATGTTTATCGTCCAGGGCCGTCTCGCACTTGGCCGGTTTGTTCTAAACTAGATTACTGAGTAACCTACTCATAAAATTGTATTCTAGAAAGTCCCACTAGCCATCTAACTCCGCAAACTAATCCCGTGAGTGGTTCCGCCTATATCGTGTCGATCATGTCTTCCTACAATATTTTCTAGAACTCTTTGCAACCATGTCAAAGTATACAAACATACTTCATTTTACTATAGGTAGGTACAGTGGCCAGCAAAAATATGTATTTATTTCATAATTTTTAAAATAATATCGTAGCACTAAATTTCTGATAAATGCAGCATAAACTAAAAAGTTATGCAATCATCAATTTGTGGAATGATTAATTGACTATGTAAACATAATTATTTTATTATGGCAGGCTATTATCGCTTGGCTAATAATATTTTTTGATGATTTATCTTTTTTATCGAATATGTAAGCATAAAAATTCAAAAAATAACAATCTTAACGGCCTCTTATAGCAATTTTGACGGTTTTAAATATATATTTTTTTCAGTTAAATTACAATATTTGAGCTGGAAACAAATACATGTCACAGATACATCTGTGTTTGAGTTTATTATTTGGTTCAAAACACGATAGAATAAACTTTCCTCAATAAAAAAAATCTGTAACAAAGTCGATTCAGTTTTTTTTGTTCGTTTTATGCTCTAATGAAAGCTCGTAACAACCTGGAAATTACATGTACTGAAAGGCAATTTTATTGAAAAAAAATTTGTTGGATAGAATTTAGATAATGAATAGTTTCATTTTTAGTGAAATTAAAAGCGTAACAAGGGTGCGAGAATTTGTGCGCATCGCGTTCAGTACCGCGCCAGGCGTCATCGAGGTCGGACCTATATCATGTTCGTTTTTGTCGTTGCACTCCCTCCGCGGGCGTCCTGCCTCCTGGGTGGCAAAATACATCGTCGCTATAACTTGGCGGGGGCTGAGGGAGTAATCTTTCAGAGCGCCTGGTTAATGCGACGCGTGACCAAAATGTTGGCGTGTTTCTGGCTCAACGCATAATAAGTATTGCCATTCAGCGTGGTAATGCCGCCAGCATGCTAGGTACGCTGCCAACTGATAGTGGGCTTGAGCATTTTAATTGTATTTGTAGTGTTAGTATTAGCTTGTATTTTGTTTAGTTAATAAAGGCACTTTCAGTTTTTAGCAAACTTTTTTCGGTACTAGCTCGAGTATAAAGGCAAATCCAAACTATATTGATCAAAGAATTCTTCACATAACTCTAGCTAAATGCCAAAGAGCCAAAGCCATCAACAAAATTCAAACTAGATACATCAATCACCATATTGTTATGAAGATCTTATCTAATATAAAACTTCATAACTCAATTTATACGGTTTTGGCGAACGCATTTTAAATAACGATGTTATTTTTGTTGGTAAAGTTTGAGACAAGGAGGAAAGTTTGGTATGTGTACGGAATTCAGCTTAATCATTACCGGCTTTCCTGTTTATGTTTATGTGAAATCTTTAGAAGTTAAAATATAATATATTTTTAGGTAAACCTTGAATAATGTACACTGGAGCGAGGGGCTTTATTAACTAATCAAAATACAAACTAATACTAACACTACAAATACAGTTAGACTCCCTATAGACCGTTGAAGGTCTCAAGACAATCCAAATGATCAAGCCCACTACCAGTTGGCAGCGTACCCAGTATGCTGGCGGCATTACCACGCTGAATGGCAACGCTTATGCGTTGAGCAAGAAACATGCCAGCATTTTGGTCACGGGCGCTCTGAAAGATTTTTGAAAATGAGTTAAGCTCCCGGTCCCCAAGGGCCCTATGTCTCGACCCCAAACGCCTCAAATATGTAACCACTGCCGAAGTTAGCCTATTTGCGCCACTTGTGCTGCTCTGCCGAATTGGCAGCTGCACCAGCCCTACCTTGTGTCTCAGGAAGATGTGACGGCGCCAAAGTATCGACACAAGTTGCGTCCCACTTTTTTTTAATGCCATAGGTGGCAAACAAGCAGACGAGCTGCCTGATGGTAAGCAGTCACCGTCACCTATGGATACTTGTAACACCAGAGAAAGAGAAAACTTTATCTTTCTTTCCCGTTGGTTGGACGGTGGTTCGTCAACCAAGTCCGTCTCGTCTGTTAGCTACTTTTGACCGCAGGTTGTTGCGTTCCATTATTTTATTCTAGCTCTTACTTCAATCGCTCTATATTTTATTGGTAATTAGCTGTTGTTAGTCTTTCATATATGTACTTGCAAATCTCTCTTAGTTCGACTCTTTCACAAAGTTTTTTCTTAGCAAACTTTTACAAATGATTGATACTACACCCCTAAGGAATCTAAGCCGGCCAAATTTCAGCGTCGTAAGTAGGTTTCGAGATTTTGTGGTGGGCCAGTCAGTGGTATTGAGCTTTTATATAGATATACTTGTAAATCTTATTCAATATAATCTATATCTAGGTCCGCCAGGGGGCGTCGAATCGTGAACAGTGATTTACGTTGAGCCCGCGAATAAAAATCATTTTTAATTATTTAATGTATAGTTTGCGATGTTTACTGCCGATTTCTAGTGACTATTAGTGATAATTGAACAGTGATAAGTGTTATCCAAGGACAATAGCCATTTTCAGCTCGGTTATTTTGAATTTTCACAACTGACCAGTACGAAATTTTTGAATTTGAATCGCGCCAAAATCTAAAGCATACAGTTTTCGATGTTTAGTGCCGATTACTACCGATTATTAGTGATCATTTGTGATAAATGAACGGTATTCAGTGTTATCCATGGTCAAAAACTATTTTAAGCTCAGTTATTTTAAATTTTCACAGCTGACCAGTACGAAAATTTTGAATTTAAATCGCGCCGATATCTATGACATTTAAAAGTGGAGTGAACAGTTCAAACTAAAAACGGTGATATTGGTTGTATGATAGTGTTAAAGCCTATTTTAAGGACAATGCAGACAAAGTTTAGTAAATATGTTTTACTATTTCAAATTGTGAAAATACGACAAACTTCGTTAAGTGCCATCTAGCGCAACTCTTTTGTACAATTTTCTCGTTCGTCGAACTTTGAACCCTGATCCTGTGTGTTGTGAGTGGTTTGTTTCAAAACAAAAAACTTTGAACCCTGACCCTGTGTGTGTTGTAAATGGTTTATCACTAAACAAAAAGATGGCACCACCATGCTCAAAAATGGACGCAACTACGTTTTGGAGTACCTAATCCACTGCTTTGTTTACCCATCTAATGGAATGTTATAATAATTACTAATCTCATATTTACCTAGTTATGTCCTATAAAATGGCGTTCTCAACGAATTTAACTTTTGCACATACTGCTATCAATTTGGATTGCGCAGGGTGCCCTAACAAAATAACAAATAGACAATACATGGTATGCTCGGCCTGTCAATGTACCTACGACCTCATCTGTGCAAATGTATCCCTGACCCGATTTCAAATTATGGACAAAGTTAAGAAAATCGCATGGAGATGTACACCTTGCTACTCAAAAAAACCAAAAGGAGACAATACAAATACACCTGTTGGTAGTCAAAATAACATCCAAAGTTTTGAACTAAATGACAGCCCACACAGTAATGTTACTTTAAGAAACCCGAATGCATTACGCCGGCGGTTATCCCTAGGGAACCTCTCCTTATCGAGCGACACGATCGGCGAGAGTTTTGAAGATGCGACCGTCTGTTCTAATGACGTTTTAGAAAAATCGCAACAAGACAAAAATTACTTAAAAGATGAGGTCGAAGAATTAACCGTTCACTTGATTAAGGCGAAGGCGGAAATTAATAAACTGTTATCGGAAAACTCAGAACTAAAACTTACCATTGAAAAACTAAATAAAGAGAAGGAACACGATAAAGGAGCACGACCAACTCCCAGCGTGTCGTCACCAAATCGGGCTCAAAATATATCGAAAATTCTGTCACGAGCCAGCTGCGACAATATAGTCCCAAAAGAAGAAAAATCAAAAAATCCACTGACTAAACTAAGTCATAGTAAAGACTTAAAAGCTCCTACTCAAGGTATCAAGAAACCTACTTTGCCATCAGGACGAGAATCTAACAAACCACTAACATCTCGCCAAACAAACAATGACTGTAGTGCGAGACTCAACATAAAATCACTTGAAATTTCAAACACCACTACCTCTTCTAGGAAGCCTAAAATCACCGTGATCGGTGACCAAACGTGTACAGAGTTAGCGCCACTGTTGATCACACTGAGGTCTAAGCACATAAATGCAAAAGAATATGATGTCTGCAATTACTCGTATCCTGATGCGCCATCGGACTACATATTACGAAACTTCAAACTAACTGATGAAAATTCTCACGAAGACGATTGGATAATACTATCTCTAGGCTCAAATGATGTAAACCCCACTCGAATCTTTAACGAACTATCTGCATTCTTGCAAAGATTCACGAAGCAAAAAATTGTGATAACAGGCATTGTATTTAACCGTTGCTTAGATGAGGGAAAACTTAACCAAAAGTTAAAAAACATTGTCAATAGCTTCGACAACTGCGAGTTCCTACCAGTTCCAAACCACTCAATTAGGAGGTCACCTCCAAGAAATGGGAGGCATTTATATAAAGCTCTCAACCACTATATCAACACGAGTGATTATAAGACGTGCTACCTGGGGCATAATATCACAAAAATGATAAAATCAAAACCAGTCTCTCATTTAAAACCGGGCACAATACCCTATTACTTCGATAAAATTAAAAAAGCCCAAACTGCCAAAACATATGAAACCACTCTTCTCATGACTCTTGACAAACATGTAGAGTCTCCCAATCCCGGAACAATACCGTTCTATTTTAAAAAAAGAATAGCACCGACCCACGACCAGACTACAAACAACACCAACCCAAAAACTAGCACTCCCGATTCTTCCCAGTTTTTTCGAGTCTAAACAAAATAAATCCGAGTACCTAAATATTCTTCATTTAAATGTTCGTGGCATGAAGAAAAAAACCGAACAACTAGAATTATTATTAGAAGAGAAGCAAAATATTGATATCTGTTGTTTTAGTGAAACATTTTTAAGAAATCATCAATTAGAAGCAACCAAACTTGACGGGTACCAAAACGCGGCACATTTTTGTAGAAAAAAAGTTAAACAGGGAGGTGTTTGTGTTTATGTGAAACATTCCATCACTTTCAAGAAATTAAATTGGATTGAAGATATGGCTATAGAGCGTCACTTTGAGTGCTGTGGAATAGCAATACCAGACCTAAAATATATCGTTGTTTGCATGTACAGATCTCCCAAAGGCAACTTTAAACTTTTTACTGAAAATTTCGAATTATTACTCCATAAATTAACCTTGCGATTTGGATGTAACAAGAACAAAGTAATAATATGTGGAGATTTTAATATTAACTTACTCCAAGAATCGAAACAAAAAGATAAGTTTTTAAATACATTAAAAATGTTTGACGTGCATCCCGCTGTGTCCGATGCCACTAGAATCACACAGAAGACTCGAACTTGCATAGACAATATCCTAACAAACGTAAAACGTTATAAAACAGAAATATTAAACAGGGATATATCTGATCACACAGCACAGATAATAAGTATCTTTGCTAACTTAAGTTTCCGAGAAAAATACTGGTTCATATACAAGAGAAGGGTTGATGCAAACATTAGTATTTTTCAAAAATACTTGTCGCAAATCAACTTTTCAAATGTATACACTTTTGATAACCCTAACCAAGCGTATACTGAATTTATAGACCTGTACAGTCTAATATTTAATTTGAGTATTCCTGTAGAAAAAGTAAAAATAACATATAAAAAAAGTGCAAACTGGAAAACAAAAGGAATAAAGATTTCTAGTAAAAACAAAAGACAGATCTTTCTAAAATGGCAACAAAACAAAAACGAGGTTAATGACAACTTGTATAAGAAATACTCAAAAACATTTAAGAAAATAATACGTATATCTAGGAAAACTGCTAACGTAAAATATATAACAAGGAGTACCAATAAAAATAAGGCCACTTGGGGTATTATAAAAAATCACACCTCTGAAACAAATCACATCAAGACAACGATAGAAAGCATTAAATCAGGTAACGAAGAAATAGTTGAACCATCTAAAATAGCTTCGTCTATGAACAATTACTTCATAAAACGTAACGAAACAAACCAGACAGGCAATTCTTCCCAACATAAGCCTATCAAAACAAATCCAAAAAGCATTTTTATTAGCCCAGTAACCTGCAATGAAATAAGAAATATAGTAAAATCATTAAAAAGTAAAAAAACCGCTGGTTACGATGGCATTTCCGTACAAGTCATTAAAGAAACCATAGAATTTATAATAATGCCCCTGACATACATAATTAATATCTCGATTGAAACTGGTCAGTTCCCAGACGGTCTAAAACCAGCATTAATCAAACCTTTACATAAAAAAGGTTCAAAATCAGAGATGGGCAACTACAGACCAATTGCCATATTACCGAGCTTTTCAAAAGTTTTTGAAAAAGTACTTTATAACAGGTTTACTTCATTCTTTGAATCCAACAACATTCTCAACGAAAATCAGTTCGGTTTTCGTAAAGAGAGAAAAACTACTCACGCCATCTTCAAGATGCTAAAACAGGCTTGGGAAGAGATCAATAACAAAAAGACTGGTATTGCTCTCTTTTTAGACATGTCGATGGCATTCGATTGTGTCGAACACGAAGTTTTACTAACAAAACTAGAAGCTATGGGTATACGCGGTACACCATTAACTTTGTTGGAGTCATACCTAAAAAATAGATCACAGGCTACAGTTATAGAAGTATATAATAAGGACACAAAAACGGTAGAACGAGAACAATCAGCATTCCAAGATATAAATATAGGTGTTCCACAAGGTAGTATCTTTGGGCCTATTCTATTCAATTCTTACATCAACGAATTACCGCTTATCACAAAACATCTCTGCGTCATGTTTGCTGATGATGCTACTATATTTATACCCCAGAAAAATCTAAGTAAAACTGATTTTGAAATTGAAGTTAACAAAACATTAAAACAATTCACAGACTGGCTAAAATGCATAAACCTAAAGGTTAATATTAGTAAAACCAATATACTGCAATTTACTAACTATAAAACCACTCCTCTAAACCTCGACATTACAAATAACGGAAACAAAGTTAATGAAATTAGTGTAACAAATTTCCTAGGAGTCACTTTAGATAAAAACTTAAACTGGAAAGCGCATATAAATAAAATAAATAATAAAATCACAAAATACGTCTACGCTCTATCGGTTCTTAGCAGTATCGCATCAAAATCAGTAGCAATAAGTGCATACTATGGATATGTGTTTCCTCATCTAAGCTATGGTATTATATTTTGGGGGGATTCAGTAGAGGTTGAGTCCACATTTATATTACAAAAACAATGTTTACGGAGCATATACAAATTGAAACCTACTGATACTCTACGTAATATATTTATAGTTAATAAATTTTTAACCCTGACCTGTTTATATATATTAGAGCTGTGTTTGTTTGTAAAGAGTAATGAGGAAACTTATTTCAACGCTAAGTCGAGTCGAATTGATAACCTACGTACAAAATATCGATACAATATGCGTATTCCTCAAATAAATAACGCCATGTACTACAAAAGTACATTCATAAATGCTATACATGTGTATAATAATCTGCCTATTGAGTTAAAAACTCTAAATGGCTTTAAATTTAAGTCGAGTTTAAAAAACTGGCTCTTATCTAAAGCATATTACAACATGAGAGAATACTTTGAGATATAAATAATAATTATAATTATGCCTAGTTATTAACACTGTTTATTACCTAAAATTTAATATAATTATTACATTGATATTGTTACCTAGTCCCCGTGGTCGATTGTTGCGCTTATAGTAATAAAATTGTAGTTAATATTTTATGTAGTATTTCAATAATATGTGTTTCTAATAATTCTATTGTATGTTCTATATGAACACAACTGTTGTGACTAATTACCTTATAAGCCTAAGACCTTTGTACACAGTTGAACAATAAAGTATTATTCTATTCTATTCTATTAACTCCCCTTTAGAAGTACCCCATGTTGTAGCTTCTCGGAAACACCGCGGAAGGTAGCTCATTCCACATTTTGCAGGTTAAACTGTGTAGATAGGTATTTACCTACGTTAAAGTCATATGATTATTTACGGGATATTGTTGAATGAGCTCCCGATATTTCGGCGCAGTTACATGCACCATGTTCACGGGAAGAATGAAGAATGCGGGTGGTTGGTCGAACAGTTAAAAAGTTAGGTGCAGATATAACGATCTACCCTCTTTCAAGATTCCCTTTCAGCATCCAGGGGTGTACAAAATTAACTGCAGCTGCGGAAGTTCGTACATAGGACAGACGAAGCGAACTGTTTCATGCCGCATCAAGGAACAATAACAATGAGAGCCATAAATCTGCCATAGCTGAGCATCTGCTGGACGCCGGTCCTAACCACTGGATTGAATTTCACAACCCTGAAATCCTGTCCACCGTACGCCATTACATACCAAGGCTAGTAAAGGAAACTATTGAGATCTCGAAATGCCAAAATTTCAATCGAGGTGATGGTTTTCAACTCGCCAGTGCGTAGAATCCAGTATTAGGATGCCTTAAAAATAAAAATAAAATTTCGCATTCAAAATGTGTTCAAAATACTAAACGCAGTGACAAAGTGAGTGTGTTTTGTCGGGACTTGGATCGAGTTCGAGTTCCAGTGATAACCGTAGCAAAAGACTAAGAAAGAGGGTAGATCGTTATGTCTGCACCTAACTTTTTAACTGTTCGACCAACCACCCGCATTCTTCAGTCTTCCCGTGATCATGGTGCATGTAACTGCGCCGAAATATTGGGAGCTCATTCCACAACCTTACCACGGTAAATATCCCGTAAATAATTATATAACTTTAGTGATCAACCGTGATAGTTTAAAACAGTGTTTTACCTACGTTGTTTTGATGCAATGATATTGACGTATAAGGACATGTCGAATGATAGATAGATATAAATTCTTTATTGTGTACACCAGAAATAAAAATTACAAACGGATAGAAAACACTTACGAGCTAGTGCCACAACTTTTTTTTTACATCGGCTAGTCTAACATTTGACCGCGATCTCACCTGATGTAAAGCGATGATGCGGTCGAAGATGGAGCACGTTTGCTGAGTAATAACTTATTAACCCTAGACTTGAACACTCCAAGATTGTAATGCTGCGGAAACACAGACAGGGGCAAGGCGTTCCATTGATTTGCTGTTCTAATTAAAAAAGAGGAGTCAAAACGCTTGGTGCGAATAATGAAGTGGCGGCCTTATCGCTAAAAGCGATCTCTTCCAGGCAACCATTGGTTTTCGTATGGCGCAATATGAAAAGTTGTAAGGCACACCACGTCAGTTACCTTTCCAATAAAGATGACAAACATATTACAGGGTGAGGTGTTTAGTGTTTTGTCTGACTGAACACTAAACACCTCAAGACGTTTAGCGAGATAGGGTCCTTGACGACCTGTGGGCTTACTCTTGACACTCGATTTCAATCGTAATTTGGGATTGGGATCGAAAACATGCCATTTGGTACTCTTCGATCGCGTCAAGAGTACCGAAAGCGTCGAGTTGAGTCGATTTTATTTAGTTCCATATAATTCCACCATTATCGGTTCCAATCGTGGGCTAGTTTAGAATTCAAGAGTACCAATAAGGCATGTTTTCGATCCCAATCCCAAATTACGATTGAAATCGAGTGTCAAGAGTAAGCCCACTGCTCACCTCATTTTTAAAAATCTTTCAGAGCGCCTGGTTAATGCAACGCGTGACCAAAATGCTGGCGTGTTTCTGGCTCAACGCATAAGCATTGCCATTCAACGTGGTAATGCCGCCAGCATGCTGGGTACGCAACTAACTGATAGTGGGCTTGAACATTTTGATTGTCTTTAGACCTTCAACGGTCTATAGGCACTAACTGTTTTGTAGTGTTAGTATTAGCTTGTATTTTGTTTAGTTAATAAAGGCACTTGCCCCATTTAAGTATAATACCTAAACAATGGTGTCGATTCTGATGCACTCTAAACTAAACCAAATTTGACAGCTCTAAAATTGTTGCCATTCCTCTCTCACATATTAAAATGAAAAGAGAGGCAGATAATTTTAGTCCTGTCAGATTGCTTTAGTTTAGTGAATGGTATGACAGAATCGACGCCATTATTACATACATGAAAAGAAAATACGCACAAAGCATTTCGTTACACGCGAGAATTGTGTCTTAAATCGGTCCAACCTCAAAGGTCCAAATATAGTCGATTCATCACAAAATATATCTCATTGTGTTCCTTCGGCGATCCAGCTAAATATATCCTCGGGATTTTGGCTCTGCCTACGGTAAACTGTCGGTATGCTGTCGATAACTTACTTGTCGATAGTTGTGTTATGTAAGTATCGATAATGATCACTCATAATAAATTTTGACACGTCTATTTCTTGCGTCGATTTTATGAAGTTTTCTCTTTAGAAAATTAAGGCTTCGCTGGGTGTTAAAACTTAAAGCTAGGAAAAGAAATTTCTTTTCCTAGTTTTAGTGTTTCTTTTAGCGTTTATGCTACAAATAAAATCTACATTTTACTAACTCAGTCCATTTGTTTATTTGCTCTGACAACTGCAATAACATTTAAAAAAAAAACTGAATAAAAAAATTATTTTAATCTGGGACATTTTTGCACACACGGTCATCTGACCCCAAACTAAGCAAAGCTTGTAATATGGCTGCCAGAAACTGATATACGTACATATATATTTTTAAATACATACTTAAATAGATATTAACACCCAGACATAGAACAAACACAAATGTTCATCACACAAATGTTTGTCCTAGATGGGAATCGAACCCACGTTAATATTTTGGTGAAGTACATACCTGCTCCAGTCATTGTCAGTTACCACTATATGGTTGGTATTCTGAAAACCCGAACGAAGCTCTTTGATTCCACTTGTATTGTGCGAACTGCTAGTCTGTGGAATGCGCTGCCTGAATGGGTGTTCCCCGATAGTTACAATCTGGGTGTCTTCAAATCACAAGTGAATCGGTTTCTTCTAGGCAAGCGTGCTCCACCGTAGACCGCATCATCGCTTAACATAAGGCGAGTTGGCGGCCAAGAGCAAGCCTATTAATTATATTTTAAAAAAACCTACGTTAAAAAATCAAGCTAAATTGGTCAGAATTTGTGGATATCTTTCAGCTTTTATGTTGTCGCAGCGTCCGAGAAAGTAAATGCTTGGGTCGAGTTTAACTTATAATACCTACATGTTTTTTTTTTTAACTTTTTTCGGGACTCTTGAATTACCTACTTACAATAATTTACGCGATGATAACCTACTTCACAGTAATTAGTTACTAAGAATAAATGGGAAAACTATTTATACCATTATTTGTGGTTATAAATAAAATATTGAAATATTAACTTCGCAAAATTATCGAGGCACATTTTTCAAAAGAACACTGTAATTTATTATTCCTTTTAATGTCAACATGTCATTCAATATTTTTTTATTATAATTACAAAGGGATATAAAACGGAGTTTCTTTGCGCGATAAAATCCGAAACGTGGATATTCGCCAAAGAACCAGAGTCACCGACATAGCTGTTAACATTTGCAAGTTGAAGTGGCAATGGGCAGGCCACATCGCTCGAAGAACCGATAACCGATGGGGAAGAAAGGTTCTGGAGTGGAGACCACGAACCGGAAGACGCAGCGTAGGGAGGCCTCCCACTAGATGGACCGACGACATTGTAAGAGTCGCGGGCATCCAGTGGATGCAAAAGGCAGGCTGTCGTTCAGTGTGGAGGTTAAAGGGGGAGGTCTATGTTCAGCAGTGGACGTCTTCTGGCTGATGATGATGATGATAAAACGAGGCAAACATAAAAGCCTAAACTAATTTTGTATAAAAAAAAATGTGCGAGTGAGATAGCCATTACCTGGGCCTGGGCCCTGATTCTGTAACAACAAACACACACGTAACGTGCCGTGTTAAGTTTAACCCTAAAAGTTGGTCTTTATTCCTAGGGGAGTCCAAATTTTAAGAGGTTAACTTAACGCAGCGCGTTACGTGCGTGTTAAAGTTACGGAATCAGGACCCTTAAAAAAATATTTATCAGACATCAGAAGAAAATAAAATTATGTGTTGTATTTTCTTGTGATTATCGCCTGATTTAAAAATATCGATAAATTGTTTTTTTTTTTGCAGCCCAGCCCTATCTTTGCTTAACCCTATAATACGTTAACCGCAATCGCCGCCTTATCCCAGCCCTCCTCTAATCCCTGACCGATATTACCCTTCCTTCCCCTAAGGTACACCTGTAGCACAACACCATAGATCAGGCAAACAAGGCAGATATGATAAAGTATAATGGCAGTTGCGAACGCGTCAGGCCTAAATCAGGCTTGATGACTTTAGTCGAACTTCAGCAGGTGACGTTGCCGCCCTTTTTAGAGTTCCGTACCTCAACTCCGTACCTAAGTTCATTGGTATTGCTTAAAGTTCCTTAGTGTGCGTGTAATATGAATAAGTGTGCCGTACTTACAAAAAAAAGTGGGGTGTGACAAAAGTGGGTGAAATACGGAGACATTTGAACACAAACTTTAACAAAAACTAATAATAATATAATTGATTGAATCAAGCGTTACTTTGCGGAAGTCCATTTTTAATTTGTATATGTCGAATTTCTAGTGTAATTCCGCTTCTACACGAAATAAAAGCAGAATACACAATAGCGCATAATATATAGAAGCGGAATTAATAATAATATATACAGAAAACTAACATTTGCACGCTGTAACAGGCAAGGACATGAGATACGTCTCCATTCTTACGACCATGTATGCTACTTTATATGTATGTGTACCTACCATGTTCTGACAAATAAATAATTTGAATTTGACTTTGACGAACGATAACTGTACTAAGGCATATCTCCCTTGTTTGTCTGATCCCCTGCAACCCTGCAAGCAATGTCCGGCGTAAGGTAACGCATTTTGTGCGTCTTTTTTGTACAGTTATTAGGGTGCCTGGATATTCGAGAGCAGTGTTTCCATTTATTTGGATTTTTATGACATGGATTATTGGTCATCTTGTTTGGATGAGGTTTGGATCCCGGCTAGATTGTGAATTAAGTTATTGATACCAAGAAAACTTTATCCTGGATATTATATGATTATATTATATATTTATCGAGTTGGCGGTGAAACGCAAGCCTATTATAAATATGAAAAAAAACAGTAATATCAAAAAGTTAAAAAAAGAAGGGTTACGCGAAACATTGGTAACAAACCGAAAGGAGGTCGTTGTCTGCTCATTAATAAGGAAAAACTTCGTAAAGGACATTAATATAACTTGACTATAGCTGTAACTGGACCAGTTGTTATTTTTTTTTATTTGGAATAATTTCTTATTTTTCTATTCTTTATAACCCCATTCGGACTAGGCGTTCTCAATTGTTGCACTCCAATGAATAGCTAGGTATATACGCTCCGCACTTGGTCAGTTCCACTTTGATCACCTGGGTGATCTGATCATAGGTGACTTTTTAGTATCCTTTGATCACCTGTGCATATAATAGAAATATAATCACCTCGGTGACCATAGGTGACTCCACTCAAATGATTAGTTTTTTTTTTTTTTCACACTGACATAATTTATTTAATGAAAAAAAAAATTTTAATAACCGCTATAGTATCTATTGATGAGTGTGAATACCCAATTAGGGTCATTATGTGATACCTGCCCCTAATATCTGTATATATTTTCATAATAGGCAATAAATGATTGAGTATGTACCTAATCAAATGTTGGACGTAAATTTTAACCTAATATAATTTCTGTATCGATTTGAAACTTTACAAGGGTATGTTTTAAATGTTTATCGGGGCTTATCACGTATTATTTAATATAGGTAAAAAATATGTACCTTTCGCTCGACGTTTCGACCATGTTACAATGGCCGTGGTCACGAGCACATTTAAAACATGTGTTCAAATCGCGAAAGTTTAAAAATTACTTTTACAAGGGTATGTAATTCGGATGCCAAACAATCATTTGGGACCGTCGAATTGCTCTGAAGATCTGACCGACATAGCACAAAGGATTAGTAAGCTAAAGTGACAAGTGGGCTGGCCACACTAGAACACGAGTTTTAGAGTAGAGACTACGTCTAGGCAAACGATGAGTAGGACACCCTGTGGCCAGGTGGAGTGACGACCTGCGTCAAACGGCGGGTAAAAACTGTATGCAAAGAACTGCCGACCGAGCTCAGTGGCGTGCACTAACAGAGGTCTATGTCCAACAGTCTAAGCAAAAAAATATGGAATTATTATACCCACCAGTTTCCCCTTTAGCACATACAGGGGTCCTTGGATTCCTCCATTATTTCGATGATCATCACGTTTGCAGTTGTGTGCCGTTCGTTATTGAAGTGTGCGTTTGTAGAACTAGTAAGAATGTCAGTATGCAATGCGTGTTTTCCTGTTTTCGGTTTTTGGCAGACTTTTTTCAGCGCTAGCTCGAGTCTATTCCAAGCTATATCATCATCATCATCATCATCAGCCAGAAGACGTCCACTGCTGAACATAGGCCTCCCCCTTTGACCTCCACACTGAACGACAGTCTGCCTTTTGCATCCACTGAAGCCCGCGACTCTCACAATGTCGTCGGTCCATCTAGTGGGAGGCCTCGCTACGCTGCGTCTTCCAGTTCGTTGTCTCCACTCCAGAACCTTTCTTCCCCATCGGTTATCGGTTCATCGAGCGATGTGGCCTGCCCATTGCCACTTCGACTTGCAAATTTTAACAGCTATAATTATAATTCAGCTATATCCAAGCTATATAATTATGATTAAAGCAATGGACAATAAAAGGCTGATGATGACAGACAGACTGGGGGTCTCGACAAGAGCCACTTTCTGTTAGCGTTCACGTCTACGGAAAAATGAAAATGTATGAAAATTACATTAGCTTGAGATAATTTCTCTCAAGCTAATGTCATTGTCATCTTTCCGCAGGCGTTAACGCTAACAGAAAATGAGCCTTGTTTAACCCCCTTGATCTGATGAGGATTAGATGGAAATTGGAAATCTTATATGGCGTAAATGATATAGACAGAGCTATCTAGCGGAAAGACGTCCAAAATCATGAGCGACGGCGCGCATGGATCCGTCACTTGTTTGGCTATAGCTATCGAAACACATGGGCGTGTTGTTTCAGTCCTGATCCAAGAAAACAATGTCTAGCACTCCGGGAGCTGACACCCAATTACGTCACTGTCCAGTTGCCACTCTATTGCAACAAGCATAGACATTGGGAAACATTTTTTTAAATAATCTATTGAATAAAATAGAAAAAGCATTTCAATTGTCAGCTCAAGCAAAGCAATTCAAGTTAAGCACGAATTTACATTATTTATGTATAAACCACATTGATTTATTCGATTCCCACAGGTAATAGGTATATCTACGGAGATTGGGGAGTTATAATTGCACGTTACTAGTAATACAGAAAATCAGCTGTTTCAAAGAGAGTCCGCCATTGTTTCGTGTATCGTCATCTCTCTCGAACTTGTTGTAAATTACTTATGTACATGGATACACGTGTACGTGAATCCATGGCATCGATGACGTCAGTGGGTGTCACCCACGTGACATCATTTCTCGGAGCGCTTTACTTGGCGGAGTATATTATTATACTATGGTTACAGTTTTTAACGATTTTTTTTCTATTCCAGACTGTCCACGTACCAGGCGAGCGGCGGGCGCGCGAACCTGGTCAAGAGCCACCTTGCAAGGAGCGCGGAGTGCGGTCCGGGGCCGCAGTCCCCGCGCACGCGCCGGGCGCCGCGCGAGTCACGCCGCGTGTCGCTTGCGCAGGCTGCTGGCTACGTTCAGCTCAACCAGTACCGCCTGCTCGAACCCATTGGACAGGTGACAGAAAACTAACAATATTACATCGCTGCTTTAAAACTA
This sequence comes from Agriopis marginaria, assembly GCA_932305915.1. Taxonomy (NCBI): domain Eukaryota; kingdom Metazoa; phylum Arthropoda; class Insecta; order Lepidoptera; family Geometridae; genus Agriopis; species Agriopis marginaria. The sequence goes on from OW029935.1 coordinate 2,164,125, forward strand.
AAGGGCCTCATATGAAAATATGAGTCCAAATTGAAAATGTTCATTTAGTTTTTTTATCTGTGAAAATGCCAAAAGGGCTTATGCGTAAATTTGTAATCTAAAGGCCGATCTCGACGTGTGTCTTTGTGGTATATGAAAATAAGGGCGCTTCTGGTCCCATTTTTTTAATAACAGTAATTTTGGATAATTTTGTTTTGTGGCTCTTTCGTTTTTAAGCAGCGACATGATGAGTACAAGAGAACGACCAAAAAGAGACCGCAAGGAACGCTGGATGCAGGCCGCTTCCTAGCTTTTGCAAATCGCTGGGGGTGGCCTATGTCCAGCAGTGGACGTCCTACGGCTGAAATGATGATGATGATGATGATGATGACAAGAGTATACGACCTTCGATCTTCTACCTCGGGCCAAGTTTGCCAAAATGCGTGTTTTCGGATATCATCAACTTAGCGCCAGAAACTCAGTCTCGATTTGAAAACACTTTTTTTTTGCGTTGTGAACGCATTGTGGAAAATATAAAGCTGCTGAAGGTTTTTTTTCACATCCGACGGCTAACGATTGACCGCGATCACGCTTGATGGAAATCGATGATGCGGTTGAAGATGGAGCACATAATTGCCTAAGTGTACGCCTGATTGTGGAACGTCAGTTTATTTGTCTGCGGAATCTAATGTTTATTTTTCCTGGTCTAGCGCCTTTATTAACTAAACAAAATACAAGCTAAAACTAAAACTACAAATACAGTTAGACTGCCCATAGACCGTTAAAGGTCTAAAGACAATCCAAATGCTCAAGCCCACTACCAGTTGGCAGCGTACCCAGCATGCTGGCGGCATTACCACGTTGAATGGCAATGCTTATGCGTTGAGCCAGAAACACGCCAGCATTTTTCTAATGTTAGATGAGTACAAGAAAATAATTTGTTTGTTTCAGGGGTCGTACGGCATCGTTAAGTTAGCCTACAACGAAGAAGATGACACGCATTATGTAAGTAATTTACTCATAAAATTCACAAATTTCTTTATTGAAGTTTTGGTTCACACGCGGGACGTTAACTCAGACGGTGCAGATTCAAATCCTGCTGGTGAATTTTTTGAATTGTCCAGAACACTTCACAATATTCATAAATAATAATTTATTTTGTATATGTCTATGTCTAGTGTAATTCCGCTTCTACGTCGTTTCGAGTACAATAAGGATTTTGGTTACAGATATTTGTGATGCTAATTTGAACCTAACCTGAATTTAAATATTAATTACATAAAAGAACAAAATTAACCTAACCTGAAACAAAAAGTAATTAAATCTGTAACAAAAAATTCGTTATAACAATTTGTAATAATGAATTTAATTTTAAATAAAATATATGTAAATTTTGAAATTATTATGAAATGAATATAAATATGATTTAATTGAAATGAAATAAACAATAAATTAACAAAAGCAAAGTAACGCCTGATTCAATCAACTAATAATTTATTTGGTCAAATCCATAAAAAAGTGTTCCTATACAATTAAAATTATAACCAAAGTTCTAGTTTTGTTACAAATAACTGCAATTATAAAAGTACCTCGCTGGCCTAGATCCGAACCGAAGTTGTAAACTGTCCTTCTTAAAGGAAAACTTATAACACGATAAAACTACAGTTTTGAGCGGTTTAACCTGAAACTATCTTATCTTACTTACTTTCTAAGTTATTATGTCTTCCTCCATTATTAAACTGGGGTGAAAGTTGGATTAAACATAATGAATTGTGGCGTTGTTCTTTTAATGAAAATTAAAATATATATTTGGTATCTACAAACGTTGTCGATCATAATTTTTTTACAATAGTTTGTTCCTTAAATAAATACTCCATGATGAAGAGCGTTGTTACCCAAGCTAGGAAGATGAATTGATATTTGTATGAAAGATATACTGGGTTAGGCGGAAAGGCCCGGGTGTAAGCCGAAAGGGGTCCATAGTAGGTAACCATTGTCATGAACAACTTTTACATTTTGGGAACGATGCCTACGGGCAGCGGTTTATTAGATTAGTGTTGTTTAATATATTTTTATGTAGTGTATTAAGTTTAGTTTGTTTTGATTCCCCATAATGTATGATTATTTATTGCCTGAAATAAAAGAAATATACTTTTACTATGGAACCAATCCTGAAATCGCGATAGAAAAAGGTAATTCCACTCAACAAAATGTTTGAAACAGCTGATTTTTTCCCGCGATTTCGTGTTTTTTTTATATTAATAGGCTTGCGTTTGACCACCGTCACGCCTGATGTTAAACGATGATGCGGTCTACGTTGGAGCACGCTTGCCTAGACGAAACCGATTCACTCGTGATTTGAAGACACCCAGATTGTAACCATCGGGGAACACTCATTCAGGCAGCGCATTCCACAGACTAGCAGTTCGCTCAATAAATGTGGAATCAAAGCGCTTCGTACGGTTTTTCTGAATATCAACCATAAAGTGGTGATGATTTATCTTGCCCGCTCTGGCAGTACGATAGAAAAATGGGCAGGAGGGAATTAGATCGTGCAGATTCGATGCACACTCTCCGAAATGTATCCGATAAAAAACCGATAGACTAGCAACTATAGCGGTTGGTCCCATAGTAATAGGGACAAACCCCAAATTACAGTCCCGGGGGACCGGAAAATTGTGCGGAACCTAAGCGGCGCGACAAGTTATAAAATGGAAGAGATTTCATCTTGTCTTGATGAAAAATAGCTGCTACGGTAAAGTTAAAAGTAGTCATTGGATTTTTAATGAAAGTTCGATAAAGGAAAGTGTTTCAAAGACGTAATACACGACGTAGACAATGGGGGTAAGTTGGATCTTCTATTAACGTTTTGATTCACGTTGAGTTATGGTTGCCCATACCTCCTTACCTGGTACCATGACAGATTGGAATAGAAAAACAGTATTGTTATTAATCCATACAAAATACACACTAGACTGTGCCTTTTGATATGGGATACCTATATTCAGGATTAATATAATATATACCGAATTCCGGGTCCGTAGAATCCGGAACGTGGATATTCGCCAAAGAACCAGAGTCACCGACATAGCTATTAAAATTTGCAAGTTGAAGTAGCAACGGGCAGGCCACATCGCTCGAAGAACCAATAACCGATGGGGAAGATAGGTTCTTGAGTGGAGACTAAGAACCGGAAAACGCAGCTTAGGTAGGCCTCCCACTAGATGGACTGACAACATCGTGAGAGTCGCAGGCATCCAGTGGAAGCAGATGGCAGGCTGGGAGGTCTATGTTCAGCAGTGGCCGTCTTCTGGCTGATGATGACGTAGGCTATTGATGCTCGCAAAACAACCGTGTGAGGTTAGACAAGTAGTAGATAAATGCAAGTTCACACATTAAACAACATGTTTTTTTTCTTACTCTCTCTCTTACTTATCTCCAGGCAATGAAAATCCTTTCAAAACGCAAGCTGATGCGAAGAGCGGGCCTGTTTGGCAGGACGCCCCCTCGGAGACCTGGTCCTGGGCCCCCACCTGACCCCCTTCAGAGGGTCTACCGGGAGATCGCCGTGCTCAAGAAACTAGACCATCCTAATGTAGTGAAGCTGGTTGAGGTAAGTGCAGCTGATGTGAAGAGCGGACTTAGAGGTTTAGGCTGCGTATCCACCAGAGGTCAATTGGCGAATCCAACTTGGCTGGGCAGCGTTCGGTAAACTTCGCAACGTCTTCTCGTCCAAAATACTTCAGTGCCTTAAGACGAAAGTTTTCGGCCAGTGTGTGTTACCAGTGATGACATACGACACTGAAACGTGGTCTCTCACTATGGGCCTCATAAGCAAGCTCAAAGTCGCACAACGAGCTATGGAGAGGGCTATGCTCGAGGTTTCTCTACGAGATCGAATCCGAAATGAGGAGATTCGTAGACGAACGAAAGTCACCGACATATAGCCACCGCATTAGTAAGTTGAAATGGCAGTGGGCAGGGCACATATCACGCAGAACAGATGGCCGATGGGGCCGAAAGGTTCTGGAATGGAGACCACGGACAACGTCCACCTACAAAATGGACAAACGACCTAAAATAGACCGCAGGGAAACGCTGGATGCAGGCCGCTTCCAACCGGCCCTTTTGGAGATCGATGGGGGAGGCTTATGTTCAGCAGTGGACGTCGTATGACTGAAATGATGATGATGATCCACCAGAGATGTGCAAAGTAAATGCGCTGTACGCGAGGAAAAAATCAACCAATAAGATGCGAGGTGAGATGGAATGAAGCGATCCTATTGGTCGATTTTACCAACCCACCCACCGCTTCCTGGCACTTGGTGGATACGCAGATTTAGGCTGGATTTTCTGCATTAGGTCTTCTTGAAAACCCTCAAGCTAAACTAAATTGACCACCCGAGTTGAGGTCAGCGCTCTACCATAGAAGTGATGATTAGCAAGTTTTTTTCATAGGAAAGTCTAAGAAGGCTTCTTGATGAAAGTTTCCGCAAATTCCCATTACAGTTATGGAAAGGCTCTCAAGTACGTAACCCCGTAGATGAAGAAACTGGGAATTGTTTTTGCGACATTTTCCATTCATAAATTTTAATACACACACACATCACACATCAGCAGCCATCAAACGTCCACTGCTGGACAAAGGCCTCCCTCTTAAAGAGGGGTGTTGCCATAATCCCCACGCTTGGCAGGCGGCTTGGGGATCGCAGTAAGTTCACCGTGTACTAATAGGACGCTGCTGCCCATCTTCCGGTGGTTCTGGTCGCAGTTTTAGGACATACCCGGGTCCAATTTTAATACAGCTTTGCTCAAATTTCTATGAAAATTTAATTCAATACTTACCCTGTGAGCCGTCTACTTGCTACACTGATATCTTGAGACTGCGTTAAATATTAAAACAATGTAAGTGGTAGTAAATTTAACATTTTACTGCAGATTAAATATATATAGAGCGCCTTAAATTCGATTGAAGTGCCGCCTCTCAGCCGGTTTACGACCACTCTGAACAACGTCTGAACTCTGTTTATGAACACTCTGCTTTACTTACTACGAGTAACAGAACATCACAAAAGATGTGTTTATAACCTTAGGGCTCTGACTATGCTATCCCACTTCTGGTCTTATCAATCTACAGTCTCAGAGCAAATAAAAATACAGAGTCCCTACGGCGCACTGCCAAAGTGACGCCAAAATCGCTTCCAAAACTACGTGAATTCCCAATAAATACACGACTCACGCATACATACGCATTCAAAACTACGTGAATTTCTTGTCAGAACGTTGTACTGAAAACATCCGTTTTAAGATAAGATAAGATAAATTTATTTCCAAAAATTCGAATTACCTACATTACATTACATTTACTACATTACATTTTAACAAAATAATTATGGTTAAGGTATATTAAAATTCATGTAGACAATTAGCAGACATTCCTGCGGTCCCACACTAGGCTCAAGGCCCGTAATATGGAGACCAACAAAACGAAACACAATATAACTAAATTTTTATTTTAGGAGGCATCCTAGCGAATATTTATAGTTACAGTTATCCTAGTAAGTGTGGAGTGTGGTGAGTGTGTGTGCGTGTATGTGTGTGTGTCCGTGTGTATAATGTGGTATGGGATTTGCGTGATTGTGTTTGACTTTGACAGAGTGGATGATGAAATAAAGTTCTCACTGCACAGTACGAGTCCGGGTAATTAAGTTCGGGTTCGGGTCGGTGTCCTCATATGACAAGGTTAGTAATCATTCCCGAACAAAAAAAGAAACAATGACTTCTTGCAGTGTTAAAACTGTAATAACTACACAAAAGTAAATAAGAAGAAGGATGGAATATTTCCACACTTAAGTATTTTATATTATCACTTAATTTTATGAATTACACGACACGAACATCGACTACGCACACATGTTTCAAAAAGTGGCTTCACTTTTCATGTTCGCGGTAGTCCCTCCGCGGTAGAATAAATAAAATAGATTTGACTAGACGTTTGAAGGGATCGACCTTTGCTCAGAAGCGGAATTGCTGCGTTTTGCCCTCAGATCAGACAAACAATCGAGATATGCCTTAGTACAGTTATCGTTCGTGTTCAAATGTCTCCGTGTTTTACACATTTTTCACCACGGTAAATGGCTCCTGCCACTTGGATCCACCACCAGGCACCACCGGTGGAGCCAAAGCATTTTTTTTTTCTTCACATAATGCAAAAATTATATGACGTACGGCACACTTTTCAAGCGCACTTAAAACAAATAAATAAATACAAATTAATTGTATTGACACCAATGAACGAACTAACAGCCTAAATGTAAAATAAAAGAATGACATGGTCGTCTGCAGGCTGAGTTAGAGTAAAGGCCAATGCCGAGCCTAATTTAGGCCTGTTGCGTTAGCACCCACCACGCCGCTTTACCATATTTCCATATATAATAAAATACGATACCCATATTGTAGAAAAAAAATACACCATCCGCCATCTTGTGGCAGCGGCCATTTTGGAAATAGTACAATATTGGTTATTGCATATTGTGTTGTCACCAAAACTAAAGGCTTATGCAAAATTTCAGCAATATCGGTTACTAGCCCAGTCAGTAGAGAAATTACCAATACCAATTTCGAATCAATTTTGGACTTTTGCAAGGCAAATGATTGGTGACTGGAGTATAAGAGGAACTGGTTCTAATTTAAGTTGCAAGATTTGACGTAAACAAACTAACAAACAAAAATTTCAAGTCAAATAAAAGCTTGTAATATAATGAACCATGTCTTCGCCAGGTCTTAGATGATCCAGCAGAAGACCAGCTGTACTTGGTGTTCCAACTGCTAGAAGGAGGGCCCGTGATCGACATCCCCACTGAGAACCCCCTCTCCGAAGACCTGGCCAGGAGGTACTTCAGAGATGCGCTGCTGGGCGTTGAATATTGTGAGTATATAATTATTTAGTTATATATATAGAGTTTATGTTATGTTTTTTTTATAATATAGGCTTGCGTTTTTCTGCCAATATTCAGTCGCCTGATATTAAGCGATGATGGGGTCCACGTTGGAGCTCGATTTTATAATAATAACTTATTTTATACTACTCAGCTGTCTATTTTGTTCTGTTACTTTTTTTCTGCGCCCATTTGTTAAACAACGAAATATTTTGTAATTTCTAAATTTGGGGTGTTATTCCCCACTTGAAGAATAATACACCCCTTCCAGAGCCCTTCTTAGAGCCTTGGTAGCCATTTGGGAGACCGCTAGACTTGAAAGCGTGAAGTCGCGGGTTCAAACCCCGGGCCCGTACCAATGAGCTCTTTGGACTTTATGTACGGATTTTCATACCACTGGCTTTTCGGTGAAGGAAAACATCGCGAGGAAACCTGCATTCACACGTACAGAGAAGGAATTCAATGGCGGTATGTGAATCCACCAATCCGCACTGGGCCAGCCTGGTGGATATGGCCCAACCACCCTTTCGGGGGTAGCCTAAAAGTCCAGCGGTGGACTGTTAAAAGGCTGATAATGATGACACCCCTTCCAAAAACCTATCTCTATGCGAAAATAATGACCTTTACCTAAAAGTGTGCTACATTAAACAAACGCTTTTTACATTCAAAGCTAAATCGAAGCTCACCGGAATTAATTAAATTCCGGAACCCGAAAATCCCGTACATGCGGAAAGTTCCGGACTCCATAAACTCTGTAAAACGGTACGAACCTCTGCAGCGGGCACCCCCGGCGTGTGACAGACAGATCCGCTCAATTATTGCTAAGGGGTTCAGTTCCTATGTTAGCGAAGAGCGGGAGAAACGTGGCAGAACGTAGAGGGAGAGTACTTAGTATACTTAGCCTATGTGGCAGAAGGTAAAGATTTTTTTACCATTGCCACTACGTTATAATATAACGCTTAGGCCAATCTACCGCTCTCGCTTGCACGCGCGGCGCAGGCGGAACAAAATTTTATTTTTTATTTTTTATGCCATAGGTGGTAAACAAGTAGACGGGCTGCCTGATGGAAAGCAGTCACCCTCGTAAATAAATAAATAATGGCCAAATGCAAGTTGGTGATGCAAGTTCTATGTTATTTATTTATTATCTAATTCACAAGTTACAGTGTCTTCAAATCACGAGTGAATCGGTTTCTTCTAGGCAAGCGTGCTCCAACGTTTAAGTTACAGTGTCTTCAAATCACGAGTGAATCGGTTTCTTCTAGGCAAGCGTGCTCCAACGTTTAAGTTACAGTGTCTTCAAATCACGAGTGAATCGGTTTCTTCTAGGCAAGCGTGCTCTAACGTTTAAGTTACAGAGTCTTCAAATCCCGAGTGAATCGGTTTCTTCTAGGCAAGCGTGCTCCAACGTTTAAGTTACAGTGTCTTCAAATCACGAGTGAATCGGTTTCTTCTAGGCAAGCGTGCTCCAACGTTTAAGTTACAGTGTCTTCAAATCACGAGTGAATCGGTTTTTTCTAGGCAAGCGTGCTCCAACGTTTAAGTTACAGTGTCTTCAAATCACGAGTGAATCGGTTTCTTCTAGGCAAGCGTGCTCCAACGTTTAAGTTACAGTGTCTTCAAATCACGAGTGAATCGGTTTCTTCTAGGCAAGCGTGCTCCAACGTTTAAGTTACAGTGTCTTCAAATCACGAGTGAATCGGTTTCTTCTAGGCAAACGTGCTCCAACGTTTAAGTTACAGTGTCTTCAAATCACGAGTGAATCGGTTTCTTCTAGGCAAGCGTGCTCCAACGTTTAAGTTACAGTGTCTTCAAATCACGAGTGAATCGGTTTCTTCTAGGCAAACGTGCTCCAACGTTTAAGTTACAGTGTCTTCAAATCACGAGTGAATCGGTTTCTTCTAGGCAAGCGTGCTCCAACGTTTAAGTTACAGTGTCTTCAAATCACGAGTGAATCGGTTTCTTCTAGACAAGCGTGCTCCAACGTTTAAGTTACAGTGTCTTCAAATCACGAGTGAATCGGTTTCTTCTACGCAAACGTGCTCCAACGTTTAAGTTACAGTGTCTTCAAATCACGAGTGAATCGGTTTCTTCTAGGCAAGCGTGCTCCAACGTTTAAGTTACAGTGTCTTCAAATCACGAGTGAATCGGTTTCTTCTAGGCAAGCGTGCTCCAACGTTTAAGTTACAGTGTCTTCAAATCACGAGTGAATCGGTTTCTTCTAGGCAAGCGTGCTCCAACGTTTACCGAATAAGCGTGAAGGTGGTCAAACGCATTTTTTTTTTAAACGGATCCCGGTTTCGGTGGATACAACTCGCCGGTATCCGTGGCTAATTCAAACCGATACCGGGATCCGTGGACAAAAATCCATTAATTATATAAAAAAAAAAAACTCTTCATTACCAAGTTATAACTGCAGTCATTACCAAGTTATAAGCATTGGACCTTAAATAAAATAAAAATAAAATAAAATAAATAAAACTGGTAATTTCGTTATTGAATTTTGTGTTGATAAGGAACCCTCAGTGCGCGAGCCCGACTCGCACTCGGCCGGTTTATTAAGTGTAGCTTGGTGGCTTGATTTCGCTTTCCGCTCGCAATCGGCAGGTGACTGTCGCGCCCGCTTTGAACCTGTAGAGGCATTCTACGAAATAGGATATTACTCTTGTACCAGCGTGTTGAATAAATAAGTGCGGCTTTGCGGCCTCTCTCTGCGTTACTTACTACACATAACGGCATACTCGGAGTAACTATGCTCGGAGTTTCTTTGAGCGATAAAATCCGAAACGTGGATATTCGCCAAAGAACCAGAGTCACCGACATAGCTGTTCAAATTTGCAAGTTGAAGTGGCAATGGGCAGGCCACATCGCTCGAAGAACCGATAACCGATGGGGAAGAAAGGTTCTGGAGTGGAGACCAAGAACCGGAAGACGCAGCGTAGGGAGGCCTCCCACTAGATGGACCGACGACATTGTGAGAGTCGCGGGCATCCAGTGGATGCAAAAGGCAGGCTGTCGTTCAGTGTGGAGGTTAAAAGGGGAGGCCTATGTTTAGCAGTGGACGTCTTCTGGCTCATGATGATGAAGATGATAACCGCATACTCTTACTCTACATACCTACTCTTCAGAATCTAGTTATTTATAATTATATAAATATATAAACCGTGATAATTCGTAAAATACGTATCGAATTCAATACAACTCTGATCCCCTGGGAGCGACGGAAAATGGTGTCCGTTCTGTTGCATTTTATGTATACTAATATTATAAAGAGGAAAGATTTGATTGTTTGTTTGTTTGCATTGAATAGGCTCAGAAACTACTGAACCGATTTGAAAAATTCTTTCACTGACAGGAACCTACACTATCCTCGGGTGACATAGGCTATAATCTATACCCGTGCGAAGCTGGGGCGGACCGCTAGTTTAAAATAAAAAAACACACCAATAGAGTAAGTTATACTGACAGCCAGCTTCTCTTCGTTCCAGTGCATTACCAACGCATCGCGCACCGAGACATCAAGCCGGCGAATCTTCTTCTAGGAGATGGACGGGTGCAAGTGGCCGACCTGGGAGCTTGCGGGGAGCTGGCGGGTCGGCTTTCAGGCGCGGTGGGGACTCCGGCCTTCAGGGCTCCTGAAGCGGCTGCAGCAAGTGACAACTATGTAGGAGAGGTAAGTGATTCACTGACGTCTAGTTTTATGACATCTGCATATTTTTTAGTTTACACTGTCTCAGCAGCGAGACAGTGTAAGCTAAAAAATATGCAAAGGTCTTCTTGCCAAAGGTCTTCCTTCCAAAGGTCTCCTTTCCAAAGGTCGCCTTTCCAAAGGTCTCGGCCCCATTTCCTTCTATTAATCACGGTCCTCCACCACCTCTTGCCAACCTTTCCGGGAAAAAAATATATATATTATAATTATCAATAAAAAAAACGACTTCAAAATTAGTATATACGGACCGAATACTGCATAAAATATCATTGCATCGTCATTTACCATCAGGTGAGTTGTAGTCAAATGATAGCCCAATTCAATTCAATTTAAAAAAAAAATGGCTAACATGGGACGCCTGGCAGATGTGAAACATGACGGCATAGGTTAGCGTCATATCGTTTGCCAACACGGCATAGGTACAGTACAATACAATATTTCTTTATAACACACCGAAAATACAAATGAAATTGAAACGAACATAAAAACGACATACGACGCATACGAGTTGTTTTTGCTGCCAAAGCGTGCCAATAAAAGTTCACAAAAAAAACATTACAAGCATGAAAACTATTTCTAATACTGAATATCTGTAATAGTTTTGGTTTCGCATCCAAAAAAAAGTGTTTTCTTTCATTTATTTCCTAACGATCATTAGCGTACGCCCGACTCGCACTTGGCCAATGTTTACTTTAGGGGTTGTAATTAAATCATGCAAGGTTTGTGTAGACGTTTGTGTCTACGTATTAATTTTTTTTTTAATAGAGCAAAGAAAAAATCCGTTAAAAATATATTTTTGTTCTTTGGGGATTACTTACAAAATCCGCTATAACATTACGTATTTTGTGGAAATTTCACCTGCCTATTTATTACGATTCTAAATATACAGCCGTTAAATGATGTACAGACAGACAGCGTAGGGTTCTGTTGACACCCTTTCAGTACAGAACCATAAAAAGTAATACATTCTAACACCAAATTCTGGCACGCAGGCAGCCGATATTTGGTCCCTGGGCGTGACCCTCTACGCCATGATCACAGGCCGCGTGCCCTGGATCGGGAATTCAGGTGTGGAGCTACAGCGGCGAGTACTGACGGAGCCCCTGACGTACCCTGCAAGACACCAGCCCTCCAGACCGCTGCGACACCTCTTCAGCAGGATGCTGGAGAAGGATCCAGCCAAAAGGATCACCATGCAGGAGATTAAAGTAAGCTAACATGTCTTGCTCTAAAACCATTCTGCAGACAACTAAAGGGCAAATAGAGGCTGTTAATAGAGTCTTTAAGGGTTGGCAACGTATCTGTGATTTCCCTGGTGCTGCAGGTGACGGTGATCGCTTACCATCTGGCGGCCCGTCAGCTTGTTTGCCACTGGCATTAAAAAAACTAACATCTGCAACATTTGCGGTGCCTTCTCCACATGATGCTGAAGTAAGAACTTGCCATAGAGTCTTGCGAAATAATTTTTGCATTGACTTGCTCACCAAAAAGAAATTTCTCAAGATAATTTATTATGTATTTGTGTACTCTTGGCTTAGATAATCGACATGCTACGTTTCTATATACGAGAATCTGATCAATTATGATTATAATGGGCTTGCGTTTGGTGTTAAACGATGATGCGGTCCACAATGGGTCACGCTTGTCTGAAAAAAAAACTATCCACTCGAGATTTGAAGACACCCAGATTGTAACTATTGGGCAACACCCATTTGGGCAGCACATTGCACAGACTAGCAATTCAGACAATAAAAGTGGAATTACAGCGCTTCGTACTGGTTTTCAGAACCATGAAATCAGAGTTGCTCTTTCGTGTTGTCTTTATAAAGCAAACACTATCACAACCTCTTGCAGTTTCTAGTTTTAATCTTCCATTAAACATGATTTAGGTCTTTAAGGCTAAAAGAACGACAGCAAAACAGAAAAAATGCTACAAGTAAAAATGTTGTGGTATTCTTCATTTATGACCAGTATCACTGGTCTGAATATCGCTCAGTAACTTCTGGGAAGTTACCATACACAGTAAGTTGAAGTAACCTGCCAAAAATTACTATAATTATGACTTCGATACTAAAAGAAGCTGTAAGTTCACTTCTACCTGTTTTAGTATGTATTTGATAATAATAGACCTATTTTTATTTGTATACGATGAATTTCTAGTGTAAATCCGCTTGTACGTCGCTTCGAGTACAATAAGGATTTTGGTTTATTTTTTTCTACACATATTTGTGATGCTAATTTAAACCTAACTTGATCATAGTCAGCCTTTTTTTAACAGTCCACTGCTGGACTTTGAGCCTACCCCCGAAAGGGTGATTGGGCCATATCCACCACGCTGGCCCAGTGCAGATTGGTGGATTATAAATATTAATTAATTAAAATGTATATGAAATAAACAATTATATTCGTTTCCTCAGTGCACCTTGTCCACAAGGTGCATTTAATTTCAAGTTAGGTAAACCTAACCTAACCTAGTTAGTTATTTGTGATGCTAATTTAAAAATTAGCATCACAAATAACTATAGAAAAAAAAACGTATTGTACTCGAAACGACGTAGAAGCGGAATTACACTAGAAATTCGTCATCTATACTAATATTATAAAGAGGAAAGATTTGATTGTTTGTTTGTTTGCATTGAATGGGCTCCGAAACTACTGAACCGATTTGAAAAATTCTTTCACTGACGGGAAGCTACACTATCTTTGGGTGACATAGGCTATAATCTATACCCGTGCGAAGCTGGGGCGGACCGCTAGTATACAAATAAAAATGGACTTCCGCAAAGTAACGCCTGATTCAATCAACCAATAATAGACCTTTTTTCTTTTCAGGAAAATGAGTGGGTGACAGCCTGCGGCAAGGAGCCTCTGCCCTCCGAGCAGGAGAACTGCCGGCTGGTGGAGGTGACGGAGGAGGACATGGCGCAAGTCGTCACCTCCATTCCTAACCTGTCCACGCTCATACTCATCAAGACTATGCTCAAGAAGCATAGCTTCCAGGTATACATTTACACTTTTTAATTTTATTGTTTCTTTACTTTCTCATTCATTCATTTATCTGCCACCGGTCGCGGTCACCGGTCTCGGTCGCCAGCCGCGGTCGATCGGTCGGAATGCTTCGTTTAGGTGTCAAGCTAATAGCTGATAGACCGCACATGCAAAAGTATACTGCGTTCCAAGATACAAATCGCCGACTTTGGGGAAAAAGCCAGCATACTGAAGTGGGACTGGGCCAGCCACGTACCTAAGTAGAATTTCGGATGAGCTGTGACTGCTGTGAGCAATAACAACTACCAAATGGCTCCCGCTTGTCAAACGACGTCTTGGAAGGTCCAAAAAAAGCGGCGAGACGAGCTGACTGCCATACAAAAGATTGGTCCACTAGAAGCGTAGAATAGAGAAGAGTGGAATAGGATGCCTTTTCCCTGCAATGGGACGACCACGGCTGAAATAAATGAATAAAAATGTATCTTAAATTTCAGAACCCATTTCTGCGAAGTCGCGAAGGCAGCTCTTCTCGGCGAGAATCACTCTCGACGCGAGGCGAGGCGAGCACTGAAAGTGACAAGGTGAGGCGAGGCACGCTGGCCAGAGCAGGCCGCTCGCTGTCTGCGCCCGGAAACTACCTCACTGAACGGTAAGTGCCTACCTCATCATCAGTCTTTAACCGTCCACTGCTGGACATACGCCTCTCTTATGGCACGCTACTGAAACCGATCGGCAGTTCTCTGCATACGGTTTTTACCCGCAGCTTTTACGCAGATCCAGATTTATGCAGATTTTTTTAGCCTTTTACATAAGTTTTTTTTACCTGTACTGTCCCACTGCTTGGCAAAGGTCTCCCCCATTTCCTTCCATAAATCTCGGTTTTCGGCCACTTCTTTCCAACCTCTCCGGAACGTAGGTATACGCTTTTTCAAATTGAATGTAGGCTTGCGTTTGACCACCTCCTCGCCTGAGGCTAAGCGATAATGTGGTCTACGATGGAGCACGCTTGTCTAGAAGAAACCAATTCACTCGGGATTTGAAGACACCCAGATTATAACTCTCGAAGACCACCCATTCCTGCAGCGTATTCTACAGCTATTATTTTGTTACACGGTCATGGTGTACCTACTAAGCCGAAAAAAGATCTTCATGAACAATTTTTACTAAAGGGCCAACCTTTAAATTGGCTATAAATGACCAATAATGATTATAGGGCTAACTAAGTTTTCTTATATTTCAGGCAAGCATCATTCGACATCGGCCTAGAATCGGTTCAAGAATCGCGCGACCAGAGTCAAGACATCACCTCTCCGAAGGATAATACAACACCTTTCCCAACAGCTACTACGTCAACAGTAACACCAACCTCATCAGTAGCATCAGCGTCATTAACAGAACCATCGTCGTTAGCAGTAACAGCGACATCAAAAGTAACATCAACGCCGTCTTCAGTAACATCAGCAGCAGTAACATCAACGCTGTCTTCAGTAACATCAACTTCATCAACAGTAACGTCAGCTACATCAACAGTAACATCAACGATACCAACAGTAACATCATCAGCATCAACAGTAACATCGTCAGTTATTAACGGGAAACAGGGAGCAAAAGGAAGTGGACGGTGATACCGTACCCGCGCGAGCAGTGTTGCCCGCGAACCATGGATGGTTAAAATTCGAGTGGTCATTGAATTCGATTGATTGACTTATTTGGTATAAGTAGTTTATAGTGATTCTAATAAAAAAAATGTTTTAAGGGAATTTGATGACCTTTTTGGTACATCCCTACTTTTAAATATTTTCTTTTGATTTAACTTCAAATATTCTCGAAAAGTTCGTTTAAAGAAAAAAATACGATATTTGGTCAGTCTATTATGTGCGATATTGTAAAATAATTCTTAGGACTCAATCCTTCAAAATCGACATCAATACAATTTTAGTGCAGTCAAAATTAATTATCCTCAATGTTATGCAAATGTTGACTTAATTCCTTTAGTTTTAAAATTCCTTTTATAAAACCGTTATTAAAATTTTGGTGTAGCTATTTTTTGTGTTTATCGCTCTTTATTTTACTCTCGACGTTTCAACCAAGTAACAATGTTAAAACATTGTGTTCAAATCGTCACTATTGCAGCTTTTTTTATTTGTTAGAACAATTTGTTTTATTTTACATTTGTTATTTTTGTTAGTGATTTAGTAAGTAATTTTTTTGTTTATTTTAAATTTTGAGTAAGCAAAATATGTAGGTACATTCCTGCACGTAAAAGATTCAATAATTGATATTTTTCAACTTATTTAAGTATATAAAGTAACGTAAATTGTACATATTTTATAAATCATCGCTAGTCCCTCTAAATACATGGGTATTGTAAATATTTTAAACTTAACATCTAGACTTTTTCTATTTAATAAGCTTTTAAGGGGGTAAAAATATAATTAAGAATACATAAATGAATTTGACTCTCAAGTTTTTATAGCTAACTAGGTAATAAAATGTATTTTATTATCATTGGGATATCCGTCTGTTTATTATATTTTTAAGTAGTAAGTAAGATTTTTTTTTTGTATTTTTGCCATTGCGTGTGGTACTTAGTAGGTAAATATTTTTCACTAATAAATAAACTCTTTCTCCTAATCAATGTAGCAAGCAAAGTTTTATGTAATATGTAATAAATATATTAATATATATAAGATAAATAGTTATTAATTCACAACAATTTGCTCAATGCTTGTTCAATGTCTCACAGTTATAAATACTTAGCTTGACATAAAAAAATAAACGAAAAAACATATATTTAATGTCCTCTTTTTCGTGTGTCCAAGAAATAGTTTCTTTAAAAAGTAAAAACATTACATTTCTCACAAAAAATACCATTACATTTCTCACAAAAAAAAAAATAAGGAAGAATATAATAATTATAGAAATAAATAGGTTTTTTTTTCTATGTAAGGGTTTTTCAATTACATAATATATTCAGATTCATTAATTAATATACGTGTAATAAATGGGGATGTAAATATTTTGAATATATATATTAAGTAAATGACCAATTTTCACTGTCAAATTAGCTTTATTTACATTTTTATATGCACCTGATTCAAAATTCAGGTTCGGTCTGTGCGCTGCAATATACTGTTGATAATAATATATTTTAACACATTTGAACAAGTTATACAGGGTTATTTTTTTATGTATAGAAAAACATTTAAAAAAAACGAAAACCGAAAGTTCTTGAGTGGAGGCCACGAACCGGAAGACGCAGCGTAGGTAGGCCTGCCACTAGATGAACCGGCGACATTGTGAGAGTCGCGGGCCTCCATTGGATGCAGATGGCTGACGTTCAGTGTGGAGGTTAAAGGGGGAGGCCTATGTTCAGCAGTTGACGTCTTCAGGCTGATGATGATGTATCGGAAACTTCTCGCGGGCTGCTTTCATAGGTATATCATACTAAACTTGACAACTTTTGTTCCACGAACTTAATATATTATACGCCAAAAATAATTTACAAGTTTGTATGAAAATTATTCTACGTTTGTATAATAATAATAACGTTTATTCGCTCAAAAATCACAAACTTATGAATTACCTAGGTACAAAGTCGTGGTAAGGTGTATGTCGTAAGTGTATTTAAGGTTTGCCTGGGCTCTTTCATTCCTTTTAATTTGAGGCCCTATTAAGATATTGCTATTCGGAGCCATAATTTATGTAATACAAGCTGCGCCCCGCGGTTTCACCCGCGTAATGATGAAAAATGGTGAAGATGATGATGATAATGATGAAAAGTAGCCTATGTCACTCTCCAGCCATTGCATGCAAAAAATCAGGTCGATCCGTTGCTCTGTTGCTGCGTGAAAAAGGAACAAACAAACCAACAAACTTTCACATTTATAATATGAAGTATGATTGTTTTGTATTGTTGAAAAAATTACTTATTGATAAAGTCGTTTGACAAAAGTTTGTTAAATGTTATCAAGGAGCTGCCTGGTTTAAACAAATAGTTTTGTTTAAGAATATTAAAAATAGCCCTGTATAACAGAAACCATCGATATACCTGCTAACCGTTATACGTGAAATGTCACTTAAGCTAAGATTTTGGTGAAAAAATATAGCTACGTTTCGTATAATTTATTTAATGTTTCATTGTTTTTGTTTTCGTATATTGCAAGGCACCGACTTATTTTTACTTAGCTAAGATGCATAGATTTATTGTACAGGGTCCCCGATCGCAAGGTTTTACATAATATTTCACCTTAATGTCCTTGCTTAGAGTTTAGTTGATTGTTTTATAAATATTATTAGATTTATCATGTTTGTAATAAAATTGTATTGCATCAGGCCTATTTCTCACAAGAAAAAAAAACTAGTTCCAAACAAATATCATAAACGAGTCGCTAGAAAGTCACAGCCCTAGTATTTCAATGACATTCCACACCAATCACAAGCCAGAATGTTGGGCGGTGTGCGGGCTGACATGCGCCACTAAAATACTAGTGCTGTGACTTTCTAGTGTATCATAAACGAGTCACTAGAAAGTCACAGCACTAAAATTTCAATCTCAACCAATCACAAACCAGCGTGATAGGCCGTGTGTGGGCCGCCATGTGCCACTCAAATACTAGTGCTGTGACTTTCTAGTGTATCATAAACGAGTCGCTAGAAAGTCACAGCACTAGTATTTCAAGTGCATTCCATACATTGCAACCAGTCACAAACCTGCATGATGGACCGTGTGCGGACTGCCAAGCGCCATTGAAATACTAATTAGTGTTGTGACTTTCTGGTGACTCTTTATCGGTGTATGATGTTTGGTGCTAGTTTATTTTTAGTTTCCCCGTTAGATAGGCCTTACACGCCTACAAAGGCATCTAAAATGGCAACTGTAAATCAATCTGATACAATGAGAAAATTAATTTGATGAAGGCAAAGGCTGTATACTCGCCAAGACACGCTCTTGCGTCTTTCTCGTTCGCACCACGCCTTGCACGATCACGTGCTTTGGGCCCGATCATAAAAGTGCTAACAGACGTGTGGATTTGGTTGAGTCAACCAACGAGAGAAAAAGAGAGGGAAATATATTCTCACTCATTCTCTCCCGTTGGTCAGACGGCGGTTGAGGTCAACCAAATTCACACGTGTGTTACCACAAGAAGTATCGATGTGTGTCGGCGCGTGCACTGTAGTATGTACAGCCGGCTTGAAAAGTGTTAAGAAATTGGGTTCCCTATTAATTTGAACGCTGCGTTTACCTTTTATCTTTTGCAAGCGTATGGTCCAAATGTTAAAGGCCTTTGAATGTTGTGATAGACGAATAGAAAGCTTTTAAATTTAAATAATACTTACACATTTGAATTATAAATATAATATTATTATAATAGATACTTAAATTATCGTCAAATTTTTTTATAAATATTTGTAGTATATTAGATTTTATATATTGTAATTTACGGCCATGTAAAGCAACCCATTAAAGAATGTTTTCGTTGTTTTGGATAAAAAAGTGACATCTGCTAATTAATTGATTAGTTAAATAGGTATCATTGAATACGGTGACTGGCAAACGTCTTTAAAAAAGATCTTGACTGTGCAGTAGTCGATTGGCGGACCGAAAAGGGTGTGAGGGGATTTCGGCCCGCAAGTCCACGCGCTTGGTTGTAGTACCTATGTGCTTGTATCATGGAAATAATTGAAGACTAGAATTTTATTAAAAAACTGTTTTAAAAATTAAAGTTTGCATAGTGTTGCAATGGTTTCATTGCATTAATTCATAAACTACGAATTCAATCAATTAAGCTTGATTCAATCAACTACAAATAATTTTATTTGAACACATACTAATTTTGAAGTCGATTTTTTTATATTGGTGTCCTAATTATTTTTTATTACCTCATAATAAAACTGATCATAAATAGAGAAAACAAAATTAAAATTTGCTCAAAAATAAAAGAGTATTTTATTTTCATGCTAGACAGAGCGCAATATAGCAAGTTATAACGTCAAGACGTGCGCGCGTTACAAATGCTATACTAACACACGCTTTGTGGGAAAGCGAAAGAGCATCTGGATCCCCACCAAAAACTATAAATGCTCATAATCTCAGAAATTTATCAGCCTTTTAAATTATTTTTTCAGAATGTGTAATGTATTTTAATCCTTCGTTAAACGTGTTATTTGCAATAAATATACCTGTTATTTGCATTAGGGCCCGGGCCATTGTATACAAAATATAATGCTCAAGACTTTTGCCTGTCACTGTACCTACATGTTGAAGCTGATGAAAACAAAAGTAGAAATTACTAACTTTTTCGAACTACCTATTAAAAATAGACACGGGTGTATTATTTTAGGTACTTAACTCAATTTCTTATTTTCGTAGAACTTTGTAGGGGTTACGAGAACTAGTAAAGTAGGTATACCCGATTTTTTTTATCTAATAAAATTAGATAGGTATATAATATATATAAAAACAATAAGGTATACTTTCCAAGTTGCGACCAGCCAAAGTTATCAGAAAATTAAGTAATAACGCAGGGTCTAATTTTCTCATGGCCTTAATTATGTGAAATTACTAAAAAAACAAAAAAAAATACTTTTATAGTTTTAGTAGGTATTCCAATGTTATGTGAAAATTAGATACTGCTTTGCCACCTTAAGTATTTTCTAATTACAAATATTAATAACTAAATTTTATTTAGTAATTTAACCTTTCTGATTTTAATAATCTGTAAAATATAAATGCATTTATTTCACAAGTCACTACCATAAAAAGGTAGGCAATCAAACAAATACCGCACAATAGCTTATAGTTTTCAAATGAAATCATATTTTAATTAAATCTTGTTAATTTTATGAGAAATAAAACTTTTATTACAAAGAAAACAACTTTTATTTTACTTTATCATCTTCATAACATAATTAACAATATTATCTCAGTAATTACGTTCAACTTTTAATCGTTTCTTGTTATTTACTTCGTCTTTACGTGGATCTATTTTCAAATCTTCATCGGCATTTATATCAGGTTTAGAATTATTGATAAACGGTTTTTGATTACCCTGGTTTCCATCGACAATTGAAACGTTATCGCTGACATTTGGGTGCCAGTTTGAACTATCTTCATTATCATTACCACTGTGGTTATTATCATCATCACTGCTGTTATCATTATAACCACTGTGATTATTATCATCACCACTGTAGTTATTATCATCTCCAATGTGGTTATTATCATCACCATTGTGGTAATTATCATCACCACTGTGATTATTATCATCACCACTGTGGTTATTACCATCTCCACTGTGATTATTATCGTCACCATTTTGATTATCATCACCATTGTCTGTATTTTTCTCCGGAATATTATTCAACCAAATAATTTCATGACTGAAACCAGTGAAAAACTCATCTTCGTAAAATCCTGGAACTTTTTTTACCGTAATTCGTTTTATGATGACGTCAAAATCTGATATTTCTTTTTGTAACAATGATTTGAACATAATGCCATTGTCATATCGAAGATTATGTAGTT
Organism: Agriopis marginaria; assembly: GCA_932305915.1. Taxonomy (NCBI): domain Eukaryota; kingdom Metazoa; phylum Arthropoda; class Insecta; order Lepidoptera; family Geometridae; genus Agriopis; species Agriopis marginaria. Next base: position 2,185,267 of record OW029935.1, read on the forward strand.
GAAATAAAGGAGGGAGATTCTGTAGTTGCAGATGGTTTCTCTGAGGATGATCGAAGTTATTTTGAAGCCAGGGCCACGTCCATATACATTCAACAGAGATGGCCAGAAGTGGAACCAACAGGACCTGAAACGGAAAGTTACCAATGATACAATGACTTAATTGGTGGATGAAACTATTCTCGGTCGAAACATTTGATCTGACAGTTGCAATACGATTGTAAAAAAGCTGAATGCTGAATTCTGATCACTTTCGCTAGGGTTTTGAACGTACTATAGCAGATACCCGATATACTTCAGTGAAATACAAATTATTATATTATATGCGAAAAGTTTGTTGGTTTGTTTGTTCCTCTTTCACGCAGCAATAGAGCAACGGATCGACTTGATTTTTTGCATAGGTATAGTTGAAGGGCCGGAGAGTGACATAGGCTACTTACAATCATTATTATCATCACCATTTTTCATCACTACTCGGGTCAAACCGAGACCGAGGGCTATTAATATCATAATATAAAAAATAATAATAATAAAAATTTCTATTCTGTTTTTTTTACAATTTTATTGCAGCTGTCAGAATAAATAAATTTTTCGCCTAAGCTTAGGTAATTTATATGGTATGTGCGATGATAGAGAGCGATGGTGGCCGAGCGGTAGCATGTGCGCTTTACAACCTGGTGACACCCGGTTCGATCCGGCCCTGCACCAATGACTTTTTATAACCTAAATAAATTACGTGCAGTTATTGCCTACGCTCAAAAACGGTGAAGAAAAACATCGTGAGGAAACCGCTGTGTCCAAGAATCTCAAAAGTTGAAAGACATTCACCACTCCACTGAGCCAGCAGGGTGGATAAGATCCTACCCCCTCTCTCTCTGAGAAGACCTGTGTCCCAGCAGTGGTAGGTATTGTGGAAGTCCACGAAACAAATTATATTCTAGCGCATAGCCGGTAGAACTTTTTACAGATTAAATAAATAAATATTCGTGACATTTTTGCACACACGGTCATCTGACCCCAAACTAAGCAAAGCTTGTGATATGGCTGCCAGAGACTGATATACATACATATATAGGTTTAAATACATACTTAAATAGATATTAACACCCAGATATAGAACAAACACAAATGTTCATCACACAAATGTTTGTCCTAGGTGGGAATCGAACCCACGCCCCTAAGCTCAGAAGGCAGGTTCACTACCAACTGGACCAACGGGCTATCGAATAGCAGATGATTCTAAATTTGGAAAATGTTTTAAAGACAAATGTCATACTAAAAGAACACAACACAAAGTAGCTATTCTTGCCCGAAACAAACAAAACAAAAACTACTTGTTTAATAAGATAATAAATGGACATTAAAAAAAATTAAGAAGAATGTTACAAACCTGACGTACCGCAGCCATAGCGGAATCACAAATGGCTCTAAAATATGAAATAAAATTAAATAGATACTGGTTGATATAATATTAAATGCAGAAGCAATTAATTTAACATTAACTCATAGCAGTACTTTTACCACATTTTGACGCTAGTTTGATATATGAGCAATATCATGTCTTTTAGGACTGCGCTCACCGGTAGGTATCTCTTTTGCACTTTTTCTACATTTTTGATAATAAAAATTTCTGAGTGATTTTAATAAAAAACAGGCATTATCTTTTTTAGGGTTCCGTACCCAAAGGGTAAAAACGGGACCCTATTGCTAACCCTACTTGTCTGTCTGGCCGTCTGTCTGTCCTACCTAATAACGGCTGTATCTTTCGAACAGTTGTTTTTTTTACAGACTATGTAATGTTACGGCGTATTGACTAACAAAGAAAAATAAGTCAAAATGTCAAAACAAAGAGGGTCCCCATACAAAAAACGTTTACGTATACGAAAAAATACGTTTTTACGTATTTCTGTATTAGCTCTAATGTAAAAACGGTAATACTAACAAGCGTCAAACTTAACATAATTATAGTACACACTCTAAAGTATAACAAAAAAATGGCCAAGTGCGAATCGGTGTCAAGTTTCTGTTCATTACCAAGTTATAACTGGTATTATTGAATTTTATGGCGGTACGGAACCCTCACTGTGCGAGCCCGACTCGCAATTGGCCTATTTTTATGCCCTGTTTCTCGCAAAGTGAGTTACAGTAGGTATCGAATTTGTATGGCGTCCTCAAAGAGAATAATAATATAAAACCGAACCGCTAACGCTGAAGAAGTGGGACTGCCATAGAGCAAAATATTTATGAAATGGGTGCGACTCCTGTACCTAATAAAGTGAGACGCCTATAGAGACGAGCTTATACGTTAGAGTAAGATAGAAAACGTAGAAGCTTCATTTCACACCCGTTTCATACATTCGTAATTTGTATTGTAGTTGCGCTAGTCTGGGCGTCCTTACAAGTGACGTCATTTATAATGCACTCTCTGTCTAACAACACCCTAAAATGCTTATATCTCACTCTAAAATATTTATCTGCCTTAATTTGAACACAATGTAGGCAATTTTGATTTCGGTGATCGGCTCTATTTTTGTGGACATATTTTTTTAAGACAATAAAAATAAGGCTGGTAGCCATCGAGATACAATTCCTATAAAGTCACAATCTCGTAGTGAAAACATGAAAAAAAGCTTTATTGTACATACATTGTATCAATTATATACTTCACAATGCCACATTTACTCCAATTTAGACGTTATGTCGTTTGCATAGAGTTCAACGTTAGTTGTCCGCTATGTCATCGTAGCTCTGGCATCGCACGGCGTTGTAGTCGGATCTCGGTTCATAATCATAATCTTTATTTGGCACAATGAAAAATTACAACAAAACAATTGAATCCACTGTCTCCGAATTAGTAAAAAACTGTTTCGGAAGCCAGTAGCTTCTCCCAGTATTTAAAAATTAAATATATTATTATGGTTTAAATAAAGATATAAAATTAAATTTTATGAGCATAAAATTTTTAGAAAAAAAAAGAATAAACAAAAATACAAAAATAACACAAATTGAGTAGTAATTTTTAAATAGAAAATTATACAATTATAATTATAAGCCTTGTAACTAACCAAGTCCACGCAATTCATAGCGTGCGCCGAGTTTTGGTTTTGTCATTTTTTGGCACAATTTTGACTCTATACTATATGTATTGTTGTATCTCGATGCTGGTAGCTATTAAATTTTTATTTACAGCAGCTGTATATGTACTTTTCTTGAGCTAAAAAATCAACGATAGTGTACACCCACCAGCTGAGGGATTCCTTCTAGAAGTGTGAAGTGAAATACGACGACGTAGCTGACTCCAGGGAAATCATACTGCCACGCGAAACGCGATATGACACGCCAACTTTATGACGCACCGAGGAACTGGTTAGCGGCAACTCGAACAATTTCTTTTAACCGACTCCACAAGGGAGTTTCTCAACTAATAATAATAATGTTTTTGCGCTCTGTCTAAATGCTTATAATTATCTGCCTTAATTTGTAAACATTACAGTTTTGTTATCGGTGATCGGCTCTATTTTTGTGTACCTACATCGTTTTTTTAAGACAACAATAGTAAGTATAGCAGCATTTTTTTTATCGTGCACTGTCTCAGAGCAAATAAAACTACAGAGGGACTACCGGGAACACGAAAAGTGAAGCCACTTTTGAAACATGTGTGCGTAGTCGAAGTTCGTGTCGTGTAATTCATCAAAATAAGTGATAATATAAATACTTAAGTGTGGAAATATTCCATCCTTCTTCTTATTTACTTTTGTGTTGTTTATACAGTTCTTAACACTGCAAGAAGTCATTGTTTCTTTTTAAAACGGATGTTTTCAGTACGACGTTCTGACAAGAAATCCACGTAGTTTTGAATGCGTAATTGTGTGCGTAAGTCGTGTATTTATTGGGAATTCACGTAGTTATGGAAGCGATTTTTTTGAAGCGTCACTTTGGCAGTGCGCCGTAGGGACTCTGTATTTTTATTTGCTCTGAGTAATCACCTGAATGTCAGACAGCTGTTATGGCCACAGATCTCAGGTTCCACAAAACAGCCCATAGAACTAAATCAGAGCATTAGAAGGCCCGGGCATCAAAACCCTTGGACACTCGCAAGTCTCGTAACACACAATTCTAACTTCGCGCTAAGGTCTTTCGGGTAGGTACTAGGTATTGCGCTGGCTACTGGCCACGTGCGGATCAGCGGAAAACGGTGCGGATCGGTCTCTAGCCGTAGGAAGTGGGACACGGGATCTATTGTTACATGATAACGAAACATCTGACAAAATTATGCCTTCGTGTGCTTTCCCGAAGTGTAAATACACATCAAAAAACCTCTATCTATTTTTTGTAACAAATTTACTGTACATGATTATAATTAGGTGTTGAAGTATAATTATGTCCAACTGTTTTGCCTCCTTTTTACTGAGCAAGTTCAATGGTTATGGCTCGTCCATTCGTTTTATTTTGGTCGAAGTCTAAAATAGATTTGTCCCACACATAGGTACATAGACATACTAAAAGGCAAGTAAAATAAAAATAAAATTTTAATGAGCAAATCAAATACATTTATTCAATTTTTATTCTTACATTATAAATGTGGTACAACAACAATCAATAAATATGCTTATAAACTTAAATAAATAGTACGGTTTTTAGGTTTCCCTACCCAAAGGGGAACACAACGGAGCCCCATTACTAAGCCTACGATATCCGTCTGTCTGTCTGTCTGTCTGTCCTGCTACCTTTAAACGGCTGTATGTTTCGAACCGTAATAGATAGCCAGTTGAAATTTTCACAGAATAATTATGTAATGTTACAGCAGATTAAATAAGAAATGATAAAAAAAAACATCGAGGTAAATGTAACGTAGTACTTTGTAGTAGAGTTTACCTCGATGTAAAATAATCAAAAAGTAAAAACGAAAGGGGCGGGCCCCACACAACAAACGTTTTTTTTAAACGTATTTTTGTGTTCGCTTTAAATGTAAAAACCAGCCAAGTGCGAGTCGGGCTCGCGCACTGAGGGTTCCCACCACAAAATTCAATAACGAAATTACCAGTTAATATAACTAAAAGAGAAATAAAAGATAATTATATAATCAAATTAAATTAAAAATTATATAAGTAATTTTTAATGTTATCAATGTGAAACTTTAATAAATTGATTACCTTTAAATATTTTAGTTATAAAAATTTATTACAGTTAATATAACTTGGTAAAGAACAGAAACTTGTCACCGACTCGCACTTGGCAATTATTTATTATTTATTGTTGTGGCCAAGAGCGAGTCGGTGACAAATTTATGTTATAATTGTGTTATACTCGAGCGTCACTGTAGCAGAAATTACTATGTGACTGCGTGGCAATTGCTTCGACTATTTTGGAAGTCGTTAAGCCAGAAGTCCGTGGTCATTCTGTTACTTCGGCGACCTTATTGTATAGAATAGAATAGAATAGAATATCATTTATTGATCGGCCGACTACAACATCTTAGTATAATTAAATATTATGAGTTGGGCATCACACCGATCTCGTCGTGTCACAAAACTAATAATTAATAATTTAATATTGTATTTTATTGTATTTTGTGGTGTTCAGATCTGACAAACAAGGGGAGCCTGGATGCCTTAGTACGTACATTATCTAGTTAGTTTCAGCTGTTTGTTTTCCGAATGGTGTAACCAAGGACGTTATATATACCCTAAAGGGACAGTGTAACATAAAATAATTTTTAATTATCGTTCGTGCTCAAATATCTAAATTTTTCAAAAAAGTTAAATAGTTTCTCCCATTCTAGCAGAGCTATGGAACGCAGTGTGGGATCCGAAGAAGTTTTACCCGCACTGGCTTCTAAACTTTAATATGACGACTGCCTCTAACAGTGACCATGACGATGGTGATTATCTTGGTGCGGGCCACCTCTATGCCCGTGGTGAGGGCCACCTCTATGCCCGTGGTGATGATGATGACCCTCTCTATGAGGACCGCACTGGGCATCACCAGGCCCGAAATGTCTAGGCCTATGGCACGGCCTGGAATCCCCCTTATGATTATTGCAGTGAGAATCACCAGAGCTGGAGTTGCTGGACCACTGACACTGCCTGTCGTCCGGCTTATGAGGATCACACTGGGCGTCACCAGGCCCGAAGTGGCTAGGCCTATGGCACCCACCGGCGTCCTCACGCGGATTGCAATGGGTGCCACCAAACCCTGAGGGGTGCTGCCCGGACGTACAATCATGATGTTCTCCTTTAGGCTTATCGGATGTTTCACCCCTTAATCTGGTGCGGTCGGTAAATTTAATGGTGCAGTTCTTGAACGCCATGTTTCTCTGGGTGAATTTTTCGAGAGAGTCGATGCCCTGCGCCGGCTTCCGGTCGAACGGGAAACCCATGGCGCGCTTGTCCGGGTACTTTTGGTCGCGGAGGCCGCAGTAAGAGGCGTTGTCGTTTTTGGCACCCGTCCGGTCACGCTCCACCTGGGGGAAATTAACTTGTTAATCTTGTCATGAATCTGTGTCGCTTGTTATTATTCGTTCCATTTCATTGAACAGATGTCTTCTAACAAAACTTCTGAACGCAGAGCCCGTAGGCATGATGACATTTTTTTTTATTACATCATAAAAAAGCTGATCATAAATAGAGCCAGCCCATCAACGAAAACAAAATTAAAATGAGTTCAAAAGTAAATAAGATATAAGCATTTTAATTTCATGCTAGACAGAGAGCTCACTATACTGAGCTATGACATCACGCCTCAGGCGCCCCATACAAATGCTATACTAGCACACGCTTTGCGAGAAAGGAACAGAACATCCCCTCTCTAACCCCACCTAAATCTTTAAACGCTCATATCTCAGAGATTTATCAGCCAATATAATTGTTTTTTTCAGTATGTGTGATATATTTGGTTATATTCATCGCTAAGCTGTTATCTATCTATCTATCTATATATATATTCATCTACTCGCCCATTTCTCGGAGTGCTATACCTGGCGGAGTATATTGTTATACCATGGTTATTCTCACAATTTCTCTCCCGTTGGTTGGACGGCGCGGTCCGTCAACCATATACACTACACATAACTACACGTCATTATATGACTGTTATAGCGTTTAAAGATTTCATTGTACTCAACAATTTGAATAAGTTTTGCTATGAGACCAACTATAAAGTAGCAAATATATGAAACAGCTGACTTCTTTTCACAATTTCAGTGTTGGCTCAAAAGTAAAAGCTGTTCGTAATAATGATTACTATGATTTTTTTTATAGTAGATAGGCTTGCGCTTGGCCGCCATCTCGCCTGATGTTAAGCGACGATGCGGTCTACGATGGAGCACGCTTGCCTCGAAGAAACCGATTCACTCTCGACTTGAAGACACCCAGATTGTAACTGACGGGGAAAACCCATACAAGCAGCGAATTCCACAGACTAGCAGTTCGCACACAATGTGGAATCATAGCGCTTCGTACGGGTTCTCGGAATATCAACCATAAAATGATTTCGATTTTTTATGCCCGCCCTGGCGGTCTGATCTCCTTTTAGCGTAGTACCATTGTTCCGTATACAAACCTTATCTTCATGCCAGTTGGAAACCATCACGAACATCACCACGGGGTACCCTTTAGTGTTTCCTTTAGGCACTAGCAAGTTCTGGGGCCAGCCGCAGTCGCAGAAGCTCGATTTAGAAGTAGCCGCTCCGCTTGATTCCCTGCTGTGGTCGCGGAAGATTCGTTCGAAAGGAATAGTAACTGACGAATCGACGCTGCATCGACGGATCGTATTATTGCCCGGACAAACTGCAGAAAAAGTATGGTGAGGTAGGTTAAACAAAAACTTTTTAACAAAAAAAAATATAGGTACGAATAATAATAAAGATATTTTTTTTGAAGAAAAAAAAGAACCGACTTATTGACCATACCTACATTTACAAACTCATTTTCAAAAATCTTTGAGAGCGCCTGGTTAGGTAATGCAACGCGTGACCAAAATACTGGCGTGTTTCTGGCTCAACGCAAAAGCATTGCCATTCAACGTGGTAATGCCGCCAGCATGCTGGGTACTCTGCCAACTGGGAGTGGGCTTGATCATTTGGATTGTCTTTAGACCTTCAACGGTCTATGGGCAGTCTATTTGCAGTTTTAGTTTAAGCTTGTATTTCGTTTAGTTAATAAAGGCACTTGACCAGTATTTTTTTTTAAAGAAAAACATGAAAAATAAAAAATATTACAAACTGACCCTAAAAAGTAGAAAATATTACGACTGAAATACTTTGTATCCGTGGTCATGAAAAATTTAAAACAACAGGGCCCGGTCGCCATGGAGACACTTTTTTTTTTAAATATCTGTTCTAGGAACTGTTCCTCTCGTAGAGGGAGAAAGGTTCCTCTATGTTTGCTGTTTAGTTGACACAAAGTTGACAGCGTCGCTAGTGGAGAACAAAGTATGAAATTCACCAAGAAATAACTGTAGTTCCAATTTTGCCCTCCTTAACAGCTAAGTTGGTGGCACTGTACAACGTACATTGAATTCGTTGCTTATTGTCATGTTTTTGTAGATTTTTCAAAATGCGCTGAATCGATGTCGATAAAATTTATATGGGACCACCTATGACCTTCCAACCAAAAAAAGAATCATCAAAAACAATTCTAAATTGGCGGAGTAAAGGCGTAACATACATACAAAAAAAACATACAGTCGAATTGATAACCTCCTCATTTTGGAAGTCGGTTAAAAACTAAACTAACACGTGGAATTTAAAAACTCACACAAACATTACATTGCGCTAAAAATATATTTCAAGATTTATTTACACATCGCATCGTCTAAGCAACTTGTGACCAAAATGCTGGCCGATATCTTGCGCAATGCGCGACGTATTAGTATTGCAATTGCCAGTATCTTGGGTACGATTCCTCCTGGTAGCGGTTTAGTTGAGTTAGTTATTAGTTTAGTTTTATATGCCTATAGTAACTAAATAAAATACAAGCTAACACTAACACTACAAAAGCCTTCTTTAGACCTTCAACGGTCTATAGGCAGTTTTACTGTTGACTGCCCAAGTGCCCATAGACCGTTGAAGATCTAAAAACAATTCCAATCCTCAAGCCCAATATCAGTTGGTAGGGTAGTTTGTTTGTTACATTTGCTTTTAAGCTGTTTTCACATAATTCGTTTTTGTTGTACAATAAACCCTCAAACATGCGTATTTAAATTGTGGTGGTTGTGGTGCATGTACTTCAATTATGCTACAAGGAATGAAATTAAATGAAAAATTATTTATTGTAGCAAACTTGGTACATTGTGATGTTACAAACTGAAGTCCCTCACGTTCGGACGTTCCAAGTACGTCATACAATATTAAATCTACATGTAATACATGGAGTCAGTTATTTCAGCACCACAAAGAGCAAGGAAACTCTCACGTGATTAGAAACCATAAAAGGCCTTCTGTCAAATATAGTACGTAGCCTGACGTAGCCTTTTGAGTCTTTTACAGGTCTCTAGTATATAAATTTTTTTACAACCACAAGCAATGAAGAGCATAGAACTTGTAATATTATTTACAAAGCGTACAAAGAGTATATATACAGCTAGACCAGCAGAAGTAGTAAATATCACTCACGTGGATACGAGAACTTGTCCATTTCGATCATGAGTTTCCGTTGTTCGTCGAACGACAGCGGAGTTCCGCGTTCGCCTTCTATCGGCGCCATGAAGATGCGAACGGTCCCCATCCGGGACTCACTGCTCTGGTTGTTCACTTCGATCCTGGGAATGGTGGAAATTATCAAAAAAGTCGCAGGCAACGGGTTAGTCCCATTCGCGTTCCTTAGGGTGCTAGATTTGTTAATCTGAGATTGGAAACCCTGTCTATAAGTAGTCTACTGGTATAGTCATCTTCCCTCACAGAGGAAGCAATCAGCTTCCTTAGACAAGTAATCACTTTCCTGTGAGGGAAGATGACCAGTAGAGTACTTACAGAAAGAGTTTATGCGGCTTCATTATCTATACTTAGTCATCATCATAATTTTAGACATTGGACGTACACTGCTGGACATAGGCCTCCTCCATCGATCTCCAAAAGGGCCAGTCGGAAGCGGCCTGCATCCAGCGTTTTCTTGTGGTCTCTCTTAAGTTGTTCGTCCATCTTATGGGTAGACGTCCTACGCTGCGCTTACCGGTCCGTGGTCTCCATTCGAGAACCTTTCGGCCCCATCGGCTATCTGTTCTGCGTGATATGTGTCCTGCCCACTGCCACTTCAACTTGCTAATTCGGTGGACTAAGTCGGTAACTTTCGTTCGTCTACGGATTTCTTCATTTCTGATTTGATCTCGTAGAGAAACCCGAGCATAGCCCTCTCCATAGCTCGTTGTACGACCCTGAGCTTGTTTATGAGGTCCATAGTAAGAGACCGCGCTTCAGTGTCATATGTCATCACTGGCACCACTGGTCGAAGACTTTCGTCTTAAGCCACTATATCTATGGTAACTCCTCTCAAAGTTTGTGATCGTATGGCCTGTTGATAACAATAGCTATTGGCTATTGTGTCTCATCAGGTATCATTAAATAGATTACCTACTCCTTCAGAGTGTTTACATTACAGAAATATTTGTACTAACACGTAGTTAAATTCTTCGTGCTGCAGATGTGTCATTTCCGCATATACATTTTTGGGTGGTCCAAAGTCCAAGGCGTTTTTGAGATTCATTGTGCTGCGCTCCCACAGGGTGTTGATGATGTTCCGTCCACTCACGCCTTCTATGTTGATCGACGAGACGCAGGTGTCGGGGAAGACCAGCTGAAGAAGGCACAATTCCACATGTATTGTAGATAATAATTATTATTAGAAGAAAAACAAAATGTAGATTAAGACATCAGGGGAGTTAGACAAGTCCCACTTTCTGTAAGCGGATTATTTAAGACACAAGCTGCCTCCTGCGACCGACGTGGCATCATTTTGCAAAAGGGAATTTTGACTACATGCGCGATCAAGTGGTTATATTATCTTTGGTCCCGGCACACTCACTTGAGAGCCAGTTTCCATTCCAGGCTAGCCATGTTTATCTTTGATCACACCGTCACTTAACATCAGATAAGCTGTGACCAAGGGATTACAACGTCAAATAAAAAATTATCCTGCGGCAAGATGAAATTGTATGAAATAGGGTCTTGTCTAATACGCCAGATCAAACAAACAAGGAAGGTATTGTAAGGCGACGTGGTGGATGCGAACGCATCAGGCCTAAATCAGGCTTGATGCCTTTAGTCGAACTCGCCCAGTAAACGGCATCAGATACTTGACTAATATATACACATATACCCGAAACAGCATCCTTCTTCTAGAGTAATCATAAGGTTGGAAAAGACCTATGTCTGAAAATATATAATTATATCAGTGATTCCATAGTAGACCGAGTGAATACAGATACATATACAGATACGTCGGTCGTTGGTCTCATACAGATACGTGTTTTTATATTTTGTCAGACAATAACTTGCGTACCGTCACAGAAAAGTTTTTTTTTGTTTAAATTAGCACGGCTGTTAAGGCAATTTTGTAAGATTGTTGTTAATAGCAAGGATCTTATATAATTTATATACCCTTGTCAATAGGTAAAACGTCCTTGGGTAATAGCAACTGTGATGCGGACAGAGAACTAAGAGACCCAACCCAAAAAGGTAAGGTCCAAGTTCTTTGGATGCAGAGTTCGACGCGTTGACATAAATAAGAATGTTCAATCAATGTTCTGTCATAATGCCTGGCGACAGATTTTCCCTCTCATTTCCGTTCTATTTACTTCTCTTTTCTGTGCGTACCGTTGATCTACCTTCATGAAATGTTGTAGAGCAATTCATGTAAATACATTTTTGAAAATTGAATTTGGGCATTTGTCCGCCTGTCCGGTCTGTATGAGTAACAGCACCTGACTTTGATCATATTAGAGATGCCTTAAACTCGAGCCAGTACCGAAAAAAGTCTGCCAAACACAAAGGGGGTGAGGTAAACACGTATTGCACACACTGACATATTCTTACTAGTTCTACAAACGCACACTTCAATATTGAGCGGCAGCAGCAGACGAGATGATCAAATGGACGACCAAGGGAGGTGTAAGAGCTAAATGGAAAACTGTAGATCTAACACATCCACATATATTTTCTGAGAATCCTGAGAGGCGAACCTTGTCTGGTCCGTACGGCGTGAGTTTGTCCTTGTAAATTGTGAAAATTTCGTCAATCGAAGCGTGCCAGCGGTAGAATATGGGGTCCCTCATCGCAGTCGCTGAATCACCCATCACAGAGTATTGTTGCTGGGAAAAATGAGAAGAAAGGTTATTTCCACCCTCGTGCCATAATGATTGAGTTAAATGGATTCGTCATCATCATCATCATCAGCCAGAAGACGTCCACTGCTGAACATAGGCCTCCCCTTTTAACCTCCACACTGAACGACAGCCTGCCTTCTGCATCCACTGGATGCCCGCGACTCTCACAATGTCGTCGGTCCATCTAGTGGGAGGCCTCCCTACGCTGCGTCTTCCGGTTCGTAGTCTCCACTCCAGAACCTTTCTTCCCCATCGGTTATCGGTTCTTCGAGCGATGTGGCCTGCCCATTGCCACTTCAACTTGCAAATTTTAACAGCTATGTCGGTGACTCTGGTTCTTTGGCGAATATCCACGTTTCGGATTTTATCGCGCAAAGAAACTCCGAGCATAGCTCTCTCCATTGCCCGCTGTGTGACTCTTAGTTTTTCCAAAAGGCCAACAGTTAAGGACCACGTCTCAGTACCATATGTCATCACTGGCAACACACACTGGTCAAAGACCTTCGTCTTGAGGCACTGTGGTATCTTGGACGAGAAGATGTCACGCAATTTCCCGAACGCTGCCCATCCGAGTTGGATTCTTCGGGTGACCTCTTTGCCTAAGTTGGACTTACCTAACTGAACAATCTGTCCAAGATAGGTGTAATGGTCAACAACTTCGAGAGTATCGTTTAAATGGATTACGCAGCCTTATTACTAAAGTCACAGTGGTCGCGGACTATCAAACTCGCGTGCATGGCGATAAACTTCCGTAGACTTTGAATAGGAGATCGATGGTGATTCATCATCATTATTATCATGTTCCCAGTGTTGGAACACAGGCCTACTCTCAGAGAAAGGATGGACCCTAATCCACCATGCTGGTCCAGTACACGTTGAAGAATGTCATTATGTCTTTGAACTTTTGAGGTTCTTGGACCGGTTTCTTCACGATGTTTTCCTTCACTTGTGGTGGTTGACTAGCGATAGGTATTTACAACAATACCATGAATGGCACTTCAATTAGAGTCATAATTTTTTGTTCAATTTATACAGAACTAGCGGTCCGCCCCAGCTTCGCACGGGTATAGATTATAGCCTATGTCCCCCGGGGATAGTGTAGCTTCCCGTCAGTGAAAGAATTTTTCAAATCGGTTCAGTAGTTTCGGAGCCTATTCAATGCAAACAAACAAACAATCAAATCTTTCCTCTTTATAATATTAGTATAGATGAGACTTGGATTAAATAACACTTGGACATAAAATGAGAAGTGAACTAAATAAGTCTTTGGCAATATGTTACCAGAGCGATGGTGGCAAAACGGTAGCATTTGCGCTTGACAATCTGACGGCACCCGGTCCGAACCGCGACCCTGCACCGATGACTTATTTAATACCTAAGTAAATTATGTACAGTTTCAATGCCATCGCTCAAAAACGGTGAAGGAAATCATCGTGAAGAAACCGGTACGTCTATGAACCTCTAAAGTTTAAGAACATAAGACATTCACCAACATGCGCTGGGCCAGCATGGTGGATTAGGGTCCATCTTCTCTCTCTAAGTGAAGGCCTGTGTCCCAGTAGTGGGAAACATGTTAGGCTGAAATGATGATGATGAATATGTTACTTGGACGTAATAATAATATTTGGACACACAAAGGTGTTGACATTTTGAACCGTTGAATGAAATGAGACTTCATCATCATCAGCCAGAAGACGTCCACTGCTGAACATAGGCCTCCCCCTTTAACCTCCACACTGAACGACAGCCTGCCTTTTGCATCCACTGGATGCCCGCGACTCTTACAATGTCGTCGGTCCATCTAGTGCGAGGCCTGCCTACGCTGCGTCTTCCAGTTCGTGGTCTCCACTCCAAAACCTTTCTTCCCCATCGGTTATCGGTTCTTCTAGCGATGAGGCCTGCCCATTGCCACTTCAACTTGAAAATTTTAACAGCTTTATCGGTGACTCTGGTTCTTAGGCCCACGTAGGTTTTGTTCTGGTTCCACGTTCCAGATTCTATCGCGCAAAGAAACTCCGAGCATAGCTCTCTCCATTGCCCGCTATGTGACGCTGAGTTTTTTCAAAAGGCCAACAGCTAAGGACCATTAAGGACTCCATTGACATTGTACATTGGACATTGTGAGAGTCGCGGGCATCCAATGGATGCAAAAGGCAGGCTGTCGTTCAGTGTGGAGGTTAAAGGGGGAGGCCTATATTCAGCAGTGGACGTCTTCTGGCTGATGATGATGATGATGATGATGAAGGACACCATGACACAAGGTCACAAATGAGACTTGGATAGTAGATAACTAAGCCTCAAGTTACGTGTTACATGAATAACATACCGAATAAATTTCGTCTGGGTCGTGGAGGTAAGCTATGAGCATATGCCCTCTGTTGTGATAGTCGCCGTAGTAGTTGGGGTTAATGGAGATTGAGCTGGATTCCACTATATTGCCGAGGATGTCGATACCAGTCTCCTCGTCTAGCGGGAGTTGGCTCCCGTTAGCCTGAAATTCAAGTAAGTTAAAAAAAAATTATTTTATAACCATATTTTGTAGGTAGGTTCCGGATTGCATAAAGGTATCTATTAATTGCTTTTATAGAGTTACAAGGAGGTAAAAATCAGTCAGTATCAGTTTTGTCGGTTTTAAAAGTCATATTTGTCTTTTTTCATCGACAAAAACCTAAGACAAACATTTTATCGATGAGAAATTTAGTGATTTGTCTTTTTACATAGTTTACTGAGATTACGGGGCTTTCATGGTGACAGTATAACAGTAATGAAAAGTAAGATGGCGCAAAAAGACCAAACGAGAGAAAAAACTAAGGAGTTACCTGCTGAATACACTGGCTCTCGACAGCGGCCAGGATGCGGTCGTACCATTTCTCCATGTCAGATATTAAAATCTTGTTACCCGTTCCAGGGCGGTTTACATTACGGGCGGTGAGGTTGTCGAATCTAGAGCGGCGCAGAAAAAAAAAAAAAGAGGAGTTGAAAACAAGAAAAAAGAAAAAGAGGGAAGGAAAAAAATATTCGACACCTTTACAAAAACTTATACCTAAAGGATACAATCAGTGTCGAATGGGTCCGTCTCGGCATTAATGCTGAAAGTCAAGGACTATCAGCGCCGGTTTACAACAAGGATATTTAAACAAGGTTGGCGATAGAATGTAATCTAAGCAGACAAAAACGTTTCGTAGCTAATAATGTTACTATTTTTTTTTTAATAGTAGATAGGCTTGCGCTTGGCCACCATCTCGCCTGATGTTAAGCGACGATGCGGTCTACGATGAAGCACGCTTGCCTAGAAGAAACCGATTCACTCTCGACTTGAAGACACCCAGATTGTAACTGACGGGGAAAACCCATTCAGGCAGCGAATTCCACAGACTAGCAGTTCGTACAATAAATGTGGAATCATAGCGCTTCGTACGGGTTCTCGGAATATCAACCATAAAACGATGTGAATGCAGAACTGGAGCGGTAAGGGCGGTACAGGAGTAGAGTGGATTAGCGGGCTGAAACTGAAAGGATGCCATCTCTCTAGATTTGTACGTCTACTAACTAGGCAATGACATAGTTATGGTACTGAGACGTATGGTTCTTAACTGTTTGCCTTTTGGAAAAACTCCTTTTAGAGTCACACAACGGGCGAGCTATTACTCGGAGTTTCTTTGCGCGATAGAAATCGGAACGTGGATATTCGCCAACTAGAGTCACCGAGATGGCTATTAAAATTTGCTAGATAAAGTGGCAATAGGCAGGCTACATCGCTCGAAGAACCGATCACCGATGAAGAAAGGTTCTGGAGAGGAGACCACGAACCGAGAGACGGCGTAGGTATGTCTCCCACTAGATGAACCAACGACAATCATTGTGAGAGTCGCGGGCATCCAGTGGATGCAGATGGCAGGCTGTCGTTCAGTGTGGAGGTCAAAGGGGGAGGCCTATGTTCAGCAGTGGACGTCTTCTGGCTGATGATGATGAACTAGGCAAAACATGATACAAAGTGGCTAATATTGGTTAAAAACCTATTGTGCATGTGTTTTGAAATGTGTGTAGGATTTACTCGTGCTTTGCGCAAATTAGCTATCTTTATCTCATGACGGTGGAATTTTAGAAGGCCTATAAGTTGATCTATATGAAATGTATTTACTCTAGCCTTGAAGATGCCTAGATTGTTACCTGGGAGTCCAGGCGCGGCTGGCATTCGAAGAGTCCAGTAAAGGGAAGTACCCCTCGGGAATGGGCTCGCGGAAATTATGATAAGGCTTCGAGCGTTCCATGCCGTTGCACAAACGTTCTGTGTTGTACCTGATTAAAAAAACATCGATTAACGTCTGTTGCAGTAAAGTACGGTATTTTATACATTGGCGAATTTGACATTTGTTACTGAAAACAGTTTTTCTGACGAATCTCTATATTTCCACTTCTACGTCTTATTGTACAGAAATAACGTGCAATAAGGGAACGGGTATAATTGTTTATTACATTTAAATTAAACATTAATTATATTTTATAGCCATTGCACATTAATTGCTGAAAGTATTGAACAAAAAAAAGGTTCATTTGTTTAATTTTTTTTTTACACTTGTCTTAGAAAATGTATTTGTCAATTAATACATATTAATATGTAACAAACTACTTAATTCTAATTACAAAAATAAATCTAGTCTAACCAAATAGCCCGCCCCAGATCGTTCCTGGTGCAAAAGTGCCCATAACATTGGCAGCATTCCCACGCTGAATGGCAATGGCCAATCTTTGCACCAGGAATGAGCCAGAGCGAGTGTCACCACCGTTATCTCGTAATCTGTGGTCAAGTTCTGCAAACAAGCTCTTGGCCTCAGTGCCCCAACTGCCCATAGTTTCCATGGCAATGGGTATAAAATAATACTGTGATTTTTATTATTACAAATTATTAGAACCAATTTTTGTTTTAGGTTATGTTAATTTTTAACATGTATTTTTTTTAGATTATGAGTAATTAGCATCTTTCACAAATATCTATAGAGTTAAATAGTAGAGATACGTCAGAAAATCAGTTTTGAAGACGGACTTCCGCAAAGTAACGCCTGACTCAATCAAATACTTGATACTGAAATGGATATCGAAATTTTATGCAGTGTGGTGGTGTTTTTTTTTACTGGTAATACAGCTTGGTAAAGAATTAACGGACGCAGATAATTGAAAATTTTCGCGGACAGTTCTTTGAAAAGAAAACATACAATACAATACAATACAATACAAAATTTCTTTATTACACACCGAAAATACAAATGAAACTTAAACTAACATAAAAAACAAATATACGGCAGTATAATGGGCGGCCTTATCGCCTTAAGCGATTTCTTCCAGGCAACCTTTGGATGGACAGGACTAAAGAAATTGAAAAACGGTCGGTGGTGTACATAAAATAAACCTAAATAAATTTATATATCTCTACATTTATGTATACAATAAATACACAATACTACATACATACTTTAAATATTACATACAATAGTCAATAGTTTTATGTAATATCAAATATAGTAAAAAAAATTGTTAAAAGTTGAAAAACAAAGGGCACGGACCCAGGAGTCCGTGGAGGCTAAATAAACAATTAAAAAATAAAAACATACATTCGAATTGAGAACCTCCTCCTTTTTTAAGTCGGTTAAAAACACAACTTGCCTGGCCATGATCTGGTGGTGCATGTAATAGAACAATTCTCCTCTCCTGTCTTTGTTCACGATTATACTATGGGTAGCCACGTTGGGGTAGATGAGGTGCCAGTGCCAGTGGTGGGAGTTGAGACCAACATCCTCGCGGAAATACGCTAGTTGCTGCTCTGGGATCTTGGGTTTCGGCAATTTGACCTTGATAACTGGCATCTGAGGGATAATAGAAAGATTTTGAGTAGGTATAGCGAGTGAAAAGGACACAATAAATTAATAAATACTTGTACTTGTAATTGTTCCCGTAAACTTATAATATAACTAAATCGGATGGATTTTTGAAGAACTGATACAAAGCCCTTTGTATACTTATATATGTCCATAATACCGAGTCAGTGGCCACGCATACGCGAGGGTTGAAAGCCCATTATATTGACAAATCTCGCGTTCATCATCATCATCAGCCAGAAGACGTCCACTGCTGAATATAGGCTCCACACTGAACAACAGCCTGCCTTTTGCGTCCACTGGATGCCAGCGACTCTCACTATGTCGTCGGTCCATCTAGTGGGAGGCCTGCCTACGCTGCGTCTTCCGGTTCGTAGTCTCCACTCAAGAACCTTTCTTCCCCATCGGTTATCGGTTCTTCGAGCAATGTGGCCTGCCCTTTGCCACTTCAGCTTGCAAATTTTAACAGCTATGTCGGTGACTCTGGTTCTTTGGCGAATATCCACGTTTCGGCTTTTATCGCGCAAAGAAACTCCGCGCATAGCTCTCTCCATTGCCCGCTGAGTGAGATTTTGAGTATAGTGAGTGAAAATGACACAATAAATAAATAAATAAATACTTTTAATTGTTCCCGTAAACTCATAGAACTAAATCGACAAATTAAAAATTTAAGAGGCATATTATAAAATTAACCGTTCATTTTTAATTCCAGGTGTTTGTATTTTCGGGCATAAAACGAATAAATGAAGCCGTAATTTTCAAGATAAATATAAAATAAATAAACCATAACATAAAAATGATTTTTATTTATGTTACACGGGAATTACTCACGTAAGATTAAGCCGGTTACTACGACTATAGTTTCAACCGCATTAGACGGCCTTTTTCAAGGTGAATGCGCGCGCGCGGCTGCGTCTCGCTTTGCACTGCAAGCGTTTAGCGTTTTTTGCGTAAGTCAGTGCAAAGCGAGACGCAGCCGCGCGCGCGCATTCACCTTGAAAAAGGCCGTCTAATGGGGTTGAAACTATAGTCGTAGTAACCGGCTTAATCTTACGTGAGTAATTCCCGTGTAACATAAATAAAATGTGTGAAAACCACGTCAGTTTCAATAATAAAAATAAAAATGATTATTATAAGACAGTAATTTAACGAAATCCATTCTCAAACTTTCTCTACTAAAGTTTTACGAAAAACTACTTTTGTAAATCGGAGGTAACAAGTGGATATGTTGAGTTTTACTAAAATCTGAAACCGCTACATTCAATAAAAAATACAGATCTATTTAATACAGCAACTGAATTTTCTACAGATTGTTTTCAAGTATTTACGACTGAAAAGTAATGCCGTGAAACTTGTTTTGAAAAGTGTTTTGTTTTCGAACTGTTGGTGCACCTTGTGAAAACGCAGGAAGTAATTTTTGCTGCTTTATTTCACACAGTTTTGACAAGTAATTCAAGTGCTATCAAAACGCCAGTTCGATTGTGACTAAAGTGGATTGTGCCCCGGAGCCTATATTGTGAGGTCCATGTCAAGAAGTTCGTCCCGTATCTTCCCCCTATTTACTTACATCAATGGATAGGACCCTTAATACGCAAAGCTTGTTGTAATTAAACTTTTTAGTATGTTGTATGTGTTGCAGTCAAAACTCTTAACCAGTTAGGGTAGTGTAATTTAATTTCGAAAACTTCGCTCGCGCGCAAAATCTACTACATTTAGACATTTTTCACGTTTTCATCTAAAATTTTGTGTTTTTAAAGTTAATAAGCTCATGAATTCGCGGCTCTTTAAAGTATATAATATGGACCAAGCTATAGCCCTTCGAAGATGATAAATTTTTCGCAAAAATTTCCACGTTTCGGAATCTTGCGTTAGCTCACTTGATTTTTGATAAGGTTCACCTCAGTGAGCAAGAAAATGCAGAACGTTTTGACTAATTTCAAAATAGTAGAGAACAAAATTAGTGATGGCGATATCAAAGGCGCCGCACGTGTCTTGTTCTCTAGCGACACAATCGCCCCCTATACACCAGTTACGGTTCAGTCACTACGTGACAAAAATCCACCCGCAGCGACAAATTTCCACCTCCCTGATCCACCACAACCAGATGACGTTGCCATTGAAGCCACATGCCAGGAGGTTGCAGCGGCTGTTGCATCTTTTCAGAGTGGCTCAGCTGGAGGCCTAGATGGTCTGACGCCTCAACACATAAAGATCTTCTATCTTTTAGTTGTGGTGAGGCTAGCGAATCCCTCTTAAAAGACCTAACAGCTTTGGTAAACCTCATGTTATCTGGACGGGTCAGTGATGACGTCATTGAAATTTTGTATGGCGCTAATTTATGCGCACTTATCAAAAAAGACGGTGGTATCAGACCTATTGCAGTTGGCACCACATATCGTCGCCTCGCGGCCAAGGCAGGCTGTAGGAAATAGGTCACTCTTTTGAGTGACCTTTTTCAACCAATACAGCTTGGTTTTGGTTCGCGAGGTGGATGTGAGGCTGCTGTTCATTCTGTCCGAACTTTTCTCGATCAAAATTGTGGAGAGGTGCTGCTAAAGGTGGATGTCAAAAACGCTTTTAATTCGGTTGATCGCGGTGCCCTGTTGACACAAGTAAAAGATAAAATTCCTGATCTTTTCAATTTTCTCTGGCAATGCTATGGCAGTCCCACCAAATTGACATACCAAAACAATGTTTTGTTATCATCTGTCGGTTGTCAACAGGGTGATCCTTTCGGTCCCGCCATTTTCAGCCTGGCTATTCACCCAATTATTCAACGTCTCCAGTCCAAACTTAATGTTTGGTACTTGGATGACGGAACCCTAGGAGGCGACGTTGACACTGTTCTGAGTGATTTAAAAACTCTTATAGACGAATTTCGTCATATTGGTTTGGAACTAAATTTTTCGAAATGCGAACTTTTTGTTTGCGATTCATGTCCGGATAAAGATGTGGTTATTGAAAAATTCAATGATTTAGCTCCCAATATAAAATCATTAGACAGGCGTTCGCTCCGACTCCTGGGTTCACCGATATTGGATGAGACTTTTTCACCTTTTGTTGAGGAAAAAATTCAAAATTTTATGGGTTCTTCCGACAGGTTACTCAAAATTAACGCCCATATGGCGTTTACAATTATCAGATACTGTTTGTTTGTTCCTAAATTTATGTACACTTTACGATGTAGTCCACTGTGGAAGCACGGTGAGCTCCTTTCGAGCTTAGACAATGACGTAAAGGAAACTCTAATATCGGTTTTGAATGTTGATTTGAGTGACAGGACATGGTCACAAGCCTCACTACCTGTAAGGTTAGGAGGCTTAGGGGTCCGCCAAATTTCAAGTGTTGCGTTACCGGCATTCTTGTCCTCATTTCATAGTACTCATAAATTAATAGAAAAAATCCTTGCACCCTCTTTAGGCCCTTCCGAAGTAGTTGTATCTCATTTGAAAGAGGCAATGAATGCTTGGAGGCTTGCTTGTCCATATACCGATTTTCCCAGGAAGTTGTCTTCCCAGAGACTGTGGGATCGGCCGATCTGCGAACTAGCACGGAAATCGCTACTAGATACGTGTCCTAGTGTTGCAGATCGCGCTCGTATTCTTGCTGTCTCTGTTTGGGAATCGGGACTTTGGTTGCAAGCTATGCCCTCTTTTAACACGGGTAGCCTTTTAGATCCAACCGCATTTCGTCTAGCTGTCAGCTTACGCTTGGGTGCAAAGTGCTGTGAGGCCCATCGCTGTCAGTGTGGTACTGCTGTTGACCAGCTCGGTCACCATGGTCTCTCTTGCTCGAGAAGCGCTGGTCGTATTGGCCGACACGCTAGCCTGAACGACATCATACGCAGGGCTCTTTCCACCGCTAATGTCGCAGCTGTGCTCGAGCCGAGTGGTTTTGCGCGCGACGATGGAAGGAGGCCTGACGGTATGACACTTGTGCCCTGGAGGTTGGGGCGGCCCCTTGTATGGGACGCAACTTGTGTTGATACTTTGGCGCCGTCACATCTTCCTGAGACACAGGGTAGGGCTGGCGCGGCTGCCAATTCGGCAGAGCAGCACAAGTGACGCAAATATGCTAACCTCGGCAGTGGTTACATATTTGGGGCGTTTGGGGTCGAGACATTGGGCCCTTGGGGACCGGGAGCTCACCTCATTTTCAAAAATCTTTCAGAGCGCCTGGTTAATGCGACGCGTGACCAAAATGCTGGCGTGTTTCTGGCTCAACGCGTAAGCATTGCCATTCAACGTGGTAATGCCGCCAGCATGCTGGGTACGCTGCCAACTGGTAGTGGGCTTGAGCATTTGGATTGTCTTTAGACCTTCAACGGTCTATGGGCAGTCTAACTGTATTTGTAGTTTTAGTTTTAGCTTGTATTTTGTTTAGTTAATAAAGGCGCTAGCCCAGGAAAAAAAAAAGAAAATGCAGAAGCAGAGGGAATTAAATGTTGGATGACACTGAAAGGTCGCTTATCCTTTATGCTAAAGACAATGAAACTGTGGATATTGTCGGTACCAAATTCAAAACTGCTGCGGATAAGTTGGAAAGAAATAGCTGTACCTCAAAATTCTGACAAAGTAAAAATCTGTAATTTTTTAACTTTGGCGATTTGTACACATACATTATTAGTCCCGATAAACACTTAAAAAAATGTGAAAATCATTCCTTACTTTGCCTTCAGTGAACAAAGCGCAGTTTTCCCGGGCTTTGCGCAAAGTCTTCCGGTCAACGAACTTGTCAGGAAACGTATCTGCGAAGGTTGGGATGTCCATTCCTCTAGTGTCTGGCCTGCCAACGAGAAAGGAGAGGTTGGAGAAAAAATAATTAATAATATACTTTTTTTAAACATACCTTAGCCTTCGTATTCTTCTGAGCAACCCAGCATTTGATCATGATGGTAGATAAGAAAATTGTGAATATTGAATTTAGTGTGACGATTTTATTTTTAGTATGCTTCTCACCATCTTTTATTTTTTATGCGCCTCCATGACATAGATTCTATATTATGTAGGTGCATAAAAAATAACTAGTCCGCCATCTTTGGAAGTCCGCCATATTGGATTTAGAATGACATCATTCTAAACGTGTATGCAATATTTTAGCTCAATTGGTTGAGGATAAGTGGTCTATAATTCAGTTGCAAGATTTGTCCCACACATACATACTAACTAACAGGACAAGTTAAATAAAAGCTTTTAATGTTATAATTATACGATAAATAAAAGTTTCCCGGCATATGTGAAACATGATGTCACGCCTGTCGCGGCATACGAGTCGGTTAAGGGGACTGTTCCCGTCTGCAGCTCTCTCGCTCGCACATATTCACATTATTGAAGATGTAAAATCAATGAGTGTGAATTTCCAAAAAGTAACAAAATCATGTCTTGTGTCTATTATAACCATAACATTACAAACAAAGAAGTTGTCAATTTGATATATTTTAATTTGACACAGTAAAATGGTAACAAGCGTAGGTAACAAGTGATTTTTTATTCTCGTGTCATGTTATTCCGTCAAATTACAAGATATCGAAACAAACATTTCTATGTTTGTAATGTTACGACAGAGACCAAGACATGACTTTTTGGAAATTCACACTCATTGATTTTATATCTTCAATAATGTGAAAATGTGCGAGAGAGAGAGCTGCAGACGGGAACAGTCCCCTTAATGCCAAGGCGCGTCAATGGATGTTTCACATCAAAAACTACGGACATTTTTGTGGGACCATCTCGACAGCTTCTTCTGCATAGTAAATAATTGTCTTGATATTCGGGACATTTTTTCACACAACTGACCCCAAACTAAGCAAAGCTTGTGATATGGCTGCCAGAGACTGATATACATATATATAGGTTTAAATACATACTTAAATAGATATTAACTCCCAGATATAGAACAAACACAAATGTTCATCACACAAATGTTTGTCCTAGGTGGGAATCGAACCCACGCCCCTAAGCTCAGAAGGCAGGTTCACTACCAACTGGACCAACGGGCTATCAAACTTGACGTCTCCGTCTATCGAGATTTATTTACTTATTACGTGTAGTAGCTCTGGCTACGCCTCATCCCACTTGTAATCTATCAATTGAAAAAACCGACTTCTAAACAAAATCTTTGCTTTAAAATTAGTAAATACCTACGCAATTTCTTTTTCTTTGACGACATCTTTATTTTTTCTAGTTATATTGATTTAAATACCAAACTACTGAACCGATCTTGATGAAATTTCTATGGGACCAATAAACTATATCCTTTCAATAATTTTTTAAATCGGTTAAATATAATCACATAAATCTGTTCACAAATGGCGGAGTAATCGATTTACACGCAAAAAAACGGACCAAATTGATATCCGGGCTTAAAAAGCAAGCAATTATTGATACAAACAGCTTAGTTTTTCAATACTTATTAAAACTATTATGTATAAGGATTGGTATACGGGGTGTAAGGGGAACACTCTCGAAGCCAAAAGAAAGTAATTGTACTCATCATTATGAACAACTTTTACTATGGGACCAGCCCTGAGATCGCGAAAAAAATATCAGCTGTTATAGAAAACGGTCATAGACACTCGACAAAATGTATGGAACAGCTGTTTTTTTTTACGATTTCAGGGTTGGTCCCATAGTAAAAGTGGTTCATAATGATGATTACAATTACCTTCTTTTGGCTTCGAGAGTGTTCCCCTTACACTCTGTATATCATCAGCCTATTCGATGATCATCCACTGCTGGATGTAGGCCTCTCCTAAAAACGCCACTAGCCACATTCTTCTGCTTTTCGCATCCACTTGACACCAGCCGACTTTCGCAGGTCGTCACTCCACCTGGCTGCAGGGCGTCCTACTCTACGTTTGCCGATACGTGGTCTCCATTCTAGAACCCGTCTACCCCAGCGGTTGTTAGTTCTTCTACAGATATGGCCAGCCCATTGCCACTTCAGCTTGCTGATAATTTGAGCTATGTCGGTTACTTTAGTTCTTTGTGGGATAATCTCATTTCTGATTCTATCTCTCAAAGAAACCCCAAGCATAGCTCGCTCCATAGCTCGCTGAGCGACTTTAAATCGATGGACAAGCTTCACGTGATGATGAAGGTGATGATGATGATACATATATCATCATCATCATCATAATCAGCCTTTTTAACAGTCCACTGCTGGACTTTTAGCTTATCCCCGAAAGGGTGATTGGGGCATATCCACCACGCTGGCCCAGTGCGGGTTGGTGGATTCACATACGCCATTGAATCCTTCTCCGTACGTATGCAGGTTTCCTCACGATTGTTTTCCTTCACCGAAAAGCCAGTGGTATGAAAATCCGTACTTAAACTCCAACGAGCTCATTGGTACGGGTCCGGTGTTTGAACCCGCGACCTCACGCTTCCAAGTCTAGCGGTCTCCCAAATGGGCTACCACGGCACTGGCATTATGCATATCTATGGGGAAAAAAACGGTTAAAATATGACATACCGGTGCAGGAGAGCTACGGTGACACAGTAGTTGAACAGGTACGGGTTGATGCGCAACTGGCAATACGCAAAAATAGACATCAACTCTTCCAAGCTGGGCATGCTCATAAATATGTCGATAAGCTGTCCTGCCATCTGACTGTGTTTCGGCACAAAAAAGGAGAAGTGTTCATCTGGAGGTAACTCCATGGCTAGTGACATATCTGGTAAGGAAATTTCCTTGACGTCGATCCTGTCTTCAGACGTGAAGTCATCGATAATTGTATCTTCCGCTAATGAGAATGTTGTTGCCATCGTTCTCCCCGTCGGTACACATGGAGTTTTTAAGGCATTGTATTCCTCGGGCTGAAATAGAAGAGTTAAAGATTTTTTTTAATAATAGGCTTGCGTTATACCGCCTACTCGCCTGATAGATAGATAGATAGAAACTCTTTATTGTGTACACCAGAAATAAAAATTACTACACGATAGAAAACACTTATGAGCTAGTGCCACAAGTGGCGGCCTTATCGCTAAAATCTCTTCCAGGCAACCATTGGATGGAAAGAATTTACATAACAGAATCGACGGGGGATGCTAAAACACTTTTAATGATACCATTAAATAAATACTACTAAATGATACATAGTATAATAAATATATATATTATATATATATATATATCTATACATATATAAACACACATAATACAGACGTGACAAGTAAGTACATACTATACCTACCCTAAGTCCCTGGAGTACCTTCGCATTATGAGCACACAATGCAAGGGCAGCAAGGAACACGCACAATGACAGAGCAAATAACAACCAACACGAATTCGGAGCAACAGGTATGTCCAAAAACTCTCTTCCAACAGTAACGAACAGTTTTAGACTTGGGAAAGGTAAAAGTCTTTCACTCTAGCCTTGAAAATGTTGATAGATTGGGATTGTCTAATGGAGACCGGAAGGGAATTCCACAACCGTATGGCCTTCACGGAGAAGGCATCTTCATAGAAAGTACTTTTATGTTTGAGAGTAACAAGAGAGAGACGAGTTGACTGTCTCAGAGAACGAGGTGAAGAAGGGTCGTGGAAAAATTTGAATCGTTCTTTGAGATAGCACGGGGTGAAAGGATTAAATAATGTATTGCAGAGAAGTGCCAGGATAATCAAGGATTGGAAGCAGTAAGGACTGCACCAGTGCAATTTTAGTAGATAGCAATTAGTAGTATTATTATTAGATATAATTTAGTATATATAATTATAATTAGTAGATATAATTTAGTAGTAGGTAGGTAGCAATTTTCATATTAAGCGATGATGCGGTCTACAGCGGACTAATGCTAGGTAGGTGCTAGGTGGTAATGCTAGGTGACCACAATTATATTTGCTGGCGTTTCGTTACTCCAGCGTCGGACTGGCCATTTATAGTGGAGGTGGCGTTTGCCACCCGGGCCCCATTCTGGGCGAGACCCCCACGGGCCTGGCTGGCGGGACTTGCCGCAAGCCAAGTCAAGCCAATCAAAATCCGTTGTGTGGTTTAGGAGGAGTTATCGTTTATACAGACAGACGAACAGACGCTGAAAACGACATTAATTTATATTATGTAGAGATAGAGATGGAAAAGAAGAGATATAAATCTATGTTGTTTAGAAACTGTTACACAATTATTACAACGACCATTAAATAGTCTGACTTAGTTTCCAGAAATAATTCGACATTATAAAGAACTTACGTAGTAATCATCTGGTAATATGAAGCGGGCCTTTTTATCACCCTTCTCCATCAGAATAGGTTCCGTGGGCCGGTCGAAGAACAACAGGAGATTCTCCTGGACGTCAGACATCTTGGAAACCTGGGGTACATTAGTCATTAGTCATTAGTTTTGTAAGGCTGCAAAGTTGTTTTTTGGCGCGAGTACTTGTATTGAAACCTGAGCAAGAAGGTTTTTTTAATAAATAATAGGCTTGCGCTTGACCGCCAACTTGCCTGATGTTAAGCGATGATGCGGTATACGGTGGAGCACGCTTGCCTAGAAGAAACCGATTCACTCGTGATTTGAAGACACCCAGATTGTAACTATCGGGGAACACCCATTCAGGCAGCGTATTCCACATACTAGCAGTTCGCATAATAAAAGTGGAATCAAAGAGCTTCGTTTTAGGAATACCAACCATAAAGCGGTATCGATTATTTGTGCCCGCTCTGGCAGTCCGATAGAAAAATGGGCAGGATTTAGATCATGAAGATCCGATTCTAGGGTTGAACCACGAGCGAAGCGTCCAGTCACCGTCGCCTATATACTTGTAACACCAGAGGCATCACAACTACGTTGCTAACACATTTTTTTAATCACTTTCAATTATTAAATCTATATATATATATATATCAAAGCTAAATTCACCTACTTATTCACTCACTGAATCATCGCGAAATCTCGAAAAACTACTTGACCTACGAAGTCGACATTTGGCAGGTAGATTACTTTTATGGACTGTAGAGGTCCACTAAGAAAGAATTTTGCGAAACGGCTGAATTAGGGGAGCAAAATTCAAATTGAAATTCATTTATTTCGATCGCCAATTTTATCATACAATTATTAAAATAAAACAATGAAAACATAAAATTAGGTACATATTTAAAATTTCTAAAATAGAGCTAAACAAACCTTTCACCATTTGCTTGTTAGTCCTACATGTAGGTAGCATTGAGCAGTGATTCATGTACTGACAATCAAACCTATACGCAAATACGTTCAGGATGGTGTTGGCGCTGGCCCGGAAAGGGGGTCGAAAAATTATATGAAAATCTACGATAGATACTGTAACTTTTTAGGGTGTTACTTTTTTAAACCATTAAAATAATACAACTTACCAGTGTTCACCGACAAAAAAAAACGAAAAAATATCTGAATTACACAAATCGAATGTTGTAGAGCTACGGCTCGTGTGTCACTGCACGGACAGACGTTCACGGCTTTATAGCTGTTGAAATGCGTCGCACTCTTAACAATACACTGACCGAATCCAAAATAACAAATATTTGGGAATCGACCAAAAACTATTTTTACTATGTGACACATTTTTTAGCTGCTATAAAACTAGGATTTGCATTCGAATATTCGAATAATAAGTTAGCTCGAATATTCGAATACCAAAATCACTATATTCGAATATTCGATCAACACCAAACTAAGAACCACAAAATACATTGTCACTTCATGTCGTTTGGACGCACTACGAGTACAATAATTATACCCACATCATCATCATCATCATCAGCCAGAAGACATCCACTAACACAGGCCTCACCCTTGAACCCCCACACTGAACGACAGCCTGCCTTTTGTATCCACTGGATGCCAGCGGCTCTCACTATGTCGTCGGTCCATCTAGTGGGAGGCCTACCTACGCTGCGTCTTCCGGTTCGTGGTCTCCACTCAAGAACCTTTCTTCTCCATCGGTTATCGGTTCTTCGAGCGATGTGGCCTGCCCATTGCCACTTCAACTACAATTATACCCACAGCACGTTCAAATTCAAACAAGGCGGGCGCTGACGTTGGACCGGGCGCGCTGATGCCATTTTAGTGCTTTCGGCACTTTTTTTGACATGTTTGGTGCCGTTTCTAAGAATTTAGCGCCTAGTGGAAAATCAAGTGCTTTTTTAGGCTCCAACTCTACATAAAAATACGTTTAAAATCCTAATTCTAGCCAAGCTGGGCCCCGATTCTACTAAAGAAATTGTTATTAAATTGTAAATGTTTAAATTCTATTTTTTAAATAATTGCCTCAAAACTAACAGTTAAATTTTTTTTTATTCTAGAAAAATACCACCACCTAATATTAGTTATTTAGTATAAAAAAACTGTAAATTTTGAGGCTATTATTAAAAAAAAATTATAACAATTACAATTTAAAGACAATTTATTTAGTGACTTAATGTAGACATTTTTCTCTTGATTATTTTAAATTTCAATTGGTAATAATTATTATTAATGTAATGTGACTAGCTACTGTTATTACTATTTCTATTGTTATTTTTTATTTGTATGAGTCTATGTCACTTGGAAATAAATAAATAATAATTATTTAGTAGAATTGGGGCCCTGGTCCCTCACAAATGCGATTGATGCTGTTTGATTCCGTGGGGGTCGGGTGCCAAAAACATTTTCAAAGATTTATCTAAACGTCTGGTCGAAGCATCTCGCGACCAAAATGCTGGTCGGTATCTTGCGCAACGTGTAAGTAAGTATTGCAAATATTGCAATACAACGCGGCAATGCGGCCAGCATTTTGGGAACGATGCCAACGGGCAGCGGTTTATTAGATTAGTTTTTTTTATTTAGCGCATTTAATTTAATTTAGTTTAGTATTAGTATTTATTAGTGTATATTCCCACAAAGATGATTACGAAGGTGACTGCATATTGTGCTGTTTGATTATGGTTTGGAGAGACATAAATAATGTTCTGATCTTTTTAAAATAAATTTTCTATGCATAATTTCAAAGTTCAATTATTATTTAAAACTGTTAGTAACGTACACATTACTGTTAGGTAGTGTATAAGTATAGGGTGTTTCATTTTATAATTTGTTATTTCTCGTGTTGATTATAGGACTGTTTCTTTGACTAAAATTTATTTTTCCATTTCACTGTTATTTTTTCATTTCATTTCGTTTAGCCGTTAGCTTACGCTTGCTTGCACCCAAACGTAAGCTAACAGCTAGACGATATGCTGTTGGGTTTATAAGGTGTGTTACAAGTGCATGGCTTGCAACAAAAGTCCCGATTCTTAAATAAAAACTAAGAATACGAGCGAAATTCGCAACTCTAGTACACGTAGGTATTTAAACAATTTCCGCGCTAGTTTGAAATCGTCCGATTCCACTTGATTCCACAGTCTCTAGAGACAACTTCCTGGAAAATCGGTATTTGGACAAACCGGCCTTCAAGCATTCATTGCCTCTCTCGAATGAGATACAACTGCATCGGAAGGGCCTAAAGAACTAACTGAAGCAACTAGTTTAATGTTAAAAATCTTTTTGAACCATTTCAGAACCACCACAAAAACATCGTTTATAACGATTATCGGAACTGACTGAACTTTTGTTTAAATTACAGCAGCATAGCAGCAAGCATATAATTATAGCTTAGCATAGTTTAGTAAACAATTTTTTTCTTAAGATTGACATATATTTATTGAGTTTGAAGGTAGCGTTTTTTTCTGGAGAGATGTTGTAGTCGCAGAAGCTTGCAAAAGGTCCAGATCGATTATCTTTTACGGTAGAAGCTTGCAGGTTACCATGATTTACAGGTGGTGTATCTTGCATTGTATTAGGGACATAGTCACAGAAGCTATCGGTTCTCCTAAGTCAACTTTGTTTACGAGCAGTTTGATGTATCTTGTATTGGGGATATAGTAGCAGAAGCTTGCAGTTTACCCAGGTTAACGGGTAACTGGTATTTTACCAGCACAAAGATCTTGCAGAATACACGCGTTAATTTGTTTTACAGGTGGTGTATCTTGCCTTGGAAGAGCAAAATTAACTTGTGGAAAGACTTAGTCAATTATATTAACAACGGGGAAAATAATGAAACTTGAGAGAGACTATAACATTTTGGTGATATCTGATGGGTGTGTTATTCAGTGGAGATACGATGGTACCAACTTTAGATTATTTGATTGACAAGACGTGTGCGTTCGATGAAGATTTACCGGCAACATCTTCCGTATGATCTACGATAATTGTTTTGCCAACAGTTGGAGCTGTCTGAAGATATTCTGCAATATTTATTGCAAGTGATGCTTCTATCATTGAAGATTTTATACAAGTAGAAGATTCATAGGTGGAGCAACAAAAGAATGGTAGTATAAACAAATATCCCCAACGTCAACAAGTAGTTTTTTTTTTTCCTAACCTAACCTAACCAGACCTTCAAAACCTTTAAATTTCTCAGTCTAGAACACCGCCGTAAAGTAGCAAATCTGTAAATTTTCTGCAGGATTCATTTCGGAAAATGTGCATGGGAGCTACATGACCTTATCCTACCATCCCCTTTCTACTACAGAACAAGTAGGAAATCGGCTCACTACCTCCCATGCATTGTGCATTTTCCTTGGATAAATAGCAAACATTTCAATTCTACGTTTCTAATCCGTACGGCCAAGGATTGGAACAAAAAGCAAGGCCAAGGAAAGGAAGCCGGCTTCCTTGTTTCCTGAGAGATATAAACTGGGCCTTTACAAGGCCAAAGTGAATAAGTATCTTTTAAGTCTGCGTGCTTCATCTTCGACCACATCGTCGCTGAAAAAATCTGCTGAAAATTCCATATAGGTACGTACACTAGCAGGATGTTTTTTCTGCTATCCAGTAATATAACCGATGTTTTTTCAGGAAAAACCATATGATAATCCAGGATAAGCTGTCTCCATGCCAAATTTAATCAACATTTCTTTATCTAAATTTAGGTTGGAGATAGCTCAGAGCCTGGATAAACAATTCAATTGACTACTTTTAATGCCGAAAAAATTCACAGATCTTGTGCGATGGTCCATCCCGGTGAAGCCCCGGGCACCACAAGTTTTAAAAAATAAAATTAAAAACGTAGCAATAATTGGCCATTACATAGTATTTTATTTATTGCCAGCTGAAAGTATAAAAATTGTACAAGTACATAAAATTATGTCATATTTACCAAAGGCTCTTTGGATTAAAGAGATGATGACACTGTGCTAGTAGGAGTCAGCGGAAACCAAATCCATCCATTTCAATAATAAGTCCATTCCAAACCAAATCTAACAAATTCTAATGTTTAATTCGTTGTTTTTTGCATTATAATTGAGATCCATACAGCAGCAAACAGAATCAATTATTAGATCAATTAAGATGAGCCGTACAGTTTTACTTGTATTTTATCACTAAAACGACGCATTTTAAATCATTACGCACACTAAACAACATTTTCAGTAATACGTAGCTTTAATTCAAAATGCGTCACTCAAATAATAAAAAATCAAATAGTACTAAGACCCAATAGGAATATTGAAATTAATTTGTTAGATACTTAAAATTATAGAGACGCATATCTATTCATCACATAAGCCGTTGTAATCTTTGAAAAAAAAATTGTGCGTGGAGTCCCTCCGCGCGGAAGAAGTTATACTTCAACAAGGAACCCTAAAATTATAACTAGGGCAAAAATATCAACAATTTAAAAACATGCTTTTCTCGACATTCGAACCTAGCTCCTTAGGCTTCTCAATCCATTAGCGACACCATTACAATACCGGGTCTGCTAGTCGCAAAGCGAAAAAAGGGTACGCATTTCGCAACCATACGAGAGAGAAAAATTCCCCCGCCATGGTAGCGTTAAACGTTTAACGCAACCTTGTTGCAAATCGCATAATAAGTATAACTTCAATAACGACTCAATACTGAATAAGTCACCTACACTTCTTGCATTTTTGGTAAAACCACCAAATAATTCAAAATTTATCACCATTGTGTAAAAGCCCACAGAAAAAAGGAACCCTTAATTTTTTGTAATACATCGTATTTACAAATCGGTCGTCGTCGCGCAAAACCGTCTCCCACTGCAGTTGACGCAACACTGAATCAGCCGCTGTACTGCTGTTACAGCGCGCGGGGTAGAGACGGATAAAGACTCATCATTCATCATTTCAGCCGTAGGACGTCCACTGCTGGACATAGGTCTCCCCCATCGATCTCCAAAAGGGCCGGTTGGAAGCGGCCTGCATCCAGCGTTTCCCTGTGGTCTCTTTTAGGTCGTATGTCCATCTCGTGGGTGGATGTCCTACGCTGCGCTTACCGGTCCGTGATCTCCATTCCAGAACCTTTCGGCTCCATCGGCTATCTGTGCTACGTGATATGTGCCCTGCACACTGCCACTTCAACTTGCTAATCCGGTGGTCTATATCGGTGACTTTCGTTCGTCTACGGCTCTCTTCATTTCGGATTCGATCTCGTAGAGAAATCCCGAGCATAGCCTTCTCCATAGCTCGTTGTGCGACTTTGAGCTTGCTTATGAGGCCCATAGTGAGAGACCTCGTTTCAGTGCCGTATGTTATCACTGGTAACACACTTGTGGATAAACTCTCAAGTAGTTATATATATATATATATATATATATATATATAAACAGCTGTTTTTATTCGCCTATATTGTAGAGCATGCTCTCTTAGGTCGATATTTTACTAAAACTCAATTTGCCAAATGTTGTGTTCGGTCATTGTTTTATTAAAAGTGCGACATACTGCGAGATCGCCAACTTCAACGATAAGGAACATCGTGTGTGCATACGAGTGTTATAAGGCAAAATTGATTAAAAAATATTTCCTGTGAGTTGGGACCTTATGCCTCTCGTTTCACACCTCTCGACACCTTAAGCCACCCGCCAATGTTGTCCCTCCGGCTCCAATATGCCTGCGACAGCCTTTATAGCCCATTTAGTGGGTGGCAAGCATCGATATACAATTCCTATTGAGTCGCAATCTCTCAGTGATAACAGTCAGAAAACGTCCGAGCGTCATTGTACATTACATTGATACAATGAATTAATTATATACTTCACAATGCCACATATTATACTCCAATATAGACGTCTAGACTACATAATTAATAAAATTTAGACAACGTTTGTTGGGGTTTGTATCCACGGATCCCGATATTGGTTTGATTAGCCACGGATCCCGGCGAGTTGTATCAACCGATACCGGGATCCGTTTTCTTTAAAAAAAAAAACAATTTGGTCCCAATGACTGTTTTAAAAAGGGGGAAGACGCGTGACATCCAAACATTGTGGGTATTACCCAATTAATATGGCTCTGCTTCAGCGGCGACGTTGACGTCTACACTGGAAACGTCAACTTCACCGCTCCATTAGACACTACACTAGACCATAGAAGTGACATTTAAAGAAAATTATGTTAATTGTTTTTAAGTATTTACGAGTGAAAAGTAATGCCGTGAAACTTGTTTTTGTCTTCGAACTGTTGGTGCACCTTGTGAAAACGCAGGAAGTAATTTTTGCTGCTTTGTTTCACACAATTTTGCCAAGTAATTCACGTGCTATCTGCACGATTGAAGTGGATTGTGCCCCGGAGCCTATATTGTGCGGTCCACGTCAAGAAGTTCGTCCCGTATCTTCCCCCTATTTACTTACATCAATGTTTGATCCGCTATGTCATAGTAGCTCTGGCATCGCGCGGCGTTGTAGACATTTTATGATAAAGAAGAACATAATATAGAGAAAGAAAACCAATCCCAAAACCTCTGCAAAAAGAAAATCAATAAAAGCTAAATCCAAAACACAGAAAATAGAAATTTTAGATGAAACTGAAAACTACCTAAATAATATACCAACACACATAACACAGAGAACTGAGTCTCCACAGCAACCAAGCATATTATTTTAGTTAGCTCAAATACCATATATTTATTTAAGTATAATGGTATATCAAACGAAGAAAATAAAAGTATTATATATATAATTATTACTTATTACTAATTATAAATTGTGATTAAACGAACTTACCTAAGTGAAGTTCTATCATAATTATATAGCCCCTTGGTGGCAAAAATAACTGTTACAAACGCCAATAATGATCTCATGTAGCGTTCG
This sequence comes from Agriopis marginaria, assembly GCA_932305915.1. Lineage (NCBI taxonomy): Eukaryota > Metazoa > Arthropoda > Insecta > Lepidoptera > Geometridae > Agriopis > Agriopis marginaria. The sequence continues at coordinate 2,220,548 of OW029935.1, forward strand.
TTTTGGGAATGTGTGTGCAAAAGTGGCATTATTAACTGTTTTCGCTCACCGTTCGGATAGGTCGAAAACAGCTAAAAATGCCATCGTAATCTGCCACTTTTGACCCACCTCGCGAGATGGGTTCGTTGTGATCGTTTTTTGACATTAAGATTTTGACGTTTAAGAAAATAATTTATTTCAGAGACGTAATTATTACTGATATTAGCACAGGATATTAGTCAATAAACAAAAATAAAACCTAAAACTACTTACAAAATTAAAAACTAATACTAAACTAAATTAAATTAAATACGCTAAATAAAAATATATTATATTTTGACGTTTGTTTTTCGCGGTGTTTTGGTGTTTTGTTTGCGCGCGACTGTAATAATTCTTCAGTTTCTCGTTTTACGACTGTAGCGTTCGTTTAGGGTAGGGATCAAAAGTGGCAAAAATTGCAAAATTCTCAAACCGAACGCTTTACATCAACGCCAATTTTGACAATGCTAAAAATGCCATCATAGCCTATCCGAACACACCTATATTTGTAGTACCGCGCGTAGCATTACGCCGATCCGAACGTATATTCGGCGTCCGTTGCGCGTATTATTTGAAAAAAAAAACTATATCAGGGCCAAAACAGTACATTCATTCGTACTTTAGTTTTCCGCTGATCCGCACGTGGCCAGTAGCCAGCGCTATACTTAGTAGCCTAGTACCTAGTACCTACCCTTAGCGAGATGTTTAGAATTATTTGTTACGAGACTTACGAATGTCAAAGGGTTTTGACGCCCGGGCCTTCTGATGCTCTGATTTAGTACTATGGGCTGTTTTGTGGAACCTGAGAGCTGTACGCTTAGTCCCAGATTTGATAGTTTTCGAAAACTTTTTTCGTTTACGTATTGTTCCATACATTTTAGTGAAGCGCCTCTATCGGAAACGTGGAGGAACTAAAATCGGTGGTAATCGGCGGTATAGATTGCTTCACTCTAATACGAAAGAAGTATTCGAAAACCTTTTAGCCCAGCAATGTATGGAACAATACGAAAACGAAAAAAGTTTTCGAATACTATCAAAACTTGTACTAAGGGTACCTACTGTGGCCATAACAGCTGTCTGACATTCAGGTGATTAGTGTCCCGGTTTACTCATTGTTATCCAAACGACAAAAATTATGTCCAATGTCCATGTTGAACCCGTGCCGGTAGTCGTTGGGAACGATACTCTCGAAGTTGTTGACCATTACACGTATCTTGGACAGATTGTTCAGTTAGGTAAGTCCAACTTAGGCAAAGAGGTCGCCCGAAGAATCCAACTCGGATGGGCAGCGTTCGGGAAATTGCGTGACATCTTCTCGTCCAAGATACCACAGTGCCTCAAGACGAGGGTCTTTGACCAGTGTGTGTTGCCAGTGATGACATATGGTACTGAGACGTGGTCCTTAACTGTTGGTCTTTTGGAAAAACTCAGAGTCACTCAGCGGGCAATGGAGAGAGCTATGCTCGGAGTTTCTTTGCGCGATAAAATCCGAAACGTGGATATTCGCCAAAGAACCAGAGTCACCGACATAGCTGTTAAAATTTGCAAGTTAAAGTGGCAATGGGCAGGCCACATCGCTCGAAGAACCGATAACCGATGGGGAAGAAAGGTTCTGGAGTGGAGACCACGAACCGGAAGACGCAGCGTAGGGAGGCCTCCCACTAGATGGACCGACGACATTGTAAGAGTCGCGGGCATCCAGTGGATGCAAAAGGCAAGCTGTCGTTCAGTGTGGAGGTTCAAGGGGGAGGCCTATGTTCAGCAGTGGACGTCTTCTGGCTGATGATGATGATGATGATCCAAACTAAACGTGTATGCAAAATTTCAGCTCAATCAGTTGAGGAACTGGTCTATAAATAAAATGTATGGACGGCCCGAGAAGAAGCGCATTTTTGAAGATTACAAAATAAGCGCCGGCGCTCAGTTCGTTTCAGTCGGTCTCTAGCCGTAGGAAGTGCGACACGCGTCTATCGTTACATGATAACGAAACATCTGACAAAATTATGCCTTCGTGTGCTTTCCCGAAGTGTAAATACACATCAAAAAACCTCTATCTATTTTTTGTAACAAATTTACTGTACATGATTATAATTAGGTGTTGAAGTATAATTATGTCCAACTGTTTTGCCTCCTTTTTACTGAGCAAGTTCAATGGTTATGGCTCGTCCATTCGTTTTATTTTGGTCGAAGTCTAAAATAGATTTGTCCCACACATAGGTACATAGACATACTAAAAGGCAAGTAAAATAAAAATAAAATTTTAATGAGCAAATCAAATACATTTATTAAATTTTTATTCTTACATAATAAATGTGGTACAACAACAATCAACAAATATGCTTATAAACTTAAATAAATAGTACGGTTTTTAGGTTTCCGTACCCAAAGGGGAACACAACGGAGCCCCATTACTAAGCCTACGATATCCGTCTGTCTGTCTGTCTGTCTCTCCTGCTACCTTTAAACGGCTGTATGTTTCGAACCGTAATAGATAGCCAGTTGAAATTTTCACAGAATAATTATGTAATGTTACAGCAGATTAAATAAGAAATGATAAAAAAAAACATCGAGGTAAATGTAACGTAGTACTTTGTAGTAGAGTTTACCTCGATGTAAAATAATCAAAAAGTAAAAACGAAAGGGGCGGGCCCCATACAACAAACGTTTTTTTTAAACGTATTTTTGTGTTCGCTTTAAATGTAAAAACCAGCTAAGTGCGAGTCGGGCTCGCGCACTGAGAGTTCCCACCACAAAATTCAATAACGAAATTACCAGTTAATATAACTAAAAGAGAAATAAAAGATAATTATATAATCAAATTAAATTAAAAATTATATAAGTAATTTTTAATGTTATCAATGTGAAACTTTAATAAATTGATTACCTTTAAATATTTTAGTTATAAAAATTTATTACAGTTAATATAACTTGGTAAAGAACAGAAACTTGTCACCCACTCGCACTTGGCCATTATGTATTATTTATTGTTGTGGCCAAGAGCGAGTCGGTGACAAATTTATGTTATAATTGTGTTATACTCGAGCGTCACTGTAGCAAAAATAGCTATGTGACTGCGTGGCAATTGCTTCGACTATTTTGGAAGTCGTTAAGCCAGAAGTCTGTGGTCATTCTGTTACTTCGGCGACCTTATTGAATAGAATAGAATAGAATAGAATATCATTTATTGATCGGCCGACTACAACATCTTAGTATAATTAAATATTATGAGTTGGGCATCACACCGATCTCGTCGTGTCACAAAACTAATAATTAATAATTTAATATTGTATTTTATTGTATTTTGTGGTGTTCAGATCTGACAAACAAGGGGAGCCTGGATGCCTTAGTACGTACATTATCTAGTTAGTTTCAGCTGTTTGTTTTCCGAATGGTGTAACCAAGGACGTTATATATACCCTAAAGGGACAGTGTAACATAAAATAATTTTTAATTATGGTTCGTGCTCAAATATCTAAATTTTTCAAAAAAGTTAAATAGTTTCTCCCATTCTAGCAGAGCTATGGAACGCATTGTGGGATCCGAAGAAGTTTTACCCGCACTGGCTTCTAAACTTTAATATGACGACTGCCTCTAACAGTGACCATGACGATGGTGATTATCATGGTGCGGGCCACCTCTATGCCCGTGGTGAGGGCCACCTCTATGCCCGTGGTGATGATGATGACCCTCTCTATGAGGACCGCACTGGGCATCACCAGGCCCGAAATGGCTAGGCCTATGGCACGGCCTGGAATCCCCCTTATGATTATTGCAGTGAGAATCACCAGAGCTGGAGTTGCTGGACCACTGACACTGCCTGTCGTCCGGCTTATGAGGATCACACTGAGCGTCACCAGGCCCGAAGTGGCTAGGCCTATGGCACCCACCGGCGTCCTCACGCGGATTGCAATGGGTGCCACCAAACCCTGAGGGGTGCTGCCCGGACGTACAATCATGATGTTCTCCTTTAGGCTTATCGGATGTTTCACCCCTTAATCTGGTGCGGTCGGTAAATTTAATGGTGCAGTTCTTGAACGCCATGTTTCTCTGGGTGAATTTTTCGAGAGAGTCGATGCCCTGCGCCGGCTTCCGGTCGAACGGGAAACCCATGGCGCGCTTGTCCGGGTACTTTTGGTCGCGGAGGCCGCAGTAAGAGGCGTTGTCGTTTTTGGCACCCGTCCGGTCACGCTCCACCTGGGGGAAATTAACTTGTTAATCTTATCATGAATCTGTGTCGCTTGTTATTATTCGTTCCATTTCATTGAACAGATGTCTTCTAACAAAACTTCTGAACGCAGAGCCCGTAGGCATGATGACATTTTTTTTTATTACATCATAAAAAAGCTGATCATAAATAGAGCCAGCCCATCAACGAAAACAAAATTAAAATGAGTTCAAAAGTAAATAAGATATAAGCATTTTAATTTCATGCTAGACAGAGAGCTCACTATACTGAGCTATGACGTCACGCCTCAGGCGCCCCATACAAATGCTATACTAGCACACGCTTTGCGAGAAAGGAACAGAACATCCCCTCTCTAACCCCACCTAAATCTTTAAACGCTCATATCTCAGAGATTTATCAGCCAATATAATTGTTTTTTTCAGTATGTGTGATATATTTGGTTATATTCATCGCTAAGCTGTTATCTATCTATCTATCTATATATATATTCATCTACTCGCCCATTTCTCGGAGTGCTATACCTGGCGGAGTATATTGTTCACAATTGTTGTTGTGTCTCACAATTTCTCTCCCGTTGGTTGGACGGCGCGGTCCGTCAACCATATACACTACACATAACTACACGTCATTATATGACTGTTATAGCGTTTAAAGATTTCATTGTACTCAACAATTTGAATAAGTTTTGCTATGAGACCAACTATAAAGTAGCAAATATATGAAACAGCTGACTTCTTTTCACAATTTCAGTGTTGGCTCAAAAGTAAAAGCTGTTCGTAATAATGATTACTATGATTTTTTTTATAGTAGATAGGCTTGCGCTTGGCCGCCATCTCGCCTGATGTTAAGCGACGATGCGGTCTACGATGGAGCACGCTTGCCTCGAAGAGACCGATTCACTCTCGACTTGAAGACACCCAGATTGTAACTGACGGGGATAACCCATACAAGCAGCGAATTCCACAGACTAGCAGTTCGCACAATAAATGTGGAATCATAGCGCTTCGTACGGGTTCTTGGAATATCAACCATAAAATGATTTCGATTTTTTATGCCCGCCCTTGCGGTCTGATCTCCTTTTAGCGTAGTACCATTGTTCCAACAAACCTTATCTTCATGCCAGTTGGAAACCATCACGAACATCACCACGGGGTACCCTTTAGTGTTTCCTTTAGGCACTAGCAAGTTCTGGGGCCAGCCGCAGTCGCAGAAGCTCGATTTAGAAGTAGCCGCTCCGCTTGATTCCCTGCTGTGGTCGCGGAAGATTCGTTCGAAAGGAATAGTAACTGACGAATCGACGCTGCATCGACGGATCGTATTATTGCCCGGACAAACTGCAGAAAAAGTATGGTGAGGTAGGTTAAACAAAAACTTTTAAACAAAAAAAATATACGAATAATAATAAAGATATTTTATAAGAAGAAAAAAAAGAACCGACTTCTTGACCATACCTACATTTACAAACACATTTTCAAAAATCTTTCAGAGCGCCTGGTTAATGCGACGCGTGACCAAAATGCTGGCGTGTTTCTAGCTCAACGCATAAGCATTGCCATATGCTGGGTACGCTGCCAACTGGTAGTGGGCTTGAGCATTTGGATTGTCTTTAGACCTTCAACGGTCTATGGGCAGTCTAACTGTATTTGTAGTTTTAGTTTTAGCTTGTATTACGTTTAGTTAATAAAGGCACATACCCAGTAAAAAAAAAAAATAAAAAAAAAATTACAAACTGACACTAAAAAGTAGAAAATATTACGACTGAAATACTTTGTATCCGTGGTCATGAAAAATTTAAAACATTAGGGCCCAGTCGCCATTGAGACACATCTTTGTTTTTTTTTTTAAGTTCTGTTCTATGAACAGTTCCTTTATGTTTGCTGTTTAGTTGACAGCGTCGCTAGTGGAGAACAAAGTATGAAATTCACCATGAAATAACTGTAGTTCCAATTTTGCCCACCTTAACAGCTAAGTTGGTGGCACTGTACAACGTACATTGAATTCGTTGCTTATTGTCATGTTTTTGTAGATTTTTCAAAATGAGCTGAATCGATGTCGATAAAATTTATATGGGACCACCTATGACCTTCCAACCAAAAAAAGAATCATCAAAAACAATTCTAAATTGGCGGAGTAAAGGCGTAACATACATACAAAAAAAAACATACAGTCGAATTGATAACCTCCTCATTTTAGAAGTCGGTTAAAAACTAAACTAACACGTGGAATTTAAAAACTCACACAAACATTACATTGCGCTAAAAATATATTTCAAGATTTATCTACACATCGTCTAAGCAACTTGTGACCAAAATGCTGGCCGATATCTTGCGCAATGCGCGACGTATTAGTATTGCAATTGCCAGTATCTTGGTTACGATTCGCAGCGGTTTAGTTGAGTTAGTTATTAGTTTAGTTTTATATGCCTATAGGAACTAAACAAAATACAAGCTAACACTAACACTACAAAAGCCTTCTTTAGACCTTCAACGATCTATAGGCAGTCTTACTGTTGACCGCCCAAGTGCCCATAGACCGTTGAAGATCTAAAAACAATCCAAATCCTCAAGCCCAATATCAGTTGGTAGGGTAGTTTGTTTGTTACATTTGCTTTTAAGCTGTTTTCACATAATTCGTTTTTGTTGTACAATAAACCCTCAAACATGCGTATTTAAATTGTGGTGGTTGTGGTGCATGTACTTATGCTACAAGAAATGAAATTAAATGAAAAATTATTTATTGTAGCAAACTTGGTACATTGTGATGTTACAAACTGTAGTCCCTCACGTTCGGACGTTCCAAGTACGTCATACAATATTAAATCTACATGTAATACATGGAGTCAGTTATTTCAGCACTACAAAGAGCAAGGAAACTCTCACGTGATTAGAAACCATAAAAGGCCTTCTGTCAAATAGTACGTAGCCTGACGTAGCCTTTTGAGTCTTTTACAGGTCTCTAGTATATTTTTTTTTTACAACCACAAGCAATGAAGAGCATAGAACTTGTCATATTATTTACAAAGCGTACAAGGAGTATATATACAGCTAGACCAGCAGAAGTAGTAAATATCACTCACGTGGATACGAGAACTTGTCCATTTCGATCATGAGTTTCCGTTGTTCGTCGAACGACAGCGGAGTTCCGCGTTCGTCTTCTATCGGCGCCATGAAGATGCGAACGGTCCCCATCCGGGACTCACTGCTCTGGTTGTTCACTTCGATCCTGGGAATGGTGGAAATTATCAAAAAAGTCGCAGGCAACGGGTTAGTCCCATTCGCGTTCCTTAGGGTGCTAGATTTGTTAATCTGAGATTGAAAACCATGTCTATAAGTAGTCTACTGGTATAGTCATCTTCCCTCACAGAGGAAGCAAACAGCTTCCTTAGACAAGTAATCACTTTCCTGTGAGGGAAGATGACCAGTAGAGTACTTACAGAAAGAGTTACGTAAGAACTTAAATCCTGGCTACACGAATGTCTATTTTACGAAATAGCAGATTTTTTCAAATTGCCTGACTATTAATTTATTAATTAATCTATTAATTTAATTAATCCAATTGAAATTATTATTAAATCTATTTGAATTATTATTTATACAATTTTATTATACAATTTTACAATTACATATTATAAGCAATGAATTTAATGTAATGTAATTATAATAAGACAGAATGTACCGTTTATTGACATGTAACATAGGTGTTATTAATAAATATTTGTATTTGTATTTGTTTATGCGGCTTCATTATCTATACTTAGTCATCATCATAATTTTAGCCATTGGAAGTACACTGCTGGACATAGGCCTCCCCCATCGATCTCCAAAAGGGCCAGTTGGAAGCGGCCTGCATCCAGCGTTTTCTTGTGGTCTCTCTTAAGTTGTTCGTCCATCTTATGGGTAGACGTCCTACGCTGCGCTTACCGGTCCGTGGTCTCCATTCGAGAACCTTTCGGCCCCATCGGCTATCTGCTCTGCGTGATATGTGTCCTGCCCACTGCCACTTCAACTTGCTAATTCGGTGGACTAAGCCGGTAACTTTCGTTCGTCTACGGATTTCTTCATTTCTGATTTGATCTCGTAGAGAAACCCGAGCATAGCCCTCTCCATAGCTCGTTGTACGACCCTGAGCTTGTTTATGAGGCCCATAGTGAGAGACCGCGCTTCAGTGTCGTATGTCATCACTGGCACCACTGGTCGAAGACTTTCGTCTTAAGCCACTATATCTATGGTAACTCCTCTCAAAGTTTGTGATCATATGGCCTGTTGATTACAATAGCTATTGGCTATTGTGTCTCATCAGGTATCATTAAAGAGATTACCTACTCCTTCAGAGTTTTTACATTACAGAAATATTTGTACTAACACGTAGTTAAATTCTTCGTGCTGCAGATGTGTCATTTCCGCATATACATTTTTGGGTGGTCCAAAGTCCAAGGCGTTCTTGAGATTCATTGTGCTGCGCTCCCACAGGGTGTTGATGATGTTCCGTCCACTCACGCCTTCTATGTTGATCGACGAGACGCAGGTGTCGGGGAAGACCAGCTAAAGAAGGCACAATTCCACATGTATTGTAGATAATAATTATTACTAGAAGAAAAACAAAATGTAGATTAAGACATCAGGGGAGTTAGACAAGTCCCACTTTCTGTAAGCGGATTATTTAAGACACAAGCTGCCTCCTGCGACCGACGTGGCATCATTTTGCAAAAGGGAATTTTGACTACATGCGCGATCAAGTGGTTATATTATCTTTGGTCCCGGCACACTCACTTGAGAGCCAGTTTCCATTCCAGGCTAGCCATGTTTATCTTTGATCACACCGTCACTTAACATCAGATAAGCTGTGACCACGGGATTACAACGTCAAATAAAAAATAATCCTGCGGAAAGATGAAATTGTATGAAATAGGGTCTTGTCTAATACGCCAGATCAAACAAACAAGGAAGGTATTGTAAAGCGACGTGGTGGATGCGAACGCATGAGGCCTAAATCAGGCTTGATGCCTTTAGTCGAACTCGCCCAGTAAACTGCATCAGATAGTTGACTAATATATACACATATACCCTAAACAGCATCCTTCTTCTAGAGTAATCATAAGGTTGGAAAAGACCTATGTCTGAAAATATATAATTATATCAGTGATTCCATAGTAGACCGAGTGAATACAGATACATATACAGATACGTCGGTCGTTGGTCTCATACAGATACGTGTTTTTATATTTTGTCAGACAATAACTTGCGTACCGTCACAGAAAAGTTTTTTTTTTGTTTAAATTGGCACGGCTGTTAAGGCAATTTTGTAAGATTGTTGTAGCCAGTTGCACCCATATAAACAAAACGTCAGTCATTCGAAATCAGTTAATAGCAAGGATCTTATATAATTTATATACCCTTGTCAATAGGTAAAACGTCCATGGGTAATAGCAACTGTGATGTGGACAGAGAACTAAGAGACCCAACCCAAAAAGGTAAGGTCCAAGTTCTTTGGATGCAGAGTTCGACGCGTTGACATAAATAAGAATGTTCAATCAATGTTCTGTCATAATGCCTGGCGACAGATTTTCCCTCTCACTTCCGTTCTATTTACTTCTCTTTTCTGTGCGTACCGTTGATCTACCTTCATGAAATGTTGTAGAGCAATTCATGTAAATACATTTTAGAAATTTAATTTGGGCATTTGTCCGCCTGTCCGGTCTGTATGAGTAACAGCACCTGACTTTGATCATATTAGAGATGCCTTAAACTCGAGCCAGTACCGAAAAAAGTCTGCCAAACACAAAGGGGGTGAGGTAAACACGTATTGCACACACTGACATATTCTTACTAGTTCTACAAACGCACACTTCAATATTGAGCGGCAGCAGCAGACGAGATGATCAAGTGGACGACCAAGGGAGGTGTAAGAGCTAAATGGGAAACTGTAGATCTAATACATCCACATATATTTTCTGAGAATCCTGAGAGGCGAACCTTGTCTGGTCCGTACGGCGTGAGTTTGTCCTTGTACATTGTGAAAATTTCGTCAATCGAAGCGTGCCAGCGGTAGAATATGGGGTCCCTCATCGCAGTCGCTGAATCACCCATCACGGAGTATTGTTGCTGGGAAAAATGAGAAGAAAGGTTATTTCCACCCTCGTGCAATAATGATTGAGTTAAATGGATTACGTAGCCTTATTACTAAAGTCACAGTGGTCGCGGACTGTCAAACTCGCGTGCATGGCGATAAACTTCCGTAGACTTTGAATAGGAGATCGATGGTGATTCATCATCATTATTATCATGTTCCCAGTGTTGGAACACAGGCCTACTCTCAGAGAAAGGATGGACCCTAATCCACCATGCTGGTCCAGTACACGTTGAAGAATGTCATTATATCTTTGAACTTTTGAGGTTCTTGGACCGGTTTCTTCACGATGTTTTCCTTCACTTGTGGTGGTTGGCTAGCGATAGGTATTTACAACAATACCATGAATGGCACTTCAATTAGAGTCATAATTTTTTGTGCAATTTATACAGAACTAGCGGTCCGCCCCAGCTTCACACGGGTATAAATTATAGCCTATGTCACCCGGGGATAGTGCAGCTTCCCGTCAGTGAAAGAATTTTTCAAATCGGTTCAGTAGTTTCGGAGCCTATTCAATGCAAACAAACAAACAATCAAATCTTTCCTCTTTATAATATTAGTATAGATGAGACTTGGATTAAATAACACTTGGACATAAAATGAGAAGTGAACCAAATAAGTGTTTGGCAATATGTTACCAGAGTGATGGTGGCAAAACGGTGATCGTGATACGAAAACATCGTGAAGAAACCAGAATGTCTATGAACCTCTAAAGTTTAAGGACGTAAGACATTCACCAACAGGCGCTGGGCCAGCATGGTGGATTAGGGTCCATCTTCTCTCTCTGAGTGAAGGCCTGCGTTCCAGTAGTGGGAAACATGTTAGGCTGAAATGATGATGAATATGTTACTTGGACGTAAAAATAATATTTGGACACACAAAGGTGTTGACATTTTGAACCGTTGAATGAAATGAGACTTCATCATCATCAGCCAGAAGACGTCCACTGCTGAACATAGGCCTCCCCCTTTAACCTCCACACTGAACGACAGCCTGCCTTTTGCATCCACTGGATGCCCGCGACTCTTACAATGTCGTCGGTCCATCTAGTGGGAGGCCTGCCTACGCTGCGTCTTCCAGTTCGTGGTCTCCACTCCAAAACCTTTCTTCCCCATCGGTTATCGGTTCTTCGAGCGATGAGGCCTGCCCATTGCCAATTCAACTTGAAAATTTTATCAGCTCTGTCGGTGACTCTGGTTCTTAGGCCCACGTAGGTTTTGTTCTGGTTCCACGTTCCGGATTCTATTGCGCAAAGAAACTCCGAGCATAGCTCTCTCCATTGCCCGCTATGTGACGCTGAGTTTTTTCAAAAGGCCAACAGTTAAGGACCATTAAGGACACCATTGACATTGTACATTGGACATTGTGAGAGTCGCGGGCATCCAGTGGTTGCAAAAGGCAGGCTGTCGTTCAGTGTGGAGGTTAAAGGGGGAGGCCTATGTTCAGCAGTGGACGTCTTCTGGCTGATGATGATGATGAAGGACACCATGACACAAGGTCACAAATGAGACTTGGATAGTAGATAACTAAGCCTCAAGTTACGTGTTACATGAATAACATACCGAATAAATTTCGTCTGGGTCGTGGAGGTAAGCTATGAGCAAATGCCCTCTGTTGTGATAGTCGCCGTAGTAGTTGGGGTTAATGGAGATTGAGCTGGATTCCACTATATTGCCGAGGATGTCGATACCAGTCTCCTCGTCTAGCGGGAGTTGGCTCCCGTTAGCCTGAAATTCAAGTAAGATAAAAAAAAAAAAAAATTTAAAACCATATATTGTAGGTAGGTTCCGGATTGCATAAAGGTATCTATTAATTGCTTTTATAGAGTTACAAGGAGGTAAAAATCAGTCAGTATCAGTTTTGTCGGTTTTAAAAGTCATATTTGTCTTTTTTCATCGACAAAAACCTAAGACAAACATTTTATCGATGAGAAATTTAGTGATTTGTCTTTTTACATAGTTTACTGAGATTACGGGGTTTTCATGGTGACAGTATAACAGTAATGAAAAGAAGATGGCGCAAAAAGACCAAACGAGAGAAAAAACTAAGGAGTTACCTGCTGAATACACTGGCTCTCGGCAGCGGCCAGGATGCGGTCGTACCATTTCTCCATGTCAGATATTAAAATCTTGTGACCCGTTCCAGGGCGGTTTACATTACGGGCGGTGAGGTTGTCGAATCTAGAGCGGCGCAGAAAAAAAAAAAGAGGAGTTGAAAACAAGAAAAAAGAAAAAGAGGGAAGGAAAAAAATATTCGACACCTTTACAAAAACTTATACCTAAAGGATACAATCAGTGTCGAATGGGTCCGTCTCGGCATTAATGCTGAAAGTCAAGGACTATCAGCGCCGGTTTACAACAAGGATGTTTAAACAAGGTTGGCGATAGAATGTAATCTAAGCAGACAAAAACGTTTCGTAGCTAATAATGTTACTATTTTTTTTTTAATAGTAGATAGGCTTGCGCTTGGCCACCATCTCGCCTGATGTTAAGCGACGATGCGGTCTACAATGAAGCACGCTTGCCTAGAAGAAACCGATTCACTCTCGACTTGAAGACACCCAGATTGTAACTGACGGGGAAAACCCATTCAGGCAGCGAATTCCACAGACTAGCAGTTCGTACAATAAATGTGGAATCATAGCGCTTCGTACGGGTTCTCGGAATATCAACCATAAAACGATGTGAATGCAGAACTGGAGCGGTAAGGGCGGTACAGGAGTAGAGTGGATTAGCGGGCTGAAACTGAAAGGATGCCATCTCTCTAGATTTGTACGTCTACTAACTAGGCAATGACATAGTTATGGTACTGAGACGTATGGTTCTTAACTGTTTGCCTTTTGGAAAAACTCCTTTTAGAGTCACACAACGGGCGAGCTATTACTCGGAGTTTCTTTGCGCGATAGAAATCGGAACGTGGATATTCGCCAACTAGAGTCACCGAGATGGCTATTAAAATTTGCTAGATAAAGTGGCAATAGGCAGGCTACATCGCTCGAAGAACCGATCACCGATGAAGAAAGGTTCTGGAGAGGAGACCACGAACCGAGAGACGGCGTAGGTATGTCTCCCACTAGATGAACCAACGACAATCATTGTGAGAGTCGCGGGCATCCAGTGGATGCAGATGGCAGGCTGTCGTTCAGTGTGGAGGTCAAAGGGGGAGGCCTATGTTCAGCAGTGGACGTCTTCTGGCTGATGATGATGAACTAGGCAAAACATGATACAAAGTGGCTAATATTGGTTAAAAACCTATTGTGCATGTGTTTTGAAATGTGTGTAGGATTTACTCGTGCTTTGCGCAAATTAGCTATCTTTATCTCATGACGGTGGAATTTTAGAAGGCCTATAAGTTGATCTATATGAAATGTATTTACTCTAGCCTTGAAGATGCCTAGATTGTTACCTGGGAGTCCAGGCGCGGCTGGCATTCGAAGAGTCCAGTAAAGGGAAGTACCCCTCGGGAATGGGCTCGCGGAAATTATGATAAGGCTTCGAGCGTTCCATGCCGTTGCACAAACGTTCTGTGTTGTACCTGATTAAAAAAACATCGATTAACGTCTGTTGCAGTAAAGTACGGTATTTTATACATTGGCGAATTTGACATTTGTTACTGAAAACAGTTTTTCTGACGAATCTCTATATTTCCACTTCTACGTCTTATTGTACAGAAATAACGTGCAATAAGGGAACGGGTATAATTGTTTATTACATTTAAATTAAACATTAATTATATTTTATAGCCATTGCACATTAATTGCTGAAAGTATTGAACAAAAAAAAGGTTCATTTGTTTAATTTTTTTTTTACACTTGTCTTAGAAAATGTATTTGTCAATTAATACATATTAATATGTAACAAACTACTTAATTCTAATTACAAAAATAAATCTAGTCTAACCAGCCCGCCCCAGATCGTTCCTGGTGCAAAAGTGCCCATAACATTGGCAGCATTCCCACGCTGAATGGCAATGGCCAATCTTTGCACCAGGAATGAGCCAGAGCGAGTGTCACCACCGTTATCTCGTAATCTGTGGTCAAGTTCTGCAAACAAGCTCTTGGCCTCAGTGCCCCAACTGCCCATAGTTTCCATGGCAATGGGTATAAAATAATACTGTGATTTTTATTATTACAAATTATTAGAACCAATTTTTGTTTTAGGTTATGTTAATTTTTAACATGTATTTTTTTTAGATTATGAGTAATTAGCATCTTTCACAAATATCTATAGAGTTAAATAGTAGAGATACGTCAGAAAATCAGTTTTGAAGACGGACTTCCGCAAAGTAACGCCTGACTCAATCAAATACTTGATACTGAAATGGATATCGAAATTTTATGCAGTGTGGTGGTGTTTTTTTTTACTGGTAATACAGCTTGGTAAAGAATTAACGGACGCAGATAATTGAAAATTTTCGCGGACAGTTCTTTGAAAAGAAAACATACAATAGTCAATAGTTTTATGTAATATCAAATATAGTAAAAAAAATTGTTAAAAGTTGAAAAACAAAGGGCACGGACCCAGGAGTCCGTGGAGGCTAAATAAACAATTAAAAAATAAAAACATACATTCGAATTGAGAACCTCCTCCTTTTTTAAGTCGGTTAAAAACACAACTTGCCTGGCCATGATCTGGTGGTGCATGTAATAGAACAATTCTCCTCTCCTGTCTTTGTTCACGATTATACTATGGGTAGCTATGTTGGGGTAGATGAGGTGCCAGTGCCAGTGGTGGGAGTTGAGACCAACATCCTCGCGGAAATACGCTAGTTGCTGCTCTGGGATCTTGGGTTTCGGCAATTTGACCTTGATAACTGGCATCTGAGGGATAATAGAAAGATTTTGAGTAGGTATAGCGAGTGAAAAGGACACAATAAATTAATAAATACTTGTACTTGTAATTGTTCCCGTAAACTCATAATATAACTAAATCGGATGGATTTTTGAAGAACTGATACAAAGCCCTTTGTATACTTATATATGTCCATAATACCGAGTCAGTGGCCACGCATACGCGAGGGTTGAAAGCCCATTATATTGACAAATCTCGCGTTCATCATCATCATCAGCCAGAAGACGTCCACTGCTGAATATAGGCTCCACACTGAACAACAGCCTGCCTTTTGCGTCCACTGGATGCCAGCGACTCTCACTATGTCGTCGGTCCATCTAGTGGGAGGCCTGCCTACGCTGCGTCTTCCGGTTCGTAGTCTCCACTCAAGAACCTTTCTTCCCCATCGGTTATCGGTTCTTCGAGCAATGTGGCCTGCCCTTTGCCACTTCAGCTTGCAAATTTTAACAGCTATGTCGGTGACTCTGGTTCTTTGGCGAATATCCACGTTTCGGCTTTTATCGCGCAAAGAAACTCCGCGCATAGCTCTCTCCATTGCCCGCTGAGTGAGATTTTGAGTATAGTGAGTGAAAATGACACAATAAATAAATAAATAAATACTTTTAATTGTTCCCGTAAACTCATAGAACTAAATCGACAAATTAAAAATTTAAGAGGCATATTATAAAATTAACCGTTCATTTTTAATTCCAGGTGTTTGTATTTTCGGGCATAAAACGAATAAATGAAGCCGTAATTTTCAAGATAAATATAAAATAAATAAACCATAACATAAAAATGATTTTTATTTATGTTACACGGGAATTACTCACGTAAGATTAAGCCGGTTACTACGACTATAGTTTCAACCGCATTAGACGGCCTTTTTCAAGGTGAATGCGCGCGCGCGGCTGCGTCTCGCTTTGCACTGCAAGCGTTTAGCGTTTTTTGCGTAAGTCAGTGCAAAGCGAGACGCAGCCGCGCGCGCGCATTCACCTTGAAAAAGGCCGTCTAATGGGGTTGAAACTATAGTCGTAGTAACCGGCTTAATCTTACGTGAGTAATTCCCGTGTAACATAAATAAAATGTGTGAAAACCACGTCAGTTTCAATAATAAAAATAAAAATGATTATTATAAGACAGTAATTTAACGAAATCCATTCTCAAACTTTCTCTACTAAAGTTTTACGAAAAACTACTTTTGTAAATCGGAGGTAACAAGTGGATATGTTGAGTTTTACTAAAATCTGAAACCGCTACATTCAATAAAAAATACAGATCTATTTAATACAGCAACTGAATTTTCTACAGATTGTTTTCAAGTATTTACGACTGAAAAGTAATGCCGTGAAACTTGTTTTGAAAAGTGTTTTGTTTTCGAACTGTTGGTGCACCTTGTGAAAACGCAGGAAGTAATTTTTGCTGCTTTATTTCACACAGTTTTGACAAGTAATTCAAGTGCTATCAAAACGCCAGTTCGATTGTGACTAAAGTGGATTGTGCCCCGGAGCCTATATTGTGAGGTCCATGTCAAGAAGTTCGTCCCGTATCTTCCCCCTATTTACTTACATCAATGGATAGGACCCTTAATACGCAAAGCTTGTTGTAATTAAACTTTTTAGTATTTTGTATGTGTTGCAGTCAAAACTCTTAACCAGTTAGGGTAGTGTAATTTAATTTCGAAAACTTCGCTCGCGCGCAAAATCTACTACATTTAGACATTTTTCACGTTTTCATCTAAAATTTTGTGTTTTTAAAGTTAATAAGCTCATGAATTCGCGGCTCTTTAAAGTATATAATATGGACCAAGCTATAGCCCTTCGAAGATGATAAATTTTTCGCAAAAATTTCCACGTTTCGGAATCTTGCGTTAGCTCACTTGATTTTTGATAAGGTTCACCTCAGTGAGCAAGAAAATGCAGAACGTTTTGACTAATTTCAAAATAGTAGAGAACAAAATTAGTGATGGCGATATCAAAGGCGCCGCACGTGTCTTGTTCTCTAGCGACACAAGCGCCCCCTATACACCAGTTACGGTTCAGTCACTACGTGACAAAAATCCACCCGCAGCGACAAATTTCCACCTCCCTGATCCACCACAACCAGATGACGTTGCCATTGAAGCCACATGCCAGGAGGTTGCAGCGGCTGTTGCATCTTTTCAGAGTGGCTCAGCTGGAGGCCTAGATGGTCTGACGCCTCAACACATAAAGATCTTCTATCTTTTAGTTGTGGTGAGGCTAGCGAATCCCTCTTAAAAGACCTAACAGCTTTGGTAAACCTCATGTTATCTGGACGGGTCAGTGATGACGTCATTGAAATTTTGTATGGCGCTAATTTATGCGCACTTATCAAAAAAGACGGTGGTATCAGACCTATTGCAGTTGGCACCACATATCGTCGCCTCGCGGCCAAGGCAGGCTGTAGGAAATAGGTCACTCTTTTGAGTGACCTTTTTCAACCAATACAGCTTGGTTTTGGTTCGCGAGGTGGATGTGAGGCTGCTGTTCATTCTGTCCGAACTTTTCTCGATCAAAATTGTGGAGAGGTGCTGCTAAAGGTGGATGTCAAAAACGCTTTTAATTCGGTTGATCGCGGTGCCCTGTTGACACAAGTAAAAGATAAAATTCCTGATCTTTTCAATTTTCTCTGGCAATGCTATGGCAGTCCCACCAAATTGACATACCAAAACAATGTTTTGTTATCATCTGTCGGTTGTCAACAGGGTGATCCTTTCGGTCCCGCCATTTTCAGCCTGGCTATTCACCCAATTATTCAACGTCTCCAGTCCAAACTTAATGTTTGGTACTTGGATGACGGAACCCTAGGAGGCGACGTTGACACTGTTCTGAGTGATTTAAAAACTCTTATAGACGAATTTCGTCATATTGGTTTGGAACTAAATTTTTCGAAATGCGAACTTTTTGTTTGCGATTCATGTCCGGATAAAGATGTGGTTATTGAAAAATTCAATGATTTAGCTCCCAATATAAAATCATTAGACAGGCGTTCGCTCCGACTCCTGGGTTCACCGATATTGGATGAGACTTTTTCACCTTTTGTTGAGGAAAAAATTCAAAATTTTATGGGTTCTTCCGACAGGTTACTCAAAATTAACGCCCATATGGCGTTTACAATTATCAGATACTGTTTGTTTGTTCCTAAATTTATGTACACTTTACGATGTAGTCCACTGTGGAAGCACGGTGAGCTCCTTTCGAGCTTAGACAATGACGTAAAGGAAACTCTAATATCGGTTTTGAATGTTGATTTGAGTGACAGGACATGGTCACAAGCCTCACTACCTGTAAGGTTAGGAGGCTTAGGGGTCCGCCAAATTTCAAGTGTTGCGTTACCGGCATTCTTGTCCTCATTTCATAGTACTCATAAATTAATAGAAAAAATCCTTGCACCCTCTTTAGGCCCTTCCGAAGTAGTTGTATCTCATTTGAAAGAGGCAATGAATGCTTGGAGGCTTGCTTGTCCAAATACCGATTTTCCCAGGAAGTTGTCTTCCCAGAGACTGTGGGATCGGCCGATCTGCGAACTAGCACGGAAATCGCTACTAGATACGTGTCCTAGTGTTGCAGATCGCGCTCGTATTCTTGCTGTCTCTGTTTGGGAATCGGGACTTTGGTTGCAAGCTATGCCCTCTTTTAACACGGGTAGCCTTTTAGATCCAACCGCATTTCGTCTAGCTGTCAGCTTACGCTTGGGTGCAAAGTGCTGTGAGGCCCATCGCTGTCAGTGTGGTACTGCTGTTGACCAGCTCGGTCACCATGGTCTCTCTTGCTCGAGAAGCGCTGGTCGTATTGGCCGACACGCTAGCCTGAACGACATCATACGCAGGGCTCTTTCCACCGCTAATGTCGCAGCTGTGCTCGAGCCGAGTGGTTTTGCGCGCGACGATGGAAGGAGGCCTGACGGTATGACACTTGTGCCCTGGAGGTTGGGGCGGCCCCTTGTATGGGACGCAACTTGTGTTGATACTTTGGCGCCGTCACATCTTCCTGAGACACAGGGTAGGGCTGGCGCGGCTGCCAATTCGGCAGAGCAGCACAAGTGACGCAAATATGCTAACCTCGGCAGTGGTTACATATTTGGGGCGTTTGGGGTCGAGACATTGGGCCCTTGGGGACCGGGAGCTCACCTCATTTTCAAAAATCTTTCAGAGCGCCTGGTTAATGCGACGCGTGACCAAAATGCTGGCGTGTTTCTGGCTCAACGCGTAAGCATTGCCATTCAACGTGGTAATGCCGCCAGCATGCTGGGTACGCTGCCAACTGGTAGTGGGCTTGAGCATTTGGATTGTCTTTAGACCTTCAACGGTCTATGGGCAGTCTAACTGTATTTGTAGTTTTAGTTTTAGCTTGTATTTTGTTTAGTTAATAAAGGCGCTAGCCCAGGAAAAAAAAAAGAAAATGCAGAAGCAGAGGGAATTAAATGTTGGATGACACTGAAAGGTCGCTTATCCTTTATGCTAAAGACAATGAAACTGTGGATATTGTCGGTACCAAATTCAAAACTGCTGCGGATAAGTTGGAAAGAAATAGCTGTACCTCAAAATTCTGACAAAGTAAAAATCTGTAATTTTTTAACTTTGGCGATTTGTACACATACATTATTAGTCCCGATAAACACTTAAAAAAATGTGAAAATCATTCCTTACTTTGCCTTCAGTGAACAAAGCGCAGTTTTCCCGGGCTTTGCGCAAAGTCTTCCGGTCAACGAACTTGTCAGGAAACGTATCTGCGAAGGTTGGGATGTCCATTCCTCTAGTGTCTGGCCTGCCAACGAGAAAGGAGAGGTTGGAGAAAAAATAATTAATAATATACTTTTTTTAAACATACCTTAGCCTTCGTATTCTTCTGAGCAACCCAGCATTTGATCATGATGGTAGATAAGAAAATTGTGAATATTGAATTTAGTGTGACGATTTTATTTTTAGTATGCTTCTCACCATCTTTTATTTTTTATGCGCCTCCATGACATAGATTCTATATTATGTAGGTGCATAAAAAATAACTAGTCCGCCATCTTTGGAAGTCCGCCATATTGGATTTAGAATGACATCATTCTAAACGTGTATGCAATATTTTAGCTCAATTGGTTGAGGATAAGTGGTCTATAATTCAGTTGCAAGATTTGTCCCACACATACATACTAACTAACAGGACAAGTTAAATAAAAGCTTTTAATGTTATAATTATACGATAAATAAAAGTTTCCCGGCATATGTGAAACATGATGTCACGCCTGTCGCGGCATACGAGTCGGTTAAGGGGACTGTTCCCGTCTGCAGCTCTCTCGCTCGCACATTTTCACATTATTGAAGATGTAAAATCAATGAGTGTGAATTTCCAAAAAGTAACAAAATCATGTCTTGTGTCTATTATAACCATAACATTACAAACAAAGAAGTTGTCAATTTGATATATTTTAATTTGACACAGTAAAATGGTAACAAGCGTAGGTAACAAGTGATTTTTTATTCTCGTGTCATGTTATTCCGTCAAATTACAAGATATCGAAACAAACATTTCTATGTTTGTAATGTTACGACAGAGACCAAGACATGACTTTTTGGAAATTCACACTCATTGATTTTATATCTTCAATAATGTGAAAATGTGCGAGAGAGAGAGCTGCAGACGGGAACAGTCCCCTTAATGCCAAGGCGCGTCAATGGATGTTTCACATCAAAAACTACGGACATTTTTGTGGGACCATCTCGACAGCTTCTTCTGCATAGTAAATAATTGTCTTGATATTCGGGACATTTTTTCACACAACCGACCCCAAACTAAGCAAAGCTTGTGATATGGCTGCCAGAGACTGATATACATATATATAGGTTTAAATACATACTTAAATAGATATTAACTCCCAGATATAGAACAAACACAAATGTTCATCACACAAATGTTTGTCCTAGGTGGGAATCGAACCCACGCCCCTAAGCTCAGAAGGCAGGTTCACTACCAACTGGACCAACGGGCTATCAAACTTGACGTCTCCGTCTATCGAGATTTATTTACTTATTACGTGTAGTAGCTCTGGCTACGCCTCATCCCACTTGTAATCTATCAATTGAAAAAACCGACTTCTAAACAAAATCTTTGCTTTAAAATTAGTAAATACCTACGCAATTTCTTTTTCTTTGACGACATCTTTATTTTTTCTAGTTATATTGATTTAAATACCAAACTACTGAACCGATCTTGATGAAATTTCTATGGGACCAATAAACTATATCCTTTCAATAATTTTTTAAATCGGTTAAATATAATCACATAAATCTGTTCACAAATGGCGGAGTAATCGATTTACACGCAAAAAAACGGACCAAATTGATATCCGGGCTTAAAAAGCAAGCAATTATTGATACAAACAGCTTAGTTTTTCAATACTTATTAAAACTATTATGTATAAGGATTGGTATACGGGGTGTAAGGGGAACACTCTCGAAGCCAAAAGAAAGTAATTGTACTCATCATTATGAACAACTTTTACTATGGGACCAGCCCTGAGATCGCGAAAAAAATATCAGCTGTTATAGAAAACGGTCATAGACACTCGACAAAATGTATGGAACAGCTGTTTTTTTTTACGATTTCAGGGTTGGTCCCATAGTAAAAGTGGTTCATAATGATGATTACAATTACCTTCTTTTGGCTTCGAGAGTGTTCCCCTTACACTCTGTATATCATCAGCCTATTCGATGATCATCCACTGCTGGATGTAGGCCTCTCCTAAAAACGCCACTAGCCACATTCTTCTGCTTTTCGCATCCACTTGACACCAGCCGACTTTCGCAGGTCGTCACTCCACCTGGCTGCAGGGCGTCCTACTCTACGTTTGCCGATACGTGGTCTCCATTCTAGAACCCGTCTATCCCAGCGGTTGTTAGTTCTTCTACAGATATGGCCAGCCCATTGCCACTTCAGCTTGCTGATAATTTGAGCTATGTCGGTTACTTTAGTTCTTTGTGGGATAATCTCATTTCTGATTCTATCTCTCAAAGAAACCCCAAGCATAGCTCGCTCCATAGCTCGCTGAGCGACTTTAAATCGATGGACAAGCTTCACGTGATGATGAAGGTGATGATGATGATACATATATCATCATCATCATCATAATCAGCCTTTTTAACAGTCCACTGCTGGACTTTTAGCTTATCCCCGAAAGGGTGATTGGGGCATATCCACCACGCTGGCCCAGTGCGGGTTGGTGGATTCACATACGCCATTGAATCCTTCTCCGTACGTATGCAGGTTTCCTCACGATTGTTTTCCTACACCGAAAAGCCAGTGGTATGAAAATCCGTACTTAAACTCCAACGAGCTCATTGGTACGGGTCCGGTGTTTGAACCCGCGACCTCACGCTTCCAAGTCTAGCGGTCTCCCAAATGGGCTATCACGGCACTGGCATTATGCATATCTATGGGGAAAAAAACGGTTAAAATATGACATACCGGTGCAGGAGAGCTACGGTGACACAGTAGTTGAACAGGTACGGGTTGATGCGCAACTGGCAATACGCAAAAATAGACATCAACTCTTCCAAGCTGGGCATGCTCATATATATGTCGATAAGCTGTCCTGCCATCTGACTGTGTTTCGGCACAAAAAAGGAGAAGTGTTCATCTGGAGGTAACTCCATGGCTAGTGACATATCTGGTAAGGAAATTTCCTTGACGTCGATCCTGTCTTCAGACGTGAAGTCATCGATAATTGTATCTTCCGCTAATGAGAATGTTGTTGCCATCGTTCTCCCCGTCGGTACACATGGAGTTTTTAAGGCATTGTATTCCTCGGGCTGAAATAGAAGAGTTAAAGATTTTTTTTAATAATAGGCTTGCGTTATACCGCCTACTCGCCTGATAGATAGATAGATAGAAACTCTTTATTGTGTACACCAGAAATAAAAATTACTACACGATAGAAAACACTTATGAGCTAGTGCCACAAGTGGCGGCCTTATCGCTAAAATCTCTTCCAGGCAACCATTGGATGGAAAGAATTTACATAACAGAATCGACGGGGGATGCTAAAACACTTTTAATGATACCATTAAATAAATACTACTAAATGATACATAGTATAATAAATATATATTATATATATATATATATATCTATACATATATAAACACACATAATACAGACGTGACAAGTAAGTACATACTATACCTACCCTAAGTCCCTGGAGTACCTTCGCATTATGAGCACACAATGCAAGGGCAGCAAGGAACACGCACAATGACAGAGCAAATAACAACCAACACGAATTCGGAGCAACAGGTATGTCCAAAAACTCTCTTCCAACAGTAACGAACAGTTTTAGACTTGGGAAAGGTAAAAGTCTTTCACTCTAGCCTTGAAAATGTTGATAGATTGGGATTGTCTAATGGAGACCGGAAGGGAATTCCACAACCGTATGGCCTTCACGGAGAAGGCATCTTCATAGAAAGTACTTTTATGTTTGAGAGTAACAAGAGAGAGACGAGTTGACTGTCTCAGAGAACGAGGTGAAGAAGGGTCGTGGAAAAATTTGAAACGTTCTTTTTTTTTTTTTTTTGATATTGACTTGTAATGTTGGCCTTTTGGCCTCTACAGATGGACCGGACTAGTTAGCGAACGCAGAGTGCGTTCGGCATAACTTGATGGTTTAAGTTTTTGGGCGACTAGCACAAGGGCACCTCGAAGGTACGAACCTCGGCTTGGGCCGTCGCCGGGGGTGGGAATCAGACTTGCCCAGGCACCCCAGACGGGGTGTGCCCTGGAGCCCTAGCGGTTTGTTGAACTGAATGAGAAACGTTCTTTGAGATAGCACGGGGTGAAAGGATTAAATAATGTATTGCAGAGAAGTGCCAGGATAATCAAGGATTGGAAGCAGTAAGGACTGCACCAGCGCAATTTTAGTAGATAGCAATTAGTAGTATTATTATTAGATATAATTTAGTATATATAATTATAATTAGTAGATATAATTTAGTAGTAGGTAGGTAGCAATTTTGATATTAAGCGATGATGCGGTCTACAGCGGACTAATGCTAGGTAGGTGCTAGGTGGTAATGCTAGGTGACCACAATTATATTTGCTGGCGTTTCGTTACTCCAGCGTCGGACTGGCCATTTATAGTGGAGGTGGCGTTTGCCACCCGGGCCCCATTCTGGGCGAGACCCCCACGGGCCTGGCTGGCGGGACTTGCCGCAAGCCAAGTCAAGCCAATCAAAATCCGTTGTGTGGTTTAGGAGGAGTTGTCGTTTATACAGACAGACGAACAGACGCTGAAAACGACATTAATTTATATTATGTAGAGATAGAGATGGAAAAGAAGAGATATAAATCTATGTTGTTTAGAAACTGTTACACAATTATTACAACGACCATTAAATAGTCTGACTTAGTTTCCAGAAATAATTCGACATTATAAAGAACTTACGTAGTAATCATCTGGTAATATGAAGCGGGCCTTTTTATCACCCTTCTCCATCAGAATAGGTTCCGTGGGCCGGTCGAAGAACAACAGGAGATTCTCCTGGACGTCAGACATCTTGGAAACCTGGGGTACATTAGTCATTAGTTATGTAAGGCTGCAAAGTTGTTTTTTGGCGCGAGTACTTGTATTGAAACCTGAGCAAGAAGGTTTTTTTAATAAATAATAGGCTTGCGCTTGACCGCCAACTTGCCTGATGTTAAGCGATGATGCGGTATACGGTGGTGCACGCTTGCCTAGAAGAAACCGATTCACTCGTGATTTGAAGACACCCAGATTGTAACTATCGGGGAACACCCATTCAGGCAGCGTATTCCACATACTAGCAGTTCGCATAATAAAAGTGGAATCAAAGAGCTTCGTTTTAGGAATACCAACCATAAAGCGGTATCGATTATTTGTGCCCGCTCTGGCAGTCCGATAGAAAAATGGGCAGGATTTAGATCATGAAGATCCGATTCTAGGGTTGAACCACGAGCGAAGCGTCCAGTCACCGTCGCCTATATACTTGTAACACCAGAGGCATCACAACTACGTTGCTAACACATTTTTTTAATCACTTTCAATTATTAAATCTATATATATATATATCAAAGCTAAATTCACCTACTTATTCACTCACTGAATCATCACGAAATCTCGAAAAACTACTTGACCTACGAAGTCGACATTTGGCAGGTAGATTACTTTTATGGACTGTAGAGGTCCACTAAGAAAGAATTTTGCGAAACGGCTGAATTAGGGGGGCAAAATTCAAATTGAAATTCATTTATTTCGATCGCCAATTTTATCATACAATTATTAAAATAAAACAATGAAAACATAAAATTAGGTACATATTTAAAATTTATAAAATAGAGCTAAACAAACCTTTCACCATTTGCTTGTTAGTCCTACATGTAGGTAGCATTGAGCAGTGAGTCATGTACTGACAATCAAACCTATACGCAAATACGTTCAGGGGCCTTACGGACAACAACTAATTGCGGCACCTAATCCGCTCAGCTGGAAAATCACGCGAACGTGAACCTTATCGCCCCCAGATACGGTTAGCGGTCGCGTGATTTTCCAACTGAGCGGATTAGGTGCCGCAATTAGATGTTGTCCGTAAGGCCCCAGGATGGTGTTGGCGCTGGCCCGGAAAGGGGGTCGAAAAATTATATGAAAATCTACGATAGATAGTGTTACTTTTTAGGGCGTTACTTTTTTAAACCATTAAAATAATACAACTTACCAGTGTTCACCGACAAAAAAACACGAAAAAATATCTGAATTACACAAATCGAATGTTGTAGAGCTACGGATCGTGTGTCACTGCACGGACAGACGTTCACGGCTTTATAGCTGTTGAAATGCGTCGCACTCTTAACAATACACTGACCGAATCCAAAATAACAAATATTTGGGAATTGACCAAAAACTATTTTTACTATGTGACACATTTTTTAGCTGCTATAAAACTAGGATTTGCATTCGAATATTCGAAATATTCGAATAATAAGTTAGCTCGAATATTCGAATACCAAAATCACTATATTCGAATATTCGATCAACACCAAACTAAGAACCACAAAATACATTGTCACTTCATGTCGTTTGGACGCACTACGAGTACAATAATTATACCCACATCATCATCATCAGCCAGAAGACATCCACTGCTGAACACAGGCCTCCCCCTTGAACCCCCACACTGAACGACAGCCTGCCTTTTGTATCCACTGGATGCCAGCGAATCTCACTATGTCGTCGGTCCATCTAGTGGGAGGCCTACCTACGCTGCGTCTTCCGGTTCGTGGTCTCCACTCAAGAACCTTTCTTCCCCATCGGTTATCGGTTCTTCGAGCAATGTGGCCTGCCCATTGCCACTTCAACTACAATTATACCCACAGCACGTTTAAATTCAAACAAGGCGGGCGCTGACGTTGGACCGGGCGCGCTGATGCCATTTTAGTGCTTTCGGCACTTTTTTGACATGTTTGGTGCCATTTCTAAGAATTTAGCGCCTAGTGGAAAATCAAGTGCTTTTTTAGGCTCCAACTCTACATAAAAATACGTTTAAAATCCTAATTCTAGCCAAGCTGGGCCCCGATTCTACTAAAGAAATTGTTTAATTGTAATTGTTTAAATTCTATTTTTTTTATAATTGCCTCAAAACTAACAGTTTTTTTTTTTATTCTAGAAAAATACCGCCACCTAATATTAGTTATGTAGTATAAAAAAAACTGTAAATTTTGAAGCAATTATAAAAATAAAACCGGACAAGTACGAGTAGGACTCGTGCTCTGAGGGTTCCGTTGGACAGAACCCTCAGAGCGCTAGTCCAAAAAAAACCTAAGGTTGAATTATTGAAAGACAAACTTACCTGTGTAGTTGATTATAAGGTTCTTCTATACATTCCAACTACAAAATATAAGTTTGTAATAGCAAAATAATTATTTTTAAATGATATAACTTCAAATTTGTAACTTTCAGATTTATTCCTATGAGATATGTGCTATGAGACCTTGCCTTTTGCCAAATTTCATGATTCTAGATCAACGGGAAGTACCCTATAGGTTTTGGTTTTACTGGGAAATCGCAAAATATGCGACATAAACGTTCATATCTTTTGATTGCGTTGACTTACAACTTTTATTTTTTTACAGCCAAAAGAAACCGTAGACCCAAGTATTTAGTATAAATTTCAACTTGATACCTTTACGCGTTCTTGAGAAAAAGGGTCTTGACAGACGGACAGACGGACAGACGGACAGACGGACAGACGGACAATGAAGTGATCCTATAAGGGTTCCATTTTTTCCTTTTGAGGTACGGAACCCTAAAAAATATATAACAATTACAATTTAAAGACAATTTCTTTAGTGACTTAATGTAGACATTTTTCTCTTGATTATTTTAAATTTCAATTGGTAATTATTATTATTAATGTAATGTGACTAGCTACTATTATTATTATTTCTATTGTTATTTTTATTTGTATGAGTCTATGTTACTTGGAAATAAATAAATTATAATTATTTAGTAGAATTGGGGCCCTGGTCCCTCACAAATGCGATTGATGCTGTTTGATTATAGTTTGGAGAGTTATAAATAATGTACTGAACTTTTTAAAATTAATTTTCTATTCTTAATTTAAAACTGCTAGTAACGTCATGTAACGTACACATTACTGTTCGGTAATGTATAAGTATAGGGTGTTTCATTACATAATTTGTTATTTCTCGTGTTATAGGACTGTTTCTTTGAGTAAAATAAATGTTTCCATTTCACTGTTATTTTTTCATTTCATTTCGTTTAGCCGTTAGCTTACGCTTGCTTGCACCCAAACGTAAGCTAACAGCTAGACGATATGCTGTTGGGTTTATAAGGTGTGTTAAAAGTGCATGGCTTGCAACAAAAGTCCCGATTCTTAAATAAAAACTAAGAATACGAGCGAAATTCGCAACTGTTGTACACGTAGGTATTTAAACAATTTCCGCGCTAGTTTGAAACCATCCGATTCCACTTGATTCCACAGTCTCTAGAGACAACTTCCTGGAAAATCGGTATTTGGACAAAGCAGCCTTCAAGCATTCATTGCCTCTCTCGAATGAGATACAACTGCATCGGAAGGGCCTAAAGAACTAACTAAAGCAACTAGTTTAATGTTAAAAATCTTTTTGAACCATACCAGAACCACCACAAAAACATCATTTATAACGATTATCGGAACTGACTGAACTTTTGTTTAAATTACAGCAGCATAGCAGCAAGCATATAATTATAGCTTAGCATAGTTTAGTAAACAATTTTTTTCTTAAGATTGACATATATTTATTGAGTTTGAAGGTAGCGTTTTTTTTTCTGGAGAGATATTGTAGTCGCAGAAGCTTGCAAAAGGTCCAGATCGATTATCTTTTAGGGTAGAAGCTTGCAGGTTACCATGATTTACAGGTGGTGTATCTTGCATTGTATTAGGGACATAGTCGCAGAAGCTATCGGTTCTCCTAAGTCAACTTTGTTTACGAGCAGTTTGATGTATCTTGTATTGGGTATATAGTAGCAGAAGCTTGCAGTTTACCCAGGTTAACGGGTAACTGGTATTTTACCAGCACAAAGATCTTGCAGAATACACGCGTTAATTTGTTTTACAGGTGGTGTATCTTGCCTTGGAAGAGCAAAATTAACTTGTGGAAAGACTTAGTCAATTATATTAACAACGGGGAAAATAATGAAACTTGAGAGAGACTATAACATTTTGGTGATATCTGATGGGTGTGTTATTCAGTGGAGATACGATGGTACCAACTTTAGATTATTTGATTGACAAGACGTGTGCGTTCGATGAAGATTTACCGGCAACATCTTCCGTATGATCTACGATAATTGTTTTGCCAACAGTTGGAGCTGTCTGAAGATATTCTGCAATATTTATTGCAAGTGATGCTTCTATCATTGAAGATTTTATACAAATAGAAGATTCATAGGTGGAGCAACAAAATAATGGTAGTATAAACAAATATCCCCAACGTCAGCAAGTCGTTTTTTTTTTCCTAACCTAACCTAACCAGACCTTCAAAACCTTTAAATTTCTCAGTCTAGAACACCGCCGTAAAGTAGCAAATCTGTAAATTTTCTGCAGGATTCATTTCGGAAAATGTGCATGGGAGCTACATGACCTTATCCTACCATCCCCTTTCTACTACAGAACAAGTAGGAAATCGGCTCACTACCTCCCATGCATTGTACATTTTCCTTGGATAAATAGAAAACATTTCAATTCTACGTTTCTAATCCGTACGGCCAAGGATTGGAACAAAAAGCAAGGCCAAGGAAAGGAAGCCGGCTTCCTTGTTTCCTGAGAGATATAAACTGGGCCTTTACAAGGCCAAAGTGAATAAGTATCTTTTAAGTCTGCGTGCTTCATCTTCGACCACATCGTCGCTGAAAAAATCTGCTGAAAATTCCATATAGGTACGTACACTAGCAGGATGTTTTTTCTGCTATCCAGTAATATAACCGATGTTTTTTTCAGGAAAAACCATATGATAATCCAGGATAAGCTGTCTCCATGCCAAATTTAATCAAAATTTCTTTATCTAAATTTAGGTTGGAGATAGCTCAGAGCCTGGATAAACAATTCAATTGACTACTTTTAATGCCGAAAAAATTCACAGATCTTGTGCGATGGTCCATCCCGGTGAAGCCCCGGGCACCACAAGTTTTAAAAATAAAATTAAAAACGTAGCAATAATTGGCCATTACATAGTATTTTATTTATTGCCAGCTGAAAGTATAAAAATTGTACAAGTACATACAATTATGTCATATTTACCAAAGGCTCTTTGGATTAAAGAGATGATGACACTGTGTTAGTAGGAGTCAGCGGAAACCAAATCCATGCATTTCAATAATAAATCCATTCCAAAACAAATCTAACAAATTCTAATGTTTAATTCTTTGTTTTTTGCATTATAATTGCGATCCATACAGCAGCAAAAAGAATCAGCCGTACAGTTTTACTTGTATTTTATCACTAAAACGACGCATTTTATATCATTACGCACACTAAACAACATTTTCAGTAATACGTAGCTTTAATTCAAAATGCGTCACTCAAATAATAAAAAATCAAATAGTACTAAGACCCAATAGGAATATTTAAATTAATTTGTTAGATACTTAAAATTATAGAGACGCATATCTAAATTCATCACAATAGCAGTTGCAATCTTTGAAAAAAAAAATTGTGCGTAGAGTCCCTCCGCGCGGAAGAAGTTATACTTCAACAAGGAACCCTAAAATTATAACTAGGGCAAAAATATCAACAATTTAAAAACATGCTTTTCTCGACATTCGAACCTAGCTCCTTAGGCTTCTCAATCCATTAGCGACACCATTACAATACCGGGTCTGCTAGTCGCAAAGCGAAAAAAGGGTACGCATTTCGCAACCATACGAGAGAGAAAAATTCCCCCGCCATGGTAGCGTTAAACGTTTAACGCAACCTTGTTGCAAATCGCATAATAAGTATAACTTCAATAACGACTCAATACTGAATAAGTCACCTACACTTCTTGCATTTTTGGTAAAACCACCAAATAATTCAAAATTTATCACCATTGTGTAAAAGCCCACAGAAAAAAGGAACCCTTAATTTTTTGTAATACATCGTATTTACAAATCGGTCGTCGTCGCGCAAAACCGTCTCCCACTGCAGTTGACGCAACACTGAATCAGCCGCTGTACTGCTGTTACAGCGCGCGGGGTAGAGACGGATAAAGACTCATCATTCATCATTTCAGCCGTAGGACGTCCACTGCTGGACATAGGTCTCCCCCATCGATCTCCAAAAGGGCCGGTTGGAAGCGGCCTGCATCCAGCGTTTCCCTGTGGTCTCTTTTAGGTCGTATGTCCATCTCGTGGGTGGATGTCCTACGCTGCGCTTACCGGTCCGTGATCTCCATTCCAGAACCTTTCGGCTCCATCGGCCATCAGTGCTACGTGATAATATATGTGCCCTGCCCACTGCCACTTCAACTTGCCGTAGACGAACAAGAGTCACCGATATAGACCACCGGCTATATCGTTGACTTTCGTTCGTCTACAGATCTCTTCATTTCGGATTCGATCTCGTAGAGAAATCCCGAGCATAGCACTCTCCGTAGCTCGTTGTGCGACTTTGAGCTTGCTTATGAGGCCCATAGTGAGAGACCACGTTTCAGTGCCGTATGTTATCACTGGTAACACACTGGTGGATAAAGTCTCAAGTTGTTATATATATATAAACAGGTGTTTTTATTCGCCTATATTGTAGAGCATGCTCTTTTAGGTCGATATTTTACTAAAACTCAATTTGTCAAAATGTTGTGTTCGGTCATTGTTTTATTAAAAGTGCGACATACTGCGAGATCGCCAACTTCAACGATAAGGAACATCGTGTGTGCCTACGTGTGTTATAAGGCAAAATTGATTAAAAATTATTTCCTGTGAGTTGGGACCTTATGCCTCTCGTTTCACACCTCTCGAAACCCTAAGCCAGCCGCCAATGTTGTCCCTCCGGCTCCAATATGCCTGCGATAGCCTTTATGGTCCATTTAGTGGGTGGCAAGCATCGATATACAATTCCTATTGAGTCACAATCTCTCAGTGAAAACAGTCAGAAAACGTCCGAGCGTCATTGTACATTCATTATATCAATTATATACTTCACAATGCCACATATTATACTCCAATTTAGACGTCTAGACAACAATTAATGAAATTTAGACAACGTTTGTTGGGGTTTGTATCCACGGATCCCGATATTGGTTTGATTAGCCACGGATCTCGGCGAGTTGTATCAACCGATACCGGGATCCGTTTTCTTAAAAAAAAAAAACAATTTGGTCCCAATGACTGTTTTAAAAAGACGCGTGACATCCAAACATTGTAGGTACCCAATTAATATGGCTCTGCTTCAGCTCGAGTCAGCGGCGACGTTGACGTCTACACTGAAAACGTCAACTTCACCGCTCCATTAGACACTACACTAGACCATAGAAGTGACATTTAAAGAAAATTAAGTTAATTGTTTTTAAGTATTTACGAGTGAAAAGTAATGCCGTGAAACTTGTTTTTGTCTTCGAACTGTTGGTGCACCTTGTGAAAACGCAGGAAGTAATTTTTGCTGCTTTGTTTCACACAATTTTGCCAAGTAATTCACGTGCTATCAAAACGCCAGTTCGATTGTGACTGAAGTGGATTGTGCCCCGGAGCCTATATTGTGCGGTCCACGTCAAGAAGTTCGTCCCGTATCTTCCCCCTATTTACTTACATCAATGTTTGGTCCGCTATGTCATAGTAGCTCTGGCATCGCGCGGCGTTGTAGACATTTTATGATAAAGAAGAACATAATACAGAGAAAGAAAACCAATCCCAAAACCTCTGCAAAAAGAAAATCAATAAAAGCTAAATCCAAAACACAGAAAAAAGAAATTTTAGATGAAACTGAAAACTACCTAAATAATATACCAACACACATAACACAGAGAACTGAGTCTCCACAGCAACCAAGCATATTATTTTAGTTAGCTCAAATACCATATATTTATTTAAGTACAATGGTATATCAAACGAAGAAAATAAAAGTATTATATATATATATATATATATATATATATAATTATTACTTATTATTAATTATAATTTGTGATTAAACGAACTTACCTAAGTGAAGTTATATCATAATTATACGAAGTTCATCCGAATAGATTAACTGGATATTACTTGTAGTATGTACCGCACGTAGTATTACCTACGCCAATTTGAACTATAGTTGAGCGTATTTTTTTCTTCATACATCAGAGCCCAACCATTACATTCATTTAGTTTAGAATTGTGAGTGTTCAAAATATTTCACTAAATGAGCCAATTGAAAGAATGGGGAGGGAGGGAAGTTAATCTATTCGGATGAACTTAGTATAATTATGATGGAACTTCACTTAGGTAAGTTCGTTTAATCACAAATTATACGTGTCCATGGTCCATCCTCCTAGATTAACTGGATATTACTTTTAGACTTTTAGAGATAGATTCGGGAAATATTTTGAAAAGTTTTTTTTTTAAAGTAACTCAGTTAAGTTAAATAAATTAACAAAAAACGTATTTTCCTTTTTGTATATTTACATATTCTAATAATAATTGTAGACACAGTCTATTTGTAACCATTGATCTAGCAAAATTCAATATCGTCGTTAGACAATGGCGTCGATTCTGTCATACCACTCACTAAACTAAACCAATCTTTCATTTTAATATGTGAAAGAAGGATGGCAACAATTTTAGAGCTGTCAAATTTAGTTTAGTTTAGAGTACATTAGAATCAATGCTAATGTCCAATTAAGAAATCTAAAAGAGTGACATAATTTGTGATTAAACGAACTTACCTAAGTGAAGTTCTATCATAATTATACGAAGTCCATCCGAATTCAATGCTATGAAAACTTTTTTTTTTTTAAACAAAACCGTCATTACTGCCATTGCTGATGGAGGAATGTTTTTATCCATGCTAATCTAATAAGACTCCAGCTACCACACACCTTACCTTGGTGTGGGTGTAGTGATTTATTAATGTCTTTTTTTTTTGTCTTCTTAATGTGTTTTTTAAATTAACGTGTGTTTTGCTAAATTTACTAAAATTCTAATAGTAATATACTTAATAAATATAATGTAAGTTAATAATATTCATGTTAAATATTGTTACATATAAATGGTAATTAACTTTTTTTTATCTCTTTGTTTGGTTGTATTTCATATTTCTGTTCAAATTTCTGTTCAAAATTTTAACTATGACTAATTCTAATTCTTATATTCTTGTACAAAATTAATGATCATGATGGGAAGGAAACCCACCAAAATACAGGTGTTGCCACACCTAGTTTGGTGGCTATGGCTGCAATCTTAATGTGTTGTACCTTAATGTAATAAAATGATTTTTAATTAAAAAGTGATTGCTGTGTGCAATAAAAGTCCCGATTATTATAGCTATGCAAGCTGACATCAAAGGTCCCACAAAACTTACGAACTCTCATACATTACAACGTGTTGTTTTCATAAAAAGGTAGATTACTTTTAAAATTCTATACATTTGTAGTACTGAAATTCTGACCTTGAATTTTGCTAAGTGTATAACATTACCAAGAAAGCAACAAGTGTTGTTGTCAAGCTGCTTTATTTAATATTTTAAATAACCCAACTTCAGGGTATATATAAGATCTTAGCCCAAGCGCAATAAGTAATGACAAAGTCATATTGTGTACCTATTCAATACATGCACTTTAACAAACAGCCAAATGTAGTGTTTTTCGTAAATAAATATTTAATTATGCATCATGCATCAGAACATCACAGAATTATTACGTAAAGATGAGCTAACTATTTGCTGATGAGCTAACTATTTGCTTAGAAAGATAAAATCATCATCATCATCATCAGCCACTGCTGAACATAGGCCTTCCCCTTTAACCTCCACACTGAACGACAGCCTGAAAGATAAAATAGCGCTCTGAAAATAATTTCAACGCTGATGTTATTTGTATAACGGAGCACACTACACAACATTAGGTTGGGCTCCGAAAGCAATCTAGTGTTTTCTAACTAGCGTACAGTTTTTGTAGATCAGATATTTCAAGAGCTTATCTTTATCTCCCCCCTGGTAAACTGTCCCGAACTCCCGACTCCCGACTCCGGATTCGTGTGTACTCGATAGATACATACAACCAAAATCTTATGGGGAATTAATTCTACGGCACAGCACTCGAATACTCCCGAAATTGATAGAGCCATAATTTTCCGGAGAACTCAATACTAAATTCCACTTCTAAACGAATTTTTTTTTTCTTTGTTAAAATATGTTTGAGTTTATTATTTGGTTCAAAACACGATAGAATAAACTTTCCTTTATCAAAAAAAATTTTGAAACAAAGTCGATTCAGTTTATTTTTTCGTTTTATGCTCTAATGAAAGCTCGTAACAACCTGGAAATTGCATGTACTGAAAGGCAATTTTATTCAACACTTTTTTATTTGGATAGAATTTTGATAGTTCATATTTTCGTTTTTTAGTGAAATTAAAACCGTAAAAAGGTCGCGAGTATTTGCGCGCGCCGCGTTCAGTACCGCGCCAGGCGTCATCGAGGTCGGACCTATGTTCATTTTTGTCGTTGCACTCCCCCCGCGGGCGTCCTGACTCTTGCGTGGTAAAATACATCGTCGCTATAACTTGGCGGGGGCTGAGGGAGCGTTTTATTGCCTACGCGACTCGGATAATAGGCCGTTAAATTAAAATAACTTTTAAGCATAAACAAAAGAAAATTACTGCGTGTCTTGTCCTTTTTCAGGAAACGAGCTTCAGTGGAGCTGCTACTGATAATAGTAGCAAGCGCCGTGGGGCACGGCAATTTCAGAATGGCCGAGTGGTACAATCGTCATCGACCACTAGCGCCACACCACTGATTCAGAGACGACTACGTAAAATTAGCTTAGCGGAATTTCATACTGTTTATTGAATTACTAGTTATTAAATAAAATTATTGATGTGCGTTATATTCCGTAAATATATATAGCTATTTTACAATTCTTCTTATCGGGACTAAATAATTTATTATACAAAAACATAATATAATGAGAAACTGTTTTGAAAGCCAAAGTGGTTATTTTTAGAGTAGGAGAATCAAGATGGTGGATGTATTGAAAATAACGTATGTAAGGCATCAGTTTATCGTAAATATACAGAGAGAGAGATGATCAAGTGTGACAATATGGACTTTTATTTTGGCCTCTCTGACCACTATCTGTAATAGATTCGTACTCTTTGAAATTAGAACTTGGGAAGAACTTTCGATAATTCCATCAGCTAAGAGTTTGTCTATTTCATCTGCAATAAACTTTTTATCTTCTTCACTACTACCGTCTAGATTTTAAATTCACAGTCTTTAGCCAATAACTTCAATGCTCGTATGTAGGTATGCGTCGAAATTTTCTTCGTTATGCTGCTTTGCTTTTCGCAAGCATAAGCCTAGCATAGATTATATTTTGGACTTGGAAGAAGCGCTTTTTTTTAAGATTACAAAATGAGCGCCGGCGGTCACTTCGTTTCAGTCGGTCTCTAGCCGTAGCAAGTGAGACACATGACTTTTGTTACATGTTAACGAAACATTTGACAAAATTATATCTTAATGACAACAAAAACCGCTATCTATTTTTTGTAACAAATTTACTGTACATGGCATGGTTATAATTAGGTGTTGAAGTTTATGCCCTACGGTTTTGACTCGTTTTTACTTGTGTTTTTACTGTACAAGTTCAATGGTTATGACCCGTCCATTCATTTTATTTAAGTCGAAGGTTTATCATGTATCATCTTTTTGTTGAGACAGATTTTCTCAGAAAAGAGGTAAAGATAATATATCAAGGTTAAAATAATATTGATAATTGCAGAATACCAATCGACCCAATTCAGAGTAGGTGGTTAGAAATGCCGTAATTAGCAACTTTGGAAATCCTCAAAAATTAGTCATTTATTCTGACCATTTAAAAAAAAAGGTCTTAATTACTTATAATCACCCAATTATTGTTTTGTCACAAACGGTGAACCGTTTGTGCAATTGCCGTCAAAAAATGTTAAAGAATTTATCCAGTAAACTACTCCTTTTTTGCAATAGTTTATGTTTAGATTGCCTAACTTCATTTGTAAAGAAAAAAATTACAGAAAACATCAAAAATGATTTTTGTTTGTTCTCTCACTCACTCATCTCTATAGCAACTGTATATATTTTTAACGTAATTTCAGGGTCTGTCTCATAGTATAAAGTTTTTCACAGTGATGAGCGTGATGCTTTCCTTTCGACTTAGTTCCCCTTTTTTGCGTAACCCGGTATAGGTCTGCCTAGTAAATATTATAGTAAAAATCATAATCGTATTACGTATTGTTAGGTATTATAGCAATGATTACCATTTGATTTATATATTCGCACGTTATTATATCATTTTGGTTATTTCTTTAAGTACAAAAATGTATTAATAGTTTTTATTTATTTTGCCTAATTGGAAGAGGATTTAATGATTTCAAAGCCAACTAGATGTATCAACGCCAATCAGTAACGTCGGCCAATCACAGCCCACCGTGGTCGGGGGTGGCGTGATCGGGCGACGATGACAGGAGGCTTGGCTGAGCAGCCAAAGAGAAAGGAAGTGTAAAATGGTTTTACGAATAAGAGTTACTAATTATGGAAAGTAATGGAAAAGGAAATCAATGGGAAAGTGCTAAAAGCTTTATGGATAATAGAATATACTGTAAAGTTGCTGAAAGGACTATGGATTTTACTTCCCCCTGACCAACCCTATAGTATTTTACTTTAACACATTTTTTACCCTAATATTATGGAAAATGTCTAGTTGGCATCACCCAACATGCAAGCGTAAATGTCAAACAATGACAGTGACACGTGGCGCAAGCGTATAGCTTGCGTATAGCACACAATACTTAAGAGTTTCAAACCTAGTCTGCTTTTTTACTGCAATTGTTATGCAACAGTCCGTCTAGACATGTATGACGTCTATGGAATAAATTATTAAAGTATTCAAAGCTGTTTAAATAAAACCGGCCAAGCCTAAATGTAGCAAGTGAAACAATAGTAAAAATTACTACAATATTAATTGTATATGTAAATAAAATAAGCTTTTTTACATTGTGGCAGATCAAACCAATAGTCATCATGGCAGAGTCGCTGGAGGACCTAAATACCATGCTCAGCGACCTCAGTAGCCTTTCCCAACAGGTGGGTCTTAAAATGAACATGGACAAGACAAAAATTATATCCAATGTCCATGTTGAACCCGTGCCGGTAGTCGTTGGGAACGATACTCTAGAAGTTGTTGACCATTACACCTATCTTGGACAGATTGTTCAGTTAGGTAAGTCCAACTTAAGCAAAGAGGTCGCCAGAAGAATCCAACTCGGATGGGCAGCGTTCGGGAAATTGCGTGACATCTTCTCGTCCAAGATACCACAGTGCCTCAAGACGAGGGTTTTTGACCAGTGTGTGTTGCCAGTGATGACATATGGTACTGAGACGTGGTCCTTAGCTGTTGGCCTTTTGGAAAAACTCAGAGTCATTCAGCGGGCAATGAAAAGAGCTATGCTCGGAGTTTCTTTGCACGATAAAATCCGAAACGTGGATATTCGCCAAAGAACCAGAGTCACCGACATAGCTGTTAAAATTTGCAAGTTGAAGTGGCAATGGGCAGGCCACATCGCTCGAAGAACCGATAACCGATGGGGAAGAAAGGTTCTTGAGTGGAGACCACGAACCGGAAGACGCAGCGTAGGTAGGCCTCCCACTAGATGGACCGACGACATAGTGAGTCGCTGGCATCCAGTGGATGCAAAAGGCGGGTTGTCGTTCAGTGTGGAGGTTAAAGAGGGAGGCCTATGTTCAGCAGTGGACGTCTTCTGGCTGATGATGATGATGATGATGAGATCAAACCAAAGAGTAGTATAATAAAGATCAAACAATAACAGACAGAACATACTTCAATTCAAAACACAAAGAAATAATATCCTGACCAACCCAGAGTCTTTATTTTTTATTATAAACTAGCTTTTACCCGCGGCTTCGCCCGCGTAGTTTGAGGGAAAACAATAGGTTTCGTCATTAGATTATTAATATTTTAGAATGATTTTCGTGTCAGTATATACATTACCATCTAACAATATGTACATGTGGTACATCACCATTGTGAGAGTCGCGGGCATCCAGTGGATGCAAAAGGCAGGCTGTCGTTCAGTGTGGAGGTTAAGGGGGAGGCCTATGTTCAGCAGTGGACGTCTTCTGGCTGATGATAATGACATGTGGTAGCCCTCGTTTCTGCTATTCAATCGAATATGTATAGCACTGGACATCTCCAAATATTTTCAAATCCGGGCATGATTATCTCCCTCTCTACTCCAAATAATGTCATTTGGATACAGGAGTTATACTTCCTGATTCTATTTAAAAGTCGTCGTGTTATTGGCGTCATATGAATACAGAGTTTTCAGAGGTTCTTCTGGCTCGCCAAGTAAAGGAAGGCACACTTTTCTATTTGAACAGCCACATTTCGGCGGTCTCATCTTTCCATTAATACTGGCACTGTTTTCTATGAGTCCGATAACAATAAGCCTATGATCTTTGTAGTTGGTCAAGGAATCATAATTATACGCTACGTCATTAAATGTAGACCAAATGTATCTCAGATAGTTTTGCCGATGTTTGCTTGCTCGAAGCTTGACGTTCGGCCTGACGTTTTGCAGAGCCTGTGTAGGCGATTCGACGGCTCTCCGAACGGCTAGGCACTCTGCCTCAATGTCAATTCTTTGCTGATTCTTGCGGTCTGCTTTTTAGTAGCTTTCATATGAACTTGAGGCTTTGCCTGTTCGTCTCGCCGTTGCTCCGTTTGAGCAGACGATTCAACGGCTCGCTGTGCTTGATCCTGTCTTCTCAGTTCAGAGAAAGTCGCATACCTTTTGTTTTGGATGATATCCTAGAAATACCTACTCGATTTACGTTTGCGAGGTATTAGGCATAATGTACTTACGTAGTATGAAAATGAAAATATTTAGCCATTATTTATTGTTATACCTACTGTAGAATGTGTACCAAGTTTGACGCTTGTACGCATCGATAAATATCAGCTGTTCTATAGAAAACGGTCATTGACACTCGACAAAATGCATGGAACAGCTGATTTTTTTTCGCGATTTCAGGGTTGGTTCCATAGTAAAAGTTGTTCATAATGATGAGTACAATTACCTTCTTTTGGCTTCAAGAAGGTTCCCCTTACACCCTGTATACAAAAAAGCGTCTGGGTGTTGGCTTCGGTTCCGCCAATGCCTATAAATGCTCGGGTTAGACCAGAGAGGAAAATTATAGGTATAATTATTTATATTATATAACATTTTAATAACTTTAAACGAGCAATTCTTGAATAACTACTATATCTACGTAAATAAAAATTGCGTATCTCTGAAAAGGATCATTGTATTTACGAGTATGTAACGTCATTATCTCAGTTTACCTAAATAGTTTTAAAAACAACTTGGTCACCTAGGTACCTACTAATTAAGCAGGCAAAAGGACAATTTAATTAGCGTTTATTATCTGCGTTTTCCTTAAATGTTGGCCATGTTAGCGAAAACCAGGGGCCTTACGGATAACTGCTATTGCGGCACCTAATCCGCTCAGTTGGAAAATAACGCGAACGTGAACCATATAGCACCCAGATACGGTTTGCGGTCGCGTGATTTTCCAACTGAGCGAATTAGGTGCCGCAATAGCAGTTGTCCGTAAGGCCCCAGATTACCTAACAGCGAACAGCGTTAGTAAGCGAACAGGAATTCAGGTTGCCTACTTTATTTTCAGACGGGGATAGAACATAAAATCATTAGGTAAGAACGTTATCAAAATTAGGTTGCCTACATTATTTTCAGACGGGGATAGAAAACAAAATAATTAAGCAACAACGTTATCAACGTGGGTCAAACGTCCCGTTTATTGCGATAATTTAATATACTTATCACGTAAATACAGTTGTTATTAAAAAAATTGCTTAGTTGCTATGCTATGCAAATTTTGAATAACAGAATAATTTGGAATAATGTATCTACACAGAAAAACAAAGTAAATCATAACTACAAAAGAATACTATCCGTTATTACCATGTTTAGGGTTGCCACCCGTACTTTATAATAAAGTATTGTACTCTATTTTGGCCTAACGTACTTTATACTTTATGAGGGCAGTAAAGTAAGTAAAAAATTTTTTTTTTTTTTTACGCTGATAAGTCCGCTTTTGACCACCAACTCGCCTGTTGGTAAGCGACGATGTGGTCGAAGATGAAGCACGCAGACTTAGAAGATACCTATTCACTCTGGCCTTGAAAAGGCCCAGGTTATATATCTCAGGGAACAGGGAAGCTGGCAGGTTGTTCCAAACTTTGGCCGTACGGATTAGAAACGTAAAAAAA
Source organism: Agriopis marginaria (assembly GCA_932305915.1). Classification (NCBI taxonomy): domain Eukaryota; kingdom Metazoa; phylum Arthropoda; class Insecta; order Lepidoptera; family Geometridae; genus Agriopis; species Agriopis marginaria. Next base: position 2,261,734 of record OW029935.1, read on the forward strand.
TACTTTATTTTTACCTGTGAAGATTTTCTTAAATGGACTTTTATTTTTTACATGTAACAGAACGGACTGCTTTGGAACGTAACCTAAAACGTCAATGTCAATATCATGTCATATCAACTTGTAATTTTTTTCGCTACTGTTGTTTTTATTATCTCGTCTTGTTTAAGTTTGTGTTGTAACAAATATTTGTTGAATGTTGCTAGAAGCAACAAAAAATATGCATGGAGGAGAAATAGTTTGGTAAATAAATAGTACTTTATTTTCAGATTTTGTACTTTTTTTTTAGCCAAAAAAATTAAATATACTTACTCTATTTGCTTTAAAAAAAGGTGGCAACCCTAACCATGTTGTACAACAATGGTCACTCTTTGAACAGAGTAGAGGCCAACATTTTGGTCAAGTGTCGCATCAACAAGACATCTCAGAGCAAATAAAAATACAGAGTCCCTACGGCGCACTGCCAAAGTGACGCCAAAATAGCTTCCAAAACTACGTGAATTCCCAACTCACGCACACATACGCATTCAAAACTACGTGAATTTCTTGTCAAAACGTCGTACTGAAAACATCCGTTTTAAAAAGAAACAATGACTTCTTGCAGTGTTAAGAACTGTAAAAACAACACAAAAGTAAATAAGAAGAAGGATGGAATATTTCCACACTTAAGTATTTATATTATCACTTATTTTGATGAATTACACGACACGAACTTCGACTACGCACACATGTTTCAAAAGTGGCTTTTTTTTCGTGTTCGCGGTAGTCCCTTTGTATTTTTATTTGCTCTGAGCAAGACATAAAAAAAAATCGCTCCAGGGGGTCTAGACAAGAGCCACACACTGTTAGCGTTAACGCCTGCGGAAACATGAAATTGTATGAAAATGACATTGACAATGACATTACCATGAGACAAATTATCTCAAGCTAATGTCATTTTCATACAATTTCATCTTTCCGCAGGCGTTAACACTAACAGTGTGTGGCTCTTGTCTAGACCCCCTGGAGCGAATTTTTTTTATGTCTTGCTCAGAGCAAATAAAAATACAGAGGGACTACCGCGAACACGAAAAGACAAGCCACTTTTGAAACATGTGTGCGTAGTCGAAGTTCGTGTCGTGTAATTCATCAAAATAAGTGATAATATAAATACTTAAGTGTGGAAATATTCCATCCTTCTTCTTATTTACTTTTGTGTATTACCATCAGGGGCCTTAAGTTTGATACCGCGTTAGCAGTTGGCCTTAAGGACTCCAAACGGCTCAAAAATGTACCCAATGTCCAAAGTGTGTTCGCCTGTGTACCCTGTGTGTTTTATATTATTTTATTTATTTATTAATTATTTTAGATTATAAGTCTGACATTGTTTACTTTTATGGAATTGTAGTTTTTGAATTTATTATTATTATCGCTAATTATTATTTTTCTGTTACTGTGTGAGGTAAATGTAATTGTTCACATCGTTTTTTCCTCAATAAATAAATTTAATTTAATTTAATTTAATATAGTAAAATGTTATTTAACTCTTTTTTTTCGAACAAAACGTATTTTTTTTTTGTATATTTAAGACCAACAGCACAAAAATATATACATAGTTTTAAATAATTATTTTAAATTACAGCCATTAATAGGTCTATACTAGTGATATAAGTAACATTGTCGTGGAAAATCACTACTAAAAATCATATATGTATTGCAAACAAGCGCTAAAAAGCTAAGCTTCATAAGTTAATAAAAAAGGTAATTAACAAACAAAATTAAGCACAATTATACTTATGTTTATACATAGGGTTGCGCTTGGCCGCCAACTCGCCTGATGTTAAGTGATGATGCGGCCTACGATGGAGCACACTTGCCTTGAAGAAACCTATTTCTTTTCTACAGTACAGAATCCTTTTCAAGGCCAGAGTGAATAGGTATCTTTTAAATCTGCGTGCTTCATCTTCAACCACATCGTCGCTTACCAACAGGCGAGTTGGAGGACAAACGCGGACCTATTCCCGAAAAAAAATACATCGGTAACTGGTGACACCCTGTACCCCGATTCCATGGAGCTAAAATAAATGAGACGTGGTTTTCCCACATTAATTTATTTATATTACACGGGAATTACTCACGTAAGATTAAGCCGGTCACTCCGACTAATTTCAACCGCATTAGGCGCTCTTTTTCAAGGTAAATGCGCGCGCGGGGCTACAAAGCGAGACGCAGCGTGAGTAATTCCCGTGTAATATAAATAAAAAGTTAAATAATAATAACGAATACTTTTTGAAATGAGGCATAATTGGCAGGTGTCGTACCTCATACCATAGATCTATTAACCCATCCACAAGTCGTTCACCTCAATAGCCCAGACTTTTAATATCCTATACTGTACAATAGTTTTATATTCCATTTTATACACATCTATACTAATATTATAAAGAGGAAAGATTTGATTGTTTGTTTGTTTGTTTGCATTGAATAGGCTCCGAAACTACTGAACCGATTTGAAAAATTCTTTCACTGACGGGAAGCTACACTGTCCCCGGGTGACATAGGCTATAATCTATACCCGTGCGAAGCTGGGGCGGACCGCTAGTTCTATAATAAAATTGTATTTTTTATATTCAACGGGCGTCTTGGTATTGGCTTCGGCCCCACCAATGCCAACCAAATGTCCAGGCTAGACCCAAAAAAAAAAACTAATACTAATAAATTTTAATAATTTCATATTATATTTTATACACATTCCATAATAATTGTATTTTGGTTTTTAACTGTAGATTGGCTTAGACATTTCGGAAGGTTGCCCCCCCCCCCCCCCCTGCCTACGGCTTTGTGTAGGAGTGCGGGCAAAACCACGGGACGCTGCTAGTGTAAAATAAAACCAAAAATTTGGTGAAAGGCTTGATTTATTCAGTCTCATAAAAAAGATATTTACAACATGTACATATTTACAGAGTTAAAATAAACCTATAATATTGACCCGTTGCTTAACTACATCTTAAAACTAACTTTTAATTCTATAAAACGTTTATAAGAACTTTAATTATATGATATTTATGAGAGAAATTTTAGATTACATAATCATACAGACTAAATTAAAAATAGTAAGTACCTAGGTTAGTAGGTACCTGTTAAAATCGATTTCCTTGTAGCATTGCAAAGGTCTTTTTATGAAACGTACACAGGTTATTTTAAACCCTAAATGGTAACTTAGTGAACATAATAGCCTGTTTTGGTTCTGAGCTGTCTATTATGTATGTAAAAAAAATAATGGCTAAGAGCACAGAAAAGACTGTTTAAATTAGAACGGCTGTCAAGGCATTTTTGTAAGAAATTTGTTGTAGCCAGTTGCACCCATATAAACTGAATGTTAGTCATTCGAAATCGTGCTATATTTTCGCTTTGCAAAAAGCACTTTAAATAATGATAAAAAAAAAGTAATTTGAAATCAGTTAGAAACAGACGCGGAGTTCGACGCGTTGATCTAAATAAAAATGTTCAATCAAGGTTCACTCATAATGCCTGGTAACAGATTTTCCTTCTCATATCCGTTCTATTTACTTCTCTTTTCTGTGAGAGCTAGAGTAGTAAAATTTAGTACTCAAGAAAAAGATACGTCGAAATCCGTACTATTGTCACAGTCTATAAATCCATACAGTCGTCCATACAAGCGCGCTGTGGTTGTCAACCTTGAGCTGTCTGGTGAAAGTACTTTAATGTCTCAACGTAAGCGGTATTTCGCGCTACATCAAAGGCGTTGGATCATCATCATCATCATCATCATCATCAGCCAGAAGACGTCCACTACTGAACATAGGCCTCCCCCTTTAACCTCCACACTGAACGACAGCCTGCCTTTTGCATCCACTGGATGCCCGCGACTCTCACAATGTCGTCGGTCCATGTAGTGGGAGGCCTCCCTACGCTGCGTCTTCCGGTTCGTGGTCTCCACTCGAGAACCTTTCTTCCCCATCGGTTATCGGTTCTTCGAGCGATGTGGCCTGCCCATTGCCACTTCAACTTGCAAATTTTAACAGCTATGTCGGTGACTCTGGTTCTTTGGCGAATATCCACGTTTCGGATTTTATCGCGCAAAGAAACTCGGAGCATAGCTCTCTCCATTGCCCGCTGTGTGACTCTGAGTTTTTCCAAAAGGCCAACAGTTAAGGACCACGTCTCAGTACCATATGTCATCACTGGCAACACACACTGGTCAAAGACCTTCGTCTTGGCGTTGGATCACTGTATGGCTTTTCACACTGTGCTATTACATCAATTATTCTTTAGTTGTCTGGGGCTGATGATGATGATTAGTTCGGGTTACTGCTGGCCTCTGTCCCGGGTGCGGTCCGTGAACTTGATGGTGCAGTTCTGTACAGCCATGTTGGGCTGCAGGAAGTCGCCGAGGGTGACGGCTCCGGGCGCCGGCCGGTCGAACGGGAACCCCATGGGGCGCCGGTCCGGGTACTTGCGGTCTCGGATACCGCAGTACGAAGCCGCGTCGTTACATGCACCCGTCATATTTTGATCGACCTAGGGGTTAGAAGCAGTGGTATTAGGTAATATTTCAGAAATTATATGAATATTAACGGGATATTTACCGTGGTAAGGCTGTGGAATGAGCTCCCGATATTTTGGCGCATTTACATGCACCATGTTCACGGGAAGACTGAAGAATGCGCTCATATCGGGAGCTCATTCCACAACTTTACCACGGTAAATATCCCGTTAATAATCATATAACTTTAGTGAAAAACCGTGATAGTTTGAAACAGTGTTTAACCTTGTCTTCGTTCCAGTTGGTGACCATCACAAAGAGAACCATAGGGTATCCTTCCGTGGTTCCTTTCGGCGTCAGCATGTGCTGAGGCCAGCCGCAGCCGCAGAAGTCGAAGTCAGCCGCCGCAGCGGTCCCGGGGTCTCCCTGGCGCGCCGACTGGTCGCGGAATGTGCGCTCGTAAGGAATCGTCACTGACGAGTCCACGCTGCGCTGACGAATCGTGTTGTTGCCCGGACGGACTGCGGACCGAGAATACTTTTTTTATTAATAACTAGCGGTTCGCCCCAGCTTCGCACGGGTATTGATCATAGCCTATGTCACCCGGGGATAGAGTAGCTTCCCGTCAGTGAAAGAATTTTTCAAATCGGTTCAGTTGTTTCGGAGCCTATTCAATGCAAACAAACAATCAAATATTTCCTCTTTATAATATTATAGTATAGACTAGCTACGCCCCGCGGTTTAACCCGCGTAGTAATGATAAATGGTGATAATGATGATGATGAAAACTAGCCTATGCCACTCTCTGGCTCTTGAACTATACCCATGCAAAAAATCAGGTCGATCCGTTGTTCCGTTGCAGCGTGAAAGAAGAACAAACATCCATACAAACTTTCGCGTTTATAATATTAGTAGGATATGCTTGCGTTTGACCACCATCACTTCTGATGTTGAGCGATGATGCGGTCTACGTTGGAGCACGCTTGCCTAGAAGAAACCGATTCACTCGTGATTTGAAGACACCCAGATTGTATTGTTCTTCCGTACACAATGGGTGAAAACGGGACCCTATTACTGAGCCTACGCTGTCTGTCTGTCCGTCTGTCCTACCTTTTAACGGCTGTATCTTACGAACCGTAATAGATAGCCAGTTGAAATGTTCACAGAATATGTAATGTTAAGGCGGATTAACTAAGAAATAATAATAATAATTAGGATCAATCCCTTTAGATCCCCATACAACAAACGTATTTTTTTCGTATTTTTGTATTTGCTCTAATGTAAAAACGGTAATACGTACCAGCGTCAAAATTGGCATGATTATAGTACACACTCTAAAGTGTAACAAAAATAATAAATAATGGCCAAGTGCGAGTCAGTGGCGGATTTCCGTTCACCACCGTTTCTCGTACGATCACCGAAGTTAAGCAACGTTCTTGACAAGATGATCGATTGGCTACCAGAAGAGTATAAACAGAAACAATAAGCTTTTGAAAAGATGCTCGATTGGCTACCAGGGGCCTTACGGACAACAGCTAATTGTGGCACCTAATCCGCTCAGTTGGAAAATCATGCGAACGTGAACCTTATCGCGCCCAGATACTCTTTGCGGTCGCGAGATTTTCCAACTGAGCGGATTAGGTGCCGCAATTAGCTGTTGTCCGTAAGGCCCCAGGAGAACATAAGCGGTAAACAAGTTTTTGACAAGATGATCGATTGGCTACCAGGATAGCATAAGCAGTAAGCGTTGTAAGGAACACTCACGTGGCTGCGAGAACTTGTCCATCTCGATCATGAGTTTCCGTTGTTCGTCGTAAGACAGTAGCTGTCCGCGCTCGTCAGCCTTCGGTGCAAGGAAGACGCGGAAGGTCCCCATCTGGGGCTTGCCAGTCATGTTGTTTACTTCGACCCTGGGAACGAAGGAATCCATCAGGCTCAGCCAACATTACACCAATAAAGGATTACACGGATACGAAGCAAAAAGGAGGTTTTATACAGGGTTACGCATATAGACTGCACTAAGCCTAAGGAGTAGACACTAAGGAGGTTATTGTACTCATAATTATGAAGAACTTTTACTATGGGACAACCACGTAATCGCGGAAAAAAACAGCTGTTCCATACATTTTTGTCGAGTGTCAATGACCGTTTTCCACGGAACAGCTTGTTTCGGTTGGTCCTATAGTAAAAGTTGTTCATAATGATGAGTACAATGACCTCCATTCGGCTTAGTACAGATTGTATGCGTAGCCCTGTTTATTAAGTAAATCGTAAAAAAAAATGTTAAACAAGCTTTTAGTAAAGAAAATTTAATCCACCATCTTGTGACGGCGGCCATTTCGGAAATATTACAACATTGGGTATTGTCACCAGAACTATAAGTGTTTGCTAAGTTTCAGCAAAATGGGTAAGGAGAAAGTATTCTAACTCAGCTTGCAAAAAAATTATACTAAAATTATTAATCTTAGTAGAGGCCATAAAGTCAAATTTTCAGAGGAAAGTTCTTCAAATTACGAGCACATAACATACCATGCTATAGAAAAGACTTAGGCTAAATTATCTCTTCAATAATTATCCAGATCCAGATCCAACAGTAATTCAAATACAAATTCAAAATTCAAATTGTTTATTTCAAGTAACCATGGCCTGCTACTCTGTGGAATGCGCTGCCTGAGTGGGTGTTCCCCGATAGTTACAATCTGGGTGTCTTCAAATCACAAGTGAATCGGTTTCTTCTAGGCAAGCGTGCTCCACCGCAGACCGCATCATCGCTTAACATCAGGCGAGTTGGCGGCCAAGCGCAAGCCTATTATTTATTTAAAAAAAAAACGTAGACTCAGCAATATTCGGACAATTAACATCAGGCGAGTTGGCGGTCAAGAGCAAGCCTATTATATAAAAAAAAAAAAATGACTTAGCAATATTCGGACAATTAACATCAGGCGAGATGGCGGTCAAGCGCAAGCCTATTATGTATAAAAAAAAAAAAAAAAAACTCAGGCTTAGCAATATTCTGACAAAGAATAAGGGTATAAAAATAAATTGTAATTGTAATACTCACACGTAGTTGTAGTCCTGATGCTGCAGATGCGTGAACCTCGCGAGCACGGAGCCGCGCGGCGTGAAGTCCAGTCCACGACCCAGGTCTACTGTGCTGCGCTCCCACATCGTGCTGATGGAATTGTTCCCCCCAGGTCCCTCGATAGTGGCTGAAGACACGCGGATGCCGGGGAAGTCCAGCTGAGAAACGCAGATTTAATCATCATCATCATCATTTCAACCATAGGACGTCCACTGCTGAACATAGGCTTCCCCTTTAACGTCCACACTGAACGACAGCCTGCCTTTTGCATCCACTGGATGCCAGCGACTCTCACTATGTTGTCGGTCCATCTAGTGGGAGGCCTACCTACGCTGCGTCTTCCGGTTCGTGGTCTCTACTCCAGAACCTTTCTTCCCCATCGGTTATGGGTTCTTCGAGCGATGTGGCCTGCCCATAGCCAATTTTAAACGTACATTTAATAAGTCTCAATTACTCATACTGTATGCTTTATGGTTGATATTCCGAAAACCCGTACGAAGCGCTTTGATTCCACTTTTATTATGCGAACTGCTAATCTGTGGAATGCGCTGCCTGAATGGGTGTTCCCCGGTAATTACAATCTGAGTGTCTTCAAATCACGAGTGAACCGGTTTCTTCTAGACAAGCGTGCTCCACCGTAGACCGCATCGTCGCTTTACATCAGGCAAGTTGGCGGTGAAACGCAAGCTTATTATTAAATTTACTTATTATAAAAAACTATTCCGCGTGCTTAGACTAGCCATTACTACTACTGCTATAGTAAACGCATTACCATCTGAGTCGTCAGGTCATAAATCATTGCTCATCTCATCTCGTTCGCACCCACATGTCATACCTGTCTATCTCGCTCGCACTTACAGGTCTTATGGTATGACGTTTATTGCTCGACGACTCAGTTGGTAACGCGGTGACTATAGCTATGGGTCAAACAGAAAAGCACCAAGCTGAGTCTTTTTTTAATTTAATAATATGCTTGCGTTTGACCGCCAACTCACTTGATGTAAAACGATGATGCGGTCTACGGTAGAGCACGCTTGCCTAGCAGAAACCGATTCACTCGTGATTTTAAGTTCAGGTAAGGTGACCGAGTCATTGAGGAAATATTATGGGTTTATGCCATAAGCACCACTGAAAAAAACAATATTTTCCGGTGTTTCTAGACAAGCGTGCTCCATCGTAGACTGCATCATCGCTAAACATCAGGCGAGGTGGCGGTCAAATGCAATTTTATTATAAATATTTTTTTTACTAGGCCATTCACAGGTCTTTTTTGCGTAAACTGGCTTCAGCTAGTCTCCAATTGTTCTCCTCCAGGAAGACCAGTAGCTGTTCGCTAAAAACAAACAAATGACAAGATTGCTTGTTTGATGTTTGTCGAAGAAGCACTAATTCGTAACTTAACACTCATCTCCCTTAGATCTATGTGAGGATTATACACATCACTAAACAACAGCATCAGAACCTACCTTGTCGGAACCATACGGCGTAAGCTTGGCCTTGTATAGGTCGAAGACGTCGTCGACGTGGGCATGCCAGAGGTAGAATGTGGGATCCCTCATCGTGGTCGCTGGGTCAGCCACCACACCGAATTGTTCCTGGAAAAAAAAGGGTACATTGATTTTTTTAAGACATTTTTGTGAGTTCAATCATGCAGAACCTGAATTAAATACGTACCAAGTGACGATGGTCGGGGTCGTGTGCGTAGCCCAAAAACAGGTGTCCCATGTTGTGGTAGTCACCGTAGTAGGCGATGTTGGAAGACAGGATGGAGGCTTCCATCAGGTTTCCGAGGACGTCGATACCAGTCTCCTCGTCGATCGGCTGCTGACGTCCGTTTGGCTGAAACCATTTTAAACCGTAAGTGTGAAAACAGGAAGTAGTGGCAAGGGCATAGCCAGTTTTTTTATGAGGGGGTGGCAGTTGAGGGCAAATACAACGTTATTTAAAATTTACTATTAACTTATAGGTTACGAAGCTCTTTAAACGAACACTTTTTCTTCTTAGTCGTGCACTCTAGGCGGAGTGGTCGTGATTGCGTTGATGGTACAAAAAAGCTCCTTGCTTTCGTCGTCCCTTCCCAGGGCTGCCGCTCGTCTCGCAATGCTTGTCAATTTCTGGCGGCTGGTTGCATTGCGAGCACACTGCACCATGGTAGACTGCGTGGCATTTTTGATGGAGTCGGTCCAGCGAGTTGGTGACCGACCAGCGGTATGCTTGCCTTTTACTGGGCTCTGTACCACAAGCCTCTCCATCGAGTTCACGTTTCTGGAGATATGCCCAAAGAACTTCAGTATTCGCAACTGCACAATCGACGATAGTCTATCTCGTATATGAAGCTCTTTGAGGATAGAGTTATTGGTGCGGAACGCTGTCCACGGTATTTTCAACAGCCGCCTTCAACACATCTCCAGTGCATCGATTTTTCGGCGATCTTGCAGCTTCAGAGGCCATGTTTCGGCTCCGAAGCGAAAGATTGGAAAGACGAGACGCTTCATTAGACGAACCTTTGTTTTCTTGGTTCCAAATCTTTCCCAGTCGTTCGACTGGGCTTACCCACGCTCTCTAGCCTAGAGAGGCCTAGAGAGGCAGGGGGAGGCATCTGTACCTGCCTGTACCTGGCGACGTCCTTGGGCAGTAGGCCAAAATATTCACGTGACGTTACTGAGAAAGGCCTGCTGTTCAGACATCATGATGAGGATACTAAATTAGGAAACCCAATAAACGTTTAACGACCTTGCTACGCTCGACCGAGTTCCAAAATTTGTTGGCCTACGCCCTAGTCTGAATCACGGGAACGAGTTTCTGGGGATAGAAAAACGGGATTGGACCAGTTCAGATCGAATTTAGACAAGTGTCCTCCATTGATAACGCCTAGCCAAGTAAAAGTACTACTTTGTCTAATGGAAGAACTTCAAAAAACTAAGAAACTGGCGACACCAATGAACTAACTTATAGTCCACATGCAAAAAAAGGCCGGTTTTAAAAATAAATATTATTTTTTTCTAGGCAAGCGTGCTCCATCGTAGACCGCATATCGCTTAACCTTAGAAGAGTGGGCGGTCAAACGCAAGGCTATTACTATATAAAAAAGAGGGACAAAGTCGTCTGCTGGGTGAATTCGACTAAAGACCTGATTTAGACTAGATGTCACGCTACCTTACCACATTTAAGTATGTATTTAAAAATATATATGTATGTATATCAGTCTCTGGCAGCCATATTACAAGCTTTGCTTAGTTTGGGGTCAGATGACCGTGTGTGCAAAAATGTCCCAGATATTTATTTTTATTTTATTTATTACTCGTTTGTCTGATCTGAAAAAAAATTAAGGACTCACCATCAGGATAGAGAGGTTCTCAATGGCGGCCGAGATACGGTCCCGCCACGTCTCCATCTCGCTGATGTCCACCTTTATCAGGTCCACAGGGCGGTCTATGTCGCGGGGAATGGTGTTTTCAAATCTGGAAAGGGAAAAGGAACGGTGTCATGTCAAAATTGTCAAAGGCCTTTTGGAAGATCTAAAAGCGGTCACACGGTTGCTAACCTTTTTAACCAACTTCAAAAAAACCGGACAAGTACGAGTACGACTCGCACTTTGAGGGTTCCGTTGGATGGAATCCTCAGAGCGCGAGTGCTAACAAAAAACCACCAACACAAAGCAAACACACAAACGAAAGACAAACTTTGTAGTGAACAAGAAGGTTCTTCCATACATTCCAACTACAAAATGTAAGTTTGTAATAACAAAATAATTATTTTTAAATGATATAACTTCAGCTTCAACTTATGACTTTTGGATTTATTCTTTTAGCTATATATGCTGTGAGACCTTACTTCTTGCCAAATTTCATGATTCTAGGTCAACTAGAAGTACCCTATAGGTTTTGATTCTCTAGTGAAATCGCAAAATATGCGACATAAACGTTCATATCTTTTGATCGCGTAAACTTACAAATTAGATTTTTTCACAGCTGAAAGAAACCGTAGATTTGAGTATTTGATATAAATTTCAACTTGATATCTTTACGCGTTCGAGAAAAAGGGTCTTGACAGACGGACATCAAAGTGATCCTATAAGGGTTCCGTTTTTTCCTTTTGAGGTACGGAACCCTAAAAAGGAGGAAGGTTCTCAATCCGATCCGTATTTTATTTGACAAACAATTAATGCTTAAGAACTAGGAAGAGCTTGCGCATCATGATTCTCTACCCCCGCAACCGAGCAGCAGTCGCTTTCATCACGGGTGCAGCGCGTGGCGGCCCGCAGTGCAATACGAGACGGAGTCGCACACATACCTTGAAAAAGACCGCCGAACCCCGGCCCTGCACCCGATTTAGTACTTAAATAATGTATGTGCAATTTCGACGATATCGCTCGACAACGATAAAGGAAAACATTGGAGGAAACTGGTATGTCCAAGAATGTCAAAAGTTCAAAGATTGACATTCACTAAGATGCACTGGGCCAGCATGGTGGATTAGGGCTCAACCTTTCCTTCTTATAGAAGACCTGTGTCCCAGCAGTGGGTACATGATAGGCTGAATTGATGATGATGATGAGTGCCTTCTGAGCTTGGGGGCGTGGGTTCGATTCCCACCTAGGACATACATTTGTGTGATGAACTTTTGTGTTTGTTCTATATCTGGGTGTTTAATATCTATTTAAGTATGTATTTAAAAATATATAATTATGTATGTATATCAGTCTCTGTGTTATGTATGTATGTCAGTCAGACGCAGCGTAGGGAGGCCTCCCACTAGATGGACCGACGACATTGTGTGAGTCGCGGGCATCCAGTGGATGCAAAAGGCAGGCTGTCGTTCATTGTGGAGGTTAAAGGAGGAGGCCTATTTTCAGCAGTGGACGTCTTCTGGCTGATGATGATGATGATGATGATGATGATGATGATCAGTCTCTGGCAGCCATATCACAAGCTTTGCTTAGTTTGGGGTCAGATGACCGTGTGTGCAAAAATGTCCCGAATACCTGGGCGGCCAAGAGCGGCTGGCGACCTGCGAGTCCAGCTTGGGGAAGTACGCCTCGGGGATGGGCTCACGGAAGTTGCTGTAGGATCGCACGCGACCTAAGCCATTACAGAAGCGTTCTACGTTGTACCTGGAACAAAAGAAACGCTTGAGATAACATCTCTCAAGCTAATGTCATTGTCAATGTCATTTTCATACAATTTCATCTTGTCGCAGGCGTTAACGCTAACCCCGAAAAAATTAAATGGAAATGGGTCTAATCTAACCCCCCTGGGGCCTTACGGACAACAGCTAATTGCGGCACCTAATCCGCTCAGTTGGAAAATCACGCGAACGTGAACCTTATCGCGCCCAGATACGGTTTGCGGTCGCGTGATTTTCCAACTGAGCGGATTAGGTGCTGCAATTAGCTGTTGTCCGTAAGGCCCCTGGACACAGAATCTTGCGCATAATTTTCCTTTCTCAAATTGGCACAGGTTGAGGCAATGACTTCATCATTTCAGCCATAGGACGTCCACTGCTGGACATACGCTTCCCCCATCGATCTCCAAAAGGGCCGGTTGGAAGCAGCCTGCATCCAGCGTTTCCCTGCGGTCTCTTTTAGGTCGTCTGCCCATCTTGTGGGTGGACGACTGGACGTCCTGTGGTCTCCATTCCAGAACCTTTCGGCCCCATCAGCCATCTGTTCTGCCCACTGCCATTTCAACTTGCTAATCCGGTGGGCTATGTCAAGGAATGACTTACCTGGCCATAATCTGGTGGTGCATGTAATATAGCAGCTCTCCCCTCCTGTCCTTGTTCACGAGCGCCCTGTCGCTCGCATCGAACGGGTACACCAGGTGCCAGTGCCAGTGGTGCAGGTTGATGCCGATATCCTCGCGGAAGTACGCCACGCGCTGCTCCGGCTCATTGTCGTTCGCAGTATAGTTGAACGGGATGGTAATGGGAATCTGGACATAGATTTACATAATTAATATAAACATTAACCTATAGGTATTTCTTTTAATAATTTTTATCGGCAAATAAGTCACGTTTCCAATACGCTTAGTCCCAGATTTGATAGTTTACGAAAACTTTTTTCGTTTACGTATTGTTCCATACATTTTAGTAAAGCGCCTCTATCGGAAACGTGGAGGAACTAAAATCGGTCGTAAGCGGCGGTACAGATTGCTTCACTCTAATACGAAAAAAGTTTTCAAATACATTTTAGCCCAGCAATATATGGAACAATACGAAAACGAAAAAAGTTTTCGAATACTATCAAAACTTGTACTAAGGGTACAGGTCGAAATCATACAATGTTTTTTTTTATTATCAACTTTTTTATCAAGAACTTTTTTTTTAATAAGAAATAGGCTTGAGTTTGACCACCATCACGCCTGATGTAAAGCGATGATGCGGTCTACGTTGGAACACGCTTTCCTAAAAGAAACCGATTCACTCAGGATTTGAAGACACCCAGAATCCAGATTGTAAAACACTGTTTTAAACTATCACGGTTGTTCACTAAAGTTATATGATTATTTACGGGATATTTACCGTGGTAAGGTTGTGGAATGAGCTCCCGATATTTCGGCGCAGTTACATGCACCATGTTCACGGGAACTGCGCCGAAATATCGGGAGCTCATTCCACAACATTACCACGGTAAATATCCCGTAATTAATCATATAACCCAGATTGTAACTATCGGGGAACACCCATTCAGGCATTGGGTAGTAGGTATCATGCACACAACTTTTCATCTCACCTTAGCAAGGAAAATATTGTAATTCTTCAAAGAACCTTGTTGAATCAAACTATTTGAGGTGCTATTCAATGAGGTTGGAATTTTTTAAAACTGAAAAAAAGGTTTGTCAAATTCATCACGTAGGTATAAGTTTCGAATTTACTTTCCACGCTAGCGCCCAAAAACTACTTTTGTTTGCACACAGATTTTCAACGAAAAAGCAAGCCTTTCCGAGCTAGTGATGAAAAACTTTTTTTTAAATCAAATTTAAAAAACCGCCATGGTGTGCTACTATCACAAATCAATATAAACCATGAAGTTTTCCTTTCAGCCGTAGTTGCGCGTCAACTAGGCAGGTGGCTACGAACAGATGCGCTCTCTCAGATAAATAAAACAATGTTAACTAGAATTTTTTAAGTATTTTTATGAGTCGAAAAATCACAATTACAAAAAAGGCATGAAAGTAATTTCCCCTACAATCTATAGTTATGTAGCGCAACTCGACATTGTTGAAACAATTAAGTATCCTGGCCCCCTAGGGGCAATTATTAACAATTTTTTCCCAATATCTGTGTTGCAATTAAGTGGCAACTGGACAGTGACGTAATTGGGGGACAACTCCCGGAGCGCTAGACCTTGTTTTCTTAGATCGTGCTAATAGCAACCTTGTGAGGTTACTTGTAGAAACAAGTGTTACGAATAGCAGTTTATATGGTATCTCCACAAGTATATTTTCACTGATTTACTACACAGCACTTATCCTTCAGCCTTTCGGCTTCCAATCCACAGCTCGACTGTCCTGACGGCCACTGAACGACCCAATATATACTTCCCTCTCTACTTAAATTAGCCCCTCCTACTGCAATCACTGCAATCACAGATATACACAACCAGATCGGCAATATATTTCAGTGAAAGAGACAAATTGATACAGCTCAGCACAAGTACAAAAAGGACATAGATAGACTTTTTTGTCCTTATCGGCGTGGCCTCTTTTTTGGACTCGAAATGTCAAAATCTGACGGTTCAATGCCAAACAAAACGGGTCAGAATATTATTTATTGGCTTATTTTGGTGATTTAATGTGTTATGTGCGTCTTTTCTCTGAGTAATAACTGTAAAAATGGTTCTACAATGCTTGGGTGTGGCATTTTGGGCTGCAAGAAGCGCAGTGAGAGACAAAACGATGAAATATTATTTCACAAGTAAGTAAACATAATAACGCTTGTAGCGATCACCTAAAGACATTCAAGATATCAATTTGTAAACATATTTTCATAATTAGTCAGTTTTTGGGTCGATTTGTGGTCTAATTCTATGAATTTTATCAAATTATTCACTTAGAAGAATTATGACGAATGCTGCCAGTTTATGAAAGAAATTACCCACCGCATCTAACATAAATTATTCGTTCTGCAGGTTTCCAATTGATCCTGTCTTACGAATGAAATGAATGTGCTACGCGGTCGTGAAAGTTGGGTGCCAGCAAGACGTGGTAGAATTTTTTCGAAACACTTCAATGCCGGATCCATTGTCAGAAGAGATATTAATTATTTAATTCCGTTTGCCGTACTAACAATGCACTTGCCTAATGCGAACATTGAGGATTATTCAGTAGAAATACCATAGATAAGTTCTATTGCCACCAAAAATTAGAAAACTTTCTTATGATGATGAAAATATTTTACCAGCCGAAAAAAACAAAATTGATTGAGATTTCTTTCCAACCAATGTACATGTACAGTCAAAAAAGCTGGCACATTACAAGAAGTGCAAAATACCGACCCTTCTATGCCCATGTGAATATGGTGAATGTTAGTATCAAATATATACTAATGAGGCCAGAATTATGAAGCAGGAAAAGCAAAAGGCGATTTCGGCGAACCGACTCAAAAAGCTACGCGCTGTTCGCGAAATTTGTACTATAAACATTAAAGAGTTTTATCTATTTATCTAATTATTTGGAATGTTATTCGTAATTCCATTCATGAAAAAAATTTACTGACCAAGCGCGAGTCGGGCTCGCGGGCTGAGGGTTCTTTACAATCACAAAATGCAAAAAGACAACATCACGCCCAGGCTGTCAGCCATCCAAGTATCGACCGCGCCCGACGTTGTTTAGCTTGGTGGTAAACAGAAATTTGTCACTGACTCGCACTTGGCCAGTGTTTATTATTTGTTGTTTTACTTATGTTCACTATAATCCGCAAAATTTGACGCTTGTACGGATTACCGTTTTTACAATAGAACAAATCCAAAAATACCCCGTTCCGTTTTAGCTTATTTATTATTTTTAATTAATCCACCGTAATATTACATATATATGAAAATTCTAACTGATTATCTATTACGGTTCGAAAGATACAGCCGTTTAAATGTAGGATGGACAGACAGACAGATAGACGGACAGACAGACAGCCAATTTAGACTTAGTAATAGGGTCCCCTTTAGTTAAGAATATTTTTATTTCTAGTTAATCAGCCTTAACATTACATATTCGGTGAAAATTTAAGTCAACTGGCTATCTATTACTGTTTTTGTCAGGACGATAGGGTATGTCATGAGGACAGACAACGTGCTTTTCTTACCAGAAAATTGCAGGTAGTACCGCGGGTTGCAGCAGATAGTGTATAAACAATAAATATTTAAAAGGTAGCATTGTTTCCAAAATTACTCATTGAAGATTCACTACCCATCATATTAGGTAAATTACCCTAACTTATAGCAAATAATTTTAATGTGGCAACACACCTTGTTGAAGCGAGAGGCACTGAGCTAGCCACGCTCATTGAAAATCTATAGGTATTAGACAAGGATTTTGTATATACCCTAAAGGGAACTGGATCGAGTACTCATGCTAAAAAAACGGTCCGAGGGAAAAGCGAGCACGGAGTAATTTCTCCTTTTCTTGTAGGGTGTTCATGATATTGAGGAAACGAAGAAATTGTAGGTAATTCCTATAATCATCGTATAGGTACTCTCAGCAAATACAGGAAGTTCATATAGGCCCAGTGACTTGCGCTAATGTCAGAATTTTAGGCCGCCAGGACGCCTGAAGGCCTCTGAGATGGCTTAGCGGCTATTGTTATAAGACTCAACCGGGACATACGTGTCACGTGACATATATATTTTTTTAATTTTAAATAGGCTTGCGCTTGGCCGCTAACTCGCCTGATGTTAAGCGATGATGCGGCCTACGATGGAGCACGCTTGCCTAGCAGAAACCTATTCACTCTCGACTTGAAGGCACCCACCCAGATTGTTAACTTTTCATTCGACCTACGGTAACGTTCGGTTTCTAAATGCCACTCGCAATCACCCTACCTAAGATTGACCGTGTAGTCCGTTGCTTAAATTCGGTGATCAGTTAGCAACACCTATTAGATGACGATGATGATGAATGTAGGCTATCACTTTCCATCCCTTGAACTATACCCATGCAAAAAATCTGGTTGATTTGTTGCTCTGTTGCTGTGTGAAAAAGTAACAAACAAACACACTTTCGCATCCTATTCTACTTCCTACTAATATTATAAACGCCAAAGTTTGTATGTATGGATGTTTGTTCTTCTTTCACATACAACAGACAAACTTTTGCATTTATAATAAACTAGCCGTTACCCGCGACTTCGGACGCGTACACATTCACCTAAACTTTCAACCTTTTTTGGGCCCTTTAATTCGGCCCTTTCGTAAAATATTTTTAAATGAACTTTTACACCCACTTGTCAAATTACAAATTCGTAGTTGCATAACTTTCAACACAACATACAAACTCCAATTCCACCTCCTTAATCCTTCTTTTTTGTGAAAATATTATAACAGTATTTATTTATTTTAAACTATTAGACTGAATACCAAATTTTATTCCTAAGTATCATCAAAAACAAAGGACTTTAATATAATCTTTCAACCTCCATTTGCCCTCTTTAATTCGGCTTTTTCGCTAAATCCTTCTTAGCGGACCTCTATACCCCATAAGGAATCTATGTGCCAAATTTCAGCTTCGTAAGTCAAATAGTTTTTGAGATTTCGTGACAAGTCAGTGAGTGGGTGAGTAAATTTAGCTTTTATAAATATAGAAGATTGGCATGACTACTATTTGGCATATTTACTTACTGCGGGAAAATGACATGGAACTACATTCATTTTCAAAGTTTGTCGAGAGCATCACTACATCACTATCACTATCATCACTACATAGTATAAAACAAAGTCGCTGTCTGTCCGTCCCTATGTATGCTTAAATCTATAAAACTACACAACAGATTTTGATGCGGTTTTTTTAAATAGATAGAGTGATTCAAGAGAAAGGTTAATATATATAATAAATGCATAATATAGTAGAGAAACACTGATAATTGTAGAGGTTTCTAATGAGATGTCGTCAATAAAGAAATTTTTTTGCGCTTTACATTGCAAACGCTGGCTGAACCCTACGAGATAGATCAAAATAATGTATGACAATATTGTATACCTTAAAAAGGTCTACAAAAAAGTCCACGATGGTATATGTCTATTTCTTAGGGATAACCCACAATAACCATTTTATATTATTTATTTTTTACGAGAAATAATGGCTTATTTACGTAGGGATTTTAAACAATACAGCATTAATCTTTATCCAATTAAGTACCTTAAATATGTATTTAATGCATTTAATATAGACCGATATGGCCGTTTACAGCATGTAATTTAAATGAAAATTTTCTAAGATATTAGATTTAAAATGCAGGGACATAGCGGTTGCGGCGGTACCGGCCCCTCAGCCAGTGCCCAGTACCACAACAGGCCCGTACCGGCGGCGTGTTTTTCACATGACCAATTATGAAAACAACATGTTTTGTTTGTTTTGCCTAATGACAAAAAAACTGTGAACGTAGTATATAAAGACATTCTGTAGTATATTATTTTATTTTTAGCATTGCACCCGTGCGAAGCCAGGGCGGGTCGCTAGTGTCTTTAAAAAATCTTCTGAGTTTTTTGTTATACTTGCTGTTCGACTAAGAATTACGTCCAACCACATTTTTCTTACATCCTCTTTTGTTGGTATACTGTAACATGAAATATATTCAGCGATGAATTTAGGTACTTTCATTTTTTATGTAATAT
The DNA here is from genome assembly GCA_932305915.1 of Agriopis marginaria. NCBI lineage: Eukaryota > Metazoa > Arthropoda > Insecta > Lepidoptera > Geometridae > Agriopis > Agriopis marginaria. Next base: position 2,281,123 of record OW029935.1, read on the forward strand.
TTAGAATGATTCCGTACGATTCGTCGAAACACCCTTGAACGATACAACTGTACACAGAAAGCTCGGTTCACCGTTGGATGGTAGTACTAGATCTACGTTTCGCCACTTACTCACCTGATGGTAGGTACGTGACGGTGTGGCGGAGGATGGAACACGTTGATCTAAAAATCTATTCATATCTATCTATACATGTCTATCACTAGCCATGAAGATATCTAGTTTGTTGTTCTCAGGAAACAAGGAGGACGGCAGGGAGTTCCAATCTTGGGCAGTACGTATCATAAATGAAGACCCAAATCGTTGAGTTCAAATCTTTGTAATTTTCACTAGGAAAGGGTGGTAGTGTGCAGCCGTCCTACTTTTCCTAAGTGAAAGGGGGAGGGTGGAACAAGGGCTCGAAGCTTTTGCGCACACTCGCCGAAATGCGAATTACTTTAAAATATCCCTAGGTCATGCTAAAACATAATGTATAAAAATAATTGTTCATGTTCACACGAGTATGGACACCCTAATAAACATTTTCTTGTATTTCAAGCTTTGTGTACCTACCTGTGAAAAGATATGCCGCAGCCACCGAATGATTCACTAGCACAGTTTCTTATACAACAATTTTTCACCATCTTAAAATAATTATTCAAAAATCATGCATAAAAAAACAAAATAAGCAAACAATCAAAAACGCCATGTCGTTAATGCTGCCAGTAGCTTCATGGTACAATAGAACCATGAAGGTTCCTAGTAATTATACTTGTAACCTACATGGTTACTTAAAAATAAAATTTTAATAGGTACATGATACATTAGATATATCTACATTAATATCCGTTAGAAAATGGAAATAAAAATTTATCTTTATTTCATTGGTAGTAATTTTATGTTTACAACCCAAAATAGGGCCTGCCTGGTATGTCCGATTGAATAAGTAAAACTACTAAAATATGATTACGGGATAATTACCGTGGTGGTTGTGGAATGAGATTCCACAACATTATATAACTTTAGTGAACAGCTGAGATAGTTTAAAACAGAGTTTTACTAAAATATATGTTTTATGTAATGGCAATCTTTAGAAAGGGATACACTTCCTCCGTGGTAGATATTTCAGTGAGCTCGTTTTACCTCCATGTTCCTAGCCACATTATTATGAACCTTATCGTTAGACGTTAAGGTTTAGTTTTGTATGGGAATATTTTGACAGAACGCGTTCCTTTCCTTGCAACTTCCTTGGTATTAGATCTGTGACTGCAATCGTCAACAACCAATGACAAGTGACACAGATTTTGACTTTGACACTTATAAATATTCATGGACGTCAGCACGTCCATGTAAATATTGATACATATTTACTGTTAAGGTGGTTCGTTGCACAAATGGCGGGAAATTCAAATTTCAAACAGTGAAAAAAATGAAAAATAAATACATCACGTGATTAATGGACGGCCCCTAGGCCGGCTGATTATATTCCATCCGTGTTATTATAAACAATCATGATGTTTGCGCAAATTGATTATTATTCTTTACAAAATCATGTAACGTTATTTATCTCTAATGCAACTAAACGTCATAAACTAATTTTTGCTGTTTCAAACGGTTTATCGACAAATGTAAGTAGGTCCTACACTACTACTCTAAATAAATTAAAGTGACTTTCCGCATCTATGGCTGTCTGTATGTCTGTATGGCCGCTAACTCCTCCTAAACCAGGACGGATTTTGATGCGGTTTTCACCATCAGGTAGATACATTTTCACGGAAGGTTTATATATATAACTAGCGACCCGCCCCGGCTTCGCACGTTTTTTTTTTTATAGAATAAGTGGCAAACAAGCTACGGGCCACCTGATGGTAAGTGGTCACCGTTGCCTATAGACACCTACAATACCCGGGACATTGTCAGTGCGTTGCCTACCTTTGAGGACTCTATTCACCCTTCGTTTGAAGCAGTCCAAATTATACTTCGGAGGCAAAACCGAAGGTGGTGAGCCATTCCACAACTTACAGGTGCGTGGCAGAAACAATCGATCAAATCGAACAGTGCGAGACTTCCACGCATCTATAATGTGCGGATGGCATTTCTGGCGATGGCGGCCGGTTCGGTGGTAAAACCGGGATGGAGGGATAAGGTCAAAAAGTTCATCAGAGCATTCCCCGTTATAATATCTGTAGAACAAGCTGAACGTAAATTCACTCGTGCGAAGCCGGAAGGGCGGGTCGTTAATGTATAATAATTCACAATTATATTATACATCAATAGTTGAAAATACACAAGTTTAGCAAAATAATACAATGAAGCGTTGTTTTTTTTTATATTGTTGCCAAAACCCAAACTTTTATAAACAACTGATTTTTTTTATGTACAAATATGTCGCCACTTGTTTCGCGCCAATTCTGTCATTGCGAAAGACTTTTCACAATTTGTACAATTCCAATCGGGTTCGTTTGAATGGTACATGTCAAAATGCTCTCTTAGCGAAGTGTACATTTCATCCCTACTGAATTTCAACTTGCATTCCAAACATTCAATCACAAACCATGGCTTTTTTTTCAAATTTGGGTCTTGCTTCATAATACCCGGCTTTCCAAATTGAAAAGTGTGCATAGGAGATAGCGTTTCTTCGATGTACAAATCATAGCTTGCCGATGGTGCACCAGAATCTACTTCTTTCCTGAGCTTCCTGTAATACGGATATTTGTTTGAATACTGTTTATATACAGCGGGAATTTTGACTATATCCATTTTTTGTATGTCATCTTTGACGATTTCGAAAAGCGGTTCTAAAATCAGCATTAAGTTACTTTGTTTAAATACATCGTTAAGCATCAACGTTTCGAACAGTTTGTGGACTTTTTCTTTGTCTAAATCCGTTGCCGAGATCCGTTTTAGATCTTTTGACTGTATCTGAGAATTTAGTTCACGTTTTAAGTTTCTTGGACCGTTCTTGGAGTTGACCAGAACGTGTTTTAGCTGATGATCAATCGTCCTTTGGTAAGAGAAATTTTTCGTGTCTATTGTGACTTGTATGCTGGACCAGTTGAGTATAGATTCGATTGGCATTTTGTTCACCGTAATAGAGGTTGGTTTGAATTCTGTTAAGTTGAAAACTGTATTTTCAGAGGTGCCTGACATCGGTTGACTGAGGATTAATTGGTTTAGTTGCTTCCTTGTGCAGTACACTTCTAGTGTGATATCACTGGTATCCACGTTTTTCATTCGTTTCGCATTTTCTTTAACAACATCCGCGACGGCTTCTTGAGCGAGTGGTTTGGTTGCATCTAGCTGTAGTTTGAGAAAATCTTTCAGGTCTATGTATTTAGCTTCGAGGGTTTTCTTAATAGATTTGTATGCCTTTTTCTTGCGCAGCGAGTTGATTTTTTGGTCAAACTCGTCCCATTCTGGCCAGTCTTTTAGGAACCTGCAATATTAATATTTCTCAAACATGGCATTTAATGTATGCATTATTTGATGAACATACTTCGAGTATGTACAAACATAATTATAGGGGAATGTCTGCCATAAAAGAATTAACATTAGAATGTTATAATGAGTTTAGAAATTAAATTAAATACCATATATTATGTAGCCGTTTTCAAAAACGTTATACTTTCACTTTATATTCTACTAGCGGTCCGCCCCAGCTTCGCACGGGTATAGATTATAGCCTATGTCACCCGGGGATAGTGTAGCTTCCCGTCAGTGAAAGAATTTTTCAAATCGGTTCAGTAGTTTCGGAGCCTATTCAATGCAAACAAACAAACAATAAAATATTTCCTCTTTATAATATTAGTATAGACTACCTATATATTTTGAGATAATTGTGTACTAACTAGCGATGGTGGCTGAGTGGTAGTATGTTCGTTTACAATCTACCTGCAGCCGGTTCGATCCTCGGCCCTGCACATTCGAACAATTATACATCAAAGCCAGTGACTTATTTAGTACTTGAATTAATTATGTGCACTTTCAAAGCCATCTCTTACCAGTATGACCAAGAATCTCAAACTGAACTGTTCACTGTTAATACGGAATGTCATTTATTAAATGACATTCGGCATTAAAGGTACTGACAGACGTGCTCAAAAAAAGCATGCTAATAAGCTTGCTTAAAATTAGCATGCTCTGCAAACTGTTCACATTTGAATTTGAGAAATAAGCATGCTTGTTTTAAAGCATACTCCTAAATAGCCATGCTCAAAGCAAGAGCAAACATGTTCAGACGTGCTCGGATCACGCCCCCCCCCCCCCCTACCCGCGCCTCAGGTAGCATGCTCGAAAATCAAACGTCGTTTGATTTTTGAGCACGCTCTAAATAAGCATGCTCATTACATTACACACGTGCTACTAATGAGCACTTGCTCAATAAAATCATGCTTTTGTGCTAGTTTAAGGGCATTATTTACGGCGGCTTATATTCTTCCTTGTATCTGTATCTATTTTTTTACCTTATTTTGTACATAGCCGTATGTTTTTGTTTGAAATGAATTAATAAACATAAGGCGTTCATCATACAAATACTTTTTAGAAAAAAAAAGATCCGACTTCATGACTATACCTACATTTACAAACTGAAACAAAAAAGTAGAAAATATTGTTTAATATTATTTTATTTTAATTATTTTATTTATTTTATTTATTTAGATACACAAAACAGATAACAATCAATATTATGACTGAAATACTTTGTATCCATGGTCATGAAAAATTTAACGAAAAACAACAGGGCCCGGTCGCCATGGAGACACTTCTTTGTTATTTGAAGTTCTGTTCTAGGATCAGTTCCTCTATGTTTGCTGTTCAGTTGTCAGCGTTGCTAGTGGAGAACAAAGTATGAAATTCACCAAGAAATAACATTATTCATTGTACAGTGGCACTGTAAGTGTACAATGTACATTGAATTCGTTGCTTATTGTCATGTTTTTGTAGATTTTTCAAAAAGCGCTGAATCAATGTCGATAAAATTTATATGGGACTATCTATGAGATATGACCTACCAACCAAAAAAAGAATCATCAAAAACAATTCTTAATTGGCGGAGTAATCGCGTAACATACATACAAAAAAAAACATACTGTCTAATTGATAACCTCCTCCTTTTGGAAGTCGGTTAAAAAGGAGTTAGCATAGATTAGAAAAAAGGTTTGATGAAGCATGATGATGATGATGATATTAAAGATATACTACAAGTTTTATGTTCCGAGCAGAAATAACCTTTTTACCTTTTCACAACGTTCAAGTAAATGTCACCTTCCAACTCATGCAGCGTCGTTATGTCAATTTCAAACTCCTTATGCAGAATTGAGATGATCTGTGCGTTTGTAAGAACTGTGTTTTGCTTGCTGTCGTTGTTTATAAGCCGCTGGAAGAGCTGCATTATCGGACGAGCTGGAATAAGCGGAAAGCAGGTTATCTATACTATCTATACTAATATTATAAAGAGGAAAGATTTGATTGTTTGTTTGTTTGCATTGAATAGTCTCCGAAACTACTGAACCAATTTGAAAAATTCTTTCACTGTTGGGATGCTGCACTATCCCCGGTTGACATCTTACTAATATTATAAATGCGAAAGTTTGTGTGTAAGTGTGTAAATGTGTAAGTGTGTATGTTTGGCTGAAGTCACCGCCGAAACTACTGGTCCAATTTGGATGAAATTTAGAATGTATATAGCTTATACCCTGGATTAACACATAGGCTACTTTTTACCCCGAAAAAATGCACGGTTCCTGTAGGATAGTTTCAATTACACAAATCTCCACAACGGCTCAACAAATAAGTATGAAATTTAGTATAGAAACAGGCAAGCAGCCACATTGCAACCCAAGCCACTTTTTATCCCGGAAAATTTGACAGTTCCCGTGGGATGCTATAATCATTCTTTTTCACAACGGCTCAACAAATAAATATGAAATTTGGTAAAGAAATAGACAAGGGGCCATATTAAAACACACAATACTTTGTATCCCGGAAAATTTTACAGTTCCTGTAGGATAACTTCAATCACACAACTATGTAACTGTTAAACAAATTTTGATGAAATTGGTATGGAGGTAGCATATTCCCTAAATTAACGGATTTTGATGAAATTTGGTATGAAGGTACAATATTCCTTGGAATATCACATGAGTTACTTTTTACCCGGAAAAAATCTATGGTTCCTGTAGTATAACATCAATCACTCAACTCTGTAACTGTTTAACGGATTTCGATGAAATTTGGTATGGAGGTAGCATATTCCCTGGATTAAAACTAAGGCTATTTTAAACCGACAATATGTAAGTTCCTATAGGATAATTTCAATCACTCAACTCTATGACTGTTTAACAGATTTAGCAAGCCGCAAGCGGCCCGCGAGTGTTAGTTAAGCACAAGTGACGAACAAAAAAGAAAAAAAAACTTTCTAGGTTGCGTGGTTCGCTGGGCCGCAAGCGGCCCGCGAGGGCGAGTGTCAAGCACAAGTGACGTACAAAAAAGAAAAAAAAAACTTTCTTGGTTGCTGGTTCACTGGGCCGCAAGCGGCCCGCGAGGGCGAGTGTCAAGCACAAGTGACTTACCAAAAAGAAAAAAAAATAACTTTTTTAGGTCACGCGGTTCGCTGGGCCGCAAGCGGCCCGCGAGGGTGAATGTCAAGCACAAGTGACATACAAAAAAGAAAAAAAAACTTTCTAGGTTGCGTGGTTAGCTGGGCCGCAAGCGGCCCGCGAGGGCGAGTGTCAAGCACAAGTGACTTACCAAAAAGAAAAAAAAAAACTTTTTTAGGTCACGCGGTTCGCTGGGCCGCAAGCGGCCCGAGGGCGAATGTCAAGCACAAGTGACATACAAAAAAGAAAAAAAAAACTTTCTAGGTTGCGTGGTTCGCTGGGCCGCAAACGGCCCGCGAGGGCGAGTGTCAAGCACAAGTGACTTACCAAAAAGAAAAAAAAAAAACTTTTTTAGGTCACGCGGTTCGCTGGGCCGCAAGCGGCCCGCGAGGGCGAATGTCAAGCACAAGTGACATACAAAAAAGAAAAAAAATACTTTCTAGGTTGCGTGGTTCGCTGGGCCGCAAGCGGCCCGCGAGGGCGAGTGTCAAGCACAAGTGACTTACCAAATAAAAAAAAAACTTTCTAGGTCGCGCGGTTCGCTGGGCCGCAAGCGGCCCGCGAGGGCGAGTGTCAAGCACAAGTGACGTACAAAAAAGAAAAAAAAAACTTTCTAGGTTGCGTGGTTCGCTGGGCCGCAAGCGACCCGCGAGGGCGAGTGTCAAGCACAAGTGACTTACCAAAAAGAAAAAAAAAACTTTTTTAGGTCGCATGGTTCGCTGGGCCGCAAGCGGCCCGCGAGGGCGAGTGTCAAGCACAAGTGACGTACAAAAAAGAAAAAAAAACTTTCCAGGTTGCGTGGTTCGCTGGGCCGCAAGCGGCCCGCGAGGGCGAGTGTCAAGCACAAGTGACGTACAAAAAAGAAAAAAAAAACTTTCTAGGTTGCGTGGTTCGCTGGGCCGCAAGCGGCCCGCGAGGGCGAGTGTCAAGTACAAGTGACGTACAAAAAAGAAAAAAATACTTTCTACGTTGCGTGGTTCGCTGGACAGCAAGCGGCCCGCGAGGGCGAGTGTCAAGCACAAGTGACGTACAAAAAAGAAAAAAAAAACTTTCTAGGTTGCTGGTTCACTGGGCCGCAAGCGGCCCGCGAGGGCGAGTGTCAAGCACAAGTAACGTACAAAAAAGAAAAAAAAACTTTCTAGGTTGCGTGGTTCGCTGGGCCGCAAGCCGCCCGCGAGGGCGAGTGTCAAGCACAAGTGACTTACCAAAAAGAAAAAAAAATAACTTTTTTAGGTCGCGCGGTTCGCTGGGCCGCAAGCGGCCCGCGAGGGCGAATGTCAAGCACAAGTGACATACAAAAAAGAAAAAAAAAACTTTCTAGGTTGCGTGGTTCGCTGGGCCGCAAGCGGCCTGCGAGGGCGAGTGTCAAGCACAAGTGACGTACAAAAAAGAAAAAAAAAACTTTCTAGGTTGCTGGTTCACTGGGCCGCAAGCGGCCCGCGAGGGCGAGTGTCAAGCACAAGTGACGTACAAAAAAGAAAAAAAAAACTTTCTAGGTTGCGTGGTTCGCTGGGCCGCAAGCGGCCCGCGAGGGCGAGTGTTAACCACAGGTGACTCACCAAAAAGAAAAAAAATATTTCTTTTAGGTCGCGCGGTTCGCTGGGCCGCAAGCGGCCCGCGAGGGCGAATGTCAAGCACAAGTGACTTACCACATTAAAAAAAAAACTTTCTAGGTCGCGCGGTTCACTGGGCCGCAAGCGGCCCGCGAGGGCGAGTGTCAAGCACAAGTGACGTACAAAAAAGAAAAAAAAAACTTTCTAGGTTGCGTGGTTCGCTGGGCCGCAAGCGACCCGCGAGGGCGAGTGTCAAGCACAAGTGACTTACCAAAAAGAAAAAAAAAACTTTTTTAGGTCGCATGGTTCGCTGGGCCGCAAGCGGCCCGCGAGGGCGAGTGTCAAGCACAAGTGACGTACAAAAAAGAAAAAAAAAACTTTCTAGGTTGCGTGGTTCGCTGGGCCGCAAGCGGCCCGCGAGGGCGAGTGTCAAGTACAAGTGACGTACAAAAAAGAAAAAAATACTTTCTACGTTGCGTGGTTCGCTGGACCGCAAGCGGCCCGCGAGGGCGAGTGTCAAGCACAAGTGACTTACACAAAAAGAAGAAAAAAAAACTTTTTTAGGTCGCGCGGTTCGCTGGGCCGCAAGCGGCCCACGAGGGCGAGTGTCAAGCACAAGTGACGTACAAAAAAGAAAAAAAAAACTTTCTAGGTTGCGTGGTTCGCTGGGCCGCAAGCGGCCCGCGAGGGCGAGTGTCAAGTACAAGTGACGTACAAAAAAGAAAAAAATACTTTCTACGTTGCGTGGTTCGCTGGACCGCAAGCGGCCCGCGAGGGCGAGTGTCAAGCACAAGTGACTTACACAAAAAGAAGAAAAAAAAACTTTTTTAGGTCGCGCGGTTCGCTGGGCCGCAAGCGGCCCACGAGGGCGAGTGTCAAGCACAAGTGACGTACATGAAAGAAAAAAAAAACTTTCTAGGTTGCGTGGTTCGCTGGGCCGCAAGCGGCCCGCGAGGGCGAGTGTCAAGCAAAAGTGACGTACAAAAATGAAAAAAAAAAATTTTTTTAGGTCGTGTGGTTCGCTGGGCCGCAAGCGGCCCGCGAGGGCGAGTGTCAAGCACAAGTGACGTACAAAAAAGAAAAAAAAACTTTCTAGGTTGCGCGGTTTGCTGGGCCGCAAGCGGCCCGCGAGGGCGACTGTCAAGCACAAGTGACGTACAACAAAGATAAAAAAAACTTTCTAGGTTGCGTGGTTCGCTGGGCCGCAAGCGGCGTGTCAAGCACAAGTGACGTACAAAATAGAAGAAAAAAAAAACTTTCTAGGTCGCGTGGTTCGCTGGGCCGCAAGCGTCCCACGAAGGCAAGTGTCAAGCACAAGTGACGTAAAAAAAGATAGAAAAAAATTTTTTAGGTCGCGCGGTTCGCTGGGCCGCAAGCGGCCCGCGAGGGCGAATGTCAAGCACAAGTGACATACAACAAAGATAAAAAAAACTTTCTAGGTTGCGTGGTTCGCTGGGCCGCAAGCGGCCCGCGAGGGCGAGTGTCAAGCACAAGTGACGTACAAAACAGAAGAAGAAAAAAACTTTCTAGGTCGCGTGGTTCGCTGGGCCGCAAGCGTCCCACGAAGGCAAGTGTCAAGCTCAAGTGACGTAAAAAAAGAGAGAGAAAATTTTTTTAGGTGGCTCGGTTCGCTGGTCCGCAAGCGGCCCGCGAGGGCAAGTGTCAAGCACAAGTGACATACAAAAAAGAAAAAAAAACTTTCTAGGTTGCGTGGTTAGCTGGGCCGCAAGCGGCCCGCGAGGGCGAGTGTCAAGCACAAGTGACTTACCAAAAAGAAAAAAAAAAAACTTTTTTAGGTCACGCGGTTCGCTGGGCCGCAAGCGGCCCAGCCAGGCCAGGAATTCAACTTTAGATTTCCTGGTCATAAAGCACCGTGTACCTACCGACCATCAATATCCAGGATGAAATACATTAAACGTATTTATTAGCGTCCTAAAATAAAGCTTTTTGCTGAGAACTTCATAATTTTTCCCTAGAACAACGCGGGCAAAGCCGCGGACGGAAGCTAGTAGGCTATATATCCCGGCTTCGCCCGTGCAAAGCCGGGGCGGCCTACTAGTTGTATAAATAAAGTAAAAGGCGAGTTAATCGAGTCTTAAAGGGTCGGCAACGTATTTGTGATGCCTCTGGTGTTAGAAGTATCCATAGGCGACGGTGACTGCTTACCATCAGGCAGCCCGTCTGCTTGTTTAGAAAAAAAAAAGCTATTTACAAAGTTACACGGGATGGTTGGCGTAGCCGGGCACCGTTAATCAAATAGTTAACTTCATTAATCGTTAATCCGCTACAAAAAAGTTAAGCTTCGTTAAACGTTAAAGCGTTTCATTTCGGAAGAATTAACGCAAGTTAACGTTAATCGTTAATCCGTTAATATGTGTAAAATTGCATCTTTATATCGTCTACAGTGGTAACTCTAAGCACGGGCGCTAAGTAATGAAATGATCAAACGAAACAAATCTCTTCGCAGTTTTCTTTCTCACTCGCACGCGCCGGCAAAATATATCTAGTTTTGTTTTTGTTTCACTCGCTGCCACGCGCCGCCCGGCACTTTTCGGTGCCGTGCGGTAACTATTAGGCATTGGATTAACGATTAACGGACTTCTGCATATTAACGGAAGTTAACGTGTCCGTTAACATTTTTAAAAGTTAACTTAAAAGTTAATCCGGTAATCAAAATGTTAACTTCGTTAATTAACGATTAACGGATTAACGATTAACGAGTTAATACCCAGCTATGATGGTTGGTGGTGCTAACCTGAAAAGAGGGTCATGTACTCATAGAATTTTACTAATATTCTGTAATTTTTTGGTGCTAAAGTTTGTACAGTTGTAGTAGGATAGGGGGACTGCAGTAGTTCTCGACACGGGTCGTTCTAGTGAGGACTGCTTCGCAAAGCTTACTACTTTAGGCTCTCTTCTTTGTCATGTTAAGGTATTGTATCCTTTGTTTGTATTACGGGTACAAAAATAAAAAAAACCGGCCAAGTGCGAGATGGACTCGCGCACCGAGGGTTCCGTACAAACTTGTCCAAGTATTATAAGTTCAATAGTTCGCCCATCGAAGACTAATTCCGTTTTTCCGATTAAGTATCCCAAAAACATATATTACAACTAGCTTCCGCCTGCGGCTTCGCCCGCGTTATTCAAGGGAAAAACTAAGGAGTTCTCTGCAAAAAGGTTTTATTTTAGGACGCTACTGAATACGTTTTATGTAACTACTAGCTTCCGCCCGCGGCTTTGCCCGCGTTGTTCTAGGGAAAAATTATGAAGTACTAAGCAAAAAGCTTTATTTTAGGATGCTACCTAATACGTTTTATGTATTTCATCCTGGATATTGATGGTCGGTAGGTACACGGTGCTTTATGAGCAGGAGATCTAAAGTTAAATTCCTGGCCTGGCTGGGCCGCTTGCGGCCCAGCGAACCACGCGACCTAGAAAGTATTTTTTTTCTTTTTTGTACGTCACTTGTGCTTGACACTCGCCCTCGTGGGCCGCTTGCGGCCCAGCGAACCACGCGACCTAGAAAGTATTTTTTTTCTTTTTTGTACGTCACTTGTGCTTGACACTCGCCCTCGTGGGCCGCTTGCGGCCCAGCGAACCACGCGACCTAGAAAGTATTTTTTTTCTTTTTTGTACGTCACTTGTGCTTGACACTCGCCCTCGTGGGCCGCTTGCGGCCCAGCGAACCACGCAACCTAGAAAGTTTTTTTTCTTTTTTGTACGTCACTTGTGCTTGACATTCGCCCTCGCGGGCCGCTTGCGGCCCAGCGAACCACGCAACCTAGGAAGTTTTTTTTTCTTTTTTGTACGTCACTTGTGCATGACACTCGCCCTCGCGGGCCGCTTGCGGCCCAGCGAACCACGCAACCTAGAAAGTTTTTTTTTTCTTTTTTGTACTTCACTTGTGCTTGGCACTCGCCCTCGCGGGCCGCTTGCGGCCCAGCGAACCGCGCGACCTAGAAAGTTTTTTTTTTCTATTTGGTAAGTCACTTGTGCTTGACACTTGCCTTTGCGGGCAGCTTGTTGCCCAGCGAACCACGCAACCTAGAAAGTTTTTTTTTTCTATTTTGTACGTCCCTTAAGCTTGACACTCGCCCTCGCGGGCCACTTGCGGCCCAGCGAACCACGCAACCTAGAAAGTTTTTTTTTTCTTTTTTGTACGTCACTTATGCTTGACACTCGCCTTCGCGGGCCGCTTGCGGCCCAGCGAACCACGCAGCCTAGAAAGTTTTTTTTTTCTTTTTTGTACGTCACTTGTGCTTGACACTCGCCCTCGCGGGCCGCTTGCGGACCAGCGAACCACGCAACCTAGAAAGTTTTTTTTTTTTCTTTTTTGTACGTCACTTGTGCTTGACACTCGCCCTCGCGGGCCGCTTGCGGCTCAGCGAACCACGCAACCTAGAAAGTTTTTTTTTTCTTTTTTGTACGTCACTTGTGCCTGACACTCGCCCTCGCGGGCCGCTTGCGGCCCAGCAAACCACGCAACCTAGAAAGTTTTTTTTTTCTTTTTTGTACGTCACTTATGCTTGGCACTCGCCCTCGCGGGCCGCTTGCGGCCCAGCGAACCGCGCGACCTAGAAAGTTTTTTTTTTTCTTTTTTGTACGTCACTTGTGCTTGACACTCGCCTTCGCGGGCCGCTTGCGGCCCAGCGAACCACGCAGCCTAGAAAGTTTTTTTTTTCTTCTTTGTACGTCACTTGTGCTTGACACTCGCCCTCGTGGGCCGCTTGCGGCCCAGCGAACCACGCAACCTAGAAAGTTTTTTTTTTTCTTTTTTGTACGTCACTTGTGCTTGACACTCGCCCTCGCGGGCCGCTTGCGGCTTGCTAAATCTGTTAAACAGTTACGGAGTTGAATGATTGAAATTATCCCACAGGAACTTACATTTTGTTGGTTGGTTTGGTTGGTTGGTTGGCCTTAGTTTTAATCCAGGGAATATGCTACCTCCATACCAAATTTTATCGAAATCCGTTAAACAGTCACAGAGTTGAGTGATTGATGTTATACTACAGGAACCATATTTTTTTTCGGGGTAAAAAGTAACTCATGTGATAATCCAAAGAATATGGTACCTTCGTACCAAATTTCATCGAAATCTGTTAATTTAGGGAATATGCTACCGCCATACCAAATTTCATCTAAATCGGAGCAGTAGTTTCGGCGGTGACTTCAGCCAAACATACACACTTACACACAAACTTTCGCATTTATAATATTATTAGATAAGATTATTATTATAGTGTAGCTGATAATTATAATTATAGTATAGCTGAAATTTTATTGTGGTTAGTTTCTATAGCAGTATTACTTAAGTTAAAAATAAAAATGTTATTTGATTAATTGCTTATGTTTTAAATTTGAACCAAATCTGTGGGTGGTGAACGAAAAAGGAATGAATAGTGCCGCATTGTATATCGAAGATACAAGAAAAAGGGTCTTGACAGACGGACAGACAGACGGACAAAGTGATCTTATAAGGGTTCTGTTTTTTTTCCTTTTGGGGTACGGAACCCTAAAAACGAACTGAAGTTGAAATATTAAAAGACAAACTTAACTTTGTAGTTGACAATTAGGCTCTTCCATACATTCCAACTACAAGATGTAAGTTTGTAATAGTAAAATAATTATTTTTAAATGATATAAGTTCAAATTTGAAACTTTCGGATTTATTCCTATATATATGCTATATGAACTTACTTTTTGCAAAATTTCATGATTCTAGGTCAACGGAAAGTACCCTATAGGTTTTGATTTCCCTGTGAAATCGCAAAATATGCGACATAAACGTCCATATCTTTTGATTGAGTAAACTTACAACTTTTATTTTTTTACAGCCGAAAGAAACCGTAGACCCAAGTATTTATTATAAATTTCAACTTGATACCTTTACGCGTTCTTGAGAAAAAGGGTCTTGACAGACGGACAGACGGACAGACGGACAGACGGACAGACGGACAGACGGACAGACGGACAGACGGACAACGAAGTGATCCTATAAGGGTTCCGTTTTTTCCTTTTGAGGTACGGAACCCTAAAAACAACTTTGACTATGGACTAACCATGAAATCGCAAAAAAATATCATGTTTCGTTGGACATTTGTTTAGATTTTTTTTTTTACATCACAGCTATACTTTTCAAAAAAATTTAGAATAACCCGAAAAATAGAAGTCGCGAAACGCACGACTGTGTGTAAGCGCCATGATTTTGCTCCGCTAAATGCGACTTTAATACAATAAACCAAGGATTATGGTAATCTGTAGTAATAAGCGTTGCTTAAAAGTGGGAAAACCTCGCCTTAAGTGCTCCGTAAAAATAGCAAGAATAACAAAACATAAAAGATGGTGGAACATATCATCGGTAAGTAAACTCCATACACACATTACTGTTTACCATCCAAATAATCACAAAAACCCCTATAAATCACATATTTTATCATCATAATTATATTACTTCATCAAAACTCGCGTGAGGATTCATTATAAATTATTATAACACCGGCTTGCTCACACGATGATGTTTTAGCGCTCGAGATGATCAACCGGTTTCGGAGCCATTAGAGCCCTTTCATCAGGGAAACCGAAACCGGAAACAGAACGAAACCAGTCGATCGTCTCGACCGATAAAACATCATCGTGAGTGCGTGCCAGTGTTTTTGGCTACTGATATTTCGAAGCAGTTACATGCACCATGTTCACGGGAAGACTGAAGAATGCGGGTCATTGCGGGTGGTTGGTCAAACAGACAAAAGACAGAAGTTAGATGCTGACAAAACGATCCACCCTCCATCATAGTCTTTTCCGTAAATAATCATATAACCACTATGATTATTTACGGGATTCATCGGATACAGGTAAATCGAATATTGACACATTCAAATGTGTGCAATTAATTTTGAGGACTCTATGACCTTGATAAATTTTTCGACTGGCTTTGACCGGCATGAATTTCGCACTCGAGCGAAACAGAGACAGAGGATGTTGTTGTATTATTTATCTAAAAAAAATAAAAACAAACAAAAACTATCCATAGAATAAAAAAATACTAAAAACGAAGACTTCAGCAGCAAATGTGCACCATGACTACGAATGCGCGGTAGTAAAATTTAAGTTGAAAAAGTGACGATTGAATAGTATTTTCAGGTTGTAAACACTTCACGAAGGCGCAATAACCACTTTTTAGTAGGTAACTGTTACTTGGTGTCTTATTATGCGTTAACTGTTACTTAGTGTCTAACTATTGGTCTAATTATGCGAAATTCATAATGTTTATTTAAAAGCAAAATGACATGAACTTACTTTCCGTGTCCTCTGCTATTTCGCTGGTCTTCGAACCTGAATCGGTGCTCACAACCATAACTGCGTCGTTAGAATCATCGTCCGACATTGTTATTCACGTTTGAAATCTTTTTTTCAATTATTTAATGTATAATTATTTTGCAAATACGTAAAGTAATAACTACCGGCGACCACAACACACAAGAAAAGAAAAATAACAATTCAAAACAAAAACAAAATTTGACAGACATCTGATCTGAAATGATCAAATGACATGCATGACTACTTTTTTTAACCTATCACTGAGCAGGCTAAAGTCATTAAGGCCATACCGCCTCGTCTTCCGTATTTTAATGCCATGTCTAGAGGCCTGCGTTTTAGTGTTTTTTTTAGGTACCTACGCAGCGAGCAAATGTTTACGAATACTTAATAATAGTTTAAAAGTCAACCATTATTTTACACACGCGAAAATACACAAAATTTAGGTACCTTCTTTACTTGCCATTTTCAAAGTAAACGAAATCGATAATTCTGAATCCATAATTTAAATAAGTCTACCTAATTAAATATAGAATCACTCAGTTAGATTATAATCAATTGAAGAGAAAGACAACGGTTCTATTACAAAATAAAAAAATTTTATGGATTTCGAAACGTATGTTACACACTTTCATTCGTACCTCATCTCTGACCATTTTACAAATACATACACACCCTCATCATACACCATCCAAATATCACACAATTAAATTTAAACACGGTAGCTCTTCCAGTACTAGTCAAAAAAAAAAAAAAAAAACTTGTTTTATATAATAAATCACGTAGGCACGCGCATATTTCTTTTTGTAACCCGATGAGCCTGGGCCACCAAGATACAGGCTTTGCCTAGTTTGGGGCCCATTGGTACCGCACAGAATATCTGATTTAGAAATGTATTTTATTAACCTTCTTTTTTTTTTTTATTTATCTTTTTAATACTGTGTAACTCTCTACTTCTCTTTGTATTCTGTGTTAATGTCCATGTAACTTATGCTTAGAAATAAACATTATCTTATCTTATCTTATCTTTATATTCACAACCATTTCTCACCCTGGCTCCATTAGGCACGACAGAGGTGACCTCTCTGGCGTGGCGCAACACCTTCGGGTCCATGAACTTGTCGGGAAAGGTCTCCGCGAAAGTTGGGATGTTCAGCCCCTTGGTATCCGGTCTGTTGCGAATAAATACGTAATACCTATTAGTTCCTTTATAGATGGAGTGACAATATACGTAAGACAACTAGCAATGCTGACAGCGAAAAGCCGAATACCCTGCTGAGTGGAGTGTCTCGGAAGAATAAATAAATATTCAGGACATTTTTCCACACACGGTCATCTGTCCCCAAACTATACAAAGTTTGTACTATGGCTGCTAGAGATTGATATATACTTACATACCTACATATCGGTTTCTTCTAGGCAAACGTGCTCCATCGTAGGTACGTAAGTATATAGACCGCATACATTAGGCGAGTTGGCGGCCAAGCGCAAGCCTTTGTTTTTATTACATTAGGTACTACCTACTTATATAGATATTAATTAACATCCAGAGAACAAATGCAAATGCTCATCACATGAATGTTTGTCTTAGGTATGGGAATCGAAACCATGCCCCTAAGCACAGAAGGCAGGGTCGCTACCAACTGGGTCACCGGGGCAGAGGCCTTTAGCCAGCAGTGGATTAATACGGGCTGGTTTTGATGATGAGAGTGTCCCACCCCTTAGAAAACCCTCGTTCCAGACTGCCCGGCCTAAAACACAATCACTCTGTAGGTATAGTACTTACCTACCTATATTGTATACTAGCTGCGCCCCGCGCTTTCACCCGCGTAGTGATGAGAAATGGTGATGATGATGATAATGAAAAGTAAGCCTATGTCACTCTCCGGCTATTTGAATATAGGTACCCTATATTATTATTACCCTATAGTTTATAATATTAAAAGTATGATAGTATACCTAGTGTGATTGTTGTATTCTTTGCTAATCTAAGTAGGTACCTACCTAGTACCTATTTGCATTGCACGTGTACCTACGAGTTTTACATCAATTGTTTCGGAAGCCACAAGTTCTGGCTTCCGGCTTTTCGTAGTTGTGGCCCACAACTACTTGCTTATACCTATACATATTAATAACTTTAATCAATGCAACAACAGGAAACCACAATTGTCCTTCCCAGGACCTCAGCTATAAAGTTTTCCCATTAGCTAATTAGCAGGTCATTTTAATTTTCCTGTAAATATGTCTGCATTGGCAAATATTGGTACCTACTGAAGGAATTCTTAGGTAGGTACATCCATGTATAGAAACCTATAGGATAAAGGGACTGTACCGTAGAACTCCGAATCACATTCCTCCGAAATATAACATCATAATAATTTCAGCCATAGGACGTCCACTGCTGGAAATAGGCCTCCCCCATCGATCTCCATAAGGGCCGGTTGGAAGCAGCCTGCATCCAGCGTTTCCCTGCGGTCTCTTTTAGGTTGTCTATCCATCTTGTGGGTGGACGTCCTACGCTGCACTTACCGGTCCGTGGTCTCCATTCTAGAACCTTTCGGCCCCATCGGCCATCTGTTCTGCGTGCTATGTACCCACTCAGAGCAAATAAAAATACAGAGTCACTACGGCGAAAACGAACTGTGAAGCCACTTTTTGAAACATGTGTGCGTAGTCCAAGTGTTGCCAATGCAATTTTCTGACGAGAAATTCACGTAGTGTTGAATGCGTATGTGTGCGTGAGTCGTGTATTTATTGGGAATTCACGTAGTGCTATTTTGGCGTCACTTTGGCAGTGCGCCGTAGTGCCTTTGTTTTTTATTTGCTTTGAGTGTACCCACCGCAACTTCACCTTGGTAATTCGGTGGGTTATGTCGGTAACTTTTGTTCATCTACGGATCTCCTCATTTCTGATTAGATCTCGTAGAGAAACACCGAGCATAGCCCTCTCCATAGCTCTTTGTAATATAACGCTTCGAATGAAAGTTCATTACGTATTATCTAAAACAACAATAAAAGCATTCTAATGTGTGCAATTTAAGAAAAGTAGTAAGGGTATGTGCATACCTGTGCAGGATGGCAACGGAGAGGCAGTAGTTGAACATGTACGGGTTGATGCGCAGCTGGCAGAAAGAACAGATGGACTGCAGGTCTTCCACGTCACGCATTCCTGTGGGAAAACATGCCGTGAGATATCTGATCAGTTACCACATTCCCACTGCTGGGACACACGCCTCTCAGAGAGAAAGGATGGGCCATAATCCACCATGCTGGCCCATTGCGTTGGTGAATGTCATATGTCTCTGAACTTTTAAGGTGCTTGGAGATACCGATCGTCACGATGTTTTCCTTCACCGTTTTTGAGCAATGTAAACAAAACTGCACTCTAATTTATTTAAGCACCTACTAAATAAGTACGTCCATCCACAAGATCGACAGACGACTTAAAAGAGACCGCAGGAAAACGCTGGATGCAGGCCGCTGCCAACCGGCCCTTTTGGAGATCGATGGGGGAGGCCTATGTTCAGCAGTGGACATCCTTTATGGCTGAAATGATGATAATGATGATGACTAAATAAGTCATTGGTCATTGGCAGGGCCGAGGATCGAACCATGCCTTCAGATTGTAAAGCACACAGTATGCTACCGTGCCGTGAGATACCTCAAACCGATAACAACCTTGAGTCTGGTCATTTTATTCTCCGCATGATCAAGGAGGGGACGATGATTGGGGCTGACAATAAGTCTGATTTTTTTTAGGTTGAGTTCGTCACCGGCGACAAGTAGCAGCGACAAGCGATACCTGCTGGTTCCCATACATTTTCTTTGAATTTTTATGTAGATAAATATTCCAATACTTGGCAATAATTGGCAACGGACTCATACCTGTAAGTATGGCAAGTGTTCCAGCATAAAAAGTGTATGCTTAAGACCACATGACAAAGGTGAAAACTTCATCAAGTCCGCGTTTGGCCACCAACTCGCCTGTTGGTAAGCGACGATGTGGTCGAAGATGAAGCACGCAGACTTAGAAGACCATTAGTCGACTCGAGCCGACTTTACCCGAAGGAGTATCTGAGAGCGTGACGGTCTCAGTTCAGTGCTTTTACCCACACCCAAAAAGTGCCCAGCGTGCAAGAAGTTTTCACTTCAAAAACTGATTTAAAAGAATAGTTCACCCATGAAGATATCGATGAGCCGTCCCGCCATCCTGCGGTGCTTGGGCACGAAGAGAGAGAACTGCTCCTGCTTCCCGAGCTCGAGGGGCAGAGCCAGGTCAGGCAGGGCGATGTTCCGAACGGGGATGGAGCGACGCGCATCTCCGCCGAACCGGTCGGTCAAGGTCGACTTCACAGCGGCGTATTTTTCAGTCTGAAACATTGGCGCGTAGCCAGGGTAGAGCAAAAAAAATAAATCTAGAGTACCTAGGTACAGAAAATTTCATTAGTTAACGGCCTCTTATACAAAATTTGACGGTTTTAAATCAATTTTATTCAGTTAAATTACAATATTTGAGCTGGAAAAAATACACGTCTCGAAAGATACATCTGTGTATGAGCTTATGATTTAGATCAAAAGTAATCAAAACACGATAGAATAAACTTTACTCGATCAAAAAAAAAACTGAAACAAAGTCGCTTTAGTTTTTTTTTTCGTTTTATGCTCTAATGAAAGCTCGTAACAACCTGGAAATCGCATGTACTGAAAGGCAATTTTAATCAATATTTTTTTATTTGGATAGAATTTTGATAGTGAATAGTTTCGTTTTTTGGCGAGGTTTTCCAGACACTTTAGGCAAATAGCGCTCGAACGTATGGGTATAAAGCTAGCTAGTTGGTCCGTGAAGAATTTTAGTGGTGATTCGGAGCCAGCATACTGCAAGACCAATGGAAAACTCACGTAGTAATGATCAGGGATTTGAAAGACGGCTTTATCGTCGCCCTTCTGCATGAAGCAGGGCTCCGTGGGCCGGTCGAAGAACAACAGCAGGTTCTTACGGGCGTCGTTCATATTGCAATCCTAGAACAATGCGGAAGAATGTTAACATACCTACCGAAGAAGTAGAAAGGCACGAAAAAATTGTTTCCTTCTTTGCCAAAATTTAAAATACGTGTTACCTATCATCATAAAAATTGTCTTAAAACTTTTACAAGGCTATGCCGAATTAGGCACTTTTTATTTTCCTATCAGTGATTATTACCTTCAAAAATCTTCTTCTTTGTATCTGGACACGGTAAGGTTCAGTTTGCGTGATTTTCCAACTGAGCTGATTTAACGTTAGTTTGGTGCCGCAATAGCAGTTGTCCGTAAGGCCCCAGTTTAGGTTTTATCAAGTATAAATATAAATTAATATGAATACTTTAACCCCCCTATTAATAAACGAAGAGTAGCCTCAGAATAGTTACACCGCCTTTTGTCTTTTACGATCGAGTTCAAAATTTAAAAGAGAGAAAAAGAGAAAACACGGCGTAACTATTCCAAGACTACTCCAAATTTATGTATAAGGGGGTGCAATCCACTTATTATGTACTTACATATTATGCATGTGTATGATTTATATTCTGAAGGGAGGACTTTTTTTTATATGTAGCACAGACGGACGGACCGACAGACAGACATCGTAGGCTTAGGAATAGGGTCCCGTTTTTACCCTTTGGGTACGGAACCCTGAAAAGTAAAAAAATGCAGTTAAAACAGAGATTGACAGTCCTCATCAAAACTTAACGTCATCAGTGTATATATTTTTGGTTTATGTAGTTTTTTTCAAAAAAGCGCCTAATCAATTTCCCCGTAGATTTTTACATAGAATAAGTCTCAAACAAGCGACGGGTACCATAATATTATATACTAGCCACCCGCCCGCCCGGCTTCGCACGGGTGTAATTTACGTGCGAAGCCGGGGCGGGTCGCTAGTTATATATATAAACCTTCCTTGAAAATTTATCTAACTGATGGTGAAAACCGCATCAAAATCCGTTTCGTGGTTTAGGAGGAGTTTGCGGCCATACAGACAGACAGACAGACGCGGAAAGCGACTTCAATTTATACTATGTAGAGAAGAGATAGAGAAGATAGAGATGGTCTTCATAAACAAGCTCAAAGTCGTACAACGAGCTATGGAGAGGGCTATGCTCGGGGTTTCCCTACGAGACCGAATCAGAAATGAGGAGATCCGTAGACGAACGAAAGTTACCGACATAGCCCACCGGTTTAGCAAATTGAAGTGGCAGTGGGCAGAGCACATAGCACCAGAACAGATGGCCGATGAAGCCGAAAGGTACGCGAATAGAGACCACGGACCGGTAAGCGCAGCGTAGGACGTCCACCCACAAGATGGACAGACGACCTAAAAGAGACCGCAGGGAAACTCTGGATGCAGGCCGCTTAGATAACTTATAGGTATAACTTTATAAACCAGTTATTTAGCATAGCATTAAGTTAGCATAATACCTTTTAAGTTAAAGTCTGCGCTCGTAAAGGGCAGACTGTTGATACTATTATGTTTTTACCATCTTCTGTACACAGTTTTAAAAAAATTACAATAAATGATTTCTGATTCTGATTCCAACCGGCCCTTTTGGAGATCGATGGGGGAGGCCTATGTCCAGCAGTGGACGTCCTACGGCTGAAATGATGATGATGATGAAGTGACGGGCGGTGGCCCGGTGGTGATACAGAGGCATAAAAAAAGATAAAAACATTGAATAGAAAAACCAAAAAAAATATTTACCGCTGTTTTTCAGGAAACACCAAAAAAAAAACACTAAAAAAATTAATTAAAATTAAAAACTAACTTGTAAACTATTTAGGGAGCGTACAAGCCGTGGATCCACGGCTCGACTGTGACTAAACACAGACGTCCATGGTTTTATAGGAAATGATACACGCGAGCTTACCAGCCGCTGTGATTAGCTGTATGTCGTGCGTCGTGTGCATAACTGCCTTGCATGGATGCAGCTTTGCGGTTGATAACACGTTGAAGGGTAAACAAACAAATGGGTAAATGAACTTTGCAGATTTTAAAAACATCCTATACTAAATGCGAAAGTTTGTATGTATGGATGTATAGATTTATGAATGTTTGTTCCTCTTTCACGCTGCAAGGGAACAACGGATCGACCTGATTTTTTGCATGGATATAGTTCAAGAGCGATGTGGCCTCCTCATTGCCACTTCAACTTGCAAATTTTAACAGCTATGTCGGTGACTCTGGTTCTTTGGCGAATATCCACGTTTCGGATTTTATCGCGCAAAGAAACTCCGAGCATAGCCCTCTCCATTGCCCGGAAGACGCAGCGTAGGGAGGCCTCCCACTAGATGAACCGACGACATTGTGAGAGTCGCAGGCATCCAGTGGATGCAAAAGGCAGGCTGTCGTTCAATGTGGAGGTTAAAGGGGGAGGCCTATGTTCAGCAGTGGACGTCTTCTGGCTGATGATGATAATGATAATGATGTTGATGATAGTTCAAGAGCCAGATAGTACTTTTCATCATCATCGTCACCATTTTTCATTACTACGCGGGTGAAACCGCGGGGCGCAGCTAGTTAATATATTCATAAATTTTTCATCATCATCATTTCAGCCCTAGGACGTCCACTGCTGGACATAGGCCTCCCCCCATCGATCTCCAAAAGGGCCGGTTAGAAACCGTCTGCATCCAACGTTTCCCTGCATTTTTTAACACACTTAAAAAAGGTGGTTCTCAATTTCGGCTTTCTCTGCCAATTATGTTTTTTTTTGTTCTGTAGGTCATACTTGAGAGGTGGTCCCATATAAATTTAATCGAAATTGATTCGGCGCTTTATTGACATAAACCGGCCAATTGCGAGTCGGGCTCGCGCACTGGGGGCACGGAACCCTAAAAATCAACAAAAACTAAATAAATATAGACATAGATCCAGCACTTTTTATTTTCTTAACTGTGATTATTACCTTCAAAAAATCTTCTTCTTCGTATCTGGGCACGGTAAGGTCCACGTGTGCGTGATTTTCCAACTAAGCTGATTTAACGTTAGTTTGGTGCCGCAAATAATAAATATAGACATAGATGACGTTTTGGATTGTTTGTGGTTCCCAAATTTTTTATGAGGATTTTCTATCTCTGTTTAATCTGTAATTTTTCTACTTTTTGGTTTAAGTTTGTACATGTATGCATAAAGAAGTCGGTTTTTGTTAGCTTTTCAAAAAAACAACATACAATTTAATTTATTACAACTCCTCTTTTGTGAAGTCGGTTAAAAAATCACTTTTATATTTGATCACAGAATTCTGACAAATAGTTTGCAGCGTTAATAGTTTGCTTATTAAAGATTTAGAAGTTGATAGGTAGAAAAATTTATATAATTATTTATATAAATACACCATTATTTATATAATTAACTGGTAGAGTTTACGTAAAGCTAGAAGACTAAATACTATTTTCGTACACCTTTGATTTAATAAAATTCTAATCGTAACTAATATTATATAAGCAAAAATAACGTGGGTTGCACCATCTTACTTTATCTTTAACAAACGTCGACATTTCAGTTAAAGTTGTTACTTACATTGTTAGTTGCACCATCTGACAATTGTTATCATATAAATAATAATTGTTATAATTATATCATATTTATAAATTAAAATAATAAAACAAACTCTACATAAAATTAATAATGTCGATTATGTTGCACCTACCGCTGTTGCACCAACGGCTGTTGCATCTACCGCTGTTGCACCTACCGATGTTGCACCTACCGCTGTTGCACCTATCACTGTTGCACCTACCGCTGTTGCACCTACCGCTGTTGCACCTACCGCTGTTACTCATGCCGATTTTGCACCTGCCGCTGTTGCTCCTACCTCTGTTGCTCTGACCGCTGTTGCTCCTACCGCTGTTGCTCCTACCGATGCTGCTCCTACCGATGCTGATCCTACCGCTGTTGCTCATACCGCTGTTGCAACTACCGCTGTTGCACCTACTGTTGTTGCACCCACTTCTGTTGCACCTACCTCTGTTGCACCTACCTCTGTTGCACCTACCTCTGTTGCACCTACCTCTGTTGCACCTACCTCTGTTGCAACTACCTCTGTTTCACCTACCGCTGTTGCACCTACCGCTGTTGCACCTACCACTGTTGTATCTACCACTCACTAAACGAAACCAACAACATTACCAAAATTATCCGCGTCTTTTTTAATTTTTGTGTGTGAATAAACTAGCCAAGTGCGAGTCGGGCTCGCCCTCTGAGGGGGTCACTAGTCACTACCACCATAAATACAAGAAGTGAACTTCAGTGAACAGAAATAAGTCACCAACTCGCACTTGGCCAGTATTTATTATTAGTTGTTTTACTTTCGAGTGTGTACCATGCCACACTACCTTTGCACTATAATCATGCCAAGTTTGACACTTGTAATGTACGTATTACTGTTTTTATACTACAGCAAATACAAAAATACGTTAATAAAGCGTTTTTTGTATGGGGTCATTGGGAACCTACCCCCTTTAGTTTTTACTTTTTGGACTTTATTATTATTTCTTAGTTAATCCGCCGTAACATTGCATGTCATATTGTTCTGTGACAATTTCAAATTCAAATTCTGGTTCAAAAAATACAGCCGATAATAGGTAAGACGGACAAACAGACAGACAACGTAGCAACCCTTTGGGTACGGAACCTTAAAAAGGACGGAAACAATTTTAGAGTTCTGTTGTCTAATTTAGCTTAGAAAATTAAATAAACAGAATCAACGTCTATATTTTTTTATTCTGCTTGCCTGCTTCTTCTTTTAAGTCAATGTTCCGTAAATTATTATTTTATTTTCATATTAAGTTTCTAGACCAAAATGTTGCCACCCCAATGGCACTCTCCGAGGCTTCATTCAGGTCGTCTAGTGTGCAAGTTGTAGGACACGCTGCACAGTCCATCAAGTGTGTCTTTGTCTGAGGTCTGAGGATTCACACCACAAAGACATTCGGTGTCAGATCCCTTTATATAACCCCATAGTAAAGGAAACTGCTATGTGTAACATAAAATTAAAGTAATTCACGTTCTCTAAAATCACCACATTTTTTATTCCTCAAATAGCATCATTGCTTCAACCGAAGGGTTATGACAACCGAATGATACTGACAGTTACGTTTTGACTATTTTTTCTTTACAGTTTTGGCTGCAGTCATTTATCTATTTAGCCAGTAGAAAAGGAAACTATGTGGCCTCTAAAAACTCTCATAAACACCCCACTTTGCCATAATATTATCCCGACTTCGGCCCACTTGGGACCGATGTCGGTTCAGGGTTTTCCAAGTGGGCCATGGTTATTTATGGCCTGCATGGGGGGGAGCTCCTCGGCAGGGACAATGTAATTAAGAGGTGGTCTGTGCAGTTCTTGCCACACGGCAAGTCGAGCGTCTTTGGGGTGACCTTCCAGAGCTATTGTATGGTTTAAAAAGCTTTGGCTGACGGCTGTTACACGTTAAATAAGGAGTGAGAGTAGTCTGCTTCCTGGCGATGTTTTTCAACAGCGCAGGCAACTTAATACTATAGGCAAAGTACACAATAAAAAAATATGTATTACAGTGAATTTGTACCATCGTTTTTTTATTGGTAAAAACATTACAATGACAGAAAAATAAATAACGGTGTTTGTCTAGAAAAGACAGTTTAAATAATGTACGATGCATGTGCATAAGCCAGTGAGAGAGGTGACTACTGCTGGCCTCTATCCCGGGTGCGGTCCGTAAACTTGATGGTGCTGTTCTGTACAGCCATGTTGGGCTGCAGGAAGTCGCCGAGAGTGACGGCTCCGGGCGCCGGCCGGTCGAACGGGAACCCCATGGGGCGCCGGTCCGGGTACTTGCGGTCTCGGATGCCGCAGTACGAGGCCGCGTCGTTGCACGACCCCACCAGGTCTTGCTCGATCTGGGACAATAATTTACAGGTGTCGAATAGGAGAAGAAAGTTTTCCATGTTCGCTTGCGTCTTCCATTCTAGTTACAATTTAGTGTTTTCTATACACGTCCTTCAGGTTATTACTCTAAGGTAGGTGAGCCATGTAAAATAGCTAGCAGACTGTAGATTTGGTTGACGGACCGCCGCCCAACCTACCAAATACACACGTCTGTTAGGCCGCTCTCTTTGTAAGGCCAATTATTCAATAATCGCTATTATTTTACGAAATGGTAAAATGATAGTTATTCTAAGGTAAAGCGTCTTGAATTTATAGGGCTAAAAACTTAAATATATATTTACATTTTAGGTCAGTGGTTATAATGCCATAGTTAGAACAATGTATTTTTTATCGAAGTCGCTTTAACTCAAAAAGTTTTCATCACAAAATGATCAAAAGGTTTCATTTGGTTTATTTGAAGAAAGGTTATCATATGGTTATCATAGTCAGCATAGCAAGTTACAAGTTTCAATGTCTAGTAGTTTAGAAATGCTGGGGAAGAACTTTTTGCCACTTTGACGGGCCATATATCGCAAAGGATATCTTGTTATGTATGAAACCTTTATTTCAACTTTCAATTTTAAAATTAAGGTCTGTAATTGTATAAAATTTCATGAATTTATAAACTACATACGGAATTTTAACTCAAAGTTCCACCGACAAATGCTGGGCTCTGATATGCGAAGGGATACTTGAAAGACTTACTCTGTCTTCATTCCAGTTGGTGACCATCACGAACAGCACCATAGGGTATCCTCCCGTGGTTCCTTTAGGCACCAACATGTGGTGAGGCCAGCCGCAGCCGCAGAAGTTGGAGTCAGCAGCCACGTCAGAATCAGAACCCTGTGGCCCGGTCTGAAAACTCTGGTCTCGGAAGATTCTTTCAAAAGGAATTGTCACCGTCGAGTATATGCTTCTTCGACGTACAGTATTGTAGCCCGGATCAACTGTTGAAAAAAATATTTGTAAAGGTTTATTTCTTACTAGCGACCCGCCCGCCTGGCTTCGCACGTACCTAAATTACACCCGTGTGAAGAAGTAAAAGTGTACAGAAAAATTAAAGGAAATCGGAATTTACATGAGCTTTATCTGCTTCAAGAATACACAAACAAAAAACTGAGAATAGACGCATTATAAGTTAGTAGCGACCCGCCCGCCCGGCTTCACACGGGTGTAATTTACGTGCGAAGACGGGGCGGGTCGCTAGTTATATTATAAACCTTCCTTGAAAATGTATCTAGCTGATGGTGAAAACCACATCAAAATCCATTGCGTGGTTTAGGAGGATTTAGCGGCCATACAGACAGACAGACGCGGAGAGCGACTTCAATTTATACTATGTAGAGATAGAGATAGAGATTATCCCACTGCTGGTTATAGCTAGCAGTGAAACCCTCACGTGGTTGCGAGAATTTGTCCATTTCGATCATAAGATTCCGCTGCTCATCAAAAGATATCGGTTTTCCACTCTCATTTGCTGTTGGAGCCATGAAGATGCGGACGGTGCCCTTCTGGAGATTTCCGCTGGTGTTGTTTACTTCGATCCTGTAAAAGAAGTTTAATTTTATTTTATTTAATAACTAGCGACCCGCCCGCCCGGCTTCACACGGGTATAATTTACGTGCGAAACCGGGGCGGGTCGCTAGTTATACATATAAACCTTCCTCTTGAATCACTCTATCTATTAAAAAACGCATCAAAATCCGTTGCGTAGTTTTAAAGATTTAAGCATACGTAGGGACGGACAGACAGCGACAGCGACTTTGTTTTATACTATGTAGTGATAGTGATGATAAAACAGTGTTTTAAATAATAGGCTTGCGATTGGCGGCGGTCTAAGATGGAGCACGCTTGCATAGAAAAAAAAACAATCGTGATTATTTTAAAGACACCCAGATGGTAACTATCGGGAAACACCCATTCAGGCAGCGCATTCCACAGACTAGCAATTCGCACAATAAAAGTGGAATCAAAGCCATCGTAGTACGGGTTTTCGGAATTTCAACCATAAAGCGGTTTAAATTTTTCGTGCCCACTCTGGCAGTACGATAGAAAAATGGGCAAGAGGGAATTATCATGGTTTTTTTAATTTACATTTAGGTATTGCCGTTTTTACATAAGAGCAAATACAAAAATACGTATTTCAACTGTCTATCTATTACGGTTCCAAAGATACAGCGGCCGACACGGGCAGACGGAAAGACGGACGAACAGACAGTGTAGGCTCAGTAACAACGTTCCTTTTTTACCCCTTGGGTACGGAACCCTGGGCCTATAGGGAAATCCGTCCCTGGTCGGAGGTTAAAAATGGTTACTTACACGTAGTCAAATTCCTCATGCTGCAGATGTGTGAATCGCGCACGCAATTCTCGTCTAGGCGCGAAGTCCAGACCGCGACTGAGGTCCATTGTGCTGCGCTCCCAGAGCGTGGTGATGGTGTTCAGTCCACTCACGCCCTCTATGCTGATTGACGACACGAGGATATCAGGGAAAACCAGCTGAAAGAAACAACCAAGCACTTATAAATACGTAGCAGCTTTACCTATACATAGTCCCTTCCTATAGGTACCTATAGTCCCTACCTGTACCTATAGTCTGTGACAATGACAATGTAAACTAATAAATAAATATTCAGGACATTTTTGCACACACGGTCATCTGACCCCAAACTAAGCAAAGCTTGTGATATGGCTGCCAGAGACTGATATACATACATATATAGGTTTAAATACATACTTAAATAGATATTAACACCCAGATATAGAACAAACACAAATGTTCATCACACAAATGTTTGTCCTAGGTGGGAATCGAACCCACGGCCCTAAGCTCAGAAGGCAGGTTCACTACCAACTGGACCAACGGGCTATCTTGGTCTGCGCCCGATACTACTAAACCAATTGTTTTTAAATTGTTAATGAATTGCATAAAAAATACACTTACCCCCTTATTAATAAACGTGGAGTAGTCTTGGAATAGTTACGCCGTGTTTTGTATTTTTCTCTCTTTAAAATTTTGAACTCGATCGAAAAAGACAAAAGGCGGTGTAACTATTCCGAGGCTACGTTTATTAATAGGGGGGTTAAAGTATAAAACAAGGTGTCATTCATAAATGACAATTTGTGTGACTAAACCAATTATTTTTAAATTGTTAATGAATTGTCCCAAAATTTACACTGTTGACACTTAGAGTATAAAAAACCTGTCAAAATTGAGGCAATTCAAACTCAATTTTATTGGTTTAGTTAAATTAAACACAATTTTATTGGTTTAGTAGAATCGGGGCCCTGGTGGATGCAAGGCAACATTTTATTCAACTACCAGTTTTAAAAAAACAACGGTATTTTTTCGTAACTCCGGCCTCTCGCACAAAAAAAGCTGTAACCTCACTATCATTTTAACCTCTCAGTAGCGGAGAGGAAAAGTATGCGAAAGATTCTGGGTCCAATCCAGAGAGAAGACGGGAGTTGGAGAATCGGGAAAAACGTAGAGATTGAGGAGCTTATCGCAGAGCCAAATCAGCCCAGAGACCCGAGAGTTTGAGAAAAGCATGCTTCTTCTTATTAAATAAAGTGTTTAGGCGGCTGTTGGTGGGAACTTGGGATCATGCGTACGCACTAAACGCAATATCCTTCTTTTTGCTTTGCTTTGTCGCTAAGTAAAAACGTCAATGTCTTCTGGATCTATAGCGTGCAAAAGTCGTTCACAATCAATCAACCGTTTTTACTTTACACACACACGGTCCAGTGATAATACTGATACTTATGTACCTATGATACAGCCTTGATACAGCCTATGGTCATTGGTTCCCGAACATATATAAAACTGTATATCGGAAACCAACGTCAGACGTCGATAAGTCCAGACGACACTGCATGTCGAGGAAGTCTGCATGAAGTTTTAAATGCCCATGCATAATTGAATCCCCATGTCCCAACCCAATAGGGAATATGCATGTGGTTTAAATATCGTTGAAACAATTTTTTTCCGAATCTTTATTGTTCTGACTTTATATTCTACAAAATATTTTTTTATTTAGTTGCATTATAATTGCTTAAAATATTAAATAAAAAGTGCAAAATATAAGAGGGAAATTCAAATTTGCGAAACGCTTCACCATTGGTCGAAACGAAACGTGACGTCAAAAGCCACAACATCTTCTTTATCGGCGTCGATATTCATACAATTTTAGTAGTGTTTGATAGAAAAATAGTTTTATGTTGAGTTTCTGTAATTGTTTTCCATTAGATAGTGTAATTTTAGCATTCTCGTGAAACTAGGAATCTTTAGGACGATGACTGAGACTGGTTTTGTCAAAGTAGGCACCGTAGAAGTCTCGCCTAGGGCGCTGGTAGTGCTAAAACCGGCACTGGTACAGAGTGCATAATATTAAATAGGAACAAAACACACTTCTGACTAAATCACACCATGCTATCAAAATATAACATATTTACATTAAAATGAATTACACAACAATGCAAACATGATGTTGGAGATATCTCTTCTCATGACCTTACACCATTGCTTACGTATTTTCGCATCTCTTGGAATGGGGAAAAAAACACTTATCGGGTGTATTTCTAGTAGTGTTTGTACACTTTGGCACAAGACAATACCAATAAAATTGTTTTTAGGGATCCGTACCTCAAAAGGAAAAAAACGGAACCCTTATAGGATCACTTTGTTGTCCGTCTGTCCGTCT
This sequence comes from Agriopis marginaria, assembly GCA_932305915.1. NCBI lineage: Eukaryota > Metazoa > Arthropoda > Insecta > Lepidoptera > Geometridae > Agriopis > Agriopis marginaria. Next base: position 2,312,201 of record OW029935.1, read on the forward strand.
GTCTGTCCGTCTGTGTGTCTGTCCGTCTGCCAAGACCCTTTTTCTCAAGAACGCGTAAAGGTATCAAGTTAAAATTTATACTAAATACTTGGGTCTACGGTTTCTTTCGGCTGTAAAAAAATTAAAGTTGTAAGTCAACGCAATCAAAAGATATGAACGTTTATTTCGCATATTTTGCGATTTTACAGGGGAATCAAAACCTATAGGGTACTTCCCGTTGACCTAGAATCATTAATTTTGGCAAGAGGCAAGATCTTACAGCACATATAAAGTAATAAATCTGAAAGTTGTTAATTTGAAGTTATATCCTAAAAATAATATTGGTTTAGAATTACAAACTTACATTTTGTAGTTGTTATGTATGGAAGAACCTTAATGTCAACTACAAAGTTAAGTTTGTCTTTCAATATTTCAACTTCAGTTAGTTTTTTTTTTGGACTCGTGCTCTCTAGACGTTTCCGTCCAACGGAACCCTCAGAGCACGAGTCCTAATCGTACTTTTCCGGTTTTTTTAGCTTCTTCCATGGTCTGAATATCTATAAAACTGAAAATCTGTGTGAAATAACTGTATTTTCTATAGTAAACAAACACAGAGCGTGGCTTATGACGTCATCCAAAGCCCGCGAAAAATTGCGGCGTTCATACAGCTCAAATTTATTCGACGTTTTTAATATTTTTTTAAAAAATAATTTGAGCATTTCCAACTGTAATTATATTTTTTACTATGATATAACGATGTTAACAGTTGATTAAAAATATAAAAAAAACACATGCATATTCCCTATTGACCTATCGATGATAAAATTCTTACTTTATCAGGTTTGTACGGAGTGAGCTTATCCTTAAACAATACGAAGATATAGTCGAGATAAGCGTGCCAGCGGTAGAACACGGGGTCCCTCATTGCGGTCGACGTATCACCCATCACGGCGTAGGTTTCCTGAGGAAATGAGGTAAAGGTTATTTCAATCAAATTGCTACACCTACTTGATCAGATTATGCCGGTGGCAAAATTGCCATACGCCGCTCGACTCCCATACAAATAGCAACCGCATTTATAATTTTATGTCCACCGTCCGATTTTTCCGCTCATTTCTTCCGCGGACCTGCAAGGTATAAGGAATGTCCTTCCCGCAAAGATATTGCCACCGAGCTACAGAATTCATATTAGGAGCTTCAACATAAAGCGTTTTACAATAGTTGCCTCTCCGGGCTGGAAAAGCACCGTCAACACCGCTGGTGTTGCAGGTGTCCAAAGATGGCGGTTTCTGCTTACCCTATGAGGGGGGCCGCAACTTTGTATGCCGCTCTTTTAATAAAAAATAAAAAGAAACACTTACCAAGTGGCGTTGATCAGGGTCGTGTACGTAGCTTATCAGCATATGTCCATCGTTGTGGAAGTCTCCGTAGTAGTTTCGGTTGGGGGAAATAATTGTTGACTCCATAATGTTTCCGAGGACGTCAATACCTGTCTCTTCATCTAGAGAGGTCTGGTGACCGTCGGGCTGCAATATTAGATAAGGTATTGATCAGTTTGAGAAAGGCTACTGGCAGTGGCTGTAAGCTAAAAGCCGAAGATTGGCTTGCGTGGCGTGTCTTGGTAACCAGATGGAAAAAATCTCTGGGCAAAAATCCGGACCTCATTCTCGTAGTCATCGCTTAACATCAGGCGAGAGTGCGGTCAATCGCAAGCCTATTACTAATATATATAAAAAACATATTTCTAGAATTCCGGACGTTTCAGAAATCCCCCCGAATTCCTGATCAAAGCCTGATTTTCCGGACATTTGTCCAGCAGTGGACTAAGATGTTGAAGTAATCAGACTATGACACAGTGGGATTCTAAATCCTAAGAACAATGGCATACCCTGGTTTTAGAATTTTCGTGCTTTAAAAGGGGGGGGGGGGGGCAATCGTCCATAGGCCTTTGGCAGCCAAGATATCAAATCTGGCCCTGGTCCATCTCATAAATTAACATCGAGCTAGCAAATGAATAAGACCTTAAAATTACAAGGTTATACAGTAACATGTTCTTAAAATTATTAAAAGATGGCCAAATGATAAGCTTTTAAAATTTCTGTAAAATTACAAGGTAGTAAAATAAGCAGATGATACATGACACAAAGAAACTGAAGACTGACCAGTAGTATAGACTGACTCTCAATAGCAGCAAGGATGCGGTCACGATACGACTCCATGTCACTGATTTTGACAGTGATGTGGTCCACGGGTCGGTCCACATCGCGAACGCTGATATTGTCAAATCTGGAGAGGTGAAGATGGAAAATCAAACCACAATAGCCCAAAGACTAGGTGACCATAGAAAGCATAGGTGAAATCTTAATTATCATCAGCCTTTAACTCTCCACTGCTGGACATAGGCCTCTCCTAATGCACGCCACTGAGCTCGGTCAGCAGTTCTTTGCATCCAGTTTTTATCCGCCGTTTTACGCAGGTCGTCATTCCACTTGGCCACAGGGTGTCCTACACTACATTTGCCTAAACGTGGTCTCCACTCCAGAACTTGTCTACCCCATCGGTTATCGGTTCTTCAGCCAGCCCAATGCTACTTCAGTTTAGTTAATACTTTGAGCTATGTCGGTAGCTTTGGTTCTATATCGAATCACTTCGATCCGAATTTTGTCGCGTATAGAAGCTCCGATCATTGCTTTCTCCATAGCTCGCTGAGTGACTTTAAACTTGTGGACCGTGAGTGTCCACGTCTCGACACTAGGTTATAGGATACACTGGTTAAAGACCTTTGTCTTGAGATTCTGTGGCATGGACGACGTGAAGACTTGACGGAGCTTACCAAATGCCCATCCCAGCTGAATTCTTCTATTGGCTTCTTAATAGGTGAAATAAATGTAGGTATCTAAAAACATTACAAATTAAACAAAACTTTAATTATATACCTACTGGCTCATTTTTCTTTTTTATAGTTATGATTTATAGTTATGTACCTACTTGTTTTAATTAAAGAATAGTAAACTCTACTTCTGTCAACGGAACTCACTGATGGAACCAAAGAGTAGTATGATAAAGCCACTGATGGCTATCAAGCAAGTCTAAAGGGTCGGCAACGTATTTGTGATGCCTCTGGTGTTACAAGTATCCATAGGCGACGATGACTGCTTACCATCAGGCAGCCCGTCTGCTTGATTGCCACCTATGGCATAAAAAAATCGTATGTTTGTTTGCTCTACCAATAAAAAATATTTTGTTTTTTTTAAGAAAGAAAAAAAGAAAGAAAACATTTATTTTGCGCACAAAACACTACAACATCAACATTACAAAACAGAAACAACAAAGTAATAATAACAATAATAATAATACATGTTAAGTTGTCGCTGTAGTGTCCAGTGCGACAAAAAAGGGCAGTGCTCAGCGATAATGCTACAGATTTCTCTGCAGCGCTGATTTTCAGCACTGACCTTCTGAGACGCACGGAACTACAAATAGAATTTTTGAAAAACGTTCGTAATATGACGAACGATGATATGATATGTTCGTATATGATGTATGTGTTTTACGTTAGATACTTAATATTTTTTGACCCACGACGCAATTACGGGTTGTTATAAGTTAAACGTGTGTATCTGTGGCATCGTAACTCCCAAATGGCTGAACCGATTTTTTTAAAGGTGATTTGATCAAGAATGCTCTTAGCTATGATTCATTGAAATTAGTTCAACCGTTTGAAGATTATCAGCTCTAGGGGATGTATCTCGTTCCTTGAATGTCACCCACTTGTTACCTGGGTACCCAGGTGCGGCTGGCAACTGCAGAGTCCAATTTGGGGAAGTACCCTTCAGTGATGGGCTCGCGGAAGTTGTTATAAGGTCGCACGCGCTCCAACCCGTTACACATGCGTTCTACATTGTATCTGAAAAAACTCCTACAATTAGCTGCTTGAAGCGATGATAATAGCTGAGCGGTACCATAATGTGTGCTTTACAATCTGACGGCACCCGGTTCGATCTTCTGCCCTGCAACAATCTCTTATTAGAGGACAGTATATCAAATATGCTTGCTAAGCATATTTGATATACTGTCAGTGCCGGTTTTATCACTACCAGCACCCTGGGTGAGATTTCTACGGTGAACCCCATCTGCCATTCAAACAAAAAGGCAAAAATAGTTTTTTTAAGTGCATGACGTATAATACGCCCATAAAGAGATAGGCGCCTTGGCGCCCCTTTATATCTGGTGCCCTGGGCGGTCGCCCAACCTCGCCCTACTCTAACCCCGGTACTGTAATACTGTCATACTGTCGTTAATTCTGAATAATGAGGTTTTTGAGAAACCAGCAGTGCCATCTGTGTCTTCTGAACGTGAAACCATTGGACAAAACGCCCTCAGCCGATAAAATTAGGTCGCTTGATGTATTTCTTAGAGTTCCGAACCCAAATGGGACTTATCGTAGTTAGGGAATGCTTGTGACACAGTCCTAGGTATATTTGAAAGGGCGTACCTGGCTAAAATCTGGTGGTGCATGTAATAGAACAGCTCTCCTCGCCTGTCTTTTTTAACGATAGCGCTGTCTGAAGCCTTGTTGGGGTAGCTCAGGTGCCAGTGCCAGTGGTGTGAGTTAATGCCAATGTCTTCGCGGAAGTACGCCACGTGCTGTTCAGAATCCTTGGAAGATGCCGAGAATGTGGTAGGAATGGTGATGGGCAACATCTAAAATAATCGATCTATTAGAAGTTTAGCGTATACTTATAGAGAACTAGCGACCCGCCCGCCCAGCTTCGCACGTAAATTACACCCGTGCTGGTCGTTAGTTATATATATAAACCTTCCGTCCATTTTATATATTATATAACGTCAGTTATATATATAAAATGTATCTAACTGATGGTCAAAACCGCATCAAAATCCGTTGCGTGGTTTAGTAGGAGTTACAGACATACAGACAGACTGACGCGGAAAGCGACTTTAATTTATACTATGTAGAGATAAGAACTAAACGTCAACTCAAAAATTCTCTTTTTTTATAACTCGAATAAGTCTTTATTTGACCATCAACTCGCCTGTTAGTAAGCGACGATGTGGTCGAAGCACGCAGACAGACCTACCTATTTACTCTAGCCTTGAAAAGGCCCAGATTATATCTCTCATGAAACAAGGAAGCCGGCAGGTTGTTCCAATCTTTGACCGTACGGATTAGAAACGTAGAATCAAAACGTTTGATACGTATTCAAGGAAAATCCATAATATATAGGTGGCAGTGGGCCAACTCCCTACTTTTCCTGTTGTAGAAAGGGGATGATAGGTTATGGTCATGTAGCTCAAATGCACATTCTCCGAAAGGAATCCTATAGAAAATTTACAGACTCGCTAATTCACGGCAGTGTTCTAGACTGAGAAGTTTCTTAGCCACTAACTTCTCATCGCTTATAAGAAGAGCAGCACGCCGGTCAACTGAATCAAAAGCTTTGAGCTGGTATTTGGCTGAACCATCCCGAAGATGACAGCAGTTTTCCATACACGATCGGACTTGAGCTTGATATAGAGTAAGCAACTGCCCCGGTGTGAAATACCGCCTATAAACCTTAATCAGGATGCCTATTCTTTATCCAGCTAATTTAGTCTTTGACGTAAGGTAGGTGCCGTAGCCGACGGTTGGTGTAAGGGATAACCCTAGGAGTTCCAGGTGGTCTGTCAAAGGAACAGGAACATTCTATAACTGCTACTGATGGCAATTTCTTACCGTGGCTGTGTTGGGCATAATTGAGGAGATCTCTCTGGCATGACGCAATACCTTTCTGTCTACGAACTTGTCAGGAAACGTTTCTGCGAAGGTTGGGATTCTCAGCCCTTTGGTATCTGGTCTGTGCAGGATGGCGACCGAGAGACAGTATATGAACATGTAGGGATTTATGTGAAGCTGGCAGTACGCGCAGATTGACTGCAGCTCCTCCAGGTCACGCGCACTCATGAATATGTCGATGAGCCGACCCGCCATCTGGCTGTGTTTAGGCACGAAGAAAGAGAACTGCTCCTGCCGGGACAACTCCAGGGGCAGTGACAGGTCAGGTAAACTAATGTCCCGGACGTGGGTAATGTGGTCTGCGTCACTTGCTGCAACGTTTGATAGGATATTCGCCACTTCCTTGTATACTTCTGGCTGAAATAGAGGACCACTTCATCAAAATTCGCGTGAGGATTCATTATAAATTATTATAACACCGGCTTGCACTCACGATGATGTTTTATCGGTCGATACGATCGACCGGTTTCGGAGCCATTAGAGCGTACCCACCGGGTGACCGTCTCCAGAATCACGCGTATTCCCTGATGAAGGGGCTCTAATGGCTCCGAAACCGGTCAATCGTATCGACCGATAAAATATCATCGTGAGTGGAAGCCGGTTTTAATCTATATCTATACTATAATAATATAATATTATAAAGAGGAAAGATTTGATTGTTTGTTTGTTTGCATGGAATAGGCTCCGAAACCGAACTGATTTGAAAAATTCTTTCACTGACGGGCAGCTACACTATCCCCGGGTGACATAGGCTATAATCTATACCCGTGCGAAGCTGGGGCGGACCGCTAGTATAATATATTTTGAAATAGAAAAGTTTTAGTCAGCGTTTTTCTAATCTTATCAGTTAAATTTCATGATCAGAAACCGTCATGGCAACTAATAATCACGTTTTATTTATATTACACGGGAATTACTCACGTAAGATTAAGCCGGTTACTCCGACTATAGTTCACGTGCGCGTAGTGCAAAGCGAGACGCAGCCGCGCGCGCGCATTCACCTTGAAAAAGACCGTCTAATGCGGTTGAAACTATAGTCGGAGTAACCGGCTTAATCTTACGTGAGTAATTCCCGTGTAATATAAATAAAATGTGTGAAAACCACGTCAGTTTCAATAATAATAATCACGTCTGTAATTCTAGCTCAGGTCAGACAAACAAGGGAGATATGCATACAATTATCGTTCACATGTTCCATACATGTCTCCATATTTCACCCACTTTTATCATTGCACACCTAAACTACATAACGCTAAAACTGTAAGTACCTACTTCGTTAATTCGAGTAAATCGTGCTACGATACAAACAGAGAACTTACATAGTAGTGCTCCGGTATCTGGAAGACCACCTTAGCGTCGCCCTTCGCCATGAAAATAGGCTCCATGGGTCGATCAAAGAATAGCAGCAGGTTCTCACGAAGGCCCCTCATCTTATCACCTAAAATAGGTCATGTTATGTAAAAAACTAATTAAATTACGAAAACAAAAAAAAGTTTGTTCTTTCCGATTATATATTTTTTTCTTTTTGAAATAAATCAATATAAGTAAACAATTTATATGTCAGAACATGGTAGACACATATATACAAAGTAGCAAACAGGGTCGTACAAATGGAAACGTATCTCATGTCCTTGCCTAGGCCGGCGTGCAAATATTCGGGACATTTTTGCACACACGGTCATCTGACCCCAAACTAAGCAAAGTTTGTGATATGGCTGCCAGAGACTGATATACATAGGTACATGTTTTTAAATACATACTTAAATAAATATTAACTTATATTAACTTATATAATTAAATTTCTTGGATTGACAATCGATAGTAAACTTAATTGGAAAGCACACATAGATACATTAACTAAACGAATGGGCTCGACGGCATACGCATTATTTAAATTATCATTAGTTATTAATCAAGAAGCTCTAATTACTGCATATTATGGCATGGCAGTATCTATTCTACGATACGGCATTATATTCTGGGGGAACTCTACTGACAAAAGAATTGCTTTCAAAGCCCAAAAGAGGTGCGTCAGGGCAATGTTTCATCTTCATAAGACTGATAGCTGTAAACCATACTTTTTAAAACACAGGATTCTGACATTACCATCTCTATACATATTAGAAATAGCAACTTTTGTAAAATCAAATCAACATCTCTTTGGTAGTTGGACTGATGCTGGTATTCGAACTCGCACACAGGCCGAGATGAAACTCTGCTCACGTACGGCCAAAACTGCACTCATGCAAAAAAGTGTATTCTGTATGGCTCCTTTAATATATACTAAAATTCCTAAAATTATCAGAGAATTAAATATTGGAATGTTTAAAAATAAACTTAAAATTTTATTAGCACAAAAAAGCTACTATGAAATTTCAGAATTCCTTAATGATAAAAATGTTTTGATATGTAATGTAGACTAAATAATTGACAAAATCGAATCTAGGTACTAGGAAAAGATAGAATGATAATAATAGCTTATATAGGTAGTAATAAACATCTAATTAAGGTATAAAATACAACCAAACCAAAATATGATTCTAACAATATTCTAACTTAGACATAATTTCGTTATTTTTTAACATTAACAAAAACTAATAATAATATATATAAAAAACTAACATTTGTACGCTGTAACAGGCAAGGACATGAGATACGTCTCCATTATTACGACCATGTATGCTACTTTATATGTATGTGTACCTACCATGTTCTGACAAATAAATATTTTGAATTTGAATTTGAATTTAACACCCAGGTATAGAACAAACACAAATGTTCATCACATAAATGTTTGTCCGAGATGGCGAGCGTTAGGTCCGCAATCTTAGATAACGGCGGCTTGTTAGATTTAAATACTTACTTAAATACATATTAACACTAAAAAAATAAGGTTTTATTTTTTATTTGTATCAGTTTTGTTCGAATAAAACCGGCCAAGTGCGAGTCGGATTCGCGCACTGAGGATTCCGTACCACCATATAACTTGTCAGCTTGTTAGATAAGTACAAAAAAGTAATACAAAAAGACAACATCATACCCGGGCGTGATGTTGTTCTTGTTGTAACATCGGTGATCCTATGGTTTCCTTGCGATATTTTCCTTCACCGTTCTTGAACGATGATATCGAAAATGCGCATAATTTATTTAATTACTAAATAAGTCAGGGCAGAGAATTGAACCGGGTGCCGTCAGATTGTAAAGCGCACATGCTACCGCTCGGCCACCAGTTCTCTTTAAAATTGAATAGGCACTGTTTATATGAAACTAAATATAAAATTATGTAGATAACTATATGGACCCGGGTATGTCCTAAAATTGCGACCAGAACCACCGGATGATGGGCAGCAGCGTCCTGTTAGAACACGGTGAACATACTGCGATCCCAAAGCCGCCTGCCAAGCGTGGGGATTATGGCAACACCTCTCTAAAAGGGAGGCCTTTGTCCAGCAGTGGACGTTTAATGGCTGCTGATGTATAGGTACCTACCTCGAACTTTTCATGAGCCACCAAAAGATTTAAAAACTATCTGATTTATAAAGTACAAAGTTTGAGTTGTTACGAAAGCACTGTGATACAATGAAGGCAAATAAAATATCGTTCATAGTTTTATATAACTTGGTCATATACAATCAGTCGTCAAGGGTAGGCAAGTTTAGCTCAGTTGATAAAGCAAATTAGGGCAGGAAGTGCCAAAATGTTTATCATTATTTTTATTTGTCCTGCCTGCGGCTTCGCCCGCTTTCAGAAAAAAGTCACTCCCCTGGATACAGTGAAAGAATTTTGAGGAATTCGTTCAGTATACCTATTTCTAGAGAATCTTTCTAAAAACACACAAACCTACTTACAAACCCTATAATTATGTTCTTTCTACAATTAATAAAATTAAACTAAGAATCGATTTTCATGCAACCTATAGCACAAACTAAGAAGAAAGAAAAAGAAGAAAAGTAAATATTATTATATAAATAAATAAATAAATATATTATTATTATGTATCATAAGTACCTAAGTACTTTTCTTCGTTTTTTATCACTTTTCCGGCCTGAGACATTTTACGTACCTACATTTTCGAAATGTCTGAAGACATTAAAAAACAGGGAAATTTAAAAAAACGTGGGTGGGTTTTCTCTTTTGAATAACATTTGTATAGCAATTTTCATATTTATTAGGGTACGGAACCCTAAAAATATTAAAATTGGTGTAAACATGACCCTATTATTATTATTACTATTATTGAGCCTACGCTGTCAGTCTGTCCGTCCGTCTGTCCATCCGTCTGTCCGTCCTACCTTTTAACGGCCGTATCTTTCCAACCATAATAGATAGCCAGTTGAAGTTTCCACAGAGTAATGGTTCGGCGGATTAACTAAGAAATTATAATAAATTCAAAAAGTTAAAACCAAAATCCCCACAACAAATGAATTGTTGTATTTACTCTAATGTAAACATTTCAACTGGCTATCTCTTACGGTTCGAAAGATAAAAAGTTATACAAATATAAAAGGCCGTTTAAAGGTAGGACGGACAAACAGACAGACAGGTAATGTAGGCTTAGTAATAGGGTCCCGTTTTTACCCTTTGGTACGGAACCCTAAAAATGGTAATACGTACGTACAAGTGTCAAACTTGGCATGATTATGGTACACACTCTAAAGTATAACAATAAATAATTAATAATGGCCAAGTGCGAGTCGATGACAAATTTCTGTTCAGCATTGGTTCTCGTTCTTTATTTATTACCTGCTTAGTTTAGCGGAGATCGAAAAATCTCGAATAAACTATTTTTCTTGTCCACGGATTCATCATTATCAGCTAGAAGACGTCCACTGCTGAACATAGGCCTCCCCCTTTAACCTCCACACTGAAGGACAGCCTGCCTTTTGCATCCACTAGATGCCAGCGACTCTCACTATGTCGTCAGTCCATCTAGTCGCTGGCATCTAGTAAATGCAAAAGGCCGGCTGTCGTTCAGTGTGGAGGTTAAACGGGGAGGCCCTTTAACCTCCACACTATCGTCCACACTATAGTCGTTGGCATCAACTAGATGCCAGCGACTCTCACTATGTCGTCAGTCCATCTAGTCGCTGGCATCTAGTGAATGCAAAAGGCCGGCTGTCGTTCAGTGTGGAGGTTAAAGGGGGAGGCCTATGTTCAGCAGTGGACGTCTTCTGGCTGATGATGATGATGAGATGCCAGTGACTCTCACAATGTCCATGGATTGTCCCTGTTTTATTATCCACTTCCAGGATGATGACTTTTTGAGAAGATATTAAATGAAGTTATTCTAAAAAGGATTTCACTAAATTCGTACGAGCAAACCCAGGCAGGTTGATAGTCACCCAAAAATTTGGTTTTCCTGGTATTTAGTGGTTTGCTGTTGATAACGCCTGCACCCGGAAATATGCAAGGCCAAATGAATTTCACTGCGGTTGCAAAATAACTTAGCCACGACTATTGGAATTGGGTCATACCTACATTAGCCTGCTATGGTGTTATCACAGAATTTGTTGTGGTACGAGGCAGTTATAACTTCCTAAAAATACACAGATAAATTTATCTTTAAAAATAACCACAAACCACCTACAAAAAACAAAATAATATTTTTACACGGATTTTGAAGTCGGGCGGGAACTAGGTATATTTTATTACCAAACATGGATTTAAATTTAAAAAAAAATATTCTTAGTGGTCGGTCAAAATTCGTGTAAGAATATTATTTTGTTCTTTGTAGTGGCATGTACTTATGTTTGTGTTTTGTGGTTTTTTGAAGTCCGTTTTTAGGGTTCCGTACCTCAAAAGGAAAAAACGGAACCCTTATAGGATCACTTCGTTGTCCGTCTGTCCGTCTGTCCGTCTGTCCGTCTGTCCGTCTGTCCGTCTGTCAAGACCCTTTTTCTCAAGAACGCGTAAAGGTATCAAGTTGAAATTTATACTAAATACTTGGGTCTACGGTTTCTTTCGGCTGTAAAAAAATAAAAGTTGTAAGTCAACGCAATCAAAAGATATGAACGTTTATGTCGCATATTTTGCGATTTCCCAGGAAAAGCAAAACCTATAGGGTACTTCCCGTTGATCTAGAATCATGAAATTTGGCGAAAGGCGAGGTCTCATAGCACATATATAGGAATAAATCTGAAAGTTACAAATTTGAAGTTATATCATTTAAAAATAATTATTTTGCTATTACAAACTTGTATTTTGTAGTTGGAATGTATAGAATAACCTTATAATCAACTACAAAGGTAAGTTTGTCTTTCAATAATTCAACTTTAGGTTTTTTTTGGACTAGCGCTCTGAGGGTTCTGTCCAACGGAACCCTCAGAGCACGAGTCCTACTCGTACTTGTCCGGTTTTTTAAAAGATAATTTATTTTAGAATATTTAGTGAAACACGTATGGTAGTGAAATGCTTAAAACTTTCTTTAACTCTGTTCGGGGCGAACTACTAGTTTATTTATAGATACGATTACATATCCATGCACGAATAACTCCTTGTTTTGACTCGAACAAAAACCAAACCAAATTATTAATAGTGATTTGTTATCGCGAAATTCGTAGGCGCTCTAACAAAAATCCATATTATTTGCGCTAGTTTAAAAACTACTGAACCCTACTTAATGAGATTTTTGTGGGAAATCCTCGCAGGTTTTTCCTACATTATAAAAAAGAAACACGTGAATTGGTTGACAGATGTCGGTGTAATCGCTGTACATACCAAAAAAAAGACGGGCCGAATTCCTGAAAAACCTTCCTCCTTTTTCGAAGTCGGTAAAAAATACAGAAACATGGTATTTTGTATATTTATAAATACAATTATTGAATATTTATTCAATAAAAATTACAAGTAAAATAAAAACTATCTTAAATTTAAATTTATAACTAATCTTAAACTAAAATTAATCTTAAACTAAAACTAATCTAACAATCCGCTACCGGTCGGCAGTTGTATTTTGTGACAATGAAATTACAAACAAAACCAAAAAAATAATCATTTGTTACATTGTTACAAAAAACCGACCCGACCCAACGCGGCATTTAGCATTTTTTTGCATTGGAAAGTTTTTCCATGATAATCGAGTATCTTTGGACCATTCTTCCACGGCTGCGCTTTTCTACACGTATCTAGTTACCACTTTCTTAGAGGCCTTCTCCAGCCAAAACCACGCTACCACATTGTCCTAATATTACTAAAAATAATACCTATCTAAGTATAAAATATTCGCACTTGCTACGCTCACACAGCCCTTTCCTTTGCGCACAACCCGCCACGTAATAGGTACTTAATGTCAATAAAAAAAAAAAACAATCTCCAATTTGCTCTTATCTGTTGAATACCAGCTTAGGAGCAGCTTTTGGCTTCGCTTTTGGCGCAAGAACTAAAGCTTCTAAATAATAACGTCGAATTCAACAATGCTCATTAAAATTATGACTATAGCAAGGTTTAAAAACTGATTGATGTAATTAGTTTACTTTATCATCATTTCAGCTGTAGGACGTCCACTGCTGGACATAGGCCTCCCCATCGATCTCCAAAAGGGCCAGTTGGCAGCGGCCTGCATCCAGTGTTTCCCTGCGGTCTCCCTCGTCTGTCCATCACATGGGTGGACGTCTTACACTGCGTTTACCGGTCCGTGGTCTCCATTCCAGAACCTTTCGGCCCAATCGGCCATCTGTTCTGCGTGATATGTGCCCTGCCCATTGTCACTTCAACTTGCTAATCCGGTGGGCTATGCCGGTGATTTTCGTTCGTCTACGGATCTCCTCATTTCTGATTCGATCTCGTAGAGAAACCCCGAGCATATTATATAACCCCCTTAATTAATAATTTGGTCAATCAGTTTAATAACCTACTAAAATGTAATAACAATAATGTTTTGTTGTCTTTCCGGTCAGCAAAAATGACTAAAACTATTTAATCTTTTAAATTTAAAAATATTTTGGACTTTGTCATAGGATTAGGATACTAGTTATAAACTTCTGTAGAGTAGGTTATTATTTCTAGATCTTTAATGAATAAGTGTTATGACTTCAAAACGAGTCGATGCCATCTTTGTTATAAAAAGGCGGGCTCTTGCACAGAAAAGAGAAATAGAACGGAAATGAGAAGGAAAATCTGTTACCATAAGTGTTCTGATTCATAAGTGTTTTCAATTTTACTACTAATAGTCACTGTCGGCGAAGAAATACGTATGATGGTCAAGTGCTTTAGATAAGTCATTGATATACCCTACAAATAAAAGAGGGCCCACTACACTGCCTTATGGGACTCTTGAAGTTAGGAAAACGTGCTTTGGACCTATGAATTAATATTCTGTAATCTCAGAATATAATGTTTTCTATTAGATAGTTGATTGAATCAGGCGTTACTTTGCGGAAGTCTATTTTTAATTTGTATATGTCGAATTTCTACTGCGTACCTACTACCACATAGAAGACATAATAGACTACTTCATGAAATACCTCAATGACGCGTACCCCTCGAGCTTGGCCGAGCTAAGAGGGGGGGTCGAGGGGTAGCTCGAGCACACCAAATCTAGTTTCAGTCCGGCCCGGCCCAGACTCAGTTTGTGAGGACCAATAAAGTATGAAATTCAAATAAAGACGGATAGAAGTCACGCTGTATGCAGTCCGTTGGATGCAGACTGATTACAAATCGACTGCATACGGTGTGTGTGACGTCTTTCATAGAATTTTATACCTTACTAGTCCTTTAAAACTGCGTCTGCACCGGACCGGACTGCAACTAGATTTGGTTTGTTCCAGCCCTTATTGTAGGAATGAAAATTAAAAATGAAATACTGGTACCAGGATACTGATTAAAATTATCTTAGTTAAGAGATTATCTTAGAGCCACGCGAACCCTTTGATGGACCTCTGGAGGTCCGCGTACCACTAATTGGGAACCACTGGTCTAGAGTATTTCCTCTAATGCCACTTTGCTTCCAGTTTTTGTAATAGTATATATTATAATGGTGGACATCATTATTCAAAAGCTTGTGTCAAATCGCAAACGGTTATCCGAGTCGCGTAGGCAACAAAACGCTCCCTCAGCCCCCGCCAAGTTATAGCGACGCCATGCTAGTCAGGACGCCCGCGGAAGGAGTACAACGACAAAAACGAGCATAGGTCCGACCTCGATGACGCCTGGCGCGGCGCGCCAAAATTCTGGCGTCCTTTTTACGCTTTTAATTTCACTAAAAAACGACACTATTAACTATCAAAAATCTATCCAAATAAAAGAATGTTGAATAAAATTGCCTTTCAGTACATGCAATTTCCAGGTTGTTACGAGCTTTCATTAGAGCATAAAATGAAAAAAATAAACTAAGTCGACTTTGTTTCAGATTTTTTTTTGATCGAGGAAAGTTTATTCTATCGTGTTTTGAACCAAATCATAAACTCTAACACAGATGCATCTGTGACATGTATTTTTTTCCAGCTCAAATATTGTAGTTTTACTGAATAAAATTGATATAAAACCGTCAAATTTGGTATAAGAGGCTCTTAAACTAGTTGCATCTATCAAATATTAAATACATATATATTTAAGGATCAGTAATCCATGAATCTCAAGAATGAATCCCTAGTTCCGGCTTTAACATCGGCGCACAGTTGCTAGTCTATCAGTTTTTTTACAACTTATACATTGGACCATCCCTGTAATCGCGAAAAAAATACAGCTATTTCATAGAAAACGGTCACTGACACTCGACAAAATGTATGGAACTGCTGTTTTTTTTTTTTTTGCGATGTCAGATTTAGTCACATAGTATTTTTTTTTATAGTGATGAGTTTAATTACCTCCTTTCGGCTTAGTACAGTCTATACGCGTAACCCTGCATACCTAATATTTTTATAATATCAAAAAAAAATACACCTCCAGCTACAGCTCTCTCTCTCTCCCTCTCTCTCTCTCTCTCCTCGAACGAGATTAACTCGCATTTTGGCAAATTCATTTACAACTAATCAATACATAGGCACCTACTATGGTAAAGTAAAACGTCCAATTTGGTGAAAGGCTTGATTTATTCAGTCTCATGAAAAAGTTATTTAATAAATTATGTACATATTTACAGAGTTAAAATAAACCTTATATATGACCCGTTACTTAAACTAAACCTTAAAACTAGATTTCCTAATAATTTACGAGAGTTCTTAGTAAATAATAACAGTAACACAATCATACTTAAATTGAAAACAAATTATAAGTAAAATGTTGTCAGTAATAAAAATAAGGTAGATACACATAAGTATATAAAATCAGCATCCATGTAAATAAGCAAAGGTCGTTAGGTTAAAATAATTGTTTGGAATTGTTAAGACAGAAAAGTAGATACATCTAGAAGAATTTCAATTTTTTTTTATCTTATCTCAATATTTTTAGATTAATCATTGTTAGCTATCTTGCCATTGAGGTTTTGAAATTGAAATAAATCTTTAAATTCTAAGTAAAATAAGGTAAAAAATAGTTAAAATCAAAAACCGAGTAACTTAGGAAAGGTCGTTCAATTAAAATAATTATTTAAGGGATTGTTAGGACAGAAAAGTACATATAGGAGAATTACAATATGTATTTTATATCATTGTTGTCTTTGGGATTCTGTTTACTCTAGAATTCTCCATGGCAGGAATAGGAAACAATGTCACGTGATATGCGGCATGCTGATTGGTCAAAATTGCGTCTTCCATTAAGGATGTGTATTGTTTTTGACAGTTGACATACTGCTTGACAGGTAGGTATGCAAACATGGCCGACGTGCCGCAAGTAGAGTTACTTTGTGGCATGTCCAGTGGCGGCTCTAGGGTAGCAAAGAGAATATAAATATAGGGTAGAGCGAGAGGAGCGGTCGCTCTAGGCGCCAGGTAGCAAGGGGCGTCAAAATGACAATGCGAAAAATGCCTTAAATAATAATGGCGCGTTTTGAGAAGCGCGGGGCAATTTATGATGTGAAAGCGTCGACCAAAAAAAAGGGCGCCGAAAGAGAATCTCGCTCTACCTTGAGTATTGGCTAGGGCCGCCACTGGGCATGTCCATTCTATGGAGCGTCCACTCTATGGAAGAAACCCACAGACAATACATATTAATTAGATGCGGGTCAGTTAAATTAGGCTACTGGCTGAACCCGATTCGGACAGTGACCATCGACCCTGTGTTTGTTTGTTGTTTGTTGTTTGTGTTTTATATATTAATGTATATAACAATGAAGATAACGTTATACAAGTCCCAAAAAAATATTGATGTAAAAATAATATGTTAATACTTTAAATATCACCAGCAGCATTTACTTTCTTTTCTGATCTGTTGTATGTTTTTGCAACAATAAAGTTTTTGTAAGTATCTGTAAGAAACTGAAGAATTGAAGACGATGTCTACTGCTGGCCCCTTTCCCGGGTGCGGTCCGCGAAGTTGATGGTGCAGTTCCGTACAGCCATGTTGGGCTGCAGGAAGTCGCCGAGAGTGACGGCTCCGGGCGCCGGCCGGTCGAACGGGAACCCCATGGGGCGCCGGTCCGGGTACTTGCGGTCTCGGATGCCGCAGTACGAGGCCGCGTCGTTGCACGACCCCACCAGGTCTTGCTCGATCTGGGACAACAATAGGGATCAGATAAAGCGGGCTCGCGCACTGAGGGTTCCGTACTACCACAAAATACCATCATCATCATAAGCCAGAAGACGTCCACTGCTGAACATAAGCCTCCCTCTTTAACCTCCACACTGAACGACAGCCTGCCTTTTGCATCCACTGTATGCCCGCGACTCTTACAATGTCGTCGGTCCATCTAGTGGGAGGCCTCCCTACGCTGCGTCTTCCGGTTCGTGGTCTCCACTCCAGAACCTTTCTTCCCCATCGGTTATCGGTACCACAAAATACAATAATTATCAATTTAAAAAACTGACTACAAAATTAGGAAAATATGGTGGTTTACGATACGGTGAGACGATGACTAGTTACCGACCCGCACTTGGCCATTATTTATTATTATACTTTACAGTGTATACTATAATCATGCTAAGTTTGACGCTTGTACGTATTACCGTCTTAACATTAGAGCTAATACATAAATACGTGAAAAAATACATTTGTTGCATGGCTTTATTTTTTAATTTATGACTTTTTTATTATTTCTAAGTAAATCCGTCGTAACATTACAAATTCAAAATGAAAATTTCAACGGGCTATCTGTTACGATCCACCAACCCGCACTGGGCCAGCGAGGTGGATATGGCCCAATCTCCCTTTCGGGGGTAGGCTAAAAGTCCAGTAGTGGACTGTTAAAAAGGCTGATTATGATGATGATCTGTTACGGTTCGAAAGATACAGCCGAACGGACGGACGGACGGACAGACGGACAGACGGAGAGACAGACAGACCGACAGACAATAAAATTGGTGGGGATTGAGAAGAGTCTGTAATTTTTTTTCAGCTGTTTTTTTTTTTCTTATTTATATAATCGTTTAATTGTGTTCAAAAGTACTTACTGTTTATTGCCGTATTGTTGTTGTTATTTAGAGTGGGTGTGATGCTACAAAGAGTGTACAAACCAAACAAAGTCAAGTAATTTCGATGTTTGGGGAGTTCGTCGCCATATAGAGTACACTTACACTGTATTTATTAACTTACCCTATCATCATTCCAGTTAGAAACCATCACGAACAGCACCATAGGGTAACCCTGTGTGGTTCCCTTAGGTATCAGCATGTGGTGAGGCCAGCCGCAGCCGCAGAAGTCGAACTCTGCTGCACCAGCGGACCCTGGGTCACTCGGGCGCGCCGACTGGTCACGGAACGTGCGCTCGTAAGGAATGGTCACTGACGAGTCCAAGCTGCGGCGACGGACTGTGTTGTTACCCGGACGGACTGTGGACCGAGAATAGTTGGATAAATACAAAAGTCCGCATTCAAAATACTATACGCAGTGATATAGTGAGTGTGTTAGGATCGAGTTCGAGTTCCAGTGATAACCGTAGCAAAAGACTAAGAAAGAGGTGAGATCGTTATGTCTGCACCTAACTTTTTAACTGTTCGACCAACCACCCACATTCTTCAGTCTTCCCGTGAACATGGTGCATGTAACTGCGCCGAAATATCGGGAGCTCATTCCACAACCTTACCACGGTAAATATCCCGTAAACAATCATATAACTTTAGTGAACAACCGTGACAGTTTAAAACAGTGTTATAGTTGGGTAAGATCTTCTTGAAGATCTTATTCCTGCGTCGGAACATCCCGAAATGGTCATAAAGCTCACCGTCACATCCTGCAAAGCTGGATGTCCCACACCCTCCGATTTTACCGCTCCTTTCTTCCGCGGACCTGCAAGGTGTGGAATGTCCTGCCCCCAAAGGTCTGGGGGAAGGACATGTCCCCCTGGGCCTTTTCAAGGCCAGAGTGAATAGGTATCTTCTAAGTCTGCGTGCTTTATCTTCGACCACGCTTAACAAACAGGCGAGTTGGTGGTAAAACGCGGACTTATCCGCGATTAAAAAAAGGTAATCCCCCCGAGTTTCAACATGAAGCGTTTTTAAAAAGGCGTCTATAACCTCTCCGGACTGGCAATGCACCGTTAACATCGCTAGGTCTGCTGGTGTCCATAGATGGTGGTTTCTGCTTACCATCACGCGGACCGTAAGCTTGTTTGCCGTTATTTTTATATAAAAAATACATAGTGATTGATTGTTCTACCAGGAGATCAGAAACAGCAAAGAATACTTACGTGGTTGCGAGAACTTATCCAGCTCGATCATGAGCCGGCGCTGCTCGTCGAAGGCTAGCGGTTGTCCGTTCTCATCCGCTGTTGGCGCAATGAAGATGCGGACAGTGCCCATCAGGGATTGGCCACTCGTGTTGTTTACTTCGATGCTGGAACAAAAAGGAACTTTATTCTAACAATTTTGGTATTTTCCTACCATTTCTTCAGCACTAACAAATCTTCATTCCTTATTTTCTAGAACATCTGTAAATGTTGTAATGGAAATACTAGTGAATAAAACCCAATATTGACCACCACCCATGGACACTAGCAATGTTGACGATGCTTTGCTGACCCGTAGTTGTGGACATCTTTTTGGAAACGCTTCATGTTGAAGCTCGGCGGGAAGACCTTTGTGGGAAGTTTATTCCACACCTTGCAGGTCCGCAGAAGAAAGGAGCGACAAAATCGGACGGTGTGTGATTTACAGCTATGCAAGATGTGTGGGTGAGCTTTTCGACGGTGTCGGGATATGCGTTAGTGGAAGTCTGACAGTGCGACAGATGCGTTAGTGGTGTTGGCTATGAGACAAATTAACATAGACATTTCTGACTGAGCCACGTAGAGAGAATGGGTGAGAATTAACCTGCTAAGCAAGTTTATCTTGGTCGGCTGAACAGTTGACATAGCCGGCCTGACATCCCAGGAAAAACCAAGTGGAGGGATCTGTGCTATCAGCAGATCCTGTCGCAAGCTGTACTATCTGTGCAAGTGCATGGCAGAAAGCAATAACACTTTTTGGCATTAATACCTCTTGGTATTTCCTAGCTAGTCTCTTGATATCTGACTAGTTTTTTGGTACACTTAATAGCTTGTTTTTATTGTACCTACTTAAAGCATGTACTTGTAAACACTCACACGTAGTTGTAGTCCTGATGCTGCAGATGCGTGAACCTCGCAAGCACGGAACCACGCGGTGTGAAGTCCAGTCCACGACCGAGCTCCATCATACTGCGCTCCCACATCGTGCTGATGGAGTTTTGTGCGCCGCCGCCCTCAATACTGATCGAAGACACTCGGATACCGGGGAAGTCCAGCTGAGAGGATCAAAGTTTCAATGCTTACATGGTCTCGAACATAATAGCATAACATAGAGCAAAAATGATGATTAGCATATTTTCCCCTAATATCCAGTAGGGGTGTACGAGTATAACGGCTTATGCTAGAGATGGAATAAAACAACTAAATTAATAAAGACATGAGCAGTATGAATCAACATCATCATCATCATTTCAGCCGTAGGACGTCCACTGCTGGACATAGGCCTTCCCCATCGATCTCCAAAAGGGCCGGTTGGAAGCGGCCTGCATCCAGCGTTTCCCTGCGGTCTCTTTTAGATACCGCACTCTTTTCTCTCTTTTTTCGATTTGCGGTCTTTTTTTGATATCAATATCGTAAACATAATCGATAATTCCTGGGTTAGATTCTTAAATGTGTTTGACAGTGCTTATTCAATGACATCCTCAACACAATAAACTCTTACATTTTGGAGAAAACTGCTGGAAAGCCATGGAAACGTTGATGATAATACTACGTTCCATACACGTCCCATCAAATAAAATGTAATATCTTATGGGAATCCTTGATTCTCCAAACGTATACACTACCGAGTTACCGACCCCATTAACGAGAAGAATGAAAAAGCACTTTAAAAGCTTCAAAAAAGTTCTCTGCATTACCTTGTCGGCTCCGTACGGCGTAAGCTTTCTCTTGTACTCAACGAAGATGTCGTCAATTCTGGCGTGCCAGCGATAGAAGATAGGATCCCTCATCGCAGTCGCCGAGTCGCCCATCACGCCGAATTGTTCCTGGTAGAAAGAACAGAAGATTATTTGTAGTAAAGTGTTTTGATAGACCTATAGAAATGTTTAATGATTCAATCTCATTATTGAGACTCTATCGGGTTTTAACGATAAGAAAAACATCGTTAGGAAACCATGGCATGGTAACAGAGTACTTTATAATACCGAACTGGCTAGCTACAACCATCAATTTAAATATCTGTCACCTGTAGTCTCATTTGAGACCCAGTTCTTATTCCAAGTGAGGCGTGTGAGGTGCATCTTAGACCAAAAGACAAATGCCATGCTCACCAACCATAAAAAAACTGAAACTGTTTTCATCGTATCTACTGCATTAATTATTCGTAGTAATCCCCTGATCTAAGAATTAAAAAAAAGCACACGTCCTTTAATACAAAACAAGTAGTAGGACTGCATACTACCACCCCTTCCTCGTGGAAATTCCAAAGATTCGTACTCAACAATTTGGGTCGTCATTTATGATAATGTACTGCCCAAGAATGAAACTCCCTGCCGTCCTGCTTGTTTCCTGAGAACTACAATATAAGCATCTTTAAGGCTTGAGTGAATAAATTTCTTCTAGACCAACGTATTCCGTCCTCGGCCACACCATCGCTTACCATAAGGCGAGTTATAGGCCAATCGTATATCTAATCTAAATAAAAAATATTAAAACAAACAGGTGGAACATTGATTTTAGAGGGTTGTTGAGGAGCCCTATAAGCCTTCAAAGTTAAACGTACCAAGTGGCGATGGTCAGGGTCATGGGAGTAGGAAATGAAGACATGACCCATGTTGTGCATATCGCCGTAGTAGGCGCGGTTGCGAGAGATCACCGAGGACTCCATCAGGTTACCGAGGATGTCGATACCAGTCTCCTCGTCGAGCTGCATCTGGCGTCCGTTGGGCTGGAATCATATTCATCAGTTTGTGAATATTAGCCCTAATAATACAGCGCGGAACTGTGAAATTCATAACTTCTTCAAGTTTATAATTATCTTATTTACAGGTTCAAAACTCGACTACGGCTTTTTTGCGGATTATATTTCACGAACGGTAGGTAAGACACCTGAACAAAAAATAATGTACCTATCAAACATCCCGAACATAACTTTCTGCAGTTTTTTTCATCCCCAAGTTACATGTCGCCTTGTACCTGGCCTAGCTGTTTGTTATGTTGACACTTCAATACTAGTGCCGGAACTTAAGGGAATCTATCGACACCACATTTATCAAAAAAAATAAAGTGAGTAAAGTGGGCATCAAAAAAAATAGAAGTTGGAGGGAGTCCGTTGAGACATTATAAAAAAAAAAATTAAAGTACCTACCGTTTTTTTTTAAAATCATTATACAGTTTTTTTTTATATATTACACGGGAATTGCCCACGATAGATTAAGCCGGTCACTCCGACTATAGTTTCAACTGCATAAGGTGGTCTTTTTCAAGGTGAATGCACGCGTGCGGCTGCGTCACGCTTTGCACTGTGTTTGAATTCCCGTGTAATAATATAAATAAAATGTGTGAAAACCACTTCAGTTTCTATAATAATATATACAGGTGATAGGTGCACTACCATTTACGAAATTTGAATATCCATCAAAAATACCATTCTCAGTTTTCTAATTATTTTAAAGTACATAACACTGTAATCAATAACAAGTAGCACAGAGGTAGCAATGAAGGAATAACCTAAAACTTACCAGTAAGATGGAATTACTTTCAACAGCAGCCATGAAACGGTCGCGCCAAGTCTCCATCTCCGAGACGTCAGCCTTGATCTGGTCCACGGGGCGATCAATATCACGGATAGTGGTGCCTGCGAACCTGAAGTGGCGAAGGTTAAAGATGGCATCAGAAAAGAATCCAATAAGATAGCTGACACACTGCCATTAACCACAAAGATGTTTTAAGCAAGGAAACATTGGAAGAAGAACTGTCTGTGTGAATCTTGAAGTGTTCAAGTCTAGGGTTAATAGGTTATTACTGGGCAAACGTGCTCCATCTTCAGGTCAAAAAACAGGTAATGATTTGGCAAGGTCCTCGTGGATTTCTCTAAATCTAGTCCGGGCTCAAGTAGGCTGCTGCAAGTCCAGCATAGCTAAGTTGATGCATGGTGGAGAACAAGCGATGCATGGATTGTGGTGCACTGCACAGTCATGGTACCTATGTGCAAGCGTAACGCTTACCAACAGGCGAGTGACTAGGCCAACTCCTCACTTAGAAGCATTAAAAAAACACGGCCAAGTGTGAAGTGTGAATCGGACTCGTGCACCGAGGTTTCAAATGTGTTTTCTTTCATTCAGTTTGGGATATTTAGCGCACGCGCGACTCGCACTTGGCCGGTGTTTATTATTTATTGTTTTACTTTAGAGTGTGTACTATAATCATACCAAGTTTGACGCTAGTACGTACAGTGCCGTTTTTACATTGGAGCAAAGAAGTTTGTTGGGGTTTGTTTTATTTTGTTAATCCACCGCGATATTACTCTATGAAAATGTCAACTGGTATTTATAGTTAGTTCAAAAGATACAGCCTTTAAAATGTAGGACAGACAGGCTTAGTAATAGGGAACCCTTTGGGTATGGAACCCTAAAAATAACCAACTAGTCTCAACTCGAGAAAAAACGTTTGGATTTCTAAACATCTATCTTGCAGAAAGTCTTGTGAAACAAATGGAAAAGAAAATTATAAGGATAAAGTAGTAGCTGATACCTATGTTAGGATAGATAAAGTTAACCACCTACCTGGGTGGCCAGGCGCGGCTGGCGACCTGCGAGTCCAGCTTTGGGAAGTACCCCTCGGGGATGGGCTCACGTAAATTGATAAAAGGACGCACACGCTCCAGGCCGTTGCACATACGCTCTACGTTATATCTGGAACATAACATAATCATACAGGATCTTTCATACAATATATTCCATACACTGGTGAGTTGGATGTTAAAGACTGCTTTGGAAACGAAATATAAACCAATCCAAGAGAGGAATGGATGGAGGTATGCGTCGTAGGTACGCTGAGCTTCTGGCCTTTCGCGAAACTGGATTTAGAGACTGGGCCCCTAAACACCAGCCAGCAGCAGCACCTGAGATGCCTCATGCCACGGAGTGGTAAAAGAACAATTTGTATTAGTTTTCTTTTTGTGACTACTTAAAGCAAGCAAGTTTTTGTGCCACAAGATCACAAGGTGTCACACCCTGGGATGTGAGGTCCCTAGACTCAGCCTTGGCAATGGGAAACGAGTATGGTTTTAAGACAACATTATAGGGTGCTCTTATTCAGGCCAGTATGCTAAATCCGGGGCAATTATGACGTCACTTAACATCAAGGAAATTACTGCAATGCCATGTAGCATTTTGTTGCTAGAGATACCGCCGCAAACTAGACAATAAATTCAATTTATTGCCACTCCTATTGACCATAACCGTTCTGCTCCCCATCACAAATACGGCTTACCTAGCAATGATCTGCTGGTGCATGTAGTAGAAAAGTTCTCCCCTCCTATCCTTGTTCACTATAGTCCTGTCAGCAGCGTCGAACGGGTACACCAGGTGCCAGTGCCAGTGGTGCAGGTTGATGCCGATATCCTCGCGGAAGTACGCCACGCGCTGTTCCGGCTCGGTGGTGTTGGCCGTGTAGTTAGCCGGGATTGTGATGGGTATCTGGAGAAAGGTGAATGGTTGAAACGTTGTCTTTGAATATGATGTTAAAATAATTATCAATAAAAAAAAAATATACACTGTTTTAAACTATCACTGTTGTCCGCTAAAGTTATATCATTATTTACGGGACGGCGGTATTTACGGCGGTAACTGCGCCGAAATATCGGCGCAGCTCATTCCACAACCTGACCTCGGTAAATGTCCCGTAAATAATCATATAACTTTAAAAACGTAATATACTTAGACATACCTACTGAATCTAAATTTGACTAAATTTAATTGTATTTTAACCGGATTTGGAAGGTATGCTCTGCCCCTTTCCCAGTGTCAGGGTGGAGTTTGTATGGCGTACACGAGACGTCATCTGTAAGTATAGTACGCTGTCTGTCTAGCAAGACATTAAAATTATCATCCCTAATTTTGAACACTTTTTTCGGTGATCGGCTCTATTTCATCATCATCATCATCAGCCAGAAGACGTCCACTGCTGAACATAGGCCTCCCCCTTTAACCTCGTCACTGAACGACAGCCTGCCTTTTGCATCCACTGGATGCGAGCGCTCTATTTATGTACAGCTTTTTTATAACTCAATAAAAAATAATCAGTTCGGTAGCCTATTGTATGCAAGACCATATGCAGGGGGGCTTGGGGGTTTCAACCTCCCTCCGTTCCCCAAAATGTCTTAGCCAACCCACCGTTTTAGGTATACGTAGGTACTTACTAAAATATAGTGTTCTTAACAACGACCTATATGTATGAATTCGTTGGTTCTTAACCCCCAACCATTAGATAATTCCTAACTACGGACAAAGCCGTTTTTTGCTAAGGCCTGACTACGACCTTGATATGTTTGTCTTACCCTGGATCCATTAGGCACAACTGAGGTGGCCTCACGAGCACGGCGGAACACCTTCGGGTCCATAAACTTGTCAGGGAAGGTCTCCGCGAAGGTCGGGATGTCCAGGCCCTTGGTGTCTGGCCTGTGCAGGATGGCCACGGAGAGGCAGTAGTTGAACATGTAGGGGTTGATGTGCAGCTGGCAGAACGAGCAGATGGACTGCAGGTCTTCCACGTCACGCATTCCTGCGGGTACATAAGCATTGAGTTTTTTGATTCTGAGCTAGGAAGGGCTTTTAGAATTTGATCCCGTCGTTGAAGCACTTATTGGAACGTTAAGGTTGTCTGGAAGTTGCTGTTAGACACCAGTTGTTCCTTTTATAAGTCTTTCTGTCCCATTTATGCAATTTCTAATGTGTACAATAATCTTTTGGCCATATCTAATACCTATAACCATCTCTGAAGTACTCGCACGCTAAGCTCGCACGACTAAGCTAGAGAAGTACTTCGTTAGGGAGGAAAATTACCTATTAGCTTTCAAGTGGTGGAAAAATGAAGCCATAAGTTCTTGGACACTAAATAGATAACCATCATGATCATAATTGGCCTGCCTTAGATATGGTTGCCAGGCCTAAAAATAGAACTTTAGGAAGGAAAGTTTGAGAATGAATTTCGTTAAATTACTATGATAAAATAATTAATTTTTATGTTATGTTTTACTTATTATATATTTATCTTGAAAATTACGGCTTTATTTATTCGTTTTATACCTCAGAGCAAATAAAAATACAGAGGCACTACGGCGCACTGCCAAAGTGACGCCAAAATCGCACTACGTGAATTCCCAATAAATACACGACTCGGGCACACATACGCATTCAACACTACGTGAATTTCTCGTTAGGAAATTGCACTGGCAACACTTCGACTACGCACACATGTTTCAAAAAGTGGCTTCACTTTTCGTGTTCGCCGTAGTGACTCTGTATTTTAATTTGCTCTGAGGTTTTATGCCCGAAAATACAAATACTTAACATTGAACCGTTTGTATTGGGCCTCTTAAATATAACCAGAGAGAACTGAACTCACCCATGAAGATGTCGATAAGTCGTCCGGCCATCTTGCGGTGGCCAGGTACGAAGAGCGAGAACTGCTCCTGCTGAGGCAGCTGCCTCGGCACCGACAGGTCAGGTATGGAGATGTTCCGGACAGGGATCATGCGTCCAGCATCGCCGCCGAAACGGTCAGACAGGGTGCTCGTCACAGTTTTGTATTTATCAGGCTGAAATATTAATAATTACAGTAATTATTCAAAATCTCAGTCAATTTACAACTAAACTAATAACTATTCAAATAACCTACCCCTGACCGTTCCCGGCGCAAAGGTACCCAAAACACTCGCTGCGTTACCGCGTTGGATGGCAATGGCCAACCTTTGCACCAGGAACGAGCCGGAGTCACCACACTTTTCCTTGAGCCTGTGCCCTATCTCCGAAATAAGCTTCTTGGCCTAAATTAAAAAGAAATAACACTAAATAAAACCGGCCAAGTGCGAGTCGGGCTCGCGCACTGAGGGTCCCTTACCACCACATAACTTGTTAGCTACTAAAGTATAAAACAATTGGCCAAAAAGGAAACATCCCATCAACGCCCAGGCGTCACTCATCCAAGTACCGGCCGCGCCCGACGTTGCTTCACTTCGCTGATCGTAGGAGAACCGGTGGTGAACATAATATATTTAACACCGACTTGCACTTGGCCATTATTTATTATTTGTTGTTATTCTTTAGAGTATGTACTATAATCATGCCAAGTTTGACGCTTTTACGTGTTACCGTTTTTACATTAGAGCTAATAAGAAAATACGTTAAAAAAATACGTTTATTGTATGGGGACCCCCACTTTCGTTCCCTAAAAAGGTATATTATTCTAGATTTCCAAAAAATGTGATCATGGGTCGCGAAGGGTAAAATATCTTCATGGTTTATGCATTCCTGGTACTTGTAGGTTTTCGATTTTGTTATAGTTTTGAAAATGCAAGGATTTTAAATTTTAGGTTACACGCAGATCCCAAACTGGCCCCCTGCCTAACATTCTGAGTTATAAGATATTTTTACGACAAAAGAAAATCATGTTTCATTTCCAACTGAAAAAGAGAAATCATTGGTTGTGATTACAAAATATAAAGATCATCATCATCATCACTGCTGAACATAGGCCTCCCCCTTTAACCTCCACACTGAACGAAAGCCTGCCTTTAGCATCCACTGGATGCCCGCGACATAGACACAGATAGATCAACATGCATCTGACAAATTGATGTAATGATAAAGAAAGCTCTAAATAGATCCATACTTTCAAAATGGGATCCAATCCAACAAATCTCAATAGATCCATTGAGGAATAACTTATAGATCTAGTGAAAAAAGTAGAAAAAAAATCTTTATAGATCCATTATGGATCTTAGCAATGCACCTATCGAGAATGATCCAGACTTACGTAGTAGTGATCTGGTATCTGGAAGACGGACTTCTCATCACCCTTCTGCATGAAGCAGGGCTCCGTGGGCCGGTCGAAGAACAACAACAGGTTCTTACGGGCGTCGCTCATCTTGGAATCCTGGAAATATGAGTAACACTTTAGGTAGGAACAAACATATTATAGATGTAGAAAATACTAACACCACAAATACAGTTAGACTGTGCATAGACCGTTGAAAGTCTAAGACAATCCAAAAGCTCAAGCCCACTACCAGTTGGCAGAGTAC
This sequence comes from Agriopis marginaria, assembly GCA_932305915.1. Lineage (NCBI taxonomy): Eukaryota > Metazoa > Arthropoda > Insecta > Lepidoptera > Geometridae > Agriopis > Agriopis marginaria. Next base: position 2,340,794 of record OW029935.1, read on the forward strand.
CCAGCATGCTGGCGGCATTACCACGCTGCATAGCAATGCTTATGCGTTGAGCCAGAAACATGCCAGCATTTTGGTCACGCGTCGCATTAACCAGGCGCTCTGAAATTTTTTTGATGTAGCACTGCAGTTGCATTTTATCATCATCATTATCGGCCTTTCATGTGCCCACTGCTGGGACACGCAGGCCTTCTCTCAGGTAGAGTGGATGGCTTAATCCACCATGCTGGCCCAGTGAATGTTGGTGAATGTCATATTTCATTGAACTTTTAATGTTCTTGGACATACCGGTTTCCTCACGACGTTTTCCTTCACCGATTTTGAGCGACGGCGTCGAAAACTGCACATAATTTATAAATAAGTCATTGGTGCAGGGCCGAGGATAGAACCGGGTGCCGTCAGATTGTAAAGCGCACATGCTACCGCTCGGCCACCATCGTTCATCGATGTCGCATTTTATATGACAATTGAAAACCTATCTCTAAAAATTTGGCTAGGTATATTACCACAGAAAAAGAAGTGTTTTTTCTTTTCTTTGGTTGTTACATTTATTCAAACAATACACTATTTCCATTCGATTATTTGCTCTGACAGCTGCAATAATTAAAAAAAACTGATTAAAACATCTTATCCTGAAGTAGGTATATCGGGGTACTCTACAACAGCCTTACGTTCAGAAACCTAGCGAAAGTGATCAGAATTCGTGCATTTCATCCAACTTTTATAAATTGATTGCAGCTGTCAGAGCAAATACGTACTTGGCCCAAGTATAATTAGTTTTTTTTTTTTTTTAAATTAAAAGCTGTCTTCACATGAGGTGGGTGAAATTCAATAAAACGCGGGATTCATCCCTTACTGTTCCACCCCTAAATAGAGGTGGAATATCTATAGTTCTCAAATTTAAACGAGGGGACCTCAAGATAATTATAGCCTATGCAATAAAAAAATCGGTCCGTAATGGGTGAAGATATCAAACACAAAAACTCCTTTTTTGAAGTCAGTTAAAAATGTAAGAACATTGGACATTTATTACAGGGCTGTGCATATGTCGAAAGTAGCTCATTGTACTCATCATTATGAACAACTCAAGAGACCAACAAAAAATCGCGAAAAAAATCAGCTGTTCCATACATTTTGTCGAGTGTCAAGTCAACAGTTTTCTATGGAACAGCTGATATTTTTTTCACGATTTCAGGTTTGGTTCTATAGTAAAAGTAGTTCATAATTATGAGTACAATGACCTCCTTTCAGCTTAGTACAGTCTATATGCGTAACCCTGTACAACAAGAAGCCGACAAATTCAACATGCAAGAAAATAAATGCCTGATAAAAACTTACCGCAAATTTCTAGTGAACACAAAAACTAAAGCCGGAACCAAAATGAAAACGAACCTAACTAAAATTTAATTACTTAACTATTTTCTGAACTATTTTTGTAGCATGCCGTGACACCACGGCCCGACTGTGATTAGATAAACCAAAGTTCGTAGTTTTATAGGTAACATGGACATCTCTTATCAGGAAATAGTCAAGTAATTTCGGGTGCATAACTACGGCATTGGTACCGTTGTGTTACCACATAATATGGATGGGATTCAGGATGTGTTGCGGTCGATAGCGCGTTCCCGTGGAGTATTGCTAGCCCATAGTTACTGATAACAATTAGGTTACATACTTACAGATACTTTGGTAAGTATTTACTACGTAATAAAAAAAATACTGACAGACAACGCACAGCATAGACCTAGGCCTAGAAGCATATCCCTGGAGCCGAGGTCTTAGAATACTGCTTCGGTATCCCTTGCCTGTCGTAAAAGCCGACTAAAAGGGGGCCTTTGGGCTTGTGGGTGGTCAGATTTGGGGATCTGTTCTCCCATTCAGCAAGCCCAGGGAAGACAACGGCGTGGTGTGGCCGACGCCGTTGTAAAGGAAACCAACAAGCAACATCATTGAAGTATATTCACTTAATTTGTAATATGGGTTGTTTTCAAAGAAATGCTTTTGCGAGACGACCCTGTTTCTCAACTTTAACCTAATCTAGTCCTTGGCTGGTACAGCTTTTCCTTGTTAAAAGGATAAAGACATCAGGTCTGATTTAGGCCTGTTGCGTTCGCATCCGGTACGCCACCTAAGGTGCTGCGATACTACTGAAACTACCGCACAGCTGTTTGCAGTCGTGGGTTGGTATGTCAGAATCGGTCCTATACAAATTAATACTGTAAAGCAGTGTTTTTCACTGGAGCAACTGTGCCAGCGCTTCAGAGCCTCACTCTGATATTTCAAGGGGTTGGGTTGGCTCGGGTAGGTGCTGGTAGGGGGAAATGCATAATACACCCCAAGCGGGACGTCAGTGCAGGACTTATCGTCCCCATCTCGGATAATAATAAGAATAAGCAGTGTTTTTCAACCTGTGAGTCGCGACCCTCAGGGGGTTCGCAAAGCCTTACACGGGGGGGTCACGGATAAAAGAAAAAGGCAAGTGTTTGTAGGTCTCACAATCGAAAATACAATTTCAGTAAGAAGGCATTTGTCAAAACGTGGTTCTATTTATGAGACGCTAATAACTAAATCATTTTCTTATTGAAGCCTATTATGTTTTATGTAGTTTTATTGTGGCCCTGGGGGGTCGTCAGAATTTTTTTACTTGCAAAGGTGTCGCGTATTTAGGTAGTTTGAAAAACAATGCCATTTGCCTTCTCCGGTCTGCCGTCGGCTGCGGAATTCCACCTTTACCATATCTCCCTTGTTTGTCCGATCTGCAGTGCAAGTACGGTTCTTTATCGAACGTCAAATTCGATAAAATGCCACAGAATCGATCATAGCAAGTACTGATCAAATGGCATTTTATCGAATTTGACGATCTCAACTGTCAAATTTGATGATCGATAAAGAACGGTACTTGCACTGCTGATATGATAAAAATTTGAAACAATGTACAATAATAATATTCTTACCTACCTGTTACCCACTAGGTATTCCACGCTCAAGGATTTACATACGAAAAGGGTGGTTTTATTCTAAATAAAACCACCCGTCACCACCCTGTCCTAGTCTGGTTAGCAAGTTCACCACCAGTACCGGCGTTAGGGTAGGGCCTGGTGGGGCGACCGCCTAGAGCGCCAGATAAAAAGGGGCGCCGCAGGCACCTAAAAAGGGCGCCGCAGGCATATAAAAATCTAAGTTCTATTCCATCTAATCTATTCTTTGGCTTTTTTCGGTTTGGAAGGCACACCCCCGGGGGGGGGGAGGTTGTATCGTAGAAGTTTCGCCCAGGGCGCTGGTAGTGCTAAAACCGACACTGGTTTTCGTTTAACTTTTTTTTTTACAATGTCATTGCAACTGTCATAGCAAATAAAAGCTTGGACCGAGTTTAGGTAAATGTGTAGGTATATAGGTACGCTAAACGCTACATTTAATAAACCGGCCAAGTGATAGTCGGGCTCGCGCACTGAGGGTTCCGTACCTCCACATGATAAGGTCGTCCAAGTAACCGAATTGCCCGTTATAATTTGATAATGAACAGACATTTGTCGCCGAGTCAAACTTGGCCATAATTTTTTATTTGTTGTTATATTTTAGAGTGTGTACTATTATCATGCCCAGTTTGACGCTTGTACGTATTACCGTTTTTCCATTAGAGCTAATACAAAAGTAAGTTTGTTCTATGGGGACCCCGTTTTTCTCTTACGTTTTGACTTTTTCATTATTTCTAAGTTGGAGTCTAGCTAATGAAAGTAGAGACTGAAAACGCCCGCCAAATTTAAAAAAAACCGCAACATTAATATGAAATGCAAACATTCCTGTGTTCTGACTGTGTTACAATAAAAATTAATAACTTACAAGTATCAAGTGAGATTATTCCAGGCATTTCATACAAATTATTGGGGTTTCAATGCTGATATTTTTAAATTTGCCGCGCTTTTTCAGTCTCTTCTTTCATTAGCCAGACTCTAATCCGCCGTAACATTACATAAATTTTGTGAAACTTTCAACTAGCTATCTGTTATGGTTCGAAGGATACACACGTTTAAAAGTAGGGCGGATAGACGGACGAGCAGTCGGACAGATATAATAATAGTAATAGGATGGGACCCTATTACCCAAAGAGTAAAAATTAGGGGGGACAGACCGTCCTACTTTTAAACGTGTGTATTCTTCGAGTGCTTTTTACTCTTTGGGTACCTACGGAACCCTAAAAACGCATATTCATGTATGGTAATGTTAGGGGTTGATTAATTTTTCCAAGTTTTTATTGCCAAGGTCGGACGTTACTTACCTATATTAGAACAAGTTTCTTTCTTTATTATATAATAAGGTTATCTATTATGATGGACATAACCAATGGGGAAGAATGGTTCTTGAGAAAGGTTCCGGTTCGTGGTCGTGGAGACCACGAACCGGAACCTTTCGGAGGAAGTCGCAGCGTAGGTATGCCTCCCACTATATGGACCGATGACATTGTGAGAGTCGCGGGCATCCAGTGGATGCAAAAGTCAGGCTGTCCTTCAGTGTGGAGGTTAAAGGGGGAGGCCTATGTTCAGCAGTGGACGTCTTCTGGCTGATGATGATGATGATGAATTATTAATATTATTACAAACAGACAGCGTAGGCGTAGTAATAGAACTCCGTTTACACCCTTTGGGTACGGAACCCTAAAAACAGTAAAATTTAGAACCTCTTTTTCGGGTTCCTTACCCAAAGGGTAAAAACGGGACCCTATTACTAAGCCTACGATGTCTGTATGTCTGTCTGTCCGCCCGTCGCTTCTTTCGAACCGTAATAGATAGCCAGTTGAAATTTTCTCAGAATACCTATGTAATGTGACGGCGGATTAACTAAGAAATAAAATCAAAAAATCAAAAAGTAAATCGAAAAGGAGGGACATACAACAAACGTATACAACCTCCTCATACAACAAAATGTATTTTTAACGAATTTTTGTATTAGCTCTAATGTAAAAACGGTAATACTTGCAAGCGTCAAACTTGACATGATTATAGTACACACTCTAACTAATGCATAGGCTACTAACTAATGTATAACTTAAATTAATAAAATAAAAAATGTAATTGTTTCAATTTGATTTTTTAAATCACTTTCCATCCTTTGAACTATACCCATGCAAAAAATCTGGGCTCCGATTCTACTAAAGAAATTCATCATCATCATCATCATCATCAGCCAGAAGACGTCCACTGCTGAACATAGGCCTCCCCCTTTAACCTCCACACTGAACTAAAGAAATTATTGTTTTTAAATTGTAATTGTTTAAATTTTATTTTTTAATAATAATTGCCTCAAACTTGAGTTTTAAAAAAATATATTAGAAAAATACCACCACCTAATTTATTATAACGTTGTATAAAAAAAAAAAAAAAAAAAAAAATTTGAGTAATTGCCTCAAATTTTTTTTTTTTTATTTTTTTTTATACAACGTTATAATAAATTAGGTGGTGGTATTTTTCTAATATATTTTTTTAAAACTCAAGTTTGAGGCAATTATTATTAAAAAATAAAATTTAAACAATTACAATTTAAAAACAATAATTTCTTTAGTTCAGTGTGGAGGTTAAAGGGGGAGGCCTATGTTCAGCAGTGGACGTCTTCTGGCTGATGATGATGATGATGATGATGAATTTCTTTAGTAGAATCGGAGCCCAGATTTTTTGCATGGGTATAGTTCAAAGGATGGAAAGTGATATAGGCTACTTTTCAAACAAACAAACAAAGTAATTTATTTTGACATAAATTTAGTTTTACATAACGTGATTTTCCATAGGCTCCCGAACTAGTCTGGGACTGTGTCGGGAGCCAGTTTCAGGGAGGCTTTTCATCACCATCATCATCATCAACATTTTTCATCACTACGCAGGTGAAACCGCGGGGCGCAGCTAGTATAAGTATGATTATGTACGCTTAGTCCCAGATTTGATAGTTTTCGAAAACTGTTTTTGGTTTACGTATTGTTCCATACATTTTAGTAAAGCGCCTCTATCGGAAACGTGGAGGAACTAAAATCGTTAGTAATCGGCGGTATAGATTGCTTCACTCTAATACGAAAAAAAAAATCGAATACATTTTAGCCCAGCAATGTATGTAACAGTACGAAAACGAAAAAACTATCAAAACTTGTACTAAGAGTACTGTGGTAGTGCTTCCAACATGAACCTACCTACTTATACAGTATGTATGTAGGTCTCGAATATGTAGGTCCCGCTTTGATCGTAGAGAAAACCACGGTAGAGTGATCAAAGTGAAAAAGTTCACGTCAACCTACGTACACAGAACTAAAAACTAGACAGTCTAGCCGGTCTGTTGAGCGGATTGTAGGTATACTTGCCAGCAAATTATAGCATGAATATTCAGCCGACTTCCAAATAATTACATTAATTTATTTGAGGCGTTTGGGGTCGAGACATTGGGGCCTTGCGAACCGGGAGAACACCTCATTTTCAAAAATCTTTCAGAGCGCCTGTTGCGACGCGTGACCAAAATGCTGGCGTGTTTCTGGCTCAACGCATAAGCATTGCCATTCAACGTGGTAATGCCGCCAGCATGCTGGGTACGCTGCCAACTGGTAGTGGGCTTGAGCATTTGGATCGTCTTTAGACCTTCAACGGTCTATGGGCTGTCTAACTGTATTTGTAGTTTTAGTTTTAGCTTGTGTTTTGCTTATTAATAAAGGAAAAAATATAAAAATATAAAATTACATACTTATCAATTTAAAAAATCCGACCAAATGCGAGTCGGGCTCGCGACTGAGGGTTCCGTACCACCACAAAATACAATAAGGTTGTCCAAGGAACCGAATTACCAGTTATCATAAGCCCTTCCAAAATTTGTTTTTAAAATTTGTTTGTAATTTGCTACTCAGTTTGCTACAGGCGCTCGAGTATAATAACTTGGTAATGAACAGAAACTTGTCACCGTCTCGCACTTGGACATTTTTTATTATTTATTGTTATACTTTAGAGTGTGTACTATAAACATGCAAAGTTTGACGCTTGTAGGTACTACCGTTTTTACATTAGAGCTATTACAAAATACGTAAAAAAAAATACGTTTGTTGTATGGAGACACCCCCCTTTTGTTTTTACTATTTGACTTACTTAATATTTATTAGTTAATCCACCGTAACATTGCATATTCTATGAAAATATCAACTGGCTATCTATTACGGTTCGAAAGATACAGCCGTTAATAGGTAGGACAGACATACAGACGTTGTAGGCTTAGTATAGGGTCTCGTTTTTACCTTTTGGGTACGGAACCCTAAAAACCGTCTTTATAATTAGTATATAGGTACGTAAACAGAACTAAATACTAGGCCATCTAGCCCTGTTGAGCGGATTGTAGGTACTATCCTTGCCAGCAAATTATAGTGTGAAAAACTTTAAAAAAACCGGCTAATTGAGTCTGGCTCGCGTACTGGGGGTTCCGTACCACCACAAAACACAATAAGGTCGTCCAAGTACCGAATTACCAGTTCAGGCTTAATTAGGCTAAAGGCACAATACCACATAGGTAGCGATAGCAAAGCAATACTGGAAAACTGCTAGCAAAAGTCAAAACAACCAGTATACGTTTAATCTGAAGACAAAGCTGTACCTGTCTAAATTGGTATATGTTAGAGATTTCATTACCCCATCTAGATAATGCCTAGACCTAATTTCCATTATCATGGTCACCTAGGTGATTATATTATTTCACAGGTGATCAAAGGACACTAAAGGACGATCACCGAGGTGATCAAAGTGGAACAGACTGAAAAGTGGGGTACGGACCCATGCTCCACCTAGGTTCTCCACCTGGGAGTGGGGGGGTTTCCCCGTGGAGCAACTGCTATGAGCCACTGGTGGGGCTATGCTGCCTAGATTCTGCCAGAAGACCTAATAGATTCAGCTTAAAGATGTATTCCCAAGAACCTGCCCAAGTTCCGCCTAATGACCTAGACCAGGGGTCTCCAATCTACGGCCCGCGGGCCAAATCCGGCCCGCCACTGCCATCAATCCGGCCCGCGACAGCTTAAGACTAGTCCATATTATGGCCCCAAGGCTTGAAAGTTTGGAGACCCCTGACCTAGACTGTCTATGAAATGTTAAATGAAACAGATCTTGGATTTGTAAGAAAGTTTAATAATAGAAGTATTGAAAATATCTCCAGTGAATATTATAACAAAAAAAAAACAATAAATTTAGTTAGGTACTAACATATGACTTTACGCTATGCTAGGTATAAGTCTAGGAATTAACTAAAATTTTAAATATAAATACACTAGAAGTGAACGTCGCCCGTCATCGCCGCGGCCTGCGTCTCTCCCGCGCCCCCCGGCTAGCTGCGGGAATGTAGGGAGGCGGGCGAGAGACGCCGGAGTCCGATACTGAATACTGCAAGTGGAGCCCGGGGAGGCCTAGCCGCTCTTGAAGAGCAGGATGGCCACTTGTCCCAGGTAGAAGTAGATGAAGTGGCGTGTCTCGTGCGTTACATATGAGCCGAAGTTGCGGCCCACGATGCAATGCCACGTGGGGTTGTACTTCTTGTCGAACTCCTTCTTTATGAACGCGGCGATATCCTGAAACACAACAACAAACAAATTAGTCACTAGCTCTCTGTTAGCGCTCTAGAGTCTCGCTCCGGTATTCTAAGCAATTCGGCGACTAATAAAAAAGCTTCGGCGATTCAGGGGAAAAAATGACCACTTCTTCAAACGACCACTTCTTTAAATGAACACAGAGGTGGTCATTTTAAGAAGTAGTAATTACAAGTATTGGTCAATACAAGAAATGGTTATTGTCATCGAATCTGATGTACTTTTAACTAAATTTGACAGCTCTAAAATTGTTGCCATCCTTCTCTCACATATTAAAATGATAAGAGGCAGATATCTTTAGTCCTGTCAGATTGGTTTAGTTTAGTAAGTGGTATGACAGAATCGACGCCAATATAAGAAATTGAAATTTTAATTGTGGTCCTAGCCCGCCGAATCCATTCTAAGAAACTGGGTTGACTCAGGTTGTTGCTGCCCTATGGGGAAATGAACATTACACCCCTAGAGTGGAACATCAGTATTTTTTTTATTAAATAATGATAATTTATTGCATTATTGTCAAGTTTGCAAATTGTCTGTATTGTACATTAAATTTGCATCTATAACCCTAGTCTTTGCCTCCAAAACTAAGATACTCCTTATTATCCAGTTTACTCTTGTATTTTTTTTTATAGTTGACAAGCTAGCTAGTTAATCTTCGAAATTAAAAAGTGCAGCATCATGTTAGTAATAGCAGTCAGGATGAAGATTAAAATTAGACAAGCCTTAATCTGTCAAAAAATAGGACAGCCTTTAGAATATACCTGAGTTATGGTAAAACCACCGAAAAGAGAAGTAAATAGAACAGAAATGTTAAGTAAAATCTGTCCCAGGCATTATGAGTGAAACTTGATTGAACATTCTTATTTAGAGCAACGCTTCGAACCCCGCATCACAATTGCTAACTGATTTCGAATGACTGACGTTTCGTTTATATGGGTGCAACTGGCTACAACTAATTTCTTGACAGCTGTTCTAATTGGTAACTGCAGGCCTAGCATGGGCTGTGGATAAATAGTCTTTCCACCATTTTTATCCACGCCCAGACGCGACAAAGCTAGAATACGGATACGTTTATCTTTTTGTCACCGGATAAAAACGGTAGAAAGACAATTTGTCCACGGCCCATGCTAGGCCTGCTGTATTTAAACCTATATATGTATATATATCAGTCTCTGGCAGCCATATCACAAGCTTTGCTTAGTTTGGGGTCAGATGACCGTGTGTGCAAAAATGTCCCGAATATTTATTATTATTTATTTATTAAAATAATTATCATTCCCAGTTTATACCCATCATAATATAATTGTTGTCATAAATTATATTCACATAGGAAATGAGAGAATATAGATTCAGTTACCACAAAACAGGAAAACCACATTTCTGACAAGCGTGTGAACTTTTGCACACTGTTTTAGTTGTAGCCAAGTTTGTGTAGCCATGCACAACATCCCATAATCTAGTTCTGTAATCATTTGAACTGTGTAAAAAATCAATACTGAAACCTTCGTCTGCCCTTGTTTAGCATTAGCATTGGAATTTAAAGTTAATCAAAATGTTATGGTGATACGCTTGGGGAATTCCACGGTGACATTTTTTACGTTTAAAACAAATTTGGTTCTTGAAACTGGCCTAAATGAAATTTCTTGTACAATTTAGGTAACAAAAGCATTTGACATGGTAGCGTTTCACTAATTTAAAAATACTGCATGGTATACCTGAATTAGCATTTTCTAGACAGTCTGCAAAATCTTTTTGTCAGCATTTTCTATGAATATTTAATATGTCAATGCTGAAGAGGCGAATTGCTTGAAGTAAACTGCCAGTCAAGGTCTAGGCTGGTAATTTCAATTTGGGACTGTTCTGCTAGAAACTCTCCATTTTACTTTAGGTACAATTGTTTTTTTTTTTAAATTAGTCTTAGCTTATCAACAAGCGCACTGTTGACTGAGATACCCTCATCAATAAGAGCCAGAAAGCTACCATTGTTCAGAAAGCCCTAAAAAACAGCCAATTTCTTTAGTTTAGTCATGGCGTGACCTTAACCTGCTTTGGTTCTGTTACAGCAAAGATAATATAACCACTTGATCCCGCATATAGTCAATTCCCCTTTTGCAAAATGATGCCACGCGACTTGACGCTTGTGATTAGAGTCAAGTCATTAAGAAGAAATATGCTTCAAATTTGACAATTCGTCCTCACGAATATTCAAAAGTAGACCTTTAAAATCAATTAATTGACATTATGTCTTTATATGTAATAAATGTTCTTGAAATATTTTATTCAGATGTGTTCTCCGATACATAATTAAAGAAATTTGGCTCGATAGAAAAAAATCGTAAACTTTCCTAAAAAACACCCGTTTTTACGTGCCCTTCGATGAATGGAATCAACTTTATTCTGATTCTATAAAAGATAATTTTACAAAAAAAAATTGTGTAATCCTAACAATCATTCAAATACTTTAGTGATCGCAGTTTTTTGTAAAAGCGTAAGATTATTTGTAGAAAATAAAGAAAGAATAAATATTGAAAATATTTGAAAGGGCGCACGCCGCATTACCGTCAAACAAGTTTACAGTTCTCTACCATTTCGCCTTAATTCAATTCGCACCTAGGATTGACCCGCTCTAATAGTTCAGATTGAGAATTTAGAACCTTTGGCTTACGGGGGGGTAAAGGATGAAAACTTGGCTCTTCAAAAAGAACTCAAACCTGCATGCAAGAAATAGGTGTAATCTTACCTTTTCAATGTTGAATTTCTCGAGGGCTTGTGTTGCGCAGTCCACAGCGTCCTGCTGCATCTCCTCGCTCATGTCAGCATTCTTAATCACAGCCTTGCGGTCACACATCTTGGCGGTTATCGGGCTGCACAAAAAGATACACACGAGTTAGACCACAATAGCTAGGCAATTGAACTCGCAAGAACAAAGATACAAGCCCAGACTAAAAAGAGAGCGCGATATGGGCATCTTCGGCTAGAATCAATCTATTTGTTCTAGATCAATAAGAGAGCTGCTGGCTTTCCTGGAGGAGACCGGGTGGCTGAATTAGCTGCAGCCGGGTGACGAATAATGGGCCAATGAATGGACTAGTTGCGGATAATGCCCGCTACACAAGTAAGTCTAGATCAATGTGTGCCATCCTAGGCCACACCGTCACTTACCATCAGGCGAGGTGGTGAAAAAACGTAGATTTAGAGAGAGGTGGATGATACTTTAGTTCATTTTTAACCTGTATAAGTAACCTGTATTTTTATATTTATCTTTCTGATAATAATAAAATACAGTACAATTCATATATAACGACTAACCTATTTTAGCGACGATATTGTTTACTCAAATTAGGTTTCATAATAAATGTACTCAAGAAATAATCCTGCCGTTTTGTGCGTCATCCGGTTAGTACGACATAGTATCGCCGGTCCCTTGAAGGTCGTTATATCCAGATTCTACTGTAACTATGAACTATAACAACTAACTTATTGAGTTAGCAGTCAATTTTCTTTATGATTTTTTAGATTGTCCCTTAGGTACTTTCTTATGGAATTAAATAATTTATTTGCTAGAATTATAAAGTTTTAAATACATACTTTAATAGATTTTAACATAGTTAATACATAATGTGGTAGTCCAAACACTAAAATTAAAATAAAAAAAACAACAAATTAAAACTAGTTAAACTTTCTTACTAGTTATTTGTTTTCACTTTTTTATAGGTCTTTCATTTGGTAGTTTGTCTTTTCAATTTTAATGTTATTTTGGGCAACAAGCTTTGTGCTAATTTATTAGTGTTTCAAGGTTTATGTGTCATGTGTCATTGAACCCAGCTGTGATTGGATTTTATTACTTTTGAATATGATGTGAATTTTTAATAGTTTATTTAAATATGTTTGACATATAACATGACAGCAACTACCTACCAAATTCTGTCAAGTTTTTTTAAATCTTCTTGACAAGTTTCAAATTTCAAACAATTCTGAAGAAAATACTGATGAGGGTAGATTTTGTTTCAGGGATGTTAGATAAATAATAGACAATGTTATTGGTCCTAGATTTGTTTGATCTAGACTAGTTCGTAGTCAAAACCGATAAGGCGAGGGTTATCGATGATAGAACCACGCAAATAGGCATCATCGCGATAACACTTCACAAGCTGGTGTATCACGCGTGAAAGGAAGCATCGATTGTTTATGTTCAATAAGGCTATAAATAGCCAGAAAAGGTCAGGCGGGAAATCCGGGGGATGGGTACCCACCCCCATCATTAAGGGTAGGTTAGCAAAACTAGCGCAATGCGATTCTTACAATAAGCGTAGACAGCTGGATTACCTGTTAGCACGAGTCGTCTGAATCGGCTTTTTCGTGGTGATCCTAATAGAAGCGGTAGCACTGATACCCGTCATCAAATTTATAGACTACACGGGAGGTGCGCACATTTATCAAGTGGATAGACCTCGAAACTTTACCGATTAACGTGCATAACCCCGATTATCGTCATAGAAACATCGTAGTTTAATCAATAAACCATGTTGCTGCACAATTTAGCGCATATTTTCGCCAATAAAATACTCCGTCTCGGGATTCACGAACACCATTTTGTGAATGTTGCAAAAATCACCAAACTTGCACATAGAAACGCTAAATAAACAATATTACAATATAATAATTAGTTAAACCAAGAAATACTCACTTTTGCTTCAGGAAATGAACAAATTCTCACGTAAAGATTTTGATAACCGGAGATTCAATGCCTACTTTCCAGAGGATTCTTTCAGAGGCTTCTTTCAGAAGATCACTTCGCAGTGCGACAGAGGGCGTTCTAATTTCAAATTTTTTTAAAACATCGATATTCCTTTTTGTTTTCGGCCAATATTAAATCGACTAAAATGCAACAATGAATGTTAAATATAATTTTTTTTTAAATAATTATTATGTTATTTCATGATTATGTGGCAAGCTAAAAAGAACTAAAATATTTTCTCACTGAAGAAGAATTGAAAGAATCAAATTCAAGAAAAGAATCAAATTTGATAATTTTATTTTAATAATGTTATAGATGTGTACTATTAAAAACAACCTTAGATTGTCGGTGACTCAGAGTTAGCTGTAGCTGCAGTCTAAGGCACCGGCCCAACCCACTGATGTATGAGGAGGTCCCTTTAGTTATTACGTTTTTATTTTTCTATTTCATCCGCCGTGACATTACATATTCTGTGAAAATTTCAACCTACTATCTATTACGGTTCGAAATACATCTGCTATAAGTTAGGACAGACAGACAGCGAAGGTTTAGTAATAAGTAATAGACCCTTTGGGTACGGAACCCTAAAAATGGTCCACCTGAATCGACGTCAATTATCTATAACAGACGATTAATCGACTTAATGTCAATGGATACCACTGTCCCACCACTAAAACTAAATTTAATGTCAAAAGCAATTTCCGTTTCCTTGTGTCATTTCTTGGATACTAATGTATGTTGCTATAATACCAATTTTCACCAACAAAGTTGGAATGGTTGAAACAGGAGTACGCGGCAGAAAAAATGTAGAAAATAATAGAAACATCAAGTGACGCTTTCAATCTGAGAAACGTAGTGTGGAGTGTGTAAACGGAGTGTGGACTGGACAAAGCTTAAATGTAATTATTTTTATATCCGTAAACGCATCTTATTTACGTTATTCTTACATAAAATACGCAATATTATATTCCAAGAATTCAAAATACCGTAAAAATTACGTTAAATAAATACTAGACTGATATTTTAGAAATTTAATAGCTACAAAAATTTATATAATAATAATTTTCAAATGGCATAACTAAATAATATTAAAATATATTTTATTTATTGATAAAAGATTCATCATAATTATATTGATTGCAGTCCCTTAACTCCCTGATTCACTAAAACAAGCACTTAACGGGGCGCGTTACGTGCGTGTATAAGGTTACAGAATCTGGGCCTTGGGTGGTTTGTAGGTACCTGCAGATTTGCAGAAATATTAATTTAAGTTCTAGCCAGCTGAGCACTAGAAAGTGCTATGATATTTTCCTTCAATAGCAGTTCAATTTTTGTTGGGATTTGAACCCACACCCTCTGGTTTCGAAATCTAACGCATCGTAACAACTGATTCAACCTGTTTTCGAGATTATTAGTTGATTATTAATACAATGTCCAGTTTGAATTTTCCATGACTGTGAGCCTGAGCCACATCAAGCTAATAAACATCAATCAGTTCTTGGTTACGACCTCACATGTTGTGAAATAAGTTGTGACCAAAATGCTGGCGTGTTTCTGGCTCAACGCTTAAGCATTGCCATTCAACGTGGTAGTGCTGCCAGCATGCTGGGTACGCTGCCAATTGGTAGTGGGCTTGAGCATTTGGATTGTCTTTAGACCTTCAACGGTCTATGGGCAGTCTAACTATATTTGTAGTTTTAGTTTTAGGTTGTATTTTGTTTTTTTAATAAAGGCGCTTGCCCAGAAAGAAAAAAAAGTTGTGAATTTAAGCAGCATTGGACAATGTACTCTAAAACTTAGTTTTTAGAAAATGAAAGGGTACATAATTATATACAATAAAGAATATAAATGGAAGAAAAAAAATCAAAATAGTATATTAAGTATTGGAAGGAAATTGCGATTATTAGAACAAGTCATGGTAACACTCTTTATTGAAATTTCTTTTTTAATTTGCCGCCATATTGAATTTGAAGGCGGGCGGCGTCTGGTGGTTAGACAGCGTAATTTTATTATAATTATAGTAAACGTGTTCATTTAGAGTTGTTTTACAATAAAAGGACACAATAATGTCTGGTGGAAGCAGCAGTAACCGAAATGAGTGCAGGATATACGTTGGGAATTTGCCACCAGATATCAGGACAAAGGACATCCAAGACCTATTTTACAAATTCGGCAAAGTCACATTTGTTGATCTGAAGAACAGAAAAGGACCGCCCTTTGCATTCGTGGAGTTTGAGGACCCCAGGTGAGACAAAACACAATTTTAAAGATAGTCAGGCGGGTAAATAGCGTGGCTCTTTGATTGGCTCGCATAATGTACTTAATTACCTATCTCTATGCCTACCTACATTGTGTATTTATTTCTCGACAACAACAGGTTACATTGTATCTTTAACCCCCGATGCAAAAAGCCGGATTTTAAAAGTTTAACGTGTGTATATTTATCTGTTTGTGGTATTGTAGCTCCCAAACGGATCAACCGACTGTGATTAGTTATGTTTGAAAGGTGGCTTGATCGAGAGTGTTCTTTTGTTGTGAATCATGAAAATCTATTCAGCCGTTTGAATATTATCAGCTCTTAGGTTTTTAGACATTTTCAATTAATACTTGTTGCTAGGAATGTATGCTTGCAGCTGGTAGCTGATATACAGCAGGGCTGCATTCAGGGGATCGATGACCAGTTTTGATATACAGCAGGGCTGCATTTAGGGTACCGATGACCAGTTTTTTTTTTTTAAATATATAATAGGCTTGCGCTAGACCGCCAACTCGCCTGTTGTTTTATCGTTGTTTTTCGCACTCACCATAATGTACGGAACGACCAAGTTGTTTCATAACCTCATAATTTAGTATTGTTGCTGCTTTTACAGATTATCGCTTAAACCTGGAAAACAATGTATTATTATTGCATTATAATTATATAGATATGTTTTTGCCAAGCCTTGCATATTTTAAAAACAACTAGCAACGCACCCCGGCTTCGCACGGGTGTAAATCTATTTTTTTTACACCTTGGGTTACATTATTGGAGTTTTAGTAAGGATCCCTATTTTTTTTTTAAATTTATTATAGCCTATGTCACCCGGGGATAATGTAGCTTCCCAACCGTGAAAGAATTTTTCAAATAGGTTCAGTAGTTTCGAAGCCTATTCAATGCAAACAAACAAACAAGCAATCAAATCTTTCCTCTTTATAATATTACTAGCGGTCCGCCCTAGCTTCGCACGGGTATAGATTATAGCCTATGTCACCCGGGGATAATGTAGCTTCCCGTCAGTGCAAGAATTTTTCAAATCGGTTCAGTAGTTTCGGAGCCTATTCAATGCAAACAAACAATCAAATCTTTCCTCTTTATAATATTAGTATAGACTAGCGGTCCGCCCCAGCTTCGCACGGGTATAGATTATATATAGCCTATGTCACCCGGGGATAGTGTAGCTTCCCGTCAGTGCAAGAATTTTTCAAATCGGTTCAGTAGTTTCGGAGCCTATTCAATGCAAACAAACAAACAAACAATCAAATCTTTCCTCTTTATAATATTAGTATAGATTAGTATTAGTATAGTATAGATAATAAACTTGGTATTATAAATGTCAACACAACAAGAGTGTCAAAACTTTCCATACAAAAATTGACATAAATGTCAGTGATTTTTAACCATTGATTTCAACAGAAAGCTAGGAACGGCCGAGTAGTCACCTTAAAAAAAGTCCACGTTTGTCCACCAAGTTGCCTGTTGGTAAGCGACGATGTGGCCGAAGATGAAGCACATATACCCATAAAAAGATCTTAGAAGATATATATTCACTCTAGCTTTGAAAAGGCCCCGATTATATCTCAGGAAACAAGGAAGCCGGCAGGTTGTTCCAATCCTTAGCCGTACTGATTAGAAACGTAGAATCAAAACGTTTGGTACATATCTAAGGAAAATCCACAATGTATGGGTGTTAGTGGGTCGATTTCCTACTTGTTGGTTTTTCAGACTGATGCTATGAACAACTAACAGATGATTTTTTTTTTTCGCTCTTTCACTGTTGGTTTTTGTAAAAAGAATTCATAATGATGAGTACAATGCCCTCCTTTCGGCTTATAAAAATAAAATAAAATAAATAAAAATAGCCTTTATTCTCTGATATTAACCTCTACAGTACTACTGGTTTCTTTTATCTATACTAATATAAAGAGGAAAGATTTGATTGTTTGTTTGTTTGCATTGAATAGGCTCCGAAACTACTGAACCGATTTGAAAACTTCTTTCACTGACGGGAAGCTACACTATCGCCGGGTGACATAGGCTATAATCTATATCCGTGCGAAGCTGGGGCGGACCGCTAGTACTTAATAACATTATACATTTTTTAATACTTAATTCTACACAGTCTGTATCACCAGCACCATTTTCACTATCAGGTTGTCCTCCCTGGACATAGGCCTCCTCTAGAAATCACCACTCTTTTCTATCCCTTGCTCTTCTGCTGCACGCTTCGTTCTTTTCAGCATAGTACAATCTATATGCGTAACCCTGTAGTTGCATTATTGAGTGCTTACTTTGTAAAGTAATACCCATTACAAAAACACATTATTTTGGTTACATTATCAAGTGAAACATCATCCTGCTGATAAGGGGTATTATTGTGCTTCTTCTGATAACAAGTTATGCGATGTATGACAAAATGTTTAACACTGATAAGAGATAGGTAAATCATGAAAAGATGAGCATAAAAGTTTTTTTAAAAACTTTTACTGTGGAACTAACGCTGAAATCTTCAAAAAATATCAACTGTTCTATACATTTTGTCGAGTGTAAAATGACAGATCTCTATAAAACAGCTAATATTTTGTTTTAAACTTATCACGGTTGTTCACTAGTTATATGATTATTAATATCAGGAGCTCATTCCACAACCTTACCACGGTAAATATCCCGTAAATAATCATATAACTTTAGCTAATATATTTTAACAATTTCAGGGTTGGTCCCATACTAAAAGTTGTTCATTATGATAGGTATTATGATCTACTTTCAGCTTAGTACACCCTTTCCGCGTAACCAAGTATCATCATCATCATCAGCCTATTAGATGTTCCTCCTTCGTTCGTTAGGTAAACTAAACAAAAAAAACTAAATTACCCTACCAATTTGCACCATATTTAGTTTAGTTGTGGGTAAAATTGTCGACCTCAAATTGTAAATCAGTACATTTCTTGTCATTATAATGAAGAAATATGTCTTTTGCATTTTGTTGCTGTGAAATCCATGCAAATAGCAGTAAATGTACATAATTAACCTTCAGAATAATAATGAACACTTCAATGTACGTAATTAACATTGTTGTTAGGTTGAAGAATCTAGCTATAGTCGTGGAATGACACATTCATATTGTATGGATAATAGTAGGCCGAGTGGGTAGCCCTGGGGCCTTACGGACAACAGCTATTGCGGCACCTAATCCGCTCAGTTGGAAAATCACGCGAACGTGAACCTTATCGCGCCCAGATACGGTTTGCGGGCGCGTGATTTTGCAACTGAGGTGCCGCAACAGCTGTTGTCCGTAAGGCCCCTGATGTCAGTTTTTGAGCTGCCTGATGGCCTCCTACATAGCTTTTTGCTTGTATTTATGTAATGTTTACCAATATAGCCATATTACCAATATACCAGTATATTTTTCAATAGACCTGTATCCTGTTTTTGTCTATATACAGGGCTACGCATATAGACTGTACTAAGCCGAAAAGAGGTCATTGTACTCATCATTATGAACAACTTTACTATAACACCAATTTGGACCAACTCTGAAATCACGAAAAAAAAATAGCTTATTATTTTAGGATTTAGGCTATCTACTTGTAGGTCTTGTTTAGAATCTGGGTATGTACTGTCATATTGTTAGGTTATAGAGGTGGTTTTTCGAGAACGATATAATCCGATATTTATGATGAGACGCTTCTAGCTAACAGACCTCACCCTACAACTCAACTGCTAAGATAAATATCTTCATCATCATCATCATCCACAGCCTTCCTTATCCCACTGCTGGGTATAGGCCTCTCTCTTGTTATGCCATCAGCCTCGGTCCTGTGCTAATCGAATCCAGGTTCGACCCGTGATAGTAATAATATCGTCGACCCATCTTGCAGCTGGACGACCGACGCTCCGCTTACCTTGCCTCGGCCATAAATATCTTAGCTAAAATAAATAACATAGTGGTGTCAGAATGGCGGGTAGGAGAAATTTTTTACATGGACAGGTGACTCGGATGTTAATCGCCTACATGACAAACGTACCTTAACAGTAATTTTATCTATTCTGTCCTGTAACAATAGATTTTAATTTGTTTGCATAAAAACTTGTTGGATCAGGTGGATTGCACAATAATACACACATTGAATAAACAGTACTACCACTGATGAAATCGAAATAATCTACAACACAAGTATTCAATAAGAAGACATTGAGTATAGTGGTAGTGACTGTGAATCTAAATTGTGAAACAATCATGAGTTCCAAGTCTAAGCCTAACGTTAAAACCATCATAAGTTTCAAGTCTAAGCAAAGTGATAAAGCAGCTACAAGTTCCAAGTCAAATGATAACATGGCCACAAATTCCGAGTTAAAACAAATTGATAAAACGAACACAAATTCCAATCCTAAAAAAAAAGATAGAATTGTCATCAGTTTCAAGTCAAAATCCAATGATCAAACAATCCCAAGCTCCAACCCTAAAGACAAAGATCAAAAGACCACTTCAAAGTACAACGATAACATGGACACAAATTCGAAGTCTAACCCCAATGATAGAATAACCACCAGTTTCAAGTCTAAATACAATGATAACATGGACAGAAGCTTGAAGTCTAACCACAGTGATAGAATAACCACTAATTTCAAGTCAAAGTACAATGATAACGTGAACAGAAGTTCAAAGTCTAACCACAATGATAGAATAACCACCAGTTCTAATAGGGGTTGTAAGTGTGGTTTGTTGTCCAGAGACGCCGATGACGCGGTGCGTGCGCGAGACGGATATGACTACGACGGGTACAGGCTCCGAGTGGAGTTCCCGCGGGGTGGCGGCAGCGGCGGAGGGCGCGGCCGCGGTGGAGGTGGTGAGAGGTTTGGAGCCCGAGCGCCCGCGCGCGGTCCGCCCGCCAGGCGCTCTGAGTACAGGGTGCTTGTCACTGGGCTACCACCTTCTGGCTCCTGGCAGGTAAATAATCACTTTTAATTTGTCGCTGCTTGGATGATATAGTATGGCTGAATTTGCCTTAGCATACATTATTATATACTTCCCCTTATGTTTTGATTTTTTATATCTTCTGCTGTGTTCTCCATATTGTTTTTTTTTTTTATTACATAATATTTACTTATTTTTCATTATTGTGTTCCAAACCAGCCTTGCCAGATATCTTTATTAAATTTATAAATTATGTATAGTAATTTTTCCTTTATTTTCTCAAAAGCCATTGTCCTAAAATCAACATTTACACAGTGCTGAATAACACTGAATACGCAATTGTATAAACATATTTAAAACCATCCAAAACTTGTTGTTATGAAGTAATAAAATCGGTCAAATGCGAGTCGGGCTCGCGCACTGAGGGATCTGTACCACCACAAAGTTAAATAACGAAATTACCAGTTATAACTTGGTAATGAACAGAATCTTGTCACCGACTCGCACTTGGCCATTATTTATTATTTATTGTTATACTTTAGAGTGTGTACTATAATCGTGCCAAGTTTGACGCTTGTACGTATTACCGTTTTTACATTAGAGTTAATACAAAAATACGTTTGTTGTATGAGGACCCTTTCGTTTTTACTTTTTTATTATTTCTTAGTTAATCCGTCGTAACATTACATATTCTGTGAAATTTTCAACTGGCTATCTATTACGGTTCGAAAGATACAGCCATTTAAACGTAGGACGGACAGACAGACAGACAATTGAGGCTTAGTAATAGGTTTAACGTTTTTACCCTTTGGGTACAGAACCCTAAAAAGAAGGGAGAGGGCTCTTAACCAGTGTTATGTCTCGACAGGATCTAAAAGACCACATGCGCGAGGCGGGCGACGTTTGCTTCGCGGATACTTTCAAGGATGGCACGGGGGTGGTAGAGTTCCTGCGACACGAAGACATGAAGTACGCCGTCAAGAGACTGGATGACTCCCGCTTCCGAAGCCACGAGGTGAGCACTGACAAAAACTATATCTTGGACCCGGGTATGTCCTAAAACTACGACCAGAAACACCGGAGGATGGGCAGCAGCGTCCTATTAGTACACGGTGAACGTCCTGCTATCCCTAAGCCGCCTGCCAAGCGTGGGGATTATGGTAACACCCCTTTCAGAGAGGGAGGCCTTTGTCCAGCAGTGGACGTTTAATGGCTGCTGATGATGACGATGATGAAGAGTTTATATGTCTTGAACTTGAGTAGCGTTGCATCAAATTACGCTGTTATGGCAAACAGCAACAAATTCATATTTTGGTTATAAATAGTTAAGTATACAAGTAAGTTAAATGTAATTTTGGAAATATTACTGGTGAAAATTTTCTCAATAGAATAATTCGTTGAAAACAAGCTTTCGAAAACACGTTTTAAGTTTTTTCTCCGCGTCTGGAAGTTTTTAACAATTTATTTATTCATATTCTAATGGTCAATTCTATAATGGAATTTAATGTAAATTCGTTTTATTTAAAATTAAAATAGTTCTTCAGTAATTTGAAGTTTTTAGCATATATGTCGCTTTCGTAATTTAGTTCTGAGGCGGGTGCCGATTCGTGCGTATGTCTTCCTGCAGGCGTAGAAAGCATATTTTTGTCACTGTTTCGCGCAGAGGTAAAACTTGAATTTGAGCTGACGACATATCGACTCTTAATATACAGATCTCATAATTATGAAGGGAACCGTAAAGGTACATTTTACAACAGCTATACTATTCGAAAAATATGAGAAACACCTCAATAATTGAAGTAACGAAACGCACAACTGTGTGTAAGCGCCATGATTTCGCTCCACTAAATTCGACTTTAATAATATATCATCATCATCATCATCAGCCAGAAGACGTCCACTGCTGAACATAGGCCTCCCCCTTTAACCTCCACACTGAACGACAGCCTGCCTTTTGCATCCACTGGATGCCAGCGACTCTCACTATGTCGTCGGTCCATCTAGTGGGAGGCCTACCTACGCTGCGTCTTCCGGTTCGTGGTCTCCACTCAAGAACCTTTCTTCCCCATCGGTTATCGGTTCTTCGAGCGATGTGGCCTGCCCATTGCCACTTCAACTTGCAAATTCCAACAGCTATATCGGTGACTCTGGTTCTTTGGCGAATATCCACGTTTCGGATTTTATCGCGCAAAGAAACTCCGAGCATAGCTCTCTCCATTGCCCGCTGAGTGACTGAGTTTTTCCAAAAGGCCAACAGTTAAGGACCACGTCTCAGTACCATATGTCATCACTGGCAACACACACTGGTCAAAAACCCTCGTCATGAGGCACTGTGGTATCTTGGACGAGAAGATGTCACGCAATTTCCCTATATAATTTAATATTATATAATAAGCCTATAGCAACAAGCATTGCTTAAAAGTGGGAAAACCTCGCCTTGAATGTCAAATATTCATACACCTAACGTTGTTCTGGCAGACACGGAGAGCCAGTTATTATTTAAGGCTGGGCGATTTTACCATTGTTAACCGCATCGTCTTTACAATCAGGCCAATCAAATGTATACTCGCCTAGCCTGTTAACCAGGACAAAAAGTTGAAAAGATCATTTGGGGCAAGTGCCTTTGTTTATGAACCCCCTGACCCGGGGCTGCTTACTCAAAATGGACCGGTACTCACCGGGATGCTTTTCCGGTTCGTGAAATCACCGTTTCGCTTCGTAAAGAAATCCAATGACACCTCACTCGTCAAAATTGAGCCATTAAGGCTACAGGAGGTACTGCAGGAAACATACTTACATACAACCAATAAGACTTCCCTATTTCTTGGACAGTCGGTTAAAATTCCACAAGGCTAAAGGTCGCAAGGTTTCGCTAGACTTGAAAAGCGTGAGGTCGCGGGTTCAAACCCCGGGCCTGTACCAATGAGCTTTTTGGAGCTTATGTCCGGATTTTCATACCACTGGCTTTTCGGTGAAGGAAAACATCATGAGGAAACCTGCAAACGTACGGAGAAGGAATTCAATGGCGTATGTGAGTCCACCAACCCGCACTGGGCCAGCGTGATGGATATGTCCCAATCACCCTTTCGGGGGTAAACTAAAAGTCCAGCAGTGGACTGTTAAAAGGCTGATTATGATGCTTTTTGAAGAGGTCTAAAAGGCCGCGCGCCATTTGTAAAATATTTTACTGGCTAGCCATTACATACTAAATTGTTGTTTCAGGGTGAAGTGTCGTACATCCGCGTGAAGGAAGATTACGGCGGCAGTGGGGGCGGAGGCGCCGGCGGCGGCTCGGACAGATACGGTGGCGGAGACCGCGACAGGTTATTATATTTTTTTTACCTGGATTGACACTGGCTACTTTTTACAACGACCGGTATGACTCAGTGATAGCACGTCGGCTTCATGAACTAGAGAAATTTAAAAAAACGTTTTTTTTTTCAACACTAATCGTACCCTCGTTTTTTTTGTTAATTTTTTCATGACCTTGGATACAAAGTCCTTTAGTCGTAATATTAAACAAGTTTACATAGTATTAGTAGCGTCAAACAAGTCTGAGTTAAGCAAAAACTCATGCCCCAGTAAAGTGGTGGAGACCTTACAAGGGGCCTCTATGGAGTTTTGGAAACAACACGGAAAGACATGTTCTCGAGCACTTAATAAATAATTATTCACCATTTAGTACACATTAACACTCGAAAATACACAAGTTTAGGAAAATTATCCAACGAACCGACATGTTTTTTCTATATTGGCGCCAAAAATCCGTTTTTTTTTTATTGGTCTGGCTACAGAGGTCTTTGGACCATGTCTTTATTTTGAATCACGGCACTTTATATTTCCGTAAATAATCATATAACTTTTAATAACTCTGTTTTAAACTATCACGGTTGTTCATTAAACTTAAAAGAAAAAAGAGGGAAATAAGGAGAAAGAAGAAAAAAAGAGAAAAAGAAAAAAGAAAGAGGGTAGATTGTTATGTCTGCACCTAACTTTTTAACCGTTCAACCAACCAACCGCATTCTTCAGTCTTCCCGTGAACATGGTGCATGTAACTGCGCCGAAATATCAGGAGCTTATTCCACAACCTTAACACGGTAAATATCCCGTAAATAATCATATAACTTTAGTGAACAACCGTGATAGTTTAAAACAGTGTTTTATCCGACGGCAGTTGCGCCCGTGTGATGAAATGTCAACGCGCCGACATATTATGTATGTATATCAGTCTCTGGCAGCTATATCACAAGCGTTGCTTGGTTTGGCGTCAGATGACCGTGTGTGCAGAAATGTCCAGATATATTTATTTGTATGTATAATGTTGGCAGGTCCCGGTCGTACTCCCCGCGGAGGCGTGGCTCCCCGACCTACAGCCCGGTGCGGCGCTCGTACTCACGCGAGCGCGACCGCAGCCGCGACCGCGATCACACCTACTGAACAATGTAAGTAACACTTATACTCTGAACATTCTAACCATCGTTTTTTTTTTAAATTAAATTTTATTAATTTTCAGCATGGGCGTAATCGTCCATGCCTTCATTTGCTCACTAGCCCCGCGGTTTCACTCGCGTAGTAATGAAAAATGGTGATGGTGATGATGAAAAGTAGCCTATGTCACTCGCTGGCTCTTGAACTATACCCATGCAAAAAATCTGGTCGAACCATTGTTCTGTTGCAGCGTGAAAGAGGAACAAACATCCATACATCTATACATACAAACTTTCGCGTTTATAATATTAGTAGGATTTATAATTAAATACCCCTTTTTTTCTCTCTCTCTCTCTCTCTCTCTCACTCTCCCAAGTCCCAATAAACATTTAAAACTAAAAAGTCATTTTATATCACTACGGTTCAGTTCATATTCTTAGCAGAGATGTTAACAGGGGTGTTGACACAGCAAATAAACCGGCCAAGTGAGAGTCGTTTATTACACCCGAACTCTCACTTTGACATAACGTGACATTTCTTTGTTTACACTTTTGTTAAGAATTTATGATTGTGACCATAGTCCATCGTCCCTAACTGTGACTTGCAACCCCTATATGAAGATATAGGGGTCGCAACCTTCACAACCTCTCGAGCGATATTGCTCAAATTCAATGGACTTCTTGCCAACAAAATTTACAAATTTTTTAACAAGCTCTATACTCTATAGTTTCCATAGACATACCTTTGCATTGTTGGTCAATTGCCTAGTGATGTTTCCCTTTAGGTCGTGTGGTTGTTTTGTCAGTTTACTTACCAATGAGAAATCTGTTTGGCAGTTAATTTTTTTTCCATATGTACAGTACGAACTCTCCATAACAACTGGATAGATTCACTACTGGACAATATATGCATGTGTCCACAATTTTTTTAATTACTTACCTCATAAAAATGCTTATCATAAATAAATCCTATCAACGAAAACAAAATTAAAATTTGTTGATAAATAAAAATGTTATAAGTATTTTAACTTCATGCTAGACAGAGAGCGCACCATAGCACGTAATGACGTCAAGCCGTGCGCGTTTACAAACAGATCATCTCGAGTGTAAATCTTTCCTCACAACTTGAAAACTATTGGCACAAACTAAATTAATCTTAAATACCGCTAAAGCCTTATTAATAAACGCGTAATAGCCTTTGTTTTAGTTAAACAATGTATTGTCTTTTTCGCTCTTTCAAATATTGAACCCGGGTATGTCCTAAAACTGCGACCAGAACCACCGGAAGGGCTGCAGCGTCCTATTAGTACACGGTGAACGAACTGCGATCCCCAAGCTGCCTGTCAAACGTGAGAATTATGGCAACACCCCTCTCTAAGAGGCCTTTGTTCAGCAGTGGACTTTTACTGGCTGACGTCTGTGTAAAATATTGAACTCTATTGATAATGACAAAAGATGCAGTAATTACTCTAAGAATCGCGTTTATTAATAAGGGTGTTAATTATGTTTAAATAATAATTGAGATTTCTCCCAAAAAGATGCATGTAACCAAATTTTTGTCCAAGCCCATGTAGCATAATATGAAGCGGCGGAAACGATACAAAATTGATGCATATGGACTGGTTTGGAAACACATTTTTAATTGTTATAAACATCATAAACACTTGAAATGAATCTTCTAGAAAAGACCAAACACACAACACTTTCTATTCAACACTTGACATTAGAGGCCACTGTCTAAGAAGAACTCCAAAACAAGGTCGTCTGGTCAGCATATGCTGAAGTGGATGACAATTTAAATACAAGCTTACATGGAAAAGGTGCACTAAGCCAAAAAGCAGTCATTGTAATAATGGGACTAACCAAGTCCAAGAAAAGCATCATATAATAAGCATAGAAATAAAAAAGTTGCTGTTCTATATTACACTAGCTATTGACCTCAGAGCAAATAAAAATACAAAGGCACTACGGCGCACTGCCAAAGTGACGCCAAAATCGCACTACGTGAATTCCCAATAAATACACGACTCACGCACACATACGCATTCAACACTACGTGAATTTCTCGTCAGAAAATTGCTTCGACTACCGCACACATGTTTCAAAAGTGGCTTCACTTTTCGTGTTCGCCGTAGTGACTCTGTACTTTTTGCTCTGAGATATAAACATTCAACCCACTTTTGCCACTATACGCAAAAAATTATGGTAACATATTATTGCGATTGTACAAGCAATTCATAATTTATTCAATGAGCTCCTGGGGCATTTATTCATTACGTGAGATGTTTGGGGGGAGGGGGGGGTAGAGCCGAATCTCACGTGAGAGGGTGGGTCTCTAAAAATATCACGTAAATTTTATTCCGCAAGAAAGAGTGTACAATTTCTGGAAGCTGGGTTAAATGAAGTAAAACATGTTTCTCTACTAAAATATGGCTAAATCCTACACAACGAATTACAGATTAACGTATTTACACTTAAAAAACACATTGAGAAAAATCTCATGTGAGATTAAGGGGAGGGGGTCAAGCCAAATCTCACCAAGGGGGAGGGGAGTCGGAAAATCTCCAAAATCACCTCACGTAATTGATGGACACCCCCTTTCCGCTTAGTTCACCTTGTCCGTGTAAAGCTTTGGTCTTTTGATCGGAACAACTCTTACAAAGTTGTAGAAACACTGGAAAATATATTTAATCACTACTTCTACACCGCTGGCGTCAAGGACCTAGCATCACAGGACTGGAGAATTCCAATAAAGGTATTTTCTAGAATAGATCGAGCTAACAGCTTATCAGTCCGTCGAGTTTCAGCTGTGCCGACAGCTACTGACCAATCAAATAATTCAGCAGTTCATTGATTTTCTTAAGGCGTATCCAGACATCGCGAGGTGTGCTCCGCGAATTGTTTTCCACGAATGCCTCAGTGCGAGCTTTCCATAATCCACCAAAATCAGGTCTCGATATAGGAATAAATTTATTGAACAAAGTCTAATCTAGTAATTCATAGTTCTGTTCTGGCCCTACATCTATGGTCGTAAAAATATTCTATAAACTACCAAACAAGCCTTATCAATAGTTTCAATATATATTCTGGAAAATGTGTAAATTAAAAAAAAAAACGCACAGATTATTTTAAAATGCATCTGATTAATCGCGCAAAATTAGGCCGCAATTTAGACATAAATTAGTCGAACCAAAGTCCAACCTAGAAATACACAAAGCTCTGGCCCTAAAACATGGCCGTTAAAATATTTAGTAAATTGCCAAATGAATTAAAAGATATCGAAAAAGAAGTAACTTTTATAAACAATTTAAAAGGTATTTTAGAATGCAAATGTTATTACAACTTCGAAGAATTTTTCAATGATAATTTGAACGATGTACTAATATACCGTACGGTTCTTTCCGTGGCCATATTATGTACTACAAACATGTTATTTAAGATCTGCATGCATAGATATGTCGCAGAAAACATATTGAGTATTGACACGTGCTTTGCGTGTGGGCAATTTTTTGGGTTGAGTGCGCAACTGTCGCTAAACAAAATCCCTTCGTGAAATTTTACAAATTTAAAAATAACATTATTATAAGACTCCACGTTGAAGCCATTTCGCTTACTGAATGAGCACGAGCGAGGCAAGCACCATGCGTGGTTGTCCCGAGCATGTGCTGGCCGAAAATCATATCGAAATGATGGTGCATGCCTCACCCCGTGGCATTCATGACAATTCACGACACATGCCTCGCGATGTCTGAATGTACCTTCAGATTAATCTCTCGTATTCGAGTCATGGACGGTTGCTTTTGGAAATATTGCCTTTATTCGAATCTAATAACAGTCGCAATCGATTTCAGCGACAAATAATTCGAATTCAGCAATCGATTATTTTGATTTATATTCGATTATAGCTATATGTGATCGCAATCGTCCACGGTTCGTTCCGTGTGAGCGTGCTTTCCATCAGGCTCGTTTGTCAGTTGTACTGTACGGTTGGTTTGATCGACAGCGCGCCGCCGCGGCCCGGGGGGACTGCTGACGCTCCTGCGACGCATCACTAGATATAAGAACTTGCTGTAAAACAACACACGTTTCTTTCTTTCTGTACCTATTCTATAAACATACGTCTGAGTTGGGATCGCCTTCTAAAATCATGGTTTGAATACTTTTACCTGTTTAAATCGAATATTTGATTCAAATCGAACAATTTTACCATGACGAATGACTATTTACATGTTAAAATCGAACATTTAGCTTCAAATCGAACAATTTACTATGACGAATGGAAATCTATTCGAATGAAAGTAGCCTCTTGAATAAAGTTTCATTTAATTGATCTCCGAAATGTCACAAAATGTTTAAATAGAAGAAATAATTCAAATTGTTTGCTTTTGGCTGCTTTTGAAAGAGGTCCCGTCTCAGATGATCCGACTGCGGTCGCTTGCGTCGGCGACCGACGACCGGACCGGCGATCGATTAGAGACCGGCGACCGATCGCCTACGGAAGCGACTCAGAACTTGTGTATTATTCATGTATTTAGTATAATAATATTAATCCTATTATGACAATATAATTAAAAAAGTTTTCTTTTGTTTCATCCACTGTGGATTGGGCTCGTTGGATGTGCTTGGCTGGAGGTGTGGTTGGCGTAGGATCGGATCGGATCGGAGTAGGATGGGATCGGATCGGATCGCGTAGGATCGGATCGGATCGGGAGGCACTCGCCGCATCGCTCGGCCGTATCGTACACAAGGATCTCGGAGGATCGGACGGATGGATTGCGCCTAACGCAAACACATTTATAAACTTTCTCGGACCATTTTTGGATTTTGGATTCATTTCTCGGACCGCATGGATATTGGATACCGTCACGGATCTTTGGGTATGATTTTGAAACTATTGCAAGTTAACTTATTGTTGAGTGCACGCTCGATGCGACAGTAATGTTTGTTTTACGGCAATAACACTATGATTTGCTTCTCGATGTTTGCCGAGGTAGAGTAGGACTAGGCTTGCGCCAGTCGGTAACCTAACATCTCTACCTACAACTCTGACAATAGCATGCTTCCCAGTATACCTCTGCTTTGTCTTTACACCTCAAGTTTGTAAACAAAAATGGCGGACTGCTCTGACAGCCAATGAGAGCTAATGGTGATGGAACTATAACACAATAGTACAAAATACTGCATTGTGATTGGTTGTCGGTCCGCCATGATTGTTTACAATCTTGGATTGAAAGGAAAAGCAAACTATACAAGCTTAAATATCCCTGGCGAGAGAGATGGGCGCGAAAGGAGACGAATGCTTCCCACTAGGAACAAAGAGTTGTAAGAATAGCAATATTTAAAATGATTCCTGTTTAAATTTTATCATATTGATTGATGTTAGATACGGCTATTGTTTTTGGTCGATCGTTTGATGTCTGTATTATGTAATGTGTGACAATTTGTATTTACATGGATTTGCATTCCAAGACCAACGCAGTTTGATGAACTTAATAAATTCCTTATAAAAAAAAATGTGTCTTTTATTAATAACTAGCGGTCCGCCCCAGCTTCGTACGGGTATAGATTATAGCCTATGCCACCCGGGGATAGTGTAGCTTCCCGTCAGTGAAAGAATCTTTCAAATCGGTTCAGTAGTTTCGGAGCCTATTCAATGCAAACAAACAATCAAATCTTTCCTCTTTATAATATTAGTATAGACTACTAATATTATAGACTACTAGCTACTAGCTGACCTGACAGACGTTGTCCTGTCATAGAACTGTCAAATACGCAAAGTTAAAATTGTAAATTTTATTTTTTCACAAGTCATTAGTTCAATTCGCGCCTAGGATTGGCCCGCTCGAAAAAGAGTATGCTGAAAATTTCGTACCTTTCATCGGCTGTAGGAAAGGATGAGTAATCAAGTGGTTATATCGTTTAGTCCAAACAGATCATTGAACTACAAGGGTGTTGAAATGAATTGAATGTCATTAAAATGACATTGACAATGACATTAGCTTGAGAGGTGTTATGTCAAGCTAATGTCATTTTCATAAAATTTCATCTTTTCGCAGGCGTTAACGCTAACAGAAAGTGGGTCTTGTCTAAACCCCCTGGTAGGACATAATGGAATAAACGACTGCTAGAAGATGATCCCTTGGTATGGGTGTACTACGCGGATAATTAAAAGAACATAATTCTGAATTATCTATAAATTTATTCAGCAGGAACCTATCAACAGTAAATAACTTAACAAGTTAAAACATACTCAGTACTTCTTACACCTAAAATCTATACCAGTACGCTTAGTCCCAGATTTGATAGTTTTCGGAAACTTTTTTCGTTTACGTATTGTTCCATACGTTTTTGTAAAGCGCCTCTATCGGAAACGCTGAGGAACTAAAATCGCCGGTATAGATTGCTTCATTCTAATACGAATAAAGTTTTCGAATACTATCAAAACTTGTACTAAGGGTACAGCTCGAGCACTAAATCTTGAACCCTGAATGTATAGCGCAAGTGCCGAACGTCAGGTTTTCGTAGGTCACTTGTCGGAAGCCGGCGTCTTCGATCATAGTTTTGAACTTCTCCTAAAAAGATAGTCGCTCAGTTATATTATCTGCTATAACCTTCACTATGAGAACACTTAGACCAAAATAAAACGAATGGACGGGCCCAGAAGAAGCGCATTTCTGAAGATTACAAAATGAGTGCCGGCGCTCACTTCGTTTCAGTCTGTCTCTAGTCGTAGGAAGTGCGACACATGATTTTTGATACATGATAACGAAACATCTGACAAAATTATACCATCGTGTGCTTTTCCGAAGTGTAATAATACAACAAAGAACCGGAATCATTATTTGTAACAAATGTACTGCACATGGTGTTGAAGTATATGTCCGACGGTTTTGACTCGTTTTTACTGAGCAAGTTCAATGGTTATGGCCCGTCCATTTATTTTATTTTGGTCGTAGTGGGAAAAGGAGGCTTATGGCGGCTCCACATTAGTGCGATGAATTCTTTCCCTCCACATTCCCGGGATGCTCACAATCATTCGTGAAACCCGCCGCGAAATGGACGTAGAAGCTGCTGCTGCAATAACTTTGTTTGCTGTGGCAACATATCACTATTCATACGTCCAAAACAAAAAAAAAATATTAGAAAGCGTTGGAAAAAAAGATGGTGGATCCCGCGAAAACCGTCCACATTCACGTTCACGCCTGTTTACGGAGCTTCACGGCACTAATGTGGAGCCGCCATTACGACTACCTGTTTTAAGCTATTCTGTTTAGGTGATTGCGAAAAGTTGCGCGACTGCAAACCGTATCTCGGCGCGTTAGGTTCACGTTCGCGTGACTTTCCGCACTGCACACAGGGGCGGATCTAGGATTTCATTTGGGGGGGGGGGGGGGTTTATGACAAGGTTAGGAGGAACCAAATCAAAAAATTGAGTCGAATGTATGGAATTGCTAGGTGTTTTGGGGAGGGCATGGCTACCGTGTCCCCCCCCCCCCCCCCCAAACAACCCGAATCCCCCTGGATCCGCCAATGACTGCACACTACCTGGTTGGGAAATTGTCGGATGCTCTCGACGAGGTACTGGTACGGCCGCCACTGGCCAGCGAACAGCTGCCCCAGCACCGGGATCACTTGGAATGAATACTGGTCGTACACCCTGCAATGAGGAGGAAAGAGGTAAATATCAGATATCCAGGTATTACTAGAGGCATGACAAGAACAAATGGCCTGGCTGGAACAGATGGCCGATGGGGCCGAAAGGTTCTGGAATGGAGACCACGGACCGGTAAGCGCAGCGTTGGACGTCCACCCACTAGATGGACAGACGACCTAAAAGAGACCGCAGGGAAACGGATGCAGGCCGCTTCCAACCGGCACTTGGAGATCGATGGGGGAGGACTATGTCCAGCAGTGGACTTCCTATGGCTGAAATGATGATGATGAACAAGAACAAAACGGTTTATAACTACAGAGGTCAAGGGATATTTACAAATTTCCTTACCCTACCCTACCCTCGAACGCCGAGCGTTAAACATCTATCTTACTTCGTCACTCGTATTTAATTTAATTAATTGGTTTAAATCACATCTTCAGTGCAGTAATTGTGTTAATTCGGAGGAATAAACTACTATCCACATTTTGCAGTGATAATAATCTTTCAATAGTGCTTTTTAGTGATATTTACTTTCATCATCTAAAAATTAACAAAAAAGTGCAAATTATTGTTAATATCGTGTAAGCGACGCTTAGTGCATGGCGCTTACGCCCTTCCGGGCGTGAACTGAGATACGTCCGCTGCTAGTTGTACGCTGCGCATCGACGCGTTCCGTCAACTTCAAATCAATGCACGTTTGTTATTTACTACAGTCGCAGCAATGAATGCTCAAAAGTGCGCAGCGTGCCCTAATCAATTGAAAGGAGTGTATTTCTTGTTATGTTGCCGTTGTTCTGATAAATATCATTACACCTGTTTGAACTTCAGCAAGCAAGAATACAGTGTGTTCACGAAGGAGTTTAAGTTATCGTGGGTGTGTCCTTCATGCCGATGCAAGGAACCTAAGTGCGGAGATAACTCTAACACACCGATCCGTTCGGCATCCTCGATGCAAAAACCCGCATCGGTTGAAGCGACAGTACGTGCGTCGACCGAGCCGGCCGCTGTAACTTCTGACTCCGAGTGCGATAACGTTACTCTGCGCTCAAGACCTCGCAGCAACTGTAGCTGTTCTTGTATTTCAGCTGACAGCATCCGCGATATAATTAGGGAAGAGCTGGATAGGAAATTTAACAATCAGTTAACTGATATCCAGATACAATTAACTAGTTTCGAAGAGTCTATCGCAGCCTTCCATACACAAAACGATATACTTTGCCAGGACAGCGAGTCGCAGAAGGTTTTAATCACGGAACTACAAAAAGATAACGAGGGTTTGCGTGAGGCTACCAGTAACTTGACTCAACGCTTACACTTATTGGAACAGCTCTCGCGCACCAATAATATCCAGGTGCAGTGTGTTCCAGAGAACAAAACAGCTGCGCCCGCCGAGCTTCGCCCAGTACCGGCCCGCGTGAACAAACACTCGCACCAGACCCAGAAAAACTGTCACGTTAGTTCACCGCGTGACACCCACCCTGCACCTGATGCCGTTGTCTCGCTCGATACACGCGATACATCAGTAGCAAACAGATCCAACCAAACATTATTTTTATCCAAATCTGAACCTCCAACTGCAACGAATGATGGTAAAAATTGGACTGAAGTGCGACACAAGAAATCACGCCAGTCGTTATCGCTTCGCTGTGTCGGTGGGCCGACTGTGACGTCACTGAAAGCGGCCGAGTCTCTGAAACATTTCCACTTATGGAATATGCTGTCGGAATTGAATGAAATCAAGCAATACCTCGGTGAGATTTGTCCGGACAGAGCAGTCACAGTACTTCAACTCAGGACTACGAATAGCTATAACTCATATAAAATTGGTGTACCTGAGGACTGTTTTGAGAAGTGCTTTTCAATAAATATTTGGCCTGAAAACGCACGAGTCAAGAAATGGATCAATTACCGACAGCGCTCTCCTGCTTCGGACGGCCAAACATTTCTTCACGGAGTCGGCGTGCAGTGATGCGTGCGCCGCTGTACCTAAGCAGTCTTTTAACATTTTTTACCAAAATGTTCGCGGTTTGAAGACGAAGCTCCGCTCATGGTATGCCAGCATGCTACTCTCCGATCATTTGTTCGTGGCTGCTACTGAAACATTCCTCGACGGCTCGGTGGAGGACGCGGAGGTGGTGCCTGATGGCTGGACGCTGCTCCGCCGCGACCGCGCGACGCCCTGCGGCGGCGTGCTGCTCGCTGTGAGGCCGGGGATAGCCGCGCGCCGACGACCCGAACTCGAGTCCGACCTTGGAGAAGATCTGTGGGCTTCACTCACTTACCATGGTATCTCGTTTAACGTTTGCGTGGTATATATAAAGCCTAAGGCCGCTGATTCTGTATATATGGATGTTTTCAGCAACATTGAAACTTTCTCTTTAAGTAATTCAAATAGTAAATTTTTTATAATCGGCGACTTAAATATGAATAGCGCTTCAACCAACATTAAGCATTATTATTGTTATTTTTTGACGTTTTGTAATATAATTGATTATAATGACGTATTTAATTCACACGGTGGCATTCTTGACGTAGTGTTGGCGCAGGAGTGCAGTGATGAGGCGTCGCGGGCAGTGCGCGTGCAACGCGCCGCCGACGGGTTCGTCCCGCTCGACGCTCTTTACCACCCCGCGCTCGAGATAACGCTCGCTCTGCGACTGCATAGTAACAGCTCTGTTAAACTCCAGCCGAGTAACATTGCATCGACACGTGACTGGAATTTCAATAAAATTGATGTACCACTTTTTAACTCATTGCTGGCCGAGACCTCGTGGGCACCTGTACTAGAGTCCTGTGACATTTGCACTGCTACTGATGCTTTCTACAATATTATGTATTCGTTGTTCGATATGTCAGTGCCTAAAAAGAATAGGCAACTTGCTAGACGCAATAGGTACCCCGTATGGTTCGACGCAGACATTATAAAAGATGTTCGGCGCAAAGCTAGATTACATAGAGCCTGGCTGGATACAAAATGTAGCACGGCTTATAGGTTGTTCTCAGATTTTCGTTCTAATTTAAAGCACCGTATCTCTAAAGCCTACAAGTCTCATATGGGTCATATCGAAGAGAATCTACAGCTGAATCCACAACATTTCTGGAAACATGTACACAATCTTAGGTCCAAGGGTGGTTTCGAACCCTGTGTGTCGTATAAAGGTAAAATGTGCATTGGTACAGAAGCGGCTGAAGCGTTTGCTAGCTACTTCTCTAGTGTCTATTTGGATGATATACCTGAGTTAAGCGTCGATGCATGTTCTGAACAAGGGTATCTTGGTGGTTATGTTAGCATACCTGTGGTGTCCCCAACAGATGTTGAGCGCGGTCTCAATAAACTTAAATCAGGCATCTCACCAGGTCCGGATAATGTTCCTAGTTTCATCCTCAAGACTGGCAAGAAACATTTGGTGCATCCGCTTTGTCACATACTAAATCTTTCGCTTAAAAATGGAAAATACCCCACGCAGTGGAAATTATCCAGAGTGACCCCTATTCCTAAGAGCAGTAAAATAACTTTGGTGGAAGAATACCGGCCAATAGCAATTCTTTGCGCACCGGCGAAAGTATTTGAGTACATTCTGCACAAGGATATATATAGACAAGTAAGACACCAGATAGGTGAAGAGCAGCATGGTTTTAGGCCGGGCCGCTCTGTTAACACCAACCTGCTGTGTCTTGTCGACTATATTTCCGGTGCCATGGATAGGGGATCGCAAGTCGATGTCATTTATTTCGATTTTCAGAAGGCTTTCGACAAAATCGATAACGACATATTACTGCGCGAACTCTGTGACATTGGTTTCAGCCCCAGTTTGCTTAAATTTTTTGCTGACTTTCTGAAGGACCGGAGTCAATACGTAAAGCA
The DNA here is from genome assembly GCA_932305915.1 of Agriopis marginaria. Taxonomy (NCBI): domain Eukaryota; kingdom Metazoa; phylum Arthropoda; class Insecta; order Lepidoptera; family Geometridae; genus Agriopis; species Agriopis marginaria. The sequence goes on from OW029935.1 coordinate 2,377,240, forward strand.
TGGCACTCATACTTCTAGACCGTATCATACTAAATCCGGTGTGAGTCAGGGTTCCATCACCGGACCGCTACTCTTTCAAATTATGGTTCACAAGATAGCTAGAGTATTGTCGACTGCCAAATGCTTATTGTATGCTGACGATCTTAAGCTTTTTCTAGAGATAAAATCCCCCCGTGACTGTCTTAGTTTACAAAATGACATAAATCAAATATTTAATTGGAGCGTGACAAATAAAATGATATTTAATGTAAATAAATGCAATTGTATGACCTTTGACCGCAAAAAGAAACCAATCCACTTTGACTATTATTTAAATAATTTGCCTATTAACAGGGTATGCACTACCAAGGATTTGGGGGTAAACTTCGATCGTAGCTTGACGTTTCACGACCACATATCTGATCTTGCAAAGGAAGCTTACCGTCGTTTGGGCTTTGTTCTGCGTAATGCCCGGGACTTTGAAAACCCGCAAGTTATCAAAACCCTTTATAATTCCTTGGTAAGGAGCAAACTTGAGTCGGGTGCATGTGTCTGGAATCCTTATCACGTCACCTACACGCGAACACTCGAGAAGGTCCAAAAGGCTTTCTTGAGATCGCTCTACAAGAAGGTTTATGGATACTATCCATACATGTACCCGACCAAGTTCTTGCTCGGCCAGCTTGGGTATAACTCACTAGAGGTGAGGAGATTAACCGACCAGCTCACTGTCTGCTCTAAGGTGCTCAGAGGGGCAGTCGATTCTATAGACCTGCATAACCTCCTATTAGAGTTGTTTGTGCCGGACGAACCCGGAGTCCCGGCAAACAGGCGCGGTCAGCGGCATGACTTATTTTACATTAACAGCGGTCGCACGGTGGCGCGCTCTATGTCGCCTTTAATTCGCGCCCGTCGCCACCTCAATGCACTCCTCACCGCCAACACTGAACTTGACATTGTATTTGACAACTGGAAGACCCTTATTGCATCTTTCCAAACATATTCTGAAAGTTTAATTGACCAGTGGGATAGATGCAATAAGACTAACTCTGACTTTGATGATTATTTGGACTTTTAGTGTGTTTTTGTTTTTCTGACATTTTGTAATTTGTAATTTGTTGACTGGAATTATTCTTAACTGTTATTGACATTTGTAAAATTATTGACATTTGTATTTTAATCTTTATTATGTATGAGTTTGTTTTTCTTTTTTGTAATTAATTTAATTCCTTTCTTAATTTTATTGATATGCATAATTATTATTTTGTTAGAATTGTGAGATACTAATGTAATTGGCTTGACCGTGTTTAATCTCAATAAATACAATTTAATTTTAATTTAATTTAATTTAATTTACCTAATTCAGTTTAAATGTAGCGTCCGCGTCGACGTTTGCAATCGAATTGAGTTAGGAAGTTGAGATTCAGCAGTGCAAGTACCGTTCTTTATCGATCGTCAAATTCGTTAAAATGCCACAGAATCGATCATAGCTAGTATTGATCAAATGGCATTTTATCGAATTTGACGACCACAACTGTCAAATTTGACCATCGATAAAGAACGGTACTTGCACTGCAGAGTAGTGTAATTCATCATCATAATCAGCCAGAAGACGCCCACTGCTGAAAATAGGCCTCCCCTTTAACGTCCACACTGAACGACAGCCTGCCTTTTGCATCCACGACTCTTACAATGTCGTCAGTCCATCTAGTGGGAGGCCTACCTACGCTGCGTCTTCCAGTTCGTGGTCTCCACTCCAGAACCTTTCTTCCCCATCGGTTATCGGTTCTTCGAGCGATGTGGCCTGCCCATTGCCACTTCAACTTGCAAATTTTAATAGCTATGTCGGTGACTCTGGTTCTTTGGCGAATATCTACGTGTCGGAATTTATCGTGCAAAGAAACTCCGAGCATAGCTCTCTCCATTGCCCGCTGAGTGATTCTGAGTTTTTCCAAAAGGCCAACAATAAAGGACCACGTCTCAGTACCATATGTCATCACTGGCAACACACACTGGTCAAAGACCCTCGTCTTGAGGCACTAGTATCTTGGACGAGAAGATGTCAGGTAATTTCCCGAACGCTGCCCATCTGAGTTGGATTCTTCGGGCGACCTCTGCCTAAGTTGGACTTACCTAACTGAACAATCTGTCCAAGTTTTAACAGCTATGTCGGTGACTCTGGTTCTTTGGCGAATATGTAGTGTAATTAGAAGCATCTAATGCCTTCTTTTCCTAAATTCTAAATGTAGCCTCTGAATCAAAGAAATGTTTATAGGTACACCCCTTGAGTGACAATAGAACAACCGGGAAATATTTTTCCTACTTGTCCAATTGTTATAGCCTACTAGCGGCAAATGTGTTCCGCACTGGGCAAATCCGCCACTGGGCTGAAATGATGATGATGATGACTCACCATTGTAGCGTTTCATTGTTTAACTGACTGAATTCTAGGCACATGAACCTGCCGCCCGGCGCCAGGACGCGGTATGCTTCTGCCAATACCTGCAAATAAATAATCATTATCGTACCTACGGAACCGTTCTTCGTCGACAACAGAGACCTCGGGGTGAAGCATGGGCGCGACGCGTTTTTGTTGCGAAAAATGCACCTAGGGTTACCATCTGTCCGGACTTTTTAACCTTTGTCCGGCTTTTTTAGCATGGGCGATGTTATTACGAGTAATAAAACATACGTAATTATATAAAATCAGTATTAACCTTGATTAATGTCTCCCAAACATAAAATGAAAATCTTTTCGAATTTTTTTATTATGCACAACTTAAAAAACAGAAAATTAACGAAAACTTAAATATATAAAAAAATATTATAAAAATTCTTTTAAATGTTTATCGGGACTTATCACGTATTATTTAATTTAGGTAAATATATGTACCTTTCGCTCGAAAATAATAATAATTATTCCTTTAAAAAATTAACCAACATACAAAAAAATCCGGGACTTTTATTGATAAACCGGCCAAGTGCGAGTCGGACTCGCGCACTGAGGGTCCCGTACCACCACAAAATACAATAAGGTTGTCAAAGTAACCGAATTACCAGTAATTATAACGCCTTCCAATCGAGTATTTTGCTACGCAGTTTGCTACAGGGACTCGAGTATAATAACCTGGTAATAATCAGAAATTTGTCACCAACTCGCACTTGGCCATTATTTATTATTTTTGTTATACTTTAGAGTGTGTAAGTACTACAATCGTGCCAAGTTTGACGCTTGTACGTATTATCTTTTTTACATTAGAGAATACAAAAATACGTTAAAAAATATGTTTGTTGCATGGGGATCCCCCTTTTCGTTTTTACTTTTTCACATTTTTATAATTTGTTAGTTAATCCGTCGTAACGTTTCATATTCTGTGAAATTTTCAACTGTCTATTATTATTACCTATTACGGTTCGAAAGATATAGCCGTTAATAGGTAGGACAGACATCGTAGGCTTAGTAAAAGGGTCCCGGTTTTACCCTTCGGGTACGGAACCCTAAAAATCCGGCTTTAGGTTAGGACTTTTCAAATTTATGTATGTAAACTTTTTGAATTGCCAATATCGAGATACAATATATTATAGAGTCACAATCGTGCCATAAAAATGTCCGAACCAAATCTCGGCGCACGCTACGCATTGCGGCGACTTTTTGGTTAGTTACAAGTTAACCGCGATCCGACTACAACTTATTATTATTCCTTGACCTTGCCAAGGCCTTTGATACTGTGTCTCGACCAATACTACTAAGCAAGCTTGAATGCTATGGGGTGCGCGGCATTGCTCTAGAGTGGTTCCGCTCCTATTTATCGAATCGCAAACAACGTGTTAAAGTCAATGACCATCACAGTGACTTTGAAGAGGTGTGTTTTGGAGTCCCCCAAGGCAGTGTGCTTGGCCCAACCCTATTTTTAGCGTATATAAATGACCTCTGCCAACTCGAAGTTGCAAACGCTAAGCTGTTTGCCTTTGCAGACGACACAGACATTATATTTCACGAGCAAAACTGGGATGCGGTAGTGACAGCGACTAATGACGGACTGCGCGATATTGTCAACTGGCTCCAACGAAACCTTTTAACATTGAATGCCACAAAAACAAAAATATTAGCCTTTCGTGTATCGAACCGATCAGCTCCCAAACTTCCTCTCTGCGTTAAACTACACACATGCGCCCCTAACACCCACCATCAAACTACGTGCGAATGCCCAACGATAGGACAAACCAATGATATCAAATACTTGGGCATACATATCGATGAATTACTTTCATGGAACAAACAAATTGAAACTATCAGAGGTAGACTTAGAAAACTATTACACATATTTAAAAAACTTAGTAAGGTGGCAGATACAAAAACTGTAGAAATGGTTTATACTGCACTATGCAAATCCACTTTGAACTACTGCATTACTTCATGGGGAGCCGCTTGTAGTTCGCATCTGATAAAAGCGGAAAGAGCACAGAGACTTATTCTAAAAGTTGCTTTTAAAAAACCCTTTCGATACTCAACCGATGACCTCTACAGAGACACGAAAGAACTCAGGGTTCGGCAGATTTTTATTGAGTTGTGCTCTCTGAGATTCCATAAAACGGCTTTTCAAACTGCTACCTGTCACCGACCCAACATTACCTCATTGCGCTCACGTAGATGGGATCTTCCTAACAGGAAAACAAGACTAGGACAAAGATGTTATAGTTACTTAGGACCATTCGTCTATAAGAAACTTGACAAAATACTTAATATAATAGGCAAAACAAGAAACGAATGTAAAAGAAAAATAAAAGATTATCTTCTCACGCTGGACTACAGTAGCACAGAAAATATAATTAGACCTATATTATAATTACATATAAATTAAATATTAATTACATATATGTTATTATTATAAATAAATACACACATTTAATAATTATTTTGATATACTCACAATCTAAATCACATCACTTTCACACAACAATTAAACTCTGAATAACTCTGATCAGATGACAAATAATTGAATTAGCATCTGATAGTATGCATGTGCACTTTCTCGCATGCACCCCCGAAGAGAACTAGCTCCCACAAACTCAGGGTATCCTACTGTGGGAGTTAGGGCCTCACATGAGTTATTTTATTGTATTGTATTATATTAACTATTATTGTATATAGTATAGTAATTAGTAGTATTTATTGTATTAACTTTATCTTAGACTTATATCATGCATGAATTCAAATTTTATAAACTATTGTAAAATTGTAAATTTGTATACGCATATCTATATGTTATCTGTTCTTAGCCAAAAGGAGGTCATTGTACCTATTCATCATTGTGAACAACTTTTGCTTTGAGATTAGCCATGAAATCACGAAAAAAATATTAGCTGTTCCATAGAAAACGGCCATTTACACTCAATCAAATGTTTGGAATATATTTTTCGTGATTTTAAGGTTGGTCCTATAGTGGAAGTTGTTCATAATGATGACTAAAATGACCTTCTTTCGGTATAATACAGTACATATGCGTAACCCTGTAGATTTGTCACTGTTTCGTGGTTTCGTTCGTAACGTGGTTATAGTATCCCATTTTTACATTAATTATGCCATCGCTCTTCATTATTAATAATAATATTTTTTTTTGGAAAAAAAAAAACAACTTCATGACACTACATGAACTAACTTAAACTAAAAAAGTAGAAAATTACAGTAAAAACAGAGATGGAAAGACCTCATCAAAACTTTTTCTGAAGGGAAAACTTAAAACTATTTTTTGTTGATTTTTTCAAAAAGCACTGCATCAATTTCCATAAAATGTATATGAAAGTACTTCTAAAGTGTGACCTACCAATAAAAAAAAAAAAAACATCAATTTCAATGCATAATTGGCGGAATAATATTGAACAAACATACAAAAAAAAACAAAGTCAAATTGATAATATAACCTTCTCCTTTCGTCGGTTAAAAAGTTAGTTTCAGGTATAATGATTTTTTGTTTTAGAATTGATTCATTTTTGTGTTAGGTTATTTTAAATTAGTATCAATAACAAAGTTTATTAAATTACAGTTAAAAAACCGTAAAAAAAAAAAAACAATACAATACAACGCCGCGCGATGAGCTACGACGACATAGCGGACAACTAGCGTCGAACACTGCAAGCGACATAACGTCTAAATTGGAGTAAATGTACCATTCTGAGCTATATAATTGATACAATGACGCTCGGACGTTTTTTGACTGTTTTCATTGAGAGATTGTGACTCTATAGAACTTGTATCTCGATGATTTCCAAACATTATTTTTGGCAAACGAGTTTAAGCAAGTTGCCAGCGAGTTCTGGAAATTTGATGGTAATTCTGTCTGTGTATTACTTTATGATAGCCGAAATGGTAAATAACATTCGAAAAATAAATCACAAGCTTAAATTATTTCATGCAATGTGTAATTCAGCAATGGCAACAAATTACTTCTACTTGGGTGAATTAATCAAGTAAGTTCTTCTGCAGGGTGGATTCGTTCCACGAGCTTAGATGGTGGTGGCGGCAAAGGATCGTCTGGCCCAATAAGTCCATCTGCAATCATCTTCTGCCTCCTAAATTCGTCTCTGAGCTTCTTCTCAGCATCCTTCCTGTCCTGCTCCTCCTTTTCCTCTTCCGCCTTCTTGAACGCCATCGCCGCCAGCGTCTTCTGATCTAATTTGAAGAAGTTGATTGGTTCCGGCATAAACCTCACATCCCTAACGTTCATGTTCTCAACAAACTTTGTATATAAGAATGTGCGATCTAAAACGTTTAGGGTAACGCTTTTCTTATCTTTGATAGCTAGCTTGACGAAGTCAACAAATTCGGTTTCTAAAAACGGTTCCCCCCATTCGAACAACTCTTGTCTGAGGATATCAAAGTCACAAATCCCCGTTTCCTCTTCATCGTGTCCTAAAGCTGCGAAGGCTTTGAAAATGGCAGCCTCAAAGTCGTCTCCCATCTGCATTTTGCATTCGATCATCTGCAGGAATTCATGATACTCGACGGTGTCGACCAAATCGTCTTCAAGGAACGTTACGAAAAGATAATTTATTTCGGCGGTTTTAGGGTTGAAGCCAAGCTTACGGAGCATGATTGGGATCTCTTTCAGCGGGACCTGAAGAAGGTAGACTTTTTAGCTTTTAAAATGGGAGAAAGTTCAGTTGGACTGTAATTTACGTTGGATGAGTAGCAATGTTATATTAATTTTATAAATCTCTGGGTACATAGTATAAATTATTGTCGCTTTCCGCGTCTGTCTGTCTGTATGGCCGCTACTCCTCCTAAACCACGCAACGGATTTATTTTGATGCGGTTTTCATTATCAGTTAGATACATTTTCAGGGAAGGTTTATAATTATAAGTAACTAGCGACCCGCCCCGCCCCGGCTTCGCACGTAAATTACACCCGTGCGAAGCTAGTATGTTATAATAATCTGTATTATTCATTTAGATACGTTATATGTTACTGTGTTATGGAGGAAAAAGAATAGGTCGTGTCTGTGGAAATCATATTTCACGTATGGCATGATCCAAGAAAACAAGGACTAGCGCTCCGGGAGCTGACACCCAATTACGTCACTGTGCAGTTGCCACTATATTGCAACAAGCCTAGATAATGGGGTTTTTTTTTTTATAATCTATTATATAAAAAACAAAAAGCATTTCAATTGTCATTTGGTTTGTCCGCTCAAGCTAAGCAATTCAAGTTAAGCGCGAATTTACATTACTTATATCAAAACCACATTGATTTATTGGATTCCCACAGGTAATATTTATGGAGATTGGGGAGTTATAATTTCACGCTACGGGTAATACAGAAAATCGGCTGTTTCATCGAGATTCCGCCATTGTTTCGTGTATCGTCATCTCTTTCGAACTGGTTGTAAATTACTTATTCTGCTCTTCTTATGCACGTATACGTGAATCCATGGCATCTATGACATCAGTGGGTGTCACCCACGTGACATTTTATCTCGGAGCGCTATACCTGGCGGAGTATATTATTATACCACTAGCGACCCGACCGCCCGGCTTCGCACGGGTGTAATTTACGTGCGAAGTCGGAGCGGGTCGCTAGTTATTTTTATTTATTTTATTTTATGTTTATTTAAGACCAACAGCACAAAAATATATACATAGTTTTAAATAATTATTTTAAATTACAGCCATTAATAGGTCTATACTAGTGATATAAGTAACATTGTCATGGAAAATAACATAAATAACATTGTCATTGTTATATATATAAACCTTCCGTGAAAATGTATCTAACTGATGGTGAAAACCGCATCAAAATCCGTTGCGTGGTTTAGGAGGAGTTAGCGGCTATACAGACATACAGACAGACGCGGAAAGCGACTTTAATTTATACTATGTAGAGATAGAGAAGAGTTGACGTATAGCATAGATACCTTATCAATGCCCTCCTCATCGTGTAATTTGAACAGCTCTTTGAACTTGGCCAGGTCGTCGGCATTGAAGCAAGCTGGTGGCGCCGGGATTTTCTTTGGTTTAGCAGGCGCGGCGGCGGCTGCGGCCATCATTGCCGCGGCCGCCTCCTTCCCTCCCTTGCCAGCCTTGCCTTTTGCGTCTTTCCCCTTTTTAGGCGGCATTTTTCGATTTTTTTGTTATCTCCACCGCTTTATAACATGGTCTTGTTTTGAGACTGGGTTTGGTTGGTGCTAGGATTTAAAATAACATAGGCACGTTCTCTAGGAATACTTCACATAGAAATTAAATTAAAATATTTTGTTTTGGTCAAAGAATAAAAACTCCAAATGACATGAAAATACTAAATGATGAAATGTCATAAGTCAAACTGATATCATTTTGGAGTTTTCTTTTTATTTAAACTTGAAAATAGGTTGCCAAGAACTTTTGATAATATTATAATATTATTATTTTATTGTTTGGATCTGCTTTAAACTCGAGCTAGTACCGAAAAAAAGTTGCCAAAAACTGGAGAGGCGAGGTAAACACGTATTGCACACACTGACATATTCTTACTAGTTCTACAAACGCACACTTTAATATTGAGCGCCACACAACTGCAAACGATGTAATCATAATGTAAGTTTCCTTTGGGGGGGGGGGGGGGGGGGGGGGATCGATAAAATTAAATGTCCAGAAATCCCCACTGAGGTAGTTACATAAAAAAACATAGTCGAATTAATAACCTCCTCCTTATGAAATCGGTTGATAATGAAAATATGCCAATTATTAAACAACATTTTTTTTCTGGGGCAAGTGCCTAAACTTTAATGTTCGTAACTACTTTCAACATGTTTTGCAAAACTAAAACTTTTACCTTATCAACATGCGTGCAATTCCTGATGCCGAAAGCGATGGTGTAGGCAGTGTAGCTGTCGTCAGGCACCGACTCGAGGTTCTCAGCATTCGTACATAGCCAGTTAACCTCTACGCCGCACGAGTCCGCCGTGTAGCCAAGCCTGTAATGGAGGAAGCATCGTTACCTTGAGCCATACTTGAAGTTTATAAATAACTAGCGGCCCGCCCCAGCTTCGCACGGGTATAGATTATAGCCTATGTCACCCGGGGATAGTGTAGCTTCCCGTCAGTGAAAGAATTTTTCAAATCGGTTCAGTAGTTTTGGAGCCTATTCAATGTAAACAAACAAACAATCAAATGTTTCCTCTTTATAATATTAGTATAGATTAAATGCTATTTTTTTTAAAGATGTGGTCATCTCGCCTCGCACTATTATTGAAACCACTAAAGATAATGATAATAATATTTATTTGCACAAAATACAAGTAAATAATACACACCATTAATAACATCATCATCATCAGCCAGAAGACGTCCACTGCTGAACATAGGCCTCCCCCTTTAACCTCCACACTGAACGACAGCCTGCCTTTTGCATCCACTGGATGCCAGCGACTCTCACTATATCGTCGGTCCATCTAGTGGGAGGCCTACCTACGCTGCGTCTTCCGGTTCGTGGTCTCCACTCATTAATGACGCATGCACAATATTATGTGGGTTAAAATATTAGTCACTTTGTATAATGTTTTGCCTAGTTAGTAGGCGTACTAAACTAGAGAGGTCATTAAAATACAGTGAATAAAAAAATAAGAATATGTAAATAAAAAAATTAAATCTTATACAAGTTTTTTTTTTTGAGAAAAATAATGACCCTCGCTCCGGCTCGTACCTTGTGCAAAGGTTAGCCATAGCCATTCAGCGTGGCAATGCTGCTAGTATTATGGGCACCTTTGCACCGGGTAAAGTTAAGGGCGGGTTATTTGATTACAAAAAAAAATATATATATACTTATTTAGTTTGTAATTTAAATTTTAATTAGTAGTTATTTTGTTTAGAATTAAGTTTTAGTTTTTAGTTATTAATTTAAGTTTTCGTTAATTTTCTGTTTTATAAGTTATTTAATTAATATAACAAATAAATAAACCGAATAATAAAAAATAAAAAAAATTGATCATTAATAATATGTATGATATAAAAAAAAATATACACACATACATCAGCAGCCATCAAACGTCCACTACTGGACAAAGGCCTCCCTCTTAAAGAGGGGTGTTGCCATAATCCCCACGCTTGGCAGGCGGCTTGGGGATCGCAGTAAGTTCACCGTGTACTAATAGGACGCTGCTGCCCATCCTCCGGTGGATCTGGTCGCAGTTTTAGGACATACCCAGGTCCAAAAAAATATATACACACACTTTGAAATGCTTTTTATTTCTCATCCAAGTGGAATCTGCAAAATTATAGTTATTATTGCAGAGTGCAGTTAATCAATTAATAAGTTTGTTATAATACCTTTGAGCCCGAAGATAGCCGACATCCAGCATGGCTTGGTTTATGTCGGAGACGGTTACCGAGGAGCGTTCACTCTCCGCGAACCGCTGGTTCTGCAGGTACTTGATGTATCTGAACGTTATGTCACCTGCAGCACAATTTTTTTTTATTTACAATACATATGAGTGAGAGATTGTGATTGCGACATTGTGAGAGTCGCTGGCTTTCCGTGGATGCAAAAGGCAGGCTGTCGTTCAGTGTGGAGGTTAAAGGGGAGGCCTATGTTCAGCAGTGGACGTCTTCTGGCTGATGATTATGATGGTGATGAGTGAGAGATTCGTTGCCACTAGATTTTTTTATTCCAGAGCTAACAAACCCTGAGTCGACTATACAGGGAGTAAGGGGAACACTCTCGAAGCCAAAAGAAGGTAATTGTACTCATCATTATGAACTACTTTTAGTATGAGACCAACACTGAAATCACGAAAAAAAATATCTGCATTTCCATACATTTTGTCGAGTGTCAATGACCGTTTTCTATAGAACAGCTGATATTTTTTTTGGGATTTTAGGGCTGGTCACGTAGTTCATAATGATGAGTCCAATTACCTTCTTTTGGCTTCGAGAGTGTTCCCCTTACACTGTATATATGTATAGCGGATATGTGAAAGCGTTTAAATGTTCATATTCTCTACATAGTATAAATTAAAGTCGTTTCCCGCATCTGTCCGTCTGTATAACCGCTAACTCCTCCTAAACTGCACAACAGATTTTGATGTGGTTTTCACCATCAGTTAGATAATTTTTCACGCAAAGTTTATATATATATGTAACTAGCGACCCGCCCTGGCTTCGCGCGTAAATTACACCCGTGCGAAGCTGGGGCGGGCGGGTTGCTAGTATGTTATAATAATCTGTATTATTTATTTAGATATGTTATATTTTACTGTGTTATGGAGGAAAAAGAATAGGTTGTGTCTGTGGAAATCATATTTATGTTATTAACGTTCAAGCGGCTGCTAGTAAATAACCTAACTTAAACCAAACTAAGTTAGATTATAATTTTTCGTTTAAGAGGCAATGAGTTCACTGTCGTCCTGCTAGAGATGTTAGGGTTAAAGCCCCTGTCTGCATCTATCTGACCCATCCAAGCTATTTAACCACGTAGAATCTACATACCAGTCCCTCCAGCCATGTCCAGCAGCTTGGTGCCGGGTGTAGGCGCCAGCCGCTGCATGAAGATATCCTTCCACAGTCGGTGCACCCCCGCTGACATCACGTCATTCATCAGGTCGTACTTGTCTGCCACAGTCTCAAACACTTCATGCACTGGAACGGTAATGACACTTTTAATGCAAATGATTTTTGCCATCACAAACCTTTACTAAATGCTAGGCTAATGGATTTGAATGAAAGAAGAGACTAGATATATATATATTACCAACTATACTACCAAGACGACTATATTTCCAAGATATGTAATGATACTGTTAAATAGCGAATAAAAAAACCGTGGGCGAAACTCGTTTATTAGTAGTATAACTATTCAAAAGGAATCTGCCGGCACCATCGATCTATATGTACTACATTGAATTCTTTGGCCGGCACCCTAACCTAACCTAATGGCTATGAAAAGAAATAGCTTTTTTTTTGTAGAAGCTACTATAATGCTGCTAATAGAAGCGACCTTCCTATAATAGGTCTACCTTTCTTCCATTTCTCTTCTTCGTCGACTGTTTGAAAACCAAAGTGCGTCTGTCCTGGCTTTTCATTTTCTTTCTCTTTAACAGTCTCCGTGCTTAGAATTCGTCTGCATAGTCGTTGCCTATTCGTGTCTAGTAATTTGAATATTGCTCTCCGAAGCGCCATTTTCAACACAACACGTGAAAATCGCGAAATCCAAGCTATTTTTGCAGATTTTCGCTAACGAGCAATACGTGCACCATGAACAAAAATAAAAATCAGCTGGCCTCTGGCATGTCAAGTAAGTGTCAAGTCGAGTCAATTGACAATGACAACACCTTTTTTAATTATTTTAATTATTTAATTTTATTTTATTCAGGCTAAAGCTTTTAAGGCCATACCACCTGTTCATCAGTTTTGTTATAACATACAAAGACAAAAAATTAAGTCAAATTAATTTTGATTTATTCTTTCTATATGGCATCACCCTCTTGTGCATTTGCCCAAGGACGTTAAATAAACCTTTTTTTAAGCTTAAAACGTCTTTGCATTTGTCAGCCAGTGACAAGTATTACCACAAGTTTGATGAAGATGAAATATCGTCAAAGAAGTAAGTCACAGTCAAGTAAGTTAGTTTGGGGTCGAGACATTGGGCCCTTGGGGACCGGGAGCTCACCTCATTTTCAAAAATCTTTCAGAGCGCCTGGTTAATGCGACGCGTGACCAAAATGCTGGCGTGTTTCTGGCTCAACGCATAAGCATTGCCATTCAACGTGGTAATGCCGCCAGCATGCTGGGTACGCTGCCAACTGGTAGTGGGCTTGAGCATTTAGATTGTCTTTAGACCTTTAACGGTCTATGGGCAGTCTAACTGTATTTGTAGTTATAGTTTTAGCTTGTATTTTGTTTAGTTAATAAAGGCACTTGCCCAGAAAAAAAAAAGTAAGTTAGTGGGCTTGAGCATTTGGATTGTCTTTAGACCTTCAACGGTCTATGGGCAGTCTAACTGTATTTGTAGTTTGTTTAGTTAATAAAGGTGCTTGCCCAGGAAAAAAAAAAGTAAGTTACAGTCAAGTCAAATTCATGCCCTAAAGTTTAATGGTGAAAACTTTACATGAGGCTTTTATGAAAAAATCATGAAAATAGATGTTTCATCACTGTCAACCCCACCTTTGAGCACGCTGCACGACCACGACGTATAACGAATTAATTAATAATAACCCACTATTATTACGCATTAACTCGTTAATACACAAGTTTATGGAAATAATACAATGAGACGATATGTTTTTATCACATTGGCGCCCTTTAACTCTGAAAAAATAAAATGGCAAAATAGCTTTGACAAGACAGTATTTTCAAGTATTCGTTCTGTACTACGCAGAAACTTTACAGCAGTGTTCAGTAGATAGTATAGGTTTACTTTACGTGTTTACGTAGATTGGAATGGTAATCTTGTCAACACAAAGTGAATAGCGAAATATTTTGTTGTTTTTGATTTAAATATTATTCAAATAAAATTGAGAACAAATAACCCTGAAACACGAATTCTCCCTATAACACTGAAAATACAATGTACTAATTATTTGTGTCAAACATAACACAACCATGTCTGCAATTAAAAATAAAGAAGGTAAATCTTGCCGATTCGTGCGATCCATGCCTTTGGTAACGTTTCCCAGCTTTTCTGAGACTTGTTTTTGGTTTCTTCTTAGCTCTGAATTTAACGTGTCTGAAATTAGTGCTAAGTTAGTATATTCAATTAAGAAGGAGATTATGTTGCATCTCAGATAATGATAGCATAATGAATTATTATTTCATGGTAAAGTTACCCTTCAAATTAAAGTTTATTTATGCACGTCTAGAACTATGTAAAATATTTATAATACAGTGTAAACTTTAGGTATCTAACTTTCTAACGTCCTAACTCAGTGTAATGAAATTGAAGGGATTGGGTTTTATTAAAGAGTTTTCGTTAAACAGAGAGTAGATGAAAACAATATAATATTATAAATAAGTAGAACGCATATAAATCAGACGATAGTAGGTAAGTAAACACATGCCAGACAATTATCAACAAACAAGTGAAAGCATGTCTTTGGAATGCGCTGCCTGAATGGGAGTTACCCTGATAGTTCAATCTGGGTGTCTTCAAATCACAAGTGGATCGGTTATTTCTAGGCAAGCATGCTACATCGTAGACCGCATCATCGCTTAACATCAGGAGAGTTGGCAGTCAAACGCAAGCCTATTACAATATTAATAAAACTCTTTGAATCCTTGGTAAATAGTGAAGACCCTGTGTTCATTACCGCATTTTAAGTTAAGGGAAAGCAATGTTTATTGAGGTCTACATAATTACCTATTGGTTTGCTATCGAGAATGGTTGTTACGATATGTAGATTGTAGGTAGAGTGTGGGTAACAATGTAAACCAAGCAAACCTTAATAATTTTTATATTTTAGGTAGTTTTTCGTTGCATAGATATTCTTTATGTAGAGTTTACACTGTATTTACGTAATCTTCACAAAAATATTATTTTCCAGATGGTATAGTCCACTCGGTAGAGCATTACCGTCAGCGGTTTAATTGGGACTGTGGTGTATCCTGCGTTCTGATGCTGCTGCCTGTAGACAAGCGGGAACTATTTCTAAAGGGGTTCGATGAGATATGCGCTGAAGAAAGTTTCGGACAATCCACGTGGACCATCGACCTGTGTTATTTGTTAAAAAGGTTAAAGGATGATTTATGCTAGAACGTGGTGGGCAATAGCTGTGTCCCGTACAAGGAGCGAACGAGGCACAACATTTTATATGAAGGCGTAGGTGCCGGCGCACGGCCGAGCTTCGTCCGGGATGCGGCTGAAATACCATGAACAAAAACAAAAAACACAGAAAAAAAAAACCGTATTTTTTTTTTTTTTTAAATAGGCTACCGGTCCGCCCCGGCTTCGCACAGGTATAGTTTAGAGCCTATTAAAATAGCCTATATTAATCAGTGATAATGTATCATTCAAATGGTGAAATAATTTTTAAAATCGCTCCAGTACTTTTTGAGCCAAATCGTTACAAACATACTTACATACAAAACTTTCCTCTTTATAATATTATTATATATATATAGTATAGATATGTTTGCGCTTGGCTGCCATCGTCTAATGTTAAGCGATGCGGTCTACGATGGAGCACGCTTGCCTAGAAGAAACTAATGCACTCTCGACTTGAAGACGCCCAGATTGTAACTGACGGGGAACACCCATTCAGTTCTGAAATTATAAATCCGTGTCTCGTCCACGCCTCGTACGAGGCACATCTCGCGCCCACCACCATCTAGCATAAATAATCCTTTATTTTTGACCTATATACAACTGTGGTAAATCATAATCCAATTCTCACTTTTATATAACTTTATTCATATTCTTTATTCCTACTTATTACAGTTTGCAGACCAATATGCTTTCGCTATGAACGCTCAAGCCAGACTAAAATCCCTCTTTCCAACCTCTTGCCGCATTATCTTCTTCCTACCCCCACTATTTGCACTATTGCCGAGACTCCCGAGTCAACTCGTTTCTGACCGCCATTTTATATAAAAAAAGACTGTTAGTCAAATTAGATATCAAAAGGTTTAAAACCAAGAAATCACAAAGAAACAATTGAAATAAGTTAGAAATCATGACACTCGGCCATCCGACAACGTGATGCCTCCTGGCATACACATACAAATAAATTAATTAGCAGTATAATAAATGTCCATTTTCCCTTTTGTTACACATTTTGTACAAACATTTACATTGAACTTAACATCTACACAAATCAACTGCATATTTACAATTACTTATATTAGTATAACATGAATGTTACTCAGCTAAAAGTATACAATATATACAATTTAACAGGATTATATTTATACTTATCTCATTAATTGCTCAGGTTTATTCAACACTAATGATTTATGTACTAATGTATTAATCATGACACAACTACTATACATAAGTGAAGCTATTGTGGCAGAGTCACACTAGGATTTGACTGCCCCGGTCGCTCAGTTGGTAGGGAACCTATCTTCTGTGCTTGGGGGCGTGGGTTCGATTCCCATCTAGGACAAACATTTGTGTGATGAACATTTGTGTTTGTTCTATGTCTGGGTGTTAATATCTATTTAAGTATGTATTTAAAAATATATATGTACGTATATCAGTTTCTGGCAGCCATATTACAAGCTTTGCTTAGTTTGGGGTCAGATGACCGTGTGTGCAAAAATGTCCCAGATATTTATTTATTATTTATTTATTTCATGGAGCGTAAACAGCATTTTGATAAACTGACAGGCAGAAGGCAGAGCAAAAGAAGCCTGTACCCAGAATCGGGATAAAGCCCATGGAAGATGATGTGGAGGGTTGGCTTAGGTATACAGGGTTAAATGAACGGTGCTTCGAAGCAGGGAGCAGGGATTCCCAAAGTGGTCGATATTGACTCCTCGAGCTCGAAATCTGTTTCTCAGGGGTCGACGTAAATGAAAACTGATTTTGGGGATAGACAAGGTCTACAAATCGACCCCTATATTTTGTTCAATTTTGATGAGAAATTATGTCAAGTTTACTCACTTAACCAACTGCTAAGTATTTTGTATCAACAGAAAAAAAAGCTAGAGAGGATTTTTAATGTAATTTGGCTATAGGGGTCGGAGGTGTCAATTATTTTGGAAAAGGGGTCTCATGCCCAAAATCGTTTGGGAACACTGGGATATAGGCAAATCAGTTTTATGCTACTCACCTATCAACTATACTTCGAGACTAATATTATAAAGAGGAAAGATTTGATTGTTTGTTTGTTTGTATGAATACGCTTCGAGAACCCGTACGAAGCGCTATGATTTCCACATTTATTGTGCGAACTGCTAGTCTGTGGAATTCGCTGCCTGAATGGGTTTTCCCCGTTAGTTACAATCTGGGTGTCTTCGAGTCGAGAGTGAATCGGTTTCTTCTAGGCAAGCGTGCTCCATCGTAGACCGCATCGTCACTTAACATCAGGCGAAATGGCGGCCAAGCGCAAGCCTAACTACTATATAAAAAAAAACTACTGAACCGATTTGAAAAACTCTTTCACTGTTGGGAAGCTACACTATCCCCGGGTGACATAGGCTATATATCTATACCCGTGCGAAGCCGGGGCGCGCCGCTAGTCATAAATAAATACATAAATGTTATGAATTATATTTCAGGTTTGGCATCAAGCATCACATGTATACAACAATGTTGGGAGTCAATGAAGCCTATAAGAAACAAGGCTATTATAATAACATTATTGACTTAGTAAGTAATATTCATTTCATGATTGATTAACTCTCTATTGTTCACACCATGACATTTGATAAAGAGGGCAAAAAAACTCTTAAAAACTAGTGTAAAAACTTGCGGTCTTATCGTTAAAAGCGATCTCTTCTCAACCTTAGGATGGAAAAGATTTGTAGAAGACGGGGTGTGCAATAGAGGATAGACTAATGAAATTATTTTATGTATATAAACCATAAATATACATTCTAATAGAAATTCTTAAAATCTGTTTTTTTTTATTATATAGCTACTACCATTTATTCGCCCCAAGCGTTTTGACTCTTTCTTAATTAGAAAAGCAAAACAATGGAACGCCTTGCCCCTCTGTATTTCCGTGTTCCCGCGTCTGTGTTTTCGCGGCATTACAATCTTGGAGTGTTCAAGTCTAGGGTTAATAGGTTATTACTGGGCAAACGTGTTCCATCTTCGACCGCATCATCGCTTTCCATCAGGCGAGAACGCGGTCAAACGTTAGTCTAGTCCGATGAAAAAAAAAACTAAATAAATGTGCAATTAATATGAATAAAAAGTAAAGAAAAAAAGGAACCCTTATAGGATCACTTTGTTGTATGTCTGTCGGTCAAGACCCTTTTTATCAGAAACGCGTAAAGGATCAAGTTGAAATTTATATCAAATACTCGGGTCTACGGTCTCATTCGGCTGTGAAAAATCAACTTGTAAGCCAACGCGATCGGCGATCAATAGTTATGACCGTTTATGTCGCATATTTTGCGATTTCACAAAGGAATCAAAACCTATAGGATACTTTTCTGTGGGTGCAACTGGCTACAACAATTTTTTTACATAAATGCCATAACAGCCGTTCTAATTTTAACAAAAAAAAATCTCTTCTTTGGACGAAATAATATCAAGATATACTTTGTGTATCCAGGACCGAGACAGAGTCCAGCGCCGGTTCCAAGAAGCCTCCTCCACCCAGATCCCGGTGTCAGAAGGGTCCACTAACACGGAGACCCTAGTGAAGCACCTACGCACGTACGGACCAGCCGTAGTGTTGGTAGACGCTGGACTCCTGGTCTGCGATCTCTGCAAGCATAATAAGCTCAAATCGGAGTTCAGGTCAGCATACAGGGCTAACAGCTTGGGGTGTACTGTCTTTTTTTTCTCTTTTTTTTATGCCATCGGTGGCAAACAAGCAGACGGGCTGCCTGATGGTAAGCAGTCACCGTCGCTTATGCATACTTGTAACACCAGAGGCATCACAAATACGTTGCCGACCCTTTAGAACTCGATTAACTCGCCTTTTGAAGAACCCCATGTTGTAGCTTCTCGGAAACACTGTAGAAGGTAGCTCATTCCACATTTTGCAGGTATGAGGCAAGAAGGATCGTGTGAATCGCAGTGCGCGATTTCCACTAATCTATGATGTGTGGATGAGCCTTCAGGGGGTGGCGGCTAGTGCGATGGTAAAACCGCGACGCCGGCATCAGATCAAACAGTTCTTCAGAACACTCCCCGTTGTAAATGCGAAAGGAACCTGGTCACTCATCATTATTAACCGTGGAGAGAGGAATAGAGAAGCTGCTAGCGTATAGCTATGAGTATGCGATAGCAATAATTTTAGGTAATTGTAATTTTTCCCATAAAACATGGTTTAAATTCGACTAAATCTGACCTAACACGAAAGATAATCAACAACAACAAGTAATTCATACAAGACTATTCAGTAATGGACTCGAAAATCAAAACTTACGTGTGAAAGGTTATATTTTCATGTTTTCGTTCCGTGCTGCTTTTACAGCCTGAAATACAGCAATTCACCAATAGCAAAAGCAGCAGAAACCAGAAGGAATGTCCAGAAAGTATTGTATTTTAGTAGCTAACAAGTAATGCACTAACCTCATTCAAGTCTGCTCATTTTTTTTACATATTTTTAAGTTACAATCCAGATCAGTGGGCTCTTGACACTCGATTTCAATCGTAATTTGGAATTGGGATCGAAAACATGCCATTTGGTACTCTTCAATCGCGTCAAGAGTACCGAAAGCGTCGAGTTGAGTTGATTTTATTTAGTTCCATAAAATTCCACCATTATCGGTTCCAATCGTGCGCTAGTTTAGAATTCAAGAGTACCAAAATGGCATGTTTTCGATTCCAATCCCAAATTCGATTGAAATCGAGTGTCAAGAGTAAGCCCACTGGACTGGATAATGTTTTGTAAGATTGTAATTTGTGTATGTGTGTATTTAATAATGAAAATAGTAATTATAGTGTATTACGTTTAACGACCGATATTATTAGTTGATTTTGTAATACCCGCCGTCGCCTAATGCTCACCTACCACCAGTATCAGTATCTTTATTTCAATTGGGTACAAATACAAGTACACTTTCGAAAGGTCAAAATTATACATTAAAAGTACATAATTTTCTAATTTTCTTTTGTAACTGTAACATATGTGTAACAATATGGGTTCCATGCCTGAAATAAATACATTTTATTTTTTTATTTATAGTCAATATAAACGAAAGAAAAAAAAACTTGTATACCACTTAATAATTATAAAATCAATTATTTACTAGAATTGGTGTTGTCAAGTTCTCGTGTTGAAAAGCTACCAGACTTCAATTTGGTAGATTTACACCAATTACACTTTACACAATAAAATAAAATAAAATTTACTTCCTTAAAAAAAATTATAAAATAAATTGAAATGTCAAAATTGTATAGTAATAATATCTGTAAAATAATAAAATGTCAAATAAATTTTAAATTAATTAGTTAAAATAATATGTGGGTAAATTTCACTAATGGGTAAATAACTTTTTTCTGAGCAAAGGGGTATGCCAAAAACCAGCCCTGCGTGACCCTTCGGGACCTCGCAGTACAGTGCTGAGCTTACCCCTATTGCCAAACACTGTTTCTCCTTATGTTTCTTATACTACATGTTCATTGTTTTTGTTTCTTGGCAATAAATATATCTTATTCTTATTCTATACTAGCGAACCGCCCGCCCGGCTTCGCACGGGTGTAATTTACGTGCGAAGCCGGGGCAAGTCGTTAGTTATATATATAAACGTTCTTCGAAAATGTATCTAACTAATGGTGAAAACCGCATCAAAATCCGTTGCATGGTTTAGGAGGAGTTAGCGGCCATACAGACATACAGACAGTCAAACAGACGCGGAAAGCGACTTCAATTTATACTATGTAGAGAAGAGATAGAGATTCTACTTTATTACCTACTAAGAAATACATAACCCTAAATATGCGCACATGAAGAACTCAATAAATGGGCTTAAATTGAAGACAAGTACATTATATTTAAAAAAAAAATGCGGTGGTACGGAACCCTCAGTGCGAGAGCCCGACTCGCACTTGGCCGGTTTATTTTTGAATACAGTGGACCCCCGGTAATCCGGCAAACATTATGCAGGGCAGTGTCGGACTATCGAATTTGTCGGATTATAGAGCACTGCCTAATAAATAGTAAACAATGAACGCACGCTAGGCCGTACCGCTATCACTAGTAGTCAAATTCAAACTAAGTAAAACAATGCATACGCGTCGAGCACAATAGCGGTGGCGTGTACGAGTTGTGACCTGTTCAAACCTGCGTGATCTATATGTATTAGCAAAGATTGTCAAACATACATGTAATTCTAAGTCATGTCGGATTACAGGGGGCGCCGTATTAGACAGGGGCCGGATTATCGGGGGTCCACTGTAGTTATTTTATACTTTTACACAGGCGCTGTTTCGGCGGCGGCTACAAAGGCCACTACATTCTTCTCGTTGGCTACAGTTCCAGAAGTAACAAGTTCTTCTACCGCGACCCGGCGCTCTCCCCGCGGCTCTGCGCTCTCTCATACTCCCAGATGGAGCGCTGTAGGACCGCAGTGGGCACCGACGATGATTGTATACTCATCTATACAGACATTACTTCATGACGAATGGTATAACTTCAAGATTTTCATTACATTATCAGCCATTAAATGTCCACTGCTGAACAAGGCCTCCCTCTTAGAGAGGGGTGTTGCCATAATCCCCACGCTTGGCAGGCGGCTTGGAGATCGCAGTACGTTCACCGTGTACTAACAGGACGCTGCTGCCCATCCTCCGGTGGTTCTGGTCGCAGTTTTAGGACATACCCGGGTCCAAGATTTTCATTAGTAATTGTATAATTCGTATGACAGACCTTCGACCAAAATAAAACGAACGGACGGGCCATAACTATTGAACTTGCTCAGTAAAAACGAGTCAAAAACCGAAACCGGTCGATCGTCTCGACCGATAAAAACATAATCGTCAGTGCAAGCCGGTGTTATAATAATTTATAATGAATCCTCACGCGAGTTTTGATGAAGTGAGTCAAAACCGTCGGACATATACTTCAACACCTAATTATAACCATGTACAGTACATTTGTTGCATAAAATGGATAGCGGTTTTTTGTTGTGTATTATTTTTATATATTTGTATTATATTTACTCCCGAAAAGCATACGAAGGCATAATTTTGTCAGATTGTTCGTTTTTATGTAATAATAGCCTTGAGTCGCACTTCCTACGGCTAGAGACCGACTGAAACGAAGAGAGCGCCCACGCCACAGAAAAGAAAAAAATAATTGTTTAAATTAGAACGGCTGTCAAGGAATTTTTGTAAGTTTTTTTTTGTAGCCAGTTGCACCCATATTAACGAAACGTCAGTTATTTGAAATCAGTTAGCAGCTGTGATGCGGACAAAGAACTTTGAGACGTAACCCAAAAAGGTAAGGTCCAAGTTCTTTGGATGTGGAGTTCGATGCGTTGACATAAATGAGAATGTTCAAGCAAAACTCTGTCATAATACCTGGCGACAGATTTTCCTTCTCATTTCCGTTCTATTTACTTCTCTTTTCTGTGGCCCGCGCTCATTTTGTAATCTTTAAAAATGCGCTTCTGAGCCCGTCCATTCATTTTATTGGACGGCGGTCCGTCAACCAAGTCCGTCTCATCTGCACTATCAGACTATAATTAAGCACTATAAGATGGCAAATGGTATACTTATGGTCTATCAAATATAGGTGATCATTTTGGCAGGTCACGCCCAATAAATTTCTTATTTTTTGGAAATATTAACGGCCTCTTATACCAAATTTGACGGTTTTAAATCAATTTTATTCAGTTAAATTACAATATTTGAGCTGGAAAAAAATACATGTCACAGATACATCTGTGTTTGAGTTTATGATTTAGTTCAAAACACGATGGAATAAACTTTGATTGAGTGATTAAAAAAAAACTGAAATAAAGTAGTTTTTTTTTTTTTTCGTTTTATGCTCTAATGAAAGCTCGTAAGAACCTGGAAATTGCTTGTACTGAAAGGCAATCCTATTCAACATTTTTGATTTGGATAGATTTTTGATAGTGAATAGTTTCGTTTTTTGTGAAATTAAAAACGTAAAAAGGTCGCGAGAAATTGCGCGCGCCGCGATCAGTACTGCGCCAGGCGTCATCGAGATCGGACCTATGTTCGTTTTTGTCGTTGCACTCCCCCCGCGGGCATCCTGACTCTTGCGTGGCAAAATACATCGTCGCTATAACTTGGCGGGGGCTGAGGGAGCGTTTTGTTGCCTACGCGACTCGGATAATAGGCTGTTAAAGTTATTTGTAATTTTAAATCGCGCAATTACTTATTTGTAAAAAAAAACGATTACTTACCTAAATAATGATATTTTTTTTTATTATATTTCATGTATTTACCTGAAGTAAATAGTAATAAATCGTACCAAAGAAAATATCAGAATTTATATATTTTTTTTAATTCAGTGCAGCTGTATAATGCTTCTGAGCGTGGCTCTAGTATATAGTTTGTAAAGCAACGGGTGTGTTTATTCAGATTGTTGAAGGTTGACCTAAACATTGGTCATGGTATATTCCCAACGTCCCCATTAACCTACCCTACAATGGGGACTTTGGGAATTTGAATTCCCAAAGTCCCAATATAAGGTCGACATTTTTATGTTTTTCGTACAATGTATTTATTTTATCCAAATTTACTTGTATAATTTTGATAAAACTATGTGGGTAAGTATATTATATTTCAATGGGAAATATTAATAAAAGGTCACTTTCTAAAATCGGGCTGAATGGCGTGCCTTGGGAGAGGCCTATCTAGCAGTGGATTTCATAAAGATGCCGTATAATTATGATTTATGTACTTTATTGAACGAAAAACGGAAAAAATATTATCAAACATATTTTAGATAAGGGTTCTCAAAAAAGTTAATCATGACATGAGTAAGTAGTTTGGTAATAGTTTAAAGTATGTAAATCATGTAAAAAAAAAACAGTTTACCAACTGTTACCCAAAAATTGTACTAGTATGTTTGTATAAAAAGTATGAATAATTATCCGACCTTTTGCTTTGAAGTGTGGAAATTGTTGGTATTCCTAACTGCCACGCGTGGGGGCCGATAGCCATATTGGAATTACCGTCTGCCACCGCTTAAGGGGCCTGTATACCCTCTGCAGCTCTCTCGCTCGCACATTTTCACATTATTGAAGATATAAAATCAATGAGTGTGAATTTCCAAAAAGTAACAAAATCATGTCTTGGTGTCTATCGTAACATTACAAACATAGAAATGTTTGTTTCATTTGACGGATTAACATGACACGAGAAATAAAAATCACTTGTTACCATTTTACTGTGTCAAATTAAAATATATCAAATTAACAATAAAAAAATATATAAATATATCAAAGTTAGCGCGCTTTTTCAGTCTCTACTTTCAATAGCCAGACTCTACAATGTTTGTACAATGATGCTCGGACGTTTTTTGACTGTTTTCACTGAGAGATTGTGACTCTATAGAAATTGTATCTCGATGCTTTTAGTATAATTAATGCCTGCATTGTTTTACCAAATATTTTTTGTATCGATCACTTGCCATTAATAGTAATAAGCATTACATAATAATTGTTGTACCTACTACATGTTTAGATGTTGTTTTGATACTAGGTCATAAAATTATTGCCTAAATATGTCAAGTTTGTCTATACAGTGTGATTTTCGGTAATGTGCAAATGCGAAAGCAAGTCATCCTACTCATTATTAACAACTTTATTATGGCGCCAACTCTGAAATTGCGAATGAAAACTACCTACTATAATAATGCCAAATTTGAAATTTGTTTTTTTATACATTATAAACCTTCCGTGAAAAATTATCTATCTGATGGTGAAAACCGCATCAAAATCCGTTGCGTGGTTTAAGAGGAGTTAGCGGCCATACAGACAGACAGACCCGGAAAGTGACTTTAATTTATTCTATGTACTTACTTATTATAATTATACTCGTAGATGTATCTTCTATAATAGGTATATTAGTTATTACCTATGTGGTTATTGTGGTATACTTAAATAAATGTACAGTTATTTGCAGTGAAACTATTTTCTTATATTTTATCCACTTGCCTATAAAAATATATATACCTAAGTAGGTACCTTTTATGAAGCACTAGCGACCCGCCCGCCTGGCTTCGCACGGGTGTAATTTGCGTGCGAAGCCGGGGCGGGACGCTAGTTATATATATAAACCTGCCGTGAAAATGTATCTAACTGATGGTGAAAACCGCATCAAAATCTGTTGCGTGGTTTAGGAGGAGTTAGCGGCCATACAGACATACAGACGCGGAAAGCAACTTTAATTTATACTATGTAGAGATGATATATATTTTTCTGGAATAAAAGTTAACAAAATATTTTGAGAATATCATTCAAAATTTTATAGATATTGTATTTTTCTTTGATAGTTTTTTCATCACAATCACAACACCATCCAATTCCAAATTCAAAGGCGTTCGCCATTGGTCAATTTATTTATGTTACCTACAACAAACTAAAATAGTGCTTTACCTTATTAACTGTTCAGCAAAGTAGGTACCTATCATAATATCTGTACTAAATAACAATTTCGTAGCATGATGTTTTCAATACAAGTCTAAACGTACTGTATTTTGTACAAAACCAGGTGGGCTATGGCAATAATCCAGGGCCATTATTCCGTAACTTTAACACGCACGAAACGCGCTGCGTTACATTAACCTCTTAAAATTTGGACTCTATTCCCTAGGAATAAAGACCAACTTTAGAGGTTAACACGGCGCGTTACGTGCGTGTTTGTAGTTACAGAATCAGGGCCCAGAAAGCCTCATTGCTAACTAGGCCAATAGAGCAATAGCACAAAAATAGGTCACTAGGTACTAGATCTAAAGGCTCGATTGCACTTTGATTATGAGGTAGAAAAAATATATATTGTCAAGCAAAGGGAGCGTTGCCATGTGCAACCTTATCTGTATAGTTGATTTCTCTCGATAGAGAGTACCTAATATATTCCTGGGGCCTTACGGACAACAGCTAATTGCGGCACCTAATCCGCTCAGTTGGAAAATCACGCGAATGCAAACCGTATCTGGGCGCGATAAGGTTCACGTTCGCGTGATTTTCCAACTGAGCGGAATAGGTGCCGCAATTAGCTGTTGTCCGTAAGGCCCCTGGGCGAGCTACCATCTTTTTTCTGAAGAAAATTGTCAGTCTACTACCTTTTTAGTCTCCGATTTGGTCGATTCAGTTCTATGTTAATTTGGTCTCAACAATCGATGTAAATGTTGGTCTCAACACTGTAGAGTTTTGACTTTGACACAGTCAATTTGTCTATGGACCGTCGTCCATAGACGTCGTTTCTATACCAGGGGATTCCCTCAGAATGAATATTTAAAACATTTAAAACGAGTTTTTCCCCGCCGCCCTGAGAAAAAAATTGTTTACGTGTATTGTGCAATAATACTGTAGGTATTTTTATTAGCATAAATTTTCCATATAATGTTGCTCTGCCTTGTCTATGGAAGGGGAATCCCCTAAAACCGACTAGGTAATAATGCTTATTGTAATTTAAACTTTATTGTGAGGAGTCAAGGTCGAATGTGATTTTGTTGTGTTTGAGATTTCGAAATCGATTAATTTGATTTGCTTTGGGTTTTAGAGGCCCCTAACGTAATAATAATAATACCGGTCCCGGTCTATGATATATTGGTATCAATTGTATATGTATTGCTATAGTGTAGGCATAGTAGAAACAAAAATTCGTAAGTAATGCCATGGTAACAACTGTAATAACTACCTATTATTTACTAAATAAATAAAGAATTTGGATTTTTTAAAGGTTTGTGATAGATTGTTTTACATAGGTACTATACTGTCTACTACGAAGGTACTAGGTAGTTAATTTATGCTTGGCCGTTGGGCTCCAAAACTTTATATTAAAAAATAGCATTTTTCAGGTTGTTGGGGTTTCAGTGGTAAATATAGGTACCTAGGTAGGTACCTACCTAGGTTGGGGGGGGGGGCGCTCAATCATTGTCTAATCAGTATAAATTCAAAATCTAAATTTAGCAAGTAAGGAAGCCTTCCTTTATTTAGGATCCTGACTCTTTTTAGTAGGCTCTGAATTTAGGCAAATCTAATAGCCTCTTATGCAGGTACCTCATACTTACAGTTTTTGCCTTATGCCTTACACCCACAGGTCTTCACCACAATCGGTCTCCAGCACAGTTACCTATTCGGTATTCCGAAAACCCGAACGAAGCGCTTTGATTCCACTTTTATTTTGCGTACAGCTAGTCTGTGGAATGCGCTGCCTGAATGGGTGTTCCCCGGTAGCTACAATCTGGGTGTCTTCAAATCACGAGTGAATCGGTTTCTTCAAGGCAAGCGTGCTCCATCGTAGACCGCATCGTCGCTTTACATCAGGCGAGCTGGCGGTCAAAAGCAAACCTATAATTAGATTTAAAAAAAAAGTAAAAAGTAGAACATCGCCGCAAGCCCCGCAAGGGCCGCGGCGTAGCATGGTTCACTCCTCACTTCTCGTTAGAGAGTAGTATATTCCTTGCTCCTCACTGATAAGTTCTGAGCCCTCCACTGACCTATCAAGAAAACTCCGTGACTGCAACTAAGTAGGTAGGTGATGTTCTATCAGAGTCAGGCCATTCCTCCAGGACTTTAGTTTGGTTTTCAAACCCCGCACGTTTTGGTAGAAAACGTTCAGACATGTAGTTTTACTGTCACGTGCTTTCCCAGCTGTTGGTGGATTGTTTGTTTGGGGTAAACTCTCAGACATCGCGTCTGAGTCCTGAGTAGAAGCCCTTTCGTAGGCTTCAGGCTTGGAGATAGCACATCTCTAGCAGCTATGCTTGGTGACTTACGGGAAAATTGGGTAAACACTGATTCTTCTTCAGGAGCCTGTGACCGCCTCGGGTTATTGGGATACTTTAGGTTGACCCAAGTCTTTATTCTGGCGTTTATAGGCCAGAAATCAGGCGATAGACATTTATCATAATGCGCGACCGGGATTCCCAGTTTGAAAGGTTTCTAGCTGCCTTTGGGTGTGAGCTCATGCACGGTGCACATTCCAGAAGGACTAAGCTTCCTCCTCCAAAATAGCGAAGAGGGAATAGAGTCCTCAAAGGTAGGCAACTCACCGCCAATGCCCCGGGTATTGTAACTATTGTAGGTGTCCATAGGCGACGGTGACTACTTACCACCAGGTGGCCCGTCGCTTGTTTGTCTGCTATTATATTTAAAAAAAAGCTGCTGCACGTACTCACGAATCTCCTCAACTCCCGTCTCCATGTTCCATAGGTGAAACGATGAACGATAGTAATTGTACTAAGGCATATCTTCCTTGTTTGTCTGATCTGAGTTTATAACTAAGATGTTTTTCTAGATAACAGATTCGCGGAATTGTATATATAAACTGCATTTGATGTAAAAAACATTGTAATTTGTAAAGACGCCGTGATAACACAGTTAACTGATATCTACTTATATTTTTTTTTGTATAAAATATTTTTTTATGTACATTTTTTAAAACTATATTTTAAAAATAGGTAAATTGCAAATTGTCGCTGAGAAGAGTTATTGTTAGTTGTTGTTAGTTAGTCTACGAGTTTTTTTTTAAATATATTTTGCGGTAATCGTTACTTATAATGCGCCTATTCTCCGTTTTTTGTTTGTGTATTCTTGAAGCAGTTTTAGCCCATGTAAGTTCTGATTTCCTTTGATTTTTCTTTACACTTTTACTAAAATAAAAAACGTTTTTTTTTTCTTATTTTCATCATCATCATCATGCACTATTTCTTGTCGATGAAGTAATTATTAGCTTTATTTTTAGTCTTCTGCCAGCGTTTTCACCTCGTTTGACATTAATTTGACATTAGCTTTCACTTTTATATGCTCTCCTAAGTTTGTCTCTTAGATCAGACTAACACGAGATATGACAAGTGGCGTGGCGGGTGCGAACCGTCTGACCTACGAGGCCCTACTAAGCCTACGATGTCTGTCTGTCTGTCTGTCCTACCTATTAACGGTTATATCTTTCGAACCGTAATAGATAACCAGCTGAATTTTTCACAGAATATGTAATGTTACGGCGGATTCACTAAGAAATAGTAATAAAAAAGTAAAAACGAAAGGAACCCATGTAACAAAGTATTTCATAACGTATTTTTGTATTAGCTCTAATGTAAAAACGGTAATACGTATAAGCGTCAAACTTGACATGATTATAGTACACACTCTAAAGTATAACAACAAATAATAAATAATGGCCAAGTGTGAGTCGGTGACAAAATTTAGTTCATTACCAAGTTATAAATGGTAATTCCTTACCTGAATGACCTCTATCATTTCACCGGATCGAAATGCCATATCTTACTAATTTTGTGGTGGTACGGAACCCACAGTGCGCGAACCCGACTCGCACTAGGCCGGTTTATTTAATTTTGGGAAAAAATGCATTGTGAATCATGAAGCCGAGGCCCGCTTTAAATTTCAGCCAAGTTTCAAGTGTAAGTACGTCTGTTATAAAGATTCCAGTCTAGTGTAGAATACTTGTGAAACAGAAATAAAATTGTATCGCTACTCAATAAATTATATAGCGTTGACTGTACGTAGCCTTGCAGTCAAGGCTAGATCATAGAATTTGCCCTACTAAGTAGTATTATCAGTAGGTAAGTATTGTCAGAAACTGGAAATAGAGAATTTTTATTTTATTCGAGACGACATGTACAGTTGTGAGTTGTTATCACCTTTTCTAAATTAATTGGAGCCACTGACGTATTTTCTATACATAATAAATAGCTGGAAAATTTTGATTATTCCATTGTACCTATTTACTGTAGTTAGTTATTCAATAAATTTATAGCGTTGACTGTAACGGTCTTACATTCTAGATCATCGAATTTACCCTATTACGTACTTATTATCAGTAACTTCTTTGTCAGAAACTGGCAATAGTGGCAAATTGGCAATAGAGAATTGTTTTTTTTTTTTTACAAATGGACTTACCTATTTTCTAGACGTAATAGCTGCTCGTGGCAAATGTTCATTATTTCATTTATTCCACTCCTACAGGTAGTTATTTGTACTTATACTGTAGTTTATTAGCGAGTGATTTGAGATTTGTTTTATTGTAATGTTGCCAAGTACTTGTCTACCTGTGACTCGACTGGCACTTGGCAGTCTCTGACTTTTCATGCTGAGAATGCTGAGATTGATATTGTAGATAGATCCCCATCCCATTACGATTTTGACTTTCGCCGAGAGCAGATCTTTAAATAGCACTTCCAAAATTATTTCGAAAATTCAGTTCTTTTTTATTTTAATAGTGATTTTGTTTCGTCAAGTTTGTGAAAGTGAAGTGATGGTATATAAGATCGTCCAAAAACAGTGCACAGTATTTCACAGGGGCTTCGAAAATGATAACTGAACAAGTTTTGCTCAATAACCTGAGTTATTGACGTTAAAAATCAAAGTTCTTTTTTCGTGACTATTTCGGGTTTATTTATCAAGCTATCTGAGTTGTAGAACAAAAGTTGTTCAGTCATCATTGTGAACGCCCCTGTAGAATATTGTGAATTATTGTTGGATTGTCTTATATAGAAATAGAAGATATTCCTGAGTAAATTTAGCAATTCCAAGGTCAGTGAAGAAGTGGGTATGTTACTTATCTACCTAATTATTTTATTTTATTTGTAGTAAAAAAAAAAAACAATTACGTCTTTCTTTGAGGAAAGGTATTTAAACTCTACCTAGGTACTTCTTGGATTTTTCCTACTGCCCAATTTATCTGTGTGCGCCATTTTCTTTTTCTAACTACTCCACTGCCCTTGGTTTTCTTGTGGCGGGCAGGGGAAATCCCTTCCTTGGGAAATCCCCATTTTCCCTGATTATAAGATTTTCCTTTTTAATTTGATTGGTAGCTTCTGCCCGCGGCTTCGCCCGCGTTTTTCTAAGGAAAAAATAATGGAGTTTTTTTGTAAGCAGAGTAGCATTTTAGGATGCTATAATAAGTATATCGCTTTGGTTATTGATGTCTGATATCACCGATACTGCTTAGTGGTCGTGCTAATTTCATATGAGCAGAAGGTTCCAGGTTAAGTTCTCGGCCGAGCAGATATTTTTTGTCTGCTTTAGGTCTGGGTGCTGTCCACGTCTTTGTAAGTACTTAGGTAGGATTGTCATTGGATTGTCTTTAGACCTTCAACGGTCTATGGGCAGTCTAACTGTATTTGTAGTTTTAGTTTTAACTTGTATTTTGTTTAGTTCATAAAGGCACTTAGGTAGGTACCTATGTGACATCCCCGACACACCGAATCCTATAGGGATAAGCCATTCAGCTGCTCTATATACTATGTGGCGTGGTCAATGATATTTTATGCATTGCAGAAGTAAATTTCGTATTTTGTAGAACACTTATTTGTTTTCTACAAAACCAAGTGGCCGAAATTTTCTTGCCTGGACAACAATAATAAATGAAGACATTGACGTCTATTCTGTTGTAGGTACGGTTCTCAAAACTATACTAAATTTTACTGACTACATCAATATTGAAGTGTGTGTTTGTAGAACAAGTAAGAATATGTCAGTGTGTGCAATACGTGTTTACCTCGCCCCCCTCAGTTTTAGGCAGACTTTTTGCGGTACTAACTCAAGTTTAAGGCAAATCCAAACTATCTACATAATAGATAGCCCGTTGGTCCAGTTGATAGTGAACCTGCCTTCTGCGCTTGAAGGTGTGGGCTCGATTCCCACCTAGGGCAAACATGTGATGAACATTTGTGTTTGTTCTATAACTGGGTATTATTAATATGTTTTTAAGTATGTACCTATTTAAAAATAATTATGTATTTATATCAGTCTCTGGCAGCTAGGTAGGTAGGTATATCACAAGCTTTGCTTAGTTTAGGGTCAGGTGACCGTGTGTGCAAAAATGTCCCAATTTTTTTTTTTATTATGATCAAAAGTTGTCGTTGTTTTTTCCGTGACCCCTCCTACTTGTACGATATTAAACTGGCTCCTCCCACTATTAAGTGCACGCGTACCTAACCACTGCGCTGGGCGGACGTGGGCCAATAATGAATTAGTATAAAATGGTGTCAGAACGGCAAATTCAAAGGCCATGATATACGTAAATGTAACTCGCGAAAAACCTCAGTCAAACAAACAAGGGAGCTACCCGAGCTACCTATTATGGTAAGGTGGCATGGGGGTGCGAACGCTTTTACGTTTACGTTTTTTTAATAATAGGCTTGCGTTTGACCACCATCACGCCTGATGTTAAGCGATGATGTTCTCTACGTTGGGGCACGCTTGCCTAAAAGGAACCGATTCACTCGTGATTTGAAGACACCCAGATCACCATCAGACCATCAGAGACCATCGGGGAACATCCATTCAGGCAGCGAATTCCACAGACTAGCAGTTGCAGTATATTGCTCTTTTATAAGTTTCACTGTGTGTGTATGTAAAGATAGCCCGTCGGTCTAGTCTAGTATAGAGAACCTGCCTTCTGCGCTTGGGGGCGTGGGTTCGATTCCCACCTAGGACAAACATTTGTGTTGGTTCTATATATGGGAGTTAATATTTTTTTATTTTTTATTTAATAATAATTGAATGACTGTATTTAAAACTATATACCTGTGTATATGTATATCAGTATCTGGCAGCCATATCAAAAGCTTTGCTTATTTTGGGGTCAGATGACTGTTTGTGCATAAAAATCCCGAATAGGTATTTATTTTATTTATGTCTGTGGCATCGTAGCTCCAAAACGACTAAACCGATTTTTTTTAAGGTTACCTAGTTGATTGAGAGCTTAGCTATGATTCAAGAAAAATTTTGCTGTTTTGATATTCTCTACAAAAAACAAGAACAAGAATATTGCCATATTACCTACACCATAGAAAAAAAAACTTAGTAAAGGCGGTTGCTTCAAGGAGGTTGCATTGTTTTCATCTTTCACCGGCAAATCAGATCGGTCACAGAGATTATGTAGTTGATGTTATAAGGGGTAACTTATGCTACTTTTATTTCGGATAACGCGGGCGAAACCGCGGGGCGTAGTTAATTCTTAATAAACAAATAAATTTGAGTTACGACATACATACGTCGACACCTTATCAGTGACATCTGATAACGATACGGCCGGGTGTGACCCGAAAGAAACAGTTTTCTTTGAGATTTTAGGAAGTTTGTTTTGTTTGTGCTAACTTGCTAAGATTTGATTGAGGTAAGTCCTAAATTAACAGTTTCGAAGTTTTTGAAAATTTTAAGTAGTTTAGTTATTTACTTTTATCAATACTTATCTATATTATTAACGAATTCTTTGTTATTGTAGGCAGGTTAGGCAGGTAGATACTTTTTTGTAGCTCTCCTCTTTGCAGGTATCAATAAGTTGACACGTCTAAGTTTTTTTTTAATTTGCGACTGGTGCCGTAGAAACTAAAATCAAAAGTTGAATGATCTGATCATCATCATCTTTTCAGCCATAGGACGTCCACTGCTGGACATAGGCCTCCCCCATCGATCTCCAAAAGGGCCGGTTGGAAGCGGCCTGCATCCATCGTTTCCCTGCAGTCTCTTTTAGGTCGTATGTCCATCTTGTGGGTGGACTACCTACGTCCGGTCCGTGGTCTCCATTTGAGAACCTTTCGACCCTATCGGCCATCTGTTCTGCGTGATATGTGCCCACTTCAACTTGTTAATCCGGTGGGCTATGTCAGTAACTTTCGTTTGTCTACGGATCTCCTCATTTCTGATTCGCTTCTGATGAATAATCTGATCACTTTTGGCAAAATGTTCTACCTAGATAAGGTTGTAGGTGGTACTGGTAACTCATACCTACCTAGTATACCTACTACCTACAGCGCAATAATATTATAAGAGAAGTGTAAATAAAAAATAAAAACCCCAGATAATTGAGCTGTAAAAGAGTCATTCAAACAAATAGCGTATTAAAACAATTTGAAGTTGGTTTTTAGATTGAAAATTATTTATTTGTTGTGAACTTGTTACGTAAATTCTTTCTATCCAATGGTTGCCTGGAAGAGATCGCTTTTAGCGATAAGGCCGCCACTTGTGGCACTAGCTCGTAATTTCTATCTGTTAGTAATTTTTATTTCCGGTGTACACAATAAAGAGTCTCTATCTACCTATCTATGTCTATGTTCTTACGAGTACCTACTACCTACTATGGTAGTCGCCGGCCGGCCGGCTCAATGGATAGGTAGGTATCCAGACTCTCTAGCGATAATTTATTTACTAGGCGTGGTCCTTATCTGTTGGCCTTTTGGAAAAACTCAGAGTCACACAGCGGGCAATGGAGAGAGCTATGCTCGGAGTTTCTTTGCGCGATAGAATCCGGAACGTGGATATTCGCCAAAGAACCAGAGTCACCGACAGAGTTGAAGTGGCAATGGGCAGGCCACATCGCCAGAAGAACCGATAACCGATGGGGAAGAAAGGTTCTGGAGTGGAGACCACGAACCGAAAGACGCAGCGTAGGTATCCCACTAGATGGACCGACGACATTGTGGGAGCCGCGGGCATCCAGTGGATGCAGAAGGCAGGCTGTCGTTCAAAGTGGAGGTTAAAGGGGGAGGCCTAGTGGCGTGGCCTAGGAGAGTGGACGTCTTCTGGCTGATGATGAGGAAAATTTATTCATTTATGTACTAATAATAGATACCTTTTTTTTATTGCCTTTTGATGACTGGGCAAGTGCCTTTATTAACTAACTAAAAACACTGTGTGTGTGTGTGTGTAGGTGTGTGAATGAGCGTGAGGGTGTGATGAAGTCTTTGCAGTTATGTTAGGCTACTACTTGCTGGAAATACGTCTAATAATAAAATAGGTAACTAACATTTACCTATCGTGAACGTTATGCAATTCATATTTATCCCGTGGCGCCTCATTACCTCTGCAGCGCACCTGTTATCATTTATCACAATCCATTTTATTTATCATCATTATGATTTAAACACCTAGACAAGTAAATACATTATCTAGATTACCTAGGCGTGAAGGAAAGAGCGCGGTCCGATCGAAAAATCTCGTACATTCAAAGGAACAATTTCATTTAGGTACCTTATCTGTAAATTTTTGAAATTAATACCTATTTTAGCTAGTAAGTACTTGATTATAGTGCTAACAGACGAGACGTACCTTGGTTGACGAACCGCCGTTCCACCAACTGGAGGGAAAGAGAAAATTTTCTCTTTCTCTCCCGTTGCGCGTTGGTTGGATTGGACGGTTCGTCAACCAAGTGCGTCTCGTCTGTTACGTCTGGTACGGGTCACCTAAAAGCGCGCAGCCATCTCAACCGCGCATTACAACGTTTCTGAAGATAAAATAAAAAAATCACCGAGTTAGAATTTAAAAAAAAAAAAAAAAAAACATTACAAATAGTAGGTATACAGCATGTTTCGTGTTGATATAATTTATAGGAAGGCAGAGGAGCCAAAATAAAAATCAAAACAAAGTTATTTCCTATCCACTCCGCTTGTACGTATATAATTATGCATCTTGTGGCCAATGTCCATGCTTAGACACTAAATGCAATGATTATAAATACACAGTGATTTTTCATCTTATTTTTTTTAAAGCGTTTAATATATAGCAAAGGCCTTGCTGTCCTGCTTGTGTCTGTTAGGTAAAAATATAAAACTAGTTTTTTTTTTTTTACTTTTTTCGTCATCATTGTCATCAGCCAGAAGACGTCCACTGCTGAACATGGCCTCCCCCTTTAACCTCCACACTGAACGAAAGCCTGCCTTTTGCATCCACTGGATGCCAGCGATTAAACTTTTTTACTAAATCTGAATAACTTAACTCGAACTCCCTTTGTGTACCTAGTTAAACTATCGTAACTTATTTCCAAAAGACTGAAAAGTGGAATGCTTTCAGGCTTGGTCGTCACTCGAGGTGACGAGTGCCATGAGTGAAGATTCTATAGAAATGTCCTCAACTTCTTTGGTAGGTAACATCCGTTTTTCCCGTTCTTTGTATACATATCTAGCATTATTAGCTAGAAATATGAAATTGAATCATAGCGGCCTTCTGAATATACTAATTATGTAAAAAGGCATTTAAAAAAGGGCAAGTGTCTTTAACTAAACAAAATACAAGCTAACACTGTTTACTACAATAAGAATTAAACTGCCCATTGACCGTTGAAGGTCTAAAGACAATCCAAATCCAAAGTGACGCCTGATTCAATCAACAAACCAAATGCTCAAGTCCACTATCAGTTGGCAGCGTACCTGGCATGCTGGAGGCATTACCACGCTGAATGGCAATGCTTATGCGTTGAGCCAGAAACACGCCAGCATTTTGGTCACGCGTCGCACTATCCAGGCGCTCTGAAAGATTTATGAAAAATTGGTGAGCTCTCGGCCCCAAACGTCTCAAATATGTAACCACAGTCGAGGTTAGCATATTTGCGCCGCTTGTGCTGCTCTGCCGAATTGGCAGCCGCACCAGCCCTGCCTTGCGTCTCAGGGAAATGTGTTATGGCATACCTACCTAATTATGTGGTTACCCAGTAGTAATTTTTTTCCCAGCCGTCTAAAATGTCGAAGAAGACAGTCCTGAACGAGCCATACAAGGGCCTGGTGGAGTCCATGTCCATCCCGGCTGAGATCCACGAGCGAGACGGCAAGAAGTTTGCAACCTTCGGCTCTACAGTGCCGATACACTGCTGCAACGCTGAACAGGTACCTACCTATAGAGTTTTAAGAGGTGCAAGCTTCGAAAAAGTATTTATTGATCGAAGGGTGCAAGCAAGGCTTTCTATACAAGGCACTTGAAGGTACAAAGGCGTAACCAACATACGGGCTCGAAACAGCTCTGCAGGCCTAGCATGGGCTGTGGATAAATAGTCTTTCCACCGTTTTTATCCACGCCTAGACGCGGCAAAGCTAGAATATGGATACATTTGTCTTTTTCTCGCAGTATAAAAACGGTGGAAAGACAATTTGTCCACGGCCCGTGCTAGGCCTGCAGGGCGCAAAATCACGCGAACCGGCGAGATACGAATTGCGGTCGCACAACTTTTCGCATCACCACCATTAAAACAGGTTGCCGTAAGGCCCCAGGATTTTGTTCAGGCTGTACCGCACCCTGGGGTCTTACGGCTACCTGGGGGTAGTTGGGAGCTAATGCAACGTTCGTGCATCGCGGTCGATCGCAGCTGCGCGCGTCTGACGCACGATTATAATATTCATTTATTTCAGCATTCCACAATGTTTCTCAGGTGGTAGAAAAGTATTTTAGTAACAATTGTGGACCCCGTCGGGCACAGCTGAATGATATGGAAGAGAGAAGGACAGCAATAAGTACTAAAAATATTTTTATCTGTTAAGTATTCGTCAATGGAATAATAAGATCTATTTATCAGGAAATGTTTCAATGATTTATAGAAGTGTGTCTTTTGTTTCATTTTTGATTGAGTTTGGTAATCTATATCTATACTAATATTATAAAGAGGAAAGATTTGATTGTTTGTTTGTTTGCATTGAATAGGTTCCGAAACTACTGAACCGATTTGAAAAATTCTTTCACTGTTGGGATGCTGCACTATCCCCGGTTGACATAAGCTATATATCCCGGCTTCGCCCGTGCGGAGCAGGGGCGGCCTACTAGTTTATTATATACTAGTAGGCCGTCTATACTAATATTATAAAGAGGAAAGATTTGATTGTTTGTTTGTTTGCATTGAATAGGCTCCGAAACTAGTGAACCGATTTGAAAAATTCTTTCACTGTTGGGATGCTGCACTATCCCCGGTTGACATATATAGGCCCGGGATATATAGGCTATATATCCCGGCTTCGCCCGTGCGGAGCAGGAGCGGCCTACTAGTTAAAATTAAACATAGTTTAAATTAAACTAGTAGGCCGCCTCTGCTCCGCACGGGCAAAGCTGGGATATATAGCCTATGTCAACCGGGGATAGTGCAGCATCCCAACAGTGAATGAATTTTTCAAATCGGTTCACTAGTTTCGGAGCCTATTCAATGCAAACAAACAAACAAACAATCAAATCTTTCCTCTTTATAATATTAGTATAGATTTTGATGGCCATCACAAAGGGACTGGTTGAGTGGAGTGTGGTTGAGTGGATCAATAGTAAGGTGTTAGTTATATGTGTAGGTTCGTTAACAATGTATATTCAGACATTAGATCTAGGAGGCTATTTGTTTTTTTTTTTTTTTTTAAATGTCATGTTTGAAGTCACCTCCTACGATAATATCATATTAAGAATATTTTTTGTTTATATACTTTAAAAGTTTACTAAGTTGCTTGTAAAATATGTCTCCCTTTCTTCCATTCCAATACGTACAAATGTAATAATTATCAAAGCGCGTAAATTATTAGGTAAAATCAATTTTAGCCCGGCCTCCTGTAGTTTCCGTGCCTTACTACTTACCACCGTACTCTGTATTTTGTGTTGCTACGTAGAATGTCATTTATGATGTATATTCCAGGTGTCAGAGTTTGCAAAGAAGACGCACCACTACTGCGACATATTCACGGAACAGCTCCTGGCGCCGCTCGGGGAGCTGGCCTACGTGCGGCTGGATGAGACCACCGCCGAGAAGGTGACACTTGATAAACTTACCTGATGAACCATAATATTCTGTATGTCCTAAAACTGCGACCAGTGTGTGTTACCAGTGATGACATACGGCACTGAAACGTGGTCTCTCACTATGGGCCTCATAAGCAAGCTCAAAGTCGCACAACGAGCTATGGAGAGGGCTATGCTCGGGATTTCTCTACGAGATCGAATCTGAAATGAGGAGATCCGTAGACGAACGAAAGTCACCGACATAGCCCACCGGATTAGCAAGTTGAAGTGGAAGTGGGCAGGGCACATATCACGCAGAACAGATGGCCGATGGGGCCGAAAGGTTCTGGAATGAAGACCACGGACCGGTAAGCGCAGCATAGGACGTCCACCCACAAGATGGACAGCCGACCTAAAAGAAACGCTGGATGCAGGCCGCTTCCAACTGGCCCTTTTGGAGATGGGGGAGGCCTATGTCCAGCAGTGGACGTCCTATGGCTGAAATGATGATGATGAAAGTGTTTGACCTCACCATTTGTCACCCCCAGGTGTTCATAAACCGCAACAAGCGCATCCTGCTGACTTCGTCGGACGGTGCGCTGGCGCAGTGGCGGTGCGCGCCCACATTCGAGTCCGCCAACTCGTACCTGGCGGGCGCGCCGCTCGTCAACCAGCGAGGGGAGCTCGTCTCTGTTGTCACCGTTAAGAAGGGGAACCATTACGCTGTCTCCAACTTCGAGGTCAGTGTTTAATATACCCACATAACCCTTGGCCCAAGGAGTATTTAGGATTGATTCGCAATAGATTCGTTTTGTGTTTGTTTGTAGAGTCTGGCTAGTGAAAGTAGAGAATGAAAAAGCGCGACAAATTTAAAAATATCAGCTTTGAAACCCCCAAAAATGATTATGAAATGCCTGGAATAATCTCACTTGATACTTGTAAGTTACTAATTTGTATTGTAACTCAGTCAGAACACAGGAATGTTTGCATTTCATATTAATTTTGGGGTTGCAATGCGGATTTTTTTAAATTTGGCGGGCGTTTTTAGTCTCTACTTTCATTAGCCAGCTAGAGTCCAGGTTCGACCCGCGATATATGTTATGGTTTATCTACTTGATTTATATTCGTATTGACAATCACGGCTTTATTTCTTTGTTATATGCCCGAAAATCCGAATATCAAAAATTTAATCCTTAAAGTGCGGAGTGCGCCAAGCCTGCTATCGGGAACCCTGAAATAAGTGAATGCACTTATTTCAAGGATAATCATCAT
Source organism: Agriopis marginaria (assembly GCA_932305915.1). Classification (NCBI taxonomy): domain Eukaryota; kingdom Metazoa; phylum Arthropoda; class Insecta; order Lepidoptera; family Geometridae; genus Agriopis; species Agriopis marginaria. Next base: position 2,417,198 of record OW029935.1, read on the forward strand.
CATCATCAATCGAGTCTCCCAACAGGTGGGCCTTGAACATGGACAAGACAAAGTTCATGTCAAATATCCATGTTGTGCCCACCCTAGTTTTAGTTGGGAACTCAGTTCTTGAAGCTGTTGACGCGAACGTCTACCTAAGACAAACAGTCGAAATAGGTAGGTCTACCTTCAAGAAAGAGGCCAATAGGCGAATCCAACTCGGCTGGGCAGCGTTCGGTAAACTTCGCAACGTCTTCTCGTCCAAAATACCTCAGTGCCTTAAGGTGGTTCGTTTCACAAATAGCGGGAAATTCAAATTTAAAAGTTTTCTTGTCCTTGTAGCTAGGCCGGGTAATTATTGTAAACGATCATGATGTTTGCGCAAATTGATTATTATTCTTTACAAAATCATGTAAAGCTATTTATCTCTAATGCTCATTATTACTTACATTTGTGAATAAACGATTTTTTGCTGTTTCAAACGGTTTATTGACAAATGTAAGTAATATGGTGCGTTACGGTTAAATAGTTGTACATTATAATGTAAAGAACAGCCAACATTTTGCGCAAACACTGTGTTATTTAAAAATAATTACCTAATTACCATTACGCGACCGCAAACCTTATCTGGGCGCGATAAGGTTCACGTTCGCGTGATTTTCCAACTGAGCGGATTAGGTGCCGCAATTACCTGTTGTCCGTAAGGCCCCAGGCCTGGCTAGTAGGACCAAAACACTGATTAAAATTTTTATTTCCCGCCATAGGTGAATCGTACCACCTTAAGACGAAAGTCTTCGACCAGTGTATGTTACCAGTGATGACATACGGCAAAGATAATAAATATTATTTTCAATTGTCCGTCAGGGTGATGGAGGTTACTTCGACACACCGCTGCCGTGGAGAGAGGTCGTAACGCCGGAGGGCCACTCTGTGTATGGGGATCGATCATTCCCTTCCAGAGATGCACTAAGGGAGCACGTAGCCTCACTCCCACCGGTCGAAGTAAGTACCAAGTGAAAGCTTTTAATCATTATCAGCTTATTATGTTCCCAATGCTGGGACACAGGCCTTCTTTCAGAGAGAGAGAGAGAGAGAGAGAGAGAGAGGATGGGCTCTAATCCACGATTAGGGGCGTCATTTATGATACGTGCTGCCCAAGAATGGAACTCCCTGCCGTCCTCCTTGTTTCCCGAGAACTACAATCTATAGAACACTCTCGAAGCCAAAAGAAGATAATTGTACTCATCATTATGAACCACTTTTAGTATGGGACCAACCCAGAAATAGCCAAAAAAAAAATCTGCTGTTCCATACATTTTGTCGAGTGTCAATGATCGTTTTCTATAGAACAGCTGATATATTTTTTGGGATTTCAGGGCTGGTCCCATAGTAAAAGTTGTTCATAATGATGAGTACAATTACCTTCTTTTGGCTTCGAGAGTGTTCCCCTTACACCCCGTATAGATTGTAGTTCTACGCTGCGTCTTCCGGTTCATGGTCTCCACTCCAGAACCTTTCTTCCCCATCGGTTATTGGTTCTTCGAGCGATGTGGCCTGCCCATTGCTACTTCAACTTGCAAATTTTAACAGCTATGTCGGTGTCTCTGGTTCTTTGGCGAATATCCACGTTTCGGATTTTATCGCGCAAAGAAACTCCGAGCATAGCTCTTTCCAACGATTGCCGATGAGGTGCCTATTCACTCTTTTGCCAGACCCAGGTTGTACTTTGTAGGGAACACCGAGGCAGGAAGCGCATTCCATTCCTGTGCAGGTGTGTATATCTGGTGTGACGTGTGACCATGGTTTGTGTGGCAGGTGTCCGCGGCAGCTCCCCCCACGCCGGCGGTACACCGCGGCGGAGTGACGCGCATCGCGCTGGTGGCAGCCAGCGGCCGCCAGATCTCGCACACGTACGTGCAGGGAGTCATCAGCACGGACGTCCAGTACTTGTAGACATGGGGTAGCTGGGAATATCTTGAGGCCGTTGCAGATCATGCGTAGTACAAGTTGCGAGTGCCTACTACCAAGGAGTATAGACTAAGAGGAAAGACAATAGCGGAACATTAGAGCTTAGCTCGGAAATTTGCCTAAAAATGGTTTAAACTTAGATGGCACCGTAATTTGAGCGTGCTATAGGTTGTCTCGAACTTCCGTAAGCGCTGCAGTCAGATAACGTACGAAAAGGTTCTACAAATTACCGTAGCGCTAGTATCGCAGTCAAGTTTCGCAACATTTCAAGAGAAGCGCAACCCATACCAGTAGATGGCGCTTTTCTTTATTATCTAGAAATGTTGCGAAACTTGACTGCGATACTAGCGCTACGGTAATTTGTAGAACCCTTTCGTACGCTATCTGACTGCAGCGCTTACGGAAGTTCGAGACAACCTATAGCACGCTCAAATTATGGTGCCATCGTTTATGCCGTTTTTAGGCAAATTTCCGAGCTACGCTCTAATGTTCCTCTATTATCTTAATCTATCATCCTTGCTACTACGCATCGTTTGCAACGTTTTGCTTAGTGGCAGTGGAAGTGCTTAGTAGTACTTCCACTGCCACTTAGCAATTCCATTCACCCAGTTACCTCCCTAGTAACTGGGTGTGGCAGATGTGCTCCTGGCTCAGGTAGGTCTGGGGCCTTATGCCTAGCTGTTTAAAGCAATCCAGTTTAGGTAATGAAATAAATGTTGCGCGACCGCAAACCGTATCTGGGCGCGTTAAGGTTCACGTTCGCGTAATTTTCCGAGCAGCGCAGTTTTAACGTTAGTTTCAGACCGCGTAAGGCGTTGGCCCTAAGGCCCTTGGCCTGGGGCCTTACGCCCTAACTCGTTACGCGGGACCAAACTAACGTTAAAACCGCGCAATTCAGAAAATCACGCGAAATTGAACCTTACCGCGCCCAGATACGGTTTGCGGTCCCTTGTGGTAGGCGCAGCCGGAGTCGTCTGCTTCACTACAGTTTAGATCTTTTAGAAATACCGATGAACTAACTGAAATTCTACACGAAGTAATTTTTTACCAGTGAATGTAAACAACTCTCTTTCACACTTTTGTAAGACATTATGTAAGATAAAATATGTACCTAGGTATTCAATAAAAAATGACATAAATAAATAAAAATAGTTTAATTTTTAGGTATCCTTGACAATAATACCCACAGACGGGTGTAAACACTCTCGAAGCCAAAAGAAGCTAATTGTACTCATCATTATGAACCACTTTTAGTATGGGACCAACGCTGAAATCGCGAAAAAAAATCAGCAGTGTCTTGTTAATGATGGGTACAATTACCTTCTTTTGGCTTCGAGAGTGTTCCCCTTACACCCTGTATAATATAACAGACCACTCGGTAGACTGTTGGTGGTCTGTTAAGAACAAGTTTCCTAACCGACCACCCAGGTGGATGGTTTGGGCGGTCCGTTAGTAATAAACGGGGAAAGTACTCTAAATACTGAAAATAGGAAATTTTACTCGTTCCTTTATTTTTAAAAAGAAACAAATCTGCATCTGAAGTCTTTTGTAAACTCGCTTGCCACACCCAGTAATCGAACCGCGTAAAAACCGGAAATATACACCTGTACTTTTATGGCATCAATCGATAGGTCAAATATAAGGATCAAATCACTAAAAAAAACCTTAAAAAATTCAATTACTAAATTTACATTTCATTTAGAAAAAAAATATTCGGATATTAGCCAATATGATTACCGAGAGAAGCGAGTTTTCGAAAATCCTTGAATGCAGTTTTATTTTTATTTTTATAATGGAATGTTTTCTTGTAGTCCTATGTTTTCGCGCTATAACAACTTAGCTAAACCCACTGGATAGTTGAAAACGAATGCAACTGTACAAAAGTCGGGTAGGTACCTACTATATTAAAATCTATAAAAATTTATCCCTATTTACCTTGGTCACGCCATAACTTCAGAACAACTTTGCCTTTGACGTGAATTTCAATCATCTTTTTTTAAAGCTTTCTAATACTTAGTAGAAGATTCTCACGGAAACCAAAATTAAGCGCAAATTCGCGCGTTTGACAGTTCTAAGACAGGACGACGTCTGTCGGGTCAGCTAGTCTCTATCTCTACATAGTATAAATTAAAGTCACTTTCCGCGTCTGTCTGTCTGTGTGTCTGTATGGCCGCTAACTCCTAAACCACACAACGGATTTTGATGCCGTTTTCACCATCAGTTAGGTAATTTTTCACGGAAGGTTTATTTATATAACTAGCGACCCGCCCTGGTTTCGCACGTAAATTACACCCGTGCGCAGCTAGGGCGTGTCGCTAGTTTATTTAAAAAAAGAAATTTGCATTGTACAACAAATATTAGTTTTATTTACCCTCAACAAAAAATAAATAACAGTTCAGTGCACTAGTTAACAATACTATGTATTTATAACATGCGGAATGCTTTAATCCTATACAAACCATGCTTTATTCCTATACAAACGATCCCAGAAAAGATAAGTCTTATTTCCCATAACCTTAGGTACTCATATGCAGTCTTATTTTTTCGAATTTGTAAATTAATTTTTCACCATTTTTTTTACAGTAACAACCAACGATTCTCTATGGTAGTGCATAAGAAATAAATACAGTTAAAAAAAACAACTTTCGTCTGTTATTGATGTACGACTCGTTGTTAGTTAAAATGTTTTTTTAGATAGGCTTGCGCTTGGCCACCAAGCCTCGCCTTATATTAAGCGACGAGGCGGTCTATGATGCAGCACGCTTGCCTAAAGCAACCGATTCACGTCTCTTCTTTCACTAGGTTGTCTTACAGTTAATGTACTGCTTGGGAGGTAAACAGCAGCGACCCATACCAGTAGATGGCGCTTTTCTGTATTATCTTGAAATGTTGCGAAACTTCACTGCGATACTAGCGCTACGGTAATTTGTAGAACCCTTTTGTACGCATTCTGACTGCAGCGCTTACGGAAGTACGAGACAACCTATAGCACGCTGAAATTACGGTGCCATCTAAGTTTATACTGTTTTTAGGCAAATTTCAGAGCTACGCTCTAATGTTTCTTGGTAATAATCCAACATTATTACACATTTATTTTTAGTTAAAAGTGCAGATGCAAGAGGGCTTGGAAATGGTCTAGTTTCGTGCTTAGACAAGCATAAACTAAACACTGAACTAAACATTCGACAAATGATTGGAATAGGCACAGACAATGCATCTTGGGGGTGAGGCAAGACCCACTTTAAGTTAGCGTTAACGCCTGCGGAAAGATGAAAATGACACTAGCTTGAGATAAAATCTCTCAAGCTGATGTCTTAGTCAATGTCATTTTCATACAATTTTATCTTTCCGCAGGCGTTAACGCTAACGGAAAGTAGGTCTTGTCTAACCCCCCCTGTAATGACCGGTGTAAGCATTAACTTTGTAATGCTACAAATCTATTAATATTTAGAGTTAATGACGTTGACATCCATGCAGCATCAGGAGTAAGCGAGACAGAATAGTTTGTAACTAGAGTAAGGGAGAAAGAGAAATAAAGTAATGGCGAACGTACCTCGGCCTTTCATTGCACTTACATGGCGTTGCTGCAAAAACAAAACACCAAAAAACCTATATTTTATTACGTTTATATGAAAATATTGTTGAAAAACGTTTCGCAATAAAGTTTAAGTTCGAGCCAGTGTATTTGTTTCAGAAATACATTAAAAGTAACAAAGATTACAATTGATCAAGTGGAGCACGTAAAACCACGCCAAATCCAACAATGGAATTAAATGAAAATACGGAAAATAACGACCATTCCTCACTGGAATCAACAAATAAAGAAATAATTGAACGATATACAGTTGTTCAGCTACAAGAAGAACTTAAAATTCGATTTTTAGGTACTTCAGGAAATAAATCCGAACTGATTGAACGCATAATCACCGACAATAAACACAAAAATGAAGAGAATGCGATGGAAGAATTTGAAGCTGATAAAGTCAAGCGCATGTCGCAACAAATTGAAATTGAAGTAATGCGCAAGCAGCTCGAAAATTTGCGGAAACCAAGTACAAGCATGGAAACCACAGGTATGGTGGTGGTGGTGGTATGGTATAACGATACACGCCATCCTTAAACGAGATTATGGTCTGGAAAATTTAATATTAATACGACGCGTCTGTCAATCGTTGCAACTAGCAATGACACACGCATCGGAAAAATCACTGCTCAAAAATATTTAATTTTTGGTAAGAGAAATATACAAGTGGTTATCAGTGTCTCCTAAAAGAAGAGATGAATATAATAATACATACGAGACTATTAACTGCGGAGAAAGTCTGCTTAAAATCACAAAAGTTTGTGACACGATGGCTTTCGATAGAACCAGCAGTTACGAAAATTTTGCCACAGTGGGAAAGAGTTAAAATTACTTTCAACATGGCAAAGGAAAAAGAAAGTTGTTATACAGCTGATTTGATATATAATATGCTGAAGGAATTACTTCAATATGACTTTTTTTGAGAAGTGTAAATGACTAAATGATGTGCAAGTGGCTATTAAGGCATTCGAGAGTGAAGATTCGCATCCATTAAAATTGCTTAGTACACTGACGAATCTATTGCAAGGGCCAAAGAATTGTAATGCCAAGCCCAATTCAAAGGAACTTGTTGGACCCTATTACTGACAGATATATAAACCTAATGCCACATCTTGGTTATGTGTTTGAAACTGACTCTCGTCAACAAAGTTTGGATCATGTGATATTTAATGCCATTAGAGAACGATGCTCTGCCTTCTTAGTCAAACTTTTTAAAGAGTTGCAGCAAAGATTGCCAGACAATTATAGACAACTAGAATTGATGACACTATTAAGTACAGAGGAGGCAACAAAACCCACTAAATCAAACTCAATTGTTAGCCTTGCTGAGATTTTAAGATATACACCAGAAATCATCCGGATTAGGGAGTTGAAGTGGCAGTGGGCAGGGCACATATCACGCAGAACAGATGGCCAATGGGGCCGAAAGTTTCTGGAATGGAGACCACGGACCGATAAGCGCAGCGTAGGACGTCCACCCACTAGATGGACAGACGACTTAAAAGAGATCGCAGGGAAACGCTGGATGCAGGCCGCTTCCAGCCGGCCCTTTTGGAGATCGATGGGGTGGCCTATGTCAGTGCCAGTGGACGTCCTATGGCTGAAATGATGATCATGACGATGATGACCGGAAATCATAGATAAAATAATTCAACAGTGGCATTTGGTTAAGTGGACATCACAAGAAATAGTGCAATTTTGGGTGGATGCCAGAAACTGTAATAATGCTTCTGGAGAAAATCGAAGATTTCCTGGTGGACACGGGCCAGGAAGAAGCTTCTGATAAAGTAAAGCTATCCTTACTAAGGAACACGATGGGCGATGAGTCGGCCAGAGGAACACTCGCATTGCCACTAACACAAGATGACGCGAAAATTTATACAAAGGTCATCGAAAGTTACGCTTCACCACGGGTAAATGAGGTGTTTGAAAGATACAAATTCAATCAAAGAAAGCAAAAACGTGGCGAGTAATTTGAAAATTTCTTCACAGACTGCAGACAATTAATTGCTTGGCGAATCAATCGAAGATTCTATTTTAAGGGACAAAATCGTGCAAGGCGTATCGGATACGTCATTACAAGAACATCTCTCGCGAATAGATGGGTTAACTTTGGGTAAAGCTGCAAACTTTTACAGCACGAGTGAAATGAGCAAGTTACAAGTCAAAGAGATGAACCCCACAATAGAGGTGAATGCGGCAAAAGTTTAAACGTAACAGATGTCAGTGTAACCATGGACCAGGAAGAATTGGAGGGTGTGCCTAACATTTTCTATCAAATAAGTAGTCTTTTGGATTACGAAGCCGTGTCAACAGGCGTAGCAGTATCTCCCAGAACAAAACTGTAAAATTAAATATATTTGTGCATTATCCATGATGAAAGTCGCGCCGCTCCTCTTCTTCTGTGCCAAGAAAACCCGGAATTTCATTTAATCCTCAACAGGACCTATAACAACCAATGTTAAGACTTTATGGTTGTAGATTGCAAAGCCACATTGTTGGTAATACCAGGCTGTCTCCTTCGAGTTAGGAGTTTTCGCGCCAACGCGGAAAAAACATGTCAGCTCGTTGGATTATTATCCTAAACTTGTGTATTTTCGAGTGTTAATGTGTACTAAATGGTGAATTATTATTAATTAATTGCTCGTAAACGTGCTCGAGTGTGGGTAAGTGATATAACGAGGTGAAACGTGTCTTTTCGTGTTGTTTCCAAAACTCCATAGGAGCCTCTTGTAAAGTCTCCACCACTTTACAGGGGCATGAGTTTGACTTGACCGTGACTTACTTAGCTTGACTCTGACTGTGACTATGACTGGTTCGACCCTATTAAGACTATGTAAACTGATTAATATTACGAGTAAAGGACATTGAATCCAAGCTCATGAAAATTTTAACAAAAAAAAATCCTTCGAGTTTGTGCGACGCATCCAGGAGGTGTATGTCCTAAAACTGCGACCAGAACCACTGGAGTGTAAGTGTAATTATTGTGTTTTAAGTAGCTCTTCCACATCAAAACTACCTGTTTTTCCTCTCAACTGTAGTTCGGCGAAATGAGAATCCGACCAAGCGCTAATAAATACGCGTCAGCCATGTTTGCATACCTGTCAAACGGACGCTAGCTGTCAAAAACAATAAACATTCCTAGTGAAAGACGCCATTTTGTGCAATCAACATACCGCACATCACGTGACCTTATTTCCTATCCACTACCATAGAGAATCTTTGGTGAACAAAATATCGTTATGCCATCTTTCTATCTGCTCTATGGCTCGGTCTATCATCGTTTCGCTACTCGATACAAGATGGCGCCACTTAGTATGCCATAACAAATAATCCAGTTCCGTAAGTATTGGTTACCGGTGCAGCGGTCAGTCGATGTAGAGCCTGACGAGCGAGGCCTCCGCGGCGGGACAGCGCGTGACTGGGCAGGACGCGTGACGTCGCACGTGACGCGATATACACACGTAGCAGAATATGTACCTGCAACACACAAATACCATGTATCTGGTATAATCTGGGTGTCTTCAAATCACGAGTGAATCGGTTAATTAGGCATAACAAAATCTCTGTACATATTTTTTGTAATTGTAAATAAATACATTAGGGTGCAGTGGATGCAGATGGAAGGCTTTCGTTCAGAGTGGAGGTTAAAGGGGGGAGGCCTATGTTCAGCAGTGGACGTCTTCTGGCTGATGATGAAGATGATGACATTAGGGTATTTAATATTACCCAGAGACTGGCAGCACGGTGGGTATCTTCCACACTTGTAAGCACATCGGACAGCGGTTTTTGCAGCGCACTGCTTTCTCGTCTCTCTGTTAAGAAACAATCATTTAAATAATTAACAACTAATATACAAATTGACTTTCATCAAATAAAACTATTTTGAGCAAAGTAGAAAAAAAATAGGTAAGTATATAAAATTTTATCTTTCTGCTATACACAGTACCAGGCGAGCAGAAATAATGTGGAGTGAAGAAAAGGGTTATGAAAAATTTGTTAACTATGATCAAAATTAAAATGGCCGCTTAGAAATATACAAATCATTAAATTGTTTTCAAAAGTGCCGTGCGTGCATTTTTGTGTTAGCGTATGTCAACCACTAATGCGAATGTGTAAACATCTAAAAAGCTCTGGGGGGTTAGACAAGACCCACTTTATGTTAGCGTTAACGCCTGCGGAAAGATGAAAATGACATTGACAATGACATTAGCTTGAGAGAAGTTATCTCAAGCTAATGTCATTTTCATACAATCCGTCCGTAACGCTAACAGAAAGTGGGTCTAGTCCAGGGGTTCCCAACCTTATTTTGTCTACTGCCCACTTTGAGAATAAATTATTATTTTAAAAGAGAGAAAATCGATCCGAGTTTGAGCAATCTCTTAACTAATATTAGTTGATGTTCACAAGTTGTAGTTGAGAGTCGAGAGCTCATGCAGTCGGTGTCTAAGAGGCCTCCTAGCTAAATGAAATTACAAATCATCCCCCAAGCCTCTACACAATGCCCCAATTTTTATCTGGGTCTCTTACCGCCCCCCTTTAGAGGCCTGCAGCGCCCACAAGGGGGCGTTATCGCCTACTTTGGGAAAGGCTGGTCTAGTCTCCATGAACCCTCCATGAACGGCCTACTGCCACTTCAGCTTGCTAAAACGCTGAGCTATTTGGCAAATTACTCCAGTATGGATACAAATAGTTAAGTTATAGTTAAATACTTACCACGGGCGGCGGCGGGGGCGGCAGAGCGGCACTGGGGGCGGCAGATCGCGCCTCCCACCAGCGTAGGAACTGGACTGCGAAGGCGCCGTACTCGACACCACGTAGCAACAGTCGGCCGACCATCGGGAACGTTATTATCGCACTTCTGGAAATATACAACACGATTTTCAATGGAATGGAAATTTCGAAATGGTTCAGTTGGTGGTGCATCTATCTTTTGCGTCTGCTGTCCCGGGTTCGATTCTCAGTCAGTTTTAAAACAATGAATTTAAAAATAGCACTTTTAAATCACAACTTCTTAATTATGTGAAACTTGTAGGATAACAAAACAAAACAATGAAAAAAGTATGCTATTCAGTATGGCTGGTCACAAACTTGTGAAAATTAAAGCCATTATTTGCTATCTTCTTTTCCTATAATTTTATTATGCTCTGTGGTCTTAATCAGTGTAATTATTTCAGCTACTCGTGTCTAGATGGCATGGCAATTACTTAACATCATAACAATGGAACAGGAAAAAAATAAATATGTGTTTACAATATTTTTTTATGTACTTGGACGTCGTATTTTTTCCAGTTATTTTGATTTAAAAACCAAATTCCTGAACCAATTTTGATTATATTCTTATGGGACGGAAAAAAAACGGCCAATTGCGTGTCGGAATCGCACACTGAGGGTTCCGTACCACCACAAAAAAACAAAAATTATCAATTTAAAATCCGACTTCAAAATTAGTATGGTGGCATTTCGATTTGGTGAAAAGAAAAAGTTCCAATTGCAATAAGGTCTTAAATAACGAAGTTACCAGTTATAACTTGGTAATGGACAGAATTTTGTTGCCGACTCGCACTTGGCCATTATTTATTGTTATACTTTAGAGTGTGTACTATAATCATGCCAAGTTAGACGCTTGTACGTATTACTTTATGCATTAGAGCTAATACAAGAATACGTTAGTTGTATGGAGACCTCCCTTTCGTTTTAACTTTTTTATTTATTTTGTCTGCCGTAACAATACATATTCTGTGAAAATTTCAACTGGCTACCTATTGCAGTTCGAAAGATACAGCCATTGATAGGTAAGACAGACGGACAGACACACATCGTAAGCTTAGTAATAGGGCCCCGTTTTTACCCTTTGGGTACGGAACCCTAAAAAACAACCGAATTGAGAACCCTCTTTGTTTTCAAGTCGGTTAAAATCCAATAAATGTGTCTAATTTCAAAATCTATTATTCTCTCATTGGTCGTGGTTTCCACTCACCCTATCTGCCCCATGCGCAGAGTCCTGCCCAGGTCAGTCCAGGAGTGGTCGTCATCGTCCCTCGGTGGCGCGTCCTTGAGCGTGATGCCGAGGGCAGCCAGCTCCGGCGCGTGGCTGCGCGAGCCGCCGGTGAGGTACCGCGCCAGCTGCACGGCGCGCGCTGCTGTCGTCACCAGGTGCAGGATGGAGTACACGCGAATGCCTGCCCGGCGGAGACGGTCCGGCACACTCTGCAATTTATACACAATCTCATCATCATCATCATAGTCAGCCTTTTTAACAGTCCACTGCTGGACTTTTAGCCTACCCCCGAAGTGATTGGGCAATATCCACCACGCTGACCCAGTGCGGGTTGGTGGATTCACATACGCCATTGAAATCCTTCTCCGTACATATGCAGGTTTCCTCACGATGTTTTCCTTCACCGAAAAGCCAGTGGCATGAAAATCCGTACATAAGCTCCAAAGAGCTCATTGGTACAAGTCCGGGGTTTGAACCCGCGACCTGATGCGGGACACCTGATGTGTATGCAAATACACAATCTATATTGATACAACTGTTAAATTGGAAAATCGTGGGTAACACCGTGGGATTCAACTAACTGTTTTATAAACAAATCAGCCAGAAGACATCCACTGCTGAACATAGGCCTCCCCTTTTAACCTCCACACTGAACGACAGCCTGCTTTTTGGATCCACTGGATGCCCGCGAATCTCACAATGTCGTCGGTCCATATAGTGGGAGGCCTACCTACGCTGCGTCTTTCGGTTCGTGTTCTGCACTCAAAAACCTTTCTTCCGCATCGGTTATCGGTTCTTCGAGCGATGTGGCCTGCCCATTGCCACTGCAACTTGCAAATTTTAACAGCTATGTCGGTGACTCTGGTTCTTTGGCAAATATCCACGTTAGCTTATAGCTCTCTCCATTGCCCGCTGTGTGTCTCTGAGTTAATTGTGGTAATTTGTAAATATTGTATAATAGCATAGCATGTTATAGCATATAAATAAAAAGTGATGTGTGTATGTATGTATGTTCCCTATGAACTCTGAAACGGCTGGACTGATTTTGAGGTTTTTTTTAATCTTCATATTAGCCCAGCGAGTGATCCTGTGAAGTTTGGTAGCGGTCAGATCAATATATATTTTTTTAATGTTTTGAAAATTTTCTGTACAATATACAAGAACTACAATTGAAGTCTTTACATTGACATAATTACATAACAAAAAAATATTGTCATCTAAGTCAAAGGAAGTTGCTGTCGTTACCTAGTTTGTTTCAAGAAGGTATATATCACGGGTGAAACCGCGGGGCGCAGCTATTATAGTATAAACGTGAAATACCACTTACACCTTCCAAGAATTACTGACTTTTGAGTTGGGTTTCTGAGTTGGTCCCATTGTAAAAATTGTTTAAATATTCAGGACATTTTTGCACACACAGTCATCTGACCCCAAGCTAAGCAAAGCTTGTGATATGGCTGCCAGAGACTGATATACATACATATATAGTTTTTAAATACATATTTAAATAAATATTAACACCCAGATAGAGAACAAACACAAATGTTCATCACATAAATGTTTGTCTTAGGTGGGAATCGAACCCACGCCCCCAAGCTCAGAAGGCGGGTTCACTACAAACTGGAACAACGGGATATCTGTTCATAATGATAAGCATAACAAACTTCTTTATGCTTAGTGATTTAATAAATGATAAATTTTAGTAATGACTGCAGTAGGTCAATTTGTTTATCATACAATTATAGTAATTAATGTCTATCTGTTGACTATTTAAATTAATAACATCATATCTGAACTTTTGAAATTATTTCGACAGTTATTTTAATTAATACTTTTTTATATAAATAATTCTTACGGTATTTTTATACCATCTCTCTAGATTTGTACCCCTACAAACTAGGCAAAACATGATACAAAGTGACTAATATTTTAACCCACCTATTGTGCATGCGTTTTTAAATGTGTGTATGATTTACTCGTGTTTTGTGCAAATAAATAATCTTTATCTTTATCTTAGTACACCTTTTTCACGGAACCCCAAATAGACCACAAAATCACCTTCCCCAGCCTTCCGTCTTCATCATCCTCCCTCCACCGATCTACTATCTTCTCGGCCTTGTCCCTCAAGTAGGGCACCAGCACTAGAAGGAGCAAAGACCCTCGCTCCAGGAGCTCCGGCAGTCGCTGCCCCGAGGAGAACTCGTTGGAGACTGAAGTTGGAACTCGGAGCAAGCCGTAGAAGCTTTCAGAGAATGAAGCCGCTGGAAGAATAAAAAGAAAAATTCAACAATCATTTGTCTTTCTCTTTGATCATGTCTTTGTTATATTAATAGCCTAGATTTGCCTGAATTTGACCTATTTAACATATCTCCGAACTAGCGGCCCGTCCTGGCTTCGCACGGGTATAGATATATAGCCTATGTAATCCGGGGATAGTGTAGCTTCCCAACAGTGAAAGAATTTTGAAATCGGTTCAGCAGTTTCGGAGCCTATTCAATGCAAAAAAACAAACAAACAATCAAATCTTTCCTCTTTATAATATTAGTAAGTATAGATATAGATAAAGTCTAATATGCAAAAATTTGTATAATGGTACCTCTAACTCGAGTTTTATACATTTCTTAAAGTTTTATGATTGTTTACGGGATAAACAACCGAACAAACGAACTTTAGAACAACCGAACTTAGAACCGTCCGTCCGTTCTTTAGATCTTTAGCGAACAACCGTGATAAGTTTAAAACATATAATTCTTTAATATATATTTGTAGTAATCAAGTCAATCTAGACTCTAAATGTGAAAAAAAATTGTGTTTAGAAATGAGTAACGCCCTAACTTATCAAAAACGACTGCAAAATCATCCAAATGAACTAGCAAAGATGTTGATATCAAGAAGGCCTCCAAGGAGACGTAAAAGGAAGATACCCCAAGACCTAACAAAATAAGAAAAATTATGAGGATGGATGCGTCAATGGGCGTATTCCACACAAGACGCGTCACTTAAGACAACAGTTCAAAATAAAGCTTATTGTCTTCAAAAGACAGATTGCTTTAAAAAAAGGGATTTAAAAAAAAAATATAGTAGTCCACTTTCAAACACCGCTATGTCATAAGATTTATGATTTTGACTGATAATGGTTTAGAATTTAAAATACTATGAAACAGACTAACGATACTGCGTCAAAACTGGCTATACAGTAGAACTCCAATTATCCGAACTCCGACTATCCGAATCGCCGATTATCCGAATCACAAACAAGTCTTGACTTGACTTGTCGAAAACGGTTGAAGACCGCAAAACAGCTTACATTGACGGAGATGTTTAAAAAACAATGATTTTTATTTCTAAACTTGTACATAAGTACATTTTATTTATATTTATTTATTTATTTATTGGAAAACCAACAGCTTTTTACACTAAAATATACAATGGAAAAATAAAAAATATTAAAACATGTGAAAATTTCATGTTTCTTTCATTTAATTCAATAAAAAAATAGTGCAATATCAAAACGTAGCTTTTATTCTCTCCAATGGCAATTTTTAAAAAAAAAAACCGATTATCCGAATATTTGATTATCCGAATGGGTCCCGCTCCCCATTAATTCGGATAATTGGAGTTCTACTGTACTTTGTACAAATCAACATCAAAGTTCGACTACTCCTGCAAAACTCGCTACCTTCGCTATTTACCTTTTTTTTTAAAGACGCACATAGCGAGTTTTGCAAGTGGCCTACTCAAATAATATTAGTCCCTACCTAGTTAAGAATAATACTGTAAGTTTTACGAATAAAATGTGATACCATAGTGTTTTAGGTAGTGGTACTGCAGGCAGCAGTCGAACAGCAGGTAGAGCTCCTCGAACCATCTCACGCACCACCCACACTTGTTCGGGTGAACTGCTGCCAGGTACTGGAAATAAAATTGCCACTGCAGCCTTTTACAGATCCCTAGTACATTAAAACAGTGTACAACCCTGCACCTTGCCGTCCTGTCAAAAATATATATGTTTCGTTCTGGTAACAATCAATTTTGAGTAAAGAGTGAATTATGAGTAAAAAATGTAACAACATGTTACATACAACATGTTAACATAAAGAATTGAACATGTTAAGAAACTTACGTGGTTTTCACACATTTTATTTATATTACATGGGAATTACTCACGTAAGATTAAGACGGTCACTCCGACTATAGTTTCAACCGCATTAGGCGGTCTTTATCAAGGTGAATGCGCGCGCGCGGCTGCGTCTCGCTTGCAGTTGAAAAAGACCGCCTAATGCGGTTGAAACTATAATCGGAGTGACTGGCTTAATCTTACGTGTGTAATTCCCATGTAATATAAATAACATGTGTGAAAACCACTTAAGTTTCTTAACATGTTCAATTCTTTATGCTAAAGTAGCACTACTTCTATGCTACTACTCCTTATTCTGCGGTCTTATCATTCGCTTCCACTCTGCACATCAAAACCCACCAATGAGATCAGAAATCAAAAAACAGAAATATATATTGGCCATAAAAACATTAAACGTTATAGTCAAGTAAATTTTACAAGGAATATGTTATAAATAAGAGTTAAATAAAATCGGCTAACTTTTAAAACTTTAAAAAATAAAAAATTACAATTAAACAACTCAAAAACTCAACCATACTGAAACAATTAAACTGACCAAACTTGAAATGAGGATTCCGTGAACTTGAATTGAAGTATATTCACTTAATTTATAATATGGGTTATTTTCAAAGAAATGCTTTAATATATTTTTGAATTTACTATATTTTAGTTCAGATTAGGCTGCGGTGAAGAAGACAATGAGGAAACCATAGGATGGCGGTAGAGTACTCCCTAGAACTTTGCAGGCTAGCTACAACCGCCAGCAGGCCTAGCATGGGCTGTGGATAAATTGTCTTTCCACTGTTTTTATCCACGCCTAGACGCGACAAAGCTAGAATATGGATACGTTTGTCTTTTTCTCGCGGGATAAAAAAGATGGAAAGACAATATGTCCACGGCCCGTGCTAGGCCTGCTGGCACAAAAATCTGTCACTAAGCCCATAACAGTGTGTTCTGGGGCACAAGAGACTTCAAAGAGTGAGTCAGTTTCGATTCTAGGCTCCATACAAGCTATAGACCAGGACGTCTGTAATGTTAGATAGAAATGTTGAATGAAACATTTCCTTCGCCTTTGCAGGCGAACGCGGAGATGTTATCTTATACCGTCCAGTTGGATAACATCCTAGTGTGTTTCTGATAGCGCAACAGTTAAGACACCGTCCAATCTCCTTCGTTTGATGGTTTATCCCAATATGTTGCATTCGCGAAATTGTGGTGGCCCCACTCCACAAAACAGGCCATTAAATAAGAGTTGAAGTTGAACAGTTAAGACATATCCTGGGTCAGAAAAACGTTAGGGTCAAATTCTAACAAAAATAAGGTTGCAGGAGATCCGGTTTTAGTGTGTTTACCTACTTTGACCACCATCACTTAACATAAGATGAGTTTAGTCCATAAACAATAGATTTGTGCAACGTTTTTACTATTACGAAAGACTACAGTATCACTGCAGGGTTACCTAACTAACAGGTAAGCCTAGAACAGGTTTTTGACTTGACACATTATATCTAAGCAGGTAGGTACTACCCTACATCCTTCGACGAAAGAATTGCATCTTTTAGTCTTGAAAATAAAGCGAAATTGAAGAATACTGGTACCTCCACAAGTTTCCTAAGTGCGGGCTTCACAGTAGCGCCTAGAGCATCCTGTGCCGTCACTTGAAAGACCGACGGTGTTCCTTGAAGAGTCCGGGTCAGGTGAGCTGCGTAAACTGCCATTTTACACACACTTTACACCAAAACTGATGATGTAGAAATAAGTCTAAAGTCATAAACTTTGGTCGTGGTCAAAAGTCGTAATCAAAAGATAGGAAATCAAGTTTATTTAGATTTTATTAATTACTGTTTTTATCTTATTCACTACTTTACTCTTTTTTTTAAATCTTTCCTCTGGCCAAGATTTTGGCGTCGGTCGTTTTGTGCATTTGCCAGTGTCAAGTATTGAAATATTTTACATCAAACAAGAGAGTCACGCAATGCAAGTCACAAAGCAATGAAGATCTTTTAGTCTCAAAGTCACAAAGTCACAATCAAGTGAAATCAAAGTGCCTCAGTAAAGTGGTGAAGGCAAGGAATATACTATTCTCTACCGAGAGGCTTCTATGAAGTTTTGGAAACAACACGAAAGTACTTATTTCGCCCTGTTATATCACCTAACCACATTCAAGTATGCTCTCGAACAGTTAATAAATATTATTCTGCCATTATTATTAATCTGCCAATTTTAGCAAAAATAATTGCTACAATGAGACATTATCAGATATTTTTTTCACGTTGGCGCCATAAACTCCTTTTGACTTGACAGACAGATTTGACAGATTTTATTTTATTAGTCTTGACCATTGATGCAGAGTCCGACAGCCTGAATAAAAGTTAGGTTAGCTTGGTATGGTATTAAACAATGGTCACAGTCAGAGACAAGTAAGGTAAGTTACAGGTTAGGGTATATATAACGTCCTTGGTTACAGGTTACAGCCAAGTCACGAGCACTTATTAAATAATAGGTAATCTACCAAACTTGGGTTTGGCCAAACACAATGTGTAGCTGCAATGCCCGCGACTTCAAGTTTAAACTTTATTTTATTTTATTTTAGTTGGAAAACATACAGTGATAAATAACTAAGTTACTAATAATAATTACTAAGTTAATATATAATTTGGATCTGTATGTGGTACCTCTACTCGACCATAGATGGCACTTTACTGTTATATCCGGTAAGAACCAATCCATTGCCAATAAATTGCCCCAAATACCTAACCCTAAACTCAAAAAAGGTCCTTGATTATGTCAGGAGTACAATATATGCAAAATATGCTATATTTGTACAGTACCTACAATAGGTGTAGGTACATATAATACGCACTGTTGTTGCTAGAGAATATAGGACTGTTTTGACTGTTGTTGCGTTAAACTTGGCATGATTATAGTAGTTAGTACGTACACAATCTAAAGTATAACAACAAATAATAAATGATGGCCAACTGCGAGTCGGTGACAAATTTCTATTCATTACCAAGTTATAACTGGTAATTTGGTTACTTGGATGACCTTAATATATTCTTCACCGAATCGAAATTCCATATTTTTCCTGGGCAAGCGCCTTTATTAACTAAACAAAATACAAGCTAAAACCATCGATGTATATGTACTTTATTCTTCTTTGGCTAAAACTAAAACTACAAATACAGTTAGACTGCCCATAGACCGTTGAAGGTCTAAAGACAATCCAAATGCTCAAGCCCACTACCAGTTGGCAGCGTACCCAGCATGCTGGCGGCATTACCATTATATTTTACTAATTCGGAAGTCAGTTTTTTTAAATTGATAATTGTTGTATTTAGTGGTGGTACGGAAGCCTTAGTGCGCGAGCCCGACTCGCACTTGGCCGGTTTATTTCATTAGCTAATTTCATTCTGTCCAATAATATCCGTACGTATTTAGTTTTTCATTTGTTATGGGTGTTATATTTTTTTTAAATATATTAGTTACCCTATCTTCCTTCTATAATTAGTTAGGTAAGTTATATAACAACTGCATAAATTTGTAGTCATGTTTCCAAATTAAGCTAAAAGATCAGTGCCTGCCATAAAAATAAACATCCAAACCTTGATTCATTACAACTTTTGAGTTTAGTTAATTCATTTTAGGTAAATAAGCTAAAACTTGAGTTCGCAAACTACATAATTGGACATTTGTATGCTGGTTTATGCGACTATGTCGGTATTAACGATGGCTTCCGTGTAGTAAAGGCGTTTGCAGACGATGCGTAGTACAAGTAACAAATTGAAGTAGCAAGCAAAGTAGGCGTTCAAACGATAATAGCCACTCGCGCGGTTACGCCACAACTCGCGTGCAAGTACGTACTCACACGCGAGTGTTTGAAAGAGACGAACAATGCGCAGTGGCCGTCACGCGAGCAGGGCGGGGAAATGAAGTTTCACTTGGCGCCAAGTACCAGCGCAAAGTACAACTTGGCGCGAAGTAGGTACCACTTAGCACCTAGTGTCACTGCCACGTTCACTTGCACTCCGTTGCAGACGACGCGTAGTAGGCACGTGCTACTTCTACTTGCTACTTGTACTACGCATCGTCTGCAAGCGCCTTAAGGCGATGTGGCGGTGATGTATAAATTACATTGAGTTATCATGGCGAATATTAACCAAGGACCTATTTTAATTAGGTACACGAAATAGCACGTGTAGGTAGGCAAAACACGAAAGGGCGACACCGCTTCATGGTTGATATTCCGAAAACCCGTGCGAAGCGCTTTGATTCCACTTTTATTGTGCGTAGTGTTATTCTGTGGAATGCGCTGCCTGAATGGGTGTTCCCCGATAGTTACAAACTGGGTGTCTTCAAGAGTGAATCGGTTTCGCTTGCTCCATCCTAGACCGCATCTTCGCGGTGGCGGTTAAATGCAAGCATGTTAAAAATAAATTATATATTTTAGTTACAAGTAGGTAAAGCAAATAAGTAAAAGAAAATAAAAGATAGCCATGGTAGCCCATTTGGGAGACCGCTAGACTTGAAAGCGTGAGGTCGCGGGTTCAAACCCCGGGCCCGGGACCAATGAGCCACCATATTTTTCATACCACTGGCTTTTCGGTGAAGGAAAACATCGTGAGGAAACCGGCATACGTACGGAGAAGGAATTCAATGGCGTATGTGAATCCACCAATCCGCACTGGGCCAGCGTGGTCGATGTGGCCCAATCACCCTTTCGGGGTAGGCTACAAGTCCAGCAGTGGACTGTTAAAAGGCTGACTATGATGAAAGCAAATAAGAGCATGTTTGTAAAATTTGAAAGCGGCTATCATAATAAAATACGTAGACTATTTTGAGACAATTTCTTTTGTTTGAAAAATAGACCCACCACAAACTAAATCCGTATAGTAATGAAACTCATGTCGATTTGTTCCTCATAATCTCTAGATTTAGTGGTAATATTAGCTATATCCGATCAAACCGGAATATTGACAAAAGCCGATTACTATGGCCACTGTTGTAAAATATGGTCTATTTATTTTTGTATAAAAATTCCTAAGCATGCATCCTTTTTCGTATTAAAAACGTTCCGGTGTGAAAAAAAATTGACTTTATAAGGGAAATGAATGAATTGTGGCAAAAATCACATATATTATTCTGTATATTATTATTCCGGTTTCATTTTTACCTTATCTTTCGTCCGAATGGTACAAAAAAAAAACGATGAATTTTATAGTGTTATACCCATCAATATACGGTAAATTCGGTGGGCCTGGAAAAAATTGTCTTCTGTCTGTGCTGTTGACCGTTGAAGAGTTCTTGGAGCCAATCCTGGATGTCGATTCAGGTCATGGCTTACCATAAATATGCATTGCCATCGGAACTGAACCAACATGTACAAATTCAACTCATTGGGATAAGAGGAAGTGAGTTTCTGAGTCCATAGCCACCATAGGGAACATACATACATAATTACATACACACATCGCCTTTTATAATAGATAGATCAAGTAATAATGTTGTCTTCTTCTAGTTTATGACGTAAAGTCTAGGTTTTAGATCAAAAACCTGATTTTATAATAAACTAGCGGTCCGCCCCAGCTTCGCACGGGTATAGATTATAGCCTATGTCACCTGGGGATAGTGTAGCTACCCGTCAGTGAAAGAATTTTTCAAATCGGTTCAGTAGTTTCGGAGCCTATTCAATGCAAACAAACAATAAAATCTTTCCTCTTTATAATATTATTAGTATAGACTAGCGACCCGCGCGCCCGGCTTCGCACGTGTGTAAAGTTATATATTATGTATAAACCTTCCGTGAAAATGTATCTAACTGATGGTGAAAACTGCATCAAAATCCGTTGCGTAGTTTAGGAGGAGTTAGCGGCCATACAGACAGACAGACGCGGTAAGCGACTTTAATTTACACTATGTAGAGATAGAGAAGAGATAGAGATAGAGAAGAGAAGATAGAGATGCCACATTATAAATACGTAGACTGCTTTCTTTTATGGCTGTAGCTCGTAGCGTAGCACGGGCTACGTCAGAGCTACGCCTCGTAGCATTTGTAGCGGCGTTAAGGAACACATATTTTTGTTCCACTAGCTGACCCGACAGACGTTGTCCTGTCTTAGAATTACTGTCAAAGGCAAAATATGTCGTTGTTTAAAAAAAAAAAAAAAAACTGCGTCATCATCATCATCATCAGCCAGAAGACGTCCACTGCTGAACATAGGACTCCCTCTTTAACCTCCACACTGAACGACAGCCTGCCTTTTGCATCCACTGGTTGCCTGCTACTCTCACAATGTCGTCGGTCCATCTAGTGGCAGGCCTACCTACGCTGCGTCTTCCGGTTCGTGGTCTCCACTCAAGAACCTTTCTTCCCCATCGGTTATCGGTTCTTTGAGCGATTGCCACTTCAACTTGCAAATTTTAACAGCTATGTCGGTGACCCTGGTTCTTTGGCGAATATCTACGTTCCGGATTTTCTGCGTAATTTTCTTAATTTTTGCCCACAAGCGCAGAAGGCAGGTTTACTGCAAACTAGGCTACCTGGGCAGTCAATAAATAAAATATTAACTCGCCTTTTGAATGTACTAATGTATGTTTTAAATGTTTATCGGGAATTATCACGTATTATTTAATTTAGGTAAGGTTTAGGTATATACGTGTTCTCAGGGCTGGGCAAAATACATGCCTTCATCATCATCATCATCATCATCAGCCAGAAGACGTCCACTGCTGAACATAGGCCTCCCCCTTTAACCTCCACACTGAACGACAGCCTGCCTTTTGCATCCACTGGATGCCCGCGACTCTCACAATGTCGTCGGTCCATCTAGTGGGAGGCCTCCCTACGCTGCGTCTTCCGGTTCGTGGTCTCCACTCCAGAACCTTTCTACACATACATGCCTTGCTTTAATTGAAATACAAATTAAAAAATACTGTGTCGCAAGTAATTAAAATACGAAATACAAAATATCCTTAAATAAGGTATTTGAAATATAAAATACAGTATTTTAGCTATTTTTAATTGAAATACGAAATACAAATTAAAAAATACAATTTATGTAATCTAGACCAGCACAGGCTCAAAAGTAGAGGAAAAAAGCTCAATTAATCAGTAAAACCAGAGTTTCTTTTCATGAACACTAGATTTTTAAATGTACTGTCAGACAAACATTACACTCTCGCCTCGATCTCACACTCATGATCGCTAAATTAAGGTTAAATGTATTTTAGTGTTGAAATATATTTTGAAGTCTCAAGTATTTGAAATACTAATTACAAAATACCTTGGCGTCAGGTATTTGAAATACGAATTACAAAATAAATTTTACGGAAGTAATTGAAATACAAACACCAAATACGTATTTGTATTTTAATTACAAGTAATTCAAATACTGCCCAACCCTGGGTGTACTAATATACTTACTTTTATATACAGTTAGCAGCCACGTCACGTGCCTACACAAGTTATAACTATATAATTAATTATCACTCAAACCTGCCCTAATTTAAATTAAACAAACCATAAAAACCATAAAATATTTAATTATATGTATTTTTGCGCTTTATTGACTAAGATTTGCTTAAGGTACTTCCTAAACGTAACAAGTTTATTGTGTTATTGATAATCTTATTTAAATAAAATGACGTCACGCGTCATTTTAAGCACAAGCGAGCCGCATAAATTAGCCCCCCCCCCCCTAGACGACGAAGGAGTCGTGCCAGGCACAGCTTTTTTTTTTGTTTAAATAAGAGCGGCTGTCAAGGAATTTTTGTAAGAAATGAGACAATTTCTTTTGTTTGAAAAATAGGCCCACCACAAACTAATACCGTATAGTAATGAAACTCATGTCGATTTGTTCCTCATAATCTCTAGATTTAGTGGTAATATTAGCTATATCCGATCAAACCGGAATAAACCGATTATTATGGCCACTGTTGTAGAATATAGTCTATGTATTTATTTTAGTATAAAAATTCCTAAGCATAAGCTATATGCATACTTTTTCTTATTAAAAAGGTTCCGGTCAAGTGACTTTATAAGAGAAATGAATGAATTGTGGCAAAAATCAAAACAACACATTATTCTTTATATTATTATTCCGGTTTCATTTTTAGCTTATCTTTCGTCCGAATGGTAAAAAAAAAACGATGAATTTTATAGTGTTACCCATCAATATACGGTCAATTCGGTGGGCCTAGGAAAAATTGTCTTCTTTGTTGTAGCCGGTTGACGCGTTGATCTAAATAAGGATGTTCAATCAAGGTTCACTCATAATGCCTGGTAACAGATTTTCCTTCTCATTTCCGTTCTATTTACTTATCTTTTCTGTGGCGGCAGTTTACCAACAAAAGGGTCGCGGGGGGGAGGGGGTTGTGTAGTCGACACTACTCCCCGCGTGACCATTGTCTTCATATTTTCTCAAACATGCTATTTAATGTGTCTATTTCTTGAAGAACACGCTTCTATCAAGATTGGACTTTTGCACCTTAACTCACAGAAAAGAGAAGTAAATAGAACGGAAATGAGAAGGAAAATCTGTTACCAGGCGTTATGAGTGAACCTTGATTGAACATCCTTATTTAGATCAACGCGTCAACTGGCTACAACAAAGAAGTCAATTTTTTTTTTTTGATGACAGAATCTTGCTTGAACATTCTCATGTATGTCAACGCATCGAACTCCGCATCCAAAGAACTTGGACCTTACCTTTTTGGGTTACGTCTCAAAGTTCTTTGTCCGCATCACAGCTGCTAACTGATTTCAAATAACTGACGTTTCGTTAATATGGGTGCAACTGGCTACAAAAAAAAACTTACAAAAATGCCTTGACAGCCGTTCTAATTTAAACAATTTTTTTTTCTTTTCTGTGCCTTTAATTTATATACCATTATAATTATATAATTGGGGTTATGTGGGATTATACCCACTAACTATTCAACTTCATATTGCAGTTGTCAGAGCTAATGCAAGCGGGGTCCTATGAGAAGTTGGACTCATGCGAACAAACGGACTGAGTGACAGATTTATCGTACGATTAATCTCCCGATTTATTAATGTGTAGTTGACATTTGAGTGCCATTTTCAAGAACGGGTTCACGTTGGATTACCAAAAATAGAATAGACTGTTATTTAGAATATTTATTTATACTTGTTCATTTTTATTGATAATAGGTTTTGCGTTTTAACGCCAACTCGCCTGATGCGGTCTACGATGGAGCATGCCTCGAAGAAACCGATTCTCTCGTGATTATAAAGAAACACCACTATATCTACTACTTATAACAGCGTTATAATAATATGTACATAGGTATAGCAAATTATAAAAACCGACAGTTAAAAACATCTTATTTCAGAAGCTTTTATTTAACTTGTAAATTATGAATAACTATCTTTCCGGTTCTTTGTTTATAGGAACTTGCTGCCTAACTAAGTAATGCTTAGATTTGACTAGTTATGTTTCCGTGTAAATCAATATTCTAGTTTATCTGTGGTGGTGGTAATGCCATGCCCGGAAGGTGTTTTTTTATTACTAACGGGCTGGGCAGATTAGGTTCGGTCACATATTTCCTGCTATTATCTTTGTTTCCTATCTTTCAAGCTAATTTAGCTAAGCTTGTTGTACAGTGTTACGCATATAGACTATAATGAGCCGAAAGGAGGTCATTGTACTCATCATTATGTCAAAAATGACAGCATTCTATACATTTTGTCTAGTGTCACAATAAGACGTCGCAGAATGATTTTTGAAAAATTCTTCCTTAATGCTCAATTTCGATACATTAATATATACAGCGAAATTCATTCTTCTAGACCAGCGGTCGACAAACTTTTGGCAGACAAGGGCCACATAGAGGCAAAATGAGGTAGAGGCGTCTAGAATCTGGCGTCTGCCAGAGTGGGCACGAAGAATCGACACCGCTTTATGGTTGATATTCTGAGAACCCGTACGAAGCGCTTTGATTCCACATTTATTATGCGAACTGCTAGTCTGTGGAATTCGCTGCCTGAGTGGGTGTTCCCCGATAGTTACAATCTGGGTGTCTTCAAGTCGAGAGTGAATAGGTTTCTTCTTGGCAAGCGTGCTCCATCGTAGGTGGTATCATCGCTTAACATCAGGCGAGTTGGCGGCCAAGCGCAAGCCTATTTATTAAAAAAAAAAAAAAAAACTAGACCAAGGCTGCTCAACGAATTTCGAATGGCCTGCGTGAGCAAGTCAAAATTCCCGCTAAGTTTGAAAACGTCAAAAGAACGAGTATAGGCACATAGGCAACTTGCGCGCGGTCCCTTGATCCACTCCCCCGCACGCCCGCTTGGCTGTTCCCCTTTCATAGTCCCAATGTGCTTCACCGCTATTCATTGTTTTAGGTACGCATCAAAAATTTGATGGTCATTACAGTCGTATTTATATGAGCAGATTTCAGTGCATCATCCGTTTGGCCCAAATGTTAAAAAATGTTGAACAGCCTTTTTCTAGACTAGAGCTGGCAGTTTAAGCTGTGCGTTATCTGTCATGCATTAAGGACATTGTATCCAGTTGCCAATAAATTATTTAAAAAAAAAAAGTTATCTGTCAGAGAATGAATGAATGAATATTTAATAGATTGCTAAGCGGTGTCGCACTGTATGTGACTTTACGCCCATTGACGTCCAAACCGGCCCGCGATCCTTACCCATAAACAGAGTCGCATTTTATGGAAAGTTTTGTTCAAAACAAAAGCATTAAGCCTAACGGGAATTGTAACAGGTTTAAGTAAAGTTTTTCTATTACTAATTCACTTAAGGGGCCTGTATACCCTCTGCAGCTCTCTCGCTCGCACATTTTCACATTATTGAAGATATAATATCAATGAGTGTGAATTTCCAAAAAGTAACAAAATCATGTCTTGGTGTCTATCGTAACATTACAAACAACGAAATGTTTGTTTCGATATCTTGTAATTTGACGGAATAACATGACACGAGAAATAAAAATCACTTGTTACCATTTTACTGTGTCAAATTAAAATATATCAAATTGACAATTTCTTTATTTGTAATGTTATAATAGACACAAGACATGTTTTTTTTTACTTTTTGGAAATTCACACTCATTGATTTTATATTATCTTCAATAATGTGAAAATGTGCGAGCGAGAGAACTGCAGAGGGTATACAGGCCCACTAATTACATCTATTAGGGCGTTGAAATTTAGTTTGCATAAAGACCAAAGTAATTTCTACAATACATTCGTGCTTAGTCTCTATGAATACAAAGAATAATAAATAAATAAATAAATATTCGGGACATTTTTGCACACACGGTCATTTGACCCCAAACTAAGCAAAGCTTGTGATATGGCTGCCACGGACTGATATACATACATATATAGGTTTAAATACATACTTAAATAGATATTAACACCCAGATATAGAACCAACACAAATGTTCATAACACCAATGTTTGTCCTAGGTGGGAATCGAACCCACGCCCCTAAGCTCAGAAGGCAGGTTCACTACCAACTGGACCAACGGGCTATCTAATGAACTTTGTATGGTAAGAATATGGAGAGAATATGAAAACATATTATGGATGAAAGGAAAACCATCCTATGAGTATAAAGTGCTGTAAAGAAACAATTACTTTTGTTTGAAAAATAGGCTCACCACAAACTATACCGTATAGTAATGAAACTCGTGTCGATTTGTTCCTCATAATCTCTAGATTCAGTGGTAATATTAGCTATATCCGATCTAACCGGAGTATTGAGAAATCAGTAAATGAATCTCACAATAACCTAAAACCTCACAATGAACAATTGTATATAAGTAACTTTATTACTTACGTTCTAGTGATTTACTACCTAATACTAGCGATTGCCTGCGTGATTTGTTTACAATGGTACAAAAAAAGGACAAATTTTATTGTGTTGGTCCCATCAATATACGGTAAATTAGGTTGGCCTAAGAAAAAAAATTAGAGAGAGATAGAGATAGAGAAGAGATGCAATGAATTTAAATTAGAATTAAAATTGAACTAATATATACTAAATGTCATAATAAAACATAGATTATTAATAACAAATTAAATTTTAGGTAATGTTAAAAATTCAAAATGAAGAAATGGTTTCCCAAAGAGACTCGCAATAAAAAGAAAAGAAAACTCAAGACACTTTAATGACGACCTTTTTAAATTGGAAACTGTTTCTAATTCTTTTAAAGCTATTTTAAACATTATTACCTAAGCTAAACGTAGGTATATAGGTTATAGGACTATATTTTATGTACCTACCTATTTCTTGAACATGTAGATGACTTTTTGCATACGGTTTTTATAAGGTCCAATTTAAATACGCGCAACGGTGACAGTATTTTTAATTTATGACTGCATACAATATTAATTTAAAGTGTTATTTAATGTTAAGCTTTTTAAAATTATATTTTAATATATAAATAGCATTCATTTATTCAAATGTCGTGAAATATATCAATTTTATGATGCAATTAATCATAGTTGATAAGTACTTAAAGCTATCTGCAGTGTTTTTTGTTTATTTCTTATTTTGGTAACAAAATACATACTCGTATAATCTATTTACAATCTGGGTGTCTTCAAATCACGAGTGAATTGGTTTGTTCTAGGCAAGCGTGCTCCACCGTAGACCGCATCATCGCTTTACATCAGGCGAGTTGGCGGTCAAACGCAAGCCTATTATTAAATAAAATAAAATATAATAACTAACGTCTTTTACAAAGTTCCTAATTTTAAAACAATAGAAGCATCAAAACTTGAAATGTACAGTTTCAATTTTATTCTGGCATCCTACTAATTTCTCATAAACATAATCAAAGACATCTATCTCGTGACTGGTATTAAAAAAAAGTATTTTTTTTCACTGCGATGTTATTATTTGCAAAAAGTACGATAGAACAATAAAACAGAAAAGTTTACACTTTGCACGTGTCAACGTTCAATGTTGTCTGAAAAGTAAATGCTGGCCAACATGAAAAAAAAAACATGTGTTCTCTATATTTTTCTAATATTTTGCATTATTGTTTTTAATTTGATTTTTTGTTTTATAATTTGACATTTTTAATTGAGTAATGATTGGTAATGATATACAGGGTGTAAGGGGAACATTCTCGTAGCCAAAAGAAGGTAATTGTACTCATCATTATGAACTACTTTTACAATGGGACCAACCCTGAAATCGAGAAAAAATATCAGCTGTTCCATACATTTTGTCGAGTGTCAATGACCGTTTTCTATAGAACAGCTGATATTTTTTTCGCGATTTCAGGGCTGGTCCCATACCTGGAGCCTAGGTTCTTAGCTCTTGCGGTTTCCACCCCCAGACGGCCGGTTAAGGCAAGCCAGGGGTCAGGGCTCTGGGGTTTTAGCCCCATGGAATCAAGGTACGCGGTGTAGCCATTCACCGACGGCTCGCCATAAAGCCGCCCCTGCATTTTTATTATTATTATTATTGTAGTATTTTCTTCGAGTATTAATGCGTATTAATGGTGGATATTTATTTATTAATTGTTCGTGGACGTGCTTGAGTGTGGGTGAGTAATATAACGCGGTGAAACATATATTCTAATGTTGTTTTCAAAGCTCCATAGAAGCTTCTTGTAATGTCTCCATCACTTTACTAGGGCATGACTTTGACTTGAACGTGGTTTACTTTTTTGACTCTGACTGACTGTGAATATGACTTGTTTGACGACATTTCATCAAATCATATATGATAATATTCTAATACAAGATACTGGCAAATGCACAAAAGTATGACGCCAAAATCCTCAAAGAGGAAAGACAAAAAAAAATATACACAGACAGACAGTCTTTTTTTATTATGTATGGCTACGGCCTGTTGGCCTCATGTGCCCTCGACAGCGTAGATCGCACTGGACCTAACTTGTAAGTAAGACAACTAACTCAAGGACACTTTGAAGGTACGGACCTCGGCTTGGCCATCGCGGGAGCGGGGAATCAGACTTGCCCTGGTATCCTAGAAGGGGTGTGCCCAGGAGCCTTAGCAGGTTGTTGAACTGATTGCACAGACAGACAGATATACATACATCAGCAGTCATTAAACGTCTAATGCTGGATAAAGGCCTCCCTCTTAGAGAGGGTTGTTGCTATAATTCCCCTACGCTTGGCACGAGGCTTGGGTATCGCAGTATGTTCACCTTGTACTAATAGGACGCTGCTGCCCTGCTGCCTATCTTCCAGTGGTTCTGGTTGCAGTTTTAGGACATACCCAGGTCCCAGACAGATATATTTTTATAATTACAGTCAATTGTAGCCCTATCCAGCATGATAGCGGCAATGCCAAGCTAAATAGAAATGCTTCCATTAAAATCAATATTAGCTTTGTGTAATAGATAAACTTATATATTTTTTATCCCATGCAAAATCCGTTGAATATACAGCGGCGTTTATATTGATTGATAGACACTTATTAAAAATTAATATTTATTGAGATCGCAGACAAATTATGCAAATATTTCAATGATTTATTATTTTATTAGTGACATAAGTGTGTTAACGATGTAATTACTAATAATGCCATGAAATATGGTTAATAAATAACTGCTACATATTGGGCGCGGAGTGCTCGCGTTCATGTCTTTTCTGCCACATATTGGGCGCGGAGTGCTCGCGTTGATGTCTTTTCTGCCACGTATTAGGCGCGGAGTGCTCGCGTTCATGTCTTTTCTGCCACATATTGGGCGCGGAATGATCACGTTTATGTCTTTTCTGCCAGATATTGGGCGCGGAGTGCTCGCGTTTATGTCTTTTCTGCCACATATTGGGCGCCGAGTGCTCGCGTTGATGTCTTTTCTGTCACATATTGGGCGCGCATATAAAACTACTCCGCATTTGTCTAGGTGCAATATACGGGGTGTAAGGGGAACACTCTTGAAGCCAAAAGAAGGTAATTGTACTCATCATTATGAAAAACTTTTACTATGGGACCAGCCCTGAAATCTCGAAAAAAATGTAAAAACGAAACTATAGAAAACGGTCATTGACACTCGACAAAATGTATAGAACAGCTGTTTTTTTTTTCGCGATTTTCTCATTTTAAAAGTGGTTTATAATGATGAGTAAAATTACCTTCTTTTGGCGTCGAGAGTGTTCCCCTTACACCATGTATATGCTGGCCGCCGAATGAGAGTAAGCACCTATTTATCGCAAAAGTTAAAAACTTACTTATGAACACCTCATTCCAACAACAGGATATTTATCTAATAGGCAGTATAAACATTAATTTAAAAATAAGTAACGGCAACCGGGAACATTACATTAGCGGCATGTCCGAGTGTGGCCTGACAGGTGTGATATCAGATTACACTAGAGTTGAAAAATTAGGCACACGAACAACGCGAACCTGCATAGATCACATATTTTGTTAGCACACACCATATATGCAAAAAATCACGTAGATACGTTGCTCAACACAAAATGCTGGCGTGTACAAATTAGTGCTTTGTTAGTCCCACATATTTTTGTATTTATGTATTAGTATTATTTATTACTAACCATTTTAACTCTACCCAAATCCTTCGTCAGTGACTAAGCTCACTCCAAAAAATATGTTTACTAACTTAACCGTGAAAAAGGTCAAACAAAACGCACTTTTAGATTATAACATTGGCTGGATTATAACATTGGTTGTTAATGTTATGTAATAACTAGCAATCTGTCAAAAACCGCACATTTTTTTATTGCTTGTTTCGCGAGCCCATGAGATAATGAACTTGAACACTCCTAATACGAGATGACAAATGCTTTGCAACTATGATTTTGGTCTGTCTAAAATAGGATAATATTTTTGACAACTCACATTAAGGATGAGGTAGTGTATAATCGTTAATGAACCTATTCGATCATCGATAATTTAATAATGGTGATAATTTACCTACTTCGTATGCGCAGGGAGGAGTAAGTAGTGGATTGACGATGAGTCGATGACGGTTAGACGAACACTGATTCATACAGCCTGAATACGATGTAAGTGTGGTGCCAAAAGATAGGAAAAAAAACAGCTGTTCTTTTTCAGGTAGTTTTTGGCGCCAACATGAAAAAAAGATGTCGTCTCGTTGTATTATTTTCCTAAACTTATGTTTTTTTAGTGTTAATAAGTAACAATGGTGGATTATTATTTAACGTGCTCGAGTGTGGACAAGTGGTATATATAACGAGGTGAAACATGTTTGTATTTTCGTGTTATTTCTAAAGTTCCATAGAAGCCCCTTGTTAAGTCTCTTTACTAGTGCATGACTTTGACTTGTCTGTGACTTACTTTGCTTGACTCCGACTGTGACTAAATTGTTTGACTACATTTCATCTAACTAATTAAATATTTACTTGACTCTGGCAAATGCACAGGAGTGCGACGCCAAACTCCTCCAGAAGAAAAAATAAAAAAGTAGGTAGGAAGACTATATCTATCTATACTTATAAAATGCTTTGTCCTGAATGACTGACTGACGGATCAACGCACAGCCTAAACCGCTAATCGTAGAGACCTGAAACTTGGAGGGTGTGTACTTTGTATGACGTAGGCATCCGATAAGAAAGGATTTTCCGAAATTCTACCCCTAAGGGGGTGAAAAAGGGGGGCAAAGTTTGTATGGGACAACGTGATTCCTTGGTCCAATCTACTTCAAATTTTGCATAAACATTTTTTAACAGAATTGATGGAAGACCTGTTTCGTATTTTATTGAAAAAAAAAACGGGGTTAAAAAGGGGTAGAAAATTATTTTGGCGGTGATTTGCTTCGAAGTTGACTCCTTAGTGCTTTTGATTTAAATTTTATTTTATTTTGAGACTTTTTGAAAACTCAATCCGATTTTATTCAAAAGAGGACTAACTCACTTAAAAACTTAAACAAATACTCTTAAAAATTGGAATGTCTCGAAAGTCAAAATACTAGGTATATTAGTACCTCTTTTGAAGGTTTCTAAGTTTAAAGAGGTTATGCACTTTTAGGACACGGGCTCATAGGGAAGTTTGTTGTGTATAATAATACTTATTGTTTTCTTTTAGTTAGTCAACGAAGTTTAATTTAGTGAAAAAAACTAATTAAAAATCGTAATAGAACCATTTTCGCCTTCTACGCGGACGAAGTCGCGGGCAAAAGCTAGTGTGTATATATAGCGGTTGTACCTATTTATATCTATCGTAGTGGTACTTCGTCAAGCATACAGTCAATACATATAGTGCATGATAATCAGGTTATTATGTTTCTTGTGACATATTTATTATGTTTGTACGAAGCTCTCAGTACGCGAGCCTGACACGCACTTGGCTAGTTTTTTGTGTTTATTTTACTTTTTTCCTCTATTTTCTGTCCGAAACTTTTATTTTGTCCAGAACATCCCAAAAATATTACCCCTCCTAATGCAGTTGGAGTCTTCGACCAAAATAAAATGAATGGACGGGCCATAACCATTGAACTTGCTCAGTAAAAATGTGGCAAAACCGTCGGACATATACTTCAACACCTAATTATAACCATGTACAGTACAATTTAATTGTTACAAAAAATAGATAGCGGTTTTCGTTCTGTATTTACACTTCGGAAAAGCACACGAAGGCATAATTTTGTCAGATTGTTCGTTATTATGTAACAATAGTCTTGTGTCGCACTTCCTACGGCTAGAGACCGACTGAAACGAAGTAAGCGCAATCACTCATCGCTCATTTTGTAATCTTCAAAAATACGCTCCTTCTGGGCCCGTCCATTATTTTTTTTTTTGTCGAAGGTTGGAATAAAAAAATTACTTCAAACTCTATCTAACAATGAAAGAAAACCACAACAAGATAATCATGTTATCGTTTAAAATGTTGCTACTAAGTATTTAACTATGTTTAATTATCATATAAACTGTTTGCATTAATTTGTACGAGAAAGGAAAGAACCGACATATGTCATATCATTATATACTTCCCTATTGCTATTATGTGCTTATAATCTTCTGAAGTACTGCCGGGTATGTTTAAAACCAGTGTGATAAATAAACGAAGCCATTTGTAAAAATTTGCTAATTTAATAGCTTTACCAGAGAGATCGATGAACTTATAAAACACTGTATTAAACTATCACGGCTGTTCACTAAAGTTATATGATTCTTTACGGTATAACAACGGGGATATGACGGGGTTTCCCGTGAACATGGTGCATGTAACTGCGCCGAAATATCGGGATATTCCACAACCACAGTAAATATCCCGTAAATAATCATATAGCTAAGATGAACTTATGTTTGTTTATTTATGTAGGGTTACGCGTATAGGCTGTACTAAGCTGGAAGAAGGTTATTGAACTCATCATTATGAACAAATTTTACTATGGGACCAACCCTGAAATTACGAAAAAAAGTGTTCCATAGAAAACGGTCATTGACACTTGACAAAATGTAATAACAGCTTTTCTCAGTAATAATAATATTATTATTATTACTAGCGGTCCGCCCCGGCTTCGCACGGGTGTTATTGGAGTTTTAGTAAGAATCCCATTAAAAAAAAAATATAATTATAGCCTATGTTACCCAGGGATAGTGTAGCTTCCCAACCAAGTTCCCAACAGTGGAAGAATTTTTCAAACCGGTTTAGTAGTTTCGGAGCCTATTCAATGCAAACAAACAAACAAATCTTTCCTCTTTATAATATTAGTATATATTACTAGCTGACCTGATAGACGTTGTCCTGTCTTAGAACTGTCAAACACGCAAAGTTAAAATTGTAAATCTTATTTTTTACACCTTGGGTTATATTATAGAAGTTTTAGTAAGAATCCCTATTTAAAAAAAAAAAAATATAGCCTAAGTTACCCGGGGATAGTGTAGCTTCCCAACAGTGAAATAATTTTTCAAATCGGTTCAGTGGTTTCGGAGCCTATTCAATGCAAACAAACAAACAAACAAACAAACAATCAAATCTTTCCTGTTTAGAATATTAGTATAGAGTATAGATATTAGTATAGATTATAGATTATAAAGCCGTGTAGCCTAGGTTGTCATAGATAAAAAAGGCTGTCATAGATAACCGTGAAAATGATAGAAAGGGTCAATGTAGAGCTTAAGGACATGACACATGTAATTAATGTACCTACTTACCTATACATACTGATATTATGAATGCTAAACATTGTTTGTGTCCAAGAGTGTGGGTAGGGTTATTGCCGTTTTCGTAGCTCCACAGCAGCTCAATGGATTAACGTATTTGATTGTATTCATAACTGAT
Organism: Agriopis marginaria; assembly: GCA_932305915.1. Lineage (NCBI taxonomy): Eukaryota > Metazoa > Arthropoda > Insecta > Lepidoptera > Geometridae > Agriopis > Agriopis marginaria. The sequence goes on from OW029935.1 coordinate 2,452,083, forward strand.
TCATGCTGGTGAAATCTTAGAAGATTATAAATTAAAAAAATGTATAATATTTTATTATAGAAACTGACGTGGTTTTCACACATTTTATTTATATTACACACATCACATCACACATCAGCAGCCATCAAACGTCCACTACTGGACAAAGGCCTCCTTCTTAAAGAAGGGTGTTGCCATAATCCCCACGCTTGGCAGGCGAATTGGGGATCGCAGTATGTTCACCGTGTACTAATAGGATGCTGCTGCCCATCCTCCGGTGGTTCTGGTCGCAGTTTTAGGACATACTACCCGGGTCCATTTTATTCCAGTTATATTACACGGCCTAATTACTCGGCTCAACTTAGTGACTGCCTAATGCGGTTGAAACTATAGTCGGAGTGACCGGCTTAATCTTACGCGAGTAATTCCCGTGTAATATAAATAAAATATTATGTTATAATATTTTGTTTAATTTATTGAGTTTTGGCGCCAAAGTGTTTTTTTTTTAAATTTTCCTAAGCTTGTGTATTTTTAAGTTCATCATCATCATCATCATCAGCCAGAAGACGTCCACTGCTGAACATAGGCCTCCCCCTTTAACCTCCACACTGAACGACAGCCTGCCTTTTGCATCCACTGGATGCCCGCGACTCTCACAATGTCGTCGGTCCATCTAGTGGGAGGCCTCCCTATGCTGCGTCTTCCGGTTCGTGGTCTCCACTCCAGAACCTTTGGATTGTTCGGGCGACCTCTTTGCCTAAGTTGGACTTACCTAACTGAAAAATCTGTTCAAGATAGGTGTAATGGTCAACAACTTCTAGAGTATCGTTCCCAACGACTATCGGCACAGGTTCAACATGGACATTGGACATTTTTAAGTTACCAAATGTGTAATAATGATGGATAATGGACGTGCTCGATAGTGGGAAAGTGATATTACGAGGTGAAACATGTATTTTCGTGTTGTTTCCAAAGCTCCATATAAGCCACTTGTAAAGTCTCCACCAATTTACTTGGGAATGACTTTGACTTGACCGTGACTTACTTTGATTGACTCTGACTTGTTTGACAACATTTTATCTAACTTAGTAATAATATGTAATACTTGACACTGGCAAATCCACAAGAGTGCGAAGCCATAATCCTCACAGAGGAAATAATAAAAAAGTCAGCTAAGTATAAAGGTTTTATAATGAAAGAGTTAGATAGACCTTAGATAGCCCGTTGGTCCAGTTGGAAGTGAACCTACCTTCTAAGCTTAGGTGCGTGGGTTCGATTCCCACCTATAGGACAAACATTTATGTGATGAAAATTTGTGTTTGTTCTATATCTGGTTGTTAATATTTATTTAAGTATGTATTTAAAAACTATATGTTATGTACTCCTATGTATATCAGTCTCTGGCAGCCATATCACAAGCTTTGCTTAGTTTGGGGTCAGATAACCGCGTGTGTAAAAATGTCCGGAATATTTATTATTTATTATTAGTATATTTTTGAATCAATTAGTTTTTTAAGTGGTAATGGGGCCAGCATTTTGGGAACAGTTCCCACTGGTAGCGGTTTAATAGATTGATGTTTTAAGTTGTTTTTTTTTTTTATGTTTGGTAGTAATCGTTTTAGGTTTTAAATCATCTTTTAGTTTAATTTTAGCTTTTATTTTAAGTTTTAGTTTTTAGTTTATATTTTAAGTTTTCATTAATTTTCTGTTTTTTTTTAAGTTCCATTAAATACTAATTGGTGGGTATATTTTTTAATTTTATATTTTTTTTGTAAGTAACTATTGTATTTTTAATACCAAAAGGCAATCGAAACACCTGTTAGGTTCTTATGTTACATAATTAAAATAAATGTACAAAAATTTGATCGATTCTATGCCAAATAGAGATACAGGATAGGTGACTAATCCGATCCTTGAGTCGGCCAGCCTGCATAATATTAACTAGATCTAGAGATCCGCGGGACAGATAAAAAATCACGGAATGAAGTAAACAGACAGTAAAGTTGTTTAACATGTAAACAATTTTATTGATATAACAATTATAAGTCAGCGTATTTTTTTTTCAACACCTATTCATTTCTAACTATAAGTACTTTAGGTAATGGTTTTTTTTATGTGACGACTACGTTCTAATTCTTAATTTTAATGTTTGGTATTAATAGTTTTAGGTTTGAAATATCTGTGTTATGTACAATATTCTAATTCTTTCTTCTCGTAACATAAATAAATTGCTGCAAAGGTCATTAATATTTATAATTATACAATGCCATTCATGCCATGGCTGTGATTATTGTAATTATAAATTCCAAAACAAAATATATCTAAATCTAGGAAACGTTATTTCTAAGCTGTTTCCGTAAGAAATTCGTCTATATTAAAAAAAAAACCTATTGAGAAAATATTTTAATAATTGACATTGGTAAATCTAATTGCGTCTTAAAAGGAAAAAATCTGGAGCTAAACTTATGCTCAAAAACTCCTTGGAGAGCTTACCTAATACAAGACGTAAAAAAATAGGTAGTAAACCAGCAGACGAGCACCCTGATGGTAAGCAGTGACTGTCACCTATGGACAAAGATAATGTAACCAAGTGGTTTTATTGTCATTGCCTACGGATAACTGTACCACCAGAGGCATCACAAATACGTTGCCGACCATTTAGACTCTATTATCTCGCCTTTTCAAAAACTCTGTTGTAGTTTCTCGGAAACACCGCGGAAGAAAGAAAAAAAGAAAAGAAAGAAAATAAATTTTATTCGACACCTTTACAAAAAACGTATATCTAGAAGATACAATCAGTGTCGAATGGGTCCGTCTCGGCATAAATGCTGAAAGTCAAGGACTATCAGCGCCAGTTTTCCGACGAACCCTTTAGGTAGGTAGCTCATTCCACATTTTGCAGGTGTAAGGCAAGAAAAATACATATATGTATATACCTATGTAAATATAAACTATATATAATAGGATACTGAATAGGCTACTGAAACTAATATATTAAATACATTTATTCCGGAGTTTCCACATACATATTAACACGCAACTATACTCAATTACGAATATGTTTATGTAGCATGGGATCAGCCATACGTGTGTCGCTCGGCCTGATCAATTTCCTACAGAACCTTCGAGGTCTCCGCTCGCTCTATGCTGACCGTTCAACTGCCATACTACCATGGATACTAAGTTATAAATATATGTTAGCTTAATGCGTATGGCACCAGTCCTCGCGGCACTTACCACGGTGTGCGAGGGTGCAGGAATTCAAGGGAAAAATAAGAAATTCGAGTCTGTTTTAGATGACAAAGGATACTTTGAATAGCTAAATCGTCGGAATTACTTATACCATTTGAATTAACTGGAACTTTTTTTTAATTTTTTTTCTTTCTAAATGTGTATTCAGCCAGTGTTTTGGCTCAAACCTGCTCAGAAGGGAAGTATCTTCTGGGCTTAACCTGAGGGTTGGTTTAGTTTGTTCTGTGCCTAAAGTGACTGGAAGTGCGATGTGGTCGGCAGTGATCAAACTGCTGGTGCTCGGAGCAGCCGTTACGGCCAGGGAGATAACAGGTACGAACGTTTTTTTTAACCTAACTTAAGTATGTACGATGTTTCTAAGAAATGATTCATTTTCAGAGTTTTCTCGTAAATTTCCTTGTAATAAATACTGGCGTGTTTCTGGCTCAACGCATAAGCATTGCCATTCAACGTGGTAATGCCCCCAGCACGCTGGGTACGCTGCCAACTGGTAGTGGGATTGAGCATTTGGATTGTCTTTAGACCTTCAACGGTATATGGGCAGTCTTACTGTGTTTGTAGTGTTAGTTTTAGCTTGTATTTTGTTTAGTTAATAAAGGCACTATATTACTATCGCGGGTCGAACCTGGACTAGATTAGCACAGGACCGAGGCAGATGGCAGAGCAAGAGAGAGGCCTATACCCAGCAGTGGGATAAGGAAGGCTGTGAATGATGATGAATAAATTCACTTGCCTTGTAATTGAGTTAATCTAATTATTCGATTATAGAATTGCAAAGTTTATAATGGTAATATGCATAACAAACAAGTAGATTATTAGCGAGGGTAGCATTTGCTGCCTAAGCGTAGCAAGAACCATAATCCATGCGAGCTTATAATCTGTAGTTTTCCCTCACACATTCATAGGTACACTCAAAAAATATAACCCTCTTTCCTGCGCCTTCGGGTAAAAACGGACTGACTTAATCTTTGCGTTTCGAGCAGCTACTTAAAAATATATATTAATAAGTAGGTACATGCTATTTTTAATTAGCATATAAATTAGTACATGTTATTTTTCAAGCTAGTTTTTATTTTACTAATGTGATATTTCCTTCTCTTTATTTATTTTCGGTCGCTTAAATGTATACATAATATGGTTATATTGTTATTCCTTAAATGACACACAAACATTGTCTAAAAACAATAGGTTACCGATATGAAGTGAAACGAAACGAAACCAAGCGTATAGAGTATACGAATCCTTGACGAAACGAAATGAAATGTATTCACAAAAATTGGAATATACAGGCTTACGCATATATAGGCTGTATTAAGCTGAAAGGAGGTAATTGTCCTCATCATTATTAACAACTTTTACTGTGAACCCGTGACTGCGGAAAATCACGCGAACGTAAACCTTAACGCGCCGAGATACTGTTTGCGGTCGCAACTTTTCTCAGCCACCTAAATTATTATTGACGGAACGGCCCCAATCACCTATTCGTGCATGTTATCGATCCTTTAATATTTAATAGTCCACCATTATCTCTATCTTCTCTATCTCTATCTTCTCTTTTCTACATAGTATAAATTAAAGTCGCTTTCCGCGTCTGTCTGTCTGTATGTCTGTATGGCCGCTAACTCCTCCTAAACCACGCAACGGATTTTGATGTGGTTTTCACCATCAGTTAGATACATTTTCAAGGAACGTTTATATATATAACTAGCGACCCGCCCCGGCTTTGCACGTAAATTACACCCGTGCGAAGCCGGGCGGGCGGGTCGCTAGTTACAAATAAATACTTTTTCATAAATAACGACACAATACATTATTTTTTCACGTTGGCGCCAAAAAACGCATTCAACAGCGGCGATCACAAATAGAGAATACCTACCTACAGGCGTATACAGATTATCATCATTTCAGCCATAGGACGTCCACTGCTGGGCATAGGTCTCTCCCATCGATCTCCAAAAGGGCCGGTTGGAAGCCTGCATCCAGCGTTTCCCTGCGGTCTCTTTTAGGTCATCTGTCCATCTTGTGGGTGGACGTCCTACACTGCGCTTACCGGTCCGTGGTCTCCATTCCAGAACCTTTCGGCCCCATCAGCCATCTGTTCTGCGTGATGTGTCCCGCCCACTGACACTTTAACTTGCTAATCCGGTGGCTATGTCGGTAACTTTCGTTCATCTACGGATCTCCTTAGTAATGATTCGATCTCGCAGAGAAACCCCGAGCATAGCCCTCTCCATAGCTCGTTGTGCGACTTTGAGCTATGACTATGAGGCCCATAGTGAGAGACCACGTTTCACTGCCGTATACAGATCGCTTATTTATAATTATATAGTCATGCGCATTTTGTACAAAATAGAATAAATCTTACAGGTTGTTTCATTGTTGCAATTATATGCACTGCTGAGGTTTCCATTGTTTCATATTTTTTTGTTATACGCCATCCATCGAGTATGTATGCAAAAAATTCTAGATCGCCGTATATAGAGCTTACCTTGATTAGTTATTTATTACGCACTATCATTATGTCACATAATGTAACCACTTTACATGCGTTTAAAATACCTATTTACAACCCAAACCTATTATAAAGTATGTAAACATTCCCATACCTTTGTCATCATCAGCCAGAAGACGTCCACTGCTGAACATAGGCCTCCCCCTTTAACCTCCACACTGAACGACAGCCTGCCTTTTGCATCCACTGGATGCCAGCGACTCTCACTATGTCGTCGGTCCATCTAGTGGGAGGCCTACCTACGCTGCGTCTTCCGGTTCGTGGTCTCCACTCAAGAACCTTTCTTCCCCATTGGTTATCGGTTCTTCGAGCGATGTGGCCTGCCCATTGCCACTTCAACTTGCAAATTTTAACAGCTATGTCGGTGACTCTGGTTCTTTGGTGAATATCCACGTTTCGGATTTTATCGCGCAAAGAAACTCCGAGCATAGCTCTTTCCATTGCCCGCTGAGTGACTCTGAGTTTTTCCAAAAGGCCAACAGTTAACATACCTTTGTATTGTGTTGATATTCCTTTCAATTTCAATTTTAAAATCATTTGATTCTTGTTTTATTAGCATTTTTCTCTACGCATATTATTAAATACCATAAAAACAAACTATATAAAGATTTTTCATCACGTCTGGTCGATGCAACTTGACCAAAATGCCATACAACGATTTGTTCCCCAGAGATACACTTTCCCCGTAGAGACACTTTTAATAAAACTACGCTTTTATTCCTGTAAGATACACTTTTTTTAAATCCTACCAATTGTTCCTCATAGGTACACTTTTCGGTACTATTGTGGGTTCGATTCCCATCTAGGACAAACATTTGTGTGATGAACATTTGTGTTTGTTCTATGTCTGGGTGTTAATATCTATTTAAGTATGTATTTAAAAATATATATGTACGTATATCAGTTTCTGGCAGCCATATTACAAGCTTTGCTTAGTTTGGGGTCAGATGACCGTGTGTGCAAAAATGTCCCAGATATTTATTTATTTATTATTTTGGGAACAATTCCCCCTGGTAGCGGTTTAATAGATTAGTTTGGTAGATAGTTTTTTATTTTTATATTACGAATATTTATAGATGGAATGTTGTTAAGGTTTCCACAAAAAAAAAACTACTAATACATGGGGTTCTCCAAAAGGGCAGCTAATAGAGTCTTCAAAGTTACTAAAACATATTAAGAGATCCTATAAATATATAGATCAAAAGTTAAATTAGGTGACGGTGTACATCAGATAAACAATTTTATTGATAATAGATTAATAGAACCCTAAGAATCCCTGATAATTATAGTCATAAAGCTCCATAGAAGCTTCTAGGAATTATTTATGGAATTGTATTGAAGTCACATAATAAGTGCTTACTTGTAAGTATTAACCAGGTAACATAACAACAATAGGTAGGCAAAAGACAGAAAACGACAGAGAACGACAAACAAATCTATATATTAGTCAAATTACGAGGGAAGATATTCGTATAACACGCATCTTGAATACATCTGTTTATATTATTGCGTATTTAACAATTTAATTTGACATATTCGAAAATTCATCTTTTTTCGTGAGTCATAACTGTTTTTGTAACTGGCCATTTGTAACAAAAAAAAAACTGTTTTTGAAATGGAACTCTCCGGGGGAGTTTTGATGCCAACGTGAAATAAACCGGCCAAGTGCGAGTCGGGCTCGCGCACTGAGGGTTCCGTACCACCAAAAAGTTCAATAACGAAATTAGCAGTTATAACTTGGTATTGAACAGAAACTTGTCACCGACTCGCACTTGGCCATTATTTATTGTTATTGTTAAACTTTACCTTGGACCCGGGTATGTTCTAAAACTGCGACCAGAACCACCGCAGGATGGGCAGCAGCGTCCTGTTAGTACACGGTGAACGTACTGCGATCTCCAAGCCGCCTGCGAAGCGTGGGGATTATGGCAACACCCCTCTCTAAGAGGGAGGCCTTGTTCAGCAGTGGACATTTAATGGCTGATGATGTGATGTTAAACTTTAGAGTGTGTACTAAAATCATGCCAAGTTTGATGCTTGTACGTATTACCTATTTTACATTACAGCTAATACATGGGCATGGGGACCCCCCTTTCATTTTTACTTTTTATTATTTGTTAGCTAATCCGCCGTAATGTTACATATTCTGTGAAAATTTTAACAAATCAATTAAACAATTTTCATTTTTTTTTTTTTTTTGTCAGTCCTATACCTTTAAAAAGCTGTTTCTCTGGAACCGTAATAGATAGCCGGACAGACAGATGGACAGATCGTAGGCTTAGTAATAGGGTCCCGTTTTTACCCTTTGGGTACGGAACCCTAAAAACACGTCGTCTTTTAGGTTAGAAACAAAAACAAGTTCTTGATTGGCATTTTGGCAATGATAAAAAAGTTACGTTACGTTGTTCAAATCGCGAAAGTTTAAAAATTACTAAAAAAGTTACGTCCCAGAAAACTCATGCAAGGTATTGGTATAAGCCGACTGTATTATTATACTATTACTATTACCTATATGGATGCTTAGCCGAAAGGGGTTAGTTATACTCATCCTTATGAACAACTTTTTCTATAGGACCAACTCTAAATCGCAAAAAAAAAACAGCAGTTCCATAATGTTTTTTAGTGTCCATGACTATTTTCTATGGAACAGCTGATATATTTTTCGCGATTTCAGGCTTGGTCCCATAGTAAAAGTTGTTCATAATTATGAGTACAATGACCTCCTTTCGGTTTAGCATATCTTTTCCTTATAACCCTGTAATTTGTCCTCCTGCGACATTTCCGAGTAACTTTATTTTTGCACACACGGTCATCTGACCCCAAACTAAGCAAAGCTTGTGATATGGCTGCCAGAGACTGATATACATACATATATAGTTTTAAATACATACTTAAATAGATATTAACAACCAGATATAGAACAAACACAAATGTTCATCACATAAATGTTTGTCCTAGATGGGAATCGAACCCACGCCCCTAAGCGCAGAAGGCAGGTTCACTACCAACTGGACCAACGGGCTATCAAATAAGTCTATCTAATTGTCTTCAAAGATCGGCAACGTATCTGTGACGTTCTTGGTGTTACAGGTATCTACAGGCGTCGTTGATCGCTTACCATTAGGTGGCCAGTTAGCTTGTTTACCATCTATGGCATAAAAAAACAACATATGTATACCTATATAATTCAGGGAAGATAACCTAACAAAGCATGTATCCATAAGGAAATAACCAAAATTGCATTTCCGAGGTTTTACTCTAAGGTGACGATATATAAAAATGAATCCCTATTTACCTTGGTCACGCCATACCTTGAGAACGACTTTACTGATCTTTTTTTTTTAAGTTTTCTAATACTTTGTAGAAGGTTCTTACGGAAAGGAAAATTGAGAAAAATGCGAAGAAAATTGAAAAACTTCAGACGATTACGACGATTTCGACGATTTAACTCGCGGGTGAAACCGCGAGGCGCAGCTAGTATACTATATATTTTCAATTTTATAATAACACCTGGAGCCTTACGGACAACTGCTATTGCGGCACCAAACTAACGTTAAATCAGCTCAGTTGGAAAATCACGCGACCGCAAACCGTATCTGGGTGCGTTAAGGTTCACGTTCGCGTGATTTTCCAACTGAGCGGATTTAACGTTAGTTTAGCCGCAATAGCTGTTGTCCGTAAGGCCTCTGACCTACAAATTGAGATAAATTTATCATCTTCTCTTTACCGGTCAACAACCTCAAATTAATTAACTGTTTGACTATTTGTATCGATATCTGGCCTCGGTTTTTACAACATAACGCCGCTAGATGATGACGGTCGTTTACCGTTGACTATTTTTAAGATATTAATCTTGACACGGTTAAAAATAGTTCATAATCAGCCTTTTAACAGTCCACTGCTGGACTTTTAGCCTACCCCCGAAAGGGTGATTGGGCCATATCCACCACGCTGGCCCAGTGCGGGTTGGTGGATGATTAAAAATAGTTATATAGTGTTATAGAGAGCTAACAACTTATCGCAGGCGGCCAGCGCCAGCCCTAGCTTTTGATCAGGGCAGAGCGAGATTGCCTTTGGCGCGTTTCATTTCTGAACTCGTAAAGGAATTCATTCCGGGATGAAAGATATTACATGTGCAGGAATATCCAGGATATAAGCTATTTCTACGTCAAAAATTGCTGTCTAACAACAAAAGTGCCTCGAGTCGGTCCGAGGAACTAGGAGCCTTCAGTTTTTTATTTTTTTTATTTGGCATTTAGGCGCCCCTTGATTTCTGACGCCTAAAGCGATCATTCCTCTCGCCTACCCCAGGGCCGAGGAAATTTGATGAATAGGTATTCAGCAAATCTATTGCTGTCCCCTGACCTCAAGCCTCTCCCAGTAGAGCGCAATAGGGACAACTGCAGCTCGGATCGATTATACCTACGAAAAGTAGACAAAATCGTCGTCTCGTATTTTTCCGTTTACTCATTCAAAAAAGCCGATTTCATTATATTTTTAATTAATAGTTGTGACAAAGAATGAACTATGCTTCTGTCATTTATTTTTGTTTTAAAAACTCGTGAAATTTGTTTGATAGACGTCTGAACATAGCAGTTAAAAAAAAGGCTCATATTTCTTATAGTAGTTAACTTATAAGAAAAAAATTATTGTATAAGCATCACAAAAGAGGAGAAAATTTTATTTAAAAAAAAATTACAGCTCAAGCGGTATTATCCAGGGAGGAAACACAAGAATATATTTGTATGGACTGAACACTGCCCATGTCCCCCCTTAATCCGGAAAATGATCGATTCCTATACGATAGTTTTCAGAAATGAAATACGCTCAAAGACAATCTCGCTCTTCCCCAATCGAAGGGTAGTGCCGGCGCTGCACGCTTGCCTAGAAGAAATCGATGCAATAGCAATTTGAAGACATTATTTTGTAACTATCGGGGAACAACTTTACACCAGGTTTGGGGGTTAAAGTAACAACATGCATAATTATATAAAAAAAGTAAAAATACAACGACGTGTGTATACAACGTCTCATCATCATCATAATCATCAGCCAGAAGACGTCCACTGGTGAACATAGGCCTCCCCTTTTAACCTCCACACTGCACGACAGCCTGCCTCGACAATGTCGTCAATGTCGTCGGTCCATCTAGTATCGGTCCATAGAACGTCTATTCAAGTTATTTCCTTGTCACGTCCAGATGAGGAGTACGCGCAGTTTCCACGGCTGTACCACCTGGATGAGTTTGACAGCTGCCTTGCGCGGCGTGACGGTCTCTACTGCCTCGGCACTTTCGCCATACAACGGCCGAAGCACCTCGATCCACAATATGAGCTTCTTAAGGTAATAGTAATAGTTTATTGACCAAAAATTAAAACACAACAATATTTTTAAAAAGCAATCGAACTGGACATAAAGAAAATATTTAAATTTACAATGTTAGCCCAGTCAGTAGAGAAAAAAAAAGGGCTTTGCCTTGCAAAAGGTGGTGTAGTAATGATTTTCACATATGTTGTTTAGGTCTAGACTCTGATGAAAAATCCAAGTTTTCGACCTCGGGGATGGTAAGCGCAAGCCGCCATCTTGGTTTTAGGTGTGAAAAATTGGTTTAATCAAAATAATAATAAAATATAGCACCTAACTCTATGTGATAAATCTGTGTAGACTATGTGATATGGATATTATTGGATATCCAAATCCAGTCATCCGTTACGAAGTTGAATGGGAAACAAACACACAATTTTGCATTTGTACCTATACTAGCAGCGCCCCGTGGTTTCACCCGCGTAGTGATGAAAAATGGTGATGATGATGATGATGATGAAAAGTAGCCTATGTCACTCTTTGGCTCTTGAACTATACCCATTACCCATGCAAAAAATTAGGTCGATCCGTTGCAGCGTGAAAGAGGAACAAACATCCATACAACCATACATACAAACTTTTTTTTAAATAATTAATAGGCTTGCGTTTGACCACCATCACTCCTGATGTTAAGCGATGATGCGGTCTACGTCGGAGCACGCTTGCCTAGAAGAAACCGATTCACTCGTAATTTAAAGACACCCCCAGTTTATAATATTAGCAGGATTATTAGTGTAAGCAGTAGGATAATCATATTTTATGATCCATTTTGTAATAGTAATTTTTAAACTTTCGCGATTTGAACACATGTTTTAAATGTTTATCGGGGACTTATCACGTATTATTTAATTTAGGTAAAAATATGTACCTTTCGTTTGACGTTTCGACCATGTTACAATGGCCGTGGTCACGAGCTGACTGAAAACTGCGGGTGAGTCTGGCGAGAAGAGCGGGGTGTTTTGTTCTCCTACCCTCACGTGATCTTGAAAAATCGCAGGTAATCGCTTGAAAGGTACATATTTTTACCTAAATTAAATAATACGTGATAAGTCCCGATAAACATTTAAAACATTTTGTAATATCTCCTAGGAGTACTCGGAAAACCCGTACCACTTTAACCGTACGCTGCTGCACCGTGGTTACTGCGTCAGTCAGCGCTGCCCTTCTTCGGAGCGGAACCTGACGCTGCGGTTTGAGCACTGCGCCGCGCAATGGGGCCGTAAGCGCAGGCTGCGCATCTCCTTGCAGAAGCTTACTTACTGCAGGTAGGGGTTTATCCCTTGATGGACTACGGGGCTGTTCTGACTGAGTTTTCGGATGGCTTTTGGATGAAGTTGCTTTTTTTTAATTTATTTTTTTAAATTATATATAGGTTTGCGCTTAGCCGCCAACTCGCCTGATGTTAAGCGATGATGCGGCCTACGATGGAGCACGCTTGCCTAGAAGAAACCTATTCACTCTCGACTTGAAGACACCCAGATTGTAACTATCGGGAAACACCCACTCAGGCAGCGAATTCGCACAATAAATGTGGAATCAAAGCGCTTCGTACGGGTTCTCGAAATAGCAACCATAAAGCGGTGTCGATTCTTCGTGCTTTAAGACGTGCATGAACAGATACTTCTATGCTGGTGAATGTTCTTTAATAGCAATGATTTGCAGTTAATTTTTTTATAATAGTGATATGCCAAGATAATATTGATGACTTAATGACCAGAAACAATGTAAGAGTATAAATAAATAAATATTCGGGACATTTTTGCACACACGGTCATCTGATCCCAAACTATGCTTATGATATGGCTATCATAGATTGATATACATACATATATAGTTTTAAATACATACTTAAATAGATATTAACAACCAGATAAAGAACAAACACAAATGTTCATCACATAAATGTTTGATCTAAGTGGGAATCGAACCCACGCCCCCAAGTTCAGAAGGTAGGTTCACTACCATGGTACTGGACCAGCGGGCTATTTAACATACACCATAAATTGAGGAGGTGAAGAACAAAACCTCACATTTCCAGTTTTTCAAATTTAAGAGAATACATAAAAATTTCTCGATGGATTTTTTTTTTCAACGCAAAAGTGTGGTTTTGTTCGAAACTCTCGATTTCAAATGAAAATTTATATAGGAACAAGGTTTTACTAACATGATTCAATCAATTTATCATTTTTTTTCCCAAAGATAATAAAAAAAAAAAAAACAAAAGTAGAAATGTGAGGTTTTGTTCTTCACCTCCTCTATTGTACATGCCATTTAAATCTCCATCTGCAGGACGCATGCGCAGGAGTTCGCTCGGCGGAACAGCCCCAAGCCGCTAGAGCTGGGCGCACGTGCATTGCAGGTGATTGCAGCCGCGCTGGTCCTCGCTTGCTGCGTTGGAACATTCTACGATGTTCTGGCCCGGGACAATGAGAAGAGTGAGTAAACTGGATATCTGATACTTTTGATAACAGTTTAGTTGAATAGGGAAAAGTAAGGAAATAGCGAGGAGACTTATTTTATATGCACTGATTGTTATATATATAATATATATTTATTTGTTTTCAATTTGTATATCATAACTTTTTTTTTTTTTTTTGTAACATTATTATGTCGACAGAGGAACTTTAAATTTAAAATCTTTTTTAAACGGGATTCCTCGATACAGGCTTTGCCTAGTGAGGAAACTATTAGTAATGACCTTCTAAATTTACAAAACCTTCTCTGCAAGTATGTACTATTCAAACTTTATTTAACTGTGTTTTCATTTCCTTTCTAATGTGTATGGTATGTATATTTGTAGTAAATAAACATTTTTCATTTTTCATTTTTTTTCATTTTATGCCATGCAGTGGGCTGAATGAGCTGCCTGAAATCTAGGTAGTTTGTAATGCTTATCATCTGGCAGCTGTGGATGGAGAAATAAATAATCACTCACAATGTCTGGTACTGTGGTATCTCAAGACGAGGGTTTTTGACCAGTGTGTGTTGCCAGTGATGACATATGGTACTGAGACGTGGTCCTTAACTGTTGGCCTTTTGGAAAAACTCAGAGTCACTCAGCGGGCAATGGAGAGAGCAATGCTCGGAATTTCTCTGCGCGATAAAATCCGAAACGTGGATATTCGCCAAAGAACCAGAGTCACCGACATAGCTGTTAAAATTTGCAAGTTGAAGTGGCAATGGGCAGGCCACATCGCTCGAAGAACCGATAACCGATGGGGAAGAAAGGTTCTTGAGTGGAGACCACGAACCGGAAGACGCAGCGTAGGTAGGCCTCCCACTAGATGGACCGACGACATAGTGAGAGTCGCTGGCATCCAGTGGATGCAAAAGGCAGGCTGTCGTTCAGTGTGGAGGTTAAAGGGGGAGGCCTATGTTCAGCAGTGGACGTCTTCTGGCTGATGATGATGAATGTCTGGTGGCAGCATGGTTTATTTTGCAGAACAAGTACCCCAATAGAGTTTTAAGTTCTGTTCTGTGACGAAATTTATAAAAGCAAAAAAGAAACGAACTAAATAAAGTCTGTTTTTTCCTGTTTATTATGTACAAGCAAACTCAAACTTTCAAAATGTTTTTTAAATGTTAGAGGTTTAATAAAAATTTATGGGTCCAGGGGCCTTACGGACAACAGCTAATTGCGGCACCTAATCTACTCAGTTGGAAAATCACGCGAACGTGAACCTTATCGCGCCCAGATACGGTTTGCGGTCGTGTGATTCTCCAACTGAGCGGATTAGGTGCCGCAATTAGCTGTTGTCCGTAAGGCCCCAGGACATATATACAAGTGTCAGTAGATCAAGACACCAATGCAGGTTAAGAGGCACATTTTTGATTATTTCCGATGTTCATTCTTGTTCAACAGAAAACGTTCTATTAGAAGTGTGGTCCGTCCGGTCCAACTGGCGGCGGCTGACCGCTTCCTACGAAGATGGTGACCCACGGCTCACTGCTCTTACTCCCGTGCAGGGCATCAGGTATCTATTTATGCTAAAAATACGTAAACCATATAAATATAAATAATAAATATTCGGGACATTTTTGCACACACGGTCATCTGACCCCAAACTAAGCAAAGCTTGTGATATGGCTGCCAGAGACTGATATACATACATATATAGTTTTAAATACATACTTAAATAGATATTGGTATCGATTCTGATGCACTCTAAACTAAACTAAACTAAATTTGACAGCTCTAAAATTGTTGCCATCTTTCTCTCACATATTAAAATGAAAAGAGAGGCAGATAATTTTAGTCCTGTCAGATTGGTTTAGTTTAGTGATGGTATTAGGTATGACAGAATCGACGCTAACAACAACCAAATATAGAACAAACACAAATGTTCATCACATAAATGTTTGTCCTAGGTGGGAATCGAACCCACGCCCCCAAGCTCAGAAAGCAGGTTCACTACCAACTAGACCAACGGGCTATCTAAACTGATCTGATCTGACAATGGTGATAGCGTACCTACTATACTCCTCGCGCCAACTTACACCAACCAAGATTTGGAGATTTTGGTGGAGATTCACTCTCCACGTGGATTCTAGATTTCACTAATAATTTCCGTCTTTATTTTTTGAATACGCTTTTATTAGTTTTTATTAGGCCCACTGCGCAGCTTCATTTAGCCCTGAACTAGTGATTTTGTGACGTGTTAACTTCATAAATCTCAAGATTTGTCTTGCACTGACACAAAAACGAGGTTCTACATTAGAATGTTTAAGTATAATAATTCATTTAGCCTGGACTTGTTAACTAGATAATAGGTTTTTTTTTTCATGTTAGCGGTCTTTAACTTCCCATGCAACTAACTAACAATGTAAGCAAGTTTTTGAAGTCGATTTTTTTAAAACGATATACTTCTAACAGTCGTATCGATTTGAAACTTTGCATACGTATCTCAGATAGTTTTTTTTTAACTTTCGCGATTTGAACGCATATTTTAAATGTTTATTGGGACTTATCACGTATTATTTAATTTAGGTAAAAATATGTACCTTTCGCTCGACGTTTCGACCATGTTACAATGGCCGTGGTCACGAGCTGACTGAAAACTGCGGTTGAATCCGGCGAGAAGAGTGGGTGTTTTGTTCTACCCTCACTTGATGTTGAAAAATCGCAGGGTTGTCACTACGACACACAACACTGACTGTATCGGTAAATGTCCTAGTACCTGCACCATGGTTTGTACACTTGCTAACTATGGGATTCCACGATGCCGCTAACAATCTCGCTCTGCCCTTATCAAAGGTTAGGGCCAGCACTGAGGAGATGTAGGGCTGCCACTATCATGAGCTGTGTTTCAGGGTGTTCTTGATGTTGCTTGTAATCGGCACGCACGCGGCCTGCATCCACGACATGCTGTACCTGCAGAACCCTCGATATGTGGAGCAGGTAAGAAGCTTTCTCGAATTCATTTAATTATAATTTTAAGCTTTAAAAAAGAAATCGGGAAATCGGTTTTTAAACGTCGAAGTACTCAATATATAGATAGATAGATAGAAACTCTTTATTGTGTACAACAGAAATAAAAATTACAACACGATAGAAAACACTTACGAGCTAGTGCCACAAGTGGCGGCCTTATCGCTAAAAGCAAGTTTTAATATAAGACCAACCCTGAAATCGTAAATAAACAGATGTTTGTCGAGTGTTAATGACAGTTTTCTATGGAACAGCTGATTTTTTTTCGCGATTTCAGTGCTGGTCCAATAGTAAAAGTAGTTCATAATGATGAGTACAATGGCTTCCTTTCAGCTTAGTACAGTCTATATGAGTAACCCTGCATTCATAAAAAAACGATTTGAGAACATTTCTCCTTTTTGAAGACGGTTATAAATCAGGGTTGATCTCAAAATTAACATTTGCTTAGAATATTTATATGGTTATACCACTTATTTCAAATCTTCAAAAGTTTGATTATATTATTAGTATGGATTTAATTAGGTTTTCTCCGTACAGTGTACCAAAATTTATTTTTAATAGTTTTTTTAAATTAGGATTTATTTGCTTTTTTCTGTACATAGTTTTTCTGTTATCGCGAATAAATCAATTAGTCTTTTAAAAAAACTTCAAAGTTTCAAAAAATATGAAACTATATTAGCAAGACAGCTGTAACTGTAAGCAGGCTTAGACTCGTGCACAAATCATACAATTTCACCTGTACGAAGCGCTTTGATCCCACTTTTATTATGCGAACTACTAGTCTGTGGAATGCGCTGCCTGAATAAGTGTTCCCCGATAGTTACAATCTTCTTCAAATCACGAGTGAATCGGTTTCTTCTAGGCAATTGTGCTCCAACGTAGACCGCATCGTCGCTTTACATCAGGCGAGTTGGCGGGCAAACGCAAGCTCATTATTAAATATATATAAAAAAAACTACTTCTTTATGAAGTAACGCATGGAATACCATCGGAAAACCATCGGAAGACCAGCGCCGTTTGCGACCAACAAACGGCATTATGCTGAGCTGGGGCCGGTTTGTGGCAAAAATCCAACGTTTTTTAACGTTAAATTTGTGTGTAGCTCTAGGTGTGTGTGGATTTTTGTTACAAATAAAATATTGTCTATTTATATTACACGGGAATTACTCACGTAAGATTAAGCCGGTCACTTTGACGAGTAATTCTCGTGTAAAATGTGTAAAAACCGCGTCAGTTTCTATAATAATATTGTCTATTGTCTAGTGAATATAATCTTGTCCCAGGTAGCGAAAACACCATATCTGATGGCATTCATGAACGGCACCTCCGTGGTGATGGTGTTCGTGCTGGTCTCCAGCTTCCTCCTCGCGTACAACCTGCTGCTGTTCTCCAAGAACCACGAGCTTCACTACGGCTTGGTCAAATGGTGCCTTTTAAAGAGGATATCCAGGTATATAAACTTTTCATCATCTTTTCACACAATTTTAAAAGAATATGTTTTTTAGCAAGTTGAAGTGGCAGTGGGCAGGGCACATATAACGCAGAACAGATGGCCGGTGAGGTCGAGAGGTTCTGGAATAGAGACCAAAGACCGACGTCCACCCACTAGATGGACAGACGACCTAAAAGAGACCGCAGTCAACGCTGGATGCAGGCCGCTTCCAACCGGCCTTTTTGGAGATCGATAGGGGAGGCTTATCCAGCAGTGGACGTCCTATGGCTGAAATAATGATGTTGATGAGGTTTATTTAATGCTATTGGTAGCAAACAGGCAGATGGGCTGTCTTGCAAGCAGTCTGTAAGCAGTCACCGTCACCTTTGTATACTTGTAACACCAGAGGCGTCACAAATACGTTGCTTAACCTTTACAATACAATACATTACAATGACTCTTTATCAAAATACCACAAAACAAGAATGACATAAACATTACAATAAAAATATTATCTAGGCTTTTAACAGGCGGGCTTATCGCTTAAAGCGATCTCTTCCAGGCAACCGTGCACGGAAAAGAATTACACATACAATGAAATTGTGGACTAAAAAAAAAAGCAAATAAACCCTTTAAGACCTTTTGTGCCTTTAAGACTCAATGGACTTGCCTTTTGAAGAACCTCAGTAGTAGCTTCATGAAAACAAAGTGAAATCTGTGTTTGTGTGCTTCTAAAACTGTCATCTATATCTATACTTCTATACTAATATTATAAAGAGGAAAGATTTGATTGTTTGTTTGTTTGTTTGCATTGAATAGGCTCCGAAACTACTGAACCGATTTGAAAAATTCTTTCACTGACGGGAAGCTACACTATGCCCGGGTGATATAGGCTATAATCTATACCCGTGCGAAGCTGGGGCGGACCGCTAGTCTCCATTAATCTCCATCTTCAATCACACGTGTATTTTTTTACCCCCGATAAAAGAGCTGATAATCTTCAAGCACCTGAACAGATTTTCTTGAATCATAGCCAAGAACACTCTCTATTAAGTTATCTTGCAAACAAAGAAATAAAACCAGCCAAGTGCGAGTTAGGCTCGTGCACTGATGGTTCCGTACCACCACCATACACAGTAATTATCAATAAAAAAAAAACTGCTTCAAAATTTGTAAATTATGGCATTTTTGCATTTCGATTCAGTGAAATAAGAGGTCATCTAAGTAATGAATTACCATTTAAAACTTAGTAATGAACAGAAGTTTGTCACCGATTCGCACTTAGCCATTTTTTTATTTTTTTTTAATTTTGATTAAATATTTTTATTATTTATTATTTGTTGTAATATTATAGAGTGTGTACTTATACACACTCCGAGTGTGTGTGCCAAGTTTGACGTTTATAAGTATTACCGTTTTTACATTAAAGCTAAGACAAAAATACGTTTGTTGTATGAGGACCCCCCTTTCGTGTTTACTTTTGTGATATTTTTATAATTTTTTGGTTAATCCGCCGTAACATTACATATTCTGTGAAAATTTCAACTGGCTATCTATTACGGTTCGAAAGATACAGCCGTTAATTTTATGCCTGTGACTATGACTTGATAATGATTTCTAATAAAACATGAAAAAAAATTAATACTTAAGGGTCCTGTATACCCTCTGCAGCTTTCTCTCTCGCACATTTTCAAATTATTGAAGATATAAAATCAATGAGTGTGAATTTCCAAAAAGTAACAAAATCATGTCATGGTGTCTATCGTAACATTACAAACAAAGAAATTGTCAATTTGATATATTTTAATTTGACACAGTAAAATGGTAACAAGTGATAGTTTTTTATCGTGTCATTTTATTCCGTCAAATTACAAGATATCTAAGCAAACATTTCTTTGTTTGTAATGTTACGATAGACACCATGACATGATTTTGTTACTTTTTGGAAATTCACACTCATTGATTTTATATCTTCAATAATGTGAAAATGTGCGAGCGAGAGAGCTGCAGAGGGTATACAGGACCCTTAATTGACATTGGCAAACGCACAAGACGTATGACGCAAAAACCTTTTAAGAGGAAATAATAATTTTAAAAAAACCTCTCGCAGATAACTGCACCACCTCATTTAACGACTTTTGTCTTGATTCAGAATTTGTCATCCATCATTCACTTTTGAATTTAGCGATGCTAATGACTACTTCGATGAATAAGTAATGATTGTTTTGTATAAAATTTTAATATTTAAACATAATTATGCTAGCTTGCGGCTCATTTAAGATACCTAACCACAGGGCTAATGTAGATAATAGAAACAAAACGAGATATTTCATATAAAAAAAAAACGGGAGTGCCCCAAGGAAGTGTCCTCGGTCCGTCACCTTATATAATAAGCTCGCATCACAGATCTACTATATCTGTGGCTCGCATATAACAAAATAAAAATTGAATTCCCATACCGGTCATGTTATTAAACCTTCATAGACTAGTTAACCTCAAATATCGCCTAAAACACCATGTAAGCTATGGTGACATTGGCCTACATAACCTTTGTCTAGAAATTCCGGCCTTTCTTAAGACTATAGTATATTCATCTATGTTACGACTAATCGCGTAGGTTCGGTGACCTTTGAGAGTATGGCTCGATCAATTTAGGAAGCGTAGATTTTGCTAGCAAACTTCCGTTATTCTAAAATTGGATAAATTATTTAAATATGTTGTGGGGCCTTATTTTCTTTTTTGTCATGACAAGGGCGGTCGTTTTTCGTGTATTTTTTGATAACGGAACAAAAATTTTAAAGAAACACACAGAGCCAAGGCCCCGTCCCCGGTGGAACACGGACTGGCATCGAAGAACATTGAATGCGTGACACGAAATATTTATTTACTATGGGGGCATAGGATGCAGATGGCGGGCTTTCGTTTAGTCATCATCATCATCAGCCAGAAGACGTCCACTGCTGAACATAGGCCTCCCCCTTTAACCTCCACACTGAACGACAGCCTGCCTTTTGCATCCACTGGATGCCAGCGACTCTCACTATGTCGTCGGTCCATCTAGTGGGAGGCCTACCTACGCCTTTCGTTTAGTGTGGAGTTCTAAAGGGGAGGCTTATGTTCAGCAGTGGACGTATTCTGGCTGATGATCATGGGTCACATATAGTTAAAGGCCCAGTGGGCCCAAAGATATAAATTTTAATTAAATCATGCTTCACTAATTATTAAAAAGAAGTAGGAGACCAGCCTATTACCTGAATCTGAGAGCACACAACAATATAAAACTGTAATTTTTGTCTTTTTCTACACGTAATATATAAGTTATTTACTTTGTTGGGTAAATCGAAACTATTACTACGACTTTCAGTTATACATTGAAAGGTAAACCTGGTTGACATAATTATGCTAATTGTTATACATGTTTTGTTTACAACGCGGACAAAACTGCGCGCAAAAACTAGTGGGTAATAAATTAGTAGTATAATATTATAATATATTCTGTATCAAATCACAGCTTAATTCATTATCATGATTGTTTGTGTGACATTGGCAAATATTAGTATTTTATTTATGCAATAAAAAGGGTCATAAAATTGTCATAACTTATTTGGCCATTATTAGCAGTGCAACCTTGTTCCTCAATAAATGAATAAATCAAATCTTAAGAGTTGTACAGTATATAGGTATCAATCATTGCTGAACATCTACAAATGGAATTGGGGAACTGGTTTTCCATTTTTCACTTGTAGAAAACAATAATAATTAATAATAACGCCGCGAGTAAAGTGAAAGTGCAGCACACCTCTCTACACCCTAAGCCATCCACGCCAATGTTGCCCCTCCGGTGTCAATATGCGGCAGCCATTATGGGGGGCCCATTTAGTGGGTGGCAAGTCATCACCTGCCTTAGCATTTTGAAATGAGGCATTATTGGCAGGTGCCGTACCTCATACCATAGATCTGTTAACCCATCCACAAGTTGTTCACCTCAATAGCCCAGACTTTTAATATCCTATACTGTACAATAGTTTTATATTTCATTTTATACACATTCTATAATTGTATTTTTATATTTAACGGGCCTCTTGGTGTTGGCTTCGGCCCCACCAATGCCTACCAAATGTCCGGGCTAGACCCGAGAAGTATAACAAATAAAGGGAATTAATAATAATAACAGAATAATTTTGTCATTAATAAACTGTACAAAGATAATTTTGTCAGTTTTGTTTTCAGATGGTTACGCCGAAAAAGTGAACTAAGCCGGAAAGGGTCTATAGTACCCAGTATTATGAACAACTTTTACTATGGGACCAAACCTGGAACTGCGTTAAAAATATTAGCTGTTACATATATTTTGACGAGAGTCAATGACCCATCATCATCATCAGCCAGAAGACGTCCACTGCTGAACATAGGCCTCCCCCTTTAACCTCCACATTGAACGACAGCCTGCCTTTTGCATCCACTGGATGCCCGCGACTCTTACAATGTCGTCGGTCCATCTAGTGGGAGGCCTCCCTACGCTGCGTCTTCCGGTTCGTGGTCTCCACTCCAGAACCTTTCTTCCCCATCGGTCAATGACTATTTTTTATGAAAAAGCTGTTTTTTTTTCACGATTTCAGAGTTATTCTGAAAAGTTGTTCATAATGCCGGGTACTATGGACCCCTTTCGGCTTAGTACACTCTTTCGGCGTAACCCAGTATAAACTTTATAGGCATTGGATAACCATCAATTTTATCCCAGATTGGACACCCTCTGTTGTCCCCGCACCATTGTACCGTCGGAAGCGATATCAGAGCTTTGCGGCTGGCCTATAGTTAATAGATAGATACAATAGTAACACCCTATAGTAGGATAGTAGACAGTGATGACATACGGCACCGAAACGTGGTCTCTCATTATGGGCCTCATAAACAAGCTCAAAGTAGCATAACGAGCTATGGAGAGGGCTATGGTCGGGGTTTCTCTACGAGATCGAATCAGAAATGAGGAGATCCGTAGACGAACGAAAGTCACCGACATAGCCTGCGGATTAGCAAGTTGAAGTGGCAGTGGGCAGGCACATATCACGCGGAACAGATGGCCGATGGAGCCGAAAGGTTCTGGAATGGAGACTACGGACCGGTAAGCGCAGCGTAGGACGTCCACCCACAAGATGGATGGACGATCTGAAAGAGACCTCAGGGAAACGCTGAATGCAGGCCACATACAACCGGCCCTTTTAGAGATCGATGGGGGAGGCCTATGTCTAGCAGTACACGTCCTATGGCTGAAATGATGATGATGATAGTTAGGATAGGATCTTTGCTAGTAGGTTATCAAACCAAATTGTTATCTTAGCACTTTAATACGTCATACATAGATTTATGAAAAACGCACAGTGTTCGCTTTATGCGCTTTTTTGCTTCACCTGATATATATGTGAAATTAGTTCCCCTCTTGCTGTTTTGCTGACTACCTAAAAGGTCTAAAGATTGCCATCGTATCTCTAATGACCCCGGTCGTCCGTTTGCTTGTATGCATAAAAAATACGTAAAAAATGTACGCACCAGGCACTGTCATAATCTGGGTGTAAATATCTATTTAACGGCCGGTTATCCGAGTCGCGTAGGCAACAAAACGCTCCCTTAGCCCCCGCCAAGTTATAGCGACGATGTATTTTGCCACGCTAGAGTCAGGACGCCCGCGGGAGTGCTACGACAAAAACGAACATAGGTCTGACCTCGATGACGCCTGGCGCGGTATTGAACGCGGGGCGCGCAAATTCTCGCGACCTTGTTACGGTTTTAATTTCACTAAAAAACGAAACTATTCACTATCAAAATTCTATCCAAATAAAAAAAATTTGAATAAAATTGCATTTCAGTACATGCAATTTCCAGGTTGTTACGAACTTTCATTAGAGCATATAACGAAAAAATAAATTAACTGGACATTGTTTCAGATTTTTTTTTGATCGAGGAAAGTTTATTCTATCGTGTTTTGAACCAAATCATAAACTCAAACACAGATGTATCTGTGACGTATTTTTTCCAGCTCAAATATTGTAATTTAACTGAATAAAATTGATTAAAAACTGTCAAATTTGGTATAAGAGGCTCTTAAGTATGTATTTAATAATATATATGTATGTATCGTATATCAGTCTCTGGCAGCCATATCACAAACTTTGCTTAGTTTGGGGTCAGATGACAGGTCCATTTCCTGTGAGGTGGCTGCTGAAAGAAAGAGTTCATCATAAAAAGTCCCTCTTTCTCCAGAAAGTCGGCCAGCCTCTGTCCCCCAGGGTTCCGTTGCCCACAACCAAATTTCCCCACTTTCAACCCATCATCACTTCTCTTGCCCAACTTCGCGTTAAAGTCCCCCATAATAACAGTGAAGTGGGTGGAAAAACATAAATAATAACAATAATTATTATTATCACCCGCTAAGATCGTGATAATTATGTCTCGGAGGTTAGATATATTATGATGGCGGTCCAAAATGCCTTGATTAAAACTCTGGTTATGGTAAAGAATGTTAAGAGACCTTACGTCATAACAGCTCTCAAGAACAAAGTAACTTTATTGTCGCATTAGTTATTCCCTACAGATAATGAAACAAGTGCACTGAACAAGTTCTCTAGCTAGACAAAGAAATGGCGAGACAAAGATTTAACACTGTTTCAGTCTTCCCGTGAACATGGTGCATGTAACTGCGCCGAAATATCGGGAGCTCATTCCACAACCTTACCACGGTAAATATCCCATAAATAATCATATAACTTTACAAAGAATTAAGTGGAAAAATTTGGCCTCTCAGAGAATGCCTGCGTTCTTTTATCGAGTTCTTTACATCATCTCGTAGAATAGCAACTGGTTCATCATTAGGATAACGTGTAATTCTAGTTTCGTAAATTAATACAGTCTTTTATGGAGCTGATATACAGGCGATAACCATAATCATGTTTGGTTCACGTTTTGATCTGGTTTTCTTAAATTTATTTGGACCCGTAATGCAAATATTTGTCGATCATTGGCAAGCTCGTGGATAACGAAGGGGATTGATGTCGGCAACAGGAAACTCAGCAATCTGAGATTTGCAGATGACATCGTCTTTTTTGCGTCAACCGCACCTGAACTACAAAATATGCTTCAAGACCTCAGCACAGCAAGCCTCAGGGTTGGACTAGCGATGAATCGGTCGAAGACAAAAGTCATGACCAATAGCACGAAACGTAGGGTCGAGGTAGATGGACAAGTACTAGATCATGTTGATGAGTACGTATACTTAGGCCAGATAGTCTCCTTCGAGAACCGGCAAGACAAGGAAATTGAGCGCCGCGTCGAAAGCGCTTGGAGGTGCTACTGGTCTATGAAAGAGCTGATGAAGGGCGACCTGCCGATATCACTGAAGCGTAGATTTATCGACATGTGTATTTTGCCCGTCCTAACCTACGGTGCTCAGACCTGGTCACTGACCGATTCTCAAAAGTACAAACTTGGGGTTTGCCAAAGAGCAATGGAACGCAGCGTGCTGGGTATCAAAAGAATGGACTGCGCTCCATAACAGGTGTGGTCAACGTTGGCCAAAATGCTGCCAGACTAAAATGGGATTGGGCGGGACATGTGGCGCGTATGCATCCCGACCGATGGGCCAGGATCGTCACACAGTGGGTGCCAGATGGACGGCGCAGTCAAGGAAGGCCCAAGAAACGCTGGCGTGACGATCTTGACTCATTCCGGAGAGGTTGGCAAGAGGTGGCGAAGAACCGAGATTTATGGAAGGAGATGGGGGAGACCTTTGCCCAGCAGTGGGACAGAATAGGTTAAAAAAAAAATATAACTTTCAACTGTGTATGTATCAACTGTACGTATTTTTGTATTAGCTTTAATGTAAAAACGGTAATACGTACAAGCGTCAAACTTAGCATGATTATAGATACGATAACACTCTAAAGTAATATAAAAGTTATTTATTTATAACAACAAATAATAAATAATGACCAAGTGCGAGTCGGTTACAAATTTCTGTTCATGTATTCTACAACTCTACTAAAATGACCTCATCATTCGTTCATTCGTCTCACCGAAACGAAATGCCAGCATATTTTACTAATTTTGAAGCCGGTTTTTTAAATTAATAATCATTGTATTTTATTGTGGCACGGAACCTCAGTGTGCAAGCCCGACTCGCACTTGGCTGGTTTTATTTATCTATACTAATATTATAATGATGAAAGATTTGATTGTTTGTTTGTTTGTTTGTTTGCATTGAATAGGCTCCGAAACTACTGAACCGATTTGAAAAATTATTTCACTGTTGGGAAGCTACACTATCCCCGAGTGACATAGGTTATTTAATATTAAAAAAAAATACAGGGATCCTTACTAAAACTTCAATAATATAACCCAAGATTTTTTTTGTTAAATACCTGTCCACTAGTATTTAATAATGTGAATATGCGGCGGCGGTTTCCGCTTACCATCGTGCGGACCGCAAGTTTGTTGCGAGAGACCTGGAGACAGGAGGTGTGCCCTATGGTTTAACCTCCTAACTCATATTTTCGGGGGTACTAGTCCAGGGTACACACACTTTCTCCATACCATATTTTATACTTTTTTTAGCAAGGGCCTTTGTTATCATTTGTAATGTGTGTTTAATAGATTATTTTCTATTATTCCAGGATTAGTCCCGTCTACCTGCTGGTGGTGGGATACGCGGCAACTTTCTGGTCGCAATTGAGTGGCGGACCAATGTGGCCCACACTGGTGGAGCCCGAAGCCAAGATCTGCCGCGAAAAGTTCTGGTCGCAAGCTCTTTATATCAACAATCTGTGGCGGGCTGACGACCACTGTCTTGTGCAGACTTGGTAAACAATACATTACGTTTGACTAGTCTAAACAAATCACGAAACATTTATCAAAGCATATTACGTCCTTCGACCGAAATAAAATTAATAGACGGGCCCAGAAGAAGCGCATTTTTGAAGATTACAAAACGAGCGCCGGCGCACACTTCATTTCAGTTAGTCTCTAGCCGTAGGAACAGCGACACAAGATTATTGTTACATGATAACGAAACCTTCGAGTGCTTTCCCAAAGTGTAAATACACAACAAAAAACCCTATCTATTAATTGTAACAAATGTACTGTATATGTTTTTTTTTATTAGGTGTTGTTATGTCCGACGGTTTTGACTAGTTTTTACTAAGCAAGTTCAATGATTATGTCCCGTCGATGCATTTTATTTTGGTCGAAGGTTACGTTTTCAATTAGTATTTTGTTTATTTTGGTGTAGTGGCTATACGAATCGTGTTTTTAATTTAGTAGTTATACAACTACTGTGCAACTTTCAGTTGACAAACGGAGATAGTAGACTTTCCAAGATTATTATACATTTGGAATTAAAGCGTACATAAATGCCTTACGACCTCTTGGAAGGCCCAGAAAAAGATGGAGGAACGAGCTTGAGTTTGAGGCTTGATAAAAATATGTTCGTTGTATGTTTCTTTTTACTGTTTGAATTTATTATTATTTCTTAGGTGAGCGAGTCACCTTACTATCACTAAATATTCTGTAGAAATTTCAACTGGGTATATATTACAGTTTAAATCTAAGTATGAAAAACCGTACCAGATTCCCGCGATACAGGCCCAGGCTAGTGCGGGAATCGGTTATTATTTATACTACCCAACTCTCTCATAAGCATAGGTAAGCCTTACTATATGGTTGAATTGATGTACATACCTTATTTAAGTTTATGTTTATGTTATCTATACTAATATTATAAAGAGGAAAGTTTTGATTGTTTGTTTGTTTGTTTGCATTGAATAGGCTCCGAAACTACTGAACCGATTTGAAAAATTCTTTCACTGACGGGAAGCTGCACTATCCCTGGTTGACATAGGCTATATATCCCGGCTTCGCCCGTGCGAAGCAGGGGCGGCCTACTAGTTAAATATATATTTAATTTTTTTTTCCATTACGGTTCAAAAGATACAGACGTTAAAAGGTAGAACATATTATAAACAGTGAAGAGGGTCCGTCGACACCCTTTGGGTACGGAACCCAGATAACTACATCGTGGTAACCCGGTTTCCCCCAGGTTCCTGGCTACAGATATGCAGTTGTACATCCTGGGATCCATCTTGACTCTATGGCTGGCCAAGAAACGGCTCCTGGCGTTGCCCATTCTTGCCGTCTTCATCGTGGCGTCATGCGTGCTCAACGGAGGCCTAGCGTACTATTTCGACTGGCAGGCCCTTATGTACCATGTGTACCCAGAGTAAGTTTAAAAAAACAACAGACAAGTACGAGTAGGACTCGTGCTTTGAGAGTTCCGTTGGACAGAACCTTCAGAGCGTGAGTCCAAAAAAAATTAACTAACTGAAGTTGAAATATTGAAAGACAAACTTAACTTTGTAGTTGACAAAAAGGTTCTTCCATACATAACAAATACAAAATGTAACATATTATTTATATTACACGGGAATTACTCACGTAAGATTAAGCCGGTTACTCCGACTATAGTAACCGGCTTAATCTTACGTGAGTAATTCCCGTGTAATATAAATAAAATGTGTGAAAACCACGTCAGTTTCAATAGTACAAAATGTAAGTTTGTAATTGTAAAACATTTTTTTTTTATATGATATAACTTCAAATTAACAACTTACAGAATTATTCCTTTATACGTGTTGTAAGGCCTTGCCAAAATTAATGATTCTAGGTCAACAGGAAGTACCCTATAGGTTTTGATTCCCCTGTGAAATCGCAAAATATGCGACATAAACGTTCATATCTTTTGATTGCGTTGACTTATAACTTTTTTTTTACAGCCAAAAGAAACCGTAGACCCAAGTATCTCTACATAGTATAAATTGTAATCGCTTTCCGCGTCTGTCTGTCTGCCTGTATGTCCGCTAACTCCTCCTAAACCACGCAACGGATTTTGATGCGGTTTTCACCATCAGTCAGATAATTTTTCACGGAAGGTTTATATATATAACTAGCAACCCGCCCCGGTTTCGCACGTAAATTACACCCGTGCGAAGCCGGGCGGGCGGGTCGCTAGTTTAGTATAAGTTTCAACTTCATACCTTTACACGATCTTGAGAAAAAGGGTCTTGACAGACGGGCAGACAGATAGACAGACGGACAGACAGACGGACAACGAAGTGATCCTATAAGGGTTCCGTTTTTTCCTTTTGAGGTACGGAACCCTAATAATAATATTTGTAGTGCATCTTCACGGGCTCTGGTGTCCGTGCCCTTTGTCAAATAGCCCTTGCCTACAGTTAGTTTAAAATATCAAGCTGTTGGGTGTATAAGAAAAAAAAACGTGCTGCCACCTCTAAGCTGGCTCGATGAAGACACGCAAACAAAACATGACGCTCAATTTCAGACAGTCCTTTCATATTTCGAAATACAATCGGCATTTATTCGAGGGCCTATATTGAATTGCGCTTAGGTAGCGGTACACCTCTTGTAAGAAAAACAGAAGAATCGCAAACATGGCACATCACCTTCTTTCTAATTCTTCCGTTTTTGGTAAGGGATTTTGATGCAAATCGTTTTTTGTGCTGGCCTAGTGCGGCTTAAATTAAAGATGACATTACATTTTGTGATTCATGTACAATTGGTGATATGGCATAGTGTTGTAGCAACCACTCCCTATACAGGGTGTAAGGGGAACACTCTCGAAGCCAAAAGAAGATAATTGTACTCATCATTATGAACAACTTTTATTATGGGACCAGCCCTGAAATCGCGAAAAAAAAAAATCTGCTGTTTCATACATTTTGTCGATGACCGTTTTCTATAGAACAGCTGATATTTTTTTTCGCGATTTTAGAGCTGGTCCCATAATAAAAGTTGTTCATAATGATGAATACAAATACCTTCTTTTGGCTTCGAGAGTGTACACCTGTATATATCTGCGAGCTCAGAACTCGACATTACTGATTAAAACATGGATAATATCGTGGAAGGATCATCTGCAAACGATAATAATACAGCATGTGACAGTTGTTAAGCAGTCAGCTAATTCCTGAGAGACTGTTCGGTGAAATTTGTGGTGATTAATTCCAGAACGTTGCACACGATGTACCATGGCGTGCCTTCGTTCTACCGGCTGTACACGGCTCCATGGGGCTCGCTGCCCGCGTGCCTTCTGGGGCTGTTCCTGGCGCACCTACACTTTGAGCTGCAGGAGCGAGGAGTCAAAGTCACCTCTTACACGGTACGTCATCTTTCCTCTCCAAAAACATTCAGCTTATTGATGCTATCACTGATAATACGCAAAATTATTTTTAATTAAATTACTAAACTTATTTTAATTGGAGTTTTATGTAGCAAAGTCCACGTTGATATTGCCAAAACATTACATAAAGACCTAGTGAACCCAGTTATCGGAGCTGGTCACAAAGTCACAGAAAACCCACTGTTCAAATTCAAAATATTTATTTTAATAAATTAAAAAAAAAAAAAAAAAAAATATAAAAAAAATTTTTTTGCGGAAACTTGGGTAACATGCAGATGTTAATGTATTTACGTAAGTTAAAGAACACGATGCTCTAGCATCATGGCATACAACATTTATAAAACACTCAATTATATAAAATCTAACATCAAAACAATTTGTCATTTAAAAACTCCGTAATAGAATAGTAAGCCTTCTCAATTAGCAACTTCTTAAGTCTAAAAATGACAATATTACTTATCTCTTTTAAATGTTGCGGTAGTCTATACTATAATATTATAAAGAGGAAAGATTTGATTGTTTGTTTATTTGTTTGTTTGTTTGCATTGAATAGGCTCCGAAACTACTGAACCGATTTGAAAAATTCTTTCACTGACGGGAAGCTACACTATCCCCGGGTGACATAGGCTATAATCTATACCCGTGCGAAGCTGGGGCGGGCCGCTAGTTTATTATAAACAGGATCATCACAAGCGTGTTGTTACTATAGAGGGCAGTTCTGCGGTATGGCTCACGCAGCCTACTGTCATGACGCTTATTAACTAGAGTTTCATACTTGTTTACATTTTTCTTTACAAGTAGAGCTGACTCGTAAATGTATATCGCGGGTAGATTTAAAAGGTTTGCAAGATCTCTGCGTTTCAACCCACACATTGATCGAATACACTTTTTTGAGCTATAAGAGCGGATTGTCATTCTGCGGAATTCGCCCAGGCGAGCACCTCATATTTTAGCGTGGAGTCGACAAAAGCGTGATAGGCACTTAATAGCGTTTTTTTTTTAATTTTAATAAATAGGCTTGCACTTGGCCGCCTACTCGCCTGATCTCATCTTCTCATTAGCGACTTTACGTAACACGTATAATGCGTACGAAAACTGTTATTGCACGAAAACTCTTTTAATCCTTATATTTTCCTGATCTAGTTGTTCCGGTGGATATACACGATTACTCCGGTGCTGATGCTGAGCTGGCTGGTCGCGGGGCACTGGCTCCGGCAGATCACGGACTCTGAGTTCACGGCGCTGTACGTGGCGGTGGAGCGGCCTGTGCTTAGCATACTTAGCGCGGTCTTACTGCTCGGCTTGTTTAATGGGATGCAAGGTACGTGGTATCGCTAAAGCAGCATTTCCCAAAGTGGGCGATAACGCCCCCTTGTGGGCGCTGCAGGCCTAAAGAGGGGCGGTAAGAGACCCAGAAAAAAATGGGGGCGTTGTGTAGATGCCTGGGGGGGTGATTTGTAATTTCATTTAGCTAGGAAGCTTCTTAGACACCGACTGCATGAGCTCTCGACTCTCAACTACAATTTGTGAACATTACCGCTAATATAGCTCACAATAATTGATTAATTTAATTTGAAGTTATAGTGGTTTTTAAGTAGGTCAAAAAAATGGGGGCTCTAAATAAAATAATTTATTCTCAAAGTGGGCAATAGACAAAATAAGTTTGGGAACCCCTGCGCTAAAGCATAGTGTCACAAAGACGTGTCACGCACTGAGGTAGTTATTGTGAAGCAGGTTCCTCTCGTCAGGACTTGAAGAAGCTTGGCTCTTGCCAGCGGACTTGATTCTGAATGCGTGTGAATTTAAACAGTTTCACGTATGGACAGGAAACGTGGGATCAATAAATACAATTCCTTTTATATAAGTCATTATAGCTTGGTAAAGTCAAACATTACAATTAAAAGTTGCCAAATATAAGTTAGGCACAGTTCTGTTCATCATAATCAGCCTTTTAACAGTCCACTGCTGGACTTTTAGTCTACCCCCGAAAGGGTGATTGGGCCATATCCACCACACTGGCCTAGTTGCGAGTTGGTGGATTCACATACGCCATTGAATTCCCTCTCCGTACGTATGCAGGTTTCCTCACAATGTTTTTCCTTCACCGAAAAACCAGTGGTGTGAAAATCCGTACTTAAAGTTCAAACTCAGCCCGGGGTTTGAACCCGCGACCTCAGTTGCCTTGGTTGACCTCAGTACGGTTTTTTATCGGATACATTTCGGAGAGTGTGCATCGGATCTGCACGATCTAATTCCCTCCTGCCCATTTTTCTATCGGACTGCCAGAGCGGGCACGAAAAATCGTCACCGCCTTATGGTTGATATTCCAAAAACCCGTACGAAGAGCTTTGATTCCACATTTATTATGCGAACTGCTAGTCTGTGGAATTCGCTGCCTGAATGGGTGTTCCCCGATGGTTACAATCTGGGTGTCTTCAAATCACGAGTGAATCGGTTCCTTCTAGGCAAGCGTGCCCCAACGTAGACCGCATCATCGCTTAACATCAGGCGTGATGGTGGTCAAAAGCAAGCCTATTATTTATTTAAAAAAAACTCGCTTTCAAGTCTAGCGGTCTTCCAAATAGGCTTCCACGGCTTTTAGTAACAGTTCTGTTACAACTGCTTATTTCATATCTTCCGTGGGCAGGTTTCTTGCAGAACTACTTCTCGTGGAGCGGATGGCACGCGATGGGGCGCATGTCGCTGTCCGTACTGATGCTGCACTGGATCGTGAACACGGCCATCGTAGCGTCACGCCCGCAGCCCGTCGCCACCAGCTTGCTGGACGTGGTAAGTCTAAACTTGGAGTTTGTCCTGAAAACAACGTCATTGGCATCGATTCTGTCATACCACTAACTAAACTAAACCAATCTGACAGGACTAAAATTATCTGCCTCTCTTTTCATTTTAATATGTGAGACTGATGGCAAAAAATTTAGAGCTGTCAAATTTAGGTTAATTTAGTTTAGAGAATCGATGCCAATGGCATCAATTCTGATGTACCCTCTTCTACTATTTGATTGATATGATTCTTTAAACTAAATTTGACAGCTCTAAACTTGTTGCCATCCTTTTCTGACGTATTGAAATGAAAAGAGACGGTGATAACTTTAGTCCTATCAGATTAGTTTAGTTTAGAGAATGGTACAACAGAATCGATGCCTATATCTTCCATGACAACAGTGGTTGTTGACAACCACCAGTCTCATATCCTAATGGCTCTAAGTTTAGTTTTAGTGTCAAAAGCAGAATACTGCAAATATACTTAACACTGTTTGATTTCCCGATATTTTTCTTTTATTGAACTAGGCTTGTGTTTTATCGCAACCTTTCCTTTTTAATGGATGATGCAGTCTACAACAGAGCACGCTTGTCTAAAAGATACCGGTTCACTATAATGACTTGCCCAGATTGTTATTAACGGGGATCATATTCAGGTTGCTCATTCCAAATTATATTCAAATTATATTATATTTTTATTGTAATGTATATGTTATCCTTGTTTTGTGGTATTTTAATAAAGAGTTATAGTATTGTTTTGTATTGTATCAGAATACAAGTTTAACCACGAAGCGATGGTGCTTTTTTATGATAGGGTAAGACTTGTTGCGCGTTTAAAGGCCTGGTAGAAATCCTTGGAAGTGTTTGAAAACCCCTGACTATGGACAGTCATTCAACTCACACAATCTTTCTAGCATGCAACTGACTGACAATGATTTTTACCAACACTGCAATTTACTGTGTCTTTAAAAACAATTTTATTTCTGCAGACGGTGGACGGGGTAGGAACAGCAGTGCTGAGCTATCTGCTGGCCACTCTACTCACTCTGATGGTGGAGATGCCTATCACCAGGACTGTGAACGTGCTTTTCTTTTCGCGAAAAACGCAAGAAGGAAAGGAAAAGAACGAATGAGATCAGCCAATGGATACCTAAGCGATGACAGTCCCGACTGTCGTGAGCTACGTGTGTTAACTATTCTTTAATGTGTGGCAACGTGCTGGTCACCCTTTTCGCCTTCTAAATAATTGTTAATGTGCTGTTCTTCAAGTTCAATATGCACAAGATGGAGAAACTTGATGTGACGTCCTATTGAAAACCGTGTAGCGAAGTCTTGAGAAGACTTCAAGTGTTCAAGTAAAGTTAAGTTCAAGATCCGATATCGCTATGGTAATCACAATCGAATACCCAGCGCGCAGATTTCCACGTTTTTTTGGAAACAGGGGTAATCTTCTAAAGATGCCCGGCTGTATTGGGGTACATCTAGGTTATGTACCTATGTATTGCACCTAATAAAACACCATCGGTGACCAACCTCTGTGCCTAACAGAGAGCACCGGGTTCTTCATAGGAATGCACTCGCATTGTTTGAGGGACTCGCATTATGTTCAGATTTCAGCATCCTCCTTGCCTCTAAAGGCGCGGGCCACACTGCGCTATTGTCTTCCCTGGGTTCGCTTGAATTGGAGGTCAGATCTTTGTAAGGGAAGAGCACAAAGTGGTGCAACAGAAACGTACAAGCGATGAAGGCTTTTTTAGGTATTGGCATCAGATTAAATTCGAACCTGATGGATCACGAAAGAAGGAAACAATGGGAGTAGAAATGCGCGAGTGACGCGAATAATTATAAGTTATTTTAATCTATGCAAGATTGTTGTATGATAAATAATAAAATAGATTGGGGTGGCTATGGAAAAAGAAACCCGGGGCTGACGGCTGATTATCAGTGGACCTTTAAAAATGTTATCTTCGTAATTTGCTCAGCTAGTTTGAGTATGATGATTGATAAAGTTGCCTATTGTATGTGATATTGTTGGTTGATGCCGGTACAAATACATAGATTTAGATATAACCTAAAGTAAATCAAACCCAAAATATAAGTCAATCGGTAATTTTTGCTTACACAGAAAAGTCTGAAATCTGACAGTATCCGAACGTGTAAACAATTCAGGGCACGTTTCAAATCACACTAACAGTGCCAATTGGATCCATCCCTACAGCGTTTATGAACTAACACGGCATGATGAAAAATATTTGTGCCGTGAAGATTCTTTTTTCTTTTTTTGATAAAAAAAGACCTTTGGAAAGCTGCCAAATTAAAGTGGGGTTCGGCGGTACACGTAGCTAGGATGCATCCTGATAGATTGGCCCGGAGGATCACACAGTGGGTGCCTGAAAACGGACGAAGGAGCCAAGGCAAGCCTAGAAAACGCTGGCGCGATGACCTCGACTCGTTCCAGATACAGTGGTCAAGTCTGGCGGGTGGAATTGTATGGAAAAAAAAAATATCAACGCGGCACAGATATATTTTCATAGTAAATTTTTATTAAGTGTTTGTGTAATAAACTGGCGCAGTGGGTGATATAGATAGACTCAATATTGCCGGGAATCTATTATGTTCGTAAAATAATTTCAATTAATCATTTGAGCTTTCCCGCGATATTATTGATGTATTGCGATGTAAGTCAGGGTGTTCAGTTGTTCTGTTTAGTCCTATATTTTGGGTTTTACTGTACTTATGTAGATACTTTTACGTGTTCATGTAAATATAGATAAGATGATTTTAAATCTACCTAAGTCTGTAGGTATAATTATTTTCATATGTTTTGCGAATAACAAATATACAGGGTAAAGGCCATTTATAAGGGCAGCGCTCCCGAAAACGATGACTGATTGATGATTGTGCTAGGCTGGTAATTAGCAATTAGCGAAACCCCAAAAATAATGCTTTTTTTTCCCGCAATCTATTGCAAATAAAACATCGGCAGACGCAGCTAGAGGTCAATGAACGACCTGCGCCGTGTTTGTTTGTACGCTTTTCATTGCTGGTTTGCAAAATTGTGAGCCAAAAAAACATCAAGTAATGGTTATTGATATTCGATTGTTTTTAGATACCTAGTATATTATTAGCGTTTCTGTTTCGGGAGCGCGTTTCCCTTACACCCGATATCAATGTGTAAGTTCCTTTAACACGTTAGCTGCGGCACCAATTTTTGCATACTTTCCGTTCCTGCGGCACGAGGTATAATCGGCCCGTACCGTGACCAGACGTTAGGGCGACACGCGGTCTATTAGACCCCACCTCCTTTTACAGACTAAAATCCATTTTCTGGCGCGAAATCAAAGATAAATGAGAATTTTGGTCCTTATTGATATAGACAGTGAATTGATGAACCCTAATCCACCGTCGCCCCGGGATCTGATGGCTAGTTTAGGAATTATTAGCAAAACAAAATATGGGATCTTATACACCTCGTAACGCACTGAAATAGGGCAATTTTTTGCTGCGATTAGTGATGGGAAAAATAATATCGACGTTTTTAATAATATCGACGTTTCGCTTTGCGTTTCTTGTGGAGTTTTTCACTACCTACAAAAATACCAATTAAGTGTTAAGTCCTAATAATAATAACATTATTATCACGATATAGAATAATAGGTAATTCTAGATATGTTGCAAAGTATTAGGTACGTCAATAATCGTTATTACCAATAATATCTTTAGGTATAATATACTTAAGTAATAATATCTTACACTTACTTTAGGTACATAGCTACCAAGATAAGAAAAAACTAGGTACTTACTGAAGATTTTTTCATTAAAAACTTACCTGTTTTGGCTCTGTTTCTGGGTTTTTTAAAATTAACTTCTTCCGAAATCGTTTAGACATGTTCGGCGCTGTAAAAGGACGTGCTCTCCAATCGACGTGATGCACAACACTGGTCGCGGGAAGCTCGCGTTGAGTGCGGTACGAGGTCAGGGGGGATATGGGACGTTTTAGCCTCGTTCCGCACTGCATTAAAATTATATTAATTCAGTGCGGCACGAGGCCTAAGACATCCGGTACCAAGGTAGGTACACCACCGAGTCCGGAACCATTAGTGATCTCAAATATATATTTATCTCTTTCCTACACTGGACCAAACCAAAGCTATGCCATTCGCACGACAGAGAAATTCACTTTTTTGCTTGCCGCACCACAGGGAAGTTGCATCAGGGGTGATTTAGGCCTCGCTTCGCACTTAACGTGTTAAATTTTTGCCCTCATAATGCCTTGTTACCTCAATTACCTCAAATAACAATACGTTTATTTCTCTCTAAAACTCATCCTTTGCCAGAAAGTGACGGTGCAATAATGTGTCTTTCACACGGTGCAAGTAACCTGCGCAACTTATATGCGCCGTGTGCAAGACATAACTGTTAACTCAACTGAGCTGTGATAAGTAGAGAATATGCCAGCGAGAGCTTTTTGATACATTAAAAATAACCTCGTTTATTTGACAAAAATATATTTTTATTATTAAGTTTAGATAATTTAATTATTATGTATATTTCCCTCACTTTATTAAGTACAACTTAGTGTAGATGATGGGTCTAGTCCAGTAGGAGGATAAGCACTAATCTAATAAGTTAAGTGTTGTTTATTGTTAATTTATAGTAAAGAGTGCAATAATCAAGTGATCTGATCGCTTTAACGTTTGTAACTGTGAGCACGTGTTCGACTGTTGAAATAAATGTTTATTTATGTACATAATATTGGTTTTATTTCTTAAAAAAATATGGATTATTAAGAAACGTAGAAACATTTCTGTTAATGATTTTTCATAATCGTTGATTTCTGTATAATTTAGAAGCAACGCTTCTGTATCATCTTGATACAACATTCTTATATTATCTACAAACAAAATTCCTAATATTCCCATAATATTATCTACAAACAACAGTAATTTATTCTCTACAAACAACATTCCTATATTCTCTAGCATCAACAGTCTTGTATTGGATAGAAACAACAGTCGTTTATTGTCTAGATACAACATTCCTATATTATCTACAAACAACATTCCTAATATTCCTATAATATTATCTACAAACAACAGTCCTATATTCTCTAGCATCAAAAGTCTTGTATTGCATAGAAACAACAGTCCTTTATTGTCTAGAAACAACATTCCTGTATTATCTACAAACAACATTCCTAATATTCCTATAATATTATCTACAAACAACAGTCCTATATTCTCTAGCATCAACAGTCTTGTATTGCATAGAAACAACAGTCCTTTATTGTCTAGAAACAACATTCCTGTATTATCTACAAACAACATTCCTAATATTCATATAATATTATCTACAAACAACAGTCCTATATTCTCTAGCATCAACAGTCTTGTATTGCATAGAAACAACAGTCCTTTATTGTCTAGAAACAAAAGTCCTGTATTTTCTATAGAAGCATCATTCTCTATCCCTATCTAAAACATGACAAAGTTTTCTTTTTCCCTCCCGTTGGCTGTAGGTACGCGGTCCGTCAACCAAATCCGTCACGGCTGTTAGTTACTTTAACCACAGCACAGACTTTTAGTTATCGATCTTGTAATCGAAATAAATGTTTACTTTTATTTTAAAAATCTAAATATTAAATTTAAGATTCTATATTTTAGCTTCGCAGTTTTTTTTTTAAATATCCTTGTCTTTTTTTCTCTTTGTCAGATTTCATTATTTAAACTTAAGTTTCAAATTGCCCAAAAATGTATAGGAATAGTAACAGTTATCGATTATTTATAATCTATTATCAACATCGTCCCAGCCCTAGGTATGTCATTTTAATAACTGTCCCAGGATACGAGCTGTATTTTAGGAAATAAAAACCCAACCCATGTATGTTTTAAATGTTTATCGGGACTTATCACGTATTATTTAATATAGGTAAAAATATGTACCTTTCGCTCGACGTTTCGACCATGTTACTCGCAGGGTTGTCACTGCGACACACAACACTGACTGTATCGGTAAATGTCCTAGTACCTACACCGGGGTTTGTACACTTGCTTACTATGGGATTCCACGACTCCGCTAACTTAAAGCTATCTTCCCGGTTGAAATTGTGATGTTTTCTAATCCATGTATTTGTAAATCAATGGTTTTTCCTGTCTAAGTGGGTAAAACTGCATGGCGTTGGTAGTTAGGATAATAAATCAAGTCTACTCTCGTAGTACTTTACCTACTCTTGATACTCTGTCACTTTATAAAGGGTAATTTGAAGTTTATTTTACCTACTGTCCACGTGGGTTCCAATTAAGTTAATAAATTAATTGTCAACACATCATAAATTAGGCTAAATGGTTAATATTTGCTAATTACTTTGTTTACACCAACCTGTTTAACAGGTTATTTTGATTTGTCAGTAAAATAACAAATATGCTACAAAGTCATATTAAAAGTGTTGGTAAGGAAGAAGTGGCGCCATACACTACGAGTGTATAAAATAAATAAAAAACTATAAAAAACAATGAAACATCTCTATTACCACAGTACCCTTAGTACAAGTTTTGATAGTATTCGAAAACTTTTTTCGTATTAGAGTGAAGCAATCTATACCGCCGATACCTCTATCGAAAAAGTGGAGGAACTAAAATTGGTTGGCGCTTTACTAAAATGAATGGAACAATAAGTAAACGAAAAAAGTTTTCGAAAACTATCAAATCTGGGACTAAGCGTACAGAAAAGAAAAAACGAATTGTTCTCTTTTCTGTGTCTATTACACTTCCATTGTTTTGCCATTCCGCTTCCTGATCCTGACACCGTGATAATTGATTAACGCCTGCCAGTTTTTTACTACTATAAATTATTTTCTGCAGAAATAACTTAGTTGTTTTTTGGAAACACGACACGTTTGGTCTTAGAACCTTAAGCCCTAGGTGGGCTAAGCCTTACGTTAGAAACCTATGAGTAGAGAACATCATAGAGCAGTTTTGAAAATCAGCCATCAAACCGATTTTATAAAATAGCAATAGCAACAACGTAACAATATCTTGCTGTAACAAAATTAAAACAGAAATATACACAACAAAAAAAGTAAACAAAGTTACCTGTGCAAAAAATATCTTTCATAATGGTAGTTTACAATATTTGACCAAAAAACACTGTTTTAAACTATCACGGTTGTTCACTAAAGCTATATGATTATTTACGGGACATTTACCGTGGTAAGGTTGTGGAATGAGCTCCCGATATTTCGGCGCAGTTACATGCATCATGTTCACGGGAACGTTCATGTTCCATGTTCATCCTCCCGTGAACATGGTGCATGTAACTGCGCCGAAATATCGGGAGCTCATTCCACAACCTTACCACGGTAAATATCCCGTAAATAATCATATAACTTTAGTTGACCAAAAAAGTATTTTATTACGTTTTTCTAGTTGTAATATGAACAATTATAAAACAAAAAACAAGTTATAAGTGTGAATTTGAGGGGATTTCCTTTTTATTGAATTTCATCTACTCCTCGTTAAGTCGGTTTTTATTTTGTTGTAAAACAAAGCTTTATTTATAGTCGACAGTAAAGGCGTTTGGAGATAGGTAACGGTGTAGTGGCAACAAGAACGCCTGACCTATTGATCTTGGCAAAGTATTCGATGCTTGTTGCCAATCATGGAGGCCTAGTGGATAATAGACAAGTGAAGATTCTTTTGCTGTTATAAATGTGACAGGAGATAAACAGGGCAACCGAGTCAAACCGAGTCAAAATAACACTAATGGGGCAAGGGCGCTTATCAAAATATAAGAACTAAAAATTAGCATACAAATTTTTTTGGTGAAAAAGTTACGCCATGATATAGGGAAGCTGCTCAGATCAGAAAAACAAGGGAGATAGCTATATGCCTTAGTATTCAAATATCAAAATTTTTCATTTTTTTTTTCACTAATAACAACTTAACGGAAAAAACTATAAGTACGGCTTATACTTACTATTTTTTACACACACTAAGAAACTTGCAGCCACACTAATGAACTAACTAACATTTTCACAGACTGTGACTGCTTACCATCAGGCGGCCGTCTGCTTGTTTGCCCCCCATGGCATTAAAAATAATAATAAAGATAAGATAAGATAAGATAAAGATAAAGATCATTTATTTGCATACAACATGAGAATTTTTGTGCATTTTCATGCACAAAAGATGTTAAAATTAATAAAAATAGACCTAAAAACAGCTATTATTTTTTTCGCGATTTCAGTGTTGGTCCCATAGTAAAAGTTGTTCGTAATGACGAGTATAACGAACCCCTTTCGGCTTAGCACAGCCTTTCCTTATAACCTGTATTCAACAAAAACTCGGCAATT
The DNA here is from genome assembly GCA_932305915.1 of Agriopis marginaria. NCBI lineage: Eukaryota > Metazoa > Arthropoda > Insecta > Lepidoptera > Geometridae > Agriopis > Agriopis marginaria. The sequence continues at coordinate 2,493,422 of OW029935.1, forward strand.
TTGCTATCCGAACATGGCAATTGAAGATTTAACTTTTTTTACAGAATAAGTGGCAAACAAGCTCCAGGCCACCTGATGGTAAGTGGTCACTGCTGCCTATAGACACCTACATACCCGGGGCATTGTCAGTGCGTTGACTTTGGCAACACTATATCTGCCAGTACCGGACTTGACCATGATACCTACGACTTGACTATATAGACTGCCAACCGCCGTAACCTTGCCCTTTGACATATTTTATTCTAGATAGCGATCTCGTGTCTATGAAAAACAATATTAAGTATACATAACCAATACATAACGGTCGTCTCTGCATGAGCTAAAACACGCCGCCACATAAAAACTCACAATATCTATCAAAGACGTGATGTAAGCTGTTTACATTAAAGCAGGGAATAACAAAAAATGCCAAGCCATTTTAGTCTCTACATCATACTACGCGTCTGTCTGTATGTCTGTATGGCCGCTAACTTCTCCTAAACCACGCAACGGATTTTGATGCGGTTTTCACCATCAGTTAGATACATTTTCACGGAAGGTTTATATACAGAGTGTAAGGGGAACACTCTCAAAGCCAAAATAAGGTAATTGTACTCATCATTAGGAACCACTTTTAGTATGGGACCAACCCTGAAATCGCGAAAAAAAATTCAGCTTTTCCATACATTTTGTCGAGTGTTAATGACCGTTTTTCGTTGAACAGCTGATATTTTTTCGCGATTTCAGGGCTGGTCCCTTAGTAAAAGTTGTTCATAATGATGAGTAAAAATTACCTTCTTTTGGCTTCGAGAGTGTTACGCGTTACACCCCGTATATAACTATCGACCCGCCCCGGCTTCGCACGTAAATTACACCCGTGCGAAGCGGGTCGCTAGTAGATATATCTATGTAATAATAATATAAGTCTATCATAATGTCCGGAAGCAAAGCGTGGACGCTGAGCCAGAAATAAACCAGCAAAGTGCGAGTTGGGCTCGCGCACTGAGGGTACCGTACCACCACAAAATTTAATAACAAAATTATCAGTTATAACTTGGTAATGAACAGAAACTTGTCACCGACCCGCACTTGGCCATTATTTATTATTTATTGTTATACTTTAGAGTGTTTACTATAATCATGCCAAGTTTGACTCTTGTACGTATTACCGTTTTTAAATTAGAGCTAATACAAATATACGTTAAAAATACGTTTGTTGTACGGGGACCCCCTTTCATTTTAACTTTTTTATTATTTGTTAGTTAATCAGCCGTAGCACTACATAAACCATATCATAATCTTACGGTTGGAATAGAAGATTCAGCCGTTAATAGGTAGGACAGACGTTACAGACATCGTAGGCTTGGTAATAGGGTCCCGTTTTTACCCTTTGAGTACGGAACCCTAAAAAAGAAGGTGAGGAGGGAAAGGTGTTCCCCGATAGTTACAATCTGGGTGTCTTCAAATCGCGAGTGAATCGGTTTCTTTTAGGCAAGCGTGCTCCATCGTAGACCGCATCACTCCTAAAACCAGGCGAGTTGGCGGCCAAACGCAAGCCTATAAAAAAAATACATTACACATGAACACTAAAAAAATACAAGTATATTTTTTCACGTTAGCGCCAAAACTCTATCTATTCTTACTTTTATGATGTTATTGCAACTGTCAGACGCATTCTCTCAGCTAGCCCACAGCAGTCGAACTGTAGGTGTGTATGTTTTCTGTCAAATAAATAATAGTTATATGATTATTTACGGGTTATTTACCGTGGTAAGGTTATGGTTCTGAGCTCCCGATATTTCGGCGCAGTTACATGCACCATGTTCACGGGAAGACTGAAGAATGCGGGTGGTTGGTCGCACAGTTAAATATCGACCGCGGTAAATATCCCGTAAATAATAATATTATAACTTTAGTGAACAACCGTGATAGTTTAAAACAGTGTTTTGATTATAATCATTGTTTTCTGTCGTGACGTTCGTTGTTGGCACCATGGGGTCACTGCCGTGTTCTATGGCGTCAATAGACTGGTAATTAAATAATAGTAAAAAAAAATTTTTAGGGTTCCGTACCCAAAAAATAAAAACGGGACCCTATTACAAAGCCTACGACGTCTGTCTGTCTGTCTGTCTGTCTGTCCGTCCGTTCGTCCGACCGTCCGACCGTCCGTCCGTTCGTCCGACCGTCCGACCGTCCGTCCGTTCGTCCGTTCGTCAGTCCCTTCAAAACGGCAGTAGTATCTTTTGAACCGTAATAGATAGCTAGCTTAGCCAGTTGAAATATTCACAGAATAATATATCGTCACCTTAGAGTGAAAGCCTCGGGAATGCAATTTTGGTCATTTCCTTATTTATACATTTCTGGGAAGAAAACCTCGCAAAGCATGTAAGGAAATGACCAAAATTGCATTCCCGAGGTTTTCACTCTAAGGTGACGATATTATGTGGGGTACCTAATTGTTGGCGACCGGCGGGTGCGGAAGAGAGTGAAAAGGCTTTTTAATTAAGCACAAAAAACCGTTTATTCAGCAAAAAGCTATGTTCCCAATTTTTCCTGTGTTCGATTGATATTAATTTTGAATTAGTGACGCGCCGTGTCAGTCGTCCTTCGCCAGCCTCCTACTTGCCCATGAAGGCTGCACTCTACCGAGGAGGCTGATGTAGGACGACTGGCTTTAACGCTGCGTGGCCAACACTAATGTTACGGCGGATTAACTAGTAAGAAATAATAAAAAAGTCAATAAGTTAAAACTAAAAGATAGGGGTGGGTCCCCATACAAAAAACGTATTTTTGTATTAGCTCTAATGTATAAACGGTAATACCTACAAGCGTCAAACTTGGCATGATTATAGTACCTACACACTCTAAAATATAACAACAAATAATAAACTATTGGCAAAGTGTGAGTCGGTGACAAAAGGGCGCGGTCTGTACTTTGATGGACAAAATGTTGTCTTATTGCACTACGTTTTGTATTTTGTGGTGGTATGGAACCCTCAGTGCGCGAAACCGACTTGCACTTGGCCGGGTTATTTAAACAAGCTTTTAACCTTAGCATAACCATTTAACATATTTTGTATACATAATTATATAATTTGTGAGTAGTTTTAGGTATAATTTTCATATCCTTACTAATATTATAAAAGCTAATGTAACTCTGTCTCTCTGTCTGGATGTTTGTTCGTTTTTCACGACAAAACGGCTAAGCCGATATTAACGAAATTTGGCAGGAGAATAGTGTGCATCCTGAAGACGGACATATGGTACCTACTTTGTCGCCCAAAAATGCGGAAAAATTAGAAAATCGCGCGTAACACCGCGGGTTTCAACTAGTGTGTTATATAATTACTGTGTAATACATAGTTAGAAAAAAAAACTAAGTGATTTATGTTGAATTGTTTGTGTGGACCTAATAACATTGAGGTATATAAATATGAGTATTTTTATTTCAGTAACACTAAAAAAAAATTTACCCCAAAATTACCGCCCCTAAAATCTGCTGACCTCGGCTTCAGCCTAATCAGCCTGCTGGTAAATCCGGCACTGCTTGTACTATTATTATTTCTGTAGCTAGACGCATTTATACTAAAAAAAACCTGAAACATATATAAATATTTTTTTTTTTTTTTTTTATGCCATAGGTGGCAAACAAGCAGACGGGCTGCCTGATGGAAAGCAGTCACCGTCGCCTATGGATACTTGTAACACCCGAGGCATCACAAATACGTTGCCGACCCTTAATATGTTCCAATTACGATACGAATTATATGTTATTACACACTCTAAAAGTAACCTTGTATTTTCTAAGTCTTCTTTGCGTAGGTTGACGTACCAAAGAGAATATAGCCGGTAACGGCATGTACGCACATTGTCAGAAATTTACGTCATAATTGCCTATAATCTATAATCACATTTATGCTTGCTAACCAAACTGTTATTAACATAGTAATTTACTGTTTTGATCTATCAACAAAAAAACAATGATGAAATATTATTAACTAACGACCCGTCCGTCCGGCTTCGCACGGGTGTAATTAACGTGCGAAGCCGGGGCGGGTCGCTAGATATATCATTATAAACCTTCCTTGAAAATGTATCTAACTGATGGTGAAAACCGCATCAAAATCCGTTGCGTGGCTTAGGAGGAGTTAGCGGCCATACAGACATACAGACAGACAGACGCGGAAAGCGACTTCAAATTTATACTATGTAGAGAAGAGAAGAGATAGAGATTTCAACATTTAAAAATAACTTTTGAATCGCGCATGGTACGTAATTTTTTTTCCGGGAAGATAATGAGAAAAGGATAATAAACAGCATTTTCCTTTTTCTTAGAGTATTAGGATGATGAGATTATTTAGTAACATAAGCAATGACTTATTTAGTACTTAAGGTGGTACGTTTCACCTATGGCGGAAAATTCAAATTTCAAACAGTTTTTTGGTCCTAGTAGCTAGAGTACCCACACTAGAGTACGTTTAAAAACATTCATCAAATCAAATCAAATTATTTATTTGTCAGAACATGATAGGTACACAATTTATGTGTAGGTATGTGAATATACTACACATCTATACAATATTATAAAGAGGAAAGATTTGTATGTAAGTATGTTTGTTACGAATTGGCTCAGAAAGTACTGGACCGATTTTAAAAATTCTTTCACCATTTGAATGATACAAAATATCACTGATTAATATAGGCTATTTTAATATGCTATATAACTATACCCGTGCGGAGCCGGGGTTGACCGCTAGTATAATTATAAAGTAGCATACAGGGCAGGGACGCAGCGTAGTGAGGCCTCCCACTAGATGGACCGACGACATTGTGAGAGTCGCGGGCATCCAGTGGATGCAAAAGGCAGGCTGTCGTTCAGTGTGGAGTTTAAAGGGGGAGGCCTATGTTCAGCAGTGGACGTCTTCTGGCTGATGATGATGATGATGATGATGATGATGATGATGATGATGATGATACAGGGCATTGATTTGATTCATTATCAGTCCATCATGTTTCCACTGCTGGGAAGCCCCAGTGCATGTTGGTGAATGCCATGTCTTTGAACTTATGAGGTTCTTGGACATAGCGGTTTCCTCACGATGTTTTCCTTCACCTTTGCTGAGAGATGGCATCGAAACTGCACTTAATTTACTTAAGGTGGTACGTTTCACGTATGGCGGGAAATTCAAAGAAGACAATTTTTCCTAGGCCCACCGAATTTACCGTATATTGATGGGTATAACACTATAAAATTCATCGATTTTTTTTAACCATTCGGACGAAAGATAAGTTAAAAATGAAACCGGAATAATAATGTAAAGAATAATATGTGTTATTTTGATTTTTGCCACATTTCATTCATTCCTCTTATAAAGTCACTTGACCGGAACCTTTTTAATACGAAAAAGGATGCATGCTTAGGAATTTTTATACTAATATAAATAGACCATATTTTACAACAGTGGCCATAGAAATCGGCTTTTGTCAATATTCCGGTTTGATCGGATATAGCTAATATTACCACTAAATCTAGAGATTATGAGGAACAAATCGACATGAGTTTCATTATTATACGGTATTAGTTGTGGTGGGCCTATTTTTCAAACAAAAGAAATTGTCTCATTTCAAACAGTTTTTTTGTCCTTGTAGCTAGGCCGGGTAATTATTTTAAAATTACACAGTGTTCGCGCAAATCATTTGTTGTTCTTTACATTATCATGGACAGTTATTCAACAGTAACGAACCGTATTACTTATATTTGTCAATAAACCGTTTGAAACATCATAATAAATTAGTTTATTGACAAATGTAAGTAACAATGTGCATTAGAGATAAATGATTCTGTAAAGAATAATAATCAATTTGCGCAAACATCATGATCGTTTACAATAGTTCCCCGGCCTAGCGACAGGGACAAAATAAACAGTTTGAAATTTGAATTTCCCGCCGTAGGTGATACGTACCACCTTAAATTACATTTCCGAAAATTCGTAATGACGTGATTAAAACCGGTAAAAACCACAAACGACTTGTCGGTTTTTGGTTAACCCGAACGCCGGAAACGGCACCAAACAAATACACGTTTCCGCTACATTTACGTGTACCTAGTGTACCTACCACGTATCGAGGCACGTGTACAAACACGCAAATTGTCGACAAACACTCAAATATTTTAACATATAGGTAAGTAACCGTACGCAGCGCTTTGATTCCACATTCATTGTGCGAACTGCTAAACTGTGGAAAGCGCTGCCTGAATGGGCGTTTCCCGATAGTTACAATCTGGGTGTCTTCAAGTCGAGAGTGAATCGGTTTCTTCTAGGCAAGCGTGCTCTATCGTAGACCGCATCATCGCTTAACATCAGGCGAGATGGCGGCCAAACGCAAAAAAAAAATACTTTTTATACCTGGCACTGATTTATTAATTAAACTAAATAGGTACGTATAATACAGGGTTTTATCGACTGAAATTAACTGGCCAAGTGCGTGTCGTGACACGCATGTAGTAGGGCTTCGTAGCCAACTTACCATAGAACGGGCAAAATGTTCTTAAACAATGCCAATTGGTAAAAAGGTGATGTATGAAACCTTACCTTCATTTCAATAGACGGTGCTGCAAAAAAAAACTCCGATACCATTCCCATCCCATTACCACATCTCCCTTGTTTATCTGATCTCTGAGTGATCTGGTGGTCAGGTAGTATTAAATAATATCAATCATAACTGGTCCACTTCGCATCATTGTGCTTGTGGCAAGCTCAGGGTTGCCACCTTTCGGGGTAACCGGTCGCTCATCATGATGACGAAGAGGGGGGGGGGGGGGGGGGGGATTAACAAATGGCCAACATTGTCATACGTAATACAAATCAATGACTCTTTATTAAAATACCACAAAACAAGAATAAGATAAACATTACAATCAAAATAATATCCAAGCTTTTAACAGGCGGCCTTTAAGGAATTACATAAAAAATTGTGGCCTTAACTAAAAAAACAAAAGTAAATACCTATACTAATAACGTAATTAATGAATGGTTCTCTAGTCGACGCGTATGAAGAGGAGTAGTGCCACGGTTGCCTGGAAGAGATCGCTTTTAGCCATAAGGCCGCCTGTTAAAAGCCTAGATAATATTTTTATTGTAATGTTTATGTTATCCTTGTTTTGTGGTATTTTAATAAAGAGTTATTGTATTGTAATGTAAATGAGGTCGCCATAAAAAATCGGGACAGAATTATAGGTTATTGGGACGCGGTACAATTTCATCAATACCGGGACTGTCCCGGCAGAACAGAATATAGAATATAGAATCAGGACAGGTGGCAACCCTGGACCAGCTGGAGATTACGTTGTTCCGTTTCCGTGAGGATTGACGTCTTTTATTGTCGGAGGTCAAAATCCACTTTGCGGTCAACGCGCCACCCCAGTAATTATTGGTACGATTGGAAATTAAATGACAAGGCTTTTTAAACGCAATAAAGAATTACTGACAATTCTTCTTTAAAACAACAGTCAATATAGAAACCGGCACGACTTCGTTATTCGATTAATATAATCGCCGAAAGAATAACGTTACAACGAAATATCAAAACCACGAATAATTCTACAGAGAAAGTTTGATTACGAATCATGAAACAACGAATGCACATGAACAAACATTGCTGAAAATCGTCGCACTTAAGGCGATGTTTTCCCAATTTTAAGCAACGTTTGTTACTACAAGTATTAGCTTGTATTTTGTTTAATTAATAAAGGCACTAGCCCGTTAAAAAAAAAGTAAATATTGTTCATAATGGTCAGTGCAGTGACCGCCTTAGCTTTGTTCCGTATCATCATCATCAGCCAGAAGACGTCCACTGCTGAACATAGGCCTCCCCCTTTAAAATCCACACTGAACGACAGCCTGCCTTTTGCATCCACTGAATGCCCGCGACTTTCACAATGCTGACGGTCCATCTAGTGGGATGCCTACTTACGCTACGTCTTCCGTTTCGTTGTCTCCACTCCCTTCTCTCTCATCGATTATCGGTTCTTCGAGCGATGTGGCCTGCCCATTGCCACTTCAACTTGGAGATTTTAATAGCTTTGACGGTGACTTTGGTTCTTTGGCGAACATCCACGTTCCGGATTCTATCACGCAAAGAAACTCCGAGCATTGCCCGCTGTGTGACTCTGAGTTTTTCCAAAAGGCCAAACGTCAGTTCCGTGTAGCCCCGTAATAATCATTAAGGCCCTCTTTACCGACTTTTAGAAGTTTTGGTCATTCTAGTTTAAGTGTGTCTACTTCCATGGTTATCCTAAATTTATAAACACGGTGTCATATCAAAGTTGAATATTTTATCTAGGAATCTCCAAAGACCAAAACATGAATAAGGACAATTCGCTCGATAGAAAAAAGATTTTTTTGGATATCACTTAGTTGCGCTTTTCTCCCTGTTTTTATAGTATTGGGATTCATTCAAATACCTATTTACTAAATTATGTCTGCGATATCTTAATATACAGATTTCATAATTATGAAGGACACCGCAAAGGTACATTTTCCATTACCTATACCTACTTTCCGAATTATATGAGAAAAACCTTAAAAATAGAAGTAGTGAAACGCACGTCTGTGTGTAAGGGCGGTGGTTTTGCTGCGCTAAATGCGACTTTAATACAATTAACGAAGCCTTATGGTCATCTGTACCTAGTAATAAGCGTTGCTAAATAGTGGTAAAACCTCGCCTTAAGCATTATTTCTATTGTTTTTCGAGCAATCACGTTCCCGGTGACAACTATTAAGCTAATACTGTACTATTACACGTAAGTTCCTGAACTCGGGTTAAGAACTTCAACTGTTGTTTATTTTAATTACCTATTATTATTATCTGCGACTTTAATGATAGAATATTCGCGAAAATGCAGTTTTTTGTGAGGAAAATCACTAATAAATAATATTCGTACAATAGGACGTGATTAAGATCCTCTAATAGCGTATTTGAAGGTCAAACATACATACAAAAAAAATATTATATAATAGCCAGTAAAGTGCCTACTGGCATATATCATTTATCACACTAAATTATATATTAAAACTAGTTGGTTTTGGCAGTTACGACCTATCCAAAGGAAACGTATTAGACCATAGCATTAATTATATAAGGCAGGTAAAGATTGAAATTAGGAAGGTTTAAATTGAAATTATTAAAATTATTTTGAATGTTATATTTTTTTCAGATCGTTCACGAAAAGATGTAAGCAATTGTTTTGTGACTACTAATAATTTTGAATGTCAAGAATATAAAAATAATTATTTTACAATAATTTTGATATCTTTTTTTTACCTATACTGTTCTACTGTACTGTTCCACTGCTGGGCAAAGGTCTCCCCCCCCCATTTCCTTCCACAAATCTCGGTCCTCCGCCACCTCTTGCCAACCTCTCTGGAACGAGTCAAAATCGTCACGCTAGCGTTTCTTAGACCTTCGTCCATCAGGCGTGTGTGTCGCACGGTGGGTGTGTGACGATAACGATCCTGGCCTATTGGTCAGGTTGGCCCATTTTGATATATTATATCAATTGTTTTTTTACGTCCTTATACACGGGGTGTAAGGTAATGATGAGTACAATTACCTTCTTTTGGCTTCAAGAGTGTTCGTCTTACACCTTGTATAAATACTAGCTGCGTTCCGCGGTTTCACCCGCGTAGTGATGAAAATGAAAAGTTGCCTATGTCACTCTCCAGCCCTAGAACTATACCCATGCAAAAATCAGGTCGATCCGTTGCTCTGTTGCTGCGTGAAAGAGGAACAAACAAACCAACAAACTTTTCACATTTATAATATTACTAGCGTCCCGCCCGCCCGGCTTCGCACGGGTGTAATTTACGTGCCTTCCGTGAAAATATCTAACTGATGGTGAAACCCGCATCAAAATCCGTTGCGTGGTTTAGGAGGAGTTAGCAGCTATACAGACAGACAGACGCGGATAGCGACTTTAATTTATACTATGTAGAGATAGTATGTAGTATGATGTACCATTTAAACTAGATATTTTTATTATACAAGAAAAGCATACATTTACCTAATTAAACTACTTTAATGTATAAGTAGGTACCTACTATTAGAGTAGGTTAGTTTTCCGGGACAACAAAGTGATCCTAGAGAGGTTCAGTTTTTTTTCCTTTTGAGGTACGGAATCCTAAAAAGGTTTAATTATTATTATATTGCGTGCGTTATTGAAAAAAAAACGATGTTCTCAGCTATTCTTTAAAATATTAACACGATAATTGCTTCTAACTTGGACCAAGTAGTTTTTAAAATAATAGATTTGAATATTAAAATTAAAAGATAGTTGAAGGGTTTTTATCTCCAGAAAGGAAAATCGTAAGGCACGGCTAAATCTGCAGTCGACTTCTATTGTTTATATTTTTAACCCCCGACGCAGAAAGAGGGGTGCTATAAGTTTAACGTTTGTATCTGTGTATTAATTCTATATTATATTTTAAACTAGCTGACCGACAGACGTTGTCCTGTCTTATAACTGTCAAACGCGCAAAATTAAAATCGTCGTTAAATTTTCTGAAATTTTCCAATTTTCTGCGCAATTTTCTCAATTTTTCTTTCTGTAAGAACCTTCTACAAAGCTTTAAAAAAAGATGATTGAAATCGGTAAAGTCGTTCTGAAGTTATGGCGTGACCAAGGTAATTATGGTTGATATTCCGAGAACCCGTACGAAGCGCTTTGATTCCACATTTATTGTGCGAACTGCTAGTCTGTGGAATTCGCTGCCCGAGTGTGTGTTCCCCGATAGTTACAATCTGGGTGTCTTCAAGTCAAGAGTGAATAGGTTTCTTTTAGGCAAGCGTGCTCCATCGTAGGCCGCATCATCGCTTAACATCAGGCGAGTTGGCGGCCAAGAGCAAGCCTATTTATAATTTAAAAAAATAGGGGTTAATTTTTATATATTTATAATTATATAGGTAGATAGATATAGACTAGCTGCACCCCGCGGTTTCAACCGCGAATTAAAATCGTCGTTAAGTTTTCTGAAATATTCAAATTTTCTACGCAATTTTCTCAATTTTTAATTTTGTAAGAACCTTCTACAGAGTATTAGAAAATTTTATAAAAAAGATGAATGAAATCGGTAAAGTCGTTCTCAAGTTATGGTGTGATCAAGGTATTTTTATATTTATTTTTATATAATTATATAGTTAGATTATGTAGCTTGTTAAAGTAACTAGGTACATGGTTTTCATTGTTTTCTCTATGTATTTGACGTCGCGACTTCCAAAGGCCAGGGTCGTGTCGACTCTGCGCAATGTTTTTACCTATTTTTCTCTCGCTTATTATCAAAATCACAAAAAATATTACGTAAGGACTAAAAACTTCCTAAATATGGTTTTTATCTTCCCTGCGTCATTGTTTTGCAAACGACCTATAGCACGGGCCCGGCGGTAAGACCTTGCGGACTCCATTTACATAAACTCTCGTGGGCATTTCATCTGCGGTCACCAATCTAAATACACGTTTGAACCGCGAGGAAACCCGCGTGACAACCATAGTTCAAACATACATAAATAACATACACAAACATACATTGTATTTAGTTAAATAGTACTCGATCGAAGCTTAGTTCTTTAGAGATAGTCTAAGTGAGAAGTCCTTCGGGTCGGGCGAGTGTTTTAGTTAATTCAAAGTACATTGCTAGTTTTGTTTGTGAGTGCTATAGAAGGTGCCGGTATGGGGCTCCGATGGATGTGGTTTGCCGTTATCGTCGCGGTGGCGAAAGCGGCGGAGCTTACAGGTTTGCTTTTACGTTTTGTTTCTCTGTGGCATTGTAGCTCCTAAACGTCTGAACCGATTTTGGTTTGGTTTATTTTCTTTGAAAGGTGATTTGATCGGGAGTGCTTTTAGTTATAACTTAAAGAAATCTGTTCGGGCGTTTGAAAATTGTCATCTATTAATCCGTTTTTTAATTATTTTTGATAGGCTTTCGTTTGACTGCCAACTAGCCTGATAGCGGTCTATGATTCAATTTATACTTGGTAACTAAAATGTTGTCAATGTATTTTAGTTGTTATAAATTTTCATGGTTTCAAATTAAAAGAAAATCGGAGAGTAGGGCGCGGTTGAACCTAGGAGCCGATTCTTGCACCTACAATTTACAAAACTGTTTTTTTATTATATATTTCTTGGTGGTTAAGTTGTGTGGAATGTCATATTCTATTAAATATTGTTATGTAAGTTATATAACAAAGAGGTTTTGGTGCATCAGCAACGAATCCCTTGTACCAAACCTTGAACATCGGCGTAAAGTTGCTAGTCTATCGGTTTTTTATAAGATACTCGTAAAATGTGCATCGGATCTAAAACACAAAAGGGCGGCACAAAAGTGCGACAAGTGCGTCTTTCTTAATTAGAACAGCAAAACAACGGAACGCCTTGCCCCTGTCTGTGTTTCCGCAGCATTACAATCTTGGAGTGTTCAAGTCTAGGGTTAATAGGTTACTACTGGGCAAACGTGCTCCATCTTCGACCGCATCATCGCTTTCCATCAGGCGAGATCGCGGTCAAACGTTAGCCTAGTCCGATGTAAAAAAAAAAAAAACACCGTTTCATGATATTCCGATAATCCGAACGATGCACTTTAATTGCACTTTTATTGCGCAAACTGCTAGTCTTGGAATGCGCTGCCTGAATGAGTGTTCCCCGGCAGCTACAATCTTCAAATCACGAGTGAATCGGTTTCTTCTAGGCAAGCGAGCTCCATCGCAGACCGTATCATTGCTTAACATCAGGCAAGATGATGGTGCAGCGCAAACCTATTAAACAATAAAAAACGGAATAGCCTTGTATATTATTATATTATACATCTATTATTGTTTTAAATATTATTCTCCTCTATTGTTACGAGTCATGATGGTCATTAAACGATCCTAACTGAGAAACAATACCTGACCACGTCTACATCCGACAGCTTACTCATCAATTGAGGAAATGTAATGATTACTTGCGGTGCCCTACGGATTCACCCGCGTTAAAAAAAAAACATTTATAGGCTTGCGTTGACCGCTCGAAGAACCGATAACCGATGGGGAAGAATGGTTCTTGAGTGGAGACCACGAACCGGAAGACGCAGCGTAGGTAGGCCTCCCACTAGATGGACCGACGACATAGTGAGAGTCGCTGGCATCCAGTGGATGCAAAAGGCAGGCTGTCGTTCAATGTGGAGGTTAAAGGGGGAGGCCTATGTTCAGCAGTGGACGTCTTCTGGCTGATGATGATGATGATGATGAATGATTACTAGCGGTGCACTACGAATTCACCCGCGTTTTTTTTTTTTAATTATTAATAGGCTTGCGTTGACCGCCAACTCGCCTGATGCGTAGCGATGATGCGGTCTACGGTGGAGCACACTTGCCTAGAAGAAACCGATTCACTCGTGATTTGAAGACATCCAGAAATTAAATAATTGTTTGTCGGGGGCAATTAGGAAAAACTGAAAGTGCTTTTTTTCTATGGGATGTTTATCTATCTATATATGTATGTATATAAAAATGAATACCTAGTAACCCTGGTCACGCCATAACTTTAGCACGACTTTACCGATTTCATTCGTCTTTTTTTTTTCAAGTTTTCTATTACTCTGTAGAAGTTCTTACGGAAAGAAAAATTAAGAAAATTGCCCAGAAAATAGGAAATTTCCAGATACTTAACTTCACCCGTTTGATAGTTCTAAGACAGGACAATGTTTGTCGGGTCAGCTAGTTCTTTTATTTGGAGAGGACGTTTGTCGGTTACCTAGTATAGCAATAAAATATTCTAATTGGCCATAAACCTAACCAAAAATATGTATTATCATGGTCATAAAATTAGATTATCACGGTTTTTACAATATTACACATCTCCATCGTCAGTATCTACGTAACAAAAGGATATTAACCTTTTTTATACTCAAACAAAACAAAACCTCAGATCAGACAAAAAGCAGATGTGGGAAGGTGCCGTGGCGGATGCGAACGCACCAGGCCTAAATCAAGCTTGTCTTCAGTCGAACTCATCCTGCAGACGACCTTGCTGCCCTTTTTGCATGTGGACTATTTAGTTTAGTTAGTTTATTGATATTTAGCGGTACAACTGAGAAAAAAATATACTAAATCTGACTTTTAATTTATAATACCTATTTAATGCCGATTATACATCTTATTCGCTGAATTTTTTGCTACTTAAGTATTGGTTATTTGGTACTTATAGGGTATTATTAAACAGGTTTATTTAAGTACATAGGTAGGTATAACAAACATAGAAAATAAAAAAGCCTTAACTATTACTAATTATCACTAATATAATCAAAAACAAGATGTTGCCCCTGTGGTAAAGTGCCAAAATTATTGATAAGAATGTAACTGGATGGTTTGGTATATTTAAATTGTTTTAAAATACAACTTATATGTGATTTTGACAATATTGACATTGACAATATTCTAACACACCCAAGTTTTTTTTAACTTAATTGTCATAATATAATATTTATTTATTGTTTATTGATATTGGTATCGCTGCAAGTTTAATAGTTATGCGGGAAAAAATAGTAAGTGTGCCGTACTTGCAGTTTAGCGGTATAGTGAAAAAAGTGCTAAGGCATATCTCCCTTGTTTCTCTGATCTGATATAAAAACCATAATATAACCGGCCTAATTTTTTTGTTGACATAGGAAGTAATTTTGTGCGAACATTTATTATGGTGCGAACGCATGTAGTTCAGTAGCGGCGCTATGCTCTCTGCGTTTATATATTTTTTTTACTTGTATTTTGTTTAGTTAATAAAGGAAAATTTAAAGAGAAATGCGCACTGACCACGATATAATGTCATCATCATCATCATCATCATCAGCCAGAAGACGTCCACTGCTGAACATAGGCCTCCCCCTTTAACCTCCACACTGAACGACAGCCTGCCTTTTGCATCCACTGGATGCCAGCGATTCTCACTATGTCGTCGGTCCATCTAGTGGGAGGCCTACCTACGCTGCGTCTTCCGGTTCGTGGTCTCCACTCAAGAACCTTTCTTCCCCATTGGTTATCGGTTCTTCGAGCGATGTGGCCTGCCCATTGCCACTTCAACTTGCAAATTTTAACAGCTATGTCGGTGACTCTGGTTCTTTGGCGAATATCCACGTTTCGGATTTAAATATAATGTACTTGTCTTCAATTTAAGCCCATTTATTATGTAATTCTTCATGTGTATATACAGTTTTGTGAACCTATCAATAAAAATAAAAAAGGCACTTACCCATAAAAAAAAGTAAACGAAAAATATAATTCTGTATAATATTGTGCAGATGAGGAGTACCACGCGATGCCGCGGCTATTCGAGCTGGACGACTGGGAGTCTTGTCTGTCGAGCCGGCGCGGCGCCTTCTGCCTCGGATCCTTCGACCTCCTGCCAAGCTCCAACGGCGCACTGCTGCACACCATACGGGTATGAGAATGAAGCCCAGAAGGAGAAGGGAACACTTAGGCACCATTCTGAGTTGGAGCCGGTAAACAATTTGAAGTATTCAAAAAACTGATGATAACCAAATCGGGGGATAGAGTTAGAATAGATAGATGCTGCAACTTTAATTACACCAGTCGATAGCTAAAGGATCAAAGAATCCGTAACGTTGAGTGAGACTTACTAGCTGACGCCCGCGACATCGTATACGCGTAACGCAAAGTTAGTAGCGGACGGTTGGACTGACAAAACATAATGTAATGGAAGTATAAAAATAAAACTTAACTAATATCTACATGGGGAATACTAATATCTATTCTTCCCGATGGAGAAGAAAGGTTCTGGAGTGGAGACCACGAACCGGAAGACGCAGCGTAGGGAGGCCTCCTACTATATGGACCCACGACATTGAGAGAGTCGCGGGCATCCAGTGGATGCAAAAGGCAGGCTGTCGTTCAGTGTGGAGGTTAAAGGGGGAGGCCTATGTTCAGCAGTGGACGTCTTCTGGCTGATGATGATGATGAACCCGTGGAAGCGTCTAAGGGTATCACAGAACAGTAGATTAACAGTTCGAAGTAATAACTCACCCTAGAAATTGCGGTTAAATACTCCCAGATTTGATAGTTTACGAAAACTTTTTTCGTTTACTTATTGTGCCATACATTTTAGTAAAGCTCCTCTATCGAAAATGTGGAGGAATTAAATTTGACAGTTATCGGCGGTATAGATTGCTTCACTCTAATACAAAAAAAGTTTTCGAATACCTTTTAGCCCAGCAATGTATGGAACAAGACGAAAACGAAAAAAGTTTTCGTATACTATCAAATCTGGGACTAAGGGCACTGTAGTAATTCCTGTCCTATTTCCAGGAATTCTCAGCAGACAAGTACCACTTCAACCACACTCATATCCACCGCGGGTACTGCGTGACGTCACGCTGCGGAAACCTGCAGCCAGGCTCCAGCGTCAGGAGCCGCTTCGAGAGATGCGTCGACAACGTCACCAGGTACAGCTGGAGACGAGATGATGGGCTAAATAACTACCTACTAAATAACACTGTTTAAACTATCACGGTTGTTCACTAAAGTTAAATGATTATTAATAGGATATTTACCGTGGTAAGGTTGTGGAATGAGCTCCCGATATTTCGGCGCAGTTACATGCACCATGTTCACGGGAAGACTGACGTCATCCCGTGTCTGACTGTCCTCCCCTGACTGTCTTCCCGTGAACATGGTGGATGTAACTGCGCCGAAATATCGGGAGCTCGTTCCACAACCTTACCACGGTAAATATCCCGTTAATAATAATTTAACTACCTACTAAATAGTTTCGCACAATGCAAATATGCTAACCTCGGCAGTCGTTACATATTTGAGCCGTTTGAGGTCGAAACGTTGAGCCTTTGGGGACCGGAAGCTTACATCATTTTCAAAAAAAAATTGAGCACTCAATGCAACGGGTGACCAAAATACTGACGTGTTTCTGGCTCAAAGCATAAGCATTGCCATTCAGCGTGGTAATGCCGCCAGCATGCTGGGTATATTAGCACGATAGTTATGCAGTTTCCATGCCATCGATCAAAAATGGCGATGTAAAACATCGTGTGGAAACCGGTATGTCCAAGAATCTCAAAAGTTCTAAGACATAGTGATATTCAGCAACATGCTCTGGGATAGCTGATGGATTAGGCCCCATCCTCTTTCTCTCTCTCTGTTGTGTGAGAAAAGGTATGTCCCAGCAGTGGGAACGTAATAGACAAATGATGAGACGTAAATATCTTTTAAAGGCAATCCAGTATTTATGGTGTCACGCTGCAAAACCCAATGAGAGGTGAAGTGGAACCAAATGCGAGGCAGATAGAAAGAGTTGTTTTTCGAATAACTTTGAGATTTGAGTGGTGATCTTCTTGAATAGGCGTGTACAAACTAGAATCGTGATTGGAAGACCGAATCAAAAGCGTACCTAAATTTTATTAGAAAAGGCCTTAGTCCAGCTGTGGATAAACTGATAAAAAAAATCTTAAACAGTTTCGTGTGTCTTGACTAAATCGTAAACTTTTTTGTAGGAGCCAATACGGCCTGGAAACGAACCTGACCAAGCTGGAGTACTGTCGTAGTGCTCGACAGAGCGCCCGACCAGTTGACAACCTAGACATGGCCTTCGCGTACTGCTGCGGCGTGATACTGCTGCTCAATGTGCTGGGAACTGCTTACGATCTGATGCGGAACCAAGAAAGCAAGCGTAAGTGTTTCAGTTTATGGTCTGGAGTCGAATATGACCAGGCTGGTATACTTTCACCGTGTTCGGCAGTGTGGCTGGGCGGTTGACTCCCTAGTTCTGGCTTTGTTATACTTCTGCGGTTTGATAGTGCTGGTCAACCTGCTGGGACTTGCCTTCAGCTCAATGCGGAATCATTGACGAAGCAGGACAAGCGTGAGTTATTCACAGACACAGACAGAGTGATGACAGACCGTACGAGCAGTGGTGGAACTGGCTTCTCTGTACTGCTGGGAATCATAACATGAATGATTCGTTTTATGGCCTGAATTGAACCTGACCAAGCTAAAGTGGTATCGTAGTGCTTGCCAGAGCGTTAGAAAGGTTGCCTCCTTTTGCTTGCATTTCCCATAGTTCTGGGGTTCTACGATATGACGCGTAACCAATATAGCAAACGTGAGTGATTTAGTTTATGGCCTAGGGTTTAACCTCACCAGGCCGGAGTGCAGGCGGGCTGTTGCAGTGTTCGACAGAGCAGCTGAGCAGTTGACTAGGCAATTAGCACCTTTTCCGTACTGCGGGAGCCTGATACTGCTGTTCAACCGGCTGGGAACAAAATATATCTGTGTAATACACACACGACCACAAAAATAGACAGACGACCTAAAAGAGACTGCAGAGAAACACTGGATGCAAGGCGCTTCCAATCGGCCCTTTTGGAGATTGGTGGGGGAGGCCTATGTCCAGCAGTGGACGTCCTATGGCTGAAACGAGGATGATGATGATGATGATGAATACACAACGTACATTTATTTTATGAACTTGTTTCCTTTTGGTAAATTGATCAGTCACGATGATTTCGCAGAATACATAAAAGTGCCTTGTCATGTTCCCCGATAGTGGCATGCCATGGAGCTATGAAAATTGTTTTGATTTATTGAAGTTAGCTGGTATACGGGGTGTTCTTTTAAACGATGGATATATTCGAGGATATAATTTTAGTCATCATTAAAAACAACGTTTACTTCGGGACCAACGCTGAAATCTCGCAATGAATCGGCTGTTCCATACACTTCGTTGAGTGTCAATTACATTTATCTATGGAACAACTGAATTCTTTTTTCGCGTTTTAATGGTTTTTCTCAAAGTAATTTTTGAGAATTTAATAAAATTTAATTTAATAAACTTACTAAGTACATACATTTATACGAAACAGGAAAATACTAAGATAGACAGATACACAAATACACATACATACAGACCTGGGTATGTCCTAAAACTGTGACCAGAACCACCGAAGGATGGGCAGCAGCGTCCTATTAGTACACGATGAACGTACTGCGATCCCCAAGCCACCTGCTAAGAGTGGGGATTATGGCAAAAACCCTCACTAAGAGGGAGACCTTATTCAGCTGTGGACATTTAATGGCTTATGATGTGACATACACACAGACAAACTGATAAACACGTTAAACTTATATCATAAGACCTCTTTTTTGTGTCGGGTTTAAAAATTACATAATATACCAACGATTCAGAATATCGATGGACCTTTTTTATGAAGATTCAAAACAAGCGATAAATTTTGACAAACTAGGTACAACTTGTCAAAATTAATCGCTATTCTGAAAAAAAAAATAGGTATAACTAAGATATAGGTAGCATAAGATCATTGGGTATTGGCGTTAGTTACAATCTGGGTGTCTTCAAGTCGAGAGTGAATCGGTTTCTTCTAGGCAAGCGTCCTCCATCGTAGGCCGCATCGTCGCTTAACATCAGACGAGAAGACGGCCAAGCGCAAGCCTATATACCTACTATTAAAAAAAACTATGAAAGAAAAGAAAAGGGTTTTTTCTGTGAGTCCATGAGGTACATGAGACACCATGTTTCAGAAAAAACCTTTGACGTAAGTTTTTTTATTAATCACTTTACTTGTCACTTAAATTGCAATTAAATAAAACGATTCCGTGTATTTTATTAATAGCTCTATAAACTAACAAAAGATCTGTGTTCTTAGACGATAGTAAAAAAAATATGACGCAGATATTGTGGCAAATCGTCGTTTATAACTAAGAAGGTATTTTAAATAATTAACAATTAAAAAAACAGACTTCACAAAATTAGTAAAAAACACTCAATTTCCAGTTATTTTGTTATAAAAGCCAAACCGATTTTGATAAAATTTCTATGGGACCAATCTGAAAATACCTACCTATATCCTATTATAGAAACTGGCGTGGTTTTCACACATTTTATTTATATTACATGGGAATTACTCACGTAAGATTAAGCCGGTCACTCCGACTATACGACACGTGCATTTACCTTGAAAAAGACTGCCGAATGCGGTTGAAACTATAGTCGAAGTGACCGACTTAATCTTACGTGAGTAATTCCCGTGTAATATAAATAAAATACCTATATCCTATCAATAAAAAAAAACAATTCGGTTCATAAGTGACGGAGTTCTAAAGTAACAAACAGTACCATTAGTAGTAGTATCATCGGCGAGTTGGCAGCCAAGCGCAAACCTATATATATTAAAAAAAATTATTATAGAACCTTCTTTTTTGAAGATAAAAATAACCGGTACTTTAATTCTGTTGATAAGGCCCTAGATTGTGTGATTTTGAGCTTGTATCTACGTCTGGCTATCACGAGTAGAAATACTTACATTTGAATTTGAAATAATAAAAAACCCGCGACCAATTGGATAAAAGCACATACATTTTCAGTGATCTTACAGCTAGGTAAAAAAATAAACGAAAAGAAACTTTTTTCGGAAGAAAAAAAAAAGAAAAAAACTATATACCTACTAGAAAAAGGTAAATTTCAATAAACGGCATTCATCTTCAAATTTTTCACCATTTTTTTTTTAATTCTTCTTTTTATTGGGGACATTTAGTCATAAAATGACTATGTCAGTCCCATAGGAATCACAAAGTTTATATCCTAGGGTCTATCCTTAAATAGCCCGTAGGCAGACTGATAGAGCGTCCTAGCTGCGCTAGATGTTGGCGCCGATAAGACGCTCAGAATCAGTCCTACATCTAATAAATTTTATTGATAAGTTCTACACAAATTTTCTCTCATAGAAGCGCCCTGGACACACTCCATGAGGAAGTGGTAAACATCTTCAACAGCTGCGCCACATGTGTCGCAACATTAGGGGTATTACACAGACCCTATATTTAGGAAAGCATTAAATAAAGAAAACCTTGACAAGGGTTAGAAAAGTTAGAATGTGAAGGCTACTTCATAACTTCCATAATTTCAAAATTAAGGAAAATGTAATTGTATTTAGAAAGCTCATTTTAGGTATAGAGTATTTTCTTCAAATTTCAATGGGAACCATTCAATACAAAAAACTATTTCTTTTATTTGAAGTCGGTTGAAAAAAAACATTCTAATGCAGCCCCGGTTGGGCTACATAAGTTTTTTTTTTTTTTGGAGAATAATGGTTATAGAAATCACACACATACACAAGGAACTTTTTTTTTTTAAATACCCTGAGATGAGATCTGGTTGACCAAAAATTATCAAATTGAACAACAACGCCGCTGAATGCACCCATTCGGCGGTTTGTTGTTATTTGATGACCAAATAGACATGCTATTGAATTAACATGATAGACATATATATATTTAGTTAGATGCTAATTTTCGCTACCTAGACCTAGTTATATTTGTTTATGATAAACGAATGTTCTACTTTATATGCTATCAGCCTGTCTACCTTGACAACAGAATTTCGCGATGGAATCGACCCTCACTTTACCGTAAATATATAATGGTGTTATCTTTGTCGCACCATCTTTGATTACGTACGCGAGAGCAAGAAGACGTGTTTTTTTTTAATCTTTGCTCTGTAGGAGTTTGGCGTCGCACTCCTGTGCATTTGCCAGTGTTAAGTATTAAATTACTGTCAAAGTTGATGACATGTATTCAAACAAGTCAGTCACAGTCATAGTCAAGCAAAGTAAGTCACGGTCAAGTCAAAGTCATGCCCTAGTAAAGTGGTGCAGACTTTACAAGAGGCTTCTATGGAGCTTTGGAAATAATTACGAAAATACCGTGTTTCATCGCGTTATAATAATTTCACTTGCGATCACTTAATAATAAATAATAATCCAGCATTATTACGCATCAACACTCGATAATACACCAGTTTAAAAACAGACACCGCTTTATGGTTGATATTCCGAAAACCCGTACGAAGCGCTTTGATTCCACTTTTATTATGCGTACTGTGGAATGCACTGCCTCAATGGGTGTTCCCCCATAAGTAGTTACAATCTGGATGTCTTCAAATCACGAGTGAATCGGTTTCTTCTAGGCAAGCGTGCTCCATCGTAGATCGCATCGTCGCTTTATATCAGGCGAGTTGGCGGTCAAACGCAAGCCTGTTAATAGATTTTTTTAAAAAAGTTAAGAAAAGTAATACAACGAGACGACATGTTTTTTCAAGTTGGCGCCAAAACTCGAAGAGATGATTGCGATGTGATATCTACCTAACTGAATTATGTTGCGCGATATGAATAACGTAAAGGCTCAAAGCGTAATGGAAAAATTATTTATAGAGCCAATAAAACTTTCCATTGAGCTCGCTTTCACAGATTTATACCTGAAGATGATTCATAAGATTAAAAGTAGTTATGGGTAAGTAAGTATCTATCTATGTACTTATTTTTTATGGCAGAGGCTAATGACCTTCGCGAGTTCACTTTTAGGTGCAGATTATTTATGGTTTATTTATGAAAGAGGGTAGATCGTTAGGTCTGCACCTAACTTTTTAACTGTTCTACCAACCACCCGCATTCTTCAGTCTTCCCGTGAACATGGTGCATCTAACTGCGGCGAAATATCGGGAGCTCATTCCACAACCTTACCACGGTAAATATCCCGTAAATAATTATATAACTTATGTTTACACTATTACTAGCGACCCGCCCGCCCGGCTTCGCATGGGTGTAATTTACGTGCGAAGCCGGGGCGGGTCACTTGTTAAGTTGTTATACATATAAACCTTCCTGCTGAATCACTCTATCTATTAAAAAAACCGCATTTAAATCCGTTGCGTAGTTTTAAAGATTTAAGCATCTAATTCTAATTCAGATTTAAGCATACATCGGGACGGACAGACAGCGACAGCGACTTTGTTTTATACTATGTAGTGATAGTGGTTTATGTATTAGTATTTTTTTTTATTGTGAGAGTCGCGGGCATCCAGCGGATGCAGATGGCAGTCTTTCGTTTAGTGTGGAGGTTAAAGGGGGAGGCCTAGGAGGCTTTTTTTTACATTGACTTATGCCTTACGGCCTCTACAGCTTGACCGGAATAGTTAGCGAACGCAGAGGGCGATCGGCATAATTTCAAAATCATTTTCGAGCACTATACAAGAGGCAACTTTCAACTACAACAACTTTTGCTATGGGACCAACACTGAAATTGCGAAAAAAATATCAGCTGTTCTATAGAAAACGGTCATTGACACTCGACAAAATATATGGAACAGCTGATTTTTTTTTCGCGATTTCAGGTTTGGTCCCATACTAAAAGTGGTTCATAATGATGAGTACAATTACCTTCTTTTAGCTTCGAGAGTTTTCCCCTTACACCCTGAATAGTAGCTACCCACGTATTAAGGGTTTCTCAAAGCTAAATTAGCGTGAGTGTAGAGTCAAAAAAAGGAAGAAGAAAATTAACTGCGTACAAAGTAACAACGAACCTGACCTTTATTTAAGTAACTTTATATTTTTGTGACTCCAACAGCCTACTTATGAAAAACGTGGAAAAGAAAACCAAGCTTCCTTGATGTGCGACGCCATGAGGAAAAAGGAAAAAAAAAAACCTAATTGAATGACCCGAAGTTATTGTACCTAATAAAAAACCTTTTTCTTATTTTTTTATAGAAATTATTATTTGAAACCTTTCTGAATATTATACATATGCGATGCCATGAGAGAAAAAAGTAAAAAAAAAAAATTGAAGTTAAAAAAAAAAATGTGCGTAGAGTCCCTCCGCGCGGAAGAAGTGAAGCTCTCGCTCTGTCTCTTTCTATTTCCCCTCCATGGTAGCGTTAATCGTTTAACTCAACCATGTTGGAAGTCGCATAAGAAGTTTCACTTCAAAAAGTTTTCTTATTTTTTACAGAAATTATTATTTATCCCTTTCTTAGTTATTGTTATTATGTTATTTCAGCGAATAAGTACCTGATCACGTGGTCACTGCGGGTGAACTGGGGACGTCTCACTGCGAACTACGCTGACGGCGACCCTAGACTCGCTGCACTCAAGCCTGTGCAGGGGATGAAGTGAGTATTTCGAATATACATTCTGATATTCTTGTAAAAAACTCTTATCTTAAAATTAAACTCAAAAGAAACGAAAATGATCGAAAGTGATTATACAGGGTTATGCATTATAGACTGTAATATGTCGAAAAGAGGTCATTGTAATCATCATTATGATTTAATTCCCTCCTGCCCATTTTTCTATCGGACTACCAGAGCGGGCTCGAAAAATCGACATCGTTATATGGTTGAGCGCCACCTAGATCCAAAAGCAACTACACTAGCCCAAAAAGTTAAAATCATGAAGGTTTCATTTGCATACACCAGAAGTGGAACTAAGTAAAAAAACTTAACTCCAAAAAGTTTTCATGCAAAATAGGTAGAGTTTTAATTAAATTGATTAATTTCTAATTATTTCAGAGCACTGACCCTGATTTTGATCATGCTGGCGCATTCTGTATTGGCGTATCATCTCACATACGTCCACAATCCTCTGTTCTTAGAAAAGGTAAGAAAACAAAAGATGAGAATCGGTGGATAGGCGGGTAAAACTTTGGTAGCTTCGTACTTTGGTTACTACGCTTTTGTTAATTATTATATATTCTGTGGCAGCCGGAAATACCCGATTTGAGAATGCTTGAAGTCATAGTAATTATGAAAAAAAAACCTGCCCTATGTGATGGAAGCAAGCCGCTTTACACAGTGATGAAACGACATTTAGGAGCATAGTTTTTACTGTATTTCTTATTTTTTTATGATAATTTAAGAAGCTTTCTTTAGATTGATTCATTAATAATCAAATTCGGTGCACCCGTT
Source organism: Agriopis marginaria (assembly GCA_932305915.1). Classification (NCBI taxonomy): domain Eukaryota; kingdom Metazoa; phylum Arthropoda; class Insecta; order Lepidoptera; family Geometridae; genus Agriopis; species Agriopis marginaria. Next base: position 2,518,209 of record OW029935.1, read on the forward strand.
AGTATTGTAGTTTTTATAAAGAAGTGGCGGCATTACTATTTTTAATGGCTTAAAGTTTCACTCTGCGAGTAAAATCACTTATTCTTCTTCTTCTTCTTTCGAGTCGATGTTCCGCAAAATATAATTCTATTTTCAAATTAAGTTTCTAGACCAAAACTCTGCCACCCCAATGGCACTCTCCGTGGCTTCATTCGGGTCGTCTTGTGTGTAAGTTGTAAGACACGCTACACAGTCCATCAAGTGTGTCATTGTCTGAGGGTTCGCACCACAAAGACATTCGGTGTCAGAGCCCTTTATATAACCCCACTTTGCCATATTATCCCGACTTCGGCCCACTTGGGACCGAAGTCGGTTCAGGGTTTTCCAAGTGAGCCATGGTTCTTTATGGCCTGGGGAGAGCTCTTCGGCAGGGACAATGTAATTTGGAGGTGGACGTTGTAGTTTTTGCCACACGGAAAATCGAGTCTCTTTGGGGTGACCTTCCAGAGCTATTGTGTGGTTTAAAAAGCTTCTGCGGCTTTTGAGACGGCTGTTACATGTATCTATGTTAAATCACTTATCACTTATTTTGATCCCTACTATCACTGTGCAAAGCGGCTTGCTTGCATCACAAAATGCAACTTTTCCATCAAATATCGCCATAATCACTATGACTATTGCGCCACTCTAAAATAATGTAGCGCGTACCTTCGTAAATTACCCAGACTCCTTGCTTTCCGGCTCGGAGTATATATATTTTTGCCATTTATTCCAGACAAGTCACCACCCGCTGTCCGTGTACTTCCAAAACGGTACATCTATCGTTCACACCTTCATAATGGCGTCGAGCTTCCTGCTCGCTTACAACTTGCTGCTGCACGCCGACGGTAGCCCTAAACGCAAGCTCGGACTGCACATGCTACCCAAGTGCTTCGTACACCGCCTTACCAGGTAATTGATGACGTTTATATATTTAATTTTTTGGCTCAAAACGTTAGTACATTGCGCCTGCGTTGAGTATTCATATCTCGCTTGCAATCGTATTTTATTGCGTTGCTGTCAACATTGGTAAGATTTATGACACGAGATGGAAAGATACACACTTCCGGAAAAGTTTCCTGCACTTTTCTGGAATTCCAGCAATAAAATAAAATTTGCAAGGTCGACCTTTCCACTTGACATTCATGTTTAGCATATTACTGTTATAGCACAAGGAGAATTTTTATTCATATGCATATTTGAAAACGGTACGAACCCAAAGACGTACCTAACGTTAATCACACTTTACGCACGGGAAAAAAACAATTCCTGACCCAACAAGTATCACCAACGAGTCTGCCATCTACACACTGCAGATGTTCTCGTTGACAATCACAGTCTGCGCCCGAGTCAAATTCTCGTGAGGCATACAAGAGGATGTGTTGGCATGCCAGAGTATACTTACGAGCCCTTTAGTCACAACTTCCCTGTGTTATGCAGGATCCTCCCGGTATACCTGTTCGTGCTGGGTGCAGCTGCCACGTGGTGGGTGCACATATCGGACGGGCCACTCTGGGCGCCGCTCGTAGGGGGAGAGTGCAACAGATGCAGGTATTATATTTTATTCATATATTTTGAACGGCAGCATTGCCCGCATAGTCAACCATATTACACCAGTGTAGGGCGGCTCACTATCAGTGAAAGCTAGGGTTTTCAGGATTCAGTAAGTCCAGAGTTTGAGAGTGACAATCAAGCAGACAACACTGGTGCGTTATTGCAGGACCTACGATATCAGTTTTGACACAACTACTCTTATTCGAACTGATATAAGTGCGCCGGGGACGGAATCCCCAAGCCGCCTGCCAAGGGTGGGGATTATGGCAACACCCCTCTCTAGAGGGAGGCTTTTGTCCAGCAGTGGATGTTTACTGGCTGCTGATGTGTGTGTGTGTAGGAACGGAATCAACTTTAGATGCACGAGAAAGCCTGATTGGTAAAGTTGTCACCAAGGTTGATAATACAAAACCCAGCATTTTCAATGTACTTCAGCTTGTGACTTGAGTTGTAAGCACTTCCTAGACTTTTGACAGGCCTGGCCTAGCAGACCACTACCATTCACATCCTCCAATATTTATTTTTGCCACTGCGTGTTTGGGTTAACTTTGCCATAAAAAATATAAGGAAGCGTTGATTTAGGGGGGCGAAGAGAAACGATAATACTGGTTGATCACATCATCTACAACCTTCCATATTTTACTGCTGGGTTTAGGTTCAAATTCAAATTCAAATTATTTATTTGTCAGAACATGGTAGGTACACATACATATAAAGTAGCATACATGGATGCATGCATGTTTTCTATATTATGCCATTAAATTGTATCGGTCCTAAGATCTACAGACCCAAGATGGTGATAAATTATCGCCAATCATCTCGCAGCTTGATCATCAAGAATACAACAATCCTCGATGATCAATACCTTGCCTCAATATATTTTAGAGTATTAAAGTTGTATCTGTGTAAAAAAACAGAATCTATAGAAGCATCTGCATGTTGCAGGGACAAATGGTGGACGCAGCTGCTGTTCATCAACAACTTGGTTCGACCTGACGTTAAATGCCTCATCCACACCTGGTAAGGATTCGTACCTAGTCTACTTGCTTAGTAAATCTTATAAAAACTCTTGAAATAGCTACAAATAGCCATCAATGCCGAAGCTGTCTTCAGGAAAACAAGACCGTAGAGTATGTGCTGCTAGGCCACAGAAGGCAGCCACGAACACCTTGAAAAAACTTCACAAAAAGTCAATACGACACCACCTGGCAAAGCAGCCAGTGTCCCAAAGCTGTGTTCCGTTAAGCAATTGGCACGTTTGGGTAGGCAGGGCAGGCACTGCTGGCAGAGGAAAATTACACTCCAAGTGAGACGTCAGTGTAGAATTACGTCTTATCTTACGTCTAAGAAGTCTTATCACCCCGATTTCGAATTAGAATCAGAAGTCACGACTATTTTATTTTATGTTGATTATTAACTGATGAGACGCACCCGAGCACTCAATTTTTGCTCAAGGCTGCTGGTTGTGGCTGGAAGCAATAAGAAAGAAGATTGGGCTGAGTGGCGTGCCCTAGGAGAGGCCTATGCAAGGCCGTAGACAGGGGGGTTTCATGACATGTTAACATCTCGAACGCGAAGCGGAAAGGTAGTTTTCTACTGGTACTAATCCAAATAATTCCAACTACGGTCTTACGGTCTTGTCCAGCAAAGTATTACGGTAGGTTGATTAAGTGAGGAGATGAGCTAAGAGCTCCACGCCACGCTTGCTCACAACAGTTGCATTTCCAACCAGAGTTTTGGAAATCATAACAATGCTGCACAGTATAATTATAAGGACAATTATATTTCCTTTCAATCCGACATACTTGTTTGCACAATACTGCTTGCTGGATGTTTGACTTCTCCACCCAGGAGAAATGTATAAAAGTGCTCTATATAGATAACACTAATTTTTATCTGATAGAGGTGGTAATGTTTGCACACTACTCTGCTCGGTGGTGAGATACTTTTCCGATCCGATATTAGTCCTTACCATTCATAGTCAAAGGATAGGTATAGACTAGTCCTCAGCGTATACAAATGCGATAGTGATAGTTCAACATTAGTACTTACCGATAAAAGGTTATGTTCGGTTCATTTCACGCTCACTGCGGCGTCTGCGGCTTTTACACCCTATTAAACTGCACCGCGTACTAAATCCACTTACAAAGTCATAAACAAAAAACCAAATAAGGTCTGTCTATGGATCTTTTACAGCTATTTTCAAGTGATTTTCAACGACGCCACAACTTGCCTGCCATCTGAAGTGTCAGATCAGTCGATGGCAAAATGGGCAAACAATGAAAAACCTATACGCCAGCAGGCCTAGCATGGGCTGTGGATAAATTGTCTTTCCACCGTTTTTATCCACGCCTAGACGTGACAAAGCTAGAATATGGATACGTTTGTCTTTTTCTCGCGGGATAAAAACGGTGGAAAGACAATTTGTCCACGGCCCGTGCTAGGCCTGCAGTAAGGGACAAAAATATAATATTTGTCCTGCTCACTCTCACGAAGTTGTTAAATATACATTATCTCACTTTCGTAATTATTATTATTATAAAAACGAGTCTACCTATATCCTTGACTATGTTACCATTAGAGATATCCATAGTACACCTACCTATATTATTAAAATCTCTAGCACAGTCAGTGTATCAGATTTTCTAAAGGTTTCTCGTGTGACATTCAACAGATCAACAACCTTTCGGATTGCGTTAAAATAGGCCTTTTCGCATTCTTGCGAAAGTTACCATAATTTGCAAAGGACGGTCAATACTTCCAATCTTTATTGCTACACTTTATAATTTATGGAAATCAAGCTCCAATCTTCAAGGTCTCAACGATTGATTACCATTTAGCTAATAGGCAATGATTTGTAAGGTATCGGCGAAATTACTAATTAATAAATTATTAAACCACGGAGCGGTAAGCGCAGTGTAGGATGTCCACCCACGAGATGGACAGACGACCTAAAAGAGTCCGCAGGGAAGCGCTGGATGCAGACCGCTTCCAACCGGCAATTTGGAGATCGATGGGGGAGCCCTATGTACAGCAGTGACGTCCTGTGGCTGAAATGATGATGATGATGAAATTATTAAGATTGTTTGAAAAGGAAAGGGAAAAAAGTATAGAAAAATGCGTTTATTTTGTCAAAAGGCATGTCTTTGTATTGGCAACATTTTTGTTTATCGTAAATTTTCTAGCACACCAACATTTCACTATCTCCTTCCTATCCCTGTTGATGGCAAAATTGCTCCAACAACCAAAGGGGCAGTTACTGTAGCCAAGTAAAAAAATAAAAGCGACCAAGTGCGAGTCGGGCTCGCTCATTGATGGTTCTGTACCACCACAAAAAACAATAATTATCAATTAAAAAAACCGACTTCAAAATTAGTAAAATATGGTATTGCGGCAGGATTGTTTCCTATTACATAATTATGTTAAAATTAAAAATGGTAATTATTAAAAATAATTAGCTTTTTAATAAAAATAAATTAGCAAATTATTAAAAATTATTAGTTTTTAGGTATCTTCTAAATAAGAGGAAGTATTTACATAATTATATTCTTTTCGTTTGAAACTAGGAAGTTACAACGCATAAGGTAGTAAAATAAAACTATGTAACTAAGTTATATGAAATTAAAAGACTTATTATGTTATCACTGCAATCTTTACACACAATATTAACAAATATTACATTTTATTATAATATAAATATTACTTTATTGAAGTTGATGCCAAAAAATTACTATCGGGCTTAGTTATTCTAAGCTATCGGGCCTGTTAGTTATCAATTGATATTAATGTCATTTTATTCATTTAATCCACAAAAATAATCTGTAGGAAAGTTAATGAAACCGCATGGCGTTTTTAAACTGTATTTTTTAAGTTAGAATCTTCTAGACGCCGGTTTCTCTAGCCGGCGTGGCTTAACCTCGTAATGAGCTATAAATACTATAAACAATAATTTAAACCGAACTAGTTTTGTCGCGAATATAAATAAACAACCGATTCGATCAGCTGACGCGAGGCTGGCACAAGGACGACGCATAACTAAATATTTTTATGATTTAAATAAAATTAATTAGTTATAATAAAAATAATTAGTTACTTTGTTAATTGGTGTAATTAACCCAAAACAAGATTTCGATCCCCAAGCCGCCTGCCAAGCGTGGGGATTATGGCAACACCCCTCTCTAAGAGCGAGGCCTTTGTCCAGCAGTGGACGTTTAATGGCTGCTGATGTGAAGAATTCAATTACATACTTATTGAATTTTTTGTTGACTTTCAAAATCAATTTCTGACGTAATATTTAATAAGTTTCAACCACAGAAAAGTTTTTTTTTGGTGGTATTTACTTTATCAGGACTAAATTTTATCTAGGTACATATTTTATTTGGAAAACATACAGTGCCTTTGAAGTATTAAACACCATTTAGCAGTTTTTGCAGTTTGAAACATTTTTTTTGCGCATGGAGTTGAAGGAATATTATGTTAAAATAGGTACATGTCATTATGCAATTTAAACAGTAAAAATAAAATAGATATACTTTTTTATGCTATGAAATACAAGAAAGTCCAGCCCACGAAACCCGCTTTTACTAATATGTTGTCTAATTGAATTCAAGGATGTATTGAACAATTCAAAGTCGGGAAAGTCTTCCAGCAGCGGGCCTAGCACGGGGCGTGGATAAATTGTCTCTCCACTCTTTTTATCCACGCCTAGACGCGACAAAGCTAGAATATGGATACGTTTGCCTTTTTCTCGCGGGATAAAAACGGTGGAAAGACAATGTGTCCACGGCCCGTGCTAGGCCTGCAGGTCTAGCACGGTCCGTGGACAAACTGTCTTTCCACAGTTTTTATCCACGCGTAGACGCGACAAAACTAGAATATAGATACGTTTGTGTCTTTCCCGCGGGATAAAAACAGTGGATAGACAATTTATCCACGGCCTGTGCTAGGCCTGCTGCGTATTTACGGAGTTAGATGCTCTAGTAGGAAAGTAGGTGAAACATGGCGCTATCTATTTTCTAAGTTAGAATGCTTGGGGCTTGGGGATTGCAGTACGTCCACCGTGTACTAATACGCTGTTGTCCTTCCGCCGGTGGTTCTGGTCGCAGTTTTAGGACACACCCGGGACCGGGATATGAGTGAGAATTAATGCTATTTGACTTGGTTCCAGGTTCCTAGCGGTAGATATGCAGCTGTACGTTGTGTCAGCCGTGCTCACACTGGCCCTGGGCCGCAGCCCCCGCCTAGCGCTGAAGGTGCTGGCTGGTCTCTTCACCGTATCGGTGGTCGGCAACTTTCTCGCGGCGTACTACTTCGACCTTCGGCCGATGGTCACGCTCATGTTCCCTGAGTAAGTACAGGGCTTTAAGCCTAGCTGTTTTAAACAATCCAGTTTAGGTGATGAAAAAAGATGCGCGACCGCAAACAGTATCTCGGCGCGTTAAGGTTCACGGTCGCGTGATTTTCCGCAATGCTCTGTTTCAGCGCTATTTCGATCCCTCCGTAAGACCAAAGACAAAAGAAATAGTTTTGTCTATGGTAAGACCCACTTATGGTATAGTTTAATACACAGAAGATCTGTGGTTTAATACCTCATAATTTTTTTAAAACTTTTCGTGACGTATTTAATTGAACAACCAATGGGGCCAAATTTAAAAAATATATATATATAATATGTCTTGTTCCATAGATACATGCGCACGCAGTTCGCAGGCGAGGTATCGTTCAAGTGGCTGTACCAGGCGCCGTGGGACAGCACACCATCTGCTCTTATCGGAATTTTTGCTGCCTTCCTGCACCACACGCTGCAGCAAAACGGCCACCAGCCAAAAGATAGCTTGGTGAGTACTTGACTCCTGACGCCTACAACGTGGCACCTGGGGTCTAGACAAGAGCCACACACTGTTAGCGTTTACGCATGCATAAAGATGAAATTGTATGAAAATGACATTGACAATGACATTAGCACGAGAGAAATTATCTCAAGCTTATGTCATTTTCATACAATTTCATCTCTCCGCAGGCGTGAACGCTAACAGTGTGTGGCTCTTGTCTAGACCCCCTGGTATCTGTCCTGGCTTCTGGTACTCAGCACCTAGCTCTTGACACTTGGCACCTGACACCAGACCTGGCAACTGGCTCCTTACAATTGCCACCTGTCTGGCACCTGGCTAAAGGCCAAATTTTATCTCGAAAACAATTACGGTTCCTGTTGGATTTTGCAGATGAAACTTCGGTTCGCTGCTAGTTAATAAAGTCATCATCATTAGCCAGAAGACATTCACTGCTGAACATAGGCCTCCCCCTTTAACCTTCACACTGAGCCTGCCTTTTGCATCCACTGGATGCCCGCGACTCTCACAATGTCGTTGGTCCATCTAATGGGAGGCCTACCTACGCTGCGTCTTCCGGTTCGTGGTCTCCACTCCAGAACCTTTCTTCCCCATCGGTTATCGGTTCTTCGAGCGATTTGGCCTGCCCATTGCAACATCAACTTGCAAATTTTTACAGCTATGTATGTCGGTAACTCTGGTTCTTTGACGAATATCCACGTTTCGGAATCTATCGCGCAAAGAAACTCCGAGCATAGCTCTCTTCATTGTGACTCTGAGCTTTTCCAAAAGGCCAACAGTTAACTGTTATTAGAGTAAGCTTCTTAAAATTATGGATGTACCGATTAATAACAAAATCATTTTTTTCTCTCTAAAATAGTTTCGATACATTTGTGGTACTCCAACCAAAAGCTGCGTGAAAATTAGGTGTTTCCTTGCCACCTACATAGGTAATCCTATTTTAGGAGCGCGACCACAATCATTACCGAAATTGGAAGTTCTGCCATACCCGTTATGGCTAAAGATTACAGCACTCGAATAGCGTTATTATGCCATAATAATCTTCAAACTGCATCCATTCTCGTCCCCACGTGGGTGGCTGAATCCTGACATCAAGGCCTTTCTTGTGGCATTGTTTGAGATACCTGTCTTAAGGCTGCGTTCTTTGCACATCTCTATTGCACGTTTTCAATATTCTTGAAAATATAAAATCACCGAGTAAATATTTTAATAAACCGATTGGATTGGTTGGACATGATCTTTAGAATAACATCGTAAGTCCATTTTTAACTGACTTAAAAAAGAGGAGGTTATCAATTCAACTGTATGCTTTTATATTTATGATGCAAACTCGGACAGCTGGCAATTGGCATCCTTGTCTAACGAAGGAAGAGCGCGCAAGAAGTCTCTTTTACTCTCTATCTTTAGCAGCTAGTTACCCCTATTTGCGGCCACTTTACATAGGCAACCGTATTCCATCAAGCACAGAAGAAAAATTGCTTTAAAAATTATGAATATACGTCAAGATCGTATAACTGTAATAAAGTAGTACATTACACCTGGTTCACACCTGGGTGCGGAGAGGTTACGGCCGATTGCGATACCTTACACCTGGTTCACACCTGGCTGCGGAGAGGTTACGGCCAAGTGCGATACCTTACACCAGGTTCACACCTGGCTGCGGAGAGGTTACGGCCAAGTGCGATACCTTACACCTGGTTCACACCTGGCTGCGGAGAGGTTACGGCCAAGTGCGATACCTTACACCTAGTTCACACCTGGCTGCGGAGAGGTTACGGCCAAGTGCGATACCTTACACCTGGTTCACACCTGGCTGCGGAGAGGTTACGGCCAAGTGCGATACCTTACATTTGGTTCACACCTGGCTGCGGAGAGGTTACGGCCAAGTGCGATACCTTACACCTGGTTCACACCTGGCTGCGGAGAGGTTACGGCCAAGTGCGATACCTTACACCTGGTTCACACCTGGCTGCGGAGAGGTTACGGCCAAGTGCGATACCTTACACCTGGTTCACACCTGGCTGCGGAGAGGTTACGGCCAAGTGCGATACCTTACACCTGGTTCACACCTGGCTGCGGAGAGGTTACGGCCAAGTGCGATACCTTACACCTGGTTCACACCTGGCTGCGGAGAGGTTACGGCCAAGTGCGATACCTTACACCAGGTTCACACCTGGCTGCGGAGAGGTTACGGCGAAGTGCGATACGGCAACCAAACCTTTTCAAGTTTATCTCTTTATTTTTCTTTACATGTACCGTATGTCATGTCAAAGGAAGCGTTTACGCAGTGGTATAATCATTTGAATTTTGATTATCGAGCAAATTAAGACGGGCCGCAGCGGGCGGGGCGCATCGCATAACTATCATAAATTTTTGTCTTTGATTCTATGTATTGTCTGTTGCAGATATTCCGAATTATTTACCGGCTATCTGTCCCAATCATGTTCCTGTGGGTGTTCCTGGGGTACTACATGAAGGGCGTGACGTCACCCGGAGCGCTGGCGCTCTACTCGGCGGTCGACCGGCCAGCCTTCATCATGCTTACAGCTACGGCCATGATCGGCTTCTTCAACCAAATAGATAGTGAGTACTCGATAGCCCGTTGATAACCTTCTGAGTTTGGGGGTGTGGGTTCGATTCCCATCTAGGACAAACATTTTTGTGATGTGTTTGTTCTATATCTGGTTGTTAATATATATTTAAGTAAGTATTTATTTTAGTTTTTATTTTACTTGTAACTTTTCTCTTTGAATTAATTTTATTTATATTGAGTTTTTTTTTATGTTATGCTATGTTGAATTGTGTTATTGACATTAAGTGATAGTTAGTATGTATTTAAAACTATATATGTATGTGTGTCAGTCTCTGGCAGCCATATCACAAGCTTTGCTTAGTTTGAATATGTTTCATATCACAACATCAGATCTGCTACAATTTTTTTGAATTTCCTGATGAATGTGAAAGCGCTAACAAAAGACATCAACGCGCGCGCCATTTTTCGGAGGATTAGAGTGGTATAATTTTAATAAATACGTTAAACACCTCACATTGTTTGACGAAACAATGTAGGCTCAGTGATAGGGTCCCGTTTTTACCCTTTGGATACGGAACCCTAAAAAGCAACAGTTTAGACGTTATAATTCTATCAAATAGTAGGTTCTATCGAAAATTCAGTGTCTGTATTAAATAGATCTGTATTTTTTTTAAATTAGCGGCACAAATCTTGAAAAAACTCAACATAATATCCACTCATTACATAATTATAATTTACAATACTTAGTCGTTTTTCGTAAAACTCTGAGAGCGAAAGTTTGAGAAAGGGTTTCGTTAAATTACTAACATAAAATCTTTGACAAATATAAAATAAAAAAAGTTATTTTTTTTTTCTTTTAGCTTTATTTTTTCGGTTTATGGCCGAAAATTCAAATACCTAAAATTAATCGATGCATTTTGTAATACGGCCTACCTAGTTGGTTATACCATAGTAATAAGTAAAAAAAAAATGTTAAACATAAGATAACCACATGCCAACGTTCAATGGAACGTAGTATAATGAGACTAAAATTAAAAGACAAAATACGTGCTGCAGATATACGAAATGAAACAAAAGTTATTGACTTCCTGCAACACGCACTTAGGCTAAAATGGCGATGGGCAGGCCATATAGCCAGGTTGCCGGACCAGAGGTGGACTTACACCACAACTAAATGGTGTGGACCAAAGGGCAAAAGGCGGCAAGGCAGACCGGTAGCGCGCTGGGTAGATGGTATCAAGAAGCTGGCTGGATCATCTTGCATTAACCGAGCAACGGACAGGGACAAGTGGAAAGCTCTAGAGGAGGCCTATACCCAACAGGGGTTCTCATCAATTAACATTTAATTTAGGACAACAAAAATGACGTGAAATAAATTCAAAATAATGTAATCAATCAAATAATTCATATTTAATAATTATAATTAATGTAAAATTTGACATAATATACTATAAAATTAATTAATTCTGTTGCAATTGTAATGATGAGAAATAAAAGGCTTTTTATTTATTTATTTATAATAAGTTAAAAATACATTTCTTAGAGGTATTAATTAATTAGTCATGATATGATGGGGCTGACATAGACACACAGACAAGGTAAAGCTACTCATAGAAGTGTTTTATAAATAAACCTACAACATTTTAAGAATAAAAAAAACTATAAATGACTGAGTTTTCAACCATAGAGGTTTTTTTTATTTTTAAGTAGATATTTTGTTTATGTTACAGTAAGTGGAATGTTTGCAGGTCTGTGGTGGCGGTTCCTATCGTGGCGCGGCTGGGAGGTGCTGGGCCGCATGTCACTCTCCATCTACCTGGTGCACTGGCTGTATGCGCTCACGCAGCTGGCCATGCGCGCGCACGCCTCGCCCACCTCCATACACGAAATTGTACGTCATTTATTTTAAACTAGCTGCGCCCCACGGCTTCACCCGCGTAGTGATGAAAAATGATGATTATGTCGATAAAAAGCCTATATCCAACTCCTGGTTTTAAGCTACCTCCCCACGAATTTACAGCCAAATCGTTTCAGCCGTTCTTGAGTTAGGTATAAATAGTGTAACTAACACGACTTTCTTAGCCCGCCCGCCCGGCTTCGCAGGGGTGTCATTTACGTGCGAAGCTGGGGCGGGAAGCTAATTATACATATAAACCTTCCTCTTGAATTATTCTATCTATTAAAAGAAACCGCTTCAAAATCCGTTGCGTAGTTTTAAAGATTTAAGCATACATAGGGACGGACAGACAGCGACAGCGATTTTGTTTTATACTATATAGTGATAGTGAAGCCCTAACAGCTCTTCAGGGGGTGAATATCGCAATAAAAATTACTATGCCAAGTTTCATAATCTGTTCAGTAGTTTGAGCGTGATGTGATAACAAAGGGACAGAAAGACAGACAGGCAGACAAATATAAAATAAAATAAACTGTTTTGGCATCTACGTATATTATGCTAGCTTTTCGGCCATGAAATCACTATTTTATACACAATTCGTTTACTTATTCTCGCTTCGCGGTTCGAGCACAGAAAGAGGGCGATTACAACGCAACCGCCACTCACAAAGAGTAGTTTTTTTTATATTTACTTATACTGTTGGCTTTATGGCCTCTACAGCTAGACCGGACTAGTTAGCGAATTGACGTGTCGTCTGTCCATCTTGTGAGTCCTACGCTGCGCTTACCGGTCCGTGGTCTCCATTCGAGAACCTTTCGACCTATCGGCCATATGTTTTGCTTGCTATGTACCCCACAGAAAGGAGAAGTAAATAGAATGGGAATGAGAAGGAAAATCTGTCGCCAGGCATTATGACAGAACCTTGATTGAACATTCTTATTTATGTCAACGCATCGAACTCCGCATCCAAAGAACTTGGACCTTACCTTTTTGGGTTAAGTCTCAAAGTTCTTTGTCCACTTCACAGTTGCTGACTGATTTCGAATGACTGACGTTTCGTTTATATGGGAGCAACTGGCTACAATAAATTTCTTTAAAAAAATCCTTGACAGAGCCGTTATAATTTAAACAAAACATTTTTATCTTTTCTGTGATTTACCCTACCCACTGCCACTTCACCTTGCACTTCCTAAAAGCGACCGCAGGGAAACGCTGCTGGATGCAGGCCACTTCCAACAGGCCCTTTTCTCAACATAAGCCTCCCCCTTTAACCTCCACACTGAATGAAAGCTTGCCTTTTGCATCCACTGGATGCCAGCGACTCGCACAATGTCGTCGATCCATCTAGTGTTAGACCTACCCACGCTGCGTTTTCCGGGGTCGTGGTCTCCACTCAAGAACCTTTCTTGGCCATCGGTTATCGGTTCTTCGAGTGATGTGGCCTGCACATTGCCACTTCAACTTGCAAATTTGAACAGCTATGTCGGTGACTCTGGTTCTTTGGCGAATATCCACGTTCCGGATTCTATCGCGCAAAGAAACTCCGAGCATCTCTCCATTGCCCGCTGTGTGACTCTGAGTTTTTCCAAAAGGCCAACAGTTAAGGACCACTGAGGCTTTTTTCTGAGGCTGTGGAATTAGATTATTTATATTGTAATTTTTGTTCCAGGGCGGTCACTTCTTGTGGACCGTATTCGTGAGCTACTGGACGGCGCTGCCACTGCACTTGTTCCTCGAGCTTCCCATGCAGAAGTTCTTGCAGAGTATCCTCTCGTAGCTTTTCGATAAACAGAAGAGCAGAAGTTTGCATTTGAAAAAGATAATTAATCTTTGCCACAGTAAATACTAAAGTAAAACTATGTGAGAGAACATGGAGAGAACTGAAAACCAGTTTAAATAGAAATAAGTTTAAATCAATAGTCAAACTAGCGTACAAGAAAAGGAAACAGGAGGAAAGTTAAAAATTCTTCATACACTACTACTTACCAAATCCAGTCATAGTAGGTACTACAAAGTCTGTTAGGGGCTTTAAAGTAGAGAATGAGATCAGTTTATATTATCTCCTTAGAATAACTACTCAGAGAAGGTAGGTTTCCAAACAACGCCTTCTCAAAACGTAAGCTACAAATCCGCTTTGTAGCTTACGTTTCGATTGGTATTTTAAACGATTTAAGCAAGAAAATTAATGGATTACCTGTGGAATGTCACACCATAACACTTATGCTGCTTTTCTGATTTGTTGTGGTACGATTTCACCGCGCAAATTGTCATAGTAAATTTTATATATTATTTTTGGAGCCATATGTGACACCATTTGAATGGCTTAAATTTTGCGAATGTACTTGGTTTCTTTGTGTAGTTATTCTAAGATTATCTCCTATTGGTCAGACGGCGGTTGAGATCAACCAAATCCACACGTCAGTAGGTACTAAAAGATATGGATTTGGTTGCCGGATCGCCGTCCAACCAACGCGAGAGAAAGAGAAAGACCACCGTCCAAGCAACGGGTGGAAAAGAGTAAGTTTTCTCATTCTCTTCCGTTGGTTGGACGGCGGTCTGTCAACCAAATCCACGTCTGTTAGTACCTACTATTGTATGAAAACACTGGCAGTCAGTTTAACAATTTTGACATTACAGTGCTAACAGACGCTCGAACGCGGCTGACCCCAACCGCCGTCTGACCAATGGGAGAGAAAGAGAAGGAAATATGAATTTCTCGCTCTTTCTTTCCCGTTGGTTGGACGGCGGGCCGTCAGCCGCGTTCAAGCGTCTGTTAGCACTATTAGGTAACCATAGACAAACACTTGGCCATTGTGGAAATGCCCTCAGAAGGAAATGCCTTAGTTAAGTCAAAAAAATACTGGTTTAACTCTATGAAAATGATAATTGCCAAATAGTTAATTATATTATTACGGGAGTTAGGTAATGTTAAGAAAAATATTTGATGGATGATAGGTATTTAATTTTCTAAAATTATTATACCTACCGTTTGTCACTTGGAGTAAAGTGACACAAAAAAGTCCTCTCGCGCTGTCTGTGATAATAATAATTGTCAAAAGCGTTTAAAAATAAATATTTTAATAATGATAACTATGTTTATGCTAAGTAAATCAAAGATTGGTTAGTGAAATAAATTATTAATATTAAGTAATATTTTTTGTTTTCCGTTAATCTTTGTAGGTAAGCAGTAGGGGTTGGACTCCGGAACTCCGGTTTCGGTGCTGCTCCGGAGTTTCGGAATAATTTCAGAATCGTATGTAACCGGGAAAAAAAACAGAGTTTCGATTTTGTAAAAAAAACACCTAAAGCACCACTCAACTCAACTCAACAGATGAGAAATTGCCAGAAGAAGATGACACAATACACTGTAAAAACTTATACAAAAAGACTGGAGGCAATTAAACATACTTAAGATATTGTCGGTATTACCATATTTTTGTTTACCAAAAGTTATTGCCTCAGAAAATAAAAAGTGCTAGATTGTCCTGTTTTAAGTGAAAATCTACGTCTGCTATGGAATCCGCTTCAATGTGATTATTAGAAATATCAGATATCGGAAAAAGTTTTCCCGAGCATAACTTGTTGAGTCACCTAGGTACTTGCCTTAGAAAATAAAAAGGTCTAGTTAGATTGTCCTGTTTTGAGTGAAAATCGACATCTGCTATGAAATCGGCTTCAATATGATTATTGGAAACATCAGATATCTGAAAAAGTTTTCCCGGGCATTATACTGCTAGAGATATTGCCTCAGTTAGTGCTTTATGGTCCTGTATTAAGCGAAAATCAACGACAGCTGCTATGGAATCCGCTTCAATGTGATTGCTATAAAAATCAGACATCGGAAAAAGTTTTCCCGAGTAGGTATAACTGCTAGAGTTATTGTCTCTGCTATATTGTCCTGTTTTAAGCGAAAATCAACGTCTGCAATGGAATCGGCTTCAATGGTGATTGTTAGAAACATCAGATATCGGAAAAAGTTTTCCCGAGCATAACTTTATGAGGTAATAAAAAAATATTAGTCATCATGCCTATTGCGTTAGAAAATACAAAGATTGTCCTGTTTTAAGTGAAAATCAACAACTGCTATGGAATCGGCTTCAATGTTATTATTGGAAACATCAGATATCAGAAAAAGTTTTCCCGGGCATTACTGCTAGAGTTATTGCCTCTGAAAATAAAAAGTGCTTTATTGTCCTTCAACGTCAGCTGCTATGGCTAAATAGGTATATCATAGTCAGGGCTGGGCAAAATACATGCTTTGCTTTAATTGAAATACAAATAAAAAACAATGTATCGCAAGTAATTAAAATACAAAATATCTTTAAGTAAGGTATTTAAAATATAAAATACAAAATACAGTATTTTAGCTATTTTAATTGAAATACGAAATACAAATTACAAAATAAGTAATCTAGACCAGCACGGGCTGAAAAGTAGAGGAAAATAAGATTAAATTAATCAGTTAAACCAGAGTTTATTTTCATGAATACTAGATTTTTAAATGTACTGTCAGACAAACATTACACTGTTGCCTCGAACTCACACTCATGATCGCTAAATGAAGGTTAAATGTATTTTATTATTAAAATGTATTTTGAACCCTCAAGTATTTGAAATACTAATTACAAAATACCTCAGCGTCAGGTATTTCAAATACTAATTACAAATTACATTTCAAGAAAGTAATCGAAATACAAATACCATATACGTATTTGTATTTCAATTACGTATTTTAATTACTAGTAATTCAAATACTGCCCAACCCTGATCATAGTATGGTATGATATGTTAGCTGAGAGCATTTTGGCGTCTTGTCGCACGTTTTGTCCATTTGCGAGTGTCAATATAAATCATTTTCCAAGTCCAAGTTATGCCCTCGTAAAGTAGACACTTTTCTAGACTTACCTAATAATTATGGAGTTTGTAAACGACACGAAAACACAAATGTTTCACCTCGTTAAATCACTTATCTATTCACTCAAGCATGTCACGAACACATAAGGAATAATTCACCATTATTAGTTTGTTTCTTTTTTGCACACGTGGAGCTCATTCCACAACCTAACCACGGTAAACATTCCGTAAATAATCGTATCACTTTAGTGAACAACCGTGATACTATAAAACAAAACTCCTTTCAATACTAGACACTGTCAAATGCACAAGACGTACGACGCCAAAATTTTCTCAAAAGGAAAGAAAGAAAACGAAATGCGTCATGTTGAACTGCGTCAAACTGCGTCAATCATGCGGAGCCAAAAGCCCCAAAACGGGGAAGAAAAAAAAAATAACGAAATGACTATTTTGACATTGACGTTAAATTTTATTAATCTTACAGTCAAACCCTGACAACTGACAACGGAGACAAATCTGACAATTCAATATTGTTTGCAATTTTGCACAAAGATTTTGCATTACGTTAACTTCGTTTCGTTTAATACGTGCGTCGCGCCGGAGTTTTCCATCTGTGAATTAAATTCATGAATTTATTCTAACTGAATTGAACGAGCGACAAACACTTGCGCTATTCCGTTGTGTACTTTGTAATGGGGGGCCATCATAGTCATGACGCAAAGGAAGGTGACCAAGGAGGCAGCGGTCTGAGCACGCCGAGAGGCTCTCAGCGGGGCGCAGGCTCGCGCTCGGGCTCCGGTGGCGATCTGCAGGGGCTTACGGACAACCACGACAAACCGCCGCCTTCTATGGTGCCGATAGAGAAGCTCGGCAAGGTTAGTACCTTTAGAAGTCCTCGCGAGGTCGTTAGTCACGGCTATTTGTACAGGCAATGACGTTTCCTGCTCGCTCGAGTGTTTGTTTTTATTAATTCATCGCGATAAAGCGTCGTAAGAGGATTTCCAATCGCTTATGAAAAGCCAGTTTGCTTACAAAAATTTAATACAGAACGAAGTTATGCCAAAAGTTCCAAACTAGGAAGGTAAACAAGCGCCAATCATGTGAAGCGGAACTTATTGGTGATACTAATATTGCAAATTTCAGGTTAACAACTTGTAAATTGATTAGATAAACTAGCTATTGTGGAGTTGACTTATTTTTGCTTAGTTAATAAACGATAGCTCCTAAAAACAAAGTAGTCGCAAATAACTTCCAGTCCAATCTTTCTTATTGTTTTGTTG
This sequence comes from Agriopis marginaria, assembly GCA_932305915.1. Lineage (NCBI taxonomy): Eukaryota > Metazoa > Arthropoda > Insecta > Lepidoptera > Geometridae > Agriopis > Agriopis marginaria. The sequence goes on from OW029935.1 coordinate 2,536,194, forward strand.
TATTTTTTTTTTATTAATAGGCTTGCATTTGAGCGCCTACTTGCCTGTTGTTAGCGATGATGCAGTCTACGTTGGAGCATGCTTTCCTAAAAGAAATCGATACACTCGTGATTTGAAGACACCTAGATTGTAACTATCGGGGAACACCCAATAACCAATATGTTGCATAAATCTGCTGAGTATCCGAAACAAAGAAAATTCGTTTTCATTTCAGTTGCAGTGAGATTTAAGTTGAAGCTGTGAGTAAATTGGGTTTCTTTAGGCAAGGGTCCACCGTAAACATCACTTAATATCAGGCAACAAGGTGGTCAAAAAAAAGCTTAGTAAACATCATCATTTCAGCCATAAGATGTCCACTGCTGGACATAGGCTTCCCCATCAATCTCCAAAAGGGCCGGTAGGAAGCGACCTGCATCCAGCGCTTCCCTGCGGTCTCTATTAGGTTGTCTGTCCATATTGCGGGTAGGCGTCATAAGCTGCGCTTACCGGTCCATGGTCTCCATTCGAGAACCTTTCGGCCCCATCGGCCATCTGTTCTGCGATAAAACCACCTCTGTAACATCTTAAGACTTTCTATAACTAGAAATTTAATGTAAGGCGAACGTGTTCAGTCACTGCATCTGATGCAAACGTCTTATAAATTTAAAGACGCGCCCCCTGAAGGCACTGAGTGTCACGTCAGTACCGACCAAGCCTGCGACACGTCAACGTTTCTGGGCTCGTCTTATAATTATCTATTAGAATCATAAAAACCGCGCTACGTCTTGTAGCAAAAAATATTGCCGAAAAAATTGCCAATCCCTCACCTCGCTCCTCAGACATTTGACTGAATTGTTTCCATTGAAAATAAACGTAGTTACAAGTCTGGGCTACATAGTAGCTTTACCTAGTCTGTGGTAACATCCCTATTACATAATAATAAATACATTATCTACTAGAAGTCCGCCCTGCCTCCGCACAGGTATCGATATATAGCCTATTAAAATAAATAAAATAAATAAAAATAGCCTTTATTCTCTGATACTAAACTCTACAGTACTATTATATAATTTTATGTTTAACACCTTATATATAATATATATATATATTTGTTTATTTATTTTTAACTTAAATATACACATTCAGTCTGTATCACCAGCACCATTTCCACTATCAGGTTGTCCTCCCTGGACATAGGCCTCCTCTAGTAGTCGCCATTCTTTCCTATCTCTTGCTGTTCTACGCCACCCCTTTGGTAGGTCGTCCTCCCACCTTCTTTGCGGTCGGAAAATCAAGCGTTTAAAATGGAGCTGGATTGGACATGTGGTAAGATCCCCAAAACAAAAATGGACCAAAGAAGTCATGTCTTGGTACCCCAGAGATGGGAAGAGAGCAAGGGGACGACCACAAAGCCTATTAAAATAGCCTATATTAATCAGTGATAATGTAGCATTCAAATTGTGAAAGAATTTTTTAAATCCGTCCAATACTTTTTGAGCCAATTCATTACAAACATACTTACATACAAATCTTTCCTCTTTATAATATTAGTATAGACAAGACTTGATTATAAAAATGTATGTAATAAGTATGAGAAGGTTGGACATGCATCAGGTGTTCTGAGCTATCAAGGTTAGTGCTGCATTAAGCTACGTAGTTCAATGAAGCAAGGCATTCAATATAGTTCATTATCTGCCTTACTTATAAACTTTACTTAAGTTAAGCAATGATTAAAATTGCTGTCTCTTTTTCACCTGTGACAATTTCCGTCAGACATTGACAGCAATTGTAAGAATTGCTTAACTTTTAAGTAACGTTTATTAGTAAGGCCGCATATTATGTTTATATTCCTTGTTTCATATACCAAAGAAAAATATTATGGCTGAACTAAATGTTTTAAAAATACAAGCCATTCTATGCATAACCTATTTTTCCTTACAGATTATTTTAATTCTTTATATCTGTGTGCTAGAAAAGACAACTAATTTTAGAACTATAAAGTATAATAAGAAAATCATGCACACAATTCACACCAATATATCATTAGGATAATCAATTGTTAATGACATTTTTTATTTCGATAGTTATTTTAATTAATACTTTTTTATATAAATAATTCTTACATTATTTTTATACCATCTCTCTAGATTTGTACGCCTACAAACTAGGCAAAACATGACACAAAGTGACTAATATTTGAACCCACCTATTGTGCATGCATTTTTAAATGTGTGTATGATTTACTCGTGTTTTGTGCAAATAAATAATCTTTATCTTATCTTTATTATTCACACCATGGGATGGTTTAATTGGGGCTTTACGGGTACTAAGAGGTACCCGTAAAGCCCGGAACAGCACAGTGCGGAAAATCACGCGAACGTGAACCTTAACGCGCCGTGATACGTATTGTAGTCGCGCAACTTTTTGCAATCACCTAAACAGAATCGCTTAAAACAAGTAGCTGTAAGGCCACTGGACTTGAAGAGAATCCTAAAGCCCTAACAGACGTGTGGATTTGGTTGACGGACCGCCGTCCAACCAATGGGAGAGAAAGTGAGAATAACATATTTCCCTCTCTTTCTCTCCCGACGGCGGTTGAAGTCATCCAAATTCATACATCTGTTAACACTTTTACACTTCAATTAGAATAATAAAGCTGTTTACAATATGTATGTACCAATAGACCTCCTTGTTCTAGTGTGTAAGTGTGTCCATTGTTAGCTCAGTGATCTTTCATTGCCTGTCAGACTTGACAGCAAATTTGGTGTGATCTATTAGGAGATAGGTAGCTCATGTGATGTTTTATGATCAACATCAGTTTTTTTGCACGGATCTCTTAAGAGGGGGCCTCCGAAATTTTATGCTAATTTGCCATGATATTCTAACTAAACCAAATATCCTATCAACGTAATAATTGATATATGAGATTTTTCAATTCATTTTCTTTCCGGCACTAAGACAGAAACATAATAGCGAGATATTTACTCGATACTTTATTGTTTTCAAAAAGGTGCCTTTTTGCTGATTTTTTTGATTTTTTCTTGGATAGAACTTCAGTCACATATCTAAAATAAATACTCATCGAAGGAAAATATAGTTTGTTTTCCAGTGCTAAGACAAAATTTACCTAGATTAATTAGTACTCTCATAATAAATTATATTCGATTTGAGACTTACGTCCTTTAGTTCTAAGCAACTATTCGGTCAAACGGCAAGTCCGATATTCAACCTTATTCTGTTGCGCTTTGCATCTAAATGGCGAAACATGCTCCGTTCAACCTCAGTACCACACTATGCTCCAACGGGGAAGGACGCACGCGCTTGCTATTCGCCTAGATTTATCTTCCGAGTGCGATTATATCAACACCTACTGTATTTTCAAACAATGGATAACATAAAAAATCTATGGCTCGAACGCGACCATTTGATGCGGCAACCAAGTGTTGCCAATGACCTAGAGCACAGACTAGGTAAAGCTACTATGAAAAAATTACAGGTATTAATAATTATGGATACGACTAGGCCATCTATCATTAGGGCATCTATTATTATGTACGCTCGATAATATAGTTACAAGAGTCTAAGTGTTTCGTGTGGAGAGAGAAAGAGAGAGAGAGACAGTCAGAAAGACTACTAACAATCAAAATTATTAAGTAAAATATAATTTTCGTTGAATAAAAAATAATAATAATAATTAACATTTTTTTTTTTAAATTTATAATTTCATAAATTAAATGAAATTTAATTAAATAATTCATATATACTTAAATAGATTATAGTTATTAACAACCAGGTATAGAACAAACACAAACGTTCATCACATAACTGTTTGTCCTAGGTGGGAATCGAACCCACGCCTCCAAGCTCAGAAGGTAGGTTCACTACCAACTGGACCAACGGGCTTTCGCGTGTTTCGTTTATTTTAGTATAGTATAGTATAGCATAGCATAGCATAGCAAAGCAAAGCATAGCATAGCATAGCATAGCTTAGTATAGCAAAGTATAGTATAGTATAGTATAGTATAGCAAAGTATAGCAAAGTATAGTATAGTATAGTATAGTATAGTATAGTATAGTATAGTATAGTATAGTATAGCATAGCATAGCATAGCATAGCATGGCATGGCATAGCATAGCATAGCATAGCATAGCAAAGCATAGCATAGCATAGTATAGCATAGCATAGCATAGCATAGCATAGCATAGCATAGCATAGCATAGCATAGCATAGCATAGCATAGCATAGCATAGCATAGCATATCATAGCATAGCATAGCATAGCATAGCATAGCATAGCATAGCATAGCATAGCATAGCATAGCATAGCATAGCATAGCATAGCATAGCATAGCATAGCATAGCATAGCATAGCATAGCATAGCATAGCATAGCATAGCATAGCATAGCATAGCAAAGTATAGTATAGCATAGCATAGCATAGCATAGCATAGCATAGCATAGCATAGCATAGTATAGTTTAGTATAGTATAGTATAGTATAGTATAGCAAAGTATAGTATAGCATAGCATAGCATAGCATAGCATAGCATAGCATAGCATAGCATAGCATAGCATAGCACAGCACAGCATAGCATAGCATAGCATAGCATAGCATAGCAAAGCATAGTTTAGCATAGCATAGCATAGCATAGCAAAGCATAACATAGCATAGATATATTATATAGATACATAGCATTTTTACAAAAATGACCTCATACGTACTGTTTCTGAGATAATCGATGGTTTTTGAAAAAAATTACGAAAATTTTCCGGATTTTTGCGCTTTAATATTTTGAAAGGCATTCTTTGCACAAAAATAGCCGAATTGGGGCTTATCAGACGCGTCTTTTTATTTTCTACACACGTGTGTTTACTGTGTTTCTATTTTATTATTATTTATGCCTACCAACTAAATAAACACATTTTTTTTTTTTTATATTATTTATTTCCTGAAATTGTGAGAGTAGAAAGCCAAAAAAATAAATATAGTCTATTTATTACACCACTGAATTTTTTGTGTTGAATTTTTTTGTTATTTTTAACATGAAATTCCGGTTACGTAATTTCAAACCCAATTTGGGGTTTTTAGGGTTAGGTCCTAAAGCCGAGTTTTTGAGTTTAACGTCTTCGTCTGCCAGAAAAAATGATGCCTATGACGTCAGATTTTTGATTGGACCTTTGTGTCCAAAGTTATGGACCTTCAAAAAATCGGGTATTTAGGGTCCGCCTCGCTACTTAGTAACTCAAGTTACTATGTACCTACGAGTCTTAAAATACTAAATGACCTATCGTTGGATAGCCAGTGAAGCTAACTATTCTTGCCTGGATTGACCTGGGACAAAATGTTTGAGGAGCCGGGTATTTCAGGTCGTCAAAATCTTAAGACCTAACTTAGACTATAATATAAACTAAAAACTAGAACTAGTTATATTTCCTAAACCACAGCCTTAAAAAATCTGAAAAAAATTTACTAAAATTTAAAATGAGCTTTACTACCTCGAGCCAAAATTTGGGCGTGGTAGGGGGTGGTTTTCACCCTTCTTTATTTCTATTTAAATGTATTTCTCACTGATTTCAAAAGTAAAAATCTAAATATTTTTTTGTAATTTTTTTTGGGTTAAAGGTCTGGTTTAGGATATATGACCCGGGATCGGGTACCCCGTGCCACGAGGTTTTTGGGTTTTTTGGTCTTATCCCGGCAAGTTCAACCTAGCAAAGCATAGCATAGCATAGTTCAGTTTAGTTTTATTTAGGTTATTTCAATTTAATTTATATACTTTATTATTTTTATATTGTAGAAAACCTAAAAATAAATTACAAATACAATTTTGAAAAGTGAAATAAACAATTTACGGTTCTGCGCGCCGCGACCGAACTCAGCTAATCGCCAAAACACCAAGTACACCAACACTATGCTTATCCTGTGTATTATTGCTCCTTGCCGCTTTACAAGGTCGAGTGCGCGAGTTGTGTACACTTTAGCTGCGCGCGACTGCCGCGCTGCCGTGGTTGTGTTTCACACTAATGCGGGTGATGCGAGACGCGCGGGTGAAATCAGAAATTTTTCTGGCCTTATACCCAGCCTTAAGAGTCGATACGTCGTCAGCTCAAATCCAAGTTTTGCCCCTGCGCGAAACAGTGACAAATCTATGCAATCTACGCCTGCAGGAAAAATACGCACTAGTCAACGTCCGCCTCAAAACTAAAAAAACGTAAGCGATAAATGATATAACTTCAGATTACTCAAGAAATACTTTAATTTTAAATAATATTATTATTTAAAATTAAAATTATTTAAAATTAATTAATAATTAAAATTAATTATTTAAAATTAAAGTATTATACTATTATTTAAAATTAAAGTATTTCTTGAGTAATCTGAAGTTATATCATTTATCGCTTACGTTTTTTTAGTTTTGAGGCGGACGTTGACTAGTGCGTATTTTTCCTGCAGGCGTAGATTGCATAGATTTGTCACTGTTTCGCGCAGGGGCAAAACTTGGATTTGAGCTGACGACGTATCGACTCTTAAGAGACCCGTGCAAAAAAACGAATGTTACATTAAATTACATTGTATAAATGGCCATCAAAATATGAAAACAAATATTGTCACGAACTTCGAGATTCGGAGAAAAAACTAAAAACGTGTTTTAGAAAGCTTATTTTCGCCGACTTATTCTATCGAGGGAAGTTACACTAATCATGTTTCTAAAATTACAATAAATTTATTTATATTGTCAACTATTTATAACCAGAATATGATTTTGGTACTGTTTGCCGTAAACACGCAAATTGTTAAAACGCAACCCAAGCTGACGACATATCAACCCTTAAGAGATTTTGTGTGTCACAATAAAGGTCACAATAGAACACAAGAACTATTTGAGCCACAGATCTACTACCTAAAAGTGATGTGCGACCTGGCACGGTTACGTCTGCCAACTCTCAATGATTTTTGATACCAAACTAAAAGTCTATCTATTAATGTTACCAGGTAAGGAGGAAGACGGCGCTACCCAGTTTTTGCACACACCTGTGTTTGCTAAAGGATCATTAAAATATGCTCATGTTCTTTATCTCTACTTACATCTATTTTTAATACTAAAAAGTTACTCTGTCTCTTTGTTTGTTTGTTCGTTCGCTTGCTTTTCACGATTATGCGACCAGGCCGATCTTAACAAAATTTGTCAGTATGATAGTGTACATTATAAGTACCGTATGTGCTTTTCACGATTATGCGACCAGGCCGATCTTAACAAAATTTGTCAGTATGATAGTGTACATTATAAGTACTGTATGTGCTTTTCACGATTATGCATCATCATCATCATCATCATCAGCCTCTAATTGTCCACTGCTGGACATAGGCCTCTCCCAATGCACGCCACTGAGCTCGGTCGGCAGTTCCTTGCATCCAGTTTTTACCCGCCGTTTTACGCAGGTCATCACTCCACCTGGCCACAGGGTGTCCTACACTACGTTTGCCTAAACGTGGTCTCCACTCCAGAACTCGTCTACCCCATCGGTTATCGGTTCTTCGGGAAATGTGGCCGGCCCACTGCCACTTCAGCTTGCTAATCCTTTGAGCTATGTCGGTAACTTTGGTTCTATGTCGAATAACTTCGTTCCGAATTTTGTCCCGTATGGAAACTCCAAGCATAGCTCTCTCCATAGCTCGCTGAGCGACTTTAAATTTGTGGACCACCTTAACCGTGAGTGTCCACGTCTCGGCACCGTAGGTCATAACGGGTAGGACACACTGATTAAAGACCTTTGTCTTGAGACACTGTGGTATGGACGACGTGAAGACTTGACGAAGCTTACCGAATGCTGCCCATCCCAGCTGAATCCTTCTATTGGCTTCTTTCTCGAAGTTGTTCTTACCTAACTGCAGAGTTTGTCCTAGGTATGCGTACTCTTGAACCACTTCGAGGTGAACGCCATTAACTACTATCGGCCCCGGGTCTATGCGACTATTGAGCATGATTTTTGTCTTATCTATGTTCATTCCGAGGCCGATGCGTCTAGAAGCGTCAGCCAGGCTAGACAGCATCCCTTGCAGTTCCTGCAGCGACTCAGCCATTATGACAATATCGTCAGCAAATCGTAAATGTGAGAGGTATTCGCCGTTGACATTAATGCCCTTACCTTTCCAGTCCAGTGTCTTAAACATATCTTCCAGGACACTCGTGAACAATTTCGGGGATACTACATCTCCCTGTCTCACTCCCCTGCGCAATTGGATATGCTTAGACTGCTGGTTCTGTACTTGGACACTCATAGTTGCGGCGTCGTAAATACTTCTCAACACCTCGATGTACCGACAGTCGACTTGGCAGCGCTGCAGAGACTCCAGAACAGCCCAGGTTTCGACTGAGTCAAAGGCTTTCTCATAGTCCACGAACGCAAGGCACAGGGGCTGGTTATACTCTTCGGTCTTCTGTATAACTTGCCTCACTGTGTGTATGTGGTCTATAGTGCCAAATCCTGAGCGAAACCCGGCCTGCTCCGGGGGCTGAAACTCATCAAGTCTTCTAGCGAGGCGATTTAGGATGACCCTCGAGAACAACTTAGAAACGTGGCTCAGAAGTGAAATGGGGCGGTAGTTCTTAAGAAGCGTTTTGTCTCCTTTCTTGAAGAACAAGACCACCACACTCCTGCTCCACGCCTCTGGAGTTCTCCCGGTGTTCAAAACGGTACCAAATAACTTCCGAAGCTCAAGAAGTACGGGCTTACCCCCTGCCTTCAATAGCTCCGAAGTTATACCGTCTTCACCTGGGGCTTTTCCATTTTTAAGTTGTCTGAGGGCCAGCTCGATCTCGCCTAAGCTGACGTCCGGCAGCTCGTCAGTGTAGTGGCGTGCTAGTTATGCGCGAGAATCCTCTGCACTGGTTTCAGGTCTTGGGGCGTGCGAAGCGTACAATCGGCCGTAGAAGTCTTCAATCTCTACGAGCACCTCCGGCTTAGAGACAACAATGTTGCCATTTGCAGTTTTGAGCTTTGTCAGATGGGCTCTACTAAGTTGTTTGGCAAAGACTTTGGACCCCCGATTCTGTTCAATTGCCTCTTCAATTCGGCGTGTGTTTGAACGTCGGAGGTCACGCCGCACAAACTTAGAGACCTTCTGATTTAGCTCCCGCAACTCTGATGCTGGGGCATCCTGCTTATCTCGCCTTAGATCCATAAGCTGGAGGGTCTCATCGGAGAGTTTAGACCTCGTACCTGTACGCTGCGACTGGCAAAACTTCGCACCCTCCTCCCTCAGGATTCTCACTGTATGTTGGAGTTCCTCGTCCACGTCACTTGAGGTTCCTAAAGCAGCGAATCTGTTTTGCAGCTTGAGCTGAAATGTGTCGGATCCCACTACAGTTTGGATAAGATTAGGTCGGAGCGTAGAATTCATCAGACGACATCTTTCAAGCTTACAGTTGATATTCAAAGAGCCTCGAACAAGCCTGTGATCACTTCCGGTATAAAACCTGTTATGCACTGAGACATCTCTGAATACGTGCTTCTTGTCTGTCATGATGAAATCAATCTCGTTTCTAGTAACCTTATCTGGGCTTTCCCAAGTCCACTTTCGGTGAGGCTTCTTCTCAAAGAACGAATTCATTAAAAAGAGCCCCTCCTTTGCCATGAAGTTGACCAGGATATGACCCCTGTCATTCCTGCTTCCAAAGCCATGTGGACCGACTTTTGATTCGCTGCAAGCCTGTACTCCCACTTTAGCGTTGAAGTCCCCCATGACAATGTTGTAGTGAGCCCTAGTGGTGTTATGTAGAGCCGAAGAAACGTAGTCTAAGGTTTCCTCGTATTCTTCGTCTGGGTATCGGCAACAGGGTGCGTAGACCTGTACGACTTTGAGAGTATACCTCTCAGTCAGTTTCAGTATAAGGTACGCTACCCTTGCCGACACACTCGACATTTCCACAACATTGTCAGCTAGGGACTTGTTGACGAGAAACCCCACCCCACCTTGGGACAGTTGGTCGCCCTCTCGGTAATAGAATAGGTGGCCAGAATCCAGAGTTATGGTGTCCTCCCCCTGTCTTCGGACTTCACATAGCCCTAGGATGTCCCACCTAATCTTTGACAGTTCGACCTCGAGTTCTGCCATCCTGTCATCAGTCCTCATCGATCGTCCGTTGTACGAAGCTAGGGTCAGTGGTTTTGATTTTCGGTGGCCTGCGGTAACCCAGGGATTCTTAGCACCCCCCACCTCGCCGTTACCATGGCCGCCACCTTGGCCAGGAATAGCGAGGCTACCGGGAACTAGGGGCCGTTTTTTGGTTGTACTGTGCATTGGAGGTAATACCCATAATCGCCACGCTGGGCAGACGTGTTGGCGATCGCAGAAACGTAGCTTTGCATCAAGAATGCTGCTGCCCATCCCTGACCTGTGTTATTTCAGCTACGTTTGGTTGGAAATGGTTATACCGCCATTTATCGGTTCGCCAGAGCCTCGTTCGTTGTTCAGCAGGATGTACCACGTGCAGGTGAGGTTGGCTTAGAGCAAGAGGTGGTTTTCGCTCCCTTCATCCCGATTACGCGACCAGGCCGATCTTAACAAAATTTGTCAGTATGATAGTGTACATTATAAGTACCGTATGTGCTTTTCACGACTATGTGACCAGGCCGATCTTAACAAAATTTGTCAGTATGATAGTGTACATTATAAGTACCGTATGTGCTTTTCACGACTATGTGACCAGGCCGATCTTAACAAAATTTGTCAGTATGATAGTGTACATTATAAGTACCGTATGTGCTTTTCACGATTATGCGACCAGGCCGATCTTAACAAAATTTGTCAGTATGATAGTGTACATTATAAGTACCGTATGTGCTTTTCACGATTATGTGACCAGGCTGATCTTAACGAAATTTGTCAGTATGATAGTGTACATTATAAGTACCGTATGTGCTTTTCACGATTATGTGACCAGGCTGATCTTAACGAAATTTGTCAGTATGATAGTGTACATTATAAGTACCGTATGTGCTTTTCACGATTATGCGTCCAGGCCGATCTTAACAAAATTTGTCAGTATGATAGTGTACATTATAAGTACCGTATGTGCTTTTCACGATTATGTGATGATAGTGTACATTATAAGGCCGGACATGCGGTACTTTTCCCTAAATGCGGAAAAACTGGAAAAGCGCGGGTCTAGGCTAGTTTAATATCAATTTAAGAGCCTCTTATACCAGATTTGACGGTTTTAAATCAATTTTATTCAGTTGAATTACAATATTTGAGCTGGAAAAAAATACATGTCACAGATACATCTGTGTTAGAGTTTATGATTTGGTTCAAAACACGACAGAATAAACTTGCCTCGATCAAAAAAAAGTTTGAAACAAAGTCGACTTAGTTTATTTTTTTCATTTTATGCTCTAATGAAAGCTCGTAACAACCTGGAAATTGCATGTACTGAAAGGCAATTTTATTCAACATTTTTTTATTTGGATAAATTTTTGATAGTGAATAGTGTCGTTTTTTAGTGAAATTAAAAGCGTGAAAAGGACGCGAGAATTTTGGCGCGCCGCGTTCAGGTGGTTCGATTCACAAATGGCGGGAAATTCAAATTTCAAACAGTTTTGTTGTCCTTGTAGCTAGGCCGGGTAATTATTGCAAACGATCATGATGTTTGCGCAAATTGATTACTATTCTTTACAAAATTATGCAAAGCTATTTATCTCTAATGCACATTATTACTTACATTTGTGAATAAACAAATTTTTGCTCTTTCAAACGGTTTATTCACAAATGTAAGTAATATGGTGTGTTACTGTTAAATAATTGTACACTATAATGTAAAAAACAGCCAATATTTTGCGCAAACACTGTGTTATTTAAAAATAATTACCTAGCCTGGCTTCTAGGACCAAAAAACTGCTTAAAATTTGAATTTCCCGCCATAGGTGAATCGTACCACCTTCAGTTCAGTGCCGCGCCAGGCGTCATCGAGGTCGGACCTATGCTCGTTTTTGTCGTTGCACTCCCCCTGCGAGCGTCCTAACTCTAGCATGGAAAAATACATCGTCGCTATAACTTGGCGGGGGCTGATGGAACGTTTTGTTGCCTACGCGACTCGGATAACCGCCCGTTAAGATCACCATCGTAGCTCTCCCTGAATCTTTACAATATTGCGCGTTGGTTATTAGGTGTCGTGGGGTTTTACGGCAACCTCTTAACACGGGCTCCAACAGCGCAGTGCGAAGAATCACGCGAACGTAAACCTTATCGCGCCGAGATACTGTTTGAAGTCGCGCAACTTTTCGCAGTCACCTAAACATAATCGCTTAAAACAAGTAGCCGTAAGGCATGTCACAAACAAGCATGGAACTTCCTAAACCGATTTTCAACCTTAGATTGGGTGTGAGACAGCGTTGCCAGATATTTTTTTGCCAAGCCGGGATTTTGGAACTTTTTGAGTTAAAAAAGCGGGATTCTGTCGTCGAAAACGGGACATAGTAAAGAAACGTATAAAATCTGAAGTTTTTAAATATTTATCTTTTTATTTGAGTTCAAATTATGTTTACGTGTCAATAGATAGCAAAAACAGCCATAGAAAATGTATTTTACTAAAAATAATATATTTGAAATCAGATTTTCCCTATTGTTAAATAGTTAAGTCTTATTCATCTTCTGAATATCGAGTTATCCCCGAAAAGCGGGACTGAACCTGTCCCGCGCGGGTCATTTAATTTTGATTAAAAATTGGGACGTTTGGCAACGCTGGTGTCAGACAAATTGATTCTTCATAGTTCAGAAACTAAAGTTTTACTGGCTATTTATGCCTATACATATTAAATACCAACATAAATGTACCTGCGTAGCTAACGCCATTCGTACACGAGGTGACGTAAGCAACGTCACGCGACTCTTGTCTCGTCGCGTTATTATCACAGCAAACAATCCGCCGTAATCGCAGACATATTTTTTGACATATAGACTGTACTAAAGCGAAAGGGGGTCATTGTACTCATCACTATGAACAACTATTACTATGGGACAAACCCTGAAATCGGGAAAAAAATATCAGTTTTATAATAAAAACTGACGTGGTTTTCACACATTTTATTTATATTACACGGGAATAACTCACGTAAGACTAAGCCGGTCACTGCGACTATAGTTTCAACTGCATTAGGCATTAGACATCGCATCAGACTGCAATATAAATAAAATATCAGTTGTTCCATACATTTTGTCGAGAGTCAATGACCGTATTCTATGGAACAGCTGATATTTTTTTCCGCGATTTCTGGGTTAGTCCCATTGTAAAAAAAAAACATAATTAAGAGTACAATGACCTCCTTTCGGTTTAGTACAGTCTATATGCGTAACCCTGTTTATTTATATAGTCCCACTAGCGACCCGCCCGCCCGGCTTCGCACGGGTGTAATTAACGTGCGAAGCCGGGGCGGATCGCTAGTTATATATATAAACCTTCCTTGAAAATGTATCTAATTGATGGTGAAAACCGCATCAAAATCCGTTGCGTGGTTTAGGAGGAGTTAGCGGCCATACAGACATACAGACAGACAGACAGACGCGGAAAGCGACTTCAATTTATACTATGTAGAGAAGAGATAGAGAAGAGATTCAATCGTATTGGTATCTGATACCTTAGCCGCCTGTGTACGAACAGCCTGACAGCGTTAATTATATTCAATCCACCACTTGTTTCCACCGTCAAGGTCATGATTACCTAACTATAAAAACGTTTCATGCCTAAAACTACAGCTGTACTGAAACTGATTGTAAATTACCTTCTTTTGTACGAGATTTACCCGGGTATGTTCTAAAACTGCGACCAGAACCACCGGAGGATGGGCAGCAGCGTCCTGTTAGTACACGGTGAACGTACTGCGATCCCCAATTCGCCTGCCAAGCGTGGGGATTATGGCAACACCCCACTCTAAGAGGGAGGCCTTGTTCAGCCAGTGGACATTTAATGTATGATGATGGCACTTGCACAAAAACACTGTTCAACTGTAAAGACTTACTTAAATTCTAAATCTGTCGAGTTTATCTATGATTAATTTCCAGTGAAATAAATTACAACTTTATCAAGACAGATGATGAGATTGGTATTTACGACAGGCTAGTGATGGGACAGATTAAATTTAGGTTATTGTAATAAAACCGGATATCTATTGGATTATTGGATATTCGCCAAAAAACCAGAGTAAATAAATAAATATTCGGGTATATTTTTACAATAGATATTAACAATCAGTAATAGAACAAACACAAATGTTCATCACATAAATGTTTGTCCCCGACATAGCTGTTAAAATTTGCAAGTTGAAGTGGCAATGGCCAGGCCGCATCCCTTGAAGAACCGATAACCGATGGGGAAGAAAGGTTCTTGAGTGGAGACCACGAACCGGAAGACGCAGCGTAGGTAGGCCTCCCACTAGATGGACCGACGACATAGTGAGAGTTGCTGGCATCCACTGGATGCAAAAGGCAGGCTGTCGTTCAGTGTGGAGGTTAAAGCAGGAGGCCTATGTTCAGCAGTGGACGTCTTCTGGCTGATGATGATGATGAATAAAACCGGCCAAATGCGAGTCGGGCTCGCGCACTGATGATTCCGTACCACCACATAACTTGTTAGCTACTAAAGTAAAAAATAAAATTGTACAAAAAGACAACATCCCATCAACGCCCAGGCGGTCACCCATCCAAGTACCGGCCGCGCCCGACGTTGCTTCACTTCGGTGATCGTATGAGAACCGGTGGTGAACAGAAATTGGACACCGACTCGCACTTCGCCATTATTTATTATTTGTTGTTATACTTTAGAGTGTGTAGTGTGTACTATAATCATGCCAAGTTTGACGCTTGTAAGTATTACCGTTTTTACTTTAGAGCTAATACAAAAATATGTTTAACCGTTGTAATGTTGCAACCCTCCCATTTTTACATTTTGACTTTTTTATTATTTTTTTGTTAATCCGATTTTGCGTATAAAAACTACAAATATGTCGAATTTCAAAGGGAACACCGGGAACTCTGGTTGCAGCGCATTTACGTGCATTGAACTATCTTAAGACGCGGTACAATCGCAAAACTTACCAAAAGAAGTGTTTTTAAACGCTTTGTGTGACGTGACAAAATTTGCTGATCAGATAAAAAAAATACTACAAGTAGAAAAAACCCCTTGGTAATAATCTTAAACGAATAATTTTTTTAAAAATTGTCTAGACTCTTAAAAAACATATTACAAATTGCACAATAAAAATAGCTTCTGAATTGAAGAACTCTGAATTTTCAGCGACAACAACATATTTTTATGTACGAATTGTATAGCCAGACTAGTCTTTTAAAACTTTGACCAGTTAATTGTTGAAATTAATTTATATAGTTTGATAAATTAAATAAAAACCCTCAAAATAATATAAACACAAGCACAAAGTCATCATCATCATCAAATATGATGATATACGATTTACGACTTTAAACAAAGCCGTTTTAGATAGCAAATAGATCATGGCGTGAGCGGGTGAAAAACGAATTTGAAATCGTGATCAGACCGCGCCTTAAGCTTCGCCGTTCTAAATCCGGCAAGACTTCGAAAGTCCCAACCCTAAGACGGACGCATATCTTAATGCCCTTTCGATCATGTAATTTGAAGATAGCCGTCTGACGCGCCTTATCTGATAACCAGCTCTGATTCCGCGCCTTTATACGTTGTTTTTGTTGTCAGTGTTTGATTGAACTTGATTCAAGTTATTGTTTTGCGTGACAAGGTCTAGTCCTCGATAATGCACTTCACTGTTTCTTGAATTCGTTATGAAAGTGTTTGATATATGTGCACAAATTTTCCATAAGCAGATGGCTTGAAAGTCAAACTATTGGCACTTACATTAAAATATCACAAAACTTAGCTTCACAAAATATGATCGCGATTTGATGAAAGCGTAAATTGAAATGGACAAAGGTTACCAATTACAAATGATACAAGTCTTCATTAAATGAAACGAAATGTCTGCTGCCCAATTAGTGCAGGAAACTTGTGGCGCATTCAGTCGAGGGAAACCGTTTGGAGACAGTTGAAGGTGGAACAAGGGACAAGTTGTTTCAAGGGACAATCAGTTTCAAAGGTTGTTTCAAAGCACAAATTAATTTCAAGATATAAGTTATTTCAAAGAGCGTGTGGATAAAGAAACGATCAGGTTCAAACACAAGTTGGTTTAAAGGACAATCAGTTTCAAAACACAAGTTGGTTTAAGGGACAATCAGTTTCAAAGGTTGTTTCAAAGCACAAATTAATTTCAAGATATAAGTTATTTCAAAGAGCGTGTGGATAAAGAAACGATCGGGTTCAAACACAAGTTGGTTTAAAGGACAATCAGTTTCAAAACACAAGTTGGTTTAAGGGACAATCAGTTTCAAACGACAAGTTGATTCAAGAGATAATCTGTTTCAAAGGGCAAGTGTTTTCAAGTGACAAATTAAAAACAAGGAGGTTGTTCTAAGGGACATGCAGTTTCAAAAGACAATTAAGTTGTTTCAAAGTACAAATTGTGTTAAGACAAGCAATTAGAAATGACGAGTTGTGTGAAGGTACAGATGCTTTCAATGGAGCGATGGGAGGCCGTCACCAAGGACATTCGATTCAGGATAGTGGGCATACAGGTGCAAAAGATAAAGAAGAAGAAAACTGCCGCGCCTACTTGTAAGGTGCGACCATCGAATTGTTACATTATTAGAGTATCGGCCTTACTTATAAACATTGCTTAAGTTAAGCAATGCTTAAAATTGCTCAGTCAATTCTCATTGGCGGAAATTGACACAGGTGACAACGAGACAGAGCAATTTTAAGCTTTGTTTAACTTAAAAGTAAACCATATGATCACGATCTCTGGGGTCTTACGGCTACATGTTTTAAACGATTCTGTTTAGGTGATGCGAAAAGCCCAATCTCCAAGTGCGATCTCCAAGCCGCCTGCCAAGCGTGGGGATTATGGCAACATCCCTCTCTAAGAGGGAGGCCTTGTTCAGCAGTGGACATTTAATGGCTGATGATGTGTGTGTGTGTGTGATGCGAAAATCTCGGCGCGTTAAGGTTCACGTTCGCGTGATTTTCCGCACTGCTGTTTCGAGCCCGCGTTAAGAAGTAGCCGTAAGGCGCAAGGAAAGACGTCCAGAGATTGGGGTCTCCAAAATAATTCAGTTAACCTTTCGCGATAGTCTCATCACATTTTTAATGGCAGATACGGATCGCTTTTGATGTAATTCTCGTGGCTACTCAGTGTTCACAAGATATTCTTGATAAAGAATATTAATGACATGCCTAAAACAAGATCTAAACCGTAGCGATAAAATAAGAATTCCGAGATATACTTTTTGATGCTTAAAGAAAATATTCAAGTTACTTAAAAATCCAAATTTATTGACTCGAATTAAAGATACTTACTAAATATAATAAAACGAGTACTAGTTATTCTATACATGGAGAAAGGCCTAAAATGGAACATAATGCGATCAGCTCTAAGACTGCCATAATCAAGCATCGTAAATGTTGGATAGGTATGTCATATGCTTTTTATGAAACGTGGATATTCGCCAAAGAACCAGAGTCACCGACATAGCTGTTAAAATTTGCAAGTTGAAGTGGCAATGGGCAGGCCACATCGCTCGAAGAACCGATAACCGATGTGGAAGAAAAGTTCTTGAGTGGAGACCACAAACCGGAAGACGCAGCGTAGGTAGGCCTCCCACTAGATGGACCGACGACATAGTGAGAGTCGCTGGCATCCAGTGGATGCAAAAGGCAGGCTGTCGTTCAGTGTGGAGGTTAAAGGGGGAGGCCTATGTTCAGCAGTGGACGTCTTCTGGCTGATGATGATGATGATGATGATGATGATGCTTTTTATGAATAGTCAGTATTTGGTTTGCATACCCATTGTACTTGTATTTATACTTTGCCTAAGCATTCTCAATAAGAGGGTCACCCGCACAATGGACAATATCCATTGTTTTTTTTACTTAACACCTCTACCTAAACTAGGTCCAAGTACCAGTACCTATACAGTCTTACGTCTGCTACAGTCTTACGTTCAAAAACCAGTCTTACAGTTTTACGTTCGAAAATCTAGATTTTTAACGTAAGACTGTAAGACTGATTTTTTAAAGTGAGACTAGCAGACGTAAGACTGTAGCAAGTGCAGTTTCCCGAAATATTACCTAATACCTAATGTTTTCAAAATTTTTAAAACGTGTGAATGAGAGATAACCTTTGGCGAAAGACAAACATGAAAATAATACCTTTGGCGAAAGACAAACATGAAAATAATTTTTAACTGACTTCAAAAAAGGAGGAGGTTCTCAATTGGTTTTTTTTTTAAATGTTTTGTTACCTCAGAACTTCGAAATTTATAAAGTGATTTGGAAATTTATTTTTGAAAGGATAATTTATACTTTACTAGCGACCCGCCCGTCCGACTTTGCACGGGTGTAATTTACGTGCGAAGCCGGGGCGGGTCGCTAGTTATACATATAAACCTTCCTCTTGAATCACTCTATCTATTAAAAAATGTTTTATACTATGTAGTAGTGACGATTGGTCCCATAGAAATTTAATCAAAATCGCTTCAGTCGTTTGGGTTTTAATTCTAAATAACTGGGATATTAGTAAACGAAATTGCGTATTTTACAAATTTTAAGATCGGTTTTTAAATGATAATTTTTTGATAATTGTTTGCGAAGATTTTATTGGGAAGCCTTGACATTGGTCAGCAGCCGCCGCCGGTATACCATTTCAATTAAGTGTTCATTCAATACGGAATTACGCGCGTTTCAAATTCAAACAGCTCTATTGAGTGACTTGTTTTTTAAAACATCGCTTCTCTCGCCGAGTCGATATTGGTTTAGCTCGTTTTGAAATAACGACCACCACAATCAACAAAGAATGTATTGCCATGTATGCATGAATATACTTATTGTGTACTAGCGGTCCGCCCCAGCTTCGCACGGGTATAGATTATAGCCTATGTCACCCGGGAATAGTGTAGCTTCCCGTCAGTGAAAGAATTTTTCAAATCGGTTCAGTAGTTTCGGAGCCTATTCAATGCAAACAAACAAACAAACAATCAAATCTTTCCTCTTTATAATATTAGTATAGATAGTATAGATGGAGTAACAATGCCAGCGCCCCAGAGCCTGGCTCCGATATTTCAAGAAGTTGGGTTGGCTCAGGTAGGTGCTGGTAGGGGAAATTCACAATTTATATTATTGAACTGTATTATTTCTCTCGGCGCTCGCATATAGGTATCAATATACACTTTTTTGCCACTTTAAGTCATATTACAGCGTCCAGTGCAGCGAAATATAACTATTTCGCTGGTCCAGTGGGATTCTTATGAAGTTTATAGTTCCAGAAGAGATGTGTATTATTTCTCTCGGCGCTAAAAAGTAGATTAAATTCATCCTAATATAACTGTCGCATATCAATATACACTTTATTGGCACTTGAAGTCATATTACAGCGTCCAGTGCAGCGAAATATAACTATTTCGCTGGTCCAGTGGGATTCTTATGAAGTTTATAGTTCCAGAAGAGATGTGTATTATTTCTCTCGGCGCTAAAAAGTAGATTAAATTCATCCTAATATAACTGTCGCATATCAATATACACTTTATTGGCACTTGAAGTCATATTACAGCGTCCAGTGCAGCGAAATAAAACTATTTCGCTGATCCAGTGGGATTCTTATGAAGTTTATAGTTCCAGAAGAGATTTCTTAATAGCCATAAAAGAGGCTTTTTTGTTAGGTGTTATATGGACAAAGCGGGACGTCAGTGCAGGACTTATCGCCCCCATCTCGAATAAGAATGTGATGAACATAATTATGCCTACATCATAATTATGTTGCGTGGTCGCTCCTCCACCTGTGCTCGATCTATACAATGTTATCGTGACGTTATCGTAATCCGCTGCTTTGCCCGCTGCACAATGATTTTATTATCGCTTTGTGTACGTAATTGTTCGATTGCCGATGCAATTTGTGGGCATGCCTTTTTTATGCCCCTTTTGCGATCAAATGTGATTAATAGCCACTGAGTTGTAATGGGCGTTTTTTTTTTGCACGCCCAAATGTGAAAAAAGTGAAACATCCAAAGCAAAAATGTCCAATGGTAAAAATGTTTTTATACGCTCAAATAGGGTACCGATATTATGTCCGTATTTGTCCGGTTTTTTAACCTCCGACGCAAAAAAAAAAGTTTTTTACGTATCTGTGTGTCTGTGTCTGTATGTGGTATCGTAGATTCGTAGCTCCCAAATGGCTCGACCGATTTTGAATTAATTTTTTGTTTGAATGGTGGCTTATGGATCGTTTTAAGCTATGATTCAAGAAATTTTTTTCTTTCGTTTGAAGATTATTAGTTATTTTATCGGAGGTTTTCAAAAATATTTATATAACTTGATGATTTGTCTAGATTACTTTGATGTATTTTTTACTGAGATGGAATATCCCTGTATTTTATTTAAATTATATTAGATAGGCTTGCGCTTGGCCGCCATCTCGCCTGATGATAAGCGACGATGCGGTCTACGATGGAGCACGCTTGCCTAGAAGAAACCGATTCACTCTCGACTTGAAGACACCCAGATTGTAACTGAAGGGGAAAACCTAGTCAGGCAGCGAATTCCACAGACTATAGCAGTCCGCACAATAAATGTGGAATCAAAGCGCTTCTGACGAGTTTTCGGAATATGTATTCTTCTTCCTATTGCAGCTCCATGTCTTGGAATCATCATTACCACTGTAACTCCATCATGGGAGATGTTCTTAATCACTGTTCAGAAATTTCCTGACCTCTTGTTTTTCTTATTTGCAGTTACTGGCGCAAAGATCACAAAAAGAAGATGGAGTCAACGGCGTCACTGAGAAGTCATTCACAGTAAGTGTATATATAGGTGCCATACGATCTTAAGCGCATACGAGTAACACGAAATACGAAAAAGCTTGTTTTTAATGTATGTATTTTTTTTTATTTACTAAATTTATTTCGTCTATACTGCTTAACCGCTTAACGCAAAAACTGTAAGTACTGCTCACTTAGTAATTTGTCATACACACTATGAAATCAGCCGTGGTAGCCCATTTGGGAGACCGCTAGACTTGAAAGCGTGAGGTCGCGGTTTCAAACTCCGGGCCCGTACCAATGAGCTCTTTGGACGGATTTTCATACCACTGGCTTTTCGGTGAAGGAAAACATCGTGAGGAAACCTGCACACGTACGGAGAAGGAATTTAATGGCGTATGTGAATCCACCAATCCGCACTGGGCCAGCGTGGTGGATATGGCCCAATCACCCTTTCGGGGGTAGGCTAAAAGTCTAGCAGTGGACTGTTAAAAGGCTGATTATGACTATGAAACCTGTAGCACCACCAATGAGCTAATAATTTATAAGCAAAACGCGACACACAATCGAACCCTAGTTTTACGCTGTCAGCTACCTACAAAATAAAAAAACTGATGCGATATTATTAAGTTGCTTGTAATGTTTGCAATCTTTATGTACCTTAGATGTTAAACATGTATTTTCTCACCTAAGTGAATTACTGTTATTCTTAGAGAAAATAAAATCTTAAACCATACAAAAATGACGGCAATGTTGTCTGCAGGGTTAGTTGGAAGGCTGGTTGCGTTCACACCCACCACGCCACCATACCATGTCTCCCTTGTTTGAATGATTAGGGTGTTTAGACAAGACCTATTTTCTGTAAGCGTTAGCGCCTGCGGAAAGATGAAATTGTTTGAAATGACATTAGCTTGAGATAACATCTCTCAAGCTAATGTCATTGTGAATGTCATTTTCATATAATTTCATCTTTCCACAGGCGTTAATGCTAACAGAAAATGGGACTTGTCTAACCCCCCCCCCCCCCCCCCCATCATTCAAACAAACCTCTGGGGTGTTGGGCAAGACTAATTTTCTGTTAGCGTTAACGCTTGCGATAAAAGATGTAATTGTATGAAAATTACATTGACAATGACATTAGCTTGAGATATGTTATCTCAAGCTAATGTAATTTTCATACAATTTCATCTTACCGCAGGCGTTAACGCTAACAGAAAGTGGGTCTAGTCTAACCCCCCAGAGGTTCAAACTCATGTTGCGTTTTAAACCCACGCCCAGTTTATGGCCTCAAATCCAATCACCTCAAACTTGCCTCTCATCGCCTGATTTCCGTGTGTCCAGAAGTACCTGTTCCCGATGTACCCAGAACTGGCCAGCCAATTCTACAAGTACGTGCACCGGTCGGCGCGCGCGCGCAACTCTCACATCCCCCTGGCGGCCTTCCGCGTTCACTGCGAACGCATACTCAGCATACTGGACGATGCCATCATCATAGAGACATATGTCAAGTGAGCATTCCAAGACCGCACCACTAAGTATATAATAGTAGACAAATAAGTGACGGGCCACCTGATGGTAAGGAGTCACCGCCGCTTATGGATTCCTGTAATACTTTGGGCATTGGCGGTGCGTTGCCTACTTTTAGGACTCTATTCAATCTTCTTTTGAAGCAATTGAGGTCATATTTTGGAGGTAAACCCGAAGGTGGTAAGCCATTCCACAACTTAAAGGTGCGTGGCTGAAATAATCGATCAATTCAAACAGTGCGATACTGCCACGCATCTATAAATGTGGATGGCTTTTGGGGCAATGATAGACCGACATAACTATAAACATTTGCAAGTTGAAGCGATAACCGATGGGGGAGAAAAGGTAGTCAGGCGGCAATCGCCATTTTGCGAATTTGGCCGTGCGTGGCAGAATGAAAAAACAGATGACGTTCGACCTGCGCCCGGCCGCTTGCCGCCCGCTTGCTGCATGCGGACTTTTGCTACGCGACCGGCCGCAGGTCGCTGTTCGCTCCAGTTCTTAAGTGGAGACCACGAATCGAAAGACGCAGCGTAGGTAGGCCTCCTAATAGGTGGACGGACGACATCATGAGAGTTGCGGGCATCCAGTGAATGCAGGTGGCTGGCTTTTGTTCAGTGTGGAGGTCTAAGAGTTAGCCAAAGTTCAGCAGTGGACGTCTTCTGGCTGATGATGATTATCACTTATGATGCGGATATAATGTTGTATTATGTGCACAGTAGACAATACGTTGACTTGCCAGTTAGCGATGGGCCTTATTTTTATTCGAGATGGGGTATGGGGGGGGGGGGGTAAGTCCTGCACTGACGTTCTGCTTGGGGTGTATTTTGCATAGATTAGCGATGGGCCTTATGGAGTGACTAGCCAACGCTAAACTAAAACAATAACATGAACACTTTAAATGTGACAATAAACTGGTGTATATTTTCCAGGATGTTCAGTTCTGACGAGGACGAGAACACAGTGACCCCGGACTGCCTTCGCAAGCTGCTCTACACCAGCTACAAGCTCTCAATGGATCACTATCCTGAAGGGCCGCAGACTTGTCTCTTGGTGAGAACTATACACTGCCATGCCACCATATAATTGTTTTATCCATTGCTAGACGTAGGCCACTCCTACTCTACGCATATGCCTTCAGCTCTCTGCATCCAGCACTCTATACAGGTCGTCAATATCAGACTGCAAGCTGTCTTACACTATCTTATATTTACTGATTTATTAGTGATCAATTAAGCAATGGTCAATGTTACTTAAGCGATAAAAATACGTGTTCAATGTTAAAACATACACCAGGAACAGTACAGATCCAAGTACACCTCCCTGGAGCACACCAACCATATTACTGCAATTTCGATATATTATTCGTCTACATTTTTCAGGTAACTTATTTACAGTTTGTTTGTTAATATTTTAAGTTTTCATTTAGTTGTCTTCTCTAGTTACTTTATATTTTTCATAACTGAATCAATTTTGAAACAGTTTCAAACGCTCTTGCGAAGTTAGCAAAGTTTGAAAGAACGAGAATATAAATTCGTCGTATTCACCAGTGTATTTGGTAAAAGTTTCCTCTTCAATAACCGCTCCCTTTTTCTCCAGATCAACAAGACCTTATCGGCGGTCGTCAATGGATGCTTCAACAAGAAGGATACTCACAGCGTGGGCTTCGTGGTGCGCTGGCTGGAGGAGCACTGTCACCGACTCATATTCCCTGTGCATAGGTCAGTTATATATGATTCGAATTTTTTGCTTTGGTATTAAATTGTTTTTAATAGACATACATTGTTCAACTAAGACTGTGCATTATTAGAATGCCTTATTCTACCTGATATTATCATCCCTCCCAATGTGACAGCTATAACTCGATTTTATAAGAGGGCTCCTTAGTGCTGTCAAACCTAAATTCGCCTGCTACCCTCTCATTCTGGGCAACTGAGCTACTGGGCAAACGTGCTCCATCATCGACCGCATCATCGCTTTCCATCAGGCGAGATCGCGGTCAAACGTTAGCCTAGGCCGATGTAAAAAAATAAATAAAAAAAATCTACCGCTAATATATCACTTACAATAGAGTGAGAAGGTACAAGGGCAAAATTAAAAAAAACTAGGGGGCGTTTCAAATAAAAGAGTCTTAACTACAGTGGCCGGCAAACAACTTGAGCCAAAGTCGACGTAGTGGGGGTAAGTTCGCGCATCGGCCAATCGCGTGGACGCGTGCCGTCGGAATGCCCCCGCGCACCTCTCTTTCCACCAACGATACCTTAATTATTGGGCACTCAAGGTCATGGCTCAAGTTGTGTGCCGGTTACTGTACTAAACTATCTTCCCTGTCATCAGGTACTGCGTACATATGCTAGCGACGCGTCACCGTGACTTGGCGCTCGCAGCTAGCGCTGAAGCCGACGGCGCCGGGGCAGGCCTGGAGCTCGGCACACCAGTGCTAGAGCGGTCGCCGGGCGCGGGCTCGGCATTGCTGCCCGTCTCGGCGGCGTGGCTGCTGGCTGGCACTGCTCCAGCGCTGTACTCCCGGCCGGTGGCGCCGCCGGCGGCTGCACTGCCGTCGCAGGCGTGGCTGGCGCGGCTGCTGTGCGCCGTGCCTAGCCACTGGACGCCGCTGTACGCGAGCCGCGACCACGGGCTCGGCGCCAACCGGTTCCTGCACCACACGCTGGCGTACAGGTCAGATATATTAATAAAAAAATCATCATCATCATCATCAGCCCGAAGACGTTCACTGCTGAACATGTGAAATAAGGCCCAACGCTAACTGGCAAGTCTACGTATTGTCTACAAGTTGTATTGTTGTAACTTGTATTTTCTATGAGTGCACATAATACTTTTTTTTTAATTTATTAAAAGGGCTTTGTCACTTAGCGACCACATCGCCCAGTTATTCAACACAACTTAATTCTTATAAACAAACTAAATAATAACAGATACAAAACAAATTATTGTTCAAGACCTAAAAATTGATTATTGTTGATATATTCCAGGGGTCCAACGTTAGTGCTGCTCCAGGCTGAGGAGCTGGTGATAGTGATCTGCTGTCCCAACGAGTGGCGGGAGACGCACCAGTACTGGGGCGGCCCCGAGAGCGCCCTTATACAGCTGCAGCCCACGTGAGTCTACTACTATCTCTCTCTGTCAAATTTTTCGTACCTAAAAGTGTAGACATATTTTCATGGCCATGATGACTAATATTTTTTTATTACATTATAAAAAAGCTGATCATAAATAGAGCAACTCAACGAAAACAAAATTAAAATTAGTTCAAAATCAAATAAGATATAAGCATTTTAATTTCATGCCTCAGGTGCGTGAATTTTCAGTGGAAATATACTGAAAATTAGTCTAAAAATCATGGTTCGTTCATTTAAAACGGAGATAAATTAAAGTCTAATGCCCGTTTTCACTAACCCTAGGAGTCGCCTAAATCGGATGCCTAAATATTTAGGGAGTTGCCTGGAGCAAAAAAACGTTTCACCAAACTTTAGGTGATAACTAGTGGCGTTGGGCGTCACCTAAAGTTACGAACCGATTCAAGGGTTCCTAATTGCTTACTCAAATCAAAAACAAAAAAAATGTAGATAACTGACAAAAATTAAGGCAACTCTTAGCTTAGGAGTCACCTATTAAAAATGGAATAGTGAACAGAAGATTACGGTTATGACTGCTTAGATTAAGAGTTCCTAAAGGCACTTCGCTGGCTCACTATTACAAAGTTCCATGTTATATTCTTACACGTTCTGTAATTTTAATTAAAAAAAAAATCTTTCATAAATATTGACTTAGCAGGGTTTATGCTTGGGAGATATATTTTCACTCAAGCATAAACCCTGCTAAGTCATTATTTATGAAGGTAAAAATTTTTGAATTGAAATTACAGAACGTGTAAGAAAATAACATAGAACCTTTTAATAGTAAGCCAGCGACTTGCAGACGGTGCATAATATAAGTAACAAGTGGAAGTAGCAAGTGCCTACTACGCATCGTCTGCAACGGTGTGCATAGTGAACGTAGCAGTGATACCTGGCGCCAAGTGGTACTTCGCGCTGGTACTTGACGCCAAGTAAAGCTTCGTTTTCCCGCCCAGCTGGCGCGACGCCCACTGCGCATCGTTCGTCTCGTTCGCTGTTCGTACTTACACGCGAATTATGGCGTCGTCACCGCGCGAGTGGCTATTTGTACTTGCCACTTCTTGTTACTTGTACTACGCATCGTCTGCAAGCGCCTTTAGTTAGGCGTCGCCTTGTTCATTAGAAACAGTTTATAATAGTAGTGTTTTCCCCACAGTTTCTCGCTCGTGGAACAAGCCCCAAAGATGCTGTACCTAAACACCACAATCCGCGGCTACCCCAAGGCCCTGCGCGCCGGTTCCGACCCTCGCAAGCCTCTACTGGACGTCCCGCAAGACTTCGACTCGTTGAACTTCAAGGGAGTGCCCTACCCGCTCAGAGCTATCGAGGTGAGACTCGCACTAGCCACGGCCCGCGACTTCACCCGCGATGTTACACTTACCAAGGAACCAAGGAAGACCAAGGAAGGAATAAAGGAAGATAGACTAAGAACTTGGTCCGAGCATTTATTTTCCTTGACAGCTGCAACTAGATAGCCCGTTGGTCCAGTTGGTAGTGAACCTGCCTTCTGAGCTTAGGGGCGTGGGTTCGATTCCCACCTAGGACAAACATTTGTGTGATGAACATTTGTGTTTGTTCTATATCTGGGTGTTAATATCTATTTAAGTATGTATTTAAACCTATATATGTATGTATATCAGTCTCTGGCAGCCATATCACAAGCTTTGCTTACTTTGGGGTCAGATGACCGTGTGTGCAAAAATGTCCCGAACATTTATTTATTTATTTAATTACATTGTTGAACGCAAACCGTAAGACTGTAGCAGGTACCCGAATTACCTTCTGAGCTTGGGGGCGTGAGTTCGATTCCCACCTAGGACAAACATTTGTGTTTGTTCTATATCTGGGTGTTAATATCTATTTAAGTATGTATTTAATAACTATATAATGTATATATAGCAGTCTCTGGCAGCCATATCACAAGCTTTGTTTAGTTTGGGGTCAGATGACCGTGTGTGCAAAAATGTCCCGATTTACAAAATAAATCGTAGAAATTAAAAGAACATGTTTTTAAGGAAAAATTGTCCATACTGTCCTGAATTGTTTTTTAAGGGAAGTGGCCTACAGTATAATACATCTTTATTACACACTGAAAATACAAATGAAACTTAACTAAACGACGGTCACGAAAGGGTTTATGTGAATAAAAAAATTCGTCTTAATTTGTTCTTGTTCTTGTCTTTTCGTCATTGCACTCGTTTCTTATTTGTTTCGATAGATGGCTAATTATTTATACATCATGCACTCAGGACCATTTCTGAGTATTTCTAGTTTTGGTTCAGGAGCCACCACCTGCTGTTGTCTGTGAGCCGTAGTAGATAGATAGATAGAAACTCTTTATTGTGTACACCAGAAATAACAATTACCATAAGGTCCATAATAAAAGTAGTTAAGTTTATTTAATATTTTTGTATCTAAATTAGTTTGTAATACTTTACCAATTACTGCATTAAAAAGAAACATGTTGTGTATACATATTTAGGAATATGGTTTAGTTTAAAATTTTGTAGTCTACTCTAAGTTTAGATTGTTTTGACCATATTTTGTTTTGTGTGCCAATAAACTAAATAAATAAATAAATTACAAACAGATAGAAAACGCTAACGAGCTAGTGCCACAAGTGGCGGCCTTATCGCTAAAAGCGATCTCTTCCAGGCAACCATTGGATGGAAATAATTTACATAACATGTTTTTTTTCACATTCTTCTTCTTTCGAGTCGATGTTCCGCAAAATACAATTCTATTGTCAAATCAAGTTTCTAGATCAGAACTTTGCCACCCCAATGGCACTCTCCGTGGCTTCATTCAGGTCGTCTTGTGTGCAAGTGTTTTTTCACATTGAATTTTATGAAGTGAAAACTTCATAAAATGTGTAAAATGTTCGTGTATGAAAACTTCTTTATGCACGTTGGGTACTTTTTGGGATGAGGAAAAGCACTAAACTCGCGTGAGCGTTGCGCACAGATCAAATATATAATTATGTATCCGTAATTTTAGAATACAGCCATCTCTTGTGGAATAAGTGAATTAATACTAATAATAATAGTAGTCAGTATGTATATATAATAATGTGTGTAATGTTGTACGTGCAGGTGTGGGGCTGCGGAGACGCGACGTCCCGCGAGGCGCAGCTGGAAGTCAAGAAGTGGCAGGTCAAGGAGGCCGAGCGACAACGCACCGTCAGTACTCCTTCCTTATTATTACCACATAAATCACATTCAATTTGGATCTATAGTTAAACAAAATTGCGTAGGTATTTATTGTAGTAGTGGTTTTATTTTCTCTGCACCAGCGCGAGACGGAGTCTGTACCAGCGCGAGACTGGGTCTGTACCAGCGCGAGACTGAGTGTATACTAACGCGAGACTGAGTCTGCACCATCACGAGACTGAGTCAGTACCAGCGCGAGACTGAGTTCGTACCAGCACAAGACTGAGTCTGTACCAGCGCGAGACTGAGATTCTACCAGCGGAGTATCAGTTCTGTCTATCAGTAGTTATTTAACGAGCTCCAATAATTTTCCCAACCACTTATTTGGGAGTGTGGGTTAACCCCCAGTTTGTTTATTTAATGCAAACATTAAATTTATGTGATGAACATTTGTGTTTGTTCTATATCTGGGTGTTAAGTATGTATTTAAAAAAATATATATCAGTCTCTGGCAGCCATATCACAAGCTTTGCTTATTTTGGGGTCAGATGACCGTGTGTGTAATAATGTCCAGAATATTTATATACTAATTTTAAAGCCCATTTTTAAATAATAATTATTTATGTATTGTGCTAATAAAGTTATGTTTAATATCCAGGTGAAGCTGTCGGCAGCAGATTGGATCGAGCACCCGGACCGCTACCTGCTGGAGCTGGCTGGGCGGCCGCAATACAACAACTCTGCTAGCTAGCCGGACCAGCGCCGGCGCGGAGCTGAGTCTGCACCAGCGCGAGACTGAGTCTGTACCAGTGCGAGACTGAGTGTGTACCAGCGCGAGACTGAGTCTGTAGCAGTGCGAGATTGAGTTTACCAGCGCGAGACTAAGTGTGTACCAGCGCGAGACGGAGTGTGTACTAGCGTGAGACTAAGTCTGTACCAGCACGAGACTGAGTCCGTACCAGCGCGAAACTAAGTGTGTACCAGCGCGAGACGGAGTGTCTACTAGCGTGAGACTAAGTCTGTACCAGCGCGAGACTGAGTCTGTACCAGCGCGAAACTAAGTGTGTACCAGCGCGAGACGGAGTGTGTACTAGCGTGAGACTAAGTCTGTACCAGCGCAAGACTGAGTCCGTACCAGCGCGAGACTGAGTCCGTACCAGCGCGAGACTGAGTTTCTACCAGCGGAGTCTATCAGTGGCATACTCAGTTGGTTCTGACTGTCTTGAGTTGGGACTGGCGCGGTACTGCTCCCTGTGGGACTGACAGAAGATTGTCACAGGGCCGGCACGGGAAGGCTAGAGGAGGACTGAGTCAAGACTGGTGCAGGACTGAGTTAGGTCTAGTGTGGAACTCACAAGTGGCTGACTGAATAGTTGAGTGAATTATTTACAGAAGATATTAGATTTGGCTATTTTATTATAATATATAGTTCGCATTAGAATATAATCGGTTTACAGTTCATCTCTGGATGTATTTCTTTTCCGAAGGATGGATGTATCTGGATGTATTTTTTTTACATAAATCAAGTATAGATTTGTAAAAATTCTGCTTACGTAATACTTGAAAGGTTCTTATTACTCTGTATATCGAGAGAGTAAAAGTCCACTTGTAATGCGAAATATTTCAAAACAAATATAATAGTTATTTTTTTAATAAATAATAAGCTTGCGTTGGACCGCCAACTCGCCTGATGTTAAGCGATGATGCGGTCTACGTTGGAGCACGCTTGCCTAGAAGAAGCCGATTCACTCGTGATTTGAAGACACCCAGTTTTGATCTATTGTCCTTCAGGAATATGCAAGTTCTTTATTTCTTGCTTATGTTCATTTACTATACTTGATTTAAATTTGTTTTTAATTTTGTCAGCCGCAATCTATCAAAAGCCGAATGAAAATCGCAAATAGTGATAATTTCCTAGGTTTTTGAACATACATTTTTGATAAGAAATGTGATAAGATATGATAAGAAAAGAAAATTAATAGAATAAGTATGGTAGAATAGGTGTGGTGAGTGAATAGGTATCTTCTAAGTCTGCGTGCTTCATCTTCGACCACGTGGTCGCTTACCAACAGGCGAGTTGGTGGTCAAACGCAGACTTATTAGCGATAAAAAAAAATACATCGGCTTTTTGCAATGTTATTGCAGCTGGCAGAGTTCAAAAAATTTAGACCGAGTATAACTGTTATTGATACTTACTAACGCTTCTCTATATACAGGGTGTAAGGGGAACACTCTCGAAGGCAAAAGAAGGTAATTGTACTCATCATTATGAACCACTTTTAACCATGAAATCGCAAAAAAAAAACAGCTGTTTCATACATTTTGTCAGTGTCAATGACCGTTTTCTATAGAACAGCTGATATTTTTTTTGCTATTTCAGGGCTGGTCCCATAGTAAAAGTGGTTCATAATGATGAGTACAGTTAACTTCTTTTGGCTTCGAGAGTGTTCCCCTTACAGCCTGTATACCATTATTGTTAAGTGCTTCGTGAAAATGTGTAATTTATGAAATATGTATATAATACCATAGAGTGCCTTTATGTACCAAACTAGACCATAGAGTCAATATTAATTAGAGGAAACCACTTTCCTATCATCATCATTTCAGCCATAGGATGTCCACTGCTGGACATAGGCCTTCTCCATCGATCTCCAAAAGGGCCGATTGGAAGCGGCCTGCATCCAGCGTTTCCCTGCGGTCTCTATTAGGTCGTCTGTCCATCTTGTGGGTGGACGTCCTACGCTGCGCTCACCGGTCCGTGGTCTCCATTCGAGAACCTTTCGGCCCCCATCGGCCATCTGTTCTGCGTCATGTCATGCCACTGCCACTTCTGCTAAAAGTTGGTCTCTATTCCCTAGGAAATAGAGACCAAATTTTTTGAGGTTACCTCATTCGCCGCGCTACGTGCGTGTTTTATGTTAGTGAATTAGGGCCATGTTTATTTAACCCTGTATAAAGAAAATTTTAATGTAATCTAGAAATAAATAAAAATAGGATTTAGTAGTTCTTATTTATCAAATGTAGCTTTTTCATGTTACTAACTTGTAAAGTAGTTTGCTCAAAGAGATGATTCCAGGACCTAAAGTATCTAAAAGTAAAGGTTTGTACATTATAACGAACCGCACTGAAATTACCAGACTATAAAACTATAGGCCACTAGGAAAGTAAACTGTAACAGCAGCGCTATAAAGTCGTGAATTCACTGTCATGACACGCTACGGTGTTGGATGGTCTATAGCAAAGATAATATAACCACTTGATCGCGCATGTAGACAAAATTCCCTTTTGCAAAATGATGCCACGTCGGTCGCAGCTTGTGATTGGAGACTCGACGCGACTCTACGCTTGTGATTGGAGAATCAAAAGTCATTCATTCAATTCGCGTCTATACTCCGTTCACAAATCTTAGATATTTTATGTAAACAAAGAAACGTCACGAAAAGTCACTGTCAAAGTGACATGCCAGTTGCTAAAAACATTTTTCACTTATGAAAAATATTTTACTCTCTATTTTCCTCGGCTTTGTTTTCGCGCGGTACAATGGAGGATATTCTGATAGATCAAAAAAAATATAAAAAAACAATATTAAAAGGTTGATTATAGAGGCGTTGACTATTATGATAGAGGGCAAATCAAACGTTGGCCAGAAATGTTTAGATTACCGTCCTACCAGTATAATAAAATATTTTCTATCAAAAATTGTTTTTTTTTTTTTTATCATAACATTGTATAGAACAGATATTACGTTAAAATAAATAGTTCAAAGTCGTAATATGAACAATTATAAAAAAAAATATAATTGTTCATATTACGACTAGAAAAACATAATAAAATATTTTTTTGGTCAAATATTGTAAACTACCATTATAAAATATATTTTTTGCACTGGTAACCCCTTTGTTTACATAAAATATCTAAGATTAGTGAACGGAGTATAGTGAACAGTCCAATCCAAAATTTAAAAACCGCTTTTTATAAGAGTTTTTCAGAAAGAAGACTCGTAGTAGTAATTTTTAAACTTTCGTGATTTGAACACATGTTTTAAATGTAAATTGAATGTGTGACAACACATTGTTGTGTAACAGTGTGTGTGTGTGTGTTAGTGTGAGTGTGTGTGTGTTGTGTTTAAGGCTCATAGTCTTTTCTCATATGATAAATTTAATCTCAGTAGTATGTAGTACTACTAAACTTCGTTCCTAGTTGTATAAGCCATAATAATGTTGAGTCATAACGCGTATTGTAGGTATTTATGTATTCACGCCGCAGATTGGTACGGATTACACCACAAGTGGTATCATATAAATACTAATTACTGTAAC
The DNA here is from genome assembly GCA_932305915.1 of Agriopis marginaria. Classification (NCBI taxonomy): domain Eukaryota; kingdom Metazoa; phylum Arthropoda; class Insecta; order Lepidoptera; family Geometridae; genus Agriopis; species Agriopis marginaria. The sequence goes on from OW029935.1 coordinate 2,569,190, forward strand.
CTCGTGAGAGATACTTTCACAGATATATAACGAGTGCCACTGCGTAAACAGGGGGGTTAGACAAGAACCACTTTCTGTTAGCGTTAACGCCTGCGGAAAGATGAAATTGTATGAAAAAACATTAGCTTGACATAACATCTTTCAAGCTAATGTCACTGTCAATGTCATTTTCATACAATTTCATCTTTCCGCAGGCGTTAACGCTAACAGAAAGTGGCTCTTGTCTAACCCCTAGAGATGTCTGTGCCAAAAAAAAAACATTGAATTTTGCCTTTTTCTTGTAACTTTCAGAGATTTAAAAAAATTGCGAGGTTTCTGAGATTTCGTTTAAAGTTTTTGGTGGGTATAGAGAGCAGATGCGCTGTCCCTCTTTCGCAAAACGTGTGTATAGCATTTGTATGGCGCGCTTGCAGTTTGACGTCATCACGTGCTATAGTGCGCTCTCTGTCTAGCATGAAGTTAAAATACTTATTTATTTTTGAACAATTTTTTTTGTATTTCTTGATGGGCTCTATTTATGATCAGCTTTATTATGAGGTAATTTTTTTTTGTTTTCTTGCCTATTCCATATTATTTCAATAAAATTCAAAATTTGTATGAAATTCGATACGTATTTTACGTAGCGAATATTCGTACTACAGCAGTTTGCATTCAATTACTAGTTATCTACAGCCGCTGAGAGAATGCGTCTGACAGCTGCAATACTGTTTGTTTGATTTTAATTTCATGCTAGACAGAGAGAGCACTATAGCACGTGATGACGTCAAGCCGTGCGTGCGCCATACAAATGCATTACTATCACACGTTCTGCGAGAAAGGGACAAAACATCCACTATCCCCACCAAAAACTTTAAGCGCTCATATCTCAGAGATTTATCAGCCAATTTAATTTATTTTTTCAGTATGTGTAATGTATTTAGTTATATTCATCGCTAAGCCTGTTATTTGTAACTAGTAGGCCGCCCCTGCTTCGCACGGGCGAAGGCGGGATTTATAGCCTATGTCAACCGGGGATAGTGCAGCATCCCAACAGTGAAAGAATTTTTCAAATCGGTTCAGTAGTTTCGGAGCCTATTCAATGCAAACAAACAAACAAACAATCAAATCTTTCCTCTTTATAATATTAGTATAGATAAATGAAATATTCGCACATGTATATTAGATACGTACGTATTTTACGTAGCGTTTATACTTCGCCCACTGCACCGGCGCGTTTTGGTGGAGTATTATGACGCTTGCAGACGATGCGCAGTACAAGCTGCAAGTAGCTACTACGCAACGTCATTTGACTTTCAGCATTAATGCCGAGACGGACCCATTCGACACTGATTGTATCCTTTAGATATAAGTTTTTGTAAAGGTGTCGAATAAAATTTATTTTATTTTTTTCTTTATTTCAACGTCTGCATCGTTTTGCTTAGTGGAAGTGCTACTAACCACTACTTCAACTTGTACTTGTTATTTGTACTACGCATCGTCTGCAAGCGCCTTTAGTAAGCTGCAGTTAGACAGTGGGTGCAATATCCTTTGTTTATTTCATAGTAGTTTTAATATTTTAATGGTGGCAAGTGTGATGAGTCAGCGGAGCGTGTATTAATTATTACTAGCTAAGTTAACCATTATCAATTAAGTATTAAGTGAATTAAGTCGGATGAGGTGCTATATTGAACGCTTTAGTACTTATGTCGATTTGTGAAGGTTTTTTATAACATACTAGACTCAGACTCGGCAGAATTATCTTAGGTTTTTGCGATTATTATACAGGGTGTAAGGGGAACACTCTCGAAGCCAAAAGAAGGTAATTGTACTCATCATTATGAACAACTTTTACTATGGGACCAGACCTGAAATTGCGAAAAAAATATCAGCTGTTCCATACATTTTGTCGAGTGTCAATGACCGTTTTCTATAGAACAGCTGATATTTTTTTCGCGATTTCAGGGCGGCGGCCTTATTATAGAAGTTTGATCGTGATCGAGATTGCATGCCGTCCCGTTCGCATATATTTACTCGCACCACGTGCGTAAGTGAGATGGCACGCGATCACGATCACGATCCGAATCATCCATAATAAGGCATCTGGTCCCATAGTAAAAGTTGTTCATAATGATGAGTACAATTACCTTCTTTTTGCTTCGAGAGTGTTCCCCTTACACCCCGTATACATTAAATTAAACACTAATAAAAGTTACAATTACTAAAAAACTTAACAAAGTAAAAACTGTTTCGGCCCTCGTCTAATAAACTGCAATAAAAAAAAGAACAGAACAGTGGAATTCTTAGAGATGTATCAACTCATCATCATCATCAACCAAAAGACGTCCACTGCTGAACATAGCCCCCCCTTTAACCACCACACTGAACGACAGCTTGCCTTTTGCATCCACTGGATGCCCGCGACTCTCACTATGTCGTCGGTCCATCTAGTGGGAGGCCTACCTACGCTGCGTCTTCCGGTTCGTGGTCTCCACTCAAGAACCTTTCTTCCCCATCGGTTATCGGTTCTTCGAGCGATGTGGCCTGCCCATTGCCACTTCAACTTGCAAATTTGAATAGCTATGTCGGTGACTCTGGTTCTTTGGCGAATATCTACGTTTCGGATTCTATCGCGCAATGAAACTCCGAGCATAGCTCTCTCCATTGCCCGCTGTGTGACTCTGAGTTTTTGTATTATCTAAAACCTTTCAATTCGATATAGTTATAAACAAACCTGATACCTACTGATGTATATTATGTATGTATCACATAAAATACAATAAAGTATTTTGAAGTTTAAATTTTTTTTATTTATTATTTTTGTTTTAATGCGTTGATTTACAACTAAGTACTACCATAGATAAACATAATTATATACTAGTAGTACTACCTACATGGAAGTTGGGTCTAGTACTAAATTGACTTGTAAAAACGTGTATGCCTACCTATGACACCCCATAGAACTAGAAAATTGAAAATTGACCCTTAGGGCCGATATAGACCACTGGAAATTACATATTTAGGTGACCATCCTATATTCTGTGTGCTCGCCGTTCGCTGATCATAAATAGAGCCTATCAACGTAAACAAAGTTAAAATTAATTCAAAAATAAATAAGTTATAAGTATTTTAATTTCATGCTAGACAGAGAGCGCACTTTACTGAGCTATGACGTCAAGCCTATGTCAATGCTATAGGTACTAACACACGCGAGAAAGGGACAGAGTATCTCTTCTCAATCCCCACCTAAAACTTTAAAGGCTCATATCTCAGATTTATCTGCCAATAAAATATATATTTTCAGTATGTGTAATGTATTTAATTATATTCATCGCTAATTAAAGCCAGTTATTAGTAACTAGTAGGCCGCCCCTGCTTCGCACGGGCGAAGCCGGGATATGTAGCTTAGTCAACCGGGGATAGTGCAGCATTCCAACAGTGAAATAATTTTTCAAATCGGTTCAGTAGTTTCGGAGCCTATGCAATGCAAACAAACAAACAATCAAATCTTTCCTCTTTATAATATTAGTATAGATAAATTAAACAAGACACATGCCTATTCTGTGTGATGCCATGTTACACAAGCCGTTGCAGGTTGTACCTATAAGTTTTGTTTCGCTAATTTTCAGTGATTTTCAGCGATATCTTTGGCTTTAGGCATTAAAATTAAAACAAAATATAGGATAACAAAAGATATTTAATATTCATAAGGATCCATATACTGCTGGCAGATACCCATGTACGCAATCGTCGCTCTTCTCGCCTTGTTTTTTTTCCTTTTGTTCATGCAAAGCATCTTGCATACGTTCGTATACGACTTTCCGTCTGAACCGCAAACTGGTATGTAAACTCTGGGGCAATAGGTGCAATTTACCGGCGCCTCTATTGGCGGCAAGCTGTCAATAATATCTTTCATGTAAAAATTCTGAAATATATGCGGTTGTACAGGTGGGACGGACGTCAAGTATGGCAAGGTGGTAGTGCGTATTGTTCTTTGAGTTGTTGACTGGGTAGTTAGGGATGGCACAATAAATAATGTACCATTTGGAATCGCTTTATACATCCCTTTAGGGTCCTTATAAAATGTACCATTACTGTCCATTGAATACGTACCATTCCATTTTATAAATTTGCTATAGGCGTCTTTAAAATAAGTGCCATTTTCGGGTTCTTTGTAGTAGGTCTTACCTTTTTTTATGTACCATATCAACTCTTTAGCGGGTATCTCTTCCAAGCTCTCGTCGTAGTCATTTTGATGTAATACCGGAGCGGGGACATGTTGGTTGTTTACATGTGCAATTAGACATAGCACGACGAAAACTGAAAGAAAACGGAAATTTCTCAATCATCATCGAAATCTGCTTATTCTATTCAGCAGTGCAAGTACCGTTCTTTATCGATCATCAAATTTGACAGTTGAGATTGTCAAATTCGATAAAATGCCATTTGGCCAGTACTGTCTATGATCGATTCTATCGAATTTGACGTACGATAAAGAACGGTACCTACTTGCACTGCTGGGTTGCATAAAACGGGATAGAGTTACGGTGCGGGACGGGTTGCGGTGCCGTCTAACTTGGTCACCACTATATGATTGGTATTCCGAAAACCCGAACGAAGCGCTTTGATTCCACTTTTATTGTGCGAACTGCTAGTCTGTGGAATGCGCTGCCTGAATGCGTTCCCCGATAGTTACAATCTGGGTGTCTTCATATCACGAGTGAACCGGTTTCTTCTAGGCAAGCGTGCTCCACCGTAGACCGCATCATCGCTTTACATCAGGCAAGTTGGCGGTCAAACGCAAGCCAATTATTTGTAAAAAAATAATTTGCCGAGCTACGCTCTAGTGTTCCGCTATTGTCTCTCCTCTTAGTCTATCTTCCTTGAATGTACCTACTAAGTTATATTCCAAAAACTAACTCGTTTTTTAATAGCATGTAGTCTGCACCTATAATTGTGGTGGCCTTTAATTTATTTCTTGTGCCTTGTCTCCGTCATGTGAGCAAGGACGTACATCATGTTGGTGTTTTATTTATATTACACGGGAATTACGTCGTCATAATGGTATTCATTAATAAAATAAAATATAACTGTTATTTCCTATTTTTTTATTTTTTTTTACATATTTCCTATATTAAAAAAATCATTTTTTTTTCTGGAACATGTTTTTTTAACACCTTTAACTGTTATAGAGTTTATTTTAAATTTTAAAACTACTTTATTGTTCTGGTTCAGTAGAACATAAATCCATAAAAATATTGGTAACATTGACTGCAACAACTTGAAGACGCCCCGAATTGAGAAGCCCCTCTTTATTGAAGTCGGTTAAAGAGGTCTGTACTTCCATAACTAATTATTAGAGAGACTTAACTGTGATATTGACAGGTATATGGCAACTGTTTTGGAGTGCACTTCATTATGTCAAAGCTCATTGAAAGTAAAAGGCCCGTTTTTTACACCTTTTTTTTTATACTCTTTCAACGGGAGAGAAAGAATAAGAATAACATATTTCCCTCTCTTTCTCTCCCGTTGGTCAGGTGGCGGTTGAGGTCAACCAAATTCACACGTCAGGGGCCTTACGGACAACTGCTATTGTGGCACCTAATCCGCTCAGTTGGAAAATCACGCGAACGTGAACCTTATCGCGCCCTGATACGGTTTGCGGTCGCGTGATTTTCCAACTGAGCGGATTAGGTGCAGCAGTAGCAGTTGTCTGTAAGGCCGTGTTAGGGCTTTTAGCCACATACCTCGCATTTTTTCTTTCGCACAATTAATTCTATAGTATGATCACGGGAAAATTGTGTGAAAGTTAGGCGCATAATTAACCCCCTATAACAGTTAATTTATTGGCCTCTGCCCTAAAAAAATACTTACTAAAAGATATACGCAATATTTCTTTTAAAAACATTTTAATTTACCCGTAAAATCTACAAATATACCTCAAACTAACTAAATATTTAGACAACTGCGTAAAATACGTAAGAAACATGTTTAATTAGCTACACACTTAAAATACTTAGGATTAATGTGTAATTAGTCAAGCTAAAGTAATTTTGAAATTACCTTCACCTTTTATTACTAGTATTTTTGTGTACCTAGTAGGTACCTACCTCAGTGAGGTGATAGAGACGTTATAGACGAACAATACGGCTATAAAACTGACTAAACGCAGCCATATACCATAACATAGCATAGCTTACCTACGCATGTATATCCTTAGACCAAAATAAAACGAATGGACGGGACATAACCATTGAACTTGCTCAGTAAAAACGAGTCAAACCGTGGGACATAATAATTCAACATCTAATTATAGGCATGTACAGTACATTTGTTACAAAAAAAAATATTGTTGTGTTATTACACTTCGGGAAAGCACACGAAGACATAATTTTGTCAGATGTTTCGTTATCATGTAACAAAAGTCATGTGTCGCACTTCCTACGGCTAGATACCGACTGAAACGAAGTGAGCGCGCGTGCTCATTTTGTAATCTTCAAAAATGCGCTTCTTCTGGGCTCGTCCATTCATTTTATTTTAGTCGAAGTGTATATGTGCATTTTGCGAAATAAGGGGGAAAAAAATGAGACTTTTTAGGCTATATCTGTTGTTAGAAAGAGACACAAATACAATTTGTTGTGGACACTCTGAGTGCGTGACAGAGAGACCGCTGAACGAAGTCGGGCAGCCAGCCTTGCATTCGTCTAGTCAATATTGTGGCGGGCACAACCTATCTATGGAAGATTGCCGCCGAAAAAAAAGAGTTTTGCCGCTCCCTACATTTTGCCGCCGTAGGCCTGGCGCTACTCGGCATAATAATGTAGGAAAATCTGCCCCTGGTCGCTAGGCATGGGCACAGGAAAACATGTCGGTGGCCTTCCCTAGAAGCCTCGGAAAATCCAGAACCTCGAACCGTTAGGACCTAAAAATCCTCGTAGTTCGATTGATTTTTAGGGTTTCGTACCTCAAAAGGAAAAAAACGGAACCCTTATAGGATCACTTCGTTGTCCGTCTGTCTGTCCGTCCGTCAAGACCCTTTTTCTCAAGAACGCGTAAAGGTATCAAGTTGAAATTTATACTAAATACTTGGGTTTACGGTTTCTTTCGGCTGTAAAAAAATAAAAGTTGTAAGTCAACGCAATCAAAAGATATGAACGTTTATGTCGCATATTTTGCGATTTCAGGGAAATCAAAACCTATAGGGTACTTTCCGTTGACCTAGAATCATGAAATTTTGTAAAAGGCAAGGTCTCATAGCACATATATAGTAATAAATCTGAAAGTTACAAATATTAAGTTATATCATTAAAAATTATTATTTTGCTATTACAAACTTACATTTTGTAGTTGGAATGTATAGAAGAACCTTATAGTCAACTACAAAGTTAAGTTTGTCTTTCAATATGTCAACTTTAGGTTTTTTTTGGACTCGCGCTCTGAGGGTTCTGTCCAACGGAACCCTCAGAGCACGAGTCCTACTCGTACTTGTCCGGTTTTTAATGATCAAACCACAAGGAACTAATCCTCGTAGATCGATCGATCGAACTGTAAGGATCTAAAAATCTTCGTGGTTCGCTTGATCGAACCTCGCGGCCGGAAGGAGGAAATCAATGTGACCCAACCGGGGTTGGGGTTACGTGAAACCATCTGGGGGGCTACGACAACCTCAAAAATCTATCACTATCTTTTCTATCTCTACATAGTATAAATTGAAGTCGCTTTCCGCGTCTGTCTGTCTGTATGGCCGCTAACTCCTCCTAAACCACGCAACGGATTTTGATGCGGTTTTGGTTTGAAAGGTTTATATATATAACTAGCGAGCCGCCCCGGCTTCGCACGTAAATTAAACCCGTGCGAAGCCGGGCGGGCGGGTCGCTAGTATTCTTTTAATAATCTTACATTGATATTTGTCTTGTTCTTTCGGCTAACGAGAGAGCAAGACAACATTTAATGTAAGATCATGATAAGAATGTTTTTGAGGTTGTGGTACCTGGGGCCTTACGGACAACTGCTATTGCGGCACCAAACTAACGTCAAATCCGCTCAGTTGGAAAATCACGCGATCGCGCCCAGATACGGTTTGCGGTCGCGTAATTATTCAACTGAGCGGATTTAACGTTAGTTTGGTGCTGTAATAGCAGTTGTCCGTAAGGGCCCCGAAGTGTGGGACTCTTCTGAATAATCTAGAGATGGATGGAATCTACAGACAGATTTCCTACCCTGTATGTACCAATCCATCCTGGTCTTAGATCCGACAAAGAAGGGAGATATGCATAGCTGGGCATCAACTCGTTAATCCGTTAATCGTTAATTAACGAAGTTAACATTTTGATTAAAGGATTAACTTTTAAGTTAACTTTTAAAAATGTTAACGGACACGTTAACTTCCGTTAATATGCAGAAGTCCGTTAATCGTTAATCCAATGCCTAAGAGTTACCGCATGGCACCGACAAGTGCCGGGCGGCGCGTGGCAGCGAGTGAAACAAAAACAAAACTAGATATATTTTGCCGGCGCGTGCGAGTGAGAAAGAAAACTGCGAAGAGATTTGTTTCGTTTGATCATTTCATTACTTAGCGCCCGTGCTTAGAGTTACCACTGTAGACGATATAAAGATGCAATTTTACACATATTAACGGATTAACGATTAACGTTAACTTGCGTTAATTCTTCCGAAATGTAACGCTTTAACGTTTAACGAAGCTAACTTTTTTGTAGCGGATTAACGATTAACGAAGTTAACTATTTGATTAACGGTGCCCGGCTATGGAGATATGCTAGTACAATTATCGTTCGTGTTCAGATCAAATGTCTGGCCGCCTGATGGTAAGCGATCACGTCCTCTATGGATACTTGTAACACTACGCATCACAGATATATAATTTTTATAATTACATAATTAGGTACACAATTTCACGTGATCAATACCGGCGTTAGGGTAGGGCCTGGGGGGCGACCGCCCAGGGCGCCAGATATAAAGGGGCGCCACAGGCGCCTAAAAAGGGGTGCCGCAGGGATATAAAAATCTATAGATCTATTCTATTCTTTGCCTTTTTTTGGTTTGAATGGCAGACGGGGGGGCGACGTAGAAATCACGTCCCGGGCGCTGGTACTGCTAATACCGGCACTGCATGTGATGTAATGATTGGATTAGTTTTATAATACCATATAAATTAATCATAGCTAGTATAAAACAGACTTCATTAATTCGTTAAAATTATGCGAATCATAAATTATAATACCGTATTAAACTTAATTGAATCGTTCCGCCATATTTTGCAATTGTATCCCATTTCAATGTGATGGTGTTTTCAAATGCGGCGCATTAGTGGATATTTGCACATTTCAATTTCTCGACCATAATAATGTGCGGGCGGGGTGCGCCAACGAGCGGGTAGCGGAAGCGGATAAGTATTTTTTATTTATACAGAGTGTTATATAAGTTGTCTCCGACCAGCGAGGACGTTATATTTGGCGCCAATTATGAAATCAATTACATACAAGTCCCGTGAAAAAAAAGCATTCTATACATGGCAGTATGAACCAATTTTACTAAGGACCCAGACCAGAAAACCCAAAAAATATCAGTGGGCAAAGTACGATTATTCGCTACGTAAAATACGAATGGTAAAATAAGACCGACTGACTAGATTCTGTTAATTAAGACCGTTAGTTTCTCTAAAATAATAAAAAAATATGTTTTATATTTCATTTTATACACACCCCATAATTGTATTTTGTACTCAACAGGGCCTCTTGGTATTAGCTTCGGCCCCACCAAATGCCTCTCAAAGGTCGGGCTGGACCCGTGTTTTTTTTAAATAAAGAGACAATAATTAATACGAATAATCGAATTTCATACATATTTCAATTATTGAAATTTGTATGGAATTCGATACGTATTTTACCTACTTAGCAAATATTCATTCGTACTTAACCCACAGCTGTTGTATACTAGTTGTATAGGGAACGGCATTCACACAAAAAAATCGTGTAAGCAGGGTTGGTCCAGTCGTAAATGAAAAGGGTAAAAGTTGTTCATAATTATGGAACCTTTTCGCGATATCTTCACCAATTGTGAACAGATTTTAATGACTCTTTATTGATGTGAAACATCTATTGGCGCGCCTTACCAGTAAAACCGACTCATGTGCCGTGACGGTAAACGACATGACGCTCTTATGCTGACATGTTTCACATCTCCCGGGCGTCCCTTGACGGCCATTTTTACTATTGAATAGGCTATATCGCAGGTTATGTTTAATTCCTTAAAGAAAATATTTTACAGTGTTATACACATTAAAAAGCTTTGTCTACCTAATAATTTGGTGATGAAATCTCATAGCAACACACATCTGTTATCGCTGAGTCATTTTGGCACTCTTATGCCGTCACGTTTCACGTATCTACCGAGGAACATTTTTGAAATGAAAACTTCTTTAGCGAACGAGAATAATTTTTGGCAGGGGCAAAACTTATGGGTACGGTTCACTGACATGCAAAGTTTTGATGTGACAGTTATTGCAAAGTTGTAAGCTTTCACTTCTGTCGGCAGTCCCCATGAAAGCCAACTTTTTAACCGACTTCAAAATGGACGAGGTTATCAATTCGACTGTCTGTTTTTTTGTATGTATGTTACGCAATTACTCCTCCAATTTAGAATTGTTTTTGATGATTCTTTTTTTGGTTGGTAGGTCATATCACATAGGTGGTCCTCTATAAATTTAATCGACATTGAATCAGTGCTTTTAGAAAAATCTACAAAAACATGACAATAAGCAACGAATTCAATTTACATTGTACAGTGCCACCAACTTAGCTGTTAAAGTGGGCAAAATTGGAACTACAGTTATTTCTTGGTGAATTTCATACTTTGTTCTCCACTAGCGACGCTGCCAACTGAATAGCAAACATAGAGGAACTGTTCCTAGAACAGAACTTCAAATAACAAAGAAGTGTCTCCAAGGCGAACGGGCCCTGTTGTTTTTCGTAAAAATTTTCATGACCATGGTAACACAATATTCCAGTCGTAATATTAAACAATTTTATTTAGTGTTCAATACTTTCTACTTTTTAGTTTCAGTTTGTAAATGTAGGTATGTCATGAAGTCGGTTTTTTTTTCAAAAAAATATTATTTTATTTAATTAAGACTAGCTGACCTGACAGACGTTGTCATGTCCTCTTTGGTCCTGTCTTAGAACTGTCAAACACGCAAAATTAATATTGTAAACATTGACCTATATGTACTACGTACTAGACATCATGTACTGAATCCTCACTTCGATAAACGTTGCTGTGCCTTAGTCCCCACACCCCAGTCTGACAGTCTTCAGTTGTCTTTTTGGCGTGCATAGGTGTAGAGCGGCAGATATTTAGTGAAAAAACCCGGTAAAATACGTACCTCAGTATGAATTAACCATCCACGTCGTAAGTAACACAATATTATTAGTTGATTTATTTAATAATTAGATTAGAATTTTGTATTATAAGTGAATAAACAAATATTTTTTTCCGATCGAAATCGAACTTGACATATACATCAACTATGACATCAATTATCACAGAATAATTAATATGCAGAGTATTAGTCTAAGACCCGAGTAAAGACCGACCTTCACCCATCTGTTTAGTGGATGAAAAGTATTTTATATCAAATTTAATGTGTTAAATTATATATCGCGAAGATGTTGACTGAAAAATTTCAGTCCAGACGATGATTTTTGCTATTACCAACTTAATTTTTGTAGTTGGTATGTATGGGAGCAGCTGTTTGCCAACTACACAGTTAAGTTTGTTAAATAAAAGAAATTAAAATATTTAATGACAAACTTGTCCAAGTGATTTTTTTCCCACTTATCTCTACCAGTAAGGATACCTTGGTAGTGATAAGTGTACCATGCGAACTAATGTTCCGTATAATAATATGCACAATTCGTAGTATCGGAAGTGAAGTATCTCTGCTTAATTTCCTAATCTTTGAGAGCTCGCGGCAAGCCAGTGTGACCAGGGATAAAATTTTAGAAATGTTTAGTAATTCTTTATGGCATTTTGGACATTAGTATTTTTATAGGTTTATTAACGAAGGATGGTAAATGGTTTGGTATATTTTGGGAAAATATTTTTTTTTTGGTAAACCGACCGTAGACCGCTTGCGATAATCCCTACGAATACCGATTTCTGTGAATTTCTTTAATATATTCTATTATTACTATATTGATTTTATTTTAAACACAAATTGGGCTGTAGGGTACTTTAGTTTAGCCGCATCCGCCGCCTCAATCAGATATTCCGTGAGTCTGGTTGTCTTCTCATGTCCGTTGTGCGACCGGTAAACACAGCCATAGACAATTATCTCTATATTTCTGTGTCCACCAGGACCCAGAGCACAGAAAATCTTGGCAAAGAGAATACAAAATCTGGGGTCTTCAAGTTGACGGAAACCCTAGACCGCATCATCCCTTTCTGTTTCATCTGTTATATTGTTTTTCTCTGTCATTACGATATACATAATTATTCATTATCATACGTTTTGTTCTTGTTTTAGGTTATATATTGTTCAAATATACTTAAATGTGTCTTGCGTGTTTCGATACTGCAAGAATACATCGAGAAATATCAGGGAATGCTTAATTAATAATATACATAATCTGTGAGAACACTCGTCAAGCCAGTGTGACCAGTGATAATATTTTATAAGTTTTACTATTTTTTTTTTTTACTTTTTTAACATCATTCATCAAACACAATCGTGAGTGCAAGCCGGTGTTATAATAATTTATCATTCATAAAATTTGTACACCATTATTTTTATTGGTTTATTAACGAAAGTTGGTAGGTTTGGTATATTTTGGATGAAATAATTTTTTTATGTTAAGAACGAAAAGAAGCTCTTCAGTGAAGTAACTATTCCGACTCGTTTTCCCTAAGGGCGTCACCGTAAAACATGTCGGAACACGGCTAGGCCATTTGGCGATATAGCTTTATCCGGCTATATTGCTTCTATTTTTGAAGTCGGTTAAAAGGTTCTGGTGTATATGTAATTTTTTTGTGATGATAATTTTGTTCTATTTTTAGTTGTCTAGTTGACTATGGTAGTTTCGTAAAATTTATAACCTGGTCACCCTGCGAATGACAGCGCCGGTCGTCTTGTACACACTTCTTGATATTGAAGAACATTTCTAGGTACATTAAATTCTTTGATTGTAAATCTTATTTTTTACACCGTGGGCAACGACCTATATGTACTACGTACTAGACGTCATGTACTGAATCCTCACTTCGATAAACGTTGCTGTGCCTTAGTCCCCACACCCCAGTCTGACAATCTTCAGTTGTCTTTTTGGCGTGCATAGGTGTAGAGCGGCAGATATTTAGTGAAAAAACCCGGTAAAATACGTACCTCAGTATGAATTAACCATCCACGTCGTAAGTAACACAATATTATTAGTTGATTTATTTAATAATTAGATTAGAATTTTGTATTATAAGTGAATAAACAAATATTTTTTTCCGATCGAAACCGAACTTGACATATACATCAACTATGACATCAATTATCACAGAATAATTAATATGCAGAGTATTAGTCTAAGACCCGAGTAAAGACCGACCTTCACCCATCTGTTTAGTTGATGAAAAGTATTTTATATCAAATTTAATGTGTTAAATTATATATCGCGAAGATGTTGACTGAAAAATTTCAGTCCAGACGATGATTTTTGCTATTACCAACTTAATTTTTGTAGTTGGTATGTATGGGAGCAGCTGTTTGTCAACTACACAGTTAAGTTTGTTAAATAAAAGAAATTAAAATATTTAATGACAAACTTGTCCAAGTTTTTTTTCCCCACTTATCTCTACCAGTAGGGATACCTTGGTAGTGATAAGTGTACCATGCGAACTAATGTTCCCTATAATAACATGCACAATTCGTAGTATCGGAAGTGAAGTATCTCTGCTTAATTTCCTAATCTTTGAGAGCTCGCAGCAAGCCAGTGTGACCAGGGATAAAATTTTAGAAATTTTTAGTAATTTTTTATGACATTTTGGACATTAGTATTTTTATAGGTTTATTAACGAAGGTTGGTAAAAGGTTTGGGCAAAATATTTTTTTTTGGTAGACCGACCGTAGACCGTTAGCGATAATCCCTACGAATACCGATTTCTGTGAATTTCTTGAATATAGTCTATTATTACTTTATTGATTTTATTTTAAACACAAATTGGGCTGTTTTTGGCCGGATACTTTAGTTTAGCCGCATCCGCCGCCTTAATCAGATATTCCGTGAGTCTGGTTGTCTTCTCATGTCCACTGTGCGACCGGTAGACACAGCCATAGACAATTATCTCTATATTTCTGTGTCCACCAGGACCCAGAGCACAGAAAATCTGGGCAAAGAGGATACAAAATCTGGGGTCTTCAAATTGACGGAGACCCTAGACCGCATCATCCCTTTCTGTTTCATCTGTTATATTGTTTTTTCTCTGTCATTACGATATACATAATTATTTATTATCATAAGTTTTGATCTTGTTTTAGGTTATATATTGCTCAAATATACTTAAATATGTCTTGCGTGCTTCGATACTGCAAGAATACATCGAGAAATATCAGGGAATGCCTAATTAATAATATACATAATCTGTGAGAACACTCGTCAAGCCAGTGATAATATTTTATAAGTTTTTGTATTTATTTTTTTTACTTTGTGAACATCATTCATCAAACACAATCGTGAGTGCAAGCCGGTGTTATAATAATTTATCATTCATAAAATTTGAACATCAATATTTTTATTGGTTTATTAACGAAAGTTGGTAGGTTTGGTATATTTTGGGTGAAATAACATTTTTATGTTAAGAACGAAAAGAAGCTCTTCAGTGAAGTAACTATGCCGACTCGTTTTCCCTAAGGGCGTCACCGTAAAACATGTCGGAACACGGCTAGGCCATTTGGCGATATAGCTTTATCCGGCTATATTGCTTCTATTTTTGAAGTCGGTTAAAAGGTTCTGGTGTTTAGGTAATTTTTTGTGATGATAAGTTTGTATTATTTTTAGTTGTCTAGTTGACTATGGTAGTTTCGTAAAATTTATAACCTGGTCACCCTGCGAATGACAGCGCCGGTCGTCTTGTACACACTTCTTGATATTGAAGAACGTTTCTAGGTACATAATTCTTCTTTGACCGTGGGTTACATTATTGGAGTTTTAGTAACGATCCAATTTTTTTTGAAAATGTAATAAACATAGGCTATGTTACCCGGGGATAGCGTAGCTTCCCAACAGTGAAAGAATTTTTCAAATCGCTTCATTAGTTTCGGAGCCTATTCAATGCAAACAAACAAACAATCAAATCTTTCCTTTTTATAATAATACTAGCGGTCCGCCCCAGCTTCGCACGGGTATAGATTATAGCCTATGTCACCCGGGGATAGTGTAGCTTCCCGTCAGTGAAAGAATTTTTCAAATCGGTTCAGTAGTTTCGGAGCCTAGTCAATGCAAACAAACAATCAAATCTTTCCTCTTTATAATATTACTAGCGGTCCGCCCCAGCTTCGCACGGGTATAGATTATAGCCTATGTCACCCGGGGATAGTGTAGCTTCCCGTCAGTGAAAGAATTTTTCAAATCGGTTCAGTAGTTTCGGAGCCTATTCAATGCAAACAAACAAACAAACAATCAAATCTTTCCTCTTTTTAATATTACTAGCGGTCCGCCCCAGCTTCGCACGGGTATAGATTATAGCCTATGTCACCCGGGGATAGTGTAGCTTCCCGTCAGTGAAAGAATTTTTCAAATCGGTTCAGTAGTTTCGGAGCCTATTCAATGCAAACAAACAATCAAATCTTTTCTCTTTATAATATTAGTATAGACTAGCGGTCCGCCCCAGCTTCGCACGGGTATAGATTATAGCCTATGTCACCCGGGGATAGTGTAGCTTCCCGTCAGTAAAAGAATTTTTCAAATCGGTTCAGTAGTTTCGGCGCCTATTCAATGCAAACAAACAAACAATCAAATCTTTCCTCTTTATAATATTAGTATAGAAGTATAGATAGTAGGTATAGATTTTCTACCCGCTAGTAGTGTGGCCGAGCGCAGTCGAGCCGGCCGGCGGCGGTTGCGTCACGCGACACACTGCCCCGCTGCTGTTTGAACACCGCAACTCACATCTCGCACTTTTTGCGATCCCTAGTTTGTACATGGTATCCCTAGAGACCAATGACGATATAGCGACATCCTTACAGGATCCGTGAATTTACTTAGATCGTCTAAGTACGCAAGTTTTGGTGGAAACGGTACAGCTTTGAATTATTTTTAAAAACTAACATTATTTTATGTAGCTGCCTCAAATTTCGTGTTGATATTTTTGTACAGAATGACGGAAGAGATAGAAAAATGTTTTTTCTTCTTTCTGCGACGTCCCGTAAAAATAAAGATTGTAATTGCATTTTTATTCTAAAAACTACGCACAATCTTATTTTATTACCTAGGTATATACATTTTTTTTTTTAATTTTTTTTTTTTAATTCTGTCAGTGTTTTTTTTACATCAAGTACATTATTCACCCAGATGCCTAAGTAGGTAGTCTACTACGACTTATTTGTTAGGTATGTTTACATTGTAGCTTCTCTAATTTAGTACTATGTAATCAATTAAAAGTGTCTACACAGTAGGTATAGGTACATAATTATATACATTGTGCTATAATTGTTAAGCCGTTGCAGACCATGGCAAGTGGAAGTAGAACTTAAGTAGGTACCTACTATGCATCGTCTGCAACGGTTTGCTTAGTGCAAGTGGCGAGTGAATCGGTTTTTTGCGTGCTCCAATGTAGACCGCATCATCGCTTAACATCAGGCGAGATGGTGGTCAAACGCAAGTCTATTTTTTTTTTTAAGTAGCAGTGGAAGTGCTTAGTTGCACTCGCGCTGGTCCTTGCGCAAGTGAAGCTTCGTTTCACGTTAGAGTGCCCTCTTAAAAATGGGCTACAGTAGAATTCATATATAACGACTTCGCTTATAACGACTGACCTATTTTAGCGACGATATTGTTAACTCAAATTAGGTTTCATAATAAATGTACTCAAGAAATAATCCTGCCGTTTTGTGCGTCATCCGGTTAGTACGACATAGTATCGCCGGTCCCTTGAAGGTCGTTATATCCAGATTCTACTGTATTTCGATGGATCTCTAGAAAGTTGATAGAGCGCTGACCCCCGGGTCCGCTTCCGGCCGCGTACATCCTAGCGGGACGTTATCGGAGCGCCCCTGCTTTTTATCAGCCAGCAAGCTCTCTGACTCCGGTATCCCGGGTTACACCTAACGGTTGTACTAAGTCTAAAGGAGGTCATTATACTCATCATTATGAAATACTATAGCTAAATCCCGTAATAATAATACCCATGATTTTCCAGTTTTCCGCATTTCTGGAGAGAAAAGTACCTACTATGTCCGTCCTTATCCTAACTAGCGACCCGCCCGCCCGGCTTCGCACGGGTGTAATTTACGTGCAAAGCCGGGGCGGGTCGCTAGTTATATAAATATAAACCTTCCGTGAAAAAGTATCTAACTGATGGTGAAAACCGCATCAAAATCCGTTGCGTGGTTTAGGAGGAGTTAGCGGCCATACAGACAGACGCGGAAAGCGACTCCAATTTATACTATGTAGAGATAGAGACTAGCGACCCGCCCGCCCGGCTTCGCACGGGTGTAATTTACGTGCCAAGCCGGGGCGGGTCGCTAGTTATATATATGCCGTTAGTACCTACTTCAGTCCCGCCATTTGTGTCGCGCCAGTCGGTGACTTTGAGCTCGAGTAAGTCCGACTCTACGGCATATTTTCAGCGATATCTAGGCCGCCGACGGTTCGGCGGCCATTAGGAAGATACGCCATGCGATCATCGGCCAGTCTCAGCAGTCAGCAGGTGGCCTTTCCGGAGGAGTCTCTGGGCTCAGAAGACTCTGGGCTTTGGTCTCTCCCGTACTACAAGACGTGCGAGGTCAAGAGGAAAGAAAAATAACTAGGCCGATCTTAAAGAAATTTGGTAGGAAGATAGTATATATGCATCTCTATCTCTTCTCTACATAGTATAAAGTGAAGTCGTTTTCCGCGTCTGTCTGTCTGTATGGCCGCTAACTCCTCCTAAACCACGCAACGGATTCTGATGCGGTTTTCACCATCAGTTAGATACATTTTCAAGGAAGGTTTATATACATAAATAACTAGCGACCCGCCCCGGCTTCGCACGTAAATTACACCCGTGCGAAGGGGGGCGGGTCGCTAGTAATATTATAAAGAGGAAAGATTTGATTGTTTGTTTGTTTGCATTGAATAGGCTCCGAAACTACTGAATGATATCAGATATAGTTAAAAAAATAAATTGTAAAAGTCGACAAAGGGGACGCAACCAGGAGTCCGTGGAGAATAAAAGAAACAATTTAAAAAAAAAAACTACTGAACCTATTTGATAAATTCTACCACTGTTGGGAAGCTAAACTATCCCCGGGTGACAGGCTATAATTATATTTTCATAAAAATTTGGGATCCTTACTAAAACTCCAAAAATACCCGTGCGAAACCGGGGCAGACCGCAAGTCATAAATAATTTTGTAGTAAGTGAATTCATAATGCTTGCTTATATTTACCTTTAATTTTCCTATGTAATCCAGTAATCCGAATATTCCAATAATCCGGCACCTAAGTAAAGTTAAGTCTTTAATAGTAAGACTCTACTGTGCTCTACTGTCTATCTTTTCACTGACAACGGATAAAATGACATCACATAAACATAATCTTACGTCCATCACATCGGTCGCATTCAAGACAAGCTTTCACTTCTGCAACTCTAGACTGTAGCTAGACCCAGCCACTGGTAATGAGTATTACTACGAAAGATCTAAAATGTAGGTACGCGGGGTGTTACGTCTATAATTATATCATCAGGGGCCTTACGGACAACAGCTAATTGCGACACCTAATCCGGTCAGTTGGAAAATCACGCGACCGCAAACCGTATCTGGGCCCGATAAGGTTCACGTTCGCGTGATTTTCCAACTGAGCGGATTAGGTGCCGCAATTAGCTGTTGTCCGTAAGGCCCCAGTTCTGCGCAAACAAACGTAACTCGCCTCAGTTTAGCGATTTTCGACTACCTAAGTATTTTACCCATTGCAGCACAATTTCGCACGTGTATTTTTTACAGTTAAACATTTGAATAAAACCGTAACCGTGTGTGCAAAAATGTACCAAATATTATTTATTTATTTTATTGTATTCTGCACAAATTAAAAAATAAAACACTAACGAAAATTTGAATATTCACTAAAACTTAAAATAACTAAATATTTTTTAAATAAAAGACCATTAGTGGACGGAAATTTCCCCAGAATGCTGGCGGCATTGCCAAGTTGAATGGCAATGCTCAATCTCTGCGTGATTTAAAAGACAGCATTCTGGACACCCAAAGAACCAGAGTCACCGACATAGCTGTTCAAATTTGCAAGTTGAAGTGGCAATGGGCAGGCCACATCGCTCGAAGAACCGATAACCGATGGGGAAGAAAGGTTCTTGAGTGGAGACCACGAACCGGAAGACGCAGCGTAGGTAGGCCTCCCACTAGATGGACCGACGACATAGTGAGAGTCGCTGGCATCCAGTGGATGCAAAAGGCAGGCTGTCGTTCAGTGTGGAGTTTAAAGGGGGAGGCCTATGTTCAGCAGTGGACGTCTTCTGGCTGATGATGATGATGATGATTCTGGACACCCGACACCCACACCCACCGATCGCCTGGCTAAGTAAATAAAATTATTTAAATATATGTTATTATAACTACAGCTGTTATAATTTATTTTATTAAATCTGAGCTAAAAACAATACAAATGTACAAAGTTCTGACCCAAGTCAACTCTGAAGGAACTATTTATCTACCAAAATACTGGCTAACTCTCAGCTTGGTGGCTAGAGTCGACGATCTTTATTGATGTACCATTTTAAGTTTTTTTTTTCTGGGCTAGCGCCTTTATTAACTAAACAAAATACAAGCTAAAACTAAAACTACAAATACAGTTAGACTGCCCATAGACCGTTGAAGGTCTAAAGACAATCCAAATGCTCAAGCCCACTACCAGTTGGCAGCGTATCCAGCATGCTGGCGGCATTACCACGTTGAATGGCAATGCTTAAGCGTTGAGCCAGAAACACGCCAGCATTTTGGTCACGCGTCGCATTAACCAGGCGCTCTGAAAGATTTTTGAAAATTTGGTGAGCTCCCGGTCCCCAAGGGCCCAATGTCTCGACCCCAAACGCCTCAAATATGTAACCACTGCCGAGGTTAGCATATGCAAATGCGTCGCTTGTGCTGCTCTGCCGAACTGGCAGCCGCGCCAGCCCTACCTTGTGTCTCAGGAAGATGCGACGGCGCCAAAGTATCAACACAAGTTGCGTCCCATACAAGGGGCCGCCCCAACCTCCAGGGCACAAGTGTCATACCGTCAGGCCTCCTTCCATCGTCGCGCGCAAGACCACTTTTTCGGTTCGAGTTTTAAGTGAAATAAATAAATTTGAAATGTGAATCATTTCAGTATAAATCATGTTCCCATTGCTGGGAGTCAGGCCTTCTTTCAGAGATAGAGGATGGACCCTAAGTGCCCTAGCCCATCACGCTGGCCCAGTGCATGTCGTATGTCTTTGAACTTTGAGGTTCTTGGACAAACCGGTTTCCTCACGATGTTTTCCTTATTCCTAAGTCATTGGTGCAGTGTTGAGGATCGAACCGGGTGCCGTCAGATTGTAAAGCGCACATGCTATCGCTCGGCCACCATCGCTCGCTTTGACTTTTCTTTGCCTTATAATACCTACCTATTCTGATACCTAATTCTGTCCATATAATGGTTGCCTGGAAGAGTTCGCTTTTAGCGATAAGGTCGCCACTTGTGGCACTAGCTCGTAAGTGTTTTCTATCTACTCTGGGTCGTTGTTCTCCTTATTTTTATTTATAAATCTTTGTTCATATAGATGGCCTAGGAGTTGATTTCGCAAGGGGTTATAAGAAAAAAATACCCAGTTTTTTTCTGTATACCCATAAAATCGATGTATTTATATGTGTATTTTCCCTATTGACTCCAAAACGGCTGACCCGATTTTGACAGAACTTTCACTGGCAAATATCTTATGTTATAAGGACTAAGTTAGGCTACTTTTATCGCTACTAGTAAATTATATAACTACCACTGACAACAGCGTTCACGATGTTTTTGTCTTCATTTGGAAGGGATTTGAACCCTTAGAACCGTATGTCCTCTGTCCCCGGGTACGTTCTATGTCTATGTCCGATACTGTCTAAAATATTATTATTATTCATTTATTTCAAAGTCCATAAAAATAGAGAAAAGAATACAAAATTATCATTTAACTTTAGTGAACAACCGTGATAGTCTAAAACAGTGTTAAAAGAATACAAAATATTAAACACGTCACATAAAAAAAAATAGCGCCAATTTAACTATTATGTCCATAGAACTCTAATCGAAGTCATTATTAGCGCGTGTTATGATATTGTGATGTTGGTCGTCCGTTTCGGGGCAGTCTCCGTGAAAGGCCGGTATTGCCTCACAGCGGCGCCTGCGCCGGTGGTCAGTCAGTATTCGAGCGGCCACCATGCGCGCGCATCGCCCCCGGTCCGCGCACGCGTTCGCGCTTGTTTTCACGCTCGTGTTTGCGTTCTCCGTAGATGTCGTCTGTGCGGATTCCGACTACACTCTCACGGGTACGAATTAAAAATAATTTGTTTAGTTTGACTAAGTTTAACAAAAGCTTCATAAATGTATCGGAAAAGTTCTAACTTATAAAAAGCTTTCTACAAGAGTTCTCCTGAGTTTCATTTTTCGCGGTAAGCGCATCGTAGGACGTCCACCCACAAGATGGACAACGACCTAAAAGAGACCGGAGGAAAACACTGGATGCAGGCCGCTTCCAAAAGGCTTTTTTGGAGATCGATGGGGGAGGTCTATGTCCAGCAGTGGGCGTCCTATCGCTGGTATGATGGCACCAAGAGTCCCCGTTCAATATAAAATACAATTATGGAATGTGTATAAAATGGAATATGATACTATTGTACAATTTTTGTAAAGGATTAAAAAAAATGGGCTATTGAGGTGAACAACTTGGGGGTAGGAGAACTGATCTATAGGATGAGAAACGGCACTTGCCTTATCCGGCCTCATCTCAAAATATATTTGGCAGGTGTTGCCACCCACTAAATGGGCCCCCCAAAATGGCTGCCGCATATTGGCACCGGAGGGGCAACATTGGCGTGGGTGGCTTAGGGTGCCGAGAGGTGTGCTGGAGCTACTCGCGGTGTTATGCCCTATAACACTTCCACCCTGGAGCTTAGGTTCTTAGCTCTTGCGGTTTCCACCCCCAGACGGCCGGTTAAGGCAAGCCAGGGGTCAGGGATCTCAGGGATTACCCACGGAATGTACGTGGCGTCGCCACTCGTTAATATTATTATTTACTAGCTGCGCCCCGCGGTTTCACCCGCGTAGTGAAGAAAAATGGTGATGATGATGATGATGAAAAATAGTCTATGTCACTCTTGGCTCTTGAACTACCTATACCCATGCAAAAAATCAGGTCGATCCGTTGTTCCGTTACAGCGTGAAAGAGGAACAAACATCCATACATCTATACATACAAACTTTCGCGTTTATAATAAGTGTAATTTAAAAAATCAATAACTTTGTGTGCTTTACAACCTGGTGGTACCCGGTTCGATAATCGATAAATTATATGCAGTTAAACGGTGAAGGGAAACATCGTGAGGAAACAGGTATGTCCAAAAACCTCAAAAGTAGAATCGCTACCGGGTTGCATGAGGCACCATTGCCTTCTTCATCCACGTCACCACAACAGCTAGACTGCTCTTCATCATCATTATTAACACTACCATCTACGCCACTGGAAACTATTTCAGCACCCCATGCAGCTGACACTCCGATATTTCAAGAAGTTGGGTTGGCTTGGGTAGGTGCTGGTAGGGGAAATGCACAATACACTCCAAGCGGGACGTCAGTGCAGGTCTTATCGCCCCCATCTCGAATAAGAATAAGAAACCTCAAAAGCGCAATGACATAAATGACATTTACATGCGCTGGGCCAGCATGGTGGATTAGGGCCCATCCTCTCTCTCTGAGTGAAGGCCTCTGTCCCAGCAGTGGGAACGTGATAGGCTGATACTGATGATGATGATGATTTGTTTATTTACTAGCTGCACCCGCGATTTCGTTCGCGGTGGGTATCAACTATCTTTTTTTTTAATACTTCGTAGAAGGTTCTTATTCTTACGGAAAGAAAAATTTAAAAAATTGTGCAGAAAATTGGAAAATTTCAGAAAACTTAACGACTTTAGATTTTTACTTCGCGCGTTTGACATTTCTAAGACAAGACCTATCTAACGTCTGTCGGGTCAGCTATAGCTGCACCCGCGTAAAATTCAAATATAGATAAATACTATCTACAATTATAACTTCTGAGACTACCTACCACAAATACAAAAATCATTAGTTATTATATTTAAATCACTTATTCGCTGATGTAAGCTTGAAAATCTGTGAGTAGGTACAATTTCTTTCATTCTTTACTATGCTTACGTAAACCATAAATGAGCGCATATGACAAAATAAGTACTTACTTAGATACATATTATCCACAAAGGTAGAGTTTTAGTTTATTGTTTATCCGACTTCAGGCCTAGCATGTGGACAAATTGTCTTTCCACCATTTTTATCCGCGGGTAGACGCGACAAAGTTATGGATACGTTTGTCTCTTTCTCGCGGGATAAAAACGGTGGAAAGACAATTTGTCCACATCCGTGGACAAATTGTCTTTCCACCGTTTTTATCCCGGTTACATCTGGATAAACAATAAAATGTCTGGGGGGGGGGGGGGGGTGTGCTATAAGTTTAACGTGCATATCTGTGTGTCTGTCTGTGGCATCGTAGCTCCCAAACGGCTGACTCGATTTTGATTTAGTTTTATTTGTTTAAAAGGTGTTTTCATAGACAGTGTTCTTAGCTTAGGACCCGGGTATGTCCTAAAACTGCGACCAGAACCACCGGAGGATGGGCAGCAGCATCCTATTAGTACACGGTGAACTTCCTGCGATCCCCAAGCCGCCTGCCAAGCGTGGGGATTATGGCAACACCCCTCTTTAAGAGGGAGGCCTTTGTCCAGCAGTGGACGTTTGATGGCTGCTGACGTTCTTAGCTATGATTCAAGAAAATCAGTTCAGCCGTTTGAAGATTATCAGCTCCTTTTCGGGGGTTTAAAAAATAATTTATTATTTTGTATGCAACTTCGATATTTCTAAACCAATTTACGTGATACGTTTTATTTTTTAATGTGGAAAAAGCTCTCGAGGTTTTACCTCAAAAATATCATTAACTTTAGCTCAGCAGCTTTAAGCTCCAATAAATATAAATAATTTTGTAACCTACTCATTTTGAAAGTAGTTAAAGTATTTAAACAATACTTTTTAAAAACAAGGTTTTTTGTATTCTTCTCAGCAAACCCTTTTAATTGATACTCATATCCATATCATGATGCTAGATAAGAACATTTTGTCCGCCATCTTGGGGCGTCTGCCATATTGAATTAATCATCTAGCACCAAAGTGCTTGGGAAGACAAATCCAACGAACCCAAACTCGACGGGGTTACGTCTCCTCTAAACATAGTTACGTACATACATACAAAAGCTTGTAAAAAACTAATAAAATCCACGATTTCTGATGACTTTGGCTAGTTTTTTTAACGTAAGACGGTATCTGGTAAGCACCTACCTGTTATAGGTATACTTCAGTGAAACATTTCAATTAAATTATGTTTATTCAGCATTTTAAACAATGTTATTTCAGCTGTTGGAGCTAAAAATTCTTGGGCCGAGTAATAACTTATATTATATTAGTTAAATATATAAATTTTTCCTCCATGAATTTTAGATTATGACTTACTAGCTGCGCCCCGTGGTAGTGGTGAAAAATGGTGATGATGATGATGAAAAGTAGCCTATGTTACTCTCTGGCTCAAGTTTGTATGTATGGATGTATAGATGTTTGTTCCTCTTTCACGCAGCAACAGAGCAACGGATCGACCTGATTTTTTGCATGGTTTTTCAAGGGCTAGAGAGTGACATAGGCAACTTTTTATCATCATCATCATCACCATTTTTCATCACTACGCGGGTGAAACCGCGGGGCGCAGCCATTAATTTATATAAGGATTTTTTTATTTTTTATTTGACTGCCTATGTTTTTTTTGTCACCTCCGTACTCCGTCATTTATAAACCGATTTGAAAAATTATTTTTTTGTTTGTAATTCCATATTGGTCCCATAGAAATTGTCATCAAAATCGGTTTAGTAGTTTGTTATTTAAATCAAAATAGCTGGGAAAAGCCGCGGCAGAAGATGCCGCCTCTAGAAAGCGGCAGAAGTACGCGGCAATCATCATCATCATCATCATCAGCCAGAAGACGTCCACTGCTGAACATAGGCCTCCCCCTTTAACCCCCATACTGAACGACAGCCTGCCTTTTGCATCCACTGAATGCCCGCGGCAATGAAGCCACAGTACTATTTTGTACCCATTGCCGTGGAAACTATGGACAGTTGGTGCACTGAGGCCAAGAGCTTGATCTCAGAAGTTGGCCGCAGAATACGAGACAACGATGGTGATTCCCGCTCTGGCTCGTTCCTGGTGCAAAGATTGGCCATTGCAGTTCAGCGTGGAAATGCTGCCAGTGTTATGGGCACTTTTGCACCAGGAACGGTCCGGGGCGGGCTGTTTGATTAGACTTGAATTTTTGTAAATTGAATTAAGTAGTTTGTGACATGTATTATTGTTTAATAACGAATATTTAATTATCTTTATTCATTAGATTGTCTCTCTCGCAAACAAGCCGTGGTAGCCCATTTGGGAGACCGCTAGACTTGAAAGCGTGAGGTCGCAGGTTCAAACCCCGGGCTGGTAACAATGAGCTCTTTGGAGTTTATGTACGGATTTTCATACCACTGGCTTTTCGGTGAAGGAAAACATCGTGAGAATACCTGCATACGTACGGAGAAGGAATTCAATGGCGTATGTGAATCCACCAATCCGCACTGGGCCAGCGTGGTCGATATGGCCCAATCACCCTTTCGGGGGTAGGCTAAAAATCCAGCAGTGGACTGTTAAAAGGCTGACTATGATGATGATGATTAGATTGTATCATTGTTATGGAGACATCAGCGACTCCGCCAGTCTTGTCCAAGCTCAGGTGATTGAGACGTCGCGGTCATGTCGGAAGGCGCTGGTTTATGCAACCAATGGGCAATGATGTTGAAAAGTTACCCAATGCCATTTAGTAATTCGTTCATTTCGCCTCTGATATGGATAAACCGCTGATATTTCTTGCTCTGTAAACTTTTGCGGTTAGTTACTTTACTAAGTCCCTCTTCAAAATTTTCGCATTTTGTAACGACTGGTTTCCATCAATTACTGGCAAGGACGTTTTTAGGGTATAAAGCGTCCTTGGGTTCAGATGCTCATGTGAACTATATTATTAATGATAAGTACTATTAGTGCGACATTTTCGCTTTGCGAAAAAGCACGTTAATAAAGATTATAAAAAAAAAAAAACTCTCAGAGCAAATAAAAATACAGAGTCACTACGGCAAACACGAACAGTGAAGCCACTTTGAAACATGTGTGCGTAGTCGAAGTGTTGCCAGTGCAATTTTCTGACGAGAAATTCACGTAGTGTTGAATGCGTATGTGTGCGTGAGTCGTGTATTTATTGGGAATTCACGTAGTGCGATTTTGGCGTCACTTTGGCAGTGCGCCGTAGTGCCTCTGTATTTTTATTTGCTCTGAGTAAATTACTACGAATTTTGACTGATTTGCGGTGCAAGAACCGTTCTTAATCGATCGTCAAATTTGACAGTTGTGATCGAATTCAACAAAATTCGATAAAATGCCTATTTCACTACGATCGATTCTATGGAGTTTTATCGAATTTGACAAAGAACGGTACTTGCACTACTAGTGTAATAAAATTGTCTAAAACAGTAATAACGAAATTTGTGAATGGTATTCATAAATTTCGTTATCACGACGGGGTCATCAATACAAAAAAATCGACTTCAAAATTAATAAAATACTCAATTTCAGTTACTTGGATTGGGTGACAATTAGTATATCATCCAAGTAAACGAATTTTCCAGTTATTCTCATTTAAAAGCCAAACTACTGAACCCATTTAGATGATATTTTTATGGCCTAATCTGCAGTGCAAGTACAGTTCTTTTATCGATCGTCAATTTGACAGTTGAGATCTTCAAATTCGATACAATTTCATTTGATCCAGTACTCACTATGATCGATTCTATGGCATTTTATCAAATTTGACGATCGATAAAGAACGGTACTTGCACTGCTGAAGGTAGATATAATTCTTTCAAAAAACTTTTTTTTTTCAAATCGGCCTTTAGCGCAGCGTTTAGATAAAACCTCAAACAATAGACTGCTAATATGCCTAACGTATCGTCAAGCACCTATTGTACCGCAGAACTAGCGTCCAGCGACGTTAGCGGACTACATAACTTATTTTTAGTCTATCGGTCTTTTATCGAATACATTTCGGAGAGTGTGCATCTGATCTTCATGATCTAATTCCTTCCTGCCCATTTTTCTATCGGACTGCCAGAGCGGGCACAAAAAATCGACACCGCTTTATGGTTGGTATTCCGAAAACCCGAACGAAGCGCTTTAATTCCACTTTTATTGTGCGAACTGCTAGTCTGTGGAATGCGCTGCCTGAATGGGTGTTCCCCGATAGATACAATCTGGGTGTCTTCAAATCACGAGTGAATCGGTTTCTTCTGTATAGGCAAGCGTGCTCCACCGTAGACCGCATCATCGCTTAACATCAGGCGAGTTGGCGGTCAAGCGCAAGCCTATTATTTATAAAAAAAAAAAAAACTAAAGTTAGCCAAATGATAGTAGAACTTAGTAGAAGAAGGGGGGGGGGGTCTTGACAAATATTTTTTTTTCCGCTAGGGGCGGATCCAGGATTTCATTTGGGGGGGGGGGCATTCTGACAAGTATGGGTACCTATATAAGTACCTATGAATATGCTGTGTAAAAGTGCACCTGAATTAAATCGAAAAACTGAGTCAAATGTATGGAATTGCATGGCCCCATGCCCCCCCCCCCTGGATCCGCCAATGTTTTCCGCATGAAAAAGTGTTAAATTGCGAGAAAGCTAGGTTAAATTAAGTAAAACATGTTTCTCCACTCAAATATAACCATATCCTAGACAACATTTATAAACGCACGCATTTTGAAAAATCTCATGTTGGACTAGGGGCCGAGGGAAGAGTTCCAGCCAAATTTCACGATATCACTCCATGAGGGAAGAGGGGAAGGTGTTGAAAAATAGCTATAATCACCTTACGTAACTAATGGACGCCCCCAAAGGGCCGAGAGGTGCCATCAAAGTTTGATTTTTCACTTGATCTTTTGTTTCCTTTACTTTTGGCATTTTGGCCCCCTTGCTGCCCACCTAGAGCCCTAGAGCGACCGTCCCCCTGCTTTACCCCAAGGCCAGCGCTGCCTATACTAGACACCAGGGTTGGGCAGTATTTTTGAATTACTTATAATTAAAATACGTAATTGAAATACAAATACGTATTTGGTATTTGTATTTCAATTACTTCCTTAAAATGTAATTTGTAATTCGTAATTCAAATACCTGACGCCGAGGTATTTTGTTATTAGTATTTCAAATACTTGAGGCTTCAAAATACATTTTAACATTAAAATACATTTAACCTTCATTTAGCGATCGTGAGTGTGAGTGCGAGGCGAGAGTGTAATGTTTGTCTGACAGTACATTTAAAAATCTAGTGTTCATGAAAAGAAACTCTGGTTTTACTGGTTAATTAATCTTGTTTTCCCCTACTTTTTAACACGTGCCGGTCTAGATTACTTATTTTGTAATTTGTATTTCGTATTTCAATTAAAAATAGCTAAAATACTGTATTTTGTATTTTATATTTCAAATACCTTACTGTATTTTGTATTTAAATTACTTGCGATACAGTATTTTTAATTTGCATTTCAATTCAAGCAAAGCATGTATTTTGCCCAGCCCTGCTAGACACGACCTTAAAGTCTAATTTTCCTCTCTCTGGAACTTTGAATACTCAGTCCAAAAAAAAATTTGCCTTAAACTTAAACTTTAAAAAAACTTAACTTTGTAGTTGACAATAAGGTTCTTCGATACATAACTACAAAATGTCAGTTTGTAATTGAAAAACAATACCGAAACAGACCTTGCCTCTTGCCAAAATTAATGATTCTAGGTCAACGGGAAGCACCCTATAGGTTTTGATTCCCCTGTGAAATCGCAAAACGTTCATATCTTTTGATTGCGTTGACTTACAACTTTTATTTTTTTACAGCCGAAAGAAGCCATAGACCCAAGTATATATTTAGTATAAATTTCAACTTGATACCGTTACGCGTTCTTGAGAAAAAGGGTCTTGACACACGGATAACGAAGTGATCCTATAAGGGTTCCGTTTTTGTTTGAGGTACGGAATCCTAAAAAGAGGACCTTCTCAATTTGACTATGTTTTTTTTGTATGTTTGTTACGCGATTACTCCACCAATTTTGAATTGATTTTGATGATTCTTTTTTCGTTTCACCATAGGTACTTCGAGGTGGTCCCATATAAATTTTAACAAAATTAATAAAGCAACTTTTGAAAAAAAACTTGTTGTTTTCAATATTGATTCGGGCTCAGTGTGCCGCATGTTTGACATGGCTGCTGTAGGTAGTCCAGATCCGTACCTAGTCGTTAATCCACGTTCAATTATGCGATGTAAATAGGAGAGGTCGCAAGCGCTTGTGTGCAAATCAGGCGGCACCACTGGGGTTTGT
Source organism: Agriopis marginaria (assembly GCA_932305915.1). Lineage (NCBI taxonomy): Eukaryota > Metazoa > Arthropoda > Insecta > Lepidoptera > Geometridae > Agriopis > Agriopis marginaria. The sequence goes on from OW029935.1 coordinate 2,599,145, forward strand.
TCAACCCCTAGTTGAACCTATTCTACACTTAGTTTCATTATGATGTTATTCATAGGTTACTGCTAAACTATAAATAAGAGGTATATCATAGATTGTTGCCCATAATACACTTCACTTCCGGCACTTCATTACATCGGCACGTCCAGTAGTCCGGCACTATATATACGCCTAAAGCCCCCGTTTTTTCTATTTATTTTATTTTGGTCCAGGCCTACCTACGCTGTGCTACGTCTAAGGCTTTATTTTTTTAGTTTTATGCACTAAAATGCAGATACCTAAAACGTAAGCATTTTTACAAAATAAATTTTTTTCAATACGGCTCTTAAGAATATACAACCAATAAAATAAGACCCAATTTTTTTTAATATTTTTTTTTAGTAACATGCTTGCGTTTGACGTGATTATGCGGTCTACGGTGGAGCACGCTTGCCTAGAAGAAACCGATTCACTCGTGATTTTGTAACCATCGGGGAACACCCATTCAGGCAGCGCATTCCACAGACTAGCATAGTTCGCATAATAAATGTGGAATCAAAGAGCTTCGTACGGGGTTTCGGAAGCCTGGCTTGCTCTGTACGTAGCACGTATATTTACGTTTTCGCTGCAGCCTTCGCCAGATACTGCATCCGTACTTCGTACCTACTTAGGTACCGGCTAGATGCCTACACTATCTATAGGTACCTCGACCGCCGAGGCGGCTAGCTCCAAGGTATTTAGTATTGCCCAACTGCCCAACTCACCGAACTAGTTATTGATGGTCAGCTTACTCTCGTGAGCTTTTGTTTAGGTCAGTAAATAGGTACAATTACTAATTACATTTCTGAAAAGTTTGTAATAGCAAAAATTTTCTGGTGTGGTGATTTTTATTTATTTTATTAATGAACACCAACATGATGTACGCCCTTACTTTACACGACGGAGACAAGGCACGAGAATTAAACTAAACGCCACCACAGACTACATGCTATTAAAAACGAGAGTTAGTTAGGAGAGTTAGAGAGTTATGTTGAGATTAATTTCACAGGTAGTGAGGGGAAAGTTCTCAGGATTTTTTTAATGCCATAGTTGGCAAACAAGCTGACGGGCGCCTGATGGTAAGCGATCACCGTTGCCTATGGATACCTGCAACACCAGGGGCATCAAAGATACGTTGCTGACCCTTAAAGACTCTATTAGATTTGAACAGCCTTTTTGAAGAATGTTATAGTTACTCGAAAATGCCGCAGGAGGAAGCTTATTCCACAAATTGCAGATGTAAGGCAAAAAAGATCGCGTAAAACGCACCGTGTGCGATTTCCACCGATATATGATTTATGTGGCTGAACTTTCAGGTGGTGGCGGCTGGTGCGATGATAAAACTGTGGTGCTGGCATCAGATCGAAACAGTTCTTCAGAACATTCCCCTTATTGTTTGACGATAAAAGTAAACTTTAATCAAGATAACACATGATACAAGCGTTATTAAACTAGCAAGGAGTAAACTAAATCAGTCAAGAACGCCATGCACGCGAGTTACGGTCTCTAGACTCCAGCTAGTCCAATAGCCTCAGAAAAAACAAATGCTCGCGCTATACTTACAGTTTCCCCTTTAGCACTTACACCCCCCTTGATAGTGCATTTGATGACATTTGGGTCATCTCGTTTAGTTGTGTGCCGCTAAATTTTGAAGTGTGCGTTTTTAGAACTAAGAATAATTATGTCAGCGTGTTTGCCTCGCCCCTCGCAAGTTTTTTGCAGACTTTTTTCGCTTTTTCTGTTCGTTTTTCGGTCGGCGAGTCCAAACTACATAATGATCAAAGCCGAAGGCCGACTGCCCAAGAAAAGGCGTGGGTGCGGCTGCGGAGGCTCGTGTCTGCACCGTCGCCAGCTTATTTGGTGACATATAAAGGGTTGCAGGCCTGACCAGCAAAACCCCCGCGTTACACTGGTTTTTAGTTTCTGCGCAAACCTGTCACAACTTTTAAAACACACACATAGATCAGTGGAAATCACACACTGTGCGATTAACACGATCTTTCTTGCCTCACACTTGCAAAATATGGAATGTGCTACCTTACGCGGTGTTTCCAAGAACTTACAACATGGGGTTCTTCAAAAGAATATAATAAATAATAATATGGCGAGTTAATATGGAGTCCTTAAGGGTCGGCAACGTATTTGTGATGCCTCTGGTGTTACAAGTATCCATAAGCGACGGTGACTGCTTACCATCAGGCAGACCGTCTGCTTGTTTGCCGCCTATAGCATTAAAAACATGCAATTATAATGTTTGTTAGTTTGTTTGAGGTCAAATCTTGGAAACTGAATTAGAATCAGTTCCTCTTTTGCAAAATTTGCTAGTTTTGCCTGCCTGGCCGGGACTCGATCCCGGGTCCTCCTGCTCATAAAGCAGACGTGTTTCCATTGTTAGAACGAAGTGTTTCATCATAATCAGCCTTTTAACAGTCCACTGCTGGACTTTTAGCCTACCAACGAAAGGGTGATTGGTCCATATCCACCACGCTGGCCCAGTGCGGATTGGTGGATTCACATACGCCATTGAATTCCTTCTCCGTACGTATGCAGGTTTCCTCCGAATCATGAAAATCCGTACATAAACTCCAAAGAGCTCATTGGTACGGGCCCGGGGTTTGAACCCGCGACCTCACGCTTTCAAGTCTAGCGGCCTCCCACGCTACCACGGCTTTTGTATAATATGTATTTGCGAACGAAGTGTTTGTATTGTGCAGATGAGCAGTACTACGAGATGCCAGCGCTGTTCCAGCTGGATGACTACGAGGCTTGCCTAGCGCGCCGCGGCGTCTACTGCCTCGGCTCCTTTGAGCTGGCACCGGCACCACACGCGGCTGACCATCGTCTTTACCAGATGATGCAGGTATTAAATATTTTATTTGGAAAACATACTGTGATAAATAACTAGATTACTGATACATTGTATAATTAAACACCATTTAGCAGTTTTCGCATATTAAAACATTTTTTGCGCATGGAGATGAAAAGAAAGATATTAATTAATATTATGATAGAATAAAAACAAAATAGGTATATATACTTTTTATGCTATGAAACACAAGACAGTCAGGGAGACACACCAAACCAACTTTTACTAATATGTTGTCTAATTGAATTCAAGGCTGTATTGAGAAAGTCTTCCAGTGTGTTTACGGAGTTAGAAAGGAGTTTTGCCTGTAATTAGTCGCACTAAAGGGGATATTTAAACATTTAGGATGTCTTGCAGATATTCTAGGGACGTACCGTGGTAGGGGGGTTCAAATTTATGTTAGAGAGGAGATTTGGAGACTCCACAAGACTGCGCTATTTTAGTCAAAAATAGGATATCAGCTATTTTGCGTCATAAGTATGTTTGTAACTGTCCAGACTTTTTACGGCGTAGTTATTTTACGAATTAGTAATGCTATGTACATATTTAATATTTTTGTGATGTTGACTAGCAGCGATGTGGTTATTTTGCGAATTGGACATTTTGAGATGTGGAATAGACACGGAATAGATGAATGAGATTAAGTCAAATTGCGACTGTGATATTTTGAGATATGGCCTAAGTGAGATGAAGACTTTTTGCGATCTAGCCATTCTAATACTAACCCAAACTGGCCAATTGCGAATCGGACTCGCGCACTGAGGGTTCCGTACCACATTTTTTTTTTATTGAATTCTACATTTGGTCACCAACCCGCCTGAATTATGGTAGGTAAGCGACGGTGTGGCCGAGAATGGAACACGTTGTATAGAAGAAATCTATTCACACTAGGTTTGAAGATGCCTAGGTTGTAGTTCTCGGGAAACAAGGAGGACGGCAGGGAGTTATATTCTTGGGCAGTACGTAAAGAAGTGCAAAAGGACAACTTCACGCCCAGTAGGCCACCACGATTTAGGTCAGATGCGTTCGCATCTGTCACGCCACCTTACCATATCTCCCCTGTTTGTCTGATCAGGGGCCTTACGGACATACGCGCCGAGATACGGCATGCGGTCGCGAAACATTTCGCAATACCTAAACAGCAGTGCAAGTGCCGTTCTTTATCGATCGACAAATTTGACAGTTGAAATCGTCTAATTCTTTAAAATGCCATTTGATCAGGGGCCTTACGGACAACAGCTAATTGCGGCACCTAATCCGCTCAGTTAGAAAATCACGCGAACGTGAACCTTTCGCGCCCAGATACGGTTTGCGGTCGCGTGATTTTCCAACTGAGCGGATTAGGTGCCGCAATTAGCTGTTGTCCATAAGGCCCCTGAACTCTGATTCTGTAGCATTTTATAGAATTTGACGATGGATAAAGAACGTACGAAATAAAGTACTTGCACTGCAGAATCGGTTAAAACAAATAGCCTGTTATAATATTATATAATGTATGTAACAACTTTATTACCCCTTTAAAAGCATGCACTGCGGCCGAATCCGAGCAATATGCATGTAACTTCACATTGCATCTTAGATTAACTACACAGTATCATCATCATCATCATTTCAGCCATAGGACGTCCACTGCTAGACATAGGCCTCCCCCATCGATCTCCAAAAGGGCCGGTTGGAAGCGGCCTGCATCCAGCGTTTCCCTGCGGTCTCTTTTAGGTTGTCTGTCCATCTTGTGGGTGGACGTCCTACGCTGCGCTTACCAGTCCGTGGTCTCCATTCCAGAACCTTTCGGCCCCATCGGCCATCTGTTCTGCGTGATATGTGCCCTGCCCACTGCCACTTCAACTTGCTAATCCGGTGGGCTATGTCGGTGACTTTCGTTCGTCTACGGATCTCCTCATTTCGGATTCGATCTCGTAGAGAAACCCCGAGCATAGCCCTCTCTATAGCTCGTTGTGCTACTTTGAGCTTGCTTATGAGGCCCATAGTGAGAGACCACGTTTCAGTGCCGTATGTCATCACTGGTAACACACACTGGTCGAAGACTTTCGTCTTAAGGCACTGAGGTATTTTAGATGAGAAGACGTTGCGAAGTTTACCGAACTACACAGTATATAATATTGTTATTCTAAGCACGGCATGTACCTATTTTTTTTTTTTGTGGAAGTGTGTAGTTTATAGAATGATCGAACCACGAGGAGTTACTAATCCTCATAGTTCCATCGATCCAACTGTAAGGACCTGAAAATCTTCGTGGTTCGCTTGATAGAACTACGCGATCGAACCTCGCGGCCGGAAGGGCCAAGTTAGAGCGACGATGTATTTTGCCGCGCAAGAGTCACGAGGCCCGCGAGGGGAAAGCAACGACAAAATCGAACACAGGTCCGACCTCGAAGACACCTGGCGCGGGACTGAGCGCGGCGCGCGCAATTTCTTGCGACCTTTTTACGCTTTTAATTTCACATAAAAACTAAACTATATAACTAAACGGCTATAACTTTCGAACCGTAATAGATAGCCAGTTTAATTTTTTACAGAATATGTAACGTTACGGCGGATTAATTATTAAGTCTAAAAGTAAAAATGAAAGGGGGGTGTCCCCATACAACAAACGTATTTTTTAAAACATATTATTGGATTAGGTCTTATGGAAAAACGGTAATACTTACAAGCGTTAAACTTGGCATGATAATAGTACACACTTTAAAGTATAACAAAAATTATAAATAATGGCCAAGTACGAGTCGGTGATAAGTCTCTGTTCATTACCAAGTTATAACTGGTAATTTCGTTATTGGATTTTGTGGTGGTACGGAACCCTCAGTGCGTGAGCCCGACTCGCACTTGGCCGGTTTATTATATATATAGATGTATGTAACATCTTTCCCCCTTTAAAAAGAAACACCGAAAAACAAACAAGAATGTATAATTATTTACTAAAACGATGCACATGGCTCTACAGAAAAAGAAATCAGCAGGTTTTTGGGTCGATTTCATAACAAGCTTTCATGCAGTTCGCGATGCAAGTTGCGACAGATAAACAAACTAGTGCCTAAGTATGAATCGCATTTTAACAATTTCAGCGTATAACATAAAACTGCCGTCATCAAGTACCTATAGGTATTACCTACCTACGTAGAATACGTAGATGTTCATATAGATGATTGATAGCCCCGTTGGTCCAGTTGGTAGTAAACCTACTTTCTGAGCTTGGGGGCGTGAGTTCGATTCCCACCTAGAACAAATCATGTGATGAACATTTGTGTTTGTTCTATGTCTGGGTGTTAATATCTATTTAGGTATTCATTTAAAAATATAATATATATGTGTGTATATCAATCTCTGGCAGCCGTATTACAAGATTTGCTTAGTTTGGGGTCAGATGACCGTGTGTGAAAAATGTCCCGAATATTTATTTATTTTTATTTAAATACGCATATAGATTCTGAATCCGAAACGTGGATATTCGCCAAAGAACTAGAGTTACCGACATAGTTGTTAAAATTTGCAAGTTGAAGTGGCAATGGGCAGGCCACATCGCTCGAAGAATCAATAACCGATGGGGAAGAAAGGTTCTTGAGTGGAGACCACGAACCGGAAGACGCAGCGTATTAGGCAGGCCTCCCACTAGATGGACCGACGACATTGTGAGAGTCACTGGCATCCAGTGGATGCAAAAGGCAGGCTGTCGTTCAGTGTGGAGGTTATAGGGCGCTATTTTTATCCAAAGAAAAGGGTTCTTGTGCATAGAAGTATCCAGAGATGAATTCAATATAGGTACTCGTGTCTCATTTTTTTTGTATTGATGATGATGTTTTTAATATTAGTTAATTAATATAACATACTAGCTGCGGCCCGCGGTTTCATACGCGAGTTAAAATCGTCGTTAAGTTTTACTAAATTTTCCAATTTGTTGCGCAATTTTCTTAATTTTTCTTTCCGTAAGAACCATCTACAAAGTATTAGAAAACTTTAAAAAAAGATGAATGGAATCTGTAGTCTTTCTCATGTGATGGCGTGACCAAGGTAAATAGGAATTCATTTTTATGTATATATATATATTATTAATTATTTAATAATTCGTGCGTGAGTTATGAACTGAGAACAGTGATATGAGTTACCTCAAGCTCTAGAACAGTGTTTCCCAGATATTGTTCTGCCATGGCCCGGTATTGTTCATACTGCCCCTATACGTGACCCACTTAATAGTTTTAACAATATACATTTATTGTTATTGGAAGTTTGTATATATTACGAGATATGTATTACAATTAAATATGTTTTTATATAGTAAAAACATTTTTAGTAATAATACACTTTATTTCCCCTTCTCACCTCAGGGGGGCAGTTCAAAGGGCCGGAGCCGCGGCGAAGGCTGCAGAAAACGCCAAGCGGCGCAAATATGCATCACTTCAAGAGTGAATATATATCGCACTCTTAATAAAACAATGACCGAACTCGAAATTTTAGCAAATTGAGTTTTAGTAAAATATCGACCTAAAAAAAGCATGCTCTACAATCTAGGCGATTAAAAACACCTGTTTTCTATATGCAATAAGGTTTATAACTACTTGAGTCTTTATCCATCCCTCACCTTGCGCGCTGTTACTCAGTTAAAAATTGTTTTTTGTCGATTCCCAAAAAGTTGCGATTTTGGATTCGGTCACTGTTTTATTAAGAGTGCGATATATCCGCTAGGCGTCGAAACTTTTGGTCCATGGGATCCAGTATCCATTGTGTATAATGTCGATTATCATTTTTCTCCAAAATTGCTCGGACGATTTGAATGCAATTTATCTGAAAGCAGGTTTCATTGCGGCATTTCTTAGAATAGAATAACTTTTATTGTTTAAAACTGGTACATGAGTTGTTACAATTACATAATTGAGTATCACAGTTCTACCCTCTTCGGGCGTACAATATTTTCTTAGCCTAGATTTATATTGTTTCCATTACAAAATAAAAAAAAACCGGACAAGTACGAGTAGGACTCGTGCTCTGAGGGTTCCGTTGGGCAGAACCCTCAGAGTGCTAGTCCAAAAAAACCTAAAGTTGAATTATTGAAAGACAAACTTACCTTTGTAGTTGATTATAAGGTTCTTCTGTACATTCCAACTACAAAATATAAGTTTGTAATAACAAAATAATTATTTTTAAATGATATAACTTCAAATTTGTAACTTTCACATTTATTCCTATATATGTGCTATGAGACCTTGCCTTTAGCCAAATTTCATGATTCTTGATCAACGGGAAGTACCCTATAGGTTTTGGTTTTCCTGGGAAATCGCAAAATATGCGACATAAACGTTCATATCTTTCGATTGCGTTAACTTACAACTTTGATTTTTTTACAGCCGGAAGAAACCGTAGACCCAAGTATTTAGTATAAATTTCAACTTGATACCTTAACGCGTTCTTGAGAAAAAGGGTCTTGACAGACGGACAGACGGACAGACGGACAGACGGACAGACAGACGGACAACGAAGTGATCCTATAAGGGTTCCGTTTTTTCCTTTTGAGGTACGGAACCCTAAAAAAGAAAAGATTATAATACAGAAGGTATGGATGGGGCTTAGAATAGTATATAATAAGGGCTTATAATAAATAAATTATATAATAAATACCTATGTTTGATCAATATCTGTCCAGCGAATCAAAAGTTATGAGCTCATTTCTAAATTGGTTTCAATTTTAATTTATACTTGATGAATCAATGTTTTTCATTCGGCGTTGACCTAATGAACATAATGCTGTTTAGGTCAACGCCCGACAAGTCTAAGTAGTGATGGCGAGCGATTTTTTCGTCGCTTACCTTGAAGAAGTGTGCCAACAGAGTTATGTAACCCTCCACGCGGCGGTACAGAACCGTTAACAGTATCAATTCAGCAGTTTGGTAACACCTCCCGATGTTGTGTTGAGTCGGCATTCAGCCTTGCACTTGAATTGTGACTTGTGAGATGTGAGGTGAAGACTGGCTGTTGCATAGTTGTCTTCTTTATAGGTACCGCGGAACCGGCGTCATGGTAGGCTCGTCCACATTCAGACGCATCCAGTTCCTACCTACCACCTACCTACCTATACCTACACCTACTACAGTAGTAGTAGGTAGTAGTTATACCTACTCTCTGAGTTTATTCTCGACATTGTTTTCCGTTGCCCGCGACACTTTTCTGGTGACAGTGTCGCTGTACCTATCAGAACATATATCTTCATATACCTCGCCGGTATCAGTGTTGCTGTACCTATCGGAACATATCTTCATACACCTCGCCAGAACAGTGTCGCCGTACCTATCGGAAAATCTTCATACACGTCGCCAGTGCCGGTTTTGGCACTACCAGCGCCCTGGGCGAAACTTCTACGGTGCACCACACGGACCACATCTTGTTTTTGATATTTGATTATATTAGTAATAAGTAATAATTAGGGCTCTTTTATTTTCTTTGTTTGATACTTACCTTTGGTACTTAAATATATTTTTTTTCCTGGGCTAGCGCCTTTATTAACTAAACAAAATACAAGCTAAAACTAAAACTACAAATACAGTTAGACTGCCCATAGACCGTTGAAGGTCTAAAGACAATCCAAATGCTCAAGCCCACTACCAGTTGGCAGCGTACCCAGCATGCTGGCGGCATTACCACGTTGAATGGCAATGCTTATGCGTTGAGCCAGAAACACGCCAGCATTTTGGTCACGCGTCGCATTAACCAGGCGCTCTGAAAGATTTTTGAAAATGAGGTGAGCTCCCTGTACCCAAGGGCCCAATGTCTTAAATTATACGTTTAATTTATACTTGTTTAGTAATATAGCTTGTCTAATCATAGTCTCCTTTCCCAGAGGTATTCCTCGAACTGGGTGGACCATTTCAACCACACGCGGCTGCACCGGGGGGTGTGCGTGAGCACCCGCTGCACGCCCCCCGCGACCGTTGCCTCTCCGCGCTCGCTACACGACACGCACGCCGAATGGTGAGTCACCACGGGAGAAGAGAAGGCTGGTTCTGCAGGCCTAGCACGGGCCGTGGACAAATTGTATTTCCACCGTTTTTATCCCGCGAGAAAAAGACAAAGTATCCATATTCTAGCTTCGTTGCGTCTAAGCGTGGATAAAAACGGTGTAAAGACAATTTATTTACAGCTCATGCTAGGCCTGCGGGAGACGTGTTTAATAGGCTTGCGTTTGACTTGGTACCGTCTCGCCTGCTGTACCCCGAGGCGTGCGGCGTGACAAGCTGCGGAACACTGGTGTTGTTTATAGACAGCATAAAGTTTTGATGTAGAAATAGTTTACATCCTAGATTAGCACATGGAATAAATAAATATTTTTCGGGACATTTTTGCACACACGGTCAATGGTCATCCCCCACTAAGCAAAGCTTGTGATATGGCTCCCAGACACTGATATACATTATATACCTTCTTTTTATCCCGGAATCGATTCATAAATACATAGTTTTCAGAAAAGAGAAGCACCGAAAGACAATAACATCGATTCTGATGTTCTCTAAACTAAACTAAATTTGACAGCTCTAAAATTGTTGCTATCCTTCTCTCACATATTAAAATGAAAAGAGAGGCAGATAATTTTAGTTCTGTCAGATTGGTTTAGTTTGAGTGGTATGCCAGAATCGACGCCATTGTCGCTCTACCCTCATCAAAGACTAGGGCCAGCTCTGCGTTTAACGTATTCTTTAACCGAAGGACTGAAAGTGTCTGGATCTCAAAAGGTCTAAATGTGAATAGTGTGTAAAACTCTGTTTTTAACTATCACGGTAGTTCACTAAAGATAAATGATTATTTACGAGATATTTACCGTGGTGGTTATGAAAATAAAAGCTCGCGTTCAAAATACTATACGTAGTGATACAGTGAGTGTGTTTTGTCGGGATTTAGGTTCGAGTTCGAGTTCCAGTGATAACCGTAGCAAAAGACTAAGAAAGAGGGTAGATCGTTATGTCTGCAGTCTGCACCTAACTTTTTAACTGTTCGACCAACCACCCGCATACTTCAGTCTTCCCGTGAACATGGTGCATGTAACTGCGCTGAAATATCGGGAGCTCATTCCACAACCTTACCACGGTAAATATCACGTAAATAATCATATAACTTTTAATGATAATGATAATGTTTATTTTCTAAGCATAAGTTACATGGACATTAACACAGAATACAAACAGAAGTAGAGAGTTACACAGTATTAAAAAGATATAAAAAAGAAGGTTAATAAATTACATAGCTAAATCAGATATTCTGTGCGGTACCAATGGGCCCCAAACTAGGCAAAGCCTGTATCTTGGTGGCCCAGGTTCATCGGGTTACAAAATGAAATATGCGCGTGCCTACGTGATTTATTATATAAAACAAGTTTTTTTTTATTAGTGCTGGAAGAGCTACCCTGTTTAAATTTAATTGTGTGATTGTGCATATTTGGATGGTGTATGATGAGGGGTGTGTATGTATTTGTAATGTATGTATGTATGAGTGCAGTTGAGCGTATGTATGTGTGAACTCGCTCGAGTGTATGTATGAATGAATTGGCTCTAGTGAGTAAATGTTTGTGGAGATGCCTGATTTATGGTAGTTTGTATGGTGGGTTTAAATGACAAGAGGGAACTTTGTTGAATAGTGTGTGTTTGTTGTTACAGGTTCGCTTCATGTGTGAACGCGAGTACGATGTCGATGTACAACCTGTCGGCGCGGCTCTGGGCCCTGGAGTACTGCCACCGCGCAGGCGCGGCGGGCGCGGACGAGTGGCCCCTCGGCGCCAGCGAGCGCGCCCTCGCTGCGTTCGTGGCCACGCTGGTCGCGTTCGCCGCGCTCTCCACCACGCTGGACCTCACGCTCTCAGACCAAGCCAAGAAAGGTTACTAATCATCATCGTAATCAGCCTTTTTAAGGGGCCTGTATACCCTGTGCAACTCTCTCGCTCGCACATATTCACATTATTGAAGATATAAAATCAATGAGTGTGAATTTCCAAAAAGTAACAAAATCATGTCTTGTGTCTATTATAACATTACAAATAAAGAAATTGACAATTTGATATATTTTAATTTGACACAGTAAAATGGTAACAAGTGATTTTTATTTCTCGTGTAATGTTATTCCGTCAAATTACAAGATATCGGAACAAACATTTCTATGTTTGTAATGTTACGATATACGCCAAGACATGATTTTGTTACTTATTGGAAATTCACACTCATTGATTTTATATCTTTAATAACGTGTAAATGTGCGAGCGAGAGAGCTGCAGAGGGTATACAGGACCCTTAACAGTCCACTGCTGGACTTTTAGCCTACCCCGAAAGGGTGATTCGGCCATATCCACCACCTTCTTTCCTATTCCATTCGTATTTCGTTGTGGGACCGCATTCCTATCCAAATCAGGGGCCTTCTTATTGCGTAAAGTTGCGCGACCGCAAACGACCCATGTGGCCGATGCTATGTGGCCGACCCATGTGAGGGTGCTATCGAGCCGAAACCCCATGAATGTAGCTACCTTCACCTGATCAATTGCATCACTCTGCACTACCACCTCGAGTGGATCTCTTAATGCCCTGAAAGTCAAACTGTACGAAGTGTCTTATTCAATGCTTATTCAGGATGTTTTTTTTGTATTTTTTTTTATATTGACTTATACCATAGATAAACATATAACTTATAATGTTGGCCTTTTGGCCTCTACAACTTGACCGGACTAGTCAGCGAACGCAGAGTGCGTTCGGCATAACTTGGTGGTTTAAGTTTTGGGCGACTTGCACAAGGGCACCTCGAAGGTACGAACCTCGGCTTGGGCCGTCGCCGGGAGTGGGAATCAGACTTGCCCAGGCACCCCAGAAGGGGTGTGCCCTGGAGGCCTAGCGGTTTGTTGAACTGATTGAATATTCAAGATGAATACAAAATAAATAATCAAATACTTACGAGTCTAACGACCGTGCGAAGTGGAGGAGTCGCAGTAAGAAAGCGGACCGTGCCGGTAATGACGACATGCTAGGAAAAGAGACAAAAATAAATAAATATACATATTTTGGTTAGAGGCTTGCCTGTCTTGGTAGTTATAACTCAGATACTCTGTAGGTATTCATCAAACATTTGCGTAGGTAATTAGATTGTACTTACGTATGTAATATCTAACAACAACAATTTTCCGAGTGTCGACACGGACACGGTCGCACTCTTCGTATTGTTAAATTTTCGCCACAGTGGCATAGTTAGTTCCGTGTTTGCACTGAGCAATTACTGGCTGTTAAGTTATAAGCACAGAATATTTTTTTCTCTTCTGTGGTTATGAGTAGGTGCACAGCCGCGTAAAATTTTTAGTCTGTAGCGACCACAGTAAAGTTTTTTTTGCCTGTTCGCTGGGCGAATAATAAGCAAAAAAAATTGGTATAGACGTTTTGGCGCCAACGTTAAAAACTAATCGCCAATATTGTATTACTTTCCTAAACTTGTGAATTTCCGAGTGTTAATGCGTAATAATGGTGGATTATTATTTAGGACGTGCTCGAGTATGGAAAGTGATACAACGTGGTGAAAAATGTATTTTCGTGTTGCTTCCAAAACTTCATAGAAGTCTCTAGTAAAGTCTTCACCTCTTTGCTAGAGCATGACTTGACCGGGACTTACTTTTCTTAGCTCTGACTTGATCGAAAATATTCAAGACTGACAATATGGGTAAGTAATATAAATCTATCGTCCTTGAAAATATCTTATGTAACTTGAAAATATTTCAATACTTGACACATGGCAACTACACAACCCATGGTTTTTATTTATTATGATGGATTTTATTAATAATTTGGCTTCAGACTTCGTGTCTATTTATCCAACGCCAAATATAATGTGCTTGATAATCAAAGAATGTAACGTAGTCAAAGAAGTTGGACCTTACCTTTTTGGGTAATTTTGATAGATCAAGTTTTGAATGATCGGGTAAGTCAAAGTCAAACCTAAGTTATATCGCCATTGGTCGAAGACACGTCGAAGACAAGCAAAATAAATTCATATCTGTGATGACGGTCAAGTTCAAGTCATGCCCCAGTAGAGTGGTAGAGACTTAAGTAGAGATTTCAGGTTATGGAAACAACACGAAAACACGTTTCACCTGATTTCCCACACTCGAGCTCTTTCACAAACACTTATTATGTTTTAATAACCATTCTATCAGACAATATTGGTCAGGACGTTTGTAGAGTCAACTAGTTCAATATGAAATCGGTAATCGGCCTATTATGTTCCCACTGTTGGGACACAGGCTTTCTCTCAGCGAGGATGGGCCCTAATCCACCATGCTGGCCCAGTCATCATCAGACAGTAGACGTCCATGGCTGAACATAGGCCTCCCCCTTAGAACTCCACACTGAACGACAGCCTGCCATCTGCCTCCACTAATGGTGAATGTCATATTTTTGAAATTCTTGGACATAGCGATTTTCTCACGATGTTTTAAGGCGATGTTATAAGGCGGTAAACACGTTTAAAAAAACTTCTAAAGTAGAATGTCATATACATAAGACTAAAAAAATTCCAATATACCGTATACTGTGAGCACCGGTGGTCTGAGGTAGGTGCCTTGCGAAACCCGATGTCGTAATACGTACGCCCGCGCCGTCTGAGTCGCCACGGTGTGACGACCGCTCTGCCTATGCCAATGATAACAGATCAGACAAACAAGGGAGATATGCCTTAGTACAATTATTGGTTGTGTTCAAATGTCTTAATTGTTAGGGTTCCGTACCCAAAGTGTAAAACGGGACCCTATAACTAAGCCTACATTGTCTGTCTGTCCTACGTTAAAACGGCTTTATCTTTCGAACCGTAATAGATAGATAGCCAGAGTTAAAAGTTAAAGAAAAAAAGTAAACAGTTAAGAAAAAGTTAAAATGTTAAAAAAATTATATACATACGGGCCTATACCTTTACCTACCTGCATGGTGTATTCTGTGATTCTGTGCCATACAAATGTATTTTTTACGTATTTTGTATTTGCTCTAAATAAGCACAAAAAAAATATTATGGCTTGCATTTGACCGCCACCATTGATTTGCATTTGCTGTTGGCGGTCGACAATGGAATATACTAGAACTGATTCACTCGTTCATTCTTTCAGTTTTTCGGCCATTCGTGGGTTTTTTTATTTCAGTTTATTGACAGAAGTGTTGGTTGCAGGCGGGTGGAGCGGCGTGGCCCTGGCGTGGTCGGTGCGCGGCTGCTGGCGGGCGCTCCGGGCTCCGCCCCCGGCCGCGCGCGGCGCCGACCTGCGCTCCTTCGACGGCCTGCGCGTCATGTGCCTCATGTTTGTCATCATCGAGCACGTCTGCTGGATCACCACGCACTCTTACCTCGCCGACACACGCCGCTTCGAACGGGTAACTATCATCATCATCATAATCAGCCTTTTAACAGTCCACTGCTGGACTTTTTACCTACCCCCGAAAGGGTGATTAGGCCATATCCACCACGCTGGCCCAGTGTGGGTTGGTGGATTCACATATATACGCTATTGAATTCCTTCTTCGTACGTATGCAGGTTTCTCACGATGTTTTCCTTCACCGAAAAGCCAGTGGTATGAAAATCCGTACATAAGCTCCAAAGAGATCATTGGTTTGAACCCGCGACCTCACGCTTTCAAGTCTAGCGATCTCCCAAATGGGCTACCACGGCTTTTCTGTCAGACGCATTCTAACAGCGGCCGGACTACCTATAGGTTGGTATGATTCATCATAATTAAAACAAGTGTCAAGACAGTACCCGGGTCAATAGGTGAAACGAACGAAATACTCTTACTCTGCCTTGTCCAAGTTCAAGATCAGGTAACGTAACAGCTTGCGTAACAATCTGTTAATCTGAGAGAAATGTCAGTGCTATCACAACTTGCATACATACGGACGTTGCGTAATTTTACCACTTAAGGGGCCTGTATACCCTCTGCAGCTCTCTCGCTCGCACATTTTCACATTATTGAAGATACAAAATCAATTAGTGTGAATTTCCAAAAAGTAACAAAATCATGTCTTGGTGTCTATCGTAACATTACAAACATCATCATCATCACTACGTAGGTGAAACCGCGGGGCGCAGCTAGTAGTTATATATGTAGGTTGTATACCAGTCGTTCTGTCTACCATCTTAGGTATCTACATAACTGCTGTCCCTTAACCAGTCTCGTTCCTGTTACCATGTCTTCTATCAGCTGCCTCTGAACAGTCTTGTTTTGACTGCTTTGACCATTCTCGTGTTGTCCAGACTCGTCATGAAGCGGACGCGATGCTGATGGCGAATAGCACCCTGGTGGTCCAGATCTTCTTCCTGATGTCTTCATTCCTGCTGGCTCATAAGCTCCTGCTCCAGCAACGGCGCGGCCTCCAGGTGCCGCCTATAGCCACCTTCTTCGAGACCATGTTTAATAGAATCATCAGGTCAGATTTACTTCATTATAGGAGCAGAGTTCGGAATAATTGGGGTTGATGGTATTGATAGAGAAGTTTGATTCTTCTTTAACGAAAGGCTAAAGCTACCTACTTCACCAGTTCACCACCATAATGATACCTGTCTTGTCTACACATAAAATTTACTCTATATTTATGTTTGTCAAAAAACAGAGAGTGTTAACCCTGATTTAATAATAATAGAAAAACATAACATAGGCACGTGGATTCGCCAAAGAACCAGAGTCACCGACATAGCTGTTAAAATTTGCAAGTTGAAGTGGTAATGGGCAGGCCACATCGCTCGAAGAACCGATAACCGATGAAGAAGAAAGGTTCTTGAGTGGAGACCACGAACCGGAAGACGCAGCGTAGGTAGGGCTCCTACTAGATGGACCGACGACATTGTGACTTTGTGAGAGTCGCTGGCATCCAATGGATGCAAAAGGCAGGCTGTTGTTGGGAGGCCTATGTTCAGCAGTGGACGTCTTCTGGCTGATGATGATGAGAAAAACATACCAACTTCGGCTGCGTAGGTATATACCTACTCTTTGCTCTAGCAGTTCGCAAAATAAACACGAAGAAGCAAAACGATTCATGCATTTTCCACGAAGCTAACACACATTGATTAGGTACCACTACTACAAAGTTATTACAGTTATACTATACATCCTACAGTACTTCAAGTTGTCATTACTGATCTTCATAATCTCGTGCAGGATAAGTCCATCATACTGGGTGGTGGTATGGTTCGCGTCGTCGTGGTGGGAGCGCCTGGGCCGCGGTCCGCTGTGGGCGCCGCTGGTGTCTTCCGAGGCCATCATCTGCCGCCGCAAGTGGTGGACCCACCTGCTTTACCTCAACAACATCCTCGACGCAGACGATAAATGCCTCATACAGACTTGGTTAGTACACACTCCATGAAATCGACTATAAAGACCCATCACACCCACAACTTTTATCACCCAGGTGATCAAAGCGGAATATACCGAAAAAACATCACCAGAGCAGTACACAAAATCTTGTTATGTTACTCGAATCAGGGAAAGTATATAGCTTTCATCATAGAAAGAATTTCCAAAATAGTTTCAAGTTGTTCCGGAATAAGTATCTCCAACAAACTCTCACTCACTGTACCAAATATTAATTGGAGTTTTTTTTTCAGGTGGAATCTTAAATTTTCTTTGAGCCTTCTTTTCATGTGTCTACGCCATTCTAAATGTGGTTCACATTCAAAGCTAGCAAATTCAGTATCAGTCATCACTATCCTGACAAACCGCGAGATAAGTTCGGTGCAGAAAAGATCTAAGGTGAAATGAAACACGATTCATCATCATCATCAGCCAGAAGACGTCCACTGCTGAATATAGGCCTCCCCCTTTAACCTCCATACTTTAGTGTGGAAACACGATTGCCCAGTAAATATTTCCTGTTCCTCTGATGCAGGTACTTGGCAGCGGACATGCAGCTGTACGCTATATGCCTGATCCTGACGCTAGCACTCCAGCGGCTGCGGCGCGGCGCCCTGGCCGTGCTGGGCTCGCTGCTGGCTGCCTCCGTGATGCTGCTGGCCGCACTGGCCTACCACTGGCACCTCGTGCCTACCTTCGTCATGCATAACCCTGAGTGAGTTCGAACATATCTAAGCCAGGGTCATAAAGGTGCATCCACACCGCAGATAACTTTTGTAGAACAACGTTTCCAAGTGCTGAGCAACATCCAATAGCCACAAAAGTTACGTATTGTTGCCTTATGTTACCGTGTTGCACAGTGTCGCTTCTTTTTGTGACAAAAGTTATCCGCGGTGTGGATGCACCTTAGCAATAAGTGCACCAACACAAAAGACTCATCCTCAGTAATAGGCAAACGCCGACGAATTGAGGATGGTGATGGGTTTTTTTTTCGCCTCTGCGTTGCACAGTTCTTCAGTTAGGGTTCATGTGTGATACGTGGAAGTGGGTAGTTCAGACGAACGTTATAGGTAAGCGACACAACAGAGGATAGAGCTTCGAGTATAGTTTGTACGAAAGGGACGTGAAACAGTGAAACGTGAAACAGAGTTATGATGCCGATATGAAACCTCTATGAGGATTTTTTCATGCCATACTGTAGCAAACATGCTAACCGTGTGGCAGGATCGCCTGGTGGTAAGCGATCACCATCGCATATGGATACCTACTATAGTAGTAACACCAGGGACATCACAGATACGTTGCAGACCTTTGAAGACTCTATTAACAGCCCTCTCGATGGACCACTCTCGGAAATGCCGCAGGAAAGCTCATTCCTCGTAATATTGCAGGTGTGAGACAAAAAATATCGAGTAAAACGCAGTGTGCGATTGCCACAGATCTATATGTGGATGAGCTTTCTGGCGGTTACGGCTACTGCGACGATAAAACCGCAACGCCGGCGTCAGATTGAGTTCTTCAGAAAACTCCTCGTTGTAAATGCGATAAAAGATACAGAGGCTCAACGTCTCTGCGTATGCTGAGCGACTGAGAATTGCTCGGTGTGGTATATGTGAAGTGTCCCTCTGTGCCAGGTCGGTTCGCAGCACGTACCGCGACGGTTGGTCATTCAACGTGCTGTACCAGTCGCCCCTGGGGAACGCCCCGGGTGCGCTCGCTGGCCTGCTCCTCGCACACCTGCACCACCACCTCACGGACAACAACGTCAACCTACAGGACTATAAGGTAAGGTAACCTAACCTAATTCTGCGGCTGTGCTATCGAATTCGGACTTTCGCGACAAGTCTGTCCGAATAGTTCGTCTAATCGTGATGCATTCGAGCAAATACGAATGCCTATCGTAGTAGGGTTAGGGGTGGTTATTCCGAGATAATAGATAACTTTCTCTCTGAGAGAAGGCCATGTCCCAGCAATGGCAACATGATAGGCTGATGGTACGTATGGTATCACGCAGAACAGATGGCCGATGGGGCCGAATGGTTCTGGAATGGAGACCACGGACCGGCAAGCGTAGCGTAGGACGTCCACCCACGAGATGGACAGACGACCTAAAAGAGACCGCAGGGAAACGCTGGATGGAGGCCGCTTCCAACCGGCCCTTTTGAAGATCGATGGGGAAGGCTGATGTCCAGCAGTGGACGTCCTATGGCTGAAATGATGATGATGACGTATGGTAAGGGGAGGTTATTCCGTGATTAGTTCCGCGGAAGCTGTGATAATTTTTTACAAGTTTGACGGGATGTTTGCTGCAAATGCTACGCGTAGATATCATGGTAGTACCTAACTACGAAGTTTTTATCATGACATCTCGACACGAACATTTGCGCGATAATATGGTCCCTGCTTATCAGTAGTTTCCAATCTTTGTTTGGTCTTTTTACACGTCGAGACGGAAAATCCGTCGTCCGACCGACGTGATTTTTATTGGAGTTCTTGTGATATTTATTTTAATTTTATTAACGGACTTTAATATTCGATCAGTTTTCTTTTGTAGGTCTTCGACCAAAATAAAATGAATGGACGGGCCCAGAAGAAGCGCATTTTGAAGATTACAAAATTGAAACGAAGTGAAGCCGGCGCTCACTTCGTTTCAGTCGGTCTCTAGCCGTAGGAAGTGCAACACGTGACTATTGTTACATTGTAGACACATCTAACAAAATGATGCCTTCGTGTGCTTTCCCGAAGCGTAACTAAATAAGTAGGTACCTATACAACGAAAACCGCTATCTATTTTTTGTAACAAATGTACTGGTTACAATATATGGTACATGGTTATAAGTAGGTGTTGAAGTATATATTATGTCCGACGGTTTGACTCGTTTTTACTGAACAAGTTCAATGGTTATGGCCCGTCCATTTTGCGTTCATTCATTTTATTTTGGTCGAAGATGTAGGTATGTACACCGATTACTGCAACGTTTGTCAACCGATTTAGGTATCTTTTTAAAATTTATAGTATGTGGCTCCTAAAAAGATTATTAACTTTGGTTCAGTTGAATTCGGGCGCCTGTTCATTTGGCAATATTAATAATATTGTTCCAGGACGTATTCATTTTGAAGCAGGTTTTACAAAGGCAATTATCTTCTAATCCAGATAAAAACCCTTGAATGGCACCGTCATGTTCCTGATGACACTGTCAAGTGGTAGAGTAAATAGGCAGACTACTCCGAGCGAAAATAGATCCATTCTTGCTAACTGACAACGAAATTTTAACTAACTGACCTCAATTCATTATACCTACTATACCTACTGTACCTACTGTCTTTCTTTTATTGTACTTATGTAAGGTCTTACCAATAGGACAGCCACTTAAACGTTTCTAAAACTAGTTACACACAAATATACTCCTAGGGCTTTAAGCCTAGGTATAGAAAACAAGTACCTACGTAATATGAACTAAGTTTACCTAGATTCGGCAAGGCGCAGCTTTCACTTCAAGACTGGTTTGGTTACCTTCCCTTGCGAAATTTACTAATCTCAGGTCTGGGCATTTCACTGAACCTATGCTGTGTAGGTTTTCAGGTTTGTAGCATGATCAGGGCATAAAAATGGGCAGGAGGGAATTAGATCTTGCAGATCCGAAGCACACTCCGAAATGTATCCGATAAAAACATAATAAAACCTTTTTATTTATGGTACACGGGAATTACTCACGTAAGATTAAGCCGGTTACTCCGACTATAGTTTCAACCGCATTAGACGGCCTTTAAAAAAAATTAAAAAAAAAAAAATGTGTGAAAACCACGTTAGTTTCAATAATAATAAAACCTAGTAATGGTTCTAACAAATTACCAGCGAAATGATAACTAAGTATTGCAGTGGACTTCCTATGGATGAAATATTGATGATGGAATAACTATTTCCCTTCAAATTACCCATATTTATTGACGCATCATAACAGTAATTTTCATATTATCACCTGTCCATCTGTCTGTCATTTATCGCCATTTAGATGAGAAGGCAGAAGGCGTTCTCTTATTAGGTACAGTCTTTCACATTGTACAAGTTATTATTAAGAATCAAACGATACTTACCTTGAAGTTTGATTCCAATTATGCGAGGGTCTCAACCGAAGACGATTATATTATTTACATGCAGCAGTACATGGGGTTGTGCTGTCTTCTTCACACTTTTAGATATTAAACTACTATAAAAACAAAATTCCATTTCCTGTCTCCCTCTATGGCCGGAGGATGGCGCCTGCAACTTGTCATTACTTTTAGAGATATAAGGATGTATACACTCTATAAATATACATAATGTTTTGCTTTTTGTTTTTCTGTTTACTTGGGGCTTACGTTTTGGGTGGGTTGGGAGTGTAATCGTCTTCGGTTGAGACCCTCGCATAATTGGAATCAAACTTCAAGGTAAGTATCGTTTGATTCTTAATTATACTTAGGGTCTCAACCGAAGACGATTATATTATTTACATGCAGATGTTTAGAGAGCTTCCATCCGATAAAGAAATGAAAAGCAAAATATGTATAATGTATATACATTCTGGCATTTATTTGTATTTGTCAATCAATTTAATAAAGATATTATATTATATAGTAATGCTTTAATTTTAACCAATAAGTATATCATATATATATCTATATTATATAGTAATCATTGAATGAATTCAATCCAATAAATTCATCTCATGTAGTCTTGTTAGCTTATTATGATATACATATTTAGCAAAAAAATATTGAATATAGTAATTCCCGCATATCGCAAATTCATTATCATCAGGATTGGTAACATATCTATTATAATATTTTAAGGATATAATTATTAGAGGATTTTCTCCAGTCTGCAGCCTTCCGAGCCACTTCCAAGATAACTCCCAAGTCGATGAGCTGTCGATGCGGAAGCATAGCAAGTAGGTCCAAATATCGATATGTCAATACCGCTATCGTACAGTTTGCCTATCTTTTTATTCGGTTTTCGAATGCTAATAAAGAAGTGCTCATTTAATGGCTCACATATTAGGGGTAACGTTTTCTCAATATAAGCTTGTAAGGCTAACGCAGGTCATTATAGACGGTTGTTCTATAATATAAGGTAATCTACTAGGTGGTTGGAAGGCTCCAGGTTGCGAAGTTTTTTATTAAATCTTTAACTTTAGTTATAATTTTATATATTTCTATATATGTATTATATTATTATGTTTTTTAATATTATTAAACTAACGTTTGCATTCTCTGTGCAGAGGTAAATTGCTTGAAGAGTGGTGGTTTTTTGAGACAAATATTCACGGGTAATATCTGTATAAGGATATAACTTTGAGACAAAATCTAGAACTTTATTGGTGTCCCACCGGTCACCGAGTATTTAGGTGTAGGTAGTTTTAACTGATAGACACCCTTTATAAATCTATTGACACTATTATCTAGTGTGATTTCAGATCCTAACGCTTTAGACAGAGCTGACCTATGTGTGTTAATTAAACTATAACTGGCCCCTTGATCGAATTTCATTGTTAGAAATTACATTAGTTGAGTATGATTTGCATTAAACACATTGTAATTGTTTTTTTTCACAAAAGGGCCACCATGATTTGATAGACGAATCGTATTGCTTTAATGTTTGGTTTGCAAATGAGGCCATGACAATACATAATGACGCCCCTGGAACATCTAGTTTTATCATCGACTGCCTGATAATCTCGGTGCCACCAGGGTAAGGTCTACATATAGTGGGTGGCATGTTCTGTTAGGGGCATGTCGTAAGTATTTATCAGTTTAAGTTTCTGCGTAAGGATCGATCTTCCATGACACGTATCGATCACATTTATACCTTTCTGAACTTGCAAAAAGGTCGAAAGCAGGTACACCAAATTATAGAGTTATTTCAGTAAATGCGTAATCGGTAAGCTCCCATTCTGTGTTTACCACATTAATCTTATGGTATTCATGATCAGCAACAATGTAATCAGATGATTTTATGTATGAAGAAAATACATGAATGTTTCTAAGCTCACACTCTTGCCAAATAGTGCAAGCTAAGTCATTTAACTGTGTGTTGCACACCTTTTCGATTTGTGTAGCAATTGTTGTCGTGTTATCTACTATAAGAAGTAAATCGCAAGATTGAAGCTCAGAAAAAAATATTTTCAAATATTAGCCCATAAAGAGCGGCTTTAAATTCCAAGATATCCATACTAAGCTCCAGTTCGGTCCAATTGCCGTGTGAACTTTGACCACCACAAGCTACCCTCCAACCGATACTTGATGCATCACTATGTTAGATATCGAGACCGTAATCGTTAGTGCATATAGGGAAAAACGAGTTATTAATCTTTAAATTCCACCATCTCAACTCTTTTTAAGTGATTTTGCTATAACCATCTTTTTGTTATAGTTTTTGAAGTTACTAAATGTTAAAATCTTCCTGTTAAACAATTTAGTGTACATCCATCTGTATCTAACAGCTAAACACGAAGAAGTCAAAATGTTTATGAATTTTGCAAAGAATCTTATTACATTTGTTGTTGTCTTAGTACATTTGTTGATTCTTAAAGGTTCTACTGTTTTATCGATTATGCACTGTTTTTTCCATTCAGGTAAATAAAGAGTCATATTTTCGGTATTGAAAATTAACCCTAGGAACTTGCATGCTGTGTTTGGCGTTAAAGAGCTCTTATCGCGGTTTATTTTGAAGCCCAATTATTGTAAAACATTAATTGTTGTATTTATATTATGAGAGCACTCCGAATAAGGCTGTCCAATAGCAATAAACTCATCTAAGAAATTTACAGAAATCAGACCTCTGAATCGTAGGTATTTTAATCTGGCTTCGACAGTTTTGTAAACACAAACAGTGCGGCATAAAAACCAAACGGCAAAACACACACGGCAAAATTGGTACATTTGTGACTTCTAAATGAAACGTATAACTTCTTTTTATCATGTTCATTTATAGCCAGTAAAAACATGCCATTTTAAAGTGCTCTAATTTAATGAATTTATTTAGGGTTTTGAGTTTTAAAATGAATCGGTGATCGCCGTTAGCTTTTGGGTATAGTAAATATAGGTAACAAGAAATGACCTTGACACGACTCGCATGTCGATATGAATTTAGACAAAATAAATCCATGATACAGTGATCAATGATTATACTGTCAGATGTAGACTTACATAAGTTCTGGGGAGGAGTTATTTGTATATCGTACTGTACCCTTGTATCCAAGATAAAACAATAGGATCATTTGTTATGGTACACCACTAGTCATAAAAAAATTGCATTCTGCCGGCAATAGGTACCTGAGCTATCGGCGTTACTGTCTCTTGGCTCCTCTGCGCAAAGAACCGTTCCGGCGATTGTATTCTTGGAGGCGATCCCGCGACACTGGTGCCTACCTTCGAGGAGCAAGGTTCTGGCAGGGCTCGTAGGCTTACAGCTCACGTTTCCCCCTTCGCGTTTAAGAGGGGGCCTCCGAAATTTTATGCTAATTTGCCATGATATTCTAACTAAACCAAATATCCTATCAACGTAATAATTGATATATGTGATTTTTCAATTCATTTTCTTTCCGGCACTAAGACAGAAACATAATAGCGAGATATTTACTCGATACTTTATTGTTTTCAAAAAGGTGCCTTTATGCTGTTTTTTTTGATTTTTTCTTGGATAGAACTTCAGTCACATATCTAAAATAAATACTCATCGAAGGAAAATATAGTTTGTTTTCCAGTGCTAAGACAAAATTTACCTAGATTAATTAGTACTCTCATAATAAATTATATTCGATTTGAGACTTACGTCCTTTAGTTCTAAGCAACTATTCGGTCAAACGGCAAGTCCGATATTCAACCTTATTCTGTTGCGCTTTGCATCTAAATGGCGAAACATGCTGCGTTCAACCTCAGTACCGCACTATGCTCCAACGGGGAAGGACGCACGCGCTTGCTATTCGCCTAGATTTATCTTCCGAGTGCGATTATATCAACACCTACTGTATTTTCAAACAATGGATAACATAAAAAATCTATGGCTTGAACGCGACCATTTGATGCGGCAACCAAGTGTTGCCAATGACCTAGAGCACATACTAGGTAAAGCTACTATGAAAAAATTACAGGTATTAATAATTATGGATACGACTAGGCCATCTATCATTAGGGCATCTATTATTATGTACGCTCGGTAATATAGTTACAAGAGTCTAAGTGTTTCGTGTGGAGAGAGAAAGAGAGAGAGAGACAGTCAGAAAGACTACTAAAAATCAAAATTATTAAGTAAAATATAATTTTCGTTGAATAAAAAATAATAATAATAATTAACATTTTTTTTTTTAATTAATAATTTCATAAATTAAATGAAATTTAATTAAATAATTCATATATACTTAAATAGATTATAGTTATTAACAACCAGGTATAGAACAAACACAAACGTTCATCACATAACTGTTTGTCCTAAGTGGGAATCGAACCCACGCCTCCAAGCTCAGAAGGTAGGTACACTACCAACTGGACCAACGGGCTTTCGCGTGTTTCGTTTATTTTAGTATAGTATAGTATAGTATAGTATACTATAATAGTATAGTATAGTATAGTATAGTATAGTATAGTATAGTATAGTATAGTATAGTATAGTATAGTATAGTATAGTATAGTATAGTATAGTATAGTATAGTATAGTATAGTATAGTATAGTATAGCAAAGTATAGTATAGTATAGTATAGCAAAGTATAGTATAGTATAGTATAGCATAGCATAGCATAGCATAGCATAGCATAGCATAGCATAGCATAGCATAGCATAGCATAGCATAGCATAGCATAGTAAAGTATAGTATAGTATAGTATAGTATAGTATAGTATAGTATAGTATAGTATAGTATAGTATAGTATAGTATAGTATAGTATAGTATAGTATAGTATAGCAAAGTATAGTATAGTATAGTATAGCAAAGTATAGTATAGTATAGCAAAGTATAGTATAGTATAGTATAGCAAAGTATAGTATAGTATAGCAAAGTATAGTATAGTATAGTATAGTATAGCAAAGTATAGTATAGTATAGCAAAGTATAGTATAGTATAGCAAAGTATAGTATAGTATAGCATAGTATAGTATAGTATAGCATAGTATAGCATAGTATAGTATAGTATAGTATAGTATAGCATAGCATAGCATAGCATAGCATAGCATAGCATAGCATAGCATAGCATAGCATAGCATAGCATAGCATCGCATCGCATCGCATAGCATAGCATAGCATAGCATAGCATCGCATCGCATCGCATCGCATAGCATAGCATAGCATCGCATCGCATCGCATAGCATATCATAGCATAGCATAGCATAGCATAGCATAGCATAGCATAGCATAGCATAGCATAGCATAGCATAGCATAGCATAGCATAGCATAGCATAGCATAGCATAGCATAGCATAGCATAGCATAGCATAGCATAGCATAGCATAGCACAGCACAGCACAGCACAGCACAGCACAGCATAGCATAGCATAGCATAGCATAGCAAAGCATAGTTTAGCATAGCATAGCATAGCAAAGCATAGCATAGCATAGATATATTATATAGATACATAGCATTTTTACAAAAATGACCTCATACGTACTGTTTCTGAGATAATCCATGGTTTTTGAAAAAAATTACGAAAATTTTCCGGATTTTTGCGCTTTAATATTTTGAAAGGCATTCTTTGCACAAAAATAGCCGAATTTGGGCTTATCAGACGCGTCTTTTTTTTTTTACACACGTGTGTTTACTGTGTTTCTATTTTATTATTATTTATGCCTACCAACTAAATAAACACATTTTTTTTTTTTTAATATTATTTATTTCCTGAAATTGTGAGAGTAGAAAGCCAAAAAAATAAATATAGTCTATTTATTACACCACTGAATTTTTTGTGTTGAATTTTTTTGTTATTTTTAACATGAAATTCCGGTTACGTAATTTCAAACCCAATTTGGGGTTTTTAGGGTTAGGTCCTAAAGCCGAGTTTTTGAGTTTAACGTCTTCGTCTGCCAGAAAAAATGATGCCTATGACGTCAGATTTTTGATTGGACCTTTGTGTCCAAAGTTATGGACCTTCAAAAAATCGGGTATTTAGGGTCCGCCTCGCTACTTAGTAACTCAAGTTACTATGTACCTACGAGTCTTAAAATACTAAATGACCTATCGTTGGATAGCCAGTGAAGCTAACTATTCTTGCCTGGATTGATCTGGGACAAAATGTTTGAGGAGCCAGGTATTTCAGGTCGTCAAAATCTTAAGACCTAACTTAGACTATAATATAAACTAAAAACTAGAACTAGTTATATTTCCTAAACCACAGCCTTAAAAAATCTGAAAAAAAATTACTAAAATTTAAAATGAGCTTTACTACCTCGAGCCAAAATTTGGGCGTGGTAGGGGGTGGTTTTCACCCTTCTTTATTTCTATTTAAATGTATTTCTCACTGATTTCAAAAGTAAAAATCTAAATATTTTTTTGTAATTTTTTTTGGGTTAAAGGTCTGGTTTAGGAGATATGACCCGGGATCGGGTACCCCGTGCCACGAGGTTTTTGGGTTTTTTGGTCTTATCCCGGCAAGTTCAACCTAGCAAAGCATAGCATAGCATAGTTCAGTTTAGTTTTATTTAAGTTATTTCAATTTAATTTATATACTTTATTATTTTTATATTGTAGAAAACCTAAAAATAAATTACAAATACAATTTTGAAAAGTGAAATAAACAATTTACGGTTCTGCGCGCCGCGACCGAACTCAGCTAATCGCCAAAACACCAAGTACACCAACACTATGCTTATCCTGTGTGTTATTGCTCCTTGCCGCTTTACAAGGTCGAGTGCGCGAGTTGTGTACACTTTAGCTGCGCGCGACTGCCGCGCTGCCGTGGTTGTGTTTCACACTAATGCGGGTGATGCGAGACGCGCGGGTGAAATCAGAAATTTTTCTGGCCTTATACCCAGCCTTAAAGCTCTTCGCAGTCATTGGAGGTGGTGGTTTGAATGGAGCGCGACACGCTGTTCATCTCTGAACCTGACCTTGAAATCGCCTTCGAAGACTTTAGGTGCTCGGCCAGATTAGTGCCGAATACAAACTTATTGATTTAGGTGTTTTTAACACTATCTCAAGTTTGTTTATTGATATTGTTTATAATTGAATATCGCACCGCCTGTGATTCTCTGTAATGACTTGTCAAGCGACGATTATATTATGAGCATATTATTATATTATGTGCTTGTGGGAAAACTTCCTTGACGATAAATCCCAATCAAGGACGTTTCCTATCGCTGCTAAACAACTAGACAGCTGGTTATGTTTTATTTGAGTAATCAGGTATTTTTTCACATTAATGGAAGACAATTCCGTTTTGTTTTCTAAATTAAGCTTCGGTGCCTTTATATGAACGCTATTCTTAGAGGGCAAATGCTTTTTCAGCAAGTCTGTTTTGCTCTCTTTATATAGGCAAGCCATTACATAACATAATTATCTAGCAGCAATATCCTTATGTAAATTGTCACTATATTCCCTTTGTGTGGAAGGGTTCTCTCCAAGCATCATCAGAATTACAGGGTCAAGCATTTCTTCCGTTTTTCAGATGTGTTTCTTTTTGAGGAGGTCTCATCGAAGAATAAAATAAGTTGGTATATATCGACGCGATATACGCAATGAAAAACTTACACGATATACGTGAAGTAAATGCGCCTCAACACGGTTTACGTGGAGAATATATTACCTCAACACGATTTAGGTGGAGAATATGATGTTACTTCAACACGGTTTACGTGGAGAATACGTTACCTCAACACGATTTACGTGGAGAATATGATATTACCTCAACACGATTTACGTGGAGAATAAATGTTACCTTAACACGGTTTACGTGTGAAGGTAATTAAAAGTCTCGACATGATATACATAGAGAATAAGTAGCCATCAATGAACTTATAGGTATATACTCTAAAGAGGTAAAATGTCCTTGGTGGTCTATTCCACTTTAAACACCTAGGTGCTAAAAGTCGACTCTTTAGTCGACTTTGATCTTCTGAGAATATAATCACCTAGCCATAACACGTTTAAAACGTCATGGAAAAAACTACGTGGAAAAAATAAACCAAAAAGTATCTACGTAGGTATTAAGTATGGTTATAATAAAACGTTTTATTCAATCCTTCCGACTGTGCCATGCGCAGAACTACCCACCTTATTATCGTGAAAATTTCCTTTTGTTCATTATTAACTACTTATAAATTCTCATTTAGATTCACACGCTAAATTATCTTATGAATTAATTACTAAATTATGTAATTGTCGTGATAAGTTTGGTAAGTGGGTATATAGAAAATTTATTTTTGAACAAACTATTCAGTTCGTCCAAGGTATGCGCATTTGCCTAATACAATTATCATAGACTATGTTAGGTACCTGTTTTCTCTCGATATTCACCATCCATATCAGGCTCGTAATAACCACTGCAATATGGTGAATCATCATGGTGTTGGCGGGAATGGTCGGTCGACGACGAGTTACTTCGCCTGTATTTTTGGAGTATTATCTCGAATTTCTTCACTTTGTTGCACATATTTTCGTATTAACTACAATTAGATCATAAACGTTTTCTTTATCCCGTATTTTAATCAGGCGATAACACTTTTTTCACTTAATCAATTAATTACAGTGTGATTCCGACGACACAAAAACACGTAATGACAAGTTGCAGGCGCCATCCTCCGGCCATAGAGGGAGACAGGAAATGGAATTTTTTGTTTTTATAGTAGTTTAATATCTAAAAGTGTGAAGAAGACAGCACAACCCCATGTACTGCTGCATGTAAATAATATAATCGTCTTCGGTTGAGACCCGAAGTATAATTAGGGCCTATTGTCTGTAAAACGCCTGTACGACTATACTTAGAGACGCGAATGTAACTTGCTTGAACTCTTGTGTATTATAAAACATTTTAAAAGCGATTTTTAGTATGTTTATTTAAGTATGTACCTACCTAAAACATACAGAAAAAAACAATTTTAATCCAAACAGTCATAGTAAATAGTAGTCAACTAAAAAAAATGTGGAGGTTAAAGGGGGAGGCCTATGTTCAGCAGTGGAAGTCTTCTGGCTGATGATGATGATAAAAAAACTAATTTATTACACCTGTTCATACCAGTGAGGATTATTCTCAAAATACTGGTTCCATTACCACGTTGTAAAGCAATGCTCACCCTTTGAACAAAGTAGAGGCCACCGCAGCATTTTGGTCAGTATTACCACGTATTACTTAGTTTTATTATACCCAATGCAATGCAGGGATTCGCCTAAATATGGGGGGAATCTTGATAGACTGTCATCTTCGCCTTGGAGCAACTATAGGATCAACTGTTTATGGTAGTGCTTCGATATTCTTCAAGACAGCTGCGATGCAGGCACACACAATTCCCAGTCATTGCTAAGATAGTTTAGGTAGGCGCTGGCAGGTTCAGAGCGAAAATTCTTGAAAAATAAGTGGGTCTTGCTTTGCCCAGCTCCGAGATCAGAAAACGCTATAGGCCCTTTGATTATTTATAGATAGGCCCCAGTCGCGCACTCTCTTGCCAGTCCGCGAATTGAAGACCTAACATTCTACGTACGTACGTGACTACGTAGATAACTAAGTACGCAGATTTCCTACGTACTTTTGTATATTAAAATATTTCCATTAATTTATTTGCTCTAACAGCTGCAGTAAAATTGTGAAAAAGCCGAATAAAAATATTTCACTGAAGTATACCGGGCACCTACCTGCTACAGTCTTGCGTTAAAAAACCAAGCGAAAGTGATCAG
Source organism: Agriopis marginaria (assembly GCA_932305915.1). Lineage (NCBI taxonomy): Eukaryota > Metazoa > Arthropoda > Insecta > Lepidoptera > Geometridae > Agriopis > Agriopis marginaria. The sequence continues at coordinate 2,630,224 of OW029935.1, forward strand.
AGTTTGTGGTTTTCATTCAGCTTTGTTACTGCAGCTGTCAGAGCAAATAAATGCTTGAACTGAGTTTAATAGGTATAATGTTGTTATGCTAGTGTGTGTGGTGTTGGACCAGTGTGTGTTGCCAGTGATGACATTCGGCACTGAAACGTGGTCTTTCACTATGGGCTTCATTAGCAAGCTCAGTCGCACACGAGCTATGGAGAGGGCTATGCTCGGGGTTTCTCTACGAGATCTAATCAGAAATGAGGAGATCCGTAAACGAACGAAAGTTACCGACATAGCCCACCGGATTAGCAAGTTGAAGTGGCAGTGGGCAGGGCACATAGCACGCAGAACTAATGGCCGATGGGGCCGAAAGATTCTCCAATGGAGATCACGAGCCGGTAAGCGCAGCGTAGGACGTCCACCCACAAGATGGACATACGACCTAAAAGAGACCGCAGGGAAACGCTGGATGCAGGCCGCTGCCAACCGGCCTTTTTGGAGATCGATGGGGGAGGCCTATGTCCAGCAGTGGACGTCCTATGAATGAAATGATGATGAATGTTTTGTGGTGCAGGTGTTCCGGTGGGTGTCGGTGTGGTCGGTGCCGCTGGCGGTGTGGTGGGTGGCAGCCTCCCCGCGGCTGCTGCGGGTGGACGGTGGGCCGCGCTGGGCCGCCGCTGCACTCGCGGCCGTGGAGAGGCCCGCCTTCGCTGCGCTCGTCACCCTCGCGCTCCTCGCCGCCATACACGGCGTGCCCTGTGAGTATACCACTAACTGGTCACCGTCAGTACCTGCAGCAGCTATAACACCTTACTTGCGGATGATTTAGGACTCAGAAGACCTGCGCTCACCATATCCAGCGCCGGCTCTTTGGTAGAACGAGAGGAGCGGTCGCTCTAGGCACCAGATGGCAGAGGGGGCCGAAATGAGAAACGAAAAAAAAAACGAGGGAAAAAATTAAATATTTCGTCCGCCTTGCGCCTCGAGGCGGGGCGCGAAGTGGCAAGTGGCGAGGCACACTGGTGTTGTTTGTAGAAAGCATAAAATTGTGATGTGGAAATAGTTTAAGTATATCCTGGATTAGCACGTGGAATACCTACTTTTTATTCCGGTATCGACTCCTGCACGATAGGTTTCAGAAATGAATCGCCCCGAAAGACAATCTCGGTCTACCCTGTGCCCAAGACGAAAACGAAAAAAGTTTTCATAAACTATCAAATCTGGGACTAAGGGCACTGATCAAAGGCTAGTGCCGGCGCTGACCAAATCGGTTACTCCGTTGGTTGCCTGGAAGAGATCGCTTATAGCAAGGTCGCTAATTGTTTCACTAGTTTAAGTTGTTTTTGTCTTATGTCATTTTAGTGTGGACAATAAAGTTATCTATTTGTCCGTTGTTTATAAATTGCTTGCTAAAGTCAATCGGCCACTTTGTACCACAAACCTATATCTAAGTATAGGTATAGGTTGGTTGGATATAGTTATGTGGTTTGTACCTACCTAAACAAACTCTTTTGGTACAAGCAGAGTGTAGAGATTTGTATAATACTACAAGTGTCCTGTCGGGTCACGCGCAGCTCATTGTACAGAAAAAAATTCATCCGTATAAATAATGAACTTTACCTTGGTACCAAAAATATTTGCACAACCTAGCAGGATTATTTGGAAAACTATAGTATCACGTGTCACCGATAAATCAATATTATTCGCTTTATTTTCTCGCCTGTCTAGACTTTACTACCCACTACAACAGAGTTAGGACATGCATTATCACTTAATGACCTACCCAGGTGCCTAGTTGTCTACACTAAATAAATCAAAATAATTGCCTACGTGATTTAATTGTTTACTAAAAACTGACTAAAAATATTAGATCTATCTACATAGATGTTGTCTAATGAGTTTGCATACATGCTCAGCTGCACACGGATATGAAGGTGATTCCCCGGTACGTGCTTAGTTGTGATAGGTTGTTTGCTAACATTATCCAAGCAAGGACTTTTTACCCTTTAGGCTTAGAATAAGTATATGTAGTTAATCTAAGCCTTTGGGGCCAAGCAATGAACGCTCTTACCTTTAGAGCTTTGACATATACATGCTAATTATCATCATGCATTGCTTTGACATTGCATTTTGATTTTTTTGCTTTGGTTTATTCATTGATGTAGGAAAAAGGGTTCAGTCATAGATTTGACTGCAGATATTTAGACTAAAAGAAAGTAGAAATTCTTAACTCTTTCCTTGAAGTTTCAGTCTCCTTCAAGCACAGATATAGGTAGTAGATCTGTGCCTTCAAGGGAAAATAATAGGTAGTGTGTACTTTTTCTAGGTTTTCCTTTCCTTGACGTTTCAAATAACAGTTTAGACTCCTTGAAGGGAAAAGACTAGGTAAATGTACCTAGGTTCGTTGTCGACTTTCTTCCTGATTGGTGTTACACTACTGTTACCCAACAAGGTGGTTGTACTTGGTTGCATTGCCGCGACATTTTGTAGGCAGCACTTTACCTTTCGCAATGCACCGTCAAATGAAACTACCTAATTACCTATTCTGGAAATGGTTCCACACATTCCAATTGATGCCGATGTTCAACCAATCAAAGAATATCAGACAGAAGAGCACAGAATATAATACAAAATGTGCTTCTACGGCGATTTCACGAGGCTAAAATTCAATACCTATACCGTAGACCGCATCATAGCTTAGCATCAGGCGAGTTGGCGGTCAGACGCAAGCCCATTAATAAATTTAAATAAAAACTGATGGAATGATTGGAATATTATTACGGGTGGTCACCCTGGGTGGGAGGGGGGATATTTTTTTTTAAATGGGTCACATAGTATATATAAAATCCTTGCATATAATGGGTACCTACTTTCTAGAAAACCATTTTCAGGACGAGCTATATGTAGCTGGCTTCATGACATTGACGTCTACAGAAGACATAATCACGACGGATGATAACAGTTATCAAAGGGAAGCTTTTTTTTTTAAATATTAGGCTTGCGCTTGACCGCCAACTCGCCTGATGTTAAGACCCTCTTATACCAAATTTGACGGTTTTAAATCAATTTTATTCACTTAAATTACAATATTTGAGCTGGAAAAAAATACATGTCACGGATACATCTGTGTTAGAGTTTATGATTTGGTTCAAAACACGATAGAATAAACTTTCCTCGATCAAAAAAAAATCTGAAACAATGTCGACTTAGTTTATTTTTTTCATTTTATGCTCTTATGAAAACTCGTAACAACTTGAAAATTGCATGTACTGAAAGGCAATATTATTCAGCATTTTTTTATTTGGATAGATTTTTGATAGTGAATAGTGTCGTTTTTTAGTGAAATTAAAAGCGTAAAAAGGACGCGAGAATTTTGGCGCGCCGCGTTCAGTGCCGCGCCAGGCGTCATCGAGGTCGGACCTATGCTCGTTTTTGTCGTTGCACTCCCCCCGCGGGCGTCCTGACTCTAGCATTGTAAAATACATCGTCGCTATAACTTGGCGGGGGCTGAGGGAGCGTTTTGTTGCCTACGCGCCTCGGATAACCTCCCGTTAAGCGATGATGCGGTCTACGGTGGAACACGATTGCCTAGAAGAAACCGAATCACTCGTGATTTGAAGACACCCAGATTGTAACCATCGGGGAACACCCATTCAGGCAGGGTATTCCACAGACTAGCAGTTCGCACAATAAAAGTGGAATCAAAGCGCTTCGTTCGGGTTTTCGTAATACCAACCATAAAGCGGTGTCGATTTTTTGTGCCCGCTAACGTGATTTTGTTGCAGCGGCGGTGGGGTCTGCACTGTCGTGGCGCGGTTGGAGCGCGTGGGCGCGGCTGTCCTTCGGTGCGCTGCTTCTGCACATGCCCATCAACAAAGCGCTGGTGGCCGCGCGCCTCGCACCCACGCAGCTCGACCGACAGTCCGCGGTAACCACCTACCTAACTCCAGGGGCCTTTCGGACAACAGCTATTGCGGCACCTAATCCGCTCAGTTGGAAAATCACGCGAACGTGAACCTTATCGCGCCCAGATACGGTTTGCGGTCGCGTGTGGTGTGCGGTGATTTTCCATTTGATTAGGTGCCGCAATACCAGTTGTCCGTAAGGCCCCAGCACATCGTACTGATATGTGGGCTGATATCTGCTCTGACGTCCAGCTTGGGTGTTTTGTCCATTTCATCCCCTTAAGAGTGTAACTCCACTTATCTACCTCCAGCCTATCGCACACAGTATATTTTTTTTTTTAGCTAGCTAGTTTCTTTGCGCGATAAAATCCGAAACGTGGATATTCGCCAAAGAACCAGAGTCACCGACATAGCTGTTAAAATTTGCAAGTTGAAGTGGCAATGGGCATGCCACATTGCTCGAAGAACCGATAACCGATTGGGAAGAAAGGTTCTGGAGTGGAGACCACGAACCGGAAGACGCAGCGTAGGGAGGCCTCGAATCCCACTAGATGGACCGACGACATTGTGAGAGTCGCGGGCATCCAGTGGATGCAAAAGGCAGGCTGTCGTTCAGTGTGAAGGTTAAAGGGGGAGGCCTATGTTCAGCAGTGGACGTCTTCTGGCTGATGATGATGACAATAGATAGCAAAAATAGCCATAGAAACTGTATTTTAATAAATATTTATGATATAAATTTTTATCTTTATTTTTAATATGGGGTTTTGTCATGAAATGACTATGCCACCCCGTAAAGCTAAAGCTATGTATGATATATAGAAAAGCGGGGCTGAACCTGCCCCGATTTAATTTTAATTTAAAAATCGGGACGTCTGGCAACGCTGATTGCCACCCATGTCTACGAGCTGATAGAATATGCTCTGACGTCCAGCTTGGATGTTTTGTGCATTTGCGGGGTAGGTGCTTATAGTGCCCAACACGGAACTTGAGCCCTGGCGTTCCGCGCAGGTGAGAACACGTGGTGCACCAGGGCTCAACTTCCGCGGTTTTTTAATGCCATAGGTGGCAAACGTGCTAACGGGCCGCCTGATGGTAAGCGGTCACCATCGCATATGGATACCTGCAACACCAAGGGCATCACAGATACGTCACCGACCCTTAGGCTCTATTAACAGCTCTTTTGAAGAACCCCATGTTATAATTAATCGTAAATGCCGCAGGAAGCTCATTCCACAAATTGCAGGTGAGAGGCAAAAAAGATCGCGTAAAACGCACCGCGTGCGATTTCAGAGTGCAACCAAGATCTTCTAAAACAAATTTGATTAGATCTGTTCATCACACAGACTAGGTAAAGCCACTACGTAGCCCAGACTCGTAGTTACGTTTATTTTAAATGGAAATAATTCAGTCAAATGTCTGAGGAGCGGGGTGTAGGATTGGCAATTTTTTCTGCAATATTTTTTGCTACAAGACGTAGAGCGGTTTTTAATGATTTTAATAGACAATTATAAGACGAGCGCAGAAACGTTGGCGGATCGCAGGCTTGGTCGGTACTGACGTGGCACTCAGTGCCTCCAGGGGTGCGTTTTTACATAAGACGTTTTCATCAGATGTAGTGACTGACGTACGTTCGCCCTACATTAAATATCTAGTTATAGAAAGTCTTTTGGTTCATCACATGGGTAATCTTCCACGCGTTTATTACCTTCCACATTCTGGACTAAAGTATAACGTAATATTCCTCAGATAGTGGAGTGGTTCGGCGTTGCGAGCGTGTCTTACTTGGCAGCGCTGCCGCTAGCGCTGCTGGTGGAACTGCCAACGCAGCGGCTGCATCGAGCGCTGCAGCGGCTGACTGCACCAGCACCCACCAAGGAACCTGACGGCCACGTGCAGAAGACGGACTTGTGAACTCGCCGTCAAGCGTTTCCCAGGGGAAGCGTTCGGAACACGCCTATATTTATACTTTTAACATGGCTCTGGATGGCCTACGTTGTACATTATGGTTCACAAGGCGGGCGAGACACTAACTTGTAGTCTAGTCTATAACCACATAGATGCGACCAAAAACGATGTGGATGGTGCAAAATACCAACCTGCCATTATGATAGAAAACAAACTACGAACAGAGGCATCGGTCCTTTTTTCAATGCAGTAAAGAACAAGTATAAAATTGGTCATTTAAAAAAACCCACGATAAGATCTGATAATCTTTAAACGGCTGAACCGATTTTCATGCATCATAAGCTGAACACTCTCGATCAAGTTCGTTTCGAAGAAAAATAACGAAATCAAAATTGATTCAGCCGTTCGGGAATTACGATACCACAGACAGACACACACGTTAAACTTATAACACTCCTCTTTTTGCGTCGGGGGTTAAAAATACACGAATAACAGATATCATGAGTCCTTGAGATCACAGATTCTAAAGGCAGTGACTTTTAAAGCTTTCTTACCATTAGGCAGTCAAGTTTGAGAGATATACAGTAACTTAACATTAAGAATGAATAGAGCAGGTATTCTGCGATGTGTTTATATTCAGTTAGAAGTATAATGTAACATACCAATATTCTTATATCTTGCTTGATGCACTTTTGAATTAATCAACCCACATTTTGAATTTGTAGTTTTGTGGATACCACGAGTTATTGTATCATGTTTTTTTTATTTCTACTTGTTCTTTGTAATAAACTGTATTGTAATACCAATGACCAATACCAGTACATAATTAATTAGTACATACCTACATCTACTTTGTAATTAGGTATGTTGTTAGGGTAGCAACAAAGTTAGTATAGAAATTTTATTTAAAGTGGACAGGGTCATCTTTATATTACAACAGGCAATAATAATTGTGATTATTTGTAATAGGCATAGAATTATGGAGACAGAGGGGTATTTAAGTTATTTATAAGCTGTGTGAATAATAATTATATACTATGTGTTAAAATAACTATTGTTTCAATATACATATATTTATATACCATTGGTGGCAAACTAGCAGACGGGTAGTCTGATGGTAAGCACCATCGCTTATGGATACCTTCAGGGGCATCAAAGATATAATGCCGACTAAAGACTATCAACAGCCCTTTTGAAGAACCCCTTGTTGAAATGTTTGTTTATGAAAAACTTTTATCGTAGCTCACAGGCTAAACTTGCGAGATGCAGCTAGTTCAAAGATTTTTGATAATTGCTATCAACAATGAATAAAATTAATGGAAAAATCTCTACATAGTATAAAATTAAGTCGCTTTCCGTGTCTGTCTGTCTGTATGGCCGCTAACTCCTAATAGTACGAGATCCGGCTGCAGGATTAGTGCGCTCATCGGTTTTATGTATCACGCTCATCTCAAATTTTTATTTATATTTAGGAGAATATATATTTATCAGGTTGCCTATCAAAATTTGGCCGCCAGTATTTTTAATAAAATTATTTTTATTGATTTTTGGGAAAAAAATTCGTTCACTTGTTTTTTAAATAAAATAACGTCTACATCACGGCAATTTATATGAAGATTCTAAAAAATCACGGTTGCCTTTGAGCACCTGGCCGCACCTCTTCGCAGCCAGGTGTAAACAGGTATGATTTCGATACATTTAATGATTAAACGAACTTACCTGTACATGAAGTTCTATCATAATTATACGAGGGATTTGTCCGAAAAAAATTATGTTGATCCATTATTTGCCATTAATTATACTAAGTAAGTTATTATATGATAATTTATCTAACAGTATGATTTGGTAAGGAAATATACCTTAGTAGTGAGTGGTAGTATAGATATGAAAAGCTACAAACACAACATCATTATTTAAGTTCACCTTTTATTATCTTAAACCTATGTTTACTTCCTTAAAAAGTATCACTTGCAGAATTCACACACTTGAGACACGGTTGATACGTACTTAAGCTAAGACGCTGGAGTTAGGCTAGCGTCGCGACGGTCCGGAGCCCCCCTGCCAGCCGCCGCGGTGCCCCCCGCCACGGCCGCCCGCTCTACCTCGGCCTGCCGCTGAAACATTCACATACATATGTTTTATTTACTTGTCTATACTAATATTATAAAGAAGAAAGATTTGAATGTTTGTTTGCATTGAAAAGGCTCCAAAACTACTGAACCGATATGAAAAATTCTTTCACTATTGGGAAGCTACACTATCCCCAGGTAACATAGGCTATATAATATATTTTTTTTAATATTGATCCTTACTAAAACTCCAATAATGTAACCCAAGGTGTAAAAAAAATTATTTTCAATTTTAACTTTGCGTGTTTGACTGTTCTAAGACAGGACAACGTCTGTCAGGTCAGCTCGTTTTTTTATAACACACTTACGGTGGAGGTGAGTGAGGGAGGAGGTGGTGGATGTGTATGAAACACATCACATAGGTTTAAATAATAATAAAAGCCTTGCATTTGGCCGCCTGATCACCTGTTGTTAAGCGATGATGTGGTCTACGATGGAGCACGCTTGGTAAGAAGAAACCGATTCACTTGTGATTTAAAAACAGCCAGATTGATACAAACTTTCAAGCCCGTCTATCTAAACTAAATTTTTAATTTCTATTTAATAACTAGCGGACCTGACAGACTTTGTCTTGTGTGAGAACTGTCAAACGCACGAAGTTAAAAACGCGGATAAGTTTTCTTCTATATAAGATAAGTTAAACTCACGGAACAAACATACAAGCCTAGGTTAAAAAGAAAGCGCGTTATCCCCAGCGATTGACCCCATTTGGTCATCAAGAAAATACATAAAAGGAGATGTCCTCACTGGAGGGCACACTTTACAAGACACATTGCACTCAAGACATCTGCTTATAGTTAATAAAACTGATCGCAGATAAAAACAGAACACAGAAAAAAAAAAAGTTTTCTTCTGAAATTTTCAAATTTTCTGTGCATTTTTTTTTCCGTATGAACCATCTACAAGGTAAAAGATTTTTTTTTAAAAGATGAATGAAATCGGTAAAGTCGTTTTCAAGTTATGGCGTGACCAAGGTAAATAGGGATTCTATTTTATGTGTATAGATAGATATGTTTGCTTTTGACTGCCAACTCTCCTGATGTTAAGCGATGATGCAGTCTACGTTGGAGCACACTTGCCTAGAAGAAACAGATTCACTCATGGTATGAAGACACCCAGATTGTAACTATCAGAGAGTGCATTCCACAGACTAACAGTTCACACAACAAAAGTAGAATCAAAGCGCTTTCAAAGTACAGGTTTTCGGAATATCAACCATGAAGTGCCGTTGAACTTGTATACCTTCATGATCAAATTTTTTTTAAGTTTTGTTGATTTGTCAGTCAGGGAAGCGATTGGTATTACACTTCATCTCTTTTACAGTTTTCCCACATTTTTTTTATTATTATACACGCAGGCATGTCAAACTCTTAACTGCGTAACCCTGCATAGTGAGAGTTGACTTAATCGTCAAGTTTCACTATACAGGGTTACGCATATAGACTATACTAAGCCAAAAGGAGGTCATTGTACTCATTATTATGAACAACTTTTACTACGGGACAAACCCAGAAATCGTGAAAAAAAAGGGGAAAAGTGATAAATAATGAAGTGAAACATATTTTTACGATGTTTCCAAAACTACATCAGTAGACTCCAACACTTTATTAGGCATGAGTTAAGACTTGACTATGACTTACTTTGCTTGACTGGGTGGGCTATGATTTGTTTCACGACATCTAAATACAACTTAAAAACATTTCTTTACTTGACACTGGCAAATTTCATCACAATGCTCTCGAGAAGGAAAAAAAAATTAGGCTATGTAGCTTTGATGGATAAGTATTTTGTCTACCTATTAAAGTAATTATAATTACAATAGAATGGCCAATAAGCTAAACTCGGTTCAAGCATTTATTTACGCAGATAGCTGCAATAAAATTGTAAAAAGCAGAATGAAATCGTTTTAAGCGTTAAGGCCGCCTGTTAAAAGCCTAGATAATATTTTTATTGTAATGTTTATGTTATTCTTGTTTTGTGGTATTTTAATAGTCATTGTATTGTATTGTATTGTGTGAAAACCACGAACTCTGATCACTTTCACTAGATTTTAGAATGTAAGACTACTTAAAAGGTATCCGATGTACATCAGTGAAATATTAAAAGAAAATTACCTATTTAGCAACAGCATATGCTGCTTGTCTATCATCAATGATATAAGTATTATATTTCAACTTTTTACAAGGTTATTGCAGCTGTGAGATCAAATAAACGAATGGAAATGGGCATTTAACCCAAGTAAAGTTGTTTGTTTACAAACAACTAGTCAACGTCGCAGGTCTTTCAACCACCACATTCTCTCGTCACTGCTGCATTACCGGCAAAGTACAGGCTTACTGACCTTGAGCTCGTAATATAGCACTTTTCCCGCGTCCTGCTGTCGGTTTATTGCCTTGCCGCTTAAACATCGGCGCGTTCTTCAACATGTCGGGCAGTATGAGGAAGCGGATCTTGGAGCCGCGGATGTAGACGTTTTCGAGCTGGCCAACGCGCCCATCTCGATAAGTGCACGTAACTTGTGTCATCTGGCAGTTCATGTTGTCTTCAGCTTCGATAAGCTTCCCGCGGTACACTTCACCGGTATTTGTTTCACAGGTCACGACATGGCCCTCGGCCTCGTGAAGAACTTTAATAGGAACACCGATAGACATCTTGAATGATGCTTTAGCAAAATTAGTTAAAATTTAATACAAATACAGTCGGCTAACAACGGATTATTTCAGATATATTTGCAAATTTTATTCGGATAAAACAATCGCAAACAAACAAGATGGCGCGCGTTTTTTTTTTTTTCAGTTCCTTTGACATTTTTGAATTGAAGTTGACATTGACAAAGACATTAAGAGGGTTTTGATATTTTATTTTTTCGTTCATGGTCTGCCACAAGCTGTCAAAACCATACCACCTCGTCATATTTATTCTATGGCGCTTGGAGACAATGTAAGTAGCTACTACGCATCGTCTGCACTTACAACTTGCACTTGCTACTTGTACTACGCATCCTCTGCAAGTGCCTTTATGGACAGTGCCCAGTGCCCCAATAAAGTAACGGTTAAGTCACAGATCTACTGGTTAAGTAAAATTTTTTGCCAAAAAAAAAAAAAAAAAAAAAAAAGTATCTTTGTCAGTGTACAGAGATACAATATTAAGTGGCACACAACACCATAGATAAACATATATACTAGATTGCGTTCTGTCAAAATATTCCCATACAAAACTAAACCTTAACGTCTAAACGTAAGGGTTCATAATAATGTGGCTAGGAACATGGAGGTAAAACGAGCTCACTGAGATAGCTACCACGGAGGAAGTGTATCTCTTTCTAAAGATTGCCATTACATAAAACATATATTTTAGTAAAACTCTGTTTTAAACTATCTCGGCTGTTCACTAAAGTTATAAGATGTTGTGGAGTCTCATTCCACAACCACCACGGTAATTATCCCGTAATTATATTTTAGTAGTTTTACTTATTCAATAGGACATACCAGGCAGGCCCTATTTTGGGGTGTAAACATAAAATTACTATCAATAAAATAAAGATTAATTTTTATTTCCATTTTCTAACGGATATTAATGTAGATATATCTAATGTATCATGTACCTATTTCAATTTTATTTTTAAGTAACCATGTAGGTTCCAAGTATAATTACTAGGAACCTTCATGGTTCTACTGAACCATGAAGCTACTGGCAGCATTAACGACATGACGTTTTTGATTGTTTGCTTATTTTGTTTTTTCATGCATGATTTTTGAATAATTATTTTAAGATGGTGAAAATTTTTTGTGTAAAAACTGTGCTAGTGAATCATTCGGTGGCTGCGGCATATCTTTTCACAGGTAGGTACACAAAGCTTGAAATACAAGAAACTGTTTATTAGGGTGTCCATACTCGTGTGAACATGAACAATTATTTTTATACATTATGTTTTAGCATGACCTAGGGATATTTTAAAGTAATTCGCATTTCGGCGAGTGTGCGCAAAAGCTTCGAGCCCTTGTTCCACCCTCCCCCTTTCACTTAGGAAAAGTATAACGGCTGCACACTACCACCCCTTCCTAGTGAAAATTCCAAAGATTTGAACTCAACGATTAGGGTCTTCATTTATGATACGTACTGCCCAAGAATGGAACTCCCTGCCGTCCTCCTTGTTTCCTGAGAACAACAAACTAGATATCTTCATGGCTAGTGATAGACATGTATAGATAGATATGAATAGATTTCTAGATCAACGTGTTCCATCCTCCGCCACACCGTCACGTACCATCAGGTGAATAAGTGGCGAAACGTAGACCTAGTACCACCATCCAACGGTGAACCGAGCTTTCTGTGTACAGTTGTATCGTTCAAGGGTGTTTCGACGAATCGTACGGGAATCATTCTAAATATTACATAAAAAATGAAAGTACCTAAATTCATCGCTGAATATATTTCATGTTACAGTATACCAACAAAAGAGGATGTAAGAAAAATGTGGTTGGACGTAATTCTTAGTCGAACAGCAAGTATAACAAAAAACTCCAGGGTGTGCAGTTTGCACTTCAACACAGAAGATTTTATAACGACACTAGCGACCCGCCCCGGCTTCGCACGGGTGCAATGCTAAAAATAAAATAATATATACAGGGTGTCCGGTGGCAGATTTATGTTTTTGAAAGGGTATATCTAAAAAAGTTATAAACGGTGCGGGGGGAGAGCGGTGTCATTCGACGCGCCGCGAATGCGGATTTGTTAGTCACAATGCCGCAGTGGTCGGGGCAGCACCGTGCGTACGCTATTGAGGCATTTTTTAAGAGTGGTGATTCTTACGTGACTGCGCGCCGACAGTTTTGTGCCCACTACAATATTCGGCGATTAAGCGATGGACCAAGTGTTAATTTGATTAGATCGTGGGTGCAAAGGTTCCGCCAAACATCTTCTGCTTTAAATAACCCTCAGCCGGGACCGAGCAGAACATCAAGGACCACAGAAAACGTTCAAGAAGTTGAAAGAAGCTTACGGGAAAATCCACGACTCTCAGTGCGGAAAAGAGCAGCTGCTTTGACACTTCCTAAAAGCATTGTTCACGAAATTTTAAAAAAAGACTTAAAGTTCCATCCCTACAAGATCCAGATAGTCCAAGAACTTAAAGAAAATGACTTCATTTTAAGAAAAAACTTCTGCGAACGGATGTTGGAGGGATTTCGCACAGTAAATTGCGTTTTCTGGAGCGATGAGGCCCATTTTCATTTGAACGGCCATGTCAATAAACAAAACTGTCGTTACTGGGCCCCAAAAAGACGTAATCCACGACAAAAACATCAGCGGCCCCTGCATTGCCCAAGAGTTACTGTTTGGTGCGCATTATCGACGAATGGAATCATCGGTCCCTATTTTTTTGAGAATTCTCGGGGTGAAGCTGTAAATGTCAACAGTGAAAACTATGGACGCATGATCACTGAATATTTTTTACCAAATTTGCGAGCACATCCATCCTACTCGACGCACACGTGGTTTCAGCAAGATGGGGCGACTCCGCATACAGCCAGGACGTCTATGGCTTTACTTCGACAAAATTTTCCACGGAAATTGATAAGCCGCTTTGGTGACATCTCGTGGCCTCCGAGGTCACCAGATTTAACTCCAATGGACTTTTTTTTATGGGGCTATCTCAAAAGCAAAGTCTATGCCAATAATCCTTTGTCTGTTGTGCAGTTGAAGGAAAATATCCGCAATGAAATTCAGCAAATCCAGCCGAGCCTGTTGCAGCGCGTAGCCCGTAATACGGTGGACCGTTTTGAACAGTGTGTGCGTATAAATGGACAGCATTTAGACGAAGTGATTTTTAAAAAGTGAAATCCGCATTATGCGTTTATTGATTAAATTACTTAATAAAACCCTAAGTTTATAAGTTTTTCTTTTATTTGCTTTCAAAAACATAAATCCGCCACCGGACACCCTGTACTACAGAATGTCTTTATATACTACGTCCACAGCTTTTTTGTCATTAGGCAAAACAAACAAAACATGTTGTTTTCATAATTGGCCATGTGAAACACGCCGCCGGTACGGGCCTGTTGTGGTACTGGGCACTGGCTGAGGGGCCGGTACCGCCGCAACCGCTATGTCCCTGCATTTAAAATCTAATATCTTAGAAAATGTTCATTTAAATTCCATGCTGTAAACAGCCATATTGGTCTATATTAAATGCATTAAATACATATTTAAGGTACTTAATTGGATAAAGATTTATGCTGTATTGCTTAAAATCCTTACGTAAATAAGCCATTATTTCTCGTAAAAAATAAATAATATAAAATGTTTATTGTGGGTTATCCCTAAGAAATAGACATATACCATCGTGGACTTTTTTGTAGACCTTTTTAATGCAAATCGCAAAAATATTTTGCGAAAGGGCCGAATTAAAGGGCCCAAAAAGGTTGAAAGTTTAGATGAAAGTGTACGTGTACGAAGTCGCGGGTAACGGTTAGTTTATTATAAATGCAAAAGTTTGTCTGATGTATGTGAAAGAGGAACAAACATCCATACATACAAACTTTGGCGTTTATAATATTAGTAGGAAGTAGGATAGGATGCGAAAGTGTGTTTGTTTGTTACTTTTTCACACAACAACAAATCAACCAGATTTTTTGCATGGGTATAGTTCAAGGGATGGAAAGTGATAGCCTACTTTCATCATCATCGTCATCTAATAGGTGTTGCTAACTGATCACCGAATTTAAGCAACGGACTACACAGTCAATATTAGGTGGGGTGATTGCGAGTGGCATTTAGAAACCGAACGTAGGTCGAATGAAAAGTTAATAATCTGGGTGCCTTCAAGTCGAGAGTGAATAGGTTTCTTCTAGGCAAGCGTGCTCCATCGTAGGCCGCATCATCGCTTAACATCAGGCGAGTTGGCGGCCAAGCGCAAGCCTATTTAAAATTAAAAAAAAATATATGTCACGTGACACGTATGTGTTGAGTCGTTGAGTCTTATAACAATAGCCGCTAAGCCATCGCAGAGGCCTTCAGGCGTCCTGGCGGCCTTAAATTCTGACATTAGCGCTCGTCACTGGGCCTATATGAACTTCCTGTATTTACTGAGAGTTCCTATATGATGATTTTAGGAATTACCTACAAATGTCTTCGTTTCCTCAAAATCATGAACACCCTACAAGAAAAGGACAAATTACTCCGTGCTCGCTTTTCCCTCGGACCGTTTTTTTAGCATGAGTACTCGATCCAGGTCCCTTTAGGGTATATATAAAATCCTTGCACAACACTTACTGCAAACCATGTGCTCAAAATATGTTGTTAAATCTTAAAAAATAAATAATTACTAAAGTTTGGATTTGCCATTGAAACTTACCGAAAAATGTCTGGGGGCGAGATAAACAACACATAATGAGCACACTGACATATTATTCTTACTAGTTCTACAACCGTAAAATACAATGTTGAATCTAAAAATAGACTCTCTATACAATACCTTACAATAATCAAATAAAGAACTAGGTAAAGGGCATTATAGTGTACAATAACCATGATACCTACTACCCAAAGGGACGGAACGCTTCAAACAGAAAAAACGAGCAGAGTGAGAGGTACCACGTTTAGCCATTTGTCCCTTTCACACTACATGTCTTATATACAATGACATTCATGAACACAGATTAATGTGTGGTGTTGCCACTTTTGGAAAAATATTGTAACCGTAAATTTGGTATTAATTTGGGTAGTCCGTACATGATTTTATCAGCATCATTTTTAATTATTTTTATTTTTATTTGTGAAACATTATATCTAAAAGAAAACTCTCATGGTTATTTAGGGTGCATCCGTTTGTTTTGTAGTGATATAAATAAGGAATAAATTAGTATGTACGTGTGTTGAGTACTGCTTCCACCTATTCGACGGAGCAGCCAAGTACCAACTGGAAGCTTTAGATTCCGTAGACCGGCGTGCTATGAGGCTGATTGGTGACAGCAAGCTAGTCGCCAATAAATTACAAAGCCTTGAGCACTGCCGTAAAGTAGCTTGTCTGTCTATTTTCTACCGGATATATTTTGGTGAGTGTGAGCAAAAGCTTCATGACCTTATTCCACCCTCCCCCTTTTACTACAGGACAAGTAGAAGGACAGCACACTATCACCCCGTCCTCGTGGAAATTCCAAAAATTCGTACACAATGATTTGAGTTGTCCTCCTTGTTTCCTGAGAACTACAATCTAGGCATCTTCAAGGCTAGAATGAATAGATTTCATCTAGATCGTGTTCCATCCTTGGCCACACCGTTGCTTACCTTCAGGCAAGTTAGTGGCCAAACGTAGATCTATTCTGTTTAAAAATATAAAAAAGTATGAAAAGTAATGAGGAATTAGTATCAGTGATTATGTCAACACTAGAAAGGGACACATGGCTAAACGTGGTACCTCTCGCTCTGCTCGTTTTTTCTGTTTGAAGCGTTCCGTCCCTTTGGGTAGTAGGTATCATGACAATAACCTATCTTGAAAATACAATACTCGACACTGGCAAATGCAGAAGATGTGAAACCCTAAAATTCTCATAAGAGGAAAGAATAAAAAAAGATGTACAAACTGTGTCAACTATCATCTGTCACTCCAATATGTCACTTGTCAGTCAACTTTGCATTTTGGAGTTTAGCAATATTTTTTTGAAATGCATTTTGTTTTAGTTTTCTATTTTACTCATTAAGTAAGTTTTCAATCGCCTTTAATTATAGTTCTCTTTGACCTTTACTGTTTTGTTATTACAGTAACGTAAAACGTTTTGTTATTGATTTGTTAATAATCAATCAATTATCATACATAAATCACTAATCACAATTAGATTAAATTACAGAGAAAAGAGCACGGTGGTTGCATAGAGCGGTGCAATGCCACTGGATGCCGAATTGATGAAGGTGGAGGTGGAGATGGAGGCGTGCTGCGTGTGTTTGTGCTGCGAGCCGGGTGAGGAGCTTCTCTCGCCCGAAGAGTACGACGCGAGCGCGCCGCCCGGTGACCCGCCGCTGCGAGCCGTGCTGCTGCATCTAAACCACACTAAGGTACCGGCTGCCACTGATACTTGTCGCTACAAAGACGGAAAGTCGCCCACATCTAAGTGAAGGATTGACGTAGACAGGTCGTTCCAAAAATGTTTGTTCCAGACGGTGCCGAATGGACGGCTATGCCCTCGTTGTATCCGGAAAGCGGTGGATGCGTACAGCTTCAGCAACGTGCTCGCGGCGCGGGGCCCGCCGCCGCTCTCAGAGAAAATACGCGCACTGCGGAGAAGGTAACACTTACTGTTTACTTTACCTTCCTTGCTTTCTTTTTGCTTTTGATTTTCTTACTAAATATTCTGCTATGGTAGACTGCACGAGCTGACGCAGAAGATCGACGTGTTTATCGTGGTGGGCGGTGGAGCCAACGGAGCTTACAATGAAGATGACATCATCATGGTGGAGAAGGAGGACCTGGCCGCAGCTGCCCGAGCCGACTCACAGGAGCTGCTTCGAGCAAAGTCACTGCGCGGTGAACACTGCTACCAGTGCACTGTCTGCCCACTCACATTCCAGGTCACATACCATTCACACTTAGAGAAACTGTTATAACTACAGGGTGTCACATATAGACTGTACTAAGCCGAAAAAAGGCTAAGAAGGCGGAAATTCAGGCGTTGAGAGAAGACATGGTACAGTATATAAATCAAGCTCGTAAAGCTGTTTCTGACTGGGGTGACAAATTTTATCAAATTAAACGTCAACATGACCCAAGCTTGTCTTTTCTCCGCCAAAAAGAATCATTGAAATTTTAAAAAGAATCGGTTCTCGTTGTGTCCTACTTTCCGGGATTTATCCATACCTCTGTTAGACCATCTAGACCTACTAGGACTTACTAATGCCTACACTGAACTTTGGAGCCTACCTCAAATCTAAGGCTAAACTGGCTATAGTAAAAAAACATGGCATCCTCAATAAGTTAAGGTGGTACTTCTCACCGGGGCTTGCTTCACTTATATCAATCACAAGTCAAACAATACAATCTGACGGCACTTATTTAGTACTTAAATAAATTATATGCAGTTTCGATGCTGTCACTTAAAAACTGTGAAGGAAAACATCATGAGGAAACCGGTATATCCAAAAACCCCAACAGTTCAAAGAAATATGACATCCACCTACGTGCATGGTGGATTAGGACCTATCCTTTCTCTCTGAGAGAAGGCTTGTGTCCCAGCAGAGAATGTTCCCACTGCTGGGACACTGGGATAGGCTGAAATCATGATGATATATTATATTTCATTATTACAAAATAAACTATTCTGATTTCTGATACATTAAAACAGTGTTATAATGCAGGTTTCTGATTTCTGATACATTCATCATAATCAGCCTTTTTTAACAGTCCACTGTTGGACTACCCCCGAAAGGTTGATTGGGCCGTATCCACCACGCTGGCCCAGTGCGGATTGGTAGAGTCGCACACGCCATTGAATTTCTTCTCCGTACGTATGCAGGTTTCCTCACGATTGTTTTCCTTCACCGAAAAGCCAGTGGTATGAAATCCGTACATAAACTCCAAAGAGCTCATTGGTACAGGCCCGGGGTTTGAACCCGCGACCTGATAGATCTGATACATTAAAACAGTGTTATAATGCAGGTTGTGCATTAGGCTTGTTAATGTTGCAGCGTGCGTCAGAGTACCGTGTTCACGTGGAGTCCCACGGGCCCGGAGCCACGCACTCGTGCTGGACGTGCGGCGCACAGTTCGTGTCGCACGAGGCCGCGCGGCAGCACCACGAGGAGCACACGAACGGCACCGGCCGCGACCTGGTCTGCCATCTCTGTAACACCACCTTCCAGGTGAGGGGATCATCCGAAACAAATGCGTAAATAGTTGCATTGTTTTCAATAGTTTGCGCTTTTGTTTAACTGTAAGCATTCTGTTGATGAATAACATAAACACAAATAAAGAAAACCACACGAGTAGGACTCGTGCTCTGAGGGTTCCGTAAGTCCTCAGAGGGCGAGTCCAAAAAAACAACAACTAAAGTTGTAATATTGAAAGACAAACTTAACTTTGTAGTTGGCAATAAGGTTCTTCCATACATAACAACTACAAAATGTAAGTTCGTAATTGTAAAACAATATTTTTTATATGATATAACTTCAAATTAACAATTTTCATACATAATGCTTTATATGTGCTGTAAGACCTTGCCTCTTGCCAAAATAAATGATTCTAGGTCAACGGGAAGTACCCTAGGTTTTGATCCCCCTGTGAAATCGCAAAATATGTGACATAAACGTTCATATCTTTTGATTGCGTTGACTTACAACTTTTATTTTTTTACAGCCGAAAAAAATCATAGACCCCCTAAGTATTTAGTATAAATTTCAACTTCATACCTTTACGCGTTCTTGAGAAAAAGGGTCTTGACAGACGGACAATGAAGTGATCCTATAAGGGTTCCGTTTTTTCCTTTTGAGGTACGGAGCCCTAACAAGGACATAGCTGTTTGCATCTAACATAAATATTAATTGTATCTGTTGATCTGTCAGTTTGCATTGCGCTCAATCATTCAATCAACTCATCTTCATTCAGACAACATATTTTCTCTCTCTTGCATCTAAGACGTCGCCATCGACGGTGGTTCCATAATCCAGTTAATTACCATTTAATTAACTAAGTGCACAGCAAACTTAAGCATCAATAACTCGTTGGTCCAGTTGGTAGTGAACCTGCCTTCTGATCTTGAGGGGCGTGGGTTCGATTCCCACATAGGACAAACGTTTATGTGATGAACGTTTGTGTTTGTTCTATATCTGGTTGTTAATTGTTAATATCTATTTAAGTATGTATTTAAAACTATTTATGTACGTATAACAGTCTCTGGTAGCCATATCACAAGCTTTGCTTAGTTTGGGGTCAGATGACCGTGTGTGTTAAATTGTCCCGAATATTTATTTATTTAATAAATGCCATGCTTCTAAAAAAAAATATATGCAGCAGTGCTACATTAAAACACTGTACATAGAAGCCATAGGAGACTGACTGTGCCTATTGTTGAATGGACAGAGCGAGGCTGAGCAGCGGCAGCACGAGGCGGCGTGCGTGCCGCGGTGCCCGGTGCCGGCGTGCCACAGCGAGTTCGCGACGCGCGCGGAGCTGGTGTCGCACGTGGGCTCGCACGACACGGCGTGCTCGGTGTGCCTGCGCGTGCTGCCCAGCGCGGCCGCGCGCGCCGCACACGCGCTCGCACACAAGCAGCAGCGGCAGTTCCTCTGCGGGTACGACGGCTGCATCCTGCGGTTCGCTACACGGTATGACACATCATCGCCATAGGACGTCCACTGCTGGACATAGGTCTCCCCTTCTTCTTCAAGTGCCTCTCTCTCTTCAAGATGCTACTGTAAGAAGGTGAATTGAAACGAATGGCGTCTTTCTAAATTATCTTTATTCTTTTCTCTCTCTTACACTATACATATTCTAATTACTATCTCATTCGAACATTTTTAACTTCTATCTACTCTTTCATACTTATAATTATCTCGCATCTAGTCATCTCATTCACACTGTCGTTACGTTCCATTCTATCCGTGCACTCTTTCTAACCTACTTATTAACGTTCATTCCATCTCACTCTTACGCTTTACTGGCATCATGCTAAACATGTTGCTTACGTAGTGTAAGCAACATGTTTATTGCTTATGGTTGTAATTTTTTTTTAATATACTAGAGACCTGTAAAACACTCCATAGGCTACGTACAATTTGACAGAAGGCCTTTTATGGTTTGTAATCACGTGAGAGTTTCCTTGCTCTTTGTAGTGCTGAAATAACTGACTCCATGTATTACATGTAGATTTAATATTGTATGACGTACTTGGTATGATGACATATGGTACTGAGACGTGGTCCTTAACTGTTGGCCTTTTGGAAAAACCCAGAGTCACTCAGCGGGCAATGGAGAGAGCAATGCTCGGAGTTTCTTTGCGCGATAAAATCCGAAACGTGGATATTCGCCAAAGAACCAGAGTCAGCGACATAGCTGTTAAAATTTGCAAGTTGAAGTGGCAATGGGCAGGCCACATCGCTCGAAGAACCGATAACCGATGGGGAAGAAAGGTTCTTGAGTGGAGACCACGAACCGGAAGACGCAGCGTAGGTAGGCCTCCCACTAGATGGACCGACGACATAGTGAGAGTCGCTGGCATCCAGTGGATGCAAAAGGCAGGCTGTCGTTCAGTGTGGAGGTTAAAGGGGGAGGCCTATGTTCAGCAGTGGACGTCTTCTGGCTGATGATGATGACGTACTTGGAACGTCCGAACGTGAGGGACTTTAGTTTGTAACATCACAATGTACCAAGTTTGCTACAATAAATAATTTTTCATTTCATTTCATTTCTCTCCACTAATGGAGGTTGTCCGTCAGCTCAGCGAACTGCACTCTATCTTGTGCCAAGCGGATTAGTTGTTCGACGCTGGCTATGCTGGTCCACTCCCGGACGTTGCGTAACCACGACTTTTTCCTTCTTCCAGCGCGTCGTTTGCCTTCAATTTTGCCATCATTATTAACTTGAAAAGCTGGTATTTTCCGTTTCGCAAAACGTGGCCAAGATACCCAACTTTCCTTTTCTTGATGGTCTGCAGTAGTAAACGGCTCTTGCCGGTGCGCTGGAGAACTCTGATGTTGGAGGCATTCCCCATCAATCTCCAAAACGGCCGGTTATAAGCGGCCTGCATGCAGCGTTTCCCTGCGGTCTCTTTTAGGTCCGTCCATCTTGTGGGTTGACGCTGCGGTTACCAGTCCGTGGTCTCCATTCGAGAACCGGCCCCATCGGCCATCTGTTCTGCGTGCTATGTGCCCTGCCCAGTGCCCACTGCCACTTCAACTTGCTAATCCTGGTGGGCTATGTCGGTAACTTTCGTTCATCTTTGGATCGGTATGACACATACACATTCTTGAGAAAGAGCAAATATAGAAGGTCATGCCCTCCTGTCCATTTTACTATCGTATTGCCAGAGGGGGCACAAAAAATCGACACCACTTTATGGTCGGCATTCCGAAAACCCGAACGAAGCGCTTTAATCCCACTTTTATTGTGCGAACTGCTAGTCTGCGGAATGCGCTGCCTGAATGGGTGTTCCCCGATAGTTAAAATCTGGGTGTCTTCAGATCACGAGTGAATCGATTTCTTTTAGGTAGGCACGGCTCACATTAGGCGAGGTGGCGGTCAAACGCAAGCCTATTTAACTACACATATATTATACACATTTAAGTTATTACACATTGGTGTATAATCATCTCAGCTCCGTCAAAACAGTCATCGCGGAGACAAGAAGTATTGTATCGAATTTGACGACCTCACCTGTCAAATTTGACGATCGATAAAGAACGGTACTTGCACTGCAGAAGCTTAACTGCACGTAATATTGCAGCACCAACTTGCTGGTCCACCTGCGGAAGTGTCACAGCAGCGAGGCGGCTGCGGAGCCCGAGACACCGGCGGCGCCCGCGTCCGCCGCCCCTGTACCTTGCGACTCTTGCGACCGCACGTACGTATCCTTACAGCCATTCCTATCGTTATATTCGGAATGGGTATGACAAATCCAAATGTGCTTATACTCCTTTTCGGCTTAGTATATCCAAATACAAATTAATTTATAGGGCGTTATAAAAATTTACAAAATATAATATGAACCCATTGACTCCGAACTAGTAAATACTGTGTTTCGGGAGTCAATTGCCTGTCCCATTAGATATTATTGCCAACTAAATGCCAAATTTCCTCCTTTCTGAATTCCTTTCATGAATTTAATCCTTTAAGAGTAACCCTGTGTCACGTTTTAAACTATCACGGTTGTTCACTTTTACACACACAGTTATATGATTAACTGCGCCGAAATATCGGGAGCTCATTCCACAACCTTACCACGGTAAATATCCCGTATATAATCATATAACTCTGTATCACGGTTGTTCACTAAAGTTATATGATTAATTACGGGATATTTACCGTGGTAAGGTCGTGGAATGAGCTCCCGATATTTCGGCGCAGTTATATGCACCATGTTCAAAGGAAGACTGAATACACAGATCTACATGATTTGATTCCCTCCTGCCCATTTTTCTATCGAACTGCCAGAGTGGGTACGAAGAATCGACACCGCTTTATGGTTGATATTCCGAGAACCCGTACGAAGCGCTTTGATTCCTCATTTATTGTGCGAACTGCTAGTCTGTGGAATTCGCTGCCTGAGTGGGTGTTCCCCGATAGTTACAATCTGGGTGTCTTCAAGTCAAGAGTGAATAGGTTTCTTCTAAGCAAGCGTGCTCCATCGTAGGCCGCATCATCGCTTAACATCAGGCGAGTTGGAGGCCAAGCGCAAGCCTATTTATAATAAAAAAAATAAAAATATCGGGAGCTCATTCCACAACTTGCATTCCACAATTTTCTGCTTGGTGCTATAAAATTTCATCAAAATATTATAGGAACTTCAATTTGTAGTGTTTTTGCTTAGTTTGTACATTAACAAGTTCCTGGATGCAGGTTCGGTTCGATGGCGGCTATGAAGCGGCACGCGCGCGTCCATAAGGCAGATTCGCAGCGCGTGACCATACCCAAACAGGTACCTATCTCTATGAATCATGTACAGGGTGGAAACTTGACCGTTACACACGTAAACAGTTATTTATTTATTTATTTACGGAAAACAAACAGCGTTAACAACATAAAACATAGTAAGAAAAATAAGAACAAACAAGCCTTAAAAGATTTCCAAATAGAACAGAGATACAATCCAGTTCCGTGAATGTTGATAGAACAAATGCAATAAAACAAATATCAAACGGTATAAATAATATTCAAATATATATAATATGGACCGGGGTATGTCCTAAAACTGCGACCAGAATCACCGGAGGATGGGCAGCAGCGTCCTGTTAGTACACGGTGAACGTACTGCGATCTCCAAGCCGCCTGCCAAGCGTGGGGATTATGGCAACACCCCTCTCTAAGAGGGAGGCCTTGTTCAGCAGTGGACATTTAATGGCTGATGATGTGATGTGATATATAATAAATATATAATCAATGGTTGAAGCCATGTATCAATCTAACAATATAAAAAAGTATATATTAATGAAAAATAAATCAGACTACACAAGAAACTCAATCAGAAGAAATAAAAGCTGAAAAAGCATAATTTTTGAAGAAATTTTGTCTGGCTGTAAACAAGTCAACATCCTTTGAATATTTACAATTAAAGAAATCGTTATAGAAGACAATCCTTGGATATCATTTTATTTATATTTATATTTTATTTTCTCTTTATTCAAGACCAACGACACAAAAATATATACATTAGTATTAATTAGTTATTTTAAAGTACAGCCATTAATAGGTCTATAATAGTGGCAGTAACAATGTCGTGGAAAATCACTAAAAATCATATATGTATTGCAAAATAAGCGCTAAAGAGCTAAGCTTCAATAAGTTAATAAAAAAGGCAATTAACAAAATTAAGCACATATCATCATTTCATCCTGTTATGTTCCCACTGTTGGGACACAGGCCCTCTCTTAGAGAGAGGATGGGCCCTAATCCACCATGCTGGCCCAGTGCATGTTGGGGAATTGCTGGTGGTCTCTCACTATGGCCCTCATAACAAGCTCGAAATCGCACAACGAGCTATGGAGAGGGCTATGGGGTTTCTCTACGAGATCGAATCAGAAATGAGGAGATCCGTAGACGAACGAAAGTCACCGACATAGCCCACCAAATTAGCAAGTTGAAGTGGCAGTAGGCAGGCCACATATCACGCAGAACAGATGGGGCCGAAAGGTTCTCGAATGGAGACCACAGACCGGTAAGCGCAGCGTAGGACGTCCACCCGCAAGATGGACAGTTGGACACACAACCTAAAAGAGACCGCAGGGAAACGCTGGTTGCAGGCCGCTTCCAACCGGCTCTTTTGGAGATCGATGGGAGAGGCCTATGACCAGCAGTGGACGTCCTATGGCTGAAATGATGAATGATGTTGGTGAATGGTTTCATTGACTTTTTTGAGGTTCTTGAGACATACTGGTTGTAACATACTTGTGTGTTACAGGAGAACATGGAGTGGTCGGGAGCAGGCGTGGATGATGATGGAGAGGGCCGCATAGAGTACCTGGAGGTGGAGACGCTCGAGGACTTCGCCGAACCAGAGGCTATCCTCGGAAACAACTGATCAACTAGGAGCAAATTCACTTACACTGAGGAATGTTTCTAAGTTCACTCGTTAATGTAGTACGTTTCACCAAGGAACATAGACTAAGAGGAAAGACATAGCGGAACATTAGAGCGTAGCTCGGAAATTTGCCTAAAAACGGTATAAACTTAGATGGCACCGTAGTTTGAGCGTGCTATAGGTTGCCTCGAACTTCCGTAAGCGCTGCAGTCAGATAGCGTACGAAAGGGTTCTACAAATTACCGTAGCGCTAGTATCGCAGTCAAGTTTCGCAACATTTCAAGAGAATAAAGAAAATAAAAGCGCCTTCTACTGGTATGGGTTGCGCTTCTCTTGAAATGTTGCGAAACTTGACTGCGATACTAGCGCTACGGTAATTTGTAGAACCCTTTCGTACGTTATCTGACTGCAGCGCATACGGAAGTTCGAGACAACCTATAGCACGCTCAAATTACGGTGCCATCTAAGTTTATACCGTTTTTAGGAAAATTTTCGAGCTACGCTCTAATGTTCCGCTATTGGCTTTCCTCTTAGTCTAACTTCCTTGGTGTACACAACGATGTTATGAATATATAATTATAATATGAGATACGGTTTTTATTTTATTAACCCCCTCGTACTTAATGCTGTTTTTGACGTGATAACGTCTTAGAAATCGATGAACCTCTGCACGCACGAGAAATAGTTACTTTCCGCCTGAGCCGCGCGTGCAAGCGAGAGCGCGGAACAAGCGATAGAGAGGCACGATCGGCCTAAGCGTTATCACGTAAAATTATCGTCCGTAAACCGACTTTACAGACACCTTTTTTCACAATAGTACTGTAAGGCTGTGTATCCACCAGCGAGGAAGATAAGCGGCGCGAGGAAAAAATCGACCAATAGGATCGCTTCATTCCGTCTCGCCTTGCCTCCTATTGGTTGATTTTTCCTCGTACACCGCTTAGCTGCCTTGCACATTTTTGGTGGCTATGCAGCCTTATGGTATGACTTTTGCCATAAAAAAGAGAAGTAAATAGAACGGAAATGTGAAGGAAAATCTGTCGCCAGGCATTATGACAGAACCTTGATTGAACATTCTTATTCAGATCAACGCGTCGAACTCCGCATCTAAGTTTCCAATATAGTTTTTTTTTTTTTTGTTTAAATAAGAACGGCTTTCAAGGCATTTTTGTAAGAATTTGTTGTAGCCAGTTGCACCCATATAAACGAAACGTCAGTCATTCGAGATCAGTTAGCAACTGTGATGCAGAGTTTGACACGTTGATTTAAATAAGAATGTTCAATCAAGGCTCACTCATATGCCTGGTAACAGATTTTCCTTCTTTTCCGTTCTATTTACTTCTCTTTTCTGTGGCACGAATATTCGCTACGTTAAATAAGTATCGAATTCCATACAAGATTAAATGTCAAAATTCGATAAGTATTTTCGTAGCGAAAATCCAGTTTTTGTAACTTTTGTCAGAAAATGTGACGGCTCCTAACGTCTAAAATATCAGGTGAAGGGTGACTCCAGTAAAAGCCCAGTTGAAGTGTTTATGTTTATGAAAAATTATGGATCATTCTCGATAGATCCAATGCTAAGATCCATAATGGATCTATAAAATTATGAGTGACATTATACTGCTATGGGTAAGCTTGACGCTTACCATCAGGCTAGCGATGTTCGTCTCGTCTCAGGTGCATAAAAAGGCAAACTTTTTTAAACATCTTTATTTACAAAATCATCAACAAAAATACTGGAATTTACAATAATCACTTAGGTATTCAAATAATTCCGCTAGGAAACTTACTCATACTTTATTTATATACAAAAATAGGTAAATAAATAACAAGGTATCTAATCCTAGTGGCTTAACTATCCCTGTACAAATGTACAATTATTAAGGTCATAGCACACATATTAACTCGGCACCGAATCAGCAGTGTAAGTACCGTTCTTTATCGATCGTCAAATTTGACAGTTGAGATCGTCAAATTCGATAAAATGCCATTTGATCAGTACTCGCTGTGCTCGATTCTATGGCATTTTATCGAATTTGACGATCGATAAAGAATGCTTATTGCACTGCAGCATCGCTTCAACTTGAGATGTTTAGATTACTTCTATGAAACTCCGTGGAGAAGATAAGGCATTGGTACTGATAAGTAGATTGATAAACCGGCCAAGTGCGAGTCGGGCTCCGTAATGAGCCCGAGTACGGAGGGTACCACCACAAAATACAATAATTATCAATTAAAAAAACCGACTTCAAAATTAGTCAAATATGGAATTTCGATTCGGTGAAAGAAATGATAATGGCATTGATTCTGATGTACTCTAAACTAATTTAAACTAAATTTGACAGCTCTAAAATTGTTGCCATCTTTCTCTCACATATTAAAACTAAAAGGGAGGCAGATAATTTTAGTCCGGTCAGATTGGTTTAGTTTAGTGAGTGGTGTGACAGAATCGACGCCAATGACATTGATTCTGATGTACTCTAAACTAATTTAAACTAAATTTGACAGCTCTAAAATTGTTGCCATCCTTCTCTCACATATTACAATGAAAAGAGGCAGATAATTTTAGTCCTGTCAGTTTAGTGCGTATGACAGAATCGACGACACTGTCGTCCAAGTAACCGAATTGCCAGTGATAATTTGGTAATGAACAGAAATTTGCGTCCAACTTGGCATGATTAAAACTCAGAGTCACACAGCGGGCAATGGAGAGAGCTATGCTTGGAGTTTCTTTGCGCGATAAAATCCGGAACGTGGATATTCGCCAAAGAACTAGAGTCACCGACATAGCTGTTAAAATTTGCAAGTTGAAGTGGCAATGGGCAGGCCACATCGCTCGAAGAACGGATAACCGATGGGGAAGAAAGGGTCTGGAGTGGAGACCACGAACCGGAAGACGCAGCGTAGGGAGGCCTTCCACTAGATGGACCGACGACATTGTGAGTCGCGGGTATCCAGTGGATGCAAAAGGCAGGCTGTCGTTCAGTGTGGAGGTTAAAGGGGGAGGCCTATGTTCAGCAGTGGACATCTTCTGGCTGATGATGATGATGATGATTGGCATGATTATAGTACACACTCTAATAGTGTTAACACACGAGCCGTACATGGTTGACGAACCGCCGTCCAACCAATGGGAGAGAAAGAGAAAATTTTCTCTCTCCCACCCGTTGGTTGGACGGTTGGTTCCTCAACCATGTACGCCTCGTGTGTTAACACTATAAAGTATAACAACAAATAATAAATAATGGCCAAGTGCGCATCGGTGACTACTATCTGTTCATTCATCATCATCATCATTACCAAGGTATAATTGTAGTGGTTAGTTCAGAAGTAGGTTGGTCAGGGCTGGTGGGGCGCCGGCTTGGACCTGCATATGACGGCCACACGTCTCAGCCGCGGCAGGCGCTCCCCGCCCCACGTGCTGTACTCTCCGCCCAGGACCGCGTGTTTGAACTGGTACCGAGACACACCTCTGCAACACAAATGTAAAGGGCTCTCGTTTAAGGGGCCTGTATACCCCACAGAAAAGAAAAAAAAATTAGAACTGTTTAAATTAGAACGGCTGTCAAGGCATTTTTGTAAGAAATTTGTTGTTGGCAGTTGCACCCATATAAACGAAACGTCAGTCATTCGAAATCAGTCAGCAACTGTGATGTGGATAAAGAACTTTGAGACGTAACCCAAAAAAGGAAGGTCCAAGTTCTTCGGATGCGGAGTTCGACGCGTTGACATAAATAAGAATGTTCAATCAAGGTTCTGCCATAATGCCTGGCGACAGATTTTCCTTCTCATTTCCGTTCTATGTACTTGTCTTTTCTGTGGTATACCCTCTGCAGCTCTCTCGCTCGCACATTTTCACATTATTGAAGATATAAAATCAATGAGTGTGAATTTCCAAAAAGTAACAAAATCATGTCTTGTGTCTATTATAACATTAAAAACAAAGAAATTGTCAATTTGATATATTTTAATTTGACACAGTAAAATGGTAACAAGTGATTTTTATTTCTCGTGTCATGTTATTCCGTCAAATTACAAGATATCAAAACAAACATTTCTATGTTTGTAATGTTATAATAGACACCAAGACATGATTTTGTTACTTTTTAGAAATTCACACTCATTGATTTTATATCTTCAATAATGTGAAAATGTACGAGCGAGAGAGCTGCAGAGGGTATACAGGCCCCTTAAGTTAACAAAATTGTAGTCAAGTATGTATAATAAAAGTTACGGACCCTGGTGTCCGTGGAGTTGCATTTTAAAATAACATAAAAATGTAAAGTGCTTAATTTGGCTCTTCATTTTTTCCCTACTTTCACTCACAGCCGCGCTCAGAAAGGTTCCTCAGGTTAGGCAATGCTTAAAATTGCTCTGTCAACTTTTCGTTGACGGTAATTGTCACACATGAAAACGAGGCTTGATTTGATTTTTTTTCCCGCGATTTCAGGGTTTTTCCCATACTAAAAATTGTTCATAATGATGAGTACAATTACCTTCTTTTGGCTTGGAGAGTGTTCCCCTTACACCCTGTAGATTTAAACACATCGGTATTCAGGACTACTTTTATATATTTCTAAATTGGGTACAGGGAAAACTAATTTGGTTTCGCGGCGCTTGTTTCACCTCATAGCAGTATATATTATGTAATGTAGCTCTTACCTCATGATGTATAGCGCCCGTCGCTGAAGCAACGCGTCCAGCGCAAGGTGCTCCTTCTCTGTGTGCGTGAGTCGCATCACTGCGCTGGACACCAGGCACAGCCCTGCGATTGTTTCACCACAGAACTGAAACAATTTTACATTGCAAGGTTTATTCAATGGGGTCATCATAATCAGCCTTGCTGGGGCCTTACGGACAACAACTAATTGCGGCACCTAATCCGCTCAGTTGGAAAATCACGCGACCGCGAACCGTATCTGGGCGCGATAAGGTTCACGTTCGTTTGATTTTCCAACTGAGCGGATTAGGTGCCGCAATTAGCTGTTGTCCGTAAGGCCCTTGTGGACTTTCAGTCTACCCCGGCTACCCCCGAAGGGGTGATTGGTGCGAATAATTGGCATTTCGACCAAGTAAGGTGACGGCTTGCCGTTCGTCTGGACGTCCGGTAATGAAAAGGTGATGGGGGAACAAGTTCGTGAAGTTCCGTTGCACACTCTCCGTGGAAAATCCTATAAAATACCGACAAGCTTGCGACTTTACGCCGGTGGTTCAGATTCTGAAGTTTCTTTCCAACCAATTGTAAACTATAATATCGTTGCAGGAAAGGCAAATTTACTGAAGCTCCAAATGACTATTTCGAGAAAAAGTCGTTTTAATTTATTTTTTTTCGTTTTTAATTCATAATTTTTTTTTCCAGCACAAGAATTTCGATGACGTCAAGGTAAACTTTTATTAATTTGTCATTTTCTATGTCCAGAAGTACAAACCATAATAAATGGACTGCTGGTTTGTGATTGACTTCAATTTACAGTAAAGCAAAATTTCTTAACCGCCATTTGATTCAAATATTTATAGCAATCAAAATAACTTATAACTCTAAAATATTAGCTTTTAAATTGCCGGAAGCCAAATTTACTTAAAATTTACTTGTAATTTATTGCAGGAAAACAAAATTACTTAGGTGACAGGCACGAATAAAATGCCAAAAAAGTGTCGTTTAAGGACTCTGGTTGATGAAAAAACCCCTTTTTTCCTTTTACTGAAACGCCAAAATAGTGCTCGTATCGCTATGGGACCCAGACTGATCGACGCAGAAAAAAAACGCTGATTCCGAATATCTATATAACTCAATATGCCTATTTTGGCGCTTCAGTAATCCTGCCTTTCTTGCGATGATATGTAAACTATATGCTTATGCTTATTGTATATAGTTTACGATAACCGCGGCACATGATTTCATAGGAAACGTTATAGAGGGTCTTGATGATAAAATGAAAGTCGCTGCTATATTTCTGGATTTATCTAAGGCATTTGATTAGGTAAACCATGAACTCTTATTGAAAAAACTCATGATTTACGGGATCAACAACGAGAAGTTAACGCTTATAGAATCATTCTTAACAAACAGAGAACAAACAGTTGAGGTCAAAATTAATGACAAGCGACAAAAATCTAAACCTAAATATATGAAAATAGGCGTCCCGCAAGGTTCTTCATTGGGCAATATACTTTTCATTATTTTTGTGAACGACTTGCCTATGTTGGAAATAGACGGCAAAATCATTCAATATGCAGACGACACCACAGTGGTACTATCAGCAGACTCTACAGTTAATCTGGATCTAAAAATAAGAGATACCCTGTGCAAATTAAACAATTGGTTTAAAATAAATGGACTTAAGTTGAATGCTGATAAAACTAACGTAATGTTTTTTAACGCCAAGTCCCCTAACCAACCAAGCATTCCTGTAAAATTGTCTGATGGAACTGAAATCTCGAGCTCAAATAATGTGAAACTTTTGGGTCTGGATCTGGACCCTGCACTGACTTGGAAAAGTCACATAGATGAAACTTGCAAAAAAATGGCTAAAGGTGTATATGCACTAAAGCAATTGAGACACGTTACATCTCCAGAAAACTTAAAAGAGATTTACTATGCCTATGTTCACTCAATCATGTCATATGGCATCATCTTCTGGGGATGCTCGACTGACTTCGAACGTGTATTAAAAATGCAAAAGCGAGCAATTAGAGTACTAGTCAATGCAAAGTTTAAAGAAAGTTGCAGAGAACATTTTAGGGATTTAAATATAATGACGTCGGTCGCATTTTATATATTTGAGGTTCTTAAATATACTAGGAACAATATGGACAAATACTCGCTCAGTGAGATAAAAGATAGAAAATCTGGCAAGAAGAAATCGCTGCTACAACCAATATACTACAGACTTTCCATGGCAAAAAGATTACCAATTCACATGGGTCGAGTATTGTATAACAAGTTGCCAGAGGATATCAAATCCACTACCAGTAATTCAATTTTTATTAATAAAGTGAAGCGGCTTCTACTAGAGAGAACACTGTACAGCATAAAAGAATACATGTGTAATGACTTTTGTTGATCTGTACCTACCTGTTACATTTGATTATTATTTTAAATGTTAGTTAGTCCTATACAATGCCCTTTTACAGCAAATTATATTTTTTGTGAAATGACGAGACATATTGTAAGCAATATTATGTATTATTTATTCTAGAATAGGTATAACTAATGTTAGTTTCGATATGTCAATAAATTATTCTGATTCTGATTCTGATTCTAAGAATATGATGGCGTATAGACAATTCATTAAAATAGGCTAAGCCGAGACAAACAAAACAACGAATTTCTTAGAATACGATACATCATAGTCAGTCTTTTAACAGTCCACTACTGGACTTTTAGCCTACCCCCGAAAGGGTGATTGGGCAATTTCCACCACGCTGGCCCAGTGCGGGTTGGTGAATTCACATACGCCATTGAATTCCTTCTCCGTACGTATGCAGGTTTCCTCACGATTGTTTTCCTTCACCGAAAAGCCAGTGGTATGAAAAACCGTACATAAACTCTAAAGAGCTCAGTGGTACGAGCCCGGGGTTTGAACCCGCAACCTCACGCTTTCAAGTCTAGCGATCTCCCAAATAGGCTACCACGGCTTCAATGAGGAATTTAATGGAGTAGCATGCATAGACACGCATAATGGAAGGGGTCCTAATCTATATTTATATAAAAGCGAAACTCTTCGCTCACTCATCACGAATTCTCGAAAACTAATTGACTTACGAACCTGAAATTTGACAGGTAGATTCCTTACGGGGTGTAGAGGATTTTGCGAAAGGGCCGAATTAAGGGGTGGGTTTACATGAAAGGCTACGCATATAAAGTTGCGGGCAACAGCTAGCAAATAATATAAAAATAAATAAACAGGAGTTTTACCCGAACAGCGTCTACATGTGGCTTGATATGTCCGCCGGCAGCCAGGTCCAGGACGTGCGCGTAGGGCAGCGGCTCCGAGTCCTGGAACGCAAGCTGCTTCACCCGCTCGATGACCGCTTCGTTCTCGGGAAGCCACTTGCGGCGCTCAGTCTCGCGGTACCCTTCTATCGCCTGCAATTCACATTTAACATACACGTTTTACTTATATGCAGTCTCAAGTTGAGGAAAGTTGTTGTTCAGTAGGGATGTTATGGAGGTGGTTTTATGGGAACAGCAGCCTTCTTTTTTTTTCTTATAAATAATAGGCTTGCGTTTGACCACCATCACGCCTGATGTTAAGCGATGATGCGGTCTACGTTGGAGCAAGCTTGCCTAGAAGGAACCGATTCACTCGTGATTTGAAGACGCCCAGATTGTAACCGTCGGGGAACACCCATTCAGGCAGCGAATTCCACAGACTAGCAGTTCGCATAATAAATGTGGAATCAAAGCGCTTTTTACGGGTTTTCGGAATATCAACCATAAAGCGGTGACGATTATTATAGAAGTTTGATTGTGATTGAGATTGCATGCCGTCACGTTCGCATCTACTTACTCGCACCACGTGCGTAAGTGAGATGGCACGCGATCACGACCACAATCCGAATCACGATAAGACATCTATAATAAGGCATCTAGTCCTTAGTCTTGAGCATCGGCGCAAAGTTGCTAGTATATCGGTTTTTTATCGGGTACATTCCTATTAGAAATTAATAACTCTTTATGCTGCTCAATAATTTTCCTTGCAAGGATCAACTTCATACTTAAACTATAAAAACAACTACACAACAACTACTTTAAACTAGAGTCGGAATAACCAGCTTTATCATATTATGTGAATAATTCCCATGAATAAAAACAAAAAAATTCATACTTATTTATTTTTAATTTGGGGGACAGGAATAAAAAGTTAGATCTGTCCCCATGGTAACAGGGGAACAAATCGAACTTTTGTTCCGATTCTCCCTCTGACGGGTCAGATCAGGGGGACAGACCGGAATAAAAAGTACTTGAAACTTCAGAAATTACAAATATCTCTTTCCATACATTTCAGTATAATGTTTGCTAGAAAGGATCATGCGGGAACCCTCGTTTGCAGGATTGGACTGAATTCTCATGAGATTAAGGAATCCAATCCCTATTCTACGTAAAAAAATTTTTGCCAAACATCATTAAGATCGGTTGTTCAGTCAAAAAGGGTAGTTATTTTTGAATTTCAAATATTTAGTGTGACACCTTACATTGTCCCAGTGATCGTACTCATATCTCATACGTTTGAGATAAGGTTCAAGCTCGGCCAGCATTGCAGCTTCCTCCGTTTCTGAGACGAAGTCGGGCAGCACGCGCATGTCTCGCACCGCGGCCGAGCGCAGCGACAACTCCTCCTGTTCTGGCCATGATGGACACGCTTGAACGAAACTCGGGTCACCTGAAGACAAACACAACCATTTTATAATTCCAGGTTCAAGGGAAATTACAATTTATCGACTATCACTACTAAGGTAGGTAACTTACATATAGAGTTGCCAACTATACTTTGAAATATAGTATCCTACTGTATTTTGCTTCATTATCTATACTAATATTATAAAGAGGAAAGATTTGATTGTTTGTTTGTTTGCATTGAATAGGCTCCGAAACTACTGAACCGATTTGAAAAATTCTTTCACTGTTGGAATGCTGCACTATCCCCGGTTGACATAGGCTATATATCCCGGCTTCGCCCGTGCGAAGCAGGGGCGGTCTACTAGTACTTTATACTTTTGAAGACTTACTTGCACTAATGTCATCGAGATACAATACATATAGAGTCAAAATCGTGCCAAAAAAACGTCCGAACCAAAACTCGGCGCACGTTAGTTACAAGCTAATCGCAGTCCTACTACAACGCCGCGCGATGCCAGAGCTACGATGACATAGCGGACAACTAATCTTGAACACTATGCAAGCAACATAACGTCTAAATTGGAGTAAATGTGGCATTGTGAAGTATATAATTGATACAATGTATGTATAATGACGCTCGGACGTCTTTTGACTGTTTTCACTGATAGATTGTGGCTCTATATATTATAATTATAGTGAATTGTATCTCAATGACTAATATGTTTTTTTTTATTTTTTTTTTAATGCCATAGGTGGCAAACAAGCAGACGGGCTGCCTGATGGAAAGCAGTCACCGTCGCCTATGGATACTTGTAACACCCGAGGCATCACAAATACGTTGCCGACCCTTTAGAACTCGATTAACTCGCCTTTTGAAGAACCCCATGTTGTAGCTTCTCGGAAACACCGTATGTATTCTGTGCTTATGCATAGAATGGTACGGAATATTCTTGTTATAAGTTAAAAAAAATAGTGCAGTGAAGTGGCAATATATTTTAAAAATATAGGCTCAAAAGCTGAAGTCTAATATAAAAAAATTGCATCACGGTTCTCGCCAAGCTTTCACCGAAAGGGTTTTTTCAGTGATGTAAGCAAAGTGGTGGGAAAAGAGAAACCGAGCTTCCGTAAATTTGATTAAAATAAGTTACTCATTAATGTGAATTTTTAATTGTGGCAATTCATACAACACATTAAAAAAAATTACATTACACAAGAGAAATATGTATTCAAACATTTTATATCAAACACGTGATATCAAATGTCCCGATTTTTTTATTAGTATTTTAATAAATAAATTTCAAATATACTTTTTTTTACTACAATTTTTTTTTATACTCGTCATAGAGGTAATATATACTTTATTTTCAACAAAAAAAGTTACATACTGTAAACTGTAGGTAAGCTTAACAACTTATATTTAGCCTACAGACATGCACACATAGCGCTGCTTTTATTTGGAACTAGCTGTTTCTGCGACGTACACACAGACTTTCAAACCACTTTTGACTTCGACCCCCCAAAATATGGAATTTACTTACATTTCAAATTTCAGGGTTCGTAGGTCAAGTAGTTTTCGAGATTGTGTGATGAGTCAGTCGGTGAATGAGTGAGTGTTTCGCTTATATTTATAAACATTAAAAGTGTGGCCGTATTATCTAATTTAATCATTTTAGACCAATACAAACAATATTAACGTTATCTAACAGGAAGACGGTATTAGCTCACCTAAAACTTTTTCTGTTTCTGCTTCAACAGGGACCGCGTCACTACTTAGATGTCTTGATAAATAATATCTAAGTGGATTTAACTTGCAATATTTAAGAACACTAAACGATAACATGCGCATTTTCGTGTTTTATTCTAAATTTTAGATTGTTTGATTTGTTTGAGAGTCTTTCCAAAAACAAAACAAAGTTTTGACTTTTTGTAATCAGATCAGCTGATTGACAAAAGTGACATTGACGGTTATTTTTTTTTCCTCATAACAGAATTTTAGCTTTGCACGTCTTGTGCATTTTCCAGTATAGATTTTTTAGGGTTCCGTACCCAACCCAAAGGGTAAAAACGCGACCCTAGTACTAAGCCTACGACGTCTGTCTGTCTGGCTGTCTGTCCATCTGTCCGTCCTGCCTTTAAATCAGCTGTATCTTTCGAACCGTAATATATAGCCAGTTGAAATTATCACAGAATATGTAATGTTCCGGCGGATTAATTACTACGTAAATTCAGGAATCTAGTGGAACTGGAATGTTGTCGGACCAATGTAAACACATTTTAATCCAGTTTACTTTTCTAAAGGTTCTATTAAAGCCAAGGGCTCATGGGCAAAATGTACTGGCAGGCAGGTGTAATTTTTAGTGCCCGGCTAGCTACCACAAGTTGAAAATGTGCCAAGCGCCTGACAGTTTGTTCCGACAGCCACAGTTGAGATAGTGCCTTACTTTCCAGCAGGTGAAATTTGGCCAAACGCCTGGTCTGTCAATAATATAAAAAAACCGGACAAGTGTGATTAGGGCTCACACCCTGAGGGTTCCGTACAAACTTAATAAATAATGTATGTCGATTATGTAGATAGAACTACATACAAATTTTTGCTGGTTCTCGGGATGAACATTCATCCCGAGAATCGGCGAGTCTCGACGAAATATGGTTCATCATCATCATCATTTCAGCCATAGGACGTCCACTGCTGGACATAGGGCTCCCCCTTTAACGTCCACACTGTACAAAAGCCTGCCATCTGCATCCACTGGATGCCAGCGACTCTCACAAAGTCGTCGGTCCATCTAGTGGGAGGCCTACCTACACTGCGTCTTCCGGTTCGCGGTCTCCACTCAAGAACATTTCTTCCCCATCGGTTATCGGTTCTTCGAGCGATGTGGCCTGCCCTTTGCCACTTCAAGTTGCAAATTTCAACAGCTAGGTATGTCGGTGACTCTGGTTTTTTGGCGAATATCCATCCACGTACTGGATTCCAACGCGCAAAGAAACTCCGAGCATAGCTCCCTCCATTGCCCGCTGATATTATACCCACATAAACTTAACAAGACATTGAATGTTCAGTGATGGTCAAAGTTAAGCAATCTAACACATCTTACATTGGCTTACTCAAATGATGATACCTTCGCGTTAATACAGCTACTAGTGAATTGAAAGCGTGCGGTGAAGCAACCTATTGTGTGGGACCCGTCAAGCGTTCAGCGTCTTCAGAGCAACATACATATATACCTACACAGCGTCGACCACTGACCACTAACGAACTATTGAAGAACTCTCGCCTTGACCGGAAAACGGTCAAGTGGCGGAGCAATCGCCAACCTTTTCTTTTATTTACATTTTTATTTTATACTCTGCCTCCTGCCTCACTTAACTACTGCTCGACCAAATTATAAGATAAGGTGGCCGATAAGGGAACTAAAAAAATATGTTGGCGGCTGTCAGTTTCTAACTGACTTAAAAAATAACGGTTCTCAATTTGATTGTGTTTTTAATCGATTTCAAAATGGAGGGGGTTCTCTACTAGGTTTTTTTTATGTTTGTTACATTAAATCTCCGTCATTTATGAACCGACTTGGTTTAAAAAAAATGAAAAGCACTGATCTACTGCCATTAAAAGAATATAAGTAACTTCCAGATTAATCTCATAG
Source organism: Agriopis marginaria (assembly GCA_932305915.1). Classification (NCBI taxonomy): domain Eukaryota; kingdom Metazoa; phylum Arthropoda; class Insecta; order Lepidoptera; family Geometridae; genus Agriopis; species Agriopis marginaria. The sequence goes on from OW029935.1 coordinate 2,668,357, forward strand.
AAATCTAATTAAAATTGACTTAGTAGTAGATAGACAGAAACTCTTTTTTTTTCTGTTTTTTTCTTAGTAGTTTGGCTTATAAATAAAAAAAACTGGAAAATTCGGTTAAACGAATGACAATATTATGTCATCCAATTAAGTAACTGAAAATGCGTATTTTACTAATTTTGTAAAGTCAGATTTTTAATTCATAATTTTGTTACCAAAGTACGATAGTGGCTCCTCTACTCTACCCTAAAGATAAGTTGGTACACTACAGGCCAATAAAATGGTGCAATCACATAAAATGCGCGAAATACAAATGTTGCGAATTGCGATTCACTTTCTGCGATTGCGGCCGTTTGGGTGCTTCAAAAGTGAGAGTATGAAAAGCTGTCCGAAATTGTGCCGTCCACAAAAGCATATGTGGAGCCACCACCGCAGTTTTTGAACAAGTTCCTTGGAAAATGTAGTTTCCCTCATTTGGCCAACTCTACAGCGTACAGTGAAAAAATTTTCATCTTTGACATCACCGCAATGAACGAACTTGAACGAACCATTACTTTGAACGTTTTATTGTAACATGTTATAAAGTGAGCAATCGGTAGTTCAGTGGTTCCCAATTAGTGGTTTGCGTACCCTATAGGTGCCTTAAAGGGGTGCGCGGCAGTCTAAAGTTGAGATTGTTCTAGCAGTAAAAACAAAAGTGCACATTACCATACTCGTAATATTCATATACTCTATAGAACAGAGAGCAGTGAAGATGACTCCCTGAAGAGCTGATTAGCGCGAGAGCCGCGTGCGCATGCCGATCCTCCCAGGCCACCGTCCACGCCGGCGCGTGCGCCGGCATCCAAGATGCATAATAGCTTGCGTATGTATTTTTTTATTGATTTACCATCAGAATGATACAATATTTCCTATCTATGGCATAATAAATCTTGTACTAATATGTAGTAACACCCCAATAATAGATAAACTCAGCATGTTGTGGAAAAAGCCTAATTCAACAAAGAATGGGCAAAATTATATTACTTATACCTACTTACTTTTTGATTTAACAATCTTATCATAGAAGGCGAAATCAATTCCGTGTTCTGACCGCAACCAGTTAACAAATTTCATCATTCTTGGCCGATGGGGAAGAACGTCTCATCATTCTTGAGTAGAGACCACGAACCGGAAGACGTAGCGTAGGTAGGCCTCCCACTAGATGGACCGACGACATTGTGAGAGTCACTGGCATCCCGTGGATGCAAAAACCAAGCTGTCGTTCAGTGTGGACGTCTTCTGGCTGATGATGATGATCATTCTTTTTAGCGGACCATGTTCACCCACTAGCTAAAAATGTTTTTATTATGTAATGTAGAATAAATAATTGACATAAGATCGAGACTAAATTCTAGGTAAAAATAAATTAATAACAATTAATATAGGTAGCAATAGTTTAATTAATACAATCTTAAATATTTACAAACAAAATAGCTACTAATTAAAATTTAAATTACAAACTAAATATATTATAAAAATAAATATTTTAATCAAATAACCCGCCCCTAACTGTACCCGGAGCAAAGGTGCCCTTAATACTAGCAGCGTTGCCACGCTGAATGCCTATGGCCATAGAGAAATATACTATAGCTATGGCCAACCTTTGCACAGCAATTAACATGTTTCTTTTGTTAATTACGGTACAAAATACAACTAAACCAAAATATGATTTGAACAATATTCTAACATGGACATAATTTAGTTTTTTTAACTTAAGCTAAACTAATAAAAATTTCTATAAAAAAAACTAAAATTACAACCTACGCTGTGTTCCTTAACGCGCCCAGATACGGTTTGCGGTCGCGCGATTTTCCAAATGCGTTAGTTTGGTGCCGCAATAGCAGTTGTCCGTAAGGCCCCTGGCAGGCTGACGCACAATGGAATGATTTCAATGTATTCTCAGGTGCTTCCGGTTTTCACACCTATAAGTAAACAATATGAAATATTGTTTTATTTTATTAAAGTAAGCTTTACGCACAACGGAATGTAGGTAAAGTACTTACAGAAGACTAGCAGCGCCTCGCGGTTTCACCCACTATCATCATCATCACCATTTCAGCTGTAGGACGTCTGCCTCTTCCATCGATCTCCAAAAAGGCCGGTTGGAAGCGGCCTGCAGTCAGACGGACGGACAGACAGACAGACATCGTAGGCTTAGTAATAGGGTCCCGTTTTTACCCTTTGGGTACGGAACCCTAAAAATGAACCCCTATTTACCTTGGTCACGCCATAACTTGATAACAACTTTACCGATTTCATTCATCTTTTTTTTAAGTTTTCTAACACTTTGTAGAAGGTTCTTACGGAAAGTAAAATTAAGCAAATTAAGCAGAAAATTGGTAATTTCAGAAAACTTATAGACGATTTTAACTTCGCGCGTTTGACATTTCTAAGACAGGACAACGCCTGTCGGTTCAGCTAGTTTAATACTCATAAAATATAATACAGTAGGTAAATTTTCAAAAATCTTTCAGAGCGCCTGGTTAATGCGACGCGTGACCAAAGTGCTGGCGTGTTTCTGGCTCAACGCATAAGCATTGCCATTCAACGTGGTAATGCCGCCAGCATACTGGGTACGCTGCCAACTGGTAGTGGGCTTGAGCATTTGGATTGTCTTTCAACGGTCTATGGTCAGTCTAGCTGTGTTTGTAGTGTTAGTTTTAGCTTGTATTTTGTTTAGTTGATAAAGGCACTTGCCCGGTAAAAAAAAAAAATGTAGGTAAATAAATGCATACAGTTCATAATTCGTATTCGATACCTTGATTTTGCGTCGTAATTACGGCAAATTCCGGTTGCAGTCTACTGCTTAATTTAGTTTGCAAGTTTTGCATTCTCCACATTTATACTGAAGATATTTCCGAAATTCGGATATCCTAAAACGGGGTTATTTTCAACGGATAAATTAGCATGTCTTAAATTTCCACCTAATAAATTAGATTATTACCTTCCGCATGTTTCTTACAAAAAATCATTATTAGGGTTCCGTACCCAAAGGGTAAAAATAGGACCCTATTACTAAGCCTACGATGTCTGTCCGTCCGTCCGTCCGTTTGTCCGTCCGTCCGTCCGTCCGTCCGTCCGTCCGTCCGTCCGTCCGTCCGTCCGTCCGTCCGTCCGTCCGTCCGTCCGTCCGTCCGTCCGTCCGTCCGTCCGTCCGTCCGTCCGTCCGTCCGTCCGTCTGTCCGTTTGTCAGTCTGTCCGTCTGTTCTACCTATTAACGGCTATATCTTTCGAACCGTGATTTTGACACAGTAAAATGGTAACAAGTGATTTTAATTTCTCGTGTCATGTTATTCCGTCTAATTACAAGATATCGAAACAAACATTTCTATGTTTGTGATGTTACGATAGACACAAGACATGATTTTGTTACTTTTTGGAAATTCACACTCATTGATTTTATATCTTCAATAATCTGAAAATGTGCGAGCGAGAGAGCTGCAGAGGGTGGCGCTGTGGTATACGCCGCATTTATAGTTGCGGCGTTACTCGCAACGTCTTAGCACAGAAGACATAATAGACATTGGTCTTAGGGACCAATTAATTTGACCTAACTCTACCAACTTAATCAAAGGACAATGGACTCACTGCTTTGTTAATTTGCTGCTTTGTAGTCATATGGGCACAGATATACCATTCAGATAAAAGTTGAATGTTACTTGTTGATAATAGTGCTTGTGGCCTCGACACTAGCACTAACTGTGCCCTAACCTGTGACTCATTGTCACCCGACCACATACCAACTATTACCTAACCTGTCATATTCAATAGTAACTATTACTTAACCTGTGTCATGTTCCTTAGTAACTATTACCTAACCTGTGTCATGTTCTATAGTAACTATGTCGCAGTCCGTGGCGGTAACAATGTCACCCGACCGACCGTGCGCCGGGTCAGCTTGCGCAATATTACAATACTAACTGTTAATCATTCTGTAGCAATACTACAATATGAAAAGACATGTATTGTATTATTATGTAAAACGCGATTGGACGCGCCATGACCTTTTCATTAGTATCAAGTTTATTATCATTATGTTATGAATATGCCGGAATGTTCTGTTTGGATTTAAATGGCAGCCGGCTATATCGCTCACGCATTACAATGTTATTTTTGAGAGCCTCTTATACCAAATTTAACGGTTTTAAATCAATTTTATTCAGTTAAATTACAATATTTGAGCTGGAAAAAAATACTTGTCACAGATACATCTGTGTTTGAGTTTATGATTTGGTTCAAAACACGATAGAATAAACTTTCCTCAATAAAAAAAAAAAACTGCAACAAAGTCGACTTAGTTTATTATTTTTATTTTAAGCGCTAATGAAAGCTCGTAACAATCTGGAAATTGCATGTACTGAAAGGCAATTTTTTATTTTTTTTATTTTGATAGTGAATAGTGTCGTTTTTTAGTGAAATTAAAAGCGTAAAAAGGTCGCGAGAATTTTGGCGCGCCGTTTTCAGCTTTTCAGTACCGCGCCAAGCGTCATCGAGGTCGGACCTATGCTCGTTTTTGTCGTTGCACTCCCCCCGCGGGCGTCCTGACTCTAACGTGGCAATATACATCGTCACTATAAGTTGGCGGGGGCTGAGGGAACGTTTTGTTACCTACGCGACTCGGATAGCCGGCTGTTAAGATAAATAAACCGGCCATAAGTTCGTGATGTTTTTATTGGGCATTTAAACCGCAGGTAAACGCTGGATGCAGGCCACTTCCAACCAGCCAGTACAAAGTACAATTCGCAGTACAAAGCTGGTGATACCATTTTATCGTAAAAAACTTCCTGGTGTCCGTTTCCCACATTCCCTTCCATTGTTGCATCGTAGCCGGTGTAGATAACACCGGGGCATTGTCCGAGGGGACAGTGCACTACTGGTTATAGGAATAGGTACTACTACTAGCAAAGCCTCGTGGTTCCACCCGCTAACTACACGAATACCTAGAGCCACGCTCACTGTCCAGGGGCTCGAGTTTTGTTCGAGACTCGACTGTTTTATCGCGTTAGTAAGCTCAATAGTGCCAGGCAAAATTAAAAAAATGGAAGGAAATAGACCCAGGGGGCGTAGTCCAACAAGATCGCTCCGGCCGCGAGGTTCGATCGCATTGTTCGATCAAGCGAACCACGAGGATTTTTAGGTCCTAACGGTTCGATTCAATAATCGAACTGTACAGGGTTTGCCATTTGATGTCCAAACGGTTCGATCAAGCAAACCACGAGGATTTTTAGGTCCTAACGGTTCGATTCAATAATTGAACTGTACAGAGTTTGCCATTTGATGTCCAAACGGTTCGATCAAGCAAACCACGAGGATTTTTAGGTCCTAACGGTTCGATTCAATAATTGAACTGTACAGAGTTTGCCATTTGATGTCCAAACGGTTCCATCAAGCGAACCTTGAAGAGTTTTAGGTCCTTACGGTTCGATTGAGTGATCGAGCCGTGGCAGTTTTGTTATTATTATATACTATACTAGCGACTCGCCCGCCCGGGGCGGGTCGCTAGTTATGTATATAAACCTTCCTTGAAAATGTATCTAACTGATGGTGAAAACCGCATCAAAATCCGTTGCGTGGTTTAGGAGGAGTTAGCGGCCATACAGACATACAGACAGACAGACGCGGAAAACGACTTCAATTTATACTATGTAGAGAAGAGATAGAGAAGAGATGTCCACACTGGTCGATTAAGCTAAGATGGACTGACCAAGTGTCAAAAGAGCTCGGCACGAACATCTCTGACGCGATGTACCAGGCTGGAGACCATCAGAGATGGAAGCAGATTTGTCGCCAAATTACAAAAGATCGGGAGCATCACAAAACTCAGCATTGAGCAAACGAACTGAGGAGGAGGAGTAAGCTCAAAGTTGCATAACGAGCTATGGAGAGGGCTATGCTCGGGGTTTCTCTACGAGATCGAATCAGAAATGAGGAGATTCGAAAACGAACGAAAGTTACCGACATAGCCACCGGATTAGCAAGTTGAAGTGGCAGTGTGCTGGGCACATACCACGCAGAACACATGGCCGATGGGTCAAAAGATTCTCGGATGAAGACCACAGACCGGTAAGCGCAGCGTAGGATGTCCACCTACAAGATGGACAGACGACCTAAAAGAGACCGCAGGGAAACGCTGGATGCAGGCCGCTTCCAACAGGCCCTTTTGGAGATCGATGGCAGAGTCCTATGTCCAGCAGTGGACGTCCTATGGCTGAAATGATGATGATGAATAACCGCCTGCCGTAAAAGCCTCCCCATTTTTCCATTCTTCTTTATTTCTGTCAGTTCTGGACCAAAGCTTACCCGCGATCTTTTACTCTATCATCGTATGTCGTATTTGTAATAAAAAAGTCGATGCCTGACTCATGTATTTTTCGCCGTAGTCATGACCCGCAAAGTTAGCGACCGTTTACTATAAATTGTGACTATTTATTATAGCACGGTAGACAAGATCATTGCCACAACGCGCTGGTCACCGCACTTCCGGCCATGCCGGTGGTATCGCCGCAGGCAGTACCTACCAAGCACTCACAGCACGCGTCACGCAATAAAATGTTATCCACCTTTTTTAAACGCTTTATATTAGCTTTTATCATCATCAGCCAGAAGACGTCCACTACTGAACATAGGCCTCCTCCTTAGAACTCTACACTGAAAGACATCCATCCATCTGCAGCCAATGGATGCTCAAGGCTCTCACGATGTCGTCGGTCCATCTAGTCGGAAGCCTATATATCTAGCCACGCTACGTCTTCTAAATCGTGGTCTCCACTCAAGAAACTTTCTTCCCCATCGGTTATCGGTTCTTCAAACAATGTGGCTGCTTACCACTTCTTGCAAATTTGGCTAGTTATGTCGGATTTAGTTTTACTTGTAACTAATTAGCTTACTTGGTTTTATTGATTCAATTTTCAATTCAATTTATTTATTTTCTTAAAGAATATACAATTGATACTTACAAACATTAAATTAATACCTATGACGAGTTTTTATTTATACTAATAATTAGCCTAATATAAATAACAAACAGAGTTATCCTCGCAGCTTTGTGAAAGTACCCAAAATACGTGGTAATCTATGGGTCCCAAACTAGGCTACGCCTGTATCTTGGTAACCCTGAAAAACTACAATATTTTTTAGTTTCATGTGAAAAAAAAAAAAATTATGCAACATATAATAGGTATATAAAGATGGCAGTAGATGATGCTATTTAATGTGATTAAATAAATAAATATTCGGGTAATTTTTGCACTCACGGTCACCTGACCCCAAACTAAGCAAAGCTTGTGATATGGCTGCCAGAGAATGATATACATAGATAATAATGTTTTAAATACATACTTAAATAGATATTGACAACCAGATATAGAACAAACACAAATGTTCATCACATAAATGTTTGTCCTAGGTGGGAATCGAACCCACGCCCCCAAGCTCAGAAGGCAGGTTCACTACCAACTGGACCAACGGGCTACCAAACTATTAGATTAGATTTAGATGATTTGGTGTGTAATTAAACATAATTCTTGAGTCATGGTTATCAACATTGATTTATATCATATAATAGCCGACCGCTCCTAGAGTCTTATAATATTTACATAATCTCATAGAAGCATAAAGTTACAACGTTGTATTTTTTATTTATAGTTTTTCGATGCGGTTTGGAATCAAGCGTAGTTATTAAAAACACATTATTAGCTCACTACAAGGTCGCAAACATATTTGTTATAAGTACAGCTGTTTTTACTAAGCCTTCGTGATGTTTAAAGGTACTTGTGGTAAGGTTTTTACTGACTAGTAAGTTTTTGTTATTTTATTATGGTTTCTTCATCGGTTATAGTTTTCAACGTATCACTGCAGAATACAAGTTTTTACTGTATTGGTCTAAAAAATATTGAAATAGTTAGTTTAAATTAAACATATTCTATTCCGAATAAGAAAGAGCTAAAGTTTACACTTTTTTTCCACTCTTGAGGTGCGCTTGTAAAATGCGCTCCTTAATTTAGTTAAAATCTTATCTAGCTAATAAGTAATTTAATTCTAACATAAACTTCTAAATATATCTATATAATTATAAAAGCAAAATTCACCTACTCACTCATCACGAAATCACGAAAACTACTTGACCTACGAAGCTGAAATTTGGCAAGTAGATTTCTTATGGGGTGTAGAAGTCCGCTAAGAAAGGACTTTGCGAAAGCGCCGAATTAAGGAGGACAAAAGGGGATTTTAAGTCTACGCGTACGAAGTTGCGGGCAACAGCTAGTTATTTTATAAAAATAAGAAAGTGTCCAACAAACACCTAACACGTTTCTTATTGACTCTGTTAAGGGGAAGACATTTTGCTGTTCTTTAGAGGTAGCACTACGCTACTTAACACTGAGACTTTGTTTTTCAATACACTAACTCGAACTGGAAAAATAAAATGTTTTAAAAGGCGTAAAGCCATAAAGGTGGAAGGAAATGTGCACGAATGTTTAGCTTTCGGGTACTTAGAGATATGGTAAGGTGGAGTGCGAACTTATCAGGCATGAATCAGGCTAGATGCAAGTTTCAACCTTTATTCAACCTCACCACAGACAGGCTTGCTGCCTTTTTTGCAAGTGACTATTAATTAGTTTATTGGTGTTGCTGCATATTTATTAGTGTGCATAAAAAGAGTACTGTTAAAATTAATAAAATTAAATTATAATTAAAATATTAACATCGATCTCTTAAGTTTAGTTAGAAGGTAGCATCCGTAGGTTTAGTTTGTTTGCATTCCATTTCATAATTTACCTAACTTATCGCATTAAATACTTCATCCTAAGTTAAGTTTAAATAGTAGATAATTATCATGTAATAGATTTAATAGACGTAATTATAAGTGTATCTATAAGATTTAAATATATTCAATGTCTGTGGTCTGGTTTGTGACCAGCCACAACATTAACTATTGCTGCACCCTTTATGCAGGGTATATTATACAATGTACTCTAAAATTTAGTTTTTAGAAGAAGAAAGTGTACATATTTGCAATAAAGAAAGAATAAAGAATAAAACTCAGTACTGCACTTAAAGTTTTTTGAGAGCGCGATAAAAAACCATGCCTACATGCTTACACACCCATAAAGATTGTTTACTCTACTACGTTAGCAGTAGTGTTTATTCTGTGTCACTACACGTGAAAGTAAACGTAATTGAAGGAGGTTCACACGGTGCGCGCTATGTCTCCAATATCACTGCCAGTGGGTGACGGTATCAGTGATATCACTGTTATGGGGCCACGGCGAGAGTGCGCAAAAACTACCCGCTCTCGATCAGCGCATTGTCTACATCTGCAAGCACGAGGTCATAGTATGGTTACCCGTAAATACCAGTCATCTATTAGCTAGCAAGCTAGATAACTAATCACTTCTTTTCAGTATGACACCTTGTTACCTGGAAGTTGGGGCGGGATAATTTGGCGCCGTCACATCTTCCTGAGACACAAGGTAGGGCTGGTGCGGCTGCTAAATCGGTAAAGCAGCACAAGTGACGCAAAAATGCTAACCGCGGCAGTGGTTACATATTTGAGGCGTTTGGGGTCGAGACATTGAGCCCTTGGGTACCGGGAGGTCCCCTAATTTTCAAAAATCTTTCACAGCGCGTGACCAAAATGCTGGCGTGTTTCTGGCTTAACGCATAAGCATTGCCATTCAGCGTGGCAATGCCGCCAGAATGCTGGGTACGATGCCAACTGATAGTAGGCTTTAGCATTTGGATTGTCTTAAACCTTAAATTAATAATGATTCTATTTAATATTTGGCTACCTTAGATCGGACTAAGCTTCTAGTCTTGAGCATCGACGTAAAGTTGCTTGTCTATCGGTTTTTTATCGGGTACATTTCGGAGAGTGTGCATCGGATCTGTATGTCTTAATTCCTTCCTGCCCATTTTTCTATCTTGGACTGACAGAATGGGCACGAAAAATCGCCACCGCTTTATGATTGATATTCCGAAAACCCGTACGAAGCGCTTTGATTGCATTTTGTGCAAATTGCTAGTATGTGGAATGCGCTGCCTGAATGGGTGCTTCCCGATATTTACAATCTTGGTGTCTTCAAATCACTAGTGAATCAGTTTCTTCTAGGCTAGCGCGCTCCATCATAGCGTTGGCGGTCAAACACAAGCCTATTATAAAAATAAACGAAAATAGCTCTATGAGTAAGTTGGTCACTTTAATTGACACACAAAAGGGCTTTCCGTGTCTTTATCGATTCGTAAAGATGTGGCCGCATGTGACGGCGTCATTAGAAAGTTAACAACGTGAAGACGCGGATGACAGCTTCTTGCCACACCAAACCAAACAACACCCACTCTCGATCGACACACTTTTAATGGTTTTCATCATCATTATCATAATTTCAGCCGTATATAGGACGTCCACTGCTGGACATAGGCCTCCCCATCGATCTCCAAAAGTGCCGGTTGGAAGCGGCCTGCAATGCATGCAGCGTTTCCCTGCGGTCTCTTTTAGGTCGTCTGTCTAATGGTTTTCATATAAGAGTGAAATCCAGACAATGTGAGTTCACAGTGAGTACGTCGTTTTGTCATATTTGCTACATAAACATATTGCGATGTGGTCGTTGTGATACCGCACGATAGCTGCAAGATCGTTGTGGTCGTTGTGTGTGGAGACCACGAACCGGAAGACGCAGCGTAGGTAGGCCTCCCACTAGATGGACCGACGACATAGTGAGAGTCGCTGGCATCCAGTGGATGCAAAAGGCAGGCTGTCGTTCAGGTGGAGGTTAAAGGGGGAGGCCTATGTTCAGCAGTGGACGTCTTCTGTCTGATTATGATGATGATGATGAGCTCTGCTGTTTTACCCATGATCCTGTAGAAAGCATAATAATTATATATGTTGCAGGTATAAAAAACCTTTTTGTAGTAATTCAGCCACCTAAAGTAACCAAGGCAAGTGAATGCGTAAAACAGACGTGCCATGTGGCGTTCTTTAGCAGAGACCTACGTCCAGCAGTGGACTTAAAGCCCCATCAGACGTGTCGGACTTGGATGACGGGCCGCCTTCCCACCTACGAGAAAGGAAACATTTACTCTTTCTCTCCCGTTGGTCAGACGGTCCGGTGTACTAAATCCACACGTTTGTTAGTAAGTATTATTACATTTTATTTATATTACACGGGAATTACTCACGTAAGATTAAGCCGGTCACTCCGACTATAGTTTCAACTGCATTAGGCAGTCTACTGGCGCATTATTTGTGCCAAGCGAAATTCAGCCGCACGCATGCATTAACCTTGAAAAAGACTGCCTAATGCGGTTGAAACTATAGTCGGAGTGTATTATAAATAAAATGTGTGAAAACCACGTCAGTTTCTATAATAAAAAGTACTATTACATTCATCATGCTGGCTGATGATGATGTTACGCCATAATTTTATTGAACTTTCTAGGTAAGTACTTAAGTATGTTAACGTTTTGGTACACAATTCAAAAACTCGCCGATTAGCAGGAAATTCAAAATTTAGTTCCACTATAGCATTAGAGATAGCTATAAGTCTAATAAACGCATGAATAACACGTTATCTAGATATTTAAATATTCAAACTACAGTGTAAACTCTATTTAACGACACCCGATTTAACGATAAACTCCCTAAAACGTCGAAATTACTTGACTTTGGTTGGTTTACCTTGTTGTCAATACAATGAACTCTATGTATCATCACACCCACTTTAAATAACTACAACAATACCTCATTATTTAGCAATAAACAGTACTTTCTAACACTTCGTATTTACTTCGACTGTTGGCATCATACGTATAGTATTCTAAGAAATTCGTTGTTTTGTTTGTAGTAATTACTTTACGCATTACTGTGTTTATCTCGGCTTAGCCTATTTTAATGAATTGTCTATACGCTATCATATTCTTAGTAAACTATATGCAATTAGCGTTGTTATTTGTATCAATATAAATATTTGTTGTTTGTAAATTGTATACTTTAATAGTAAATACATTATTATAGTTATATGATTATTTACGGGATATTTACCGTGGCAAGGTTGTGGAATGAGCTCCCGATATTTTGGCGCAGTTACATGCACCATGTTCACGGGAAGAAATAATCATATAACTTTAGTGAACAACCGTGATAGTTTAAAACAGATTATTATAATAGTAAAATTGTATTGTTTTTTTCTGCTCTCTATTTAACGATAACTCTTAATAACTCCATAAAATACGCAGTCCCTTTAATGCTATAATATAGAGTTTATATCCCGCTATAATATAGAGTTTACACTGTATTTAAATAATTCCCCGAAAAGTACACAAGTACCTTATCGTTTCCAGCAAAGTCTAGAGATGGCTAATTAATTAAATTTATTTTTTAAATACAGCAACTTAAAATTTAAAGAGCTAATAGGCGGCAAATGAGGTTACCTATGGTATTTACTTATCTACTTTAGAATGTTTGAGTACCTAAACCACACGAGCAATGAAATATCTGGCTTAGAGCATGTTGAGATACGTATTTGGAAGGGTTCCGTAGCTAAAGTAGGGTCAATTTTATAGATCATATTTGACATAATATGTTAGTCTTAGCAAAGTAAAGTTTAAGAAAATCATAAAATTGCCATCTTTTGTCTTTATTGCAATAAATGTGTATTTTTAATTGAAAATGTTTGGAATTTTTATTGTGCAGTTCTACTAGCTTTGAAAAAATAAATAATATTGTTACAACGTTGTTGAATTTTGCTATAATATAGTTATGAACACATTCCTAGCTTAGATATTGGTGATTATAAAAAATTCGAACGAACGAAGCTCGGTGGATTCAGGCAATTTTCAGAGATGTATCATCATAACGATACTTTGTATGGATTAGCCAAAGATAAATCTACTTGGGAACATTCTTTGAAAATATAAATTTACGAAAAAGACCTTTATCATCATCATCATCATCAGCCAGAAGACGTCCACTGCTGAACATAGGCCTCCCCCTTTAACCTCCACACTGAACGACAGCCTGCCTTTTGCATCCACTGGATGCCCGCGACAATGTCGTCGGTCCACCTAGTGGAAGGCCTCCCTACGCTGCGTCTTCCGGTTCGTGGTCTCCACTCAAGAACCTTTCTTCCCCATCGGTTATCGGTTCTTCGAGCGATGTGGCCTGCCCATTGCCACTTCAACTTGCAAATTTTAACAGCTATGTCGGTGACTCTGGTTCTTTGGTGAATATCCACGTTTCGGATTTTATCGCGCAAAGAAACTCCGAGCATAGCTCTCTCCATTGCCCGCTGAGTAACTCTGAGTTTTTCCAAAAGGCCAACAGTTAAGGACCACGTCTCAGTACCATATGTCATCACTTCATCAAAGTCCTTTATGCTAGACCGTTTTGAACATAAATCACACTTTTATCGCTATTACACAAAAGTTATAATCACAATATGTTTAAAATAATTTTAAATAACTTTTAAACAGGTTTGAACTATTAGCATCGTAAGTTACAAGTTTCTTACAATAGTTTAGAATTGCAGGAAAACCCGTATTTTTTCACTTTGGTGAGCCACATTTCACAAAGGATAAAAATATTATGTAGATAGGAAACTTTACATTTATTTTAAAAGATCTTATTAACGATAACCCACACGATGCAGCAAAACACATGTATGTACCTATGCGTAAATATATTTTTATACATGTAAAATTGAGATTTTTATCAAAACAGAAATAGTGCAAAGTGTTATGCACTTACCTTAATAACAGTAGGATATAGAAGGTTCTAAAGGAATAGGATGGACGGACAGACGAACGTACGGACAGAATAACTTATAAGGTTTTTTTTGCAAACATACAGAACCCTAAAAACGTGAATAAATAATTATTGAGCGCAAATGAGGCGTAAAACGTTATCTACTATATGTTATATACTGCACTACGCATTAGCATATAATTAAAATAAATAAAGTAAAATAAATTAAACATTAACTTTATCCAGTTTAATTCCAGCTGGCATAAAATATAAATTATACATTAATATTATTAAGGCGCCTTACTTTGGCGCCGTCACATCTTCCTGAGACACAGGGTAGGGCTGGCGCGGCTGCCAATTCGGCAGAGCAGCACAAGCGACGCAAATATGCTAACCTCGGCAGTGATTATATATTTGAGGCGTTTGGGGTCGAGACATTGGGCCCTTGGGGACCGGGAGCTCACCTCATTTTCAAAAATCTTTCAGAGCGCCTGGTTAATGCGACGCGTGACCAAAATGCTGGCGTGTTTCTGGCTCAACGCATAAGCATTGCCATTCAACGTGGTAATGCCGCCAGCATGCTGGGTACGCTGCCAACTGGTAGTGGGCTTGAGCATTTGGATTGTCTTTAGACCTTCAACGGTCTATGGGCAGTCTAACTGTATTTGTAGTTTTAGTTTTAGCTTGTATTTTGTTTAGTTAATAAAGGCACTTGCCCAGAAAAAAAATAATTAAAAATTAATTAGAGACCGCAGGGAAACGCTGGATGCAGCCCGCTTCCAACCGGCCCTTTTGGAGATCGATGGGGGAGGCCTATGTACAGCAGTGGACGTCCTATGGTTGAAATGATGATGATGATGATGATTATAAATTAAAAAGTAATTCTGTCTGTTATATTGAAAGATATAGCAAGGACGGAGCAAATTATATTTTCCAATGGTAACTCAGTGGTACTAACAGGTAGGTATTCTGCGTACCAGTGTGATGTGAAGTCAGTCACTCGCTGACTTCATTAGCGCGTGCTCGTTGCGTGGCATAAACATATATTATGATACATAAACACGTACCTGGTCTACTTAGATACACTTCTATGCAATGTACTTAGTGAAAACACAGGCTTCTCAGGGTTTCAGGGTTGGTCCCATGTTAAAAGTTGTTCATATTGATAAGTATAACGGACCTCTTTCAGCTTAGTATACAACCTTTCCGCGTAACCCTATATAACAGTAAATAATTTGTCACCTGCACGTGATATCTCGGAATACCAATTTGGGTGAGGTGAGCGCCAGAACCCGGACCCGGGTATGTCCTAAAACTGCGACCAGAACCACCGAAGGATGGGCAGCAGCGTCCTGTTAGTACACGGTGAACGTACTGCGATCTCCAAGCCGCCTGCCAAGCGTGGGGATTATGGCAACACCCCTCTCTAAGAGGGGGCCTTGTTCAGCAGTGGACATTTAATGGCTGGTAATGTATGTATGTATGTATGAGCGCCAGAATCTAAGTGGGCGCGGATCACTGGTTGAAGCTCACTTAGTGAGGCTCATGGTATAATAATATACTCCGCCAGGTATAGCATTCCGAGAAAAAATGTGACGTGGGCGTCCCGCAATGATGACATCAATGGCATGGATACACGTACACGTGCGTAAGCAAGAGCAGAATAAGTAATTTACAACAGGTTCGAGAGAGATGACGATACACCACGAAACAGCAGATTTTCTGTGTTAACAGTAGCGGGAAATTATAACTCCCCAATATCAGTATATTACCTGTGGGAATCAAATAAATCAATGTGGTTATGATAAAATTGTGTTTAATATATTCAATTCGTGCTTAACTTGCTTGAGCGGACAAACCAAATGACAATTGAAATGCTTTTTGTATTTTATATAAAGGATTATAAAAATAAAAAAAACCCAGTATCTGTGTTTGTTACAATAAAGTGGCAACTGGACAGTGACGTCATTGCTGGACAACTCCCAGAGTGCTAGACCTTGTTTTCTTGGATCATGGTGAGGCTTATAATTACAGAATCGCATTGCAGCGCCTGCGCGTACACTAGCGACCTTACGTCGGCAGTGTTATTAAACAGGCGACAGCTACTTTGTTGAATAGTCTGGGACGAATGTTGTGAAACCGACAAACGTCATCAAACACGGCGCAGCATCTCATAACAACGAGACGAGGCGACCCGAGAGAACGACTCGCTTGCATAATGAAATACATTGAGGCCTATTCTGGCATACCACTCACTAAACTAAACCAATTTGACAGGACTAAAATTATCTGCCTCTCTTTTCATTTTAATATGTGAGAGAAGGATGGCAACAATTTTAGTGCTGTCAAATTTAGTTTAGTTAAGTTTAGAGTGCATCAGAATCAATGCCATTGTCTTCTTTCAACTAATCAAAGAAGACAATTGAAATTGACAAATTGAAGTGTGCGTTTTACGCGATCTTTATTAAACAGGGTTACTGGCAATCAATTAGCATCCTCTTAAGGGGCCTGTATACCCTCTGCAGCTTTCTCTCTCGCACATTTTCACATTATTGAAGATATAAAATCAATGAGTGTGAATTTCCAAAAAGTAACAAAATCATGTCTTGGTGTCTATCGTAACATTACAAACAAAGAAATTGTCAATTTGATATGTTTTAATTTGACACAGTAAAATGGTAACAAGTGATTTTTATTTCTCGTGTCATTTTATTCCGTCAAATTACGAGATATCGAAGCAAACATTTCTTTGTTTGTAATGTTACGATAGACACCATGACATGATTTTGTTACTTTTTGGAAATTCACACTCATTGATATTATATCTTCAATAATGTGAAAATGTGCGAGCGAGAGAGCTGCAGAGGGTATACAGGCCCCTTATGGGCAGCTTCAACTCGTCAAAACAATCGTTTTTAATGATAGGGTAGGTGATAATTAATTTTGGTAGATAGACTTAACAACAATAAAAGAATTTAGAAAAAAACGAAGAAATAAGAAAAAATTTAGTCGTAGAATAAAATTCGCGGGAAAAACCAGCGGCTTTTTATATTTTGTCGGACAAAATGATCGAGGATCGAATGTTTTTTTTTGTATTTCTATACAAAAAAAAACACTATAGAACAGCTGTTTTTTTTTAACAGCTGTTCTATAGAAAACGGTCATTGACACTCGACAAAATGTATGGAACAGCTGATATTTTTTTCGCGATTTCAGGGTTGGTCCCATACTAAAAGCGGTTCATAATGATGAGTTCAATTACCTTCTTTTGGCTTCGAGAATGTTCCCCTTACACCCCGTATATTAGGTATTGTAAATGCGCAATTTTCAAAATTTCATGTGACTAAACCTTAACTAATTTTAAGGTTGGCCAAAACAACGAATCTTATTAGTAGTGTCTAGATAGGTTTCATGTTTTCTTGCTCCTCAACTTGCGGTTTAATTATCGCAAATGTGATCACTTCATAAATATGTTTCAAATCACAACATCTGCTGCAAAATTATTGCATTTTCTGATGAATGAAAGAGCGCTAACAAAAGACATCAACGCGTGCGCCATTTTTCAGAGGATTAGAGTGGTATATTTAGGCGTTTGTTTCAGAATGTGCTATTAAAGTACCTAGTTGCTAACCATCACATACATTATGTGGAAGATAAAAATTTCGGTTCTATCACATCGCGTTTCACAAGCCTTTTTTATTATCCGGTTAGTTAGTTCTATATTACTCGGACAGCGAAATGGCGACGCCGCATTTTTACGTTTTTTTTCTGTAAACTTCCCTAACCATCTTATAAATTTTATTTGCAAATTGATCATCATCATCAGCCAGAAGACGCCCACTGCTGAACATAGGCCTCCCCCTTCAACCTCCACACTGAACGACAGCCTGCCTTTTGCATCCACTAGTTGCCCACGACTCTCACAGTGTCGTCGGTCCATCTAGTGGGGAGGCCTACCTACGCTGCGTCTTCCGGTTCGTGCAAATTGATATGCCATCTACAATACTATACCAATTTCAATAAGGGATCTAAAATATAGTCAATTTAAAACAAAACTAAAAAAACTTTTAGTCGAGAAATGTTATTACAAAGTTAGTGATTTTATAAATGATAAATTTTAGTAATGACTGCAGTAGGTCAATTTGTTTATCATACAATTATAGTAATGTCTATCTGTTGACTATTTAAATTAATAACATCATACTTGAACTTTTGAAATTATTTCGACAGTTATTTTAATTAATACTTTTTATATAAATAATTCTTACGGTATTTTTATACCATCTCTCTAGATTTGTACGCCTACAAACTAGGCAAAACATGATACAAAGTGACTAATATTTTAACCCACCTATTGTGCATGCGTTTTTAAATGTGTGTATGATTTACTCGTGTTTTGTGCAAATAAATAATCTTTATCTTTATCATATAAATTAATAGAGCATTTATCTGATGATTCGTCCTTTTTAACCGACGAAGGAGGAGGTTATCAATTCGACACTATGTTTTTTTGTATGTTTGTTATGCGATTACTCCGCTCATTATGAATTGATATTGATGATTATTTTTTGTTTGATATTTCGTACCTCAGAGGTGATTTCATATAAATTTTATCAAAATTGAGTAAGCGCTTTTTGAAAAATTCAACAAAAACAAAAAGTACCTACACAAATGACGTTTCGGTTTGACGTTTGGGCATGGGTTCGATCTCACCTAGGACAATCATTTATGTGATGAACATTTGTGTTTGTTCTATATATCTGGGTGTTATTATCTATTTAAAAATATATTTTATTTAATCTTTATTCAAGACCAACAGCACAAAAATATATACATTAGTTTTACATAGCTATTTTGAATTACAGCCATTAATAGGTCTATACTAATGATAGTAAGTAACATTGTCGTGGAAAATCACTTCAAAAAATCATATATGTATTGCAAACAAGCGCTAAAAAGTTAAGCTTCATAAGTTAATAAAAAAAGTAATTAACAAAATTAAGCACAGTTATACGTATGTAGCACATAAAACAAATTCTAGCTAAAATTATGCTTGGGTATCATAATAAAAAATATATGCAGGTAATAATAATTTTTCCGATGCCATTGCTCAAAAGCGGCGAAGGAAAACATCGTAAGGAAACCAGTATACCCAAGAACCATATAATTTTTAATGACACCAGAATGGAAACACTGGTCCAGAATGGTGGACCATCCGCCCTCTCACTGAGAGAAGGCCTGTTTCCCAACAATAGGACCGTGAAAGGCTGATAATGATGTTTTTTTATTTTTTTTTATGATGATGACATTTACTTGAATATATATATATACATACATAAATTATATACAATCGCAAACTATTTTTATGAATAAGAGTAAAAAATTTAAAATATGTTTGTATATCAGTCTCTGGCAGCTATATTACAAGCTTTGCTTAGTTCGGGGTCAGATGACCGTGTGTGCAAAAATGTCCAGAATATTTTTTATTTAATAGATTTTTAAAGTTCTTATTAGCTTAACCGGATATGTAGAATAATAAAGTTATTTAAAAAAAAAACTTTATTGAGCTAGCTACACAGTAACTTTGCTCAAATTCAACACAGCAGTCCGTTTATCTCGCATGCAGTTATGTACGTACTCTGTATTCTGTATGTAAGAAGTACGGTCGTGGTTCGTAGCTCCCAAGGCAGCTGACAAGGCCGGACTGGCTGCGACACGGCTCGCATACTCATCGCCCGATCACTCAACCAGACGCGACCAATTAAACCGTACGCGCGATGCGACCAATTTATCTGATACTAGTAGGCCGCCCCGGCTTCGCACGGACGAAGCCGGGATATATAGCCTATGTCAACCGGGGATAGTGCAGCATCCCAACAGTGAAAGAATTTTTCAAATCTGTTCAGTAGTTTCGGAGCCTATTCAATGCAAACAAACAAACAAACAATCAAATCTTTCCTCTTTATAATATTAGTATAGACTAGCGACCCACCCGCCCGGCTTCGCACGGGTGTAATTTACGTGCGAAGCCGGGGCGAGTCGCTAGTTATATATATAAACCTTCCGTGAAAAAGTATCTAACTTATGGTGAAAACCGCATCAAAATCCGTTGCGTGTTATAGGAGGAGTTAGCGGCCATACAGACAGACGCGGAAAGCGACTTTAATTTATAATATTTTAGAGAAGAGATAGAGAAGATAGAGAAGAGGCCAACAGTCCGGTCAAAATAGACCAAAAAATAAGAGTGAAGTTACAAAAATTCGCACCCAGCTGAAAATTGGTAGGATTTTTCAAAACACCATTATAAATGAAATCTAAAAAGTCCTCATCGATCGGATAACTTTTTTTTTTACTCGGGGTCAAAGGTCACAAAAAAGGGTTTTTTCGCGATTTTCAGCATAATGGTAAGTTTTATCATAAAATTAGCCCAGACAAAAAATGTAGATCAGATATTATCTATAAAAATGGCAAAATACTTTTTCTTAAGAGCCACCGTTTTTGAGGTGTAACGATTCAAAAAGTTGAAATACTTGTAATCACCATTGACTGGACTACAAACAAGTGAATAAAAATGGAGGAGGTATCAATTCGACTGTACTCGTTTGTTGTTTGTATGTTTTTTGTATGTTTGTTACGCGATTATTCCGCCAATTATTATAAATTGATTTTTAATGTTTATTTTTTTGGTACGTCATACTTCAGAGTCGTTTCCATACTTCTATATGAATATTATTGGCATTGATTCAGCGCTTTTTAACCGACTTCCAAAAGGAGGAGGTTTATCAATTCGACTGTATGTGCCTCAAGACGAAGGTTTTTTGATCAGTGTGTGTTGCCAGTGATGAGATATGGTACTGAGACGTGGTCCTTAACTGTTGGCCTTTTGGAAAAACTCACGAGTCACACAGCGGGCAATAGAGAGAGCTATGCTCGGAGTTTCTTTGCACGATAGAATCCGAAACGTGGATATTCACCAAAGAACCAGAGTCACCGACATAGCTGTTAAAATTAGCAAGTTGAAGTGGCATTGGGCAGGCCACATCGCTCGAAAAACCGATAACCTATGGGGAAGAAAGGTTCTGGAGTGGAGACCACGAACCGGAAGACGCAGCGTAGGGAGGCCTATGTTCAGCAGTAGACGTCTTCTGGCTGATGATGATGATGATGCAACGTATCTGTGTAATGTTTTCCTCGTAAGTTGCCTTTGACAGATTAGGGATGTGATTATCTCAAGGGTTTCCTTCCGAAGTTGTTTTGAGAACGCACCTCAGTTCGTATGCACATCAAGTCATCACCGAGCCGTGACGCCATCATGGAGATGACGTCACCCGTCATGATCAGGATGCTCCTCGAGGTCAAACAGTGACCTTTTGACCTTAAGGAACATCATCACTGTAAAGAACTTAAAACTTGATAAAATATAGACGAAAGAGCTCCGTGAGTCCGTGACTCGGCCGACATTGAATGCATATTTTATAGTCTTAGCGTAAAAACATCAGTAAAAAAAGTTCATGGCTTATTTATTTCGATGATGTAACTAAAGAGTAACGCGGAAAGGGTGTACTTTGCCGAAAGAATTAAGATAGCCCGTTGGTCGAGTTGGTAGTGAACCTGCCTTCTGAGCTTGGGGGCGTGAGTTCGATTCCCACCTAGGACAAACATTTGTGTGATGAACATTTGTGTTTGTTCTATATCTGGGTGTTAATATCTATTTAAGTATGTATTTAAACCTATATATGTATATATATCAGTCTCTGGCAGCCATATCACAAGCTTTGCTTAGTTTGGGGTCAGATGACCGTGTGTGCAAAAATGTTCCGAATATAAAAAAAAAAAAAAAATGTATTTTCATTTTAAGAGGAAGGCCTTTGTTCAGCAGTGCAACTTTAATGGCTGATGATGTGATGTGATTGGACTCGTTAAGAGCCTCTTATACCAAATTTGACAGTTTTAAATCAATTTTATTCAGTTAAATTACAATATTTGACCTGGAAAAAAATACATGTCACAGATACATCTGTGTTTGAGTTTATGATTTGGTTCAGAACAAGATAGAATAAACTTTCCTTAATCAAAAAAAAAAAAAACTGAAACAAAGTCGATTTAGTTTATTTTTTTCGTTTTATGCTCTAATGAAAGTTTGTAACAACCTGGAAATTGCATGTACTGAAAGGCAATTTTTTTCAACATTTTTTTATTTGGATTGAATTTGATAGTGAATAGTTTCGTTTTTTAGTGAAATTAAAACCGTAACAAGGTTGCGATAATTTGCGCGCACCGCGTTCAGTACCGCGCCAGGCGTCATCGAGGTTGGACCTATGTTCGTTTTTGTCATTGCACTCCCCCCGCGGGCGTCCTGACTCTAGCGTGGCAAAATACATCGTCGCTATAACTTGGCGGGGGCTGAGGGAGCGTTTTGTTGCCTACGCGAGTTGATAACCGGCCGTTAAAACAAACCAAATGAGCCCAAAGTCGAAGGGTAATAAACTAGTAGCCATCCTAAGAAAATGCCAAACAAAATCACCAAAACCGCCATACAAAATTTCATCCAAATCCACTTATATCCTGGATTAACTAGCACTTAGGTTACTGTTTATCTCGAAAAAATAAACAGATCCTGAAAACAGCCCAGGTGGCTTACTCTTGACACTCGATTTCAATCGTAATTTGGGATTGGGATCGAAAACATGCCATTTTGTACTCTTCAATCGCGTCAAGAGTACCGAAAGCGTCGAGTTGAGTCGATTTTATTTAGTTCCATAAAAATTCCACCATTATCGGTTCCAATCGTGCGCTAGTTTAGAATTCAAGAGTACCAAAATTGCATGTTTTCGATCCCAATCCCAAATTACGATGAAATCGAGTGTCAAGAGTAAGCCCACTGTTCCTGTTACGTAAATTATTTCCTTCCAATGGTTGCCTGGAAGAGATCGCTTTTAGTGATAAGGCCGCCAATTGTGGTAGGTACTACTAGGTCGTAAGTGTTTTCTATCTGTTTGTAATTTTTATTTCTGGTGTACACAATCAAGAGTTTTGTTTTATCTATCTCATCATCATCATCAGCCAGAAGACGTCCACTGCTGAACATAGGCCTCCCCCTTTAACCTCCACACTGAACGACAGCCTGCCTTTTGCATCCACTGGATGCCAGTGACTCCTCGTCTATCGTTTATCTATCTAACAGCGGGTAAAACCGGGGGGCACTGTTGGTGATCAATACGTGTTGATCGAATCCAGCTTTCCAGTCACGCGTATCATCGATCGGTTATCGCCGCAAATTGCACGTTATTTGCGGGAAGTTGCACGTCCACATCACGTACGCGGCTTTTTAGTCCCACGCCCACGGCAGTTCCTGTAATTGGTCCTGGACTTAGGAGCCAGGATCACACGGGAACTTAATCATTAACTGACAGTTAACTTGCTTATAGGCGGTAGATGCAGATGCGGTAGATACAGATGCGGTAGACTAAGGGCATAGCTAGAATTTTATTCATAGGGCAACGTTGCTTAAAATGATTTACACTTCGGTTCGGGAACACTCTGAGGCACTTAACCACTTTCTGCCTCCAGCTGCATTTTTAGGGTTCCGTACCCAAAGGGTGTAAACCGTATTACTAAGTCTACGCTGTATGTATGTCTGTATGTCCTATCCGTCCTACCTTTTAACTGCCATATCTTTCGAACTGTATTAGACAGCCAGTTGAATTTTCACAAAATACGTAATGTTACAGCGGATTAACAAGGAAATAATTATAAAGTCAAAAAGTAAAAACTAAAAGAGAACTCAACGTTTTATGTTAATGTATTTTTTTAATTTACTGTAGTGTAAAAACGATAGGTGGACAATCCTGGTGGGTTAATCTGTATGTCCGTATGTGGCATCGTAGCTCCCAAACGGCTGAACAATATTGATTAAGTTTTTTTGTTTGTTTGAAGTGACTTGATCAAGAGTGTTCCTAGCTATGATTCAAGAAAATCTTTTCGGCTTGAAGATTATCAGCACTTTTATGGGAGTTTAAAAAAAACTTGTTTCCATAGAATAGTTGGAGGGCTGGAGAGTGACATAGGATACTTTTTATCCCAGAAACTGTGCGGTTCGTGAGGGAATATCCACGCGGGTGAACTGCGGGGCGCATCGCGTGTTTATTAAATACCCTAAGAACGTTTCGCATATAATCATCGGTAATTAATCAATGATTGCACAACGCTGCCCCGCCGTGAGGTTCGCGGTCACTGACAATTATCAATTTTACCGGATTCCACCAGCTAATTGTAGAAGTGTTTATGTGGGAGCCACCTAACAGTCATGTAATTCATCATATCAGCCCACAGAAAAGAGAAGTAAATAGAACGGAAATGAGAAGGAAAATCTGTCGCCAGGTATTATGACAGAGTTTTGCTTGAACATTCTCATGTATGTCAACGCATCGAACTGCGCATCCAAAGAACTTGGACCTTACCTTTTTGGGTTACGTCTCAAAGTTCTTTGTCCGCATCACAGCTGCTAACTGATTTCAAATAACTGACGTTTCGTTAATATGGGTGCAACTAGCTACAAAAAAAAATCTTACAAAAATGCCTTGACAGCCGTTCTAATTTAAACAATTATTTTTTTCCTTTCTGTGTATCAGCCTATCATGTTTCAACTATGGGAGACAGGCCTTCTTTTAGGGCCCTGATTCTAAACCAATTCTAAACCAACTGTTTGATAAGGCAGGGCGCAAACCGTGGACACTTTTGTGTCTTGTGTCGGATACAAGCTACCAATGAATATTTGATTTCTATATAAACAGTATTCAGCCACTCTGCGCAGACTTGCTGTGGACACTTTTGTGTCTTGTGTCGGGTACAAGCTACCAATGAATATTTGATTTCTATATAAACAGTATTCAGCCACTCTGCGCAGACTTGCTGTGGACACTTTTGTGTCTTGTGTCGGATACAAGCTACCAATGAATATTTGATTTCTATATAAACAGTATTCAGCCACTCTGCGCAGACTTGCTGTGGACACTTTTGTGTCTTGTGTCGGATACAAGCTATCAATGAATATTTGATTTCTATATAAACAGTATTCAGCCACTCTGCGCAGACTTGCTGTGGACACTTTTGTGTCTTGTGTTAGATACAAGCTACCAATGAATATTTGATTTCTATATTAAAAGTATTTAGCCAGACTTGCTGTGGACACTTTTGTGTCTTGTGTCGGATACAAGCTACCAATGAATATTTGGTGTCTATATAAACAGTATGAAATCAGCCACTCTCTGCGCAGACTGTGTGTCCAGTTGCTTCCACACGTTTGCGCAGCGCCTTAATATGAACTGCCTCAAAATTGACACCTTTTCTACTTTTTTATACTTTACGTGTCAAAGTGGCTATTTTGAGGCAATTCATTAACAATTTAAAAACAATTGGTTTATTCACACAAATTGTCACGTATGACAATTTTATTTGCAAAGTTATTGCAGCTGTCAAGTCAGCAAATAAATACTTGGACCGAGTATAACTACCATTAACTGTGTATTTCCTTGAAAATGATTCAAAGAATATTTCGTTTATGAAATGCTTATGATCGAGGTTTTTACCAAGTCGTGATGTTGTGAGAAGAAGTGAGTAGCGCCTTTAATGGCGTAAAACCACTAACGCGGCGATGACGGCCCAAGGCCGTGGCTTGACCTCTACTGCCTTCAGTAATCTGCTCAACTTTATCACGCGGAAAAGAATTTAATCTCAAATTATTAACAGATCGAATTTATAAACATAAATATTAGACCCAGTGCAAGTACCGTTCTTTATCGATTGTCAAATTTGACAGTTGTGGTCGTAATATTCGATAAAATGCCATTTGATCAGTACTCGCTATGATCGATTCTATGGCATTTTATCGAATTTGATGATCGATAAAGAACGGTACTTGCACTGCTGAGTCGATAATTTTTGAAAAAAAATATTGCAGGATGGAACTCATTGGAAAAGGTAGAAAATATGACAAAAATGAAAGGAAATATAATTTACGGGCTATATGAGGCCGGAAAGTGGAAGGAGTGGGGGGTTTAAGGGTAAAAACGGTTTATCTCGATTTCCGGCAAAACTACAATTATTATAGAAAAAAGTTACATGGCAAAGTTGTAGGTAATTAAAAGATCTACAAATTTTGTTTGCTCACTTTTTTCACATAACCTCAAAATGTATGTGAAAATTCAAATAACCAAGTTTTTGGTTTTTTATTATTATCTTAAATTTTTTTATTCCGCGATTTCAGCGTTGTTCCCATAGTAAAAGTTGTACCTACCTACATAATTATGAATACAATGACCTCCTTTCGGCTTAGTAAAGTCTATATGCGTAAACATGTTATATCAAAACTGTGATAGTCCAAAGTTTCATGCAATTACCTTAATAATGTATAGGTACTAAGTTAGAAAGTTATATGATTATTTACGGGATATTTACCGTGGTAAGGTTGTGGAATGAGCTCCCGATATTTCGGCGCAGTTACATGTTCACCATGTTCACGGGAAGGCTGATCTTCATCTTCCCGTTCACCAGTCTTCCCGTGAACATGGTGCATGTAACTGCGCCGAAATATCGGGAGCTCATTCCACAACCTTACCACGGTAAATATCCCGTAAATAATCATATAACTTTAGTAAACAACTGTGATAGTTTAAAACAGTGTTTTACTAAGTTAGAAGATTCTAAAGGATTAGAGCGGACGAGCGGGCCCTACAGCCAACTGCTTACGCAGCATCAAACTAACGTTAAAACCACGCAGTTCGGAAAATCACGCGAACGTGAACCTTAACGCGTCCAGATACGATTTGCGGTTGCGTAACATTTTTTCATCACCCAAACTGGATTGCTTTAATCAGCTAGCCGTAAGGCCCCTATCGTATGAACAGAACGAACATCTCTATCTCTACATACCTAGTATAAATTAAAGTTGCTTTCCGCGTCTGTCTGTATGGCCGCTAACTCCTCCTAAATCACGAAACGGATTTTGATGCGGTTTTCACCATTAGTTAGATACATTTTCACGGAAGGTTTATATATATAACTAGCGACCCGCCCCGGCTTCGCACGTAAATTAAACCAGTGCGAAGCTGGTCGGGCGGGTCGCTAGTAATATATAAGAGTTCCTTGTAGTACTACGGAACTCTAAAGACAAGAAAACTGTTGAAACTGGGTTAAACCTCAAGTCTCGGCTACTAAATAACTTTACCTTGAAATGGTTGGAATGTTATACTTTTATATTTCGATATTTTGTAGAGTAGTGAGTGCAACTAGCGGGACTAGTTTGGCAAGTGGCATATGTTACAGTAAAGTTTCAATTACTATTACAGCTGTCAAACGCATAAGACAAGACGTGTTGTTGAGCGCGTCTAGGATGAAGGATATAACTGGATGTGGCGCTTGTGTAAGGGATTGTCACACAAAAACTGTTGTACTTGTACTAAAATACTGTAACGTTCCATGATCGTTACCTACTCCCAAATTCATGGCAAATGGCACATACGCTAGAAGCCAAACTTAACGAATAAAAAAGGTCACTACTATGACATAAACATTGTTGACAGAATGAAGGTGACTGACGTAATGTCAGTCAGTTTCATTCCGCTATGCAAAAAAACAATTTTGTTCTAAGACAAAGGAATTATAAACTCAGTTTTAAAAGATTCGGGTATATAAATATCGAATTCTTTCTAGAAGGAATAGGCTATATATAGGACTCGAAATAAAAACTGGGTCATACGCGCAGTTGACTCCAGTGAAAAAGTCGCTCAGAACTTAACCTTATATCTTACAATCAACTGGTTAGCCCGTCTTCAATCGGGTAAGTTTACGTGAGATGCCTTTTAAATGTGTTAATTGTGAAATCTGTCTCGACAAATAATGCTAATCGTTATTTGTCAATTGAATTATCATCAGCCACCTGTGTTCTAAAACGCAGTGCAAGTGCGTTTCATATCCGTACTATCTGCGGATGTGGACGCGCGCCGTACTTACATTATAATATAATTGTGTTCTAAGCTCTTAAAGCATTCTGTAATCTTGGATCCCTCCGATCAAAAACTGTGTTTTAACGCCGGTACCACGTCATGTGAGACGGGACCTACTCCGATCTGCCGTTATCTTCGGGATCTCACACGACGTGGCCGTGCGGCTCTTGAGTACTGATCCTCATGCGTAGTTTCTTCGACGCATTTCAGGCTCCTACCCTCTACGCCAATTCTCCGACCACGTACGAGTCGCCACGCTGTCGTGACGCTACGTCTACTTCCCTTCTACTACGTCGGTCGTACTCCGGCCACGCACAAACTTCTGGAACTACTACGCGCAGACCGCACTCCGGTCACGCCTGAAAAGCTCACGAAGCCTCTCGTCGCTGCGCTGCCTGCTGACATCCTACGTGCCACGAGCCGCGTCGAGCCACGCGGCGATCGGCGCCCCAGCTCTTCAAGCTAAGTCTCAAAACAAGGGACCAACACGTTTTTTTATCGCCATCACCTTCCGAGTTCACACGACCCTCAGTCTCCTGTAAATTCATTCTTACTTTATTAAATCTTAACTTATACTATCTTAAACTCTTTCTTTTGAAACTCCTACCCACTGCTAGGTAGAACTTCACCAAGCTTCACTTGGTGTACGTTTCAGTGGCGCCCAGGTATTAAGCAGGAAGGTGGATAAAAAAGTGTTGATCTCTCTGGCGTGGTATATTCACGGCTCTTTCTCTGTAACCTTGTGTCCGTCTGTAGGTTGTATGGTAAAAACCGCCCTGTGCTGGTGCGGGAGCTTATTGTTAGAATACCCAGCTGTAGTCTCCATGCATGTCGTAAGAGGCGACTAAGGTAGACAAAGGTAACACCTACAGAAGTAACGCCTTCTGTCCGCGTCTTAAACGCACTATAATATTTTTTTACTCGAATTTTTTATTATTATAGTAGAATTAAAATCTTTCAGTACTTTTATACTCGCACTATCTTAAAATCTTGTTCTTTAAACTCATACTTATTTAAAAACTTACCACCCAACCTACACTCGGAACATCTAACTTGTATATGTAAAACTTGCTCTCACGGAAACTCACCCGATATCTCTCTAAAAATCCAGATCAAAACTCTCTTTGACGGATATCTCTCTAAAAACTAAAATCTAAACTCTTTTTGACGTAGGTATATAAAATGGCGTACCCCATATATAACTATTTGTCCTTACAAAAAGCCGAACTTGCATATGAGGTCGCCCTTCGTGGTGGTTCCTCGGATGACTCTGTGCAAGACTTACGGAAACAAATAATGAAACTAGCAAAAGACTTGCCCGCAGAAGCAATATTAGAATCACATTTAGACACGGATACAGACCTAAAAGAACTAAAAGATTCAGTTATAAAATCATATAACAATTTAACCTCGCTAAAAACAAAATATGAGAAAAACCTATACCAGAGAACAGAAGTTCTACTAAATCATATTCAACATAGACTATCTAGGATAAATGCATCGGATAAAGAACTTCACAAAACATGCTCAGTAAATATAGCATCACAATTAAAAGACCTTGACCAACTAAGACCCTATTCAGAAACAGTACAGGTATCAAATCCTACCAACAAAGGCGATGCTCCTTCAGAGCCAAAAGTAGTCTCGGTGACTTGTGAGAAGGGATTGCATTCAGAAATTTACAAACTTAAATATAACGGAAAAACTTGCGTAAGAGCTTTTATACAAAAAATTGAAGAATTCGTAAAGTCTCGCGGAATAACTTTTGAAAAAATTATATCATTCTCATACGAGATATTTACTGACGAGGCACTCCACTGGTATCGCAATGTAAAGGACAGTATCACCACCTGGAATGACTTAACTAAATTACTAAAAGCGGACTTCAGCCATAGTGACTATGACTATAGGTTACTTAACGAGATACGCTCGCGAACACAAGGGGAACTTGAGAACATTTCAATTTATATCGCGATAATGCATGGCATGTTTTCCAGACTTACCGAACCACTTACTGAAAGCAGTCAACTAGAAATACTGTTACACAATGTTAGACCGATTTACGCTAGTACATTAGCGGCTTCACCGCACATAGACACTATTGAAGCTCTTAAAGCGCTATGTAGAAACTACGAAAACATACAATCTCGCTTAACTCAATTCCGTGAGCCACCACAGGTCACATCTCAAACTTTAGCACCGGAATTTGCATACACTAAACCAGGTAGCTCAGGAACTTACCAAAACCGAACTTCAACATTTAATAAAGGACAACAAAATACAAGGTATACTAATAACTACAGGAATTTTAATAGGGTGTCAGCTGTCACTCAACAATCAGTACAAAACAGATACCCATTCGCATGTCCTAGGTGTAGGTCAAACACTCATGAACTTCTCTATTGCAAAGAACCAAGAAAGATCATTTGTTTCAAATGCGGCAAGAAGGACTTCCGCTCTCCGGAATGTCCAGATTGCAACACCAACAATAGTTATAATACTCAAAAAAACTAATAGGAAAGGATTGTAGAGTCCGTGTAAAGACAAACCACACGAATCAGCCAGACTGGGTCGACTGGTTAAAAACGGTATCAAAATTCTTTTCCTGCTACACAGTCTCTTCAATCCGTACTAAACCAAACACTGCACGACCGTATGTGTCAGTTAAAATAAACACCCACGATATAGTAGGCCTTCTAGATACAGGATCTAGCATCTCGATCTTAGGAAATAACTCGCACAAAAAAATTCTAGATCTACACTACCAAACTTACAATGCTAAGCCCACACAACTTATAGCAGCGGGAGGTCAAGAGATGACAACCCTAGGCGTCATACAACTACCAATTACTTTTCAAAATCAATGTCACATTTTAGCGGTTCATATTGTCCCGGAAGTACAGAATGAATTGATACTAGGCATGGATTTTTGGAAACTTTTCGGATTGTTTCCAAAATATCTTGAGAGTATAGTACTACAACGCCCAGATGAAATGCAACTAGCCAACGTTAAGCTTGACGATAAACATCTCAGTTCATATGACCATCTTTCCGCTGATCAAAAAATAACCGCAGATGCTATAATTACACAATTTCGTGCTATCTCATATGAGGAAAAAGGATTAGGTAAAACAACTTTAATAACCCACGCTATAGACACCGGAGACGTTACTCCTATACGACAAAGGTACTATAGAATGTCCCCTGTAAAACAAAAAATTCTTAGTGAGCAAATAGATGAGATGCTAGCAGACGACGTTGTTGAACTATGTGAGAGCCCATGGTCTTCTCCAGTACTACTGACCCCTAAAAAGAACGGTGAAATGCGTTTCTGTCTTGATAGTAGGAAACTTAATGCGGTAACAAAAAAAGATGCTTATAGTCTACCATACATCACAGAAATCTTAGATAACCTAAGGGACTCTAAATACCTATCAAGTATAGATTTATCCAAAAGTTTTTGGCAAATTATGATTAGACCAGAGGACCGCTGTAAGACTGCGTTCTACATCCCGACACGAGGAACTTACCAATTTAAGCGAATGGCTTTCGGATTAACAAATGCTCCAGCAACTCAACAGAGACTGGTTGACTCATTGTTCTACGGGCCAGAATTCGAGAATAGGGTATTCGTCTTCGTGGATGACGTTATTATCGTAGCACCCTCATATAAACAGCATATCTCCCTACTTACCAAAGTCCTCGATAAACTAAAAAATGCAGGTCTTACCATAAACTTTGGAAAAAGCAAATTTTTTAGGGAAAAACTAAAATATCTCGGATACATTGTAGATTCAGAAGGTCTACATGCCGACCCTGAAAAGGTTGAATCTATTGTAAACTATCCATGCCCCACGAATAAGAAGGAGGTTCGTAGATTCTTGGGCACAGCTTCCTGGTACCGTAGGTTCATACCAAACTTCAGCTCCTTAGCAGCACCTCTTAATAAATTGACTTCGCAAGGCAAGAAGGTACCTCCCTTTACTTGGACGGAAGAAGCCAATATATCCTTTCAAAAACTCAAGGACTGCTTAATTTCATCACCAGTCTTGTCTTGTCCGGACTATACACAGCCGTTCCAAATTCATACTGACGCTTCGGATACTGGAACCGGTTCTGTACTCACACAACTCCTCGCTGGAGAGGAGAAGGTCATAGCCTATATGAGTAAATCACTCTCTGCCCAAGAGCGTAACTACAGCACTACAGAAAGGGAAGCGTTGGCTGTTCTACAAGCTATAGAACACTGGCGTTGTTACTTAGATAACGGACTAAAATTCATAATATATACTGATCATTCATC
Source organism: Agriopis marginaria (assembly GCA_932305915.1). NCBI lineage: Eukaryota > Metazoa > Arthropoda > Insecta > Lepidoptera > Geometridae > Agriopis > Agriopis marginaria. The sequence goes on from OW029935.1 coordinate 2,700,431, forward strand.
TCTCAAGTGGTTTCTAAACCTGAATAACCCAACTGGTAGACTAGCCAGATGGGGTGTGCGACTCTCAGCATTTAATTTTGAAATAAAACACAGGCGTGGCAAGGATAATATTGTACCAGATTTCTTATCGCGTGCATATCCGGTTTCTGCTATCTCGAGCACAGACCAAGCTATTCCTGTAACATCAGACCCTTGGTATCTCAATATCTACAACGGCTGTCAGGTGTCCCCTACATCTTATCTCAATTACAAGGTAACAAACAACAAATTATATCGATACATAAAAGACCTAAACCCATTAATACGGGAATTTGAATGGAAAGAGGTCGTTCCTAGCGAATCTAGGCGGGACATCATAATAGAAAACCATTCAGACCCTAAAGCGGCGCACTTAGGTATTTTCAAAACCAACAGACGAATAATGCAAAAATATTTCTGGCCGGCTATGATAAAAGATATCACAAACTTTGTAAACAACTGCGATGATTGTATCTCCCATAAACATGCAAATCATAGTACTCTAGGTTTTATGGGCCGTCCTAAAAACTGCAACCGTCCCTTTTCCATGATATCTACGGACCTCATTGGTCCCCTTCCGATGTCATCCAAGCAAAACACCATGATCCTAGTAGTAACATGTTGCTTCTCAAAGTATTGTCTGTTATTTCCTATACGCCGAGCAACGGCAGAAGTAATTACACGAATAATGGAGGAGCGTGTCTTTCTAGTACACGGAGTACCTACCACTGTCATAATGGATAACGGAAAACAATTCATAAGTCAAAAACTACAGCAACTATATTCGAAATATAAAGTTCCTAATGTTCGATACACCCCAAAGTATACCCCACAGGTCAACTCAGTAGAACGCTACAATAAAACAATCATGATAGCTGTCTCAACATTTATCGAAGACGACCACCGGGCCTGGGATGTAAACCTACCAAAAATACAATTCGCACTAAATACAGCGGTTAGTGAGGTTACAGGCTATACACCATCATTCCTGGTATTCGGTAGGGAATTAGTAACATGTGGTTCTCATTACGTTGACCCTGATCTTACTGACAAATTAATATTCTCACCTAGAGATGAATACGCAGAAAATGTAGGCAACTTAAGGAAAATCTTCGATCAAGTGCAAAGCTCTCTCATCAAATCACATTCTAGAAACTCAAGACTTTACAACCTACGCCGTAAGAACGTTGAATTTAATGCAGGTGACATCATATGGAAAAAAACTTATTATCAAAGTGACAAGGACAAACGGTTCTCAAAGAAACTAGCACCGAAATTTATTAAATGTACTATTAAAACAAAATTATCACCTCTAGTATACGAACTTACGGACATGCAGGGTAAAAATATAGGCTCTTGGCATGTCAAAGACTTCAAAATAACAAACTATACATCCTAACTACATACAAAAAAAATAAATAAACAATAAAATTAAAAAAAAAATGAAAAATAAAAACAAAAAAAAAAAACCCGTCAACTTTACTAAATACTAAAAATAAATATTTTACCACTATAGCTTCCCTCTGAAGAAAATCTAATTAATCTAGCATCTAAAACTTGATATTAACATCTAAAAATTAAAAAATACCTGACTTGAAAAAAAAAAAAAAAACTTAGAAATATTTTTATTTACATATATCGTATAATATCTATTTATGTATGTCTATTAAACATCAGAAATAGGGCGGTTAGTGTACTCTAAAACTGAAAGCCTTCACACTAAGAGCGGTTATTGCAAACTCTTTAAAAAAAAAGCCTCTAAATTGCTAGGAGCGGTACTCGTGAACTCCATAAAAAAAGCCCAAAACACGAATATTAATTAAAATAATCTTTTGTATACTAGGTAATTCAAGTCAGTCGTCAATATAGCTATAGCAAACTAAACAATTAAAGTTTACTTATAGTTAACTCTATCGATACCTTAATAACTTCACTAGTCACCTAGACTACAATCGCTACCTACAATCTCTTGGTCCTAAACTTGAATACCACTACTTACTCTCTTTGACGTACTAACTAGCAAAATAGTTCCTTATTTTGTTAGCTTTTCTTTTATTTTGCTGCTTTTAAGTATTGTATCTAACATTCTTAACAGCAAAATGGAGAACCCACCGGTATTCTTGCCGTCTGTATAGGTGCCACTAAAGCATTTATACAGCGATACCGGACTCTTCACAGTACGCCACAAGACTTATTGGGAACTTCAGACCATAGCATCCTGATTAAATTAATTTTACACTCGAGCCTACTTAATGTTAACATATTAGACTCAACCCTGGACGGGGAAGGTGTAAATTATAACTAGGATGCTAGAGAGGTCAGCGAATTTTCTTGAGCAAAAATTCTTAACTGAAAAAGGGGGTATGTAACGTTCCATGATCGTTACCTACTCCCAAATTCATGGCAAATGGCACATACGCTAGAAGCCAAACTTAACGAATAAAAAAGGTCACTACTATGACATAAACATTGTTGACAGAATGAAGGTGACTGACGTAATGTCAGTCAGTTTCATTCCGCTATGCAAAAAAACAATTTTGTTCTAAGACAAAGGAATTATAAACTCAGTTTTAAAAGATTCGGGTATATAAATATCGAATTCTTTCTAGAAGGAATAGGCTATATATAGGACTCGAAATAAAAACTGGGTCATACGCGCAGTTGACTCCAGTGAAAAAGTCGCTCAGAACTTAACCTTATATCTTACAATCAACTGGTTAGCCCGTCTTCAATCGGGTAAGTTTACGTGAGATGCCTTTTAAATGTGTTAATTGTGAAATCTGTCTCGACAAATAATGCTAATCGTTATTTGTCAATTGAATTATCATCAGCCACCTGTGTTCTAAAACGCAGTGCAAGTGCGTTTCATATCCGTACTATCTGCGGATGTGGACGCGCGCCGTACTTACATTATAATATAATTGTGTTCTAAGCTCTTAAAGCATTCTGTAATCTTGGATCCTTCCGATCAAAAACTGTGTTTTAACGCCGGTACCACGTCATGTGAGACGGGACCTACTCCGATCTGCCGTTATCTTCGGGATCTCACACGACGTGGCCGTGCGGCTCTTGAGTACTGATCCTCATGCGTAGTTTCTTCGACGCATTTCAGGCTCCTACCCTCTACGCCAATTCTCCGACCACGTACGAGTCGCCACGCTGTCGTGACGCTACGTCTACTTCCCTTCTACTACGTCGGTCGTACTCCGGCCACGCACAAACTTCTGGAACTACTACGCGCAGACCGCACTCCGGTCACGCCTGAAAAGCTCACGAAGCCTCTCGTCGCTGCGCTGCCTGCTGACATCCTACGTGCCACGAGCCGCGTCGAGCCACGCGGCGATCGGCGCCCCAGCTCTTCAAGCTAAGTCTCAAAACAAGGGACCAACACGTTTTTTTATCGCCATCACCTTCCGAGTTCACACGACCCTCAGTCTCCTGTAAATTCATTCTTACTTTATTAAATCTTAACTTATACTATCTTAAACTCTTTCTTTTGAAACTCCTACCCACTGCTAGGTAGAACTTCACCAAGCTTCACTTGGTGTACGTTTCAATACGCTAACAGACGTGTGGATTTGGTTGACGGACCACCATTTGACCAACTGGAGACAAATACTACTTTAAATCGACAGTAAATAATGACCACTCCATTTAGATCGTTAATACTTTAAAATGTTGTGATTTAATATAGCATTGCATCATTTTTATGTGTTAGAAACATGTAAGGCACGATCAATTGATCACTTTAAACTTTTAACGTTATAATCGAATCAAAACAAAACCTAAAAAAAGAAGTTGTTGGGTAGCAAGTACTTTGATACAAAATTGTTTAAAGAACAACTATTTTTTTTTTACCCCGATAAAATAGCTGATAGTCTTCAAACGGCTGAACATAAAATTTCTTCTTTAATCATTCATAGCTAAGAAAACTCTCGATCTAATTACCATTTAAAGAAAACTAAACCAAAATCAGTTCAGCCCTTTGGGAGCTACGATGCCACAGCCAGACACAAACTACCACGGATACACACGTTAAACTTATAACACCCCTCCTTTTGCGTCGGTGGTTAAAAACAAAATATCCGACAGTAAAAATGGCCTATTATAATTATCATAGGCACATGTGTCACACCTCAAAATCGGTTAAACCGCTTAGACTATAGGTGGCAATAATATAAACATTATAAAAATACAAACATACATACGCCCGAAAAACATTACCCACTTTCTAGGGCAGTCAGATAAAAAAATCACCTACAATATTCACAGAAAATTAAAAAAGGTGTCTGTGTTTGTCATTACGTATTTTTGATTTTTTTTGTACCATAGATGGCAACCAATCAAACGTGCTGCTTGATGGTAAGCGTTCACAGTCGTCCAAGGATACATGTAACACCAGGGGCATCGCTGATTCGTTGTTACATATGTTATACGTTTATGTTTATTTCGCTCATTCCTGGTAATGACATTCGAATATCAAATCCAGTTATATCCTTCATCCTAGGCGCGTGTAGTTGCGCTCTCCTTGGCACACTCTACATCCGCCCATATGTCTATTTACAATTTCAAATATTATTCTAGTATTTACCTGTTCATCTATCTATATAAATGAATCCTTATTTACCTTGGTCACGCCATAACTTGAGAACGACTTTACCCATATCATTCGTCTTTTTTTACGTTTTCTAATACTTTGTAAAGGGTTCTTACGGAAAGCAAAATTAAGAAAACTGCGCAGAAAATTTGAAAATTTCTGAAAGCTTATCTTTTGTTTTCTATCGTGTTGTAATTTTTATTTCTGGTGTACACAATAAAGAGTTTCTATCTATCTATCTATCTATCTATAAGATTTTAACTTCGCGCATTTGGCAGTTCTAAGACAGGATAACCTGTCAGGTCAGCTAGTAATGGAATAAATACCTACTACTAATATTATTGTATGCATGGAAAGTTTGTATGTATGGATGTATAGATGTATGGATGTTTGTTCCTCTTTCACGCTGCAACGGAACAAAGGATCGACCTGATTTTTTGCATGGGCTCTCTTTTGCATGGGCTCTCTTTTTTGCTCAAGAGCCAGAGAGTGACATAGGCTACTTTTCATCATCATCATTTTTCATCACTACGCGGGTGAAACCGCATCGCGCAGCTAGTATTACTATTTTGTATGATGTGCATTGTGAGATTTCATGCTTTCTACACGAAGCGGTAGTAATTTAAATAAATAAATAATAAACTATAAGAGAACGTCTAGAAAAAAAATTAGAAAAGAAAACAATAGCGAAATCAATGACAAATCAGTCAGATCAAGCGCAAGCCTACCATCGATGGTTTTTGTTTAAAAAAATGGGCATTGAGAAAATTCTTTTACCTTTTTGTGTTTAGTGTTTTCGATAGGATAAAAGTACCTATTCTTCATTGTGGAAAGACGCAATTATCCAAAAAATTGGCGTGAATAATTGAGAATTTACATTAACCGATGAATTGACAACCAATGATTGCATTTAGGGTTCCGTACCCAAAGGGTTAAAACGGGACCCTATTACAGGCACTATTATGGGCACTAAGCCTACGATGTCCATCTGTCCTACCTTTAATGATTGTATCTTTCAAACCGTAGGTAATAACCGTAACCGTAATATTAGCCAGTTGAAATTTTCACATAATATACAATACAATACATCTTTAATACACACCGAAAATGCAAATGAAACATAAAATATAAAAACAAATATACGACAGTATAATGGGCGGCTTTATCGCCTCAAGCAATTTCTTCCAGGCAACTTTTGGATGGACAGGACTGAATAATTTGACATACATAATATGCCGTAACATAATAATATAATATTTAATGCTACGGCGGATTAACTGAGAAATAATAAAACAGTCAAAAAGTAAAAACGAAAGGGGGGTTTCATACAACAAACGTATATTTTTACGTATTTTTGTATTAGTTCTAATGTAAAAAGGTAATACGTACAAGCGTAAAATTTGGCACGATTATAGTACACACTCTAAAGTATAACAACAAATAAATAATGGCCAAGCGCGAGTCGGTGACAAGTTTCTGTTCACAGCCAAGTTATAACTGGTAATTTCGTTATTGAATTTTGTGGTGGTACGGAACCCTCAGTGCGTGAGCCCGACTCGCACTTGGCCGATATATTTGATATAAAAATAGGCATTGAGAAAATTCTCTTACCGTTTTGTGTTAGTGTTTTCGATAAGATAAAAGTACCTATTTATTCTTTATTGTGGAAAGGCGCAATTATCCGAAAAATTGGCGTGAACAATCGAGAATTTACATAAACCGATGAATTGAATCGATTCCAAGTGGTTCCACAAAGTAAATACGTGGCTAATCGACCTATTGTTTTGCGCAGTACGTCGCACGATCGTGCCGCGCGCTCACCTGGCGTGTGCGCACGTTGGCGACAGACGAGCGCCAGGAACCCGATTTTTGAATCGCTCGTTCTTTTTCGCACGCATATCATGCGGAATGAAGGATTTTCTTTTGATAGAAAGCAAATTCAAATGGTTCAAACTGCACTCGTTGCGTTAGCGAGTCTATAGTTATGGTTATTTCAAAAATAATAATAAATATTCGGGACATTTTTGCACACACGGTCATCTGACCCCAAACTAAGCAAAGCTGGTTTATGGCTGCCAGAGACTGATATACATACATATATAGTTTTAAATACATACTTAAATAGATATTAACAATCAGATATAGAACAATATCTTCCTATCTATCTTCTGTGCTTGGGGGCGTGGGTTCGATTCCCATCTAGGACAAACATTTGTGTGATGAACATTTGTGTTTGTTCTATGTCTGGGTGTTAATTACAAGCTTTGCTTAGTTTGGGGTCAGATGACCGTGTGTGCAAAAATGTCCCAGATATTTATTTATTTATTTTATTTATTTATTTAAAGACAAATGTTCATTACATAAATGTTTGTCCTAGGTGGGAATCGAACCCACGCCCTCAAGCGCAGAAGGCAGGTTCACTACCAACTAGACCAACGAGCTATCGAAAATTAGACTTTTGTTTGGGATTTCGTTCGAAAGTCAGTCATTTTATTTCGCATGATACTTTCGTGCGAAATATCATACGAGCGATACAAAAATCGAGCCCCAGGTCGGTCGTCATGACGTCATTCGTTTTTACAAGCTTTTATCTAACTCTCCTTGTTGGTATGAATCAAATCATGCAACTGAATTTTAAAACAGTAATGTTATCGCCAACCGACTGAGCTGAAATTTTGCATACACGTTTAGTTTGGATGAAATTGGTGTCGATTCTGTTGTACCAACCTTTAAACTAAACTAAATTTGACAGCTCTAAAACTGTTGCCATCTTTTTCTGACGTATTAAATTAAAAAGAGACGCCGTTAATTTTAGTCCTGTTTTAGTTTAGCTTAGAGAATGGTACAACAGAATTGACACATTGCATGGTTAGCTAAGTGCGACGTTATTCTAAATCAAATATGGCGGACACCCAAAGATGGCGGATTAGTTTTAGTTGTTGGCGGATGCCAACATGCCAACATGATATAGATCTCAAATGAAAGGGTTTGTTGAAAAAAATACGAAAAATAAAATGACGTCACATAAATTCAATATAAATGGCCGACGCCTAAACCTTTTTAAAAAGTTTTTTTTTAAATTAATAATAATTATATAATAGAAACTGACATGTCAGTTTTCACACACTTTATTTATATTACACGGGAATTACTCACGTAAGATTAAGCCGGTCACTCCGACTATAGTTTCAACCGCATTAGGCAATCTTTTTCAAGGTGAATGCGCGCGCGCGGCTGCATCTGGCTTAATTTTACGTGAGTAATTCCCGTGTAATATAAATAAAATAATTATATATTTACATTGCAACCGACGACATTTTTGGGAGTCCGCCATATTGGATTTAGAATGACGTTACTAAACTAATCATGCATTTTAGTCCAAATTAAACGTGTATGCAAAATTTCAGCTCATTCGGTTGAGTGGGTTCAGGGGTAAATCGAATGACCCGTGCATCCACTAGTGGGTAAAGCCGGTGAGTGGATCGGTCATGACCAAGGATAACAGTTCTAAAATCCAGTTTCTAGATTTGTCCCAAACTTGTAAAAACGCAACTGACATTGCGCTCATCTACCTCGTCTTTCTGTTTGCAGGTGTTGCCATGCTTGGAACGTACTTGGAAGCTTGCCACTTAGCGTTTACTCATTAATTGCTGCACTTGTGTTTATTAAACACGACTATTTTACGATTTTCGAGTTACACTAAAAGCAAATAATGTTTTTCTAACCAAGCAAGGTATTAGGTACTTGATTTACAACCTATTCAAAGGAGGTCTTTTATATTTCAATGGCGTCTTGTAGCATCCTTGGCATATAACGGTTATCCTTGAATAGTTATTTTTTATTCATAAAAAATGTTATTTATTATTTTTACACCTTAGGCCAAAAATTATGTTTTTTTTTTTTTATATACTTAGAATTTTGAACTGTGGTCACATTTTTAACTATGAAGTCCACATGGCTTCGTTTCTTCTGAACTCAGAAACGAAGCTCTGTGGAAGGCTATAGCTGAGGCCCGCGGTTATACCCGCGGGAATTACTTCTTATATCATCAGATATCTGCCAGTGTAAGTCCAAATCGGTTTACCCGTTTTGGAGTTCATAGGGAACATACACACATCGCCTTTTTTTATCATCATCATTCATCATCATCATCATCATCATCAGCCAGAAGACGTCCACTGCTGAACATAGGCCTCCCCCTTTAACCTCCACACTGAACGACAGCCTGCCTTTTGCATCCACTGGATGCCCGCGACTCTCACAATGTCGTCGGTCCATCTAGTGGGAGACCTCCCTACGCTGCGTCTTCCGGTTCGTGGTCTCCACTCCAGAACCTTTCTTCCCCATCGGTTATCGGTTCTTCGAGCGATGTGGCCTGCCCATTGCCACTTCAACTTGCAAATTTTAACAGCTATGTCGGTGACTCTGGTTCTTTGGCGAATATCCACGTTTCGGATTTTATCGCGCAAAGAAACTCCGAGCATAGCTCTCTCCATTGCCCGCTGTGTGACTCTGAGTTTTTCCAAAAGGCCAACAGTTAAGGACCACGTCTCTTTTTTTATAGAAGAAGAAAAAGAAGAAGATGAAGATAATTATACTGAACATTTTATTCGACCAAAAACTGAACTTTATGAGCCATTTTTTATTATTTCTTCAGAATACGTATAACATTTAATAATATTCGTCTTAATCCATCACGTCTGCCTGAATAATAAAATAAAAAAACAACCGAATTGAGAACCCCCTCCTTTTTTGTAGTCGGTTAAAATATGTAATGCTCATATTGCTCATACCTAAGTATAACTTTTCAGTTTTATTTCATAACTCAGTTGACATAACCGAGGCTTACGTGATTGCATCTTTTGCATGAAACAGCCCACACCGTGTCTCTAATATTCTTACTGTTTTTCAATTTGTGTAATGTAACAACAATACAATACAATACAATGACTCTTTATTAAAATACCACATAACAAGAATAACATAAACATTAGATACAATAAAAATATTACAACCAAGTTTAGTGTAGTCGTGAGACGAGTTGCTCTAGTTAGGAAACACGGATGCACTCAACAATCGATGCGATTCGATCGCCACACATCACTGGTAAATGGCACTTGATTGGCCTGCAATGCAACAGAGTTGTGTAACCTACTACCAGCGAAATAATAACCACTCGCAACAGAATATATAAACTTTTTTCTCAAACACTGCGTAAAACCTTCGATCAAAATAAAATAATGGACGGGCCATAACCATTTTTTTTTTTTTAATTTTTTCTTGTAAATTAACTCACAATTATGTTCACAATTCGAGAATTATACAGTCACATTAATAATAAATACAATACACCATTAAAATTACTTACAATTTAAACACTTAGGTACACTACTTGTAATTAATTAAAATTGAACTTGCTCAGTAAAAACGAGTCAGTACCGTCAGACATATTATGTTCAATTTAACACTCCTAAGCACGCGCGTTAAATCAAATTAATATAGGAAAATCTATTTCACGGGTCACCAAGAGACCGGCCTAGCCGAGTTTGGGGCCCACTGAACTTAAGTTAGACACAATTGATAACTATGTATAACTAGATGTGATAATGTAAAAGCTTTTCAGAAATAAATATTTACTTTACTTTTATTTACTATATACTTCAACACATAATTTACAACCATGTACAAAAAAAATAGATAGTGGTTTTTATTTGTGTATTTACACTTCGGGAAAGCACACGAAGGCATAATTTTGTAAGATGTTTCGTTATCATGTAACAATAGACTCGTGTTGCACTTCCTACCTACGGCTAAATACCGACTGAAATGAAGTGAGCGCCGGCGCTCATTTTGAAATCTTCATAAATGTGCTTCTTCTGGACCCGTCCATTCATTTTATTTTGCGCGAAGGTTTTTTAGTTATGAGAACTTTGATGCTATATATAGACGAGTTGATTAGATTAATATTGATAAGCATAGAATTCCCTCAGAGCAAATAAAATTTACTTGCTCTGAGAGAATACCTAACACTGCTAACACATAATATATATAAGTACAGGGTGTAAGGGGAACACTCTCGAAGCCAAAATAAGGTAATTGTACTCATCATTATGAACAACTTTTACTATGGGACCAGCCCTGAAATCGCGAAAAAAATATCAGGTGTTCTATAGAAAACGGTCATTGAAACTCGACAAAATGTATGGAACAGCTGATTTCAGTGTTGGTCCCATAGTTTGGCTTTGAGAGTGTTCCCCATACACCCCGTATATTATATACATAATAGATACTAAGTAAAAGGCTAAAAGGTAAACGGGTCTGTAATTAAATGTGAAAATTGACGCAAAACGTATTGGCGATAATCCAATTTAACAAGTTTATATTACGAACCTAGCATTTAAAACTGTTTTATTGCTAATCTCAAGGAGAGTGGCGACCGGCCACTCTCCTTGAGTTCCTAGACACCTAGATCATAATCATGTAGGTAGCTATAGTAGTACATAATATGTAGATAGGTATTATTCATCACTGAGCTATGGGGTCACCTCTGCGGCCATTGACATTTGCCGTGATTTATTTCATCAGCTACATACGTCATACCCGCAAAAACGACCGATCTATAAAATATGAAAACGGCCATCTACAGTTATATTAGCGGGATATTTACCGCGATAAGGGGCCGATTTAGTAACCAAAACCTCTTGACACCTAGAAATAACAACAAACAGCAACAATGAGCAACAATTACTCATATAACTAGCAGGGAAACAGAGAAAGAGACCGCAGGGAAACGCTGAATGCAGGCCGCTTCCAACCGGCCCTTTTGGAGATCGATGGGTAGGCCTATGTCCAGCAGTGGACGTCCTACGGCTGAAATGATGAACTAACAGACGTAATAGATATCCGTTACGTTTGTTAGCTAATTTACAATGAACTCTTCCGAAAGTTTAGGTCCCGGGCCAACCGCACATATATTGCTTATGGACTTGGCCAAACATTTGAGTGAGAGGCGACTGGTGACCGGAATGCTGGCGCCTACTTTGGCCCAAAGCAGCATTGCCATCAGCGTGGTAATGCTGCAAGCATTCTGGCCATTTTTCTTTCCTCCCTGCCATCCTCCTTTTTTCCTGAGAGCTACAATCTAGGCATCTTCAAGACTAGTGTTTTTTATGCTATAGGTGGCAAACAAGCTGATGGGCCGCCTGATGGTAAGCGATCACCGTCGCCTATGAATACCTGCAACACCAGGGGTATCACAGATACGTTGCCGACCCTTAAATACAATAATATATAATATAATAATAATATTTAACAGCCTTTTTGAAGAACCCCATGTTATAGTTACTCGGAAATGCCACAGGAATGATCATACCTATTTTCACAAATTGCATCTAGAACATCGTGTTCCATCCTCGGTCTTGTTTCCTGAAAACTAAAACCTGGGTATTTTCAAGGCCAGAATAAATAAGTATAATAATTATATACATTCTAGGTCTAAGTGCTCCATCTTCGATCACAACAATGCTTTCCATCAGGTGAGTTGGTGGCCAAAACGTAAACCTAAACAAACATTTTTAAAAACTAGTTGATTGAATCAGGCGTTACTTTGCTGAAGTCCATTTTAATGTATATAAGTAATATGATGAATTTCTAGTGTAATTCCGCTTCTACGTCGTTTCGTCGTGTGTCGTTTTGTTATAACGAATAAAAAATACAAATTGTTATAACGAATTTTTTGTAAGAAATTAAAGTCCTCTTTTTGTTTTAGGTTAGGTTAATTTTTCACTTCTATGTAATTAAAAAATAAAAGGCAAGTTAGGTTTATGTTAGCATCATAAATATCTATAGAGGAAAATAGTTTATCCCAAAATCCTTATTGTACTCGAAACGACGTAGAAGCGGAATTACACTAGAAATTCATTATCTCTATCTCTATCTCTTCTCTTCTCTACATAGTATAAATTGAAGTCGCTTTCCGCGTCTGTCTGTCTGTCTGTATGTCAGTATGGCCGCTAACTCCTCCTAAACCACGCAACGGATTTTGATGCGGTTTTCACCATCAGTTAGATACATTTTCAAGGAAGGTTTATATATATAACTAGCAACCCGCCCCGGCTTCGCACGTAAACTACACCCGTGCGAAGCCGGGCGGGCGGGTCGCTAGTAATTATATAAATTTAAAAAAAACTTACCGATAGCGGAATGTCGAGTGAGGTAAGAGAAGGCAGGTTGTCACGGGCGGATAAACAAGATGCGCGGTAAAGGGCAGGTAACTGTACCTGCGGAATGTTGCGAAAACCGTGAGCTTGCGACGCATCGTCGAGTTGCCAACAATGTCAAATAACAGCGAACTACCCTACCCAACAGACTGCCAGACTGCGTACACTTTGTAACTGTTGCTTCTTGGCCGATAGACAACGGTTTCAGACGAATAAAATTTGACGAGACTTAAGCCATACTCACAGTTTAGATTTCGGCTATATTGTTTTTTTTACTTAAAAAAAACTACACTAAACTTATATAACACTATAATAAGGTGGTACGTTTCACGTATGGCGGGAAATTCAAATTACAAACTGTTTATTTTGTCCATATAATATTAAAATGACACACTGTTTGAAAGAAAGAAAATAAATTTTATTCGACACCTTTCGCAAATCGTTGGTTGTTTTTTACATTATCACGTTATGCACCATATTACTTAAATTTTTCAATAAACCGTTTGAAACAGCATAAATGAGTTGATGTTGATAGAGTGATGACAAATGTAAGTAATAATGTGCATTAGAGATAACTAACTTCACATGATTTTGTAAATAATAATAATCAATTTGCGCAATTTTTTACACACAATACGTTGTCGGAGCACTTTTTGCTTACGCCGACATGCGGTGCGTAACACATTCGACGGGTTAAGAGGTAAAAAAAACTACAAAAGTTGACACCTACTCTTCAAAAATGATGCCACCCATCAACACCGATCCGGCAATACGTATATAGACAGAGCAATACGTACCTTTGTGGAGAGATTGTGCGATACAACATTTTGTATTGTGATCGGTGATGCAATCCATCGGTGAAACGCGCAATACTGTAAGCACCGTTCTATGCAGCTTTCAAAAGATATACTTATTATACGCCTATTATGCTCCCCGCGCTTTGTCTCTCGTATTGAGGACTCTTTAGAATCCCAGTTCAAAGGTGGCTATTCATTATTCATGAAAGACCTGGGAGCGAATACGACAAAAAACAAATCAACATAATTGAATTTGTGAAGGTGCAAAGCCAATCACTTCGTTTGGCGCTCAAGCGCATGAATCTAAAATTATTAAAGGTATTAACGTTAAGGTTATCAAGGTATTTATTCATAATTACTGTATTGTGTACTTAGACGTTAAGTTTTTGTGCCATCCATTAAAGATGATTGGGGCCGAAGTTAGTCAATACAAACGTTCGTACGTACGTGATTATGGCGTTTTAAAGATTTTTTCATTCTGTGCAAATAGATTTCTTGTGTAGTATGTCACACGAGAATAGATGGGCCTCATCTTGAAACACTAAACTGACTCCGATTGTAAAACTGTTGCGAACTAATAAGACGACAGCAAAAATTGTAAAAAAACATGGAGCGAAAATTTTCACGATGCCAGTGACACGACTTTTTAACAGCGATTCCTGCGCTAAATTCACGAAGACGATCTGTAAATACATGTGTGAATACGATGAAACGACATTTTAAAATTGGCACCAATAAAAAAGAAACAAATGACAAATAAACTCTTATCATTCAAAAAGGTTAATGCATTGCATTGCATACCTCTACTCTTTCCTCTATTTTTCCATAAATTAAAGTCGCTTTCCGCGTCTGCCTGTCTGCATAACCGCTAACTCCTCCTAAACCACGCAACGGATTTTGATGCTGTTTTCACCATCAGTTAGATAATTTACACGTTTTTATTTTTTCACTGAAGATTTATAAATATAACTAGCATCCCACCCCGGCTTCGCATGTAAATTACACCTGTGCGAAGCCAGGGTGGGTCGCTAGTTGAATTATAAAAGAATTTGTAGCACTTGACTTGTTAACATATTGACGACATGCGATATGAGCGTTTCAACGCAACTGGCGGGACTTTAGTAAAAGTCTTTTTTTTAAAGCTTCCACCTTAAAACTTTTACAGTTATAAGTAATAATTTTAGCATGATTAGGATTCAACACGGCGAACGATGTACTCGTATTTCTTTGTTGTCTGGAAGATTAGACAATTAAATGTATAATTATAATTATGACTCATGCACTCGTGTGAATCATACGCGGGTTTTCCAATATCTCCAAGATTTGTTAGAAGCACAGCCTGAACCAATGACGCGAAGGTGATGTAAGGGGCAACTGTATCAAAATGACGATGCCGATGACTGGCAACAAAAGTTCTGGGGCAACTGAGAGACGCGGGCCATAGAGATCTCATACATGCATGTTTTAAGCGATTCTGTTTAGGTGTAAAAAATGTTGAATAAAATTGCCTTTCAGTACAAGCAATTTCCAGATTGTTACGAGTTTTCATTAGAGCATAAAACGAAAAAAATAAACTAACTCGATTTTGTTTCAGTTTTTTTTTTGTTCGAAGAAAGTTTATTCTATGGTGTTTTGACCCAAATTATAAACTCAAACACAGATGTATCTGTGACATGTATTTTTTTCCAGCTCAAATATTGTAATTTAACTGAATAAAATTGATTTAAAACCGTCAAATTTGGTATCAGAGGCCGTTAAGACTTAAGACCCCTTTTTGCCTCGGGGGCTAGAAATGCAATTCCTGATGAACATTCCGCCCAAGCGAGTAAAACTGCGGGGCGCAGTTAATAAAAAATAAATGCTACTCATGTAATTTAACGGATGTAGTTATAAAGTATAATACTGTTTTTGCATCGCGTCTCCGTCTACGCCAAAAATAGGATGTGAATAATCAGCGCTGACAGTGTCATTACGTTGCTAAAATTAGGCAGGATGATAACGAAAACGACCCAAAATATAACGAGGTTAAACTGGTCTTATCTACTATTAGGGTTCCGTAGTAGTACAACAAGAAACAAGAAGCGGATAACAGGAGCGGATTTTATACCTTGGCTGCCCGGCCTATGGAAGATTGCCGCCCCCTACTCCCAGTAAAGCACGAAAAATCATATGATTAATAATTGAATTAAAGTAAAAATTACGTAAAAATCTGTACCTAAATGATAAGATTAGTGTCTTTAGTGTTAAGGGTTAACAGTGGGCCCGACAACAAAACTACAAAAAAGTCGACAAAATTTGCTTACCCTTTCCGCGTAAGCCTGTATAAACAAAATCAGTTTAGAGGTTGAGAAGATGTAGACGTTGTCAGGTCTCAGTTCGAGGTGAACCACTATATAGTTATAATGAATATTGCGTGACCTTCTTTCGGCGTAGTACCACCGTGTAACCCTGTATAAGAGCTTTCCCTATGAAATAGCTTTCCACACAGTTTTGTTCTGCGGTCACGGAAAGGCAGTCGGTCGGGTCGCGCCAGGTCGAATGGTGATAAGACTGGCGGAGACAGAACTGGTCTTACAGTTACTCGTAGCATAGGGCTCGTTCTACTGCGGAACGTGTTTATACATAGTACCTGCTCATAGACAAATATACTGGTTCCTGCACTGTCAAAGTCCAAGCTATCCGTTAGATCAGACGTTAAGACGCGGTACAATCGCAAAATTAACCAAAAGAAGTGTTTTTAAACGCTTTGTGTGACGTGACAAAATTAGCTTATCAGATAAAAAAAATACTACAAGTAGGAAAAACCCCTTGGTAATAATCTTAACAGAATAAATTTTTTTTAAATTGTCTAGACTCTTAAAAAAACATATTACAAATTGCACAATAAAAATAGCTTCTGAATTGAAGAACTCTGAATTTTCAGCGACAACAACATATTTTTTTGTACGAATTGTATAGCCAGACTAGTCTTTTAAAACTTTAACCAGTTAATTGTTGAAATTCATTTATATAGTTTGATAAATTAAATAAAAACCCTCAAAATAATATAAACACAAGCACAAAGTCATCATCATCATCAAATATGATGATATACGATTTACGACTTTAAACAAAGCCGTTTTAGATAGCAAATAGATCATGGCGTGAGCGGGTGAAAAACGAATTTGAAATCGTGATCAGACCGCGCCTGTGGTTACACGCTGGTGGCATTTGTTCAGTTTGTTATCAGAATGACGGTAAAGAATCTCATCTTTTTTGAGCGAGCGAAGAGTTCTCAGATTCTAATGGCTAATGGGATACGTCTGCATTTCGGCGTGCATAGTTTGTAGGAAGATAACTTTGTATCATTTATTATTCATTTGTATTACAAGTTATTTAAAAAGTGCAATCTTGCGTATCATGGTTCCGATCTTCATGAAACTTTGTAGGCTGTTAATTTCAATAAAATTTTCGAGTTCAAATATGAGTAAAAACGGGTTCCGAAAATTTTGCGTTTATTAACTAAACAAAACACTACCTAATACTAACACTAAAAAAACAGTTAGATTGCCCAAAAATTTAGGTATTAAATGAATTTCGCAACGGGTGTAAGTTTATCTCTAATAATTATATAAAATCTCGTGTCACGGTGTTTGTGGTCGCAGTTCTCCGAAACGGCTTGACCGATAATTATGGAAAAAATTATGTATAAAAGGTAGGTCTGAGAATAGGTCGTTAAGTATATTTCATACCGCTGGGTGATTAGGGTTTCATAGTAACGATACCGAAAGCTGAACTCTACGCATACGAGGTAGCAGGCATCGGCTTCTATATCTCTACATAGTATAAATTAAAGTCGCTTTCCACGTCTGTCTGTCTATATGGCCGCTAACTCCTCCTAAACCACGCAACGGATTTTGATGCGGTTTTCACTATCAGTTAGATACATTTTCACGGAAGGTTTATATAATTATATAACTAGCGACCCGCCCCGGCTTCGCACGTAAATTACATCCGCATCTGGTGGGTCGCTAGTGTTATATAAATATAAACCTTCCGTGAAAAATTATCTAACTGATGGTGAAAACCGCATCAATACCGCACCGTTGCGTGGTTTAGGAGGAGTTAGCGTATATACATATCGACGACGCGGAAAGCGACTTTATTTTATACATGTAGAGATATACAATTTGAGATTGTTTCGTAAAAAAATTATCAAATACCTAAAGTGTCGTTGCCGATCGTCGCTAAAGGTTATATAGTTTCGCCAGTCTTGTCTCCACTTAGCAAGGCATGGCTAATTATACTCTACGCACGTAGATTCCTCCACTATAGCATCATCAAAATAACTATTGACTAACACGGTGCAGCGAACATCTCACAAGACATAATTGAGACAATCACAGCCAAGGGCGGATCCAGCTTTGGTGCCAGGGCGTCACATAGTCGTGCGTGGTCAAGTCACAAGAAGTTTTAATTTAATTTTTATAATAATTAGTAAGACCCAGCCGGGGGGGGGGGGAATCATGACCACCCCCATGACCTGGATCATAGCACGTCTTGTAATCTTCACATTACCACTAGAGTAAAAGTAGCTTTATACAGAGTGATTAGAGAGTCGGTGGAGAATGCAATAAAGCACCTTTGGAGTAGATACTACTTCAGGCAACACACCGTATTTATTGTATAAGTTATACGATAGTTAAAAACGGTAGTTTTTAGCGGTAAGGAGTTTTATAACTACTATGATATACCAAACGTGGATATTCGCCAAAGAACCAGAGTCACCGACATAGCTGTTAAAATTTGCAAGTTGAAGTGGCAATGGGCAGGCCACATCGCTCGAAGAACCGAGAACCGATGGGAAGAAAGGTTCTTGAGTGGAGACCACGAACCGGAAGACGCAGCGTAGGTAGGCCTCCCACTAGATGGACCGACGACATAGTGAGAGTCGCTGGCATCCAGTGGATGCAAAAGGCAGGCTGTCGTTCAGTGTGGAGGTTAAAGGGGGAGGCCTATGTTCAGCAGTGGACGTCTTCTGGCTGATGATGATGATACCAAAAGTAATAGTTCAAAAAACACCTTAACACACATCACCTTCCCGAGTGACTGTGGGAGTCGAAGCCTGAAACACGCCAGCATTTTGGTCACGCATCGCACTGAAAGATTTTTGATAATGAGGTGAGCTCCCGGTCTCATAGGGCATATTTGCGCCACTTTTGCTGCTCTGCCGAATTGGCAGCCATACCTACCAGCCTTACCTTGTGTCTCAGGAAGATTTGACGGCGCCAAAGTATCAACACAAGTCGCGTCCCATACAAGGGGCTGGCCCAACTTCCAGGTAACAAGACGTGTGATACCGTTAGGCTTCTTTCCATTTCAGTTAAAAAGTACGACAGACAGACATCGTAGGCTTCACATATCTACTACCTAAGGCTTAGTAATAGGATCGCGTTGACATCCTTTGGGTACGGAACCCTAAAATAGTACTAAATGTGTTTCCATCACTAGCCATACGAAATAACAAAACGTTATCGACTACAGGAAACTGGACAGAAAGGAAGTGGCATGGGGGAATAAACATAGTTACATTAATAACTAAAATAGCTAAACATTTTATTTATTTTTTAAAACAAGTCCAATGGGTCACCCGTTTACATCTAAATTTTTCATATCACGTGCATTATTTTCCAGATGCCAGTTACTCAAATTAAAAACGAAAGCTAAATTGATCTCATTAAAAATTAAATAGTTATTTAGTTTGGTTTATTCAAAAGATCATACGGTTTCACATTACAGGCTTGTACTATGAAAATTTCACGTATCTTTTTCTACTACTTTCTAAATAAATTTAAAAAAAAAGTTGTACACAATATCATGAGACTTTAGATAGCCCGTTGGTCTAGTTGGTAGTGAACCTGCCTTCTGAGCTTAGGGGCGCGGGTTCGATTCCCAGTTCCCACCTAGGACAAACATTTGTGTGATGAATATTTATGTTTATTCTATATCTGGGTGTTAATATCTCTTTAAGTATGTATTTAAAACTATATTATCTATTTTGTATATGTCGAATTTCTAGTGTAATTCCGCTTCTACGTCGTTTCGAGTACAATAAGGATTTTGGTTAAACTATTTTCTCTATATATAATTGTGATTCTAATTTGAACCTAACCTGAATTTAAATATTAATTACACAAAAGAACAAAATTAACCTAACCTGAAACAAAAAGTAATTAAATCTGTAACAAAAAATTCGTTATAACAATTTGTACTAATGAAATTAATTTTAAATAAAATATATGTAAATTTTGAAATTATTATGAAATTAATATAAATATGATTTAATTGAAATGAAATAAATAATAAATTTTGTAAATAATATGATATCACTATAAATATAATTTAATTGAAATTTAAATGATATAAACAATAGATTTTGAAATTAATATGAAACGACGAAAAAGCGGAATTACACTAGAAATTCGACATATACAAATTAAAAATGGACTTCCGCAAAGTAACACCTGATTCAATCAACTATAAATAAATAAATAAATATCTGGGACATTTTTGCACACACGGTCATCTGACCCCAAACTAAGCAAAGCTTGTAATATGGCTGCCAGAAACTGATATACGTACATATATATTTTTAAATACATACTTAAATAAATACTAACACCCAGACATAGAACAATCACAAATGTTCATCACACAAATGTTTGTCCTAGATGAGAATTGAACCCATTGTGCTTGGGGGCAGCACAGAAGATAGGTTCACTACCAACTGAGCCTCCGGGGCAGTCAATATATACTATATATTGATTGATATATTGATTATCTATGTATATCATGATGATGATATCATACTTGTTTCGTACGATGCAATAACTGGAGAATGCTTGCAAGAATCGTGCGAAATGCGTCGCTATCACCAGAATAAACACAACGTTATCAGTATTATCTACGGAGGTAAAAACACATGATAAGTCTATTTGCATAGTTTAGATCCTCTGCAAACGGTCGCGTCCGCCGGAAACAAGCATTAGTTGCACTGAAAGTGCAGTTGCACAGGTAAATATGTAATCAAATCATCTCAAACATGCACGGTTATGCCATAATCTTGTATATTCATAACAGCTGTCATGGCGATTTTTTATGGTTGGCTCGGTGTTAGACGAGCTCAACTCAGTTAAGTTTTTTTTGAAATATAATTATCTAGGTTTAATATTGAAGGATTTGTTATTGACATGTTATTATTATTTCTATTTTTTATTTTTTTTAAAGGAATAAATTATAAATATTCGGGAATTTTCTGCACACACGGTCATCTGAACCCACACTAAGCAAAGCTTGTGATAGGTATGGCTGCCAGAATCTGATATACATACATATATATTTATAAATACATACTTAAATAGTCAATAACACCCAGATAATAGAACAAACACAAATGTTCATCACATGAATGTTTGTCCTAGGTGAGAATCGAACCTACGCCCCCAAGCGCAGAAGGCTCACTACCAACTGGGCCAACGGGGCTATCAATGGTGCAACTAGTCACGCTTAATGGAGGAGAGCAGCACGGTAGCTGGTACGGTAGCACCGTGACACGACGTTATGTAACCAGTTGGCCGTAGCAGCGCAACTTACCCACTAATGAGGGACATTGTGGATACGATTAGGTACATTAGCCAGCAACCTTTGATTAACAGACTCGTTTGCAATGCGTGTGCCGATGCCGTGGAGCTATCTAATTACCAACAACTCGTTGCCAGTGGCGTAGTTAGGTTACCCAAGGCTCTAGTGCAAAAACAAATCGGGGCCCTATTTAAATCAAGGAATATACGGGGTGTAAGGGGAACACTCTCGAAGCCAAAAGAAGGTAATAGTACTCATCATTATGAACAACTTTTACTATGGGACCAGACCTGAAATCGCGTAAAAATATCAGGTGTTCTATAGAAAACGGTCATTGACACTTGACAAAATGTATGGAACAGCTGATTTTTTTTCGCGATTATTGGGTTGGTCCCATACTAAAAGTGGTTCATAATGATGAGTACAATTACCTTCTTTTGGCTTCGAGAGTTTTCCCCTTACTCCCTCCCTGTACTACTAGCCGTGGTAGCCTACTTAGGAGACCGCTAGTCGCGGGTTCAAACCCCAGGTCCGTACCAATGAGCTCTTTGTTTATGTACGGATTTTCATACCACTGGCTTAACGGTGAATGAAAACATCGTGAGGAAACCTACATACGTACGGAGAAGAAATTCAATGGCGTATGCGAATCCAGCAACCCGCAACTGGGCCAGCGTGGTGGATATAGCCCAATCCTTTCGGGGTAGGCTAAAAGTCCAGCAGTGGAGTGTTAGAAGGCGGATTATGATGATGACTACCCTCTACCGAAAAATCTAAACTGGTTAGGTTTTATCAAGTAAAAATATAAATATTTATGAATACTTTAAAGGCTTGTACGTTAATAAGATAACATGATCTTTATAAAGATGATGTTGAGTGAAATTTTCGCAAGTTCAATTTGAGGTTTGCTGGTCGTCAGGGTCCGAGGCCCCCTGAGCTTGAGGGCCCCGGTGCATGGCACCACCTAGCCCTCCGATAGCTCCGCCACTGCTCGTGCAGTACTGTATTGTAGGTAAACTGATATGTGTGAAGGCCTTAGCAACGAACAAAACATGTTGACATTATCCATTTTGAATGGTTATGAATTTCGTAAGATATCGCGACCCCAATACTTTGGTGGTGAGACAAGTAAACGGCCTCTCGCTTGAAATTACCGAAGGACTGCTTGGGTTTCAGTTGAGGTGGCCAACGTATACGGCAAAATCTTTGTTTTCCCTGAGCAGGGGCCTTACGCCTAGCTGTTTAAAGCAGTCCAGTTTAGGTGATGAAAGAAATGTTGCGCGACCGCAAAAATTATCTGGGGGACAAGATCCATTTTCTGTTACCGTTAACGCCTGGGAAAGATGAAATTGTATGAAAATGAAATTTTTTTTTTAATGCCATAGGTGGCAAGCAAGCAGACGGGCTGCCTGATGGAAAGCAGTCACCGTCGCCTATGGATACTTGTAACACCAGAGGCATCACAAATACGTTGCCGACCCTTTAGAACTCGATTAACTCGCCTTTTGAAGAACCCCATGTTGTAGCTTCTCGGAAACACCTTAGAAGGTAGCTCATTCTACATTTTGCACGTATGAGGCAAGAAGAATCGTGTGAAACGCACAGTGTGCGATTTCCACTGATCTATTATGTGTGGATGAGCCTTCAGGCGGTGGCGGCTAGTGCGATGGTAAAACCGCGACGCCGGCATCAGATCAAATAGTTCTTCAGAACACTCCCCGTTGTAAATGCGATAAAAGATACAGAGAGACCCAACGTCTCTGCGCATGCTGAGCATGACATCCCTTGACAATAAAAACCCTAGACAATAAAAACCCCCCTAGGCGCGTTAAGGTTCACGTTAGTGTGATTTTCCGAGCTGCGTTGTTTTATGGTTAGTTTGGGACCGCGTAACAAGCTGGGCGTAAGGGTCGAATACAAGTTCTACTGGTAGAAACAAGGGCACTTTTTTCTGTTGTACTGGCAGTAAGACTACGGGCAAATATCATTGCTTGTAGTTCTACTAGCAGTAGAAGTACAAGCAACCAAGGGCATTTATTTTTGTCCGTGGTTCTACCAGTAGAACTATTAACTGACAAATATTATTGCTTGTAGTTCTACTGGCAGTAGAAGTACAAGCAACCAAGGGCATTTATTTTTGTCCGTGGTTCTACCAGTAGAACTATTAACTGACAAATATTATTGCTTGTAGTTCTACTGGCAGTAGAAGTACAAGCAACCAAGGGCATTTATTTTTGTCCGTGGTTCTACCAGTAGAACTATTAACTGACAAATATTATTGCTTGTAGTTCTACTGGCAGTAGAAGTACAAGCAACCAAGGGCATTTATTTTTGTCCGTGGTTCAACCAGTAGAACTATTAACTGACAAATATCATTGCTTGTAGTTCTACTGGCAGCACCAAGGGCATCTATTTTTGTCCGCGGTTCCAGTAGGACTACGAACAAGCCATAAAAGCAGCTTAAAGAGATTCAATCTAGGAATATCCATGGCTTTCAAGCGTTGACGCGCTGCATTCCCCGCCACACGATCGCTTACGATAGTTGGTGGTTAAACGTTAGATCTACCTCCAATAAATATAGTAAGTAAGAATTTCGTGCCTGAAAATAGCACCGCTGTAAAGAGGGGAAGAAAGGTTACTGAGTGGAGACCACGAACCAGAAGACGCAACATAGGTAGGCCTCGTACTAGATGGACCGACGACATCGAGAGAGTAGCTGGCATCCAGTGGATGCAGATGGCGGGCTGTCGTTCAATGTGGAGGTTAAAGAGGGAGGCCTATATATTCGGCAGTGTACGACTTCTGGCTGATGGTGATGATAAAAGAGAAGGAATAATCGACAGCAACCAAGCGCTACGTGCTGCATCCTAGGCCAGTAGATCTAAATAGCAACATTGTGTTAGTATATGTATAAATGGGTGGTCAGCTATGTACCAGCTTGAGGCATTGGAATCTATTGAGAAACGGGCCAAGAGGCTCATCAGCAATGAATCTTTAGTTCGGACTAAGCTTCTTAGTCTTGAGCATCGACGTAAATTTGCTAGTCTATCGGTTTTTTATCGGATACATTTCGGAGAGTGTGCATCGGATCTTATTATTTATCGGCATTTATTATGCGAACTGCTGGTCTGTGGAATGCGCTGCCTGAATGGGTGTTCCCCGATGGTTACAATCTGGGTGTCTTCAAATCACGAATGAATCGGTTTCTTCTAGGCAAGCGTGCTCCAACGTAGACCGCATCTGCGTGATGGTGGTCAAACGCAAGCCTATTATTTATATTTAAAAAAAAAAAACATACATGTAAGATGTAGCTGTACCACGCTGTACGCTGGTTGAAGGCGGGTCGAGTTACTTCGTCAAAGTAACTCTACACTGTCACCTGATGTCACTATCATATGACCAGTGCTGGATTAAGACTATTTGATGCTCTAACTTAGCAATCCACGCCTATGGGTGGGCGCACAATATATAGATAACTTTCATCATCATCATGCATGAAGACGTCCATTGCTGAACTTAGGCTTTCCCCTTTAACCTCCACTCTGAACGACAGCCTGCCTTTTGCATACACTGGATGCCCGCGACTCTCACAATGTCGTCGCTCCATCTACTGGGAAGGAACTACGCTGCGTCTTCCAGTTCGTGGTTCGCACTCAAGAACCTTCCTTCCCCGTCGGTTATCGGTCCTTCGAGCGATGTGGCCTGCCCATTGCTACTTCAACTTGCAAATGGCGTGACTCTGTTTATTTTTTTGCGAATATCCACGTTCCGAATACTATCGCGCAAAGAAACTCCGAGCATAGCTCTCTCCAGTGCTAGTGATGACATATAAATGGTACTGAAGATAACTATATTTTCACATAATTATCAATTTAAAAAACCAACTTCAAAATGAGTAAATATATAAGCAATTTCGTATACTTAAATGACATATTTTTGCCAGTTGCTGTTTTTTATTTATTTAAAAACCGAACCACTAAATTTATTTTGATGAAATTTATGTTATCTAGATAAATAGAGAATGCTTAAATACATACGTACTTAAATTCATACGTATTCGCTTCATTAGTTGTGAAATAGAACACCACCAGTTTTAGCAATTGCGATACAAGCAGCGTTTGTTTGACGCAGATGTGTCCCGTCTCGGGTTACCGCCAGTCACGCGTTTGTCTGACAGACTGTTGGGGGACGGCTGCTCCCCAATTAGAGCGCTGGAAACTCGCCCTGGATGAGACGAGACACACGTGTTTTAAATTATCATTGATGAACATTTTCTACATATTATGATATATAAAATTTTGTTTGTTTGTTGAAATAGATCGACAGACTGAGATGGGACCAAAAAGGGACCAGCCTGATGCGAAAAGTCTGACATAATGCACCGTCACTTAAAGTTGGAGACTGACTTGTAACATTTTGGTGTAATGTATCATCATCATCATCATCATCATCAAATGTATCATGTTTTTGTAACTCAAACCAAAGACTTGTAACGTTCGTACGAATCAGACTTGCCCAGGCACCCCAGAGGGGGTGTGACCTGGAGCCCTAGCGGTTTGTTGAATTGATTGAAAAACGAGATCGATGGATGGCTTGGCTGTCTTATACACTCCCCTCCGACGGCTTGGCAAGCTTGGCGGTGGCATGGCGGCTTGCTGGCTGTTAGTGGTGGTTTTGCAGGTAGCCCGTCAACCATAAAAAAGTTGGCCGTCACCGAATGCCCGCAGATGTAAAACATGACGGCATAAGAGAGCGTCACGTCGTTTGCCGCCACGGCACACGAGTTGATTTTACTGCCAAGGTGCGCCAATAGTTTCACAACAAAAAAATTAGAACATGGTCGAGATAAGGCGCATATCAGTACCACCCGACACATCCTGTGTTAGTTAGTAACATGATAATTAGTTATCCGAGTACCAGAAACAGCTGAAAAAATAACTGTGCTCTGTGGTTTCATCCGAGTGGACATTCCCTCAACAATCCCCTCAAAAAAACATTCATTTATCATCATCATCCTTCATCATCATACATTTTTCATTTCGCCAACTATGGAGTATTTTATTAAGACCAAAGTTGTTGACATAATAATATCACGAGAATCTCGTGTAGGCACTCAGCGCGCGCGCACTAAGCTGTGCTAATTTGTTCGTGAATAAGATTAGATAGCAGTTCGCGCATCTTGCCGTGTCCGGCGTTGTTACTTGACAAAGGGTTCTACCTGTTACACAAATATCACCACAGGCTAATAGGTATAGATTCCATAGGCTAGTATGGCAATACTAAATTAAAAACGTCTACTCTTACAGTCATTGTACTTTATGTCAAAGTCAAGTTTGTTGAATGTCAATGTGACCGGAGTGAAAATCGTGCAATCACGATGAACAATTTTCACTCAGGGGCCTTACGGACAACAGCTAATTGCGGCACCTAATCCGCTCAGTTGGAAAATCACGCGACCGCAAACCGTATCTGGGCGCGTTAAGGTTCACGTTCGCGTGATTTTCCAACTGAGCGGATTAGGTGCCGCAATTAGCTGTTGTCCGTAAGGCCCCTGGTCAGTCATCTTAAAAAACTTCACTTGTTGGAGGGAGGGAAGGTGCACGGTCGTAAATAGATCTAAGATTAGTAATGTAGTTAGATTTTTGATTTTTGTGTAATGTGTATCGTGATCTATGAATGTTTATTGATCCCTTCTGAGGTGTAGGTCACATACCATAAGAATTATTTGTAAGCAATCACACGAAAAGAGACCTTGGCAGGAATGGAAACGTTTTTTTTTTGTATTTGTAATTTTGTTATATCACAAAAAAATATTAAAGAAGTCTTTTCATTAAAAATTTCCCCCAGACGAGGCGTGTCATTGCGTTTCAATCACTATTAGTATCATTTCTCGAGCAGCACTTCGTACACGGCTCTATAACAATGGCAAATGAATAAAAATCTCACTGGTGTCCAAACAGTCACAATACGTGACAATTACATAGACATTTAGTTCCACTGTTTGCTGTAGAAAACAAAGGAAAACAGTGCCGTTTCATGAAAAACACGCTAACTGTGTTCCTTCAACTTCGTTTTAGTGCAAATATAAATATATAAATAAATATTCGGGACATTTTTGCACACACGGTCATCTGACCCCAAACTAAGCAAAGCTTGTGATATGGCTGCCAGAGACTGATATACATACATATAAAGGTTTAAATACATACTTAAATAGATATTAACACCCAGATATAGAACAAACACAAATGTTCATCACACAAATGTTTGTCCTAGGTGGGAATCGAACCCACGCCCCTAAGCTCAGAAGGCAGGTTCACTACCAACTGGACCAACGAGCTATATTATATATATTATATTTACGTGGAGTAACTAGTTTGTATTAAAGAAAAATGTTTTGTATCTCAAATTAGACATCCAGACAAGCTATTCACTTCACTTTCAAATTTAAAACGCGTTTTTCTCGTTCTTCAATAGTTTTCCTGTCAGGTCCCTTTTTGCGAGACCGGTCATATTTTAATCTTGCGATAAAGTTTATTTTGCTTTTTGTACCAGTCGTAGATAGAGCGAGCCTGAGTGAGATAGGTAGTCACATTCATCGATTAAGACGTTGGTGTTTATACAAAAATGCGAACGAATAATGTATACACCCCAACGTAACCTAGGTACACGTTTTATTAAAAAAAAAATAATGACTAACAGCTTAAAAATAAAGCAGTAATTATAATTAATTATTTTAAAGTACAGCCATTAAAAGGTATTATAATAATGGTAGTAACAATTTCGTTGAAAATCACTACTAATAACATATTATATTATATTGAAAACTAAGCGCCAAAGAGCTAAGCTTCATTAGGTATATGAAAAAGTTATTAAATATTGGTTTAGCATTATGGTTTAACCAAAGAGAAAACTACTGGTAGCCCCAAAAAGGTCTTTTCTGTGAGTACCCTGGACACATTTTTGGGGTTGCACCTCGGAATCAGAGATATAAGCTGTAAAATTGTATAACCCTTTATTTTGGTATTCCAAAAGTTGTCTCAAAAGTCTCATAAAATCTTGCGTCCGCGTTTTAAGACATTCAAGGTCACAATTTTTTTCGCAAATATCTCCCTTGCCATGGTTTTAATGATATATGCATCTATAATAATAAATAAATAATAAATATTCGGGACATTTTTGCACACACGGTCATCTGACCCCAAACTAAGCAAAGCTTGTGATATGGCTGCCAGAGACTGATATATATACATATATAGGTTTAAATACATACTTAAATAGATATTAACACCCAGATATAGAACAAAAACAAATGTTCATCACACAAATGTTTGTCCTAGGTGGGAATCGAACCCACGCCCCCAAGCTCAGAAGGCAGGTTCACTACCAACTCGACCAACGGGCTATCGAATTGAATAAAAAAGAATAAAAATTGTAGAGCTAACAATTCTCTACAAGATTTGTTTCAAAAAAAAATTATAAGCTAAACCGTTTTTGTGATATAAAGCAGAGAGAGAGCGTTGACTAACTTTTAACAAGTTAGTATGTTCTGACTAAAGGATTAGGGCGGACGGAACGAAGAGTTTAACTTATAAGGGTTCCTTGTTTCTACGGAACCCTAAAAAAATATTGTTATAGATTGTGGTAGTCCCCCAGGTAAACTCGTCAGGGGTCATTGATGTCATTTGCCTGAAAAGCTGTTTGTACTAACTGCTCCATGACGTATGTAAATAAATAAATCTACTAAAGTTTACCGAAATCATGATACAAATTGTAGAGTAGCGAGCGGTTGCTATACGCGAAATGTCGACAACTTATGCTATAAAATATTATTATGAAGTTGCCCGTCAAACCTGATTGTCTGACAATTTGAGACTTGACTCAAAACAAAACTCACCAAGTGTTCTGAATGCTAACAATTAATAAAGTCGCACAACGAGCTATGGAGAGGGCTAAGCTCGGGGTTTCTCTACGAGATCGAATCAGAAATGCGGAGATCCGTAGACGAACGAAAGTCACCATAGCAAGTTGAAGTGGCAGTGGGTAGGGCACATATCACGCAGAACAGATGGCCGATGGGGCCGAAAGGTTCTGGAATGGAGACCACGGACCGATAAGCGCAGCGTAGGACGTCCACCCACAAGATGGACAGACGACCTAAAAGAGACCGCAGGGAAACGCTGGATGCAGGCCGCTTCCAACCGGCCCTTTTGGAGAACGATGGGGAAGGCTTACGTCCAGCAGTGGACGTCCTATGGCTGAAATGATGATGATGATAAATAAAACTAAAAAGTGTTCATAAGTTATGAGCACTTTTTAGTGGACAATTCGATAAACTTGTAGAACAAAACGTTCAAACGGTTCGTGGAGACCACGAACCGGAAGACGCAGCGTAGGGAGGCCTCCCACTAGATGGACCGACGACATTGTGAGAGTCGCGGGCATCCAGTGGATGCAAAAGGCAGGCTGTCGTTCAGTGTGGAGGTTAAAGGGGGAGGCCTATGTTCAGCACTGGGCGTCTTCTGGCTGATGCTGATGTAGAACAAAACCTGTGACCCTGTATAGATACTGTATAGTAGCTTTTCCTAGTCTGCGGTTCACAGAGATGACGTGTGTTAGTATACCCCATAATAGAAAAAGCCATACTAGCTATTAATTCGTTTGTGAGTTTTATCGCGCAATTCGCGCGGTAATGAACACTGATTAAAAAAGTCTTTAATGAGTTTTACAACGCTATATTCGATACATACAATAGTTACTTTCCTGCTCTACCCGTCATTATGTTTATGGTAATTTGTAGAAACCTTTCGTACGTTATCTGAATGCAGCGCTTACGGAAGTTCGAGTCAACCTATAGCACGCTCAAATTACGGTGCCATCTAAGTTTATACCGTTTTTAGGCAAATTTCCGAGCTACGCTCTAATGTGCCGCTATTGTCTTTCCTCTTAGTCTATCTTCCTTGGTACTAGGGTCCCGTTTTTACCCAACTTATACCCAGTATTAATCTAATCTAATCTAATGTAATTAGATTATAATGATTATTAGATTATAATAATGCATGTTATTATTAAGCTCTTTTCGCCTGAAACACAGGATTACCTAGTTCAGGCTCACGTGTTTTATAGACCTAATTATGTTTACTTATGTTTTGTATTTTTGTCAGACCTTTTTATATTTTTGAATAAATTATTATTATTATTATTCTCATACATTTATTTTCTTTCTTAAATTTAAGTTTTTTTTATTATTATTATTATTAATGTAAACACGGTAATACGTACAAGCGTCAAACTTGGCATGATTATATTACACACTCTAAAGTATACCAACAAATAATAAATAATGGCCAAGTGCGAGTCGGTATCAATTTTCTGTTCACCACCGGTTCTCGTTTTTCATCACTACGCGGGTGAAACCGCGGGGTGCAGCTAGTATTTATTATACTAAGGCATATTTGTAAAATTTAATAATAGGCATGTGTTTGACCGCCAACTATGATACACTCTACCATGGAACGCCGATCTTCCTTGTTTGTCTGCTCTGTTAGTATGTGCCTACTAATAACATCTACGCGTTAGTAAATTTGTAAATTTGTAGCCGTGGTAGCCCATTTGGGAGGCCGCTAGACTTGAAAGCGTGAGGTCGCGGGTTCAAACCCCGGGCCCGCACCAATGAGCTCTTTGGAGCTTATGTACGGATTTTCATACCACTGGCTTTTCGGTGAAGGAAAACATCGTGTGGAAACCTGCATACGTACGGAGAAGGAATTCAATGGTGTATGTGAATCCACCTATCCGTACTGGGCCAGCGTGGCGGATATGGCCCAATCACCCTTTTTAAAAGGCTGATTATGATGATGATGTTAGTAAATGTAATGTTCGCGTTCATTAAATCCTCCTCGCACCAGATGTCAACAAACTATTTAAATAAAACTCTTCATAATTATAGTATCTCTAACATTAGTAAACACACGCGGCTGCCAACTCTTCGAGTTTGAGGAGCGATGTGGGTGCAGTAGACGGAGTACACACCACACACCCACTGGTGACCCAAATACTAATAATAGAGCGCTAGAGTTCAATAACTGGTGTTATGTCCCGAACTTACTAACTGGTACTCTTCATAAAGCAAATGTGGCATGCTCCTGATAGAGCAAAAATATTTTGTTTCAACTACGTAGTAATGTTATCATTAATCACTATAAAACCGATCACAAAGGACGTATTTTTTTGCTTAAAACCAAAACAGTGCAGATATGTTATAAGAAATCACATTGTTTCACACTGTTTTTCTTTTATTAAGATACTAGCGGTCCGCCCCTGCTTCGCTCCGGTATAGATTATAGCCTATGTCACCCGGGGATAGTGTAGCTTCCCAACAGTGAAAGTATTTTTCAAATTGGTTCAGTAGTTTCGGAGCCTATTCAATGCAAACAAACAAACAAACAAACAATCAAATCTTTCCTCTTTATAATATTAGTATAGATAGTATAGATAAGTTTACCACAGAGGTTTAATGTCTCACATTATGTTTAATATAAAATGTATCACATCACATCATCAGCCAGTAAACGTCCACTGCTGAACAAAGGCCTCCTCTTATAGAGTGACGTTGCCATAATCCCCACGCTTGGCAGGCGGCTTGGGGATCGCAGTACGTTCACCGTGTACTAATAGGACGCTGCTGCCCATCCTCCGGTGGTTCTGGTCGCAGTTTTAGGACATACCCGGGTAAAATGTATGCATTAGATCAAAACGATACTGGCTGAAAATAAAAATTGGCGGAATAAAACCGACTTAGTGAAAATAATTGTAAAGTTATATGATTATTTACGGAATATTTACCGTGGTAAGGTTGTGGAATGAGCTCCCGATATTTCGCCGCAGTTACATGCACCATAACAACCGTGAACAACCGTGATAGTTTAAAACAACAAATAATTGTAAGTTTTAAATGTTTGAGACTTTGTTTTTTTTAATTTTGAGTAGGTTTATTTTATCACTGTAGGTAGATGGTAGTTGAAAGAAAAGTAGATTACGCACCTCGATAAAGTGAGTAATGAATGCACTCGTGTTAATTTAGTTAACCAACATAACATTCGTGCATTAATAACTCACTTTGCGCTAGATTCTATTATATTTTATATTTGACATTATTTTAATTCCGGCATTACCGCTAAACCGCATAACCCAAAAACTGTAAGTATACGGCACATTTATAAATTTTTGAGAGAAGGCATTTGTATCCTACCAGTGGAAACATGAGGCGGATATTTTATATATTGTTGAAATACTCACTCACTGACTGAAGAAGTGCATAAGCAGTGCCTAAAAAGTGCTTAAAACAGTGACACTTCATGTTTAGTTTGATGTTTGTATTTTATTTATTTTTAAAGCGACGTTGCGGTCTACGTTGGAGCACGCTTGCCTATAGAAGAAACCGATGTGTGTGATGTGTGCGCAAAAATGCTGGGTTGGTATGCTGTCAGTTTGTACAACGCAAGATGGATCACTATGAGATATCCCGCTTAATCTGTACGCGTCCTACTTTAGCAGATAGAGCTGTCTGTTATCACGCTGGTGTGCTGAAGTATTCTCGCAATCGGAGTAATTACTGTTCACAAACTCGCTCTGCTTAGGAGTCGTGAGCTTTTCATTGGCTATTTTTACCCCTTCTTCTCTTTTTAAACCCTTATAAAACATTGGTGTATCACTAGTTTTATTTTTGAGGTTATCAATTGAATAAAAAGATAATCAAATTTTTAAAAACCTATGTTTGCAACCAACTATAGTAGGCCCCGGTGGGCAGACGTTGACCTGCCTGACGGATCCCTATAGAGATGCTATGAAATTATTTACGAGAGTTTTTTATTTATTTGATAACTGGATCCCTTGCAAGCAGGAGGTTCTTGCCAACCATCCTCTCTATTAACAATTTGATGTTTTTTTAGGGTTCAGGTACCTCAAAATGAAAAAACGGAACCCTTATGGGATCACTTCGTTGTCCGTCTGTCTGTCCGTCTGTCAAGACCCTTTTTCTCAAGAACGCGTAACGGTGTAAGTTGAAATTTATACGAAATACTTGGGTCTACGTTTTCTTTCGGCTGTAAAAAAATAAACGTTGTAAGTCAACGCAATCAAAATATATGAACGTTTATGTAGCATATTTTGCGATTTCACATGGGAATCAAAACCTAAAGGGTACTTCCCGTTGACCTAGAATCATTAATTTTGGCAAAAGACAAGGTCTTAAGGAATAAATCTGAAAGTTGTTAATTTGAAGATATTATAATATCAAATAAAAAATATTGTTATAAAATTACAAACTTACATTATGTAGTTGTTATGTATGCAAGAACCTTAATGTCAACTACAAAGTTAAGTTTGTTTTTCAATATTTCAACTTTAGTTAGTGTTTTTTTGGACTCGCACTCTGAGGGTTCCGTCCAACGGAACCCTCAGAGCACGAGTCCTACTTGTACTTGTCCGGGTTTTTTTAGTTTCAATAGCCTCGCGCAGCATCCTTGGTGTCTGTAATTCTGTATACCGTTAGTTGACTGGTTCATTTGGTTTATTAACAAAAAAAAATAAAAATACCCTTTCTTTTTTTTGTGTGTGCCAAAGGTGGCAAACAAGCAGACGTGCTGCCTGATGTTAAGCAGTCACCGTCACCTATGGATACTTGTAACACCAGAGGCATCACAACTACGTTACCGACCCATTAACAATCTATTAACTCGCCGTTTGAAGAACCCCATGTTGTTCTGTTGGTTTATTCCAAAGATAACTATTGCCATTGATGAGACCACTAGCCATACACCAAAGACATTTACCATAGATCCATGGCCTTGTAGTACCAGTTCTAGGGGCCTTAATCACAATTGTTGTCACAATGGGGCTTATTCAACTTTAGTACCTACTTATGACAATTCTGTCAAAATTTGCCATGATAGTTGCGTTTTAGTGAAATCTGAATAGAACCCCGGTTTGAATTAACCCGCTACGTTACGGGTTCAATAGCAAACGTATACAATATACGTATTCAATAGCAAACGCGCAACTAACCAATTCGCTCCGCCATTGCAGTGATTGACCACCATCCGATGATCCGACCGTGCGTTTGACGCGAGAGGTAGAGAGAGATTAATCTACATACTCGGGAGTCGGAGAGGACTAAAAATAGTGATGCAGTACTCGCGGTCGAAAAAATATTCTTATCATAGTAGAAAAACGAAATAACACGTTTATATGGTTATATATAAGTCCTGGGGCCTTACGGACAACAGCTAATTGCGGCACCTAATCCGCTCAGTTGGAAAATCACGCGAACGTGAACCTTATTTGCGGTCGCGTGATTTTCAAATTGAGTGGATTAGGTGCCGCAAACAGCTATTGTCCGTAAGGTCTCTGGAGTAGTGATTATGCGCGTTTGCGCTCGAAGTGGCAGGTTATACCGCGTGCCGATCACATCGCAGCTGGGGGGTGGGTCTCTGCTCCTTTTTAGTGCCAACATAAAAAAGTGGTGCCTGCTTAGGCTTTAAAACAAACCCAAAGGGCCCAAACTGAAGGGTCTTTACACTTGGTGACGAGGGTGTAATAATGTAGCCGGGAAGTACAAAGTGGAACTCTTGGTATGGGACTCGTTGTTAAAACAAACCAAATGAGCCCAAACTTAATGAGTTTACTATATACATTGAAGAGTTACACTATTCACGTCTTGGCTCCATCATCAGATCAGTTCGATGGTACCAAATTATTGTCATCATAATCAGCCTTTTAACAGTCCACTGCTGGACTTTTAGCCTACCCACGAAAGGGTGATTGGGCCATATCCACCACGCTGGCCCAGTGCGGATTGGTGGATTCACATACGCCATTGAATTCCTTCTCCGTACGTAAGCAGGTATCCTCACGATGTTTTCCTTCACCGAAAAGCCAGTGGTATGAAAATCCGTACATAAGCTCCAAAGAACTAATGAGTTCTTTGGAGCTTATGTACGGATTTTCATACCACTGGCTTAAGTCGCGGGCCTCGGGCCCGTACCAATGGGTACGGGCCCGAGGCCCGCGACTTCACGCTTTCAAGTCTAGCGGTCTCCCAAATGTAACCCGGGTATGTCCTAAAACTGCGACCAGAACCACCGGAGGATGGGCAGCAGCGTCCTGTTGGTACACGGTGAACGTACTGCGATCTCCAAGCCGCCTGCCAAGCGTGGGGATTATGGCAACACCCCTCTATAAGAGAGAGGCCTTGTTCAGCAGTGGACATTTAATGGCTGATGATGTGTGATGTAGTCTCCCAAATGGGCTATCACGGCTTCCAAATTATTGTAGTGCATCCGAGTTTTTTGCAAAGTTTGAAATTGATCTTTCACACAGTTCATCCACACTGTCTTAGGTCACCGGTCCGCTTACCATCATGCCTAGGGCCCTCTTAGTTATTTGTCTATCCTCTCTTCTCATGACGTATCATTCTCTCATTCATCGTATCATTCGTTCTCATTCTGTTAGAGATGCTGCATTGCCAGCTGCAGCTTCTAGTTTTATGGTATCACACTTACATCAAGTCAACATTAGTGACTTGGGCATGGTCGAAAGAACTGTGTTACTTAAAGTGCAGGCCCAGACTAAATTGGCGGAGTCCAGAAAGGTATACTTGAAACCACTTAAAACTTGGCAAGCACTAGGGTAGCTCGGTTTGTTCTCGGCAAACGTGCTCCATCGTAGACCGCATCATTGCTTAACATCAGGTGAGGAGGCGGTCAAACGCAAGGCTATTACTAAAATAAAAAACCACTAAACAACTGAGGTAAAACTGCAAGAGACCACTCTACGGACGCCAGAAATAAAACCAGGTCTACGCTCAGCGGTGGATAACCTGATGACTAATTTAACTCGTAGTACGTATAAGCAGCACTCGGCCAAGGATGGCTTGTGTAAACACAAGCGGACGCATCGGTTCCAGCCACGAGTGATGTTCTGCCGAGAGATGTTGTGCAGGGATCCATGGCACGCCATGCGGTGCTATAAAGCCACCGCAGACGAAGAAATTTTGTCAGCCGCTAAGCATAGACTTCTTGTTGTGATGTGTATCAAAAATATAACCTATAGAATGTATGGAGTAACTCATAATATAGCGGATTAAAATATTTGTGCAGCGTGTCGCGCGCGCTTCAGCAGGCGGCAGAAGTTAGCTAGTCTCGCGGAATCTGGCGCTCGAATCAAACAAAAAGTTGACGGGCATCTGTCTCTGTGCGCTGCGGGAGTCCGAGAAAACAACCAAGATTATATTTTGTACTATTATTTCTTCTGTGCCAAGATGAACCATGTGCGTTGCTTAGTTGCGGCCCACAGACTATATAAAGCTACTACCTAGGTATGGCCACTTCCGCAGACTTCTTCACCAGCGGTCGCTAGTTGGTCGCTAGTTTAATCCACAGATATCTACTATACTAGTCGGAGACAGAACAATGAGGATATTCAAAGTCAACACTCAACTGCATCGTAATCAGATCAAGATTTTATAAAACAAAAGTGGGTCTAATCTAAACCTGTTTGGTCGTTCCATTGCTTTTAAACTCAAACTCTTTGCCGGCAGTTCTTCAATCAAAGAAGTCTAGAACATATATACTCGCTAGGTCTAGTTAGAATACTCCAGGCTTGCGCAACTTCAATACAAATTTCAAATGTATGAAACGAGAGCGAAATCAAACTTCTACGTTTTCTATCCTACTCTAACATAAAAACTTGGCTCTACAGGCGTCTCACTTCATTATTAGAGTCCCGCACCCGTTTGACGTTTGATAAATATTTTTCTCTACACAAGTTCCAGCTCTTCCGCGTTAGCGGTTATATTCTCTTTGGATTGGTCTAGATTAATAAAATTATTCTAGATTGGTATACATGTCAATTTCAAATTGACGTTTGGCCAGTTTTAGTTTAGGAGCACAAATATTTGGATTATTTGTGTCTCTATTGTATTCTCTTTGTATTTGTGAATTAGAGGATAGTGTTCCATGAATAGAAAGAGGTTGCGCACAAAATTTTGCCTGAACCTCTCTGAGGTCGTAAGATAAGGATAGATTTATTAGGGTTAGGTCCTGGAAGAGATGGGTCTCCATGCGAATCTTTCGTATAGCTCCCCTTGGGAGCCACCTCCTTGGACTATTGGAATGTCCGGCTTGAGGACAGAACCTCCGTGGGCGCGTAGCGGCACTAGTGGCGGAACCTCGGCGGAGACGAAGGCCGAGCCTGTTTTCTGTGACTGCGAATACTGCCAAGCCTCATCTGATGAGCTACCCAAAGAAACTCTCACAGTAAGTATTTATACAGGGAGGTAGGTTAGACAATGAACATACTTTGAGAAGGTATTCAGTCACGATTCCGAACCCAAAAATGTAAAAATATAGCAGCGCTTTAGTGCTTTTTTAGGCTTCCGTACCCAAAGGGTATACACAGGACCCTATTACTAAGCCTACGCTATCTGTCTGTCCGTCAGTCTGTCTATCTGTCTGTCTGTCTGTCTGTCTGTCTGTCTATCTGTCCGTCCGACCGTCCTACCTTTTAACAGCTTTATCTTTCGAACCGTAATAGACAGCCAGTTGGAGTTTTCACAGAATATGTAATGTTACGGCGGATCAACTAAGAAATAATTATAATTTTAAGATTAAAGGCACATTGTTATTTAATTGTGAGCACCAATCTGACTCCAACGGCTTCCGTATGACGCATGCGCGGCCTGATGTTGGCACAGCTGGACAATGCCTACAATATTTAGGTACCTACCTAAGGCTCTGAAAAACATGTAAGTACTTACCAGATTCTTAGTTTACGACAAAATACCTCCAAGGCTATGATAACATTTTACATATATAGACTGATGTCATTTTCTATTGTTTTGCCTTATCGGCTATATTATTACCTAATACATTTACCAAAAGGGAAGTAAAAATTCGCTAGTTAAAATTTTGTATTTAACATGCTTTTCCAATTCTAATCAAACGCTATCATTTGACACCCATATCAACCATTTAAAACCCTATATTAGGACATACTGGTAGTTAAGAAAATGTTGTCCGCCATATTGAATTTAGTGTGACGTTATTTTATTTTACGTATTCTTCTCAGCAAAAATCAAATGAAAGGGTTCATTTGATACCCATATTATGAGGGTGCATAAAAAATTACTGGTCCACCATCTTTGGAAGTCCAACATATTGAATTTAGTATGACGTTACTTAGCTAGCCATGCATTGGCATCGATTCTAACGTACTCTTAACTAAGGTAAACTAAATTTTACAGCTCTATCATTGTTGCCATCTTTCTCTCACATATTAAAATAAATAGAGAGGCAGATAATTTTAGTCCTGTCAGATTGGTTTAGTTTAGTGTGTATGCAAAATTTCAGCTCAATCGGATAGGGATAACTGTTTTAAAATTAATTTTCAAGATTTGACCCAAACTAACAAGGCAAGCTTGTAAAAAATATGCTCCATTATGGGTAGAATGGAGAAGCAAACATTATCTAGATCTGTGTTAAATTTCGAGGCGATAGCATTTTCTGAGAATATCGGCTCTGACCATCGATGAATATAAAAATTCTTTGGCTCTGACAGATTGAAGCATGCTGAAGTCTCACCATAAGAGTTTCTTTCACCATTTTGGTACGAAACGAAAACCTACAAACTGTCAAGTGATAATCCTATAAAAATATCCAAAATGTACGTAGGATCGAATACATTAGGTTTCCCATACGTCGAGTAAGATTTTCAGAAAAATGAATACCTAATTTTGAGTTTGCATGGCTTTGACCCTTAGATTATCAAGGCTGTTTTGCCCTAACCAGCGAAGGCAAAGTGGTAATTCCGAGACGGACGGCTCTCTCGGCTGATTGTGATTGATTGTCGGACTGGTACAATAGGTATTAGGTATGCGTCGCGCGCGTGATTGTGTACACAAAAAGATCCTCCCATCCCACAAATCCACTACAATCGGTTGGGTCTGCTGTGATGACTTACTTCCCCACCTTTGAAGCCAATTGTACCTTTTGCTATAGACACAGTATCAATTGAGGCGAGATATTACTCAATAACTTGAGCGTAGACACAATCTGGAGAGTACCCTGGCTGGAGTATGTACTTACAGCCACAGAATAGAATAAATAAGAGAAGCTACCTATAGCTGAAATTTTACAAATATCCATCAATAAAGAAATGGTGGAAAATCCTTATAGAAGTCAAACCCCTCATCAGAGTAGTGTCTGTAAATAACTCTAATAGTAATCAAATCGTAGTGGAAATCTTCAAACGCAGACAACGTTTGAGGTTATCTACTGGATACGGTTTCCTAAATTAAAATGTGCGGTATAATTATGATTTAGGTTAGATACGTGCAATTAATAGGTATATTTAGATCGCGGCAGCACAGGGCGAACCGGTTAGAATGTAGTTTGGCGTCAGAGGACAAGTATTTTATAATGCCATTCATTACATATAGACCCAGGAGGTAATCGGAGTAAGTAAACGAGCCTCGGCTCAGCCGACACCGGGCTTCCTTGTCGCGACCAGCCGCGGACAGCCCGACCAACTTATCGGTTGAGCGTATTTTTGGACAGCCATCGCCAAAAAAGTTATTGCCTTGTTTTGCCAACTCTACAAATAAAGTGATTGCATTGTGCAACACTGAGCCGGCAGTGGCATCATCTATTAGATTTTTATATACTTAGGCCCTAAATTCATAAATAATATACCTCCTTTTTGTATCAGAACCGTTGCCAAAATGTGGCAAGGTGCAAACCACACTGGTTCTGACCACAAGGTCAGACGGGGGGCAAGGGTGACATTTGTGTATTATTCTTGGGTTTTTTGATGTATAAAGCTTGCTCCAGAAAGCACTTAGCATCTGCTTGCTTGATGTCCGGGGATATTCGCGTTCTCTCGTGAGCTCGTGACTGTCCTCGCGTGGAGACCTTCGACACTGATTTGTGACGACAGCGCTAATAAAAACACTCAGGAAAACGTTCGTAAAAGACGTGCAAAGGTCGAACGAATGACAAAAACTAGCGCCATGTTGTTTTGTTTCTCAAGTCTTTGTGCGTATTGAAGAAGCTGAATTGAGATTGGAAAATAGTTTGGAGAAGTGATGGGTGACCGAGCTAGCATTGTGCATAACGGGGTCAAGGTGCCGCCACAGCCGCGCTCGCTGCACGACGCAAAGCTTCCGAGCAAATTGTGTAGGTACTTGTTTACTGCATTTTCATGGACTGGTAGGGCCTATTATAAAAGTTGTATTTTGTGTTTCCCTATTTGATTATGCGGCAACGACCAAAGTCTACAACTTTAAGTCAACTTCACAATGATTTGCTAACGGAGATCCTATGAAAGGAAGGCTCCGTTGGCCAACTATGGTGCGCTCCAATTCCGGGTATATTACCGCTATCTGATAACGTGCATAAAAAGCGCAATCGTAGGTAATGATTACCTAACGGTATTGACTTTCGCCTGCGCGCTCCACGAGCTTCGGCGTGGCGCCTGGTGGCAGCGCGCTGCTTGGCGTAGGGCTCCGCTTGCGGCCAGCGGCGGATGCGCCGTGCGGGCGGCGCGGGGCGGGCGGGGGTGGCGGTCAAGGCCGCAGGCGCAGGCGCACGCGGCTCCGCGCCTCAGTCCGTTCCGCGACCCGGCAGCGATCGGCTGTGTCTCCTGCTCCGTAGTGTCAGTGTGTGTGGTACAGTTACTGCGAGTCGACAGGTCGACGACCGCGCGAGCATGAGCGTGCGCTCGCCTCTTCTCCCCGCGCACCAATCCCGTCTCTAACCGGCCTCAGACAAGTGAAAAGGTGAGCGCGACCTGCCCCTACCCCCGCCCGGCGGAACCACCCTCGGGGACGTAGCACCCGCAGAGGACCTTTGCTTGATCGATAGCGGAACTGATGAACGCCCATCAAACAGACGGTATCGAACCAACGCGTTTCGATTAGAGCCGCCGACCTCCGTCCGAATGCCGTTCCGATCCTAAAGTTTTATTACTTTTCTCAGCGAAATTTGAATGGCCTGAGTGAATTGAATGAGGTCATCTGGTTCTGGTTTTTTCGCTTCTTGTGGAACAGTTAGAGAGAGATGTTCAGATAAGAGATGCGCCACGGAATGCGGTTGGACTAGGCGTCGGCGCCGGTATAGGCCGCTACGCATTACCCACCAATGTTAAT
The DNA here is from genome assembly GCA_932305915.1 of Agriopis marginaria. NCBI lineage: Eukaryota > Metazoa > Arthropoda > Insecta > Lepidoptera > Geometridae > Agriopis > Agriopis marginaria. Next base: position 2,741,885 of record OW029935.1, read on the forward strand.
CGCCGGATAATGCTTACTTAAAATTCTGCAGATCTAATGTAGATCCTTGATCTCATGGTGAATGTCCATCGTGTAGTGTAAGTAGATGATTTTGGACATTCAGTCTCGATCGCTTGTAAGCCACTGAGAGCCAGTTATGTCTTGTTTTCTTGTTTTAACGCGTGACGCCGTCCTTAGAACGATGAGCTTACGATGTATTGTCACTGGTGGAGTTGTCAGGGTCCTGAACAGGGTGCCGTACCGCGGATACTTAACTTCATTTGAAGACACCTACGACCGTAGACAATCTAAAGACAAACCTTACTCAGCCTTCAATCGACATAATAATATGTATTGATGTTCGTTCAAACGACATCAGAAATATGAACACTGACGACATTAATCTGCTCCATTATCATACGATTAGAAAGTTATTTGATTCGAGTTTTGTTTTGTAACACATTCGACGAAAACCAGAAGATCATAATATTTATATAGACTGTAATAATCGTCGTGCCATTGTTGCTGGTATGTTATTCGCGGTTCGTTATTGGCGACGTCAATTAATTTGGTGCAAAAACAAAAATAAATAACAGACATCCGCTCGATGCAGCCGAGAGCTTTTGAAAAACCAGTTTATTGCGACCGGAAACGAGTCACCGAGCCGCAGGGGTAGCATTACACGCACATGCACCAGCAAAATTACTGAATAATTCATTCAATGCAGTACGTATTGCTCGAGTCCAAATGTAACTTGCGTTTCAAATTGATATGGTTAATTTATTTATCTATACATCTTTACATACAATATTATAAAGAGGAAAGATTTGTATGTAAGTATGTTTGTAACGAATTGACTCAAAAAGAACTGGACCGATTTTAAAAATTCTTTCACCATTTGAATGCTACATTATCACTGAATAATATAGGCTATTTTAATAGGCTTTATAACTATACCCGTGCGGAGCCGGGGCAGAACGCTAGTTTATTTATATATTGGAAAACCAACAGCTTTTTACACTAAAATATGCAATGGAAAAACGATAAGAAGCCATTTACAGGTAGACGACGAGTAGATATAGATTGTATAAAAGAATTTAAACATGTGCAAACACTAAGCAAGGTTTCAGTAACATAAAAAACAAAAATATATAGATAAAAATAACAATAACAAGGTTGGTAGAAGGTTAATAATTGGTCAAATGTAGTAATAAGCTACGTAGGTACCTAATTAAGTTACATTTCATAACGAATCATATCTTTCCAATGTCTGATGATTCAAAAGGCACACAATTGCAATGTATACATTCAGCAAAATATTGTGATTGTTACGTATCGTGTGCCATCGTACCGCTTCTAAGGCGTGTTGTCAAAACTGTGGCTCACGACACGATGGACCATAAAGATAGAGCTATTGCGCTGGCTGATGTTATCTCTCATCTCCCAAGCGATGGTTCGCGGAAGTCTTTTCTGCAGCCAGCACAGAATCATGTCGACGGGTTGCACAACACAACTCTGCCGTGCCATCTGCCGTCGGTGATCCCACCCTTCCTTGTGCGGAAGGCATAAATTGCGTCACTCGGCTCCGTCCATAGTTCACCAGATGCATGCCCATTTCCCATAGATTCAGTATAAGTACCCTCTACGCCATTTCCTGATTATTGGAGACTAGCTGACCTGACAGACGTTGTCCTGTCTTAGAACTGTCAAACACGCAAAGTCAAAATTGTAAATCAAATTTTTTTACACCTTGGGTTACATTATTGGAGTTTTAGTAAGGATCCCAATTTTTTTTGAAAATAGAATATAGCTTATGTTACCCGGGTATAGTGTAGCTTCCCAACAGTGAAAAAATATTTCAAATCGGTTCAGTAGTTTCGGAGCCTATTCAATGCAAACAAACAATCATTCCTCTTTATAATATCAGTATAGATAAACTCCAATTTATAATTGCAGAGCTAGAATCGTTTGGTAGTTGTCTTGGGGTTTTCTCAAGTCTGTTATGTGTAGATAGAAAAATTATCATCCGTAACAAGACCGTGGAATCTTCAAAATACTCTCTATCTATGTTAGTTACATAGGAGTATTTTAGAGATTCCACCTGGGGGGGAACTTTTGCCAGTTATTCAGCCACCAAGCCGTAGTATGCTAGTTGCTGATATGGTCTGAATTGAAAAGTAATGTTTCCAGACAAACAAAGCTCAAAAAAATATAGCTAAGAATATGATTATTTACGGGATATTTACCGTGGTAAGGTTGTGGAATGAGCTCCCGATATTTCAGCGCAGTTACATGCACCATGTTCTTGAGTCTTCCCGTGAACATGGTGCATGTAACTGCGCCGAAATTTTGGGAGTTCATTCCACAACCTTACCACGGTAAATATCCCGTAAATAATCATATAACTTAGTGAACAACCGTGATAGTTTAAAACAGTGTTTTATAGCTAAGAAATGCTAAGACGAGAACTAAATGCAGTCTATGCCAAGCAGACTTTTGAACTGATTTCTTATTTGGGGCAAGCGTAGCGCTTTTAAGTGCCATTTGCTGAGGCATTATGGCTATTCTGGAGTGTAATCCAAACAATAGAGTCTGCAACCTTCGGTAACAGCTTGGAATGCCCTTTGACTGTTTTGTTTGTCTGAATAGTATGTCCTCACGTAACGTCATTATGAGGTCGTCACTTTCCACCGGTGTCAGTTTCTCGTCACTCTCGTCATGCCCCGTGTGAATGGTCATTGAGCTTGGTTCAATAGAGACCCCCCCGCGTGAGGTATGGCGCGACATCTCACCGTGCGACGCACACAGAGTCCGGAAGTTGCGTAATACTACACGCATCTCCAATATCGTTTGAGTGCCACATTCGACTCCGTGCACTGTGACCATCTGTAGCTTTAACAGTAGTACCAATCTTGTTCGGAAAAAATATGTCTTCGTTAGTGAATAGACTACGGAGTAGTAACACTATCCTAAAAACTATAGCAGAGAACCCTTTTTCGCCTATATTTAGGCATTTTATGCGGGATTGTCAACAAAGAGATACAAAGGAGTTTGATGTTGTCTGCACAAAATGTTTCAATAAATAATCATATTGAATTAGTACATTCCTGTAGTGACCATATTCATTTATATGTTTTATGTTTATTACCTCAGAACTCTTTATGAACCGATTTGTAAAAAAAAAAAAATTGAAAGGATAATAAGGTTTTAATCTTTCAGATTGGTCCCATAGAAATTTCATCGAAATCGGTTTCATAGGTTGGTTATTAGGGTTCCGTACCCAAAGGATAAAATCAGGGCCCTATTACTAAGCCTTCGATGTCTGTCTGTCTGTCTGACTGTATCTTTCGAACCGTAAAAGATAGCCAGTTGAAATTTTCATAGAATATGCAATGTTACGGCAGATTAACTAACAAATAATAAAAAGTCAAAAAGTAAAAACGAAAGGGACAAAACAACTAAACTAAAATCCCTATACAACTAACGTATTTTTGTATTAGCTCTAATGTAAAAACGGTAATATGTACAAGCGTAAAACTTGGCACGATTATAGTACACACTCTAAAGTAGAACAAAAAATAATAAATAATGGCCAAGTGCTAGTCCCGGGTATGTCCTAAAACTGCGACTAGAACCACCGGAGGATGGGCAGCAGCGTCCTGTTAGTACACGGTGAACGTACTGCGATCCCCAAGCCGCCTGCCAAGCGTGGGGATTATGGCAACACTCCTCTCTCAGAGGGAGGCCTTGTTCAGCAGTGGACATTTAATAGCTGATGATGTGAAGTGCTAGTCTAGTAGAGTCTGGCTAATGAAAGTTAAGACTGAAAATGCCCGCCAAATTTTAAAATATCAGCATAAAAACCCCAAAAATTATTACAGAAATACAGAAAAAAAAAAAAAAAAAAAAAAAAAAAAATAATGAGAAGAAGAATGTTTATTTTGCGATGATGATGTTTTTTTTTTTTTTTTTAATTATTATGAAACGCCTGAAATCATCTCACTTGATACTTGTAAGTTATTAGTTTTTATTGTAACACAGTCAGAACACAGGAATGTTTGCATTTCATATTAAATTCGGGCTTGCAATGCGGATTTTTTTAAATTTGGCGGGTGTTTTCAGTCTCAATATTCATTAGCCAGACTCTAGTAGGATTCGTGGTCTCAACTTATTTTTTTTAATTTAATGTATACCAGTCAAATATACGTTACCTTACTGTCCAATGATATTATCATTGTTCCTGTCAAATAGTCAGTGTATGGTGAATGGTGATGGATGGTGCCCCGCGGCCTCCTCGTTTCCTGTATTCACGGGCGAATGGCGTGACTCGTTGGTCCCGTCGGCCTTCCTTTGGGCGAAGTACGAATATTCGCTAGGTTTTTTTTGTATAATTCCTTTCCGTGCACGGTTGCCTGGAAGAGATCGCTTTAAGCGATAAGGCCGCCTGTTAAAAGCCTAGATAATATTTTTATTGTAATGTTTATTTTATTCTTGTTTTGTGGTATTTTAATAAAGAGTCATTGTATTGTATTGTATTGTATTGTAAAATACGTATCGAGTTTCATACAAATGAAATTGGTATGGAGTTCAATACGTATTTAACGCAGCGAAAATTCGTACTTCGCACTCTTATCTCATGACCACTCTACTTTTGTCTATATACCTATTTCTCACCGGTCACAACTATTTCTTTTGTATATTTTAAAAGATGTAATATTATGTACTAGCGACCCGCCCGCCCGGCTTCGCACGGGTGTAATTAACGTGCGAAGCCGGGGCGGGTCGCTAGTTATATATAAACCTTCCGTAAAAATTTATCTAACTGATGGTGAAAGCCGCATCAAAATCCGTTGCGTGGTTTAGGTGGAGTTAGCGGCCATACAGACATACAGACAGACAGAGGCGGAAAGCGACTTTAATTTATACTATGTAGAGATTTCTGCATATAAGCTCATACAAGGATATATAGATAGCCCTCAATTGCTCAAAAAAAGAGATTTCTTGTCACTCGTTTTTCCAGCCGACACGAAAATAAAAAAAAATACTTCCCTACGCTCGTACAAATTATGATTTATTCCCCAGAGATACACTTTTCCAGTAGAGACACTTTTAATAAAACTACGCTTTTATGGCCAGCACTCCAGCATCTTTATATCGCTTGTTTGCATACAATAATATTATTTGTAATGAGATTGACATTTTTAACTGCTCTGTCTCTCCTTTTAAGAGATTCTTACTCTCTTCTCAACTCTATTTTAAATTCATTAGTTTATAATACAATAATTTTGTTAAGCATGCTGTGTTTACAACAAGGGCATTCAATTTCAGCCCATTTACTATGTAAATCTTCGTGTGCATGTCCAGATTTGTGAACCAAAGTCAAAGTCATAATCACCATCAGCCACTGCTGGACGTAGACCTCTCCCATCAATACACCCTATTCACTGAGCTTGATTTTGAACTCTCTGCGTTCAATTACCGCCCACCAGTAATCGTCATAAGTAAATCGTCATGACTGTCCACAGCTGTGACCAACCGGTTACTGGTTACTGGAGTAACTAAACTAGTGTAGAGGACGCTCGTTCTACACTATGTTTGAACCAGACGCGATTTCCATTCAGGTCTTCTAACCCAGCGGGTATTGTTTTTTCAAGGAACGCGAGTGTGTAATGTATATTCTTATTCATGAATTATTTCAATACTTCACATCACATCATCAGCCATTAAATGTCCACTGCTGAACAAGGCCTCCCTCTTAGAGAGGAGTGTTGCCATAATCCCCACGCTTGGCTGGCGGCTTGGAGATCGCAGTACGTTCACCGTGTACTAACAGGACGCTGCTGCCCATCCTCCGGTGGTTCTGGTCGCAGTTTTAGGACAACCCGGGTTCTAACCCAGCGGGTATTGTTTTTTCAAGGAACGCGAGTGTGTAATGTATATTCTTATTCATGAATTATTTTCAATACTTACAATTTTGTATTTACGTCAGCGGTTGTTTATCTGAATCAGCTCCTACGTGAAGCACATTAGCTCGTAAACCACGACAATACGAGCGAGTGTAATGGAGTTCTCGTTTATCATCAGAACTAATGAATTTGCACCGTTGTGTTATTACGATTAGGAGCTGTAATTACGTGACATAAATAGTTTTTGCTCTGTAATGATCCAGCGAAGCCGGCACGGCGTGTGTTCGATGCGCACCGGCAGGAACAGGTCGCACGGTGAAACGCGCTTTCCTCCGCAGTCCCCGGAGAAATGTAGCCATCACAACAGTCGACTTCACGCCTTAACTTCTCATCAATAAAGTTAAAATTCCCACGTGCACGACGGTCTTTCTAAACAGAAAAGTCATGTAGATCATTCCATGAGTTTTTGCGGCCGCTGTCCCTTCCGCATGAGCTCGGGCGATCTGCGCCCGCGCCTCTACGCGTGCACTTGGTAATGCTTTTTCCTGGCTCAAATTAGTGCGGTCTGCTTCCTACTTTCCTATTTACATTGCGTATACATAAACTCAGTTAATCATATACCTTGTGAATGACTTGTATAATGTTTAATGAACTCATTTCATTGAACCAATTTTGTGGCGTTTGCATTGCATTGTGAAAGTTTCTCAGAAGACATCGCTTGTCCATTGATCGCAATCAACGCCACAATTGAGATTGTTCTGTTAGTTGACGTGTTTTGTTCGGATAGTAAGATAAGATAGCTCTATATTATTTACGCTGTTGGCAGTAGAGTCTTACAAGCTATAACTGTACGCCCCCTCCCCCCATACGTCTAGCGATTACACTCGTGCAGTATTAGCCTATACTACGCCTGCTCTACAGTACTCTGGGTACCACATCACAGATGGTAGCCCCAATCAGCACCCGCGGCCTCACCGCGCCATAGCCTCAGTTCCCCGCGGCTATTATGCCCTAGTTAGCCATCTGTAGATGCCAATTACCATTACAATGTCAAGGTACCGATGGACTCGTCTTCTACTCCAGCCAGTTTGTTAGTCTAGATCTTTTGCGTAGTATTTTATTTGCCCTCCACGTGTTAGTTTAAGTGATTCAATTGGGTCAAACTGCTCCGTCTAGTTTCATTTGCTTGCAGTGCTCCAATACCTGCATTCTATGCGACCTTCACTAGTCAATTGCCCCTGCATTTTCTGTGATCACGTACTAAGCCGATTGTACCTTAATTCGAACCGCTGTGACGCGAGAAGAAGACCAAATGGTATAATTTTGTCGTCTTCTTGTGGTGCTGGTGCTATGACGTAACTTGGGGTCGCTCCCACACACCACGCCACGTCGCACAATGGCTGGGAACTAGCCACTATCTGCACATAATCGATTAAATAACACGTGTGCTGTGTACCCACTGCTACACAGAGTGAGCCCTCGAGCTCTGAGGTCATGCTCTAATCTCGACTCTAAAAACTCATTTGAATTCCCACCCAAGCAACACACTAGCTAAATTATTAAACAATTGAAATACTCGTTTTATAATTTCAATGGTTAATCGAAATCCATACATGTTCGTCCGTTTAAATCACACAGAATTAAATGAAAACGTTTGCGTCCAAGTGTTTGTTTGTCCGCAATCAATTCTGTAATAAAATTTGCTGTAGTTGATACCCTGGATATCGTCCTGGATTAACTAACATAATATAGAAGTTATTATTCCGGAAAGATATACGGTTGCTGTGGGATAGCGGGTGAAACTGCGGGACCCTATAATTAGCTACCAATAATAATTCTATACTCTAATAGAAAGTGGTCTGGGTCATGGAACGAACGAAGAAATTAATATTGTCGACGTTAACGGCAAATAGAGTAGTATGATTTCTACAAAGCATGCTAAAGAGCCTTGAGTAATAAATGCTATTCTAGTATAGCATAGCTAGCCAGTTCCGTATGGGCTTCATCGCATCGTGATGCAACCGAAGATTTATCGCTGTTGCTGATAATTCTTCATAGTCTAGAGACAGTGGTGCACTGGTGTTTAGAACCCGCCCACTGCATCACTGCGCCTGCGTTCACCTTTCTCAGCGGAAGTCCTTCGCGGGCTGCGCTCGCGCCGCTTACACAGCCGAAACGAGCGAGGTATCGGGGTCACACTCGGCATGTTGTTAGACACGACCCGCGCGACAGACACTCGAGGCCAGCTCTGGACATTCTCGCTGAATCATTCAGATTACGTTAGCACATTAATCTGCTAGCTTTTTTTTCTTTTGAATCCGTAGCAACAACCTTATTATCGCTATTATGGTATAAACTATTGGTCTCAACATTGCATAACGCGACTTCCTCAAAAACGACCCACTATTATGCTTCCTATTCTATGTACAACTCGTTCTACATAGTTCGTTAAACCAAAATATATTTCTCATACATAGTAATTAATCTGTCCATTATTAAGAGCAAAACACGTCAATAAAAATTGAACTTTTAGGTCTCGCCTTTCCTAAAGTATGAAATTGGCAAACAATTTTTTGTGTCGCTAATTTAATCTTGTGACATAACAAAAACGTGCTTGTAATTGTTTTATGAGAAAAGAGGTTTGCTTACATTTTTCCACTAAAAAGAGGCGAATATGCAGAGAGATTATTATTAGAATTTATAGATTGAAATAAATGATATATGCAGATCGCTATGGGTAGTTTTCTGAGCCTGCGTCATAGTCTGTAAAAACCATGCGGCCAAATTTGTTAATTACTCCAAAATATTTATGAATTATTCCGCGAATATCCACGTGATATTTGAGAAATGTTAGATATTAGTAAGTTCATATTTATTTCGTGGCTGGCCGATTGACATAGATAGTAGGCGCTCGAACTTTTGTAGACGGCGTTGCTGCCATTTGCAGCTGACAAGAATATGGGTCACCGCTTGCACCGCAGACCGGTTCGCGGCCGTACGCGGCGCGCAGCGGCGCCGGAACCAATCGAGCTCTTTCAGCAAATATCGCCGTGAAGACACACTAGACGGGTTTTCTAAAGATTTTTCTATAACACACAAAACAATCATTTGTTCGAAGGCAAAAACGTTGCGACGCGTGCGTTACCATTGCGATTCGCTGCGGTGTTCACTTCACACGTACAAAGATTTTTCACAACAGGCCTTGCAGTTGTTATCAGAATAGAGAGTGTTTTAAATTTAAATTCACTTTCAGTTTCGCAATAATCACTAAAACCTTTTAATATATTATAAATAGTTTTAATAGGTTTAATGCTTTAATATTTAAAAAAAATGCACAACTTATAAAACAGAAAATAACGAAAACTTAAAATATTAACAAAAAGAAGCGGAAAGAAGGAAAAGGTGTCCAGAATGCTGGCGGCATCGATACGTTGAATGGAAATGCTTAATTTTTGTGCGAAATAAAAGCCAGCTTAGTTAATTCGTTACTTAGTTTCCATTTTGTATGACTATTCATTGTAATTCACATTCATCTCTTCAGTCATTTTGACAAAATTTTATTTTAAATACCTAAGTTTTGTTTGTTTTGATTACATTATTGGTTTTGATATATTTTTTGTTTCGTTAGTTTCCTTTAGTATTAATAAAATTAATGACGTTGATTGTGCTTGGAGGTTGGCAAACGTAATAAGTTAATTATTCCACTTTCCAGTAGAACTGTGTACTTTTGACTTTCATAAGTGTTCAACGTCAACAGCGGCAGCGACAGCCTTGCTGAAGGCAAAGCCAGCGGCCGCGGCCGGGGGATTGTGCAAATTAAATTAACACACTCTGTAGTTTGTGTTTATCTATCAGAACTGTTTAGATTCAAAACGATTATGATGATAGGATCTTAATTATCGTAGCGCTTACTTATCCATGGCATTCGATTTTTTGACGTAGGCGTATATACGTGCTGTGATTGGTCGGATTGAGTTTAATTTTAAAGTACATTAAAATACTGATTATAATCGCAATGCTGGAATTTACAAGCACCCATTTACTATAGATAGCCCGTTGGTCGAGTTGGTAGTGAACCTGCCTTCTGAGCTTGGCGGCGTGGGTTCGATTCCCACCTAGGACAAACATTTGTGTGATGAACATTTGTGTTTGTTCTATATCTGGGTGTTAATATCTATTTAAGTATGTATTTAAACCTATATATGTATATATATCAGTCTCTGGCAGCCATATCACAAGCTTTGCTTAGTTTGGGGTCAGATGACCGTGTGTGCAAAAATGTCCCGAATGTCCCGAATAATTTACTCGCATAACAAATATGTTTTGAATTGTGATCTGTTCGTATATTGGCTTTAACAAGGCTTCTACAAACGCGATAACTATGAATCTGATCTGAAATGGATACCATCATTTAATAGAAGTACCTACTTATCTATACTAATATTATAAAGAGGAAAGATTTGATTGTTTGTTTGGTTGCATTGAATAGGCTCCGAAACTACTGAACCGATTTGAAAAATTCTTTCACTGACGGGAAGCTACACTATCCCCGGATGACATAGGCTATAATCTATACCCGTGCGAAGCAGGGGCGGACCGCTAGTCCTAGATATTTGCAGTTCAATGGTAACTGTAGAAGTTATGGATTATTATTATGAAAACTGAGACTGAGTCTCGTATTGTCTTACTGCATACACTGTACATACTACCTTAGTAACTGCTTACATCTTTGTAATTCTAAGTGCACCGCGGGTGTCTGATGAACAATCTGATACATTCTCTTGAAGTCTTTCGTTATAATTATTGTGATAGGTATTGTTTTCGAAAAGACTTAGACATATCGTGTGTCGGTGCGCCAGCGCAGTGCCGACCGTTGCATCACGCTATACAGCTGCGAGCTAATCTATTCGCCGCTAGTTTATGCCGTTGTTTTATCACCCACTTATGTAGGTTTATATTTGCTGGACTGTTTACACATTAATACGCTGCTATTTTTATAGTTTTTTAAGCAGCGTTCGATTTGCCGTGCGATTGTCTCTCGTTTTTGCACGTGTCGTCTTGTGTTCCGAATTCGTTTTTAACACAATTTTAATAGTTACACTTGTAATTAACAATGTAAATAATTTTGAAATTTGAATTTAACCCACTAATGGTCTGATACTTATTACTAAAATTATAGGATTACTAGCGAGATATTTACAGTGATAAAGTTTTTTAATAATAATATGTTTGCGTTTGACCGCCAACTCGCTGATTTTATTTTATAAGAAAACATACAGCTGCTAATTAATACAGTAGATATGAGATAAACAGTTACACAAAAGCCAAAAACATGTTTTCACTAATAAAAACTAGAAATAGTGTAAATGCCCAGTTGCAACACCAACTAGGGCCTGGATAGATAAATAGTAATAGGAAAACAAATATTCGAAGTCTTTACATAAGAGATAATAAATTAGTTACCAGAAAGAAAAAATAAATAAATAACATATAAATATTCAAATATATAAAACACAATACAAATTAAATTTTCAACTTTGATTTAATTTTACGTTTCTTTGCTATTTTATTTTTAGTGTTATCATATTTCACTTTTAATGTGTCAAAGAAGTTTTTAGAAATTGTATTTTTAAAAGTATTATGCCTCATCATAAATAAGTCAACGTTGGTTAAATAGTTGCTATTGAAATTGATTAATGTGCGAATAAAGAATGAATTTTTACGATAGTTAGTTTCGTATCGTGGAGTATACAGCCGAAGATTATGTCTACGAGGAGCTGAACGTAGAGGAGTCACGAGACCTATCCGAGACAATAGTGAAGGGCAATCGATCCCTCGATTTTATAATATATGCTTGAATAAGATGATATGGAGGACAAACTTGTAAACTAGTCTACGAAGGAGTACGCTTGCCTTGTCTAGAAGTAACTGGTTTATTCGTGATATAAAGACACCCAGATTGTAACTATCGGGGATACCACTACTTATTTGTGGATGGTTGTGGATGGTGGGAGCTCCATCCACAACTTTACTAAGTTAAATATGCAGTTAATAATCATATAACTGTAGTGAACAAAAGTGAGTTTCATATTTTTTTACTAATAATTACTATACTTGTCATATCGATTTGAAACTTTGCAAGTTTATGTAATTCGGATGATAATAAAATAATTTGGTACCATCGAACCAAACTGAAGATGGAGCCAGGAAGTAGAAGATAGAACATAGACGTAGAACGTAGATATATTGGTATTAAAAAACTTAAATATATTGTTCCGGAAATGGTACAGATTGTTTCAAAGTTGATTATGAATCAGAAGCCTAAGAGAGTTTTAAAACAATGGCACATTATTACAACATAGTATGAGATGTAACGGCGTGTCCGGTGGTGATGATGTGTGGACGATGACCACTAATGTAGGGGCTGGGTGAATTCGAGATGCAATAGAACATTATAAGAGCGCATATCTCTTGTAATGGCTGGAATATTCATCAGGTAGTGTTGCGTCGGACGCGCAGCGCTTTCTCCACAAGCGCGCTCTCTGACATTACGCCCTCTGCAACGACGACATAATTACATCATCAAAATACAAGAACATAAGTACTAAGCCTAATTATAAAAAACAGTTGGATTGCCCATTGACCGTTGAAGGTATAGAGACAATCAATGCTCAACATAATAAGCAGCGTACTGAGTATACTAGTGGCAGTACCACGCTAAAAGGCAATGCCAATACAGCTTAAATAATTATAATGATAATAATTACATAAATAGGTGCACTTGGTGACCATCCTGGTGAGCTTACCATCGTGTATCGTACCAAATTTGAACCATCATGGATATAGTGATGACTTCATAAGACATTGTCGACTCCCTCTGAGATATTTGGACTTAATTTGGTAAATGTACTCGGGCTAGGTATACATAGGTAGCTTAAGTTCGTTGTTAGATTAGATTGAATAATCTAGCGTGTTTTCTAATCCAGTGATCTCCTAATGTTTCAGCCGCAAGATACGGTATTTATAATTAATTTGATACAAACGATAAAAATAAAAATACTGCAGATAAGAGCGAGATAAAAATTTCCGTTGAATGCGATAGTGCGCAGGACTTGCTCATTCGAGCAGGTGTCCGCGAGCCGCTCGGGCATGAGACAAGCTCCCGTGACGCGCGTGTTGTGCTGTGTGTGTGTAGTGATCAGTGAATCATCCATGTACACAAACATAGAAAAGATTACGGATTCAACATGATCGACGCCAAAGTAAGTGGCTGCCGCATTGTTGCCTAGAAGCTTGCGTGTTTACTTTGGTTTCGCTGATATTGTTTCGGTTTCTTTTATCCGGTTTTCTACAGCCGTATGAACATTCCTCTTATTTATGAGAATTGGATAGTATTCCTACGACGCATCATCGTGGGCAGATGACGTTGCGCTCTAGATAACTGTTTCCGAATCACGCCTACTTCCACGTCTTCGATTGTCACACCCAGTTCCGCATCGATAAGCATTGATGCCCCTCAAATTCTTTTTTTACAAAGAGCATAAATAATATTCAAGACATGAATAATTGTAATCATAACGTGGATAATGTGTGTGGCTTTCCAAAATGACGCCTTTTAATGTATTCCAGTTTCGCTGATGGTCATTATTCGTGCCATTGTTCAAGTAATGATGCAATTGTTATCTCCAGAATAGTTATTTTGATGTGGCTAATGAATCTTTGTAATGTTTTTTTTTTTAATGTTGTTGGTGAATGTATTATAGTTCTTGAGAATTCGGTTATGATAATAACAAAATAGAACTACATCAGTGACTAAGTTATGTCCAAACAGGAAATAAATATTCAGAATTACAAGTAGAACCGGAATCTGATAGGCTACAGTCGTACTAGTAGTTCACAGAATTCAAAACCACACCATATAAAATGTATTTTGTGACCGCTTCTGGATTCTTCTGGAAATTTATGACAACATACATATTAGGTACCTACTCAAATCGTGACAGCGTCGTGGGCGTGAAAGGATAGCATTCATAACGTAGACATTCGTTGTGATAAAACCGGCTGCGGTAAACCGTTTTCAGGTGTAACTGTAAACGTCGCAGCGGAATCTATGAGTAATAATCAACTAAGACCTGGCGCAATCATATTATAGTGGTTATTTAAAAATATTAAATAAACCCCGTCGATGGCCACGACCCATTTTACTAGAGTAGATAGTAGTCGTGTCGCTTGTCAGTTGGTTAAGGCTAGTGTCTAGGCCTCGAAGCGAGCGCAGCGGCCGCAGTACCGCTATAGCCAGCGGCGCGCGGTCATCGAATCTATGCTCAAACAATTAGCGTTAATGTGGAGATATTGTGGTAAGTGTGCCACGCTCGATGCCACCGGTTTCGCGTTCTCACTCCGTCGTCATCGCCGCTGCTGCTAACAAGAGTCTAAGTCATGCTGGTTGGTGACGCGGTTGCTCTAATGACAGCTTTTGCTCCATACTTCAGTAGGAACTCTTACCAATATTGTTGTGGGGGCTGCCACAATTTTTGTCACGCTCTGTCTACTGTAGAAAGAGCGGCAATAATGCTATCAGAAGTAGTAGAGTGGTATGCTTCCAGTGGACAGTTTGGCGGCCAGCGCTGGCGCAGGCGTCCGACACCGCATTCTGATCTACTTCACGTACATGCCGCTACATAATATATTACCCGCTAACTAAACTGTTGTACTGATTACCCATCCAGCCAAATAATTATCAATGTTTCTTAATCTTATGCAATTGTAGGAATTGAAGGTAATCGACAATGGGCTTATCAATAAAAACAAGACTAATATACTCGTAGATATTACGATTGCCAGTATACTCAATTATTCCAAAAGAATCTAGATATTTAAATAAAAATTGTACCTATGGATACGGAACGATTCATACATCATATTTTTCAATGTCGAAAAAGAAATGTATATTTTTATGGATAGGTGTAATAATAACGCCGTTTGTTTGTCCGGGAGGTGCGAAACAGACCGTTCAGTTTTATGAGGCTCGAGTGTTCCGATGGTTTCTTTTAATTTATGAAAACCGGCGTACACCAGTTAATTATGATTATTATACACATTTTATTACTAATACAAGAAGGTAAAAACAATCGCTACATTACACCCGGGTACCCAAGATACAGGCTTTGCCTAGTTTGGGGCCCACTGCAGACTTCTTTTTTGTGTTTTTTCTATATTGTATGTCTATTAGGAATTTTATGTGATGTTCTTTCGGAAATATATGATTTATGATTCATTATGCATAACATTCAAACGGATTTCTAACAATGTATTAGATTATAGGTTTCTTCTTATATTTTGAAAAGTAATGGCGGACGAAACGTAATTCCTTACCTAATGTGTGCCTAATGTTAGAAATGTTATCTTTATACCTAGTTGTAATAAAATACTACTTTTATGTCAAGACTCGTTATATTCCGGCTTAGTATCCTATACTGCAGAATGTAAAATTAATGCGCTTACCTTCTTCGGGTTTCCCCCTTGAAGTACAATCTGGGGTCTTTCAAACAGAGGGTGAACGAAATTCTTAAAGATAATGCAGCGCACTGGCAATGCCTCAAGTACTACAGGTATCTAGAGGCGGAGCGATGACCACTTGCCATCAAGTGGTCCGTCACTTCACTTGCCACTTATTTTGTAAAAACAACCTCTGGGAATCCATGCTGTACAAATGTAATAAATGCCAATTGCCATGATAATAATATGCTGGTGTTGCTAAGGCTTTGTGTTGTTGTCATTATCTTCGTCCAGTCCTCAATCCGCACCGCATGCGATCCGGAACTAATCTGTAATGAATGAAATAACGAGCACCGAATCCCGCCCATTATATTGCAATCTGCGATGGGAGATCATCTATCTAGTCACTAATGTCAGAATGTCGGACACTTAAAACTGCTGATGCTGTTTCATAACCATTCGCCGCTTAGCTTTCAGTGAATTATTCTTTTAATGAAAATAGGAATATGGTTGATTTGAGCGATCGTCGATGGCTGCTCGTCCGATAAATAGGCAATTAACGCCGGTGTACTACAAGGGTCTGTATTTTCGGTAACTGTATTCTTGTCTTGCTGCATATTAATGACCAGCTTAAACACCATCGTTGAGCATAAAGAAAAGATTAAAGAAGTAAGAGGTGCAAATTACTAAATCACGGGCAATACCTAGTTTTGTCATAAAGTGATTATTAAACATAATTAAGTTGCCTTTTAACGTAAAATACAAACAACTTCTCGGTGCCTAACGTTGTTTAAATTGTATGGTCTCTATAAATAAATGTGCGGCTCAGCGAAGCATAACAAATAATTAAACTTCGCTCCGAGTCGGACGACTAGTCGATGGAGATGTTAGTGACGACTAATGAGTTCGGTAGCAAGTCTCTTGAATCTAGGGTTGCCAGTTATGAAAACTACTCAAAAACTTGATGTCGTTTAAAAAGGCCTGACTTGTGCTAGTTCTTTACCCATATTTTCACGTTACTTCAGTTTTACATTGAAAATCCTGGCATGTCGATTCAAATCCTGGACTGATATCTGGTAGCCCTACTCGCGCCACGCGACACTCGTCTTGTAACTCCAGGGACGCGGCTGACGCGCGAGTACCACATCTATCACCCCTGACGTGAGATCAAAGCGTCTCGTCACGATTGTTGCTTTGCTACTTGTCACTTACTTGTTTGTTTTCTTTGTTGCAGGTAAGTTTGAAGCGAATGAGCGCCTGGTGCTTCCTCGTTCCTTGCCGACTCTGCTGTATTTGTTTCAAATAAGTATCGTGTGTTCCCACTCGAGTGTCTATATTTAAAGTTTTACGATAGCGTTCTAAAGTCTTTAGTGATTAGTTCATAATAACAAGTCAGTCAACGAACTCGTTAATTTTTTACGTTTCCTTTAGAATCTTAATCTAATTTTAAACTGTATCAAATCTGCAGCATGTGTTGATTATTCTGGTTTGCAGAGCTTAGCCTAGCAAGAATTGCCCGTAATTTTCCAAAATTTCCAGATGTCGAAGCTACCGTTTTAAAAATTTGCTTGCAGTTGTGAACTGCAAGTTTTGATTCAAAATTAATATTCTCCTCCATCAGTAGTTATACTATAATAGGTGCACAAATCTTTACGTCCACGTGTAATTAATTATATTCCTTCAGTTTCCTGTTCTCCAGTATTTGAAGTGATATGTACCTAATGCAGACTTGTTTGTACGTAGTAAATAAAGTTTCTTCCTCGTATGAATTATTCCATTTATTTTTTAACTTCATTGATCAAACCGGCACAGTTTGCTGAATCGTACCAGGATGAATCATCTCGCGCCTTTTCTGATGCTTTTTCACTCGAATCGTGTCGTGATTCATCGATGCTAGCTGTCTCAGAGTCCAGTATCGAACTGCTTTGTGAGATAGAATCTGTTTGAAACTTATTTAGTTTTTTTTAATGTTCTAGGTGGCAAACCACCTTTAACAACATTAACATTACTATTAACCCAAAAAGGGAAGGGGCCAAGTTCTTTGGATGCGGAGTTCGATGCGTTAATCTAAATAAGAATGGTCAATCAAGGTTCACTTATAATGCCTGGTAACAGATTTTCCTTCTCATTTTCGTTCTATTTACTGTGTTGGAGACAGTATAATTTGAACATAAATAATACGAGATAAAAAAAATTGGCTCCATGTGTTTTTGCTAAGTGGTAGGATGGTAGGTCTGCGTGTGCGGACGGATGCAGCGCATTGCACGTCTATTTCTGTCCTCCCATTACCTCCCCCTGCCCCGCCCCGCCTCTACCCCGCGGTGCTCTGCCACGGTCACGATCTGCAATTCCACGTCTCGCCAAAGGGCTATTTCAGCGCTGGACTTGCGATTTAAGATCACTATCCTTTGACAGCTTCTAGTTTGTTTCTTTGTAATGTTGTTATGCATTTGTACTCAGATGTGTTAGTACGCCTTCTTATCTCGCAGTCGCAACAACGGTCGCAAATTTTTTCTCGTACGTATCCTTATACAGAACATAAGCTTCTATCTTACGTCAATCTTCCCTGTTCTGCTGCACGTAAAACGCGGTCACGGTAGAACGCGTAAACTTGTAGCAAAAACTCACACTAGGCCTACTGGGCAAATCATGGTCAGATCTTGCGTAAGAGTTTCCATTTGTATGACATCTATAATACTATACAATATTTTATTAATAACTCCATAGTTACAAGTCAAACATATTAATCTAGTAGTTTATATAACAATGTACAGGTATATAATTAATCTATACTAATATTATAAAGAGGAAAGATTTGATTGTTTGTTTGTTTGCATTGATTAGGCTCCGAAACTACTGAACCGATTTGGAAAATTCTTTCACTGTTGGGATGCTGCACTATCCCCGGTTGACATAAGCTATATATCCCGGCTTCGCCCGTGCGAAGCAGGGGCGGCCTACTAGTATTATATAAAAATAATTAGGATCTAATGACCTGGTTAGTTCACAGAAATGAGACTAGATAATTTGTACATCTTTGTTATCTATAAAAACTTGGTCAAAATAGATATTGTATATGTATACGTGTTTTATATGTATTTATAAAGTGATTTTTGTAAAACTTGGTTAATTCCTTTAAATGAAACTACATATTTTACTTCTATACGCTTTATATACATATAAAGTAATAAATAAAAATTTGGTTAGATAGATATACTTCAATGATATATTTGTTTCGAGTACTAAAAACAGTTTTCTAAGGAAAAGCTTATTTTTTTTGCCATTTTAGGGTTGGTTCCATTCTAAAATTTGTTCATAATGATGTGTATTATTCCACTCGGCTTATTATACCCTTTCCGCGTAACGTGACCCTGTATATACAGATTGTGTGTATGCCTCGAGCATTCATGCTTACCATCGAAGGCACCTTCTTGCGGCGGCGTCGTGTGTCGGGTCTCTTCCCTCAGATAAGGTTGAGGAGGGTGATGGCTGGCACATGTGTCATACTCGTGATCGGATACTGTTTGCGGGTCGCTGGTCTGCTCGCGGTATACACACAACACTAGTAGTAACATGACTAAATTGTTTTAACCTTATATTAAGATCTAACTTTCCTCTCTCAGCATTGTGTATTAGCTATTAAATTCATTAAAAGTTAACAATATTGTACTTAAATATAACAGAAGTCACGGACCCTGGTGTCCGTGCAGTAGCATTTTAAATGAAATAAAATAAACAGTTTTTTTTTTTTTTTAATAGTTAATAGCCTTGCCTTTGATCACCATCACGCCTGATGTTACAGAAAATACAGAAAAGTTTATTTTGCGATAATGTAATTTAAAGCAATTTTTTTTTTTATATACATACATATAATATTTATTTTTTGTTAAGCGATGATGCGGTCTACGTTGGAGCACGCCTGCCCAGAAGAAACCGATTCACTCGTGATTTGAAGACACCCAGTTAATCAAGTTTTTATATAGCGATATATAAAAACTAGATTGATTCCAAAAAAACATATTAGATACGTTGTACATAGGCTTTATGCATCGTAATAAGTGTCGTGCTGATATTACTACGCTCCTTTGTGACATTCTATTCTGGCGCATTGCCTCATTGAAATGTCACGATCACGTATTAAACATCAGCTATGCGGTTATGCGTCTTGTTTTTTATTGAGGTAGTATCTATACTATATTATAATCACTATCACTATCACTACATAGTATAAAACAAAGTCGCTGTCGCTGTCTGTCCGTCCCTATGTATGCTTAAATCTTTAAAACTATGCAACGGATTTTGATGCGGTTTTTTAAAATAGATAGAGGAAGGTATATATGTATAACTAACGACCCGTCCCGCCTTCGCACTTAAATTACACCCGTGCGAATCCGGGCGGGCGGATCGCTAGTCTATAGTAATATTATAAAGAGGAAAGATTTGATTGTTTGTTTGTTTGCATTGAATAGGCTCCGAAACTACTTACCGATTTGAAAAATTATTTCACTGACGGGAAGCTACACTATCCCCGGGTGACATAGGCTATAATATATACCCGTGCGAAGCTGGGGCGGACCGCTAGTAATATTATAAAGAGGAAATATTTGATTGTTTGTTAGCATTGAATAGGCTCCGAAACTACTGAACCGATTGAAAAATCCTTTCACTGTTGGGAAGCTACACTATCCCCGGGTGACATAGGCTATAATCTTTACCCGTGCGAAGCTGGAGCGGCTAGTATTTGAACACTCCACAGAAAAGAAAAAAAATTTTTTTTTTGTTTAAATTAGAACGGCTGTCAAGGCATTTTTGTAAGAAATTTGTTGTAGCCAGTTGCACCCATATAAACGTAACGTCAGTCATTCGAAATCAGTTACCAACTGCGATGCAGACAAAGAACTTTGAGACCTAACCCAAAAAGGTAAGATCCAAGTTCTTTGGATGCGGAGCTCGACGCGTTGACATGAATAAGAATGTTCAATCAAGGTTCTGTCATAATGCCTGGCGACAGATTTTCTTTCTCATTTCAGTTCTATTTACTTCTCTTTTCTGTGGATAACTCCAATGCACACTGTTGTCGTGAGCTGCAGTTTCATTTATTTTGTTTGGTACAAGGCCTTGGACTTACCTATTTGTAACGTTCACACTTTCAGTGACCATCTAGTCTAAATCTAATGCACCCACTCCATCTAATTAGAATCCGTTAGCTCGAATTTGGTCTCTATTCAATAAGCGATAAGTTTGAGAATGATCTAGAGTCTAGACGTTTGATTTTGTCTGTTAAATGTACTTTTAATGATGTATGAGTAACCACGGTCATTGTTAATCTGAGGCGGAGGAAAGTTCTCGATGAAAGAAGCTCGATGTGGAACTTTGAAAGCTATAACCCGTTTTTTACACGCTTTATATTAGTTTTACTTGTAACTAACTAGCCAATTAACAATGTAAACAATTCTTGAAAGTTAAACCTCTTTTGAACGTTAAAAATACTGTATACTATACCCAAAGATTTTTTATCGAATAATGAAGGAGACTTAAATTTGAGACCTTAAAGTCCAATTCCCATTGAATTGTGTTCTTCATAATAATACATACATACATTTATAGTACCACCTCTTTCTCATTGGGTTAGACAGAGACAACATGTCATCTCTCTACTTGCTACGATCCTGACACTCATCTTTCGGTTCTTCTACTTGTCGGTTACGGATACTTTCGAAGATGCCTTTTGTCAACAGGTCTTCAATTTGCTCGTAATATGTTCGCCTACGTCGACTCGTACCAGCTCTACTAGTTGAGCCTCGCAGTAGAGCCTAGGGTCCGAAACGGCTTGTTCATTCACGATTGCCACAAATTTCTATCGTTAATCTTCTTTCATCCACCCTCTCTATTATGTCCGAACCTTCTAAGCATGGATTTCTCTATCTTTGTCAAAATATATTCTACCACACCGCAACGTTCTCTTATTACGCTGTTTCTTATTTTGTCCATGAAACTCACTCCAGCTATACAGGGTGTAAGGGGAACACTCTCGAAGCCAAAAGAAGGTAATTGTATTCATCATTATGAACCAGTTATAGTATGGGACCAGCCTTGAAATCCCGAAAAAAAATCAGCTGTTCAACACTCTCAATTTTACAAATCTTACTTTCATGCTTCAAATAATTGTTACACTAAATACCAGCTATGTTATTATTAGATAACAGGATATAATATCGTGGTGAAATTGTGGAAACCCAGTAGCTAAAGATTCTGCCTGAATGGGGTTTCCCCGTTAGTTACAATCTGGGTGTCTTCAAGTCGAGAGTGAATCGGTTTCTTCTAGGCAAGCGTGCTCCATCGTAGACCGCATCGTCGCTTAACATCAGGCGAGATGGCGGCCAAGCGCAAGCCTATCTACTATATATATATATATATAAAAAAATAAAAAACTAACCGTTAAATGTAGTGAACAACCATGATAATTTAAAATTGGGTTTAACGTGGGTTTTACATTAAATTTAATTTTTGAGGACAAACTTTTATTAATTTTGTGTTGTCTGTAACACCTACAGTACAATTCAGTTATACCTTTTTGTTGAGTTATTTGATACCTAGTACCTACCACGAATTTAACTGTTAACGAAGCGTTTAATTTAAAGCAAGTAGGCTGGATATATTCATTACGATTAGGTAGAAAACTGAAGAAAGTGGGCTCTATTTACATTAATTAACTATTTAGAGTTCGCACTAATTCAGTTGGTGCTTTCTTTTGGAATAATTTTAGATAAGAATTACTAAAGAATACATAAAATAGAGATAATTGTGTTGTTTAGGGCTTACAATAGATAATAAAATAACGTGCAGTTCAACGACTTTTACATTGCTGATCGTCGATTTGCTTCATTCAATAATACAACTTCGCCTGGAGAAACTCTCTAATAAATAAAATAATTATGTACCTATCTTATAATAATCTAATGTAACCTATAAAAAATAAAATCACGTCACACTATATTCAATATGGCTGAAGCAGTGAAGCTTGTTTACATTTATTTTTTAAATTAATTACTAGATTTGTCTCCTTAATCTAGGGCTAATAGGTACTATTCAGTTCAACCCTTTTTTTTTTTAAATCTTTATTTTAGAAATTTGTCGTTGCCGACAAATGACATTCTAATAACTAGCAAACTATACAATATGTAACTAAATTTAAATAAGAAATTAAACTAATATTAAAAGAGAACATACCTTAAAGTCTACTTAGCTTATACAGTAACCTGGCTCTATCCGATAATGGATTAGCCAGGATACTGTTACATTCTTCAACCTTCCAAGGATCGATGTGAAGGGTTCCCTTGACAATGCCGCCGCCGCTGTAATTGGAGTTTTGTTGACAAGAAGAGTTCACTGTGGTCGCGTTTACACAACACGGCGGGTTAGTGTGCTCGCTTCCTAGTTCCTATTATGTCTCCTGAAGTTCTGAGGTTATGACTGGCAAATGTCACTTTTTACATTTAACTAGTAGCCTAGTTGGCCGCATGTTGTTTCATAGTTGACGTTTGACTGCAATCTCAAATCAAATCAAATCTCAATCGTTTCGATCGAGTCTACCGTACCCCTTGACAAAATTATTAATATAGATAACTAATTAATAAAAATATTAAATTCATAATTCATTTACTGAGAGACAACGCATACCTACCCTAAACCACTGGGTCTAAAAATATTAAATGTTGTACAAGTGTTCCTAATATAACAAAAAAAATATACCCTAAAGGGGTTCAATTAGGGGTGAAATTTGTAATTTTTGATGTTAGACACGTAGAAGTACGTACTTATACTTCTGTTAACACTTTACAAATAAAAGTCAGCTGTAGGGTTATTGAAAATTCATCCCCTAAAGAAGTTAATTAGGGCTAGGGGATACAAGTTTGTATCATATTCGTTATTACCTTTT
The DNA here is from genome assembly GCA_932305915.1 of Agriopis marginaria. NCBI lineage: Eukaryota > Metazoa > Arthropoda > Insecta > Lepidoptera > Geometridae > Agriopis > Agriopis marginaria. The sequence goes on from OW029935.1 coordinate 2,765,207, forward strand.
TTTTAATAGGGTTTATTGCCTTTCTTAACTAAACAAAATACAAGCTAACACTATAATTATAACACTACAAAAACAGACTAGGAATGAATTGGAACACTTGAACGGGAAATCCCATCGAGCACACGGTTCGTAATAGATCTTCATCATCAGCCAGAAGACGTCCACTGCTGAACATAGGCCTCCCCCTTTAACCTCCACCTGAACGACAGCCTGCCTTTTGCATCCACTGGACGCCAGCGACTCTCACTACGTCGTCGGTCCATCTAGTAGGAGGCCTACATACGCTGCGTCTTCCGGTTCGTGGTCTCCACTCCAGAACCTTTCTTCCCCATCTGTTATCGGTTCTTCGAGCGATGTGGCCTGCCCATTGCCACACGTAATAGATACAGATGATTAATTTTAAACTTTTTGCTGACCATCGCCCGCACAAAATGCCTAGGTACCTAAATAGAGGTAAGGAGTAATGAACTGCTAACCCTTAACTAGAAGTTGTGCTAGAAGAATGAATTGGTTAAATGCTAGAACATTGGATCTGCATGATCTAGTTCTCTCCTGCCCATTTATCTAATGGACAGCCAGGGTGGACATGAAAAAGCCAATATAAACCACGAAACGTTGTCTCATAGTTTATAGACATTCCGAAAACCCGTACGAATTGCTTTGTATCCATTTTTAGTATACGAACTGCTAGACTATGGAATTCACTGCCGGAATACGTGTTCCCCGATAGTTACAATCTTGGTGTCATCTAGTCGCGAGTGAATCGGTATCTTTGGCAAGGGTGCTCCATCGCAGACCGCATCATAGCCTAACAACAGGCGAGGTATCGATCAAACGCAAGCCTTTTTTAAATACTTAAATGAAAAAAATAATAGGACGACATATTTTTTTTATAGAATAACTAGCGGTCCGCCCCAGCTTCGCACGGGTATAGATTATAGCCTATGTCACCCGGGGATAGCGTAGCTTCGCGTCAGTGAAAGAATTTTTCAAATCGGTTCAGTAGTTTCGGAGCCTATTCAATGCAAACAAACAAACAAACAATCAAATCTTTCCTCTTTATAATATTACTAGCGGTCTGCCCCAGCTTCGCACGGGTATAGATTATAGCCTATGTCACCCGGGGATAGTGTAGCTTCGCGTCAGTGAAAGAATTTTTCAAATCGGTTCAGTAGTTTCGGAGCCTATTCAATGCAAACAAACAAACAAACAATCAAATCTTTCCTCTTTATAATATTACTAGCGGTCCGCCCCAGCTTCGCACGGGTATAGATTATAGCCTATGTCACCCGGGGATAGTGTAGCTTCCCGTCAGTGAAAGAATTTTTCAAATCGGTTTAGTAGTTTCGGAGCCTATTCAATGCAAACAAACAAACAAACAATCAAATCTTTCCTCTTTATAATATTAGTAAGGTATAGATTGGCAATTAAGCGTCTCGCCACCTCATGGTAACTGGTCACCGCTGCCTATGGACACCTACAATACCCGGGGCATTGTCAGTGCGTTGTCTACCTTTGAGGACTCTATTCACCCTTCGTCCCGTTTTCAGACTCTATTCTAATTTTAATTATATGCTTATATCCTTCGAACAAAATAAAATGAATGGACGGGCCCAGAAGAAGCGCATTTTTGAAGAGTACAAAATGAGCACCGACGGTCACTTTGTTTCAGTCGGTCTCTACCCGCAGGAAGTGCGACACGAGTCTATTGTTACATGATAACGAAACATCTGCAAAAATTATGCCTTCGTGTGCTTTCCTGAAGTGTGAATACACAACAAAAAAAAACAATATACTGTACATGGTTATAATTAGGTGTTGAAGTATAATGTCCGACGGTTTTGACTCGTTTTTACTGAGCAAGTTCAATGGTTATGACCCGTCCATTCATTTTATTTTGGTCGAAGCTTATATCACATTGCTGTCTTCGACTCCTCGACCACATAGTCTCGTGGCATATTCTCGAATGTTTATACCGTCGGATGGCGGAAGCGCGTGCCACTCTCTAAAGCACAGTAGCAAGCAACAACATAAATACAAGCACGCGACCACAAACCACTACCAAAACTAGTTCTGTAGAGTTTAAAAATATACTGTAATATATCCGGTTTGAAAACGAACTGCATTTTCTACAGAGCTATCGGCTTGTTTGTAGAGTGGAGCCTCAATTGTATTTCGTGAAAAAAACGTCCCCAGTTTTTAGTTCCATCATTTGGCCAACTGTATTATGTAAGTTGGTCGCTCTGTATGGAAAGCTGCCCTTCAAAGAGACTCGTCGGCGCTGCTTATTGACATTTATGACGTCACGTTCTTTGCAGACATTTAATTTCCTTAAATGTGAGGTGGCTAATAATCTTTAAACGGTTGAACAGGTTTTCTTGAATCATAGGACACTTGATCAAATCACCTTGCAAACAAAAAACAAAATCGAAATCAGTTAAGCCATTTGGGAGCTACGATGCCAGTGATGCCACTTAAGCCGGGAATACACATGCCTGTAAAACGGAACAGTAGCGTGCATGCTAGTTAACGGCATGTGGTAAGTAACTGGTACACTGTGGATACATTTGCAAGTTAAGCTGTCATGTAATTTGCGTCCTTGCATGCCAATCCCCGCTTCCCCGTTCCCGCCCTCATATTGCATACCAGTAAAAGGAACTGAATCAAATGTTGTGCTATCTACTTGCGTGGCAGATACAGGCATGCCAGTTAGCGTATACACATGAAAGTAGGTGGCACGTGCAAGGAGCTTTTATGCAAGTGTGCCAGCTACAGTCATGTGTATTCCCGCCTTTAGACACACATATACATAGGTTATTCCGAAAATTGTTAGCCACAGAAGCAACAATCCATGCACTGGGTGTTTGAAGAAGACGATTTGATACAAAAGTTGTTCGCGGTCGAAACGTTAATAAAAAAAATATAGCGGTTTTTTTTTTGACGCAGTAGAGCAGTACCTAGCAGTTGTTAATTCCGCTAGAATACCGTAGAACAGTTACGAGTGAATGGAATTGCGAAGCTTGTCTGCCTCAAGCTTTCGGGGAGTTGAATAGCGAGCGACCAAGGAGCAGTATCTGTGGCATTCTTTTTCTCTAAGATAACGCGCCCGCTGAAAAACTCAGTATCACTATAATAAGTGTCACACAGCGGGCAATGGAGAGAGCTATGCTCGGAGTTTCTTTGCGCGATAGAATCCGAAACGTGGATATTCGCCAAAGAACCAGAGTCACCGACATAGCTGTTAAAAGTTGCAAGTTTAAATGGCAATGGGCAGGCCACATCGCTCGAAGAACCGATAACCAATGGGAAAGAAAGGTTCTTAAATCATCATCATCATCATCATCATCACCACGAACCAGAAGACGCAGCGTAGGTAGGCCTCCCACTAAATGGACCGACGACATTGTTAAAGTCGCTGGCATCCAGTAGATGCAAAAGGCAGGCTGTCGTTCAGTGTGGAGGTTAAAGGGGGAGGCCTATGATCAGCAGTGGACGTCTTCTGAGTGATGACGAAGAACGCGCCCGCTGACCGCTCACTCAGCTGCTAGAACCATGGACTATTTGAATACTTCAAGGGGTACAAATTTTACCCCATCCTCCATACAGCTCAGATTTAACTCCATGTTTCTTTTTTCAGTCGTAAAAAAATGCTCCAGAGAGCAGGTAAAAGTCAATACTTTTGACATGATCCGATTATTAACCACCTCACCTCATTAGTTTGCGAAACTCCACTGTGTTATAATTATGGAGTCATGAATTAGAGTGGTTAAATTAGCGCTTCACAGTCGAGTTGTCCCGCGCCGGCGCGTGGGAGTCTGTGGCTTCAGATTTCACAACACAATGATGCACGGCGTCGGCTAAATTCATTAATATTTCAATTTTGCGGCACGGGCAGCTCACAAAATACTATTTACTCCTGGCACTTGGTACTGCGACGGCATTGCCAACTGTGTCACCCGGTTTGTCGGTGCGACTGCTATCTAACGCATCGTCAAAAGCTGCGAGATCGCTCGACGCCAAAACACGCGTAGGTTAAACCCGAAAAAACATGGTTCTTCTTTTCCGAATAACACCAAATCTAAATTATCAGCGGTCCTATCCCATTTTATAAGTCAGTTGAACGTAACTGCAAGTTTTAGCACTGCATTATTGAGGCCATGGCTATTGACGTAACTTTTTTTTGTAAGAAAGGCGTAATTTTCCACCATTCCAATTAATTTTTTGTAGGTACTGACAGACAGACATCGTAGGCTTAGTATATATATATATATATATATATTATATCGGCCTCCTTGACGTGTCCGTCAACGGCGAACCTGACTAGCGCCGGTTATGAGCGCGTATATGGCTGGCAAAACCAAACTTAGTTTTAAAGGTCCTGTTGTAAGGCGCACAGTGCAACTGACCATCAGCATTGTATGTGTAGGTGTAGGAAGGAATGCATGAGTAGCATTGTATGTGTGATCCATCGTAGGCTTAGTAATAGGGTCCCGTCTAACCCTTTGGGTACAGAACCCTAAAAAGACAGATACCGGGGCAGGTGAAACTAAATAAAAGCTTGTAAGTAAAAAGTCCAGACGCGTCCGTTGTCCTTGAAAACTGGAATCCCGACAGCCGGCAGACAACCTGTGCCAGACGACAAAAAACAAAAACCAGTCTCACAATGCATCGCGCGGGGCGCGTGGAGTGGGAAAGGCTGCCAGTGTTTTGTGGAATTTGTGGTAATGCCTATGCTACACCACCCTCCCGGCACCCGGTACCTGGCTGAGAAGGGTCGTCGCCCGCCTGACTCGCACCACGCTCTCCCCGTTCTCGTACCTGTGCATTTGTAGGCGCCCATCCTTAGAAAAAATAAAAGGTAATGCACCCATGCCATAACATTGAACGAAACAATCGTCATTGTATTTATCTATTCCGCTGACTCGGTTCCTGCAGCCATAGACGATCTAGTATATTTTTTCTATTGGGCCCCGATTCTACTAAGCCAATTGTTTTTAAATTTTAATTGTTTTAATATTTTTTTATGTATTGACTCTAAATTGACAGTTTTTTTATACTTGCGTCATAGGTGTCAATTTGTAATAAACATAAATTTGTCACCGACTAGCACTTGGCCATTATTTATTATTTGTTGTTATACTTTAGAGTGTGTAATATAATCATACCAAGTTTGACGCTTGTACGTATTACCGTTTTTATATTAGAGCTAATAATACGTTAAAATATATATTTGTTATAGGTATGGTGATTTGTGACCCCCTCTTTAGTTTTTACTTTTTATTATTTGTTAGTTAATCCGCCGTAACATAACATAATATTCTGTGAAAATTTCAACTGGCTATCTATTACGGTTCGAAAGATACAGCCGTTAATAGGTAGGACAGACATACAGACAGACATCGTAGGCTTAGTAATAATGTGGAATTTCGTTTCCTACGTCAGGAGCGGGAATTTAATTGATTTATGTCTGCAGTCAATGTTCACCCATTGACCGCGATTGTGGTTAAATTAATAGTGCATTGTACACATCTCAGTGTAGCTCTGATTGGTGGGGCGCGCGATATGCTCGCTTGCAGTTTCGGAGATTTTCCTAGTTAAAGTTGTGAGTTACTGCATGACTCCATACGCTAACTGAACGCTAAACTCTTTGCTTAGAGAAGAAGTGTGCAGTTTTTGCCAACACATCTTGCGAATCGTCAGTCTTCATAGAACCATTGTTTTGCACGGGTAAGGATGGGGAATATCGATATATACATAATTAATGACGGTATCGATTCACCGGCTCCGGATGCTTTTTGCTGACAACTGCATGTTTTATTCACGACGCGACGCGAAGCATTTCCGAGCGCGGAGCATTGAGCCAGTCTGCCGACCGCCCTTTAGGCTCGACCGGTCGAGCGGGAACACTGGGCTGCGGTTATTATTGTAATTACACGCATGTGAGGCGAGCATGGAGCCGGTCTGACCACTTAACACAAGAGGGAACGCTTCTGACGTTGAGTCGAATAGCATTTATCGCTATCGAGGGATGTTCTCACATTTCTTATTCTCATCTGCATCATATTTTCAGCCCCAGACGAACAGATCGCTATGACCTTTCAGCAGGTGTTTTTGGTCTCGTCTGTGATGCACACAGATTTTTTTTTTTGTTGTTTTAATTAGAACTGCAAGGCATTTTTGTAAGAAATTGGTTGTAGCCAGTTGCACCTAGGTTGCACCACAGGGTTGCACCCATATAAACGAAACGTCAGTCATTCGAAATCAATTAGCAACTGTGATGCGGATAAAGAACTTTGAGACCTAACCCAAAAAGGTAAGGCCCAAGTTGTTTGGATGCGGAGTTCGACGCGTTGATCTAAATAAGAATGTTCAATCAAGGTTCACAGGTTCACTCATAATACCTGGCGACTGATTTTCCTTCTCATTTCCGTTTTATTTACTTCTCTTTTCTGTGGTGACAATGTGTGTATATGTCGTCATTTATGTCAAACCTTTCTCGCTTTTTTTGTCCTAAACTTCTTGAACAACAGAATATTTTGACTAAGACAAAATCAAGACGTAATCAAAACATGTCATTAGTGTCAGTGCTAGATGTATTTAGGATATCGTTTTTAGTTTTAGGTTTTTATTTTATTGTAGATTAATTTGCATGTAGGGTAGGATTGAATCGGATTAGGGGTTCGCTAGCGGGAACACACGATGTAAAATAAAATGAAAAAACAAAATAAAATGAAGTGTTTGGTGTCTTCTAAAATGTCTTGAAGGTACATTTTGAAATCGCGCGGTAGCAACAAGTAACGAGCGGCAATAAGGCTAAATAAAATTTGCAACCTCACGCGTCAATTGTTGCGAGCGCGACACTAGCTGCTGTCGTGCGATTTCAATGTTACTTGCCTCGGGTGGTACGTACGATGCCGCCGTATATGTCCATATGCAAGTGTAAAATTGTATTGTTGTTTGTGTTACAGGGTATGCGCGGGTGGTGCGTGCGGTGGGCGGGGTGCGGCGGGTCGCGCACGCGGCTGCGCTGGCTGGCCGCGCTGCTGTGCTGGGTCGCGCTGGCTGCGCTGGCGCTGCCCCGGCTGCAGCCAGCGCCCGCGCGCGCGTCCCCCGCGCACCCCGCGCGCCTACTGCTGCAGTCGGAGCCGGCGGCCACTCCCCCCACGGGCACCACGGCCGTGGCACCCACACCCCCCGCGCCCGCCACTGACACGCGCGTGCTCACTGAGGACGAGCTGCGCGCGGACGCCGAGCGGCGGCTGCCCTCGCTCCCCCTCGCCTACTGGCACAAACACAAAGACGACAAGAACAAGTTCTACAAGAAGAAGGAGTGCGCTCCCTTCCCCTCGATATACGAGCTCGAGTTCCACAACACGTACTGGCAGACGCTGCGCGCGAGCGAGGGCGTGTTCCACCTGTACGGTGCGTACATGGACCGGCGCAACGCGTCGCGCATCGGGCCCGCCGTGCGGCTGCTGGCCGTGCACGACCGCATCAAGCCGACGCTGCAGACGCACTGCCAGCTCTGGTTCGAGGAGCGCGAGGCGCCGGTCGTCGTCGCCAACCTCGAATACAAGTACGTGTGGAACAGCAAGTGGGGCAACTACCGTGACCGCGTGCTGCAGCCGTACCTGCTGGCGTGCGTGCTGCCGCCCGAGGTGCGCCATCTGACGCCGGCCTCCGTGTCGCTGGTGGAGCGGCCCTGCGACCGCGCCACCAACAACCTGCGCGTGCACTACGACCCGCCGCCGGCGGAAGAACCGCAGCGCCAGTTCGCCGTCTGCGTCAAGGGGCTCGACTTTCTACACGAGGATCTCTCCGTGCGGCTCGTCGAGTGGATCGAACTGATCAAGCTGCTCGGCGCCGACAAGATCTTCTTCTACGAGCTACAGGTGCATCCGAACATCACGAAGGTGCTGCAGTACTACGAGGCGCGCGGCGACGTGACCGTGACGCCGATCACGCTGCCCGGCGGCCAGCCCAACCTGCCCGGGCTGCAGCACATGTACCTCAAAAAGAAGATGACGCACAAGCGGCAGATGGAGCTGATCCCGTACAACGACTGCCTGTACCGGCACATGTACCGGTACCGGTGGGTGGCGCTGCTCGACATCGACGAGGTGATCGTGCCGCTCGAGGACCCCGACTGGGCGGGGCTGATGACGCGCGTGATGCCGCTGTCTGCACCGGCCGCTGGCAAGCCGCCGCGCTCCTCGTTCCACGCGTCCAACCTGTACTTCCTGGACTCGCTGCGGCACGAGCACGGCTGGGAGGAGGGCGCACCGCGCTACATGCACATGTTGCAGCACGTGTACCGCACGCGCAACTTCACCAAGCCCGGCCAGTACGTGAAGGCCTTCCACGAGACGGGCCGGGTGCTGGCCCTCCACAACCACTTCCCGCTGGCGTGCCTGGGCGGCATGTGCTCCTCGTACGCGATGGAGACGCGGCACGCGCGGCTGCAGCACTACCGCGCCGACTGCGTCACGGCGCTCTCCAAGACTTGCGCGGAGCTGCGCGCCGACCCGGTGCGCGACACCGCGCTGTGGCGCTGGCGCGAGGCGCTGGTGGCGCGCGCAGACCGAGCGCTGCGAGAGCTCGGCTTCCTGCCGTCCGCGACCACGGCGCCGCACCGGTGACCACACCTACACTTTTATCGCTTAGTCTTACGTATTACTATAGTATTAAACATATTTTTATAGTCCTCTGTTGTTTCCTTTAACCCTACTGAGTAGAACTGAGTATTCTGTGCCACTGACCGACTGATGATGGTACAGTGGTCGGCTGCGTTTTGAATACTCTCTTAGTATTGGCATATACGTAGGTGTCACAATAATTTGAATGGCATATGGTCACCGAGGTTATCAAAGAACACTAAAGAGTCGCCTATATGATGGACGGTATGCCTATGCCCATGGTCGGCCATGCCTATCGGTTCGATCCTCGGACCGACGACAACAAAAGAACTGTAGGAAACGAATGGATGCGACTGGCAAGAGACCAAGGAGAGTGGCATAAACAAAGGGAAGCCCCAACAGTGGGTCGCTAATGTATCGAATGTAGGTGAAGGAATATATACGGCATATTTCTCGCCTGATGTAAAGCGACGATGCGGTCTACGATGGAGTACGCTTGCCATATTATTATCCTAACTAATGTTATGAAAGCGAAAGTTTTTCTGTCTCTTCGTCTGATTATTCGCTTTTCACGACCAAACGGTTAATTTGGCAGAATTAAAGTGTACGTCATAAGGGCGGACATAGCGTATTTATACCTCCCAGAAAAAGCGGAAAACTGAAAATTCGCGGATAACGCTGCGGGATTAAACTAGTACCTACCTACCTAATAAAATAATGATATCAACAGCTATTTATAAATACGCTACAAATAAATCCGGTGAATTGCAGAAATTATTCAAGCAGGCGTTATATAATATTCTGGTTCTTCACTACATTTAAAACGTCTCGTCCCAGTTTCACCATCCCAGACACCACTGGTGGTAATCGAGAAAAAAAAAACGGTCAAGCGCAAGTCTGGCTCGTGCACTGAGGGTTCCGTATTACCACAAAATATAAAAATTACCAATAAAAAAAATGACTTCAAAATTAGTAAGATATACGTAGCATTTCGATCCGGTGAAACGATAAAAAAGTCATCCAGGTAAGAAATTATTCAGGGGCATGGGCCTTTTGGCTCTAGGGTAAATTCCTACGCCTCTGGTGGCAATTGAGACGAATTCCCAGTATTCTCCAGACATTGAATGAGAGCATATTTTATCAGGAAATAATTTTTTTACGTCAAGGCATGACAACGCCGCAAGTGTTACAGATGTCACAGGCGGTGATTACCGCTTACTATCAGATGGACGGTTTGTCTGCTTGCTATTCTTGAAAAAAACTATCCACGTATACCTAAAATCCAATAATTCCAATAATTCCAGGCCATAACCGTAAGTACCAATAGCAGACCCTTCGTCCCAGGAATTTCAGATTTAGTGTGAGGTAGCGTAAAAGTAAAAAAGTAGGTACCTACCTAACGTACCTAACCAACGCCAGCGTGCAGGTGCTTAGTGATTAGTACTAAACACATTAAAATTTTGACAATAACTGATTAGTGCAGGTACTGCGAGTATATAGATACTTTAATCACTTGCAAAATGACTAATCAATAATCACTTGCACTCACACTAATCAAAGTGCAAACGGGCCTTTAGATTGTTTGTTCAGAATCGCACAGCTCAGTAAAGAAAATCGTAAAGTAAAGAAAAGATTATATTCGGTTGTCTGTGGACAGTTTGTACAGGCCATCATGGTACAGGCAGTACGGGCGCTAACTAAAATAACGCCTGTCAAAATAGTTAGCGTAGCTGCTGTGCGTAGCTGTTACACAACGCCTGCCTAACTTGTCAGAGCATAATATACATATTTTTTTCAATTGTAAAGTTTATTTCAATTACATTTAAATTTACAATAATAAAATACTTTTATACAACTAAACTAATAACTATTCAAATAACCCATCCCTAACCGTTCCCAGCGCAAAGTTACCCAAAACACTCGCTGTGTTACCGCGTTAGACGGTAATGGCCAACCTTTGCACCAGGAACGAGCCGGAGCGGGAATCACCACACTTTTCTTTGAGCCTGTGACATATCTCCGAAATCAGCTTCTTGGCCTCAGTCCCCCAACAACCCATGGTCTCCACGGCAACGGGCACAAAATTGTAAAGCGGCTCCAACGTTACGTACTTTTCTCTCTTTTTATCAGCGGCATATTCCGCCGCTGCTGACGGTGAGCGGATATACAAATTATCAAGGACGTTTTATTTTATTTTATTTTACACCATCCGGAAAAAAAACAAATGAAACTAATTATAGTAGGTAATTAGACAATATTTTTTTTCTTTTCTGTGAGGTAGATAGTAGACAAGCCATAAAAAGTTTTCACTTTTAAAATCGAAAGATGCTTACAATCCAGCATTGCAAGTACCGTTCTTTATCGATCGTCAAATTTGATAGTTGAGATCGTCACATTCGATAAAATGCCATTTGATCGGTACTCGCTATAATCGATTCTATGGCATTTTATCGAATTTTACGACCGATAAAGACGGTACTTGCACTGCAGATCTCATGACAGAGATGTAATAAATAATAGCTAAACAGTAATAACTATAAAATATATATTATGATATATGAAAAGAAGCCATTTTTTTAAAATAAATAATAGGCTTGCGTTTGACCACCATCACGCCTGATGGATATCAGCCCAACGAGGTTTATAATAGTACTTAGTTAAATAATAGGGTAGAAAAGCCCCTAACGTTTATACTCTATTGGCTTCAAAAGGTCCAATTTATTTGATTGGCTTAGGCAAAGAAGTTGGACCTAGTAGGTTTTTTTTAAATCTATTAATAGGCTTGCGTTTGACCGCCAACTCGCCTGATGTAAAGCGACGATGCGGTCTACGATGGAGCACGCTTGCCTAGAAGAAACCGATTCACTTGTGATCTGAAGAGGTAGATTGTAGGTCCAATTTTTTTTGGGCTTAGGGCTGAAGCCAAAGAAGTTGGACCTAGTAAAGGTAAGGTCCAACCACGGAACACTATTACACTCTGGGTCCAACTTCTTTGGCTGAAGCTATAAAAAGTCCTTGCAGAATAGTCCTTTTTAAATAGCATGGCACTTGACAGGTGGTTTGTATGATTTGTAAATATTATAATGTGATCTCTCAGAACTAAATAAATTATAAACATTTTGCGGTGAAAACATATAGCTTGGTGCTACTAAGAAAACTAGTGGCGAAAATTAGTCTGTTAGAGGCGGTTTTCAAGTGTCATGCTACCTGTTTGAAAAGGATTAGGTATAGTGAACCGACCACTTTAGTTCCTTATCCCTCAGCTTATATTTATCTGATTTTGTAAAGCACCTAACCATCGAAAAGATAATCACTACGATAACACGGTTATATTCATATTCATATTCATTTATTTGATAAAGCCAATTTACAAGTCAATAATAAGTATAATAATAAATTACCTGTAGTATAAATTACAATTAAAATTAAATAATTTCAGTAAAATTAAAATCGAATAATGTCAATAAAAAATTAATTAAAATATGTCAATCAAATTAAAATAAAATAGTCTCAATTAAATAAAAATAATTTCAACAATATTAAAATAAAATAATTTCAATTAAATCAACATTATATCCACATAAAACAATAATCATCATTACACATCTAACTGCAAGAATTCATTCATGTCATAGAAGGAGTGCTCAATAAGCCAGCGCTGAAGCCGGAACTTAAAACAATTCAGACTTGAAGCTAAGGTTGTGGAATCGGGTAGTTTACTATACACAGTCGGACCCATAACATGCGTGAGTTTAGTTGACTTCACGAGCGAGACTTTTTTATTAATCCGGTTTGGGTCATTAGCTGCGTTCTGCTCTAAGTGCGTCCTCTCATACATTTATATATATTTGCAATATCATAATTGCTGGCAGCGTGAGGATTCTCAGACTTTTAAAATAAGGTCTTACGGAAGTGTCCTGTGACACTTGCACGATTGCTCGTATGGCGCGTTTCTGGAGGCGGAAGACTCTCTTCCACTCCGAGCACTGGCCCCAGATTTCAGCACCATACTGCAATAGCGAGTGAACCGTAGCAAAATAACACGTACGGGCCACTTCCGCAGAAGCCAAACGTGATACTCGCTTCAGGGCGAAGCAGGCACTACCGATTTTCCCGCAGAGTTTATCGACATGGTTGTTCCATATTAGAGCTGAGTCTACCTCAAATCCCAGAAATGGTGTACTCTTGGTTTGCCCTATCGTTGTTCCCTCCACCTGCACAGACAAAGACCCACGACTTCGACCAGAGAGATCAAAATGGAGAAAATGTGTCTTCTTGAGGTTTAAGGCGAGGCCATTCATAGAGAACCAGTGAGCCAACTGTCCAGCCGTCTTATTCAGTCTCCGTTCGAGGCAGACTACAGAGGATGCAGTGACGATCGCTGCCACGTCGTCAGCATACATGAGTATTTCAGCTGCCGTCACTGCATCTGGCAGGTCATTCAATAATAGCGAGAACAGCAAATTCGACACTGAGGACCCCTGTGCCACGCCCATCTTCGATCCCTGTGCATCAGATTTTACCTTTCCTCCATCACCGACCACTATTTGTGACCTATTCTCAAGGAGGCTTTTAAGCAGACTATGAGCAGCACCTGCAATGCCGTAATGACCCAACTTTTCTGCAAGTACAGCATGATCGGCGACGTCAAAGGCCTTAGATAGGTCGCAGCACAAGATCGCAACTTGTTTTCTTCCTTCACGGGCTTCAACAACGCGACGAACCATTTCACGTGTCAGAGATGTTGTTGACCGACCTTCCCGGTATGCATACTGTCTATCGGATAGACCATTCGTAGATGCCAGGAAGCCAACGAGGCGACTACTGAGTCCGTTTTCGAAGATTTTCGATAATGCCGGGATAATAGATACTGGTCTGTAGGCGTCCATATCTGCCTTCTTTCCCTTGCCTTTGAAAATGGGAACTACCTTGCTTATTTTCAAGGGGACTGGGTAAGTGCCCTCACTCATGCAGCGATTAAAAAGCTCCGCAAGTACCCCAGCCAGGGGAGTCGCAGCGGTCCTCAGCAGCCTCATGTTGATACCGTAGACATCTTTCGAGACCTTTGGTGGGATACGCGAAGTGATCAATCGATGCACCTCCTTAGCCGTAAACGGCTGGAGCCTGATCGAACAAAGTGCTGGGGCTCGAGCCGACCGCAGCACAGCGATGGCGCGTGTGACGTTTGCCGGGGGCGCACCACAGGTGGCGGCAGCTCCCAGAAACCTAGTATTTATAGCGTCCACGGCATCTTTTTTACAACTGAATTTATTCTTATCTGAGTCTAGCAAAACATCCGCAAAATCAACATATGGAGTATTATTTTTACCTCTTTCCTTATTTACCACCTGCCACATAGCTCTGGAACGGTTTGTACTAGATGAATTAATAATGTCAGTATAATGAATAGATTTATTTTTTAATAGCAATAAATCATATTTATTCTTGATGTCATGGACAATTTGATTAATAAATTCATTATCAGGATTAAAATTACTAATTTGAATCGCGTCAAACATTAGTGATCTAAAATTTTTATCATCTGTAAGTAAACCTATAGGTACTCTACCAGCCCCTACTTCCTTAAGTCCTTACAGACAAAGGGAAAGGGTGCCGAACAAAATGTCACAGGTTGTCTAGTAGGTATATACACCTATACAAGCACAGCTTAGGAAGGTACTAGTTTATGTTTATCAAATTAAAAAAACCGTCTTCAAAATTAGTGAAATACGCAATTTTACATGCTTGGATGTATATTCTCATCCAAGTAATCAAATTTTCCAGTTTGTTTTAAAAACCTTACCACTGAACCAGTTTTGATGAAATTTCTATGGGACCAATCCGAAAGTAACTACATATATACTTCTTTTCAACAAAAAAAAAAGAATTTTCCAATTTGGTTTATAAATGACGGAGGTCTAAGGTAACAAACATTAAAAAAAAGATCCCCCTCCCTTTTAACGGACTTCGTAATAGGAGGAAGGTTCTCAATTCAGCTCGTTATTTTATTTTTTAAGTAGGTTAATAATTAGCATTAAACCTCCTTTTGAACTATACATAATTTTAAATGAGGTTATGTTATTTTTTCTTTGTTGATTTGTCATGCATGACAGTTTTATTGTTATAAAAATGGCAGAAGTCATGAACAAAAAATAATTATTTTAGTAAAATTATTGTAGATAAGTCTAATTTTGCCGTAAACTAATAATGTATAGTAAAAAGAAGAAAATAAACCAACAAGATGTCGTATACGACAATAGGACCAGGGACTCTATTCCTAAACGGGGATACTATTCAGAGCTCGTATCAGACATGACAAAGGAAGACCCTGCAAAAGAAATCTGTGCTAAGAAACGGATGAAATTAATACTTCAGGTTCGTAAATTGTTAAAATAATAGCCGCTGTCTTCAGGTAGGGTGCGGAAATAAGTATTTTTTTTCATGGACGACTAGGTAAAGGTTTCCCAATTCCTTCTTGCGCCTATCTGACCGGAAGAAGCGATCGCGAAAGGTACGCAATCGTTTTTAGGGTTCCGTACCCAAAGGATGTAAACGGAACACTACCCTATTACTAAGCCTACGCTGTCTGTCTGTCTGCTCGTCCGTCCGTCTGTCGGTAATGTTACTAAGAAATAATAATAAGTACAAAAACTAACCACCCATACAACAAACTGTTTTTAAACGTATTTTTGTATTTGCTGTAATGTAAAAACGGTAATATGTACATGCGTCAAACATAACACGAATATAGTACACACTCTAAAGTAAAACAACCAATAATAAATACTGGCCAAGTGCGAGTCGGTGGCAAATTTCTAGTCACTTCAAAATTCTCGTGTATGAGGGTGCGGTCTTGGATGAGTGACCGCCTGGGAGTAGATGGGATGTTGTCTTTTTCCACAACTTTTTTGTACTTTAGTAGCTAACAAGTTATGTGGTGGTACGAAACCCTCAGTGCGCGAGCGAGGCCAGTGCGTGACACGCGCTTGACCGTTTTTTTTAATAAATTTTCAGTGTAGCGTGTTTGATAATGTAAGTCCACTGGCATTAAATTCGTACGTAACTATTACACATTTTGATAGAACTGAACGATCATAGGCTGCTACTGAAGTTCCATTAATTCATAGTTACGGCCGCGATAGGTACTTGCGTGTTGATGTCTTTATGCATAATTTTTTTGTACTTTAGTAGAACAATTATGCCTGCCTAGTGCCTACTATCTATTTTCTTAGGCTAAGACTGACAAATTGGCACCTACGCTGGTTTCACTTCCAAAACCTCAAAAGCCAAAGCTGCTGTTACCACCGGGACGCTGGACTACGTACCGGGAAGACGACAGTATCGTAAGTTACACACATCTATACTAATATTATAAAGAGGAAAGATTTGCATGTAAGTATGATTGCAACGAATTGGCTCAAAAAGTACTGGCCCGATTTTAAAAATTCTTTCACCATTTGAATGCTACATTATCACTGATTAATATAGGCTATTTTAATAGGCTGTATAACTATACCCGTGTGGAGCCGGGGCGGACAGCTACTTCTCAATAAACCATTACTTGCTATTGTCTATCTACCTTCATTTTCCTCATAAAAATAAAAATAAAGACTACTGCGCTTCTTGGTTTCACTCGTACATACTACCTACTATCTAACAGGGGACGCAGTTTATTTGGGATAAGTATTTCACCCGATTACTTCGCAACTTATACTTGGTTCATAAGTTTGTATTTGCTAGATGCTCGGCCTTCGGTCTCGCTACTACAACCCGTTATAGCCTATGTGTTATTCTAATGTACTTATAAGCTATATTATTGTGAACTTTCATTAAAATCCATTCGGTAGTTTTTGCGTGAAAGAGGAACAAACATCCATACATACAAACTTTCGCGTTTATATAATACTAGCGGTGCGCCCCAGCTTCGCATGGGTATAGATTATAGTCTATGTCACCCGGGGATAGTGTAGCTTCCCGTCAGTGAAAGAATTTTTCAAATAGGTTCTGTAGTTTCGGAGCCTATTCAATGCAAACAAACAAACAAACAATCAAATCTTTCCTCTTTATAATATTAGTATAGATTAGTAGGATTAATGTATGTAATTTGTGTAATTGGTGTAAAGCCGTGCTAATTTAATAAACAAATAGGTACAAATACAAATGGTCCAAGTAATTTGAGTCTACTACACCCAAATTTCTAGAACAACTTTATGTACCTATGTCAATAGAATTTAGATTATAAAATAATTGTCAGCACTAAGATGTGCGTTTTATGCATTTCAGCAATTTCCGTTTGAGACATTTGTCCCAAAGCTGCAGTTCCTGAGTATAGTATTGCCAAAAGAACTGCCGAGACTTGTAAAGATTGAGAGGCTCCGTCGCAAATTCTTGGCTGCCAATATAAAGGTATATAAACACAAATAATAACTAACTTTTATAACCCCTCAGGATCTGTTAGAAGATCGGTTAGATTCTCTCCAAATAATCATTCAGTTCAACAAACCGCTAGGGCTCCAGGGCACACCCCTTCTGGGGTGCCTGGGCAAGTCTGATTCCCACTCCCGGCGACGGCCCAAGCCGAGGTTCGTACCTTCGAGGTGCCCTTGTGCTAGGCGCCCAAAAACTTAAACCATCAAGTTATGCCGAACGCACTCTGCGTTCGCTAACTAGTCCGGTCCATCTGTAGAGGCCAAAAGGCCAACATTACAAGTCAATATATAAAAAAAAAAAAAAAAAAACTTTTATAACCTTGCTCCATCGTATACTGCATCATTGTTTGTCTTCAGGGCCCCGATTCTACCAAAGAAATTGTTTTTAAATTGTAATTGTTTCAATTTTATTTTTTAAATAATTGCCTCAATACTGAGTTTTTTTTAATACTAGAAAAATACCACCACCTAATATTATAACTTAGTATACATATATTAAAAAAAACTGTAAGTTTTGAGGCAATTATTTAAAAAATAAAATTGAAACTATTACAATTTATAAACAACTAGCAAACCCGGCGAACTCCGTTTCGCCACCAGATGACTTCCATAAACCTCACGGAGCCCGAGACCTTTCCAACGAATGCAAAACCGTGGAAATCGGTTCGTGCGTTCTGGAGTTATAGCGTCAGGAAGGAAAACCCGACTTATTTTTATATAGTAGATTTCTTTAGTAGAATCGGGGGGCAGGTATGGTATGTTTAGCAAAATAAGAATATTAAAAAACCGTGGGGCGCAGACAGTTTGAAGTAATTGTTATTTTATTATTCACCTGAAACTGTTGCGATACGAACCAAAAAAATATTTAACTGTGTACCAGATAGTGTTTAACTGTGTATAAAAAAAAACTGTGTATTAGAAATGTTTAACTGATAATAATATTTTACTCTGTACTTGAAATGTTTTAGTGTGATAATGGAATCGATTATGTTGCACTCTAAACTAAACTAAAATTGACAGCTCTGAACTTGTTGCCATCCTTCTCTCACGTATTAAAATGAAAAGAGACGCAGATAATTTTAGTCCTCTCTGATTGGTTTAGTTTAGTGAGTCACATCATCAGCCAGTAAACGTCCACTGCTGAACAAGGCCTCCCTCTTAGAGAGGGGTGTTACCATAATCCCCACGCTTGGCAGGCGGCTTGGGGATCGCAGTACGTTCACCGTGTACTATCAGGACGCTGCTTCCCATCCTCCGGTGGTTCTGGTCGCAGTTTTAGGACATATCCGGGTGCTTTGTAGTTTTGTGAGTGGTATGCCAGATTAGGCCTCCCTGATAACAGTTTTTTTTTTACTGTATGTCAGAAAATGCTTCGAAACCTTGGCATTCAGCCCTACTGGCTGTTACCGACTTCAGAGTACAAGATCACGGACCAGCAGTACTATGGCCTGTACAGCCCTTTCCCCAAACTGGACCTCGAGGTCTTCGACAACACGGACTTTGATTGCCGGTAAAATTATCGTTGTGCTCACTCATTAAAATTTCAGTTCATTTAAGGATCGTGCACATTAGGACCTTCGACCAAAATAAAATGAATAGACGGGCCCATAAGAAGCATATTTTTGAAGATCACAAAATGAGCGCCGACGCTCACTTCGTTTCAGTTGGTCTTTAGCCGTAGGAAGTGCGACACGCGACTATTGTTATATGGTAACGAAACATCTGACAAAAATTATGCCGTCGTTTGCTTTCCCGAAGTGTAAATACACATCAAAAAACCGCTATAATTTTTTGGAACAAATTTACTGTATATGTTTATAATTAAGTGTTTAAGTATATGTCCAACGTTTTTGCCTCGTTTTTACTGAGCAAGTTCAATGGTTATGGCCCGTCCATTCATTTTATTTTGGTCGAAGATTATGCCGGGCCGCTGCGGGGCGGATTTCCATATAAAATGGAAATGCAATGCGCGGCCCGCTGCGGCCCGTCCTAATGCGCTCGATCCTTTAGTCCAGGGGTGCCCAACAAAATTTTGTGGCGGGCCGGATTTATTAACTTTGTAACTATGGCGGGCCAAGAGATGCTTCGTAACTGAGCAAACCAAGTCAATAAGTAAAATGGTAGAAATGGTATAATTATAACTATTTGGCGGAATTCACAGCAGGTTTCACTTGTAACTGCATGCACAGGCACACCTGACATCACTGAGTGGCTGGTTGTACGTTGTATGCGCGGGTGAGAGGGGCGGTAACGTTTTCGCACGCAGGTGTTGTTCCAAGAATTAAAATGGCATTTACTTTTTTTTATATACTCGTGCACGTTTTCGCCGAGTCGTATTGTGATCGTTCGATGTTATTTAAAAAAAACGGCGTTTTATATTTTACGAACATATGAATCACCGTTCTTTCGGCGTAAATTTTCGTCTAAAAAAAGTTAAAAGTTACCCACTTCGTGATTCGTTCGCGGGCCGGATTAGGAATCTTGGCGGGCCGCATGTTGGACACCCCTGCTTTAGTCTGTAAACTGAGTAGGTTAACTAGTCCTCTTATGCACAAACGCTGTGCTATCAAATTGGATTTCGTTTATTGGGCTTCCGCCACACTTATGACGTGAAAGAGAGATATCCTTCTCTCTGTCCTTCTCTCTTCCATATCATTCAGCTGTGCCCGACGGGGTCCACAATTGTAACTAAAATACTTTTCTACCACCTAAGAAACATTGTGGAATGCTGAAATAAATGTATATTAATATTTTATTATAGAATGTTTAAATTATCGAGCCCATAAACATAAGGTTAGTATTAATTTAATTTGAATTGTCTGCACCTTCATTGTAGTAGTATTTGGACTAGAGTGAAGATAAATGAATCTTTCTCTGAGAAAAGGCTTGGGACCCAGTAGTGGAAACATGATAAGGTGATGATGATGAAGATAAATGAATAGCCTTTTTTGTCGGTCAGTAGCTCGAAATCGCACAAAAGTTTCTCCCGTTCCTTCACCTTCCTCCATCCTTATTTAGTTTTTTTTCGTTTTTCTAAGGCATGATGTAAAACAAGCAAGACTATCTATATACTAATATTATAAATGTGAAAAGTCTGTTGGTTTGGTTGTTCCTCTTTCACGCAGCAACAGAGCAACAGATCGACCTGATTTTTTTGCACGGGTATAGTTCAAGGGCTCGACCTGTTTTTTTGCACAGGTATAGTTTAACGTATGTCACTGAAGAGTGACATAGGTTACTTTTTATCATCATCAACATCACCATTTTCCATCACTACGAGGGTGAATCCGCGGGGCGCAGCTAAATAAAATAAAAAAGGTTTTTACTAACTGTAAAAAGGGAGGTTCTCGATTTAACTATTTTTACGCAATGTCTTCACCGATTGTTGAATGTTTGTGACAAGAAAAAATCACATAATAGACATCATAATAAAAAAAAAACCAACCCAAAAATGTTGGATTGTTTTTGGACCAAATAGGTTGAAATGTTATCTCTTGAATAGGATTCCAGAAGAATGGCTGACTCTAGGCGATATAGAAGGAGAACATTACCCCTGCCCGGGACTCGCATTTATTCCCAAAGAGGAGGGCAAACCAAAGAAGGGGGGCACTGGTGATCTTTTACAAGAACTCAACAACCTGTATGAGGTAATGTAGTTTCTCTGATCAGTTATTTAAATATTTGGTATAGAGGTGAAATTTCAGTTTTCAAGTCCGGTATGGATTACAGCTGTCATCTTTGGGACGGTTCAGCCAAATACCAGCTCGAAGCTCTTGAATCGGTAAACCGGCGTGTTGCACAACTTATAGGCGATGAGAAGTTCGTGGCTAAGAAACTTCTTAGTCTAGAACACTGGTGTAAAGTAGCACCTATTGTAACATCTACAGGATTCATTTCGGAGAATGAGAATCGGAGTTACATGACCATATCATACCATCCCCTTTCTACAAGTAGGAAATCGGCTCACTACCACCCATACATTGTGGATTTTCCTTGGATACGAACCATAATATGTTTCGATTCTACGTTTCTAATCCGTACGGCTAAGGATTGGAACAACCTGCCAGCTTCCTTTTTTCCTGAGAAATATAATCTGGGCCTTTTCAAGGCCAGAGTGAATATCTTCTAAGTCTGCGTGCTTAATTTTCGACCACATCGTCGCTTACCAACAGGCGACTTAGTGGTCAAACGCGGATTTAAAAAAAACTTAGTATATGGCGCTGCAAGTAGAGTATAAACATGTGTGTAAAGTGTTTTCTATACTAATATATAAAGAGGAAAGATTTGATTGTTTGTTTGTTTGTTTGTTTGTTTGCATTGAATAGGCTCCAAAACTACTGAACCGATTTGAAAAATTCTTTCACTGACGGGAAGCTACACTATTCCCGGGTGACAGGCTATAATCTATACCCGTGCGAAGCTGGGGCGGACCGCTAGTCTATTACATTTTCGTTCCATACAAATTTCAATATCGAAATTCAAAATTTGTATCAAATTCGATACGTATTTTGCGTAGCGAATACGTACTTTGCCCGCTGTTATTTTATTTTGGTAGTCGGAAGCTCCACCTCATCCACACCCTTATCACTGTTGAATATGAATCTGTTGTTTTTTCCAGTGGACAAACTGCGCCACGTTCAGTTACGACAAGAAGTCGGAAACATGGCAGATAATGGCGCTGGACGGAACGAAGCGATGGTTAAAGTCAGTAAAGTAGATACGGCCCGCGGTCTTACTACCAATTGTCCAGCATTTTTATTTATTTTTACGTAATTGAATAGGCTAAATCGCAAATGTAATCCGATTTAATTTCCACCTCCAAGGGTGGAAAATTAAGGGATGAATTCTGTCAATTGAATTGTCCATCCAGTAGGTTGTAATTTTTTTTGGATTTTTTTAAATTAGATTCACTCGTATACCTATAGCACAAGTGAAACTAAAAAAAATCGGTTCGGTTCGAATTCGAATTTCGGTATTTGTTAAAAAATATATGTTACCAACACATCCACCTTTGTTCAACAGGGGTTTGTTAAAGCCCTAACAGACGTGTGGATTTGGTTGACCGGAGTGCCGTGTGACCAACGGGAGAAAAAGAGAACGTTATATTGTCACTCTTTCTGGGGGGTCCCCCATACAATTAACCAATTTTTTAACGTTATTTTTTATTATCTCTAATGTAAAAATAGTAATACGCACAAGCTTAGCGTCAAACTTGGCATGATTATAGTACACACTTAAATAATAATATAACAATAATCTAATATAATAATAAATAATGGCTAAGTGCGAGTCGGTGACAACGTTCTCTTCATTACCAAGTTATATACCTGGTAATTTCGTTATTTAATTTTATGGCTGTACGGAACCCTCAGTACGCGAACCCGACTCGCACTTGGCCTGTTTATTTTCTGGAATAACGTTCCTTGTCGTACATACAGTATCCCTCGCATCAGGCTGTTGTTCAAAGCCGACGACCCGGAGACGTTTGCGCAGCGCATCCGCTTCGCAGTCGACCTGCGGCTCGAGGTCGAGAATAACCTCCGGTACGTACAACTGCTTTCATCATCATCATCATCTCATCATCATCATCATCATCATCATCAGCCAGAAGACGTCCACTGCTGAACATAGGCCTCCCTCTTTAACCTCCACACTGAATGACAGCCTGCCTTTTGCATCCACTGTATGCCCGCGACTCTCACAATGTTGTCGGTCCATCTAGTGGGAGGCCTACCTACGCTACGTCTTCCGGGTCGTGGTCTCCACTCCAGAACCTTTCTTCCCCATCGGTTATTGGTTCTTCGAGCGATGTGGCCTGCCTATTGCCACTTCAACTTGCAAATTTTAACAGCTATGTTGGTGACTGGTTCTTTGGCGAATATCTACGTTTCGGATTCTATCGCGCAAAGAAACTCCGAGCATATCTCTCTCCATTGCCCGCTGTGTAACTCTGAGTTTTTCCAAAAGGCCAACAGTTAAGGATCACGTCTTAGTACCATATGTCATCACTGGTAACACACCCAAAGACCCTCGTCTTGAGGCACTGTGATATCTTGTCTCTCACTATGTCTTGTCCCTTGTCTATCACTGCTCTCATCATCATCTCACACCAATCACCATCGGCATTTCCACTTAGACACTAAACACGTTCAGGCAAGAACCGCCGCCTAGACCTGCAACACTAGCAGTGTTGCCGTAGTTACGTGGTAACGGTCGTGTTACATAACAGGTTCTACTTATACCTGGACTGCCTGCTGCTGGGCGGACTGCCGGAGCCGCCGCTGGCGTACGAGCCCCGTATAACGCGACTCGTGCGCAACGTGCCAGAGAAATACCAACACCTGTTCCAGACAATCACCAACGAGGTCCGTACTCTACATGTACTACTTATAGGAAAAAGGGTATGTTAAGCCAAAAAAGGCTTATTATGAACTTACTAGCTGCGCCCCGCGGTTTCACCAGAGTAGTGATGAAAAATAGTAATGATGATGATTGCAAGTAGCCTATGTCACTCTCCGGCTCTTGAACTATACCCATGCAAAAAAATAGGTGGATCCGTTGTTCCGTTGCAGCGTTAAAGAGGAACAAACATCCATACATCTATACATACAAACTTTCGCGTTTATAATATTAGTAGGATTTTACTAATGCCCGTTGCAGACCATGTGAAGTAGCTTTCAAGTAAAAGTAGCAAGTGCAAGTAGCACGTAAAAGTAGCATGTACAAGTTGCAAGCTGCTACTACGCATCGTCTGCATCATTTTGCTTAGTAAAAGTGGCAATGGTTAGTAGCACTTTAGCACTACCACTTCCACTTACACTAAGCAAAACGATGCAGACGATGAGTAGTAGCTACTTGCAACTTGTACTTGCTACATGTATTGTGCAAGCGCCTTTGCACAAAGCAAAAAGTGTACAAGCACCTCCTTGCAGACGATGCGTAGTTGGTATATTGCGTTATATTGCGTTATTGCGTCGTCGCGGTTTTACCATCGCACTAGCCGCCACCGCCTGAAGGCTCATCCACACATAATAGATCAGTGGAAATCGCACACTGTGCGTTTCACACGATCCTTCTTGCCTCATACCTGCAAAATGTTGAATGAGCTACCTTATTCGGTGTTTCCGAGAAGCTACAACATGGGGTTCTTCAAAAGGCGAGTTAATCGAGTTCTAAAGGGTCGGCAACGTATTTGTGATGCCTCGGGTGTTACAAGTATCCATAGGCGACGGTGACTGCTTTCCATCAGGCAGCCCGTCTGCTTGTTTGCCACCTATGGCATAAAAAACAAAAAAAAATAGAGTATAACCACAGAAGGTATAGCAGACCCCTTTCGTCTTAGTACACTCTTTCCGCGTAACACTATAATTGCCTTGCCAAATTATAAATTTTCGGCGCAGGCGGAGTTGTCGTACAAAAAGATGGAGGGTAAAATGAAGATAATAAGCACCATACAGCGTTATCCGGAGCTCTACAGCTTTATCAAAGTGCCTACGAAGGACTACATTCCACCTGTTCCGGACTATGGTAATCACAGAATTTTATCATTCTCAAATGTAATTTAAATTATTTACGTATATAATCTTGTATTGATATATAATTTAGGTTAGATTCATATGTATTGTAATTTGTTCTTTTGACGTATATTATCTTGTAAAACTTTGGTCTTTCTGTTTATTTCTTTTTATCTTTTATAAGGTGTTTTTGATGCACGCCTACGTACTATTTGTTCCGAGTGGATGACTGGTAGAAAATGTTTAGCATTAAGTCCTCCAATTGTACATGTTTACTTAATTTGTAAGTGTGCAATAAAGTATTAAATAAATAAAAATTAGTAAACATATATTGTGTTTCTTAAATATTTCTATCCCTTATAACTAACTGGCTTCAAAAAAGAGGAGGTTCTCAATTCGGTTGTATTCCTTATGTTTTTTACTTCAGGTTAAAATCACGGAGTTCAGAGGTAACTCTCCTTTCGTTTTTACTTTTAGTTTTTTTTATTATTTCTTACTTAATCCGCCGTAACATTACATATTCTGTGAAAATTTCAACTAGATATCTATTACGATTCGAAAGATACAGCTGATTAAAGAAAGGACAGATACGCAGACATACAGACAGACACACAGACAGACAGACAGACAGACATCGTAAGCTTAGTAATAGGGTCACGTTTTTACACTTTGGGTTCGGAACCCTAAAAGCAACTGAATTGTGAACCCCCCTTCGTTTATTAAAGTCGGTTGATAAAAGGTAGTAACTTTTTTTCAACGGTAGTTGGTTGTAATGTTTTGATATGTGTTGTATATTGTAGGCAACTTGCCGTGTATAATGGAGGACTTCCCCGGTCGGCTGAAGTTCAACCAGTGGTACTCTTTGTACGTCCTCAGTGAAGCTGTATCCTGCATACACCTGGTGGTTGACGAGTGCTTGAAGGTAGATTGGGTTTCCTATATTAGCGTCGCTATCCTCCTCCAGCGGGCAATGGAGAGAGCTATGCTCGGAGTTTCTTTGCGCGATAAAATCTAAAACGTGGATATTCGCCAAAGAACCAGAGTCACCGACATAGCTGTTAAAATTTGTAAGTTGAAGTGGCAATGGGCAGGCCACATCGCTCGAAGAAGCGATAACCGATGGGGAAGAAAGGTTCTGGAGTGAAGACCACGAACCGGAAGACGCAGCGTAGGGAGGCCTCCCACTAGATGGACCGACGACATTGTGAGAGTCGCGGGCATCCAGTGGATGCAAAAGGCAGGCTGTCGTTCAGTGTGGAGGTTAAAGGGGGAGGCCTATGTTCAGCAGTGGACGTCTTCTGGCTGATGATGATGATGATGATCCTCCTCCTTAAATCGTATTCCACATGTCTGAGGGTCGTGACCACCACCTTCCATCAATCTCTCTCTTTTTTTATGGGCAAGTGCCTTTAAATACAAGCTAATACTAACACTACAAATACAGTTAGACTGCCTATAGACCGTTGACGGTGTAAAGACAATCCAAATGCTAAAGCCCACTACCAGTTGGCAGCGTACCCAGCATGCTGGCGGCATTACCACGCTGAATGGTAATGCTTATGCGTTGAGCCAATCTCTCTCTGATGACATCTTTCCATCGTCTATCCTTAGCAACATGGAGTGCGTCGTATACTGAGGTTTCGAGAGTGGTGCAAATCTGATCGGACCAACGTATCGGGCTGCGGCCTCGTGATCTTTTGCCGTCGACTTTCCCTGTCACCTGACTTTTCCAGGTTGTCGCCTTGTTTCCTAGCGATGTGGCCAAAGTACTCGAGGACACGTTTGAGACAGACGGTAGAGAGTCTTGTCGTGACCTTGAGTATAGATACGTTGGTCCGGTGTGCTGTCCATGGTATTCGAAGCATTCTCCTCCAGCACTACATCTCAAAAGCATTGATGCGCACTCGATCCACAGCTTTCATAATCCATGTTTCAGCTTCATAAAGAAAAAAAGCATCCCAAAAAGCGATGGTAGCGATCTAGGGACGCTATTATAACTACCATAATAAGCAGGAGAGACGTCGCTGAAACGATTTTGTATCTAAAATGTGTTCTTGGACATGGACATAATTATCGGTTTCCTCATGATGTTTTTGGCCTCCAATGGCATTGAAACTGCACATTTTATTCAAGTACTAAATAATGTCATTGGTGCAGCGCCTAGGATCGAACCAGGTGTCGTCAGATTGTAAAGCGCACATGCTACAGCTCGGCCATCGCTCTTTGGGTGCTCACATCACACATCAGCAGCCATCAAACGTCCACTGCTGGACAAAGGCCTCCCTCTTAGAGAGGGGTGTTGCCATAATCCCAACGCTTGGCAGGTGGCTTGGGGATCGCAGTAAGTTCACCGTGTACTAATAGGATGCTGCTGCCCATCCTCCGGTGGTTCTGGTCGCAGTTTTAGGACATACCCAGGTCCGGCTTTGGGTGCTCAAACTGAGTGAAAGTTACCGAAATGATCTTGAGCGCGCAAGAATAAGTTTAAGTAAAGAAGTTTGTGTTGCCAGGTGGAGGGAATGCTTTTCTTCACTACCAACTACGGGAGGAATGTAAGCCTCGCAGAGTTTGACTCCGTGCAGCAGCATACCACCTCTATGGTGAGTTCGGTGCTTGTATAGTACCATACACATGCATACGTACTGTGTCTATACATACAATTTTGTCCACAAACTCATTCCCACTGCTTAGCATTGTGAATTGTGAAGCAGAAGAATCTAGAATCGTTACTGGTTTGCATGAGGCAGCACCATAATCATCACCCATGTCACCACAACAGCTTGAAAACTTCACAACATCTACTCGCCCGTCTATGCCACTGAAGCAACTGGGCCAACGCCACGCAGAGCCTCGCTCCGGTATTTCAAGGAGCTGGGTTAGCTCGGCTAGGTACTGGTAAGGGGAAAATGCACAATACACCACAATCGGCACACCAGTGCAGGACTAGTCACTTCTCGAATACGAATAGTTATTATCATATACTATATATCTCTCGCTATAAACATATTATATCTACTCACATTCTCCAGTCAATCTTATACCCCGTAGTTAACAAAGATTTGGAAATGGGAAAAATAGGAAAAGAAATATTTCGGAAGTGGTGGTTTTGGAAATGGTTAGTTTAGGAGTCGGTTTTCGACACGGTCGATCTACTGGTGATCTTTTAGTGTATCTCACTCACCGTTGGGGAGAAGCTATAGAGAGTAGAGGCGAAGCTCTGGCCGTTAGTTTAGATATCGCTAAGGCGTTTGATCGGGTTTGGCATAAGGCACTTCTTGCAAAATTACCATCATACGGCTTACCTGAAGGGCTTTGCAAGTGGATTGGTAATTTCTTGCATGGTCGCTGCATAAGAGCGGTCGTTGACGGCTCTTGTTCTGCGACCATGACGATTAATTCCGGTGTTCCACAAGGGTCTGTGCTATCGCCCACGCTGTTCATCCTGTATATCAATGATTTGTTGCAAATTTGCAATATACATTGTTATGCGGATGATAGCACGGGTGATGCTCAATATTCAGGCAGTGCAAACGCCCGTAAGGCTGAGGTTATGGTAGGGAGAGCAGGGCTTGTGTCTTCAGTTGAGTGCTCTCTTGAGCAAGTAACTGACTGGGGCATGCAAAATTTGGTGCAGTTCAATCCCACTAAGACGCAAGCTATCGCTTTCACTACTAAGAAAAGCCCATTCACAGTTGCACCCTGTTTTCAGGGCATTCCTCTCACCTTGTCGACAAGCATCAGCATTTTGGGCGTCGACATTTCTAGCGAGGTTCAGTTTAGGAGTCACTTGAAGAGCAAAGCTGGGGTAACGTCCAGAAAACTCGGTGTACTCAATAGAGCCAAGCGATACTTCACACCGGACCAGCGCCTTTTATTGTATAAAGCGCAGGTACGGCCGCATATGGAGTATTGCTCACATCTCTGGAGTGGTGCACCGAAGTACCAGCTTGATCCTCTTGACTCCTTGCAGAGAAGAGCCGTTAGACTTGTCGATGATCCGAACCTATCTGGCAAGTTGGAGCCGCTTAGCTTGCGCAGAGACGTTGGTTCGCTCAGCTTGTTCTACAGATATTATAACGGGGAATGCTCTGATGAACTTTTTGACCTTATCCCTCCATCCCGGTTTTACCACCGAACCGGTCGCCATCGCCAGAAATGCCATCCGCACATTATAGATGCGTGGAAGTCTCGCACTGTTCGATTTGATCGATTGTTTCTGCCACGCACCTGTAAGTTGTGGAATGGCTTACCACCTTCGGTTTTTCCTCCGAAGTATAATTTGGACTGCTTCAAACGAAGGGTCAATAGAGTCCTCAAAGGTAGGCAACGCACTGACAATGCCCCGGGTATTGTAGGTGTCTATAGGCAGCGGTGACCACTTACCATCAGGTGGCCCGTAGCTTGTTTGCCACTTATTCTATAAAAAAAAAAAAAAAAAAAAAAAGGAAGTTGACTTGGGCAAGTGGAATTGAAATGAACAAAAGTTATATGATTACTTACGGGACATTTACCGTGGTAAGGTTCTGGAATGAGCTTCCGATATTTCGGCGCAGTTACATGCACCAAGTTTACGGGAAGACACAACCATTATCGTTTAGTATACAACCGCTGTGATAGTTTAAAAAAGTGCTTTGAAATGGACAAGTTAGGAAGTGGCCAAAATTAGCCGGAGGCGGATGAGATAGATTATGGGTCCTAAGTGTAATATCCTATTTGTTTCCTCTAATCAAATGTTCAAATGGGAATCCTTTCCAACAGGCCATTTCTATTCAGACGCCAGGTACATCACAGTGTATAATATAGTTATAGATCACGAGTTCTCGCGAGTTTCTTTACAGAATTTATGTACGGTGCCATTGCATACATTACTATGAACGAAGAACTCGCGCTATAGTATAGAGTCGGTGCATCAATTAACTTCAATTTTAATGTGCAATTCCAGATGCTGAAGTATCTAAACATCACGTGGTTGAACAACACTGCGCATGCGATCCGAATGTCATTCAGGGATGTTGGCAAGGGGTACATTATTTGACTTCTAAAACGTTTTGTGTATCGTAAATACTGCAACTTCCAAATGGGTTATTCTAATCGAAGAAAGATACATTTCCAGATATATACCATCGCATTAGCCGCCGCCGCCTGAAGGCTCATCCACACATCATAGATCAGTGGAAATCGCACACTGTGCGATACACACGATCCTTCTTGCCTCACAGCTGTAAAATGTGGAATGAGATACCTTCCACGGTGTATCCGAGAAGAACAAGGGGTGTCGGCAACGTTTTTGTGACGCCTCTGGTGTTACAAGTATACATAGGCGACGGCGACTGCTTACCATCAGGCAGCCCGTCTGCTTGTTTGCCAACTATGACATAAAACATATATAAAAAAACTCTATATTGAGTACACCAGAAATTACATTCATCTGACAGACAGATATATCAGAAAAACTCCTAAGAGTGAATGTAGAAAAAAAATTGCCGTCTAATAGAAAAAGTTCTATGGTCTAGCTAATTTTTTTCCACAAGTTTTTACACATTTTTGACCTGATAAATCTTGAAAAGAAGACATATCTTGTTTTCATCATCATCATAATCATCATCATCATCATCATCATTATCATTATCAGCCTATCATGTTCCCACTGCTGAGACACAGGCCAATGTAAGTATTATTTTTAAACTTAATATTAGGCATCCATCATTAATAAAGATGATGATGATGAGGTGACAGGGTGGGCGTGTCTTTGTGCGTGTTTACAATCTATAAATACATGATTTTCTGCGTGTTTCAGTTGGTACAACATTTACGAGAAGGATTGGAAATTCTACGGGGTCAGCAAACTGTGTCGGTTCATGCAACTTGTCAGATTTCGTATGCAAGTAAGTTGCATTATTTAGTATATATGCTGACAAATACTCTACCACTAGTGCTAGAAATAAGAATAAAAATGGCTAAAACTCCCAACTATTTATGTGTAAAATCACGTCAATTCAATGCTCTATTGCTGCATGGAAGAATAACAAATAAAAAATCAAACACATTAGCAATAGTTGTCAAAACAAATAGTAAAAGATCACAAAAAAAGATAAAGGCCACGAAGCACGGAGTTTGCACCCCAAACAATAAAAAAGTGTTCGTATTCATTGCCTTTACAGACGAAATGTGGCAAAGCAAAAGAAAATCCCGTCCGAAAGAAAAGTAACAATAGCCTTTAGAGCCGTCGTAGACGTCCGCATTGCGTGGCCATGACTGCAGCATTTACTTTTGTGTTGCAGTACGCGCTACGGTACTGCATCGAAATGTCCATGTGGACGTTTGTGTACATGTGTGAGACCCCGTGCCTGTGTACATACTGGTGTCCCGACGACTATGAGTGGGATCCTTCAGACCTCATCAACACGCCCTTCCGTTCGCCCACGGTGACCCTCTTCTACTTCCACCTGATGATGTCGCCCGACGGGCCCTACTACACCACGCTACCGTCGCAGTTCGAGGTGAGTGTCACGTCAGGTCCCACCGACCTCATCAACTCGCCCACCGTGACCCTCTTCTACTTCCACCTGATGATGTCGCCCGACGGGCCCTACTACACCACGCCACCGTCGCAGTTCGAGGTGAGTGTCACGTCAGGTCCCACCGACCTCATCAACTCGCCCACGGTGACCCTCTTCTACTTCCACCTGATGATGTCGCCCGACGGGCCCTACTACACCACGCCACCGTCGCAGTTCGAGGTGAGTGTCACGTCAGGTCCCACCGACCTCATCAACTCGCCCACGGTGACCCTCTTCTACTTCCACCTGATGATGTCGCCCGACGGGCCCTACTACACCACGCCACCGTCGCAGTTCGAGGTGAGTGTCACGTCAGGTCCCACCGACCTCATCAACTCGCCCACGGTGACCCTCTTCTACTTCCACCTGATGATGTCGCCCGACGGGCCCTACTACACCACGCTACCGTCGCAGTTCGAGGTGAGTGTCACGTCAGGTCCCACCGACCTCATCAACTCGCCCACCGTGACCCTCTTCTACTTCCACCTGATGATGTCGCCCGACAGGACGAGGTGAGTGCTGCGTCAAGACCACCGACCTCAAAAAAAGACAGGAAAAGTGCCTGAACACAATGCTGTTTGAAAAACAGAAATATTAGCTAGAGGGCTAATATATATATTAGCGGCACACTCTAAGAGGGTGGTAACTGTCCAGGCAAACCAAGGAAGCCCTCATCATCACCCTTTCAGCAGTAGGACGCCTACTGCTGGACATAGGCCTCCCCTATCGATCTCCAAAAGGGCCGGTTGGAATCGGCCTGCATCCAGCGTTTTCCAGTCTCTTTTAGGTAGTCCATCTCATGGGTGGACGTCCTACGCTACGCTTACCGGTCCGTGACCTCCATTCGAGAACCTTACCTTGAGGAAGCCCTACCACCACGGATTCTAAAGTAGAATTTCAACTCTCGGAAGGGCTGGCAATGCAACAAGTACGCCTCCACGCTCATTTCCCAAACTTACTACTTCAGTAGAAAAATAATATTTATTTGTGGCAAAAAAAAAACACGAGGTTGGAACGTAGGAATACTTCTTATCTTTGAAAAACTGGCAAATCACAGATTGTATGTTGATATTGTGTCATTGTGATTTGTGTTTTTAATATCTTGGTACTTGCAGATAGTGATCCAGCGACTGTTCCGGGAGATGCTGTATCGATGCCACTTCATACCGCAAGTGCATCCTCGGATCATGACCGGCCTCGTCTTCGATAAGGAGCTCTTTCTCACCTCCATCGGTTCGCTACATTCTTATATATATGTAATTTGGAAAATATTAATTTTCCAAATCATTTTATAAATAAGGTAAAAACTGACTGATATGAGGAGATCCGTAGATGAACGAATGTTACCGACATAGCCCACCGGATTAGCAAGTTAAAGTGGCAGTGGGCAGTATGCAAGTGGGCGGCACATAGCACGCAGAACAGATGGCCGGTAAACGCAGCGTAGGACGTCCATCCACAAGATGGACAGACCTAAAAGAGACCGCAGGGAAACGTTTTATGCAGGCCGCTTCCAACCGGCCCTTTTGGAGATCGATGGGGGAGGCCTATGTCCAGCGGTGGACGTGCTACGGCGGAAAGGATGATGATGATGAACAACTGACTGAGATACATAAAAAATAGAAAACCCCCTTTTTTTTGAAGTTGGTTAAAATATTGTCGTTCCAGGTCTAATGGAACCCGAGGTGGTCGATTACCGCGAGCGGCTGCTGAAGGCATACCGTCGCTCCATCATCCCGCTCCTGGCGTACTGCCGCCAGTACGAGTGCTACCGTGAAGTGTACTTGCTGGATATAGATGAATACGTCGAGTAAGCAACCATTGTCATCATTCTCTCTGTTTGATTCTAGTGACAATCTGGGCGTCTTCAAGTCACGTCACGACTGAATCAGTTTCTTTTAGACTCTTATATATCATCATCATTATCAACCTATCATGTTTCTACTGCTTGGACACACGCTTTCATGCTTTCTCTCTCTTGAAGTAAGCATTCACTAGAATAGACCCGATGTTTTGATTTTATTTTATTCGGAAAACTATAACTTAAACAGATACTTAACAGATACTTAAAAAAACATTATAGGTATTTTATTATATAAGTATATAACTTACGACCAAATAAAAGTTTTCACATAAAAAAATTCACATATAGGAACTGTGTATTGTCCATGGTAGATGTATACGAAACATCTTATCAACTTCTTATTAAAATAATTAGAATTTTTAGAAAAAAAAGAACCGACTTCATGACTATTGCCTACATTTACAAACTGACACTAAAAAGTAGAAAATATTGTTTAATATTACGACTGAAATACTTTGTATCCATGGTCATGAAAAATTTAACGATAAACAACAGGGCCCGGTCGCCATGGAGACACTTCTTTGTTTTTTTAAAGTTCTGTTGTAGGAACAGTTCCTCTATGGTTGCTGTTCAGTTGACAGCGTCGCTAGTGGAGAACAAAGTATGAAATTCACCAAGAAATAACTGTAGTTCCAATTTTGCCCACCTTAACAGCTAAGTTGGTGGCACTGTACAATGTTTACATTGTACATTGAATTCGTTACTTATTGTCATGTTTTTGTAGATTTATCAAAAAGCGCTGAATCAATTTTCGATAAAAAATGTATGGGACCACCTATGAGATAAGACCTACCAACCAAAAAAAGAATCATCAAAAACAATTCTAAATGGCGGAGTAATCAGGTAACAAACATACATAAAAAAAAAAACATACAGTCGAATTGATAACCGCCTCTTTTTGGAAGTCTGTTAAAAAAGGGATAATGAAGCTAAGAATAGAGAATAACATAATAGTCACACTGAAGCGAGCTACGGACAACTGCCCCCTCGACCCGCAATAGATAAACCAAACAAACTAGTTAGCTTATTTTAGTTCATCCATCACGAGTCAAAGAAACAATCGTTCATAAGTCGCTCAAGTCCGAACGATGTACATCAATTTCTCTGGCCAAAGTATTATAACATGTTATCTTATGTGTACCTAATTATTATTTAGTTTTTAGTTAGTTTTATACATAAAAACAGTACGCCCGAAATGGGTAATCTGTTGATACTCTAGTTAGTAAGAACATCTTTTGTACACAGTTTTTGCAATAAATTTATTCTGATTCTGATTCTTGTTTTCAGAGCGTTTCGTCTGGAGAAACACTCTGCTTCAGAGACGCGTGAAGAAGTTCAAATGCACTACGATGCGAAACAGGACCTGATATGGCGGCTGCCGCAGTTCATCGGTATCGGCCCTTTCGCTATCAACGTCGATACCTTGAAGGTACCATTGTTGTACTCCATCTAATGGATCTCCCACACCTATCTATCGCCACAAAGCTATGGTCAAGCTACACGATAGCACAGACGATAGCTCAAGAGGCGTTTTAACACACAGAGAATTAGAGGACTGTGTTTTTGTCTCTTTCTAACAACAGATACTTATAGCGTAAAAAGTCTTTCATATTCTTTCCCTTATTTCACAAAATGCATAATACATTCGTAGGTAATCTATGCTATGTTATGGTATATGCTGCGGTTAGTCAGTTTTTAAGGCCGTGTTGTTCGCCTATAACGTCTCTTTTATTACACCACCGGGTGTCATCATAAATACAATATGGAGACTAGTAGGTAAAGTGTGTTTGTTTTTTGGCAATTTTTTTTTTATTTCGAGAATTTTTACTATTTTATTTCTATGACGTGGGAATTACTCCAACTAAGTTTTCAAAGCGAGACGAAGCCGCGCGCGCTAACAAACCCTGAAAAAGACTTTCTGTAGACTCTTCCGACTTCATCTTACGTGAGTTACTCTCGTATAAAATAAACAAATTCAAATTCAAATTCAAAATATTTATTTGTCAGAACATGGTAGGTACACATACATATAAAGTAGCATACATGGTCGTAATAATGGAGACGTATCTCATGTCCTTGCCTGTTACAGCGTACAAATGTTAGTTTTTTATAAATATACAGATTTTATTTAGGCCAGGGCGCAAACGTGGCCACTCTTGTGTCGGATACAAGCTACCAATAAATATTTGATTTCTATATAAACAGTATGAAATCAGCCACTCTCTGCGCAGACTTTGTGTCCAGTTGCTTCCACTTGATTGGGGACACTTTTGTGTCTTGTGTTGGATACATGCTACCAATGAATATTTGATTTCTATATAAACAGTATGAAATCAGCCACTCTCTGCGCAGACTTTGTGTCCAGTTGCTTCCACTTGATTGGGGACACTTTTGTGTCTTGTGTCGGATACATGCTACCAATGAATATTTGATTTCTATATAAACAGTATGAAATCAGCCACTCTCTGCGCAGACTTTGAGTCCAGTTGCTTCCACATTGATACTGGGTGTGCCGTGTCGGCACCAAAAACTGTCTTCGTTTGCGCATCGTCTTAGTGTATGTATAATTTGTTAGGAATGTACGTAATTTGTAATACAACCCCATGCCCTTTCGTCCAGCAAATCCTGGTAAATAAGCGGTCAGACATCATAAAGGCGTTACTCACGATGTGGGCGGAGGAGGTTCGTCTAACAGTGGACGATGTCATACAGACATACAAGAACATCATGCGGAAACTAGGCGAGAAGCCTAACACCATTGAACACGTCTTTGAAATAAGGTAATGCTGCAGCTCTGAAAGGCTTGCTTTCATTTAAAATCTGCGCTAAAGTCGTTTTTGGCCGCTAGCGTGGAAAGTAAATTCAAAATTTAAACGTGAAGAATACGACGAACCTTAATATTTTTTCAGTGTTAAACCATTCCAATCTCATTGATTCAACTCAAACAGTTTGATTCAAGGAGGATATCTTAACTTATAAGAAATACAATATTTGCCTCGCTAAGGTGAGATGAAAAGTTGTGTTTCGCTCGGCAGCTAAGTTATTCTGCGTCTCGTCTCGTACCTTTGATACCCTCGCTACCTCAGAATTCTATCTATCTAATCCTAGAATCCTTCACTTGCTCTGGTTTCAATACAAGTACTCGCACCTAAAAACAACTTTGCAGCTTGCAAAAAGCTATTCCCATACATTTGAGCAAAAAAAATTTGGTTTATTTTTAACTTCGGCAGTAACCCACTTCGTTTTTTTTTTCTATTGGAGGAAAACCAACGTTCATATATTTTTGCAGATCTGACTTTCATTGTTCTTTTTCTCTCAGGGAATGGATGGAATCGATACCTTTTGCGCTCGGCCAACAATTTGAAATTATGCGGAAAGTGCACACAGTGAGTAGCTTCAAAAGTTATATTTAGTTGATGTCTACAGTGATGTCTATTCTCTTGTACCGCTCTCCAAACTTATCTGACGAGACTTAAGTTGCCTCTCATCATTTCAATACGTGTAAAAAAGTTTAGTTACCAGTTTAGTTTACCAAATTTATTAAAAAAGGTGTTGTCTGTAAAGTCGGTTTACGGACGATAATTTTACGTGATAACTCTTAGGCCGATCGTGCCTCTCTATCGCTTGTTCCGCGCTCTCGCTTGCACGCGCGGCTCAGGCGGAACGTGACATTTTTTAACTGGCGTTCATCGATTTATAAGACGTTATCACGTCAACAAAATGGTAAAACAAAAATCAACGTAATTTTATGGTAAAAATAATTATCAGTTCTCTTTCTTATCACTCTTCAGTTAATTCAAATTCAAAATTCATTTATTTCAGGCTTAACCCTGAAACGTTCACCAAGTGAAGCTTGGTGAAGTTCTACCTAGCAGTGGGTAGGAGTTTCAAAAGAAAGAGTTTAAGATAGTATAAGTTAAGATTTAATCAAGCAAGAATGAATTTACAGGAGACTGAGGGTCGTGCGAACTCGGAAGGTGATGGCGATAAAAAAACGTGTTGGTCCCTTGTTTTGAGACTTAGCTTGAAGAGCTGGGGCGCCGATCGCCGCGTGGCTCGACGCGGCTCGTGGCACGTAGGATGTCCAGCAGGGCAGCGCAGCGACGAGACGGCTTCGTGAGCTTTTTTTCAGGCGTGACCGGAGTGCGGTCTGCGCGTAGTAGTTCCAGAAGTTTGTGCGTGGCCGGAGTACGACCGACGTAGTAGAAGGGAAGTAGACGTAGCGTCACGACAGCGTGGCGACTCGTACGTGGTCGGAGAATTGGCGTAGAGGGTAGGAGCCTGAAATGCGTCGAAGAAACTACGCATGAGGATCAGTACTGAAGAGCCGCTCGGCCACGTCGTGTGAGATCCCGAAAATAACGGCAGATCGGACTAGGCCCCGCCTCACATGACGTGGTACCGGCGTTAAAACACAGTTTTTGATCGGAAGGATCCAAGATTACAGAATGCTTTAAGAGCTTAGAACACAATTATATTAGAATGTAAGTACGGCGCGCGTCCACATCCGCAGATAGTACGGATATGAAACGCACTTGCACTGCGTTTTAGAACACAGGTGGCCTGATGATAATTCAATTGACAAATAACGATTAGCATTATTTGTCGAGACAGATTTCACAATTAACACATTTAAAAGGCAGAATTATCTCTGGAAACTTACCCGATCTTGAGTACGGGCTAACAAAGTTAATTTATAGGTTTAAAGATATGAGCGACTTTCTCACTGGAGTACATCTGCACGTATGACCCAGTTTTTATTTCGGGTCCTATATATAGGCTATTCCTTCTAGAAAGAATACGATATTTACATACCCGAATCTATAAAACTGCAGTTTATAATTTTCGTGGGTTTAGACAATGTTTTTGTGGTTAAGAAAATGAAACTGACTGACATTACGTCAATCACCTTCATTCTGTCAACAATGTTTATGTCATAGAAGTGACCTTTTTTATTCGTTAAGTTTGGCTTCTAGCGTATGTGCCATTTGCCATGAATTTGGGAGTAGGTAACGATCATGGAACGTTACACCCATATAAGTACATCAAAATTATCCATTATTAAAAAAAAAAAAAAAAAAAAAACATAAACACAATAAAATTAAAACAAGTTAATGAAGTTTCTTAAATATTCTCGAGTTTATAATGAGGTGAAATATGTCTTTTCGTGATGTTTCCCAAATTCCATGTCTCTTGTAAAGACTCCACCACTTGACTTGACCGTGACCGTGACTTACTTTGATTGAGTCTTAACTGTGACTATGACTTGTTTGACGATATATAATTATGTAGAAAAATTTGACGCTGGCAAATGCACAAGACGTGCGATGCCAACCGAATATAAAAAAGGTACTTTGGTCGTTAAAAAAATTGCTTATGTCTAGCAAATTTTTTTAAATATTCAAACCGCAATAATCGTCATCAATCATGAGTTGGATAATAACTTTGTTCTCACTTTTCGAAGATAAAATGAACCTATTTCCGAGCTGGTATGGTCAAAAACTTCTCTTTTTACTTTATAGGACTACGAAGTTCTGGATGCGTTCTACATGGCGCTAGAAAATGAAGACTTCAAAGCACTCTGGGAAGCGATTGGGTGGCCATTGCAGATCACAAAGCAGGTAGAATATCGAACACTAGGTGCTCTGAGCAGTTTTACTCGCTATACCTATTTCAGAAATGTTTTCTCATATTTGGTTTTATTGGTTTTATAGATTTACTAGCTGAATCCCGCGGTGCTACCCGCGATTTTCCAATTTTCCCGCATTTGGCTGGGAGAAAAAATACCCTATGTCCGTCCATACGATGTACACTATCATTCTGCGAAAATTCGTTAAGATATAAGCTTAGCGGTTTAGTCGTGAAAAGCGAACAAACATCCAGACAGTTACTTTAGCTT
Source organism: Agriopis marginaria (assembly GCA_932305915.1). NCBI lineage: Eukaryota > Metazoa > Arthropoda > Insecta > Lepidoptera > Geometridae > Agriopis > Agriopis marginaria. Next base: position 2,804,109 of record OW029935.1, read on the forward strand.
TTATAATGTTAGTAAGGGTTATGACCTTACGTAAAGTTTTTCGGATGTAGGTTCCTAAGAGATTATTTGTTATGTTTGTACGGAACACCCTCTTGGCTGATTTTTTGTTTTCATGACTGCAGATGGCAGAAGTTACTTACTTGCTGTTCTGTACTTACTGTTACTTGGCTTACTGTTCATGTTTTGGTAGGAGCTAATTGAATGTAAATTAGAAGTCGGGGTATCACCCCGACACAGACCACCCGACCACCCTGGTGGTTCGTTGCACAAATGGCGGGAAATTCAAATTTCAAACTGTTTTCTTGTCCTTGTAGCTAGGCCGGGTAATTATTGTAAACAACCGTGATGTTTGCGCAGATTGATTATTATTCTTAACAAAATCATATAAAGCTATTTATCTCTAATGCCCATTATTACTTACATTTGTGAATAAACAAATTTTTGCTGTTTCAAACGGTTTATTCACAAATGTAAGTAATATGGTGCGTTACTGTTAAATAATTGTACATTATAATGTAAATAACAGCCAACATTTTGCGCAAACACTGTGTTATTTAAAAATAATTACCTGGCCTGGCTACTAGGACCAAAAAACTGTTAAAAATTTAAATTTCCCGCCATAGGTAAATCGAACCACCTTAACTAATTATTATAAAGAATTTTTGTCTGTTTTGTTCAGATAGATGTGACGACAGACTTCCTGGAAGAGGAACAAGAGAAGTTCTGGAAGCTGCACATGCAGGACGAGCAGACGTTGTTCGATAAGATTGACATGTACAGCGCGCAATGCATGACGCTCACGCTTCAAAACGATTTCAGTAAGGTAACTATGGAATTAGGGCTACCACTTTATCAGGATAAGATAGACACCCCGAGTTCACTTTCTTTGCGTGTCTGTGGAGGGCGTAGTCCGGTTTTAATTTACGGCAAATAATATAAAAATAAAGAGTAGATAACGAAAATTTCTTTAGTTATACAATAATAATATTTATAACCACAAATAAAAATAACACTAACATAATATTATAGAAACTTTCTTTTAAAATTTTTTTTTTTTTTTTAAATAAACATGTATCGACTTCAAGATTATACCTACATTTACTACTAGTAGAAAATAATATTATCACTTTAAAGGAAAAGAGCATTAAAGGACAATCAACACAATTATTGATATAATATATTTACCTACTTCATCATCATCATCATCCACAGCCTTCCTTATCCCACTGCTGGGTATAGGCATAGCAAGAGAGAGCTCTTGCTATGCCATCTGCCTCGGTCCTGTGCTAATCTAGTCCAGGTTCTATACCTACTTACCTATTTATAATTTATAATCGGTTAGTTTTGGAGTCATTAATGTCTATTTAAATAGCTTCTTCAGTAAACGTATAACAGAAGATGTATTTTTTTTTGCAAAGCAAATACTTGTTCGATAACCTATTGTGCCATAGTAAACTGTAAAAAAATCTTCAATAGCAGTTGATCGTACGAATGAGTAACATAAAATCTAACGCCAACGTGTTTATATATACGGCTCGTTTGCCGTGCCTTGCCACCACTTGGGATCGCTAGCCGTGACTCGTTTCACTTTGGATCTGTCTTAGTTTTTCTGCACAAATCAAAGGCGCTCGCCTGCACTTGGCACGCCATGTCCACAAATGTTAGTTTACATTGGCTTGAAACAACCAATGTGTAGACAGTAGTTCTCACTTTGGCTGAGGTTCAGCGAACTATGGCCAACGTAGCCGGCTTTAAACGCAGGTATGTCAGTTAACATTTCATTCCAAGACGAATTCTTTTCTCAGGTGCACGAGATAGCGAATGACATAAAAAAAGCTTGGAAAGGCATGAAAGACGCTCAGGATTGGGGCCGGATTCTCAATCAGCGTCAGAAATTATTCGGCGTGCCAGTCATACCTTTTACGGACCTCAACCGACTAGTCAAGGAATTCGAGCCTTATAGGAACCTCTGGGTCACTGCCTCAGGTTAGTTACTATTAGAGTGTATAGGACTGCTGTAGGATCTTAAACAAGTGACTCTAGCTGCTCGGATTTTAACCAACTAGTCAAGAAGTTGCAGCATTGTAGAGACGTTTGGTTCACTGCCTCAGGTTAGTTGCTATTAGAGTGCAAGACTGCGGTTTAATATTCAACCAGTGGCTAAAGCTGCTCGGAATTCAATCAACTAGTCAAGAAGTTGCAAAGTTGTCGAGACGTTTGGTTCAACGCCTCAGGTCGGGGGTTGAAAATGTGTGATATCCGACGAACAAGCAAAGCGAGTGTCAAAATGACAGATACAAAAAAGTTTTGACGTTGATAATCTGACAGGTACATGTTGGTTGCGTTCAGAATAAATTACATATCGATAATTAAAAATATAATCTGTTCAGATTTCCTGAAGGCCCGCGAAGTGTGGTTTGACAACCCGCTGATGTACGTGGATGCAGATACAATAGAGCCGCTCGTAAATGAATACTACAAGACGATATTCAAATGCGTGCGCACCTTCTCTGACATGCCCAAAGTGCAGTCCGTCGCCATTACCATACGGGTACGTACACACTGTAATAAGGCATAACTTGTTGTCAACACTTTTTATTGACCGATAAAGATAGACGTATACTCATTCGTAGCTCTTGTCTCTTATACACACGACAAAAAGAGTCGTTTTTTTTTCGCAATGCGCATGCTTGACTGGTTGTTCAAATCCGTGTTTTTATATAATAGGCTTGCGTTAACTGCCACCTCGCCTGATATTAAGCGATGGTGTGGTCTATGAGATAGAGCACGCTTGCCTAGAAGAAACCGATTGACTCGCGATTTGAAAACACTGATATGAAAACCTCTCAATAGAAATGCGATTTCAAAAATCCAAGGCATAAGCTGTCAAACGTAATCAATCCGCTCGCGCTTTCCTTCCCACTCGCGCCTAACGATTGAAAGTAACTGCTTATTTTTAACAAGTACCTTTTAAACTTTTAATCTCATCCATATAACACTTTCGCGGAGTTCTTTCTCTTTCGCTCGCCTTCTGCTGTAGACAGAGCGTGAAGAAAAGCCAAGAAATTCAGAAAATAGACCCATATAACCTTCGATCAGAAACTGATCGAAGCATATGACTGACTTGTCGATGAATGTATACAAACTGCGAAATTGAGAACGAGAAAAAAATCTACATAAGTTAGAACGAGAAAAGATACTCCGCTGCCGATTAAAAATCATTTGCGATGGCTCCAACATGCCAGCGTTACACACTGCCAAAATCAGTGTATCATTTTAGATACACACTTCCTTGTAATTTGTCCAGATCTGCCTAAAATAGTTGTATTTGAAGGGCTCAGTGCTGAGATGATAACACTAATCGTTCCAGGACTACATCGACGAGTTTAGACCTCTGATCCCGATTATACAAGCCGTGCGGAACCCGGGCATGAAGGATCGACACTGGAACGAGTTCATGGAGAAAGCTGGTAAGCTACTATCGCAGAAATTACTTGGGACAGTAAGATTTTAAAAGTTGTGAAACGTAGATATATGTCCGTGTCTGCAGGTATATCCGTCACCATGAACGATAAGCAAACATTCGCGATGTGCCTGAAGCAAGGCGTCGCGGCGCACGCGCAGCTCATTGCCGACATTGGAGAGCTCGCCTCCAAGGAATACGTGATCGAACAGGCGTTAGACCGCATGGCCGCCGACTGGGCTGCGAGGCCTATGGAGGTCACACCTTATAAAACCACTGGTATATACCCCCACGCCGCACTTACTGGTCTCCTTATTAATGATTTTTACCTGGCCCCCCTCAAATAGAAGTATTTTTATGTTTTAAATAGGTTGATTTCTACTAAATATTCATCCTCTTTCAACATGTTTTCTTTCTTGCTCTTTCTTTCAAAAGAGGTTCACAATTTCGTCTTAATTTTTTTTGTGTTACGCGTTATCTTCACCCATTGTAATAAATTTATCAAATAGGCTAAAGCAATAGCTTGACAGTGGTCTTATTTAAATTTGAAGAAAATATTCCTCCTCTACAAGTATATAAAATTAATGAACAAGAAACGGTATGAATTCAGTTTATGGAATTTCACCCGCTTCCCGTAAAGTTTTAATGTTTATCGAGACTTATCGCTCATTATTATATTTAGATAAAAATATATGCTTTTTGATCTACGTTTCGACCATGTTACAATAGACGTGGTCACCAAAAGGAACACGAGCTAAGTGAAAACTGCGGGTGAGTCCGACGAGAAGGGCGGGTGTTTTGTTCTAGAAGAACCTAACTTGATCTTGAAAAACCGCAGGGTAGTTAAAACATGCATATTCAAACCGCAAAAGTTTAAAAGTTCATCATCACCCCCCCCCCCCCCCCCATCGATCTCCAAAAGAGCCCGTTGGGAGCGGCCTGCATCCAGCGTTTCCCTGCGGTCTCTTTTAGGTCGGCTGTCCATCGTGAGGGTGGACGTCCTACGCTGCGCTTACCGGTTCAAAAGTTAATCACCCGTAAAGTATTTTTTATTTTGTAAAAAATATTTATGAACTAGTTTGCCTAGTTAGCTCTAATGTTGCTCAAAAGTCTGTATTGTAACCTATATTTATTCAGGATGGACCTTCGTCATGTTATTTCTTACCCCCCAGGCACGTGCATAATGAAAGTCCCCGATGAGACGCTGCAGCTTCTAGACGAGCACATGCTGGCGACGCAGCAGCTAGGCTTCAGTCCGTTCAAGGCAGCCTTCGAGCTGCGCATCACCGAATGGGACGAGAAACTTCGCCTCACGCAGAAGGTTCTAGACGAGTGGATCGAGTGCCAGAAGTAATGCATATGCCTCAACTAGCGTTAGTTTTGCAATAGTACGTTCCAGGGAGCCTTCAACTTTGTCTTCAAATCGCGAGTGATTCGGTTTCTCCTAGGCAAGCGTACCCCATCGTAGACCGCATCGTCGCTTAACATCAGGCGAGATGGCGGCCAAGCGCAAGACTATCAATTATACAAAATAAAATAAAAAGGCCACTCCTTGTTTCCGCTCGATTTGGATGAGATTTGGTATGGATGTAGCTATAACCCTGGTTTGAAACGGTCATTTCCCGAACAAATTAACGGTTAATTAGGGGAGAGAGTGAAGCCATAGAAGACTGCAACTGTTATACTGGGTTATGCGGAAAGGGTGTACTAAGCTGTGCCCCCCACAGCTTAGTTCCATCGTACCCATTATTATGAACAACTATAGCCTTGCTGATTTTTCTACTATCCCGATCTACGCAAAGTATGACTGAACCAGCCCCACTTGCGACGTCGAATCTGCAATCTACAGGCATCCCTCCATAGTTCTATTGGCGATAGTGTCCGGCCATTCAGGATATAGGAAGTTATTTCAGGGAATGGATGTATTTGGAGCCGATCTTCACGTCGGAGGACATATCGCGCCAGCTGCCGCTGGAGGCCAAGAAGTACGGCACCATGGAGAGAATCTGGCGACGGATCATGAGCGCTGCACAAGCGTGCCCTAAGGTACTATGCGTAGAAACTACCACAGAGTTAAACTTGCAATTAAATTTTATATTTGGCATTCTAAATGTTGCTTTAGGTCTAGAGAAACGAATTTCACGCTTTTATACCCTATATGAGTCGCTTAGGCTGTGCATTGTCGTTTAATGAATAAATTTAAGATTTTTATGGTAGGATTTGAATGGTATGCCTTACACTAATATAATGATGATGATACCTGAATGGTAGGCTTCACACTAATATAATGATAATGGCTCTTGAATGATAGGCTTCACACTAATATAATGAGAATGACACTTGAATGGTAGGTTTCACACTAATATAATGATAATTCCACTTGAATAGTAGGCTTCACACTAATATAATGATAATGTAACTTGAATGGTAGGCTTCACACTAATATAATGATAATGGCTCTTGAATGATAGACTTCACACTAATATAATGAGAATGACACTTGAATGGTAGGTTTCACACTAATATAATGATAATTCCACTTGAATAGTAGGCTTCACACTAATATAATGATAATGTAACTTGAATGGTAGGCTTCACACTAATATAATGAGAATGACACTTGAATGGTAGGTTTCACACTAATATAATGGTAATTCCACTTGAATAGTAGGCTTCACACTAATATAATGATAATGTAACTTGAATGGTAGGCTTCACACTAATATAATGATAATTACACTTGAATGGTAGGCTTCATACTAATATAATGATAATTACACTTGAATGGTAGGCTTCATACTAATATAATGATAATTCCACTTGAATAGTAGGCTTCACACTAATATAATGATAATGTAACTTGAATGGTAGGCTTCACACTAATATAATGATAATTACACTTGAATGGTAGGCTTCATACTAATATAATGATAATTACACTTGAATGGTAGGCTTCATACTAATATAATGATGATGACACTTGAATGTTAGCCTTCACACTAATATAATGATAATTACACTTGAATGGTAGGCTTCATACTAATATAATGATGATGACACTTGAATGTTAGCCTTCACACTAATAGCATATTTGTTTCAGATAATGATCATCTGCCCAGACAGCCGTCTACTGGACAGCTTGGTGGAAGCGCGCCACCTACTGTCGGTGGTGTCTCGGGGACTGAACGACTACATGGAGTTGAAGCGGCTGCGGTTCCCGCGCTTCTTCTTCCTCAGTGACGACGAGCTGCTGGAGATCCTGAGCCAGTCGCGCAACCCGCGCGCCGTGCAGCCGCACCTCAGGAAGTGCTTCGAGAATATCGCTAAGGTAACGATAAAAACAATGCCATATGACCGCAAACCACCAAAATTTACAGGGACGTGGATGCGAGCGGTTTTAAAAACTCGTGGACAATGCTGTGTCACACGAAGAGATGGTAAGGGCCCAAAATGAGGTGAGCACTAAGATAGGATAAGAAAAGATATATTTATTACCAAAAAACAAAAACAATGGACATATACTATTAGACATAAAGAGAAACAGTGTTTGGCAATAGAGGGTACGCTCAGCGCTGTACTGCGAGGTCCCGAAGGGTCACGCAGGGATTTTTTTCAGCACTGGTTTTCGGCAATGACCTGGCTTTGCTGGCTGGTACTGCTCGATCTTCCGAAGCAGCGGCAATGCTAAACAGCTGGTAAGCCACTCGCGCACTGGGCATAAACGGGAACATAACACGACACGGGATGATGCATAATATTCTTTTTTTGTAACCTAGTATTTCAAGTTTTCATAATTTTATATTCGAAACACTAGTAGTTTTTTAAAAGGCCACTATCCACCTCCTGGTTTCATCATCAGATCCACACCGCCAACCTGTAACTTTTGAGACGTTAAAACATATCAATTGAGCTTAAGCTTGGGGTCTAACAGCCATTGAAGAGTTCTACTGTTCACCTCCTAGCTCCATTATCAGATCAGTTTGCAAATTTGTATTGTTATCAGGATTACATATAACTAACTATACAGGGTTACGCGGAAAGGGTGTACTAAGCTGAAGAGGATCCATAGTACATATCATTTTGAACAATTTTTACTATGGAACCAATCCTGAAATTGCGAAGAAAATAATACGTGTGTAGATGATGGTTTTCTATGGAACAGCAGATTTTTTTTTGAGATTTCAGAGTTGCTCCAATAGTTTAAAAAAACATTTAGTTGAAATGAAATGAAAATATATTTAGGACAACCGTTATCGGTCTTAAAATTTTACAAATATTTTGTTCCTTAAATAAATAATATCCCAGCATGAGGAGCCTTGTTGTGTGATGATAAGTAATGGTACTTAGGACCCCTTTTTTGCATTGTACACCCTTTCCGCGTAACCCAGTATAAAATCAAAAGTTACAAATCGATACAATAAATAGATGTTAGTTAAATTCGAGTTCCAAGTGAAACAACCAAGCTAGCTAGCTTCCAAAACTAATAAAAATGTGTTAACAAACCAGCAGTGCAAGTACCGTTCTTTATCGATAGTCAAATTCGATAAAATGCCATAGAATCGATCATAGCGAGTACTGATTAAATGGCATTTTATTGAATTTGACAATCTCAACTGTCAAATTTGATGATCGATAAAGAACGGTACTTGCACTGCAGGTGACATTCGAGCATGACTTGAAGATAACTCAGATGCACTCGAGCGAAGGCGAGATTGTGGACCTCAAGTACAGGTTCTACCCGAGCTCCAACGTGGAGCAGTGGCTGGTGCTGCTGGAAGATACCATGAGGCATACCAGTGAGTACTATCAAGGAAGATAGACTAAGAGGAAAGACAATAGCGGAACATTAGAGCGTAGCTCTGAAATTTGCCACTTCTGTGCTCTCTTCGCCTTAATTCTAAGATTGATGTGTGCTTCAGTTCGTCTAACGCTGGTGGCTGGCCTGGAAGAGCTGTGGCAGCTGCCTCGAGCAGAGTGGGTGCTGCGGTGGCCGGGACAAGTTGTGATAGCCGGCTCGCAGACCGCGTGGACGGCTGGCGTAGAGAATGCCATCGCTGAGTTCCGCATGGACTACTTCATGGACGATATGTTGGCTCAGGTCACTGTCTTCTACTTTTAGCCACCGACGCAAACAGACCCCTCTTGGTCTGCTATGCCACTGTTTTCTGAAAAAAGTATACTAGGTGTATCTTAACATCTATCGTTCAACTACATTGGGAAAATCAGACGGAATACTAACATATGATACAGTTTTGAAAAGTTCGTTGATATTTTAGCAAAAGTGGGGTCCTAAGTGCGGAAAGTTGCGCGACTGCAATACGTATATCGCGTGATTTTCCGCACTGCACTGTTTCAGCGCTGTTTCGAGCCCGGCCGTAAAGTCGCAAGTCTGAAATTAGTATTTTCGAGTTCAGGGTAATCGAATCTATCCATTTATACGATATAGACTAATACTGTGAGACACATTTTTTTACCCCAACCGTAAACAGATGGGTGTTTGTGGCATCGTAGCTCCCAATCGGCTGAACCACACATCACACATCATCAGCCATCAAATGTCCACTGCTGAACAAGGCCTCCCTCTTAGAGAGGGGTGTTGCCATGATCCCCACGCTTGGCAGGCGGCTTGGGAATCGCAGTACGTTCACCGTGTACTAACAGGACGCTGCTTTCCACCCTCCGTTGGTTCTGTTCGCAGTTTTAGGACATACCCGGGCTGAACCGATTTCGACTAAAAGGTTACTTAATCGTAAGTGTTATTAGCTTATGATTCAAGAAAATCTTTTCAGTCGTTCGAAGACTTATTAACAGTATTTTTTTTTAATTTCAGTTTGGACTTGCTTTTTGTTGGATTTGCGCTTGACTGCCACCTCGCCTGATGTTAAACGATGATACGGTCTACTATAAAGTATGTGTGTGTTCCCACTGCTGTGACCTAGCGGGAACATAATAGACTGAAACCATGATGAACATTGTGATGCCCACAGCTGGACAGCCTGCGGTCGCTAGTGAAGGGCGACCTGACGTTCTTCCAGCGCGAAGTGCTGTGCGCGCTGATAGTGGTCGAGGTGCACGCGCGTGACGTCACCAAGCTCGTGCTCGAGGAGGGCGTCAAGAACATCACAGACTTCCAGTGGATTTGCCAGCTCAGGTGATACTCATCATAGAAGTCTTTATCAGAAGTTTTAAGCAGCGCCAGGAATTATCCTGACGCTGCTTTTTTTGAGCAACAAACGGCCGAACAGATTTGATTTAATGTGACATAATTGAGAGTTTTCTTAGCTACGATTCAAGAAAATCTGTTCGACTTTTTGAAGATTACCGGCTATTTATCGGGGATTTAAAAAACAATATAATTATATAGGTATAACATCACTGGGTATACCTATATAAATTGGGGCTTGGCTTCCGACTAAAGAAAGCTATTGGTCATGGACTTGCACTGTCTCTTGCCCGACCAAGTTAGTTTTTGTGGCTTCTAATAAAACGTTCTAGAAATACCGCAAAAACATCTTTGCACGCTTATAGTGCTAACAGACGCTCGAACGCGGCTGACGGACCGCCGTCCAACCAACGGGAGAGAAAGAGTGAGAATTTCATATTTCCCTCTCTATCTCTCCCATTGGTCAGACGGCGGTTGAGGTCAGCCGCGTTCGAGCGTCTGTTAGCACTATTAGAACTCTGCATTTGAGTGGAATTATTGCCGTTTTGCTTTAGTGGAGTGACATCCCACCTCAATGTTTATATTTCCTTATGAATTCCATAGATATTACTCGGTAGTGCGCGACATGAACCGCTTAGAACCAGGCGAGACTCCTGACATTTACCAGGACGAAGATCGCCTCGACACCTCCCAGTACTACCGGCAGTTCAGCCAGAACAAGTGCGACGTGAAGGCTCTCAACTCTGTCTTCACTTACCAGAACGAATATCTCGGGAACAGGTACTCTCCTGGAGGATTTCATCACCCTTATTTTGAAACATTCATTACATATGACATATACATTTGAGCGATGCTGGCCAGTAGTATGTGCGCTTTACAACCTGACAGCACCGATAGAGCGGTTTTCGATACCATCGCTTAAAAACGGTGAAGGAAGATTGAGCATTGTGAAGAAACCGGTATGTCCAAGAACCTAATTTTTAAACACATATCATCATCATCATTTCAGCCTATCGTGGTCCCACTGCTGGTACTCTGGCGCTAGTATGGCGCACATTATAACGGCCAGACGCTTCGGTCTGGTCACATTCCACTCAACAGATTTCTACATCCGATATGCCAATTCAATCATTTCATCCCAAAACTAGAATAAATAAAGAATGCCTAATTATGATTATTAAATTTACTGACATTGTATTAATATTAATATTATTTTTAATAATATGATTAGTATAAGGTTTATTTTTTAAATGTTTGACATGTAATTATTATTATGAATCAAATTATCATTATCATTATCATTACCAATCAGACTTGCCAAACTGCACCGAGTGAGGTACCTACTCGAAAGCGTATGTCATGTTGTAGAGATGGAGTGTGTTCAGACAGATGCTGAAAGGTTGTATTTTTACCAGTATACTTACTCAACCTTAAGAGATTTTGGGTTGTGTGTGCTGGCTGATCCCTTATCGGAAGAGTCCAGAATACTGTTCAAGATAGTTGCCATAAGTATTAAAGAGAAAACATAGCTATAATAACGGGCCATTGAGGGTGGCATTGTCATATAACCCGTTATAAAAATAAAGATTCAAAAAAAAATACTGCTATGTAGCGTGGTCCGGGCAGAGTCCTCAAGAGTCCGAATCTTGATCTGCATATATTCCAAATTGAGACTATAATAGGTCTACCCAAGTAAAAAATATCGGCCTCCTTGACGTGTATCAACGGCGAACCTGACTAGCGCCGGTTATGAGCGCGTATATGGCTGGCAAAACCAAACTTAGTTTTAATGGTCCTGTTGTAAGGCGCACAGTGCACCTGACCATCAGCATTGTATGTGTAGTAAGGCTTCGGATGGGTCTTGTATTCGTTTCTCTTCGAAGTTATTAACAGCCTTGTGAACAGAGCTGCGCCACTCTCGTCTCTGTTGCGCGAGCTCTTCCCAACCCTCGCACGGGATGTCACATGCGGTGAGATGGCGCTTTAAGACATCCCTGTAATGTAAGTACTGGCCTCCATGAGTGCGCTTTTCCTCCTTCAGCTGTGAATAAAATACAGCTTTAGACAACCTGGAGTCATCCATACGTACAAGATGTCCGCACCATCTCAGTAGGTATATACACAAGTAAATAATTCCAAGTCGCAAACACGCGTTATGCGTAGCATCATGAAATAAGAGTTTTTGTCGCAGCGGGCGGCTGGTGATCACGCCGCTCACGGATCGTTGCTACTTGACTCTGATGTGCGCTATGCACCTCAAGTTCGGAGGCGCGCCCGCCGGCCCTGCGGGTACTGGCAAGACTGAAACCACTAAGGTAACTTCAATCTCTAGCAATTGAAGCTAGCTAAAGAGTACTGATCATAAATTGTCGATGGACCGATCGATCGCGCGGCAAAATAATGACGACTGGGAGCTCTTTGCTTACGCACCCCTTTACTGCTTATGGCGCGTCGGTCCTGTTTTACTTACGCAGATATGCACTGCGTAAGGCACTTTTATTTGCTCTGAGTTTCTGCCACGTACCTGTAAGTGTGGAATGGCTTACCACCTTCGGTTTATCCTCCTTCTTTGATTCCTCAAACGTAGGCAACGCACTGACAAAGGCCCGGGTATTTTAGGTGGCTATAGGTGGCGTTGACCGCTTACCATCAAGTGGCCGGTAGCTTGTTTGGCGCTTATTCAATAAGAAAAAAAGCAGATCTATTTCTTCATCTATGATATTGTATTTTTTCTGCAGGATCTAGCGAAAGCTCTGGCAGTCCAATGTGTGGTGTTCAACTGTTCCGATCAGCTGGACTACATGGCGATGGGGAAATTCTTCAAGGGGCTGGCTGCGTGAGTTTGATAATTACTATGTTGTTTTGTAAGCAACCTGAACTATGAATAACCAGCTGACCCGAAAGACAGCCGAGTTGGTGGCCAAACGTAGATCTATTCTATATCATCATCAACATAATCATAGTCTTTTAACAGTCCACTGCTGGACTTTTAGCCTGCTTTCGAATGGATGATTGGGCCATATCCACCACGCTGGCCCAGTTGCGGGTTGGACTCACATACGCCATTGAATTCCTTCTCCATATGTACCTATGCAGGTTTCCTCACAATGTTTTCCTTCACCGAAAAGCCAGTGGTATGAAAATCCGTACATAAACTCCAAAGAGCTCATTGGTGCGAGCCCGGGGTTAGAACCCGCGACCTCGCGCTTTCAAGTCTAGCGGCCTCCCAAATAGGCTACCAATACCTAATGGTTCATACAAAAATCCCTAGAACATTTTCAGTTTTTCCCAATTATCCGAGTAACTTTTCTAATTTTTCTTTCCAAAAAACCTTGTTGATCATGCAGATCCTTTGTACACTCTCCGAAATGTAGATGTCTTAGTTTAGTACCTACACTGCGGTTTCCACACTTGCTTATTACGGGATTCCAAGACGCCGCTGATTTAAATCCATCTTCCCGGTTGCGATGTTTTCTTATTTCAACTGCTTCACGAAGCTATTAACTAGCTAGTTTCCTCACAACGTTTCACTTTACCGGAAGCTCAAGCTGTGTTGGGATTTAAACCCACACCCTGGGACGTCACATCCGAACCCAATAACAACAAATTTATCATTGTTACAACAATGAATAGTATACAATTGTATTTTGTTCAGATCCGGAGCTTGGGCATGTTTCGACGAATTCAACAGAATCGACATTGAAGTGTTGTCTGTGGTAGCACAACAGGTAATCCCAACGTAACTATGATTCACTAATATAACAGTATTCTCGGTCTAAGCGTTTATTTGCTCTGACAGCGGCAATAACGTAAAATGTAAAAAAATTAAATAAAAAACAATCTTCCTGATCACTTGCGCTAGGTTTTTGAATGTAAAACCGTAGCAGGTAGGTATCAAATATCAGTGCATGAAATATTAAACGAAAATGGTTGCAGATGCAGCATTTGGATGCATTTTGCAGGCTGCCGTTCAGTATGGAGGTTAAAGTGGGGGGCCTATGTTGAGCAGTGGCCGTCTTCTGGCTGATGATGATGATGAACAATAAATGCAACATTGTACAATTGCTGATGTGCGTTACAGGTGGTAACGATCCAAAAAGCGCAAGTACTGAAGTTAGAGAAGTTCCATTTCGAAGGCTGCGAGTTGCCTCTCAAGATGTCTTGCTCAGTTTTCATCACCATGAATCCTGGCTACGCTGGTAACAATCTACCGTCTCTTTCTTTCTTTATCTCGCTCTAACTGCACAGAATGTTCCTCAGGATTCTAATCTACTATATAAAAATAAGTCGGGTTTTCCTTCCTGACGCTATAACTCCAGAACGCACGAACCGATTTCCACGGTTTTGCATTCGTTGGAAAGGTCTCGGGCTCCGTGAGGTTTATAGAAGTCATCTGCGGGCGAAACGGAGTTCGCCGGGTTTGCTAGTGCTGGATAATAATGCTGGGCCCACCTCAACCGCCGTCTGATCAACGAGAGGGAAAGAGAGGGAATTATCTTATTCTCATTCTTCCTCTCCCGTAGGTTGGACGGCTGTCCGTCAACCAAATCCACACGTCTTGTTAGCACAATTACACTGAATTTATATGCGCCCGCCAACTAAACAGCGGTCAAGTCCGCACCGATGGTTCCATACCACCACATAAATTGTTAACTACGAAAATACAAAAAAGTAGTTCATAAAGACATCACGCTTAGGCGGTCACCCATCCAAGTACCAACCGATCCCGACGTTGCTTAACTTCGGTAATCGTACGAGAACCGGTGGTAAACAGAAATTGTTCACCGACTTGCCTTGGCCAGTATTTATTATTTGTTGTTTACTTTTTGTATTTACTTTTTTATGCAATAGGTGACATACAAGCTGACGGGTCGCCTGATGGTAAGCGATCACCGTCGCCTATGGATACTGGCAACACCAGGGGCATCACGGATACGTTGATGACCCTTAAAGACTCTATTAACAGCCCTTTTGAAGAACCCCATGTTTTAGTTAGTCGGAAATGCCGAGGATCCAGCTCATTCCACAAATTGCAGGTGTGAGGCAAAAAGATCACGTAAAACGCACCGTGTGCGATTTCTACCGATCTGTGATATTTGGATGAACTTTCAGGCGGTGCAATGATAAATCCGCGATACTGGCATCAGATCGAACAGTTCTTCAGAACATTCCCCGTTGTAAACTTAATTTTTTCTTTAAAATATCCCAGGTCGTACGGAACTCCCGGATAACCTGAAAGCGTTATTCCGTCCAATCTCGATGATGGTTCCCGATTACGCACTCATCGCTGAGATCTCACTCTTCTCTTACGGCTTTTACGAGGCCAAGATTCTAGCTGGGAAGATCACCACTACCTTCCGGCTTAGCTCAGAGCAGCTCTCCGCACAGGTTACAATCTATTATAGACTTTTTAAATTTAGTAATAGGCTTGCGTTTGACAGCCACCTCGCTTGATGTTCAGCGATGATGCGATCAAGGATGAAGCACGGTTGCCTGGAAGAAAGCAAATTTTCTCGCGATTTAAATATTTCCAAATTTTAACTGTCGGGGGGACGTCCACCCACAAGATGGACAGACGACCTAAAAGAGACCGCAGGGAAACGCTGGATGCAGGCCGCTTCCAACCGGCCCTTTTGGAGATCGATGGGGGAAGCCTATGTCCAGCAGTGGACGTCCTACGGCTGAAATTATGATGATGATGATGATGATGAACTGTCGGGGAACACCCGACGCGCTTTCCACAGCAGTTCGCACAATGAACTGACTGACTGACTGATTGGAAATAGTTGAACCCACGATCAAGTGTTCTTAGCTATGATCCAAGTAAATCTGTTTAGCCATTTGAAGGGTATCAACGCTTTTATTATTTATACTTATTTGTATCGGCGAATACAACTCGGCTGGGCAGCGTTCGGCAAACTTTGGAACGTCTTCTCGTCCAAATACCTCAGTCTTCGACCAGTGTGTGTTGCCAGTGATGACATACTGCACTGAAACGTGGTCTCTCACTATGGGTCTCATAAGCAATCTCAAAGTTAGACAACGAGCTATGGAGAGGGCTATGCTTGGTGTTTCTCTACGAGATCGAATCAGAAATGAGGAGATCCGTAGACGAACGAAAGTTACCGACATAGCCCACCGGGTTAGCAAGTTGAAGTGGCAGTGGGTAGGGCACATAGCACGCAGAACAGATGGCCGATAGGGCTGAAAGGTTCTCGAACGGAAACCACGGACTTGTAAGCGCAGCGTAGGACGTCCACCCAAAAGATGGACAGACGACCAAAAAGAGACAGCAGGGAAACGCTGGATACAAGCCGCTTCCAATCGGCCCTTTTGGAGACCGATGGGGAGGCCTATGTCCAGCAGTGGACGTCCTAAGGCTGAAATTGATGATGATGATGATGAATTTATACTTATTGCTATAGAGCTGTATAGAAATAAGGCACGCTATTGCGGTTACAACCTTGAACCCGCAAGAGGATAAACTCGTAAAATTTCGTAGAAATTCATTATTATTAAAATTATAATATATGATTATTTACGGGATATTTACCGTGGTAAGGTTGTGGAATGAGCTCCCGATATTTCGGCGCAGTTACATGCACCATGTTCTTGTCAATGTTGTCTTCCCGTGAACATGGTGCATGTAACTGCGCCGAAATATCGGGAGCTCATTACCACGGTAAATATCCCATAAATAATCATTGTTAGCGACCGGCGGGTGCAGAAGCGAGTGAAAAGGGCTGTTTAATTAACCACAAAAAAGCATTTATTCTGCAAAAAACTATGTTCCCATTTTTTCCATGTGTTCGATTGATTCTTTATTTTTTTTAATTAGAGACGCGCCGTATCAGTCATTCTTCGCCAGCCTCCTGCTCGCCCATGAAGGCTGCACTCTACCAAGGAGGTTGGTTTGATAGCCCGTTGGTCCAGTTGGTAGTGAACCTACCTTCTAAGCTTGGGGCGTGGGTTCGATTCCCATCTAGGACAAACATTTGTGTGATGAACATTTGTGTTTGTTCTATATCTGGTTGTTAATTTCTATTTAAGTATGTATTTAAACCTATATAAATGTAAGTATATCAGTCTCTGGCAGCCATATCACAAGCTTTGCTTAGTCTGGGGTCAGATGACCGTGTGTGCAAAAATGTCCCGAATATTTATTTATTTATTGGTGTAGGACGACTGGCTTTAACGCTGCGTGGCCAACAATCATATAACTTTAGTGAACAACCGTGATAGCTTGTTGCCCGTGGTGTTTAATTATTATTGTTTTAGGATCACTACGATTTCGGCATGCGAGCCGTAAAGACCGTAATCCTTGTAGCCGGGAACCTGATCCGTCAGATGCCGGACGGAGAAGAACGTCAGATCGTGCTCCGCGCGCTGAGAGACGTCAACGTGCCCAAGTTCTTGGCTGATGATCTCCTACTCTTCAACGGTATGTCTACACTGCCCTACTCCTGTGATCCTGGTAGTAGGGACCTGATCAAAATGGTTAAAGGAAGACCTGTGGATGTACCTTTAAGGCTCATAGTATGGTGCGCGGCTATCTCACTCGCACATTTTAAAAAAATAACCAAAATAACTGTCTAGTTTTGAAAAATGTGCTTCGGTCATTTATTACAAAACATTAAGAACTTATGGGGTAAACAGTTCTTCCCATTTATTCACTATATGAAACTATAATATTAAATTAAAAAAAAAAATTACATGTAAACGTTGTAAAATTACCGAAGCACATTTTTCAAAACTAGACAGTCCCGGAGCGTCGATATTCACGAAAAAGTTGGTTGGGTTTTATTTTTTGTGGGAAAATTATAACTGAAATTAAAAAATATTTTAGAGATTTCGTTCCTAATCTTATTTTTTTTTTATTACGATTGATATCTTCGACAACATTTTAGAAATGGTTTCTCTGACAATCCACAAAAAAGATCACGAATTAGGGTTACTTTCATGTTTATTTCTTTTAACTAGGTAATCATGTTTTTCTTATTATTTACCTAGGTAACCCACATAGCAAACAAAAAAATATATGGTCGCAAATGTTGATGTACCTACTCCGTACAAGTGTCTTTCATTAGATCTCTTATATCCTGTCATATGCAATTTAAAAAAAGTCCATTTGTCACGTCGAATGAGCGACAAATGGAAAATGAATGACAAAGTGTAGGATTGTGGTGAAACGTTGCCTGGATATGAATCAGTCCAGAATCATCGGACCTCTGGAGTACAAGGGTCCTCTTGATGAAATTGAATGATTGAAGTTAACCTATCCTGTGCTAAGGGGATGCGGAAAATAAAGTAATGCAAATATTTAAGGTTACAATGCATTTACATGCTAAAATACTCTAATACAAATTGTTATAAACTAACTATTATCCTGAGATGGCTGATGGCAATTGGTTAAGAGAAAGCTGGCGCACTTCTGCGCGTCGGCATCAAAAATTGGGAAAAAAACTACAACGTGGAAAATAAGTGAAAATGAAAATAGGCGCCAATTTGCCGCCAGGAGTAAAATATATTATGTTATATGACAATCCCTAACTTGTAATTTTGTATGTCTTATTGTTTTAGGTATAATATCTGATCTGTTTCCTCGAATTGAGATACCGATAGTTGACTACGGTATCATGGAACAGTCCATCAGGAATATGCTCATCAAACGAGGATACGATGATCTTTATTGTAAGTTACTGATACAATTTTTGTACACTTGTACAGTCCCCATCGAGATACAATACATTTATAATTCACATCAGCAGCCATTAAACGTCCACTGCTGGACAAAGGCCTCCCTCCTAAAGGCCGTAATCCCCACGCTTGGCAGGCGGCTTGGGGATCGACATTTATAAATAAACCGTTTTAATTAAATTAAATAAATAATAAATAAATATAGAGTCACAATCGTTCAAAAAATGTCCGAACAAAAAACTCGGCGCACCCTACAAATTGCGCCGACTTCTTGGTTAGTTACAAGGTAACCGCGATCCGACTACAACGCCGCGCGATGCAAGAGCTACGATGACATAGCGGACAAATAACGTTGAACACTATGCAAGCGACAAAAGACTTAACTAAATGCGACTAAATTGGAGTACTAAATGTGGCATTGTGAACTATATATCATACTAGCGACCCGCCCGCCCGGCTTCGCACGGGTGTAATTTACGTGTGAAGCCGGGGCGGGTCGCTAGTTATATATATATAAACCTTCCGTGAAAATGTATCTAACTGATGGTGAAAACCGCATCAAAATCCGTTGCGTAGTTTAGGAGGAGTTAGCGGCCATACATACAGACAGACAGACAGACGCGGAAAGTGACTTCAATTTATACTATGTAGAGAAGATATTTGAACGAAAGGGGGGTGGGCCCCCATACAACAAATGTATATTTTTGTATTAGCTCTAATGTAAAAACGGTAAAGCGTCAAACTTGGCATGATTATAGTACGCATTCTAAAGTATAACAACAAATAATAATAAATCGCCAAGTGCGAGTCGGTGACCAATTTTTGTTCACTACCGGTTCCTATACGATCACCGAAGTTAAGCAACTTCGGGCGCGGTCGGTACTTGGATGGATGACCGCCTGGGCGTTGATGACATGTTGTCTTTTTGCACAATTTTTTGTACTTTAGTAGCTGACAAGTTATGTGGTGGTACGGAATTCTCAGTGCGCGAGCGCGACTCGCACTTGACCGGTTTTATTATGTTTATATAGAAGAAGATATTGTACCAGTGAATCACTAACCTAAACACTGGTACGATCGCGATTATTTAGACTGCCCCGGTGGCTCAGTTGGTAGTGAACCTATCTTCTGTGCTTGGGGGCGTGGGTTCGATTCCCATCTAGGACAAACATTTGTGTGATGAACATTTGTGTTTGTTCTATGTCTGGGTGTTAATATCTATTTAATTATGTATTTAAAAATATATATGTACGTATATCAGTTTCTGGCAGCCATATTACTTTGCTTAGTTTGGGGTCAGATGACCGTGTGTGTGAAAATGTCCCAGATATTTATGTCCCAGATATTTATTTATTAAACCAAACCAAATGATAGGTATTTTAGTAGCAGCACCCTGCAGTTAATAATTAATTAATCCCACAGGAACTGTAAATTTTTCTGGGATAAAAAGTAACCTATGTCACGCGAACGTGAACCTTAACGCGCCCAGATACGGTTTGCGATCGCGCAACTTTTCGCAACCACCTAAACAGAATTGCTTAAAACAGGTAGCCATAAGGCCTCTGGTGAAAATTATTACCTTTTTTGCAGCGTTTATTTTCAAGATCATTCAGCTGTATGAGACGACGGTAGTGAGACATGGACTCATGCTGGTAGGTCCAGCCGGCGCGGGGAAGTCTAAGGTGGGCTCATTGTTTCCTTTTTGACCCATGTATATATACATGTATATAACGACAAGTTTGGAAGTTATTGGAGTACCGCTCGCACTTTTTGAATAGATCAGCTAAGTAGCAGCTTGGGCAGTTGGAGTCCATTGAAAAACACCTGTTAGTTGTAGAATGGCTTACCACCTTCTTTCCTACCTTCCTACCTTCGGTTTTTTCTCCAAAATGTGACCTCAATTGCTTCAAACGAAGAGTGAATAGATTCCTTAAAAGTAGGCAACGCACCGCCAATGCCTGGGTATTGTAGACGTCCACCATAGGTTTAGGTTTAAAGAAATTTATTTCCACAAAGACAATTATTTGTCACTTAAGTGATAACCATGTTTAACTTAAATAATAGTGTCCGTCGTCGCATGCACTAAGAAATTGAAAAGAGAAACTACAAATACTTAAACGCTAAATAAATAGTAACAACTAATACACACAATACATAATAATTTGTGAAGTACCCACTTCACGCATTTGTTATTATAGTGAATTATCTGAGATAATGTGTTGAGCCAATTGTTTTTTAAATGCGTGAAATGAGTTTAAATTTTTTATATGTGAGGGTAGTTGGTTAAAAAGTCGCGCTCCTTCAATAGTAAGCATCGTTTTGCCGTAATTTGTTCGATGCTTTGGTATGACAAACCTGCAAACAAGCAATGGTCCACCATCAGGTGGACCATCGCTTGTTTGTCTACTATTACGTTAAAAAAAACGCAACAAATACCTAGTTCAGACTAAGCTTCTTAACCTTGAACATCGGTGCAAAGTTGCTAATCCATAGGTATTTACCGAATACATTTCGAAGAGTGTGCTTTCTATCAGCAGCCCACCTTCTTTTTTGCCACCTATGCTATAAAAATGTTTGATATATGTCTTTAATCTATGAGCATAGAATAGTTACTTCCCTTCAGTTTACGATTCTATTCCTTAGCTTACAAAGTTTACAAGAATATTTGTTATAGTTTAATTTTCAACTGTATGTTGCAATAAATATGGTTTACTATCCTGTAGTGCTATGAGACCCTCCGCGACGCATTGACGGCGATCAAAGGCAAGCTGGCCCCAGACGGCTGGGCGTTCACGCCCGTACACACGTTCGTCCTCAACCCCAAGTCTATCACCATGGGACAGCTGTACGGAGAGTTTGATATGCAGACGCATGAATGGTTAGTTAACGAAACACTTCATTCGAAAATCCAGAGCAAACCGTAGCGAACAGGTGGTAGAGATCTGTGGATGGGCATTAGTGTATTAGAACTTGTCCCACTCGATCCTACGAAGAAACTGAGAAGCTATTTGACCATCTCAATTGATAATTTAATAAATCAGTTAGTTTCTACTATAATCTATGTATGTATAATAAATAGCAGATCTTTTACACAGGGTTGAACGAATTGTTTAAATGTTGTTTAAATGTCTCTGAGAAATCAGGGGACCCCAAAATACTAGCTCGGCCTAGTTTGGGGCCCACAGCTAAAAGTTAAAATACTTAGCTTAATTCAATCTAATTAATTTGTAATAATTTGGATATTATTATTAGATAAACAAATTATTTGATTTGATACTAATGAGAATTATTGCATATAGTTAACCTTTTTTATTACATTTAGGTACCTAATACAAAATCTATTACGTGACATATTTATAATCTAAAATCATCATCATCAACAGCCAGAAGACGTCCACTGCTGAAAATAGGCCTCCCCCTTTAACCTGCACACTGAAAGACAGCCTGCCATCTGCATCCACTGGATGCCGTCGACTCTCACGATGTCGTCGGTCCATATAGTGGGAGCCCTACCTACGCTGCGTCTTCCGGTTCGTGGTCTCCACTCAAGAATCTTTCTTCTCCATCGGTTATCGGTTCTTCGAGCGCTATATGGACCGACGACATTGTGAGATTCGCTGGTATCCAGTGGATGCAGATGACAGGCTTTCGTTCAGTGTGGAGGTTAAAGGAGGAGGCCTATGTTCAGCAGTGGACGTCTTCTGGCTGATGATGATGATAATCCATACAACAGGTAAAACTATTGACACTTCCGGTTAGTAGTTAGAAGTATTTTTTTACTTTTGCGATTTGAACACATGTTTTAAATGTTTATCGGGACTTATCACGTAGTATTAGTAGTTAGTAGTAACACAATTTCAGTGACATACAAATGCTGCCTAAAATATTGTCTTTATATACAGGACAGACGGCATTCTATCCAGCCTTGTGCGCTGGGGGATTGCAGCGGAAGACATGGACAAACGATGGTATATTTTCGACGGACCCGTCGACGCCGTGTGGATTGAAAACATGAACACTGTTAGTATAATTATTTGTACTGAATTAACTGCAAACATTTATTTCGGACCAAATTTTATATGAAAAATGTATTTTGAGTTGACATAATTTATATATAATTTGATAATGCAGTTGGCCGCAGCATACGAGATAACGGTGGTGACTCCCGCTCTGGCTCGTTCCTGGTGCAGATTGGCGATTGCTATTCAGCGCGGGAATGCTGCCAGTTTTATGGGCACTTTTGCACCAGGAATGATCCGGGGCGGGCTGTTTGATAAGACTTTTTTTATTTTTTTTATTTGAATTAAGTAATTTGTGACGTATTAATTGTTTAGTATTAATAATTTGTATATATATATATTATCAATAATAGGCTTGCGTTTGACCACCATCATGCCTGATGTTAAGCGATGATACGGTCTACGTTGGAGCACGCTTGATATTTGATAATGTGCAATGTGATAAATAGTTTTTAAATGTTTATTTTGTTTTACCATCCTAATTTATTTTTTCATTGCTAAAGGTCTGTTATGGCTCTCTTTTATTGTAATTTTTGCATCTTAATCCTGTGCATCCACAGACTAGGCAAAGCTACTACGTAGCCCAGACTTGTAGTTACGATTATTTTCAATGGAAACAATTCAGTCAAATGTCTGAGGCGCGAGGTGAGGGGTTGCCAGTTTTAGCAGCAATATTTTTTGGTACAACAAAACGAACAAAACAGCTTAAATAGTTTTAATAGACAATTATAAGACGAGCGCAGAAACATTGACGGATCACAGGCTTGGTTGGTACTGACGTGACAGTGCCTTCAGTGGGCGTGTTTTTACATAAGACGTTTCATCAGATGTAGTGACTGAACACGTTCGCCCTACATTAAATGTCTAGTTATAGAAAGTCTTTGTGTGTACCCCTATATGAGCAATAAACGAAATAATATGGATATGGTATCTGAGCAGCTATGTCGGTGACTGTGGTTCTTCTGCGAATATCCTCGTTGCGGATTTTAACGCGCAAAGAAACTCCGAGAATAGCTCTCTCCAATATGCACAATACACCCCAAGCGATGCACAATACACCCCAAGCGGGACGTCAGTGCAGGACGTATCGCCCCCATCTCGAATAGCTCTCTCCATTGCCCGCTGGTCTCAATACCATATGTCATCATGGAATCTAGATATATTACGAGTGTATTGCAGGTACTAGACGACAACAAGAAGCTCTGCCTCTCCAGCGGCGAGATAATGAAGCTAACAGACCGACAGCGCATGATCTTCGAAGTGGCTGACCTCGCCGTGGCTTCCCCGGCCACTGTCTCCCGCTGCGGGATGGTATACCTGGACTCGGCAGTAGTAGGCCTGCCTCCACTCGTCAACGCTTGGCTCAAAGCCAGCGTGCCGCCGGTGAGCTTACTGACGAACTGTCAAAGTGGCGCTAGCCGAGTACCTTTAAGTGGGGACATGGGCAGCGTTTTGTCCAAACAAACCTATGCTCGTGTTTCCTCCCCGGATAATACCGGTACAGCTATAATTTTATTAAATACTACCTGACCTGACAGTCGTTGTCCTGTCTAAGAACTGTCAAACACGCAAGTTAAAATTGTAAATCTAATTTTTTATACACCTTGGGTTACATTATTGGAGTTTTAGTAAGGATCCTTATTTTTTTTATATATATAATATACCCTATGTTACCCGGGGATAGTGTAGCTTCCCAACAGTGAAGGAATTTTTCAAAACGGTTCAGCAGTTTCGGAGCCTATTCAATGCAAACAAACAAACAAACAAACAAACAATCAAATCTTTCCTCTTTATAATATTAGTATAGAAAATTTATCTCCTGTATTGTCATGCTTATATCATTTATGTTTTCTTATAAGTTAACTACTGTAAACAATATGAGCCTTTAAATATCCCAAATATTGTTTTTTTTTACCGCCACAAATTTGACGAGTTTATAAAACAAAAATAAATGATAGAAGGTGGACAGAAGCATTATGCACATAAAATGAAAAAAATAAATTAAATCAGATTTTTTTTTGATCGAGGAAAGTTTATTCTAACGTGTTTTGAACCAAATCATAAACTCTAACACAGATGTATCTGTGACATGTATTTTTTCCAGCTCAAATATTGTAATTTAACTGAATAAAATTGATTTTACATACCGTCAAATTTGGTATAAGAGCGTCTTAAGCAGGTGTCCTGCCCAGTCTGCCCACTAACAATGAATACCCATCGTTCAGATCGCAGAGAGCATACGCAAGCCCCTGGGCAACCTGCTCAATATATACCTGTATCCGGCCCTGGCCGTTCTCCGCGAGAATCTGACGGAGCTGGTGGTGTCGCTGGATGCAGCTCTCGTGCTGAAGTGCCTCGAGCTGATTGACTTCCGTCTGCGACCGCTCACGGGCAAGGATGACCGCCCTCCGCCACCACCGTCTATGTTAGCCACCATGCGTAAGTATAACAAAACTACGTTTTTATTAGGACAGACGGACAAACAAACATCGTAGGCTTAGAACAGGGTCTCGTTTTGCCCTTTGGGTACGGAACCCTAAAAAACTATTCATTTATCTTCATTTTTTTTTTTAAGTGTGCGAGATAGATATTTATGGCCGGGAGCGGGCTCTTAAGATCTAGGCTCTACTTAGTCTTTGTTTTTCGTGACTTAATAGGGGTACCTACTTATAGATAGTAAGCGAGTCATGTACAGATTTGAGAAGAGCGTGTTTGTAACGGGCATGGGATAATAATATACTCCGCCAGGTATAGCAATCCGAGAAAAAATGTCCACGTGGGCGTCCCGCAATGATGTCATGATGTCAATTTACAACAGGTTCGAGAGAAATGACGATACACCACGTAACAGCTGATTGGATAAAGTGGCAACTGGAAAGTGACGTAATTCTGGGACATCTGCCAGAGAAGAAGACCTTGTTTTCTTTGATCATGGTTTTTAGCAACTGTAATAGAATACCAGCGCTGGTAGTTGTAAGTTGGGGCCGGTTTTTGTGATAATGTACCTACTTATATTTGGATTATTTTGTTTGGCTTTAAATTTCATCATCGCAAAATACACATTTCTGTATTTCTGTAATACAGGTCTTTCTAGAACAATTGCTTGCTAGACACCTAAGGACCCTAAACCAAGGAAGATAGACTAAGAGAAAAGCCAATAGCGGAACATTAGAGCGTAGCTCGAAAATTTGCCTAAAAACGGTACGAACTTCGATGGCGCCGTAATTTGAGCGTTATATAGGTTGTCTCGAACTTCCGTAAGCGTTGCAGTCAGATAATGTACGAAAGGGTTCTACAAATTACCGTAGCGCTAGTATCGCAGTCAAGTTTCGCAGCACGTCTCAGTACCTACCGTATGTCATCACTGGCAACACACACTGGTCAAAGACCCTTGTCTTTAGGCACTGTGGTATCTTGTAACGTGTATTCTGTATTGTTATAGCTCGGTTGGCACCTGCCTGGGTGGTGTGGTCGGTGATCTGGTCTGTCGGCGCGACGTGCGACCACAACAGTCGCGCGATCTTCTCCGATTTCATGCGACAAATTACCACCGACAACGGACTCAAGCCGCCCTTCCCCAAAGAAGGACGCGTCTATGACTACACGTTAGTACTTATACATTGACCCATTTGTTTCTTCTAGAGATATTATACTAATACAAGACCAAGATGCAAAACGCCTTATTATTAAGACCCGTCGGAAGCCTTCCTACACCTACACATACAATGCTGATGGTCAGTTGCACTGTGCGCCTTGCAACAAGACCTTTAAAACTAAGTTTGGTTTTACCAGCCATATACGCGCTCATAACCGGCGCTAGTCAGGTTCGCCGTTGACGGACACGTCAAGGAGGGCCGATATATAATATCTATACACAATCGAATACCATAATTATATTCGTTGGCCTTATATTTGTTATTAAGTGGTTTTATTTTGCAAAACAGCAATGAAAAGCGTACAAAACTCGGGGTCAATGCACCGCGTAGATGCAAGTGCGCGAGATGCTGGCTGTGTGCGAGTAGAGGCTGTTCGTTGACCTTTAGCGTCAGCTGAATATTATATTTGCAGTACATTGCGAACATTTAAAAACAGTTTTATGTAGCTGCCCAAAGCGGTGTTGCATAAAAAAATGCAATATTTTTAAAGGTAAAAGAAATTGTGTTTTTTTCTGATATCGAATCGGTATCACGTCCAGTCCACCACACGACCAGCTTTCGTTTTCAGGAGCATTTTCCTTAAGCCCGGTTGAAATGTTCTTCGCTCGCGACCAGTAGTCTGTATTGGATCTCTTATGTGTAGGTTGCACGACGGCGGGTTCACCGACCCCACAGAAGATGGTGAACCGGCAGCCCCCTTCTGGTACAACTGGATGGCCAACATGGAAAATTACGTAGTCGACCCCGAATGGCAGTTCGCAGGTATGCACTTCTAGTTTTATCAGCTTCTCTATCTTTTGCATTCAGACCTAATAGCAGTGATTAGAACATGAATATTAATCTAGTTTTTATTTTTCGTGAACACAAGTTAACTGCTGGCCTTTTGGAAAAACTCAGAGTCACACAGCGGGCAATGGAGAAAACTATACTCGGTGTTTGTTTGCGCGATAAAATCCGGAACGTGGATTTTCACCGAATAACCACAGTCACCGACATAGCTGCTCAGATTTACCAGTTGAAGTAGCAATGGGCGGGCTATATTGCGCGAACAACTGATAACTGATTGGGAAGAAAGGTTCTTGAGTGGAGACTATGGACCGGAAGACGCAGCGTACCCAGTGGATGATCATCATCCAGTAGATGGCAGGCTGTCGTTCTGTGTTGAACATTAAGGGGATGTGTGTCCAGCAGTAAACGTCTTCTGAATGATTAAGATGGTCATGAATGCAAGTTTAGTTAGGCGCACAGAGCGTACTTGTAGCAACTAATATAAAAGTCAATAAAAGCAATAACTTTTGATCGTACTTCTGTTCAGATATTGAAGTTCCGACGTTGGACAACGTGCGCAGTGCTGCCATCCTCGGCTACAAGGTTGCCAACTACAATCACGCCATCTGTATCGGGCCCACTGGGACTGGCAAGACTGTCACCATCAGTTCTAAACTCTCCCGCGGACTGCACAAGAAATTTATCTGCGAATTCATTGTATTCTCGGCTCGGACGTCAGCCAATCAGACACAGGTTTGCGTTGACTTTTATTCTCTTTCTTCTTTTTATTAGTTTTTCCTGTCTCGCTGGCCATCTGCTTTAGCCCTACTGGCACTGACATGAAAATCACCTGCAAACTTTCTCGCAAAGTGCTTAAGAATAATATATCTTTAGAGTTAACCAAATTAGGTACTTGCTTAGGCGCAGCAACCCGAAGTAGTCTGGTCTCCGACACAAAAGAAAGCCATCAGCCCCGGTCTCGCGCTGTCTCTCGCCATTCGGTGACTTGGAGCTCTCGCAAGTACGACTCTACGGCATCTTTCCAGCGACATCTAAGACGACCGACGAGTCGGCGGCCATTGAGAACTCCAAGAAAATGCCTTCTTGACATTGTTATCTTCCCGCATTCTCAGCACACTTGCTGAGAATGGGGGGTCCACTACCTGTCCTGCGGAGTCTCTGAGCTTTGGGCTCTTCCATAATATTTGGCTCAGCGATAAGGTCCTCAATCCCCACGTTCTTTCGAACTCACTATAGTCATCATCATCATCAGCCAGAAGACGTCCACTGCTGAACATAGGCCACCCCCTTTAACCTCCACACTGAACAACAGCCTGCCTTTTGCATCCACTGGATGCCAGCGACTCTCACTATGTCGTCGGTCCATCTAGTGGGAGGCCTACCTACGCTGCGTCTTCCGGTTCGTGGTCTCCACTCAAGAACCTTTCTTTCCCATCGGTTATCGGTTCTTCGAGCGATGTGGCCTGCCCATTGCCACTTCAACTTGCAAATTTTAACAGCTATGTCGGTGACTCTGGTTTTTTGGCTTGCACTATAGTATCCCTTGGAAATTGATCACCATGATAAAAGCTGGTGTTCCCCGATGGTTACAATCCGATTTACTCGTGATTTGAAGGCACCCCTTCAAATCACGAGTAAATCGGTTCCTTCTAAGCAAGCGTGCTCCAACGTAGACCGCATCATCGCTTAACATCAGGCGAGATGGTGGTCGTTGTGTTAGGACACACTAATGCCCGGCTGGCTAACCTACCACCCAATCAAGCTCAAAATTTGTCGCCAAGCACCTAATGGTATGTTCCGGCAGCCTCGCTTGAGAGCCAGTTCCCATTCCAGGCTAAGCGTTTTTATCATCTTTAACCACACCGTCACTTTACATTCGTTTGCACCAAGCGCTATGCCCCTATTTCT
The DNA here is from genome assembly GCA_932305915.1 of Agriopis marginaria. Classification (NCBI taxonomy): domain Eukaryota; kingdom Metazoa; phylum Arthropoda; class Insecta; order Lepidoptera; family Geometridae; genus Agriopis; species Agriopis marginaria. The sequence continues at coordinate 2,832,804 of OW029935.1, forward strand.
TCATTAGAATGGTAAAAAATTAAAAAAAAAAACTTGGAGTGTTTAAGTCAAGGGTGAATAGATTATTACAAGGTAAACGTGATCTATCTTCGACCGCATCGTCGCTTTCCATCAAATGAGATTGCGGTCAAATGTAGACGGTAGACGAGGTAAATTAAATGGTATTCCAGGATGTGATAGATAGCAAGCTGGACCGCCGACGGCGTGGCGTGTTTGGTCCACCGCCCACGAAGCGGCAGGTGTTCTTCATTGACGACTTGAATATGCCGGCGCTTGAAGTGTACGGAGCTCAGCCGCCCATCGAACTACTCAGGCAGTTTATGGACTACTCCGGTTAGTTGGTTTAGGCAAGCGTACTTGCTTGGAGGAAGGTGGGATCGCGGTGCGGTGAAATTAGAGACAACCGTTGTGTCCAGACGACGCTTTATTACTACCGAGCTGAGCATAAGAAAACAAAATTATACCTACCTCATCAAAATTTATAAAAAACTGATAATTAAAATTTGTATAAGTGGTCTTTCTCAAAAAATAGCATTAAAAAAAGAGTCCTTAACTCTCCCATGTAAATTGGTCCTAGATGATAAATTCAATGCACCGAAATGGCGGTTTTTTTTCTTTCCTATATATACCATCATGATATGGGTAACAAATGAAAAGGTTTGCTGAGAAGAATACAAAAAAGCTTGTTTTAATAATTTTTTTTTATTATTATCAATACAGCATATTATGTATTACATTTATTCTGTATCGTTTTTCAATATGTTCACCTCATCTTTAATTTATTTACCACTTACACCGCACGATCGCTTGTCAGTTACTGTTTAGTGTTTACCCATCAGGTTGGTCACCTCATCTTTAATTTCTTTACCACTTACACCGCACGATCGCTTGTCAGTGACTGTTTAGTGTTTACCCATCAGGTTGGTCGCCTCATCTTTAATTTATTTACCACTTACACCGCACGATTGCTTGTCAGTTACTGTTTAGTGTTTACCCATCAGGTTGGTCACCTCATCTTTAATTTATTTACCACTTACACCGCACGATTGCTTGTCTGTTACTGTTTAGTGTTTACCCATCAGGTTGGTCACCTCGTCTTTAATTTCTTTACCACTTGCACCGCACGATCGCTTGTCAGTTACTGTTTAGTGATTACCCATCAGGTAGGTCACCTCATCTTTAATTTATTTACCACTTACACCGCACGATTGCTTGTCAGTTACTGTTTAGTGTTTACCCATCAGGTTGGTCACCTCATCTTTAATTTATTTCCCACTTACACCGCACGATTGCTTGTCAGTTACTGTTTAGTGTTTACCCATCAGGTTGGTCGCCTCATCTTTAATTTCTTTACCACTTAAGGTACGGACAGACGTGCTCATTACTAGCACAAAAGCATGCTTTTATTGAGCAAGTGCTCATTAGTAGCACGTGTGTAATGTAATGAGCATGCTTATTTAGAGCGTGCTCAAAAATCAAACGACGTTTGATTTTCGAGCATGCTACCTGAGGCGCGGGTAGGGGGGGGGGCGTGATCCGAGCACGTCTGAACATGTTTGCTTATTAGCATGCTATTATCCATTTTGTCTCACACTGTCACTATATACTTGTACATCCATTTTGGCCGAGAGCCTGGTGCCAAATAGCACGTCTGTCCGTACGTTTGCTTTGAGCATGCCTATTTAGGAGTATGCTTTAAAACAAGCATGCTTATTTCTGGCAAATGTGAACAGTTTGCAGAGTTTGCAGAGCTAATTTTAAGCAAGCTTATTAGCATGCTTTTTTGAGCACGTCTGTCAGTACCTTTACACCGCACGATCTCTCGTCAGTAACTGTTCACCCATCTTCATTTGTTTGTTGTGTTTACCCATCAGGTTGGTACGACCGACAAAACATTGGCGAGTTCAGAACACTTGTCGACGTGGGTATTGTGGCCGCCATGGGCCCTCCCGGCGGCGGCCGCAACCCCGTCACCATGCGGCTCATGCGACATCTGCACTATATCTCCTTCACGGAAATGGAGTACGCTAGCAAGGTACAATTTTTGACAGGGTGACGTCAGCAAGCCACTTGCCGACGTGGTTATAGTGGCCGCAATGACCCCAACAACAAACTAAAATAAAAGTAGTAATGCGTTTACAAGTTTAGACAGTTTAAAAATTGATAACGTAGATTCAACGGATACAGAAATTATATGTGAAAAATTTAATAAGCATTTCATTAATGTTAACAGCTCTACACAACAAAACCAAAATTCAAACGTAAATAAGACCAGTACACATCTGACTGAAAAAAATTGCAAAACTATATTCCTAACCCCTGTAGACAGTGCAGAAATTAAAAATATTGTCAGAAGTTTTTAAAAATAAAAAATCATCAGGACATGATAATATTCCAATGCAGCTGATAAAAAGCAGCATAGATTTTATTGCCGAACCTCTTGTTCACATTATTAATCTATCAATCTCCACAGGATGTTTTCCTGATGAGCTAAAAAAGGCTTTAATAAAACCCATCCATAAAAAAGGTCCCAAAAATGAAATAAACAATTATAGACCGATTGCACTCTTACCATGCTTCTCAAAAATATTTGAAAAGGCATTATTTAACCGGTTATATACTTTTCTAGATGTAAATAATATTCTCAGCCCCAACCAATTCGGATTCCAAAAAGGCAAGAATACGTCATTAGCAATATTCAGTATGCTTAAGCAGGTTTGGGATGATATAAATAACAAAAAAACGGGGGTTGCTTTATTTTTAGACTTATCAAAAGCGTTTGACTGCGTGGACCATAAAATGCTATTAAACAAATTAGAACGTATTGGTATAAGAGGACAAGGTCACATACTCATAGAATCATATCTAAAAAATCGTTTTCAAGCAACTTCTCTACAGGTCTATAACAGAAACTCAAAAACAATAGAACAAGTTCAATCAAAATTTGAGAAGGTCTCACTTGGTGTCCCCCAAGGAAGTATCCTTGGGCCTCTATTATTTCTGATTTACGTCAACGATTTACCTAAACAAACAAAGCACACGTGTGTAATGTTTGCAGATGACGCTACAATTTACATTCCGAAAACCTCCAACAATGAAGACCTTGAAACTGAAATAAAGATTAATCTTACCAACATTATTACGTGGCTCGAACTGATAAATTTGAAGGTAAACGTGGATAAAACTAAACTAATACATTTTAGGAACTACAAACAAAAAACACTGCAACTAGACATTCAAAATAAGGGTAACAAAGTTCAACTTGTAAATAATACAAACTTCTTGGGTGTAATAATAGATACAAACTTAAATTGGAAAGACCATATTCTTAAAGTAAATAACAAATTATCTCAATACTGCTATGCTTTATCTGTAATTAAAAATGCAACAAATAAAAGTATAGCTACAAACGCATACTATGGAAATGTATATCCTCATTTAAGTTACGGAGTGATATTTTGGGGAAACTCCGTAAATGTAGAATCCACATTTCTTTTGCAAAAAAGATGTATTCGTGTAATTTATAATTTAAAAGACACTGATTCATTACGTCTCACATTCAAGGAAAATGGTTTTTTAACATTAACTTGCATTTATATCCTAGAAATTTGTCTGTTTGTGAAAAATAATGAAAAGTTCTTTTTTGAAAAAAAATCAAGTCGAACTGGCATCTTACGCTCAAAACAAAAATATAATGTCGACATACCTCAAGTAAATAATACTATGTTTTCAAAAGGTTCCTACTATAGTGCAATAAAATTATATAACCACCTACCACTAGAGTTGAAGTCACTAACAGTGACAAAATTCAAACGTAGATTAAAAGACTGGCTGTTATCCAAAGTATTTTATAGTATAAAAGAGTATCTTAATGAATAAGTTGTTGGACCATAATTATGTTGATAATGAATATGATCATGATACTACTAATATAAAATATGTGTATGTGTGTGTTCCTCTTTCACGCAGCAACGGATTAACGTGATTTTTTATCATAGAGCTAGTTAAGGCCCGTAGAGTGACATTAAATACTTTTTAAATTTTTTACTTGTTGCGGTTTCTTGGCGCTGTCCATTCCTGGTGTTCCCATGATAACTCTTTGTTGCCACATATATTTATATCCAATATTATAATTAGGTGTATAATTAGTATGTCTAAAATGTTGTGTTCCTACTCGTTCATGATGAAATGTTGTAAAGAGAGTAGATGTCTGCCTACAAACTGCTATGCAGTTTGGCAGAGTTGTGGTATAATAACATGTTAGTATGTTATGTATGTTATTCAATAAGATAAATAATAATAAATAAATAAATAATAAAATAAACCGGAAAATTTTACTGTTCGAGGGAATGTCCACGAGGGGGAAACCGCGGGCGCAGATTTATAAAATACTCATGATCACTAACCTATATTGGTCCACTGCTGTGCCCTCACGGGTAACTATTATCGCGGGCTCGAATTAGCGCTGAAACAGCGCTGTTCAGAAAATCATGCGAACGTGAACCTTAACGCGCCGAGACACGGTTTGTGGTCACTCAACTTTTCTCATCACCTAAACAGAATCGCTTAAAACAGGTAGCCGTAAGGCATCTGGGTAGGGCATATGCCACTTCAAAGGCATGCCCTTCAGAAAAAAAAAACTCAATCAGTGTTAATAATGTAATTTACATAATTCATTTTCAGTATGGGATATTCAGTACCATCTTGAAATCGTGGACTCGAAATATCAACCCTAAAGTGACAGTCAGAGAGCCGCCATTCTTAAAAGCTTCCATCGAAATATTCAGCAACCTTGTAGAAGAACTGCTGCCGACTCCCGCCAAGTCCCACTACACATTCAACTTGAGAGATCTGAGCAAAGTCTTCCAAGGCATACTTATGGTGGACCCAAGATATATCAAGGTACTAGCAGGAAATAGGTTGATAGGAGGCTAATAAGTCCACGACAAACAGGCAATACATTTAAAAAACCCGCTAAAAGAGTTTTGGCGCCATGGAACGTGGAAAAAAACCATGTCGGCTCGTTGGATTATTTTCCTAAACTTGTGTAATTTCGAGTATTAATGTGTAGTTAATGGTGAATTATTATTTATTAAGTGCTCGTAAACGTGCTCGAGTGTGGGCAAGTGATATAACGAGGTGAAACATGTCTTTTCGTGTTGTTTCCAAAACTCCATAGGAGCCTTTTGTAAATCTGCACTACTTTACAGGGGCATGAGTTTTCTTGACCGTGACTTACTTTGCGTGACTCTGAATGTGACTATGACTTGTTTGACGCTTTTAATACTATGTAAACATGATTAATATTACGACTAAAGGACATTGAATCCAGTCATGAAAATTTTAACAAAAAAAAAGCCGCTAAAAGAGCTGATAATTTTACGTCTCCGTTTTCCGTTTTTCTCCTCTTCCTGTTAATCTACTTTAATCTACTATCTAAGGCTACCTTGATCGTGATCAAATTAATTTGAATTTGAAATATCGGGAGCTCCATCCACAACCTTATAACGGTATGTATCCCTTTAATAAACATACGACTGTAGCCATACAAAGGCTTGGATATTATGGACCCGGGTTCGTCCTAAAACTGCGACCAGAACCACCGGAAGATGGGCAGCAGCGTCCTATTAGTAGGTACTCGGTGAACTTACTGCGATCCCCAAGCCGCCTGACAAGCGTGGGGACTATGGCAATACCCCTCTTTAAGAGGGAGGCCTTTGTTCAGCAGTGGACGTTTACTGGCTGATGATTTGTACCTATGGTACAAAGGTTTAAAAAAAACTGAATTGCTGTAATTCGTAGCTTATGCCAAATAATACATAGTGCAAAATACCTGAATATTTTTTTTAAAATAAATACACTAAATCTTTGATTTTTAATATCAGACGTACTAATAATGATATACCATGTGCCTTGGCCCGGTTATGGCCATAAAACGATGAAGCATTGTTTAGGTCGTGGGCTCTCCTACTATTAGATATTTTATTATGGAAACTGACGTGGTCTCTGGCTTCCCAAGCCTTCGTCTTGTCCAGTGTCAAATTTGTACCATTTACATGAACATAAGCCTGATATAAGCGCAGCGTAGGACGTCCACCCTCAAGATGGACAGACGACCTACAAGAGACCGCAGGGAAACGTTGGATGCAGGCCGCTTCCAACCGGCCCTTTTGGAGATCGATGGGGCAAGCCTATGTTCATCAATGGACGTCCTATGGCTGAAATTATTAAGCCTGATAATGATAGTTATTTCCACATGTCAGGAAGAAGATGACGTTATACGACTGTGGTACCACGAGCATCAGCGAGTCTACCAGGACCGGCTGGTCAACAAAGAAGACAGACAATGGTTTGTCAAGTAAGTGTCCTAAAGCTCGCTTGATCGAAACTCAAAACGCCGCAGTATAAACGGTAACGCAGCGTAAAGTTGCTCTTCACCGCATGCTTCAACCACAGTGTAAAAAAACATACAGTGAGTCAACTTCTTGATGTTGCGTGAAATTCCGCTTACGTCGAGCGAGACATGAACGTACTCTTACCAGATAGCCCAGGGTTGACAACCACATCGCGTGGCTAGCGCTACTTCGTAGGTATTTAGACTTACTTACCTAGAAATCCATCGGTTTATTTTATAAAATTACTACACTATTACGGTGGTTCCCAACAAGTCAAACCAGATCTTGGCACAGTGTAACTCGTTGAAATTTTTTCTTCCGTTGTGTTTTTACCTTTCTTCCGTGTGTTATAATATATTGATTTTAATGAAATCGCATCTCTTTATCTCTGTAAGATGTCTTGTAATCTTGCATAACACGTCATGTTGTACTTACGCGCAATTTTTGTGTACGCGCACAAACGAACACACGTCAGCCCTGAATTTTGCGTACCAAGCTACTAAGACTGGAGATGCCAGACCTGTGTCTTGCCCTTTACACTCCGCACGATTGCTGTCAGACGGCTTCGTTGGCGACTGTATGGACGTATAGACTGTGCTTCGACGGAACAACAGACTTTTTTCCTTACAATTCATTGTCAGATACCGCATAACGCTTTCCGATCAAGAGACCACATCCTAACGTTGTTTACTCCTTTCAAACATTCTCGTTTTAGTGAAATATAAAAAACTTTTTTTACGACTTAGAATTTGGTTCTGTCAAATTACATGTCGGCTTCAATTTGTTTACCCCTGCATAAAGTAATGTAGTACTGTTACAATAATTTTCAGCCTTTTAAATAAGAAGATACGTACAGAGTTCGGCAAGAAACCAGCCGACGTGGTCAAAGGCCGGCTCATGCTGTTCGGAGATTTCATGGACCTCGGCGCTGACGATAAGAAGTATGTGGAGATCAATAATCAGGAAGAGGTGAGAATAAGCATTATTACATTGTTTTTGCCAATTAAGTCCAGAAAATATTTATGTTCCATTTTCTTTAGTGGAACCTTTCAAGCTGGGGGTGATGTTTGTGCCAATTCAAATTGTAGCATCCATACTGGCTGAGCAAGTTTTGAACATGTCTTTTTGCCTTGCTTTGTCATTAAACTTTCACAGTTTCAAAGCTTTTAAAGCAATGGTGGTAACATGTGCGCTTTACAATCCAATACTGATGGAAAGCGATGTAAGGCTGAAGATAGAGCACGTACAACTAGAATGTACTCATTCATTCTGGCCTTGAAGGTTATAGTTTTCTGGAAACAAGGCACAGCGTGGGTGTGGGTGTGATATGATTGCACTTGGCCGGTTTGTCGACAGCTGGACGAAGTGCTGCAGCACTACCTGATGGAGTACAACCTGGCGACGACGGCGCCGCTGGAGCTGGTGTTGTTCGAGGACGCCGTGGCGCACCTGTGCCGCATCGCGCGCATCATGCGCCAGCCCATGGCCAACGCGCTGCTGCTCGGCATGGGCGGCTCCGGTAACTGATACACTTCAATAATAATATTTTTTTTTCATTGTAATACGTTGGAGCGCTCGGACATGTTAACCAAACAATTAAGTATACATTAAAAATAATAATAATATGCCGTATCTCATATCATAGACCAACAATCAACACCATAACATAATACATATCTGACAGATCTGTATAATTATTTACTTTAGTACCTTGATACTAGTAACAAATATGACTTGTAATTAATAGTTACCAATAAAATAATTATGATTATATTTGTCGGCGCGTGCTAGGGGCGGGGCCAGCGGTGGCCAATCTGCATCAGAATTTCTTGGTTCTATGGCGTGAGTATAGAGACCGAGGAGAACGAGACATCACTCGTACAATTACCTACCTACACAGGTTTTAATTTCGTTACATGATTATTCTTACAATGGAAAATTACTTGAAAACTACTTGGGGACAAGGTGTTCCGCCTTGTAACGAACGCTACCACTCTTTTTTTTTTTTTTTTTTTTTTTTTTTTTTTTTTTTATTCTTTATTTTTTTTGAAGGAGTTTTGTCGATATTCGACCATGCCACTCCCGTAAGTCTTATAACATGATTGAATACACATATTTTTAAATTACATACTATAACTAACTAATTACTTGGGATCGCTTAAAGCATCTATAGGTCATCTATAGGCCACGACGGCCCATAGGTACTTCAAGCGATCCCCAATTACATATTTATACATATTAATACTAAATTACCTAATCTACAGACTTGTCCCTCCGAAGAGAAATAGGTACAGTCTTATTAGGCTCTTGGCCTCCTCTGATGATGGTGAAGCCAAGAGACTATTACACGCCCCTACATTTTCATCGAATACAAGCAAATTCTGACGCATCGCTTCGTTCCGGACACATTCCATCAGAACATGTTGAACATCATCAACCATGCCACAGTCTGTACAATTAGGCGTCTCCGATATCCCCATTAAAAACTTGAACGTGTTCGACGGAATATGTCCGGAACGCAGTCTCATCAGTGCTACAGCATGTTTCCTACACATCAGTATCGCATCAAACCATGGGCGACGAGGGGGCTCACATTGGATAGTTTTGTACCATATCCCACTATACCGCGACCGCTCATCAAAGTACTCGCGCCATTGATTCCTGCATTTTACTTTTACCTTGCTGAGCATTTCGCTGTACAAAGGCAAATGGTGGCTTAGTATCCCGTCATTAATAGCTTGTTTTGCTGCACGGTCAGCCTCCTCGTTTCCCATGATGCCAATGTGCGATGGTATCCACTGCAGTATGATTGTTTTATTCAAATCAGTTAATTTATAAATAGAGTCCAGAATGCTATAGGCTATAGGGTGACCTCGAACGTTCGAGGTTAACCTAGCCAGATGTAAAAGCGCACTTTTTGAGTCAGATAATATAACAAAGCTACTACTATCAATCGAAACCACATAAGACAATGACTCAGATATTGCTATAAGTTCACTGTGCATTATTGATATATTGGACTCTATTTTAAATTTTGCATGTATGCCTGCTTGAGGATCAAAGAAAGCTGCACCAGAAGCTTCTCCTTCCTTAGATCCATCGGTAAACAGCTTATAATATGTATTATAATTGCTATGTATAAAGTCATTGCAAATAGATCGTAACTCAGGTGTGCTAATAAATCTTTTAGCAGAGCATAGCCCATCTATGTTAACTTTGATAACTTTCGACAAATTATAGCTGCTTACCCAGGTGTCAAGTCTCTCCAACCAACAATCCAAATTCCAGTCTCAAAGTAAGGTGAGCTCCACCGAGTCTCGCGTGTCCGCGCGCCCCACTAGCGCCTCTGCCGGACGGTACCTATATCAATTTGCTAAACTCTGATTGGTTGTCAACGACACAACTTCACAACGTAAAGAATTTCAGCAGAGTAAGTTACTGCAGCGTTACACCAGTGATGGCACCATCTCCATCATTAGTCCACCAAAACTAAGCTACGTGACACCTACCTACATAATCTAAGCCTTAACTATCCGACGGTAGTTGCAAGCGAATGCTGAAACGTCAACGCGCCGACATATTTATATGATTAGTACACTACAAGAACAGAAGATAGTACAAATTGCAGAAGATTCATTCCGCAAAATCATTTAAATAAGTAGTGGCTCTTACTACTACACAATAAAGTGCAATTCAGGACGTGCAAGCCCCAAATACCTACATATATAATAGCCTAGAAGTTGACTCTATCGCGTTATCTCTGTCTATCGCGCGACAAGTCGGCTACTTGTAGCTTCATACCTAAAGCGCGGAGTGCGCCAGGCCTGTCCAAGCTAAAAAAGCTGAACAAATTGCAAACTCAGATAAAGGTCTAAAAGTCTGGACGTGTCCGGATGGATAGTAACCCCCTACTTGAATTCAGTGATAAAATTTCTCAAACCATTATCTGTCAGGTCGGCAGTCCCTATCTCGTCTAGCGGCAAGCATGGCGGAACTGGCTTGCATCCAAATAGAGATAACCAAGGCGTACGGCCAGACGGAGTGGCGGGACGACTTGAAACAGACCATGATGAAGGCAGGCGCCGAGAATAGAGGCGTCATCTTTCTATTCTCTGACGCACAGGTACGTAGAATGACGCTGGCAACTGTTTAAGTGGCACTAGCATAACAAGAATTTTTCTAGAGCTCTAGCGCCAACGTAAAAAAAACATGCCACTTCATTGTACCTGTTATTTTCCTAAACTTGAGTTTTTTTACTGCTAATGACTTAAAGTTGTATGATTATTTATGGGATATTTACCGTGGTAAGATTGTGGAATGGGCTCCCGATATTTCGGCGCAGTTACATGCACCATGTTCACGGGAAGACGGTGCACAAGCACATGGAACATGGTGCATGTAACTGCGCCGAAATATCGGGAGCTCATTCCACAATCTTACCACGGTAAATATCCCGTAAATAATCATATAACTTTAGTGAACAACCGTGATAGTTTAAAACATTGTTTTGCTAATCACTTGTCTCTGGGCCAACCCTATAGGAGATGAAAAATGTAGGAGAAAATAAAATAATCACCCCAGTTATCATACACATACTCCTAGGTCCCGACGACAAAGTTTTGACCCCTTACCCCTAAACCAGGTTTCCTGTATTCCAGAAATCAGGTGGAGTGAAAATCAGTAGTTTAATTAGACAATAACACAACTGCAATTTTTTTAAAGTTTGAGGTGGCAATGTGTAGGTCACATCGCTCGAAGAACCAATAACCGATAGAGAAGAAAGGTTCTTGAGTGGAGACCACAAACCGGAAGACGCAGCGTAGGTAAGCCTTCCCTCCCACTAGATGGACGGACGACATTGTGAGAGTAACTGGCATCCAGTAAATGCTAAAGACAGGCTGTTGTTCAGAGGTTAAAGGGGGAGGCCTATGTTCAGCAGTGGACATCTTCTGACTGATGATGATGATGAATACACATAAAAGATGAATGCCTCCTCTGCGTGTTTTGAGAGTGCGTCCTCCTTACTGACTACATCCGAGTTTTCATCATGGACATTTTGAAACCCTCAGATAAAGATGGAGTCATTCCTCGAAGACTTGAACAACATTCTGTCGTCTGGTGACGTGCCCAACATCTACGAGGCCGAAGACCTAGACAAGATCTTCATGTCGGTGAGTTCAAATAGAACCAATTTAATTGACCGAGAGAAGCGAAGTCTACGATAAAAAATCAGTTTGTGCCATTAACATACGCTTGTAGAAGCGTATGTTAAAAAAAGCAAAAAGCGATTGATTAATAAGCGTTTTTGCGTTAAAAAGCATTTGTATAAAAAAAGCGTTTGTGTTAAAAGGTACGTCACGCGGTGATGGAGATGAATCTGCCAGCAACAAAGACGAACCTGTTCTCTTGCTACCAGCGTCGGGTGCGGTCCAACTTGCATATCGTCGTGGTCATGTCGCCTATCGGAGAGGTAACTCTAACATCTACTAGACAGCCAGTTGGCCACCTACACTGAGCTAGCATGGTAGCATGGTGGATTAGGGCCCATCCTGTCTCTGTGAGAGAAGGCCTGTGCGAACTTGATAGGCTTTATAATAGAACTTTCCTTATGTTCCCAAATATTTTGAACATTCAGACGAACCCTCATTCCTAGGCAATGTCACTACAACGGTTAATGGAGAAATGTTAGTAAGTATATGTGGTATGTTTATTTTATTTTATAGTAGATAGGCTTGCGCTTGGCTGCCATCTCGCCTGATGTTAAGCGACGATGAGGTCTACGATGGAGCACGCTTGCCTAGAAGAAACCGATTCACTCTCGTCTTGAAGACACCCACATTGTAACTGACGGGGAAAACCCATTCAGGCAGCGAATTCCACAGACTAGCAGTTCGCACAATAAATGTGGAATTATAGCGCTTCGTACGGGTTCTCGGAATTTCAACCATAAAACGATGTCGATTTTTTGTGCCCGCCCTGGCGGTCCGATAAAAAAAAGGGCAGGAAGGAATTAAATCATGCAGATCTGATGCACACTCTCCGAAATGTATCCGATAAAAAACCGATAGACTAGCAACTTTACGCCGATGCTCGAGACTAAGAAGCTTAGTCTGAACCAGGGATTAATTGCTGATGATTCGCTTGGCACGTATGATGGTGTATGTGTGGTGTGTGTGGTGTGTGTGGTGTATGTGTGTGGTGGTGTGTGATGGCGTGGTGTGTGTGTGGAGTATGTGTGTGGTAACGCTAATGTGCGTTACTGATAAAATAGCTTTACATGACAATGTGAAGAATAATTATCGATTTACACAAACTCAGTGATCATTATAATAATTACCCGGCCTAGCTACAAGGACAAAAAATCTGTTTGAAGTTTGATTTTCCCGTCATAGGTGAAAAAAATATACAAGCTTATGAAAATAATACCTACATTATATATTTTTAAATCATCATCATCATCATCATAATCAGCCTTTTGACAGTCCACTGCTGGACTTTTAGACTACTCCCGAAAGGGTGATTGGGCCATATCCACCACGCTTGCCCAGTTGCGGGTTGGTGGATATATACGCCATTGAATTTCTTCTCCGTTTTCTTTCAACGAAAAGCCAGTAGTATGAAAATCCGTACATAAACTTCAAAGAGCTCATTGGGGTTTGAACCCGCGACCTCACACTTTCAAGTCTAGCGGTCTCCCAAATAGGCTACCACGTTACGGCTTCTTCTATTTATATATATTTTTAAATACATATACACTTAAATATATATTTACACCCAAATATAGAACACAAATAATAAAATATATAAACATAAATGTTCATCACAGTTTGTCCTAGGTGGGAATCGAACCAACGTCCCCAAGAGCAGAAGGCAGATTCACTACCAACCGGGCCAACGGGGCTATATATTAGCTCTAGTATATTATATATTTCTCTATGCTAGTATAGTATATTTCTCTATCATATTAGTAACTAGCTGACCTGACAGACGTTGTCCTGTCTTAGAACTGTCAAACGCGCAAAGTTAAAATTGTAAATCTTATTTTTTTACACCTTGGGTTTCATTATTGGAGTTTTAGTACGGATCCTTAGTTTTTTTTTAAATATATTATAGCCTATGTCACCCAGGGATAGTGTAGCTTCCCAACAGTGAAAGAATTTTTCAAATCGGTTCCGTAGTTTCGTAGTTTTGTTTGCATTGATGCAAACAAACAAACGATCAAATCTTTCCTCTTTATAATATTAGTATAGAAGATAGCTGTATTGTGCAGATATTCCGGTCGCGGCTGCGCCAGTTTCCATCGCTAGTGAACTGCTGCACCATCGACTGGTTCAGCGAGTGGCCCAAGACTGCGCTCGAGTCGGTTGCGCATCACTTCTTCAATGAGATGCCCGAACTGGACACGACGCCGGAGGTCATCGAGGCAATGGTGGTAAGCCCTTTAATGAGATGCCCGAACTGGACACGACGCCGGAGGTCATCGAGGCAATGGTGGTAAGCCCTTTAATGAGATGCCCGAACTGGACACGACGCCGGAGGTCATCGAGGCAATGGTGGTAAGCCCTTTAATGAGATGCCCGAACTGGACACGACGCCGGAGGTCATCGAGGCAATGGTGGTAAGCCCTTTAATGAGATGCCCGAACTGGACACGACGCCGGAGGTCATCGAGGCAATGGTGGTAAGCCCTTTAATGAGATGCCCGAACTGGACACGACGCCGGAGGTCATCGAGGCAATGGTGGTAAGCCCTTTCTTACATCAAAAAAACACGACCGACCAAAAAAAGATTTCTATGTTTTTGACGGAGTTCAGCGGCGATAATACTTGGCCGCGTGATCGAGTAAAGCCTGTTTTATTCCACACTAGCGGTCCGCCCCAGCTTCGCACGGGTATAGATTATAGCCTATGTCACCCGGGGATAGTGTAGCTGTAGTGAAAGCATTTTTTAAATCGGTTCAGTAGTTACGGAGCCTATTCAATGCAAACAAACAAACAAACAATCAAATCTTTCCTTTTTATAATATTAGTATAGATAAATACTTTTCCAGTGGGCAACTCGACCAACGGTGAAAATTAGTACATTCACTCAAAATGTTTCAAAACTATAGGGTTCATTTGTTATGTTTTTTATTACAATCTTCACACATGGCAGTTGGGAGCACGAGCCCGTTGTTCAAGACCAGTGGGACTATAAATAATAATGGGACAAAATTGGCGGTAGGAGAGACACGAAACAAAAATCGAAAAAAATTATACCTTAAAATCTCTTCTTTAGCTGGATTTCTACGTCATTTCAGTGTTTTTAGGTGAAGATTTTTACGCTTCAATTATTTTAACATTATTAAACCGTAAACATTTTTTGAACCCAGTAGGCAACGGCGTCTGGGGCCATAGGCCCTGCTTTTAAAGGCTAAGCGAAAATCTGGGCGGGCACTGTATGAAACTTGCCAAATGCCACGTTTCACACTGTTTTAAACTATCCCGGTTGTTCACTAAAGTTTTTATTTTTATTTTTTTACACGGTCATCTGACCCCAAACTAAGCAAAGCTTGTAATATGGCTGCCAGAGACTGATATACATACATATATAGTTTTAAATACATACTTAAATAGATATTAACAACCAGATATAGAACAAACACAAATGTTCATCACATAAATGTTTGTCCTAGGTGGGAATCGAACCCACGCCCCCAAGCTCAGAAAGCAGGTTCACTACCAACTAGACCAACGGGCTATCAAAAAATATGATTATTTTTTGATAGCCCTAAAGTTATATGATTATTTGCGGGATATTTACTGTCTTCCCGTGAACATGGTGCATGTAACTACGCCGAAATATCGGGAGCTCATTCCACAACCATGCCATGTTTCAGTCTGTGTGCTGTTTCGCCCATCAAAGCGTGACAGAGGCGAGCGCGCGGTACCTGGCTCGCCTCAACCGGCTCAACTATGTCACGCCGATGTCTTACATGGGCATGCTCGGCGCTTACGCAGAGATGTTCAAGACGAAGCAGAAGAGTATACTCACTGAGAGCAATGCGCTTAAAATTGGTACGTTACACTTGTAAAGTAAAAATTTATTGCTTAAAACTGTGTACAATGGTGGAGTAAGTTAAGGTAGTCTCAACAGTTTATCCTCGCGGACGTGCAATATTTGAGTGTATTAAATACATCTAGATAAGTACAATAATATTGCATTATCAATTAAGTACTTGGTATGAAGTAGCAGCGTCCAGCGGAATTGACCGCCCGTTTTCGCCTTCAACCAGTTTGCAAACTAACTACTACTCAGACTGCGGCCAAACTGGTCGAAGATTTACCATTACCAAAAATATCGGTTTGTCCTGTTTTACAAGCTTTGATCAAATCTTGCAAGCTGAATTAGAACCACTTCGTCCTAACAGTCCTAACCGATATAACTCGCCTTTGTCTTGCTCAAACTATATTTCATCATTAGTATTTAATTTTAATTTAAGTCTTGTTATTACGCCTAAGAGGAAAAATAATAATAAAAAAATATATATATTTTTTATCAAGAAATATTTACATTTTTTAATAATGAGCAAATAAAGGCATGGAGAATATTGTCCATGGTAAAAATGTATCTAAAAAAACGATATCTGAAATTTTGCATACACAGTTAGTTCTGGTGACATCTATTATGCAATATCCACTGTTGTAAGTAATATTTTAAAAATTGCATCCACTTTAAAATGGCGGATGGTGTATATATTTGTCAACCCTGTTAATATGGGTATCAAATGAGAAGACTTGAGGGGATTGAGAGAAAGAAACGTAGATAAAGTAAGAGATGTCAAACTAAATTTAATATGGTCACCGCTCCAAGATGGCGGATGCCACTTATCCCGAATAAAGCATATTTCTTATCCCCAGGGTTGAACAAACTGAACCAGACAGAGGTAGAAGTTAAAGAGCTGCAGATAGAATTGGCGGAACTGAAGCCGCTCATGGAGACGGCTGCTGAGGAGACTAAGAAAGTCATTGAACAGATTGCAGTTGACACGGTAATATTCACTTAATTACTCATCATTCTTAGCCTATCATGTTTCCACTGGTGGGACAAAAGCCTACTTTAGGTTAGAGAGGATGGATCCACCACGCTGGTCCAGTGCATGTTGTTGAATGTCTACGCAAAATAAAATATTTTCATAAATATTTAATGTTTTTTTCAATGTGACTTTAGGTACAGATCATCATCATCATCAGCCAGAAGACGTCCACTGCTGAACATAGGCCTCCCCCTAAGGGGGGTTGCCATAATCCCCGCGCTTGGCAGGCGGCTTGGGGATCGCAGGAGGTTCCGCCATTCAAGTAGGAGGATGCTGCTGCCCATCCTCTAGTGGTTCTGGTCGCAGTTTTAGGACAAACCCGGGTCCAGATACAATTTCTTTATTAGAAAAATAATTAACAAAAACCACTAAAAGATTTTCCGAACATAACTGTTAGAGTTATTTACTAAGAAATTAAAAAGTGCCCGATTGTCCTAATTTTAGCAATTATTATCGTCCGCTATAGAATAAGCTTCATTGGCATATAATATTTTGAAGTCAAGTTAATATCTAAGTTACATGATGGGTACTATAAAACTAAAAAGTGTTGGTGACATATTATTAGTGTATATTTGACACCTTTAAATAACTGATACAATTTTTACCTCTTTTTAGGCAATAGCCGAAGATGCTAGAATCAAAGTAGAGAAGGAACAAGCGCTTGCAGAAAAAATGGCAGCCGAAACCAATATCATGGCAGAAGACGCCCAAAGAGACTTAGGTGAGAAAACCACATCATCATCTTGGCCATCTACATAAATTATGATGATTTTAGGTAGCCTATCCTCTATCTCTGAGAGAAGGCCTGAGTCCCAGCAGTGGGAACATGATAGCCTGAAAGGATGATGATGATTTTGCGTAGTGTACGATTGGTGGCATCTAAAAAACGAATAAAAGAGCCACAGATGATGTTAGTTTTAGCTTAAAGCTAAAGACAAGCGTGTTGTCAGTGATGACTTATATTATGCTACTGAGACATGGTCCTTAAATACTGGCCTTTCGGAAAACCCTCACAGTGGGCAATGAAGGGAGCTAGCTCGGAGTTTCTTTGCACGATACAATCCGGATCGAGGATAATAGCCGAAGAACCACTGTCACCGACATAGCTGCCAAGATTAGCAAGATTTGTTAAACATAGCCAACGATTGCCATTTCGGCAATGCGTAGGCCATATCACTCGAATAACCGATAACCGATGGGCAAGAAAGGTTATTGAGTGGAGACCACGAACCGGAAAACGTAGCGTAGGTAGGTTTTCCACTAGATGGACCGACGATCGTTAAAGTGGTGGTCATCCAGTGAATGTAGATGTTAGGCTCATGTTCAGCAGTGAATTTCTTCTGGCTGATAATGATTATGAAGTAAATTGGCTTGCAGACTAATAATAAATTCTGTCTGACTCGTCACATAATCTCAAAACTCTTGACCTAGAAAGCTGAAAGGCTGATAGATTCCTTATAGGGATAAATGTTTTTGCGAAAGGGCCAAATTAATAATGAGGGAGGCAAAATGGTATTGAAAGTGTTATGCAACTTGCTCGGTATACAAACATGGCCGATGTGCCGCAAGGAGATCGTAGATTATATTATTTTGTGGTCCACTTTATGGAGCGTCCTTGCAGCGGAGTGACAAATTTACTAACAACAATTGACAAATTACAGATGAAGCTCTGCCAGCGCTGAAAGCCGCCGAGAAAGCGCTTCAAGAGCTGAATCGTAATGACGTTGTAGAGGTGAAAGCGATGAAGAAACCGCCCGCTGGAGTACTGCTCGTCATCGAGTCGCTATGCGTCGTGTTCGATATTAAACCTGTCAAGGTAAACACGAATCTAACAGTATTCTTATTTTTCTTAAAACGGAACAGTAGCGTGCTGTGGAAGTAACTGGCACACTGTGGATACATTTGAAAGTTAAGTTTGCATGTAATTTGCGTTTGCATTCTTATTTTCCTCTCTCATATTGCATACCAGTAAAAGGCGCTAAATCAAATGCTGTACTATCTGCTAGTTAGCGTATACACATGACAGTATTGTGGCACGTGCAAGGAGCTGTTATGCAAGTGTGCCAGCTACAGTCATGTGTATTCCCGGCTTTACAGTATTCTTATTTTTCTTTTGAGTTTTGGCTCTTTTTCTCTCGTCTTTTAGCCAGTGTCAAACTTACAAATTATTTCAGTGAGTCGTTTCAAGTATTCATGTTGCTAATTTGAAAATACAGGTTTGTTGATAACTAGCTTCGCCCCGCGGTTCCACCCGCGTATTTCTGGCATAAAATTAAATTACTCCTTGTAACATCACTTATCTGCCAGTTAAAATCAGTCCCGTCAAAATCAGTCCAGCTGTCTTGGAGTCATAGTAGTTTTTTTTTACATACTCATACTTATTTATTCATAACAATATTAGTTACATGTCACAGTGTATAATAAATTCTTATTATCTTTTACATAATCATCAAACATGAAAAAAAAACCATTCAAATAATACAATATTGATATTTCTGCAAAGTACATAATTATAATCATTTAAATCTTCATAAATGTTGAAATGCGCGAGCAAGATAGAAGACGCACAAAACATAGACTCCTAAGTATACCAATTGTTGAGTTGGACCCAAAGATAATTTATATTGTCATTGGTTGGACCCCACAGGAGCCGGGCGCAAGTTTCGGCGAGAAGGTGCTGAACTACTGGAAGCCAGGGTCACTGATGCTGACCGACCCCACTGCCTTCCTTGACTCCCTCATGAAGTATGACAAAGAATCCATCACTGAAGACATGATCAAGAAGCTTAAGCGGTTCATCATCAACACGGACTATGAGCCCGAGAAAATAAAAAAGGTGAATAGTCGGTGACAAGTTTCTGTTCATTCATCATCAGCAGCCATCAAACGTCCACTACTGGACAAAGGCCTGTCTCTTAAGAGGGGTGTTGCCATAATCCCCACGTTTGGCAGGCGGCTTGGGGATCGCAGTAAGTTCACCGTGTACTAATAGGATGCTGCTGCCCATCCTCCGGTGGTTCTAGTCGCAGTTTTAGGACATACCCGGGTACCACCTCACCCGGGTACCTGTTCATTACCAAGTTATAACTGGTAATTTCGTTATTGAATTTTGTGGTGGTACGGAACCCTCAGTGCGCGAGCCGAATTCGCACTTGTCCGGTTTTTTAATGAAATTTTCAACCATTTTCTCACATTAACATTCGAAAATACAAAGTTTAGAAAAACAATACGAGGCATCGTGATATTATCACGTTAACGCCAAAATGCTGATCCTAAGAAGCTAGCCTTAATGTTTATTTGTATCTTATAGGTGTCAAAGGCGTGTATGTCGCTATGTATGTGGGTGCATGCGATGTACAAGTTCTACCACGTGAACAAAGGCGTCGCGCCCAAGAAGGCGGCGCTGGCGAAAGCTTCAGCGGATTTAAATGCCGTCGAAGGTACCACACTTTTTTTAACCCACACCAAACGGCGAGGTTTTGTTTGTGTGTGTGACCTGTAAATTATTACAAAACGGCTTGCACTCGTGGCAACTGGACAGTGACGTAATTCTGGGACAACTGCCAGAGTAGAAGACCTTGTTTTCTTTGATCATGGCAATACCAGTGCTCGGGTGACCGTCTCCGGCAGCGCGCGTATTCACTGATGAAGGAGCTCTAATGGCTCCAAAACCGATCGATCGGCTCGACTGATAAACATAACGTGGTTGTAAGCCGTTTTGTAATAATTTTTAATAAATCCTTACGCGAGTTTTGATGATATTATGCCTCCCACCATCGATCTCCAGAAGGGCCTGCATCCAGCGTTTCCCTGCGGTCTCTTTTAGGTCGTCTGTCCATCTTGTGGGTGGACGTCCTACGCTGCGCTTACCGGTCCGTGGTCTCCATTCGAGAACCTTTTAGCCCCATCGGCCGTCTGCGTGCTATGTGCCCTGCCCATTGTCACTTCAATTTGCTAATCCGGTGGGCTATGTCGGTAACCTTTGTTCGTCTACGTCCTATATACTGCCATAGATACTGCTATAGGGCAATTTTTTTTATTGTCCAGCGCTGCTGGCGGCTGCGAAGGCTAAAATGAAGGCCCTTCTGGAAGGGCTTGCAAAACTGAACCTGTATCTACAGGAGAAGGAAGAAGAGAAACGCAGGATGGAGGATGAAATCGAACAGTGCTTGGCGAGGATGGACCGAGCTAACAGGTGATACGCCACCACTGACGACGTAGTTTTAAAGCCGTAACAGACGTGTGGGTTTGGTTGACGGACCACCGTCCAACCAACGGGATAGAAAGAGTGAGAATAACATATTTCCCTCAATTATTAGGTATTCATCAATTTTTGTGTTGTGATGTATCGTATTTCTCTCTCGTTGGTCAGACGGTGGTTGGGGTCAACCAAGTTCACACGTCTGTTAGCACTATTAGTCGACACCGCATAAAAATGCACTCAATTGACTAGTCACTTATTCAGCTTTCTCACATTTTTTGACGAAAAAAGCAAAAAAAACTGGTTTTTGGCGTTTTGATTCTATCAAATAGAAACAGTTCAATTTCTGTAATAAATATATTATTATCTGTATTTTATATTAAAAATAACAACTTAAAATCTTGGGAAATCTCAACCTTAATCAACGTAAAACAAAATTTTACAAAAGTAGTTTTTCGTAAAACTCTAAGAGATTAAATTTAAAAGTGGATTTATTTAAATAACTAATTCATAATAAGAAACAATTTGTTAGGGATAACTTATTTTTTTATATTCGTCGTGATAGTTACAGCTTTATTAATTCGTTTTATGACCGAAAATCAGCGAACTCAGTTCGCTGTAAAAAAATCCATATATAGAAAGTTGACGATTAACAACTTTTGTTTCAACCACTCTTGAAAATTCGCAAAAAATATCAGCTATTCCATATGTTGGATCAGCAACAGCTGATTTCTTTGTGCATTTTTAAATTTAAGACAAAAGTTGTTATAATGTACAGGAGCTGAACTAAAGAAGTAGTTGATTAATTTTAAAGTAACCCTAGCTGAGCCGCGAACTTTACCGCAGGTTACTATACGGGCTGTCGAGCGAGCGAGTCCGCTGGATCCAAACCATCCGCGATCTGGCGGTCGCTAACGTGAACCTTATCGGAGACATCCTCATTAGTGCATGTAAGTCATTAATTACCGCCTCTACTGGGTTACGCCGAAAGGGTGTACTAAGCCGAAAGGGGTCCATAGTGCTCATCATTATGAACAACTTTTACATTTACGAAGGTCCACGACCAAAATTTTTGTCTCATAGCAATACAGCCAAAACTGTATCAAATTGATAGATTCGATTATTCCGAGTAGCGTTTGACCAGACCGAAAATGTCAACAAATTTTACCGAACTGTATCATAGCAATCTGTCAGATTTTCAGACCGTAGTTGAATGATAGCTCTAAAATACTGAAAACATATTTTTCAGAAGTCAGTAGTGAAGCGCAAATCCGGAAGATCAGTTAAAAAATTTAAAATGAGACCATAAAAAATCATAGCAGTCCGTCTGAATATGACGCCAGTAATTTTGGTCCTATCAATGGTACATTAGACCTCCACACTGAACAACAGCCCGCCATCCGCATCCACTGGGAGAGCCCAGACTCTCACGATGTCGTCGGTCCATCTAGCGGAAGGCTTACCCTCGCTGCGTCTTCCGGTTCGTGGTCTCCACTCAAGAACAATTTCTTCCCCATAGATTATCGGTTCTTCGAGCGATGTGGCCTGTGGCTGCAATGTATTGCAACTTCTACTTGCAAATTTTAATAGTAGGCTGGTGACAGTGGTTCTTTGGCGAATATCCACGTTCCGGATTCTATCGCGCAAAGAAACTCCGAGCATAGCTCTCTCCATTGCCAGCTGTGACCATTTTCCATTGACGCCTTTGTCAAAGGCTATTGATTAAGCACTAGTTTTATTGCAGGCGCAGTTGGATATATCACGCCTTTCACAGAAGAGTTCAGGAGAGAGCTACTGAGAGAATGGATACATCATATGAAAGTAAGTACCAGACAAAATCTATCTAAATTCTAAATCATACCTACAATTATTATCGGTGTTATTGAGAAACGCCAAGGCCTGGCCTAAAATGTGCTTTATCACGTTTTCCGCGAGACACTTGGCCACGAAGAAGTTGAAAAAGCACTTTGATGTTGACAAAGTTGGCAATGTTTTTTGCTTATAGGAAGTTGGCGTGCCGAATACAGAAGGTGCTGATCCACTTTCTGTGTTGGGCGATCCTGTAGTTATAAGGTACTAATTCAGTTTTTTTGTGTGTGATTAAGTAGTAGTGGTGTCGAACTGGTAAGCGCAGCGTAAGACGTCACAAGATGGAGAGACAACCTAAAAGAGACCGCAGGGAAAGCTGGATGCAGGCCGCTTCCAACCGGCCCTTTTGGAGATCGATGGGAAGGCCTATGTCCAGCAGTGGACGTCCTATGGCTGAAATGATGATGATGATGATTAAGTGGTTTGACCAATCGAGCCGAAAGGTACAGATAATTAGACTAGATAACCAAACACATAATGCGGACAAGTTTGGACTGGTTAGGAAAATTGTTTTTTATCATAGCCACTCGTAAATAGGTTAGTTTTTCCTTCAAAAAGTGAGAAAACTATTGAATTATCCAACACATGATTTCAAGGGAAAAAATCGTGATTTGAATGTAAAAAAAAAGCACATGTACAAAAACGTAGAAACTTATCAGGTGAAATCAGGTCCCACCCCACCACGTCATCCCATGTTACTTGGGAACTTTGGGTTACCTTGTATGTTGTGTGTAGGACGTGGCAGATGTACGGGCTGCCTCGGGACCCTCTCTCCGTGGAGTCGGCGGTGCTGATGTGGAACTCGCGCCGCTGGCCGCTCATCATAGACCCGCAGACGCAGGCCAACAAGTGGATCCGCGCCATGGTGACGTCACATCATACTAGTATACGTATGACGTCAATTGACAATGTTCAATTGACGTCAGATTACACTGTCACAGTATAATACGGTACGGCCTTGTCGAATCTGAGATGCCGTACTGTGAGTACGCACCAGTGCCAGTTCTCGAGAATGGCTGTGTTTTGCTCTACTGGAACCGTTCTTTTATCATGGACAGGACTATTGTCGCCAATAAGCCTGATCTCGCCATGCTTTTTGACATTACATTTCCACATGACGAGAACCCCGTGAAGGCCGAGAAGGACAAACTCAACAATTACCTTGACTTGGCTCCATGTGCGATGTTGACTCGACGGTCGTTTTCCCGATAGCCGTTTCGGTGAACGGTCTTATAACGAAGAGCCCCGACCAACATCTTAAGAGAATCTCGTTAAGCGGTTGGGTCAAGGGTCAGATACAGAAGGCGGTAATCCTAGACAGTAGACTAGATACCGGAAACACATTGGGATTTGAACCCACACCCTGCGACTCCCTGCCGTCCTCCTTGTTTTCTGAGAACTACAAAATTTAGGCATCTTCAAGGCTAGAGTGAATATATTTCTTCTAGATCAACGTTTTACATCCTCGGCCACACCTATTATCATCAGGCAAGTTGGTGGCCAAACGAAGATATATTTTTTTTAAATAAAAGTATTCTAATGCGCTAACAGATACACCGACAACATATATGCCGAGGCAGATGGCATAGCAAGAGAGAGGCCTATACCCATCAGTGGGATAAAGAAGGCTGTGTATGATGATGATAATGATGATGATGAATACGCTAACAACTAGCTATCATAAAAAAAAATACGTTCAAACTCAACATCCAAAGACACTTAAATCATGTCGTTAAACATGCCATGTAATTTCTTACAGGGTAAAATTGAGGGCTTAGTGGTCGTCAAGCCGAACGACAGAGATCTGCTGAGAAACTTTGAATCTGCATTGAGATTTGGAAAGCCAATACTGCTGGAAAATGTTGGACAAGAATTGGACCCAGCTTTGGATCCAGTTCTAAAGGTTTGTATAAGAATAGTACCTAAGAATTTCATAACCACAAACCGACGTGGATACAGACTGCGGACTGACCAACTTATAACTGTTCCAACTTGTAAATTCTACACTCACACACATTCTTCCACAGAATTTTGATTTGCAGAAGTTGATTTAGAAGTAAGCTCTATTTTATATCTATAAAAAACTGCCCACAATATTGAAATTTACCCATACTTATAAACGTACCTATCAGACACAAAAAAAAAAACTTAATAGACAAATCTTTTATTTCAGCGTCAATATTTCCGACAAGCGGGCCAATTAGTGCTGAAACTGGGCGATTCTCTGATCCCCTACATGGCTGGGTTCCGCCTTTACATGACAACCAAGCTGCCGAATCCGAGGTACACGCCCGAGACTTCAGTTAAGGTGCAAGTGATCAACTTCGCTTTGGTCCCCAGGTAATCTATTAGAACTCTATTATTAGTCTCGTGCAGCCATAGTACAAGCTTTTATTATTGAAACTGACGTGGTTTTCACACATTTTATTTATGTTACACGGGAATTACTCACGTAAGATTAAGCCGGTTACTCCGACTATAGTTTCAACCGCATTAGACGGCCTTTTTCAAGGTGAATGCGCGCGCGCGGCTGCGTCTCGCTTTGCACTGACAAAAAATCGCTTTTTTTTTTTTTTTTGCTTTGGCTTAATCTTACGTGAGTAATTCCCGTGTAACATAAATAAAAAGTACAAGCTTTGTTTAGTTTCGGGTCAGATGGCCTGCATAGAAGCTCCTGCAAAATGTCACTTTGGAATTTTCCACCCACAGCGGTCTATCGGAACAGCTGCTGTCCATCGTAGTAGCTCAAGAACGACCAGATTTAGAAGAGCTCCGAGGCCAACTAATCGTGTCTCGCGCGCAAATGGCGTCGCAACTCGCTGAGATGCAAGCGGACATCTTGTATGGGTTGTCGAATAGTGAGGGAAGTCCGGTTGACGATCTACCGCTAATTCTCACGCTTGAAGCCATCAAGATCAAGAGTGCTGAGATATTGGTGAGCTAATTTTGACTCTCTATTTACTGGCAAGTGCGTTAAATTACTAATCAAAATAAAAGCTAACACTACAAAAACAGTTGCGACTGCCCATAGACCGTTGAAGGTCTTAAGGCAATACAAATACTCAAGCCAGTTACCACTACCAGTTAGCACGTCACTATTTTAGTTACGCGTAGCACTAACCAGCTGCTCGGAAATATTTTTCCGCAAGGTGGTTGGTGGTTTCCAAGTGTCCAATGTCTCGGTTCGACATTTCACGAATTGGACAATCTGCGCCTAAAACATTAATCATCATTCCACTAGCAGACGTCCAAACAAACGGCTAAGCATCACATTTATACCAACCACCTGGCAAAATACCAAACACCAAGCCATACACCAAGCACGAAATACCATACAGCAAGCGTTTTGCCTCCTCTTAATTGGAATGGAAAATCAATGGAACGCCTTGCCTTCGTCTGTGGTTCTGTAACCTTAAATCTTAGATTGCTTAGATTGGACTGCATCATCTCTTTCCATCAGATAAGATCGCGTTGAAACTTTAGCCTAGTCTGTCGTAAAAGGATACTGAACAGTCTCAGTTGACGGGACTTAGGGAAGGCTTAGACGGGAACGAAATGATGTGCTCAGCCTCAGATTGTTTTTAGGGTGTTTTTTTTTTTTGATGGTTTTTAGGTGTTCTACACACACCTAAAAACCATCCGAAATTTTTAATCAGATCAAAGTGGAAGACATAGAGCGCACAACAATAGAGATCGACGAGGCTCGCAGTGGCTACGTTCCGGTGGCCAACCGCGGCCAGATCCTATTCTTCTGTCTATCGGGGATGGCCAACGTGGACCCAATGTACCAATACTCGCTCGAGTGGTTCGTCAAGCTCTTCATACGCAGCATGTCTGAAACTACACCTAATGGTTAGCTATCACACATCATATTATAAAGAGAAAGTTTGTATGTAAGTGTGTTATTGATATTCATTTTATGTTTTTGTTCTTTGTTCCTAAATGTTTCGTTTTGTTCCTTATTTTATGTTAGTATGTTTGGTCAGCTCACACAAATATGCCCGATCGTAGGCCTCAATATCGTTTAACTCCAAGCAAGGTGGCAGCAATAAGCAAGCATATTAAATGAAATGAAATGAAATGAAATGTTTATGTTTAAAGAATTGAGCACCGGCGCAAGGTTGCTAGTCTATCGGTTTTTTATCGGTTACATTTCGGAGAGTGTGCTACAGATCTGCAAGATTTGTTTCCCTCCTGCCCATTTTTCTATCGGACTGCCAAAGTGGGCACGAAGAATCTACACCGCTTTATGGTTGTTATTCCGAGAACCCTTACCAAGCGCTTTGATTCCACATTTATTGTGCGAACTGCTAGTCTGTGGAATTCGCTGCCAGAGTGGGTGTTCCCGATAGTTACAATCTGGGTGTCTTCAAGTCGAGAGTGAATAGGTTTCTTCTAGGCAAGCGTGCTCCATCGTAGGCCGCATCATCGCTTAACATCAGGCGAGTTGGCAGCCAAGCGCAAGCCTATTTATATTAATATAAAAACAGAATAAAATAGTTAATGTTAAACATTTCGTCTTTCAGAGGATATCGTCGAGCGAGTAGAGATAATCATCGACCATTTCACGTTTCTCCTTTACCAAAACGTGTGTCGCAGTCTATTCGAGCGGCACAAGCTGTTGTTTGCACTGCTTCTGTGCATACGCATATCTATGGACAAGGGGATCATTAGGGGGTCGGAATTCAACTTTATACTGAACGGTGCTGCTATTGAAACGGTAAAATATACTCTATTATGGTTAAAATCATAAATTCTTAGCAAAGATGTAAACAAGAGTGTTAACATAGCATAAAAAATGCCAGGTCATAGAGTAGATTTTAGCGCTCTGATATATTTGTGAAAATGAGGTGACCAAATATGTAACCACTGCCGAGGCCAGCATAATATTTGGGCTGCTTATGCAGTTCCACTGCCGTTGCACCAGCCCTACCCTGAGTCTCAGGCCGCGTATCACAAGTCACGTACCATACAAATGGCCGTCCCACTTCTAAGGAATGAGTTTCATAATATAGACAAGCCTTTTTGCATTAAAAAAAAAACAAGTTTTTGGCAACTTTTAATATTTTCTACTTAGTTTGCTATATTTTCTAATAGTTATACATACTTATGGAATAAATTCTGAATAAATCAGAGCTACATGACCTTATCCTACCATCCCCTTTCTACTAGAAGACAAGTAGGAAAACGGTCCACTACCAACCCGCATACATTGGGGATTTTCTTTGGATACCTGTACGTACCGAACGTTTCAAATCTACGTTTCTAATCCGTACAGCCAAGAACAACCTGCCGGCTTCCTTGTTTCCTGGGAAATATAATCTGGGCCTTTTCAAGGCCAGAGTGAATAGGTATCTTCTAAGTCTGCGTGCTTCATCTTCGACCACAAAGTCGCTTACCAACAGGCGAGTTGGTGGTCAAACGCGGACTTATCCGAGGTTTTTTTAAACTCACCCGCGTTGAAATTTACCCCCGCGTAATGTACTAAGTATTATACTTTTCCAGGAGTATGAAAACCCCGATCCCAAGTGGATATCGCCGCGCATGTGGCTGGACATGCAACAGATGGCGACACTAGACACCATGCGCCGCTTCGTGGAGGAATTCTCACAAAACATTAAGTTCTTCAAAACTTTCTACGAATCTATGAATCCGCACAAGTAACTCTTTCAGATTATTATATAACCTTACATAGCTATGGCAGAGGCCTCTTACAAATTCTGACATTAGAGCTACCCTGAACTTTTATTAGGTACTTACATGAGATCCATTCCCATAAACGCGCGACGAACATGAAAATTTATTTTGAAGAATGGACTCTATGCCCTTTGCTTCGAAAACCACATAAACTTTAACGCGGCTACGTTTCTGCGTGTAATTGGCAATATCAAGTTTGTAAGCGCGATGAGGTTCGTAACGCGCTCGTTTTGAATAGTCAAAATAATGTGGAACAAGCTAGTGCGTTTCGTGCGCATTTGTCAAGAGAATGTAGTATTCAATCGGAGGACGCGTTTGAATTTTTTAACCATGGTTACTGTGTTAACGTATAACACGTTTGCGGCGTGTTTTTGGCATGTTATTGGTTTGTGGTTTTATACTAACGGAATTTCACGATCTACGAAGATACCGTGCTACAAAAACACAAAAAATACAAGTTCGAGTTCGAGTTCCAGTGATAACCGTAGCAAAAGACTAAGAAAGAGGGTA
This sequence comes from Agriopis marginaria, assembly GCA_932305915.1. Classification (NCBI taxonomy): domain Eukaryota; kingdom Metazoa; phylum Arthropoda; class Insecta; order Lepidoptera; family Geometridae; genus Agriopis; species Agriopis marginaria. The sequence goes on from OW029935.1 coordinate 2,861,550, forward strand.
GATCGTTATGTTTGCACCTAACTTTTTAACTGTTCGACCAACCACCCGCATTCGTCAGTCTTCCCGTGAACATGTAGCTGCGCCGAAATATCGGGAGCTCATTCCACAACCTTACCACGGTAAATATTCCGTAAATAATCACATAACTTAACAAAAAATACAGTAGAATTGAGAACCTCTTTTTTGAAACCTGTGAAACATACGATGGTGGCTCCTCTACAGATAACTTAGTTGTACACATTGTACTAAATTGCAGGCCCTCGTAAATGTGGATAACTCGTTGAATACTTTCAGGTTACCATACCCCAAGGGGCTGGACTCTCAGCTGGACCCATTCCAAAAGTTATTGGTGCTCAAATGTATGCGGCCGGACAAACTGGTTCCTGGATTACAGGTCTCTATTTTATTTTGACGCAATATGTAATGCTCGATGTTTCATCCGCTTGGACATAGCTTCCAGAACCATGTATTTTTCCGGGATCAAAAATCTTCTCTTCAGAGAGAGGGTGGGCTCTAATTCACCATGCTGGCCCAGTGCATGTAGATTAATGTCATATTATGCCTTTGAACTTTTGAGGTTCTTGGACCCGATGTTTTCCTTCACAATTTTTGACCGATGGCATCGATTCTGCACATAATTTATTTAATTACCTAAATAAGTCATTGGTGCAGGACCGAGGTTCGAACCGGGTGCCGTCAGGTTGTAAAGCACACATGCTACCGCTCGGCCACCATCATGATGGCTTCGCTTACTGCTTGGCGGTTAAATAACTGGCAGAATATTTCTCTAGGGGACTTTGAAAAAAAGAATTCTATAGGTCTGTAGAGATGAGATGATTATTATGATATAATATGTGATAGCTTTTAAATGTGAAACTAGAAAAATTTCTAAGAGCTTAATAAATAATGTTTGTTTGAATATGATGCCCCAATTCGTTAGTATGTCCTTGTTGATTCCAGGACTATGTGGTGCACGGTCTAGGCGGTAGATTTGTGGAGCCACAGCCGGCAGATTTGGCGGCACTCTACGCTGAGTCAGACCCTTACGCGCCGCTTATTTTCGTGTTATCCACGGGCACCGATCCCGCTGCAGGTATTTTTAATAAATAAAGTAATTTTTTCCAATAAAATACCAAAAGCGTGTCAACCCATGCATATGATAGGGTTCCGTTATAAAAGTTAGTGAGTACTGCATAGTTGAGAAATTACTTAAGTTATAGAATTAGATTATTCGCAATAGCGTTTTGTACCATCTTGACATAACTTTTTATGGTTTACCCAATGAGGAACCTACTTGGAAAACGTTATTTGATAAATTCGGTAATCGGTTCTATTTCTAGTAGTTTTTTTTTTTTTATAACAGAAGAATAATTATCAATCCGTTAGCTTATTATTTGCACGCATCCGGTAACCCGATTAGCATAGATCTGTTTATTTTGGCCTCTTCGTATTATGGTAACCATTATCTGATACAGCCATCACAGCAACCTTATCATTCCTACGCCAGATTTGATGAAGTTTGCTGATAAGATGAAGATGGGCAAGCGATTCGAGAGCATTTCCCTGGGGCAGGGGCAGGGTCCGCTCGCTGAAAACATGATGAGGATCGGCTGCGACTTTGGCAACTGGGTTTTCTTCCAGGTAAACTTGGCTGTTGATTCCATGGATCATCTTCTACAACTACACTAATACAGGTCAAATTATCAAGTTTTCAGTTCAATGTTATGTTAAATTAGTTGTGAAATGCCCAATGAATAGTCACTGAGCAGCTGAGTGAATTGGCGCACCCCCGCTGCTAAGCTATAGCAGCAAAACCGCTGGTGTCCCACTTTAAATTGTCAGTTGATAGACAAGTGAAACAGAAACAGCCTGTTTTCAAACATAACTATATGGCTGCGTATCGTATAGAGATGTGCGAGAAAGATGAACGGTGTGCGAGGAAACAATCAACCAATAGAAAATAGCTAGATTGCCCTTACATAAATCATTGTTGCAGCCTACACGTTGCACACTGCACACAGTAAGACCTAGTTAATTAATGTAAGGGTAGGTACTGATATGCATGACTATTACTTTGACATAATTAATTTATTGTATAATGTTGACATTTTTAGTTTGATTATATTAAATTTCAATTCGTAATAATTATTATTAATGTAATGTGACTAGCTACTATTATTATTATTTTCCATTGATATTGTTTTTTTTTTTTATTTGTATGAGTCTATGTTACTTGAAAATAAATGATTATTATTATTATAATAGAAGGTGAATCGAACGTAATGGATAAGCGATCCTATTGGTCGATTTTTTCTCGTGCACCGCTCGTCCTGGCATATCTCTGTTGGATACGCAGCCTTACTCTATTCCTTTCCAAAGCGATTTCGCCAATAATAGGCATCGTGAGTCGTGACATATAACCGCGTTCGATCTTCTTAAAGGTGGCAATACACGTCAGCCATAGCTTGCCAAGCAAAGGCGACTGCCAATGTGTAGACCGTTAATTTGCCTAGGCTTGCCATCGCTAATCGTTGCTCGCCTAGCTGGCCGAGTGCCTCTAACGCCAACGTGTATACGGCTCGTTTGTCGTGCTTTGCCACCACTCTATCACTCGCTACGATGCATCTCACTTCAGACCAGACTTGGTTTTTCTGCACAAATCAAAATCGTCTGCACTCGGCAAGGCGTGTCTACATATTGGTTGGCATTGGCTTAATCAAACTTGACTAACGTGTAGACAGTAGCAATCGCTTTGTATTGATTTGCCGACACTCGCGTTGACTGGTGTTCAATGAGCTAACCTATTGCCGGCTTATAGTTAAAAAGCTATGAAATGTGTTGCGGTTTTGCTGTATATATTCCGCTATAGGGGTGCGATAGAGGCCTAAAAGCTGAACTCCTTTTTTATCTTTTTTTCTGACACTAACAAGATCCATGTTTATTTACGCCATCCATCCATGATTTTACGCTTGCAACTAGGTTAAGATCCAAAAAATACTGAGTAGGTAAACTGTTTATTTCGTTTCTTGTAAAGAACTGCCACCTGTCTCCATCATGGATGCCGGTATTGGAGCTGAACGTAGAACACATATCCCCGGAGATGGTGCACAAGGACTTCCGCCTATGGCTTACCTCCACCCCCTCGCCACACTTCCCTGTCGCTCTTCTGCAGAACGGTATCTCTTTTTTTTTTGTCACTCGTCATTGTTAATCTTTCCACATGCATAAATCTGATATCCTTTCTTAAAATTTCCTAGGGGGAAATTATTTTCTTACTCTTTTCTATTTTCTTTATTATTTCCCTTTGTTTACTTTACTAAAGCTACCATTATCATTCAGGGTATAAAATGACAGTGGAGCCACCTAGAGGCATAAAAGCAAACTTGCTGAAAGCATTCATGAACCAAGTGCCAGACTACACAGACTATTTCAACTCTAACGAGCCAAAACTGCCCAATTTCAAGGTTTTACTGTCTATATTATTGTGCTGTGTAGTTTAGATGTTAGTTTCCATTAGTAGCGTCGTCTTTTTTTATAAAAAGACTGGCAAACAGGCATGCGGTCCGTCTGGTAAGCAGTAACCGCCACTTATACTGGGTTACGCGGAAAGGTGTACTAAGCCCTTAAGCACCAAGCCAAAACGGTACCATCATAATTAACACCTTTTACCATGGGAGCCAAACGAACGGGGTGGAACCAGGCGTAACCCAGGTATTATGTATCGAACACTAATAACTGGCTACGCCCGTTCAAGAAAATAAAATAACAAAAATGTGCATGAATAATACGTCCTCGCTTCTCCTTATTTCAATATATGATAATTAATATATGGATATTTAGGGTGGGGGGGTTTTGAATCCCCACTCATTCACTCATTAAACTACACGAAATCTCAAAAACTACTAGACCTACGAAATTTGGCAGGTAGATTCCTTATGGGGTCCGCTAATAAAGGATTTTGCGAAAAGGCCAAATTAAGGGAGGAAAATGGAGGTTGAAAGTTTGTATGAAAATTCTTTGTTTTTTGAAGTTAGGGACATGAAATTTTGTATTCAGATTAATGGTTTAAAATAAATAAATACTGAATAACTTTTTTCCGAAAAGAACGGAGTAAGGAGGAAAATGTTTTTTTTTATATGAAACTTTTTTTAATTATGAAGCTGAAATTTGGCAAGTAGATTATTTATGGAGTGTCCACTCAGGAATAATTTTGTGAAAGGCCTGAATTAAGTCGGGAAAAGGGGGTTGAAATATTATATGAAAGTCTACGCGTACGAAGTCGCGGGCAACAGCTAGTAGTTATATTTTGTAAAAGTATTTGTAGAGAATTAGAAAAGTATTGTATTGTAATACGCATCCCACTTCTGAATTCTCATCCCGTTTCTGATTTTGGCAACCCTCGATACAGTGGCTGTTATTCTCGATCTGCCTATTCCACGGCGTGGTGCTGGAGCGGCGCAAGTTCGGCCCGCTCGGGTTCAACATCCCCTACGATTTCACTGACGGGGACCTGAGGATCTGCATTTCGCAGCTTCACATGTTCCTTAATGAGTACGCTGAAGTGCCGCTCAAGGTGAGCCCTTTTATACAAATTGTTTATTATTACAGAAATTTAAAAAAAAAACTTATCTTACTTGTAATTACAATCCAATGAGCCTAAACTCGAAGGGTAATACTCTTGGTGACGAGGTTCTGATAATGGAGCAGGTGGATAGTGGAACTCTTGATATGGGATCCGTCAAAACAAACGAAACGAAGGGTTTACAACTAGCAATTGAAACTCGAATTTCCACTATCCACCACTTGGCTACACCATCAGATCAATTCGATGGCACCAAATTATTCTATCATCCGAATCATAGATACTTGCAAAGTTTCAAATAGATACAACATTATTAGAAGTAGATTAAAAATATTTAAGATTGCGAAACTTTTATAGGACAACGTCAGGATCGTCATAATATAATAATGTGCGTTGCCAAAATTGCTAAACATCTCGAATACCACAACATCTGATGAAATAGGGGTAGAAAAGTTTAGTCATTAACCCAAAGCTCCGACTCTGTTTTTTTAAGGAATTCGGCTGTTTTGTGTATGACCCCAAGCGCGATGTCAGTGCAGGTCTTATCACCTCCAATTTAAATTGGAATCCCCATTAGTCGTTCGTTATTTTGTACCCTTCAGATGCTAACGTACACCGCGGGGCACATCAACTACGGGGGCCGAGTGACAGACGACTGGGACCGGCGCTGCCTGCTGTGTCTCCTCGCAGACTACTACTCGTCCATCGTGCTCACCGATAAGTTCTTCTTTGACGAAATTGGCGCTTACAAACAGGTGATACGCTTACACAGAACTACTACGCTAAGCGGAAACAGAGTCGTAATCATATATCGGCCTCCTTGACGTGCCCGTCGACGGCGAACCTGACTAGCGCTGGTTATGAGCACGTATATGGCTGGCAAAACCAAACTTAGTTTTAAAGTTCCTGTTGCAAGGCGCACAGTGCAACGGACGGTTCGTAATAATAAGGCGTTTTGCATTAAGACCCGTAATCATAAATTAGTTGCCCACATATTGCAACGCAGGAAATCCCACACTGTCCGATTTTATCGCTTCTAATCCGCGGACCTGCAAGGTGTGGAATATCCTTCCGCCAGAAGTCTTTCCGCCGAGCTTCAACATAAAGCGCTTAAAAAACGGTGTCTACAACTACCTCTCCGGGCTGGTAAAGTACCGTCGACACCGCTAGTATTGCAGGTGTCCATAGGCTGCAGTTTCTGCTTACCATCAGGTGGACCGCATGCTTGATTGCCGCTTTTTTTTAAATCGCCTTGCTGTTTATCCCATTCGGTAGACTACCGCCCGCCGTAGGCATTCCCTCAGGAACTGTATATTTTTCCTGTTAAAAAATTCTCTCCCATCTCACTCTCTGACTCCTGCTTGGAAAAATGTGACCACTTGTGAGATGGCTCTGCTAAATACCGAAGAGCTTATTGTGGATGTTCGTTCGGAATCGCGGTCGCGTGCCATCTCACTCAAGCGCTTGATGTAATTAAGTAGACGCGAACGGGATGGCATACAATCACGAACACAATCAAACTTCTGTAATAAGCCAGATCCAGCCCAGGTAGAAGCATTGATCTCGTTACAGAGTTTCTGATTCCGTCTACCAAGTCCCGCCATAGGCAATTGAGGCAAGCATTATATATATACCTAACTTTACATTCGTGGTAAAGTCCGCACGCAAGCCCAAAATTATTTTGCCAAGGAATACAATGCGCTCTCTACCTCGGTGTTCCCTATAAAGTCCAACCTAAGGTGCCTCATGGGCATGGGTGCTCCATATCAGAACAAGTCATCACTTTCCATCAGGTAAGTTGCGGTAAAACACTAGCCTAATTCATCATTAAAAAAACATGATAATTCAGTATTTTTTCTTTAAATGGTGACTAGCCTGCGCTCTTAACTATCCTACTCTCACCGTGTGTATAACTACTTTAATCATGGTTCTGGTATAATCCCCCAGGTGATCACCTGGGGGGTTAGACAAGGACCACTTTCTGTTAGCGTTAACGCCAGCGGAAAGATGAATTTGTATGAAAATGACATTAGCTTGAGATAGCATCTCTCATTCATTCATTTTCATACAATTTCATCTTTCCGTAGGCGTTTGGGATCCCGCCACCAATAAACCGGACAATCTCCAGAATATTTGCCTACCCGACTTTACACAAGACATTGGCAAGTTGCGGCAATACCGCACGAAGCCACGAAGAAGAAATTTAATTGAATTGAACGCTAACAGAAAGTAGGTGTTGTCTAACCCCCCTGAAGTCAGGATTGCTCTTTAAAAGGTTATTTGTTCGTTCAGCAACCGTCCAGCTCGAACATTGAAGACTACTTGAAATACATCCGCACGCTTCCGCTGAACGATGACCCGTCTCTGTTCGGGCTCCACCCTAACGCTAACATAAGCTACGCTATGGCCGAGACTAATACGTGCTTGAGTGAGTAATTGAGTATCTCTTCTCTTCTCTCTACATATTATAAATTAAAGTCGTTTTCCGCAATAGCATCGAGATTCGATTCATGTCACAATTGTGCCAAAAAGACAGGGGCGTAGCTACCGCCGTATTTGCCGTATCAATTATACGGGGCCCCCGGGCCACGGGGGCCCCCAAAGTGTGTAAGGAAAAAAAATCTTTACCTCCATATAAGGGCCTCCAAAAAAATTTTTATACGGGGCCCCGACAAGGCACGCTACGCCACTGCAAAAAGATGTCCAAACTAAAACTCGGCGCTCGCTACGAATTGCGCCGACTTTTCGGTTAGTTACAAGGCCCCGCGACCCTCAGTCCTATATCCAAGTAGACTTCACAAGCGGTTCAAACTGTATGAAAACTAAGAGTGTAAAAAAAATCGTATCTAAAAGTGCTTATACCTGTGAAAAGAAATATCTTCATTCTGTCGGCCAACTCGATTTGTGGGATTCTTACAACTCATCATCATCATCATCATAATCATCATCCACAGCCTTCCTTATCCCACTGCTGGGTATAAGCCTCTCTCTTGCTATGCCATCTGCCTCGGTCCTGTGCTAATCTAGTCCAGGACCGAGGTTTGTTACAACTCAGTATTGCACAATTACCCATTTTCGTTTCAAACTGACATGTGTTGTCGCGGCACCGATTGAGCAGACTGGTTTTAGCCGGACTCAACTACGACAATTTATCGTAGTTGTATTGGAGATATGACATGCAAGGTAGGTCGACTTCGTTCACAGAATATGTAACGTTACGGCGGATTAACTAACAAATAATAAGTAAAAACGAAAGGGAAACCTCCCCAAACAATAAACGTATTTTTTACATATTTTTGTAATAGCTCTAATGTAAAACTTGGCAAGATTGTAGTACACACTATAAAGTACAATACTTAACAAATAATAATTAATGGACAAGTGCGAGTGGGTGACAATTTTCTGTTCATTACCATGTTGTTATACTGCCTGTAGCAAACTGCTTAGCAAATTACTCCGACAATTTTAGTAATTAATTCGGTTACTTGGACAACCTTATTGTATTTTGTGGTGGTACGGAACCCTCAGTGCGCGAGCCCGGCTCGCACTTGACCGGTTTTTTTTATTGATTGTGCACCGTGTTGCAATTTAACTCTGTTGCACAGCTACGTTGCGCAACCTGCAGCCGAAGGAAGCGTCGGGTTCGGAAGGCATGAGTGCCGAGGAGATGACGGAACACGCTGCCAAGGATATCCTGAAGATTCTTCCGTCCCAGCTGGATACCAAGTACATCTTGGAGATGTCAGTACCTTTGACAGCATTTACTATGTTCTTTATTTATCATACTATTAACTGTGGCCCGCGACTTCGTAAAATTTCATCTTAACTTTCAACCTCCATTTCCCCCCCTTAATTCTCCCCTTTCGCAAATACCTCTTCAACGCAGGAAAATACCTCCTGACTGACTCATCTCCAAAAACTACTTGACCTTCGACTATTCCTTATGGGGTATAGAGACAGTAGAGATCCGCTAAGATTCGAGAATTTTGCGAATTGGGGCGCATTGAGAGAAACAAAAGGGTGTTGAAAGCTTATATAAAAGTCCACGCGTACGAAGTCGAAGAACAGCTAATATATTTTTAGTAATTCCAGTGAAATTACAGAGCATAGAAAGACTTAAAAGCTTATAGCAATCCAGGAGACGAGCTCAAAACTCTGAGTTTTGATCTAGTAGGTAAAGATCAAAATGTATACCTATCTATTCTCCTATCAAACTTTCATGGACAATCATGATGACCTACTAGATGGACAGACGACCTAAAAGAGACCGCAAGGAAACGCTGGATGCAGGCCGCTTCCAACCGGCCCTTTTGGAGATCGATGGGGGAGGCCTATGTCCGGCAGTGGACGGCATATGGCTGAAATGATGATGATGATGATGAATTATTATTATTAAAATAAAATTGCCTCTATCTCGCTCGCGAATTTCAACATCTTTGTAGATATAACATGATTAGATGTAAAATATTAGCTGTACGAAAACGAATACACCAAACAAGTTGGCAAACATAAAATAACTGAAGAGTAAAAAAAAAAAAAATGTTATAAACATGTTTTATAGAAAATTAAAACTACTTTTTTATTTTTACTTATAGCTTGGAACATTTAGTATAATTGTGTATCTCTAAAAATATTAAATGCGCGACCGAGATAGGACGCTTACAGTGCTGTGGCTCTTATTTTATATTGAAATGTGTTGATGAATTTGTCCAGGTACCCGGTGTCTTACAAGGAGTCTCTGAACACTGTGCTGATGCAAGAAGTCATTAGATACAACAAACTGCTGGGCGTCATCAGCAACTCGCTCAAGTAAGAACCACCCTCAAATTAGACAAATAGTCTGCTCTAAGGTACCAACCTTATCGATTTACCCAACTGCCCAAATGAGGCTAATGTCTTATGATAAACTACTGGACATAAAACAATACCGTGTGCCGACATTTTGTCATCCAAAGTCGGAACTTTGCCTACAACCTCCGCACATGACAGAGTTGAGATAGACTAATAATGAGTGAAGAACCAGTCACCGATATAGTTATTAAATATTTGCAAGTTGAAGTGGCAATGGGTAGGCAGGCCACATCACTCGAAGAACATATAACCGATGGGGAAGAAAAGTTCTTGAGTGGAGACCACAAACCGGTAGACGCAGCGCAGGTAGGCATCCTACTGGATAGAGGATAGACTAACGACATCGTGAGAGTCGTGGGCATCCAGTGGATACAGATGGGAGCCTAACTTTCAGTGTGGCATTCTAAAGGGGAGGACTATATGAGAAGAAGAGGACGTCTTTAAAAAAAACGATATTTTATTGCATCGTGTTAATAAGTATTTATCGCAGATTTAAATAGTTTTTCCACAAGGGTAGTCCTATTTAAATATGAAGTAAATTTCTACTTCTGAGAGCTAAAATTAGGGGATGAATCCTGTTTATTGAAATTCCTGTGAAATCGGTTTTCATTTTTATTTAATTACATAAGATATTGTGCATCTGACTTCACATCGATTGGTATTAACTTTAGTACTTACCAATAACTTAGGTATAACATTAACTTACCATTAACACAGTAGATACATAAGCTAAAGTAGTATTTCGACTCAGACGTGCCCTTGAATTCAATGACTAGAGTTGCTACTATCGGAATTTAAGAATTTTTTTATTATTTTGTACGCTACTTCTACGCTGGCAACACAAACGCGGCAAACCTCAATGACGCGACGCACGCGACTGATGATTTTCGCTGTGAGCGTACCGTGAAGTATCGTAGCGGACGGAGAAAGCTTTGATTACGTCACTTGATTCGGGGGTTTGATTAAAGTCGAACAACTGTTTTAGCTTCTGTGCCATTACGTTATACAACTCCAACAGAGACCTGCTGAAAGCCCTGAAAGGTCTCGTGGTGATGTCGGAAGCGCTGGAAAACATGGCAAGAAGCCTGGCGAGGAACGCCGTACCCGCCATGTGGACCTCTAAGGCTTACCCTTCGCTCAAACCGCTCGGTGAGTTTGTGGACCAACCATTTAGAAAACTTAGCTTCGGCAGGGCACATGGCACGCAGAACAGATGATCGATGGGGTCGCAAGGTTCTCGAATGGAGACCACAGACCGGTAAGTGCAGCGTAGGACGTCCACCCACAAGATGGACAGACGACCTAAAAGAGACCGCAGGGAAACGCTGGAAGCAAGCCGTTTCCAACCGGCCCTTTTGGAGATCGGTGGTCGTGTTTAAATTGTCTTATTTGAACCTGCGTACATTTATAGCTATTGAAAGCCTTCATTTAAATATTTTCGTTATTGTATGGAACAAAAATAAAACATGGTGTTTCATACCAGTCCGTTAGCCTAAGAATCTTTGTTTTACAGCGGCGTGGGTGAAAGACCTGCTGCTGCGAGTATCGTTCATGCAGGACTGGTCGGACAAGGGCATCCCGAAGGTGTTTTGGATATCGGGCTTCTACTTCCCGCAGGCCTTCCTCACCGGCGCGCTGCAGAACTACGCACGGAAACACATAATCGCTATCGACACCGTGGCTTACACCTTTGAGGTACATAAGAGCTGTATTACAAGATGCATCGTTCAATTTTAGTTTTTATTTAGTAAGGGCTTGAGTAAAGTTTTTATAATTTTTTTAAACGTTTTGTAACTCAATTGCCAACTTATTAACTAGGTCGGACCTTCGACTGATGATAGGTACTATCACAGGTCACTGTGACCTAAACTATCACTTATACAAAATTAGAGCCACAGACAGCCCTCTGTGCCGAGGCTGTCTACAGGAGAACGAGACCGTGGAGCATGTACTACTACATTGCAAGGCCACAGAAGATATACGATTAAGGTCGAGACTACTTGAAGAACCTCAATAACTACAAATCTCCAATACCACAACATCTGGTGAAATAGGGGTTGAGCAGTTTAGTCAGCGACCCAAAGCTGTGCTTCGTTATTTTAAGGAGCTCGGCTGGTTTGTGTAGGCTGGCGGGCAAATGCACAATACACCCCAAGCGGGATGTCAGTGCAGGTCTTATCACCCCCACTTTGAATTAGAATTAGAATTAACTCAATTGCCTGTGTCGGAATTAAAGTGAAAACGCGTATATGGATGCACTTAAGAGTGAGCGAGATGTTAGTATGAATCTCAGTTACATAAAATTTGCAGCAAACTTGCGCTTGGTACAGTGAAAGCAACTGTTCCGACGTACGACTGACTGACGTTCTACTGACTCACTTATCACGAAATGTCAGTAACTACTGGACCTATGAAACTGAAATTTGGCACATCGATTCCTTATGGGTTATAGAGGTCTGCTAGCTATGATTTAAGAAAATGAGTGCAGCCGTTTGAAGATTATCAACTCTGATGTCGGGGGTTAAAAAAAAAACAATTTGACTCAAGTGAAGTTTGGTGTACTTCGGTCATATTGCCAGGAAAAAAGCGGTAATCTAGAAAAGCTAATAGTCATAGGCAAAGTCGATGGCAAGCGATTTCGAGGCCGCAGCCCGGTGCGTTGGTCTGACCAGATTCGCACCACATTAGACACATCAGTATACGATGCGCTGCATTTTTTTTAAATAATAGATAGGCTTGCGCTTGGCCGCCATCTCGCCTGATGTTAAGCGACGATGCGGTCTACGATGGAGCACGCTTGCCTAGAAGAAACTGATTCACTCTCGACTTGAAGACACCCAGATTGTAACTGACGGGGAAAACCCATTCAGGCAGCGAATTCCACAGACTAGCAGTTCGCACAATAAATGTGGAATCATAGTGCTTCGTACGGGTTCTCGGAATATCAACCATAAAACTATGTTGAATTTTTAGTGCCTGCCCTGGCGGTCCGATAGAAAAAAGGATGCATGTCGCCGAGGATAGGGAAAGATGGCGTAAGATCATAAAGGAGTGACTGATGGGAGGTGGTCATGACCCTTAGACATGAGGAGCACGACTCGGGGAGGAGGAGAAAAAACATTTTATGACTGAGTATGTGTAATTGAAGTTTTTATCCAGCCCCTGGGTGGTCCACCGCCCAAGAAGCCTGACGACGGGTGCTGCGTCCGTGGGCTGTTCCTGGAAGGTGCGCGCTGGAACACGGGGGACATGACCCTGGAGGAGAGCCGCCCTAAGGACCTGTACACCGGTCAGTTCACTTTACTGCCACTACCACTGTCACTGTTCTGTCTATCCATCTAATGGTTGCCTGAAAGATATCGGTTTTAGCTATAAGGCCGCCAGTTGAGCATTAGCTCTTACGTTTCTTTATCTGCAGGCTTAGCTTGGGCCGTAAACACATTGTCAAAACACAAAAAATTACCGAAAACCCCTGGAAAACCCCTTTTTACCGTGTTGTAAAAACGGTGGAAAGACAATTTTTCCACCGCCCGTGCTATGCCTGCTGGAGCTTTTATTTCTGGTGTGCACAATAAGGAGTTTCTAGTTTGGAGCTTTTTATAGTTCTTAGGAGTTTTTTTTTTTTTTTCTCTTGCCATTTTTTGGATAAAATTCGCAAAGAATGTAAACACTTAGATTACATATTATAGTAAAACAGTTAGTTGAGGATACTGTGAGGTGCAGTGAGTTACCGTGACCTCTCTTCTCACAGAAATGGCGATAATATACATGAAGCCGGAACAGAACCACAAGCTGCTTCAAGGCCTCTACGAATGTCCTACTTACAAGACGCTGGGTATGTACTTACTTGTTAAGGGCTAGAATACCGGATGCAGTGAGATCGTTAGCGCATTTCATGTTCTTTTAGGGTTCCGTACTCAAGGGGTAACAACGGGACCCTACTACTAAGTCTACGACGTCTGTCTGTCTATCTGTCTGTCTTACCTATTGACGGCTGTATCTTTCGAACCGTAATAGATAGCCTGTTGAAATTTTCACAAAATATGTAATGTTACAGCGGATTAACTAAGAAATAATAAAAAAGTTAAGAAGTAATAAACTGGCCAAGTGCGAGTCGGCCAAGTGCCACGCGCACTAAGGGTTCCGTACCACCACAAAATTCAATAACGAAATTACCAGTTATAGCTTGGTAATTAATAGAAATTTGTCACCGACTCGTACTGGGCCTTTATTATTTGTTGTTATTAGAGTGTGTACTATAATCATGCAAAGTTTGACGCTTATACGTATAACTGTTTTTACATTAGAGCTAATACAAAAATAGCTACGTTAAAAATACGTTTGCATGCGGGGTACCCCTTTAGTTTTTACTATTGGACTTTTTTATTATTTGTTACTTAATCCGCCGTAACGTTACATATACTGTGAAAATTTCAACTGTCCATCTATTACGGTTCGAAAGATACAGCCGTCAATAGGTAGGACAGACAGACAGACTTCGTAGGCTTAGTAATCTCGTTTTTACCCTTTGGATACGGAACCCTAAAAACAATTTGTGTTGCCCGCTGAGTGTGTGTCCCTAAACGTTGTTCAATTCGGTTGTAGTCCGCGCCGGCACCCTGTCCACGACCGGCCACTCTACCAACTACGTGATGACGATAGAGCTCGCCACGCACAAGCCGCAGTCGCACTGGATCAAGCGCGGCGTCGCACTCTTCTGTGCACTAGATTATTAAGCAAGGCATGATGACTAATTGACGTGATAACGTCTTATAAATCGATGAATGCCGGCTGCACATACGAAAAATTGTCACGTTCCACCTGAGCCGCGCGTGCAAGCGAGAGCGCGGAACAAGCTATAGAGAGGCACGGCGCACGATCGGCTTAAGCGTTATGACGTAAAATTATCTTTGATAACGTCTTATAAATCGATGAATGCCGGCTGCACGCACGAAAAATTGTCACATTCCGCCTGAACCTGCCGTGCAAGCGAGAGCGCGGAACAAGCGATAGAGAGGCACGATCGGTCTAAGCGTTATCACGTAAAATTATCATCCGTAAACCGACATTGCGTTAGCAAGTGATATGATTATTTCAAAAATGCTGCTTGTTTGAGATTTCGTTCGAAAGTCAGTCATTTTGCATGATTGTTTCGTGCAAAATATTACATAAAAATCGAGCCCCAAATGGCAAGTCATCACCGTCGCAGATACCTGTAACACCAGGGGGCATCACAGCAGGGGCGTAGCTACCGCCGTATTTGCCGTATCAATTATACGGGGCCCCCGGGCCACGGGGCCCCCAAAGTGTGTAAGGAAAAAGAATAAAAACTTTCTAATTTATTTTATTTTACAAATGACAAAATTCTATAAAGCAATTCCTTTTTTTCCCGCCTTAAGCGTGCGTTCAAAAGTTGGCAACACTACATCGTTATGGCGGGCTGCGGGACTTCCCCGTTTTACTTACTTCATCTTCAACTCAGCGGGGAATCCCCGGGAATCCTTCATCGATATCGCGATGTACGTGTACGTTGTTGTACTTTGCATTGGATGTTAAACCACGGAGTGCAGTGCACTGTTTATTTACGCGCTTTATATAAATGTGCATTACATTGTAATTCAGTACAAACAATATTGTTCTTCTGGTTTAGCAGTATTAGTAACGATTTGTAAAAGAAATGAGTGAAAGGAAAAGAGATTATCCCAGCGGCGCTGAGAAAAGAAAAATTAAACAGAAAAGGGACGAGGTTATAAAAAAGTGCCCAAAATTTCTTCATTTTTTCAGAGACAAGATACTGTGAGTGATTTAGATTGGAAAGGTAAGTACTACACTACTACCCAACCCATTTATTAGGGGCCCGTAGTGATAAACAAGGAAATCTTTTAATTTCGGTCTGTCCATCTGTCCGTCACAAAAAGTTGTCTCCCCCCTCGATTTTCACAATTATACTGTTTTAGGGTTCCGTGCCTTGATTAAAAAAAACAAAATTCTAACTTATCTATAGGATCGATTTGTTTTGTTGTTTGTTTATCAGTCCGTATCGTATCGTTAATTGCGTGTTGAGAACTTCAGATGTGCAGACTCGCTTTCGGGTTCTCGTTTTGTATGGCCACTACACTACGCGCTGCGTTTAAATAGCACGCAGGTGTATAGTAATGCACGGACGGGCTGCAGGTGATTTTGTATCTACTAATAGGTACGAGCACAATCCGCGTAGAATCTGTGTGCGTCTGAACTGAACACTCTCTAACTGTGACCCTTAGTAACGTTATTTATTTATATATAACTCTTTTTAGTTTAGTATCAAAGCATTCGTATTTATTTTTTAACAATTACTCGTTTATTTTTAGATTCTTCTGAAGCATGTTCTTCGTCACATATCCATCCGGAAATAGAAGAAAGCCAAGCACATACTTTATCGGATGTCCATCCAGAAATCGAGGAACCCCAAGTCAACGATTCTGATATATCTGCAGATAATGCAGATTGTAATATAATTTCATCAGATAGAGGAAATTTTGGTGACAATTTAACTGAATGTGAACGAAAAATAATTTTTAAATTGGGTCCATTTAAACCACAAGGACCATTTCCAAAAGTTTCAGAAAATAACCGACCTTTTTCAGCTTATTATTATTCATATTTCAATCAGGCAGGCATAAAAATTATAAGACCATGGTTATGTTATTCTAACGTTTTAAACAAACCGTACTGTCACTTCTGTTGGTTATTAGCAGATCGTCAAAACAAATCGTACTCCTCTGCTTGGGTTAACGGTGTTTCGGTTAGAAGCAATTTCACACAAACTATTCTTGACCATGAAAAGTCACAGCAGCATATTAGTGCCTCACTCTCTTATAATAATTGGTTGCAAGGAAATACCATCGATACTCTATTGAAAAGTGAAATCGATAGTAAAACTACATTCTGGAGAGATGTACTGCATCGTATAATTAATGTTATAATTACTTTAGTATCTTGTAATCTACCTTTGAGGGGGCATGATTCTGATTCTGGCAATTTTATGGCAATTTCACGTCTGCTATCTAACTATGATGCAACTTTAAAAGAACTTTTTCTAAAACCGAAAGGTGAAATAAATTATTTAAGCCCTACGATTCAAAACGAAATTATTAGTTTGCTTGGTACTAACGTTAGGAACAGTATTATCTCAGAAATTAAAAAAGCTCCATTTCTGACAATAATTCTGGATACAACACAAGACTTGTCAAAAATTGACCAACTATCTGTAGTTTTTCGATATATCTCGGTTACAGAAAATGATGATAATGTGCCTAAAGAAATAAAAATCTGTGAGTCCTTTTTAGGATTCATAGCAGTAACCGATTGCAGTGCTGCAGGTCTGAAAACTGTCATTTTAAATTTGACTAAAGAATATGGAATTGATTTGACTAAATGTAGAGGACAGGGATACGATGGAGCAAATGTTATGTCGGGTGTGTATGGAGGATTACAAACCCTAATAAAAGAGCATGCTCCAAATGCCGATTATGTTCATTGTGCTGCGCACGCTTTAAACTTGGTTTTGAACGATGCTGCGAGACATGTTCGTGAAGTATCGACTTTTTTCGATAATTTAGAAAAAATATATACTTTTTTTGGCAATAGTATAAAACGCTGGGCTATGCTAAGTGACGATTCATCTGAAAAATATTTGATTACCCTTAAAAAGGTATGTCCTACCAGATGGTCTTCTAGGAACGACGCTTTATTAGCAGTAAAGATTTTTTTTTTACTAATCATGAAAACTTTGTACCAACTAAATTTAATTTCAAATAAAAAAGATGAACGTGAAGAATGTAAAAGTATAATTAATATTTTAGAGAGTTTTGATTTCTTAGTGCTCGTTACATTTTTTTCTTCACTATTTGAAATTATTAATCCTGTTTCTAAAGCTCTACAGCATGAAAATAATGACTTACAGAAATCTAGTATTTTATTAAGTAATCTTTTAAATAGACTGTGCCAATTAAGAAATCAGAATTCATTTAATAGTTTGCTAAATGAATCCAAAGATTTAGCAAAAAAGTGGGGGGTAACAACTGTTTTTAAAAACAGTAGGCGAAAGATAACGAAGCGTTTTTTTGATGAGTTATCACAAGATGAGAGAATTTCCGACCCGGAATCCTATTTCAAAGTCAATGTATACTATTGCTGTTTAGATATATTAATTTCTCAAACTAAAGAAAGATTTCAGAGCCTTTGCAACCTGAGTAGTATATTCGAAATATTACAACCGGAGAAACTCCTATCTTCTTCAAGCGAAGAGATATTAAACGCTTCCGGAAAACTGTCTGCTAAATACAGTAAAGACATCTCACTTAATCTTTGTGACCAATTAAAGGCTCTAAAAACATGCTTAAATTCTGAAATTAAAAAAATTTATTCCATTAAAGAACTCATTGAATTATTGCTAGTAAAATTCAATAGTCTTGCATCCAGTTTTCCCGAGGTAATCACAGCATGCTTTTTATTCTTGACCCTTCCAGTTACAACCGCAACGGCAGAAAGAAGTTTTTCAAAATTAAAACTAATAAAAAAATACTTAAGAACTTCGATGGGACAAGAACGGCTGTCAGACATCTCACTATTGTCCATAGAGGCAGAAACTTTAGAAAAACTAAAATCATCATCAGCCATAAATGATTTAATAAATCAGTTTGCCGATAAAAAGGCAAGGAGAGTGAATAT
This sequence comes from Agriopis marginaria, assembly GCA_932305915.1. Classification (NCBI taxonomy): domain Eukaryota; kingdom Metazoa; phylum Arthropoda; class Insecta; order Lepidoptera; family Geometridae; genus Agriopis; species Agriopis marginaria. The sequence goes on from OW029935.1 coordinate 2,879,695, forward strand.
TTAAAATTCGATTTTTATTTGTAAAATGGGTAAATTATGTGATAAATAAATATTACTTCTCACAATATTTTTTTTCTTTTGTGAAAAATCTTTACCTCCATATAAGGGCCTCCAAAAAAATTTTTATACGGGGCCCCGACAAGGCACGCTACGCCACTGCATCACAGATACGTTTCAAGAACTTTAGACCTTTAAAAAGTCTATTGACATTCTTCTGAAGAATCCCATGTTACAGTTACTCGGAAATGCCGCAGAAGGAAACTCATTCCACATATTACAGCTTAATTATTTTATTGTAAGTTGTCGTTTGATTACCAAATGTCGATATTTTTACAGAGACTTGTATAATCTATAAATAACGCTGTGAGATGCGATTTAGATATTTAGCAAAGAATGTAACTGTTAATTTGATTTAGTGTAGCCAATTATGTTAGTTTCATAATTACAATTATGATTTCTTGTCAATAAATAGCGTTATCTATCTAACTGGAATTTTAGGAGTGCTAGTTAGCTGATAAAACGACAGCTAATGACTCTATGAGTCATAAGTCGGACTAAAGTTTACAAGCACAGGTCCAAAGTCAAGGTTGTTTTAATTAAGGCGATGTAAAACTGCTGGATTGATTTGAATGCAATTTTTTATACATTTGAATATGTAAATTATATTGCAGTAGTTCTTAGCTATCAAAATCTGTCAAGTTATAGTTATAGTTATGTTGGAAGCTTTTTTGCGTTTTTTTTAATTTCAGCCTTGGTCCGATAGTAAAATGAAGATAACAAGACTCATAACGATGTCGTTCGATCAGCAAGCTGGTGGTCTGCCTAGTGTATGATGACTTTCCTTTCCACGGCTACCATACTGCGGCATTTGCGACTGCTTTGGTCCACCGTCTAAAGTCTAACCAATCATGCCCAGAGCGGTCTATATTGACCCTTATAAAATTCAATTTGCTACCTGCAAGGGGTCGGTGGAAAAATATTTAGAGGTCTATGAGATGTAATTAGATGTCCACAAAAGTGGATTCTATTGTCAGAAATTATGACCGCAACGCAATGCCAGCATTTGGGGTATTTTAAGGTAGCTGTACCACAACTAAAATGTCAAAAGCTAGTGCTTGCCGACCTGCCATAAATCACACCGCCTCTACAAAATAAAACCTTGGCAAGCCAATGAATCACGGGTCACCAAAAACAGAAGGTGGTCTTATCATTATCAGCCTTTTTACAGTCCACTGCTGGACTTTTAGCCTACCCCCGAAAGAGTGATAGGACCATGTTCACCACGCTGGCCCAGTGCGGATTGGTGGATTCACATACGCCATTGAATTCCTTTTCCGTACGTATGCAAGTTTCCTCATGATGTTTTCCTTCACCGAAAAGCAAGTGGAATGATAATCCGCACATAAGTTCCAAAGAGCTCATTGGTACGGGCCCGGGGTTTGAACCCGCGACCCACTCTTTCAGGTCTAGCGGTCTCCAGTTTGGTGACCTGGGGTCTTACGGACAACAGCTATAGCGGCACCTAATCCGCTCAGTTGGAAATTCACGCAACCGCAAACCGTATCTAGGCGCGATAAGGTTCACGTTCGCGTGATTTTCCAACTGAGCGGATTAGGTGCCGCAATAGCTGTTGTCCGTAAGGCCCCTGGTCTAAACTAACCACCACCGCCGTCCGTCGTGGTGATTAGTACGAGTCCGTCTTTCTCTTCTGAGCAAGTCCATCTCTACTTGAGTCTCGTGATTATTGGAACCACGTCTTCTGTGGAAACTAATTATATCGCCCATGGGCATACCTACATCGTCTTTATCTCCCGGCTTCCTAATGAGGCTCGTTATTTGCACACCGTTAGGAAAATAACTTATTAACTACTTGATTAGTGTTATCGCAAGCAAACAATTTGCTAATTGACTGTTATGCTTCATAAATGTTGTTTTCATTACTCATTTGGTAGGTAAAGTACGAATTGTACTCGGTCCAAGTGTTTGTAGCTGACACTTGCAAAGAAATAAAAATAAAAAATTCTCATTCAAAATGGAATAAACGAAATTTACTAGGTATAGTATTGGCTACCAGCAACAATCTTTCGTTCAAAAACCTAACAAACTTTTTTTTACATCGCTTTAGGGTGACGGCTCAGTTTAGAATACAAGGAACGTATGGTGACGTGGCGGGTGCGAACTCATCAGGCCTAAATTAAGCTTAATAATGCCTTCAGTCGAACTCACCCTGCAGACAGCCTTGCCGCCATTTTTTGCATGTGGACTTAATAGTCCACATGCAAAAAAGGGCGCATTAATATTCAGTGTCCCTGCAAGTTTTTTTTTTTTCAGTACAAAAAAAAAATTAAAATACACCTAATTTTTAATCTTTTAGGTGCGAAATACTCAATCGAAATAAATACTTGGTGATTGGCACAGTTCGATAAAACATTGTGAAAAAAAATGTGGGCGATTCACACCGTGGTCCGAACCGTACATGCGATGTGAAAAGCCCCGGGGGCATTACGGCTACCTGTTTTAAGCGATTTTGTTTAGGTGATGAGTAGGTAAAGTTTCGCGACCGCAAACCGTATCTCGGTGCGCTGTTTCAGCGCTAATACGCGTCAATCAAAAATAATTGTTCGAAGGTATAAGGCCCCAGTAACTCGAAAATTCGTCGATTCAGAGTAAGTGTACCTCAGTCCGACCAACTTATCTGTACAGTTGAATGAGCGAGCCACCGCCGTATTTTCTGAACGATGCTGACAGTTTCTCGTTGAATCTTTTTAGTTCCGTCATTTGGCCAACTGTACTCATGAGTTTGTTGCTCTGGTCACTACTGACACATTATTGTATGGTCGCTGTCAAGTGCCATCATCTCACGACATGTGAGAGCGGTTTCACCGAAATACACAAAGAAAATAGCGTTTACCCGTTACCATGATCAAAGAAAACAAGGTCTTCTACTCTGGCAGTTGTCCCAGAATTACGTCACTGTCCAGTTGCCACTTTATCCAGTCAGCTGTTACGTGGTGTATCGTCATCTCTCTCGAACCTGGGACCTTACGGACAACAGCTAATTGCGGCGCCTAATCCGCTCAGTTGGAAAATCACGCGACCGCAAACCGTATCTGGGCGCGATAAGGTTTACGTTCGCGTGATTTTCTAACTGAGCGGATTAGGTGCCGCAATTAGCTGTTGTCCGTAAGGCCCCTGTTGTAAATTGACATCATGACATCATTGCGGGACGCCCACGTGGACATTTTTTCTCGGATTGCTATACCCGGCGGAGTATATTATTATCCCATGCCCGTTACAAACACGCTCTTCTCAAATCTGTACATGACTCGCTTACCATCTATAAGTAGGTACCCCTATTAAGTCACGAAAAACAAAGACTAAGTAGAGCCTAGATCTTAAGACCCCGCTCCCGGCTATAACTATTTATCTCGCACACTTTTAAAAAAATTTGAAGATAAAAGGATCAGATTTTTGGGTTCCGTACCCAAAGGGCAAAACGGGACCCTATTCTAAGCCTACGATGTTTGTCTGTCCGTCTGTCCTACCTTTAAACGGCTGTATCTTTCGAACCGTAATAGATAGCCAGTTGAAATAACAATCGTATATTTCTAATAGCTCTACCGGTAATATTTACAACCGTCGAACTTGGCAAGATTGTAGTGCGCACTTTAAAGAATAACAACAAATAATAAAAAATTACCAAGTACGAGTCGGTGACAAATTTTTGTTCATTACCTAGTACCAGGTACAGAACCCTCAGTGCGCGAGCCCGACTCGCACTTGGTCGGTTCATTTACTGTTACTTTATTTTTAGTAATAAATTATCTACTTGGTGATTTTTTTATCGATAAAAAAATCAGATAGAGATAAATTTGGCCCGAAAGCGGGTTCTTAATATTAACGCTACACAAAAATTACAGATTAGGTACCTACGTGAAATTACTAGCAAGTAGAACTCGTGCCTGTGAATACTGTCACATACATAGTCATACTGACTAAAATAATACATTCAAGGTTAGTCAATGTACAATGGTAGCAGTGTTTGTCATTATGCATTGATTTACTAACGGACGGATGTTGGATTGCATGAAAAAAATTACCCGATGTACTGTCCAGAGTTTTACCTATACAAGCATAGAAAAAACCGGCCAAGTGCGAGATGGACTCGCGCACCGAGGGTTCCGTACAAACTTGTCCAAGTATTATAAGTTCAATAGTTCGCCCATCGAAGACTAATTCTGTTTTTCCGATTAAGTATCCCAAAAACATATATTACAACTAGCTTCCGTCTGCGGCTTTGCCCGCGTTATTCATGGGAAAAACTAAGGAGTTCTCTGCATAAGCTTTATTTTAGGATGCTACTAAATACGTTTTATGTATTTCATCCTGGATATTGATGGTCGGTTGGTACACGGTGCTTTATGAGCAGGAGATCTAAAGTTAAATTCCTGGCCTGGCTGGGCCGCTTGCGGCCCAGCGAACCACGCGACCTAGAAAGTTTTTTTTTCTTTTTTGAACGTCACTTGTGCTTGACACTCGCCCTCGCGGGCCGCTTGCGGCCCAGCGAACCACGCAACCTAGAAAGTTTTTTTTTTCTTTTTTGTACGTCACTTGTGCTTGACACTCGCCCTCGCGGGCCGCCTGCGGCCCAGCGAACCGCACGACCTCAAAAAGTTTTTTTTTTCTTTTTGGTAAGTCACTTGTGCTTGACACTCACCCTCGCAGGCCGCTTGCGGCCCAGCGAACCACGCAACCTAGAAAGTTTTTTTTTCTATTTTGTACGTCACTTGTGCTTGACACTTGCCTTCGCGGGCCTCTTGCGGCCCAGCGAACCACGCAACCTAGAAAGTTTTTTTTTTTTCTTTTTTGTACGTCACTTGTGCTTGACACTCGCCCTCGCGGGCCGCTTGCGGCCCAGCGAACCGCGCAACCTAGAAAGTTTTTTTTTCTTTTATGAACGTCACTTGTGCTTGACAATCGCCCTCGCGGGCCGCTTGCGGCCCAGCGAACCACGCGACCTCAAAAAGTATTTTTTTTTCTTTTTGGTAAGTCACTTGTACTTGACACTCACCCTCGTGGGCCGCTTGCGGCCCAGCGAACCACGCAACCTAGAATTTTTTTTTTCTTTTTTGTACGTCACTCGTGCTTGACACTCGCCCTCGCGGGCCGTTTGCGGCCCAGCGAACCACGCAACCTAGAAAGTTTTTTTTTCTTTTTTGTACGTCACTTGTGCTTGACACTCGCCCTCGCAGGCCGCTTGCGGCCCAGCGAACCACGCAACCTAGAAAGTTTTTTTTTCTATTTTGTACGTCACTTGTGCTTGACAGTCGCCCTCGCGGGCCGCCGTAGAAACCGGCCGGGTAAAAAGTAACTCATGTGATAATCCAAAGAATATGGTACCTTCATACCAAATTTTATCGAAATCCGTTAAAAAGTCACAGAGTTGAGTGATTGATGTTATACTACAGGAACCATAATTTTTTTTCGGGGTAAAAAGTAACTCATGTGATAATCCAAAGAATATGGTACCTTCATACCAAATTTCATCGAAATCTGTTAATTCAGGGAATATGCTACCTCCATACCAAATTTCATCTAAATCGGAGCAGTAGTTTCGGCGGTGACTTCAGCCAAATAAACACACACACAAACTTTCGCATTTATAATATTAGTAGATAAGATACGGTATGGTACGTTATGGTATTATAGTGTAGCTGATAATTATAATTATGGTATAGCTGAAATTTTATTGTGGTTAGTTTCTATAGCAGTATTACTTAAGTTAAAAATAAAAATGTTATTTGATTAATTGCTTATGTTTTAAATTTGAACCAAATCTGTAGGTGGTGAACGAAAAAGGAATGAATAGTGCCGCATTGTATATCGAAGATACAAGAAAAAGGGTCTTGACAGACGGACAGACAGACAGACGGACAACAAAGTGATCTTATAAGGGTTCTGTTTTTTTTCCTTTTGGGGTACGAAACCCTAAAAACGAACTGAAGTTGAAATATTAAAAGACAAACTTAACTTTGTAGTTGACAATTAGGCTCTTCCATACATTCCAACTACAAGATGTAAGTTTGTAATAATAAAATAATAATTTTTAAATGATATAACTTCAAATTTGTAACTTTCGGATTTATTCCTATATATGTGCTATGTGAACTTACTTTTTGCAAAATTTCATGATTCTAAGTCAACGGAAAGTACCCTATAGGTTTTGATTTCCCTGTAAAATTGCAAAATATGCGACATAAACGTTCATATCTTTTGATTGAGTAAACTTACAACTTTTATTTTTTTACAGCCGAAAGAAACCGTAGACCCAAGTATTTATTATAAATTTCAACTTGATACCTTTACGCGTTCTTGAGAAAAAGGGTCTTGACAGACGGACAGACGGACAGACGGACAGACGGACAGACGGACAGACGGACAGACGGACAACGAAGTGATCCTATAAGGGTTCCGTTTTTTCCTTTTGAGGTACGGAACCCTAAAAAAAGATGTAGGAAATGAGATGGAAAATCTATTACAAGGTATTATGAGTGAACCTTGATTGAACATTATTATTTAGATCAACGCGTCGATTTCAGCATCACAGTTGCTAACTGATTTAGAATGACTGATATTTCGTTTATATGGGTGCAACTGGTTACAACAAATTTCTTACAAAAATGCCTTGACAGCTTCGATGAAAGAAAGTGAACAACGTAATAACACTCGAAAATTCACAAGTTTAGGAAAATAATACAATCTATAATGAGACCATGTTTTTGTCACGTTGGCGCCAAAAACCCGGAACCCCATTACTTGAACATAACTATTTATTTTACTAAACGAGGTAGGTAAGTACTTATTTTAACCTCTGTATAAACCCGTCAATAGATAATAGAGACAGTTTGTCTTTTGTAAGGTTTTTTTCATTGTTTATTTGGAAAAAAGGATCATTACCTGTCGCAGTATAGGTATTCTACCTGGTACCACGGTAGGTAGATTCTGGCCATACCAGATAGATCTCATCACATTTTTTTTATGTGTTCCCAAGGACGTTTTACCTTTACGTTACCTTTAGGGTATAAAACATCCTTGTGTGCTCCACACAAAATTTACTTTTTAAATGTCATTGAAAATTAAAAAAATTCGCCATCCGGGTAAACGCCCTCATTGCTCTAGCTCTAGCCGCTGAGCTACGGTCGCTTTCCTATCGGCCTCCGAGAGCAATCTGTGCATTTACCCGGATCAGTGCGCAGATTCGAAGCTTAAAGGTCGTAATTTTTTTGAAATTCTGGCTTTCATTTGCTTGGCCTATGTTCGGCAGTGGACGTCTTCTGGCTGATGATGATGATAACCTTTAAATACATCTAATTAGCTAAAGTTTCTTCAAAGTACAAATTCTAGTTGCGTTTGCACCATTAATGGAGCAAGCAAAACGAATTATTTGCATTTGCACCATTGATGGTGCAAGTCAATGGTGCAAGCGGTACGTCGGGAAATTATCTTGTCCCTCAAGACAGCGCTGCAGTTACTTTTATGATACTTGATGACCGGTTTCTATGGTTACTCCTGGGGCCTTACGGACAACAGCTAATTGCGGCACCTAATCCGCTCAGTTGGAAAATCACGCGACCGCAGACCGTATCTGGGCGCGATAAGGTTCACGTTCGCGTGATTTTCCAACTGAGCGGATGCTCAGAAATCTTCTGCAAAGTCTAGTCATATCGATATGTAAGTTATAAAGCTTCTAAACCAAACTAAATAAGTTGAACAGGCTCTGTTTGGTCTGGAAGCTCACTGTTAGGTCTGCACCTAATCCTGCTCCCTTTTTTTGGTCTACACTAGAAGCTCACCCCTCTGTTTGGTCTGCAATCTCATGCCAGGAACGATTATCTCGGGTTGATTGCAGTGAACTCCGTTTAACTTCTAGTCTCATAGTTACTAACTTTACGATCGTGTAAGCTATGCAGCTCATGAATATCTTAGTTGAATTGATTATTTGAGAAAACCTTTCTTTGGCCCTAAGTTTACAGGAGGTACTACAAAAACAGTATGTTGTAAAAAATTGTGTTTCTCAAATCTCAATTTTGGCCGGCTATAAACTGTACGTTTACAATAGAACTAAATTTCGCCAAAATTGTGACTTGTTTTCTCAAATAATCGATTCAATTCGACTTACGGAATCGCACTTACCTACAGATCACAAATTTAAGATTGCATATTATTATAATGTTAATGCGGCTGCGCCCGCGCCGCCGCGTCCCGGCGCGATGTGACCTGCGTCCATGAGCAGCATCGTCACTTACCTACCTACCTGTAGGTATCATTATATATGTATATATCAATAACATTGATAATAACACACACATACTTATCTATAATCACAAAATAATCTAACTCTGAGGTCGGTTCATTTCATACAAACGTACTTGTCTAATTTTAAAATAGTTATCTATTTTTGGGAAACAACACGTCCGATTTTGATGAAACTTAAGGAAATTTAAATATGAAATACAAATTTCCGATATGTTTTTCATTAATGTAAAAAACTGGTACGTTTGTACGAAAAGTATAAAAATTTAATTTCTCGGAAACTCAGGAACTCGGTTTTCTCTACTCGTATGATTTTGATGAAACATGTTATATAGGTTTCCGAAAAGATTATTTTTGTTAAAAAAAAAAAAACGGGGGAAAAAGTTTTATAATAATGAAAAACATATCAATAAAAATTATCCGATGTAGGTACAGGGCACCGTGAAATAAAAGCACTGAGATACCAGTCAAGAATCAGTGGAACGTTGGTTGCTGTCACTACGCGGAAAATAAACACCAACTGATAACACCAACAAATAACAATGTAATAATATTATTCAATACATCAGTCCTGCCTACTCAGACACGCGCCTGCAGGGACAATAAATAATTAACAACCGCATGAATATTTCCGCAATTAAACTCTCCTTTTTGGTAGTCCTAAATAATGCGTTACTTGTTTACATAGGTTACTATTACAGTCTTAGAAAAACTAGCCGTTATTTCTACAACTTTGCCTTGTACTAATTTCCCAACAACCTGGGGTTCGATTTACGAATAGCTCGATTTTTCGTTTTTTTTTCGCACGAAAGTATCATTTTTTTAATGCCATAGATGGCAAACAAGCAGACGGGCTGCCTGATGGTAAGCAGTCACCGTCGCCTATGGATACTTGTAACACCAGAGGCATCACAAATACGTTGCCGACCCTTGAGAACTCGATTAACTCGCCTTTTGAAGAACCCCATGTTGTAGCTTCTCGGAAACACCGTAGAAGGTCATTCTACATTTTGCAGGTATGAGGCAGGGAGGATCGTGTGAATCGCACAGTGTGCGATTTCCACTGATCTATGATGTGTGGATGAGCCTTCAGGCGGTGGCGGCTAGTGCGATGGTAAAACCGCGACGCCGGCATCATGCGCTATGACTGAGTTTCGAACGAAATCCCAAAAAAAGTCACATTTTTATAATTATCAATTATCACTCGATAACGCAACGAGTGGTTTGAACCATTCGAATTTGCTTTCTAATAATAGAAAATTTTCGTTACGCATGAGATTTTCGTGCGAAATAATATTGGCGATTCAAAAATCGAGCCCCTGATCTGGAAATTATTTTTTAGGAGATGAGGATACTCATTTCTGTTCTGGATGTACGTCGGGGACATTTATCTCGGTGAATTAACTGTATTTTTTTTTGCATTAAAGAAATAGAATCCATTATGTAAATAATTTATCACAAATAATTATTACAAATTTACATTTACCTGTTATAAATACGGAAGTAGGTATAACAGGTAAGAACTTGGTAAGTAACTCTACCTTCGAACAGAAATTATACTGAAATCTGAATTTACATTTACCTGTTATAAATACGGAAGTAGGTATAACAGGTAAGAACTTGGTAAGTAACTCTACCTTCGAACAGAAATTATACTGAAATCTGAATTTACATTTACCTGTTATAAATACGGAAGTATAACAGGTAGGTAATGCCTTGGTAGGCAACTCTTCCTTCAAACAGAACTTATTCTGAAATCTGAATTTAAATTTACCTGTTATAAATACGGAAATAGGTATAACAGGTAAAAACTTGGTAGGTAACTCTACCTTCGAACAGAACCAATTCGGAAATCTGAATTTACATTTATTCAAAGAAAACTTTCTCATAATGCGGAAAGTTACGGCGACACGATGAAGACAGGCTTTGTTGCAGATCGAGAGGGAAAAACATGTCCATTGGTCTCAAACTTGGTCCAAGTATTTATTTGCTCTGACAGCTGCAATAAAAGAAACTGAAATAAAATATTGTCAAAAGCTGAATAAAACAACGAATACTGGGTCCCGAATCCCGATTCTATTAAGCCAATTGTTTTTAAATTGTTTTAATAAACATTTCAAGTCCTAATAAACATTTAAAACGTGTGTTCAAATCGCGAAAGTTTAAAAATTACAATTGTTTTGATATAATTTTTTTATGAATTGCCTTAAAATAGTAAATTTTTTATACTTTAAATGTCATAAGTGTAAATTTTGGGTCAATTCATATTTTTTTTTAAATCAAAACAATTATATTTTAAACCAGTGTTTTAAACTATCACGGTTGTTCACTACAGTTATAATATGTTCGGGAGCTCATTCCACAACCTTACCACGGAAAATATCCTGTAAATAATCATATAGCTTTATTTATATGTCAAGTGTTAGTTTTTAGTTACATATTTAAGTTTTCGTTAATTTTCTGTTTTTTAAGTTGTGCATAATGAAGAATATTTATGTGTAAACAATTACAATTTAACAAAAATTGGTTTAGTAGAATAGGGACCCCGATCAATTTCGCTAGGGGATTTTGAACTTAAGTCTGTAGCAGCACTCTATATAAACTTACTTCAGTCAGTACCTATTAAAAGAAAACGTTTTCATTCTACATATACAATGCGATAATTGCATCTGTCAAGGCAAATAAACGAATGGAAATATTGTAATAGGATTTTACGCACAAAGACATTTTATCCACTGTGACATGCGCAAAATGATACACACGCGAAAATAAAACTACGAAAAATTTCAACTATGCAAAACACAGAAAAGTTAAGTAAATAGAATGGAAATAAGAAGGAAAATCTGTCGCCAGACATTATGAGCAGTGCCGGTTTTAGCACTATCAGCGCCCTGGGCGAGTCTTCTACGGCGCACCCTGACATTCAAATCGAAAATAGGCAAAGAATAGATTAGATAGAATACACCTGCGGCGCCCCTTTATATGGCGCCCCTTTTTATCTGGCGCCCTCGGCGGTCGCCCTACCAGGCCCTACCCTAACGCCGGTACTGATTATGAGTGAACCTTAATTAAACATTCTTATATAGATCAACGCGTAGAACTCCGCATCACAGTAACAGTTGCTAAATTTGCTAACTCATTTCGAATGACTGACGTTTCGTTTATATGGGTGCAACTGGCTACAACAAAATACTTACAAAAATGCCTTGACAGCCAAAAAAACTAATGCAAAACTATCACATTGACATCTGCAGTTCTTTTTGCCTTGTTAAGGAATTGGGGGTGACCTTTGCCTAGCAGTGGGAAAATACAGGTTGACATAAAAATATCAATACAGAATTGTTTATAATGTAGTACATATTATTAAGTCAATGTTTATTATTAATAATTTTTCTCTGTATTGACATCTGTATTTTTTTAGCTATACTGTCGAGTTCCTATCGAGGCAATTGTCGACTGTGTCGTTAATGCGTGTTTGCCATTTTGCTTAAGTGTCATTTCGCGTATGTGTCATTATGCGTATGTCTCATTATGCGTATGTCTCATTATGCGTATGTGTCAGTACTCAGTATATGTAAAATCCGTACAATATGCGTACCTACCTATGTACCTACTTTACCTACTGTATGTAGGTGTGCTGTATATCTATTTGCGTAGACTTGTAGAGAATCAGTAATGGTTGGTGGCAACAATAAAATCTGCCTAAAACGTCTCACAATGAGACAATAGCATTGCGCAGCGGTATTACCAGGTGGCTGGCGCGGCAGGCGTCATTCGGTGGATATCTGCTAGAGAGCGCACTCTCAAACCTCGACAGCATCATCTCGCAGCTTCACCGTTCTTCGGAAACTGGAATCTCAAGGAGCAGGAGTGACGTCTTGAAGAGACTCGCGTGTGAACCAGCTGCCACGGGCTTTCATTCGTGCAAGTGAGTACCTACGCACCACATTAGTTTTTCCGCGGGGAAAATGCAGCATGGTCTTCTACTGTTTTAGCAAAGAAGATTCAAAGTATCTTATCATACGTATCTTTTTTTAACAGGGCAAGTGTCTTTATTTACTAAACAAAATACAAACTAAAACTACAAATACAGTTAGACTGCCCATATACCGTTGAAGGTCTAAAGACAATCCAAATGCACAAGCCCACTAACAGTTGGCAGCGTACCCAGCATACTGGCGGCATTACCACGTTGAATGTTTATGCGTTGAGCCAGAAACACGCCAGCATTTTGGTCACGCGTCGCATTAACCAGGCGCTCTGAAAGATTTTTGAAAATGAGGTGAGCTCCCAGGCCTTATCGGATCCCGGAAGTAGAGAAAGAACGTCACATTTTCACTTTAGTGCGGTCGCTGAAATAATGCGTCTGACAGTTGCCTTAGCACTGTAAAAAGCTGAACAAAAACAGTAAATTCTGATCACTTTTACTAGCTTTTTGAATGTACGATTATGGCTTAGCCAATAAATATACTACATTTAAATATTAAAACAAAATTGTGCTTATTCCAGATTTTTTTAATTAATTGCAGCTGTCAGACGCATTTTCTCAGCAGGCAGGCTGTAATATTTTTTTTTAAATATTTATGGCTATACTAGCTGCGCCCCGCGGTTTCACCAACGTAGTGATGAAAAATGGTGATGATGATGATGAAAAGTAGCCTATGTTTCTCTCTGGCTTTTGAATTATACCCATGCAAAAAATAAGGTTGATCCGTGTTGCGGAGCGTGCAGTTTCCCGGTGCAGCGTGAAAGAGGAACAAACATCCATACATCTATACATATAAACTTTCGCGTTTATAATATTAGTAGGATATTTGATTTCTGACCACAGCTTATCAGCTGATGTTAATTCTCGAAGATAACACGCCTAGCCTAGAATGTTTATTATCAACCATGCTGCTGCCAAACCAAAGACAAGCTGAATAGTAGATTCAATTAAATTTAGCAAGCAGTGCATCATCTACGAATTCTGCGATGCAGTGCATATCGCTGAAGATACAAAGCAAAAGACGATAGCAAAAGATCATCACAGAGAGATTATTGGGCGGTGGAAGTCACAACCTTCAGACATGAGGAGTTCGACTCAGAGCACGTCATGTTAACATTTCGGAAATATTTTGGAAAACGGGGAAATTGTCCGCGTTTGGAAATGTAACTTGCATCTGCCCCATTAACGTAGTTAAGTAAAGCCTTGCCATGAAAGGTTATATTTTAGATGCACAACGTCCCTATTGAAAAATAAGCATTCGACGTTGGTAATTCAAATTCCCAACGTCCTCATTGCCATATTGCAATGGGGGCGTTGGGAATTTAAATTTCCAATGCTAAAGCTACCACGACATGGGAGAAACAGTGCCCTTAGGTACCCAAGGAATTGGAGCTTGGCCCGCTTCTGTAATGAGTTATTAGGTCAGGTCGCGAGTATTTCTTGAAGAGTAATGAGTAATAATAAATAGCCAGTAATCAGAGAGATTGCGTAGTGTAAACACAATTAACCCTCTGCCGGGCGGCGAGAGCTCGTTACTGGGCAGTGATAGAGGCCGAGAGTCAAGGTCCACCGATGTCACATGGTTCTCGTGTTACGTAAACCAGGGCCTTTTCACTAATGCACCCATAAAATAAGAGAAGAAGAGAAGCTTTCTCTCTCTTCAAGAAGAGAGAGTGGAGACCACGAACCGGAAGACGCAGCGTAGGTAGACCTCGCAATAGATGGACCGACGACATTGTGAGAGTGGCTGGCATCCAGAAAAGGCAGGCTGTCGTTCAGTGTGGAAAAGGGGGGAATTGGTTTTCTTCTAGCTTAAGCAAATGTTATTGACCTTTGTCCATAAGTCTAAGCAGGCGTGCTCCATAGTAGATCACATCATCGCTTATCATCAGGAAAGGAGGCGGTCAAATGCAAGTCTACTGTTTATATTTTTGTAATATGTAAAAAAAAAAATGGTCTAATTTTGATTTTCGTATGTTTCAGAACTAGTACGTCGTATTTTGTTCGCGTCAATATGCCTTCCATTCCGCTTCTGCTGATTCTGACTTGTGTCGCTCTGGTAAGTGTGTTTCGATTCAACATTTATAATGATGTAGATAGAATTCTTTCTGAGTTGAGCCTAACGCTTTGTCACCCTAATCACTCAACTTTGGGACGATTTATCTGGAAAGGAGCTTTTCTGGGGTAGGTTAATTATGCCTATCCGAGAATCTACCTGACTACGCCAACAATTTAACCTGCTTATATAACCGATTATATTTTACATAGAAATTTAATGTCAGCAAAAAAGTTGTCCTCCGTCATGAAATTTGACATTTTACAGAGATTGTTGAAAAATCAAGTGTAGGATAATGTGTTGTTCAGAGTGCAGGTGCCGTGGCGAGGGACGACGCTGAAGCGGAGACGGAGGCTGAAGCCACGGCAGCGGAGGCTGAAGCTGCGGGCGCGGCCGAGATCGAGCGCGCGCTGACTGGGATCCAAGCGGCGCTGGGAGACGCGCGGGAGCCCTGGAGCCGGCGCCTGGAACTGGCGCGGGACGCCCTGGCGCCGCTGGTGGCCGCGCTCGAAGCCCACACCGCCACCGTGCTGCTGCACGCGCGCCGCCGGTTCCACCGGCTGCAGCCCGCGCTAGAAGAGAAGCTAGAAGCGGCGCGTGACCTGCTCGCTCGAACACAAGAGGTATTTATTTATACCGCAACTAGCTGCGCACCGCGGTTTCACCCGCGTAGTGATGAAACATGGTGATTATGATGACGATGAAAAGTAGCTTATATGTTAATGCAGGACATAAGCTATCTATATTCTATATTTCATACCAATCCGTCTCGCCATTTCAGCGTGATGCAGTTACAAACATAGGTACACACACAAACACACACACACAGACACACACACACGCCTACAAACTTTCGCATTTATAATATTAGTGTGATTAATGATGGTTATGTGTAAACCTTTTTTCGTGTGTGATGGTGGCCGAGCGGTTGCATGGGCGTTTTCTATCTGACGGCACACGGCTCGATCCTCGGCCCTGCGCCAAAGACTGCGTACTACCACCCCTTCCTCGTGGAAATTCGTACATAACGATTTCGGTCGTCAACGTACTGCCCGAGAATGGAACACCGTGCCGTCCTTGATTCCTGAGAACTACAATCTACGCATGTCTTCAAGGCTAGATTGAATATATTTCTTCTAGAGCAACGTGTTCCATCCTCAACCACACCGTCGCTTACCATCAGTAGAGTTAGTGGCCAAACGTAGATCTATTTTCCATAAAAAAGGCTTTGGCCAATGATGCTTTGACATTTGCAGGAGCTAGTGGCAGGCGCGACGGAGCGCGGTGCGGCGGCTCTGGCCGAGGTGGCGGCTGCGGTGGCGCGCGCCCGGGAGCACCTGGCTGCCCTGGCGCCGCCGACGGAGCCCGACTCTGCCGGGACACACGCGGACCACTGAACACTCACTTCACTATTTTATATATAAGCTAACTGTCAACAAACATAATTATTTATAACTATGGATTTGTGTTTTGACCCAACGTGAAAAAAAAATTCGCCTAATTGTATTGTTTTCCTAAATTTGCGTTTATTATTGGTGTCTAACCGGAACCTTTGATAGGCATTGGTGGGACCGAAAGCTAACTCCAAGAGGCCCCGTTGAGTACAAAATACAATTATGGAGTGTGTATAATATGGAATACCTATTAAACTATTTTTCTATAGAATAGCTGATATTTTTTTCGCGATTTCAGGATTGGTCCCATAGTAAAAGTTGTTCACAATGATGAGTACAATGACCTCCTTTCGGCTTAGTACAGTCTATACGCGTAACCCTGTAACTTTATAAAAGAAATGCAGATTCTGGGGATGTAGAGGTCCGCTAAGAAAGGGTTTTGCTGAAGGGCCGAATTAATTAGGGAAAGGATGGGGGGGTTATATGAAACTCTACGTTACGTTATTTCGACTGAGAGTGGCTAGTTCTGATATTATAAAGTTTTTTAGGCTGGTTGTTTGGTATAGAACAAACAAGATCCAATTAATTCGTCTTCATTAATTTTACTATACCATGTATCTCTAGACGACAGACGATTCTACGTTTCTAATCCGTACGGCCAAAGTTTGGAACAACCTGCCAGCTTCCCTGTTCTCTGAGAGATATAACCTGGGCCTTTTCAAGGCCAGAGTGAATAGGTATCTTCTAAGTCTGCGTGCTTCATCTTCGACCACATCGTCGCTTACCAACAGGCGAGTTGGTGGTCAAACGCGGACTTATCAGCGTAAAAAAATAAAAATAAATTAAAAAAAAGACAGGCAAATTCAGATACATATATCATTGTTTGTACTCATCATTATAAAAACACTCTGGGACCAACTCTGAAATCGCGAACTCTAAATCGGGAAGTGCCTATTATATCTAGTCCACTGCAGGCCTCCACTCTTTTTCGCCAATATTTTCCCTCGTCCATGAATTTCCGCAGAATTTGGTTATGTAATCCCGCCACCGCTGGACTTCAGATAGCACAGCTAGAATACCTAGCGAATATAGGTACTAATTATTGGCACTAAGTATTAGCTTGTATAATTGACCGAGCAAAGCGAAGGTCTCATCGTCGACTGGAACAAATCAACGTTTCTATGTGTTTGTATACTTATTTGTACGTATATTTCTCTTGATATTTGTTTGACACAATCTTGTGCAACGTTATTTCGATCCGACTAGAGTACTGTAGTAGAATAGTACCTTCCTCATCAGCAATGAATCTCTGGTTCAAACTAAGCTTCTTAGTCTCGAGCATCGGCGTAAAGTTGCTAGTCTATCGGTTTTTTATCGGATACATTTCGGAGAGTGTGCATCAGATCTGTATGATTTAATTCCCTCCTGCCCTTTTTTCTATTGGACAGCCAGGGCGGGCATAAAAAATCGACATCGTTTTATGGTTGATATTCCGAGAACCCGTACGAAGCGCTTTGATTCCACATTTATTGTGCGAACTGCTAGTCTGTGGAATTCGCTGCCTGAATGGGTTTTCCCCGTTAGTTACAATCTGGGTGTCTTCAAGTCGAGAGTGAATCGGTTTCTTCTAGGCAGGCGTGATCCATCGTGGACTGCATCAGGCGAGATGGCAGCCAAGCGCAAGCCTATCTCCCATTTTTTTTATCTTTTACAAAAGATTTAATTTAAAATAAATTTACTTTAAAATAAAGAGAAAATTAAATATCAGGCTTGATTCAGGCATAATCGGTCGAAGATTTGTGAAGATTATCATTATGAACAACTTTTACTATGGGACCAAGCCTGAAATCGCAAAAAAATATCATCTGTTCCATACATTTTGTCGAAGCGTCAATGATCGTGTGGTATGGATAAGCTGTTGTTTTTTTTTCGTAATTTCATGGTTGGTTCCATAGTAAAAGTTGTTCATACCGACGGTTACTATGGGCCCAAATAACCCTATAGTGTTCGTGAGGCCACAGTTTCGTCCGAATAATTATCAAACTTGGCTAATCGTCTTACTAGGAAAAAAAATATTATCTCGACCCAAACGGTTGTACCTACTTCCCAGAGGAATATCGCATCGCAGGTATCGTGCACAAACAATACTTAATCCCTTCCGCCTAGCCTGTCGGCCAATACTTATCTCAGGTAATTTTACCTGATGCAGGTACAGAACAAAACAATACAGATGATAAGCTACCTTTTCAGAGAGAAACAGGAAAACTTTAAAAATACTCTTTTTAATATAATATAGTCGATAGGCTTGCGCTTGGCTGCCATCTCGCCCGTGCGGTTCCGCTGAATGACGCGCCGGACAATAGGCGATAATTCGGCAAACTGATAAGGCCACGTTCACGGCCGTCGGTACCGCGCGACCCACCGACCCTGCGTCTTCTTTCTAGTTGGTAATGTTGGTATCGTCGCATACATTCAAATTCAAATATGTTTATTGACTACATGTAACTACACTACAAATATCACATTATAATGATTAATGTAGCACAAAATATTTCGTATTTATGTCTTACTAGCGACCCGCTCGCCCGGCTTCGCACGGGTGTAATTTAGGTGAGAAGCCGGGGCGGGTCTCTAGTTACATATATAAACCTTCCGTGAAAATGTATCTAACCGATGGTGAAAACCGCATCAAAATCCGTTGCGTGGTTTAGGAGGAGTTAGCGGCCATACAGACATACAGACAGACAGACAGACAGACGCGGACTTCAATTTATACTATGTAGAGAAGAGATATTACATTATCTCAGATGCCTTATGCCAGATAGGCGTCTGCACTTTCATATTACCTGGTTTTTTTAAACATGTGACGGAGCGAGCGTCGGATGCGTGATAGGGGGCCGCTCCGGTCGTCGATGGATGGCCGATTTTCATAAGATTATTTTTGGTTTCTATGGCGTGAGTATAGTGGCCGAGGAGAATGAGACATCGCACGTACATTGACACAGTTTTTATTTCGAAGCACTATGATTACTAATTACAATATCGAATTACTTGAAAATTACTTGGGGACAAGGTGTTCCGCCTTGTAACGAACGCTACCACTCTCCAACCAACAATCCAAATTCACAACCCCAAGCAAAGTTAGCTCCACTGAGCATCCAACTGTCCCCCTCCAAAACACAAAGTAAAGTGAGCTCCTCCGAGTCTCACGTCACCGATACGTGTCCGCGCGCGCTCACTAGCGCCGCTGCCGGACGGTACCCAAACTTGCTAAACTCTGATTGGTTGTCAACGAAACAACTTCACAACTTCAGCAGAGTAAGTTACTGCAGCGTTACACCAGCGATGGCGCCACCTCCATCACTAGTCCACCAAAACAAAGCTAGGTGACGCCTACCTACATAATCTAAGCCTTAAAAACTATCCGACGGTAGTTGCGCCACAGTGCAACGCGCCGACATATATAATTTATTTCTTATAAAAGTAACATTACAGATTTAACGAATGCGTTACAATTTTATGAATTAAGTTTGTACCAGCTAAAACAGGCGTAAATCTGGCAGAATTTTACAAATTTGATCAATGACTACTTAACAAGATGAAAATGCAAAAAAGCAGGTATTAAGTCATCAGCAAAATTTTAATTTCTCTGAATTATCAAATGCTAATTTTTAATTTAATATTTACGTGTCCAAAATTCTGGCCTGTACCTATTTTGGTCAGAAAGTTAGCCTTACAATTCAGCGAGGCAAAGCGGCCAGCATTTTGGACACTTTACCTGAAATTAGAGACCGTTTGCACTATCTAAAGGCATTCGTTTCTTATAGATAGTCTATACTAATATTATAAAGAGGAAAGATTCGATTGTTTGTTTGTTTGCTTACATTGAATAGGCCCCGAAACTACTAAACCGATTTGAAAATTTTTCCACACTATCCCGGGTGACATAGGCTATATTATATAATTTTTTTTATTAGGGATCCTTACTAAAAGTCCAATAATATCCGCGCGAAGCCGGGGCGGACCGCTAATATAAAATAAACGATCTTCAATTACTTCATCAAAACTTGCGTGAGGAAACGTTATAAGTTTTTGAGTTTAAGCCATTTGAATTACCTTATGAACTTCAATTAGTTTAGTTTTTTAAGTTTTGTGTTTGGTATTCTTAACTTCTTGCACTACCTGCTTGCTTGATTGATGGACAGATCTCCGTATTACATTATTCTCTACGTATTGAATATAATACCATCGGAATAAAGATGAACATCGCTATCAAACGCATGCAGCTTCGATGCAGAGTAGCGTGATTCCGCGTGGGGTCGACTGGCTGAGCCTGGCGGAAGAACCCCGGCTGCATAGATAGGGTTTGTTGTATTGGTAGTGCGTTATCAGCGCCCGCTCCCGTGGACCCGGACCTGCTTGTTTGTTTGTAAACAGCTGGGCGTAGGGCGTAGGGCGCACGGGGGGGACACGGGCGCAGCGGGACGGGACTCGCTGGTATATTAAGGCGGCAGAGGCTGCTCCCGGCACAGTCGCTCCCCGCGCTTCACTCTGCTCTTCTCACTCGATACTCCTCCGACGACTCTCAACACGATGGCTGCCAAGATCCTGCTGCTCGTCGTCTGCCTGGCCCTGGTGAGTGCTCCCGGCGGCGCCGGTTCCACCCGTCTCTAGTAGAGTGCGCGCGCGTCTCGCGGTGATTCCACTTTTACAGATTTTTCTCTTTTTTAACCGACTTCAAAAAAGAGGAGGGTTATCAATTCGACTGTATGTATTTTTTTGTACCTTTGTTACGTGATTACTCCTCCAATTATGTATTGATTTTGATGATTCTTTTTTGTTTGGTAGGTCATACTTAACTAAATAGCGAGAGACCGGGGAGAGTGGCATAAACAAAGGGAGGCCTATACCCAGCAGTGGGTCACTCAAGGCTGATGATGATGATGAGGTCATACTTCAGGGGTGGTCCCATATATATTTTATCGAAATAGATTCAGCTCTTTTTGAAAAAATCAACAAAAACCAAAAGGTACACAGATGACGTTTTGATTTGTGGTTCATGTGTGGTTTTCTTCAGCAAAAGTTTTGATGACTTTCAATCTGTTTTAAATGTCATTTTCTACTTTTTAGTTTCAGTTTGTACACGTAGTCAGTCTAGAAGTCGGTTTCAGTATTTTTTTCCAAAAAACTTATTATTAGTGTAAAACTTTTAATATATAAACTTTAATATTTTTTTTGAGAATTTGGGGTAAAAGCGAACGAGGTTAGTTCCTACCATCCCACATTACCATATTAGTTTTGCTATCTATTACAGTTGTTAAAGACGACAACGGTACTAAGTGCGGTATTATAATATAAGGGGAAGTACCTTTATTAACTAAACAAAATACAAGCTAAAACTAAAACTACAAATACAGTTAGACTGCCCATAGACCGTTGAAGGTCTAAAGACAATCCAAATGCTCAAGCCCACCACCAGTTGGCAGCGTATCCAGCATGCTGGCGGCATTACCACGTTGAATGGCAAAGCTTATGCGTTGTATTATTAGTTTTTTATTACGGACAAATAGTGACAAAATAATTAATTATTTTTTACGTTTGAGTGTTCTTATAGTTAATAAAAATAGCATATAGAAAACAAAGATCATACCTATAAATTATCATTGGCAGAAAATGATGGCGCACCACCAATGACAGTTTTACACTTTTACCTACATCAAAGCGAACCACCTGTGCCCTTAGTCCCAGATTTGATAGTTTACGAAAACTTTTTTCGTTTTCGTCTTGTTCCATACATTGCTGGGCTAAAAGGTATTTGAAAACTTTTTCCGTATTAGAGTGAAGCAATCTATACAGCCGATAACTGCCAAATTTAGTTCCTCCACGTTTCCGATAGAGGCGGTTTACTAAAATGTATGGAACAATACGTAAACGAAAAAAGTTTTCGTAAACTATCAAATCTGGGACTAAGGGCACTGATGATTCACCTTGTCCTAATAAAATCTAAAGATTATGTATGTATGTACTATGTATATACTACATATTCTGTGTAAATTTCAACTGGCATCTATTACGGTTCGAAAGATACAGCCGTTTAAAGATAGGACGGACAGACAGACAATGTAGGGTAATAGGGTCCCGTTTTTACCCTTTGTGTACGGAACCCTAAAAACTAGGGTAAAACAAAAGGTGAAAACATTGCTTACGCGACTTGTTCTCCGTTTCAGAGCCACGCGGCGCTGGTGAAGCGCGACGCCCCCGCGCCCACCCCGGTGGAGGAGTTCCAGAAGCACGTGGAAGAGTTACAGAAGCACGCGACCGCGTTCAAGGACACGTTCAGTGAGCAGTTGAACACGCTGATCAACTCCAAGAACACGGAGCAGGTCACCAAAGCGCTCAAGGATGGCTCCGATTCCGTGGCGACACAGCTCAGTGCCTTCGCCGCCAGTCTTCAGGGCGCGGTCAGTACCACATCCTCACACTAACTATTTTATTATAATCATAATCAGCCTTTTAACAGTCCACTGCTGGAATTTTAGCCTACCCCCGAAAGGGTGGTTGGGCCATATCCACCACGCTTCACCACACGGATTCACATACGCCATTGAATTCCTTCTCCGTACGTATGCAGGTTTCCTCACGATGTTTTCCTTCACCGAAAAGCCAGTGGTGTGAAATCCGTACATAAGCTCCAAAGAGCTCATTGGTACGGGCCCGGGGTTTGAACCCGCGACCTCACGCTTTCAAGTCTAGCGGTCTCCCAAATGGGCTACCACGGCTTTTTTTATTAACAAAGGTTAAAACTTTACTATTCCCCGAACAGTTAACCAGTTAACCCATGCCGCAACTGTAAAACACTCGCCCTACCTATTTGTCGTACTAATTATGCTCAAAATTCACCCATAAACCGCTTATGTTGTACAAACAATAGTGTTTGTCAGGAGCTCGACATTTTCAACAAAATCAAGAAATTGTGACACAACCTTTAGGTATTTAGATTTACCTATCTTTACTTGCTAATTATTACTTACTGTTGGCCTTTTGGAAAAACTCAGAGTCACTCAGCGGGCAATGGAGAGAGCTATGCTCGGAGTTTCTTTGCGCGATAAAATCCGAAACGTTGGGCAGGCCACATCGCTCGAAGAACCGATAACCGATGGGGAAGAAAGGTTCTTGAGTGGAGACCACGAACCGGAAGACGCAGCGTAGGTAGGCCTCCCACTAGATGGACCGACGACACAGTGAGAGTCGCTGGCATCCAGTGGATGCAAAAGGCAGGCTGTCGTTCAGTGTGGAGGTTAAAGGGGGAGGCCTATGTTCAGCAGTGGACGTCTTCTGGCTGATGATGATGATGATGACTTACTATATTATCTAAAGCTGGATGCCGGAGTCACCGACATCTAGTGGATGCAAAAGGCAGGCTGTCGTTCAGTGTGGATGTTAAAGGCGGAGGCCTATGTTCAGCAGTGGACGTCTTCTGGGTGATGATGATGATGATGATGATGATGATGACTATATTATCTTTATTTGTTATAATGATATGCAACTCATATAGTTGCATATTTGAGCATTAAATTCGTATGCATGTTGTTTTTGCACTTAAAAGGATGTTCAGCCTGTCATATATTGTATTCGTAAGCTATTGTTCAACATATAAATAAATGCTATAACATCCAGATTGCAAACCATAAAAAAAACATTCGGGTAAACTTTCACCCGCCTGATATTGCACCCATTTATCCCGCCAAGTTCGCTGTGCAGATGAGAATTGACGTTTCAGTCCTACTCTACCAACTCCACCAATCCTGCACCACGTCGCGGCGTCCATGTTATCTCGAATTCGATACCTACCGCACCTTTTGACCCGTGAACTATCTTACTGAATTATCACATTACGTTATATTTTACGGCTCAAATTCTCGCCAACGCAATGCGTGAAGCATTGGCGTTGAAAGTAACGAGTTTCTTTTTTGTGCAAAGTTTTGCAAACTAAACAAATCGTACAACATCTGACATATTAAGCCTTAAGCAATCCAAATAATATGTAATCGGTGAAAAAAATTCCCATTCGCACAACAGGTAGCAAGGCACCAAGGCACTACTGCAGGCTTAGCACGACAAATTGTCTTTCCACAATTTTTGTCCGCGCGTAGAAGCGACAAAGCTAAGTAGAATATGGGTACGTTTGTCTCTTTCTAGCAGGATAAAAACGGTGGAATGACAATTTGTCCGAGGCCCGTGCTAGGCTATGGTAGAGTCAGGCAGTTGTGCCACGGGTAAATACGATTACCACGCTGTATGCTGACAATGATTTGTATGTTGGTATTTAGTAATTACACGTACGTGTAAACACTTTTTTTTTACCAACTCGCCTGATGTTAAGCGATGATGCGGTCTACTATGGAGCACACTTCCCTAACAAACCGATTCATTCTCGACTTGTAGACGCCCATGCAGATTATACTTAACTATCGGGGAACACCCACTTAGGCAGCGAATTCCACAGACTAGCAGTTCGCACAATACATGTGGAATCAAAGCGCTTCATACGGGTTCTCGGAATATCAACCATAAAGCGGTGTCGAATTTTCGTGCCTACGCTGGCAGTCCGATAGAAAAAGGGCAGGAGGGAATTAGATCGTGCAGATTACGTGGCCTCACACGTCTCCTGTTTAGTGCGAAAAATAGTGCATAAGCGAGTTTGTCCGCACTTATGCCGTAATGGTTGAACGGATTTGGATGAAATGCGGTATGGAGGTAGCTTATATCCTGGATAAACATTATACTTTTTACCCGGGTTTTTTTTAATAAAAATTGCGTGTTGCAGGTGACGGACGCGAGCGGCAAGATGAAGGAGACGCTAACGGCGTCGCAGGCCCAGTTGCAGCACACGCTAGAGGAACTCCGCAAAGCGCATCCAGAGGTCGAGCAAAACGCCAACGCTGTCAAGGAACGCATCGCGACCGCCCTGCAGGAAACCGCAACGGTAATCTAATCTAACCAACTCACACAATATCTCTTCTCTATGGCCAACGCTGTCAAGGAGCGCATCGCGACCGCCCTGCAGAACACCGCAACGGTAATCCAATCTAACCAACTCACACAGCATTAGGTATATTTTTAACAGACTGAAAAGGAAATTCTCAATTTAACCGTATTTCTTTATGTGTGTCACACAATCTTCGCCGATTGTAAACCGAGTTTAATGTTTTTTTAATTGAATAGGCTATAGAATTTTGCAGTGGAAATCTCGTGTGGAAGAAAGTCTTGACAAGGACCATCACAAAGATGTCGTAATTATGCTACGTATTCAATGGACCATCATTATCATCGCCAGCTTAATCTACTCAGGGATGGGCGCACCAAGCATAATATGTTTTGCGCCAAGCTTATATAGAACTTAAATGTTAACACAGACTTATGTCTTGCTCTCTCATTATCCGAGAGAGCGAGACAAAACTCAATTTGGGGTTATTATAAGAATGTTTTTGAGATTATGGTAACCCGCCTGGAGCTTTCCATGTCAAGTCAGTGATAATCTATTGAGTTGTCTTCACCTCTCCGCTCCTCGCTTATCACAGTCTCAATTCCGCCGCAGGTGACCAAGAAATTCGCTGAAGATGCGGCGAAGAACGTGGAAGAGACCAACCAGAAACTGGCGCCCCAGATCCAAGCGGCGTTCCAGGACTTAATCAAGCAGGCCCAGGAGGTGCAGAAGAAGGTGCACGAAGCCGCCACTAAGCAGTGATTCCCGAGCGATCTGTACCTAGCGAAATAAACTCTTACCAGCTTAGAACTCTACTTTTATTGCATCACCCATCCCGCAGGGCAATCGCGCTAAAAAATTACAGACGAATCGTTCACGAATCGCAACCGCTCCACTACTTTTGGTCGATTTCGTATCGCGCTAATGATTTTAACCAAAGACGAAACGCAACCCGATCACAGTTAGACACACGTAGACGCTGTCAAACCAACGTTTGTAATAAAGTTAGAAAATATCAACTTTTTCGCGCCGATACGAAATCGACCAAAAGTTGTGGAGCATTTGCGTTTCGTCAACGATTCGTCTGTAATTTTTTAGTGCGATTGCCCTGCTGGTCCCAGGGAAGTTCTCTTACTGCGTGTTTGTATGACAAAATTATAATTTGACCACTCGAAAATAGGTTCATAATATAATTTTCTAAAGTAGAAATTAAAGCTCTCACAATATTATTTGGAGGGAAGGAAATAGGGTATTTGACTGATTTTACGATATCATCTTCAATTGTTTATTATATTACTTAGAATAAAGCAATATTGTGATTTCATCCTTATAATTTTCAATATTTGTGTTTTAAATGGTAGATCAAAATTCATATTATTAAACTACCGCGTAAACGACATTTATAGGGCTACGTGACGTCACACATAAGCAAACGAGTTCTTCTCGCCACACAATTGTTGCCTCTATTTACTTTTGTGTGACGTCATAAGGACATTCGACCTACATGAAGCGTTTGCAGTCTAGTCACGTGATCACGTAAATATTTTTTTTTTCTGAAAATCGGTAAGTACGTACCGACTTTATTTTTAAGTTTTTAATAATTAAATAAATTAATGAAATAACATTCTTCTATGATTACGCCAGCATTAATTATATTTTTAATATAGTCAAATACCCTAATGTAGTTAGAATAATAAAATAAACGCAGGTGGCAGGCTATGTATATTTTACTTTAGAGGAATCTGTGGTGAAATTACTTCAAAGTAACATTGAAGACCTCGATTCAAAGTTTTATTTATAGACACTACTCCACTGTTTGTTTCACGTGGTCCAACCGCGTAGACCTACTAGGTTGGACACCACTACTAGAACCTCTTGAATTTATTACAATTCAATAGTGGTTGTAGTTCGACTCCGTTTTTTTTTTAAGTAAAAGCTGCGCCCCTTGGTTTTCCGCGTAGTGATGAAAATGATGAAAAGCGGCATATGTCACTCCTTTGAACTATCCTCATGCAAAAAATCAGGTGTTCTCTGTTGCTATGTGAAAGAGGAACAAACAAACACTTTCGCATTTATAATATTAGTATGATGATGAATTAACATCCCCATGCCTATGGATAGAACGAGGGATATTTGAAAAATAGAATAAGCTAACATACCAGCTTTTCAGCTGGTCCACATAAAATTAAAGTTTTTATTTTACAAAAACAAATACTTTATTTACATAATTCTTTAACGGTAAAAAAAATTTACTAAGAAAGAAACCGAAATACGAAAAATAAAATTTACTTTGCTCTAAACTGTCGGCGCCACAGAAGTTTTTTTTTTCGTTCCCTTCTCTTTTCTGTGGTCGGCGCCAAACAAACAAGCAAATGAATTAGGTAAGTAAAGCGTATATATAGGTGTAGGTAATTATAATAAAATTATGGCAACGGGATGCGCTGACTCAAACTTACCTACATACCTACTTACTTTGTTAGTTTGCGACTAAAAAGGTTTATTTTATTTTTCGCTTATAAGCAATGACTGTTTTAAGACGCGGTACAATCGCAAAGTTAACCAAAAGAAGTGTTTTTAAACGCTTTGTGTGAAGTGACAAAATTAGCTGAACAGATAAAAAAAATACTACAAGTAAATAAAACCCCTTGGTAATAATCTTAACCGAATAATTTTTTTAAAAATTGTCTAGACTCTTAAAAAAACACATTACAAATTGCGCAATAAAAATAGCTTCTGAATTGAAGAACTCTGAATTTTCAGCGACAACAACATATTTTTTTGTACGAATTGTGTAGCCAGACTAGTCTTTTAAAACTTTAACCAGTTAATTGTTGAAATTCATTTATATATTTTGATAAATTAAATAAAAACCCTCAAAATAATATAAACACAAGCACAAAGTCATCATCATCATCAAATAGACAATAGACAATTTTTTATTTATGGAAGAAAATAAAACATTTTAAAGAATTAATAGAAATAAATACACACATTACAAATTGTTTTCCTCCACAAACCGGTTCCAACTCAGCATAATGCTGGTTGCGAACAACCAGCGCTGGTCTTCCGTTGGAGCCGCCGGTGACATCACCCATGGCCAACATTACACGACAAATTGAATAATAATATAAGAACAACAACACATAATACATAACAAACTAACATTTAATATAAACAACCATAACATAAATACATAATACTAATAAGGTAATTCGCACTATCTCAATAAAAAAATAAATATGATACTAATTAAAAGAAGAAATTTAGACATTTACTTGGACATGAAATAAAAAACACAAAGATAAGACCCTATATAGCACTGGTGTCTGTCAATAAAAGTGCTTCGCTTTTTTGGTGCTCAAAAATAAATCTTTTAAGCTTAAGCTTAAATGAATGTAAACTATGCAGGTTCCTTATTGGCGGCGGAATATTGTTCCAACACTTGGTGGCAGCATATCTGAAACTTCCTCTGAACGCGGCAGAGCTGTGCCGCTCCGTCACGAGCTGAGTCGAGCACTGCCGACACTCGAGGGACCTTCGACTCGCTCTCCACGACAACTTATCGTAGAGATAAGTCGGTTCTCTGTACTTTATTACCCCGAACAAAAGACATGCCAAATGAAGCTTACGGCGATGCTTCATTTTCAACAATAGGTGCTTGTTCAAAAATGGAGTCACATGCGACCTCAACGGAATGTCGAAACAAAAACGGGCACAAGCATTTTGGACTCTTTGTACAAGCTTTTGTGTTTTGACTAAGAGCCGCGAGCCAATAACAGTGTCCATGTAATTTAATTTAGACAAAATTAACTGTTCAGCTAGTTGGATACGCAGCTCTTCTCTTAAATAAGGTCTTATCCTGTATAAGACTTTTAGCTTATAAAAGCAGTTTTTTATGCAGTTAGCTATATGTTTATGGAAACGTAATTCACAGTCCATGTGCAAGCCCAAGTTAAGTGCTTCGTGCACGCGCTCTATGTGTTCACCCATGAGCGAGACGCTTACAGAAGGACGGACACTAGCAATCTGATGGTTACTGCCGAAAATAAGGTACTTTGTTTTATCGGGATTGAGCAGCAGGCAGTTATTGGTTGCCCATGATGCTATTCTTGCAAGATCTTCATTGAGTTTGTCAATAGCTAAGTCAATTTCAAATGGTTTGCAGGAAGACCATGGTTTCGGTCACCATGGTCTCTCTTGCTCGAGAAGCGCTGGTCGTATTGGCCGACACGCTAGCCTGAACGACATCATACGCAGGGCTCTTTCCACCGCCAATGTCGCAGCTGTGCTCGAACCGAGTGGTCTTGCGCGCGACGATGGAAGGAGGCCTGACGGTATGACACTTGTGCCCTGGAGGTTGGGGCGGCCCCTTGTATGGGACGCAACTTGTGTCGATACTTTGGCGCCGTCACATCTTCCTGAGACACAGGGTAGGGCTGGCGCGGCTGCCAATTCGGCAGAGCAGCACAAGCGACGCAAATATGCTAACCTCGGCAGTGGTTATATATTTGAGGCGTTTGGGGTCGAGACATTGGGCCCTTGGGGACCGGGAGCTCACCTCATTTTCAAAAATCTTTCAGAGCGCCTGGTTAATGCGACGCGTGACCAAAATGCTGGCGTGTTTCTGGCTCAACGCATAAGCATTGCCATTCAACGTGGTAATGCCGCCAGCATGCTGGGTACGCTGCCAACTGGTAGTGGGCTTGAGCATTTAGATTGTCTTTAGACCTTCAACGGTCTATGGGCAGTCTAACTGTATTTGTAGTTTTAGTTATAGCTTGTATTATGTTTAGTTAATAAAGGCACTTGCCCAGAAAAAAAAAAATTTGCAGGATATATATATCTGAATATCGTCAGCGTATATGTAAAACTTGCAATTTTTTATGTGCGTTGCAATGTCAGCAGAGTATAAGGCAAAAAGATCTGGTCCCAAAATGGAACCCTGCGGGACTCCTCTATTTAAAACCATCTTCTCTGACTCCAATGAGGAGCCATCAGAACGATCAATCCTCACATGCTGGTAACGGTTAGTTAGGTAACTATTGAACCACTGCACAGCTTTAGGATCAAAACCGTAGTAGCTTAATTTAGACAATAGAAGATTTATATTCAGAGAATCAAATGCTGATATACGATTTTCGACTCTAAACAAAGCCGTTTTAGATAGCAAATAGATCATGGCGTGAGCGGGTGAAAAACGAATTTGAAATCGTGATCAGACCGCGCCTTAATACTTACATCAATGCTTATAAGCATGATCGAAGAAAACAAGGTCTAGCACTCCGGGGGTTGTCCTGGAATTGACGTCACTGTCCAGTTGCCACTTTATTGTAACAAACACAGATATTGGAAAACAAATTTGTTAATAATCTATTAAATAAAATACAAAAAGCATATCAATTATCATTTGGTTTGTCCGCTCAAGCAAGGCAATTCAAGTTAAGCACGAATTGAATGTATTAAACACAATATTTGTCAAAACCACATTGATTTATTGGATTCCCACAGGTAAAATACGGAAATTGGGGAGTTATAATTTCACGCTACTGTTAACACAGAGAGTCCGCCATTGTTTCGTGTATCGTCATCTCTCTCGAACTTGTTGTAAGTTACTTATTCTGCTCTTGCTTCTGCACGTGTACGTGTACCCATGAAATTGATGAAATCATTGCGGGATACCCACGTGAATTTTTTTCTCGGAAGGCGGAGTATATTATTATACCATTAGCCCAGTCAGCAGATAAATAAAAAGGGCTTTGCCTTGCAAAAGGTGGTGTAGTAATGATTTTCACATATGTTGTTTAGGTCTAGACTCTTCCAAGTTTTCGTCCTCGGGGATGGTAAGCGCAAGCCGCCATCTTGGTTTTTAGGTGTGAAAAATTGGTTTAATCAAAATAATTCACCAACGGTTTACTTTACGTCAAAAACGTCAAAGGCAAAGTTAAAGAAAATAAAATTATTTAATTTTTTTTTTTTACATCCGTTAACTAATTTGTTACAGCGGCGAAAAGATGAACTTTTCACCATAAAACTCCCTATACTGGGTATTTTCCTCAAAATTACTCCTGAAGTTTTAATCCTACAACAAACACGTATATGGAACATTTAGAAAACTAAACACTTTACATTTTGGTATATAAATCAATTTTGTAAGTCTAATACTTAATGAGTTACAACTGACGGAAGAGGTCGAACAGGTACGTCCGATAACGTACAAAAAAAAGTGCAGAGACAAAAATGTAAATAATTTTATCTTCTTTAACTTTGGCTTTGACGTTTTTGACGTAAAGTAAACCGTTGGTTAATTATTTTGATAAAACCAATTTTTCACACCTAAAAACCAAGATGGCGGCTTGCGCTTACCATCCCGAGGTCGAAAACTTGGATTTTTCATCAGAGTCTAGACTTAAACAACATATGTGAAAACCACCTTTTGCAAGGCAAAAATCTCTACTGACTGCCCAGTCAGTACATGCTTATAAGTATATTTTTGTCGGTTTAATTTATTGTTTTAGGCCAATGGTTTGGATACAATCAAATTTGTTGCCACAAGTTTGATTGTATGACAACAACAACAATTTTTTTTTATTAATGGCTACCGCCCACATTTATGGCACTTTAACGCGATTTAAAATAAAACAAAATATGACCAGCAATCCTAAAACGTGCCTAAAACAATAATAAACAACAGCAATGACGTCCGAAACGCGTCCGAATGTAACGGGCTGCGTTCAGAAAGAACACACTCAGTTTGATTTTCACCGGACGAATGTCAACCGGTTGTCAATGATTTTCATCCGACCTTACTGAACGGTACGGAGTACGGAGCATGGACGTACAATACGTACATACTACGACCATGGTACGGTACGGAGCGACTCCGGTTGTTTTCCGGTTCCGGTTGGTTCCTCACAGATACTTAAACTATAATTATTATGATCAATAATTTTTGTTTTAGTGTACTTTTCATCATCATCATCAGCCAGAAGACGTGCACTGCTGAACATAGAACAGCCTGCCTTTTGCATCCACTTGATAGCTCTCTCCATTGCCCGCTGAGTGACTCTGAGTTTTTCCAAAAGGCCACCAGTTAAGGACCACGTCTCAGTACCATATGTCATCACTGGCAACACACACTGGTCAAAGACCCTCGTCTTGAGGCACTGTGGTATCTTGGACGAGAAGATGTCACGCAATTTCCCGAACGCTGCCCATCCGAATTGGATTCTTCGGGCGACCTCTTTGCCTAAGTTGGACTTACCTAACAGAACAATCTGTCCAAGATAGGTGTAACGGTCAACAACTTCGAGAGTATCGTTCCCAACGACTACCGGCACGGGTTCAATATGGACATTGTACATAATTTTTGTCTTGTCCATGTTCATTTTAAGACCCACCTGTTGGGAAAGGCTACTGAGGTCGCTGAGCATCGTATCGAGATCCCCCAGCGACTCTTTTTCTTTGAAGAATTATAGACCCGCCAGATTATACAGAAGATTGAGGAGTATAATCGGCCATTATGCCTTTCGTTTGTGGACTACGAAAAAGCCTTCGATTCAATCGAGACCTGGGGCCTTACGGACAACAGCTAATTGCGGCACCTAATCCGCTCAGTTGAAAAATCACGCGACCGCAAACCGTATCTGGGCGCGATAAGGTTCACGTTCGCGTGATTTTCCAACTGAGCGGATTAGGTGCCGCAATTAGCTGTTGTCCGTAAGGCCCCTGGGCAGTATTGCAGTCCCTCCAGCGTTGTCATATCGACTATAGGTATACATCGAAGTGATGAAGTGTCTGTATAGAAACTAACTAAGTGTCTGTATATTTCAAAATATTTAGGACAAATTTTTGTTTTAATATTTTTTGTTTTGACGAGGAAATGTTATAAAAAAATTTTTATCGATATATTCTGTTAATTATAAAAAATAAATAAATAATTAACTTGAAATATTAATGTAACAAAATGACCGAAGCCCATTTTTCAAAAGTAGACAGTCATTTTAAACCTAAAAAACATCAATTTCGCGAGCGACATTGCTGCAACCGGTGTTGGTCAAACGCAAGCCTATATTAAACAATAAAAAGAAAGAAAAAACGTAGCGAGCCATAGAAGCGTATAACAAAGCGTGCGGCGACACTGTTGTACGCCTTTTTGGCCCGACGATAAATGTTAATAAGATTACATACGCCTGTTATACGTCTATATGGCACGACAGAAAATAATATTTGAATTTATACGTCTATTAGGTTTTCATCAATTAAAAATAAACTATTATACCTATAAATATGAGTATTTTACCAGATTGAGGATCTGGATCTCCAGATTTCAATGGCATAATAAAAAAACGCGTTTTTATTTATACGTCTCTCTGGTTTGATGCCCTCGAATTATAAAGCACCTATAACGCAGTAGCCCTGTGAGGCTGCGACTAGAAGGTCGTAGCTGAAATCCAGGGTGGCATCGGGTCATGATTAGGCGGTTTCGCGTCCTCTAGTCTATATGGCACGACAGAAAATAATATTTGAATTTATACGTCTATTAGGTTTTCATCAATTAAAAATAAACTATTATACCTATAAATATGAGTATTTTACCAGATTGAGGATCTGGATCTCCAGATTTCAATGGCATAATAAAAAAATGCGTTTTTATTTATACGTCTCTCTGGTTTGATGCCCTCGAATTATAAAGCACCTATAACGCAGTAGCCCTGTGAGGCTGCGACTAGAAGGTCGTAGCTGAAGTCCAGGGTGGCATCGGGTCATGATTAGGCGGTTTCGCGTCCTCTAGGGAGCGTATGACCGCGTATGCGCGGTGTGGGCGGCGCCGGCACTCGTGGCTCGTGAATTAAGCACCACGTACGGTTCCGCTGAGTGACGTGCAATAGGCGATAATTCGGCAAACTGATAGAGGCACGTTCACGGCCGTCGATATCGCGCGACCTGCCGACCCCGCGTCTTCTTTCTAGTTGGTATCGTCGCATACATTCAAATTCAAATGTGTTTATTGACTACATGTATATACCTACAGTACAAATTACATATTAAAACGATTAATGTAGCACAAAAAAATTGGTATTTATATCTTATGTTACTTACATTATCTTAGATGCCTTATGCTAGATAGGCGTAGCTGCGCTTTCATAATATTACCTGTTATTAAGTTTGTACTTACCAGCTAAAACAGGCGTAAATCTGTCAGTTTACTTAACAAGATTGATAAAAAAATTGAATGCATAAAAGTGGGTATCAAATCATCAGCAAAATTTAAATTTCTATGGATTATCAAATACAAATTGTAAATTTAATTTTTACGTGACCAAAATTTTGGCCTGCACCTACCTATTCTGGTCAGAATCTTAGCCTTGCAATCTAGCGAGGCAAAGCGGCCAGCATTTTGGACACTTTACCTGAAATTAGAGATCGTTTGAACTATCTATAGGCCTTCGTTGCTTACAGATAGTAGGTATATGGATAGTATAGGTAAAAATTTTTAAACAATTTTTTTTATTTTAAATTAATTTTTAAATTTAAATAATAAATAAACGATCTTCAATTACTTCATCAAAACTCGCGTGAGGAAACATTATAAGTTTGACGAGTGTAAGCCGTTTGAAATAACTTATGATCTTCAAAAAATAAGGGGAACTTTTGTTTAATTAAATTTTCGAAATAGGGATAATGTCATAGGTAATTTGTAACATTTATAGAATTAACAAGTTCTTCGGGCATTATAGTTATCAATTTTTTTTTTTTTTTGCAATGAATGAGCGGTGGGTAAGCGGTCGCAGCGGGACGGGACTCGCTGGTATATTAAGGCGGCAGAGGCTGCTCCCGGCACAGTCGCTCCCCGCGCTTCACTCTGCTCTTCTCACTCGATACTCCTCCGACGACTCTCAACACGATGGCTGCCAAGATCCTGCTGCTCGTCGTCTGCCTGGCCCTGGTGAGTGCTCCCGGCGGCGCCGGTTCCACCCGTCTCTAGTAGAGTGCGCGCGCGTCTCGCGGTGTTTCCACTTTTAGAAATGTTTATCTTTTTTTACCGACTTCAATAAGAAAGATAACCTCTTCCTTCGACTGTAAGTATTTTTTTTTGTACGTTTGTTACGCGATTACTCCGCCAATTATGAATTGATTTTGATGATTCTTTTTTGTTTGGTAGGTCATACTTCAGAGGTGGTCCCATATAAATTTTATTGAAATTGATTCAGGACCTTTTGAAAAAATCAACAAGAACCAATGAAATACAAAAACCATAACAGATGACGTTTTGGTGTGTGGTTCGTAGGGTATATAATTATAACGTCCTTGGGTTCATTCAATCTCTGTTTTGTCAGTCTTGAAGTCTGTTTAAGTTTATTTTTCCAAAAAAATTATTATTAGCATTAAACTTTTAATATTATGGACTTATAATTATTTTGTTAGTGGACTTGGGGTAAAAGCGAACGGAGATAGTTCCCACCATCCCAATCTATTACTTTACTTTATGACACCGATTCCTCAAACTCGGAATGAATGTACAAAATCCGTCTAATTTTAGTTTATCATAAATTAATTTTGCTATTACAGTTGTTAAAGACGACATCGGAGCTAAGGGGTATTTTTTTTTAAATTCGGGACAAATAGTGGCTAATTAGTTGATTGAATCAGGCGTTACTTTGCGGAAGTCCAACGAACGAACGACGGGAACGAATTTTTTGTTACAGATTTAATTACTTTTTGTTTTAGGTTAGGTTAATTTTGTTCTTTTATGTAATTAATGTTCAAATTCAGGTTAGCTTCAAATTAGAATCACAAATATCTATAGAGAAAAATCCTTATTATACTCGAAACGACGTAGAAGCGAAATTACACTAGAAATTCGACATATATATACAAATTAGTGGCAAAATAATCTATTATTTTATACGTTTGAGTGTTCTTATAATCATAAATTGCAGAAAACAAAGATAATAAGTACTATAAATTGTCATTGGCCGAAAATGATGTTAGGCTAAATAAAATCTAAAGATTATGTATTGTATTTTATGTTATAGAATAGGTGAAATATATAATTGTTGTTCTTTATTATAATCGTACTCCCTAAGATTTTTTGAGATAATTCATATATAAACCTGCCAAGTGCGAGTCGGGCTCGCGCACTGAGGGTTCCGTACCACCACAAAATACAATAATTATCAATTTATAAACGGACTTCAAAATTAGTAAAATATGGCATTTCGATTCGGTGACATAAACTGTGTTCAGTGTTTGTTTCGGTGTTTGGTGGTCAAGGTTCGAATGATAAGGTCATCCAAGTAACGAAACTACCAGTTATAACTTGGTAATGAACAGAAATTTGTCACCGACTTGCACTTGACCATTATTTATTATTTGTTGTTATACTTTAGAGTATGTAATTACTGATTTTACATTAGAGCTAATACAAAAATACGTAAAAAAATACGGTGATTGTATGTCCCCCCTGAAAGCAAATAAAAATACCAAGGGCTACCACGAACACGAAAAGTGAAGCCACTTATTGAAACATGTGTGCGTAGTCGAAGTTCGAGTCGTGTAATTCATCAACATAAGTGATAATAAAAATACTTAAGTGTGGAAATATTCCATCCTTCTTTTACAATTGTTTTTACAGTTCTTAACACTGCAAGAAGTCATTATTTCTTTTTAAAACGGATGTTTTCGGTACACGTTCTGACGAGAAATTCACGTAGTTTTGAATGCATATATGGGCGTGAATCGTGTATTTATAGGGAATTCACGTAGTTTTGGAAGCGATTTTGGCGGCACTTTGGCAGTGCGCCGTAGGAACTCTGTATTTTTATTTGCTCTGAGTGTCCCCCCTTACTTTTTTTACTTTTTGACCTTTCTATTATTTGTTAGTTAATCCGCCGTAACACTACATATTGTGTGAAAAATTCAACTGGCATCTATTACATTTACGGTTCGAAAGATAGAGCCGTTTAAAGGTAGGACGGACACCCTAGGCTTAGTAATAGGGTCCCGTTTTTACCTTTTGTGTACGGAACCCTAAAAACTAGGGTAAAACAAAAGGTGAAAGCATTGCTTACGCGATTTGTTCTCCGTTTCAGAGCCACGCGGCGCTGGTGAAGCGCGACGCCCCCGCGCCCACCCCGGTGGAGGAGTTAAAAAAGCTCGCGACCGCGTTCGAGGACACGTTCAGTGAGCAGTGGAACACACTGATCAACTCCAAGAACACGGAGCAGGTCAACAAAGCGGTCAAGGATGGCTCCGATTCCGTGGCGACACAGCTCAGTGCCCTCATCGCCAGTCTTCAGGGCGCGGTCAGTACCACATCCTCACACTAACTATTTTATTATAATCATAATCAGCCTTTTAACAGTCCACTGCTGGAATTTTAGCCTACCCCCGAAAGGGTGGTTGGGCCATATCCACCACGCTGGCCCATTGCGGGTTGGATTCACATACGCCATTGAATTCCTTCTCCGTACGTATGCAGGTTTCCTCACGATGTTTTCCTTCAACGAAAAGCCAGTGGTATGAAATCCGTACATAAGCTCCAAAGAGCTCATTGGTACGGGCCCGGGGTTTGAACCCGCGACCTCACACTTTCAAGTCGAGCGGTCTCCCAAATGGGCTACCACGCCTTTTTTTATTAACAAAGGTTAAAACTTTACTATTCCCCGAACAGTTAACCAGTTAACCCATGCCGCAACTGTAAAACACTCGCCCTACCTATTTGTCGTACTAATTATGCTCAAAATTCACCCATAAACCGCTTATGTTGTACAAAATAATAGTGTTTGTCAGGAGCTCGACATTTTCGATACATCGGTCAACAAAATCAAGAAATTGTGACACAACCTTTATTTAGATTTACCTATCTTTACTTACTATATTATCTGAAGCTGGATGCCGGAGTCACCGGCATCTAGTGGATGCAAAAGGCAGGCTGTCGTTCAGTGTGGAGGTTAAAGGGGGAGGCCTATGTTCAGCAGTGGACGTCTTCTGGGTGATGATGATGATGATGACTATATTATCTTTATTTGTTATAATGATATGCAACTCATATAGTTGCATATTTGAGCATTAAATTCGTATGCATGTTGTGTTTGCACTTAAAAGGATATATTGTATTCGTAAGCTATTGTTCAACATATAAATAAATGCTATAACATCCAGATTGCAAACCATTAAAAGAAAACTTTCACCCGCCTGATATTGAACCCACAGAAGAGAAAAAAAAATCGTTTTCTGTGATTGCACCCATTTATACCTACCGCCAAGTTCGCTGTGCAGATGAGAATTGACGTTTCAGTCCTACTCTACCAACTCCGCCAATCCTGCACCACGTCGCGGCGTCCATGTTATCTCGAATTCGATACCTACCGCACCTTTTGACCCGTGAACTATCTTACTGAATTATCACATTACGTTATATTTTACGGCTCAAATTCTCGCCAATGCAATGCGTGAAGCATTGGCGTTGAAAGTAACGAGTTTCTTTTTTGTGCAAAGTTTTGCGAACTAAACAAATCGTACAACATCTGATATATTAAGCCTTAAGCAATCCAAATATGTAATCGGTGGAAAAGATTCTCAATGGCACAACAAGTAGCAAGACACCAAGCCACTACTGCAGGCTTAGCACGACATATTGTCTTTCCACCATTTTTGTCCGCGCATAGAAGCGACAAAGCTAAGTAGAATATGGATACGTTTGTCTCTTTCTATTAGCAGGATAAAAACGGTGGAATGACAATTTGTCCGAGGCCCGTGCTAGGCCTGCTGGTAGAGTCAGGCAGTTGTGCCACGGGTAAAAAAACGATTACCACGCTGTATGCTGGCAATGTTTTGTACGTTGGTATTCCGTAATTACACGTACGTGTAAACACTTTTTTTTTACCAACTCGCCATGATGTGGTCTACGATGGAGCACGCTTGCCTAGAACAAACCGATTCATTCTCGACTTGTAGACGCCCATGCAGATTATACTTAACTATCGGGGAACACACACAGGACGAGAGCACGGAACCAATCCAACTACAGAAAGGCGTGAGACAGGGAGATGTTATCTCTCCGAAACTGTTCACGAACGCATTGGAGGACGTTTTCAAGCTCTTGGACTGGAACGGATTCGGCATCAACATCAATGGCAAATACGTCACTCGCCTTCTTTTTGACAAAAATTATGTCCAATGTCCATGTTGAACCCGTGCCGGTAGTCGTTGGGAACGATACTCTCGAAGTTGTTGACCATTACACCTATCTTGGACAGATTTTTCAGTTAGGTAAGTCCAACTTAGGCAAAGAGGTCGCCCGAAGAATCTAACTCGGATGGGCAGCGTTCGGGAAATTGCGTGACATCTTCTCGTCCAAGATACCACAGTGCCTCAAGACGAGGGTCTTTGACCAGTGTGTGTTACCAGTGATGACATATGATACTGAGACGTGGTCCTTAACTGTTGGCCTTTTGGAAAAACTCAGAGTCACACAGCGGGCAATGGAGAAAGCTATGCTCGGAGTTTCTTTGCGCGATAAAATCCGAAACGTGGATATTCGCCAAAGAACCAGAGTCACCGACATAGCTGGTAAAATTTGCAAGTTGAAGTGGCAATGGGCAGGCCACATCGCTCGAAGAACCGATAACCGATGGGGAAGAAAGGTTCTGGAGTGGAGACCACGAACCGGAAGACGCAGCGTAGGGAGGCCTCCCACTAGATGGACCGACGACATTGTGAGAGTCGCGAGCATCCAGTGGATGCAAAAGGCAGGCTGTCGTTCAGTGTGGAGGTTAAAGGGGGAGGCCTATGTTCAGCAGTGGACGTCTTCTGGCTGATGATGATGATCGGGGAACGCCCAGTTAGGCAGCGAATTCCACAGACTAGCAGTTCGAACAATACATGTGGAATTAAAGCGCCTCATACGGGTTCTCGGAATATCGGAATATGGCAGTCCGATAGAAAAATGGGCAGGAGGGAATTAGATCGTGCAGATTACGTGGCCACACACGTCTCCTGTTTAGTGCGAAAAATAGTGCATAAGCGAGTTTGTCCGCACTTATGCCGTAATGGTTGAACGGATTTGGATGAAATGCGGTATGGAGGTAGCTTATATCCTGGATAAACATTATACTTTTTACCCGGGTTTTTTTAAATAAAAATTGCGTGTTGCAGGTGACGGACGCGAGTGGCAAGATGAAGGAGACGCTAACGGCGTCGCAGGCCCAGTTGCAGCACACGCTAGAGGAACTCCGCAAAGCGCATCCAGAGGTCGAGCAAAACGCCAACGCTGTCAAGGAGCGCCTCGCGACCGCCCTGCAGAACACCGCAACGGTAATCCAATCTAACCAACTCACACAGCATTAGGTATATTTTTAACGGACTGAAAAGGAAATTCTCAATTTAACCGTATTTCTTTATGTGTGTCACACAATCTTCGCCGCTTGTAAACCGATTTTAAGGTTGTTTTAATTGAATAGGCTATAGAATTTTGCAGTGGAAATCTCGTGTGGAAGAAAGTCTTGACAAGGACCATCACAAGGATGTCGTAATTATACTACGTATTCAATGGACCATCATTATCATCGCCAACTTAATCTACTCAGGGATGGGCGCACCAAGCATAATATGTTTTGCGCCAAGCTTATATAGAACCTAAATGTTAACACAGACTTATGTCTTGCTCTCTCATTAGCCGAGAGAGCGAGACAAAACTCAATTTGGGGTTATTATAAGAATGTTTTTGAGATTATGGAGCTTTCCATGTCAAGTCAGTGATAATCTATTGAGTCGTCTTCACCTCTCCGCTCCTCGCTTATCACAGACTCACTTCCGCCGCAGGTGACCAAGAAATTCGCTGAAGATGCGGCGAAGAACTTGGAAGAGACCAACAAGAAACTGGCACCCCAGATCCAAGAGGCGTTCCAGGACTTTGTCAACCATGCCCAGGAGGTGCAGAAGAAGATGCACGAAGCCGCCACCAAGCAGTGATTCCCGAGCGATCTGTACCTAGCGAAATAAACTCTTACCAGCGTAGAACTCTACTTTTATTGCATCACCCATCCCGCAGGGCAATCGCGCTAAAAAATTACAGACGAATCGTTCACGAATCGCAACCGCTCCACTACTTTTGGTCGATTTCGTATCGCGCTAATGGTTTACACGAACGCAACCACGAGGTTTTTGGGTTTTTTGGTCTTATCCCGGCAAGTTCAACGTAGCAAAGCATAGCATAGCATAGTTCAGTTTAGTTTAGTTTAGTTTAGTTTAATGTTTAGCTTTCTGAAACTGTCTCCAGCGTAATATTTTAATTAGAGAATTTATTTGGGTTATATCAATTTAATTTATATACTTTATTATTTTTATATTGTAGAAAACCTAAAAATAAATAACAAATACAATTTTGAAAAGTGAAATAAACAATTTACGGTTTTGCGCGCCGCGACCGAACTCAGCTAATCGCCAAAACACCAAGTGCACCAACAATATGCTTATCCTGTGTGTTATTGCTCCTTGCCGCTTTATAAGGTCGAGTGCGCGAGTTGTGTACACTTTAGCTGCGCGCGACTGCCGCGCTGCCGTGGTTGTGTTTCACACTAATGCGGGTGATGCGAGACGCGCGGGTGAAATCAGATTTTTTTTCTTGCCTTATACGAAGACGAAACGCAACCCGATCACAGTTAGTAAGAACATAGACGCTGTCAAACGAACGTTTGTGATAAAGTTAGAAAATATCAACTTTTTCGCGCCGATACGAAATCGACCAAAAGTTGTGGAGCGTTTGCGTTTCGTCAACGATTCGTCTGTAATTTTTTAGAGCGATTGCCCTGCTGGTCTCAGGGAAGTTCTCTTACTGCGTGCTTGTATGACAAAATTATAATTTGAGCATACCCACTCGAAAATACGTTCATAATATAATTTTCAAAAGTAGAAAACAAAGCTGTCACAATATTTTTTTTTTTTGAAAAAAACTGATCCCGGTATTGTTGGATACAACTCGCCGGTATCCGTGGCTAATTCAAACCGATACCGGGATCCGTGGATACAAACCCGTAGAAAATAGGGTAGGTATTTGAAGTTCTGAATTCTGATAATACTACAACATAAATGATGGTAAAGTTATAAATGACTAGTAGGCCGCCCCTGCTTCGCACGGGCGAAGCCGGGATATATAGCCTATGTCAACCGGGGATAGTGCAGCATCCCAACAGTGAAAGAATTTTTCAAATCGGTTCAGTAGTTTCGGAGCCTATTCAATGCAAACAAACAAACAAACAAATCTTTCCTCTTTATAATATTAGTATAGATTATTTACGGGACGTGGTAAGGTTGTGGAATGAGCTCCCGATATTTCGGCGCAGTAAATAAATGATGGTGTCGGAAGACAGTCAGGGGAACTCCTCAATAGTTTCAGCAGCCACCTCGTGTTTGGGCTTATCTTGATGACTTTAGACCTAGCTGGGTTATACTGTAATCGAAGGTCTGAT
The DNA here is from genome assembly GCA_932305915.1 of Agriopis marginaria. NCBI lineage: Eukaryota > Metazoa > Arthropoda > Insecta > Lepidoptera > Geometridae > Agriopis > Agriopis marginaria. The sequence continues at coordinate 2,921,903 of OW029935.1, forward strand.
GATGGAAATGGAAGGGTGTCGAGGAAGGTTCATATTTGAAATAAAATTTGGTAACAGACCAGCTTTTCAGCTTGTCCACTTCAAATAAAATTACAACTTATTAACAACATCGTTTTTTTCGTCGGTTATTAAATTAAACCAAGAAAAAAGTAAAATTAACTTTAGTCTTAATATAAGCTCTAAACTGAACTACATAATTACCAAAAAAATTGAGTCGGCGCCACAGAAAAGTTTTTTTTATGATGGCAAAGCAAGGGATGCGCTGAGTCAAACTTACCTACTTAGGTACATTAGTTTGCGACTAAAAAAAATTATATCATTTATTTTATTTTTTGCCTAGAAGCAATGATAACATAGACGTCATACATGCTTTGGCTGCTAAATTAATTTGCGACGGATTCAGAAATTTCAGAACTCTCTAAGGCGACATCTATCAAAACATACTGAAACTAACAACTACCTAAAATCAAGGAAGTTGCACTTTAGGGTATATATAAAATCCTTGCCTAAAATATATACCCGTATTCTAAAATGTCCAATGCACTGCTGGCTTTGATTATCTTTAATTTAATACTACTTGATCCTACATTCACAAACCACAAATTCAAAAAAGTAGTTTGACTTGTTTGCGCCAAAGGAATAAATAAGAAGTGAAAAACTTAATTTGCCCCAAGGCGCGTGTTTCAAATGTAATGAAAATAATTATTCAGGAATAAATATAAAAGAAAATAATTAATCAAATAACTTATGTAAAATTTACTACAGTCAATTATACAACTAAAGTTATTTATAATTATTATATTAATTTTTCCCAAAAATATTTAACTTTTATCGCCTATTAACCAGACAAGTTGGATTTCTTGTTTTGACATAACTATTTTACCTATAGTTTTACTTGTTTTACCTATAATTTTACTTGTTTTATCCATAGTTTTACCTGTTTTAGGGCTGACTTGCTTCTTTTTAGTCTGGTAGGGTTGACAGCATTGTGGCTGAAAGTTTGATTTGACCGCGACTATAAAAACACAGAAAAGAGAAGTATAAAATTTTTCTCTTTTGTGCTTACTCTGATTGTGAGTGAGTATCGATGTTTTTTAATACCTACATTGGGCTCGATTCTGGCGTACACTAAACTAAACTAAAACAAACCAATCTGACAGGACTAAAATTGTCTGTGTCTCTTTTCATTTTAATATGTGAGAGAAGGATGGCAACAATTTTAGAGCTGTCATATTTCGTTTAGTTTAGTTTAGAGCACATCAGAATGGATGACATTGTAAACCTGAGTATTATTCCGACTGAATGACTCTGGTCCATGGTCATGCAAAAATAAACTGACGTGACAGCGTGACGCAGGGAGGCAATAATGTACGACACAGATAATGTACGGCATGATATTGTACGGCATAATAATGCACAGCATGATAATTGGTGTACATGTACATGGAATATCATGTTGTACAATATCGTGCCGTGCAATATCATGCCGTACATTATCAGATCAGTCCAATAATGCACAAGCGATAATGTACAGCATGATATTCCATGTACATGTACACCAATTATCATGCTGTGCATTATTGTGTCGTACAATATCATGCCGTGCATTATTGACTCTGTTTAATAATGTACACCCCGATTTTGTACAGCATGATAATTGGTGACCATAAAAATTCAAAACTGATGCTTCGTTTAGACGTGGACATTCCACGTCGAGTGTATTAGGTACAAATGAAATGAGTGACAGATCCGACACAGAGCATCCGGACTTGAGTAGGTTAGGTTCGAAATGGGTCACAGAACCGACACAGAGCACCCCAACTCCACCTAGTCTTGTGGTCCCTACCCCTAGAGTGTATATAAAAAGCGCGGGAGCCAGAAGCTCAAGGGAGGTCCTGAGTGAGAGCGAGCCATACGAGACCGAGCGGAGCGAAGGGGGGAGGTGGCGAGCGAAGCGAGCCGGTGACCTCCGTAGCGAAGCGAAGGTCGAGTGTGGCGAAGCGACACTCAGGGGCGACCGCAAGAGCTTCTGGCGGGAGCCCACCTGGAGTCAGACTTGCGTTGGTTAGGTTCGAAATGAGTGACAGATCAAACACAGTTTTACTCTTCTCTCCGCCTCACCACCAAAAAATTTTGATGGTTCTCATATTTTTAATCTGTGACTATCTTACACTATCTTGTTCAAACGAAGCATGGAATCGACAGACGTCATAGACTCAACAGCCAATAAGAGCAGAGACATTTCAGCAAAATTAGCCAATAGGGAGATGCCACCTTTTATCATGTTGTACATTATCGGTCGTACATTTTCGGCCCGTTTCGACAAAACACGGCCTGTATTGCACGACATGATAATGTACGGCATAATAATGCACAGCCCGATAAAACGTGGACTTTTTTCTCGTACATGGATTATTGGCTGTGCAATCCTGGCTGTGCATTCCTTGCCGTACTTTATAGACACGGGCCGATAATTGACGGCCAATATTGTACGACATGGATTGTACAACATGATATTCGATGTACATGTACACCAATTATCATGCTGTACATTATCATGCCGTACAATATCGTGTCGGCAAATATCATGTTGTACATTATAGACACCCGTGACGCAGACAGCTGCTGTCTAGCTGTGTGACAGTTAGACGAATTGTCATTGCCATTTGGCACTGACTGCATGATTTCATCTATGAACTTGCCACTCGCTCGCGGGCGTTCTCAGTTCGTAACGGGGTTTTCGTATTGTTTAATTCGTTGCGTTTTTTGTATTGTAAATAAACAGTAAACACGGATTAATGACACATTATCATAAAAAATCGAACTTTTCTCATGCCCGTTATCTTATCTTGTTATCAAGAATAAGTCGATCATGATTTAGGAGTGATTGTTTGAACTTTCTAAAAATTCCGGTACCAATTATATGTGATTTTCTGTTATTTACGTGTAACAAAAATGCCATCTACACAGAACGATGTGTCGATTCCAATGAGACAAATCGGCTCTGATTCATACTGGCGAGGAATATTCGATAAAGTAAGTACCTACCTCCTACCTACTTTCTTCAGTTCAGGATGCTTTTGACAAATGCAAACAAATCGTGTGTGACTCATAATTACTTAGAAGTTCATTTAAATATAATTATAACATGGTTTGTATGGTTCATTTCATCTCACATAACAAAAAACCAACGTAAAGTGTTCTATGATATCATCATCATCATCAGCCCTGAGTGACCCACTGCTAGGTGTAGGTAGACCTCCCTTTGTATAGACCACTCTCCCAGGTCTCCCGTTATTCGCATCCACTCGTTCTCAACAGTATTTTTGATGTCGTCAGTGGCATGATTCTATGATATCTTCAGACTTTTTGTCTTGGCACTGTTTCAAAAAGCCTAGTGATAAGATGTGGTTTCTGTCTAAAAAGTATCAATTTTAACTGCTGCATTTTATCTGAGATACATGCCTCAGACATACATAAAAGCCACAAAGAATTCTCTTTACAGCTTCTACGTTTCTGCATTGTTGTTTTTTCATATTTTTTTCCTCTTGTATATTATATTCAAATATAAGTTTAACTGGGCCTAAAGGCCAACTGTGTTTTGAATGAACAGAAAACCCTACTGCCTGTCCCCTAGAATAAATCTAATATATATTTTTTTTATTTATAAATTCTTGCTGTGCATACAATGAAGCCAACACACACAGCAAGCCACTACAAAAAACAAAAATTAATTTTACTCACACTCCAAAATATGTACTTACTTACTTGTTACTTATGTAGCGGGCATTTTCCGCAACAAGGCCATTCAGTCTCCTCCAGGTAAGCCAGCAGCTCGCTTATGCCTGCGCAGGCTTCCCAGAGCTTCCTCGGTGATCTGAGGATAGTGTTTCGTTGTTCTGCCACGCTGCTGCACTCCAGCAGCAAATGCGCGGCCGTTTCTTCAGTCTCCAGACACCCTCTACATAGGGGACTGTCAGTAACCCCAATTTATAAAAAGGTGTTTGTTTAAAAGGCCTGTGACAACCCCAACAATTTGCCGGAGTTTGTCACGTTTTAGATTCAACAATCTACGGGAGTATCTCGGATTGAGTTCTGGGAAAGCTTCCCTTGATTGTCTACAGTTTTTAGTACTTGCCCAGTATCTTTGTGAAGTCTTGTAGTATGTTGTCAAATCCAGGATCGGATTTGGCTAAAAGGTAGGAGGATTATCGGCTCGGGCCCTACCCATCGTATGCTAATTTTCACACACTTCAAGTTAAGTGTGTGAAAGTGCGGCACAACAAACGTTTTTTTAACTATATTTTTGTATTTGCTCTAATGTAAAAACAGTAATGCGTACAAGCGTAAAACTTGGCTAGTACACACTCTAAAGTAAAACGACAAATAATAAATGTTGGCTAAATGCGAGTCGGTGACAAAATCCTGTTCACCGCCAAGTTAAGCTATGTCGGGCGCAGTCGGTACTTGGGTGACTGACCGCCTGGACGTGATGTTGTTTTTTTGTGGTACGGATCCTTCAATGCGAGAGCCCTACTCGCACTTGGCTGGTTTTTGTAATTGGCTCTGTCTCAGCATCTCCGTAAATCCTAGCTACACCACTGATTGTAGGACTGAAGATAAAGATAAGACTTCAAGCCACTCGGTCCTGCCTGACCTTGGATTTTGTTTCATGCTATGCTTATGATAGACACATAACAAATGCTAACTATCTGCCAAGTTCAGGGGCCTAACGCCTAGCTGTTTAAAGCAATCCAGTTTAGGTGATGAAACAATGTTGCGCGACCGCAAACCGTATATGGGCATAAGAATAAGAATAAGATATATTTATTGCCAAAAAACAAAAACAATGAACATGTACTATAAGAAACATAAGGTTCACGTTCACGTGAGTTTCCGAACTGCGAGGTTTTAATGTTAGTTTGGTCCCGCGTAACGAGTTGGGCGTAAGGCCCCAGTAATTTTCAGTGTCCTTTACAGAATATTACAGTCAATTCACAGCTGTCGTGTTTTTTGACGCGTGACTCACTCAATTCTCAGTAGCAGCTCTACACCTTCACTGATTGTGAATGATTTGTCCCCATGTCCTTTTCATTGTCAACACCACAGATTCAATAATAGTCATGATGTAAGTGTAAGGCATTGATATGTTGACTAACTGTCTCGCCTATGTGCCTTGAAACACTGAATATTTTCGGGCAGATGTCATCTGATAAAAACTATTTATGGTGGGGTCAAAATAGTATTTTTTTGGTTAGTTAGGTTTTCTTTTTCAGCTTTCCTTTGAAAGAAGTATTTCGGTTTGTGTAGGTACCTTACACCGTACTTTACAATATTTAAGAGCATAGCTTTGTTTTTTTTTGGCTTAGCGATGACAAACAGCTGCTTCCTCGATCTATAAATATTTTAGTAAATAATTATGTATGAAGAGTTTGAACATGTACCTTCTTATTTTTATTTTTTATTTCGTAAGTGCGCGGTGAATGGGAGCACCATGTCAAACCAACTGGTTTTTTTGGTGCAACTGTATTGTTTGTGGACTTTGGCGGGTCCAGGGGGGGAGGCATGGGGGCCATAGCCCCCACCAAAACACCTAGTAATTCCATACATTTGACTTAGTTTTTCGATTTGATTCAGGTGCACTTATACACAGCATACTCATAGGCCTATGCTTGTCAGAATGGCCCTCCCCCAAAATGAAATCCTGGATCCGCCCCTGTTTGTGTAAGTAAATAAATATAAAAAAAGTAACTTCCAAGCTTGAGAGTCTTCTGCCAGCGGTGTCACCTCCCTGTACGACATGATAGTTGCCTTCGACATAATAAAAATATATGTTATGTCGATGTATGTGTAAAACTTACCAAATACTCCGCCATTACCAAATCCATTCAGTGTTCTTTCCTCAATTAGAAGAACATAAATAACGGTAGCAGCTGTTTGATAGTGTTCCCTCCCCAATGAAGTCTAGTCTACCAAAACAATAATTAGGAAATCGTTTGTTTCAATTAGCAACCTCAAAATAAGCGCAGCTATTTGTTACTTACTGCGCCTCACAGTTTTAACAGTCGTCCTGTTTAGGGTTCTGTTGTACTAAAACAAACTCTTATATGTATAAGTTCGTTATGTCCATCCGTTCTATTTCTTGAGAACCCTCTAAACTTCTTTAGGTAGTAAGTAATTAATATTTTTTGTTATTGTTTTTAGCTATAGGTATTTATATGTTTATGTGTAATTTTCGTATTTTACATGGTATATTAATTAATTAAATATGCAATCCTGAATTAAAAAAAATCGTTTCATTTAATTGTTTTAGTTATTGTTGTTTGCTGTTTGCAATCTCTACATAGTATAAATTGAAGTCGCTTTCCGCGTCTGTCTGTCCGTCTGTATGTCTGTATGGCCGCTAACTTCTCCTAAATCACACAACGGATTTTTATGCGGTTTTCACCACCAGTTAGATACATTTTCAAGGAAGGTTTATTTATATAACTAGCGACCCGCCCTGAAGCCGGGCGGGCGGGTCGCTAGTTGTACATGAAAATGAAATTCTCTGTCAGTCTGTCCTACATTTAAACGGCCGTATCTTTCAAACCTTAATTGATAGCCGGTTGAAATTTTAACAGAATATGTAATGTTACGGCGGATTACCTAAGAAATAATAAAAAAGTCAAAAAGTAAAAACGAAAGCCATCCGCTTGTTCTGTTTGGTCCCCATACAACAAACGTATTTTTGTACTAGCTCTAATGTAAAAACGGTAATACGTACAAGCGTCAAATTTGGCATGATAATAGTAATCATCATCTCACTCTAAAGTCGTCATCATCATCATTTCAGCCGTAGGAAGTCCACTGCTGGACATAGGCCTCCCCCATCGATCTCCAAAAGGGCCGGTTGGAAGCGGCCTGCATCCAGCGTTTCCCTGCGGTCTCTTTTAGGTCGTCTGTCCATCTAGTGGGTGGACGTCCTACGCTGCGCTTACCGGTCCGTGGTCTCCATTCCAGAACCTTTCGGCCCCATCGGCCATCTGTTCTGCGTGCTATGTGCCCTGCTCACTGCCACTTCAACTTGCTAATCCGGTTGGCTATGTCGGTAACTTTCGTCCGTCTACAGATCTCATTTCAGATTCCGAGCATAGCCCTCTCCATGGCTCGCTGTGCGACTTCGAGCTTGCTTATAAGACTCATAGTGAGAGACCACGTTTCAGTGTTGTATGTCATGACTGGCAACACACACTGGTCGAAGACTTTCAGCTTAAAGCACTGAGGTATTTTTGACGAGAACACGTTGCGAAGTTGACTTCCTTCTCATCAATAAATTATATGCATATATTATAATATAATCTCTATCTCTACATAGTATAAATTGAAGTCGCTTTCCGCGTCTGTCTGTCTGTCTGTATGTCTGTATCGCCGCTAATTCCTCCTAAACCACGCAACAGATTTTGATGCGGTTTTCACCATCAGTTAGATACATTTTCAAGGAAGGTTTATATATATAACTAGCGAACCGCCCCGGCTTCGTACGTAAATTGCACCCGTGCGAAGCCGGGCGGGCGGGTCGCTAGTACCTTATATTATAAGGTATGCTATTTAGGTTACGCAACGCCAGGCACACGCCTATTGTCCTATGTGTAGATTCTATACTAGATCACGCTCGTGATTAGCGGCGAGCAAACATTGACGAACGTTTGATCAGTCCGTTAGTTCAACATGACGTGAGCTTGGGAAAACACATCGAGGCTTACATTGACTTATACAGTAAAGACGGGGCTCATTATCGTTTCCAATAATGTTCATATTCATTTATTTGATAAATGCCAATTTACAAGTCAATATTAAGTATAATAATAAATTACCTGCACGTAGTATAATATTTTTATTTTTTTCAGGACATTTTTGCACACACGGTCATCTGACCCCAAACTAAGCAAAGCCTGTGATATGGCTGCCAGAGACTGATATACATACATATATAGTTTTAAATACATACTTAAATAGATATTAACAACCAGATATAGAACAAACACAAATGTTCATCACATAAATGTTTGTCCTAGGTGGGAATCGAACCCACGCCCCCAAGCTCAGAAGGTAGGTTCACTACCAACTGGACCAACGGGCTATCTGATAGCAAAATATAAATAACAATAGCAAATAACAAAAGACAATTAAAATAAAATATGTCAATCATATTAAAATATAATTGGCAAACGGAGAGTAGGACGCCCTGCAGCCAGGTGGAGTGACGACCTGCGAAAGGAGGCTGGTGACAAGTGGATGCGAAAAGCAGAAGAATGTGGCTAGTGGCGTTCTTTAGGAGAGGCCTACGTCCAGCAGTGAACGAACATTAAATAGGCTGATGATGATGATAATGATTAAAACGTCTCAATTAAATTAAAATAATTTCAATTAAATCTCTACATAGTATAAATTAAAGCTGCTATCCGCGTCTGTCTGTCTGTATGGCCGGTAACTCCTTCTAAACCACGCAACGGATTTTGATGCGGTTTTCACCATCAGTTAGATAAATTTTCACGGAAGGTTTATATATATAATTAGCGACCCGCCCCGGCTTCACACGTAAATTACAACCGTGCAAAGCCGGGCGGGCGGGGCGCTAGTTAAACATAATAAATATCAACATAAAAACGATAGTAAAAAAAAGTACAGGTTTAACTGCAAGAATTCATTTATATGTCATACCTAGTCATTGGCCGGTTTATTTGATATTTGTTACCTCCGTATGTATGTAAGTATGTGTGACTGTGAACCGATTTGGTATTTTTTTTTTTTGTTTAAAAGATATACGTTAAGATTGGTCCCACCCTCCCACCCCATAGAAATTTCATCAAAATCGTAAAAATCGTCGTTTTGTAGTAATATCCGAAATTGCGTATTTTAATAATTTTGTGAAGTAAATTTTTAAACTGATAATTATTTAGTCTAGACGTATATTTTTCCTCAGGGAAAAAAAGTACTTAAAATTCTAATAAATAGTAAGCAGCATAAAATAGACATCTGCGGTTCCCGAGGGAATGTCCACGCGGATGTAACCGCAGGACGCAACTAGTATAATAAAGACAAGATGAAATCTGTATTTTCCATTATTACAACGTATCTCGGGTAAGACCTGAGGACAAAATGTGTGATAAATATGTTATTTTGTACATTAACGATGTAATTTATTCGTTTATTCGCGTCTCGCGAGACAGACAAGTTTTATGTACGTATGGGGGGAATCCCTACGAAGAAAATTATGAACGTTGTTTAATCGTGTTTCGTTCGATGTGATTCACACTGTTTGCTATAATTAGGAGATAACTGACTGTCAGGGCTTCACTGAAGAACACAATAAAAAAAAAACATTATCATCTGATCATCCGTTAGTCTGTGGATTGTGCTGCCTGAATGGGTGTTCCCTTATAGAAACCTTTGTTGTTTTCAAATCACTAGTGAATCGGTTTCGTCTAGGCAAGCGAGCTCCACCGTGGACCGCATCATCGCTTAACACCACGCGAGTTGCTGGTCAAACGCAAACCTGTTATTTATAAAAAAAAACATAAAAACTTTTGAAACACTAAATAGGTCATCATCATCATCATCAGCCAGAAGACGTCCACTGCTGAACATAGACCTCCCCCTTTAACCTCCACACTGAACGACAGCCTGCCTTTTGCATCCACTGGATGCCAGCGACTCTCACTATGTCGTCGGTCCATCTAGTGGGAGGCCTACCTACGCTGCGTCTTCCGGTTCGTGGTCTCCACTCAAGAACCTTTCTTCCCCATCGGTTATCGGTTCTTCGAGCGATGTGGCCTGCCCATTGCCACTTCAACTTGCAAATTTTAACAGCTATGTCGGTGACTCTGGTTCTTTGGCGAATATCCACGTTTCGGATTTTATCGCGCAAAGAAACTCCGAGCATAGCTCTCTCCATTAAATAGGTAAATAAATAATAATACCTAGTTGAAGTTTGTGGTGGCAATCAAATGTTAATCTTTCTAAATATTTAACGGAGCCCATAATAAGTTAAACCTGTTATTTTCGTATGAAAATGATTCAAAAATAGGTTCACAACACTGTATAAACTATATTGTATACACTTGTCGATGAAGTCGTCTTAATTCAATTTTACTAACTATTGAACCTTGCGGAGCCCCAGGGAGCACACATTGAGAATGGCTGTCCTAATCTTTTCGTTTCTCCACAGTACGATCGCGACAAAGATGGCAAAATCTCATACGTCGAACTCAAAGCCATCATCGAGTCCAGAGAATACGACAAGGACCTACCAGATAACGTAGTGGAGAAGATCATGGGGCTCGCTGACAGAGACAACTCTGGGTACCTGGACTTCCGGGAGTTCATCGAGATGATGCACAACCCAGACTTAAAGGCGGTCTTCGGGCACTTCATGGCGAGATATGTGCACTCTATCATACCGCAGAGGAAACCTGTTGACACTACAGGTATGTCTTACTGTTTTGTTAACAAATTATAATTGCATGGTAATTGTGAAACTCTTCTCGTATTGTGCCGGTAGCACACCTTCGCTGCGTATCCGCAGAGCCAAACCTCTACTTGAAATATGAATCCTATAAAATGTTACAATAGAGAAACGTCAAAACGGTGGCGTGGTTCGAAGTTCGTGATTTGTATTTCTGCTGTACATATTGAAGTAGCGGTTTCGCAGCGAAGGTGTGCTACCGGTGTTAAACCTATAAAACATACGATTATATATTTAAATCGATAAAAAATAAGTAATATGTTTAATTTTGAACAAAATATTTAATAATTGGTTCTCGACCAAAAAGGAAAGCTGGCATATTTCCGAGAGTATTGCTAGAGTTATTTTTCAACCGTCTCACAAGATGAGGTTATAAATTTAACTTTATATTCCTCAATATATTCATTTATTGTATATATTTTTATTAAACCTGACATACATACATAATTACTTTTTTTTTACAAAAAATAAGTAAAAACTAACTGGAAAGTGGATGAAATTCAATTTACGTCATCCCCTAATACTTTCCTCTAATTTGAATGACCACTCTCGAGACCTACTTAACAAATAAAATATCTCAAAAAAACGACTCCTTAGCAATAAAAAAAACATCGTTCAAATCAGTCACAATCAGCGATTATATCGCCTAACATACACGAAAACCAGCCGTATTGAGTATCTTCTTTTTTTTGAAGTCAGTTAAAAATATTATTTCAATTTAATTTTAAAATTTGTAGATAAGCTATTTATTTGGCTATCAATTTTACTGAATTGACTCTCTGTTGTTTTTTGTCAGGTTTAGATGAGAAGTCATGAAGTAAACAAACAGTATTTTGTGTACTTTATTTTTGTAGAACGGAAAACACAATTATGGAGCGAATAATAGTACAATAATGTTTTAATAGTATGGTTGGCAACACACAACAAGTCATGTCAACCTCTATTGGCAATAAAAACACTCAACGTTACGACTGGCGAAAATGATCTTATGACTATTTTCGTCTCGAACAATCTGTATCTAAAAGAGTCGAGCTGTAGAGTGTACACTGTATTGTATACAGGGTTATTTTTAATTCCCATTAAACTTCTCGTAAGCAGCTTCCTAACATTATACCGAACAACTTTTGTCCATGACTTGTATTAATTCGTTTATTATTTCCCCTTATACATAAATTAGGCCTCTAAATAACAATAACCTTACGAAGTCTCAAATATAAATACTGGCCTGAGCAAAAATTAAAATCCGATACGTGCATTAAAAAAAAAATACAGGGCAACAACAAAATTGTACAAAGGAAATTATTTTTAATTAATTAATAATTTTAATATTTTTAATAATAATTTTTAATTATTATTATTATTATTATTTTTTAAGGGTTTTTTTTTTTTTTGTAAGGAAATCAACCTTATTAAGTGAAAAGTCACGGAACAAAAGTTGACAGGTATGATCTAGGGAAAGGGAAAGGTAGACTGCGAAGGAAGTGATTTTAGGTGAATTAAAAATAACCCTATTGGTTACATGCGTTGGACAATATGTCGAATTTCAGATATATTGAGCACTACTTCTCATTCAACGAATTTAACTCGGCGTAGATATGAAATACGTATTAACGGCACGATATTTTACAAATAAAATAATAATTATTTGAATATCTATCCGTATTATAACTTCCGTATTATAGCTACATCCATTGTATAATGTATATATCTTTGGCATTTAAAATATTCGTGTTGAGGCATGCGTTAGCTATTTCTTTGCCAAATTCATAACGTCCAATGTAAATATTGCATGTCTGTAGTTATATTTGGCAAGTAGTTACTGTTAGAAACATGTATATATACAGGTTGTTCGGAAAGACGACGCACATATGCGAGGATTTAATCATTCAGGCTAACAAAGTACAAAAAATAAGTAAAAATTTGTAGTATTTATAACATTGTTGAAGATAAACAAGAGTGAGATTTTTTTAAAGCATATTGGTAATTCAATAAATTAAATTAAAAAAAAAACATTATTTCTTTTATTGTCTTCAGAATAACATTGCAATTTATTGATATGTATAATGCAATTTTCTTGTTAATATTTTATAGAACGGCATGGCAATGAAACATAAAAAAAGCAAAATATAATTTTTAGCACTTGGAATGACGTATAAAATATTTAATAAATGAATGAATGTAGCTTTCTGCATGACATTGTCAAAATATGGACGCACGCGCGCGAGCAAAGTCGGACAAAGCAACACATTGCGAATTTAGTCATAGATTTCTCACAATTGACCTCTGCTGTCAGTGGATTTTGCAATGTGATGTTCTATTTTTTATAAATTTGGTTCATAATCGTTTACTGAATTACCCACGGAATAGGGAAGGTCCTTATTTCGCGGGTAATGTACAAATTGAGTGGAATAATCCCCAAGTATGTCTGTCGTGTAACCGAACATCCTGTAGAGAGTATGTCTGTTGGGTATTAAAACGCCATAACTAGTTTTGAATCAAAACTGGCTAGGAATTTACATTAGCAACAGAATTAGGAACCTGTATTTTTTTTGTATATTTTATATTATTTATTATATATACCTATTAAAATGTTTAGTATTAATAATGTATGAGTGTTATTGTACATACATATAATTACATAATTATATAAAAGCATATATTGTAACCTAACCACAAATTTTTCTAGGAACATGGACAGGTTTCCAGCCAGTTTCTACAGTCGATAGCGGTATTTAGTTTTCTTTTAACATTTCTTTATTTTCAGTCATGTTTTCTCACATTTTCATTGGCTTAATATCATTCCCATTCATGTTGCTGCTAAATGATGTACATTGGATTTCTCGCCTTCATTTTCATCGTTTTTGTGGCGATCAGCGCGAAAAACTTGAAATTTTCTAAGTTTATCACAAACGTTCGTTTGACAGCGTCTATGTTCCAACTGTGATCGGTACCCTTAGTACAAGTTTTGATAGTATATTCGAAAACTTTATTCGTTTTCGTATTGTCCATATATTGCTGGGCTAAAAGGTATTCGAAAACTTACCCTTAGTACAAGTTTTGATAGTATATTCGAAAACTTTATTCGTTTTCGTATTGTCCATATATTGCTGGGCTAAAAGGTATTCGAAAACTTTTTTCGTATTAGAGTGAAGCAATATATACCGCCGCGTTTAGTTCCTCCACGTTTCCGATAGAGGTGCTTTACTAAAATGTATGGAACAATACGTAAACGAAGAAAGTTTTCGAAAACTATCAAATTTGGGACTAAGCGTACTGGTTGCGTTTCGTCTTTGGTTAAAATCATTAGCGCGATACGAAATCGACCTAAAGTTGTGGAGCGTTTTTGTCAACGATTCGTCTGTAATTTTTTGGCGCGATGCCCTGAAGTCCTGCATTGCCGTTCTGCTTGGAGTGTGTTGTACAATTTTGTCCATCAACAACAACGTGTACTCGAGCCATTCAAATTCTTTGAAATATCGGAGCATGATTCTAGGCTGCTGGCACCTCATTGGTTCCTTGCTGACATTTGCCTCTTGTGACTATGTGATAACTATTGAGCTAAAAGTATAATTTTAAGCTTAGTATTAAAAAACGGTAAATTTTGTGGCAATTATTTTAAAAATAAAATTGAAACATTTACAATTTAAAAACAATTTCTTTAGTAGAATCAGGGCCCTGGTATAACGTTCATCGCACTTAACTCGGTCCAAGCATTTATTTGCTCTGACAGCTGCAATAATAATGTTAAAAAAAAGTTTAATGAAAACCAGGAATTCTGATTCGTTTTGCTTGGTTTTTGAAGGTAAGACTGTAGCAGGTCGTCAATATACTTTATTGAAATATTAAAACAAAATGTTTCATTCGGCTATTTACAATGATATTGCAGCTGTCACTGCAAATAAATGCTTAGACCGAGTATAAAACTGATGAATGTTAAACAATACAGGGTAGCAACAGTGGTACTTAGCCGAAAGGAGGTCATTGTACTCATAATTATGAATAACTTATAACATGAGACCAACCCTAAAATCACGAAAAGATATTAGCTTATTGTATAAATTAAATTTCGTTAGTGCCAATGAACTTCTTGGAATTTTTGCGCCAGCGCGAAAACACATGTGGCCTCATTGTATTATTTTCCTAAACTTATGTTACTTCGAGTTTTAATGTGTCATCATCATCATGATGATGATGAATGTGTAATAATTGTGGATTATTATTTATTACGTGTTCGTGCTCGAGTGTGGCCTCCACCGCTTTACTAGGGCATGACTTTGATTAGACCATGACTTTCTTTTTACTCAGACTACGGCTTGTTTGACGATATCTAATAAAACTTGAAAATATTTCAATACTGGACACTGGCAAACGCACAAGACAAGCGACGGCAAAATTCTCACAAGCGGAAATAATTTCTTTTTTTTTCTTTTGATGGAACAGCAGATATTCAAAAGCTCCATAGAAGCCTCTTGTAAAGTCTCCACCTTACTTACTCCACTTTACTCGGGCATGACTTTGACTTGACCGTGATTTACTTTGCTTTACTCTGACTGTGACTGACGTGTTTGACGACATTTCATCAAACTTTATAATAATGACACTGGAAAATGCACAAGAGTACGACGCCAAAATCCTCACAGAGGAAAGAATAAAAAAAAACTGCAGATATATTTAGCGCGTTTTTAGAGTGGGTCTCATAGTAAAAATTGATCATAATGAAGTACAATATCATGTTGGTACTACCGTCCTATCCGTTTATATTAAAACAGTTTGTTTATATTTTTATAGTTATTTAATATGCTACTTAAACTTTTTGCGTTCGTCACGGTTTGAAGATTCGACCTTCCGTGATATGTTTCCGTGTTCTTATCTAGAATTTTGCAAAAAAATACTAATCTGGGACTCATATCCTTTGATATATGAAATTAAATCATGTACAAAATGACTCACGCTTAAAATGTATTAGTAATATGTACTGTAGGTAATATATTTTATTACTCATGGTACAGTGACCTGGAGAGATATTTCAGGGCTATAATAGATGTAGATGAATCAACACACTACGAAAATATTTCAGTAGATATATCTATTTTCTTCTTACATTGAAAATGGTAGGAACCTTTTTTTCTGTATATTGTAATAGACTTGCGCTTGACCTTGAATGCCATCTCGCCTGAGAACGCTTGTCTAGAAAAGCAATAAGCATGTATTATGTAATACGTCTTTCGTTTTTTTTTCTCATAACTATTTAGCTGACCCGACAGAAGTTGTCCTGTCTTAGAACTGTCAAACGGGCAAAGTTAAAATCGTCGTTAAATTTCTGAAATTTTCCAATTGTCTGGGCAATTTTATTAATTTTTCTGTCCGTAAGAACCTTCTATAGAGTAAGAGAAAACTTTAATAAAATGAATTAAATCGGTAAAGTTGTTCTCAAGTTATGGTATGACCAAGGTAAATAGGGATTCATTATTATATATATATATATATATATATACTAGCTGTGCTCCGCGGTTTCACCCGCGTAGTGATGAAAAATGGCGGTGATGATGATGAAAAGTAGCCTATGTCACTCTCTGGCTCTTGAACTATACCCATGCAAAAAATCAGGTCGATCCGTTGTTCCGTTGCAGCGTGAAAGAGGAACAAACATCCATACATCTATATACATACAAACTTTCCCGTTGATAATATTAAAGTAGGATATATAGATATAGATAGGTTTGTGACTGGCCTTCATCTTGCCTGATGTTAAGCGATGATGCGGTCCTCGATGAAGCACGCTTGCCTAGAAGAAACCGTACTACCTTCGTTTCGTATTACCTTTCAAACAAAATGAGTGTTCTACGATGAAAATTGGTTTGGCCGTTTGAAGATTAACAGCTCTATTGTCGGAGGTTTAAAAAATCAATTTATACTAGTTTTTTTTACATATGTTTGCCAATGAAACAATAGTCTCATTATAATATATGTTTGTTACTTTTATCTAAAAATACGTGCTTGACCTGAAGTGATGTGACACAGGTGATTGCGGCAACCGGCCTTGAAACTAAAATAATACAGTAAAATAATGAGGAAAATTCGAGGAATTTCCTTTTACGACATCATGTTGTTATTTCAATAATGTGACGATATAAATTTTCTGGGCGATGGGCGAAATACGAATGTTAAGAGCCTCTTAAACCAAATTTGACGGTTTTAAATCAATTAAATCAGTTAAATTACAATATTTGAGCTGAAAAAAAATACTTGTCACAGATAAATCTGTGTTAGAGTTTATGATTTGGTTTAAAACACAATAGAATAAACTTTCCTCGATCAAAAAAATCTGAAACAATTTTTTTTTTTTTCATTTTATGCTCTAATGAAAGCTCGTAACAATCTGGAAATTACATGTACTGCAAGGCAATTTTATTCAATTTTTTTTTATTTGGATAGTTTTTTGATGGTGAATAGTGTCGTTTTTTAGTGAAATTAAAAGCGTAAAAAGGTCGCGAGAATTTTGGCGCGCCGCGTTCAGTACCGTGCCAGGCGTCATCGAGGTCGGACCTATGCTCGTTTTTGTCTTTGCACTCCCCCCGCGGGCGTCCTGACTCTAGCGTGGCAAAATACATCGTCGCTATAACTTGGCGGGGGCTGAGGAAGCGTTTTGTTGCCTACGCGACTCGGATAACCAGCCGTTAACTGTCGAATTACACAAATTCATTTTCGAAATACATAACTAATATGCATTGCATAATAGGACTTAGGCCTAACCCCAAAACGGCTATTGGGCTATATTCACCACGCTGGCCTAGTTGCGGGTTGGTGGATTGACATACGCCATTGAATTTCTTCTCCGTACGTATCCTTCGACCAAAATAAAATGAATGGACGGGCCCTAACCATTGAACTTGATCAGTAAAAACGAGTCAAAACCGTCGGACATATACTTCAACACCTAATTATAAAAATGTACAGTATATTTGTTACAAAAAATAGATATTGGTTTTATTTGTGTATTTACACTTCGGTAAAGCATACGAATTCATAATTTTGTCAGATGCTTCGTTATCGCGTAACAATAGACTCGTGTTTTCACTTCCTACGGCTAGAGACCGACTGGAACGAAGTGAGCGCTCATTTTGTAATCTTCAAAAATGCCCTTCTAGTGGGCCCGTCCATTCATTTATTTTGGTCGAAGTACGTATCCATGTTTCCTGACGATGTTTTCCTTCACCGAAAAGCCAGTGGTATGAAAATCCGTACATAAACTCCAAGGAGCTCATTGGTACGGGCCCGAGATTTGAACCGTGATCTT
The DNA here is from genome assembly GCA_932305915.1 of Agriopis marginaria. NCBI lineage: Eukaryota > Metazoa > Arthropoda > Insecta > Lepidoptera > Geometridae > Agriopis > Agriopis marginaria. The sequence goes on from OW029935.1 coordinate 2,939,707, forward strand.
AACGCTTAAGACGCTTAAGTCTAGCTGTCTCCCAAACAAGCTTCCAGAGTTCTAATCTAACGACTCCTCTAAATTATGATCCTGCCAATAATGCCTTTTTTGGTGTTAAAAAACAGCCTTTATTTGAAAACCCCGCGGATACTATTATACTTCTTAGAATGCTTATAGAAAGATAATCCAAAATCCTGGTGGTCGTAAACTTGGCTGAAGTAACCCACGCCCTTGATACGCCCACGATACCGTATAGATAATATTTGTGATAAGTAAATACAATAAATTGTATTATCGACATTATCATTGCGATAAAAATACAATACATAAATATTGCGATAAAAATACCAACGGTTTTTTCGGTATATGAATGTATATTTTGAAGGTTATTTTTGAAGTTTTCCTCAATCAAAGAAGGATTTCTTGAAATGGCGTAGATTTGGTTTACCTTGTAACTTGTAGTAGAACTCTTCAAAATTTGTGTACATAGGTAATGTGAAGTACCAACAAAAAACTAATTTTCTAGTATTTTTTTAAAATTAATTTATACATGCAAATTTCCATACATAATATATAGTTTTGTGAAGAGTCACGGAACAAAAGTTGCATAATGTAGGGAAGTTCCCTGAGATAGAATTATTTTTAATTAAAAATAACCCTGAATAACTTTTAGAGACGTGTTTTTGAATAAGAAACCATATCTTACAACACGTCTATTATTATTACATATCTATTTATCTTTCATCATCATCAGCCAGAAGACGTCCACTGCTAAACATGGCCCTTTAACCTCCACAATGAATGACAGCCTGCCTTCTGCATCCAATTGCTTCCATTCTGAGTCCTACCTACGCTGCATCTTCCGGTTCGTGGTCTCCACTCAAGAACCTTTCTTCCCCCATCGGTTATCGGTCCTTCGAGCGATGTGGCCTGCCCATTGCAACTTGCAAATTTTAATAGCTATGTCGATGACTGGTTCTTTGGCGAATATCCACGTTCCGGATTCTATCGCTCAAAGAAACTATGTATTATCTATTTATCTTTACAATTTCTTAATCTCAGGGTTGGTTAGCCGGCCTAGCTGGTTGCGTGTGAACTCGCGCGTGCATGTGTTGGTAATCCAGGATTCCTTCCCTACCCAGAACCACGTGGAAACGCAAACTTCGCACTCACGTGGGTAATTGACATTATTACGTACGTTGGGTAATACTTTGTTTATTTAGTAAATTCTAAACACGATTGATTGTAGATTATTAGTATAGACATTATAAAAGTTGAGATTGTAGATGTAGAGATTAAAACTAACGCATATCCATGTTTACAATACAACAATAGATAAATAAACCGGCCAGGTGCGAGTCGGGGTCGTGCTCTGAGGGTTCCGTACCACCACAAAGTAAGTACAAAAAGTAGTGCAAAAAGACATAACATCACTCCCAGGCGGTCACCCATCCAAGTACCGACCGTGCCCTATGTTGCACAGAAATTTGTCACAGACTCACACTTTGCCTTTTTTTTTTACTGTTATACTTTAGTTAGAGTGTGTAATATACCTAATCAATAATCATGCCAAGTTTGACGCTTGTACGTATTACTGTTTGTACATTAGAGCAAATGCAAAAATACGTTTGTTGTATGGGGACCCCCCTTTCGTTTTAACTTTTTGACTTTTTTATTAATTGTTAGTTAATCTGCCGTAAGATTACACATTCTGTGAAAATTTCAACTGGCTATATATTACGGTTCGAAAGATACAGCCGTTAAAAGGTAGGACGGACGGACAGATAGCGTAGGCTCAGTAATAAGGACCCGTTTTTTCCCTTTGGTTACGGAACCCTAAAAAAGAATGTTATTTGTAGAAATTTGTTTCATATTGAAATTAAACACTTTTATTTATCGTGTGTAGGTATTGTACATTTGTTTTAATTCCTGACGTTTCGAACAGCTTTCAGTACCCGTGGTCACCGATACAGACAGTAGATCTGTGATACAGACAAAAATTTCGAAATGTCAATAATTAAAATAATATACAAATACGCGATAAAATACGTTAAAACAATGTATCAGTGTGTCTGTCTGTGGCATCGTAGCTTCTAACGCTAAACCGATTTTGATTAGGTTTTCCTTAGTTTGAATGTGACTTGTTTGTTCTTTCTTAGCTCCGAAGAGATGTTGGTTCCCTCTGCATCTTTTATCGCTTGTTTTTCGGGGAATGCTCTGAAGACCTTTTCCACTCTTCCACTCAAAAAACTTCCACTACCGCACATCCTGACACCGTCAAAGAGCTCGCCCCCACATCTTGCAACGCTGGAAATCTAACACCTTTCGATTGTTCCGCTACTTTATTCCGCAAGGTGCGGAATATCCTTCCCGCCGAGCTTCAACGTGAATCGTTTCAAAAAAGGTGTCTACAACTACCCCTCCGGGCTGGAAAAGCACCGAGAACACCGCTAGTGCTGCAGGTGTCCATAGGCGGCGGTTTCTGCTTACCATCAGCAGGCCTAGCACGGGCCGTGGACAAATTGTCTTTCCACCGTTTTTATCCCGCGAGAAAAAGACAAACGTATCCATATTCTAGCTTTGTCGCGTCTAGGCGTGGATAAAAATGGTGGAAAGACTATTTATCCACAGCCCATGCTAGGTCTGCTGGCGGGCAGCATGCTTGTTTGCCGCTAATTTTTTACTAAAAAAAATCTGTTCTGCTGTAAGATTATCAGCTCTTTTATAGGGCGCTTTAAAAAAAATCATTTTTATAATATGGATGAGTAAATCCACGGAATTCCCCGTTATACATAGGCATACAAAGGAATATTGTTGAATAGGCTACCTTAAGTTACATTTAGGGTACCTACAGTTACATTAAGGCTACCTACACAGCTAACCGCCCTGTTATTGTGTATTCATAAAGTTAAATTACCATTGTCTACAATAATAGTTCCAGGGCGACCACATATTTCTTTAACCACAAGTAGTCTTATGACGGGATTATAACTAAAAAATATGTATTGAAAACCTCAATACCTCAATATTTATCATTTTATATGTGTAAGCTATAACTAGTTATTTATGACCCTAAGTTGTAATTAACCTAAAGCCGGGACTCCTGCATCCAAAATCTAACAATCTAATGTATCGGACTTATTACGGATGTCCGTTAGTGACACGAGTTAAGGCCCTCTTTTCCGACTTTTAGCAATTTTGGTCATTCTAGTTTAGGTGTGTCTACTCCCATGTTTAGTTTAAAATTATAAAAAATAGTGTCATATCAAAATTATAATTTTTTTATCTAGGAAACCCCAAAGACCGAAACACGATTAAGAAAATTTTGCTCGATAGAAAAGAAATATAAAAGTAGCACTGATTTGGTCTTTTCTCCCTGTTTTTTTGGTTTAATTTAAATAGGTACCTATTTATTAAATGATATCTACGATATCATTATATGCAGATTTCATAATTATTGAGGAAACCGCAAAGGTACATTTTACATAACAGCTATACTTTTCGAAAAATATGAGAAACAAAGTAGCGAAACGCACGACTCTGTGTAAGCGCCATAGTTTTGCTCCACTAAATGCGAATTTATACAAATGTAGTAATAAGCGTTGCTTAAAAGTGGGAAAACCTCGCCCGATTATTCTGACTATAGTTTCAACAGCATTCAGTGACATTTCCGAGTAACTATAACATGGGGTTCTTCAAAAAAGCTGTTAAAAGGGTATTTAAGGGTCGGCAACGTATCTGTGATGCCCCTGGTGTTGCAGGTATCCATTGGCGACGGTGAACGCTTACCATCAGGTGGCCGGTCAGCTTGTTTGCTACCTACGGCATAAAAAACTGGATAATTGTGCCGTATGAATGTCTCGTCTAGAAGACTTCTAAATCTTCCAGTTCGTTCCACAATTTCCTCTGATTAATCTTGTTTGATATTCAGTATAGGTATCGAATAGTCTAGCCGGCAATCAAATTGTTAGGAAGAAAATAAACGTCTGGCAGATTTATGCGCGAGATAGCCAAGCAGACAATCTGTATTAGATATTTAGTTACCTACCTGACTATAGGTAGACTTCCGTACATCGCAACTGTGTGGCTGATGCGATTTGAAAATGTATATCGACGTCAGTCCTCGGCGGAAGCGGCGCCATACATTGTCAAGTGCGAAGTATTGTCGCATCAGCCGCGCGCGTTAGACGCGTGCGGCTGCGATCGGCCGCGATGCACGGAAGTCAACCTTTACAGTTTGGTTGTCTATTATGTATATGGCATTAATCATAACCTTCCGTTGTTTCGTAGTTAGATAAAATACTGTAGGGAAATGCCACATAATTTTCTGCCCTTAAACCCGCCCTTTTTTCACTTTCCTTCTTAAATAGTATTCATCATGTCTGAAAGTCTATCTTTCCACCGTCTTCTATCCTCAGCGACATGGAGTGCGTCGTAGACAGAGGTGTCGAGAGTGGTGCGAATCTGATTGGACCAACGTATTGGGCTGCGACCTCTTGATCTTTCGCGACCCTTAAACCAATTTTGGTAACACACATACTTAGAAGAAATACTAGAATAAGTATAAAAATATGTATGTATGTTTAGCAGCATTCAACAAGTAAACTGCAACTTATTTGAGGTCAATGGTATTCCACTTGCTCTTTTACCCCACGAATATTTAATATCGGGTTCGGCATAAAAGTTATTTATGTGTGCGTGTGTAACAGAGAAATGCATGATTTTTTCATTACCAGCTATTTGGTAGATTGTACTATTTTTACAATCGTATAGTATAAATAAACTAGCTGCCGCGACTTCGTGCGCGTAGACTTTGATATAAAGTTTCGAACCTCTTTTGTCCCCCTTAATTCAGGCCCCCGATTCTACTAAAGATTTTTTTTAAATTGTAATTGTTTCAATTTGATTTTTTAATTAATTTCCTCAAAATTGACAGCTGTTAATTTTTTTCATACAAAGATTAGAAATTAGATGGTGGTATTTTTCTAGTATATTTTCTTCAAATATCTGGCGGTCATCAGTTTTGTCACCCAGTATTTAATTGGCCACTTACAAATAAAACAGTTAAAGTTAATTAAACCAGTCTTGATATAATTATGTCGTGGTCACCTCAGAACAGACAAACAAGCGAGATATGGTAAGGTGGCGTGGCGGATGCGAACGCTCTGGTCTAAAAAGGTTGACTCCGGGCATCGCGGCCGATCGCAGCCGCACGCGTCTGCCCTGACCTAAGTTAAGACCTGCACTGACATCCCGCTTGGGGTGTATTGTGCATTTGCCCGCACCCTAAAATAACGAAGCACGGCTTTGGGTCGCTGACTAAACTGCTCTACCCCTATTTCGCCAGGTTTAACACGAACGATAATTGTACTAAGGCATATCTCCCTTGTTTGTCTGATCTGAGGGTCGCACCGTTCATTGCTCGTTCACACGATTGCAATGATCAAATTAAAAGCATTCAAAGGTCTCCTGACGTCATTGGTCATCCGTGCATAACGCGGTCCGGTGAAGTGAACTAAGCCTTTCCATAGTATCTCCAACTGTGCAGATAGATCCGCACGTGTCGTGACCTCACTGGAATAGTTAGACCTCGATACTATCGGCAAATATATGGGAGAAGGGACTCCGTAGAGCTCAAGGCTGCTTGGTTATAGTGAAATTTTGTTAGGATTTTTTTAAATGTAGTGCAGTGTTAATGATTTAAATGCTCAGTGTTGACACGAAAATGTCAGAGACGAGTAAAAAGGCGACAGTGTGCGGGTATGAACAACTCTGTAGTTTTAAAGAGTATAAAGTGTTTAGTCGGACGTGGAACAAAGCGTTGTGGTACTTCAAACAAATCGTCGAGTATTTCGGTATGTTTTTATTTAAACTCTACTTACACATTGACCATTAAAAATACATTTCTTCTTCTTCTTTCGAGTCGATGTTCCGCAAAATACAATTCTATTGTCAAATCAAGTTTCTAGACCAGAACTTTGCCACCCCAAGGGCACTCTCCGTGGCTTAATTCAGGTCGTCTTGTGAAAAATACATTAAAAAAGTTATATGATTATTTACGGGATATTTACCGTGGTAAGGTTGTGGAATGAGCTCCCGATATTTCGGCGTAGTTACATGCACCATGTTCACGGGAAGACTGAAGAATGCGGGTGGTTGGTCGAACAGTTAAAAAGTTAGGTGCAGACATAACGATCTACCCTCTTTCTTAGTCTTTTGCTACGGTTATCATATAACTTTAGTGAACAACCGTGTTATTTTAAAACAGTGTTTTACATTAAAAAAGTTATTAGTTAAATGTTATATATTAGCAATAGTTGACAAAATTAATAATATTTTTTTATTTTTTTTTATTGTAATATGTTTGCGTTTGACCGCCAACTCGCTAAAGACAAAGGGTACGGACCCCGGAGATACTGGGGCAACAAAAGAAAATTTTTGCGCCTACGGTTTCACCCGCGTATAATATCCGAGATAAAAGTAACGTAACTTCTTCTAACATCCCGTCCCGTCAAAAGGAGTCCATAGAAAATATACATACACATAATATGATTTTATATTAGAGAAGATGTATCAACAACCTTGACATTAAAATCAACATAAGTTTCATGAGTAAATTTAAGGAAACAAAATCGAATGTCGCAAAATATTTGACCAAAGCAAACATGGTTACTTCCGTACTCTGTATATAAAAGACTTCGGAAGCATTGTACAGTTTACGTCCTTGTCTGTATGTGGATAGGGTTACAATATCATCATCATCAGCCAAAAGACGTCCACTGCTGCACATAGGCCTCCCCCTTTAACCTCCACACTGAACGATAGCCTGCCTTTTGCATCCACTGGATGCCCGCGACTCTCACAATGTCGTCGGTCCATCTAGTGGGAGGCCTCCCTACGCTGTAGGACGCTGCGTCTTCCGGTTCGTGGTCTCCACTCCAGAACCTTTCTTCCCCATCGGTTATCGGTTCTTCGAGCGATGTGGCCTGGCTATTGCCACTTCAACTTGCAAATTTTAACAGCTATGTCGGCGACTCTGGTTCTTTGGCAAATATCCACGTTTCGGATTTTATCGCGCAAAGAAACTACGAGCATAGCTCTCTCCATTGCCCGCTGTGTGACTGAGTTTTTCCAAAAGGCCAACAGTTAAGGACCACGTCTCAGTACCATATGTCATCAATCATGTCACCAGGCTTACAATATAGCAGTGTCATAATATTCACGGTGCTTGGTCCTTATCATAAACGTCTTGTCCATTTGGATTTCAAAATGCTTGAATACCTATTCAATATTACATGCATACATTATTTCGTACTTTGTTCTTGGATGGGCGACCCGACTCGCACTCGCCCGGTTTTATTTCCTGGCTTTCCCTTCGACTACATCGGAATTAGAAACAAAGTTATTATTTTTTTCCTATTATTAAAATCTATTCCAGATACGCAATGTTTTGAACAGGTAAATGATTGCTATTATATAGTTGGTGGGTGCGGGGATAAGAAAAACAAGTAAATAATGATTTGACAAAGTCAAATTTACTGTTTGTTCATTAAAAAAGAAAGAAAGGCAAACACATTAAGGCGCGGTCTGATCACGATTTCAAATTCGTTTTTCACCCGCTCACGCCATGATCTATTTGCTATCTAAAACGGCTTTGTTTAAAGTCGTAAATCGTATATCATCATATTTGATGATGATGATGACTTTGTGCTTGTGTTTATATTATTTTGAGGGTTTTTATTTAATTTATCAAACTATATAAATGAATTTCAACAATTAACTGGTTAAAGTTTTAAAAGACTAGTCTGGCTATACAATTCGTACAAAAAATATGTTGTTGTCGCTGAAAATTCAGAGTTCTTCAATTCAGAAGCTATTTTTATTGTGCAATTTGTAATATGTTTTTTTAAGAGCCTAGACAATTTTTAAAAAAATTATTCGGTTAAGATTATTACCAAGGGGTTTTTTCTACTTGTAGTATTTTTTTTATCTGATCAGCTAATTTTGTCACGTCACACAAAGCGTTTAAAAACACTTCTTTTGGTAAGTTTTGCGATTGTACCGCGTCTTAATTCGTTTAGTTTGTCGGCACTGTTGTACACTTTAATTTTAGCAATCACAGCTCTTATGTGACAATTCAGTTTTAACTTAGTCTTAGACACTTTTTTCCTTTAATAAAAGTAGAAAATAAAACTGAAAATATCAAAATCAACACTTGTAAATTTGTAAGTATATGTACCATTTTAGCAATCACAGCTTAATACTGGCAATCAGGCAAATAAGACTTAATACAGTCTAAAATGTCTTACATAATTACAATCTTCATAATACACAATCCTAAAAAAGTAATATGGTTTATTAAATCATTAGACAAAATATGTTAGTTATCAGAAAAACATTACGACGGCTTGAGATTTGAACCTGCGTCCTTCTGCATACTCCCCGGACGCCTTACCAATTGAGGTTGCACGTATAAATGTCTAAGATTACTGGGGCCTTACGGACAACAGCTATTGCGGCACCTAATCCGCTCAGTTGGAAAATCACGCGAACGTGAACCTTGGCGCGCCCAGATAAGGTTCACGTTCGCGTGATTTTCCAACTGAGCGGATTAGGTGCCGCAATAGCTGTTGTCCGTAAGGCCCCTGGTCATTGTACTTGCATCTTGTTAAATGAAATCATAAAAGTCAAGGTTCCGAGGACCATGGGTTAACTAAATCCATGACTGGAATAAAATTATTATAAAAACATGGATTATGAAGTCAATTAGAGTTGTAAGGTAGTTGAGTAACAGTTATTTTTCCTTGATGTAGAAAAAGATTAAGGAAAAAGGTTATGTTTACAAAATTATGGGAGAATAAAAAACAGTATTTAGAGGTCGTAATATTTGTGACCTGCATATATTTTCATGACCTTTGTAAGTTCACAACATTATCAAATTATAGTCATAGCCCAGTCGAATTAAATCAAAAAAGGGACAAACCCGGAAAAAAAATTAAGTGCCAAAAGAGCGGGTGGATTTTGGGTTGAGTTTTATAAATCGGAAAATATCGATCCTAGGAAACAATTGATGAGAACCAAAATTGTAGGAAATTTAATTCTAAACAACTTTGTTGTAACAATTTTTTGTGTGAAATTGAAAATAAACGAGTTATTCAATAAACAAAAATTAACCCTTAAAATCAAGATGGCGGATGATTTAGAGTGCCAGTGTGCCATGAATTCCGAAGTAAAATTGCTACTTAATTTTTTTCCGGGTGAAATACTAATTCGACTGGTATATGAGGTAAATGATTATTTAGCAGTGATGATGATGATGATGATATGCCGAATTCATATTCAACATTTGCTTCTTGGGTTTCCTTGTAGTCTTTTGTGCATCATAATATGATAGGCTAAGGAAGATTGTGGTTACCAAAGTATGGGAGAATATTTTTTATATTTTCATAACTGATGAATTACTACATTTTCAAACGATAGTTAGGTAAATGATTATTTCGCAGTATTTCGAATTCGTATTACAGATTTGCTTCTAGGTTTTCTTGTAGTCTTTTGTATAGCGTCATTTTGGCATATTTGGGCTTTGTAACAAGCTGGTTCTATGTAACAATATTTTAAATATTTACTAACTACCTCAGATCTGACAAACCAGAGAGGTGGTAAGGTCGTGGAGGGTGCGAACGAATCAAGCATTTAGTCAAACTCGCTCTGCAGACGGCTCTGCTGACCTTTTTTACATGTTACACTTTGTAAGGTTCGCAAATCTTACATATCCTAAATTGGACATAAAATTTATATCCGATTAGTTTTAAGATTTAACTTAGTCATTTAACATTAATTAATTGAGCAAGTTTATAATGAAAGCATGAAGTTTTGGCCAGTATGTAGATTAGTGATCATCTAGTTTTTTATTTAAATGCTAATTGAACGCGTGATAGTTTATGATTTTGTTTATTTTAAATAGAATGCTGAAAGATACTAATAATGGTTAAGAAAAGTTGTTATATGGATTTAGCTAAATTAAATTCAAAGTAAACATGTAATTAATTGATCTGAAAACAATGGTGTTAATCGGATTAGGAAAATGAAAAGCGACTGACCTGGAATCTATTTTTCAATCGTTGTCTGCGTACGAAGTGTCCTTCATGCGTAGTTAGCTCCCTTTCCTAATCCTGTAGAAATTATAAATAGAAATTGTTTTACCAATTCCAAATAATAACCTAATTCTAATAATTAATTTTATTGAGATTTAAAGATTAACAGAATTTAATCTTTTGCATCCAATAATAGATGAATTTAAATGTGGTTATATATAATTATATTCCATAATTTGTGGTTTTATTATAAATACCTTAAGTAGTGAATAATTCAAGTTGAGTCGTAGTCAATCGTCATAAAGTTTTAGTAGTAGATTAAATTCATAAGCTAATGATTTCATTAGCTTGTATTATTTTTATATGTGTTTTGTCGCTATTCAAATAACCTTTTTTTGAGACTTCTGTCTAAACGTATAAGCGGGTATTGAATAAAAGTAACTCTATTAATAAATTGTAATGTTAAAATTACATATGAGAAGTTTTCATGGAAGTTAATTTAAAAGCGTTAGAGTTATTTATGCTTTAGATAAATGACATATTTCGTTTATTCTAGGTTTTATTGAATTAAATTAAATATAGCCTATTTAGGGATATTATATAGGAAAATGATTAGAGGTTAGTTGTCCTACAACACTTGCAAGAACTAAAATTATCCATCCGGTGCACCTCTTCTGTGGCGTTAGGCTGCAAAGTATATATTTCATATACTGTGTTGTCTACGAACAATCTGCACCCTGTCATTGACCCACATATTGTATAAATAATCCCTTTTCCTAAGTTGCAAAATGTGTTAATTGTGAAGATGTATCTTTTACAATTTGTTGGTAAATTAAGATGACGTAATAATAATTAATTGTCATTTAGAACAGTAATCTATATCGATCTCACTTAGACAAGAACCAATATTCAAGTATATATCCAGCTTATGTAATGTTTATGTGTAAACGAGTGGCTTTCTCGTATTTTTCCATCGTTGCGTTTACTCTTGGTAAACGAATTTCGTAGTATGCATGTTTGTGGTTTGAGTATATCCAAAACCATATTATATAGGTATGTGTTAATTCTCGTTTAACATATCGCAGCAGTTGAACTAAGTCAACGGTTTTCGTCGTAGAAACACTTGTTTGTTTGGGCTGTCAAAAGCATCTTTGATCGATTTAAAATTTCCGTCCTAAAGACTTAATTATATCCAATTCAAGTTGATGTGACTAAACGTTTCAAGTTGTATTATCAAGGATTTATTTCCAATCCATTAAATTATTAATTATAGATGTGTTACTTGTAATTCATAAATCATGTGAATATACATTACCTATGTCATTACTCCAAACATTGGTTAAGCATTGGTTATCCATTAAAGATCTCATATGCGAATAAATATCAAATTATTCACGCTATATTGAAAGTCTTCACAAAATCATTTAAATATCGTAAATAAACACAGATTATTCCCTTTATTATCCAAATTTCTTTATAAAATTATATTTTATGTCATTATGTCATTTAGTCAGTTAAGTTGAATAATAATTACTCGTTTAGTCAGTAAAGTTGAATAATAATTACTTTAATTCCTTTTGTAAATGAACATAATTATTTTCATAATTATGTTGGATGAAACTGAAGTCTTTCATGAATTTACTGAAATAATTGTACCTATGATAAGTATTGTAGATGTAATTTTTAGTTAATTGTATTATCTGGAACAAAACACCAAGTACATAAACAATGAGTTTAAATACTTAGCTCTCGTCTCTGCGAAACAGGAACTGCCACTTTGTCACTTAAACACTTGTCACTTGAATCTAAATACTAATTTTTAACACTAACAACACTCACTATTTTTACTACTCAATATAAAATAAATTCTTACACTGACTTTAATTAATTAGTCACTAAAACACACGCCAGCTCAAATTTCATTATTTGAGTTGTTTCGCGTCGGACACCTCTTTCAGAACTGAATCCTATTCCAAATATTTTCAACTCCGACGCATTTCATTGAATCAACCCTTAGGCGTTAACTTTTGTAATTTAAGGCCTCCTATTGGTTAATCAAGATTTTTCTACTGTGGGTGTGGTTTTCTCACAGTTTAAAATGACAATAAAAATTAGTCCTTGAGTTAGGTTTTTTTGTATAACTATGTTACGTGTTTCTTGAACAGCTTGAGATTTTTAATGTATAGCAAATCTTGGAGCAAAAAGTTGTTTGTATAACGTTGAGTGTCGTTTTCACATTAAAGTCACTAATTTATTGGTTTTCGAGTGCAGTTATTCCTTAGAATTGGCTTTGTCTTTATAAAATTTTAGGCAAAGTTTATCTTAAACCGAAAATTTATTACGTTGTGTCACATTACGTATTTCTAATAACGACCTAATAAATATGCAAGTTTATGGCCCTTTTTTATGATTGGTGTTGTTTATATGCTCATATTGAAACAAGTTTGTCACTAAGTGCTTGATTTATCTGACGTTTAGTCTTGCCTCATGTTGAAGTGAAAAAAAAACCTTTAAATGAGTTAGCCTAAAATATGATACCTTACATCCCCCTCCCTGGAATCTGGATGATAATACGATGCATTATCATTCATATCCACAATTATATTTAGGTTGTGAATTAAAACAATTCTTGCTACAACTAATTTTTATTTAAATTTAATCTTATAATATAAATTTTCTTACAATTTTATCCTTAAATATTAATTATATTTCAATTCCTTATCCCTTATGTGACTTAAATTTGAAACTATTCCCAAAAACATAAAACCCCTTTTTTTTTTTTTTTTTTTTTTTTATTTTTTTTTTTTTTTTTTTAACCTTACATTTTATGTTATTTACTTACTTTAGTTAACTACGCAAGAGTCTTCTAAATTAAAACATTAATATTAATTGTCATTCTATTTTATTTATATAATATCGTGCTAGATGAATTGTGTTATAATTTCCTATTATTTTGCCTGTTTTCGGACATACTAAAGTATAAACATTATTATATGGAATGGCGCCAATTTTGTATGGTCCTGAAAACAGTAGACTAAACTTTTTTGTAATTTTTTGTTTCGCGTCCGATTTATTTAATTTGCGTAATTTAACCCAATCACCTATTTGATATGACCTAACCGAGTGTGTTTTGTCGTAAGCTAAACCCCTTTTCCTAGCAGCTTCCTTTAAATTTTCTCTCGCCTTTTCACGAATTGAATTTAAATCCTCTACATTTTCTTTTCCTATATTACATTTTGATAATGCTTTGTCTAAACTTAATTTAGTATTTATCCCAAAAACAATTTGATTTGGCGTGTAGCCTGTACTTTCATGAACAGTATCGTTATAGCAATTTTCTATATCCCCAACTATCATCAACCATCCTTTATGATTTTGAGAACAATATGTGCGAAAAAACCGTCCTAGCTCTCTATTTACCCTCTCTACACAGTTTGGTCGTGGATTTCTTATTGTCGTATGCGAAAATTTAATACCCATTTCCCTTAATCCATTTTCCCAAACTTTTGAAATGAACTGTGAGCCACTATCCGTTGTTATGTGACTTACTGGTATTTTTTTATGAAAAGCTTTCACACTTCTTAACACAGTAGCCCCGGTGGCTTTCTTTAATGCATAAAATTGCACGAATTTACTGAAACTGTCCTGAATTACACAAATGTATTTACATCCAAACTTGCTAGATGGTAATGGCCCGTACAAGTCTGCAAACACTAATTCGCCTACATCATTCGAACTAACTGCTTTAAAATTTCCTACATAATTTTGAACACTATGTTTCGTTTTTTGGCAAATGTCACAGTTTCTTGTAATGTCTCCAATTATTTTTCGCATTTTTGGAAAATAAAATCTAGATTTCATTGCTACAAATACCTTTCTTCTCCCAAAATGCCCTAGCTCTTCATGTATTCCTATCACTAATTCTTTTTGCATGGCATCTGGTATTACTAAAACCCCTTTGCTTTCTTGAAAACCCTTGTACTTCAGTATGTCATTTTCCAAATAAAATTTACTTTGATTTAATTTTTCTGTTGACAAATCCTTTTCTTTTAATGACTCAATTATTTTCATTATTTTAGTATCGTTCATTTGACCCTCTTTTATTTTTGTTATATTTTCTATTAATTGTTTTTGTTTCACATATTTAAATGATGCTATCTCGGGACATACGACCTTTGTCTCCTGTACTCCACTTGTTCCTGGTAGATATCGACTTAATACATCAACTGAAATATTTTCAACCCCTTTTACAAATTCTAATGTATATTGAAATTGGCTCAAATATATGACCCACCTAACCATTCGTGCCCCACATATTTTCCAATTATGTAAAAACAATAGACTTTTATGATCTGTTCGTATAGTAAATTGTACACCTCTTAAATATGTTTCAAACTTTTTTAAACTATATATAATAGCCCATAATTCTTGCTCACTAACGGTCCAATTTTTTTCTGTAACGGTTAAAGCTTTACTACAAAATCCTATCACTTCATGATTTCCCTGTTCATCGAGTTGATATAGACAACCGGCTATGCCTATCGCGCTGCTGTCAGTTTGCAAATAAAAGGGTTTCCCTAATTTGGGGTGTGTCAGCATTACCGTATCTAAAAATTTGTTTTTTAGCATTTCGAAGCATTTTTGTTCCTTTTCCGTCCATGAAAAACACCCTTTACATAATAATTCATTTAATGGTTTAGTCATTTCGCCATATTTTTCTATGAATTTTCTATAATAATTAAGCAATCCGAGGAACGCGCGTAATTGCTTAACCTTTTTAGGCGTCGGAAAATTCTTTATTGCCTCGATTTTTTCTGGATCCATCCTAATTCCTGAAGTTGAAACTATATGACCTAAAAGCTTTACTTCTTTTTTTAAGAAATTACATTTTTCTATTTTGCAAGTTAACCCTGCGTCACGTAATTTTGTCAAAACTTGCCCTATGTGTGAAGCATGTAATTCTATAGCGTTCTCGACGTCCCCTTTTGTGAAAACACATAAATCATCCATATAAGCTACACAAAACTCTTTAATTTCGGGCCCTAAGATTAAATCAATAGCTCTTGAAAAACTACCTACAGATGTCTTCAATCCCTGCGGCAAAACGCTGTACGTGTAACTTTTCCCGTTAAAAGTAAAACCTGTGTACTTTGTTGAATCTTTATGCAATGGTATTTGGAAATATGCATCATTTAAATCTAAAATTGACATTAACTGTACTCCGTGAAAAGACTGTAAGATTTCAGTAGTCAAAGGTGGTGTTTCAACGTCTCCTAGCATCCGCTTATTCAATTCCCTTGCGTCTAATAAGATTCTAACCGATCCATCTCGTTTCAATGTGTATGTGAGTGGACTGCTGAAAGAAGTACTCTCTCGTTTAACTATACCTAGCTTTTCAAACTCTTTAATTTTCTGTTCTACTTTATCCCTATATGCAAAAGGAACTGGATATGATCTCTTTACAAATGGTTTTGAATCAAGCATTTTTATTTCGTGTTCGTATTTGTTTGTTCTACCTGGTTTTTCTGAAAACGCATTTTTATTTCTTAACAACACAGGTAATAAAACCTTTTTAAGCTCGGATGGCATATCTTGTTTTGTTAAAAAGTCTGTTATTTTACTTTCCGATGCATATCCTAAATCTACTGAGCTTTGTTTGTTATTTACCAAATTAGAAATTTTTATACTTGGTTTATAAGTCTCCCCTCCCTTATTCTTATTTTTTACTGTATTTTGATAGTTTACATTATTCTTATTGATTTCTGATTGTTGATTGGTTCCTATAAGATAGTTATTACACTCCATTATGGAATTCTTGTTAGCTGTTTTTAATCCCATTTTTATTTTTAATTCGCTATTTAAATGCTCTATTCTTAAAATCCTTTCTCCAGAACAATCAATCTGCGCGTTAACCCGTTCTAACCAATCCATCCCTAAAATCAAAGGTCGCGTTAGTTGTTTTATAATTAAGCATGGTATATCTAACTCAACTTGATCGATTTGAATGCTAATTAAACACATTTTATCAATTTTATGACTTTTTTTTCCTACAGCTCCCTGTACTTGTAATACTGGAATAGGTATTTCGTTTAATCTACCAGATATTTTAATTAATACCCCATACAATTCTTCGGAAATACACGTAATTTGACTACCCGTGTCAATTAATCCTTTTGTAGTTATTTCCCCTATTTGCACTTCTATTTCGGGTAACTCAACTAACGGAGTCATTAATAGCTCTTCACAATTTTCTTCATTATCGTTGAATACTGTCATTACTTCTTTACGTCGTGATGTTAAGGCGCAACCCGTACAATTCCGTGTTACTCCTGGACATGTGAATGGATTTTTATTTTGTTTCTTTTCCATTTCCCACACTAATTTTTTTACATCTGTTTTGAAATCGGTTAAGTCTAATGGTTTTAATGGTTCTTCATTATGTATTTTAAATGAAAATGATTTTAATTTTTTTGATACCGTATTTCCATTTGCCTCTATTCTAATTGGATATAGTCGTCCGTTTTTTTCACGCCCAAGGCCCAATCCAGCCTCCCATCCTAACGTACATAGGTTCCCATATACTATCTGACTCACTCTTGCTTCCCCCGCATCTGGCCTGATACAATCATTTTTATATGCATTATTAATACTAGAAAGATCACTGTCTTTGTTAAACTCGCATGTCGATTGTAAAAGACGGTTACAACCGACAGGAATTAGTTTCCCTTTTCCGAATTTTCTATAATTTTCTCTTCTTCTTGACCTGATGCGTTGTTTCGCGTAGCAGCAGTTTGTCCCGGATTCATGACTTCACTTCTGACCCAATCTGACCTATCTTGGCGTTCCGACTGAGGTGAAGTATTATTATAATTTCCATAATACATTCCCCTCCCAGATCTTCCGCGTATGCTTGCCTGGTGACCACGACCTCTTCCTTGACCTCCCCTTGTGTCAGTATGCATTACCTTAACCGGTGTGTTAAATTTATGTTGATTTTGATAGGACTGCCTTTCTTTAACATAGCCGCGCTTGAAGTCTTGGCTCTCTAACTTGTTTTTAGAGTCGTTTGACTGACTTTTATGATCCATTACATTTTTTTCAATGTCCCTTAAAAATCTTACAGCTTGCAGCGCTGTCGAAGTTTGCTCTACTCGCGTGAACCATAGACGCTGTATTTCTATTGGGAAATGATGCATGATAATTTTTACCAAGTCACTTTCCGTTAAGGGTATCGTAAGTTTTCTGACCTTGTCGAATTGATCCGCAAAATGGCTTTCCATAGAAATATTTTTATTCGAGTTCCAGGTTGTATTCATTAATTTTAATTTAGCATTTTCTTGTTCCCGAGCACCCCAATACATGTCAAGAAAATCTTTTACAAAGTCGTTTATATTGACCCACTTGTCACGATGTAATTGCATTAGTTTTTGCGGTGTTCCTGACAAACATTCAAAAGCAATTTCAATCTCTTTATCCCCTGCATTCACGTATTTTAAATACCTTTTTAATTTGTCTACAAATCGTACTGGACTTAATTCATCAGACGCGTCGAATTTTGGTCGATCTATGACTGGCCGCATAACGTATACGTTAGTAGGTTTTACAGTTTCTAAGGAAGATGAACTTGTGCTCGGCGTGCTATTACCAACTAAAGAAAGCTCTGGTTCCAAAACTGTGGTAATTGCGCTAGTTGTAGGCAAATTTACCCCGCTTGAACTTTCCTCTATCTTTTCAATTCTGTGTATAATTTGGCCAAATTTTTCTTGTAAATACTCCATCAATACTGAGCTATCGGTATTTATTTCTTGTTCAGTTTCCATCCTAGCCTTTTTTGTTTTTTCGCGTGCCGCAGATTTAGCCCTTTTGCGCGATTCCATGTTTATTCACGTTAAATTACACTCAAAGTTCAAAGTTTTGTACGTGCGTAAAATAATGTTATATTGTCACAGTTTTTTTTTTTCACTTGTTTAAACTCGTCTTTGTAAAAGTTCTGCTATCTGTAATATATTTTTTTAGTAAAACACCGATTGACAAAGAAACTCAAAAATAAACAATATTTCAACAGTTGGAAAGCGCAAAGACCCTTTTTTATAAAGTAACTGTCATTAATTTTAATCTGCTAAAGATTTACTTCCAACTATAGAAACACTGCTCAAATCATGTCAGTCGCAATTCCATTCTTTCCATACAACCCTCGACCATTGTTTAAAGATGTTTTTAACTCTTTGTTTTAAATTGTAAAGAGTTACATGTCTCTCTCTTACGATTTATGATTTTGTTTTAAATGACACTATTTTGAGAAAGGCGAATGACGCTATTGTATTTTTGACTTTACAAAGAATGCCCTTTTATAGTATCGTAAAATAAATTATTTGTCCAGACCAAACCCTTACTAAATAGCTTCCATTCGTTATTTTATTATTGTTTGTAGTTTCTTTATTTCAACTGTTCTAAACTTTCTCTTTACAAATATTTAACTGGTTGAAAGTTAGATTAATAAGTTAAATGCAACATACTTATATCGTTGAAATAATCAAATTGCCCCACGTTGTGTCTTTATTTTTATTTTTATAATATGATTCTTAGTAATAATGATTTTTATACCTTTACGTTATGTATGTAGTAATCCAAATTCTTTTATTTCGTTGTAATAATAAATTATTACATTTTTAATTGACGAGATCCCTCGGTCGCGGCACCAGATGTAAGGTTCGCAAATCTTACATATCCTAAATTGGACATAAAATTTATATCCGATTAGTTTTAAGATTTAACTTAGTCATTTAACATTAATTAATTGAGCAAGTTTATAATGAAAGCATGAAGTTTTGGCCAGTATGTAGATTAGTGATCATCTAGTTTTTTATTTAAATGCTAATTGAACGCGTGATAGTTTATGATTTTGTTTATTTTAAATAGAATGCTGAAAGATACTAATAATGGTTAAGAAAAGTTGTTATATGGATTTAGCTAAATTAAATTCAAAGTAAACATGTAATTAATTGATCTGAAAACAATGGTGTTAATCGGATTAGGAAAATGAAAAGCGACTGACCTGGAATCTATTTTTCAATCGTTGTCTGCGTACGAAGTGTCCTTCATGCGTAGTTAGCTCCCTTTCCTAATCCTGTAGAAATTATAAATAGAAATTGTTTTACCAATTCCAAATAATAACCTAATTCTAATAATTAATTTTATTGAGATTTAAAGATTAACAGAATTTAATCTTTTGCATCCAATAATAGATGAATTTAAATGTGGTTATATATAATTATATTCCATAATTTGTGGTTTTATTATAAATACCTTAAGTAGTGAATAATTCAAGTTGAGTCGTAGTCAATCGTCATAAAGTTTTAGTAGTAGATTAAATTCATAAGCTAATGATTTCATTAGCTTGTATTATTTTTATATGTGTTTTGTCGCTATTCAAATAACCTTTTTTTGAGACTTCTGTCTAAACGTATAAGCGGGTATTGAATAAAAGTAACTCTATTAATAAATTGTAATGTTAAAATTACATATGAGAAGTTTTCATGGAAGTTAATTTAAAAGCGTTAGAGTTATTTATGCTTTAGATAAATGACATATTTCGTTTATTCTAGGTTTTATTGAATTAAATTAAATATAGCCTATTTAGGGATATTATATAGGAAAATGATTAGAGGTTAGTTGTCCTACAACACTTGCAAGAACTAAAATAAGAGGTGCACCGGATGGATAATTTTAGTTCTTGCAAGTGTTGTAGGACAACTAACCTCTAATCATTTTCCTATATAATATCCCTAAATAGGCTATATTTAATTTAATTCAATAAAACCTAGAATAAACGAAATATGTCATTTATCTAAAGCATAAATAACTCTAACGCTTTTAAATTAACTTCCATGAAAACTTCTCATATGTAATTTTAACATTACAATTTATTAATAGAGTTACTTTTATTCAATACCCGCTTATACGTTTAGACAGAAGTCTCAAAAAAAGGTTATTTGAATAGCGACAAAACACATATAAAAATAATACAAGCTAATGAAATCATTAGCTTATGAATTTAATCTACTACTAAAACTTTATGACGATTGACTACGACTCAACTTGAATTATTCACTACTTAAGGTATTTATAATAAAACCACAAATTATGGAATATAATTATATATAACCACATTTAAATTCATCTATTATTGGATGCAAAAGATTAAATTCTGTTAATCTTTAAATCTCAATAAAATTAATTATTAGAATTAGGTTATTATTTGGAATTGGTAAAACAATTTCTATTTATAATTTCTACAGGATTAGGAAAGGGAGCTAACTACGCATGAAGGACACTTCGTACGCAGACAACGATTGAAAAATAGATTCCAGGTCAGTCGCTTTTCATTTTCCTAATCCGATTAACACCATTGTTTTCAGATCAATTAATTACATGTTTACTTTGAATTTAATTTAGCTAAATCCATATAACAACTTTTCTTAACCATTATTAGTATCTTTCAGCATTCTATTTAAAATAAACAAAATCATAAACTATCACGCGTTCAATTAGCATTTAAATAAAAAACTAGATGATCACTAATCTACATACTGGCCAAAACTTCATGCTTTCATTATAAACTTGCTCAATTAATTAATGTTAAATGACTAAGTTAAATCTTAAAACTAATCGGATATAAATTTTATGTCCAATTTAGGATATGTAAGATTTGCGAACCTTACAACTTACAGTTTTTGCTTTTGTGATAGTGAAAAAATTAAGGCAAATACTGTGACATTAGAACATGAATAATTGGCTGGCTAATACTAAGAGGCCTTACGCCCAACTCCTTACGCGGTTTCAAAGTAACGTTAAAACCGCGCAGTTCGGAAAATTTCGCGAACGTGAACCTTAACGCGCCTGGATACGGTTTCCGGTCGTTCAACATTTTTTCATCACCTAAACTGGATTGCTTTAAATAGCTAGGCGTAAGACCCCTAGTATAACTCCCTTGTTTGTCTGATCTGAGAACTCGTACATTATCTACTGTCATGTCCATTATGGGCTAACATTCATCTTAAGGTGATGGTATATTATATTTTATACAATAAGCATGAAACTAACTTTGTATTTTTTCTTTTTATCCTACTGTTTGTGTTTCGTTTATACCCCTCCACGATTATCCATAATTATATAAAAAAAAAAAAAAAAATGTGTTATTTGATATGTAAAAAATTCCTAAACTGGTTTGATCCGGTAAAATTAATTTCAATTTGCCCTATTCATCGTCCGCGTAATTGACTAAACTGCGCTGGCGCAACGATTGCTGTCACTCGCCTGGCGCGTGCTCTATTTTTGAACTGATTGTTGTTTGCATCGCAACTTGCTATTTATAAACAATTCGAATTAAAAAAAACTAAAATTTTCATTGCTCGATAATATGAGTATATTTCATTTTACTTACGTCTAAATATAAAACTAATACGCGCATAAATATTTTTACGCTACATTTTTAAATTCTTAATTGTTACTAAACAATCTTAACTTAAATATTTGCTCTTCTTGTAAATATTATCATAAAACTGCAAACATCGCTTAAAAATAATTCACCTTCAACTAAACTATTAATAAAAAATACTTACCGATCTGCACACCTCTTATTAAAATTTTGGAAAAACACCAAATAAATATATGAATAACTATCCACTTAATCCTATTTACCCCATTCATCTATGCAACAAATATTACATAAAACTAAAAAAAAAACTGCTGGTTCCCTCGAACTGCTCCTGGAAAAACGCCAAATGTATATTTGATTACCTTTCCACTTCACCCCAATCATCTACGCAAAAAATATTTAAAAAAAATAAAAAATTACGCCTTGTTTCCTTTTGAACTGCTCCTATCCAACATCCCACCTATTGTGTTGTGAACCAAACAGCGACCCCTACCGCCCGTAGCAAAACCATCTTCACGTACTCAGATGGCACGTACGAGGAGGAGTACAGCTGCTGGCCGCCAGCAGTATGCATGATCCTCATCTCGCTGGTGGAGATCGTCCTGTTCTGCTTCGATGCGGCGCACGGGAACACGCAAGCCAACGGCCCCATCGCCAAGGTCTTCATATACAACCCGCACAAACGGCACGAGGCGTGGAGATTCCTCACTTACATGCTGGTACATGTCGGGTTAGTCAACATTACTTTGTTGCTTTAATTATATAACTAGCAACGCACCCCGGCTTCGCACGGGTGGGTGTAAATCTTTTTTTTTTTACACCTTGGGTTACATTATTGGAGTTTTAATAGGAATCCCTATTTAAATATAAAAATATATATAGCCTATGTCACCCGGGGATAGTGTAGCTTCCCAACAGACAAAGAATTTTTCAAATCGGTTTAGTATTTTCGAAAACTATTCAATGCAAACAAATAAACAATCAAATCTTTCCTCTTCATAATATTAGTATAGATTGATATAGACTAGCGACCCGTGTACGCACGGGTTTAATTTATGTGCGAAGCAG
The DNA here is from genome assembly GCA_932305915.1 of Agriopis marginaria. Lineage (NCBI taxonomy): Eukaryota > Metazoa > Arthropoda > Insecta > Lepidoptera > Geometridae > Agriopis > Agriopis marginaria. Next base: position 2,962,297 of record OW029935.1, read on the forward strand.
GAGCGGGTCCCTAGTTATATATATAAACCTTCCGTGAAAATGTATCTAACTGATGCTGAAACCGCATCAAAATCCGTTGCGTAGTTTAGGAAGAGTTAGTGGCCATACAGACATACAGACAGACAGACGCACTTTAATTTATACTATGTAGAGATAGAGAAGGGATGTATATCAGTCTCTGACAGCCATATGATAGTACAAGCTTTGCTGAGTTTGGGGTCAGATGATTGTGTGTGCAAAAATGTACTGAATATTTATTTATTCAACAGTATTTGTTGATCCAAGCAATTCAAGCAGACTTCCCGAATCTGCCGGGTCGCTCTATCTGGAAAGCCAGACAATGCGACCCAGCAAATACCAGTGGGTTAAGCGGAAAGGGTGTATTAAGCCGAAAGGGGTCCATATAGTAACCATCATTATTAACAATTTTTACTATCGGACCAGCCCTGAAATCTCGAAAAATATCAGCTGTTCCATGGAAAAAGGTCATTCACACTCGACAAAATGTATGAGGGAAAGTACGAGAGTGGATTTCGTTAAATTTCCGACAAAATAAACTTTTTTAATAATACAGTTAACTTGCTTTATATTTTCATTTTATGCCCGAAGATTCAGATACATAAATTGAATGATTGCATTTTGTTTTACGGCTCTTAAGCCACGATGCAATTGAAGATGTGTCATCATCTTAATCAGCCAGAAGACGTCCACTGCTGAATATAGGCTTCCCCCTTTAACCGCCACACTAAACGACAGCCTGCCTTTTGCATCCACTGGATGCCATCGACTCTCACAATGTCCTCAGTCCATCTAGTGGGAGGCCTACCTACGCTGCGTCTTCCGGTTCGTGGTCTCCACTCAAAAACCTTTCTTTCCCATCGGTTATCGGTTCTTGACCTGCCCATTGCCACTTCAACTTGCAAACTTGCATGTGTCATGGCTAGTCTGAAATACTCCGTTAGCTTGGCTCCCCACTGCGATATAACAGAAAGCTTTCGTACGTTTACGCGCTATGATGCTATCGTGAAAAATAATCATACCTGTTTCTCAATTTCAGCGTGGTCCACCTTCTAGTGAACCTTCTGGTGCAGTTGTTCCTCGGAGTCCCGCTGGAGATGGTGCACCGGTGGTGGCGGGTCTCCCTGGTGTACCTGGCCGGGGTGGCGGCCGGGTCGCTCGCCACCTCCCTCACCGACCCCAAGGTGTACCTGGCGGGGGCGTCGGGGGGAGTGTACGCGCTTATCGCGGCACATATCGCGACTATCATCATGGTCAGTACTCGGGTCACATTCTAATATTATAAATTTGAAAGTGATGCAGGCCGATTCTAAGCGGCTCTTTTGGAGACCGTTGGGGGAGGCCTATGTCCAGCTGTGGACGTCCTATACCTGAAATGATGATTATTAATTGATTGGATTTAGTAATTGATATTTAAACGGTGCTAATTGAATAAATACAAATACCCGGGGGACCCGGATATGTCCTAAAACTGCGACCAGAACCACCGGATGATGGGCAGCAGCGTCCTATTAGTATACGGTGAACGTACTGCGATCCCCAAGCCGCCTGCCAAGCGTGGGGATTATGGCAAACACCCCTCTAAGAGGGAGGCTTTTGTCCAGCAGTGGACGTTTAATGGCTGCTGATGTGATGTGAAATACAAATAGCCGCGTAATCTGGTATAATGTGTGTGTGTTGTTATGCAGAACTGGTCGGAGATGGAGTTCGCCATCATCCAGCTGCTGGTGTTCTTGCTGCTGGCGGGGGTGGACGTGGGCACCGCGGTGGTGGACCGGTACGCGCGCCACCTCGACCAGAACATCGGCTACGTGGCGCATCTGGCGGGCGCGTGCGCAGGTACACACACACTTTGCATTATTTACGACTAGCGACCCGCCCGCCCGGCTTCGCACGGGTGTAATTTACGTGCGAAGCCGGGGCGGGTCGTTTGTTATATAATATATAAACCTTCAGTGGAAATGTATCTAAGTGATGGTGAAAACCGCATCAAAATCCATTGCGTGGTTTAGGAGGAGTTAGCGGCCATAAAGACATACATACCGACAGACGCGGAAAGCGACTTTAATTTATGTTATGTAGAGAATAGAGTCGACGATATTTTTACTATCGCGGGTCGAACCTGGACTAGATTAGCACAGGACCGAGGCAGATGGCATAGCAAGAGAGAGGCCTATACCCAGCAGTGGGATAAGGAAGGCTGTGGATGATGATGATGATGATGAGAGAATAGAGAATACTATTACATTGCGCTTCAAAAATACTTCGCACCAGATGTCTTAACAACAATACGAAACGAAAACGCCTGTGGCATATAACTTACTAGAGTCAATTAATTTGTTACCTTTTGGGACAGAACATGATAGAAAACACTGAGCATGGTGTACAGAGGCATTTAAGTTCAAAATGTTTCCCAAAATGCCTCTTTCGAAAAAAATAAAAAAATAGGCTTGCGTTTGACCGCCAACTAGCCTGATGCTAAGCGATGATGCGGTCTACGGTGGAGCACGCCTGCCTAGAAGAAACCGATTCACTCGTGATTTGAAGACACCCAGATTGTAAAGTTATATGATTAGTAGCGACCCGCCCGCCCGGCTTCGCACGGGTGTAATTTACGTGCGAAGCCGGGGCGGGTCGCTAGTTATATATATAAACCTTCCTTGAAAATGTATCTAACTGATGGTGAAAACCGCATCAAAATCCGTTGTGTGGTTTAGGAGGAGTTAGCGGCCATACAGACATACAAACAGAAAGACAGACGCGGAAAGCGACTTCAATTTATACTACGTAGAGATTTACGGGATATTTACAAAACAGAAAAACACTGTTTTTTAAAACACTGTTTTTTAAAACAGTGTTTTACCCAGATTGTAACTTAAAACTCTTTCCCATAATCTCCCTTCCCCAAAATGTGATTTCCTTTTCCGTCCGGTTTCGCTCGCGTTGACAATGACGATAATCATATTTACATTATTAGTACAAATAAAGATACTCTAGGACCTGAAATCGGGTTTGGGTTCGAGATCGGGTCTTCGTTCGGGTTCTCATCATCATCGTCATCATCATCACTTTTCGTCATTGTCAACGCGAGCGAAGGCGATCGGAAACGGAAATCACATTTTAGGGAAGGGACATTTTGGGTACCGGCATTTTTGGGAAAGCGATATATTGGAACCGAAGGACATTTTGGGAAAGGACATTTTAAACCTGTAAGTACAGAGTTACGCCGTGATCAGTTTAGAAAACTATTTTATATTATTTCTTGTAGCCATGGAGAGCATAATCAGGTGATAAAATATTAATTTGTTTCTTTGAAGGAAACTGATCACGGTATCAGTGGATACAACTTTCCGGGATCCTTTCCAAATTGCAGTAGTATGTTATACTTAATTTGTATATTTTTTCCTGTGCAGGTCTGCTGGTAGGCATCGGTGTGCTTCGCAACTTGGAGAAGCGCAAGTGGGAGAAGCGCCTGTGGTGGGCGGCTGTAGTTCTATACTTCGCGCTCATGTTCGCTGGCATTCTAGCCAACATCTTCTGGAAGGAACATTTTACACAAACTACGTGATCTAGTATGTACGTACGCAGTTAGTTTTACATCACACAAAACCAAACGAATGTTACAGGCGTAGCAGAAAATCAAATTTACTTTACCGACCAATTTATCTGTAGACGTAGCTAATGAAAGGTTTTCTGACAGCTGGAGGTAGATAGTTCTGCTACAATCGATAGATGGCGCTGACTAAACATGTTTTTTTCGCATTTTTCCGTTGAAAAAGCAAAGGGATCGGAACCCATGCAGCCGAATACGTAAATAATCTGTATAAACTAGCTGACCCGACAGATGTCCTGTCTTAGAACTGTCGCGAAGTTAAAATGGTCGTTAAGTTTTCTGAAAAAGTCTTTCTGAAGTTATGGCGTGACCAAGGTAAATAGGATTTATATATATATATAAAAACAAGCACGACAGATATAGATATTGTCTGTCTATGATAATAAGCAAGTGTTTTTAACTTTTCTTCATCTGTGGTTTCACAAAATCTTCTGATTCATGTCTCTTCGACGCCATCTATCGCATTTTTATGAACAATTTTTTATTGCTTTTCGCAAAACCTCTCTTTAAGAGAACTTAAACTTTCTAAGGGAGTGTTTAGGTTTTGTTCAGAAAATTGTGTTGTGACCATTCTACATTTAAGTTAGCATGAGTTGGAATCAGTTTGTGGGTGCTTTCCTAAATAAAACAATATTATAATGGTCATGGCCGTAATGCGATTTCATGTACATAGGTAATTTGCGTTCCGAAGAAGATATCGCATCGCAACAAATCTGCTTTATTCTGTTAAACCAAAATAAAAATGACTAATTAAATATTCCGAAATATATTTTTACCTGTTTTTTTTTTTTCAAAAAAAGTTGACATCACAGTGACGTGTAAAAAAACAGTGACGTCACCGTTACGTCGTTGCGTCGGTCGCGACGCGTCTGTCGTATGAGCTCATACAAGGACGCTCCATATAGCAGGGGCGGATCCAGGATTTCATTTTGGGGGGGCATTCTGACAAGGTTCGAAGGAATCAAATCGAAAAATTGAGTCGAATGTATGGAATTGCTAGGTGTTTTCGGGGGGGGGGGGGGGGGCATGGCCCCCATGATCCTGGATCCGACAATGCCATATGGTGGACATACCACAATGGTAGACATACCTTAATGGTTATTTTGAATGTGTGTAGCGCTCAAAGCATATTGGAAAGCACTCACAAAGTGTGTTATTTATTTATTGTCTAAAACAGCTGAATATTTATTTATTTTGACTACGACAGCTCCATCAATCTGCTAATCTTTGCGCCTTAAAACTCCTAAGTATTGTATTTCTATGCTCAATGTAATTTATTTTCAGATGAGAAAAAAACTTGTATTAGATGGTATTTTATATTATATGTAAACGGCGTTACCACGCCGAGTGGCAGTGCTTATTCTTTTTCCTTATATACCTTGTTCGTATTTGTGAACAGTATTCTCTCTGCATACTATATGTATGTATAGATTGAATCATTGACGATATAACCAATTGACTGCTCATCATTTACCCCGCGCGATGAAAATTGTACATAATTTTCAGCATACTCTTTTTCGTATGGGCCAATCCTAGGCGCGAATTGAACGAATGACTTTTGAGTCTCCAATCACCCTCCGGCCACTTATTCGATCCACCGCCATGCTCCACCGGTGGGGGGCCAAAGCTATGTTCTCCTTTTAAATCCACCGGCTGAGGTATCAAAGCATTAACATAATATTAGTATGCCACCTCGATCCACCATCTTATATATATATTAGATTCTACTATATATATAGTAGAAGGGATCCAGATATAACCATTTATTATGCTACTTCGGTCCATCAAATCAAGCCGCCATTCGAAACCCCCCCCCCCCCCCCCCCCGCGACTGACGTGGCTTACACGTGCAAAAGGGAATTATGAAGAAATACGCGATCAAGTGGTTATATTATCTTTGGATTGAATGAACGCCGTCCTTTAATGTTAATGTAATTATTCAGAAATCTACTTATTTTTGCTAAGAAATACACTTTTTTTTTTTGGAAAAATACCCTTTTGGTATTTTGAACTTTTTCCTGAATCGTTCAGTGTTGTATAATTACTGTATAATTTAATGTTGCCATTGTGTAGTCTATTCTTGTGCTGTTAGGTAATAAACGAGTTTTAAATATGATTGAATGTGTACTGTAAAGTGCCTTATTTTTAAATATCTTCCTACTTTATATGCATTTACAGAACTGCATTTGCACAATTTTAATAAAATAGTCTAAGTATATGAAATGCCTTGTACGTGCCCCTCAGGGGCGGATTCAGTCAAGAACAAAGCTTTTTAATAGCATTTTACAGATCCTGAATCAGCCCCTGTGCCTTTCGAGTACAAATTGAAAACTTTAAACATTTTTAACATTTGCAATCAGGGGTGGATCCAGGATTTCATTTTGGGGAGGGGTTCGAAGGAATCAAATCGAAAAATGTAGTCGGATGTATGGAATTGCTTGGTGTGTTGGATCCGCCAATGGATCCCCCTGGATCCCCCTGGATCCGCCAATGTTTGCAATGTAAGACGTTAGATTGTTGTCGTTTTGTTTAACTGTTGAATTTTATACGAAGCTGAATGTAACAATAATTACGTTTGCTGGAACATGATAGGCTGATTATGATGATGACATACCTTGTGTAGTATATAACAGACAGTCATCGAGATACAATTCGTATATAGTCACAATCTCTCAGTAAAAAAACGTCCGAGCGTCATTGTACATACATTGTATTAATTATATACTTCACAATGCCACATTTACTCCAATTTAGACGTAGTACATAGTGTTCAACGTTAGTTGTCCGCTATGTCATCGTAGCTCTGGCATCGCGCGGCGTTGTAGTCGGATCGCGGTTACCTAACAAAAAAGTCTGCGCAATTCTTAACGTACACCGAGTTTTGGTTCGGACATTATTTGGCACGATTGTGACTCTATTATGTATTGTATCTCGATGCAGTGTATGAAATGTTTCCCACGAGGTCCGAGGAGTGAATGGTGACTGTGTTCATATTTAATGTGCTTTACTTAATTCTAAGCTAATTTTAAGTTTTATCTATATATAGGGTGTTGTAAATTTGTCCTGAAGTCATCTTTGATTGTCTAAGGAAGTTCAGTTGTTTAATTATTTTATAGAAAGTAGTTGTTTCGTATCATAAAAAAAACGTCTCAAGTTTTATACGTTTCGCACACTTTTCGCAAAATGTTTTCTTATATCGAAATTTAACTGAATTATTTATTATCTTAGTGGAAAATTTTACGAAATTTAATCTGCAATTTGCCATCTTTTTTTATCTTTAAAACATACGGCCCTAAGAAAAAGACGCTACCGACCATATTTAGAAACGTTAGGTGATACATTTCATATAAATTCATATTTCAAACAATTTTCTTGTTGTTTGTTTGCCCTAGGCAACTCCTAAATATTTTGGCATCTGGTTTAGGCTCGGAGAAGAGTCTAAAGCATAAAAGTAGTGCTAATTTTGCATAAACGGATTAAACAAGTTACATTATTTACCTATATATGCCAAAATTGTTGTTACCAGAACGAAACAGGTATATTTTTGACAGGACGGCAAATTGCAGGGTTGTACACTGTTTTAATGTACTAGGGACCTGTAAAAGGCTCCAAAGGTTACATACTATTTGAAATACAGCTTTGTAAGCTTTGTATAAAAAAACTTTGCACGTGACGGTTTCTATGCTCTTTAATAGGCGACCCCTAGGGTTGGTGAAAACGGGCATAAGTCCTTACTTACACTAAGGAAGATAGACTAATAGGAAAGACAATAGCGGAACATCAAAGCGTAGCACGGACATTTGTCTAAAAACGGTATAAATTTAGATGGCACCGTAATTTGAGCGTGCTATAGGTTGTCTCGAACTTCCGTAAGCGCTGCAGTCAGATAGCGTACGAAAGGGTTCTACAAATTACCGTAGCACTAGTATCGCAGTCAAGTTTCGCAGCATTTTAAGAAAAGCGCAACCCATACCAATAGATGGCGCTTTTTTTTGTTCTCTTGATGTTGCGAAACTTGACTGCGATACTAGCGCTACGGTAATTTGTAGAACCCTTTCGTACGCTATCTGACTGCAGCGCTTACGGAAGTACGAGACAACCTATAGCACGCTCAAATTACGGTGCCATCTAAGTTTATACCATTTTTAGGCAAATTTCCGTGCTACGCTCTAATGTTCCGTCTTTCCTCTTAGTATATCTTCGTTGCTTACACGTACGTATATAGGGCCTTTTGTTTTTACTATCCTGAATTACCTAAATATATTTCGATGCGAGTGCGAAAGATCATGTTATTATACAGTTTTATTACCAATGTGACTTTATACAATAGTAACCTAAAAGTTGTTTCTGTAATGTATTTATGTTAATCAGCACAATGATTTCAAGTTGTGATAAATAAAGAGATGGAATAAATGGTATTTTTTTAAACTGTATGTTTTATTTTATTATATCTAAGTAATACAAAATAGATGGTGTATGTGAATCCACCAATCCGCAAATGGGCCAGCGTGGTGGATATGGCCCAATCACCCTTTCGGGGGTAGGCTAAAAATCCAGCAGTGGACTGTTAAAAGGGTGATTATGATGATGAATACAAAATAGATTTTAACCTGTATATTGGCTCGACTGAAAATCGCTAAGTTAATTTGTGGTAAGGGAAAAAGGTCAATTTATTCCGATATTGCAGTGTTCTATCTAATTTTTTTACCTATACTGTCCCACTGCTGGGCAAAGGTCTCCTCCACTTCCTTCCACAAATCCCGGTCCTCCGCCACCTCTTGTCAACCTCTCCGGAATGAGTCAAGATCGTCACGCCAGCGTGTCTTGGGCCTTCCTTGACTTCGTTGTCCATTGGGCACCCACTGTTAGACGATCCTGGCCCATCGGTCGGGATGCATACGCGCCACATGTCCCGCCATGATATGAATATATAGTAAATATCATGATATTATTTTTATGTTATTTTTTTTTATAGGATTTTCTACGTAGAGTGTGCAACGGAACGTCACGAACTTGTTCCCCCATCACCTTTTCATTACCGGACGTCCAGACGAACGGCAAGGCTTCACCCTTACTTGGTCGAAATGCCATTTATTCGCACCAAGCGTTTTGACTCTTCTTTCTTAATTAGAACAGCAAAATAATGGAACGCCTTGCCCCTGTCTGTGTTTCCGCAGCATTACTATCATGGTGTGTTTAAGTCTAGGGTTAATAGGTTATTACTGGGCAAACGTGCTCCATCTTAGACCGCATCTTCGCTTTCCATCAGGCGAGATCGCGGTCAAATGTTAGGCTAGTCCGATGTAAAAAAAAAAGTTTAAAATGCTGTGTAATTCAAAAGCCATGTCTAACCCATGTATATTATCTCACGCGCTTACTTGTGTGGTACGTCATTAACTGTGGTCATTAAAGCAGCCCATGCGCAGTAACTTGCGCAAGTACTCGCGTTTTCGTTCAAATGAACCACTCGCGTGCGAGCAGGTAAGGAACTCGCGCGGGTGTTACGCATGCGCAGTAGGCGTCGCGCGAGTCGGGGTGCGTAAGGTGTAGCGCGGGGAATCGAAGCTTCACTTGCGCAAGGACCAGCGCGAGTGCTACTAAGCTCTCCAATGCCACAGGCAATAAGTGGTGTAGCTCGTTACAGACGATGGGTAGTAATTACACGCGCAAGTACTTGCGCAAGCTACTGCGCATGGTCTGCAAACCAATCTCAGTTATTCCGCCAGTTTCCACTCTCGAGAAATTATGTATCAACTGGCCTAAGCATTTGTGACCAAAGAAAAATGACAGGGCAAGATTGTTTGGTTTCTGCAGGCCTAGCATATACACCGCGTTACTATTTCGTCCTTATTATGGCATGAAAACGTGACAAAGCTACGAACGTGTCATGACATGTCTCATTTTCGCTGGATATAAAGAGTGCTATATATAAATAAATATTCGGGACATTTTTGCACACACGATCATCTGACCCCAAACTAAGCAAAGCTTGTGATATGGCTGCCAGAGACTGATATACATACATATATAGTTTTAAATACATACTTATACGTTTTTAAATACATACTTAAATAAATATTACACCCAGATATATAACAAACATAAATGTTTGTCCTAGGTGGGAATCGAACCCACGCCCCCAAGCGCAGAAGGCAGGTAGGTAGGTTATACTATCGCTATATAGAGTTTACACTGTATATAGACTCGACAACATAAAAAACTGCAATGTCTACAGAAATATCATTTATTAACAAATAACATTACAATATCATTACGATTCTATCACAAAATAAAATATACATCTCTAAAAGCCACTAAGCACCATTATAATTATTTTAATAGATCCGTCTTTCGATTAAAATATGAAAAACTTTCCTAAGAGATTCACTAACATGTTAATAAATTCGTATTAATTTCATAAAATTTCAAAATATTTGTAAAAGATGTGTATAACAATATTTGTTTGTAAAAAATATAAATTTTTAAGATAATATCAAATGTATAAAAGTTATTGCAGGTAAGGCTCGGAATTATAGATTATAGTGTAAAAAGGAATGTAATAGATATTTTTGTGCAGGAATACTAAAACGAGTGGACGAATTAATACTATTCAAAATAAAGTAAGAATGTAAAAATTATTCATAGCTAGCTGACAGACGGTTTTCCTGTCTTATTTTAAACTAGCGACCCGCCCGCCCGGCTTCGCACGGGCGTAATTTACGTGCGAAGCCGGGGCGGGTCGCTAGTTATATATATAAACCTTCCGTGAAAATGTATCTAACTGATGGTGAAAACCGCATCAAAATCCGTTGCGTGGTTTAGGAGTTAGCGGCCCTACAGACAGACAGACAGACAGACGCGGAAAGCGACTTCAATTTATACTATGTAGTTTTTATGCATGTGTGAGTTAGTCTTAAGTTCATACAAAAATCCCTTTAGTAAGACTACTGGGATTTGGCGTTTTTATTTCCCTTAAAACATTATACGGACTATTTAATTATAATCACTTAATAATTATCAATTTAAAAACAGACTTCAAAATTTGTAAAGTACGCAATTTCGTTGACTTTGATAAAAATATTATGTTGTCTAAGTAAACGAATTTTCCGATTGAATTGAATGAAGTGATACTGATAAAATTTATATGGGACCAATCTGAGTATATCTTCTCTTCTTTTCTATCTCTACATAGTATAAAGTCGCTTTCCGCGTCTGTCTGTATGTCTGTATGGCCGCTAACTCCTCCTAAACCACGCAACGGATTTTTATGCGGTTTTCACCATCAGTTAGGTACATTCTCACGCAAGGTTTATATATTTAGGGCGACCTGTCCCGGCTTCGCAAGTTAATTACACCCGCTAGTTTCAAATAAAAAAGAAATTTTCCAAATCGGTTCATAAACGCAGGAGTTCTGAGGTAACAAGTATAATATATAATTACATTTTTTTTTTATGACAAACTCCCCCCGCCCTCCTTTTTTGAAGTCGGTTTAAAATAATTAGCCTAGTCGGTCCAAACCTTACAAAGTGATGCGCTTACCAACGATCAGAATTAAACTTTTATTTATATAATTACTCTACACAAATAATTACTTGCTCAATTTTTTTTTAATACCATTAAAAAAATTGATTTGTCGTAACAAAGTAAGAATGTTACAAATACTAAAATTTTACACATTTTTTTTATATATCATTCATAAAAATTTATTTATTATAAATAATCATAAGAATAAAATGGAATTTAACGGAATGTAAAACCAACCAATTGGGAATAAATACACAACATTTCATCTAATACTGTCGATTCTAAACAAGAGATCTACACCATATGCATTCTACACAAAAGAATAACTTTCTTATAAACTAAACTTAAATACGGTTTTAAAATTAACTGACTGCTTCAAAATTATTCTGTGAAATTTGTTTACAAGTATCTTGCATTTTTTTATTACTTAAATACGTTTCAATAAAATAATTATAAAGAAAAAGTTATAAATCTGTGATTGATATTGGTGTTTTTTTTTTCAGACATTATTTCCTTAAATAAAGTTTTTATCGTATACATCAGGGGCATTTCAGCTACCTTTTAACGCGGACTCGAAACAGCGCAGTGATTAAAATCACGCGAACGTGAACCTTAACGCGCCGAGATACGGTTTGCGGTCGCGCAACTTTTCTCATCACTTAAACAGAATCGCATAAAACAAGTAGCCGTAAGGCTCCTTCTATATAACTTCTAAATATATCTATGAGCGTCAGTTTCGGGGGTTCGGTTTTTGTTATCACTCGTATATGTCAGCAATGTCGGACATCGTATGACGCGTGTGATTGGAGATTCAACGCGTGTGATTGGAGATTCAACGCTTGTGATTGGAGACTCAAAAGTCATTCATTGAATGCGAGCCTAGGATTGGCCCCGCTCGGAGGTTATGCTGAAAAAGAGTAACTTTGGCTTACGACGGGATAAAGCAGCAGTCAAGTAGTTATACCGTCATTGTATATCAAGCACGAATATATGATGCGAAATGAAAGATTTTCTATTTACAGAAAGCAATTTTGAATGGGAAGAAAGGTTCTGGAGTGGAGACCACGAACCGGAAGACGCAGCGTAGGGACGCCTCCCACTAGATGGACCGACGACATAGTGAGAGTCGCGGGCATCCAGTGGATGCAAAAGGCAGGCTGTCGTTCAGTGTGGAGGTTAAAGGGGGAGGCCTATGTTCAGCAGTGGACGTCTTCTGGCTGATGATGATGAATTTTGAATGGTTCAAACCACTCGTTACAATTGAGTGTTATAATTATTTCAAAAAATGCGACATTTCTTTTGAATGTCAATTCGCGTGATATTTGAGTGCGAAATATACGAACAATTAAAAAATCGAGCCCCCGGTGTTACCATTAAGTTGAAACTGAGAATTGGGAACCTGACAGGTAGTTTTTTTGTGGCAACGTGTAAAAGTTTATCTAGTCGCTATACCAATGTTTCTGCATAGCACATTCTTACTAACGTGTCAGTCTACTATGGTCTACTCCCGGTCTACTCCTGGTCTACTGCCTTCCACTCGCGGTCTCCGCCCCTGAGCAGCACGACCTCGTCTTCAGAGTCGCTGGTCTCCGTCGGTACATCCTCGTCGTCGTAGTACGGTTTACGGACTATTTCTGAAATTACATTAATTTTGGTCAGGAATTGACGTTTTATGTGTGAAATACACTGAGGAATGGTATACTCATTTACTCAATTCCTCACGGCTGCGAGTAATTTCGAATCAACTGTGAAACAGACGAAACTGTGCTTTATTGCGTTGCAATAAAGCATAGTTAACTTTATAAAATTATCTATTAATGTAGCCTAGAGCGCCGCCTAAAGTAGCTTGTACAAATATTAATATTTATTAACTTTGTGTGTATTTTATTTTTCGTGAAATGGGGTAGTTTATAGGTTGGTAACTTATTATGCTTATCACAGATTTAAATAAATAATGTTACCCGGATGAACAGGTGCTTGCTTGTGAAATTGTAATACAGGTAACTAAGTACTTATTTGTAAACGTAGGGTGTATTTTGTATTTTTTTAATATTCAATATTTAAATTTATTTAAGGTTGCGCTATTATATATAGTTGCGTATAGTGAATCTTAGTATCGATACAAACAGCTTAGTTTTTCGATACTAACTTAGATTAATTATGTGTATATATATGAAATAAAAAAAAAATAACGGGCGACAGCCCGTTGGTCCAGTTGGTAGTGAACCTACCTTCTGAGCATGAGGGCGTGGGTTCGATTCCCACCTAGGACAAACATTTATATGATGAACATTTGTGTTTGTTCTCTATCTCTGTGTTACTATCTATTTAAGTATGTATTTAAAACTATATGTCGCTGCTTAAAAACAAAAGAGCCACAAAACAAAGTTATCCAAAATTACTTGTATTTTAAAAATGGGACCAAAATCGCCCTTATTTTCATATACCACAAAGACACACGCCGAAATCGGACTTTAGATTACAAATTTACGCAATTTTTGTTTTCATTTCATTTTCACGGATGAAAAGTAAATGTAAATTTTCAAATTGGACTCCTGAAAAAAAAAACATTTTTATTTGTGGCTCTTTAGTTTTATAGCAGCGATGTGTATGTATATCAGTCTCTGCCGGCCTAGCATGGGCTATGGCTAAATAGTTTCTACACCGTTTTTATCCACGCCTAGACACGACAAAGCTAGAATATGTCTTTTTCTCGCGGGATAAAAACGGTGGAAAGACAATTAGTCCACGGTCCGTGCTAGGCCTGCCGGCAGCCATATTACAAGCTTTGCTTAGTTTGGGGTCAGATGACCGTGTGTGCAAAAATGTCCCGAATATTTATTTATTTATTTTCTACCGGATTTATTTCGGCGAGTGTACGCAAGAGCTTCATGACCTTATTCCACCCTCCCCCTTTTACTACAGGACAAGTAAGACTGCACACTGCCGTGTTGCAGTGCAGTGTTGGTTCTCCCTGACACATGGGAAATATTCTTCGTACAGTGTTGGTTCTCTTCGGCACAGTAACTATACTCCGTTTATTAATCTTAGGAAAATCCTTCGGAAAAATCCCTCGTATAATTATGATAGAACTTCACGTACAGGTAAGTTCGTTTAATCATTAAATGTATCGAAATCATACCTTTTTACACCTGGCTGCGAAAAGGTGCGGCCAGGTGCTCAAAGGCAACCGTGATTTTTTTGAATCTTCATATAAATTGCCGTGATGTAGACGTTATTTTATTTAAAAAACAAGTGAACGAAAGTTTTTCCCAAATCTCAATTAAAAATAATTTAATTAAAAATACTGGCGGCCAAATTTTGATAGGCAACCTGATAAATATATATTCTCCTAATTATAAATATTCGTTTCGTTTAGCGTAGGGATCAAAAGTGGCAAAAATTGCAAAATTCTCAAATCGAACGCTTTACATCAACGCCAATTTTGTCGATGCTAAAAATGTCATCATAGCCTATCCGCACCTTTTGTTTACATAAAATATCTAAGATTTGTGAACGGAGTATAGTGTTCTATACATATTTATTTTGGTATACAGTATTCGCACTGGAACCGCCACCGGAACCACCGGAGGATGGGCAGCAGCGTCCTGTTAGTACACGGTGAACGTACTGCGATCTCCAAGCCGCCTGCCAAGCGTGGGGATTATGGCAACACCCCTCTCTAAGAGGGAGGCCTTGTTCAGCAGTAGACATTTAATGGCTGATGATGTGTGTGATTCGCACTAGGCCAGCGTGGTGGACATGGTCCTATCACCCTTTCGGGGGTAGGCTAAAAGTCCAGCAGTGGACTGTTAAAAGGCTGATTATGATGATATAGTTACCGTATTGTGCGTCTTCGCAGAGCGGGCGCTTGTCCTCGGCGGGTATCTGCGTGAAGAGGTACTCGCGGCGCGACTCCCGCGCACGCTGCCGGCAGCTGAAGCACCACGCGCCCGACACCACCAGCGCCACGCCCACCACGCCTGGAACAACGTGCTACTTCACAACAAACTACACACTATAACACTCAGAGATTTGGCGCCAACATGAAAAAAACACGTTTTTTTAATCTACAGGGTTTTAATTATGGAATACTAGCGATCCGCCCCGGCTTCGCACAGGTATAAAAATATTATCTAATTGATGGTGAAAGCCGCATCAAACTCATTTAGAAGTTTTCGGATATACAGACAGACGCGGAAAACAACTTTAATTTATACTACGTAAAAATAGAAAAGAGGCAAACAAGCGACGGCCCAACTGATGGTAAGTGGTCACCGTCGCCTAAAGACACCTACAATACCCGGGGCATTGTTATATCGGATTCGGAAAATGACCAAAGTTTAGACTAAAATTTATTGATTTGAAAGCATTGCAATAACTTTTATATAGGTAAACTGAAGGCACTTATTTGTACTTTTTTGTACCAGACCCAACATACATAATATTTTTTGATTTAACAATAGACTTGCGTTTGAATGCCCCCTGATGTTAAACGTTGATGCGGTCTACAATGGAGCACGCTTGCCTAGAATAAACCGATTAAGTCGCAATTTGAAGACACCCAGATTGTATCCATCAGGGAACACCCCTTTTATTTTATGCCATAAGTGGCAAACAAGCAGACGGGCAGCTTGATGGTAAGCAGTCACCGTCGCATATGTTTTTTTTATTTTATTGTAGATAGGATTGTGCTTGGCCGCCATTTGCACTTGTAAAACCAAAGGCATCAAATATACGTTGCCAACTCTTTAGAACTCTACTAACTCGCCTTTTGAAGAACCCCAGGTTGTAGATTCTCGTAAACACCGCGGGCGGTAGCTCATTCCAATTTTTTTGGTGTGAGGCAAAAAAGATCGCGTAAAACGCAAAGTATGCGATTTACAATGACCTATTATGTGTGGATGAACTTACAGGCGGTGGCGGCTAGTGCGATGATAAAACCGTGACGCCGGCATCAGATCAAACAGTTCTTCAGAACACTCCCCGTTGTAAATGCGATAAAAGATACTGAGAGACCCAACGTCTCAATCTCAATCAATGATTTATCACCTTTTCACAACTAAACGACCTTATCAGATCTAGGCAAAAATTCGCAAGCAGGAAGTTGTACATCACACGAAAATAGATACAGGTATACTTTATACCCCGGAAAATGGCAAAAAACTGTTAAATGATATATAGATATACATATATATATATATATATCATTTAACAGTATAATCTATACCTATGTCACCCGGGGATAGTGTAGCTTCCCGTCAGTGAATGAATTTTTCAAATCGGTTCCGGAGTTTCGGAGCCTATTCAATGCAAACAAACAAACAAACAATCAAATCTTTCCTCTTTATAATATTAGTATAGACAACGGGACGTTTCCTCACCTGCCAGCATCACGAAGACAAGTCTCGGCATACCCAGCACGTAGTCGTCGCTTTCCAACTTGAACAGCGTGTTCGGAGTCAGGTTCTCTTTACTGCTCAACTGTTAATAATAAACAATATTCATTATTATCATTATCACCAATGCCCTAAACAAAGAGGAATGGAAGGAGGGAAAGAAGGCATTTGCCCTGCAGTGGGACGATGCAGGCTAAAATTATCAGCGTTCGGGAAATTACGTGGCATCTTCTCGTCCAAAATACCACAGTGCCTACAGACAACAGTAGCGCCAGCAGCAACTAAAGACAACAGTAGCAGTAGCGCAGTAGATTGCGCAAGTACTCACGCCATCGTTCAAACCGTGCCGTCACTTACGTGGCAACGCACACAACTCGCCTGCGAGTACGTACTTAAAGATAAAGATAAAAGATAAAGATAAAGATTATTTATTTGCACAAAACACGAGTAAATCATACACACATTTAAAAACGCATGCACAATAGGTGGGTTAAAATATTAGTCACTTTGTATCATGTTTTGCCTAGTTTGTAGGCGTACAAATCTAGAGAGATGGTATAAAAATACCGTAAAAATTATTTATATAAAAAAGTATTGATTAAAATAACTGTCGAAATAATTTCAAAAGTTCAAGTATGATGTTATTAATTTAAATAGTCAACAGATAGACATTACTATAATTGTATGATAAACAAATTGACCTTCTGCAGTCATTACTAAAATTTATCATTTATAAAATCACTAACTTTGTAATAACATTTCTCGACTAAAAGTTTTTTTAGTTTTGTTTTAAATTGACTATATTTTAGATCCCTTATTGAAATTGGTATAGTATTGTAGATGGTCGGTCCCATACACATTATACTGTGGTTCATTAAGGTGGTTTTAGATGGGCGATTACGACATCTGTTTTGGTCTCTACGATTTCTTACCGCTAAGCCAGATATTGCCGGGAATACTTGCACCAGTTCAATCGAAGTTCGAACGGTGCGCAGTGGGCGTCGCACGAGTTGGGCGGAACTGCAAGTACCAGCGCAAGTGCTACTAAGCATTTCCACTGCCACTTGAACTAAGCAAAAAGTGTTGAAGCTCGTTGCAGACGTTGCGCGAGTTTACTTTGCATCGTTTAATTATTTATTGCACACTTACAAATTAAGTAGACATGTACAAATGGAGGACTTAATGCTAAACATTTTCTACCAGTCATCCACCAGGTTGGAACAAATAGTACGTAGGCGTGCATCATAAACACCTTATAAAAGACAAAAGAAAATAAACCTTAATATGTTAATACTACTAAACAACTTTTTCACCTACTGTATAAATTCTATTTATCTATCCATGCCCAAGCTGGTGTTGCAACGGGGCATTTACACTATCATTCATAGTTATTAGGTATTTAAGTTTGTATTAGTGAAAACTTTTTTTGGCTCTTGTGTGACTATTTATCTCGTATTTACCGTGTTTGTTAATAGCTGTTTGTTTTCCATGTAAAATAAAAAGATATAAAAATTACCTAGAACGTTTGCAATGGACATTATAATAAGACTCACCACAACATGTCTCTCCCTGGGGATGTAGCCGTCAACATCAGCCGTCATTACAATCTCTCTGCCTTTGTAGTCGAGAGGGAGCGAGATGACGAATCGCCCGTTCTCGTCGCTCGAATTGTGGAATATGGGAGATTTCGACCCGAGCGGGTGAACTGATAGGGAGACCTTTGATAAAGGTTCGCTGTTGTGGTCTAGTGTTAAACCTGGAAGATAAATAATTACATTATTAATGTAATAACAAACTTTTAGGCGTCGGCCATATTGAAATTAGGTGACGTCATTTTATTTTTCGTATATTCTCACATATTTTTCTCAGTAAACCCTTTCATTTGATACCCATATTATGAGAGTTATCATCCACCAATTATCCACCAATCCGCACTGGGCCAGCTTGGTGGATATGGCCCAATCACCCTTTCGGGGGTAGGCTAAAAGTCCAGCAGTGGACTGTTAAAAGGCTGACTATGATGATGATGATGATTATGAGAGTGCATAAAAAATTACTGGTGCGCCATCTTTCGGAGTCCGCCATATTGGATTTAGAATGACGTCATTTAGCCAACCGTGAATCGTCATCTAAACTAGAAAGAAAAGAAAATAAATTTTATTCGACACCTTTACAAAAACTTATAACAAAAGGATATAATCAGTGTCGAATGGGTCCGTCTCGGCATTAATGCTGAAAGTCAAGGAGTATCAGCGCCGGTTTTCAGACGAACCCTTGAGTTTACACTTACATTACACTTAACACAAATTTACATATATATTTTACTATATAAACTAAACGTGTATGCAAAACAGCTAAATCGGCTGAGGATAACTGGTCTAAAATTCAGTTGCAAAATTTGTCCCACACATACGAACATACTAGCAGAGCAAATAAAATAAAATTTTGTAATAAAATTAAGATGTAAATATAGAATATTGTAATAATTCTCTTCGGTAATTTGTAGTAAGATGTTAAGATAACATATGAAAAGGTTCTACAAATTACCGTAGCGCTAGTATCGCAGTCAAGTTTCGCAGCATTTTAAGAGAAGCGCAACCCATACCAGTAGATGGCGCTTTTCTTTGTTCTCTTGAAAACTTGGCTGCGATACTAGCGCTACGGTAATTTGTAGAACCCTTTCGTACGCTATCTGACTGCAGCGCTTACGGAATTTCGAGACAACCTATAGCACGCTCAAATTACGGCGCCATCTAAGTTTATACCGTTTTTAGGCAAATAATCTACGCTCTATTTTATTTTATTTATTTATTTATTTATTCATCAACAGAATGCTTACAGTTAAACCAAAGCGCAAACTATTTAAATAACAAATATTATGTATTCTACTTAATTACCTACTAAGAAATAACCCTAAATATGAGGAAATTATATTAATATTGTCATAAAAAATGTCAACATGCTGGAATTCACGCGCAAATGCGTTGAGTAGCGGCACAGCCCGCCGCGTGGGCGCGTTGTTGGCGTGGTGCGTCCGCGGCACGGAGCACGCGAGCATCTGATGCCGGCGGCGGGTTCCGCAGCGCAGATAGTTGTCAGGCACAAACAACCCAATACTGCTCAAAGTTTGTGGACTGTTCACTTTACTGCGCAGTATTAGTATGTAGTGAGTGACCAGCTGCTGCTTCCGCCTAAGCTCCAATGTATCGAGCCCTATCATCGCAGATACAAATAACGATGGATACAGATATGGATAATACCCGTATCTCCGCTTGTATACGTATCGAGCGAATTTCCGCTGGAGCCGTTCCACCATCAAAGTATATTTGGCCTCCCTCGGGTCCCAAATCATGGCACTGAACTCTAATTTGCTGCGAACGAAGGCGTTATACAGCACCATAGCAATTCTAACATCCGAGAACTGGGATGCCATACGCATTATAAACCCAAGAGTTTTATTTGCCGTTTTACAGGTAGAAATAATATGTTCACGGAAGTCAAGACGGGAGTCCAAGGTAACTCCCAGGTCCCGAATGGAATTTACTCTCTCCAGTGCTGAGCCTTCTAGAGTGTATGGCGAGGTTAAAGGTACATGTAACCTAGAGAAGGTCATTGTTTTGCATTTGGCAACATTAAAAGAAAGTTTATTTAAACGGCTCCACCTCTCCACAGACTCTATATCCTGTTGCAAGTCTGTACAGTCTGATACTTGATCCACTGCGTTATAAATTTTCAAGTCGTCAGCAAACATCAAACATTGAGCTGTGTTCAGTACTTTAGGAAGGTCATCGACCACAAACGAGAACAGGCTTGGCCCAAGAGTGCTGCCCTGGCTGACGCCTGATCTTGTGTAAAATTCATTTGATCTATGCGTATGTAGTTGCACATATTGTCTGCGATCTTTTAAGTAGCTGGCAAAAAAATTTAAGAGCTTCGGAGATGCACCTAACCTTGACAGCTTCATTAGCAGTATATCATTATCTACCACATCAAATGCACGCCTAGCATCAAGGAACACAGCATCGACCTGTCTGCCGGCATCCATGTGTGCAGAGACATAGTCCACGAAGGCGATGTGGTTCGTGGTTGTCGAGCGGGCGGTACGAAAACCATGCTGCGCGTCACTCAGATTGACCTGGAGCTGACGTGATAGATGTTGGTTGATGATAAACTCAAACACTTTATTAAAAACTCCTAGTACAGCAATCGGCCTAAACGTAGCAACATCTATCGATGAAGCCACTTTGGGTACTGGAGTTACTCTGGAGATTTTCCATCTATCAGGATAGCAACTAGTGCTGAGGGAAAGATTATAAAGATGTAGGAGCGGTATCTCTAACGAAGAAGAACAGTCCTTTACCAGAAACGGTGGTATAGAATCTGGTCCAGCTGCTGAAGATGGCTTTAGACGGAGAATAGCCCGTCGGATATCGGCTACAGTGACGCTATCCACGCTCACGAGACGAGAGTCAACCTCATCAGAGTGCGCGGCTGCCTCAGCATCCAGCACCGGGATGTTAGGTAGAAATACGGAGCTGAAATATGCGGCAAAAGCATCTACTGCTTTTTGCCCTGTCACGATTTCTCCATTATGCGTATATTCATTTAACTGGTTCCTATCTCTACGTTTATTTCTAATATGTGTCCAAAATTGCGTGGGATCCCGATTTATATTTGACTCTATCACACTAATATGGCTCTTGTACGCTTCTTCTATTAATTCTTTAATGTGGGATCTGTAGTACTTAAATACTTCATAATTGAAATCTAAACCTAATTGTTTGTATTTACAGAAATTAAAATATTTTATTTTTAACTTATTAATGATGTCAGATGTGAACCACGGTGGATATTGGCGTAGTTGCGCATTAGGGCGCACTTTCCTTAAGGGCACATGGTTGCTAATAACATCATTTAACTTTGCATAGTAAAGCTCTATAGCCAGGTTAACATCCTGCTGAAGAAGCAAGTCAGACCAGTCGATAGCAGCTACATTACTATATAGCGCGTGAAAATCTCCTTTGCGAAAATTCCAATCAGGAGCATAACCAACAATATTATGAGAAGAAGTAGTAGCGATAGAGTAATCTGATCCACGCAAGAACGACAGCGTTATCTTGAGAGGAGGGTGGTAAGCGTCCACCGGCACCAAAGGTTCAACGTCCTCAGTCACAGACACGCAACAAGTATTTATGGTAGCTAACACGAGATCCAGCATGCCTCCATAACAATTGAAAATAATATTTGACTGTTCTAATTTACAAAATTCTACCAACATATCATATTGCAACTTAACATTAGCACTACACGAGTTTAGATTGAAATCTAATGTTCCGCTATTGTCTTTCTTCTTTGTCTATCTTCCTTGGTATTATGTACCATTGGTATTGTGTATAAATCTTCTTACACACAATACGCGCGTCGTAGCACTCTTCGCTTACGCCGACATGCGGTGCGTAACGCATTTGGGTGGTTCATCATCATCATAATCAGCCTTTTAACAGTCCACTGCTGGACTTCTAGCCTACCCTAGGGTGATTGGGCCATATCCACCACGCTGGCCCAGTGCGGGTTGGTGGATTCACATACGCTATTAAATTCCTTCTCCGTACGTATGCAGGTTTCCTCACGATGTTTTCCTTCACCGAGAAGCCAGTGGTATGAAAATCCGTACATAAGCTCCAAAGAGCTCATTGGTACGGGCCCGGGGTTTGAACCCGCGACCTCATGCTTTCAAGTCTAGCGGTCTCCCAAATGGGCTACCTCGGCTCCCGTATCATTTGGGGTGTTAAGCGTGTTTTATTTAAAGAATAATTAGTTTGCGAATACAAAATGTTTCCATACCAGTAATATAAGCCATGGTGGGGTCCTCCTCGACATTCAACTCTTCGTACTCTCCCCCGGGCAGGCTCTCTGTGTTCTCTCGCTGCATGATGACATCCTTGTGCTTCAGTATGCCGTCCACCACCAGCCAGGTCAGGAGCTGGGAACAAGAACAGGTGGAATTTAAGCTGGCGCCTTTAATTTACACATGTAACAAGGAGACGCTCTTATGGTGGAAATTCCGTTCCGACGCACTAAACCTTTCCTATCCACTTTTTAATTGACTTCAAAAAGAAAGGGTTCATAAATAACTTTATGAACCGATTTCGAAATTCATCATAATCAGCCTTTTAACAGTCCACTGCTGGACTTTTAGCCTACCCCCGAAAGGGTGATTGGACCACATCCACCACGCTGGCCCAGTGCGGGTTGGTGGATTCACATACGCTATTGAATTTCTTCTCCGTACGTATGCAGGTTTCCTCACGATGTTTTCCTTCACCGATAATTTCGAAATAATATTTCGAAATTATTATTTTTTATTTGAAAACATATAATTATGTACTTTCATGGACAAGACAAAGGTCATGTCAAATATCCATGTTGTGCCCACCCCAGCAGGCCTAGCATGGGCTGTGGATAAATTGTCTTTCCACCGTTTTTATCCACGCCTAGACGCGACAAAGCTAGAATATGGATACGTTTGTCTTTTTCTCGCGGGATGAAAACGGTGGAAAGACAATATGTCCACGGCCCATGCTAGGCCTGCTGTATCAGTTGGGAACTCAGTTCTTGAAGCTTTTGACGCGTACGTCTACCTAGGTCAAACAGTTGAACTAGGTAGGTCCAACTTCAAGAAAGAGGTCAATCGGCGAATCCAACTCGGCTGGATAGCGTTCGGTAAACTTCGCAACGTCATCTCGTCCAAAATACCTTTAGACAAAAGTCTTCGATCAGTGTGTGTTACCAGTGATGACATACGGCACTGAAACGTGGTCTCTAAATATGGGCCAAATAAGCTCAAAGTAGGACAACGGGCTACGGAGAGGGCTATGCTCGGGTTTTCTCTACGAGATCGAATCAGAAATGAGGAGTTCCGTAGACGAACGAAAGTTACCGACATACCCCACCGGATTAGCAAGTTGAAGTGGCAGTGGGCAGGGCACATAGCACGCAGAACAGATGACCGATGGGGCTGAAAGGTTATCGAATAGATAATACGGACACGGCGGTAAGCGCAGCGTAGGACGTTTTTGCACGCACGGTCATCTGACCCGAAACTAAGCAAAGCTTGTAATATGGCTGCCGGAGACTGATATACATACAATATACATATATATTTTTAAATACATACTTAATTAGATATTACGACCCAGATATAGAACAAACACAAATGTTCAGCACATGAATGTTTGTCCTAGGTGGGAATCGAACTCACTGCCCCAAGCGCAGAAGGCAGGTTCACTACCAACCGGACCAACTTAGAAGTTGCCTCTCTGTCTATTGCATAACTCTTGTCGAGTTATCTCTCTCATCGCGCGGAAGGTCCGACAAGTCGGCCACTTGTAGTTTCATGCCTAAAGTGCGGAGTGCGCCTGGCTTGCCAACGTACCTAGAGAAGTATTCACTTCAAAAACCGTCTATATCTCACCTGATCGTGGTAGTTATGCGCTCGTACGATGACCTTGTACTCCCCGGGCGGTAGAAGCAGGTGGAAGTGGGCTGAGTTCTTCGTCACTCGGTACTGGCGCTCGATGCCTGTTATGGCGACGATTGCATCGCGAATCGGGACTTGGTCCACGCTTTTAACGTAACCGACAATACCTGGAAAGAAAGTGTTTGAACAATAACCTTTAATTGGCAAAAAAATGGCTCATCATAATCAGCCTTTTAACAGTCCACTGCTGGACTTTTAGCCTACCAACGAAAGGATAATTGGGCCATATCCGCCACGCTGGCCCAGTGCGGATTGGTGGATTCATATACGCCATTGAATTCCTTCTCCGTACGTATGCGGGTTTCCTCACGATGTTTTCCTTCACCGAAAAGCCAGTGGCATGAAAATCCGTACATAAGCTCCAAAGAGCTCATTGGTACGGGTCCGGGGTTTGAACCCGCGACCTCGTTTTAAAGTCTAGCGATCTCCTAAATGGGCTACCACAAGTTCAAAAAAAAAAAGGCTATCAGACCATAAAATGGTGTTGATCTACCTTTGGAAGTAAAAACTCGATTTTTTTAAACGATTGTATTAAAATATTTTTGAGTTACAACTCATTTCATATTGTTATTTCACATCACACATCAGCCAGTAAACGTCCACTGCTGAATAAAGGCCTCCCTCTTAGAGAGAGGTGTTGCCATAGTCTCCACGCTTCGCAGGCGGCTTGGGGATTGCAGTACGTTCACCGTGTACTAATAAGACGCTGCTGCCCATCCTCCAGTAGTTCTGGTCGCGACAAGGGCGCTATTGACGTGGATTCCGAATACGCCGTTAGTGCAATGTCTACTTACCACAAAGTATCCATTCCAGTAGCAGCGTCAAATCAATAAACTTACTTCAATAAACATTGATGAAATTAGCAAAATACTTCGAGGAAAAAATAAGTCATACAGTCAAATCTTAACATTCGTTTGTAGTAACCGCGCCCCGCGGTTTCACGCGCGTGGACATTCCCTTTAGGAATCGTAAATTTTCTACGATAACCGCAAATCGTTATGCAAAAAATCACATCGTTGATTGACGTGATTTGACGTGACTATCACACTTTCAAATTGATAATACAGTAAGTATTTATTTAGGCGTTGACATTTCGGCTTATTACACCCTTTCCGCGTAAGCCTTTATTAGTATGATTATTAGTTACCAGTGTTAGTCTGTTCGATGAACTTCATGATGCCTCTCAGGTTGTTCCTCCAAACCATCGCTATCTCGCTCTCTAGAGGCATATTGCAGCAGCTGAGTCCGACAGAGACGACAGGAGTGTGGAATCTCTCGTTTATCAAGTCTATCAGGTCCCCGTGGGTCGTGTCCGTGGGCTTCTGGCACGGGTATTTGTCGCTGGACGTCCGGTGCTCCTGAAACGGTACAATAGACTAGTTGACTGGTGTTTCATTTATTACAAGCAAGGAAGATAGACTAAGAGGAAAGCCAATAGCGGAACATTAGAGCGTAGCTCGGAAATTTGCCTAAAACGGTATAAACTTAGATGGCGACGTAATTTAAGCGTGTTATAGGTTGTATCGAACTTCCGTAAGCACTGCAGTCATGTATCGTATGTATGTATGTATGAGTTGAGCTTCTCTTGAAATGTTGCGAAACTTGACTGCGATACTAGCGCTAGCGCTACGGTAATTTGTAGAACCTTTTTATACGTTTTCTGACTGCAGCGCTAACGGAAGTTCGAGACAACCTATAGCACGCTCAAATTACGATGCCATCTAAGTTCATACCGTTTTTAGGCAAATTTCCGAGCTACGCTCCAATGTTCCGCTATTTTCTTTCCTTTTAGTATATCTTCCTTGGTTCTACTACCCCTATTAACATAATTATGCTGGTTTTTTTTTCAAACTAATTTCAGGGTTTGCTACTAGCTGTCAAAGATTTGGAGAAAAACTATAAAAAAAAATTTTTTTTACTTTTTTTAAATTAAATTCAAATAAAATTGAGAGAATTAAGCAAAAGTATTACATTTAAACAAAAGGTCTTTGTCCTACATTCACCGTAATTAATATGTTGAATACCCAAATTAATGTCAGGCCCGTTTCTGCTACATCATTGACTAGTAGGCCGCCCCTGCTTCGCACGGGCGAAGCCGGGATATATAGCCTATGTCAACCGGGGATAGTGCAGCATCCCAACAGTGAAATAATTTTTCAAATCGGTTCAGTAGTTTCGGAGCCTATTCAATGCAAACAAACAAACAATCAAATCTTAGACCAAAAATTCTATATAACTAGTACTATGCTATAATTAAAACATTATTATTATTAAAACACAAAAAAAATTGTATTGTTCCTTGGTCCGAAGTCAACTTGAGTATGCCTCCCAGGTCTGGAATCCCTGCTAT
This sequence comes from Agriopis marginaria, assembly GCA_932305915.1. Lineage (NCBI taxonomy): Eukaryota > Metazoa > Arthropoda > Insecta > Lepidoptera > Geometridae > Agriopis > Agriopis marginaria. The sequence goes on from OW029935.1 coordinate 2,988,741, forward strand.
GATAAATACATAACCCGAAAAACCACAAAGGAAATTCCTGCGGTTCATTATATTAAGGCGAAAATTTCTAATTCTGGAGTTGCAGGCACCATCATCTGTTGCCTCTTCGAAGGAGAAGGGAGGCTGCGGACCTCTCCTTTCTGCACAGTATTGTGTTGAATAGAGTTGACTGCTCATCCCTGCTGGCTGAGGTCAAGCTTGTCTCACCATCTATCTCGTCTCGCAAAAACTACCTTCGTCTATATATCCCCCGCCATAGTACGAATTATCGTGGAAACTCTTTCTTTTTGCGTATATTTAATAACTTTAACTCTAACTTTTCTCAGCTTGTTGACTGATTTACATCGAGGCTCAATATTTTTAAAATTTTAATTAATAACCAGTTTTTTTTAACAAACTCTTAATATAAGACTAATTCGTACGGCTCTGTCATCTTTCTATTAGTACTATCTTTAATACACTGTTTTCTTCTCAATTTCTCTGTTTAATGTTGGTTCTTAGTCTCGTATTTATATATATTTCCAATTGTTTAATTTGTAATATTTGGTTTTATACTTTTGTGTACTAGCACCATGACATGTGTTGCTATAAGTGATAACCTATGTTGGCCTACGTGTTTTTATTATTTCTATATTTTTGTGTAAGAAGGCTGTTGGCTATCCAAATATAAATAAAATAAAATAATAAAAATAAAACAACCTTACCTGATACGTTTGCGCAAACTTCTCGTAAATCCCTATCTTCCTCGACAGTTCCGGATAAGACACATCTTCCGTCCCGCTAGCTAGCTCCAAAACCAAATCATACTTCTCCGCTTGCAACAAATTCGTGAACGCCTTCTCTCTTGTATAATTCGACATCGGATTCAAGTCCTTCTTAGTCAAATATGAGTACAAACTGCTTCCGAATTCCTCTTCCAATGGTTGTATATCACATCTTTCGGTGCCATCGTATTGTTTTTGTATTTTTCTATACAGAGGGTCGAGGTTAGGTATGAAGTGCAGGACGGAGTTTTGTAGTAATCTCTTGTGGATCGGTTCTCCGATGGAGTACGCTGTGGAGATGTGGCGGGCGAAGTTCAGGAGCATCTCTTGGCCGAGTGGTTGAGAGGCCGAGAAGCTGCTTATTATGGCGATGTGAAATTTTGTCTCCTCGGGGGAGCCGACCTGAAATTATTACATCCGACTTCAATTACTAAAAACGCAATTTCGTTTAATTGGATGATATATTTTTTTGAGTTATTTTGATTTTAATGCCAAACTACTGAACCGATTTTGATGAAATTTCCAATTTCCAAAAGGGACACCAATCAAAGTATATCCGTTCAAATAAAAATAATTTTCAAAATCGGTTTATAAATGACTGAGTTCTGAGGTAACAAACAAAAAAACAATCGAATGGTGTTGACCATTCGATTGTTTTTTTGTTTCCCTTCTTTTATTGAAGTCGGTTAAAAATCAATGTATAAAGTTTTTTTAAATTCAATTATAGGGTTGCTTTTGACCGCCAACTCGTCTGATGTTAAGCGATAATGCGGTCTACGATGGAGCACGCTTGCTTAGAAGAAACAGATTCACTCGTGATTTGAAGACACCCAGATTGTAACTATCGGGGAACACCCATTCAGACAGCGCATTCCACAGACTAGCAGTTAGCACAATAAAAGTGGAATCAAAGCGCTTCGTACGGGTTCTCGGAATATCAAACACGAAGCGGTGTAAATTTTTCATTGATTTCTCTAAGGCTGTTCACCGACCTGGTCCGTCATCTTCAGCTGCCGGAAGCTGGCGGTGAGCGAAGACTCTCCGGCTCTGAACTCCGCGATGTCTCCGTGTTTGTTTTCGATCTCGGCGAGCGCCGCGTACACCTCGAGAGGGGTGTGGTAGCGGGTGTTCATTATGTTGTCCAATACACTGGAATATACGGTTTTTTTTTTTTTTTTTTTTTTATATTTTTTTTCTCGGCTTCGCGCTCGGAGAGTCAACACGTCTTGAAGATGCCTCGTGAAGAGGCGAAACACGTGTCGACAAGAGTGCACTGAAGAAACGGTTATAATTGTTTCTTTTATTTACATTTCAATTAAATAATATTTATAGTAATTTCATATTAATTTCAAAATTTGTTTCATCATCATCATCATCAGCCAGAAGACGTCCACTGCTGAACATAGGCCTCCCCCTTTAACCTCCACACTGAACGACAGCCTGCCTTTTGCATCCACTGGATGCCCGCGACTCTCACTATGTCGTCGGTCCATCTAGTGGGAGGCCTACCTACGCTGCGTCTTCCGGTTCGTGGTCTCCACTCAAGAACCTTTCTTCCCCATCGGTTATCGGTTCTTCGAGCGATGTGGCCTGCCCATTGCCACTTCAACTTGCAAATTTTAACAGCTATGTCGGTGACTCCGGTTCTTTGGCGAATATCCACGTTTCGGATTTTATCGCGCAAAGAAACTCCGAGCATAGCTCTCTCCATTGCCCGCTGAGTGACTCTGAGTTTTTCCAAAAGACCAACAGTTAAGGACCACGTCTCAGTACCATATGTCATCACTGGCAACACACACTGGTCAAAAACCAAAATTGATTGTTTATTTAATTTAAATTTCAATTAAATCATATTTATATTAATTTCAATATTTACAAATTATTTTATTTAAAATTAATATCAATAGTACAAATTGTTATAACGAAGTTTTTGTTACAGATTTAATTACTTTTTGTTTCAGGTTAGGTTAGTTTTGCTCTTTTATGTAATTTATATTTAAATTCAGGTTGGGTTCAAATTAGCATCACAAATATCTATAGAGAAAATAGTTTAACCTAAAATCCTTATTGTACTCGAAACTACGTAGAAGCGGAATTACACTAGAAATTTGACATATATAAATTTTTACTTAATCCAAGCTTTTCTAAAAATATTACAACACGGCTAACACCACAAAAAGATATCAAGGCATTTTTGTAAGAATTTTGTTGTAGCCAGTTGCACCCATATAAACGAAACGTCAGTCATTCGAAATCAGTTAGCAACTGTGATGCGGACAAAGAACTTTGAGACCTAACCCAAAAAGGTAAGGTCCAAGTTCTTTGAATGCGGAGTTCGATGCGTTAACATAAAAAAGAATGTTCAATCAAAGTTCTGTCATTATGCCTGGCGACAGATTTTCCTTCTCATTTCCGTTCTATTTACTTCTATTTTCTGTGGCTTACACTCATGTTTATTGTTAAGAGACGATCAAGCGGTTTCGGAGCCATTAGTGCTCCTTCGTCAGAGAATACGCGCGCTCCCAGAGGCGTCCCGCGGTCTGGCACTGCCAAGTCCGCGGTTTTAAATCCGCACGCGAGTTTTGATGTTTTTTTTTTTTGCGGTTCTCTATACCCCGGAATCTACCTGTCCAATTTCAGCTTCGTAGGTAAAGTAATTTCCGAGATTTCGTGGTGAGTCAGCGAATGAATGAGTGAGCGAATGAATGAATGAATGAGTGAGCAAATGAGTGAGTGAGTGTATGAATGAGGCAATGGTATTTCGTTTTAATACAGGGTAAAAGGTAACTAATCCTCTTAAGGGCGACTTTGCATCAAAACTAACAACTTTTGTTCTACGACTTATCAAAATTTGCATAAAGGAACAGCTGTTTCATACATTTTGTCGGGAGTGAATGTTTTTTATAATATGAAACCTGTTTTTTTCCGCGAATTTATAAAACTTGTAGAACAATTAAGAGGTTTTGATATAGTTACTCTTGGCCATGTATATATAGATTATACAAATAATAGTATTATACAATTATTTGAGTTTATAATTACTTACCGGAAGTCGTAAGCGGAAGACCAATGCTGCGGGTCATCAGCCATCAGAGTGAAGTTGAGACTGACGGATCCATTTTCTGGCACTGTCACTTGCTCAGTTATACTCTCGTATCTGTGAAATAGGAAATAAAGACACTACATAGATACAACTAGAACCAAAGTGCTGAGCCAAAGTGTCTCCATTGTCGTTAGGCGTGAACTAAGATAAAGGTCATAGCACACGTATCAAGTCGGAAACGGATCGTAACCGTATCAACTCAAGCCGTTCAGTTCTTTGTATTAAACTCCCTACTGCAAAGCACACTTCTCGGAATCGTAACGTAAACGAGTCGCCTTGGGACAAGCTCAGGAACCGCGGCGCTGCGAGTGGTCAACCAGCGGTCCCCGCGCTTACGGCTCGTCGTCCACGCACTTACGCCTCTCCGTCGCTTACGTCTCTTCGTCCACCCTTGCCCCTCTCACACCTCCCGCGGCCTGGGCGTCAACACTGCTAATTTATTTAAAATCCCATAGGCCTGCCACTCCCACGACACTCCACTGAGATTCCATTATGAAAGTGACAAAAAGGGTATTCTGCTAAAACTTCAGTGGCCTTTCAATGGAATGTCGGTGGAGTGTCGTGGGAGTGTGGAAGGCCATTGAAACAAACGTCAAATAACGAGTAGAATACCAAATGTTCAACTATTGAATTTACACTGATACGCCATTGAAGAACAGAATACCAAAAATACCAAAAAGTTATAAATAAATAAATAAATATTCGGGACATATTTGCACACACGGTCATCTGACCCCAAACTAAGCAAAGCTTGTGATATGGCTGCCAGAGACTGATATATATACATATATAGGTTTAAATACATACTTAAATAGATATTAACACCCAGATATAGAACAAACACAAATGTTCATCACACAAATGTTTGTCCTAGGTGGGAATCGAACCCACGCCCCCAAGCTCAGAAGGCAGGTTCACTACCAACTCGACCAACGGGCTATCTTAAGTTAAATGGTAGTTCGATGGAAAGTCATTGGAAAGCCACTGGTCCTAAATAATAGAATACCAAATGTGTAAAACTATTCCATCGACACTCCACCGACACTCCATTGAAACATTTACAAATTAGCAGAATCGACGCCCAGGACTGGAGCCAGCCATCTCAACCAGCGGTCGGCGAGCCGTAAGCGCGGCGTCGCCTAGCTGTACCCGAGTCAACGTATCGGAGCTACTGATCCGCTTTGGTTACGTGCTCACGTTAGGTTGACGCCTGTTTGACATCGAAGTGAAAGGCGATACGATGTGATACGAATGTGAATCTTATGTACTTGTATTATGTGACGTTGGGCACTTTTTGGGATGGGGAAAACGCACTGAACTAGCGTGACCGTCACGCTCGGGTACTCATTCGGGTAAAGTCTGCTCTAGTAGACTAAGGAAGCTAGAGATATATACATATGGTCAAATTAGTCAACCTTGATGAAGTTTTCACTTCTGTCTTAAGCACGCATTTTTTACATCTAAAAATTGATTTTTTTAATACTTGAATTCTCAGACGAGCTTGCAGCCAAACGCAAGCCTCATCATCATCATCATCAGCCAGAAGACGTCCACTGCTGAACATAGGCCTCCCCCTTTAACCTCCACACTGAACGACAGCCTGCCTTTTGCATCCACTGGATGCCAGCGACTCTCACTATGTCGTCGGTCCATCTAGTGGGAGGCCTACCTACGTTTCGTCTTCCGGTTCGTGGTCTCAACTCAAGAACCTTTCTTCCCCATCAGTTATCGGTTCTTCGAGCGATGTGGCCTGCCCATTGCCACTTCAACTTGCAAATTTTAACAGCTATGTCGGTGACTCTGGTTCTTTGGCGAATGTCCACGTTTCGGATTCTATCGCGCAAAGAAACTCCAAGCATAGCTCTCTCCGTTGCCCGCTGTGTGACTCTGAGTTTTTCCAAAAGACCAACAGTTAAAGACCACGTCTCAGTACCATATGTCATCACTGGCAACACACACTGGTCAAAGACCCTTGTCTTAAGGCACTGTGGTATCTTGGACGAGAAGATGTCACGCAATTTACCGAACGCTGCCCATCCGAGTTGGATTCTTCGGGCGACCTCTTTGCTTAAGAGCCTCTTATACCAAATTTGACGGTTTTAAATCAATTTTTTTCAGTTAAATTACAATATTTGAGCTGGAAAAAAAATACATGTCACAGATACATCTGTGTTAGAGTTTATGATTTGGTTCAAAACACGACAAAATAAACTTTCCTTGATCAAAAAAAAATCTGAAACAAAGTCGATTCAGTTTTTTTTTTCGTTTTATGCTCTAATGAAAGCTCTGCTCTCTCTTTCTGCTACCTGAAAATTGCATGTACTGATAAAGGCAATTTTATTCAACATTTTTTTATTTGGATAGAATTTTGATAGTGAATAGTTTAGTTTTTTAGTGAAATTAAAACCGTAAAAAGGTCCCGAGAATTTGCGCGCGCCGAGTTCAGTGCCGCGCCAGGCGTCATCGAGGTCAGACCTATGTTCGTTTTTGTCGTTGCACTCCCCCCGCGGGCGTCTTGACTCTAGTGTGGCAATATACATCGTCGCTATAAGTTGGCGGGGGCTGAGGGAGCGTTTTGTTGCCCACGCGACTCGGACAGCCGGCCGTTAAGTTGGACGCAAGCCTATCTATACTAATATTATAAAGAGGAAAGATTTGATTGTTTGTTTGCATTGAATAGGCTCCGAAACTACTGAACCGATTTTAAAAATTCTTTCACTGACGGGAAGCTACACTATCCCCGGGTGACATAGGCTATAATCTATACCCGTGCGAAGCCGGGACGGACCGCTAGTTACTTATAAAAAGAACTGACCCCGGCTTGCTAGCTGTGACGTTGTAAGTTCCAGGCAGTACCAGCCGCCAGTAGTCGCCATCTCGCGCGGTGCGCACGCCGTGGTGAATCCCTGCTAGGGATATGGTCGCGTTCGCCAAACCGTGCCCAATGTGACTGTGGACGAAGCCATTCACCCCGGTGTGCACCTGGAACAGTATAAAATTAAATATGTAAAAGGAATATGAATTACCTACACCTACAGCTTTACTTAGTACCTAAATAAAGTGTTTTAGCATCCCCCGTCGATTCTGTTACGTAAATTCTTTCCATCCAATGGTTGCCTGGAAGATATCGCTTTTAGCGAAACACTGGGCGGTGGAAGCCGCCACTTGTGGCACTAGCTCGTAAGTGTTTTCTATCGTGTTGTATTAAATAACTTGACCGTAACTGGAAGCTTTTTATAGAGAGAGGGCACTACCATTTCCGTCGGATTACCAGCGTTGACGTCCTTTTTAATGAGTTGTAACCGGAACTCGTCAGGTGGCGCCACCGTAGCAGCTGCGCGCCATTTTGTTTTCTTGAAATTGTTGCGCGCTCTTTGGAATCATTGGCGTTTAAATTTTCGTCGAAGCAACATCTCTGTAGCAGCCCTAGCTGGGCTCTACTCCTGTTGCAATATTTTTTATTCAGTGATCAGTGATATTATAATAAAGTGGTGAAGTATTTTCTAAATTAAATTATTATATGCTTAGTATAAAACGAATTTTATGCTGTAAGTACCCACATAAATATTTATTTTGTGTTAAAGCGTAATATCACTTTTTAACGGTTTTTGCCGTTCGATTCATAAGGGCCTCATGTGTTTTAACATATTTGTGGCCTGCTGAAAGGCTGTCAAGCCTTATACCAGTGTTAATATCGTCGAGGAGTTTTCCCGTTGACATGGCGACACGTGCTGTGGCCGGCCCAACATGGATGGCGAAACTATTAAAGGAAATTGGTGAGCTCCACAAACATTTTAAACAGTGTATCAATTATATTATCTATACTACGAGTCATACGAATAACTCGATTATGAACATTAGTTTGAAAAATCACTTTCAAATTTTAATTTTTAAAATTTTATTTGATACACTTGCCTTAAGTTAATTTGAGTTTTATTATGAAAAAGTTTAAGACCATCTGGTTTTAAGAAATAGTAAGTAAATAATTTAAAAACTTATTTTCAGCGGCTAGGTACTAGGTACATAACTCTTACGTCTGACGTGAGATATATATTTATACTCCCGGTTTTACAGACCGGGTAGCAAACTATAAGGGGAAAAACAAGACACCTTAAGTCACCTAGCATGTACGCTGAAAAAGCATATTCGTATACTAAAGTAAAAAGGTTTTGTTATGAAGAAATTTGTAACAACTACTGTCATGACAAACATTTTGTAAGATACGTATTATCTGATATTTTCCATTTGTTGTAGTTTAAGCAATATCTTAGCCATATCTATAGTTAATAGTGTTGTATATTGCAAACAAATGTAAACTAAACTAACTACCGCCCCTCGCGTGGGGCAAAAAGGTGTTCGAGAGTCAACGGTTCCATGCGTGGAGTTTTAATGCTAACCTCTTCTTTTTTTGTGCAAATCTTTACACAAACAATGTTTGTATTTTTTCTAATTGACAATAATGTGTAGTTTGTCTTTCCTTTTCAATTAAATTGTATTGAACAATAATTTCAATTCGTAATTTACTCGAATGCTAGTAACAAAAATACCCTAAGGTGAATGTCTTCTGCAAACTTACAATGAAGCAATCAATACAACATGCACTACCATGCTTGTATTAAATCACCCTCGCGGGGTGAATGATTGCTAACAACATGCACTCTCATGAGTCATGCTTGTAATAAGCCGCCCTCGTGGGGTAAAAATTATTATGGAAACAACAATCTTACGTTGAACCGGGCAATTGACACACATGCACTTGGATGCTTGTACTAAACCACCCTCGCGGGGTGAATGTCATATTGCTAACAACATGCACTCTCATGAGTCATGCTTGTAATAAACCACCCTCGCGGGGTGAGTAATAGCCAACAACATGTACTCTAATGAGTCATGCTTGTAATAAACCACCCTCGCGGGGTGAGTAATAGCCAACAACATGCACTCTCATGAGTCATGCTTGTAATAAACCGCCCTCGCGGGGTGAGTGATTGCTAACAACATGCACTCTCATGAGTCATGCTTGTAATAAAACACCCTCGCGGGGTGAATGATGCTATCAACATGCACTCTCATGAGTCATGCTTGTAATAAACCGCCCTCGCGGGGTGAATGATGCTATCAACATGTACTCTCATGAGTCATGCTTGTAATAAACCGCCCTCGCGGGGTGAGTGATTGCTAACAACATGCACTCTCATGAGTCATGCTTGTAATAAAACACCCTCGCGGGGTGAATGATTGCTATCAACTTGCACTCTCATGAGTCATGCAGGTAATAAACCACCCTCGTGGGGTGAATATCATATTATTGCTAACTACCATCTTACCTTAATCAAGCAATCGATAGGTACACTTGCACTTATGGGCTCACAGCAAACCACCCTCGCGGGGTGAATATTATTTTGTAAACTACCATTTTTTCTATCATAATATCGATGCAACATGCATTTGACTACTGTAAAGAACAGGGTAGTATCACAGCAGTGGCTCGCGACCATGTTATAATTATTTTAGGTCTCTGGAGCCTGTCAATCTGGGGTTAGTTATATTTTCTCTTCTATTGTATTGAATTCAATAATAAATAGAGCATGTACGCGCTTGCTTGTAAGAAGCCACCATATCATTATGTACCTGTGTGTTTTGAACACTTCATTTATTTCAAAGATTGTACCTACTGAAAAAATATACTTTCCCAACTAAACTATGAAATAAAAGTAAATTTGCGAACAAAATGTCAAAATCTTCGATAAACGTATGTACCGCCTAGTAGGTATAGTATTCATATACTTAAAACATAATCATGCTACTACGGGCAAGAGCTTTTGTACCCTCATTTTGTCGTTCTATGGGACAAATACACTTAATCACCACCCGAGGTGTTAGCATTATTAAGAAGGTTATCTGCAAAATGAGAAAGGTTTGCTACCTCTAATGGAAGGCAATGGGAGCACCATTAAATTAAAGTGTCTCATTTATAGCTAAGACGATGTACAAGTCACTTTGTTTAAGCAGAGTCCTAAAAACCCATTCGATTCTTACAAACTGGGTAGCCCAAATGTAATAAAAACGGTGACAGCCAAGGTTAGCTAAAAGAGATTAGCTTAGGCAATAAAGCCGCTCAATGTATCGGTTATTATAATATCGAATGTATATGATTTGGTGTGAACATTTTTCTATTACATTTTTAAACTGTACATAGTTTATTCAAAGAGAGGCCGAATTTGCACTCCTTAATAAAAACCAACAAACGTGGGTGAATTTTTTAACTGAAATACCCAGCTCACTCGCGTGAGCAAACGTATAATTTAAATTAATTATATGGGTGTGTGGCTCACTCGCCGTTGATCGCACAATTAATACAATCTACAACATGAAAATAGGGTAGCTCTTAAATTTTCAAACATACCCTAGTCTTTAATAAAGACAAATAATTAAAAAGTTGAGAAGAAAGGAATAAGTAGGGCTCTTAAATATGTTATTTTTGTTGTTCCACAATGAGAACTTAGTCGTGTCTTTGCACTGTCGTGGAAACTCAAGGTTTGGAAATAGTTGAGCCGCTGAAAGGTAGTTGACTCAAAACCAGTTATCAAAACTTTTTAATTACCAGAATTTCTGATCAGACGCTGGATCATAATGCTCGAAGTTAGAATCGTAAGGGTAAACCTAAAACATGAACTACCTAAAATTTTCTAAAACTAAAGAATGTTTAATTTTACTTAACCTTGCAATGTATACTCTGGCCCACTTGCGCAGCTTCATTAAGCCCTGGGCTAGTGACTTAATCCCGTGCTAACTTCATAAATTTCGGGATTCGTCTTGCACTGACACAAAAACGAGGTCAGCTCCGGGCTACATTTGATTATGTCATAATGATTAGTTAGTCCAGATTAACAAATCCAGGCTATCTAGATACTTTGCTTGTTCTCGTGCAAGTGGCTTAATAACTCTTATATCTCTACTCTAATAGTTACATATTACATTTATCAAACAAATTATTTTTACACAACTGTAAAGACTAGCGCATAATTGTTGCAGATAAGATAATGAATTTAGAATACTCATATATTTTCAACTGAACTCTGTTCGGATAGTGATAACTAGAGACAGGATTGTCGGATTCTAATCCACATGAATGATAATGTTGCATGTTGTATACAACAAACCGTAATTTAGATAATTTGCCGTTTCAGCACAGTATTAGCATATTTATTAAAACTATTTGGAAAGAAGCTGGCATCAGTTTTTTTTTCCAGAAACCGGTCGGTCCGAGGTCGCACCCATGAGTCGACTACGAAACTGTTTCGGTCAACAACATGTTTAATAAACGACGTGAAGATTAATGTAATGACACATGTCGACATGTCAGTGTAATGTGACGTGTATTGTATGTATCAAAATCTTAGGTGACTAACAATTTATAGACCAGTTAATCAGGGAAAACGATTGCATTGGTCCCAGTTTTTATTACTTAATAACTAAAAGATTGATGGATATGTTTTAGCCAACGGCGATAGCCTTTGATTCTATATCAGAATAGTCTCGAAATAGTCTCGATAACAAGTTCTATGCCTAAGATTAATAATATTGTCACTTTTCGATATGATAAACACAGCTAATTGAATCAAGTCTGAAGTGAGAAACCATTTATAGTCATGCCGTTTTTGGTAACATATCTATATTAACAAATACAACATTATTTATTTCACTAAAAATAATGATATCTACAATACAACAATTGCCTGAGGGCCTAATATATATATATATATATATATATATTAAGATTTATTATTATGGCTCACATTGGCGTTAGATTTTATGATTAAAATGAAGCCCTACTATAGGTGGCACCACCAGGCGAAAACAAACAGGCTCTCTATAAAAAGCTTCCAGTTACGGTCAAGTTATTTAATAGCAGCGTTTTACCTGAAATAAAACGCATATTAAAATACTTACCTTACTGGAAGCTTTCACTTTAATTCCTGCCTGGTGGAAAAAGAGCAATGATTCCAAAGAGCGCGCAACAATTTCAAGAAAACAAAATGGCGCGCAGCTGCTACGGTGGCGCCACCTGACGAGTTCCGGTTACAACTCATTAAAAAGGACGTCAACGCTGGTAATCCGACGGAAATGGTAGTGCCCTCTCTCTATAAAAAGCTTCCAGTAAGGTAAGTATTTTAATATGCGTTTTATTTCAGGTAAAACGCTGCTAATTTTTGTTTTCTATCGTGTTGTAATTTTTATTTCTGGTGTACACAATAAAGAGTTTCTATCTATTTATTCTATCGTGTTGTAATTTTTATTTCTGGTGTACACAATAAAGAGTTTCTATCTATTTATTCTATCGTGTTGTAATTTTTATTTCTGGTGTACACAATAAAGAGTTTCTATCTATTTATTCTATCGTGTTGTAATTTTTATTTCTGCTGTACTCAATAAAGAGTTTTTATCTATCTATTCTATCGTGTTGTAATTTTTATTTCTGGTGTACACAATAAAGAGTTTCTATCTATTTATTCTATCGTGTTGTAATTTTTATTTCTGGTGTGCACAATAAAGAGTTTCTATCTATTTATTCTATCGTGTTGTAATTTTTATTTCTGGTGTACACAATAAAGAGTTTCTATCTATTTATTCTATCGTGTTGTAATTTTCATTTCTGGTGTACACAATAAAGAGTTTCTATCTATTTATTCTATCGTGTTGTAATTTTTATTTCTGGTGTACACAATAAAAAGTTTCTATCTACAGTAGAATCTGGATATAACGACCTTCAAGGGACCGGCGATACTATGTCGTACTAACCGGATGACGCACAAAACGGCAGCATTATTTCTTGAGTACATTTATTATGAAACCTAATTTGAGTAAACAATATCGTCGCTAAAATAGGTTAGTCGTTATAAGCGAAGTCGTTATATATGAATTCTACTGTATTTATTCTATCGTGTTGTAATTTTTATTTCTCGTGTACACAATAAAGAGTTTCTATCTATCTGTCTATCTATAAATTATATGGTTTCAATGCCATCGCTCAAAAACGGTGAAGGAAAACATCGTGAGGAAACCGGTATGTCCAATACCCTCATAAGTTCAAAGACGTATGACATGCACCAACATGCATTGAGTCAGCATGATGGATTAGAGACTCCTCTGAGAGAAGTCCCAACAGTGGGAATGTGATAGGCTGAAATGATGATGATGACGATATTTTTTATTTCATATCTAACTGTAGTTTTGTTTTGTTTTACTAACACAATGGATTTAGTTGTACAGAAATAAATACTTTTGAATGTAAACAAATCTTGTTATAGGGGCCATAAACGTCATACCATAAGACCTGTAAGTGCGAGTGAGATATACAGATATGACATGTGGGTGCGAGCGAGATAGACAGACAATTGATTTATGACCTGACGACTCAGATGGTAATGCGTTTACTGTAGTAAATTTTAACCTACTTCTTAAATTAAATGATTAAGTTTCATTTAAAACTTTGCAAGTATATGTATTCCGGATGACAACACAATTGACTACCATCGAACTGATCTGATGATAAAGCCTACTGGAACTCTTCAGTGGCTATTAGTAAACTTCTCGAATTAGGGTTAAAATTGTTTGTTTTAAAAAAAAACGGACTAGACTAACGTTTGACCGCGATCTCGCCTGATGGAAAGCGAAGATGCGGTCGAAGATAGAGCACGTTTGCCCAGTAGTAACCTATTAATCCTAGACTTGAACACTCCAAGATTGTAATGCTGCGGAAACAGACAGGGGCAAGGCGTTCCATTGTTTTGCTGTTCTAATTAAGAAAGAGGAGTCAAAACGTTTGGTGCGAATAAATGGCATTTCGATCAAGTGATGGTGACGCCTTGCCGTTCGTCTGGACGTCCGGTAATGAAAAGGTGATGGTGAAACAATTTCGTGAAGTTCCGTTGCACAATCTCATATGAATAAAATTTCACGATTTCAGGGTTGATCCTAAAAAGTTAAAAGGTAGGTAAAAGTTGTTCATAATGAGTACATTGATCTCACTGAATATATCCACTGTCTCATCAGTCACCCAGTATAAATAAAATAGAGGGGCGAGTGAACAGTCTTCAAAGGTAGGCAACGGACTACCCCAGACATTGTAGGTATCAATAGGCGGTGGTGACCACTTACCATCAGGTGGCACGTCGCTTGTTTGCCATTTATGCTATTAAAAATAACAGTTTCCCCTTTGTTGTATTTATATTCTGTTTATTTTCTTATTTATTTTGTTATTGAGTAAGTTGAAAGCTGACCTGTTCAATGAACTCGAGTAGTGCTTCCTTGTTATCGTTCCAGTACTGGGGCAAGTCTGCTTTGGGCGGGAACTTGAAGCAGCCCAGCTCGAGGGTCAGTTCCATATCGCTGGTGTGGAGATAGCTCCAGTCTTGCATTCCACCCGCTAGCACATACCTGAAAATATTTAGTTATATAAATAACCAGCGGTCCGCCCCGGCTCCGCACGGTATAGTTATATAGCCTAATAAAATAACCTATATTAATCAGTGATAATGTAGCTTTCAAATGATGAAAGAATTTTTAAAATCGGTCCAGTACTTTTTGAGCCAATTCGTTACAAACATACTTACATACAAATCTTTCCTCTTTATAATATTAGTATATAGTATAACTAATATATTAGTATAGATATACAACTCAGAGTCACACAGCGGGCAATGGAGAGAGCTATGCTCGGAGTTTCTTAGCGCGATAGAATCCGAAACGTGGATATTCAACAAAGAACCAGAGTCACCGACATAGCTGTTAAAATTTGCAAGTTGAAGTGGCAATGGGCAGGCCACATCGCTCGAAGAACCGATAACCGATGGGGAAAAAAAGGTTCTTGAGTGGAGACCACGAACCGGAAGACGCAGCGTAGGTAGGCCTCCCACTAGATGGATCGACGACATTGTGAGTCACCGGCATCCAGTGGATGCAGATGGCAGGCTGTCGTTCAGTGTAGAGGATAAAGGTGGAGGCATATGTTTAGCACTGGACGTCTTCTGGCTGATGATGATGGTGATGATTAATAATATACATGCGAAAGTTAGTGTGTGTGTTTGTCCTCACTCTAAATCGGTAACGGCTTCATGGATTTGGATGAAATGTAAAAAAGTATGTAGGTAGGGTAGTAATATACCTTACAACCTGGATTAACATACAGGATGTAAGGGGAACACTCTCGAAGCCAAAAGAAGGTAATTGCACTCATCATTATGAACAACTTTTACTATGGGACCAACCCTGAAATCGCGAAAAAATATCAGCTGTTCCTTACATTTTGTCGAGTGTCAATGACCGTTTTCTATAGAACAGCTGATATTTTTTTCGCGATTTCAGAGTTGGTCCCATAGTAAAAGTGGTTCATAATGATGAGTACAATTACCTTCTTTTGGCTTCGAGAGTGTTCCCCTTACACTTCGTATAGGCAAAATTATGCGTTTTTGGTCCTTATGGGTGTTTAGTATTTTGTGTATTGTTTAATTATCGCATAACACACTTTACATAAAACACTTTTTTTTTTTTAAAACGCCTTTTGATTTTGCCTTGTTACGTTTGTGGCTTTTTGTTTAACTATTGCAAAAATCTTTAGATTTCGGCATTTTACGTCAAAACGATAAAAATTAGATAATTGATAAAAATTTCATTACCATTTAGCACCATTGGTTATTCCATCAGGGAACCTCTCTTTGGGGAAGTTTTTGCAGGGCAGGCCCAAGTGCATTTTTAAATGAGCCTGAAATCAAATAAAACTTATTTTAGTTAAATAATTAAATAAAAAAATACAATGGCATCAATTCTGATGTTCTCTAAACTATACTAAACTAAATTTGATAGATCTAAAATTCGCTGGCTCACTATTACAAGGTTCTATGTTATTTTCTTACACGTTCTGTAATTTCAATATAAAATTTTTGGCTTTCATAAATATTGACTTAGCAGGGTTTATGCTTGAGAGAGATATTTTCACTCAAGCATAAACCCCTTCTCTCACATATTTATTTTATTTTATTTTACATGGAAAACAAACAGCTGTTAACAAACACGGTAGATACGAGATAAATAGTAACACAAAAGCCAAAAAAAGTTTTCACTAATACAAACTTAAATACCTAATACCTATGAATGATAGTGTAAATGGCCCGTTGCAACACCAACTTGGGCATGTATAGATAAATAGAATTTAGACAGTAGATAAAACAGTTGATAAGTAGTATTACCATTTTAAGATATTAAATTGAATTAACATAAAGAAAAAGAATTCATGGAATAGATAGATAACAGCCAAATTATGAATATAAAACCTCATACAAATTCACAGATTATGATATGATATATTAAAATGAAAAGAGAGGCAGATTATTTTAGTCCTGTGATATTGGTTTAGTTTAGTGAGTGGTATGACAGAATCGACGCCATTTCACCCGATCTAGCTACAAGAACAAAAAAAAACCGTTTGATATTAGAATTTCCCGCTATAGGTGAGACGTGCTGCCTTAAAATGCTTGTTTGCAAAAATATGATCACTTACATCGGAGTAAACATGAGCCAAATGCACGAACACGCCGTTGTCGGGGCTCGGGTTCTCGCTCTTGGTGTCCATGTCGACGTTGCCGTCGTACGGGTAGTTGGCCACGAGCGCACCGCCGTGCAGGTTGGCCGATAACACAAACGGCAGCGAGAGCGACCAGTTCATTACCGCTACGGTCTCAGGCTCTTGGACCAAATTATCCTGTAAAAGTCAGTTTAGTCCATGGATATAAGCAGAAATGAGTACTGTAATAAACCGGCCAAGTACGTACGACTGCCCCGGTGGCTCAGTTGGTAGGGAACCTATCTTCTGTGCTTGGGGGCGTGGGTTCGATTCCCATCTAGGACAAACATTTGTGTGATGAACATTTGTGTTTGTTCTATGTCTGGGTGTTAATATCTATTTAAGTATGTATTTAAAAATATATATGTACGTATATCAGTTTCTGGCAGCCATATTACAAGCTTTGCTTAGTTTGGGGTCAGATGACCGTGTGTGCAAAAATGTCCCAGATATTTTATTTTTAAGTGCAAGTCACGCACTGAGGGTTCCGTACCACAAAAATTGTTATATACTTAAGTACAAAAAAGTAGTGCAAAAAGACAACACCACGCCTAGGCGCTCACCCGTCCAAGTAGCGACCGTCACGTGCCCGACGTTGCTTAACTTTAGTGAACAGAAATTTGACACCGACTCGCGCTTGGCCAGTATTTATTATTTGTTGTTATACTTTAGAGTGTGTACTATAATCATGTTTGACGCTTGTGCGTATTATCTTTTCTACGTTAGAGCAAATACAAAAACACGTAAATAAATATGTTTGTTTAGTTTTTACTTTTTGTATTTATTATTATTTCTTAGTTAATCCGCCGTTACATTGCATATTCTGTGGACATTTTAACTGGGTATCTATTACGGTTCGAAAGATACAGCCGTTAAAAGGTAGAACG
This sequence comes from Agriopis marginaria, assembly GCA_932305915.1. Classification (NCBI taxonomy): domain Eukaryota; kingdom Metazoa; phylum Arthropoda; class Insecta; order Lepidoptera; family Geometridae; genus Agriopis; species Agriopis marginaria. The sequence continues at coordinate 3,006,117 of OW029935.1, forward strand.
GACAGACGGGCGGATAGAGACACAACGTAGGTAGGCTTAGGGCGTAGGGTCCCGTTTTCACCCTTTGGGTACATCATCATCAGCCAGAAGACGTCCACTGCTGAACATAGGCCTCCCCCTTTAACCTCCACACTGAACGACAGCCTGCCTTTTGCATCCACTGGATGCCAGCGACTCTCACTATGTCGTGACTACGGGTATGGACTTTGGGTACGGAACTCTAAAAATATTAGAATAACTAAAAGCTTATGACATTAGTAACTGTCAGTCATAATAATTTACAAGTGTATCTCTAAATTAACCTATGGATTTATAAGCTACTAGCAAACCCGGCGAACTCCGTTTCGCCACCAGATGACTTCTATAAACCTCTGTTGGAATTGGGAAGCCAATGAAAGACATATTTGACGATTTAAAATACTACTCATTTATTTATCGTCATTAGCAAGAGAGGTGTGTGTGCTCTCTACTGAGGCGCGGAATCAACAAGACTGAAAATCTCATCTAAGCCTTCTAAACCTAATCTATACAAACAATAAGGGCACTGTTTAGTTTAATGTAAATAATATGTACGAAAGAGAAAGACCTAATTATCTACAGGTTGGAGTGAAACAGATTGATTTTTGTAACACTATTCCAACAACCTCACGGAGCCCGAGACCTTTCCAACGAATGCAAAACCGTGGAAATCGGTTCGTGCGTTCTGGAGTTATAGCGTCAGGAAGGAAAACCCGACTTATTTTTATATAGTAGATTATAAAACTGCATAGTAATATTATAAGCTACTCTCCATTGAATATGGCATATTGACTTAAATTTGCATTCGTGTATTTTTTTTAAAAATGGTGCCTAAAATGCAATATATTTTTTTTTTTTTTAGGATCAACAAACAGTATACAACAAAATTTTAAACTAAAGTATACAGATAAATAAACTAGTTGAAATACCAGCATCATTGACCACGGATTAAGATTGTAAAAGTGATAATGGCATCGATTCTGATGTACTCTAAACTAAACTAAATTTGACAGCTCTAAAATTGTTGCCATCCTTCTCTCACATATTACAATGAAAAGAGAGGCAGATAATTTTAGTCCTGTCAGATTGGTTTAGTTTAGTGAGTTGTATGACAGAATCGACGCCATTGAGTCATTCATTAATTTGGTTTATGTACTGTGATATCGGTTATCGGTTCTTCGAGCGATGTGGCCTGCCCATTGCCACTTCAACTTGCAAATTTTAACAGCTATGTCGGTGACTCTGGTTCTTTGGCGAATATCCACGTTTACCGATGGGGAAGAAAGGTTCTGGAGTGGAGACCACGAACCGGAAGACGCAGCGTAGGTAGGCCTCCCACTAGATGGACCGACGACATAGTGAGAGTCGCTGGCCTCCAGTGGATGCAAAAGGCAGGCTGTCGTTCAGTGTGGAGGTTAAAGGGGGAGGCCTATGTTCAGCAGTGGACGTCTTCTGGCTGATGATGATGATGACTGTGATATCATGGATATATTCTTATTCTATGATGTCTTGCATATTAATTTTTTTTTTTGTTGCCGAAATTAAAAAGTATAACTTGAAGATTGCTTGATTCAATTATTTGGATATTGAAAAGTATTTTTTATTTACCTTTATGGGTCCGTATTGATCAGGGAAGTTTCTGTTCAAATCTCTATTGTGAGCGTTGGGTCTTCCATGCAAACTGCTAAAATCGCCTGTAAAGTTATTTGAATACAATATTGATACAGATATAAAGCTTTGAAAATGGTTGCAGATCGCTTTTAGCGATAAGGCCGCCACTTGTGGCACTAACTCGTTAGTGTTTTCTATCTGTTTGTTATTTTTATTTCTGGCATGCACAATAAAGAGCTTCTATCCATCTATCTAAAGCACACAGGCCTTTAGACCTAGCACGGGCGGTGGATAAATTATTTCCACCATTCTAATCGCGCGACAAAAAGACAAATGAGCACCCGCTCTTCTCGCCGGACTCACCCGCAGTTTTCAATCAGCTCGTGACCACGGCCATTGTAACATGGTCGAAACGTCGAACGAAAGGTACATATTTTTTACCTATATTAAATAATACGTGATAAGTCCCGATAAACATTTAAAACAAAGACAAATGATTAAAACGATGTCGATAAACGGTAAACGACTTCCCCATTGTCTTTGCAATGGGGACGTTGGGAATATACCCAACGGATTGGCGTGATTTTTTGTACAGAGATAGTTAAATGGGCCGTAGAGTGATAAAGTATAGTTTTATTCCGAAAAAATATACGGTTCCAGAAGGAATGTCTACACGGGTGAAACCACGGGATGCAGCTAGTTTAATGTATATTTTAGCTTAAGGTATACTATACTGGTATATAAACTTGATATATGAGCATTGTTACCTTGTAATAAATTGCCTGGAAATAAGATGGTAAGATTTATTTTTTATATCTTTATTCATCAAGATTTTAGAGCAAACTTCTAGATGTTACAGGTTAAGGTGCAAAGTTTCACAAATGGCGGGAAATTCAAATTTTAAACAGTTTGTATTGTCCTTGTAGCTAGGCCGGGTAATTATTGTAAATGATCATGGTGTTTGTGACAATTGATTATTATTCTTTACAAAATCATGTAAAGTTATTTATCTCTAATGCACAATTACTTACATTTGTCAATAAACTAACTTTTGCTGTTTCAAACGGTTTATTGACAACAATAATACTATGGTGCGTTACTAATAAATAACTGTACATGATAATGTAAAAAACATCCAACTATTGTCGCAAACGCTGTGTCATTTCAAACTAATTACCCGGCCTAACTACAAGGACAACAAAACTGTATGAAATTTTAATTTCCCGCCATAGGTAAAACGTTCCACCTTAAGCAAGGGCGTAGCCAGTAGAGGTCGGGGGGGGGCAGATGCCCCCCGCCCCCCTCAGGTAGGTAAGCGCTCATTCAAAGAGCATCTAACCTTAGAGAAATCAATTTTAAATATCGTTACAATTGCCCACCTCACCCGCCCCTCCTCAAAAAAATCTGGCTCCACCCTTGGATTTAAGCATACCTTCTTTGCTCTTCTCGTATCCGTCCGGGTTCATGCTCGGCATCAGGTGGATCCTGGTGGTGTTCAACAGACGACGGATTCTGTCGTTACCCTGAAACAACACGAATTGTTTAATTACATACATTGTTGATTTTCCTTGGATATTGGATATATCATCATCATCATCATCATTTCAGCCATAGGACGTCCACTGCTGGACATAGGCCTCCCCTATCGATCTCCAAAAGGGCCGGTTGGAAGCGGCCTGCATCCAGCGTTTCCCTGCGGTCTCTTTTAGGTCGTCTGTCCATCTTGTGGGTGGACGTCCTACGCTGCGCTTACCAGTCCGTGGTCTCCATTCCAGAAATATTGGATATATAATCTGGGCCTCTTCGAGGCCAGAGTGAATAGGTATCTTCTGAGTCTGCGTGCTTCGTCTTCGACCACATCGTGCCAACAGGCGAGTTGGTGGTCAAACGCGAATTTATACGGAAGTTATTTTTTTAAGTATACAATTTTTATTTTATTTTTATAAATAGGCTTGCGTTACGTTACGTTTACGTTAATACATTACGTTTCAACCTATGATTCGAAAATATATGCTCTGGTTTTAGCCTAACAGTTCATGTTGTGTTCGTAAAATCAAAAACCTTTTAGTCGATTAATATTTTCGTAGCGATTCATTGTCACCTCACAAATTTATTTATACTCTATGACAAGCTACTCTATGCCTTTTTGCTCGCTTTAACATATATCCTCCATTCTTTCGAAAGAAAAAAAAAATGTCTTGCTTGCGTAGTTTTGTTTCTCTGATAAGTTTACTAAATAAAATAGTCATCATCATCATCATCATCATCATATTATCATGTTCCCACAGCTAAGACACAGGCCTTGGTCCTTACGGACAACAGCTATTGCGGCACCTAATCCGCTCAGTTGGAAAATCACGCGACCGCAAACCGTATCTGGGCGCGATAAAATTCACGTTCGCGTGATTTTCCAACTGAGCGGATTAGGTGCCGCAATAGCTGTTGTCCGTAAGGCCTCTGGTCTCAGAGAGAATTGACCCCTAATCCACCATACTGGCCCAGTCCATGTTGGCGAATGTCAGATGTCCATGAACCTTTTTTTTTGAGATTCTTGGACATACCGGTTTCCTCACGGTGTTCTCCTTCACCGTTTTTGAGGGATGACATCGAAACTGCACATTAAGTACTAAATAAGTTGATTGAATCAGGCGTGACTTTGCGGAAGTCCATTTTTAGTTTGTATGTCGAATTTCAAATATATATTTTTTTCATTTTTCTTTATTTATATTTAAACGACCCGCCCGCCCGGCTTCGCACGGGTGTAATTTACGTGCGAAGCCGGGGCGGGTCGCTAGTTATATATATAAACCTTCCTTGAAAATGTATCTAACTGATGGTGAAAACCGCATCAAAATCCGTTGCGTGGTCTAGGAGGAGTTAGCGGCCATACAGACAGACAGACAGACGCGGAAAGCGACTTCAATTTATACTATGTAGAGATTCAGGTTAGTTTCAAATTAGCATCACAAATATCTATAGAGAAAATAGTTTAACCTAAAATCCTTATTGTACTCGAAACTACGTAGAAGCGGAATTACACTAGAAATTCGACATATACAAATTAATAAATAAGTTATCGGTGCAGGGTCGGGGATCGAACCGAATGGCGTCAGATTGTAAAGCGCACTTGCTACCGCTCGGCCACCATCGCTCAAAAATAAATAGTAATACAAATCAAAAGCACAGTTTTTAATTCAAGTTATCCGTTCATACCTTGTAGTATTCCTCACACAAGTATTTGGCCAGAAGTAGAAGCATTTCCCGGCCGACTACTTCGTTGCCGTGCATGTTGGCTATATACTTGAACTCGGGTTTGCCTGTGAACATGGTGAATCTTAATGAGAAAGAGATAAACAACTACAATCAACTAGAGGCGTTTGGGGTCGAGACACTGGGCCCTTGGGGACCGGGAGCTCACCTCATTTTCAAAAATCTTTCAAAGCGCCTGGTTAATGCGACGCGTGACCAAAATGCTGGCGTGTTTCTGGCTCAACGCATAAGCATTGCCATTCAACGTGGTAATGCCGCCAGCATGCTGGGTACGCTGCCAACTGGTAGTGGGCTTGAGCATTTGGATTGTCTTTAGACCTTCAACGGTCTATGGGCAGTCTAACTGTATTTGTAGTTTTAGTTTTAACTTGTATTTTGTTTAGTTAATAAAGGGGCTAGCCCAGGAAAAAAAGAGTCTAGCTAATGAAAGTAGAGAATGAAAACGCGCGCCGACTTTTAAAAAATTCGCATTGCAACCCCAAAATTTATATGAAATTTGTTTCTTCTTTCTTTCGAAGACATTTCTTTTCACAGGTAAGCACGAAAATTTTTACACGCTTAGTTTTCATAAATTTTGGTCCGCTTGTGAAGTCTACTTGGGTAGGTCTGTGATTTATATCATCATCATCATCAGCCAGAAGACGTCCACTGCTGAACATAGGCCTCCCCCTTTAACCTCCACACTGAACGACAGCCTGCCTTTTGCATCCACTGGATGCCCGCGACTCTCACAATGTCGTCGGTCCATCTAGTGGGAGGCCTCCCTACGCTGCGTCTTCCGGTTCGTGGTCTCCACTCCAGAACCTTTCTTCCCCATCGGTTATCGGTTCTTCGAGCGATGTGGCCTGCCCATTGCCACGTGTGATTTATATGCTTTGACACAACATTGTAAAAAATTTAATGAAAACCACGATCACTTTCGCGTTTTCGAACGTATTAGCTTGTAGCAGTTTTTTTCCTAATTTCGGATTAGTCTCATAGTAAAAGTTGTTCATAATGATGAAAACAATCATCTTTTTTTTTACCTTTTTTTTTTTATTGAAAGACTACAAAACTGGAAATACATTATGAACTATCATTAAATTTACAAACAGTACTTAATATCTAACTAAATGTATTTCCTTCTAGATGTGGACCTAGCACTCATGTTACTGGTTTCATCGGTCTAATCGGATACAATACATCTGCAATATTCGAGCTGTGGTTGTGCTGTTTTGTAATCTTTTCGTGAAGAGATCCTCATTTATAACTGCAGAAAACCCGTGGGAGAAATCTCAATTTTTTTTTTGTTACGCACTGCAAAAACAATAACTGAAGGCACTTACCTGGTATATGAACTCCTGGGTTTTTCGTCACTTCCAAGACGTATAAATCACGCCCCTCCACCGATTTCCCAATGCTGGTGAGGCTGGTGATATCAGGGAACATGTCCCGCAGGTCTTGCAGGTAGCTCTCCATCATGGTGAAGTTGTGGTGGACGAAGTCCGCTGCGGAGAGACCGTCGATGGCGTGACGCTGCTGCCTGTCTAGCGCTGGAGATTTGCCCCTCGTTTTAGGATGTTTATTTGTTACTGGGCGCGTGGAATGTGGGTAGAACTATGTTTGGGGAAGTAAAAAAGTATAGGGAAAGGGGGCGTTGGGTTGATGGGCGTATGTATGTATGGTGGTGAGTGTATGGTGATTGTTTGTGTATATTTATTTGGGGTCATACTTGAACTGAAGTTGAATTAAAAATGTGATTCAATTTCTCTATTGTGTTTTTTGAATTATTGAGATAAAATAACTAAGTTACTTGATGCTTAGCAACTGAAGTTAAATTAAATATGTGATTCAATTTCTCTATTGTTTTTCTGGAATTATTGAGATAAAATGACTAAGTTACTTGATGCTTAGCAACTGAAGTTTAATTAAATATGTGATTCAATTTCTCTATTTATTTATTTTTTATTATTGAGATTAATTGACCGAGTTACTTGATGTTTAGCAACTGAAGTTTAATTAAATATGTGATTCAATTTCTCTATTTTTTTTTTTTTATTATTGAGATTAATTGACCGAGTTACTTGATGTTTAGCAACTGAAGTTTAATTAAATATGTGATTCAATTTCTCTATTGTTATTATATTCTGGAATTATTGAGTTAAAATGACTAAGTTACTTGATGCTTAGCAACTGAAGTTAAATTAAATATGTGATTCAATTTCTCTATTGTTTTTCTGAATTATTGAGATAAAATGACTGTTACTTGATACTTAGCAACTGAAGTTAAATAAAAAATGTGATTCAATTTCTCTATTGTTATTATATTCTGGAATTATTGAGATAAAATTACTGTTTCTTTATGCTTAGCAACGAAACTAAAATAAAAAAATTCAAAATTGAGATAAATTGACTAATTCTAGACAAAATATATTGAATAATGTGTATTTTTTTATTTTTAGAATTAAAATATTTTAGTAGTATGTTAATTAAGTATCACAATGTGACTTAAGATTTTTTGCTGCTCGTTACCTTATAATTTAATCATGCATTCATAGAACATGCATAGGCTTGTATTTATATGGGTATAGTCTACCCCTACATTGTTTTAAAAAATAGTTCTAATCTACAAAAGTAAGGAAACGAAAAGCGAGGTAGAAACGAAAATGGGCAAATCAACAGGGCGTAAACAAGAGCAAAAACAATATAACTTGGTTCAATTCGAAATATAAAAGTGGAGCATGTTATGATTCACTTTTATATTTACATGATTCAATTTTATGTTCCATTATAAAACATAAAATTGATGATCATTATAGAACATGAAATTGAAAGTGAACCATGTAATACTGCCACTACAGGAATAAAAACCAACACCACAAATAAAAGATAGAAAGAAACACCAAAGTACTAGAGGTATTATAATGAGACTAGTTTAACAGACTTGATACTGCCCCGGTGGCTCAGTTGGTAGTGAACCTACCTTCTGTGCTTGGGGGCGTGGGTTCGATTCCCATCTAGGACAAACATTTTGTGTGATGAACATTTGTGTTTGTTCTATATCTGGTTGTTAATATCTATTTAAGTATGTATTTAAAAATATATATGTACGTATATCAGTTTCGGGCAGCCATATTACAAGCTTTGCTTAGTTTGGGGTCAGATGACCGTGTGTGCAAAAATGTCCCAGATATTTGTCCCAGATATTTAAATTCAGTTAATTAAATCGAGCCAATTATAGTGATTGACTAGATTAAAATAGTCGTAAGTATTAAATAAAAAATACAATAATATTTAAAATTGTAAAGAAGCCTCATTATTAGGTGTTAAAAGAAAACCTCCGATGAAGTATCACTATTTATTGTTATTTAGTGGAAATATTGCTGTGTACAGTCTAATATGGAGTACTAAAATACTAACTTATAAAACCCTTATAATGGAAGTACGTGTTACAAACTTTACAATATACATATATAATGCTATACAACTACTACTTGATCGCTGTTGATAATTGACTTGTAAATGCTATAATTTAACACGAAGTCTTTGGCACACAGATCCGACAAAGGTAAATAAGTTACATTTACTTGTATAAGAACTGCCAAATGCGACGGATATTTAGTTGGTAGTATCTGATAATTCTTCGATAGTAGTATCATAAAAAATCTACAAGAATGCGAGGGTCGGGAGAGAAATTATGCGTGAGTTAGAACGAGAAAGAGAATTTCCGCCGTGTAAATATTTACTTGGAGAAATTCTGTCCTATGCGTTGGCTTTTAAGGTGGCATACCGAAATTGGGTCACAAGCACGCGAAAATCCACCCTAAGTCTCTTACGTTATGGTCGCATTCTGATTTAGTTGAGTGCTGCCGTGCGGTTGCGAGGGAATGCGAGAGTGCATGAATCGAAATGTTACTTTATTGGTATTCGTTTTGGGTGGTTATTCGCGTGCAAAACTGCGTTCGCGCGACCGTGATTTCGCCAGCTGTGTACCAAAGACTTATATACTTGATTTTTTAAAGAACAATTCTTATAACTAGTTATATACCTAATATAAAATGACTATGCCAATAAGAGACGCAAAATCGACAACCTTATTGTGCTTATTTACTATTTCTATAACTTTGAAGTCATATGAGCAATATAAATACTAAACCTAAAATTCGTGATATAAATAGTTTCAAGCCCAATCTGAATATGATTTTCGAGATCCAAATATAATACTGTATTTTTAAATTAATAAAATTTTGGCACAAATTTAATAATAGTAACTATATGCCATTTATTTATAGGCATAAATAAAATAAGCATTTATTTATTTATTTTAAATCACAGGTTAAACTTTTTCTATCTAATAGATGTCATCAATAGTATGTATACAATATACCTACATATATAAGTAATTATATATTTATAACGTAAAATAATTTAAATATTTTTTTCCACTTTACAAAAGCAGAAGGAATTTTAACACTAAAAGTCTTTTCTAACAGTTTTTACGTCACTAAGCAAAATATTATAAGTAGAAACCACTTAAGGCCCTCCATACAATGTGCGCCGACTACAAAATTTTACTACATTAGAATTAGTATTCACTGGGAATTTACTGCAATTTCCTCGAAACCTCAAGAAAAATCGCTGCAAATATATCCCTATTCATTTAAATATGCCACGACTAAATGTCACTTCAGTTCTTCATACTACATGGTTTATTTCAATTGCAATAATTAACTTTTGTCTATTACAATAATTAATAATTTTTTTCAACTACAATGATTACTTGTAAATTTACAATAAGTAATTTTTTATTTGTTATAAATTATGTAAGAGTATTAAGACGCGGTACAATCGCAAAATTAACCAAAAGAAGTGTTTTAAACGCTTTGTGTGACGTGACAAAATTAGCTGATCAGATAAAGAAAATACTACAAGTAGAAAAAACCCCTTGGTAATAATCTTAACCGAATAAAATTTTGAAAAATTGTCTAGACTCTTAAAAAAACATATTACAAATTGCGCAATAAAAATAGCTTCTGAATTGAAGAACTCTGAATTTTCAGCGACATAACAACATATTTTTTGTACGAATTATATAGCCAGACTAGTCTTTTAAAACTTTAACCAGTTAATTGTTGAAATTCATTTATATATTTTGATAAATTAAATAAAAACCCTCAAAATAATATAAACACAAGCACAAAGTCATCATAATCATCAAATACGATGATATACGATTTTCGACTTTAAACAAAGCCGTTTTAGATAGCAAATAGATCATGGCGTAAGCGGGTGAAAAACAAAATTGAAATCGTGATCAGACCGCGCCTTAAGGAATCATTATTCAACGTCACTTTGCCTTTGAAAGTAATATCAGCGCAATACGTAATACCAAATTTCCTTATTTATTCAATTTATTGATATAAATAAAGGCTTTAACAGCGTTAATTAATGTAACAATGTCAGGAAAATGCATTTGGATTCAATTATAACACTTTACATCCTTGTTAACATCTATTTTTAGAAGTAAAGTTATTTAATGAGCGAGTAATAGGCATTACTTAACTGTGTGACTACTTATGCTTTATGCATACATAAGCTTTGTGCGTCTGTCTACATAGTATAAATTGAAGTCGCATTCCGCGTCTGTCTGTCTGTCTGTATGACCGCTAACTCCTCCTAAACTACGCAACGGATTTTGATGCGGTTTTCACCATCAGTTAGATACATTTTCAAGGAAGGTTTATATATAGGTATAACTAGCGACCCGCCCCGGCTTCGCACGTAAAATGCACCCGTGCGAAGCCGGGCGGGCGGGTCGCTAGTGTTATTATAATAATGAACCTCCCTATAACTATTGTCACCACAGTAGATATATAAGCTAAAGCAGTAGTTCGACTTTAATCAAACGTCCGAATCGAGTGACTTAACCACACGAGCGCCCCTTCCCCAGCCCGCTACGATACTTCACGGTACGCTCATAGCGATAGTCGCGCGCGCCGCGTCATTGAAATTCGCCGTGTTTGTGTGTCGTCCACACTGAACTACATGCCTGCCTTTTGCATCCACTAGATGCCAGCGACTCTCACAATGTCGTCGGTCCATCTAGCGGTTAAAGGGGGAGGCCTATGTTCAGCAGTGGTCGTCTTATGGCTGATGATGATGATGTGTGTCGTCAGCATAGAAGTAGCCTACAGTATCATGAAAATTTTCTAAAAACCAGATAGTAGCAACCCTAGCCCTGTGACCGACAGTAGGCATTGAATTAAATTAAATTAAATCGTTAATATGCCGTGTAAAAATATTTGTAACACTATCTTAAACCCATAGATGGGAAAAGACGCTGGATCCCGAAATACAGTGCAAACTAGTTCGGGATACAGACGCTTCAATATATAACATGTACCGTTACTTTGATCCAAATAAATGATTGATTGATTGATTGAATTCAAGAACACGTCCGAGTCAAACTACTGTTTTAGCTTATATTATCTACTGTGACATCACCGCTACGGCCTTTTGTTCAGCGGAGTTATTGCGTAAACTGACGAGAAATAAAGATAGCGAGTGGCAGCTTAAGTAATAACTCCGCTGTATTTAGAAATCTACATCTACATTTTCTCACTTTACGTACCTATACTAAACTACACCCGCTTATGCTCAGTCCACGTTCACCAAGGACGTCTCTAGAAAAAACGCGCCACAAACATAATCATACATTGTGGTATATCAAGAAGCTGGTTTCCCAAGTACTTTTTTATAATGACCAGAATAAATGGGAAAAACTGTTTATCCCATGTTATGTGATCATAACAAAAAATATTAAACCAAAATTTGTTCGAAATACAGTGTAAACTCTATATATCGACACTCGACAAACTCCCTAAAACTTCGAAATTACTTGACTTTGGTTGGTATACCTTGTTGTCCATACAATGATACATTCAATGTAGCATCACACCCACTCTAAATAACGACAACAATACGTCATTCTTAAGCAAAACAGTACTTTCTAACACCTAGTATTTAAAATAAAATAACATACTAGAGCAGCTAAAAACGTCAGACAAAGATAACAAACTATACGCAATAAGCGTTGTTATTTTTATCAATATTAATATTTGTTGTTTGTAAATATTATACTCTACTAGTAAATACATAGTATAATAGTATTGATTTTTATTCTCTCAATTTAACGACAACTCTCAATAACGCCAAAAAATGCAGTCCCTTAAGTGTCGCTATTCGCTATATAGAGTTTACACTGCACGTTGAAATATTAACCTCGCAAAATGACCGAAGCACCTTTTTAAAAAGTAGACAGTAATTTTATAGTTAAAAAAACGTCAAATGTGCGGTTGCTAGTGGCGCGCCATATTCTGGGCCTTAAGGTTCGATTATGCTTCGACAATAAACACAAGTACCAAGTTAACAGCCAACACCGAGAAGTGTGTGAGTGAAGCGACGGCCGAGTTGTCGTGGAGGTGCAGCGACTTACCGACGGTCAGCGAGCGGGCCCGGCGCCGGACGGTGAGCGCGATCGTCACAGCGGACGTTTGGTTAGCCGGTATGTTCACGGTGATGGGTTTCGATGGGACGTACCTGAGGAATGTACGTGAAATTTTAAGTTATAACAAAAGAGGATCGGCACAGAAAAGGGAAGTAAATATCTGGGTGTCATCAAGTCGAGAGTGAATCGGTTTCTTCTAGGCAAGCGTGCTCCATCGTAGACCGCATCGTCGCTTAACATCGGGCGAGATGGCGGCGAAGCCTATCTACTATATAAAAAAAATATATATTGAACGGAAATGAGAAGGAAAATCTGTCGCCAGGCATTATGAGTGAACCTTGATTGAACATTCTTATTTTTGTCAAAGCATCGTACTACGCATCCAAAGAACTTGGACCTTACCTTTTTGTTAGGTCTCAAAGTTCTTTGTCCACATCACAGTTGCTAATTGATTCCGAATGACTGACGTTCCGTTTATATGGGTGCAACTGGCTACAACAAATTTCTTACAAAAATGCCTATAACCGATGTGGAAGAAAGGTTCTGGAGTAGATACCACGAACCGGAAGACGCAGCGTAGGCAGGCCTCCCACTAGATGGACCGACGACATTGTGAGAGTCACGGGCATCCAGTGGATGCAGATGGCAGGCTATCGTTCAGTGTGGAGGATAAAGGGGGAGGCTTATGTTCAGCAGTGGACGTCTTCTGGCTGATGATGTCAATAGGGTAGTTGTTGCTTACCCAGCAGCTGAAGCAGAGATGGTGTACTGGCCAGGCAGCAGCAGTCTCCAGAAGTAGCCGTCTGCCGTGGTGCGTACTGGGTGGTTTATACCTTCCACGTGTATTTGAGCGTCCTGTTGGAAATAAACTGATAAGATGACACGTAATTTTATTTATGTTACACGGGAATTACTCACGTAAGATTAAGCCGAAACCCCCACCCCCGCACCCGACAAGCAGCCGGTGTCATCACGTGCGCGCCGCGCGGCGGCCCGTAGTGCAAAGCGAGACGCAGCCGCGCGCGCGCATTCACCTTGAAAAAGGCCGTCTAATGCGGTTGAAACTATAGTCGGAGTAACCGGCTTAATCTTACGGGAGTAATTCCCGTGTAACATAAATAAAATGTGTGAAAATCACGTCAATTTCAATAATGACACGTAATTTTAACGAACGCTGCACAAATCCTTGTAGCTCGACCGATCCAACTGTAAGGATCTAAAATTCTAGTGGTTTGCTTGATCGACTACGCGATCGAACCTCGCGGCCGGAAGGAATCCAACTCTGACGGGCGTCAGAGTTGGATTCTCCGGGCGACCTCTTTGTCTAATAGGCATGATGACTAATATTTTTTTTATTACCTCTTTTTTTTATAGAATAAGTGGCAAATAAGCTACGGGCCACCTGATGGTAAGACCTCATAAAAAAGATGATCATAAATAGAGTCCATCAGCGAAAACAAATATATAATTAGTTCAATAATAAATAAGATATAAGCACACAGAAATATACATTTATTTCTCAGCGACATATTTCTCTACGCACCCCCACCCCGCACCCGACAAGCAGCCGGTGTCATCACGTGCGCGCCGCCCGGCGGCCCGTAGTGCAAAGCGAGACGCAGCCGCGTGCGTGCATTCACCTTGAAAAAGACCGTCTAATGCGGTTGAAACTATAGTCGGAGTAACCGGCTTAATCTTACGTGAGTAATTCCCGTGTAATACAAATAAAAAGATATAAGCATTTTAATTTCATGCTAGACAGAGAGCGCGCTATACTGAGCCGTGACGTCACGCCTCAGGCGCACCATACAAATGCTATACTAACACATGCTTTGCGAGAAAAGGACAGAGCATTCCCTCTCTATCCCCTACCTAAAACTTTAATCACTCATATCTCAAGAGATTTATCAGCCAATTTAATATATTTTTTCAGTATGTGTAATGTATTTAGTTATATTCATCGCTAAGCCGGTTATTTGTAATAAATTAAACATCAGGACACATGCCTATTTGAAGAGGAACCTTTTTGAAAAAAAAGGGGTTGTCTGTAAAGTCAGTTTACGGACGATAATTTTACGTGATAACGCTTAGGCCGATCGTGCCTCTCTATCGCTTGTTCCGCGCTCTCGCTTGCACGCGCGGCTCAGGCGGAACGTGACTATTTTTCGTGCGTGCAGCCGGCGTTCATCGATTTATAAGACGTTATCACGTCAAAACAACTAATACCAAAAATATACAGCCAGATGTTTTGGTTTGTGGTTCCTTTCAGTAAAAGTTTTGATAAGGACTTATAATCTCTGTTTTAACTGTCATTTTCAACTTTATTTAGTTTCAGTTTGTAATTGTAAGTATAGACTGGAAGTCAGGTTTTTTTTTTTTTACTAAAAATTAATTATTTGACCCACCTGTTAGGAAATGCTATAATGAGGAAAAACTTAAAAACCACGGAGGGCAGATAACGTATCGCTTCGCTGTAATCAGAACCAGGGTGGCCTCATTCTGGCAACGCCTGCGTCGTTCCGCTAACAGGATACTCGAGGCTGTCTCTGACGATTTAAGGAGCCCAATGTTTAAACATTGGGTCTCGGTTCACATGGATGGCAACAAAAAATGACCCAGCACTATTGTGCTTCTTAGATTTTAGATTTACACTTAGGTATTAAGTAGATGAGCGCCTCTTTACAGCGTGATATCATTTTATCTTATTTGTAGTGTTAGTTTGTATTTTATGGGTCATTTAAGTGCCTGAAATAAATTATTTTATTTTATTTATTTTATTAAAGGGAGATAAAAACTTAAGGTATATTTGGCCATACCTGAACTGGCAATCCATCTTCGTCCTCCACCGTTCCCTTGGCTCCCATATTGGCATGCTCCATAAACGCCAGGAGCGGTTCCCGGTTCATAGCCCAGTATTGAGGCATCTCTCCAGCCGGGGGGTACTTGCAGCATGACAACTCGAACGTCACTTCAAAACAGTTCGAGTGGAGGTAGTTGAAATCTTGCATGCCACCTGGGAGGAAGAGATAGCTATTAGAGAAAAAATCACGATAATACGTTTTTATTTAAAACATAGCAGTAACAATGGGCTATTTGAAAGGTGTATAGATTGTAAAAAATACAAAAAGGTAGCTTAGTGTAAATTTTTAAGCCCAAAATTTGTGTTTTTAAATTGTAATCCTTGTACTTAATTTAGATGCTGTTTTAAACTATCACGGTTGTTCGCTAAAGTTATATGATTATTTACGGGATATTTACCGTGGTAAGCAAATATCGGGAGCTCATTCCACAACCTTACCACGGTAAATATCCCGTAAATAATCATATAACTTTAATCGAGATGGTTTTGTAAAAACAGTCAAATGCCCTATTTTAACTCGTCGCGTATGCCACGTAAACTAGAGGGGAAGTGCACTAACCTTGTACAGAGTACCACATGGCACCGTTAGTGACGCCTCCCTTGAAGCTCTCTGGCGGGCACTTATTGCCGGCGCGCATGTCGCTGTGACGGGACGCGTACGTGGCCGCCAGGTGTTTGAACAGCGCGTTGTCTGGGGTAAGACTTTCTTCACAACACTCCTTGAGGGACCTGGTACAAAACATTTAATTAAACTAGGAAAATCATTGAAGTTGCAATGGACCGGTCGTTTCAGTCATAGAACCGTTAACTGTAGACAAAAAAAATCAGGACTCGAATTTACTTTTCGAAAAATATGAGAAAAACCCCAATAATAGAAGTAGCGAAACGCACGCTGTGTGTAAGCGCCATAATTTTGCTCCGCTAAATGCGACTTTAATACAATTAGCCAAGGATTATGGTCATCTGTAGTAATAAGCGTTGCTTAAAAGTGGGAAAACCTCGCCTTGAGATCTTAGGACGTCCTGAAACTCGATGGAGTGGCGACGGAAGAAGTTTGGCAGGGCTGAGGAATAAATCCGGATGATCGGGCTATGTTGCGTGCCTAGGGTGAGGGTTATGTCAATTGATGGTAATTGTGGTGAGAACTATGTCCTAAAACTGCGACCAGAACCACCGGAGGATGGGCAGCAGCGTCCTGTTAGTACACGGTGAACGTACTGCGATCTCCAAGCCG
Source organism: Agriopis marginaria (assembly GCA_932305915.1). Classification (NCBI taxonomy): domain Eukaryota; kingdom Metazoa; phylum Arthropoda; class Insecta; order Lepidoptera; family Geometridae; genus Agriopis; species Agriopis marginaria. Next base: position 3,022,596 of record OW029935.1, read on the forward strand.
CCTGCCAAGCGTGGGGATTATGGCAACACCGCTCTCTAAGAGGGAGGCCTTGCTCAGCAGTGGACATTTAATGGCTGATGTGATTGATTGAGTGATTGATGGTGAGGCAAGTAATTCTAATTCATATTAAACATTGTGGCAAATAGCTATACCTACATGATAAAGTAAAGAACACCCAACGATTTGCGCACACTCTGTGTCATTTTACAATAATTACCCCAGCCTAGCTACAAAGACAAAAACACTGTTTAAAATGTGAATTCCCGTCATAGGTGAAACGTACCACCTTAACGAATCGTGGTACATATATTATTAAATCATTGTTATATAAAACGCATTGTTATGATGTAACGCGGCGTGAAGGATGGTTGTCGGTACATTAATATGTTAGTAATTTATTATGCATGAAATTAAATTACCTTTCCTCATCTCACGCAATATTATATGTAATAGGCTCTTTCTATAGGTGCGGATGCATTCATAGCTGTTAAAATTTGCAAGTTGAAGTGGCAATGGGCAGGCCACATCGCTCGAAGAACCGATAACCGATGGGGAAGAAAGGTTCTGGAGTGGAGACCACGAACCGGAAGACGCAGCGTAGGTAGGCCTTCCACTAGATGGACCGACGACATTGTGAGAGTCGCGGGCATCCAGTGGATGCAAAAGGCAGGCTGTCGCTCAGTGTGGAGGTTAAAGGGGGAGGCCTAATTATGTTCAGCAGTGGACGTCTTCTGGCTGATGATGATGATGATAGGTGCGGATGAAAGTTTATTGCAGAAAGCTATGAGTTAATAGTTTTTGTGATAAAATATTAGGAAACTGATTTGAAAAAAAAAAAATGCTTTTTTTTAATCATTACTACTCATCCCTTCACTTACTTGGAATCATCATAAGGGTAGCTCGCGACTATAGCACCGCCGTGCAGGTTCCCCGACAGCACAAACTGCTTCTTCATGACCCATCTCATGAGCGCTGTCGTCTCTGGCTGACGTCCTCCAAAGAAGTACTCCTCATCATTGGACTTTCCTTTGTCGAACTGGTCAGGGAAGTCCCGGTTTAGGTCCACGCCTTTAGCGTTGTTCCGACCTACGAAGTCAGGGAGGGATTCGCAGTTGCCTTCCTGGAAAGAATAATCATGTAATTTATATTATTTTTTTATTATATAATAGGCTTGCGTTTTGCCGCCAACTCGCCTGATGTAAAGCGACGATGCGGTCTACGGTGGAGCTCGCTTGCCTAGAAGAAACCGATTCACTCGTGATTTGAAGACACCCAGATTGTAACTACCGGGGAACACCCATTCAGGCACTTATCAGATAAAAGAAAAACTTTTGTGATCAATTTACCGACTAGAAGTTTTTTTTGTTGTTTCGATGAAGTCTGCAAAAAATAATAATATTTACACTTTATGAACATCTCTTATCAGGTGGGGAATGTCCCGAAAAATATTAATAACCTTATCAAAGTAAACATGACCTGCTTTTTAACACAACTGTTGAAGTCTTCAGCTAACAATTTTAATGACTAGATACGATAACCTATCTTTAATATAAATGCAGCAAGTATTATATTGAACCCGATTTTTATAACGAGTCAACTTCGTCCATATTAAAAACCGGGGAGTTTCATCACAAGTTAGTTAAACACATATACATGCTCACATGCATGTCGCTGGAGGATCTCAATACGATGCGCAGCGACCTCAGTAGCCTTTCCCAACAGGTTGGTCTTAAAATAAACATGGACAAGACAAAAATTATGTCCAATGTCCATGTTGAACCCGTGCCGGTAGTCGTTGGGAACGATACTCTCGAAGTTGTTGACCATTACACCTATCTTGGACAGATTGTTCAGTTAGGTAAGTCCAACTTAGGCAAAGAGGTCGCCCGAAGAATCCAACTCGGATGGGCAGCGTTCGGGAAATTGCGTGACATCTTCTCGTCCAAGATACCACAGTGCCTCAAAACGAGGGTCTTTGACCAGTGATGACATATGGTACTGAGACGTGGTCCTTAACTGCTGGCATTTTGGAAAAACTCAGAGTCACACAGCGGGCAATGGAGAGAGCTATGCTCGGAGTTTGTTTGCGCGATAGAATCCGAAATGTGGATATTCGCCAAAGAACCAGAGTCACCGACATAGCTGTTTATATAGAAAATGTGCAAGTTGAAGTGGCAATGGGCAGGCCACATCGCTCGAAGAACCGATAACCGATGGGGAAGAAGGTTCTGGAGTGGAGACCACGAACCGGAAGACGCAGCGTAGGGAGGCCTCCCACTAGATGGACCGACGACATTGTGAGAGTCGCGGGCATCCAGTTGATGCAAAAGGCAGGCTGTCGTTCAGTGTGGAGGTTAAAGGGAGAGGCCTATGTTCAGCAGTGGACGTCTTCTGGCTGATGATAATGATGATGATGATGACACATACATGCAATAACTATAAGTACAAAGGTATTGGTGTCAGTGACATATTCATGACTGCAGGCATGAACTGAGGTCAGGATGTGATAAGATAGCATGGTACTTGAACTGTAAACATGTGATTGGTGATGCCTAAGAGTCTATGCTTTGTGCATCTTCAATCTGGCTTGTGTCTAACAACATTTTTAACCTTAAGACGCGGTACAATCGCAAAATTAACCAAAATAAGTGTTTTTAAACGCTTTGTGTGACGTGACAAAATTAGCTGATCAGATAAAAAAAATACTACAAGTAGAAAAAACCCCTTGGTAATATAATCTTAACCGAATAAAATTTTGAAAAATTGTATAGACTCTTAAAAAAACATATTACAAATTGCGCAATAAAAATAGCTTCTGAATTGAAGAACTCTGAATTTTTAGCGACATAACAACATTTTTTGTACGATTTATATAGCCAGACTAGTCTTTTAAAACTTTAACCAGTTAATTGTTGAAATTCATTTATATATTTTGATAGATTAAATAAAAACCCTCAAAATAATATAAACACAAGCACAAAGTCATCATAATCATCAAATACGATGATATACGATTTTCGACTTTAAACAAAGCCGTTTTAGATAGCAAATAGATCATGGCGTAAGCGGGTGAAAAACGAAATTGAAATCGTGATCAGACCGCGCCTTAACGCAAATAGATAGGTGTAATAAGTTTAACGTTTGTATATTATCTATACTAATATTATAAAGAGGAAAGATTTGATTGTTTGTTTGTTTGCATTGAATAGGCTCCGAAACTACTGAACCGATTTGAAAAATTATTTCACTGACGGGAAGCTACACTATCCCCGGGTGACATAGGCTATAATCTATACCCGTGCGAAGCTGGGGCGGACCGCTAGTTTTTTATAGATAGGCTTGCGCTTGGCCGCCATCTCGCCTGATGTTACGCGACGATGTGGTCTACGATGGAACAAGCAAAAATAAAATTTCAAAATTTAATCTCATTCTGTGTGGTTGTTTTGTTTGTTTGTTCCCAAACAGCTAAACCGATTTTGATTTAGTTTTTTGTTTTACAGGTGACTTGATTCTTAGCTATGATTCATGAAAAGCTATCTTGTCTGCACCTAACTTTTTAACTGTGAATCGGGGCCCAGTCCGTTTGTGAAATGACAGTCAAAAATATCATCAGGATTTTAAATAAACATAATCGATTTTATTATTGAAACTGACGTGGTTTTCACACATTTTCGTGGTTTTCGCGGCGGCCCGTAGTGCAAAGCGAGACGCAGCCGCGCGCGCGCATTCACCTTGAAAAAAGCCGTCTAATGCGGTTGAAACTATAGTCGGAGTAACCAGCTTAATCTTACGTGAGTAATTCCCGTGTAATATAAATAAAACATAATAGATCTCCAACGAAAAATTATAATGACAAACTAACCTACTTTAATAAACCAGTTTCAAAAGCAGTGCTACAGTTAACACAGTTGTGTTGCTTTTAAGAAGTAATTGATTGAGACCACTTGGTGTGTTACTGTTCACCTGACTGGCCTTGAAATCACCTTTCTATTTCATTGTACTGTTGTTAAGGTCTCGGCACTGGATTACAAAAAAATATATCTAAAAAGTGATTAGCATAAAAGTACCTATTTCATACAGAGACAATTTATAAATATACCTTTTTAAAGGAGACAAAACACGTTCAAAACAGGTTACGGTGCGGCCCCAGAATTCGGCAGTGCTTAGAAATTCATTTAATTTACCATGCTATTTAGCTACTCATAGTTGTATGAGATATTATTCATATTCATATTCATTTATTTGGTAAATATTATTTACATGTCAAAAAATTATAATAATAGTACTAATTACAAAAAATAAAAATGGTATACTAACAATTGTATTAATTATTATAATGTGAACTTGGTTTTTACAACTTGCTGGTCATAGGAAAATAACTCGGTCCAAGTAGAAATTTATTTGCTGTGACACCTGAATAAAAACCACAAATTCAGATCACTTTTGCTAGGGTTTTGAATGTAAGTCGGTAGCAAGTACCCGATATAATATACTAGCGACCCGCCCGCCCGGCTTCGCACGGGTGTAATTTACGTGCGAAGCCGGGACGGGTTGCTAGTTATACATATAAACCTTCCTTTTGAATCACTCTATCTATTAAAAAAAACCCTTTCATAATCCGTTGAGTAGTTTTAAAGGTTTAAGCATACATAGGGACGGACAGACAGCGACAGCGACTTTGTTTTATACTATGTAGTGATGATATTGAGTGAAATATTATAAAGAAATTATTTTATTCAGCTGTACAAGGTACTTTTTTCTTACTTTGATGCAGCTGTCAGAGTCTTCCATCAAAAAATACAAAGATGCCACAATGACGCGGTAATGGCGGCAATGGTCAACTGTCCCAACTCAATGCGGGGACAAGTTGAACCCACAGTCACGCGATAGTTGCGCAAGCCATTACAATGATAAGTGCTCTGTGAAAATTGCAAGATCAACAAAAAAAATTAAAAAAAAAGATGGTCGAACATATCATTGGTAAGTAAATACTTCATACTCACATAACTGTTTTTCAGCCAAATAGTTGCAAAAACCCTTATAAATAACTTATTTTATCATAATAATTATTAGTATTTTGATTATGCAGCATTCCCTTTCACACTATTTCACCTCAAACAAAACAAATAGCCAATTTCTTTCCCACTTAAGATTCAGACCTATTCAGACATTGCCGTCTCGCTTGATAAACGACGGTTGACAAGTTTTGACAATGTTGTACAAATTGAACTCACATTAGAGAACTGAGCTGTAAATGTATAAATATACACTTAGTTTTGGTAAAATAGTTTTGTTTCGATGTAAATTGTATATAGCTGTTAATAATTTATGAAACTGGGCGTTTTTTGACTACAATTTTCTACACATTGTGCGTTCAATGTATAAATTTTCGAAGGTGAGAACATAATTAACTGCTTGGACCGAGCATAATAAGTAAACAAAGACCCATTTAAAAGTTAGTAATTTTTAAACTTTCGCGATTTGAACACATGTTTTAAATGTTTATCGGGACTTATCACTTTTGGGACATTTAAAAGTTATCTTTTGGGTCTTTTGTAACTTCAACTTAACAAAATAGATACTGTGTACAATTTTATTTGTTTGGAAATAAAGATTCTAATAAATACTTATTTTCTGAGTCCATGTTACTGATATGTGTTTGCTAAAAGGAATCCTTAAGCTAAAGAGAGGATAACTTTAAAAATCACCAGTGTTGATACAGCTTAAAGATAATAAAGCGCTCAAGAATTGAATAACTGCAGACAGAATTGAAGGGCATAGATAAGTAATTAGGCATATTCAAAGTAATAAAAGTTAATATTGAGAAACAACAATATTTACTTCTCACCTGACTATGTTCAAAGCCGTCGGGATTAAGCGATGGCATTAGATGAATATCGGTGCTGTTAACGAGTCTCGTTACTCTATCATCCATCCCATAATAGTTAAGCAGCAAATACTCCGCCATGTATACCACAAGTTGTCTCCCCACACTCTCATCTCCGTGCATATTAGCCACGTATTTAAACGCTGGTCGCTCAGCATGATGCTGCTTCACACCTTCAGTTATCTGCAGCACTAGAATCTCCCGTCCTTCTACGGATTTTCCGATAGAATACACTTTCGCCAAGTCCGGATATGTTTTCTCATAATTATCAAATAACTTCACTAAATCCAAGTATTTAGTGTACTTTGGAGTGTTCAGGAAAGACTCGTCATCTTCCTCTATAGAACGCAGCGCGCACTCGCTAATAAATAACGAAAATAACACAAATATACACGTGTGAAAGTAGAGACCCATGTCGGTTGGTTGTTCGGTAGATTATCATGCGCCCAGTCTATTTACGAACTCTAAACTTGGGTAGAAACGAAAAGACTAATTGGTCGACTTTAACATCGTACACAATAGGATCATATCGTTTAGAAAACAATAAAGTTGATATGATAATGAGAAAACACTGAATACACTGATTCACTCCGCACCGCACTTGATTTGACACGGCACCACCACCCAGTGTTGCTACGTCTAATTTTCATATAATGGGAGGTGTACCAAGGAAATATCGGGAGATGTATGAAGAAAACATTAAAAAAATTGGGAGACTATTATTTAGCATAAATCTTATCGAAAAATTTGCATTTAACCCGTTGAATGTGGGCGAAGAAGTTATTTTATGGCTAAAATGAGGAATTTCACCTACATTTCAGATTTTTTTTTTTTTTTTTTAACTATAAAACACGTGCATAATATTATATACCATTGGTATTGTGTATAAATCTTCTTACACACAATACGCATGTCGGAGCACTTTTCGCTTACGCCGACATGCGGTGCGTAACACATTCGACGCATTTGCGCAAAATCCGTTTTATACATCGTCCGTTGTGTTTACATTCTATGAAACTAAACAAGTAAACGAATTTACTTTAATATTTTCAGCTATATGCTATATTATTAATTTATTACGTACCAGTTGCGTGTGGTATGTTATTACGTCCTTAGTACATATGACACAGTAATGGCAGTCCACTTTTGCGTTTCCTATCACGCAGTTTTCTATTATTATGGAAACTGATGCACAAAAGAGTTTACAAAAAAGCGGGAGGATGGAGTAGAAAACCGGGAATCAGGAGACTTCGGGTGATATCGGGAGACCTGACAACCCTGACAACACTGAGTCCACCATTTAGACCACTTGCCACAATCTTTGACGTGACACTGACATGCATCATGATTAACCATAGTCTTAAATTATTGTACTATGACGATGCGTTATGGCCATAATCACTTTAGTCTGCCTAGGAAAGGACGAAATAAACCGGCCAAGTGCTAGTTGGCCTCGCGCACTGAAGGTTCCGTACCACCACAAAATACAAAAAGTAGTGCAAAGAAGTACTATGTAGTATAAAAAAACATCACGCTTAGGCAGTCACACATCCAAGTACTGAAAACGCCCGATGTTTCTTAACTTGGTGGTGAACAGAAAGTTCCAACATGCACTTGGCCAGTATTTATTATTTGTTGTTTTACTTACTGGAACTAGAACCTAACTCCCGACAAAACCCACTCACTGTATCACTGCGTATAATATAATTTTGAACACATTTTTATTGTAATACTAGATTACGCGCACTGGCAAGTTGAAAACCACCACCTTAATTCTGTTTAACTACCTATTATGCACAACTTAAAAAACAGAAAATTAAATTTATCTAATATATTGCCTTTCTAAAGATACAGCCGTTATATTATGGTAGGTCAGATAGCGTACGGAACCCTAAAAACAATAGAAAAATTTCAAGTTGGCAAGTAGCTGTCAATTGTCATTGTCATGTCATGTCATCAGTCATGTGATATGTTACTGTCATGAATTGTCGCTGATATCTGAATTTTCCGATAATTCCGATATTGTTTCAATATTTTACAAAAAGCCGAATTCTACGCTAATTAAAATGGTATTTATTGTTGCCACGTAATTCTGTAATCCATTACATTGTGCAGCCTAATTATTGGCGCAGAATTGTGATGGAAAGGGTGAATACTGACTTTGGCGACATGAATCGCCGCGCCGGAGAATTAATGCGACGGGTTAACCGCTTCGCCGACGGTCCCATGACCAGAAAGAAGATGGTGTTACTAGTTCTTATTATAGTCTTCTTGATACTGTACGTCGGACCCACTCTGATGAGCTGGTTCTTCAGTGCTGACACCGGGTCACACCAAAACATGTGTCAGAAGAACTTCTTATCGCCGTACGAAGCGTCTCTGAACGAATACGATGTGTATCTCAGGCATGAAACATCAGCTACATTGAAGTCAGAGAGCCACAACTACGTGCCTTACGTTGGGAATGGACTGCTAGGCCTAGTTTTAGAACATGATTCACATATAAACATCAAGTATGGACGAACACTATCACTGCCTTTGTACTATCATCCTCTGTACTTTGTAGATGACTATGAAATTAAAGAGTTTACCGTAGCTGACTATAAGAATGGGATTGTCAATAGATTTCAGTGTTCTAATACTGGTTTACAAGTGTCATATCAGTATTACGCCCACAGAACAATACCATCTCTCTTCGTACAGGAAATACTGATTAACAATCCGACAAATTCAAATAAAAGGTTAAACTTATTAACGCCTAAAATCCTTGACTGGACAAATGCTGTACAGCAAGTTGTTAAACTTCATCAAGGAGTCGACACAAAAGATTATGAAGTTGTAACTGGCATGATTCCAATACCAGATAGTGAAATGATAATAGCAGCCTCAGTTGTCTGCCGTAAACTCCCTAAATCGGTCGTCATAGATGCTAGAGATGGTCTAGATCTACTTGTGCTTACCACTGTCCAGTACAGCAAACCTATCAAAAAGTCTGACTTTGCTAGACACTCTGATATAGTTGAAAAGAATGCTCTAGACGAAATGGAGAAAGCTATCGGGCTAACTACAGATAGACCTGCATTACGAAAACTTCAAGAAAACCACTCGAGAGTCTGGCAAGGACTTTGGTTCACCGGCTTTTACATTTCAGATTCAAAAGCTACCGGCATTATAAATGGAGATAGAATAAACGCCACAATTTATGCAATTTTATCTCAAGTACGTAGTTTTGAACACGAAGAGCACATCAAACCAAAGACGAAACAGGAGATATTAAAGAATTTGACTTACTCGGAAGGTTGTTACGGTGGCCACACTACATTAGACGCATTCAATTTGTGGAAACCTTTGAACAATTTGGCTAATTTAAATGCTGTAGCTAGTGCCTGGCTTTTGACATTAGAAAAGCAGGGTTGTCATAACTTACTGAAAGCTGGAGCAAGTGGAGTGAATCAAGCAATGATATTGAGCTTTGGCGCTTTACGATTCAGCAACCAGCACTTGGAATATAACATCCATCCTTCAAAACTACACAGAGATTTCCTTTTCCGTCGAGTTAATTACGGCAACATGACTCATGTAAACATAAGTGTTATCGTACAAGAAGACAACAAGGCAGCTATATTTGTCGCACTAGATCGGTCAGACAAGACGTACTATGCTTGTGATGCTGGCTGTTTGGACTCCCCTGTGCAGTTAGGCCCATATCGGAAATATTTCCCTGTCAAGCTAACCGAGCCGTTGACTGCTATTTTGTATATCACAGCAGATAAATTGCACATGGAGGATTTGAGGCATGCGATTCACGTTCAAGAGGTCATAGAGGCGCCCGCTCATGAGAACCATGTTATAGCGTTGCACAAACATGGGCATAGTTGGGGCGGCCTCAATCCTCTGTTCTGGATATCCATCATTGTCTTAATTGTTGTCTTCCATCTATTCCTATGTAGGATTATAATGAATGAGTTCTGCGATAATGGAGTTAGTTACCGTAGACTGTATAACAAACCTTGAACATAATATTTATGTTCGATGCCTTAATATGTGCTTTCATTGGCAGAACTGATATGCTGACTGATTAAGTATGCATTTGAAAGATTAGTAATACTTCTTTCAACAATGTATGTCTGGTTTGTAAATAGGATTGCTTCGCCTTGAAGCTTAAAACATCACACCTGAGGCCTTTTATAGGGAGAGAGGGTTATTTGGACATCTAAAAGTAACTAATTATGTAAATTGAGAGGGTTATTATAATTTAATAATCGAGTTACATATTATATTAGGTATAACTCAATTTACAAATAAAATTACCTATTGTATAATGTTCTGAAATTGAAGCGACAGGTCTACCAATGGTAGGATAATCTATTAGTTTTAGTTTATAGAAACTGGACATGCTATGACTTGACTGCCAATGACTGTGTAACTGGGTAATTTGTTCATTACGATTAGTACAATGAATGTAGTTAAAAATGTCAATATATCGCACAAATGTGGTTGTTTAAAACTGAAGCATCCTGCTGTGGAATAAGGTTTGTTTTCTATTACCAAAAGACAATTTAAGTTTTATTCACCGAGTTATCATTCATTAGTTTTATCAGCTATCCATCACACAACCAGAATTGATTTTTTTATTCGCTTTTACGGCAACTGTGATTGTCTTTTATTTTTGTTTAGGAAAAAGCAACAGCTTTATCTAATTTTAAGTCGCTTAACAAGATGTACTTGAGAACCAAATACGCCTTAAGAGTGCGATTTTATAAAACTGTCATCCATCTTGATCTCTAATTCTTTATTGAAGAAATATAGTATAGTATGTTTTGCTTAGTAATTAATTAAAAGTATTACAGGTAGCTATCGCTACTTCAAGGAAATGTGCATTAATGTTATAACCATTGTTTTAGCATAATAAACACATTACGTAATTAGAATGATTATAATCTATATTTTCTAACTTATCCAAAACAGTACCCTTAGTACAAGTTTTGATAGTATTCGATTTTTTTTTCGTTTTCGTATTGTTCCATACATTGCTGGACTAAAAGGTATTCGAAAACTTTTTTCGTATTACAGTGAAGCAATCTATACCGCCGCTTACTACCGATTTTAGTTCCTCCACGTTTCCGATAGAGGCGCTTTACTAAAATGTATGGAACAATAAGTAAACGAAAAAAGTTTTCGAAAACTTACAAATCTGGGACTAAGCGTACAGGCAACCAATAACAACTCCTTGGTTCTTATTGGTTGCAAATTTCCGCCATTTTTGTTTACATTTTTGGACAAGTTAGGCTGTTCACTCATGATGTGACGCGTTTGAAACTGGTTCAAGACTCAAGTTGCGCGTACAATGGAGATGAAATAAATGAATAAACCAACTCTGGTTGCGCGCGCAGATCCAGTTGCAAACCAATTACAAACGCATTGCACTATTTGTAGTGCCAAGACATTGATTAAAAATGCCAACTACTTCTGTGCTGTCTTTCATGCTTTGTAATGAAAAGGCATAGCAAACCGAATGAACATTAATACGCTACGTCTCTTTCATTTCAATGAAAATGAAAAGAGACGTAGCGCGTTATGGTTCGCGCAGCGCATTCGCTCACATTCACTAGACTACTCTGCAATAGAGCCCGCTGTCCGAATCGCGCTAGAAGCGCATATAGAACGCTCAAAGCTATATTATTTGAGCTTGTTAGTCTGTTTACATAGAGTGCCTTTTTGGCGCGATTTGGATAGAACCCTATTACGTGATCATAGAGAATCGACTTTGGTCGTTGACAATTGATTTATTGTCTCGTTTATTTAGGGAATGGACGAGCGAGACCATTTGGACTAAGGGGATATCTGGTCTTCATTGTTTACTAAAATTATCACGATTACTGCATAAACTCGTCCATATAGATGGCGCTTTATTGGGTCCTTACAAAAACACCAAAATAAGTAGAAACATAATTTAATTTAAAGATTGTAAATAAATAATACAACGTCTATGTTAATGTTTTATTAGATATATTTAACTTGTTATAAGATTATGGTGTATATTTTTGAAATTAAAAGCGAAGTTCCAATACAAGGCTTGTCATTTTCCCTAAGTTCGAGGCGGATTTTTTAATTAAACTACAGAGTAGTATTTTTACTAAAAATATATTTACAAAATTACTTCTATAAAAAGGTATAGTACATTTAACATTAAGGCACAAAATGGTAAACATGATTTATTCTAAAGATGCGACAGCAACTTATTAAAGCCGCATCATTTGTGTGGCGTGGACCATGCTACATGAAAAGGCATCAACACAAAACCATTATTTCCCTTGAAATGAAGACGAAATACATCGAGATACAATTCCTATAGTCACAACCTCAGTGAAAACAGTAAAAAAACTTCCGAGCGTCATTGTACAAACATTGTATCAATTATATACTTCACAATGCCACATTTACTCTAATTTAGATGTTATGTCGCTAGCATAGTGTTCAACGTTAGTTTTCCGTTATGACAGTAGCTCTGGCATCGCGCGGCGTTATAGTAGGATCGCGGTTACCTTGTAACGAACCAAAAAGTCAGCACAATTCGTAGCGTACGCCGAGTTTTGGTTCGGACATTTTTTTGCACCTTCGTGCCAAAAAGTCTCTGTAACCAAAAAGCTAAAAACTATCTATAACCAAAAACACTCTATATGTATTGTATCTCGATGCATAAAGGTCTTAATATTATTTTTGAACCAAGCAGACGTGCAACATAAATAATACAAATGTTCCTATGTTGAATACACTGTAGAAATAACGGCTAAGCAAGTTTTCTTCTTTTTGTTACTGTCTAGAATTTTGATATCATAAAGATACAATTTCGTACATCGCGGCCGATCGCGTCTAAAGAGCGCGGATTATACGACAATACTAAGTCTTGTCGCCATACATTTTCATCATCATTTCAGCCATAGGACGTCCACTGCTGGACATAGGCCTCCCCCATCAATCTCCAAAAGGGCCGGTTGGAAGCGGCCTGCATCCAGCGTTTCCCTGCGGTCTCTTTTAGGTCGTCTGTCCATCTAGTGGGTGGACGTCCTACGCTGCGCTTACCGGTCCGTGGTCTCCATTCCAGAACCTTTTGGCCCCATCAGCCATCTGTTCTGCGTGATATGTGCCCTACCCACTGCCACTTCAATTTGCTAATCCGGTAAATAAATACATGTTTGTTCTATATCTGGTTGTTAATGTCTATTTAAGTATGTATTTAAACCTATGTATATCAGTCTCTGGCAGCCATATCACAAGCTTTGCTTAGTTTGGGGTCAGATGACCGTGTGTGCAAAAATGTCCCGAATATTTATTTATTTATTTTCATAGTGCAAGTGAATTCTATGAAAATGAAAAGTACACTATGAAAATGTATGGCGCCGAGAGACGCGCGCGGCTGCGACCGGCCGCGATGCACGGAAGTTTACCTTTTACATTGTTACAAATTGATATACATACACATTAATTAAAGAAAATTGTTCCCTTTGTCTCATTTTATTTTTACCGGAAAGCAAATAAAATGGCTTCATTTCAATGGTATCACTAACCTTTTATATTAACGCCTCATGTAGCATGCCACAACGCATCACAATGTGGCCTAGAAATTGCCGCACCATAACATTCATCACAATAGTTGACCCCAAAGGGTCAGGCACTTCAAATTTCCAAATTACAGATTGACCACGCCGCGCTATGGTTATAAAAAAACTTATCTGACTCGTCTCCAAAATTACTTGACCTACAAAGCTGAAATTTGGCATGTAGATTCCTTATTTATTATAGAGACAAGGTAAAAAGATTTTGCAAAGATCCAAATTGAGGGGGGCAAAAGGGGGTTGAAAATTTATATGAAAGTCTACACGTATGAAGTCATGCTAATAAATATTATCATCATCATCAGGCCTGAGTCACCCACTGCTGGGTATAGGCCTCCCTAAGCTACTAGCGAGAGACTGGGGAGAGTGATATAATCTCTCCATAGTATAAATTGAAGTCGCTTTCCGCGTCTGTCTGTCTGTCTGTATGGCCGCTAACTCCTCTTAAACCACGCAACGAATTTTGATGCTGTTTTCACCATCAGTTAGATACATTTTCAAGGAAGGTTTATATATATAACTAGCGACCCGCCCCGGCTTCGCACGTAAATTACACTCGTGCGAAGCCGGGCGGGCGGTTCGCTAGTAAAATATAAATTAGGTAATTTAACAAACACCATTTCTCCTTCTTTCTAAAATTTCAATTAATTATATTTTTTATACTCGACGTGGTCATACTGTTATCACAATCGCCCACAACTTGAATGATTATTACAATATCAGTATTTAAAGGCCATCGCATACTATGCCAGGCAACGTATCGCATTTACGATGCGACACGATCTTGTCTTAATATGCGCCAGCCTTTACAGAGCATGAAGTCGGTAAAATCATAGAAATTATATGGTTAATATTTTTTTTTGTCAGTGTTGTCCGTTTTATGAGATTTTCTATGATTGTACCGACAAAAATTATAGATTTCTACGCGTATACACAATTGATTACATAGGAATACTCTTAAAGTTAATAAATAGTGAAAGGTACATCTTAGAATGGTTCGGTACAATATTTGAACTATACAGACACAAGTAGAGTTTAACAGTTAACAACACAATATACCCAGATGACAATGTTAAAAGTTATAAATTTACTAGCTGCGCCCCGCGGTTTCAACCGCGTAGTGATGATGATGATGAAAAGTAGCCTATGTGTCCAGCCTGTGAATCTATATTCTCAATTTCATCCAAATCCGTCAAGCCAACGAGCCACACACACACACTTCACAATCAAAAAAGATGTGAATTTACACTAATATGTAAGTAGTTATGTCAAATCTCGAAAAACTACTTGGCTTACGAAGCTGAAATTTGGTAGGTAGATTACTTATGGGGTATAGAGGTCTGCTAAGATAGGATTTTGAGAAAGGGCCGATTTAAAGGGGGCAAACGGGGGTTAAAATTTTATATGAAACTCTACGCGTACAAAGTCGCGGGCAACAGCTGGTATTATATAAAAGCTAAATACTCTCTCTCACTCACCCATTCACTCACTCACTCACTCACTCATTCACTCACTCACTCACTCACTCACTGACTCATCAAGAAATCTCGAAAACTTCTCGACCTACAAAGCTGTTGGGTGGTAAATTTCTTACGGGGTTTAGAGGTCTGATATGAAAAGATGACCAAGGGCCGAATTAAGAGGGTAAAAATAAGGGGGGTTGTTGAAATTTATATGAAAGTTACGTGCACGAAGTCGCGGGCAACAGCTAGTTAATCTAGAAAAACAAAAAATTACCTAACCTATAAGACATTGAAAAATATATGCAGATCTTAATATTAGAAAATATGGTTAAATAATACATTTATCGTTAGTACAAAAAGGGGATTCCATATTAACTTATGTCTCATAATTTTGTTTACACTACAACAGTTTCACAAGGTTAATAAAATTACGTAAACATTTTATTTTTCCATTTTAGAGATCAATAGAATTATAATTATAAAATAGGGGGGGATTTTATTATTTTTATATATATTTCTTTAGGAACAAGATTCCAGTCTACTTTAAAAATATATATTTTCCAATATAACATTCTTATTTGGTATAAAATACTCTATGAAATATTAGTTACGTTACGTACAATTGTATGTACTCATATTATGCGTAAATATGATAAGAATAACTTAGATTAGTTCAAATGCGAAGCTACATTGAAGAACATTTTTACCAGATATTTTTGTGCAAATTTGTCTCTTTTACTGTGTACTTAGAATTTATTATTGTATATCAAAACTATTTCGAAGCTCTGTTCCAAATATTATGTGAGTATCATTTCTATTTAGATTTTTATGTGATACTAATATTTACTAGTTATAAAACTTGACATTATGAATTATGAGAAAAAATCATAGTTACTTTAATAGTTCTATCTATAGGAATAATATTATGACTATTTTATTTATATGTAATAATATTGTCATTTTATTGTTTGTGCGATACGAAATTTATACTGTAGATTACCTGAAACACAAAAATACTATAAATTAAATAACAATGGCAATATTAGTAATTTTATGAAGGGGAAATATTACTATGTAGAATTGTTGCGCAAACTTGGGAAAAATATGTCGCCTCATTGTTTAATTTTCTTAAACTTGTGTATTTTCGAGTGTTAATAGCAGAATAGCAGTTTTTTTAAAGTTTATGTACTGACCATATAACTCTTCGTAGAAACAAATTCTTGGTCCACGTAAGTTACGATTGTTCCACGCAAATTTCGATTAATCCACTTAAGTTACGATTGGTCCACGGTAGTTACAATTAGTCCACGTAAGTTACGATTGGTTCACGTAAGTTGCGATTGGTCCACGTAAGATGCGATTGGTCCACGTAAGTTACGATTGGTCCACGTAAGTTGCGATTGGTCCATGTAAGTTAAGAGTGGTCCACGTAAATCACTTCTGGCAATTAGTTTTTTTTTTTTTTAATTTGGCAGAAAATTATTTTGGCAGGATTTTTAAAGTTAATGTACTGACCATATATGTTAGCTCCTCCTAGAAACAAATTCTTGGTCCACGTAGGTAACGATCGGTCCACGTAAATTACCTTTGGTAACATGTTAGCAGGTTTTTTAAAAGTTAATACAATACAATATTTCTTTATTACACACCGAAAATACAAATGAAACTTAAACTAACATAAAAAAACAAATATACGGCAGTATAATGGGCGGCCTTATCGCCTTAAGCGATTTCTTCCAGGCAACCTTTGGATGGAAAGGACTAAATAAATTGAAAAACGGTCGGTGGTGTACATAAAATAAACCTAAATAAATTTAGCCTGACCTTATAACTCCTCGTAGAATGCGACCCGTGTTTTAGCGGAGCCCTGTTTGAGTCTCCTGAGTGTTGAATACTTGGTATCGCCCGCCTGAGCTTGCTGCTCGTGGAGCCTGTCCAGGGTAGACGCGGTCTGGTCTACTCGCAGAACTGAGAACTCGCAGCGGAGCTCGTCCAACTGCTGCTGTAGGTGCTTCGATTTAGCTAGGTATTCCACCCTAAAATTTAAAGCGAGAGTTAACGGCCGGTTATACCAAATTTGACGGTTTTAAATCAATTTTATTCAGCTAAATTACAATATTTGAGCTGGAAAAAAATACATGTCACAGATACATCTGTGTTTGAGTTTATGCATTGGTTCAAAATACGATAGAATCAACTTTCCTTGATTAAAAAAAAATCGGAAATAAAGTCGATTTAGTTTTGTTTTTCGTTTTATGCTCTAATGAAAGCTCGTCGAGTAACAACCTGGAAATTGCATGTACTGAAAGGCAATCCTATTAAAAAAATATTGGTTTGGACAGATTTTTGATAGTGAATAGTTTCGTTTTTAGTGAAATTAAAAGCGTAAAAAGGTCGCGAGAATTTGCGCGCGCCGCGCTCAGTACCGCGCCAGGCGTCATCGAGGTCGGACCTTTGTGCGTTTTTGTCGTTGCACTCTCCCCACGAGCCGCCTGACTCTTGCGTGGCAAAATACTTTTTATTTTATTTTATTATTATAGATAGGCTTGCGCTTGGCCGCCAACTCGCCTGATGTTAAGCGATGATGCGGCCTACGATGGAGCACGCTTGCCTAGAAGAAACCTATAAATACGGGTACGGGTTTTCGGAATATCAACCATACATCGTCGCTATAACTTGACGGGGGCTGAGGGAGCGTTTTGTTGCCTACGCGACTCGGATAACAGGCCGTTAAGATAACGCTTAGCGCTTTAAAAGCATTAACATTTTATACTTTTTTTTAAAATAAATAATAGGCTTGCGTTTGACTATCATCACGCCTGATGTTAAGCGATCTACGATGGAGCACGCTTGCCTAGAAGAAACCGATTCACTCGTGATTTGAAGACACCCAGATTGTAACCATCGGGGGAACATCCATTAAGGCAGCGCATTCCACAGACTAGCAGTTCGCACAATAAATGTTTAATCAAAGCGCTACGTACGGGTTTTCGGAATATCAACCATAAAGCGGTGACGATTTTTCGTGCCTACATTGGCAGTCCGATATACCGTCATAGCTATTAAAATTTGCAAGTTGAAGTGGCAATGGGCAGGCCACATCGCTCGAAGAACCGATAATCGAAGAGGAAGAAAGGTTCTTGAGTGGAGACCACGAACCGGAAAACGCAGCGTAGGTAGGCCTCCCACTAGATGGACCGACGACATTGTGAGAGTCGCGGGCATCCACTGTAGATGGCAGGCTGTCGTTCAGTGTGGAGGTGTAAGGGGGAGGCCTATGTTCAGCAGTGGACGTCTTCGGGCTCATGATGATGAACGCTTTATAATTAAATGAATGGCGCTTGTGTGATTGGAGACAACGCTTGTGATTGGAGGCTCAAAAGTAATTCATTCACTTAGCGCCTAGTATTGGCCCGCTCTAAAAAGAATAATATGCTGAAAATTATGTACCATTTTCATCGCGGTGGAAAGGATGAGCAGTCAAGTGGTTATATCGTCATTGGTAAAGATAATGTAACCACTTGATCGCGCACGAGTCATAATTTGCTTGTGCACGACGTAAGCCACGTCGGTTGCGGGGGAAGGGTATCGAATGGCGCTTATGATTGGAGACTCAAAAGTCATTCATTCAATTCGCACCTAGGATTGGCCCGCTCTAAAAAGAGTATGCTGAAAATTATTTACCATTTTCGCGGGGTAAAGAATGAGCAGTCAAGTTGTAATATCGTCATTGCTAAAGATAATTTATATCGTCATTGCTAAAGATAATATAAATCGTCTGTCATTGCTAAACATAATATAAATCATCCTCCGTCATTGCTAAAGATATTTTATATCGTTATTGCATATAATACATACCTCTCTTTCTCAATCTCTATGGAGAGTCGATGTATATGCGGGTCGTCGTCGGACACTAGTTGGTACGAGTCGTGCTCCGTCTCGTTAATGCCGTTAATTCCGTTAACGCCGTTAATGCCGTCGCTTCCCAACTCCGCCGGCAACGAACATGTCGAGGGAAAGAGACTTGAGGGGACTGTTGACGACTGGAACAAGGAAAACAAGTTTTATAAACGACATTTATTTAATTAGACAAGATTAATTAAATTAAACAACGCTTATTGATATTTTCATTAAAGGGCTATAGGTACATAAAGATCTTAAGTAGGGAGTTATATGGGTACAAATGTTGTAAGAGAGGTGAGAATAAACAATTATGTACCTTAGTGGAACACTGTCCCCCACACTAGGATAACCTGTGTCGTGAGGGCACAGTTCTCAACTCTGGGCATGACTGTCTTCCCCGCAGAGGTGAAATTTGATAAAAGATAATCTTTCCGCGATTTGTTGCACGTGCAAGTTGCAACTTATAGCAAGAGCAAAAAAAAAACTTTTGGAATTGAGCTTGCTAAATATACATATATATGTAATATTTACTAATTAATAATATATATTATATTATATTATATATATATATATATATATATATATATTTTATGTTTGTTTTTGTGTTGTTTTTTTTTTGGTGGATATATATCCACCAATCCGCACTGGGCCAGCGTGGTGGATATGGCCCAATCACCCATTACGATGATGATGATTACATATATATGACCTGTGTATATATATAACCCAATTTTATTTTTGAATTTTATACTCTGAATATAACCTATTTTTTTTTTATTGTGGTTAAAACCCATACAGTGTTATTGGTAACTAATAACCTAAAAAAATATTGGAATTAAGCTTGCAAACTATACAGGGTTATTGGTAACTTATAAACTCTCGCAGGCAGTTTCCTTACATCATCCTTAAGGGCCAGAATATCGGGTGCAGCAACCTCACTCACGCATTTGAGGTTTTTTAAGATATAAAATGACAGCCTATCCAGGCCGTAAACGTCCACAGCTGAACAAAGACCTCCCTCTTAGAGAGGGGTGTTACCATAATCCTGTTAGAAAGAGGTTTACAATCGTTTATCGTCTGGTATGACAGAATGATTGATATTTGAATAGAGAGTAAAAGGTGTATTTTATAAATATTGACGTTTGTCGTGTTTTTGTAATTTTTTTCATGTTGGTTGTGTTTTAGAATAAATTAACATATATTGTGTGTGCTATAAATTAATTTATTTGATCTTTATCATTACATCTATATCCTTTGTGTGTGACTATGGAGAGGATACCAATTCCACACATATTATGCGCCCAACACGTTCACCGTGTACTAATAGAACGCTGCTGCCCATCCTCCGGTAGTTCTGGTTGCAGTTTTAGGACATACCTGGGTCCATGGAGTTACCAATAACCCTGTATAATAGAGCGAACGAGACAGAGATTGAGAAAGGGATAGAGAAGCATACTTACATTAGTAACAGAAGGCGGTGGCAACGAACCATTCGACGTCCTAGTTAAGAAGTTTAACAGCTTCTCTTTGGCATGTTTTTCCGCGTTTCTCGCAGAGATCAATTCGCCGCGTAATCTTTCCGCTTCCGCTGCGCGCTTTTCTGATTCCTCTACCAAACGCGCTGTTAAATATTCCGCTTCGCGCGTTTTCCGTTCTAAGTGAACCTATGGAAAAGAAAAGAAAGACTTATACTCGGTCCAAGTATTTAATTGCTCTGACAGCTGCAATAGTATCTATCATCCCGACATAACATATGCATTTATGGATTAGACAAAGAAAAACTGCTAGAGATTTTTTTTTTATTAAGTAATTTTACCTTAAAAAAATAAGGTGCTTTCCATAATCTTACCAATGATCTTTGAGCTAGAACGTCATAAATTTGTTAAAATATTTATCGCTATATCTCCAAAAGTTATAATCAGAAAATGTTTGAAATAATTTTAGTAATAGTAATAGTTTATTGATCAAAAAATTTAAAGACAACAATATTGTTAACAAGCAATCGGACTGGACATAATAATAACATTTAAATTTACAATGTTGTTTGTGTGTGGAACTGGCTGGCACCCGTACTAGTAATTAAACTGTGCTACAGGTACCAGCGTCCTCCGTTTGAACACTAATTAGCTTTAGTTACAATTAAACATAAAAAAATTACATATATTACATAATTAGGTCACTTAACATTTTATTTTTCCGAATACAATTTTTTTTTTAATAATTAAGAATTTTATCAAATTTAAGTATGTAAATAATCAATGATTATAAATTATAAATGAAATAATTTTGAATGAACGTATTTATTATAACCTATCAGCAGTGCAAGTACCGTTCTTTATCGTACGTCAAATTCGATAAAATGCCATAGAATCGATCATAGATAGTACTGACCAAATGGCATTTTACCGAATTTGACAATCTCAACTGTCAAATTTGATGATCGATAAAGAACGGTACTTGCACTGCAGAATCGCAAATAACAAGTTTCTGTCTAATATAAAAATATAAAATAAAATAAAAAATCATCCCCTTTTCTCATGTACCAGAGCCAAAGCTTTTTTTTATTATACTTTTAATATTGTAACTAAAATTATAATTTAGATAGTCCATTGGTCCAGTTGGTAGTGAACCTACCTTCTGAGCTGGGGGGCGTGGGTTCGATTCCCACGTAGGACAAATATTTATGTGATGAACATTTGTGTTTATTCTATATTTGGTTGTTGTTAGCGTCGATTCTGTCATACCACTCACTAAACTAAACCAATCTGACAGGACTAAAATTATCTGCCTCTCTTTTCATTTTAATATGTGAGAGAAGGATGGCAACAATTTTAGAGCTGTCAAATTTAGTTTAGTGTACATCAGAATCGATGCCAATATCTATTTAAGTATGTATTTAAAACTATGTATATATATTACTAGCGACCCGCCCGCCCGGCTTCGCACGGGTGTAATTTACGTGCGAAGCCGGGGCGGGTCGCTAGTTATATATATAAACCTTCCTTGAAAATGTATCTAACTGATGGTGAAAACCGCATCAAAATCCGTTGCGTGGTTTAGGAGGAGTTAGCGGCCATACAGACATACAGACAGACGCGGAAAGCGACTTCAATTTATACTATGTAGAGATGTATGTATATCAGTCTCTGGCAGCCATATCACAAGCTTTGCTTAGTTTGGGGTCAGATGAAAAATTGGGCAGACGGATAGACAGAACAAACTTATAAGGGTTGTAGACCTACTGAACCCTAAAAACGATACCTTCTCTTCCTCTTGCTTGATGCTAGAGAGCCTGAGGCGTGCGTTCTCACGCTCAGCGTCAGCCGCCTTCTGCGCCAGGAGTGATGCTTCCTCCTCCGCCACGCGACCCTTCTCCGCGAGCAGCTCGCCTGTCTCTTCGGAACGACGCTGGGGAAACAAGGTACATCATCAGCACACATCGCCCCACTGCTGAACACGATGGATTGACTGGAAATTAACGGACGAATATCGCTGTTTTAAACTATCACAATTGTTCACTAAATACACACGGTTGTGATACAGTGGTCGCAATTCTTGCATGCAATTTTAGAGAGAACTGGAACTGAACTAATACTGGAATCCAGTATTAGGTTGCCTTAAAAATAAAAGTTCGCGTTCAAAATGTGTTCAAAATACTATATGCAGTGATACAGTGAGTGTGTTTTGTCGGAGGTTCGAGTAAGAGTTCCAATGATAACCGTAGCAAAAGACTAAGAAAGAGGGTAGATCGTTAAGTCTGCACCTAACTTTTTAATTGTTCGACCAACCACCCGCATTCTTCAGTCTTCCCGTGAACATGGTGCATGTAACTGCGCCGAAATATCGGGAGCTCATTCCACAACCTTACCACGGTAAATATCCCGTAAATAATCATATTATAACTTTAGAGGAATATCGGTCTGAGTGTCGTGCCTTAGGAGAGGCCTAAATCCAGCAAGTGTTTTTTTTTTGTTTTCGAGGGGGAATTCTTTTAAAGATACCCGGCTACATCGGGGTGCAGCCAGGTTATGTGAGATTATACCCACTAAAACCCCCCCGGGGGCCAGCTTTAGTGCTTGACAAGAGGGCTCCGGGATCTCCAGAGGCACCGGAGCTATCGGCACTGCGCTACGGCTCCTCCCGAGACAGCCGTGTTGTCTCAGCCCACGACAACGTTGACTCCCTGGGCCCTCTTAAGTGGATGGTAAGAGCCCCAACTTTGACCATCCCGAGCCCGGAGGTCCCCTTTTAGTAGCCATTTTATTTCAACTGGCTATCTATTACGGTTCGAAAGATACAGCCGTTAAAAGGTAGTACGGACAGACAGATAGCGTAGGCTCAGTAAAAGTTTCCCGCTTTCTGACCAGCCCAGATTTGACACTTATTTGTTCAGGGAGGTGGCATTATTAACAAATGTGCAATATGCATGTGCATAACTAATTTTGACACTGTTTGGCGCTTAGATCATCGCACTTTTTAGGCATTTAGGCATCATCATCATCAGCCAGAAGACGTCCACTGCTGAACATAGGCCATAATCCCCACGCTTGGCAGGCGGCTTGGGGATCGCAGGAGGTTCCACCATTCAAGCAGGAGGATGCTGCTGCCCATCCTCTAGTGGTTCTGATCGCAGTTTTAGGACATACCCGGGACATTTATTTATTTTACATTATAGACATTTAGGCATGTTGACTACAAAGTCCCTTAACCCCGTTTATACCCTTTGGGTCATCATCATCAGCCAGACGTCCACTGCTGAACATAGGCCTCCCCCTTTAACCTCCACACTGAACGACAGCCTGCCTTTTGCATCCACTGGATGCCAGCGACTCTCACTATGTCGTCGGTCCATCTAGTGGGAGGCCTATCTACGCTGCGTCTTCCGGTTCGTGGTCTCCACTCAAGAACCTTTCTTCCCCACCCCTTTTACCTTTCCGTACCCTTTGGGTACGGAACGGTAAAAAGGAACTTACCAGTGCTTCGTTAGCGAGCCTGATCTCTTCCTGGTACTGCAGTAACCGCTGCTCCATGGCTGCCCGCTCGCGCTCCGCCGCTTCACGAAGTTGCTTCTCCCGCGCCAGCTTGTTGCGCTCGATTTGACGACGCTGAAAGCAACGATTATTGACTATTATAACTTTTAAACTTCCGCGATTTGAACGCGTGTTTTAAATGAAAATATGAAAAAATGAAAAATATTTATTTGGTGTCTACAAACGTTGTCGATCATATTTTTTTTACAATAGTTTGTTCCTTAAATAAATACTCCATGATGAGGAGCCTTGTTACCCAAGCTAGGAATTAACCTGTGTTATGGCGTAACAATACACTCCGTCGGACAATATACATATAGTCACGATTAAATATTATAAGACAAAAACTAATGGAATATGTGAATCTTATAAGTGATAAAAAAATGATGAAATAATTTGGGATGAAATAAATATCTATATATTATGTCATGGTATCCACTCAAAAACCTTTCTTCGCCATCGGTTATAAATTCTTCATAGATTGGAAGTTCGGTTCTCTCTAATAGTACTAACAGATGGATTTGGTACGCCGGACCGCAATCTGACCAACGGGTGAGGAAAAAAAAAAAATTTTTCTCCTTCGACCAAAATAAAATGCATGGACGGGCCCAGATGAAGCGCATTTTTGAAGCTTACAAAATGAGCGCCGGCGCTCACTTCGTTTCAGTCGGTCTCTAGCCGTAGGAAGTGCAACACGAGATTATTGTTACATAGCGGTCCGCCCCTGCTTCGCACGGGTATATAATATAGCCTATGTCACCCGGGGATAGTGTAGCTTCCTAACAGTGAAAGAATTTTTCAAATCGGTTCAGTAGTTTCGGAGCCTATTCAATGCAAACAAACAAACAATCAAATCTTTCCTCTTTATAATATTAGTATAGATGTTAACGTAACATCTGACAAAATTATGCCTTGTGTGCTTTTCCGACGTGTAAATATACAACAAAAAACCGCTATCTATTTTTGTAACACATTTACTGCACAAAGAAACAAAGAAAGAAAGAAAGAAAATAAATGTTATTAAATGTTGTTACCTTTACAAAAACTTATATCTAAAGGATACAATCAGTGTCGAATGGATCCGTCTCAGCATTAATGCTGAAAGTCAAGGTTCTATCAGCGCCGGTTTTCTTAGTCTATCGGTGTACATGGTTATAATTAGGCGTTGAAATATATGTCCATCGGTTCTCATTTTTACTGAACAAGTTCAATGGTTATGGTCCGTCCGTTAATTTTATTTTGGTCGAAGATTATCTCGCGTTTTAGTTGGACGGCGGTTCGGCGTACCAAATCCATCGCGTCTGTTGGCTACTTGGTATACCTGTTTCTCTTCTTTGGCCTGCGCTTTCATCTGTTGCACTTCCATTGTGTCGGGCTTCCGTCGGCGCATGTATAGGTCGTGGTTGCCGATGCACAGGTCTAGTATCTGTAACAATATAATGTTAAGGTATCCACAATAACCAAAGATAGTATTCATTATATATTCATTGACAATAACAATCTATCTATATATATATATTCTTTCCATCCAATGGTTGCCTGGAAGAGATCGCTTTTAGCGATAAGGCCGCCACTTGTGGCACTAGCTCGTAAGTGTTTTCTATCGTGTTGTAATTTTTATTTCTGGTGTACACAATAAAGAGTTTCTATCTATCTATCTATGTATATAAAAGCGAAATCCATCTACTCATTCACTCATTAAACACGAAATCTCAAAAACTACTTGACCTACGAAGCTGAAATTTGGCAGGTAGATTCCTTATGGGGTGTAGAGGTGCTAAGAAAGGATTTTGCGAAAAGGCCGAATTAAGGATGACAAAAGAGGGTTGAAAGCTTATCTGAAAGTCTACGCGTACGAAGTCGCGGGGAACAGCTAGTCTCTTCTCTACATAGTATAAATTGAAGTCGCTTCCCGCGTCTGTCTGTCTGTATGTCTGTATGGCCGCTAACTCCTCCTAAACCACGCAACGGATTTTGATGCGGTTTTCACCATCAGTTAGATACATTTTCAAGGAAGGTTTATATATATAACTAGCGACCCGCCCGGGTGTAATTTACGTGCGAAGCCGGGCGGGCGGGTCGCTAGTATAATATAAAGTTTAAATTATTTTTAAAAAGTACCGGCCGCGCCCGACGTTGCTTCACTTCGGTGATCGTACGAGAACCGGTGGTGAACAGAAATTTGACACCGACTCGCACTTGGCCATTATTTATTACTTGTTGTTATACTTTAGAGTGTGTACTATAATTGTGCCAAGTTTAACGCTTGTACGTATTACCGTTTTTACATTAGAGCTAATACAAAAATACGTTAAAAAAACCGTTTGTTGTTTGGAGATTCCCCTTTCGTTTTTACTTGTTTATCATTCCTTAGTAAATCCGCCGTAACATTACATATTCTGTGATAATTTCAACTGGCAATTTATTACGGTTCGAAAGATACAGCCGTTTAAAGGTAGGACAGACGGGCGGATAGACAAACAGACAGACGGACGGGCGGACGGACAGACAGACAGACAGATATCGCACTCGACGCATCTACAACAGGCTTAGTAATAGCAACAGGAATTGCTTGCTCATCGGACCCCAAGACACACACAGAGTTTGGGGCCCATAGACAATTCTCAACAGTGCTAATTTTTTTTCTCAATAATTGAATTTTTTGCTCAATAAAATGAATTTGAATAGGGTCCCATTGTTACCCTTTGGGTACGGAATCCTAAAAACCAAACTACTGAACAGATTTTAATGAAATATCTATGGGACTAATCTGAAAGTACATAATTATAATATTATGAAATTGAGTATTTTTCAAAATTTTAAGTCGCTTTTTTAAATTGATAGTGATATTATAAACAAAACTTGTTTAAGTCGTAGATCACCAAAGCCTGACAAAACGCATAAAAACAAAACAAGAACAGGGGCCTTACGGACAACAGCTAATTGCGGCACCTAATCCGCTCAGTTGGAAAATCACGCGAACGTGAACCTTATCGCGCCCAGATACGGTTTGCGGTCGCGTGATTTTCCAATTGAGCGGATTAGGTGCCGCAATTAGCTGTTGTCCGTAAGGCCCCAGTTTTCTTCTAAATAACGCGTAAAGCTCACCATCAGGCAAGCGACTTGCTCGTCTCGTCACTTGCATGAAAAAACAAAACTTACCAGTTTGTTCATCCCTTTAGGCGAGAAAAATATAAAATTGTTGACGGACTTGTCAACAAATTTGATGACAAATTTCTTATCGTCAAACGAAATGTGTTTGATCTCCGACCAAGGGAAAGTTGTTTTTGGAGTCAGCTTGTTGTCCTTTTCGTATATGTTTAGACCCAGAGCTGTCACTCCTAGATACAACTCTGTGTCTTTCTTGTTCTGAAAGGTAGAATAAAATTATTACTCTCCGCAAACCCTTTCATTTCGATATTTCGATAGCCCGTTGGTCCAGTTGGTAGTGAACCTACATTCTGAGCTTGGGGGCGTGGGTTCGATTCCCACTTAGGGCAAACATTTATGTGATGTACATATGTGTTTGTTCTATATGTTTGTTAATATCTATTTAAGTATGTATGTATTTAAAAACTATATATGTATGTATATCAGTCTCTGGCAGCCATATCACAAGCTTTGCTTAGTTTGGGGTCAGATGACCGTGTGTGCAAAAAATTCCCGGAATATTTATTTATTTGATACACCTATCATGGTGGTAGGTAACAAAATTTTGACCACCATCTTGGAACAGCTGACATTTTTATCGCGATTTTAGTGTTGGTCCCATGTTAAAAGTTGTTTATAATGATGAGTACAATTACCTCCTTTTGGCTTAGTACAGTCAAGGAAGATAGACTAAGAGGAAAGACAATAGCAGAACATTAGAGCGTAGCACGGAAATTTACCTAAAACGGTAAAAACCTAGATGGCACCGTAATTTGAGCGTCCTATAGGCTCGAACTTCCGTAAGCGCTGCAGTCAAATTACGGTGCCATCTAAGTTTATACCGTTTTTAGGCAAATTTCCGAGCTACGCTCTAATGTTCTGCTATTGTCTTTCCTCTTAGTCTATCTTCCTTGGTACAGTCTATATGCGTAACCATGTATATTGCATAGATTAGTTCATGTAATATTTGTAAATAAGGGGTAAATTATGTACCTTTATAGCGAAGTAATTAACGCCATACATGTCTAAATCTTGCGCTATTTTCAGGTACTCCATCTCTGCTTCATCTCGAGACATGCCTTTATGATCTGCGTACCTGTCGAATGAGAAATCAGATACGTATTAAAACGGGATCGTATCGTAGTTTTTTTTTTACAGAATAGGCATGCAACTGGTTTATTTTTTATTATTGGCATTTTGGTGGCATTTTGATTCGGTGAGACAAATGATGAGGTCATCTAAGTACCAAAATACGTTTCTTACCTTGGTAATGAACATAAATTTGTCACCGACTCACACTTGGCCATTATTTATTGGTTTATATCAAATATAATATAACCACTTGATTGCGCATGTAGACCCGACGCGACTCAACGCTTGTGATTGGAGAATCAAAGTCAATCATTCAATTCAGGCCAAGGATTGGCCCCACGCGAAATAGTTTTGGTTGACATGTTAGAACCTTTGGCTTATGTGGGGTATATTGGCGGATCCATGGGGGCCATGCCTCCCCTCCCCAAAACACCTGGCAATTCCATACATTCAATTCAATTTTTCGATTTGATTCAGGCGCACTTTTAGACAGCATACTCATAGGTACCTATATATATTTTATCAGGAAACAATTTTTTTTTAACAATAGGTGAATTTCTCTTTCTAGTTCTCAGTTAATATTTAGAGATATAACAAGCTATAAGCATGGACTTACTTAGGATCACTAACAAGCCACCCCCCGTAACCACGTTCATTTGGGATCTTGAAGTGCCGGGGTAAAGGATGAGCAGTCAAGTGGTTATATTGTCATTGGTTTATATCAGCCTTTCCCAAAGTGGGCGATAACGCCCCCTTGTGGGCGCTGCAGGCCTAAAGGGGGGCGGTAAGAGACCCAGAAAAAAATGGGGGCGTTGTGTAGAAGCTTGGGGGGTGATTTGTAATATCATTTAGCTAGGAGGCCTCTTAGACATCGACTGCATGAGGTCTCGACTCTCAACTACAACTTGTGAACATCAACTAATATTAGTTAAGAGATTGCTCAAACTCGGATCGAAATTTCTCTCTTTTTATATTTAGTAAATAATTTTTTAGCGCCCTCCATTTTTTCAAAATGAGGGTGCTAAAAAATTATTTCTCAAAGTGGGCAGCAGACAAAATAAGTTTGGGAACCCCTGGTTCATATGGTTATTTGGCTTTAAGGCTGTACACTCACCAGATTTTGATCCTGTCTTCCCACATCTCCGGCGTCATCTGATACTGGTCGATTACTCTCTGAGGCAGGAGATCCTCGCTTGCCAGCATGCCAGGCTTGTACGCGCTTTCATCGTAATCTCCGTACTGGGGACAACGGAGAAGATCCTTTACGATCTTTGGAATATGACATAATTAGGGGGCTTTAATTTTAATAATCTGTTTTAGTCTTGGTTTTAATCTATACTAATATTATAAAGAGGAAAGATTTGATTGTTTGTTTGCATTGAATAGGCTCCGAAACTACTGAACCGATTTGAAAAATTCTTTCACTGTTGGGATGCTGCACTATCCCCGGTTGACATAGGCTATATATCCCGGCTTCGCCCGTGCGAAGCAGGGGCAGCCTACTAGTTCATATATAAAAATTATTCCTTATTTACCTTGGTCACGCCATAACTTGAGAACGACTTTACTGATTACATTCATCTTTTTTTAGGTTTCCTAATACTTTGGAGAAGGTTCTTACGGCAAGAAAAATTTAGAAAATTGCTCAGAAAATTGGAAAATTTCAGAAAACTTAACGATGATTTTAAATCGCGGGTGAAACCGCAGGGTGCAGCTAGTATTAAAACAAATAATAATAAATATTCAGAACATTTTTGCACACACGGTCATCTCATCCAAAACAAAGCAAAGCTTGTAATATGGCTGCCAGAGACTGATATCCATACATATATATTTTTAAATAGATACTATATAAATACTATATAATAGATATAGAGAATATAGAGATAATAGAGATATAGATACTATATAATAGATAAATAAATCAACTAATAAAAAAAAAAAAAAAATAGATACTTAAATAAATATTAACACCCAGATATAGAACAAACACAAATGTTCATCACATGAATGTTTGCCCTAGGTGGGAATCGAACCCCCAAGCGCAGAAGGCAGGTTCACTACCAACTAGACCAATGGGCTATCGGGTTTTGAGTGTAACACTTCCCTTTAGCGAGAAGTTGACAATGGATGTAATTAGAGTATGTACTATAATAGACCGACACCACTTTACGGTTGACATTCCTAAAACCCGTACGAAGCGCTTTGATCCCACTTTTATTGTGCGTACTGCTAGTCTGTGGAATGCACTGCCTGAATGGGTGTTCCACGATCGTTACAATCTGGGTGTCTTCAAATCACGAGTGAATCAGTTTCTTCTAGGCAAGTGCTCCATCGTAGACCGCATCATCGCTTAACATCAGGCGAGTTGGCGACAAAGCGCAAGCCTACTATATAATAATAAAAAAAACATCATATCATCATAGTCTTTTAACAGTCTTTTCAAAGTCCAGCAGTGGACTTTTAGCCTACTCCCGAAAGGGTGGGCCATATCCACCACGCTGGCCCAGTGCGGGTTGGTAGATTCACATACGCCATTGAATTCCTTCTCCGTACGTATGCAGGTTTCCTCACGATGTTTTCCTTTACCGAAAAGCCAGTGGTATGAAAATCCGTACATAAGCTCCAAAGAGCTCATTGGTACTGCCCGGGGTTTGAACCGGCGAACTCACGCTTTCAAGTTTAGCGGTCTTCCAAATGGGTTACCAGGGCTCTCAAAAAAATGTATTTAGTAGCATTTCAAAATATTTGAATATCAAAACGGCCACTAACCACAAATCTATCTACCTTGGCCTGGACTGCGTAGCTCGCTAGCAGCACCGATGCCTCCGGAGGACAGTAGATGTCCATAGTCAGTATAGCCTGCTTCACTTGAAGGAACAGCAGGTGCTGGGTCACCTCCTGGATGAGCTCCTCGGCCACATCTTCGGGGTATAGCTTGCAGAGCAACATGAACGGTGTGCCGGGCATCTGGGAGACACATTGGTCTTGCACTGTAAGGGGAGATAAATAATAATAAAATAGAGAAATAGATATACAATTTTTCTTATTGTAATTAATTTTCGGTGATCGCACTGTCTGGCAAGAAATAGGGGAGATCTTTGCCCAGGAGTGGGACAGTATAAATTAATAAAAAATAAAACATTTCCGTGCAAGGTTACTTGAAAGA
This sequence comes from Agriopis marginaria, assembly GCA_932305915.1. Lineage (NCBI taxonomy): Eukaryota > Metazoa > Arthropoda > Insecta > Lepidoptera > Geometridae > Agriopis > Agriopis marginaria. The sequence continues at coordinate 3,053,906 of OW029935.1, forward strand.
GATCGCTATAAGGTGGTATGTTTCACCTATGGCGGGAAATTTAAATTTCAAACTGTTCAAACTGTGTGTCTCATTTTAATATGAGAGAGAAGGATGGTAACAATTTTAGAGCTGTCAAATTCAGTTTAGAGTACATTAGAATCGATGCCATTGTACTTAAAGCTGGCGATCACATCCAATGTGATGATGATGATGATCGGGTGAATGATATGCATAATTATTATTGAAACCGGTATGTCTGAGAACAACAAAAGTTCAAAGACATATGATATTGACCTACATGCCCTAGGCCAGCATGGTGGCTAATGGCTTATTCTCTCTCTCTCTGAGAGAAGCCCTGTGTCCCAGTAGTGGGAACGATAGGCTGATAATGACAATTCACTCACCTCTTTTATCCAGCTTCAGCCAGCTTATAAAGTGTTTGGTATCCTCGAACTGCAGTCCGAAGAACCATGTCTCTCGCAGCCCTATGGTCCGACATACTAAGTCGAATAAGTCTCTTCCTGTGGCACGCCACTGTAAACAAAGAAATCAACCTTTGTAAAATAAATCGTTAATGTGTCTTTCAAGTAGCGGGCACAACATAGAATAAGGATGCGCTTGCGAGAACAGAATGTCAAGATGTCTGTCAGAATTGTCGACGATCCCAAGCTCACTGAACACCTAGAGCCGCTCAGCATGCGCAGAGACGTTGGGTCTCTTTGTATCTTTTATCGCATTTACAACGAGGAGTGTTCTGAAGAACTGTTTGATCTGATGATGCCGGCGTCGCGGTTTTACCATCGCATTAGCCGCCACCGCCTGAAGGCTCATCCACACATCGTAGATCAGTGGAAATCGACACTGTGCGATTCACACGATCGACGATGACGAAGATTAACAAAAGGGTAACAAAAAGAAGTAGCAAAGGCAGGCAAGTACTAAAAGGTACCTTATTACTACAATTTGTTCAAGATATTTTCCCTCATTGAATATTCAATCATCTAAGTCTCTGTCGGGATTAGAACCAAAACAGTTGGCATCTACCGCATCAATAATCTACTTGTATCTTCCCCATTACATTGAAATATTACCTTTAAGTTGGGTAGTAATCTGCAAACACGGATTACTGTCCCCCCGAAACGAAGGTACAATTTGACAGCCATTTGTTAAACTCTATATTCCTTGTATTTAATAAAGGACTACGGTTTCAAGACATATAAAACTTGGCTTAGCTCAAACAAAAAAAAATATAGACGTCTACCGGCCTAACTGGCACTGCGGAAAAACTATGTTGACATTCTTTAACTGACTTCAAAAGATTTGAATTTTTTTAATGTTACGAGATAGGTATATCTCAAACCCCATTAAAATTTGAAGAAAACCCTTGTAAAGTATTATATGATGGGACAAATCCCGTTTATAAAATTTCACCCTCTTTCTGTAAAGTTAATTTTTATTTTTGAAAAAATTTACGTTTTATAATTGTAATGCAAGAGAGTGACAAGGTTATCATGATGTATATGTCCGTTTCATTATTGTACAGTAATATGCCAACAAATGTCGCAGTGCAGATGCTTGACCTATCGGACAGACGTTGTTATACACAAATGTTTGTTCGATACCAATGTATAAAAGTGCTTGTACAATAATTATACAAGTATTTATGCCATTTTTGCAAGACATGCATGATTGACGTTTACAACAGGCCGGTAAAGTCCACAGACCTCTATCTGCATAGACACTGCTTGCCAAATTAGCATGATAAAAATCTAGCATAAAAAAAACTACTATAACGAAACTAGAGTAATTTAGTGATAGTTGAATTTGCATGGCCAACTGATTTGAAGAGTTTTTAGTTTTTGATCATCAGCCATAATCGTCGGTCCAACTAGACAATAGACAAATTTTTATTTATACAAAAAAATACACACACTGTGAGGCCTACCTACACTGCGACTTCGGGTTCGTGGTCTCCACTCAAGAACCTTTCTTTTCCATCGGTTATCCACTTGCCGGTGCCACGGTGCCACTTGAACTTGCAAATTTTAATAGCTGTGTTGGTGACTCAGGTTTTGTGGCCAATATACACATTCCGGATTCTATCGTGCAACGAAACTCCGAGCATAATTTTACAATTTACTATGGCGTAATTTGCAATTTTTTTTGTATAGGTGTCTGACATGCTCTGCCAAGACGATAGGTATCGAACAGAATTATGCGGTGTGCTAGTTGGAAAATTGATCCAACTTAAGGCAAGCCAAGTAGGTAAATTTGCGGTGTATATCTTGATAAAAGTCTGTTATATAGTCCAACTCAAATGACATGCAATATGTACATAACTTGACATTATGCATAGAATGTAACTGAAGCCGTTTTCAATTATTCAGTTCTTACGTAAGTTGTAACAAATAGTCCAAATACCCATATTTGTCAGTCAATGTGTTACATTATGCATTAACGAGGTATGCATGTACAATGATATGCATTATGCAAACTTACATATTGTTGGTACTTTGCCACATGTTATCTAGGGTCACAGAGCATTTATATTAGCTTGTGTTGTTTGTATCTATCTAAATTATTATCTATATCTTCTATACCTACATGATCATCATCATCATCAGCCAGAAGACGTCCACTGTTGAACATAGGCCTCCCCCTTTAACCTCCACACTGAATGACAGCCTGGCTATTGCATCCACTGGATGCCCGCAACTCTCACAATGTCGTTGGTCCATCTAGTGGGAGGCCTCACTACGCTGCGTCTTTCGGTTTGTGGTCTCCACTCCAGAACCTTTCTTCCCCATCGATAGATAACATAATACTATAATAAAATTATAGAGAAAAAAAATCTGTAATTGCGAGATATCAACAAAAAAATCACACTGGCCATCTTTATTTTTTATTCTTATAAATAATAGGCTTGCGTTTGACCACCATCACACCTGATGTTAGGCGATGATGCGGTCTACGTCATCTTAAAATAAGCTGCTGAACATGTTAATACAGTTTTTAGAATTTTAGTCTGTTGTTTGTGCACGCCCATCCAAACCACTGGATGGCACCTACACATTCCTTTGGGCACCCTAAGTGTTTAAAACTTCCCGATGTGCTACCGATTATATAGGTAAAATTATTTCTTCATTAGATCTCCGAAAACTATTAATAGCCTGGACTTGCCTTAATTTGACCTATTTAACATATCTCCGAATAAAGTCCGCAATTTACTATCCGAAAATTTAATTGACAGTACCTCTTTGTTCAAGATTTTATAAATAAGAAAGGTATTTATTTTATGTATTTGTGTAGCAAACAAGTAAAAATGCGAAAACAATTAAATGGTGTTTAGAAATAATATTTAGTCATAACCTAGATTAAGACTATGTTCTCTGAATAAAATTAAATAAATAAAATGGCATTCTATCAATAAAAACAACAGAATAAAATACCTGATAAAATGTGTCTTAATCTAGGTGCTTTGTCATGACTTTTCATCTACACATTATTATCCAGGGAATTTTATTACATACATGAGAAATACATGTTTTTACTATCATATAATATTATAAAAATTCCAGGTATATGTAGGTTAGGTATACCAGCTCTTAACTAAGTGCAATTAGTGGTACTAATTTAACAAATTATCAAGAAGCGCTGGCCCCAAGACCTGCACTATGCGTTAATCTGTTCCTGTGACTCACAGGGGAATCGTTGTGTTCTTACACCACACAATTAGGTACACCTAAACAACAACAATGTATTTATAGCATTTTACCTCAAGGTTGAACTCCAATTCCGCGTCTAGCGTGCACACTTTAACTGGGAAAGATTTTGTCGCTTTCTTTCTTAAAAACGGAGGCATTATAATGTCTCCTAACTTAGTTACACCATCACTACAGGTCCAAACGATATCGGAATAGGTTATGATAATACCACTGCCATTTGAGTAATTATCGAGCAATATGTTACGTTTACGTAATGTGCGGTTAATCGAGGAATGCGAGTTTTCGCATTGCGTACTATTTCCAGCGGTTATTATTTACAAACAAGAAAAACGTCAATGAAAATAATCGGAGTTGAATGAAAAATAATTTTATTGATGAATTACGTTTCGTTCGTTCTGGAACTATGTTCACATGCATTGTGAGTTCCGAATCAACCCAATAGTGCAAAAGATCGACGCCCACTTTGCTGAGATGAACAAAGAAGTACCAAGAACTCTCAAGATTCAAGAACAGGTAACGCTCAAGATCAAGAACCACCGAAATCGAAAATAAGAAACGCTCAAGATCAAGAACCTTCATAGATGGTAAGGGAAAAAATCTTTTTGCCATGCAGATTCTCAATTACACTGTAAGCGTCATTATGACTATACGAGTAATTCGGAACGTAAAACGAACAAACAATTTCTAGTTTTTGCGTAGTAAGGAACGATAATTTATTAGATTGGGTCTCTAATAACACTCTTTTTCTAATTTTTTGATGGCAACTTTGTCTCTTTTTTATTGTTATGTTGGCTGCAGTGAAGCTGTCATTTTGACATTGACAGTGATATTGTCATTGCAGGCGCGCGCAAACTTCACTTCGTTTTGAAAAACGCGTTAACCACGTGCGGTGTATTTTTGAGAAAAATAAAATAGTGTTATGAAATAAGAAAATGGGGAAATTCAGGTCTAAACTCAAAGGAAAATCGAAGGGTAAAAGATGGCAGAAAGGACAATCCTCCAACTCCAACCCGAAGATACAAAAATACCGAGAGATGGCGAAATCTCGATTCTTTCAGGAGAATTTAGGTTTGTTTGTATTTTTTTAACTTTAACCACTAATTAAACTAATATACAACGAACACTCCTCTTCTGACGAGTTCTAGCTGCACATAGAACATTATAACTTATTTTTCAATAATTTGTTGTTCACCTACCAACATATAAAAATTTGAAATTTTCATTTCAAAATTTTCAGGCAATACTGGTCTAACCCAGCAAGCAGTCCTCAAGCACGATGCCATGATAACTTACAGCCACAACAAGCAAAAGTCTGAAGCCGAGAATGAGCTGACAATTGCCAAGGAGTTTGAGAACATGTCTGTTAAAACGTTGGATGAGGGTAGTGAATCAGAATATACAGCAAGTATGAGATCCGGGACTTACAAGACGTTTCAAACATTTGCATCGGACTGGAGCCAGTGTTCGAATATCAGTTTTAGCAAGTCAGTATATCAATACAGTCCGGCTGCTGAGATGTTTATTGGTGGTGTTGTCATGTGTTTGTCCTTTTAAGCGGGTGACAGTCATCAAGAAGATTAAATCACTATTAGAAGATCTTCAAGACCCAAGGCTTAACTGATCATCTGCGCAAATTGGGATCCCGCCACCAATAAACTGGACAATCTCCAGAATATTTGCCTACTCGACTCTAAACCAGACATTGGCAAGTTGTGGCAATACCGCACGAAGCCACGAACAAGAAATTGAATTGAATTGAGTGAATCTGACAGCTGCAATAACATTGTAAAAAATCTAAATTAAAACATTGTCATATAATATTTTGGTGTAGAATATTGGCTACCAACTACAACCTTACAGATAGAATTTACTGTTTTTATTCAACTTTTTAGAATGTAATGGCAACTGTCAGATGCATTCTTTTAATGGACACACTTTAGACTCTTCATTCACATAAATATTTTAGAAGTGGTAGAACCATCATCATCATTGCAGCCATAGGACGACCACTGCTGGACATAGGCCGCACCCATCAATCTCCAAAAGGGCCAGTTGGAAGCGGCTTGCATCCAGCATTTCCCTGCGGTCTGTTTTAGGTCATCTGTCCATCTTGTGGGTGGATGTCCTACGCTGTGATTACCGGTCCATGGTCTCCATTCCAGAACCTTTCAGCCCCATAGGGCATCTGTTCTTCATGTAATGTGCCCTGCCCAATGCCACTTCAACTTGCTTATCCGGTGGACATCCACATGTCCTACACTGTGCTTACCGGTCCGTAATCTCCATTCGAAAACTTTTCGGCCCAATCGGCCATCTGTTCTGCGTGATATGAGCCCTGCCCACTGCTACTTCGAGTGGTAGAATATGTGGGAATACAAATAGATACAAATAATGATTGTTGCTAATAAAGGATTTGTTAACTACCGATTACTCCACCATTTGTGAACCAATTTACGAGATTCTTTTTTTTATTATGTAGGGGAAACTCTCAAGGTGGTCCCACAAAAATTTCATTACCTTGGTGTTCCAACTCCAGTAATATGAATAATTTTGTTTGATTGCCTGTTGATTTGGCAATATTAATCATCACCATTATCATCAAATCAGCCCATCATATACCCACTACAGGGAACATGATAGGCAAAGGCTTTCTCTCAAAGAGAGGATGGGTCCTAATCCACCACGCTGGCCCAGTGCATGTAGGTGAATGTTGTATGTCTTTGAACTTCAGAGGTTCATGTATATACCAGTTAAATCATGATGTTTTTCAATATTAAAATAATTTTGAAATGTATACTAATAAGCACTCATTTAGCCTTGTTATAGTACCTTTTTGTTTTAGATAGCCTGTTGGTCCAGTTGGTAGTGAACCTGCCTTTTGTGCTTGGGGGCGTGGGTTCGATTCCCACCTAGGACAAACATTTGTGTGATGAACATTTGTGTTTGATCTATATCTGGGTGTTATCTATTTAAATATGTATAAAAAAATATATATGTATGTATATCAGTCTCTGGCAGCCATATTACAAGCTTTGCTTAGTTTGGGGTCAGAAGCCTTGGTGTCTTCAAATCACATGTGAATCGGTTTCTTCTAGGCAAGTGTGCTCCAACGTAGACCGCATCATCGCTTAACATCAGATGTGATGGTGGTCAAAAGCAAGCCTATTATTTATTTAAAAAAAAAAAGTCCCGAATATTTAAAACACTGTTTTAAACTATCACGGTTGTTCACTAAAGTTATATGATTAATATCGGGAGCTCATTCCACAACCTTACCACGGTAAATATCCCGTTAATAATCATATAACTTCTGTTTTAAACTATCACGGTTGTTCAATATTTATTTACCTGTAATGACTCCCCAATCAGAGCACCACTCCTGCGCCCTCATTGTGTGTAATGTGTGTCATCTTAATACACCGTTAACATAATTTACAGATTACTAAACAGATTTGACTCCAATAATGCCTTGCACAAGGAGATGTTGGCAGTCTTAGCCGCAGTCACTGAAGTCATCAAGGACCAGGGTGGTAAGGAGTCGACTACGGAATACTTTGCTGCTTTGGTAAGCACAAAAATTGTCACACTATTTTAGAAGATTGAGTACTTATCTGCAATACTATACCAAATTCATTAAGGGTTCTTAAAACAAGTCTATTTGAGAAAAAACTTTTAGTCTTTTGTTGTCGTCGTTTTTCTATGGGACTGTCAGAGCAGGCACGAAAAATCAACACTGTTTTATGCTAGATATTCCGAAAACCCGTACGAAGAGCTATGATTCCACTTTTATTTTGCAAACTCCTAGTCTTTGGAATGCGCTGCCTGAATGGCAGAAAAAACAGACCTACAAATTTTAACAACTCAAATTATTTTTTAGATGGCAACCCTTAAAGACTCCGAACTAGAAGACAGTCTCGTGGCAAGCCTAACCCTTCTTTCCATGGGTATCAAAGCCGTGCCCCAAGCGGTGCTCCGTAAGCAGTTCTCTGATGCGTCCACCGTCTTTACGGATATCCTAGAGAAGAATGCTACTAGTGAGAACGGAGCTTTGCTGAGAAGTGCCATAGGTATGTCAACTTTGCTCACACGTCATATGAATTTTGACTTGGTAACAAATACATTAAGTAGTTTAACCTTGGTAGCAAACATGTGGTTTGCCTTAGTAGCAAATAATTATGTAGTTTTGTCTTCGTAACAAACATGTAGTTTTGGCCATAGTAGCAAATACATTATGTAGTTTAACCTTGGTAGCAAATATGTGGTTTGTCTTAGTAGCAAATATGTAGTTTTGTTTTTGTACCAATATGTAGTTTTGTTTTGGTAGCAAATATGTAGTTTTGTTTTTGAAGCAATATGTAATTTTGTCTTGGTAAGAAATATGTAGTTTTGCTTCGGTAGCAAATGTGCAATTTTGAAGGTAGTAAATAATTATGTAGTTTTGGTTTTGTAGCAGTATGTAGTTTTGTCTTGGTAGCAAATATGTTGTTTTGCTATGTTGTGTAGTTTTACCTTGGAAGCAAAAATGTGTGTACTGTACCTACTGGACCCGGGTATGTCCTAAAACTGCGACCAGAACCACCGGAGGATGGGCAGCAGCGTCCTGTTAGTCCCTCTCTAAGAGGGAGGCCTTGTTCAGCAGTGGACATTTAATGCCTGATGGTGTGTGGTGTGGTACCTACTGGAAGTTTGAGTTGTAACTGTGGAGTTATTAATAAAGTATTGTATTGTGTGTAGTTTTACACGATAATGAAGGAGATATAATTTTAATTGTTTTTTTAGGTTGTTTGTCAGTGCTGCTACGTGCGCAGGAATATGCATTGTGGGGCGATTCACATACGATGAAAGTGTTTGATTCAGTTCTGGCGTTTGCACTGCATTCTAAACCTAAAGTAAGTAGAAACAATGGTATATTAATATACTCGGCCAGGGGGGTTAGACAAGACCCACTTTCTGCTAGCGTTAACGCCTGCGGAAAGATGAAATTGTATGACAATGACATTAGCTTGAGAGATGTTATCTCAAGCTAATGTAATTTTCCTTTAATCCTTAGGAGTTTATCCCCAAAATTATTGTTTTTTTTTTGTTCAGGTCCGAAAAGCAGCGCATCACGCTCTTACTTCGATCTTAAGAGGCAGCTGCTTCATGATACCTTCTGAAGACCAGAAAAATAAGGTAAAATTATATCCTACTTAAAAAATGTGAAATTGTTTTTTTATTGCATTCAAACGGAAACCTATTATTATTTTGTCTGATATATGGTACTACTTACTTTTTCACCGGGGTGGCCACTGGAGGTCCCAAAGTGAATAAAAGACGCCCTGCACTGTTTCAATAGTTTTCCATCTTGTGGGTGGACGTCGTGCGCTTACCGGTCGGTGAGGTCCATTCGAGACCCTTTCGGCCCCATCGGCCATCTGTTCTGCGTGATATGTGCTCTGCCCACTGCCACTTCAACTTGCTAATCCCGTGGTTAATTACAATTTAAAAACAATTGGTTTATTAGAATCGGGCCCAGTTTAGTTAAAAATGGGGAAAAATTTAGTTAAAAACATTTTTTTGTTTGTTATTGAAATGTATATGCATTTTCTAATAACCAGGTGCCGCGAATCCACCCAGCCTCCAACCGAGTGGCAGAGTACTGTCTGTCTCAGATCAAGGCTGAAGCCTTACTGTCTGGACACCGCACTGTCCTACACACGCTGACGATGCTCAGAGACGTGCTGCCTGTGTTCAGCAAGGAGTTTATCAAGGTAAGTCAATTTTAATCTCAGTCCAATTCAGGCGTCTTAAAATCCTGCACATAACATCCATAGAAACAGAGTCGCTTACAATAGGCCTTTATCCAAATGTTTCATCTATACTAATATTATAAAGAGGAAAGATTTGATTGTTTGTTTGTTTGCATTGAATAGGCTCCGAAACTACTGAACCGATTTGAAAAATTCTTTCACTGTTGGGATGCTGCACTATCCCCGGTTGACATAGGCTATATATCCCGGCTTCGCCCGTGCGAAGCAGGGGCGGCCTACTAGTTTAATATAAACTAGCGACCCCTAGCTTCGTGCGAAGCCGGGGCGGGTCGCTAGTTATATATATAAACCTTCCGTGAAAATGTATCTAACTGATGGTGAAAACGGCATCAAAATCCGTTGCGTGGTTTAGGAGGAGTTAGCGGCCATACAGACATACAGACAGACGCGGAAAGCGACTTTAGTTTATACTATGTAGAGAAGAGATAACAGTCTTAGCAAAGAATATAAATAAATATAGCATTTTTATAACGCGCGCACTACTTGACGACATATAGTGTTTTATAGTATGCTCTCTTGTCTAGCATGAATTAAAACATAACTTTTATTTTTGAACAAATTTTAATTTTGTTTTCGTTGGCTTTATTTATAAGACTAGCGGTCCGCCCCGGCTTCGCACGGGTATTATTGGAGTTTTAGGGAGGATCCCTATTTAAAAAAATATATAATATTGCCTATGTCACCCGGGGTTAGTGTAGCTTCCCAACAGTGGAAGAATTTTTCAAATCGGTACAGGAGTTTCGGAGCCTATTCAACGCAAACACACAAATAATCAAATGTTACCTCTTTATAATATTAGTATGGATTGGAGAAGTTTGGAGAAGATTATCTTGAAGCTGCAATCACCGGCCAGAGCCATTTCTTTCGCGTCTTTCAAGATAACCGATAAACTAAACGTGAAAGCCGTTTTAAAATCACTATTTATAACTCAAGAACGGCTGAACCTATGTGGCTGAAAATTGGTGGGGAGGTAGCTTAGAACCAGGAGACGGACATACTTTTCATCAGCATCATCAATACGCGGGTGAAACCGCAGGGCGCAGCTAGTAATAAAAAAAATGCTTTTCTTCCAGTCAACCTGTGAAGCGATCCTCTCGTTGATGACCCACAACAACGTGTACATCAAGACATGCTGTCTGCACACATTGCACGCACTGTTCTCCGCCCCGAGAGAGATCAACAACCTGACCGGGCAGCTGACCGCTCAGCTGACCCGGGCGCTGCTGGCGGCTCGACCGCCCGCTAACGACGCGGGGCAAGTGCTTGCTTGGTGCGCGGTCTTACAACAAGGATACTCCTATTTAGCTATGTGAGTACTATCTTTACCATTTTTTTTTTTATAGTAGACTAACTGCGCCCCGCGATTTCACCCGCGTAGTGATGAAAAATGGTGATGATGATGAAAAGTAGCTTATGTCACTTTCCGACCCTTGAACTATACCCATGCAAAAAATCAGGTTGATCCGTTGCTCTTTTGCTGCGTGAAAGAGAAACAAACAAACCAACAAACAAACACACTTTCGCATTTATAATATTAGTATGATAATAACGGTTGTTTTTTTTTATTGTAAAAATTTGATGATTTTTGGAGGTGTGGACAAAGGGGGACAAAAAAATTGTACAAGTTTATTTATATAAATATTTCATTTCAGTTTGGATATGAATCTCTGCCTGCCCAACTTGCCTCTCTTTGTGAACATCTGCGTCTCAGAGCTGTGGTTATCTGACGTTGCTGATATCAATTCGGCATCTACTAACGCGTTGAAGGTATGTTGTAATGTCGTAACCCTTGGGTTACGAAGTTTCGAATCTAAATCGCGCCTTCGTTGGTCATATTTAGTTATACAGAGTTACGCGGAAAGGGTGTATTAATCCGAAAGGGGTCCGTTATACCAAGGAAGATGGACTAAGAGGAATGACAATAGCGGAACATTAGAGCGTAGCTCAAAATTTGCCTAAAAACGGTATAAATTTAGATTGCACCGTAATTTGAGCGTGCTATAGGTTGTCTCGAACTTCCGTAAGCGCTGCAGTCAGATAGCGTACGAAAGGGTTCTACAAATTACCGTAGCGCTAGTATCGCAGACAAGTTTCGCAACATTACAAGACAAGCGCAACTCATACCAGTAGATGGCGCTTTTCTTTATTTTCTTGAAATGTTGCGAAACGTGACTGCGATACTAGCGCTACGGTAATTTGTAGAACCCTTTCGTACGCTATCTGACTGCAGCGCTTACGGAAATTGGAGACAACCTATAGCACGCTCAAATTATGGTGCCATCTAAGTTTATACCGTTTTTAGGCAAATTTCCGAGCTACGCTCTAATGTTACGCTATATTGTCTTTCCTCTTAGTCTATCTTCCTTGGTCATCAATGTCATCATTATGAACAACTTGAACTATGGGACCAACCCCTAAATCGCTTCGCGTAGTGATGATAATATATTTGTATCTACCTTCCAGGCTATACTAATAGACTGCGTGGGGCCAGCGATCAGCAATGACGAGACATTTGTGAAGCACAGGTCTCATGTAGAGGGCATCTTCAAGAACATCGGCACGGGGCTGGATAATCCCTTCAACCAAGCTATACGGCATGTCATCATGACCATTGCCGTTTGCTTTGAGGTAAGATCCAACAGAAGAATCCAACTCGGATGGGCAGCGTTCGGGAAATTGCGTGACATCTACTCGTCCAAGATACCACAGTGCCTCAAGACGAGGGTCTTTGACCAGTGTGTGTTGCCAGTGATGACATATGTTACTGAGACGTGGTCCTTAACTGTTGGCCTTTTGGAAAAACTCAAGAGTCACTCAGCGGGCAATGGAAAGAGCTATGCTCGGAGTTTCTTTGCGCGATAAAATCCGAAACGTGGATATTCGCCAAAGAACCAGAGTCATCGACATAGCTGTTAAAATTTGCAAGTTGAAGTGACAATGGGCAGGCCACATCGCTCGAAGAACCGATAACCGATGGGGAAGAAAGGTTCTGGAGTGGAGACCACGAACCGGAAGACGCAGCGTAGGGAGGCCTACCACTAGATGGACCGACGACATTGTGAGAGTCGCGGGCATCCAGTGGATGCAAAAGGCAGGCTGTCGTTCAGTGTGGAGGTTAAAGTGGGAGGCCTATGTTCAGCAGTGGACGTCTTCTGGTTGATGATGATGATGAAGATCCAACATCCATCATACATTAACCCCCCTATTAATAAACGTAGAGTAGCCTCGGAATAGTTATACCGCCGTTTGTCTTTTTCGATCGAGTTCAAAATTTGAAAGAGAAAAAAAGACAACACGGCGTAACTATTCCAAGACTACTCCACGTTTATTAATAAGGGAGACAGGATGTAAGGGGAACACTCTCGAAGCCAAAAGAAGGTAATTGTACTCATCATTATAAACCACTTTTACTATGGGACCAACCCTGAAATCGCGGAAAAAAAATCAGCAGTTCCATACATTTTGTCGAGTGTCAATGACCGTTTTCTATAAAACAGCTGATATTTTTTTCGCGATTTCAGGGTTGGTCCCATAGTAAAAGTTGTTCATAATGATGAGTACAATTACCTTCTTTTGGCTTCGAGAGTGTTCCCCTTACACCCTGTATACATACTGCAGTGCCAGTGTCTCCCAGTAAGTATATCAAAGCTCGTGTTAGGATTCATTATAAACTACTAGCTGCGCCCCGCTGTTTCACCCGCGTAGTGATGAAAAATGGTGATGATGCTGATGAAAAGTAGTATGTCCGTCTCCTGGTTCTAAGCTACCTCCCCACAAATTTTCAGCCAAATCGGTTTAGCCGTTCTTGAGTTATAAATAGTGTAATCCAGTTTTCGATGCTTTTTTCGTCAAATGATGTGATAGGACTAGGTTAGTTAAAGCGCAAGATGCAGCAAGTTGTCTAAAAACTTGTCGCTCCACAGATCGCCAACTCGCGAGTAAGCAACCTCCTGGCGCCGCTCCTGAGGAAACTGAACGAGCGTCGCGAGAGCCACAATTTCCACAACGACAAGGAGGTTGAGCATGCCACTGGATGCGCCATCAAATCACTTGGACCCGATTTTGTACTCACAGGTACGTTATTACTAATGTCATGAAAAGGAAATTATCTCTCAAGCAAGGTAGAACGTGTTTAATTTGAAACAAGTAATAAACGATTATTTAAAACACTTTTAAATTATCAAAGTTGTCAATCCAGGTCATGGTTTTCAACTCACCAGTGGGTGGAATCCCAGTACTAGGTTGCATTAAGAATAAAAGTCCGCGTTCAAAATACAATACGCAATGATACAGTGAGTGTGTTTTGTCGGGACTTAGGTTCGAGTTCCATTGATAACAGTAGCAAAAGACTAAAAAAGAGGGTAGATCGTTTTGTCTGCACCTAACTTTGAACTGTTCAACCAACCACCCGCATTCTTCAGTCTTCCCGTGAACATCGTGCATATAACTGCGCCGAAATATCGGGAGCTCATTCCACAACCTTATCACGGTAAATATCCCGTAAATAATCATATAACTGTACGATTATTTATTTCTAGTAATACCTCTACGCGACAACCCCGACCACATCAACTTGGACCGAAGCTGGCTACTCCCAGTTATGAAGGAAAAAATCACCAACTCCCACTTGAAATTCTTCGCCACGGATATTTTAGAAATGGCAACATTCTCCAGGAAGAAATCTAGAGAGCTAACCCAAGCGAAGGACATACCAGGATCTCATACTTACGAGCTTCTATGTAATCAACTGTGGGCGCTGTTGCCAAGTTTTTGCAACAACCCGAAGGATATAAAAGACAATTTCAAAGCTGTAGCGAGAGTTTTGGGAAATGTGTTGAAAGATAACCCTGAATTTAGGTAAGGTAAAAGTTTGTTTGATTACTGTGTAGTCATGTCATTTGCGGGTTGTTATGTGCTCTTAGCGATGATTATACTGCCCAATCACGATTGACAGGAGTGTGACGTCATAGGCGATGATTGGACTTTCGCTGGTGACGTGATCAGCGATCGCCCAATCACTGTTGACGGGACTGACGTCATAGTCGATGATTGGGTGTTCGCTGGTGACGTGAACATCGATAGCCCAATCGTCGCCTCAAAACCGCATCAAAATCCGTTGCGTGGTTTAGGAGGAGTTAGCGGCCATACAGACAGGCAGACGCGGAAAGCGACTTTAATTTATACTATGTAGAGATGTATAATGTAGATATAAAAAATGGTTTTACTTTTTAGAATGTCCGTAATGCAAGCGCTCAGGAAACTGATCACTGGTAGCGAGTCAGAGGAAGATAAGGCGGAACTGGCCAGGTTTGCTAAGAACTACCTGCCAATCCTGCTAAATATCTACATGTCGCCAGCTAAAGGAAGTAGCGCGGAAGGACAGAGGCTGGCGGCTTTGGAGACTATTCAGGTATGTTTTTTTTTTTTTTTACGTCATAGGTGACAAACAAGCAGACGGGCTGCCTGATGGAAAGCAGTCACCGTCGCCTATGGATACTTGTAACACCCGAGGCATCACAAATACGTTGCCGACCCTTTAGAACTCGATTAACTCGCCTTTTGAAGAACCCCATGTTGTAGCTTCTCGGAAACGCCGTAGAAGGTAGCTCATTCCACATTTTGCAGGTATGAGGCAAGAAGGATCGTGTGAAACGCACAGTGTGCGATTTCCATGTATGATGATGTAGTCCCTTTTTACCTTTTGTTAGATAAGATGCTAATTTTAGGCCCAATATATGGTGCGCCACTATCTCACTTGCACGTTTGATGTTATTTTGAGGGTTCCATACCCTAAGGGTAAAAACGGGACCCTATTACTAAGCCTATAATGTCTGTCTGTCTGTCCTACCTTTAAACGGCTGTATCTTCCGAACTTCCATTTTTATGGTCGCAGAATGACTGAAGCACTTTTTTTAAAAAATAGAAGTAATTTTATAATTTAATAAACCGGCCAAGTGCGAGTCGGGCTCGCACACTAATGGTTCCGTACCACCACAAAATTTGATAACGAAATTACCAGTTATAACTTGGTAATGAACAGAAACTTGTCACCGTCTCGCACTTGGCCATTATTTATTATTTGTTGTTATACTTTAGAGTGTGCAATATAATCATGCCAAGTTTGACGATTGTACGTTTTACCATTTTTACATTAGAGATTAATACAAAAATACATTTGTTGTACGGGGGGTCCCTTTCGTTTTTACTTTTTGACTTTTTTATTATTTGTTAGTTAATCCGCCGTAACGTTATATATTGTGTGAAAATTTCAACTGACCATCTATTACGGTCCGAAAGATACAGCCGTTTAAAGGTAGGACAGACAGACATCGTAAGCTTAGTAATAGGGTCCCGTTTTTACCCTTTGGGTACGGAACCCTAAAACAGGAGTAAAATATAGGAAAACTGGTTCTGTACGAACCACTATGATTGCAGCTTTTTTAAAATACCCTCATATTCTTTTTTAGGTATACCTAACAATCACCGACCAAACGCTAAAAGAAGAACTATTCACAAACTCCTTACAACAACTAGAATCGTCCAAAGAGAACCACCAACAAAGAGAATCAATATTAGACATAATTAGACTCCTTGTCCTGTACCAGAATAGCGAAAAAATCGCTCAACTATTCGACGAATGGGTCTACCCACTCTGCGAAACAGTATTAGAAGACCCGAGGAAATTCAAGAAAGCGAAAAAAGCTGAGGCGAAACTCGCCGAAGCGATGGAAGCGGACGAAAGCGAAAAGAAACCTAGTTTAAAATACAAGGAGAAAGCGAAATTGTTAGAAATGGAACACAAGAAAGCGTATAGGATTTTGGAGGAGATTTTCAAAAGTGATAACGCTAGTTGTAAAGACTTCTTGAAGAATAATTATAAAAAGATTAAGAGGCTGCTAATGAGTTCGTTGAACAAAGTCGCTGACAGCAGCAAGGCAGCTAGATTGAGGTGAGCTAAAAGTTCGGATATAGGCGACGAAATTGCGAGTTTCTCGTCTCTGTAATAAGGTAGCATTTCGATTGCCTAAGTCATGCATACAGCGGAATCTCAGGTGCCAGCATCGTCATTGAAATGTAAACCTTAAATTGAGTCTCATAAAGCAGAATTTCAAATTAATTTAGCGTAATGCATTCGCGATTTGTCGTTAAAAAAATTATACGATATAAGGCAATTTTTTTATTTTTTTTGGGTTATCTTAAAAGCTTTAAAATTGAATTATCCAAGAAATTAAGTTGAAATTTTAAACCTTATTTCCAGATGCATAGAACACTTAATAACGTCAACACAGTTCCTAAACGCAGAAAGCAAGCTGCTGAAGAGTGCGATAGCCGAATCTGTGATATGCACCAAGGATATCAACTCGAAATGTAGACAGTGCGCGTTCAATGTCATCAATACTGTTGGAAATGTACTCAAGACTCAGGAAGGAGGTAAGTTTCCAAATTAATTCAGTTTTAGGAGGCTTTGGAGTGACCTGGCAAGTGATATTAGGTGAAACTTGTATTTTTATATTGTTTCCAAAACTCCAAAGAAGCCTCTAGTAAAGCCTTTCTTACTTTACTTCTCTTTTCTTGGGCATACTGTCTGTAAAATACAGGCGGTATGGCTTTAATGGCTTTAGGATGTCCAGTGGTCGAAAAAACAAAAATGCCACCTTAATCTGACATTTGATCTGGCTTCGCTCTGAGCCATTAAACATAAACAAAAAAACATATCTATCTTTATCTGGTTTCAAAAAATATATTTTTGTTTTGCTTTTGACTGTTTAGTGCCAGAACTTTTGGTGCTAGTTAAAACCGTCTAGCCATCGCATCTTTTTTTTACAATTTGGCTCGGAGATTATCTGGTATACATATACATGTCTGGGGTAATCCCACTTCTGATTATCATATTTAAGGTGACATAGATTACTTGAGTCTTGAACCGCTGTACAACTGTCAAAAACGGCCAAAGCTGTGAGGAGAGAAGCTGAAATGAAAAAAAAACACAATGTATCAATTTAAGCGCTTTGATTCCACATTTATTGTGGAATCAAAGCGCTTAAGTGCTAGTCTGGAATGCGCTGCCTGAATGGGTGTTCCCCGATGGTTACAATCTGGGTGTCTTCAAATCATGAGTGAATCAGTTTCTTCTAGGCAAGCGTGCGCCAACGTAGACCGCATCATCGCTTAACATCAGGCGTGATGGTGGTCAAACGCAAGCCTATGAATTATAAAAAAAATAACGTTATGTATTCATTGAAATATTCTCCATATAGTTTTGGTGGATTCCAGTCAAAGTCTATAACTAGACATTTAATGTAGGGCGAACGTGCTCAGTCACTACATCTGATGAAAACGTCTTATGTAAAGACACGCCCACTGAAGGCACTGAGAGTCACGTCAGTACCGACCAAGCCTGTGATCCGTCAACGTTTATGCGCTCGTCTTATAATTGTCTGTTAAAATTATTTAAAACCGCGCTACGTCTTGTTGTAGCAAAAAAATATTGCAGCTAAAATGAGACGCCACAGGCAAAACTTATCTCAGATGGCGCCACCTTCGCTGGTGCTGTCATTTGTGGTTTATTTGAGGTTATAAACACTGCTCTTGAATGAAACAATAAAAATAAACTTTGCTTTTTTTAAACAGTAAAATGTTTCTCTAATGACAGTGACGAATCTCAAAAAAGAGTTAATGCTTCCGAATCTTTTGGCAAGGTAGGTTTGCAATAGAATTATCAATATTATTTTTTCTCATCGGAAGGAAAGCGGTGTGTACCTCTATTTTTACACTGAAATGCACTACACAGAGACTTGTTTTAATACCAGACGATATTTATTGTGTAATTACTAAAATTATCTATTGATATTTGACACTTTTGACAGTGAAACAACACCAGCTATAATGCGCCACCAGGCGTGATAAATAAGCAGTGCGTCTCCCCATTGCCAATCCCTCACCCCGCTCCTCAGACATTTGACTGAATTGTTTCCATTGAAAATAAACGTAACTACAAGTCTGGGCTACGTAGTAGCTTTACCTAGTCTGTGATTCCAACCATCGCTTTTCATCATTACTTTCCCACAGGAATGCAAGCTTACGTCACCATGCTACTCTCCGGCCTATCAGCTCCTTTACCCAGAGTAGTTAGTGCAACTCTTCGTGCGGTGGCTTCAGCACTGTTCAACTTATCTGAGGATATGGGCCTGGAGACGGTGCAGGGACTACTGGAGACTGTATCAGGACAGATGCTCAGCGGGAATAGGGAGATTGTCGCTGCTTCGATGAGCTTCCTCAAGGTTAGAATGATTGAATGAGTGAATGAACTGATTTATCATTCACTCATATAGGTAGGTACTAATGTATCAGATTTGTTCCCTTTGATAATATATAGTTTAGATCTGCCTTAAACTAGTTCGTACTGGAAAAAGTCTACCAAAAACTGAAGGGGACGAAGTAAACACGTATTGCACACACTGACATATTCTTACTAGTTATACAAACGCACACTTCAATATTGAGCGACACACAACTGCAAACGATGTGCTCAAAATGTACACGAATGAACGACCGAGAGGGAGGGGAGGGGGGGGTACCAGGAGAAACTAGGTAATTTAACGCTTCCATTTTATTTATTTTTTCTGAGATTGTTCCACTTTAGATAGCCCGTTGGTCCATTTGGTAGTGAACCTGCCTTCTGCGCTTGGGGGCGTGGGTTCGATTCCCACCTAGGACAAACATTTATGTGATGAAAATTTTGTGTTTGTTCTATATCTGGGTGTTAATATCTATTTAAGTGTGTATTTAAAAATATATATGTATATATATCAGTCTCTGCAGTGAGCAAGAAATTTAACACCATCGATAAGCGCTTAGGGTTGGATCTATTCTGCATGAGCATTGTGGAGGTTAGGCATCTAGCTGTTGAGTAGGGAATTCTTTGTTTAAGCCTATTGTTAAGAATTTTTTATTTGCTGCGTAATGTTACTAAATTGTTGCTTTTTAAATTTTTATCCGCTAGAACAGGGGTTCCCAAAGTGGGCGATAACGCCCCCTTGTGGGCGCTGCAGGCCTAAAGGGGGGCGGTAAGAGACTCAGAAAAAAATGTGATTTGTAATTTCATTTAGCTAGGAGGCCTGTTAGACACCGACTGCATGAGCTCTCGACTCTCAACTACAACTTGTGAACATCAACTAATATTAGTTAAGAGATTGCTCAAACTCGGTTGGATATTTCTCTCTTTTTAGCGCCCCCATTTTGAAAAAAATAAAAAATAATTTATTCTCAAATGGGCAGTAGACAAAATAAGTTTGGGAACCTCTGCGCTAGAACCTATAATTAGCTTCGGGATCTTTTAAGATTGTTATTTTTTTAAGGCTGTTGGTCTTCCTTTGAAATTAATAAATAACAGTAAATAATGTAATCCAGGTGTACACTAAAGTCCTCCCGGTGGACGTGCTCGCCGGCAGTCTGCCGCTGATCCTCAAAACCTTGTCCACCATGAACGAAGACTGCAAGCGGCACTCCAGGCTCGAGATTGGTTACTTTCTAACTAGGTTTGTGACATACATAACAATAGGCATGATGACAAAAAAAATTTATTACCTCAAAAAAGCTGGTCATAAATAGAGCACATCAACGTAAACAAAATTAAAATTAGTTCAAAAATAAATAAGGTATAAAGCATTTTAATTTAATGCAGACAGAGAGCGCACTATACTGAGCCGTGACGTCACGCCTCAGGCGCGCCATACAAATGCTATACTAACACACGCTTTGCGAGAAAGTGATAGTGCATCCCCTCTCTATCCCCACCTAAAACTTTAAACACTCATATCTCAGAGATTTATCAGCCAATTTAAATATTTTTTTCAGTATGTGTAATGTATTTAGTTATATTATATTCATCGCTAAGCCGGTAATTTGTAATAAATTAAACATTGGGCATCATGCCTATTATAAAAAGAATACAAAACGCAAAAGCCATGGATCCTGCGTGGGCAATATAACGGCGGACACCAATGACAAACTTGACTGCTCATCCTTTACCCCGCATAAGCCAAAGGTTCTAACATGTCAACCTAAACTGTTTCGAGCGGGGCCAATCCTACGCGCGAATTGAATGAATGACTTTTGAGTCTCTAATCAAAAAGGTCGTGTGTACTGTATGTGTGCTTGTACCGAGACATCACCAAACGGCTCCAATGGAAGACCAGCGCTGGTTAACAGCTGGCATTATGCTGAGTTGGGGCCGATTTGTGACCTTATATTATAACTTGTCAATAAGCTATTTAAAAAAAAAAAACTAATTTGGTCACAAATAAACTTTTTCTTTCTTTCTTTCTTTAATCACAAGCGTCGAGTAAAAAGTTAAAACGAAATGGATGTCCCCATACAACAAACGTAATTTTTCTATTAGCTTTAATGTAAAAACCGTAATACGTACAAGCGTCAAACTTGGCATGATTATAGTACACACTAAAGTATAACAACAAATAATAAATAATGGCCAAGTGCGAGTCTGTGACAAGTTTCTGTTCACCACCGGTTCTCGTACGATCACCGAAGGGAAGCAACGTCGGACGCGGCCGGTACTTGCCTGGGCGTTGATGCTATATTGTCTTGCAAAAAATTTTTTACTTATGTAACAAATTATGATAATGATAATTTTATTCATAATAATAATAATTACATGTCAACATTTCAAAAATAAACTATAAAATAATCATATTATTAAGAATAATAATAATAATACAATGTCAATCTAATAATCATAATCAGGCATTCGTTATTTATTCCAGTTTTGGGATGAATTCCTCTACGCTATACGGCGCCATATCGGTCAGAAAAACCTTAAGTTTCTTCTTGAATAAATAAAGTGACTTGGTGGTGGTACGGAACCCTCAGTGCGCGAGCCCGACCCCCACTTGACCGGATTTATTAGTATGAGACCAACCCTAATATTGCGAATAAAATATCAGTCAAAATTCAATTCTGCACGATCTAATTCCCTCCTGCCCATTTTTCTATCGGACTGCCAGAGCGGGCACGAAAAACCGTCACCGCTTTATGGTTGATATTCCGGAAACCCGTACGAAGCGCTTTGATCCCACATTTATTATGCGAACTGCTAGTCTGTGGAATTCGCTGCCTGAATGGGTGTTCCCCGATGGTTACAATCTGGGTGTCTTCAAATCACGAGTGAACCGGTTCCTTCTAGGCAAGCGTGTTCCAACGTAGACCGCATCATCGCTTAACATCAGGCGTGATGGTGGTCAAACGCAAGCCTCACACCACCACACCATCAGCCATTAAACGTCCACTGCTGAACAAGGCCTCCCTCTTAGAGAGGGGTGTTGTCATAATCCCCACGCTTGGCAGGCGGCTTGGAGATACAGTACGTTCACCGTGTACTAACAGGACGCTGCTGCCCATCCTCCGGTGGTTCTGGTCGCAGTTTTAGGACATACCCGGGTCAAACGCAAGCCTATTATTTATTTTTAAAAAAAATACCCCCACAGTTTTGTTGAGTTTAAATGACTTTTCTATAGATAAGTTTGACCACCGTGTAAAACATTATTGTACTCTGAAGCCTTATACTTTAAAACAGGATAGTACGTAAGTACGGCGCCGTCACGGTTGAAAAGCTAATACCTCACACCGACGACGTGATGCTAAGGCGACTCCGGAATATCAGGAAGATGGACAACAGGAAGAAACGGATGCGGGACAACGATAAGTGAGTACAAATCACGAATTATGGTAATCCACACGCCTTGCAGAGGGCGAGCGTCACAGACCTTTAAGGGAGTTTTGGCGCCAACGTGGAAAAAAACGTCGGCTCGTTTGATTATTTTCCTAAACTTGTGTATTTTCGAGTGTCAATGTGTAGTAAATGGTGAATTATTATTTATTAAGTGCTCGTAAACGTGCTCGAGTGTGGAAAAGTGATATAACGAGGTCAAACATGTCTTTTCGTGTTGTTACCAAAACTCCTTAGGAGCCTCTTGTAAATCTCCACCACTTTACAGGTTTGACTTGACCGTGACTTACTTTGCTTGACTTCGACTGTGACTATGACTTGTTTGACGCTTTTAATACAATGTAAACATGTTTAATATTACGACTAAAGGACATTGAATCAACGGTCATGAACATTTTAACAAAAAAAATATTTAAGGTCATAGCACACATATCAACTCGGAAAGGAATCGTCACCGTATCGCCTTTCGCCTTGCCGTCAAACAGGCGTCAACCTAACGTAAGCACGTAACCAAAGCGAATCAGCAGCTCCGATACGTTGACTTGGGTACGGCTAGGCGACGCCGCGCTTACGCTCGCTCGTTGACCTGGCTGGCTCCAGTCCAGGCCGCCGGAAGTGTCAGAGGGGCAAGGGTGGACGAAGAGACGCAAGCGACGGAGAGGCGTAAGTGCGTGGACGACGAGCCGTAAGCGCGGGGACCGCTGGTTGACCACTCGCAGCGCCGCGGTGCGTGAGCTTGTCCCAAGGCGAGTTTACGTTACGATTCCGAGAAGCGTGCTTTGCAGTAGGGAGTTTCATACAAAGAATACTGAACGGCTCGAGTTGATACGATTACGATCCGTTTCCGAGTTGATACGTGTGTTATGACCTTTATCCTTATACTACCTGTCTTAAGGACCAGAATACTAGGTGCAGCGATTTCGCTCGCCGCATTATACTTATTTTTTTGATATAAAATTACTAAAGTTATATGATTATTTACGGGATATTTACCGTGGTAAGGTTGTGGAATGAGCTCCCGATATTTCGGCGCAGTTACATGCACCATGTTCACGGGAAGACGAGAATGCAAGTGGTTGGTCGAACAGTTAAAAATATAGGTTTTTTTATTTTATTTTTTAATAGTAGATAGGCTTGCGCTTGGCCGCCATCTCTCCTGATGTTAAGCGACGATGCGGACTACGATGGAGCACGCTTGCCTAGAAGAAACCGATTCATTAGGTGCAGACATAACGATCTACCCTCTTTCTTAGTCTTTTCTTGTCGTGTCTGCACCTTCTTTAGTCTTCCCGTGAACATGGTGCATGTAACTGCGCCGAAATATCGGGAGCTCATTCCACAACCTTACCACGGTAAATATCCCGTAAATAATCATAAAATTACTGTCTACTTTTGAAAAACGTGGTTCAGTCATTTTGCAAAGTTAATATTTCAAAATATTTAAGGTCTCTTAGTGGCGCCGTTTGATATAGAACTACAATTTTTAACCTGACCCCTTCGTTATCAGGCAACAAGCGGAATCTGATTCCGACAACGAAATCAAGGGCACCTCTAAGACCTTGGACGACATCCTCAAAGACAGCGACTCTGAGATGGAGTTCCTGGACGACGATGAAGACCAGCGACCCAGGAAACCTAAGGTAAGCAAGACATTGACCACTCTTATTATCGTGTATAACAAACAAACAAACAAACAATCAAATCTTTCCTCTTTATAATATTAGTATAGATTATTATTTATTTACATTTTTTACCGTTCCAAGGCGAAGAAAGCAAAGACACAAGCGTGGATCCAAGACGACCCGGAGAATATCGTGGACTTGGCTGATGTATCGGCTTCTAGGAAGATTACCGGTACGTACTCACTTACATAATAGAATAATTAAGTTTCTCTTATTATGTATTGCTTTAGCTCAGTGGTTCCCAATTAGCGGTACGCGTACCCCCAGGGGTACGCGAAGATGCATCAAGGGGTACGCGCGGCAATCTCTTGACTAAGAGAATTTAATCAGAATTCTGTGCTTCGAGCCACCAGCGCAGCAGCCAGGTGACGGGGATGCCATCTCGCCTGATGTTAAGCGATGATGCGGTGCGATGGAGTACGCTTGCCTAGAAGAAACCGATTCACTCTCGACTTGAAGACACAGATTGTAACTAACGGGGAACACCCATTCAGGCAGCGAATTCCACAGACTGCCGCAAGTTCGCACAATAAATGTGGAATCAAAGCGCTTCGTACGGGTTTACGGAATATCAACCATAACCTCAGTGACCACTCAGGAACATTCGTCGAATGTTCCTGGGTGGCTACAAGGACTTTCGTCGAATGTTCCCGGGTGGTGTCGCCTATTAAAGCATGGCGACGTCGCGTTGCTTCGCTTTTTGTGTATAGGCCTTTAAGTTACATGATCTAACTAATTGTTCACTTCAGCCACCGACCCGACGCGCCAACAAAAGACAATGGAAGTGAAACAGAAAAAGAAAGACGGTGGATTCAAGACTGCTCCCGACGGTAGACTCATCATCGCTGATGACGCCAGTGATGATGATGACGGTGATGATGCGCCGCGTCCGAGCGGTGATGTCGACACCGACACTGACGATACTGGTAAGAACTGGTAATAATAATAACAAGACTGCTCCCGACGGTAGACTCATCATCGCTGATGACGCCAGTGATGATGATGACGGTGATGATGCGCTGCGCCCGAGCGGTGATGTCGACACTGACACTGACGATACTGGTAAAAACTAGTAATAATAACAAGACTGCTCCCGATGGTAGACTCATCATCGCTGATGACGCCAGTGATGATGATGACGATGATGATGCGCCGCGCCCGAGCGGTGATGTCGACACTGACACTGACGATACTGGTAAGTACTAGTAATAATAATAACAAGACTGATCCCGACGGTAGACTCATCGTCGCTGACGACGCCAGTGATGATGATGACGGTGATGATGCGTCGCGCCCGACCGGTGATATCGACACTGACACTGATGATACTGGTAAGAACTAGTAATAATAATAACAAGACTGCTCCCGACGGTAGACTCATCATCGCTGATGACGCCAGTGATGATGATGACGGTGATGATGCGCCGCGCCCAAGCGGTGATATCGACACTGACACTGACGATACTGGTAAAAACTAGTAATAATAACAAGACTGCTCCCGATGGTAGACTCATCATCGCTGATGACGCCAGTGATGATGATGACGATGATGATGCGCCGCGCCCGAGCGGTGATGTCGACACTGACACTGACGATACTGGTAAGTACTAGTAATAATAATAACAAGACTGATCCCGACGGTAGACTCATCGTCGCTGACGACGCCAGTGATGATGATGACGGTGATGATGCGCCGCGCCCGACCGGTGATATCGACACTGACACTGATGATACTGGTAAGAACTAGTAATAATAATAACAAGACTGCTCCCGACGGTAGACTCATCATCGCTGATGACGCCAGTGATGATGATGACGATGATGATGCGCCGCGCCCGAGCGGTGATGTCGACACTGACACTGACGATACTGGTAAGTACTAGTAATAATAATAACAAGACTGATCCCGACGGTAGACTCATCGTCGCTGACGACGCCAGTGATGATGATGACGGTGATGATGCGCCGCGCCCGACCGGTGATATCGACACTGACACTGATGATACTGGTAAGAACTAGTAATAATAATAACAAGACTGCTCCCGACGGTAGACTCATCATCGCTGATGACGCCAGTGATGATGATGACGGTGATGATGCGCCGCGCCCAAGCGGTGATATCGACACTGACACTGACGATACTGGTAAAAACTAGTAATAATAACAAGACTGCTCCCGATGGTAGACTCATCATCGCTGATGACGCCAGTGATGATGATGACGATGATGATGCGCCGCGCCCGAGCGGTGATGTCGACACTGACACTGACGATACTGGTAAGTACTAGTAATAATAATAACAAGACTGATCCCGACGGTAGACTCATCGTCGCTGACGACGCCAGTGATGATGATGACGGTGATGATGCGCCGCGCCCGACCGGTGATATCGACACTGACACTGATGATACTGGTAAGAACTAGTAATAATAATAACAAGACTGCTCCCGACGGTAGACTCATCATCGCTGATGACGCCAGTGATGATGATGACGATGATGATGCGCCGCGCCCGAGCGGTGATGTCGACACTGACACTGACGATACTGGTAAGTACTAGTAATAATAATAACAAGACTGATCCCGACGGTAGACTCATCGTCGCTGACGACGCCAGTGATGATGATGACGGTGATGATGCGCCGCGCCCGACCGGTGATATCGACACTGACACTGATGATACTGGTAAGAACTAGTAATAATAATAACAAGACTGCTCCCGACGGTAGACTCATCATCGCTGATGACGCCAGTGATGATGATGACGGTGATGATGCGCCGCGCCCAAGCGGTGATATCGACACTGACACTGACGATACTGGTAAGTAAGTTTAAATTGTTATATTTTAATTTTTCATTTGTCTATATTGACTAGTCTAAATAATTATGTTTTTGGTCATCACACACCAAATGGCCTTGACGCAGATGTAAGAGACGTGTTTTTTCATCACATACACAACAATTTCAAGTAATGGTCTCAAAATAATTGTTCTAATAAGTCCGAGCTTCAAGAAAGTCAAATTAGGGGCCGCAACTACTGTTTTTTTTTTAAGTTTAGTTTAGGGCATTTCTACATTATTTGTAAGTGAGCAATTAAGTATTAAATAAATAACATTGATTATTATCTTCCTAGATGACGAGAAAGCGGACAGCAAGCCATCCAAACTCCTCAAGCCGGGTGCCAAGAGGCGCTACGACGATATACTGAGCGTGAAGAGCGGAAAGTCGTCTAGAAGTCGCGCGTCCACCGTCACCGTCGGCTCCAAGTATAAGGCAGGCGGGAAGGGTATACACAGGTGAGTGTACTCGATGACGTCATCATCCCCAGCCTTCCTTACCTCTCTATACTCAGTATAAACCTAGTGCCAACAATCTACGTCGATATACCTACTGAGCGTGAAGAGCGGAAAGTAGTCCAGAAAACGCGCGTCTACAGTCACCGTCGGTTCCAAGTATAAGGCAGGCGGGAAGGGTATACTCAGGTGAGTGTACTAGATGACGTCATCATTCACAGTACTAGTGATGCCACGAATAGTGATTTTGCCGAATACCGAATATTCGGCGACGCTCTTGCCCGAAGCGCCGAATGTTCGGCACATATGACGTGGTATTGCGGTGCATGCGGTAGCGACGCCGCGGGTGTATTTGTTTCCTTTTCGTCTAGAACTAGATACATCATAACACGCATTATTTGTTCATTGTTATATCAAATTGCGTTACAAATAGTCCTTATTATCAATAAATTTAAAAAAAAAAATTATTTGTCAGAAGTCGTACAAAATGGCATCATATTTTTTTTTACATCGTCTATTCTGGAATATTATGAGATTAGTAGTGAAGATTTAGTGTTCGGTATTCCGAAGGCCGAATACCAAATATTAGAAAAAGTTGCCGAATAGGCTGAATACCGAATAGTAGCCGAATATTTGTGGCATCTCTATTGCTACCTGTATGTCTACTAAGTATAAACCTAGAACCAATAATTTTAATGTTACAACTTCACGTGTTTTAAAAGGAATCTCAAGATCTCAGAATCTCAAGAGACTGATGCCTGTTTTCACTAACCACGAACAAGGCGACGCCTAATTATTTATACTCCGTTTTTTAATCATAGATATGTTATGTAAACAAAGGCGTTGCCAGCGCAAAAAATATCTTTCATAATGGTAGTTTACAATATTTGACCAAAAAAGTATTTTATTACGGTTTTCTAGTTGTAATATGAACAATTATAAAATAAAAATCGTGTTGTACTATTTATTTTAACGTAATATCTGTTCTATACAATGTTATGATAAATAAAATATATTTTGGTAGAAAATATTTTATTAGACTGGTAGGACAGTAGGGATTCTAAACATTTCTGGCCAACGTTTGATTTGCCCTCTATTTCCTCTATCTTATTAGTCAACGCCTCTATAATAACGCCATCTATTACAATCTTTTAATAATGTTTTTTATTAATTTTTTGAGCTATCAGAATATCCCCCATTGTACCGCGCGAGAGCAAAGCTGAGGAAAATAGGGAGAATTTTTTTGATCATAAGTGAAAAATGTTTTGAGCAACTGGCATGTAACTTTGACAGTGACTTTTCGTGACATTTCTTTGTTTACATAAAATATCTAAGATTAAAAAACGGAATATAGGCATCTGATTTAGGCGACTCCTGGGGTTAGTGAAAACGGCATAAGTGTAGACTGACTTTGCAATTGCTACCACTACAAGACTATATGAACTTGCATGTTATTTCCTCAGACCGCTCGGCTCGGCGGCCTCAGTGGCCTCCACAGTTGGCACAGAGTTCAGATCGAAGAAAGCGAAAGGCGACGTCAAGAAGAAAGGCAAACACGATCCGTACGCATATCTACCGCTGTCCAGGTCCAACCTTAACAAGAGGTAAGTTTGTTAACTGACAAAAAGGAGGAACAAAAAATGAGGCCAAAGATTGGAACAACCTGCCCGCTTCCTTGTTTCTTGATAGATATGGTTATCTATCAATGACCTTTTCAAGGCCAAAGTGAATAGGTACCTATCTTCTAAGTCTCCGTGCTTCATCTTCGACCACATCGTCGCTTACCAACAGGCGAGTTGGTGGTCAAACGCAGACTTATCCGCGTAAAAAAAAAGTTCTTAATAATTGGTATAGTTTAAAAACCGGTACATGTCCAAGAATTTCAAAAGTTCTAAGTTTTTTTTAGTAAAAAGTGCTTTAGGCGCTTTGGACACTTTGTGACGGTGAAAAACATTGAACTCGCTTAACCGTCACGTAAAAAAAATTTTTCCATGTTTTTTTAATACAACGTTATCTCTTGTCATCATCATCATCATCAGCCAGAAGACGTCCACTGCTGAACATATGCCTCCCCCTTTAACCTCCACACTGAACGATAGCCTACCTTTTGCATCCACTGGATGCCCGCGACTCTCACAATGTCGTCAGTCCATCTAGTGGGAGGCCTCCCTACGCTGCGTCTTCCGGTTCGTGGTCTCCACTCCAGAACCTTTCTTACCCATCGGTTATCGGTTCTTCGAGCGATGTGGCCTGCCCATTGCCACTTCAATCTCTTGTGGAATTGATGAATTACTACGTTTTCACTTCTGACGGGTAGTCCTACGACTGATTCTTTTTTTCTTTTTTAGTTAATCAGGGCAGTCAAGTTTTGACGTGCGGTTTTCAGTAGAGTTTTGACGCGCGGAATTTATCGGCATAGCAAGACAATTTCACGGCCTTAGGACTTTGGTTTCTTTGCAGTTGACTACATTTATTTCATCTATAGGAGGGCAGCTGTCCCTCCCTGCCCCCCTTGGTGACGCCCTTGCATCGCCTATAGAAACTTGTAACACCAGAGGCATCACAACTACCAAGGTGGATTAGGGCCTCTCTCTCTGAGAGAAGACCTGTGCCCCAGCAGTGGGAATACGATAGGCTGACAATGATGAAGACAACCTATTTCCCTTGTTTTGATAGCCCGTTGGTCCAGTTGGTAGTGAACCTACCTTCTGAGCCTGAGGGCGTGGGTTCGATTCCCACCTAGGACAAGCATTTATGTGATGAACATTTGTGTTTGTTCTATATCTGGGTGTTACTATCGATTTAATTATGTACTTAAAACTATATATGTGTGGATGGATATCAGTCTCTGGCAGCCATATCACAAGCTTTGCTTAGTTTGGGGTCAGATGACCGTGTGTGCAAAAATGTCCCGAATATTTATTGATTAATTATTATTTATTTCAGTAGAATGTAACTTAATCATGTGCATTTGTTCCAGGAAAAAGGCTACCACATCGAATCAGTTCAAGGGCATAGTCAAGTCCAAAACAAAAGGTGTCAAAATCAAGTCCAAGAAGAAATAAATACTTAGCGAGATTTAAGCTAGATCATTTATAATATGAGATACTATATTTAAATCAATAAAAAATGTACAGAGGCCTTACGGCTACATGTTTTAAGCGATTCTGTTTAGGTGATGCGAAAAGTTGCGCAACCGCAAACTGTATCTCGTCGTTTTAAGGTTCACGTTCGCGTGATTTTCCGCAAAGCGTTTTGTGCCCGCGTTAATATGTAGCCGTAAGGCCCCAGGTCAATAGGCTATTGTACAGTTATTTGTTTTATTTAAAATAACAGGCTTAGTGAAAATTATAAATAAATGTAATAAATATACCTACTGAAGAAATTATTAAAATCGGCTGATAAAGTTCCGAGATATAAGAGTTTAAGTTTTTGGCCGGATTAAAAAGAGATGCTCTGTCCCTTTCCCGGAAAGTGAGTGTCAGCATGGAATTTGTATAGCGAACTTGCCAGTGTCGTCATTTGTGAGTATAGTGCGCTCTCTGTCTAGCAAGACGTTAAAATCCTTATATAATATACAGGGTGTAAGGGGAACACTCGAAGCCAAAAGAAGGTAATTGTACTCATCATTATGAACCACTTTTACTATGGGACCAACCCCTGAAATCGCGAAAAAAAATCAGCTGTTCCTTACATTTTGTCGAGTGTCAATGACCATTTTCTATAGAACAGCTGATATTTTTTCGCGATTTCAGGGTTGGTCCCGTAGTAAAATTTGTTCATAATGATGAGTACAATTACCTTCTTTTGGCTTCGAGTGTTCCCCTTACACCCAGTATATATAAAAGCGAAATTCACCTACTAAGCTGAAATTAGGCAGGTAGATTCCTTATTGGATGTAGTTTAGAGGTCCGCTAAGAAAGGATTTTGCGAAACGTCCGAATTAAGGAGGACAAAAGAGGGGTTGAACGTTTATATGAAAGACTATGCGTATGAAGTCGAGGGCAACAGCTAATCATTAATAAAAAAAAACAAAATAAAACTTCTCGTTGATCATCTTTATTTATAGTCTTGCTTTTTATAAATGACTAGCGGTCCGCCCCGGCTCCGCACGGGTATAGTTATATAGCCTACTAGCGACCCGCCCGCCCGGCTTCGCACGGGTGTAATTTACGTGCGAAGCCGGGGCGGGTCGCTAGTTATATAATTATTTAAACTATCCTATCTCTCAAGTTGAATCGAACTGCACATGGTGTGCGAATTTTATTATAATCGGTTAAGTGGTTTAGGAGTCCATTGAGGACAAACATTGTGACACGAGATTTATATATATTAAGATTAAAATAGCCTATATTAATCAATGATGATGTAGCATTCAAATGGTGAAAGAATTTTTAAAATCAGTCCAGTACTTTTTGAGTCAATTCGTTACAAACATACACACAAATCTTTCCACTTTATAATATTGTCTGGTAGCCTATTACTAAATGCTGGCCATAAATTTATATATTATTCGGACTTGGTCACGTGCCTACAAACATAATAGACAAAGTCTTACTAAAACTAGGCTAAAAGTTCGTCCGTTCGCTTCAACCGGTGAATATTTGAATTGGCTTTAAATAAATCGACCTGCGGCCTTAGGGGTCGTCCATTTATCATGTGATGTTTTTAGCAAATATTTTTGCCCCCCCCCCCTCGTGATACTTGGTGAGATTTTAGCTTACCAATCCCAATCCAATTACCCAATCCAAAATTACATTCTTAATAAAACTACGTTATTTAAGTACAAAGTCTCTTAAAAAAATCACAAACAAATAAAGCACCGTGGCAAATAAGAAATCGCACATTCAGCGAAAAAATCAATAACGTGATCATTACACCCAATGACAATATAACCACTTGACTACTCATCCTTTACCCCGCACGAGGCAAAGGTTCTAACATGTCAATCTAAACTATTTCGAGCAGGGCCAATCTGATTCTCACAAGCACAAGCGTCGAGTCGCGTTGAGTCTCCAATCACAAGCTGCGACCGACGTGCCATCATTTTGCAGAAGGGAATTTGGACTACATACGCGATCAAATGGTTATATAAATTATCTTTGACTACACCCCATCCCCCGTTGTGATATATCATGATTGTTTCCGAACCCCCTCCCCCCTTTCGAGCCTCACGTGATTAATGGACGACCCCTTATGACGAAAGTGATAGTAATCGAATAATCGCCTGCTATCACTCTAGCGCGCGTGAGTTAGGTGATGCGAGCGGGACGCTATCACTATCAGACAGACCATTAGTAAGTTAGACCCCGCGATTTCACCTACTTCGCATGTGGCCTACTTACCTATTTCTTCTGTGGCCTATCTTAAATTAGATCATTACTCCAATTCATAATTCAGTTCGATCTTATTCTCCATCTCGTCTTGGCAGTAACACGTCAATCGTCAATATAAAAATGCCGAATTGCGCCCTAGTAAACTGTAACAACTTGAAAGCAGTTGACCGGGCGAATGGAATTAAACTACCACTAAATTGCTCTCGTGACATAGTAGTTAGGCGGCAAAAGTTGGTGAGTTTTTTAGTAGTCGCACCCTCTGTCAATCCTCGCTGCTCAGAAGGCCAGGCAAACCACATTTTGTGAATAACAATTCATCAAAAAAAAAACGTCTTCTGTGTTTAGAAATTGAAATTCTTATACTGAAACGACTGTAAAAGGCTGTAAGTCTGTAAAGTACTATGGGTCCTATGTAGGTAGCTATGTAAAATATCACCATGTTTTAGTGCTTTTGAGTATGACGTCTCTATTGGTAAAACCTTATTGGTTTACATACAGTTTGACGTGCTCGGTCCATCTTGATAATGGTCTTTGCTATCAGTCTTCCGTAATAAGGCCGTTGGACTTCAATAACTGCTTTACCGTATCTGTCAGCTGATTAATTGTTGAAAGGTCATATCTCGTCTGCAAGTGCATAAGTAATATATTGATTTGTTGACTGTTAAACTGTTTGATAGGACTACGTTTTGAATAAATGAAATAAAATTAAACCCAACTTTTATTTATTTTATTATACCCACTCGAATCCGCCATGCCATCCTTTTTAGAAAGTTTCATCTAGGAAGATTCTTGTGTTTTAAATTGTTTTGAAACTGATTCACTCGCGATTTGAAGTCACCCAGATTGTTTACAACAACCTTAAAAACATATCTTACATTGATCCTTAGATCTGACAAACAAGGAAGATGTGCGCTTCTATCGGACTGCCAGAACGGGCACGTAAAATCGACACCGCTTTACGATTGATATTCCGAGAACCCGTACGAAACGCTTTGATTCCATATTTATTATGCGAACTGCTAGTCTGTGGAATTCGCTGCCTGAATGGGTGTTTCCCGATAGTTACAATCTGGGTGTCTTCGAGAGTGAATCGGTTTCTTCTAGGCAAGCGAGCTCCATCGTAGACAGTGTCAACGCGGCGCTTCGTACGGGTTCTCGGAATATCAACCATAAAGCGGTGTCGATTCTTCGTGCCCACTCTGGCAGTCCGATAGAAAAATGGGCAGGAGGGAATCAAATCATGCAGATCTGTAGCACACTCCGAAATGTATCCGATAAAAAACCGATAGACTAGCTTAGTCTATCGGTTAGTGTAAACCAGGGATTCGTTGCTGATGAGCCTTTTGGCACGTTTCTCAATAGACTCCAACGCCCCAAGCTGGTACTTAGCTGATCCATCCCAAAGGTGAGAGCAGTACTCCATGCACGACCGAACTTGTGCTTGGTAGAGTGAAAGCAACTGTTCCGACGTGAGGTACCGTCGCACCTTCGATAGGATACCCAGCTTTTTGGCAGCCAATTGAGCCTTGTTTTCAATATAGGAGCCAAAGTTGAGGGTAGGAAACAGCAACGCCCAAAAGCTCAAGCTGGTCAGTTATCGGAATGGATTCATCCCGGAAAGTAGGAGCCATTTAGAACGGCGTCGTTTTTGCGGAGAGCAAAAAAAATAATTATCGTTTTTCTGTTTCCATGTTTCTCCTACTTTTTCACTATTTCGCTTCACGCAAAAACTAAGTACAGCACACGTACAAATAGTAAGATTAAAATAATAACGTTTTTGATGTTGTTGTAGTCCCCTGTAATTATCGAAATTGAAATATTATAGGGTTTATTAGCAGCGCAGCGTAGGGAGCCCACTAGATGGACCGACGACATTGTGAGATTCGCTGGCATCCAGTGGATGCAAAAGGCAGGCTGTCGTTCAGTGTGGAGGTTAAAGGAGGAGGCCTATGTTCAGCAGTGGACGTCTTCTGGCTGATGATGAGGGTTTTATTATTAATAGAGCGAATAAAAAAATATTTAGAGCCTTAAAAAGAGAATATGTAATAAGTACCTACTAAGTACATGGGCGGTATTTAATAATTTTTGCGTAAAATTAATAAACAGTCAAGTAATATTGATGAGTAAAGTTTAAAATGGGTTACTAATAATCTCAGAGCAAATAATGATGTACGGATGTTGACTGCCCCGGTGGCTCAGTTGGTAGTGAACCTATCTTCTGTGCTTGGGGACGTGGGTTCGATTCCCATCTAGGACAAACATTTGTGTGATGAACATTTGTGTTTGTTCTATGTCTGGGTGTTAATATCTATTTAAGTATGTATTTAAAAATATATATGTACGTATATCAGTTTCTGGCAGCCATATTACAAGCTTTGCTTAGTTTGGGGTCAGTTGACCGTGTGTGCAAAAATGTCCCAGATATTTATTTATTATTTATTTATTTACCTATATTAAAAGTCTAAGTGGGCAACTATAATATTAAATAAGTATTGAATATCAAGGCATATCCTAGTCAAGGCTAATGTGGGAGCGAAGCGAAGTACACGCCTTAATAAAAATAGCCTTTAGCCTTCGGTGGCTATTTTTATTATAGCAACGCAAAATCCTCCCTGCCTACAGTGCCGGTATTAGTACTACCAGCGCCAGCGACTTCTACGCCCCCGTCTGCCGTTCAAACGGAAAAAAGGCAAAGAAGATAGAATAGATGTATAGAATTTTATATACCTGCGGCGCCCAACCAGGCCCTACCCTAACGCCGGTACTGCCTCCCGACCCCACCTATCAGGGCAGATGCGAATTCTGTCAGTTAGGTTAAAAATCTAAAGCTACAGTACACTATTGCTCCTAGCGGAGACTAAGGCTGCGAAGAAAAGCGAAGTTTCCGCCTTAGCCTTCGTGGTTATTTTTTTTTTACCGCAAAATCCTCCTTCCATATCCTTCCTATCAGGGCATATTGAGGGCATATACAAATACTGTCAAGTTAGCTCGATTAGGATATAACGCAGCATTCTTGAAATAAAATATAATGCATAATATTGAATATGTGAGCCATTTTAATATTTGTATTCGCCCATTTAGTATTTCAGTAAGTCTTATTCCGTATTATTGCCACCTTTAATTTGAATTTATATTCACTCGTTTAAGTAGTATGAGTATCCAATATTATACTACCTGATGATAGGAGGGAAGCAAGTACACCTCTGTATGTGATCAAGAGTCAAGAATGTTGCCGGTGTCATAGCCATACCGTCGTCGCGTCAGTCAGAGGAAAAGCTCATTGTGTATTTTCGTCGAAAATCGCTATTATGTTTATCACAAAATAATGACTGAATGAGATATAGAAACCCAATGAATATCTGCCCCATGCATTAATTAACGAACATAAAACATAATGAAAGTGTTGTAGCAGCGTGGGAACCGTCGAAGAACCTGTTACCGCGGAGGCCTACATTCCGCGGTAGGTACAATATCGCCAACACACCAATTAAAACCAGCTCATAGTAATTGAGGTATTTGCCTTTATTTTCAAAAGGAGGCGATTTATCTATTACGGATATACTTATTTTTAATAGTATTTATATTTTTACATGGAAATTTTCATCACAATTAACCATTATTAGTCCTAGGCCATTTATCAGTATTCAATTCAGTATCAACAATGAGTAACGTTTGAAAAAATACAACCATCCTGCAATAAAATCTATTTGTTTAATTCATTGCAACACAAAGTCTGACTGCATTACCGCATCAGAACAATTTAAAAAAATCTTACAAGTAATATACAAAATAATACAAACACTATTTAGTTCGCGCCTCGTCGAAAACAACTGAGATTTAACATTATCATAACATTCTTTCCATTTGGGAGAAATTCGTGATTAATTTACATTTTTTAAATAATTAGTGAGTCCGATTCGATTCTTTACAGATAATAAATTATACAAACGTAATGCGACTACACAACCGGTAATTGCTTAGAGCGGCGAGAACTCAGCACTTTTCCTCAGCTAGCAAGGGATCTAGGAAGCCCAGCTCCAGGCTGGTTGCTGAAGCTTTACCATGCTTGAGCGGCGGCCGTGCTTTGCTCACATGTCCATTAATGGCGTGCCTCACATCCCCCCCGAAGAGTTCATTCAGAGTCTGCTGCACTTTCCCCCCACTATCACTACACGTCACTATCAGTTTACGCACTTCCGGCTTGTTACTTTTACTCGCGTTCATATGTACACTTTTCGATAACGTCAGCGCGTTCTGACCATAGTAGAAATTGTTCGAGGTGCCGGAGGTTTTGGACGACCGGGAGAGGGAGGATTTGATGTTGCTCCGGACGGTGGCGTAGCGCTTGCCAAGGGTGATGGCACCTCCTGCGTGGGACGCGTTGTATGTGCACAGAGCAAGCGGGCGCGGGCAGGAGGAGTACCAACACACGTCGGACGGGACAAGCGTTGGCGGAGCGTCATCTGGGCGCGCGGCCGGCCGTGTTGCTCGCTCCGGCGATGCTATACTGATGATTGGCACCTGCGTCGGCAACTCTGCTTCATCTGGTAACACAAACTCCATCGGCTGGCTGAGCAGGGACGTTATACTCGACGTGTCGGGTAGGACTGGGTCTTCAGCACTCAGCAGGCTCGCGTAAATGTTGTTTACTTGCTGCTCTGCCGTCAAATCGTTAAACGCGCTAAGATCTAGCTGGGTGTTGACTAGCAGCGGCGGCAGGGACACCGGCGGTGGCGCAGCTGGCGTCGAGGCAGCCGCCGCCGCTACCGCCGCTGCGTTCACAGTCGCATCCCTCGATGCTCTATGTTCCGCTAGCAAGGTGTCAAAAGACTTGGCCCGACCTTCGACAAGTCTCCTTAGAGAGAGTGCGTGCGCCTTGCACGTGAGTGACCGCGTACAGGGTTTCAGGTCTGCAGTGAGGACGCCACAGTGCTTGTTGGGGTCGTACTCGCGCAGGTTGAACTTAGTCTTGCTGGACTTGCGCGAGTGCTTTGTGGTGGGGGTGGAAGGCGTGGGAACCGGCTTGAGGGACGGGCCAGGGAGCAGGGTAGCATCGAGCACGGGCAGCATGGGTGGAGTCGTGGCTGCAAACTGCAGGCTCGCAAGCTCCGTCTCAGGTATTGCGTATGTCGACAGCGGCGTGTGGAGCGCCGGCGCGTACAGGTCGGCAGGCTGGACCGGCTCGGTGGGTTGTGTGAAATCTTGCAAATTGCCTATATCTCTAATAATATTTTTCCAGTCTGCTGAGTTTGTGATGTCGTCGGCGCTCTGAATGCCCTCCGAATTCATGATGTCGAATATATCGTCGGTAAGGTTCTCCCCGAGAGGCAGCTCCTCTGTGTCCTGTATGCTGACGACTGGGAGCTCCCCGCTCTCCACGCATACTTGGACCTCGGCCGAGACTGGTGCCGGGCTTGGCTCCTCTGAGTACTGCAATTCCTGCTGCGGTAACGCTATCCTCGAGAGAGGTGTTGCTATGTGAGCTGGGGACATCT
The DNA here is from genome assembly GCA_932305915.1 of Agriopis marginaria. Classification (NCBI taxonomy): domain Eukaryota; kingdom Metazoa; phylum Arthropoda; class Insecta; order Lepidoptera; family Geometridae; genus Agriopis; species Agriopis marginaria. The sequence continues at coordinate 3,091,974 of OW029935.1, forward strand.
CTCTTTTCATCGGAAGCGAGTCTACGGGGGAGGGTGGCAAGTGTTCCTTTTTATGTCGACTTTTTCTGGTGGTGAGTGTTGCAGACGGTGGCGGCAGCAGCAGCGGCTCGGTGCCCGCGTGTGCCTCCACCAAGTGTCTATACGCGGCACTGCACTTCACTATGACGCCGCACATGTGGCACACGGCGGCGTTCAAGTTGTCCATCTGCGGGAAGAGGCCGTGCAGGCTCATGCTGGAGTGGCGGAGGCGGTGCAGCCCGGAGCGACGGTAGCGGGTGGCGGCAGCCCGCTCGCCTTTGTAGGGGTGCGCGTCGTGCACTCGACGCGACGCGCCTCCCTTGACCTCCGCCGGCGCCGGCGCCACGAACGCATCGTCGTCCGCCCGCGGCGACAGGTGCCCGATCTCACCAATCCACAAGTCCCACGGTTTCTCATTGCACTTTGCGGGACTCACTATCTTCGCCGAGAACTGATAGTCACCAGACATGGTGCGCAGTTTCCTGATGATCAGACCGGGGAATCGTCTGGAGAGCTCACGGGAGCCCCGCCATAGCGTAAACAGTCTCGCTCCCCTGATAGGTTATTACCCCATATCTGCTCCGTGATCGGTGCTCGTCGAGAGCGCTTTCAGGGTCACATCGTTGCTTGCTTATTTACTTCATCATTTACACATGCTACAGTGAAACGTGTTGTGATTGTCTTAGCTTTTATATTTACAGGGACAGATGATCTCTCACTGACAGCTGATTATGCAGATTGTAAGTTTTTCTTTCTCGACCACGGACACTTCCATCTGTCGACATAAGTTATCAATTTTCTTCTCGAGGTCTCCTCGATAGAAGCATGTGTTAATTCACCTTTATTCAATAGATATTCCTCGTTTCACACAAATAAAATGTCTAAAATTCTGTTTGGTTGGTTGTAATTTACTATAGAAAGCATCAACACTTTTTTGAGTATTTGTAAAGACCGAAATTTCAGTCTATGACCGTTCTTTCTTGAATGAAATGAACGGGCTACTATCGTTCCTGAACTACAGAAAATGGCAAAATGCCACAGATGCTAGACAGCTAATGTTGCCAATGTAAAGAAGCAGCTACATTCCTTTGCGATATCCTTTTATCAGTTATTTATTCGAAATAAACAAATTTCGATTTCACAACTGAATAAAGATCGATAGAATCATGCTATAAAGGAATGTAACAATTCTTAAAAAAAAGGTTAAATTGTCGTTGTGATCGAGAATTTTGGCTTCAACGTTAATAAAACATGTCGCCTTATTGTATTGTTTTCCTAAACTTGTGTATTTATTTTGTCATAGAAGGATAGATTTTGTGCAATACTGGTAGATCATTATTCATTGTATTCGAATTGTGTAAGTAATTTAGTGAGGTGAAATGTTGTTTTTGTTTCCAAAACTCCACAGAAACATTTCGAATGTAATCGTGAAGACTTCGTGAACTTCTGGGTCAAAGGCTTGCCCAGGGAGAAAAAAAAACATGATTTAAATGTCAACGCCAGAATTTTAAAATGTCAAAGTCTAAGCGAACAGGTTTCATTCATTCATTTCAGTTTGATTGGATTGGATCTTCTTGTCATTTTTATTTATTACAAAATTACCAAAAAAATGAATACAAATTTATAAATTTCAAAACTAACACTATGCAGTGAACCGACTATGTCGGGTGCTTTTTTGGTACAAAGTCACGGAACGGCACATTCATGTTTCTCAGAGGCTTGGGTAGATCCGTGATCTTTGGTGTACCTATCGGCATAACCTTTCTCGATACCGTGGGCTATGTTGCCAGAGTAGAAGGTGTTTCTATGCAGCCGGTGCTTAATCCCGAGTCGCGTAACACCGACTACGTGTTCCTATCACGATGGGCGGTCAGAGACTATAACCTGAAGCGAGGTGATGTTATATCAGTGGTGTCGCCAAAGGATCCTCACCAGAAGATAATCAAGCGAGTGGTAGGGCTCCAGGGAGACATTGTAAGCACATTGGGCTACAAGAACCAGTACGTGAAGGTTCCAGAAGGCCATTGCTGGATTGAAGGTGATCATACAGGACATACACTGGACAGCAACACATTCGGGCCAGTGTCGCTAGGTCTAGTAAATGCTAAGGCTGTCGCCATCGTGTGGCCTCCAAACCGATGGCAAGCCCTGGAAGCGAAAGTCCCTGCCAACAGGAGACCTTTGAGCAGTCCACTTTAGTACAATGTCTTAGAATTAGTATGTGTATAAATTAGCAATAGGTAATTCAAGTGTTTTTATTTGATAGAACACTGCTATCGAATCCTCAATTTCTAGCCAAATTTATCTTTTTTCAGTGTGTGGTGGTGATTGTAAATATATTTTCTGATATTGTTTACATTGGGTTTATCTTTGATCTCTCTGCTAGTCTATCCTATTGTGTTTTTTCTGTCAACCTAAATGCTGTAATAGAAAGCACAGTGTTTTAGTGCACAAAAAATTGTGCACTAAAAATGTGTAAATATTGTAAAGTGTTACCAAACTTTGTTGAGAGGGCTGAGTCAGTTGCAATATCAAAATTATAATTTTAAGGTTGAAATGTGAGTTCCTGTTGTGATTTCTATTCCTAAATAAAGTTAAACAACTTTTGACACTTATTTTTATTGGTCACTGCCATTTTATCAGAAAGAAACTTACATAAAACTTGGAACGATGGTGGCCGAGCGGTAGCTGTGCTTTACAAACTGATGGCACCCAGTTCTATCCTCAGCCCTGCGACTTATTTAGTACCTAAATAAATTATATGCTGTTTCAATGCCATCGCTCTAAAACTGTAAAGGAAAACATTGTGAGGGGAACCTGGTATGTCAAGAACCTCAAAAGTTCAGACATCTGACATTAACCAACATGCCACAGTGGATTTGTAGTAGTAAAGGTATAATAAAACACCAAAATAATAAATTAACAATACTTATTACTTCACAAAATCTATCACTGGGATCATGCAACAAGCTATCTAAAACTTTTCAAGCCATAACTTTCCACAATCCCAACCACTTTCTCGTACGATATCCCAGCCCTGATCACTTTATAAAGTCCACTTTCAGACAAGTCTATAACAGTAGACCCTGTCCTACTCCGATCCATTCCTTGGTTTAATAACCCACCGTCAAAGACGGCACTTAAATGTCCAAACAAGTGTTCAAACTCCTTCACAGACAATGTTGAAGGCTCATTGCTGAAGTTGGCACTAGTTAATGCTACAGGCATGTCGAATATCTTAGTCACCGTGTTTATAAAGTTATGTTTTGGTATTCTAATACCTATTTTAGTTGTAGCCGGGTTTAAAAACGGATTGTCCAATAGCGTTGTCTTTTCTAATACTACAGTGACTGGTCCAGGCAGTAAGTTACAAAGCAAATTGTCAGTCAAATGGTTGGCTTCTCCCCATTTACGAACATCGGAAATGTTGGTCACACAAATAGCGACAGGCTTAGCTGAATCTCTTCCTTTAATTGTGTATAACTTTTTGATTGCTTCAGGACAGTTCGCACTGCAAGCTAACCCATATATGGTATCTGTGGGAACGGCAATAACTTGACCATTCGCCAGATACTCAGCCGCTTTTGCTGACGACAATTCTTCATTACACTTAATGACAGACGCCATTTTATCGACCTTCATCTTTGGAGCACTTTTATAACGAACTAAAGATCTACTAAACACATACTTTTTCAGTAAATTCATAATCACGAACTTAGCCAAGGTTTTACTTTTGAAGTAAATTTTTGGCAAAGTTTAATCCCTCCAATTGTGGGCGCACTTATGATTACAGCATCGATAGAAGGTAGTCATGGGCTCGTCAGCTGACCGGGTTTGCAGCTGCATGAAGTAGGCTCTGCCGTGGCTACACTTGGGGCATACAGCGTCGGTTGAATCTACGTTCTCCCATGCGGCAGCTCCACCCATAATATAGTCCAACTCCTGGAATTTACACAACATATTTTAGAGTATATTACTCTACACCCAGCCACATTAATAGCCAAGTGAAGGATTGTAGAGATTTTAAGTATGAAGCAGAGGTAGATTCGCTGGTTTAAAAAAATTACCTTCAATTTAGGGAATGTCCTTGCAGACACCTTCGATTGTATATTGTAGACGTATGGGCACGAGTTACAGGCGTACCTTAGTGCCGATTCAGGGCCCTCTTCAACCATAAGTAAATTAGCACACGTTGGACAGAACAACATTATCTATATTAGTGCAAAATTGCTTCATAGGATGCAATAGGTCAACAGCTTCTGTTAAACATTTAAAGAAAACATGTCGTCATGTTTAAGTGCATTTCTTTTTCGGAGTCCCGGCTTGTCTTTTACACGAAAATTAAATAAAACATATTTTTTACGAATTTATTATTGTCAACAAGACAATTGAGATTTGAGGTTATTTTTCTTTTACTCACTCGCATGCACGATTCGATTCAATTTGATTATATTATTCGATTATTTCGATTGTATTTCTTTTCTCTCTTGCTCACACAGAGTGAACAACAATAACGCTTGAAATAAAAACCGGTAAAAATCTTTCCAACACATACACTTTCATTTTACCGATTTTTGTGTCATTGTACTCATAGCTTTAGACTGAAAATCTTCATTCATTCTAATTTTCTTTTCTGATTTTTATTTTATCTGTGGCCTATCATAATTCTGTTTTGTCGTTTGGTGTATGGACGTGCCGATATTATTTTTGGGTGTGTTTATGAAGTGTTAATTTCGTTAATTATAATTATAAGTGGCGATCCCGTCACTGGATGCATAGTTTCGTTAATTAGTAGTGATAATGTTGCGTACTGTGTTAAACACATTTTGGAGTGAGGCAGTGTGGTTGCCTCCAAACACAACTTGGGCCGAGCTGGCGCCGGGTCCCGATAAACCAGTGGTTTACTCGGACTACAGGCACCTCCTGTACCCTCTGCCCCTGGCCCTGGTGCTAATAGTCCTGAGGCAATTACTTGAAAAGTAAGTCAACCTACTTTCTGCAGTCGTGATAACTCTATGGATGTTGGTATGTCGGGACCACGGTTGGTTGATTATTTAAAATGATGAGCACTGATTCACGCATTATCTATCTGGCGAAAGTATGATAACAATGGAGAAAAATCGCCTGCACGTATGTTACGAATTTTTTCACCTGCATTGTAGACCTCAGCTTTGGCTTCAAAGTTACTGAAGTTTTTATAATCTCTTTAGTTACAATTTTTTTTTACTAAAACTATCTACTTTATTATTTTTATTAGTAGTCTATGTTGACCTCTGAAGAGTAACCTATGAAGCAGTGAAGGATTTTTTAGTATTAACCCCAACATATTCTTCCAGAAGACCAAAATACAAAATTATCTTGTAATAAAAATACTCTTGCTTTATTCGTACTTTAATTAATTTCAACCGTAAATAAGGCAAAATACTTATAAAAATATAATTTCTAAACAATTCTTTAATACATCAAAAGTTAATCTCTATCTCTTCTCTATCTCTACAAAGTATAAAGTCGCTTTCCGCGTCTGTATGTCTGTATGGCCGCTAATTCCTCCTAAACCACGCAACGGATTGTGATGCGGTTTTCGCCATCAGTTAGATACATTTTCACGGAAGGTTTATACCTATATATAACTAGCGACCCGCCCCGGCTTTGCACGTAAATTACACCCGTGCGAAGCCAAGCGGGCGGGTCGCTAGTTGATTCATAAAACTAAAAATAAAATATCTATTTATATGAGGTTTTATAATCATAACTTTACTGTTATTCATTCCTTTTACTTTCTATCTATTAACTTAATTAAATTAATATCTCTTTATGTTAAAGATATTTAACCAGACTATTATTTATCAGTTCCAAGTTGGTATTGCAATTAAGCATGTATACTATTTAAGTTTGTATCAGTGAAAACTTCTTTTTGGGTTTTGTGTAACTGTTTTTCTCATATTATTGTTTGTTAAGCAGCTGTTTCTTTAACATGTAAAATAAAATAAAAATTTCTTTGAAATTAGACTACATCCTCTCTAGAGCCCTCAGTGGTGGTCAATTGGTCATCCATCCATCAATCAACCATCCACCAACCCACCATACACTAACCAACCAACCACCATACACCAGCCAACCATACATCAACCAACTATCCACCCATCAACCATCCACCATAAACCAACCAACCACCAACCCACCATACACCAACCCACCTTACACCAACCAACCATCCTCACCATCTGATTAACCTGTCTAACTTGTTTCAGGTATTGTTTCGCCCCCTTCGGCAAGTCATTAGGTGTTAAGAACACAAGACCAAAGAAAGCACAAACTAATCCTAAACTAGAAGCTGTTTACCTGAACTCTCCAAAGATTAAGCACAAACAGGTATGTAACAATATTGTGGACTAGCCCGCGACATAGATTTTCATAAATACTTTCTTACCCCTTTTGCCAAAGTCAAAGTCAAAGTTTTTTTATTTGCTTGCCAATGGTTACAAAAGGTCCTAAAATATTACATGTTCATCCATTAACAGCCCTAAGGCCCCCTTAATTCAGCGTTTATATGAGTAATTATTTGCCTAATATGAGTGTTTACTATTTTATCGCTTTATCTCTACACAGGTATAAAATTAATACGCATAAAATTTAAACGTACGTAAGAATGTACTTCAAGTTTCTAGGTAGGTAATTAGGTATGAGTACAGAGTACATATTAATTACGATAAATATTCGTCACGGACTTTGACAGTTTAATGATTTAATCAATAAGTAGATAATTTAATATAGTATGTACACTTCAAATACCACCAAACTTTTTCATAATCGAATGCGTGCAGTACGTAGAAACACGCAATCCTTTTCTTTCTCATTATTTGACGGAGGTACCTATGAAAAACGTCATAAAAAATTGAACTATTCACACCGTGGTCCTAGAAACCCATGGGCAATCGACGCCGCGATCCAAAACGTCCAATAAATAACTGTCAATAAAAAAAACAAAACAACTTCAAAATTAGGAAATACCATCGTAATCGCGGTCTCCACTCAAGAACCTTTCTTGCCCATCGGTTATCAGTTCTTCCAGCGATGTGGCCTGCCCACTGCCACTTCAACTTGCAAATTTTAACAGCTATGTCGGTGAATCAGCAGTGCAAGTACCGTTCTTTATCGATCATCAAATTTGACAGTTGAGATTGTCAAATTCGATAAAATGCCATTTGATCAGGACTTGCTATGATCGATTCTATGGCATTTTATCGAATTTGACGTACGATAAAGAACGGTACTTGCACTGCTGGTTCTTTGGCGAATATCCACGTACCGAATGATTGAACCTGCGTTTTAAATCCAACTGTAAAAACCAGTGATATATATTATTATTGTTATTTTAGGACTGCTTATCGAGTTTTCCTTTAACAAAGTACAGTGGACCCCCGATAATCCGGTCCCTGTCTAATACGGCGCCCCCTGTAATCCGACATGACTTAGAATTACATGTATGTTTGACAATCTTTGCTAATACATATGGATCACGCAGGTTTGAACAGGTCACAACTCGTACACGCCACCGCTATTGTGCTCGACGCGTATGCATTGTTTTACTTAGTTTGAATTTGACTACTAGTGATAGCGGTACGGCCTAGCGTGCGTTCATTGTTTACTATTTATTAGGCAGTGCTCTATAATCCGACAAATTCGATAGTCCGACACTGCCCTGCATAATGTTTGCCGGATTACCGGGGGTCCACTGTATACTGATCGCATGGACGATTTACAAACAACGCATAAATGCGGTAAAGTCAATAATATTTTTAATAACCATTAATATTTTTAAATATTTTACACAACGAAAATGGACAAATTTCATAATACTCAAATAGGTATTCGGTACATTTTTGCACACACGGTCATCCGACCCCAAACTAAGCAAAGCTTGTGATATGGCTGCCAGAGACTGATATACATACATACATAATATATTTTAAATACATACTTAAATAGATAGTAACACCCAGATATAGAACAAACACTAATGTCCATCACATGAATGTTTGTCCTAGGTGGGAATCGAACCCACGCCCCCAAGCGCAGAAAGCAGGCTACAAATTGGGCTACCGGTGCAGTCAGAATTGCCAAATTTTAGATCTCCGAGTCGCGTAGGCAACAAAACGCTCCCTCAGCCCCCGCCAAGTTATAGTGACGCCATGCTAGAGTCAGGACGCCCTCGGGGGGAGTGCAACGACAATAACGAGCATAGGGCCGACCTCGATGACGCCTGGCGCGGCACTGAACGCGGCGCGCCAAAATTCTCGCGTCGCTTTTCTATCCAAATAAAAGCAGCATAGTAAAGTGGGAAAATTTCGCCTTAAGTATCGTATCTTTACAATATTCGGAGTTTTGTAGGGTTAGCTCGTGACCGACTGTGAAATGCAGTTCTAGAACATTTTTTTAAACTGATTTATTTATTAAGGCTTCACATTGATATCTACATTAATAAATTCACTATATACTTACACATATTTATAAACTAAATGCGATAGCTATTGAAGGAAGCATAGCATGCATTATTTCTTATCAAATGTTACCTACTTATAATAAAACTAGCGGTCCACCCCAGCTTCGCAGGGGTATAGATTATTGCCTATGTCACCGGGAGATAGTGCAGCTTCCCGTCAGTGAAAAAATTTTTCAAATCGGTTCAGTAGTTTCGGAGCCTATTCAATGCAAACAAACAAACAAACAATCAAATCTTTCCTCTTTATAATATAGAAGAGAAGATAACTATATTACAAAAGTGTAAAAACTTAATTGTGTTTAAAAATTTAGTTCATTGTTACAAAGAAACATTATTCAACAAACATTTTATTGCTATCTAGTTATGAACTTTGTTGCATTCGGTTTGTGCTATTAAAAACAGTGGCATCATTGTTTTAGTTCTGCAAATGTGAATCATTTCTTACTTTATCTATATCCTATTACTCAGTCCAGTTGCATTGCTAAAAGCTAAAAGAAAACATTTGCATTTAATATTTCACTGTTGACTGTTGACCTGAAAGGTTCTGGAATGGAGACCACGGACTGGTAAGCGCAGCGTAGGACGTCCACCCACAAGATGGACAGACGACCTAAAAGAGACCGCAGGGAAACGCTGGATGCAGGCCGCTTCCAACCGGCCCTTTTGGAGATCGATGGGGGAGGCCTATGTCCAGCAGTGGACGTCCTATGGCTGAAATGATGATGATGAATGATGACTGTTGACTGGAAAAGATGGCGCACTGAAGACGTAGACCTATGCCCAGCAGTGGGTGGAAAATGGTTGATGGTGATAATGATGATTTCGCTGTTGCATAACGGCTACCAGATACAATGCTACGAGTAAAAAACAGAAAAAAATAATTAGAAGCTTGAAATCAGTAAATTTTGATCACATATACGGTTAAATATGCTGCTGTCAGAATTAAAAAAAAAGACAGCACAGGGTTTTGGACGTGAATTTATTTTTGTTATTTATTTCAATAAGTACAGTACAAACACGAATTACACTAATGATCTTAAATCATAATAATCAAGCCATAAAAATAAAACCTAAAACCTTCTACCAAATTGGTCGAAGCCTAAAACACAAACACATGGGGTTCTTCAAAAGGCGAGTTAATAGAGTCCGTAAGGGTCGGCAACGTATTTGTGATACCTCTGGTGTTACAAGTATCCATAGGCGACGGTGACTGCTACCATCAGGCGGCCCGTCTACTTGTTTGCCATTAAAAAAAAATAATTAATAAAAAACATAATTGTAAACAAGAAGACGATACATTGGAAAGTCATTGTTGTAATTAAAATCATGTCACAATCAATCAATAATTTATTTGGATCAAAGTAACGGTACATTTTATATATTGAAGCGTCTGTATCCCGAACTAGTTTGCACTGTATTTCGGGATCCAGCGTCTTCTCCCATCTATGTGTTTAGGTTTGTGTTGTGTTTTACAATTAAATATAACTTGTTATTCTTAATGTGTAGTAATGTCTGTACCATTAACCAATGGAGAAGAAACATTGTGTCAATCTTCCGATTTAATATTGGTCTCAATTAACAGAACAATTGGACTACTTTTGTTAAATATGATTTAAATTGTCTCAATTGAACGAAGAATTTTTATGGAATAACAAGCGACTGGACAGGACTTTTCCATTTAGTGATAATTTTATGACAGACTACAAATTTAAATATATAGATGAAAATATAAATATGTTTTATATATTTTATTATAGAAACTGACGTGGTTTTCACACATTTTATTTATATTACACGGGAATTACTCAATACGGAAACTACGGGAAATTAATCTTGAATTAATTACTCTTATTATTACGGGAATTACTTTTATCAGTGCCAAGCGAGACGCAGCCGCGCGCATGCATTCACCTTGAAAAAGACTGCCTAATGCGGTTGAAACTATAGTCGGAGTGACCGTGAGTAATTCCCGTGTAATATAAATAAAATATTTCATATATGTATTTAATTGACAATACAATCATCTTTTAGTTTAATTGTAGTTTTTATTTAGGTATTTTAAGTACTCTTTTATTTTCTGTTTTTTAAGTTCCATTAAATAAACCCATTTAATTGTTCTTGTCATTAACAATATCAAATATAATTTATTTCAATCCAGTTATTTTTTTTATTTTTTTTTTGTGTTTTTCTGAAGACTGATAGCTCTTTAATACGAGTATAAATATTAAAAAAACCGTGACCTATTCAGAAAGATAATAGTAACTTTTAAACCGCTACGCGCTGGACAGTTTTTGACCAAATAATTGTGTATATTAGAAACACCGCAATGAAATCTGCTTTCAAATATAATAAGTGCCAAACACGTAAACAATAACTTTAAAAATATTTATTTTAAGATTCGAAAGAAGGAGGAGGCTTATGCCTTCAGTGTGCTAAATGAGCTACCAATGATGATGAGAAACGGGTGGATTAACAGTGTCACCTTGTCGAGGAGTTATGGAGTTATCTACGATATGGATAGCCCAGTTTAGTGTTTGTCTCCTTGATAACTTGAACCGTAAAGAGGGATTATGGTAATGACTCAAATCTCTTGAAGCGCGGCTGTTGTAAATGTTGCATATACCATTCGTTTATTTGCTCTGACAGCTGCAATGAGGTTGTAAAAATGTAAAAACCAGTTTTTTTATATTTCACTGAAGTATGTTTGGTACCTGTCGGGACGGAATGTCACGAAAACCACGAATTCTGTTTTTAGTTTAGTTCTGATAACAACAATTTTTGCATGCAAGTAAAGAAGTTAACATAATTTTTGCGTTTATGCTAAATTAGCAGTCCGTCTACTACTAGGTCTCCAAGTTCTTTGTTTTAAACCCGGCGGAGACCTAGCATTTTTTATTAGAATCTATGGCGGTATAGGCTATGCGTTGTCTGTCAGTGAAATTACCTAAGATTTGGCATTTTGTGACATTTTTGTATTACCGATTACAACAATAATTAAAAATATATTAATTATGTGGTTGCGGTGGACATTTTTAGAATTGTGAGTATAACAGCAAGGCACAGATAGTGAGCCAGTCGAAGTAGTATTCTCAAGACTACAATTGATATCTACATCTACAACCTATATATATATACTAGCTGCGCCCCGTGGTTTCACCCGCGTAGTGATGAAAAATGGTGATGGTGATGATGATGATGAAAAGTAGCCTATGTCACTCTCTGGCTCCTGAAATATACCCATGCAAAAAATCAGGTCGATTCGTTGTTCCATAGCAGCGTGAAAGAGGAACAAACAAACCAACAAACAAACACAATTTCGCATTTATAATATTAGTATGATATGTATAAATAACTCTTTATCACACACCATTTATCACTACTACACTATTTCCATTCGCCTATTTGCTTCGACAGCTGCAATAACGTAGTAAAAAGTCGAATGAAAACCACGAATCACTTTCGCTAGGGTTTTGAACGTAAGACTAGTCTTCTAATAAAAAAAATCTAGGTCTCCGCTGGGTTTAAAACAAAGAACTTGGAGACCTAGTAGTAGAAGGACTGCTAATTTAGCATAAACCCAAAAAATATGTTAACTTCTTTACTCGTATGCAATACTGGTTGTTACCAGAACGAAACATATTTTTTAATTGTATCATCTTTTATTTTGTTTAGTTAATTAACTCAACGTATCGATATTATACATACAAAAATGTAAAGTTAAATAAAAGCTCCTAAAAAATGGAGACATTTGTACACGAACAATAACTTTACTAATGCATATCTCCTTCGGTTGTCTGATCTGAGGACACACGGCTACTGGTGTTATTTATCAGGTCACCCTGCCACTAAAAGTAAATAAAACATGAATAAAAACAAGTTTTATTATTGAAACTGACGTGGTTTTCACACATTTTATTTATATTAATGTCTAACGCGGTTGAAACTATAGTCGGAGTAACGGGCTTAATCTTACGTGAGTAATTCCCGTGTAATATAAATAAAAACAAGTTGTTACAAAAATATACAAAAAATGCACCATCTTTATTCTATATTACTATTTTAATGCAAAACCGTTAAATCGGTTTTCTTAAACTCGAAGGTGAAATCACTGAACCGTGCGTGAAACGACCTCTGAGACGAAAAAAGCCTTATTGTTTAACTATTACCATGTTTACCGCAAAAATCAGACACAAGGTTCGTTCAAATTCAAATTATCGCACGGTACACTTCAAGATGTGATGTTTTCACGGTAAGCTATATAAGCGTTTGCCCACAGCTGCCTGAGTGTCTGGTGCAAGTTACAATACAATAACCCTTTATTAAAATACCCCAAAACAAGGATAACATAAACATTACAATAAAAAATATTATCTAGGCTTTTAACAGGCGCCCTTATCGCTAAAAGCGATCTCTTCCAGGCAACCGTGCAGGCAAAGTTTTTAACTGACTTCAAAAAAGGAGGGGTTCTAAAATAATTTTTTTAAGTTTTTAGTGTTCCGTACCCAAAGGGTAAAACAGGGAGCCTATTACCATCTATTACTAACCCCACATTGTCTGTCTCTTTCGAACCGTAATAGATAGCAACTTAAAATTTTCACAGAATATGTAATGTTATGGCGTATTAACAATTTTTTTTTTTTTTTTTTTATAAATATTAATATTAAAAATAATAAAATATTCAAAATGTAAAAACTAAAGGGTGGGTAGCGATAGGGTGAAGGGTCACAACAAACGTACTTACCAACCTCTAAATTAGTAATGCATAGCTCTAAAAGAGCTCCAGCTAAATCCAATGGCCACCAAAATATATACCTAATTAAAAAAAACTACTAGTGCAGATAAAAAACGAGAATCAATTTGTTTCATATTCTTAGTAGTAGGCCCTATGCTTCCTAGTAGGTAGGCCTCCCACTAGATGGACCGACGACATAGTGAGAGTCGCTGGCATCCAGTGGATGCAAAGGGCAGGATCGTTCAGTGTGGAGGTTAAAGGGGGAGGCCTAGGTTCAGCAGTGGACGTCTTCTGGCTGATGATGATGATGAACTCAAGTCAAGATCAGAAAGCCAGACAGTCTTGAAATCACGCGGCAAGTGTTATGGAATCAGATTGAATGAAGTCGGTCTCTGTACGTCAAAGATAATAATCGTCATTGCGCTGATGAACCGCAATGAGAAGCCGTGACCTGTTTCCTTTGATGAGGATAAATAAATCTTTAGATGCCTCGAAAGTTTTGTTTTTTTAATACATATTTCTTTTCATTCTTAAATCTTGGTTTTTTTTTAAATTTAATAATGGGCTTGCGTTTGACGGCCAACTCGCCTGATGTAAAGCGACGATGCGGTCTACGATGGAGCACGCTTGCCTAGAAAATTTACCTATAAAAACAAAATATTTTATAAAAATCTTAAACCTAGGGTGCCGTCAGCAGCGGGGCAGAGCCCAAGCTACCGGTGTTTAGGGCTGCAGAGTGAGGAACCTCCTGACAATAGTGATAAAAGTGTCCAGGATTACCGCTTTTTGCATCTGACCCTTGACCCAACTATCTAGCGAGAGCGGTGTTGGTCGAGGCTCTTCGCTATAAGGCCGTTTTTTATTATTATTAGTTGGCTTGCGTTTGACCGCCAACTCACCTCTGGTCCTTGCGCAAATGAAGCTTTATTTCCCCGCGTTCACTTTTGAACACTTATTTGTACTTGCCACTTGTACTTTCTGTGTGTACTTGCTACTTGTATTTGCTACTCGTACTTGCAGCTTGTCCTTGCTACTTGTACTTGCAACGTGTACTTAAAAGCTACTTCCCATGGTCTGCAACGGGCTTTAGCTTATACCTCTTTGTATTCTGTAGCCCTGGCGTAAATCTCTAGGTTTTCAAGTGTTTGTGTGAGTTATGACGTGAGGAGATTAGCATATTAGTACTTTTCAATATTTATACATCGTAAAGTGGAGAAAACAGTCGTGTTTGTCTGTTTGCTGTCATGTCTATTATCACACCTTTATGTTAAACGGACACGCGCTCATGTTATGTGCGCATAATAGGCAAACATGATACAAAGTGACTTATATTGTTTAACACATATTCCACAGACATGAATAAATGACACACACATTTAAAAAGGCATGCACATTGCACAATTTTTTGTATTAAACATATTCATTAGTAATGTAATTAATTAACAGAAATATATTTATATACCTAATTGCAAAATAAATAATTGTATCTACTGAACCATATAAAAAAAAAACATTTATTAAATCACAAATTTTTTTTTGACTGTCTTTTAGCTTTAACATAATATACTCGTTTTTAAGTACTTTATTGTATTCGGGTCAAAAATACAATGATACAGTTTTAGTTTTCATCACAATCAGGCCCGAGACTCCTTTGAGTAGATACTTTTCGCTATTCCCCATAGTTTCAGATTTGGCCATCCACGATTAGCGATCGAATAGGAAAACGCAATTGGAAAAAAACACGCAATAGGCGCTGTACGACGCGCAGCGCGCGACACGTCCTGCGCGACCCTCCGCGTTTTAACTTTATTTTATGTCCCACTCCTGGGCAAAGGTCTCCCCCATTTCTTTCCAGATAGCGCGATCACTCGCCAGACTTGACCCCACAGTACATGGAACATGTCGAGGTCCTCGCGCCAGCGTTTTCTAGGCCTATCTTGGCTCTTTCGTCCGTTTGCAGACACCCACTGTGTGATCCTCTGGGTCCATCTATCAGGGTGCATCTTGGCCACGTGTCCCGATCAGCGAATGTCATCACATGTCAGCGATTCCAGAAATTGAGCGCAGCGTCGTGTTTTCGGACTCGGTCTGTCCTTTTGATTCTTAGTACGCTGCGCTCCATCGCTCTTTGGCTAACCCCAAGTTTGAACTTCTGAGAATCGGTCAATGACCAAGTCTGGGCACCGAAAATTAGGACAGGCGGGATGCACATGTCGATGAGATGAGAGAGACTTTTTTTTATATTTTTTTTAATTCATATTATGCAATTTAGGCTGCACTCAGCCTTGAGTCTGGATTACAATACAACTTGTAATTAACAGCAATAACCATAAAACCTAAACGAACACTTCTCAACAGTCATCATTTCTGGCACGCGAGCGTTAGATTGCATGCACTAAACCTTATCTTCTGAACTCGGAAAAGTCTTATTGTGTCTAATGATTTTTTTTGATATTTGTAACCGACTTTAGGAGGGTTTATTTCCACCGATTGCTCCGACATTTGTTAAAGGTTCTATCACATTTTTTGGCGAAAAAAGCATCGATAACCGGATTTTTGGTATAATTTTTCTTTCAACTAATAAGATCTGTAGAAAATTCAGTTGCAGTATTAAATAGATAGGTATTTTTTATTGAATGTAGCGGCTTCAGATTTTGGTAAAACTCAACATATCCATTTGTTAACTCCAATTTACAAAATTAGTTTTTCGTAAAACTTTAGGAGCGAAAGTTTGAGAATGGATTTCGTTAAATTACTGTCATAAAATAAACATTTTTATGTTATGGTTTACTTATTTAATATTTATCTTGAAAATTACGACTTTATTTATTTGTTTTATGAAAATGCAAATACTTAAAATTGAACGGTTCATTTTGTAATACGCCTCTTAACCAATTTACATGGTTTTTAGGGTTCCGTACCTAACGGGTAAAAACGGGACCCTAGTCCTAAGTCTACGATGTCTGTCTGTCGCCCTCGAGGGTGGCCCAACAAAAATTTCATTAACCTTGCCTCAGTAGTTTTTTACCCAGCTTGAATGCGCAAAATTGCGTCGGTTTTATAAATCGACTACCTGTTACCCGCGAGTTCGTACGCGTAGACTTTCAACCCTCTTTTGATCCGGCCCTTTCGCCGACTGTACAAAGTTTTACGCAGGTCGCTTGGTCGTCCGTTTTGTAATTTCGTTTGCAGTTGTGTATCGCTCAATATTGAAGTGTGCGTTTGTAGAACTAGCAAGAATATGTCACTGTTTTCAATATCTACGTGTTTACCTCACCTCCTTCAGTTTTTGGATGACTTTTTTCGGTTACTCGCTCAATTCAAGCTACATATTATGATCCAAGCAATCTATGCATGCTTATACCTGTATCAGAGCATTGTGTATTGTCCATCAGCGACTAAGACAATATGCGTTGATTGGCGTACAATTATCGCCCATTTGGCCACGAGTCCGGCCTTGATTAGCTGACCCAGTTTCCCTGGTGCGGTTCACCTGTACTTAGCGGCCCACCTTCGGTTGCTAGCTTCCCATAGATGCGAAAATTGGCACGCTTCGTGTCAGTAGGTTTCGACGGACGCCAACCGACGTCGATGTTTGTGCGTCTCTACTTTTACGTTGAACTTCTAAAACGCAACGTTCAATTATAGCTTGTGTAACAGATACATAATATACATACACTAGCTACGCCCCGCGGTTTCACCTACGTGGAAATTCCCTTAGGAGCCCTAGGTACATTTTCCCGGGTTAAAAAGTATCCAATGTCACTCTCCAGTCCAACTATATCTATGCAAAAAATCACCTCCATCCGTTGCTATATTGCGTGAAAAAGGATCTAATAAATAAACACGTAATATATTTAGTAGATTGAGTAGATATTAATTTCCTTTAGAGGTATTTTTAAGGTATTTTGCACATTAAGTGTGGAATGTCTTTCCCCCAAAAATCTTCCCGCCGAGCTTCAACATAAAGCGTTACAAAAAGGGTTTCTACAACTACCTCTCCGGAGTGGCAAAGCACCGTCAACACCGCTAGTGCTGCAGGTATCCATAGACGGCGGTTTCTGCTTACCATCAGCCGGACCGCATTCTGGTTAGCAGTTCTTTTTATTAAAAAAACATAATTATTACGTCATAACACTATCAAGTAGGTATTGTTCTTAGGAACTTTAGGTAATGTATTCCGTGGCGAAACAATCAGCCATACTGTTGTTGATTCCACAACGCACCAAATCTGACCTTGATTCGTCTGACCCACTTCCTTTTTCTACACCTTTGAATTAAAGAAATACGAGCAGTGAATCAGGTTCAATGGGATCGTGTTGGAAGGGACTTTATATATGAGAACGTAGGTACTACACATCAGCCAGAAGACGTCCACTGCTGAACATAGGCCTCCCCCTTTAACCTCCACACTGAACGACAGCCTGCCTTTTGCATCCACTGGATGCCCGCGACTCTCACAATGTCGTCGGTCCATCTAGTGGGAGGCCTCCCTACGCTGCGTCTTCCGGTTCGTGGTCTCCGCTCCAGAACCTTTCTTCCCCATCGGTTATCGGTTCTTCGAGCGATGTGGCCTGCCCATTGCCACTTCAACTTGTAAATTTTAACAGCTATGTCGGTGACTCTGGTTCTTTGGCGAATATCCACGTTTCGGATTTTATCGCGCAAAAACTCAGAGCATAGCTCTCTCCATTGCCCGCTGTGTGACTCTGAGGTACTACACGCCCCGGGCAAATAGGTTGTGCAAAAGGCTAGGCTCGTGTTTATCATTTTACTCATCATCATCAGCCTTAAGACGTCCACCGATGAACATAGGCCTCCCCCTTAGCACGCCACACTGAACGACAGCCTGCCTGTTATGGGAGGAGGGTTCCCATAATCTCCACGCTTGGCAGGCTTGGAGATCGCAGAGTGTTCACCTTGCAGTAGGAGGATGCTGCTGCCCATTCTCTGGTGATTCTGGTCGCAGTTTTAGGACATGTCCGGGTCCATATAATTTTCTTATCCGACAAAAAAAAACCCGTAAAAATCTGTTACTACGGAGTTTCTCATTGAAATGCACAAAAGGATAATAAAATGACTAATTTGGACTTTTTATGGTTTAAGATATTTATTTTCTCAAAGAATTTACATTCAATTGTATGAGAAACACACGGATTTACATTGAATTGTATGTTCAGTGTTTTTCAGATCTGCACGATCTAATTCCCCCCTGCCCATTTTTTTATCGGACTGCCAGAGTGGGCACGAAGAATCGACACCGCTTTATGCTTGATATTCCGAGAACCGTACGAAGCGCTTTGATTCTACATTTATTGTGCGAACTGCTAGTCTGTGGAATTCGCTGCCTGAGTGGGTGTTCCCCGATAGTTACAAACTGGGTGTCTTCAAGTCGAGAGCGTATAGGTTTCTTCTAGGCAAGCGTGCTCCATTGTAGGCCGCATCATCGCTTAACATCAGGCGAGTTGGCGGCCACGCGAACGCCTATTTATAATTAAAAAAAAAAACAAGGTATTCTTAATAGGAAATTTTTGGAATTACAAACATCAGAGTTGACGAAAAACAATAATACCTACAATAGGTAAGTACCTACCATTCTAACAAGTATTGGCTTTCATAGTCTCATATTGGTAAGTAAATGCTTTCGGTCACCCAACCTAGGAGTGACACGGCTGAACTAGACTGCCTAGTTGAGTAATCTTATAGTGCTAACAGACGCACGAACGCGGCTGACGGACCGCCGTCCAACCAACAGGAGTGAGAATATCATATTTCCCTCTGTTTCTCTCCCATTGGTCAGACGGCGGTTGAGGTCAGCCGCGTTCGAGCGTCTGTTAGCACTATTAGTCCTTCATCAAACCCGTGCAACCTAGAGCACTGTCTCCACCTGTACGTAATATTCTACACCTGGATGCTTTATGAAGTTCCGATGCTTTAGTATCGATTGGAGCGTTCGATATTTACAACCAAGGATAGCCGCAGATTGCCTCATAGCATGTACGCGGTGATTACGCTTTGTTTCTTACTCGTATAAAAGTTCTGTGAAGCTATGGTACAGGTTAAATAATAGTTACTATAATCTACGCTACGGTATCTAAACTACATATTTATCGTCATTATGACGTATTAATATCGATCCGTAACCTGGGGCCTTACGGCTTAACTCCTATCGCAGTCTTAAAATAGCGCTAAAACAACGCAGTTCGGAAAATCACGCGAACGTGAACCATAGCACGCCTAGATAAGGTTTGCGATCGCAACTTTTTTCATCACCCAAACAGAATCGCTCAAAATCGCCGTAAGGCTCCAGGATTATCTATGCAATCGTAACATGAGGGTTCTTAAAGAACTTAAGGCGAGGTTTTCCCACTTTTAAGCAACGCCGCTTATTGCTAATGAGATGCAGATGCAAATGAGATGGCCGTAAAGTTTAAGGCGAGGTTTTCCCACCGCTTATTGCAACGCTTATTGCAGATGACCATAAGGCTTAATAGTCGCATTTAGTGGATCAAAACCATGGCGCTTATACACAGCCGTGCGTTTCGCTACTTCTATTTTAGAGGTTTTTCTCATATTTTTCGAAAAGTATTATATCTCATATATTTAGTAGCTGTTATGTAAAATGTACGTTTTCGGTTCCCTCCATAATTATGAAATCTGTATATTAAGATATCGTAGACATCATTTAATAAATAGGTATTTGAATGAATAAAAAAAAAATAGGAAGAAAAGAAATCAATGTTACATTAATTTATTTTTCTATCGAGCAAAATATCCTTAATTGTTTTTTTCTGTCTGGGGTTTTTAGATAAAACATTCCATTTTGATATGACACCATTTTTATAATTTTAAACTAATCATGGAAGTTGACATACTTAAACTAGAATGACCAAAATTGCTAATAGTCCAGTCGGGGCAGACATTTAAAAAGAAAAAATTCCGGGGAGCGATTTTTTTTTAAACGTCGGGGGGGGGGGGGGGGGTAGTATAACTCTGCAAATATTGATCCTAGCGTAAAAATTATAATGACCAAACTTGTGGAAAATTAAATTTCCAACAACTTTGGACAGGACCATTTTTGCTCTAAAGTTGAAAATTAACGAGTTATTTCAGAAAAACGAAAAAATTGAAACAAGATGGCGGCGAATGCTCTACCGGGATTAGTTAGAAAATCGATATTTATACTACCATCCAACCCCCCCCCCCCCCCGACGTTTAAAAAAAAATCACTCCACGGAATTTTTTCTATTTCAGGCTAGTTTTATGTCTACCCCGACTGGACTACACTTATATAAAACTTACTTAACTAACTTAACTACACTTATACGCTTATATAAAAGTCGGAAAAGACGCCATTTTAAGCATTCAACGTAACGCACTTGACCTTTTTTTCTATCCAATACCATAGAGAATCCTTCAGTAGTAACTTCCTCTTGATGCACGTCATAGACGTTATCGTTAACAGTAAGGAAAATCAGCTAATAGGTACTGAATAATAATGGGTTAAATACATTGAAATAAATTAAAGCGGACAAGTGCGAGTCGGGCTCGCGCACTGACGGTTCCATACCACCACTTTAATTGTTAACTACTATAGTAAAAAAAAAAACTAAAAAGAAATATACTATAGTAAAACTACCCTTTCGGGGGTAGGCTAAAAGTCCAGCAGTGGACTGTTAAAAGGCTGATTATGATGATGATGATGTGATGATAGTTAAAAAAATAGTGCAAAAAGACATCATGCCCAGGCGGTCACCTATCTGAATACCGGCCGCGCCCGACGTTGCTAACATCGGTGATCGTACGAGCACCGGGGGTGAATAGAAATTTTTTACCGACTCGCACTTAGGCATTATATATTATTTGTTGTTTTACGTTAGAGTGTGTACTATAATCATGCCACCAGACGCTTGTACGTTATACCGTTTTTACACTAGAGCAAATACAAAAATACGTTTAAACATTACGTTTCGAAAGATACAACCGTTAAAAGGTAGGAGAGACAGACAGACAGCGTACGCTTAGTAATAGGGTCCCGTTTTCAAACTTTGGGTACGGAACCCTAAAATCAAGTAACGGAACACATTCCACAGCATAGTTTAACGAAATACATTTCAGATAATTCATTTTCCTTATATTTTTTTTAATGGTTGACAGGCTAGGTGTTTGACCACAGCTCAGACACGGTGTGGTCAAAGATGTTTAACACGCCTAGCCTGGAACGGTAACTGGCTATCAAGCGATACTGTCGAAACACACCATTATGTGCTTTGGATAACATTTCAACTAGCCACGCTAGATTCACGCGATTTTTCTTACCTCATCTGCAAAATTTGGAATAAGCTACCTTCCGCTGTATTTCCGAGAAGCTGCAACATGGGGTTGTTCAAAAGGCTAGATTCTTAAAGGGTCGGCAACGTAGTTGGTCTGCTTCTGGTGTTACAGGTATCCGTAGGTGACGGTGATTGCTTACCATCAGGTAGCCCGTCTGCTTGTTTGCCACCTATGGCATTTAAAAAAAGCCAGCTGAGCATTAGAAAGTACCTTGCCAGTCTTACAACCATGCTATGGTTTTCTAGCGAGTTTAAATCATTATACGGTGGTAAAATCTCTTTATATTCTTTACTAGCGACCTGTCCGCCCGGCTTCGCACAGGTGTAATTTACGTGCGAAGCCGGGACGGGTCGCTAGATATATATAAACCTTCCTTGAAAATGTATCTAGCTGATGGTGAAAACCGCATCAAAATCCGTTGCGTGGTTTAGGAGGAGTTAGCGGCCATACAGACATACAGACAGACAGACAGACGCGGAAAGCGACTTAAATTTTTACTATGTAGAGAAGAGATTTGCCAGGGTACACAAATTACATGAGGTCCTTAAAACTACACGTCGGTACAAAGACCCTGTTAGGGCGTTTTAATTTGACTTATTGTAACACATAATATTATCTTAAATTATAATAATAACTATAAAACAAAGGCTCTTCTATTAATTATATCTGTAATCTGTTATCAAATTCTCTCCTGCCTATTATTCTGTCGGACTGCCAGAGTGGGTACGAAGAATCGTCACCGCTATATGGTTGATATTCCGAAAACCCGTACGAAGCGCTTTGATTCCACTTGAACGAAACACACACCCCAGGTGTGTGTTAACATGATATGCTGATGATAATGATGATGAATCGACCTACAATCAAAATGTCCTATCAAAACTATTTTAAGGATTGCCTGTGACGTTATCAGTGGTATTACGTGTGGAAGGCTTGCCTTATCGAATCCGTGGATTGTCGTGATACCCGGCGATAACTTATCTGTTCCGAGTTAAAACTCACCTCACGTGTGAGACCATGAGCTCCTACCAAACAAACTAATTGAAATCTTATTGAAACTAGTGTCATTCTCTCTTTGATATATTTGTAAAGCATGCATTTATAGTACACTAGCGACCAGCCCCGGCTTCGCACGGGTGTAATTACGTGCGAAGCCGGGGCGGGTTGCTAGTTATATATATAAACCGTGAAAATGTATCTAACTGATGGTGAAAACCGCATCAAAATCCGTTGCGTGGTTTCCGTTGAGTTAACGACCATACATACAGACAGACAGACGTGGAAAGCGACTTTAATTTATACTATGTAGAGATGATGCGTGTACTGCCTATACTATACCTCTTACCTGTACAGAAAAATACTGAATACAATAAAATTTTATTCATATTCACCTATTACATAGGTATTCATTTATCAATATGGCTCTCATAAGCAAGCTCAAAGTCGCACAACGAGCTATAGAGAGGGATATGCTCGTGGTTTCTCTGCGAGATCTAATCAGAAATGAGGAGATCCGTAGACGAACGAAAGTTACCGACAGCCCACCAGATTAGCAAGTTGAAGTGGCAGTGGAAGGGCACATAGCACGCAGAAAACATGGCCGATGGGGCTGAAAGGTTCTCGAATGGAGACCTGGGGCCTTACGGACAACTGCTATTGCGGCACCTAATCCGCTCAGGTGGAAAATCACGCGACCGCAAACCGTATTTGGGCGCGCTAAGGTTCACGTTCGCGTGATTTTCTAACTGAACCGATCGTGAACTGAGTGGATTAGGTGCCGCAATAGCAGTTGTCCGTAAGGACCCAGGTACCGGTAAGCGCAGCGTACCGACTGCAGGGAAACGCTGGATTCAGGCCGCTTCCAACCGGCCCTTTTGGAGATCGATGGGGGAGGCCTATGTCCAGCAGTGGACGTCCTAAGGCTGAAATGATGATGATAGGTAATCAGAATTATACTCAACGGTTTTCAATCACACTGCGCGTCAACCCAAGCCTGTAACTTTGTTTCAGTGCCAGTAATTGGGCAAACAATCACTGGCCATTAGTGTGTCCAGATTCATTTATTTTTCATGCCATGATCGATTTTTACCTTCTGTCCATTCTATAGTGATGTGATTTACCAAGGACGCTGGGCATTGTCCTTCCACATGAACTTGAATCATCATAATCAGCCTTTTAACAGTCCATTGCTGGACTTTTAGCCTACCCCCGAAAGGGTGATTGGGCCAGATCCATCACGCTGGCCCAGTGCGGATTGGTGGATTCACATACGCCATTGAATTCCTTCTTCGTACGTATGCAGATTTCCTCACGATGTTTCCTTCACCGAAAAGCCAGTGGTAAGAAAATCCGTAGATAAACTCAAAAGAGCTCATTGTTAAGGGCCGCGGTTTGAACCTGTGACCTAATGCTTTCAAGTCTAGCGGTCTCCCAAATGGGCTACCACGATCAACTTGAATACTCGTCCTTATTTATACATATTATAAAAGGTCAATCTGTGACACTTTAATGAACTTCAAGGTATCATAAATTGTTGAAGGCCAAGGAAAGAAAGGTTTGAAAATCTGTTGTAGGTAGTATGTTACCAACTTGGTACTTTTAGCATACTAAAAGATACATTATAAATAAAATAAACTACTGAACTATTTTTAAAGTTTTATAAAAAATTACAACATATAGAGTCAATCATTGAAAACAAAATAGAATTGCGTTCAAAATTTACGAAGATATAAGCATTTCCATGTCTTGCTAGACAGAGAGCTCACTATACTTATAAATGACATCATTTGTTAGGCCATACAAACTCCATACTGACACTCACTTTGCGGGAACGGAACAGAGCATCCCTCCCTAATCCGACCAAAAAGTGAACCCTTATATCTCAGACCTTCAAAAGCCGATTCAAATGTCATTTTTTAGGTAATCAAACACTTGTCCTATTGTACAGTAGGATTTTTAAAGGCAAAACGAGCATATTAAAGGCCCGATGGTTAGCGTCAAAATAAAAATCAATTCCATCCAAAACCTTCACAGGCCATGCGTGGCATTGCATGGAACTTGTCCCCTTGTCCCACGTTCCCAGAATACCTCAGGGGGTTGAGGTGTTCTGGGAACGTGTCCCAATGTTTGCGCACTACTGCTTGGTGGTTGAATAACTGGCAAATGCGTGGTATTTCCTCAGGTGGACTCTGCAAGAGTCCTACTGCTACAATAATGTATACTTAATTGGACTTGACGATATCATAACTAATTTTGTATTGCATTTGTCATTACTATTTACGTGTGTGATTTGAATTGAATCGAATTCCACTCGGTTCCATCTAGATCAGGGTATCCAACATACGGCCCGCCAAGGTTCCTAATCCGGCCCGCGAACGAGTCAAAAGTTGGGTTACTTTATACTTTTTTTAGACGAAATTTTGTAAAGAAAAGCGATTCATGTGTTTGTAAAATATTCTTAAAAAATTACGTTGATCGTACACAATACGAATCGGCGAAAACGTGGACGAGCATAGCGGGAGACACCAAAAAGTAAAAAGTAAATGCCATTTTAATTCTGGAACAACACCTGTGTGCGAAAACGTTAACATTACCTCACCCACCCACTCCCTCCGCGCATGCAACGTACAACCAGCCAGTCAGTGGTGTCAGGTATGCCTGTGCATGCAGTTACAAGTGAAACCTGCTGTGAATTCCGCCAAATAGATATAATTATACGCTTTCTACAATTTTACTATATTAGTCTTGATTTGCTCAGTTACGAAGGATCTCTTGGCCCGCCATAGTTACCACGTTAATAAATCCGGCCCGCCACAAAATTTAGTTGGACACCCCTGATCTAGATCGTAGTGTCAGTCACCTCACCTGCACTTTCTATGATTCAGTGCCGAGCTGTTTGCTCATTGTGTTACCGGAAATGTGTGAAATTATGCCATTACATACAATGCCTAGAATATCGTATGTAGTTCCAGCCTGATTTAGGCAACAAGCAAAATTTCATACATTCATATCTGTTAGGAAATGTTTAGAAGACCTAGGTATTGTATGAAATGCCAAACTGGTGTTACGAAATACGTAAAATTGACATAAAATACCTAACTGGTATCAGGGTATATCCCTTGAAAACAACAAATACAAGAAAGATAGTAATGTTTTTACCATGTTTTATACCATGTTTTATTATCGGTTTTATGTGTTATTAAAAATTAACGGAACAACTTACATCCTACCTTGCATTCGACTTTAAAAGGATTTCCTAGTATTTCTTGCTCCAAACCGAAGCTCAATAGTGTTTCTCTCTTTCCAGTTATGTGGCCTAGCCAAGCAGCTGGACATGACGGAGCGGCAGGTGGAGCGCTGGTGGCGGCTCCGTCGCAGCCAAGACAAGCCTTCCACGCTCGTCAAATTCTGCGAGAACATGTGGAGATGTACTTTCTATTTGTACAATTTCTCGTACGGCTTGTACATTTTATGGGATAAGGAATGGCTGTGGAATATAGACTACTGTTATATCGGGTTTCCACATCAGGTAAATGTTGGCGCAGAGAAATGTATCTTGGCACGATTTTGTGCTTAGCTATCCACTTGGAGTGTCAGTCAAAAATATTTTGTTATTTCGTCTTTCCATCTTTAGTTACTTAAGACTGTCTACGGAAATCGATACGATAGTCCTAAAAAGCCATTTACAAAACAAGCACAGACTATAATTCCTTCTTAGTAGATAACCATAGTAAAAGTATTTGGATTGAAAGTTGGAATTAAACAATCTTTTCTCCATCCGGCAAAGCTGGGGAGAGTTCCTATATCGGTACATTCTTATTCGACATGGGGGTGATAAGTCCTGCACTGACGTCCCGCTTGGGGTGTATTGTGCATTTCCCTCTACCAGCACCTAACCGAGCCAACCCAACTCCTTTAAATATCAGATTGAGGCTGTGAGGCGCTGGCACAGTTGCTCCAGTGGCGTAGATGGAAGTGTGCATGATGATTAAAAGCGGTCTAGCTGTTGTAATGACGTGGATAAAAAAGGCAATGGTGCCTCATGCAACCCGGTAGCGATTCTAGTTTCTTCTGTGGCTTCACAATGCCACAGCCATGCTCTACAGTTTCGTTCTCTTTCATGCAGCCACGACACAGTGGACTTTCCGTGGCTCCTAGCTTATACGAGTGACTATTCATAGCAGTGACCATAGCAATGACCGGTTATAAGGCCTATCGGTACATATTTATTTGGTTGTAAAATCGAGCGTAAAATTCATATAAAAATACTTCTATTTCAGGGTGTAACAAATGACATCTGGTGGTACTACATGATATCGTCCGCGTTCTACTGGTCGCTGACGCTGACGCAGTTCTGGGACGTGCGGCGCAAGGACTTCTGGCAGATGTTCGTGCATCACATCGCCACCATCGCGCTGCTGTCCTTCAGCTGGGTCTGCAACCTGCACCGCATCGGCACGCTCGTGCTACTGCTGCACGACTGCGCCGATATATTCCTCGATGCGGCAAAAGCGGCCAAATATGCAGCCTACCAAAAACTTTGTGATTTCATATTCGCAGTTATGACACTCTCATGGATTACGACGAGACTGGGATTTTATCCGTTTTACATTATTTGGAGGTAGGTGTGAGTGTCGTCGCCAGTAAAGTAAAATTGGCGCCCAACATGGTTTTAGCACAGATCTTACAAATTAAAGTTAATGTTGTTCTCAATAGACTAGGCTACTAGAGTATTTGAAACAAGCAAGTATTTCGCCTAGTGGTGAGTACCTCACCATAATTTGCTGATCCACACAAAATATTGAACTTAAACCTTGAGCGACACTAGTGTACTTGCCACCCAAAGAAATAAACTCAAATATTTGTATGCTGTTTTCATTGGAAATATTTATTTTCAATTCAGAACACAACAATATTTGCACTGCTGGAATACGCTACCTGAATGAGTGTTGCCCGATAGTTACAATCTGAGTGTCTATAAGTCGCGACGCGAATGAATTGATTTCTTCTAGTCAAGCGTGCTTCATCGCAGACAACATCATCGCTTATCATAAGGCGAGGTAGCGGTCAAATGCATTATCAAATGTATAACGAAATAAAAAAAAAAACATATAGTAGCACTTTCCCAAACTCAATAAAAAGGGTTTACCACTTAACATGAATAATACTTTTTAGCTTATTTATTTATACACCTACGTTATACTATTTTGGTTTCAGTACAACGATCCGCGCTCCAATGCTACTACCTATGTTCCCCGCGTACTACATCTTCAATTCGCTGCTGATCCTGCTACTGGCTCTCCACTTGGTGTGGACCTGGCTCATACTGCAAGTTGCGTACAAAGCTATCCGGTCTGGACAGGTAACCTATATTTTACGTACAAAGCTATACTGTCTGGACAGGTAACCTTTATTTTATGTACAAAGCTATACTGTCTGGACAGGTAACATATATTTTACGTACAAAGCTATACTGCCTATATATTTTGCGTACAAAGCTATACTGTCTGGACAGGTAACCTATATTTTACGTACAAAGCTATACTGTCTGGACAGGTAACCTTTATTTTACGTACAAAGCTATACTTTCTGGACAGGTAAACTATATTTTCTACTTAGTTTTTGTGATCACAATGTACGTGTGTCACAGTGTGTAAACAAATATCATTCAAACGCTAATTTGCTTGCTTCCCTCGGCTTGGTCAATTAGTAACATAAGTAGACTTAAAAAAAAATACCCGACTGCAGAAGGTAACTGACACTCTGGGCATTAGGATTAATCTCATAGTCCTACAAGACGTGTGGTGTGGATTTGGTTGAGGAACCGCCATCTTACCAACGGGAGAGAAAGAGCGAGAATAATATATTTCTCTCTCTTTTTCTCCCGTTGGTCAAACGGCGGTTGAGATCAACCAAATCCATACGTCTGTTAGTACCATAGAGGTGTTAATACCTACAACGTAGTGCGTAGTAGGTATTAACACCTCTATGGTTAGTACTATAACGAAATCTCACACATCAAATCGGTCAAGCCTTTGAAGCTATAGGAGGTGATATAGAAACAAAAAAATATAGGTATACGCCCAAAAAACATTACCCTGCTTTTGTCGCGTAAAAATGAAGTATGTAACTTCTCAACTGTAACTGATTTTCCCTAGATATTGTTTATGTAGGCTTATTTTTGAAAAACATTTATTTGAATACTCCTATTTCAGATGGAGGGAGACATCAGGAGCTCTAGTTCAGATATGAGTGACAGCTCGCACCAATCAAACAACAGCACTCCAAGCCGGAATAACAAACATAAAAAGTAAGTACACCCAAGAGGAGACACCTCTCGGTACACCCAAGAGGAGACTCCTACGCATCACTGAACCGAGTGTAAACACTGCCTTTGCACAGCGACTCCCAGAGTTTAGGTTCCCGTACATATACAACAAAATTAACAAAAAATGTTTTATTCGCAATACAACGTTGAGGGAATGTAAATACTTGCTGTTCAAGTATTTACATTCACTTACTTATAGTGAAACAGAAAATTTACTTGAAATTATCAGTTAACCTGGGGTTGGTTATATCTCAGGCAAGGAAATGTTTGACTACAGCGCTGGAATTATCAGCATCACAACAAATACAAACACGCACACGCTCGCACACACACACACACACCGTCACACAAAACACACACACACACACACACACACACACACACACACCATGTCATCATACACTCAGGCATCAATCAACTTATTACTTAATCTTTTTCTAAATCTAATTAATTTAAATTTCGTTATGTATTTAATTTCAAAACCGAATGTCAAATAAAATGTATTGATACTGCACCGCACTGATGCTAAGTAAACGCTAGAATGTAGGCCCTGCGACACAGGCGTCTCGCCTAGTGCAGGGACTACAAGTACTGTAAACCCTCATTAGCTTGCCTCGTTCCTGCCTACCTTAATGTATTCATTAAATTAGTTTTACATTAAATATTGCACATGTTCTTGTAAATTAGGTTAAGTAAGTGTACTGGAAAATAAAATTATTTGAATTTGAAGTTTTTATTTAAATACATGGTATAGTTGATTGAATCAGGCGTTACTTTGCGGAAGTCAATTTTTTACTCTTTTATGTAATTATTATTTTATTTCAGGTTAGGTTTAAATTACCATCACAAATATCTATCGAGAAAAATAATTTAACCCAAAATCTTTATTGTACTCGAAGCTGAATTACACTAGATCATAAACAATACCTGGTATCTTTTTTGATTTTTGCTTTAATAATAAAACTGACAAATTTCTGTTCACCACCGAGTTAGCAATGTCAAGCGTGGTCGGTACGGTTGGTCGATGGGTGACCGCCGGTGCGGGATGTTGTCTTTTTGTATTTTATTGTGGTTTGACTGGTTTATTATATTAGGAGTTACTTCCAAACACATCGGTATCACTGACTTCATAATTATTGCTACATCTGCCAGCCATATCGTTAAAAGCATTTTCTTCCAGGCTACCTTTAACAGAGCTGTTCTCCTTTTCCAGAGACACATAGGGCCGCGCCCGGCGGCCAGGGCTCCGCCAACGGTCCCGCTCGCGCACCCCCTCTCACTCCAGACTCTTGTGTCTCCAAGGAAAACAATTCTAATGAATGAACAATTTTTTGGTATTCCTTACGAATACTTGAATAATTATGTCACATGATTGAGAATGAATGAAAGATTGAATGAATGAACAATCTTTGGTATTCCTTACGAATACTTGAACAATTCACATGATTGAGAATGAAGGAAAGATATTGAATGAATGAACAATCTTTGGTATTCCTTACGAATACTTGAACAATTCACATGATTGAGAATGAAGGAAAGATATTGAATGAATGAACAATCTTTGGTATTCCTTACGAATACTTGAACAATTCACATGATTGAGAATGAAGGAAAGATATTGAATGAATGAACAATCTTTGGTATTCCTTACGAATACTTGAACAATTCACATGATTGAGAATGAATGAAAGATATTTGAATGAGTGAACAATGATGTTTCAACGAATGAACTTTGAATGAATGAGCTTCCGAGAAAAGGTTGATATCTTTGTTTATGAATATGATAAGTATTATTTTATACACATGCCGCATTTTGTCCAAAAACTACTAAATTTATGTTACGATTACAATGTATTGTATTACAATGTTTCTCTCTGCTTCGATACTTGGGCCTTACGGCTACTAGTTTTAAGCGATTCAGCAGTGCAAGTACCGTTCTTAATCGATAGTCAAATTTGACAGCTGCGATCGTCAAATTCTATTAAATGCCATTTGATCAGTACTCGCTTTGATCGATTCTATGGCATTTTATCGAATTGGACGATCGTTAAAGAACGGTACTACATACATCACATATCTAATATATAGTTTTGGAAATATCTGGTTGGTGCTAAGTTTACAAAAAAATTATATGTTTTGTGACACAATTAACTGTCCATAAAAATATAGTATAAGTAATATCTATTTAAAAAACGGCACCATGAAAGTAGATGTCCGAAAATAAAGAAATTGACGCTTAACTTCTTACCTCTTATGACTTCATATCTTAAAATAATTATTATATTATTCGGAATACATGATTATTATGTGATAGGTCACAACAAAACTTTTATAAGGTTCAACGTAAACTATTGGCTTACAATTTACTAAATATTTTACTATATAAATTGAAGTTAAAAAATTAAGAGACAAAATTACATTATCTCAAAAGCCAACGAAACTGCTATCCCGCCTTCTACGTCGTTCAATCTTTATTTTTTTATAATTATATTTTTATGAGAAAACTAATTAGAGCCAGATCAAATTAGTTAAAATAGCATAATTATTCCACTCATAAGCCAAATTTGGCATAATTAATATTAAACTAAAGTACATCTAATTTACACGCATAAGTATTTAAATCCAAAGGTAAACTATAAAAAAAGTAGTTATAATTTTATTTTTATCAAAAGTTACTTATAATTTTATTTCTACTTAATGTTGATTTTTTGTTTAAAGGTCTCTATGGTACCCCTGTCCACTGTGGTAATTTTATTTTTATAGTTTAATGTTTAAGGCTTTACACCAAAATAGCATTTTATCGTTTACTTAATCTTATGAACCGCTGTATTACTTTAATACATTTAGTTATAGAAATAAGTTTTCGTTGTCTATTGCTTAAACTAATAGTTCACATGCCTACCGCTATCGTAAAACGAAATGTGTTCAGAAGTCGAACGTTAAACATTTTAGCTTCCTTATAATTTAGTAGATTTGACTAACTAATAATTAGAGAAAATCTATCAAAACCGGTCTCTATATCTAAACTTCGAATTGAAATTAAGGTAAGATAATGTGCGATGTTCTTGCAAAGATATAATTTAATACTGATTATGTCCTAGCAAAGATATAATTTTATGCTGATATGTCCTTGCAAAGATGTAATCTGATATTTCCTTGCAGATGTAATCTGATACTGATGTGTCCTTGCAAAGATGTAATCTGATATTTCCTTGCAGATGTAATCTGATACTGATATGTCCTTGCAAAGAAGTAATCTGATATTTCCTTGCAGATTTAACCTGATACTGATATGTCCTTGCAAATATGTAATCTGATATGTTCTTGCAGATTTAATCTGATTCTGATATGTCCTTGCAAAGATATAATCGGATATCGATATGTTCTTGCAGATTTAATCTGATACTGATATGTCCTTGCAAAGATATAGTCGGATATCGTTATGTTCTTGCAGATTTAATTTGATACTGATATGTCCTTGCAAAGATATAGGCGGATACCGATATATGTTCTTGCAGATTTAATCTGATTCTGATATGTCCTTGCAAAGATATAATCTGATACTGATATGTTCTTGCAGATTTAATCTGATACAGATATGTCCTTGCAAAGATATAGTCGGATACCGATATGTTCTTGCAGATTTAATCTGATTCTGATATGTCCTTGCAAAGATATAATCTGATACTGATATGTTCTTGCAGATTTAATCTGATTCTGATATGTCCTTGCAAAGATATAATCTGATACTGATATGTTCTTGCAGATTTAATCTGATACTGATATGTCCTTGCAAAGATATAATATGATATTGATATGTTCTTGCTATACAGTCTGACGGTGATAAAATATTATATCTATGAAAATTGGTCAAAAGCCGTCAATAAACTCATGACAAACGCCACAAATTTCAGTATGAAAATTTAAATAATAACAACATCATAATGAAACAAAAACTTGAATACTTAAAAATGACTTATACTCACATCAAAATGTTTATACCTACGCTATTTCCAAATTAATGTCTATAGTTTTATTTTTGAGATTACATCTGCTTACAAATATGTTATTATATAGGGTGTTCGGCTAAACAACGGGCATACTTTGATGGTATACACAATTTTAATCCCAAAATATGTAAAAAAAATATATATTTCAATTGACTATATCAAATAATTTCATGGGATTTTATTATATATTTTTCAGGTATTATATCTTTTTTCAATTATTATTATTTTAATTTCCTCGAATATGTCGTTTATCCGAATATCCTATACAAATAAACATG
Source organism: Agriopis marginaria (assembly GCA_932305915.1). Classification (NCBI taxonomy): domain Eukaryota; kingdom Metazoa; phylum Arthropoda; class Insecta; order Lepidoptera; family Geometridae; genus Agriopis; species Agriopis marginaria. The sequence continues at coordinate 3,125,176 of OW029935.1, forward strand.
TATGTAGTTTTAACCAATTTACGATTATCAAGAGGCAATTTTTTTTCCTTCACTGTTTATCTTTTAGCTTACGGATAAAAACCGTGCAAATTTTTATATTTTAATAAATTGTTATATTTTTGAATGAAAGTATTTGTGCTAGATTTGCGACCAAAGTTGACTTAAAATACGTTCCTAAATTATTAAAAGCTAAGGCTATTAATAAAAACATATAAAGTTTAATATGTTAGTCAAATGTTTAACTACTTTCTAAAACGCCAATAATATGAAAATATTATATATATGATATACTTAAATAAAAAAATATAGCCCTAGTTCGAAAATCATAAAGTGTATCTGTTATAATATTATTTTATTATATCTTAATTGATTCGTTAAAATTTGTATTTGAACAAGTGTTATAAAAAGTACAATATCTACTTAAACGTTATATCCATCTCTAAACATATCTACTTAAATTTAATATCCATCTCTAAACATATCTACTTAATTTAATATCCATCTCTAAACATATCTACTTAAATTTAATATCCATCTCTAAACATATCTACTTAATTTAATATCCATCTCTAAACATATCTACTTAATTTAATATCCATCTCTAAATATATCTACTTAAATTTAATTTCCATCTCTAAACATATCTACTTAATTTAATATCCATCTCTAAACATATCTACTTAATTTAATATCCATCTCTAAACATATCTACTTAATTTAATATCCATCTCTAAACATATCTACTTAATTTAATATCCATCTCTAAATATATCTACTTAATTTAATATCCATCTCTAAACATATCTACTTAATTTAATATCCATCTCTAAACATATCTACTTAATTTAATATCCATCTCTAAACATATCTACTTAATTTAATATCCATCTCTAAATATATCTACTTAATTTAATATGCATCTCTAAATAAATCTACTTAATTTAATATCCATCTCTAAATATATCTACTTAATTTAATATCCATCTCTAAATATATCTACTTAATTTAATATCCATCTCTAAACATATCTACTTAATTTAATATCGGTCATCGTGTTCATCTCGGTAACACCGTCTATTAAAATCTGTGATAAGTAACTTTGTTCCGTGGATAGAGTATAACACTAAATATCTCAAATATATACAAAAGCAGTTGGATTGTCCATAGACCGTTAAAGGTGTAGAGATAATCCAAATGCTCAAGCCCAGTACCAGTTGGCAGCGTACCCAGCGTAGCGTAACTGTGTCTATAGTCCCAAATTCACTTATTATCTATACTAATATTATAAAGAGGAAAGATTTGATTATTTGTTTGTTTGCATTGAATAGGCTCCGAAACTATTGAACCGATTTGAAAAATTCTTTCACTGTTGGGAAGCTACACTATCCCCGGGTGACATATGCTATGATATATACCCGTGCGAAGCTGGGGCGGACCGCTAGTTCTAAATAAAATTGTTAGCCACTTTTTAAAATTATAAAATTATATTTCGAGTTTTGCATTCATTTCATGAGCTGTTTTGCTTCCCTAAAAATGAAATAGTTTAGGTTGACATGTTAGAACCTTTGCCTCATGCGGGGTAAAGGATGAGCAGTCAAGTGGTTATATTGTCATTGTGGGCTCCCCATTTTAAGCTCACGTAATTAATGGATGCCCTCTAATAACTTAATATATTTGTTGGCGACCGGCGGGTGCGGAAGAGAGTGAAAAGGGCTTTTTAAATTACCACAAAAAGCATTTAAATTCCGAATATGTATGTTCCTATTTTTTCATGTGTTCGATTGATATTTTTGAATTAGTGATGCGCCGTGTCAGTCGCCCTTCGCCAGCCTCCTGCTCGCCCATGGAGGCTGCACTCTACCGAGGAGGCTGGCGTAGGACGACTGGCCATATCGCTGCGTGGCCAACAATATTAATATTACATCTTCGATCAAAATATTTTTTCGAAGTGGTCATGCACTTGTTTTCTATTTTATAAGATAATGCCTAAACACGCGTGCATTTATAACTAGATTAGTATTGCGAGAGACGTTAACAGCAAATAACTTTACACATGTGGTGCTGTAATGGTGATTGAGATAGTTAATAGATAATAAAAACACTAATAACATAATATTTATTTTATTATAGAAAGTTACGTGGTTTTCACATGTTTTATTTATAGCCCGTTGGTCCAGTTGGTAGTGAACCTACCTTCTGAGCTTGGGGGCGTGGGTTCGATTCCCACGTAGGACAAACATTTATGTGACGAACATTTGTGTTTGTTCTATATCTGGTTGTTATATCTATTTAAGTATGTATTTAAAACTATATATGTACGTATATCAGTCTCTGGCAGCCATATCACATGCTTTGCTTAGTTTGGGGTCAGATGACAGTGTGTGAAAAATGTCCCGAAATATTTATTTATTTATATTACACGGGAATTAAGCGAGTGCAAAGCGAGACGCAGCCGCACGCGCATTCACCTAGAAAAATACCGCCTAATGCTGTTGAAACTGTAGTCGGAGTAACCGGCTTAATCTTACGTGAGTAATAGGCATGACTAATATTTTTTTATTATCTCATAAAAAAGCTGATCATAAATAGAGCCCATCAACAAAGACAAAATTTAAATTAGTTCAAAAATAAATAATATATAAGCATTTTAATGTCATGCTAGACAGAGAGCGCACTATGTGCCGTGACGTCACGCCTCAGGCGCGCCATACAAATGCTATACTAACACACGCTTTGCGAGAAAGGAATAGAGCATCCCCTCTCTATCCCCCCACCTAAAACTTTAAACACTAATATCTCAGAGATTTATCAGCCAATTTAATTTATTTTTTCAGTATGTGTAATGTATTTAGTCATATTCATCGCTAAGCCGGTTATTTGTAATAAATTAAACATTAGGACACATGCCTATTCCCGTGTAATATAAATTAAATATAATTATGTATTATGTATATAACATTTATTCCTTTTATCGATGCTTTAATAAAAGTTACTTAAACCTAAAACAATATTTAAGCATAATGACAATTAAGACTTTATTTGCTTCGAGACAATTTAATTGTCTAATTTTAATAGTAATAAATATGAACCAATCGGTCCCTTCTTCATGGGACTTAAATTGATCCATATCAGTACATTATTGCACTAGGTTAGTAAAATAAATATTTTAAATGCTATCGAATTCACCCAAAGATGCTTAATGTTGTAGCTTAAATAAACTAATTAAAATAAATACTTTAAGGGACTTATCTTGTACATGGTGTAGTCTATTTTTTATACACAGGGTGTTTATAAACATTGTAAAGTGGTAAAACAACTGCATGCTTAAAAAGTTATATTATACTTTTCCTAGACAATATTATTATGTGTAATCCACTGTTAAATGAGCAGCCTGTGTATTATCAAGATTGTATTAAAGTGCTTACAGACGTGTGAATTAATTTGGTTGACCTCAACCGCCGTCTGACCAATGGGAGAGAAAGAGAGGGAAATATGTTATTCTCACTCTTTATGTCGCGTTGGTTGGACGGCGGTCTGCCAATCAAATCCACATGTCTGTTAGGGCTTTTAGTGTTGTCAATTGTGAAGATACATTATTATTTAGTATTACGAAAATTATTCCAATTTGTTATGTTTTATAATTCCTATTAGTTTATACGTACATATTTAAAACGGCGTATTAAAAATGTGTTCGTAAATATCTGTTTTTTTATTCATATCTTCTTAACCTAGTATAAATTAAAGTCGCTTTCCGCGTCTGTATGTCTGTATGGCCGCTAACTCCTCCTAAACCACGCAACGGATTTTGATGCTGTTTTCACCATCAGTTAGGTAAATTTTCACGAAAGGTTTATATATATAACTAGCGACCCGGCCCGCCTTCGCACGTAAATTGCACCCGTGCGAAGCCGGGCGGGCGGGTCGCTAGTGGTAGGGAAGCCCAAGAGGGGATTTCGGGATTTACTAAAACGTGGCAGATTAATATACAGGGGGATACCTTGTACCCGGTTAAGTACCTCCACCAAATATGAACCACATAAATAAGGCCGCGCGTTCAGGATAAAGGATCAGATTAGTAAAAAAAAAATTATCGTCAGAAATTCTCGAGCGCGTCAGATTATAAATAAATAAATATCTGGGACATTTTTCACACCCGGTCATCTGACCCCAAACTAAGCAAAGCTTGTGATATGGCTGCCAGAGACTGATATACATACATATATAGGTTTAAATACATACTTAAATAGATATTAACAACCAGATATAGAACAAACACAAATGTTCATCACATAAATATTTGTCCTAGATGGGAATCGAACCCACGCCCCCAAGCTCAGAAGGTAGGTTCACTACCAACTGGACCAACGGGCTATATTATAGCTTCTTAAGGTATCTTAGGGCTGATTAAGGTAGGGTGAGTTAATAACATGCTAAAAAGTGTATATTCTACTCATCTGACAATTTGAGAGCGACTTAAAGAAAGGGGAGGGCTACAAAGTTGTAAAAAAAAACGTCATCTGGACATTCTCGAGCGTGCCTAATTTTATTTTGAAGGAAATAATTCAAGGATAACGAAAAATATATAATCTGACGATTCCCACAAGCCAAAATAACAAAAATTCGTCGATAAAGTTTAATGCGTGCAGCTGCGTAATGCCTATATTCCCCTCTCCGCGTTTCTATTCCTATCACTCTTTCTCTATCTATATGATATGATTAATTAATCAATTAATTATAAGGTATAAAAAAAATTTAAGCATGTTTTTTTAAAAAAATTTCTTACAAATACAAGGATTTTTCTTAAAAAACATGCACTTTTTATTTGCATGCTATTTCCCGAGCTTTTCAATGAATTAAGTTCAATGATTAAAAAAAAAAAACAGATTATTAGAATCCTTCTAGATAATCGTCAGATTACGAGACAGCACGTCTAGGACTTAAAGATGAACCATATATATCGCCGGTTATAGCAAATTTGACGGTTTTAAATCAATTTTATTCAGTTAAATTACAATATTTGAGGTGGAAAAAAATACATGTCACAGATACATCTGTGTTTGAATTTATGATTTGGTTCAAAACAAGATAGAATAAACTTTCCTTGATCAAAAAAAAATCTGAAACAAAGTCGATTCAGTTTATTTTTTTCGTTTTATGCTCTAACAACCTGGAAATTGCATGTACTGAAAGGCAATTTTATTCAACACTTTTTTATTTGGATAGAATTTTGATAGTGAATAGTTTAGTTTTTTAGTGAAATTAAAACCGTAAAAAGGTTGCGAGAATTTGCGCGCCCCACGTTCAGTACCGCGCCAGGCGTCATCGAGGTCGGACCTATGTTCGTTTTTGTCGTTGCACTCCCCCCGCGGGACTGTAGCGTGGACAAATACATCGTCGCTATAACTTGGCGGGGGCTGAGGGAGCGTTTTGTTGCCTACGCGACTCGGATAGCCAGCCGTTAATCTGACGCGCTTGAGTATTTCAATTTGGCGATTTTTTTTTCACATTATAATAATGGCCGCGAGTTTGCGTCACATCGAAATCGTCAGAATATTGCACGAGAGCTTTATTTTAGGTTCACTTAACAGTTAACACCCCCTAAGAAAACCTGACGCGCTCGTTTTTTTTTTTTTTTTTCATTTTCAACCTTTCTCTCCTACCACCTCATGCAAACTATCAGATTAACATACCTACATACATTATTAAAAATACGTAGGATATTTATGCTATCAATATCTGACGCGCTCGATGCAACAGTTTTTTTTACAAGTTTGAAAATCTATAGCCGCTTCCCCCACCGATGAAAAGGTATACATTACATAACATTTTTTTCTTCTTAATCATCTTAGCTTTGCAACCCAATAGGTCTCTATGACGCTCGAGTAAATCCCCATTTAGCATCGTGGGCTCCCCCTACTATAGACAAAATATTAGCTAAAACTAATACTACAAAAACAGTTAGACTGCCCATAGACCGTTGAAGGTCTAAAGACAATCCAAATGCCCACTATCCGTTGGCAGCATACCCAGCATGCTGGTGGCATTACCACGCTGAATGGCAATGCTTATGCGTTGGCGCTCTGAAAGATTGTCATTTATATTTGGCCTGGGGCCTTACGGACAACAGCTGATTGCGGCACCTAATCCGCTCAGTTGGAAAATCACGCGAACGTAAACCTTATCGCGCCCAGATACGGTTTGCGGTTGCGTGATTTTCCAACTGAGCGGATAAGGTGCCGCAATTAGCTGTTGTCCGTAAGGCCTCTGGACACATCGGAAATTGACTCTTTCAAAATAAATAAAGTAGTTTTTGTAAATGTTGTACCCGAAAATGAAATACAATGGGCTGTTCTATGTTTATTCAACTGTGAAAAGTTTTTAAAATATTCATAAATAACTTGCTTGAAATAGTATAAAATGGTAATACGGCTCTTAATTTTAATTATAAGTCGCTAGCCCGTCACTACGCATAGTTTCGTTAATTAGTAATAATAATGTTGCGTACTGTGTTAAACACATTTTGGAGTGAGGCAGTGTGGTTGCCTCCAAACACAACTTGGGCCGAGCTGGCGCCGGGGCCCGATAAACCAGTGGTTTACTCGGACTACAGGCACCTCCTGTACCCTCTGCCCCTGGCCCTGGTGCTAATAGTCCTGAGGCAATTACTTGAAAAGTAAGTCAACCTACTTTCTGCGGTTCACCCATCAACCATTACCAACCCACCATACACCAACCAATCAACCACCCATCCACCAACCAACCACCCATCAACCATTACCAACCCGCCATACACCCACCAATCAACCACCCATCCACCAACCAACCACCCATCAACCATTACCAACCCGCCATACACCAACCCATCAACCAACCCATCATACACTAACCAACCACCCATCAACCATCTACCAAGTAACATCAACCATCCAACCAACCACCCATCAACCATCCACCAACTAACTATCCACCAAGTACCACCAACCAACCATCCACACCATCAGACTAACCTGTAACTTGTTTCAGTTATTGTTTCACCCCCTTCGGCAAGTCATTAGGTGTTAAGAACACAAGACCAAAGAAAGCACAAACTAATCCTAAACTAGAAGCTGTTTACCTGAACTCTCCAAAGATTAAGCACAAACAGGTATGTAACAATATTGTGGACTAGCCCGTCACTCTATACGCATAGATTTTCACCCTTTTGCCCTCTTAATTCAGCGTTTATATGAGTAATTATATATCTAATATGAGTGTTTATTTTTTATCGGTTTATCTCTACACAGGTGTAAAATAATATACATTAAAAAAATACGTAGATACGTAACGTAAGCAGGCACTTACACAATTTTCTAGGTAGGTAAGTAGGTATGAATACAGAGTACATAGTAATTACGATAAATATTCGCCACGGAAATTGAAAGTTGAATGATTTAATCAATAAGTAAATAATTTAATAAAGTAATAACACCAAACTTTTTCATGCATGCAGTGCGTAGAAACACGCAATACTTTTCTTTCTCTTCATCTTTCGTAGGTACCTACCTACGAATGACGTGTTAAAAAATTTGACGATTCACACCGTGGTCTGAGAAACCCATGGGCAATCGACACCGCGGTCTAAAAGATCCGATAAATAATTATCAATAAAAACCAACTTCGAAATTAGGAAACACCTACTCAATTTCGTTTAAGTACTTTCACAAGCTTTGCTTAGTTTGGGATCAGATGACCGTGTGTGCAAATGTCCCGAATATTTATTTATTTAAAGAACCGAAAGAGTGACACGTGTCGAAGGGGTCAGCAAACCTTTGGAGTGGAAAACGAGGATAACCAAGTGCTGTTTCCGTCTGTCCGAATCCCTCCCTTTGCTTTGTATGTACCACTCAAATCTACAAAAATACAGTCCAATCATTTCGAGGGGCCCTAATTGCCCCACCGTAGGTAATTTGGCGAAACCATTAGTTGTTTGGAAATTTATCTTCTATGGGGGTTAAATATGGGGATAAAAGTTTGTATGCAAGATTGATCACTTATTAAAGTTCTGGTGGTTTTGGTAAAAGACTGCAAAAAAACTTAAAATTCGCCGATGGGAATTATGTAAATATGTACTTAAGTATTTTAATAATGATAATGATAATTTTATTCATAATAATAATTACATGTCAACACTTAAAAAAAATAAATACATCATAGAATTAATAATATTAAAGCAAATAATAATAATAATTATGTAAACGCAGGGGCGGCTTTATGGCGAGCCGTCGGTGAGTGGCGACACCGCGTTCCCCGATTCCATGGGTCTAAAACCCCAGAGACCCTGACCCCTGGCTTGCCTTAACTGGCCGTCTGGGGGTGGAAACCGCAAGAGCTAAGAACCTAAGCTCCAGGGTGGAAGTGTTAAAGGGCATAACGCCGCGAGTAGCTCTTAGTGAAAGTGCAGCACACCTCTCTACACCCTAAGCCACCCACGCCAATGTTGCCCCTCCGGTGCCAATATGCGGCAGCCATTATGGGGGGCCCATTTAGTGGGTGGCAAGTCATCACCTGCCTTAGCATTTTGAAATGAGGCATAATTGGCAGGTGCCGTACCTCATACCATAGATCTGTTAACCCATCCACAAGTTGTTCACCTCAATAGCCCAGACTTTTAATATCCTATACTGTACAATAGTTTTATATTTCATTTTATACACATTCTATAATTGTATTTTTTTATTCAACGGGCCTCTTGGTGTTGGCTTCGGCCCCACCAATGCCTAACAAATGTCCGGGCTAGACCCGAGAAGTATAACAAATAAAGGGAAATAATTATGTCATTCTAATTATAATTAAGCATCAATTATTCACTCCAGTTTTGGAATGAACTCCTCTACGCTATACGGCGCCATATCAGTCAGAAAGACCTTAAGTTTATTTTTGAATAAATACAACGACTTGGCGTCCCATATGGTTTTAGGCAAGGCGTTAAATAATTTTATGCCAAATATTCGAGTACATTTGTGAGACTTGGTTAGCCTTTGTATAGTCAAGGTGTCCCCATTCCTAGTAAATTTTTCGTGGACATCGTCGAGTCTCACGAAGGACGCCAAGTTTTTATAAACGTATATACCGGTATGGTAAAAGTACAATGCTGGCAGAGTCATTAACTTAAGGTCTTTGAAAATTTGTTTCGCTGGAGTTAGTGGTTTGACTCGTGCGACCACGCGAACTGCCCGCTTCTGCAGCACGAAAGCCCGATGCCACTCCGCAGAGTAACACACAAATCAACTCCGTATGCCAGCAGAGACTGGACAGTCGCGTAGTAGCAAGAGCGTACCGCTTGCTGCGAAAGGATACGCGCAATCTGATCCAAGGCAAAACACGCTCGACCAAGCTTGTCGCACAAGGTATTCAGGTGACCAGTCCAGGTGAGTGCCTTATCTATTTCGAAGTCAACCATCGTAAACGCATCGACCTGACGCAGACACTCCCCCTCCATCCACACGGATAGTGCTGGGTACCGCCTTCCGGACAAGTTGAAGTGCAGAATATTAGTTTTCTTAGGGTTCAGAGCAAGACCGTTTGTTCTGAACCAATGCGCCAGTTGACGGGCAACGTCGTTTAGTTTTTGCTCCAACGCCGGTACCCGTGGAGCTGTAACGATTGCCGCCACGTCGTCTGCGTACATCAGCACCTCAGCGTCCGGTACGGAATTGGGTAGGTCGTTCATGAGGAGGTAATAGACAAACATAGTATGTATACATACATATTAAATCAAAATAAAAATTGCTCGTAATGCAATACATACTATTAGTATAGTATATTTCTCTATGATACTACATATTTTTTTATATAGGTAATCTGTAATTTTTGTCTGTTTTTGTTTTTTAATTTTATTGTAAAAAAAGTCTCCAATACTATTGTGTATAAAAGAAATCACCAAGTTGGTCATTATAACCTGACATAATTTATTAAAAATGGGTCATAATAAGCGACATGTCACTGTAAGGGAAGTCATTATATCCGACAGCTGTTCTATAGAAAACGGTCATTGACACTCGACATAATGTATGGAACAGCTGATTTTTCTTCGCGATTTTAAGGTTGGTCCCATACTAAAAGTGGTTCATAATGATGAGTATAATTACCTTCTTTTGGCTTCGAGAGTGTTCCCCTTACACCCTGTATAACTAAACTAAGAGTAAATTTAAAATCTAAGTAAATCTAAAACTATTAAATTATTTGATTCATTTATTTCGTAGCCTGAAATAAATGAATTTGAATTTGCGTAATTTCGTTTTTTTTTAACGTTACATACCAAAGTATTAAACATATTTATAAAAAAAAACTAACAATGGAAATACATGAGATAGTTACGTCCCTGACGACCATGTATGCTATCTACTTTATTATGTGTGTATGTGTATCTACCATAAAATAATTTGAATTTAAATATAAGAAGCACAATAGTGCTGGGTAATTTTTTGTTGCTATCCATGTGAACCGAGACCCAATGGTTATACATTGGGGTCCCTTAAACCGTTGGAGCCTCGAGTATCTTATTGGTGGAACGACGTAGGCGATGCCAGAATGAAGCCACCCTGGTTCTGATTACGGCGAAAAAGTCAGGAACCCCTGCCTCAGCGAACATACTCGACGCACTGGGGAGTTAGACAAGATCCACCTTCTGTTAGCTTTAACGCCCGCGGAAAGATGAAATTGTAGGGTCTTGTCTAACCCCCCTGCAGTAACGCGGTAGCTTCATAAGAGCCCGGAATGTCTAAAACCCAAAAAAATAATTTTCGCACTTTCGGGATTTGCACACATTATCTAGTATATATATAGTATATAAGCATAGTTTATAAAACCGAATTTAATAAATTTCCGGTAACACATGTATTATGCAGCATTTGGAAATGGCACATAAGTAATTATAGCTACAATAACCATCTTTTCTTCCAAAAATTTTATTTTTAGTTTCAAGTTACTAATTTTGCAACAAAGGCTTATTTGCTTTGATTATGTATATCCATCATCAAAATCTATTGCTTAGCTGCAAATATATGACATCTATTTCAGTAATAGGCATACATAAATAGATTATGTGACGTCACACTTCCTGCATAGCGCTTCACATCAGCAGCCATTAAACGTCCACTGCTGGACAAAGGCCTCCCTCCTAAAGAGGGGTGTTGCCATAATCGCCACGCTTGGCAGGCGGCTTGGGGATCGCAGTATATTCACCGTGTACTAATAGGACGCTGCTGCCCATCGTCCGGTGGTTCACATAGGGCTTACAAAGCATAAAATTCAGTTCAGTGCTTACAATGTCCAAGCGACATAATTGTTGGGTAACTGTCCCTGGGCCCTAATGCCAGGACTGCACTAGCATCCTCCTGCAATAGCTTCACTAGCAGGACTGTGTTAACTTATTCTTGACACCTCTCTCTTCCAAGCCTTAGAAAGTATCTTTGATTTCTGGCTCTAAACCGAAGCTCAATAGCGTTACTCTCTTTCCAGTTATGTGGCCTAGCCAAGCAGCTGGACATGACGGAGAGGCAGGTGGAGCGCTGGTGGCGGCTCCGTCGCAGCCAGGACCATCCCTCCGACCTCGTCAAATTCTGCGAGAACATGTGGGAATGTACCTTCTACTTTTACAACTTCTCGTACGGCTTGTACATTTTATGGGATAAGGAATGGCTGTGGAATATAGACTACTGTTATATCGGGTTTCCACATCAGGTAAGGACAAATTATTGGCGCAGCGAAATTAATCTTGGCATCAGACATTAAAAGAAGTCACGCTTCACGATCTTGTGCTCAGCTATCCAGTATCCACCCACTTGGAGTGTCAGTCAGATATATTTTGTTATTTCGTTTTTCCATCTTTAAGTACTTAAAACTGTCAACGGCATTCGATGCGATAGTCCCAAGTCCTAAAAAGCCATTCACAAAACAAGCACAGACTATTCCTTCTTAGTAGATAATCATAGTGAAAGTATTTGGATTGAAATTTGGAATTAAACAATATTTTGCCCTCCCGTAAATCTGGGGAGAGTTCCTATATCGGTACATTCTTATTCGACATGGGGGCGATAAGTCCTGCACTGACGTCCCGCTTGGGGTTTATTGTGCATTTCCCCCTTCCAAACTAACCAGGAGCCAACCCTTAAAATATCAGAGTGATGCTCTGAGGCGCTGGCACAGTTGCTCCAGTGGCGTAGATGGAAGTGTGCATGATGATGATTAAAGCAGTCTAGCTGTTGTGACGTGCATGAAAAAGACAATGGTGCCTCATGCAGCTCGGTAGCGATTCTAGTTTCTTCTGTGGCTTCAAAATGCCACAGCACATGCTCTACAGTTTCGTTCTCTTTCATGCAGCCACGACACAGTGGACTTTTTGTGGCTCCTAGCTTATACAAGTGACTATTCAAGTTGCAATGACCGGTTATTAAACATATGCAGAGACCGGTTATAAGGCCTATCAGTGCATATTTATTTGGTAGCGGAAAATGCACAAAAAATTACTTCTGTTTCAGGGTGTAACAAATGACATCTGGTGGTACTACATGATATCGTCCGCATTCTACTGGTCGCTGATGCTGACGCAATTCTGGGACGTGCGGCGCAAGGACTTCTGGATGATGTTCGTGCATCACGTCACCGCCATCGTGCTGTTCTCCTTCAGCTGGGTCTGCAACCTGCACCGCATAGGCACGCTCGTTCTACTGCTGCACGACTGCGGCGACATATTCCTCCATGCGGCAAAAGCGGCCAAATATGCCTCTTACCAAAAACTTTGTGATTCCTTATTCGCAGTGATGACAGTCTCGTGGTTCGTGACGAAAATGGGATTTTTTCCGTTTTATATTATTTGGAGGTAGGTGTGAGTTTCGTCGACAGTAAAGTAAAATTGGCGCCCAACATGGTCTTAGCACAGTTTCTACAAAAAAAGTTAATTTTGTTCTTAATACACTAGAGTAATTGAAACAAGCCATTCTTTCGCCTGGTGGTAAGCACCACACCATAGTTTGCAGAGCCACACACATAATTGTACTTAAACCTTAAGCGACATACACTCAACTGCACTCGCCACCCTGATAAATAAACTCCTCCTTCAAAAATATTTGTATGCCGTCTTCACTGTTTTTTTTTTTTTCAATTCAGAACACAATCATATTTGCACTGCTAGTCTGTGGAATGCGCTGCCTGAATGGATGTTCCCCGATAGTAACAATCTGAGTGTCTTCAAGTCGTGAGTGAATTGGTTTCTTCTAGGCAAAAGTGCTGCATAGCAGACCACAATATCGCGTATCGTAAGTCGAGGCGGCAATCAAACGCAAGCTTGTAAATATAAAACAATAAAAAAATACTGTTTGCTGAATAACTGGCAAACGTATCCTTTTACTGAGTTTTGGGAAGTACAATTGTACAATTGTACTTCCTAAAACTCAGTAAAAGGGATTTACCACTTAAAATGAAAAATTCATTCTGATTTATTTATTTATTTAAATACGTTATACTATCTTGGTTTCAGTACAACAATCCGCGCTCCAATGCTACTACCTATGTTCCTCTCGTTCTATATCTTAAATTCGCTGCTGTTCCTCCTGCTGGCTCTCCACTTGGTGTGGACCTGGCTCATACTGCAAGTCGCGTACAAAGCTATCCGGTCTGGACAGGTAACCTATAATTTGCGTACAAAGGTATCCGGTCTGGACTGGTAACCTATATTTTGCGTACAAAGCTATCCGGTCTGGACAGGTAACCTATATTTTGCGTACAAAGCTATCCGGTCTGGACTGGTAACCTATAAATTTTCTACTTAGTTTTTGTGTAGTATACCTATTTATCGTTGATCGCATCAACGGTACGCATATTATCTTCGAACAAATATACATTCAAACTTTGCTTGCTTCGCTCGGTTGGTCAATTAGTTACAAGTAGACTTTTAAAAGAAAGACAAAATACTCGACTGCAGAATGTGCCTGACATTCTGGGCAATAAGACGACTCTAACGACACCTCACCATGATGGTTTGCAGGAGAAAATACCGATCATGCCGCAGTACATGTCGGAGATAGGCGACCTTTCGCTGTTTAAATGATCCGGATAGGTTCCAGTTTTTTCCCTATAGTTACGGTTTAAGATCTCTACATTGGTAACTTTATTCGTCCAACTGATGCGAAGCATGCGGCGGTAAGACCACATCTCAAATGCTTCAAAATGATGCCGTGTTTAATGATGGGCAAAATATCTACCAAGGAAGCGTAAGGTTGGGAGACGCAACATGTCGTAGTTCAGTAATATCAGGGAGTGGACGGGGATAAAGACAGGTGAACAACTGTTCAGACTTGCGCTGGACAACAAAATGTTAAAAAGCTGACTGCCGACCTTCATTAATGGAGAAAAGAAATAAAGAAAGAATTTCCCAAGATATTTTTTTATGTAAGCTTAGTTTTGACAACCGTATTTTATAAGCTGTGGTAGCCTATTGGGAGACCGCTAGACATGAAAGCGTGTGGTCGCGGTTTCAAACACGGCCCGGTACCAATGAGCTCTTTGGAGTTTATGTACGGATTTTTCATACTACTGGCTTTTCGGTGAAGGAAAACATCGTGAGGAAACGTGCATAGGTACGTATAGAGAAGAAATTAAATGGCCAGTGAATTCACCAACTAGACCAGCGTGTTGGATACGGCCCAATCGCCCTTTCGGGGGTAGACCAAGGTCCAGGAGTGGACTATTAAAACATTAAGAGGCTGATTATGCTATTTTTGACAACCATTTATTTGAATACCTACTCCTATATATTTCAGATGGAGAGAGATATCAGGAGCTCTAGTTCAGCTATGAGTGACAGCTCGCACAAATCAAACAACAGCACTCCAAGCCGGAATAACAAACTGTCCGCGCTGTAAAGGCCTCGAACTTTGGTCTCGGCCTTATTCCAGCTTGTCCATCCGCGGGCTGCAATGCTGACCACGCTGTGATGACCTGGATATGCGCTACGCTGCGCTTTCGGCCATAATCATTGCTGCCAGCAACGTACTCATTACAGACCGCGGCAGTAATATGTTCTCATGTAGCAGCATAATGTTATCATTATTTTGACAATTTTCTTTGGGCAGAGTCGACCTTTCCGTGCTACTCAAAAAGGCGTCACCAAAGTTGTATGGGATTTCATTGCTGGCGTGTTTTAGCGGCCAGCAAAACTTTGCTGGTGCCTATTCGAGTAGCCAGGAAATGTTGGAGTGCGAGTGTGATTGTGAGTGCGAGTGCGAGTATTAGTGTGAATGGGTGTGAGTGAGAGTGGGGGTAGGTTGTGGGTGTGAGTGTTAGGGTGGGTGTTGGTATGGACTGCTAGTCTGTGGAATTCGCTGCCTGAGTGGGTATTCCGCGATAGTTACAATCTGGGTGTCTTCAAGTCGAGAGGGAATAGGTTACTTCTAGCCAAGCGTGCTCCATCGTAGGCCGCATCATCGCTTAACATCAGGCGAGTTGGCGGCCAAGAGCAAGCCTACTTATAATTTTTTTAAAGCATGGGTGTGGGCCTGTGAGTGGGTATGGTTGTGTGGGCGGAGGGTGTAGGTGTTGGTGTTGGCGTGGGCATTGGGTGTGAAAAAATTATTCAGAATTTGGCTGTATAGGTAAAGAGGTATAGGCAGAAACAAGCATCATTGCCCAATAATAATAAAAAATAAAACTTTCTTTACTAAGCTTGTGATAAGCTTGAATTAAACTGGAATTGAATTGGAATTTTATTTTTGATACTGGTTTCCTCATGATGTTTCCTCCAACATGCACTGGGCCAGCATTGTAGATCCATCTTCTCTCTGAGAGAAGGCCATGTGTGTAGGTAGCAGTTGTAAGAACATGATAGGCTGATAATGATGATGATAAAAATATAATAGAATAATACAACAATTCCTGGCAAAGCCATTTTACGCTGCTATAAAATCAGGTTGCTACATTTTATTGCATTGCTATCGAAGTTTCACTCGCCAGTTTTTAGGTTTCCGCCACTTTTTACTGATACCTATATAAAAAAGTACCTACCTTGTTATCCATAAAATTCTTGTTAAACCCTGTCATTATTTTGTGATAAGGACCACATAAAATCTGAACTGGTGGTCAATAAATTCAACTGTAGGTACAGTTATGTTTCAAAACGCAACTTTTTGCAAATTAAGAAAAATAAGGAAAAATAAAGGTTTCCTGTAATAATATACAGTAAAGACATGCAGTCATTCTATTATCTATACTTCTATACTAATATTATAAAGAGGAAAGATTTGATTGTTTGTTTGTTTGTTTGCATTGAATAGGCTCCGAAACTACTGAACCGATTTGAAAAAATATTTCACTGTTGGGATGCTGCACTATCCCCGGTTGACATAGGCTATATATCCCGGCTTCGCCCGTGCGAAGTAGGGGCGGCCTACTAGTTAGGTATATATTTTGTGATAAGTACCACATAAAATGTGAACTGGTGGTCCATAAATTCAACTGTAAAATTACATTTTGCAACACAACTTTCTGCAAACTAAGACGAAAAATTTAATAATTATTTCAAATAATAATAAAAGAATAAACAAACATAATAAACATAATAATAGAACGAATGTGGGTAACATTCGTTCTATTATTATACTTTATGTGATTATTTTATCATAAGTAGGTATTACATAAAATCTGAACTAGTGGTCAATAAATTCAACTGTAAAGTTATATTTCACAACACAACTTTCTGCAAAACAAAACGAAAAAATAAATAACTTTTGCTGGTTAAAACACCATAACATAAACGACGAGAGTAAATGCAGTTTGAGACAGTTGCAGAGATGATAAATGAAAGAGAATGGCAAACTTCCTGTCATTATAAGTAGGTATGTATTGAAATCTCTAGATTTTTAGACGGAACGGTGTTACTAAGTCGAAAGAAGGTATTATACTCATCATGAACTGAAATTCAGAGTTGGAATTCAGCAAAAAATCAATCACAATGGAATTGCTCCATTGTTTTTTTTTTAAACTAAATTAGCACCCAACAGAATGTACCTATACGGGGTGTAAGGGGAACACTCTCAAAAGAAGGTAATTGTACCTAGTTACCTACTCATCATTATGAGCAACTTTTACAATGGGACCAACCCTGAAATCGCGAAAAAAATATCAGCTATTCTATAGAAAACAGTCATTGACACTCGACAAAATGTATGGAACAGCTGAATTTTCTTTCAGGGTTGGTCCCATAGTAAAAGTTGTTCATAATGAGGAGTACAATTACCTTCTTTTTGCTTCGAGAGTGTTCCCCTTACATCCTGTATATGGGTTTTTTACGATTTCAGGATTATCCCCTGTTCATAATGTAAGTACAATACCTTTCAGCTGAGTAACACTGATAGGTACGTGTAAACTTACACTAGAATACAAATAAATAAATAAAAAATAACTGGCTAACTATAAAGTCTCATTGAAACCTAGTAGTTACTCTATTGACAAGAGCTACGCTCGGGCTTTACGGCTATCTCATTACGCGGTCTCAAATTAGCGCTAAAACGGCACAGTTTGGAAACTCACGTGAACCTTAACACGCCCATGTTTGCGGACGCGCAACTTTTTTCTTTTCTCATCGCCTAAACCAGCTAGCCGTAAGGGTGCTCTGTATCTACCTGATCATATTGGTCTTTTCATTTAATTAAATACGAGGTGTCGCTCATGACTTCGTATGCCTAGACTTTAATAAAAACTTCAAACCCTTGATTCAGCATATTCGTAAAATTCTTTCATAACGGACCTCTATACACCCTATAAGGAATCCTACCTACCTGCCAAATTATAAGTCAAGTAGTTTTCAAGATTTCGTGCTGAGTCAGTCAGTTAGTGCGGTATTTGATTCGCTGTTGATACCTGACTAACGTTTTCATGCTCAATTATTGTCCCAAAGTGGAGAAGAAATTATTGGAAAATGTTTCTAATTCTTTATGAAAATTGCAGTTTTTTACTTGCCCCTGAAGGGGATGAAAATATCGTGTACGCAACATCGCAGGATCTATGGAGTCAGGTGCCTCTGACATTATTTATTTTAATCGTCAGATACATCTTGGAGAAGTAAGTATCTTTATTTTATTATGACTTCATTATTATTTATTATCATTATTTTCAAATTTAGTCTTAAGAAGTTGCTAATTGACAAGGATTACTATTCTATTACGGAGTTTTTAAATGACAAATTGTTAAAATAAAATTGTTCTGACGTTAGATTATTATATAATTATAATAGAGTATTTATAAATTTTGCATGCCATGATGCTTGAGCATGGTTTTCTTTAAATTATGTGATTAACATCTGCATGTTACCCATGTTTCCGCAAAATAAATATTTTGAATTTGAATTTGAATTCGTCAAAGCTCGCGATCCATTATAAATAACTAGCGACCCGCCCGCCCGGCTTCGCACGGGTGTAATTTACATGCGAAGCCGGGGCGGGATAGTGCCTATGTCACTCTCCGGCCCTTGACCTATACTCACGCAAAAAATCAGGTCGATCCGTTGCTCTGTTACTGCGTGAAAGAGGAACAAACAAACACACTTTCGCATTTATAATATTAGTATGATGACTAATATTTGATTTTGAATCATTTATAGGTAATATTCGTAATAATTTGTAGATAATATTATTTATTTGGTTTTGAAAATTTGTAATTTCATTTACATGTTTGGTGTACCTATAGTAATCTGTAGAGCAGGGGTTCCCAAACTTATTTTGTCTACTGCCCACATTGAGAATACATTATTTTATGAGAGAAATATCGAACCGAGTTTGAGCAATCTCTTAACTAATATTAGTTGATGTTCACAAGTTGTAGTTGAGAGTCGAGAGCTCACGCAGTCGGTGTCTAAGGAGGCCTCCTAGCTAAATGAAATTACAAATCACCCTCCAAGCCTCTACACAACGCCCCCATTTTTTTCTGGGTCTCTTACCACCCCCCTTTAGACCTGCAGCGCCCACAAGGGGGCGTTATCGCCCACTTTGAGAAAGGCTGCAGAGTAGAGGAATCTACTCGTACCATAAAAATAGATCGTTATGAAGGATATCGGGGTTTTTTTTTCTTCAGGTTTTGCTTCAGGCCTTTAGGTAGATGGTTCAAAATAAGCGATGCGAATAGAAAACCGGTACCTTACAATGACTTCCTGGAAGCAGCCTACAGGAAATCAACCAAATGTAAAGACGTAAGTAGGTGATATACATTTAGTATTTATTAATAGATAGTCAATATTAATAATAATATTACAAAGAGGAAAGATTTGATTGTTTGTTTGTTTGCATTGAATAGGCTCCGAAACTACTGAACCGATTTGAAAAATTCTTTCACTGTTGGGAAGCTACACTATCCCCGGGTGACCTAGGCTATATTATATTAAAAAAAAATAGGGACCCTTACTAATACTCCAATAATGTAACCCAAGGTGCGAAGCCGGGGTGCGTTGGTAGTAAATTATAAAAGTGGTAAGTGTTTGTGAGGAACTCCTTGCATCTTCTTTGACAAGGCGCCGTAATGCAAATTGCACATTGATTCTATATTCTACTACTTTTAAATTATATCCCCTGAATGAATCCATAGGCTGCGTTTTATTTTCTATGCTGCCAAAAGCGTTATACCTACATATTTATATACTTGTTTCAATATATACAATACTTATAAACTATTAATATGTACCTACTTATAGGTACGCTGATTAATAATAGTCTCCACGAATTTAAGGATTGGATTTTTGATTTTTGTAATTAGGTATAATCAGTAATGTTTTTTTTTTTATAACAGGCTTGTTTTAGGCCGCCAACTCGCCTGATACAACTTACCTATATACTCATAGTGGCCCATTTAAATCTTAATTTATAAACTGGATAATAATACCATATTTTTACCTAAATTATAGACGTGAACTTATCTACAAATTTCAAATTTCAATTTTCAACAGCCAGCGTCCCTGGCGAAGCAGTCTGACTTGACGGAGCGGCAGGTGGAGCGCTGGTGGCGGCTCCGTCGGAGCCAGGACAAGCCCTCCACGCTCGTCAAGTTCACAGAGAACATGTGGAAAGGAACTTTCGGCTTTTACAACTTTTCCTGTGGCCTTTACGTACTGTGGGACAAAGAGTGGCTCTGGGATATGGACAAAATAACTGCAGGCGTAAATTTGGTGAGAAACAAGTTTTACAAAATGCCAGCTATTTTAAAAACCTAAAAGACTTTGTTTAAAGGCAGAAATCAAAAATCTACTTAAAAAAAACTCGCTAGAGCTCAATGTTACACTGGAAATACCTACATTTTTATAGATTACCGCTGTAACTTGGCCTCGCTTCTTGAACTACGATAAGGTTATGGGAAATTCTGTATAGAGTCTACAGATTTTTTGTTTTGACCTAAATGATAAAAATTACGGGGTGGATTGAGAACCTTCCTCCTTTTTAAAGTCGGTTAAAAAGGACATAAAAGGATATGGAGTGACGTCGGCGTGTAATACAGAACAGAACTAACACGGGTTTTTTTTTTTCATTTTAATGTGGACGTAGTTTATATAGTCAAGACTGGAGCTTTCGGAATACTCCGGTTTACGGATTTTATTTAGGGCCTATTACTTTTTGAGGATATCCGAAGACGAATGAAAGTCACCGACATAGCCCACCGGATTAGCAAGTTGAAGTGGCAGTGGGCAGGGCACATATCACGCAGAACAGATGGCCGATGGGGCCGAAAGTTCTCGAATGGAGACCACGGACCGGTAAGCGCAGCGTAGGACGTCCACCCACAAGATAGACAGACAACCTAAAAGAGACCGCAGGGAAACGCTGGATGCAGGCCGCTTCCAACCGGCACTTTTGGAGATCCATGGGGGAGGCCTATGTCAAGCAGTGGACGTCCTATGGCTGAAATGATGGTGATGATGACTTTTTCAGGGCATAACGAGTGACATCTGGTGGTACTACATGATATCGTCCGCGTTCTACTGGTCGCTGACGCTGACGCAGTTCTGGGACGTGCGGCGCAAGGACTTCTGGCAGATGTTCGTGCATCACATCGCCACCATCGCGCTGCTGTCCTTCAGCTGGGTTGCTAATGTTTACAGGTTCGATAAATGCTGCCGGTCTTAGACGTCTTAGTGCCGAAACTACGACTTGCAGGGGCTTACGGCTACCTGTTCTGGTAGTAATGCGAAAAGTTACGCGACTGCAAACCGTGTCTCGGTGCGTTCGCGTGATTTTACGCACTGCGCTGTTTCAAGCCAGCGTTAAGAGGTAGCCGAAAGGCCCCTGTTCCATCTAAACCCCCTGGGGTCTGTATGGAAGTTCCCCTCTTCAATTTGATAGACCAAAGAAACCCGAACAGTTGCATTCACAAGTTCTGCACTGTCCGCGTGATAAGTTACCTAAGTAGGTACTCCTTTTCGGTGTTTCGCAATTTCAGTGTTGGTTCCATAGTTAAAGTTGTTCATGATGAGTAAAATTATATTCCCGAATATTTCCACGGACTAACCAGTCATCCAGTATACCAAAATAATTTGGCACTATCGAAACTGATGAATCCAGGATGTGGATATAGTGGAACTCTTCAATGCCTACTAGTGAGCCCCTTGAATTTGAGCTCATTTGGTTTCTTTTAACCCAAAGTTGAGTCCCAAACTAAGAATTCCACTATCCATCTCCTCACTTTTCTTTTTGTTTTCGATGAGGAAATCTTCCAAATATACCCGGCTGCATTGGAGTGCCAGGTTATGTGGGATTATACCCACTAAAACCCGGTGACCAGCCATCCTTGACAAGAGGGCTCCGGGAGATTCAGAGGAACTCACCGGAGCTATATGCACTACACTACGGCTCCTCCCGAGACAACTGCGTGTAGTCTCGGCCCCTCAGCCCGCGAAAACGTCAGTCACGCAACGTTGTCATTCTCTCCCGGGGCTCGCTTAAGTGGATGGTCAGAGCCAAGGGCGTAGCCAGCCCATGGCCCAGGTGTGGCAAGTTAATATTATGGAGGATGAGAAAAATATGAATTGTAGGTACAGTCAAGAAGTGATAGTGAAATTATTCGAATTTTGACGTGCGGGATTTATCGGCAAAGCATGAGTTGGCTACATTTTTTTATCCCCCCTTGGCGACGCCCTTGGTTAGAGCTCCAACTACCTAGTGTATTGACGCCTCGAGTACCTATGGGCTCCTCTTGGTGTGTTTTGAGTCACTAAACGTGTTTATTAGTATTTTTTTGAATTTCAATTATTCAGGTTGGGTTACAATGCATTTTCAAGTTCGTAGTATAAAGTTTTTTATTTCTGATTGATGTTTCACTATTGACAGGGTAGGATCCGTGGTTCTGCTGCTGCACGACTCCTCCGACCTCATGCTGGAGTTCGGGAAAGCGACAAAGTTGGCTCGACTCGGAAGAACCACGGTTTACTTCTCTCTGTTCGCTGGGGTCTGGATTATTTCGAGACTGATCCTGTTTCCGTACTGGGTCCTCAAGAGGACAACGTGAGTGGACACATTCATGCCTAATATAATTATGTAGGTGCACAGCACCGACACTGCTCGGTATGCTCCTACAACTCGCGCCATCAATCTGCTCAACGATCTGATTGATCAGTATCCAGATTTAGATATTTTTTACGCTAAATTTAAGATTATGATGGATGTTTGTGTAATTTTCTTAAGTGACAATAACTATAATGTATCTACCTATAATATATTGAAGTATTGTCACGTAACTTTATCTGCTATGCATAACAGAAAATGTTTATTTGTAATGTTGGCTTGCTGTGCGCTTTGGCTTTGCTGTAAGCACAGCAAGCATTGGACCTTAAATAAAATAGGTATAATTATATAATCTATATCTATACTAATATTATAAAGAGGAAAGATTTGATTGTTTGTTTGCATTGAATAAGCTCCGAAACTACTGAACCGATTTGAAAAATTCTTTCACTGTTGGGGGGAAGCTACACTATCCCCGGGTGACATAGGCTATATATATTTTTTTTAAATAGGGATCCTTAATAACGCTGGTGAATAGTTCCATACAAAGATAATTTATATTGTCATTGGTTCCATATAAATACCTACTTAATTTATTTACCGACTACTAGTTGTCTGACTACTACTTAACTAGCTACTAACACCTAACTAGCTGCTCCCCAGTTTCACTTGCATGGACATTCCGTCAGGAACTTACAACTACTGCTACGTTAATGAGGAACAAACAAACTTTCGCATTTATAAATTAGTGTATGATTTCAGGGTCCAAGCATTTGTGTGCAATGTACTGATGATCCGTCTGCTGAACCTGATGCTGTGGTTCCTGCTGGTGCTGAACCTCAACTGGACTTGGGTTATATCCCAAGTCCTGTACAAGGCCGCCGCTTCGGGAGAGGTATAAATAAAAAGGATAACGTAAACACTCGTAGATTCCCAAATACGTTTAGGGAACTCCCCTATGAGGCACAAAACGTCCCTATGCTCTGAGTTTATTGCGTGATAGAATCCGGATCATGGATATTCGACAAAGAACCCGAGTCATCGACATTTATAAAGCTATTAAAATTTGCAAGTTGAAAAGTGGCAACGGGCAGGTCACTTACTTAAACTACCCCTTTTTTCTCTGTGAGGAATTTGGCGTCGTACTCCTGTGCATTTTGCCAGTGTCAAGCATAATTTTTTTATAAATTTTGATGAAATGTAGTCAAACGAGAAAGCACATTCAGAGTAAAGTCATGGTCAAACCAAAGTCATTCCCTAGTAAAGTGGTGGACACTTTACAAGAGGCTTCTTTAATGCTTTGGAAACAACACGAAATTACGTTTTACCGCGTTATATCAGTCGAGCACGTCCACAAACACTTATAAATAATAATCCACCATTATTACGCTTAACGGCCGGCTATCCGAGTCGCGTAGGCAACAAAACGCTCCCTCAGCCCCCGCCAAGTTATAGCGACGATGTATTTGTCCACGCTACAGTCAGGACGCCCGCGGGGGGAGTGCAACGACAAAAACGAACATAGGTCCGACCTCGATGACGCCTGGCGCAGTACTGAACGCGGTGCGCGCAAAATCTCGCGACCTTTTTACGCTTTTAATTTCACTAAGAAACGAAACTATTCACTATCAAAATTCTATCCAAATAAAAAAGTGTTGAATAAAATTGCCTTTCAGTACATGCAATTTCCAGGTTGTTACGAGCTTTCATTAGAGCATAAAACGAAAAAAATAAACTGAATCGACTTTGTTTCAGATTTTTTTTGATCGACGAAAGTTTATTCTATCGTGTTTTGAACCAAATCATAAACTCAAACACAGATGTATCTGTGACATGTATTTTTTTCCAGCTCAAATATTGCAATTTAACTGAATAAAACACAGACGTGTAATACAGAAGTACACGTCTGTGGAATAAAATTGATTTAAAACCGTCAAATTTGCTATAGCCGGCCGTTAACGCTCCAATATACACAAGCTTAGGAAAATTAGACTTTTTTTTTCATGTTGGTGCCAAAAACCAGCTACCTCTTAATTATATGTTTTTCCTCAGGAAGCAGGGGATTTAAGAAGTTCTAGCTCAGAATCAGAAGAATTGGATTGTGAAGCCAAAAAAATATGACCATATCTTGTGTACATACTAATAAACAAACTTGAAGTGTCTGTTTGTAATGTCAATACAGCTTTTTACTAAATGCATATGAATGTAAGAAAGTATGTAGTACGGAAGAGGGAGCAGTATTATATAAGGTACCTACTAATAAATATATTTTTTTCTTGTCTGTATGTTTGTTTCGGCTAATCTCCGAAACGACTGGACCTATTTTGACGGGACTGTCATTGACAGATAGCTGATTTTATAAGGAGTAAATAGGGCTACTTAAAATATCCCAAAAGTTCAGAAAAAAAAAACAGGAAACATCGACTCGCAAAGAATGAGATTAAACTTAAGAGTGGCTATTTCTTTACAAGGAAAAGGGTTGGAATAAACTCTCCGAAAACAACAACAGTTATCTAAAACTGCAAATTGAAAAAAAAAAAAACACGCGGACGAAGTTGCGTACATAACAAATAAAAACAAAAATATATAAAATCACCAAACATTTATTTCGGAAATACATATATTTTCACCAAGCGACAAAAGTCGGATGCACAATATAGGTAGCATTATGTTTAACATCCATTTTCAATTTAAATACTATCTACGTACTAATTTAAATAAATTAAACAAACATATACAAAAGATGAAAGACTATGGTCTCGTGCACTGTTAGACTAGACCATCGATACTGAAAAATGGAAAGAAATTCTGATGCACTATACAGAATGTAAGAGAAACGCTCCCAAAAAAAATATTGGTGATACTGCTGATTAATAATAATAAACCACAAAAAGGCGATTTTTATTCAAAAAAATTATGGAACACCGATATTGGTAGTTAAATACAACTGTTATTACAAAAAACGCAATGTATTGCAAATAAAATATCCAGTTGACGCTAGAGGTCAACGAACGACCTCCGCACACAGTCAGCGTCGCACGCACGCTCGCGCGGTTTTTTTCCTACGCGGTGCATTGACCCCGAGTTTTGTACACTTTACATTGCTGGTTTGCAAAATACTAAACCACTAAATAACAACTACGAGGCAAATGTTTGGTATTCAATTGTGTTTTTACAGTATAGTAGCGTTTCTTCAAGTCTTTCTCCTACACCCTGTATCCTAATCTAAACTAAATCGACAACTAGAAAATTGTTGCCATCTTTTTCCCACATATTGAAATAAAAAGAGACTGATAATGATCGGTAGAAACTTTTTATAAAAGGCGTTAGGGATAGCTAGTAACTTTTTTATGTATATTTTTTTTATTTGGAAATATTCATAATGGCTAAATTCCCATAACAAAAGCCACCAGCTATGCTATCGCCAAATTGACAGCAACCATTAAGTGCCGTCGGATAAGCAAATGATACAACAAAATAGAGTCTATAATTATTTTATTTACGAACTCATTTCCTATTTTTGTGAACATATTTATAGCTAAAACCAAACAAATTGTTTGGTCAACAAATAATTACATTGTTTATTAAGGTCAGTGTCCATTCAATCTTAGTAAAAAAATTGTATGAGACGCAAAAAATACTTGATTCAAAAGTAAATGCAAAAAATATATATTGAAATACAAAAATAAGACCTTTAACTATGAACCAATATATTTTCTCATCTTACAAAGTTTATTTGCAATTAGAGAAAAAAAAAGTTTACAAAATTAGAGATCAATCATGATTTGGAAAATAATCAAAAAATAATATTCATCATCATCATCATCAGCCAGAAGACGTCCACTGCTGAACATAGGTCTCCCCCTTTAACCTCCACACTGAACGACAGCCTGCCTTTTGCATCCACTAGATGCTCGCGACTCTCACTATGTCGTCGGTCCATCTAGTGGGAGGCCTACCTACGCTGCGTCTTCCGGTTCGTGGTCTCCACTCAAGAACCTTTCTTCCCCATCGGTTATCGGTTCTTCGAGCGATGTGGCCTGCCCATTGCCACTTCAACTTGCAAATTTTAACAGCTATGTCGGTGACTCTGGTTCTTTGGCGAATATCTACGTTTCGGATTTTATCGCGCAAAGAAAATCCGAGCATAGCTCTCTCCATTGCTCGCTGAGTGACTCTGAGTTTTTCCAAAAGGCCAACAGTTAAGGACCACGTCTCAGTACCATATGTCATCACTGGCAACACACACTGGTAAAATAATATTAAAAAGCACGATTTAGGCAGCATATACAATGATTAAATTTTATTTACTACGAACAATATGAAAATGTAAGGTGTGATGTTCGAACTCAAAATGCTATCCCGGCTGTTCAATCTCGCCGAAACACCGTATAGCCACTATAATTATGGTCACCCTATAATCTGATCAAAATAAAATGAATGGACGGGCCATAACCATTGAACTTGCTCAGTAAAAACGAGTCAAAACTGTTGGACATATACTTCAACACTTAATTATAACCATGTACATACAGTACTTACAAAAAATAGATAGCGGTTTTTTGTTGCGTCTTTTTTGTCTTTTTTCACTTCGGGAAAGCACACGAAGGCATAATTTTGTCGGATGTTTCGTCATCATGTAACAATAGACCCGTGTCGCACTTTCTACGGCTAGAGACCGACTGAAACGAAGTGAGCGCCGGCGCTCATTTAATCTTCAAAAATGAGCTTCTTCTGGGCCCGTCCATAATTTTATTTTGGTCGAAGACGCGCACTATAAACTTCAAAGCCTTACACTGACCAAACAAATACATAAGGCGAGATGGCGGTAATGCGTAAGCCTATCAACGTTTAAAAAAACTTGATCGCAGGCGCGCGTTTTGTTATACAAGGAAATGTATGAACTATATACACACCGTACGAGTTGCTTCGCGACTGCGCTGCTTCGCGACTGCGCTGCTTACGTGCTGCTGGCGTTTTTAACGTGCTGCCGTCCGATTACTAAAAGACCGTTAAGTGACACTGTGGCAATGTCACTTAGCGGTCTTTTAGTAATCGGACGGCAGCGTTTAAGTAGTACATACAATTCCTCAAAAATTTGTAACATTTCAGCCCTGTATAGAAATTGTATGTTGTCCCAAACACGGTTCAGCCGGCGTCTTGGTGTCCGATGAGCAAATAATTTCTAGAGGAAGTCATTTACAATATGACAGTAGAAAAATAGTAAATAAACTAAGCTGAACGTTTAATAGGAATGTCTGTTCAGTTGTGATTGCGAACACATGCCATCCCGTTCGCACCTACTCACTCGCAGCACGGGTGTGAGCGAGATGGCACGCGATCGATTTCACAAACCAAACAGAAATCTGTCCGGGTTATACGGTTTTAGGTTGCACCGAGTGTAAAGCAGATAAATCGAATACATACATTTACCTTCACATGCTCAATACTAAACAAAATTAAAAGTTAATTATCATTTACTTTACAATGTAGTATGAAAAAAACATACGAACAACACTTATTAATTACTCAGAAGTTAAAATCCATTTCACTTTTAGAAATAAGCGTGAACATATTATACCTACATATTTATAAAGAAATAATTACACATAGTTTGAAATAATTACAAGGCTGCAAAATTTTGGCAGGAATTTGAGCCCTATTTATATGAAGATGTGTTTTAAAATACATTGGAAAGTAGACAGTAAGAGAATAAACATAGAAATTAAAGGCATCTCATGGTGGAAGAAAGAAAACTAAAGATCTAGCAAATCTAAGCTTGCCTCTAAACTTTACTAGGTTAGATATAAGTATAAAAATACAACAACATTATAAATGGGTGTAGAAAATCTTTTTGGTTTTGGGCAGAACACCTATAAAATATATTCTACTATATTTTCTACTAGGTAATCTTAGAAATGGTATAACAGTTAATGTATAAAAATAATAAATTATTATAACACCGGTTTGCACTCGCGATAATGTTTTTATCGGTCGAGACGATCGACCAGCCACCAACAAAAACAAACCAACAACCAGTACCGGAGAAAAAAGTCGCAGGGCAGACGAGTGCGAGGGCAGCTAGAGCGGCTGCACGCTCTGCGCGTGCGCGCACCGCCGCCGCAGCCTTGGCATCGCCAGTACGCGGGCGACTTTCTCCAGAATCGCGCGTATTCCCTGAGGAAGGGGCTCTATTGGCTCCGAAACCGGTCGATCGTCTCGACCGATAAAAACATAATCGTTAGTGCAAACCGGAGTTATAATAATTTATAATATAAAAATAATAATCATACAAAATTTATATTCATATCAGAGCCGTTTGATTTTTAGCAAGTCATTTAAAAACTAGATGCAAATTAGTAACCTGCCAAAACACAATTTTATAGGTGGGTGTAATTCTACGTATGGGATTCATCCCCTAATTTTCCGCCGATAGAGGTGGAATATTTCTTTAAAAATTGGACCGACCCAATAAAAAAAATATTATAAAAACTATTCACAATCGGCGATATCTATAACATACGCAAAAAATATATCAAATTAAGTTTTTTTAAGTTGTATAAAAATTTGCTAAACAGGCATTCTTGGCAAAAAATTCCTCCTCATAAATTTAATTTCTAACCTTAAGAATTCATATTTGTCCGCTATTTTATCATTTCCAAGATCACCCCATGCGTCTACAAACAATTAGATATACGTTAATATTATATAACCCGCATAACATCAGGAATAGCATCTTTGTACATTATAATTAATAAGAAGCAACACCGATTACATACAAGGGCGGATCCAGGGGGGTCATGACGCCCCCCCCCCTCCCCCCTGGCTGGGTCCAGGACCTAGGTGGCCAACTAATTAATATAAAAATTTAATTATAACTTCTTGTGACTTGACCAAGACTATTCCCCCCCCCCCAGCTTTGGTACCAGGGGGGGAGGGGACTTGGCACCATAGCTGGATCCGCCCTTGATTACATATTTTATATTAATTATGTATATTAAAAAACTACAATAAGAATGCTTCTGGTAATTTTTCGTTAAATCTCGGATTTATAAGGCAAATCGGGAAAGTTCTATTATGCCTTTAAGGGCCCCTTTGCATAATGCGTAGGTACTAAAGTCGTACTACTACACGCGCACGGCCCAGACGCACACAGCGACGGGACGACGGAGAACAAACACGAGTCAATAAAACCATTTTGATAGTTTTAATTATTTATTAAAATATATTTTTAAACTTTTATCGTATGTTTCTATATTTTATGTTTCTTTGTTTGTTTGTTTGCATTGAATAGGCACCAAAGCTACTGAACCGATTTGAAAAAATCTTTCACTGACGGGAAGCTACACTATCCCCGGGTGACATAGGCTATAATCTATACCCGTGTGAAAATGTGTCGTGTTTGGGCTCGTTTCCTTAGTCATGATGAGATCTGCCTCCAGAAATATTTTGACTGACCTGATCGAGGACTTTGGAGACTGCTACTGGAACTGCTAGACGGATAGAGCTAGAAGTGTCGAGTTTGGGCTCGTTTTATTTGTCGTGATGAGATCTTCTTACAAGAATATTTTGACTGACCTGATCGAGGACTTCGGAGACTGCTACTGGAACTGCTAGACGGATAGAGCTAGAAGTGTCGAGTTTGGGCTCGTTTCATTTGTCGTGATGAGATCTTCTTACAGGAATATTTTGACTGACCTGATCGAGGACTTCGGAGACTGCTACTGGAACTGCTAGACGGATAGAGCTAGAAGTGTCGAGTTTGGGCTCGTTTCATTTGTCGTGATGAGATCTTCTTACAAGAATATTTTGACTGACCTGATCGAGGACTTCGGAGACTGCTACTGGAACTGCTAGACGGATAGAGCTAGAAGTGTCGAGTTTGGGCTCGTTTCATTTGTCGTGATGAGATCTTCTTACAGGAATATTTTGACTGACCTGATCGAGGACTTCGGAGACTGCTACTGGAACTGCTAGACGGATAGAGCTAGAAGTGTCGAGTTTGGGCTCGTTTCATTTGTCGTGATGAGATCTTCTTACAGGAATATTTTGACTGACCTGATCGAGGACTTCGGAGACTGCTACTGGAACTGCTAGACGGATAGAGCTAGAAGTGTCGAGTTTGGGCTCGTTTCATTTGTCGTGATGAGATCTTCTTACAGAAATATTCTGACTGACCTGATCGAGGACTTCGGAGACTGCTACTGGAACTGCTAGACGGATAGAGCTAGAAGTGTCGAGTTTGGGCTCGTTCCATTTGTGGTGATGAGATCTTCTTACAGGAATATTTTGACTGACCTGATCGAGGACTTCAAAGATTGCTACTGGAACTGCTAGATGGATAGAGCTAGTGCGGTGCGGTGCGCAGTCTTAGTGGTCAGTCATGGTGCGCAGTCTTGGTGCGCAGTTGGTGCGCAGTTTTGGTGCACAATCGGTGTGCAGTTGGTGCGCAAGTTGGTGCGCAGTTTTGGTGCGCAATCGGTGCGCAGTTGGTGCGCACTTGATGCGCAGGTTGGTGCGCACTTGATGCGCAGTTGATGCGCACTTGATGCGCAGATTGGTGCGCAGTTGATGCGCAGTTTGGTGTACACTTGATGTGCAGTTGATGCGCAGGTTGGTGCGCACCTGATTCGCAGATGATGCGCAGGTTGGTGCACACTTGATGCGCACTTGATGCGCAGGTTGGTGCGCACTTGATGCACAGGTTGGTGCGCACTTGATGTGCAGATTGGTGTGCACTTGATGCGCAGATGATGCGCAGGTTGGTGCGCACTTGATGCACAGGTTGGTGCGCACTTGATGCGCAGATGATGCGCAGGTTGGTGCGCACTTGATGCGTAGTTGATGCGCAGATTGGTGCGCACTTGATGCGCAGATGATGCGCGGTTGGTGCGCACTTGATGCGCAGATGATGCGCAGGTTGGTGCGCACATAATGCGCAGATGATACACAGGTTGGTGCGCACTCGATGTGCACTTGTTGCGCAGGTTGGTGCGCACTTGATGCGCAGATGATGCTCAGGTGGGTGCGCATTTGATGCGCAGATTATGTGCAGATTGGTGCGCACTTGATGCGCAGGTTGGTGCGCAGTTGATGCGCAGGTTGGTGCGCACTTGATGCGCAGATGATGCGCAGATGATGCGCAGGTTGGTGCGCACTTGTTGCGCAGGTTGGTGCGCACTTGATGTGCACTAGATGCGCAGATGATGCTCAGGTGGGTGCGCATTTGATGCGCAGATTATGTGCAGATTGGTGCGCACTTGATGCGCAGGTTGGTGCGCAGTTGATGCGCAGGTTGGTGCGCACTTGATGCGCAGATGATGCGCAGATGATGCGCAGGTTGGTGCGCACTTGTTGCGCAGGTTGGTGCGCACTTGATGTGCACTAGATGCGCAGATGATGCGCAGGTTGGTGCGCACTTGATGCGCAGGTTGGTGCGCAGATTGGTGCGCAGTCAAAATTTTCCTGGAAAAAGATCTCATCACGACAAATGAAACGAGGCCAAACTCGACACTTCTAGCTCTATCCGTCTAGCAGTTCCAGTAGCAGTCTCCGAAGTCCTCGATCAGGTCAGTCAAAATATTCCTGTAAGAAGATCTCATCACGACAAATGAAACGAGCCCAAACTCGACACTTCTAGCTATATCCGTCTAGCAGTTCCAGTAGCAGTCTCCGAAGTCCTCGATCAGGTCAGTCAAAATATTCCTGTAAGAAGATCTCATCACCACAAATGGAACGAGCCCAAACTCGACACTTCTAGCTCTATCCGTCTAGCAGTTCCAGTAGCAGTCTCCGAAGTCCTCGATCAGGTCAGTCAGAATATTTCTGTAAGAAGATCTCATCACGACAAATGAAACGAGCCCAAACTCGACACTTCTAGCTCTATCCGTCTAGCAGTTCCAGTAGCAGTCTCCGAAGTCCTCGATCAGGTCAGTCAAAATATTCCTGTAAGAAGATCTCATCACGACAAATGAAACGAGCCCAAACTCGACACTTCTAGCTCTATCCGTCTAGCAGTTCCAGTAGCAGTCTCCGAAGTCCTCGATCAGGTCAGTCAAAATATTCCTGTAAGAAGATCTCATCACGACAAATGAAACGAGCCCAAACTCGACACTTCTAGCTCTATCCGTCTAGCAGTTCCAGTAGCAGTCTCCGAAGTCCTCGATCAGGTCAGTCAAAATATTCTTGTAAGAAGATCTCATCACGACAAATGAAACGAGCCCAAACTCGACACTTCTAGCTCTATCCGTCTAGCAGTTCCAGTAGCAGTCTCCGAAGTCCTCGATCAGGTCAGTCAAAATATTCCTGTAAGAAGATCTCATCACGACAAATTAAACGAGCCCAAACTCGACACTTCTAGCTCTATCCGTCTAGCAGTTCCAGTAGCAGTCTCCGAAGTCCTCGATCAGGTCAGTCAAAATATTCCTGTAAGAAGATCTCATCACGACAAATGAAACGAGCCCAAACTCGACACTTCTAGCTCTATCCGTCTAGCAGTTCGAGTAGCAGTCTCCGAAGTCCTCGATCAGGTCAGTCAGAATATTTCTGTAAGAAGATCGCATCACGACAAATGAAACGAGCCCAAACTCGACACTTCTAGCTCTATCCGTCTAGCAGTTCCAGTAGCAGTCTCCGAAGTCCTCGATCAGGTCAGTCAAAATATTCCTGTAAGAAGATCTCATCACGACAAATGAAACGAGCCCAAACTCGACACTTCTAGGTCTATCCGTCTAGCAGTTCCAGTAGCAGTCTCCGAAGTCCTCGATCAGGTCATTCAAAATATTCTTGTAAGAAGATCTCATCACGACAAATGAAACGAGCCCAAACTCGACACTTCTAGCTCTATCCGTCTAGCAGTTCCAGTAGCAGTCTCCGAAGTCCTCGATCAGGTCAGTCAAAATATTCCTGTAAGAAGATCTCATCACGACAAATGAAACGAGCCCAAACTCGACACTTCTAGCTCTATCCGTCTAGCAGTTCCAGTAGCAGTCTCCGAAGTCCTCGATCAGGTCAGTCAAAATATTTCTGTAAGAAGATTTCATCACGACAAATGAAACGAGCCCAAACTCGACACTTCTAGCTCTATCCGTCTAGCAGTTCCAGTAGCAGTCTCCGAAGTCCTCGATCAGGGCAGTCAAAATATTTCTGTAAGAAGATCTCATCACGACAAATGAAACGAGCCCAAACTCGACACTTCTAGCTCTATCCGTCTAGCAGTTCCAGTAGCAGTCTCCGAAGTCCTCGATCAAGTCAGTCAAAATATTCCTGTAAGAAGATCTCATCACGACAAATGAAATGAGCCTAAACTCGACACTTCTAGCTCTATCCGTCTAGCAGTTCCAGTAGCAGTCTCCGAAATCTAATCACATCAGTTCAGTCACTCGGAGTGTAAGATCTTATCACAAAATCCAAGCTCTAGCTGCAGACGTGTGCAACTAGAGAATCCGTCGCTTCAGCATCCAAAGTCCACTCCAAAATCCACCAATAGTCAGTCCAGTCAAGTCAAAAATAATAGTAATACCTACTTATTACCTACAATACAATTAATTGCTCTTACCCTATTCTTACGCAGTGATCAGGGATCGAGATCGTTTTTTAAAATTTTCCGTGTCCATACAGCGATGTTTTTTACTTTGAGGTGCTGGTGTCAAGCGGCGTAGGTCTGCTTTCGACGGCGCCCGAGCGCTGACTGAGACGCCGTTTCAAATCGTAGACAAAATCAGACAAAAATAATCAAAGGAAAACAAACCTTATTGCGCATAGTTTAAGCCTTGTCGGTTCTAGCAAAATATTAGAAAACATTAGTAAAACTATTTTATTTTTCCTATGCCCATTTGAAACATAATTGAACTTTTTTTTGCATACTTTTGTTTAATAATATACGTAATAATGGAGTGTATTTTTTTTATTGATTAAAAACATATAGTTTTTGAGATATATGTTCCGAAACACGACTAGTTTTCGTAACTTTTGTGGTAAGAGGCTACGAAAAATATTTCTAATTAATTATTTATAATAATTTTAAGTATTTTTTTTGCGTAGATATTGTACAAAAAGAGTTTTCTATCTATAGATAGTAATACCATATGACTAAGTATTACAGATTCGTTGGAATATGTACCGAAAGTTAGCTTATTTTTATCAGTTGACGGATAACGTCCTTAATTACATAACACTAAAAGCGATTTTAAAACAATAATTTAAATACTTAATTTTATACGTTTAAATGTTAAATAAAACAAAATGCACTGTTTCATATTCTCAGAAAGAGACAAACATAGTAAAAGCGATCAGACATTACTATTGATTTTAATTTGCCATTAAACAATATCGGGTCAATTCTTATAAAGATAATACCCACAATAAAAAAAAGATATATCGTAAAATTTAAACCCCTACAGACTACATCACGAGAAGCTGCCCTTTGGGTGACCTCGATGACTTTTTTTTATAGTAAAAACTTATCTGGAATGGAAGGAGAATCTCGGCCAAAAGGTTCGTCGACATTCCTCGTCTATTTTACCAAATTTCTATTTTGTCTGTAGAGGGCATACGCATTAGTACCCCACCAGCATAAAACCTATTAAAAAAATGTGTGTTACGTATTCCATAAAAAAAGAGGTTGTCTGTACCCTTAGTACAAGTTTTGATAGTATTCGAAAACTTTTTTCGTTTCGTATTGTTCCATACATTGCTGGGCTAAAAGGTATTCGAAAACTTTTTTCGTATTAGAGTAAAGCAATCTATACCGCCGATTAATACCGATTTTAGTTCCTCCACGTTTCCGATAGAGGCACTTTACTAAAATGTATGGAACAATACGTAAACGAAAAAATTTTTCGAAAACTATCAAATCTGGGACTAAGCGTACTGTAAAGCTGGTTTACGGACCATTAATTACATGATAACGCTTAGGCCGATCGTGCCTCTCTATCGCTTGTTCCGCGCTCTCGCTTGCACGCGAGGCTTAACGGAACGTGAAAATTATCCGGCGTTCATCGAATTATAAGACGTTATCACGTATAAAAATATAAAAATTGTGGTTTCCGTTCACGCCAGATAAAAGCTGTTTTTTTTTAGTTTTTTTTTTCAAATATAATACGTAATAAAGATTATCTCGATAGTCTTCGCTAGGGGTACTACAAGCGTTGAAGATATAAGCGCGTCGCGCACGAAATTATCGATTTATTAAGCTAACAATAAATATCAAACTACCCACATTTTCTTTCATGACCCTTCCCGTAATCTCTGTTCTAATTAACATTTCTTATAAGATTCAGTTAGCACTCGCCTGTGAACTAATTTAGTTCGACCTTGTTAGTAAAAAAAAACCTAAATAAAACGCCCAAATAAAGAAGCCAAAAACGACTTATTGTTTGAAGCCTTCTTTCATGAGTAATAAGGTTATGATTTGCAGTTATTTAAATGGTAACTGTTAAAAAAAAATCTGAGTGATGTAATTAAGATAGATGTGGGCGCTGATTATACGTCGGTACTACGTTTCTCCCTCTTTAACTCTAAAGAGAATAAGACAGCAAAATTTTACTTGTAACCACATTCATTACAAACTGTCTGCTCTCTATTACTTCGACCAAAATAAAATGAATGGACGGGCCATAACCATTGAGCTTGCTCAGTAAAAACGAGTCAAAACCGTTGGACATATACTTCAACGCCTAGTTATAACCATGTACAGTACGTTTGTTACAAAAAATTGATAGCCGTTTTTTGTTATGTTTTTACACTTTGGAAAAGCACACGAAGGCATAACTTTGTCAGATGTTTCGTTATCATGTAACAATAGTCTTGTGTCGCACTTCTTACGGTTAGAGACCGACTGAAACAAAGTGAGCGCCGGCGCTCATTACAGTAATCTTCAAAAATGCGTTCCGTTTGGGCCCGCCCATTAATTTTATTTTGGTCGAAGCTCTATTATTGTATTTTTTTAAACATAACCGAAAAACAACAAACGCTACTCAGGTTCTACATTTACAACAATGTCGAACAACTAATGGTCACAGCACACGTATCAACTCGGGACCGGATAGGCATCGCCTCGCCGTCAACTGAACGTTAGCTCGTAACGGGTAACGTAACGTAACGTAAAATTATGTGAGGTGATTTTGGCGATTTTTCGATCTCCCCCTTTTTAATGCATGTAACTCGCCTGATGGTAAGGTCCACGTTTGCCCGTAACGGTTCAATGGCACCCGAAATTTAAAACTAACTGTTCAAAACAATGCGCTTGTCACCCTGAAATGTCACTCACTGTCTCGAGGCGAGGCAATGCCGTTACGATGTTGATCAGTATTGCATCGCAATGTGGAGTTCCATAGAAAGAATACTGAACGTCTCAAGTAGAAGCGATGCCGCTCCGGTACCTAATTTTACGTCAGCTGTGACCTTAAACCAATATCACTGGCACATTACGTTAAAAATTTGTTCTACAAATTTATATTTAAATTTTT
Source organism: Agriopis marginaria (assembly GCA_932305915.1). Taxonomy (NCBI): domain Eukaryota; kingdom Metazoa; phylum Arthropoda; class Insecta; order Lepidoptera; family Geometridae; genus Agriopis; species Agriopis marginaria. Next base: position 3,162,155 of record OW029935.1, read on the forward strand.
TTTTTTTTTTAAATGGTAACATTATGAAACGCTACTCCAAATTAAAGCGTACGAAACGAATTCCAACGTGGTCCCTGTTTTGAAAACTGTTCCAAATAACACTTGACTATAATTACATCGGGAGATGGGGCCTTACGGCTAGATTTTAAAGCGGACTCGAAAAAGCGTAGTGCGGCAAATTAAACGAAAGCGAACCTTAACGCGCCGAGATACGGTTTGCATTCGCGCAACTTTTCGCATCACCTAAAAAGAATCGCTTAAACCAAGTAGTCGTAAGGCCTCTGATCTGATTGTTAGCTGTCACTCGATCACAACGAGGAAGATGGTATAAAGCTGGTTACATACAGTCATGCCTTAGGGCAGGGTCATATAGGTTTTCTATTACGAGGATGGGAAACAAAATCAAGTGCGGCAGGTTGATTACTCAAATTGTCTTTTACTAGCGATGTTTATCGTTTGACAGCTAATGAATGGCAGTTATGCAAACATGGTCGATGGAATGGAAATCCTAGATTATGTTGTTTTTGGCACAACTACTCTCTAGTGCGTTTCTAGGCGTTCTATAGCCAAAATTTGATTGTGAGTTCCAAAACTTCAGTTCTAGTTTTGACGCGATGACAATCCGTGGATTTCCATGCCCATTACCAGTCTCAAGCCATTTGGCACGATTTCACGACCATGGCTTTACTCTTTAGAGAGAAGCCTATATGTGAGGCCGACAATTTGCCGTCCATCAATTTCAATACAGCTGTTCGGCGTTATGCCAAAGGGCGTGACCGTATATGCTCAGCTCAAGCATCTTTGCGATTACAATTGACAGCTAACGTAATCAGGCTTCAGGACATTTAATGTAAACCCTATGTCACATACAGTGCAATTTCATGAGAAAGTCGCTCAGCCCGCGTGATTTTAATGTCAAACGGAACGACGAGAGCCGACGAAGGTTGCGTTCCGAATCAACGCCAATGACACTGACATCGCTAATGAGAATCAAGATGGCGGCAAGAACATTTCTTTCAGTGTTGGTTCTCGTAAGCGCTGTTGGCGTCGGCGTGATTCGGAACGCACTCACAGAGCTCACATTCATTGCCTGTCCAAGTCCCGGGTGTAATCATTCTTAAAATGGAAATCAACATATAAATTCGCTAACTACCTTGCCCGACTAATCTACCCGGTACGACGATCCCGTCTAAATAAGTATATTTTGTGAGTATAAAAAATCTTTCTTTAAGCATACAAAGTAAAAAAATATAACTGAGTATATTCACTGGTCTTCGTTCATTTAGACATATCGGGTCTTAAGGTGGTTCGATTCACCTATGGCGGGAAATTCAAATTTTAAATAGTTTTTTGGTCCTAGTAGCCAGGCCAGGTAATTATTTTTAAATAACACAGTGTTTGCGCAAAATGTTGGCTGTTCTTTTCATTATAATGTACAATTATTTAACAGTAACGCACCATATTGCTTACATTTGTGAATAAACCGTTTGAAACAGCAAAAAATTGTTTATTCACAAATGTAAGTAATAATGGGCATTAGAGATAAATAGCTTTATATTATGATTTTGTAAAGAATAATAATCAATCTGCGCAAACATCATGGTTGTTTACAATAATTACCCGGCCTAGCTACAAGGACAAGAAAACTGTTTGAAATTTGAATTTCCCGCCATATGTGCAACGAACCACCTTAACATATTTTTTTCTTCTAAATTCGACTTACTGCCATCGCTGCAATATTTAGTCTATTATTTATTTCTCAATATTAATATTTGCGACTTCAAAAACTACATTTTAAAGCTTTAGGTCTTAAAATTCAATCGTAGACCTAAATATAAGCACAATGAGCTTAAATATAACTATTCATAATGTGCCGCAAAGTCCGTATACAATATATATTAAAACATTAAAATTCAGAATCTCGCTAATTGATCAACTCGCGATGAAGGCGAGAAAAAGGCATCCAAGGGATTCCATCTATTCCCGCAAATATACCCCTTTAAGGAAGAAAAACGGGGTGGAATGGAAAAACTCTTTTTCCCCATTTCCCCTCTGATTAAATGTACAATGAGAATGAAAATGTTTTAGAAAAGCATTGAATTAAGACAATTCTTGTTTCAAAGCAAAACATTAACCCTTTGACCGCCAACGTCGCCTACAGGCGTAGAAACATTTTGTGCCCAGACCGATAACGACGCCTCTAGGCAACACCACTTTTGACTCTTGTTTACAGGAAACATAGTAACGGATTATTTTAACAGTAGTTTTTATTATAATATTAGTTCATCAAATAGAAGTGAATAAAATAAAAGCTTGTCCTTTAGCGCATATATTTTAGACATTTGAATTTGTTTGAGACCTGTAAACACGTAAAAAAATAATTTTATTTATATGACACGGGAATTACCCAAGTAATTATATACTATACCGAGAACCAGTTGTCTGGATAAATCTAACATAGGTTTTAATACAACTTACTAACTCGAAATGTAACGTACAATGTGTTTTTAAATAAATTAAAAAAAAAAAAAAAAACATTAAACCGGTTACTATAGTTACCGTGTGATATAAATAAAATGTGTGAAAACCACGTCAGTTTACGTAAAAAATGGCTTGACGTACAGAACGCGCTTTCGACGCACGACCCGTGGCAGTGAAAGGGTTAAAACCAACAGATTAGGTCATGACTGAAATTTCGCTGGCTCACTATTAACAAGGTTCCATGTTATTTTCTTACAGGTTATGTAATTTCAATTAAAAAAAATTGAGTTTCATAAATATTGACTTAGCAGGGTTTATGTTTGAGAGAGATATTTTCACTCAAGCATAAACCCTGCTAAGTCAATACATATGAAACTCAAATTTTTTAAATTGAAATTACATAACGTTTAAGAAAATAACATAGAACCTTGTAATAGTGAGCCAGCGATTTGTCACTTAAAAACCTGCTGTAGGTAGTTGTATGACAAAGGGTCATAATTTCAATGCTTTTTTCCGCTTTCGCCACGACTGATGGTAATAACATATTACATTCCCAACAGACTTTTCGACACCAACATTTCATAAATTAAAGGCCTAATCGACCTTTAATCGATTTGGTTGACGAACCGCCGTCCAACCAACGGGAGAGAAAGAGTGAGAATAACATATTCCCCTATCTTTTTCTCCCGTTGGTCAGACGGCGGTTGAAAACCAAATCCATACGCTTAGGGGGTTAGACCCACTTTCTGTTAGGGTTAACGCCTGCGGAAAGATGAAATTGTATGAAAATGACATTGACTATGACATTAGGTTTCTTCTTTCCGCGGGCGTTGACACTAACAGAAAGTGTGTCTTGTCTAACCCCCCTGGTTAGCACTATTACATATATAGAAAAAACTAACGCCGCCGCATAATGGCGAATCACAAAAACAATAAGTGTAAAGTTCAAATTGCTTACAAAAATTAATTATTTTGGTCCAGACATGGGTTATACAGGATTTGAATACTTTTGTTATGTATATTTTTACACAGAGACAGCTAGCCCGTTTCAAGCGCTTGTACACAAAAATATACACAAAAAGTTAACTTACTCCTAGGCTATAGATATTAATTCACCTCACTTTCATTTAGACCCGATGTCGACATATGTGACGTGACTTTGTGCGACTTTTGCTTCATATAAATGCATTGAGTGTTGAGACGTGTCGCAAGTTGCGCACCTGGAAACTTGTCTCACATGCCATGTCACGTAGGTGGGCATCGAACCTAAGATGGATTGGAGCAACGGGGCAGAAACAATTGGTCTAGTCTAAACAGTCAAGCGCGTTCTGAATAAAACCAACAGCGATAAAGAGAATAAACACGACCCGAAGAAAATATTGTGTTTTTGGTTCTCATAATACAGGGTTACGCGGAAAGGGTCTTGTTCTAAGCCGAAAGGGGTCCATAGTAACCATCATTATGAACAACTTTTAAGATGGGACCACCCCGGAAATCGCGAAAAAATATCAGCTATTCCATACACATTTTGTCGAGTGTAAAATCCATGAAACAGCTGATATTTTTTTCGTGATTTCAGAGTTAGTCCCATAGTAAAAGTTGTTCATAATGGTGAGTCCTATGGAACCTTTTCAGCTTAGTACACCCTTTTAGCGTAACCCTGTATGTCGCTGTTAGCGTGGACACAGGACGCGCCCTCAGTTTTTTAGATGTCAAAATATGTAAACAAACATGGCGTTATTCGACCAATGGCAGCTCTGGATTTCTTCGCAATCGATTCTCATTGGTTACCTGTCCGCCATATTTGTTTACATTATGAACATCTAAATCAACTTTTACACAGCATTGTAATAAAAAAATACAGTTTTTCTTGAACACGGCGCTATTCGAGGTGAAGGAAGAAATGTTCCACATTAACGATAAAGTAAACCCTCGTTTAGTGCAGTCGGGTAGAAAAGGTATACATCGGTGTTTGTAATTTTTATCTAAAAATACATCTTACCCAGCAGTGGTTCGTTTGGGCTTCATTCACTGTTAGGTTTAACCCTGAAATTAACATAAAAGTTAGATTAGATCATTAATCATACGGAAGAGTTGAAGAAGAGAATCGGAAAGTGGCATCGATTTTATTGCACAAAAAGCTACCGGACTGATCATATTATTGTTAATTATATTAATAATAATTGTTAATTATATTAATAATAATTATGTCAATTAACCTAACCATAAATAGAGCCGATCACGGAAAACAATGAAAATGTTTTCAAAATTAAGGAAGATTTATCCCTTTCAGACCGCTCTACAACGATCGTGCACATAAAAAAAAATAAGCTCGCGTTGCGCCAAACGGTTTTTGTAGAACGAAACCGGCACCACACGATCGTGCATGAATGCATTTTAATGTCTTGCTAGACAGAGAGCGCACTACTTATAAATGACGTCACTTGTAAGTACGCCATACAAAATTCCTACTGACATTTACTTTGCGTGAAAGAGACAGACCATTCCTAATCCATCCAAAAACTTTAAACGCTTATATAAACGGAGAAAATAATAAGCCAATTGAAAAAAAAATCTTCAGTAGATGTATTACACGAAGCTTGTTATTTTTAACCCCCGACGCAAAAGAGGGTAGCTATAAGTAATAAGTAACGTATGTATTTGTGTGTCTATCTGAGGCATTGTAGCTCCCAAACTTGTGAACCAATTTTTTTTTTAAAGTTGAATTCATCGAGTGTTCTTAGTTATGATTCAAGAAAACCTGTTCAGCTGTTTAAAGACTATCCCCTCTTTTATCGCTTTTTTAATTAAAAAAAATACTAGTTAACAAATCTAGCAACTGTCCGATAGCCTATTTTCTGGGCATGTTTCGAATCAATGCCAATAGCGCAAAACAGAACCAACGCACAAAGAAATTTTCTTCGAAGTGTGTTGGTGCGCGCTCAAAGTCTTGATTTCCTTCAAACTTGACGTTGACAGCCACAGAAAAGGGAAGTAAATAGAACGGAAATGAGAAGGAAAATCTGTCGCCAGACATTATGACAGAACCTTGATTGAACATTCTTATGTCAACGTGTCGAACTCCGCATCCAAAGAACTTGGACCTTACCTTTTTGGGTTAGGTCTCAAAATTCTTTGCCCGCATCACAGTTGCAACAAATTTCTTACAAAAATGCCTTGACAGCCGTTCTAATTATAACATATTTTTTTTTACTTTTCTGCGCTCTCAGCAATATAAGCGCGCGTACAATCGTACCCCAAACATCGCGCAGCAATATACAGGTGAAACATAAAGGTGTGTCGTTCATTTTGCATAAGGACAAAATTATTATTTTTCTCCAAAATTTCGCTATCTCATGTTCGCAAGTTGTTCACTTTGATGGGTAAATAATCTATACCCTTAACTACAATGCGATTAAAATAAGAATAGGACCGGTCTAGCGCCATTTTGTGACGTCAAAACTGCTATTTGCAAAGAAGTTAAAAAATATCATAACATTTATGATAAAAATAACCATTTATTTTTTTTGCAAATTGTACTAAGATTTCGGAACATTACCGTCTTGACGTCACAAAATGGCGCTAGGCCGGTCCTATCCTTATTTTAATCCTATTGTGTTAGTAACATACCTTTATGTTACAACTAGGGTTACCATCCGGCCGAATTCGTCCGGACATGTTCGTTTTAAACCTTAGTCTTTGAAATTTTGTCGGCTTTTTTAGCTTGAGCTATGTAATACCACTGCTCTATTACCACAGTAACGACGTACGCAGTGTTTGAATTTTAAAACTAAAATGTCCGATTTTTTTCTTCTTTTGCTTTAAGGTCAGGACTTTTCAAATTTTGATATGGTAACCCTAGTTACAACCCGTACATAAAAGCGAAAAATCACTCTCTGACACACCACGAAATCTCAAAAGTTACGTGACATACGGAGCTGAAATTTGGCACGTAATTCCTTATGGAGTGGACCTCTAAGAAAGGATTTTGCGAAAGGGCCGAAATAAGGGGGGCAAATGGAGGTTGAAAGTCAATACGAAAGTCTACATGTAGAAAGGGGGTATCAGCAAAAACTATATGGATGAGAAAGTATGAATGTGTATGTTTGTTTCCACTCAACTCTGTAATGACTGAACAGATTTGGATGAGATTTTGTAAGGAGATAGCGTATAATTAGGATTAACAAATAGGCATCTAATTACGAACAAAAATACCATAATTTCTAACTGAAATTTTACTAGCTTAATTAAGTCTTGCTGAAGTCTTGACCATATCGATTTGATGATCATAATTGGACTTAAAATATACATAATTATATATGTGGCTTTAGATATCCGTGACAGACGGTTTAGAGTATATGTGGGATGTTAAGGACACTTTTTGTTTTGATGTTAGTGTCTATTATCATCGGCAATCTGTATAATCCGGTATTCTATAGAATACCTCGGCATTCTATAGAATGCCCAAAACGATCAGGCAATGTATAAAATATTTTTTTCATTTCACCTATCCGAAAAACGACAATTGGCTTTAGAGGATAGCGTGAACCAAATCCAAAACCAAAGGGACCCGGGTATGTCCTAAAACTGCGACCAGAACCACCGGAGGATGGGCAGCAGCGTCCTGTTAGTACACGGTGAACGTACTGCGATCTCCAAGCCGCCTGCCAAGCGTGGGGATTATGGCAACACCCCTCTCTAAGAGGGAGGCCTTGTTCAGCAGTGGACATTTAATGATGTGTGAACCAAATCCAAGTTTGAGCTTTCTCTCTTCTGATTGGTCCAAGTTTGTGTTTCTAATATATTAACGTAGTTAGGTTGGAGCCGCTCAAATGAGGTTGAAAGCAATTTTTTTTTTATAAAGTCTATAAATTATCTATGGTGATAATCTCATTTTCTTTTTCTCTTCTCAGGTAGTGATGAAAAACAGTGTGTGTCACGGGGTCCAAAATATTTTGTCCTTGGGCGGCGTATATTGATTCCTCGCTACGCTCATGATTTGACTTTAGAATTCTACTATAGAACCCTTCCCTTCGCTCTGAATTCAAAATAATGCACTCGACGAAAAAATATAACTTTGTCCCCTTGTAACAAAAATAACTATTATTTATTCCATACTTTACCGAGGCATTCTATATAATGCCGAATGAACAACCGACAAAGTGATAACAGATGTTTTTATGACAACCCGGAAACCCTTCCAGAGCGACAAACGAGTCGGATGACAGGATGATAGTAAGTTTTTTTTTTAAACAACCCTCATATTGTCTATAATTTTAAACCCTTCCTGAAAGGGATTTAAAGCGGTCATAAATTGAACTCTCTGAACTCTCTTCTACGAAAATCGGATATGGAATTCTATACAACACCTACGTAATGCGTACATTACCTAGGTAAAGTATGTCATCGTCATCATCCATAGGACGTCTACTGCTGGACATAGGGCTCCCCCATCTCGATCTCCAAAAAAGCCGGTTGGAAGCGGCCTGCATCCAGCGTTTTCCTGCGGTCTCTTTTAGTTCATCTGTCCATCTTGTGGGTGGACGTCCTACACTTACCGGTCCGTGGAAGTATGTAATACATTTAACATTTTATACATCGCCTGGATAAACCCGGTATTGTATAGAATAGATACTAGGTATTCTGTACAATGACTGAATTATATACTTTGCCGGTAACAGGTATACAAACCATTTCGAGAGCAGTCTCGACCACATCTAGTGCGGATGTGTGTTGAAAGAGATGGAACGGCGACGCTGTCGTGCCGTCTCGCTCTTTTTTCAGCAAGCCTGTCAAACCAGGCTCTATCATGGCGCTTGTGACCCTCATGAACATTGTGTCTAGTAATAAACAAATATCAATATGAAGGAGGACGATACAAGCATTTTTACTTAGCACGAGATGGTATGGTCACGTAAAGAGAACCACCTGACTGAATATTTTTTTTCTTCCCCATATTGGGGCTTTCGGCTCCGCATGATGACTGAATAATAAAATATAGCTCGAGTCCTGTGACAGTTCTCAAAGTGACATGCCTAGGGTTGGGACGACGTTGAAAATCGATTATCGATATTTGGATAATCGAAAAATCGATTATCGATATTTGGATAACTGAATATAATAATGAAATCGAACATGTGGAATAAGAGGTTACGTTAAAAATATTTTTTTAATATACAGATGTACAACCCTAATCATCGTCCATGCCACAGTCGGATTATGGATTGCTATAGAACAGAATTTTTTAAATATGCACACACGGTAATCTGACCCCAAACTAAACAAAGCTTGTGATATGGCTGCCAGAGACTGATATACATACACTTATAGTTTTTAAATACATACTTAAATAGATATTAACAACCAGAACAAACACAAAATGTTCATCACATAAATGTTTGTCCTAGGTGCGAATCGAACCCACGCCCCCAAGCTCAGAAGGTAGGTACACTACCAACTGGACAAACGGGCTATCAAAAAAAATACTTGATCACTTATTACGTTGTCTAAGTTGACACCGTGATCAACAGGACAATAACAATAAATTGCAAATCGAGACATTGAATTAAAGAAATCGGTTTACTTTATATTTGCAAGATCGATAACACGGTCTGTGCTGTGGCAAGGATGATAGGAACGTCACTATTCGTATGCGTATTCGTATAATAAAGTATGCCATTGGTATCGATTCTGATGTGCTCTAAACTAAACTAAATTTGACAGCTCTAAAATTGTTGCCATCCTTCTCTCACATATTAAAATGAAAAGAGAGGCAGATAATTTTAGTCCTGTCAGATTGGTTTAGTTTAGTGTATACCTAGTATGACAGACACCATTGTCTCGCAAACATTTTAGCGTCATAAATACGGAAAACTTGATAGGCGTGATTTCGCTGACAGCTGTCCCAGGATACAAGCTATATTTTGTGAAGTTTAGCACTAGTACTATAACTTTCCATCCCCGGTCGAAGATCCAGGGCAGACCCAAGACAAGGTGGAAAGATAACGTTCTATAGGGCATGAGAGAGTGGAAGGTTTCCATAGACGAAATAGAGCTAAGTAGAGAAGAAGAAGATATCATAGTGCCTAAAAACAAGGGTCTTGGACCAGTGTGTGTTGCCAGTGATGACATATGGTACTGAGACGTGGTCCTTAACTGTTGGCCTCTTGGAAAAACTCAGAGTCACGCAGCGGGCAATGGAGAGAGCTATGCTCGGAGTTTCTTTGCGTGATAGAATCCGAAACGAGGATATTCGCCAAAGAACCAGAGTCACCGACATAGCTGTTAAAATTTGCAAGTTGAAGTGGCAATGGGCAGGCCACATCGCTCGAAGAACCGATAACCGATGGGGAAGAAAGGTTCTTGAGTGGAGACCACGAACCGGAAGACGCAGCGTAGGTAGGCCTCCCCACTAGGTGGACCGACGACATTGTGAGAGTCGCTGGCATTCAGTGGATGCAAAAGGCAGGCTATCGTTCAGTGTGGAGGTTAAAGGGTGAGACCTATGTTCAGCAGTGGACGTCTTCTGGCTGATGAAAATGATGATGATGAGAATTGAGGAAGGCTGAAGCTGTACCCCACTACCATGTGGGATTTATAGTCAGGAAGAGAGAGAGAGAGAGAAGGAAGAACTTTGCACTCACTTTTTGTTTTTAACCTTGGGCGTGCTGTGGTTGGAGTTGTGGGGGCTGTCGCTCAGCTCTGAGCTAGAACTTCTGATGTCACCTTCCATCTGAAACGCAACACAAATATTATGACCGATGTAGCACTGGGTTGGGGAGTTCGAATTCCAAACCGCAGGGGGTGGGGTCCTTAATTTCATCATTTCAGCCGTAGGACGTCCACTGCTGGACATATGCCTCCCCCATTGATCTCCAAAAGGGCCGGTTGGAAGCAGCCTGCATCCAAAGTTTCCCTTGCGGTCTCTTTTAGGTCGTCTGTCCATCTAGTGGGTGGACGTCCTACGCTGCGCTTACCGGTTCGTGGTCTCCATTCCATAACCTTTCGGTCCCATCGGCCATCTGTCCCTAATTTGGTCCTTGATTATTTGTTGCTTAGAGGGTCGACTCTCTTCACCTGCCTACAGTGCATGTTGCCCGTGCCGGATAACCTCTGGAGTTCGGCGAATAGGCGCAGTCGGCCGCATGACCTTTTTTATGTAGAGTTGCGCGATGTGTCACCTTTGGTTCGCGCCCGGCGCCATTCCAATGCGCTCCTTGCCGCCAACATTGATTTTGACATATTATTTGATCATTAGAATCAACAGGAGGCAGTAATAGTACGCAGGGAACATTGGTAGTAGCATGGGTACAACTGTGTAATGTAGGGTTCAGGATAGTTGGGTCAAGTTACCTGTCCGGCTTGTATAGTGATGTATGCTATCTGCAGTATGAGCCAGGTCCACACCACGTGGAGAACTAGCAGCAGGCACAGCAGAAAGTTGAAGATATAGTACGCGGGGAACATTGGTAGCAGCATGGGCGCGCGGATCGATGTACTGAAATTCAAATAAATATCGCCTAAAGTCCTGTTTTAATCTTCACGATTATACACTACAATAGGTTTTGGGACTGTTATTTTTACTGTCTTATAAAAAAAGCTAACCGTAAATAAAGTCCATCACCGAAGCAAAATTATAATGTTTTTTAAAATACATAAGATATAAAGCATTTAATGTCACGCGAGACAGAGAGCGCACTATACTTGCAGATGACAAACTACATACTGACACTCACTTTGCGTGAAAGGGACAGAGGATCCCTTCCTAATCTGACCAATAACTTTAAACACTTATATCTAAGAATATATTCACATATATTCACATGGTAATAAAGATTTGCCTATGTTTTGGAATCTTATTCCTCTCAGTGGTTAAATTAAAGAAAGTTGCTGTTTTACCTCCATATGATATAGAAGGGGTAGATCCCGACGCGGGTGAATATCCAGACCACGATGAGCATCAGGAAGAGAGTGTCACACGTTCGTTGGTAGTTCGCGTACTTGGCCGCTTTCACTGACTGGAAACATACATAGCATTGATTAGCAGTTTTCTAACTGTGGTCTAAGATTTAAGTGCGATGAACAGCTAAGAGAGTTAATTTGGATTCCGAACTGTAGTGGAAACGAGAGAAGCATTACAACCTTACCACGCTAAATATCCCGTAAATAATCATATAACTTGAGAGAAGCATTGTTCGCAGTACAAGTTCTGGTGCAAAAATATAGAGACATGCAGCAAGACGTCTTTCTATGTTTCATAGATTATGAGAAAGCGTTCGACAGAGTGAAACATAATCGTTTAATTCAGCTTCTCAGTATTATCAGATTGGACGAGAATGGCATCCGTATTTTACAGAATCTGTACTGGAACCAACGCGCTACTGTCAGGGTTGAAGGGGAAGAATCTGAAGAGATTGACATTCAGAGGGGAGTGCGACAAGGTTGCATTTTGTCGCCAACTCTTTTTAATATCTACTCGGATGCGATCATGTAGGAAGCTCTGGAAGGCCTAAACTGTGGGGTTAAAGTCAATGGACGCCTCATCAACAACTTGAGGTATGCAAATGACACAGATCTCATAGCTTCTTCGGAAGCTGAGTTACAGATGATAGTCGACCGGGTTAACGAATGTAGTGTCAAAGCTGACCTCAGAATGAATGTTACCAAGACAAAGTTTATAGAATATAGGCTGAAAATGTTGATCATGAGGTCACCATTGGATGGTAGGTTCAGGGACCTCAAGTGGAATGTATGCATGCTATTTATGATCTGCATTTTAAAATCACGCCCCTCACCTCACTGTGAGGTTATCGATAATTGCACTCGATTCAATTATAAAACAGAAAAACAACATCACAATCTTAAAGCTACTGACAGACAAGCTCATAAATAGCATGCTTCAGCTGCTTTGATAATATATAGTTTGGATCTGCCTTAAACTCGAGCTAGAACTAAAAATAACAAAAACTGCAGGGGCCGATCTACCCAAGCCAGCCAAGGTCCTTAAAAAACGGAGCACGGCTTTGGGTCGCTGGGATAACAGTTGTAACCCTATTTTGCCCAGTGTTGTGGTACTGGAGACTTGTGAAGTTTCTATAAGGAGAAACCTTAATATTATACCTTCTGTAGCCTTGCAGTGCAGAAGTGCATGCTCCAGGTATAGCCTGGTTTCTATGTTGATCCAGGAGTCAGGAGTCTTAGAATATAGCTTGGGTGTTTCCTGCCTGACGTGTCATAACAGTCATAAGAGCTGATTAAGAAGGAATCTTTGTGCTCTTGCGTAGTCAGATTTGGGGATCTGACCTATTGAAGCAAGCCCATAAAAAACATAAAGCGCACTTTGGCCGGCGCCGTTGTAGATGGAAGAAGGGGAAATGCTCCAAGCATTTCCCAGGAGTGTTGACTCAGACAACATACTAAAGGGGATATTGGTGCATTCCTATGGAGATCCTAGTGCCTTACCTCTGGCACATAGACAGGCCACCGAAGGACATTTAAGGAGATAAAATTCCTATAGAGTCACAATCTCTCAGTGAAAACATTCAAAAAAACGTCCGAGCGTCATTGTACATACATTGTATCAATTATATACTTCACAATGCCACATTTACTCCAATTTAGACGTTATATCCCTTGCATAGTGTTCAACGTTAGTTGTCCGCTATGTCATCGTAGCTCTGGCATCGCGCGGTGTTGTAGTCGGATCGCGGTTACCTTTTAACTAACCAAAAAATCGGCGCAATTAGTAATGTGCGCCGAGTTTTGGTTCGTAGTTTTTTTGGCACGATCGTGACTCTATATTTACTGTATTTAGATGCCCGGACCTAAAATATTTTACCAAGATTTCCTCCTTGTTAACAAAATAAATAAATAGGGGAGTTTGTGCCATAGATCTATTCGTACCTCAACGAATATATCGGCGCAGTCGTGCAGCAGTAGCACGAGCGTGCCGATGCGGTGCAGGTTGCAGACCCAGCTGAAGGACAGCAGCGCGATGGTGGCGATGTGATGCACGAACATCTGCCAGAAGTCCTTGCGCCGCACGTCCCAGAACTGCGTCAGCGTCAGCGACCAGTAGAACGCGGACGATATCATGTAGTACCACCAGATGTCACTCGTTATGCCCTGAAATTATAGATATTACACATTTTTATGCCAAATATATAATTTGTGCTATACGAAAAAAGAGTAGACTCGAGCGATGGGGCCTGAGCGGTAGCATGTGCGCTTTACAGTCAGACGGTACTTTGTTCAATCCTCGGCCCTGCACCAATGACTTATTTTATTTGGTAACGGTGAAGGAAAACATCGTGAGACCGTTGTGTCCAAAAAACTTAAAAAAAACAGTATAACATTCACAAACTGGCACTTGGCCAGCATGGTGTATTAAGGCCTATCCTCTCTCTCTTTCTCTCTGAGAGAAGGCTTGTGTCCCAGCTGTAAGACCATGAAAGGCTGATACGAAAAGTAGTGCAACTAAGTCCCACCAATTTCCCATTCCATGGTATTTACCATCATCGACTATCATTTTTACATCGGATTAGGCTTATCTTTGACCGCGATCTCGCCTGATGGAAAGCGACGATGCGGTCGAAGACGGAGCACGTTTGCCCAGTAATAACCTACTAACCCTAGACTTGAACACTCCAAGAACATTGTAATGCTGCGGAAACAGACAGGGGCACGGCGTTCCATTGTTTTGTTGTTCTAATTAATAGTTGCAGTCAAACGCCTAGCCTGTCATTAAAAAGCACCCTTGAACTGAACGCGTACGTTTGTCACAGATTAGCGAATAGGTAGAGGTGGTATAGAGGTATATGCCTTGCAATGGTACGACCACGGCTGAAATAAATAAAAAATACCTACTAAAACTACAGGGGAGTTGATAAACTTAAAAAAAGTCAATTAAACTTGGTAAAATTACCCAGTTGCCTAGTCTAAACCGGAAACGCTTAGCTAAAGTTGTGGCCGACAATTTAGACGTTACCATTATAAGGCCACAAATTCCGCCACCAAAAAAAATCTTACATCATTTTTTTATCATTATATTTAATTAATATTTATGAAAACTGGTTTTAAACCTGATACATTTTAAATAACTATGCCAAACTATCAGTGGACTGCCTATTTCTATAATAATGATTAGTTCCGACGCGCGGGTTTGTCTGTCTTATTCTCGGATCACATTTTTTTAGATAGCAATCGCAACCGCGCCATTATGCGGTCTGCGTTGGAGCACGCTTGTCTAGAAGAAACCGATTCACTTGCGACTTGATTACCCAGCTTTGAAGTAAAATCAATAATATTATTGGGAAACTAATAGTAACAGCACATTTTATATAGTCTTTTTTTAATAATAGGATTGCGATTTGCCGCCAACTCGCCTGATGTTCAGCGATGATGCGGTCTACGTTGGAGCATGCTTGCCTAGAAGAAACCGATTCAATCTTGATTTGTAGACACCCAGATTGTAAATTGAATTCTCTTGATCCTGAACTAGTTTGTACTGTATTTCGGGGTCTAGCGATCCAGTAAATGAGCCAAAAATATCGTTTTGTTTGTTACAATCTAAGATCCCCTGGGAGAGCAGGCGGGGAGATTGTGAAACTTTATTATAATCAGCCTTTTAACAGTCCACTGCTGAACTTAGACCTAATAAAGGGTGATTGGGCCATATCCGCCACGCTGGCCCAGTTGCGGGATGGTGGATTCACATACGCCATTGAATTCCTTCCTTGTGAAACTTATTCAGGCTTTAAACAGAGAAACAGGGTATCTGTTCTTGTTTTGTTGTTTATGATCAAAATAGCTGCCGTGGTTTCACCGACTCCCATCCCATACAAGAAGATCAAGGTAAAAAAAAATGGCAAAAAAATATTTTACGAAAAAGCCGAATTGAACGAGGTAACATGGTGATTACAAGTTTATGTAATATACCAGCCAAGTGCGAGTCAGGCTCGCGCACTGAGGGTTTTGTACCAGTACAAAACCCAATAAGGTTGTCCAAGTAACCGAATTACCAGTTATTGTGTACGGAACCCTAAAAATCTACTCGCACGAAGTCGCGGGCAACAGCTAGTCTTTACAATATTATAAAGAGGAAAGATTTGTATTTATGTTTGTAACGAATTGGCTCAAAAAGTACTGGACCGATTTTAAAAATTCGTTCACCATTTGAATGCTACATTATCACTGATTAATATAGGCTAATTTAATAGCCTATATAACTATACCCGTGCGGAGCCGGGGCGGACCGCTAGTCTCTTATAATACAATGTACTCATAGACCGTCATTCAGAAACACGCACTATGTTTTATTTGTTCACCGTTTAATATATCACTTGAGAGTAAACTTATTGAGTCAACATACCCAGTGACACCTTTACGCTGATAATTTATTTATTTTCATTATCTGCCGACCTTGAGCAGTAGATACACGCTCAACCCAATTTGAATGTCTGTTTTTTAATCATACAAATTCAGACTGAATTCCGCATCGCTGCTAGTCTATCGGTTTTTTATCGGATACATTTTGGAGAGTGTGCATCGGATCTGCATGATCTAATTCCCTCCTACCCATTTTTCTATTGGACTGCCAAAGTGGGCATGAAAAATCGACACTGCTTCTATTCCAAGAACCCATACGAAGCGCTTTAATTCCACTTTTGTTTTGTGTCTAGTCTGTGGATTGCGCTGCCTGTATGTGTGTTCCCCGATAGTTACAATCTGGGTGTCTTCAAATTACGAGTGAATCGGTTTCTTCTAGGCAAGCGTGCTCGATCTGAGACCGCATCATCGCTTAATGTCAGTTGAGTTGGCGGTCAAACGCAAGCATAACTATATATATAATTTAAAAAAGAAATGCAAACCTAACCGTAAGTCATATTAAGGTGGTTCGTTGCACAAATGGCGGGAAATTCAAATTTCAAACAGTTTTCTTGTCCTTGTAGCTAGGCCGGGTAATTATTGTAAACAACCATGATGTTTGCGCAGATTGATTATTATTCTTTACAAAATCATGTAAAGCAATTTATCTCTAATGCCCATTATTACTTACATTTGTGAATAAACAAATTTTTGCTGTTTCAAACGGTTTATTCACAAATTTAATTAAATATCAGTAATATGGT
The DNA here is from genome assembly GCA_932305915.1 of Agriopis marginaria. Classification (NCBI taxonomy): domain Eukaryota; kingdom Metazoa; phylum Arthropoda; class Insecta; order Lepidoptera; family Geometridae; genus Agriopis; species Agriopis marginaria. The sequence continues at coordinate 3,178,765 of OW029935.1, forward strand.
GCGTTACTGTTAAATAATTGTACATTATAATGTAAAGAACAGCCAACATTTTGCGCAAACACTGTGTTATTTAAAAATAATTACCTGGCCTGGCTACTAGGACCAAAAAACTGTTTAAAATTTAAATTTCCCGCCATAGGTGAATCGAACCACCTTAAGCCTTAGTTTAGAGTTGAGAGGGAATAATGTACTCGATTTTATTATTCCCTAATTAAATTATCTACTGTAAAAAACAATTTATGCTTGTTAATGGCTCGCAGAAGGTATACATTATTTATAGCTAGCTGACCCGACAGACGTTGTCCAGTCTTAGAACTGCCAAATGCGCTAAGTTAAAATCGTCGTAAAGTTTTCTGAAATTTTCCAATTTTCTGCGCAAATTTCTTGATTTTTCTTTCCGCAAGAACCTTCTACTAAGGATTTTAAAACTTAAAAAAAAATTAATGAAATCGGTAGTCGTTCTCAAGTTATGGCGTGACCAAGTTAAATAGGGATTCATCTACATTAATATTATAAAGAGGAAAGATTTGATTGTTTGTTTGTTTGCATTGAATAGGCTCCGAAACTACTGAACCGATTTGAAAAATTCTACAACTGTTGGGAAGCTAGAATATCCCCGGGTGACAAAGGCTATATTATATTTTCAAAAAATTAGGGATCCTTACTAAAACTCCAATAATTTAACCCAAGGTGTAATAATTTTTAATTATGAAATTTTTGTTAAATACCCGTGCGAAGCCGGGGCGGGCCGCTAGTTTTTATATATAAAGATATATTCTAATTAGGGATAATGCTGTCTAGCCTACTGAATAACGGTAATTTTATTTATTTAAGCTGTCTTTGTTTTGGTCAGCCTTTAATCCCTCGCTGCACTCAGGTTTCCATATGCGCCCGTGACTAAAAACACTGCTTTATCCCCTTGTGAATAATCTATACAATCTGGGTGTCTTCAAATCACGAGTGAATCGGTTTCTTCTACGCAAGCGTGCTCCACCGTAGACCGCATCATAGCTTAACATCAGGCGAGTTTGCGGTCAAGCGCAAGCCTTTTATTTATCACATCACATCAGCAGCCATTAAACGTCCACTGCTGGACAAAGGCCTCCCTCTTAAAGAGGGGTGTTGCCATAATCCCCACGCTTGGCAGGCGGCTTGGAGATCGCAGTAAGTTCACCGTGTACTAATAGGACGCTGCTGCCCATCCTCCGGTGATTCTGGTCGCAGTTTTAGGACATACCCTTTTATTTATAAAAAAAAAAAAACTATTATGCCCAGTAATATCGCTGGGCAAATTGTCCGATTATTTATTCAGTGCTTGTTTAGATAATATGACTGACTACCTCAGACCGCTATTCAGTAGTTCGTTCCATTATACAGGCGACTTGCTCTAACTACAGCATATTCGATTGTTTGCTGGTAACACTGGCATGCGACTTGTAGAAAATAACTGTTATTTTAACGAAAGACATCTATAACGAGCTGTAATGACCGAGACATACTTTATTGTTAGCTGCTTTGGAAATAAATAATGGCTCCGAAGTGTGTCACAGAATAAACTCAGCAGAGAACTTAGTTACGTTACCCCACGGAAACATAAGCTATAACTGTCTTTTTTGACACTTTATGCTCATTAAAAGTTTATTAATTTCTGTTTTAAACTATCATGGTTGTTCACTAAAGGTATATGATTATTTACGGGATATTTACCGGATATTGGGAGCTCATTCCACAACCTTACCACGGTAAATATCCCGTAAAAAATCATATACATCATCAGCCATTAAATGTCCACTGCTGAACAAGGCCTCCCTCTTAGAGAGGGGTGTTGCCATAATCCCCACGCTTGGCAGGCGGCTTGAGGATCGCAGTACATTCACCGTGTACTAACATCATATAACTTCAAAAAATCATATAACTTTATTCATTTCTGTTTATGTTTTTAGGAGCCCATGTTTCGTGCGTTCTCTGTCTCATTCGTGTATTTCAACATATTTGACAATATAAAATGACTGAATGCAGGTACCTACTTATGTATAATCTAGGCTGTACGAACAAAAAATAAACACGTGAAACCGCGAGGCGCAGCTAGTGTTTAAATATAGGACGTACGAAACGTTAGTTCATAATGACAAACGATCAGACTTTCGCATGTAATATAATCGTTTGTCACAATTTTACAAGTTTACCTACTGAATATTCGATACACTGTGTCATTGACCCCAAAACGCTTATTGTCCTTGGACTTCCTAAACTCAGTGTCACGTATGAAAGGATTTCAGTGACGTATGTGGTACGTATACAGAACATTTTACTGTTTTTATAACGGAACTATTTGCTGTTTTTTTTCTAACGCTGCTCCCGCAGTTTTCTAGTTTTCACTATATTTTCCGAGATTAAAGTACAAGCTAACAATTTCATCTACAATTTCTAACTCAAATTCAATTTCATGTCATATAATTATGTGTTGTAAAAATTTATTTGCAGCTTTTTTAACCAATTCATGAGCCACAGAAAAGAGAAGAGAAGTAAATAGAACGGTAATGAAAAATAAACTCTGTTACCAGGCATTATGACAGAACCTTGCTTGAACATTCTTATTTAGATACACGCGTCGAATTTCGCATCCAAAGAACTTGGACTTTACCTTTTTGGGTTAGGTCTCAAAGTTCTTTGTCCGCATCACAGTTGCTAACTGATTTCGAATGACTGACGTTTCGTTTATATGGGTGCAACTGGCTACAACAAACTTACAAAAATGCCTTGACTTAACTTTGTAGTGGACAATGAGGTTCTTCCATACATTCCAACTACAAGTTTGTAATAGGAAAACAATTATTTTTAAATAATATAACTTCAAATTTATGAATTTTGGATTTATTCCTTTATATGTGCTGTGAGACCTTGCCTCTTGCCAAATTTCATGATTCTAGGTCAACGGGAAGTAAGTTCCCTATAGGTTTTGATTCCCTTGTGAAATACCATAATATGCGAAAATATGCGACATAAACGGTCATCTTTTGATCACGTAGACTTACAAGTTTGATTATTTCACAGCTGAATGAAACTGTCGATTTGAGTATTTGATATAAATTTCAACGTGATATCTTTACGCGTTCCTGAGAAAAAGGGTCTTGAGAGACGGACAGACGGACAACAAAGTGATCCTATAACATTTTATTTATATTACACGGGAATTACTCACGTAAGATAAAGCCGGTTACTCCGACTATAGCAAAGCGAGACGCAGCCGCGCGCGCGCATTCACCTTGAAAAAGGCCGTCTAACGCGGTTGAAACTATAGTCGGAGTAACCGGCTTTATCTTACGTAATTCCCGTGTAATATAAATAAAATGTGATCCTATAACGGTTCCGTTTTTTCCTTTTAAGGTACGGAACCCTAAAAGGGCCGACACAGTCGTCTGCTTGGTGAGTTCAACTAAAGGCATCAAGCCTGATTTAGGCCCGATACGTTCCTGTCTGTCCGACCGATCAGAGGATTTAACAAACCTATATTAAAACCACAAGGACAAATAGGAGTCTGCAATTTTGAATTTAATTAGTCAAACGAGTCTACAAACATTACCTGGGGGGTTAGACATGCGCAGGCGTTAACGCTAACAGAAAGTGGGTCTTGTCTAACCCTCCTAGTCTAAAACGAATGTACACTTTGTCCACAACAATAGCAGTTATGTGGACGAAGTGTCTCGACTCCCATGACATTTTTCCCATGGTCTGAACTTTCAACATGAGGATGGGCCAGTAGAATAATATTAGGCACTTGAATAAAGGTCGAGGTCTTTAATAATGTATCGTGGATATTCCAAGTACTGGGGTTGTCTAAAGTTATATGATTATTTACGGGATATTTACCGTGGAAACTACTTACTTTACTTTTTTTTACTTTAGTGAACAACCGTGATAGTTTAAAACAGTAGGGTTGTCTGTCTCACTTTTAACTGCATTTACACCAGTGGCGGATTTACACATTTGCCGCCAGTAGGCTATTCAAATTTTGCCGCCCCTATACCGACCTCTACAATTCGACACACTATATATATCACAACCATATTAATTACAATTTTTTGTCAAAGAAATTATATCTATATGATTTTTGCGCTATCGTCCTAATACACCACCTTTTTTCCGTAATTAGTATGATTGTGAACCCATTGATGTGTCAATTCTTAGATTATTCGTGCAGTCAATAGGTACGATGACTAATATTTTTTTATTACCTCATAATAAAGCTGATCATAAATAGAGCACATAAACGAAAACAAAATTAAAATTAGTTCAAAAATAAATAAGATACAAGCATTTTAATTTCATGCTAGACAAAGAGCGCACTATACTGAGCCGTGACGTCACGCCTCAGGCGCGCCATATAAATGCTATACTAACACACGCTTTGCGAGAAAGGGATAGAGCATCCCCTCCTTATCCCCACCTAAAACTTTAAACGCTCATATCACTCGTAAACTCAGCTCGTAACTCTGGCCTTGAAAAGGTCCAGGTTATATCTCTCAGGAAACAAGGAAGCTGGCAGGCTGCTATTGCATGTGGACTGCTGAAGATTAATCTTTAGTTCTCACCTGATGCGGATATCCGATGTAACACTGGTCGATATCCCAGAGCCACTCCTTGTCCCAGAGCACGAATATGCCGAAGGTGAAGTTGCAGAGGTAGAAGGTGAACTTCCACATGTTCTCTGTGAACTTGACGAGCGTGGAGGGCTTGTCCTGGCTGCGCCGGAGTCGCCACCAGCGCTCCACCTGCCGCTCCGTCATGTCCACCTTCTTGGCGATTAACGATAGCTGGAAGAGAGACATGGCGTTAGTAAGGCAGTGGGCCAAGTACGGCTATCCACATTCGCAAAATACATATCAAATTCAATACAAACGTCGAAATAGAAATTTGTATGGAATTCGATACATATTTATAAATACGAATCATCTCTACATAGTATAAATTGAAGTCGCTTTCCGCGTCTGTCTGTCTGTATGCCTGTATGGCCGCTAACTCCTCCTAAACCACGCAACGGATTTTGATGCGGTTTTCACCATCAGTTAGATACATTTTCAAGGAAGTTTTATATATATAACTAGCAACCCGCCCCGGCTTCGCACGTAAATTGCACCCGTGCGAAGCCGGGCGGACGGGTCGCTAGTATATGTATAAATACGTATCAAAATCTATACACTCTACGAAATTTTAATTTGTATGGAATTCGATACGTATTTATACATGTAGACTGGGTTACGCAGAAAGGGTGTACTAAGCCGAAAGGGGTACATAGCACCCATCATTATGAACAACTTTTATAATGTGAGCAACTCTGAAATCGCGATAAAAATATCAGCTGTTCCATAGAAAAAGATCATTAACATTCGACAAAATGTATGGAACTGCTGATATGTTTTTTGCGACTACTACTTTACTATTACTTAGGTCGATCCCATAAAAATTGTTCACAATGATAAGTGTAACGGACCGTTTTCGGCTTAGTAAACCCTTTCCGCGTAACCCTGTATCTGTAATAGTACATCACTGCACGTGAAAATGCATACAACATGTAGGCGAGTCCATAAATGCTAAGGTAATGCCAAGCCTTGTATCATACTTTTCTCTAACATTGCGCGGCATGTAAATATTCACAAATATTTTGGAGTAATTTTCACATGTTACCTAGCAACCAAATTTCGAAAAAAAAAACATTTCCAGACGGCCATGACTTGCTATATGAGCCAATCACAGGACACCTAGTTAGACCAAGCCATAGCCATTTGGAAATGACATATTTTTATGTTTTTTTTTTTTGGTGAAATACCTAATCAAACCTCTTTGTACATTGAAGTTTTGTACGCACGTGCCTAAAAAATATTAAAGGAGACTGTAATAAACCGCCAGTTACTTTAGGGCCGAGACCTATTTTCGTTAGAGTAGGTTAATTAAATTATGGACATATTAAATAACATGAGATAAATATTGATTGATCTCAAGTAAATAACTCATGCACTTACCATCGTGGTTTCTATTATCGTTGGCAGCATATCTATTTTACAGCTATGCCATAAACACGTACAGCGGTCAGAACTAGGTATATACGCGACCTTCGACAAACTTAGATACTTAGTTACATTCACACTGAACAATTGTTGTCTGTGAAAAATATTCTCTTTATATGATAAACTATAGTGTAATGATAGTGTTTTAGCATCCCCCGTCGATTCTGTTACGTAAATTCTTTCCATCCATTGGTTGCCTGGAAGAGATCGCTTTTAGCGATAAGGCCGCCACTTGTGGCACTAGCTCGTAAGTGTTTTCTATCGTGTTGTAATTTTTATTTCTGGTGTACACAATAAAGAGTTTCTATCTATCTATCTAAACTAGCGACCCGCCCGCCCGGGTGTCATTTACGTGCGAAGCCGGGGCGGGTTGCTAGTTATATATATATATATATAAACATTCCGTGAAAATGTATCTAACTGATGGTGAAAACCGCATCAAAATCCGTTGCGTGGTTTAGGAGTTAGCGGCCATACAGACATACAGACAGACAGACGGGGAAAGCGACTTTAATTTATACTATGTAGAGAAAGAGATATCGCATCACATCGTGTGCATCCGATCTGCATAATCTAATTCCCTCCTGCCCATTTTTCTATCGGAATGCCAGAGCGGACACAAAAAATCTACATCGCTTCATGTTTGATATTCTGAAAACCCGTACGAAGCGCTTTGATTCCACTTTTAATATGCCAATTGCTAGTCTGTGGAATGCGCTGCCTGAATGGGTGTTCCCCGATACTTACAATCTGGGTGTCTTCAAATTACGTGTGAATCGGTTTCTTCTAGGCAAGCGTGCTCTACCGTAGACCGCATCATCGCTTTACATCAGGCGAGGTGGCGGTCAAACGCAAGCCTATCACTAAATTTAAATTAAAAAAAAACGGGATAAAAAGTTGCTTATGTATTAAGGCTCTTTTATCCCACTTTTAGCAATTTTGCTCATTCTGGTTTTAGTTTGTCTACTTCCCATGGTTAGCTTGAAATTATTAAAATGGTGTCATAGAATATTTTTTATTGCATAGTTACGTTTTTCCTTTAATATTTCAACCTTTTTACTGGACTCATCATCATCATTTCTGGCATAGGACGTCCACTGCTGGACATAGGCCTCCCTCATCGATCTCCGAAAGGGCCGGTTTACTGGACTGCTGAAGGGCAATTTTTGTTCGGGTGTATGTATGAGATATTTATTAAGTTTGTAGGGAACCCTCACTGCGAGAGCCCGACTCGCACTTGACCGGTTTTCTTATTCTGTTTCTCCATTTAGTATATATATGATTTTATTATGGAAACTGATGTAGTTTTCACACATTTTCATTATGATACACGGGAATTAGTAACGTAAGATTAGATTTAGTCGTTGATTGAATCAGGCGTTACTTTGCGGAAGTCCATTTTTAATTTGTATATGTCGAATTTCTAGTGTAATTCCGATTATTACACTAGAAGTTCAATTAATTAAAAATTAAAAAAAAAACTTTTTTTTTTATTATTAATTGAAAATTTATTGATTGATTTATTTAAAAATTGATTTTTTGAATTTAGGTTAGGTTCAAATTAGAATCACAATTATCTATAGAGAAAATAGTTTAACATAGTTTAATCCTTATTGTACTCGAAACGACGTAGAAGCGGAATTACACTAGAAATTCGACATATACAAATTAGATTTAGTCGGTTAATCTTACGCGAGTAATTCACGTGTAATATAAATAAAATATATATATGTATGATGTTTACAATAATTATAATCTACATTATAACGTAGCAGGTAGGTATTCATCGTGATCAAGTTCAAGGTTGTATAACTACACATTATAATGACTTACCTATGTTATATCATAAGAATAAAATGTCATAGAACTGGTAAGTTATGCAACAGCCCATATTTGGTTCCCGTATAACGACGAGAATCAATGGAATCCACGCGGAGAAAATATATTGATCAATGTTAACTACAGAAAAGAAAAAAAAATTGTTTAATTTAGAAAGGCTGTCAAGGCATTTTTGTAAGATTTTTTTTGTAGCCAGTTGCACCCATATTAACGAAACGTCAGTTATTTGAAATCAGTTAGCAGCTGTGATGCGGACAAAGAACTTTGAGACGTAACCCAAAAAGGTACGGTCCAAGTTCTTTGGATGCGGAGTTCGATGCGTTGACATAAATGAGAATGTTCAAGCAAAACTCTGTCATAATACCTGGCGACAGATTTTCCTTCTCATTTCCGTTCTATTTATTTCTCTTTTCTGTGATGTTAACTATGTTACTTTGACCATTGATTTGTAAACAAATGGATATCAAGTTTAGTAAAAAAAACACAAAACATGTTTCCTGTGACACTGTTTTAAACTATCACGGTTGTTTAATAAAGTTATATGATTATTTACGGGATTTTTACCGTGGTAAGGTGCACGGGAAGACAGTCTTCCCGTGAATATGGTGCATGTAACTGCGCCGAAATATCGGGAGCTCATTCCACAACCTTACCACGGTAAATATCCCGTAAATAATCATATAACTTTGTTTCCTGAGCTTACTTTTTACTTACAGGGTTACGCGGAAAGGGTGTAGTGAGCCAAATAGTAACCATCATTATGAACAACGTTTACAATGGGAGCAACTCTGAAAGCGCGAACAAAATATCAGCTGTTCCATTGAAAACGGTTGTATGGAACTATGGAATAGCACATGTTTTGTCACGTTTGCAGGGTTGGTCACATAGTAAAAGTATTTTTTTAATCATAATACATAACTGGATGTCATCCAAATAACAGACATCGCGTTTTTTTTTTGTTTTTTTTTTTCCTTCGCAACTTTTACCAATTTTGATGTCGGTTTTTTGAGTTGATAATTATGTTTTGGACATATTTTATGACCGTTGAACCAATGTCAATGGATTGAATATCTTTGGCAACATTAAAATGTGGGAGGGACAGGATTGAAACTATAGGTACTCGTCTGATTTGGTGATTATACATACTTATCTTAGCTCCCACGTGGAATGTCAAAAGTTGGTACACTGCTTAATCTGTGGTACAAGTAATAACGCCTTCACGGTCTATGTGGTGTGAATTGAATTCTACATCTTAACAAATCGTAATTATAATAAAATTTTATGCCCTCTTTTCCGACTTTTAGCAATTTTAGTCATTCTAAATTAAGTGTGCTTCCATGATTAGAATAAAATTATAAAAACGTTGTCATATAAAAATTGAATGTTTTATCTAGGAACCCCTAATTGCCCCTAAAGACCGAAACAAAAGTAAGGACATTTCGCTCGATAAAAAAATAATTAAGTAACATTTATTTGCGCTTTTCTCCTGTTTTTTTTATTCATACATGACGGAGTTTTAACAAACATTTCTAAGCGTTTTCCTGCGGTCTCTTTTAGGTTGTCTGTCCATCTTGTGGGTGGCCGTCTTACGTTCCGCTTACCGGTCCCTGGTCTCCATTCCAGAACCTTTCGGCCATCGACCATTTCTTCTGCGTGCTATTTGCCCTGCCCACTGCCACTTCAACTCGGTAATCCGGTGGGCTATGTCGGTGACTTTCGTTCGTCTACGGATCTCATTTCTGATTCGATCTCGTAAAGAAACCCCGGCTGTGCCCGGGCACAGCTCTCTCAATTGCTAGTTGTGCGAATTTGAGCTTACTTATAAGGCCTACAGTGAGAGACCATGTTCCAGTGCCGGTCTTAAGGCATTGAGGTATTTTGGCCAAGTGACGTGAGTGAGATAGATAACTAATACTCTTACGTTTTTCGTCCTCGGTGTTTGTCGGTAGACCTCCTCGAGTTTGGGGTTGTTGGGCGCCTTCCTCGGCCTTGTGTCTTTAATCCCCAGGGACCTCCCGAACGGCGACAGGAAGTATCTAAAACAATAATTAATTCATTATCTACAGAACAACATAATACACCTAATTGAGACTGACAAGTATCTGGGAAAAATAATAGTTTTATTATGTATAGAACAATAATACAACTATTAAATATAATACACAGTAGAGTCTAGCTCATAGCTGTTAAAAATTGCAAGTCGAAGTGGCAATGGGCAGGTCACATCGCTCTAAGAACCGATAACCGATGGAGAAGAAAGGTTCTTGAATGGAGACCACGAACCGCAGGACGCAGCGTAGGTAGGCCTCCCACTCGATGGACCGACAACATAGTGAGAGTCGCTGGCATCCAGTGGATGCAAAAGGCAAGCTGTCGTTCAGTATGGACGCTTATTTTCTCAAAAAGAAAGCAACTTAGTCTGAAGCTACGTAAACACCAGTGGATGCTTGGAAAACAATGAAACTATGCTTAGAGAACAAGCTATATACTTATATATATACAAGACTATCCTAAAACCTGTGTGGACTTATGGAATCGAGTTCTGGAGAACGGCTTCAAAAACCAACCCAAGCATTCTGCAACGTTTTCAGTCAAAAGTGATACGGATGATAACCAACGCTCCCTGGTATGTCACAAATGAGACTCTACACAAAGGCCTGGAAATGGCCACAGTGGAAGAAGAAATAAGAAATAACGCCCTAACTTATCAAAAACGACTGCAAAATCATCCAAATGAATTAGCAATAATTTTGATAACAAGAAGGCCTCCAAGGAGACTTAAAAGGAAGATAACAAAATAAGAAAAATTACGAGGTTGGATGCGTCAATGGGCAAGACTATTCACAGATTTGACGATTGCCAGGATTCGAACCTGCAGAATCCTGGTCTACATCCCAAGCGCTCTAACCGCTTTTACGTTACTATTTTACTTCAATCTATAGAGATTCTATAATAGCAAAACAAAACTAGCATTATACCGGCCCTACTTTGAGAATGCGCAATCTTGTTCCAGATTTCCTCATTTTGTTTCCTTCCCTGTATTTAGACCGACAGCAAACAAACGAATCATGACTTTTGAAATAAATATGACCAAAAATATAACACCGGTTTTTGCTCATAAGTTAAGAGGATAAGATACTATATTGTATCTCTTCTCTACATATCTATACATAGTATAAATTTAAGTCGCTTTCCGCGTCTGTCTGTCTGTATGGCCGCTAACTCCTCCTAGACCACACAACGGATTTTGATGCGGTTTTCACCATCAGTTAGATACATTTTCACGGAAGGTTTATATACAGGTGTAAGGGGAACACTCTCGAAGCCAAAAGAAGGTAATTGTACTCATCATTATGAACCACTTTTAGGATGGGACCAAACCTGAAATCGCGAAAAAAAAAACAGCTGTTCCATACATTTTGTTAAGTGTCAATGACCGTTTTCTATAGAACAGGTGATATTTTTTTCTTTTTTTTTTGACCTCAAACTCGCGTACCCCTCGAGCTCGGCTCAAGCACACGAAATGCCGTCCGGTCCGGATCAGACTCAGTTTGTGAGGTCCAGTAGAGTATGAAATACTATGGAAGACGGAAAGACGTCACCCTGTATGCAGTTACTGCAGACTGATAGCCCGTTGGTCGAGTTGGTAGTGAACCTGCCTTCTGAGCTTGGGGGCGTGGGTTCGATTCCCACCTAGGACAAACATTTGTGTGATGAACATTTGTGTTTGTTCTATATCTGGGTGTTAATATCTATTTAAGTATGTATTTAAACCTATATATGTATATATATCAGTCTCTGGCAGCCATATCACAAGCTTTGCTTAGTTTGGGGTCAGATGACCGTGTGTGCAAATATGTCCCGAATATTTATTTTTATTATTTTTTTACTACAAAATGGACTGCTTACGGTGTGACGTCTTTCATAGAATTTCTCCTAGTCAAGAGATATCCCTAGAGCTTACCACTAATTGGGAACCCATGGTCTATACCAGGGTTTCGCAAAGTGGGGGCAGATTATTCCTAAAATTGACCCATCACATTAATATCAATAAAAATATATTTCTTTTGGCACTTTATTTGTTACCTTTTTTTGAATTAAAAATATTATTTTCTTCAACAGTAAATTTTATTGTTTTCTTTGGGGGTTTAGGAGCGGGGGGGGGGTTTATTAGTTACTAGCGGTCCGCCCCAGCTTCGCACGGGCGAAGCCGGGATATATAGCCTATGTCAACCGGGGATAGTGCAGCATCCCAACAGTGAAAGAATTTTTCAAATCGGTTCAGTAGTTTCGGAGCCTATTCAATGCAAACAAACAAACAATCAAATCTTTCCTCTTTATAATATTAGTATAGATAGATTAAGGGGTTCGCTGTCACCTGGAAACTTTAACAGGGGTATATGGAGCCGAAAGTTTGAGAAACCCTGGTCTATACTATAGATTACAGAGTATTTTTGAAACAAAAATGTCATAACAAAGGTGTCATAAGTTTAATGCGTGTGTATATGTGCCTGTCTGACAATGTAGCTCCCAAAATGCTGCACCGATTTTTTTTAAGGTGACTTGATCGAGAATCGAGAGTGTTCTTAGCTACGATTCAAGAAAATCTGTTCATGCATTTCAAGATTATCACTCTTTGATCGGGGTTTCTTTTTAATTATCAATTTATACTTATGCAAGCGTGGTCCTTAACTGTTGGCCTTTTGGAAAAACTCAGTCACACAGCGGGTAATGGAGAGAGCTATGTTTGGAGTTTCTTTGCGCGATAGAATCCGAAACGTGGATATTCGCCAAAGAACCAGAGTCACCGACATAGCTGTTAAAATTTGCAAGTTGAAGTGGCAATGGGCAGGCCACATTGCTCGAAGAACTGATGACTGATGGGGAAGAAAGGTTCTTGAGTGGAGACCACGAACCGAAAGACGCAGCGTAGGTAGGCCTCCCACTAGATGGACCGACGACATAGTGAGAGTCGCGGGCATCCATTGGATGCATAAGGCAGGCTGTCGTTAAGTGTGGGGGTTAAAGGGGGAGGCTTATGTTCAGCGGTGGACGTCTTCTGGCCGATGATGATGATGACTTATGCAAGCGTTAATTCTCCAGTACATATTTCCCTATTTATATCTTTAAAAGTGGTCTTATATAACGACAATCTGAATAATTGTTGCAAATACCAACAATGGATAGATAGATTAAATGCCGCAACCATTTCCTCTATCAGATATGAATCATATAACTTTATTGCTGATCGATAAACACTTCAAAAGCCTATGGATTGATAAGAGGCAAGCCAAGAGTAACTTAATCAAATCATCTACAATGGCAATGTCATTGCACGGAGTATAGTATGTAGTAAAATTATGTACTTATATAATTTTGTGTTGATATATAATTTAGGTTAGATTCATATTTATTGTAATCTGTTGTTATGTATATTATCTTGTAAAACTTTGGTCTTTCTGTTTATTTCTTTTTGTCTTTTATAAGGTGTTTTTGATGCACGCCTACGTACTATTTGGTCCAACGTGGTGGATGACTCGTAGAAAATGTTTAGCATTAAGTCCTCCAATTGTGCATGTTTACTTAATTTGCAATAAAGTATTTAATAAATAAATGTCATCATCATCATGGAGTACCACATTTAAGACGCTCTTTTCCGACTTTTAGCAATTATGGCCATTCTAGTTTAAGTGTGCATACCTCTATGACTAGCTTAAAATTATAAAAATGGTGTCATAACAAAATTGAATATTTTATTTAGGAAACCCATGAGACCGAAACACGATTAAGCAAATTTTTTTCTCAACAGAAATATATCAAAGTAGCACTGATTTGCGCTTTTATCCCTGATTTTTTGGATTCATTCAATTACCTATTTATTAAATTATGTCTGTGATATCTTGATATATAGATTTCATAATTATGAAGGAAACCGCACAGGTACATTTTACATTTCAGCTATACTTTTGAGAAACATAAGAGAAAAACCCCAAAAATGTAAGTAGCAAAACGCATGACTGTGTGTAAGCGCCATGATTTTGCTCCGCTAAATGCGACTTTAATATAATAAACCAAGAATTATGGTCATCTGTAGTAATACGCGTTGCTTAAAAGTGGGAAAACCTCACCTTAAGACTCATTTATAAATAAATAAATAAATATTCGGGACATTTTTGCACACACGGTCATCTGACCCCAAACTAAGCAAAGCTTGTGATATGGCTGCCAGAGACTGATATACATACATATATAGGTTTAAATACATACTTAAATAGATATTAACACCCAGATATAGAACAAACACATATGTTCATCACACAAATGTTTGTCCTAGGTGGGAATCGAACCCACGCCCCTAAGCTCAGAAGGCAGGTTCACTACCAACTGGACCAACGGACTATCTGAAAAAAACTATTTTCTAGTTTTTAGTAGATATGTTCATCTGGTTCTTATACCGTTAATAAAATAAAAGTTTTTCAAATTGGTTCTGTGGTAACAAACATTATAAAAAAATGAAGTCATTAGAATATGACCTTAATTTCCCTGAATATAAGGGTCACTCATTACAATCGACCTACGTCTCGTACTTCATTTACTTGCTGCATGAATCAGTGATATTTTGTCATCTATGATATGAATCATTTTAAAAGATAATACATAATTAATTTGTAATATATAAACAAACAAAAATGTATCATTGATCAGTGCATGACTCACAATCAAAAAAACAGTAGCACTATAAGGAGTTGTGATTTTTCAGTTTCCTTATATACCTCTTCTAGGTACTAGCTGACCCGACATATGTTGTCCTGTCTTAGAAAGAACGTGCCAAACACGCGAAGTTAAAGTCGTCGTTAAGTTTTCTAAAAATTTCCAATTATTGGAAAAAACTTTCAAAAAAAGGTGAATAAAATCGGTAAAGTTGTTCTCAAGTAATGGCATGACCAAGGTAAATAGGGATTCATTTTTATATATCCATACATTTTGTCAAGTGTCAATGACCATTTTCTATAGAACAGCTGATATTTATTTCGCGATTTCAGGGCTGGTCCCATAGTAAAAGTTGTTCATAATGATGAGTACAATTACGTTCTTTTGGCTTCGAGTGTTCCCCTTATACCCTGTATAGAGTATCTTATATGAGTGAGACAATGAGTATCTTATGTCCATTGTAATAATGCACACTATTCCCTTGGCAAATTCTTCTGGAACTACTCGAAAAGGTAGCGAACCAGACAAATTAGCTGTTCGACTTCCTATGACTTTCAATCTCCTTTCAACCCCCTTAATTTGGCCCTTTTGCAAATTCTTTATCATATGATTTACTCAATAAGATTTGAACAGTCACATATAGGCATAAAAATGCCTAATATAACCCGATAATAAATCTACAAATTGCAGATTGTATAATAAATTACTATTGGAGAAAGTAAGTGTGCAATGAACCATGACAATTGGAGAACTTGTAAATTTTTCATTTCACGTGCAATGCCGACGTTTAGACACAGGAAACGGAAGACGTGACTCCTAATCAGGAAAAATGCCGCTAAATCATTTGACGCCTACTTAATGTTGAAGCTATTAAGTTACTGTATAACTGCATTAGCTAAAACAATTACTTCAAGCCGCGAAAACTAATAATTAGGCTTCCTAATATAGTAGTTTCTGCGACCTAAGCTGATTGTTTACCTTTTTCAAGTGAAGATTTCATTAGACAGGTAAACGACTCCTTGGGCGATACCGTAATCGCAGGTTATGTAGGTTATCGTCTGGTCTACAGGTGAATGAGTTCTAATCTATGAAATTAATTGGATAAACAGTTTCGTACTTACTTGTCTAGAGCCCATCGCACCACCATAATCACCAATGCTAACGGTATGGGGTAAAAAACGTGCGTGTGGTCAGTATATGTCACCGCTCTATCCGGACCTGGCTTGATGTCTTCCCATGTTGTATTAGGCGGCAACCACACATCTTCATTCCAAAATATGTCGACAAACTGCCGCAACATTTTTGGCACTTTGTAGCTACAGAATTCGTAGTTATAATTAGGCACTAATTAAATAAATACAAGACGAGAAGAAAGCGTACGGTACGGCCGACTCAACACTCAACACCCCCGAATCTAGTCAATTATGCACAGATTAGCGAAAAATATATATGTAGATTATATCAATGGCAAATATGGCAATCAAAAGCAGTGTTGCCAACTCGTTAACAGCAATTGGGCTAAATTTACTTTAAATATCACATATTTATTTTAAACTACTATTTACGATCCCTGCTGGCAGCGGTTTACTAAATTAGTAAATTTTATATTTCAGTGCTAGTTGGTTAATTTGATTTCATACTAGTTGTTTTCATTTATTAGGGGATTTTCTGACAGCTCAATAAAAACATTACCAAAAGATTGTATTATAATAATTAAGGCGTTAACAAAATAACTAAGTCAATGTGAGCTTTTGCAGTGGTGGATTTACCAGCAGGCTGAGTAGGCTGGAGCTTAGGGTGGCAGATTTTAAGGGTGGCAAATTTGGGGCATTTTTTTTCTTACATTCATTAAAAGATTCATTTTTCTATACCTATGTTATTAGAAAAATACGTTTGTTGTATGGGGACACACCCCCCTTTCGTTTTTACTTTTTTATTATTTGTTAGTTGATCTGCCGTAACGTTACATTTATTCTGTAAAAAAAACAACTAGCTATCTATTATGGTTTCAAAGATACAGCCGTTAATACGTGAAACAGGCGGATGGATGGACGGATTGACAGACAGACACACAGACATCGTAGACTTAGTATAGGGTCTCGTTATTACCCTTTGGGTACGGAACCCTAAAATTTTTATTATAATATATATAGCAGAAAAATAACCAAATCTAGCTCTGTAAGGGCTAAGTTAGCAACCCTGATAAAGTACGGAAAGAATGAACGAAATCGAAGTGACATTGACAGTACGATTTATTTTTAGATATTTTTTTTCATGACCGTGGTTACAAAGTTCTTCAGTCGTAATATTAAACAAGTTTACATAGCAGAGTCTGCAGTGCGAGTACCGTTCTTTATCGGTCGTCAAATTCGTTAAAATGCCATAGAATCGATCATAGTAAGTACTGATCAAATGGCATTTTATCGAATTTAACAATCTCAACTGTCAAATTTGATGATCGATAAAGAACGGTACTTGCACTGCAGGTCTGGCTAATGAAAGTTGAGACTGAAAATGCCCGCCAAATTTTAAAATATCAGCATAAAAACCCCAATAGTTATTATGAAATGCCTGGAATCATCTCACTTGATAGTTGTAAGTTATTAATTTTTATATAACACAGTAATGTTTGCATTTCATATTAAATTCGGGCTTGCAATGCGGATTTTTTAAAATTTGGCGGGCGTTTTCAGTCTCAACTTTCATTAGCCAGACTCTAATAGTGTACACGTACAAGTAAAAAATTCTTCCTTATTCAAAGGTCGGGCCGGCAGCATAGTTTTATTTTATTTTTTATATCACTTAGTTTTCTACTAAGGCAATTGATTTGTGACTATGGCTGCTGTAAGCTAGTATCTAAGTCTGGTGAAGTAACCCTTTGCTCACTGGACCGCTGAATGTGCCTGACAGAGTAAAGAAAACTATATTTCTTTAAATATTTTACTGTAGTTTATTGGCTATCAGCTACAATCTGAAAACTGCAGTGGTGGAAACGTCGAGAACTAAAATAATAAAAAATACATGCGAAATTGATCAGTTCCTGATGAAATTTGACGAAAAAATAGCATAGGTACATATTATTTCCTGCGCATGAGCAAGGACATGGATTACCTAATAGACATTGCCTTTATTCCGGAATAGTAGGAATAAGCAACTCATATTCCAATATTATTTACAAAATGTAATAAAATTAATTATTATATGGTAGTCTGGCTAATGAAAGTAGAGAATGAAAACGCCCGCTAAATAAAAAAAAAAACGCATTGCAACCCCAAAGTTAATATGAAATGCAAACATTATTGTATTCTGTGTTACAATAAAAATTTATAACTTACAAGTATCAAGTGAGATTATTCCAAGCATTTCATACTGATTTTTGGGGTTTCAATGCTGATATTTTTAAATTTGCCGCGCTTTTTCAGTCTCTACTTTCATTAGCCAGACTCTAGGATAGCAGCAGGCCTAGCACGGGCCGTGGACTAATTGTCTTTCCACTGTTTTTATCCTGCGAGAAAAAGACAAACGTATCCATATTCTAGCTTTGTCGCGTCTAGGCGTGGATAAAAACGGTGGAAAGACAATTTATCCACAGCCCATGCTAGGCCTGCTGACGGGTATTCTTATTTCTCTATGATTATGGCAATAAGCAACTATTTGTAAAGGGCAGTAAAACAACTTTTCAGGAACTGTACAGTTTTTGTTTTTATTCAAATACACACCTAGCCTAATTATTCAAAATATATTCAATAGGTAAAGCTAAATTACTTAGCTGTAATAACTACATGCCATTAGGCAAAAATCATGTCTAATCTGACTTCTAAAATGATGTCACTTCACAAGTGTCTGATATTCTTTTTAACTGTTACGATTTTAATATAACGAATACGAATAAAAATCGTACGCTGCTGATTAATTTATTTAGCACTATGCTATTTCATCTTAACAACTTTTAACCCACATTTACGTAACACGCAATTGATTCGAATAACATAACGAAGCGCGATTCAAAAATGAAAAGTCAATTTCAGTAGTCTGAATCGGAGCGTTCGGACTGAGAGAGCGTATGTTAGAGAATGTTAAGGTTAATACGCCGGTCGTGGATATTGTCCATGTGTCGTGTTTTGACGGCGCGTTGCGCATCGAAGGGTGTTCGGAACGCGACGCGCGCGTCTCCCGTGGGCTGCCCGCGCTCGTTGTACCGCCGGATAACGTCATCTTGCGTCAGCTCGAACTCCGAGAAGAACTGCATGATCTCGTCGATGGTGGCGCGGAAAGGCACGTTCTCCATGGAGACGACGCAGCCCGGCGCTCCGAAGTCGTCGAGCGCGGGGTCGTGGTCGTCCGGCGCGCTCGTGCCGCGGCCGCCGTGCTCGAAGCCGCCGCGACCGCGTCCGCGCCCTCGCCCATCGAACCCGCCGCGTGAACCGCGATCGAAACCTCCCCTGCCTCTGAATCCTCGGCCCGATTCAAACCCTCCCCGGCTGTTAAACCCACCGCGGTCAAAGCCGCCTCGGCCGCGGAAGCCCCGCCCCGAGTCGAAGCCCCTGTTGTTAAAGCCACCACGATTCATCGGCGCGTCGAAAAACTGCGGCGGGCCGTTGGGCATGGGAGCTTCCTGCATCGAGTTCTCGAGGAGCTTGGGCCCTTCGAGCGCCTCCTCGACGACGGAGCGCGGCACGATGTCGACGGTGACGCGGCAGCCTTCCAGGTTGGTCCCGTGCTTGCCGGCAGCGAGGCGCGCCTCCTGCGTGGACCGGAACTCACAGAAGCAGTCTCCGGAGGGCAGCCCGTTCGTGTCCAGCATGAGGTGGATGCGAGCCGGCACGGAGCCCGTGTCCGACAAGAAGCCGACGATGGTACGATCGGTGGCGTCGCGCGGAAGGCCCTTCATCAGCACGCAGTCAAGTGGCTCGTCCTCGATGTTGTGAACGGGCTCCATCTGCTTCTTCATCGGGCCCGCCATCTGCTCCATCTGGTTGGGGAACTGCGGCCGGTTGGCCCAGTTGGAGGCCGCCGTGCGCGGGTCTATGTTTGACGGCCCGGGAAAGCCGCCAAACTGTGGCACAGGGAACTGACTGCTCGGCGGAAAGCCAGGGTTCTGCCCGCCCGGGAAGTTCTGTCCGAAGGGCACGAAGAAGGGCGTTGTTTGGGGGCCTTGGCCCTGCGCGGACGGGGCTTGCGCTGCACCGTTGTCAAAACGGCGCTGGCGCGGGTCGCGCGGGGCTGCCACCTCCTGCGGGGGCTCCTCCGGCGGCCTGCTAATTATATCGTTCTTGGGCATCAGAGCCATCTTCTCCTTTTCGAACTCATCATCCGTCATCGGCACTATAGTGGGATGTCTCCTGTTGAAAGCGACTCGCTCTCTCCTCTCGAACGCCAATCTGGCTTCGTCGGCTTTCGCGAACTGCACGAGCGCCATCTTGGAACGCGTGATGCGGCAGTCATTCAAGGTGATGGAGAGCAGTGAGAAGTCGTTGAATGCCTTAATGATGTCATGCTCCTTGATAAAGTGCGGCATGTCCGTGAGCTTGAGTACGGTGTAGGTGGGTTGTGGCTGCGCGCGCTCCTGGATGTCGGCCAGCATCAGCCCCGCATCCTCGCCATCGTTGTCGTCGCGGTACGGCAGGAACGAGTCAACGGCTGCCTCATACGTTTCATCATCGAGGGGCTCGACGATTACCGAAGCGCCCTTCAGGTCGTTGTTCTTCCGCTGCATAGACAGCTGCTTCGAGCGGCTCTCGGTGAATTTGACGAATATATTGCCGGTGCGCCGGCCTGTGCTGTCGTTAATCATTTTAATGCCGTGCTTGTCTATTACGAAGGGGAAGAAGCGGCGCACATCGCCATAGCTCGTGTGGTTCGGCGCATGCCGGATGGCAACGCAGCAGTCGCGTGTCGAGTCGTCGTCTCCGAACCGCGACCGCCGCTCCCGCTGATAGCTCGGTCCGCGGTTCATCCCGCCCCTGCCGCCGCCCAGTGCTTGCTGCTTACCGCCGTTGTAATCGCCCTGGAAAGCGTTCGGATTTCGCTTTTTGGCTAGCTCCTGCATTTTGGTAATCGCGTCCGACACGGAGGGATCACTGAATCGAGGCGAGTCTTGCGGTACGGGAATTTTTTGAATCGCGTTGGTTTGCAGCATCTGATGCAATTGCGGCGGCAAGCTTCCAGGATTTCCGAAGGGGTTTAACTGATTGATCATCGGAGTGTCGTGGGTTGGGTTTTCTTTCTCCTGCGAGTGGCTAGGTGACTTGCGGCGGTCGCGGGAGCGACGCGACGGGGACCTGTCTCTGGAGCGACTGCGGATATTCCTGTCGCGCTTGCGTTCGCGCCTGACTTCTCTGCTGCGACTGCGATCTCTCCGCCTGCGTTCTCTAGAACGAGACCTATCGCGACGGTCTCTCTTCCTGTCTTTTCTCTCCCTGTCGCGTGATCTAGACCGAGAGCGCGTGCGACGCCTATCTTTTTCCCTACGTTTGTTATCGGTCTTGTCGTCCTCTTTATCTTCTTCAAAGTTGGAGTTGTCGTTGGGGCTGACGTGTGCAGACGGGAGTTCAATTACTGCGGGCTGTGGGATCTCTTGTAGGTTGCCCAGGCCGGGGATGCCGAAGCTATTTAGAGAGTTGTTGGCGAGCGCTGCGGAGAAGGGGGTAATGACGGCCGGTAGCACGGGAGGCGGTGGCGGGGCGGGGGGAACAGGAATCTGGATTGGAGCAGGGGGCACCACGGGCGCGGGCGCTAGGCTCAGTAAAGGCACGGTCTGCCGCGCTGTTTCGATGACCTTGTGCATCTCGGAGCGAGAGCTGAGGTGCAGCTTCACCTGGATCTCCTTGATTTTGCCGCCACCGAGCATCATCGCTTGACGCGCGTCTTCATCCGTGCTGCAACAATGGAGAGGGAACGTGACAATGCTGGACGATAACCATTTTTAGGGTTCTGTAGCCAAAGAGTGTAAACTGACCCTATACTAAGCCTACGCTGTCTGTCCGTCCGTCTTACCTCTTAACGGCTGTATCTTTCAAACCGGAATAGATACCTAGCCAGTTGATTTTTTTACAGAATATGTAATTTTATGGCGGTGGAATAATATAAGTAGGAAAACTTTTTAAAAAGAGCTTCGATCATTGTGCCAAGTTGATATATTAAAATATTTGGAACAACATGTCTTCCCGTGAACATGGTGCATGTAACTGCGCCGAAATATCGGGAGCTCATTCCACCACCTTAAACCAATCTTAACACGGTAAATATCCCGTAAAGAATCATATAACTTTATTTAGAACAAATTTTCGTTTTAATTAAAAAACCAATTAAAAAAATAAAAATAAAATTACGTCATTTTTTATGCCATTGGTCGGCAAACAATCAGAAATGACCAAAGAACATTTTTCAAAGGTATACAGCGTAGACGGAGATACCTGTTTTTCGGTAATTAATTATTAATAGGTAATTGACAAGTAATTGATAGCTCGTTGGTCCAATTGGTAGTGAACCTACCTTCAGAGCTTGGGGGCGTGGGTTCGATTCCCATCTAGGACAAACATTTATGTGATGAACATGTGTTTGTTCTATATCTGGGTGCTAATATCGATTTAAATATGTATTTAAAAAACTATATATGTATGTAAGTATATAAGTCTCTGGCAGCCAAATCACAAGCTTTGCTTATTATGGCACTTTGGGGTCAGATGACCGTGTGTGCAAAAATGTCCCGAATATTTATTTATTTACCTGTTTGAGATTAATTTTTGTAAAAATAAATATTTAAACAAATGCTATTTTGGTCCTTAACGTTTTCAAGTAAGGCCTTATATAATACTCTGTGTGTTTTAAGGTACCTCTGTAATAGAACTCACAGTTAGAGCTTCATACGTAGGCCAGTCAGTCAATAGGTCCTCAGACTTTAAAAAAAGGTATCATATTATTATTTATGGTCGGATCCGGGTCGGATAGAACCTATAGGTACGGGTGTTGTGTATCCTAGACGACGCGTGATGGACATATTCGAGGATATAATTGTACTCATCGTTACAAATAACTTTTACTATGGAACCAACCCGTCCTAACGTCCTAGCGCCCTGACCATCGCCTACATAAAGGCCTGGGGCCTGACGGACAGCTGCTATTGCGGCACCTAATCCGCTCAGTTGGAAAATCACGCAAACCGTATCAGGGCGCGATAAGGTTTACGTTCGCGTGCGAGCGCCGTCTGTTTCGGCCCGTTTTTTAATGCCGTAGGTGGCAAACAAGCTAACAGGCCGCCTAATGGTAAGCAGTTTTTTCCGTGCCAGACGGCATGGCGCACTTCGGACTTTAGGCATGTTCGGCCGGTGTCCCTTCCCAAGAGGGTCTTAGCAGGGCAATCAGTAGCCGCTCGGCTCGCGCCCGGCCCGCACGCTACGATAGCCACGTCTGTCAGGGACCTTGACCAATTATTTTCAACAGAATCTGCAAATTAAGGCTCCAAATGAGGTCTCCATGTTTCATGTAGTTTTTACCTAAATATGCATCGGAATGATGATCTTGTAAGGGGCCTCTTAAACTTACACTTTTGCATGATTGTTATTGGACCAAATTCAGAATAAGCGTTAGCTTTTTTGTGCAGATTAAATTTCATTCCAATTAAAGCAGAATATAAGTAATAGGTAGAGACTACATAGCTGGTAAGTAAATACTAATAAATATTCTGTGTAACACCCCTCTCGAAGAGGGAGGCATGTGTTCAGCAGTGGACATTTACTGGCTGATGATGATGATGATTCTGTGTAAATCTCAAGAAGACAACCCTAACGTTACACGTGCCGCGTCAGGAGAGATAGAGCTACGTGATAGAAAGAGAGCGGCCTTCTAGGTGAATATAACGAGCGGTATCCAGCGCTATAAGAGTTGTATACCTACTTTATTGCCTCGTAGATAGAGTCCTTATTTATTTAAATTTCTTCGCGGAGTGAACCTTCTGTGTCTATTATGTCTTCTGTGGCCAAACTCAATCGCTGCTATCGCGTCCTCGCGAAATCTCCTAAATCGTGTGGCTGGTCAGCCCGGAAGCCGTTATCCGGTATTTACATATTTATTAATTTCATTGTCTATTTTGAAAGGACAGTTTGTAAGTTACAGTGTCTAAAGGCCGTTGCAGACCATGCGTAGTAAAACTAGCTGTTTTGCTTAGTGCAAACGGCAACAAAAGTAATACTAAGCACTTCCACTACCATTTGGGGCGCTTGCAGACGATGCGTAGTACAAGTAACAAGTATAAGTTGTAAGTAGCTACTAGCTACTACGCATCGTCTGCAACGCTTCGCTTAGTGCAAGTTGCAGTGGTAGTGCTTAGTAGTACTTCCACTGCCACTTGCACGAAGCAAAATGTTGCAGAGTTTATTCTGGCTTGAGCAATGAGCATTCATAGCGAAAGCATATTGGTCTGGAAAATTGTAATTCTGATTATCTGGAAAATAGTAATAATCATGCATAAATTAAAACACTGTTTTAAACTATCACGGTTGTTCACTAAAGTTATATAATTATTTACGGGATATTTACCGTGGTAAGGATGTGGGAAAATCCCGTAAATAATCATGTAACTTTCATGAATAAATCTCTATCTCTTCTTCTCTTCTCTACATAGTATAAATTGAATTCGCTTTCCGCGTCTGGCTGTCTGTCTGTAAGGCCGCTAACTCCTCCTAAACCACGCAACGGATTTTGATGCGGTTTTCACCATTAGTTAGATAGGTTAGGATTAGGTTTTCAAGGAAGGTTTATATATATATAACTAGCGTTTTACCCGCTCCGGCATCGCACGTAAATTACACCCGTGTGAAAACGGGCGAGCGGGTCGCTAGTTGTTAATATGTGAGAACTGGATTGTGATTTGGCACTGTAGTATGTATCCAATACAGGGTTACGCAGAAAGGGTGTAGCCAGCAATGGTCACTCAGAGCTAACGATGATACCGACGTTTCAGCCAGCCGAGTCTTGTCTCGTCTCTCTCGCAAAAAAAGTACTTGTAGCCTTCTTTTCATCCCCAGATCAGATAAACAAGGGAGATATGATAAAGTGGCATAGCGGGTGCAAACACATCTGCCTAAATTAGGCTTGATGCCCACGATCTCACCCTGCAAACCTTACTGCCATTTTTTGCATGTGGACTGTAAATATTTCAGTCGTGTAGTTTTTGCGTTAAACGGTTTAGTGACAAAAATGTATCAAACACGGAGACCTTTTTTACCTACACGAACGATAATTTGTACTAAGGCATATCTCCCTTGTGATATTTCGTGATTTTTGCTAAACCCCCTCCCCCCCTTTCCAGCCTCACGTGATTAATGGACGGTCCCTTAGCACTTTTTTTTTACAAATAAGGCAGGGGTTCTCAATTTAGTTGTATTTTTTTTCTTTTCGTTAGCTCAGAACTCGGTCATGTATAAAGCGATAGAAACCGATTTGGAAAAAATATATTTAAAAGGATATAAGTACTTTCAGAGTGGTCCCATAGAAACTTCATCAAAATCGGTTCCGTAGTTTGGTTTTTAAATAAAAATAACTGAAAAAAGTATGTTAATTAAATTGCATATTTACTGATTCTGAAGTATGTAGTTTTTTTATTGATAATTATTCATATTAAAATTGAAGTTTTAATTCAGATTTTTACAATGTTATTGTAGCTGATATGAAAGAGCAATAAACGATGTGACCATGGGTCTGCGGCCCAAATTTTCTGATTTCTATCTATAATTGCATAAGTTTTATTTCAATGTCATGATTGGTTCAATAAACGCAGAATTGGAAAGGTAATGATGATCTTTAGGTATACCTACCCCTATAGGTCTTCTAAATTAAAACTGCAGGCTCCATTGCAACACGCACTATAGGTGCATACATATTACCACAGACTAGGTAGAGCTACCTACATTTAGGGTTACCAGACGGGTCGTTCCCGTTTACGACAAGAATTTTCCCCTCATGTAAGGAATTTGAAATTGAAAGAGAAAAATATAAATGAAATTAAACGTATTAAACTTAGTTCATGTATTTGATGGCCCGTTGGTGCAGTTGGTAGTGAACCTGCCTTCAGAGCTTGGGGGCGTGGGTTCGATTCCCATATAGGACAAACATTTATGCGATGAATATTTGTGTTTGTTTTATATCTGGTTGTTAATATCTATTTAAGTATGTATTTAAAACTGTATATGTATGTATATCAATCTCTGGCAGCCATATCACAAGCTTTGCTTAGTTTGGGGTCAGATGACCGTGTGTGAAAAAATGTCCCGAATATTATTATTATTATTTATTTGCGCTAACAGCTGCAATAACATTATTGAAGCTGAATAAAAACCTTTTTTTTTTTTAATATTTTTCTGAAGCATATCCGGGCACTCCTGCTACATCCGGGTCTTACATTCAAAAATCTACCGAAACTGATAGTTTTTGTACATGGTTATTGCAGCTGTCAGAGCATACAAATACTTGGACCGAATGAAACAATTGATTTTACTTCTATTTTTCAATTACAAATTCTGGACATTTCGGATAATTCCTGTCGTCTGGTTTAATCATAAGTAGATTTGCTTAGCAATATTTTTTCAAGTCTGTGGGTTTAATAAGGCTGGTAACAAAAAAATATACGCGCAGCGCAGCGTATATTTTGGACATCTCGCTGCCTTCATATTGGTACCACAAACATTTATTCCTAACCACCTAAGCCTACCTACATAGGTACAACATTCAGACAAAAATGCCAGGGAATCTTTTTTGATCTGGATTCTGGATGCTACATTGCTTGCATTCAGTAGAAGGGATGACCAGTGCTTTAGATGACCTCTTTTGGATCAATCACCTGCGTACAGTGAAAGCGTGGACTCCCCATGAAGCTATGCCTATCTCCTGTCTCATGGAGCGGTTCTCACCCGTGTACATTGAGTAGCACATTTCACGCTGCGTTTTACGCGCAAAAGCGGGCACGAATGCTCGTGGCAGCGTCGGCAGAGCGCAGCGTGGTGAACACAGGCCAAGTATTACAAGGGCCTTACGGCCAACTGCTTACGCGGTATCAAACTAACGTTAAAACTGCGGTATACCTGCAGTGGCTAAAATGTTTCAGGTGGTCTCAGCTCTCGTCTGTAGTTACAGTTTTGATGATTCAAACCCCCCAATAAAAGAGCTGATAATCATAAAACGCCTGAACAAATTTTCATGAATCATAGCTAAGAAAACTTTCAAAAAAACCTAAATCAAAATCGGTTCAGCCGTTTAGGATCTACGATGCCACAGACAGACACACAGATACAAGTTAAACTCATAACACCGCTCTTTTTGCGTCGGGGGTTAAAAACCTCTTGAAATCCCTTTAGATAATTACAACAATAGCGACTAACCGATTTCTTGATTGTCTGTGGTTTCACAACTAGGCAAAACGTAGTCCCACGTAATTTTCACGTAAAACCAATATTAGTTAGTACTTGATGGTAGTCTCCAAATGAGAAAGTATGGAAAAGCATACATAGATCATAATATAACATAGGTAAGCAAGATAGATACAGCCTTAAATGAGGTAGGTAACTAGTAACTACAAACCGTTGGCTCACTATTACAAGGTTCTGTTATTTTCTTACACGTTCTGTAATTTAAATTTTAAATTTTTGACTTTCATAAATATTGACTTAGCAGGCTTTATGCTTGAGAGAGATACTTTCACTCAAGCATAAACCCTGCTAAGTCAATATTTATGAAAGTCAAAAATTTTATATTGAAATTACAGAACGTGTAAGAAAATAACATAGAACCTTGTAATAGTGAGCCAGCGAAATGTAAAGGCCTTTATTTTATACCATACACGAGAAGTTGTACCTACCTTCAGTTTCGCCTGGCTGGACATAAATCCGTGCCGTGTATGGACGAAACGACCATCGGCTTTATTATACAAGTTTGATCGTGATCGAGATTGCATGCCGTCCCGTTCGCATCTATTTACTCGTACCACGTGCGTAAGTGAGATGGCACGCGATCGCGATCACGATCCGAAGATCCATAATAAGGCAGCATAGCGCTTACGGTGGCCGGATTGGACTGAAGCAATTCAATCACATCTGCCTGTTCAGTTTGGCCTCATCGTGTATGGTATAGCATTTCTCGCTGGAAGGTCCTCCATCAATCCCACCAGCCAGTAGCTAGGTAAAGGTCGACTTCCGTGCATCACGGCTGATCGCAGTCGCGCGTTTCTGATGCCATTTGAAAATGTATGGTGACGTCAGTCGTCGGCCGCACGCGTCTGACGCAGACCTCGGAAGCGGCGCCATATATTTTCATAGTGCGAAGACTTGTCGCGTTATACGCATGCGGTCGCGATGTACGGAAGTCTACCTACTGGTACGTTTCACCTATGGCGGGAAATTCAAATTTCAAACAGTTTCCTTGTCCTTGTAGCTAGGCCGCGTAAAAAAATTAGTGTTTGCGCAAATTGATTATTATTCTTTACATAATCATGTAAATCTATTCAATAGCTCTAATGCACGTTATTACTTACATTAGTCAATAAACCGTTTGAAACAGAAAAAAAATGTTAATTGGCAAATGTAAGTAATAATGTGCATTAGAGATAAATAGCTTTACATGATTATGTAAAGAATAATAATCAATTTGAGCAAACATCATGATCGTTTACAATAATTACTCAGCCTTGCTACAAGGACAAGAAAACTGTTTGAAATTTGAATTTCCCGCCATAGAGGAAACGTGCCACTTTATCTGCCGTTCCCAGTGGCGGCATAATATTAACGGATACGTGAAATAGAATATCTACTCGGATTGGCTGGGCTCCCAGAAATTGTTCCATCACACTTAGGTAGTTCTTTCGGCCATCCATCCATAATCAGTCAAAATGTTCCCTAACTCAAGATCAGTAGGACAAATGGGTCGGAACGAAATCAAAAAAATATATCATGGTAAGTATTAGACCTTGACCTTGTGGTATTAGAGGGTGTCCAACAAAATTTTGTGGCGGGCCGGATTTATTAACTTTTTAACTATGGCGGGCCAAGATATGTTTTGTAGCTGAGAAAATCAAGACAATATAAGTAAAATGGTAGAAAATATATTAGGCCTGTACGTTACATGCGCGGAGGGAGTGGGTGGGTGAGAGCGACGGCAATGTTAACGTTTTCACGCGCAGGAATTAAAATGGTATTTACGTTTTATTTTGGTCTCTCCCGATATGCTAGTCCACGTTTTCGCCAAGTCGTATTGTGATCGATCGACGTAATTTTTTTAAGAACGGCGTTTTAGTATTTTACGAACATATTATGACTCGTCATTCTTTACAAAATGACGCCTCGTACCCAACTTTTGACTCGTTCGCGGGCCGGATTAGGAACCTTGGCGGGCCGCATTGTGGTCCGCGGGCCGTATATTGGACACCCCTGTGTCCCCTGTATTAGACTAATATGGCTAAGTCTATCCAGAAAAATGTTGGAAATAGTTTCATATTCCGCGATTTGTTCCCTAGAGATACACTTTCCCCGTAGAGACACTTTTAATAAAACTACGCTTTTATTCCTGTATGATACACTTTTTTTAAATCCTACCAATTGTTCCTCATAGGTACACTTTTCGGTACTATTGTGCACAAAATATAATTATATAATAAAAAAATAATCGACATTTATGAAGATCAAAAATAGTTTTACACCAAATCCAAGTACCAGGAATGCATAAACCATGAAGAGTTTTCCCCTTCGCGATCCATAATAACACTTTTTGTGAATCTAGAGTGAAATACCTCTGCCAACCAATTTTTGCGCCGACCGACAGTCGACGGTTCCGTTTTATCGATTCTCGTTGTGCCTCAACGAAAGTCGATGTAAAGGGTGTGGTAAATATCTCTGGTCGCGATATAAAGAAAATCACCGATAGCGAGAGTCGGACAGTAGAGAGAGAGAGAGAGAGAGAATTCGACGTGCAGGGCTACTCGATGTTATCAGACGGCTTATAGCAAGACTCGACGTAGTGCGGGTGATCAAAATATACTCAAATTATAATTTTAATGCTTCGATGACATTTTTTGGCGCGTTTGTGACTCTATACGGGGTGTAAGGGGAACACTCTCGAAGCCAAAAGAAGGTAATTGTACTCATCATTATGTACCACTTTTAGTATGGGACCAGCCCTGAAATCGCGAAAAAAAAATATCAGCTGTTCCATACATTTTGTCGAGTGTCGATGACAGTTTTCTATAGAACAGCTGATATTTTTATCGCGATTTCAGGTTTGGTCCCATAGTAAAAGTTGTTCATAATGATGAGTACAATTACCTTGTTTTGGCTTCGAGTGTTCCCCTTACAGCCTGTATGTATTGTATCTCGATGACTATAACTCGAAAATTTATAATAAGAAAATGAAAAAAATATTAAATGAAGGGTTTTAATTTGACCTTATCAGCATGGCAAGTTACAAGTCATCATCAGCCAGAAGACGTCCACAGCTGAACATAGGCCTCCCCCTTTAACCTCCACACTGAACGACAGCCTGCCTTTTGCATCCACTGGATGTCTCTCACAATGTACTCGGTCCATCTAGTGGGAGGCCTACCTACGCTGCGTCTTCCGGTTCGTGGTCTCCACTCAAGAACCTTTCTTCCCCATCGGTTATCGGTTCTTCGAGCGATGTGGCCTGCCCATTGCCACTTCAACTTGCAAATTTTAACAGCTATGTCGGTGACTGGTTCTTTGGTGAATATCCACGTTTCGGATTTTATCGCGCAAAGAAACTCGGAGCATAGCTCTCTCCATTGCCCGCTGAGTGACTCTGAGTTTTTCCAAAAGGCCAACAGTCAAGGACCACGTCTCAGTTGTGAGTTTTGTTGCCTCTTTGCCGGGCTCTATTTTTACAAAATACCTATATACTTGATAGGAAAGTGATGTATTAAACCTTACTTTCATTTTAAAATACCTATTTAACGACGAAAAAGCAACGAAAAAAAAAACATCCCATTTTCACATGTACCTAAGCCACCTTACCAGAGCCACCGCGAAAACGCAAATTATAATTTTTTTTAATTTTAAAATTGAGAACTATTATTAAAACTGTAATTATGCAAATTTTCATGTACTTGCTTTAAGATAGAAGTTAGATGTAAAGATTTCATACTATAGGTACCACCTACGTGGTTAGAGGGTTCTAAAAATTCGGACGGACGGACGGACAGAAAGACAGATAGACGGATAACGAATTTATAAGAGTTCCTTGTAGGACTACGGAAGCCTAAAAAGCCGGATTACAGCCGTAAATCGATAAATAAACATAGGTGCGTGTGTTCTAGGATTTTTCGACATAAGTATTCAAAGCTTCGACCAAAATAAAATTAATGTACGGAATGTCCAAAAGAAGCGCATTTTTGAAGATTACCAAATGAGCGCCGGCGCTACCTTCGTTTCAGTCGATCTCTAGCCGTAGGAAGTGCAACACGAGTCTATTGTTACACGATAACGAAACATCTGTCATAATTATGCCTTCGTGACTAAAAACCTCTATAATTTTTTTCTGACAAATGTATTGTACCTGGTTATGTCCGACGGTTTGATTCGTTAAGTTCAATGGTTATGGCACTTATGGCCCGTCCATTAATTTTATTTTGGTCGCAGATTCAAAATAGAAAAGACAGGGTCAGTTTCCTATTATTTATCTCGGAAATAAACATTTCAAATTTCGAGTGCCTAGCGTGATTGACGTAAACGGTGTCGAAAAAATAGTTTTTGTTAAAACGACGTTTTCTAAAATTATTTTTGTGCGCTTTCATTTTCACCCATCCATGAACACTCTCTCCAAATATCAAGTGTCTAGGTGTTGGAATTGGGAAGCCAATGAAAGACATTTTTGACGATTTAAAATACTACTCATTTATTTATCGTCATTAGCAGGAGAGGAGTGTGTGCTCTCTACTGAGGCGCGGAATCAACGAGACTGAAAAATCTCATCTAAGCCTTCTAAATCTATACAAACAATAAGGGCACTGTTTAGTTTAATGTAAACAATATGTACGAAAGAGAAAGATCTAATTATCTACAGGTTGGAGTGAAACAGATTGATTTTTGTAACACTATTCCAACACTAGGTACTACCAAGTAGGCTTACTAAGTACTTAGGTAAAAATACTTTACAGCCTCGAGCGTTGCTGAAGTGATGTTTGAGTCGTGGTTCCACCCGTCTTTGGTCCTATCTATTACTGGTTGCCCACGTTTGTTTCCTTGGGGTATATTTATAACGTCCTTGGTTTCCTTTGATTAACTAAGTAAGTACGTTCGTTCAAATAATTAAGTAGCTAACAGACGAGACGGACTTGGCTGACGGACCGTCCAACCAACGGAAGAGAAAGAGATAATTTTCTCTTTTTCAGCTAAGTCCACACGTCTGGTAGTAGTATACCAATGAGCAAAGAGGTTTGGTTAGGTTTTCCACTAAAAAGAGGAGAATTCATAGAGGTTAATTTGGAATTTTTAGACAAAAAATTGCTGTAATTTTCCAATGGTGTCCTGTGATTGGCTCATATGCATGGCGATATTTTTTCAGTTTCGTTACCACGCAACGTTTTAATGAAATACGTAAATCACCCCAAAATATCAATGTATATTTGTATGAAGATATATATCCACGCAATGTTTGAGACAAGAATTTTGCAAACCTTGGCGGTGAATGAGCATTTATGAACTTACGTACGTTGGCCTCGGCTACGCCTTGACCCACATTTTCACGTTCTTCCATAAATGCTTTGGTTGCCGGCCGCTGCAATAACGTACTATAATTCACCTGTAATCACCCAGGTGCATTAGGTCTACTAAGAGTAGACTTAACGCACCTAGTGATTTCTCCGTTTTGGATTTAGATGTTCCACCATAAGGAATAATTATAATCTTTAGAAATAAGAATGGTCTCAGTATTAGTCCCTGTGGTATGCCTGTGTTTTCCTTTGTGATACGCAATAAGATCTAGCAATTACCTAAATGTTTTTTAGGAGATATTGTGTTCCACAAAGTCTGTCGTCACGACCTAGTTTCGTGCGAAAAATTAAGCTGTATAAGCTGAAGTAAATTCGAGTGTTCACTAAGCATTCGCGAGATTGAAAGATTTGAGAGCAGTCATATGAAGCTAGTCGCAGCCGTAGAAAACTCCACCTTATCTGTCAAAGAAAGTTACATACCAAACGCGTAATCTTTCGTAAACGGCAAACAGGTATGCCTACTCTTTTTCTTTGATATTTATGAAGTCGCTGGCTCACTATTACAAGGTTCTATGTTATTTTCTTACACGTTCTGTAATTTCAATTTAAACTTTTTGAGTTTCATAAATATTGACTTAGCAGGGTTTATGCTTGAGAGAGATACTTTTACTCAAGGATAAACCCTACTAAGTAAATATTAATGAAAGTCAAAAATTTAAAATTGAATTTACAGAATGTGTAAGAAAATAACATAGAACCTTGTACTAGTGAGCCAGCGAAGTGCTGAACATTCGACGTTAGTAGGTTACATTGTAATAAATGTAACAAGAATAACGTAGTGCTTCCCTTTTGGACCCTTTTGGAGTCCCGGTTTGAAACCGGCCGTTTTGGAGATCGATGGGGAGGCCTATGTCCAGTAATGGACGTCCTATGGCTGAAATGATGATGATGACGAGTGCTTCCAGAAGCTACAGAGTGTTATAGGTAAGGTACCAAACCAACCTAGTGGGTATTCTGACGAATGTGACTGGCCAAGGCCATCCGTTTGAAGTCTGACTAGAATCTATATTTTTTCTCATAATATTATTAATTAAATAAGATTAAATTAGATTATTTAATTTGAATTATGTACACATAGTAATATTATTAACATATACTGTTTATATACATCGATGTAGAAAGTGTACTGGAGAAGTTTGACTTGTAACTATGGAGTTATTAATAAAGAATTGTATTGTATTGTATAGACGAATATGCTTCGCAGATAGTGCTTCATTTTGTATTATGGTTTAGGTACTTGTTATTTTATATTGCACCTAGAATAATAAGTTGCCCACTAAGCCACAGAATAAAAATAAAATACCTCTCTAGCCACCTGCGCGCTGCGCCTTACAAGGCGAAGTTTATGTGGCCGCTTGCTTACCTATGCTGATCAGATAAGAAGTCGAACTATTGACATGCCAAGAAGAAAGTGGCACGCAAGCCTACACAGGTCAATTGTAAGTAAATTAGTCTAATTTCTGTGTCAATTATTGCATATTAAGTTTATGTGGATTCGGTATGTAAGTACCTAGTATTTACTATTTGAAAAATAAATTCATTTATAGTCATGAAAAGGCAAAAAGATCGTGTAAATAAATAGACAATTTTATGCCAAATAGTTAATGTTTTTGATCGTGTGATAGCTGATATTAATTCTAAACCCGAAGTATCCATGAAAGTGGATCCTGTGATTGTTGGAATTAATTCTAAGCCCGAAGGACCTAAAAGTGAACATACCAAGAAAATCGATTAAAAAGTTATAACAAAATTTTTGATGAGTTTCAATTTCAATATATGTACCTAGATTTAGACATTTCCAAGATCCTAAAATCGATAAGTACCTAAGAGATGTTATGAAGTGAAATTTATTCATGAAATGTTTTTTTAGACATACCTAGTTCCATAAAAACACTGTAAAATAAATTCAAACAGATGTACGAGAAAAGAGTTCGGTAATTAAAGAGGTCCAGTGGACTCTGGAGATATCCGATGCTATGAAGAGTAATGGAAATTAGAAATACTAAGATTAAATACTTACTTACCTACCTAATAGGAATTTTAACAGCGACAGTCAGTTTGATGTAGCGGGGATTTCAGTGATTCCAACCTGACAGTCCACAAGCTTTCTAAGATGTTCTTTTAGACTTGAACACGTCTCAGAAAAAATTGTGCCGCTCAATATTGAAGTGTGCATTTGTAGAACTAGTAAGAATAAATGTTAGTGTGCAATACGTGTTTACCTCGCCCCCTTCAGTTCATGGTGAACATTTTTCGATACTGGCTCGAGTTTTAAGGCAAATCCAAGCTGTATGATCAATGACACATCTCTAACTAATGAATAGAGATACTAGAGTGGTTAGACTGTCACACATTGTGAAAGGGTTTGTTTGAGCACTTAAACTACACATACCTAACCTACCAAACAAGTTAAATATTTGCTAAAGCATTGGCAATTAATAATATCCAAACATGAAATGCACGGGCAGTTTGAAGGAATATTCATAATGGTAGTGGAACGACAAAATTAAGTATTTTTTAAAGTACCTAGTTAAATACAGCGGGGCAATTCTGCCAGTGTTGTGGTAACCCTGCCAACATGGTGGTGATCTCGACGGCGTTTTTGTTTTGTAGTAGGTACATCAAGTAAATGTTTGTATATTTGATATAATCATCTTTTAGGGACCGTCCATTAATCACGTGATGTTTTTTGTAGCATTTTTAACCCCCTCCCTCCCCCTTGGTGATACGCGGTGAGGTTTAAGACTACCCCCCCCCGCACCAAAATCACGTGTATTATTCAAAAAAACTAATTTTTGTTTAAATAGGTATTATCTTATCACGATAACGGAATAACTGGCGACTGGCAAGCCGAGCCGGGTGATTGTCGCGGTGCGCGGCGCGCGGGGAGTTCGTTCGTTGCCTGGCAACGACGAGTCAAGGTCACACTCAGTATAGAACTCGCGCGTTTGATGAAAAAATAAATACACGTGATATCTTACTACACCCCCCCCCCCTCTTGTGATATTTCTTGATTTTTTGCTAACCCCCCCCCCCCCCTTTCAAGCCTCACGTGATTAATGGACGGTCCCTTAGTTGTATTTTGTAAAAAATTTGATAACAAGTTAGTAAGTACACGGCTCTACTAGTTAAGCCTCGCAGTAGAGCCTAGAGTCCGAAACGGTACCTAATTTATAAATTGTAAAAATAACTTGTTTGTGAATTCTGCCAAAATATAAAATAATAACAAAACTAGACGTCCAACCGATCCTGGAAAATGATTTAAATCTAATTATTCTAGTCTCGTGGGAATGAGGATTCCATTCGAGATCAATAGATTACGGACCTAAATCGCAAGTATATTTAGGTTCAAGCTGCATCTCATGTCTATGATTGAAGACACGCCGCTATATACTCTCGCAAGTGAAGCTGAAATTGAATTTTTGGCGAAGCCTATTAGTGATTTGACCAAGAATACAGACTCCGTACGACAAAAAAAACCTCGACTGCCACTCTCAATTTTGAAACATTATTTAATCTTTTCAATTCCAAGTCACGCCACTCAGCCGATCTTCGGTGTTTCGCTTCCAGCCACTGCCAGGTGCCTTATGTCTATCGTCACTCTATCGAGCTGCGTTTGCAGGTTCGTGTTGTCCATTTTAGAACGGTTTTCGGTTCTGCGACAGCAGCCAGCCCACTGCCACAACAGCTTGCTAATACGCTGTCAGAGACTGGTTCTCTGGCGAATCACTTCGTTTAGGATGATTCTTCAAAGAAACGTCGAGCATAGCTCGCTGAGCGACCAGTAGTGGTCTAAGTTAGGCTGATTATGATGATTAAATCAAGCCAAGTAGCGGCAGAACAGCGGTGTATTTACATGAAATAAGAATTGGACGAACATCGTGTCCATAGCAAGGCTTCACTAACAGTAATATCTGCTTACAGCGATAGCGTTATCGTCTAACTGAACTACAAACAGACATACCTACACATCTGTCTCATTAGTGTAAGAACGAAATAAGAATTAGACGAAATATACATCGATAATTTTAATTCCAGCTACAAAACCTACCAAATCATTATCTACCTGTGAATTAGTCAATAAGCGAAATGTACTCATTGAGGTAAGAGCCCAGTATAAACACGATCTAACCAAAATTTCCTTGACATATTTCCTTAAATTATGTTTAATCCACGTTGTCCTCCGGTGAAGCACGGTGAATGTTGAATGGCTTGGATATTTGTTTGTAGTAGCAACAAAACTTTTTATAGGTTTAACAATTTTCTAATCCAAACCCAGTGGAATAATAAGGTCTAGTAAGAGTAGTAAGTTTGTAGTCCGAATGACTAGCCACAGTTGTCAGTTTTATGCCGCTTGGAGGGGCAAGAAGACTAGATAACGGTTCCTTTCATCAGCAGAAATGCATTTTAGAGAAGATCATCTACATTCTAGTAATAGAAATCGCACACTGTGCGATACTGTGATTCACACGATCTTTCTTGCCTCATACCTGCAAAATGTGGAATGAGCTACATTCCAGTGTTTCAGAGAAACTACAACATGGGGTTCTTTAAAAGACCAGTTAATCGAGTCCTAAAGGGTCGGCAACGTATTTCTGACGCCTCTGGTGTTACAAGTATCCATAGGCGACGGTGACTGCTTACCATCAGGCAGTCCGTCTGCTTGTTTGCCACCAATGGCATTTAAAAAAAAAACTTACGATACGTTGACATGTCTGAACAACCTTGTAAACTGATCGTAAGTGCTCGTAATTGATTACAACTTACAGTTGAAAAATCACAGATCCTCCGAAACTTGTTTACGGTGTTTTTCTGATTATTCATTAGATATGATTTCGTAAGCCGTGGTAGCCCATTTGGGAGACCGATAGACTTGAAAGCGTGAGGTCGCCGCGGGTTCAAACACCTGGCCCGTACCAATGAGCTCTTTGGAGCTTATGTACGGATATTCATACCACTGGCATTTCGGTGAAGGAAAACATCGTGAGGAAACCTGCATACGCACAGAGAAGGAATTCAATGGCGTATGTGAATCCACCAATCCGCACTAGGCCAGCGTTGAGGATGATGATTTCGTAAGTTACGCTTACGCAACTTTGTATTATTCATTTCATGTGTCAAGGCGCTTGCAGACCATGCGTAGTACAACTAGCAAGTGCCTACTACGCATCGTCTGCAACGGTGAGCTTAGTGCAAGTGGCAGTGGAAATAGTTAGTACGCGCAAGTGCAGCCTTGTTTTCCTGCGCTACTCACTCGACGCCCGCACTGCATCAAGTTGGATATAACAGTTAATAGGTATATTATTTTTTAAATTTAATCTAAAAATATTTTGGTATAAATTAGTTAACCAGTATCAGAGACGACCCACTAGACCAGTGGTTCCCAATTAGTGGTACGCGTACCCCCAGGGGTACGCGACGCGCGGCAATATCTTGACTAATAATTTTTTATTAGTATCCCGGTGCCAGTATTTAATTTTTTATTTATCATTCCTGCAGTAAAGGCTGAGTATTGTGTACTTTACTGGTCCTCGCAAACTGAGTCAGCACCGGACCGGACTGCAAATGGATTTGGTGTGCTTAAGCCGAGGGTGCTTGAGTTGCGAGTTTGAGGTCTTTCTTGAAGTGGTAGGCAAGAAAAACTAATTGGGAACCACTGCACAAGACAACTAAATATTTAGTTACTAGCAATTATGT
The DNA here is from genome assembly GCA_932305915.1 of Agriopis marginaria. Taxonomy (NCBI): domain Eukaryota; kingdom Metazoa; phylum Arthropoda; class Insecta; order Lepidoptera; family Geometridae; genus Agriopis; species Agriopis marginaria. The sequence continues at coordinate 3,216,844 of OW029935.1, forward strand.
AGTCTTGAAATTCTTCGGAACTCAATTATGAGAAAGACTAAATAAAAGATAATATGTATATTATTTTAAAAATTAATTTGTTGATCCGGTAGTTCCGCTACAAAAATAAAAACATTATTATTATGACAATTTGAATTCAATTGTTTTATTTATGTAACTAGCAATACAAATTATTTTAGGTACTAACCAATAAGATTTTGTTTGATCTTTTTTTAATTATTATTTTGTAGCTCAAAATTCTGAACATATTGAAGACTAGCGATCCGCCCCAGCTTCGCACGGGTATAGATTGTAGCCTATGTCACCCGGGGATAGTGTAGCTTCCCGTCAGCGAAAGAATTTTTCCAATCGGTTCAGTAGTTTCGGAGCCTATTCAATGCAAACAAACAATCAATCAAATCCTTTCTCTTGATAATGTTAGTATAGACTATTTAAATCGTAGTGTAATATAGTAGTCATGATTTCGTTCATCACAGCCCGTCTCGCTACCAATCGCTTAATGCATGTCCGCATGCTGAATTTATTTTAGTTTGTAAGTCCCTACAAAAGTAACTACTACTATCAAAAACTATCAAAAGCTTGTATCTATCAACACATTTTTAGACCTTAGCATTTTTCTGAGAAAGTTAATCTTAAAATTATTATAGAATTTAAGTGCAAACGTAAAGATTTTTTAAAGTATAGATCCGACATTATACCTTCATAGTAATATTATAAATGCGAAATTGGGTTTATTTGTTCGATTTATTCCCCAGAGATACACTTTCCCCGTAGAGACACTTTTAATAAAACTACGATCTTACTTCCTGTAAGATACACTTTTAAAAATCCTACCAATTTTTCCTCTTAGGTACTATTGTGCACAAAATTCTTTCACTCAGCAACATTACAATGAATGAATATAGTTATAGGGCCGGATAGTGACGTAGTGATTATCTCTACCTGATGCTCGCTATTTCTGCAGTTTCAATTTTAGAAATCAGATAAATAGTTTGTAGTCCGGTCAATTTAGACATTCGAAGTTACATAAAGTCCCAACAAGCTGAAAATCAGTGAAATTGTTCCAAACATAATTATAAACAATGTCTAGTTTATAACTTTTTGAATCGTTATATCTCAGAAACGGTGGCTCGTAAGAAAAAAAGCATTGATAAATTTTTTATAGATAATTTTATGATCTACATTTTTTGTCTGAGGTACTTTTATGATAAAACTTACAGTTTTGCTGGAAATCGCGAAAAACTCATTTTTTTACCTTTGACCTTGAATAAAAAAAAAACATACACGGGAATGATGGGGAACTTCTAGACATTGTTTATAATTATGTTTTGAACAATTTCACTGATTTTCAGATTGTTGGGACTTTATGTAACTTCACTCTCATTTTTTGGTCTAAATTGACCGGACTATTAAATGTGAATGCCAACCACCAGGATGGCAGTGAGACAGACCGACGATTTTGCACATCACTTCCATATCCTCTCAGTAACACCTACCCTGCTTTATCTGCTAGCCTCAGATCAAGTAGTTGTGTTATTATTACTGTGCTGTGTTAAGAAGGCCTATGTTCACCAGTGGATGTCTTCTGGCCGATGATGATGAGTTAAGTGTTTCACAAAGTTTGTTTTCATACGAGTCTCAGCATTCTAGAAAAGCCCGTGTTCCAGTCTCCAGTATGTCAAAGCCTAGCAAGCTGAATTCGGATTGATTTCCAAATCATAGTAAACTCGAATAAGAGCGGAGAAGGGAGTACATACGAAGTTGTGCAAGTTTCGAATAGGCACTTTAAAAACTGATAAGAAATCTGGACCTATTGTGATATAAGTAAATAGTATTAACTTTAATAGAAATAGAGAGGCCTATACCCAGCAGTGGGATAAAGAAGGCTGTGGATGATGATGATGAGTTATCATTCCTTGTAGAGTTATCGATAGTCGATTAGTTTCACTGCCCGTTGAAGAATCATTCAGTTTGTTTGTATTGTTCAGGTAGCCTGGTGAAATTATGGTTTTTGGTTACATATCAGAATATTTAAAATTCATAGTACTCTTTTTAAAATTACTTTGGTATAGACTAAAAAACTTAAAATAGCTAATAATTGATCTACAGTACAGATTTATAGCTAAACTGAAGAGGCCTAATGGACGATTGATCTAAATTCGTAATATCTATAACCATCATCATTATCAGCCCATCTTGGTCCCCTGGGTATCAGTATTTCAAACGACTGAACTGTTAACTGAACTTCTGAGACTTTACAATGTCACTAGGTAATCAAATTATTTTATACTAGCGGTCCATCCCGGCTTCGCACGGAGATATGTAGCCTATGTCACTCGGAGATAGTGTAGCTTCCCAATAGTGAAAGATTTTTTCAAATCGGTTCAGTAGTTTCGGAGCCTATTCAATGCAAACAAACAAACAATCAAATCTTTCCTCTTTATAATATTAGTATAGATTTATTATTGAACTAGCGACCCGCCCGCCCGGCTTCGCACGGGTGTAATTTACGTGCGAAGCCGGGGCAGGTCACTAGTTATATATATAAACCTTCCTTGCAAATGTATCTAACTGATGGTGAAAACCGCATCAAAATCGGTTGCGTGGTTTAGGAGTTAGCGGCCATACAGACATACAGACAGACAGACAGACGCGGAAAGCGACTTCAATTTATACTATGTAGAGATAGAGATGAGTGAGACTAAAAAATCTTAATTGAACTGTTGATTGAACTACCGAGAATTGACGGGACATAGGCCTCACCCTTGCAGCTCCTACTGGCTCGCGGTTTTTTGCGCTCACTATTAGGCGGATTACGTGCTTACTAAGGTCATATTCCGAATCACGCTAACAGCGCTAATAAAAACCAACAAGGCACGAAGAAATTGTTTTAGTTCCCATTAGCGCTGTTGGCGTAGATTCAGGACGCACTCTTAGTAAAATCTAGTAATCAATATCAGGCACAACCTGCTCGCAGTCAGATCTGGCACTCACTATCAGGCAACGACCTTCTCGCATTCACTTGCAGCTCTCACTATCAGACGGACGACCTGCTCAGACATGTTATACTTTGGTCAGTAGGTATACCATTAGATCAAGCATAAATTAAAGATATTGAACTTCGTACATAATTATAACCATTAGTTATTTTAAATTTAGTTAAATTCGTCGTTATTTAAAAAATTGTTCTATGAATTTTAGCCATTCTGCGAAGTAACTCGGGTATTCCAGCTACATTATGGTTCACGTCTTACTCCATGCTTTTGTACATTTATGTTTAATGAGTAATTGTTTTTAAAATATCCAAATCTAACCATTTATAATATACCTAGCGCCTCGCCCGCCCGGCTTCGTACGGGTGTAATTCACGTGCGAAGCCGGGGCGGGTCGCTAGTTATATATATATAAACCTTCCGTGAAAATGTATCTGATGATGAAAACCGCGTCAAAGTCCGTTGCGTGGTTTAGGAGGAGTTAGCGGCCATAAAGACAGACAGACGCGGAAAGCGACTTTAATACTATGTAGAGATAACACATCTAGTTCAAGGTAACTGTTTCAGTTATTCTGGATTGTTTTGCAGAGTAAAAGTCGATTTGAGAGAATCTATATAATATAAAATAAGAATAAACTTAGCCGTAAAGACCGCTCCGACCCAATTGTGACCCTTAGGACGTCTATGTTGTGACCGTACTGCCAAGACCAAAACTAATAAGAATATTATACGTCAGTTCTAAACAGCGTTGCAGAGACAGTGCAAATGTCTGGAGAGACGACAAAGACCCGAAGATGTGGTTGCACATTACCATTGTTTGCATAATTCTTACTTAACTGCAGACTTTTTATGCCCAGTTTGTCATAAAGTATTATCCTAACACCTGGCTAAATAAGGATGGACAGGTATGACTACGACACAAGGTCATACTTTGTTATTAGAAAGAGCTCGGCTAGCCTACCCTAAGCTTTTTTTTGGGGCGTCGTGCCACAGAAAAGATTTATTTTTGTTTAAATTAGAACGGCTGTCAAGGCATTTTTGTAAGAAATTTGTTGTAGCCAGTTGCATGTAAACGAAACGTCAAGTCATTCGAAATCAGTTAGCAACTGTGATGCGGACAAAGAACTTTGAGACCTAACCTATTGGGTAAGGTCCAAGTTCTTTGGATGCGGAGTTCGACGCGTTGATCTAAATAAGAATGTTCTATCAAGGTTCACTCATAATGTCTGGCGACAGATTTTCCTTCTCATTTCCGTTCTGTTTACTTCTCTTTTATGTTGTAAGGTCTTATCATCCCCACTTAAAATTAGATATTTCATTCAATAGACATTCCGCAAGCTCATTTTAGGCATTTCTGTTACTTCTGTCACATCACTCACTGAGATGGAGACGGGAGTTAGAAAGAGAAACAATATAAATTCCTCTATCATCAGTTTGATGAAGCCATGTAGCAGATTCAATGGTAAATTTTAGTTTACGATTGAAAACTGTAGTTAGAAATGGGGTTGTCCTTTAATCGCGTGAGGTATTTTACCCAATTTTTTTTTACTCCTCCCCCCCCTTTGGTGTTACGTTGTGAGGTTTTAGACTAACCCATTCTCCACTCTAAACATCACGTTTATGAAAAAATATCTTAATCTTTTTTGGAATCTGTTTTTATTTATTACAACAGATTCAGAACAGGTTTTTTGAATCTGAAATCTGTTTATTAGGATCTTGTCTTGTTTATTGACGATTTTTTTTAATGAAAAATACTTAACATACATTCAGATTCTGAACATCATATTAAAAACTTAAGGTGGTTCGATTCACCTATGGCGGGAAATTTAAATTTTAAACAGTTTTTTGGTCCAAGTAGCCAGGCCAGGTAATTATTTTTAAATAACACAGTGTTTGCGCAAAATGTTGGCTGTTCTTTACATTATAATGTACAATTATTTAACAGTAACGCACCATATTACTTACATTTGTGAATGAACCGTTTGAAACAGCAAAAATTTGTTTATTCACAAATGTAAGTAATAATGGGCATCTCTACTACACTGCACTACAACTGTATGGCCCCTAACTCCTCCTAAACCACGCAACAGATTTCGATGCGGTTTTTACCATCAGTTAGATAAATTTTCACGGAAGGTTTATATATATATAACTAGCGACCCGCCCCGGCTTCGCACGTAAATTACGCCCGTGCGAAGCCGGGCGGGCGGGTCGCTAGTTAGAGATAAATAGCTTTACATGATTTTGTAAAGAATAATAATCAATCTGCAAAAACATCATGGTTGTTCACAATAATTACCCGGCCTAGCTACAAGGACAAGAAAACTGTATGAAATTTGAATTTCCCGCCATTTGTGCAACGAACCACCTTAAAGTAAATACTTCATTTTAAAATTTAGTATTACTTGAGTAGAAAAAAAGAAAAAAAGTTGGCTTGCACTTTGCCGCCAACTTGCCTGATGGTAAGCTATGATGTGGTCTACGATGAAACACGCTTACTTCTTTAGTTTTTAAGCACTATGCTAGTTTTCAAGCCAACATTAAGGTACCAAGTTTAGTAAACTTTTTAGTGACCACTTCGCTCGTTCGGGATTTCATGGGGTCGCACAAAAACATTGTAAAACTCGCAATTGAAGAACGACCCTTATGTTAAGAAAAATAAATAACGGTAGAATCTGATAATACACCAGCAATTAAATAACTTAATATAGCATACTAATCTAATATAAATCGCCCTTGTAAAAAAAACAACCGAAAACTATTGCTGGAAATATAAAACCAGATCAAACTTATAACTTAATAGACTTACCAATATTCACCGGTGAAAATCTCGTGTTTCTCAGAGCTATTTCGAGCTGCTACTTATTTTTATCTAATTAGAAAGGAAGGACATCTAACCCATACAAACCCTCAGGTATCCCTTAAGGGTAAGGTACGCAATCGTCTTGTCATCCCTACGTATTAGTAGATATCCGTTACCAGTAGGGTGCTTCTTAAATCGGCAAAAAAATTTTTTTTTTTATTATGATGCGTGTCACCCTTTTGTTCTGTTCTAAGGCGCAAAAAAACTAATATGTAATTTTTATTTTATTTTTAAAGTTATATTTAGGGGTCGCTACCAGTAAATGAAAAAAAAAAAAAGTAAATTTAAAAATTTAAAAAATTCTTTAATTAAGGTCTAAAAAAGACAAGCATACGCAAATTATATAAATGTTAGGATAAAAAAATATTGTAACTTATGCTAACAAAGTGAATTTTTTTGTATCCGGGTACTTTTGCCTGAAATTTTTCACAACCAAAAGCAGGAATTGTTTTTGTTCTTCGTCTGTGGTAATTAGTTTGTTATATTCTTCAATTAATGCTACACCGCGTTCCGCAATGTCGTTCACCACTCTCATATGACGTATAATTTCGCTAGAAGCTTTGTACTCTTCATCTTCTTCCCAAAGACGAGGTTCTTTTTGCAGAAATGCAGACGGAATTCCCAGGATTCTAAAAAATCTTAAGGTGTTGCTGGTCACGAAACCCTCAATATTTTTTTCTTCGATATGACTTAGATCCAAAGTGATTCGCTTTGCGCTATAGTCTGAACCTTCCTCATTCAGTGCAATCACCATTTTTAGTTTGCTTTCAAGAGAAATTTCGTCATCAAAAAAAGCAAGCGCAACAAGTTCTTCGGACAGATACCACAAATGCCCCAGGAACTTCGTTAGAGCTTTTTTGGACATAGCTTTGTTTATATTTTCAAAATTCTTAAGATTTTTTAACAGCCACAAGTCATTCCTTGGTGCTGAAGTTGCCACGGGAGCTTGGAACCAGCATCTTACATAAATCGTAACGACGAAAACGCAAATTTCTGTAATGGCATTAAGTTCTTTTTTTGTCAGTTTAAACTGGTCTCTGAACATAAAAAGCTTAAGGCAATAAATTGCCTTTGCCATCCATCGTGCCCGATGAAGACCTGCTGGAGCTCTGAATGATATCCTTTTATTAGGCACACCTCCCAAAAATATTATTGTAAGTGTCAACAGTTCCTTGTAATCGTCACGTGGTTGATAATCATTTAGCTGCTTTTCAGCAAATGAAATTGCGCTGCCTGCTATATTTTCTACATATCTTAAAGCGTCAGGGTCTGAAGAAACTGTACTGAACTTATTATGGTCAATGTTAGGCCAAGCAGATCTAAATCGTTTGAAGATCAATATTTCTGGTCCACTTGATGGACCTAGTGCTTGAATTACAATTGCTTCTAGCAGTATTTCCATTATATGGTGACGACAGGCCAACCAAAGAGCATCTTTTTCTAACTTTTGCTCTAATAGAATGCAAGCACCTGCTCTTAAACCAGTGTTGACCGCAGTGGTATCGAAGCAAAATCATTTTATTTTGTCGCTCAAGTTCCAAGAAAGAATAGTGTCATAAACAGCTGAAGCACACGCCTCCCCAGTTCCATGACTGAGTTTTGGAACTGCCAAAAGTTGATCTACACCCTGTCCTGACACTAAAATGGGAAGGCGATCCACTGTTTTGTGTCCTGTTATGTCTTCGATCAGTTTGCCATCCCAATGAACAGTAAGAGGCGTATTTGGATTAAATTTTTTCTTTAAGGATTCCGTTACCCTTTGCCTTTGCTTCATACGCTGGCGACGAATTGAGGATGAATTTATATTGTACTCTGATGGATCGGTACCTGCACTTTTTAGCGTTGATGTCAAAACAACAGTTGCTTTCCTGTCACTTAATTTAGCAAAGTCGAGGCTTGCGGATAAGCGTTCATCAAAGATGTTCTTTCTGCCACGTTTGCGTTTAGGTGGGATTTCTAAATCCGCCGTCGAAGGTCCCGCCCTCACTGAAAGTTCAAAGTTTAGTTTGTTGCCTATTTCAACTCAACTCAAGGCGTGACTGGTGCGTGCGGGAGGGGGAGAGGGGTGGGTACGAGTGTCCTTGTACGGAATAATGTGACAACGAGTTGCATTATTATGTTTTATTATGTATAAATTATGAATATAACTGTTTTATGTACATTGAGCTGCAAGTTATCATTATCATAATTTTTTCAAACTTTGACACGAGGTAGCGACCCCTAAAAACCTATCTAAAAAATAAATAAAAAATATAGGTTCGTTTTTTAGGTGATAGAAGCGAATGGCGGGCTGACGCAAAAAAAAAACAAAAGTCGAAAAATAAGAAGCACCCTAGTTACCAGTGTCCATATTTTTTATTTTTTTTAATAAATAATGTGCTTGCGTTTGACCGCTATCACGTCTGATGTTAAGCGATGATGCGGTCTATGTTGGAGCACGCTTGCCTAGAAGAAACCGATTCACTCGTGATTTGAGGACAACCAGATTGTAACCATCGGGGAACACACATTCAGACAGCGCATTCCACAGACTAGCAGTTCGTATAATAAATGTGGAATCAAATCGCTTCGTACGGGTTTTCGGAATATCAACCATAAAGCGGTGACGATTTTTCGTGCCCGCTCTGGCAGCTGATAAAAAAATGGGCAGGAGGGAATTAGATCGCGCAGATCCGATGCACACTCTCCGAAATGTATCCGATAAAAAACCGATAGACTACCAACTTACTTATACAGAATTAATATTCTTTATAAGTAGAGCATTTTAAATCAGATCCAGGCCACCTGATAATTGATTGATCTGGTATAAAACCATTCTGTGTACGGATACAGTGGCCTGAGTAACTGAAGCGATTAGTAGCATCTGATCATGGAGCATGCATCCAATAATGGCTTAGAGTTACCTGTGTTGTTTGACCTCTCCATGTATATGGTAACTTTACGAGTCTTAAATTATAGTAGCAGATTATACCTAGTAATAATTAGTTAGGTAGCAGCTAAAAAAAACAAGCCTTGTCTATTATTTTAACAGACAAATACAACATTTCAACGCTGATATAGATAATTGATAATATCAAACGCTGGCCTATCATTAATTAAGACATAGCTCGGTATTTGGTGCAGATTTGAATTGTTTTTCTATTTCCAGTGCCTTACGGGAGGACCGTAGGTCAAGTCAGTAATTTAATTCATAAAATCAATTTATATGCCACTTTTATACTTTTTAAACAAAACATACCAAGTTATTTTGGTTAGTATATTTTAATTAGCAAAACAAATTTTTACTTTTTCATAAAGTATATAGGTACTAACCAAGTTTCATTACTATCTGACGAGTAGTTTTTGTATGAAAAATATAAAAATGTCCATAGTTCCGAGGCAGCCTTAGCAGAGAAATTTAATTAAATCATTGGAAAATTATAGATTTCAGATGTATTTGGGACTTTTCAACATACTGTTGCGGGTTTAAACACAGAAGTGTTATTTGTCATTTATTAAAATAGTTAAGCATATGTATAAAACCCATAAAATAAATACTTATAGCCTAATCAGTCTTACTTTATGCATAGGAGTGTCCTTAAACATAGTGCATTGTAGAATGTATTTCATTGAAATGACGTGTTCAAAGAAAACATAACATATCATTAATTGAAGAACTTTATCTTTCTACAGATAAATAGTTAGACCTTGAAGTGACAAAGCAGGGCCCAATTATCACAAAACTTTTGGAGTACCAAAACTTGAGTCTTCCCGTGAACATGGTGCATGTAGTTGCGCCGTAATATCGGGAGCACATTCCACAACCTTACCACGGTAAATATCCCGTAAATAATCATATAACTTTACAAAACTTGATATGTATTTTTCAAACTACTTTGGAGTACCAAAATTTGAAATGTATTTTCCCGACAACTTCGAAGTAGGTGCCAAAACATGAAATGTATGTTTATTTATTGAATACTAGGGCTGCGCTTTACCACCACCTTCCTGATGTAAAATATTGATGCATGTAAGGCAAGTCAAGCAAAAACAACCAATGATTCTCAAATTGCAGATGTCCAGATTTTAACTCGGGTAACACCCATTCAGGCAGCGCATTCCACAGGGTAGCAGTACATCTTATTTGTTTTACTTTGACATCATATTACTATTTTTTTGCATTTTTAGGGAAACTTGCAGCCTAATAGGGTATATTAAAAAAAATATAATCTGGCAAATGGGCCAATTACAATATCCAGCCTATAGAGTTTTGCATAATCATCAATGCATTGACCATCAACAGGCCAAGACATTGGCAAAATTCCGGCAACTCTAAAGAAACTTAAGAAGCCACAAGATAAAGTTCAAATAATCAAGGAAATCTTGTTTAAAAAAAAACTATCAGTTGGCGAGATGTCCTTGAATATGTGAAACTAGAAGATAGACATAATAAAATAATAGTATACATTAAGTTTTATTTTTAAACCCCCGATAACAGATCCTATAATCCACAAAAGGCTGAACAGATTTTCATTAATCAAAGCTAAGAGCACACTTGATCAAGTCACCTTGCAAACAAATTATTAAAATCGGTTCAGCCATTTGGGAGCTACGATGCCACAGACAGATACACATGTTATAACACCCCTCTTTTTTCGTCAGTGGTTAAAATATTGTACCTACTGTTAGTTTTGGTGAGAACTCCAAAGTTGTTATAATTAGGTCCAGCATTTGTACCCTTAAAGTAGTTTGAGCAATGTCCGCAATTCCAAATTAAGCCATTCCAAAAACTGCTTTTTCGAACTATTCAGCTGTGACTTGTGATATCTCTTGCATTTTTCAAAGTATAGAAAATGCACTGTTCAGCCTTAGGGTGCTTTTCCACCAGAGATCTGCGAGGAAGATGAGCAGTGCGAGGAATAAATCGACCAATAGGAACACTTCATTCTGTCTCGCCTTGCCTCCTATTGGTTGATAGAGCACTACGCGTTCATCTGTCTTGTACATCTCTGGTGAAAATCACCCTTAGGATATTCTTCAGAAATGAACCAGCGAAGTATTGAAATTTGAAGTTTACGTATAGCTACCTGAACGCAATGAAAGCATCTCCGAGTTCGCCTCCTACGATGTGCACGCCACCTTCCGGTATGGATAGTCCTCGAAAGAAATTCCTAATGTCCAGAGCATTCGCCGACCATGGCAGGTTTTGAAGTCTAATGATGACACTCATGGTTGCGCTTGGGGTACCTATAAAAAGAGAATTTGCCCGTCCATTTTATGATTTATTCAGGTCATTCTGAATTCAGAATGACAAGACCATTTCTGAGATTTATTTCTCCCCATTCTTGATATTTGTTGCTGAGCCACTTTATGCCATGATATTATTATATACATTTTTTTTTTTAAAGAGGGCAAGTGCCTTTATTAACGAAATAAAAAACAAGCTACAAAAACAGACTGCCTAATGCCCATAGATAGACCGTTAAAGGTATAAAGAAAATCCAAACACTCAAGCCCACTATCAGTTGGCAGCGTACCTAGCATGCTGGCACACTTAAAGGTAATGCTTTAAACGCTGAACCAGAAACATGCCAGCCTGCGATACAAGCTCTCGCTTAGTGCAGGGGCGCTGCTACTTTAATATGTATGGTGCATTATAGTAAATAAAGATTATTATTTATTATTTTTTTGGTCATGCGTATGTCATCATTGGTAGAGTAGGCACAGCGGATCTTTCGTCTCTGAAGTTGGCTGCATGCGCTGTAGCTATTTTAGTGTCGCAAGGGATGTGCTACTTGCGCAATGGTTCATAAGAGCCTAACTTCAGAGACAAAGATCTGCTGTGCGTATTGTAGATACTTTTAATATCATGAATGTGTTTTTTTGTATATTGGTTGGTTTGTACCTTTTTTACGCAACAATAGAGCAGCGGATCGAAGTGATTTTTTTTGCATAGAGATGGTAAGAGGGTGACTTAGGATACTTTTTATCCAGAAATATATAGGTATAGTTCTTGATATAATGTCCTACTGTTGTCTGCTAGGTGCTTATGACAATAATAGAATTTTATACTTACTACCAAAACAGTAATACACATAGTATACTCTATAGAACAAATTTCATGGTTGTTTGTGGTGTTATTTTTAATATTTGCGAAGAGCGAAAGTGGTCTTGGCCTGCAGAACTCTTGTCCTCGAACCTATAGCTCTAGCCTGATCTCCTTCAATCAACAACCTACAAGTTTGCAATTGATACCTACAAGACCTACATAGGTATGCGCGAGCAATGAGTTTACAATAAAAGATCATTGTGCGCGAGTGATAGCAAAACATAATATGTGCGTCTAGCTCGGTGCATCAGCCCCACTTGTAAGATGGATGTTTTCAGATGTAGACAACGCAAACAATACCACCTTTAGCAGTTTAGCACCTAGATTGGTCGAGGTTTAGGAAATTCATAGTAGTGCAGTGGATATGGTATTTACTGACAAGGTATACATTTCTTCAATATGATTACGTAAGTAACTAGCAGTTCAGAACATGCATTGTTGGTTTTATTAGTTAAAATATCATGTTTTCATTAAAACGCTTCCGAGAAGCAAATAGGTAAACTTGAAATGGCGCCCTAGTTGGTTTGGTCGATATTTTTCACTGACTTACCCTATTACGCTAAAACTGGACCTTCTGACACAATTTATAAAATGATGGGCATTTTGTAATACTAAAGAATCACATTAAAACGTTTATACACAAGCAAATTCCCAAAATCATTCAATTTCAAAATTTGCAATTCTCAGATCACCCAACACGATGACAAATCCACCATTAATAAATTAAAACAAAATGGCGCTGGCTGGCTGGCTGTGGCGGCGTGCGTGGTGTCTGTTGTTTATGGTTAAAGCCTGCCCCACACAGCCGCCTTCACAGACTAAACCAAGACTAAACTACGCGAGCAGCTGCGACCAGTATTTTTTTCTTCTTTCCTCTTGGGAGGGTTTTGGCGGCGCACTTCTTGTACATTTACCAGTGTCAAGTATTGAAATATTTCAGTTTAATTAAATATAGTCAATACAAAGGCGATGGGGAAAAAAGTTCTTGGGTGGAGACTATGTACCGGAAGACGCAGCGTAGATAGGCCTCCCAATGGATGGACTGACGACATTGTGAGAGTCTATGTTCAGCAGTGGACGTCTTCTGGCTGATGATGATGATTATCGATACAAGTCTTATTAAGAGTGAATCAAAGTATGTTACGGTCAAGGTTTGATCATAATTATAGCTTAGATTTGCCATGAATCCGAGTTAGTACTGAAAAAAAAATCACCACAAATTGCAGGGGGCGAGGTAAACATGTATTTTTTATTTTTTTATTACAATTTCTCAAAAACTGACAGCTAAAACCAAAACATTTTTGAGTAAAAAAAAAATTATTAATTATCTCTTCCTCTATCTCTCCCGTTGGTTGGACGCTGGTCCAGCAACTAAATCCACACGTCTGATTTTATCATTATGTTTAATGTTGATCTAAAAATAAACTTTTTAGGAGAAATTATAGCTTTTTTTATCACGTACCTCAAGGCGCTCGCAGACGATGCGTAGTACAAGTAGCAAGTAGTTAGTAGAAATACTACTTAGCACTGCCACTTGCACGAAGCAAAACGATGCAGATGATGCGTAGTAGCTAATTACAACTTTTACTGGCTACTTGTAGTACTAAGCATCGTCTGCAAGCGCCCTTAGCGGAGTTTGGCTCATCCCTAATAGTGTAGATAGTTTGTCTATGGTCGGCTTTTAACTGTCACTGGCTGTCAGCCCGTTTAAGTCCGTTATTTCATTCATTCTTCCGTTCGTTGTCGGTCTTTGTCTTTGGTCTTTGCTTGCTTGTCCCTTTGCGTTTGTCATTATATTTCCAAAAAAATGAGAAAAAGCTGAAAATATTGCATATTTCACGAAGAAAATTCGCCTTCTAACAGCACATACTTATCAGAAGTAAGTAAATATCTCAATAATTATTTATGGAGGTTAAATTTGCCTTACTAATATTATGTGTGTTAACCTGCCAGATTACAATAAAACGGTAAATAAATTCAATTTCCCTTGATCTAAAGTTAATTTACAACTGAATTCATAACGTATGTACATAACTGTGTCTCAGTTTGTGCGTTGTTTTGTAATATTTTCATATAGAAATGCTACCTAATTGAAAATTGTAAGGATTCCCACACAATAATCAATAGAGATACCTACGTATTTTATAGTAAAACTACCTTTTCTTAAGCTTGTGTACTATATTTACGTCCATAACAATATTAGAAAAATACCAGCTCCAAAAATATTTTTATAGTAACTGATAAGTTAACCCCTTCTGTACTTAAAGTTACTCTCATTTCAGTATCTTTATACCTCACCCTCCCTCCTCTCTACCTCAGTTTTAAGGTCAATGTCCTACATGCTTTATGACCATCTAGATTTTGGCGATACAAAACACTACTCAATATTCGCTAGCATCTATTTGTCCAGCTAATAAACTGTAACTGAATACAAGATCCAGTTAAATGTTCAAAAGTACTGCCCTCAACTATTTAAACAAAATTATCAACTATATTTGAGTATACTATAATAACAAATTCTTGGTAAGCATATAGTTAAAATTTTCAGGTACAACCTGCAAGAACAAACAACCAAAAACCGTATACAATATTGAACAATAAAGTTTAAACCTTGCTCAATATTAGAATAGAAGTAGGATATATTTATCTATTAGTTTCTCAGTGTTGTAAGTAATTTTGTAAGGGTCAGACTCATCTGGTCATCTTACACCAAGTACCAAAATAAGTAAAGTACATACAAGTAAATAGAGAGTACTAACAATTACAGAGTAGTTTCTGTGAGTGTATGTAAAAGTGGAATAAATGTGTGAGAGGTATCCGGGATATCTTTTCGGTGGGACTCCTGTCAGTAGCTGGGACAGGAGTTTTAATATGTTGGAAAATGTGAGTACAAAAACAATAATGCTTGTTATGTAGTGAAGATTTTTTTATACCTAGTGCATATCTTTAGTCATTTTTAGTAATTTTTTTAGTCCATATCCTAGCTTCGAACTACTAATGTGCGGTGAAAAGAAGTTCGAAAAAAACGTCTATACGAAGAAAATTCATGTGAAAAAAAGATTGTGCTGCAAACTGCAAATCGACATATTCATATTGTGACAAATGTTAGTTCGAAGGCTTAGTAATATATCTATTTGTATACGATTAGTAGAGATGGCAAGTTGGAGACACAGCAGATGGCAGGGGCTTAGACCGGCCCCTCGGCACGACCGGTTTACTGTGTAGCTTAGTACTCCCAAATGTATGAACACATCGCACTCTTAATAAAACAATGACCGAACTCGAAATTTTGACAAATTTAAGTTTTAGTAACATATCGACTTAAAAAAGCATGCTCTACAATTTAGGCGATTAAAAACACCTGTTTTCTATATGCAATAAGGTTTATAACTACTTGAGTCTTTATCCGTCACTCACCTTGCGCGCTGTTACTCAGTTAAAAATTGTTTTTTTTTTGTATCCCAAAAAGTTGCGATTTTGGATTCGGTCACTGTTTTATTAAGAGTGCGACATGCAAGAGTCGTTTCGATATCAAACTAATATTTGTCGCAATACAGTTCAGACGATCTGTAATTTGTACCATGATAAATCTCTCGCACTAATATTCATCGCATAGAGTCATAGACATTCCTTCGACTACTTTTTATCGCACACTAGTAGTTCGAACCTAGGTTATGAACTCATTTTTTATGTATGGTAGTTGCTGTTAGATTGCTCCATATTTATCCTATGATGTCTCATCCTATGAACTGTGTATGTCCTAAACTGCGACTAGAAACACCGAAGAATGGGCAGCAGCGTTCTATTAGTACACTGTGAATGTACTGCGATCCCCAAGCTGCCTGCCAACCGTAAATTCTTATTCTTATTCAAGATGGGGTGAGAAGTCCTGCACTGACGTCCCGTTTGGGGTGTATTGTGCATTTCCCCCTACCAAAACCTACCCGAGCCAACCCAACTCCTTGAAATATCGGAGTTGGGTTGGCTCGGGTAGATGCTGGTTGGGGGAAAGCGTGGTGATTATGGCAACACCCTTCTCTAAGATGTGTGGCTGATGATGTGTCTGATGTGTGTCTCATCCTATCTCTATCTCTACATAGTATAAATTAAAGTCGCTTTCCGTGTTTGTCTGTCTGTATGTCTGTATGGCCGCTAACTCCTCCTAAACCACGCAACGGAGTTTGATGCGGTTTTCACCATCAGTTAGATACATTTTCACGGAAGGTTTATATATATATATAACTAGCGACCCGCCCCGGCTTCGCACGTAAATTACACCCTTGCGAAGCCGGGCGGGCGGGTCGCTAGTATATTATAAAGTAAAAACTATCTCATTTTCGCGTGTGACCATTGCCATCAGTGAGAAGTTGAAAGAGCAATTTAAAGCAAAAATTTATTTGATTAACGTTTTTAAGTACGGCCCTTAACTACTACAATTACTAACTTAACTGACTACGTTCTTGGTTGAGTTTCTTCTCTTTTTTTTGTCTTTCATTTGGCCACTGTCTTTTTATTTTATTTTAAACGATGCAGTCTATGATGGAGCACACTTGTCTTAAAGAAACCGATTCACTCCTGACGCTCAGATTGTGACTATCGGGAACATCCATTCAGGCAGTGCATTTCACAGTCCCATGGTTCCACAGCGGTTCGCTCATTAAAAGGACTCGTACGTGTTATCAGAATATCAACCATGAAACGGTGTCTCACTTGCATGCACCTTAAATGGCTTGATAGATTTTGTGTGAGGTGGTATCGTTAGTTATTTCATTATGTCCAGAATGTAATTTTAGGTAATAACACTAACAGGCCTTCTTGTATCATAGATTGCATCATCGCTTAACATCGGACGAGATTGCAGTCAAGACTAGGGCTATTTATTATTAACATGTACATAGGTGTTATTAATAAATATTTGTATTTGTAAAACATAAAAAAGCACATAACCTCTGAAAAACACTTCTTTCCTTCTGATGCTGTTGGATAAACAGAATCAATGTTAACTTATTACTAGTAAGGCAGGAAATTATTGTGAATGTTTAGTTTTTTTGTCTTGACTAAATTTATATGTAAAATGGCAACCCTGAGACATGAAAATTTGCTTTGGAATGAGAAAGTTACATTTTGGTTGAGATAAGAAAATCAATTACAACAATGTAGTTGGTTAAGTCATATAGGTTAAAGGTTATGAATTTTCTTGATAAATTTTGGTTTAGGATGAGTTTTATACCTATTGAGACTTCATAGGATGAATGAGGAACAACCTCTGCTGTAATTGTTGGACATTACTTATTTATTTACTTTATTCATTTTGATGTTAGATAGATGTTTTGTCTATTTAGTAAGCTTATTACAGTTTGTACCAGATACCTTATTATGGATGATTCGGATCGTGATCGCGATCGCGTGCCATCTCACTTACGCACGTGGTGCGAGTAAGTAGATGCGAACAGGACGGCATGCAATCTCGATCACAATCAAACTTCTATAATAAGGCCGCAGGTTTTGGTATGTTTGGCATTTTTTATTGTAGTTCCTGAGGTTTTGTTTAGTTTAGTTCGATTTTATTATATACTCAATCACCCAATCATTAAATTACTTCTTAGTTTACACTTAAAGTTGATTGATCTTTTAGAAAATACTTTTAGTTCACAAAAAAAAAAAGTATTTTAACTTTTTGCTGTATTTTTGTTACAAATTGTATTAAGAATGCCCTTATAGATTTCATATTACATCTAGTTGGCTGCAAACACACAGTTTTTGTTATTTGTTTCTCGGAGCATGTGTTTTTTCATAATTGCCTTTATTTCAATGCATTTTGTCTTTTCTATGCGCTAAGAGTAGAATTGTGTGGTTTAGTTATAATATAGGCTACAGTATAGGAAGAGTAATTTGATCAAGTGAGTTTTTATCTATTTTTCATTAATCTTTAATCTCTTCTCTTCTCTATCTCTACATAGTATAAATTAAAGTCGCTGTCCGCGTCTGTCTGTCTGTCTGTATGGCCGCTAACTCCTCCTAAACCACGCAACGAATGTTGATGCGGTTTTCACCATCAGTTAGATACATTTTCACGGAAGGTTTATATATATAACTAGCGACCCTTCCCGGGCGGGCGGGTCGCTAGTTTAAAACAATTTTAAGCGCACACATTTCACTGGTCATTATTCGTAATAGCTAGTAACAACTGGTATGGCTCAGTAGTAGCGTGTCTGCCGTATAAGCAGGAGACTCTGGATTCGACTACTGGTCAGGCAGATTTTTATTTTTATTCGAGATGGGGGTGATATGTTCTGCATTGTCATCTTGCTTGGGGTGTCTTTTCATTTCGCCCTACCAGCATCTACTCAACCCATCTTGAAATACTGGAGTGAGGTTGGGGGTGTTGGCACAGTTGCTTCAGTGGTGTAAATGTTTGGGCAGATGTATAAATCATCATCATCCTATCATGCTCCCGCTGCTGTGCTGGGAAACAGGCCTTCTCTCAGAGAGAGAGAGAGAGAGGGGATGGGCTCTAATCCACCATGCTGGCCCAGTGAATAATGGTGAATGTCATGTCTTTGAAGTTTTTGAGGTTTTTGGACATACCGGTTTCCTCACAATGTTTTCCTTCGCCGTTCAATCAAACCAGGTGCCATCAGATTGTAATAGATACATGTAGCCTCTCGGCTTCCATCGTTCCTCATACTCCTTAGAAAACATTGATTGTAACTAAAGGTCTCGGTCCAGTACATCAGCCCATACACTGACCACATTAAAATAAAATCGGCCAAGTGCGAGTCGGGCTCGCATGTGGTCATGAGGCCCTACATTTAATACTTTTCTCCTAAAGAAAATTAGGAAAACTCGAAATTGCGCTAAACCACAGCACAGGTTATAAGTTTTAACAAACAATCATCCTGTGACCACAAAACGAGTTAAAAAACAGGACATTGAAATTATCTACAGACTGCCATAACAAAGCATAACAGTAATAATACCGCTTCTGCTATTCACAAACAGTGGCTAATGACGTAGCCTGCGATCCATTATTAATGAAGCAAGCAATGCTCGGTTAAAAGACGGTCTCCATTCTCATTGGCAGGCTGCCAAGCACCCTTGTAGCCGCCGAATACCGCTTAGGCTGTACCGATCATGCCTTCCATTTAGGACATGTCTTACCACTATATTGGACTAAATATTGAGGCCTATTCTGTCACACCACTCATTAAACTAAACCAATTTGACAGGACTAAAATTATCTGCCTCTCTTTTCATTTTAATACGTGAGAGAAGGATGGCAACAATTTTAGAACTGTCAAATTTAGTTTAGTTTAGAGTGCATCAGAATCGATGCCATTGTACCATTTTACTGAACTAAACCAAACTTGACATCCCTGTTTAACAAAAAATCTCTTTTATGACTGCGTTTGACCACCAAATTGCCTGTTGTTAAGCGACAATGTGGTCGAAGACGGAGCACACATACTTAGAAGGTATCACTTCGAAATATGGATAGTGATAGATGGGACATATGAAGGATTCACTCTAGCCTTGAAAAAAAACCTATATGGTATCTGTATCCTTTTCACCCTATAGAAATGAAAAGAGAAGCAAATATATTTTTTGTGTTATTAATTTGGGGAATGGAACGATAGAATCGATGTCATTGTTAGAGATTTCGTCATTTATCATTAACTGATCCAGCTTGATGATTTACTATGTTCATGACTATTTGCCAAAAAGGTCATAAAGTAAGATTTGCGTACAACAGATGCCCAATCACCGTCCGTGAGTTCCGTGACGTCACCGTTCTAGAATCTGATTGGCGTCTGGTTATTGCCACCGCGTCATCGTTACTCAATCGCGTTAGTTCGTGTCGGCTTTTAGATGTATGGCACATATCAAGTTGACCTCCCCACACCTCTCGAACCTTGATATCCCAACAGTTCGATGTCCCACTTTTTCCAAAAATATATCCACCCCAGTCCTTAAACATAGCTATTGCAGTAAGCATGTCACCGAATGCGGGGTATTTTATCATATTTGGCCCAGCTACCTTGTTCCCACAGTTCCGGCGAAGTTGTCCTATTTCCGGGACAAAAAGTTTGTCCCATTTACGTGTAATATGAAAATGCGCGTTGTACAAATTTAATTTCTTTTATGACAGTCTGTTGTCGCGTCTATAGAAAGGCTAATTTATTTGTTTAATATTTTGCATGCTAGCTGGGTATTAAGCATTGCAGTGCTATAACTTATAGGCGTTACGGCGCTGAAATACAATTAACTATGAAAATAAACGAAAACATAATCTAACATAAATTCGTCGGGAAAAAGAAACTTGTTTTCTTTTTTTAAATTTCTGGGTCTCCACATATAAATCTAGCTAATAGTTTGAAGCGATGATAACTGAATTGTGGTCGGACGCAACGTTACAGAGTAAACCACTTGAGATACCTACTAAAAAGTTGCGTTTGGTAAACATTCTCCTTTTCATACAAGAAGTTTCGTATTCCTATTTGGTAAACTACCTGTAGAAATTAGTAGTCAGGATAAAAAGAAATAACACAACATTTTTTATATCACAGATAATGCAAACACTGTTTTAAACTATCACGGTTGTTCACTAAAGTTATATGATTATTTACGGGATATTTACCGTGGTAAGGTAGTGGTTGTGTGCTCATTCCACAACCTTACCACGGTAAATATTACATAAATAATCATCATCATCATCATCATCAGCCAGAAGACGTCCACTGCTGAACATAGGCCTCCCCCTTTCACCTCCACACTGAACGACAGCCTGCCTTTTGCATCCACTGGATGCCAGCGACTCTCACTATGTCGTCGGTCCATCTAGTGGGAGGCCTACCTACGCTACTACATAAATAATCATATAACTTTAATTAAAAAAATATTAAAAATTGGCTTGAAATAGAATGCATCGTAAAGAAACTGCTAGTAGAGCAAAATCTTGACAGCCTACTGCATCTACATTCAAAGTCTCAACAAACTCCTAACGGCGAGTTTCGGCCAGGGCCAGTTTTAGGCTATGTTTATTACTTTTGACCACACATTACGCTTAGCTCTACCATAGAAAAGGTTCTAAAATTCTGGCTGGTGTACAATTTAAGTAACTTCATCTCACTGTTTGGTGTTAAAACCGTCCGTACATAATTCCAGGTTTCGCCGTAAAATTAAATATTTATGAACTAATTATAGCCCTTCATCCCAACGAGCTACAAAATCTAAAGGGCATGTTGACTCTTCGCCCTGGAATATCTAATCGGGCATTCTGTCATTCTGGAGTGAAAGGGCAAAACAACGACAAAAGACCAAAGTTTGTTTTGAGTCCACTAAAATTCACATTATTAACCTATTATTACTTTTTTTTTAAACCAAGTCCTGCTGCAAGATTTCTTTACTGTTATGATGAAGAGTGAAACTTTGAAATTTATGCCTAACGCCTTGTTTATTTAGCAAAATCTTAGCTACGCCAAAATTTCTGGTAAGATTGCTAATTCCCTTTAGCGACGACACCAGACCTGTCTGGTAATACAGAGTACGTGGGTTTTTATTACGGCAGTGTGTTGGCAGCCTCGTTTTTGACGCTACGTTCTTACTTCCAACGTAGACCGCATCATCGCTTAACATCAGGCGAGATGGTGGTCAAAAGCGAGCCAATTATTTATATTTAAAAAAAAACGACTCCAAGACTATACCTTCATATAAAAACTTAAACTAAAAAAGTAGAACAGTTATAACAGAGATTGAAAGTCCTTATCAAAACTTTTGCTCAAGGGAACCACAAACCAAAACGACATCTGTGTATATATTTAAGTTTTTGTTGATTTTTTCAAAAAGCGCTAAATCAACTAAGTAAACAAACTGACACACCAGTAATTTTCACAAAATTGTTCAAGCAAGCGAGGAAGTCTGCATGACAGGGAAAATCAAGGATTCTTTTTTAACCCCGAAAAATCGTAACACCGCGGGGTTCAACTACCATTCTGGTCTAAACTATATTGACATTTTATAAATGGTTTGCGTCTTTTTTCTTTTCAATAAAACCATTCATCTGGGTGGTTGGTTAGGGAAACAATTTTTCAGATAATCGGAAAATTTAAAAAAATGAATTATCGCCTCCATTTGATTCATGATAAGATTTATCAGCCAAGTTATGGTCATTGTTATCAGTTCACTGCTGGACATGTGCCTTTCCTAACACGTGACTCCTCGACCCTGGGCTTTTCGCTTCCAGTCCCTGTCGAATGCCATCACATTATTTATTTACCCTTTTACCCTATTTTACTTTATGGATAGACTATGTTTTGGAGTGTAATATATTCGGTTAACACTGCACCGTTAGTGGGTCACGGCCTCGAGTTGTGCCCTATTTTTTCGTACGATTGTAAAGTTCAGCGGCGTTGGTTTGTTTGTTTTAAATTGGCGTTTTCATCGTAGTCCTAGAGTCGGTAACGGGGAAATGCTACCTTGGTATTTATCAGAGATATTTTGCCCACAGAAAAGTGAGGTTTCGTTTATATGGGTGCAACTGGCTACAACAAATTTCTTACAAAAATGCCTTGACAGCCGTTCTAAATCACGAGTGAATCGGTTTTTTCTAGGCAAGTGTGCTCCACCGTAGACTGCATCATCGCTTAACATCAGGCGAGTTGGCGGTCAAGCGCAAGCCTATTATTTAAAATTATATTAAAAAAAGTGATTATGCAGATCTCAGTTTTATAAAATATATAAAAGATATTTTTATGCAGAAACAAAAATGATGTATCTTAGCAAGAATTCATGCATTGTGAACAAGCCGTGTGTTTTCGTGCTAAATACGGAAATAAAGACATATTTGTTCTGATATACCTAGATTTTATGTGGTCCTCAGAAGTAGAATAATTTTTAGTCTCAAACGGTTTCAAATTTAACTAAAGGGTTATATGTTATAATGACAGCAAAACAATATGATAGTCATAGATTATTGACGGGATATTTACCGTGATAAGGTTGCGGATAGAGATCCCGATATTCCGAAATGCCAGAATTTCAATCGAGGTGAAAGTTTTCAACTCGCCAATGCGTCCAAGCCAGGATTAGGTTGCTTTAACAAAAATAAAATCAAACCTCGTCTAAAATGTGTTCAACATACCATACGCAGGGCGTTTGTTTTGTCGGGACTTAGGTTCGAGTATTAAAAATTACTCTTTGGTTCGAGTTGCAGTGATATCCGTACCAAAAGACTAAGAAAGAGAGCAGATCGTTGTGTCTTCACCTAACTTAGAACTTTTCCGTATTCTTCAGTCTTCCCGTGAGCATCGCGCATGTAAATGCGCCGGTACCTATATCGAGAGCTCCATCCATAACCGTATAAATATCGCGTTAACTAATGAATAATCATATAAAACATAAATCAAATCTCATTCATATAATCATTATCAATCATCATTATTATCATTTAATCATATATATATATATAATTATATGTTATGTGGTTGAAACTATAGTCGGAGTGACCGGCTTAATCTTACGTGAGTAATTCCCGTGTAATATAAATAAAATAATCATATAACTTCAGTGAACACTTAAAGTGTTTTAGAAAACCATGATTTTGTCACATGCAAATGCATAAAAATGCGCGAGCGAATGAACTGGACGGGAAGAATTATACTGTCTTAAAATTCAGAGTAATTTTTCTACACCCCCTAGCTCTCCGTCTATGCAGTGTTTGTCGCCGGCCTCTATTGTTTCATTTGTGTGGGCTTGTTTTTAAGCTGCGAATGTTTGTAGCTGCATGGCTGTAATGCAGCTCAACATTTTTATTAGCTTTTTAATAGCTGTTTTTATTTATAAGCTGGTATAAAACTAGCCAGCCAATTGTCATTGATGATTGAGTTTGTTCATTGATGTCGATTCTGTTTCTGCTGTACCATTCTTTAAACTAAATTTGATAGCTGTTGCCAATTGTTGCCATCCTCTTCTGACGTATTAAATTAAAAAGAGACGCCGATAATTTTGGTCCTGTCAAATTAGTTTAGTTTGGAGAATGGTACAACAGAATTGACATCATTATGAGTGTATGAAAAAAAAAAAAAAATTAACTGTGTGAAGGTAGCTTATTCTTGACATTATTTCTGTGAAAACATTGTGAAGAAACCTGTATGTCGAAGAACCTCAAAAAGACATGACATGAAAAAAGGTATGACATTCACCAACATGCACTGGGCCAGCATGGTGGATTAGGGCCCATCCTCTCTCTGAGAGAAGGCCCGTGTCCCAGCAGTGGGAACATGATAGGCTTATAATAATAATAATGATGATGATGATACGAATTAAATAAAATTCATTAATTTAATTTTACCAGTTACGATGTTGATGCTTATTTTTAATAGCCTTTACTACCTATTAGAAAAAATTATCAGATTTTAGATACGCATGCTAATTTAGCTAAGGAAAGTTAGAATGGCGCGCTCGTTTCTTTTATGATATTGTTACAATAAGGAAGTAGTGGTAAACGTCGCGTGTCAAACTTGGAACCTTAATAAATATACATTTTGGCTTACTTTTCTCGATCTTGACCCAATTTTCTTGTATGAATCATCGACGCGCTGAAGTTGCTACTGGAATTTTGGCCAATGTTCGGAGTGCGTAATAAAATATACGTGTTTATTAGCATTGTTGCCGCGTATACCAAGATCGTTTGCGGACCATTGAGATACAAAATATATAGAGTCACAATCGTGCCAAAAAAAAAAATAGTATGACAGCATCGACGCAATTATTAGCTAACTTAGTCCTGTCGGCTAATATGTTCAAAATTTAGACAATCTGCGTTTCTGTTGTACCATTAAAAAAATGCCTTAAAATTGTTGCTATCTTTTTCTCACTCATTGAATTGAAAAGAGGCACGTTAGAAACTCTTTTTTGAGCACATCAGAAATTGATTAAGAGGAGTTCAAAAGCATTTTCAGAAGTGGGATTAAGTAACATCACTAATTAAAGTTATGTCGTTTCAGCAAATCCAGCACCAATACAGGGGCAGGTCGGGTCCGCCGCGGTTCTGGGGCAGCATGTCTGAGGGAGGGGGAGTGTCCGCCGCTGGCGGTGACAACGCCAGGACCAACCTTATAGTCAACTACCTACCGCAGACCATGACTGAAAAGGATTTGTACGGCA
Organism: Agriopis marginaria; assembly: GCA_932305915.1. Classification (NCBI taxonomy): domain Eukaryota; kingdom Metazoa; phylum Arthropoda; class Insecta; order Lepidoptera; family Geometridae; genus Agriopis; species Agriopis marginaria. The sequence continues at coordinate 3,241,952 of OW029935.1, forward strand.
TGTTTATGACTATAGGCCCTATAGAGAGCTGCCGGGTTATGAAGGACTTTAAGGTAAAACAACACTGCTACTATCTTTCTAGTTTACCTTATCACTTACTTAGCGCAGACCATGTCTGAAATGGAAATGTACAGCATGTTCATGGCCATTAGCTCTATAAAAAGGTGCGGGTCTATGTAGGATTTTAAGGTAAAGAACAACACTGCTATTATCTTTCTAGTTTACCTTATCAGCTACCTAGCGAAGATCATGATTTACAAAGAAATGTATGTGTTCATGGCCATTAGCTCTATCTATGGGTCCACGAAGGGCTTTAGAGTAAAGGACAACACTGCTACGGTCTTTCTAGTTTACCTTATCGTCTACCTGCCCCTCCAATCTCCCTGATGGCGGTGTCCCTCAGAGCCCAGCCCTGACAAGGAGGTACAACCTCGACGTCGGTATCGCTACCTCTCCTCCAGTGAGGAAGGAAGATCTCACTACATCGTCTACCTAGCAAAGACCATGACTTGAAAGGAAATATATGACATGTTCATGACCATTGGCTTTATAGAGAGCTGCTAGGTAATTTCACGGTTAGGTTAGATTAGATTGGCTGGGTCCATTAGAGCTAGTTATCAGTAAGGAAGTTCGTGCAGGGTGAGCCATCTCTAGTGTCAGTTTTTGAATCGCCAAGCACCATTTGTGCTTTGCAGAAGCACTAAAAATCACTACAAATATTTTACTAATGACTTCCATGTCAGATATAGTTTTCTATTCAATCTATATCGACAGGCCTACAGCTGGTTAAAGGTCTTCCTCATCGACAAATTCCTGTCTATGAACTCTCCCAACCCTCCTGGAATGCATCAAGCAAGAACATCATTCCATTGATTGTTACTTCCTCGACTTTGTTTACTGTCAGGAACTCTGCATTCAACTGTGTGACTATCAGAGCGCAGAGAGGTTAGGTCTCTCTGTATCTTTTATCACATTTACAACGGGGAGTGTTCTGAAGAACTGTTTGATCTGATGCCGGCGTCACGGTTTTGTCATCGTACTAGCCGCCACCGCCTGAAATTTCATCCACACATAATAGATCAGTGAAAATCGCACACTGCGATTCACACGATCTTTCTTGCCTCACACCTGCAAAATGTGGAATAAGCTACCTTCCGTGGTGTTTCCGAGAAGCTTCAATATGGGATTCTTCAAAAGGCGAGTTTATAGAGTCCTTAAGGGTCGGCAACGTATTTGTGATGCCTCTGGTGCTACAAATATGCACAGGCGACTGTGACTGCTTACCATCAGGCGGCCCGTCTGCATGTTTGTCACATATGGCATTAAAAAAATGCCCACCTCATAGAGCTAAATATCAAAAGAAGGTGATTAAATATTGTATTGTTGTAAACAATTAAATTGTGTTTTCGTAATTTCAGACTGGCTACAGTTACGGGTTCGGGTTCGTGAACTTCACGCGGGAGGAGGACGCGGCGCGTGCCATTGATACATTCAACGGTTACCAGCTCAGAAATAAACGGTTAAAGGTACGTCACCAATCATCATTCCATCACATACTAACTAGACTTAGTGTAAAGCCGGGTTTTCGCGTTGCGAGTGCGCTAATAAGTCATGGCAACCTCGGAGTACAGGACGTAGCAGATAATGCTATCAACTCTTGAAACTTGTGCTCCCTGCAGGCCTAGCACGGGCCGTGGACTAATTGTCTTTCCACCGTTTTTATCCCGCGAGAAAAAGACAAACGTATCCATATTCTAGCTTTGTCGCGTCTAGGCGTGGATAAAAACGGTGGATAGACAATTTATCCACAGGCCATGCTAGGCCTGCTGGAACAAGGCCTCGTGTCCGACCAAAACGACCAAAGCTTGACGTCGTACGAGACAATAAACTCACCAAGGAAGATGCAAACGACTGTGCAAAGTGGAAGAGTCACCGTAGGAAAGCGGCCCCGGTCCATGCCAAAGAAGAGTGCGCTAATAAGCAAAATTTTACCTTCTACACCCAGCTGCAATGAGGAGCAGTAAGGTTAAAATAAATGTAAAAAAAGCCTTTATTCTCAGTTCTAACTACTACAGTACTACTAGTTTCTATTATTTATGCTTACAATTTTTATATATGTACAAATTAAGTTTGTAACACCAGCAACAGTTGAACTAAGGTTGTTCTTTCTGGACATTGGTTAGGCAGTCAGGTTATGTGAGATTATAGCCACTAAAACGCCCCCCGTTGACCAGCCTAAGTACTTGACAAGAGGACTCCGGGATCTCCAGAAGCACTTAAATAAGTTATTGGATAATTGGCATAATTAGTTAGTAAAATAATAGAAGAAGCTACTGGCTCCCGACGCACAGTCTGTGTTTAGTTCGAGAGTCTCAGGGATCTACACTTGCTTATATTTCATTATCTATACAATATTATAAAGAGGAAAGATTTGTATGTATGTTTGTAACGAATTGGCAAAAAACTACTGGACCGATTTAAAAAAATCTTTCACCATTTGAATGCTACATTATCACTGATTAATATAGGCTATAAAACTATACCCGTGCGGAGCCGGGGCGGACCGCTAGTGTTCCAATAAATGATATGCATTTGTCTGTATTTCAGGTGTCATACGCTCGGCCGTCCGGCGAAGACATAAAAGAAACCAACTTATATGTGACGAACCTGCCGCGTGCTGTCAACGAGGACCAACTGGAGACAATATTCGGCAAATACGGCAGAATAGTGCAGAAACACATCCTGAGAGACAAGAACAACGGCTCTCCGAGAGGGGTTGCTTTTGTTCGGTAAGGGTTAATTCTTCACACTAGCAATATGGGAACGAGTTTACAACTAGGTCGGTCAAAGAGCAAAGCTGTTTTTTAGGGGTCTCCAAAGGCTGTCAATGTGACAGTGTAGGCGCCTATAACTAAGCTAAACTAACTAATAATGACTAAACCAACTCTGTCTGTCTGTTTTACCTTTTGACGGCTGTATCTTTTGATCCGTAATAGATGAATTTTTCACTGAATATGTAACCTTCATCATCAGCCTATTTGATGTTCGTCCACTGCTGGACGTAGGCCTCTCGTAAAGAACGCCACAAGGCAAGATCTTCTGCTTTTCGCATCCACTTGCCATCAGCCGCCTTTCGCTGGTCGTCACTCCACCTGGCTGCAGGGCGTCCTACTCTACGTTTGCCGATACGCGGTCTCCACTCTAGAACTCGTCTACCCCAGCGGTTGTCAGTTCTTCTACAGATGTGGCCAGCCCATTTCCACTTCAGCTTGCTAATTCTTTGAGCTATGACGGGTACTTTAGTATGTAACCTTAAGGCGGATTAACTAAGAAGTAATAATAAAATCAAAAAGTATAAAATATATTTTTATTTTCATATTTTGGTCTATGCTCTAGTGTAAAACGGTAAATATGTTTGTACGTAATACCGTCCATTGCTAGCTGCTAAGGATTGCAAGTTAAAGCAAACCTGGCGGACTCCGCACTTTAAGTATGAAGGTGCAAGCACTTGAACCGTCTAGACAAAACTGCCGCGCGATAGACAGAGATAGTTGATGATAGTTCTAAGTTGGAAATAAAATAAATAAATAAAAATAACGCGCCGATAGAAGAGAGGTTAGTATAGCTGTAAGTAGATAGCGCTCGCGAGACCTGAATTGCACTTTATTGTGTAGTAGGAAGAGTCGCTACTTATTTAAATGATTTTGCGGAGTGAATCTTCTGTCTAATTATGTATTCTGTGGTCAAAGTGGTAATGGGCAGCCCACATCGCTTGAAGAACCGATAACCGATGGAAAAGAAAGGTTCTTGAGTGAGACCACGAACCGGAAGACGCAGCGTAGGTAGGCCTGCCACTAGATTGACCGACGACATCGTGAGAGTCGCTGGCATCCAGTGGATGCAGATGACAGTCTGTCGTTCAGCATGGTGTGTTAAGAGGAGGCCTATGTTCAGCAGTGGACGTCTTATGGCTGTTGATGATGATGATGACCGTCACTTGTGTGTCACACTTACAGAGAAGATAATATTAACCGATAAATACTAAATTTTGACACTACTGTGATATAGGGACATCAGCCTATGCTGCTTACCTCATCATTTCAGTCATAGGACGACCTCTGCTGGACATAGGCCTCCCCCATCGATCTGCAAAAGGGCCGGTTGGAAGCGGTTGCCAGCGGTTCCCTGCGGTCTCTTTTAGGTCGTCTGTCCATCTCTTGGGTGGACGTCCCACGCTGCGCTTACCTATCCGTGGTCTCCATTCGAGAACCTTTCGGTCCCATCGGCCATCTGTTCTGCGTGCTCACCTATCATCAAATAAATAAATAAAATAAACCGGCCAAGTGCGAGTCGCACTCGCGCACCGAGGGTTCCGCAACAATGTGTTTTCTTGAATTCACTTTGGGATCTAGTTTGCACCCGACTCGCACTTGGCCGGTTTTATTTAATTGTATTGAATTCTTCCAGATTTGACAAGCGCGAAGAGGCTCAAGAGGCGATAGCTGCTTTAAACAACGTGATACCCGAAGGTGGAAGTGAACCACTATGCGTTAAGGTTAGTACACTTTGGGGCATAAGGGAACATTTAAGAGCCTCTTATACCAAATTTGACGGTTTTAAATCAATTTTATTCAGTTAAATTACAATATTTGAGCTGAAAAAAAAAAAACAATGTCACAGAAACATCTGTGTTAGAGTTTATGATTTGGTTCAAAACACGATAGAATAAACTTGCCACGATAGAATAAACTGTATTTTTTTCCAGCTCAAATATTGTAATTTAACTAAATAAAATTGACTTAAAACCGTCAAATTTGGCTCTTAAATAGCATACAGACGTGACGGACTTGGCTGACGGCTTGCCGTCAGCCAACCAACAGGAGAGAAAGAATAAAAAAAAACTCTTTCCTTCCTTTTGGTTGGACGGCGGTCCGTCAGCCAAATCTGTCACGTCTGTTAGCTACTTAACAGTGTAATCAACAGTAGTACCAACCAGCACAACCAGTAGTAGTACGAGTATTTTCGCGATTTCAGGGTTGGCCCCATAGTAATAGTAGTAGTTGTTCATAATGATGGACTACTTTGGACCCCTTTCGGCTTAGTATACCCTTTCCGCGTAACCCCTTAAGTTAATTGCGATATACGTAGGTAGCAGACTTCCAAGCTTACTCTAGAACATTTGAGTGCATGCTTTACCTATTATGCCTATTTACTCAATATATCTTATCTATAAAATATAATATCTATAAAAAGGTTCTTGAAGGGAGACCACGAATCGAAAGACGCAGCGTAGGTAGGCCTCCCACTAGATGGACCGACGACATTGTTAGAGTCGCTGGCATCCAGTGGATGCAAAAAGCTGTCGTTTAGTGTGGATGTTAAAGGGGAGACCTATGTTCAACAGTGGACGTCTTCTGACTGATGATGATGATGACTCTATGTAGGGCTTGCGCAATTCTTTCAACACCCATTTCATGTTGCGGTCCTTTTCATTGCCAAACAGATATGAACATTACTGACCTGGAAATAATGTTCTTAGTTTCCTGAAATCTAACTAGCTAAATAGCATATTTCTATAATTTCTAGGTGGCCGAGGAGCACGGGAAACAAAAGGCAGCTTACTATGCCGGTTGGGCAGCAGGGTTCCACCACAATCGAGGTAATTATACAGTTAAGATTCTTAACTTACCGATAGATGGGACGATTTCTATATATGTTAGCGGGTGTGTATGCCAGGACTTGAATTTGTATAGATAATTATTGGGGCTGATAATTATCGTGATGAATATTAATTATTAGCATAGCAATTCAGTTGCACTTCACATTGTTTCGGTCCTCGTTACTCTCTCATCCATCTCAGCAAGGACAGGTGAAAGAAATGATATCCTTTGCCCTTAAACGCGAGGATATGAAATCTACAAAAAAAAGGAGTTTGTAACATCTATTTTTATGATTTACATACATATTTCCATGCATTTCATGCTATTTTTATCAGCCATAATTTTGTTTAAATCCACTGTTCCTTAAGAAAAATATATCATTCACTCTCAATGAAATATATGGAACAGTTGATATTTATTTGCGTTTTCAGGGTTGATTCCAGAAATAAAAATGGTTTTTAATGATAAGTACAATGATTTCCTTTCGGTTTTGTACCACCGTTCTGTTCCCATGTTACTGTGATATTTCTATCACTAGAATGAACAAATTTATCGTTTAAGAATGTAGTTAGAATTATTGTATTTAGTTGTGATAGTCAACATTTATCGCGATAATTATCAAGTCCAATAATTATCCCGTGTGCCGCACCAACCTAACTTGCCCTGTGATTGTGCACGCTGCCCGGACCTTAGTGCCGCCGGTTGTACCACAACGGCATCACAGCCTCGACCAACTGGACATGCTCCACAGCCGGCAAGACTATACTGCACACTACTACCCGCCAAGCAACCGCTTCTTCCGGCGCGACTTTTACAACAACACCTCTAATTATATGACACACCATCGTCCGTTCTGAAAAGGGCTGTACTGTAAAAAGTTCCGTCTCAACGATACTAGGATCTAGACGGACGGACTTCGTGCCCGTGTGTAGTGTTTTTGTGTCGGGTGTTGCGGCCCGTAGAGGGATTTCCGTTTATTGTCACTAGTTTTACCCTGTAGTGCGAGTACCGAGTATAGATACGATGAAATTTTATTATCGTTACCGATAATTAATGTACTTACAGTAATTAGTCATTAATAAAAGATATTGGCGTCAATTCTGTTGTACCCTGTTCTAAACTAAACTAATCAGACAGGACTAAAATTACAATTCAATTCAATACGTCAGAAAAGGATGGCAATAATTTTAGAGCTGTTAAATTTAATTTAGTTTAGCGAATAGTACAACAGAATCTACGTCATTGTTATCGATGATATTAAACACGTAATTATCGCTGTCGATAATTATTGTAATTATCGCTGTCGATAATTATTGTCAAATTTCACTGAATCTACTTTCTGTGCCCGCTACCGGTCTTAAAAGTATTTTTGCAGTTAACTATTTCCTTTAGGTATTTTGAATTGAAAGTTTCAATTAACAGATAATTTTCTGCGGTTGATTCAAACCGAGTTAGGTTTTCCTTATGAAAAATGATTTTTTGGACTATAACTGTTAGAAGCTATATAAATGGCAGCAGCATGTGATATTTTGCGATTTCCGTTACTATATTTTATAATAGTGGCTATATTTCGCTCAGAAACCACGGTTCTATTATTCTGTTTGCAGACATTTAAAAAAAAAAAAACGTGTTTTATTCCAACTTGATGCATAATATAAATAAAAACTAGACTGTATTGCTCTATAAACCGCTTTGTAGCAAATGCAAGTAAACATAGTAAAGTATATTTTTATATCGAACAAAACAATAGCAGTACTTTGTGCTCTAAATAATGTGTATAAAGCAAAAAGGTATATTTTATATTTTATAAAAACGATATGCTTTGCTTTACCACACTAAAATACCAGAAATCCCTATAATTGTGCCTGCAACGCCTATTTTATTATAATTTGCGTATTTCCCTTCCACTGTTGAATTCCTAATAAGCTTTTTATTATCTATATTTAAGAACATAAAGACTCGAATGTACTAAGAACGGTAGAGAGTAGCGGTGTGGCCGTTTTTGTAGGCACTTTTTGTTGCCATAGCAAAAAAAAGGTTTTTGAAATGAAAAGTGCCTATGAATAATTGTTGACTGAGGCACATTAAATAAATCAAATAGAAATATTGGATATTAAATTCTAGTCTTTTTAAAGTAAGAAGTCGTGTTAGATTGAGGTGTTAAATGAAATAAACATACTTGATTCAATTGTTTTTTTTTTGTAAAAATGCTATTAGTCGGTTTCAGCCAACTTTTTAATGCGAAAACGAGAAACAAAAAGAGTCGACAAAATTAACGCGTATTAGGCCAGCAGTATTGCGGAACTAATTATGTCGTTTTTAGAGCCAGAAAATATTAAACATCATTGCATAAAAATGGGGCGTTACGTGTACCTGTTTTAAGCGATTCTGTTTAGGTGATTGCAAAAAGTTGCGCAACCGCAAACCGTATCTCGGCGCGTTGAGGTTCACGCTCGCGTGATTTTCCACACTGCGCTGTTTCAAGTACTGTTTAGAGCCCACGTTGAGAGGTAGCCGTAAGACCCTGGTTTCGGATGCCTTGGACTTTAAAGAAATACAGATACAAAATTAACTTTTAAATTTCGCGATTTGAATACATGTTTTAAATGTCTATTGGGCCTTATCGTTATTTAAGGCGAGGTTTTTCCACTTTTAAGCAACGCTTATTACTACAGATGACCATAATCCTTGGTTTATTGTATTAAAGTCGCATTTAGCGGAGCAAAACCATGGCGCAGTCGTGCGTTTCGATACTTCGATTTTTGGGGGTTTTCTCATATTATTCGAAAAGTATAGCTGTAATGCAAATTGTACCTCACCGTTTTCCTTCATAATTATGAAATCTATATATCAAGATACAGCGGACATAATTTAATAAATAGGTAATTGAATGAATCCAAAAAAACAGGGATAAAAGCGCAAATCAGTGCTACTTTCATATATTTTTTCTATCGAGCGAAATGTGCTTTATCGTGTTTCTCGTGGGTTTCCTAGATAAAACACTCAATTCTGTTATGACACCATTTTTATAATTTTAAGCTAACCATGCACACTTAAACTAGAATGACCATAATTGCTAAAAGTCGGAAAAGAGCGTCTTAAGTTAAAATAGGTACATTTCCCGCGACATTTCGACCACCTTAATGTCAGTATTGAAGCTCTTTGAATCGTTTTGCAGATTAAAATAAACTTTTCCATTGAATTAACGGTGGTATTTTTCAGTCTAACACGGCAGTATTGGTAAGAACTCAGGGACCCTGTCTCAGCACAAATCCAATGTTATAAATTTTCTATTAAATCTAGACAGTTCTTAGTATTCTTGTAGCGCGCACTTATCATTGCAATAGTGTTTGTCTGTAAAGGTAAAATCAACTAAAATGTTTTTATTTTTTATTTATTTTTATATAAAATTATATTTTGAATATTAAAATGAATAGCTAGATAGCTGAAAATATCGAGAAACGTAGGTTATTTTTGTTTCTCTGACAAAATTTGTCGAAATGTCAATTTCTTGTTTAATAAGGGTAATTTGTTCATGCAGAGGTCGGATACATTGTTGTTTTTTTTTATTACAAACTTTTTTACTGTTATTTAATTTGTGGTGTGAAAATTTACTTATCAAATATTCTGTTCAACTCATCGAGATACAATTCCTATATAGAGTCACAATCTCTCAGTGAAAACATTCAAAAATCGTCCAAGCGTCATTGCACATGCATTGTATCAATTATACTTCACAATGCCACATTTACTCTAATTTAGACGTTATGTCGCTTGCATAGTGTTCAACGTTAGTTGTCCGCTATGTCATCATAGCTGTGGCATCGCGCGGCGTTGTAGTCAGTTCACGGTTACCTTGTAACTAACCAAAAAGTCTACGCAATTCGTACCGTGCGCCGAGTTATGGTTCGGACATTTTTTGGCACGATTGTGACTCTATAATGTATTGTATCTCGATGGTTCAACTTCATAAAGATAAAACAAATAATTTGAGTTGCTTTGAAAATAATAACTAAACGGACTTGTTCCCCCATCACCATTTCATTACCGGACGTCCAGACAAACCGCTAAGTGTCAGCTTACACGAACCTGAATGGTTCAAAAACTTCAGCATCAAAAACTACATCAAAATAAGTTCAAAATTAAGGAAGATAATAAGCATTTTAATGTCTTGCTAGACAGAGAGCGCACTAAACTTACTAATGACGTCACTTGTAAGAACGCCATACAAACTCCAAACTGACTCAGTTTGCGGGAAACAGCATTCCTTCGTAATCCGAACAAAAACTTTGGAAGTTTTTTTTATCATCGAAGCGTACGACCTCAAAATAAAGGGATTATTTAGACGGGAACAAAATGTCGCCAGTAAAAGTCGTTATTTTAATATGGTTTGTTTAGCAAAAAGGTGGTTTATTTGAAAAGCGGTTCACAATTTTAGAACGGTTTTATTGGTTCTATTGAATCTACATATTATTTATAAAGATTTTTGGTTGTCACACGTCGACCTTACGCTTAGGGTTTCTCGATCACTCAAACTATCACAAAATGATAACATTACGAACTATTCAATAATTATCGTTTTTGTTCACGTCTTAAATCCAGTGCTTAAATCACTACGTTTTCTCTATCTGTCTCTCTTTTGTCTCACACCTGCAATTTGTGGACTGAGCGAATTCTGCGGCATTTCTGAATAAATGCAACATGGGATTCTTCAAAAAGGCTGTTAATAGAGACTTTAAAGGGGGGTTACACAAGACCCATTTGATGTTAGCGTAAACGCCTGCGGAAAGATGAAATTGTATGAAAATGACATTGACAATGACATTAGCTTGAGAGATGTTATCTCAAGGTAATGTCATTTTCACACAATTTCATCTTTCCGCAAGCGTTAACACTAACTGAAAGTGGGTCTTGTCTAACCCCCAAGGTCGGCAACGTATGTGACCCCTATATACAGGTATCCATAGGCGACGGCGATCGCTTACCATCAGGCGGCCTGTTAGCTTGTTTGCCACTTGTGGCTTAAAAAACTTTTTCATCTTTATTTTTTTTACTTATTTTTCATCATTTTTTATATTTTTTCATTCACCTAGACGGTCCCCCTGAGTTCGAATCCGATTCGGACGCCGATTTCGGCTCGATGCCGGTGATCCCCCCGATGCCGCCAATCCGGCCGATGCCGCCTGTTGGACCCATGCAGGGACCGCGCCCGAGGAGAAACGCCAAAATGATGGGCGGTGAGACATTTTTTTTTACTTATTTATATTAATTTTTCAGTTTTTTTGCTGCACTTCGACGTAATAAACTGCAAGATTCGCGTTACTATGTAGTGGAATTCTCGACCACATGAAATCCAGCAGCAGCCTATAAACCGTGGACAAATTGTCTTTCCATCGTTTTTATCCCGCGATAAAGAGACATATCTTAATTCTAGCTTTGTCGCTACGCGAAGATAAAAACTGTGGAAAGACAATTTGTCCATGCCCGTGCTAGGCCTGCTGTTTTTTTTTTTAAAACTTCAATTAACGCCTGGCTTTGGTATGACCGATAGCGAATATTATGATTATGGATATGGCAGTGTGTGTGGATTTACTTTTTTAATATATTTGTTATTTTCTTTGTTTGTATAATACGTCACTCGGAGCCGGTCTAGCTGATGTCTAAGGGTGCTTTTCCACCAGAGATGTGCTATGCAGCTAAAGTAATGAACGAGGTAAAGTTAAGTTACGAAACTATGGGACCGTTTCCACTAATACTGAGAGGTATAGAGGACCGGGTGAGATATGCTGCGTGAGTCAGCTGTGCTATAAAGATGCGCGACTCGTGTATTTTGCCCTGTACATAACCACCACTCAACACAGCTTTGTTGAACCGCTTTCCAGCAGGGGCCTTACGGACAACTGCTATTGCGGCACCAAACTAACATTAAATCGGCCAAGTTGGAAAATCACGCGACCGCAAACCGTACCCTGGCGCGTTAAGGTTCACTTTCGCGTGATTTTCCAACTGATCGGATATAACGTTAGTTTGGTGCCGCAATAACAGTTGTCCGTAAGGCCCTGGGCTAAGCTGTGAAAAGAAAGGTTCCTTATTGATGGATGTCACACACATCCGTAGCTACACAGCGTAGCTTATCTCTGGTGGAACATCACCCTTATGCGGGCGTTAGGCCTCGTTTATGGAGACATTGGGCGTTCCGCGGAGCGATGTGTGATTTAAACACATGTTCATATTGTATGAGAGCATTTACGCAGAAACGTTTGTCGTTGCCCGCACTGTAGCCCGCATCTCCATGGACAAAGCTGGTATTGACATCTCCCAAGTGATTTATCATAACAATTGATTAGACGAACTCTGCATGAATAAAAAGCTCTACATTGCAAGCTTGCAATCATAATCTGCGACCTTATTATAGAAGTTTGATTGTGATCGAGATTGCATGCCGTCCCGTTCGCATCTACTTACTCGCACCACGTGCGTAAGTGAGATGGCACGCGATCACGATCACAATCCGAATCACGATAAGACATCTATAATAAGGCATCTGCTCAATAGTGTATAATTGCAATATAAACTGTGGTTTTGTACATGTTACTGCTTAGCTGCCTATATTGATATTGAAATAGTGATTCTATACTGTTTACTGTACAACGCATATTGGTTGTGTATTGAAAATGTGTTAATAGAGCTAGACTGTTGTTCGATTCGCACTAGGTGGCTCTTATATGGTGTTAGAAGACCGCGTTAATAGTATAAATGTGTAAGGTTTTGGTTATACGTCTGTTTGAGATACAATACCTATGGAGTCACAATCTCTCAGTGAAAACAGTTAAATAACGTCCGAGCGTCATTGTACATATATTATATCAATTATATACTTGACAATGCCACACACATCATCAGCCATTAAATGTCCACTGCTGAACAAGGCCTCCCTCTTAGAGAGGGGTGTTGCCATAATCCCCACGCTTGGCAGGCGGCTTGGAGATCGCAGTACGTTCACCGTGTACTAACAGGACGCTGCTGCCCATCCTCCGGTGGTTCTGGTCGCAGTTTTAGGACATACCCGGGTCCAACATTACAATGACAATGCCACATTAACTCCAATTTAGACGTTATGTCGCTTGCATAGTGTTCAACGTTAGTTGGCCGCTATGTCATTGTAGCTCTGGCATCGCGCGGCGTTGTAGTCGGATCGCGGTTACCTTGTAACTGACCAAAAAGTCTGCGCAATTCGTAGCGTGTGCCGAGTTTTGATTCGGGCATATTTTTTGGAACGTTTGTATCTCGATAGCCGTCGCACACTGAGCCACCTGTGGTTCTTATGTTCCAGTATGTAAAGTCCCATCTCTTTCGCACGATATTTTTCATACAATATCATTAAGTGTAAAGCGGGTAACAGGTTATAGCCAAAACCATCTAAGAGTCATCTAGTGCAATCAATGACTTTTTTCTTGTGTGTTTTAATAATTATAATGTTAAATATTCTGTAATACAATTGTATTTTGTTTATTGGTGTTAGTTTATGAATTCGGATAGTACCGGCCGACGGCAATGCATTTTATTAGCTTGTTGAATAGAAATTGATCGTTATAATCTTCAAGCACATACATCAGCAGCCATTAAACGTCCACTGCTGGACAAAGACCTCCCTCTTGGAGAGGGGTGTTGCCATAATCCCCACGCTTGGCAGGCGGCTTGGGGATCGCAGTACGTTCACCGTGTACTAATAGGATGCTGCTGCCCATCCTCCGGTGGTTCTGGTCGCAGTTTTTGGACGTACCCGGGTCCATAATCTTCAACCGTGCTCTCTTTATTTACAGTTATACCCATTGTACTGTAACATTATTTTCAAAGATATAAATCAACTGAGTGTAGGTACCGTTGTTTTTTTTTTATAAACATCATTTTTTAAGAGAAACACTAAAACTGTCACGGCTGTTCACCATTTCACGCATTTGCATGTAACTGCGCCGAAATATCGGAAGCTCCATCCATACCTAATCACGGTAAATATCCCGTTAGTTATCATATAATTGGAAACAAGCATTGGCCTCGGCAAAAGAGGATTGTAACGTCTTCACTAAATGAGTACTGTCCTCGCCAAATGAGTGTAGTTGAGCATTGACCTCGGTAAACGAGCATTGTCTTCACTAAATGAGCACTGTCCTCGCTAAATGAGTGTAAATGAGCATTGGCCTCGGTAAACGAGCATTGTCTTCACTAAATGAGCACTGTCCTCGCTAAATGAGTGTAAATGAGCATTGGCCTCGTTAAACGAGCATTGTCTTCACTAAATGAGCACTGTCCTCGCTAAATGAGTGTAAATGAGCATTGGCCTCGGTAAACCAGCATTGTCTTCCCTAAATGAGCACTGTCCTCGCCAAATGAGTGTAAATGAGTATTGACCTCGGTAAACCAGCATTGTATTCACTACATGAGCACTGTCCTCGTTCAATGAATGTAAATGAGCATTGACCACGGTAAACCAGCATTGTCTTCCCTAAATGAGCACTGTCCTCGCAAAATAAGTGTAAATGAGCATTGGCCTCGGTAAACGAGCATTGTCTTCAATGAGCACTGTCCTCTCTAAATGAGCATTGGCCTGGGTAAACGAGCACTGTCTTCACTAAATGAGCACTGTCTTCACTAAACTAGTGTAAATGGGCATTGGCCTATGTAAATGAGCATTGTCTTGCCTAAGTGAGCACTTTCCTCGCTAAACGAGTGTAAATGAGCAATGGTAGCAGTAAGTGAGCATTGTCTTCACTACATGAGCATTATCTTCACTAAATGAGCACTGTCCTCGGTAAACGAGTGTAAATGAGCATTGCCGTCGGTTGAGTGGTTACAGTGACAATATATCGGTGGTGATTCGTATGTTCAGTAGTTTCGGAGTCTACGCGCGTTGTTACTACCCTCGGCGGATGTCCGTTCCTATTTCCATATCGTAGTGTGATGGGTATATTGAACGTTTAATAAAAACTTTCTGTATGTATATATTGGACACCTTTTCTGAAGTTCAAAGAAAACTTTCATTGTACAACATCAATTTTATTATTAAAATAGTTATTGTAAAGAATAAACATCTTAAGCAGAAATAGCTACGCAAAAGCTAAGCTGTTCTATAAACAAATGTTTCACTTTCACCAATGACAAATCATTCTTGTCAGCTGCATACATCAAATCATTCTAAAATCATTCTTGGCAGTTGTTGTCAGTTTATGCATAAGAGAGTGTATTTGTAAGATAGCCCCTTTATGCTGAAAAGTTCAGCAAGCTATGGTATAAAGTACTCTATCAACTAGTCGCTAACGAGAAATGTCGTGGACGAAAATGAGATGGCACATTTTTGCTAGATTAAGCGATTCTGCAGTGCAAGTACAGTTTTTATCGATCGACAAATTTGACAGTTGAACTCTACAAATATAAAATGCCATAGAAAAAATAAATTATAAGTAAAAATTTATTAACAAATAAAAAAATATTATTTTCTTTCTTAATTTTTAAGTTTTTTTACATTAAACAAATAAAAAAAATTACATAAAAAACCTTGAATACTAGGGTGCCGCCGGCAGCGGGACAGGGCCCAAGCTACCAGTAGTTAGGGCTGCAGAGTGACAAACCTGTCAATGCGTGCCGTGTCAAAGATCACTGCCTTCATTATTTCATTATTACTATGAGTTTTGATGAAGAGATGCCATAGAATCGATCATAGCGAGTACGAATCAACTGGCATTTTATCGAATTTGTAGATTTCAACTGTCAAATTTGTCGATCGATAAAGAACGGTACTTACACTGCTGTTTAGGTCATCGCGAAAAGTTGCGCGACCGCAAAGGTTAAGGTTCACATTTGCGTGATTTTCCGCACTTCCGTTTCGAGCCCGCGTTATAGGTACTTGTAAGGCCCCTGACCTATTGGACGTTACAGAATGCGAAGAATATCATAACAGGCCGGGTATCCTTGATCCTCGGTATAGTTTCTGTCCCCGTCGCACTTACCTCAACCTGGAAGAGACTGACGCTGACAAAACTAACATTGCAGTGCCTGGAGTAACCCGATCTAGCAAAGCAAAAGTGTTGAAATACTGAAAAATTAAAAACCTTAAAAAAAAGGCCTTATGCATATATCTCGATAACTTGGAGTTTACTGCCATTTAAAAGTACGAGAAGGAGAACGATGGTGGCCGAGCGGTAGCATGTGCGCTTTACAATCTGACGGCACCCGGTTCGATGCTTGGGCTTGCATCAATCACTTATTTTGTACTTACATAAACTATGTGCAGAATCTGTTTTATAAAATGGTTTGTCAACGCCTCACTGACAAGAACGCGTGAAAGCGAGACTAAAAAACAGCTTTATAACTTTCGCCCTTTTATGCTTAAGGGTTCGATTTCATTACTTAGTTCATTATACCCATCGCAACATTTCTCGTCCCTCACTAGATTAGTAATTTAAATAATTATGAAATAAAATACTGTACATTAATCTACTTAATAAAGCGTAGAGGTTTAATAAGATATACGTGTTCAGTGAGGATTTATATATCAATAAAAATAATATTTAACAAAATCATTTTTGGGATCTAAAAGTAGTTCATATCACATGCGAATATTTCTGTTATGGACTTCTGTAGACAAAATAATTATCTTCGGACTCTTTACTCTTCATGTTTCTATACTACTTCGTTTTTTATTGAACACAAACTGTTTATGCAAAAACTAGCTGCGAAATGCGATTTCACTCGCATTGTACCTTTTACCTCGGAAACTACAACTTCGGAATAAAAATTATACGCCCACATTCCGGCCCCCTCCTCCCATATCTATGCAAATACCTAATCATGTCGATTACGTCAACAGAGCAACGTGCTCTGTTGCTGCGTGAAATTGCAGCAAAGCAACTGATGGAAGCCATTCGAACTGGCTCCTAATTTCCAGGATGTATCCATACCGATAACTAACCGGCTAAGCTTTTGGGCGTTTTCTGACGTCAACACTACTTCGGTTCCTATATTGAAAAAAAGTTCAATTGGCCACCAAAAAGCTGGGTATCCTCTCTAAAGTGCGACGGTTCTTCACCTCGGAACAGTTACTTTCCTTATACCAAGCACAAGTTAGGTCGTGCATGGATGGATCAGCAAAGTACCAGCTTAAAGCGTTGGGAGTCTTAAAAACTTGCTAAGAAGCTCATCAGCAACGAATCCCTAGTTCAGTCTAAGCTTCATTGTCTTGAACATCGGCTCAAAGTTGCTTAGTCTATCAGTTTATGCGCAGCCTGAATGGGTGTTCCCCGATAGTTACAATCCGGTTGTCTTCAAGTCGCGAGTGAATCGGTTTCTTCCAGATAAGAATGCTCCATCGAAAACCGAAATGTTGCTTAACATAAGGCGATGTGGAAGTAAAGCGCAAGCATATTATTCAATTTAAAATACCGAACGAACGAAAAAAAATTATCCTCCGCAAAAAGAAGCAGAGAAAAATTTACGGATTACATTTGCGTTGGCGTCTTCCGTAGTCAAAATGTTCGAAGAGTATAGCAGATATTCAACTGACTAACTTCGATTGCATTACAAAACCGTCGTTTGCCATTTGAAATTATGTTGCACGTGACACGTTATAGGGTTTACATTGCAATGCTTTGATTCAAACCGCTCCGGTGTCTAGTTGATGTAAGGGTTAAAAATAAACGTCAAAATTCTCACTGAATGCGAACTTAATAGGCCTAGAATGCTAGAACTAGTTTCCATGATGTGAATTGTGCCTAAATAACGTGTATTTCTAAGTGTGAATTACAATCGTGCTGATTGAGAGTTAACCGTTAAATAAATAGCACGCTAACGCGGGTGCTATCTTAGCATTACAGGGGGTTTAGACAAGACCCACTTTCTGTTAGCGTTAATGCCTGCGGAAAGATGAAATTGTATGAAAATGACATTAGCTTGAGATAACATCTCTCAAGCTAATGTCATTGTCAATGTCATTTCCATACAATTTAATTTGTGTTTCTAACAGAAAGTGGGTCTTGTCTAAACCCCCTGTACATCCATAAATAACGATGTTTCGTTTCACTACTTTCAGATTTTTTTTCATTCGAAAATTTAATTACTGACACTAAATAACCGTGATTTATGGATGGTTGCAGTTTTTTTAATTGTAATATTTATTTATATATTACTGTGTATCTTTAGAATGGACGTCTAATTGGCATAAAGTCGTTGACGAGAATTGCATTGTTTAAGGTGCTACATTTCACCTATGGCGGAAAATTCAAATTTCAAACAGTTTTTTTTGTCCTTGTAGCTAGGCCGGATAATTATTTTAAAATAACGCAGTGTTTGCGAAAATAATTGGATGTTCTTTACATTATTATGTACAGCTATTTAACAGTAACGCACCATATTACTTACATTTGTCAACAAACAGTTTGAAAAAGCAAAAATTTGTTTGTTGAATTGTAAGTAATAATGTGCATTAGAGATAAATAACTTTCCATGATTTTGTAAAAAATAATAATCAAATTTCGCAAACATCACCATCGTTGACAATAATTACCCGGGCTAGCTACAAGGACAAGAAAACTGTTTGAAATTTGAATTTCCCGTCATAGGTAAAACGTTCCACCTTAAGGATTTTTTTTTCAATTAGTGTCCCAATTTAGTTAACATGTATGAATTAAATATAATGTAATTATATGGGTTTATATTTGAAGTAAATGTTTTATAATATGGTCATATCACCAGAGTCACCGACATAGCTGTTAAAATTTGCAAGTTGAAGTGGCAATGGGCAGGCCACATCGCTCGAAGAACCGATAACCGATGGGGAAGAGAGGTTCTTGAGTGGAGACCACGAACCGGAAGACGCAGCGTAGGTAGGCCTCCCACTAGATGGACCGACGACATTGTGAGAGTCGCGGGCATCCAGTGGATGCAAACGGCAGGCTGTCGTTCAGTGTGGAGGTTAAAGGGGGAGGCCTATATTCAGCAGTGGACGTCTTCTGGCTGATGATGAATGGTCATATAAAGATATTTTATTTATTTATATTTGTATCAGCACAATATATATTTTTTTTACATTGCCCGAGACGCTTGTTTCGAAAATAACTATAACATTAGCATTCTGACTAAAACGAACCTTATATCGCGTACTTTGGTGGCTATAGAAAACTTATTACTTTTATATAAATTACAGATAATATGACTAATTTTAAGACTTTCAATTTAATATTAGTATTTAAATGTGTGGCTAGAAATAAACGAACAAATAATAATTCAATATATTTTCTTAGATTAAAATGAAATCGGTTATATTGGCCTTATGATAATTATAATAAAATTTAGTTATGTAATCTTATGATGTTGTATCAATTATTATTAATATCACTTTTTCATTAATACATTTTTAACATTTTATTAGTGTTAGCAGTTAATGTATTTAAGATGAATTTCCTTATTAAGTTTTGGTGTGACAATTTTTATTGTAATAAATAAATTTACTAAAAGTTATATGATTATTTACGGGATATTTACCGTGTTAAGATTGTGGAATGAGCTCCCGATATTTTGGCGCAGACCATGTTCACCATGACCATGAACATGCACCATGTTCACGGGAAGACTGACTTTATGTAATTTCGCCGAAATATCGGGAGCTCATTCCACAACCTTACCACGGTAAATATCCCGTAAATAATTATATTACTAAAAGTAATTACATATTGTCATTGAAAGATTAAAAAACATAATTATTGAATTAGTTGTGTGGCTTCGGGATGGTTAGTTTTGCGGAAGTTTCATACATAACTATACTTCATAGCTTTAGTCAACATATATGACGGCCAGTTTTTTTTGGCGGCTATGTGTTGTTGGAAAAGTAATTACCTTTTCGAAAAATAATAACAAGCAAAAAGTTTGACTCATCGGCGTCAACTTAAGATTGAAATTACCGACTCATAAGGCTTCTTGCACACAACACACTTCTTGTGCAAGTAATCTGCGCATGCGCAACATGAGAAAAGGATGCGCGTGCGAGAGCAGTTACACGTATGTAGTTATACACCTTTCACTGTGTAAGAGGCATTAATGACAAAAATGCTATTAGCATCAAATTCCCGTTTAATTGGCAAACAAATTTAGCACGCGGTTTAAGATTAACATTACAAATAAGTCGGGGTTATTACATATGCCATATGCCAAGGCGTGTTCCGCATCACGCTAGCAGCGCTAATGGCATCGCTCTAAACTAAGCTAATTTTGACAGCTCTAAAATTGTTGCCATCCTTCTCTCACATATTAAAATGAAAATACAGGCAGATCATTTTAGTCCTGTCAGATTGGTTTAGTTTAGTGAGTAGTATGGCAGAATCGACACCAATGAGAATCATCACACCTCAAAGAAAGTTTATCCGTGTCGTGTTTATTCTCACAAACACTTAGCGTGAAAGTGAACGCGCCCTCAGTGTGTCTAAAATGTTTTGGTCAACAAAATAGTTTTAGGTTAATACGCATCTGTGAAATTAAAGTTTTAACTGGCGAATTATTACAGGGTTATTGATAATTAGTTTACAATCTCACGCAGGCATCATTTTTTTTAGTTCCATGGCCTTTAATAGTTCGGCTTTTTCCTTACAAAAACAAACTATAGTCGGAGTTAATCTTACGTGAGGAATACCCGTGTAATATAAATAAAATGTGTGAAAACCACGTCAGTTTCAATAATAAAAATACAATAAAGGTTTGTAAAAATGTATGAAACAAAAGTTGTTAAGAATAATGTAGGGCCTGTGAGAGCTTGTTACTAATAACCCATAACCCTGTATGATGATTTTTTTATTCGAATTTGAAGCTACGTTTGCATACTACCGAATACCACCAATCTTGATATGATTCTGTAGCCGTGATGTCAATTGAACCGGTACGATGTGTTTGTACCTCAATGCTGTTGATTTGGCCTTGTTGACAACATTTAAAACATTGAATCTTTGAAAATTATAATAATGTATAGTATTTTGTGATTGTATTAATTAATAAAGTAACAAATAGGTGACAAGTGAACGACGCAAAGTATTCTTCCAATTTTAGGCCAAAGATACTAGCCATGTAAAAATAAATACTATTCATGGACGTTGCATTTTATTGACTCGGTATTTTGTATGAGTATTAAAAATAACAAATTAAAGGTTTTTAGCATCGAGATACAATACATATAGAGTCACAATCGTGCCAAAAAAACCTAACCAAAACTCGGCGCACGCTACGAATTGCGCAGACTTGATGGTTAGTTATTTGTTTTTTATGTTAGTTTAAGTTTCATTTGTATTTTCGGTGTGTAATAAAGAAATATTGTATTGTTAGTTACAAGATAACCGCGATCCGACTACAACGCCGCGCGATGCCAGAGCTACGATGACATAGCGGACAACTAACGTTACGCAAGCGGTATAACGTCTAAATTGGAGTAAATGTGGCATTGTGAAGTATATAATTGATACAATGTATACTATGCATAATGACGCTCGGACTCGGACGGTTATTTGACTGTTTTCACCGAGCGACTCTATAGGAATTGTATCTCGATAGTTTTTAGAAAAAAATATTAGTTTTTAGGTTTAAATACCACTAGCTGCACCCGCGGTTTTACCTGCGTGGACATTCCTTCAGGAACAATTTTTTTTAAGGATAAATATTATCCTATGCCTTTCTTCGGACCTCCAACTTTGTTTCCACAGAAAAGAGAAGTAAATAGAACGGAAATGAAAAGGAATATCTGTCGCCAGGTATTATGACAGAACCTTGATTGAACATTCTTATTTATGTCAACGCGTCGAACTCCGCATCCAAAGAACTTGGACCTTAGCTTTTTGGGTTAGGTCTCAAAGTTCTTGTTGCTAACTGATTTCGAATAACTGACATTTTGTTTATATGGTGCATTTGGCTACAACAAATTTCTTACAAAAATGCCTTGACAGCTGTTTTTATTTTTATTTTCTGTGTACGTCTCTTATTTCTGTCAAGTCGATTCGTTGTTCTGTTGCTGCCCAAAGGAGAAACAAATTAACCAACACTTTCGTATTTATAACATTGTTATTACTGTTTTTTTTATTATAACACTAGTAGGCCGCCCCTGCTTCGCACGGGCGAAGCCGGGATATATAGCCTATGTCAACCGGGGATAGTGCAGCATCCCAACAGTGAAATAATTTTTCAAATCGGTTCAGTAGTTTCGGAGCCTATTCAATGCAAACAAACAAACAATCAAATCTTTCCTCTTTATAATATTAGTATAGATAATTAAACTTATTATATCCCTAGTATGTACGTATCTAAGGAAGTATACAAAACAAACCTAAAGTATAACAAATATTGTAATTCTATTCTTAAAATATTGAAATCAAGAATACTACGTGTTCCATCCTCGGCCACACCGTCGCTTACCATCAGGCGAGTCAGTGGCCAAACGTAGATCTAATCTCTGTAAAAAAATAGTTGTCTACTTAGTTTTATATGTATTTCAACTTACATATTCATACCATTGGCTTTTCGGTGAAGGAAAACATCGTGAAGAAACCTGCATGAGTCCGGAGAAGAAATTCATTGGCGTATGTGAATCCACCAATCCGCAACTGGGCCAGCGTGGTGGATATGGCCCAATCGCCCTTTCGGGGGTACGCCTAAGTCCAGCAGTGGACTATTAAAAGGCTAATTATGCTTATGTTAAGCTTACATATTTATAAGACTTAAATTTGAATAAAATCAATTCATAATGTTGCGTAGCCTCACTTGAGAGCTAGTTTCCATTCCAGGCTAGGCGTGTGTACCATCTTCGACCACACCATTAGATGACCTATGGTAGAACGCTTAGCCTATTATAATGGCAAAAGTATGTATGTGTGTTTGTCCATACTCAACTGTGTAACGATAATGGCTTACCAAATTTGGATGAAATATGTTATAATGGAAGCTTATACCCTGGATTAATAGGCAACTTTTGATATAATAAGGATTGGGTAAAATCTCAGATCAGACAAACAAGAGAGATGTGGTAAGGTAGTGTGGTGGGTGCGAAAGCATCTGGCCTAAATCAGGCTTGGTGCCTTTAGTCTAGCTCACACAGCAGACTATCTTATCGCCCTTTATTTTGGACTATTACTTAGTTCATTGGGGTCGCCACAAGTTTCTTAGTGTGTTTTTTTTTTAAGTGAACCGTACTTACAGTTTATGCGTTAAACGGTTTAGGTATAGCAAAAAACATGATAAATGAAGACATTTACACGAACAAAAAATTCTAAGGCATATCCTTCTGCTGTGTGACTCTGAGTTTTTCCAAAAAGCCATCAGTTAAGGACCACGTCTCAGTACCATATGTCATCACTGGCAACACACACCGGTCAAAGACCCTTGTCTTTAGGCACTGTGGAGAGCTATGGAGAGAGCTATGCTCAGAGTTTCTTTGCGCGATAGAAACCGCAATTAGTAACGCCATCGCACCGGCTCGTCAAATCAGAGAGATCAGTGTACATCCTAGGGCCCGCGATCTACAACCGCTTACCTGCTTCCATCCGGGATGCACCATCCACCGCGTGCTTTAAGACTAAGCTTAGAGCTTGGCTATTAGAATTGTTATTTTATAATATTGAGGATTTTTTTAAATTGAATGATTACTGATGATTATTGACTTTATTATTGACATTATTACTGAATATTTTTATCATTGTTATTAATTAATTATTTGACGAATTTACTAATGTACTTCTATTATTTAATTTCAATTGAACTTGTGTAAATTGTGTAATGAGATTTTATTGTACTATCTAATTTATGTAATGCGAATTGACTTGTAACTTTTGGTGTTACCAATAAAATCTGAATCTGAATCTGAATCTGAACCCGGAACGTGGATATTCGTCAAATAACCAGAGTCACCGACATAGCTGTTAAAATTTGCAAGTTGAAGTGGCAATGGGCAGGCCACATTGCTCGAAGAACAGATAACCTACGGGGAGGAAAGGTTCTTAAGTGGAGACCACGAACCGGAAGCCGCAGCGTAGGTAGGCCTCCCACTAGATGGACCGACGACATTGTGAGAGTAGCGGGCATCCAGTGGATGCAAATGGCAGGCTGTCGTACATTGTGGAGGTTAAAGGGGGAGGCCTATGTTCAGCAGTGGACGTCTTCTAGCTGAAGACTATGATGATATCCTTCTGTGTTTGTCTGAGAAAAATGTGGTGAGCAACTGTAATATAAATTTTTTTTATCGAAAAGTATGACTTGTCTTTTGCTACCCTCATTTTATACATAATATAATATACATAGTGTTAAATGAATCTACCGTCACATTTCAGGTGACTACGCGTGGGGCGGTTGCGGCGGCTGCATGACTGGAGATTCTTGGGACGGGTTCCCATCCCCACCCTTAGGCGGAAGTCAGCCCGCCACACCACGGAACGGCTGCCGAGGGCCAGGCCTCTGCGTGAACCCCCGCGCTCAATTCCCTAACTACAAGGGTCTACGAGGAAATCGGGGCAGGAACGCACACTGGGCTGTCGGCTACCCCGAGGAAAGGTTCAAGGGGCAGAGGTGTAGGAACGGTCCTTCGCCTTATTGGTAAACGGCACTCGGTCATTTTACGGTTTAACATTACTATCACATCTGATAGACCTCTGTTCTATGTGAACCTTGTATTTGTAAATATTTTGAATGAATTGATACATGTATAGAAGTAGGGATGCTTGGATGTTAGGTTTTTAGAGATTAACTCGTCCTATTTTTTTTTAGATATAACATGTTTGATGCTTGGTTAAAAGTGAACTTTCTGTTTGTGCTGCATCGAACGCTTTAGACGCGTCGCTAAGTACCAAGAAGTGCGAAGAAATAAGCATTTAACGAACCGTAAACTAGAAATAATGATAAGCCTTCGAAAGACATGCGCTTTAGCATCGTTTTGCCGCTACTAAGGCAATAGGCCTGTGTCCTAATGTTTCATTCATAACAAACTAGCTGTTGCCCGCGACTTTGTACGCATAGCATTTCATATAAACTTTCAACCCCCATTTTGGGGGCAAATTAATTCTTTTCAAAATTGTTTCTTTGCTGACCTCTAAGGAATCTACCTGCCAAATTTAACTTTCGTAGGTCAAGTAGTGAGAGAATGAATTTCTTTTTTATATATATACTAGCAGTCCGCCCCGGCTTCGCACGGGTATAGATATATAGCCTATGTCACCCGGGGAAAGTGTAGGTTCCCAACAGTGAAAGAAATTTTCAATCGGTTCAGTAGTTTCGGAGCCTATTCAATGCAAACAAACAAACAATCAAATCTTTCCTCTTTATAATATTAGTAAAGATAAATAACAGGCTTACCGAAGGATATAGTTAAATACATTACACATACTTAATTTTTTAATTCAAATCGGCTGATATTTTTTTTTTTAATTTTGAACCAATTAGAATTTTGTTTCCGTGGATAATAAATAGAGTATTTCTTTTAAGGATTTTTTTGGATGAATAAGGGATTTCCTATTAATGATCAGCTTTATCCTCGGTCGGCTTGGGTTCCGCCAACCTAGTCTCGGCCACCACGCAGTTACTGCTGTACACCACCTCCCATCATTACGTCTGGCCATGTGTCCTGCCCAGTTCCACTTAAGTTCCTACACCCTTTTTACGACGTCTGCAGCTTTGGTGCGACGTCGATGATGAGGTGGATTGACGACATTAGAAATACTGTCGGGAACGAGTGGATGCGAATAGCGAGAGACCGGGGAGAGTGGCATAAACAAAGGGAGGCCTATACCCAGCAGTGGGTCACTCAAGGCTGATGATGATGATGATGATCAGCTTTATTATTAGGTAATAAAAAATATATTAGGACAGGCCTATTGCAATGACAATTTTGTACAACATACAATTTTGAATCTACGGTTAACCGGGAAGTCAGATTTATCAATGGCTGCATATTTTATCATGATTTTTATTAAATAATAGGCTTGCGATTGACCACCACCTCGTCTGATGTTACGATGATGCGCAATTGCAAACCGATTCACTTGTGACTTGACGCTCATTGTAATGGAGAACATTATCATGCAATGCGTTCTTCTGTCTTTCTGTTCGGATATAAGTGGAATCAAAACACTTTGTTCGGCTTCTAACGTTTATACGCCGCGAATCCAGTCAGCATTGGCACAAAATAAATAGGTACAGAAGGCCGACTGACCTTGATTTTAATAACCTACACGCAACCGTAGCGTATATTGTTCTGTGAAAAGTTTTTGTTTGGGAGTTTCAATTATAGACAATTTATTAGGTATATGTTACTTTAAAACACATTTATTTCTAATAGAAAAAGTTTACCAAATAAATGTTTATAAATGGGTTACCGAAAAGTACTTCATTCTTAAATAGAGTTTTTTTGCAATATGACAATCGACAACTCTGGTAGATTTACTCATTGACAATTATTATTGTAACACGTAATGATAATTACGTTTATTGCAAAAGCTCGGGCACTCGCGACTGACGTTCGACTGACGTTCGACTGACTTAATCCAAGATCCGTGTAGGGACGCGTCTTTGTGTGCGTGCGTCTGTTAATGCTCGTTGTATGCAGCCGGGCTTCTGTACCTATTTATTTTGTGGCATTGGGCCAAAGAAGAGTGTCATTTATTTTGGCAACTCGATATAGGGTTCACAAGTTACTTCGGCGCTTTCTCGCCCTAAACAACGTTGGTCCTTAGAGGCAGAAATCTAAATAACTCAGCTTTAAATCAGTTTGTCAAAATCTAGTAATTATCGATATAAGCTTAAAAATAATCTCGCAATTCTTGTTCAAGTCTGATTTAGTAGGTAATAGACGAGCTTGTCGTGCGTCTGATAGTAAGTAGATGCGTGCCCGTAACGACTGCACTTTCACTTAGAAGTAATCAACATACTGCTGGTGGAAATGAGTATTGCAATGTGAACTCAATACCGAATAACATACAGTATAATTTAAAATGACAGACTTTGAATTACATGCAGCTTGGAGTAGCATGGTTTAGATTTTAAACTATTTTACTAGCTTTTATTTAACTTGCTATGTATGTATGTAACTATGTTTGTTCGGGTGGAATCTTGCAACTCAATTTTGAAGCAGATACAGTAGAATCCGTTTATTATGACTCCGCCTATATTGGCCAACCGATTATTATGACGTAATTACACTACGAAGTTTGGTTTTCATATAAAATTCTTTATAAAAAAAAGCACGACTATAAAAATTATAAAACAAAACAAGACTAGCACAGGACCGGAAAAGATGGCGTACTGAAGAGGAGACCTATACCCAGCAGTGGGTAGAGAATGGTTGATGATGATGATGGTAAAAAAAAGCCGGATATAATGACTTCCCTTACAGTGACATGTCGCTTATTATGACCCATTTTAAATCAATTATGTCCGTTTATAATGACCGACATGGCAATGTCTTCTATATACAATAGTATTAGAGACTGCTTTTACAATAAAATGAAAAAACAAAAGCAGCCAAAAATTAAAGTTTACCTACATTAAAAAATATGTGTGTACTGCATTACGTGCAATTTTTATTTTGATTTAATATGTATGTATACATACTATGTTTCTCTATTAAAATACTTAAGTACATACATATTTACATCAAAAAGTTTTTTTTTCTCACAAAAAGCTTTGTATGACGTCCGCTTATTATGACGTGTTTGTCAATTCCTTTCGATGTCATAATAAACGGATTCTACTGTATCTTCAACCGATTGACCTGAAATTTGGCATATTTATATAATATGTAAGTTCGGTGACAATGCAATTTTATGGTACTTCCGAGCTGGTCTGATGATGGAGATAGAAGGTGGCCGTAGAAACTCCTAAACGAAACGCCGTAAACCCGTCGAGTTTGGGTTCATTGGATTTGTATTCCTAAGCACTTCTTCTTCTTCTTTCGAGTCGATGTTCCGCAAAATACAATTCTATTGTCAAATCAAGTTTCTAGACCAGAACTTTGCCACCCCAATGGAACTCTCCGTGGCTTCATTCAGGTCGTCTTGTGTGCAAGATGTAGGACACGCTGCACAGTCCATCAAGTGTGTCATTGTCTGAGGGTTCACACCACAAAGACATTCGGTGTCAGAGCCCTTAATATAACCCCACTTTGCCATATAATCCCGACTTCGGCCCAGTTGAGACCGAAGTCGGTTCAGGGTTTTCCAAGTGGGCCATGGTTCTTTATGGCCTGGGGGGAGCTCCTAAGCACTTCAGTCCCTAGATGATAAATTCAATATGGCGGACAAAATTTTAACATCATGATATGGGCATCAAATGAAAGGGTTTACTGAGAAGAAATCGAAAAAGCTTGTGTTTAAAAAGGTTTTTTTTTATTAATAAAGCTTATTTACGTAATTCAAATGTATTTTAAACGATAAAGAGTCCACATTTTCAATCCAATATTCGCCTTTATCCATCGAGATACAATTCCTATAGTCACAATCTCTCAGTGCAAACAGTCAAGAAACATCCGAGCGTCATTGTATCAATTACTAGCGACCCGCCCGCCCGGCTTCGCACGGGTGTAATTTACGTGCGAAGCCGGGGCGGATCGCTAGCTACATAAATAAACCTTCCTTGAAAATATATCTAACTGATGGTGAAAACCGAATCAAAATCCGTTGCGTGGTTTAGGAGGAGTTAGCGGCCATACAGATTACAGACAGACAGACGCGGAAAGCGACTTCAATTTATACTATGTAGAGATAGAGATATACTTCACAATGCCACATTTACTCCAATTTAGACGTTATGCCGCTTGCATAGTGTTCAACGTTAGTTTTCCGCTATGTCATCGTAGCTCTGGCATCGTGCGGCGTTGTAGTTGGATCGCGGTTACCATGTAACTAAAGTCTGCGCAATTCGTAGCGTGCGCCGAGTTTTGAATCGGACATTTTTTGGCACGATTGTGACTATTATTATCTACTATATAAAAATAAGTCGGGTTTTCCTTCCTGACGCTATAACTCCAGAACGCACGAACCGATTTCCACGGTTTTGCATTCGTTGGAAAGGTCTCGGGCTCCGTGAGGTTTATAGAAGTCATCTGGTGGCGAAACGGAGTTCGCCGGGTTTGCTAGTATTATATATTGTATCTCGATGCCTTCATCGCATCATTTGACAATTAGCAAGGTACCATTAAAAAATTTACAGATTCATTTGGGGTTTTATTAAATGACTAGCTGTTTTCTTGCTGCGGTTTTGCTCGACGTGGATTCGCATTGTTCTCCTTATCCTGCGTTTAACCGCAATCAAAGCTACATTATATTAACAGTACTCTTGATTGCGGTAAAATTTGGGACGAGTAGAAAATTCAGCGACGAAGTTAATTTTCATCACTACATTTTCATGACAATCATGAAGGCAGCGGATACATACCCACATCCTTGCACATTATTATCAATACTAATACATCCAGTAAGTCCTGGGGCTTTACGGCCAACGGCTAACTCGGTATCAAACTAACGTTAAATCCGCTCAGTTGGAAAATCACGCGAACTTGAACCATAACATGCCCAGATACGGTTTGCGGATTTAACGTTAGTTTGATACCGTTGGCCGTAAGGCCCCAGGAGACTTACGGCTAACTTTTAACTCGGGGCTCGAATTAGCGCTGAAACAGCTAAATCATGAAAATCATGAACTTTTAACGCGCCGAGATACGGTTTGCGGTTGCGCAACTTTTCTTATCACCTAAACAGAATCGCTTAAAACAAGTAGCCGTAAGGCTCCCGAAAAAGTTAAAAACTAACAAGCATAAGTGCCTGCTCTACCTTCGCATATTATAGTGATATTGGAAGATTTAAAAATAATTAAAGCTTGAGTAACACAACTTTAAAATCGACGTATCAATTAACTTTATGACTATTTGCGACTGGCGGGCGGCTAAGAAAAATCTGTTTTCCTCCTTGAAATAAAACTTGTTCCGACCTTGCTCTTTAGAGTTATCTAGAATGCATCACTAAGGGTACCTACGCACTATGCATGCAGTGGTCTATTCCACTCTGATCACCTGAGTGATAAAAGGTTAGTCGGAACGCGGGCAGCCTGGCCGCAGGATGCAGTTGCAATTGCGGCTAACCGGGTTGCAACTAGCCGTAACCGTAAACGCAACAGCAAACTGGCACTATCAGCGTAGTGCGTATAGCACCGCCCGGTTTGCCGTCAGTCGAGTCGCAGCGCTCCGAGCGACTGGACCGGTTGGCCGGCAGCCGCATTATAAAAACAGTTTTTCGTACATATTTTTGCTTGCGGTCAACCGGACGGCTGTCCGCGTTCCGGCTAACCACAGTAGGCCGATCAGAAATACAACCCAGTGTAAGCACACCTTTAAAGTTGACCACCAGGCTGTAGTTTACTATTGTTTCTCGTTTATTCTAATCGTGTGAAGATGGAAGGAAGGAGAAGTATTTTATATCCTGCGTATGAAATGACACTGGGGACGCGTTTGATGGACTAGTCTGGGGCACGGGACTGCGAAAGCTGCTTGAATTCCTCTTACGCTGATCACATCAGCCAGTAAACGTTTATCATCATCATCAGCCAGAAGACGTCCACTGCTGAACATAGGCCTCCCCCTTTAACCTCCACACTGAACGACAGCCTGCCTTTTGAATCTACTAGATGCCCGCGACTCTCACAATGTCGTCAGTCCATCTAGTGGGAGGCCTCCCTACGCTGTGCCTTCCGGTTCGTGGTCTCCACTCCAGAACCTTTCTTCCCCATCGGTTATCGGTTCTTCGAGCGATGTGGCCTACCCATTGCCACTTCAACGTAAACGTTCACTGCTGAACATAGGCCTCCCTCTTAGGGAGGGGTGTTGCCATAATCCCCACGCTTGGCAGGCGGCTTGGGAATCGCAGTTCGTAAGTAAAAAATTATGCAACATATCTGAGCATAGACAATATTCTGTTATTTAGCCCTATTTTGGGAAAGCATTCCAATTTTGCGCTTCTCAGTTGACCCAGCGCGCTTTCTTTAAAGTAAGTTGGCAACACTGCATAGAGATTAACCAGTTCGAGTTTTGGCGCCAACGTGGAAAAAACATGTCGGCTCGTTGAATTATTTTCCTAAACATGTGTATTTTCGAGTGTTAATGTGTACTAAATGGTGAATTAATATTCATTAAGTGCTCGTAAACGTGCTCGAGTTTGGGAAAGTGATATAACGGGGTGAAACGTGTCTTTTCGTGTTGTTTCCAAAACTCCATAGGAGCCTCTTGTAAAGTCTCCATCACTTTACAGGGGCATGAGTTTGTCTTGACCGTGACTTACTTAGCTTGACTCTGACTGTGACTATGACTGCTTCGACCCTATTAAAACTATCTAAACTGATTAATATTACGAGTAAAGGACATTGAATCCACCCTCATGAAAATTTTGATTAAAAAATAAATAAAAAATTAACCAGTTCGTTGCCGACCACACGAGGAACGCACTGCGTGGCCGTATTATATACATCGTATCAGTCACGAAAAGAGCTGGTTGGAAGCGGCCTGCATCCAGCGTTTCCCTGCGATCTCTTTTAGGTCCTCTGTCCATCTTGTAAGTGAACGTCTTACGCTGCGAGACCGAGCTCTGCGTAAGAGGAATTCAGGCTTAGGGGGGGGGAATCTGCTAAGTTACCGAATGAATGTGAAGTGACTTTTTATGCTTGGATACATATATACTATAAGGGTCGGCAACGTATTTGTGATGCCTCGAGTGTTACAAGTATCCATAGGCGACGGTGACTGCTTTCCATCAGGCAGCCCGTCTGCTTGTTTGCCACCTATGGCATAAAAAAAAAATATATATTATATATAGTATGGCGACGTCTACGCAGGTTAATATTATTCATAATATTCTCTAGTATGTTTTAGTTTTTGCATTTTTCAAAGACTTGTGAGTTACAAAGTTCATTTTGTGTTAATTTTAGTCTTATTTTTATGAATTGCGTGATTTTGGTTTGTTTCCTACGATTTTGGTTCAATTTTGTAAGTTTTAACTCTATGTTTAACGCTGGCTCTTAAAATATGGCACATTACTATAAAATAATATTAATAAACTTTTTCTGCCTCAGTACATCGATAAAGCAAGATACAGCAAGGATCTTATACCCAATTTGATTGCGAACAAAAATATGAACCATATTTCAATAGCTAAAAGATTAAAATACTATACTGAAATATCAGCTGTCTAAATTAGATAGCAAATCTGGGAGCACTGTCACAGTAGATATAAATTATAGCAGTAGGTTGACTTTAAACAAAAGCCCGAATCGAGTGACGTAATCAAACGAGCGCCACTTCGTCGCACGCTACGATACTTCACGGTACGCTCAGAGCGACAGTCGCACGCGCTTCGCCATTGAGATACGCCGTGTGTGTGTCGTCAGTGTAGAAGACAACAACAAAATAATGAACATTTTCTTGCAACTCGAACCCTGTGACCGACAGTAGGCATTGAATTCAAGGAAACGTCCAGAGTTAAACTACTGCTTTAGCTTATACGGGGTGTAAGGGGAACACTCGAAGCCAAAAGAAGGTAATTGTACTCATCATTATGAACAAGTTTTACTATGGGACCAGCCCTGAAATCGCGAAAAAAATTATCATCTGTTCTATACATTTTGTCGTGTCAATGACCGTTTTCTATAGAACAGCTGATTTTTTTTTGGCACTGTCCTTTTCTGGCAGGCATGGCCAATACAATATGGCCGACGTTGTCTTGTAGTCAAACCAGTTTAACTAAATAGTTTGACAACGAGGAAGCACCGGTCATATTCATGTCCTGATTCATTATTTATTGCGTTTTTCTGCAAGAAATAGACAGACGAGAGACAAATTTTATTTCACGTACGCATTCTATCAGGTAAAAGGTTCTGAAGGCTGAGGCAGTCATTTTGATACAGTGCCACCAACTTACCTGTTCAGTGGGTAGCGTCGCAGTGCAGTTGGTGGCATTCTATGTGCCATATTTGAGTCGGCTATTGCAGCTTTTTACTTTTCATTGTATTGTTTATCTTAGGTTGTCTAATTTTGTCGAAAGTGATTGTAAGATTTATGTATAGACTTTATTTTTATTTATTTTTAATGGAACGCACTGATTTGCCGAGAGTTGCGGCAAATTCTAATAGTACATTAAAAATAAAATCCTAAATCGTGCTATGTATAGTACATTTTTGCAGCGACAAGCATGTATTGATGAACGTGGAAATGTAGACTGAAACGTAGCATACGCCGTAAATGTACAGTTGCCGCTTTGTACAGTACTTTTCTGAAACATTGCGACGATATACATGTAAAAAATAAATAAAAAATGGGTTAATTTTAACATTATATTATAAGGGTGTAGAGCCGAATCACACTCAATTTCACGTGGGGGTTTTTTCCGCAAGAAAGAGTGTAAAATTGCGGGGAAGCTTGGTTAAATGAAGTAAAACAATGTTTCTCCACTAAAACATGGCTAAATCCTACACAACGTATTACAGATTAACTTATTTACATTAAAAATACGCATTTAAAAAAATATCACGGAGGGGGTCAAGCCAAATCTCACGACATCTCACCAAGGGGGGAGGGGGAGGGTTGAAAAATCGCCAAAATCACCTCACGTAATTAATGCTAGCCCGTAATGATAGCCCGTTGGTCGAGTTGGTAGTGAACCTGCCTTCTGAGCTTGGGGGCGTGGGTTCGATTCCCACCTAGGACAAACATTTGTGTGATGAACATTTGTGTTTGTTCTATATCTGGGTGTTAATATCTATTTAAGTATGTATTTAAAACTATATATGTATATATATCAGTCTCTGGCAGCCATATCACAAGCTTTGCTTAGTTTGGGGTCAGATGACCGTGTGTGCAAAAATGTCCCGAATATTTAATTTATTTATTTAATGCGCCCGATTAGTCAGTTACTAAGCGCGTTTGTCAGCGCGTTTTTGCGTTAATCTGCTCTACGTAATACGATATTAGGTTCACATTGTAATGCACCTCCGCCGCGACTCTGGTTTATCAGCGTCTCACCTAAGTATGTAGTTTTTTTATCGTTACCTAAGTTTCTCTTATTTGTAATATAGAACGTGCGTAAAGATTCTTTATGTTTTATTTTTATTAGGTTTTATATTTCGTATCGTTCAATCAATTCGATAAAATGCCATTTGTTCAGTACTCACTATGATCGATTCTATGGTATTTTATCGAATTTTACTATCGATAAAGAACGGTACTTGCACTGCAGATGACTACAGAGTTTCATTCTCAACCATTCGGCGAAGTACAAATATTCGCTACGTAAAATACGTATCAAATTTCATACTAAGTGAATAGAGTCCTCAAAGGTAAGCAACACACCGCCAATGCCCCGGCTATTGTAGGTGTTCATAGGCGACGGTGACTACTTACCATCAGGCCCGTCGCTTGTTTGTCTACTATTACATATTAAAAAAAACAATTGAAATTTGTATGGATTTCGACACGTATTTGAGGAGGGAAAAGGAAACAACTTTATTTACATAATATTTAAGTATTTATGCATTTTCTCTTATCAGTCTATTAGTTTATCAAATTGTGGTCACAATCGTGATAGCTGCTATTTTCATAATAGGTTTATAAATAACTGAGAAATTAACATAAATCTACAAATAGACAAGAAATCACAGCGTTTTGTTAAGTTAGTTACAATTCTACACATTATACATCGAGATACAATTCCTAGAGTCACAATGTCTAGTGAAAACAGTCAAAAACGTCCGAGCGTCATTGTACATACATTGTATCAATTATATACTTCACAATGCCACATTTACTCCAATTTAGACGTTGTGTCCCTTGAATAGTGTTCGACGTTAGTTGTCCGCTATGTCATCGTAGCTCTGGCATCGCACGGCGTTGTAGTCGCGGTCACCTTGTAACTAACCAAAAAGTCTGCGCAATTCGTAGCGTGCGTCGAGTTTTGATTCGGACATTTTTTGGCATGATTGTGACTATATTATGTATTGTATACTCACATCAGAAAAACAAGGGAGAGATGCCTTAGTACAATAGGATTGTGTCATGATATTTAATTTATTACAAACTAGCCGACCTGACAGACGTTATCGCAAGGACCAGCGCGATGTGCTACTAAGCACTTTTACTGCCAGTTTCATTAAGCACACCGTTGTAGCCAGTTGCACCATATAAACGAAACGTCAGTCACTCGAAATAAGTTAGCAACTGTGATGCGGACAAAGAACTTTGAGACCTAACCCAAAAAGGTAAGGTCCAAGTTCTTTGGATGCGGAGTTCGACGCGATGACATAAATAAGAATGTTCAATCAAGGTTCTGTCACAATGCCTGGCAACAGATTTTCCTTCTCATTTCCGTTCTATTTACTTCTCTTTTCTGTGAGGTAACTAATAGTCCACATTAAAAAAGGCGACAAGGTCGTCTGCTGGGAGTGTTTGACTAAAGATATCAAGCCTGATTTATGCCTGATGCGTTCGCACCCGCCACATCACCTTACCATATCTTCCTTGTTTATCTGAACTGAGGCTTTAATGTATGTAAAATAGGACGAATTATGGATAAATTTAACAATTTCAAAGGCGCCAAAACTGCGTAACTTAAGGTGGTACGTTTCACCTATGGCGGAAAATTCAAATTTCTAAGTTTTTTGTTTTTGTAGCTAGGCCGGGTAATTATTTTAAAATTACTCAGTGGTACAAACGCATAAAACTGTTTGAAATTTGAATTTCCCGCCATAGGTGAAACGTACCACCAACGTACCGCGTTACGTGCATGTTTCAGTTAGTGAATCGGCCCTGTAGGCTTTTTAGCTTACATAATTGTAAGTTAATTATAAAATGTACCGAATACTTCGTAGATAGATTTTTGCGATTCGACACAGTCAACGATACCTTAATTCTGTGGGAGAAATCATCATCATCATCACACTTATGCCGGCTGTACACTTTCGGTTTTCATTGTTCGATGTCAAAATCCGTAAGTGGATTCACAGCTGAATGGGAGACCCGTGCGGTTCGTACTGCGGGAGACGAGATCTACGCGAAGGCAAGTCCCGTACAACCTGCGTCGCTGTGAAACGATGTTCTAGCGCCTCACGTATGTCTCCGCTTTGGCAGCCCGTACTACGGGAGACGGGATCTACGCGGAGGCAAGTCCCGTACGGAACAATCCGTGTCGCTGTGAAACGATGTTCTTACGCCTCACGTATGTCTCCGCTCCGGGAACCCGTACGGGTCTCCCAGCAGCTGTGAAACCAGCCTACGTGATTAAAACTATATGGAATTTCGGCTTTTCTTCGCGAGGGTATGTACAGCCGGGGTAACAACCAAATCCTCCACTTATAAACCTTAACATACCAATAAAAAAAACTAGTCTTATTCTAATAGTCGTTAACGTTCTGCCTTATCCAAGGCAGGAACTTGGCTAGGTCGGTGAATATGACGTAATGCGAGGGGTCGCAGCGGTATTCATTCTCCCTCGCCACAGAGACGGAGACAAGGCCGCGCACGTACCAGGTGCTTCCGAGCTTGAACACCATGCCGCCGCCGCTGTCGCCGTTGCACACCGACGTTCCTGGGAAGATGATGGAATCTTTGAGTCTTAAATGTATGTATTGATATCTCGGGGTAAAACAGATTCGGAACGCAGGTCAAAATCAAATATAGGTACCGTTACCGATAGACTAACGACTTCATATAGATAGACAACACCGAACAAATAAAATGGGACGACGTTTGTTGTAATTATTTTGAAATAATGACCGAAGCACATTTTCTAAAGTAGACAGTAATCTGTAAAAACATTAAATGTGCGGGTGAGATCGCTGTACCTAATATTCTGGCTCCTATCCAAAGAACTTGGACCTTACCTTTCTGCTAGGTCCAAGTTCTTTGCCTTTAAGGGGCCTGTATACCCTCTGCAGCTCTCTCGCTCGCACATTTTCACATTATTGAAGATATAAAATCAATGTGTGTGAATTTCCAAAAAGTTATAAAATCATGTCTTGGTGTCTATCGTAACATTACAAACATAGAAATTGTCAATTTGATATATTTTAATTTGACACAGTAAAATGGTAACAAGTGTTTTTTATTTCTCGTGTCATGTTATTCCGTTAAATTACAAGATATCGCAACAAACATTTCTATGTTTGTAATGTTACGATAGACACCAAGCCATGATTTTGTTACTTTTTGGAAATTCACACTCATTGATTTTATATCTTCAATAATGTGAAAATGTGCGAGCCAGACAGCTGCAGAGGGGTTAACTGACAATAAAAAATACGACAGTCAGGATTCAATCTGCGCAAATTCTTGAACTGACTGCAACCATCTAAGCGTTAGTGGCGCCATCTATAATTATTACTACATGCAAGTACCATTTTTTTAATAAATAATAGGCTTGCGTTTGACCACCATCACGCCTGATGTTAAGCGATGATGCGGTCTACGTTGGAGCACGCTTGCCTAGAAGGAACCGATTCACTCGTGATTTGAAGACGCCCAGATTGTTACCATCGGGGAACACCCATTCAGGCAGCGAATTCCACAGACTAGCAGTTCGCATAATAAATGTGGAATCAAAGCGCATCAAACAGTCGTTATGCAAACAATTTATATGAAACTAGCTGACATTAGCAGGGGGCGTCACTGAAAGTTGATTGGTTCTTTTTTTAAAATATATATTGACTTGTAATGTTGGCCTTTTGGCCTCTACAGATGGACCGGACTAGTTAGCGAACGCAGAGTGCGTTCGGCATAACTTGATGCTTTAAGTTTTTTTCGTTTAAAGTTACGACTTTATACTAGCGTGCTATTGGTGAACGGAGCACATTTTTAACCGACTTCAAAAAGGAGGAGGTTATCAATTCGACTACGTATTTTTTTTTTCTAAAAATGCCCTGCTAATGCCAAGTGATGCCTCGCATAGAACAGCGTGGTTAGAAGGTAAAGGTGGAATCGAATCGACTAAAGCTTCCGGTTGTGTTTTATAACAAAGTATTTGCTGATAGAAAGTAAAATTACTATTTTAAAAAAACATGGCGTGCGATTAAAAGGCATTCCTTTTCTAATCTAATGGCTCCCAATCATTAGGTCTTGCTTGCCGGTGATTTTAGTTGTAGGTATGTTTTACTTGTGCTTTCGTGGATTTGTTATGTACCCAACCCTAGGTATTGTAAGTACAGGGGCCTTACGGACAACTGCTATTGCGGCACCAAACTAACGTTAAATAACTCAGTTGGAAAATCACGCGACCGCAAACCGTTTCTGGACGCGTTAAGGTTCACGTTCGCGTTATTTTCCAACTGAGCGGATTTAACGTTAGTTTGGCGCCGCAATAGCAGTTGTCCGTAAAGCTAACATAGCTTGCACCTTCGTTATGAGAATTCTGTCATTTGTATATTTGATATTTTCCAAATACAACAAAAAGAGAGCTATACCTACTAGTACACTAGCACCGTCCTTAAAAAAGTTTCGACCAGCCAACCTCATTTACTTTTTGTCTACATTCTACATGGTAATTATGGTAGTATCAGATTTTAATATGGTTAAGTAATGAGGCATGTACCGTACGTGCTATTTTAGTATTGTGTATTTTATATTTTACTATTGAATTACCTAGTTCTAACCAAAACCTTCTAGAATTCCTAGCAGCCATTTAGCATCTTTATAATATTACCAGCATCGAGATACAATACACATAGAGTCATAATCGTTCCAAAAAATGTCCGAACAAAAACTCGGCGCACGCTACGAATTACGCAGACTATTTGGTTAGTTACAAGGTAACCACGATTCGACTACAACGCCGCGCGATGCCAGAGCTACGATGACAGCGGACAAGTAACGTTGAGCACTATGCAAGCGATATAACGTCTAAATTGGAGTAAATATGGCATCGTGAACTATATATTTGATACAATGTATTCGCCATGGACGCTCGGACGTTTTTTGACTGTTTTCACTAAGAGATTGTGACTCTATAGGAATTGTATCTCGAGGATTACCAGCCACCCAAGCTTACACAATCATGTCGGCATCTACTAGCATGTATCAATAATAATTAGGACCTTTCCCCAGCAGTGGGACAGTATAGGTAAAATAATATTATTAATTAAATTACTTTTATAGGTAGGTAATACACTTTCCCAGACTTGTAATAAAGTGTACCTAAAGTGTAAACAAAAATGGCGGATTTATAAACAAAGCAAAATCACGGCTGAATGTTTATTAATCGATAAGAAGCTTGATCATGGCCGCCATTTATATCTAGAGGATTGGATGATTGACCGTCTGTTTTGTCGTTTTTGTGTGGTTTTATAAGTAGGAATTCGTTAAAATAAAAATAAAGAAATATTGTATTGTAAAATTAATGTTGGATACCATGGACCATGAATTGTTTTAAATAGGAACTTTTAGTAAACTCGTTTTAAATAAGTAAGAAATGTTAACCAAATAATAGTTTTCTGCTAAATTAAAATAGATGCCAACAAGGGTGATGTTAAGGTAAGGGCCAAGCTAGATCAAAGACACGCACTTGCGTTGGGCGAAGACAGGAAAACGCGCACGTGGGGGTCACTGTCTACAACAAACGTACCGACATTTTACACGTGAATAAACTCGTTAGTAGGTAAAGCCCTAATATAAGTACCTGGAAGAAAATAGTCCTAAAGAGAGGTAGCAGCGCTGGAGAAAAATTAGTGTCAGTAATAAGCTGAGAATTATTAAAATTTTACATACTTTCCCATGCGCCTGTATTCTCATTGTAGACTCCTGTAAGCAATGAAGCAATAAAAGTAGTCTGGCCTCTAAAATTAAAATTTAGCTAATGTTTAAACGTAAAAAATCGTTACACGTTTTGAACATAAGTTTTTAATTAGGTAGGTACCTATCGGTGATTTTTAGTTGTTATTTTTCTACCTATCGGGACTTATTTCACTTTAAAAACAGATCCCAAAGACTAGACAAATACAAATAAAAGCAGGTTTTTTTGGCTACGGCCCCATTGTTTGTTGGGGCAAAAGCAAACAAAATCATCTATGATTATTTTGTCGATGGGGTAAAATGACGGAGCTCTTTTCTAACCTACCAACAACCAATGGGGCCGTAGCCAACCTGCTTTTATTTGTATTTGTCTAGTCTCTGGGATCTG
Organism: Agriopis marginaria; assembly: GCA_932305915.1. NCBI lineage: Eukaryota > Metazoa > Arthropoda > Insecta > Lepidoptera > Geometridae > Agriopis > Agriopis marginaria. The sequence continues at coordinate 3,281,814 of OW029935.1, forward strand.
TTTTTAAAGTGCAATAAGTCCCGATAGGTAGATAAAAACAAAAAAAAAACATCTTATTTTGAAGTGTTTAATTACATAATTTATTCGGCCAGTACCTAACCTACTATCTAAAGTGATTAGGCATTTTTTTCTTATTTTAGAGGCCAGACCTAAATTACTAATGGCACGATTTACAAAAAGCAAAATAAATACAATCATAATCATACAGGATAGGAGGCTAACATAGGCTAGTTTATCAGCACAAGCTTACCACACAAGCTAAGCTAGTAAGCGTTGCCAGCTAAACTATGCTCATCTTATTTTGACTTAGTTCTTGGTCTTGTTATGTCCTACCTTGGTCAGATTATCTATACACAATATTATGTTTACCCATAGGTACTCGCCTTCACCTTACCTACCAAGGAAGACTAAAATTATTCATCAAAATCTTAAATATAGGATAGAGTAAAATAGACTTCACTTTTTCAGTCCATACCGTCTCTAAATCCAGCGCAGTAGGTGTACTCCGACGTGAATCGCACGAAGAACTCGCTGTATGATCTGATGCAGGTCTCCTGGTCTACTATGGGCATCTCCACAAGGGACAGCTCTTCAGTCGCCACGCCCGATTCGTCGTAGCCCCAGCCTACTACCTGGAAACGGAGGTTGCAATGTTAGCTGAGAATGCACCTTGTGCGCAGCTGAATGAGTTCTGAGGGCGGACCGCCACCTATTCTAAACGATTCTGTTCAGGTCACTGCGAAAAGATGCGCGACCGCATACCGTATATCTCGGCGCTCGGTTCTCGATCATGTCATTTTCCGAAATCACTTAATTTAATCACCTAAAACAGGTGACGTTAGGACCCCAGTAGTGAGCTGTTACTATTTTATAGTCACCGTTCAATAACAGATTGCAAGCGCTTTTTGAATCATAAATGGATCACAAAAAAATTAACACCCACCTTCGGTCTCATTAAACTCGGTCTACTATCGTACATCTGAATGTCACTTTTAAATATATATTTTTAAATAGAATAGGCTTGCGTTTGACCACATCTCGCCTGATGTTAAGCGATGATGCAATCTAAAAGAAAGAAAAAGAAAAGTAAATAAATTTTATTCGACACCTTTACAAAAAACTTATATCTAGAGGATACAATCAGCGTCGAATGGCGAATGGAATCTACGTTGGAGCACGCTTGCCTAGAAGAAACCGATTCCCTCGTGATTTGAAGACCACCCCAATTGTAACCATCGGGAAACACTCATTCAGGCAGCGCATTCTAGACTTAGACGTTTACTGGGTGGGGAGAGCGTTTCTCGAGATTGTTGTCTCAGGCAGCGTGATAAGACGATACCGGTGAAATCCCAGTGCCCTCTGTCAGTCACAGCACAGAGGCAGGCCACCGAGAGGTTTTAATATATAGGTGTAATCGTACATAACCTGGCTGTAACTCTCAATATAGCCATATCTTTACATATCCCTTTACAAATAAAACAAGATGTTTGAATAAAATTTGCCAACGACAGCATTAGAATTATATCTTCACACTTACCGATCCCTTCTTCCCCACAACGTTGTTCAGGTCGATCTGGTTGTCCGGCCAGAGACACGCTGGCCGCACCCAGTCGGTGTACGTTACCGGCTCCCTCAGCTGCAGGATGGCCAGGTCTCGGCTGAAGATGGTCGCGTTGTAGTCGGGGTGTACCATGATCTTATCCACCTGGAGTTTTGGACACGACGAGTTAATATTTTGTTAGGTCAGTTTTGGTGAAAAATTGTTTTTAAACCGATGTTCCGTACAAGTTGCTCATCATCAGCTTTTAGCAAGTTGTAGTGGCAATGGGCATGCCATATTGCTCGAAGAATCGATAACCGATGGGGTAGAAACGTTTTTGAGTGGAGACCACGAACCGGAAGATGCAGAAAGTAAGTAATTCCTACTAGATAGACCGACGACATCGTGAGAGTTACGGCCATCCAGTGGATGCAGATGGCATGCTGTCTTTTAATGTGTAGTTTTAAGGGGGAGGACTATGTTCAACAGTGGACGTCTTCTGCATTAACCGATCAGGTTTGATGTCATCATCATTAGATGATGACATCAAACCTGATCGGTTCTCCATTGGATACAGGTTATTTCCAAGCCTAGCTGGTTCCTACTCCGCAAAGCATCCATTTCTACGTCTGCCGATTAGGTACCAATAACTTAAAAGCATCCAGTGCATCCAGTGGATGCAGATGGCAAGCTTTCGTTCTGTGTGGAGGTTAAAGGGAGAGGCCTATGTTCAGAAGTGGATGTCTTCTGACTGATAATCAATGATGAATGAACTTAAAAGTAATAGGTACCAACCTATTGAAAGTTTTTGGGATTACTACTCACAAATCTGATCTGCACACCATCCACGGAGGTCCTCAGGTTGTGCTTGCCCAGGTACACGGTGAGGGTATTCTTGTTGACAGACCTTCTGGAGCCCTTGAGCGTGATGCAGTGAGCTGCCGTGATGATGTGCTTGTGGGAGACCAGGGTTCCGCCGCAGATGTATTTATTGTCTACAGTCTGGAAAATTAGGAGAAATGGGTTAGTGGATTCTGATCATGGCTTATTTGGAATGTGTTCCGTAAAATATGAAGAAGAGCATTCAAAGTGGCTTTAATTCCTTATGTATCATCCTCTTGGATCATTCCGTTTCCTCCGTTTGTACCTAGTCCTCTAAAACTTTGGTACCTAAACTAAAGTTTCTTTGATTTCTGTCTAATCACATGATGATGAAGATTACTGACCTGGGTCTGGTAAAGCGCGATCTGCCAAGGCCACTGTCCCTCCAGGGTGGGAGTTCCGTTCACCACCAGCGGTATGGGGTTATTCAGGGTCACCTTCCCACATTGCTGTTCATGTTGCTGAAAGTGTTTAAGGCATAATGATAAACGGGCTCTGATGGGGGTTAAATGATGCTGGGGTTTGTTCCAAGAAGTCTATCCCTTATAAGGGAGGGGAAATTTACTACGACTGGTTTAATGCTAGTACTGTACCCTTAGTACAAGTTTTGATGGTATTCGAAAACTTTTTTCGTTTTCGTATTGTTCCATACATTGCTGGGCTAAAAGGTGTTCGAAATCTTTTTTCGTATTAGAGTGAAGCAATCTATACCACTGATTACTACCGATTTTAGTTCCTCCACGTTTCCGATAGAGGCGCTTTACTAAAATGTATGGAAAAATACGTAAACGAAAAAAGTTTTCGAAAACTATCAAATCTGGGACTAAGCGTACTGATAAATCGGTCATTACGTATTCTAAAAAGTTGGAAAAAAGTTCCTCGAATAGAACTATAAAGATGTTTTTTTTCTCCATATAATACCTACCAGTCATCGTTTACAAAGTTTATAATTCTTACATCTCTATAATTCTGTCGATAGCTGACTAATTTTAATTTAAAAATCTTTTGATCTAGTTTTCAATGATAATTGTAAAACTGACAAAATAAAAGGATCTACCCTCCTTGCAAAACTTAAAAGCATAAAGACTTCGTTTAACAAACCTTTTCTTTTTTAAGAAGGTACACAGAGAGCTACAAGATAATCTACTTATTATGTTCTATAGGTATTTGGGGTTAAAGTTAGGTATTTATGGAGGTAATTAATTTAGTGCTTGATTTACTAACTATTCGGTGGAATTAGAATCTAGGTATTATCACAGAAGGTATTATTACTACTAAGTACTTGGTGAAATTGACATGTGCATATAATTTGTCATAAATAAGTAAGTAGATACCATGCGCCAATATTATGCGCACTCCAATGCAATGATAAATGATATCAAATGTAAGTAAGTAGGTACTACATAGTTAGAAACGTTTTATATTTACTTAGACTGTGTAGTGACTAAATGAGTTTGAATTGCAGTTGCGTTGCATGTTAGTTTCCTCTTGCTAGCTATCTTCTAATGTCTAGTTATTTACAGGTATATACTTGCTTGATTGGTTCTATTGTATCATTCTTAACTGTGGGTAAAACAAGTACCTATTATTAATATTGTTGTCAAAGATAAACGATTTGCTGTAGATATACCTACCTATCCAAACATGAGCGAGGTACCTACCTAAATTTGCCTACATAAACAATTCAAATGTGTGCATTAATATTTTTATTTCAGTTATAGACAAAAATATATATTTGGAAATAATTGCTTTTTCTTACTTTTTTACTGTATTCTAATCTGATCCTTGCGACAATTTCTTGTTACAATGTTATTGATTCTTATTACAATCAATTTTCTTTCCTGACAATCTTTTTTTCTAAGGTTGTTATAGCGCCCAATTTTAACAAATTTTTGACGGAAAATAAAATGGTAGGTACCTTTATTCCTTTATTTTGGTACTTTTATTCCTTATTATTCCTTTTATTTTTTGGTACTTTTATTCCTTTTAATGGTAGTTTTATTCCTTTATTTTTATCTTGTTATTTTCATATATAGCCAATTATCTTATAGTAGGTACCTACCTATATGTAAAACTTATTGTATTTAGTTATCAAATCGCAAAAAAACAGCGTATATTTTTTTTTCATATATTTTGTATGTCCTTGTTAAAGTGAAATAAGTTTTTTTTTCCATAACATATAGGTACCTACTGTCCCATCGCTGGACAAAGGTCTCAGTGAAACTATATAGTCAAAGAAGAAAATAAAACAAAAAAAGGGTTTCCATGTTTGCCGAGTCATAATGTGAAGTTGAGTTTCCTTGAGCCTGACGAAGTAAAGTAAAATGCCACAAGCATGCTGAGTACGCTGCCAATTGGTAGTGTGCTTGAGTATTTGGGTTGTCTATAGACCTCTAACTGTATTTTTGTATTGTTAGTGTTAGCTTGTATTTTGTTTAGTTAATAAAGGCACTTGCCAGTAACATGTACCTAAATTATACAATACTCATAGAATAGGAGATTAAAGTATAGAATTATAGTAAAGTACGTATCTACTAATGCGCCGGCACTTTACCCATTGAGTAGGGTAATAAGTAGGTAGTTTTTCTACAGCTGTCATCATCTATCATAATAAATGTGCCGTCTGCACGCGAAACCGTTCTTTGCATTCTTTGAAAACTGGTTCTACGATATATTATTTATATCCAAGTTACGTTGGAAGTATCGTTTAGTTTAATTTTTTTTCGTCAGGGATTCCCCTTCTCCGAAATGACGAATCGTTTTTCCTCAAAAACACACTTTATACTAATTTATACAAAAACTACATTCATGAGAAAGTAAACTTAATTCTGAACCTTTTCGTGACGAAGCGGCTGAGTTGATTTGATTTTGAAAACGGAATAGGGAAGGGGGGATATTGAAGAAAGGCAAAAGTAGTGTTATAGTGTTACCTACTCTTACTACCTTTTACTGCAGAACAAATAGAACGACAGTCCACAATACCTACTATTCATAAAAATCAAGAAAATTTTAAAAATTCGTACTGACTGTTGGTACACACGAGACGATGTGATTCCACGTAGGTACCTACACGATGATTTGCCTATTGCCCAAGAATGGAACACCCTGTCCCATGTTTCTTCATCATCATCATTATCAGCCTATTTTGTTCCCGCTGTTGGGACTCAGGCCTCTCAGAGAGAGAGAGAGAGAGAGGATGGGGCCCTAATCCACTATTCTGGCCCAGTGCATATTGATTGATTGATTAATTCTTTATTGTTCACACTATTAAATTTGATGCAGAGGACAAAAAACTCTTAAAAACTAGTGTAAGAACAGGCGGCATTATCGCTAAAAGCGATCTCTTCCAGGCAACCTTAGGATGGAAAGGATTTATAGAAGACTAGCTGCGCCCCGCGGTTTCACCCGCGTAGTGATGAAAAATGGTGATGATGATGATGAAAAGTAGCCTATGTCTTTTTTCTGGCTCTTGAACTATAGTTACCCATGCAAAAAATCAGGGCGATCCGTTGTTCTTTTGCAGCGTGAAAGAGGAACAAACATCCATACATACAAATAGGTAGATATAAGTAGGATGTAGAAGACGGGGTGTGCAATAGATGATATTGATAAATGTCATACGTCTTTAAATTTGTGTCTTGGATATACCGGTTTCCTCGCGATGTTTTCCTTCAGCGTTGTTTAGCAATGAAATTGAAAAGGCTTAACTAATAGTTAACAATAGTTGAGCCCTAATAGACTCTTTACGGGGTCCAAACTGATTTACTCTAAAACTAGGGCTTACCACTCGGCCAACACAACAAGCAGACAATTTTGATACAAAGGTTTTTGATGCGTTTAGGTTTGAAATGCAGGTAGAGCAACCTCTTGAGGTCATTACCTTCCATGATGACGCATAACTATGTGCTAAAATTAAATTTCAACATGTAACAAACAATACTAATGACAAAAGTCCTTAAAAAAAATGTACAAGTAAAAAGAAAAGCGTTATTGTATACATAATACAAATTGATTTAAAAAATACATATTAAGTATATGATTTATGACATACTAGCGACCCGCCCGCCCGGCTTCGCACGGGTGTAATTTACGTGCGATGCCGGGGCGGGTCGCTAGATATATATAAACCTTCCTTGAAAATGTATCTAACTGATGGTGAAAACCGAATCAAAATCCGTTGCGTGGTTTAGGAGGAGTTAGCGGCCATACAGACATACAGACAGACAGACGCGGAAAGCGACTTCAATTTATACTATATATACATATATATATATATATATATACAAACAATCAAACAATCAAATCTTTCCTCTTTATAATATTAGTATAGACTAGCGACCCGCCCGCCCGGCTTCGCACGGGTGTAATTTACGTGCGAAGCCGGGGCGGGTCGCTAGTTATATATATAAACCTTCCTTGAAAATGTATCTAACTGATGGTGAAAACCGCATCTTAATACGTTGCGTTGTTTAGGAGGAGTTAGCGGCCATACAGACATACAGACAGACAGAGAGACGCGGAAAGCGACTTCAATTTATACTATGTAGAGATAGAGATAGAAAAGAAGATATACTATATATATAGAAGATATTGTTGTGTTTTTACACTTCGGAAAAGCACACGAAGGCTTAATTTCGACAGATGTTTCGGTTTCATGTAACAATATTCTTGTGTCGTACTTCCTATGGCTAGAGACTGACTGAAACGCAGTGAGCGCCGGCGCTCATTTTGTAATCTTAAAAAATGCGCTCTTTCTGGGCCCGTTCATGTTGAAGAGGGCAACGTGTTTTTAATGCCATAGGTGGCAAACAAGCTGTATGGATACCTGCAACACCAGGGGCGTCACAAATACGTTGTTGACACCTTTTGAAGAATCCCACAAACAACCGCTATTCGCTTACCATCAGCCAGACGGTGTGTTTTTTGTCATAAAGCTTATGCTAATTACGTACCTACCTTCGAGAATATAAGATCAAAGGTTTAGCTCAAATCAGCTCAATACTGTTCTTAATTACCTTCACCTTATAGCGTCATACGTTTTTGTTGAAAACACGACCGTAACAAACTGGTATTTAATTTGCAATTAATGGACTTTGTTCCAAATAAAAACAGCTCGAACTCATTGAATGCTTTTTAACTTTCACCCGTAGTCGGCTAGTTTATATGTCCAAAAGCAATGATCTTATATGTTACACCACATTGTCCAAAAGTGTAAAAAAATAGCGGCATAACTGTAAATTTTTAAACCTAGGTAATACCATAATACCTACCTAGGTTCACAAATTACTACGTACTAGAGTTTGGGCTGAGCTTTTTTCGCATCATAAGGAAAGGACGATACGATTTGGTTCGATACAATGTTTTGGGTTTGATACGATTTGGCTGGCAAAGCACCGTCAACGCCGCTAGTGTTGTAGGTGTCATAGGCGGCGGTTTCTGCTTACCATCAGGAGGATAGCATGCTTGTTTGCCGCTCTTTTTAAATAAAATAAAACAGTAAGTCCGTAATTATGCGAGCACAAAGATAACAAAATAAAAGAAAAAGTTATACCTACCTACTTTTTAAGTTTTACTGGGTTATATAAATTTGAGAAAATAAGTTGCAGAGTTGCCATATTACCTACCTATGAGTATCATCCTTTCTAGTGATGAATAGAAAGAAAGTGTATCATGTTACCTAGATTTTGATAGTATATACATTTTACAGATGGCGTTAGCCTATCTTTTTTACTAGATCTTTTGCGATAGGAAATAAAGTTACGTGTTTTACGGCATTATGAAGGCACAAACTGAACGAAAGATATTGATAAGTACAATATTATGTTTATTGTTTTTGATAGCTTACGTAATTGCTTGGTAGGCATACAAAATTGGCTGACATACAGCTGAGTTTTCAGATTATAATTATGTTACTTTGTAGCGCACCCATGATACCTACTACAGCGCACCCCACAGAAAAGAGAAGTAAATAGAACGGAAATGAAAAGGAAAATCTGTCGCCAGGTATTATGACAGAATCTTGCTTGAACATTCTCATATAATTATGTCAACGCATCGAACTCCGCATCCAAAGAACTTGGACCTTACCTTTTTGGGTTACGTTTCAAAGTTCTTTATCCGCATCACAGCTGCTAACTGATTTCAAATAACTGACGTTTCGTTTATATGGGTGCAACTGGTTACAAAAAAAATCTTACAAAAATGCCTTGACAGCCGTTCTAATTTAAACAATTATTTTTTTCTTTTCTGTGGCGCACCCTCTCTTTAGAGCGTCTTTTTTGTTTTGAACTTGGAAAATTTCAAATGACAATCCATAACAATGCTACAAGCTATTTAATCGCCAGTTTGACAGTTGCAAACTTTATTTTTGACTTGCTTAAGGAAATGCGTCAAATAGTTTTATTATTGATACTCGTCGAACTGCATTCAACGCCGGTCCAGTTCTTTACGCAAGTAAATATTGACTTGAGCAAAAATATCACAGAAATAATTAGGCATATTTTCTTGTGGTTTTTATGAATGAATAAGAGGTTTATAAAGATTTAGATATTAAATTACATATTCCATTGGAGCATTTAAAGTTCAAAGCCGCGGTTTATAGAACTACCTATTTGTTTGTGAAGAAATATCTCATAAATTATTGGGCATATTTTCTTGCGGTTTTTAACAATAAGTATAAAAAAAGTTTAAAAGCTAAATTTAGATCGATGAATGTCTTCCGTCTGAAGTTTTAAAGTGCTTTTCGAAGTAGAATCAGTTTCTACATAAGTTCGTATTTTACATGCAGTCAAAATAATTTTGCATTAAAAAAGTATGTTTGTTCATTCCAAGAACGTCACCTATAAACCCCTTTATATTATAACGTTATTGGTTCTTTCCACGCAGGAACAGAGCAAAGAAGAAAATATAACCGCTAACGCTGAAGAGGTGGGACTTGCATAAAGGAAAATATTTATGAAACGGGTGCGACTCATATAACCAAAGAATTCGAACCTAAAAGGTAAGGTCCAACTTCTTTGCCTATAAAGTGACACGCCTATAGAGACAACGTTAGAGTAGTGTAAAAAACGTAGAAGTTTGATTTCGCACCCGTTTGACCCGTGAGTTTGTGGAAAAGAGCAGCAAATCGACGTAATTTTTTGCATGTTATTTGGTGCGCCGGGGAGTGATATAAGACAATAAAATTATTACTCCAAAAATAATATACGGTTCCTAAGAGAATGTCTACGCGAGTGAAACCGGTAGAGGACAAAATAAATATTCCGGCAGTCTTTAACGCGGAAATTTACTAGCGATTAAGTATCATGTATAGCCGCTCCATAGTCTTCCTACCAACTATTTACTTTAAAAAAAAAAAACAATATTTTTTGTCATGCATGACATTTAGCTTGACTTATACCAAATGTTTTTTCTTTATTTTTGGATCCACACTCATAAAGTATTTAACCAGTGTCACAAACATTTGAAGTATCAGTTTCAAATATGTTTTTAATTATGTGGATATATCGATACTTGTATCGGGTCAGACTATAACTATAGACTAAAACAATCTGCATAAAAAAGAGAGCAAACCCACAATAACTTCACAAGTTTAACTAAACTATTCAGTATAGATAATCCGATGGATTGATGCATAATATGGTTCCGTAGCGTAACCTTTATATTTTGTTGTATCAGCCTAATCATCTGCCCTCTACTTATTTACTTTGCACTACGCGTACGAAGTCGCGGGCTTCAGCAAGTAGGTCTATGACATAAAGTTCCGCTTTAATATGATCACCTGGGGCCTTACGACTATCTGGTTTAAGCAATTCTGTTTAGGTAATTGCTAAAAGTTGCACGATCGCAAACCGTATCTCGGCAAGGTTCATGTTCGCGTGATTTTCCGTTGTTTCAAGCCCGCGTTATGAGGAAGCCGTAAGGTCCCTGGCCTAGTGCCAACGAATATCTGTTAGTCCACTGGCTAGCTACACTTACCTGCGGTCTTTTGTTAGAGTTAGTACCGCCACTATTGGGAACCGTGAATGTGATGGAGCCTCCGCTAAAGTAATCATCGGAGGCGGGCACGCGGTCTCCATTACTGTGAACAAGGGAAGAGTGCTTTTAAATGTAGCAAGAATTATTATAGATGGCGTCATCAACGCTTAGATCGGTTGTAAACACAGCACAAGAATTGGCAGAGTATATTTACATGAAGCAAGAATTATATGGCGTCATCAACGCTTAGATTAGTTGCAAAGACAGCTCAAGAATAAAATTCAGAGGCCGACAGAAAATCGACCGAAGCGTAGTGCTTCAGCGAGACGTAAATTCAGATGGCTCAGGTTCGAATCCTGCCAGTTGTGAAATTTTTGAATTGGCTACAAGGTTACGCGGAAAGATTACTAAGCCAAAAAGAGTCCGTTAGCTTAAGCTCAACCAAGTGCCTATAGGGGTTTTGGATCCTTAAATCCAGGGGTTTGATTCACTTACCTTACGTTATCGTTATCAAAGTCCGGCATCTCGTATCGCCTGGTGGTGCTGGTGGTGCGTGGGGGTGGTGCTGTGGTGAAGTAGTTAGTTCCACGTTGAGTGGGTTTCCCGTAGGAGTTACCAACTCCTTGCGATGCGCTACCTCCGTCACTGGTGACAAAAGAACTTGCTGGTAATATTTCCTTTAAGGCAAGTACCTAAGTGTTAAATAAATATAGGTACAGGGATATAAGGAAAGGATATGCTACGCCGAAAGGGGTTCATTATACTCAGTTAACAACTTTTACTATTGGTAGGACCAAACCTGAAATCGCAAAAAAACATACATTTGTCGAGTGTCAATTTTGACCGTTTTCTATGTAATAGCTGATATTTTTCCTTTATTATTGCTGGTTTAGTCCATAGTAAAAGTTGTTCATAATTTTGAGTACAATGGTCTCCTTTCGGCATGACTTTTCTTATAACCCTGTATAATTCATCATCATCATCATCAGCCATTAAATGTCCACTGCTGAACAAGGTCTCCCTCTTAGAGAGGGGTGTTGCCATAATCTCCACGCTTGGCAGGCGGCTCGGAGATCGCAGTACGTTCACCGTGTACTAACAGGACGCTGCTGCCCATCCTCCGGTGGTTCTGGTCGCAGTTTTAGGACATACCCGGGTCCTTTAACTATCTTTTTTTTTTTTCATTTATTTATCATTTAAAAAAAGAAAGGTATACAAATAGGATATAACAGCATTTAAAAACCACTAAGGTTTATTAGTAATGCCATAATGGAGTTTAAGTCTACGCCGATTCAGATTTCAGAGCCCTTTCAGATTTTTTAAAGAAAAATTTAACGAAATAAAGATTTTTAGCATTCTGATTCAATAAAATAGAAATATATACAGAAAGTTTTGTCTTAAATAGATAATTTATTTTTCATCGAAAGTAACGGCTTCATAATTTGGAAAAACTCACCATAAATCAATTTATTAACTACCTTTATTTTACACTAGCGGTCCGCCCCAGCTTCGCACGGGTATAGATAATAGCCTATGTCACCCGGGGATAGTGTAGCTTCCCGTTAGTGAAATAATTTTTCAAATCGGTTCAGTAGTTTCGGTGCCTATTCAATGCAAACAAACAAACAAACAATCAAATTTTTCCTCATTATAATATTAGTATAGAGTAGTTTTTCGTGAAACTCTCCGAGGGAAAATTTGAGAGTAGTTAGTCTATCAGCCTTTTAAAATTTTATTGCAGCTAACAGAGAAAAAAAAAACAAATAGAAACAAAAAATGTAGACAAAATGAATGATGAATGAATGAATGTAAATAGTGTAGATACATTTAAAGAGTTCAGTCACAGATTTATATCTGTGAGTTCAGAAGATAATTCCGCAGATGAGAAAAAAAATCGTTAGGAAAAGGGCGAGATAAAACCTCCATAATGAAGTGTATAATCAAAACGTCGTTTGTTTGATACTGATTCCACAGCATACGTAATAGGAAGTGGTAACGCCCAGAACGTAGCAGGTATTTTTAATATGAAGATTACCTAATAGGTGATTTACCCACGGGTAATGCCGGTATTTTAAATACCTACTTCTGAACACTGACTACATGACAACCCTGAACCCTTCCCGTGACAAAACAGGGGCCTTACGGACAACTGCTATTGCGGCACCTAGTCCGCTCAGTTGGAAAATCACGCGAACTTGAACCTTATCGCGCCTAGATACGGTTTCTATGCTAGCCCATTTTTTTGGCAATTGAATTTTGATATGAGATAGCCATGGAGATAGCTTATAAGCTATCTCATACGAAAATTCACTTGCTCACAAATTTTCGCGTTTGCTATAATAATAGTGCGATCTATCTGATAAAATTACTTGGAAGGCGTTCTTTGTTTATACTCGGACATCGAAATTTTGCGACAGCGGGACAAAAATATTCTGGATTCCAGGGCCCTTCACTTGTTTTCGGGATCACTGAACCGAATATTTCAATTTAGCTTTGATTTTACCAAGAAAAATATCAAAGTACTAGTACCTACCTACTTGCATAGCATAGATCACCGCGGTAGGTAAAAGTTACCTATCTACATTTCTACAGATAAAGCACTCGTACAAAAAGCGTTTTTTTTGTTTTATGATATCGGGTGCCACAACCTAATCACTGTAAACATCCCGTAATTAATCTTACACCTGGGGCCTTACGGACAACTGCTATTGCGGTACCAAACTAACGTTAAATCTGCTCAGTTGGAAAATCATGCGACCGCAAACCGTATCTGGGCGCGTTGGCGTGATTTTCCAACTGAGCGGATTAAACATTAGTTTGGTGCCGCAATAGCAGTTGTCCATAAGGCCCCTGTAGTGAATAACCGTGATAAGTACTAGTGTAAAACCGTGAGATACTTACATGCTTGAAGGGTTGGGCTGGTTAGGTGGCCTCACATACACCGGGCCCTCTCCCGTCGTGGGCCTGCCTTGCACCGGCCGCGTCTGAGGCCTGTCTTCTGGCCTGATCACTGTGGACTGGGTGGTCACCGGCCTCAATGTCGTCCCAGGCCTAGTGGTCCTCGAATTGGTCGGTCCGTCTCGATCAGGCCTGTCGGACGAAGGTTGAGGCGTATTCGCATTACAGATCTCTCGCCCGTTTAGCCGAATTGCTTGGAGTTTCGGGGTTTTGTTCAAAGGGTTGTACTGGACGAAGAATCGGACGGCAATGGCTGGGCCCGGGTTGATCTTCATCTCGGTGTTTTCAATCTTGAAGTCGATGTTGTCAGTCGTGGATACGTCGCCTACCCAGTTCTGAGGATCAAGGTTAACCTACTGTTAATAATGACATTCGATTTTCAAGTAACTTTTCTGTGGGGTCGAAAAATAGGACCCTTGGGGATCGGGAGCTTACATCATTTTCAAAAATCTTTCAGAGCGTCTGGTTAATGCGACGCGTAACCAAAACGCTGGCGTGTTTCTGGCTCAACGCATAAGCATTGCCATTCAGCGTGGTAATGCCGCCAGCATGCTGGGTACGGGTGGGGAAGGGAAACCGCAAGAGCTAACTGTAGACGATATGAATAAATAAAACTTGAAAATATTTCAAAAGCTGGCAAAAGCTCAAGATGCGATACGCCAAATTTACCTAAAGAGAAAAAACTCTTCGAAAGCAGTTGGGCGTGCGAATGAGGTAGAACTACCACTTAATTAGTACTCTCGTGGGCCTCGTGGCGTTATAATAGGTAGGTAAAGAAAATGTGGCACGGTTTTGATACAACTTGACGTGCTGGCGGCATCTTTCCTGATATAAATAGATCTGTGGTTTATAATGCACGCGTTACCTTCTACCAAGGGTAGTTTTTTTTACTAAGTAGGTATATATCGTATATATCCACCGTCCCCAATAGGAACCTAACAACCAAAGAGAATATAACGCTGAAGAGATGGGACTTCCATAGAGAATTTTTTTTATGAAACGGGTGCAACTCTATAATGAAAAGAGACGCCTATACAAACAAAACTTATACCTTAGAGTAGTGCAAAAACGTAGAAGTTTGATTTCGCAGTTTTCGCATTTGAAATTTTGTATTTAAGTTGCGCATCAGACTGCTAACAACGCCAAATAAGTTTTTTTTTTTTAAATTATAATAATAATAATAATACATTCGGGACATTTTGCCACACACGGTCATCTGACCCCAAACTAAGCAAAGCTTGTGATATGGCTGCCAGAGACTGATATACATACATATATATTTTTAAATACATACTTTAATAGGTATTAACAACCAGATATAGAACAAACACAAATGTTCATCACACAAATGTTTGTCCTACGTGGGAATCGAACCCACGCCCCCAAGCTCAGAAGGCAGATTCACTACCAACTGTACCAACGGGCTATCTAAATTATTTTAATCAAGTATTTAATCCAACTAACTTATAGATATTCTGTGCATTCTTGAACGCCTTGACATTCAAGTTGGTTGGGGCCATCGTAGGCGCTCTCTGGTTTTTATGTTTTTAATGTTAACAAATAAATTGCTAGGGTATGAAATTTGTTGAAGACCGTAGAGTGAGAAGAAATAGAGACGCTGCTCGAATAATAATAGTTGTACAAGCGAAATAAGCTCATACACCGTTAGCTGATAGTAAACGAGAGAAATATAATATTTGCTGTCCCTTACTGGCGTATGCGATTCGTTTGTCTGCCCCAAAGCTCATTCGGGGCAGACAAACCAGTCGCGTTTTTACCTGCTGGTTTCTAGTGAGTTCTTGTAAATATGATGGCTGACCTTAGCTATTGGTTAATTGCTATATTCTAGGCTGTAAAAGCCGCACGGAACGAAAACATGAAAATATAACCTTTCACACGTAAGTTTTGACTTTCGGAATCATTACTGAATAGTCTTGCGTGAATTACTTATTGTTGTTGATTATATTTCGTGTTAGGGTCAGATTCAGTCGAATTTAAAGCATATTTTACAGGAAAAATTATGATTACCAAAAATTATTGCTATCTCATAGGCCTCATAGTCTTTCGAATATTTAAAAACAAACGTAATGTCAGCAATTTATAGATTTAGAGGAAGAATTAAGGGGATCAAAACCTATAGGGTACTTCCTGTTAAACAAGACTGATGAAATTTGGCAAGAAGCAAGGTCTCACAGAACATAATATAAAGGAAAAATCCAAAATGTCTTAATTTGATATTACATCACATAAAAAAATGTTTTTAGTGTTACAAACTTACATTTAGTATAGAAAAACTAAAAAAAAAAAATTGGCATGGATGGGAGCACCTATTTGCCTACTACAAAGTTAAGTTTGTCATTAAATATTTCAACCTTCTTAACTTTTTCGTCAAGACTCGATTTTCGGGATGGATCTACATACATATTTATTAAGTTTATACGGAACCCTCAGGGAGCGAGTCCTACTCACACTTGCCCAGTTTTTTTACTTAATAATGCTATGATATTAAAATAAATATTAAAACATTATGTATATGAAAAAATATATTAAAAAACCCCATTAAACTTATTGATATCATCAACTATTTAAAACCAAAATATGAATTTATATGGCTGTTTGTTTTTTTATCATATTTTAACATCAGGTGGCGGTCAAGTGCAAGCATATTAATTAATAAAAAATAAAAAAAACATACGCAAATTGATGTAACGCAACTCATGTTGACAACATATCAAAGTTTAATGAAAGCCAATTTCGAAAAAAAGTTAGAAAAATTAAAGAACTTTCCACTTTTACAGCCGTCCCATTATAAGTACCTACCTACCTACATAGGTAAGTATTTCAATTTCTAAACACACAAAATGGATTTTTTATT
This sequence comes from Agriopis marginaria, assembly GCA_932305915.1. Lineage (NCBI taxonomy): Eukaryota > Metazoa > Arthropoda > Insecta > Lepidoptera > Geometridae > Agriopis > Agriopis marginaria. The sequence goes on from OW029935.1 coordinate 3,298,046, forward strand.
ATTATTCATATTCCAAAATCGCACTAACGTAGGTAGGTACGTTTGCGACATTGCCAGACACAGGACGGACTGAGTTCACTCAAGCTAATTAACTTGTGTTTGTATCGCCGCTCAGACCTCGTATCTACCTCAGTTTATATATAACATCATTGGTGTTCACCGAATCGACGTTAATATTAGCATAATTTGATGTGTTTCTTTTTCTCTTAAACATCAAAATATTAATGACTAGTGGTCCGCCCCAGCTTCGCACGGGTATAGATTATAGCCTATGTCACCCGGGGATAGTGTAGCTTCCCGTCAGTGAAAGAATTTTTCAAATCGGTTCAGTAGTTTCGGAGCCTATTCAATGCAAACAAACAAACAATCAAATCTTTCCTCTTTATAATATTAGTATAGATAAAAAAAAAATATTAAATGAGTCACAGGATCTATGGAAGGAAGATTGCTATTTGATACGATATCATACCTCCCGCAGATAAATGGAGTAAATGAGTATCGAAAAAATAATAAAATAGTCACCCCTAGTATATCAGCCTTCGTGTCGAGCACAATATTGAGCCATAGCGAGTGGAGCGTGCTATCTGTAGATAGGTTGACCACGCCATACCACCGCCCTGGCTCCGTCCCTGGAGGCTCGTAGCTGAACACGTTGGGGCACGGGGATATCGGCGTGCTCTGCTCATGGGTGGGCACCGCTAGAGCCAGCAGGAAGGCGAACAGGAGTCTTATCTAGAAGAATAAGAGATGGATTAGAAAGGCCAGTTTATACTGGTCCCTTACGTGTACTGACTGGGTTGACACACAGCCCAGAGTATCTTGGCCTTCGATACTAAGAGTAGGTCAACCGATTGAGCTGAAATTTGGCATATAACTTTAGTTTGGATGACAATGAGGCCTATTCTGTCATACCACTCACTAAACTAAACCAATCTGACAGGATTAAAATTATCTGCCTCTCTTTTAATTTTAATACGTGAGAGAAGGATGGCAACAAGTTTAGAGCTGTCAAATTTAGTTGAGAGTGCATCAGAATCGATGCCAATGGCATCGATTCTGATAATATAACCTAAACTAAACTATACAAATTTCTCAATCTCACATATTAAAATGAAAAGAGGCAGATAATTTTAGTCCTGTCATATTGGTTTAGTTTAGTGAGTGGTATGACAGAATCGACGCCATTCATCGATTGCATGGTTAGCTAAATGACGTCATTCTAAATCCAATATGGCGGACTCCGAAAGATGGCGGACCAGTTATGTTTTATGAACCCCCATGATATCAACTGAAAGAGTATGTTACACGAAAAGATTGATTATAAAAAGTTTTTTTAAATAATATTTTTATTAACAATTCAAATAACTGTCTGATAGCATTTTTACACTTTTTACAAGCTTTTATCATGTAGTAAAATAAAACTGACTCAGCATAGTCACAAACAAAAAACTAAAAAGAAACGACACCCACAATATCACACACTGACATAAGGTTACAATTTTCTGGGAAGTAAGGCGGAAAAGCAAAACAGTAAAACCTTTGATCCCTTTAGAGCCTACCTTCTTTGGCATATTTTCAAAGGCTTGCATTCATTGAAGCCACAGTCCTCTCGTATTTGAGATCTCGACCTATTTTTACAAAAATTTTGCTAGTGGCAATAACAAGTCTGTAGAGAAGCTGGAGCCTAATTAGGAGTGAATTTACTTAATTAGTGGAACAGCTTTTACTAGATAGACATGTTTAGATTGTCTGCTAGTCTTTCATTGCCCAAAACTCCTCTAAATCTACTAAATCTACTCTAATTATATTGTAAAGAGATAATGCGACGCGTGACCAATGTGCTGGCATTTTCTGGCTCAAAGCATAAATATTGCCATTCAGCGGGGTAATGCTGCTAGCATGCTGGGTATGCAGCCAATTGGTATATTGGGCTTTAGTATTTGAAATTCGTACATCATCAACCAGTAAACGTCCACTGTTGAACAAAGGCCCCCCTCTAGAGTGGAGTGTTGCCATAATCGTGTTGCCAGGCGGCTTGGGGATCGTAGTACGTTCACCGTGTACTAATAGGACGCTGCTGCCCATCCTCCGGTGGTTCTGGTTGCAGTTTTAGGACATACCCGGGTCCCAATTCAATTGTTTTTGTACAATAGGTTAAGCCCAAGTAGTTTAGGTTTATTAGAGTTATATGATTATTAAGGGGACATATACCGTGATATAAGGATATGGATAAATCCCCGATAAAAGGGCTGATAATCTTTAAGCGGCTGAGCATAACTTTTCTTGAATCATAGCTAAAAAGAAGAACACCCTCGATCTCAGTCAGCTTTTAAACAAAAGATTAAATCATATTCAGTTCAGCCGCCTGGGACACAGATATACATGTTAAACTTATAAAAATAACTTTTTGCGTCAAGGGTTAACAAACAAACCGGAAGACGCAGTAGACCGACGACATCGTGAGAGTTGCGGGCATCCAGTGGATGCAGATGGCGCGCTGTCGTTCAGTGAGGCTTTCTAAGATGGGAGGCTTATGTGTGCAGTGGACGTATTCTGCCTGATGACGATGATAAATTAAAATGCCTATGGTGATAACTATGCTCAATTATGTTTCGTTGATCTGGTGATTTTCCTAAGAAATTTAGCCCTAGACTGTACAAATTAAAAGATAGAGTTAACTATTGAGACATCATTTCCTCGACCAGGCAAACAATAAGTGCAAGCTCTAATTAATGGGTATAACTATGTGATTAAATACAACGTGCATTTGCTGATCATAGATTTACAAACATGGATATTGGGACTAGTACAAAATTTACGGTCCTGAGTTTGTCTTTATAATATCTAGGAGTATTTTAGAAATACCGACAAACTAATATCAGAACTGGCGAATCCAACTCGGCTGGGCAGCGTTCGGTAAAATTCGCAACGTCTTCTCGTCCAATTTACCTGTGCCTTAAGACGAAAGTCTTCGACCAGTGTGTGTTACCAGTGATGACATACGGCACTGAAACGTTGTCTTTCACTATAGGCCTTATAAACAAGCTCAAAGTAGCACAGCAAGCTATGGAGAGGGCTATGCTCGGGGTTTCTCTACGAGATCGAATCAGAAATGAGGAGATCCGTAGGCTAACGAAAGTTACCGACATAGCCCACCGGATTAGTAAGTTGAAGTGGCAGTGGGCACGGCACATATCACGCAGAACACAGATGGCCGATGGGGCCATCTGTGTGGGGCTATATGGTGGATTATGACTTTATAAGTTTCAAAGGTGGTTTGTACGCTGACCTGAAATCTATAGTTATATATATCTTTGCTGCTGATTGTCTATTTGCACCTCGGACAGTACCATTGAACAGACAGAACTGAAGATATTGGGGTCGTAAACAAACCAGCTGTTATCAATTCGAAGTATTGGCCTTGTATTCAGATTTTGTCATTACTTATTTCTACTTATAAAGTAATGATTTTATTTTTGCCCCAGTGTTTACTGCTCATCACATAAACAACTTCAGGCTACGTTATATCATTATCATTGTAAGTAACCTATATTAGTCCACTGCTGGACATAAAGGCGTCTCCCAAAGGCAGCCCGATCTTCGGCTTTTCAATTCAACTAAGCTACGATCGCAACATACAAATATCGTAGTTTTCCTAACACGCCACTAGCTCCATGATCACTCGAATACATTTTGTCGATACCGATTTCTTTTCTATAAGTTTTTTTTTTTTTTTTTTTTTTTTTTTTTTATATATATTGACTTGAGCTTATGATTATGGCGAGTATGACAAAATTGACAAATGAGATTCAACATCTAATGCAGCTAGGGTGTTCTACAAGTCTGCTTGGGGTTTATATCCATGGATCCCGCCCGGTATCAGACTAAATTAGCCACGGATCCCGAAGAGTTGTATCCACAGATCAATCAAAACTGATAACGACGTGCACAGTACTTTTTTCTTGGCCTAGTATCAGTAGTCCGATGTTATAGATAATCGCACTATTGACACTTTTTTTCTGACTATTCCGGTGTTATTGGTCATCGGACTACTGCACGAGACTTTTAATGTTTACTTGTTCGCACTCGTGATTGACTAATCTTCACATAGCGACGCACGCACTGCATCTTCATAAATAAAGATTTAAGTAATCCTTAGCGGCCATACTAATACGGGCTTACGCATTCATACCTAGGACAAAACCTTGTGTATTCTATAGGACTGGCATAATCAAGGATGCCTCAAGACTCTAAATAAAATCAGAACAAAAATACTAACATATATAAGTAAGTATCATGCGGTCGTCTTGTCCAAATTATTTAATCATCTAGAACTGGTCACTGATCTAATCATTCTATTCGACATTGCAAAACATGTCCTACTCCGCCCTCTCTAAGTCGAACTCATCTGGGACAAAATGATATATTTCAAGACCGTAAGTGTTACATCTAAGCTAAATAATGTTCGGACTACCTACGTAACGGTTCTCTTTCTAACAAACAGTTTTAATCGCTGTTCTATTAACTCTGATAACATTCTAACGAAGCTATTTCGAAAAGATAACAAATTGACACAATTATTATGATATCGTCTAAATACGAAGAATTTGGAAGATCTCACTTATTAAACTTGTTTCTCTTTCTAATTGTGAATCGATATAGCATTTACAATTAGCCTGGTTGATAGACCCATTGTTAAAAAACCCTCGTTAGTAGGTATTCGTTTTTAGTACATAGTTCCTATTTTGAGGTCCAACAGCAAGAAACCAGTTCTAAGATCATCTAAAAAACGTCTTGTTTTGCGGTTTTCTATTTTGCAAAAGACTCGAGTATTCGTTTTTATAAGTCGTTGGTATTAATCGGTAACAATTAAAGTATTTTGAATGCTCGTACCAAATAGTTTGATTGTTTAATTACACTCTTATTTTAGTATTTTCAATGTTACCCTGATTACGGCAAAATATATTTTGTTGTGTCGTTTTTGTTTTCAGGGTTGGTCGTATGGTAAAAGTTGTCCATAATAATCAGTATATATTATTTACTTTACTGAACGAGCTTCATGTAGCTTAGTAAACCTTTTCTGTACAGCTCAATCCATACCGTATATCAAAATTCTCATTTTCACTACATAACCACATGCACCTATAACAAAAGTTAACGACTAACGAGGCTTTACTCAGAAACACGTGTTTCAGCTGTTTTCCAGGATTTCTTTTCCGTGAACATGGTGCATGTAAATGCGCCGAAATATCGGGAGCTCTTTCCACAACCTTACCACGGTAAATATCCCGTAAATCTATACTAATATTATAAAGAGGAAAGATTTGTATGTAAGTATGTTTGTAACGAATTGGCTCAAAAAGTACTGGACCGATTTAAAAAATTCTTTCACCATTTTAATGCTACATTATAACTGATTAATATAGGCTATTTTAATAGGCTATATAACTATACCCGTGCGGAGCCAGGGCGGATCGCTAGTAATCATATAAATTTAGTAAACAACCGTGATATTTTCAAACAGTGTTTAACTAACGTTTCTTCTAATATCATGCCGTTTCAAGAGACATATGAAATGCAAGTGCAGAGCTGCTGTGACAAGATGTTCTCTACTTATGTATTTGGAACCAAATTTCTTAATGAGGTAAGGCTTGATTTACCCCCAAAAATACATCAAAATATGAGATTTAAAAATGTTGTCGTTGAAACTTTTTGACGTTTTGAGGTAACTAGTTAAAAAAATTTAGTAATACAAGTAACGGATCCTGATATTCTCATTCATCCTCGAACCGGTCCGTCTCGTTCACCGCAGCCTCTCCAAAATCACACAACACAATACTTATAACTTCCTCTAGTTCATCGCATAATTATTGAGGAAAAACACTATTTTAATTACCCACGCGCGTCTACAAAAAGATTCATAACGTTTTATTCTTACCATTTTGCTTTAACACTTTATAACACAAAAAACAACTAATTGTTCCACAAAAAAATGTTCACGTATTATTTTATGGAAATCGCGAACCGCGCGTCACCTCCAGCAGAAGCTGTGCGAATGACACAGACAAAAGAAAATGATAGAATTAATTATCTTAAGGTCAAGTTTACGATAGCCAATAAAGCGAGATAGAATGTCTTAAGACAAACGAGTAAACAGGACGGCTATATGTTTGACATTTAGGGTGCGCATACGCAAAACTGGTTATTATGTTGGATAAAACTATTATGGAATTTATAATTAAAGGTGCAGTGTACTTTAAATAGTACACAAGACGATTGTGCACAGTTTGTTGTAGTCGAGAACTAAATTTAGTTGTGGAAAGCAAAGCTTAAATACCTAAAGCATCTGCGCCACTGCATCCGCTACTTCATGACGTCACGATATAATAGTTTAAGAAAAGTTGGGCGGATTTGAGTACAGTAAATAGGTGAGAGATATCTAGCTCGGAAGTTATTTTTATATTTGAAGTTGTTCCGTTCTTTAGGTTTTCCTATGCTAAGACAGCTCAATAATTTGGAGGCTGACAGGTAGCCGACAGCTTAGCTCAGCTACAGGTAGCTTAGCGGAAAGAGCGCCCGATTGCACAGGTTCGAATCCTGCCGGTTATCAAACTATTGAATTGTCTATAACATAATTATAATGCGATAAATATTTTATTCTTAAAATATCAATTTAAAAAACAGACTTCGAAATTAGCGTTTACTTGCATGACACATTCGTTCCAGTTATTTTGATTAAAAATCCAAACTACTGAACTGATTTTGATGAAATTTCTATGGGACCAATCCAAATTAAAATTAAAGTTAATAATTAATTTCAAATAAAAAAAAAACAGATCGGTTTATAAATGTGACAGAGTTCTGAGGAATAACAAACATAAAAAAAAAAACAACTTAATTGAGAACCCCTTCTTTTTTAGGGTTCCGACCCAAAGGGTCAAAACGGGACCCTATTACTAAACCTACCATGTCTGTCTGTCTGTACTACCTTTAAACAGCTATATCTTTCGAACCATAATAGATAGCCAGTTGAAATTTTCACAAAATATGTAATGTTAAGGCGGATTAACTAACAAATACTAAAAAGTCGGTTTTTTTAAATTGATAATTATTGTATTTTGTGGTGGTACGGAACCCTCAGTGGCCCGACTTGCACTAGGCTGGTTTATATTTAAGTGAGCCGTCACGGGACGCCCTGCAGACGTGAAACACGACGTCATAAGAGAGCGTCATACCGTTTGCCATTACGGCATACGAAAGGGCGTGCCAATAGATGTTTCAAACACTAAATCTGAAATCAGTTGAGCCGTTTGAAAGCTACGATATCACATACAAACAGACAGATACACACGTTAAACTTATAACACCCCTCTGTTTGCATCGGGGGTTAAAATAAGGAGTGACGTGTGACATTCTTTATATCTATGTCTACATACTATAAAATAGTCGCTTTCCGCGTCTGTCTGTATGACCGCTAACTCCTTCTAACCACGCAACGGATTTTGATGCAGTTTTCACCATCAGTTAGATAATTTTATACGAAAGGCTTTGTATAATATAAAAAAACTTACACCCGTGCGAAGCCGGGGTGGGTCACATCATCAGTTAATAAACGTCTACTGCTGAACAAAGGTCTCTCAGAGAGGGATAATGCCATAATCCCCACGCTTGGCAGGTGGCTTGGGGATCGCAGTTCGTTCACCGTGTACAAATAAGACGCTGCTGTCCATCTTCCGGTGGTTCGGGTCGCAGTTTTAGGACATACCCGGTCGGGGCGGGTCACTAGTATGAAATCTATATAATATATTATATAAAAGAAAGTCGTGTTATTTACACTATTTATAACTCAAGAACGGCTGAACCGATTTGGCTGAAAATTGTTAGAACCAGAAGACGGACATAGGCTACTTTTCATTAGCATCATCACCATTCTTCATCACTACACGGGTGAAACCGCGGGGCGCAGCTAGTATGAAATAAAACAATTCTAAAACAGTCTAATAAGGTTCTATATTTGCTCGGATCCAAGGGAGGAACTTGGCGACGTCGGTGAAGACGACGTAGTGCTGGGGATCGCAGACAGCCTCGTTGTCCTTGGCTAGAGCCAAGGAGACCACCCCGCGGAGGAACCACGCACCGTTTAGTTTAAACATCATGCCACCGCCGCTGTCGCCGTTACACGTTGACTGACCTGCAATATGAAAATAAGGATAGATAAACTTTTGATTGATTCCACAAACCAATTCTTATATTTATTAGATGACCCGACAAACGTCGTGACCAAATTTCATAGAAATAAGTTCCCAATTTTTTTAATTTTATTTTTCTTTTGAACCGATGCATTGAGTCATTGAGGAGATCAAAACGCAAAAAAAAAAACGCTCAAGCCGTTTTTTAAGTTTTAGCGACAATAGATTTTTATATCATCATCATCACCATTTTAACCATAGAACGTCCACTGCTGGACATAGGCCTCCCTCATCGATCTCTAAGGGCCGGTTGGTAGCGGCCTGCATCCAGCGTTTCCCTGCGGTCTCTTTTGGGTCGTCTGTCCATCTTGTGGACCCGGGTGTGTGTGGTGGACCCGGGTATGTCCTAAAACTGCGACCAGAACCACCGGAGGATGGGCAGCAGCGTCCTGTTAGTACACGGTGAACGTACTGCGATCCCCAAGCCGCCTGCCAAGCGTGGGGATTATGGCAACACCCCTGTGTAAGAGGGAGGCCTTGTTCAGCAGTGGACATTTAATGGCTGATGATGTATGTACTGATGCTGATGGTCCAAGATACCACAGTGCCTCAAGACGAGGGTTTTTGACCAGTGTGTGTTGCCAGTGATGACATATGGTACTGAGACGTGGTCCTTAACTGTTGGCCTTTTGGAAAAACTCAGAGTCACTCAGCGGGCAATGGAGAGAGCTATGCTCGGAGTTTCTTTGCGCGATAAAATCCGAAACGTGGATATTCGCCAAAGAACCAGAGTCACCGACATAGCTGGTAAAATTTGCAAGTTGAAGTGGCAATGGGCAGGCCACATCGCTCGAAGAACCGATAACCGATGGGGAAGAAAGGTTCTTGAGTAGAGACCACGAACCGGAAGACGCAGTGTAGGTAGGCCTCCCACTAGATGGACCGACGACATAGTGAGAGTCGCTGGCACCCAGTGGATGCAAAAGGCAGGCTGTCGTTCAGTGTGGAGGTTAAAGGGGGAGGCCTATGTTCAGCAGTGGACGTCTTCTGCCTGATGATGATGTATGTACTTATGATGTATGTCCATCTTGTGGGTGGACGTCCTACGCTGCACTTACCGGTACGTGGTCTCCATTCCAAAACCTTTCAGCCCCATCGGCCATCTGTTCTACGTGATATGTGCCTGCCCACTGCCACTTTAGCTTGCTAATCCGTTGGGCTATGTCGGTATATAGTTATTGTGCACATTCTCAATACTTTACTGGGCAGGGTAAGCTACTCACCGTTTCTCCGTCCAGCGCAGAATGTGTACTCTGAAGTAACTCTAACGAAGAAATCGTTCTTGGAGCGAAGGCAGGTCTCCTGGCTCACCACAGGCATCTCAACCAGTTGCAGCTTACCCGAGCCGTCGTTACCCCAGCCTACTACCTGGGAAGTTAATAATTAACGTAGTATATTAAAGTTATATGACGGGATATTTACCGTGGTAAGGTTAGACAGTCTTCCCGTGAGCATGGTGCATGTTAATGCGCCGAAATATTGGGAGCTCATTCAACAACCTTACCACGGTAAATATCCCGTAAATAATCATATAACTTTAGTGAACAACCGTGATAGTTTAAAACAGTTTTTAACTTAGTACATGATTACAACGTTTAGTTGAATTTTCAAATCTAAGTGGGGCTTTTCTATATGTCATGGCGATCAAATTCACATTCGACCCTCCAACGAACGGTCGGGTGCCCAGTGTAAAGAGTAAGTCTTACGTCCATCGTAGCGCGTCCGATTGCGTTGGGTCTTGGTTATGTATTTTTTAAATCATAATTTTGTTTGGGGCTTTAGTCGCTATGCGATTATGCCAGCCAACAATCAAAAGGGAGCAAAGTCCCTATGCTGTTCTAAAACGAACGAGACCATCGCGTACAAGGCCCTCGCCGCCTCACACGTGGGTGGGGGCCTGGATACCTTGAAACATGCCAACATTGCGAGGGTTTACGCCGTAATCATGCAACATAATTATGTCCTCATAGACTCGCTCCGTCCGCAGTCGCCCAGAAGCTGGGAAACATCTTCTAGATCAGTGGTTCCCAATTAGTTTATCTTGCTTACCACTTCAAGAAAGACCTCAAACTCGCGTACCCCTCGAGTTCGGGTCAAGCACACCAAATCTATATGCAGTCCGGTTCGGTGCAGACTCAGTTTGTGAGGACCAGTAAACTATGAAATTCTATGAATGACGGAAAGACCGCACACTGTATGCATTCCGTTAGATGCAGACGGACTACAGATGGAGTGACGTCTTTCATAGAATTTTATACTTTACTGGTCCTCACAAACTGTGTCTGCACCGGACCGGACTGCAACTAGATTTGGTCCGCTCCAACCTGGAGCGGTACCCTGGCGGTACGCGTACCACTAATTGGGAACCACTGTTCTAGAAATTTTTAAACTTTCGCGATTTGAACACATGTTTTAAATGTTTATCGGGACTTATCACGTATTATTTAATATAGGTAAAAAATATGTACCATTGTAACATGGTCGAAACGTCGAGCGAAAGGTACATATTTTTTACCTATATTAAATAATACGTGATAAGTCCCGATAAACATTTAAAATACTGTTCTAGAGTAACGAAAAGTGAACAGGCGGAATATTCATGAGAGTATTTTGAACATGGCTATCTCTAATCGAGCTACCGATATGGTCAAGTAGGGTCAGTTGGAAACTGTGTATTCCAGTCAACTTACCGATCCCTCCTCGCCAATGATATTGCTAAGATCTGTCAGTTGATCTGGCCATAAGCACGCTGGTTGCACCCTGGGAGAGTACTGCACCGGATCCTGCAGCAGCAACACGCTCAGGTCTCGGCTATGGGTCCTCGTGTCATATTCTGGATGCATAGTGATCCTTTCCACCTGAATAATATGAAATTACAAGATCAGCTATCTCTGGCAGCCATATCACGCTGCCTAAGCCTATCACTAAGCTTTGCTTAGTTTGGGGTCAGATGACCGTGTGTGCAAAAATGTCCCGAATATTTCTTTATTTATTTTATTTATTTACCTACTTTATTGGTAACAATGGAAATACTATTTTCATTGTTACAAAACACAACGTGTAGTAAATAGGAAGGTATAAAAGGTTTAATTTTTTTACGTTGATTTTTGATCAGACAGAATAAATAAATTGCAAAAGCTGTTTACAAAAGATGTTCTTATTAACTAGGGTATCAACAGATTACCAATTTAATAGGATTGAAATTGAATCCTGCTTGAAATCGATCACAAGATCCTTACAAATTTGATCTGGACGCCGACTACCGAGGTGACCAGGTCGTGCTTGCCGAGGTAGACCGTCAGGGCGCTCTCGTCGACCCTCTGCGCAGGTCTGCTGTGCCTGACGGCAACGCAGTGAGCCGCTGTGATCACGTGGCGGTGAGACACCAGCGTCCCACCGCAGATGTAGTTGTTGTTCACCCCCTGGAATAAGAATAGATCAGTGGGCTTTTAGAAATTGCAAGTGAGCAATTTAGAATTCAAGAGTACCAAAATGGCATGTTTTCGATTCCAATCCCAAATTACGATTGAAATCGAGTGTCAAGAGTAAGCCCACAGTACTTTATTGTAGAAACTGTCGTGGCTTTCACACATTTTATTTATATTACACGGGAATTACTCACGCAAGATTAAGCCGGTCACTCCGACTATAGTTTCAAGCGGCTTAATCTTACGTGAGTAATTTCCGTGTAATATAAATAAGATCAGTAGGTACTTATCAGAAATTAGGCTTTGTTATTAAGTCGGTCACTCCGACTATAGTTTCAACCACTTGAAACTATAGTCGGAGTGACTGGCTTAATCTTACGTGAGTAATTCTCGTGTAATATAAATAAGATCAGTACTTATCAGAAATTAGGGTTTGTTAGTACAAAGACTGTAAAAAGAAAGCTGTTTTTAGTACTGCCAAATTACTTTTAGTTGATTTTATGGTCAACTTGAAGATGTATCATTCATTTATGATGAACTTCGAATTCGAACTGGCACTGACGTGAATAGAATATAAATTAGAACTGATTAGAAATGAAGTGGTGATGATTTTTATTTTCTGATTTGTAGTAGACTAAGACTGATAGAGATAGCCTTTTAGTACTAAGAGCTCTTTTTACAACTGCCAAATTAATTTTGGACACATTGAAGATGCAACACGCCTAATCGAGTGAGCCGGACAATACAAATTTTGAGGGTGGTAAAGCTTCGCAATCACTACAAATTGTGTTTTGTTTCTTCTACACAGTACTAACAGTTTTTTTAAAGTATGACGGCAATCTACCTGTGTCTTATAGAGCGCGATTTGCCAGGGCCACTGGCCCTCCAGTGTCGGAGCACCGTCTACCACCAGAGTCACAGGGTTGTTCAGCTTTACTGTCCCGCACTGTACCGGCTGAAACATTTGAAAATATTATAATAGGTTTTATACTTTGTTTCATACGTTACTAACTGCACCCCGCAGTATTATTCCCTCGCAGTATTATACCTTTTTCCGTGTTAAAAAGTATTGTATGCGTCTCTCTCAGGCTTACTATGCAAAAAAAAAACACGTCGTTTTGTGTTTGTTTGTTCTTCTTCTACGTGCAAGAAGAACAAACAAACACAATTTTCTATAATATAATATCTTACCTGATCTAGAAACTAATGATAATAAAATTTACTGTAAAATAATACAGTTGGCAAGCAAGTAAAATATGATTTTCGGTCCCAATAGCGTGGTGTACTCTTACCGAAGAGTTTTTAATATTATTCAAGTGAAAACTTCTTTAGGCAGGCACGTTGGGCCTTTTTATGGGATCCGGAAAAAGCACTGAACTCGCGTGATCGTCACGCTCAGATACTCGTTCGGGTAAAGTCGGCTCGAGTCGACTAAAGGAGCGAGAGAGATTGATGAAGTTTTCACTTCAGTCATCATCATCAGCCAGAAGACGTCTACTGCTGAAAATAGGCCTCCCCTTTTAACCTCCACACTAAACGACAGCCTGCTATTTGCATCCACTGGATGACAGCGACTCTCACAATGTCGTCGGTCCATCTAGTGGGAGGCCTACCTACGCTGCGTCTTCCGGTTCGTGGTCCCCACTAAAGAACCTTTCTTCCTCATCGGTTATCGGTTATCTTTAGTCGTATGGTCTCAAAGAAGTTGGACCTTACCTTTTTGGTAGTCCAACTTCTTTGTGTGGTCTTATACACACACTTTTTTAGAAGAAAAATTTCGTTCATTTGTTTTTTTGTGGTCTACGAAATATTAAGGTATGTTTTTAATTAAATGCACACTATTGAGCCAAAAAGGTGCACTGATATAAATTTAGTAAAATGAAAATTAGATCATTTTCTCTACCTATATATTCTAAAATATTATTAAGGATTATCTATTAAAAAAAAAATTTACGATGATTCAATACAAACATTGTTTACACCACACGTAATTCCCTTCAATTATTTACCCGTAAACCCGTCTTGAAACTGGATTTCCTTAATTCGTATCTCTCGGACTTTGTTCCGGATGCAATCTTGAACTCATACCCGTGGATTGCTCAACCATTATTATCCTTATTTCTTACGAGATAAAGTTCACTTACGCCGTCAGTGTTTACTAATTATTACTTAGGCACGTGGTTTTCAGTTGAACTTTCTTAGCATCAAGGACGACTAGATTCCTGGCCCTTATATGGAAAGGTTACTTTCTAAACGATGGCTTGTAAGGACAACCAGTTGCTTTAGGAAGTGTTTGCCCATTTTTGCATGTCCGTGAAGGAAAATAATTGTGTTGTTTTGTACATTTATTCATAGTAAAGGTCATGCGCAGGACAGATATCACAATGTCAAGCGCGTGCGCCGATGTTTTTTACCCGACTCAAAAAGGAGTGTTATGTTATGGCTTATGTTTTTTTTTTCATTTTTGTTTTATTATACATTAGCGACCCGCCCGCCCGGCTTCGCACGGGTGTAATTTACGTGCGAAACCGGGGCGGGTCGCTAGTTATATATAAAAACCTTCCTTGAAAATGTATCTAACTGATGGTGAAAACCGCATCAAAATCCGTTGCGTGGTTTAGGAGGAGTTAGCGGCCATACAGACATACAGACAGACAGACAGACGCGGAAAGCGACTTCAATTTATACTTTGTAGAGATTCAACTTACCTCATACTTTTTAAAGATTTATCAAATCGTCTGGTCGAAGCATCTCGTGACTAAAATGCTGGCCGATATCTTGCACAACGTATTAGCATTGTAATTGAACGCGGCAATGCAGCCAGCATTTTGGGTACGATGCCTGCTGGCAGCGGATTATTAGATTAGTTTAGTTTTATATTTTCGTACTAGTTTGTATGTATTTTTTCAAGTAGTTTTTTGTGGTTTTATTATTAGATGCTAGTTATGCATATGTTATTATTATTATATTACTTACTACCTGAAAAAACAAACTTACCTCATTATTGTTGTAATTTGCCGGCACTGTGAATGTTTCAGTGACATTGGATCTGAAAAAGTAAGAACATAATATCATTCGCAGGAGAAGGCGTTTTGTAGTGACCGTTAGACTTGAAAGCCTGAGGTCGCAGGTTCAAACCCCGGGCCCGTACCAATGAGCTCTTTGGAGCTTATGCACGGATTTTCATACCACTGGCTTTTCGGTGAAGGAAAACATCGTGAGGAAACCTGCATACGTACGGAGAAGGAATTCAATGGCGTATGTGAATCCACCAACCCGCAACTGGGCCAGCGTGGTGGATATGGCCCAATCACCCTTTCGAGGGTAGGCTAAAAAGTCCAGCAGTGGACTGTTATAAGGCTGGTTATGATGAGAAGGCGTTTTCTTCTTATCTTCTTACTAAACTTCATATAGAATTAGAGTAGCGGGCAGAAACGTGGCCGTCTATTTTTTGACTAATTTCAAAAAGGAGGTTTTTCGGTCTTAATTAGTTTTTCTATATCATCATCATCATCATCATCAGCCAGAAGACGTCCACTGCTGAACATAAGCCTCCCCCTTTAACCTCTACACTAAACGACAGCCTGCCTTTTGCATCCACTGGATGCCAGCGACTCTCACTATGTCGTCGGTCCTTCTAGTGGGAGGCCTACCTACGCTGCGTCTTCCGGTTCGTGGTCTCCACTCAAGAACCTTTCTTCCCCATCGGTTATCAGTTCTTCGAGCGATGTGGCCTGCCCATTGCCACTTAAACTTGCAAATTTTAACAGCTATGTCGGTGACTCTGGTTCTTTGGCGAATATCCACGTTTCGGATTTTATCGCGCAAAGAAACTCCGAGCATAGCTCTCTCCATTGCCCGCTGAGTGACTCTGAGTTTTTCCAAAGGGCCAACAGTTAAGGACCACGTCTCAGTACCATATGTCATTACTGGCAACACACACTGGTCAAAAACCCTCGTCTTAAGGGCACTGTGGTATCTTGGACGAGAAGATGTCACGCAATTTCCCGAACGCTGCCCATCCGAGTTGGATTCTTCGGGCGACCTCTTTGCTTAAGTTGGACTATTAGTTTTCTATATAGTTACTTATTATGTTTTATCTTAGAATTCATTTCTGAACCGATTTGGTTTTTTTTCCCAGAAAAGAATAGTAAAAAATATACTTTTCTGTTTTTTTATTTTTATTTGAAAGGATAAACTTATTCAAGGGTGTTTCGGCGAATCGTACGTGACTCGGTCCCATAGATTTCATTAAAATGGGCAAAGTAAATTTGATTTTTAAATTTAATCAAAATATATAGTGGAAAATTTGTTTACCTAGATGACATAATATTAATAAATATTCGGGACATTCTGGACCAACGGGCTATCTAATTGTCATCCAAGTAAACGAAATTGCTTATTTTACTTATTTTGAAGTCAGTTTTTAGGGTTCAACAAGGAACCCTTAAAAATTCTGTCTATCTGTCCGTCTGTCCGTCCGTCCTAATTTTTAAACTGATTTTATTTACAATACAATACAATTCTTTATTAATAACTCCATAGTTACAAGTCAAATTTCTCCAGTACACTTTCTACATCGATGTATATAAACTTATATAAACAGTATATGTTAATAATATTATTATGTGTACATAATTCAAATTAAATAATCTTATTCAATTAAAAATATTATGAGCAAAAATGTATTACAATATATAATGTCAGTATTTCATATGTCAAATTAATTCATTAATAATTATTTATTAACGCAGCTGCCTGAAATATATATATATACTTATTTTACTATACTTATTTTATTTTATTAATAATAAAGTAAAATAAATACATTAAATTAATAATTAAGTCGTTTTTTTATTGATATTTGTTTAAATTAGGTAAGTAATACTAAGTATTGAAAGATGAATCAACACATACAAATACTGTAACGCGAGGGTTTTGCTGCTCAGGCTTGCGGGGGTTTTTACTGCTTTTTATCAGATCAGACAAACAAGAGAGATATGCCTTAGTAAAATAATCGTTAGTGTACAAATGTCTCCGTGTTTCAACCACTTTTCTCACTATATACCAATATACCAACCATATATATAATATAACCAATATATATACCAATAAACTGCTTAACACAAAAAAAAAATAGTATGGCACAAATTAAAAAAAACAAAAAACAACACCTACTAATTTTTCACTCACACTGGTGTCAATTCTATTATACCATTATCTAAACTAAACTAAATTTGACAGCTCTAAAATTGTTGCCATCCTTCTCTCACATATTAAAATGAACAAAAGGCGGATAATATTAGTCCTGTCAGATTGGTTTAGTTTAGTAAGTGATATGACAGAATCGACGCTACTAAGAAATTTGCAGCGGCACCAATGAACTAATTATTCCACATGCAAAAAAGGGCGCCATGTCGTCTGCTGGGGGATTTTGACAGACAGATTTAGGTCAGATGCGTTCGCACCCTCGACGCACCCTTCTGAATCTCCCTTGTTTGTTTGATCTGAGATGTTACAACTTGTCATGCGCGGGCGCCGCTGCAGACACGAGTATCCGCGTCGGTCGCCTTCCTGCGGTAGTCGTCCTCCGGACTATCTAGAGTAAGTACACATTTCTCGCATAGCCTTATTGTGTTATCCTTTGTGTTCCATTAATTATAGTTCCTGAGTTATCATGCTTTAAACCTATGCATAGTAATACACCTTTTTAATACTTTCTTACTATATTTTATTTTGGGCATAAAAAGTTTTACAAACTTAATGGAATCCACTGGCTTCGAGTTAGTTAAAAACTTTGTTGAACACTGTTATATCTATAGGACCCCCGTTTTTTTCTAGGGGTAAAATATATAAAAAAACATCCTTATGAAACCCATAAAAATTCACCTTTCAACCCTAGGATAAAAATAAAAAAATTGCTGAAAACATGAAAAGTTACATTCAAACGCTTGCTGCTGTTTTTTTAAAATTAATTATTGGGCTTGCGTTTGACCACCATCTCGCCTGATGTTAAGCGATGATGCAGTCTACGATGGAGCACGCTTGCCTAGAAGAAACCGATTCACTCGTGATTTGAAGACACCCAGATTGTAACTATCGGAGTACCCATTACTAGTACCAGGGATTTTTTTCAAGATGCAAGTACGCCAGGCTCGTTTTTTCTAAAATATACCTACCAGGGTTGTCCTTACGGACAACTGCTATAGCGGCACCTAATCCGCTCAGTTTGAAAATCACGCGACCGCAAACCGTATCTGGGCGCATCGAGGTTCACGTTCGCGTGATTTTCCAACTGAGCGGATTAGGTGCCGCAATAGCAGTTGTCCGTAAGGCCCCTGGGCTCGTATCAAAGACTTTTACGTAGTAGCTTTACCTTAGTCTGTGGTTTGTACCATACATTTTTTTATGCCATAGGTGGCAATTAAGCAGACGGGCTGCCTGATGGTAAGCAGTCACCGTCGCCTATGGATAAATGCTTTGTTTGCTTCTTTAAAGTGATTTAATTTAGGTTACCGACTAAAAGTTACGCGATTACAAACTGTACCTTGGCGCGTTAAGGTTCACTTTCACGTAATTTCCCGCAGTCACCTAAACAGTTAAGAGGTCACCGTACGTCTCCTGATAATATTGACGATACGTGAAACAATAAATAGATTTTTATTTTTATTTTTAAGAGCTGATAATCTTCAAACGGCTAAACAGATTTTCTTAAATCATAGCTTGAACATTGTTGAGCAAGTCACCTTTCAAACAAACTGAAAACTAAATAAATCGGTTCAGTCGTTTGGGACAGATGCCCACAATATATTTTTTTTAATTAGAACGGCTGTCAAGTCATTTTTGTAAGAAATTTGTTGTAGCCAGTACCACCCATATAAACGAAACGTCAGTCATTCGAAATCAGTTAGCAACTTTGATGCGGAGTTCGACACGTTGATCTAAATAAGAATGTTCAATCAAGGTTCACTCATAATGCTTGGTAACAGATTTTCCTTCTCTTTTCCATTTTATTTACTTCTCTTTTCTGTGAATGCCACAGACTGACACAGATACACACGTTAAACGTATAACACCCCCTGTTTGCGTCGGCGGTTAAAAAAGAACTTAGGAAGCTGTACTAACCTGTTTATGACGTTTGGTTGCGGATCGGGAACTCTGTAAAAAAAAAACAGGTTAATACTCATTTTATTTATATTACACGGGAATTACTCACGTAAGATTAAGCCGGTTACTCCGACTATAGTTTCAACCGCATTAAACGGTCTTTTTCAATGTAAATGCACGCGCGCGGCTGCGTCTCGCTTTGCACTCGGTTGTAACTATAGTCGGAGTAACCGGCTTAATCTTACGTGAGTAATTCCCGTGTAATATAAATAAAATGTGGTTAATACTCAGTTACAAATTTTTATCTGAGGGTTAATATCATACTTCGTACTAATATTATAAATGCGAATGTGTTTGTCCAAGAGCGTGTCAAGCAAGACACGCATATGGTAGGGTTCCGTAGCGAAAGCCATATAATTGTGTTCACATTAATAATTTAGAAATCTATATAAAAGGCGATGTGTGTGTATAGGGAATTACATACATACATAATCATATTTTTTTAAATCATATCTTCCTTATTTCATGGGTAAAAAAGCCGATATCACAAAGAGAAAATAGAAAAATCTTATAATATAAGTAATACATGGTAGCATAATAATAGTAGGTGTGTATATAAAGGATTAAAAATAAGGATTTGATAAATGAAAGATATTCGGTACAAATAAATCGGCTTCTGGTAACAAATTGGTTGGTTCACAGAACCTACATTAAGCAAAGCTTACAGTATGTAATACATACATATTGTATGTATGCAAAACGGCTGGACCGATTAAGACGGGACTTTCAGCGGCAGATAGCTGATGTTATAAAGAATAATCCCCGTGGGTGAAACTGCGGAGCGCAGTTAGTCTTCTAGACAAACAAACGGACAGAACGAATTTATAAGGGTACCTTGTTGTACTACGGGACCCCAAAAACTAATATAAAATTAATGTACTTACTTGTGTATGGGGGCTACCACGTTTGGCTGCTGAACTGGAACTTCTCTGTTAATATTTTTTAGGTTAAGGTGGTACGTTTCACAAATGGCGGGAAATTCAAATTTCAAACAGTTTTTTTTTGGCCTTGTAGCTAGGCCGGGTAATTATTGTCAACGATAGTGATGTTAGAGCAAATTTATTATTATCCTTTACAAAATCATGTAAAGCTATTTATCAGTAGCGCACCATATTACCTACTTACAGTTGTCAATAAACAATTTTTTGCTGTTTCAAACGTTATTGCCAAATGTAAGTAATATGGTTCATTACTGATAAATAGCTGTACACGATAATGTAAAGAACAGCCAACGATTTGCGCAAACACCATGTCATTTTACAATAAAAACCCGTAGCTACAAGGACATAATTTTTTTTTGAAATTTGAATTACCCGACATATGTGAAACGTACCACCTTAATATCATACTTCGTACTAATATTATCATAAAACCAATGACTTTATATTATCTATACTTCTATACTAATATTATAAAGAGGAAAGATTTGATTGTTTGTTTGTTTGTTTGCATTGAATAGGCTCCGAAACTAATGAACCAATTTGAAAAATTCTTTCACTGTTGGGAAGCTACATTATCCCCGGGTAACATAGGCTATATTATATTTAAAAAAAATAGGGATCCTTACTAAAACTTCAATAATGTAACTCAAAGTGTAAAAAATAAGATTTACAATTTTAACTTTGCGTGTTTAACAGTTCTAAGCCAGGACGACGTCGTCAGGTCAGCTAGTCTTAAAATAAATCTATTACAAAACGGCTTTCTGTGACAGGTGACAGAAAATACCAGTTGCCCGAGAATAGCATCCCTGAGTAAGTAGTAACGATCATCCTCGCATACTAACACAAGTTAAGTTTTGCATTCATTTTTTAGGCGTGCGAACACAGATCCGATGTTACAGTGTAATTATCGGTAAAGTATTGATCAGTCTAGCATGGCGGTGGCCACAAATCAGGCAAACACCCTTGTTTGTTTGTTTATCTCCCTAGATATGGTAAGCAGTGGCGGGTTTACACATTTGCCGCCAGTAGGCTACTTAAATTTTGCCGCCCCTACCAATATGCTAGTTGACAATCATGCGACTACACAAACTTTTGAAAAAACTAATCAGACAATATTATTAGGTACATGTTGAATGTTTGGACCTAATAACGTTAAGTATATAAATATATATCTTTTGATTGTTGCACGATATTTAACTAAAATTTGCCACAAATTTTCCGCCGATAAAATCTGCGGCCCTAGGCTCCAGCCTACTGAGCCTGCTGGCAAACCCGCCACGCCAGCTTACTATTAGTAAGCTGGCGTGGCGGGTGCGAAGGCTTTTGCGCAAACGGACGAGATTAGCGCTGAATAAGGAAAATTTGTGAAAGATGTCGTTGAGCTCAGTAGTTGACGCATTTGTATAAAATTCCAAACTATGGCCCCATGCCCTATGGTATGGCATTGGGATCGCTCCCAACAATGGGCTTGAACTCGGTACAGTAAAATATCGCTAGAAAACCATAGCACGGTGGTTGGGTACCTTCTTACTGCTACCATCTGCTACCACTCTCAAGTTGAAAAGCAGTCGCCAAATACCAAACGGCAGCGTCATTTAAAAGCCACACATATCCCATTCCAAGGTAGACGTGCTTATCATTAGTAAACATTAGGTGAGCTGTTGTCAAACAATTAGCCTGTCGACCATAAAAAAGAGGGTTAACAGGTGAGAGAGAGTCTTGCAGTTGCCCGAATGAGCTGCCAATGATTATAATGATAAGCATAACCACTTTCGGGTTTGCACTTTACAAAAAATCACACTGTATTCAGTGTGAAGAGTACGTAACTTACACGACCGGTTTGTTAGCATTGCAGATTTCCCGTCCGTCCAGTTTAATGAGCTGTACTTTCGGAGGCGTCTCGTCATCCATATTGTGCTTCACGAAGAACCTCATAGGCTCACGCTGAGTCTTAATCGCGGGGTTGTCGATCTTGAACTCTGTGTTGTCCAGTGTAGTCACTTCGCCTAACCAGTTCTGGAAGACAAGGTATTTCTCAGGTATGTCACTGCTAAGTGCAAGCTCATTCCTTGGTAGAACTGACACAAAATTAGAGTAATGGCAACTCTTTCTTCGTTATCATTTATTTATTTATTGAGGTAGGTACACAGTTAAAATAGAAACCAAATTAATTGTAGTTGACAATATTTTTAAAATCTTTAATAGTTCCAGGTTTATGAGACGCGTGACCAAAATGCTGGCGTATTTCTGGCTCAAAGCCTCGATTCGATCGAATTACCTCGTCTTTAGACAACCTCTCTATCTCCTCCCTCACTATTAATGGCAAAATTGCCCCAACAAGCAATTGGCCTGCAGCCAAAAAAAAAGCAGATTTTACATTTATTTCACCATATCGATGGTGAGCCGTAAATGCAATCTTCCTTACGAAATAAGCGACGAAAACTGGATTTGTAGTCAATTAGAAAGAAGAAGATAGCGGCAACAAATTTTGGTAAAATTCAACATTATCAAATTACTTATTCTTAGTAGTTTTTTTTTGTATAAATTTAGAAGGGAAAGTTTGAGAGTGGATTTATAAAATAAACAATTGTAATATTATGGTTTACTTGTTTGATATTCATCTTGACAGTTACGGCTTTATTTTTTTCGTTTCATGCTCGACAATCTAGTTACCTAAAATTTTACGATTGCATTTAGCTTTAGGTATTGCTCTTAACTTACTCCCAGTAGATCTGCCTTTTCGTCTAGAACAATAGTCATAAACAGCCAGTGTGGATTGCCAGGGGGGAAGGCGATTTTGCCATACCACCGGCCGCCATGTTCAGGAGATTTGGTTTCATACGTCAGAACGTCCGGACAAGGAGACAGGATGGCCTGCTTTGTTGGAGCTGCCAGTCCCAGGAGCAATACTGCCAGGATCATCTGAGAAAAGAAGACTATCTTGTACGGAGCTTCACAAAATGAAAATGGATTATAAAACAACATTAAGTAATGCAAATACTGAAACCGCTGAAATAAGCGTTTTTAATGATAATTATGTCCGAAACACCGAAATCCATCAAAGGACAAAAGCCACGGATGTCGGAAACCGTATCATGCGATTCAAGTGGCGCTGGGCAGGGCAGGGCACG
The DNA here is from genome assembly GCA_932305915.1 of Agriopis marginaria. Taxonomy (NCBI): domain Eukaryota; kingdom Metazoa; phylum Arthropoda; class Insecta; order Lepidoptera; family Geometridae; genus Agriopis; species Agriopis marginaria. The sequence continues at coordinate 3,320,962 of OW029935.1, forward strand.
CTAGGCGTGGTGACGGCAGGTGGAGTAGAGCCCTGACAGAGTGGTCACCAATAGCGGATAAGCGTTCCGTAGGCAGCCAACCAGCCCGATGGGTCGATGACATCAGGCCCATCGCAGGTCATACGTGGATGAGATTAGCCCGAGACAGGGATCAATGGCGCAAGGGAGAGGAGGCCTATACCCTGCAGTGGTTTGATACAGGCTGACAATGATGATGATGATGAATGATTGATTGATTGGTTAACTCTTTATTGTTCACACCATTAAATGTTATACTATACTACTATACTATGTTAATGTGTGGTGTGAACAATAAAGAGTTTATCTATCTATCTATCTATCTATGTTATACTAGGTTACGCGGAAAGGGTGTACTAAGCCAAAATGGGTCCATCCATCGTTATGAACAACTTTATTATGGGAGCAACTCTAAAACTCATCACTAAATTTCGAAAACCACTCGACCCACGAAACTGAAATTTGGAAGGTTGATTCCTTATGGGGCGTAGCGAGCTAAGTATTATGCGAAAGGTTCGAATCAAGGGGGGCAAAAGTGGGTTGAAATGTTCAATTAAAGTCAAAGTGTACGAAGTAAACATTTAAAATGGTTTTTTTTGCGTATCCCCATTTATGACATATCATAAGCCTTAAAAACTGAACGGCAAGGTATGGTAGGTGCATCATTTTCTGTTTATGTGCACCGTTTGTGCAATATGATCCGACAAAATACCATCGTCGGATTTTTAATATTAAAAAAAAAATACTTGTTCGTTCAGTCTTGTCTATAACCAGTTTTGATGCAGGTTCATACTTACGTGCCTAGTACGTGCCTCTTAATATGTTGTTTTGTAATTCTTGTTTTTACATATTTTTATTAAATATTTGTTTGATTAAGATATACAAATAATTCAGTTTGTAGCTTCGTTTACTCAGCAAAATAGCACTTAGATATTTAGACAGAGCTTTTGTAGGTAATAACCACTACGTGCTCAGGATTTTTACGAATTTAAAAAAAAACCTCGAGAAACAAGGACCTTGGGCCTTACGGACAACAGCTAATTGCGGCAGTTGGAAAATCACGCGAACTTGAACCTTATCGCGCCCAGATACGGTTTGCGGTCGCGTGATTTTCCAACTGAGCGGATTAGGTGCCGCAATTAGCTGTTGTCCGTAAGGCCCCTTGTTTGTCTGATACGAGAAAATAACGTACTAGTGAATAATAGCTTTTTAACTCACCATTTTGACTTTAACACAACGACACAAACACTCTTAGTTTATTAGTATTTAAAACTTTAAAACGCGTATCTTCCCCAACGACCTCATAACGATTAATAAACAACGTGCCACTATGTATATTTTTTTCTCGAAACAGGAAAATTTTTTGTTCTTATTAGTAACAACTTTACGGTGAATGTGCAGCCAAGCGGTAGCGAGATGGGATTTTTTCGTACTCTAGTCGTATTTTACAAATTCCACAGACAACCAAAGGTATCTGACGCCCTCTAACGACTGTCCTAGGGCAACTAGCCCTCAGGGCGTTCTGTTTTTAAATGGCCGAAAGCCTTAAACTTGTACTTGCTACTTGTTGTTGTAATGTTTTGAAACGTGCTTGACGGCCATTTATCCCTTGAGGAGTTTATTTTTAACCGACGAAAGGAGGAGGTTGTCAATTCGACTGTGTTTTGTTTTTGTATGTTACGCGTGGTTACGCGATTACTCCACCAATTATGAATTGATTTTGATGATTCTTTTTTATTTGATAGGTAATACCTACTTCAGAATTTTATCGAAATTTAAATACCAAAAATCCTACTAATATTATAAACGCGAATGTTTGTATGTATAGCACTTCGTTAAGCGGCAAAAAGCGGATGTATGGATGTTTGTTCCTCGTTCACGCTGCAACGGAACAACGGATCGACCTGATTTTTTGCATGGGTATAGTTCATGAGCTAGATAATGACATAGGCTACTTTTCATCATCATCATCACCATTTTTCATCACTACGCGGGTGAAACCGCGGGGCGCAGCTAGTAATATATATACGATGAAAAATATAGATGACGTTTTTGTTTGTGGTTCCTTTCAGCAAAAGTTTTGATGAGGAGTTTCAAACTCCTAAACCACGCAACGGATTTGATGTAGTTTTCACCATCAGTTATATAATTTTGCATGGAAGGTTTATATAGGTATATATTAAAACTTACACCCGTGCGAAGCCGGGGCGGGTCGCTAGTAAAATATGGTACAAATAAAATAAAATAGGCTTTTTGTTCTACTACAGATATTACAAACTAAAAAGCACTTTAAATAATGTAATACTTTGCATATAAACTATAACTTTTGGGAAATATTATTTAAACTTATTCCGTAGGTGTTGCCTTTTCGGCATAGTCCTCCCCCAACCTTCTCCGTTTATTGGCAACGACACTACTAACCGCACTACCAGTAGTGTCGTCTACAATTAACGACACTACAAAGCCCATTTCCACTCCTCTTTATCCCTTGCTTTTGTCATTAAGTCAGGTCCTCTTTTCGTGAAAATGTATCTCTTGTCCATTGTCCTCCCCGTTTCCTTTTTCTTTCACGTGGTATCCATTCAATGATTATTTTTGTCCACCATACACTTAAATGTTATCTGTGCTAGTGATTTAAATGTTAGTTATTCGCAGAATTTCTGGTATTCTTTTTTACGTCATTGCAGAATTTTCATAAAAAGCATAGCAAACGTTTTTAACATAAACTTGCTATAACGAGAAATTGAAATAAACGTCATATAAACCGTTGGTTTTAGCAACAATTTTTACTACGTTAACTATAGAGGTTGGTAGTGTTTTGAATGAAAGCTCAGGAAGTTTTGGTGCCAACGCGAAAAAATATGTCGTTTCACTGTATTATTTCCATAAACATGTGTATTTTAAAGTGTTAATGTTTAATAATGGTGGATTATTATTTATTTGCTGTTCGTGGAAGTGCTTTAAAGTGTTGGTAAAGTGTGGAATAGAAATATAACGAGGTGAAACAAAATATTTTAGCGTTGTTTCCAAATTTCCATAGATGCCTCTAGTAAAGTCTCCACCACTTTATTAGGGCATGACTTACACTTGACCGTAACTTACTTTGCTTGACTCTGACTTGTTTGACGATATCTATTTATAACTTAAAAATATTTCAATACTCGACACTGGCAAATGCACAACACGTGCCACGCCAAAATCCTCATAAGAAAAAAGATAACAAAAGTTGACCGACACGGGACGCCAGGGAGATGTGAAAATGTGAAACATGACGGCATAAGAGACAGCCATATCGTTTGCCGTCACGGCATACGAGTCAGGTTTATTGCCGTCCTATAGTTACATATAGTAAAGTAGAAGTTGTTTGTGGTTTACCTACAGGTTGTTGTTTTTTAAATTTGTCGACCATGTGCCATGTCGGTTTCAGGCCTTAAGGTTCAGGTTGTTGATTGAATCCAGTACCCTTAGTACAAGTTTTGATAGTATTCGAAAACTTTTTTCGTATTAGAGTGAAGCAATCTATACCGCCGATTACCAACGATTTTAGTTCCTCCACGTTTCCGATAGAGGCGCTTTACTAAAATGTATGGAACAATACGAAAACGAAAAAAGTTTTCGAAAACTATCAAATCTGGGACTAAGCGTACTGTCTACAATATGATTCAAACTAGGTGCGGTAGTGTAATATTGTCAAAGGATGGATTGCTAAGTGTCTAGTGCTCGCAATTAGCCATGATTCGCGTACTTGGTACTCAGTTACTGATTGAACGGGTAATGAATGGAACGGCGGGTGGTCACAGATGCAGTGATTTCAATCGCGCATATTATTATAAAACTAGCGGTCCGCCCCAGCTTCGCACGGGTATAGATTATAGCCTATGTCATCCGGGGATAGTGTAGCTTCCCAACAGTGAAAGAATTTTTCAAATCGGATCAGTAGTTTCGGAGCCTATTCAAAGCAAACAAACAATCAAATCTTTCCTCTTTATAATATTAGTATAGATAACTTTTGAATTATGTGCTTTGGTCATTTAGGGAAGTTCATATTTAAAACATAGTTATTTTTGTTTTAATATTTTTTTAATGACCAGAATAAATCCCATTTTTGTGGTCAATTTGTGGATGTAGATGGCAGGCTATCTTTCAGCATTAGACGTCTTCTGGCTGATCATGATGAAAAGGTGTGCTGGCTGTCGAACTGTCTGTAAACAGCTTTATTCATCGTACAGTCCCTAAATGGTTCGTTAAATCGAAATTAGCTGCTAACTGCAGCTGGCTTTATCTAACCTCGGTGTAACCTATCTACTGATTAATTTTCAGAAGATGTGTCTCTTGCTCAACGCGTAGGCATTGCCATTCAGTGCAGTGACGCCACTAGCATGTTGGGTACGCTGCCAACTGGTAGTGAGCTTGAGCATTTGGATTGTGTTTAGACCTTCAACGGGCATATAGGGCAGTCCAACTGTTTTATGTATAATAGCCATGTACCTACTTAGTTTAAGTTTTTAGTGTTGCTTATAGTTTATATAAGCGTATTTCGCTCGTCTATTCTCATTGGGTATGTTCTATCGACTGTACTAGTGAGACTTTAGTGTCAAAAGTCTTACAGCTGTTTTCAGTTGTGTGTTTTTCGATTGTACTGCAGATACATTTTTGTTCCCATTGTTACAATTATCACTTCTATTGCCTGTACTAGTGAGACTTTTGTGCCTCATCATTTCAATTACTGGGCTAGCGCCTTTATTAACTAAACAAAATACAAGCTAAAACTAAAACTACAAATACAGTTAGACTGCCCATAGACCGTTGAAGGTCTAAAGACAATCCAAATGCTCAAGCCCACTACCAGTTGGCAGCGTACCCAGCATGCTGGCGGCATCAGGGTTACCAGATGGAAAATTTAAAAGTCCGGAGAAAAGCCCGTTTTCCATTGAAAAATCCTGAGTTTTTGTCGCAATTTGAAAACTTTCTCACAATCGTAATTTACAAGTTTGTTGAAATTTTCAAATTATTATTGGTTTTTTGCTTATTTGATAGGTATATTAAAATAATAGAAGATTATTTTTTGTTTTTGTAACTTTGTGAATGTAAAAGATCTGAAAAATCTACTCTATTTTGTTGAAGATTCTAAAAATCCTAAGATTTCCTGAGATTTACAAAATCCGCCCGCAATCCTGAAAAAAGCCAAAAAATCCTGAGACCTCAGGACAAATCCTGAGATATGGTAACCCTAGGCGGCATTACCACGTTGAATGGCAATGCTTAAGTGTTGAGCCAGAAACACGCCAGCGTTACTGGCGGTTGATTGTACTGCAGAGACATGTTTGTTTCTATTAGTACAGTTATCAGTTCAATTGATTGTTAGTTTTTATTTAAGTCATTTGCCAGTCTACTCAGATATAAATCTAAGTGCATTATAACGCTTTAATGTTCCCTTAACAAAATGATGCGTGAGCAATGTGAGTATGAATCAGCGTGTAAACTGTCTGTTTGTAAAAGTTCATTATTAGATTTTATACAATTATTTCAATTTCTCACATTCAAAAATGAAATTGCAAGATGACAGCAAAATGTTATAATACAGAAACTACACAGCACAACGACGAAGCGCACAATCTTGTAGGCGTTACAAAGTTTCTGTTTGTTCACCAGTGAACTCATTCGTCACAGTCTAAAGAAGTTTAGCCGATTCATCTTCGAACCTTCACAAATGAAACATGTTTGAATCTCTCCAGAGATTTCAATAAGGAAGCTACTCCATCTCTACAGCGTCTATTGATTTACCTACTTATTTTAATTCTGTTCAGTTCAAACCTTATAAAATTACAATAAGCATCATACATTTATAATTATACCTACTCGTATAATAAACGAAATGACATTAACTGACTCCACGAAATCTCGAAAACTACTTGCTCTCCCCTACGAAGCTGACATTTTACATGGAAAACTCCTTATTTTATTTTGCAAGGAAAACATACAGCTGCTAATTAATACAGTACATATAAGATAAATAGTTACACAAAAGCCAAAACCATGTTTTCATTAATACAAACTAGAAATAGTGTAAATGCCCCGTTGCAACACCAACTAGGGCCTGGATAGATAAATAGTAATAGGAAAACAAATATTCGAAGTCTTTACACAAGAGACAATAAATTAATTACCAGAATGACAAAATAAATACATAAAATACAAATTTTAAAATATATAAAACATAATACAACTTAAATTTTCAACTTAGATTTATTTACTTTTAACTTTTTTTTTTTTCTTTTTTTTATTGGGTGTAGAGTATACCAATTCCTGTGGGATGGCTAAAACTTAAGCGCTTGCTTCGCTTTGTAATCAGTTAGCTCAATATTTTTTTAACAGTTCATTTAAATTTGGTGTGAAGAGAATTTTACGAAAGGACCGAATTAAGGGGAGCAAAAGAGGGTTGAAAATGTAGATATGAATATATACGTGTACAAATCCGTGAGCTATAGCTAGTATTATAAATGCGGAACTGTGTTAGTTTGTTTCTCTTTGACGCAGTAACAGAGCAACGGATCGAAGTGTTTTTTGCATAGAGAAAGTTGGAGAGCAATTGAACTATTGAGAATATTGAGTATCAGTAGTTCAATGAAAAAAATTTATTGAACTAACGAGCCTAACAAAGCTCAGTAGTGCAATCAATTGAACTGGTAACTGAACTTCTGAGACTTTTGATTCTCACTAATTCAATCAAATTATTTCATTGAACTAGTGAGACTCAAAAGTCTCAGTAGTTCAATCAATTGAACTGTTGATTGAACTACTGAGAATAGATGGTGAGATGTAGGATATACCTACTGAGGTAGGCCTTTTATCCCGGAAACATTTATGGTTCCACGCAGTTGACACCATGGGATGCAGCTAGTGTTATTATGAAATCGTTAATATACTAAAGTTGTTAAGCACTTTTAAACTATCACCATTTATCACAGTACCATTGGTCACCTCCATTATTCAGTCTTCCCATGATCATGGTGCATATAACTGCGCCGAAATATCGGAACCTCCATCAATAACCCTACCACGGTAAATATCCCGTTAATAATCATGTAACTGTACTAAACTTCCTGATGTATTGGTGAAGGAAAACATCTTGAGGAAACAGGGTGTCTAAGAACCTCAAAAATTTCAAAGACAAAAAATTCACAAATAAATTCACTAACATGCGCTGGGCCGACATGGTAGATTAGGACCCATTCTCTCTCTCTCTCTCTCTCCTCAGTAGTGGGAACAAGATAGGCTGATAATAATGATGATGATGTATCTAATCTATAAACTCTAAAACATTTTTCCACGTTAGAAAGATTTCAGTCTGGTGACGTCACGGGGGAGTAATTTGTCACTCCTCGAGTTTGAGGCGGGTACGATATCTCGACCAATTTGCGTTTTGACAGCTTATGAAGCTTATCTCGACGAGGCACGGGCTCGAGTTTGAGCCATACTTGTTAGGTTTGAGCCAAGCTGTAACTTACGCCGATATCGTAATCTTCAGTGAAGATAGAATGTTGTATGGTAATCGTTTCATTTGCCATTTTGCATAGGCACTAGTTACGCCGATAACCGATGGGGTAGAAAGATTCTAGAGTGGAGACCACGAGCCGAAAGACGCAGCGTAGGTAGGCCTCCCACTAGATGGATCGACGACATTGTGAGAGTCGCTGGCATCCAGTGGAAGCAAAAGGCAGGCTGTCGTTCAGTGTGTTTAAAAAAAAACAATCCATACTTGTTGAATGTTCATTGTTTTTTTTTATAATAGGCTTACTCTTGGTCGTCATCTCGCCTGATGTTAAGCGACGATGCGGTCTACGATGGAGCACGCATGCATAGAAGACACAGATTCACTCTCGACTTGAAGACCGAGATTGTAACTGATGAAAAAAAACTCCGGAAGTGTAAATTGGACCATGCTGGCTCAGTACAAGATGCAATTTATACCTAGATGAAATCGGGGGAGACCTTTGCCAAGGAAAAGGGAAGAGTGATGTCTTTTATTGGAGGCCAAGATACATTTTTATACGAACACTAGCTGCGCCCCGCGGTTTCACCCGCTAGTTAAAATCATGGTTAAGTTTTCTGAAATTTTCCAAGTTACTGAACAATTTTCTTAATTTTTATTACCGCAAGAACTTTCTACAAAGTATTAGAAATCTTAAAAAAAATATGAATGAAATCGATAAAGTCCTTCTCAAGTTATAGCGTGACCAAGGTAAATAGGGATTCATTTTTATATTAGACTAGCGGTCCGCCCCAGCTTCGTACGGGTATAGATTATAGCCTATGTCACCCGGGGATAGTGTAGCTTCCCAACAGTGAAAGAATTTTTCAAATCGGTTCAGTAGTTTCGGAGCCTAATCAATGCAAACAAACAAACAATCAAATCTTTCCTCTTTATAATATTAGTATAGACTAGCTGATCCGACGGACATTGTGCTGTTTTAGAACTGTTAAACGCACGAAGTTATATTAAATATTAAGTTTTCTGAAATTTTCCAATTTTCTACACAATTTTCTCATTTTTTTTTTGCGTAAGAACCTTCTACAAAACATTAGAAAACTTGGAAAAAAAGATGAATGAAATCGGAATCATGAGAATTCTTTCTCAAGTTATGGCGTGACCAAGGGAAATAGGGATTAATTTTTATATAGGTATAGATAATTTAGTATAATCTTGTACCTACAACAAACAAAACATTATGATGGAGAGACTACCCACCAAAATAAATGCCACACAGCTATGAGTGCAAATTGAATGTATTGTACTTTAATGCAATAAATGATTTTTAATTTAATTTTCTGTCAGAGTCAATCAATTCAAAAAACAAAAAGCACAACAAAAAAGCCGAGCACAATTACAAGGGCAGATCATAAAAACAAACCATTTAAATTGTTATTTTGCTTCTTGCTTTAATTTTTAAGAGGATATTCACTTATTTTTGTTCGCTCCTTTCTCGACATCTAATAAAGTGGTACAATTTCTCGGACATTTTGAACAGTGTGGCCACAGATAAATAATGAGTACTAGGTAGCATTTCTCGCTTCCGGTGGTTAATTAGGCCATTAATAAGGCCCTGTGAAGCCTACGTGAGAGCGTTACGGTAAAAATACATTTTTAACCCAGCTTTATGTTTGTAAAATGGGAAAGTGCGGTGAATTTTCACGGTAGGCCGGCTTTTGCTCGTGAGTTTCCCTTTTGGCCGGAATCGTGGTACTTATGAGATTTTTTTGTTTGACTGTGCTGTAAAGGGTGGGGTGCAGCGGGCTCGCCTGCACATTTGATGTTTTTTAAAGATAATATCATAAAATTACTGTTTACTTTTGAATAATGTGCTTCGGTCATTTTACGTCCAAAGTAGTTTTTATTTTTATTTTTTTAATAACGTTGAACCGCGCCCAGATACGGTTTGCGGTCGCGTGATTTCCAACTGAGTGGATTTAACGTTAGTTTGATACTGAGATAGCCGTTGGCTGTAAGGCCCCAGGACTGCACTAAAATATTGATAATATAATTTTAAATTTAATATAAAACTATTGATCAGTATGGGATAAAAAAACTGGGCTATTGAGGTGAATAACTAGTGGATAGTACAACAGATCTATAGGATTAGAATCGGCACCTGCATTATCCTGTGTCATCTCAAAATATATGACTTGCCACCCAATAAATCAGTAGCCCCATGAAGTGAAAATGAAAATGTGAAATCTTAGCAGAACGAATAAAGGAAATAACATAACAAATAATCAGAAAACATTTTATTTTAATTTAAACAAGTTTTTTGAACAGAAAAATAACCCTGCTGGAATTGTTTTTTTTATATGTAATTTTGTTGCTAATCTAAGTCATAGTACAAAGGTTGTCAGGTATGATGTAGGCAAGCTGACTGCGGAAGGTTTTAGGTTTAGTTTATTTAGTTTATTGGCACACAAAACAAAATATGGTCAAAACAATCTAAACTTAGAGTAGACTACAAAATTTTAAACTAAACCATATTCCTAAATATGTATACACAAAATGTTTCTTTTAGGTGAATTAAAAATAACCCCGTATAGGCAGTACAAAAGGATTACACAAACATAAGGTGTAAAATTAATACGGCGCTGTAGAGTACGCCGACCGGGCATGTTTACATCTGACGCGATTTCAGCTTACAGTAGACTTATTCAGCAATCCGCAGTGAGCTTATAAACCATTGAAAAAAAATGTCAGATTTAAAGGATTTAGGAAGATTATTCATACGGGTAGCTTTTGCCATAGGGGTGATTATCTAAGGTTAGTATCAAATCACAATGAAATGCGCCGGGGGACAGACAAGATCCACTTTCTGTTAGCGTTAACGCCTGCGGAAAGATGAAATTGTATGAAAATGACATTAACTTGAGATAACATCTCTCAAGCTGATGTCATTGTTAATGTCATTTTGATACAATTTCATCTTTCCGCAGGCGTTAACGCTAACAGAAAAAAGTGGTCTTGTCTAACCTCCGCTCGTAGGGCGAATTTGACATTATTCGGCTATTTTGCTTTTTTAATAGTTTTTAAATTAATAATTTTACTAGCTTGTTGAATGTTTAACTGGGAAAATCTGGAGTGAAACCGAGAGGCACAGCATGTAAACCAAATAACATAGTAGAAAGAGGTATAAACTTGTGTTTATGGCGCCATTAACCTGACCCGTGACAGCGTAGGTGCGCCATTTTATATTGAAAATTCCTGAACTACTATTTTATGGTGTTGTAAGTTATGATTTTGTAAAAGTTTACGGTACTCCGTTATCGTTATTTTTGATGTTAACTAAGCCTAGGTTAAAATCCAACGGTGATTAAAATTTCGCGCGACATAGAAATTAAGACTTTATTGCTGACACTTACAATCGAATTTTTAACTGGAAATCGATTGCATATTTTTCTAAACTAACTTTTTGTCACAGAGATAAAAGTAACTTACTGGAAAAAATAAAACTTGAAAGATTATATAAAAAAATATAGCTAGATTGGTTTAGTTTTATTTATTTTTACACACGGGTCTAGCCCGGTTATTTATACATCATCATTGGGGACAAAGCCAACAACAACATGCCTTTTTGTGAAAAAATAAATTAAACTAGTATGTGGGGTGATGTTGGAAAATGGACTATTGACGCTGATTAAATAAACTTGATTTTTCATACCACTGGCTTTTCGGTGAAGGAAAACATCGTGAGGAAACCTGCATACGCACGGAGAAGAAATTCAATGGCGTACGTATGTGAATCCACCAACCTGCAACTGGGCCTACTGGGATATGGTCCAATAACCCTTTCGGGGGTAGGCTAAAAGTCCAGCAGTGGACTGTTAAAAGGCTGATTATGATGATGATGAGGACGATGAAATAAACTGGGCTATTGAGGTGAACAACTTGTGGGTGAGATAACAGATCTATACCTAAGATGAGAAATGGCACCTGCCTTATCCTGTCTCATCTCAAAATACATTTAGATATTTATATTACTCAGAAAAAGAATTTAGTACCTACATAATAAATTTATTCGTTTTTTATACTCAAGTACACATAAACCTAGGCTTAGTACATACAACCTATTTCAATAATTCCTCTTTGAGTAAGAATTTACTGTCTCTTTGATCTCGAAAAAATAAACGAATAGATGCGATATGGATGTATCCATAAGCAAGTAGGTATGGGTAGGTACCTATATTAATCTATATACTTTTTTTACTGACAAGTTTCTTTATTAATTAAACAAAATACAAGCTAACCAAAACTATAACCCCTCTACTATTATACAAAATAGTGGACTGGCGGCATCACCACGCTGAATGGCACTGCGCGTTGAACGAGAAATATGCCAGCATGTACAGGGTTACGCAAAAAAGGTGTACTAAGCCAAAGGGGTCCATAGTTCCCAATTTTTTTTACTATGAAAGTAAACCTGAAATTACGTAGGTAGGTAGGAAGTTATTTCAGCCGTTCCATACATTTAAAAATATATATGTATGTATATCAGTCTCTGGCAGCCATATCACAAGCTTTGCTTAGTTTGGGGTCAGGTGACCGTGTGTGCAAAAATGTTCCGAATATTTATGAATTTTATTTTATTTATTTTGTCGAGTGTGAATGACAGTATTTGGAACAGCTGTTTTTTTTTCGCGATTTAAGTTATGGTCTCATAGTAAAAGTTGTTCGTAGTGGTGAGTACTATGGACCCCTTTGGCTTAGTACACCCTTTCCGCGTAACCCCGTATACTTATCAGTAAATTTTACAGTGGGGGAGGAAAGGAAATTTATTACACACATCCCGGCACATAAATTCGAAAATAAAACATAGAGGACACCTGCGGAACATTAAGAATATTGTTTTTTAAATCGTACATTTTGGTCACGTAGAGCGCATGTTACGCACATGGACATAAATCACGGATAATCCTATAGAATCACGGTTGACCTTTATTTTATTTCACTTTGTCACATTTTAAGGACTGTTTTGGCATGGAGAAATTCCGGCACCGTCAAAGCAGAAAGCAGTTCCTTTTCAACCTGTAAAAAAAGATTTGTGAAATGGTTTGTCTTCTGTTTACCATGTGAGACTAACGGCCTTACTTATAAACGTTAATAAAAGCTTAAAATTGCTGTCTCGTTTTCACCTGTGACAATTTCCGTCAACGAGAATTTGACAGCAATTTTAAGCATTGCTTAACTTTTAAGTAACGTTTATAAGTAAGACCGTAAATTCATAGAGGGAAATAAATTAATAGAATTTTTTTTCTATACAGTGGACGAATTTTATAACGATTACATAACAAAATCGTATCTAGAAGACTAAGTTGATTTTATGTTTATTACTCTAAAATATTATGGTGATTTTTAAAAATTAATCGGCTAGACATACTTATTCTATGTCACCCTCATATGTACATACGTTATACCTAGGTGAAAATTGCACACTGTGAGATTCACAACATCTTTCTTCCCTCACACCTGCAAAATGTGGAATGAGCTACCTTCCGATGTGTTTCCGAGAAGCTACATCATGGGGTTCTTCAAAAGGCGAGTTAATAACGTATTTGTGATACCGCTGGTGTTACAAGTATAAGCGACGGTAAGTTTAGGCAACGGTGACTGCTTACCATCAGGCGGCCCGCTTGATTGTTTGCCATCCATGGCATAAAAAAAATGAAGAAAAAAAAAATGAAAAAAAAAAAAAAATTATATGTGAAAACCATGTCAGTTTCAATAATAAAATAGTAGGTACAAAATATTGCACGTCCGCTAGGATAAACTGTTGTATCTAAAACTGTATGTAACATCTTTGTAAAAATTTCTAAGCAATAAACTTTATTTTATTCTATTCATCGATGAGTGATGTGGTTCTTCAGGAAATATCCTTACCTTTAACTTCTAGTCTAGCAGCAAATTCTAATATGAGCAGAACACCAAAACTGTAGCCAGGGAGATAAATAGCTTTGATGACATGCTTTCATCTCCAAAGAAATCCTAAATAATCTTCTTTTTAAATCGTTTGACATTTGCGATTCTTATAGGTACAATCACAGGGTAGCTATACAGATGTAGCCGAAGGAGCTTCTTTTCTTGCATTCAGATCTGAAAGTCTAAACGTAAAACAATTAAATACACACGTAAAGAATAAAGCTTAGGACAACACGTAGTCAGAAGTTCACGGCTTACTTTGGGAAAGTCAACGTCCTGATATCTTGAGAGGTGAGAAAGATCTCGAATTCTCGCTCTAGCCTCTGTTTTATCTCAACTGCAGTCATACTGTCCATGCCCAACTCGGCTAGGGACACTTGCTGGGAAACTGTCTTCAGGTCCTTTATGCCTAAATGCAAAAAAATACATTTAAAATTAAGGTATTTTATAATCCAAAAATAGTACTGGTTACCGGCCTTTGTAACTACGATTCTCTATTTGTATTGTGTAACAAGTGCCTTTATTGACTAAACAAATTACAAGCCACCACTACAAAAACATACTGCTAATAGACCATTAAAAGTCAAGGGATAGTCAAAATGCTCAAGCCCATTATCAGTTGGCAGCATACCCAGCATGCTGGTGGCATTACCAAGCTGAATGAGTTGCCATTCTTACCCATAATCTGAGCAACAGTATCCACAATGTCCCCACAGCTGGATCCGCCCACTTTCTTCTCAGCTACCACAATGGAGGACACGATGGCAGCATCCTGTTTCATAAGCTTATCAAGCGTCAGGAGACAAGACGAGATCCCCTGCTGCAGGGTGCCTCCGATCTCGAGCAGGTTTTGCATATCTGCCAGTAGACCCACCTGTGGGGTTGCGAATAATGCACTTAAGAAATCAACCTGATTTTATCAAACATATTTTTTTTGTAAGTAATCTTTTTTCCACATATGTACTTATACAAAACTTACTTACTGGATCAAGTAATAGAAGATGAAACGTGAATATCATAAGCAACATACATCACCAATAGCCCCCCACTGTATTGCCAAAGCTGGAAGACTGAGCCTTTTCCTCCTTTCACAGATTCTCTCCATCACGGAGTTGGAGAAGCCGTAATTAGTCTGACCTGCGTTGCCGCGTCCGCAAGATATCGAGGAAAATACTACAAAGTCCCTGTTAAACGACAAAATAAATCAGCTGTCTGGATTGATCTTCAAGTCAAATTAAGCTAAGTCAAACTTACTTTAATCCAGGGCATAGCTTCTTTGAAAGCTTATCCAGGTGTATAGTTGCCATGGCCTTTGGTCCATACGAAGTCCCGAAAGTTTCAGGTGTCTGGTTTTGGAATACGGCATCTTTTAATGTGACGGCGAGGTTGAAGATAGCTTCCACTTGACCGATGGCATTAGCTGCCCTCAGCATTGTTTCGCAACCTGCCTCTGTAGTAATGTCATCTGTGGTGATTTGAACGTTGGCTCCGTAGGTTAACCACGCCCTAAAATAAGTGTAAAGTATATTGAATGTTACGACCGTTCATTTTGAAAAATACGTTACAGTAGTTTGTGTAATTATTACGCTTCAACGTCAAGACGACTTACTTAAGCCTAGACGCCTGGTATCCATTAACGATGCCACGTCGAGACGTGAGCATGACCTTCCTGGCACCGCGAAGGATCAGCCAATCTGCCAGCTCCAGACCGAAGCCACCCAGACCTCCCACCACGATGTACACGTGATCTTCGTGACACGAGTACCTTGTGTCACGCATAAAACATAGGCATTAGAAACTTATCGTTTGAAAAGGCAAAAGTAGTTTTTACTGATTTTTATGAACGATAAATTATAATAGATAAACACCTCGACGTAGCTTCAACAGGCATGTGTGTTGGTGGGATAGATAGACTGTTGCGGTCCTCATCTCGAATCTTGATGATTACCTGTAATTCAATATTTCGGTATAAAAACACCCAAATGAAAAACCAGCTGGCTTATCTTGAACTTAGAAGGTGGCAGATTGTCTCATGTGAGCGGGAAATACTAACTCCTTACCTTGCCAGTATGTTTTCCTGTCGCCATGTATCGGTAGGCAGCCTCGACTTCGTTCTTTTCAAACGTGCAATACGTGAGAGGACGGACAGCACCGCTCTTGATACCGGCTAAGATAAGCTTCTGTAGTCTCTGTATCTAAGAATATAAAATTGTTAGTAAGTATGTGTACTTATAATTTTGTACTAATATTTTCTAGTATGTCTCTCACTTCTCAAATTATTTAGTATTCACAAAAGAAGGATTTCAAATAAACATAAATCCAAAAAGTTGGTCCAGATAATAATAATTTATAGATAGTTGAAGCTACGAACGACTCTACGAAGTATACGATGAGACTGACCTCTTTGACATTGAATGTCTCGATCAAGTAGTCTAACATGATGCTGTGGAAGGAGATCTCCTTGTTGAAAAAGTGCATGCTGATGGGCGTGTTATTGCTGATGTCAAACTTGCCAATTTCGAGGAAACGGCCTAGGCTGCCCAGGCAGCGAATCGATGCCTGAGGGGAAAAAAATTTAGATTACGTACGGTATAAACTAAATACGTTTTGTGTTCTATGAGACGGATCATGGTTATCTTACCTGAAGTTTGTCGTCGGACAACGAGTTGAGGACGAGGTCGACTCCTTTGCTGTTAGTCTCTCTCTTGATCATGTCCTCGAAGGACGTGTCACGAGAGTGTCCAATGTGGCTGTCTGTATATAAAGTTTTTGTTTTAGGGACGAAGTTAATTTGCACCTGCTATTGTGGATCATGTTTATCTAGTAGTGATAACCTTCAAGTTTCGGGAAAAGCTTCTTGATAAAGGCTTTCTTCTCCGCAGTTCCAACGGTGGTGAAAACCTCGCAGCCGTAGTGCAGTGCCACGTTGATGGCTGCCTGCCCCACGCCACCCGACCCAGCGTGGATCAGGATCGACTCACCGCGCTGCATTTGGCCTACCATTACCTAGAGGTATGATAAAAACAAATTACTGTAGCATAAAACAGAAGCAGCTACGGTTTTAGATCATCATTATCATCAGCCAGAAGATGTCCACTGCTGAACATAGGCCTCTCTCTTCAACCTCCACATTGAACCTGCCGACGGTTTTAGATAGAGTAGCCAAAACCACGAAAAATATTAAATTTTCATTACAACGAATATTGTGCAATAATCTAGAAATGGCCTATCTTTTAGTTCTAATTCCTAGTCGTTCTTTATTTTAACTTAAGTAGTTTAGTTATAAACTATTGCTCACCAATGCATAGTATACAGTGCCGTATGCGACGGGAACACTTGCCGCTTCCTCAAAACTCCAGTCATCAGGGACAGGCATGAGTAATGGCTTAAATCCAACTGCTAAGTTAGTCAAGCCAGAATTACTGACCATGCCCATCACGCGAGCACCACTGTGGGAAAAATTGCAAATTAATTTACTCTATGAAGACATTTGAACCATTATTGCATTCATCGTTACGCGAACACATGAATGACTTTGTGTGAGTAGTATTTCCAACTACGAAAACATTTTGGATACAGACTAGGTAAAGCTATTAAAAGTCTTTGATTGTGTTTAATTTTGGACTTGCAACTGTTACACTTGATTGAGCCAGACATACTATAACAAACACCAAGAGAAAAGAGAGGAGAGTGAAAGAGACGTTAGTAGAATCATGTAACTCACTCGGGTGTCTTCCCAGCGATTTCGATACCTTGCACGCACTCCTGGGCAAGGCGGCCGCGCACCACAGCGCCAACTGGGACGTGACCCGTAGCCGTCATGATGTCGCGAAAGTTTAGTGCTGAGCAGTATACCTGATAAATTTCGTAACATCATCGATATAGTCCGGTATTTTACTACAAATGAGCAAGCTACTGTGACGAAACTATTGGACAAATGGACTTACGTGAACGAGAATTTCTTCCGGGTTTTTGAATACATGGCTGTTTCTCAAAGGTCCTTCTAGCCACTTAAGCGAAGACAGGTCTCCAATAGTCACAGTGTTCACATACGCGTGGTTGGCCTGAACTGTTTCCAAATCTTCAAGCAGCAGATGGCGATACGTACCCCATTGACCCTGATAACAACAAGTTAATGTAAAGCAGATCATCATCATCATCATTTCAGCCATAGGAGGTCCACCGCTGGACATAGGCCTCCCCCATCGATCATCAAAAGGGCCGGTAGGAGGCGGCCTGCATCCAGCGTTTCCCTGCTGTCTCTTTTAGGTCGTCTGACCTTGTTCTGTGTGGACGTCCTAACAATAGCAGATGCTTAAATATTTTTTTATGAATTAAACGACTTTGAAACTTCGTTGAACTTACGTCGTGATAAACATTGATGGCCAGATCCTTGTCCAGATGTTTCTTATAGAACTCGAGGTCAGGGTTGAAGGCAGGTGCAGAAGGGTCAGCGATCAGTAGACCGTACACGACCTCACCGCCTGGTTCTTTACGCAAGCAGTTCACGAGACCCAAAAGACCGTTGATTAGCTCATTTTGGTTATACAAGACCAGTTTTTGACCATGTTCCAGGTCGTTTTTGACCTGAAATAAAATATATGAAGTACTAAATTTAAGTAATTTAATTTGAACCAGTAGAACACATAGTTATAAGCCTATATAATGGCAGACTTCGTAAGAATTTCCATGAATGACTAAAATAGCCTATAGAAATGACTGTGCCGCCCTTTTTTTATAAATAATAGGCTTGCGTTTGACTACCAGCACGCCTGATGTTAAGCGATGATGCGGTCAACGTTGGAGCACGCTTGCCTAGAAAGAACCGATTTACTCGTGATTTGAAGACACCCAGATTGTAACCATCGGGTAACACCCATTCAGGCAGCGAATTCCACAGACTAGCAGTTCGCATAATAAATGTGGAATGTGCCTACCTATCTTGCAATGGTTAAAATACCTTATCAATCCAGGCATAGGTTTGGTCAGAAGTGTCAATCTTCACAAACTTGGCGGGTTTAGCTTCGTACCGCTTCCTGAAGAGCACGAGGTACTCGACGCTGGTGTCGTGGACGCACACGATGTCGTATCTATCGGAGAACTGCTGCGGATCAGGACGCTCCGTCTCACGACTAATCATGAAGCAATTATTACGGAGAGTGGACACTGCTTGTTGGAGGACCTGTTCCAAAGATGCATGTTTATGAGTATGAATCGATTATGGTTTTGTACTATTTATCTGTCTATTTTTAAGGTTTTCTTTACATAAGTTTGACTTACGTTTGGTCGCCCCAGCAGGTTGGCACCGATGAATACAACAATATCTGATACGCCATGAAGTTTATCGGCAACAGTAATTCTCCGAGACATTTTTGTGTCGTGTTTTGATATAAGAAGCAACTCAGCCTGGACCAACGGCAAGTCTCCGAAGATATCTTCAACTATCCCAAGGAGTGGTTTGTATCCATTCTTTTTGTACTCATCATCAGCGAGCTCAACGCTCTTGACTTTATATGTGCGTATGTTCTCCATGATAAGTTGGATGTAGGTTCTTAGAACTTCTTCTGTCTAAAGAAAACAAATTCGAAATTTAAAGCGTTACTAAATGAAAAATAAATAAATATTACCTTTAATAATACAAATTATATTATCCATGATAAGTTGGATGTAGGTTCTTAAACATCTTCTATCAAAGAAAACAAATTAGAAATGTTTGCATTACTAAATCTCTACATAGCATAAATTGAAGTCGCTTTCCGCGTCTGTCTGTCTGTATGTCTATATGGCCGCTAACTCCTCCTAAACCACGCAACGGATTAAGATGCGGTTTTCACCATTAGTTAGATACATTTTCAAGGAAAGTTTATGTATGTAACTAGCGACTTGCCCCGGCTTCGCACGTAAATTGCACCCGTGCGAAGCCGGGCGGGCGGGTCGCTAGTAAAATATAAATAAAAATTACCTGTAATAATACAAATTATCAATATTCTAATATGGTCGGGTACTTAAAGTTGTATCTATTTCTTTATTTGATCTTTTACTAAAACAGCAAAAATGAAAATACTAAGGCAGCAGGTATGAAAAACAGCCTTGGATGCTGTTATAACATAAAACTGGAGACTGGCCTATCAATATAATCGTAAAGTAATATTCGCAATGAGAGTTTTATGATACGGCGTCTGATTCTCAGTGGCAAGCGGCTCAGTTCACTGTACTGACGATGCGAACATTAACTTTGCAACAGCAAGTTAGCAGGTCAGTTCCAAGCTTAATAAATTTTGCAATTAAAAAAATTGGTTTATCATAGCATGTTTGTTGTTTCATTTTAGCCATAGGACGTCCACTGATGGACATAGGCCTCCCCCATCGATCTTAAAAAGAGCCGGTTGGAAGCGGCCTGCATCCAGCGTTTCCCTACGGTCTCTTTTAGGTCGTCTATCCATCTTGTGGGTGGACGTCCTACGCAGCACTTACCGGTCCGTGGTCTCCATTCAAGAACCTTTCGGCCCGATCGGCCATCTGCCGCGTGATATGTGCCCCGAAAACCGCCACTTCAACTTGCTAATCCGGTGGGCTATGTCGGTGACTTTCATTCGTCTACGGATTTCCTCATTTCTGATTCGATCTCGTAGAGAAACCCCGAGCACAGCTCTATCCATAGCTCGTTATGTGACTTTGAGCTTGTTTATGAGGCCCATAGTGAGAGCACAAAAAATATTTACCTTCATTTTATTGTGTTCAAAATTAGCAACGAACTCGTACTTTTCGAGAACAGGCACACTGAGTGCCGGTTTCTTAATAATGGGGGTTACGTGAAGACAACGCATTTCTACACCACCAGACCTGAAACAAAAGTAATGTACCTAAGTATTTGTTCCAGAGTTGGCTAACTATAATTATGTTTCCATGCAAACGCTTCCACGTAATATCTCTGGCAAGTGTGAAATGATAATAATATCGCATGGCTTACCTAATAACGTCAGTGTTATGGCACATCCTAACTTCTAAATAATTGTTAGTGGAATTTGGATTCATTTTGGAGGTGGCATTATAATGCATGTTAACATTAATGGACAGCTTCTCAATTCTAGTGGGTACAAAGAGACCGCGAGTATCCATGCTGAAGATCTTGAGTTGCAGTATGCAGTCTATGAAGGTGACCCAGTTGTTGGCCCAGCTGAGACGGCCGTGGGTACTTTGAATGTTCCATTCTAGAACACCCTGGAATAAACCGCTGGAAATAATAACAGTTTTCGATTAGCTCTTGTCGACATATTATAGGTACATAACATAATCAATGGTCGACACTTCTCGACCCCTATGTTAATGTTTTTGTACATGAACAGCAAAGCGTAGATTTAGGTAATAGTTTGTTTCCAAGATAATTATGGTAATAATTACTATGATAATGGATGGTTGTCAAGATGAATCAACTTACCACCAGGAGAATTGGTGACCAAATGTATATCTATCGTATTTCCAGTACGTACATAAAGATTTTTAAGCTAAAACGGTGTGCCCTTCCACAAAAAATGCATTGAAGTGGATATAGTGCGTAGACCTTGGAGGGGCGTAAAGCTCTAGTTCGAAATATATTTACATACTTATTTATGCGTTTTAAAAGAGTTACCTATGCTGGTGTCCTCTTAATCTCATATCTTTGTAGAAGTCTTTGGTAAAAAGGTTAAGAAGCTTGGTATTTGAATCGACGACCTCCGGTGATAATGGTGGCACGTTGTAACTTAGGCAAACGTTTTCTTCTGCATAAATATTACCAGTCACAATAGAAGCGCCACTTTCTACAATCTGAAAGAAACAGTTGATAATTTTTTTTGCACCGGAATGCTGCCTGTTTCTATGATAACTCGTTGATCACAGATTTTCCTATTAACCTAGAAGTTCCTACTAACCTCAAAATCACCACTGTCTTTGTGAATCGTGATGATAAATTCCAGACTGCCATCCTTGGGGATGTTGGTGGCTCTTTGGAAGCGAATGTTTTTAAAGAGAACTGAGACCTCCGTATAGAGTCTGCCCATCATCATGCCAAACGTCTCCCAGACGAGGACTAGATAACCGGCAGCTGGGTATAGCATACGACCTGGAAGAATAGGCTAGTTGACTTATGTTTAATTTATTATAAATAACCGGCATAGCGAAGGGTGTTATATAAGACTGATACATTTCTGAGATATAAGCGTTTAAAGTTTTTGGTGGGGATTGAGAGAGGATGCTCTGTCCCTTTCCTGTAAAGCGTGTGTTAGGCATTTGTATGGTGCACCCAAGGTTAGACGTCATAATTTGCTATAACTAGTGCACGCCCATTTAACCTATTTAGTTTATTTTACACGAATCCTGATCTGATCCGTGTGTGTCGTGAACGCCATCCATGGAGTAGTCATAATCACCATTATGACTACCTACCATCTACTTACCATCAATAATATGTCCTGCCATGTATTCGTAAGTCTGATCGGAGAGGGATATCTTTACGGTCCTTTCTCCAAACTTTTCATTTGACTGCATTTGGAAGAAGTGCACATACCTAAGGATCAACAAAAATATGCTGTACCTGACAAGCAGTAATTTCTATTTTAACACAATACGGTGAATCTGTACAAAGGGCGGGAAAGGGAGCCAGGAGCAGATGCCCCACCCCCAAGGAGAATGTAGCTAAGAGCTCGTTCAAAGACCTTTCCAACCTGAAAGCCCTAACAGACGTGTTGATTTGGTTGATTTGGACGGCGGTCCGTCAACCAACGGGAGAAAAAGAGTGTGAATATATCCCTTTTTTTGTCTCCCGTTGGTCAGACGGCGGTTTGAGTCAACCAAATCCACACAGATGTATGGATTTGGTTAGTGCTTTAAGAGTAAATAATTTTAAATAACGTTGCATTTTCCCTTAATTGCCCCCCTTGCTGTATAAAATAATGATTCAAGAGCTCTCGATTCCAGTTGTGGCAATAAAATCATACCAGTTGTCACTGTGTTCCCACTCGACGAGGTGCGCGAGCATGGGCGTCCCCTGCGACACGGGGAATGGCACGTGAGGGTAGATGTTGGCCAGGTGTGGGTTCAATCCCGCCTCGTACAGTCTGTCA
Organism: Agriopis marginaria; assembly: GCA_932305915.1. NCBI lineage: Eukaryota > Metazoa > Arthropoda > Insecta > Lepidoptera > Geometridae > Agriopis > Agriopis marginaria. The sequence continues at coordinate 3,343,537 of OW029935.1, forward strand.
AAGAGTAACCCGTGTTACTACTGGTAATTAGGCGGGTAACACGGGGAACGAAGAACATAAACAGACTTATCTGGATATAACTAATGATCAAACGAACTTACCAAGTGAAGTTCGATCATAGTGAACGGCTTCATTTGGAGGGAGGGTGGAAGAGGTTATCAAATAGGTCCGTATTTTTTGTATGTACACCAATTACTCCGACATTAGTAAACCAAATAAAAAGTTTTTTTTTATTCTATTTTGTAGAAGAAGCTCTCGAGGTGGTTCCACAAATAATTAATAAAATTTGGCGCAGTAAATAAAAAATTAAAATTGTTCGACCGCCTGTTGATTTAGCAAAAGCAATAATTTTATTAGAGCGCTTACTAATGATATTTTGACATATAAGGGTAACGCTTAGCCATTTGTCTGGACTGAAAGTATAAACAATGATGATCAAGCAAGCCTGTGAAATAAAATAGAACGCGTTTTAGTGGCACAACTTCAAGATTATGATCAACTAACAGACTATATTATGTAAATGTGATACTCACTGTCCCAATGCGTTGAATAACACTAAAACGTTATCCTTGTTGTTCCTCTCTAGTAATGAAATGTTGATGGTATCCTTCAAGGACCTTTTTAGGGCAGCCTGCAGAATGCCTTGTGGTGCGATTTCAACGGTGATGGCATTGTGATGAACTTGGCTGGAAGATTCATCAAATAGAACTGGATTCTGTGAAATTACCGTCAACTTTAGGTTAAAGAATTAAATGGACTTAGGTTTCAATTTATTACACTAGCTGCAGCCCGCAATTTTAGCCGCATCTTAAGAGCCTCTTATACCAAATTTGACGGTTTTAAATCAATTTTATTCTGTTAAATTACAATATTTGAGCTGGAAAAAAACACATGTCACAGATATATCTGTGTTTGAGTTTATGATTTGGTTCAAAACCCGATAGAATAAAACTTTCCTCGTTCAAAAAAAAAATCTGAAACAAAGTCGAGTTAGCTTCTTTTTTTCGTTTTATGCTCTAATGAAAGCTCGTAACAGCCTGGAAATTGCATGTACTAAAAGGCAATTTCATTCATTTTTTTTTATTTGGATAGATTTTTGATAGTGAATAGTTTAGTTTTTTGTGAAATTAAAAGCGTAAATAGGTCGCGAGAATTTGCGCGCGCCGCTGTCAGTACCGCGCCAGACGTCATCGAGTTCGGACCTATGTTCATTTTTGTCGTTGCACTCCCCCCGCAGGCGTCCTGACTCTAGCGTGGCAAAATACATCGTCGCTATAACTGGGGCTGAGGGAGCGTTTTGTTGCCTACGCGACTCGGATAACCGGCCGTTAAAGGAACTCGATATTTTCGAAGACAAAAGTAGTTTGTGTGCTAATCTAGGTAATAAGGTAATAACAATAAGCTCTCGCCATTCCATTGTATATTTCTTTAAATCATGCATAAGCATAATTAAAACAGTAACGGTAACACAATTTATCCGTAAAAAAAAAATCATTATTTTAGCAGTAAGTATTCTGACCTGGTTATATGCATTGTCTTCGGTAGGCATGGTTTTTTCAACGTCAAGAGATCCCATGTAGTTCAGACCTCTACTGTATGCTGAATGGATCATCTCTTCCGCTGTCAAAGAGCCATAGGCGTATGCGCAACCGAGCTCGCCAACGTCGTGACCTTAAACATGTGCATTTTTAAGTTATTAACGACGAAAACGCTGGCGTGATGACCTCTACACGTTCCAATTAGACTGATCAAATCTGACGAATGGTACCAATGGAAGGAGATGGGAGAAACCTTTGCCCAGGAGTGGAACAGTATAGGTTCAAAAAGTATAAATTAGCTGCACTCTGCAGTTTTACTTTCTTTCTTGCACAAACCATGTTTTTTTCTCTTACAAAAAGTAGCCTGATAAAGGTATCAACTACCATTACCAAATTTTATTGAAATCCGAATCCGTTAAGTTGTTACGTAGTTTAGAGCGAGCTTCTAACAAAGGGACGGGTCAGAAGAGGGTCTGTTGTCTATTTACTGAGCTTTCCTTAATAATGGTAATATAGTCACAAAGAAAGGAACTAGCGTGGACTATTAATTACGCGAGTACAAAATGCAAATTACCAATAGTGTGATCAGGTATAATGCCAACAGTCTTCAGAACGTCAGTAAGCCCGATCTGCATGGCCGCGATCCCGATGAAGGAGTTGAGGATATTGTCGTAGATCTTGGGGTCCGGCTCCGTGATGATCGCAGTCAGGTTGATACCTTTAGGCTCCAAGACTTTGTGGCATCTGGGAATATGTAACAGCTTTGTAACTGTTCTTATTAAAATGGTTCATCTGTATATGATCAACCGCAACTTACGCGACGTGCATATAAATTCTTGGCAATAATTATGTCTGTACCATTGTGTGGAACTAGCTGCGCATCGCAGTTACCCCCGCGTGGATTACTCATTATAACTTCAGCTATTTTGCCAAGTCCCATCAAAATCGGTCCAAACCGGGTTATATAATATTACTTGTGCAATTTTTTAAGCCCGGATAGGTTTGTTTACACCTTTGTTTTAAACGCTCCTTCTTGAAGCGCGGTTGTTGGGAAATAGATCTTCGGGGGAAGGCTTTCGGTCTGTTATTTATGTTGTACTTTATATCATTTTGACCAAATCTCATAATCACCTATTCCCAAAATGACAGATTTGCTAAACAACTTTGTTTATGAATGGCCGAAAAAAATAATTACAAATAGGTGTGTACAGTTACCTACAGTTTATTTGAAAAAGGACATTCCACACCTTGCAGGTTCGCAGAATAAAGGAATGGAAGTCATCATCATTATCATCATAATTTCAGCCGTAGGACGTCCACTGCTGGACATACGCCTCCCCCATCAATCTCCAAATGGGCCGGTGTGAAGCGGCCTGCATCCACACGTTTTCCTGCGGTCTTTTTTAGATCGTCCGTCCATCTTGTGGGTGAACGTCCTACGCTGCGCTACCCGTACGTGGTTTCGATTCCAGAACCTTTCGGCCCCATCGGCCACCTGTTCTGCGTGATTGCCCACTGCCACTTCAACTTGCTAATCTGGTCGGTAATAAATCAATGAGGAAGATATATAAACTTAATGTAATTTACTTTTGAATAGCAGCAGCGAAGATCGGAATCCTCATGAGCTCGGTAGCCATGCCGGCCCACTGCGAGCCCATACCAGAGTACACGAACCACACTGGCCGACGGACGCCAGAGAAGTACTGCACGTCACAAGCCAAGGGCACGCTTTTAGTGGAGGTAGAACCTGGTGGCAGATGATGATCATGAGAAAAAGCAAAAAGTATTATTTTATTTTATTTGTATTATCTTAGAGAAACTAACGGTCTTAATAATTAACTAGAGACAAAGGGGCTATTTAAAAGTTTCTACTTATATAAAATAGAGTTTATTATATGAACGCTAAAACATGTGAATAAAAAAATATAGATGTAAAATATTACTAGAACAAAGAAAAAAGCAATATACTCTAAATAAACTACGACAAACTAAGATGTGCACTTAACAAATTAAGAAAACATAATATTTAAGACAGAATGGTACCTACATTTTCATAAATAATTGTTGAAAAGTTGTCACTTAACACTTCCTTATTGATGAAATACTAGAGACAAATATATCCATACCTAGGCTATATTTACGTAACCTATTATAGGTTCCACACGCACAAACGATAAAGCTATTTTGCTGATAGTTACCTAGTTGATGAGACCGATGCTCTGAAGAGCGGATTATATTTCCGAAATTATGGAAGAAAAACATATTATTTATATTATGCATACAACGCGTAACAAAAAAGGTGTGGTACTGCTGAAGGATGTGTAATTGTGTATGTACTCATCATTACAAACAACTTTTACTAGGAGATCAACTCGGAAATCTCAAAAAAAAACAGGTGTTCCACACATTTTGTCGAGTGTCAATGACTATTTTCTATGAAACAGCTGTTTTTTGCGAGTTCAGGGATGGTCCCATAGTAAAAGTTGTTCATAATAATGAGACTATACATACTTTTCACTCTTTTTAGTATTAACGCACGTTTTTGTTACACGTTGTATTGTTACTAGCTATATTATGCTTGCGGATATGTACATGTAGGGCTGGGCCTCTGGTCAATACATAAAATTAAATAAAAAAACTTAGTGCTTACCTATGTTATTTAAGAAACAATAATTTTACTGTGAAAAATTGTATGCCCAAGCCCAGTTGTTTAGGCTATGCGTTGTCTGTCAGTGGGTGAATAATTTATTTATTAGATAATATTTAGACATACCTAATAAGGAGTATCCTCTCACGATATGACCTTGGATCTCCATGTCATGGATGGAATGCAGTAACCTCACGAGCTCAACGTCTATTGGTCTTGATTCCAGGTCATTGAGGATCTTGGCCACAGCTGCCTTTGTACGTCCAGATACGCAGACCAGACGGGGAAGGTCGTCAAAGGGCAAACCTTTGTTCACCTATTACAAGAAAATAACTAAGTATTTACCCACAATATAGACAGACGACCTAAAAGAGACCGCAGGGAAACGCTGTATGCTGGCCGCTTCTACCCGGCCTTTTTGGAAATCGATGGGAGAGGCCTATGTCAAGCAGTGGACGTCCTATGGCTGAAATGATAATGATGATGAACTAAGTATTTGGCTGTAGTTGTGAAGGTTTTTCACACACTAACTATGTACTCGGTTTTTTAAGTTAATATTTGAGTATCATACCTCACACTAATATTGTAAATGCAAAAGTTAGTGTGCGAGTTTTTTTTTCACAAAACTCTGTAACGGCATTGGGGAGGAGTTTTAATTGAATTTTTATATGACGATTGTATTTACCCCGAATTAATACATCCCGAATGATAGTGAATGAGAGCGCTGGGTGCAGCTAGTAAACAATATAATGAAAAATAACATTGGTTTAGGCTATCACAAGAAACTAGTGCAAGAGGAACTAACTTTGTCTCTAGCCACATTCTTGAGCAGCACATGCGCGTTAGCTCCTCCGAATCCAAAACCATTAATGCCGGACAGGCCGCGCTGCCAAGGGGTTTTGTCAGTGACGACCTCGAGCCGGTGTTCAGCCAGCGCCTCCGAACCCTGGCGAGGGGCCTCGTAGTTCAGGTTGGGAGGAATGTAGCCAGAAGTGTAGGCTATGCACATCTATAAAATCGTTTGTGTCAACAGGATACATACTGTGAAAATTTTAACAGATAACAAAAAAACATTGTGAAGCATTGTATACCTTGGCAACGGCACAGAGTCCAGAGGCAGACTCACTGTGTCCCAGATTAGACTTGATGGAGCCGATCTTAAGCGGCTTAGAGCGGCCGATGCCAAAGATCTCGTCAATGGACAGCAACTCTACAAGGTCACCTACTTGAGTGCCTGAAATGACATTCATCTCTCTCATTAATAAGGCCTTAAAGGAAAGCTAGGTCATTGACAAATCTCACCTGTCCCATGTGCTTCAAAGTATTCCAAACTTTGAGGCTGGATAGAACACTCTTCGTAAAATTCCTTGAAAAAAAGTTTTTGCATATTCTCGGAAGGGTACATGATGCCTTGTTCCTTGAATCCGTCACAGCTGGTCTTCGCGTAGAGAAGCTGCGCGTACGCTCTAGGATAAAGATCAACGTTACTTATGAAATCCAACAGTTTAATATTAGATTCCCTTCGCTTCCCTAATGCTGTGTTCTTTGAACCAAAAGTTGCATAGTACGAATTTCTTAACACTAATACTTAAATATGAAAATGGTTCTAAATTACTAGGAATAGATCGAACAGGTCAAGCGAAAGCCGTTTAAAGGCCGAAGAAAGTACAACTGTTTTTTTTTCGGTTTTCTAAATTTGAAATGTTTGGGGTATATGAAATTCCAGAATTGAAAATGGAATGAATTTCCATCTAGACGTCGGGCAAGAAGTTTCTTCCCCAAGTCTTCCCCAAAGACATATATTATATTCCCGCTTAAAGGGGATTCCTCCCTAAGTGTTCCGCCCTAGAGGGAAATACTTGGAAAGGATAGAATAAGATGGAACAGGCTAAATTTAGCCAAATTTAATATAAAAATAAAAAAAAGATAATGTTGCGTGACGTGTAGTTATTTCGATACTCATGATGCATGTGGAATAGAATGCATTTTTACCTCCTAGAGTTCTTGTTTTTTTGTAAAAACACAGCCACGATAGCTTCAGATCGGGCGTAGCCGTTGGCACTGTCATCGAAACACTTGGATTTACCGTCGGGTGATAAAATTCCAGCTCTGTGAAAAAAAAACAACATAAATGCTTGTGGGGCGCGTCTATGTTTATTAAATCATATTTTAAAAATCGTTCTTGTTTTCAAAATGACAATGATAATTATTAAGATAAATGATAATAATTTAAATAGTAAAACAAATGTCAGAGCCATCTAGCAAAAAAAAGTCAAATTTAATGCTCTACGTCGTTCCGCTAGATGACTATATCAATAAGATTCATACCATTGTAGAGTTCAACTTTCCACCTACCATAGATAAACACCTACTTATCCGCATCAGAGCATTTCAATGGTACCATGTATTGTTACCTTGTCTTCATATTTATGCAGGTTTTCTCACCGTGTTTTCCTTCACCGAAAAGCCAGTGGTATAAAATATGTAAGTTGAAATATGAAACTATGTAGAGAACTAATTTTTATTTATAGAAAATAGATCTATAGTTTGGTCTCCGACTCGCCTGATGGTAAGCGACGGTATGGCTAAGGATAGAATATGTTGATCTAGAAGAAATCTATTCACTCTACCCTTGAAGATGTCAAGATTGTAGTTCTCAGGAAACAAGGAGGACGGCAGGGAGTTCCAGTTGGAATGGACGTATCATAAAAATTACGACCTAAATCGTTGAGCACGAATCTTTGTGATTTCCATTAGGAAGGGGTGGTAGTGTGCAGTCCTTATACTTGTAAGGAGAGAGTGGAATAAGGTAATAAAGCTCTTGCGCACCCTCGCCTAAAAGTATCCGATATAAAATAGACAGACAAGCTACTTTACGGCGTTGCTCGAGTCTTTGCAATTTTTTGGCGATTAGTTTGCTGTCACCAATCAGCCCCATAGCACGCTGGTATATAGCTATACAAGTGAAGCTTATGTAGGTACTGGGTGAAAAAGGCCCGAAGAAAACCAAATGAGCTGGAGTCTCCAGATTACCTTGAGAACTGAAGTGTAACGTAAGGATTCAGACAAAGGTTAGATCCACAGACTATAGCAGCATCACAGCGTCCATCTCGGATGGCCCTGAACGCGTGTTCTAAAGCATATAGCGAACTGGAACAGGCAGTTTCCACTGAGTACGAGGGTCCAGTGACGCCGAGCCAATACGAGATACGATTGGCCAACATAGCTCGAGAACATCTGAAACCAGTTCATTATTAAATAAATAAATAAATATTTCGGGACATTTTTCACACACGGTCATCTGACCCCAAACTAAGCAAAGCTTGTGATATGGCTGCCAGAGACTGATATACATACATATATTATATAGTTTTAAATACATACTTAAATATATATTAACAACCAGATATAGAACACATAACATAAATATTTATCCTAGATGGGAATCGAACCCACGCCCCCAAGCTCAGAAGGTAGGTTCACTACCAACTGGACCAACGGGCTATCAAAATTATTATATTATTGATTATGAATAATTAAGTATTTTACTTTATAATTCCAGCCTGTCAAATTTTATTTTATAACATTTATTTTAATTATAATAAGATTAATTATATATTTTTTTTATGTTGGAATCATTTATTCTTCATTTATAATAAATTATTTTAAAATAAAATGATTTAAAATTAATTTTAAAAATAAAATATTTTTAATTATATTTTTTTTTTCAATTTTATCAATTATAGGAATTATTATAAGAACTATATTTTTTTTACTAAACTACCCTCAAAAAATAAATAAAATATAAATAAATGTATCACACTAAAAGTAAAAAATAATATTAATAATAAAACAATAATATTAAATAAATAAAAATTAACAAAAAATTTAATTTTGATAAATTTTCTCTGAATTATTAAATAAATTATCATTACTTATATTATACATATAATTATTAATTTTTATCTTTCAAATTAATTAATATTATTAATATCTTCCATGTTACCACTGGTGGGACTCAGGCCTCCTCTTAGTGAGAGAGAATGGGCCCTACTCAGTCCATGTTGGTGAATGTCATTTATGTCTTTGAACTTTTGAGGTTCTTGGACTTAAGTACCGGTTTTCTCACGATGTTTCCCTTCACCGTTTTTGAGTGATGGCATTGTAATTGCACATAATTTATTTGGGTACAAAATAAGTCATTGGTACCGGGCCGAGGATCGAACCGGGTGCCGTTAGATTATAAAGCACACATGCTACTGGTCGGCCACCTTCGCTCGTGTCGGCCATCATCCATCGCATCAGGTATTTTACTTAAAACAAAGCAACGAATTGAAGAGTTTCACCTTCGTGTAAAATATTTAGTGCCTAATAATAATACAGTGTATAAAATCTTTTCATACCCAGTTAAACCAAATCCGTTGACCTGCATCTTTTCCTCGACCCATGTTTTTTCAGACTCAGAGAACGAAGCACCGACAAACACCCCTGTTTTCGAGTCACGAAGCTCTTTGGGATTCACACCTGATAAATAGTTATTAAATTTGTTGTACTAGGCTGCAAAGTTGATATTTGGCGCAAGTGTCTTGTATTGAATGCAGTGCAAGCGAAGGATTTCGCGAGTGGTTTACAAGTAGAAACCTGAGCGTGGCAATGGAGTCAATTAGTACGAGAAGCAAATAAACTTTGCAGCTTCTCTTGGATCTTTTTATCAAAGAGAATATAAATACTTTTTATCTCACCAACGAGTAAAATCATTATTGTTTTTCTTTTAAATAAAGATAAGACCTTCCTTGAATCAAACTATTTGAGGTGATGTTTAAAGAGGTTGGAATGCTTTAAAACTGAAAATGTTTAAGGTTAGGTTAATCTATTACATTTGAATTTTGAAGTTACTTTCCACGCTTGCGGAAAAAAACTACTTTTGCGTGTAGTTTTAAAAGAGAAAGCAAGGCTCTGTGTTGGCAAGATGAAAAGTAAATACTCTAACGATTATGCTAGTTCTAGTGCAATAAAGGGCAAGGGCGTAGCCAGGTTGAACAGCTGCTGCCCCCCAAGTGTGTGACTAAGAGCTCGTTTGGTGTGCTTGAAAATAAAATTTTATTATTTGGAAGCACACCAAACATTGTCGCTTACCAACAGGAGAGTTGGTGGTCAAACGCGAACCTATCCACGTTAGCAAAAAAATAATAATCAATGATTTTAAGCAATGTCGTTTTTTATTGAAAGATGAACAATTCGTTTGACAGCCTTCTCGCCTGATATTAAGTGATGTTGCGGTCTACGATGGAGCACGCTTGCCGAGAAGAAACTGATTTAATTGCGATTTAAAGACACTCAGATTGTAAATATTGGGGATCACCCATACAGGGCATGCATTTCATACTTTAGCAGTTCACACAATAAAAGGGGAATCATCAAAACCAAAGATTAATATTACAACCACTTGATCGCGCAAGTCGTCATAATTCCTTTTTGCACTGTTGCACGAGGTCGGTCATGGGGTTGAATGGCGGCTTGTGATTGGAAAAGTCACACATTCAATTCGCGCCTAGGATTGGCCCACTACAATTTTTTTTACATAATATCAAACATGCAACAGTGTAGCCTTTTTGCGCCTGGCCTGGCCAGCTGATAGAAAATGGTCAGAAAGGAATGAGGTCATGGAAATCCGATGCACTCTCCGAATTGTCCCCAACTGTCCCCCCTGAATAAAATCCTCGGTACGCTCTTGATAAAGTAGACAATATATTTACCGGCGTCAAAGATGGCTTCATATGTCTTCTCTAGCAGTATCCTACCCACAGGATCCATGGTATGAGCCTCCTTGTAGTGGACATCGAAAAAAGAAGCATCGAATTTGTGTAGCTTGTTGATCTTCCCGGCCCTGACAGGGATCTCGGAGTTTAGCAGTTTCCATCGTCGTTCATCGGCTGTAACTAAGTCTATCTAGAGGAAAATAAAAAACTTGGTTATTATGTCAGAGTCGTTGCCATCGTACTGCGTTGGACTTAATATTTTATCCCATACTTTTATATTTTGGACGCGGTTTCACCCGCGTGGTCATTTCCTCTGGAGACGTAATTTATTTTATTTTTTTATTGCACTATGTTCGGTACTTAAATATAGTTATTAAATCTAAGGCCAGTAATTCAGTACATAGGCCCTGTTTTGGGATAAAAAGTATCCTTAGTCATATGGCCCTCCAAAAGTTCTTCCCGCCGAGTTTCAACTTGAAGCGTTTCAAGAAGGGTGTCTATAACTACCTCCAGGCTGGCAAAGCACCGTCAACACCGCTATAAGTGTTGCAGGTGTCCATAGTTTCTGCTTACCATCAGGCGCCCGCATGCTTGTTTGCCGATCTTTATATATAAAAAAAAAACTATGCAAAAAACTCACATTGATCCGTGAAAGAGGATCAAACGAACCAACAAACAACCACACAATCGCATTTATATTACAGTGTGATGATTAGTGATTGGACCCGGGTATGTCCTAAAACTGCGACCAGAACCACCGGAGGATGGGCAACAGCGTCCTGTTAGTACACGGTGAACGTACTGCGATCTCCAAGCCGCCTGCCAAGCGTGGGGATTATGGCAACACCCCTCTCTAAGAGGGAGGCCTTGTTCAGCAGTGGACATTTAATGGCTGATGTTGTGATTACAACTCACTTAGGCTTATTTAGCTCAAGCACACCTTTTGTTTGCCTTCTGAAAAGTCTCAAGGAAATTTTTGAGTGAGTTTTGGCGCCATCGTGAAAAAAAACATGTCACCTCGTTGTTTTATTTTCCTAATTAAACTTGAGTTTTCTCGACTGTTAATTTGTAATGGTGGGTTATTTATTGAGTATTCGTGAATATGCTCGACTGGGAAAAGTGATATAACGAGCTAAAACATTGTGTTTTCGTGATATTACCAAAACTCCAAAGAAACCTCTAATAAAGACTGACTTGGCCGAATGGCCTACTTTCCTTGATTCTGACTTGTTTGAGGGGATATCTAATAAACTCGTAGAATAAACTTGAAAATATGTTAACACTTGACACTGGCAAATGCACAAGACGTGCGATGCCCAAATTCTCAGAAGAGGAAAGAATAAAAAAACTATCTATCGCCAAATTCCCGCCATTTTCTGGATGTTGTTTTAGGATATCTAATAAATTTGAAAATATGTTGACACTGGCAAATGCACAAGATGTGCGACGCCAAAATTCTCAGAAGAGGAAAGAATAAAAAAAATAAAAAACTTCCTATTGCCAAATTCCCGCCAGTTTTCTGGATATTGTTGCTTATATTTAAATTAATACTCACCTTGTCAAAAAGGTTTTCCTGCAGATGCACGACAGAGTCGGAGTCAGGGAAGTACCCCGAGACACCCGTGATGAGGACCTCGTCTCCGGGCGGTGGGTGCGACAGCCGGTGCCCCGACGTCAACCTGTCTTCCGCTACTATTGTTGGTGCCATCACAAGACTGACCTAGTATGTAGGGCTAAAAAGTCTTTAGATGTTTCCAAGAAACAAAAATTATGACGATTTAAATTAGCTGTATTTGTTAATATTCTAGGATATGACGTATAACTATGCAGGTGATATTTTTTTTGCATTTTGTTTTATTTTAGCGGAAGAGATCGAAAAATTGTTTTTTTCGATATTTTTCTACTCCGCCGCTATCGAAAATTGCTTTATTTATACAATTTGCAATGCTGTTCTAAAGATTTCCAATATTGAATAGTAAAAAGTTATTATAAGTTATTAAAAGTAATCAGTGAATTTTATCTTCAAAAATGATGAAATTATGCGAAACGGAATAGAATAGAAGAACAACATAAACAATTTTTTTTAAAATAAATATTCGGGACATTTTTGTACACACGGTCGTCACCCCAAACTAAGCAAAACTTGTAATATGGCTGCCAGAGACTTATATACATACATATATTATATTTTTAATAATACAATTAAATAGATATCTACACCCAGATATAGAACAAACAATCAAATGTTTATCACATCAATGTTTGTCCTGGATGGAAATCGAACCCACGCCCCCAAGCACAGAAGGCAGGTTCACTACCAACTGGACCAAAGGGCCAATCAAAAATATTGACTGGTGAGCGTGGCCAATGTTGGCGAAAGTGGAGGCAAGGAGCCAAAGCGTATGGCATGTAGTAGACTGTCTGCTGCCAATGATGATGATGACTCGCCCATTGTCGAGCAAACGTTTAATACACATCGTGTAATATACATCGTGGTCCTAAATCCCCTAACTCAACCCATAGAATGCTAGCAAAAGAAGAAATAAAGTTTAAAGGAAAGAGCTAGAGAGAGAGGCTGGGAAAAGAAAGGTATGTGCCTAAACCAACCTTATTCAGGTTCGACCCTCGATGAGCTAAAACTTAAAACTAAACTTACCTATTTTTAAATTTAATGATGAAATTACTCGAATATTTTTATTTTTGCCAGGATTAAAACACGACGTGAGATAACCCAGACTGCACTCTAAAAATTTGAATTCGACTTTTATATGAAATACACACAAATAGGTGTATTCATTCGCATAAATAAAAAAATATAATGGAGTTTTAAAATAAACCTTGGCAACTTAAAACAATAAATGAATACCTACTCTTAATTAAAGAAATAAAAACGAAGAAAAGTTAAGTTTTACATAAAATTAACCACATCACGTATAAAAAATATAGTACTTAAAATTAAATAAATGCTTCCTGAAATCTATCTATATATGTATATAAAAGCGTTCAAATTCATTCTCACTCATCACGAAATCACGCAAACTACCTGACCTACGAAGCTGAAATTTGGGATGTAGAGGATTTTGCGAAAGGGCCGAATAAAGGGGGGCCAATGGGGACTGAAAGTTTATGGGTACAAAGTCTCGGGCAACAGCTAGTATGTACCTATTATATATTTTAGTGGTTAGATGTAGTGAATATAACTTGTTTTTTTGTAAATAACTGTTATTTATCTAAGGCTTTAGTGTATCTTTTTAGTTCAACTTTTCTAATATTATAATTTGCTTGCGTTTGACCACCATCACGCCTGATGTTAAGCGACGATGCGGTCTACGCGGGATCGCGGGTAGCACCGCGGGATTCAGCTAGTGGTTTATAATGAGGTGTTGAAGTATTTGTCCGTCGGTTTTGACTCGTTTTTACTGACCAAGTTCAATAGTTTTGGCCCGTACATTAATTTTATTTTAGTCGTAGGTTCAACTGCAAGTTCTATTTTCAGTAATAGTGTACAGTATTTTTATCCTGACAATTCCAAATTTTACCACCTCTCAACAAGTTCCCTCACTAATCTTATATCGGCGCGTGGCACACCGACCCCTATAACTCACAATACACCCGATGAAGATTTGTGGCTACCCCCGCTGTACGACTGACCTTATAACCTCCATTTCCCCGATTGATAAAGATATTTTGGCCTTCGAGTATTGCATTTGAGGATATTTCCTGTGATTGTTGATTTTTCTTTGCTTATATGATGTAACTTTACGGCGTAATTGGTTACTTATAGGCAGAGAACCAGCCCGATGGGTCGATGACATCAGACCCATCGCAGGTCATGAGTGGATGAGATTGGCCCGGGACAGGGATCAATGGCGCAAGGGAGAAGAGGCCAGTACCAGTAGAGACCCAGTAGTGGGTCGATACAGGATGACAATGATGATGATGAGGTTTTTATTATTTTAACTTTCCGATTAATAATGCAGGAAAGGAAAAAAAGGGCAGGCGTCAGTTGGCTTGTTATGGCAGTATTGTTTTATTATAATCTTATTTTAGAACACGATAGACTTCGGTTGGCTTGTTGTGGCAGTATTGTTTGATTATAATCTTATTTTAGAACACGATAGACTTCAGTTTGCTTGTTGTGGCAGTATTGTTTGATTATAATCTTATTTTAGAATACGATAGACTTCAGTTTGCTTGTTGTGGCAGTATTGTTTTATTGTAATCTTATTTTAGAACACGATAGACTTCAGTTTGCTTGTTGTGACAGTATTGTTTTATTATAATCTTATTTTAGAACACGATAGACTTCAGTTTGCTTGTTGTGGAAGTATTGTTTATAGACTTTGGTTGGCTTGTTGTGGCAGTATTGTTTTATTATAATCTTATATGTTAGAAAACGGCAGACGTTAGTTAAATCGAGTAGTTTTTGAGTTTCCGCAAGAGTCAGTTATTGAATGAGTGAATTGTATTTCGCTTTTAAATGTGTAGATTGACAACAATTTATTACAAAAAAATAACGATAAAAATTATAATAAAATAATCAACGAATGTTCATTCACTGCACTCGGCCTCATGCATCAAGATGGCACGTCTCACGTAACGGAAGTGGTAGAAACTGAATACCACCACCAGGGAAAAGAAATACACCACTGGAACAAAAATAGCACATTAGAAAATAGATAAAAACACATGGCAGTAGGACACAATAGGCCTAACTAAAGTTAGCTTGTTACTTATCATGCTAGTAAAGTTTTTGTTTTTGACTGTTTTACCTAGTGCAGATTGAAACTGCTTTTTATGCTCTAGTGCAGGGGTGTCCAACAAAATTTATTGGCGGGCCGGATTTATTAGCTTTGTAACTATAGCGGGCCAAGAGTTACTTCTTACAAAATTTTGTCTAAAAAAAGTTTAAAGTTACCCAATTTTTGACTCGTTCGCGGGCCAGATTAGGAACCTTGGCGGGTCGCAGTGGCCCGCGGCCCGTATGTTGGTCACCCCTGCTCTAGTGCATAAGTGCTTTTTGTGTATACAAATAAACTGAATAAAAAACTAAAAATACCCTGATCTATAGGTAGGTACTTAAACAATTTCTTTTACATACAATTATAAGTTAATTATATTATTCACTAAGTCTATTTGATAGCCTAGGCTATTGTAACTATTATGTATATTCTCCTAATAACTCAAACGTTTAAGAAACACTTATTCTCCCGACTAGGCCAAATATTTAATCCCAAAATGTACTAGCCAATGTAAACATGTTAATGTAATTAATTTAATATGCAAGCAATTAGCGAAATGTGTTCCATACAAACCACTCGCTGAGTAATTAGTAAATGCACTCTGCAGAGTGAAATATGATTGAAACCAGAGGGCATGGGGATCAGTAAAAACTGTGAATGGAGGGTGCACCCGGCGTGTGAATAAGCATTGCGTACTAATTTGATTAGTATGTGCGCTTTACAATCTGACAGCACCCGGTTCGATCCTTGGCTCTGCACCAATGACTTATTTAGTATTTAAATAAATGTGCAGCTTCGATGCCAAATCGCTCAAAAACAGCGAAGGAAAACAGTGAAAAAACCGGTATGTCTAATAATTTTAAAATTTCAAAGGTAAATGACATTCACCAGCATGCACTGGGCCAGCATGGTGGATTAGGGCCCCTTCTTAATCTCTCTGAGAGAAGACCTGTTTACCAGCAGTGGGAAAATGATAGGCTGATGATGATGATGACGATGACTAATTGATTGTACTTAAATACTTAGTGACCATCTCTATTGTTAGACTGCAGAGTCGAGGTGTAGAAAAGTCAGTTTTTTCCCGGTTTTTTCACGAAGTGCTTTGAAGAACATATTTCATCAATTTTACAGAACAATTGAAATTTCTGCCTTAAACAAAGTATTAGAAATAGTAAACAATGACGACACACTGCGGATATTTTCGTGGACTAATTTGCACAAGCTTACATTTCCTTAGTTGATAAATAATCAAATATATGTAAGTATATAGATCGATAGATAGGATTTCTTAGTACATAATAGTAATACTTAGTAGTCTCTTAGTGTATAATATATTTTTATTTAGTAACTACCAGAGTAAATGATTAAAATACAATAAAATAAAAAGAGGCTTGTAGTTGGCTATATACAAACGCACCATAAGCTTTTTTTGATGGTCTCTCCTGCTGGCCAATCACGGCCCTTCGGGTAGATAGTGCGTCCTTTTTACTTCTAGGTAGGTATATAATTATCTATGCTTATTGCTTATTGGTCTATGCTTATTAGTCTTTCTCCGTGAACGGACTATAGGTTTAAATTTGTCCTTTGAGTTGTACAGGGCCCGAAAACCTCATCGTACACCCTGATCGATGAGGTTCCGAAAGTTCATCAACAGAGTAAAAAAAACTTACCAGCTCCGAAAAATGTAAAAAGTCCGCACACACACGCGAGGTTGGCAAGTCTGTGCTGTTCGTCTTTAATTTTAGGAGCTGTAAGTACAATGATTAATTAAATAGAAATTATTATTTACATTATAATATTAAGTGCCCAAACAATAGAATGGCAGAACTATTGCTATGAATGCATAGTGGATTATTTGGCGCTGATAATTATGTTTAATTTAACGCGAATACGCCCTCCTTTACCCGTTGCGTGTTGGTAAGCGACGATGTGGTCGAATGTGAAGCACGCAGACTTAGAAGATACCTATTCACTCTGGCCATGAAAAGGCCCAGATTATATGTCTCAGCAAAACAAGGAAGCGGGCAGGCTGTTCCAATCCTTAGCCGTACAGATTAGAAACGTAGTATCGAAACGTTGAAAACGGTTTAACCTGGAGTTATCATGTTCTCTTCCATACTAAAACTTATCCACCTTGTTCATCCATTGCAGAATGTAGAACTGATGATACCCACAATTACACACAGATATTCTCATTTGTGATATTAGCTTGGTCTTACCATCTTTGAATCTCACACAAGCCCGTCCAATTTTAGTCATGGCTAAAGCGACTATGTCCATCCATATCAATGTAGCTACTAGTAAATATATCTGAAATTAAAGACACAAAATATTCAATTCTAGGATGAAATAAGATTACCCTACTAAATGTACCTATTCAGTTTTCAGATTGATTATATCGTAATATTCTTAGTAGTACTATTTGGAACAAAATTTGCGTGTCCAAATTGTTCGACTGGCCAGTCTAACAAATTGGAATATTTTTGTCCAAACAGTTCGATCATCGAACTACTAGTCGGACAGAATGGAATAAACGAACTGGAGTGAGAGAGGTCTACGTCCAGCTGTGGACAAACATAGGCTGATTATTATGATGGACGTAGTTTTTTTAGTTGACCTGTTTTGTCCACAGTTGATCAATGGCCTATCCTGATTTCTTCAACATGTTTCTATTCTGGGCTAGCTCCATCCAATCTTTTTTATTCTGCCGAGGTCATCGCGCCGTCATGTCAGAGGGTGACCTATGGTTGACTGTTCGGGGGCACCCACTCCGTGAAGATCTGTGCCCACCTCTCTGAGTACAATCGGCTATCGTGGTCCGCCCACTCCTATTTCATCCTAGCAGAATTAGTTTCTACGTTTATTGCCTCAAAACAATAATTT
Source organism: Agriopis marginaria (assembly GCA_932305915.1). Classification (NCBI taxonomy): domain Eukaryota; kingdom Metazoa; phylum Arthropoda; class Insecta; order Lepidoptera; family Geometridae; genus Agriopis; species Agriopis marginaria. The sequence continues at coordinate 3,361,106 of OW029935.1, forward strand.
TGAATCCAGTCGCTTATGGTCACCTACGTGAAGGTGGTCAAAGGATACTCAAATAATAATTTAAATGAAGTCACCTATGGTCACACAGGTGACCATAGGCGTCACATTGACATAGAAAGGGCAGTTGACATAGGACCATACCCAGTCGACTAAAGAGTCAAATTTTATCACCCAGGTGATCAAAGTGGAATTTACCGTCCATCAGGGCAGGGTAATCTTCGACATGTGCATCCTGCCTTGACTGATGTGGTTAAACTAAGTAAATTAAGAATACTTAAAGAGGTACAAAAGAAAAGCAACAGTGAATAAGATAATGTTTACATTAAAAAGGGCTGAATAGATAGCTATGGCATAGTTACCAGCATAGCTCGGCAGTTCTCAGTGAGAGCCACTATGATGAGGAAGACGCCGGCTCCAGCGACGCCTGTTAGAGCAGCACCAGTAGCCAAACTCATCACTGAAGTAAAACAAATAACAATTACACGGATTTGGTGTCTCGCACTACGTTGGCTCGATCAGATTTGCTACACCCCGATACCTACAACTATGACTTGCTGCAAATAGCTGATACCACGCTGATAGAAGGAAGAGGCACATTTCGCTTCAAGCAAGAGCTTCATGACTTCATGCCATCTTCCTCCTTTTGCTATAGGACAAGTGGAAAGACAGATACTACTACCAGGTCGTTACAATTCTTGCTAACCACAAATTTTTATGCGGCTATTTGGTACTTTCATGATGAGAACTGCCCAATAATGGATTTTGTCCTCATTGTTTCCTAAGAACTACTATCTAGGTATATTCAAGGCTAGAGTAAATTGTTTTTTTTTTCGAAACCAACGTGCTCCATCGTTGACCATACCGGCGCTTACCATCTGGCGAGTTAATGGACAGGAGGGTAAAAAGGTTGCCAATAAAAAATAAAAAAGGTAATATGAAGAACACAACTTGAAAAGTAGGAGGCGAATCCATAGCGGTGATGTCCAAGGTAAATAAGGTTTCATCATCCAAGGTTGTGATTTTGACTCTGTGACTTGGAAGAGTTACCCTATTTTTGAAGCGTGCCTGCTTACACCTTGCTTGTTTCGGTTAAAATATCGGGAGCTCTTCATACGCTTTTTACGGTAATCCGAATAACGACGCTGTCACTTTTTCTGTTAAGCAACTTACTTTGTGAACCAGATGTCTGATACATTTCATCGTATTGCTTTCCATGAGTCAGTATGAGGGTAAGCAGTACAGCGCCAACTAGAACTTGGCAGAATGCTATCAGTAGCACCCCTGGGAATAGGTTACATACACCGCAGCAGCTCTCAAAGTGGCATCCTTGCTTGTGCACAGAAAAGTGGAGAGGTACCTGAAATAATAGTAGAATAGACTCTTTAATAGCGGTGACAGCGAGTCTGATTAGGATTCTGTAAAACTGTGTAGAAGTACTTTACTTTTCCTTAGTGAAAGAGCACGTTTGCGGTTGCCCTTTTACTAAATAGGTACTTCTAGTAAGACAGCTTGAGAAGCCATTGTAGAACCTTGCTGATTTGAAGATAAGAAATCAAGTCTTAATTTTTGGAGTCTGTAATTATTTAGGTTATCAAATTAAAAAAAAAACTGGTATTGGAGACAGCAAACCAATAGATTCGTGATCAAAATCTGCGAATGTTGCAAATCTAGCCAGTTTAAGACCACCACCACTGCCACACACTGCACTGCACAGGTGACCAAAACCGTTGATTTCATGGCAAACAGAAGAAAATTCTGTGATATGTACAAAAGACACTAGCTGAGAGTATAATTAAATTTTTAATGAGGCTTTCGAAGTTGTGATTCCTCGTTTGTTGACGCCGTGACGGTATGGTAGAAGGTGAAAATTTACCCGCTCCAAGATAAGGATGTACTAGGTCGAGTAAAGTGTGGGTGAGCCAAACTGTTTGTTTTGCTATGTAAAAATGTTTTTTTTTACCCATGTAAAATTGTTTAACCTGGCAAGTGCCCTTATTAGCTAAACAAAATACAAGCTAACTGACACCAAATAGCCAAACTACTTAACAACAAGACAAAAAACATTTCATCATCATCATCATTTCAGTCATAGGACGTCCGTCCAGTGCTGGACATAGGCTTCTCCCAACGATCTCCAAAAGGGCCGGTTGGAAGCGGCCTGCATCCAGCGTTTCCCTGCGGTCTCTTTTAAGTCATCTGCATCTTGTGAGTGGACGTCCTACGCTGCGCTTGCCGGTCCGTGGTCTCGAGTTGAGAACCTTTAGGCCCCGTCGGCCATCTGTTCTGCGTGCTATGTGCCCTGCCTGCTGCCACTTCTTGCTAATCCGGTGGGCTATGTCGGTAACTTTCGTTTGTCTACGGATCTCCTCATTTCTGATTCGATCTTACGAGAAACCCCGAGAATAGCCCTTTCCATAGCTCGTTATGCGACTTTGAGCTTGTTTATGAGGCCCATAGTGAGATACCACGTTTTTGTGCCGTATGTTCTTCTTAAGGCTTTTGTCTTAAGGCACTAAGGTATATTAGACGAAAAGGCGTTGCGAAGTTTACCAAACGCTGCCCAGCCGAGTTGGATTGAATGGCAACAAACATTTGTAAATTTTTAATAAATCGTACGTGAGTGACTGGAACTGTGCTTCTGCTGGCGCTTCTTGGGTGGTTAGGATATTCTTCCGTTCCACTTTTAGGCATAATGAGAAAATTTATTTTTGTTTACAACGGAAAAAAGTAAATTGAACAATAACTGACAGTAATGACATAACGGCTGATCAAGCAGTCATGTCAAGCAGTGCCAGATTTTTTTAAGAGAATCTTGGTAGAAAAGAGATAGTAGGTACCTGGTTCAGGAGTAATAGTGTTCCGTGACCTGGTTAAACTTCATGTTAAACAAACGAATAGGTTTTGGCATGATTTTCAGATAATCCATTCCACTATATGCTTATGTTAACTTACCAAATAATTATATTATAGGTTTGATGTGGTAACATTGATATCCTAGCCTGCGCAAATAATATTTAAAGTGACCAACCAAACACAATGTGCTTACGTTGTGTTCAGTTGGGACAATAGAAGATCCCCCTGCCAGGTAAATTGCGAGATTTGCAATTATCCGGATGCCATTGGCGTCTGTTGATTCGACAAAATTACAAATTCACGAATCCCTATGTTTAAATTTAATTTCGGTGGATTAGAACCGATTCAGAAACGAATTTACAGGAGCGGATGAGCGGAACATTGAATTCACAATAGTTAATCTCGTTTTGGATTTGGCTGTTTTTTTTTTGCTTTTAGCCCTTTTTTATAACAAATACTAGGCTTGCGTTTGACCGCCAACTTGCCCTGATGTTAGTTACCTAAGCTTAGTTAAGCAAGCTAGTTGCGCTGAGTTAAGCGATGATGCGGTCTACGATGGAGCACGCTTGCATATAAGAAACCAATTCACTCGTGATTTGAAGACACCCAAAATGTAACTATCGGGGATCACCCATTCAGGCGGTGCATTCCACAGACTAGCATTCCAGTTGTATTTCAAGAATGCTGCATCACTTCTCTATCTCTACATAGTATAAATTAAAGTCGTTTACCGCGTCTGTCTGTCTGTCTGTCTGTATGGCCGCTAACTCCTCCTAAACCACGCAAAGGATTTTGATGCGGTTTTCACCATCAGTTAGATACATATTCACGGAAGGTTTATATATATATATATAACTAGCGACCCGCCCCGACTTCGCACGTAAATTACACCCGTGCCAAGCCGGGCGGGCGGGTCGCTAGTAGGTACGGTATAAATATACTAATTGAGGTAACCTAACTGACAGAGTTCGGATCTGTGCTGATAGAAGAAGGGTCGGGAAGAAGGATTTTGCGTTGTTATAAAAAAAAACACGAAGCCTAAGCTTCACTTCGTTTTGCTCACGTCTTAGCCTAACTGACAGAATTCGGAACTGCCATGATAATATTCATTACTCATTTGATATTACAGTCGCCCACTCAGTAATTCCAGTCGGCCACTTAGACTTCTTAAATGCATCATTGGTCATATTACATATTTAGTAACCCATTTTCAACTTTTTTTACTAAACAATAGTATTCGCCTGTTTATTTAACTTTTCGGAAAATTTATTAAAATTATGATACAAAATTATTTAAATTATTCGATAAATATAACCCTCTACAAAAACATTTGTAGATAGATAGATAGATAGATAAACTCTTTATATTGTCCGTATACCCTTTGATTATGTGACATCGTCAAAGCATTATACCATTGAAGGCTTATAGATAACGCAAATACTCAAGTCGACTACCAGGGGCCTTACGGACAACTGCTATTGCGGCACCTAATCCGCTCAGTTGGAAAATCACGCGAACGTGAACCTTATCACACCCAAATACGGTTTGCGGTCGCGTGATTTTCCAACTGAGCGGATTAGGTGCCGCAATAGCAGTTGTCCGTAAGGCCCCGCAGTTGACAGTGTATCCAGCATGCATAGAAAAATAAATATGAATTTGACTTGACTACCAACGTATACGTACACGGTTATAAGGAAACGGTATGCTATGCTGAAAGGGGTTTGTTATTCTCACCATTATCCACTTGATCGCGCATGTAGTCAAAATTCCCATTTGCAAACGAAATCACGTCGGTCGCGGGGGGCAGCTTGTGATTGGAGATTCGGCGCAACTCGACGCTTGTGATTGGAGACTCAAAAGTAATTTATTCAATTCGCGCTAAGGATTGGCCCGCTCGAAATAGTTTTAAGGTTGACATTTAAGAACCTTTGGCTTACGGCGGGGTAAAGGATGAGAAGTCAAGTGGTTATGAACAACTAACATAAATACTGTTCCATACCTTTTGTCAGGCGTGAGTAACCGTTTTCTATGTAACAGCTGATATGTTTTCGCGATTTCAGAGTTGGTCCCATAGTAAAAGTTGTTTATAATGATGAGTATAAAGAACCCCTTTAGGCTTAGCAAACCCTTTCCTTATAAACCTGTGTATCTACATAAATAATCTAGTATTTGTAATCGATACGTTTATCTTTTTTTATTATCATCAAATAACCATTATGCCTTGATGTATTTTTAACGAACATGCAATGTGTACCTACCTACCTACAGTTATTTTGACATGCTTAATGCTTATGTCGATAAAAACATTTATCTTGTAAGAAATGATAAATAGCCTAACAATATGCTTTTCGATATTGTTTACATGCCAAATTGTGTTAATATCAGGCGCTAAATCTGTAAGTGTTTAAAATAATAGTATTTTTTCGCGCCAATAAAACAATTATTAACTTTTTTTTTCATGGCGAATGTATGAATCGGCCAGCGCTGAAAATTAGATAAAACCTCGCGCCATGCCAACCTTTTTAGAAAGTTTCATAAGGAAGTTTTTATTGTGTGTTAGACAAGGACCTTATAAAAACCTCTTTATAAGGGTTATGACGTCCTTGGTTTTAGATAATTTTAACATAAAAACCAAAATAAAAACACGGTGAAAGTTTGTCATGAACAATAAGGTTTTCCTTTAACTTGATCTTTTCGTGACTTAACAAAGTTTCCCAACTAGTTTTAATTTGGCGGCGAAACCATAATATTTATGGCGTTTTGTTGGTATAATTATTGGGATGATACATCTCTGAAAAGTCCTCTCTAGCCTAATTATTCAACGTGGCTTAAATACTACCACCTTCCCCACATATTAATAAACTCGGAATTTCGTCCTTTGTCTTTTTACACGCTTTTATTTAACTTGTTATGTTTGTATGTTTGTTTAGGTCAAAGCTGAATTAGAATCAGTTCCGTTTTGAACTATCATGGTTGTTCACTAAAGTTTTTTTTATTTATTTTATTAAATAAATAATAGGCTTGCGTTTGACCACCATCACGCCTGATGTTAAGCGATGATGAGGTCTACGTTGGAGCATGCTTGCCTAGAAGAAACCGATTCACTCGTGATTTGAAGACACCCAGATTGTATCAACCATATTATTATGATTATTTACCACGGTAAATATCCCGTAAACAATCTCATAACTTTAGAATCAGTTCCTCCTAGTTAATAGGTAGGACAGACGGACAGATGGACAGATGAACAGACAGACATCGTAGGCTTAGTAATAGGGCCCCGTTTTTACCTTATGGGTACGAAACCATAAAAACAAACCATTAAAACGAGACGTTATCATTTCAAGGCTACTAAAGGAGTTATTGTTTCAGGGTCCTTTCAAATCATCTTTCATAAGAGTGGGTCCGTGCGCCAACCCGACCCCTCCAGTGGACAGCCAGCCTGGGTCCTATTACTACGCCGAGCTCTACAATACTTCAGTAGAGACCAACCTGATGAGAGGGAATATCACTGTTATCAAGGACCATAGGGTTAAGAAGGTGCTGTCTCTTGTATACATTTAGTCGCAAAGTTCTAATTTAGGTGCAAGATTCTAAGCTGTTCTAAACGCCATTTTTAGGCTTCGACTTAAATAAAATGAATAAGCGCCAGAAGAAACGCGCTTTTGAAGTTTACAAAATGAGCGCCGGCACTCACTACGTTTTAGTCGATCTCTAGCCGTAGGAAGTGCGACAAGACTATTGTTACATAATAACGAAACATCTGACAAAATTATGTCTTCGTGTGCTTTTCCGAAGTGTAAATACACAACAAAAACCGCTATCTATTTTTTGTAACTTTACTGTACAAAATATATTATGTCCGACGGTGTTGACTCGTTTTTACTGGGCAAGTAACAATGGTTATGTCCCGTCGATTCATTTTATTTTGGTCGAAGTTTTTAGGTATATTTTCTAATAATGTTGTTATTGTACTTACTCATCAGTATGAAAAACTTTTAATCCTGAAAAACCGCGAAAACCTGTCCTATGTAATTTTCTGGTGCAAACAATAAAGAGTTTTCTCTGTCTATTTAAAAAGGCTGATTAACAACAATGACCTTATTGGTCTGATATATTGCAGATGAAAGCAAAACGTTACACCTGGGACAGCAACAAGTGGAAGGTGAGCTACCAGATCAACAATATGGCATGTAGCAGCGTTTACTTCCCTGCGCTTATCAAGACAACTGGTCTTAAGTATGATGCTAAGACTTGCTCCTTTACCAAGGTATGTTCACACTGTAGGCAATCTAAGACATCATACCTACCATCACGTTCATGAATCAAGTTTAAAATAGTTTGTTCTTTGATAACGTACCTTATTGAAAGTCACTAAAGTTAAAAATCACACCATTCTCGGCACTTCATGTAGATTGCGTTGCATGTCGTCAAAAACAGTATGATGGTACAAAATCATATGAATTTACCGCGGTTTATTAATAATCCTATTAGATTCAACTCCTAGGCAAAGGTCTCCCCCATTTCCTTCCATTTTGATGCTCCATTTATGGCTGGGATCAGCCACGACAAAACTACACATAAATAGTACCGCCATAGCTTTTGGGGCTTTAAAGGTTTAACCTTAAAATTAAATATGAGCACTAGTTCCCATTAATTAGATGAATGAAAAGTTAAGAAAACCCATTGCTGAAGGTTAGAAGCTGTCACAGATAAGTCTATCAGTGATTGTATGAGACAGTCTGAACAATTTCTGATTTCCGGTAGTCTTCCAAAACTTTCAATGATAACCACATAACCTCTTTGTTCCAAACACGCTTTTGTTATAAATAATTAAAAGTGTAAGCTCTAACCAATCTCTTAACTTATATTCGGTTTTAGAATGATTATTTAGTTACAAAATATAGAAAGAATGTAATTTGTCAAATATTTTCAACTTGTGCCCGTGGTTTTGCCTGCAATAGCTTTCTATTACTTCCTATAGCTACAATGAGGTTGGTTTCCTCTTTATATTCAGTGTCTTAAGCTAAATTTTGCAGTCGAGTTTTTGTTTTTCTTTTAAAAACTTGTTGACTTTAATTGTTCCAGGGTGTGTATCCCTTCGCCAACTTCAATATTAATAGGCTCCAGCACATCTGGATGAGCAGCCAGGAGTACGGCAAGATCCTGTGGAGGCTGGAGGTCTACTCCAACACTGGCACCATCTTCTGCTATGAGTACGAAACGCTTATAGAACAAAGTAATAAATGATATTGAAAAAAGAGGTGGTTTTTTGGTGAGGCGTAATTTTGGTATAACATTTCGAAAAATCTACGTGTAGTTCAGTGTATATACTATCCAAGTATAACTATTAGGTTAAGCATAGATAACTTTATTATGAACAAAGAGAATTTGTCATCCATGTGATAACGTAATTTATCTCCCTATAATCTTATAATTGGGATTGTGGACTAATACATTAGTCCAATGGAATGGCCATTGGACTAATGTATTAGTCCACTGCTGGATATAGGTCTCACTCAAGGTATCATGGCTTGCCTTGGAACAGGCTTATAAGTCTGTCTGATCTTCAGATTTCACATTTTCACGTATTTTGTCTTTGGTAATAATTATTTATTGTTAAAGAACAAAATAACAAGGAACACCTCCTAAATATCCTGTTCAAATTATGTTTTTTAATTTTTTATTGAATATGGCTGTTCACCGTGACGACTATATGGACAATGACCGTCTAGTCAATATCTCGCATGGCGGTATCCTCGGCATTCACGAGGTTCACATCTTGAATGGTGATATCAACGGGCAGTGCTTAGCACTGAGATCAGTCGACCACCACAATATCAGGTTTGCTGGCAACAATAACGCTGACCATGATGATAGAGCGGTCCCAATTAAGCTAATTATTTCCATTGTTGTCTTTATATATGAGCTGCAAAATCTGTTAGATTCATCTACGAGGTAATGAGCCACAGATAATGGACAATGGCATTAATTTTTCTAAATACATGATCATCATAACTAGTTGATGGCATGGCTATGAGGTTTTTGGGATATAATTTAGAATTTTATTGTGTTTTATTTAAAATCCGGGAACCAAATGTCATGCAATCGTTTTTGTATGCCTGTTTATTGTGTTCCTTTGTGAAATATTCTGATGGAGATGCTTTGAGGGCTACTTCCGTAAGTTTTGACGACTGCAAAGTGTTCCAGATCAAAAAGTCCACGTTTCTTATAAAAAAATATTCTCTATCCCCCAGTTAATATTGAAGATGTACAACTGGCATAACAGGCAGTGGAAACTAATGTCCCTGATGAACAACATTGGATGTCACAGCGTGCTATTTCACACTATGATGATGGCATTTAACTTCAAGTATGATCGGGAGACCTGTTCCTTTCTCAAGGTAAGATGGTATTATCTACATCATCTCCTGCAGGCTGTGGATAAATAAAATTGTTTTCCACCATTTTTGGCCCGCGAGAAAAAGACATAACGTGCGCTAGTGAGGACGCTTGTTGTGTCTACGCACGGATAAAAACGGTGGAAAGACAATTTGGTCATGACCCGTGCCAAGCCTTCTGTGTCTTTATAATAAATAAACTTGCATTTATAACGTAACTACCTTTTTTTTGCAAATAAGATAAAATGCAAAATGAACTGTGTGAAATCTTATTTCTATTCGATTGTCAAGAAATTATCAGATTGTAAACTACCTAATAGGTACCAGGTAGTTTACAATGTTGGTGTATCTTCAAATCAAGAATGAATCGGGTTTTTCTAGGCAAGCGTGCTCCATCGTAGACCGGATCATCGCTTAATATCAGGCGAGTTGGCGGCCAAACGCAAGCCTATTATTAAATAACATAAAGTTTGCTGGTAGGTCTGTCTCTCTACCGGGCCATCTCTCTGTGCGTCTGTTCACCTGCCTGACCATTTTTCCGTTTGGCTATATCTCTATCTGATCATCTTTCCATTTGTTTGTCTCTCTGTTCAAGTGTCTCTTTGTTTGTATTCTATTTGCCTGTGTGGATTTTTTTTCTGTCCGTATATCTGGCTAAACATAATTATCTTTGTCCGTCTATCAATCTGCCTGACCGTCTTTTTTCTGTCTGTCTTTCTACATGACCACCTTTTTGTCTGTTTGTATATCTGCCTGATCGTCTTTCTGTCTGTCTGGCTCTCTGTTTGACCGTCTTTTCGTCTATCTGGCGCTTAGCCTGACTGCCTCTCTGTCTAGATTCCTGCTCCTTTTAAAATGGCATCTCTTTGAAAAGCAACGGATTTTTGTGGAAAAGGTCTATACCTTTATAATAACCTAGCGACCCGCCCGCCCAGCTTCGCACGGGTATAATTGACGTGCAAAACCGGGGCGGGTCGCTAGTTATATATATAAACCTTCCGTGAAAATGTATCTATTAGCTGTTAATAGATACATTTTCACGGATCAGTTACTGATGGTGAAAACCGCATCTAAATCGGTTGCGTGGTTTAGGAGGCTGACTCCATAACGGCCATACAGACAGACAGACAGACGCGGAAAGCGACTTTAATTTATACTATGTAGAGAAGGGATAGAGAAGAGAAGACATGTTTGTGAAATGTGAGAAAACTAAAACAGCTGCTATGTTATAACGTGTTAGTTTAAAATGTAATTTAATTGTAATTTTCCAGGGTCAGTACTATTTCCATGACATTGACGTGAATGTGCTTCAGCACCTCTGGAGGTCAGAAATGGAGTATGGGAGGATGTTAACTATTAGTGAAACTACAAGAGGGTATACCACCTACACATGTTGGGAGTTCGAAACCTTAATTGAACGATTATAAGAACGTAGTCTACGTTCAACCAATATTTAAAAGGGTTTATGTTTATAACTTTATAGTTCGGGACTGGACATTAAATAAATATTCGGGACACGATTTTTTTTTAGCTCTCATGATCATCTGACCCCAAGCTAAGCAAAGCTTGTGATAATATGGCTGCCAGAAACTGATATACATACATATATTATTTATATTATTTTCAACGTGGTAATGCCGCCACCATGCTGGGTATGCTGCCACCTGGTAGTGGGCTTGAGCATTTGGATTGCTTTAGACCTACAAGGGTCTATGGGCAGTCTAACTGTATTTGTAGTTTTAGTTTTAGCTTGTATTTTGTTTAGTTAATAAAGGCACTTGCCCGGAGATGAAAAAAATATAATTTAAATACATAATTAAATCGATATTAGCACCCAGATATAGAACAAACACAATGTTAAGCACATGAATGTTTGTCCTACGTGGGAATCGAACCCACGCCCCCAAGCGCAGAAGGCAGGTTCACTACCAACTGGACCAACGGGCTATCTAGTTAGGTATTGTCGTGGGTGTCTGCGGGCTAGTTATTTTTTATTTTTTTATTATAAATAGGCTTGCGCTTGGCCGCCAACTCGCCTGATGTTAAGCGATGATGCGACCTACGATGGAGCACGCTTGCCTAGAAGAAACCTATTCGCTCTCGACTTGAATACACACAGATTGTAACTTCGAATTCAAATTCAAATAATTTATTTATCTAATAATAATATTCAAATTGTTACAAATTAATTAGATTGAATTAAGCTAAGTATTTTAACTTTTAGCTGTGGGCCCCAAACTAGGCCGAGTCTGTATTTTGGTCTGCTTTCGTGTCTTATGGTTACTATCGGGGAACACCCACTCTGGCAGCGAATTCCTATACACACTTGTATATTTGTCCTATACACAATTAATATACACTTGACGACGTAATTTAAAGAATAAAAATAACAATGAAAAAATTAAATGGGTAGGTATACAATGCTACGTAGATTCTTTCTGGCATACATATTTATAAGCCAGAATTTGTCCGGACATTTATTTATTGAGTGTGCCAATAATGCGTTGTTACTTATAAAACCGTTTGTGAAGGTAATCAAAGTATGCGATATATGGCGACGTACGTAGCGTCGCAACCTTAGATCACTCAAAAACAGGGCCTCGATTCTACTAAATAAATTGTAATTATTTCATTGCCTCACACATTGTTTAAAAAAAAATATACTAGTAAAATACTCCTAATTTTATAACTTAGTATAAAAAAAAAACTGTCAATTTTGAGGCAATTATTTAATAAATAAAATTGAAACAATTACAATTTAAAACAATTTCTTTAGTAGAATCGGGGCCAGGGATAATGGTTAGGTGGCATGGCGGCTGCGAACGCATCTGGCCTAAATCAGGCTTGCTGCGTTAGTCAAAGTCACGCAAAGAACAGGCAGGCGGACGGACGCGCAGACGGACAAACGGACGGACAGACGCACGGACGGATGGACGGACGGACGGACGGACGGGCGAGCGGACGGAGGGGAGTGTGGACGGAGGGGAGTGCGGACGGACGGGCAGACGGACAAACGGACGAACAGACGGACGGACGGACGGACGGAGGGATGGACGGACGGAGGGACGAAGTCAAATATTCGATTCTTGTCTCCGTGTATGCGAAATAATAATGCTTACATACTCTTTGAGCTGTTGATTGAACGTAAATAAACAAAAGAAATATTAAGTTATAAAACAGGCCATTTTTTTAATGCAAGCTTCTTTGAAATGATTCAATAAACAAAAACAAAATACGATCTCATTTTCAGATAAAACTAGAACCTGCAACACACTATGAAATAATGGCGAGTGTACACCGGCTCATTATGTATTTACCGTAATGGTACTGCATCGCACTCTTCCAAGTTATTACTCGTAATGTACAGCGGTACAATTGTACATTTCTCTACTAAATGTACAATCCAGGAGCTAAATTGCACATGTGCTACTATTTTCTATTGTTTGAACGTGCAAGTTTTTCGCTGTTTTCTATTTTGTAAATGGACATTTAGTCATAGCGTAAAAGAGAGTATCCAATGTTGGAGGTTTTTGACAATTAAGTTGTTTCCCAGGTGTATAACTTATTCTGCTCTATAGATAGGTATACATACAGTTTCACGCGCATTTTTAAGTTTGCCAAATAGTACCGCATCGACTAAGTTAGGTATCGGCTCTCAAATCGGTATCGAATAGGTAGTTGGCTCTATGTCCATAATTATGTCTATTTCTCATCATCATCATCATCAGCCAGAAGACGTCCACTGCTAAACATAGGCCTCCCCCTTTAACCTCCACACTGAACGACAGCCTGCCTTTTGCATCCACTGGATGCCAGCGACCTCACTATGTTGTCTTCCCTGCATGGGCTTGCTTGTATGGAAGGTCAAATCCCGACGACTCACGAGTAAGAGCCCCATGGGGGCCTTACGCCTTTAAACAGTAAAGCAATCCATTTATGTGATAAAAAAATTGCGTGAACGCAAACCTTATAGCTGGAAGCTTATTAGCTTGAGATAACATCTCTAAAGCTAATGTCACTGTCAATGTCATTTTCATACAATTTCATCTTTACGCAGGCGTTAACGCTAACAGTAAGTTGCTCTTGTCTAACCCCCCCTGGGCACGTTAAGGTTCACGTTGACGTGATTTTCCGAACTGCGCGGTTTTAACGTTAGTTTGAGACCGCGTAAGAAGTTGGCCGTAAGGCCCCTGGTCTCTTTTGAACTGGTTTTTACGACAGTTACCGAATATACTTGTTACCTTTGAGGCTTTGATTATACATATACATGTTATATTATCAAAGCTCGTCATCTAGCGATGAGTAAACATGTCAAACATAATTAATAGCTAGTACGTATTGACATTTATGTCACTAATTTGCGGTGCATGTCTATGGTGTGCGTTTAAACTACTTCTTTTTATTTGGGCGAAGATTTCTATAGATGTCCCAGAAAAGTTACGTCTTGTTGGGATCTTGGTCACTGTCTCGTTATTTAAGTTTTGGTTTATTCACACTTGGGTATGAAATTGTGTTGGTCGTGGTAACCGCTTGAGAGGGAGCGGCTATTCATGTGGTGTAAACTAGGGTTTATGTTTACTATATTGTGGTAAATGCTTCGCTTTGAAAATATTCTCAAGGAAAACATGAGGGACAACCATTTCGTAATAATAAGTTAGGCATAGGCATATAAATTAACTCCATGGTAAAAAATCGGAAAACTAGATACCTAGTAAATTTTTTCGTTGTTGTTTGAAAATGTTTCAACAGATTCTATGAACTTGGGTGTAATTTTGATCTAGTGTTAAGACACTGTTTTCCGACTTTTAGGAATTATGGTCATTCTAGTTTACGTGTGCAAACCTCCATTGTTAGCTTAAAATTATAAAATGATGTCATAACAAAATTGAATATTTTATCTTGTAAACCCATGAGACCGAAACACGATTAAGCACATTTCACTCCATAGAAAAAATATATCAAAGTAGCACTGATTTACGCTTATATCCCTGTTTTTTTGGATTCATTCAATTACCTATTTATTTAGTTATGTCTGCAATATCTTGATATATAGATTTCATAATTATGAAGGAAACCGGTGAGGTACATTTTACATTTCAGCTATTTATTATACTTTTCGAAAAATATGAGAAAAACCCCAAACATAGAAGTAGCGAAACACACGTTGGTGTGTAAACGCCATGATTTTGCTCCGCTAAATGCGACTTTAATACAATAAACCAAGGATTATGGTAATCTGTAGTATAAGCGTTGCTTAAAAGTGGGAAAACCTCGCCTTAACAAACTGAACGACGAACTTCTCGTATATCACCACATCGGAATTTAAGAAACAATGAACAGGCATTAGAAAAATAAGATTTTATCGAGATTTTTCCTTCTCTTTTCCTTCTCTCTCAGTAGATATTTGTAAGTGCTCTCAAGTCAGTTTGCTTGGTGTCGTACCAAATTGCCCATATTGTAGTTGTCCATGTTTCCGAGTTGTCAATAAAACAAAAGTTTGCATGCTCAATATGCTCATACTGTAAAGAAGGTGTGTAGGTAAAACGTTTGGCACTACACAAAGTCTAGTTTTCAGAAAACAGCTTCATCCTGAAATGTTGGGACAATAGTACGATCGTACTCTGAATTCGTAAAGGAAGTCTGTCCAGCCGTCTATCTGAAGTTCGCGGTAGACTGGGCGCAGCGTCCGGTCTGTCTATCTAGTAGCCAGGGTTGGATATAGGTCGGAATTTACAGGGGAACTTAGCCCATTGACAGTTTCGACTGTAAAGTAAAATTAGAAAATTTTCATGAATATTGTGAAAAATTATAATAAAGTACATTATCATAAATTCTACATTTCTAATCCGTATAGCCAGGAATGGAACAACCTGCCGACTTCCTTGCTTGCTTCAATGGTATAACATAATTAACGTCACTGTCATTTATACCTATCACTGTCATTTACACCTATCACTGACACCTATCACTCTCACCTATCATCGTAGCTTGATCGTGGCGAAATGTGAGAATTTAATGTCTAATTGTGTCTAATAGTTATTTTCTAAGGTCACGTAGTACAACAAGTAACCCTTTTATTCTCTGATTATTATACATAATAGCATCGGAATACATATAAGCACAAGTGAATAGTTTGCATTTGCTTTAAACTCGAGTTAGTGCCTACCGAAAAAAATCTGCTAAAAACTGAAGGAGCGAGGAAACACATTTTTTAAATGCAATTCCATGGACATCAGGTTCCATGACTTTTATTGTACTTGACTACAATTTTGGTAACTTAAACGAATTTACTTAGTTATGCGCAATACAGGCTATCTATACCCGTGCGAAGCTGGGGCAGACCGCTAGTTATTAATAAACTAGATAAATATTAATTAACAACTGCAAACGAGATGATCAAACGGACGACCAATTAATTGTAAGAGCAGGTATAATACTTCCATAAATTTTTTGAGCATTTATTCGCCATGTTCGTCCCTAAATTTATTTTTGCCCCATTCTAATGAAATCCTTGGTACGCCCACGTGTCTAACTAATATCTAGTCTGACTGGCACCTACTTTATACAGTGCTGCTGGGAATCAGAAGGGGACCGCGACGGAATAACGTACTCTTATTGCTAGTAGGACGGATGTTTCGTTCGGGGCTCTGGACTAGGTTGTATTGTATACGTCTGGTATTGGTAAATGGTATTGGTCACGAACAAACGGAACTGACGTTCCGTTTTGTTGACGTTCTGTCGGAAACGAGTTTCAAACGAGTCGGAAATTAAAATATTTATTTGACAGATGACGAGTGGATGTGACTAGTAAGCAAGAACATTATATATACCACCAATAAACCCGTAGAGGGAGAAATATACTTAGCCTATGAATAAACCGGACAATCTCCAGAATATTTGCCTACTCGACTCTAAACAAGGCATTGGCAAGTTGTGGCAATATCGCACGAAGCCACGAAGAAGAAATTGAATTGACATTATATTTATATACCCTAAATAGGTAAAACGTCCTTGCTAGCGAGAGACCGGGGAGAGTAACAATGGGAGGCCCACAGAGGAGAAAAAAAATGCTTAATTTAGAACGGCTGTCAAGGCATTTTTGTAAGAAATTAGTTGTAGCCGGTTGTACCCATATAAACGAAACGTCAGTCATTCGAAATCAGTTAGCAACTGTGATGCGGATTGCGGAGTAAGAACTTTGAGACCTAACCCAAAAAGGTTAGGTACAAGTTCTTTGGATGCGGAGTTCGACGCATAAATAAGAATGTTCATTCAAGGTTCTGTCATAAAGGCTGGCGACAGATTTTCCTTATCATTTCCGTTCTATTTACTTCTCTTTTCTGTGGGGAGGCCTATACCCAGTGGTGGGTCACTCAGGGCTGATGATGATGATGATGTGATTGGTCACACTATCGGGCTCAGACCCTCGCACACTACTCTAATGCTTTAGTTGTTAGATTAGTAATAATACCTATGTAAATCCTGAATTGGCCGTAATACTACGAGATGGTTAGACATCAAGCTGAGCATAATTAATTCGTGTTTTTAGGGTTCCGTACCAAAAGGTTAACAAAGGTAGCCTATTACTAAGCCTACGATGTCTGTCTGTCTGTCTGTCTGTCTGTCCGTCTGTCCTACCTATTAACGGCTGTATATTTCGAATCTTAATACAAAGCCAGTTGACATTTTCACAGAATATGTATATAATTGTGTTATACTTGAGCGTCACTGCCAGAAAAATAACTATGTGACTGAGTGACAATTGCTTCGTCTATTAAGCGTTAACTGGTAATTCGGTTACTTAGACGACCTTATTGTATTTTGTGGTGGTACGGAACCCTTAGTGTCTTCTGTGCCTTAGTGCGCGAGCCCGACTCACTCTTGGCTGGTTTTACTACTGAACCAATGTCAATGAAATTCATCACAAAAAACATATGACATTCATATGAAATTAAAGTGGAACTGGGCAGGACACGTTGCTAGGCGCAGTGATGACAGGTGGAGTAAGGTCTTAACAGAGTGGTGGCCGAGGCAAGGTAAGCGGAGCGTTGGTCGTCCAGCTGCAAGATGGGTCGACGATATTATTACTATCGCGGGTCGAACCTGGACTAGATTAGCACAGGACCGAGGCAGATGGCATAGCAAGAGAGAGGCCTATACCCAGCAGTGGGATAAGGAAGGCTGTGGATGATGATGAAGATTCACCAACATGCACTGGGCAATCTGGGCATGTTAGTGAATGTCATAATGTTTTTGAACTTTTGAGGTTCTTGGACCGGTTTCTTCACGATATTTTCCTTCAACGTTGTTGAGTGATGGGATCGTAACTGCACACATAACACAAGCTCCCAGAAGTCATAATAGATAAATAGAAAAAATAAAGAACATGTCAATCATAGGGAAGCGCTTTGGCTCCACTTTTATTATGAGACTACTGCTAGTCTTTAGAATGCGTTGCCTGAATGGGTGTTACCCCGACATTTACAATTTGGGTGTCTTTAAATCGTGTGTGAATCGGTTTCTTCCAGGCAAGCGTGCTACAACGTAGACCGCATCATCGCTTTACATCAGGCGAGTTGTCAGTCAAACGCAAGCCTATTATTACATTAAAAAAAACCTGTCGCATATAAGTTTAAGAGATTGGCTCCGGTTATGTCACCGCGTTTTCTATGGGCAGTGGTCGTCAAACGCTGCGGTCGGAGGGTCAAACGCTTATTCAACAAAAGCCAACCTGTGAAGGGCCAGTTCGCCTTTACGACGGCAAACTCGATGTACCTGCCATAAAAATGTAAGACAGTGAAGCATCTTCATCCAAAAAGATAAGAGGAGGAAAATACGTCTATTCGAAGCTCAGATGTGAAGATGGACGACCTAAAAGAGACCACAGGGAAACACTGGATGCAGGCCGCTTCCAAGCGGCCATTTCGGAGATCGATGGGGAGGCCTATGTCCAGCAGAAGACGTCCTATTGCTGAAATGATGATGATGATTAAGCTCAGATCAGACATACAAGGTAGACATGATAAGGTGGCGTGGTGGGTGCGAATGCAACAGGCCTAAAACATACAAGATGATTTTACTTGATGAAGTATTTTTATTCCTATTATTACTCTGTGATTTGGGTTGTTTATTGGTAAGTTTGTAAAAAGGTCAAATACTTTTTACTGATGTAGTGGGATAGTGCCTTTAATAACTATCCACAAGTAGGTACAAATTTTCTAAAGCACAAATAAAAAAAAATAAAAAAAACTGTTATAGAGTTGATAATTTTCAAATAGCTGAACATATTTTTCTTGAGAAACCTCGACCATGTCAACTTTAAAAAAAATCTAATTCGGTTCAGCTGGTTGGGAGCTACGATAACACAGACAGACATATAATAATATATACATAAATACACACGTTAAACCTATAACACACCTCATTTTGGTTTATAATAAAAGGTCAATGAACAAAACAAAAAAATGATTTTTGTTCTAAAATAAATCTGAACTACTTACAGCCTATTATACAAAAACTGTTGAATTGTCTATAGACAGTTAAAGGTCTAGAGACAATCCAAATGCTCAAGCCCACTACCAGTTGGCAGCATACCCAGCATGCTGGTGGAATAGGCTTGTGTCCTAGTGTTTCATTTATTACAAACTAGCTGTGACCCGCGGTATCACCCGCGTAGTGATGATGATGAAGAAATATTGTGATGATGATGAAAAGTAGCCTATGTCACTCTCCAACCCTTGAGCTATCATCATCAGCCAGAAGACGTCCACTGCTGAACATAGGCCTCCCCCTTTAACCTCCACACTGAACGACAGCCTGCCTTTTGCATCCACTGGATGCCAGCGACTCTCACTATGTCGTCGGTCCATCTAGTGGGAGGCCTACCTACGCTGCGTCTTCCGGTTCGTGGTCTCCACTCAAGAACCTTTCTTCCCCATCGGTTATCGGTTCTTCGAGCGATGTGGCCTGCCCATTGCCACTTCAACTTGCAAATTTTAACAGCTATATCGGTGACTCTGGTTCTTTGGCGAATATCCACGTTTCGGATTTTAACGCGCAAAGAAACTCCGAGCATAGCTCTCTCCATTGCCCGCTGAGTGACTCTGAGTTTTTCCAAAAGGCCAACAGTTAAGGACCACGTCTCAGTACCATATACCACTTGAGCTATACTCATGCAAAATTAAGAACGATTCGTTGCTCTGTTGCTGCGTGAAAGAGTAACAAACAAACCAACAAACTAACAAACAAACATTAGTATGATTTATATAAAAAAAATTATCGTAGATAGGTTCTATTTATGACAATTTTTCGTTGATTCATCACCAGCTTTTTAATGAGGTAATAAAAAATATTGGACACAAGCCTATTTTTATCAAACCGAACGGCAATGCTTTTACATCCTTTCTGCGCAGAGCTTAGTAACTGTTTTCCAGCAGCGTCCGTAGATCTTGACCATCAAGCACGTTTCCCGTTCCAACAAACAGACAGCCCTTTGGGAGGCCTGAAGCCTACATAATTAAAGGAGCTCATGTTTGCTGGAGACCTGCAAATCACTTATTTACCTTTCCGGTTCTGTTTCCGTGTGTATAACGCTCGTATGTGTGTGTGAGTATGTAATGCAAGTAAAGCTAGACTTCAAGTGGCCTGGACAAATTAGTGTGAGTGTAAATGTTTTTTTTTTAAACACGCTTTTCGCATTTTTCTCACTCAACCCTTTCATTTGATACCCGTGATCATGATGGTAGCTACGAAAATTTTGTCCGCCATTTTGGGGCCTCTGCCATATTGGATTTAGAAAGACGTCATTTAGTTATACTAAACGCATTACCATCTGGGTCGTCAGATAAATCATTGCTCATCTCATCTCGCTCGCACCCACATGTCATATCTGTCTATCTCGCTCGCACTTACAGGTCTTATGGTATGACGTTTATTGCTCGACGACTCAGTTGGTAACGCGGTGACTATAGTCATCCATTGTCATCCTATCTAAACGTATTTACTTATGCAAAATTTCAGATCAATCGGTTGAGTATAACTGTTCTAAAATTATTTGGAAGATTTGTCCCACTTATAAATACGTACATACATACTAACTAACTATAAAAGCTTGCATTAACTAGAAAGTCACCTAAAAGATAAATATAATATAGTCGGAGTGACCGGCTTAATCTTACGTGAGTAATTCCCGTGTAATATAAATAAAAAATAGTAAGTATACTTTTCAAGCTTTGGTGTGTAATAGGGCCTTTTTTTTTTTTTCGAGGGGGAAAACGTCCAAAGATACCCGGCTGCATTGGAGTGCAGCCAGGTTATGTGGGATTATACCCACTAAAACCCCCTCGGTGACCAGCCTTAGTGCTTGACAAGAGGGCTCCGAGATCTAGTGTGTAATAGGGCCTATGTGTTTATCGACGATAGGGCCCTAGTATCAGTAGTTCGATTACTTAGTCCGGTGATCGGACTGTTTCGAACCGTCTCAGTGGTCCGGTGTTCTAAATAATCGGCCTACTGAGTCTTTTAGTTCGATGTTTACACGTTCTTCAAAATAATTATAAGCTCATTAAATACCATTTGTCCGAAAATTACTTAAAACGTTCTGTGTGAAAATACATAATAATTTGTCCAATTCCAGGCCGTCTCAGACCATTCCAGAGTTCCAGACCAATGCTATACTTCGGCTCTTTCCAATCGAGACTATCGTTCGGCCATTGTTAAAATTCCAGGCGTTACTGAGACAGACTGAAAGGATTGCTATTTCGTTATCTATATTTTGGATCGCAGATTGAAGTTTCGATTCTGAGTCAAAGATTCTTTATTTGAAAGCAGTTTTCATTTCGGTATTTGTTAGACTTTGATCAAACAATGATCAAAACCACAGAAAAGAAAAAAATAATTGTTTAAATTAAAACGGCTGTCAAGGCATTTTTGTAAGTTTTTTTTTTTGTAGCCAGTTGCACCCATATTAACGAAACGTCAGTTATTTGAAATCAGTTAGCAGCTGTGATGCGGACAAAGAACTTTGAGGCGTAACCCAAAAAGGTAAGGTCCAAGTTCTTTGGATGCGGAGTTCGATGCGTTGACATAAATGAGAATGTTCAAGCAAAACTCTGTCATAATACCTGGCGACAAATTTTCCTTCTCATTTCCGTTCTATTTACTTCTCTTTTCTGTGATCAAAACGGCTTTAAAGTTCTGAACTCTTTTACGAATTGGTCGTATTTTTCTTCGACCAAAATAAAATGAATGGACGGGCCCTAACCATTGAACTTGCTCAGTAAAAACGAGTCAAAACCGTCGGACATAATTATACTTCAACAACTAATTGTAAAAATGAACAGTATATTTGTTACAAAAATTAGATACCGGTTTTATTTGTGTATTTACCCTTCGGAAAAGCATATGAATGCATAATTTTGTCAGATGTTTCGTTATCACGTGACAATAGACTCGTGTTGCACATAACTCCTACGGCTAGAGACCGACAATAATCTTCAAAAATGCGCTTCTACTGGGCCCGTCCATTCATTTTATTTTGGCCGAAGGTGTTTTTTATCATTTTGATTTGAACTGGTATTCACCCTAGATTTATTAATTACCACAATAAAATTATTCAATTATTATTATTCATTTATTTCAAGTGTAGCGTTACCGGCGGCGTTCTTGTCCTCATTTCATTGTAGCATACATTAATTGAAAAATAATTTCCACCCTCTTCAGAGAACGGCAATAATTAATGCTTGGAGGTCGGCTTGTTTAAATACCAAGTTTCCCAGGAAGTTGTCTTTCCAGGGCAGTGGGATCGGCCGATTTGCGAACTAGCACGGAAATCGTTTTTGGAAAAAATCGTTTTCTTTCTTTATCTTGCTTTACGTGTCCTGGCGTTGCAGATCGCGCTCGTATTCTTGCACTCTATGTTTGGGAATCGGGAGTTTGGTTACAAGCCATCATCATCATCATTTCAGCCATAGGATGTCCACTGCTACGCTACAAGCCATGGTTACAAGCCATGCCCTCTTTCCTTTTAGACCCAACATTTCGTTAAGCTGTCAGCTTACGCTTGGGTGCAAGGTGCTGTGAGGCCCATCGCTGTCAATGGTGTACTACTGCAACTGACCATCTCGGTCACCATGATCTCTCTTGGCCGAGAAACACTGGTTGAATTGACTGACATTCCAACCTGAACGATATCATCATCATTTCAGCTATAGCATGTCCACTGCTGGACATAGGCCATCCCCAAATACCCAACGATATCATACACAGGGATTTTTCCATCGCCAACGTCAGAGCTGTGTTCAAACCGAGGGGTCTTGCACGTGACGATGGATAGAGGACACTCGTATTCTAATCCGTACGGTCAAGAATTGGAACAACCGTCAGCTTCCTTGTTTTCTGATAGTTATAATCTGGGCCTTTTCAAGGTCAGAGTGAATAGGTATCTTCTAAGTCTGCCTACTTCATCTTCGACCACATTGTCACTTACCAACAGGTGAGTTGGTGGTCAAAAGCGGAATAATTCACGATTGAAAAAAGTTCCAAGCTGTATTATGTCCTAGCCAGTTTTACTATTAGCGTGAAAGAGTAACAAACAAACCCTCAAGCTTTGGTATTTTGAGTACCTATCGATGTGATGAATATTCCATGAAAACAGGCACCGGTTTCAGTAGCTTCCTTTAAACAAATAAATGGTTAGTTAACCTTACGACCTGTGCTGTGGAATACTAATAGAATTCATAATTAGGTAGGTATTTGATTGAACAACACCAAACACGCTAGACTATAGTAGTCTTTGATTATTAAGGTAGAGTCTACCTACTAAGCAGTATTAGTTAGGTAACTAAAGATAATATTATCTCTGGAGCCGGGGTCTTAGAATACTGGTTACGTATCCCTTGCCTGTCGTAAATCATGACTATAAGGACCTTTGGGCTTGTGGGTGGTCAGATTTGGGGATCTGACCTGCCATTCAGCAAGCCCAGGGAAGACAACGGCGCGGTGTGGCCCACGCCGTTGTAAAGAAAAGGAACGGAAATGCCCTGAGCATTTCCCGGGAGCGTTGCTTCAGGCAGTGTGCTAGGAGGATACCGGTGCGTTCCTATGGAGATCCCGGTGCCCTCCGCCTGGCACAGAGGTCGGCCACCGAGGGGGTTTAGTGGGTGCAATCTCACATAACCCGGCTTCACCCTAATACAGCTGGGTAATGGGTATCTTATAAAGATTTCTCCCCCGTCAACAAAAAAAAAGAGGTAACTAAAGATGTAGAAATTTCGGAAGAACAGTTCCATCTGATGCTGGCGTCGCGGTTTTACCACCGCACTAGCCGCACGGCCTGAAATCGCATGCACATATCATAGATTTGGGGAAATCAAAAACTGTGCATTTTAAGCGATATCAGAGGCCAGTTACAAAAATGTATGTTAAATTTATTAATACTAGTTGTTCGCGCCAAATTGAGAACTCACGGCTCCTATAATTTTGCAACCCTTCGACCAATTTAGGTCATACTTTAACTTCAAAATTGTATTAAAATAAACTACCTGCTTTATGGAGATCGAATCAACGATACGCAAGTTATCGTCGAACAAGGGTTACGCATATAGACTGTACTAAGCCGAAAGGAGGTAATTGTACTCATCATTATGAACAACTTTTACTATGGGTCCAATATCAGAAATCGCGGAAAAAAACAGCTGTTTCATACACATCGCTTTAAGGTTGATATTCCGAAAACTCGTACGAAGCGCTTTGATTCCATTTTTATTATGCAAACTGCTAGGCTGTGGAATGCGCTGCCTGAATGGGTGTTCCCCGATAGTTAAAATCTGGGTGTCTTCAAATCACGAGTGAATCGGTTTCTTCTAGGCAAAAGTGCTCAACCGTAGACCGCATCATCGCTTAACATCAGGCAAGCTGGCGGTCAAACGCAAGCCTATTATTAAAAAATACAAAAATAATAAAAAAACATACATAGAAACGCTGACTTGTCACATTAAAATCTGAGACCTCTCTTCGCTCAGTCAAATATAGACAAAAAAAAAACTACCAAAAACTTGCAGCCCGTAGTAGGCCCAGATAATTGTTTGCTAGCTTGCTCAAAAGCCACTTCGTAGAATAATGTTACGGGACTGGTTTAAACTAATTTGTTAGCCTAGGCTCTCTCGGCGTTCCTGACTCAGCAAATATGTCACAGGGGTGTTGACGGTGTGTCATATAAATGTGTTTGCTACGGTAGCGTGCCGGAATAGAGATATGCATGCGGAGGCGGGATTAAATTAGTCTGTTGTCTATACAGCGTTATTGATAGTTAGCTGATAACCTCTTGCGCAGCTTCCCTATAAATTTAACAGCTCTAGTTTCATGTTTTTTTAATGCCATAGGTGGCAAACAAGCAGACGGGCTGCCTGAGCAGTCACCATCGCTTATGGATACTTGTAACTCGAGAGGCATCACGAATACGTTGCCGACCCTTTAACTCGCCTTATGAAGAACCCCATGTTGTAGTTTCTCGGAAACACCGCGGAAGGTAGCTCATTCCACATTTTTAACTGCTCCTGTTCAATTTACCTACTGTGTAAATACGACACTTCATTGATAAAGTCACATAGTTTTCAGTCTTCTAATTTGAATAAAATTTCAAGAGATAAAGAATAATAAATATTTAAAATATTTTTTATCTATACTATAATATTATAAAGAGGAAAGATTTGATTGTTTGTTTGTTTGTTTGTTTGCATTGAATAGGCTCCGAAACTACTGAACCGATTTGAAAAATTCTTTCAGTGTTGGGAAGCTACACTATCCCCGGGTGACATAGGCTATAATCTATACCCGTGCGAAGCTGGGGCGGACCGCTAGTTACATATAGCTAACCATAAATAGAGCCGTTCACCGAAAACAATATTAATAAAACCGGCCAAATGCGAGTCGGGCTCGCGCACTGAGGGTTTCGTACTACTGCATATCTTTTTAGCTACTAAAGTACAAAGTGCAAAAAGACAACATCCCATCAACGCCCAGGCGGTCCAAGTACCGACCGCGCTCTGCGTTGCTTGGTGGTGAACAGAAATTTATCACCGATCCGCACTTGGCCAGTATTTATTATTTGTTGTTTTTCTTTATAATGTGCACTATAAACATGCCAAGTTTGACGCTTGTATGTATTACCGTTTTTACATTAGAGCAAATACAAAAATATGTAAAAAATACGTTTGTTGTATGGGGATCCATCTTTGGTTTTTATTTTTTGACTTTATTAATATTTATAGTTAATCCGTTGTAACTTTACATATTTTGTGAAAATTTCAACTGGCTATCTATTACGGTTCGAAAGATACAGCCGTTTAAAGGTAGGACAGACGGACGGACGGACGGACGGACAGACATACAGACATACGAGACAGACAGCGTAAGCTTAGTAACAGGGTCTCATTTACACCCTTTGGGTACGGAACCCTAAAAAGTATTAAAATTCGGCCGCTGAAAAAATGCAAATACAGTAGCCATTACATTGTAAAAAGATGAACGACAGTGAATTATAATAACCTTTACTAGCTTTTATTGTATTTGGAAGCCTACACCCTACTACAGTAAAATATTAAAAGAGGTTTCTTTTAATATTCCTTACTTTTTCTTTTAATAATCCTCATCATCATCAGCCAGAAGACGTCCACTGCTGAACATAGCCTGCCTTTTGCATCCACTGGATGCCCGCGACTCTCACAATGTCGTCGGTCCATCTAGTGGGAGGCCTCCCTACGCTGCGCTTCCTTAATAATCCTAGTATTAGTGATATAATTGCAAGAAAATTGTTTCATTCAAATTTTTACAATGCTATTGCGACTGTAAGACGCATTCTCTCATCGGCCGAATTGTAAACTTCTTGCAAAGCTTTAAATAAAACCTCCATAAACTTAACGTCAAGCTTCTAAGGCAAAATAAAAACTGATAAAAAATGTGGAGGAAATTACTCCATAAACGTGGAAGCTTTAATTAAACTCGGTTAATGAACATTTTGAATAAAATATGCGTGTATTTGCGCACAGTTTTTACTTTACGCACACCGTTTTTAATGCGCACTGTTTAATTTTAAAGAAAAAAAATATCTACCATTACATATAGCATGTACTTATTTTTTATTTATGACTTGTGAAGTAAAAATATTCACGAGCGTAAGAATACCTTCGTATCGAATTCCATGCAAAAATTTAATTTTATATTGAAATTTTGTTGATAGGTACGTATTATTTGTACTTCGCCCACTAAATCAGACATTTCACAGCTCTTACGTCTTCTGATCCCACCCCATACTGAACCCGCGGGATGAGTTGACAAATTCATTTTATTATTTATCTTTTGTTGAATGGATCCGTTTTTAGTAATAATAATAATGAGGCTCTCGCTAGATGGTTGGGTCAAGGGTCAGATACAGAAGGCGGTAATCCTTGACACGGCACGTATTGTCAGGAGGTTCCTCACTCTGCAGCCCTAACCACCGGTAGCTTGGGCCCTGCCCCGCTGCCGGCGGCACTCTAGGTTTAGGTTTTTTTTTTATAATATTTTGTTTTTATATTTTATTGTAAAAAAAACTTAAATTTAAGAATGAAAATAAATATATGTGCATAATAAAAAAAACTATGTACGTAGACGTGTAGAAAATTATCAGGATAATCACAAATCAATTTGGAAATCCCAGACATTTTCAAAAAAAACACAAACAGATGACATCGTAAGCCATAATTGTCATGCACTACGAAAATAGTGGCATAATAAATTGACAATACATAATAGCTATCGACATAAATCAACATCGTTTTATGGTTGATATTCCGAGAACCCGTACGAAGCGCTATGATTCCACATTTATTGTGCGAACTGCTAGTCTGTGGAAACCGCTGCCTGAATGGGTTTTCCCCGTCTGTTACAATCTGGGTGTCTTCAAGTCGAGAGTGAATCGGTTTCTTCTAGGCAAGCGTGCTCCATCGTAGATCGCATCGTCGTTTAACATCAGGCGAGATGGCGGCCAATCGCAAGCCTATCTACGATAAAAAAATAAAAAGCTATAAATTAGTTTGCAGCACGTCATTTCTACGCATCGCATCAAAAAAAGGTTTTTTTTTCATTTACTTTTCTTTTCTGTAGTAAAGAGTAACAGAATGCCAACGACGTTATAATTATATACCCTAAAGGGACCCTGAATGCAAACCGCTGTACCGGCGCGGCACGGCGGAGTTTTTGACAGCTTTATATGCAGTTTTTTTTAATAAAAAAATATATATTACTAGCTTCCGCCCGCGGCTTTGCCCGCGTTGTTCTAAGGAAAAATTATGAAGTTCTCAGCAAAAAGCTTTATTTTAGGACGCTACTAAATACGTTTTATGTATTTCATCCTGGATATTGATAGGTACACGATGCTTTATGAGCACTGGCCCTAGAGAAGGTCGATTTTTCGTGCCCGCCCTGGCAGTCCGATAGAAAAATGGGTAGGAGAGAATTAAATCATACAGATGCGGTTGGTGCACTAAACTCTGTTTATTTGATAGAAGCGTTATTTTGATATCTTGCCATTCGATTTTTTACGCCACTAAACGCAGCTGTTATCCACCTTAGTGCGTATTCCCTCCACCTGGTTTTACTTGCCTACTACTTGTTTGCGTAGTTAGTAGCTATTTATAAAACGTTCAGTTTCCGCCACCCACGGCGTTGTTAGAATTTATGGCGTTTTCATGAAGCCGAGGTAATCTTTGCCACCTCGTTAATGTATACTTTGTTGGGATACCGTTGGTCGTACGTTGGTTTATGCACAGCAATATAAATACTTTGCTTTGGAAATACATAGATGTCATAGATAAAAGAAAAGCAAAAGTACCTCTGTCTGACCTAAGTATATTTTATACGGTTCTTGTGGGATTGCTAGATTTGGACGGGGGTTTTGGAGGTATTTTAGCTCCTAAAAAGGTGAGTACTTTTTCTACGCTAGGCAAAGAATGATGAATATGTACTCACGAGTGAAAAGTGACACCTGGGGCCTTACGGACAACAGCTAATTGCGGCACCTAATCCGCTCAGTTGGAAAATCACGCGAACGTGAATCTTAGCGCGCCCATATACGGTTTGCGCTCGCGTGATTTTCCAACTGAGCGGATTAGGTGCCGCAATTAGCTGTTGTCCGTAAGGCCCCTGAACTTTTACTCTGGTTTTTTTATCTGGTTGTGTTTTTACACTTCAGGACACGAGCACATGAAGGCATAATTTTTGTTAGATGTTTCGTAATCATGTAACAATAATCTTATGTTGCACTTCCTACGGCTAGAGATTTTGTACTCTACGGTCACACGAAAGCTAGAGTTATTAAACTTTACAAAACAAACGAACGGCGAGTCGAACATAAAACCACAGAAATTTTCTTGTTTATGCTTTCTAAAAATATCTAATTAAAGCGTTAAGTCGTAACAAGGAGCCAACAATGTTAACTTTTCTTGAACAAACAAACTTTGCTCGTTTTCGAATAGTTGTTTAATTAGCTTTGGCTTTTACACTTCAAACTGATTTATCGGTTTCTGTAGAGAACTTTGACGAAGTTGGCTGGAGACAAGTTAATTGATTGATACCGTTACGGAATTAGGTACATAAGTATACTCCATTTCGCATAATACCAAGTCCGACCTCACATGGCTTTGGAACGGAGCACCCAAGTATCAACTTGAGCCTCTTGTATCAAGCGTCTTGATGCATTGCAGCGTAGAGCTGTAAGAATTGTCGACGATCCCAATCTCACCGAACACCTAGAGCCGCTCAACATACGCAGAGAGGTTGGGTCTCTCAGTATCTATTACGCGATTCCCGATTCATGATAAGTGAAGAACTAAGTTTAATAAATAAACACCGCCCAAGTGCAAGTCAGATTTGCGCACCGAGGGTTCCACACCAAATTAAAGTGTGTTTTCTTTTATTCAGTTTGCGATCTATAGCACGCGCCCGGCTCGCACTTGGTCGATATTTATTAGACGCTTGTACGTGTTACCGTTTATACACTAGTGCAAAAAACGACAAAAATACGTGAGTAAAGTTAAAAATACGCCAAAAATATGTTTTTTGTAACACCCTTTATTATTTACTTTTTGATTTTATTATTTTTTAGTTGATCCGTTACATAGTCTGTAAAAATTTCAACTGTCTATCTATGACGGTTCGAAAGATACAGCCGTTCAAAGTTAGGATGGACAGACAGACAGACAGACAGACGGGTGACGAACAGATGAACAGACAGCGTAGGCTTAGTAATAGATAGCTGATATCCATGGTAATAGGGTACAGTTTGCACCCTTTATGTACGGAACCTTAATAATTGATACATTGAAAAAAGGACTAAAACCTCTAATTTCATAAGTACATTTCAATGAGTGGCCGCAATTCTGTGAAAACTCGAATGTCTTCAGTTTTAATGTGCCCTGAAATAAAGTAAAGTTAGTAGGTAAGTACCATCGATATACAATTTCGTATAGAGTCACAATCTCTAAGTGAAAACAGGCAAAAAACGTCCAAACGTCATTGTACATACATTGTATCAATTATATACGTCACAATGGCACATTTACTCCAATTTAGACGTTATTTCGCTTGCATAGTGTTCAACGTTATATAGTTCTCCGCTATGTCATCGTGGCTCTGGCATCGCGCGGCGCTGTAGTCGAACCACGGTTACCTTGTAACTAACCAAAAAGTCTGCTCAATTCGTAGCGTGCGCCGAGTTTTGGTTCGTTTTTTTTTTGGCAAGATTGTGACTCTATATGTATTGTATCTCAATGGCATCATCCCTTTCTAATCCAAACACAAACTTGAAACGCTTATATCTCAGAACTTTTATAGCCGATTTGATTAACTTCTTCAGTGTACGTATATGATTGTTTTTAATTTTTTTCACAAATAAGCCATGGCAGCCTATTTGGAAGACCGCTAGACATGAAAGCGTGAGGTCGCGGGTTCAAATCCCGGGGCTCTTTAGAGTTTATGTACGGATTTGTCCCCGGGTATGTCCTAAAACTGTGACCAGAACCACCTGAGGATGGGCAGCAGCATCCTATTGAACACGGAGAACTTACTGCGATCCCCAAGCCGCCTGCCAAGCGTGGGGATTATGGCAACACCCCTGTTTAAGAGGGAGGCCTTTGTCCAGTAGTGGACGTTTGATGGCTGCTGATGTGATATATTGTATATCGATGGTAAGTACCTATACTGTTCCGAACATTTAACTGCGTCCCCACAGAATCGTAAACAATGCTGGTATTCGACAGTCTACTATTAAAGTTTTAATTCAATTAAATATTATGACACTTCGTGTAGCTAACTAAGTAACAAGTTGGCAACTTTATGAGTTAACACTTCGAGCAAAATAAAATGAATGGACGGGCCCAGAAGAAGAGCAGTTTTGAAGACTACAAAATGATCGCCTGCGCTCACTTCGTTTCAAAATTATCCCTTCGTGTGCTTTCCCGAACGTTTTCGTTTCTTCGTGTGCGGTTTTTTGCACAACAAAAATTATCCGCTATCTATTTTTTGTAACAAATGTACTGTACATGGTTATAATTAGGTATTGAAGTATATTTCCGACGGTTTTGCGTTTTTATTCAGCAAGTTCAATGGTTATAGCCCCGTCCATTCATTTTATTTTGGCCGAAGAGTTAACAAGTAATTATTTTGTGCGCTCTCTAAATAGTTAACTGAATTCCTATTTAAATAGGTACCTTTATCTATTTAAGTAACTCTTTAATAAATGGACTCTTTTAACGAGGGCTTTGAAAAAAATATACTTGTTTTATAATACTCTTGGACATGACCGCCTCTTCGCCTGTTGTTAACGGCAGGCTATCCGACTCGCATAGGCAACAAAACGCTCCCTCAGCCCCCGCCAAGTTATAGCGACGATGTATATTGCCGCGCTAGATTCAGGACGCCCGCGGGGGGAGTGCAACGACAAAAACGAACATAGGTCCGACCTCGATGACGCCTGGCGCGGCACTGAACGCGGCGCGCGCAAATTCTCGGGACCTTTTTACGGTTTTAATTTCACTAAAAAACTAAACTATTCACTAACAAAATTCTATCCAAATAAAAAAAAAAATATTGTCTTTCAGTACATGCAATTTCCAGATTGTTACGAGCTTTCATTAGAGCATAAAACGAAAAAAATAAACTGAATCGACTTTGTTTCAGATTTTTTTTTGATCGAGGAAAGTTTATTCTATCGTATTTTGAACCAAATCACAGACTCTAACACAGATGTATCTGTGACATGTATTTTTTCCAGCTCAAATATTGTAATTTAACTGAAAAAAAAATGATTTAAAACCGTCAAATTTGGTATAAGAGGCTCTTAAGCAATGATGCGGTCTATGATGGAGAACGCCTGCAAAATCTTGTTGATAATAATGACAAGACCAGAGTTTATTTATTAGGCTTGATACTCTTGATTATAACCACAGAAATTACAGCGAATCCTTTGATTGAAGAAGTCTAGTGAAACTATTTCGCTGAAAAAAGATATTGTGACTTTTCTACTTTATCTTTGGGAGTAAGGATTAAGGACCTTTTTGTATGTATATCTGTATCTGTATCTGTATGTATGTTTGTGAGATTCTGTTCTGTTTTTATGAAGGAGTTTCGAAGCACATGTGAAGAAAAAATGTCGCCTAATGTATTATTTATCTAAACTTGTGTATTTTGGAGTGTTTAAATGCAAAATAATAGTGGATTATTATGTTACTGAAAGTCCTCGTATGTGAGAAGTGATTTATTGAGGTGAAACGTGTATTTCATGTGATTAAACTCCATAAAAATCATGTATTGTCTGCATATACTTAGGACAGATAAGTACGTGAGACCACGTGCGCTATGACCTTAATAGCTTTAGCCTGCCCAATAATGGAAGAAAAAACAAAACAGAATTATGATGTGGATGCAAAGAAGTTTTATACCCCCTTTATATAAACGTCCTTGGGTACAGAACGTCCTTATGTGGATGGAATAAGTAGGTACGTACCTACCAATTTCAGCTTACGAAGGCACTCAATGCCTGCGCGGAAAGTTATTCAAGCTCTCGAATTGCTTTCAGCGCTTCTGCGGTTTTTGTGCGGACTTTTCAAATTTTTATGTTTTCATAGAGGTCTGAAAAGTTCCTTGGGCTATTGCGGAGTTGGACGTAGGAAAGTTTGTTGTTGTTTTTAACTATTAGCTCGCGTATCGCGAAATGGCGTTTTGTTTGTTTATTATGTACCAAGGTACCTATTTATAACCATAGAGGTAACCTACTTTGATAAATCCAATGACTGTTTTAAAAAGGGGGAAGACGCGTGGCATCCAAACATTGTACCCAATAAATATGGCTATGTTTCGGCTCTAGTAAGCGGCGACGTTGACGTCTTCACTATAAACGTCAACTTCACCGCTCCATTAGACACTACACTAGACCATAGAAGATGGCATTTAAAGAAAATTTTAAGTATTTACGAGTGAAAAGTAATGCCGTGAAACTTGTTTTTTGTCTTCGAACTGTTGGTGCACCTTGTGAAACGCAGAAAGCAATTTTTGCTGCTTTATTTCAACACAATTTTGACAAGTAATTCACGTGCTAACAAAACGACAGTTCGATTGTGACTGAAGTTGATTAGGCCCGTGAACCTAATTTGTGCGGTCCACGCAAAGAAGTTCGTCCCATATTTTCCCCTATTTACTTACATCAATGGATAAATCATACTGTATTTTGATAGAATTAGGCTGGTTAGAATTTAATTCGAGTTTGCACTCAGGTTATAACAGCTAGAGAGCGAGCACTTATGTGAAGCAACTGAAACTGTTGTTATTCAACTGATTAATGATTATTTATTATGCAGAAACCGTTTAAAGCCAAAAAACACAGACAATTTGCTGACAACACTATTTACGTGGCCCAATGACAACACGAAATAGAATATAAGTATGTATGTGTAGGAATAAGCAAAGAATTTTGGACCTTACCTTTTTGTTTGGGAATCTATACTAATATTATAAAGAGGAAAGATTTGATTGTTTGTTTGTTTGCATTGAATAGGCTCCGAAACTACTGAACCGATTTGAAAAATTCTTTCACTGTTGGGATGCTGCACTATCCCCGGTTGACATAGGCTATGTGCGAAGCAGGAGCGGCCTACTAGTAAGCAATAAAGAACTACGATAATGGCAGCTCCTTTTGTTAGTAAGCACCAGAGAGGTGTAATTTGTATTTTCGTGTTGTCTCCAGAACCCCATAGAAGCCTCTTGTAAAGCCTCCACCACTTCTACTGGGCCATGAGTTTTACTTGATCGTGACTTACTTTGCTTAACTCTGACGGTGACTATGACTTGTTTAACGCTATTTGATTCTATATAAACTTGTTTAATTATTATATACCTACGACCAAAGGACTTTGTATCCATGGTCATCAAAAAACTACTGTAAGCCTAGAAAAGAAGAATTTCAGTAGGTATATAGGTGTTTAATAAAACATAAAGTTACTTAACAATGTCATTCCTTGAGAATCTTTAAGGCATGCCTTTTTCAGCCATTTTATGTGATAACATAACGTAATAGTTGACTGCACTGATAACGTTACATTATGGTAATGATATACCGATGGCATGGGTCACCATCGGTTGGAAACAACTCATTTGCAAACAAAGAGGTTTGTTGTTGCGGGCAAAGGGGGAAGTAGAAACTTTTTGGTTTGGCTAAATGCAAAAAAAGGTTTAGGTTTTGGCCGGTATTTGAAAATGGGGGCTTTTGATTTTCTACGTCTATTGAATCTAGGTATTTAATTAAAACAATCGTGTCTTCCAAAATTAATGGATTCATAATTTCAGTCATAGGACGTCCTATGACTGCTGGACATAGGCCTCCTCATCGATCTCCAAAAGGGCCGGTTGGAAGCGGCCTGTATCCAGCGTTTCCCTACGGTCCCTTTTAGGTCGTCTGTCCATCTTGTGGGTGGACGTCCATGATTATGGTGGATTAGTGGCTATGAAATTAGATGTTTGCAGACATGTTTATGATATGATTTCTTTAAATGCTAAGGTACTCGTAATATTTGATACAGACTAAATAGGTTACACTCACTTTCTTTTCTGTGGTTAGACAAAATGAGACGAGGAAAAAAAAATTCACCGTGTCAGTTTTTTTTGATAAGATAAATGAAAGATAGGAGTTTTGGCGCCAACGTGAAAAAACGTCGAAAAAACGGGAGCTGCAACCGCGACCACACCGCTGGAAAACTTTCTAATGTATGTTGTTAATTTACAAAAAAATATTAATTAGATTAAATAGGAAACAAGTTAGCAAGTAGCATAATGCTGAAAAATCCTGATTAAATATTGATTGCCACCGCTAGTAGGTGCTACGTTACTACGGTAGAGCAATACCAACGTAAGAACTATACAGTCCGATAAAAAAATATAGAAATAGGGTGCTATTAAAAGTGTTAGTTGCATCCGCATTTTTTTTAACAAAACCTTTTTTAAGGTTTGATAATACTACAAGGAACGCTTGGGGCTTCGTTATTTCCGTCCGGTAGTCCATTCATCCGTCCTAATCCTTTAGAACCTCCTAAAGTCTAAAACAAAAAAAAAAAGATGCAAAATACAAAAAAATAAAATAGCAGCAAAAAAAAATATTGCATGAAAATTTACAGAATTACAGTGTTGGTATAGGTAGATTTCAATCAAGTATGAGTTTTTTAATTTTTTTTTAATTTTAGGGATCGATTTCTTTTATATTATTATTTGAAATGAGGATGAAAAAGTGATTTTCGCTCCATCCCTTCGAGTTAAAACACCCCCGAAGCCAAACGGTACTATTATAATATATTATCCAAACAAAATCGAATACCAATAAGTTCTGAGAATATCCTTTCCACCCTAAGGTTGCCTGGAAGATATCGCTTTTAGTGACAAAGCCACCAGTTGTTACACTAGTATTTAAGAATTTTTGTCCTCTGTATCAAATTTAACGGTGTGAACAATAAAGTATCAATCAATCAATCAATAACAATTTTCCTTACCTTGTTGTTTTTGTGATTTAGAATTATGCAAACCAGCAATGTAAAGCGTACAACATGCGCGCAGTGCAGGTCGTTCGTTGACCTCTAGCATCAGCTGATATTTTATTTGCATTACATTGCAAACAAAATATTTATATTTTTTATGTTTTTTTATTGTGTCGTATCATTGATCACCAGCTCTATTACCATTTATTGTTTTCGGGAGCGTTTGCCTTACAGTGTATAAGCATTTTAATCTTTTGCTAGACAGAGAGCACACTATTCTCTCAAATAACGTCATTGGTAAGTACGCCATACAAACTCCATATACTGACATTCAATTTGCGGGAAAGGGCATCATACATCAAGATAAAATTCCTATAGAGTCACAATCTCTCAGTGAAAACAGTAAAAAAACGTCCGAGCATCATTGTATCAAATTTATAGTTCACACTGCCACATTTACTCCAATTTTATTATGTCGCTTGCATAGTGTTCAACGTTAGTTGTCCGCTATGTCATCATAGCTCTGGCATCGCGCGGCGTTGTATTCGGATCGCGGTTACCTTGTAACTAACCAAAAAGTCTGCGCAATTTGTAGCGAGTTTTCGTTCGAAATTTTTTGGCACGATTGTGACTCTATATGTATTGTATCTCAATGGCATCATCCCTTCCTAATCCAAACACAAACTTGAAACGCTTATATCTCAGAACTTTTATAGCCGATTTGATTAACTTCTTCAGTGTACGTATATGATTGTTTTTCATTTTTTCCACAAATAAGCCATGGCAGCCTATTTGGAAGACCGCTAGACATGAAAGCGTGAGGTCGCGGGTTCAAATCCCGGGGCTCTTTAGAGTTTATGTACGGATTTTCATACCACTGGCTTTTAGGTGAAGGAAAACATCGTGAAGAAACCGCGGAGAAGAAATTCAACGGCGTATGTGAATCCACCAACCCCCAACTGGGCAAGCGTGGTGGATGGCCCAATCGCCCTTTCAGGGGTAGGCCTAACTCCAGCATTGGACTATTAAATGTTGATTAAGGTGGTACGTTTCACCTATGATAATTATTAATTGAGAGATATTGACGAATGTAAGTAATATGGTGCATTACTGTTAAATTGACAATCTGGGTGTCTTCAAGTCGAGAGTGAATAGGTTTCTTCTGGGCAAGCGGGCTCCATCGTAGGCTGGATCATTGTTTAACATCAGGCGAGTTGGCGGCCAAGCGCAAGCCTATTTATAATTTTAAAAAAATGCTGTACATGATAAAAGATGATAATGTAAAGAACAACCAACGATTTGCTCAAACACTGTGTAATTTTAAAATAGCTACCCGACCTAGCTACAAAGAGGAGAAAACTGTTTGAAATTTGAATTTCCCACCATTTATGTGAAACGTACCATAGCTATGTTTTTTACTAAGCTTAAAAATATGTCAAAAGTTGATAAAGGGCACGGACCCAGGAGTCCGTGGAGAATAAATAAACAATAAAAAAAAAAAAAAAAAAAAAAAGCTTAATATTTTTAACCAATCAAACGACTGTCCGATAGCCTTTTGTCTATAACATTTAAATACTTAGCTAGTTTCTATGTTCACCTTGATGAGCTCTAGTTCACCTTTTCCATCACCCCGTATTCATTACAATTTTTTCATTGTCCATTTTATATACATTCGTCCGGGGTCATCGTGGTCAGACGTGCAGTGGTTGTCTGCCGGTGCCCACGTCCCGTGTTTGATTCTCGGCTAGGAAATATTTGGACTGACAATTTTTAAAGGTGAGTTTTGTTTTAGAAGTACTAGGCTTAGAATAGGTATTGCTTGTAGGTATCAACACGATTTTTTTTCGGATTTAAAAAATCGGTTTCTAATAATTAAGTTATGCTAAAGTTTTATGATTATTTACGGGATATTTAACGTGGTAAGGTTGTGGAATGAGCTCCCGATATTTCGGCGTAGTTACATGCACCATATTTACGGGAACACATTTTGCTTTTTTTTTGGCTTCCCGTGAACCTTACCACGGTAAATATCTCGTTAATAATTATAATATAACTTTAGTGAAGAACCGTGATAGTTTAAAACAGTGAGTTTTGCTGTTGTTGTGAAAATCTATAGATTACGATTATTGCTTACTTTTTTTAAATCAGTAAAAAGCTTGCATTTCACCGCCGATGCGCCTGATGTTAAGCGATGATGCGGTCTACGATGAAGCAGGCTTGCCTAGAATAAACCGATTCACTCGTTTACTCCATCCGGTGAACAGTGAGTTTGTTTGCCACCTGTTGTATAAAATATGCTTGACATTATCAGAGGTCACGGAAGTGGCCCTGCCAATTCTATCAAACGGTTAGGTTGCCACCGGGAACTTTTTTCTAGAAGCTTCTAGAGGCACTTTTAAACGTTCTATACTTGTGTTAGAAATGCAACCAAACGCTACAAATACATACATACAACAAAACACACACACACAAACACACATATTTATACACACACACATACATAAAACAAACATACATAATATACATATGTATATTACATTAGAAATTGTACCCTAAGTACTTGCCGAAAATTTCAAATTATAAGTCAACACTATAATATTATAAAGAGATAAAGCCAAAATTACATTATTATTTACGGGATATTTACCGTGGTAAGGTTGTGGAATGAGCTCCCGATATTTCGGCGCAGTTACATGCACCATGTTCACGGGAAGACTGAAGACTGCGGGTGGTTGGTCGAACAAATAAAAAGTTAGGTGCAGACATAACGTTCTACCCTCTTTCTTAGTCTTTTGCTACTGTTATCATTGCTACGGTAAATATTCCATAAATAATCATATAACTTTGGTGAACAACCGTGATAGTTTAAAACAGTGTTTTAAAAAGATGAAGTTTGTGATTTTGTATGTTTGTATGAGGTTATCTCTGGAACTATTGAACTGCATCTGAAAACGCTTTCACTGATGTAAAGATTCACTATCTTAGAATGACACGCTGAGTTTTGTTTACGACTCAGGTGAAGCCGCGGACAAAAAATAGTGTCTAAATAATTAAATATTATAAAGAATTGTCTATTATATTCTGTTGTTCACTGTACCTACCTTAAATTTAATAATAACCTATTCTACCTAAATGATAAATGAACAAAATTTATTATTTTATAACACTAAATTCGATTAGAATCTTCGACCAAAATAAAATGAATGGACGGACCCAGAAGGAGCGCATTTTTAAATATTACAAAAAGAGCACCGGCGCTCACTTTGTTTCAGTCTGTCTCTAGCCATAGGCGACACAAGACTATTGTTACATGATATTGAAACATCTGACAAAATTATGCCTTCGTGTGCTTTCCCGAAGTGTAAAAATCACAACAAAAACCACTATCTAATTTTTGTAACCAATGGTGTTGAAGTATTTGTCCGACGGTTTTGACTCGTTTTTACTGAGCAAGTTCAATGGTTATGGCCCGTCCATTCATTTTTTTTTGGTCGAAGATTAGTACTACCACTTCCATGAAGTATAATTATCATTTATAGCTCTAAATTATTTTGCAGAGGTATCGTGATTTTGCTAAACTTATTTGGTAAAAAGGTAAATTGTAATGCTTTCTAGATAACACTGTTTACTATATAAACTGAGAAAAATCATACTAATTATATTATCGCCATATGTCTCCTATAAGAATAACATCTTATTTTTTTTTAAAGCGAAATACTATTCACCGATTGACTCATCAGAAAATCCGTGAAGAAAGGATTTTGCGACAGGGACGAATTAAAAGAGGCAAAATGGAGTTGAAAGTTTTTATGTATGTCTACACGAACGAAGTCGCGGGTTACAAATAATAATAATTATGAATGCGAAAGTGTGTTTGTTTGTTTATTCCTCTTTCGTGCGACAACAGAGCAACTGATTGACGTGATTTATTGCATAGAGATAGTTGAAAAACCCGAGTGATATAGAATACCTACTAATATCCCGGAAAATTTTCGGTTCCTAACGGGTTCACGCGTGTGATATCGTATAAGTTAGTAAGTAATATTATTAAGTTCCTCATTATCACAGAGAGTTCTTAAGCCAATAAAAAAACGGCTTGTCTGTAAAGTCTGTTTACGGACAATAATTTTACATGATAACGCTTAGGCCGATCGTGCTTCTCTATCGTTTGTTCCGCGCTCTCGCTTGCACGCGCGGCTCATACGGAACGTGACCATTTTTCGTGCGTGCAGCCGGCGTTTATCTATACTAATATTATAAAGAGATTGTTTGTTTGTTTGTATTGAATAGGCTCCGAAACTACTGAACCGATTTGAAAAATTCTTTCACTGACGGGAAACTACACTATCCCCGGGTGACATAGGCTATAATCTATACCCGTACAAAGCTGGGGCGGACCGCTAGTTGATTTATAAGACGTTATCACATAATCTCAAAATGGTTAATAAAGAACAATTTCTCAAATCTAACTCAAATATACCTAAATTAATAAAGAATCAAGAAAATCTTCAAACTATATCTTTGAAAAAAAAAAAAACAAGCTAATCTGCATGAAAGAAGAACAAACAACCTACTTATGCATTTATAAGATGTCAATTCTGTACCATTCTCTAAATCTAAACTAATCTGACAAGACTAAATTTATCAGCGTCTCTTTTATTTCAATACATCAAAAACGATGGTATCAATTTGAGAGCTGCCAATTTAGTTTACAAAAAGGTAATGTAAAATCGACGTCATTACATTACTTAGTTTAAAATAAAATCTAAATAATTTATTCTTTGGCACAAAGTTTATATTTATTTTTATTTTTTTCAACTGGCAAGTGCCTCTTTTCTGAACAAAATACAAGCTAACATTAACACCACAAAAACAATTAGACTGCCCATAAACCGTTGAAGGTCTAAAGAAAATCCAAATGCCCAATATCAGTTGGCAGAGTACCCAGCATGCTGGCGGCATTACCACGCTGAATGGCAATGCGTTGAGCCAGAAACACGCCAGCATTTTGGCCACGCCTCGCATTAACCAGGCGCTCTGAAAGATTTTTGAATATGAGGTGAGCTGCCCGGTCCTCAATGGCTCAATGTCTCCCAAACAGTTTAAATATGTGACCATTGCCAAGGTATATATTTGCGCCGTTTGTGTTGCATCACCGAATATAGTATTTGACTGTTTTTTCGAATCCATCTTAAATTATTGTCTAAAATATTATAATAAGCAACATTGTCATATAATCCTCATTATTTTCAGTATTTGTTTTTTAAATGGCGAATCATAATTCAATTCAATACATATTAATAATAAAGTATTGCAATGGTGGATTAATAATAAAGTATTAATATGTATTGTAAAATGTTCTGGATCAATAATAATTAAATTCACACGCTAGACAACGTGCAAAGTGATTTACGATTTATAAAATACAGGCACGTGGCTATTCAAATTGAAATTCTAATCTATTTTGTGTAACAACGATTTCCATTTAATGAATATTTAAAATCTCAAAAACCGTATGACCCCCCCGGTTCAAACTACAGGTAGAGGTTTATTATTTGCATAAGTTTTAAGTTCCATTAGGGTTTTGGTATTTGTGGGCATTAAGAGCTTTGTCAATGTAAATTATTGTTACGATGTAAAGAGGTAAAATTTTACTTGCCGACAGAATTTCTCAAGTACTTTACTAGCTACTTATTTAGCTTAAAACTAAAGTGGATATTGCTGAATGTTGGAAAATAAAACGGCTGCTTTCAAGTACTCTTTTCTTTTCTACTGACAGCTTTTCTGAGTGCCGAATTAAAAAGAAAGAAATGTTCGAGTTGATTCGATAGATGGCGGAATAATCACGACTAGTCCTGCACTGACGTCCTGCTTATAGTTTGTGTATCCCTCTCCCAGAACTTACCCAAGCCAACCCAACTCCTTAAAATATCGGAGTGAGACTCTGGGACGCGGGCACTGTTAGTCCAGTGGCGTAGATGGAAGTGTAAATAATGATGATGAACAGCAGTCTAGCTTTTGTGGTGACGTGGATGAAAAGGATAATGATGCAACCCGGTAGCGATTCTAGTTTCTTTTGTGTCTTCACAATGCCAAAGCACGTGCTTCACAGTTTTTTTCTCCTTCGTGCAGCCACGGCACAGTGGACTGTCCTGTCCGTTTCCCTGCGGTCTCTTTTAGGTCGTCTGTCCATCTTGTGGGTGGACGTCATACACTGCGCGTATTGTGTGATCTGCGTTAGGTAATTCTATTATGACATAAGTTATGTTAGCAATAGCGTATTGTAAACTACTTTTTATTAGAATCCTACTTTGAAATTTGTTATAGATAATAAATCATGTAGGTGCCCATTTATGACTTGGTTAACTCAATTCTATCAAATTATTACAGAATTCATAATTCCATGATACAAAATGTTTAAAATTTGAATTAATATTACATACATTTAGCAGGCAGGGAAGGGGAAGGGATGTATGTATATAAATATATATTAGAATGTCAATTAACTTGAGGGCAATTAAATTAAATTAATATAAATATAAAAGAATATGATGCTTAGTTTAAGTTGTTATTTTACACAAGTAACAATCAATGAATGTACACGACCTCAGCATATGTCTATGGAAGGAACTAACTACCAAGATACGGGTTTCCAACACCCAGTTTGGCAGTTAGAGCCAGTAACAATTTATAATGTACATTACTTGAATAAATAATTTTGATTTTGATTTTTTTTTGATTTTGCGCTTACCTTTCCGTGGTCTCCATTCGAGAACCTTTTGGCACTATCGGCTATCTGTTCTGCGTGTCCTACCCACTGCCACTTCAACTTGCTAATCCTTGTGGGCTATAACTTTCGTTCGTCTACGGATCTCCTCATTTCAGATTCAATCTCGTAAACTCCGAAAATTACAACAATATAATTATTGTTGATTGGATCAGGCATTACTTTGCGGAAGTCCATTTTTAATTTATATAATGTCGAATTTCTAGTGTAAATTACATATTATACTAGAAATTCGACATTATATAAATTAATACCTGTTCCTTACTTGTGAAATCAGTAGAAAAATACCTATGCCATAATCATCTTACACACACTAGCTCACACATACACACACGCGCACGCACGCACGCACGCACGCACGCACGCACACACACACACACACACACACTCACACACACACTCACACTCACACACACCATTTCACATCTTCGTATACATCACAGCATGCTTCCTCTCACAGAGAATCCTTTCACACCCCCACATACCTGCAGAACACAACTTTGTGGCCTTAAGTTTATCTCATGTTTAACTACTTAATATCTAATATGTATTTATATTTACAATAGCTGTAATAAAATAACATAGTATATACGCTAAGCTTGCATTTGTACACAACTCTTGCTCAGAACCCCAAAACACAGGCTTCCTCGCTTAGTTTGGGGATACATGTACAAATATTTTTGGTAATAAATATAAAATATATTATATATTATAATATAATTATACTAGTTAATTTTTTTTGGCGCCAATGGGAAAAATCATGTCGCCTCATTACCGATATGCGAGTGTTAATGTGTAATTATGGTGGATAATTATTTGTCAAGTGTTCCTGAACGTGTCAAAAAGTGTGAACGTGCTCAAATTATGTGAGAAAGTGACGTAGGTAATAAGGTGAAACATAGGTCTTCGTGTTGTTTCCAAAATTTCATAGAAGCGTCTAGTAGTCTTTACCACTTTACTAAGACATGAATTTGACTTGACTGTTACTTACTTGGCTTGACTCCGACTATGATTTATTTTACGATATCTAATAAAACTCAAAAATATTTTAATGCTTGACACTGGCAAATGCACAAAGCGTGTTACACCAAAATTTCTCAACAAAAAACATAATTTATTTTAAGTAAATGTGTTTTGTAAGTGTATAAGGAGACACAAAAAGCGACCATTGTACTCATCATTAAGAACTACTTTCCTATATCAATCTTTAAGTGTAGAACTGTTTTTTGACTATAGATAGATAAATAGATAGAAACTCTTTTTTTGTGTACACCAGAAA
Source organism: Agriopis marginaria (assembly GCA_932305915.1). Taxonomy (NCBI): domain Eukaryota; kingdom Metazoa; phylum Arthropoda; class Insecta; order Lepidoptera; family Geometridae; genus Agriopis; species Agriopis marginaria. Next base: position 3,404,477 of record OW029935.1, read on the forward strand.
TAAAAATTACAACATGATAGAAAACACTTACGAGCTAGTATAATGTAGCGACTTAATATTTTAATTCTTCCACAGATGGCACCAACAATAGTAGCGGAAGACAGGTTGACGTCGGGGCACCGGCTGTCGCACCCACCGCCCGGAGACGAGGTGCTCATCACGGGTGTCTCGGGCTACTTCCCTGACTCCGACTCTGTCGTGCATCTGCAGGAAAACCTTTTCAATAAGGTAAGGGGGGGCATCAGCAAAGTCAGCCCACACCAGTCTGCTGGAAATTGAGTCTCCCAAGACGTGTCTTGCTTGATCCTCGGTTATTCGTTTTCATCACTGCTAACCAGCCGTTTTACTTATTCATTATCTCTACTCTAGTTTGTGAAGTGTACCGTATATCGGTTTTGCAACGAGTATGATATGACTGTTGTGTTAGGGATACAGAATAAAACCAATATAAACAACTAGTGAATGGCTTCGACCAAAATAAAATGAATAGACGGGCCATTACCATTGAACTTGCTCAGTAAAAACGAGTCAAAACCGTTGGACATATACGTCAACACTAAACTTAATTATAGCCATGTACAGTACATTTATTACAAAAAATAGATAGCGGTTTTTTGTTGTGTTATTACACTTCGGGAAAGCACACGAAGACATAATTTTGTCAGATGTTTCGTTATCATGTAACAAAAGCCATATGTGGTGGTGCGCACTTCCTTTGGCTAGAGACCGACTGAAACCAAGTGAGCGCAGGCGCTCATTTCGTAATTTTCAAAAATGCGCTTTGTTTGGTCCCGTTAATTCATTTTGTTTTGGTCGCAGACGAATGTGTGTTGCTTCCGAGAGCTGGAACCTTTGAACCTTTGGAACTGGACCTTAGGTATCTGAATGACAGCTGACAATTCTAACAGCTATGACGTGACAATCCTCATTTTTTCCCGCCTTTGTTTCCTGAAAACTATAACAAGGCCAGAGTGAAAAGTACCTTCTAGGTTTACGTGCTCCATCTTCAGCTACAACGTCGCTTTCCATCAGGCCAGTAGGTGGCCAAACGTAAAACAATTCTTAGTTTAAAAAAACCGCTTCGTTTCCCGATAATACTAGTCTTTGGATATTTAAAATTTACCAAAAAAACGTAATAACATAACTTGTAAGCTTAGTAATATTCCCGTTTTTACCCGTTGGGTACGGAACCCTTAAAACGTTTGTTGTATGAGGAGACCCCCTTCAGTTTTTGCTTTTTCACATTATTATTTTTATAATTAATCCGACGTAACATTACATATTCTGTAAAAAAATCAACTGGCTATCTATTATGGTTCGAAAGATGCAACCGTTAATAGGTGGGACGGCCAGACAGACTACCAGCTTAGGCAGGCTTAGTAAAAGGGTCCCGTTTACACTGTTTGGGTGCGGAGCCCTAAAAAAGACGAAATAAATACAGGCAATAACACAGAAATATTGGCTGACGTCAAAGCTTCGGACACAAGAGAAAACTGGAACATTTTCCCAATCCCGTTTCTAATTAATTTAGATTTGTACTAAACCTCGAATCGGAATTCATTGATAGCAAATGAACCTAATCAAATAAACTCGTTCGGAATAGAGGCATCAGAAATTCATGATATTTCGCTAGGGTTGCCAGTTCCGACGATTTCATTAACCTCCTGCCACATTTTCCCCGCGGATTCGGTTGTACACCCTAAAAATGGCAATTGATTGAGGAAAACCTATTCTCTCCCACGTAATAGACCCGGAGCCAGCGACGCAGCAGATTATGTCGTTTGATGAGGGTAAGCGATGATTACGTCCATTTGTTTGAAGATGTTGATAATAGAATACGATAACAGGTGCCTCCTTTTGTATGATAATAATTTCGTTGTCAGTCAAGTAATTTTTATATTTATTAAATTTTTGAGAAGTTAAGTGCGGCTGCTGAAAGAATGCATATGACAGTTACTTACTTTATAAAAACTGAACATAGATAATGCAGATCACCTTTACTAGCTTTTTGGTCGTATGATTGTACCTGGTAGCCAATATGTGCATTCGGATTTTTACAATGTCATTGCACCTATCAGCGATAGAACGATAAAAATAAAATACAACATTAAAGTAGCATAATAAATATAGCATTAAGTCCAGTCTATAATAATTATTTGAATACGATTTTTGGAAACTAATAAGTTGTAAAATAATGATGGAGTTCCTCAAGGAGGTACACTTGCGCCCTAGTTGTTTCTTCTGCATAGCACACGGAAATAATTTTGACAACTTAAATATTGAAGCGAAATCATTTTCTACATAGATTACTTTAAATAATTCCTTTTACATAATTAGTAAGTTCGTAAATTATAAATTACTCAAAAGAGCTAATTATAAGTTTCCACTAATATAAATAATTTATTTGGTTGGAGCGCTGAAAGGAATTAGATTGGCTGAATATGCTAGGTAGAAGATTAAAAACAAAATACTAATGGACGAGATAAAGATCAAATAATAATGCTCAAATGCTGGATTCTCTAGTCACAAAAAGGAAGTAACACCAATATTTTTTTAAAGATATTTCACTGGTATGATTGTAAGTTTTCACATATATTTTTTTAATATTTTTATTAACAGATTTGCGCAGCATTAACCTTTTAAACATAGATTTTTTACATGTCTGCCAAAAAAAGGAATGTTATATTTATTTAATTACTAGCGGTCTGCCCCAGCTTCGCACGGGTATAGATTATAGCCTATGTCACCCGGGGATAGTGTAGCTTCCCAACAGTGAAAGAATTTTTCAAATCGGTTCAGTAATTTCGGAGCCTATTCAATGCAAACTTGGACTGATTTTGATGGGAGTTTCATAGGCTAGTCTAAACTAGTCCAATAAAAAAAAACAATACTAAAAACTGATTTCAAAACAAGTAAGCTCTTGAACAAAATGTTTTTTTTTTTCTGTTTTTTTTTTTTTTTTTATAATAATGAAATAAATTTATACACATCCCACGTGTACCAATGGTTTACTTAATTTAAATTCCTGCCAAAGGATTGTTATAAAATTATAACCACTAGCTCTTAGTCCATAGCATACAGCCCAACTATTTCCTGTGTTTCATTAATCTGACCGCCAGTTCTGGTTAGTTCTGTGCCCTGAGATGAAGTTGTCGTGACGTTGAAATATTAATTCGGGCCCCACAGATGACACATGGGGCCATTTGCTTGAGGAAATCACCGGCCGTCATGACGTTTCTAAAAAGGCTGATAGATGCAGATAAGTGGTGCCCCTACCACTTATACGTATCAGCAGTGCAAATACCGTTCTTTATCGATCGACAAATTTGACAGATTACACCGAAAATTTCGTTAAAATGCTTTGATTCGTACTCGCTTTGATTGATTCTATGGCTTTTGTCGAATTTGTCGATTTCATCTGTCTTTGTAGATTGATAAGAACGAGACTTGCACTGCAGGTTTGTCCCACAAACCTAACTAAGCGTGGCAACCTTAGATTCGACAAACAAGGGAGATATAATAAGATATCATCACTTTTTTAGGGTTCCGTAAAGATAAAGATAAAGATAAAGATTATTTATTTGCACAAAACACGAGTAAATCATACACACATTTAAAAACGCATGCACAATAGGTGGGTTAAAATATTAGTCACTTTGTATCATGTTTTGCCTAGTTTGTAGGCGTACAAATCTAGAGAGATGGTATAAAAATACCGTAAGAATTATTTATATAAAAAAGTTAAAATTAAAATAACTGTCGAAATAATTTCAAAAGTTCAAGTATGATGTTATTAATTTAAATAGTCAACAGATAGACATTACTATAATTGTATGATAAACAAATTGACCTACTGCAGTCATTACTAAAATTTATCATTTATAAAATCACTAACTTTGTAGTAACATTTCTCGACTAAAAGTTTTTTTAGTTTTGTTTTAAATTGACTATATTTTAGATCCCTTATTGAAATTGGTATAGTATTGTAGATGGTCGGTCCCATACACATTATACTGTGGTTCATTAAGGTGGTTTTAGATGGGCGATTACGACATCTGTTTTGGTCTCTACGATTTCTTACCGCTAAGCCAGATATTGCCGGGAATAATTCTGGATTAGTTTTTACGAATAAGGCAGTTTCCAATATATATAGAGACGGAAGCGTAAGAATTTTATGTTTAGTAAAGTAAGGCGTGCAACTAATAGTACTTTCTAATCTAAACATCGATCTGATACAGCGTTTTTGCCTTTTAAAAATAATCTCTTTGTCGGTTGAGTTACCCCAAAATATAATACCGTATCTGAGGACGGACTCAACTAAACCATAGTAAGTGGAAAGTAATGTATCTATGTTTAAGGTACTAGACAGTTTATGAAGTACATAAGCTAAGCTTGAAACCCTCTTAGAAAGACTATCTATTTGATTTTTCCAATTTAGTTGTCTGTCAATTACTAAGCCCAGAAATTTTGCAGTATCTACTTCATTAACCATATTGCTGCCATGGCTTACTGTAATGTTAGATTTTTGTGGCCCTCTTTGTCTAAAATGCATTACATTTGTTTTATTTATGTTAATTTTTAAATTGTTATTGTTAAGCCATGTAATTATATCTGATAAAGATTTATTAATATCAGTTTCATAAGAGTCAATGTTTTTACGTGCTATCGTTATTGTACTGTCATCAGCAAACAGTGACATTGGTTGAGTTGTAGCGTTAGGTAGATCATTAATATATATTATAAATAAAAGAGGTCCCAGGACACTTCCTTGTGGAACCCCATATATTACATTACGTTCTTTAGACCTTGATACCTCTTCACGCTTTGTTTTAATATTAATTCTGCTAATTTCAGTAATTTGCTTTCTTTCAGTAAGATAAGATTTTATTAGATTTAAAATATTTCCCCTTATTCCGTATGCCTCTAGTTTACTCAATAGTATTTTATGATCCACGTAATCAAATGCTTGTGTCATGTCACAAAATACTGCACATACTGGAGATGTTTTATCTACATTCGGTAATACTGATTTCATAAAATCATAAATGGCCATATTAATAGTTCTGTTTTTCCGAAAACCTTTTTGTTCTTTGCAAAGAATATTGTTTTTCTCTAAATAGTTATTTAATTCACCATATATACATTTTTCAATAATCTTTGAAAATATTGATAAAAGTGCAATGGGTCTATAGCAGTCTAGTTTTTCTTTATTGTCTTTTTTAAATATTGGTTTTATAATCGTGGTTTTCAAAGCTTTTGGAAAAGTTCCTGTTGAAATGCACAGGTTAATTATATGACTTAAGGGTACACAAAGTTGCTCATTTACAGCTTTTATAATTTTAGTTGACACCTCGTCATTGCCTACACTATAGCTGTTTTTAAGATTTTTTATGATTTTAATAATGTCTTGTGGTATGCACGGGGCCATAAACATAGAGTTTGTGCGAGTTTTAATATTTGATGTGACTTTATTTCCAGAGCCTGCAATAGGTTTAACTTTATCAACATAGTAGTTATTAAACATATTGGCTATTTCTAGTGGATTTGTAATATCTTTATTATTATGATTTATTTTTAAGATTGGCTCTTTCGGGAGATTTAATCTTGTTTTATTAATAATTCCCCATGCAGTTTTCGATTTGTTTTCAGATGTTTTTATCTTATAGTTATTTTGTGCACGCTTGGTTAGCCCAATAATTTTTTTAAATAGTTTAGAGTAAGTAGTAAATTTATTTTTATTTATTACTGTAGGTTTTAATCTATACTTCCACAGAAGTTTCCTTTTATTTTTACTGCAAATTTTAATACCTCGCGACACCCATTTAGTCGGTTTGCAGACATTTTTAACGACCAGCTTATATGGAAAACATAGATTATAATATAATTTAAAGTTCTCGATAAAATGGTCATAAGCAGCGTTAGCGTCAGTGAGATTATATAATTCTTCAAATGGTAAGTTTTTTAAACACATCTTAAATTTCTCTATGTTTTCCAAGGAGTAATCGCGCTGTTTTTTGCACCAATATTTTAGTAAAAGTTGTTTACGAACTGGGTATTTCATTATTAAAGCACTGTGATCAGATAAGGCCAATTCATGCACTTCCGTCTTACAAGTTTTATTGTTGTTATAAGCCATATTATCTATACAGGTTTGACTTTGAAATCTCGTCACCTGTTTTAGCGCAAGTTTGAAATTATAATTGTTTAATCTACATTCGAAATCTGATACTACTTTAGAGTCTTTTAATACATTAATATTAAAGTCGCCTGCTATCACTACTTGTTCATAATTTTTACGTGAAGTCAAACTTAACATTGCCTCAAATTTATTTAGAAATGTTTCTAGATTGGTCGACTTAGGTACTCTATATACACATATAATTACTATTTTTAGTCTAGTCAATTCTACTGCACAGCATTCAAATACACTAGTTAAAGAAAGTTTTTGAAATTCTGGTAGCTCTCTCCATTCATGACCGTAACCAAAGGGTGTAAACGAGACCCTATGACTAAACCTACGCGGTCTGTCAGTCTGTCCGTCCTACCTTTTAAAGGATGTATCTTTCGAACCGTAATAGATAGCAAGTTGAATATAAAAAAAAAATGTGTAATGTTCCTTCGGATTGATAAAAAAAAAAAAAAAAATTTAAACTAGGTAAAGGGTGTCCTCATACAACAAACGTTTTTTTATACGTATTTTTGTATTTGCCCTAAGGTAAAAACGGTAATACTTACACGTGTCTAACATGGCATGATTATAGTACACACTCTAAAGTAAAACAACAAACATTAAATACTGGTCAAGTGCGAGTCGGTAACAAATTACTGTTCACCACCGGTTTTCGTACGAATACCGCGCACGCGGTCGGTATTTGGATGGGTCTGCTTTTATATTTTGTGGTGGTATGGAATCCTCAGAGCGAAAGCCCGACTTGCGCTTGGCCAATTTATTACTAAGTGTATCCTTTGCGAAATATGTCATGAAAATCATACCACCTCGCCGCGTCGTGTTCAATACGTAAAGGAGGTAATTTTTCACCAAATAAAAGACAAACGTAAAGAAGCTATGTCAGATAATAATATGCCAAACAAAAACTGACCATTCCGGTGGGCTGTGATTGGTCTATTCAGCTTTCTAGCTCTTAAAGTCCCCTAATATCTGCCACAGGTGGATTTGATATCAGCGGACGCGCGACGATGGAAACTAGCTCACCCCGAGATCCCCCAGAGAACCGGGAAGATCAACAATGTGAACAAATTCGACGCGTCTTTCTTCGGTGTCCACTACAAGCAAGCACACACCATGGACCCCATGTGCAGAATACTTCTGGAAAAGGCGTATGAAGCCATCATCGATGCAGGTAAGAGCTTTACCTTTACTTATAGACTTCTCTGACAGTACCACAGAAAAGAAAAAAAAAAACAAAGAAAAAAATATTTTTTTACTAGAACGGCTGTCAAGGCGTTTTTGTAAGTTTTTTTTTAAAAAGCCAATTGCGTATATTTGCAATAAACGAAACGTCAGTCATTCGAAATCAGTTAGCAACTGTTATGCGGACAAAGAACTTTGAGACCTAACCCAAAAAGGTAAGGTCCAAGTTCTTTGGATGCGGAGTTCGACGCGTTGACATAAATGACATAAATATGAATGTTCATTCTAGGTTCTGTCATAATGCCTGGTGACAGATTTTCCTTCTCATTTCCGTTCTATTTACTTCTATTTTCTGTGGACAGAACTATAAAAGCTTTTCGATTGTCTTCCATCTCGCTCGCGCATTTCAACATTTTGAAGATAATACACAATGATTTAATGTCCTTATATGTATTAAATCCACAGAAATGCATTAAATCACTAGTTGCTTGCGAGTTCGCGAGCGTAGACATTCAACCCCTTATTTCCGTCCTAATTCGAGTCTTTCACAAAATCTTTCTTAGTGGACCTCTTCACCCATCGAGATACAATTCCTATAGAGTCACCATCTCTCATTGAAAACAATCAAATATGTCCGAGCGTCATTGTACATACATTGTATCAATTATATACTTCACAATGCCACATTTACTCCAATTTAGACGTTATGTCGCTTGCATAGTGTTCAACATTAGTTGTCCGCTATGTACTAGCTGTTGCTCGCGACTTCGCACGCAGAGACTGTCATAATACATTTTCAAGCCCTTTTTACCATGAACGGCTCGAATATCATAGAAAATAGGCCTGTCTTAATGTTTAGTTTATTATAAATAACCGGCTTACCGATGAATATAACTAAATACATTACACACACCGAAAAAAAAAAATGGTAGATAAATCTATGAGATAATGAGCGTTTAAAGTTTTAGGTGGGGATAGGGATACTCTATCCCTTTCTTGCAAAGAGTGTGTTAGTATAGCATTATTTAGTATGGTGCGCCTGAAGCGTGACGTCATAGCTCAGTATAGTGCGCTCTCTGTCTAGCATGATATTAAAATACCTATAACTTATTTATTTTTGAACTAATTTTAATTTTGATTACATTGATGGGTTCTATTTATGATCAGCTTTTTTACGAGGTAATAAAAAATATTAGTCATCATACCTTTAGTAGCTTAGATGAAGTCGAAAACTATTCCCGATAAAATTTAAAGGAAAACTAGGAACCAAACGCTGATGACCAACGAGTGGAAAACTTCATTTCGCTTAACTTTTGGCAACCGACGTAGTTCTTACTTAGATATTTTAGAACTCAGCCATTGAATAAAATAGTTTTAGAAGAGATTGGTATTCTAACTTATACTCTCTAGCTGGCAGACCCACTTGTGTGAGTGAAATTGTATTTCACTGAGTAAACTTGATCTAGATCTAGCTAGACACTCGACAAAATGTATGGAACAGCTGATTTTTTCGCGATTTCAGGGTTGGTCCCATACTAAAAGTTGTTCATAATGATGACTACAATTACCTTCTTTTGGCTTCGAGAATGTTTCCCTTACACTCTGTATAAACAATTTTCAAAAAAATCATAGAATTGTTCTGTGTTTTTGTGGTGAGGTTCACGTGACACCATCATCATCATCATCAGCCAGAAGACGTCCACTGCTGAACATAGGCCTCCCCCTTTAACCTCCACACTGAACGACAGCCTGCCTTTTGCATCCACTGGATGCCAGCGACTCTCACTATGTCGTCGGTATATCTAGTGGGAGGCCTACCTACGCTGCGTCTTCCGGTTCTTGGTCTCCACTCAAGAACCTTTCTTCCCCATTTCACGTGACACCAATCACTTTATAAATACCAGCATGCTTGCATGTAGAGCGATGGTGGCCGAGCGATAGCATGTGCGCTTTACAATCTGACGGCACCCGGATCGATTCTCGACCCTATGTTAAATAAATTATGTGCAGTTTCGATGCCATAGCTCAAAAACGGTGAAGGAAAAATATCGTGAGGAAACCAGCGGGTTCAAGAACCTCAAAAGTTCTAAGAAATATTACATTCACAAACATGCACTGGGCCAGCATAGTGGATTAGGCCCATCCTCTCTCTCTGAGAGAAGGCCTGATTCCCATCAGTGGGAACATGATAGGCTTATAATGATAATGATTATTCTGTATAATAATAAATAACGTTTATTTGCTCAATTTTTTACAAACTTATGAAATAGGTACAAATATAAGAAACAAAATATTATGAGTTATAGTGGGTAGGTGAGAAAATGTTTACATACCTAGTCCAAATAAAGTTTAGATACATTTTGTAATCTGTTTTGTTTTGTTGATTAATTGATAATGATGATGATGATGATGCATTACCATACCATTCATCGTGGTAATGCCACCAGCATACGTAACGTTGCGAACTGGTAGTGACCTTGAGCATTTATATTGTCTTTAGACCTTCAACGGTCCATCCAACTAAAATTTTTGTCGTTTAGGTTTTTAGTGTTAGCTTGTATTTTGTTTAGGTACGTGAAAAGAACACCTATTAGGTATTTCTAATAGGTGCAGACAGAATAACACAAATCAAAGCAAATTTTTGAAAAAAAAAGCAGCATTTTGTGTGGCACACCCTCAAACATACCGCATGGCTGTTACGGAATAATTATCAAAAGTTATTGATATTATAATATTGAATTCATTACTATAAGCATGCTAAAAGCCAAAGAAGTAGTACACATAGGTCAATGCTAAAAGCAAACAAAATAGCAAAAGAAAACAGGCATAGACACTAGCAGTAACAGACGGAAGTAACCGTAAACAAAAAGTTGCGTTGAGTTGCGTAGTCGCGCAACTGACAACGTCAAAATTGCGCATAATATGTTTTTGACAGTGACTATAGCAAATAACCTCTTTGCAAATAACCATTGTAAATCTCAATGCAAATAACGGAATGATATCGTCATGATATCGTTATAGCTACGCCAGAATCACCACCAAATGGTCAAAAGTTTTATCAAGACTAATGCATAATTTGAACACATGAATAAGTCCCATAACACCGAAATAAAATGAATTAAAATTTTCACACACTAAAATCTGTTTAATAAAGTTTTTACGACACTTCACCAACTTAACTTACACCAAATTGGAATAATATGAAACTAACTTCAACTCCCCGTAGCACGCTTAAAACTCATAATTGAAAAAGGTGCCGGTGTCAGCGAAATAAAAAGTCCAATATACAGTAAATGAAGATTAACAGAAGCCGCGGGGATGATCAGTCGGTCGGGAAAGTTCCCGTTTCGGTTCCTTCTGTAATCGGACCATCGATACTGGTTACTAGAAGACCGCTATGAAACCGAATTGATACATCACACTTATGTCATGAAGTTTATCATCATCATCACTTTCATCATTTAAGCCGTAGGACGTCCACTGCTGGACATAGGCCTCCCCCATCGTTCTCCAAAAGGGCCGATTGGAAGCAGCCTGCATCCAGCGTCATGAAGTTTATGCATGTCTCTATTGTATGTGTGTCCTAACTCCATAATCATCATCATCATCATCAACATCAGCTATAGGGCGTAGGCCTCCGCCATCGATCCCCGATAGGGTTGGAAGTGGCTTGCATCCAGCGTTTCCCTGCGGTCTCTTTCAGGTTGTTTGTCCATCTTGTGGGTGGACGTTCTAAGCAGCGCTTACTGGTCTGTGGTCTCCATTCGCGAACCTTTCGGTCCCATCGGCCATCTGTTCTGCGTGATATGTGCGCTGCCCACTGCCACTTTAACCTGTACCTTTAGTGAGAGACCAATTTTCACTGTCGTATGTCATCACTGGCAACACACACTGGTTGAAGACCTTCGCATTAAGGCACTGAGGTATTTCGGACGAGAAGACGTTGCGAAGTTTACCGAACTCTGCCGAGTTGGATTCGTCGATTGACCTCTTTCTTGAAGTTGGACCTGCCTAGTTCGACTGTTTGTCCTAGGTAGACGTACGCGTCAACAGCTTCAAGAACTGAGTTCCCAACTAATACTGGGGACTCCAACTCCGTAATGGCTAAATACATTTATATGAGATTTGCTGAAGTAACTTACTCCCATATTCATAGACGTAAATAAAGGTACCTCGAATTCTCACATCACCCTAAAGTGGTGTTTTGGCATATTAAAAAACATCACTTGAGGGTAGCACGAGGATTCGAGTGACCTTTATTACGTCTATGAATATGATAAACCCTGAAGTACATGGGCTTTTACAATTTTATCCCATAAAAATATACGATTCCTTAAGATAGCTGGTGAAATCGAAGAGCTTGCTACTAAAAATATATTTTTGAATCACGTGAAAAAGAAACATTAGGTTCACTACCAACTGGGCCAACGGGCTATCAATTTTTTATATATTTATTTAATAATAGGCTTTCGTTTGATCGCCAGTTCGCCTTAAACAACCTTATCATCATGGTTCACTATGATTTACTAACTACAAGAATCTATAATTTCACGTTAAAATAACGTAAGTAAGAAGTGTCCGCAATCATTCGAGACGTCTAGATGTTGTGTTTATTTTTATTTGCACACAGCTGGCGCAAATTGAGTCTCGCCTGAAACCTTAAACTGGTTAGCAGCTGTGAAAAGCTTCTTTTAAAAGTGTATTTTAGATGCTAAAAGCGCGCTGCGGGTTTTTAGAGCATTTTTCTGGAAATTATCTTTATAAATTTCGGGCGGTCACCACTATACACTAAACAATATTTATATATTTATTATATATTTCCGAAAGAACAGCACATACAATTCCTAAAAGACATACAATATTAAAAAAACACAAAAAAAAAGAAGTCTGCAGTGGGCCCCAAACTAGGCAAAGCCTGTATCTTGGGTACCCGGAAAGAGCAGAACATACGTAATTCCAGAAATAGCGCTGACAGTATTTAGGTAACAACCAGGAGTAACTTCGGCTAGTTTTATTGAAGGCAACCACGCGGGTGAAACTACGGGGCGCAGCTACTATACTATAAATAAAAGTTAAATGCTGATTTGTTGGTATAAATAAATAAATATTCGGGACAGTTTTTGCACACACGGTCATCTGACCCCAAACTAAGCAAAGCTTGTGATATGGCTGCCAGAGACTGATATATATACATATATAGGTTTAAATACATACTTAAATAGATATTAACACCCAGATATAGAACAAACACAAATGTTCATCACACAAATGTTTGTCCTAGGTGGGAATCGAACCCACGCCCCCAAGCTCAGAAGGCAGGTTCACTACCAACTCGACCAACGGGCTATCTATCTATATATGTATAAATACATCACTGGAGAACGGCTGGAACGATTTGGCTATTTTTTTAAATGTTTGTTTTAGTCTGATTTAGGTTTTTAGGTTATTGTATGTGTAGGACAAATCTTGCAACTGAATTTTAGACCAGTTATCTCCAACCGCATACGTACGGAGAAGAAATTCGATGACGCATGTGAATCCACCAATCCGCACTGGGCCAGCGTGGTGGATATGGCCCAATCACCCTTTCGGGGGTAGGCTAAAAGTCCAGCAGTGGACTGTTAAAAAGGCTGACTATGATGATGATGATGATCTCCAACCGATTAAGCTGAAAATTTGCGTAAACATTTTGTTTGGATGACAATTGCGTCTATTCTGTCATACCACTCACTAAACTAAACCAATCTGACAGGCATAAAATTATCTGCCTCTCTTTTCATTTTAATACGTGAGAGAAGGTTGGCAACAATTTTAGTGCTGTCAAATTTAGAGTGCATCAGAACGGATGCCAATATATGATTATTTTAGTGATGTCATTCTAAATCCAATATGGTGAACTCCCAAAGATGACTGACTAGTTATTTTTATGCACTCCCGTAATATGGGTATTATATGAAAGCGTTCACGGCAGAAAATATTTTTTTTCGTTACGTCACCTAAATTCAACATGGCCGTCGCTTAAAAGCTTGGTTTAAAAGATAGATACATAGAAACTCTTTATTGTGTACACCAGAAATAAAAATTACAAACACATATAAAACACTTACGAGCTAGTGCTACAAGTGGCAGCCTTATCCCTTAAAGCGATCTCTTTTAGGCAACCATTGGATGGACAAAAAAACAGGATCGACGAAAAGTATTTTTTGAATGAATACTATTTATTTAATAAAGTTCGAGCTACAACACAAGTTGATGGTGACAGGGAAAGTTGACGGCAAAAAATCACGAGGTCGCAGCCCAATACGTTGGTCTGATCAGACTTGCACCACTCTCGACACCTCAGTCTACAACGCACTCCATGTCGCTGAGGATAGAAGACGATGGAAAGATATCATCAGAGAGAGATTGATGGCAGGTGGTGGTCACGACCATCAGACATCATCATCATCAGCCTGAAGACGTCCACTGCTGAACATAGGCCTCCCCCTTTAACCTCCACACTGAACGACAGCCTGCCTTTTGCATCCACTGGATGCCAGCGACTCTTACTATGTCGTCGGTCCATCTAGTGGGAGGCCTACCTACGCTGCGTCTTCCGGTTCGTTGTGTCCCCTTAAGAATCTTTCTTCCCCATCGGTTATCGGTTCTTCGAGCGATGTGGCCTGCCCATTGCCACTTCAACTTGCAAATTTTAACATCTATGTCGGTGACTCTGGTTCTTTGGCGTATTTCCACGTTTCGCTTTGGCGAGTTTCCGCGTTACCCTCAGATATGAGGAATACGATTTAAGGAGGAGGAGGAGCTACAACACGGTGTGAAAGGTTCCCGTTTTATCGCATTCCAATCAATACCACCTCCCTTTCTTTGGGTGTAATGAGACCAATTTATCTGTACCCAAAGTCTGCGAGCACTCAGATGAATTAAACTCTCGGGCGACGCTCCCGCTTTATTTAACTTTGAGAAAAGATCGTCGTTTTTACAAGGCCTCATTCCCTTTATACCATTTGAGATCGGTCTTGGTTGTAAATGTTCTGGAGGTGTTTTGTAAGGATTATGGTGATTGATTCAATGAATAGCAACCAGAATTGTTTGTGCGTCGCTATTTTTATTTGTAATAATGAATGCGTGATCAAAAATTAAAATAAGTACGAAAATTGTGGCAAAATAGAGTTAATTGTTTCTTATTATGTTCATTTGCATTTAATTGAAGTTAAATTTATTCAGTATAGGTCGTAACATATACGTTTATATTACAATAAAAGGGCAAGTGCCTTTATTAACTAAAAACAAAATACAAGCTAACACTACACTGCAAAAACATTTAAACTGCCTATAGACCGTTGAAGGTCAAAGGCAATCCAAATGCGCAAAGCCACTATCAGTTCGCAGCATACCCAGCATGCTGGTGACATTACCACGCTGAATGGCAATGCTTATGCGATGAGAATAAGCATACCATTAACGGCCTCTTAAACCAAATTTGACGGTTTTAAATACATGTTATTCAGTAAAATTACAATATCTGAGCTGGAAAAAATACATGGCACAGATACATCTGTGTTTGAGTTTATGATTTGGTTCAAAACACGATAGAATAAACTATCCTCGATCAAAAAAAAAACTGAAGCAAAGTCGAATTAGTAAATTTTTTTCGTTTTATGTTCAATGAAATCTCGTAACAACCTGGAAATTGCATGTACTGAAAGGCAATTATATTTAAAAAAATAGATTTGGATAGATTTTTGATAGTGAATAGTTTAGTTTTTTAGTGAAATTAAAAGCGTAAAAAGGTCACGGGAATTGTGCGCGCCGCGTTCAGTACCGCGCCAGGCGTCATCGAGGTGGGACATATATTCGTCTTTGTCGTTGCACTCCGTGGGCGTCCTGACTCTTGCGCGGCAAAATACATCGTCGCTATAACTTGGCGGGGGCTGAGGGAGCGTTTTGTTGCCTACGCGACTCGGATAATAGGCCGTTGAAATAAATACTATTAAAATATATCACAACGTCTCGTAGCAACTCCGCGTAGCACCGCGCTCTATTCTTAGCGCTGTCGTAGCATACATTTTATGAAAGTCAGGGTTCTCCTAATTTTGTCGTCTATCATAAAACTTATAACAAATACTAAGTTAATTTAGAAAAAGCTTTAAAATCACCTACAAATAACATCTATCAGAGGATAACAAAACGAAAGTGAGCTACGAAGCGGGCCAATTAAGTTTAGACAGAACGTAGAAAATACTTCCGAGAAATAAATCGTAAAAACTCCTAAACAAGAATTATCTACACCGTTCCAAACTAGGGCAAGTAATTCGAGCTTAAGGTACAAGGTACAACTCACGGGTCCTGCAAAAGATCGTCCGTTATCTGCAAATCCATTAAAACTTTTACTTTTGCCGGTAATAATAACTCAATATTGGCTTTTACGATCATTGCCCATGTGAATTCGTCCATTGTAAAGTTGCGTTTGCGACCAGCTGCTTTTCTTTTGTAGTTACTGTGCAAGCGAGAAATTCACCTTAGTGCTTACCACCATTTTTTTATTAATAGGCTTGCGTTTGACCGCCATCTCACTTGATGTAAGAGCCGTGTTACAAAAGCAATCGTTCAATTTTAGATAGATACCTATGTGGATTTTCGGACATAAAACTAAACAATACAGCCGTAAATGTCAAGACAAATATCATCATCATCATCATAATCATCATCATTTCAACCGTAGGACGTCCGCTGCTGGACATAGGCCTCCCCTATCAATCTCCAAAAGGGCCGGTTGGATAATGGATACGGCCTGCATCCAGCGACAAATGAGACAAATACAAAACAAGTCAACCACAATATTAAAATTATTTCAGGATTCATTTCGTGTGCATCAGAGCTACATGACCTTATCCTGTCACTCCCTTTCTACTACAGGACAAATAAGAAAACGGCCTATTACCACCTATATATACCACCATACATTCTGGATTTTTCTTGGCACGCACCAAACGTTTCGGTACTACGTTTCTAATCCGTACGACCAAGGAACAACCTGCCCGTTTCCTTGTTTCCTGAGAGATATAATCTAGGCATTTTCAAGGCCAAAGTGAATAGGTATCTTCTAAGTCTGCGTGCTTCATCTTCGACCACATCGTCGCTTACCAACAGACGAGTTGGTGGTCAAAAGCGAAAACCCGCGTTAAAAAATATATATTATTGTCAGTAATTTAAAGATTTGACCTATACCACAGAAAAGAGAAGTAAATAGAACGGAAATGAGAAGCAAAATCTTTTACCAGGCATTATGAGTGAACCTTGATTGAACATTCTTAATTAGATCAACGCATCGAACTCCGCATCACAGTTGCTAACTGATTTCGAATGACGTTTCGTTTATATGGGTGCAACTGGCTACAACAAATTTCTTTAAAAAAAGCCTTCACAGCCGTTCAAATAAAAAAAAAACTTTTCTTTGACCTATACAAACTAACAGATATTCCATGTTAAATAAAAGCTTGTTAAAACATTTGAATCAGCTCAAAATCAACAAATATATCGCACTAGCAAACCCGGCGAACTCCGTTTCACCACCAGATGACTTCTATAAACCTCACGGAGCCCGAGACCTTTCCAACGAATGCAAAACCGTGGAAATCGGTTCGTGCGTTCTGGAGTTATAGCGTCAGGAAGGAAAACCCGACTTATTTTTATATAGTAGATAACATATACACAAAAATACAGTCAAATAGAGGACCTACTTTTTGAAGTCGGTTGGTAAAAAATAGCTGGTATTAACGATGTACGAGTTGACTGCTTTAATCACTTTTTTCTTCATCAAAAGGATTAAATATATCCAGCTCTTTAACATAAAGCTCCTTACTATTATCTCGGTTAGTTAATTAAAACGCGCTGACAAGGGAAGCCATTTGTATGCAGAATATTACAAGAATTTATAGAATAGAATAGAATAGAATCATTTATTGGCCTTATAACATTCGTTACACTGGGCAAGTAAATTTACAGTGCAACACTTAACTTAAAATATTACACAAACCAATACAATTAATAATAGTAAAATCAATAGACAACAAGCAAATGAGAATTAGCACAGGATAATAGGATTGGAAATAGAATAATAAGTTTAAAATGTCAATATTAAATTATGATTAAATTATTATAAATGTCAAAATGTTGTACCTAATTAATTCAATTATTAATGTCAGAAATAAAAATGAACACCATGTCAATCTCATTATTCCACCAAAATTATGTCCTATCATAATACAATTATATTTAGTAGAGATACCTAGTTCCCTATTCCTTCAAGAACGAAGATTCTGTCAAGCGCATTTTCAAAAACTCATTCAATGTGTAAAAAGGGTTGGACTCGAAGAACTGTTTTATCTTTCTTTTAAAGTCTTTTGAGTGTAGGTTTGTTATGTTATGTGGCAGTTTGTTATACATACAGATCTTATTGTAGATACCTTGTTTTTGTACCTTAGTTAATCTATTTATCGGTTTACGTAATTCATCATAAGTCCTACATTTACGAATGTACTTGTATTTATTTTTAGTTATATTTGTTAGCAATCGCGTTTATATATTTAAAAAACAGAACAAGTACGTGTAAGACTCGCACTCTGAGGGTTCAGTTAGATGGAACAATCATGGCAGAGAGCGAGTCCAAAAAAAAAAGTAGAGATATTGAAAGACAATCTTAACTTTGTAGTTGACAATAAGGTTCTTCCATGCATATTAACTACAAAATGTAAGTTTGTAATTGTAAAACAATATTTTTTTAATGATGTAACATCAAATTAATAACTTTCAGATTTATTCCTTTATATGTGCTGTAAGACCTTGATTCTTGCCAAAATTAATGATTCTAGGTCAACGAGAAGTACCCTATAAGTTTTGATTTCCTTGTGAAATCGCAAAATATGCGACATAAACGTTCACATTTTTTGATTGCGTTGACTTACAACTTAAATTTTTAACAGCTGAAAAAAACCGTGAACCCAATTATTTAGTATAAATTTCAACTTGATACCTTTACGCGTTCTTGAGAAAAAGGGTCAAGACAGACGGACAACGAAGTGATCTTATAAGGGTTCCGTTTTTTCTTTTTGAGGTACGGAACCCTAAAAAAACCGTTTAATATACGAGTGACAAGAAAGTGTGGTAATACTGAAGGGTATAATTATGTACTCACCATTATGACCAACTTTCAATGAGTTTTGTTCCATAGAAAACGGTCATTGACACTCGACAAAATATATGAAACAGCTGTAAAAACCTTAGTTTAAGAACAATGAACAGTGACGTTGTAGATAAAGTATGTTTGAAACAGCATTTTTTTGCGATTTTTGGGTTGGTCCCATATTAATCGTTCATAATGATGAATGTTACGAAGCACTTTCGGGTTAGTACACCCTTTCTGCGTTGCCCTGTATTCTTTTCAGCGTTGCTTTGATAGACGCATTGTTTCTTTGTCAATCTCATTCAAACTGTGTATAACACACAAACAAACAAATAATCTGGGCGTTTCAAGGCCAGAGTGAATAGATATCTTCTAAGTCTGCCTACTTCATCTTCGACCATATCGTCGCTTACTAACAGACGAGATGATGCTCAAACACGGGCGTTTAAAAAAAAAACTAATTTAAACACAAACCGAAAAAAAAACGACAAAAAAAAAATTGTGTGTGCACAAAACCACACGTCAGAAGTGAAAACTTCATCAATATTGACTATGATATCGATTCTGATGCACTCTAAACTAAACTAAACAGCTCTAAAATTTTTGCCATCCTTCTCTCACATATTAAAATGAAAAGAGAGGCAGATAATTTTAGTCCTGTCAGATTGGTTTTGTTTAGAGAGTGGTATGACAGAATCGACGCCAATCTCTCTCGCGCTCCCTTAGTCGACTCGAGCCGACTTCACCCGGATGAATATCTGAGCGTGAAGGTCACGTGAGTTCAGTGCTTTTTCTCCATCCTAAAAAGTGCTCAACGTGCCTAAAGAAATTAAAGTTATATGATTATTTACGGAATATTTACCGTGGTAAGGTTGTGGAATGAGCTCCCGATATAAAGGAAAGAACCAAAAGAAAACCTAAAGAAATTGAACGAAAAACTACAAAAACCACCAAAACCAATTCGAAACCAACCACCGAAACCAATAAACAAAACAAAGGGGAAATGCCATAAATCGATTTGTAAAGATTACTGAAATCTGCAAAATTTCACCCAATTAATTGTTAATCACTGACATTACATCACCATTCGTTTGATCCCAGCTAATATAAAAGACCCTCAATCACATATCGAGAACCCAGGATCAGTCAAAACAATGAGTTGAAACCCCTCGCCCCGTATCCTCGTGTTATCTCCCGTATCCCGTATCAAGACTCGATATTCCATTATGTCGCGAGCATTGGGATTAGGTGTCTGCGTTTGTTGAATAATTCAATGGACCAATATGTCTTTACGCTTCATAATGTTTATGAAGGATTAGTTGGTTAGCACCTATTTGTTCAAGGTTATAAAGAACGGCGGCTCTAAGAAAAAGGTCATTGTCACAGATCTTGTGTATATCTGTGGTCATTGTAATTAATTAATTTAGGAAAAAAAACTGTTCTTTCCTCTGTTAGGATTTTGGCGTCGTACTCTTGTGCATTTGCCAGCGTCAAGTATACACATATATACACATATTTATTTTTATTATAAACCCGGACCTTTGATAAGCAACGCCAAGAGGCCCTGTTGAGTACAAAATGTATAATTATTTATAAAATGGAATATAAAACTATTGTACATAGATAGATAGATAGAAACTCTTTATTGTGTACACCAGAAATAAAAATTACAACACGATAGAAAACACTTACGAGCTAGTGCCACAAGTGGCGGCCTTATCGCTAAAAGCGATCTCTTCCAGGCAACCATTGTTGCATTGTGGCATGTACAGTAAAGGATTTAAAACAAAGTGGGCTATTGAGGGAACTATTTGTGTGTCTATAGGATGAGAAACGGCACCTGCCTTATCCTGTCTCATGTCAAAATACATTTATGCAGATGATGCATTGCCACCCACTAAATGGGCCCCCCATAATGGCTGCCGCGTATTGGCACCGGAGGGGCAACATTGGCGTGGGTGGCTTAGGGTGTCGAGAGGTGTACTGCACTTTCACTAAGAGCTATTCGTGGCGTTATGCCTTTTAACTCTTCCACCCTGGAGCTTAAGTTCTTAGCTCTTGCGGTTTCTACCCTCAGACGGCTGGTTAAGGCAAGCCAGGGATCAGGGGCCTCATTTAGCCCCATGGAATCGGGGTATACGGTGTCGCCACTCACCGGCGACTCGCCATAAAGTCGCCCCTGCACATTTATTATTATATTATTATTATCATCTTTTAATTTGATGATATGTATTCAATCAAGTCAGTCACAGCACAGTCAGAGTCAAGGAAAGTAAGTCACGGTCCAGTCAAAGTAATGCCCTAAAAAAAATTAAAAATAGTCTACACGGAAAAAGGGCAGCAAAGTCTAGTTGTAACAAATTTTATTTTTTCAATTTTATTTATTTATTTTTTGTGTTCGTATGTTTTTATAGTATATAAGTGCCAAATTTGAATGCCGAAAGGTAGAATAATGGTTAACCATTGTTTTCTACATTCAACTTGTATTTTTTTGTAAGCCCATTATACGCAAATAAATAATAAATACAGTACAAAAATAAAATAAGAATTCAACGAACTTAATTTAATAACCTTGTTTTTACAATAACCTTGTTAAAAAAGCGAGTTTTACCCTTTAGTTAAATGCTATGTTTTCAACAGGTGTAAACCCCAAAGAACTTCGCGACACAAAGACGGGCGTGTTTATCGGGGCCTGCTTCTCGGAGTCCGAGAAGACATGGTTCTACGAGAAGATGCAGGTCAACGGGTTCGGTATCACAGGGTGAGTAATTTGTCTAATTGCTTAGATTTTGATTATTTTAAACTTTTTTGCACGTCCGCAAGGACAGACTGTTGAGGCTAACATAAATTACTCCGCCATTGTACACACAGTTAGTAATAAAATGTTACTTAACTTTTACTAGATATATATATACATACATACCAAGCTATTAAAAGCTTGTTAAAAACTTTTAGTTAGATGGTTTATTCAGACACAGCACAACTGTTGCGTCTGATGGATTAAGATGAAAGCTGGATGGAGGATAATATTAAATATTTTATGGTCCTTATGTAACTACACAGCGGGCAATGGAAAGGGCTATGCTCGGAGTTTCTTGGCGCGATAGAATCCGGAACGTAGATATTCGCCAAAGAACCAGAGTCACCGACATAGCTGCTGTTAAAATTTGCAAGTTGAAGTGACAATGGGCAGGCCATATCGCTCGAAGAACCGATAACCGATGGGGAAGAAAGGTTCTGGAGTGGAGACCACGAACCGGAAGACGCAGCGTAGGTAGGCCTCCCACTAGATGGACCGACGACATTGTGAGAGTCGCGGGCATCCAGTGGATGCAAAAGGCAGGCTGTCGTTCTGTGTGGAGGTTAAAGGGGGAGGCCTATGTTCAGCAGTGGACGCCTTCTGGCTGATGATGATGATGATATAACTACAAATTAAGGATCAAATATAATCTAATTTAGAATTATTTACTAATAGGCAAATCATTTTATTGACGAGCCATTCTATACATTTGATTAAAGTAAGATGTATTATTTCTATAGACTTGAAGTGCAAAGAGGTTAGTGAGTACCATTTATTGTTTATTAAGATAGTAAGTTAAGTATTTTGTTCTCAAAATGCTTCAAAACCTGTAATAAACTCAAGTAAAAAACATGGTTTAGACACGTGCAAAAATTATTCGTGTTACTTTTAATATCAAGTAAGAATATTTTATTTTAGCTCAGCTCTTATTTGAGTAAAACATTTTTAAGAGACTTCCAGAAATATTTTCTTAGCAAACCCTCCACCGAGGTCGACTCCGTACTTATCCGACCGTAGATAACTCCAAGAGACCATTCGTGGGGAATCTTTTAAAACTATCTGACTTAACGTACTTACTTAGTAATTTAAATTCAAGTATTCTCCA
This sequence comes from Agriopis marginaria, assembly GCA_932305915.1. Lineage (NCBI taxonomy): Eukaryota > Metazoa > Arthropoda > Insecta > Lepidoptera > Geometridae > Agriopis > Agriopis marginaria. The sequence continues at coordinate 3,426,936 of OW029935.1, forward strand.
GAATAATCTTCACAGTGGCGTTTAAAACTATGGCAATACAGAACTGCGCGGAGATGCAATTTCGTTTCATTATCACAATTGCTGGGTTCCCCTCAGTCAGTTATAAAGCGTTTAAACTTACGACTAGGCGGATTATTACTGAATTTGTAATGTTAACTGTGCGTCTTAGGACTGCATTGTAAGTTTAGAATGGTATAATTATCTCTCATAGCGATCCAAATGTCATAATGGTAATGCCGCCAGCATGCTGGTTACGCTACTAACTCGTAGTAGGGTTGAGTTTTTGGATTGTCTCTAGACTTTCAACGGTCTCTGATTCCAACTGTTTTTGTATAATGAGCCGTAGCGTGTTAGATGGTTATGGTGGATGGTAGACCACCGGAGGATGGGCAGCAGCATCCTATTAGTACACGGTGAACTTACTGCGATCCCTAAGCTACCTGCCAAGCGTGGGGATTATGGCAACACCCCTCTTTAAGAGGGAGGCCTTTGTCCAGTAGTGGACGTTTGATGGCTGCTGATGTGTGTGTGTGTTAGATGGTGTTAGTTAGCTTGTATTTTTACCCCCAACGCAAAAAGAGGGGCGTTATAAATTTAACTTTTGTATATTTTTATCTGTATGTCTGTGGCATCGTGGCTTCCAAACGGCAGAACTGTTATGATTCAGCCGTTTGAAGATGATCAGCTCTTTTATCGTGGGGTTTTAAAAACATTTAAGTTGTACTTGTGGCTAGCTACTATAGGCAATTGCCAGTAAATAAACCGGCCAAGTGCGAGTCGGGCTCGCGCACTGAGGGTTCCGTACCACCACAAAAATCAATAACAAAATTACCAGTTATAACTTGGTTATGAACAGAAATTTTCACCGACTCGTATTTGGCCATTATTTATTATTTGTTGTTTTATTTTTATACTATAATCATGCCAAGGGTGTATACTATAATCATGCCAAGTTTGACGCTTTTACCTCATGCCGCTTTTACATTAGAGCTAATACAAAAATACGCAAAAAAGAATACTTTTGTTGTATGCGATGTTGTATTTTGTTTTGTTGTGTTCCCTCCCCCCTTTCGTTTTTACTTTTCGAGTTTTTTATTATTTCTTAGTTATTAATTCACCGTAATATTACATATTACGTGAAAATTTCAACTGCCTAAAACGAAACGGCTTGAAAGATAGAAAGATAGAAGGGCACCGTTAATAGATAGGACAGACAGACAGACAGGCTGACAAACAGACAAGACACTTAGACTTAGTGGTAGGGTTCCGTACCCAATGGGTGAAAACGGAACCCTATATAAAAAGAGTAATATCTATTACCTATCTAATAATGATAAAAGCCTACCGTTTTATTTGGAATCTGAATTGAAAGGCTGTCGGTATTCGTTAGTTCCAGCAGACTGTTTAATTGGAAGTGCAGGTATAAAAGTGAATGGCAGTCGATAATTCGCTATCGGGAGGTCCGGGAGATGAAATTAAAGTGGGGAATGGTGATGAATGGACTGGAGGGTCGTTTTGAATTTATTACTCCATGTAACTTCATTGAATGCTCACAGGTGAAACGTACAACCGCAACGGTGTATTACGTATTTTATATAGAGTTGGCGTATTAATTATAGACTTGTAGCATTTAGGTACTAATAATATTTTAGCATCAACATTGACTGTCAAATAATAACATCATGAAATATATGTAATATATAAAAATATAGTATATAAAAAAACGAAACTATTCACTATCAAAATTCTATCCAATTAAAAAAATGTTGAATAAAATTGCAATTTTCAGGTTGTTACGAACTTTCATCTCTATCTCTTCTCAACATAGTATAAATTGAAGTCGCTTTCCGCGTCTGTCTGTCTGTATGTCTGTATGGCCGCTAACTCCTCCTAAACCATCTTTTCTCTATCTCTACATAGTATAAATTGAAGTCGCTTTCCGCGTCTGTCTGTCTGTCTGTATGGCCGCTAACTCCTCCTAAACCGCGCAACGGATTTTGATGCGGTTTTCACCATCAGTTAGATACATTTTCACGGAAGGTTTATATTATATATAACTAGCGACCCGCCCCGGCTTCGCACGTAAATTACACCCGCGCGAAGCCGGGCGGGCGGGTCGCTAGTTTATTATAAAAACCACTTCCCGTGAAGCCGGTATTTATTTTTTTATGTATAAATTTACTTTATTTCGCAGATGTTCCCGTGCTATGTTGGCCAACCGTATCTCATACTGGCTGGGTGTCACGGGACCTTCGTACACAGTGGACTCCGCTTGCTCCAGCTCTCTATATGCCCTAGAACATGCCTTCAGAGCCATTCGAGATGGACACTGTGATTCGGCTATCGTCGGAGGATCCAACCTGTGTCTACATCCTTACGTATCACTGCAATTCTCAAGGTAAGATTGTGTTAAGCTGCTAGATAACTTTGACTTTTCATATGCATTAGAATACGCCTTTATGTCTGCTATGGATGGATTCAGATTCCAGTTAAGGCCCTCTTTTCCAACTTTTAGCAATTTTGGTAATTCTAGTTTAAGTGTCTACTTCCATGGCTAGCTTAAAATTATAAAAATGGTGTCATATCAAAATTGAATGTTTTATCTAGAAAACCCCAAAAGACCAAAACACGATGAAGGGCATTTCGCTCGATAGAATAAAAATAAGAAAGTAATACTGATTTGCCCTTTTCTGTATTTTTTTTTGGATTCATTCAAATACCTATTTATTAAATGATGTCTACGATATCTTAATATATGGCTTTCATAATTATTGAGGAAACCGCAAAGGTACATTTTGCATAACAGCTATACCTAATTTTCGCAAAATATGAGAGAAACCTAAAAAATAGATGCAGCGAAACGCACGACTGTGTGTAAGCGCCATGGTTTTGCTCCACTAAATGCGACTTTAATACAATATTTAAGCCTAATGGTCATCTGTAGTAATAAGCGTTGCTTAAAAGTGGGAGAACCTCGCCTTAAGTATCAATAGGGATGCCAAGGTTGGACTCTTCAAATTAAATGTATTTTTTTTAAGTTATGGTGGCAGTAGGTCATATTAATTATTTGATAATTATTATTGTAGAAATGTTTATGTGTTAATTAATTAAATAATTAATTAATTAACATGATATTTTAATTGTTGACATTGATTTAACTGTTTAACTTAAATGTCGAGTTTTTTAAGTATATCATTTTCAGTATTTTTTTAAACATGGTAGAAAGTGACAAATATTGTTTAAAGTTTGAACAATATTAGTCACATTGCATGCACAATAGGTGTTTAACATTTAAATACCTTATTGTACGTGCATTCGTTTGAAATGTATGTATGATTTAATCTCGAAGCATCTCGTAAGCAAAATGCTAGCCGATATTTTGCGCAACGCAATAGTATTAGAATTCTTTTTTTTTTCGTGACCGTGGATTCAATATCTTTTAGTCGTAATATTAAACATGTTTACATAGTATTAAAAGCGTCAAACAAGTCATAGTCACAGTCAGAGTCAAGCAAAGTAAGTCACAGTCAAGACAAACTTATGCCCTTGTAAAGTGGTGGAGATTTACAAGAGGCTCCTATGGAGTTTTGGTAACAACACGAAAAGACATGTTTCACCTCGTTTTATCACTTTCCCAAACTCGAGCACGTTTACGAGCACTTAATGAATATTAATTCACCATTTCATCATCATCATCATCATCATCAGCCAGAAGACGTCCACTGCTGAACATAGGCCTCCCCCTAAGGGGGGGTTTACCATAATCCCCACGCTTGGCAGGCGGCTTGGGGATTTATTTATTTACTAATTCACCATTTAGTACACATTAACACTCGAAAATACACAAGTTTAGGAAAATAATCCAATGAGCCGATATGTTTTTTTCCACGTTGGCGTCAAAACTCTATTAGAATTCAATGCACCAATGCTGCCAGCATCTTGGGTAAGATACCTGCCCTCAGCGCTTTATTAGTTTAGTTTTGTTTTATTAATTTAGTTTAGTTTTATATTTAAGTGCTAGTTTGATTTATTCTTGTTTTGTGCAAATAAAAATTATCTTTATCTTTGAACTTAACAACGTGACTACAAACAAAACGCTTAAAAAGCATAATTTTAAATTATCTGCAAGATTTCAAAGACTCCAAGCTAATAGTGTTTTTTGTTCTTTAGATTGGGAGTGCTATCACCAGACGGCAGATGTAAGAGTTTCGACAACAGTGCCAACGGTTACGCTCGTTCCGAAGCCATCGTGGTCGTCTTCCTCCAAAAAGCCAAGGACTCCAGAAGGTAAGCAGTACGCTCCAGGAGCCTTACGCTGAAACAGTGCCGTTCGGAAAATCACTCGAACGTGAACTTTAACGCCCCGAGATACGGTTTGCGGTCGCGCAACTTTTCGCATCTACTAAACAGAATCGCTTAAAATAGTTAGCCGTAAGGCGTGTTGTTTGTAGAGTCATTGTTACATGATGAGAGATGTATGTACTTACAGTTTGAAAATAACCAATTACAAAGTTTTGAAAAACATTTAGCGGTTGAAATGTACATGGAACAAATATTATGTATCATGTTAGAAAGCTTTCTGCGAGGGGTTGCTGGCTATTCATCAGTAACCCTGTATGATCATCTAGAAGACGTTCACTTCTGAACATAGGATAATCTACATTTATCCTAATTTCCAATACTTAGCGACCTAAAATGAGATTTTTGCCAAAAATCTGACGCAATTTTCAAGCACATTGTTAAATTGATCGTGATTAGTCCTAATGGAGTCTGACCTTTGTGCGACCTGAATTTTTCAGAACACGCCAGGTCATTATTCTCTAACTAAAAAAGACCGTAACGTGGCGCGTTAAGTTAACGTCTAAAAATTGGCCTCCTTAACCTAGGGAATAAAGACCAACTTTTACCCCCTACTAATAAACGTGGAAGCCTTGGAATAGTCACTCCGTCTTTTGTCTTTTTCGATAGAGTTCAAAATTTGAAAGGGAGAAAATGACAAATCACTTCGTATCTATCCCAAGACTACCTAGTCTACCTACTTCTCGTTTATTAGTAAGGAGGTTTGAGTTTAAAACTTTTAACTTGGTTGTTGGTTGGTGGTTGGTGGTACGTTTCACCTAGGGCGGAAAATTCAATAGTTTTGGTCTTAGTAGCTAGGCCGGGTAGTTATTTAATGTAAAATAACACAGTGTTTGCGTAAATTGTAAGTTGTTCTTTACATTATTATGTACAGCTATTTAACAAATTTGTCAATAAACCGTTTGAAACAGCAAAAATTTGTATATTGACAAATGTCAGTAATAATGTGCATTAGAGATAAATAACTTTATATGATTTTGCAAATAATAATAATCAATTTGCGCAAACATCACGATCGTTTACAATAATTACCTGGCCCAGCTACAAGGGCAAGAAAACTGTTTGAAATTTGAATTTCCCGTCATAGGTGAAACGTACCATCTTAACGCGCTGCGTTACGAGCGTGTTTGTAGTTAGTGAATAAGCTCCCAGGTTTTATTAAAATGGATCATATTTTCGAATGGTAAAAATAAATTAGGCTCTGGTTACGGCTCGGATTTAGAAGGACGAATCTTAATTTAGAAAGCAAACATTTGAACAATGTCGGTACGGTTTAATTTTTATTAATGGCCAGATTTTGGTCCGCGTTTCTGTATTTCAAACTGTTTGAATTATTTATCAGAACGAAAAAGGTGATCAGATGTGAATATTTTATGGGTTACGCGTTCAAGGAAAAATCTGAATGAAAACCACGAATTCTGATATACTTCAGTAAAATATTAAAACAATTGCTTTTATTCACTAAAGTTATAATTATGATTATTTACGGGATATTTACCGTGGTAAGATTGCATGTAACTCCGCCGAAATATCGGGAGCTCATACCACAACCTTACCACGGTAAATATCCGGTAAATAATAAATAATAATAATAATGTTTTTTTTATGTTTTTTTGTATTTTTTTATTATTTATTTAATGTAAAAAACTTAAAACTTAAGATATAAAATAAATAAAGTGAATAATAATAATAAATTCTGATTGGTCGAGGAAGCCTCGCTCGCAAGAGTGGTACCGCGCTAGTCAATACACCAATTTATTAATCGATAATTATTTTAACAGGACTAAAAATTATTGTAACAATTAGGTCAGCTATCTAAAATTGCTATCATTATTATATCATATAGCCGTGGTAGCCTATTTGGGAGACCGCTAGACTTGAAAGCGTGAGGTCGCCGGTTCAAATCTCAAACCCCGGGTCCGTACCAATGAGCTCTTTGGAGTTTATGTACGGATTTTCATACAACTGGCTTTTCGGTGAAGGAAAACATCGTGAGGAAACCTGCATACGTACGGAGAAGAAATTCAATGGCGTATGTGAATCCACCAACCCGCGACTGGACCAACGTGGTGGATATGGCCCAATCACCCTTTCGGGGTAGGCTAAAAGTCCAGCAGTGGACTGTTAAAAAGGCTGATTATGATGATGATGATTATCTCAGACTCATTTTTATAGCATTGTTAACACACATTGAAATATCCCAGGGTGTACGCGCAAGTTCTCCACGCGAAGACCAACTGCGATGGATACAAGGAGCAGGGTATTACATACCCCGCTGGACAGATTCAGAAGCTGCTTCTCCGGGAGTTCTACGAGGAGTGCTCCATCCCACCGCACATCCTGGAGTTCGTTGAAGCTCATGGAACTGGTGAGTAAAGACCAGCTTGTGAGCGTAAAGCAAGCCATGCATGGAAAGGTCAGACTGAATCAAAGATATAGAATATAACCAGTGGATCGCGCACGAGTCATAATTGACGACTGCCCCGGTGGCTCAGTTGGTAGTGAACCTATCTTCTGTGCTTGGGGGCGTGGGTTCGATTCCCATCTAGGACAAACATTTGTGTGATGAACATTTGTGTTTGTTCTATGTCTGGGTGTTAATATCTATTTAAGTATGTATTTAAAAATATATATGTACGTATATCAGTTTCTGGCAGTCATATTACAAGCTTTGCTTAGTTTGGGGTTAGATGACCGTGTGTGCAAAAATGTCCCAGATATTTATTTATTATTTATTTATTTAATTTGCTTGTGCACGATGTCAGCCACGTCGGTCGCGGGGGAAGTCATATGGAGCTTGTTATTAAAGACTCGACGCTTGTGATTGGAGATTCAAAACACTATTTTAAACTATCACGGTTGTACACTATAATTATATGATTATTTACGGGATATTTACCGTGGGAAGGTTGTGGAATGACGGTAAACACGGTAAATATCCCGTAAATAATCATATAACTTTGGAGATTAAAAAGTCATTGATTCAATTCGCGCCTGGAATTGGCCCACTTGAAAAATAAATACGCTAAAAATTTATACATTTGTCTTACGGTGGGATAAAGGATCAGTCAAGTGGTTATATCGTCATTGGACTGAATAGACATCAGCCGTGAGTGTAAAATGAGCCATGCGTGGAGAGGTCAGACTGTATATACAAACCTGTGCGTTTTGCTTTATCGGAATCGGACGCGTTCATGTTCTCCATTTGTGCACATAGGATGAACATTTTGCTGATTTTAGCGCCGTACGTAATCAATCATATCGAAATCCATACAATTTTGAAATTATTTGTTTGTCAGAATGTGGTAGGTATAACCTCTAGTATAGTATATTTCTCTATGGTATAACATACAAAGTAGCATACAGGGTCGTAAAATTTTTAATGTTGTTCCTTATGTCATTGCCAAGTGAAGCGTACAATTTGGAGGTTTTTTTTTTTCAGACATTCTTAAATACTAATTTTCTTTTTGTCATAAAATTTTCGATATACAATTCAAAATTAATAATACACACTAAGCCAAACTGAGAAACAATGGCACTTATATTTCAAAGGTTTAAAAGCTAGGCAAGTATAACTCTTTTGTGACAACAATGAAACTAACTCCAAGCGCGCGTTTTACCTGAGTGCTCGACTCTTGACTACGGATTTCTCGTCTATTTTTAATGTTTTTGCGACTCTTTTTAAATTAGTGTTGTGCTTGTTTTTTGAGGAGTTGACTGCTTGTCTATGTTTGAGAGTTTATCTTGTTTACAATGACAGGAAGATATTTATTTTTAACCGACTTCAAGAGGAGGTTATCAATTCGACTGTATGTTTGTTACGCGATTACTCTGCCAATATAGAATTGTTTCTGATGATTCCTTTTTTATTAGGTAGGCCATAAATGTGGTGGTCTTCTGGTGGTCCTATATTTTATTAGGTAGACATCTGTGGTTACTTAAACTGAGGGTAGGTTTAAAACAATTGACGGAATTTTAGATATAGGTTTGGCAACTGTCTAAGTAGCGCTAATATAGAGGTACGAAATGCGGTCTTCGAATTTATTTGCTCTGACAGCAGCGATAGCATTGTAAAAAGGGATTCCATTCACGTTTACTATTCAAGACACATCAAAATCAGTCAAGCCTAAAAGGCACTTGATTCGACTTGACTCTTACCACTATTACCACTATTACTATTACCACTTATTGACTATTACCACTTGACTCATCCTTTCCCTCGCGCGATGCAATAGTAAAAATAATCAGTTATAATCTTTTTCGAGTGGGCCAATTCTAGGCGCGAATGACTTTTGAGTCTCCAATCACAAGCGCTGTTTGACATCCCCTCACGACTGACATGGCTTTACTCGTGCAAAAGGGAATTTTGACTACATGCGCAATCGAGTGGATAATAGGTAATATAGAAACAATAAAAAAAAAGCAAACGTAAACCCGAAAAACATTATCCTCCTTTTTGAGTCATCTTCATCATAATCAGTCTTTTAACAGTCCACTGCTGGACTAGCCTACCCCCGAAAGGGTGAAGGCTTCTTGAGTAGTCGGGTAAAATTACAGTCAAACTAAGAACCACGTCCTTTTTGAAGGTGGATAAGATCTTCAGCTCGTGACACTAGTATGTTTTCATCGTAGGCACGCGAGTGGGTGATCCCGAAGAACTTCTAGCCATCGACGAGATCTTCTGCACGGGCCGTTCCGAACCACTCATGATCGGCTCCATCAAGTCTAACCTGGGGCACAGCGAGCCCGCCTCTGGACTCTGTTCCGTCGCCAAGGTAACGATTAGACTATACAAGAACTGACCACACGGCGTCATTGTATTAGATCCGACGAGTTAAACACAGAAGAAATTTAATGCTCGATTTGCTTTGATTTCACGTTTATTGTGCGATCTGCTAGTCTTTGGAATGCGCTGTCTGAATGGGTGTTCCCCGATAGTTACAATCTGGGTGTCTTCAAATCACGAGTGAATCGGTTTCTTCTAGGTAAGCGTGCTGCGTCGTAGGCCGCATCATCGCTTAACATCAGGCGATATGATGGTCAAACGCAAGCCTATTATTGAATAAAAAAATTAAAAAACTATGCGGCACCGTTGGATGAGACCTGACAAGTCGAAAACAAAAGAAAGCACCAGCAAGCCCAGATATTACCAAAGCTACTTTTGCTATTGAGATACTGCCTGGTTCACTGGGTTGGTACTCAAACCTTCCTATATCCCTGGGCAGTATCTTCCGATGCCCTACCTCGGCAAGAAAGTTCGCATCGACGCCGATCTGGCTTCCTCTCCTTCAATTAGGAAGGGAGAACCAAATGATTGACTGGACTGAGGGCCAGTGATAATATATCATAAACCAGTCTAGTTTCAGTGGTTGTACTTTATCAATGAACTTTCTTGGTGGTGTGAACTTGTTGGTTTATTCTGAACCCGAATTTCAGTGTGATTTTTAACACAGACCGTGTAAAACTTTTTTAAAGAAAGGTTTAAGGTTCGCTTTAATTATTCAGGTCTTGGGTTTAATAATTTTTAGCGACTTATGTTCTCACTACTAGTAAACAGGCCTTCTCTAGATGAGAGAGGATGTGGCATAGTCCACTTTGCTGGTGGTCTCCTCCTTGTTGGTGAACATCATAATTATGTCTTTTAACATTTGAGGTTCTTGGACATACCGGTTTCCCACGACGTTTTCCTTACCTTCTTTGAGCGGTAGCACCAAAACTGCACATAGCTTATTTAACTACTAAAGTCTTTGGTGCAGGGCCGAAGATCGAACCGGGTGCCGTCATACTGTAGAGCACACGCTACCGCTCGGCACCTTTGCTTCTGATTTAAAATCTGCATGATCTAATTCCCCTCCTGTCCATATTTCTACCGTATTGCCAGAGTGGGCACGAAAAATCGACACCGATGCAGAGTTTCGGTGCGGGTGCTTAATTTTCGTAAAGCTCCTCTCCAAAATGAAAATGAAACAAACGTTAAAGTAAATAAAAAATTTCTGACAACCAATTAGCGAGCTGTCAACATGAGATACGTGGGTATACAAGGGGCATGCGAGAGCAACGCGCGCCTTTCCTTCCACTTTTAGCCCTTTGACTGTCATTAACAGACTCGAAACAATATAAAGTTGCTAATTAGTTGTGTAAAAAGGACTAGAATGAAACATAATTTTATCTAGATGAATGCAAAAGAGGCATAAAATGTGCGATGCTGTCCGCTAGCCGTGGGCCAAAATAAAATAATTATCAATTCAAAAAACCGACTTCAAAATTAGTATAATACGTAATATTGTCAAAATCAAATTTTCCAGCTATTTTCAGTCAAATACTAAGCTACTAAACCAATTTTAATGAAATTTCTAAGAATTCAATATAAATAATATGTATATCGTTTCAAATTAAAAAAAAAAAACAAATCGGTGTATAAATAAAAATGTGGTAACATGTGGTAGCAGACAAAAACCTTTTTTGAGGTTGGTTAAAAAGATGGTATAACCGTTCAATGCAAAAGGTAACAATCCAATACACAACGTTTATATTCATACTGCGCAAGCCAATCACCAATTGTAGGTACCAATAATTTATAAATTTTAATTGAATTTTACGTAGTTTTTTCTTTCCTCTCGTCACACATCTTGCGAATTTCCCAGTGTCAAGTATTAAATTATTTGCAAGTTTTATTACATAATCATCTACAAAGTCTTAGTTACAGTTAGCTGTGACTATGAGTTTCTTTGCTTAACTCTGAAGTCAACTAAAGTAACTCATTGTCAAGTCCAGGTCATGTCTTAGTAAAGTAGTGGAGTCTTTACTAGAGGTATTATATGGAGTTTTGGAAACAACACAAAAAGACACGTTCGTGTACGTGTATAAGTTTAGTATGCACGTACACGAGCACTTAAAATAACACTAAAAACTGAAAACACTTAAAATAACACAACTTTAGGGAAATAATACAATGACGCAACATGTTTTTCACGTAGGCGACAAAATTTCTTGTTCTAAGTTACTTAGAATATTTATGTTTAGCAATATTTTCATTTGATATGCTCAAAATAACACTAACCCTCTTTCCAGATGTGTATAGCCTACTCTACGGGCTATGTCCCTCCCAACCTAAACTACGTGGTCGCCCGCGAGGGGGTGGCGGCGCTAGCCGAGCACCGACTCGAGGTGGTCACTGAGAAGACCCCCTGGCAGCGAGGCATGTCTGGAGTCAACAGCTTTGGCTTCGGAGGAGCCAACGCTCATGTGCTGCTCAAGAATGTTGCTAAAGATAAGGTAAAATAGTTTGAGGTTAGATTATAAGCGGTGTACATTTTGTCTGTCTTTTTGCGTGAGTAGATCCAATGCAAAATGGCCTGGTAATTTAGCTAAAGCTAAATGCTTAATAATTTTTGTGATTTCTATCATCATCATAAACCTATCATGTCCTCACTGCTGGGACATATTCCTTCGCTCAGAGAGAGAGAGAGAGAGAGAGAGAGAGAGAGAGGATCCTAATCCACCATGCTGGCCTAATGCATGTTGGTGAATGTCAAATGTTCTTGGACTTTTGAGGTTCTTGAACATATCGTTTCCTCACGATGTTTTCCTTCACCGTTGTTGAGCAATTGTATTCACATATGATATGGTGGTTGGAAACTTCACATGATTTATTTAAGTTGGTGCAGGGCCCAGGATCAAACCGAAAAAAGCCAGCTCCAGCTTGTAAAGCGCAGTGCTACCGCCTGGCCACCATCGCTCAATATGTGTGATTCCTACACAGAATTTCATATCATCTTCTTCTTACAGATTGTGACCAAATTCACAACTTTCAAATGAACCACCGTTCTCTAAAGGCGTCATAAATATATTTGCTTGTATCCATTAGGCCAACAACGGCATGCCATTCGATGACCTTCCCCGCCTTGTGTGTGTTTCTGGTCGCACTGAGTCGGCTGTGGCCAAGATTCTAGACGACCTGGAGTCCAGAACAGTGGACGTTGAGCTCGTGCGACTTCTGCACTCTATCCACGATGAGGACATTCAGGGCCATGTCGTGAGAGGATATTCCCTTTTGGGTAAGTTGAATAAACAGGTGGAAGTTATAGTGCTCTATGCTTTAAACAGTAGACTCTATAAACCCAAATATTTGTTTTTTTTGCCAGTGTACACATTACAGGAGGTCCTTAAAACTAACTTGTCGGTACAAAAACCCTGTTAGGGCGCTGCAATTTAATTTATTATATACAAGCCCATAGAGTTTACTGCTATCAGGGTACAAGTTCACCTTTTTGTTTTACATGCAAGGCAAACGTTTCTTAAATTCTTAAATGATTTTCAAAGAATTAAAGAAAGAAGGAATAGAGTAGGAAAAAGCAGGCAAAAGAACTATCATCTCTCTTTAGGAAGGAAGTTTCCGTTAATAATTTTGCTGGCCTGGCATTGTTTTTGCTTCGCATTTTTGACAAACATCTTTCACCAGGTTCCATCCCCACTAAGAGCGTGCCCTTGGCTCGTGACGTGCAGTACTTCTCTGGCGTCCGTCGGCCAGTGTGGTTCGTGTACTCTGGTATGGGCTCGCAGTGGGCCGGCATGGCCACCGAGCTCATGAGGATTCCGGTCTTCGCTGCTGCTATTCAGAAGTACGTATTTTTACATCCTGGTGCAAGAGTATAAAAAACTATGCGACCACATTTCAAAATTTATCTCATATACATCGTCATTTCAGCCGTAGGACGTCCGTTGCTGGATATAGGCCTCCCCTATAGATCTCCAAAAGGGCCGGTTGGAAGCGGCCTGCATCCAGCGTTTCCCTGCGGTCTCTTTTATGTCGTCTGTCCATCTTGTGGGTGGACGTCCTACGCTGCGCCTACGGCATATTACTCTTCCTTAAAGCATTTCTTTGCGATGATCTTTTCAGCTGTTAATGTTTTGCTGGTCATGCAAAGCAAATTAATTCAAGTCGATCTCTAATTTCCAGATGCCACAAAGTCTTGGAGCCTAAAGGCATTAACTTAACCAAAATCATCACAGAGGCGGACTCTAAGATTTACGACAACATTCTCAACTCCTTTATCGGAATCGCGGCCGTACAGATCGGGCTTACTGACGTGCTGAAGACTGTTGGCATTGAACCTGATTACATCATTGGTAAGTTATTTGATTTCAAAAATTCCGATTTTAAAATATTGTCTCTTAAATTGTTTTTACGCTCTTCAGAGTTTTAAAGCATTTTCGATATGTTGCTGAATTTATCTTGATATGAGTACCTTGAACCTAAAATGGAGTGTTTTAACTCTACTTTTGAAATGTCAGCACCACATCGCTCGAAGAACCAATAACCGATGGGGAAGAAAGGTTCTTGAGTGGAGACCACGAACCGGAAGACGCAGCGTAGGTAGGCCTCCCACTAGATGGACCGACGACATAGTGAGAGTCGCTGGCATCCAGTGGATGCAAAAGGCAGGCTGTCGTTCAGTGTGGAGGTTAAAGGGGGAGGCCTATGTTCAGCAGTGGACGTCTTCTGGCTGATGATGATGATGATGATAAAAGAGGCAGTGCATACTAAAAACTTTATTTGGTAAAAACGTTGAAATTATAAACAATTATTATAGTTTAAATAAAAATACGTTTACGGATTAAATATTTTCAATATCTACCTCTTGGCTCCATCATCAGACCCTCGTCACCAAGTGACTAATCTATAGGACTCGCTAACACAAACCAAATGAGCCCAATCGCTACTAATATTTGATATTAAAGAGTTCCATTAACCACCTCCTAGCTCCATCATCGGATCAGCTCGATGGTACCAAATTATTGGATTATCATCAGAATTACACATTGATACGGCAAGTAGTAGGTAAAAATCTAATCCTAGATTTTTTACATAAGTCACAAGTCTAGCAACAAAAGAGTGTTAAAAAGACTTCTTACCTCTATCAGGTCACAGTGTAGGCGAGCTGGGATGCGCGTACGCCGATGGCTGCTTCACAGCGGAACAGATGATCCTCTCAGCCTACAGCAGAGGTCTGGCCTCTCTCGAAACTCCGTTTATCAAGGGATCCATGGCTGCAGTTGGCATCGGGTATAACCAGGTAAGAATATTCACGAAAATACACTGAGCTACGACCACCTAACAATAAGAAATAACATTCACATGGAACTCCCTGCAAGTTTCCTATAGTTTCCTGAGAATAACAATATTTAGGCATCTACAAGGTTAGGATAAAAAGATCGACTAGAGATAGACTACTTCTAGATTGACATTTTCCATCCTCGGTCACACTGCCACTTATCAGGCAGGAAAGTCGCTAGCCAAACATAGATAAACCTGCAAAATCTATTTCTATTAAATAAAGACCTAACATACAAGTAGTTCGTAAGAAATTCGTGTTTGAGATCAAATAGGTAGAAGGTACTTACTTTATTCATTTTATTTATATTACATGGAAATTACTGACTGAATGCGGTTGAAACTATAGTCGGAGTGAGTCGGCTTAACGTGAGTAATTCTCATGTAATTATAAATAAAATGTGTGAAAACTACGTTACTTTCTATATTAGGTACTACTTAATTGTTATTTATTTATTTACTAACTAAACAAAATATAAGCTAAAACTAAAACTACAAATACAGTTAGACTGCTCATAGACCGTTGAAGTTCTAAAGACAATCCAAATGCTCAAGCCTACTACCAGTTGGCAGCGTACCCAGCATGCTGGCGGCATTACCACGTTGAATGGCAATGCTTATGCGTTGAGCCAGAAACACGCCAGCATTTTGGTCACGCGTCGCATTAACCAGGCGCTCTGAAAGATTTTTGAAAATTTTATTTATTTCGTTTAATGTTGCTGACCAAACTACTTGATGTTCTGGCCACATCAAATTTTATTTTTAAAGAATCTATGGCTATGAATTGATCTCTCGGGAACGAAAAGGTATCTTCTGGGAATAAAGTATCTTATTTATTGTTAAATTTTAGCTAACCACATTTTGGTCCAATTTTTCGAACACGCTCGAGTGACTCACGCATACCTCCGTTACATAAAAGAAAACCTTGATTACGGTATACCCATGAGATTGTACATTTTCTTTATTAAAAATTGTTTTTCGTGAATTTTGTGCTAAACTTTGTCGCAGTTTTTGTCACTGCCCCTGTAAACTGGCGTCAATTCTACTTGTATGAAGGTTGTCTTAATTTTTTTTGCTGAACCCTTTTCAAATTTTGTCAACTAAAGATTTATGCCAGTCTCTGAATTGATATTTATAGTACTAAATAATCAGTGTATTTGTGAGCGTAGTACCTGATATTTATTTTTTAGAAACTCCTGAATATAAAGCAAGTAGCTATCAAAGAATCAAATAGCAAAGTTTATAATGCAGTCCAGGATGTAAGGTTACAAAATTACATTAAAAAAAAGCTTATATCTAAAGGATACAATCAGTGTCGAATAAGTCCGTCTCAGCATTAATGCTGAAAGTCAAGGACTGCGAATAAGGCTGTTCCAAAGACGTTGTAGATTTGTTTTAACATTAAAGTACCTTCACCAGGTGAAAGCCATCTGCCCGCCGGAGATCGAAGTGGCGTGCCACAACGGTCCGGACTCCAGCACCATCTCAGGACCCGCTGATGCTATGAAGAGCTTCGTCGCCAAGCTCACCGCTCAGGGCATCTTCGCTAAAGAGGTTCCCTGCTCTAACATCGCGTACCATTCCAAATACATCGCGGAAGCCGGTAAGCATAATCCAAACCCAATTTTCCGTTGTTTGATACTTAGATAAATTCCAAAATAGGAACCTCACCATTTTAGCCGATTGCTAAATAAAGTTAAATTTTCCGGTACCACAAAAGCTGAGACACATAAGCTGGCTTGCTTACTAAGCCATAACAATTTAACTCAACATAGAGACTGGTTGACTGAAAGGTGAAAAGACAGTAGTAAAGCCCTTTTACGAATATTTCCAAGAATAAAAAAACTGAAATATTACATCATTTACAGAAATGTTTCAATAGCTGTATTTTGATAAATGTCTGCAGGTCCAACCCTTCTCAAATACCTGAAGCAAGTGATTCCAACGCCTAAGCCACGCTCAGAGAAGTGGCTATCAACCTCAGTTCCCCAGTCGCTGTGGAAGGACCCGAAACACATGATGTCGTCTGCCGAATACCACACCAGTAATTTACTGGTAAGCTCTACTACGCATGAATTCAGTTACCATTAATTTACTGTTAGCATAGTACTTATTACGTTTGTATGTAACTCACATGCAATATCTGATATCGATGAAAAAAATTCTAGGCCGTTGATTTGCGGATAAATCATGTCCCACTGGTTAAGGAACTAAGAAAGAAAGAAAAGTTCGGTGTTGTTTAAGAAAATGTGGTTTACGAAATAGAGAACTCCGGTTTTTTAGCTGATTTAAACAGTTTTGTATAAGGTGGCCTAGTTTTATATATTTAGACCTAATTACGAGCAAAAAAATTAAGTTGATCCTTACCAGTGCGATGCGAAATCCAATTATAATAGGGATAAAACAACGTCAACCTATTCCTACAGTCTAAAACAGCTTCCCATTAATGCATTCATGTGTTCTTTTTTAACAGAGCCCAGTACTCTTCGAAGAGACCTCTCGACAGATCCAGCACAACGCGATCGTCATAGAAATCGCTCCCCACGGCCTTCTGCAAGCCATCCTTAAGAGGTCCTTGAAAAAGGACGTCCTTAACATTCCACTGACACAGAGAAACAACAAGGACAATGTACAAGTCCTCTTCAACGCTCTGGGACAGTAAGTTTACCGGGTGTTAAAGAAAATATATTTTAAGGTACTTGAGTGGAGACCACGAACTGGAAGACGCAGCGTAGGTAGACCTCCCACTAGATGGACCGACGACATTGTGAGAGTCGCGGGCATCCAGTGGATGCAGATGGCAGGCTGTCATTCAGTGTGGAGGTTAAAAAAGGAAGGCTTATGTTCAGCAGTGGACGTCTTCTGGCTGATGATGATGATGATGAAAAGAAACGCTCCCGATGCATCAAAGCTATTCATTTATACTATCTAAACATCAACTATGTGCCTTATACTTGTCATTTTAGTTGTTTAGTATTTTGCAAACCAGTAATGTAAAGCGTACAAAGCTCGGGGTCTATGCACCGCGTAGATGGAAAAGCGCACGAGCATACACGCGGCGTTAACTGGCTTAATAGGCTGCCAATTACTTGGACCATGTGGAGCCAAAACTAAAAAGAAAAATTGGAGGTTCCGAAATACCTAGAATTTTAGGACTAAAATGATTTTCTAATAATTACCTAAAACAAGAAAATTATATATTTAGAATTATGATTTCAAGCTTTCTAACAATTTCGCAACCTCTTTTTTTTCTTTTTAGTTTTAGGTACAGCTGTTCCAGTTAATTGCTTGTCTAATAGCCAATAGTAGCTAGTATAATATCATTTTCAAGTAGTCGATTACGTATATCAAGTTGTAGAAGAAATCTTCAAGTAAGTCATAGTCACACGTCGTTCAAGTCACCCAAGGGGTGGACTTTAACAGAGGTTTTCAATGGAGATTTAGATCTCTAACAATTATTACACCTTTTAACTTAAAAAAAAAAACATGTTTTGGATAATGCAATGCTGCGTTATGCGTTATGATAATGCAATGCTGCGGCCTATGTTCAGCAGTGGACGTCTTCTGGCTGATGATGATGATGATGAATGCTGCGTTATGTGTTTTTTAATTTGACGTCAAATCGTCAACCTCTTTCTTTGTCTAACTTAACTTCTGTATTCCACCAGATTGTACGAGGCGGGATTGAACCCGCACCTGGCCAACATCTACCCTCACGTGCCATTCCCCGTGTCGCAGGGGACGCCCATGCTCGCGCACCTCGTCGAGTGGGAGCACAGTGAAGACTGGTAAAAACATAAGATACTTTTGTGAAATTTGTTCTTTCTGTACTTTAACAGGCAAGTTATGCTTGGTTATGGATGTTTTGCTTGTGCTTCTTCATTAGACACACTTTTAGGAAGGTTTTTGTGATACCACACATAAACCTTGTGTTTTTGTTTTTGCGGGTGCATCTTAATTTTATTAGACACTCAAATAAAAGCGACTAAAAACTTTCAATTCCACATTTTTATACACACAGCGAGGATGTGGATCCCTGGCAGGGGCTCCATTGTCCAAATTCCATAGAAAAAGCACTTTCAGTTTTTCCCTTATTTTCAAATTTACCAGGCAAACGTTTTTGCTAAGCCACACATGCATAGAGGCAAACAAAAAAAACGGTCAAGCCGTTTTTGAGTTTTAGCGAGACTAACGAACATAAATTGTTACAACATACAGAAAGAAGAAAAATAAAATAGATAATTCATTGGCAACTATTATTTTACAATATGTATTGCGACGAAGAAGTCTATTCCATTAAATGGATTTATTGTTAATCACAATCCAAAAAAAAGACTATCCTTTATTGGAGCGTTTACTATAATTTTTTTGGGTCTTAACTAAATTTGATATTTTATTTTGCTCTTTTAAAAATTGCGATATACGAGCTCGACATAAATCTAAAACGAAATTATTCAAGCTAACAGTGCTTTTCATGACAGCTCTAAATATACAGCTCCCGCAAAAAGCGCATGTTATTTTCCTGACAGTTCTAAAAAACGATTTAAAAAAAACTCTCTTTACTGCACTAATCTCTGCGTGCTTCTGGCTCGCGGCCAATTCGTACGTACAGTGAAAATATGACCTAACTGATGCTGTTGTATGACTATAGGTAGTAGAAAATTAATCCATACTTTTTTTTTACTGGCAACTTTCTTTAGGGCTCCGTACCCAAAGGGTAAAAACGGGACTCTATTACTAAGCCTACGATGTCTGTCTGTCCTACCTATTAACGGCTGTATCTTTCTTTTAATATGGCGGCAAAGCGCAAGCCTATTATTAAAAAAAAAACGCGATTTCACGTTTGGTCTCATAGTAAAAGTTGTTCATTATGATGAGTATAACGGACTCCTTTCGGCTTAGTACGCTCTTTCCGCGTAACCCTGTATTCCGTTTACTTTTTATACATCAAATATCCTCTCTTACCCTTATAAAAATAAATCTACATCCCACAGTGACACATCTAACCCTGAATCCACCTGTCGCACGCACACATTCACACCCGAAATGCAATAAAGAGGCTCCTCTTATTAATTGTTGGCCATCATTCACTCACCGCAAACAAATACCCCGCGTGTGATGTACGGCCCGCACTTTGGTGTGCGGTCGCCTTTATTGCTATCGAGATACGGTCCAATTTGTCAACTGTTTAGAGCATTGAGTGGGAAGAGCTGTCCGACGGTCTATCTAAGGTCATGAAGAAAATTATTGAATATGTGTTTATCAATTCTGAACCGATTATGAAGTGTAAACTGATGCTAGTAACGTTTTATTATTTTGTTAATCGAACAGAAGATTCTACCTTCCCAAAACTAGTAACAAATCATCAGAGATAGATATCTCAGCATTAGATCCAAGCATTAGACTACTCACTTAGCCTCCAAGCGAGCCCAACGCCAACTGGAGAACCAAATACGTCACGGCATATAAATAGGCCGTGGAAAAGTCGGCTGTTCTCCTTTTACCGTAGCTTCAAAATGGTCCTGCACTCGTCCGTGGTTGGTTCGCAGTGGACGAACTTTAAGTAAATGAGAAGGTATAATTTTAATATACAGTAGAACCGTAATAATCCGAAAAAACTTGACTTTTCTACGGCCGGTTGTACGTTCCCTCGTCTCTCCAGTCGGCATTAAGCCTTAATAGAAATGCCACGTATAAAACGGAATTGCAAAAAATAATTTAAAAATTGCATCTTAAATTAATTTGATCTATTACGTTTTCAGTCACCAATTACTAATATACTATTTGTCAGAGGGCCTTGCACGCTTTGTAAATAATGTGACGGGTTCTATGCTCTTTATTGCTCGTGGTTGTGATTTTTTTTATTCATATTAGAGACCTGTAAAATACTCCAAAGGCTACGTACTATTTGACAGAAGGCCTTTTATGGTTTGTAATCACGTGAGAGATTACTTGCTCTTTGTAGTGCTAAAATAACTGACATGTATAACATGTAGATTTCATATTGTATGACGTACTTGTAACGACCGAACGTGAGGGACTTCAGTTTGTAACATCACAATGTACCACGTTTGCTACAATAAATAATTTTTCATTTTCATTTTTAGTATATATACAGTTTTTCGTTGTTAACTACCCTTACTAAGTTTGTCTGGCGTCTCCCAGCCTACATCAATGTAAGGGACTTTGGTGGGCATTTTTCAGCGTTGCCCTGTTAGGATGTGTGCGTCGGCTAAGCTTCATCCAGCGATGTGATGGATGGCCGCTCTGCGATGCGGGTGCAGAAATGATCGATTTTCCCCCGGATCAGTCATACGAATTGGTATTTCAAAAAGCCATTGAAAACATTCCATTTGACCCATATAGATTCATGATTTGACCAGTTTGTTTCGTGATTCTAGAACGTATTAGATTTTGAAAAAAAAAAAGTTTATTGTTATTTAAAACTTTCTGTCCGTCCGATTGCCCTGTCCAAATTTGCAATAAATGTGTTATGATCTAGAGAGCATACATAAATCCTATCTAAAAAAAATATCTTTAGTACTTTTTTTTAATAACAGAATTTTTTTTTCTGGCAACTTTACCAATTTTGGGTTTCCCTTAAATCTTTATATGGACAATTACGAACAAAAAAAAAATGCAAATTGATTCTGTCGTTTTGGTGATGCGCTCACCATCAAATAGCTTTTAACTTTTATTTATAATAAATAATAAAAAAAAAAAAAATTAAAACATATTAGTACCATGTGGTATGTTTTACCTATGACGGCAAAATTAAATTTCAAATAGTTTTCTTGTCCTTGTAGCTTGGCCGAGCAATTATTGTAAACGATCATAATGTTTGCGCAAACTGGTTATTATTCTTAACAAAATCATGCTTAGTTATTTATCTCTAATGCACATTATTACTTACGTTTGTCAATAAACTATTTTTTTCTGTTTCAATCGGTTTATTGACAAACATAAGTAATATGGTGCGTTACGTTAAATATCTGCACATGAACAACCAACGATTTGCGTAAACACTATGTCATTTTAAAATAATTACCCGGAAAAGAAAAGCACAAAAAACTGTTTGAGTTTTTAATTTCCCGCCATAGGTGAAACGCACCACCTTAAAGTTAATCCAAAGAAATGAAAAGAAAAAAGTTTTTTGACTTTGGTGTAAATACAAGATTTTGTACCTTTTAATCCGTGTTTAAAGAAAAGCATTGTCAAAATGCAAACACAATGCTGTACGGCTTTATATCCACGTAGCACTACCATATCTCGTATTTCCATATTACGAGGTCTGTAACGGCTTTTTGCCGCATTAAAGTTTTACGGTGCACACACCTACTCGACGCTCATTAGAATTTCTGAATAGCTCTATTCAATGCGAATGTCAACCTTATTCCCATGGACCTGTGAATAAATTACTCCTTAATTAAGCTGCCGTATAAATGAACTTGAGTAATGGCGGCCAAGCGGTAGCATGTGCGTTTTACAATCTGACGGTTCAGTCCTCGGCCATGCCAATGACTTATTTAATGCCTAAATAAATTATGTGCAGTTTCGATTTGATCGCTCAAAACAGTGAAGGAAAACATCTTGAATATACCGGAATGTCCAAGAACCTTAAAAAATCAAAGACAGAATATTCACCAAAATGCACAGAGCTAGCATTGTGCATTAGGCCTATCCTCTATCTCTCTCTCTCTGTCTCTCTGAGAGAATGCCTGTGTCACTGAAGTGGAACATGAAAGGCTGAAAATATGATAAATGAACTAGCGAGTTGCAAGCTTGGATTGATTTATTAATAAATACTTTATTGCACTTACTAATTATGTAGAAATACACAAAATGGAGGACTTTAGCTAATCATATTCTAACAGTCATCAACCAGATGCCTTATTATAGATGTCTTATCGTGATTCGGATTGTGATCGTGATCGCGTGCCATCTCACTTACGCACGTGGTGCGAGTAAGTAGATGCGAACGGGACGGCATGCAATCTCGATCACAATCAAACTTCTATAATAAGGCCGGTTGGGACAAATGGTATAAAGGCATGCATCAAAAATACCTTAAAGTCTAAAAGTAAAGACGCTGGTCAACCTATGAAAAACACAAAAGAACTTTTTTTTTTACAAAAATTTATAAGCAGATACATCAAATATAAATATATGACTAAAATTATATATCAATACACAATTTTACTACATATTATTACACAAATTATAATATGAAACATATACAAATTATGTAAGTGAGTGATTATACGTAGTTAGACACTATCGGTGATGCTTGTGACGGTGATTTGATTGAAACTGATTTGTTCTAGGTATGTGACGTCATACAAAGCTCAGGAGAAGATGAAGTCTGGTGAAAGGACTGTCAGAATGTCGATCGCGGATGAAGACAGCGAATATATGGCTGGACACGTCGTTGACGGTGAGCTAAATCATAATTTAATCCGTAGGTGGTAAACAAGCTAACGAGCTGCCTTAAGGTAAGCAATCACCGTCACCTATGGATACTAGTAAAACCAGGAGCATCACAGATACATTGGTGACCATTGAAGACTTTATTAACAGCCCTTTTGAAGAACTCCATGTTATAGTTAATCGGAAATGTCGCAGGAAGGAAGGACAGGAGGAGGCTCATTCCACGAATTGCAGGTGTGAGGAAAAAATATCGAATAAAACGCAGTGTGAGATTTCCACAGATCTATGATATGTGATATGTGACCACAAGTGACATTTAAAACTGTTGGCTGCCATGGGTAGGATTACAAGTTAAATTAATGGTACAGGCTGATTATCTTGGAAAAGGAATTCTTAAATTTAGAAAGCCTTTGAGCGGCCCAAAATCAAGGCATGTCTAGTCAGTCTACTTACTTGCATTTTTTTTATTCCTAGGCCGCAACTTATACCCAGCTACTGGTTACCTGGTGCTCGTCTGGGAGACGCTCGGCATGATGATGGGAGAGCTCTACACGGAAGTCTCCGTAGTCTTCGAGAATGTTCGCTTCCAGAGGGCCACCAATATCCCCAAGGACGGCAATCTCGAGTTCATTATCATGATTCAGAAGGGAAGCGGTAATTTCGAGGTTAGCGGATGCAACTATTTCACTATATTTAACATAATATTTTTATTTTGTATATTGAAACAGGTCCCTGTCAACTTAAGTCTTATCTTTCTTTTTCGATGTTTATTTTTTTGTGTATCTCTCGTTCTTTGTTGCTTTTATAAAGTAAATAACTTTCTTTTTTATATTGTTTAAAATAGAATTTTTGTTATATGGGTTCCCAATATTACCATTTTATAAATATCATATACATTTTCTTCCATTTGTTGTGCAGATCGTAGAAAGCGGTGCCTCTATTGTGACGGGTCGTATTTACGCTAAGAAGAACGTTGGACAAGACTACCGAGTGCTGCCATTCCCACCTGAAGTCACCGGCCACAACATCAAACATCTGCTTACCAAAGACTTCTACAAAGAGCTTAGGCTTAGAGGATATCAATACAGGTAAATCAATACTTTTTATATAAAACTAGAGATTTAGCATCAAATATTCAATAGATAAGAATTTTCTTCCATATATTCATTAAACTCTTTAGAATCTAAAATTTAGATCATAATAAACGTTGAATTTTATCATAAGTTCTTTTTCACCTTTAAGTTGCAATAACAGTTAGAAATGGAACCAGAAAGAAAAAAAAATGGTTGACTGTAACATGTCATTTACATTTTAATTTATTTCAAACTTAACACTGTTTGGCAGCAATACAATTATTTTTAATACCCAATTTTATTGGTTTTTCCCATCAGTGGCCTATTCCGTGGCGTGCTTGGCTGCAATGTCCAAGGCACTCGAGGCCGCGTCAGCTGGGTCAACAACTGGGTTGCTTTCATGGACTGCATGCTTCAACTCAAGATTATCGGTAACGATACGCGCGGACTCTTCGTACCTACCAGGATTGAGAAGCTGTCCATCGATGCCACTATGCATTACCACGCCATTTCTAAGATGAACCCGGATTCTACCAGGAACTCTTTCGAAGCTAGGGTGTATCCTGATGTAGATGTCATCAGGTGAGTCAATAGTTATCGCTATAGAATTATTATCTCTAGAATATAAAAAAAAATATGCATTATTGTCATCATCGTTATACACATGTAAAACGAATGAACTTTTATACTGAAATCTTTTTTTACATTTTACTCTTTTAGTTGCTTATATAAAATAATTATTCTAAATTCCATTAGTCGGTATCTTAAATTTATGTATTTTTCAGGGCTGGTGGTGTAGAAATACGTGGTCTTCATGCAACTCCTATTACTAAACGTATACCACTCGGTGTACCTGTCCTTGAAAAGAACGAGTTTATCGCTAACTTTGGAAAGGGCAAGATGAAGGTGGAAGACGTTCTCAGAACCAACATTCAACTGATCCTCGAGAACATTCAAACCTACAAAGTCAAGAGCATCGAGCTTGTGGATGAAGAATACAAGAACAGTGGATACGAACCTCTCCTAGAGACAATTGGTGACATCCTTGGAGACTTGCCTCTAGTGCAAGCTGAGCTGCTCCTTATTTCAGAAGAACCTATTGAAATGCCACAAAATATTACGGTGGAGAACAAGAAATTGTCTGGAGAATCAAACACTGTCTTGTTTGTTGGTGCCAATCTCCTAAATAGGCCTGAAGTAAGTGGAAGACTAAATTAAAGGGGATTTTATGCTGGATGAATATTTATTTTCATCACACTAACTAGATAAAACTAATAATTAATATTTTAAATGAAATTCAATAGCAGGCAGTCATGTAAGATAGGCCACGTCAAAATTGTCTAAAATCTGATTTTGCGCATGTTGTCTTCACTCTAACCGCTGCAATAATTGCTGAAGCATTGAAGTTATGAATCGTAAATGAACGGACTGAATTAGTTAATCAGGTCTACGAAGTTACAAACAATATACTTCTTTCAACACTTTAATTTGAAATTAAACCCCTAGCTTAAATAATATTACTTTTTTTCAGGTCCTCCAGCAAATAGTATCCACTCTCCGCGATAAGTGCTTTATCATCAGTCGCGAAAAGGAGTGTCCTAATCCTCAGCAGTTCGCCGACAAATACGACATCGTGTGCATCCACGACACCGGGGTCGAGTACTTCGTGCTCTTCAGGAAGAGGATCGGGGCCAGGCCCGCCAAGTTCGTCAAGGTCGTCACTTCCGACCAGAGCTTCGCCTGGGTTGACAAGGTAGGATGATCAACAAATCAAATTTTCATGAATGTGTAGTCCATATGAAATTATTCTCCCATTCTATACAATTATTCTCACTTTTCATAGCGACGACCTAACATCAATAAATTACCATTTTGACAGAGTTTCTATAATAACACATAATACAATACCTATATAAGAAGTTACACTCTCTGTTTCTTGATATTTTATTGTATTTTTTATTCACCCAGTCTATATAATTATAAAATTTTTACATAACGACATCAATATATTACCAATATTAGTCAGATTTTTTTGTAATTACATATAATACTCGGCTAATACCCAGCTGGATAGCTATAAAGTTGAAAATCTCTCATCAAACATCTAACGGTTGTGTACTTGTGTTCCGACAGTATTACTTGGGTCACACACCGTTATTTAACATCAAGTTAGCTTTATTACTAAAGTCGATTTCAATCATTTGTCTAAAAACAATTGAATAAATGCGGTTCCATACTTGGTAGGTTTGACACTGTTTTTTGTTGGTAGATTCGTTTTTGGAATGAAATTGCTCACTCTTTGGTTTTGTTCCAGGTGAAAGAAGACCTAAAAGACGGCCAAAAACTAGTCTTGTACAACCAAGACGAGCCCATCAATGGTCTTCTGGGTCTCGTGAACTGCCTGCGCAAGGAGCCGGGTGGTGAGATTGTGTACGGTCTACTGATCGCTGACTCGTCTGCACCTGCCTTCAACCCTGACCTCGAGTTCTATGAGGAACAGCTTGACAAGGATCTAGCCATCAATGTTTACCAAGATGTGAGTAGCTTAATTTTGTCATCAATCAATCCATCAAATCATTTATTTGCTAGAATGCATTACATTAAGGTCTTACTTGTTTAACGTTATCGATTTACGTTTGTTTTTTAAATTCTATATTCCTTTTTCGTTATCAATGTGTTTATAGTCCAAAAAAAGTCTAAAAAGTCTCCAAAGTTCGGGTTTTATATTATTATTATTTTTGCATAACGAGTATAGCAAAAAAACTATAAATTATGCGTAGATTGCTTATCAAAAAACTTGACGTATTCCTAGCCCTTGTTTGGTCATTCAAGCCATCAAACTCTAAAAAGAAAATACACAGTTAAAAGCAAAATTATTATTAGATAGTGTCTATTCTCCGCCAATAACTTTTACCAGGATTTATCTATACCGACAATTGACCGGTTTGAGCTCTTGGGCGTTGATGTTCCAAAAATTCGATCAAAGCTTTTTGATTCCAATTTTATTGTGGAATGCGCTGCCTGAATGGGTTTACCCGACAGTTAGAATTTGGGTGTCTTCAAATTGCGAGTTGAATTAGTTTAATTTAGATAATCACAACATGATCTTATTTTAAATAATAATCATCACCACCATTTCTTATTAACTATCTGATAGGCCTCCCTTTCATTCCTCTCCTATCCTTGTTTCCGATGTTTTAGCATCTAACCATTCTTCATAGCATTTTTAAAGTCATTTTTGTTTTCTTCGCGCAGGGTCAATGGGGCACCTACCGCCACTTGCTTCTCGGAGACTTGGAGACTGTTCGCGCCAACCACGCGTATGTGAACACTGTGACCATCGGAGACCTGTCCTCGCTCAGATGGCTGGAAGGGCCCCTCAGAGAGAACCACGTCTTCGCGGACCAGGAGAGGGTGCTTGTTCATGTAAGTCTAATCTTCTTTCATCACCACCAGCTAATAAATGTCCACTGCTGAACAAAGGCCTCCCTCTTAGAGAGGGGTATTGCTATAATCTTCAGGCGGCTTGGGGATCGAAGAATGTTCACCGTGTACTAATAGGATGCTGCTGCCCATCCTCCGGTGGTTTTGGTTGCAGTTTTAAGACATACCCGGGTCTAAGTATCTTTTTTATGAGTCTAGAAATAAGTAGGACTATGAAAACAACCTAGTCTCTAGGAATAATCTTTGCACAGACTTTGAAAAAAAAATAAAAAAAAAATTAAGCACCAGTGTCACCGACATAGCTATTAAAATTTGCAAGTTGAAGTGGTATTGGACAGGCCACATCGCTCGAAGAACCGATAACCGATGGGGAAGAAATGTTCTTTAGTGGAGATCACGAACCGGAAGACACAGCGTAGGCAGGCCTCCCACTAGATGGACCAACGACATTGTGAGAGTCACGGGCATCCATAGGATGCAGATGGCAGGTTGTCATTCAGTGTGAAGATTAAAGGGGGAAGGTGTTCAGCAGTGGACGTCTTCTGATTTGATACAAATACATGTTTTTAAAGAATTACATGCATATATTAGCTTGCATGGTTTTTGTTTTTACGCGTAAATTTCGTTACGTCCTATGATGATTTTTCGCGCTTCTCCAACAGCGTACACCAAGCTAAATATTTCTTCCGTAAAAGCTTTTACATAAAATTCCAGGAGGTTAAAATTCACCTGAAAAATGTGTCACATCTAAGGCCTGCCTTACATCTTTTAGATAATGGAGTTTTGTTATTAATTTACATGCAAAGGGTAAAAGCGGAGCGCTAAAAGTTAAGAATTAGATTACTGTCGTTTAGCGGGCGGAGCTGTACCCGACACCTAGTTTCTGAAAAGTTTCCGTGAATATGACCAGAGTTACCATGTAAAGAAACTAGTTAAAAAATCAAATTATATCTAAATAGATATTATACATCAAAATAATTAGAATTTTTAGAAAAAAAAAGAACCGACTTCATGACTATACCTACATTTACAAACTGACACAAAAAGTAGAAAATATTGTTTAATATTACGACTGAAATACTTTGTATCCATGGTCATGAAACATTTTGCTAAAAACAACAGGGCCCGGTCGCCATGGAGACACTTCTTTGTTTTTTTGAAGTTCTGTTGTAGGAACAGTTCCTCTATGTTTGCTGTTCAGTTGACAGCGTCGCTAGTGGAAAACAAAGTATGAAATTCACCAAGAAATAACTGTAATTCCAATTTTGCCCACCTTAACAGCTAAGCTGGTGGCACTGTACAATGTTTACATTGTACATTGAATTCGTTAATTATTGTCATGTTTTTGTAGATTTTTCAAAAAGCGCTGAATCAATGTCGATAAAAAAATTATGGGACCACCTATGAGATATGACCTACCAACCAAAAAAAAGTCATCAAAAACAATTCTAAATTGGCGGAGTAATCAGGTAACAAACATACATTAAAAAAAACATACAGTCGAATTGATAACCGCCTCTTTTTGGAAGTCGGTTAAAAACTAAATACGTTTATAAAAACAAAAGAGCTCAAACACCCTCAAGTAAAAAAATATATATATACATATAGTATGTATGTATGTATGTATGTTATGTATGTATAGTTATAAACCTATAAATAGATTTGCGTTTGACTGCCACCTCGCCTGTCGTTAAACGAAGATGCGGTCAACGATGCAGCACGCTTGCCTAGAAAAAAATGTCATCCAAACCAAACGTGAATGAAAAATTTTAGCTCAATCTTTTTTTTTTTATTCAGTTGCAATATTTGACCCATACTAACAAGGAAAGTTAAATAAAAGCTTGCAATAAAGAAAATTTTCTTTGCAAAAAACACGAGTAAATCATGCACCAATTAAAAACGCACGCACAAAAGGTGTTTAAACAATATTTAAACTATATAGTATAATCAATCAGATGAAATTGAACCATCTTTCATGTTTGTCATAATCATAGTAAATATACTGATTATAATGTTACCATACTTGAGGTGCAAAATTCTAAATTCAAATCATATTATTGACCAGTTTGGTCAACGCATAAGCATTGCCATTCAACGTGGTAATGCCGCCAGCATGCTGGGTACGCTGCCAACTGGTAGTGGGCTTGAGCATTTGGATTGTTTTTAGACCTTCAACGGTCTATGGGCTGTCTAACTGTATTTGTAGTTTTAGATGGATGTGCCTGTAGTTGTATAGACCGTACCAGTTCCATGAAATATCTGGGAGTGACAATTGATGAACGCCTAAATTACTTTAATCACATCGCGGATCTCTCCAGTCGGACTAGAAAACTTATTTTTATAATGAAGAAGCTTAGAGACTGCACTCCAATTGACGTTATTAGACAGGTATATCTAGCTCTGTGCCAATCTATACTGCAGTATTGCGTTTCGGTATGGGGTAGCACCTGTAAAACTCACATGTTAAAAGTAGAGATAGCCCAGCGTGCTCTTATTAAGGTAATACTGAAACGTCCATTTAGATACCCCACAAACAGTATATATGAAGAGTTTAAAGTACTTCGGGTGCGACAACTCTTCATTTTAACAGCCACAGTCAAAACACATAAAGCCCTTTTAAATCGAGAAGACTATGATTACCTGATGGCTCGACGAGCCTTCAGGATGCCTACCCCTAATTACGCCTCTCTACTAGGTTTTAGAAGTCCAGAATTTGCCCACCCTAATACCTATAACAAAGTATGTAGAGAATGCGTCATTCTAGGCTGCAACGCCTCAACATGCAAACGCACGGTTAGAAACTGGCTCCTGACGCTCTCGTATGATAAAACAGAAAAACTATTGCTATACAAGTCTCCTTACCTGTGAAATCAGTAGAAAAATACCTATGCCATAATCATCTTACACACACTACCACACACAAACACACACGTGCGGGCACGCACGCACGCACGTACGCACACACACTCACACACACACACACACACACGCAAATACACAAACGCACACACACACACACACAAACACGCAAATACACACACGCACACACATACACACACACACACACACATGCATACACACTCCATTTCACATCTTCGTATACATCACAGCATGCATCCTCTCACAGACAATCCTTTCACACCCCCACATACCTGCAGAACACAAATTTGTAGCCTTAAGTTTATATCATGTTTAACTGCTTAATATCTAATATGTATTTATATTTACAATAGCTGTAATAAAATAACTTAACATAGTATATCGCTAAGCTTGCATTTGTACACATCTCTTGCTCAGAACCCCAAAACACAGGCTTCCTCGCCTAGTTTGGGGATCACTGTTAATCTGTACATGTACAAATATTTTTGGTAATAAATATATATTATTATTATAGATATAGCTTGTATTTTGTTTAGTTAATAAAGGCACTTGTTATAATGAAATTAGGTACAATATTATTGCCCGGTTATACCGTAGGGCAATAATTACTTCCTTTAGGTTTGGTTTGCATGACACGTAATTGGACATTGTCGAGCAGGTGGTGTGAAAATACACATCACATCAGCAGCCATTAAACGTCCACTGCTGGACAAAGGCCTCCCTCTTAAAGAGGAGTGTTGCCATAATCCCCACGCTTGGCAGGCGGCTTGGGGATCGCAGTAAGTTCACCGTGTACTAATAGGACGC
The DNA here is from genome assembly GCA_932305915.1 of Agriopis marginaria. Taxonomy (NCBI): domain Eukaryota; kingdom Metazoa; phylum Arthropoda; class Insecta; order Lepidoptera; family Geometridae; genus Agriopis; species Agriopis marginaria. Next base: position 3,458,040 of record OW029935.1, read on the forward strand.
TGCTGCCCATCCTCCGGTGATTCTGGTCGCAGTTTTAGGACATACCCGGTGTGGAAATAACTTCACCCCAATTATTATTAAAGCATTGTTACTCTAAGTACGTGTCGTGTCTTTTGGGAGTTGCTACCTTTATGTTACCTCGTCTTTTTAAAACAGTTTTCATAGTAAGGATTATCAAAGTGGGAAGTTTATGGACTGGTTTTCAAGTCAGATCACGTATTTCGTCACTGCTTGCTTCATAAGTTCACCGAGTGACAGTCAGAGTTTTAGAAAGTTTTGAGAGGCGGTAGAAAACTAGCTTATAAAAGCTTTTCGTTTTTAGATGAAAGTGTTTTGACTACTTATTCGTTCTTTAAGAATCTAGACTGCGTACTTGCGATGGGTATTTTACAAGCAATTATTTAACTTGATTTGTTATAGTATGGGCACTTGCATTTGACTTTTAAAACAGTTTTAGTCCTATCAGATTGGTTTAGTTTAGTGAGTAGTATATGGTAGTATGACAGAGTCGACACCATTATTGTCATCTAAATTGTATAGTTGTGTATGCAAAATTTCAGCTCAATCATTTGGAAATAACTGGTAATAACTGGTCTGGTCTTTTTTTTATTAGATACTAGTTACGCATATGTTATTACTATTACTATGTTTTGATTAAAATACCTAATACTGGTCTAAAATTCAGTTGCAAGATTTGTCCCACACATACGTAGGTATCCGGGGTGTAAGGGGAACACTCTCGAAGCCAAAAGAAGGTAAATGTACTTATCATTATGAACAACTTTTACTATGGGACCAGCCCGGAAATCGCGAAAAAAATATCAGCTGTTCTATAAAAAACGGTCATTGACACTCGACAAAATGTATCGAACAGTAGATTTTTTTTTGCGATTTCAGGGTTGGTCCCATACTAGAAGTGGTTCATAATGATGAGTACAATTACCTTCTTTTGGCTTCGAGAGTGTTCCCCTTACATCCTGTATACTAACGGGCAAGATAACCTTGTAAAGTTAATGGATTCACTATGACAAAGGTTATGTTTTATTTACGGCCAGTTAAATTTCCGAATAAGATCTTTTGGTAAAAGTTTTTACACAAATGAGGTTTCAAATTCAAATCACACCATTGACCAGCAAAAAATCAATTTAATATAAAAATAATGAAATCCAGTACAACATTATTTGCCGCTCAGCTCTAATGATAATATGGCTTACTTTAGATTAGGTTTATCCGATACACAATTGAGTATACTTAAAGCAGGTGGTGTAACCACTTCTTTACAATATCTTCTTTCCCAGGTGTACTGCACAGCGCTGAACTTCCGTGATGTCATGACCGCGACGGGTCGCGTTACGGTGGACGCCGTGGCGCGCGGTCGACTGGCGCAGGAGTGCGTGCAAGGTTTCGAGATCGTAGGCAAGACACCCAAGTAAGTCTTACAGCTTAATGCTTTTTTTTCCTCTAGAAGATTTTGGTAACGAACGCCTTGTACATTTGCCAATGTCAAGTATTGAAATATTTTCCGACTAACCGACTTCAAAGGACATTATCCCCCTTTTTTTCTTAAATTTTTTGTCTACTTAATTTCGTTGCATTTTTTATATTTGCTACCTCAGAAATCCGTCATTTATAAACCGATTTAGAAAATATTACTTACTTACATTATACTTTCAGATTGGTCCCATAGAAATTTCATCAAAAGTAGTTCAGTAGTTTGGTTTTCAAATCAAAATAACTGGAAAATATGTCAAACAAGTAAATGAAATTGCGTATTTACAAATTTTGATTGTCAGACAAGTCATAGTCATGCAAAATTAAATCTCAGTCAAGTCAAAGTCATGCCCTGGTAAAGCGATGAAGACTTTACAAAAAGTTTCCATGGAGATTTGGAAACATTACAAAAAAGCACGTTTCACCATATTATATCACTTGCCTACACAGCACGTTCAGAAACACTTTTTAAATAATATTTCACCATTATATTACACTCTAGCGGTCCGCCCCGGCTATAGTTATACCCGTAGCATTCAAATGGTGAAAGAATTTCTAAAATCGGTCTAGTACTTTTTAAACCAATTCGTTACAAACATACTTACATACAAATCTTTCCTCATTATAATATTGTATAGATTAACTCTCGAAAATACACAAGTTTTAAGAAAATAATACACCCGCACGTTCGCTCCCGCTACGCCACCTTAACCATATCTCCCTTTTTATCTGATCTGAGTTGAAACCGATTCCTCCAACAATGCAACAAAGTATTTTTTTTTGCCTTTATTACCTAAACAAAATACATGCTAATACTAACACTACAAATACAGTTAAACTGCCCATAGACCGTTTAAGGTCTAAAGACAATCCAAATGCTCAAGTTATTGATCTTCTGAAAAACCATCTGTTCGTAAGAGATCACTTCATAACAGACCTTATCATAAAAAATAAAGATATTTATGGAAGTATCGATGCGAAATAGGATAAAAGTAATGTAAACCACATCGAGAACCTAACATGTTTATTTCGCTATAAAAATTGAACTTTACCGCTTGACCGACATAAATTCACGAAGAAATTATGCGCATAGATTTCTTTTTCTGTATAATGTTCGGATATCTGTGAAATATTATTAGAAAGATGTTAAAAGTTAGATTTTTTTGCTGATGTTCTGAAACCTATTCTTACTGATTGCCAAAGAAAATATAACAAGTTAACGTAATAAAAAAAAGTAAGTGCAAGTCCATTTTGAATTAAAAAAGTTAGTAATATTAAAAAAGCTAGCGACTTCACACGAAAAATAAACGGGATTCTTCCCGGTTATAACTTAAAACTGCGACCAGAACCACTGGAGGATGGGCGTCAACGTTCTATTAGTACAGGGTGAATGTACTTCGATCTCCAAGCCGCCTGCCAAGCGTGGGGATTATGGCAACACCCCTCTCTAAGAGGGATGCCTTTGATCAGCAGTGGACGTTTACTGGCCGATGATGCCTTAAATGTCCATGCACCCTTAAGTATAGAATATGTTCCTCAAAATAAAAATACTGCCTATACAACAAAATTCTAACTATTAAAATCGGCTAATAAGTAATTGCCGAAATATTCACAAAATATATACAAAAAAAATCTTGAATTAAGAACCTCCTGTATATGTAGTCGGTTGAAAAATTATAAGATTCTATTAAAAATAATAAGTAACAAAATGCTTTAAATAGGGCAAGTGCCTTTATTAACTAAACAAAATACAAGCTACAACTAACACTACAAAAACAGTTAGACTACCGATAGACCGTTGAAGGTCTAAAGACAATCCAAATTCTCAAGACCACTGTCAGTTGACTAGAGCGTTAAAAAATACAAATAATAATAAGCTTTAAAATACAATTGTTTATCACATTCACATTAAAAAAAAATGCCGAAACCCGGGATTGAACCGGGGACCTTTAGATCTTCAGTCTAACGCTCTCCCAACTGAGCTATTTCGGCGATAACTGACTTCGATAAACTCTTGATCATTAACAGTATTTGCTTTTTTTAAATTTATTTATGACAATTTTACATTTTTATTACTTGTTTTCTGTCACCAAAAAACGTAGCCGAGGTTTATCTGGGTGATATGTTCTTCTTGTTAGTTGATGACGCACAATGTTTTTGAGGAAACATTACAACGCGTGGACTTTATCACTTAATGTGTACATACAGAGATATGCGAAAAAGCTAAACTAAACCGAAACGGGGACCCCCTTTCAGCCTTTTGGTACTATGGACATAGTACCCGTCATTATTTACAATGGTGGTAACCCTGAAATCTCGAAAATGAATATCAGCGGCAATGACCGTTTTCTATTCAACAGCTACATAATTATGGATCTTTGTCAACAGCTGATATTTTTTTTGCGATTTCAGAGTTGCTCCCATAGTAAAAGTTGTTCATAATAATGGATACTATGGACCCCTTTCTTAGTAAACCCTTTCTGCGTAACCCAGTAGATTAACAGTAAAAAGTACTACTTAGGAATAATGAACGAAGAAGAACGAAAGATGAAGGTGAGAGTGAATCGGTTTCTTCTAGGCAAGCGTGCTCAATCGTATACCGTATGTACATGCAGTGAAAGTATATTTTTTATTATTTTTGAAATATGTTTTTTTTTTTCTAACAGTGGTGCTCGCGTGATGGGCATGGTCCGAAGCCGTGGTATGGCCAACGTGGTCGAGGGTGACAAGGCACTGCTCTGGGCCATCCCGGATGAGTGGAGCTTTGAAGAGGCCGCATCTGTACCGGTCGCTTACGGCACTGTCTACTACGCCATGGTGAGTTATACCTTATTCTGACTTAATTAATCGCTTTATTAAACTGCCCAAGCCTGGGACTGACATCGCAATATTTCATGTATGTTACTAATCACTTTATCATATTTGTCTAGACGAATAAACATAAAAAACGATCTTATTAAGAGCTGATAATCTTTAAGCGGCTGAACAGATTTTTTTAAAGTTGTATGATTATTTACGGTATATTTACAGTGGTAAGGTTGTGGTATGACCTCCCAATATTACGGCGCAACTACGCTCCCGTCTTTCCGTGAACATGGTGTATGTTACTGCATGTTACTACATGCACCATGTTCACGGGAAGACTGATGAATGCGGGTAGGTGGTTGATCGAACAGTTAAAAAATGTTTTGACTGCACCTAACTTATTAAATTTCACGTTAAATATCCCGTAAATAATCATATAACTTTAGTGAACAGCTGTGGTAATTTAATACAGAGATTTTTTCTGACAGAGATACACACTTTAATCTTATAACCACCCTCTGCTTGCGTCGGGGGTTAAAAGTGCTCTACATTCTAATTTTTTCTTACAAGCAGTTCACTGTCGCTCTAAAAATTCTTCATAGTTTTTTTTTATCGCGTATAAGTTCGCTTTTGACCACCACCCCACTTGTTGGTAAGCGGCAAAGTAGTCGAAGACGAAGCAAGCAGACTTAGAAGACCTGTTCATGTTCACTCTGTTGTCGAAAATACCTAGATTAAAAAGAAATACAGGAACCCAGCAGGTTGTTCCATTCCTTAACAGTAAGAATTAGACATTATTATTATTTTATTTAGTAACTAGCGGTCCGCCCCAGCTTCGCACGGGTATAGATTATAGCCTATGTCATCCGGGGATAGTGTAGCTTCCCGTCAGTGAAAGAATTTTTCAAATCGGTTCAGTAGTTTCGGAGCCTATTCAATGCAAACAAACAAACAATCAAATCTATCCTCTTTATAATATTAGTATAGATGACTGCGCTATTTTTGGTTATTAATGAATTGACTTAAATGCTGAAGAAAGAGGAGAAAAAATCAGAGACGGCTTGACTGATTTTGAAATGTGAATATACTTGCTTCGTATTGTTCTTCATCCTTTACTACAAAATTTTGCACATTTTAAAGACAGAATACGTAAATTAGCCTAAATTACCGTATAAGCTTGATCTAGATTTTATATCTCATGAAATTTGTAAGCCAGCACTAAAACTCATATTCTTCTATGTGTAGGTGATGGTAGGGCAGATGCAGCGCGGCGAGTCGATCCTGATCCACGCTGGGTCAGGTGGCGTGGGGCAGGCAGCCATCAACGTGGCACTGCACTACGGCTGCGAGATCTTCACTACCGTCGGAACTGCTGAGAAGAGAGCCTTTATCAAGAAGCTCTTCCCGCAACTTAAAGGTAAGTAATCGACAAAAAACTGCTTCAATAGTATTGAGGTGACTTTTGTCATTTTTGTATGTTTTATTATGGTAACCAACTCGCCTGATAGTAAGCGATGGTGTAACCTAAAATGCATGTCGATTTAGAAAAATTCATTCACAAGTTAGCAGAAAATGGTTTGGCAAATATTTTAGGCGATTAGTTTAACGTCCTCAATCAATCTCACAGCACACCGGTTTACCGGCTCTAGATTCCCTTTGTTGGTCCTTCAGGCCCTTATATTTGGCATTGTTAGTCGTTTCTCAAGGTTCCCTCAGCCCATCTCAAATGAGGACAATGTAAGGCATTAAATCATAGATGAAGTCATTAGATCTGTAGACATCCTTTATTGAGGTAACCTTTATCGACTACAAACGCCAAAACACGGCTTAAGGGTAAGAATAGAGAGAAGTAACGTCTATTAAAATAGTGGTAAACCTTAATTTGTTCTCATGTCTACAACTTTGTTTATACAGACAGCCACATCGGCAACTCTCGTGACTCGTCCTTCGAGGACATGATCAGAAGAGAAACGAACGGCAAGGGAGTCGACCTCGTGCTTAACTCCTTGTCCGATGACAAGCTTCAGGTAATCATAATGTATAAACATTCATCTACAAAGCAATAATTCTTTTTGTGTACTCATTGCAAGTCGTTACTTATCCTAGACATAACCCATATAGAATCTACTTAATAGAAATACTCAATTCTGCCGACTTTAAGGAGTAACAGATATCAGACATTCTTAATGCATGCTACTGAGGCTTCTTTAATAGACTACAAGGCTAAGAGAGCATACATAAAGCCATAAATACTCAGCTTCCATCAAGAACTGTATATTACATTTCTCAAACATTGCGGGAAAACTCACGTAAATGGAAAATTTCTGAATTTCTACAAAACTTTAATAACAAAACCGACGATCTTGACTTGTACTATGAGTCAATAACAGAAGACCCAACTATAGACATCTAAAAAAAATATTATAATTTGTAAAATTCCGTGCATTAGACTCATTTCAGTAGAAAATCAAACTTCTTTGCACATTAAAATATTGTACCCAAGTACCTACAAGATATTAAAAGAGACAAAAAGTGGACACCGATTACATTAAAAGTTAGTTTTTCATCGAAGTAGGCTCTTCATATTATGGACACATTTAATAACATGTTTGAGAAAAGTTTTTCCTATTTGCATTGTTACTTTGTAATTGAAACAATGAAATTTCTCTCAATAGGCGTCAGTCCGTTGCCTGGGTTACCGCGGACGCTTCCTAGAGATCGGAAAGTTTGACATCAGCAACAACACACCCATTGGCATGTACTTCTTCCTCAAAGAAACCTCCTTCCACGGCATTATGTTGGACTACATCTTTGAACAGAGCTTTGACTTCAGAAAGGTAAGTTACAATTGAATTCGCATACGTGGTCTAAATATGTGTTTTAGGTTCTAATTAACCATCTCTACTTATGATGCAATCTTTTATCTATCTGCAATAAAGTCATCAATGCAATGGAATTTTTTCTCAAAAGCAAAAGATAGCACAAGGCCGCCACCGCCACCACCGCTATGTACCACTAGTTGCATATTAACACAAAAAAAAAAAAACACTTAAAACTTGTAGATGGGGGACAAGACTGTAAAGGAACAAGAAAATAAAATTGTAGTTGCATATTTACACTTATATTCGAAAAACTTGTAGACGGGAGACAAGATTGTAAACGAAAAAGAAATATATAAGGAAAATAAAATTGTGCTAAAACTTGATAACTTCCTTTGTAATACAGAGGCTGCAAGATCTACTCTTAACCGGTATCGAGAGCGGTGCCGTCCGTCCTCTCACGTACTGCACATTCGAGATGAACGAAGTCGAGACTGCCTTCCGATACATGGCGGCGGGAAAACATATCGGCAAGGTAAAAACATTGATTTATTATTTGGTAATTAATTATAATTGATTATTTTGTCATTTTGAAATGGTCCTCAACGTTCTCTTCTTGAAATTACGTTAATTAATACGAGAACTTATTGTATATCGATTTCTAACAGGTTATCATCAAGGTACGCGAAGAAGAACGAAGCAATCGCCCCATCATGCCCAGCTCTTTGCCAATTGATGCTATGCCAAGGTAACATTAAATTTGTGTTTTCTAAATCTACTGTTTCCTCCTCTCCTTTTATCCTCTCCTCTCCTACTCTCCTCCTCTCCTACTCTCTTCCTTTCATTCTCTCCTCCCTTTACTCCTTTTCTCACAAATTATAATGGTAAAAAACAAAGATCTTTAGACACGTAATAATTACAATTTTGTGCTACTAGGTACATGTGTCACGAAGATCACGTGTACATCGTGGTGGGAGGTCTGGGTGGCTTCGGTCTGGAGCTGGCAGATTGGCTGATCCTTCGCGGTGCCAGGAAGGTCATGCTCACGTCTCGACGTGGCATCGTCAATGGATACCAATCTTCTAGACTTAGGTAAGTGTCTTTTTAAGATAATAGTTAAAATATTTGATGCAAGTGTTATTTTTATATCCTTACTAATATTATAAAAGCGAAAGTAACTCTGTCTCTTTGTTTGGATGTTTGTTCGCTTTTCACGACCGAAACCGCTAAGCTGATCTTAACGAATTTTGTCAGGATGATAGTGTACATCATATGGACGGACATAGGGTACTTATTCTCCCAGAAAATGCGGGAAAATTGGAAAATCGCAGGTAGCACCGTAGGATTCAGCTAGTCGTATCATAACCTAATGTATAAAACTGGAATTGGAAGTTTTATATTAGAAACGTAATCATTCGAGTATAATTATAGCATTGTTGCATATTTTTAGGGCTTGGGCATCGTACGGAGCTAATGTTCAGATTTCGACGGATGATATTACCACGGAAGCGGGTTGTGAGGCGATGCTGAGAGCAGCCAATGTTATGGGCCCCGTAGATGCTATTTTCAACCTTGCTGTCATCCTGAAGGACTCCATCTTCCAAAATCAGACACCTGAAACTTTCAGAACTTCGTATGGACCAAAGGCTATGGCAACGGTACATCTGGATAAACTTTCAAAGAAACTGTGTCCTGGATTGAAGTAAGTTGAGATTCAGTTAATCATAGTTAATAAATAAATAAAATAAATATTCGGGACATTTTTGCACACACGGTCATTTGACCCCAAACTAAGCAAAGCTTGTGATATGGCTGCCAGAGACTGATATACATACATATATAGGTTTAAATACATACTTAAATAGATATTAACACCCAGATATAGAACAAACACAAATGTTCATCAGTTCTGTAGGTCTTTACGAAATAAACTTTGATATTATCTGAATTTATTACTTTCGCGCCTTGAATTCAGGAAATGCTCTAACTGATTTATATTTTTACATTCACTAAATATATTAATATTGTCGTTCAACAGGGACTTTGTAGTATTTTCTTCTGTATCGTGCGGCCGCGGTAATGCCGGTCAGACTAACTACGGCCTTTCCAATTCTGTTATGGAGAGAATTTGCGAATGGAGAAAGAAGCTTGGTTTTCCAGCCCTGGCAGTGCAATGGGGTGCCGTCGGTGATGTAAGTATCGTTGGTTGAGAGAGAAGGATGGAAAACATTTTGTCCTCTGAAAATTTTCTATTAAATAATTATTTTCTTTTTGTTTGAACCTCACAGGTGGGTCTAGTTGCTGACATGCAAGACGAGGACGTCCAACTAGAGATTGGAGGAACCCTCCAACAGAGGATATCATCCTGTCTCTTAGCTCTTGACAAGTTCATGAAACAAGATGCTGGCATCGTATCCTCTATAGTAGTGGCTGAGAAGAAGGCGGGTGGATCTGGCTGCGGGAACATTGTGGATGCTGTTGCTCAGATTATGGGTAAGAATGTCAATTATGATTATGGACACCCAATACATTACTTTTCCAACAATAAAAACTAATAATAATATCAAGTTCCTCAGTTAAATGTTTGTTTCATCATTCAGATTCTTTATCAGAAGCACTGTAAAGAAGGATTTTGTTTTCAGGTATCAAAGACTTAAAGACGGTATCCCAGCAAGTGTCCCTGGCCGAGTTGGGTATGGACAGTATGATGGCCGTCGAGATCAAACAGACGCTCGAACGAGAGTTTGAAATCTTCCTCACCGCTCAGGACATCAGGACTTTGACTTTTGCCAGGTAATGACAGTAAAAAATAAAACATGTTAGTCATGAAAGTATTTTCTGTAAATGATTTATATGTAACTTTCATCTTTTTCTAGGCTGGTAGAATTAACTGCACAACGTGAAGCAGCCGCTTCCACATCTAGCCGTCCAGTGGCAGTAGAAGCAGCCGCCGGTCTGAAGGTCCTCATGAGAAACTTTGGAGACGAAAATTTGGTCTCAGAACCGCTCATCTACATGCCAACCATGGTCTCAGACGGTGTCGAGGTGATTGAATATTATTTATCAGACAGTGTGATGAATGTGATGAAAATTAATATTTATTAGTTTTTTGAGTAATATTATATCCAAAATAACATTTTTTTTTTAATTAATTTAATAACCATAGTACTGTGATGATGATGACGATGGTGGTGAAGCAAATAAAAAAAACTTTGGTTATGATTATTCCAGCTGTTTCGATGCAAGGTGCGTAAGCAATTAAATAAATCATTAAATTTTACCTTTTTTGCTTCCTCAGGGTGAAGAGGCGATTCACGTGATGGAGCGAGTGATGTTCATGTTGCCTGGCTTAGAAGGTTGTGCGGCGGCATTGGAGCCACTCTGCCGCCGGCTCAAGATTAAGGTGTGCGTGCTGCAGCTGGGCGTTGAACACCGGAACGAGGACCTAGACGCCATGGTCTCCCGTTTGCACCAGGTCATACAAATTTACATTTTAATATTTTGTCTTCTGATACTTTTCAGATTGTAATGATCTAGAGTAAACATTGATTTATATTCTGTAATGTAACGCACATTCTACAATTTTACCTTTCGTCCTTTTTTTGTTGCCATAATCTTTCTGGTTTTTTTTTTACTTTCCTACGATATTTTTATTTATTTTTTAAAACGGCACACAACGCCAATTACATCAGTCAATCAAAAATTAAAATTGTACAGAATGAAATAATAATATAAAATAACAATGCAATAAAAAATTAAAATTATCACTTAATGTCAATACAATTAATTCAACTTATATCTTAATATGGTGAAACTATGACGTCATTAGGATAATATGTTATTTTTATATTTATTATATTTTTCTCTTTCAGTCGGTGAGATCAAGATTAGCACCGGGTGCACCGTTCTGGCTCCTCGGCTACAGTTTTGGTTCACTACTCATGTTGGAATTAGCTGCTAGATTAGAAAGCGAAGGTAAAAATATTTTAAAAACATATATTTACTCTTTTCACCCTTCTGAGAATGTTCGTTAATGAATATGTCTTTAACGAATAAACCACTTATTCTTTACAGGTCTGCAAGGAACTGTTTTCTGTCTTGACGGCGCTCCCGAATTCCTTTATGCTATTTTAACGATGACTATCATCTTCAAGAATGACCTTCAGCTTCAGAACAGCCTTCTCTGTCACACAGTTGACATCATCGCCCCCAACAATGATATCACCAAATCTCTAATGGAGAAACTCAACGAGATTGAATCTTACGAGGAGAGAGTAGATTTGGCAATTAAAATGTCACCAGTACAAAGCAAGTACTCCAGCAAATTTATTGCTGACATCGCATCTGTCAGCTACGATCGTCTTAAAGTAGTTCTCAACTACAACCTAAAGAATGCTAAGAAACTTAAATCACCTATTATCCTTTTGCGCCCCAAAGAGAACCCAGCAAACGTGGCAATAGATGAAAACTATGGTCTTGATAAATACACTGAAAGTTCCGTAACAGTACATTATCTAGAAGGAAACCACGTCAGTATCACTGAAAACAAGGATGCGGCAAATATTATCAACAGAGTTTTAGTGGAAAGTGATAAAGACAAAACAGAGGGCAAAGGAGATGAAAATATTGTGACAAGTATGGTGGAAAATCAGAGAGAAGTCCAAGTATAAAATTATCACTGAAAATCAATATAAATTATCTAGCTACTGCTTGAAACGATTCCGCTGTTCACAAAGGATTAATTTGATGTTTCCCAAGGTTTAATGATAAGTGTGCTTTTTTGAGTATTTAATTTTAAATACGGTTAAGGTTTTAAGAGCACTTACGATTTCGTGCATTTTGGGTGTTTGTAAGATTTTTGATAGATGATATTTTGTGAATTAGGATAAGCTTTTGATAAGATATAATTAAATGGCCGTATTATAAAACTAACTTAGTGACTGACTTATAAGACGTTATTTATTTTTATATTTTTAAAGTTTAAGTTTATGTTTAGATAAGGATTTTGTCAAAGTGACACCAGTACCAAACAAATATTCATAAGATTTTTAGGGCTTCTATAAAGTTGTATATTAGGACCTTAGTTTAATTTGATGCTTTGGGTGGGGTAATAGTGATTTTTGGGGATAAAACTAGTTTTTAGATAGTGGTAGGCTGTATGAACAATTAATTTAACTATTTATTAAGACATTTTAAATAATAAGCGTTTTGACGAAAAACTGGTGAAAGATAGAATAATGGCATTGTTTAAACAATATATTTATACCTTAACAGCAAACCCTTCTTGTTTTTATTTAAACGTTTTAGATATAACCAAGTTATTCCTTAAAAACACCCTTATCCTATCACCTAGTTGTTGGAAACTCTTGTTTTCAAAAGCGCGCATACACAAAAGTGGTTAAAGTTCTATTCTCCTAACAAAACACTATGTTTTATTCAAAATGCGTCGCCGAACTTCGGTAAATTTTACTACCAAATTCAAGTGGAATTTCATTCACACTACCAATGATTAAACGCTTTTATACCCCAACGAATTCATTAGCAACGTCGCATCTGATATTCGAGAGACAAACAAAGGTGGCCATTCGCTAATTTGGAGATCCACCCAGTATTTAGCAGATGAAACGGCATAAAATATCGGCTTGGATCCGAATCAAAGCGTTTAATCGGATAGAAATCAGGATCTGACGTTGATCTGACTGAATTGCTGTGGAACACAGTGATTGAATTGGAATCCAATTTGATATTCTTGGTTGCATTTTGTACATTTACATCAATCAAGGTACACTATTACTATGAAAACTGACATAGTTTTCACACATTTCATAAAATGTATATGACACGGGAATAACTCACGTATTTATACTGGTTATACTGGTGATTATACTGGTTGCATTCGGTGATCTTTTTATTTAATTATTCGAAAAACTCAGTTCATAGAAAATTAGACTAGGTTAAATTGGCGGCCTGTTTTTAACCGACTTCCAAAAAGAGGCGGTTATCAATTCGACTGTATGTTTTTTTTTAATGTATGTTTGTTAAGTGATTACTCCGCTAATTTAGAATTGTTTTTGATGATTCCTTTTTTGGTTGGTAGGTCTTATCTCATAGGTGGTCCCATATTTTTTTTATCAACATTGATTCAGCGCTTTTTGAAAAATCTACAAAAACTACAAACAAATGACGATAAGCAACAAATTTAATGTACATTGCACAGTGCCACCAACTTCGCTGTTAAGGTGGGCAAAATTGGAACTACAGTTATTTTTTTGTGAATTTTATAGTTTGTTCTCCACTAGCGACGCTGTCAACTGAACAGCAAACATAGAGGAACTGTTCCTACAACAGAACTTCAAAAAAACAAAGTGTCTCCATAGCGACCTGGCCCTGTTGTTTTTCGTTAAATTTTTCAAGACCATGCATAAAAAGTATTTCAGTCATAATATTCAGTTTGTTAATGTAGGTATGTATAGTCATGAAGTCGGTTCTTTAAAAAAAAAAAAAAAAAAAATTATTGCTCCTTTGATATCTTATGACATTTTATTCTGAAATTTGTTTTTTACTTTGCAACGAAATGTGGAAATTACCCCAAAATACATGGTTATTTTTACGTGGATATCCTCGCAATATTTGAGATCTGCTTGCTACACAAGATTCTACACAAGTCTCGGCTGCAACTGAGAATTTATGGATTCGCTATAATATTCTTATACTAGCCTCTGCTTTGGCCCTCATTTTCACGTTCGTCTATAACTACCCTTTTTATTGATATTTAAAAGATAACAACTTAATAGACATTTATTATCACCACACCGCTTGTTTGTCGCTTGCGTCTTCGTACGTGTAGATTTTCATATAATTGTTCAACCTCAAATTCATCATCATCATCATCATCATCAGCCAGAAGACGTCCACTGCTGAACATAGGCCTCTCCCTTTAACCTCCACACTGAACGACAGCCTGCCTACCACATCCCTCGAAGAACCGATAACCGATGGGGAAGAAAGGTTCTGGAGTGGAGACCACGAACCGGAATACGCAGCGTAGGGAGGCCTCCCACTAGATGGACCGACGACATTGTGAGAGTCGCGGGCATCCAGTGGATGCAACCTCAAATTACTTTCCCTTAATTCAACCTATCGCAAAGTCCTTTCTCAACAAGGAACTATAACAGAAAAGAAAAAATTGTGGGACCTCTACACTTTATAAGGAATCTACTTGCCAAATTTTAACTTCAAAAGTAAATTCGTTTTTAAAATATCATAATAAATAAATATATATGTCGCCGCAAGAAGGAATCGGGTGACGTCGGGTACCTTCGTGTATCTTCGTCACCGAGTCACGAGCACAACATCTAGTTTTAAGGCCTATTTTTGATTATGACCAATTTGTTAGTACCATAAATAATGTTAAACCCTAAAGTTAAATACAATTGCGTTGTGTTCAATTCAAATCTTGAAATCGATAATAATGTGTAAACAAGTTCTCTTTGACTAGATCCGATAGTTGTTTCAAGTAGGTTTACTTTGATTATCACTTGCGATGCGTTAACACTGATTTATTGTCTCTAAATTAACTTCACAATTCTAGTAAGTAATTATAAAATCCTTCTGCATAGTCATTGTAATTTAAATAGCTAGTTTTAACAGTTTCAAGCCGCTACAGCGCCGCCTACACACATATCCTGTGAATCACTTTAGTATTTAGTACTTGCAATGGCAACACCGATTTATTGACTGTAAATTAGCTTCATAATTCTATTAACTAATTATAAAAGCCTTCTACGTAGAAATTGTAATTTGAATAGCTAGCTCTAATAAATTCCAAGCCGCCACTAGCGCCGCCTACTCACATATCCTGTGAAACTTCTACACCATTTTGGTAGGTGCGCGAAAAGGCGGTGAGGAACGATTGGAACTAGCGATTCGACTTCACTTTGTGCTGGTGCTTCAAGGCGAATACATTGTAAGTAGGCCCTGCCTATATTTAAATAAAAATAACTTGCTTTTCCAGTGTTCTTTTCTGCTTTTATTTCAAGTTAATTCCAGTGAGTGTTTTAAATAATTTCTTTTAGCTTTGATAGTTGAATAAATAGCTAGATAGATAGTCCAATCGCTATAGCTTGGTCAGTAAATTCAAGTTGGTGTTTTAAACCATTCTTGTTTAGCTTTGCACATTGAATTATGGTTAGGTAACGAGTAATTATTACCACAGTAGAGCCGATGGCCGGTAAGGCCAGCGGTTTTGCACTTTTAAAAAAGGTTTAGTTCGTCCCCACTCCGACATCAGAAGTGGGATGGATTCCAACGATCCCTCTCTGTCCGTTCGTTACATTTCAGATTATCCTGATCACACCCACGAGAGAAGCGAAGGGCTCCTGGATGGATGCCCCCGAGCCAAACCAATCGGCGCCTGGCGCATCAACAAGTTCAGATGCGTCTGCGGCATGCGCAGCGACGAGCAACGCTACAGCGCCTGCAGTGGACCCGATGCCGGCACCACCTCCGCTGTTGCTTCAGTCTGGTAATGTACCACCAGAATTTTTCTCACATATGATGACAATGATGCAGCATATGAGCGAGCGGTTATTAACACAGCAGAAATCACTCGATAAAGTAAAGATCACGGACTTGTTTCTACCTTCATACGATCCGGATAACAACGTTGGAGTTCGCGAGTGGTGTAACCACATCTCTACGGCTAAAAGTACGTATAACCTCACTGATTATGATATCCGGATGAAAGTGACCAGCCTGCTAAAAGGAAGAGCCAAAATATGGGCCGATAACTGGCTGGTTACAACGTCAACCTGGGAGGAGCTACGAGAAAACATAGTCACTACATTTGAACCAGAAAATCGTTACTCGCGGGACGTACTCCGGTTTAGAGAACATTTCTACGATTCTTCGAAGGACATTGCAGAGTTCCTGTCCCAATCATGGCTGCTTTGGAGACGCGTGACGAAAGATAAGCTCGACAATAGTGACGCTGTGGAGGCGGTGATTGGAACAGTGAGTGATGAACGTCTCCGTATTGAACTAATGAATGCCAGAGCTACCTCAGTGCCTGAACTGATATCTGTTGCCTCTTCCATTCGCGTTAAACGCCCGAACCAAAACAGTACTAGTCAACCGCCTCTAAAACGTCCAAAAGTTGATAGCCGGAACCCCCTTTATTGCACTTTTTGTAAAAGAAATGGTCATACTTACAATATTTGTCGCAGTAGAAACGATTCGAATGTTCAGCCAGTTGATAAAAGTTCCGTGACGTCATCCATAGCGTTACCAAGGCCGACGAGTACTACATTCTGTACGTTTTGCTCAAAACCAGGTCACACATTTGACATTTGCTATCGTCGAGAAAAACGGGTAGTTTCTAACGTAAATTCACTATCTAGCGAAAGGTCATCTAGCTTGAATAAAATGCGTATTCGCGTCGGTAAGGAAGTTGTAGATACCGTCTTCGATAGTGGCGCGGAATGCTCAGTGATACGTGCATCAGTTGCTAACCGATTACCTGGGCGTAGAAGTCAGTTGGTTAATTATCTGCGTGGAATAGGTCCTTTCCCAGTAGTTTCCACAAGTACCCTCACAGCAGTTTGCGTCATTGACGGCATAAGCGTTGAGATCTTGTTTTATGTCCTGCCAGATTACGAAATGACGTCGGACGTTTTGATTGGTGCAAACTTGCTTCATGAGACTGGTCTTAGTGTTATAGTAACTAAAAATAGTGCAACTTTATTGTCTCAACCTCGTGTTATGCACGTGCGATCGAATAGCCATCTATTTGATAATATCAACCACGACCTGACAAACAAATCTGACATCGACGAACTGATGATTTTGCTTAACAAATACTCTCATGTTTTTACCCGTGGTTTTGCAAAGACTCGCGTCAACACGGGTGAACTAGAAATTAGACTAAAGAACCCTGACAAATATGTTGAGCGTAGGCCTTATAGATTGAGCCCGGTTGAACGCGAGAAAGTTAAGGAAATAGTCGGGGAGTTAATCGAGAACAATATTGTCCGCGAAAGTAAATCTCCATATTCAAGTCCGATCATTTTAGTAAAAAAGAAAAATGGAGACGATCGCATGTGTGTAGATTATCGGGAGTTAAATTCTAACACTGTACGCGACCATTTTCCGCTTCCGCTGATCGCGGATCAGATTGACCAGCTGGCAGGTGGACAGTTCTATTCTACCCTCGATATGGCTTCCGGGTTCCATCAAATATTAATTTCTGAACACAGCATTGAAAAGACTGCTTTTGTCACACCTGATGGGTTGTACGAGTATCTCACGATGCCATTTGGTCTCTGCAACGCACCTTCCGTGTACCAAAGATGCATAAATCGTGCACTAGGGCCCCTACTAAATGCAGGTAGTGCAAATAACGGCGTGGATAAATGCAATGACAGTGTAGCACAGGTTTACATAGATGATGTAATTAGTAAGTGTCGCGATTTTGCTAGTGGATTGGCATACTTGGAACGAATTCTAATTGCGTTATGCGAGTCTGGCTTCTCGATAAATATTGAAAAGTGCCTCTTTTTCAAGCGTTCCATTGAGTACCTTGGTAACGTAGTTGAAAACGGGCAGGTACGTCCAAGTCCCAAAAAAGTCGAAGCGCTTGTAAAAGCTCCCGTACCCACTACTGTCAAACAGGTACGTCAATTCAATGGACTCGCGAGTTATTTCCGGCGTTTCATTCCTGACTTTGCGCGTACTATGGTTCCTCTATATAATCTAACTAAACAAGGCGCTAGGTGGCAATGGACTCATGTTCACGAGGAGGCACGTCAAAAGATTATCCATCACCTTACTTCTGCGCCCGTACTTACCATATTCCAAGAAGGAGAACCCACGGAACTATATACCGATGCAAGTAGTGTCGGTTTTGGTGGAATTCTCGTTCAAATCATCGACGGCCGACAGCACGTGATAGCTTACTTCAGCATGCGTACCACGGAAACTGAAAGTAGGTACCATAGTTACGAACTGGAGACACTGGCCGTGGTGCGAGCAATCAAACACTTCCGTCACTTTGTCTATGGACGAAAATTCAAAGTGATCACGGATTGCAACGCATTGAAGGCTTCCAAACATAAGCAAGACCTACTACCTCGCGTACACAGATGGTGGGCCTATCTCCAAAACTTCGATTTCGATATTGAGTACAGGAAGGGCGAGCGGATGCAGCATGCAGACTTTTTCAGCCGTAACCCAGATCCATTGACGATCAACACGATGACAAATAACCTCGAATGGATCAACGTAGAGCAACGGCGCGACGACCAGCTGCGCCCAATTATAGACGGCCTACACAATGGAGATGATGTATCTAGATATGTCCTCGAAGGTAACGTTTTAAAATACAAAAAAAGTGACCCAATTCGGGGTCAACAAAAACTCATAGTAGTGCCGAAGTCGTTTCAATGGAGCCTCATAAACACTTTCCACACGGCTCTTAAGCACCCAGGCTGGGAGAAAACTCTTCGGAAAATTAGAGACACTTACCATTTCGACAGAATGTCGACCATTGTTCGAGAGTTCGTGGACAACTGTGTGATATGCAGAACTTCTAAACAAACGTCTGGGGCCACACAGGTACAGTTGCATCCAATCACTAAGCCGACAGTACCTTTCGAAGTCATTCACATGGACATCACTGGGAAACTCGGCACTTCAGAAGAACAAGAGTACGTCATTGTTACTATAGACGCACTTACTAAGTATGTACTTCTCAGACACACCAATGACAAGAGTCAGTACAGTACTGTGGCTGCCTTGAAACAGGTCATTCACCTCTTTGGGGCCCCTAGGCAGATCATCGTGGATGGTGGGCGCGAGTTTCTGGGTGAATACAAAAGCTACTGTGACAGGTTTGGTATCGAGATACATGCCATATCCCCAGGTGTAAGCAGGGCAAATGGACAAGTGGAGCGAGTTATGTCAACGCTGAAAAACGGTCTTGTCATGATAAAGAACTATGAAACTCCAGAATGGCACACAGCGCTAGACAGCCTACAACTTGCCCTTAACTGTACGGCACACAGAATAACAGGTACTGCCCCACTTACATTGCTGACTCGACGCCAAAACTGCGTGCCGCCAGAACTGCTGCAATTAGTAAATTTCGATAACGCATCAATCGATATTGATGCTTTGGATCGGCATGTACAAAAGAGAATGACCGAGTTATCTGCAAAAGATAAAGCGAGATTCGACAGGGGAAGAGCCAAAATTCTCAATTTCCAGCGTGGAGATTTTGTTATGATAAAAAATAACCCCAGGAATCAAACCTCTCTCGATTTAAAATTTAGTGTGCCTTATGAAGTTCACAGAGTATTGGAAAACGACCGCTACCTCGTCAAAAAGGTAGTGGGTCACCGCGGACGGCCTCGTAAGGTTGCGCACGATCAGTTGCGGCGCGCCCCACGACCGGGAGAGGCTACCCAGGCGGCCGTGTCGCCTCGAGGCCTCGATCAGCAAGCTGGTCCGTCTGGCATCACCCGCGCCACGCCAACACAACCCACGACGGTGGCGTTGGCGCTTCAAGCAGCTGACGTCACTAATGGTGACGTCAACGCCACAGAATAAAACTCGTCACGCATCACTACCATAATATTATTGGTGAGCACCTTTCATTCTGTTCTACAACGTGAGTCATACATAGAAACACACTTTCTCTCTCTCTCTCACACACACACACACACATTTACACAGCATATTGGCGCGTGGAGTAGACCAATATAGCTCTCAAATCGAATTATTAATACGTATTGGCGCGTGGAGTAGTCCAATACAGCAAACAAAACAAAAAAAAAATGCACATTGGCGGTACGTGTGGGACCGTCAATTGCTAAACAAATCCTGTCTAATCCCCTGTGTCCGCGGCGTGGTATGGCCGCCTAGAGCACAGCATCGGCCTCTCCTAAAATCCTTTAGAGCCTCTGTCTTGTACAGCATCAACTTTCACCAACCTACCCTATCCAATCCAAATATTTGTAAAGACTTGACTATAATGACCTATGACTTATGACTGTTTCAATAAAATAAAATAATTCGATAAAAAGATGCACATTGGCGGTACGTGGGGGACCGCCAATGGCCAAACAAGTCCTATCCAATCCCCTGTGTCCGCGGCGTAGTATGGCCGCCTAGAGCACAGCATCGGCCTCTCCTAAAATCCCTTAGAGCCTCTGTCTTGCACAGCATCGACCTATCACCAACCCATCCTTCCTTACATATCTACACATCACACAACTACCTACTTGGCATTTAACGTACTGTTGTCATGTGGAATGAGCTGTACTTTAAATTACAATTTTCGTAAACTTTCTAAGCTGTTGTCATGTGGAATGAGCAGTTACTACTTGTTCTGGCAGTACACATCCAATTACTTGTGATACAGCATGGAAAAACATTGAATAATAATTAACAATTCAGTTCATCAACTGCCAGAAATTTCAATTCCAAATCATAGGCTTAGGAGTACTGTGGAAGTACCTAGCCTCAAAATACTATTCTCTTTATTTCAGCTACAACCAGGAGCACACTACTAAGAGCGACACAGAGCGCGCGTCGCCTTTCAGAATGGCCGTGTCGCCGCAAGAAGGAATCGGGTGACGTCGGGTACCTTCGTGTATCTTCGTCACCGAGTCACGAGCACAACATCTAGTTTTAAGGCCTATTTTTGATTATGACCAATTTGTTAGTACCATAAATAATGTTAAACCCTAAAGTTAAATACAATTGCGTTGTGTTCAATTCAAATCTTGAAATCGATAATAATGTGTAAACAAGTTCTCTTTGACTAGATCCGATAGTTGTTTCAAGTAGGTTTACTTTGATTATCACTTGCGATGCGTTAACACTGATTTATTGTCTCTAAATTAACTTCACAATTCTAGTAAGTAATTATAAAATCCTTCTGCATAGTCATTGTAATTTAAATAGCTAGTTTTAACAGTTTCAAGCCGCTACAGCGCCGCCTACACACATATCCTGTGAATCACTTTAGTATTTAGTACTTGCAATGGCAACACCGATTTATTGACTGTAAATTAGCTTCATAATTCTATTAACTAATTATAAAAGCCTTCTACGTAGAAATTGTAATTTGAATAGCTAGCTCTAATAAATTCCAAGCCGCCACTAGCGCCGCCTACTCACATATCCTGTGAAACTTCTACACCATTTTGGTAGGTGCGCGAAAAGGCGGTGAGGAACGATTGGAACTAGCGATTCGACTTCACTTTGTGCTGGTGCTTCAAGGCGAATACATTGTAAGTAGGCCCTGCCTATATTTAAATAAAAATAACTTGCTTTTCCAGTGTTCTTTTCTGCTTTTATTTCAAGTTAATTCCAGTGAGTGTTTTAAATAATTTCTTTTAGCTTTGATAGTTGAATAAATAGCTAGATAGATAGTCCAATCGCTATAGCTTGGTCAGTAAATTCAAGTTGGTGTTTTAAACCATTCTTGTTTAGCTTTGCACATTGAATTATGGTTAGGTAACGAGTAATTATTACCACAGTAGAGCCGATGGCCGGTAAGGCCAGCGGTTTTGCACTTTTAAAAAAGGTTTAGTTCGTCCCCACTCCGACATATATATATAAAGAAATAATAAAAGAAATGAAATAAATAAATATAGAATAAATGAAATAGAATGTTTCCCACCTAAGGCATAAAAAAGATATGGTTGGCTTAAGTACTGTAAAAAGAAATACATACTCCCAAAATAAATACTCGTTTTCAATCGAATCGTAACTGCGGATGAATTGAGGGTGCTGTGGCTTGTCACTCACAGTGATGATTTATTAATCTATATCTTTTGTATCGGGGCGCTTTCATGTTATTCCACTGACAAGATTTTGAAACAAAGTAATATATCAAAAAATATGATGATCCAATCTATATATATAACTAGCTGAAACCCGCTACTTCGTACGCGTAGAGCTCGGCCTTCGGCCTCGCTACTACAACCCGTTATAGCCTATGTGTTATTCTTATAAACCTCACGGAGCCCGAGACCTTTCCAACGAATGCAAAACCGTGGAAATCGGTTCGTGCGTTCTAGAGTTATAGCGTCAGGAAGGAAAACCCGACTTATTTTTATATAGTAGAATAAAAATGTAATGCTGTTCGTAGGTAAGCTTGAGAACGGCTGAACCGATTTGGCAATATTTATTTTGAAATGTTCGTAATAGACCAACTTAGGTTTTATTCAACTTTGTATGGAAAGAAAAATTTGAAAAGTTTCCCGGTAAATTTTCAATTCCGCGAATAACTGAACGTCCTTTTTTCTTTGGGATTTTTGCATGAACTCAAAACAAATTTATTGAAATTTGGACGGGGGCCTTACATGAAAAAAAGTTGCGCGACCGCAAACCGCGTTAAGATTCACGTTCGCGTGATGTTCAGTACTGCGTGGTTTTAACGTTAGTTTGATACCGCGTAAGCAGTTGGCCGTAAAGCCCCTGGACAACGTCTGTTAAGTCAGATATATCTCTTCTCTATCTCTTCTCTACATAGTATAAATTGAAGTCGCTTTCCGCGTCTGTCTGTCTGTCTGTCTGTATGTCTGTATGGCCGCTAACTCCTCCTAAACCACGGAACGGATTTTGATGCGGTTTTCACCATCAGCTAGATACATTTTCAAGGAAGGTTTATATATGTAACTAGCGACCCACCCCGGCTTCGCACGTAAACTACACCCGTGCGAAGCCGGGCGGGCGGGTCGCTAGTATAAAATAAAAATTATTCTAAGTTTTAACACTCTTTAACAGTCAGTAGATTCTAAAGATTACTTAATAATTAAATATCTGGGACATTTTTGCACACACGGTCATCTGACCCCAAACTAAGCAAAGCTTGTAATATGGCTGCCAGAAACTGATATACGCACATATATATTTTTAAATACATACTTAAATAGATATTAACTCCCAGACATAGAACAAACACAAATGTTCATCACACAAATGTTTGTCCTAGATGGGAATCGAACCCACGCCCCCAAGCACAGAAGATAGGTTCACTACCAACTGAGCCACCGGGGCAGTCTAATAATAATTAATTAAGACCTTCCTCTTTTTCTCTCTGAGAAAGGCTATGAACAGGTCTAGCGAAGCCCAATGGACTGATATTGACTCGGTTTTTGCACTAATCATAATAACTATGATTATAAGGACAGATGGACGGACAGAACGAATTTATAAGGGTTCCTCATAGTGCTACGAAACTCTAAAATATGAATATTGGCTTAACATTTACGGGTTTTAACATACTTCATTTGTACTAAGTTTGTTAAAACCCGTAAAATGTTAGGCTAATATTCATCTTATTTCACTATTTGTACTATTGGTGGGTATTATTATTAACAAACAATTGAAAATTAAATTTTGGTCGCAACAGTCCGAGCTTTCAGCTGAACGATACAAAACCAAAGCGTTAACTTTCAACTTGTGAGATTTATCTGGCTGTAGCTTGTAGTTTAGGTGTGGTAGCACTGGTAGCTGTCTGACATACGGGCTAAAACGTTTGACAGCCTCTTAGAGTTGATGTAGACCGAAGAAGGTAACAATTTAGCGTCCAGTTTTAAGGTTCCGTACCCAAAAGGTAAAAACGGGACCCTATTACTGAGACTACGCTGTCTGTCCATCCGTCTTTAAACGGCTGTATCTTTCGAACCGTAATAGATAGCCAGTTGAAATTTTCACACAATAGTAATGTTACGGCGGATTAAATAAGAAATAATAAACACAATCACGCTTCGAGTACACTACGTTTGAACAATTGCCATATTTAATTTAAGCATGTGAACGAAACAGCTGTTTGGCGTGTATCATACGACGATAAATGTTGCCAACAATTAAAAAAATACAACACTTGCTAGAAAATCACAAATTTCTTAATATTGTGAAAAAATTGTGTTTTGTTCGAGCACTAGAGCACCACCACTGGACCACTGGACTCGACTACTGGAGCTTTTACAATGGCAATGCCACATTTACTCCAATTTAAACGTTATGCCTCTTGCATAGTGTTCAACGTCGATTGTCCGCTATATCATCGTAGCACTGGCATCGCGCGGCGTTGTAGTGGGATCAGCAGTGCAAATATCGTTCTTTATCGATCGTCAAATTTGACAGTTGTGATTGTCAAATTCGATAAAATGCCATTTGATCAGTACTCGTATGATTGATTCTATGGTATTTGGTTTACAACTAACCAAAAAGTCGGCGTAATGTCTAGCGTACGCCGAGTTTTGTTTCGGTAATTTTTTGCACGTTTGTGACTATAAATATTGTACCTATCTGGATGGTTGGAATACAAAATTGACCATCGACTTTTTTAACCGTGTGTCACGAGTTCATCGGATAGCACCCCATTACCGCGGGGTCGAGTTCGCAACTACCCTCTAAAGTTTGATTAATAAGCGAAACCACACTGCTGTCGGCACTTCTTTACTTTTTACCCAAAGTTTGCGGAACTCGTCTGTTGTTTTTATGGATGCGCGTTGGGACTTTGGTCATGGCTTATATAACAAAAAACTCTCCATAAACTTCGGCTCCTGAAAGAATGTGTCTGCAGTTGCTATAGCATCGTAAAAACTGAATTGAGAACCACCTCTTTTTTTATAATGGTTTATTTATTCTCCACGGACTCCTGGTTCCGTGCCCTTTGTCAACTTTTAACATTTATTTGTTTTACTATATTTGATATAACATAAAACTAATGACTATACAAAAGGAATATACAAATTTTAAAATCTTATGTTGCGTGTATACACCGAGCAGTCCAGCCCCCGCAAGCAGCACCCGTTCACGAGTTGACGCGTGTGCCAGCCATCGCTCTCCTCGCCATGTTTGAGGGAAGAGGGCGACCCGCCACACGACGCCGCCGCAAGAAGGAACCTCTAAGTGAGCGTGAGTGCTCTGGGTATACACACAATACTTAAAACTACAATTACATTTACACCTCTTTTTTTGAAGTCGACTAAAAAGAAAATGTTTTTCTTTCGGATATTTACAATGTGACATTTTCTCAGTGACTGGACTGTAGTACTATCAATTAACTAGTATAAAATGTCACGTTTATGAAGATTTTCCCGGTTTTGGTGCAGCTCCGGAGTTTCAGAACATTTCTAACATCGTTTCAAAACCGGAGTTCAATAACATAAATCCGGAATTACGAAAAAAAAAATATATATATACCTAAGGCGACCAAACAGTTAGGGGCCCTCACTGTTTGGTTAGTTTGGAATGAAATAGAGTAAACGAGATGAAAGGGAGTAAATCAAGAACTTAAATTATCCAAGTCAACAGTGCCGGCCATAGGGCAGAGCGAGAGGAGCGGTCGTTCTAGGCGCCAGGAAGCAAAGGGCGCCAAATACGAAAAAAAGCAAAAAAAAAACTTATATAGCGCTTTGCACATCGCGCGGAGACGCGGCTTGGAAGGTAACGGGGAACATTTGGTTGTTTGTAGATAGCATGAAATGTTGATGTGGAAATAGTCTATTTCCTCGATTAACATGGGGTATTTTATTTCTACGACAACCTATAAAAGAGACTGCAGGGAAACGCTGGATGCAGGCCGCTTCCAACCGGCTTTTTTGGAGATCGACGGGGGAGCCTATGACCAGCAGTGGACGTCCTACGGCTGAAATGATGATAATGATCATGACTTAATATCCCGGAATAGCTTCCAGTACGATAAAGTTATAATAATATGATTATTTACGGGATATTTACCGTGGTAAGGTTGTGGAATGAGCTCATTTTATTCATCAACCATACAACCTTACCACGGTAAATATCCCGTCAATAATCATATAACTGTAGTGAATAACCGTGATAGTTTAAAACAATGTTCCTGTACGATAGTTTTCAGTAATAAAACGCACCGAAAGACAATCTGTCTCTTTACCCTGATCAAAGACTAGGGCCGGTACTGGACATCAACATCAGGTTCTGTACATTTGTACAAGTCAGCCTGTATTCCTCTACAAGTCCGTTAACTGTAATTGAATAAGCTCTACATCGGCCTTTGTGTGCCGAGACAGTCTATGGAGATTTGAGGTTGACTTAGCGAGCATTCACGCATTTTGCTTTCAAGCCTTCAAGCGCTTTATCCACAGTAACTTGGTAGAGAGTTTCATCGTCCTTTATAACAACATGGAATTTTAGGTACTTTGGTCACTGACTATCATAATATAAATTGAATTGAACATAGTATAAATTGAAGTCGCTTTCCGCGTCTGTCTGTCGTCGGTCTGTCTCTATCTCTATCTCTTCTCTATCTCTACATAGTATACATTGAAGTCAACATTGAAGTCACTTTCCGCGTCTGTCTGTCTGTCTGTATGGCCGCTAACTCCTCCTAAACCACGCAACGGATTTTGATGCGGTTTTCACCATCAGTTAGATACATTTTAACAGCCGTTCTAATTTAAACAAAAAAAAACTTTTCTGTGTTTTCAACAGAAAGTAATATAATATTCACACAATTATTTTTGACAATGTTGACAGCCCAAACCATGGAATTTCTGCCACAACAAATAACAAGCAATCATACCATGTCCCGTCAGCCCGTCAACCTTTCACAAAGAGAGCCTTGCGGTCGCTGCCCAAGCCATGGAATAGATAGTAGTGCTGCCCCATGCCCATAATACCATAACTCATCGGAAGCCTCCCTCCACCCGCTCTATTCGTGATGAATCACACGTGTTTGACACTTGCCTGTGAGCCATAAATCCGCGATTGTAGTGATTGCTTCGCGGGTAACGTGTGGTAAATGGTAGAGGTGGCAATGTCCAAGTAAATCTATTTTAAATTAAACTGAGTAAAGTGACGTATTAGTCGCTCGCCTGATGGTAAGGGTCACGCTTGCCCATAACAATGTGCCTATAGTGTTTAATAAGGCTTTGTTTCAGAATGTCCGGTTAAGCTAATAATAACTTATCTAATAAATAAACACTGTGCTTGTGTTTCACAATAATTACAAAGGTCTACTAACTATCAGATAAAGATTCTATTAATTTATCAGATCAAGTAGCAAATAATAATTTACACAGATTTTTTATTTTATTTATACGTATTTATTTAGGTACCTAAATTAAATAATTCGTGATAACTCCCGATAAACATTTAAAACATGTGTTCAAATAGCAAAAGTTTAAAAATTACTAAGACTTATTAGTTGGTTTCCGAAGAAAAAAAAACCTTTAAAATGCGGCGTTGCCATTTCGCTGCCCGAGTAATAATATAACTAAGTATCCGGATGATAAAAAAGGATTGTGAAACGTGACATGAGATAACCGAAATGTTTATCTTCCACATAATTTATGTGATGGTTTCGTAATAGCACATTCTGAAACAAACTCTAAGCCTGATATTTGTAATAAATGAAACACCGGTCGACTAGTCTATTATATGGGTACTTCTTCGAAATTTCATTCTTCGACTGATTCATCTGGCCTAAATTTTGTTTTACTTTCAGCTCTGTCACACATGTTCATATGTAAAAATTTAACTAAAGAACATATATTTCAATGAGGGACTTGTTTTTCAAAAGTAGTTTTCAAGATATCTATCTACGTTCAAATATTTTGTGCTCAGATGAATCAGAATCTGAACTAAAAAAAAATCTCCTCTTTATCGTGACTTTCTGGCATTTTTGTGAACTGCAATATTAAAATAACAGAAATTATAGGTTTTAACTTTTACAGATTGAAGTTGTAAAACAATAAATTAATTTAATAAAGTGGACATATTAATCAAAATGCCACCTGAACAAAGCACAGATGAATCAGATATGTACCTTTGTAACTCCGGGGTCCAAGCGAACCAGCCGCAGGTCCACCTTCTGGCTTGTCCGTTACACGACTGGCTTCCCCCCGCGCGGGAAGTCAGACTCTCATTGTTACTACCCGACCAAGCACGGTCAAGCGCAGCTTACGCCACATTAATCAGTATTATATGCAGGACACTTCTTATTTGCCTATTTATAAACAAACTAAGGTAGGTATAACTAATAGATTTTTTTTATAAGATTCAAGGGCAATTCATTTCTCTTTGATATAATTATAATTCGTTATGATTTATCAAAGGGAAAATGCGATATCAACCATTTTGTTCCGCAAAATGGCAAGCGGACGCGTTATATGAATCAGAAGAACACACTTCAAAGATTTTTAATTTATACTTAGACTGCAATTATTGGAAAAATATCACTTGCACCAGATAGAGTTAAAGCTAAACTGTATAAAAAAAAATACACGCTGTTTTGTTAGTTAGTTTCAGAAATAAACCCATAGACGTCCAAAATGTTGTCATTGAAGAAGTATCCATTTGCAATTCTATTCAATGAAAACCGAACAGTATCAACAAAAGCATCAAACAGCGTCATAACCATGTCGTGACAGTAACCAACTCTATAAATATACCACTACAGCTCTTGTAAACACTCGGAAGGGAGTTCAAAGAGCGCTCGTAAGTGTTTATGACTCTATATTGCACATTTCAGAACACATTCGTGCCTGTTTATTGCGTACCTAACTACGTACCTAAATGTAAACAGTCGAGTCTTCAAAGTAATCTATGCACTGAGTGATTTCCGTGTTTAATGTAGGTTGTAGGTGAGATTAGTTAGTAACATTTGAAACTTGAATAAATAATAATCATGTTATTCATTAATTTCAGACAAAGTCCATAAAAAAATAAAAGAATACAAAATTCTAAACACGTCAAATAAAATGATAATAATAATCAAATAATGTCAACAATAATAATAGGTGCAGCGTTAGTAATAATCGCACATCAGAATCACACAGCGGACAATGGAGAGAGCTATGCTCGGAGTTTCTTTGCGCAAAAATCCGGAACGTGGATATTCTCCAAAGAACCAGAGTCACGGACATAGCTGTTAAAATTTGCAAGTTGAAGTGACAATGGGCATGCCACATCGCTCGAAGAACCGATAACCGATGGGGAAGAAAGATTCTGGAGTGGAGACCACGAACCGGAAGACGCAGCGTAGGTAGGCCTCCCACTAGATGGACCGACGACATTGTGAGAGTCGCGGGCATCCAGTGGATGCAAAAGGCAGGCTGTCGTTCAGTGTGGGGGTTAAAGGGGGAGGCCTATGTTCAGCAGTGGACGTCTTCTGGTTGATGATGATGATGATGATGATTAGTAATAATAAAAGTCACATCAATTTTTTAAAGCCCGTTCATAATATGAAGTTTAACAAAAGGGCATTCGAACCGTGCTGCTCAAGAGATGATACTGACAGCAATTGATACGCAATGACGGCGTCGTCCGGGGGATTTCTAGTTAACTTTCTTTTCTCAATTAATATTTAAATGTATCTATAAGAAAGATGCATTCATTATCTAGTGATTGAAGTTAGCTACAGGTGAGTGAACTTAA
This sequence comes from Agriopis marginaria, assembly GCA_932305915.1. NCBI lineage: Eukaryota > Metazoa > Arthropoda > Insecta > Lepidoptera > Geometridae > Agriopis > Agriopis marginaria. The sequence continues at coordinate 3,487,592 of OW029935.1, forward strand.
ATTGTCGTTGGAACGATCGTTCAAGCGGGAATAAATTGACGAATAGCAGCGATTCCCTTACGCACCGCATAAGTGCCTAACGCGCGTCGAGCACTTTTCTCTTACGCCGATATGCGGTGCGTACCACACATGGACCCATAAGGAATGAAAGTTGTATGAAAAAGGAGGTTTATATGAGCTTCATCAGTCCCTTTTTAGCCCTTATCGGGCACACGGCTAATTAGTATGATAACCGACGGGCCACCTGTTACAGGTAAGTGGTAACTGCTGATACATTTACCACAAAATTGCCACAAATGGCACATCCTCATAAATTGCTAGATTTACATCTCCTTGTCGCTCCCTGGAGGGGCAGTAAATTACAATAACGGAGACATTGACAGCGATCGCGTGTCGCTGACTGTACATATTGTATGGCCTATCGGTAATTTATTGCTGACGCTGAGTATCTAATCTTTAGGTTGGGAAAACACCTGCTCTTGTGTTTAGTTTGCCTCTAACTAGCACTGGTGCGGTGACGTATCTGCAGTTTTACCAACAGAAAATATTTTTTTTTGTTTAAATTAGAACGGCTGTCAAGGCATTTTTGTAAGCAATTTGTTGTAGCCAATTGCACCCATATAATCGAAACGTCATTCATTCGAAAACAGTTAGTAACGTGATGCAGAGTTCGACGCGTTGATTCAAATTAGAATGTTTAATCCAAAGGAAAAAAACAATGAGGCGACATGTTTTTTTCTTCACTTTCACGCCTAAACGTTTTTCTCTGTTGCGGCTAAATATGAATGTCGCATTTAGCCTACATTAATTCTACCTACATCTCTTATTCGTCTGTTGATTATTCAGACTTGATAGCATGAGTGTCCAGAGAAATTTGTCCCAAATTCCAGCAGTGGACCGCTTGAGCGCTTTGACCGAAGGGCCACTATTAAAATTGCGGGTCCCCTGTGACCCCTCGCATAATTAAAATTTAGGGAAACAGTTTTCAAGCCATCACGGAAAGGGTGAATGGAAAAGTAAATTAGAATTTTATGGGGGTCAATCTTAATTTATGTAAAACTGTGGAGATAACCGCGGAATTAAAGATTTCATTTGATGTGGGCGCTGAAATGTTATTACCTAGTACCTACTATCATATACTTTTTTTATTTTATTTAGTAAGTACCTTTTTTGTCTTAACAAAATACAAGTTAAATACTTAAATTACTTAGTCTATTATACAAAAACTGTTGGGTTGCTCATAGATTGAAGGACTAAAGTTAATCCAAATTTTCAATGCAATTTTGAGACCCAAAACTATAATAATAGTAGAAAAATTGATTCTAGGTTGTAATAACGTCCACAACATAATAGGTACGTCCTTGCCTAGTCTCAATTGAATCAGCTTTTTATTTTGTCGTCAAAGTAACTAACCAAAATGTTTTTTTTCTTTGTAACCAACAGAGTTAGTTTCGCATTTACGTGATACTAAAGTACTAGAGATTTTGTAGACATGCTTTGTTAGGGTTCCATGCCCAAAGGGTTTAAACTGAACCCTATTACTAATTATTTGTTATGCTCTCTATATAACATACACTGCAATAACACGTTAAGAATTTACGTACACGTTAATTTTAGTAGATCCAATAATCTAAACAGTGAGCACACAACATGCCAACACTAAGCTTGTATCTACTTTTTCATCATCATCATCATCATCTAATCATCCTAAAAACGGTGAAGGGTAAAACATCGTGAGGAAACCGGTATGTCCAAGAAACTCAAAAGTTCAAAGGCATGACATTCGCAAACTTTTTTTATAAGACAACTAGCGGTCCGCCCCAGCTTCGCACGGGTATAGATTATAACCTAAGTCACCCGGGGATAGTGTAGCTTCCCGTCAGTGAAATAATTATTCAAATCGGTTCAGTAGTTTCGGAGCCTATTCAATGCAAACAAACAAACAATCAAATATTTCCTCTTTATAATATTAGTATAGATAACTGTCTAAAGCACTAAGAAATTTATATCGTGAGTGACGGTGACTGCATGTGCGCTTTACAATCTGACGGCCTCCGGTTTGAACCTCGCCCTGCACCAATGATTTATTTAGTACGTAGATAAATTACGTGCAGTTTAATGCCATCGCTCAAACACGTTGAAAGGAAACATCGCGAGGAAACCGGTATGTCCAAGAACATAAAAAGTTCAAAAACATATGACATTCACCAACATGAACTAAGCCAGCATGGTGGATTACGGCCCATCCTCTCTCTCTCTCTGAGAGAAGACCTGTGTCCCAGCAGTGGGAAAATGATAGTCTGATATTGATGACTAAAAGTAAATAGAACGATAAACTTGCCTACTTCTATAATTACTGGTATTTTATCAACAAAGAATTCAAGTGAACTACAGTGCGCTCGAAAAGTTGCGACAATTAGGTAGGTGGTCCAATTCGTTCGTCGGGTAGGCAACGCCAATCGACCGCTACTAATTACTAACCCACTCTCTGCCGAGATTGGGGAACGGTGTACGATAGTGACCACGTGGTCTGTTTTAAAGAAAATACTGGCTTATTGTTTTTATTATTTACCTTACAGAAACTAAAAAAATCTATATAGAAACAAAATTAATGAATATAAAACAACTATACGCTTACAACAGTTGCATTTTTATACGAAAAACTATTACTAAAAACGTCCACACAAACTTGGTGTTTGCAAAACGAAAACAAAATGTTTTATACCCCTGCACTCGCCGCGCTAGCTTCATTGCCCTGCCGAAGATACGAACTAACTACGGCAAGACTATGATTACTTTTGAAGGAGCGTGCCTTTATAACAAACTACCCTAGGAAATTAAAAACACTAAGTCGTTCAACACATTTAAAAAGCTACTTGCTGAGCATGTTATGACAACATAAAACGAAAGCAAATGTGTTGGACGAATAATAATTGGATGGATGTTATGTACTTTATATACTTATTGTTTTGTTCTACATGTCTGTATTGTAATTTATTAAGTTATTTTTGCGACGACGAACTATAAATTTATTGTTAGCAGTGTTCTCATGGAAGTGATGTAACATCTTATATGAGAATAAATGTCTATAAACCTATTTTATTTAATACACGTAATACGTGACATTTCATGTTAGTAAGTTGTCTTAAAACCTATGTTACATTTATCCAGATAGATGATATTGAATCAGGCGTTGGTAGTTTTTAGACAATCTCTATAGCTAGTGTACCTATTTCCGCGTCATCATCGTCGTATATAAACAATAGGGCATCAATTATTTCTGTTGTTTTTGTGAAAAAATATATCATGGTTGTATTTTTCATGCCATGGTTCAAAGGTTTTTATACCAGCAACAACACAGAGCTCAACTTTGGTAAGATTGTTTTAATACTTAATAATAAAGAGTTTGTTTTAAATGTTTATCGGGACTTATCACGTAATATTTTATTTAGGTAAAAATTCAGTTTCAGTCAGCTCCTGACTACGGCTATTGTAACATGGTTGAAACGTCGAGCGAAAGGTACATATTTTTACCTAATACGTGATAAGTCCCGATAAACATTTAAAACATGTGTTCAAATCGCGTAAGTTTAAAAATTACTAATAAAGAGTTTATCTATTAACTAGCGGTCCGCCCCAGCTTCGCACGGGTATAGATTATAGCCTATGTCACCCGGGGATAGTGTAGCTTCCCAACAGTGAAAGAATTTTTCAAATCGGTTCAGTAGTTTCGGAGCCTATTCAATGCAAACAAACAAACAATCAAATCTTTCCTCTTTATAATATTAGTATAGATATGGAAAGATGATTTTGGTCACCCTATCCCTGTAATCTCACCAACCTTTATTAGAAATGGGCGTCATTTAAGCAGAAAAAATAATCTTATTTCGTACCTCCACAGCGGTTGTGGGATTTTTCATGTTCAGTACTGTCGCAGATTACAACCGCCGCCTTTAAACTAAAGATTACTAAGTAGGTATCTACATTGAAAACATAAAACTCGAGTATGTTACAGCGACAGGACCACATGACATAAGTTTTTGTTTTCCACATAGATTATTTTTATGCTATTACTAGCGATAGCTTTTCACGCCATCACATTTTTTAAAAGCTTTGTCCATTGTCGTAAGACTAGATAGCAGATATAGATAGCATTGGCCAAAGCAGAAAAACGCTCAGAAAAATATCACCATTATCATCATTTCAGCCATAGGACGTCCATTGCTAGACACAGGCCTCCCCCATCAATCTCCAAATTAAGGGCCGGTTGGAAGCGGCCTGCATCCATCGTTTCCTTGCGGTCTCTTTTAGGTCGTCAGTCCATCATGACCTCATCATCCTCATCATCATCCAGACATGTGGGTGGACGTCCTACGCTGCGCTTACCGGTCCGTGATCTCCATTCGAGAACATTTCGGCCCCATCGGCCATCTGTTCTGCGTCAACTTGCTAATCCTGTGGGCTATGTTGGTAACTTTCGTTCGTCTACGGATCTCCTCAGAAAAATATGATCTCTATTAAATTTTATCGTCATAGTCAGAGTCGCTGGCATCCGAGTGATGCAAAAGGCAGGCTGTCGTTCAGTGTGGAGGTTAAAGGGAGAGGCCTATGTTCAGCAGTGGACGTCTTCTGGCTGATGATGATGATGATAAAATTTTATTATTAACAGAACAAAATACAAGCTGACACTACAAAAAGAGTTGGACTGCCCAAGTGCCCATAGACCGTTGAAGGTCTAAAGACAATCCAAATGCTCAAGCCCACTACCAGTTGGCAGCGTAACCAGCATGCTGGCGGCGTTACGACGCTGCATGGCTTGTGCGTTGAGCTAGAAACATACCAGCATTTTGATTATTTTGGTTTTAGCATTTCTATATTACATTAATTATTACATATATCATACAATTCATTGCCAAAACGTCAGATATTATTGTTAAATCTAAAGATATTTTTACCTGTAGATAGGTTGTGCCCGCCACCATATTGACTAGACGAATACAAAGCTGGCTGCCCGACTTCGTTCAGCCATCTCTGTCACGCACTCCGAGTGTCCACAACAAATTGTATTTTTGTCTCTTTCTAACAGACAAAAACAGATATGGCGTAAAAAGTCTTTCATTTTCTTACCCTTATTGCGAAAATGCACATATACATACATGTGTAGGTAAGTAGATATAATTATGCTGCGTTTAGTCAGTTTTAAAGTCGTGTTGTTCGCCTATAACGTCTCTATTATTACCTCACGGGTTAAACCATCGTTACCGAAAACGTGAACAGAATCCAGAGGCATTTCCATTTTGAAGTCGTTTAAATATGGTAACATATTTAACCTCACCCCAAACGATTTTCCATTCCGTCATGGGTAGTTAGAATTTACATTATTCTAATCAGAAAAATGTCACAGTCGACGTCGTTTGAAGTTTGCGCCAGCTTTGTTTACTCCGAGCAGAGTTGTTGGTACGACCAGTTTACTTGTTGACATATTTATTAGTTTCATAAACTTTTCCTTTCGTTTGTTTGCTTGGTTTTAACTTTCATTGTGAGATTACTTTTTAATTGCCCGAGTTAGAAAAAGGAAATAAAATCGCTTGGAAAAATAGAAAGAACCAGAATGTTCCAGGTTTTAATTTAAAAAAAAACTTTACGTAGTTAATTTTGTTTCTACAGGGTTACTAATAATTGGGTACCTCTCGCAGGCAGCTCACCTCTGTCATATCCAGCAACTTTAGTTACTGTATATAATCGAGATACAATACATACAGGGTGTAAGGGGAACACTCTCGAAGCCAAAAGAAGGTAATTGTACTCATCATTATGAACCCCTTTTAGTATGGGACCAACCCTGAAATCGCGAAAAAAAAATTTGCCGTTCCATACATTTTGTCGAGTGTCAATGACTGCTTTCTATAGAACAGCTGATATTTTTTTCGCGGTTTCAGGGTGGTCCCATAGTAAAAGTTGTTCATAATGATGAGTACAATTATCTTCTTTTGGCTTCGAGAGTGTTCCCCTTACACGCCGTATAGTCACAATCATGCCAAAAAAAAAAACTCGGCGCACGCTACAAATTGCGCAGACTTTATGGGTATTTACAAGGTAACCGAGATCCGAATACAACGCCGCACGATGCCAGAGCTACGATGACATAGCGGACAACTCACGTTGAACACTATGCAAACGACATGACGTCTAAATGGAAGTAAATGTGGCATTGTGAAGCATATAATTGATACAATGTAATGTACAATGTCACTCAGACGTTTTTTGACTGTTTTCACTGACTCTATAGGAATTGTATATCGATGCTGTATGTAAAGTAAATTATTCGTGTAAAAACTGGTTTTGATTTTAATAATTTTTTTCTATCAATTTATTTCCATTATAAAAGAAATTTAAGATAAACAAAAACTGTATTATTGTCCGTCTTTGTATTTGGTTAGCAATCTAAACAATCCTTTCTGTTTGTATGATAATAAATGAAAGAAAGGCCGTTGGCGTCGCCTCAACAGATCTGTGGCAGAAACAATAAAGCGAGTCTCAAAACCTACCAAGTAGGTCAGTTTATGGCGTGGTTTGACAAATTATACGCATTTTTTTAATTCTTTCCTCTGTGAGGATTTTATCTCTGCACTTTTGTGCATTTGCCAGTGTCAAGAATTAAATTATTATCAAGTTTGATAATAAATAGTTAAGCAATTCAGTCAGAGTCAGAGTCAAGCAAAGTAAGTCATGTTCAAGTCAAAGTCATGCTCTAGTAAAGTGGTGGAGACTACGGAGTATGTTAGTAGTGATGGCATCTACGGAGCTTTGGAAACAACACGAAAATACATGCGTTATCACTGTTCATAATAATCCACCATTATTAATACGAGACAAAGTTTTTTTCACGTTGGCGCCAATAATCCATCGCATAAATTGCACAAAAATGGGATTGGCAACTGTCAAATCATAGCTTATACCTTTTTGTCTTAAAATCATTTTGGCATCACAGATCTTAAGCATTTTCCATTGCCAAGTGTTGAAACATTAAAATTTCCAGACCAAGGCAAGGCAACCAGACCAAGGCAAGGAGACCAGCTAAGTCCAAACAATTAAGTAAATGAAACCTTACAGAGGCGAAGGTTTTCCGTATAGGAGGCAATATAAAACAACAAACTAATAATTTTATTGTATTAAAACCTTTGGATCTATCTGAATAGTTTTATTTACTTAGGTGCTTAGACTTAGCTGGTTTCCTTGTTCACCCAAATCTTGCAAAGCTAGAAATCCAATGACGATATAAATTATCTTTGTAGAATGAAACATGCGACAAAAAATATATTTTAAAGGATAAACTTTCAGATTGGTCCCATAGAAATTTCAATAAAATCTGTTCAGTAGTTTTGGCTTTTAAAACAAAATAACCGAAATTGCATATATAACTAATTCGTTTTTTTTTTGATAATGATTTCAAGAACTATGTTCTTTCCAAATTCAGCAATCCTTATGTAGTATTCTACAATTGACACAAAAAACATGTTGGGTTTCTACCCTCAGATGATCCTTAGGGAAAACAATAGGAAACATGTGGGAATGTGGGCGAATGACAAATAACCTAGTCATAATACAAAGTGATGAGATACGCAAAAAACAACAGAAGATCAACGAATTTATGTAGATGTCATCATCATCATCATCAGCTTATTTGATGTTCGTCCACTGCTGGACGTAGGCCTCTCCTAAAGAACGCCACAAGACACGATCTTCTGATTTTCGTATCCACTTGCCACCAGCCGCCTTTCGCAGGTCGTCACTCCACCTGGCTGCAGGGCGTCCTACTCTACGTTTGCCGATACGCGGTCTCCACTCTAGCACCCGTCTTTCCAGCGCTTGTCAGTCTTCTATCTATATGACCAAGGTATGTAGAATGTAGATGTACTCATAATATAATAAAGAATCTTTAGGGGTTAAAATTATGATAGTCAAGCCCTCCACATGATGGTTAACGCCTTTCCCGATGGCTCTCAGTCGAAAAAAAACCCACAAACCAACATCACACAACCACACCACGGTACTTCACGTCCATACAAAGGCTCTTGCTATACAAAGCGCAAGTTTTTTTTTTAAGTAGTAGATAGGCTTGCGCTTGGCCGCCATCTCGCCTGATGTTAAGCGACGATGCGGTCTACGATGGAGCACGCTTGCCTAGAAGAAACCGATTCACTCTCGACTTGAAGACACCCAGATTGTAACTGATGGGGAAAATCCATTCAGGCAGCGAATTCCACAGACTAGCAGTTCGCACAATAAATGTGGAATCAAAGCGCTTCGTACGGGTTCTCGGAATATCAACCATAAAACAATGTCGATTTTTTGTGCCCGCCCTTGCGTTCCGATAGAAAAAAGGGCAGGAGGGAATTAAATCATGCAGATCTGATGCACACTCTCCGAAATGTATCCGTTAAAAAACCGATAGACCGATAGACATAAACCGATAGACATAAAAAACCGATGGAGTACTGCTCCCATCTTTGGATCGGAGCGCCCAAGTATCAACGTGAGCCTCTTGATGCATTGCAGCTTAGAGCTGTTAGAATTGTCAATGATCTGACAGATAGACATCGTAGGCTTAATAATAGGGTCCCGTTTTTACCCTTTGGGTACGGAACTCTAAAAAGATAGTGTTATTATGTCTTGCACTCTTGACATTACATTTCCTACCAAAGCGGAACATTGCACATCACATCTGACACCACAGAAAGCGTCGAATTATATCTCATTTAGCAGGATTCATTTGTCAGAGCTGCACATCTGCTGGATGATTAATCACTGGCACTTACCTTGGAAATAATGTTGTTGTAAAGCGATGTTTTCATAATTTGCTTATTGTTTTTACGCAAAGTAATAGATGAACTTGGCAATATCTCAGGGGAACGAGAAAAAATTATTCTACTGCAGTAGATAAAAATCTGCTTTACGGTGGTATGATTCACCTTTGGCAGGAAATTGAAATTTTAAACAGTTTTTTGGTCCTAGTAGCCAGGCCAGGTAATTATTTTTCAATAACACAGTGTTTGCGCAAAATGTTGGCTGTTCTTTACATTATAATGTACATTTATTTAACAAAAACGTACCATATTACTTACATTTGTGAATAAACCGTCTGAAACAGCAAAAAATAGTTTATTCACAAATGTAAGTAATAATGTACATTAGAGATAAATAGCTTTACATGATTTGTTAAAAATAATAATCAATTTGCGCAAACATTATGGTTGCTTACAATAATTACCCGGCCTAGCTACAAGGACAAGAAAACTGTTTGAAGTTTGAATTTGCCACCATTTGTGAAACGAACCACCTTAATAGGCATGTGGGCTGATCGGACGGCAGTAATGTTTAATTTGTTACAAATAACAGGCTAAGCGATGGATATCACTAAATACATTACACATACTGTAAAAATAAATTAAATTGGCTGACAAATATCTGACCTACGAGCGTTTAAAGTTTTAGGTGGGGATAGAGAGGGGATGCTCTGTCTTTTTCTCCCTAAGTGTCTGTTAGTATAGTATTTGTTTGGTGAGCCTGGGGTGTGACGTCATAGCTCAGTATAGTGCGCTCTCTCTCTAGCATGAAATTAAAATACTTTTAACTTATTTGTTTTTGCACTAATTTTAATTTTGTTTTCGTTGATAGGCTCTATTTATGATCAGTTTTTTATGAGGTAATAAAAATATTAGTCATGGCAGAGTCTCTGGAGGATCTCAATACGATGCTCAGCGACCTCAGTAGCCTTTCCCACCAGGTGGGTCTTAAAATGAACATGGACAAGACAAAAATTATGTCCAATGTCCATGTTGAACCCATGCCGGTAGTCGTTGGGAACGATTCTCTCGAAGTTGTTGACCATTACACCTATCTTGGACAGATTGTTCAGTTAGGTAAGTCCAACTTAGGCAAAGAGGTCGCCCGAAGAATCCAACTCGGATGGGCAGCGTTCGGGAAATTGCGTGACATCTTCTCGTCCAAGATACCACAGTGCCTCAAGACGAAGGTCTTTGACCAGTGTGTGTTGCCAGTGATGACATATGGTACTGAGACGTGGTCCATAACTGTTGGCCTTTTGGAAAAACTCAGAGTCACACAGCGGGCAATGGAGAGAGCTATGCTCGGAGTTTCTTTGCGCGATAAAATCCGAAACGTGGATATTCGCCAAAGAACCAGAGTCACCGACAAAGCTGTTAAAATTTGCAAGTTGAAGTGGCAATGGGCAGGCCACATCGCTCGAAGAACCGATGACCGATGGGGAAGAAAGGTTCTGGAGTGGAGACCACGAACCGGAAGACGCAGCGTAGGGAGGCCTCCCACTAGATGGACCGACGACATTGTGAGAGTCGCGGGCATCCAGTGGATGCAAAAGGCAGGCTGTTGTTCAGTGTGGAGGTTAAAGGGGAAGGTCTATGTTCAGCAGTGGACATCTTCTGGCTGATGATGATGATGAAAAATATTAGTCATCATGTCTATAGCGCGCCTTTCTATTGCATTTATGCATTACTAGCTGTCCCGCAGTTTTAAACGCGTGGATATTCACTTCATTATTATCATAATCAGCCTATACTAGTCCACTGCTGGACATAGGCCTCTCCCAAGGTACGCCACTCGGCGCGATCTTCGGCTTTTCTCGTCTTCCCTGCCAACTGTCTTACGTATATCATCACTCCAACGAGTCTCAGATAAAGTTAGTCTCAGCTCAGTCAGATATTTCCTTAGACATTTTAGACGTTTTTTTTTAATATAATTATTAATAGGCTTGCGTTTGACGGCCAATTAACCTGATATTAAGCGATGACGCCGTCTACGGTGGGACACGCTTGCCTAGAAGAAACCGATTCACTCGGGATTTGAAAACACCCAGATTGTAACTATCGAGGAACACCCATTCAGGCAGTGCATTCCACAGACTAACAGTTCGCATAATAAAAGTGGAATTAAAGCGCTTCGTACGGGTTTTCGGAATATCAACCATAAAGCGGTGTCGATTTTTTCCAGGATAAAATGTGTTTTGTAACATTTGCTATTTAAATGTTACGGACAACTGAAACAAGCATAATTAAATTTGTTAAAAGTATCTCAAAAAATAGCTCTCCGTAATACCGGAGCAGAATATTTAGCTGCCAAACCAAGTGAAGTTTGGCAGCTAAATATTTAAGTGTGACGCAGTTGAATTTGGACTTGTTGTTATGAATAGCAATCCTCGCAAACGCCGTGACTCTACCTGACGAGTGACGGCCTCACCACGGCACTTGCTCGGTACAAATAATAACCGACTGGGCCCCACAACAAACACGACCACCCGGCAGGCCCAGAAAGAGATGGCGAGCCCAACTTGACTCTCATTTTAGAAACTGGAATATTTTAGCACATTCCGTCTCAGAGAAGCATTAGACCACTCTTGCTTCACTGTGTCTATAAATTAAATAAAGTTAGAGCGAAAGCAACCAAACTCAGCCATGAGTTTGTTTAATATTTAAACTGGAAGTTTTGTTTGGCAAATATTTTACTAGGTTGACTGAGGTCTCGATTATAGAGAGCGGAAAGTCACCGCGCAGCGTTGATCAGTTATTTTAACGCACGATTAATTTGATTAATATTATACACGTATAAGAATGCGAACGTTCACTTATTAGGATGCAGGCAGAAGTATTTGGTACAACCCCAAATACTTCTGTATAAACGCTCTCATACATGGCTCTACGTATAAAATAACCGCATGACTTACCGCGCGACATCCCGCGTGGAAAACCCGCGCAACACTCCTTGCGACGTACTCCATGTAAAGTGTTTATATTTGAAGTTTTTTTTAGCTAAATTTTACTACATGATGACTGAGGCTTTGATTATGGAGAGATGGGACGTCACGCGGAGTGTTGAGCAGTTGTTTTAACGAATGACTATTATATTCGTTTGAGAACGTTCACTCAAAAGGATGCATGCAGAAGTATTACGCGTAACGTCAAATACTTTTGTATGAACGCTGTCATACATGGTTCCATGTGTAAAATAACCGCATGGTTCACCGCGTGGCATTCCGCGTAACGTCACGTGCAAAAGACTGCGCGACGCTCTGCGCACCATCCCGCGTGAAAGCCCGCGCAACACCCCTAGTGACGTGCTGCGTGACACTCCATGAGACGTGTCACCGCGAAAATGTCTACTTCTCCATAAACTAGGCCTAGACTCAGTACTAAAGCTGAATAAAACCATATATTTCTTGTATTATTCCACTGAAGTATATCGGATACTTGCTACAGTCTCACGTTCAAAAACCTAGCGAAAGTGATCAGAATTCGTGGTTTTAAATTGGCTTCTTACAATGTTATTGCAGCTGTTAGAGCAAATAAATGCTTGGATCGAGTCTAAGTATGCGGATCAAAAAGAAACTGCTACACGAAAGCATTACAAAATTACTGATTACATTACTGCGCGGTGATCAGCTGAGTTGAGTTCCAACTCAATGCACTTGCCGGTGAAACCTTTACTATTGATTGTACTACACTGTTAACTGCATTGCCCAATATCGAGGCTCCGTGAATATGTGTAAATATTGTGAATAAAAAAATCATGGGCAAAACTACTTGATAGCGTACTTCCATGGTGGAGTTTGAAAATCTATTCGTGAAAAGTTTAGTTTCTTGCCAATTCTATTATCCAATTCCCCAATAACACAATAATTTTCCATAGTAAAACTTAAATTCAATAACATACATTATAGCAAATTACTTATACCCAATTTAACTTTAAAACTCAACGATACAAACCAATAACGATACCTTTATACTCTGGTAAAGATAAAATGAAATTACTTCCGCCTCTTTGATCTGCGTACACAAAACAAATAATCAAAGAAAACAAACTCTATTACCTCCATGATTAATAATATAACATTATTTCTTCAACAAAGACAAAAGTTATTCGTAAATTTCCAAATTTCAAACAGGTTCGTTAGAGAACAAGTTTGGGACTCTCAATTAAAATCACCCGAGTTTTGGGGAGAATCGGGAACTCCCGACAACATGGTATTGTTTGCATAAATTTAAAATTTACTTCCTGTTATGAGACCTTTATGAGACCTAAATATTTAATTTTGTGGAACGAATCTCGAGTTTGAATCGAGGCTTAACTCTGCTGTCTCTACATCTGTGATATTCTACGCCTCACTAGCCACAGCTATTTTTCAAGGATATAGAAATATCCCTACCCAGTAATCATATTAATATAATAAATGCGAAAGTGTGTTTGTTTGTTGGTTTGTTTGTTCCTCTTTCGCGCAGCAGCAGAGCAACGAATAGACCTGTTTTTTTTTCATGGGTATAGTTAAATGGCTGGAGAGTGTCATAGGCGACTTTTCATCATCACCATCATCATCACCATCATCACTATTTTTCATCACTACTCGGGTGAAACCGCGGGGCGCAGCTAGTAATATTCATGGATTTCCCTGTATCCCGGTGTTCCCCGATAGTTACAATCTGGGTGTTTTCAAATCACGAGTGAATCAGTTTCTTATAGACAAGCGTGCTCCGTCAAACCCAAGCCTATTACTATTACAAAAGAAATAAAAAAATATAGTTTTTCGAATTTCTGCGCCATCCTATAAAATATCAACACGAAAATGTCTTTATGCCATTTGCAATGTTATTTTAAAGACAATAATACCAATCGGTTTTTATTTCATACTCAGCGATATTCATTTGATATTAATGCCATCATTCAGTTGGCTGATAAAACCGTATTTTGCCTCTATATTTAACTAAAAGTTTATCAAAACTACTTCAGGAAACAAGTCGTAATAAAGTCCTGTCCATTATACTGACATGACATCGGCCAAATAGGAATATCATTCTATTTTCGAGGGTCCCAAAACACAATTTGTCGGTATCTCCAAGGAATTTGCATGTATATTGGATCACCTTACCTATTTGACAGCGATAAGAATCTGGGCCAAAACAGGGCTGTTTACCCTAATTTTATTTGGTTTTATTTTTAATGGCTCACGTAGAATGGCCTATTAAGGTTAAAAGACCATTAACTACCGGAGCTTTGTTTTCTTTTGGAGTCGTATATGCAAGAAGAAATTAAAGAAATTGGTGTTATAACTAATTGTTATTTTACCTTATGAGATTAAATGATAATTATAATGTACTAGCTGCACCCCGCGGTTTCACCCGCATGTTAAAATCGTCGTTAAATTTCTAATATGTTCCAATTATCTGGGCAATGGAGAGAGCTATGCTCGGAGTTTCTTTGCGCGATAAAATCCGAATCGTGGATATTCGCCAAAGAACCAGAGTCACCGACATAGCTGTTAAAATTTGCAAGTTGAAGTGGCAATGGGCAGGCCACATCGCTCGAAGAACCGATAACCGATGGGGAAGAAAGGTTCTGGAGTGGAGACCACGAACCGGAAGACGCAGCGTAGGGAGGCCTCCCACTAGATGGACCGACGACATTGTGAGAGTCGCGGGCATCCAGTGGATGCAAAAGGCAGGCTGTCGTTCAGTGTGGAGGTTAAAGGGGGAGGCCTATGTTCAGCAGTGGACGTCTTCTGGCTGATGATGATGATGATGATGATCTGCTCAATTTTCTTATTTATTCTTTCCGTAAAAGCTTCCACAGAGTAATAGAAAACTTTAAAAAAAAGTTGAATGAAATCGGAATAGTCGTTCTCAAATTATGGCGAGACCATGGTAAATAGAGATTCATTTATATATGTCGGCGCGTTGAAGTTTCAGCATTCGGACACAACTACCGTCGAATAGTTTTTAAGGCTTAGATTATGTAGGTAGCTGTCACCTAGCTTTGTTTTGGTGGACTAGTGATGGAGGTGGCGCCATCACTGGGGTAACGCTGCAGAAACTTACTCTGCTGAAATTCTTACCGGTGCGGTGTGAAGTTGTGTCGTTGACAACCAATCAGGGTTTAGCAAGTTGGTGTACCGTCCGGCAGAGGCGCTAGTGAGGGCGCGGTGACGTGAGGCTCGGAGGAGCTCACCTTACTTGTCTTTGTGTTTCGAATCCCGGACTGTTGGATGCTCGGTGGAGCTCACTTTACTTTGTGTTTCGAATGGGGATTGTTGGATGCTCGGTGGAGCTCACTTTGCTTTGGGTTGTGAATATGGACTGTTGGTTGAAGGGTGGTAGCGTTCGTTACAAGGCGGAACACCTTGTCCCCAAGTAATTTTCAAGTAATTTGATATTGTAACTAGTAATCATAGCGCTTCGAAATAAAAACTGTGCCAATGTACGTGTGATGTCTCATTCTCCTCGGCCACTATACTCACGCCATAGAATCAAGAATAATCTTATGAATATCGGCCATCACTGCCGGAGCCGCCCCACCCACGCATCGAGGTTCGCTCCGACATATATATATAAATAATAAAAGGAGCACCAAATCCAAGTACCATAATGGTAGTTCTGAATAATTAAAACTCATTTTCTTGATGAAAAAATAACAAATACTGGATTTTTGGCGTTCTGATTCTGTGAAATAGAAAGATCTAATTTGGCAGAGCAGCACAAGCGTCGTACGTCATAATATGCTAACCTCGGCAGTGGTTACACATTACGTAAAAACGGGACCCTATTACTAAGCCTACGATGTCTGTATGTCTGTCCGTCCGTTTGTCCGTCTGTCCTACCTATTAACGGCTTTATCTTTCGAACAGTAATATAAAGCTAGTTGAAATTTTCACAGAATATGTAATGTTACGGCGGATAAACTAAGAAATATAAAAATTAATACTAAAAAAGTGAAAACGAAAAGGGGATGCCCATCCAACAAACGTATTATTGTATTAGCTCTAATATAAAAACGGTAATACGTACAAGCGTGAAATTTGGCATAATTATATTACATACTCTATTATAATTATGACAAAAAAATATAAATAATGGCCAAATGCGAGTCGGTGACAAGTTTCTGTTCATTACCAAGTTATAACTGGTAATTTCGTTATTGAATTTTGTGGTGGTACGGAACCCTCAGTGCGCGAGCCAGACTCGCACTTGGTTTATTTGCTTTCCACTGACAATATTACTAGGTATCTATTTTCAGTCCTATTGTGATTTTTTTAGCAGGGTAGTATGCCTTTTAGTGATTTTAAAACGATGTTTGTCACATAATTATAAATAATTTTTTTCTTATCTTTTTTTCTATTGTCCTTACTAATATTATAAAAGCAAAAGTAACTCTGTCTCTCTGTCTGGATGTTTGTTCGCTTTTCACGACTAAACCGCTAAGCCGATCTTAACGAAATTTGGCAGGATGATAGTGTAGGTACATCATAATTATGGACGGACATAGGGTACTTATTCTCCCAGAAAATGCGGGAAAATTGGAAAATCGCGGGTAGCAGCAGGATTCAGCTAGTCTATCTATACTCATATTATAAAGAGGAAAGATTTGTTTGTTTGTTTGCATTGAATAGGCTCCGAAACTCCTGAACCGATTTGAAAAATTCTTTCACTGTTGGGATGCTGCACTATCCCCGGTTAACATAGGCTATATATCCCGGCTTCGCCCGTGCGAAGCAGGGGCGGCCTACTAGTCTAAAATAGAAATAACAGCACTCAAAACTTAAGAATAAAACTCATTGTCAAGATTAAATTTAACATTTTATTTACATTTTTCGTACAGGATATGTATTCACAACTACGATTATAAAAATTAGACTAAACTTAACAATATTAAGTAATGCAGATTCAACTACGTAAATACTTAATAAGTCTAATGTACCAACTTAACTTAATATAATATTATAAGTAAATGTCATTAGGTAATATTGAATTATTTTTTTCTTTTCTGTGGGTTTCAGAATGTGACAGTATAAGAAATAAGTATTAAATTATTTAATAAAATAAGTATCCATTAAATACAATAAAAATATTTTTTAAACTATCACGGTTGTTATCTACAGTTACATGATTATTAACGGGATATTTACCGTGATATGTTATGTTTTTATGTGTATTATGGCGTTTGCAACGCACACCTGCTGTTTGACGTGCGTGACGTCACGTGTGGATTCCTACGGAAGACCAGCGCTGGTTGTTTTCAACCAGCATTGCTCTGAGTTGGCACCGGCTTGTGACAGAAACTATTATTTTATTTTATTGTGTTTAACTCTTAATGTCCTTGTATCTTTTTTTCTGTCATAAATAAATATTTTTCTTTCTTTCTTTTTCTGATAAGATTGTTGATGGTTTTTTCCAACCACCCGCATTATTCAGTCTTCTCGTAAACGCGGTGCGTGTAACTGCGCCAAAGTATTGGAAGCTCCATTCACAACCTTATCACGGTAAATATCCTGTTAATAACCATATAACTGTATAAAAATATATTGCGTAACTTATTTTTAGTATACCTACATAACTATTATCAATCGCTTTTGAATTATATTTAAACAGATATAAAAAAAAAAAAACAATTAAAAAACTTTAATGTTTAAATTTTATTTAGCTATTTATTATAAAGTAAATATTGCTTTACCCGGACCCGGGTATGTCCTAAAACTGCGACCAAAACCACCGGAGGATGGGCAGCAGCATCTTATTAGTACACGGTGAACTTACTGCGATCCCCAAGCCGCCTGCCAAGCGTGGGGATTATGGCAACACCCCTCTTTAAGAGGGAGGCCTTTGTCCAGCAGTGGATTTTTGATGGCTGCTGATGTGATGTGAAATATTGCTTTGTCATCCAATTATAAAATATATTTAATGTTACAAATCTCCAACTCATTGTAAAGCTACGTATAAATTGATTTTAAATTTTGTACCTAACAGACATACAGGAAAACGACAAGAAAGGTAAACAATGGTAAAGAATAAACAAGTATCTATTTAAATACAGAGTTTATACCTCTTTTATAAAGGAAGTCTATCAAAGTTAAGAATTATCTCTAAAAAGTTTTCATCTTCAAAAGAAAAACATCTTGTTTACAAGTTGCGAGCTCAGTGAGTCGTTACAATTTAATAAAGTTATACGCCAATAACCAATACAAAATGAACTAGTAGTAAAGTATATTTTAGAATATATTTATTGATTTGGAATTTGGCACATTAGCAAAGTTAGTACAAATGTTATCATCGCCTAGCGTTAAGCGTTCACCACACTACTCGCGAAGTTGATCAAAGTTAAGCGAATACGAGAGTGTACTTCGATTCGCTTCGAGAAAGCTCGGCTCAACTTGGACGACTTCAGAGCGTTGTCGGTTTTTGCGTCCGAAGGACTCGAGGCGTCCCGAATACTACTTCGGACTTCGGTCAACTTCGGTTACTTTGTCGAAGCAACTTCGCGAGTAGTGTAGCGGAGCCTTTCGAATCTTTTAGTCTAGAATTTTTATTGCATTGTCGAAACGTTCGTGGGTCTACGGCGTAGGCGTTCTACAAGTGCTACGTAAAACAAGATAAAATTAACGCTGTAGGCTTCAAAAAGGTTAGATTTGATTAACTCACCTCTAAATAAAGTGCACGTAGCATCTATAATCGTTTTAAACTTATACAATAATGATACTATTTTAATTTATGGCTAATTAGTTAAACCCCAAATAAAGTCATGTTGCGAACAATAATCTGTATGTTTACTGATTTAGATGTTATTCGTTTTCTCGTATAAATGAGGTGCTACGAGCGCGTACGATCTCGTAGCGTGGATAAATACAGAGCTTTTAATGTAACATGACATCATCGTTTAAATATAAACCTTATTTAAAAGAAGATAAAG
Organism: Agriopis marginaria; assembly: GCA_932305915.1. Taxonomy (NCBI): domain Eukaryota; kingdom Metazoa; phylum Arthropoda; class Insecta; order Lepidoptera; family Geometridae; genus Agriopis; species Agriopis marginaria. The sequence continues at coordinate 3,506,357 of OW029935.1, forward strand.
TCAGAATTCAAACAGATCCACTTGTCCGGTGTCGTTTCAGATTTGACCCATTTTGACAGTAGCGCGCGAGCGTAGCACCTCATGCATGGCTAATTTTAGAACTTGTAACTTATCTTAACGGCCGGTTATCCAAATCGCGTAGGCAACAAAACGCTCCCTCAGCCCCCGCTAAGTTATAGCGACGATGTATTTTGCCACGCTCTAGAGTCAGGACGCCTGCGGGGGGGAGTGCAACGACAAAAACGAATATAGGTCCGACCTCGATGACGTCTGCCGCGGTCCTGAACGCGCTGCGCGCAAATTCTCGCGACCTTGTTACGGTTTTAATTTCACAAAAAAACGAAACTATTCACTATCTAAATTCTATGCAAAAAAAAATTGAATAAAATTGCCTTTCAGTACATGCAATTTCCAGGTTGTTACAAACTTTCATTAAAGCATAAAACGAAAAAAATAAACTAAATCGACTTTGTTTCAGATATTTTTTAAAGTTTATTCCATCGTGTTTTGAACCAAATCATAAACTCAAACACAGATGTATCTGTGACATGTATTTTTTTCCAGCTCTAATATTGTAGTTTAACTGAATAAAATTGATTTAAAACAGTTAAATTTGGTATAAGAGGCTCTTAATATAGAAACATAAATCTTATCTAAACGAAGATAAAGTCCGGTTTCAAGCAGCAATCGCTCCACTTGTCGGGTGTTGATTCGGATTTGACCCATTTTCCGTGACAGTGTGGTGCTACTAGCGCGTAGTACCTTGTAGCGTGGCCCACGACGCCGTGTCCGCTGCACCGCCACTTGAGGTCGCGCCGGAGCGCCGCTGTCTCACACTTGACGCAAATTGTCGCCCCTGTGGAGGAATAAAATAAAAATGAAATGCCAAGCAAAAGTGCACAATAAGGAAAAAAAATACGGAATTTAGCAGAGTTGCACGAATCGGTAGTACAGAGATACCGAAGAAACTGAGCTGAACTGAGGTCATTGTACTCATCATCATGAAAATCTTTTACTGACCAACCTTGAAATAGCAATTTTTATTTAGGTAGATACCTAATATAGGTATCTGAATTTTCGGGCACGTAACTAAAAAGTAAAGCCCTAATTGTCAAGGCGAATATCACAAGCTTTGCTTAGTTTGGGGTCAGATGACCGTGTGTGAAAAAATGTCCCGAACATTAAAATTTATTTGAAGTCAGTAATTTAACAAAATCCACTCACATCCTTCAAGAGTTTTACGAAATAAGTTAGATTTAACTAGTTGATATATTATGTTAATTTTTACAAAATTTTAAGCCGTTTTTTTTCTATAACAAATACAGATATATTTATTACAATAATTTAATTTTCTATACATCTTTCTATTTGATAGAATCAGAACGCCAAATATCCATTTTGCGTTATTTATTTTTCTTCATAAAATACGAAAAGGCTTTTAAGGCATTGGCACAGAATACTTATAAGTACAAGTAAAGAAGATCCACTCCGCAAAAAAAAAAAAATTTACCTTTGCTACTACGCAATAAAGTGCAGTTCAGGACGTGCGAGCGCTAACTATACCTGCAGCTATATTAACCTAGAAGCTGCCTCTCTGTCAGTGTTTTCCCTGAGAGATTGTGACTCTATAAGAATTGTATATCGATGGCTGCATATAATAATCTCGTAAAAAATCAGCTCGCTTACTCCCGTTTAATTCAATATTCCGTTTAATTTCCCGTTTGACTGCCCCGGTGGCTCAGTTGGTAGTGAACCTACCTTCTGTGCTTGGGGGCGTAGGTTCGATTCCCATCTAGGACAAACATTTTGTGTGATGAACATTTGTGTTTGTTCTATGTCTGGGTGTTAATATCTATTTAAGTATGTATTTAAAAATATATATGTACGTATATCAGTTTCTGGCAGCCATATTACAAGCTTTGCTTAGTTTGGGGTTAGATGACCGTGTGTGCAAAAATGTCCCAGATATTTATTTATTTATTTAATGAAATATTTCTTTACATAGGTAAATATTTTTCACCAATTCAATATAATTCAATATCTTGCAATTCTAAAATAACTTGCAATTGTTTGCGTTCAACTTTAACTGGATAATTAAGATAATGGAACACTGAAACACAATTCTAGTAATTAACACTGTCAAAGCGGAGACTGTGCACCTAGTTAGTCAGGGTTGTACAAATTTAACTCAAACAAACTTGTAGCACAAGATATTGCTTAAGCCGTAGTGTGACCTTAGCTACCACAGAAAAGATTTTTTAGTACAGGTGTCAGGGCATATTTGTAAGAAATTTGTTGTAGCCAGTTGCACCCATATAAACGAAACGTCATTCATTCGAAATCAGTTAGCAACTGTGATGCTGTCAAAGAACTTTGAGACCTAACCTAAAACGGTAAGGTCCAAGTTCTTTGGATGCGGACTTCGACGCGTTGATCTAAATAAGAATGTTTAAACAAGGTCCACTCATAATGCCTGGTGACAGATTTTCCTTCTCATTTCCGTTCTATTTACTTCTCTTTTCTGTGGTTTCAAACCTCAGTTTTAATCTAAAGAATAACTCGTAGGCAAACTGAAAAAATCTGTTTTGACACACGTCCACAAAAGTTCTCAAAACATACGACACACGTTCTATAGCCAAAAAAGAAATCCCAGAAAAAGTTTTTAATAAAGTTGGTAGTAGAAAAGTATACCTTCTCTCAACGCCTTGTAGTCGGAATCCGTGTGGCAAGCCTTGGACACCTTGGTCACTTCGTACTGAGCACAATACCTGAAAACCATTTCCGTTTTAGACATGGGAAAATTGAAATATATCGACTAGAGATGTAGACATTCAAACGCTTGTTTATTTAATTCAATACAAAGGTATAAAACGAAGTAAAAAAAAACTTTAATATTACGCTGAAACTAAAAATCATATGAATCATATAGATAGAGATTGGCAGGAAAATGAAAATAAAACGTCAAGAACAGGTTTGATGGAAAAAAAAAATATGTTTTTTTTTTTTTTATGAAAAATGAATTAAATGAATTTGGTTAGAACCTGGGGTTAAAGTTATAAGTTTTACGTTATTGTAATAATTATATTGTAAAAATTTACAAAGAGCACGCAAATAAAAGAAAAAAAGTTAAAACATATGAATTTGTAAAACACTGTTTTAAACTATCACGGTTGTTCACTAAAGTTATATGATTATTTACGGGATATTTACCGTGGTAAGGTTGTGGAATGAGCTCCCGATATTTCGGCGCAGTTACATGCACCATGTTTACGGTAAATATCCCGTAAATAATCATATAACTTTATATGAATTTGTATTTACAGTTCCGTCTTTTTTCGCTGATCAAGTCAAACATGAGAATTGTACTGAGCACATTACATTACATACATTTTTTAACAATCTTTTCAACTATTCCATGCCAAACTTAAAGAACATTTTTTTTTATATAAAGTTTTTAATTGTTATTTGCATTAAAAGTATTTTTAGTTATGTTTTGTAGCCTTTAGTGATATCATACCAGATATCATGCCTTTAGTGATATTATGTCGTTGGACGAAAATTCAAACATGGCAAAAAACTTCATAATTATACAAATAAATGACTGAAGTTTACATGCACACACACACACACACACACACACACACACATTATCAACCAGTAAACGTCTACTGCTGAATAAAGGCCACCCTGTTAGAGAGGGGTTGCCATAGTCCCCACGCTTGGCAGGCGGTTTCGGAATCGCAGTACAGTCACCGTGTACTAATATGTCGCTGTTGCCATCCTCCGGTGCTTCTGGTCGCAGTTTTAGGTCATACCCGGGTTACTTTACATGCAATTTAAATGAATACTGCTAGTGGATTTCTGCCGGATGTAAAATGTGCAGTGCATCCCTAATACAAACTTCGGTGAATAGGGACATATCAAGTGGACTGCCTGAAGACTTGCGAAACTGTATTTTATGGAATTTACGACGGCTGCAAAATGTATTTACGTATTGTATGGACAGGATATAAATATAATTGTGAAGCACGTTTCTATTTCTACGGGCTATTGAGGAAAATATTTTTTATACTATACATAAAAAATATGCATATATATATATGTATAATATAGTATGTGGCAATGTGGGAAAACTCAGTAACGTCTGATTAAAATAGAATACGAAGAATAGCATAGAAGACAAGTTTTTTTTTTAATGATGAAATGGGCTAGCGTTTGACCACAACTCACCTGATGGTAAGTGACGATGCAGTCTAAGATGGAGCACGCTTGCCCATGAGATGCCTATTCACTCTTGTCTTGAAGAGACCCAGGTTGTACTTTGTAGAGAACACCGAGGCAGGAAGCGCATTCCATTCCTGTGCAGTTCGTATTAGGAAGGAATTAGGTGTGATAAGATGCAGGAAAGTAGGCTGCGATGGTATGAATAAATAATAAATAAATAATAAAAATTTATTTGCATAAACATTTTGTGGATACAATTTTTATAATGCGTCGAACTCCGGACAAGGAAACCTGATTCCCGGAGTCGACTTCTTCCCGCGGTGGGTAGGTGTAATTCCAAAATACAAACTCAAAAATAATCTAAATATATCAAAACCATCTAGTTACACTTTTATCAAAAATATATCCTATATGCATTATAAGTACGAGGTACCTAATAAGTAGCAAAACATTTAGCGAATAATCCGCCGTCCATGCCAATCGAACAAAGTAAGTAGGCATTGCTCTAACAATGGGTGCAAGTGAGACCGACGGAACCGGTTCTTGTTAGCATGTTACCCGTCTCTGGCGTAAATAGACTACTTCTATCTCGGCGCGTCGCGACAACCCAATTAATTAGGTAATTAGGCAGTTTTTAAATTAGGCTGCAATTTTGTGAATCGATTGACTTGGACTAGGCAGATCACTCATCAATTCCTAATAATTAGGAAGGGAATTTTATTATTTAATTGATTCAATATAAGATTATGTATATGTTTTTAAGGTAAGACCAATACAATATATTTATATAATATTATAGGCAAGTTAATACTTAAGATTTTTTAGTTTAGGATTTTTATACATATATATACACACACACACACACATATATATATATATATATATATATACATACGTATACACACACATATTCACACTTGTACATATATCCATAAAGTAGTTTTAGTTTTAGTAGTTTTAGTACATTGAAACTGTATACTAATAAACAAATTACATATAAATTTAAATAAAAATTTCGCTTATTACAATTACTTTGTCACCAATTTTTATAAACAACATATGATCGATAATTAATTATCATTTGTATAAAAAATTACATAAATAATGCAATTCAATACTATAGGTACACAAAACAGAACAAACCAGGCACTAGCTTGACACTAGCTTCACAAACTTAAACAACGATGGTTTGTAATTAACTTGGCACCACCAAGATTTTTTCGGTATCATCATAACTAACATTTTGAAGCCACGTATTTAAAATATTTTTTGCATTATATTTACTAAGGTTTAAGATGTGCAATTGTTTATTTGCTTTTTTATATAGATAGGGAGCTGCAAAACAAAATTGTGTTTTTATAAATTGTGTGCGATATATATTATTGTTCAAGGGAATTGTTTTGAGCTTTCGGTGTTTCCTGTGTGCTTGAATGATGTCAAAAGGAATTAGCGTGTGTTGGTAAAGAATGATATTGAGAATATGAATGACCACTACGTAGAGAATTTAGCACTACAACTTTCTATTCTTTATTCTTTATTGCAAATATGTACACTTTCTTCTTCTGAAAACTAAATTTAGAGTACAGTGGTGTCGATTCTGTCATACCACTCACTAAACTAAACCAATCTGACAGGACTAAAATTATCTGCCTCTCTTTTCATTTTAATATGTGAGTGAAGATGGCAACAATTTTAGAGCTGTCAAAATTAGTTAAGTTAAGTTTAGAGAACATTAGAATCGACGCCATTGTGTATTATACCTTGCATAAAGGGTGCAGCAATGGTTAATGTTGTAGCTGGTCACAAACCAGACCACAGACATTGAATATACTTAAATCTTATAGATGCACTTATAATTATCTATCCCACGTCGAAGATTCAGAGCCAGAATGGCGAAAAGATGTCGTGCTAAATGACATGAGAGAGTTAGTAAAGTTTCAAAAGACGATGTCAAGAATAGAGCGAAGTGGAGGAGAAAAGTAAGGAACGCTGACCCCACCACCATGTGAGGTTCATAGTCGGGAAGAAAGAGAAGAGATAACCTTAACAGATAAGTACATGGGTAAACTTTGGGGTTGCCGTGGTGCCCATGAATTGGAAAACGTGGAGTTTGACACCCTAAGACTCAATAAAATATTAACAAGCACTACTCACTTGATTACTTGATTTAGTATGAGTAATAAGGAAGCTGGAAGTGACTAGAAGCCAAAATCCGAAGATTAGGGTTCGGGGGTAACGTGAAAGACCTATGTCCAGCAGTGGACTGATATAGGCTTATGATAATGAACACATAAATTAAGCCAATATGAACATTTCCTGCAGAAAACAGTTCCTTTAATATATTAATGAAAAGTTAAATACACTAAAGCTGATCAGAAATTTTAAAACTGAATATGCACACAAATAAAGAGATTTTATTTCGTAATATTTTCATTTTCACGTGGTGTTAAAAAGAATCAAATTTGTCTCCCAAAATGTACCAAATCAGGAGGCAGTCCACGTAATTGTCCGCAGTATTTAGGTTACTCATGCGTGTTGCATTTTAAAACGAATGCAGCCTGGGCTTAGAAATTATATAAGCCATATATTTTGAACTTAGATTCTTGTTCCAGATAGGTAGATAATTATAATGGCAATTGAAGTTTTAAACATAATCACGTGAAATAAGGAGACACACTCTGCGAAAGTTCGTGCAAGTGTTTTCTCTGGATCGACTCCGTAACGGCTGGATGAATTTGGACAACATTTGATATTCCCAGAGTAGCGTATAATCCAAAATTAACATATTTCTAACCTCATAAAATATGCTTTTTACGGAATAGTAGGAAAAACCGTGAGGATAATTGTTCTGTTGAAGTGTTCCATACTTTACGAATTACTATTTAAATGTGGACAATTAGTTCAAATTTAGAAATTTTAATAATTGTCATGGTTGAAAATCCGTCTCACGTGACTAGTTAAAACAAAGAAAAGGAATTCAAATTCAAGGTGTTTATTGGTAGCTATTAAAGAGTTTCACTGTTCACTTGCCGGCCCCAACATCAAACCCTCATCACCAAATTTATGTGACTGGTTAAAAACTACCCAAATGAGTCCAAATTCGAGGAGTTTACTAAGTAGCCCTTGAAGAGTTTAACTATCCTTAAAATTATATGATTATTTACGGGATACACAGAGACCAACACACACAGTGAGTGTGTTTTGTCGGGACTTAGGTTCGAGTTCGAGTTCCGTAGCAAAAGACTAAAAAAGAGGGTAGATAGTTTTGTTTGCACCTAACTTTTTAACTGTTTGACCAACCACCCACATTCTTCAGTCTTCCCGTGAACATGGTGCATGTAAATGCTTCCACAACCTTACCACGGTAAATATTCCGTAAATAATCATATAACTTTAGTGAACAACCGTGATAGTTTATAACAGTGTTTAACTATCCTTCTTCTCGCTTCATCATCGGCATCGTCTTCCAAATTTTGTTTACATAGTTTGTCAGTTCGTTTTTTTTATATAATAGATAGCGAGCAAGTTGACGGGCCACCTGATGGTAAGCGATTAACATCGCCTATGGATACCTGCAATGCCAGGACCATCACAGATACGTTGCTAATCGTCAAAGACTCTATTAACAGCCCTTTTGAAGAACTCCATGTTATAGTTACTCGGAAATGCCGCCGGAGCTCAATCAGTACTCAATACTGAATCATTTATTGCATAATTATTATGAATTTCACATACAGCTGTTAGGTAGCGTGTTTAAATTAGGTAACACATGTCATAATGACCCTGATTGGGTATGGCAATATAGTGCGGAGCGGATCGATTTATTCCATAATTGATTTGTCTTCTAATAACATTTTGCTAGCAACATGTTTTTTATGGTTTTGTCAAATCTATTTTTATTTTCTATATCCTTTATCTATACTGGTAATCTCTACATAGTATAAATTAAAGTCACTTTCCGCGTATGTCTGTCTGTATGGCCGTTAACTCCTCCTAAACCACGCAATGGATTTTGATGCGGCTTACACCATCAGTTAGAGAATTTTTCACGGAAGGTTTATATATTATAACTAGCAGCCCATCCCAGCCTTGCACGGGTGTAATGTACGTGCGAAGCCGGGACGGGTTGCTAGTTTATTATATATTTTGATTCCACAATATGTAGGGGTGTGAGGCAAAAAAGATCGCGTAAAACGCAACGTGTGCGATGTCCACCGATCTATGATATGTGGATGAACTTACAAGTGAAGCTAATGGAAGCGTTTTAAAAACAGCAAGGATTCTTACTCTCTATGTGCGTTGGAGTCGGGGTCATCTGGGTTCCGTAGCCGCAGGTTCTTGCGGATGTCCACCGTGTCGTTGGAGTGTCGGCTTACAGACAGCCCTCCCGGGAGCAACATCGCAGTCTCTTCTGTAAGAAAACACGTTGTTGTGAAACAAGTACACATGAAGACATATCTTTTGATTGGATTTAGGGACGTATCGCGCATTATTGTTTTTTAGGTACAATAATAACGCCTCACACCTACAAAATGTAGAATGAACTACTAAACTTGTCTACCTTGGTGTTTTCTAAAAGCTACAATATGGGTTTAATGAAAAGGCGAGTTAATATAGTCTTAAAGGGTCGGCAACGTATTTGTGATGCCTCTGGTGTTACAGGCGACAAAGACTGCTTACCATCAGGCAGCCCGTCTGCTTGTCTGCCACTAATGGCATTTTTTAATAATAAACTAAGACAAAAAATGGTTAAGCAAACACAGCCATAACGTGAGTGTGTATCCGTTTTTAGTTATCATTTTATAATTTTTAAAGTTATGTGATAGCATTAAATTTCTAATAAATGTGCTCAGCATTAAATCAATAATTTTACAAACATGTTAGTATTTTAAAATTTAATAAATAATAATAGAGCTAATTATTAGTTTGATCAAAAAAAACTGCTTTATCTACTTTAAGACAGCAAGGATTTATAAAAAAAATATAAAAATAGAAACACCTTAATCACCTTTTTTTCTTTTATTATCTCATGTAATATTTGAAGCATTATTATTTTTGTGCAAGATATAATATATGATATACAAGTTTTAATATTTAATGCCTAAAAATATTGGGCGGCAATGTTCGGATCATCTCTTAATATTCAATTCTGATATAGATACATATATGCTATAACTATACCAGTAAAAATGCAATTCTAACACCCCATTTGCAACGTTACAAGTTTTAGAACTGTATTGTATTGCCGCAGGGAACTGAAGTATAGTTGTAAAAGTTGCATTCCAAAGTTTTCGACTCATCTCCAACTTTGATGGTGCCGTGAAACTTCTTTAAAGGCACATGAACAATAAACCAGAACAGAAGCAAAAGATTATAAGGAATTTTCAGTTTACGGTACAATTAACACTTTTAAAGGCACATGAACAATAAACCAGAACAGAAGCAAAAGATTATAAGGAATTTTCAGTTTACGGTACAATTAACACTAACACATTTATTAATATAACGTCTGTAGACGTTATTATGTTTGTTATTTAATATCGCCTACAGACGTCAGTGATTTTATGTTACGTGGCATCAAATACTTTTTATAATAGTAGCTTTACCTATGGTAAACGCATTACCATCTAAGTCGTGAGGTCATAAATGATTCATCTCATCTCGCTCGCACCTACATGTCATATCTGTCTATCTCGCTCGCACTTACAGGTCTTATGGTATGACGTTTATTGCTCGACGACTCAGTTGGTAACGCGGTGACTATAGTCTGTGCGTGGTATACTGGCATCTTTGGATATGGTGAATCAAGGTCAAGGCAAGGCACGGCGAGGCAAGAAAGGCAAGGTACAAGGTGAGATCGTCTAAGCAAACGTGCTCCATCATATGACCGTATCATCGCTTAACATCAGGCGAGTTGGCAGTCAAACGCAAGCCTGTTATAACTAGCCGAACTAAAGTAGATGAGCGCCTCTTTACAGCGTGATAGCATTTTATTTTATTTGTAGTGTTAGTTTGTATTTTATTTTATGGGTCATTTAAGTGCCTGAAATAAATGATTTTATTTTATTTAATTTATTTATTTTATAACGAGACGAGACTTTGTCCGCACGGAATTTATCGAAAGAAATGTTCAGTTCGCAGAGTTTACGAAAAGTTAATAATTTTGTAATCTTTGTACCTAGATCGATCACCTATTGTATCTCTTCTCTATCTCGTCTCTTCTCTATCTCTTCTCTTCTCTATCTATTTCTTCTCTTCTCTATCTCTACATAGTATAAATTAAAGTCGCTTTCCGCATCTGTCTGTCTGTATAACCGCTAACTCCTCGTAAACCACGCAACGGATTTTGATGCGGCTTTCACTACCAGTTAGATAATTTTTCAAGGAAGGTTTATACATACAAGGAAGAACTAGTGACTCGCCCCGGCTTTGCACGTAAATTACACTCATGCAATGCCAGGGCGGGTCGCTACTTCTGGTATAAACCGTATAAAGCACTTACCTCGCAGAGGCACGTCGCTGTCAGCCGCACAGCCGCGATGCTCCTGGCACGCTCGTCGCTGCACCAGTGAAGGACATCTCCTGCCTCCGTGGGCTGCAGCTTGCACCACCCGTCGACTCCGGACCATGCTCCCTGAGCCGCAGACCGTGTCGCAGTCTGACCATGGACCCCAGCCTGATACCACGCAGTCTATCACTGAGAACAAAAGAAAACAATGTTTTCAATGTTTCTTATCACGCATTCTTTTGTTTTAAATGTTTATCGGGACTTATCACGTATTATTTAATATAGGTAAAAAATATGTATTAAATAATACGTGATAAGTCCCGATAAACATTTAAAACATGTGTTCAAATCGCGAAAGTTTAAAAATTACCATTCTTTTGTTTTTAAACCTACTTCAAAATTAAATACGCAAATTCGTTTACTTGGATGCAATTTTTTTTCAGCTATTTAGATTTAAGCTGTACCGGTTAGACCCGGCTATGTCCTAAACCTGCGACCAGATCCACCGGAGGTTGGGCAGTTTCGTCGTATTATTACACGGTGGATGTACTACGTTCCCCAAGCCGCCTGCCACGTGGTGATTATGGCAACACCCCTTTCTAAGGCCTTTGTTCAGCAGTTGACGTATACAGGCTGATGTGTGTGTGTGTGTGTGTGTGTAGCGGTTTTGATGAAATTTATAAGGGATCATGATCGAACTGATCTGAGAGTATAAAAGGATATCCTTGCAAATAAATTTTGAAAACGGTTTAAAAATGACGAGTTCTGAGGTAACAAATCCGTACGTTTAGTCCTAGATTTGTTGCTGCTGAACATAGGACTCCGCATTTAACCTCAACACTGAACGACATAGAATTGTGAACACTAAATGTAACACGAAAACACTCACTCACTCTAATACGAAAAAAGTTTTCGAATACCTTTTAGCCCAGCAATGTATGGAACAATACGAAAACGAAAAAAGTTTTCGAATAATATCAAAACTTGTACTAAGGTTACCGAAGAATCTTTTGCTTCGCTCTAAATTCAAAACGCCCTCGACGAACAATATATTATTTTGTCCCCTTCTAACTTATTAGTTTTTTGAACTATCATTATTACATTATTTCAATGTAAGGTCTTTCCCAGACCTTTGATAGGCATTGGGGCCAACACCAAGAGGCCCTGTTGAGTACTAAATGTACAATTTTGTATAAAATGGTCATTATTGTATTATTACTATGCGCCCTGCAGTTTCACCCGCGTGGTGATGAAAAATGGTGATGACGATGATGATGAAAGTAGCCTATGTGTTAATCCAGGGTATAAGTTACTTCCATACCAAATTTCATCTAAATCGATTTGTAGTTATAGGTGTTGATTCCAGTCAAACATACACACTTACACACAAACTTTCGCATTTATAATATTAGTAAGATTAATCTATAACCTATCACATTTAACAAGAATACTAAAAACAGTTTTAGTATTGCGCGTATTGCAAATAAGTACGGGTAGACTTTGAAGCGTTCCAGTTACTCGACAAGTTACAGGAAGTTCTGCGCGAGTGGTTCATTCCAGTCGAATGAAAATCGGTAATCGGTTGCAAATACGAGTACCCTTGTATGCTCGAAGCTATGTAGCTACTTGACTGTAACATTACCAAAGTAAATGTTAGAAGAACAGATATTAAAGGATCTATACTATAGGATACTAGCTTTGCCCGTGGTTTCGCCCGCGCGGTGAACTTTGATTATTTGCGGTGAAAATCAATCAATCAATCTCCAACTTTCTATCTCCTTGCAAAAAGTAGGTCTATCCGTTGATCTGTTGCTGTGTGAAAGAAGGACAAACAAACCAACAAACACTTTTGTATTTATAATATTAATATAAAATACAGGATAAAGCAGAAAAGGTGTATTAAGCCGAAAAGAGGTCATTATAGTTATCAACATGAACAACTTTTACTATGACGCCGACTTTGAAATCACGAAAAAAAAGTTAGCTATTCTCTTTCATCCATACATTTTATTGAGTGGGACTGGCGTTTTTCTATGGAACAACTAGCGATTTTTTTCGCGATTTCAGGGTTATCTCCATATTAAATTTGTTCATAATGATGAGCATAACGAACCCATTTCGGCTGAGAGTACCCTTTCCTCATACCCTGTATAATTACTTAACACAATAAAATATAACATGGAGCATCCTGTATTACTTGCATGGCGCGCTAGCGCTGCGACTGCTGTACGAGTAGGTTAAACTTTGTATTTGTACTAATATGTATTCTGTAGCTAAACTATTCACAACCGGTTTTACTCCGCGATAAACTTGTGCCTACAACAGCAGTTTGGTGTGTTCGCGCGTTTAATTTTTTTGTACAATGTAGGTAATAAGATTTAATTAGATAAAAAAAAAAAAAATTACTATACCGAGAACCAGTTGTCTGGATAAATACAACTTACTAACACGTAATGTAACGTACAATGTGTTTTTAAAAAAATTAAAAAATATAAGGGACGTAACCGTAGAATGTTACATATTTGAGGTAACTAATTAACTTAATATGTACACAATTACTAATTAAATCAATGTACGGTTTAGCATTACAATTACGCTAGGATGTTGAATACCAATGAATCTGACATATTTTGCGATCACGTAGAGGACATTAAAGTTGGTATTGATAATTCATACAAAAAGCCGGGAAAAAGCTATAAATGAATGTACCGTAACTGGATTATTTATGTCTGTCCCCCTGTTGTGTCCTCCAAGGTCCGTCCCTTTGGTACCAGCGAGGGGACAGATCGAACTAATTTTTTCCCGTACTGTCCTCTTGCTGTTTTCTTAGGGGGACAGAAAGGAATAATAAGTTGTTTTGTCCTCCTGTTACCGGTGAGGGGACAGATTGTTTGATCGCAGCAAAAACAACCTCAATAGGCATGATGACTAATGTTTAATTTATTAAAAATAACCGGCTTAGCAATGAATATAACTAAATACATTAAACATACTGAAAAAATAATTTTAATTGGCTGATAAATCTCTGAGATATGAGTGTTTAAAGTTTTAGGCGGGGATAGAAAAGGGATGCTCTATCCCTTTCTCGCAAAGCGTGGGTTAGTATAGCATTTGTATGGCATGCCTGAGGCGTGACGTCACGGCTCAGTATAGTGCGCTCTCTGTCTAGCATGAAATTAAAATGCTTATATCTAATTTATTTTTGAACTATATATTATTTTGTTTTTGTTGATGTGTGCTCTATTCAAGAACAGCTTTTTTAAAGGTAATTAAAAAAAAATTGTCGTCTTGCCTATTCTGATTTTCTCTGTGTTTGTCATACTACAGTATTTCTGTAAATGTTTATTTCGCTCATACCTGAACTTGACATTCGGATGACAGATCCATAATATATCCTTTATCCTAGCTATTACGGTCGTTGAATGATAATTGTGTTTTTGCCCTCCATAAATAGAATTATCTTTTTGCGTTGGTGTGTTCATGAATAGGTAACACAAATTGTGTTTACTATATTTATCACAATATCGTTCTGAAGGAAAACATTTCGCGGAAATACTTCTCAATATTCTTATAACGTGTCATCAGTGCGGCCCCAGTAAATATCTTTGAGTGGCACTAGTACATACAATGGCGTCGATTTTGTCTCTAAACAAAACCAATCTGAGAGAACTTATATTATCTGCCTCCCTTTTAATTTTTTGTGAGAGATGGATGACAACAATTTTAGAGCTATCAAATTTAGTTTAGTTTAGATATGGTTACTACGGTACAACAGAATAGACAGCATAATTTTATTATAATTATTATTAATGAATTAAAACTTTAACCGACTTCAAGACTATACCTACGTAACATGTACAAAATAAAACTAAAAAAGTAGAAAATGATAGTAACAGATACTGAAAGTCCTCATCAAAACTTTTCCTGAAAGGAACCACAAACCAAAATCTGTGTATATATTTTTGGTATTTGTTGATTTTTTCAAAATGTGCTGAATACATTTAGATAAAATTTATAAGGAACCACCTCTGAAGTATGATCTATCAAACAAAAAAGAATCATCAAAAACAAACATACAAAAAAAAACATACAGTCGAATTGGCCTCATAAGCAAGCTCAAAGTTGCACAACGAGCTATGGAAAGGGCTATGCTTGGGGTTTCTCTACGAGATCAAATCTGAAATGAGGAGATTCGTAGACGAACGAAAGTCACCGACATAGCCCACCGGATTAGCAAGTTGAAGTGGCAGTGGGCAGGGCACATATCACGCATAACAGATGGCCGATGGGGCCGAAAGGTTCTGGAATGGAGACCACGGACGGGTAAGCTCAGCGTAGGACGTTCACCCACAAGATGGACATAAGACCTAAAAGAGACCGCAGGGAAACGCTGGATGCAGGCCGCTTCCAACCGGCCCTTCTGGAGATCGATCGGGGAGGCCTATGTCCAGCAGTGGACGTCCTATGGCTGAAATGATGATGATGATAATGATGACAGTTTAATTGATAACCTCCTGCTTTCGTCAGTTAAAAAGTTTTTCTAGTAAGATTTGAATAATAATATAGAGGGTTCTAACTGTGCGCAAGTTCGTAATGATTCCAAATATTTATGTATAAATTCTTGTTTTTTTTCTACTTATTAAAGAAACAAACATACAAGTTACTGAAAACTTTGCGTACAAGCAAAGTTTTTAGTATTCCTACCGTGACTTTTATCCTGCAACGAGCCCCACTTCTGAAACTCGACACCCATAAAAGCCATGGACGCGCGGCGTGGCAAGGACCTCTCGTATGACAATATGGGCCTTCGCATTTATGGGTCACCAACTGTCTCATTTTCAGCCTATCATATTCACACTGCTGGGATACAGGCTCTTTCTCAGAGAGAGAGAGAGAGTTAGGGAGGATAGGTCCTAATCCACCATGTTGGCCCAATGCATGAAATGTCATGTCTTCTAATTTTTGAGGTTCTTGGATGTACTGATTTCCTCACAATATTTTCCTTCAATGTTTTTAAGCGATGGCGTGGAAACTGCACCTAATTTATGTAAGTACTGGGATCCGTGGATACAAACCCCTAAATAAACCAATGATGCAGGGCCGAGGATTGTATCGGGTGCCATCAGATTGTAAAGCACACGTGCTACTGCTCTGTCTAATATCGACTAAAGAATCTGAAACTCTGCTGTTATGACTGGCCTTAACTCGAACAACACTGTGGTCAAATTGTCCTTATGTACCGTTCGCACCATTGACTTGCACCATTAATGGTGCAAACGAAACTAATTTGTATCTACCGTTTGGACCATTAATGGTGCAAACGCAACTAAGGTTTTACCTTGTACCGTTACCACCATTGACTTGCAACATCAATGGTGCAAACGCAACTAATGTTTTCACCTCGTACCGTATGCACCAATTGTTTGTAAAGAAAAACTTGACGTTCTAAAACCTCGCGACTGAGTGAAATCTTTAATAGGACTGGCCAAGACATCTTAAAAACTTTTGATTCTAACAAGGTGCGGAATCGAACGACATAACTTTTTTCCTTTTAATACAGTTGTTTTTATTCATGTTCAAAAAGTAATGTTAAAATTTGCAACAGAAACTAAAACTTGTATTGTTAAACTGTCAGGTTTAAAACGTTGCATATTTTTTTAATTCCAGTTTATAATATTGGCTGGCACAGGCTGCAGTTTCCACCCCACTGAGCTTGCGATACTGACTGGTTGCTCAGTGTTCTGTGAAAACTTGTCCAGCTATTTTTACTGGGATGTTATGAAATTCCTTTTTATAACATAGTGAAGTTATTTAAATGGTAATTTAGTTTCGTGGTGATTTTCATTGAAAGCACGTGACGGATAGACTAAACGAAAACTTTACTGCAGTAAAAAGTTTTAAAATAACACAGATGTATATTTGACAGGAAATTGACAGATGTCAAAGCCAAAGTTACGCATAGTTGACATATTGTGTAGTTGTCATTTCAAGTACAGTAATTCATGTACAGTTTCGATACTATGACGTACTATGGAGTTCTCGATGTTTCGATACCATTGCTCAAAAACACTGAAGGAAACATCGTGAGGAAACCCAAAAATGGAAGGAATGTCCAAGAATCTAAAAAACTCAAAGAAATTATGACATGTACCAACATTTTAAATTAGTTATATATCACTGTATGTTTCCTGAATAAAAATTAAAATTAAAATACAGTGGGTGGATTCGGGATCATTCTCTCTCACTCTCTCTCTCTCTCTCTCTCTCTGAGAGAAGGCATGTGTTCCAACAGTGGAAATATATAATAATATGATAGACATTTAACATGAGTTCAAGTCGCGAAAGTATAAAAGTTACTAAAATTAAATATTAATAAATAATAATTAGGGTATTAAAGTTAGTTAAGTTACTTTTACCTTTGTATAAGTACCTATTGTAAATAGAAAAATTTTGCAAAATTAGTAGTAATAGTGGTGTAATATTAGAAAGTTTTTTTTTTAATTTGAATTGTTGTTCCACACTTTAAGTTTCAGTATTAAAATGTTACAGACAATAAAAAAAATACAATTGGCAGGATTCAAACCTGTGCCATCCAGGATTTACGTCACGAACCCAGGTTTAAACCCGGATGACGTAATTTTTTCAAATTGTTTGTATAGTATAATATCGTCAATAATTTAACAGTACACATAGATACTTAGATTGCCTGGATATTGCATACCAAACAATGGCATCAGTGTATTGCATATAACATAGAGGATGCTCCATACATCACATGTATTGTGTGGGAATATTATCAACCGGGTATCAAGTGGAAAGCAATCACACGCGAACTATACAGGATGTGATTAACCTGTCTAAAATCAGTTTCACTAGGTAATAGGATTTAAGCCCGTTGCAGACCATGCGAACATTTAGCTTGCAAGTACAAGTAGGCATTTAAACGTAAATAGCCACTCGCGAGGTGACGCGTACAACTTGCGTGCGAGTACGTACTCGCACGAGTGTTAGAAAAAGACGAACGATGCGCAGAGGGCTTCGCGTGAGTAGCGCGGGGAAACGAAGCTTCAGTTGCGCAAGGACCAGTGCGAGTGCTACGAAGCACTTCCACTGCCACTTGCAGTAAGCAAAACGTTGCAGACGATGCGTAGTAGCAAGTAATTCAGCTGTTACCAACCGGGACGAATTTTTCAAGGGTAATTTCGACGATGTTGAAAATATAGACCGTTCCGTTCTTGCTGTTGCCATACCCTAACAGAGTCATATTATGGTACTAAATGTAATTTTATTTAAGATGTACAAAATCATGTAATTTAAGCTCTACATAAATACCTAATAATAAATTAATATTTCGGGACATTTTTTGCACACACGGTCATCTGACCCCAAACTAAGCAAAGCTTGTGATATCGCTGCCAGAGACTGATATAAATATACATAATTATATAGTTTTAAATACATACTTAAATAGATATTAACAATTAAATATAAAACAAACACAAACGTTATCACATAAATATTTGTCCTAGGTGGGAATCGAACCCACGCCCCCTAGCTCAGAAGGTAGGTTCACTACCAACTGGACCAACGTGCTATCTAACACGCATAAAATACATACATATAGTTGCAATAAACTTATTGAGCATTGAAAATTGTTTCGTACTGTACTATGTCAGTTTCCAAAATTCGGCCTCGCATTTCCCGTTCAAAATGTCGAATTTCGTCTGAATAGCCTCCGGTATTAATCTCCGGGGACGGGATTGTTGGCCACGTACTTAATTAACGAACCCCCAAACAGATGGTGCAAGGCCGATTTTCGGCTTCAATTTTAAGTGTGTTCGGCCTCATTTTCGTGTGTATTCGGCCTCTTTCTCGGCTCACAGATAAACACAAAATGTTGTGTTAAGTCTTCTTAACACCATATTTGTGTCGATCGACGTGACATCGTGTTAATGAGGTCGACATTGACGTTATTGGGGACTAATAAACGAAACCAATCTCATCATCATCATCATCAGCCAGAAGACGTCCACTGCTGAACATAGGCCTCCCCCTTAGAACTCCACACTGAACGAAACCCTGCCATCTGCATCCACTGGATGCCCGCGACTCTCAGAATATCGTCGGTCTATCTAGTGGGAGGCCTACCTACGCTACGTCTTCCGGTTAGTGGTCTCCATTCAAGAACCATTCTTCCCCGTCGCTTATCGGTTCTTCTAGCCAAATTGCCATTGCCCATTATCAAGTCAAATTGCAAATTTTAGCCTCAAATTAGAAGCCAATCTAGTACCGCCAAATTGCATCGATCATGCATTGATAAACATTGACACCAACATGATCTAGGTCATTGCTTTCATTACGATGACAAGAAACAAAAATTCTAACTAGACGTCTCCACTATTATGGGTGCAGACTACATGCTATTACAGGGTTACGCCTGGTTACGCATATAGACCGCATTAAGCTGAAAGGAGGTCATTGTACTAATCATTATGAACAACTTTTAATTTGGTCGTAATCATTGTCCACGTCCAAGTTGAGACTTCTTTTTCAACCGACTTTTCTTTTTTTTTGATAGAGGTTCTTAATTCGACTATACGTAACGCAATATTTTTTCCAATTTTATTAGAACTCGCATTTAATTATTATTTTATCATTATTGAGTAGGTTATAACTTAAGCCCCAAAGTGCCTTACGCAGTGCATGTCTGCGTAAGCAAAACAGGACCGACGCGCCATAAGCATTAAAGGGGTGCTTAAGCAAAGAGCTCATATTCGTAATTATTCTGCCGCGCGATTGATCGGTCCATCGACAATTTATGATAATTAATGCCCAGTTTAAATTCAAACAAAAATATTCCACCTCTAAGGGCGGAAAATTAGGGGTCAAATTCCGTTTGTTGCCGAATTTCGGCCAGAACTTCTAACTAAGTGCATCTCTAATCGAAACAATCGGATTGGAACGGGAAATTGCAACCAACCGACGTAATTAGCAATGTAAATAACTAGCGCAAGTGCTGAACCATTCCTGAACGGATTGAGCTTTGTCTAGTTTATTGTTACCGTTTAAGCGACAATGACATCGATTTTTACATAGTATTGTACCGATTTCTAAACGACATTGGACTGCTCTAGCAATGGGACATCGTCATTCGAGTAATAAGGTTGAATAATTATTGAAGGACAAACTTAACTTTATACAGGGGAAAAAAAATCTCCCATACATAATAAGGAAGTGCTATACCTACAGTTTTCCGGTTTGAACTTACACCCCCCCTTTGTCCATCCATTTGATTACATTTTGAGCATATCGTTAATTTGCAGTTGTGTGTCAATATTGAAGTGTGCATTTGTAGAACTAGTAAGGATATTTTAGTGTGTGCAATACGTCTTTACCCCCCAACCCCTTCAGTTGTCCGCAGACTTTTTTCCATACTGGCAGATCCAATAAACTATATAACTACTGGCCGCGCCCCTTGGTTTCACCCGCGTAGTGATAAAAATGGTGATGATGATGAAAAGTAACCTATGTCACTCTCCAGCCCTTGAACTGTACCAATGCAAAAAATCTGGTCGATCCGTTGCTCTGTTGCTGCGCGAAAGAGGAACAAACAAACAAACAAACTTTTCACTTAAATTTATAATATTAAGTATGATATAATATTATATAGTTTGGAACTGTCTTAAATAGAACTTATAGTTTGGATCTGCCTTAAACTTAAGCTAGTACCGAAAAAAGTCTGCTAAAAACCAATAAAAACTAAAGGGGCCGAGGTAAACACGTATTGCACACACTGACATATTCTTACTAGTTCTACAAACGCACACTTCAATATTAAGCGGCACACAACTGCTAACCATAATATGCTCAAATGTAATCGAATGGACGACCAAGGGGAAAGGGAAACTGTAGGAATGACGCTTTTATTTATTTACTAGCGGTCCACCCCAGCTTCGCACGGGTATAGATTATAGCCTATGTCACCCAGGGATAGTGTAGCTTCCCGTCAGTGAAAGAATTTTTCAAATCGGTTCAGTAGTTTCGGAGCCTATTCAATGCAAACAAACAAACAAACAATCAAATCTTTCCTCTTTATAATATTAGTATAGAAGTATAGATTAGGCCAAGCTAATCAGCGGGCTTTTATAGTGATGTGCTACACCACTAGTGCGGTAATACGGTTCGTTGTACATTTAATCACAACTGCCCTACTTACATATACCCATGTGGTGTTTTCTGCCAAACATTTTTTATTTTTTTGTTGCTGCTACAACATGGAGTTCTTCAAAATGCGAGTTAATCGAGTCCTAAAGGGTCGGCAACGTGTGTGTGATGTCTCTGGTGTTACACGTATCTATAGGCGAGGGTGACTGCTTACCATCAGGCAGCCCGTCTGCTTGTTTGCCAACTATGGCATTAAAATAACGATCGAACTAAAATCCCTACTAAGTATGCTTCCTCAACTTCACACAGGCAGTTGTTAACACGTGCGAATTAGATAAGATAGCCCGTTGGTCGAGTTGGTAGTGAACCTGCCTTCTGAGCTTGGGGGCGTGGGTTCGATTCCCACCTAGAACAAACATTTGTGTGATGAACATTTGTGTTTGTTCTATATCTGGGTGTTAATATCTATTTAAGTATGTATTTAAACCTATATATGTATATATATCAGTCTCTGGCAGCCATATCACAAGCTTTGCTTAGTTTGGGGTCAGATGACCGTGTGTGCAGATATGTCCCGAATATTTATTTATTTATTTTATACATTTTAGCAGCCATGACATATATCGCGTTTTTAAACAAAAAAGTGCCTCATTTTCTACCAACTTAACTAATCCTGTAAGCCAGAAATAAACTGTAAATAGCCTTCATCACCGGAGCCTTCTAAAACATTGTCTGGAGTCGTTTCCCGGCATTTTGCAGTACGAGGATAAACGAGGCCATTCCTTCAAATGAGGTGGAATTCCACCAATCTTCCAGGATAAGAACGTGTATTTCATCATACGAGACGTTTTAAAATGTAAATGGAGAGAGCTTTCTTTTCTGGCGGTTTATTTCTTTGTGAAAATTGTTGTGTGTTGTTGGCAATTTTTTTCTAAAATGGCACTGGTTGATGTAACACACGTCTTTTTCTTTCGTCTTGAGAGGATTTTGGCGTCGCACGTATTGTACATTTACCAGTGTCAAGTATTGAGTTTTTTTCAAGTTTTATCGCAATCTTAGTTATGACCAAGTCTAAGTCATGCCCTAGTAATGTAGTGGAGACTTTACAAGAGGTTTCTGAGAAGTTTTGGAAACATCACGTTTTTTTTCCGATTCTTTGTTTGTTTTTGAAACATGTATTTACGCATATTTTTTTAGATTACATAGGTCAAAATTGTTTCGTATTTTGTTTATTTTTGTAAGTAAGCTATATCCCGAATGTTTGCTTTGTGTATTCATCCCCGGGGCATCTCTATCTCTATCTCTTCTCTATCTCTTCTCTATCTCTATCTCTACATATCTCTACATAATATAAATTGAAGTCGCTTTTCGCGTCTGTCTGTCTGTCTGTATGTCTGTATGGCCGCTAACTCCTCCTAAACCACGCAACGGATTTTGATGCGGTTTTCACTATCAGTTAGATACATTTTCACGGAAGGTTTATCCATATATAACTAGCGAGCCGCCCTGGCTTCGCACGTAAATTACACCCGTGCGAAGCCGGGCGGGCGGGTCGCTAGTATAGTATAAGTACAATACAATACAATTCTTTATAAATAACTCCATAGTTACAAGTCAAACTTCTCCAGTACACTTTCTACTACAATGTATATAAACTTATACATATAAACAGTATATGTTAATAATATTATTATGTGTACATAATTCAAATTAAATAATAACTTATTCAATTAAAAATAATATGAGCAAAAATGTATTACAATAATAATTATGTAGTATGTAGATCTGTAGTAGGTACCTAAGTACCTATAATTGTTTCCTTATTGTGTCTATGTACTACTTTGTCTCGGTTTTGTTTTTGTTTTCAAACTACCCCCCCAGCAAATATATATGTTATAGTAATTGGTGGAATGTGGCATAATTAATTTTTTAAAAAATCCTGGGAAAGCGCCTTTATTAACTAAACAAAATACAAAATAAAACTAATTAAAATACTAACTAAAATTAATAATTAATCTTTAAAGTCTTAGTTTTGGACCCGCGGGTGTCCTAAAACTGCGACCAGAACCACCGGAGGATAGGCAGCAGCATCCTATTACCCGGTGAACATACTGCGATCCCCAAGCCAAGCGTCAGGATTATGGCAACACCCCTCTCTAAAGGTACACGTCTGTCGTCCACTGCGTCATATACCTAATAAGTCACTGTTTATTGTTTCAAATAATTTTTGGCGACAACAAAAGCGTCTCATCGCTAACTCTGGCGGCACTTGACTATGGAAGCCCCTTCAAAACCGTTTTCATGTTAAAACTACCAGTCAAATGTGATTTTATATTTGGGGAAAAATAGAGAGAGTTGCTATGTAGAGAATGAAAGCCTTTTTTGCATCCATTTTACAACTTTTCGTAGCTTTTTTATGGAAACACTATCAAGACGCCTGTATCTTTGAGTATTGTATCAGCCTTTTATGTAAAATACAACTTGTCAGTGTTACTAACATATTCCATTAAGACGATGATAGGCTGTACCAAGCGCCTTTGAACACTAAAAGGTATTCTAACTGGAGAAAACAAAGTGGGTAGACACACATACCTACATCTAACTAGACTTCACAAGCGGTCCAAACTGAATGAAAACTACCGTGGCAAATTCTTCATACTTACCAGTGAAAAGAAATGTCTTTATTTCGTCGGCCAACTCTATTCGTGGTGTTCTTACAACACTGTCAGTATTGCACAATTACCCATATTACCCACAGTAGAGCTCAGTTGTAAACGCCACTCGCGGTCACTTTTCAGATTACTCAAGCTACGCCATTAGCACTACAGCGAAAGAAGTAAAATCATATTGTCACTATTAAAAAATGTTAGTGAGTTCGAGTTTTGACCACGTTCATCATCAGCTAGACGACCACTGCTGAACATAAGCCTCCCCATTAGAATTCGACATTGAACGACAGCCTGCTATCTGCATTCACTGGATGCCCGCGACTCTCACGATGTCGTCGGTCCATCTAGTGGGAGCTACGCTGCGTCTTCCAGTTCGTGGTCTCCAAGAACCTTTATACTAAAGTTATATGATTATTTACGTTATATTTACCGTGATAAGGTTGCGAAATGTGCTCCCGATATTTCGGCGCAGGTACATGCACCATGTTCACGGGAAGACGTTTAAAACCTAAAGTTTAAAACCTTTATATTCTCTATCGGTTATCGGTTCTTAGAGCGATGTGGCCTGCCCATTGCCACTTCAAATTGTAAATTGTAATAGCTATGTCGGTGACTCTGATTCTTCGGTGAATATTCACGTTCTGGATTCTGACCACGTTACTGTTTAGTGGTATGCTATAGCAAAGTCTGCAGGCCAAGTGACTATCCCCTTTTGAACGCTCTTAGTCTCAACGTTGTGGTTTTGTCTTGTATTTTGCGAGTTGAGTTTTCAAGTCCTCTGAAGCGTTTTGAATGCAAATTTTAACACAAATGTAGATTACATGTTTTAAATGTTTATCGGGACTTATCACGTATTATTTAATATAGGTAAAAAATATGTACCAAATCGCGAAAGTTTAAAAATTACTAAATGTAGATTAATTTAAAGGTGAGTGAAATAATTTACTTGTAACCCAGTGAGGTGCAATAATAGAGACGTTATAGGCGAACAACACGGCTTTAAAAACTGACTAAAGGCAGCATATATACCATAACATAGCATAGCTAGAGGAGTGGCGCGAACGTTCGCCGCGTAAAGATCGACTCCGTGGTAAATCGTGAATAATAAATAAACAAACATCTTTAAAGTGATAAATGTGTAATAATTGTTGAATTTATGTTACAATGATAAAGTACAAGTGTTATTTACAACAAACTATGCTAAATTAGTGAAATAACCAAACTTTGAAGTGATACGAACCCGCCATAAGTACATGAGTGTGTTATTAAAGTGCTCAAAATAAGCACAGACATTTACTACTAAAATCTACTCCACTTAAATCTACCTACAAACCCCTGAAAAATTAAAATAACTGGTGCAGTCAAAACCAAAATACCTTAAATCAACAAGTTCATAATTACTCGTTAAGTGCAAAATACATTACCTACCAACTAAACACGGCGCGCGAGCGCGCGCGGGCCCATAAAATTCCAAGAATCCAACGGTCAGTGACCCCGCGCCGAACCACGAATCACGAACTACAAGTTTAGTGATACTAAACTGATACAAATTCGTCTAGTTTTTAATAAACTCAAAAATGAGAAACTGTGCGGGTTGCACAAGTCACATCAGAATTAATGAGCTACTTCGTTGCACGAAATGTGCTGGACAATACCATTACATTTGCGTAGGTTTAAAACAAGATTTCTACCGTACCAAACTGCATGACTTAGAACGGACGTGGGTATGCCCGGAATGCAGCACTCGTGCTCGACACCTAAAAAATGACGACACTCCGGTTCGTTCACTACGTTCCCAATGTAAACCTGACACTAAGCCTAAATTGGATACTACTACCACGGTAAGCTCCAAAACATTGACATGCCGCGATATCGATACGTCCATCGATGATTATATTCAGAATGACCGATCCATCCTCGGAGACACGCCAAAATTGGAGTGTGAATCTACCGGTAAAGACCAACATAATGTGACATTGGACCAGATAAGTAAACTTCTGGACAAAAAGTTAGAAAGTAATACTGCGCAAATACTGTCCAAAATATCGGAAATTAAATCATCCATACAAAAAGAAATTAACCAAGCAATAAACAGACTGGAACGGGATATTACGGAGCACAAGCAAGATACAAATACGAAACATCGAGAAACTAAAACAGAAATTGAAAACATACAAAATAAAATTACAAAAATAGAAAATGAAAACGCGGCACTTAAAAAACAAATATCAGAATTAAATAAAATCACTGATATGCCACAGAATATATCAAATACTGACCAAAGTAAGAAATTTGTATTGTACGGACTGGAAGACCACGGTGAAAATGAAAACGATTTACATAATCGCATTATTATGATATTTCATGACATATTAAAGGTTGACCTAACTGGATATATCGAAGAATTTACAAGAATTGGAAAGAGAGGGTACAAAAGACCACTCGTCATAGAAATTATTAGCAAGAGAATGACAACGTATATACTAAGAAATAAGCAATATTTCAAGAATACTGGGCTTGCCATAGCGGAATATTTAAACGGCAATGACATTAAGATAAGAAAAGAACTCAGAGAAATACTAATAATGGAAAGAAATAAAGGGAAATATGCAGTGATCAGAAACAACAAGCTATACATTGAAGGTAAAGAATACATTAAAATACAAGAAGAAATTGTAAGAAGAAACTTGATACCTGAACCTGAACCAATGCCACATAAACAACAACATATGCCCCAGAATAAAAACACACCCTGCACGCACAACCCAATCAAAAATATGGAAGATACAAATACAGACACAGAAGCTACAAATACAGATTCGGACATGATAAATACTAACCAGGCTGAAATCGCCAATGTTTTGGATCCAACTACAAATAAAAACAACAAACTACAAAAACATAATGCTATCAAAAGCATTTCACAGAATAAAACATTTCGTGAACGACTTTAACATAATATTCCAAAATGCACGAAGCATTAAAAATAAAACGGATGATATAGAAAGCATTATAGAGGAAAATGATCCAATACAGGCTATATGCCTAACAGAAACATGGATTACTGAAAATCAAAAGGATTTGGTACACATACAAGGATACAAATTTGCAGCCGGCTACTATAGGAAAAACCATGACGGTGGAGGAGCGGCAATCTTACTTCAAAATGATATTGAATTCAAAGAACGGCTAGATATAACGGAACTAACGGTGGAATTCATTGTTGAAACTTGTGCAATAGAAATTCCTAAAGAAAATGTTATATTAGTTGTAGTGTATCGCAGTGATCGTGAGATTGAAACATTTTTTAAATTTCTAGATAGATTATTATTAAAAATTAAACCATTGCAACTCAAAAAACATATCATAATAGGTGGAGACTTTAATTTAGATAAACACAAAATGAAAAGTAATTATCATAAACTACACGATATTATGCTTGAACATAATTTGCACCAAACAATAAAGGATTCAACCAGAGTTACTAATAAAACAGCAACATGCATAGACTTATTGTTCACAAATTATAAAAACCAAAGTAAAACAGGAGTAATAGACTTTGGAATATCAGACCATAAAGCTCTATACTATAAATTCGAACCACTCAATAATAAAAAAACATATAAAACAACTATTATGAAAAGAATATTCTCCACGAAAAATGTTAGTGAATTTAAAAATGCACTTGCCCTAACAGACTGGAATGAAATAAACATAACTAATAACATAAATATAAACTATGATTACTTTGACAAAAAGATCAGGGAATTGTTAAACGAATATATACCATATAGAAAACGGGTCATAAAATCATATATGAAAAATAAATGGCTAACCAAAGGCTTAAAAATATCATGCAGACATAAAAGAATACTACACATACTAATGAATGATACAAACAATAAAGTTTTGAAAAATCACTATAAGCTCTACCAAAAAACATTAAGGAGAAGCATAAAAATGGCTAAAAAGATTAACTACATCAAGAAAATGGAAAAGTCAAGTAATAAAACGAAAACAATGTGGAACATAATTAAAGAAACAACTAAGAAACAAACTAACGGTAAAAACCAGAACATCAAACTTAAAGTAAACGGAACTATTGTAGAAGAGCCACAGTCCGTTGCTAATACATTAAATAACCACTTTGCATCCATAGGTAAACCATGTGCAAGAAACATAACTGCGAGTTTACCTAAGCATGACACAACATCACCGATCACAAATTCGATGTTTCTTTCGCCTGTGACGGAACGTGAAGTATTTCAAATTATTAAGACTCTCCCAAACAAAAATAGTTGCGGAGTGGACGATGTGCCTTCAACATTGATAAAAAAATGCATTACAGAACTGACACCAATATTAACTAAACTAATAAACCAATCTATAGATGAGGAATGCTTTCCTGAAAAATTAAAGATAGCCAAGATAAAACCGATCTTTAAAAAAAACGGGAAGTGTACGGATGTTAACCAGTACAGACCAATCGCACTACTACCTGCGATATCTAAAATATTTGAGCGCGTAGTATCAGACCAAATTTACAACTTTTTAGAAAAATATCAGCTTTTGGATGAAAACCAATACGGATTCCGTAAAAACTCCTCTACCACTCTCGCAATCTATAACTTTACACAGCACATATTAGAAAACATAAAAGATAAACAATACTCCATAGGCATACTCCTGGATATGACAAAAGCATATGACAAAATCTCACATAGCATACTATTAAAAAAATTACACGAAATAGGAATAAGAGGAAAACCATACAATTGGCTAAGGTCCTACTTGTTGAATAGGAAACAGTTGGTGCAAATTGAATATTATGCTAAAAACAATATCATAAAACAAACAGCAGAATCAGACATACAGACACTTAACTGGTCCATCCCCCAGGGAAGTGTGGTGGCCTGTATACTATTTTTAATATACATTAACGATTTACCAAAAATATTAGACTCCCCGTGTGTATTATTTGCTGATGACATATCATTAATTTTCAAATGTACATCAGACACTAACGCACTAAACAAAGTAATAGATACGTTTACAAGGGTAAAATCTTGGATAACATCGCACAACTTGGAATTAAATACTAACAAAACAAAATTAATCCAATTCCATCCATACCAAAAAAAGCCTTTAAATCTCGCTACTTTAACTAATTCCATTAATATAAACGAAACACATAACGCAACACTTTTGGGCATTACTATGGACTCATATCTCAACTGGCAGAGCCACGTTAAAAACATCAAAAATAAAATGTCACAGTTTACATATGCGCTATCAGTTTTAAAAGCAAATACAAATATGTCAGCAGCTAAAAGCGCTTACTATGCGTACGCCCATTCCTGGTTTAAGTATGGTATCATAATATGGGGATATAGTACTGATGCAAAAGACTTATTTATAATGCAAAAAAAATGTATTCGAATAATAATGAACATCCGACAACGAGACAGTTGTAGACCCCACTTTACACAACAAAACATCCTAACACTCCCATCTTTATATATCCTCGAGGCAGCAACTTTTGTAAAAAAACACACTAATTTATTCCAATTTAACACAAACGCTCGCAGAAAACACCAGATCGTGGCTCCAGAACCAAAACTAGAAATAGTCAGAAAAGGTCCTCAATACATGATGTACAAAATATTCAACCAATTACCGAAAGAAATAAGAGAAGAGACACATAACGGAAAGTTCCAAAATAAACTAAAATTATTTTTGATAAGAAAATGTTATTACACGATAGACGAGTTTTTACAAGAAAGATCTTTCAATTTCATGAATATTGTATAAAATATTATTCTTAGTGTAATTCTAAGTAGAATAAGTAAAACCATTTACTATTTGCAACACCCTATAAACAGGGTATAATGTGTATTTAGTGCATTTTAAATGTTACAACGCATTATATGGCAATGTAAATAAAATAAATAAATAAAAAAATAAATAAATAAGTAGCTTATCTACGCCTGTATATGTGTTTTGAGAAATAAGGAATATAATATGAAATACTTTTTACGCTATATCTATTGTTAGAAAGAGACAAAAATAGAATTTGTTGTGGACACTCGGAGTGCGTAACTGAGAAACGGCTGAACGAAGTCGGGCAGCCAGCCTTGCATTGTCAATATGGTGGCAGACACTACCTATCTATGGGTAAAAATATCTTAACTTGTAACACAATAGAACACTACCAAAATAAAACTATATTTTTATTTATTTTTTTGCTACTATTTTTTTTGTTTATTTAGCCAGTTACGAGAACAATAGAACTTAGGTTTTAGAAAATATCGTCAAACATAATGACAGTCAAAGTCAAGTAATAAGAGTTATGGACAAATCCTAATCATGCCCCAGTAAAATGATGGAGACTTTACTAGAGGCTTTTACACAGGGTTACGAATACAGACTGTACTAAGCTGAAAGGAGGTCATTGTACTCATCATTATGAACAATTTTTCTATAAATATATGGGACCAACCCTGAAACCGCAAAAAAAACAGCTTTACCGTAGAAAAACCGGTCATTGACACTCGACAAAATATAATATGAAACAGCCGATTTTGTTTTGCGATTTCATGGATTGCCCATAGTAAAAGTTATTTAACTGCTATATGCTTTTTTTATTGCTGGGAAAGTGCCTTTTTTAACTAAACAAAATACAAGATAATACTAACACTACAAATACAGTTAGACTGCCCACAGACCGTTGAAGGTCTAAAGACAATTCTAAGGTCAAAAATTATTTATAATGATGAGTACCTAGATACATACCCTTCAGTATTCCCCAAAGATAATTTATATTGTCTTTGGTACCTATTACCATACCTTTTTGTTACAAACATGTCTCGTTTTCTATACTTTCTATTGCACCTCGTTGCAGCATACAACTTTTCTCTTTGATACACAATCTCAAAAGGAAAGCAGTTTCAGGAGATTTCTCGGACACTTCGCTGTTCCTATAAAGTTCGATCAGGAACGAATAAACCACGGGACGACAAACGACTCCACAAAAATAATGAGTCAGTTCCCAAACGTTAGACGTGCTGCAATTTTTTTTATAAAAATTAGGAGGTTTTAGGTGGAGCGTATTTTTTTTAATCACTTTTTACAGAGCAGTCCAAATTCGATGTTTTTTTTTACCACATAGACATAGACAAACCTGTGATTTTCAATCAATGACTTCTTACTTAGTATTTATATTCTCTTTGCAATGACTGTCAATCATACAATGCATTTTAATTATTTGAAAGTGAAAATACTTAATACAATACAATTCTTTATTAATAACTCCATAGTAACAAGTCAAACTTCTCGAGCGTCTTAATAACGTATAATTAACTTTTGCGACATCTGGGAGAGTAAAATTTAGTACTGTTTTGGTCTCGTGTGTTGTAGATTTGACATCAATGACGTAGTATTTATATTATCTTTGATCAATGATGATTTTTGTCTAGCACAGTCCCTTTTGGCAGTTTCCAAGATTATTATTTTTCTATTTATTGTAAGAAGGTTTTAAATCTTGATCATTTGAACGTCCAGTGATATATTCGGCCAAGAGTGCAATTTAGGTAGTACTCGTTGAGATACGAGATTCAATCGATTTTATGCAATTCAGAATTCGATACTCTGCTGAAGTATCGAGATATTGAGAAACTTGGTAGGTTTCAATTTTGTTTGCCAAGAGATTCTACTAATAACATCGACCTGACATTTCGCTGGCTCACTATTACAAGGTTCTATGTTATTTTCTTACACGTTCTGTAATTTCAAATAAAAAAAAATAGTTCCATAAATATTGACTTAGCAGGGTTTATGCTTGAGTGAAAATATCTCTCTCAAGCATAAACCCTGCTAAGTCAATATTTATGAAAGTCAAACAAATTTAAATTGAAATTACAGAACGTGTAAGAAAATAACATAGAACCTTGTAATAGTGAGCCAGCGATTTGCTGTATTTCAGGGTATTTCAGATTTGTTTCAGATTAGGTTAATTTTGCTCTTTTATGTAATTAATATTTAAATTCAGGTTAGGTTCAAATTAGCATCACAAATATCTATAGAGAAAATAGTTTAACCTAAAATCCTTATTGTACTCGAAACGACGTAGAAGCGGAATTACACTAGAAATTCGATATTATATAAAGTAATTATAATTGTGTTAACTTTATAAGTAAGAATCAAAGTTGTTTGGAAATTTGGCATTGAATTAGGCACTTAAAGTAAAGTATTTCTGCTCCGTATCGTATTTTATTTTGAAGTAAAGAGACAGGAATTTTATCGTACACATATTTTCCTTTGACTACTTTGTTTTCCACGAGCATTTTCCACAAAGAAGCTGAAACACTTAGACAATTTGCTATATGCAAGTTATGTATCCCCTCTCCCTACAACACTTGTCTTTAACACAAAGACATTGCCACTTTACCATTTGGGCACACTTTTTAATATTTAAACGTTTGGGCGCAGCTGATGCTACAATACACTAAAGACCGCAGTAGCTGAGTTCTATACAAATAGCCTGTGCTGTTTGACTCACATACGTAAATCCTTGCATATGTATAAAATTCAATTCAATCACAGAACAAAAAACATAGCTTGAAAGTAATTAAAAAAAAAACACAAAAAAAAACCTTTTCAAAATTCGCGGTATGATCCATTATCAACTATGACAAAACGAGTTTATGGCTCCGAAACCGGTCAGACGTTTGTATCAACCGATATACATAGCGTGAGTGTAAGACGATTTGTCAAAAAAAAAAACAACCAATTAATTGTATTTGCTTTTTTGACATTAGCTGCGTACCAGTATTTTTATCAGTATGACTACTTGGAGACCACTGGGACCAAATATGGCATTGACTGGAACAGGCTAAACTGATTTAATAACAAAGCGTATTTTTTCTAGATAGATGCTTAACGTTAATAGTTTACCATGGTAGAAAAATAAATTTTACTAAAAATATACTAGAAAATATTATCAATGTTTTCAACCTTTTTATCAGACCTAACTAGTTTGATAGCAAACTTCACAAAACTTCTTATCTTGAGTCAAATAAAATTATCATTCTATAAATTCTAGAATTATGTCGGGCCTGCCAATTTTACACCAGCTCTTAGCTTATACCGCCTAAGCCCGTGAGACTTTCACGGTTTCGAATGTCTTGGTATTTTCATCGAGCATAATTAAATGAAATTATTCGGTGCTAGCTTTTGCTCGCGGGTCACCCACGTTGTGAACAAAACGTATACCTGTGTCACGTAGGAATAGTGTGGCTTTCTATCAGTAAAAACATTTTAGAATCAGTTCAGTAGTTTCCAAAATTTCCTTTTTTAGATTTGTCATTCTTGATCCTCTGTCCTTAAAATGTAAAATTAACTAGCTCGTTAATATGTTGTTAGCCATGATACTGTTAAATATTTACACTGAGCTTATTTTTTGTCATTTTATTCACCGCCATAAAATATTTTACTTCGCTTTAAGAATTTCTTAGCACTAACGTTTTATAAGGCATTTTACGGTGCCTTGGCGGATGCTACATAAAACCTCCTTTACTTTCCGATATTCTTAAAGGGAAGATTTTGGAAAGAAATTTTAGTAAACACAGCTGGGTAAATTTTTCTCCTTTTCTCTCAAGGGAATCTAAGCAGTTTTACTAAGTGCCTGAAGAACACCGCTAGCATTATTGAACCTAGAATATAAAACTAATTTAGACTAAAACACTGTTTTAAACTATCACGGTTGTTCACTAAAATTATATGATTATTTAAATTCCACAACATTACCACGGTAAATATCCCGTAAATAATCATATAAATTTAATTTAGACTAACATGAAACTGCAGTATAAGCTGAAAGGAGGTCATTGTACTCAACATGAACCACTTTTTCTAGGAGCTAACCCCGAAAGCCGCGAAAAAATATCAGGTGCTTTTTTTATAACCAATAGTTCTACGTTTGGCCTCCAACTCGCCTGATGGTAAGCGACGGTGCAACCGGGGATGGAACACGTTGATTTAGAAGAAATCTATTCACTCTGTTCCATACAAAAAAAAACATTTATATACACTCAACAAATTGTACGGAACAACTGTTTTTTTTTCGTGATTTCAGGATTGGTCGCATAATAAAAGCTATTTATAATTTTATTATGAGTACACTGACCTCCTTTCGGATTAGTAGCATCGTTCATTGTAAAGCCCTGTGGATACCTATAATTAATCATCATCACCAGCCAGATGACGTCCACTGCTGAATATAGGTACAATGTGTTGTAAAAAATTAAAAAAAAGGTATCCCCCTTTAACATCCACACTGAACGACAGCCTTTTGCATCCACTGGATGCCAGCGACTCTAACAATGTCGTCGGTCCATCTAGTGGGAGGCCTACCTACGCTGCGTCTTCCGGCTCGTGGCCTCCACTCAAGAACCTTTCTTCCCAATCGGTTATCGCGCAAAGAAACTCCAAGGATAGCTCTCTCCATTGCCCGCTGTGTACCTATAATTACTTTAACGAAACAAGGCTGATACCTTGGTGAGGCTACTTTATCGTTGAACCAAATCTAACAAACGGAAATCTACTTTGCCGACAGGCGTCTGCTTTTT
The DNA here is from genome assembly GCA_932305915.1 of Agriopis marginaria. NCBI lineage: Eukaryota > Metazoa > Arthropoda > Insecta > Lepidoptera > Geometridae > Agriopis > Agriopis marginaria. The sequence continues at coordinate 3,540,547 of OW029935.1, forward strand.
TTACTCACTCAAATTAAGGGGTGGGTAGGAGGGGTGAGAAATTGCCGGGCAAATTGTTTTGTGTCGCCGCTGCCTCATATTGCGTTTTTTTAATCGTGCATAAGAGGGTGTATAGGGCCCCTTAAATGGATGTAAACAAAGACCCGAAGAGAGTGGGTGCCAAGTTTTCATTATTTTGCAAATTGTATGAAAGGCCAGAGAGGCTGAAGACTTGTTTATGTAATTACTGCACAATTAGAAATCCTTCTTCTTTCTCGCCGTTTGTTTACTTAATTATAACAAGGGTAGGGTTATTTACATTTTAAGCCAAATTAAAATAAACTTGACTCGTGTAAATGCTGCCGATTATTCTTATGGATAAAATTAAATTCTTTCGTATCCCAAAGAAGCCGGATTTCTTTTTGGGGTTCGTACCCAAAGGGTAATAACGGAACCCTGTTACCAAGCCTACGATGTCTGTCTGTCCGCCCGTTTGTCCTACATATTAACGGCTGTATCTTTCGAACCGTAATAGAGAGCCAGTTGAAATTTTCACAGAATATGTAAAGTAACGGCGGATTAACTAACAAACAATAAAAAAGGGGTCCATACAACTAACGTATTTTTAACGTCTTTTTGTATTAGCTCTAATGTCAAAATGATAATACGTACAAGAGTCAAACTTGGCATGATTATAGTAGGTACACACTCTAAAGTATAACAAGAAATAATAAATAATGCACAAGTGCGAGTCGGTGCAGGTCAGCTTTTCTGTTTTTTACCTGATTACGGCAAAAGAAGGCTATTGAGTGCAAATTCTATCACTTTTCGATTTAACGGCCGGTTATAGCAAATTTGACGGTTTTAAATCAATTTTATTCAATTAAATTACAATAATTGAGCTGGAAAAAAATACATGTCACAGATACATCTGTGTTTGAGTTTATGATTTGGTTCAAAACACGATAGAATAAACTTTCCTCGATCAAAAAAAAATCTGAAACAAAGTCGATGAAATTAATTTTTTTCGTTTAATGCTCTAATGAAAGCTCGTAACAACCTGGAAATTGCATGTACTGAAAGGCAGTTTTATTCAACACTTTTTTATTTGGATAGAATTTTGATAGTGAATAGTTTCGTTTTTTAGTGAAATTAAAACCGTAAAAAGGTTGCGAGAATTTGCGCACCCCGCGTTCAGTACCGCGCCAGGCGTCATCGAGGTCGGACCTATGTTCGTTTTTGTCGTTGCACTCTCCCCGCGGGCGTCCTGACTGTAGCGTGGCAAAGTAGATCGTCGCTATAACTTGGCGGGGGCTGAGGGAGCGTTTTGTTGCCTACGCGACTCGGATAGCCGTTCGTTAATGGCTAGACTTACATTGAATGTTAATTTTTGAAGTGTAAACTTCTTTAGTCGCGTTTAGCAATTTTTGGTAAGGGCACAACCACCGACATGCTAATGTGATGTTTTCACTTCTATCAGCAGTCCCCATGACTTTTAACCGACTTCAAAGAAGAGGAGGTTATCAATTCGACTGTTTTTTAATCTATTTTTTGTTGTAAAATGGGCTTGCCCTTGACCGCCATCTTGCCTGATATTAACCGAGGATGCGGTCTACGATGGAGTACGCTTACCTAGAAGTAAAAGTTCACTCGCGACTCAAAAGACTCCCAGATCGTTACTATCGGGGATTCATATATGTTAACGGCCAGTTATCCGAGTCGTGTAGGCAACAAAACGCTCCCTCAGCCTCCGCCAAGTTATAGCGACGATTTATTTTGCCACGCAATAGTCAGGAGGCCCGCGGGGGGAGTGCAACGACAAAAACAAACATAAGTCCGACCTTGATGACGCCTGAGATACTGAGCGCGGCGCGCGCATATTCTCGCGACCTTTATACGCATTTAATTTCACTAAAAAACTAAAATATCCCCTATCAAAAATCTATCCAAACCAAAAAAATAATAATAGGATTGCCTTTCAGTGAATGCAATTTCCAGGTTGTTACGAGCTTTCATTAGAGCATAAAACGAAAAAAATATACTAAATCGACTTTGTTTCAAATTGTTTTTTGAGCAAGGATAGTTTATTCTATCGTGTTTTGAACCAAATCATAAACTCAAATACAGATGTATCTTAGACATGTATTTTTTTCCAGCTCAAATATTGTAATTTAACTGAATGAAATTGATTTAAAACCGTCAAATTTGGTATAACAGGCCGTTAAGAATAGACACATACCACTCCTGAAAATCACGTACAAAACTGCCGGGTTTGTAGTATGTAATAATTCTCTATTCTCTTTTGCAAGCATGACCTGTCAGCTGAATTGACAGTGGCAAGCCAAGAGCTACGTGACCGAAATATTATCGGGAAACGTAATAATGCCCTAACAAAACAAATATGGGCATAACATAATCAAATGAAACATTCGTATCGGCCTAACGGCCCAAGGCTTGCCCAGGCCGGCTGCGGGAAGTAGATCAACTGTTTATTTGCAATATCTATCTATCTATATATTATATAAAAGATGATTTTTGATTCGTCGACGCGTCGCGACCAACTAACATCTAGCTAAATCAAAGTTTTTCAACCTTCTTGAATTGGCGACCCTTTTACAAGTAAAAACATTATGGTGACCTCCCCGGGGCCAAATTAACCCACGTAAACCATAACAGGCTTCAATTAGAAAATGATCGAGTTACCTATATCACAGAAGCCTATATGCGTCTCAAAAATAGAACCACGTTTTGACAAAATGCCTTTTTACTAAAATTATAGTTGTTTTTTCTGTTGTAGACCTACAAACACTTTGTCTATTTTACCCGCAACCCCCTGTGTAAAGCTTTGCACCCCAGGTGGGTCGCGACCCACAGGTTGAAAAACACTGAGCTAAATAATAAGTGCAAGTTATTCACTAAGATTAATAAATAAATAAATTATTAAAAAAAAATATAAGTTGTTCAATAAATGTTTTCAGATTCTGATTCGACGTCTGTATGTATGTATGTTTGTATATTATTGAGACAGTGGGAGCATGATAGGTTGATAAAGATGTGTGTGAGTTTACAACCTTCGATGATATGGCTACCTAAGAACTTATTAAAAAACATAACCTATTACAACAAAGAGGTTTACAAATAGGTTATGTTTTTAATAAGTTCTTAGGTAGCCAGTGAGGTGTAATAATAGAGACGTTATAGGCAAGCAACACGGCTTTAAAACTGACTAAACGCAGCTTATAAGTACCATAACATAGCATAGCTTACCTACGCATGTATATGTGCATTTTGTGATATAAGGGAAAAAATATGAAAGACTTTTTACGCTATATCTGTTGTTAGAAAGAGACAAAAATACAATTTGCTGTGGACACTCGGAGTGCGTGACTGAGACGGCTGAACGAAGTCGGGCAGCCAGCCTTGCATTCGTCTAGTCAATATGGTGGCGGGCACAACCTATCAACAGGTAAAAATATCTTAGTAGGCATATCATCAGCCCGAAGGCGTTCACTGCTAAACATAAGCCGCTCTTACCAAAAACGAACCAAAAAACACATCACAACCCAAAGATTACATCGATGTTACAACCCTTTTCACCCGTTAAATTCAGAAAAGAGTCGTAAATAATTAACATGAACCGGAAATATCCAATCGCACGCCTATATCTATTTCATGGCGGTATGAATGGAAACGGATATCCTATGAAAAATCCGTGTATAATTGAAAAAAACGAACACAACAGTTAATGTAACATAAAATAACTGGCTAATAGCGTGCCAAGACCCGATCCCCTTTTTAGCTGGATTTTATTTAAAGGATTTAATTTCTGAAATAGGGAGATTAAGTTTTTTTTTTATATTATGTTTTTTTTTTTTTTTATATGATTTATATAAATAAATAAATACGCGGGACATTATTGCACACACGGTCATCTGACCCCAAACTAAGCAAAGCTTGTGATATGGCTGCCAGAGACTGAGATACATACATATATAATTTTAAATACATACTTAAATAGATATTAACAACCAGATATAGAACAAAAACAAATGTTCATCACATAAATGTTTGTCCTAGGTGGGAATCGAACCCACGCCCCCAAGCGCATATGATGGGGTTTCGTTGTTATTAGCCAAAGTAATATAATTGTGGTAACAATCATCATAGTTCAGAAATTGGTGGTCACAGAAAAAATCAAAAGAACGTAGCTCTGTGGACGTAAGGTCCTCTTTACGAACTTTTAGCAACTTTAGTCATTTTAGTTTAAGTGTGTCTAGTTCCATGGTTAGTTAAAAATTATAAAAATGGTAATTTTCAAACTTTCGCGATTTGAACACATGTTTTAAATGTTTTCACATGTTTTGTTTTAAATAATACGTGATAAGTCCAGACAAACATTTAAAACATATAAATATGGTGTCAAGTATTTTTTTTTATATAGGAACCCCCAAACACCGAAACACGATTAAGGACATTTCGTTCGATAGAAAAAATATTTGAAAGTAACACTGATTTGAGCTTTTATTCCTATTTTTTTGGATTCATTCAAATACGTTTTTATTAAATGATGTCTAAAATATCTGAATATACAGATTTCATAATTATGAAGGAAACCGCTAAAGTACATTTTACATTACAGCTATACTTTTCGAAAAATATGAGAAATAACACCATAATATTACATTAACCCATATGGTCATCTGTGGTAATAAGCGTTGCTTAAAATTGTTAAAACGGACCCTCAGCTTAAAAAGTATGAAAAATTAAAAATATTGCCATAAACTTACTAACTAATAAACGTGGATTATAAACTTGGAATAGTGACTCCGTCTTTTGTTTTTTTCCATCGAGTTCAAAATTTGAAACAGAGAAACCTAGAGAAACAAACAAACAGACAAAAATTCTAAAAACTGTCTTAACGTGTTCAGCTGCTTATTTTAAGACGCCCTGTTTTTTGAAGTTATACTTCTTATGCGACTTGCAAACAAGGTTGCGTTAAACGTTTAACGCTACCATGGAGGGGGAATTTTTCTCTCTCGTATGGTTGCGAAATGCGTAGGTATCCTTTTTCGCGCTACGACTAGCAGAGCCGGTAGTGTAATGGTGTCGCTAATGGATTGAGAAGCCTAAGGAGCTAGGTTCGAATCTCGAGAAAAGCATGTTTTTAAATTGTTGATATTTTTGCCCTAGTTATAATTTTAGGGTTCTTTGTTGAAGTATAACTTCTTCCGCGCGGAGGGACTCCACGCACTATTTTTTTTTTGTTTATATCTCGCAATTACAGTTATTTTTAATATCTACGTTTTTATTATATGTATAGATGTATAGATTTGGTACTGTTTGTCAAAACCACGCAGATTGGTGCAACGCATTTTCATAACAATAATTCACAGCAATAATTAGATTTTTTAGAAAAAAAGAACCGACTTCATGACTATACCTACATTTACAAACTGACACTAAAAAGTAGAAAATATTGTTTAATATTACGACTGAAATACTTTGTATCCATGGTCATCAAAAATTTAACGAAAAACAACAGGGCCCAGTCACCATGGAGACACTTCTTTGTTTTTTTGAAGTTCTGTTGTAGGAACAGTTCCTCTATGTTAGCTGTTCAGTTGACAGCGTCGCTAGTGGAGAACAAAGTATGAAATTCACCAAGAAATAACTGTAGTTCCAATTTTGCGCACCTTAACAGCTAAGTTGGTGGCACTGTACAATGTTCATTGAATTCGTTACTTATTGTCATGTTTTTGTAGATTTTTCAAAAAACGCTGAATCAATGTCGATAAAAAATTTATGGGACCACCCATGAGATAAGACCTACCAACCAAAAAGGAATCATCAAAAACAATTCTGAATTGGCGGAGTAATCGCGTAACAAACACACATTTAAAAAAAACATACAGTCGAATTGATAACCGCCTCTTTTTGGAAGTCGGTTAAAAATAAGAAAAGGTAAACCTCCTTTAACAAGGTAAGTAAATTAAGTGAACAGTACTTTCAACATCTTTTCCTAACTCATTTACAATTCTGATGTTCAAATGAAACGAAACGCAAAATAAGTTATTAATGGCGCCCAGAGACCATCCATTTTGCAATAATGATGATAAATTAACATCTTTCTTACTTATAAACGTCGAAAGAATATTTTTTGCGCCCTTTATTGAGAGGCTATTATTTATTTGCTTTTGATACATTATTATAGTTATTTATAGGCTTTTATAGACTCATTAATGGTAAAAGATATTATATATTTTGAGTTTTTTTTTGTTCCGAAGAACGTTATCAAAAAAATTTTACCGACTTCAAAAGGAGGTTTTCAATTCGACTGTATGTTTTTTTTAATGTTTGTTATGTGATTAAACCGCCAATAGGCATGTGTCCTAATGTTTAATTTATTACAAATAACCGGTTTAGCAATGAATATAACTAAATACATTACACATATTGAAAAAATAATTTAAATTGGTTCATAAATCTCTGAGATTTGAGTGTTTAAAGTTTTAGGTGGGGATAGAGAGGGGATGCTCTATCCCTTTCTCGCAAAGCGTGTGTGAGTACAGCATTTGTATGGCGCACCTGAGCTGTGACGTTACGGCTCAGTATCGTTCGCTCTCTGTCTAGCATGTAATTAAAAAGCTTATATCTTATTTATTTTTGAACTAATTTTAATTTTGTTTTTGTTGATGTGCTCTATTTATGATCAGCTTTTTTATGAGGTAATAAATTTTTTTTTGTCATCATGCCTATTATAAAAAGATTTTGATGATTCTTGTTTATTCTTGTTTCTTCAGATGTGGTTTCATAAAAAAATTAATATCTTCAGCCGTTTTAAGATTATCAGCTCTCTCATATTATCAGATCATCAGATTCAGATTCAGATTCAGATTATTTATTCACCAATATAACATGTTCGTCATATGAGGCAAGTCAGTTTACACGAGTTCATCATCTTCATTTGATCATTATATAATACTAGTAGGCCGCCCCAGCTTCGCACGGGCGAAGCCGGGATATAGCCTATGTCAACCGGGGATAGTGCAGCTTCCCAACAGTGAAAGAATTTTTCAAATCGGTTCAGTAGTTTCGGAGCCTATTCAATGCAAACAAACAAACAAACAATCAAATCTTTCCTCTTTATAATATTAGTATAGATTAACAGGATGCAAAAGGCAGGCTGTCGTTCAGTGTGGAGGTTAAAGGGGGAGGCCTATGTTCAGCAGTGGACGTCTTCTGGCTGATGATGATGATGATAGATTAACAAAATGAATTACTATTTTATGAAAGCACTTACATAATATATTTATTACTCCATATCATAATCCCTGCAAAAGCTTTTTGTACAATAGAACAAATGTGAAAAATATTATATGAAGGGTTTTAGTTATTTCAGCCTTTTTCTTTTCAGTTATTCAACCCGGTTCCCCGATATCGTGTTCCTAACCATTTGTCCTTGTCTTGAGTCTAGACCACCGTGTACTTACCTATGTCACGTCCAACACAATAGTTCTACCCTTTTATTCATTAGGAGGGGCTGTGACACACTGGGACGAGCGAGGCGAGAGAATGTGACGCTCAAAAGAATTATTTAAATATGAAGCAGATTTTCGTTGATAAACCACAAAATATTAAAATGCTAGTCATGCTAGTAAAGTTTATCTCACCATAATGTTATGCAAAAGTTAGTGTAAAAGTATGTTTGTTATAGCACTCACTTCCGTAATAGCTGAACAAATTTTGATGAACGAATTTCACCGTGAGTGCCGTGGTAGCCTATTTGGGAGACCGCTAGACTTTAAAACTCTCGTGAGGACGCGGGTTCAAACCCCGGGCCCGTACCAATGAGCTCTTTGGAGTTTATCTACGGATTTTCATAACATTGGCTTTTCGGTGAAGGAAAACATCGTGAGGAAACGTACGGAGAAGGAATTCAATGGCGTATGTGAATCCAACAACTGGGCCAGCGTGGTGGATATGGCCCAATCACTCTTTCGGGGGTAGGCTAAAAATCCAGCACTGTTAAAAGGCTGATTATAATGATGTTGAATTTCATCGAAATTTATTAATTACCATTATGACACCCCTAACTTTTCCCGGAACAAAGGTGCCCAAAACACTCGCTACATTACTACGTTGGATGGCAATGGCTAACCTTTGCACCAGAAACGAGCCGGAGCGGTCACCTTTTCTTTGAGCTCTCTATCTCTAAAATGAGCTTTTTGGGCTCAGTCTCCAAACAACTCATGGTGTCTACACGTTGTATTTATATTCTCTTTGGTCCCTACGGCATCGAGCACGAAGTTGTCAAGCGGCTCTAACACTGCGTTCTTTTCCTCCTTTTTATCACCAACGTATTCCGCTGCTGCTGGCGGTGAGTGGACGATGTGACTCAGATGGCTGGTGGCGACAGTGGTAACGCAAGTAGCATCCCAAACTAAAAATATCAATTAGACATTATCTTTACCATGCAAATTGTTTTGAAACATTTGAAATGCTATTCATAACAAAGGCAATTTTTGTTGTCAAAGCATTTTTGTAAGATTTGTTGTAGCCAGTTGCACCCATATAAACGAAACGTCTGTCATTCGAAATCAGTTAGCAACTGTGATGCGGAGTTTGACGCGTTCATCTCAATATGAATGTTCTATCAAGGTTCTGTCATAATGCCTGGCGACAGATTTTCCTTCTCATTTCCGTTCTATTTACTTCTCTTTTTTGTGGTTCATAAGTTTTTTTTTTATTATAATTTTATAGGCTTGCGCTTGGCTGCCAACTCGCCCTACGATGGAGCATACTTGCCTAGAAGAAACCTATTCACTCTCGACTTGAAGACAATCGTTTTTTTATTCAAGTTCAGCGATTTTTTATTTCTAAGAAAATCTTCTGAAGAGGTAGCTCTGTCCGGAACCTCATCGCACAGCATATCCTATCCATAAGTGGAACCCCAGCGTTAGCCCAGCCGTCGGTAGGTCATAACTCAGGGTGGCTGAACGTGGTTCAACTTCACCGCTAACTTTTTGTTACTACTTGGAAGTTTAGAACATTTATCAATCGATTTCCGAACGCTTTCACTGGGAATACCAGAGAGAACTAAGAAACTTCGGGTGTACTACACAGACGAAGTTTTTGATGAAACAACTGCCTTACCATTGATTAAATAAGTAATAAACAAATCATCATCATCATCATCAGCCAGAAGACGTCCACTGCTGAACATAGGCCTCCCCATAAGGGGGGGGTGCCATATTCCCCACGCTTGGCAGGCGGCTTGGGGATCGCAGGAGGTTTCACCATTCAAGTAGGAGGATGCTGCTGCCCATCCTCTAGTGGTTCTGGTCTCAGTTTTAGGACATACCCGGGTCCTTTAGGACATACCCGGGTCCAAACAAATAAACAAATAATAAAAAATAAATTAGGCGTCCGCCATATTGAATGTATTGTGACGTCATTTAATTTTTCGTATTCTTTTAAAAAAAAGTCTTAGGCGTCCGTCATATTGAATTTATTGTGACGTGATTTTCTTTTTCGTATTCTGTAATAAAAGTTTTAGGCGTCCGCCTCGAACGACAATTGTACCAAGGCATGTCTCCCTTGTTTGTCTGATCTTAGATTAGTTCAATGTGAATTCTCCTTCCGCACTTTGACTAATGTTCATCATCATCATCATCAGCCAGAAGACGTCCACTGCAAAACATAGGCCTCCCCCTTTAACCTCCACACTGAACGATAGCCTGCCATCTGCATCCACTGGATGCCCACGACTCACGATGTCGTAGGTCCATCTAGTGGGCCTACCTACGCTGCGTCTTCCAGGTTGACTGATGTCACAATTCTTTATTTTGGGCCATCGAAATACAATTCCTATCTGTATCAATTATGTACTTCACCATGCCACATTTACTCCAATTTAGACGTTATGTCGCTTGCATAGTGTTCAACGTTAGTTGTCCGCTATGTCATCGTAGCTCTGGCATCGCGCGGCGTTGTAGGCGGATCGCGGTTACCTTGTAACTAACGAAAAAGTCTGCGCAATTCGTAGCGTGCGCCGAGTTTTGGTTCGGACATTTTTTTGGCACGATTATGACTCTATATGTATTGTATCTCGATGTTTTGGGCACGTACTAATAGCAGAAATAAAATGAATTTATGATAAATAGCTTGTCAAAAATCATGAGATCTTACATGAAAACTTTGCCATATCTCTCCCGTCTCGTCGGGAGATATTAAAAATATCATTAAAATGTAATCTCGAAATAAAAATGCGGGAGCTCCAAGTTCTGTGCCCGTGTACACTCACCCATGAAAGTGTATTCACATTTTTTTTTCAAATATCATGAAATACAGTCTGAAAAGATCCTAAAAAATACAATAACTACAAATCTAACTATTCAATGCAATTTTTTCCAATAAAAAGTTTTTTAACCAACTTAAAAAAAGAATGAATTTATTTTCATGTTTGATACCTCAGTATAATCCATCATTTATGAACCGATTAGGAAAATACATTTTTCAATTAAAAGCATTAAAATATACCTACTTTCAAATTAGCCCCCATTAAAATTCATCAAAATTGGTTTGGCTTTTAAATCAAAATAACTTAAAAATTCGGTTAGAAATCCCGTACCTATTTCAACACTAATTTTAAGTCAGTTTTTTATTGATAATTATTTCACAAGTTCTATTGCTACGTAAAAAGATGGAAAATGAAACCCCTTTCCAAGATATTTTTATTGCTATATGAACATCATATTACATACTTATGTTTTACCTGGAATTAGTACCATCTCGCTCGATTGCATAAAAAACAATATTAAGTAGAAAATAGATATACTTTATGTTGGTTGGTAGTAACGATTAAAATTAGCTTAACTAATTTCGTAAAATTAAGCTGGAGCCCTGGGAAATCTGTCATTGAAATCACACCCATAAAGTTACGTATTTTTTTAATTTTTTTTTTTCTTATGGGCTTGCTTTTGATCGCAAACTCGCCTGATGTAAAGCGACGATGCGGTTTACGATGCAGCACGCTTGCCTAGAAGAAACCGATTCACTCGTGATTTGAAGACACCCAGATTGTAACTACCGGGGAACCACCCATTCAGGCAGCGCATTCCACAGACTAGCAGTTCGCACAATAAAAGCGCTGCCTGAGTGGGTGATTCAGGCAGCTCATTCCACAGACTAGAAAAAAATGTACGCAAGACAATGTCATACTTTATTGGTTGAAATTATAGAGACGTTTCTCGCGACATTCAGCACCGACTTTATACTAACGAGATACTCTAAGTTATCGATTTTACAAACAATAAAAAAAGTTTTTTTAGTTAATTCAAAATCTATATCTGCAATTTCCATTTTCAGGTTATTTTCATATTTCACTTTTGAGCGTGGTAGTGCTATGTAAAGATATTAAAAATGCGACCCCATCGCGTCGCTGCGCCCATGAGCGCCGGTATGCAAACGAGGTGCCCCTAGCGACAGTCTGCGGTACAATATGCCACAAACTTTCTGACCGTTCTGCCGGCATAACAAATACGGTACAACTTGGTTAAAAATTTAGAAAATAATGAGGTCTTTACTTTTGTTATATAATTATAAAATTCTAGTTTGCGTGTGTGTTCGAAATTCTTGTCCTTCTAAATGGCTTGACTGATTTTGATGTTATTTTTGTACTTATGGGGGGTCACCTGGATGGTTCTAAACTATATTTGGAGCAATTAGGTGGCACCGTTGTCAAGACCCAGAAAGTTTTTCGAGGTTTGAGGCAGTTTTTTTGTAAAAGTGTATTATCGTGCGAAAAGGAGACAGAAATATTCATAAACGATGCTTGTCTCATTCTTATACGACAAAATTATAACGCAGCCTACTTGTTCTGCAAGATTGTGAAAAACCCTATCTTCCTTTGCTTTTGTACGGCCCTGTTATCTAAAATGTCGTGTACAGACCTAGCAAGTGCACTCAAATGAGCGTTCGCTAGTAAACAAGTTAGTGTAGATGTATCAGCAAAAGCGAGCGCTGGCGAATGAAGTATTCATTCGCAAGAGTACTTGTCTGTCAACATTAGAAAGGAGGCCTTTGTCCAGCAGTGGGCGTTTACTGGCTAACGGTGCATGCAAATGAATGCTTCATCAGGTTGCTAGCGAGAATGTGAGATGCTGCATGTGGGCAAAACGCGCGCATGCGCCAACGTTTTTTTTTCATGTTTCACGTTCATGTTTTTTTTATTTTATTTATTGTATTTTATCTTTTTCTATTATTATCTATTAATATTTTTGCTATGTGTTTCCTTTTTTAGGTATTTGTCATTATTATTTTTTGTATTTTTTTATATGACATTTAATAATTTTATGGTGACATGGTCATTAAATTTATTTCTTATTAATAATATAATGAAATTCCTATTATTAGTGTAATTCATGTTTGTACGGTACTAATTGAAATACATAAATAAAAAATAAAAAAAGTTCGTTCGTTAGATCTAAGAGTCTAAACAGTTAAATGTATACTTGTATAGTTTCATTTAGGTTACCTAGTTATTTCGTTGAAATATTCTAGAGCTTTAAAGCTAATACACATACGACTTTATTCAAGTGCAGCAGTGACTATGTTCAGCGCAGTCATAAAGTTCGGCATGAACTCTATACCAGGATTACGACGATTATTAGGTGTGTTAAAAGGCATTTGATACCATAGATTATATTTTAATACAACCTATTTATGTATGTATCTGTTTCATAGCTTAGCTAGGCGTTGGAGAATAAAGTTCCGCCCGGTTAAAGTTTTGTTGTTGTTAACCGACTTCAAAAAAGGGGAGGTCTTAATTTTTTTTGGTGTTATATCAGAATTTCGCCATTTATAAACTGATTTGGAAAATTATTTGAAAGAGATTTTTTCAGATTGGTCCCATAGAAATTTCATCAAAATCAGCTTAGTAGTTTGGTGTTTAAATCAAAATAACTGGAAAATTTCTTTACTTGGATGACATTAATATTATATCCAAGTAAACTAAAAAAAGTACCCGCTTTATGGTTGATATTCCGAAAACCCGTACGAAGCACTTTGATTCCACTTTTATTGTGAGAACTGCTAGTCTGTGGTATGCGCTGCCTGAGTGGGTGTTCCCGATAGTTACAATCTGGAGCTTCGAATCGATTTCTTCTAGGCAAGCGAGCTCCACCGTAGACCGCATCGAGTTGGCGGTCAAACGCAAACATATCATACTAATATTATAAATGCGAAAGTGTGTTTGTTTGTTCCTCTTTCACGCTGCAATGGAACAACGGATCGACCTGATTTTTTGCAAGGGTATAATAGTTCAAGAGCCAGAGACTTGTCATCATCATCATCATCACCATCACCATTTTTCATCACTACGCGGGTGAAACCGCGGGGCGCAGCCAGTTATTAATAAATGAAATAAAACTAAATTGATCAATATAAAAAAAACGAACAAGTAGGTTTTTTGTAAAAAAAAATGATGATTATGTTTTGTTTTATAAGTTTTTTAAACAAAGATATCGCATAGAACCTCTGTTCACAGCTATAATAAAATGTATTCAAGCCGAGTGGTTTCCATTGGAGTCGTCCTATATAAATAAAGGGTGATTAAATTTCGGAATAGCTGGTCAGTTTTCCAAATTGGAAACAGATCAAGGGATGAATGGATTAAAAGGGTTGAAAGGGAATGTATTTTTAATTTTTTAAAGCTCCGTGGCTAATAAATAAATCTTCGGATAGAATCACATTCGATTTTTAATTTCTGATGATTGTTGTATAGAACTGGGAATATTATTTTCATCTCAACAAGGAAAGGCTTTCTTTGTCGTTAAAAATTTGCGCGCAAAAAAAGTTTTTGGTCGCTAGTGTGGAAAATAAATACGAAATTTGAACGTGATGAATTTGTCGAACCTTTACATTTGTTCAGTGTTAAAATATTCCAACCTCGTTGAATAGCTTAACATAAGAAGAAATACAATACATATTTGTCTCGCTAAGGTGAAGTGAAAAGTAATTTTTCTGTTTCTGTTGCCAATCGTAAATAAATTAAAAAAAAAAAAAAAAAAAAAAAAAAAAACAAAGTGAATTAATTTATTATGTCGTGTATAATATCGTCGGCATAAATTTTGTTTAATACTCGCCTACAAAGCCTTTTTTATTCCTTTTTTTTTAATTCAATACAAAATGTGAAATGAAAGTACCATTCAAAAAGCCTTATAAAAACACTTCTTGCATAATTAATTTTTGCTTGAAAGAACTTAATTTACTTACCTACCATAGAACAACACAAAACAAATGAAATTAAAAACACAAAAACTCACCTCCACAAGTCTCCCGAAAATCAGGACAGCAGTCTCCAAGCTTCAAGCACGCGTGGTCACAGTAGCAGGGCTTGTCCGGTAAGTCGTCCAAAATGGCGTTGGAGTGCACTTTTTGGACTACACAGGAACTGTCCCTCCCCGGGCAGCAGAGGTTCGCATCTCTACAATAATTCGCACCGCAATTCCCCGCCAAGCACAACGCACTAGCGACAACCCAAAACCTTATCATCTTGACCCTTTGATTAAAAATAACTGGCAATCAACTGTCAAAACGAAAAAATAACCTGTCAAAACTTTTTCTAATAAACTGGCCGTAATCTCTTTTTAATATTTCAAAATGGAATCTTTCGCACGGCTGTCACGTCACTCCCGGGTTGGATTCGTATTCTGAAACAAACGAGAAATAACTTTATTAAAGTCGTGTCCGACTTCATTTAATTTCTTATTACCTGACAGGTTTTAAAATAATATTCCAGAATGGCTAAAGGACTCTCCTAAAAGATACTGGACGCAAAATACACTTGCCTCCTGTGAGGTTTGAACTCACGACCCCTGGTTTACGAGACCAGTGCTCTACCACTGAGCTAAAGAGGCTCGTGACGAGTTACTCGAAATACAGAATCAGATATTACTTAAACTGTAGCTTATCTTTTTAGCTTCAAAACAATACTGATAAAAACTAGCATAAAATATTTATGAACACAAGTGAAAACATATAAAACGTTTTATTTCTCCCTTTACATGGAAAGTTCCTGATTTACTATGAACGTAAAAAAATATTTTAAACGCTTGAATTAATATTAAAATCATCAACAAAATAAAACAATGCAATCCCAGAATTCCACATTGAAACATTTAAAATACGAACGGCCGAGGTACTTGACCGCAGTCGAAGGTCCCCGAACTTGTCCAAGCGACAAGCGCCACATTTTAACCCTTTCTCGCGATAAAACGTTATTTATAACCGGCCAGCGATAAAGTGAACCTACTTTTTCATTATTTAGAACGCGATTAAACCTATTATAGCCGAGAAAAAAGTTATTATGGAATGGAGAACAAAAGAAAAAAGTTTATAAGGCAATTTGGTTTTATGTTTGTCTTTGGACACAAATTAAAATTAAAATTTTGTAAGCAGTATATTAAGGCCTACAATGCTTTAGCCTGCTCGACGGGCGAAAGAAAACTATCTACTTAAATAGAGCATTATTTTTCAGTAAAATTTAAGTAAACTAGATATTATGGGCTGGGTTTTCTCTTTTATTTTAGTAGTTATTTATATCCAAAGTGTAGTGTTAACTTTTTCTTCTTTACTTTTCAAAACAATCATGCATTCGGCACCCGTTTAACGAAGTGCCCAAACAGTAGCGGACAAACATACAGAGACGTACTTTGCAGCTTTAACCAAGGAGAGATAGGGAGGTAATCTATGTCCTCTAGCTCGAGTTAGCGCTGAAACAGCACTGTTCACAAAATCGTGCGAACGCGAACCTTAACGCGCCGAGCTAAGGTTTGCGGTCGCGTAACTTTTCTCATCACCTAAACTAAATCGCTTAAAACAGGTAGCCGTAAGGCCTCTGATTTTTTAGCTATGCACCTCAGTGCGCTTTTATTATGGAGGGTAGCCTCTAGTCCTCTACCCTTATTTTTAGGGTTCTGTACCCAAAATGTAAAAACGGGACCCTATTACTAAGCCTACGATGTCTATCTGTCTGTCCTTCTTTCTGTTTGTCTAACCTTCAAACAGCTGTATCTTTCGAACCGTAATAGATAGCCAACTGAAATTATCACAGAATATGTAATGTTACGGCGGATTAACTAAGAACTAATAAAAAAGTCAAAAAGTTAAAACGGAAGGGGGTCCACATACAACAAACGTATTTGTAAAAACGATAATACGTACAAGCTTCAAACTTGACATGATTACTACACATACCTACTTACATAACATTAATAAATAAAAAACAAAATCTATTGACTTAATACATTGCCGGTGGACCAGCAGGTACTCTATACAATCCCTAGGCATTTTATACATTACCTAGGTAAAGTATGTAATGGACAATAATATTCATAATATTTCATACATTGTCTGGACACTCCAGGTATATAATTGGCACCTGTAGCACAGTTTAATCACTAGTATGGGTGCCAGCCAGTTCCACAGTTAATAATAACAATCATCTCTTTGTATGCTCTATACCTAGCTATACAATTATTGTTAATGTCTAATTTTAAAACTTTTGGTCAATAAATATTTTATTATTATTATTATATTATTATAATATACATCGTTGTAGAAAGTGTTCTGGAGAAGTTTTACTTGTAACTATGGAGTTATTAATAAATAATTGTATTGTATTGTATTCTATACATTGCCTAGGTATTGTATCATCATCATCATCATCAGCCAGAAGACGTCCACTGCTGAACATAGGCCTCCCCCTTTAACCTCCACACTGAACGACAGCCTGCCTTTTGCATCCACTGGATGCCCGCGACTCTCACAATGTCGTCGGTCCATCTAGTGGGACCGAGGTATTGTATAGAATACCTGATTTATACACATTGGCGGTAACATATTGAAAGCATCACTAGAAAAAAAAACCGTGGC
Organism: Agriopis marginaria; assembly: GCA_932305915.1. Lineage (NCBI taxonomy): Eukaryota > Metazoa > Arthropoda > Insecta > Lepidoptera > Geometridae > Agriopis > Agriopis marginaria. The sequence goes on from OW029935.1 coordinate 3,557,461, forward strand.
AAGCACAATACTACGTAGTATTTATTATGTGTCCATCTTTAGCATTGAAAATAAGAATATTTTCTGATCCTCACAGCTCCTTACGCCCTCCCTGGATAACTCTATCCAAGCAAATAAACAGAAATGAGAATTCGTTACTTAAACACCGGCAGAGCTGGCTACCTCTATTTGAATTCAAATTTCGAATGTTTGAATTTAAACCTGGAATAGAACACGTGGAAGGTGTGTTTGTTTGGACACAGAATACAAAATAGGTTTAGATAAATGAATGAAATACTAGATCAAATATTGAAAGAAAAGGAATGCATTTCACGTTGAGGTTTTAGATTGATAGTTGTGTCATGATTTCTAACTAATTTTAATTGTTTATTTGTGATTCCTTGGTTTTAAACCATTTGGTATCTAATTTGACTAACATTCTTTTTATTAAGATGGCGGTCGGAAACGCGTTGACTCGGCAGTCGAGCAATAGTGCGGACCAAGAACGAATATCTGGGGGCAGGAAAAAGATAATGACATGTGGTAGGATGTTGGCAAAAAGGAGTTTAGTCACCAGACAAAAGCGGAAGCATATTGGTCTTAAAACTGTGATAAGTACTGAATTCCTTCACAATTTTGTGCCCGTTGCCGTGTAGACCATGGGTTGTTGGGGGACTGAGGCCAAGAAGCTCATTTCGGAGATAGGGCACAGGCTCAAGGAAAAGTGTGGTGACTCCCGCTCCGGCTCGTTCCTGGTGCAAAGGTTGGCCATTGCCATCCAACGCGGTAACGCAGCGAGTATTTTGGGTACCTTTGCGCCGGGAACGGTCAGGGGTGGGTTATTTGAATAGTTATTAGTTTAGTTGTAATTTGACTGAGATTTTAAAAATGTATTTTATATTATAAAGAGAAATAAACGAATTAATCTATAGTACTGAATAGTAATAATAATAATGAATAAAGTAATTTAATAGTGAGAACTGGGTTGTGATTTACCACAGTTATGTACATTGTTTTTTTGATACAGTGGGTATTTTAGAAATACTATACAACTAATTTAGAGGCGTGGGTTCGATTCCCACCTAGGACAAACATTCATGTGATGAACATGTGTGTTATATCTGTACGCTAAGTCCCAGATTTGATAGTTTTCGAAAACTTTTTTCGTTTACGTACTGTGCCATACATTTTAGTAAAACACCTCTATCGGAAACGTGGAGGAACTAAAATCGGTAGTAATATGCGGTATAGATTGCATCACTCTAATACGAAAAAAGTTTTCGAATACCTTTTAGCCCAGCAATGTGTGGAACAATACGAAAACGAAAAAAGTTTTCGAATATTATCAAAACTTGTACTAAGGGTACTGGGTGTTAATATCTATTTATATATGTATATGTATGTATATCAGTGTCTGGCAGCCATATTACAAGCTATGCTTAGTTTGGGGTCAGATGACCGTGTGTGTAAGAAGTGTCCCGAATATTTACTTATTTTGTCGAGTATCAATGACCGTTTTCTATAGAACAGTTGTGTTTTTTTGCGATTTTAGAGTGGGCCCATAGTAAAAGTAACCCTATATAATATGGGACCGCCAATTATTTGAAGTTTTTAAGTCTAGTATTCAAAACACAATGGAAGTTGGCCATTGGAACTCCTAAACGAAACGACGAACCCCGTCGAGTTTGGGTTCGTTGGGTTTGTCTTCCTAAGCACTTTGGTCCTAGATGATAAATTCTGTATGGATGCCCCAAGATGACGGACAAAATGTTCTTAAAGTTATATGATTATTTACGAGATATTTACCGTGGTAAAGTTGTGGATTGAGCTCCTGATATTTCGGCGCAATTACATGCACCATGTTCAAGGGAAGACTCAAAATGTACTTATTTACCATCATGATATCAGATGAAAGGGTTTGCTGAGAAAAATATGAAAGAGCTGGTAACAAAATATATTTTTTTAGACTATCTCTTCTCTACATAGTAAATAATAAAGTCGCTTTCCGCATCTGTCTGTCTGCCTGTAAATCCGCTTACTTCTCCTAAACCACGCAACGGATTTTGATGCGGTTTACACCATCAGTTAGATAACTTTTCACGAAAGGTTTATAAAACTTATACCCGTGTGAAGCCAGGGCGGGTCGCTAGTTAATAATATTGTTTAAAACGTGAAGAAACTCAAACACATCGCATTTCTAGATAGAGCACGTGCTTGTGAATACGCACACAAGAAGGTAAGACTCGATCTAAACTGTCACACACACCTTGTAAGTTAATGATTGTAAGTATTAACGATCTCCTTTGTACTGAGAATGTAAAGGCGTTACATGAACGGGCTTACCCGACTCAGGTAACGTTTTCGACGCACCTACTTGTACCTCTTGAAATATTAATCAAAACATTAGGAACTTTCCTTGATAGGGGTTGGTACAAGTCACAAGCAGCGCGATATTGTAACAGGGCTACTGGAAATCAGTTAGCATTATCTTACTCGCTGCCTCATTACATCAAAATAAACAGCTTTAGTTCTTACTAGCGACCCGCCCGCCCGGCTTCGCACGGGTGTAATTTACGTGCGAAGCCGGGGCAAGTGGCTAGTTATATATATAAACCTTCCTTGAAAATGTATCTAACTAATGGTGAAAACCGCAACAAAATCCGTTCCGTGGTTTAGGAGGAGTTAGCGGCCATACAGACATACAGACAGACAGACGCGGAAAGCGACTTCAATTTATACTATGTAGAGATAGAGATGATATTTCAAAATTCGCGAGAGTGAAAAACATCCGTGCCATAAAAAAAATGCGCGAATTTTGATGTCATAATAACAAAAGTTGTTTGTTTTGACGTTTTGACGTATACGCTAACAGATTACCAGTAACGCTGTATACGGGGTGTAACAGAGAGATTTAGATTGCATTCTGCACAAGGATATAATATATAGACCGTAATATAATAATAGCCCGTTGGTCGATTTGGTAGTGAACCTGCCTTCTGAGCTTGGGGGCGTGGGTTCGATTCCCACCTAGGACAAACATTTGTGTGATGAACATTAGTGTTTGTTCTATATCTGGGTGTTAATATCTATTTAAGTATGTATTTAAACCTATATATGTATATATATCAGTCTCTGGCAGCCATATCACAAGCTTTGCTTAGTTTGGGGTCAGATGACCGTGTGTGCAAAAATGTCCCGAATATTTATTTATTTATAGACAAGTAAGACACCAGATAGGTGAAGAGCAGCATGGTTTTAGGCCGGGCCGCTCTGTTAAAACCAACCTGCTGTAATACAAGCCAGTATTTGGATCAAGTAAATAATTTTTCAGTCGTCCCGAATCTTTCTATCTTCCTTGGTGGTCGACTCCTACGGCCACGGCTACGGTGTCGGCTTTTCATTAGATAATACAAAATAATCAGACCGTTAGTCTAATCTCCTAACACTTAGACCAAACTCTAGCCCCAAGTTAAGCTTACTCAAATCCGTTGTCGAGTTAAAACACGATATTTCAAAGTTAACACAAGAGGTATGTGGGTCTATTACACTTCATTAAGTAATGATTAAGTTGGCAACTTATTATAACACGAGGTAAAGACCTCCATGGAGGTTAAGGATTTTGAAATTGAATTTTTAAGAGGATAGAAATAAGGCCGTATATTTAGCTTGTTAAAATAAATTCTAAGCTTCAAGTGGAAGTAGACCAGTCACATCCAATGGGTATAACCTAATATAGAATCGGATAATCGGACCCAGAATTTTTCTATCCTATACCTACAGTCTAATAGTTCTACATACACACACAGCCATACACATTCTACACACATTCCATAATTTTATTGTATTTTATATTGTACAGGGCCTCTCGACTTCAGCCCCATCAAAACCTCTTAAATAGATACCTTTATTATTTGTTGTTTTACTTTAGAGTGTGTACTATAATCATGCTTAGTTCTTGTACGTATTACCATTTTATAATAGTGCAAATATAATAATACGTAAAAATAGAAACGTTTATTTTGTCTTTTAGTTAATTTTTTTTTAGTTTTTTTTTTTTTAATTAATCCGTTGTAACATTACATAGGTATTCTGTAAAAAAATCAACTACCTATCTATTACGGTTTGAAAGATACAGCCGTTAAAAGGTAGGACAGATAGGCAGACAGAGTAGGCTTAGTAATAGGGTCCCGTTTACACCCGTTGGGTATGGAACCCTAAAAGCAGCATACCAAATACAGATGACAGGTCTTCTTTGATTGAAAAATATTCAAACTGTCAGCATAGATAAAATTCCGGGAAAGTTTAACGGATAATAACGTCCCAAAATGGACAACATTTGAGGTGAATTTAAAGGGTGGCAACCCCAATTTTCCTAAGGGAAAGGCCGAGACATTATGTCCATATAATATTGTTATGCCGTGGTCACTCCGCAAGACCACGTAGGTCCTCGTAAGATGGTTTTAGTGGCCAACTTTTGCCGGAATTGCTGTCTACATAACGGCAATAACTTGAAGAACTTTAATAAAGTAAGTTTGTAATGGAATTCTGGCGTTAACGTGAAAAAACGTTTCGCCTAATTGTTCATTGTTTTTTTTTTAATAGATTGTTTTCCTTGTATCTGACAAAGTAACATGATATCAAAGGTATTTTGACATTCCTACTATCACATGCTCTGTTCCCTTTAGGGCATATATTTTATAAGATCCTTGGGCTCTATACAATATGATATTTAGACAGTTTGTACTCAAAGCATTTTGTCATGAAAACATTTTGAGAAAACAACACAATTACTCTGAAGAATTGTTTGATCTGATGCTGGCGTCACGGTTTTATCATCGTACTAGCCGCCACTGCCTGAAAGTTCATCCACACATCAAAGATCAGTGGAAATTGCACACTGTGCGATTCACACGATTTTTCTTGCCTCATACCTGCAAAATGCGGAATGAGCTATTTTCCACGGTGTTTCCGAGAAGCTATTATATAACACGGGGTTCTTCAAAAAGCGAGTCAAAAGAGTCCTAAAAGGTCGGCAACGTATTTGTGACGCCTCTGGTGTTACAAGTATCCATAGGCTACGGTGACTGCTTACCAACAGGCGGGCTGTCTGATTGTTTGCCACCTATGGCATTAAAAAAGTGCATTTTGACACTCGTGCTATCTGAGGCTCAGTTTGTACCCGGAGTCTATATTGCCGAATGTGGTGGATTAGACTGGATGCGTGGGCACCCGCCACGTCCCATATCTCCCTTGTTTGAATGATCTGAGAGAACACCTATTAAGGCTGGGTATAAGGCCAGAAAAATTTCTGATTTCACCCGCGCGTCTCGCATCACCCGCATTAGTGTGAAACACAACCACGGCAGCGCGGCAGTCGCGCGCAGCTAAAGTGTACACAACTCGCGCACTCGACCTTGTAAAGCGGCAAGGAGCAATAACACACAGGATAAGCATAGTGTTGGTGTACTTGGTGTTTTGGCGATTAGCTGAGTTCGGTCGCGGCGCGCAGAACCGTAAATTGTTTATTTCACTTTTCAAAATTGTATTTGTAATTTATTTTTAGGTTTTCTACAATATAAAAATAATAAAGTATATAAATTAAATTGAAATAACCTAAATAAAACTAAACTGAACTATGCTATGCTATGCTTTGCTAGGTTGAACTTGCCGGGATAAGACCAAAAAACCCAAAAACCTCGTGGCACGGGGTACCCGATCCCGGGTCATATCTCCTAAACCAGACCTTTAACCCAAAAAAAATTACAAAAAAATATTTAGATTTTTACTTTTGAAATCAGTGAGAAATACATTTAAATAGAAATAAAGAAGGGTGAAAACCACCCCCTACCACGCCCAAATTAATTAAATTTTAGTAATTTTTTTTCAGATTTTTTAAGGCTGTGGTTTAGGAAATATAACTAGTTCTAGTTTTTAGTTTATATTATAGTCTAAGTTAGGTCTTAAGATTTTGACGACCTGAAATACCCGGCTCCTCAAACATTTTGTCCCAGGTCAATCCAGGCAAGAATAGTTAGCTTCACTGGCTATCCAACGATAGGTCATTTAGTATTTTAAGACTCGTAGGTACATAGTAACTTGAGTTACTAAGTAGCGAGGCGGACCCTAAATACCCGATTTTTTGAAGGTCCATAACTTTGGACACAAAGGTCCAATCAAAAATCTGACGTCATAGGCATCATTTTTTCTGACAGACGAAGACGTTAAACTCAAAAACTCGGCTTTAGGACCTAACCCTAAAAACCCCAAATTGGGTTTGAAATTACGTAACCGGAATTTCATGTTAAAAATAACAAAAAAATTCAACACAAAAAATTCAGTGGTGTAATAAATAGACTATATTTATTTTTTTGGCTTTCTACTCTCACAATTTCAGGAAATAAATAATATTTAAAAAAAAAAATGTGTTTATTTAGTTGGTAGGCATAAATAATAATAAAATAGAAACACAGTAAACACACGTGTGTAGAAAAAAAAAGGCGCGTCTGATAAGCCCAAATTCGGCTATTTTTGTGCAAAGAATGCCTTTCAAAATATTAAAGCGCAAAAATCCGGAAAATTTTCGTAATTTTTTTCAAAAACCATCGATTATCTCAGAAACAGTACGTATTTATTACGTAGTCATTTTTGTAAAAATGCTATGTATCTATATAATATATCTATGCTATGCTATGCTTTGCTATGCTATGCTATGCTAAACTATGCTTTGCTATGCTATGCTATGCTATGCTATGCTGTGCTGTGCTGTGCTGTGCTATGCTTTGCTATGCTATGCTATGCTATGCTATGCTATGCTATGCTATGCTATGCTATGCTATGCTATGCTATGCTATGCTATGCTATGCTATGCTATGCTATGCTATGCTATGCTATGCTATGCTATGCTATGCTATGCTATGCTATGCTATGCTATGCTATGCTATGCTATGCTATGCTATGCTATGCTATGCTATGCTATGCTATGCTATGCTATGCTATGCTATGCTATGCTATGCTATGCTATGCTATGCTATGCTATGCTATGCTATGCTATGCTATGCTATGCTATGCTATGCTATGCTATGCTATGCTATGCTATGCTATGCTATGCTATGCTATGCTATGCTATGCTATACTATACTATACTATACTATACTATACTTTGCTATACTATACTATACTTTGCTATACTATACTATACTATACTTTGCTATACTATACTATACTTTGCTATACTATACTATACTTTGCTATACTATACTATACTTTGCTATACTATACTATACTATACTATACTATACTATACTATACTATACTATACTATACTATACTATACTATACTATACTATACTATACTATACTATACTATACTATACTATACTATACTATACTATACTATACTATACTATACTATACTATACTATACTATACTATACTATACTATACTATACTATACTATACTATACTATACTATACTATACTATACTATACTATACTATACTATACTATACTATACTATACTATACTATACTATACTATACTATACTATACTATACTATACTAAAATAAACGAAACACGCGAAAGCCCGTTGGTCTAGTTGGTAGTGAACCTACCTTCTGAGCTTGGAGGCGTGGGTTCGATTCCCACCTAGGACAAACAGTTATGTGATGAACGTTTGTGTTTGTTCTATACCTGGTTGTTAATAACTATAATCTATTTAAGTATATATGAATTATTTAATTAAATTTCATTTAATTTATGAAATTATTAATTTAAAAAAAAATATGTTAATTATTATTATTATTTTTTATTCAACGAAAATTATATTTTACTTAATAATTTAGATTTTTAGTAGTCTTTCTGACTGTCTCTCTCTCTCTTTCTCTCTCCACACGAAACACTTAGACTCTTGTAACTATATTACCGAGCGTACATAATAATAGATGCCCTAATGATAGATGGCCTAGTCGTATCCATAATTATTAATACCTGTAATTTTTTCATAGTAGCTTTACCTAGTATGTGCTCTAGGTCATTGGCAACACTTGGTTGCCGCATCAAATGGTCGCGTTCAAGCCATAGATTTTTTATGTTATCCATTGTTTGTAAATACAGTAGGTGTTGATATAATCGCACTCGGAAGATAAATCTAGGCGAATAGCAAGCGCGTGCGTCCTTCCCCGTTGGAGCATAGTGCGGTACTGAGGTTGAACGGAGCATGTTTCGCCATTTAGATGCAAAGCGCAACAGAATAAGGTTGAATATCGGACTTGCCGTTTGACCGAATAGTTGCTTAGAACTAAAGGACGTAAGTCTCAAATCGAATATAATTTATTATGAGAGTACTAATTAATCTAGGTAAATTTTGTCTTAGCACTGGAAAAAAAACTATATTTTCCTTCGATGAGTATTTATTTTAGATATGTGACTGAAGTTCTATCCAAGAAAAACCAAAAAAATCAGCAAAAAGGCACCTTTTTGAAAACAATAAAGTATCGAGTAAATATCTCGCTATTATGTTTCTGTCTTAGTACCGGAAAGAAAATGAATTGAAAAATCACATATATCAATTATTACGTTGATAGGATATTTGGTTTAGTTAGAATATCATGGCAAATTAGCATAAAATTTCGGAGGCCCCCTCTTAAAGCTACGCTATGTTCATTAAACTACCTTAATAAGTTGTAGTGAAAAAAGTAAGTAGTAAAAGTCCACTGGCAGTATTTTAAAAGTTGCGCTGAGCCTTTGTTTTCTTCATTTCACTTCAATTCCAGCCATAAACTCGAAAAGCGGCCGCAAGTTTTCTCAAGCAATTTGCATACAGATCTCACATGTTCACGCTCGGCTTACTTATGGATTCATTTTAATTAATACGCCACTTAATTAGAAACGGGAGCGGGTTGAATTAATCAGAGATTAACGACATGAGTTAACTGGATAAGTGGTTATCGTTGAGTGATTTAATTTCGGATGTTATTGAATCGCACATCAAAAATCCTCTTTTCATACCTTAATATCCCAGTAAATACTCATCATCATCAGCCAGAAGACGTCCACAGATGAACATAGGCCTCCCCCTTTAACCTCCAAACTGAACGAAAGCCTAACTGCCATGTGCATCCACTGGATGCACCCGCACCTCTCACAATGTCGTCGGTCCATCTAGTGGGAGACCTACCTACGCTGCGTCTTCCGGTTCGTGGTCTCCACTCAAGAACCTTTCCTTCCCATCGATTATCGGTTCTTAGAGCGATGTGGCCTGCTCATACAATAAAATACTAACTACAGTACTGCCCAGTAAATACGAATTCGCCAAAATAAGGAAATAAAGAACGTCAGTGGCACAAGTTTATAAGGTACATTCCGCTGCCAACTGGTAGTGGGCTTGATCATTTGGATTGTCTTTAGACCTTCAACGGTCTATGGGCAGTCTAACTGTATTTGTAGTTTTAGTTTTGGCTTGTATTTTGTTAAGTTAATAAAGGCACTTGCCCAGAAAAAAAGGTAATTACAAGGTTCAAATAAAACAATCTAAGGCCCTTTTCACAAACACACGGCAACGGCACAGCTGCGGTGTAAACGACGCCTTACCTATTAACTAATGTCGGCATTACTCAATACAATCAAATAATCGCTGTTGGTTTAGTAAAGAACAGAAACAGGTTCAATTAGGAAAAAACATAATCGGATGAGAGGTCATAGGATGAATATGGAGCTTTCACACGATGCCACTTTGTGGAGACGCTGCCGTGTAGATTTGCACGGCAACATCACGGGCCGGCCTTGTGTGTGTTGAAGCTTGTTTAGTAATACCTGCATTAAAGAACCAGCACGGGATCCGTACCGTTGCCGTGTATATGTGAAAAGAGCCTAACTGATGGCTGAGGTGGAAGCTACATTCTCTCTATCAGATTCTGGTCTGCAAATATGTTTTTATTGATGGAGACTAATAAGACATAGACATAATTTATTTCGTAGCAAAAAAAAAAAAAACTAAAAATACAAAGGTAAGAAACATATTATATCAAAAATAAAACTGAACTATGCTTATTATACTTTTTTGTCACAAATTTGCTCAGCAAGATGACGGTCGTAAACAACCAGAGCTAGTCTTCCGTTGGCAATGGTAATAATTGAGTTGTTAATTGATGCGCACTAAGTATTTCTGATGTGCTAATAAATATTCTCCTTCAATGTTGGAGAAGGTATTAAAAAGTAATCGAAGTATACGTGGCAAAACTGTAGATGATAAGATTATGCTTTCGGTAATAGGTATTTTTAGTTTATAAAATATAGAGATTCAGACAATTGCGAATGATTGTGAAATCATTCGCAATTGTTAGTATAATCTCTATCTCTACATAGTATAAATAATAATTAAAGACGCTTTCCGCGTCTGTCTGTCTGTCTGTATGTCTGTATGGCCGCTAACACCTAAACCACGCAACGGGTTTTGATGCGGTTTTCACCATCAGTTAGATACATTTTCATGGAAGGTGGCCGCCCTGGCTTTGTACGTAAATTACACCCACTCGCTAGTTATATTATATTATAATCAATAAATTGGAGCGATGGTGGCCGAGCGGTAGCATGTGCGCTTTTCAATCTGACGGCACCCGGTTCGAGCCTCGGCCCTGCACATACACACACACATCAGCAGCCATGAAACGTCCACTGCTGGACAAAGACCTCCCTCTTAAAGAGGGGTGTTGCCATAATCCCCACGCTTGGCAGGCGGCTTGGGGATCGCAGTACGTTCACCGTGTACTAATAGGATGCTGCTGCCCATCCTCCGGTGGTTCTGGTCGCAGTTTTAGGACATACCCGAGTCCAATGACTCGGCCCTGCACCAATGACTTATTTAGTAGTATTTTGTTTTTTTTATAGGTAACAAAAACGGTGAAGGATAACATCGTGAGGAAACCGGCATGTCCTAGAACCTCAAAAGTTTAACGATAAATAACTTTCACCAATATGCACTGGGCCAACGTGGTGGTTTGATGGGGCCCATCCTCTCTCTGTATCTCTCTCTCTCTCTCTCTCTCTCTCTCTCTCTCTGAGAGAAGGCCGGTTTCCCAGCAGTGGGATCATTAAAAAGGATATAATAAATCAATAAAATTAGAAAGGTACAAAATTATTTATTAAGCCATAGATTTATTACAAGGGTTACCATCCATCTGGATTTATCCGGACTTTATACCTTTGTTCGGATTTATCCGGCTATGTAATTTGTCCGGCGTTTTTAGCTTGGGCGATGTAACGAGTAATAAAACATACATCATTAAATAAATAATAGTCGGGACATTTTTGTCACCTGATCCCAAACTAAGCAAAGCTTGTGATATGGCTGCCAGAGACTGATATACATACATAATATATATAGGTTTAAATACATACTTAAATAGATATTAACAACCAGATATAGAACAAACACAAATGTTCATCACATAAATGTTTGTCCTAGGTGGGAATCGAACCCACGAACCAACTGGACCAAAGGGCGATCTAATTTTTTTACATAAAATCAGCCATATTATTTTATATAATCAGTCCCTAATCTTTATTAACGTCTCCCTAAACACAAAACCAAAATCTTTAAAATTAACCAACGTACTGTCTGGATTTTAATTGAAATACCTATCCAGATTTAGGTCAGGACTATTTGAATTTTGATATGGTTGCCCTTATTGCAACATAAACAATATACAGATAAGAAGACAATAAATTGCCCTCTCTGCGACCGTACCTACCTGTATCTACCCTCGTCCAGGGTACTAAATCTCGTAATATGTTAGGGATAGCGGTAATCGTTGCGGCCGTTACGCTAATCCCAGCTGAGCTTGGGATTAAAGGGATGAGCTGGTGTGACAGTATGGGCTGTCCCACTTTTAGCAATAAACAACTGTGTTTAGCTGGCCGTTGTTTCCGACTTTTGTCAGAGGAGTGAAAGTCAAAGCTACAAAAAAAAATACAGTTTTTCTTCAGGAGTTCGTCTGAAATGTATGACTTGAAAAATTTACACAATTGTAGGTACTGGGTGTTTTATTTACCGAAACAGGATAATAGGCATGATGACAAAAAATATGTACCTCATAAGTAATCTAATCATAAATAGACAATCAACGACTAAATTAAAATTATTTCAGAAATAAACAATTATTTTAATTTCATGCTAGACAGAGATCCCACTATACTGAATTATGACGTCACGCCTCAGGCGCGCCATACAAATGCTATACTAACATACGCTTCGCGAGAAAGGTCGGTGTCAAGTTTCTGTTCACATCATCACATCATCAGCCATTAAATGTCCACTGCTGAACAAGGCCTCCCTCTTAGAGAGGGGTGTTGCCATAATCCCCACGCTTGGCAGGCGGCTTGGAGATCGCAGTACGTTCACCGTGTACTAACAGGACGCTGCTGCCCATCCTCCGGTGGTTCTGGTCGCAGTTTTAGGACATACCCGGGTCCAAGTTTCTGTTCATTACCAAGTTATAACTAGTAATTTCGCTATTTAGACGACCTTCTTCGAACGTCGACCTTATCATATCACCGAATCGAAATGCCATATTATACTAATTTTGAAGTTGGTTTTTTTAATTAATAATTATTGTATTTTGTGGTGATACGGAACCCTCAGTGCGCGAGCCCGACTCGCACTTGGCCGGTTTATTTGAACCTAATATAAATATTAAATTTACTTCTTATCCTAATTTGAAGATGTAATACATAAAACATTTTAGATTTATAAAGGCTGCAGTTTTAATGTTGGTTCCTTATATTCCATAACACAATAATAATTATTTATTATCTATACTAATATTATAAAGAGGAAAGATTTGATTGTTTGTTTGTTTGTTTGCATTGAATAGGCTCCGAAACTACTGAACCGATTTAAAAAATTCTTTCACTGTTGGGATGCTGCATTATCCCCGGTTGACATAGGCTATATATCCCGGCTTCGCCCGTGCGAAGCAGGGGCGGCCTACTAGTGCTTTTATAAATATACTGAGTGTATTATTTACATAAATTATCATACTTATTGTATTAACTTCTACAATTCCAGTGGTCGAATTGAACTCACTCACCAACCGAAACGCATTTCCCTTCAAACCTTGCCAACTTTCAACCGACTGTCCAAGAAGGAGGGTAATGTTATTGGGTTGTATGTAAGCATGGTTCTGGATGCCACTAGATGGACCGACGACATTGTGAGAGTCGTGGGCATCCAGTGGAGGCAAAAGGCAGGCTGTCGTTCAGTGTGGAGGTTAAAGGGGGAGGCCTATGTTCAGCAGTGGACGTCTTCTGGCTGATGATGATGATGATGATGATGATGTTTCTGGGTTCCCGTAGTACGATTGAGGTGTCGTTGAATTCCTCTTTACGTCCAGAGTGAGATAAGCATTATTTCTGCTTTTTTTCGAGTATTTCCAAACAAACTAAAGGTTTTGTACCTGCCTAGGTTTTTTGCCGAACCAGAACGATATGAGAACTTTTACGAAACGGAACGGTGATTTCACAAGCCAGTGGGCTTACTCTTGACACTCGATTACAATAGAATTTGGGATTGGGATCGAAAACATGTCATTTTGGTACTCGAAAATTCTAAACTAGCGCCCGATTGGAACCGATAATGGTGGAATTTTATGGACCTTAATAAAATCGACTCAACTCGACGCTTTCGGTACTCTTGACTCGATTGAAGAGTACCAAATGGCATGTTTTCGATCCCAATCCCAAATTACGATTGAAATCGAGTGTCAAGAGTAAGCCCACAGAACGGCGTTCCGGTGCGTTCCGGTCCATTTCGAGAACTGAATCTGTCTACATAACTACTTCCCTTACTGTTTAGATATATTGTATAATGAAGATAGTTTTGGTGGGTTACCAGAAATCAAATCCAATAACATTATCAATAGATATATATTGCAAAAACGGAAATTACACGTAGTATTTTTTACCTCTTCTCTTTCTTACTTTTACTTATTTTCTTCTTTTTTTATGCTATATAATAGAATTTTTCCTGTTCTTACACTAGTTTTTAAAGCTTTATAATTTTGTGTATGGTAATTCCCGGTGAGAACCCGTATAGATATTTCTATAACTATTTTCTATCACATTCAAATGATACGTTTATACGCCCTGAGCTACGAAATTCTTATATAATTTAGGAACCTACCACTAGTTGCGCTTTACCCACGTGAAATTCCTTCAGGATGCTCATTTTTTTCGGGAAAAATTGCATCTTATGTCCGGCACACGGCACTCAGCACTATCCATTTTTTTCCTTTTAATAATAGGCTGTCCTTGCCTAATATTAAGCGATGATGCTGTCTGCAATGGAACACGCTTGCTTAGAAGAAAACGATTCACTAGCGGCTTGAAGACACCCAAATTGTAACTATCGGGGAACACCCATTCAGGCAGCGCATTCCACAGACTAGCACTAGCTTTTACTTTAATTGTGCGAACGCACAATAAATGTAAAATCGTTATTTTGTTACTGCGTAAAAAAGTAACAAACAAGCAACCAAAAAAACAAACACTTTTATTTACTTTCTGTGGCGCTATACAACCCTTCGTGGTTCTAACTTTAGCTATCTATACTAATATTATAAAGAAGAAAGATTTGATTGTTTGTTTGTTTTTTGCATTGAATAGACTCCGAAACTACTGAACCGATTTGAAAAATTATTTCACTGGTGGGATGCTGCACTATCCCCGGTTGACATGGGCTATATATCCCGGCTTCGCCCGTGCGAAGCAGGGGCGGCCTACTAGTATTTTATAAGTACCTCTACAGTTTTCCACAGCTTTGCTTTTCCTCTGCTGTCTTTTCCAGTATGTAAGTTTTTCCATTCTCTACACAAATTTCATAACTATAAGTAAGTAGTTACGTTGAAATAGATACCTTCCTCATCCTTTCTAACCTTTGTCCCCGAACAATAATGACCCTTCCATACACCAGAATCGTAAAGGTAAATTCCGGACCAAATTATAATGTCCCCTAATACACCAAAATCGTAAAGGCGTATCACCGAGACCCTAATGGACTTCATTCGCAGTAAAGTGACAGAGTTGTAAAATTATAAAGCCTTTTATAATTAGAATGGGATAGGAGAGCCGTTGTTTATTAGTTAAAGCTGTTAAGAGCCCTTTCTCATTTTTGACAAATAAAACCGACCAAATGCGACTCGGATTCGCGCACCGAGGGTTCCGTACCACCACATAACTTGTTAGCTACTAAAGTATAAAAAAATAGTGCAAAAAGACAACATCCCATCAACGCGCAAGCGGTCACCAATCCAAGTACCGGCTGCGCTCGCCGTTGCTTCACTTCGGTGATCGTACGAGAACCTTGGCCATTATTTATTATTTATTGTTATACTTTAGAGTGTGTACTATAATCATGCCAAGTTTGACGCTTGTACGTATTACCGATTTTACATTAGAGCTAATACAAAATAACGTTAAAAAATAAGACCCCCTTTTGTTTTTTGTTTTTGACTTTTTTATTATTATTTTTGTTAGTTAATCCGCCGTAACATTAAATATACTGTGAAATTTTCAACTGGCTATCTGTTACGATTGGAAAAATATACCAGTTTAAAGGTAGGACGGACAGACAGACAGACAGATGGACAGACAGACAATGTAGGCTTAGTTATAGGGTCCCGTTTTTACCCTTTGGATACGGATCCCTAAAAAGCAACGAAGACTTGAATTTTGACTTTCTGATTCTATCAAATTGAATCAGAACGTCAAAAGTAGTAAAAAATTCACGTTCTGTCATAAATAGAACTGTATTTTTTATTGAAAATACAGTTTTTAAACTGAACATTATAATTATAAACATAGTTATCAACAAATTAGGTATCTCTAATTTACAAAAGTAGTTTTTTGTAACTCTCTGAGGGAAAGTTTATGAGTAGGTTTTGTTAAATAACTGACATAAATAAACAAATTTAATGTTACGTTTTATTTGTTTGATATTCTTCTTGACAATTAATGGCTTTTCTTTACTAGGAAGCTCCCCAAAGTTGGATGAAAAAGTGGCAAAATAATCCTCGGCCATGTTTAATGTTGTCAACTGAACAGATAGATGCTGGCACTGAACACGTCAACTTTGTAAGCGAACCAGTGACTTCAAAGACGAACCCTCAGATAATAGAGGTCATTCAACTTTTGTACCGATTCCCTTATCAGACTTCCTACTATCTCTCCCAAACAATTGGAATACCTACTCTGTACTCGAAAAGCGAATGACCTTTTTAACACAGATATGTGTAGGAAATTCAAAGGTGTTCACTTAGAAATGATATTTTTTTTGACAGGACGTCTGTCGAGCTAAATAGTTTAAGTGTCATTAATTTAATAATAAAACCAAAATCATACTAATATTATAAATGTGAAAAGTTTGTTGGTTTGTTTGTTTCTCTTTCACGCAGCAACAGAGCAACAGATCGACCTGATTTTTTGCACGGCTGATAGGTCAAGGGCTGGAGAGTGACATAGATTACTTTTCATCGTCATCATCATCACAATTTTTCATCACTATGTGGGTGAAGCCGCGGGGCGCAGCTAGTCGAAAATAAAAGGAACTTTTTCAACTTTTGCAATTTGAACATTATTATGTTTTAAATGTTTAAAAGATAAGTCCCGATAAACTTTTAAAACATTATTCAAGATGTTTTTGATTTTTAGCTAACGGGGATTAACTAGTGGGAAAGAAAAAAGGATATTACATTTGAATAAAATGTAAATTGGTCGGTAAATTAACACTTACTTTAGTTAAATCTTATTCAGCGAATGTAAATGCAACTAGCAATTTCTAGAATTATATAAGCGAATTGCAGCAACAGCACAAGCATTTTGCAGTTACAGGCGACGGTGATCGCTTACCATCAGGCGGCCCGTCAGCTTGTATGCCACCTATTGCATAAAAAAACAGTTGTATGATTATTCACAGAATATCTACCGTCATAAGGTTGTGGATGAGTCTTCCCGTGAACATGGTGCATGTGCACCATGTTCACTATTTCCTTATTTATGTAAATGCGCTAAAAACTGAGCACCATCCTTATCACTGAAAATATCCCGTCAATAGTCATATAACTGTAATGTGCGATTCACGCGATCATTCTTGCCTCATAGCTGCAAAATGAGAAATGAGCTACCTTCCGCGGTCTTTCTGAGAAGCTACAACATGGGGTTCTTCAAAAGGAAGAAATAATATTTTAATAGATTTTGAAAGGGTTGGCAATGTAGTTATGGTACCTCTGGTGTTACAAATATCCATAGGTATAGGTGACTACTTACCATCAGACAGCCCATCTGCTTGTTTGACACCTATGGCATAAAATATACACCTCTTTTTCAATCAGCAAAGTAAGAAAAAAACAGATGTAATATATAACAATCATAGATTTTAAAAAATCGAGGTCTGTGATTACAATTCGCTCTTCAAGTATTTCTCTCAGCGCCCGTAATTTCAATCAGCTGATTGTGTTGCCAGTCGTGATAAAAAAAATGACTCCAAACTATTTAAAATCTACTCCATTTTACGAGTCTTGCGAAATGTTTTTAAACTAGGTTTTTATAAAGTAGGCTAGCAATGCTATATCGTTTTCACAAAATTAAATATAGTTAAAAACCTAAAAAAAATTAAATCTAGTAAAAAACCTAATAAACCTACCTACCTACCTAGTTTAACCTAGTAAAATAATATTGAGTATACAGGTTGGTTCAAAAGGTGAGGACAAAAAAAAGAGGAAAAAGTTTTTCGAGTAACAATTTTATGTTGTTTTCATTTTTCCACCTAAATAGCTAAAAACTATTTGTTTTTTGTAGATTTTTTCGTGATTTTTTTTTGTTTTGTTTTATTACTTTCGTTATCGGTAGTAGTAAACTAAACCAACAAAAAATCTACATAAGCGGAAAGTCCTTATAAAAATAAACTCGAAAACTACAAAAAATCATGGGGTATTTTCGTTGAACTTTGGAGTAACCAACATCTTGTGTTTTCACCGCCACCCATTAACATGGACAGACCTACAGACCTAAAAGAGACCGCAGGGAAACGCTGGACGCAGGCCGCTTCCAACCGGCCTTTTGGAAATCGATGGAGGAGGCCTATGTCCAGTGGACGTCCTGTGGACGTCCTGTGGCAGAAATTATGATGATGATGACCGTGACCTTTTGGATCATTCTGTATTATACGAGTTCCTACAAATCGTATCTACTATTGTATTCCAATCAAGCTGCAGATATTCCAATAATGCAATATCGATACAGTTTCCTATCAACTGCGATCAAAATGAACCTAGATTGGAGCGGTACGGGCGAGATGGGATCTGTATTCAATATGGAATGTGACTTTAAGGATGAGATTCACTATTGATAGCTATAGGTAATTTACTATGTAATATATTTATAATTATTACATTATGTAAACATTTCTGCTAACTGTATACAATGTGATGATTAATTTAAAACATAATTTGTATCATGACTGTTCAAAGTTTATTTATTTTTACGAATGTGGCAATACTGATGATTTCTGGCAGAGGGTTGACAATTGGGGAGAAAAATAAAAACGGACTTGTCACAAAAATTGGAGATCGACCACATAAATCGGTACTTCAAGTAATATAGAAATTCTAATGGATTTGGAGTTTTATTAAATGTCTACGACACCCTGCGGCATTCTGAATTGAAAGACAAGCTTTCACTAGCAAATACCATACTTTTAGATAGGTAATATAAGCAGGGTTCATCATCATCATCATCACTTCAGCCATAGGACGTCCACTGCTGGACATAGGCCTCCCCCATCGATCTCCAAATGGGTCGGGTGGAAGCGGCATGCATCCGGCTTTCTGTATGTTTGTCTGTCCATCTTGTATGGACGTCCTACACTGCGCTTACCGATCCGTGGTCTCCATTCGAGAACCTTTCGGCCCCATCGGCAATATGTTCTGCGTGCTATGTGCCCTGCCCACTGCCACTTCAACTTGCAGGGTTACATGCCAGGGTTACATGGAACCTAATGGTCTAAACCAAAAAGCTATTATACCAGGTACCACATACCTATATATTTTCTATCGGGTACATTTCGGAGAGTGTGCGCAAAAGCTTCATGACCTTATAGGTCATGAAGCTTTTGCGCAAGCTTTTCGCGAGTAGAGGGTGGTAGTTTGCAGTCATTCTACTTGTCCTGTAGTAAAAAGAGGGAGGGTGGATTACTCCACCCTCCCTCTTCAACTACCACCCTCTACTCGCGAAAAGTGGAACAGGACAAGTAGAAGGACTGCAAACTACCACCCTTTACTCGTGGAAATTCCAAAGATTCGTACTCAGGATATGGGTCGTCATTTATGATACGTACTGCCCATGAATGGAACTCCTGCCGTCCTCCTTGTTTCCTGAGAACTACAATCTAGGCTTCTTCAAGGCTAGTGAATAGATTTTTTCTAGATCAACGTGTAACCATCCTCGGCCACACCGTTGCCAATATACCATAAGGCGAGTTGGTGGCCAAACGTAGATCTACTTCATAGTAGCTGACCCGACAGACGTTGTCTTAGATCTGTCAACCGCGCGAAGATAAAATCGTCGTTAAGTTTCCTGAAATTTTCCAATTTTCTGCGCAATTTTCTTAATGTTTCTTTCCGTAAGAACCTTATACAAAATATTAGAAAACTAAAAAAAAAACGAAAGAAATCGGTAAAGTCGTTCTCAAGTATGGCGTGACAAAGGTAAATAGGGATTATTTTTTATATATATAGATAAAAAAGTCATTGTGGGACCAACCCTGATATCGCAATTATGTTAAAGCAGCAACTCTACAACAGATAAAGTAAAAAAAAAAAACTTTACATAACTGATGTACGCATCCAAAAGTCGTGAACAGCTAATTCTAAAGAAATGCCTTGTAACTTGTGACTAACAAAATATATTTTACCATAGCATAGGCAACACAATTTATCAATCGTTCTAGGAATAACAATTTTAAAAAGATATACCGAAAAATTTCGTGACCTTTAATCTTTTAATAGGGTTGAATGGGTCGCCAAGGTACGCGTATGCCATTGTCCCATTTCCCAGCCATTTCAAATTGAAATAAGCCAAGCGTTCAGTGAGGTCGAAGCTTACATAAATGAAGCTTTAATCTGTGCTAGTAACCAATGTCAGTGGTTGTAATACAGTAACAAGCCGCGGCTTTGATATCAACATTAAAAGCTTTTACGCCAATATTAAAATGGTATTATCAATCATGGATTTAAACCTTAACCGCACCGCGCTTACTGATTATAAGTAGGTAACTACCTTTTTTTTCGAGGGGGAATCTTCCGAAGATATCCGGCTGCATTGGCCACTAAAACCCCCCGGTGACCAGCCTTAGTGCTTGACAAAAGGACTCCGGGATCTCCAGAGGAACGCGGCAGCACTGCGGTACGGTTACTCCCGGTTTCTCCGCCCATGACAACGTTGGTCACACAACGTTGTCGTTCTCTCCCTGGGCGCGCTTAAGTGGATGTTCAGAGCCCTAACTTTGACCATCTCAAGCCAGAAGATCCTCTTTTAGTAGCCATGTAGGTAACTAAGTACCTACCTATGATTTGATAGTTTTATTTGTAAGTTTACAACAGTAATTTTCTTACTTAACAAGTTTATTTCTTCAATATACTGTATTTTTTTTCTTTTCTAGAATCCCCGTCTAAAATGGCTGATAATCTTTAAATGACAAAACAGATTTCCATGATAGCTAAGAACACTCTTGGCCAAGTCACCCTTCAAAAAATAAAAGCGGCCAAGTGCGAGTCGGGCTCGCGCACGGTGGGTTCCGTACCACCACAAAATACAATAATTATTAATTTCAAAACCGACTTCAAATTAGTTAAATTTGGCATTACGATTCGGTGAAAGAAAATGGGTCATCCAAATAACCCAATTACCAGTTATAACTTGGATTACCAAGTTCAATTTCTGTTCATTAGAACAGAAATTTGTCACCAACTCGCACTTCGCCATTATTTATTATTTGTTGTTATACTTTAGAGTGCGTACTATAATCATACCAAGTTTGACGCTTGTACGTATTACCGTTTTTACATTAGAGCTAATACAAAAATGTTTTTTCGCGCAACTTATCTCATCACCTAAACAGAAATCCCCATGTTCCAGTACTGAATATAAACAAAAACTTGTCGCAAATAGGATGATAAAAGCGTATTTCCGGACTTCATTCATTCAATATGTTTACGTATTCATACAAATACAGAAGGTAAGAATTACTTGCGATGTAAGCCGATTATACCTCAGCGCCAAATGTACTACATAAAATATCTACTTATATTTCGGTACGTTTGTTTGAAATGTTTGTGATGTGGGGGTAAAATGCGTGACCTGTGGGGCCGGAAACGGAAGCTGAAATAAATTATCCTCTGAAATCTGTCAGTGCCTTAAAAACAAGCAGGCTGTAAATTAAGTGAAAACAGTTGATATTCCTGTAAGGCAACAACAAACTCGTGATATTTCAATACGCTAAGAGTGTTTTGGTAATTTACTTATAGGTTTTTACGAGCTTTTATTTAACTTGGCTTGTTAGTAAATATGGTCATAATACTCACTTAATACTCACTTTATGCCCACGTTGACATATTATATATTCTTATATATTCGGGACATTTTTGCACACACGGTCATCTGACCCCAAACTAAGCAAAGCTTGTGATATGGCTGCCAGAGACTGATATACATACATATATAGTTTTTAAATACACACTTAAATAGATATTAACAACCAGATATAGAACAAACACAAATGTTCATCACATAAATGTTTGTCCTAGGTGGGAATCGAACCCACGCCCCCAAGCACAGAAGGCAGGTTCACTACCAACTGGACCAACGGGCTATCTCAACGGGATCAAATCTTGCAACTGAATTTTAAAACAGTTATCCCTAAGACCCTAACTGATTGAGCTGAACTTTGCATACACGTTTAGTTTAGACTAGCGGTCCGCCCCTGCTTCGCACGGGTATAGATTATAGCCTATGTCACCCGGGGATAGTGTAGCTTCCCAACAGTGAAAAATTTTTTCAAATCGGTTCAGTAGTTTCCGAGCCTATTCAATGCAAACAAACAAACAAACAAACAATCAAATCTGTCCTCTTTATAATATTAGTATAGATGACAATGCATGTTTAGCTAACTGACGTCACTCTAAAGCCCACCATATTGGAGTATAAATCCAATATGGTGGACTCCCAACGATGGCAGGCCAGTTATTTTTATGATATGGGTATCAAATGAAAGGGTTTGGTGAGAACAATACGATAAATAAAATAACGTTACACGAAATTCAATATGACGGACGCTTTAAAAAAACTGCCTTACTGCTAAAAGTGATCTTTTCCACGCAACCATAGGATGGATAGAATTTACGAAGATTAGAAAATAACATAATAGAATTAGATTGTTGATGATTGTTTTTTGTATAATGTCAAATTCATCATCATCATCATTTCAGCCATAGGACGTCCACTGCTGGACATAGGACTCCCCCATCGATCTCCAAAAGGACCGGTTGGAAGCGGCCTGCATCCAGCGTTTCCCTGCGGTCTCTTTTAGGTCGTCTGTCCATCTTGTGGGTGGACGTCCTACGCTGCGCTTACCAGTCCGTGGTCTCCATTCCAGAACCTTTCGGCCCCATCGGCCATCTGTTCTGCGTGATATGTGCCCTGCCCAATGCCACTTCAACTTGCTAATCCGGTGGGCTTTGTCGGTGACTTTCGTTCGTCTACGGATCTTCTCATTTCGGATTCGATCTCGCAGAGAAACCCCGAGCATAGCCCTCTCCATAGCTCGTTGTGCTACTTTGAGCTTGCTTATGAGGCCCATAGTGAGAGACCACGTTTCAGTGCCGTATGTCATCACTGGTAACACACACTGGTCGAAGACTTCAAAATTAACCAAGAATATCAAATTACCGAGGCTTAATCAAGAGAAATACCTATATCCAGCAGTGTGATAGAGACGACCGGATGATGATGATGATGTTGAAATTAATCTCACGACGTCATTTCACTTCAAAATATTTCGCCCAATCGCTATAAACTGTTTGAAACGCTGAAGCGATCGAAACATTCGCCAACTTCCCCGAGTAAATAAAACTACGCGACGAGCGCTACGTACAGTCTTGTTTCCTACTGATTGCATTCACTGACCAAAAATATAAATCCCTAAAGAAAAACCGCAAAAAGGGCCAGTCCCCAAAAACGTACCCCAACCCGTGCACGTAGGGGTTAGGGCACATTGAATAAAGTTACGTCGACGTGAAACTTCCTATTGACAGGAATTGGCATTGTCGGAAAGGATCCACTTTGTGTGTAAGCTCTTTAGCTATTGTGTAAATAATTTTCAATATCTTTTTGGAGGTAAACCGGGTTCAGTGCAAAACAAAAGGTTCACGTTTGGATTGTGGAGGCGTCATTAAGGGTTTTTTATGTCACAGGTGAGAAACAAGCAGTTACCGTCACCTATGGATACTTGTAACACCGGAAGTATCACAAATACATTGCCGACCCTTTAGGACTCTATTAACTCCCCTTTTGAAGAATCCCATGTTATAGCTTCTTAAAAACACTGTGGAAGGTAGCTCATTCCACATTTTGCAGGTATGAAGCAAGAAAGATCGTGTGTCGTACGATTTTCACTGATCTCTATGATGTGTGGATGAACTTTCAGGCGGTAGCGGCTAGTACGATGATAAAACCGTGACGCCAGCATCAAAATTCAAATTCAAAATTCAAATTCATTTATTTCGACCACTTTGATCATATAAAACATAAAATACATAAAATTTAAAATTAATATAATAAAACTAAACTTAACTAACACACACCCTTCACCATTTGCTTGTTAGTCAGCACATGTACCATTGAGCAATGGTTCATGTACTGACAGTCAAACCTATTCGCAAATACGTTTAGGATGGTGTTGGGGCTGGCCCGGACCCTGCGCGCCAGGGATGTGCACCGTTTTCGCATGGTCGTGTAGAAACAATCGACACGCGATTCGGCGAACGGCATCAGATCAAACAGTTCTTCAGAACACTCCCCATTGCAAATGCAATAAAATATACAAAGAGACCCAATCTCTCTGCGCATGTTGAGCTGTATTCGGTTATTTGTGTCACAAAAATTTAAAAACGTTAAGTCTGTCTCAAAAATAAGGTGCATTTTTTTGCTGTGTTGTTTTCGGGTGATTGTAGCATTGTGTGGGTGTGTTCTAAACGCTGTCGATACAATCGATACATACTAAACGTACTTTCGTTTATGCTTAGTCATCATTATCATCATCAGCCCGAAGACATCCACTGCCGAACGATAGCCTGCCATCTGCATCCACTGGATGCTCGCGACCTCACGATGGGTCAAGAAAACTTTTAGAGACATGCTGATCTTAAATTTGCTCAACCTGTTCAACTCTTCCAAACACTAGGCGGATTTGTGAGAAAAATACAAATCCGTCTAAACTAAACAAAAAAAACCCTCCACTTAATAACAGAGAGCGTAGCCCGACCTTATTACGCGTTACAATATTTGAACAAGAGAATTTGCCGGCACATATTTTTTTACATTGCCTCTGAGAGCGCCGTAGGTATTAGAGGTACGCTGATGGAAAATGTTAATTGAAATGGTGATATCATGCGAGGGATTCTAGGAGACGTGTTACTGAGAATTTGAGGGTAGATAGTAAAAATCATGATTATTATAAAAAAAGCGAAAGAGGGTTTATTTGTTTCTCTTTCACAGCAACAGAGAAACAAATCAATGCATTTTTTTTGTATAAGTTTCGTGCTTTGATCACGTGAGGTTTTAACGGAAGGAGGGGGTCAGAATAGCATCACGAATGATCACAATGGGGGGGGGGAGTGATCACGCAACATAAATAATAACATTGCGGCTCTGTTCGTCACCCCACAGCCGGCGCTCAAAAAATACACGTGATGTTTGGGGTAAAAAGTGGGCAATAATCACACATGATTTAAGGACGACCCCATAGATATTATATCCTAATATACATATATCCATATTACCCCCCCCCCCTATTATAGTGACATAAGTGACATAGGATGACCTGGTGACATTTTATCCCGAGATAATGTACCGTTCCTGTGGGAATGTGCAGCAGGCCTAGCGCGGGCTGTGGATAAACGTTTTTTGTTTGGATCGTATATAATAAGTAAAACTCATTACAATACAAGCAATTCATTCTTCTCTGAATTGACATTTACGGACGTCAAAATAAATATTGTCTTCGAGAAGTAAACAAAAATATTTTTTTATGATTTTACCAAAATCAAATCATGGCTGCATCAATGACTAAATTGTCTTCTGCTCTTTTAAAATGCTCAAGGAACATTCGTATTGTTCAAGTTGTGCACAAGGCAAATATTTCGACAACAAATATTAGATGGAGGAAGGAAAAAGACACGATGGGCGAGCTCGAGGTCCCCGATGACAAATACTATGGCTGTCAGACAATGCGCTCTATCAAGAACTTCCCCATCGGCGGCATAGAGGAGCGCATCCCTTACCCCGTCATAGTCGCTTTCGGCATTTTGAAGAAAGCTGCCGCTAAAGTCAACGTCGAATTCGGCCTCGATAAAAAAGTTGCGGATGCTATAATGATGGCGTGCGATGACGTGATCAGCGGCAAGCTTTACAACGAAGGGCATTTCCCCCTCGTCATCTGGCAGACTGGTTCCGGGACCCAGTCGAATATGAACACGAACGAGGTCATAGCTAACCGTGCCATCGAAACGATGGGCGGCGTACTCGGCAGCAAGTCACCCGTTCACCCTAACGATCACGTTAACAAATCCCAGAGCTCCAATGACACGTTCCCAGCTGCCATGCACATTGCCGTGGCGATGGAAATACGAAACCGCCTCATGCCAGGCTTGGTGGCGCTCCGAGACACACTCAAAAGTAAGAGCGAAAAATTTTCATTCCATATCAAGATTGGCAGAACCCATTTGATGGATGCCGTGCCTTTAACTCTCGGTCAAGAGTTCAGCGGCTACACTACCCAGCTGACATACGGCATCGAGCGCGTGTGCTCGGTATTGCCGCGCTTGTACTTACTGGCACTGGGTGGCACTGCCGTCGGTACCGGCCTCAACACGCGTATCGGGTTTGCGGAAAAATGTGCCACAGAGATAGCTAAGCTAACCGGCCTTCCATTCGTGACCGCCCCTAACAAATTCGAGGCGCTAGCGAGTCACGATGCAATGGTAGAAGTGCACGGTGCTCTTAACACTATCGCAGTTTCTATAATGAAGATAGCCAATGACATCCGCCTTTTAGCCTCGGGACCACGCTGTGGAATCGGCGAGCTAATGCTACCGGAAAACGAACCGGGATCGTCCATCATGCCTGGGAAGGTGAACCCGACGCAATGCGAGGCTATCACGATGATTGCGGCACAAGTGATGGGTAACCAAGTAGCGGTCAGTGTAGGCGGCAGTAACGGCCACTTTGAGCTGAATGTATTCAAGACTGTAATAGTGGCCAACGTCCTTCACTCCATCAAACTCCTTGGTGACGGATGTAGTGTGTTCAACAAGAACTGCGTGGCCGGCATCACGGCGAATGAGGAGAGGATCAATAAGATCATGCAAGAGTCGCTTATGTTGGTCACAGCACTCAACCCTCACATTGGGTATGACAAGGCTGCGCTGATCGCAAAAACCGCCCACAAGGAAGGCGGCAACCTTAAAGATACTGCGATAAAACTAGGAATCCTAACTGAAGAACAGTTCCACAATTGGGTCAAACCTGAGAACATGTTAGGGCCTAAGTAAACACCTTTAAAGTGACCCCGCTGCGATGAAAGATGTATAGGATGCAAGTGTACTGTCAAGGTTGGTTGACACGTTGTCAATTGAAGAAAACCAAAAAAATATAGGGAAATTGAGAACCTTCCTCCTTTTTAAAGTTGGTTAAAGAGGCTAAGAAAGAGGAAGCTAAAAACTAACCACAGTATGATGTTTCAATCGAATAGAAAATACCAAAAAAAAAAATATTTTGTAAGGATGTTTTGACAAATTATGATTATACCAGCCACTAAAATTATTTTAACTAATAAATTAGTTGTAAAAGATTATTGAATGTTTTACTGAGAGCTAAAGAATCCATTGTGAAGATCCATTGATGGATCTTTTTGCATCTTTATGTCCATACTGGCCACTAAAAGGTAGGACAGCCAGTCGGCGTACATAACGCTGACTGGCTGTCCTACCTTTTAACAGCTGTATCATTAGGTCCAATTACGGTGCGAAATACACAGCTGTCAAAAAGATGAACGCTATTCTCACTATGCGGTACTATCTATTATTACGCTACTACTATTATCTATATCATCATCATCATCATCAGCCATTAAACGTCCACTGCTGAACAAATACAAATACAAATACACATAATTTATTTTCACTTAAGTACTTTACAGAAATAATAACTGCGCTAACAATCAAACTGGGTTTGATCACCCGTATCTTGAAGTTAGGCTTCCCTTACATGGCAAATATTTTTAAGTACCTACATGAGTGTGAGTATTATAGATTGTGAAATTAAATTAATATCTTAATTAACATGCAAAAATTACATTTTTTTTTTTTACATTTACATTTTAACAAAGGCCTCCCTCTCAGTGAGGGGTGTTGCCATAATCCCCACGCTTGGCAGGCAGCTTGGGAATCGCAGTACGTTCTCCGCGTACTAAGAGGACGCTGCTGCCCATCCTCCGGTGGTTCTGGTCGCAGTCCATCTGGTATCGATATATGCGCACTATCTATTATTTGTGTTTACCATCTTCGACCGATCAGCTGTTCATGTGGTCAATCGACTAGACTTTCAATCATATAAACAACTAGCGACCCGGCCGCCCGGCTTCGCACGGGTGTAATTTTCGTGCGAAGCCGGGGCGGATCGCTAGTTATATATATAAACCTTCCGTGAAAATGTATCTAACTGATGGTGAAAACCGCATCAAAATCCGTTGCGTGGTTTAGGAGGAGTTAGCGGCCATACAGATATACAGACAGACAGACAGACGCGGAAAGTGACTTCAATTTATACTATGTAGAGATAGAGAAGAGATAGTAAACATGAGCTGCTAGATTATTCATTGACAGTAGTCTTACTAATCCGGCACTATTAAACACAAGGAGGTGCCAGATTACAGAAATTTTCGGATTACTGGATTATATAGGGAAATTCAAGGTAAATAAAATAAAACATTACATAATATGTTGGTCATCATCATCAGCCAGAAGACGTCAACTGCTGAACATAAGTGCCTTAGACTTCCACACTGAACGACAGCCTGCCATCTGCATCCAATGGATGCCCGCGCCTCTCACGATGTCGTCGGTCCATTTAGTGGGAGGCTTACCTACGCTGCGTCTTCCGGTTCGTGGAAATGTTGATTGTATGTATTTATAATTATGTTACAAACTTCTTTATGAGAATTACTATATTAGTAATCCCGTATAAAGTAATGGGAAAGAGGGAAAGGCGTGGGCGGAGAGAGCAGGCCCCGTAGGTGAATAGTGCCGGACTACTGGACGTGTCGATGTACTGAAGTGCCGGATTAGTGAGACTCTACTATATTATTTATTCTGGATCTGGTTCTCTGTTCAAAAACATACAAAACTCCACTCGGCTCCAAAATGAGGCAGATAAATCTAAAACGCTGACTGGCTTATGTTCTTAGGCCTCTATAGGTAATAAAAGCATGTACCTAAGCTATAAAGCTGCGATATATGGGTGCTTAGGCAAATGTATCTTCGGTTTTAGGCGAACGATGGCTTTGCATCCAGGAGATTGCTTTTTGATATTAAACATGCGATGTTACTGAGGTAATATGGATGTTTGTAACTTCTATATCTTCTAATGACTGTGTTTAGTCTATACTAATATTATAAAGAGGAAATATTTGATTGTTTGTTTGTTTGTTTGCATTGAATAGGCTCCGAAACTACTGAACCGATTTGAAAAATTCTTTCACTGACGGGAAGCTACACTATCCCCGGGTGACATAGGCTATAATCTATACCCGTGCGAAGCTGGGGCGGACCGCTAGTAATAATATTATAAAGAGGAAAGATTTGATTGTTTGTTTGTTTGTTTGCATTGAATAGGCTCCGAAACTACTGAACCGATTTGAAAAATTCTTTCACTGTTGGGAAGCTACACTATCCCTGGGTGACTTAGGCCATAGTATATCAATACCCGTGCGAAGCCGGGGTGCGTTGCTAGTTTTGTTCATAAAACTAAACCCACCTGTCTACAGTTAGCGCTCATTTTATAATTTTTTAGGGTTCCGTACCCAAAGGGTGTAAACGACATCCTATTTATTACTACTGAAATGAAATGAAATAGTTTATTCCAGATTTACATCCACATAAATAATTTAAAACTAAACAACAATGACAAATAAAAATACTAAAATTAAGTAATGGTACATAGCCTACGCTGTCTGTATGTTTGTCTGTCCGTCCGTTGTAAATTTCAAACAGTAATAGAAAGCTAGTTGAAATTTTCACAGAATAATAATTATGTAAACCTTTTGTGAAAAATTATCTAAATGATGGAGACAACCGCATCAAAATCCATTGCGAGGTTTAGGAGTTAGCGGTTATACAGACAGACAGGCGCGACAAGCGACTTTAATTGATATATGTAATGTTATGGCGGATTAACTTGGATGGGTGACCGCCTGGGCGTTGAAGAAATGTTGTCTTTTAGGTATTTTTGCACAACTTTTTGTACTTTAGTAGCTAACAAGTTACGGGGTGATAAGGAACCTTCAAGGAACAACTCCGACTCCCACTTGGCCGGTCTATTATTGAAGTCGTATATACAATATTAGATAAGCCTAGAAGTAGTGATTTATTATGATTCAATTATAATCTTACTATTGTTTTATTTTAATTCTAATCAGAAATTCCATGCAAAGCACAGGAAGGTACTCGTTATCATCCGGAGTTGAGGCTTCTGACTAATGTTTATAAAGTCAGCAGAACTATAGATAAACTTTTTTCTATTGAAACGTGAAGAATTGAGTCATCGATATGCGAAATGTGCAAAAAGTTAGGTACCTACCTGAGATCAGAGAACCAAGGGAGATATGCCCCAGCCGTAGTACAATTATCGTTCGTGTCATACTAGGTGACATACCTAGTATGACACGAACGATATTACGATATAAATTGCTTAACAATTATATCATATTTATACATTCATCTTTTAGTTTAATTGTAGCTTTTATTTAGTTATTTTAAGTTTTAGTAATTACATATATTATATTTATACATTCATCTTATAGTTTAATTGTAACTTTTATTTAGTTATTTTAAGTTTTAGTTTTTAGTTTATATTTTAAGATTTCATTAATTTTCTGTTTTTTTTTAAGTTCCTATTCAATAAATTAAAAATTAGATATTATATCTATACTCTTGACAATACCTCATTATCTTTTTCTTACCTCCAGACAATCGTTCTTGGTTTGCACTATTGCAGAGACTACCGAGTCAACACGTTTCCGACCGCCATTTAAATAAAAAATATGGTTAGTCATAAAACAGATACCAAATGGTTTAAAACCAAGATATTACAAAGAAACAATTAAAATCCTACTTCTTACTATATCCTATAAACGCGACAGTTTGTATGTATGGATGTATGGATGTTTGTTCCTCTTTCACGCAAAAACTACCGAATGGATTTTAATGAAAGTTTACAATATATAGCTTATACATTAGAATAACACATACGCTATAACGGGTTGTAGTAGCGAGGCCGTAGGCCGAGCTCTGCGCGTACGAAGTAGCGGGTTTCTGCTAGTAATAATATATGGTTAGTAACCATGGCACTACTATCATTTTTCAAAGCTCTCGCAGTAAGTACAACCTACTCTGCCTTTGATCACAAGACAGTCACTCTCCCAGCAACTCGCTCATCCAAACACTCCACAATGAGGTGCAAGAGAAGGAAGGCCGCACAATGGGCACAAACAAGGGAACAAAGGTGTTGCCTTTCTTTTAAACATCCCTTTCTTTACGATGACTCGTATCTTACGACCATTGTGAGCCCTGTTATTTTTGGGTTCCGCGGAAGGAAAATGGATCTCCATTGTGGAACGAAATCACGACTAATAAGGTTACGAATGCTTTGTAGCAAGAAAAAGCACTATTCGTTTTCGCAAAATCAAAAAAAAATATGCAAAACTAACATCTCACTTCACCCACTTTATCTTTGTTATCTTTCAGAGCAAAATGGCTAAACCGATCTTAGTAAAATTTTGCAAAGAAATAATATATATTTACTTAATAGTAAGGATACTTTAATCCTCAATGACATGCAGCGTATTTTTTATCCCAAAAATATTTCAAGTAATGGGCTGGAACTAGATATTTGCGGGTAAATTGCGGCACATAGAAAAAAAAAAAAAAAATTTCATCAAGTCAAAAACAGAAACCCGAAGACCGGAAGACGCAGCGTAGTGAGGCCTCCCACTGGATGGACCGACGACATTGTGAGAGTCGCGGACATCCAGTGGATGCAAAAGGCAGGCTGTCGTTCAGTATGGAGGTTAAAGGGGGAGGCCTATGTTCAGCAGTGGACGTCTTCTGGTTGATGATGATGATGATGATGAAAAACACATAGGTACTGAAATAATAATAATAAAGTTCATGAGGATAAACCTCTGCTAAAACTTCTCATATGCCTTCATTCATTCATAAATATAATTATATAATATTTTATTCCTTACTACGGAATCCTTTATCGTAAGCTCAACTCAAACTTGTAGGTTTTATTTATTTTTATTTAAGAACCTTTATGGTGATTGTTAAAGGCCTATAAATAGACACTTAAAATGTGATTGTCTTTGAAGAGAGACAAAAAACTCTACTGGGGCCATACGGACAACTGCTATTGCGGCACCTAATCCGCTCAGTTGGAAAATCACGCGACCGCAAACCGTATCTGGGCGCGATAAGGTTCACGTTCGCATGATTTTCCAACTCAGCGGATTAGGTGCCGCAATAGCTGTAAGGCCCCAGTTTTGTATGGCCGTGTAGTGTCATCTATTCTGTGTCGGTGCGTAGGAGAGGCATTCAATCAAGACTGGTTTAGATTTAGACTTTGTTTTGTTTGTGACTTAAGTCAGTAGATATAAATGCTTGGAGATTTGAATAGGAAATTGTTTATCATCTTATGAACCACAAAAAACTATATATCTTTGTTTTAAACTATCACGGTTGTTCACTAAAGTTATATGATTATTTACGGGATATTTACCGTGGTAAGGATATCGGGAGCTCATTCCACAACCTTACCACGGTAAATATCCCGTAAATAATCATATAGCTTTACTAAATGTGTTAGTTAATTTCAAAGAGAATATAAATACTACGTTAATTTTGAATCAATTTTGTTTTCGGTGTTCGAATCTTTTAATAGTCAGCTTTTTATAAGACAACTAAGTAACAAAAGAGTTATTCACCCACGTGCATAACTCTTTATATCATAAGCTATCTGCTGGTCAATGTCCCGCCAAAATCGGTCCAGCCGTTTTTGAGTACTTACACGAACTTAAATCCTACAGAGTAAGCACTTCGCCTTTTATTATCTACTAGCGACCCGTCTCGACTACATCATCGTCATCATCAGCCAGAAGACGTCCACTGCTGAACATAGGCCTCCCCCTTTAACCTCCACACTGAACGACAGCCTGCCTTTTGCATCCACTGGGTGCCCGCGACGCTCACAATGTCGTCGGTCCATCTAGTGGGAGGCCTCCCTACGCTGCGTCTTCCGGTTCGTGGTCTCCACTCAAGAACCTTTCTTCCCCATGGGTTATCGGTTCTTCGAGCGATGTGGCCTGCCCATTGCCACTTCAACTTGCAAATTTTAACAGCTATGTCGGTGACTCTGGTTCTTTGGCGAATATCCACGTTTCGGATTTTATCGCGCAAAGAAACTCCGAGCATAGCTCTCTCCATTGCCCGCTGTGTGACTCTGAGTTTTTCCAAAAGGCCAACAGTTAAGGACCACGTCTCAGTACCATATGTCATCACTGGCAACACACACTGGTCAAAGACGACTACGCACGGGTGTAATTTACATGCGTGAAAAATTATCCAACTGATGGTGAAAACCGCATCAAAATCCGTTGCGTGATTTAGGAGGAGTTGGTGGTTTTACAGACAGACAGACAGACGCGGAAAGCGACTTTAATTTATAATATGTAGAGATAGAGAAAAGATAGAGATATGTAGAGAAGATAGAGATGTAGAGAACAGAAAAAATGGAGAAGTAAATAAAAAAACAATTACTGTTCGTTATTCTCACTAAAACTCAAAAACGTCTAGACGGATTAGTTTTTGTTATTGTTTTGTTCGCCTAAATACAGGGGCTGTAAGAAAAATTTAATAGGAAAATTTGCTGGGAAAATTGGTTAATCTGGGAACTTTATGAAATTTAGACAGGACAGCGTTTGTCGGGTCATCTAGTATCATCATCATATTATTATCATAATCAGCCTTTTAACAGTCCACTGCTGGACTTTAAGCCTACCCCCGAAAGGGTGATTGGGCCATATCCACCACGCTGGCCTAGTGCGGATTGATGGATTCACATACGCCATTGAATTCCTTCTCCGTACGTATGCAGGTTTCCTCACGATGTTTTCCTTCACCGAAAAGCCAGTAGTATGAAAATCCGTACATAGACTTCAATGAGCTCATTAGTACGGGCCCGGGGGTTGAACTCGCGACCTCACGCTTTCAAGTCTAGAGGTCTCCCAAATGGGCTACCACGGCTCAGAATTGACAGCTAGTATAAATAAAAATAAAAACACATTCCACTTGATAACCTCCTTTTTGATAACCTCCTTTTTGAAGTCGGTTAAAAACAGTCTGGTAAGCCATATCAGGTACCGTTATGGAAAATATCTTAGAAATACACACACATTTTTTACCTTGAAAATCCTATCGTATCCCGAAATAAGTACAAGGACAATAAATTCAGGCCAAGTGTTTCCGATTCGGCATAATCCCTTCTCAAGAAGTAGTGAAACCCCAATTTTCTGTATCAATACATTTATTTCAGAAAAACCCTTATTTTTTCCTTTATTTTCCCATTTTGTGGGTAGATTTCCTTCATCGTAGATCTATACTAGCCTCAGGAATGCAAGTACCGTTCTTTATCGATCGTCAGATTCGATAAAATGCCACAGAATCGATCATAGCGAGTATTGATCAAATGGCATTTTATCGAATTTGACGACCACAACTGTCAAATTTTACCATCGATAAAGAACGGTACTTGCACTGCAGATCAAACAAACAAGGAATATTTTGGCGTCGATTCTGTCATACCACTCACTAAACTAAACCAATCTAAAAGTACAAAAATGATCTGCCTCCGTTTTCATTTTAATATGTGAGAGAAGTATGGCAATCATTTTAGAGCTGCTAAATTTAGTTTAGATAATGGTACAACAAAATTTACACCATTATCTTTTGTGTTAAAATGTCTCCGTGTTTCACCCACTTCTTTATTTTTTTAGTACAAGGACCAGAGAGTGACATAGGCTACTTTCATCATCATCATAATCATCACCGTTTATCATCACTACGCGGGTGAAACCGCGGGCGCCGCAAGCATTAAATAATGAAACAAGTTAAGAAAATTTCATCGTGGGAGATATACCATAATATATATTATTGCGATTTTTAATATTCATTTAGGTAATTTTATAAGTCATTTTTATAACAGTACAATATAACTAAAAAAATTAGCTACTTAAACTTAATAATACGTTATGAGTTGATTCTTGTATCGTCAAAAAATAATCTCTCAAGCTTTTAAGTGCGGTGACCACTTCATAACGATAATTAACTTTGCAAAAAAATACAATTCTCTGCCCAACTGCACAGGACATAAGGTCCATAATAAAATACAATAAAATTAATTTAAAAATTTAAATCAATAAAGCCAATTTCAGTCTTAAACATAACACATAAAGTCCAACCTCGTTTGAAAAAAATAATAATCTACGCAACAGAATTTCTTTAAACTTGAACGCTGTCAAAGCAAAAGCGATCTCAGTTAACAAGCGTTTCGCGACGATACAAAGGAACCCTGAATACCTCTCCTTGCATCGCAGGGTTCTGTCAGGGACAATTTAGATATGGGACATGAAACGCATGAAAATTTTAGTTAGTGATTTCTTTACAGATCAATATAATTCGGACACTTGTCCGAATTTACAGATTCAAATATATTTTTTCTTACGATTCGAACACCAATAAAAAAGTTACTACTCGGACGAAATAGGTTGCCGAGGGTCAAATAAAAATAAAACATATCTTTTGCCATGCCTTAGTTGTCATTGATGTTAATTAGAATGCTGAAAAACTGGTTTCAGTCAATTAAACTAAGATAACGTTGAAACAGGTTGAAACGGTCAAATTTTGTGTTAAAAATTATACTAGATACTAAGGACAGAACATAGGTAGTGTAACATTTTCTAAACAAAACTATGAAGTAATTATTATTTTACTAACAAATTCTTGTAAAGTAAAAAATAAATAATCGATATCCCTTATTGCTTATTGTTTTTGACGTTTAAGAAAAGGTTTTAAAACTAAAATTTATGTGAAAATAGAGTAGAATATTTTAAGGTGTCACATTTAATTGGTAGGTCCAATTGAATTTACATTACTAGATTAGAATGAGTATCACACTGTCTTTAAGTAGGTCATCATCATCATCAGCCAGAAGACGTCCACTGCTGAACATAGGCCTCTGAACGACGATGCTTTAAGTAGGTACCTACTTTTAAAAACGTTGTTATATACTAACGAGACAAGTACCCGTCTAAACACAAAATAATTTGACAATGAGTTGATTCCAGATTAACCATCATTATTCATACATTTCTATTTATGTCTATCTCAATGAACGTGACCAGTGGCTAAAATAATTATCTAGGTATTGTTTGAGAATGAGCTATCGGGGGCTGCTGACTAAACATGTCCAGTGATTCATACGTCCAATTATTCTGTACATTAAAAAGATCAAAGGACGTTAATTGTATGTAGAATTGGTTTATTCCTTCGGTTAAAAGCTAAAAGGAATTTTCATCTAAATTAAGATTTACATTTTGTTGACAAGATTGAATAAGAGTTTCTACTAAGGGACGAAATTGCTTGAGCCAAAGTAATAATCAGTTAATAATAGTATTGTACCTATTCTGAAATCGTTCGATTGTTTTAAAAGAAAAGAAAGAAAGAAAACATTTATTTCGAAAACATTAATTTTGAAAATTTTATAATTTATATTGTTAATTATTTTATTTTATTATAAATAACTAGCGGTCCGCCCCAGCTTCACGCGGGTATATATTATAGCCTATATGTCACCCGGGGATAGTGTAGCTTCCCGTCAGTGAAAGAATTTTTCAAATCGGTTCAGTAGTTTCGGAGCCTATTCAATGCAAACAAACAAACAATCAAATCTTTCCTCTTTATAATATTAGTATAGATAATGTAATCTCTACATAGTATAAATTAAAGTCGCTTTCCGCGTCTGTCTGTCTGTCTGTATGGCCGCTAACTCCTCCTAAACCACGCAACGGATTTTGATGCGGTTTTCACCATCAGTTAGATACATTTTCACGGAAGGTTTATACATATAACTAGCGACCCGCCGCGGCTTCGCACGTAAATTACACCCGTGCAAAGCAGGGCGGGCGGGTCACTAGTATTTAATAAAATTTAAAATATTAGCTACATTTGTCTGTTTAACTTTTAAATCTATTCTTAATACCATTGAAACTATTAGGTACTATACAGGGTTACGTATCTTGTGGCTTCGAGAGTGTTCCCCTTACACTACGTATAGCCTATACTAAGCCAAAAGGAAGTCATTGTACGCACCATTATGAACAACTTTTAAAATGGGACCAACCATGAAATCGCAAAAAAACTGCTGTTTCATAGAAAACGGTTATTATGATACTCTACAAAATGTATGGAGCAGCTGATAATTTTTTCGCGATTTCAGGGTTGGTTTCATAGTAAAAGTTGTTAATGGTAAGTACAATGACCTCCTTTCGGCTTAATAAAGTCTATATGCGTAACACTGTAGTTCAGAATTAGATGACTATAATTTTATCACAATAAAAAGACTTTTTATATAATTTTTCAATTATTTTATGTCGATCAGTTTTATCATTCAAATAACTGATTCGGTAATTTGTTGCATGTATCAGTGGGAAATCAGACTTTTGATCTTTTGCCTACTAATCCATAATAATTGGCACTTGTATTTTCGTAACAAATATGACTGCAGTTTTAAATAAATCCACAGAGAATCTTTATAGCCCAACTAGCTAAAGTTACTCGATAAAAACTCGATAAACATTCTAACCAAAATAATCCGGAAATCCATCATTACTTAATCCTTACTTACCATGTAACACGCGCGCAATCTGTGACATAACTTAACTTAATAGCGGCATGTCCCGTCAAGGGTGACCGACCCCTGATAAAGGACCTCTTGGACAACTGACCCCAATTATAGAGCGATATTGCCGAATCACTAAGTTATTAAGTTATTGTGCTTTTGATATACATAGAAGTATGTTCTTCCAAATAAATGGCGAAAATATATCCCAGCTTGTTTACGGATAAAATAGAAATAATATTACTTACTAAGTAGGTACGTAGTTATAAGTTTTTTTTTTCAATTCATTAAGAGCCGTGTTACAAAATGCATCGTTCAGTTTAGTTAGGTTTCTGGATTTTTAGGCTTAAAAGCTATTAAAAGGAAGAAATAACGCCGTATTTGGCAAGACAGATACAAAAGTTTTTTTTTTTTTAATAATGTAATTAATATTCACTAATATAATCTTGACGGACATTTATTTCTAAGTAATATTAAGTTTTTTTTATTTTATTAATAAAGTAATTATTAATTTTATTTCTATATCAGTGATTTAACGAAATAAAGTCTCAAACTTTCCCGCTTACAGTTTTACGAATAACTACTTGGAAATAAGTTGATATGTTAAGTTTTCCAAAATATAACTGATCGGTATCATAAAGAGATATAGAGATTAAAAACTTTTTTATCAATGACTGCTTGTCTATCAAGATTAAACGAATATTCATAAATATCCAAAGATAAGTTCTGAATAAAATAAATTAACTCTGCCGCTGTTATCTTTAGTATTACAGTCCTCTATTTAAACTAGCAAAAGTTAACTGAATTGTGTGTCTTTTGTCAAAAAAGGGAAATGCCTAATTTGCGGATAAAATAGTGCTTAATTTTCACTTAGGTTGGTACTTTTGGAGAACCAAAATTTGAAACATTACTTATTTTGTTTCATGTCATTGCCATCGCTAAAAATATTTTACACGGTTTACACCAGCTTTATTTGTAATGTATGTAAACCTCAGATCACACAAGAAAAGGAGATATGATTGAGTACATTTATCGTTCGTGTTCAAATCTCAAATTTTTTTTTAAAATCACTACACCGGTAAACCTAACGCAAAAACTGTTAGTACCGGTCACTCACTCTTAGAAACTTGTAGCGGCACCATTGAACTAACTCAAATAGTCAAAAAACTAACACAAAAAACATGCAAAATACTGATCACATGACAGATTAAGGCCACTCAAAAAACGTACTAGGTACTGTAAATTTAGTTTAAGGTATGATGGGATTATACCATTGTTGGCATAAGTCCCCAAAATAAATACAGAATAAAAAAAACTTAGTACCATTTCACGCGTGATATTTTCAACGAACCGTGAGATAATAATATTGATTCGATTTTAATGCCATTTTATAAAAAGTCCCCGCAAAAAATTCAGCTATTTAATTCGTCGAATACCAAACGATTTTTTTTGTATTATTTTTACACAGTCAAATAATTTTTGTGTTAAAATTTTGGCAAAGAAGAAAAGTTTCATCTCATTATATAACAAAAATATCAACTTACATGAAGTCGTACGCACAAGTCACAGTCACTGTTGGAAACCGGTCACGTTCTCTAACGTCCAGCGAGCGACGAAACGCGTGCTCCCGCTACGACCCACGGGAGTGGAATGGAATGGAAATGACGCGAAAGCGGTACATGGAGTCTGAGGTACTATGAAGGTTCCGATCCAACTTTGTGCTACTGATGCAAGAAAAGGGCTTGCTAGTAAGTACTAAATAGTTCATGTTTCTATAATTTTAAATTACATATTTCTTGCCGTTTCCGTAGTACCTACTACAAGAAACCCTTATAATCATATTATCAGGGTTCACGAATTAGTTTCACGCGGTACGTTTCTACTTTTACCCCGCTCCCCCTTTTTTCTGGGTTTTTATTACCACACACAAATTTTACCCAAAACTATTGACAAGAACTTCCGTATTTGATTGATTGATTGATTAATTAACTCTTTATTGTTGACCATTAAATTTGATACAGAGGTCAGTTTTTTTTTAAACTAGTAAGCTTTTAAAATAGTACTTTAAGCCGCCACTGTTACAGTGGCGGCTTTGTCGCTAAAAGCGATCTCTTCCAGGCAACCTTAGGATGGAAAGGATTTATAGAATACGTAGACGTATTTTTGTGTTTTATATAAATATAGCTGTATTTTCTTGGAAATCGATCATTTCCATCTGGAGAGTAGCTTTATTACTCCTGAAAACATTAGCAGCTTCATCGTTCTATTCACCATCAGGATGCAGAGTAAATGTTGCTGAGGATTTCGACGACATTTTCAATTTTCATAAAAATTTTGAATGTTTTTTTTATTTTTTATTATAGATAGGCTTGTGCTTGGCCGCCAACTCGCCTGATGTTAAGCGATAATGCGGCCTACGATGGAGCACGCTTGCCTAGAAGAAACCTATTCACTCTCGACTCAAATCAAATTCTGATTTTAAAATTCCTAATGAACGTCGTGTAGGTCCGCACAAAATAGGTAGGCGGTCCGCCATTTGATGACCCCTGCTTTATAAGTTCATTCTGTCTGTTCGTCTGTCTGTGTATCCGTCCTTTTATTTAGAACCTTCTATAGAAGTCTTTAGTAATAAAGATAAGTATTTGAAACTTTACACAATAACAGTTTGAGTATAGATCTCAATTTTATAAGTAATGAAAAATATTATAATATTGCATTTTAGACGTAGCTGTAATACACGTGAAATGGGATGATTTTTTTGCTGCACCTTTCGTTCCAGGTACCATTAAATAGCTTTATACAACTTGCAGATGGCCATCAAAGATCGGAACGTGGCAGTGACGGAGACCCTGGGCCGGGAGGAGGAGCACTGTTAAAAAAATTCATGGAAAATTACATAAAATTGGGGCAACTCTAGTTGCCCCAAAAAAAAAAACACAGCTTTATGTAATTTTACATGGTTACGTAATTTTATATAACCCATTTTTCCCGGTAGTTATGTGATTTTTCCTGTTTTGTTCCATGGACGTTTATGTAAAAAGCCATAAGCTCGTTATTATTCGTTACAATATATTATGTAAAAATAACACAAAAAAAATTACAAGTACTGAAAATATGTAGAATTACCGAAAAATAGGACAGAATCATATATTTTCTGTAATTTCTTATAATTTTAGTTTGGTTTCATGTTTTTTTGTTTTTTTTTACAGTAGTTATGTAAAAAAAAGTATGTAAATTTACAGATTTTTTTAACAGTGTGATTAAAATGTAAAAAAATCGTTTATAAATAAGGATTGTGTGTATGCCTCGTGTGTATGGTGAGCATTCATGCTCACCATCGAAGGCACATGTGTCATACTCGTGACCGGGTGCTGCTTGCGGGTCGCTGGTCTGCTCGCGGTATACACACAACACTAGAAATCATCATCATCATCAGCCAGAAGACGTCCACTGCTGAACACAGGCCTCCCCCTTTAACCTCCACATTGAACGACAGCCTGCCTTTTGCATCCACTGAATGCCAGCGACTCTCACTATGTCGTCGGTCGATCTAGTGGGAAGTCTACCTACGCTGCGTCTTCCGGTTCGTGGTCACCACTCCACTCCAGAACCTTTCTTTCCCATCGGTTATCGGTTCTTCGAGCGATGTGGCCTGCCCATTGCCACTTCAACTTACAAATTTTAACAGCTATGTCGGCGACTCTGGTTCTTTGAATTCAACACTAGAAATAACATGACTAAAATGTTTTTACCCTGGATTAAGATATAAATAACTCTCCTCTCCCAGTATTGTATATAGCTAAAGAAAATTCGTATAACATAATTGTAGTTAAAATATAACAAAATACACGGACCCCGGTGTCCATGAAGTTGCATATTAAATATAATTTAAAAAAATCAGCTTTATTAATTTAAAAATACTTTTTAAACACAAGCTAACTGTATTAGTTTGTATTTTGTTTAGTTAATAAAGGAGGGGAAAAAAAAGGCTGTACAAAACAACGAGGCACTACCAGTGACGTTATAAAGCAGGAATAGGTACTAAGCACATATAGAGCTTTCAACACGAATTCCCGGGAAACGGGAAAGCCGCGTGTACACTACGCCAAGCCGGAACAAACAGATGCATTTTGATTGATGGTGTAATTAAGCATTATGGCGGAATGAAGCACCAGAGGTAATAAATTATCATTTCTGCACATACGTACAAGAATAAATGCTTATTGCTCTCTAAAGATAAAGATGGGTGATTTTACTACAAAGAAGGAATGAATGAAAGTACAAAAATCCATTATTTAATTTGAAGCAACCAATTTACAATAAATTACCGAATAGTATAACCGAACTAGTTTAATAGTTTTTTGTATAAATAATATTTACGGCATTTTTATACCATCTCTCTAGATTTGTACGCCTACAAACTAGGCAAAACATGATACAAAGTGACTAATATTTTAACCCACCTATTGTGCATGCGTTTTTAAATGTGTGTATGATTTACTCGTGTTTTGTGCAAATAAATAATCTTTATCTTTAACTAAAATATAGTAAATTCAAACAGATATTAAAGCATGTCTTTGAAAACAACCCATATTACAAATTAAGTGAATATTTCAATGAAGTTCACGGAATCCTCATTTTTGTAAGTTTAGTCAGTTCAAGGTTAGTGCAATTGTTTTAGTATGGTTGAGTTTTTGAGTTGTTAAGTTATTGTTGTTTTTTTTTTAATTTTTAGTATTTTTGTTTTTTTAAGTAAGCTGATTTTTATTTAACTCTTATAACATCACATCTTTACATCTTTCTATTATTATTATTTAAAAAAAAAATGCTATTAATTAATTGTTTTTTCTTGATTTGTATAATTATTGTTATTAAAATGTAATTACGCGCTTAATTATTTATTTATAGTAATCATTATATTAAGTTAATTTTTAACCTGTATTAAAATTTGACATGTATCTATTTGATATTAATAAAATAACTATGAACTATAACATATTCCTTGTAAAAGTGACTTGCCTATAACGTTTAATGTTTTTATGGCCAATAAATATTTCTGATTTCTGATGTTTCAAGTAATTCATTATGTACCCACAAGAATTGGACAGACACAACCTAGCCTACCCTACAGTTTGCTCTCTAGTACTTATACTCTCCATGGTCGTTCATTTGATAACATTTAAATATAACTTTTGCAGTTGTGTGCCGCTCAGTATTAAAGTGTGCGTTTGTAGAACTAGTAAGAATATTGTGTGTGCAATTGATACCTACGTGTTTACCTCGCCCCCTTCCGTTTTTGGCTGACTTTTTTCGGCACTAGCTCGAGTTTAATTCAGAGCCAAACTATATAGTGTCAAAGCCTAAAAGAGACCGCAGGGAAACGCTGGATGCAGGCCGCTTCCAACTGGCCCTTTTGGAGATCGATAGGGGGGAGGCCTATATCCAGCAGTGGACGTCTTATGGCTGAAATGTTAATGATGATAAACTTTCTTCTTATTAAAACTGTAATAAATTCAAGTCTTTCATGCTTAAATATTCTTAAGAAAGAATGTTTCCGTAGTAGTTTTCTCATTAACCAAACCATTAAAAGCATAATGTTATGTCGTGGTGATATTTATTTAAAATTTCCCTAAGTTTTAGGAGCTTTGTACTTTCGAATTTTTCTATAACCACTTTAGTTTTGGCTACGGAACCCTACCATTATGTGTGTCTCCACACGCTCTTGGTCAGTTTTTTTTTATTGCTATGACAGTAACTGCGTGCGGTGTGCACGCAGTTACTGTCATGTAGTGGATACTGTGAATAGATACTTTATCTGCTTCGATATACAAGTAAGTATCTCGCCCATTACCGTTATCTCTCAATCTGTCAGTTGTTTAACCATATTTAGAGTAACCCAGACCTCGAGGTGAATGACCTCTTAGTCGACATCTATACGAGCGACTTCATCGCAACAATATCGAAACAGTTGTTGCATGAAAAAAGCTTTTCGAGATTACACTCTACTAATGTTCTACTATAATTATATTATATTAAAATGTTAGAGTATGTTACAATATTTGTTAAAATTAGACTTAGTAAACCATGGGGCAGATAGCGAATATGGATAGATTAGCGTGGATATAAGATCGAGAATGAAAACATGAGGCGCGGTTGTTACTGCGTATATATTTATGTTTGTATGTGTGTTGTGCTGTTGTATATATTGTTATATATATACATCATATATTCTGATGTTTTACATATTTCAAAAAAGGTGAAGGTTTGTGAAGTCGGGTTTTTGTTTCGGGGAATTGCAAACTAAATTATTGTCGAGCAAGAACGTTTTTGTCACAAATCTCGGTGCGACTGCTAGCCCTGCAGGGTTGGTTTTGGGAACGCTTATATTATTTCAGGGGTGGGTGTTATCGCTCTTGAAGATGTCGACTAAACATTAAGCTTATAGAAAACTGCGACACAGTCGGGAAAGTTACCCGATGCTAACTTAGTTTGCAAGTGGGGCGTTCGGGCATTTCCGGATGGTTCTTATTGGATGTACGAATTTGCCTTATTTGGGAGATGTATCACAAAACGTGGACAATCAAACCTTTTCCGGAGAAAGTAGGCCGAATCTTTACTCTTACCTAGTAAGCTTTACTACACAAGTTTTTAAAT
Source organism: Agriopis marginaria (assembly GCA_932305915.1). Lineage (NCBI taxonomy): Eukaryota > Metazoa > Arthropoda > Insecta > Lepidoptera > Geometridae > Agriopis > Agriopis marginaria. The sequence goes on from OW029935.1 coordinate 3,601,646, forward strand.
TGTAGTTCTATATATTCCAAATAATGTACACCTAGTGGCAGTGGGCAGGGCACATATCACGCAGAACAGATGGCCGATGGGGCCAAAAGGTCCTGGAATGGAGGCCACGGACTGGTAAGAGCAACGTAGGGCGTCCACCCACAAGATGGACACACGACCTAAAAGAGACCGCAGGGAAACGCTGGATGCAGGCCGCTTCCAACCGGCCCTTTTGGAGATCGATGGGGTAGACCTATTTCCAGCAGTGGACGTCCTATGGCTGAAATGATGATGATGATAGTGCTTTTTACCATACTTATGAGGACTATCAATTTCTCAGCAAAAACTGTACCTACTATTTTTACGCACAATAAAAAACTTGTAGCTATACCAATGTACTAACTAATAGTACTCACGCAAAAGGGCGACAAGGACGTCTGCAGGATGTTCGAGTAAAAGCAACAAGCCTGATTTAGGCCAGATGCGTTTGCACCCGCCACGCTACCTTACCATATCTCCCTTCTTTGTATTGTAAAAAACATGCGCCTCATTGCATTATTTTCCTAAACTTTTGTACTTTCAAGTGTTCATCACCAACCATTTTCCACTCACTGCTGTGTATAGGTCTCCTCTTCAACGTGACATCTTTACCGGTCCTGTGCCAGTCACGTCCACTGGTTCCTGCTGCCTATGTCGTCCGACCAGCGGGCTGGCGGTCTGCCCGGTGTTCGCTTTCCAGCCAAGGCCACTCTAAGACTAATTTAGTCCACCGTCCGTCTTCCCTTCTGACCAAGTATCCCGCACACAGACCTATACGGGGTGTAAGGGGAACACTCTCGAAGCCAAAAGAAGGTAATTATACTCATCATTATGGACAACTTTTACTATGGGGCCAGCCCTGAAATCGCGAAAAAAAATATCAGCTGTTCTATAGAAAACGGTCATTGACACTCGACAAAATGTATGGAACAGCTGATTTTTTTTCTCGCGATTTCGGGGTGTTCCCATACTAAAAGTGGTTCATAATGATGAGTACAATTACCTTCTTTTTGGCTTCGAGTCTGTTCCCCTTATACCCTGTATATCCAAGTAGAGGCATCAAGTCAACCTTGCATGTCATATTTCCAATACAATTTTGATTAATATTTTTTAACTAAACAAAATACAAGCTAAAACTAAAACTACAAATACAGTTAGACTGCCCATAGACCGTTGAAGGTCTAAAGACAATCCAAATGCTCAAGCCCACTACCAGTTGGCAGCGTACCCAGCATGCTGGCGGCATTACCACGTTGAATGGCAATGCTTATGCGTTGAGCCAGAAACACGCCAGCATTTTGGTCACGCGTCGCATTAACCAGGCGCTCTGAAAGATTTTTGAAAATGAGGTGAGCTCCCGGTCCCCAAGGGCCCAATGTCTCGACCCCAAACGCCTCAAATATGTAACCACTGCCGAGGTTAGCAATAATTATTAATAATTGAGTCCAGCTAAAAAAGTCTGCTCTATGGTGCCGCGACAACATATTGTGTCACTTTGAAACGAAAATGGGTGATTGTGTTTCTCTATGGTAATTGTGCAATACTGAGTTGTAAGAATACCGCAAATAGAGTTTATATATATATATATATATATATATTTATAACATAATATATATTATAATAGATTTTCAGTTTTAGGTACCTACGAAAAATGTGATACGCTAGTTTTCATACAGTCTGTACCGCTTGTGAAGTCTACTAAGATATAGGTCTGTGATCCCCGCCCATCTCCACTTGAGTCTCGAGACAGACGTGTGATCGGACCGCCGCCTGACCAACTGGAGAGAAAGAGAGGGAAATATGTTATTCTCACTCTTTCTCTCCCGTTGGTTGGGCTGCTTCGTCAACCAAATCCAAACACAATCTGTTAGAACTTTTATAATGCTACTCTACAGTAAAACCAGCCAAGTGTGAGTCAGACTTATTATTGTATCGCACTTACCCAGTTATTATAATAAATATTCGGGACATTTTTGCATACACGCTCATCTGACTCCAAACTAAGCAAAGCTTGTAATATGGCTGCCAGAGACTGATATACATACATATAAATTTTTAAATACATACCTAAATAGATATTAACACCCAGATGTAGAACAAACATATGTTAATTACATGAATGTTTGTCCTAGGTGGGAATCGAACCCACGCCCCCAAGCGCAGAAGGTAGGTTCACTACCAACTGGACCTATACGGGCTATCTATAAGAGTGAAAGACCTCATCTAAATCTTTACAGCAATAAATTCTGCCCACGACTTATAATGGTAACAAATCGGGTTGTCGGCCTCTCATCCGCCGTTATCGAGATAACTACCTATTGTACTCGCTCATTAATTATTTTCGAGTCATTCAACTCCCTGTCTAATCTATCTATTGAGATATAGATATTTATAGACATTGATTATACATAATTATACCTTTTTTTACTGACTTCAACAAGGAGGAAGGTTATGAATTCGGTCCGTATCCTTTTTTACCCGATGACCTTACTTCCTGGCCTCAAAGACATTTCATCAACTTGATAATATTTTAATACACTAGCAAATGCGCAGGGAGCGCGACGCCAAAATCCCCAAAGAGAAAAAACAACGTAACATTTTCCTGCTCGACACCACACCGACTGGAGAGTCGAGGTGACGACGTTGCGGCATTATGAGAGCAGTGGAAAAATCAACTCTTCGGTTTGCTCTAGGTTGAAAATTGTACTCCACTTAAATGCGTTATGAGCAGTCGAGGCTCGGTGGAAGCGTGATGCAGCGCGGAAGCTACGCGGGACACTTGTCACCGCGCCGATGCAAAAAGAAAGACGTACCTACTTATCTTTGTGTTACTGTTTGTGGTATCGTAACTTCCAAATTAATTAACGTCTGAACCGATTTTGGTTTAGTTTATTTCTTAAAGGCATAGAAGACATAATAGTACAAGTTGCATGAGCTTTTCTGGTGATGGCGACCGGTTCGATGTTAAATAAAACTGTGATAGATAGATGAGGTCAAAGAGTTCATCAGATTATTCCGCACTCCATTTAATATTTTAAATTTACTTTGTACTACAGATTAAAGAAATCGCCTGCCACCATCCCAGCACCATCACGTCAATCACCGTTGTTTATTGTCAAAGCCTAAGTTTCACACTATAAAAAATTATGACTATTTTAGACGAGATGAGAAGTTTTTTTAAGTCATAGGTGGCAAACAAGCAGACGCGAAGACGGAATACGTAGATAGTAAATTACCGTCGCCTATGGATACTTGTAACAGCAGAGGCATCACGACTACCTCGCCGACTCTTAAAGAATCTTATTAGCTCGCCCTTTGAAAAACTTCATGTTGTAACTTCTCGGAAACACCGCGGAAGGTAGCTCAATCCACATTTTGCAAGTGTGAGGCAAGAAAGATCGCGAGAATCGAGATAGAGGGAATCGCACCGTGTGCGATTTCCTCTGATCTATTGATATGTGGACGAGCTTCCCCGTATTTCAAGGGTATATAATATATATATATGTCCATATCAATGTAGGTACATACTTACTACTACAATAGAAAGCACAGTGTTCTAATTAATCCAAATGACGTTTTTCCCACTCAATCGCTTGTCTACAAGTCACCTGCAAGCCCTCGAGTTGACAAAGGGCACAATGCCCGTTTTAGCCGGAACCCACCTTTATTAGTACCTACACAATGTACCCTTTGTGTTTCTAATGGAACGCTCACACTGGTTCGTATAAACAGTAAGGACATTAAAGTATTAGCCACAGAAAAGAAACATTTTTCATGTGATGAACTTTTGTGTTTATTCTATTTCTGGGTGTTAATATATATTTAATTATGTATTTAAAAATTTAATTATATATGATGTATGTATATCAGTCTCTGGCAGCCATATCACAAGCTTTGCTTATTAGTTTGGGGTGAGATAACCGTCTGTACAAAAAATGTCCCGAATATTTATTATTATTATTAAAACATTTATTTTTCTTCTTAAATTAAAGTTTTTTTACAATATCTATACAAAAACAAAATATTATTAAAAAACTTAAATCTGTGGCGTACTCGCCATCCGTACTTGTACTCCTTGTGCCAACCTTCATGAACTTAATTCGGGATTTCAACAACGGTGGCGCTGGTGCGCAATAAGAAAAAATAAAAGAACATTGTTTTTTAAAAAGAATTGTCATTCGCTTCATCTAAGTTTTTCGTATACATAAAAATCATAATTTCTTTCGGACTCTGCTATTTTCTTCTATTGTCGGTAGCTTAAACCTCTCCTTCTATATAAATAGTGCCAACCCACCATAAATCTAGGGTGCCGCCGGCAGCGGTGTTTAGGGCTGCAGAGTGAGGAATCTCCTGACAATACGTGTCGTGTCAAGGATTACCGCCTTCTGCATCTGACCCTTGACCCTTATTATTTTGTATTATTATTATTTTGTTTAAATTAGAACGGCTGTCAATTTGTTCTAGCCAGTTGCACCCATATAAACGAAACGTCAGTCATTCGAAATCAGCAACTGTGATGCGGACAAAGAACTTTGAAACCTAACCCAAAAAGGTGAGGTCCAAGTTCTTTGGATGCGGAGTTCGACGCGTGGACATAAATAAGAATGTTCAATCAAGGTTCTGTCATAATGCCTGGTGACAGATTTTCCTTCTCATTTCCGTTATATTTACCTACGTATCTTTTCTGTGGGATTAGCCCACATGCTACCACAAAATAATTCTGTACTAGACTAAAACATCATTTAATTTGTAGCAAAAAAAACAATATAAACAAAGGTAACAAAGGAAACCTGTAAGTATCTATACTATTTATGTAATAACTGAAGCGATCGCGTCTCTCGCGTTGGTGATCAGCAAAGGCCCAACCATTGCCGGGATGGTGAACCTACGACGGAAAATATACTTATTATACTGACCTAAGTAAAGAGTAAAAAAAAGAAAAAATAAAGAGTTTCTATCTATCTATCTAAGTACCTATTGGCTATAAATTTGTTTCTCACTAGTGAGAACGCACGAAAGATCTAAAATCTCTGCTAATGACGACTTCCGTATGTTTATGATATTTAAGATTACGAAACGGTTATCAAAAATACATTGCTTTTTCCTCTCTTTTTTTAGACAATCAATATTAACATCAAAGAGAATATAAATACTACGTAAATTAACATGTGAAGTTGCAAGTGTCATTAGAAAAAATGTTTAAAAAAAAAACATGGGTATTACGGACAACTTTTTTTTGGACTAAATAACAAAGAAACATTTTATGTTAAAATTAATAATTGTTTTTTTAATAAAGCGATGGTGTTGCGTCGCGCATATTGTGGACTAATTTTGAGTTGTTCTTGTCAAGATTTCTGTTCAAGAGCAAAATAAATTGAAATAATAGTAAGTAGGTAGGTACAATAATATGTCTTCGTCTCCAGATTTTAGCTGCACTAAGTCAGAAGCATGGAACTAATAAGTACCTACTTCGTACAACGGTACAAACGGTTCTACTACAGATAAGAAACAAACAAAAAAACTGTAGGTTTTACGCAAAGAAGTTGAACCTTATGTCGTTTTTATGCGTATGATGCTTGTTGATAAATTTATATGTAGTTTTTAATTAATTATATTATTAATACATTTTGACATATTTGTAAATGAATATAATTTTGTACGCCCTTACCCTCAGGGCTGTTAATGGATGAACATGTAATATTTTAAGACCTTTTATACCCCATTGGCAAGCAAATAAAAACTTTGACTTACATTTTTGCTACCTCATATGTAGTATGAAAAATTTTGTAGGTACAATGACGTAAAGAATACCAGCTCAATGAGTAGGTATCATGGAAAAATTTCACCAACTAACGTATCATTTCCTTTCGTTTCTTGTGACGAATTTGATAACTTATATAAATCTGACGTTTCAGAGAGAAAAATCTGACGCTTTAGAGCCCATACTGCTTCTTCATGAAGTTCGCCGTAATAAAAGCTGTTTTCGATTAATTTTATGTTTGTTTCGGCATCGAAGCGGGCTATTTTTACCACTTCAGTTTGTAGTCGATTAAGAATATATGGAGATGGTCTTTGTTATTGCCTTGATCGTTTTTCCGCAAATAATTTGCTGTTTTTGCTAATAAAGTCTTTTATTACAGTTATTTGTGTTTTTATTTTTGTATGGAGAGGGCTATGCTCGGGGTTTCTCTACGAGATCGAATCAGAAATGAGGAGATCCGTAGACGAACGAAAGTCACCGACATAGCCCACCGGATTAGCAAGTTGAAATGGCAGTGGGCAGGGCGCATATCACGCAGAGTAGAAGGCCGATGGGGCCGAAAGGTTTTGGAATGGAGACCACGGACTGGTAAGCGCAGCGTAGGACGTCCACCCACAATATGGACAGACGACCTAAAAGAGACCGCTGGGAAACGCTGGATGCAAGCCGCTTCCAACCGGCCGTTTTGGAGATCGATGGGGGAGGCCTATGTCCAGCAGGCCCTTGCACGGGCCGTGGACCAATTGTCTTTCCACCGTTTTTATCCCTCGAGAAAAAGACAAACGTATCCATATTCTAGCTTTGTCGCGTCTAGGCGTGGATAAAAACGGTGGAAAGAAAATTTATCCACAGACCATGCTTGGCCTGCAGCAATGGACGTCCTATGGCTGAAATGATGATGATGATGATTTTTGTAAGCAACGCTGGATGTTCTTTTTAATACATAGGTACGTCCTGCATACGTCATACAATACGAGGATATAATTATGATGTATACAACATGACATTACAATAATTGATGACGTCATTAATATTTTATAAATAAACCGGGCAAGTGCGAGTCGGGCTCGCGCACCAAGGGTTCCGTACCATCACAAAATACAATAATAAAAATTTAAGTAACCGACTTCAAAATTGGTAAAATATGGTGGCATTTCATCAATGTCATCCAAGTAACGAAATTACCTGTTATATGGGTTTAAGGTGGTTCGATTCACCTATGGCGGGAAATTTAAATTTTAAACAGTTTTTTGGTCCTAGTAGCCAGGCCAGGTAATTATTTTTAAATAACACAGTGTTTGCGCAAAATGTTGGCTGTTCTTTACATTATAATGAACAATTATTTAACAGTAACGCACCATATTACTTACATTTGTGAATAAACCGTTTGAAACAGCAAAAATTTGTTTATTCACAAAAGTAAGTAATAATGGGCATTAGAGATAAATAGCTTTACATGATTTTGTAAAGAATAATAATCAATCTGCGCAAACATCATGGTTGTTTACAATAATTACCCGGCCTAGCTACAAGGACAAGAAAACTGTTTGAAATTTGAATTTCCCGCCATTTGTGCAACGAACCACCTTAATTATCGAATGTTGTTTTAATAGTACCCATCCATTGTACTTTGACAAATGTACAACCTTATCTAAGCCATCGTATAATAATATCTAATAATATCATCGATAGAAATCAAATATAAATATACTTCGATCTAAACTCTGATAGCAACTTTACTTTGGACCACAGTAAGTAGGTACTATCTATCGGCTTTTGACATCTCTTCTCTTCTCTATCTCTTCTCTACATAGTATAAATTGAAGTCGCTTTCCGCGTCTGTCTTATGTCTGTATGGCCGCTAACTCCTAAACGACGCAACCAATTTTGACGCGGTTTTCACCATCAGTTAGATACATTTTCAATGAAGGTTTATGTATACCACTAGCGACCCACCCCGGCTTCGCACGTAAATTACACCCGTGCGAAGCCGGGCGGGCGGGTCGCTAGTAACAAATAATTAATCGATCGGACTTGAAAAAATTTAATATTTAATATTAGAAAAAAAATCGCGGAAGGTTTATATAATTATAATAACTAGCGCCGGCTTCGCACGTAAATTACACCCGTGCCAAGCTGGGGCGGGTCGCTAGTCTATACTAATATTATAAAGAGGAAAGACTTGATTGTTTGTTTGTATTGAATAGGCTCCGAAACTACTTAACCGATTTGAAAAAAAAACACTGTTGGGAAGCTACACTATCCCGGGCGACATAGGCTATATATCTATACCCGTGCGAAGCCAGGGCGGACCGCTACTACATAATAATCCACTGTTACATATATAGGTACTCAACGCACGTGAACGAAAATATTACAATAAGGCGACATGTTATTAATTTTCACCAAAACTTCACCTTTTGGGGGTCTGAGCATAATTATAATTATAGGTTTAGGTACCTACCATATAATTATTAATATAATTTATAACGAAAGGTGTTGACTTCGGCTTAATAAACTAGTCGTGTCAAACCAAAAAAAAAAAAAAACACGCTGTATTTTTTTACATTCTTCGACCAAAATAATATGAATGGACGGGCCAGAACGAGCACATTTTTGAAAATTCCAAAATGAGCACCGGCGCTCACTTCGTTTCAGTCGGTCTCTAGCCGTAGGAAGTGCGACACAAGACTATTGTTACATGATAACGAAACATCTGACAAAATTATGCCTTCGTGTGCTTTCCCGAAGTGTAATAACACAACAAAAAACCGCTATCTATTTTTTGTAAAAATGTATTGTAGATGGTTGATTGAATCAGGCGTTACTTTGCGGAAGTCCATTTTTAATTTGTATATATGTCGAATTTCTAGTGTAATTCCGCTTCTACGTCGTTTCGAGTACAATACAGATTTGGGATAAACTATTTTTTTTTCCTATAGATATTTGTGTTGCTAATTTGAACCTAACCTGAATTTAAATATTAATTACATAAAAGAGCAAAATTAACCTAACCTGAAACAAAAAGTTATTAAATCTATAACAAAAAATGTATTGCACATGGTTATAATTAGGTGTTGAATTATAGTTCCGACGGTTTTGACTCGTTTTTACTGAGCAAGTTCAATGGTTATGGCCCGTCCATTCATTTTATTTTGGTCGAATGTTTTATTAATGTTTGTAAGAAGACAGGATGCTACGTTTATTTATATCACGTCCGAGCCATCTGGCTTTTTCTGTCCCCTCTGAGTAAGTAGTTGATCTTTATGACGCACGTTACATAACTTAATTGTTGAACATACAAAAGTAAGGATAGACCCTAGGATATAAACTTCCTATTCCTGTGATTCCTATTTATTTATTTATTTATTTACACACGCACAATAATTAAAAGATACAATATTTTAACTTAAATATTTCACCTTATCTAACGTGGTAAATTAATATAGCAAAGAGACGAGCCTAAAATAGTAAGCTTTGCGAAGCAGTCCTCACTAGGATAACCCGTGTCGAGAACTACTGCAGTCCGCCTATCCCACTACACAACCGAGCAAACATTTGCACCAAAAATAATAATATGTAATAGGATATTGGTAAAATGAGTTTGTATGCGAGTTTGAAAATATGATAAAAATAACTCTAATATAATATTATTACAAGGATATAATAATTATATACATATTTTATTATTGAAACTGACGTGGTTTTCACACATTTTATTTATGTTACACGGGAAAAGCGAGACGCAGCCGCGCGCGCGCATTCACCTTGAAAAAGGCCGTCTAATGCGGTTGAAACTATAGTCGGAGTAACCGGCTTAATCTTACGTGAGTAATTCCCGTGTAACATAAATAAAATATATACATATTATTTATTATATTATATATATATATATATATATATAATATAATAAATAATATGTATATATATATATATATATATATATTAGATAGCCCGTTGGTCCAGTTGGTAGTGAACCTGCCTTCTGAGCATTTGGGGGCGTGGGTTCGATTCCCACCTAGGACAAACATTTATGTGATGAACATTTGTGTTTGTTCTATATCTGGGTGTTAATATATATTTAAGTATGTATTTAAAACTATGTATGTATGTATACCAGTCTCTGGCAGCCATATCACAAGCTTTGCTTAGTTTGGGGTCAGATGACCGTGTGTGCAAATATGTCCCGAAATATTTATTTATTTATATCTATATATATATATATATATATATATATATATTTATTTATTTTTATAATATACATACATTTTTAGTTCAATATATAGGTAATGAGACTGGCATAGTCATTATGACTAAATATCCGCAATAGATAATTTATTAATTTCATATCTAGATGTAACATAAGTACTAGGTCCACATCTAGAAGGAAATACATTTAGTTTGATATTAAGTAGTTTGTTAATTTAAAGATAGTTCACAATGTATTTCCAGTTTTGTGGTCTTTCAATATTAAAAAAAAAAACAATTTCAAGTAACTTATTCACATAACTGGAGTCAATTCAACTTATCGAGCGTTTCGGATAATGACCACTTCTTCAAATGACCACTTCTACAAATGACCACTTCTACGAACGACCACTTCTTGAAATTACCACTGTACAACGAACTTTTTCGCAAATAACAATAATTATTTCGTTTTCACGCAGCTTCTTGGGGTGAAGATTATAATAAAAACAAACAAGGTCAAATTACATAAATCGTGCGAAGCCAAAAATCAGTGTACACGTTTAAAAAAGTTCTGATAATAGAGGATTATTATTGTTGTTTATTATTACATTATATTTCACTGATTACCTACTGTTCAGGATTCACTCACGCCACCTGTACGGAAATGACTTTTATTGATTTGAATTTTGAAATAAGAATGTCTATAGGTACTGCCTACTACACTTTTTATACAACTATCCAAAAGCAAACTGCGACTCGGGTTGGCGCACTGAGGGTTTCGTACTACTACATAAATTGAAAATTACTAAAGTACAAAAAGTATGTCGTGCAAAAAGACAACCATCACGCCCAGGGGCCTTACGGACAACTGCTATTGCGGCACCTAATCCGCTCAGTTGGAAAATCACTCGACCGCAAACCGTATCTGGGCGCGATTAAGGTTCACGTTCGCGTGATTTTCCAACTGAGCGGATTAGGTGCCGCAATAGCTGTTGTCCGTAAGGCCCCAGGTAGTCACCCATCTAAGCCCAGAGCGCGCCCGACGTTGCAGGATATTGTCACCAACTCGCACTTGGCCAGTATTTACATATTTTGTTTTAAGTCTGTATGAGTACTATAATCATGCCAAGTTTGGTGCTTGTACGTATTACCGTTTTTACACGAGCAAATACAAAAATACTTTTAACAAAAAGCTTTTGTTCTATAGGAGCCCCTTTAGTTTTAGATTTTTGACTTTTTTTTGTTAGTCTGCCGTAATATTACATAATGAAATATTCTGTATAAATTTCATGTAGCAATTTTTTTACGGTTTGAAAGAGGACGGGCAGACAGATGGACTGCGTAGACTTACCTAGTAAAAGGGAGCCGTTTATAACCTTAGGTTATGGAACCCTAATATAGGTGTACAAACGGTTAAACGCAAACCAATTATATTATTATTAATAAAAAAAAAGTTAGGTAGAGTCTGGCTAATGAAATATAGAGACTAAAAAAGCCTAATAAAAAAAAAAAAAAAAGACTAATTGGTGATTCCTATGGGACTGACATAGTCATGTATGACTAAAATTGTCTAAAATTTCCCCATACAAACAAGAATTTAAAAAAAAAACTCCTGTTCTTACATTACGTGACGAAAATGTAAAAATACTAATTTCACGTAGCTATTGGCGCGTAAAAATTACTATTACAACCAAAAACTAATTAACACTACACTACTACTACAACTACTTACTATTAAAAATATCCATTTTGTCTATATTTCAGATATTTCTAAGTATTTTTTTTATCTTTATACCTACCTTCTTAGAACCTGCTTAGATCAAACTCTTTCATTTAGATAAGGTAGGCCACCTCGGGCCACCTAGAGTTGGCGGGGTTTTGGCACCAACGTGGAAAAAAACATGTCGGCTCCTTATATAATTTTCCTAAACTTGTGTATTTTGAAGTGTTAATGAGTAATAGTAATAATGGTGGATTATTATTTGCTCGAGTGTGATATAACGAAACATGTATATACGTTGTTTTCAAAACTCCATAGAAGTATATTGTAAAGCCTGCACCACTTTACTGGGGCATGAGTTTGACTTGACCGTGACTAAATTTATGTAACGAAATTTTGCTTGACTCTGACTGTGACTATGACTCGTTTGACGTTAATTAATATTATATAAACTTGTTTTATATTACGACTGAACGACTTTGTATCCAAGGTCAGGAAGAAAATTTACAAAAAATCCATAATAGTTTGTTGTAAGAATTTTCTATTGAAACCTTGTCTTCCCGCCAATTATTATTCATGTATTGGATTTGGATATTGTACCTATATTAGCTGCTTTATTTTCACTTTTTCAAAGATTTAATTAATATTTTCCGAGCGATTATGAAAAACTATGTTTTACACTGAAGTTGTAGTATATTTTACATAAGTACATTTAATTCAAATGTAGCCATATTGACAGAACTACCTCTTTTTAAAATTTTCTAAGAACTAATCAAATACCTAATCTAGGCTTTGGAATTTTGAGAACCCCTTAACTCGTTTTAATATTTTATACAGTGTTCCGCCATTTTGCAGGCTTCGAAAACATTGTGAACAAACGTGATTTATTTTTAAATTTAAATTTAATAAACTAGTTACATAGTTATTCAGGCAGTAATATTAATAATGGTTTTGCCAGACTCTTTGAGTAAATTACCAACCATCATAAAAGCGTGGCGGGCTGGACGTGATGGAGAATTATCGGACAACGATGTTTCTTTGCTGGAAATGTGGTAAGTACTTACTTACATACTTAGTTATGAACAATTAGTAATATTATTGGCTGTGAATATTTTTGATGTTAAACATCTATTGGTGCGCCTTGTCAGTAAATCTGACTCGTACGTACCTATACCGTGACGGCAAACGACATGATGCTCTCTTATGCCACCATGTTTCACATCTGCCGTGACGCTACTACCCTACCCTACTTTTTTATTTCGTAGCTATGCCAGGCATAATCTTACAGCAAACGCAAAGCGTTTAGTCTATACTGGGTTCGGAGGAAAGGGTATACTAAGCTGAAAGGAGTTCAAAGTACCCATCATTATGAAAAACTTACTATGCTCTATGCTATGCTACACTCGCACTAATCAAAGTGTAAACGGCCCTTACAAAGAAACAAAATTGATTCCCAATTTATGTTACGGCGTTTTTAGCTACGCTAACGCATGTGGCGGCCGGCTCGCAGCCGTGGTGATCGGCTGAATTCGGCTTAGTTCGGCTTTGGTCGTCGATTATGTTGCTATCTCTTTCACTCTCTCACTCAAGACGATCTACACATCTAGCTCAATCCAATTTCTTTGTATTACCTGTATAATAGAAAAAAATAATGTCATCTACCTAAGTCTTTAGGGTATATATAACGTCCTTGACCTAAGTCAAAGGAAGTTGTTGTCGCTGCCAAGGAGGTTCCTTGAAGAAAGTATACAACGCGGGTGAAACCGCGAGGCGCAGCCAGTTTATAATAAATTAAAGATGTGCTCCGCCGTAGACCGCATCATCGCTTTACATCAGGTGAATTGGCGGTCAAAGGCAAGCATAATATTAAAAAAAAAAAAAAAAAAAAAAAAAAAAAAAAAAGGCTAAGTCACAGGCATATAGGTATAGCCTATACCTATAGGTAGGCTGCAACAGATTTGATCTAATTGTAATCAGTTTATTTTCTTTCAGCTGGGCCGTGCATAAATACGCAAAAAAATTATGTTTATATGATTTATCGATACTGTTACGTGGAGCGGCCCGGACTTACAATGCTGAGCTAGATGACCTATACAATGGTAAGTGTTCGTTATTACAAGCTTTTATATATGAGCAGAGGCCTTATGCCCAACTCGTTACGCGGGACCAAACTAACGTTAAATCGTTCGGAAAATCACGCGAACGTGAATTATTTATTCTTAACAAGCTGCGCCCCGCGGTTTCACCCGCGCAGTGATGAAAAATGGAGATGGTGATGAAAAGTTGTTCCGTTGCAGCGTGAAAGAGGAACAAACAAACACACTTTAGCATTTATAATAGTATAGTATAGTATAGTATAGTATAGTATAGTATAGTATAGTATAGTATAGTATAGTATAGTATAGTATAGTATAGTATAGTATAGTATAGTATAGTATAGTATAGTATAGTATAGTATAGTATAGTATAGTATAGTTATAGTATAGTATGATTGTAGTTATACTTTAGAGTGTGTACTATAATCATGCCAACTTTGACGTTTGTACGTATTACCCTGTTTACATTAGATCTAATACAAAAATACGGTTGTTGTATGGGGCGGACCCCCCTTTCGTTTACTTTTAGACTTTTTTAGTTAGTTAATCCGCCGTAACATTACATATTTTGTGAAAATTTCAACTGACAGTCTATTACGATTCGAAAGATACATCCGTAAGACAGACGGACGGACGGACGGACAGACGGACAGACATCGTAGGCGTAGTACCCTAAAAAGTAGTTCAATGGTATTTTTAGGGTTCCGTACCTCAAAAGAAAAAACGGAACCCTTATAGGATCACTTTGTTGTCTGTCTGTCCGTCTGTCCATCTGTACGTCTGTCAAGACCCTTTTTTCTCAAGAACGCGTAAAGGTATCAAGTTGAAATTTATACTAAATACTTGGGTCTATACGATTTCTTTCGGCAGTAAAAAAAACAAAAGATATGAACGTTATTATGTCTATTGCGATTTCACAGGGAAATCAAAACCTATAGGGTACTTCCCGTTGAGCTAGAATCATTAACTGTGGCAAGAGTGGTCTTACAGTACATGTTGTTAATTTGAAGTTATATCATATAATAAATATAGTTTTAGAATTACAAACTTACATTTTGCAGTTGTTATGTTGGGAAGAACCTTATTGTCAACTTTCAATATTTCAACTTCAGTTAGTTTTTTTTTTGGACTCTCGCTCTAAATGTTTCCGTCCAACGGAACCCTCAGAGGACGAGCCCTACTCGTACTTGTCCGGTTTTTATATGGGACTAGTTCGATTTTTAAATTACTTTACCTCTACGCAAAGTGATATTTACTGCCCGCACAGATATACACAACAGGTGTATATATAGGTAGTAGATCTGTGACTGCCCGCATTTTGAGTCATCAATGCACCCACTTACCGAGCGCTAGTGATGCAAATGACATTACCTATTTACAGATGTCATTAAAATGAACAAGGAACTGTTGACACGTAAGAGGAGGGCATCTGATGAAGACAAACAATCTGGTGAGCAATCCAACAGTAAGTTCAATGAGAAAGAGTGTGCATCTGATCTTCATGATCTAATTACCTCCTGCCCATTTTTCTATCGGACTGCCAGAGCGGGCACAAAAAATCAACACCGCTTTCTGGTTGGTATTCCAAAAACCCGAACGAAGCGCTTTGATTCCACTTTTATTGTGCGAGCTGCTAGTCTGTGGAATGCGCTGCCTGAATGGGTGTTCCCCGATAGTTACAGGTCTGGGTGTCTTCAAATCATGAGTGAATCGGTTTCTTCTAGGCAAGCGTGCTCCACCGTAGACCGCATCATCGCTTGACATCAGGTGAGTTGGAGGTCAAGCGCAAGCCTATTAATTATGAAAAAAAATTACGATTTAATTATTGTAATAATAGTAATATTAAATTACTATTCTGTCATTTGCACAATATTTTTTCTCGAACATTTAAGTATTCAATGTTTTTCATCATTTGAAGATAATTGGCGCCCAAGTAAGTTTACGGTGTAAAACCGGTTTAGTTAAGTTTTGTCACAAAAAAATTGTAAACGGTACATATGAGTAGATTTTTTATATTTTTTTTTTTAATAATTTTAATACGGTGTTGTCAATATTCGACTATGCCACTCGTACTCGTACTAAAACTAAAAATAGCTGGATAAGCTCAAAAAAATGCATGCAAAAAAAAAAGGTTTTTGATTTGATTTTTAGATTTAAAACTGTCCACAGGCCACGACGGCTCATAGGTTAAACGATCTCCAATTAAATACTTATACATCATCATCATCAGCCTGAAGACGTTCCCTGCTGAACATAGGCCTCCCCCTTTAACCTCCACACTGAACGACAGCCTGCCTTTTTCATCCACTGGATGCACGCGATTCTCACAATGTCATCGGTCCATCTAGTGGGAGGCCTACCTACGCTACGTCTTCCGGTTCGTGGTCTTCACTTAAGAACCTTTCTTCCCCATCGGTTATCGGTTCTTCGAGCGATGTGGCCTGCCCATTGCCACCTTAACTTGCAAATTTTAATATCTATGTCGGTGACTCTGGTTCTGGATCTCAAACATTGTTCAATTTTTTTTTTTATATTTACTGTTGTTTGGCTTCTCCTGTTAAGTTTTGACAACATGTGCTGGGAGAGACCGCTCATTCGTTGTTACATCGTATTTTCAAATTAATTTGTATAAACAGTTTATATTATACTGACTGCCCCGGTGGCTCAGTTGGTAGGGAACCTATCTTCTGTGCTTGGGGGCGTGGGTTCGATTCCCATCTAGGACAAACATTTGTGTGATGAACATTTGTGTTTGTTCTATGTCTGGGTGTTAATATCTATTTAAGTATGTATTTAAAAATATATATGTACGTATATCAGTTTCTGGCAGCCATATTACAAGCTTTGCTTAGTTTGGGGTCAGATGACCGTGTGTGCAAAAATGTCCCAGATATTTATTTATTTATTTATTTTATTTATTATGTAGTTAGTAGTTAGTTTCGGTGAAGGAAAACATCGTGAGGAAACCTGCATACGTACGGAGAAGGAATTCAATGGCTTATGTGAATCCACCAACCCGCAACTGGGCCAGCGTGGTGGATATGGCCCAATCACTCTTTCGTGGGTAGGCTAAAAGTCCAACAGTGGACTGTTAAAAGGCTGATTATGATGATGATGATGTAGTTAGTAGGTAGTTCTAAATGTAAAGTGGCTAGTTTATGTACGTGTTTGTGTTTATGTCACATGATGGTCAAGCCAAGAGACTCGTTCCTACATTCTCGATCCTCCATCAGATACAAGTATATTCTGATGCATTGTTCCGGAAATAATTGACATTGGCTATGACTGAATGTCCTGTGATTGTCTCATAAGTCATAGTAAAAGCCATAGCCATAAAAATACTTTCTTTTCCAAGTTTGGTTGGGTGCAAATGTTTACACGAAAATATTCACGCAATGTCTGAGAAGAGTACTATACTAGCTTTAGCGGCAACAGCATTAGTAGAATCACGAATGCCATTTCACTTTTGTCCACAAATGTTACTGTTTCCAGTTGCTGCAGTAATGTAATATTATTATACCGTTGTTTTTACTGTAATATTGATTTGGCCATTACGTTATTAGGGTCCATAATTTCAATAACTAACATTTCAGAGTCTTCTCCAACCTCTTCTACAACACAACCAGCGTCTACATTGCATTCGATATCTACAACTGAAACAGTATCTACAACACCACCAACATCTCCATCACACCAAAAATCTACATCATCTCAATCAGGGTTTACAACTCAACCAGAATCTACGTTATCTCAACCAAGGTCTTCATCTAAATCTGAATCTACATCTCAACCAGAATCTCCATCTCAACTAGAATGTACATCTCAACCAGGATCTATATCTCAATCAAGATCTACATTATCTCAACTGGGGTCTAAACCTCAATTGAAGCTGACATCTCAACCAGAGTCATATCAATCAGGCTCCTCGTCTTCAGAGGAAACACAACAGTCTAAATCTTCATCAGATAATGAAGGTAATATACAGTACCACATTAAAAGTATAATGATACTGCAAGATAGAGAAGCCATTGTTTCTTTATGACTAACAATAAATTCACTTATTTTGGGTGGTTTGGATTTTAACTAAGTCCCTTAGTATATTGTGGACTTACTACGGGCGGGATGCATATGCATTTGGGGTTATTGTATGTAGCCAATGCTACCATTATTCTCCCAAAAATACTGGACAAATATTAAAAGCTCCCTCTATTTTGATTGAACTAAAATTGTCTCACCTTTTTAGCATCCAGATTTACATTTTGAAACGAATCGGCACTTTGGCGAAACGATCTATCTAGATAATCCTCCTGAATCATTATTTTCTTTAAAGATGGAGTTATAGACAATTTAAATGCAAAGATAGTTCTAGCTTCTATATTTTATAATAAAGTTGTCAAGTTATAATCAGATGAGGGGCGATGGGATAGTCATTTCACGCTTCGAATTCATTTAAAGACGATAATAATGAAAAATTCAATACTTATTCAATCTGATGCTAGTTGGTATGAGCAGGGTGGCCTACCATCATATTTCTTCCTTAGCTATACTTTATCAAAACTAATGCTGTAGTTTATTTTTATTTATTCTTATCCTTATTTTTTGTGATTTTATGATATTCACGAGCAATTTATAACTTTTTCAGATCACACACCTCCGGATTCTCCAGAGCACATGAGACAATCGGAATATTTATCAAGTGAAAAAAGTAAGTAACAGTATTATCGAAATCTATGGGTAGTATC
The DNA here is from genome assembly GCA_932305915.1 of Agriopis marginaria. Taxonomy (NCBI): domain Eukaryota; kingdom Metazoa; phylum Arthropoda; class Insecta; order Lepidoptera; family Geometridae; genus Agriopis; species Agriopis marginaria. The sequence continues at coordinate 3,620,171 of OW029935.1, forward strand.
GGTATATAACGTATGTAACTAAAACTATAACCTGGGTGTCTTCAAGGCTAGAGTGAAAAATACCTTCTAGGTCTACGTACTCCAGCTTCGGCCATAACATCGCTTTTCATCAGGTGAGTTGATGGCAAAGCGTAGAACTATTCTATGTATATTTATATATATAGAATAGGTCAAAACTAGCACAATACAACAAAACTTTATTGACACCACAGAAAAGACAATACTAAATAAATGATTATAGATTCCAACCTTAACTGACAGTAGAATGCGAGTCTCAGTCATATTTTCTGAACAACACTTACAATAAATCTCGTGATTATGTTTTGTAAATTTAACTTAACATTGCGATTTAAATAAACTTTATGCTAATTTTCAGACGTTTCACCAACATATACTATACCCAAGTTGCGAGGCTTTTTAAGAAGTCCAGTAATCTATCAAGACCTCAGTAAGATCACTGAAGAAAGTACAGTTACAACAAATACAAAAATTGAAACTAGTACAAGACAAATATCTGACTTATCTTTTGACAAATCAGAATTGGAGACATCTAAAAGCACTGTCGTATTAGATGTGACAAAAAATGAGTCGAGAAAAGATGAATCAAATTTTGATGAAACGACTATTAGATCAACTGGAGGAAGCGTTGGAGACTCGGAGACAGATAAAAGACATGAAAGGTTGCCACCGGTGTCCAATATTATATCACAGCCCTTAAATGTAAAACCGCCCGGTCCGTCTCGAAAAAGACGAAAATTAGATACACCTGAAGAAGTAAAAAGAAATAATAGTTTAAAACCACTAGAAAGTACTACAATACTAGATTTGACAAACGAAGAATTAAGTTACACAAGACCAAATTTCGATAAAGCATTCATTAAATCAGCTGAAGAAATTACAAACTTGGATACAGATGGGAGAGGTGAAACGCTGTTGGACCAGAGTGTTGTTTTACAATTAAATATACCGGAAGCTAAAGATCTAGAAAGAGAGAAGAGGAAGAATAAGGTACGTCAACTGAGTCACATTGAAATCTATTTGAATACTTTTTATTTATATAACACGGGAATTACTCACGGAAGATTAAATAATTGATTATTGCGTGCTAAGCGAGACGCAGCCGCACGCGTTCATTCACCGTGAAAAAGACTGCCTAATGTGGTTGAAACTATAGTGGGAGTGACCGGCTTAATTTTACATGAGTAATTCCCGTGTTATATAAATAAAATATGTGAAAACCAAATCAGTTACTATAATATTTGAATACTGTTTCTTTGAAGAATCTCTAGTGTATTTCCGCTTTCATCATCATCATTATCAGCCTATCATGATCATGTTCTTTCTGCTGTCAAACAGACCTTTTATCACAGAGAATGGATGGGCCCTTATCTACCATGTTAGCCCAGTGCATGTTGGCGAATGTCATACGTCTTTGAACTTTTGAGGTTCTTGGACATATTGGTTTTCTCACAATGTTTTCCTTCACCGTTGTTGAGCGATGGCATCAAAACATAATTTATTTAAGTACTAACTAATTTATTAAGTATTGTGAGTTCTATAAAAATAATCCTCTATATGTATATGTATCACAGTTATTTTGTTTATTTTCCCAGGATGCTGGAACATCTCATTTGAGAGACCAATCTCTCTCGCAGTTCAGCCCACTCCAGTCTAACGTTCTGGAGTCAGGTCAACCCATGGTGTTGGATGCTGGAATATCTCCAAAAATAAGAGACCAAGCAACACAAGTCAGCCCTTCTCAGACTAACCTAAAGGGGTCAGATAAATCTATCGTGTTGGATACTGGAACATCTCCAAGAATAATAGACCAAGCAACACAAGGCTAGTTACAAAATAAATTATTAAGTAGCACAGAGCAATCAACTAATGTGACAGTAGAATAGTCAATCATATTTTCTGAACAAAACATACAATATCCCGTGATTCTGCTGTATAAATTGTAACTTATAGACTATAGGACGTGAACATTTTGACAACAGAAAACGAAAAAATAAAAGAGAACAACGCGGAAGCAGCAACTAAAACTTAACAATGTGATTAAAATAATTTTAATGTTGATTTTCAGACATTTCACCGAAATATACTCCACAAGGAATCGAGTTGCGAGACTTTTTAAGAAGTCCAGTAATCTATCATGACCTCAGTACGATCACTGAAGAAATTTCAGTTACACCGAATACAAAAATTGTGTCTAGTAAAAGACAAAAACCTGACTCATCTTTTGACAAATCAGAATCGGAGATATCCGAAAAGACTGACGAATCAGAATCGGATATATCCGAAAGGACTGAAGAATTAGATATGACAAAAGAAGAGTCAAGAAACGATGAATCAGATTTCAATGAAACGTCTATTAAATCAACTGAAATAAGCGTTGAAGAATCGGACACAGATGCAAGATATGAAAGGTCGCCATCGGTGAATAGTATTATTTTACAACCCTTAAATGTAATAGGTCAGTTAGATTCTCGAAAAAGACGAAATTCAGATACACCTGAAGAAGTAACAAGAAATAAAAGTTTAAAACTTCAAAGTACTACAATACTAGATTTGACAACCGAAGAATTAAGTTGCACCAGATCAAATTTCGATAGAGCATTCAATAAATCAACTGAAGGAAGTATGGAAGACCCTGATACTGATGGAAGAGTCGAAACGCCGTTGAACCAGGGTGTTGTTTTACAATTAAATGTACCGGAAGCTACAGATCAAGAACAAGAGAAGAAGAAGAATAAGGTACGTCCATTGAATCACATCAATGAAATCTAAATAAATACTGTTTCTTTGAAAAATATCTAGTGTATTTCCGCTTTCATCGTTATCATTATCAGCCTATGATCATGCATGTGACACAGTCTGGGACACAGACCTTCTCTCAGAGATATATTGCTCTATTCTGAGCCTTCCCTACTCTGAGTGCTTGTATACATAATATGATTATATTATACTCCCCCATGTTTTGTTTTTTATGTTTTCTGATGTATTTTCCATTTTATTTGTGTGTTTATTATAACCTATTTCATTCCACGAATGTTCTTTTTTTTCAATATTTTTATAGTCCCGTGCTTCTTAGAAGGTCAATGCTGAAAATCAGCGCTGCAGATAAATCTGTAGCATTATCGCTAATCACTGCTCTTTTTTGTTGCACCTGACACTACAGCCACAATTGAACATTATTTTTGTATATATTTTTTGTTACTGTTTTGTAACGCTAATTTTATAGTGTTTTGTACACAAAATAAATGTTTTCTTTGTTTTTTCTTTCAATAGGATTGGCCCTAATCTACAATGCTGGCCCAGTGCACGTTGGTGAATGTCATACGTCTTTGAACTTTTGAGGTTCTTGGACTTACCTACCGGTTTGCTCACAATGTTTTTCTTCGCCGTTGTTGAGCGATGGCATCGAAACATAATTTATTTAAGTACTAAATAAGTGATTGGTGCAGGATCAAAGGGAAACAAGGGAAACTATTTTGAAGATGAACTTCCGCAAAGTAACGGCTGAGGCAATCAACCTATTTGAATGTAATAAATATATTTCATTCATTGAAGAGTTCTATAGTAAGAATAATCCTACAAGATCTATCTGTATATGTGTCACAGTTGTTTTATTTATATTCACAGGATGCCGGAACTTCTCATTTGAGAGACCAATCCCTCTCACAGTTCAGCCCACTACATTTTGACGAATTGGAGTCAGGTCAACCAATCATATTAGACGCTAATACATCTTCAAGAATAGGAGACCAACCAACACAAGTCAGCCTTCTCCATTCTAACGATTTGGAGTCAGGTCAACATCTCTTTTTAGATGCTGGAACATCTCCAAAAACAAGATATCAAGCAAGACAAGTCAGCCCTCTCCATTCTAACGAATTAGAGTCAGATCAACCAATGATGTTAGTCGCTGGTACATCTTCAAGAATAAGATACCAAGCAACACAAGTCAGCCCTCTCCATTCTAACGAATTGGAGTCAGGTCAACATCTCTTTTTAGATGCTCAAGCGTCTTCAAAAACAAGAGATCAAGCAACACAAGTCCGCCCACACCATATTGACGAATTGGAGTTAGGTCAACATCTCTTTTTAGATGCTGGAGCGTCTTCAAAAACAAGAGATCAAGTAACACAAGTCCGCCCACACCATATTGACGAATTGGAGTCAGATCAACCTATGATGTTAGTCGCTGGTACATCTTCAAGAATAAGATACCAAGCAAGACAAGTCAGCCATCTCCATTCTAACGAATTGGAATCAGGTCAACATCTCTTTTTAGATGCTGGAGCGTCTTCAAAAACAAGAGATCAAGCAACACAAGTCCGCCCACACCATATTGACGAATTGGAGTCAGGTCAACATCTCTTTTTAGATGCTGGAGCGTCTTCAAAAACAAGAGATCAAGTAACACAAGTCCGCCCACACCATATTGACGAATTGGAGTCAGATCAACCAATGATGTTAGTCGCTGGTACATCTTCAAGAATAAGATACCAAGCAACACAAGTCAGCCCTCTCCATTCTAACGAATTGGAGTCAGGTCAACATCTCTTTTTAGATGCTGGAGCGTCTTCAAAAACAAGAGATCAAGCAACACAAGTCCGCCCACACCATATTGACGAATTGGAGTTAGGTCAACATCTCTTTTTAGATGCTGGAGCGTCTTCAAAAACAAGAGATCAAGTAACACAAGTCCGCCCACACCATATTGACGAATTGGAGTCAGATCAACCAATGATGTTAGTCGCTGGTACATCTTCAAGAATAAGATACCAAGCAAGACAAGTCAGCCATCTCCATTCTAACGAATTGGAGTCAGGTCAACATCTCTTTTTAGATGCTGGAGCGTCTTCAAAAACAAGAGATCAAGCAACACAAGTCCGCCCACACCATATTGACGAATTGGAGTCAGGTCAACATCTCTTTTTAGATGCTGAAAAATCTTCAAAAATAAGAGATCAAACAACACAAGCCAGTCCTCTCTATTCTAACGAATTGGTGTCAAATCAACCTATCATGTTAGACGCTGGTACATCTATAAGAATAAGAGGTCAGACACATATCAGACCACTCCAGTCCCCTTTATTGGAATCGACACTGCTTTTGCTGGATGCTGCAACATCCACAGAAATAATAAACGTAAGAGACCAAGGCATCCAGGTCAACTTATTGCCTTCAATTGTTATACAGCTTGTATAGCTACGTGTTCGAAAGGCACCCTGTCTTTCGAACACGTAGCTATACATGGCTCGTGCCAATACACTCGGGTCCAGAGTTAAATGATTAAAGTACAATATATATAATTAAAATCAATACAATATTTTGTATTGTTTTAATCAAAATAGGATTGGGTACGTAGTTATACATGGCTCGTGCCAATACACTCGAGTCCCGAGTTAAATAATTAAAGTACAATAAATGTAATAAAAATCAATACAATATTTTGTATTGTTTTAATCAAAATAGGATTGGGTACGTAGTTATACATGGCTCGTGCCAATACACTCGAGTCCCGAGTTAAATAATTAAAGTACAATAAATGTAATAAAAATCAATACAATATTTTGTATTGTTTTAATCAAAATAGAATTGGGTACGTAGTTATACATGGCTCGTGACAATACACTCGAGTCCCGAGTTAAATAATTAAAGTACAATAAATATAATTAAAATCAATACAATATTTTGTATTGTTTTAATCAAAATAGAATTGGGTACATTATACCAATACGATTTTTAGTTTTTGATAAATATTTTGTAATTAGATTTAAACAATGACAACTGATCTGATGTTTTTTTTTGTGTTTACTATATTTTTGTGTTAATCAATGTAGAAATTAAAAACACTAACTAGTTTATACCATACCTAGCTTTTCTTAAGGGGGACGAAAGCTACTTTTGAATAGATCCCTCGAAAAATCATGAGATCTATATTCTTTGTACAATAGTGTTATATTTTTGGTTACATCAATGTCTTCGTGTAGAAGGGACTAAAAACTATTTGTGAATAGAACTCTTGAAGAATCATCAGATCTATATTTTTTTTTATTATTGCTATATTTTTTTTAAAAATCAATGTCTTATTTAAAAATATTAATAACACTAATTATCTTGTATAACATAAATGGCGTAGTAATTTAATCTAAGAGTAACTGAAAACTGAGTTTTAGCTAAGACTCGCTTATTATTTATGTTTTATGTACCTACTAAAGAATAAAGATTGTTTTTTATAAATCTTGTTTACATAACCACACAACTCCATTGCAAAGCAGACCCCTCTCCTTAGCTTTTCCCAGTCATGGGCTTTAGCTCAGATAGGACAAATAAGGAAGTTATTTAATATATTATGCCTTATATACAATTATAGTTTGCGTTTAAGTTTTTTCGTGTTGTTTAATTTTTTTTTACTACAACGTTACTTAGGTAACGCAAAATTTTTATGTAATAGTGTTAACAGACGCTTGAACGCGGCTGACGGACCGCCGTCCAACAAACGCGAGAGAAAGAGTGAGAATTTCATATTTCCCTCTCTTTCTCTCCCATTGGTCAGACGGCGGTTGAGGTCAGCCGCGTACGAGCGTCTGTTAGTACTATACGGCTCACTAATTCTTAGGGTTTCAGTACCCAAAGGGTAAAAACGGGACCCTATTACTAAGCCTACGATGTCTGTCTGTCCGTCTGTCCATCTGTCCGTCTATCCGTCTGTCTGTCCGTCTGTCCATCTGTCCGTCTGTCCATCTGTCCGTCTATCCGTCTGTCCTTTTGTCCGTCTATCCGTCTGTCTGTCCGTATGTTCATCTGTCCGTCTATCCGTCTGTCCTTTTGTCCGTCTATCCGTCTGTCTGTCCGTATGTTCATCTGTCCGTCTATCCGTCTGTCCTTTTGTCCGTCTATCCATCTGTCCGTCTATCCTTCTGTCCATCTGTCCGTCTATCCTTCTGTCCTTCTGTCCGTCTATCCGTCTGTCTGTCCGTCCGTCTGTCCTACCTAGTAACGGCTGCATATTTCGAACCGTAATGGATAGCCAGTTGAAATTTTCACAGAATATCTAATGTTACGTTAATAATAAAAGATGGTCAAGTGCGAGTCGGTGACAAGTTTCTGTTCATTACTAAGTTATAACTGGTAATTTCGTTATTGAATTTTGTGGTGGTACCTACGGAACCCTCAATGCGCGAGCCCGACTCTGACACTGAATCTGTCACTGACTCTCACTTGGCCATTATTTATTACTTCTATACAAAAAAAACTAACAATAAATTAACAGGAACTCTATATTAACTAAGTAAAAATGGTGGATTATTATTTATTACTAGCGACCCGCCCGCCCGGCTTCGCACGGGTGTAATTTACGTACAAAGCCGGGGCGGGTCGCTAGTTATATGTATAAACCTTCCGTGAAAATTTATCTAACTGATGGTGAAACCCGCATCAAAATCCGTTGCGTGGTTTAGGAGGAGTTAGCGGCCATACAGACAGACAGACGCGGAAAGCGACTTTAATTTATACTATGTAGAGAAGTGTTTGTGGACGTCCTCGAGTGTAGTTGATATAAAGCGGTAAAACATGTATTTTCGTGTTATATCCAATTCTCTATAGAAGCCTCTTGCAGTCTCTACCACTTTACTAGGGCATGAGTTTGACTTGACCGTGACTTATTTTGCTGGACTCTGACTTTGACTGACTTGTTTGACCACATTTCATCAAAATTGATAATAATTTAATACTTGATACTGGCAAATGCACAAGAGTGCGACGCCAAAATCCTCACAGAGAAAGGAACTAATAAAACACACGCAATAAAATCCGTATTTAATTTCAACTAGCGACCCGCCCGCCCGGCTTCACACAGGTGTAATTTACGTGCGAAGCCGGGGCGGGTCGCTAGTTATATATGTATAAACCTTCCGTAAAAATGTATCTAACTGATGGTGAAAACCGCATTAAAATCCGTTGCGTGGTTTAGGAGGAGTTAGCGGCCATACAGACATACAGACAGAAAGACAGACGCGGAAAGCGACTTCAATTTATACTATGTAGAGATAGAGAAGATGGAGATATGTAATAATCGCGTAAACACAAGAAATCATTAAAAAAGGTGGTTGCTAAAAATAATTGTACGTAGGTACTTTATTACACATTAAAAGTAATTGCTGTTACAAATCGCTGGCTCACTATTATTACCTATAAGGTTCTATGTTATTTTCTTACACGTTCTGTAATTTCAATTTTAAAAATTTTGACTTTCCTATTGACCAGGGTTTATGCTTGAGAGAGATACTTTCACTCAAGTCCTGCTAAGTCAATATTTATGAAAGTCAAAAATGAGGCAATTTCTTTTGTTTGAAAAATAGGCCCACCACAAACTAATACCGTATAGTAATGAAACTCATGTCGATTTGTTCCTCATAATCTCTAGATTCAGTGGTAATATTAGCTATATCCGATCAAACCGGAATATTGACAATAGCCGATTACTATGGCCACTGTTGTAAAATATGGTCTATTTATTTTTGTATAAAAATTCCTAAGCATGCATCCTTTTTCGTACTAAAAACGTTCCGGTCAAATTACTTTATAAGGGAAATGAATGAATTGTGGCAAAAATCAAAACAACACATAATATTAATCTTTATATTATTATTCCGGTTTCATTTTTACCTTATCTTTCGTCCGAATGGTACAAAAAAACACGATGAATTTTATAGTGTTATACCCATCAATATACGGTAAATTTGGTGGGCCTAGAAAAAAATGTCTTCTTTTATATTGAAATTACAGAACGTGTAAGAAAATAACTTAGAACCTTGTAATAGTGAGTCAGCGAAATATAACATTATCATGTAGTATAAGTAAAATATCGTCGATTGTCATGTTAACTTAGATAATATTCATGAATCATAAAAAGCGAATTTTCAGGTGCACATTTTTGCAGGTGGCTCATTAAATCTAATCTAATTATGGATTTTCCTAGATTCCAATTATCTACAATTCTACACTAATATCATAAATAGGCACCTAAAGATTGTAACTGCTTGTTTGTAGGGGCTAACCTCCGGTACAGAATACTGCATCGGTACCCCCTGCCTATATATAGTAAGAGGCTACTAAAAGGGGACCTCCGGGTTCGGGATAGTCAAAGTTGGGGCTCTGACCATCCACTTAAGCGTGCCCAGGGAGAGAACGACAACGGTTTGTGACCAACGTTGTCGTGGGCGGAGGGGCTGAGACAACACGGTAGTCTCGAGAGGAGCCGTAGCGCATTGCAGAGAGCTCCGGTGCGTTCCGCTGGAGATCACGGAGCCCTCCTTGTCAAGCATTAAATTTCACTGCGCTTAGGTACACTCGTTTCATTCACAATGAGGGAGAAGCCGCGGGTAAAATGCAAAAGCTAGTTAGCAATAAACAAATTTGAGCCGAAACTTTTCCACAGAAAAAGAACCACGTCCATAAATTACACTTTATTTTTACCGTGTTCTCAAGACGCGTTCGACTCAAAAACGAGAAGCTTATATACAAACAAAAAAGCCAAGTACGCATGGAGCTGTCAAAAACGCAACAACGGTTAAACAATTAAAAAAACAAGTGGCAAAAATAAAATCAATTTTTGGAATGCATTAATCTGGGAACTGAAATAGTAAAACAAGATGATTCAGCTACTAAAATATAACATAATATATTATGACTAGCGGTCCACCCCGGCTCCGCACGGGTATAGTTATATAGCCTATTAAAATTGCCTATATTAATCAGTGATAATGTAGCATTCAAATGGTGAAAGAATTTTTAAAATCGGTCCAGTACTTTTTGTGCCAATTCGTTACAAACATACTTACATACAAATCTTTCCTCTTTATAATATTAGTATAGATATATGACTACAGGTACTTTAAGCCCTGATTTATGCATGTACTTTTAACTGATAAGAAGTAGTATCTGTGAATCAGTCTCATATTGCTGATAAACAATGCCAAACCAACTAATGCTTCATTACCTATTAGCTTGATAATTCGATTTGACCCAACGATAAATAATTAAAAACAGGTGTGAAATTATGATCTAAGTAAACCATTAATTATTGAGAGATAATGTTTAATTCCTAGCAACGCAAGTATTCAGCAATTCATTGTTTTTGCTATGATTATGTGTGCTATATAAAAACACAAATCAGCGTCAATTGAATCACATCCAGTCAAGTAGCTGTTCATTCAACAGCTCTGCGAAAGTCAGCTATCAATTTCGTGCAAAACTTCAGTGGCAATGTTCCGTTTTGTGATCCTTGTTGCATTCTTGGCCACTACAGCCTCTGCTGGAGACGTAGCTTCTCGTTGTAAGTATCAAGAAAGAGTTTAAACAGACCTTAGAGTGCATGACTTCAGATTTTTATCAAAACTGATCATCTTCTTTAAGTGATAATCATTGAACATACTGAAAATATTATTAGAAATTTTCCAAGCCTTGGCAGCATTTTGACAATGTTTCTTTTGTCCATGACTAATTACCTAAATCTATCATCTTTCAGGCGTTGCCGGTGGTGAGCTGCCTATAAGCTTCGAGGTCGTAGGCTGTTCTTCTGTTCCTTGTGCCTTGCCGCAGCTAGAAGATGCCGTCTTCAAGGTCAAATTCAATGCCTCCAGTAAGTTTCCATCGTTTTAGGAGTCCCTAAAATATCTCTATATCAAATGCTCCATGAAGTATTCCTGAACTTTTATTTTTACTACAAATACCTGGTTTCTTTCAGGCGATTCTACAAATCTGCGAGCAAATCTGGTTTTATACCTGTTTAACATCATAAGCATTCAGTATGACCTTGGAGCTGATGCCCAAGCATGCACTGGTCTGACAAATGCTTCATGTCCAGTCAAAGAGGGCCAAGAGCTTGATTATACCCTGAAGCTGCCTATTGAACCGTTTATCGTTGTTGTGAGTACTTGACTTCAATGTAAAGTTTCTATACTCTAGCTGGTATTTCTATTAAGCGTTGCCCATTGTTTTCTTTACTAATAAGCAATGTGTTGACATCAACTATTATTGTAAGATTGTAACCCATATAACCACGTCATCAATTCAAGTAGAGATTGGGGGTAATAAAGGAAGACGGACTGTGGACCGAAGCAGTAACACGAACCACGAGACGAAATCGGTTTCTTCTAGGCAAGCGTGCTCCAACGTAGACCGCATCATCGCTTAACATCAGGCGTGACGGTGGTCGAAGGCAAGCTTATAATTTATTAAAAAAAAGGAACTTTAAACGATTACCAGAAAGACCACCAGCTTACTTGTTGGACGACATCGTTGTATAGTGGCAGGAAAGGAAATGCACATTAGACAACACCCTTTTTTACAAAATTGTATGAACAAGACATTGACAATGTCTTTAGCTTGAGAGATGTTATCTCAAGCTAATGTCATTTTCATACGATTTCATCTTTTCGCAAGCGTTAACGCTAACAGAATGTGGGTCTTGCCTAACCCCCTGGACTGGAAAACGTGTTGTGCTTAAGAGGAGGCCTATACTCAACAAAGGGTGAAAAAGGTTGATGGTGATTATGAATCTGGTGTAGTTGAAGATTTTAAAAGACCTATTCTGAAAAGTGGCGATGTGCAGTGGAGCAGTATGTTCCTGCCATCAAGTAGGATTACTAAAAAAAACCGTGCTTATATAATACTAGTAGGCCGCCCCTGCTTCGCACGGGCGAAGCCGGGATATATAGCCTATGTCAACCGGGGATAGTGCAGCATCCCGACAGTGAAAAAAATTTTCAAATCGGTTCTGTAGTTTTGGAGCCTATTCAATGCAAACAAACAAACAAACAATCAAATCTTTCCTCTTTATAATATTAGTATAGATTAGCGGTCCCCTTCAGCTTTGCACGGATATAGATTATAGCCTATGTCACCCGGGGATAGTGAAGCTTCCCAACAGTGAAAGAATTTTCCAAATCGTTTCAGTAGTTTCGAAGCCTATTCAATGCTAACAAACAAACAATCAAATATTTCCTCTTTATAATATTAGTATAGAATATAGATTGAACTTTGCCTCGAATTGTAGGTATGTAAGCAGGTGGGTACTAAAAGTAACATAAAACCAAACACCATGCTCCCACCCCCCCCCTTCCCCTTCCCTTTTACCCTTTCGGGGGTAGGCTAGAAGTCCAGTAGTGGACTGTTAAAAGGCTGACTATGATGATGATGAAACACCATGCTGTTGGTTTTCAAGTACGTATCCTGGGCTTGCGATCCTTACAATTGTATTTTCTAAATCTGTCATTCTTATTCCGGCAATTCTCCTCCAGGGTACATCAGTGAACATTGAGATCAGCGTGAGGGACGACACTGGCTCTCCTGCGTTCTGCGCCAGAGTCCATGTGTTAATCACTCCTCCAAGAAACTAAACTACTGCAACGAAAACGATTTTAGTACGCAAATATAATTTAGCTTTCATTTTATTTCTTTTATTTATTCATCATCATCAGCCAGAAGACGTCCACTGCTGAACATAGGCCTCCCTAAGGGGGTGTTTGCCATAATCCCCACACTTGGCAGGCGGCTTGGAGATCGCAGGAGGTTCCACCATTCAAGTAGGAGGATGCTGCTTCCCATCCTCTAGTGGTTCTGGTCGCAGTTTTAGGACATACCCGGGTCCTTTTATTTATTACATTCATGTTTTTGTTTTATATAAACCATTTATTTTAATCAATTAATTTGCTTTATTTCAGTATATTGTGATAGTAAAGGCGTCACAGATAACTAATACTTGCAACTAATAGTAGGTACTACTTACGCACTAACATTATTACCCCAAAATTTCTGGCTTTAATTTTTTTTGTGATTAAAACTATCTACGGCAGTTCTAATTTGGTCGTGAAATGGTAACAGAGAAGAAAGACAGACAAAGAGACAGTTTGTTTTGTATTTTTAAATTAGTATGTTGGATATAACCATGTTTTTACGAAAGAAGACTTTATTCAACTCCTCTACAAATGGATCCCTGGTTTTATTTAACTCCTCTACACTACTGTCGCTAAATCCTACTTAATATTATAAACGCGAAAGTTTGTATGTATGGATGTTTGTTCCTCTTTCACGCTACAACGGAACAACAGATCAACCTGATTTTTTGCATGGGTTAGTTCAAGAGCCAGAGAGTGACATAGGCTACTTTCATCATCATCACCATTTTTCATCACTACGCGGGTGCGCAGCTAGTGGATTATATAGAAGAACCGTATTGCCCACTACAACTTTAAGTTTGTCTTTCAATAATTTCTACTTTTTCTACTTCTTGTTTTTGTTTTTGTTTTGACTCACGCTCTGAGACTTCCGTTTGACGGAGCCCTCAGAGCGCGAGTACATTATAGTAGATATTTAATTTAATCAATCAGTTAGTTTCTACTCTAGTCTATGTATGTATGAATAAATAGCAGATCTTTTACACAGGGTTGAACGAATGTTAAAATGTTTCTGGGAAATCAAGGGACCCCAAAATACAAACTCGGCCTAGTTTGGGGTCCACAGTTAAAAGTTAAAATACTTAGCTAATACTCTTCGTTATAATACTGGTAACCATTATTTAAAGGTAGGACGGACGGACAGACAGACAGACACAATCTAGGCTTAGTAATAGGGTCCCGTATTTACCCTTTGGGTACGGAACCCTAAAAAGAAGTTAAAAACTACAACCAATCTTGTTTTTTTGTCTGATCTGAGGAATGAACGTACACGGTCAGAATTGAAGCTGGCTTTTTAAACCAAATGGAAAATTCGTGTAGAGTTCTTTTTTTTAAACCCATATTGAGGCTTGCGGCTTTTGCGGAAAAAGACATTTGATAAATGGACTGAAATTTTTCGAGAGCGCTTCGATGAGAGGACCTTTTGTCTGACTGAAAGGGGCTAATACGTCATGCAGTACAGGGACAGAAAATATCTACAGATATCTATGGAGATGAAAGATAAAGAAAAGATATCGATGGGGGAGAAAGGACTGGAGACCACGAACCGGAAGACGCAGCGTAGGGAGGCCTCCCACTAGATGGACCGACGACATTGTGAGAGTCGCGGGCATCCAGTGGATGCAAAAGGCAGGCTGTCGTTCAGTGTGGGGGTTAAAGGGGGAGGCCTATGTTCAGCAGTGGACGTCTTCTGGCTGATGATGTAGATGATGATGATCTATGGAGATAATTAAAAAAAGAAGTAGATTAAGATCCTCCATCAAAGTTTACCATTATGCGACTTGGTGGCCAAACGTAGATCTTTTAAGTATAAAAAAGGGTATTGAAAGCTTTGTCAACTAAGTAATTACTTCTCCCTCCTTTCGTCGATTCCCCAATGCTGTGGGGGCGTGACCCATCACGGCATCAACTTCTCCCTTATGATGTTCCGCCATCTGTTCCGGCTTTCAGCATCGTGAACCACTTCGGCAACGTTGATGTTGAAGTAATTACTAATAGGTATAACATAAAACAATGAATGTACAAGAGAATTAAACCAACTCTTACAATGCGTTGCTTATTACCTACTATGTTACGTGTATACGGGGTGAAAGGGGAACACTCTCGAAGCCAAAAGAAGGTAATTGTACTCATCATTATGAACAACTTTTACTATGGGACCAGCCCTGAAATCGCGAAAAAAATATCAGCTGTTCTACAGAAAACGGTCATTGACACTCGACAAAATGTATGGAACAGCTGATATTTTTTTCGCGATTTAGGGGTTGGTCCATACTAAAAGTGGTTCATAATGATGAGTACAATTACCTTCTTCTGGCTTCGAGAGTGTACCCTTTACATCCTGTATACCGAGAAGTCCAGCTCCTGAAAGCAGCGCTTTAAGAGCGAGCTGCCACAAAATGAACGTACTGCGATCTCCAAGCTGCCTGCCAAGCGTGGGGATTATGGCAACACCCCTCTCCAAGAGGTAGGCCTTATTCAGCAGTGGACATTTAATGGCTGATGGTGTGGTGTGATGTGTGCCACAAAATGCCGCCACTATAGAAGTAGCTTTTAAGCGTTTTTGAGCGTTACCTTTATTTACAAACGAAATAAAAAGATAAACTAAATCTCCGAGCATGTTGCTTGCACAAATCAGTATATTGCTGTGATGTTCAGTTTAGTTTCTTGGCGGTGTGACCACCACGGGGACTCTGGCGCAGAACGCAGGAGAGCCAGTGTCGTCCCTCACGCTGATCTCATTGTTCGCTGTTGTACCCTGGAGGATAATTGCCGGAATAAGAATGACAGGTTAGGAAATGCTATTATTACAAGGATCGCAAGCTCAAGTTACTTGAAAGGTGCAGATTTATCGCCAAGCACAATGACGATATAACCACTTGACTGATAATCCTTAACCCCACCGTAAGCCAAAGGGTACTAAATTTTCAGCATATTTTTTTTCAAGTGGGCCAATCCTAGGCGTGAATGAATGAATTTTGAGTCTTCAATCACAGACCGACGTGGCTTACGTCGTGTAGTAAATTGTGACTCGTGTGCGATCAAGTGGTTATATTATCTTTGGCCAAGCACGTAGCTGTGTGTTGCACAATCTCACTTGAGATGGCAGGAATACACAACTGTTCAGGCTAGGTCTTTAAAAATTGTCGGCAACGCCATCTCTTTTCTCCAGGTTCATCATCAACGATATCCCATTCCCAGCTGAGCATATAATGAACGCTGGGGCTTTACGCCGCTTACTTAAAAAATATTGCACGACCGCAAACAATTCGCGTGATTTTCCGAACTGCGCGGTTTTAACGTTAGTTTGGGACTGCGTAACGAGTTGAGCGTCAGGTCCCTGATATACATGGTGTTTAAATTGCGAAAATTTAAAAGTTATTATTAGTCCGTTTGACTCCAATCGGAGTTGGACTTTGGTACTGTAGCAGCGTTACTGTAGATTGAACAATCCCCTATCTGCCGAGCGCAGCGCCACCTCAATGCGCTTGTATCCTCACAACCACAGGTCGACATATTCGCAGATAAATGGTCGGCATTTTAAAAAAAATCTATGATGTACAGTGAGGAGTTTACTATTTTTTAGTTTGATTATAATAATTTAATAGATTTTTTTATTTTTTATTAAATGTTTGTCGTTTTTATTTTTTATTTTTATTGTTATACATTGTAAATATTTGTTGATTTAGTGTATAAATTCGTAGATTAAGTAAATAATGCCCTGGTAAAAACTGTAATATTATTTACTAAATAAATAAAGAATTTGAAAATATGAATTTCAATGGCTGGAAGTACGTTTTTTTTGCAATCTTCGTTCTGTGGTCGACAATGATTTGAAACCATGTTCAAGATTTTTTGTGCTCTGCTATGTTTCATAATATCATATCATAATAATGTTTCAAGATATTAGATCAGACTTAGATGAATAATCAGCCACCTGCCAGTTATCAGTGTATGATAATAACTGTTTCAGTAATTGATAATATGGAGGAAATCAATACTGTTATCCCCTCCAGTTTGCGTGTATATAAAAAATTCTGTCGGTAGCGTTTGCAAATATTTCATGTACAAGTGTTGAAGGAATCCGTGAAGCATGTGGAAGTTTTTAATATTACTCTTTGCGTTTGCATCTCTTGTCAATGGCCAGGAATCTACTGCAGTTAACCAGTGTAAGTAATGTTTAAAATAAACCGGCCAAGCGAGTCCGGCTCGCGCACTGAGGGTTCCGTACCACCACATAACTTGTTAGCTACTAAAGTACAAAACAGTAGTGCAAAAAGACAACAATCCATCTATGCCCAGGCGGTCACCCATCCAAGTACCGATCGCGCCCGACGTTGCTTAACTTCGATGATCGTTCGAGAACCGGTGGTGAACAGAAATTTGTCACCGACTCGCACTTGGTCATCATTTATTATTTATTGTTATACTTTAGAGTGTGTACTATAATCATAGCACATTTGACGCTTGTACGTTTTACCGTTTTTACATTAAAGCGAATACAAAAATACGTAAAAAACACGTTTGTTGTATGTAAAAGGGGGTCCCCCCCTTTTATTTCTACTTTTTGACTTTTTTATTATTTCTAAGTTAATCCACCGTAACATTACACATTCTGTGAATATTTCAGTTGGCTATCTATTACGGTTCGAAAATGCAACCGTTATAATAGGTAGGAAAGACAGATAAACGGACAGACAGACAGACATCGTAGGCTTAGTAATATAGTCCCGTTATTATTATCCGTTATGATCGCTTTAGGTACGGAACCCTGCAGTAGACAGCCTCGGCACAGAGGACTGTCTGCACTCTACAACCTGCATTCTATACGACCTGAATGAGGCCATGGAAAGTGCCATTGGGGTGGCTAAATTCTGGTCAAAACTTAACTAAAACTGAAATAAATTATTCACGAAACAAATCACCCTTTCGGGGGTAGGCTAAAAGTCCAGCAGTGGACTGTTAAAAGGCTGATGATGATGATGATGATGATGATTATTATGATGATGATGATGATAATGGTGGTGGTGATGATTATGATGATGATTCACGAAACATCAACTCGAAACAAGATGATAGACCTCTCCACTCCAGTTTTCTACTACTTGCAGGTGTTATCAGCAACGGTACACTACCTATGAACACGTATATCGAAGGCTGCGTCACCCCGCCGTGCCGGTTTCCTCAGCTGCAGGATGCCGTGCTGCACCTCATCTTCCGAGTTCGTATGTACTTCAATAATATAACCAAAGACTAAGGGGAGAGAAAAAAAAAAAATTATTTATGACAGAAACAAAAGATACAAAGACATTACGAGTTAAACACAATAAAAAAAGTTTCTGTCACAAGCCGGTGCCAACTCAGCGTATGCTTGAGAGAGATACTTTATAACGTATAGGTTTTCATATAAACGTACAACACCATTTGACGCCCTCAATTTGGCCTTTCTTAGCAGCCTACACTACCAAAAGCTTCGTAGGTAAAGTAGTTTTTTGTAAATTTGTACATTTTGCCTTGTTGACGTGGAACTATTGATTTCTAAAAATGCACAAATATATTATGTAATCTTCTGATTTTTTACATTTACTAAACCTTTCACCACCGTTGCATGATGAATGATTGCTCCTAACTTTCTTTCCAGCTCATACAATCCGTCATATGAGAACCCTGGCCAGGGCATACCTGATCGGCTCTTACGGTGTAGACCATTATCTGGAAGAAGCCGAAGAGACCTGCAACTTCCTTACGAATACCTACTGCCCCGTTCTGAAGGACGAAGTTATCAGATACACTTTGAGGATGTTTATCGAATCTAACTTCTTTGTTGTAAGTAGCTTATTTTTTTTATTAATCGGCTTGCGCTTTACCGCCAACTCGCCTGACAGACGGACGGACGAACAGACATTGTAGGCTCAGTAATAGGGTCCAGGGGCCTTTCGGACAACAGCTAATTGCGGCACCTAATCCACTCAGTTGGAAAATCACGCGAACGTGAACCTTATCGCGCCCAGATACGGTTTGCGGTCGCGTGATTTTCCAACTGAGCGGATTAGGTGCCGCAATTAGCTGTTGTCCGTAAAGCCCCAGGCCTAGCTTTTTTGTTTGTTTGTTTAAAAGGTGTTTTTATCGAGAAAGTTAAAAAAATCTGTTGTTTTTGAGCTCCTTTAGTGGGGCTTTAAAAAAAATTATGTAAATGAATTTTTTGAACTCGTTGCATAAAATACAAGTGCAAGTAAATGGGGTGAATAAAAGCAACGGGGTGAATAGAAACGAAACTTACACCAAAAAATTGCGTAAAATTTTGAGACCTACAATACAAAATGTTCCAAACTTTCGTTACTTGCCTAAAACACCAAGAATTTATTTATTGAGAGATACGCCAAGAATTTGGTTCGCTTCACTGTGGTACCTACATTTACAGGTTTTTCGTTGTTTTTTCAGGGTGCAGCAGTGACTATCGAATTCAGGATTGTGGATGAAAACGATTTCGACGTGGTGTGCATCAGAGTGCCTGTTAGGATCATCTCGGCAATAACGGAAACAAGAAATTATGATCCCATCTTACTTGATTCTCAAAATTAAAGTACGTTGCTTAACATTTGAAATGTTATTTTCTTTACTCGTCCAGCTTAGATTTAATATTATTAACTAATAATACGTTAAATAATTTTTAATCGAAATATAAAATAATAATATCGCGACTGTAATAGAGGCCGCACGAAATATGGACACATAAAAGCACAGAAAAGAAGAAAAAAAACTTCTCTTTTCTGTGCTTAAAAATTTGAAAATTAAGACTCACAATAGATTAATAAACCGGCCAAGTGCAAGTTGGGTTCGCGCACTGAGGGTTCCGTACCACCACAAAATACAATCAGGTTGCCCAAGTAACCGAATTACCAGTTATTAAAACGCCTTCCAAAATTGTGGTATAAGTAATTTGCTACGCAGTTTGCTACAGGCGCTACAGTATAATAACTTGGTAATGAACAGAAATTTGTCACCGACTCGCACTTGGCCATTATTTATTATTTTTTGTTATACTTTAGAGTGTGTACTACAATTATAGTGTGCCAAGTTTGATGATTGTAAGTATTATCTTTTTCACATTAGAGCTAACACAAAAATACTTTTAAAAATACGTTTGTTGTATGGGACCAGGGGGTCCCATACAACAAACGAAAGGGGTTTCGTTTTTACTTTTTGTCTTTTTTATTTTTTGTTAGTCATCCGCCGTAGCGTTACATTTATTATGTGAAAATTTCAACTGTCCGTGTAATACGGTTCAAAAGATATAGCCGTTAATATGTAAGACAGGCAAACAGACAGATGGACAGACAGACAGAACATCGTAGGATTAGTATAACGGTCCCGCTTTTACCCTTTGAGTCTGGAACCCTAAAACTAAAAAGTAAACCCTAGATAAAATGCCCAGATAGCGCCATCTCTAATAAATTACCGGAACTGTTAACTCTTAAGTCTAGCTAGGTAAGAGGCACATTACAGTAAATAGTAGTCTGGGCAGAAACCTAGATGTTTATTTAGGTTCAGGGAACGACTACAGATGTCACTGTAATCGGTAACTTACAAGTATTTTTGAAATAGCAATATTTATTTGTCTTTATATTTAAATGTCGTAAAAACTTCGGAGAGAACTAAGTTCGTTCTGTTGCTATGAAATTTTTGGTTTTTTGCTGGAGAATATGAAATTTGGTGAAATCTCTTGATTACCAATAGATATCATTAGGAATTTGCGAATTTTATTTTGATTTAGATTTCAATGTCATTTCAATTCTAGGAACCTACTAAGTACTAATATTATGAATGAGAAAGAGTGTTTGTTTGTTAATCTTATAAGCTTAAAGAGAGCAACGGATTTACGTGATTTTTCGAATAGATAAAGGATCGGCATGGTGTATGATACTTTTTATGCCGGGAAATGTACTACTTACATACCTGAAAGAACGGGGTGCTTTTAGTAAGAATTATGTACAAATAAAAACGTTTTTTTATTATAATCAAACAACTTTATTATTTCCATCGTACAATAACAAAACAAACAATACAACAAGAAAAATTTGTAAGTGAAAAAGATATTCATGATTATCATCAGATAGATTTATCAAGTTTTCCAAGAACAATGGCAAAATAGACAAGATGTGTCGAGCCAAAACTTTCAAGGACAATAAATGTGACAGCAAGATGACAGCAGTTAATATATCGTAATATCAGCTACACACAAATAAGTAAGTTATCAATAAATGTTTAATATGTTTATTATCTAATAGTTAACAACATAAAATCACGGTCTATTCACATAAAGTTCAAGTTAACACAATCATAAAGCTCTTAAAACAAAGTTAATAACGCTAAATTCAAACATACAGAAAACTATTGCAATAGATGCTTTATTGACTTGACTAATAAAATTAGTTACGTAACTAAATCTACCTATATTATATACATGAATTAGAAAATACACAATAATTGGCATACATATGACAAAATTTACCATCTATTGGTATTAAATTCGAATCTACTATAAAATTTTGAACAAAAGGAGATTATATGCTATATCCATATTATTATCCATTGACGTAATGAGTACCTACCTACTTTGATGAAATTGACATAAACAAGTAATAAGGGACATGCCAAAACGAACATTTCAGAAAAAAAAGTGAAAAGCTAGTCTTTGTGAATGAAACGAATCCGCTCTTTTGTTTATTTTTTGTCACTGTCGCCTTTAAGAAAATGGAGAAAAACAATTGACAGCAGGTACTATTACGATGTTACATTAACTTTAAAATTATTGAAGCGCTCAAACAAAATTATTGAT
Organism: Agriopis marginaria; assembly: GCA_932305915.1. NCBI lineage: Eukaryota > Metazoa > Arthropoda > Insecta > Lepidoptera > Geometridae > Agriopis > Agriopis marginaria. The sequence goes on from OW029935.1 coordinate 3,641,480, forward strand.
TTTGCCTAATAAATGGGCGCGCTCAAGCATCATGATTGACTTTGCCAATAATCAATAGGTGCTCAAGCAAAATTATTGACTTTGCCAATAATCAATAGGTGCTCAAGCAAAATGATTGACTTTGTCAATAATCAATAGGTGCTCAAGCAAAATGATTGACTTTGCCAATAATCAATAGGTGCACAAACAAATTATTGATTTTGCCAAATCAATGGGCGATCAAGCATAATGATTGACTTTGCCAATAATCAATAGGTGCTCAAGCAAAATGATTGACTTTGATAATAATCAATAGGTGCTCAAACAAAATTATTGATTTTGCCAAATCAATGGGCGCTCAAGCATAATGATTGACTTTGCTAATAATCAATAGGTGCTCAAGCAAAATGATTGACTTTGTCAATAATTAATAGGTGCTCAAACAAAATTATTGATTTTGCCAAATCAATGGGCGCTCAAGCATAATGATTGACTTTGCCAATAATCAATAGCTGCTCAAGCAAAATGATGAATTTTGACAAACTAATAGGCGCTCGAACAAAAATCATATTATTGGAGCTGGTTAAAAACTACTGAGCCAAATTAATGATTTTGTATACAATTTCAAGAGTTCACTCTAAATGATAAAAAACGTAAATTGGTTCACAAATAAAGGAGTAAAACAAAACAAACCGTATCGAAAAGAGTATCTCCTGAAATCGCTAAAGAGAGACAAAACTGCTTTAGCGATTGATCCTTCATATTATTTTGATCCATTTTTAAGGTCAGATAAAGAAAGTCAAACCAAGTCAAGAAAGTCTTTTGATATCTCGGCCCAGTTGTGCGAAGTAGGTAGGTACTTATAATGTCCATGGCAATATCTAAGACATAATAAAAATAATTTCGACTAGCAAGCAATTAACACAAAATTCATCCAAAAAATAAGATAGTTAAAATACTACATACGTATATACTACGTACATATTTTTTTATGCTATATTTACAGAAGAAACCATGAAGATATTTACAAAAACAAAATAAATTAAAACCCAGGCATACTCTGCACATGGTAAAAAACAAAAAATAAAAGCAACACAAATAATAATTATATTACCTACATGCGCGTGCAAGAATGTCAAATTATATACACAATGTACACAGACTTTTAACAGCATAGACCCCATGAGTACGACCAGAGAGTAGTAAACTCCAGCGTCCCGCATTTTTGTACCAACCATGACGTCACGAGATCAATTTAGTGGTAGTTGAATTCCACTCGCACGGCCAACTGCTTTTGAACAGTTTTTACAGTTTACTACAGTGCAATTCGGCATTTTTTGTTTTGACGTTAGAGGTGCTATTGCCAAGACGACGCAAATCGAACTGAATTATGCAGTGTGCTTGTTGGAGTATTGATCCAACTTTAGATAGGCTATGTACATGCAAATCAATCTCTTTCTCTCTCTCTCTCTATCTGAGAGAAGGCCTTTGTCCCAGCAGTGGGAACATAATAGGTTGATAATGATGGTGATGCAAACTAGGTGAAGCCGCGGTGTCTACCGTGATAAGACTCTATGGTGCTGTAAACAGAGCACCAAATTGGCGCTGGAATCTAGTGTCAAAACAATCAAGTGCAAGTGCAGCACAAATGTGCCTATTACTGTATACAATATGTATTCACACAGAATAAATAATTAACAATAAAATGTTTGTATCGAATATTTCAAATGCCTGAAACTGACCGGCGTCAATCTCTCAGAGATTGGCGGCATTTCGTGAATTCATCGCCGGGACGCGCGCGCTGGTTGCTACTTTGAAGCCAATAAGCACAATGCTAAGTGGCACGGAAAACTATCTATAGAACATTTCAGAGTTGCATCTAGGGACAGCATTCTGGATACTTTTAATTTCAGGAGCAATTAATGGCATTTAGTTAGGATTTCTGTATATTATTTTTTTTGTTTAAATCTACTAATTAGTTTCATTCTATTATGTTAAAATATCATACTATTGAAACTGACGTGGTTTTCACACATTTTATTTATATTACACGGGAATTACTCACGTAAGATTATGCCGGTTACTCCGACTATAGTTTCAACCGCATTAGACGGCCTTTTTCAAGGTTAATGCGCGCGCACGGCTGCGTCTCGCTTTGCACTACGGGCCGCCGCGCGGCGCGCACGTGATGACACCGGCTGCTTGGGGGTGCGGGAGTAATTCCCGTGTAATATAAATAAAATGTTAAAATATCATGTTATTGGAATATGTAGTTTTATGTATGTATAAATAAGTTATTTTAGTTTGTACGTGTTTATAGTTGTAAGTGCTACTTAGCATTGTTCACATTTCATTCAAGTCATATGCAAGTTATTTCTGTCAGATCAGGTAATAAACTATTAAAAAGTATTCTTTTGAAAATGTTGGTTAAACTGAAACTAATACAGTCCGTTCTCTATCGCATGATTGCTGTTAAAAGTAGATAAAAATCAGTTTCTTTTGTTTTGGTAGTTATTTTATTGACTGCTTACACAGTGAAAATATTCGGGGATTTAAATTGTCAAAAAGTTCATTGACACTGGACGAAATGTATGGAACAGTTGGGAACAGCTGATACTTTTTTCCTAATTTCAGGATTGGTCTCTTAATAAAATTGTTCATAATGATGAGTACAATTATATTCCCGAATATTTTCACTGTCTAACCAGTCACCAAGTAGATACTAAAAATAAGATATTTTCATTCAACTCTCTAATTTTACTATTATATTCAACAATCGTCAGATAGCGAACAGGCTACTAAAATGGTGTACATGTGTGCAAATAATAGCATAAGCAAATTAGATCGGAAAAACATTATAAACATAGACGAAAAACATTTACATGTCACATCAGTGATTTACCATGCAGCACAAAATAAAACCAGGAAGAATCTTCTTATGTATTTGCATATTGATGCTTGTTTAATGGTCGTATGAGAGGCTAGATCTAGTGTCAGGAAATTTGTTTATTTCTTCGTAATTTTAAAAACTCGATAAATGTGTTTTTGTTGGATCATCTTTCGTGAAAAAATACCATACTTCATTTTCGTTCAAAGATTGTTCAATGAACAATTGTTCATGATTGTTCCCCACATGAATGGGGATGCAGTATTTTTATTCATTGTATTTTTTACGATGAAGTCACCATCCCTGAACTTACAAAAATCTATAGGTGTCATATAGGTCAAAATTGTTTAAAGCTTCGAGGCTATATTCAGTAATATATAAACAGACTTTCACATTAACAAATCAAGTCTAAATCAAATCCTCCTTTTGCAGAGTAAAATATGCCGCACGAATGCTTTTGACGTAGCATCTTATGGCCTTTAACAGTACAAATAAAGACAATTTAAGCTTGCAGATAATTGTACATCAAATACAATTCTATTGACAAGTTCTTTAGGTATTCTTTTTATCCACATATTGATTTTATTTTGTGCTGCTATAGTACTACACCAGAATAAAGACATCTACAAAATATATTTACACAGGAATCCCGGCCTGGCCTTCTTATTTTAGAAACTTAGCTTAGCATAGACCGACTCTAGTTACAATAATAATAACGTCGAAAGTAACGCATAATCAGTCAATCCTCATATTAAAATGTAAATAAGTTAAACAACTTGGACGGTAGCGAATGCGCTGAATGTAACTTTCTTTGGTGGCTCAGCACTGCAGGTCCTCACGACTGACCGCTTCCCTCCATCTTGACAGTTCGTCTTTAGCACTGGCTTTAGATTTGCCACGTCCCCATGAGACTGTGCTTTGAACCTGCCTAAAGTATTACTCGGATTCCCCAAGTCCCTCAGTTTATTCGTCAAGCCTGTTATCCGATGCGATATATTAGAATAGTTATTCTTTTTCGTATCATTCGGCTGCTTCTTTGGTTCGCTCAACTTCTTCGGAATTTCTAAGCTTTGCAATGATGTGAATTTTCTGTGGTCTGTGCTTAATACGTTTCTTTTTACCTCCGTATTTGGCCTCGGTAGTCGTGGTCTTTGGACGAAATTGTTGTGTCTGAAAGGGACCGGCGTAAGTTTCGGCTTTGGTTCATTAGGTAGGCGGTAATACTGTGGTACGGGCTCCAGTCTCTGTGGTTTCCTGAGAGTCAGTGCCATCGCCATTTTGGTTGGTCTCGCAAGACTATCAAAAGCCGTCGTGGAGAACTGGGACCTGCTGCTCTTCCATTCCTCACGATCAGACTCGTAGCCAGCAGCTGAAACGGAAATAAAATAAACTTTAACATTAAGAGTCTCTCTCAAGTTGTCCGAGCGATAGTATGTGCACTTTACAATCTGACGGCACCCGGTTTGATCCTCGACCCTGCATCAATCACTTATGTAGTACCTAAATAAATTATGTGCCGTTTCGATGCCATCGCTCAAAAACAGTGAAGGAAAACATCCTGAGGAAACCGGTATGTCCAAGAACCTCAAAAGTTCAAAGACATTGTGACATTCACCAACATGCGCTGGGCCAGCATGGTGGATTACGGCCCATCTTTTCCCTCTGAGAAAGGGTCTTTGTCCCAGCATTGGAAACATGATAGGCTGAAATGATGATGATAACCAGGAGTATTTAACGTGCTAACGGTGCGGATGAAAATATTTCTGCATAAATTTATAATGATGATGACTCTTTAACCTAAGCTAACAACTTCCTAATTCTAAATATGGTTGTATCATAAGAATTATCATAAATCGATAATTATAGAGGCCACTGAAACAGGTTTAGGTAGATTGGACTGCGTAATTCATTTGAATTGTACCCTAAGTTACATCAGAAGACAGATTTGACACACATGAAGTACATTTTATACTCATCACGTAAACGTTTCCGCGCTGTTTTGCATGCGAATGGTAGAGCTAATTCTAAAATAGTGAATGATGTTGATGACCTAGCTGATCGCACTGCACATGAGACATTAATTTAAATTTGTAAGACCCAGAAGATGAAAATATTTCTAAAATAATGCTTGCTGCATAAATATTCAAAATTCATGATACTGATTTGAGTATTAGATTAATATACTGTTGAAACCCATTCTAGTTACAGTTCATCTTTTACAACAAATGTATATTAACTTAATCTTAATTAAATAAAATTAATTTTATCCAAAAAAAATATTTTTTTGGGGAAAGAAAGAAGAAATTTATCAATTATTATATTCAATTAGTAAAGAAAACCTTTATTACACCTAGTGAATGTTCAAAATTGTAGACATGTAATAAGCTTCCGATAATATCGACAATTGTTTGATGAATTACCTAATTTAAATATGACATAAGAGTGACCTTTCGAAAATGGCAAGGTGAAAACACAGTTACAAGCTTGGATTGATAGTATATTGTAGATTACTAGCGATAAAAGAATGCTGTAGTGTACCTCAAGGGTTCGTAGTGGGTTCAGACAGTTACACAGTATCTAATTTATAACAACCACCGATTGTTTATTGGGTAATTTTACTAAGACAAAACTTGGATCGACAGTATATTACAGATTATCAGCGATGAAAGAATGGGATACCTCAAGGGTTTGTAGTCAGAGAATTACTTAATATCTATTACATACCAATCACCGATTGTTTATAGACCATTTTTCTTATGATATTTTTATTTTGATCTAAGATGACAGTTATGACTAATTCGCATGATTTTAATTTTACATTATTAACAGGAAAGACTATTCACAAACTGTATTCCATTATTGGTATTAGTCAGTGAACACCTGTGAACATATTTTCGCAATATTTAGGAGAATGGATAAACTTTAAAATATCTGAGACATCAGTTTGTTTAACACATTTCCAACAAACTTTCACGTGAGTGAGATAAATATTGCGGTTTGAGTTTATTACAGCTCCGTCACACTATGTCGTAATTATGTCATTATGTGTAAGCCGGACCTTAGTTAGATTAATGCAGTTTCTCTATTAACCGACTTTAGGTTGATTTGTAAAACTGACGTTTCTTAACTAATTGATTGTGGGTTAAACGGTCAGCAAGGTACCGGACTTGGCAAACCCTTTTACATAGATGACGACATTTACTTCACTAGGACGGAATCACATTAGAAACAATTTAAACTGGTTTACTAGGAAATAGATTGAGAAACGCTCATCAACTGGCCCATCTCCATATTTGTCACTTTATGCATAAAAGTTACAGTTGTTAAGTTTATGTATTAAAGTACTGAGACGTGGTCCTTAACTGTTGGCCTTTTGGTAAAACTCAGAGTCACTCAGCGGGCAATGGAAAGAGCTATGCTCGGAGTTTCTTTGCGCGATAAAATCCGAAACGTGGATATTCGCCAAAGAACCAGAGTCACCGACATAGCTGTTAAAATTTGCAAGTTGAAGTGGCAATGGGCAGGCCACATCGCTAGAAGAACCGATAACCGATGGGGAAGAAAGGTTCTTGAGTGGAGACCACGAACCGGAAGACGCAGCGTAGGTAGGCCTCCCACTAGATGGACCGACGACATAGTGAGAGTCGCTGGCATCCAGTGGATGCAAAAGGCAGGCTGTCGTTCAGTGTGGAGGTTAATGGGGGAGGCCTATGTTCACCAGTGGACGTCTTCTGGCTGATGATGTATAAAAGTTATAAGTATTTGATGTACTTTAATTAATTAGGTTTGTAATTTTTATGAAATAACAAGACAAGCCAAAATCTTAATGTTTTCGTTCCTTTGGTCACGCATTTCCATGCTTGTTCTTTCTTTCCTCGAAGCAAAAATCAGGGTGTTTTTAGTTTAACGTGTGTTTCAGTGTGTCTGTCTGCTACAGGCATCTCAATACAGCACTTTTTTCTATTTAAAAGGTAGCTGCGATTCATAGAAGACGCAGAGGAAGACTGATTAAACACTGATTCTCTAATACGTCAACCCTACCATTTTTCTCTAAAATCAAATGCCAATTATTTTATATACCTAGGTTGTAAATAATTAAATTGTTTAATCTTTTATTTCCTGTTATTTTTTTACCTCTACCGTTAGAATCCTCTATCAACAGATAGAACTAGGTACCTACCTAGTTCTAGGTGGCGGATAGGAGTAGGTTTTACTTAAAACTTCTGGATCCTTGATAAATGCAATGTAGCGTTTGCTCCTGCAGACGTTAATACGTTACAGAATCGAACCCGAAATCTTTGGTTACGTAATTTGCTGCTCGGAAGGAAGACGCCAGCTAAGCCAAATTGATCGTCGACTAAATATACATGATATACTAAAAGTGTATCAGAAAGGAGTAACCTAATCCCAGGGTTTCTGTAACAATATCTGCTACACAATCCAAGCATGAAGGGCATGTTGGTTCTCACAGTGTGGTTTACATCAGCCATGTCGCGCAGTTTCCGCGAAGTACATTGCTGCTTAACGTTGCGTGGAGACTACTCTGGAAGCCTATTTATTAATCTTAGATTTAATCATATTTACTCTTTGTATCTGTTATCGCATTTACAACGGAGAGTGTTCTGAAGATCTGTTTGATCTGATGCCGGTGTTACGGTTTTATATACCTAGCCGCCACTGCCTAAAAGCTAGCATATATAGATCTGTGAAAATCTTTTTTGCCTCACATGTGTAATGAACTTCTTTCTGCAGCATTTCCGAGTAACTGTTATAGTTACTCGGAAATGCTGGGGTTCTTCAAAAGGGTTGCTAATGTATCTGAAGGTCGGAAACGTATCTGTGATGCCCCTGGTGTTACAAGTAACCATAAGCGACAGTGATCACTTACCATGAGACGGCTCGTTAGCTTACTTGTCACCTAGGGCAAAAAAAGAGACAAAAACACAAGTTGAACTAGCTATAAATAATATACCTACTTATCTTGCTTACGTTTTTAAGTTTTTAGATAATATTCTTGTATTTAGAAATGAGGATCTAGATGTTACATTGTATATAGACGCTAAATCACGCCCAGCGTTTAACGAAGATTTCACCATCTATACACAAACCTTAGCCATTTCTTCATGTGTGCCTGTGGTAACCCGGTGCGCCATAAACTCTTAAACGAACTTCCTTTTGTCAAGAACCATTGACACCGATTAGAGAATTGTGGTTGCAACGGTTCTTGTTACTTGAGAATAAGCAATTTGAGTCCCATGAGCTTTAGATTGCCCAATCTTCCCATGAATTTGTTGAAAGCAATTTTTTTCATCTTATATGAATTTGGTGATGTCTCAATAAAAATTAAACATGTTTCGTAAGAATGTTTACAATTAACTTTTGAGCCCTTCTTCTTTTCAAGTCGATGTTTTATGAATAATTTATGTTTTTTGTAAGTTTATTTATTTATTCTGCCACTCCTATGGTACTCTCCTTGGTCTCATTCGTGTCATCTAGAGTGTTAGTTTTGGGACAAGCTGCACACTCTGTCTATGAAGTGTGACATTATCTGAGCATTGCACATTACACACAGATAATAATAAGGTGCAAATTTAATGAAGTCAAATAAACTATTTTCATTCGTTTATTGTACCTGTGAAGGTACAATAAGCATTGAGCTGTTTCAACGGAAGATCAGCACTGTTTGAGGCCATTTTTGTAACACAGCATTAAGGTTTTGGTGACAATTATTATATCATAATGCTCGTCTTCCTATGTTATTTATGTTGCTGTTTCAAAATAAATTATATTTCTTGCTTTCTTTCTTTTCTTTTATATGGAACTGAATAACATTTTAATTTATTTTACTGTTTACCAGGTACCTGCTACAGCCTTACGGTAAAAAACAGCGGAAGTAACCAGAAAGAGTGGTTTTCAATCGTTTCTTTTTTTTTACAATGTTATTGCAACTTGCGTTGTGGCGGTTAGGCAGCTATTGAGTAGGGAATTCTTTATTTAAGCCTATTGTATGCCATTTTTATTTTTTCGACAAACGCACATTTTGTAACTGCGTAAAGTCACAAAAAAAAATACTTTTTAAATTTTTATCCGCGAGGACCTATAATTAGCTTCAGGATCTATTTAGATTGTTATATTTTTAAGGCTGTTGGTCTTCCTTTGAAATAAATAAAAACTTTCAGAGCAAATAAATACTTGGACCGATTTTAGTAACATCGTATGTAAGTTAAAATTTTATCTGTGTTTAAATTGTAACTAATTTTATTGTAATTGTTGATAGTTATTTTTGAAATGTGACTGCATAATTTTAATTTCGAACTGTGAGTCAATTGTACTTGAAATAAATATTATATAATATTTTATTTATTTAATATTGTATCACTGGCACTAATATTAGAAATGAGAAAGTTTGAGAATATGTGAATATTTGTTAACTCAACTCTGTAAAGGTTAAACGGATTTGGTCTGGAGATAGCTTATATTCTGTATTAATTACCATCTTTATCCTGGAAAAATATACGGTTTCTTATAGAATAGATTATATTATTTTTAAGGTTTACTTTTCAAGCAGTAAGAAATCTTTTAATCTTGAATCTTTTTTGTAAGGCGAAGCCATGGGACACTGCTAGTTACCGATAATTATTAAAAAATAATTACTTACCACTGACAATTTGACATTTTTTTTTTTTATACCCAATAATAAAAATATAAACATAATTTCAACAGATTGGGTCAGCAACGGCGTTCGAAACACCTAAACGGCGATTTAATTTTATAGCAGTTAAGCAAACTGAAGTTTAAAATAGTGTAAGCCAATAATCTCGACAGCGTTCGTTGCCCAAACAACACTAAGTGGTTTGTGAGTGCACAAGCAAATCAAGAAACTGCTGTTGCGTACATTATGCGCTTTTTAGGACATATACGTGATTTGCATGTGTGTTAAACATGTAGATAAAAAACATGCTAAAAGAAATATGTCAAATAGTAGACATATAGTATGACACAGGCATCAATTTATATATTCATAATTATACCATTCTATAAACTAAACTAATCTGACAGGACAAAAATTAACTGCGTCTCTTTTTATTTCAATACGTCAGAAAAGGAGGGCAACAATTTTAGAGCTGTCAAATTTAGTTTAGTTTAGATAATGGTACATCTACTTAACTCATACGACTTGTATATGGCAACTGCGTCAATCATGCGGAGCCAAAAGCCCCAACACGGGGAAGAAGAAAAAAAAATGTTACTTCAGAATCGACGCCATTGTTATTAATCAAGAAAGTGATTATTCGGACTTTGCGACAGTCGATTGGGCGCACCGTGAAGTCCATGGACCACCTGACCCTTTCCACCCTCGGTAGGAATTTTATTAAATAAAAATAATATTCGGGACATTTTTGCATACACGGTCATCTGACCCCAAACTAAGCAAATCTTGTAATATGGCTGCCAGAACACATACATACATACATATTTAAATAGATATTTACACCCAGTTAAAGAACAAACACAAATGTTCATCACATGAATGTTTGTCCTAGGTTGGAATCTATCCCATGCCCTAAAGCGTAGAAGGCAGGTTCACTACCAACTGGACCAACGGGGATATCTATGTTCGGGTCTCTATTGTTCTAAGCTTTGAGCGAAATTCTAAATAAGACATTTGACTAATATTTACAAAAGTATACATATTTGAGGCGTTTAGGGTCGAGACATTGGGCCCTTGAGGACATAGCTCACGTAATTTTTAATATCTTTCGGAGCGTGACTAAATTGCTGGCGTATTTCTGGCTCAACGCATTAGCGGTGCCATTCAGCGTGGTCATACCGCTAGAATGCTAGAACCGCTGTAAACTGGTAGTGGGCTTTTGGATTTTATTTCAACCTTCAACAGTCTATGAGTAGTCTGTTTTTGTAGTGTTAGTTAGCTTGTAATTTGTTTACCTAATTTATATAGGCACATTTGGTTTGTCTGAAGCTTGTAATGGTAACTACAAGCCAAATGTAGTCATTACCACTTCGTTAAACAATTCTTCAAGCGTGGAGATTATGGCAACACCCCTCTTTAAGAGGGAGGCCTTTGTCCAGCAGTGGACGTATAATGGCTGCTGGTGTGTGTGTGTGATGTGAAACAATTCTTTGGCCACTAATAAATTACGTTTAAGGAACATCTTGCTCATCCGTATTTTTTTTAAAGAAAGTAGTCTTTAAAATCGAAAGAGTTCTCTACATAACTGAGATGAAGCTTTTATGAAAATTGTAAAGCTTTTTGAAGACGATTAAATTCATACCTGTAATGAAGATTACTATAGATTTAAAGCTGGCAGAGTCTACAGAATGAAAAAAAAAATAGAATCACGTTTCTATATTAAAGACAGGTGAGTTTTGACGCCAAAATGAAAAAAAACATGTCGTGTCGTTGTAGTATTTTCCTAAAATTGTTTAGTTTCGATTTTAATTGGGTAATAATGGTGGATTATTATTTATTTTGTGTTTGTGGACGTGCTCGAGGTTGAGAAAGTGTTATAATGTGGTATAACATGGTATTGTCGTGTTGTTTCCAAAGGTCCATAGAAACCTCTTGTGAAGTCTCAACCACTTTACTAGGGCATGATTTTAACTTGACCGGGACTTACTTTGGTTGACTTTGAATGTGACTGACTTGCATTGACTACATTTTATACAGTCAATACTTGACACTGGCAAATGCACAGGAGTGCGACGACAAAATCCCAAGGAAGTTGCAAGGAAAGGAACGCGTTCTGTCAAAATATTCCCATACAAAACTAAACCTTAACGTCTAACGATAAGGTTCATAATAATGTGGCTAGGAACATGGAGGTAAAACGAGCTCACTGAAATAGCTACCACGGAGGAAGTGTATCCCTTTCTAAAGATTGCCATTACATAAAACATATATTTTAGTAAAACTCTGTTTTAAACTATCTCAGCTGTTCACTAAAGTTATATAATGTTGTGGAATCTCATTCCACAACCACCACGGTAATTATCCCGTAATCATATTTTAGTAGTTTTACTTATTCAATCGGACATATCAGGCAGGCCCTATTTTGGGGTGTAAACATAAAATTACTACCAATGAAATAAAGATAAATTTTTATTTCCATTTTCTAACGGATATTAATGTAGATAATATATCTAATGTATCATGTACATATTTAAATTTTATTTTTAAGTAACCATGTAGGTTCCTAGTATAATTACTAGGAACCTTCATGGTTCTGCTGAACCATGAAGCTACTGGCAGCATTAACGACATGGCGTTTTTGATTGTTTGCTTACTATATTTTGTTTTTTCTAGCATGATTTTTGAATATTTATTTTAAAATGGTGAAAAATTTCTTTATAAGAAACTGTGCTAGTGAATCATTCGGTGGCTGCGGCATATCTTTTCACAGGTAGGTACACAAAGCTTGAAATACAAGAAAATGTTTACTAGGGTGTCCATACACGTGTGAACATGAACAATATTTTGAACAATGAACAATTATTTTTATACATTATGTTTTAGCATGACCTAGGGATATTTTAAAGTAATTCGCATTTCGGCGAGTGTGCGCAAAAGCTTCGAGCCCTTGTTCCACCCTCCCCCTTTTACTTAGGAAAAGTAGAATGACTGCACATGCACACTACCCTCCCTTCCTAGTAAAAATTCCAAAGATTTGAACTCAACGATTTGGGTCTTCATTTATGATACGTACTGCCCAAGAATGGAACTACCTGCCGTCCTCCTTGTTTCCTGAGAACAACAAACTAGATATCTTCATGGCTAGTGATAGATAGTGACAGTGATAGTGATAGTGTGATAGTGACTGCTAGTCTGTGGAATGCGCTGCCTGAATGGGTGTTCCCCGATAGATACAATCTGGGTGTCTTCAAATCACGAGTGAATTGGTTTCTTCTAGGCAAGCGTGCTCCACCGTAGACCGCATCATCGCTTAACATCAGGCGAGTTGGCGGTCAAGCGCAAGCCTATTATTTATATAAAAAAAAAAAGATATGTATAGATAGATATGAATAGATTTCTAGATCAACGTGTTCCATCCTCCGCCACACCGTCACGTACCATCAGGTGAGTAAGTGGCGAAACGTAGATCTAGTACCACCATCTAACGGTGAACCGAGCTTTCTGTGTACAGTTATATCGTTCAAGGGTGTTTCGACGAATCGTACGGGAATCATTCTAAATATTACATAAAAAATGAAAGTACCTAAATTCATCGCTGAATATATTTCATGTTACAGTATACCAACAAAAGAGGATGTAAGAAAAATGTGGTTGGAAGTAATTCTTAGTCGAACAGCAAGAATAACAAAAAACTCCAGGGTGTGCAGTTTGCACTTCAACACAGAAGATTTTATAAAGACACTAGCGACCCGCCCCGGCATCGCAGGTGCAATGCTAATACTAAAATAATATACTACGGAATGTCTTTATATACCTACAACGTTCACAGCTTTTTGTCATTAGGCAAAACAAACATGTTTTCTTTAGAGGTTACTCTTTAAAGAGCGACATTATGATTGGCCATGTGAAAAACACGCCGCCGGTACCGGCCTGTTGCGGTACTGGCCGGGGGGCCGGTACCGCCGCAACCGCTATGTCCCTGCATTTTAAATCTTTAATATCTTCCAAAATGTTCATATAAATTACATGCTGTAAACGGCCATATTGGTCTATATTAAATGCACAATGTATTTAAGGTACTTAATTGGATAAAGATTAACGCTGTATTGCTTAAAATCCCTTCGTTATCACGTAGGGTTCAGCCAGCGTTTGCAATGTAAGCGCAAAAAAATATGTTTATTTACGACATTACATTAGAAACCTCTACAATTATCAGTGTTTCTCTACTATATTATGCATGTATTATATATATAAACCTTTCTCTTGAATCACTCTATCTATTTTAAAAAACGCATTAAAATCTGTTGCGTAGTTTTAAAGATTTAAGCATACATAGGGACGGACAGACAGCGACAGCGACTTTGTTTTATCCTATGTAGTGATAGTGATAGTGATGTAGTGATGCTTTCGACAAACTTTGAAAATGAATGTAGTTCGATGTCATTTTCCCGCAGTAAGTAAAATATGCCAAATAGTAGTCATGCCAATCTTCTATATTTATAAAAGCTAAATTCACTCACTCACTCACTGACTTGTCACGAAATCTCAAAAACTATTTGACTTACGAAGCTAAAATTTGGCACGTAGATTCCTTATGGGGTATAGAGGTCCGCTAAGAAGGATTTAGCGAAAAAGCCGAATTAAAGGGGGCAAATGGTGGTTGAAAGATTATATTAAAGTCCTTTGTTTTTGATGATACTTAGGAATAAAATTTGGTATTCAGGCTAATAGTTTAAAATAAATAAATACTGTTATAATATTTTTACAAAAAAGAAGGATTAAGGAGGTGGAATTGGAGTTTGTATGTTGTGTTGAAAGTTATGCAACTACGAATTTGTAATTTGACAAGTGGGTGTAAAAGTTCATTAAAAAATATTTTACGAAAGGGCCGAATTAAAGGGCCCAAAAAAGGTTGAAAGTTTAGGTGAAAGTGTACGCGTACGAAGTCGCGGGTAACGGCTAGTTTATTATAAATGCTAAAGTTTGTCTGTTGTATGTGAAAGAGGAACAAACATCCATACATACAAACTTTGGCGTTTATAATATTAGTAGGAAGTAGGATAGGATGCGAAAGTGTGTTTGTTTGTTACTTTTTCACACAGCAACAGAGCAACAAATCAACCAGATTTTTTGCATGGGTATAGTTCAAGGGATAGAAAGTGATAGCCTACTTTCATCATCATCGTCATCTAATAGGTGTTGTTAACTGATCACCGAATTTAAGCAACGGACTACACGGTCAATCTTAGGTAGGGTGATTTCAAGTGGCATTTAGAAACCGAATGATCGAATAAAAAGTTAACAATCTGGGTGCCTTCAAGTCGAGAGTGAATAGGTTTCTTCTAGGCAAGCGTGCTCCATCGTAGGCCGCATCATCGCTTAACATCAGGCGAGATGGCGGCCAAGCGCAAGCCAATTTATAATTTTAAAAAAATATATATCACGTGACCCGTATGTCCCGGTTGAGTCTTATAACAATAGCCGCTAAGCCATCTCAGAGGCCTTCAGGCGTCCTGGCAGCCTAAAATTCTGACATTAGCGCTCGTCACTGGGCCTATATGAACTTCCTGTATTTACTGAGAGTACCAATACGATGATTTTAGGAATTACCTACAATGTCTTCGTTTCCTCAAAATCATGAACACCCTACAAGAAAAGGACAAATTACTCCGTGCTCGCTTTTCCCTCGGACCGTTTTTTTAGCATGAGTACTCGATCCAGGTCCCTTTAGGGTATATATAAAATCCTTGCAAAATCCTCACAGAGGAAAAAAATTTACAACAGAGTAGGTAGGTGACTTAATAAAGTTATGGTCTGTGGACACTACCACAGAAAAGAAAAAAAACATTCCCTTCTCTTTTCTGTGGATGCTACTCAGTACATAAAATACCTATAAGACCTATGTATATTCCATCCTAATATTATTCCAAGCGAAGATATCAGCGATTACATCCGCGATTGGATTCATTAAGGTCAACCTCATAAGCAAACATAATTATCCTCATTATTAATAAAAAAACTAATTAATTTGTTTGTTGAGTACCTACGTGTTTTTTTCTATTGCCGGAATGTTTTTATTCCAAAAATCCGTACGAAGCGCTTTGATTCTACATTTATTGTGCGAACTGCTAGTCTGTGGAATGCGCTGCCTCAATGAGTGTTCCCCGAAGGTTACAATCTGGGTGTCTTCAAATCACGAGTGAATCGGTTTCTTCTAGGCAACGTGCTCCAACGTAGACCGCATCATCGCTTAACATCAGACGTGATGGTGGTCAAACGCAAGCCTATTATTTAAAAATAAAAAAAAAAGGTTTCAAGATGAAAAAATGTTTGCCAACATTCTTCTCCACAGTTTTCCTTATAGTGACTTCTCTGAATATGTCGACATGATCGTGTTGGGATCGCACGGAGTATGTCGCAAATTCAGCCGTTCAAAAAATCAGTTCCGTGAGAAATCCGTGAAAATTGCGATTTCAACGAGTCTTTTCAATCGATGTCGGTGAAATCTTGATTGACGGTTTGCAATTTTGGTTCGAAAAATTTCCTGCTGTTAGGTACTTACTTTAAGTACCGTTAATTATTTCTTAAGTTTTCGCGATTCATAATTTTTATTGTTTAGTATTTGTTTTATAGGTAGGTATATTTTAATAAACAACATACTTATTTATCATCATCGTCGTCATCATCATCATAACTAATAAATACAAGCTAATACTAACACTACAAAAACAGTTAGACTGCCCATAGACTGTTGAAGGTCTAAAGTCAATCCAAATGCTCACTATCAGTTGGCAGCGTACCCAGCATGCTGGCGGCATTATACCCGCTGAATGGCAATGCTTATGCGTTGAGCCAGAAACACGCCAGCATTGTGGTCACGCGTCGCATTAACCAGGCGATCTGAAAGATTTTTGAAAACGAGGTGAGCTCCTGGTGCCCATGGGCCTAATGTCTCGACCCCAAACGCCTCAAATATGTAACCACTACCGAGGTTAGCATATTTGCGTCGCTTGTGCTGTTCTGCCGAATTAGCAGCCGCACCAGCCCTACCTTGTGTCTCAGGAAGATGTGACGGCGCCAAAGTATCGACACAAGTCACATCAGTTTATACTAGTCCACTGCTGGACATAAGCCTCTCCCAAGGAACGAGTCTCAGTCCGATCTTTGGCTTTTCTCTTCCAACCACTGTCATCTTACGTACGTATATCATCACTCCTCCGAGTCCCATTTGCCGCTACTTTTACGCTAAGTTTTAGGTAAGCTCTTTTTTTTATTTTTATTTTTTAATCCCTTTTTCTAAAGCAATTTGTCTTTTGAAGACAATAAGCTTTATTTTGAACTGTTGTCTTAAGTGACGCGTCTTGTGTGGAATATGCCCATTGACGCATCCATCCTCATAATTTTTCTTATTTTGTTAGGTCTTGGGGTATCTTCCTTTTAAGTCTCCTTTTAGGCCTTCTTGATATCAACATCTTTGCTAGTTCATTTGGATGATCATTACGCTAAGTTTTAGGTAAGCTCTGAGCTCAAGTTTAAGTAAATAACAGTATTTTTTGTAATATACTTAAAAGATTAATGGGTACTACCTACATAATCACTGTCATCACCTAGAATAATATCATAATCATTTTAACGCAGAAGCAAATTCTCAGAAATCACAAGTTCAAAAATCAAGGTTGATATCATCTTTGATTTAAAAGATTTTGGGGGATGGTTTTACGACTATCTCCAATCGGAGGAGACCAGAAAACTCAGTTGAAGTACCTACCAAAACACGCCAGAATAAACTTATACAAAAACAGACAGAACAGAAGGAAAATAGAGTTTAAAGGACAGTCTAAGGGTGGTATGGTCATATTTGACCAACCCCTCAATAAAATTTAAATTTGATATAAATCGGCATGATTGTTTACCCAAAGCTGTTGCATCTGTATTCGTGCGAACGGAGTGAATGACCCGAGTTGCGCAACACGTGGCCTTGGCTTGCTTACGTTTAGCTTTGCATTAAAATGTTGCGATGGACCGTACGTGATCGGAGAAAGTAAAGGGACTCGTGAATAAATTATTGGAAGACTCTTGACAAATTGACGTGAGGTAGGTAAGAGTAACGCAATATATAGTGATGTAAACGATCTCAATACTAAACGATTCGAAATTATCTTCGTCAAGCATTTTTAAGATACCAAGAGATTATCACGCAGAACAAATTACTGTTGGGGCCGAAATATTCTGGAATGGAGACCACGGACCGGTAAGCGGAGCGTAGGATGTCCACCCACTTGATGGACAGACGATCTAAAAGAGACCGCAGGGAAACGCTGGATGCAGGCCGCTTCCAACCAGCCCTTTTGGAGATCGATGGTGGAGGCCTATGTCCAGCAGTGGACGTCCATTGGCTGAAATGATGATGAATGATGAAGAGATCTGTTGAGGGTTCTTCCTCTCGCTTGTTGGAGAGGTCGGAATCGGCTTCAAAATAATAAACTTTTCCAGCTGTGGCTGGGCTCTACGGTGTCTCCACCCCCAGAGAATTTGAGGGGCCTGACTAACAGTCCGACCGCGCGTCGTTTCGTCGCCCTCAGTGGACCTGTGTCCTTTGGGATGGTGGAAGGGTGAGCGACCAGTTGGTGCTACCCGACCAGCAGTGCTCAAGTCATACCAAGAGTCCGAGCCAAGACCAATAAAGTGGTAAAATTTTCTTTTCAAATGGAAATTAATGAAATAAGTATTCTTTTTTACTCATATAATTATAACAAACGCAAATGTGTGAGATTTGAAAATATGTTTTTTTTAATGATATGCTTGCGTTTGACCGCCACCTCACCTGATGTTGAGCGATGATGAATTCTACGGTGTGGCATGCTTGCCTAGAAGAAACCGATTCACTCGTTTAAATAAATTCAAGATACCAATACCAAATTTCAGCCCAATCCGTTCAGACTTTATGGAGTTAAGTGCGGAAAAACATATTCACTTACACAAAAGCTTTAGCACTCATAATGGTATGAGTGTGATTAGAATAAAAATAACTATACTACCAAACGACTACTCATATAAAAACATTCAAACAAGATGTTGTTTCAGACCATAAAAATATACTACTACTTATTGTTCAGACAGACAGGCAAGGTTTATGCAGAGAGATAGATCAGCGTGAGCTGTCTAGACGAAAGACTTCATAACCATAAAATATCAGCTGATCTTTAAAAAAAATACTTACGACAAAATTTGTGGAATGCCGATTGTTTTGCAATTTCAGGTTTGGTTTGAGATCCTCTTTGACACCACCTTAAGGTGGAATGTGTCCGCCTCCAGCATGAGAGAAGGAGACTTGAGGTGACTTACCATCTGAACACACTAGATGTGGGTCAGTTTAACGGACTACTGGCTGAACCCAATTCGGACGCAGCCAGGGAGCTGTTCGGATGTGTGAGTCACCTCAAGTGACCATCGATCCTGTGTTTGTTTGTTATCTGTGTTTTATGTATTAAGTATGCGTCCACTAGTTTAGAATATACAATGGGACTGACATGTAGAATACTATATAAGTCCCAAAAAAAACTGAATAAAAAAAATCCTCTTTGACACAAATATCGCTCATCAATCTCTCTGTTTACACCTTTTAATACATTATCTATGAAGAAATCTTTCACCAGTGCGCTTGCGCAACCAATCTAATCTATCATCATTAACACAATCGCCGACGTAAACAGCCACTATTGTTTTATAGCAATTTACTGTATCGAAAGTATTGAAACCAATAGAGTCCGTGCAAAAGGTCATAGTTGCATCATGTCTTTGACGTCGAATCAATCTCTGAATGATGGCAAATTGCTTCGTTGATTAACCTCTTCGGAACTTATACATTTCCTACCTCAACTGATACATCTTCTATTATATAATCTGACGTTCATAGTAATATAATAATAAAACCTACCTTTATTGCTCGCCGACCACAAATTGCTCGTCGGACTATTCCTCTTCGGCTTAGTGTCTCTAAACATCAGAATGTCTGGTACTTTGTTAGTTTTATTATCCTTCGGGATTATATCGGGAGATCTGTCCACGTTTACTCTTACAAATTCCCCTTTAAGCACTTTATGTTGATTATCTTTGAGTGCTGGAGGCTGAGGCGCTTTAGTTTTCTTATTGAACAGCCTTTTCCTGTCTACCTTGGTTGGTATATCTATATCAGTGTATATAACACTGTCTATTTCAGCGAAATCATTTGCATCGTTTCTTAGACCAATCAAACTCAAAGGTTGATCAAATCTTGTGTTCAAATTCTTCTGGTGAACAGAAATATGCATCATTCCATCGTTTTCGATCGTGTGCGTGTCATATTCTGAATTACCCTTTTCCAATAAACTGTAATCATCAACACTCGTCTTTCTGTTTTTAAATATGTCATAAGTTTTTTTCTTTGTAAATAAACTATCACTATTTGTGTAGTTGTTAGTATTTTTCGTCAATCGGTTCCTCATTTTGAAGTATTTATACGTGAAATAAATCCTCTTGAAGTCCTGGTCGTTCTCGAATTTAAGGACGACGGCTTCTCTAATAGTGTTTTTGGTTAGATAAAAGACTAGGGTGTTCTCGCAGTTGGGATAGTTCTCGATATTGACACAGTTGGCTATGTCGTCAATTGAAATGGTTTCGCATTTGGTAGTTTTGAGTTCTGTGTAGTCTTTGATAAGTTTTTGTTTGTCCTCATCGGCGGAGTCTTCTTTCGTGAGGAGTTGTAGTTGATCCTTGTCGTTGAAGCCGACGATGATGTTGTAGGTGTGGTGGGAGTGCTTGGTGAGGGCAGTGATGTCCAGCTGCTGGGTGGTGCTATGCAGCTTCTGCCGGCTGAGCAGAGCTGCCAGCCCGCCCGTGCGGGCCGTCTTCTTCACCGTCATTTTTCTGTAACAACACAAACTAAGGTTAATTTGCTTTTCCTAAAGATGTATGATGTTATACTACAATACGCTATTGGAAAGGTGTTCAATTTGTCAAAAATAACAGGCTTAGTGAAAAATATAATGAAGTGTTATACACTTACTAAAGAAACTATTTCAATTGGCTAATAAAGTTCTGAGATATAAGCGTTTAAAGTTTTTGTTGTTTTGTTGGATTAGGAAGGGATTCTCTGCCCATTTCTTGCAAGGTGAGTGTCTGTATATATATGGAGTTTGTATGGCGTACTTACATGTGACGTCACATGTAAGTATAGTGTGCTCTCTGTCAACCAAGATATTAAAATGCTTTTATCTTTTTTATTATTGAATCTGACGTGGTTTTCTCACATTTTATTTATATTACACGAGAATTACTCACGTAAGATTAAGCCGGTTACTCCGACTATAGTTTCAACCGCATTAGGCGGTCTTTTTTTCGGCTGCGTCTCGCTTTGCACTGGTAAACTTTAGTCGGAGTAACCGGCTTAATCTTACGTGAGTAATTCCCGTGTAATATAAATAAAATGTGCTTTTATCTACCTTAATTTTGAACACATTTCATTTTTGTTTTCGGTGATCGGATCTATTTATGGTCAGCTTTATTATAAATTAAAAAATAAAAGTCTGGTAGCCTATTACTAAACTTATAATTTTTTTACTTTCCCACTACGGAACCAAAACGTCTCTAGGTGTACCTGTTAGTTAAATTTTACAGGAAGTTTTGAGGCGTTTTTATGTATGTTTTTTCAACGATAATTTGCATACCGTAGCAATTCTCATGAAATTTTCTGGATACTTTTTTTTTTTTTAATAAAACACATAATTCTTTATTTTCATTTCAAGTTAGTAAGTTGTCTAGATTTATCCAGACAACTGGTTACTTGATTTATGCAAATACAATTATCAATTTTAGTCATAGTTTTGTCATAGTCACAAAATAATTTATTATGTAAAAAGATTGTAAAGAAATGCGAAATCACCGTTTAAGGTGTACTACTAGCTTAGATTTTAATAAATAGTGAGGAAATCCATTTGTACACTTCAGCTTTTAAACCAATTAATATTCAAAATGTTTAAAGAAAGTATTTTATAACTGCGTGTCTAATCACAGACCATTCATCGGCAGTCGAATACAGAACGGTAGTTACCAGAAACACAAAATAAATAGGTACAAAAGGCCAGCTTCGGCTGACCTTGATTTTAGTAACCTACGCACAACCGTAAGCTTAGGGCTGACAAATCAACTATAATGTTCTGTGAAAAGTTTAGATCTGAGAGTATAAATTATAAACAATTTATTAAGTATAATGCTTCTTTAAAATTAATTAATTTGAGTAATTAATAAAAAAAGGTACCTAACCAAAATAATAGTATATAAATTGATTACCGAAAAGTATTTTCATCGATTACGGCACGTACGAACGCGTTGAATATTATATTTTCAATTATAATAAAGCCTCATTCTTAAATATTTTTGCAATAACATCACAATGGAAAAATAATTGTAAATTATGACAATTGTCACACGAAACGTTAAATTGCGTGTATTGTCAATGTAGGAGCAGTTGCGACTGGCGTTCGACTGACTTGATCCGAGATCCTGTTAGCTTTTTTGTGTGCGTGCGCCTGTTAACGCTCGTTGTATAGAGTGGGCCTTCTGTACCTATTTATTATGTGCCAAAAGCTTGTTAAAAAGTCGTGACTATTCAGGACTAATAGCACCGTATACCTAACACGAACCAGTACTATAGTTCCATACAAATTCAGCCGGTGCGCTTAACTCGCGGTGATTCCATTGGTATTCATTAGGTCTTCTTTACGCTAAATATACGTATGCCGTTTTAAGTGTTTATGAGGAAGTTAGAGTAAAATAATATTGTAGTTTAAAAAAAACTAAATAATTAACAAATTAAAAAACCAACTTCAAAATTAGTAAATTCACGACTTGGATGATATATTTTTCCAGTTATTTTTGATTAAAAAACCAAATCCTGGACCGATTTAAATGTAATTTATATGGGACCAATCTGAAAAAAAAAAAGAATCATTCAATCCAACAAACTTTCAAAAAAATATTTCCTTATCGGTTTAAAAATAACGCAGTTCAGAGGTAACAAACACAAAATAAGGAAAAAAAATACAACCGAATTGAAAACCCCTTTCTTTTTTGAAGTCGGTAAAATATACGCTTACTGTATCCACCTTAGTAGGTACTTAGTAGTAGTGTAGTAACAAGAGGTGAAGAGGAGAGAGAGGAGAGTCGCATCTCTCGACTAATGCGGCATAAAGGTTTGCGTCTTTTCCGCTAGATGGCTCTGTCAGTGTGATTCGCCATTAAAGAGTTCCAACATCCATAATCAAATCAGTTCGATGGTATACCAAATTATTGTACAAACTGTTGTCATCTGAATTACAAATACTTGGAAAGTTTCAAATTGACAATTAAAAGTAGGTTAAAGTCGAAATTCAAAGATGTGAAATTACAATGTTAGTTAGTTATTCAGTTACAGATGAAGTTACTATAACTATAAAAAATGTAAAAATGGTAAATCAGGAATAAAAACGCTCTTTCGTGGGAATCGAGAAACAAATTAATCGTCATCAGCCTGCGCACCGCGACAAAATCTTGTTGTCACTTTTTAAAGCGAGAACGCGATAAGGCGCCTACGGTTTCGTATATGCCTGTCACGCTTTGGCACAATAAAAAGAGTCGACAAAATTTTGTCACGACGCGCATGTTAGCCCGGAAGTTAAGGTTTGGGTAAGGTACCTTTGCTACTGTATCAAACTAAATTGGTATATTGTACCAAATTAGTGTTAATCAAACAATTGTCTACGTTTACAACGTAAGTACCATGTAGCAAATGGATTCTGATTCGTAACCCATTATCAATAAATTTTAATTCGATTCAAGAGTAACGCACAATCCTTGTACCTCTTCAGAATACAGTATCAAATCAAAATTATATTGTTAAATTTAATCACACTTTTTTTAATTTATACGTACAAGAAATATATTTATTGTTTTTATATTCAGTGTTTTCTATCGTGTTGTAATTTTTATTTCTGGTGTACACAATAAAGAGTTTCTATCTATCTATCTATCTATCTATTCAGGATTTATAAGATAACAAAAATATTAAAATATTATTGATATGAATTGTTATAATATAAATTCGTGTCATTTAATGTGACACGAATTATTTTTATTCATAATAAACGTCATATTATTTTAACCGCTTAACTTGTGTATTATTATATATATTTATTATTATTATATTATATTATTTATTATTATATATTATTTTGTTTTTATTATTATGACTCTTTATTTCATAAAATATTCTTTATTCTTTATTTCATTAATATTATTATTAATACATTATTTTAATTTTTTACTTCACCTAATAAAAACATCATTAATCATCATATTACAGCGAATTGCTAAAGTGCTTTCTATGAAGCGATATAATATAACAAATTTGTATACCATTGCAGAATTACTCCACTCTATGCAAGAAGATTATTGCGACGCCGCGGCTGCTGACAGATTAAATAATAATTACCATTAACTTAAGTTCCATAGTTTTTCATTTCTTTGAATATATTTTTTTAATTATGGGTCAACACCTTTACATCAATACCCTAGTAGGTACCTACTATTTATTCTGTTGCAAATCCGTCGCAACGATATTAATAAATCAGTCCGAAAAGGTGTACACCGGGTTTCAGATTTTATAAATAGTTTTAAAAAAAAACTCTATTTAAAAAAACTGTATTCTTTTTCTTACAGATTTGGTTTCATCGCGAGCAGTATAGTGTACTCTCTAGAAATATTGCAAGTATTTAAATCTATGCCCTGAAATCGGGGCAAGTGGGAAACAGCACCGGGATAGATAAGACACAATTGTATTTTAACGTAGTCTAAAAGAACTCTAATATACTTATAAAAGCAAACGTTCAATTTGCGCTGTTAACACGTCCGCTTTCGCTAACTTTCTTTATTTTAGTAAGTAAATAAAGCTTTCAAATTGAATTATTTCGGAAACACCCAATAAAACGATTTATTCAATGTCAGCTTTTATATTTTCCTTGGGGTGTAAAATATCAAACACTACCTGCAAACCACGTTTTCATCCACAGAAAATAAAACCTTTTTGTGGTTTCATCTTTTCCCCTCTTTTTATTTTTTTACTAGCGGTCCGCCCCAGCTTCTCACGGGTATAGATTATAGCCTATGTCACCCGGGGACAGTGTAGCTTCCCGTCAGTGAAAGAATTTTTCAAATCGGTTCAGTAGTTTCGGAGCCTATTCAATGCAAACAAACAAACAAACAAACAATCAAATCTTTCCTCTTTATAATATTAGTATAGATAGTATAGACAAGGAATCTTTCAAGTCTGTCTTAAATTGTTCGCCAAAATTCATCAATATTGTTAGAAGTACTAAATAAGTCATTGGAGCAGGGCAGAGGATCGAACTGGGTGCCGTCAGATTGTAAATCGCAGATGCTACCGCTCGGCTACCATCGCTCCTCCATAGCGTTGGAGGCTGTACGCTTATTAAAATTCGTCATTTTATCTCGTACAGTAGTTGGCAAATCTGGGTCGATTGCTTACGTTCTAATACCGCTTTCACGTGATAATTACCATCTTTACATTACATAATTATAATATAAATATTGCTGGCCGCTTATAAACAACTTTCAATATTTTGACCAACTGGTTCGGTTTATATAAAAATTTTGATTTAAATAATTGTACTTACCTAATACGCAATATCTCTATATACTATTACTAACTCCGCCGCTAACTCCTCCTAAACCACGCAACGGATTTTGATGCGGTTTTCACCATCAGTTAGATACATTTTCAAGGAAGGTTTATATTTATATAACTAGCAACCCGCCCCGGCTTCGCACGTAAATTACACCCGTGCCAAGCCGGGCGGGTCGTTAGTCTATACTAATATTATAAAAAGGAAAGATTTGATTGTTTGTTTGTTTGCATTGAATAGGCTCCGAAACTACTGAACCGATTTGAAAAATTATTTCACTGACGGGAAGCTGGGGCGGACCGCTAGTATACAAGTAATTGCGTAGTTACATTAAAACTAGTTATTATAAAACTAAATAATAATTTTTACCATAATAATAACGCAACTGACTATGAATGAGCGCTTAAGCGTACAAAATAATGCATTATATTTAAAAGGAGGTAAAATATCATTGGTACAAAAAACTACTTATTTCGTACTTTAATTAATTATGTGCAATTTCAATGCCATCGCTGAAGGAAAACATCGTGAGGTAACCGGTATGTCCAAGAACTTCCAAAGTTCAAAGACATACGATATTCACCAACATGCACTGGGCCGGCATTGTGGATTAGGACCCCATCATCCTCCTTTCGTTGAGAAAAGGCCTGTGTCCCAGCAGTGGGAACATACTGATAGGCTGATACTGATGATGACAAAGTTAAACTAGTATACTCTCAGTTGCGAAACGATTGGACCGGTGTGGTGCCAACACAGCGGAAAAAATATATTGCTGTTCCACAGAAAACGGTTATTTACACTTGAGAAATTTATGGAACAGCTGATATTTTTTGCGACTTCAGGGTTAGTCTCATGTTAAAAGTTGTTCATAATGATGAACATAAAAACCTCTCTCGGCTTAGCATACCATTTCCTTGTAACCCTGTAAATTCAGAGTCGATAAAAAAATTTAGTTGCACCATATTTCAACCAACAATTGAATATTTAGAAACCGAAAAAACAATGTCCAGTTTACAAAATAAAGTGACATAACGTTAAACAAAGGTTTAATCCGAAATCTCTATTCTCAGAGTGTCTACAATTAAAAATAATGCAAGAGAAAGCCTTATTATTAGCCTAGTGGTAACGTAATCTAAACTGCAGACAATCGTGTACCGTGTGACAGCTGAAGCAAAAACTGTGTTCTTCCTTACACTATACTGCCGTCCATTATCTATAATGCCGTTAAGCCTCAAAACTAAGTTTCGAGATATCAGCAAAAAACGCGGTAGAATTTTAAAATTGTTGCCACTTTAAAACCATTAGACATATACGAGACTTATTGATATTAAAATATTGCCTTTTAGTCGTACTTTCAAATAGATATAGTTCAAAATTAAAGAATCTATGTTATAATAGGTAAAATTCATTTTTTGAGTTATAGCTATGCTTTAAATTTGGATTTACACTTTAAATCAAACGCTTAAATGCGGCTAAGTACACCGTAACGACATTTTAGTGTAGTTTTAGTAGGTAACTGAATACTGAAATGCATGTATCATAAATTTAACTGATTTTACTTAACTAAAATGCCGTTTAGAATGGTAACGGCAATATAGCTACGCATTACAACTTCCTTTGTGGTGATCTGTCCATAGCTAAATAGCCGTTAATGAATTTTAGCCGCAATTTTGACAAGAATTATGGAAAAATTAATTTGAAACTTTTTTTTAACTTAACTATAATGCGGTTAAATATTTAACATCTTTACATAGCCACTTTTTAGCTAAGCATTTACTGCTTAATAATTGAGATTATCATTTAAATTAAAGTTAACTTCTAAAATCAAACCGTGCAAATATTCTACAAAAGATGTTTTTATCAATGAATTTTTGCTATTCTGCTATACTTACCCAGAACTGTTTCGGTTATAGAGAGAATAAACCTTACAAATTAATAAGGAACAATACTTTATATACCTCGATAACTCTAGGTATCAATGAGATCACAATTAAGTAAGCTAAGGTACTAAACAAAAATATATATGCATAAAATCACAAGCAGTATTATTAAAATTTAAATTCTAATCATAAATTATGTATCTACTTACTCGTAGATATATATCACATGTACCAAACAAACAAAATAAAATATATACTTTACAATAAAATTATTAATTTTCGCGATTTTCATGTTTTAAATGTTTATGTATTAATAGAGGAGTGACGGGTAAGGTAAGGACTTCGCTAAAAGATACTCTATCAAGACGATGTCTACCCTTATTCTTGTTTAAATAATAAGAGTGGCAAACAAGCATGCGGTAAGCATGATTGTAAGCAGAAACCGCCGCCTGTGGACACCTGCAACACTAGCGGTGTTGATGGTGCTCTGCCAGCCCGGAAAGGTAGTTGTATAACCCCTTTTTGAAATGCTTCATGTGGAAGATCATTGCGGGAAGGATATTCCACACCTTGCAGGTCCCCGAAATAAATTAGTGAAAGAATCGGACGGTGTGAGATTTCCAGTTTTGCAATATGTGGGGGTGAGCTTTTTGACGGTGTCGGGATGTGCGGTAGTGGAAGTCTGATGCATGAATAAGATCAAAAACCCCTTTAGAACATTCCTCGAAAAACAAACGCTAAAAGATGCAGAGGGAACCAACATCTCTTCGGAGGCTAAGTGGAATCAGCTTGCTTGGGAGCGTTAACAATTGTAGTGGCTCACCTCTCTAGGGAGTCAAGAGGCTGCAGCTGGTATTCCGGTACGCAATTCCAGAGTTGGGAGCAATACTCCACGTGGGGCCGTACTTGTGCTTCATAAAGAAGAAGCCGCTGACCGGTGTGATGTATCACTTCACTCTATTAGGCACACCTAGCTTCTTGGAAGCGAGTTTAGCTTTGGCCTCTAGGTGACCCCGAAACTGGACCTCACTAGAAATGTTAACGCCGAGGATCTCCAAGTTCTTTAAAATGTTCAAGGGAATGCTCTGGAACCGCGTATCTGCACTAAATGGATGTTTATTCTGGTGAAATTACTTCTTTACACGTCTAATCTATATGTCTCTCTGACATATTTTATGTCATAGGGAACATTTTTTGTTATGTATTTATGTGTGGATATAATATGTATCAGTCATGATAAGAGTTATAAGTTGTTTGTGTTTCACAAAAATTGCCAAAAATGGGTCCTAATATGGAATACGGCTGCGCATATAATTCATTAATAAATTAATTTTAAAAACTCTACGATTAAAATACTTACACACTAACTTGGAAATAAAATAATGACTGCGTTGTATGCAGTATTTATCTAGTGTTAGTTGTCTGGTTAATGTTAGTCTAGTATGATGAAATGTCCAAAATGTGTAACGACTTAGAACTACGGCGTTGCTGGTGCCTATAAAAAAAATTGCCTAGTGCCATGGCAAGAACATTGACAGGAATACTCCCCGACGCTTACTCGAAAACCTTACTCAAAAAGCTGACCTTATAGATACTAAGCAAGGTCTGAGGTCAATTAAAAGAAAGTCCTTCCAAAAGCACGCGAACGCGTGAGTATCGACACGGCACGGGGTACCAGCAAATAACTGCATTTTAGTGCAGGAATGCTGCTTAACGTTTTTTTAGTGGAGGAAACGTACATAATTATTTTTGGATTCATCTGTGAATTTCCATTGATGGCTAGTAAGAGTAGTAAATTATATAATAAAATCAGGCGAATACTTGTCTAAAAAGCGGTTAAGCGACTTTAACGTTGTTTTTTAAGGAATTTCTATAATAATTACAATACAAAACTCAACTTAAAACCAGTTAAAGCACTTTAACTACGTTTTAGGATACTAAACACAATTAACGGCTTTATAGGTAGGTAATAATTTGTTGATTATCAATATATTTATGTGGTTATGGGATTATAGCGGTTTTTTAGTTAAGTAATGATGGATAACGACTTAAATAGCGTGTAAAGTTGAAAAGAAATGTCACATAGCGGCATTTTCGCTATTTTTATTTCAGTAACTAAGGCAGATAGGGATACGATTCTTAGACAGATCGATAGAGAATTTTGAACTCTATCCAACCATGTTTAAAAGTAAAAATTGGCCACCTGTGGCTTAACGGCATTATAGATAGCGGACGGCAGTATAATGAATTCGACTGGTCCAAGTCTAAAGCGAGAGCGAATAACCAGTTTTAAAGATAGATAAAAACTCTTTATTGTGCTCACCATAAATAAAAGCTAACAGATAAAGAAACTTGACAGCTAGTGGCACAAGTGGCGGCCTTATCGCTACAAATAATATTTTCCAGGCAACCATTGAATTTGCGTAATAGGTTAGAAAACAATGAAATATTCTGGCATTTCACAACATCGTAAGGAAAATAAGCTACTTTTGAATTTGAAATGCAAACGTCTAGATTTTCAGTTTTGTGTGTGGAATTTATTTGACACACAAATCTATACTAATATTATAAAGATGAAAGATTTGTATGTTTGAAACGAATTGGCTCAAAAAGTACAGGACCGATTTTAAAAATTCTTTCACCATTTGAATGCCACATTATCACTGATAAGCTATTTTAATAGGCTATATAATTATACCCGTGCGGAGCCGGGGCGGACTGCTAGTATTAAAATAAAATCTCTGAAGCTGGGGAAAACTTGCCATCGCGGACGACATTTGCAAATATAGCATAAGTATGCATAGTGGTAGGCTGACATTTTGATAGCTTCAGGCCTTGATTTTAATGATAAAACTGTACCGAAAAATTTACGTCATGACGTCCAGAAATAATTTGGAAAGGTTACTTGATAGCCACCCGATGATTTAGTTTTAGTATATTATACCTAAGTACCAAGTTTCGTTTGCGCATTTAGTTTTTCAATCGAAGTATAGTTTATTAACCAAATGATTGGGCCCTATTCTGCGTCTTCGTAACAATAACGAAGTTTTAACTACAAATTTTGACAGTTCATGATGTCAAAATACGTTTTTACAAAATTGTTTTAATCTTCTTACAACATTCAACACATTTCTCACGCTCTAAGCTTATGCCTTAGATCTCCTTTCCGCATGTGTCAAAAGCTCAACAAGACGTAGAGCGACGTGAGAAACCGCTTTACATAATATGTAGTGCATTTCCGGGCGAAACTAGGCGATTCAAGATTAGGCGAATGGCCGAGATTAGGCGTTTATGCATCCGTTTGCATAGATTGTTTTTATCAAAATAAACAGATATCAGTGATCAGTGCCCTTGTTAGAACTTAGGTGAATTTAGTAAGCTTTATAATAATACTAGCGACCCGCCCGCCCGGCTTCGCACGGGTGTAATTTACGTGCGAAGCCGGGGCGGGTCGCTAGTTATATAATTATTTAAACTATCCTATATTTCAAGTTGGATCGAACTGCACATGGTGTGCGAATTTTATTATAATCGGTTAAGTGGTTTAGGAGTCCATTGAGGACAAACATTGTGACACGAGATTTATATATATTAAGAAGATAAAGTTTATTATTTTAAACATGCTCAAACTGCTACTGCTTTTCCTGAGGTAAACTAAGTGATTCGAGTTTATGTGAACGCCCGAGATTAGGTTTTTATTGATACTAGAGAGGACGATAGGAGAGACGAATGTCAGAATTTAGTGCCTTTGTTTGAACCTTGGCGAATTTAATAAGCTCTAGATAATGCTGCTTAATGAGTTAGGTAAGCTAGCGATCGAGGCGATTATGCATAATACAGTTTTTTTTTAAATAAAACTTATTGGATGTATGGTCATCATTCATCATCATCATTTCAGCCATAGGACTGCTGGACATAGGCCTCCCACATCGATCTCCAAAAGGCCGGTTGGAAGCGGCCTGCATCCAGCGTTTCCCTCCGGTCTCTTTTAGGTCGTCTGTCCATCTTGTGGGTGGACATCCTACGCTGCGCTCACCAGTCGTGGTCTCCATTCGAGAACCTTTCGGCCCCATCTGTTCTGCGTGCTATGTGCCCAGCCTACTACCACTTCAACTTGCTAATCCGGTGGGCTATATCGGTAACTTTCGTTCGTCTACGGATTTCCTCATTTCTGATTCGATCTCGCAGAGAAACACCGAGCATATAGCCCTTTCCGTAGCTCGTTGTTTGACTTTGAGCTTGCTTATGAGGCCACGTTTCAGTGCCGTATGTCATCAACATAATGAATACACTATCCCCCTTATTAATAAACGTGGAGTAGTCATGGAATAGTTAGGCCAAGTTTTGTCTTTTTCTTTCTTTAAAATTTTGAACTCGATCGAAAAAGACAAAAGGCGGTGTAACTATTCCGAGGTTACTCTACGTTTATTAATAGGGGGGTATGAGACCAACCATGAAATCGTGGTGGATTTTTATTCACGAACACTAAATAATAATCCTCCATTATTACGCATTAATACTCGAAAATACACAAGTTTAGGTAAAGAATACAATGAAGCGACATATTTTTTTCACGTTGGCCCGTATCTCCTCCCTTTTGATTTTTTTCTGCATTTCAGGGTTGATTGGTTTGGTTATTGCATGAACTTATTTCACCACAGTAGCATCCACAGAAAAGAGAAGTAAATAGAACGGAAATGAGAAGGAAAATCTGTCGCCAGGCATTCTTATTTAGATCAACGCGTCGAAATCCGCATCCAAAGAACTTGGACCTTACCTTTTTGGGTTGGTAAGTTCTTTGTCCGCATCTCTGTTGCTAAATGATTTCGAATGACTGACGTTTCGTTTATATGGGTGCAACTGGCTACAACAAATTTCTCACAAAAATGCCTTGACAGCCGTTCTAATTTCATCATCATCATCCACAGCCCTTCTTATCCCACTGCAGGGTATAGGTCTCTCTCTTGCTATGCCATCTGCATCGGTCCTGTGCTAATTTAGTCCAGGTTCGACCCGCGAGTAATAAATCGTCGACCCATCTTGCAGCCGAACTACCAACGCTCCGCTTACCTTGTCTTGGCCACCACTCTGTTAAGACCTAACGTTCTAATTTAAACAAAAAATTTTTTTTTCTATGGTAGCATCTTTCTGTGTACACTTTACATAATCTAAGTGTGTACCTTGTCTATACTAATATTATAAAGAGGAAAGATTTGATTGTTTGTTTGTTTGTTTGCATTAGAATAGGCTCCGAAACTACTGAACCGATTTGAAAAATTCTTTCACTGACGGGAAGCTACACTATCCCCGGGTAACATAGGCTATAATCTATACCCGTGCGAAGCTGGGGCGGACCGCTAGTTTAGCTATAAATTACATATTTATTCTCAAAACGTTTT
The DNA here is from genome assembly GCA_932305915.1 of Agriopis marginaria. Lineage (NCBI taxonomy): Eukaryota > Metazoa > Arthropoda > Insecta > Lepidoptera > Geometridae > Agriopis > Agriopis marginaria. The sequence goes on from OW029935.1 coordinate 3,673,993, forward strand.
TTTCCCTCGCGTGCATCGTACTACACTTTGTTTTGAAATTAAGCGCAGTAAAATTAAAACTATAATGAGTGAAGAGACGCGGAAACAATCGAGACTACTATCTCGACAGGTGGAGTTTCTCAGGAGAGATGTGATTTCACTGCGACAATGCATTCACATGATTATATTCTTGTCCATTCGAATGAAAACCTCGCGCGGTTTGAAGAAAACGTGTGAGACTCGAGCGCATTTGCGATATCCAAATATGAAAACTGCACTCTATTTTTAACTAACTTCCAAAAAGGAGGTTTTTAATTCGGTTGTTTTTAGGTTTCCGTACCTCAAAAGGAAAAACAGAACCCTTATAGGATCACTTTGTTGTCCATCTGTCAAGACCTTTTTTCTCAGGAACGCAGTAAAGGCATTGAAATTTATATCAAACTAGCGACCCGCCCGCCCGGCTTCGCACGGGTGTAATTTACGTGCGAAGCCGGGGCGGGTCGCTAGTTATATATATAAACCTTCCTTGAAAATGTATCTAACTGATGGTGAAACCCGCATCAAAATCCGTTGCGTGGTTTAGGAGGAGTTAGCGGCCATACAGACATACAGACAGACAGACAGACGCGGAAAGCGACTTCCATTTATACTATGTAGAGATACTCTAACCTACGGTTTCTTTTAGCTGTAAAAAAAAACTTGTGAGTCAAAGCGATCAAACGAAATGGCCGTTTAATGTCGCAATTTTCGCATATTTTGTGATTTTATAAGGGAGTCAAAACCTATAGGGTACTTCCCGTTGACCTATAATCATGAAATTTTGCAACAGGCAAAGTCTTACAGCACTTACAAATGAAAAAATCCGAAAGCTGTTAATTTAAAGTTATATAAAACATTGTTTTGCGATTACAAACTTACATTTTGTACTTGGTATGTATGGCAAGTGCCTCATTGTGCACTACAAAGTTAAGTTTGTCTTTCAATATTTCGTTTCGACCGTGGGTTCCGTCCAACGGAACTCTCGGAGTGCGAGTACTACTCAGTCCTAAAATCGGTTCAGTGATTTGATTGTTATATGTTACTTATTATAATAATAATTATAAATTAAAAAACTGACTGAAAAATTAGTAAATACGTAATACGTAATATTTCATTAACGTTAATAACATATCATCTTAATCTTCGTTATATAAAAACACACAACTTAATAACTAAGCACTAAACTAAGCTATTAAGAGGGGTCATGGTCAGCGTTTTGTCCATACAAACGTATTCTCGTGTTTCCTCCCTGGATAATACCGCTAGAGCTGTAATTTTTTTGAATCAAATTTATCTCTTCTATTGGCATGTTGTATCATTTATTTTTTCTTATAAGTTAACTACAATAAGAAATATGAGCTGTTAAATATCCCATAAATTGTTTTTTTTTTACCGCCATTTTCAGACGTCTATCAAACAAATTTGACGAGATTATAAAACAAAAATAAATGATAGAAGCATAGTTCAATCCTTTTTACAACTATTAATTAAAAAAAATATGAAATCGGCCTAGTTTTGAATGAGGAAACAGAAAAATACGAGAAGATGATTTTGTATACTTTTCGTAGGTATAATCGATCTGAGCTTCAGTTGTCCCTGTTGCACTCTACGGGGAGAGGCTTGCGGTCAGGGGACAGCAATAGATTTGCTAAATACCTATTCATCAAATTTCTTGGCTGTGGTATGCCCTGTTAAACCACTACTGTGGTATTTGTTCCCAAAATGCTGGCCCCATTACCACGTTGTATGGCGATGCTCACCCTTTGAGCAAAGTAGAGGCCGGCCACGAGTTGCATCGCCCAGACGTGAAGACAAATCTTTAAAAAAAATTGGCTCCCCATTCCCGCGGCCCCATGGTTTCGACCCCAAAAGGCTCAAATTTCGTTTACTTGAATGACATATATTTTCCCAGTTATTTTGATTTAAAATCCAAACTGCTGAAATGTTTTTATTTTTATTTTTTTTACTCGAGCCCTAAAGGGTCGGCAACGTATTTGTGATGCCTCTGATGTTACAAGTATCCATAGGCGACGGTGGCTGCTTACTATCAAGCAGCATGGAAAAAACAACACAAATTAATAATATTATTACATCCTCAATGTACAAAGTAGATTTTTCATATATTTTTTTGTGATGTGCCACTGTCATTTATCGTACATGCTAATGTTGTTAAGATTTAATTATCTTATTTTTATTATCCATGTTATATAATTATGTATTATATTTAATAATTCAATGTTTTAGTAAAATGTAGGTAACATTTTAATTTTTAGACAGAGTATTATGCACGGCATAATCCACTGATACTCATGACATAAAAACTAGACCATTGTGCTTACTGTATTCACATCACACCCATATAATTATCATTTATATGTCATATTTTTGTCTTACCACTTTTAATTCGTTTTGGTATTTTTTTAATATTTTATTTCGTAGATTAGGTCATTATAAGAAACTAATTTCAATATTTTTGTTTTATATTCAGTAGTTATTTTATAATATTTTTTTGAAAATTTGAAACCTATGACGTCACTTTTTTGCACAAATATGTAGTTGCGTTGAGAAGCCTAAAAAAGCAGGCGAGTAAAAATAAAAAGACTATACTTTATACTTTGACAGTGACAATGACATCTAATGTCTGCTTGTTTGTTTATGGAAACCCTAGGGTTAATAGCTCACTGATTTGCAAACAACAATTTTATTGATGTTAGTATTTTATTTGTTCGATTATTAAGGTTCTGTGTTTTTTATTCTTAGGTTGAGACATCATGTTTGAATATAAATTAATTATTAATCATACATCAAATGACATATTGAAATATGTTTAACATTATATATCGTTGTGAGTACCACCCATAATAAAAACAAATTAATCTGACGTGGTGAAAATTAATTCTATTAAGTATGCGCTTCCAGTAAAAACGTTCTAAATCAGATATTTATTTCCCCGAAAAAACCATTTCACATGATTTTTCCCTACGCTTAGGGAAAAACACCCCACGTTGGCAGCTCTGAAAAGAACTAGACTGTAAAACCACAGATATGAAAGAAAAATATATTCTGTGTGACGAACAGTGTGTCAAATGTATTATATTTTTTTATTCTTAAAAAGCACAGATAATAAAATGTTAAAACGTGACGTCATTTAGAGGCCAATGAAAGTCGAATGATTTCTTAGTTTTTTGTTAAAATAAATGGCATCTTATCGTCTTAAAAGGTCAGAGTAGAAAAATAAGGGTTTGTAACATAAAATCTCGAAATGGTTTCGGAATTGGCATAGGTAATTTTTTTTAGCATACCGAATTGCGAACGTTGTAAACACTTGTTAAGGGTGCACAATTGCACATATCAGAACTGTATCAATTATATAAATAAGTGTTATTTGTATTATTTTATATGTGTACTGTTGGTGTTTCTGTATGAATTAAATAAATAAATAAGCAGCTCGTCTGCTTGTTTGCCACCAAAAAAAAAATATTAAAAAAATTATATTATAGTTATATATAGTTTTAATTAATGATAGTCATATGTAAACCGATTTGGAAAATTTTAAAGGATATGCTTTCAGCAGTGCAAGTACCGTTCTTTATCGAACGTCAAATTCGATAAAATGCCACAGAATCGATCATAGCAAGTACTGATCAAATGGCATTTTATCGAATTTGACGATCTCCACTGTCAAATTTGATGATCGATAAAGAACGGTACTTGCACTGCAGATTTGGCCCTCTACGGGCCCAATCTGAAAGCATATCCTTTCAAATTTTCCAAATCGGTTTACATATGACGAAGCTCTGAGGTAACATACAGACGGAGAGACAGTTTCATATTTGTAATATTATAGTACGACATAAATAGGTAGGTATTGAAATCGAGTTATTATGTCATCGATAATGAATTTGTACAAACAGCATGCAACATTTTTGTTTGAGAATGTGTTTTTTAATTCATGGACTCATTTCCGTCTACAGTCCGGAAAATGGCAATAATTATCACATGATTTATATTTACTTGTAACCAACTGACAATGGAAATAAACCTTATTAATTAAAAAAATACTTTAAAAAAATAAGCTTTTGTGTATTCTTCTCAGCAAACCCTTTCAATTGATACCCATATCATGATGGTAGATAAGAACATTTTCACATCGCTCGAAGAACCGATAACCGATGGGGAAGACAGGTTCTTGAGTGGAGACCACGAACCGGAAGACGCAGCGTAAGTAGGCCTCCCACTAGCTGGACCGACGACATTGTGAGAATCGCTGGCATCCATTGGATGCAAAAGGCAGGATGTCGTTCAGTGTGGTGGTTAGAGGGGGAGGCCTATATTCAGCAGTGGACGTCTTCCGGCTGACGATGATGATGATAATTTCTTAGTTAATCCGCCGTAACATTACATACTCTGTAAAAATGACAACTGGCTGTTATACGTTTCGAAAGATACAGCCGTTAAAAGGTAAGACGGACAGACAGACAACGTAGGTTTAGTAAGAGGGTCCCATTTACACCCTTTGGGTACGGAACCCTAAACGTGATATGCTCGAAATTTTTAAGACCCCATCAACATTTAATTATCCGAAAATTATACACGTAATATTACCGTTAATAAAATTAACTTTTATGTAATGATGATTAAACCAACAAGCTCATGTGATCTCGATAAGGATCCTGAGAACCTTGATAACTAAGCATTATCTTTTTATGGACGCGTAGGTATAAGTAATTATGCCCTTATACTGGGTCAATGTGTGGACGAAAGTGGAAGTTGACCTTAACAATAGCGCATTAGCGAACGCTTATAGAGTTGTGATGATCTTTTCCGGCCACTTATTTAACACGGATTACTCCGCTTTTGACGACCAACTCGCCTGTTGGTAAGCGACGATGTAGTCGAAGATGAAGCACGCAGACTTAGAAGATACCTATTCACTCTAGCCTTGAAAAGACCTAGGTTATATCTCTCAGGAAACAAGGAAGCGGGCAGGTTTTTCCAATCATTGGTCATACGGATTAGAAACGTAGTATCGAAACGTTTGGTATGTATCCAAGGAAAATCTACACCTTGCAAATCCTATTTCTGGTAACCGGCCAATTGACAATCAGTATGCAGGGGATTCGGCAGAATCAAGCTTAGGATTTACAAGAGGTACATGACAGTTCTTAATTGGGTAATAGTGTTAAAACTTCAAAACTTTTGTTAGAAGATTTATGCCGGATACTACGGAATTTTGGCGGTATAAAAATAAACCAATTTTAAGCAGCATTTAGCCATTTTTTTTATTAGTTAGCCAAAAAAAAATGAAGTTATAATTTTTTATAGCTACATGAAATTTTTTATGCTTGTTTTACAGCTGAAGTCTTAAATACCTACATTACCTATCCACATCTACCTAAAAGTGTCAACAGTTTTAGAATTTAGGTACTAACACTATGTTACGAGAGACGCTATTAAAAACATTGTTAAATAATCACAGGTTTATTATTTTTGATATAGCTATCACATTTCCAAAAATATACCAAAAAAACAATGTGTATTGTTTTTCTGAAGTAGATAATAATATTATGTTAGTTAATCGACAAAACAATTAACTTCTATCGATCAAACCTTTAAGTCCACATCTCTATTTTTGAACAATAAAAGGATATAATCGCTCTCGAACTTGTGTTCTTCAATACTATGAAAAAGCTGTGTTATAGTTATCAACAGTAGGTAAGTTAGCCAAGTAATCGACAAACAACTGATTTCTACCGGCCAAACCATTAAGTTCACATCTCTATTTTTGAACAGTAAAAGGGCATATTGCTCTTGACCTTGTGTTGAAGACCGCAGGTCATGAGGAAGCGATTGTCGCGGTAGATTAACTGAAGACTGGTCAACCGTGGCATTAATTACATGGTTTACGGTACGACGCTTTTTGCTAATGCAATTGGTTAATCTGTTTTTAGAATTGATTGTCGTAAGGTTTGTTTGAAGACTTCACTAATTTAGAGTTATTGTTGTCTCTAGGTACCTACTAGGCAAACTAGTAAAGTTTTTCTATGCAATGATCAGATTTCTTCCTCAATTAGATGGCTTGATGAAATTGTTGTAGACGTGATTGTGTTTTTTACTAAGCGTTTAAATACGATTTAGTACTAGATTAGCATTTCGAACTCAGATCAGACAATCAAGGCAAATGTGTACATGGTAAAAATGTAAAAAAAATATTACATAATCTAACACATTTTTTATAGTTGGTCTATTGGCACACCTATCTAAGTAGGTTTACTAGGTTTCTATGTTGGTATGTTTGTATATTTTTGGACATTAAATTACGAATAGTTGATCCATGAAATTTTATAGACAAGTACAATTTTTTTTTAAATTGGCCTTGCGTTTGACCGCCAACTCGCCTGATGTTAAGCGATGATGCGGTTTACGGTGGAGCACGCTTGCCTAAAAGAAACCGATTCACTCTTGATTTGAAGACACCGAGATTGTAACTATCGGGGAATACCCATTCAGACAATGCATTCCACAGATTAGCAGTTCACATAATAAAAGTGGAATCAAAGTGCGGATTTTTGGAATATCAACTATAAAGCGGTGTCGATTTTTTGCTAATAGTTTATTACAATATAATTTTTAAGTTTGTATATGTGCAATATCGGTCAAATTGTGATGATGTCGTCGCTTAACATCAGGCGAGATGGCGGCCAAGCGCAAGCCTATCTACTATAAAATATATATATATAGGGAACGCGAGATATCAGTTCAGGGCGTACTACAGCTATATAGAAAAAATATCTAGCTATATAGAAAAAATATCTATGGCAACGTGTAGGTGCATGATTGCGTATTGAGGTGCGTGATTTTCCAACTGAGTGGATTTAACGTTAGTTTGGTGCCGCAATAGCAGTTGTCCGTAAGGCCCCTGGACTAAGGCCTGTCCCCGAGAGAGCGATTGGGCAATATCTACCACGCTGGCCCAGTTGCGGATTGGTGGATTCATATACGGCATTGAATTTCTTCAGCGTACGTATGCAGGTTTCCTTACGATGTTTTCCTTCACAGGAAAACCAGTGGTATGAAAATCCGTACATAAACTTCTAAGAGCTCATTAGTACGGGCCCGGGATTTGAACCCGAGACCTCGCGCTTTCAATTCTAGTGGTCTCCTGAATAGGCTCATCATCATCATCATCAGCCAGAAGACGTCCACTGCTGAACATAGGCCTCCCCCTTTAACCTCCACACTGAACGACAGCCTGCCTTTTGCATCAACTGGATGCCCGCGACTCTCACAATGTCGTCGGTCCATCTAGTGGGAGGCCTCCCTACGCTGCGTCTTCCGGTTCGTGGTCTCCACTCCGGAACCTTTCTTCCCCATCGGTTATCGGTTCTTCGAGCGATGTGGCCTGCCCATTGCCACTTCAACAGACCTGAATAGGCTACCGCGGCTTTTTCAATCACTGTGTTGAAAAATTATTTTGATTCAAAGAGATTGACTATTTTTATTTTTTATTTTTTTTATTTATTTACTTTACACAAATAATACAGTTTGTTGCATATTGTTGCACCAAAAAACCACAGTTGGTTTGACATGGTGCTCACATTCACCGCGCGCTCACAAAATAAAAAATAAAATAGAAGGTACATATAAAACTTTGCATACATAATAATTTACTAAAATATTTATAGATCGAGGAAGCAGCTGTTTGTCATCGCTAAACCACTATAACTATCAAAAAATTTAAAAAAAAATATCATCGTAATTTAAGCTCAATGTAACATAAATATACCTATGAAGTTGCGTACTATTAGAAGTGTATTATATAGAAAGTGCAAATTTTTATTTAATTCGCTCATTATGGGCCAAGCCCGTTTTAGCTTCTCGCGCAAACTGATTAACGCTTCATAAACAGTGACGGGCGCCTATCACACTGAAATGTAATTTTGTTGATTACTTAGTTTGCCGATGTACAACATTTGAGGTTGAAGATATTTGAGGAGGTGAAGAACAAAACCTCACATTTCCAGTTTTTCAAATTTTAGAGATTACATAAAAATGTCTCGACGAAATTTCTCTTTTTCAACGGAAAAGTGTGGTTTGTTCGAAACTCTTGATTTCAAATGAAATTTTATACAGGAAAAGAGGTGTTTTTGACAAGGTTTTACTTACATGCTTCAATCAATTTATAATTTTTAGCCCAAAGAAAAAAAAAAATCAAAAGTGGAAAAGTGAGGCTTTGTTCTTCACCTCCTCACTTATTATTTCGTAAGAAATAAATATCATTTACTTAAGAACCTTTTTTTTATCTAAATTTGTTTTGTCCTTGTTTTGTATTTATTTTGTTAATATTTTTTTTTTTTTTTTTTTTTTTGTTTTGTGTTTTTGTATTGCGCTTTGCGACTATGTCAGCTCCATGATGTATGTACATTCAGTATCGTTTACTTAAATATATAATATTTATATTACACAACAGACGTGCAAGTACCGTTCTGTATCGATCGTCAAATACCATAAAATGCACGAATCGAACGAAATGAACGATCATAGCGAGTAACGATCGAACGGCGTTTTATCGAATTTGACGATCACAACTGTCAAATTTTACAATCGATAAAAACTGTACTTGCACTGCAGTTTCTTGATGGACTTGTCGTGCATTATTTCATATAGCTCGGCTAGTGAACACGGATCAAAAGTTTAATTTAGAAATATTCTAATAAAATTATTTCTTAATAAAAGCCTCTAAAACTGTTACTAATTAAACTTGTACCTATCATGACCACCGTATTGGGCATTATCATGACAACCTTATTAAGTACATATTAGATACTAGCTTTTGTCCGTGGCTTTGCCCGCGTTGTGAACAAAACAGTGTGTCACTCAGGGCTGATGTATCTTTTTATTGATGAAATATTTTTTAGATTCGGTTTAGTAGTTTAAGATATTACCTCCTACAAGCAAACCTACTGCACAGATTTTCCTCTGTATCAGTATAGTAGTATAGATTAGGTACCTAATATTAAGCACTTGCATTAAAATCGGATCAATTCGGTGTAACACACGGCTGAAATGCGCAAGTTCTTCCACTTTTACTTTATATTATGTTGAGAAAGTAGAAGTAGAAGTAGTGGGTGATAAACGTTTACTCACGTCTATAAACGACTATTAATAATACCTTATAGAGCTGGAAATAAGGCTGTAATTCGAGCTGTAATTTATAATTCTTACCATGTGAATACGTACAATAATTTTCTATTACGCCGTGATAGCGTTAGCTATTCAATATATTGGAAGGTTATTATATATACCTACTTCTATTCTAATAATTTTAACAGTGAAATTTCATGTACTACCTATTTGTTTTTTAACTCAATTAGTCAGTCAAAATGTATGATCAGATTTGGTAACGTTAGCCATTTCACATGCCTATACTAAATGTTTAGGAGTATGTTTGTAGTTTTAGATAAAAATATGTCAGATACAGACATACATAATGGATGATAGCAATTGATAAAGTTAGTCATTTTAAGGGTTTGCATGATTAAAACAAAGTGTTTAAAACACTTGGCTTAAAAAGTGTTTGAAATGGTTTAAAACAATGTTTACAACGAAGCTACTAACGAAACCCGGGTATGTCCTAAAACTGCGACCAGAACCACCGGAGGATGGGCAGCAGCATCCTATTAGTACACGGTGAACGTACTGCGATCCCCAAGCCGCCTGCCAAGCGTGGGGATTATGGCAACACCCCTCTCTAAGAGGGAGGCCTTTGTCCAGCAGTGGACGTTTAATGGCTGCTGATGTGATGTGATGTGTACTAACGAAAAGCTACTTTTTTAACTAATAAGCGATTTAGTTAAGTCTTTCAGCGTGGTAATGCCGCCATCATGCTGGGTACGCTGCCAACTGATAGTGGACTTGAGCATTTGTCTTTAGACCTTCAAAGGTATACGGGCAATCTAACTGTTTTTGTAGAGTTAGTGTTAGCTTGTATTTTGTTTAGTTAATAAAAGCACCCTATTAAATTAACAGGTATGTAATACCCACCCTCTTAATTTGTGTAACAACTCCTCAGATCATTCACGGCTGGTTAAAATAATCGTTGTTAGGAAACTATTCAAATAACAAACCAATGGAAAGCGTGGCCAAAAGCTAAATCCTATTATACATTATTTGAAAGCAACGAGAGCTCGAGAGAGCACGCCATTAATTAGAGAAAAGGTCATGGATAGGTATTTTGTTACCAAGTACCAGGGAACCAGGAAGCTTGGGAGATGGCAAGTGTAAAGTTCGCTTCACACCGCGAACGAAGCTTTGCTAACTTGGCGTCGCATAGCTTAGTCGTTTTGTAGGGTTCCGCATGCAAAGGGTGTAAACGCAACGCTATTACTAAGCCTACGCTGTCTGTCTGTCCTACGTTTAAACGTATCTTTCTCCCGTCTCTACATCTTCTATAAATCCTTTCCATCCTAAGGTTGCCTGGAAGAGATCGCTTTTAGCGATAAGGCCGCCAGTTGTTACAATGTAGTTTTTTACAGTTTTTTGTCCTCTGTATCAAATTTAATGGTGTGAACAATAAAGTGTGTGTTAGTTAATCGATATTTTTTTCAAACCGTATTAGATAATCTGCAGTGCAAGTACCGTTCTTTATCGAACGTCAAATTCGATAAAATGCCATAGAATCGATCATAGCAAGTACTGATTAGATGGCATTTTATCGAATTTGACGATCTCAACTGTCAAATTTGATGATCGATAAAGAACGGTACTTGCACTGCAGTTGAAATTTTCACAAAATATGTAATGTTACGGCGGATTAAATAAGTAAGAATAAAGTCGAAACAACAAACGTTTTTTTAAACGTATTTTTGTATTTGCTCTAATGAGTCTAATGTAAAAAAGGTAGTATCAAACTTAGCATTATATTACACACTCTAAAGTAAAACAATAAATAATAAATAATCGCCAAGTGCGAGTCAGTGACAAATTTCTGTTCACCATCAAGTTAAACAACATCGGGCGCAGTCAGTATTTGGATGGGTGACCGCCTGGGCGTTATGTTGTCTTTTGCACTAATTTTTGTACCTATTTTGTGGTGGTACGGATCCCTCAATGCGCGAGCCCGACTCACACTTGACCGGTTTTATTTTATGGACAGACTAGCAAACAAAACGGCAAACAGACTAGCAATCTAGCTAAAAATCGCTTAAGGCGATAAGGCCGCCCATTATACTGCCGTATATTTGTTTTTTATGTTAGTTTAAGTTTCATTTGTATTTTCGGTGTGTAATAAAGAAATATTGTATTGTATTGTATCTCATCATCATCATCATCATCAGCCAGAAGACGTCCACTGCTGAACATAGGCCTCCCCCTTTAACCTCCACACTGAACGACAGCCTGCCTTTAGCATCCACTGGATGCCCGCGACTCTCACAATGTCGTCGGTCCATTTAGTGGGAGGCCTCCCTACGCTGCGTCTTCCGGTTCGTGGTCTCCACTCCAGAACCTTTCTTCCCCATCGGTTATCGGTTCTTCGAGCGATGTGGCCTGCCCATTGCCACTTCAACTTGCAAATTTTAACAGCTATGTATTGTATCTACCTGATGGCAAACGGAAAAGGAAGCTTTTTACTTAAATCATGATGGTAGCTGGCCTATTAGACAATAGCTTCGCTCACGGTGTTAAACACGCTTAAAGATTAGCGCTTGCGTGAGATAGACGGTAGAACTTGCTGACCTGACCATCCATTATGAAATTTGTGTGCCTTGTAGTAAGAAACAATTAATGTAAAGTAAGTGCTGGCCTCAGATCAGACAAATAAGGGAGAAATGGTAAGGAGGCATGAGGGGTGCGAACCCATGCGTTTCTACGTGTGCGAGAAAAATTTGTAAGTGTACCGTACTTAGCGGTTTAGTGTATTTTTTTTAAATTAAAGACAGCAATTAGACCACGAACTAGAATTGTACTTAGGCATATCTCCCTTGTTTGTCTGATCTGAGGTCCAAATTATCCTTTCAAACCATCACGATACAATTTCTATAGAGTCACAATCTCTCAGTTAAAACAGTCAAAAAACGTCCGAGCGTCATTGTACATACATTGTATCAATTATATAGTTCACAATGCCAAATTTACACAAATGTAAACGTTATGTCGTAGCACTGGCAATTTGCGGCGTTGTAATCAGATCGCGGTTACCTTGTAACTAACCAAAAAGTCGGCGCAATTCGTAGCGTGCGCCGAGTTTTGGTTCGTTTTTTTTGGCACGATTGTGTCTCTATAAGTTTATCTCGATGTTTCTAGCATTTCAAAATCAGCAACAAACTGAAACCTTGAATGGACATGTCTATCCTACTACTATCTGTTCGAAAATGTGTTTCTTTTGTGTGTTTGTAACCGCTCGGCCTGCTTTTTTTAGTCATAGTTGGAGGACCGGAGACATGGGATACATTTTATCCCGAATAAATGTTCTGTGTATAAACGCGCAGGTGAAACCGAGGGATGTATCTTGTAGTCAATAAATGCTAGGTATATAATAACTACATAACCATAAACCAACCAAATGAATGCACGTTTGTTTATTGGCAAGCTTCGCATCTAGAACAATCGACGTGATTGTTTTCATAGTAACCATTGGAGAACCGGACACATAGAATACATTTTATCCCACATAAATGTCCTGTGGGATTATTCACGCGGGTGAAACCGAGGGATGTATCTTGTAGTCAATAAATGCTAGGTACATAATAACTACATAACCATAAACCAACCAAATGAATGCACGTTTGTTTATTGGCAAGCTTCGCATCTAGAACAAACCCATTGACGTTTCAATGCTTCTCGAATAGAACTGAAATTAACCCAAAACAGTGTTTTAAAGCTATAAACGTGGATCATAAATTGTAGTTTGTTACTTTGGTATAGTGACCGACAAACATGTTGCGCAAAACGTAGCGTATTTGTTGAGTTTTTTTTATTGAAAGATAGTATTGAACTTGACCATCATCTCGCCTGATGTAAGGTGATATGATCTATGATGTAGCACGCTTGCCTAAAAGAAACCGATTCACTAGGTGCCCAGATTGTAACTATCGAGAAAAACCAAAGATATAACCACTTGATCGCGCATGTAGTCAAAATTCCTTTTTGCAAAATGATGCTACGTCGGTCGTTGGGGGCAGCTTGTGATTGGAGACTCGACGCGACTTGACGCTTATGATTGGAGAATCAAAAGTCATTCATTCAATTCGCACCTAGCATTGGCCCCGCTCGAAATAGTTCAGGTTGACATGTTAGAACCTTTGCCTCATTCAGTGTAAAGGATAAGCAGTCAAGTGGTTATATTGTAATTGGGAAAAACCCATACAGACAACGTATTCCAGTTGGCTAGTACAATAAAAACAAAAATTGGCCGTCACGGAACGCCTGAGAGATGCGTGAAATATGACGGCATAAGAGAGCGTCATGTCGTTTGCCTTCGCGGCATATTATGAGTCTGTTTTACTGCCAAGGCGCGCTAATACTTAAGTGTTCACGTCAAAAAATTGGTATTAAAGCGCTTTGTTCGGGTTTTTGGAATATCTGCCATGAAACGGTGTCGTATTTTCGTGCCCATCAATAGCCCAGTATGGTCAATACTTTGAAGCCTGAAAGCCGTGGAGCTGATGTACATTAAACGTAGAGGAAGCGGTAATGCCTAGGCAAATCGACACGTTACTCAGGCGTTATCCTAGCTAGTCGAAACCCTTTTATGGTTATGACTATACACCTCACACGTGTGGTCCATTCCCATGGACCCAGTAATGCCAGAGGCAGATGCGGTGATAAGCTGTTCCTAAGTGGCCATTTCCACATCGCAATTCCATGCACCATATTCACGGGAAGACTGCAGAATGCGGGTGGTTGGTCGAACAGTTCAAAGATTCCTAACTTTCTACGCACACAAAACGATCTACCGCCATTCTTAGTCTTTTGCTACGACTATAACTGGAATTCAAACTCGAAACAAAACGATCTCTTTCTTGGTCTTTTGCTATGGTTATCACTGGAACTCGAACTTGAACCTAAGTCCCGACAAATCACGCTCACTTTATCACTACGTATAGTATTTTGAACAAACTTAAACCATCACCTCGACTGAAATACTGGCATTTCGAGATCTTTATAGTTTTCTTCACCAGCCTTGATATGTAGCGGCGTTTGGTAGACAGTATAAACTTGGAAATGTTTCATTTCAAAATTATTTTGACTCAAAAACGTCTGTTGATTCATGATGACCAAATAATCCATGCCAGCATAAATAAAATTGCGTAATGGCGGCAAGAACTCTTCTATATTCTGTCAATAACCCCCAATGCGCTTGCACATTGTCCTGGAGCATTTGGTCACATTTTGCTTTGTCAACTTAAGCATTTTGATTGTCTTTAGACCTTCAACGGTCTATGGGCAGTCTAACTGTATTTGTAGTTTTAGTTTTAGCTTGTATTTTGTTTAGTTAATAAAGGCGCTTGCCCAGGAAAAAAAAGTATATAACCAGCAACATGGTCGTCCGTGGAAATGTCCACTATCAAGCGAATATTATTATTATCCACGGGTTGCATAATGCAGTGTTTTCAATATTTCACGCATGCGCGGAAGCGTCGATTCGCCGTGGGACAGAATCCCGTGTATGGCTTATGGCAATAAAATTACTCATGTTTCTTTATTCGAGGTGGATTTGCCTAAGGAAAGTGGTCATAATCTTGAATATCTTCCTTATACCAGAAGCACTTAACTAGTTTATTCGCAACATTACAGTATTTCGCAATGACCATTGTTCCGGGGTTTAAATATCCCCAAGACGCATACTAAGTACTTCTTTCACCAAGTGCCTTCAAGATCTTTTTCCTTATTTTGCCGTTCACGGTTAGTTTTCCCAGGTTGTCGTAGGACTTTCAGGCGTTGTCGCTAAAGTACTGCAGCGTATTTTATTAAAACAAATGCTCAAGAGTCTCTTTGTGATCTTTACTTCACTAATGATTCAGACATTTATCCTATGAGCAGTCCTCGAATTCGCAGTCTTCATTTTATGCGTTGCCAATACCACATTTTGAATGTGTCGATACGTCGTCGGTCGGCAGTTTTAATGGAAAATATTCATCATCATCATTTCAGTTCAAGGACGTCCACTGCTGACAAAGGCCTCCCCATCGATCTCCAAAAGAGCTGGGCTGGAAGGGGGAGGGAGGTATTAAAAGTTTTCGTTTTGAATTTGACTTTAAACATTTACAAATTGAACATAATTCTGCAGTTTTATTAAAAGTGTGGAAATGTTGGCTTCAAGTTTTGGTCAGGTCAGTGACCATTGCAAAAACCTGCGTATCTCGTGTTTATATCACAACAATAGCCAGATGAAGCAGCAAAAAACTTGATTGTGTGTATGGGAACTTATCGGTTGATTAACAAGAAAATTGCCGATTCAAGTTGGTCAAGGCAGTGATGGCAATTAGCCTCTGAGTTATTTTAAACGGCTATTAGAAATAGCATAAATAATTAACAGGTTCGTACAGACATCCGTCATCTAAAGAAACGTAAGCAATTAAAATATTATAAAATATACGCGATAAAATCCTTAAAAATATTTAAGTGTTGTACTAGTTACTTTTGAACTTATCTATTTAATAAATAAAGAGGTGGAGACTTTCCTTGAGGCTTCTGTGAAGTTTTGAAAACATAAAGAAAATAAAAATATCACCTCATTATATCACTTGCCTGCACTCAAACACGTTCAAGAACAATATTCCACTATTATAAGCAAAATTATAAGACACTAGCAAACCCGGCGAACTCCGTTTCGCCACCAGATGACTTCTATAAACCTCACGGAGCCCGAGACCTTTCCAACGAATGCAAAACCGTGGAAATCGGTTCGTGCGTTCTGGAGTTATAGCGTCAGGAAGGAAAACCCGACTTATTTTTATATAGTAGATTACCACTCGAAACAGAAGTAAAGTTAAAAAAACACACGAAATAACACAAGTTTAGGAAAATAATGTATAACTAGCGACCCGAATATATATAACTAGCGACCCGCCCCGGCTTCGCACGTAAATTATATTGAAAATGTATCTAACTGATGATGAAAACCGCATCAAAATCCGATGCGTGGTTTAGGAGGAGTTAGCGGCCATACAGACACACAGACAGACAGACGCGGAAAGCGACTTTAATTCATACTATGTCGAGAAGAAGAGATAAGGCGAGATGTTATTTTCAAGTTGGTGCCAAAAAACTACATAAATTAAATGTTTTTTTTTTATGTTAAATTTTTCATGACCTTTGATTCAATTTCCTTTAGTCGTAATATCAAACATGTTTACATAGTATTAAAAGCGTCAAACAAGTCATAGTCACAGTCAGAGTCAAGCAAAGTAATTCACGGTCAAGTCAAACTCTTGCTTCTGTAAAGTGGTGGAGATTTACAAGAGGCTCCTATGGAGTTTTGGAAACAACACGAAAAGACATCTTTCACCTCGTTATATCACTTGTCCACACTCCAACACGTTTATGAGCACTTAATAAATAATAATTCACCATTTATTACACATTAACACTCGAAAATAAACCAGTTTAGGAAAATAATCCAACGAGCCGACATGTCGCACTCTTAATAAAACAATGACCGAACTCGAAATTTTGGCGAATTGAGTTTTAGTCAAATATCGACCTAAAAAAGCATGCTCTACAATCTAGGCGATTAAAAACACCTGTTTTCTATATGCAATAAGATTTATAACTACTTGAGTTTTTATCCGTCCCTCACCTTGCGCGCTGTTACTCAGTAAAAAATAGTTTTTGTCGATTCCCAAAAAGTTGCGATTTTGGATTCGGTCACTGTTTTATTAAGAGTGCGATGTTTTTTTCCACGTTGGCGCCGAAACTCAATTAAACGACTATTTTGTAAACATTGCCAGTGATAAAAATTTGGCAATAAGAAGGTTCTTCAGTGCCCATTGTTATCAACGAAAAATACAAAACAAATGCAAGCAACATTGGAACAATACGCCGATTTCTTTGCTTGTTTTCGTGGTCTCGTTAATAAAAGATCATTTTTTATAATAGCAACATAGCACAATAGAATGAAAACGAGCGCTATTAGTTTTTTCTGTTCACTTTCTCACTCGTCTTATTATACCAAAGCAAAAAAGCGGGTGTTTGCCAGCGGTCGAGACATTGATGTTTTCTATTGGATTTGCCAAGGTATGACTAGGTTGTAGATTAACGCATCGTTCATATTACAGAGACCACACGCGTTCCACGCAAAACTGCTATGAGTTTGTTCCATTGTCGATTTTATCTCAATAGTTCTAGTTTTTAGGGTTCCATACCCAAAGGGTAAAAACGGGGCCCTATTACTAAGCATAGATATTAGATGCTTTTTTGTTTAATTGAAATCTACAAATAAGGTAAAGATAGAAGATTTGGGGCTTGAAATCACAAAAAAAAACATTTGCATAACAGCGCCTTATATTGTCGACAAATAAGTAAGTAAATGTCGTACCTGCCGAACGAAAGTCACCGACATAGCCCACCGGATTAGCAAGTTGAAGTGGCAGTGGGCAGGGCACATATCACGCAGAACAGATGGCCGATGGGGCCGAAAGGTTCTGGAATGGAGACCACGGACTGGTAAGCGTAGCATAGGACGTCCACCCACAAGATGGACAGACGACCTAAAAGAGACCGCAGGGAAACGCTGGATGCAGGCCGCTTCCAACCGGCCCTTTTGGAGATCGATGGGGGAGGCCTATATCCAGCAGTGGACGTCATAATTATGGCTAAAATGATGATGATGATATTCAATGCGGCAAAATAAATGAAAATGCAAATCCAAGACCCCGAAGAAGCCGATGTTATCATCTTGTCCTTGAAATCCATATTCGACCATGATCGACGCAAGCGCATAAACAAACAATACTGTATGAATCATCTGTATTGAGTTATGGCGCGATCCATAGAGACTGCATGCACTAATCGTTTGCTATTGTTATTGGGATACGATTGGCATATATTACAATGGGATATAATTATTATATGAAAAAGACGTCAGAAACGCACAACAACAATGTGTTGTGCATTTCCTGATGCCTTTTTTATGCAACTAAGTATGCTAGGTAGGTGTGCTATGCCTGATGAAACGCCATCAGCACTGGCACTTTAAAAAAGTTTGAATATATTATTATAGAAACTGACGTGGTTTTCACACATTTTATTGCCAAGCGAGACGCAGCCGCGCGCGTTCATTCACCTTGAAAAAGACCGCCTAATGCGGTTGAAACTATAGTTGAAGTGGCCGGCTTAATCTTACGTGAGTAATTCCCGTGTAATATGAATAAAAGGTTTGAGTATGTTCATTTTCTTTGCACCTTTAAGAGTCGAGAGTGATGATTAGGTTTCTTTTAGGCAAGCATGCTCCATCGTAGGCCGCATCATCGCTTAACATCAGGCGAGTTGGCGGCCAAGCGCAAGCATATTTATAATGAATAAAAAAAAGGCTTAAAAATATTAAAGTAATGTTTTTTGAACGTTGCATACAAACATATCAGATGGTTTCAACTTGACGCGAGCATTACAATTGCACAGCATTGTAGGACACAGAGGAAAGAATAATCCAAATTATTCGTTTTGAGTTTTGACGTCACCTTTTGGACCACCCCGTATACCTTCTCCGTTCCGTCGTGGGTAAAAATACAAACAGCCAAGTAGTGATAATGGAATCGTACTCAAAGATTTATAGCCTCTAGATACACAAGATATCTCTCTAATGGCCTCCTTCCCAAGCACAAGTCACAACAAAGTTGAGCTCCCAGGTTAATTGCGAGCAGCGAGCCAAGTTCGCAGAAAGTGTGTGATGTGAGAGATATATTACAAGAAAATGCTTTAATAGCGTCAATAAATGGCGAACTTACCGTAAAATTACCTAGTAAGTATACTAGGCCGGTTAAAATACCTGAGGGCCTCGGAAATCAGCCTAATTCTTCCAAACGTAGAAACAAAGCAATTTTAAATCATGGAGAGAAAAAAGAAATTAAAAAATACCGGAACTCGGTTTACCTATTTAATTTTTACTCCATTTCCCAAGACGAGGGATAATGTTTTTCAAGTGTATGTAATATGTATGTATGTTTATCTGTCTATTTTATTAATTTTTTATCTGGGTTCTTCAAATTACGAGTGAATCGGTTTCTTCTAGGCAAGCGTGCTCCAACGTAGACTGCATCATCGCTTAACATCAGGCGAGATGGTGGTCAAACACAAGCCTTTTTTTTTAAACTACCTGCTATGTACCGATAAATTAGTCTTCTGACTCTGGGGTGTCACAGGTGGGGTGGGGTGACCACTTTTTGAAGTAGAATTTATTAATTACTAGCTGCGCCCCGCGACTTCACCCAAGAGTTAAAATTGTCGTGAAGTTTTCTGAAATTATCTAATTTTCTGCGAAATTTTCTTGATTTTTCTTTCCGTATTAACCTTCTACAAACTATTATAAAACTTTAAAAAAAGAATGATCTTAAAAATCAGTAATGTCGTTCTCAAGTTGAGGCGTGACCAAGGTAAATAGGGATTATTTTTTTTATATATAGTTATAGATAGATTACTAAGTTCTGAATTTCATATTCAGAAGTGTTGTAAAGAATCGAGATGGTGTGACCTAATCTTTAGTCTATCGATAAAATCGCAAGAAAACGTGCCGATAAAAAAATCGTGGGTTATCTCTCGCCACGATTTGATTGATTTGTTTCATAATAACCATTGTGTTATACAGCTACGACGATAGGCTTTTTTTTACAAATAACTTTACAAATGAAGGAAACGTGAAAAGCCAAAGGAAGTGCAGAAACGTCAATTAAACGATCACTTTGTCTTGTTTCCGCGTGTGTCAATTTGCGTCAGCGAGAATATTTTGACAAAGCAGTTTTAAAATATAGATTACCTTAGCCACAGATTAGGTAGTAGATCTGTTACCTTAGCAGAAGTTTCTAAGGAAGACTTAGAAACATAACACTTGCCACATCCATGCTTTTCTCGGGCCGGTAGGGATAGTTCGGGATGATGGCTCTCGTTTGGGATGCTAAATGCGTAGATACGTTAGCCCCTTCTCACCTGACAATTCAAAGAGCCGGAGCCGCGGCGGAGGCCGCAGAAGACGCCAAGCGGCGCAAGTATGCATCCTTTTCAGGTGAATTTATATTTGTGCGGCTAGGCGTCGAAACTTTTGGTCCATGTACCAAGAAGTTTGAAAGAAAATTTTGCCACATTAAGTCGACACTGCTGGTGATAAGAGAGCTGGCTCATTCCTCGCGCAGATAATTTCTTTGGCACTTCAACGCGGGAATGCAGCCAGCGTTCTTGGCACTTTGCCACACGGACTACATCTCGTTTAATATATTTATTAGTTAGCAATTAGTAATATTTAGGTTTTTTTTAATGTTATAATTGCGAAGTGAGATGTTTTATAAAAGTTGGGTTGTAAATACAACTGGAAAAATAAATGTAGTAAGACCAAATATCTAATGTTTCATTTAGTAAATTACAAAAAACTAATTTGATTTTGAGCCATGACCCTAATGAATTCTTTAGGTCCAAATTATAAACATGCAATTACTTACTTTGTGTTAACTGTTTTTTTATTACATCTGAGTCCTTTACTGACCTGCAATAAAAAGAAAAAGAAATATTATTAACGACAAAATATATTTTTAACTGCTCGAGATACAAGATATGCTTTACAACTGTATAATATAGGTAGATAAAAACCGCAACTGTTCAAATAATGCCGCCATTTTACCAACAAATTAAACCTCGCTCTTGATCAACCGTTATTAATAGGTAGATAACTTTAGCATTCACTTGATAAAACGAGCTCTCGTGGTATTGCGTCAGAGCAACGTTGCATAATTCGGTAGCAGATGATATGTGGCCACGAGGCCGGAAACGTTGCTTATAGTGATGTGACTAAACTAGGTATCGTTAGTTATTTTTTATCGTCGAAGACTAACGGAAATTCGTTGAATCGCATTTTATGATAGACGTAGTTTTGTTCTATGTTTGATGATGTGAAATTTAAAGAGTTTATCGAACAGGCTAGAGCGATTGATAATGTTTCCACACTCGTCACTCTTGTTTATCTCAATAATAATTACAAGTAACAAAATAAATCTGTTGGCATAAATTAATTTTACAGATGTCATAAAATGTAAGATCGACTAAGTTTTGTTTGTTAAGGTATAGCAGGTATAATTAATAAATTAAATATGGCAGGTATATATAAAAATAAATTAAATATACCTGCTATACATATGTGCTAAATTTTCGATAGAAGATTTTTATCAATTATTTGGTTATCGTAAATCCCATTAAACTATTGTTTTGGTTTATTATCTCATATTTAACAGATCAATTAAAATTACATTGATATCATATCTATCGATAAAAACAAATCGATAAGTAGGTAAATCTATTTCCCCGTCCCTAAGTTCACTGTTCCTGCTCGTCGAACAACAGTGAAAGTGCTCAATAGCATGATTAACGATTGATAATACCTTTGTTTTTATTGTTTTATGAGGTTATGTTTTTGCTAGCGTTAAAAAAGTTAATTGCTACGTTCCTGTTTACGCTACCGAAGTTTTTTTTAAAGCGAAGATTGTTTTTCTTACTATCAATCGGATTCGATTCCTCACAATAAATTAATTGTCACGCTTGAGTAAAACTTACAACATTTATTTGGAAAAAACGTAATTTCGATTGGCATCATCAAGTATTTTTTGCATGGTTGTTGTTTTCGGATAGAACGATACAGTTTTTGTTCACGTCATTTACTGACACTTGAATAAAACATCGTAAATCTAGGAAATTATACGTGTAAAGTTCAAATATATTTTGTTTAAATCGATAATGAATTTGTCGATAAAGACTTATCGATAGCTCTCTTTCTCCATCTTACGATGTCCATTGTCCGTCTCTATTTTCCTATCCTAAAAGATCGACTAGCATACTTATTGAGCTCACCAAGTATCCTGTAGGTAAAGTCTGATACTTCTAAAACAGTGGTTCAAAATAAAACTAAATGAAAATAAAAATAAATGGTATGCGTACGTCTGGAAGTCTTCGCTGTCGAAAAGTGGCTGATTAGGTATGTAAAAGACAAAAGATCATTCATCAAAATATTACAATCGCTGCAATATTAATCATATTGATATATAAAAATTCGGAACTGTGTTTTTTTTGTAAAAAATAAAAAAGGAATCATTAAAAACAACTCTATATTGGCAGAGAAATCGCGTAACATACATACAAAAAAAAACACAGTACAATTGATAACCTCCTCCTGAAGTCGGTAAAAAAATAGGTCTACGGTTGGCGTCTACTTTTTATTCCGGAAAAATTTATGGTTCCTGAGAGAACATGCACGCGGCTGAAACCGAAAAGCTAACCTAATCTTTCGATAAATACATATCAATAACTCTATCTCATTCTAGAATGCCTAATACCCATCCCTATGTTCCCATCCTAAAACGTAATACCAAGTATCCTGTAGGAGTAGCCTAATTCCATCTAAAAGATTTCAACGCGCTACAAAGTCATCATCATCATCATTTCAGCCGTAGGACGTCCGCTGCTAGACATAGGCCTCCCCCATCGATCTCCAAAAGGGCCGGTTGGAAGCGGCCTGCATCCAACATTTCCCAGCGGTCTCTTTTAGGTCATCTGTCCATCTTGTGAGTGTGAGCGCTACAAAGTATCGGTTTTCTTTAAGAGTTCTACGTTTTGCCACCATCGCGCCTAATGGTAAGCGACGGTGTGGCCGAGGATAGAACACGTTGATTTAGAAGTAATCTATCATTACTCGTATCATTCACACTAGCCTTGAAGATGCCTAAAGTAGTTATCAGGAAACAAGGAGGACGGCAGGGAGTTCTATTCTTGGGCAGTACGTATCATAAACGACGACCCAAATCGTTGTGTACGAATCTTTGGAATTTCCACGAGGAAGGGGTGGTAGTCTGCAGTCCTGTTGTAAAAACGGGAGGGTGAAAATGGTGTAATAAAGTCATGAAGCTCTTGCGCACACTCTAAATGTCATCATCATAATCAGCCTTTTAACAGTCCACTGCTGGACTTTTAGCCTACCCCCGAAAGGGTGATTGGGCCATATCCACCACGTGGATTCACATACGCCATTGAATTCCTTCTCCGTACGTATGCAGGTTTCCTCACGATGTTTTCCTTCACCGAAAAGCCAGTGGTATGAAACTCTAAATGTACCCGATGGAAAATAGACTGTCTTGTTCTACATTTCTAATTTGCTCGTGTTGCGTAGTTATAGGTTACATGAACGTGATATGGTCATGTCAAAATATGCTAATTACAGTTATCAGTACTGACCTGCAGCCGATGTAGTAAACCAAGTAGCTATTGTTTTAAAAGTTAATCTGGGTTATTTAGATTAATCTCGATTTTTATTGTTTTTATGTAAGTTTTAAGACTGCATGAAGATGTGTCTGTTACGTAAGGTCTGTTAAAATTGTGAATGAGCTGTTAGAATCATTTTTAGGGTTCCGTACTTAAAGCGTTACAACGGGACCCTATTACTAAGCCTACGATGTCTGTCTGTCTGTCTGTCCTAGCTTTAACCGGCTGTCTTTCGAACCGTAATAGATAGCTAGTTGAAATTTTCACAGAATAATAACATGTAATGTTACGACGAATTAACTAAGAAAAAAAAAGAAAAAAGTAAAAACGAAAGGGGGTCAATACCATACGACAAACGTATTTTTTTAACGTATTTTTGTATTAGGTTTAAATGTAAAAACGGTAATACGTACAAGCGTCAAACTTGGTATGGTTATATACACACTCTAAAGTATAACAACAAATAAATAATGGCCAAGTGCGAGTCGATGACAAATTTCTGTTATATAGTATACAAGGTGCGCCCCGCGGTTTCACCCGCGTAATGATGAAAAATGGTGATGGTGATGATGATGATGAAGGTATCCTATGTCACTCTCCGACCCTTAAACTATCCCCATGCGAAAAATCAGGTCGATCCGTTGCTCTGTTGCTGTGTGAAAGAGGAACAAACAAACAAACACACTTTCGCATTTATGATATTAGTATATTACAGTTGTTGTACTTATAATGTACAAATTATTTATTGAGATTAAAAACGAACAATTCCCACTAACATTATCTCACAAACTGCTTAATCTAAAATAGATTTCCTACTAAAAATAGGAATAAAAAATAAAAAATAAACTAATATAAGAAATACAGTTGTAAATAATAAGTTGTAAAATTATGACAACATAAAATTGGCATCATAGTCATCGGCTTTTTGCCCCTGTCCCATTGGTCAATTAATTTTTCACAATAAGTCAAAAACACCATCCTTATAGTTTTCCAATTGTCACAAATAACCACAAATAAAAAATACAAAATTAATAAATAGTAATCATACTTAATATTATAAATGCGAAAGTGTTTGTTTGTTTGTTGGTTGGTTGGTTTGTTTGTTCCTCTTTCACGCTGCAACGGAACAATGACTGATTTTTTGCATGGGTATAGTTCAAGAGCCAGAGAGTGACATAGGCTACTTTTCATCATCATCATCACCATCACCATTTTTCATCACTACGCGGGTGATACCGCGGGGCGCAGCTAGTTTATATATTTTTTTATACGCCTACATGCTGGGTACGCTGCCAACTGGTAGTGGGCTTGAGTATTTGGATTGTCTTTAGACCTTCAACGCTATGGGCAGTCTAACTGTATTTGTAGTGTTAGTATTAGCTTGTATTTTGTTAAGTTAATAAAGGCACTTGCCAGAGTAAAAAAAATACATAGTTATATCATTAATACCTGAAGGTACCTAAAGTGGGTATTAAGAGACAGAAAAGTACAAAATAAAGCTTTTTGATTGGTAATATCAGTAAATAAAATCTTTTGCGTAACACATAATTATTGGTAACTTTCACAATTCATTCTCCTTACCACTTCAGGCAAAAACAATTTAACGCGAAATATAATAATTAATAGTGAATTTACAATAAATCACTGTAAACCTTATAATAAAAGCGATAAAGTTCATTTTAGGGTAGCACGTTTAAATGAAGGGGCGTTCATAAACGTACCACCAAGTTTTAAATTAAAAGGTCGCGAAAAGAAAACTTGTTAATAACTCTTGAATAGCTTTCAAAAAACGAGATTTTGTTTGAGATCCATGAAAGGAAACACTCGATTCTCCATTGATTTTTATGTAAGGGCCAATTTATACTAATAAGCCGGCCAAGTTCGAGTCGGGCTCGCGACTGAGGGTCCGTACCACCTCTAGTATAGTATATTTCTCTATGGTACCACCTACCACCAAAAAATTCAAAAACAAAATTTTCAAAACACTGTTTTAAACTATCACGGTTGTTCACTAAAGTTATGTGATTATACCACCACCATTTTACCATGGTAAATATCCCGTAAATAAGCATATAACTTTACGAAATTACCAGTTATAACTTGGTAATCAGCAGAAACTTGTCACCGACTCGCACTTGGTCATTATTTATTATTTGTTGTTATACTTTAGTGTGTACTATAATCTTGCTAAGTTTGACGCTTGTACGTATTACCGTTTTTACATTAGAGCTAACACATAAATACGTTTGTTGTATGAGGTTTTCCCTCCCTTTCGTTTTAACTTTTTGACTTTTTTGTTATTTCTTAGCTAATCCGCCGTAACATTACATATTATGTAAAATTTCAGTTGGATTCCAGTTCAAAAGATATAACCTTTAGTAGAACAGACAGACAGACATCGTAGGCTTAAGCCTACGATGTAATAGGGTCCCGTTTTTATCCTTTGAGTACGGAAGCCTAAAAAAGTTGCCCTATTAGCACTATCCTATATAGTACCATGGGTAGTATCTCGGGTTCATCGTTTCATTTAATTTCAGCCTATCATGTTCCCACATTTTTAAGGTAGCATTCCGATCTTGGCGACCGCGACCAGCGACCGCGACCGGCGACCGTGACCAGCCACCGCGAGTAGCGGCAGCGGCAGCGTCACGCAACTGGTCAGTATACATTTAAAATACAATAACTCTTTATTAAAATACCACAAAACAAGGATAACATAAACATTACAATAAAATTATTATCTAGGCTTTTAACAAGCGGCCTTATGCTTAAAGCTATCTCTTCCAGGCAACCGTGCAATTTATTTAGAGTGCTAAACAATATAACCATGACAACAATATAACCATGATTCCACATTTATTGTGCGAACTACTAGTCTGTGGAATTCGCTGCCTGAATGGGTTTTCCCCGTCAGTTAAAATCTGGGTGTCTTCAAGTCGAGAGTGAATCGGTTTCTTCTAGGCAAGCGTGCTCCATCGTAGACCGCATCGTCGCTTAACATCAGGCGAGAT
Organism: Agriopis marginaria; assembly: GCA_932305915.1. Lineage (NCBI taxonomy): Eukaryota > Metazoa > Arthropoda > Insecta > Lepidoptera > Geometridae > Agriopis > Agriopis marginaria. Next base: position 3,700,473 of record OW029935.1, read on the forward strand.
GGCGGCCAAGCGCAATCTATACTAATATTATAATGAGGAAAGATTTGATTGTTTGTTTGTTTGCATTGAATAGGCTCCGAAACTACTGAACCGATTTGAAAAATTCTTTCACCGACGGGAAGCTACACTATCCCCGGGTGACATAGGCTATAATCTATAACCGTGCGAAGCCGGGGCGGACCGCTAGTATACTATTAAAAAAAACGCTCTATATAAATTCATACTTAGCAGTGGGTCGCGCGACGCTATCGCTGCCGCCGGCAGCGGTCGCCGGTCACGGTCGCCTGTCGCGGTCGCCAAGATTGGAACGCTACCTTTACTGTCTCGTCATAGATGGAACTCCAGTTACCACAACAGCGCCATAGATTACTATCCAGTCAGTGCGTGCACCATCAGACTGGCGTGGCCGGTGGATCCCTGTCCTTTCACTTTCACAGAGGAACCGTTGCCTCTTGAAAGTGGTTTGTTATTATATGACGTCATAGCTGTGTGTCTACCGCATCTGTCTGATACTTAGGTTATGCGTACGCGAAGGTTATCAAAATATCTGGTTCTCAAATCTATACAGGGTCAAATGTAAGTAACGCAAACCTCGACTTCGGACGACTTTGGTGCATAAAGACTAACAACTTTTCTGCTACAAGTTTTCGAAATTCGCAAATAAAACAGATGTTTCATACATTTTGTCGGGAGTGAATGTAATTTTTTTGTAAGGAACAGATGTTTTTTTCATTAATTTCTAAAACTTATAGCACAAAAAAGTTTTTGGTCTTGATGCACCAAATTCGCCCTTTAAAGGTTTTGCATTAGTTACCTTTGTATCCTACTAATATTATGAACGCGAAAGTTTGCATGTATTGATGTATGGATGTTTGTTCCTCTTTCACGCTTGCACGGAACAACGGATCGACCTGATTTTTTGCATGGGTATAGATCAAGAGCCAGAGAGTGATATAGGCTACTTTTCATCATCACCATTTTCATCACTACGCGGGTGAAACCGCGGGGCACAGCTAGTATTATATAATAGGCAATGTGTGTATGTATATTCCCTATGGACTCCGAAACAGCTGGACCAATTTTGATGCAATCTTCAGATTAATCCAGCACATGATCTTGTCAAGCTTGGTAGTTTTTTTATGTTTTAATAAAAATTTAAATTTAATATGCTGATATTAGATAGATAGATAGATAGATAGAAACTCTTTATTGTGTACACCAGAAATAAAAATTACAACACGATAGAAAACACTTACGAGCTAGTGCCACAAGTGGCGGCCTTATCGCTAAAAGCGATCTCTTCCAGGCAACCATTTCTATACAATTATTTTCATAGTGGTAAATTACTACTCAAACGGAGGCCTATCATATGGGTGGCCTTGATACAGTAGACAAACGTCTAAAGATTCTCGGTCACAACAAACAAGCAAGCAATGTCTAAATAGTAGTAATGAAACATATCACGCTTTTATCGAACTGTTTATGTGCTTTGCTGCAAGCACAGAATTATAATAAGGCATCCTAGACATGTCTACCATGACTCAACTGCGTTTATTTATAGGTTTTCCTTAATACATTGTTTATACCGTAGATTCTAGAACTCTAGACGACATCGACAGCAAAAAGGTGAATTTTAATTTTTTAGGTATTGCTGCGCCCTGTGATTTTTGTCGCGAATTTCAATAAGCTATGCAGTTTTTTATTTCTAAGGCCAAGGGAAGGTTTGAGGCCTTCGTTACCTATAGCATAGACAAAACTTTTGTCTATGCCTATATATATTAATATTTTATATTGTAAGCGATCTTCATTCGGTTTTTCAAGTTTTATGTTTCATTTATTTAGCTATTTAGGTTAGCTATTATAGGTGCATACAGTTTTTACTTCTAGGAGGTCGTACATTGCCATATTTATATTTATTTTAAAACACGAATCTAAAGATGTTACGCCCAGTTTAGTGTACCAATAAATAAAAAAGAATAAAAAATTGGTTAATGTAAAAAAAAATGTTTTTTTTTTACCTTCTCTTTAGTGAGGACTTTGGCGTGACACTCTTGTGCATTTGCCAGTGTTAAGTATTATAACTATTATCAAGTTTGATGATATAAAAGTAGTTAAACAAGTCACGGTCAAGTCAAAGTCATGCATAGTAAAGTGGTGGAGACTTTACAAGAGGCTTCTATGGACCTTTGGGAACATCACGAAAATACAAGTTTCATCGCGTCATATCACTACCACTCGAGCACTTCCACAAACACTTAATAAATAATAATCCACCATTATTACGCATTGACACTCTAAAATACACAAGTTTTGGAAAATAATACAAAGATACGACATGTTATTTTCATGTTGGCGCCTAAACCTCTAAAATGAAGTAAAATATACCCCGTGCTAATATATACCTACCTCCTACCAATAGCACCACCGGGGAAAAAAATAACCCGTAGTCCTACTAATATAACCACGCGGTTGATCTACGGAAATATGACTTGTCTGTGGTTCTACCAATAGGACCGCCGGGGAAAAAATTGCCCGTAGTCCTACTAGTATAACCACGCGGCTAATCTACGGAAATATGACTTGCCTGTGGTTCTACCAATAGGACCACCGGAAAAAAAATGGACCTACTAGTAGAACCAAGCGGTTGGACCACAAGAAATGATATTTCGCTGGCTCACTATTACAAGGTTCTATGTTATTTTCTTACACGTTCTGTAATTTAAATTTAAAAATGTTGAGTTTCGTAAATATTGACTTAGCAGGGTTTATGCTTGAGTGAAAATATCTCTTTTTGTGTTCATTTATTCCGAAACTAAACGTAAGTATTAATAGGTAACCAATTTCGGGACATTTCGGGACATTTTTTTTTTTTTTTTTTTAATTTTTTTATTCATTAATTTATATTACAGTTTTGTTACCTATAAACATATCACTAAAAAGGCTACAGAAAGATACGACAGTCGTCCGAAACTACCTTGGTGGCCAATTATCATATCTGAGACACATCGTCACTCTTCCAATTCATCGCACTTTTCAACACAAAACTAACACTGAAATCTCGCTCTTATTTACATGACACAAGATCTAAAATATAATACAAAAGTGACGAGCTAACAGTGAAACTTGTGCTGGAGACCATACGCTAAGCAAGTGACGGACGAATTAAGATGGCTTTCATAATTTGATATGTTTACAATAACAATATCAAATACCAGGGTTTTAGAAATCAATATTATAGATTGGTGAATTTGTAACTTTTTTATTTTATGTACCTACGTAAGTACAAGCATTTACCGTGGTAAGGTTGTGGAATGAGCTCCCGATATAAATCAAAATAATCATATAACTTTAGTGAACAACCGTGATAGTATAAAACAGTGTTTTACTATCGGTCAAATCACCGCTTTCAAACAAAAAAGTAAAAACAGGACAAGTGCGATTCGGGTTCCGTACCACCACAAAATACAAAAGGTAGTGCAAAAATACAACATCACGCCCAAGCACCGACTGCGCCCTACGTTGCTTAACTTGGTAATGAACATAAATATATCACCGACTCGCACTTGGCCATTATTGTTATTTTTTTTTGTTATATTTTAGATTAGAGTGTGTACTATTATCATGCCAAGTTTAATGCTTATGCGTATACTGTTTTTACATGCACTTACAAAAATACTTAAAAAATACGTTTGTTGTATGGGGATTGTCCTTTAGTTTAAATTTTTAGATTTTTTTTATTATTTAATAGTTAACCAGCCGTAACATTACATATTCTGTAAAAATATCTATTACGGTTCGAAAGATACAGCTTTTTAAAGGTAGGACGAACAGACAGACAACGTAGGCTCACTGATAGGGACCGTTCACACCCTTTGGGTACAGAACCCTAAAAACTAAGTTAAAATCGAGTAAGCCGTTTGCGAGCTACTTATGCCACAGACAGACACACAGATGCCACAAACAGGCACACAGATGCTACAGACAGACACACAGATGCAACAGACAGACACACAGATGCCACAGACAGACACACATATGTCACAGACACGCACACTGATGCCACAGACAGGCACACACATGCCACAGACAGACACACAGATGCCACAAACAGACACACAGATGTCACAGACAGGCACACTGATTCCACAGACAGGCACACAGTTGCAACAGACAGACACACAGATGCCACAGACAGACACACAGATGTCACAGACAGGCACACACATGCAACAGACAGACACAGATGCCACAGATAGGCACACTGATGCCACAGCCAGACACACAGAAGCCACAGACAGACACACAGATTTCACAGACAGGTAAACTGATGCTACAGACAGGCACACAGATGCCACAACCAGACACTCAAAATGATGCCAAATTCAACCTCCGTGATTATAAATAAGTAACTATGGTCATTTCAATTTTGAAGGCAATCTGAAAAACAGAAGGAGACCTTGCGTTAATGCTCGAAGCTTAACCTAGATACTAAACGTTTATTAATCCTAGGATTATTTGGAGCTTAAAAGCTACATTTCTCAGCCACATACGAGCACTAACTATCAATAGGTAGGCTGGAAGTAATGCTAGCTATAGAAGTTTAGTGCCCATTGCCCCAGTTTCGGAGTTGCAAAGTGCAGAATAGTTTGGTAATGACTACGCTCACCACTAACCACAAGACTTTATGATAGACATGACCACTAAATACTTCACTTATTTTCTTAGAGTCTGTTGGATCTGTATGTCATCATTATGTTTTATGTGTGAAATGAAACCTAAATATTCATCTAACAGAATCATGCTGGGTATAATCACTAAACAGTGTGGCATAATCACAAGTAGTATAATTACATTTTGTGGTACAATCCATTGCCAATTGGCAATTTGTACGTAAAAAAATACGTTTGTTGTTTTGGCACACTGCTTAATTTATTTCTTTGATTTACGGATTTTCGGTTCAACTGACAGGCAGCGTGGGCTTAGTAATAGGGTCTCATTGACATCTTTCGGGTACCAAACCCTTAAAATGACATATTAGATATGCTATACTATTATAGTAAATAGGAAACTACCCATGGTAGGTACTAGATACCACTAAGTATAGCAGTAAGCTACCTTGTGAAACGATGTTACCTTGCGAAAATCTGGCTCACAAAATTTCATAATATTCACTGTTTTCTAAAGAAAATTCGCATGGATTACATAATATATGGATTGTGCCCATCACGCGTGTCCATGATGATTATAAAAAAGGTTAAAAGGTGTATCTTAGAGTTCCCTATATGGCCTCCGACCCATCTGCCGGCCTAGATATCGCTGGAAAAATGCCGTAGAGTACAATGTGGACTCACGGAAACTCCAAGTCACCGACTGGTGCGAGACAGTGCTACCATAGACCGGGAGCGATTGCGTTTATCTTGTATCTTAAAGACTCTGTTGGAGTCACTGAACCAGCAGAGTACATAAGTAAGTAAAGAAAATCCGATGTAATTAGGACAAAAAAATATTCCTACCATTCGAGAACCTTTCGGCCCACTGCCACTTCAACTTGCTAATCCGGTGGGCTATATCAGTAACTTTCGTTGTCTATGGATCTCCTCATTTCTGATTCGATATCGTAGAGAAATCCCGAGCATATAGCTCCATAGCTCGTTGTGCAACTTTGAGCTTGCTTATGAGTGGACCGGTAAGCGTAGGACGTATATACAAGATTGACAGAGATCTTAAAGAGACCGCAGAGAAATACTGGATGCAGGGCGCTTCGAACCGGCCCTTTTGGAGATCGATGGGGAATCCTATGTCCAGCAGTTAACGTCCTATGGCTTGATGATTATGAATATACATACGAGGAGGCGGTAGAAAGCAAGCCTATTATTTAATTAATAAATAAAATCTAGGTTTCATTCTAGTGTATGTCTGTGTCGTTTGTGCTATTCTAGTATATGTGGTCTCAGATATGAAAGCCAGACAATTTATTTATCTTTTTAAGCCGTCTCGCCGATTACGCAAGAAGTCAAGGTGATGGTTCGCTCCCAGGGCGTTATTATACCTCACACTTGGTTATAGCTTCGAATCACGCGATGCAGGATTGAATTCTTGATAGCTTGATGATAGGGTAGGGCTGCCACATAACAGATCCTGAAAAGAAAAGCTGAAGCTACGACTACTATTAAATCATGTTTTAAATTGTTAGCGGGACTTATCACGTATTATTTTATTATCTAAAATAAATAATACGTGATAAGTCCCGATAACAATTTAAAACATGTGTTCAAATCGCGAAAGTTTAAAAATTACTACTATTAAATCAGTTTGAAACAGCGGAATAAAGGTCGCCGTCCATTTATTGCCTCAGCACCTGACCACCCACCTATAGGTGTAATGGTCAACCACTTCGAGAGTATCGTTCTCAACGACTACCGGCACGGGTTCAACATGGACATTGGACATAATTTTTTTTGTTTTTTGCCTGGTCCATGTTCATTTTAAGACCCACCTGTTGGGAAAGGCTATTAGGTCGCTGAACATCGAAAAAATTCCATACTTTGTATTAAATATCTTTGGGCAACCCTGATCTCTCCGTATCGGTGTAGCCGCGTGAATGACACCGAATAGATTAAGTGAAGAAGGAATATCAGGAGTAGATTGTACGACATTCTTGATGAGAACGATATGGTAGTATCATTAAAAGTTTCAAAGTATTTGACTGACAAAGCTCGCGCCAACTGAGTTGTAAAGTTTTATCAGATGGTTGAATCTGATTTTATATCGCAAAAGTGCCTTTGTAAACTAAACATAATAACTAATACCTAAACTACTTGCCTATAATACACTGTTTTAAACTATCACGGTTGTTCACTAAAGTTATATGATTATTTACGGGATATTTACCGTGATAAGGTTGTGGAATGAGCTCCCGATATTATATATGCCGAAATATCGGGAGGTCATTCCACAACCTTACCACGGTAAATATCCCGTAAATAATCATATAACTAAAATACACTGAAGTGATTATTTACGGGATATTTACCGTGGTAAGGTTGTGGAATGAGCTCCCGATATTTCAGCGCAGTTACATACACCATGTTCACGGGAAGACTGAAGAATGCGGGTGGTTGGTCGAACAGTTAAAAAGTTAGGTGCAGACATAACGTTCTACCCTCTTTCTTAGTCTTGAATATCCCGTAAATAATCATTTAACTTTAGTGAACTACCGTGATAGTTTAAAACAGTGTTAAAATACACTGTTTTAAACCATTTAAACTATGACGGTTTTTCACTTCAGTTAGGAAAGTTTACCGTGAGTATTAAGATGGAGCTCACAATAATTCGGCGCAGTTACATATACCTACACCATGTTCACGGGCAGACTGAACAAAAGCATCGGAAAATATCGGGAGCTCCATCCACAACCTAATTACGGATATCCCATTAACAATCATAATAAGTAAGTAAAAATATATAGTTGGATTGCCCATAGAAAAAGGTCTAGAGGCATTCCAAATGCTAGTTGTATTCTAACTTGTTATGGTTAATGATTATAGTACACATTCTCAAGTAAAACAACAAATAATAAGAACCGGCCAAGTGCAAGTCGGGCGTATAAAAGAAAACACATTTTTGGTGCAGAACCCTCGGTTCGCGAGTCCAACTTGCACTAGGCCGGTGTTTATAATAATCTTGTAAGTTTATATATGACTAGCGGTCCGCCCCAGCTTCGCACGGGTATAGATTATAGCCTATGTCACCCGGGGATAGTGTAGCTTCCCGTCAGTGAAAGAATTTTTCAAATCGGTTCAGTAGTTCCGGAGCCTATTCAATGCAAACAAATAAACAAACAAACAATCACTTTCCTCTTTATAACATTAGTATAGATGAATTTCTAGTGTAATTTCCGCTTCTACATCGTTTATAGTACAATAAGGATTTTAATTTTTGTGATGCGTATTTAAACCTAACCTACCTACAACCTATACCTATATACAAATTAAAAACGGACTTCCGCAAAGTAAGTATTTAGTTTACAGTGATAATAATTATGTTTTAGGCCAGAAATCCATTACTTACATAAACATAAAACTTTTAATAACATCCTTATTACGACATCTGAGTTGTCTTGATTTCAAAATCATGTTAATTAACTAAACAGGGTCATTAATATCTGGTCCCTAATGAGTTTAGAACGATGACCCTGCTAGATCCATCTCAATCTACAAGATGGCTACTGAGGCTTTTTTATCGTATTGGATTTTCAATTAATACAAGTGATACAACGAAGAGAAATATATATTTTCGTGTTGTTTTCAAAACACAGTTATTAAGCTGGAAACAAACTATCAGACGCGGCTGACGGACGCGGCTGGCTGACGGACGCAACATAAAGGTATCTAGATAATGAATGTATACTGAACTGTGCAAACTGTTGGACGTAAGTCGTGGACTTAACCTTGAGCTGACCTGCAGGCCTAGCATGGGCTGTGGATAAATTGTCTTTCCACCGTTTATATCCACGCCTAGACGCGACAAAGCTAGAATATGGATACGTTTGTCTTTCTCTCGCGGGATAAAAACGGTGGAAAGACAATATGTCCACGGCCCGTGCTAGGCCTACTGGAGAGTTCGGACGTCCGACAGAAATCTGGCGCGCCGGATGTTTTTGTCAGCCGAAGTCACGTCTCAAAAGTCTGTGCACACTTATCAGTCGCGTCCGTCAGCCGCGTCCTATAGTTTATTTCCAGCTTTACCTTGTTATTACAGACAAAGTCCAACAAAGCAAGTCACGTTGCCCATGCTAAGCCTACTCCAGTGGCTGTAAGCAGAAAGCTGAAAATCGAGCTGACAATAGCGTGTCTTGGGACAGGCTTAACTAGTCTAACATGTGCTGATTATGGTGATGGCAGTTTAATTAAAAAGTACATTATTAACCGATTATCGATGGGGTAGAAAGGTTCTCGAGTGAATACCACGAACCAGAAGACGCAGCGTAGGTAGGTCTCCCACTAAATGGACCGAAGACATTATGAGAGTCGCAGGCATCCAGTGGATGCAGATGGCAGGCTGTCGTTCAGTATGGAGGTCTAAGGGGGAGGCCTATGTTCAGCAGTGGACGTCTTCTGGCTGATCATAATGATGATGTCATTATTTAGATTTCATAATTATATCACTGGATTTCTAACGATAAGATCTCTAATGATTTCCAGGAATACCTATCGAGTGTTTGATCTTACCTATCATTATAATTGCACGTACTAATGATATAGCTTAACTGAGTGAGTTCTTGATTCTTGGAGTCGATTTAAATTAAACGGTTTAAATTTTAATACTAACTAACAAAAACTCGCCATAAGTGTAAATATATTAAGTATTGTACCTTTTTTTGATAATAAAAAGGTATTGATTGTGAAATAGGAATAAAATGTATCTAGTAACCATGTAGTAACCTTTTTCGTTTCCGTTATGACGGATTCTGTGGTCACGCAGAGTGCATTTCGAGGCTCCTTTTCAACCCCCAAAACTAAATTTAAAACCTCACTACCTAGCTCTATCTATACGTAGTAGGTACGTACTTATTTTTAACCTAATTCAAAAAGGAGGAGGTTATCAATTCGTCTGTATGTTTTTTTTACATTTATATCTGGGACAAAACTATAAATAGACAAAGTTTAAGGCATTCCGCAACAATAGAGAATCCAACGACCTACCACTATTGTATAGAAGTTCACGGCAATATTATACAAAAGCTAGCGTCATCTAAAATTCTATAAGTTATTTCTGTTTGAGAAGTATAGACGGCATTTTACCTATACCTACCAGACTGTTCTGTATTATAAGTAGGTTATACATGGTACATTGCTACTAATAGTAGGTACTGTAGGTGTAAAATAATGCTTCCGACAGTTGCCATAACATTGTAAAGCAGTAAAAATTACAGTTTTATGCTTTTTGATCGTAAGATTGTACTGGACTTATTTTACTTAATAAGCATTTTAATGACTTGACAGAGAACGCACTGTACATACAGGGTGTAAGGGGAACACTTTCGAAGCCAAAAGAAGGTAATTGTACTCATCATTATGAATCACTTTTAGTATAGGACCAAACCTGAAATCGCGGAAAAAAAACTGCTGTTCCATACATTTTGTCTCACATCGTGTCGTACATTTTGTGAGACTCTCGAGCATTTGTCTGCATAGGGTTCTGCAGTATTTCGGACACATCGCCCGAGAGCCCTCCGACAACCTGGAGAAGTTAATAGTAACCAGCAAAATGGAAGGAAAAAGACCCAGGGGGCGGCCCAACAAGATGGGCCGACCAAGTGTCAAAAGAGCTCGGCACGAACATCTCCGACGCGACGTACCAGGCTGGAGACCGTCAGTGATGGAAGCAGATTATTTTGTCGCCAAATTACAAAAGATCGGGAGCATCGCGACGCTCAGCATTGAGCCAACGAACTGAGAAGGAGGAGGTTATTTTGACAATTCAAGCACTTTTCCAATAGTCTATTTTTATCGATTATAACGTCAGTCGTGATGTGTAGTGTATTGTAGCCAATATACCTACTACAATAATATATTAAAAGGAAATCATTTCATCCCGATTTTTACGATCATTGCAGCTGTTAGATTCATTCTTTCAGCGGCCAGACAGTAACCTGGACAGCAGCCATTATGATCATAGTTTTGAAAAACAAATTTCTATTAGACCGAGCAACTACTTTCTATCCTTTTTAACCGACTTCAAGAAAGGAACTTCTGAATTCGATTGTATTTTTTATTTATTTTTGTTACTTCCGTCATCCGTAATTTATAAAACAATTTGTGTAAAATATCTTTGAAAGGATACACTTTCAGATTGGTTCCATAGAAATTTCATCAAAATCGGTTCAGTACTTTGGTTATTAAATCAAAATAACTGAAAAATGCGAAATTGCATATTTAACTAATATTGATGACGTTTTTTTTTAAAATTATTTTCTATTAAAATATGCTTTCATTTGAACGCCACCTGATGCTATGCGATGATGCGACAATTTCTCGTTATCAAAGTTATGTCACGCGTATTTTTTTATCGAGGGTTAATGCATTTTGATGTGTGTATTTGTTAAAGATTTTCCAAATGAAAAACGAAAACCATTTATTTGTGAAGTAACTTTGTCGAAACGTCAACAATGGTTTATGTTTATGACAGTTGTTTTACGACTTGCGAGTTCACTGACACGTGTTTCTTTGAATGGCAAATTAGGTAGGTTAGGTACCTAATACAGACACAAGTTTTACCATGTTTAACAAAATAGCGCCAACTTGTTCTCTTTATTAGGTAACTTAAAACTTTGCTGTGACACATTTTTTTTATTAATACCAGTAGGTATAATATTCATTAATTAATTATCGTTGTTAGTTTTTTACATATGTTAGCATGTAAAAAAACTCGCAATGTTCACTCAGGACTGGCATGGCTATGGAAAATTTTCTTATTTCTTTAGATGGTAAAATTTGTATAGAATGTGTACTATTTAACGATTTTATAGTCTTTAGATTTTGGAGATACGATGGTACTAAGAATTATTATTCTTTCTAGCATGACCAGGCTGAAACTATTGTTTTTCACATATCTTTAGACGGTTTTATAATATACCTTAGAACTTGTACTATTTTGTACAACCATTTAGTAATTTTAATCTTTTGTTATCTTGGAGATATGAAGGTTTACAAATTCTATACTAACACACGCTTTGCGAGAAAGGGACAGAGTATACTCTCTCCATCCCCATCTAAAACTTTAAACGTTCATATCTCAGAGATTTATCAGCCAATTTAATATTTTTTTCAGTATGTGTTTGTGTTTTTTTTTCTATCAATTCCATCCATAGTTATGTTCATCGCTAAGTCTGTCATTTGTAATAAATTAAACATTAGATTTATATCCTATTAAATTTGTATCTGAAACAAGCGCCTACGCCTTGTCTATTTTACAAATCTCTACCGTCTAAACCAGGCATTCGGTATAGAGAGATAGATATTAAAGAGTCCAAAGTTCTCCAAAGCAAATATTACTTTCTCTCGTTAGAAACCTGCTGGATGCGATGGCGGATGCAACGCGTTAACGTAGGTTATGTGCATTCGAGTAAATGTGAAGAAATGTGTGTACAGAAATGAGGAGATCCGTAGACGAACGAAAGTTACCGACATAGCTCACCGGATTAGCAAGTTGAAGTGGCAGTGGGCAGGGCACATATGGCCAGACAGATGGCCGATGGGGCCGAAAGGTTCTCGAATGGACACCACGGACCAGTAAGCGCAGCGTAGGACGTACACCCACAAGATGGACAGACGACCTAAAAGAGACCGCAGGGAAACGCTGGATTCAGGCCGCTTCCAACCGGCCCTTTTGGAGATCGATGGGGGAGGTTCAGCAGTGGACGTCCTACGGCTGAAATGATGATGATGATGAGTAAATGTGGGTAGAGCTAGCCCTCAGATCAGACAAAGAAGGGAAATATGCATTAGTAAAAAACATAATATGTACGGGGACTCCTCTGTTTTAACTTTTTGACTTTATTCTTATTTCAGGTCAGTGTTGAAAATCAGCGCTGCAGAGAAATCTGGAGCATTATCGCTGAGCACTGCCCTTTTTGTCGCACTCTGTGGCACTGGACACTACAGCAACAACTTAACATGTCTGTTTTGATTATTTTTTTTTGTTAAATAAATGAAAATCCAAAAATAGTAGTTTAGTACTCCTAAATCATTGCCATGACCTGACTTCTCCAAATAAAGAATGTTGCCAGGTGGCTACATTATTATATTTCCTTCGAACGACTATGATCGTAAATTTCGGGTCGCAGATAGACTCTAGTGATAGTGCCTATGACACAGGTCTATACGAGCGTATGACACGTCATTGTAACAGGTAAGTACGTTAGTTTGGCTAGCAACATAGATTATTGGGGGCGTGGGCTCGATTCCCACCTAGAACAAACATTTATGTAATTCATATTTGTGTTTGTTCTATATCTGGTTGTTAATATCTATTTAAGTTTGTATTTAAAATTATATATGTATGTATATCAGTCTCTGGCAGCCATATCACAAGGTTTGCTTAGTTTGGGGTCAAATGACCGTGTGTGCAAAAATGTCTCGAATATTTATTTATAAATTTATTTATCGTAGGTTTGAAGGCGCGCTTGTGCTGATTTACTGAATAAAACATCTGAATATTTGCGTCGGGGGTTAAAAAGTAAAATGAATGCTTGCTATTTGTTTAAATTATTAATAGATAGAGTCTGTGCAAGAAGCGTTGTAGGTTTTAGGTTGCGCGTGTGCTAATTTACTGTTTTTAGCTCACTGTTATTCCACTACGCTTCACTTTTTGCACAGACTACATGAACGTGTATTTCCCGGGATAAAAAGTAGACAATAGACAATATTTTATTTGTGTCAAAAATCCACTACAAGACACGAACAGCTACATACTGAGTCTTAAGTAATCCAGACGGGTGGTAACCCTATGAGTATCCAGATAGCCAAAGGGTTACCATCCGGATTTGACCAGATTTATCTAGAAAAGTCCAAGTTGGCTTTCCGTGTGGCCATGGGCCAGATTTTTATAGGATTTTTACTTTGTTGTAACTCTATAAAATGAGGGTAGAACGGCGCGCGGAATTTGTTTACTATATTTTTTAGCTCAAGTGAATTTTGTTGACATATCTGGCTACTTGTCTTTTCAAATTTCAAAATTGTAACTATTTTTAGCAGTGATTAGTATAAACACAATGTTTTAAGTATTTGAGAGACAAGTAAAATTAATTAAAATTTTGGAATCCGTTTTTTTTTCTCTTTACCATTTTGCCATATAAAATCAATTCGCTACAAAGTTATTCTGTTAATTTTGACTTGTGATACGCCGAAAAAAAATGCTTCTTTCTAACACTCTAGAATTCTAGAAACAATAATTTCATATTTGTAAAGTCTTTTGAAACTTGCTTTATAAACAATACTGAAAGGCAATTTTAAGGCTCTACTTTCCTTTTGAAATTGAATATTGTCAACTAGGAGAAAAGTGCTTCTTTCGGTTTAAGCGTCAGCACGGAAGACAAGTATAAGGCGTCAGGTTGACCTGAAAGTTCTTTTGTGGTGTTTTCTTCGACCGTTTCTTATAGTATTGTCTGCGCGGGTATTAGCGCCGCTGTCGCTGTATAAGCATGTGAAACTGCATTTCAGTCCACTTACCTACTTCGGCATTGTTTTAGATAGACGTGAGATACGCGCGTAGGGCTCGGAGTAGGGCAAGGGCTAGGATCTAAGTAGGTTAAGTAACTAATCTTTTTGACATATAAACGCCCATCAAAGTTCGTATTGTTATGTATGGATTGGATTTAAATTAAGAATTACGTACTTAATTTAATAATTAGAAGACTTTATAAAATAGTCGATTAGAATAGTGACGTTCTAAACTATCGAATCGAAACTAGTTTATCGATTTTATAATTTATACTAGCTTTGCCCTACCGTTTCAACGCGTGGATTATTCCTTATATCATCAGATATCTCCCAGAGAAAGTCCCGTCAAAATCGGTCGAGCCGTTTTGGAGTTCATAGGGAACATACATAGATAATATTATGCACTTCATGTCCGATATTTTTCTTTATTTTCAAAACTTAAGCATGACTAAATTATGTTACTGGCACCGAATATTGAGATGATAGTTTTAGACATTGACATCGTTTCCGGTCCGTTTTTTTTTTCTATTTTCCTCATGGGATGCTTTTGGCGTTACACGTCTTGTGCATTTGCCAGTGGCAAGTACTCAAGTAGTCCATGTGAAGGCACTCCCACTTCCATATCACAGGTTTTGTTGGCGCGGAAACTAGTTGGGATGTTTTCTATCGCCATGTGTGATGCTGCAAATAAGGCAGCATCTATAGAGATACCCGTAATGCGTTATACGTCACTATAATAATTAGGTACACTTATTTACAATTCCCGAGGGAATGTGCACGTGGGTGGAACCGTACCTATCAATGACGGCGTTGGAAATTTAGATTGCCATAAATACATAACATTTAGTATGGTACCTAACAACAAACATAAGTTCAGAACCCTACGTATTTTAGAGGTGTGGGCTGTTTTTCTATGAATGGCCTAGATCTTCGAAAATAACACCGCATTCTAATAATAGACACAATAGCAGTTTTGATTGATCGATTCAGCACCTTGCGATGGAGCCTGGTGTTGCCAGAGTGAACATAACCAGTAGTCGTGTATTTTTTTTAAGGTTTATATGTTTAGGTTCAATTTTATTTTTGTATAGGTTTGTAGATAAGGAAGAATAAATGACAATAAATAACTACATTGAAATTTTTATTTTTAGGTAGGTCCAAGGAAAACTTTTTCCTATGGAAAAGTGTTACTTTTTTGACCGCATCATCGTTTTCTACCTTCAGTCGCCTACATTGAATTGCGTATAAAAGCTCACGGAACGGGCTCAGGTGAGGTTGTTTGTGAAAAAAGTTTAAAACGCATGTCTTGGCTATTATTTAATAAATACTTTTTTTTATTCTTTTCTCTGTGAGGAGTTTTGCATCGCACAACTTATGCATTTGCCAAGCAGTGTAAAATATTTAAATATTTTTATTACATATCCTCAAACAAAGCAGTCACAGTCAAGAAAAGTAAATCACGGTCAAGTCAAAGCCATGCCCTAGTAAAGTGGTGGAGACTTTACAAGAGGCTTCTATGGAGCTTTAGAAACAACAC
Organism: Agriopis marginaria; assembly: GCA_932305915.1. NCBI lineage: Eukaryota > Metazoa > Arthropoda > Insecta > Lepidoptera > Geometridae > Agriopis > Agriopis marginaria. The sequence continues at coordinate 3,716,232 of OW029935.1, forward strand.
GAAAATACCATGTTTCACCGCGTTATATCACTTACCCACACACGAGCACATCTACAAACACTCAAAAATAATAATCCACCATTATTACGCAAGAAAATAATACAACGAGACGACTTTTTTTATCACGTTGGACAAGCACCGAAAGCAAAATAATTTAAATTACTTTTAAATTTAGTTTTATTTACCAACAGTTTTATCATTTTATATTGTAATAATAATATGTTTAATCCACGCTTTATCCACATAAAAAAGAGAACTAACTAAATAAATACCAATTCAATTTAAGTAATAATTGTGTATTTTAAAATCACGGTAGCTACTCGCATTTGAAATTCACGCAGCAAAATGAACTTTGCGTAGAGTACTCCTAAAAGGAATTTTGAAATAATCACCTGGCAATATTAAACGAAGTAGTCAAGGCAATTACTCAGCTGTCTATCATTTGATGAGTTAGCAGTTTTGAACCATTGAAAGTGGATAATTTTAGACTATAATATAGATAGATTGCAGTTTGATACTATTGATATGGCAAGTTTGGTGCCAATATTATAAGAATTTACTCATGTTACTGGTACCACTACACTGCGGTATGACTTTGACTTGACCGTGACTTTCTTAGCTCGACTCTGACTAAAACTTGTTCGACGATATGTCAACATGAAAATATTTAAATACTTGAAACTGGCAAATGTGCAAGACGTGTGACGCCAAAATCCTCTCAGAGGAAAGAAAAAAAGATAAGAAAGAGCTGACGCCACTGTGACGTAAAAACCGATGCCAGACTTTAAAACCTTTGAACCTAAGCTTTGAACCTTCGATCTTCAACTATTCAAAACGTAACGGCCAGATTTTCTTGAGTAATAAGTACGTGTAACATATTATAAGATCATTGACTTAAGTTATATTTATTTAATTTATAAAATAAATGTAATTTTACACTTCATTTGATAAACATCTTTCACTATTCATATAATTATTATGTTGAGACTGCGAACAACGAATAAATTTAAACAAATAAAATGTCGTAAAAAGAATGTAACAAAAAATATAATTATTTTAAAATATATTACAGGGTAGGGCTGGCGCGGCTGCCAATTCGGCAGAGCAGCACAAGCGACGCAAATATGCTAACCTCGGCAGTGGTTACATATTTGAGGCGTTTGGGGTCGAGACATTGGGCCCTTGGGGACCGGGAGCTCACCTCATTTTCAAAAATCTTTCAGAGCGCCTGGTTAATACGACGCGTGACCAAAATGCTGGCGTGTTTCTGGCTCAACGCATAAGCATTGCCATTCAACGTGGTAATGCCGCCAGCATGCTGGGTACGCTGCCAACTGGTAGTGGGCTTGAGCATTTGGATTGTCTTTAGACCTTCAACGGTCTATGGGCAATCTAACTGTATTTGTAGTTTTAGTTTTAGCTTGTATTTTGTTTAGTTAATAAAGGCGCTTGCCCAGAAAAAAATATTATACGGAGTGTTCTTTTAAACGACGAACATAAATTCAGGGATATCATTGTAGTCCACATTTTAAATAATATTTACAATGGGAACTAATCTGAAAAAAATTTGCTGGTCCATACATTTCGATAACATTTTTCTATGGAATAACTGTTTTTTTTATTCGCGATTTAATATTGGTTTCATGGTCCCAAAGTAAAAATTGTTTATATATTTAATGAGTACAAATTGATAGTCTCGAATATATCGTCATAAGATACACCACGTATAACAAAGCAAAAAAAAACGCATTATATATTTTTTAAACAGGCAGACGTCAAAAACACATGTTCATTAATTACTTGAATAACAATAACAAATCCCAACAATTATTATTATGAAAATGATAATATCAATTTAAACAGTAGGTACCTAATTAGTACGACACATAATTTACTGTGAACGCGTCCTAACATTTTCTCAGAACGCATTTCGCCGCTTTCACTCGTGTGAACGAGCCACAATGAAGTCACAGAATACTTCATAGTTAACTAAAACAATGATAGAAAATACGAGATCTCGTATGCATTGTTTATTGTAATTGCTACGCTATAATTCTTTTGTAATTATGACTTAATAAAAAAATGTTTGAAGTATAAGACTTCGGTATTAGAAGTAGGTGATACCCGTGGAACAGAATGTAACATGTTTATAACTATAATAATGGGGTAAAACGTGTCTTTTCATGTCGATTCCAAAACTCCATAGGAGCCTCTACTAAAGTCTCCACACCACCACGTCTGTTTTTTACTATCATGAGACAATAAAAACAGACGTGGCAGTATGGCCTTAATGGCTTTAACCATTTCAGCAATCAGCAGAAAAAAATTAAAACTACAAAAGAAGATCAGATTAGCCCTGTTGACGGGGCAATAGAATAAGGCACTGATTTGACACGGTTGATCCCATGTTGATCCGATCTTTACGAAATTTTGCAGACATGCATTTCATTCCAATATTCTGTTTCTATTTTAAATTTGGAATAAGAGCAAAATTGGTCCAGTGATTGCGGAAATATAAGAGCGGCGAAGTCTCAGTTCGGAGCTAACTACTCGTATCATCATCAGCCAGAAGACGTCCACTGCTGAACATAGGCCTCCTCCTTTAACCTCCACACTGAACGACAGCCTGCCTTTTGCATCCACTGGAAAAGAAAGGATGGGTGAAAAAATGGAAAAAGAAAAAGAAAAGATGGAGAAAGAATGGATGATTCCGATGGGGAACAAAGGTTCTGGAGTGGAGACCACGAACCGGAAGACGCAGCGTAGGGAGGCCTCCCACTAGATGGAACGACAACATTGTGAGAGTCGCGGGCACTACTCGTATAAATAGTGGCATATCCTCGAATGTATTGGATCGCATTCACGTTGTTTCGTAATCATTGCGAGGAATGTGCACTTGTGGAAACACGCCGGGAATGCGGCCGGCGAGTTTGTACTCAACGCTGTTACCAATGGATACATTGATACGCGCGTTTTCATTTAAGACAAAATATGCTTCAAAATTGACGATTCGTCCTCACGAATATTCAAAAGTAGACCTTTAAAATCGATTAATTAACATTATTTCTTTGTGTCGTAAATTTTCTTGAAATATTTTATTCGGATATGTTCACCGATACACGATTAAAGAAATTTGGCTCGATAGAAAAAAAACGTAAACTCACCTAAAAAACACCCGTTTTTACGTTCCCTTCGATGGATAGAATCAACTTCATTCAGAACCAATAAAATATATTTTTATTTAAAAAAAATGTGTGTTATCCTAACAATCATCCAAATACTTTAGTCATCGCAGTTTTTTGGAAAAGCGTAAGGCTATTTGTAAAAATATTAATATTGAAAATATTTGTAAGCGCGCACGCCGAGTATGCAAGCATTACCGTCAAACAAAATGTACGTTCTCTACCATTTCGCCTTAAGTAAAGAGTCTACAGAAATAATTTTAGTTCATCATCATCATAATGTCAGTCATAGGACGTCCACTGCTGGACATAGGCCTCCCCCATCGATCTCCAAAAGAGCCGGATGGAAGCGGACTGCATCCAGCGTTTCCCTGCGGTCTCTTTTAGATCGTATGTTCATTTTGTGGGTCCTACGCTGCGCTTACCAGTCCGTGGTCTCCATTCCAGAACCTTTCAGCCCCATCAGCCATCTGTTCTGTATTTCAACTTGTTAATCCGGTGGGCTATGTCGGTGACTTTCGTTCGTCTACGGATCTCCTTATTTCTGATTCGATCTCGTAGAGAAACCCCGAGCATAGCCTCTCCATAGCTTGTTGTGCCACTTTGAGCTTGTTTATGAGGCCCATAGTGAGAGACCACGTTTCACTGCCATAATTTTAGTTGTCTTATCCTAATTCTAGATCTGCTGTAGGTACTACTAACCTAGCTTGCATGTTACCTAAATTGAGGGTATTCAAATTTAATATACAAAACACTCCCATGTGCTTAAATATTTTTGACATTCACACGAACATTAATTCCTGGGCAATTGTGAATTAATAGATTCTTAAAAGGTCGGCAACGTAGTTGTGATGCCTCTGGTGTTACAAGTATCCATAGGTGATGGTGACTGCTTACCATCAGGCAGCTCGTCTGATATATTGCATACTATGGCCTCAGAGCAAATAAAAATACAGAGTCCCTACGGCGCACTGCCAAAGTGACGCCAAAATCGCTTTCAAAACTACGTGAATTCCCAATAAATACGCGACTCACGCACACATACGCATTCAAACCTACGCGAATTTCTTGTCAGAACGTCGTACTGAAAACATCCGTTTTAAAAAGAAACATTGACTTCTTGCAGTGTTTTTTTTTTCTTTGCTTTGCACAAAAGTAAATAAGAAGAAGGATGGATTATTTTCACACTTTCACATATTATCACTTATTTTGATGAATTACACGACACGAACTTCGACTACGCATACATGTTTCAAAAAGTGGATTCACTTTTCGTGTTCGCGGTAGTCCCTTTGTATTTTTATTTGCTCTGAGCCTATGGCATAAAAAAGTCGCGACATAATATCCCTACTTCTTATGGGGTATTTATAACTGCGTGATAAAGTCTAACGCAGACTACTAACATCTCTAAAGTATTTTTGCATTACATGTTTTATTTTCCTTATTTAAATTAATCACATGACCCACCTTTGTTCGGCGGAGGGTATTGGTATGCAATTCACAGTTTTTCACGGTCAAGTCAAAGTCATGCCCTAGTAAAGTGGTGGAGGCGTTACAAAGGCTCCTATGGAATTATGGAAACATCGCAAAAACACATGTTTCACTATCGAGTGATTCGGTTTCTTCTAGACAAGCGGGCTCCATCGTAGACCGCGTCATTGTTTAACATCAGGCGAGTTGACGGTCAAGGGCAAGCAAATAAAAATTCTAAAAAAAGATAATATTTTAACACCAGGCAAATGCGCAAGAAGTTCGACGCCAAAACCTTCACAGAGGAAAGAATAATAAAAAACTGAGCTTTTCCTACGTCTAAAGAAAATAACATCATAAATGTATAGACAAATTTTCATTGTAATTTAAACAAGGGTTATGGTTATTATTCTTATTTATTATTGTATCTATGCACTATTGATAAACAGTGCTAGCCGTGGTAGCCTATTTGGGAGACCGCTAGACTTGAAAGCGTGAGGTCACGGGTTCAAACCCCGGGCCGTACCAATGAGCTCTTTGCAGTTTATGTACAGATTTTCATACCACTGGCTTTTCGGTGAAGGAAAACATCGTGAGGAAACCTGCATACGTACGGAGAAGAAATTCAATGGCGTATGTGAATCCACCAACCCGCAACTGGGCCAGCGTGGTGGATATGGCCCAAATTTCGGGGGTAGGCTAAAAGTCCAGCAGTGGACTGTTAAAAAAGCTGATTATGATGATGACTGTAGATAAAAGCGCTCATATTTTACAGAATTTATGTAGCTTCAGTTGAATGGTAAATTATGATTTATGTGCCTATTTTGTTTGCAACCTTCATGATGATGAGTGCATGCAGTTAATTTTATGTAGTACGTAAAAACGTAGCGTGTCCAGGTCATTTTATTTTTATGTGAAGGTTGATCGATTTAAACTTGAACTCTTTAGTTGAAACTTTTTTGTGAGGGGTAGTATTTAAACTAGCAAATGAGTTTTAGCGCCAACACGAAAAAACCAAGAAAAAACATGTCGTCTCGTATTATTTTCCTAAACTTGTGTATTTTCGTGTTTAATAATGGTGTTTTTTTTATAATAGATTTTCGTGTTTTTTCCTAAGTTTCCCAGAAGCCTCTTCTAAAGTCTCCACCACTTTACTAGGGCATGACTTTGACTTGATCGTGACTTACTTTGCTTGACTCTGGCTGTGACCGACTTATTTGACTACATGTAATCAAGCTTGACAATAATTTAATACTTGACACTGGCAATTGCACAGGAGTGTGCGACGCCAATCTCCTCACAGAAGAAAGATTAAAAAAAGGTGTCAAAAATACTGAATATGACTTACTGAAATACTTATCCTAGTTCATTCAAAAACAAGCTTTTTGTTGCCACCTATGGCATTGAAAAACAAGCTTTTAGGCGTCCGCCATATTGAATGTAGTGACGTATTTTATTTTTCGATTTTTTTTCAGCAAGCCTCTTCTTTTGATACTCATATCATGGGGTATATAAAAATAACTGATCCGCCATCTTTGTGAGACTGTCATCACATCACATCAGCAGCCATTAAAAATCCACTGTTGGACAAAGGCCTCCCTCTTTAAGAAGGGTGTTGCTAAAATCCCCACGCTTGGCAGGCGGCTTGGGGATCGCAGTACGTTCACCGTGTACTAATAGGACGCTGCTGCCCATCCTCTGGTGGTTCTGGTCGCAGTTTTAGGACATACCCGGGTCCACGGGGTGAGACTGCCATATTGGATTGATAATGACGTCACTCAGCTAACCATGCATTAAATTGTCATACAAACTAAACGTGTATGCAACATTTCAGCTCAATCAGTTGGCATAACTGTTATTATAATTCAGTTGCAAGATTTGACCCATAGGTACTAACAAGACAAGTTAAATAAAAGCTAGTAATGATGAATTTAAATATTAAAGTTCTTAACGGAAACCTGGTAGAAATTCCGAGCGATCGTATCCGCACATTAGTGAAGCAAATGTATGTAAAGTCAGACGTCGAGTATTTGACTCCCATTTAAGGTCTTTAACACTGGTTCTCAATGTTTCTCCATTCCTGGTCAGTCCAACAACGCTAAAACAACAAGTGTAAGGCAAATGGTTAATAACATTCGATGATATAACATATACAGCCTGGTTTTTTAACAATATAAACGTTATGCTTCAGAATTGTATTAGTTAATTTGGCGGTAACTCGATATTACATTCTAGCTGCGAAATGTTTGTTGTAAGAAAAGTTTTCAAAAATGTTTTGGTTTTTAGCTGTAAGTTTTTGAGAAATTGTATAAAATAAATAAATAAATATGTTTTAAATGTTTATCGGGACTTATCACGCGTTATTTTAAATAGTTAACCTACCTAAGATTACCTTTCGCTCGACGTTTCGACCATCTTACAATGACCGTGGTCACGAGCTGACCGAATACTGCGGGTACCTATATTAGTAGCATTTTGGCTTCTGGAGCGTTTCCCTTACTTACCCCCGTTATATTTAAAACTATAAATTTTGGGTCAGCGCTCAAAAATTTCCTAACCAAAAGTAGTACCTATATTAAAATGCTAGGGTATTTAGGGCTATCGTCTATAAGGTATTTAGTCAACAATTATTGCAAGTTAAATCAAAAATTGTTAAAAGCCATAGAATTTAAATTAGATAGTCTTAATTTCTAAAATAAATATAATAGGTAAGACTTCTCAGGACACTTTTTAAAATTTTTTTATAGGCGATACGATACCGAAGAAAAACTACAAAAAGTAAAGCTAACGTTTTTCAGTACATCCTACATTTCCTAAAACTCAGCGTATCCGTAAAGTCAATATTTGAGAATTGCTGGCTGAGACCAGGCGACCGCGATTCGCGTCCTGCATTCCGCGCATACAGATCCCTCAAATGGAAAATTAACTTAGAGCATGAGGAAATTCGCTTTATTTGGGTTTAAATCGAAATCTAGAAAAAATATGGTATGAGTCCAAAATATTTAGCAGAAACGCAGACTCTTGACCGATTTGGTAATTTATATTTGTAAACACTTTTTTTTTAAATTATCACGGTTTTTCACTATAGTTATATGATTTTATGAACGTGTTATTTACCGTGGTAAGGTTGTGGATGAAGCTTCCAATATTTCGCCGCAGACTATGTTCACGGGAAGACTGAAGAATGCAGGTGGTTGGTCGAACAGTTCAAAGTTAGGTGCAGACATAACGATCTACCCTCTTTCTTAGTGTTTTGCTACGGTTATCACTGAAACTCGAACTCGAACCTAAGTCCAGACAAAACACACTCACTGTATCACTGCGTCTAGTATTTATCAGCCCCAAACGTTTTAAATTTAATTTCTGATACTGGCAACATATTTTTATCCCTCTGGTGTTACAGGTATCCATAGGCGACGGTGACTGCTTACCATCAGGCAGCGCGTCTGCTTGTTTGCTGCCTATGGCTTCATCATACGCTCACGCAACATACTTAGCTGTGATGTCAAATGATATTTTTGTAGTAGATATGTTGTAATTAGGTAAATTGGTCGCCATACGTTATGTTTACAAAGCATAAATAATGCAATAACAACTTCTACTTGCGTTAGTTGAATACATACGTCGTAACCAGATGGCTTTTAACCCGAGACATTTCTGCATGTTTAGAGTTTGTAAAAGAAAACATTTTGCTTCATAAGTAGGTACCTACATGGCGATCTTTTCTACACGATACATTAGTATAATAAGATATACTACCTTGACTGTCCTCTCATTGTAACAAAGTTGTAACAAAACCGGAAACCACTTGGACGTGGTTTCCGGAGCTCAGTGTTGGAGGTTTTGGGTGGTGGTGGCGGCAAGCATTCCTCATGATGTATCACTTGGCTTTACAATGTATCAACCTGACTTAATTTTTCATTACGCCTAAGCTATGTTTTATGCCAAAGGCCAATTATGGTCAATAAAAGAGTCAAAAATATGTGAAAACCACGTCAGTTTCTAGAGTCAAAAATAATCTATATCTATACTTCTATACTAATATTATAAAGAGGAAAGATTTGATTGTTTGTTTGTTTGTTTGCATTGAATAGGCTCCGAAACTACTGAACCGATTTGAAAAATTCTTTCACTGACGAGAAGCTACACTATCCCCGGGTGACATAGGCTATAATCTATACCCTTGCGAAGCTGGGGCGAACCGCTAGTCTAAAAATAGAAGTATTAATAATTAATTGCTGCATTACGCTACAGTATGCAAAAATTCACCCACCCGATAAAATGTTTGCTCAACAAGCCATTTCTTCACTTTATCTTAAACGAGTTGCTTTGATTTTAATATATTAATTCACAAAACATTGACTCGATAAGCAGAAGCATACTCTTTAAGACTAACCCAGTAGAAGACGACAAAGCACGTAACTTGAGTCGTGATCGAGCACTTTAGCGAAAGAGATCGAACGCTTTCATCGGTTCGAGCCGAGTTCGTGAGATTATGAAAATCGCTCATTCAATATTTGCACGATCCAACAATGAATCTGTGAAATATAATGTCGTCATAGTAATATTGTATACCCTCAGAAAAAATCACAACAACTACGTTATGACGCAAATCGACACAAAATACGAAAATATTGTGTTGGGTTTTAACGTCGCAATAAAGATATCGTACAAAATATTTGTTATTGTTCCCATCACAGAAAAGAGAAGTAAATAGCACGGAAATGAGAAGGAAATTCTGTTACCAGGCATTATGACAGAACCTTGATTGAACATTCTTATTTAGATCAACACGTCGAACTCCGCATCCAAACAAAAACCTTACCTTTTTGGGTTAGGTCTCAAAGTTCTGTCCGCATCACAGTTGCTAACTGATTTCGAATGACTGACGTTTCATTTATATGGGTGCAATTGGCTACAACTTTGTTACAAAAATGCCTTGACAGCCATTCTAATTAAATTTTTTTTTTCCTGCGGTTACCATCAATTCTCACAACACGATAACATACTATTTCTTTTCGATTATTAGCTCGCTACGTAGTGACGCTATTTCCTAAGCTGGGTGCAGTGAGGTAAGTACCCGTGTATCTTGAAGATTTGGCTTTCCGTCAAAATGTTAGCTTAAATTATTAGTACAAAACACATTATAATTCAATATCGAATTAGGTCATATAATTGTTAGAATATTTCGTTTAGAAATGATTTTGATTACTAAATTATTTAATTTACATATTTTCTGTTCTATACATTTTAGGAAGTGTCTAGTCAGCCACAAGCAGCTTTTTTACTAAATAAAATATTCTAGTAATTTTAAAACTTTCGCGATTTGAACACATGTTTTAAACTATGTGTTGTTTTATAATACGTGATAAGTACCGATAAACATTTAAAACATATAAAATATTCTGCCACTAGTGGTAAGCTAAGAACTGATAATATTCTGCCGCAAGTTCTAAGCTTTTATTGTTATTTTTTCTATTACTACTTCCCGCGCACCATTTTTTTTTTCCTATTTTTTTATTAACATATCATAACAATTAAGTATATATTATTAAAGCAAAAACATTTGAAGAACAGAATGCGTCAATGTATGCAGAAAGTAATCTTTGACATTGTTCATCTGTACAATACATCATTTAATATATTTCTTTACACAGATGTTAATTTTGCTACGTAATCTGTAAATCGTATTCACATAAATATAATACGGCCAGCAACAACAGCTTAATCATTTGTTTTGGAATATAGAAACTTTATTGTAAACTAAACAATGGTAGGTTAAATTCACATTACAGATGACGTGCCGGTGTTTGTGCCAATCTAACTAAAATTTACACCAAATTGACTAAACGTGACCAAGGGCGTCATCAGTTTATAAATATTTGTGTTATTTCGATAACAATTCTAAGCTACAACATGTTCTTTAAAAGACGAGTTAATCGAGTTCTAAAGGGTCGGCAACGTGCATGCCTCTGGTGTTACAAGTATCTGTACGCGACGGTGACTGCTTACCATCAGGCAGCCCGTCTGCTTGCTTGCCACCTATGGCATAAAAAAAAAACATAAAATACCACGGGTCCAAAATACCACAGTGCCTAAAGACAAGGGTCTTTAACCACTGAGAATTGTCAGTGATGACATGATACTGAGACGTTTTCCTTAACTATACTAGCCTTTTGGAAAACCCTAGATTTGCACAGCGGGCAATAGAGAGAGCTTTGCTCGGAGTTTCTTTGCGCGATAGAATCCGGAACGTAGATATTCGCCAAAGAACCAAACCCAGGGACATAGCTTGAAAAGTTTGCAAGCTGAAGTGGCAATGGGCAGGCCACATCGTTCGAAGAACTGATAACCGATGGGGAAGGAAGATTCTTGAGTGGAGATCACGAACCGGAAGACGCAGCGTAGGTATAGGCCTCCCACTACATGTACCGCCGACATCGTGATAGTCGCGGGCATCTAGTGGATGCAGATGGCAGGCTGTCGTTCAGTGTAAAAGTGTTAAGTTCAAAAGGGGATGCCTATTTTTTTTTTATCGGACTAGGCTAACGTTTGACCGTGATCTCGCCTGATGGAAAACAATGATGCGGTCGAAGATGGAGCACGTTTGCCCAGTAGTAACCTATTAACCCTAGACTTGAAAACTCCAAGATTGTAATGCTGCGGAAACACAGACAGGGGCAAGGCGTTCCATTGTTTTGCTGATGTAATTTTCAGTAGTGGACGTCTTTTGACATTTCTAACTGATGATGCTGATAACAAATTAAAGCAAGAACGCAAGATTTGATATTACAAACAAGAGCAGAGTAGATTTAAAGAGAGATTTAGAGAGAAGATTGTCATTCTAACTTGTGACCGGCCGGGAATCGTATCCGGGACCTTGTGCTCATAATACAGACGTGGTTTCACTGAGTCATACTAGGGCCTAGCTCGTAATGCGGGTTCGAAAAAGCACCGCCTGGCAAAGCACCGTCAACACCGTTTGTGTTGCAGGTCCATAGGCGGCGGTTTTGCTTACCATCAGGTGTCATTGTTTACCGCTCTTTTTACAGCGCAATGTGGATAATACGCGAAGATACGGTTTGCGGTCGCGTATCTTGGCTAAGCACAAGTATTCTATGAGTAAAATACAACGAAATTCATACATATGTTGAATTTCGAAATTGACATTTCTATGTAATTTGATGCGTATTTTACGTACAATGCGATTAAAATTAGAATAAGATAGGTCTAGCACCATTTTGTTATGTCAAAACGGCAGTTTGCAAAGAAAGAAATGTTAACAAATACAATATCACGACATTTATAATAAAAATAACTTTTTTTTTTTTATATTTCTTTAATGGCAAATCGTTCCAAGATTACTGGCCCCCGATTCTCCTAAAGAAATTGTTTTTTAAATTTTAATTGTTTCAATTTGATTTTTTAAATAATTGCCTCAAAACTGACAGTTTAAATATATTTTTTATTCTAGAAAAATACCACCACTTAATATTATAAATTAGTATTAAAAAACTGTAACTTTTATGGCAATTATTTCAAAAATAAAAAAACATTTTCTTTAGTAGAATCGGGGCCCTGAAGATTAGTCTTGACGTCAAAAAATGGAGTTAGACCGTCCTATTCTTATTTTAATCGCATTGTATATCAAAAATATGTCCTTACTTAGCCCACTGACCAGTGAATGCAGGCTTAAATAATTAACTAATTACATTACAGGCCAAATGCTGTTTCAAATTGCAATTTATTGTAAACCAATCGTATTTCCACCAAGGCAATAACCATGTCATCAAACTATCATCTTTCATTGCGTTGCACAATCAACATCAACAATCGGTCTTGCGAAACAATTGTTCAATAAAGTATGTTGTATCTTTGTAATTGAATTGAATACGCCTTTCTGCAGTTAAAGTTGTAGAAAAGCGTACATAAACGACTTATACAATGTCGGTTGACAGGCATTGTAGTGTCGGACTGCCTTTTTAGGGTTCCGTACTCAAAGGGTAAAAACGGGACCCTATTACTAAGCCTACGATGTCTGTCTGTCCGTCTGTCCTACCTCTATCGAACCGTAACAGATAGCCAGTTGAAATCATCACAGAGTATGTAATGTTACAACGGATTCTAACCATGATATCCATGCAATGGATTAACTAAGAAATAATAATAAAGACAAAAAGTAAAAACGAAAGGGGGAAACCATACAACAAACCTATTTTTTTTTTAATAGTAAATAGACTTGCGCTTGGCCGCCATCTCGTCTGATGTTAAGCGACGATGCGGTCTACGATGGAGCACGCTTGCTTAGAAGAAACCTATTCACTCTCGACTTGAAGACACCCAGATTGTAACTAACGGGGAAAACCCATTCAGGCATCGAATTCCACAGACTAGCAGTTCGCACAATAAATGTGGAATCAAAGCGCTTCGTACGGGTTCTCGGAATATCAACCATAAAACGATGTCGATTTTTTGTGCCCGCCCTGGTGGTCCGATAGAAAAAAGGGCAGGAGGGAATTAAATCATGCAGATCTGATGCACACTATGGTATTTTTGTATTAGCTTTAATATAAAAACGGCAATACGTACAAGCGTCAAACTTGGCATGATTATAGTAGGTTAGGTACACACTCTAAAGTATAACAACTAATAATAAATAATGGCCAAGTGCTAGCTAGACTATGAAAAAATAAATAAAATGAAAAATATATTTTTTAACATAAACATAGACTTTAATAAGGTATGTACACACATCGGTGACAAAATATTTATGTTCATTAAAAGTTATACCGAGCGTCACTTGCAAAATATTAACTTTGAGACGGCGTAGCATACGCTTTTGTTTTTTTTTTAATTGGTAATTATTGTATATTGTGGTGGTACGGAACCCTATATGCGTGAGCCTGACTCACACTTGGCCGGTTCATTTTTTGTAGTGCGTGCGCACCACACTACAACACGCACTATAAGTATCGGGGGGCAACTTTCCCTTACATACACCTATTTGTTCAAGATGTTTGCTGGTCAATAAAATAACTGCACGAAACATAACCATTTCTAAGTTAATATTAAAAGTTATGTCATAGATATATTCAATAGTTAAAGCTCGTGTCATTTGAGGCCAAATAGGCCTCGGGCTGTTGACTAGATTAGCTTTACCAGCCTAGGCTATAATTATTACATCTAAGCTTGGAAATACTTTAGTAATAACGATTTGTAATAAATCTTATGAAACTAATGACAGTTCTAGACACGTTAACTATGTCACGTAGTATAAATTGTAGGTGTTACAGGTAAAGCTGTGTACAGAGATAGCAAACGAATGAACGAACGAATGAATGAACGAACAAACGCGAGCGAATGTGCGCCGCACGCTCGTTCGCCATCGCTTTGCGTTCAAAGCACAGAACAATAAAGAGCATAGAATCCGTCACGTGATTTAGGTACAAAACGTAGCAGGTCGCCTGTCAAATAGTATGTAACCTTTGGAGCCTTTTACAGGTCCCTAGAACATTAATACAGTATACACTATACAACCCTGCAATTTACCGTCCTGTCAAAAATATATCTGTTTCGTTCTGGTAACAACAATTTTGGCAAAATGAGTAATGAATGTAACATGTTTAATTTCGTTTATGCTAAATTAGCACTGCTTATATGCTACTAGTCCTTATTCTGTGTTATATTTACGTATATATTTGTTGTGTCATTCATCATCATCATTGTCAGCCTGTATCAACCCACTGCTGGGTATAGGCCTCCTCTCCATTGATCCCTGTCTCGGGCTAATCTCATCCAAGTATGACCTGCGATGGGCCTGATGTCGTCGACCCATCGGGCTGGTTGTCTGCCTACGGAACGCTTATCCGCTATTAGTAACCACTCTGTCAGGGCTCTACTCCACCTGCCGTCACCACGCCTAGCCACGTGCCCTGCCCAGCGCCACTTGATTCGCATGATACGGTTTCCGACATCCGTGACTTTTGTCCTTCGACGGATTTCGGTATTTGTTACGGGGTGTAAGGGGAACACTCTCGAAGCCAAAAGAAGGTAATTGTACGCATCATTATGAACAACTTTTACTATGGGACCAGCCCTGAAATCGCGAAAAAAATATCAGCTGTTCTATAGAAAACGGTCATTGACACTCGACAAAATGTATGGAACAGCAGATTTTTTTGTCGTGATTTCAGGGTTGGTCCCATATTAAAAGTGGTTCATAATGATGAGTATAATTACCTTCTTTTGGCTTCGAGAGTGTTCCCCTCAAATTATAATCCGTTTTTTTTCTAACTGATAATTCTTGATTCGGACATTTTTTAACAAAACTTTTTCATAAGTTGGACACATCTTGCATCAATCCTCTCAAAACTTTATTATGCACTAATGAACCAACAACACATCACGTAGGATCTACGTATACCTATATGCTATATGAAGTTCCACTTCGTTTGATGGCTTGAAAGCCTGAGGAAATCACAACACTTGTTACATAAATCGGTTACCGCTTTAGTACTCTCGCAGTATCATCTTTCAACTTTTTCCTTTAGTTCACCAAGAAGTAGAAATAGCTTATTGTGATAGAGTCCCAAAGAGATCTCAGCTTGTATGAGTACATAGAGTTATATAAGAGAACTGATGGGCAGTGACGTAAGGAACAAGAAAAGCTGTACTCAGTTGTAAAACTATAAAACTATGCGTTTACTATGATTTTATGATGTAAATTGAGAAATTTCTGGTTTTCATTTGGCAAACAACCTAGTTTTTCATCTGTTACTTACTAATTTTATGCTTATTATGTGGTATTACGAGAACTTATTCTGTAAGTTATCGAATACTTAGTTGGTTAACAGCCGGCATTATGCTGAGTTGGGGCCGATTTGTGACCTTATATTATAACTTGTCAATAAGCTATTTTTTAAAAAACCTAATTTGGTCACAAATAAACTTTTTCTTTCTTTTCTTTCTTTCTAGTTGTTTGATTGCGGTGGAACGTTTTACCTATGACGGTAAATTCAAATTTCAAACATTTTTTTTGTCCTTGTAGCTAGGCCGGGTAATTATTTTGAAATGACAGCATTTGCGACATTAGTTGGGTGTTTTTTACATTATCATGTACAGTTATTTATTAGTAACTCACCATATTACTTACATTTGTCAATAAACTGTTTGAAACAGCAAAAATTAGTTTATTGACAAATGTAAGTAATAATGTGCTAAATAACTTTAACTAGAGATAAATAACTTTACATGATTTTGTAAAGAATAATAATCAATTGTCGCAAACATCATGATCGTTTACAATAATTACCCGGCGTAGCTACAAGGACAAGAAAACTGTTTGAAATTTGAATTTACCGCCGTTTGTGAAACGTTGCACCTTAAAATGTTTAGGTTTAATGTATGGTTTAGGCGGCTGCCAATTCGGCAGAGCAGCACAAGCGACGCAAATATGCTAACCTCGGCAGTGGTTATATATTTGAGGCGTTTGGGGTCGAGACATTGGGCCCTTGGGGACCGGGAGTTCACCTCATTTTCAAAAATCTTTCAGAGCGCCTGGTTAATGCGACGCGTGACCAAAATGCTGGCGTGTTTCTGGCTCAACGCATAAGCATTGCCATTCAACGTGGTAATGCCGCCAGCATGATGGGTACGCTGCCAACTGGTAGTGGGCTTGAGCATTTGGATTGTCTTTAGACCTTCAACGGTCTATGGGCAGTCTGACTGTATTTGTAGTTTTAGTTTTAGCTTGTATTTTGTTTAGGTAAAATAAACTATTTAAATCAGCTAATAAAGTTCTGACATACATGCGTTTAAATTTTGTGGTTGGATTAGGAAAGGATGCTTTGTCCCTTTCCCGCAATGTGAGTGTCAGTGTGGAGTTTGTATGGCGTACATTTATAAGCTAAGTGCCTTCTCTGTCTAGCATGACATTCTACATTACTGCAATCATGAGCACTATCATCATCATCAGTCTTCGTTTTCGGGAGCTTTTCCCATACACCTGGTAGTAGGCGTGGCGTACCCAAGAGTAAAATATCGTCGCTGGAAATGCAAATTTACTGAAGCTCCAAATGACCATTTCGAGAAAAAGCCGTTATAAGTTTTATTTTCGTTTTTAATTCATAACTTTTTTCCCAGAACAAGAATTTCGATGACGTCAAGGTAAACTTTTATTAATTTGTCATTTTCTATGTCCATAAGTACAAACCATAATAAATGGACTGCTGGTTTGTGATATAGTGGCGCTTAAGTAAAAATGACTTCAATTTACAGTAAAGCAAAATTTCTTAACCGCCATTTGATTCAAATATTTATAGCAATCAAAATTACTTATAACTCTAAAATATTAGCTTTTAACTTGCCGGAAGCCAAATTTACTTAAAATTTACGTAGGTGACAGGCACGAATAAAATGCCAAAAAAGTGTCGTTTAAGGACTCTGGTTGATGAAAAAACCCCTTTTTTCCTTTTACTGAAACGCCAAAATAGTGCTCGTATCGCTATGGGACCCAGACTGATCGACGCAGACTTTGAGATAGTGGTAGTAAGAAAGTAAAGTCGTTTTCATTTACATTCCGCCGAGTCGTTGACCATTATAATATGTACCTTGGAGAAGACAGTTTCAGAATGCGGAAGGCATGATTGCTTTTGCATTTGGCTGGAGTACGTACCTGCAACAAAAACGGGAATGTTAGTAGATTTATTTAACACTTTAAATTAACAATTTAAGGCAGCGCGCCATAATCTGTATGGCGCGCTGCTATCTAACACGTACATTCGATGTTATTTTTTAAAAATAAAGTTACTTATATAACAAACTAGCGGTCCGGCCCGGCTCCGCACGGGTATAGCCTATATTAATCAGTGATAACGTAGCATTCTGTTGTTTTTTTTTTTTTTAATACTTTGGATGTTTGCGCAGATTGATTATTATTCTTTACAAAATCATATAAAGCTATTTATCTCTAATGCCCATTATTACTTACATTTGTGAATAAACAAATTTTTGCTGTTTCAAACGGTTTATTCACAAATGTAAGTAATATGGTGCGTTACTGTTAAATAATTGTACATTATAATGTGAAGAACAGCCAACATTTTGCGCAAACACTGTATTATTTAAAAATATTTACCTGGCCTGGCTACTAGGACCAAAAAACTGTTAAACATTTGAATTTCCCGCCATAAGTAAATCGAACCACCTTAAGTAAATTTACCCGACTAGTTATAACTGTCTAATTACATGTAGCGTGCGTGCTACAACGTCCTATACGGACGACCGCCTCCAAATCATACCAGCCCACTTTCACTGCAACAGACCGCCAGACAGATTGTTTTATTTTACTTAACAAGATGTGTGTGACAGTCTCGGAATGATTGACATCAGTTTCATAAGTGAAGGGGCGGGTATCGTTTGGACAGATTGCATTACCCTGCAGATTTTGGACGTTATTTCGAATGGCCATTTATTAAGTTTATGTTAAATTTTGATAAATTCGATTTGTGGGTTTAGAGCAATTACGTTATATACATACCTACTAAGGTATATACGTTTTACCGAGGTCTGTGTGGCATTACAAACACAAGTTAATTAGCTTGAGTGAACTCAGTCCGTCCTGTGTCTGGCAACGACGCAAACGTGCGATGCGTGATTTTGGGGTATGAAATATTATCAAAATTATCGAAAGTGAAACAATTATACTGGGACGGCTGCAAAAGGCTGTAAAGCTGCAAAGTTTTTTAGGTCCTACAGGTCCTATGTAGGTAGCTGTAGTAAAATATTACCATGTTTTAGCGCTTTTTTAATTAATATGACCATAACGATAACGATAACGATTATACTTTACTTTTATCTATGGTATGACGTCTCTATTGGTGAAACCGCATTGCTTTAGACCTGGTATTCACCAAACTAAAACAAACGGCCAATAGTCCAATCGTTATGGGGTTCGACCATGGTAACAACTCCACTGTCGCTAAAACTTTGCAGTGTGATAAAGTAAAGTTTACAGATTATGGTTGACAAATTTATCTCGTTGTTTTTTTTTTTTTCATTTTGGAGTTAGGTATTTGTACCTTAACATAGAAGTACAAGTCGTAGATGCAGTTATACTGAATCTATGGTTAAAGCGAAATGTAAAAGGACTTTTGTGAAGAATGCAAATATTTTACCGCCGACCAATGACAGTTTAAAAAGGGGAAGACGCGTGACATCCAAACATTGTACCCAATAAATTAATATGGCTCTGTTTCGGCTCGAGTCAGCGGCGACGTTGATGTCTACACTGTAAACGTCAACTTCACCGCTCCACTAGACACTACACTAGACCATAGAAGTGACATTTAAATAAAATTTTGTTAATTGTTTTTAAGTATTTACGAGTGAAAAGTAATGCCGTGAAACTTGTTTTTTGTCTTCGAACTGTTGGTGCACCTTGTGAAAACGCAGGAATTATTTTTGCTGCTTTATTTCACACAATTTTGACAAGTAATTCACGTGCTATCAAAACGCCAGTTCGATTGTGACTGAAGTGGATTGTGCCCCGGAGCCTATATTGTGCGGTCCACGTCAAAAAGTTCGTCCCGTATCTTCCCCCTATTTACTTACATCAATGCCGCAGACTTCAAAACATTTTTAAATTTAGACAAGAAATTTCTGATTGATAAGGAATTATCAATCGGAAATAAAAATCATTTTATTGAAAGACGGGTATGTGTCGCTTTATTTCATTATCTTAAATACAATTCCATAGTCTTGATAAATTAAAAAAAAATACTTGATATCCCGACACGTTGTCCTGACCAAATTTCATAGAAAAAAGTTCCCGAATTTTTCAATTTTTCAGGCAAATTTTCTTATATTCTTTTTCAATTATATCACCCCGATATTGTGGCGAACAGCTATTGATTTTTATATACACTTAAGAAAAATTTAGAGATAGATATAGATAGTTAATTATGGACGTACACATAAGTATGACATAATCTCTACATAGTATAAATTGAAGTCGCTTTCCGCGTCTGTCTGTCTGTATGTCTGTATGGCCACTAACTCCTCCTAAATCGCGCAACGGATTTTGATGCGGTTTTTACCATCAGTTAGATACATTTTCACGGAAGGTTTATATATATAATTAGCGACCCACCCCGTCTTTGTACGTAAATTACAACCGTGCGAAGCCGGGCAGGCGGGTCGCTGGTTTAGTATAATAAGAGGTTTCAAGATATGCAACAAATTATGTAACTAAATTTAGAGCTAAGCACAACTTTTGTAACAACACTATTTTCGCACAATCTTTCATTCCCATGTACTCGCATAACGTAATATTTTATTCTACTATTCAAGGAGATAACCATCGGCGACGCAAGAACTGCCAGTTTATTTCATAGCATTTACATAACACTTTCCTGGTTTGATCAACACCTTTGTGTATAATCATGCGTAATATGCTCTCATGGGAAATGTGAAAAGGACGGGAGCCCACGTAAGGTTTAGTTACGGGTGATCTGCTCATAAATTGCATTGCCACTTTGTCAGTGAGTACATAGTTTAATCCAGACATGATTTAAACCCTTAACAGACATGTAGATTTGGTTGACGGACCTCTTTCCAACTAACGGGTGAGGAAGAGTGACAAGGACATATTCCGCTCTCTTTCTCTCTCATTGGTCAAACGGCGGTTGAGTTCAACCAAATCTACACGTCTGGTGCGCTACCACAATCTCAAAAAACATTCTTATAATCACCTTACATTGAATTTTGTCTTGCTCTCTCATTACCCGAGAGAGCGATACAAAGCTCAATGTAAGATTATTTTATGAATGCTTTTGAGATTATGGTAGACAGTTAGCACTTTTATTCTTTTCAAGCGTCGCGCGTTGTCATTGTCAAAAAAGACAAATCTCAGAAAAAGACTCAGCTTAACTGTTTTTGTATGTTATGCAATATCTCCGCCGAATAAAACACGACTTTAATGGGTTTTTTTTATACATGAGCTATCTTGAACGTTGTCCCATTCAAAATTTTAGAAAATATTCCACTTCTTAGTGTGTAAAATTAGCCGATGAATCTCGTTAATAAAAAATTCTGTAACGTCGATTGTTTTTTGTTAAACTGTACTTAATATTTCATAACTTATGGTTCAATGTAACGCAATGTTTTGCTCATGATTAGCTCATTTATTTTTGTGTGTTGTTGTTTATCGGTTACTGTTCTTATATGAAAATGTTACCTTTTCTGGCGCTTTGCTATTTCGTGCTTGACTTCTTTGTCCTTTTGTTTTCATCATCCATTTTCTACCCCTTGCTGAGTATAGATATCATCTTTAGCATTCTATCTTTTCAAGTCATTTGTTAGTGTTGTCCACTGGTTTCCTACCGCTTCCGAATGTCTTTTGTTTAAGGTGGCCCAAATCACTGTCATTTGTGACTATATTTGTCATCACTCGTAAGTAAATAACGCTCGAACTCCTAAACTAATCACTAACACCTTCGCATACTTCAAAGTGATACAATGTATATTCATGATGTAAATTAATGATTCGATTCCATTATTATCGGACGCAGCCATTCGATCGTTCCCAATGCGTCCGATTATTGCGTGAAAAGATTGATAAGTCGATATTCTAAGTACAATGCACGTTACTTTAGTGAGTTGAGTAATGATGGAAGAGTTATTTATTATCTACTTATAATAGATTTTTATTGGTATTATTTGGCCATCATAAACGCATAACAGTCAACAATACCATGAGCTCCATGAGATACCTTTTTTACGTTTCCTTCTGAGATATAGGCATCGCACATCATGTGCATTTGTACCATGAAATACCTTTTTAGGTCTCCGTACCCAAAGGAAGTAAACGAGACATCATTCCTAAGCCTACGCTGCCGCTGTCTGTCTGCCTGTCTGTTCTTCTGTCCTACCTTTTAACGGCTGTATCTTTCGAACCGTAATAGAGAGTCCATTGATCCAATGATATATCGATTGTCATGCAAAATACAC
Source organism: Agriopis marginaria (assembly GCA_932305915.1). Classification (NCBI taxonomy): domain Eukaryota; kingdom Metazoa; phylum Arthropoda; class Insecta; order Lepidoptera; family Geometridae; genus Agriopis; species Agriopis marginaria. The sequence continues at coordinate 3,737,891 of OW029935.1, forward strand.
AATGTCACCGCACCGCAGCTTTGTACCCATAACCACAGAATATCTGATAGTACACCCTATAAATCTGTTTACTTTGGGCCGGAAGCCCGATCGGAAACGGTGATGAAACCCACCTATTCATGGGAAACCGATTTGGGAGTCATGACACGCACTTGTTGATAATCTATTGTGTCTGTCAATCGATTATATTCGGCCTATCGGCTGGATAAATCAGTAATGCGGTGACGACAATGATGAAGGTCAGAGCACAGAGGTTTGTTACTTTAGGTAGTTTAGGAGTTTTAGCGCCAACGTGAAAAATCGGGTCGCCTCATTGGATTATTTGTCTGGCCCTTGCTCTCTCCACTCCCCAATTATTATATGCCTAGAATTGTGCATCTTGTCAGTGTTATCTGTCATCATTATCATCAGTCAGAAGACGTCCACTGCTGAACATAGACCTCCACACTGAACGACAGCTTGTTATCTGCATCCACTACATGCCCTGATGACTCTCACGATGTCATCGGTCCATCTAGTGAGATAGCCTATATAGCCTACCTACGCTGCGTTTTCCGGGTCGTTATCTCTACTCAAGAACTTTTCTTCCCGATCGGTTATTGGTTCTTCATGGCCTGCCCATTGCAGCTTCAACTTGAAAATTTTAGTAACGCCACCCAATAGATAGACTGACAACATCGTGAGAGTCGCGGGCATTCGGTGGATGCAGATGTCAGGCTGTCGTTCAGTGTGAAGGTCTAAGGGGAGGCATATATTCAGCTGTGTACGGCTCCTGGCTGATGATGATGAGTTTAGGTGATTGCGGAAAATCATGCCAACGTGAACCTTAACGCGCCAAGATACGGTTGGCGGTCGCGCAACTTTTCACATTCACCTAAATTGAATCCCTTAAAACGGGTGACGGTATACGGCCCCTGATTTCTCAATTCGCTCTAAAGGTTCTACGGCTCTACCAAAACTACTATATAACTGGCACCGACCATATTTAGGTATATAGCTTAGAACTAGTTCTGCAAATATTAATTTATGCGCTATATCGCTGTGACCGCCGGTATTCGACCTTACGTTGGCATTTGTTGGAATTTCGCGATCTACTGCTGTACGAACAGCTTCGATGTTACGGATTTCTCAATAGGGCTTCGGCCTTTACGACTTTGGACTGCAGGCTAGTTTGTGATTTGAACAAATCTTTATGATCATCATCAGCCAGAAGACGTCCACTGCTGAATATAAGGCCTTTAGAACTTTACACTGAACGACAATCTGCCATCTACATCCATTGGATGTCTGCAACTCTCAGGATGCCGGCGATCCATCTAGTGGGAGACCTATCTAGTGGGTTTAAGTGTAAGTGTAAACTCAAGGCTGAAAACCGGCGCTGATAGTCCTTGACTTTCAGCATTAATGCTGAGACGGACCCATTCGACACTAATTGTATCCTTCGATATAAGTTTTTGTAAAGGTGTCGTTTTTTTTTTCTTCATCATCATCGTGTTCATCTTCCTCTACCTTAGTGGTAGAGGTAAGGAGATCGGCGTCATTTTTAGAACTAATTTTGCCGAGGCTGGGCTCTGGGGGAACACTGCCCCCAGGGAATTTAAGGGGCGAGCGCCCGCTTGGTGCTATCCGACCGGGCGTCGTTTCGCGCCCTCTTGGGACCTATGTCCCGCGGGTTGTTTTTTTTCTTTCTTTTTTTCTATACCATTATAATAGTCAACCTCACCCTACAGACGACCTTGCCTCCTTTTTTGGATGTGGACTATCAATTAGTTCATTGGTGTTGCTGCAACTTAGTGTGCGAGATTTTTTTTAAGTATGTCACATGTACTTACAGTTTTTGCCTCAAGAATATTATGTCTTCTGTGGTTAAGAGTACGATAAATATATTAAGGTATTTATCTCCCTTGTTTGTCTGTTCTGAGTATTGTCTTCTCCTAGTATCTACTTCTCCTATGGACATCTATAAAATCTATGATCATCTATAAAATCTAGCATTCTCGCTTAACATTTGACATTGTAAATTAAAGGTCTTCTCTCCATTAGTATGATGTTCATTGAATTTTAAGCAACACGCATATTGCTACTGGCCAAATCTTATTAACATATTATATGCAACCTTAAACCTTATGCAGTAGTAATAGAGGTTATCACATATTTACTATAATGTTTAACATTTTTAATGTTAAGAAAAGTGAACTTTATGTGGTTGTGATAAAGGTTGCTGGTGTTTTGAGGATGTTCAAATGCCACCGTCAAATGTTTGTCCGTTTGGTTTCGTTATGTCATCATCGACAGTCACACCTTGTTTGTAGCGTCTTCAGCTTTTATTTATAGGCGTTTTAATAAAAAAAACTGTAAATGGACAATATTTCAAGTTTTTAGGAAGAAAACTTCTCGAGGAAATTTACATTAATAAACAAGCTGCATACCAAAAAAAATTTTTTTTTAATGCCTTAGGGGCAAACAAGCAGACGGGCTGCCTGATGGTAAGCAGTCACCGTCGCCTATGGATCATCATCATCAGCCAGAAGACGTCCACTGCTGAACATAGGCCTCCCCCTTTAACCTCCACACTGAACGACAGCCTGTCTTTTGCATCCACTGGATGTAAAAGGCAGGATCGCCTATGGATACTTGAAAATAATTATTGTAATTTGAATATACTGGGTGACTGGTGAAACAATGGGACCAACCATAAAAAAAACTGCTGTTCCATGCAAAAAGTTCATTGACACTCGACAAAATGAATGGAACAGCAGATTTTGTTTTCGCGATGATACCGCCGCGGGTGACCTCTAGACTTGAAAGCGTGAGGTCTCGGGTTCAAATCCCGGGCCCGTACTAATGAGCTCTTTGGAATTTATGAACGAATTTTCATGCCATTGGCTTTTCGGTGAAGGAAAACATCTTGAGGAAACCTGCATACGTACGGAGAAGAAATTCAATTGCGTATGTGAATTCACCAACCCGCAACTGGGCGAGCGTGGTGGATATGGCCCAATCGCCCTTTCGGAGGTAGTTCTAAGTCCAGCAGTGGACTGTTAGCAGGCTGATTATGCATTATGCTAATAACAACCATGTCGTGGCGTGGCATTATCATGTCGTCGTGATGCTATAACTGTATAATCAAACATGACTGCGTGCTTAGTGATATAACGCCATATAAAACTCACTTAGTAACACTTGAATATACGTAACTTGCTTTTGAAAACAGGTGCTAAGTTTGACTTTTAGCTACAAATAGGTTTTGTGTAACCATGTATGTGTAATGGAGGTAATATCTTTTTACTAGAGTTGAGCTTGTTTAGTTTAAGGAGCTGACCACCACCGCTGACAGGTGGATAGTAAAAACAACTTTTCCTAAAATGTGGTGTGGTGGACACCGGACTTGCTAGCACTGGTGACCGGGCAGTAGCATGTCCGCTTTACAATCTGACCGCACCCGGTTCGATTCTCAGCCCTGCAATAATGATATATATATATATATATGAATAGTACTTTAAATAAATTATGTGCAGTTTTAATGCCTTCGCTCAAAAACGGTGAAGGAAAACATCGTGAAAAACCGATTTGTCCAAGAACCTCAAAAAATCAAAGACAATATTACGACATTCACCAACATGCACTGGGCCAGCATGGTGGATTACGGCCCATCCTCTCTCTCTGAGAGACGGCCTATGTCCTAGGCTAACGCTGTAAGCTAATAAATGATAATACACTATTACTACACATTCATCATCATCATCATCATCAGCCAGAAGACGTCCACTGCTGAACATAGGCCTCCCCCTTTAACCTCCATACTGAACGACATTTTGCATCCACTGGATGCCAGCGACTCTCACTATGTCGTCGGTCAAATGTCAAATTTATAAAATAAAAAAAAATAAAAATTTGTTTTAAATTAATTAATTATTTATTTATTAAATTAATTAATTTTATTGATTAATTATCACACATGCGTAGACACAATGGCTCCGTCTCACCTTCCTGCAACATCAGTTCAGGCTGGCGCTGCCGCCGCTCAAGCCGAAAACCTCAAATGGCGCAAATATGCACACCTTGACCGGGTGTACATGTTCGCTCCGTTTGGGGTGGAGACTATGGGTCCGTGGGGGCCGGCTGCTGTGGGCCTTTATCGGCACTTGACCAGGCGATTGGTGGAGGCATCGGGTGTCCAGAATGCTGGCTTCTATTTCGCCCAGAAATTGTGAATTGCCATTCAACGTGGTAATGCCGCCAGCATTCTGGGGACCTTTCCCTCCACAAATGGTCTTTTAGTTTAAGTTTTTAGTTTGTATTTAGTTATTTTTAGTTTTAGTTTTTAGTTATATATTTAAGTTTTCGTTAATTTTTTGTTTTTTAAGTTGTGCATAATAAAAAAATCAACTATTATTTTTAAAAAAAGATTAATTAATTAATTTGTAATTATGAGCACAATAAGCATAACACTATGAGCACTTCTCCTTAAGATATGAACTTATCTAATATTTCTAAAATATACAAATCTCGTGCCACAGTGTTTGTGGTCGCACTTCTCCGAAACGGCTCGACTTATTTTTATGATTTCTTTTATGTATAATTGGTAGGTATTAAAATAGGTCGCAAAGTAAGTATATTTAATACCGGTAGGTGATTATGGTGTCATAGTAGCGTACGAAGTAGCAGGTATCAACTAGTAATACATAAATACCTATACATAGCTCTGTGTTCGCTTTGATCAGTTCAAAGCTTGACCTGAAAATATCAACAAAGGATTTGAAAGGACTGCATTCAAGCGGCCGACAAGAGCTATAGTGGGTAGGCGATGCATTCAAATACCAAATTGCGTCGTTGCTTCATTACCATCACAATGACTGATTAGTATCCATGACCATTAAAGTTCAGAATCACAGTTGAATCAGTATCTGATTAAAAACCTATAGACTAGACCAATGGTTCTAGACAGGTCAAAGACAAATCCTCAGAAGGACTAAAGCATAGAAGTAGTGCTAATTATTTGGGATAACGAATTAAATATGTTATATTCTTTACTCATACGCCAAAATTGTTGTTACTAGAACGAAACAGATATATTTTTGACAGGACACTATTGTACACTATTTTAATGTAAGTACTAGGAACCTGTAAAAGGCTCCAAAGGTACTATTTGACAGACTGCTTTGTACGCTTTTTAAATCAAGTGACGGATTCTATGCTCTTTATTATTCTGTGGTTCCATCCACGGTTGCCTGGAAGAGATCGCTTTTAGCGATATGGCCGCCACTTATGGCACAGCACTTTTTAGCACTAGCAAGTGTTTTCTATCAATTTTTTTTTCTGGTGTACACAATAAAGAGTTTTTATCTATTTAATTATGGAAACTGACGTAGTTTTCAATTTTATTTTTTTATATATTATGAAAGCGTAGTTTAGTGCAAAGCGAGGCGAAGCTGCGCGCGCATTCACCTTGAAAAAGACTGCCAAATGCGGTAGAAACTATAGTTGGAGTAAACGGTTTAATCATACGCGAGTAATTCCATGTCATATAAAAAAAAATGGACTAGCATCTTTGCGACGTTCAAGATTTATTTTCTTATATCGACAAAATATATGTTATTGTGTTCTTTACTCCTTCAATCTGCTAAAACTGATTCAGTACCGGAAATTTAAATTGATGCCTAACTAGATAAAATTATTTTACCTGAAGACTTTTTACTATTTCCTGTCATCATACCGTGCATTTCTATAAATGACTAGCAAACCCGGCGAACTCCGTTTTGCCACCAGATGACTTCTATAAACCTCACGGAGCCCAAGACCTTTCCAACGAATGCAAAACCGTGGAAATCGGTTCGTGCGTTCTGGAGTTATAGCGTCAGGAAGGAAAACCCGACTTATTTTTATATAGTAGATAGACTATTTTAAATTAAATATTGTAATGAAAAGTTTAATTTTTTTTTAACTGACGAGAAAAAATAAATATTAACTGTTTTATACAAGCTATAAGCTTTTATGTTGTTAAATAATATCATATCACAAAGTCAATTTGGACGCGCCTAAGGTACGTGTATATCTACACTTCATAAATAAAATAAATAACTTATCATTATCAGTCAGCGTATTATATAAATCTCGACGTAGTTTTTAGAAAGAACTAGAACTTACTAAACTCGATGCAAGCATTTAATTGCTCTGACAGCTGCAAAAACATTTGAAAAAGCTGAATGCAACCCACGAATGATCACTTTCGCTAGAGTTTTTTAAACGTGAGAGTTACCCGTTATATTTCAGTGAAATACAAAAAAAAAACTATTTTAGTTCAATGTTATTGCAGCTGTAAGAGCAAATATGAGTTTAACTGTACTTAAAGTAGGGCCAATTAAATAGTTTACATTTGACATCTGTCAGTCCATTGTTTAATATTTCAATGTAAATCGTAAAATTGCCTTCTTTTGACATTATAACAATGAATATGTATTTTAAGCCATTGTGCAGTTACAACTTTAAAAATAATTATACATTATACAAGGTTACATTGTAGAATTTTGATAGTGTCAAAATAAATGTGATCTATTAAATTGGCCCTACTATATTGTTTATGTTATTTTTCCACGGCCTAGATAAAATCACAATTGAACAGTAATTATAAATTGTATGAATTCTATGAATCAACTTAATAACTGGCAATGGTTATTTCTAGATCGATAAAAATTCAAGGCGGTCTGTGACTAGGAAAACAATGTCGATAAGAAGACGTATTATTATAAGGACACTTTCTACGTGACGAGGATAATACAGAGATTTAAAGCCAATGCGAATAATTGAAGGTTATTTTTGCACGAAATAAAGGTGCGATCATTTAAATAAATAAATAATATTCGGGACATTTTTGCACACACGGTCATCTCACCCTAAACTAAGCAAAGTTTATGATATGGCTGCCCTAATCTGATATACATACATACATATAAATATATTTTAATACATACTATTAACACCCAGATATAGAACAAACACAAATGTTATCTTTCAGAAATGCTGGCGAGTTTCTGGCTCAACGCATAAGCATTGCCATTCAACGTAGTAATACAGCCAGCATGCTGGGTACGCTGCCAACTGGTAGTGGGCTTGAGCATTTGGATTGTCTTTAGACTTTCAACGGTATATGGGCAGTCTAACATGTATTTGTAGTGTTAGTTTTAGCTTGTATTTTGTTTTAGTTAATAAAGGCACTTGCCCCGTTTTGTCTGAAACAAAAATAAAAAATAAAACAAACGTTCATCATCCACATCCCCAATCGAGGAATCAAACCTACATCCCCAAGCGCAGAAGGCAAGTTCACTATACCAACTGGACTAACGGGCTATCCAAAGACCAAAGATAACAAAAAAATTAAAGCTAACATGTTTTTTTATTATTATAATTATTATAAACAGGCTTGCGCTTGGCCGCCAACTCACCTGATGCTAAGCGATGATGCGGCCTACGATGGAGCACGCTTGCCAAGAAGAAACCTATTCACTCTCGACTTGAAGACAGCCAGATTGTAACTATCGGGGAATATACACTCAGGCAGCGAATTCCACAGACCAGCAGTTCGCATAATAAATGTGGAATCAAAGCGCTTCGTACGGGTTCTCGGAATATCAACCATAAAGCGGTGTCGATTTGTCGTACTCACTCTAGCAGTCTGATAGAAAAATGGGAAATAAAATTTATTATTTATTTATTATCTACATAATAAGGGACCGTCCATTAATCACGTGAGACTTGAAAGAGGGGAGGTGGGGGCTTGCAAAAATCACGAAATATCACAAGGGGGGGAGGGGGGTGTAGTAAGATATCACGTGTATTTATTTTTTCGTCAAACAAGCGATTTTTAAACCGAAAAGCGGCGTGTAGCGTGACTTTGCCAATCAAAAACAAACTGCAACATTTTTGTCATGGTCCTTAATTTCAGAATAAAATTAGATTACTTTATACCTGTATAAAGATAATATTAAAAAAAAAAAGATTCTTTGTAGGTTTTAATAACTACACGTGATTTTGGGTGGGGGGGGGGGTTAGTCTTAAACCTCACCACATATCACCAAGGGGGGAGGGGGTGTTAAAAAATGCTGAAAAAACATCACGTGATTAATGGACGGTCCCTAACGTACTACTACTGCGGTAGTAATCTGAAGCCACGTGTTTGTTGCCGTTACTCGAAACGAAAGTGAAATGGCGGTGCGTTGCTTTTTATTAAAATTGTAGGCGCCGCGGGCTGACGAATGATGGCTGACACACATTTAAACTCTTTGTCGAAATGCGGCTTGGAATAATAACAACAGAAAATGTACGGTGCTAATCGTTAACGGGCATCGAGATACAATTCCTATAGAGTCACAATCTCTCAGTGAAAACAGTCAAAAAACGTCCGAGCGTCTACCTACGTACATTGTATCAATTATATACTGTGGGCTTGAGCATTTGGATTATCTTTAACCTTCAACTGTCTATAGGCAGTCTAACTGTATTTGTAGTGTTAGTTTTAGCTTGTATTTTGTTTAGTTAATAAAGGCACTTGCCCATAAAAAAAAATATACTTCACAATGCCACATTTACTCCTATTTAGACGTTATGTCGCTTGCATAGTGTTCAACGTTAGCTGTTCGCTATGTCATCGTTGCTCTGGCATCGCGCGGCGTTGTAGTCGGATCGCGGTTACCTTGTAAGTAACCAAAAAGTCTGTGCAATTCGTAGCGTGCACCGAGTTTTGTTTATTATTTTTTTTGGCACGATTTTGACTCTGTATGTATTGTATCTCGTTATACATTTGAAACGTTTAAAACTCAACAATAATTTTTCTAGAAATCAACAATTTATTTGGATATGAGCATTAAACCGTTAGACGGAATATTTGTAATTTAATTTTCAACTAGCTGACCTGACAGACGTTGTCCTGTCTTAGAACTGTCAAACTTGTATAAATTGTAAATCTTATTCTTTTTCACCTTGGGTTACATTATTGGAGATTTAGTAAGGATCCCTATTTTTTTGGAAAATATAATATAGCCTATGTTACCCGGGATAGTGTAGCTTCCCAACAGTGAAATATTTTTTAATCGGTTCAGTAGTTTCGGAACCTATTCAATGCAAACAAACAAACAATCAAATCTTTCCTCTTTATAATATTATAGTATAGATATACATTTTAGATCTATCTTTAATAGATCTAACACAAATTTCATTTCATTTGTTCAATACCATACAAGACAGGGTGCAATATTTATTAAATAATATTGAATTTACATTTTAATGATCTGTATCGTATTCTAAAACTATGTATGGCTAGATGCATTAGTAGGGGTTTTAAATTAATTCCACATTTATTCAATACTTATTATATCAGATGTTCCGTAGAACAAGGGTTCTAAAATATTCGATCGTTTTGCTAACGTCGACGCAGCCCGTTTAGGTATAGCAGTCGTTGACCCCGGTGCGGCAATCTAAATCCTTACACAAGAGCTAAATAACCCATGGGCAGTTATGGACAGTTCACAGTACGCTTAGTCCCAGATTTGATAGTTTTCGAAAACTTTTTTCGTTTACGTATTGTTATATACATTTTAGTAAAGCGCCTCTATCGGAAACGTGGAGAAACTAAAATCGGTAGAAATCGGCGGTATAGATAGCTTCACTCTAATACGAAAAAAGTTTACGAATACCTTTTAAGACCAGCAATGTATGGAACAATACGAAAAAGAAAAAAGTTTTCGAATACTATCAAAACTTGTACTAAGGGTACAGATGTGTGAGGTCACGTGGTTTGGACAAAAAAGATGAATGCGTTGATGTCTTTTCTACTGACCATTTCGTTTGACCTTGGTTTTCAGAGTTTGAAGAAAGAGATTTTGGGAGAGATTTCTAAGGGGCTGAATTTTTATATATACAGTATAGACAATTTTTTAAATGTAATTTTTTTGTCATCATCATCATTTCACTTTGGACACTTTGTTCCCACTTTAGGCCTTCTCTCAGAGAAAGAGTATTGTTATTTATTTGCGTGCTATTAGAGATTTGTCATGCTTATGTATAAAAATGATTAGATAGGCAAGAGCCTCCTCGAAGTAGCCCTTGCCTAGCCCCTGGCCCTTGGGGACTGAAAGCTCACCTCATCTTTAAAAATATTTCAGAGCTTCTGTTTTTGAAGTTATACTTCTTATGCGACTTGCAACAAGGTTGCGTTAAACGTTTAACGCTACCATGGAGGGGGAATTTTTCTTTCTCGTATGGTTGCGAAATGCGTATCCTTTTTTCGCGTTGCGACTAGCAGATCCGGTAGTGTAATGGTGTCGCTAATGGATTGAGAAGCCTAAGGAGCTAGGTTCGAATCTCGAGAAAAGCATGTTTTTAAATTGTTGATATTTTTGCCCTAGTTATAATTTTAGGGTTCCTTGTTGAAGTATAACTTCTTCCGCGCGGAGGGACTCCACACGCAATTTTTTTTTAACGCGTTTAAGTCCACGTTTTTTTGGTTAATGAAATGCGTGACCAAAGTGCTGTAATTTTTCTGGCAACTTTTCTTCAATCCATATCAGCATTGCCATTCAGCGTTATAATGCTGCCAGCATACTAGCGGCATTACAACGGATAGACTTGAGCATTTGATTTGTCTCTAGACTTTCTGCGTTCTATGCGCAGCTGTTTAAGTTATGTTATAGTTTAGGTTTTTAGTTAGCTTGTATTTTATTTAATTTATTCCTGTAATATATGTATTTATATTTAATAATAGGCTTGCGTTTGACAGCCAACTGCGATGATGCAGTCTACGGTGGAGCACGTTTACCTAGAAGAAACCGAGTCACCGGTGATTTGAAAACACCCAGATTGTAACTATCGGGGAACATCCATTCACGCAGCACATTCCACAGACTTCACACAATAAACGTGGAGTCAAAGTGCTTCGTACGGTGTCCATTTTTCGTGCCCGCTCTGGCAGTCCGATAGAAAAATGGGTAGGAGGGAATTAGATCATGCAGATCCGATGCACACTCTCCGAAACGTATCCGATAAAATAAAACGATATAATGTTACTATGTTTGTAATAATAGCAGTTATCTACAACAAGTGTTGCCATACCAACAAGACAAGGTACATGCCAATATAGGTTTTCATCATTGTTGGGGTATTGGTATTGAAACACGATCGTCCAGTTACCTAAGTGATGCCAATTAAGTGATTTGTCACGTACGTCCAATCACCATCCAACCGAGTTTCCCTCATCGGTGCTATTTCGACACCACAAATCTTTCTTGGAGCTCAGGGTTGCCATACAGCTGTTAATCGGGTAAAAATAGAATATTATGAAGTAGAATTTTAATAAGAATGATATTATGAGTAGAATGGTTTTGCTAACTTTTTTTACGCGATTCGAATGTTTTAGTTATGCCTAAATGGGTGTTCCCCGTTAGTTACAATCTGGGTGTCTTCGGTTCGCGAGTGAATTGTTTTTTTCTAAGCAAGCAAGCTCCAGCGTAGATCGCATCGTCGCTTAACATCAAGCAAGGTAACAGTCAAATAAGCCTATTAAATAATATATAAAAAATAAGTAGTCTAACTAGGCTATACCTACTACCCTGGATTAAATTATAACATGGGGTTTATATCGTTCCAGAAAATGTGCAAAACCTACAAAATTGCTAGCGAACCTATGAAACCGAGTTATTTAAAACCTATTCAGTGAATTTATATCTTAGTCCAGTCGGGGCAGGCATAAAACTAGCCTGAAATAGAAAAAAATCCGGGGAAAAATTCCACCCATTACGATTTTTTCGATAAACTTGGTAGTATAACTCTGCAAATATTGATCCTAGCGTAAAAATGATGATGACCAAACTTGTAGGAAATTAAATTTTCAACAACTTTGGTGAGTACCATTTTTGCTCTAAAGTTGAAAATTAACGAGTTATTTCAGAAAAACGAAGAAATTGAACTTCAAAACAAGATGGCGGCGAATCCTCTACCGGGATTAGCTAGAAAATCGAGATTTATACTTCCAACCCCCCCACCCCGACGTTTAAAAATAATCGCTCCCCGGATTTTTTTCTATTTAAATGTCTGCCCCGACTGGACTATCTCGCAAAAACCGTTAAATGTAGGTACACTATCACTTTATTTGTAATTAAAGAAAATATAGCTCTAGTTCAACAAATAAAAACTTGTTCACCCCAAACTGAGACCGTGCGACCGATATCTTTGCCACCCTCTGACCGATATTGCCTGTTAAAAATTATACTGAAATGAAATTAAACCAGGGGCCTTACGGACAACTGCTATAGCGGCACCTAATCCGCTCAGTTTGAAAATCACGCGACCGCAAACCGTATCTGGGCGCGATAAGGTTCACGTTCGCGTGATTATCCAACTGAGCGGAATAGGTGCCGCAATAGCAGTTGTCCGTAAGGCCCCTGTTTAAAATAAAAACTCAGTAATTTTGAAGAAAACTGCTTACAATAATTATACAGGGTATCACTTAGCATCCCCTTAATCTTATTCTGGTAATCAGTTACCTTTACTTTACGTTACCTTCTCTTTAAATCGTGTCTATAAACAAAATTAGGCATAAATGTTAAGTTTCAAGTACAGTTTTTTTTTTCTTTTTTAGAGTTGTATTGTCATCAAATTAAACATGATGGCAACCTTAGCATAAAAGAGACCTCTCGCTTAAGATCATTGCCCAAGATACTTACCTATTCGTATAACGCACCAAAGTTGCTGATTGGGCAATCGGATGCTAACAAAAGCTATTTTGTTGACGATAAAAGTTCAAATTACCCGAGTACGTATTGTACAATCACATGTAATTAAAGTTAAGGTTTAGTTCAGGCACGATAATCATGAGGTAAAATTATAATATAAGTATTATTGGAGTCAATACTCGGTATCTTTTTTTTATCTTGAAGATTTTGGCGTCGCACTCTTGTGCATTTGCCAGTGTCAAGTTTGATGAAATGTAGTCAAACAAGTCAGTCAGAGTCAAGCAAAGTAAGTCACGGTCAAGTCAAAGTAATGCCCTAGTAAAGTCGTGGAGACTTTACAATAGACTTCTATGGAGCTTTGGAAACAACACGAAAATACATGTTTCACCGCGTTACTATATCACTTATGTATTTTCGAGTACAATAGTGGTAAGTGTTCGTGGACGTGCTCGAGTGTAGGTGATATAACGAGACATGAATTTTCGTGTTGTTTCCAAAACTCCAAAAAAGCCTCTTGTAAAGCATGACTGTGATTTGACCATGATTTACCTTCCATGACTATGACTATGACTTGTTTGCCAATATCCAATAAAACATAAAAATATTTAAATAGTTGACACTGGGAAATTCATAAGACGCATTATGCGTAAACACATTCCTCTCAAGACGAAAGAATAAAAAAAAATATAAACAAGAGTTTTGGCGCCAACGTGATAAAACATGTCGCCTCTTTATTGATATCTAATGCAAAGTAGAGTCGATAAGTGAAAAGAATACAAAGTTTTCAAGCAATGTCATGTCTAAAAACTTGTATGATAAAATATCGCACTAAAACAATAAATCTAGCTTTAAAAGCTAGTTTTTTAGGGTTCCGTACCCAAAGGGTAAAAACGGGGACCTATTACTGAGCCTACGCTGTCTGTCCGTCCGTCTGTCTGTCCTACCTATTAACGACTGTATCTTTCGAACCGTTATAGATAGCCAGTTGAAATTTTCACAGACTATGTAATGTTACGGCGAATTGATTAACAAATAATAAAAAAGTCAAAAAGTTAAAACGAAAGGGGGGTCGCCATACAAGAAACGTTTTTTTTTACGTATTTTTGTATTAGCTCTAATGTAAAAATATCAAATCAAACTTAACATGATTATACTACAAACTCTACAGTATAACAGAAAATAATAAAAAATTGCCAAATGCGAGTCGGTGATAAGTTTTTGTTTATTACCAAGTAACTAAAAACTGGTAACTTTGTTATTGAATTTTGTGGTGGTACGGAACCCTCAGTGCGTGAGCCCGACTCGCACTTGGCCAGTTTATTTAGCATTCCCTAGCTTCTGAAGTTTGAGTTTTATCATTATTTATGGCATTAAACACCTTGAATGTTGAAGAAGCCAACTTTGGAGGCTTTATAACAACGTAACCACCTCACAATTCAAATTGTTTCAGTCACGAAAGGGAGCTATTATTCAACTCGTGCGATAAAAATACGCGTGTATTTTAAATTATTTCATTAGCCTAAAATATCATGGTTTAAAATGTGAAGAAGAAAAAAATAGCTGTTTCATAGAAAAGTTCATAGAGCTGCAACAAAATGAATGGACAAGCTGTATTTATTAGAATTTTCCTGAAGTCATAGAAACTAAAGCTCTTTGTTGTGACGTACAGAAGATGCCCTTAATAAGTGGCTAGTTAATTAAATATATCCCTATAATTATAAGCGTTTGGATTAAGAAGTTGAGCATTAGTACAAATAGCTAGATTAATAATGAATACAGTTTGTTTTTTATTTGAAAGCAATTTTCATTGTTTCACTTATTAGCTATGTTTAAAACAATCTGCTCAGCGTTTTAAACATCGATACATAAATGTACTACGTACGGTACAAAATTAAAATGATAAAGCTTGCGTGCGAACTTCTCATATCGTATGATTTGAGAATAGCTCCAGTGATGTCACAAAGCGGACGAAGTCGAAAGTACACGGTCTGTATCATACAGGTTTAGTTTTATTGCTCTATTTGTGATGCAACCCAGCACCTTGAACTTTGTTTGCATAAATTGACAGACAATGCATGCATAAATTCACAGACAATGGCGTCGATTCTGTCATACCACTAAACTAAACCAATCTGACAGGAACAAAATTGTCTGCCTCACTTTTCAGTTTAATATGTGTGAGAAGGATAGCAACCATTTTTGGCATCGATTCTGATGTACTCTAAACAAAACTAAATTCGACAGCTCTAAAATCGTTGCCATCCTTCTCACACATATTAAAATGAAAAGAGAGGCAGATAATTTTAGTCCTGTCAGATTGGTTTAGTTTAGTAAGTAGTATGACAGAATAGACGCCAATGGCATCGATTCTAATGTACTCTAAACTAAACTAAATTCGACAGTTCTAAACTCGTTGCCATCCTTCTCTCACATAATATTAAAATGAAAAGAGAGGCAGATAATTTTAGTCCTGTCAGATTGGTTTAGTTTAGTAAGTAGTATGACAGAATAGACGCTAATGGCATCGATTCTGATGTGCTCTAAACTAAACTCAATTTGACAGCTCTAAAATTGTTGCCATCCTTCTCTCACATATTAAAATGAAAAGAGAGGTAGACAATTTTAGTCCTGTCAGATTGGTTTAGTCTAGTGTTCATCCATTCAAGGTAAGGGCGTGCAAAATTGTATTAGTTTATGAATATGTCAAAAGAATTAACATAAATAATTAATTAAAAACTATAAATTTATCAAAAAGCCCAATCAAAATAAAAGGCCTGCTCTACGCCACAGACTATCTCATTCGACTAAAGAGTTTTTAATGTTTCCAATCAAAATATTAAACATTCGAACATGATTCTTAACGTCGTCGTCAGTAAATAGATGCCATAAGTTTACTTAACATCCAAATGAAAGGTCAAATTACGTAACAATTTTTTTGTTTTTAAACCAACAACTCGTTAAGGTTGTCGCATCGCAAACATAATAAGTCTACGGCGACCAGTTAAAAATAATATAATAAACACTTCTGCAAAAATTTAATTCAAATTATTGTTAACAAGGTTATGATTATGTATTATAGGTATATAATATATATAGGTATAAAGACTTTTTCATTTTATTTTCTTGGCCTTTTTTTATATAAAAGTAGGTGTGCCCTCGGTTTTACACGGGAGTCAAAATTGTCGTTAAGTTTTCTGAAATTTTAAATTTTTCCGCTATGTTCTTAATTTTTCTTTCTTTGAGAACCTTCTTTACAGTATCAGAAAACTTATAAAAAAAGATGATTAAAATCGGTTAAGTCGTTCTCAAGTGATGGTGTGGGTAAAGTAAATAGAGATTCATTTTTATATATATAAATAGAAGATAGATTCTACCACTTGCTTGCCTGTAATCTGTCTCAAGTTGTTTGCAGACTTACTTTAAAAAACTATACGTCCTAAGCAACTACAAATAGTTTTTTTGCAACTTCCGGTAAAAGAGCTGATAATCTTCAAACGGCTAAACAGATTTCCTAAGAACACTGTCGATCAAGTCTCCTTTCAAACAAAAACAAAACTGAATCAATATCGGTTCAGCTGTTTGGGAGCTACACAGAAAAGAGAATTAAATAGAACGGAAATGAGAAGGCAAAATCTGTTACCAGGCATTATGACAGAACCTTGATTGAATATTCTAATTTAGATCAACGCATCGAACTTCGAATCACAGTTGCTAACTGATTTCGAACGACTGACGTTTCGTTTATATGGGTTAAAGAATTCGAACCTAAAAGGTAAGGTCCAAGTTCTTTGATATGGGTGCAACTGGCTACAATAAATTTTTACAAAAATGCCTTGACAACCTAATTAAAACAAAAAAATCTTTTCTGTGGGGAGGTACGATGTCACAGGCAGACACACCGATAAACACGTCAAACTTATAACACCTCTCTGTTAGTGTCAAGGGATATAATATCTGTGTAGGTAGGTATATCGTAAATAGAGAAATCTATAAACACGCTATAAAGACCTAAGAAAAGAAAAAAATATTTTTTGTGGGGTGCTACGATGTCACAGGCAGACACACAGATAAACACGTCAAACTTATAACACCTCTCTGTTAGTGTCAAGGGATATAATATCTGTGTAGGTAGGTATATCGTAAATAGAGAAATCTATAAACACGCTATAAAGACCTAAGAAAAGAAAAAAATATTTTTTGTGGGGTGCTACGATGTCACAGGCAGACACACAGATAAACACGTCAAACTTATAACACCTCTCTGTTAGTGTCAAGGGATATAATATCTGTGTAGGTAGGTATATCGTAAATAGAGAAATCTATAAACACGCTATAAAGACATAAGAAAAGAAAAAAATATTTTTTAAATAGAACGGCTGTCAAGGCATTTTTGTAAGAAATTTGTTGTAGCCAGTTGCACCAATATAAACGAAACGTCAGTCATTCGAAAACAGTTAGCAACTGTGATACGGACAAAGAACCTAAGCTGAGTCCTAACCCAAAAAAGTAAGGTCCAAGTTCTTTGGATGCGGATTTCGACGCGTTGACATAAATAAGAATGTTCAATCATGTTTCTGTCATAATGCCTGGCGACAGATTTTCCTTCTCATTTCCGTTCTATTTACTTCTCTTTTCTGTGATAAGGACGCAGTCCTCTCACTCGTACAAAGGGATATTCTATTGAAGTATATTACTCACGAAAGAAAAGGACATAGCTATATTATTTCCCTGCAATAAATGTTGGGATTTGTCGTGGTTTTTTTTGCCATCAGTGCTTTTGGTGGCTGACAAATTGTGGTGCCAAAGCCGCTGTATATGTGCCAGTTTCTCTGTCTAAATTGTATATTCTATCCAACACGAGTAAGTAATGCAAAAAAAATACTTAAAAACGGCATCGAATTAAAAGACGATCGTTGCGATCTCGGATCCACGCCAAATGTCAAGGTGAAGTACCTAATAATGGTGTTGCTAAAGCGAAAATGGCAGACAAATGCAAAGTAATCTTTAGACTCTGGCCGCTAGCACTTTTATTTTGGATTGACTCCTTTTAAACGTTCACACTTAAAGACTTGTTTGCATCTTTCCAGTGGCTTGATCTTTTTTGTTCTTTCTTTCTGCGAGTGTTTTGGCGTCGCACTTCGTGTGCACTTGCCAATGTCAAGTATTAACAAATTTGATGAAATGTCGCCAAACAAGTCATAGTCACAGTCAGAGTCAAGCAAATTAATTTACGGTCAAGTTAGTCATGCCCTAGTAAAGTGATGGTGACTTTACTTGAGGGTTCTATGAAGCTTTGGAAACAACACGAAAATACACGTTTCACTGCGTGATATCACTTAAACAGACTCGAGCACGTCCAATACCACGAAATAAATAATAATCCACAATTAATACACATTAACACTCGAAAATACACAAGTTGAAGAAAACAAATCGCCCGCCCGCAAAGCTTGATCTACGCTACGCAGCGCAATAATCTTATTTTTTTATTATTTTGTGCTGTCAAAAGTAACAACCGCAAAGATCTAAGTGATACCGAAAAGAAAATCTGGGTATCTTGATGTTTACAGGCAACTCTATAATTTCTAGATATAGGTATTTACCTACGCATACCTACACAACACAAGGTCAAGGGGAAGAATCAATTTATTTTTAACTAGGTACATGTGAGTGGAAGTCATTTAAATAACTACCAGTACCTATTAAGTTATAAAGATACCATTCGTAAGCAAAAACCAATAAAACAGCAAAAATAACCAAGCAATACGCAAGCCTATTTCGTTAAAAGCAAATGAATAGCAGTTCTGCTCAGTTATATCGATAATTCGACGCGTTTCATCATCATCATCATCATCATTTCAGCCATAGGACGTCCACTGCTGGACATAGGCCTCCCCCATGGATCTCCAAAAGGGCCGGTTGGAAGCGGCCTGCATCCAGCGTTTCCCTGCGATCTCTTTTAGGTCGTCTGTCCATCTTGTGGGTGGACGTCCTACGCTGCGCTTACCAGTCCGTGGTCTCCATTCCAGAACCTTTCGGCCTCTTCGGCCATCTGTTCTGCGTGATATGTGCCCTGTCCACTGCCACTTCAACTTGCTAATCCGGCGACGCGTTTACTCTTAAGATATTCGCCGAAACTGCGATTCTTATCTTTTCGATAACTGCGAACATCTCTAGCTAGACTATTTTTCCTCTTGAGAGAATTTTGGCGTCAAACGTCTTGAACGTCAAGTATTAAAATTGTTCAAGTTTTACTAAATATTGTCATACAAGCCATAGTCACAGGCAAAGTCAAGCAAAGTAAGTCACGGTCAAGTCCAAGTCATGCCCTAGTAAGTGGAGACGGAGATAAAAAAGGTGGAGACTTTACTTTTTTGCCAAATTTCATGATTCTAGGTCAACGGGAAGTACCCTATAGGTTTTGATTCCCCTGTGAAATCGCAATATATGCGACATAAACATTCATATCTTTTGATTGCGTTGACTTACAACTTATATTTTTTTACAGCCGAAAGAAACCGTATAGTACCTATTTAGTATAAATTTCAACTTGATACCTTTACGCGTTCTTGAGAAAAAGGGTCTTGACAGATGGACAGACAGACAGACGGACAGACGGACATCGAAGAGATCCTATAAGGGTTCCGTTTTTTCCTTTTGAGGTACGGAACCCTAAAAAGGTCTAAATACTTATCTGTGTAACTAGCGACCCGCCCGCCCGGCTTCGCACGGGTGTAATTTATGTGCGAAGCCGGGGCGGGTCTAATAAAAGTTGTAAGTCAACGCAATCAAAAGATATGAATGTTTATGTCGCATATTTTGCGATTTCACAGGGAAATCAAAACCTACCCGTTGACCTAGAATCATGAAATTTGGCAAAAAGCAAGGTCTCAAAGCACATAATATATAGGAATAAATCCGAAAGTCACAAATTTGAAGTCATATTATTTAAAAATAATTATTTTGCTATTACAAACTTACAGTTTGTAGTTGGCATGTATGGAAGAACCTTATTGTCAACTACGAAGTTAAGTTTGTCTTTCAATATTTCAACTAATAAATAAATGAATATATTTCAACTTCAGTAAGTCTTTTTTTTGGACTCGCGTTCTGAGGGTTCAGTCCAACGGAACCCTCAGAGCACGAGTCCTACTCGTACTTGTCCGGTTTTTTATTTAAAAACTTCTTTAGCCGCGTTGGTCGATTTTTGGTGGGGCAAAACCATGGGTTTCACGTCACCGACATGCTAATATTTTTAAGTTTTGATTTCTGTCGGCAGTCCCCTTGACTGCCATTTTTTTGCAGTTCTCTATTCTTTTTACTGGTTCAATCTAAACGAAATATTAAGCTATTGTGACGTTGATGACACCTGCGTTGATTTTTTTACATTATTTATTATTATAATTTGCCTCGAAAATGGAAAACATTGAAACAGGCTATTTGAATATTTTAAGCTTAATAATATGATAATACGTATTGGTTTATGATAAATATTCAAGGCCTCTTAACGTGCTTGGTGCTGTATGGTTGCTGTGTTAATGTCATCATCATCATTTCAGCCATAGGACGTCCACTGCTGGACATAGGCCTCCCCCATCGATCTCCAAAAGGGCCGGTTCGAAGCGGCCTGCATCCAGCGTTTCCCTGCGGTCTCTTTTAGGTCGTCTGTCCATCTTGTGGGTGGACGTCCTACGCTGCGCTTACCGGTCCGTGGTCTCCATTCCAGAACCTTTCGGCCCTATCGGCCATCTGTTCTGCGTGATGTCACAGTGGTGCCTAAATAAGGTCTGAATTACATTAGGCCTCAGCCCAGCCCTAGAGCCTCAGATTTCAAAACAAGGCCCTTACTTTGTCTAAAATAGGTTGATAACTTAGACAGCTCATAGTAACACTGCACGATCTAATTCCCTCCTGCCCATTTTTCTATCGGACTGCCAGAGCGGGCACGAAAAATCGTCACCGCTTTATGGTTGATATTCCGAAAACCCGTACGAAGCGCTTTGATTCCACATTTAATTGTTAATAGATTGATGTTAATAGATTTTAAATTTTATGATTAGTATATTATCGTAATTTTAAGTAATATAAGTATTAGTATGTATTGTTATTAGAATGTACGGTTTATATTATAACTATATCACATTATTTAATATTGCACGCCCCGCCTTCTACCTCCTGTATAAATCCTTTCCATCCTAAGGTTGCCTGGAAGGGATCGCTCTTAGCGATAAGGCCGCCGATTGTTGCACTAGTTTTTAAGCTGTTTTATCATGTGTACGAAATGTGTGGTGTGAACAATAAAGAGTTTATCTATCTATCTATTTATTATGCGAACTGCTAGTCTGTGGAATTCGCTGCCTGAATGGGTGTTCCCCGATGGTTACAATCTGGGCGTCTTCAAATCACGAGTGAATCGGTTCCTTCTAGGCAAGCGTGCTCCAACGTAGACCGCATCGTCGCTTAACATCAGGCGTGATGGTGGTCAAACGCAACCCTATTATTTATAAAAAAAAAGTAAGGATGGGGTAGTGTATAATCGTTATTGAACGCTACTGAACCTATTCGATAATCGATATTATTCTCAAAGAACTTGGAATCGATAATTGCATGGTTCTGCTGAAAATATTAAATCATGCATTAGGTAAGTAACAGTATTTTTTTTTATAATTAATTACGCAATAGATAATAGCAAATTAACCAACGCAATTTCGTTTACTTGGATGATTGATTGATTGATTGATTAGCTCTTTATTGTTCACACCATTACATAGGACAAAAACTCTTTAAAAACTAGTGTAACAACTGGTGGCCTTATCGCTAAAAGCGATCTCTTTTGGCAGGCAGGATGACAATATTATGTCATCCAAGTAGCCAAATTTTCCAGTTGTTTAATTTAAAAACCAAACTACTGAACAGATTTTTATGACATTTCTATTAATCAAAATATAATTATTTATTTACATAAAAAAAAGATTTATAAATAAAGGGGTTCCGAAGTAGCAAATATAAAAAAATATTGAACCCATTTTATTTATATTACACGGGAATTACTCATGTAATTCCCGTGTAATATAAATAAAATGTGTGAAAACCACGTCAGTTTCAATAATAAAATTAGAACCCCCTCCTTTTTACAAGCTTGCCCTGTTAGTGTGGGATAAATCTTGCAAATGAATTTTGGATCAGTTATCCTCAATCGAATGAGCTGAAATTTGACATACTTAATCTTGTAAATTCGGTGATAATGCAATTTTATGGTGCCATTGAGCTGGTCTTATGATGGAGAGAGAAGGTGGCCATAGAAACTCCTAAACAAAACGACGTAACCCCGTCGAGTTTGGATTCGTTGGATTTGTCTTCCCAAGAACTTTGGTACTAGATGATGAGCGGACGACTAAAAGCCTAAAAGCTTGTTTTTTTATTCGGTTAATTATAAGACCAACCCAGGAAGGTAGAATCCTATAATCTTATTCTCCTTGGTATCCTCCCCATTCAGACAAATCACTTAATCAATTCAATATGACTACACCGAGTTTTAATTCTCATTTGAAATTATAACGTAGACGAGTGGACATTCGTTCTGTCTTTGGCCAGTTTATTATCATAACGTTGAGGCCGTCGAGACAGGCTGCTTTATCTGACGTTTGATACCCACGTGTTGTTATTTATTTAGGTATTTGAGTTCAAGATTTATTTCTTGTTTTGGAAAGGAGATCAATGTTGTTTGGTTTATTTTTATAGTGGACGTGTAAATTGTAATAACAAAAAAGTTTCGACTACAATTCTGAACTCAGAAAAAATAAATGGATGTGTTATTCCTACAGCAAAGAGTTCATACTATACTTGAGATACGTTTTCATGACCTTGGATTCAATGTCCTTTAGTCCTAATATTAAACATGTATTAAAACCGTCAAACAAGTCATAGTCACAGTCAGAGTCAAGCAAAGTAAGTCACGGTCAAGTCACACTCATGCCCCTGTAAAGTGGTGGATATTTACAAGAGGCTTCTATGGAGTTTTGGAAACGACACGAATAGACATGTTTCACCTCTTTATATCACTTTTCCCCACACTCAAGCACGTTTACGAGCACTTAATAAATAATAATGCACCATTTACTACACATTAACACTCGAAAATACACAAGTTTAGGAAAATAATCCAACGAGCCGACATGTTTTTTTCCACGTTGGCGCCAAAACTCTCCGACACCACATGACTGTGTATCATGTGAGTATCCACCACACTACGCATACAAAATACTATAAAAATACAGTGGTGTTTTTTTTTTGTACCAGTTAAAAATGGATTTCCGCAAACTAACGCCTGATCAATCAACTATCTCTACGTATGTCCAAAATCTTTGACCTACCTACAGTTTCGCCTTTAGCACTTATATTATCCCCTCTTGGTCTTCCATTTGATCATATCTTTTACAGTTGTGTGCCGCTCAATATTGAAGTGTGCGTTTGTAGAACAAGTAAGAATATACAAGTGTGTGCTATACGTGTTTACCTCACCCGCTTCAGTTTCTGGCAGACTTTTTTCGGTTGGTACTAGGTAGCTCGGTTTAAGGAAAATCCAAACTAAACTTATATGATTATTTACGGGATATTTACCGTGGTTACGTTGTGAGCTCCTAGGTTTTGGAATGAGCTCCCGATATTTCGTCGCAGTAACATGCACCATGTTCAAGGGAAGACTCAACTATATAGGTATATGATCAAAGCTCTTTGCGAAGCCCGCAGAAAATCGCACATGTCATGCTAGAGACTATGCGACTAAACATAATGCATAATTTAAGTTTGCTCTACCGATTTAAAAATGTCAAGAAAATAATCCCCTTTTTGTACTATAAATAATAAACCTAATAAACAGGGTTACGCGGAATGGGTGTACCTACTAAACCGAAAACGCGGGACGCTAAGCAAAAAGCAGAGAGAGAGGAGAGACTTACGACCAGAAGAAGAAACTTAGCCTGATAATGACGATAAAGAGCTTTTATATGTAAATGGCGTGAAACACTTTGAAATGATCTATCAAGTGACAAGAATAATAGTTAGATATAACTAGACGCATCTCTAAATAGTATAATAAATAATCGATAATATAAACATTATTGCCACAGACACAGTTGGAAATCTTAGTCTATGAGGTCCGAGCCGGTTGGAGAGGTACTGGGGTCACCACTTTCACGACACATCCGCGACCGTTTCCAATATTCGCTTATACGTAATAGATGTATTTATAAATACTGCTCGCCGGTTATATCCGTATTTTCGTCTATTGATTTCCAATCTCTTATCTTTCTTTGTGCTTTTCAACTGCTCCAGCCATTTCCCTACAATGGGAGAAGTACGGATAACATACGATACGTAACACATACGTAAATACCTAAAATACGTATCAATCTTCAAATAATTTAAATTTAGTTTTTTTTTTATTGCATACACACATTCAGCTGTCCATGACTGCGTCCAATATACAGCCAACCTTCCAGCGCATGTTTGCAAAATGCATGAGCTCTATTGGCCAATTGCATATATAAAAATAACTCAATGACAGTGTGAATTAAAATGTTGTATCCAATATTGCAGTTCCAACTACGAATTATTTAGAGACATATATATACCTAGTGCGTTTTGCACACTGTGCTGACACAGGCTAAATAGGCAAAATGCCTGGAGCCAACGCTTAATTTAAAAAACTCAACTAAATGTATTATTGTTCAATAACACGTGCTGCTTTCTGCTTCTCTAATTGCGCACGCGCAAGCTAGCTAGATGGGGTTTATGCCAAGGATCCATCATACTACCTCGTTATTACTTTTTAATTCAATTCGCAAATAAAGTGAGTCTGATTTCCAATTCACACTAAATAGACAAAATGCCAAGAAAAAAACTCAACTGCTGACACTTGCTGCTTCTCTAGTTGCAGGTTAGATGCGGTTTATGCCAAACTTAAGCAGTCCGCCTCAGCTTTGCACGGGTATAGATTATAGCATATGTCACCCGGGGATAGTGTAGCTTCCCAACAGTGAAATAATTTTTCAAATCGGTTCAGTAGTTTCGGAGCCTATTCAATGCAAACATACAAACAATCAAATCTTTCCTCTTTATAATATTTGTATAGATATAGATAAGTGACCTCTGAGCTCGGCTGGTTTGTAGGCTGGCGGGGGCAAATGCACAATACACCCCAAGCGGAATTTCAGTGCAGAGGCCTTTACGGCTAGCTGTTTAAAGCAATCCAGTTTAGGCGATAATAAACTTTTGCGCGACCGCAAACCGTATTTGGGCGCGTTAAAGTTCACGTTCGCGTTATTTTCCAAACTGCGCGGTTTTAAAGTTAGTTTGATACCGCGTAAGCAGTTGGCCGTAAGGCCCCAGGTCTTATCACCCCCACTTTGAATTACAATTAGAGGGAGCGGCGAGCGCAGCTAGCTAGATTGGGTAGGCTGGCAGGGGCAATGCACCCCAAGCAGAATATCAGTGGAGGTCTTATCACCCCCACTTTAAATTAGATTTCCACAAATTAGATAGCCCTTTGGTCGAGTTGGTAGGGATCCTGCATTCTGAGCTTGGGGGCGTGGATTCGATTCCCACCTAGGACAAACATTTATGTGATGAACATTTATGTTTGTTCTATATCTGGGTGTTAATATCTATTTAAAGTATGTATTTAAAACTATTTATGTCACTGCTTTAAAACTAAAGCACGACAATTTTTTTTTTTTTTTTCAGTAGTCCAATTTGTAAATTTTCATTTGGTTTTCATCCGTGAAAATGTCAAAAGAGCGTATGCGTTTATCCGTAAATTTGTAATCTAAAGGCCGATTTCGACGTGTGTCTTTGTGGTATATGAAAATAAAGGCGATTTTGGTCCCATTTTTTTAATAAAAGTAATTTTGGATAATTCTGTTTTGTGGCTCTTTCGTTTTTAAGCAGCGAATTTGTATAGGTATGTACAATATATCAATATCTGGCAACCATATCATATGCTTTGCTTAGTTTGGGGTCAGATGACCGTATGTACAAAAATGTCCCGAATATTATTTTATTTTAAAAACTGTCACGTAAGATGTGTTCAAACGCGTAGTCTGTCCATAGAAAAGTTGTTTACCTGTTGCAGAAGATATCAGCAACCCTCGCGCCCTTCCTCCCGATTTTCACTAGCACATCCACTTTTAAAAATCACCGTCACAGTTCCTTGTTCATTATTTCCTATCACTTTTCTCAAAGTTTTTATAATCGTACGTTTGTAGTTCGCGGCGGTAGCGGTGCGGAGAACACGTGCTCTCGGCATGAAAGTCGGGTATTCACTGGTGAGCGGCGAGGTTGCGAGGCAAGTGGCTGGTGACGGCAGCCGGCAGGTGCTGAGGGAGTGCCCAGCCGGTTTGAAGGGTCTGGGATGGTCAAGTGAAATCTTCCTTCCTTCCGCGTCTTGGAGGCTTGGGGTTTGCGAAAATTGGTTGAAAGGTTTTCATTGAAAAACTGAAACCATAACTCTTAATGCACTCGTTCTTTGTAACCTTCTATGACTGAAATTTGATAATTATTCTTAGTGAAGAGGTTGCTCTTAAATTTTTTATAATTATTATTATCAAATTTCAGTCATAGAAGGTTACATAGAACGAGTGCACTAAGGCTTAAGGAGGTCATTATTATTAATAGCTACCCTAATTAATTAATATAATTAATAATTATTAAATAACAATAAAAAATACATTAAAAGCTTTAGGCTTTAAGGCCGCCCATTATACTGCCGTTTTATTTTTATATTTTAGTTAAGTTTCATTTGTATTTTCGGTGTGTAATAAAGATGTATTGTATTGTATTATGTTTAGAAAATGAAGACCGTAATAGTCTCAAAATTATTATTGTATTTTCGGTATGAAAAAAAAACTGGTGGTACCATCTCTGTACACAGTTACACAATAAAAATAAAACCGGCCAAGTGCGAGTCGGGCTCGCGCATTGAGGTTTCCGTTCCACCAAAACATACAAAAAGTAGTTCAAAAAGACTACTTACATCGCCGTCCAGGTGGTCACTCATCCATCCAAATACTGACCGCGCCCGACGTTGCTTAACTTTGGTAAGCAGAAATTTGTTACCGACTCGCATTAGACCAGTTTTTATTTGTTTTACTGAACTTTAATTAGAGTGTGTACTATACATTGGCGGATCCAGGGGGGGGGGGCATGGCCCCCATACCCAAAACACCTACCAATTCCATACATTCGACTAAATTTTTCGATTTGATTCTTTGGAACCTTGACCATAAATGTCAGAATGCCCCCCCCCCCCCCCCCAAAATGAAATCCCGGATCCGCCACTGATACTTTACCTCATCATCATCACCATCAGCCTATTTGATGTTCGTCCACTGGACGTAGACCTCTCCTAAAGAACGCCACAAGGCACGATCTTCTGCTTTTCGCACTTGCCACCAGCCGCCTTCCGCAGGTCGTAACTCCACCTGGCTGCAGGGCGTCCTACTCTACGTTTGTCGATACGCGGTCTCCACTATAGAACCCGTCACCCCAGCCGTTGTCAGTTCTTGTACAGATATGAACAGCTCATTGCCACTTCAGCTTGCTAATTCTTTAAGCTATGTCGGTTACTTTAGTTCTTTGTTAGATAATCTCATTTCTGATTCTATCTCTCAAAGAAACACCAGACACAGCTCGCTCGTATACCTACTATACCTAATCATAATCCTGAATCCTCCTGAATCCTGAATGAAGTCACAGAGAGTGCCTTTGGGGTGGCAAAGTTTTGGTCTTCAAACCTGATTTGAAAATGGAATTGTATTTTGCGTAACATCGACTCGAAAGAAGAAGACCTAATCATGCAAAATTTGACGGTTCTTTTCTATGTAATTACCGTTTTTAAAATGTTACAATTTGTTTTAGCGAATACAAAAGTACGTTATAAAATGTTTGTTGTATTTTTTATTATATTTTTACTAAAAAATTAAAACCCTTATAGTTATTTTTTTACCCACGGACCGGTAAGCGCTGCGTAGGACGTCCACCCACCCACAAGATGGACAGACGACCTAATAGAGACCGCAGGGAAACGCTGGATGCAGGCCGCTTCCAACCGGCCCTTTTGGAGATCGATGGGGGAGACATGTCCAGCAGTGGACGCGGCTGAAATGATGATGATGATGATAGTAATTTTTTTTTACTTTAATTATTGTTTCACAATAAATCCTATATTATCTAATTATGGTCCAAAAATACAGAAAAAATAATAATACAGAAATACAGAAAAGTTTATTACAAACAAATTATTAGTTATTATTAGTTTATTAAGTTTATTATTGTTGTTTATTATGTTATTTTTGTTATTTTGTTTGTTGTTTAAGTTTATACAGCTGTTAAAAGGTAGGACGGACAGACTGACAGACAACGTAGGCTTAGTAATAGGGTAACCCTAAAAACGACTTCAAGGTATGTTCAATTAAACGGGTTCACCCCTTAATTTTCCACCCTTAGAGGTGGATTATTTTCTCAAATTTAAATAGGACCCCCCTCGAGGTTTTTGTGTGAAGATAATTATTATGTTGCGATAGGTAACTTCGTCGATTGTAAAATGGTTTGATAATATTTTTTTTATTGAATAGTCGAGGGTGGTCCCATTTAAATTTTAAGAGAATATTTGACCCCTAAAGGAATGAATTCCGTTTTTTTAATCCCCCTTCCCATGAAGTCGTTTTTATAAAAATTTACTTCACTAATTAGATTCATAACTCGGTTGGTTCGGTATGTCAATATAAAGTGTGGAAATTAAAATACCCTAGACGACATTGGAGCACGATGAATGGCACTCACTTCCGAGCGACTTGTCCACCTTCTGGTGCTTCCGAAACGGCATTAGGGTCGCCCGGCTGTCTGGCATTGGAAATACCTACCTATAAAGACTTAGTTGACAAAAGTTATAGAGAGGTTAATTTAGTACTTGTAGGTACAACCTTTTATTTTATTAACGTTGTCAGAAAAGATTTAGCAACCACAACTTCACTGCTACCTTACTACTTATTTACAAAAACCTAGCTCATAAAATCGGATCTTTGGACAGACAGACAAAAATGATCGTTGGATTCCTAGTTGTATCTCGCAATGATTATTCATCCATTGATTTTGAATAAATAAAACAACACTAGCGCCATCTATTCCACTCTAGGGGACTCGAAGCTTCTTTTCTCTTAATGTTAAAAATATAGTAAAGATGGCGCTAAACAAAAATCTACAGACCAATCAGCGCCATCTATATTTCTTTAGAGGAGTTACCGTAGATTACGACGTTTTCGCGTTCTTTACTGCTATGTAGTATTAATAATATAGCACAGATGGCGCTGAAATAAAAATCTACAAATCACACCAACTCCCTCCTCACGATTCCGTCGATCGGTATATCAACAATAATATTTAGAGTTCTTGAACAAATTCCATCAAATAAGCATTTCCGAAAATGAGTTGTTTAATACCTTTTCTTTGTTTTAAATACAAAAAATCATAGTTTTACACGCTTAGCCTAACAATAAGTCTAAAATAAAGTCTATGTAACTCCTATAACTGCGGTTTGATGTCCTTATTCAATATAAGCAAAGGGTTCTGCATATCTAACTGGCACTGCGCTATGTCGCTTAGGGCTCCTTGGATCTTTTCAAGCAGGATCTCTCCTTGACGCACAACCTGTAAAACAATGATTATGATAAAAGAAAATATATAGTTGAAAAAATCTCATTAAATCTAAGCCTACTCAGAATGATGTAATAAGATAGTTTTAAGAGATAAAAAATGATGAGTTTAAAATTATTGCTGATAAGCACAGGTTTGCCATCTTTTGGAATAAAAAAGTTAAGACAATGTGGCCAAAATCATCATCATCATCATCATCAGCCAGAAGACGTCCACTGCTGAACATAGGCCTCCCCCTTTAACCTCCACACTGAACGACAGCCTGCCTTTTGCATCCACTGGATGCCAGCGACTCTCACTATGTCGTCGGTCCATCTAGTGGGAGGCCTACCTACGCTGCGTCTTCCGGTTCGTGGTCTCCACTCAAGAACCTTTCTTCCCCATCGGTTATCGGTTCTTCGAGCGATGTGGCCTGCCCATTGCCACTTCAACTTGCAAATTTTAACAGCTATGTCAGTGACTCTGGTTCTTTGGCGAATATCCACGTTTCGGATTTTATCGCGCAAAGAATCATCCTAATGTAATTAATTTTATTATTGAATGGCCCACTCTATAGTCACCGCGTTACCAACTGAGTCGTCGAGCAATAAACGTCATACCATAAGACCTGTAAGTGCGAGCGAGATAGACAGATATGACATGTGGGTGCGAGCGAGATGAGATGAGCAATGATTTATGACGACTCAGATGGTAATGCGTTTAGTATTTAGTCAACGCGTATTTTTTGCGACGCGTCATTGTGCTGATTCTGAACAAATTGAGCGATTGTCAAGTTATAAAAAATCGGGACATAATTATAGGTTATCGAGACACAAGACGACATCATCAAAATCAGGACTGTCTCGGCAGAATCAACCCTGGATAAGCCCATTTGATGGGCATAGCATTGTCCGGTCAAAGTAGACATCAATTAACAATAATTCGACCTGAAAATTGGTACAAGCTTTGAGTACACGATTACAAATAAATCTAGTAAAGTCCCCATCGATCCGACATCGGCAATTTTTTTATTCAAGGTCAAATGACAAAATTATTATTTCTTTGTGTTTCTCAGGCAAACGTGAAGCTGTATCATAAAAATAGGTATGAATTATTTTTTAAATCATGCTATAAGTAATAAAAAAAAATCCTAATACTTTTTTCCGAAGAATCACCATTGTTGAGATAATATAGCGATTCTTAAAAGTTGAAGAAGTCGTATTCCGCATATTTATTAATGCACATGCCTACACCGTCTATAAAAATCAATGGACGTTTAATATAAGTTAAAGATCCTCTCGCCCTTAACTAAATTAAATTGAATAATATTATTTAATACTAGCGACCCGCCCGCCCAGCTTCGCACGAGTATAATTTACGTGCGAAGACAGGGTGGGTCGCTAGTTATATATATTAACCTTCCGTGAAAAATTATCTAACCGAAGGTGAAAACCGCATGCAGACATACAGATGCGGAATGCGACTTTAATTTATACTATGTAGAGATTTAAAAATTAATAAGAGACCCAAAGTGCCATAACCCTAACATTACCAAGCTGGAGTACCCGTGGGGCGACCATAAATCTGAAAAATTCTTGTGTGGAGACTAAACATAGTGAAGGACTCTCTCAGACTCAGGATAATACAGTTGACAGTAGCTTAAGGCGAAAAGCCAAAGGTCATGCTGGCTGGGTAGCTTTCTTTGGGAGAGGCCGATATCCAGCAGTGAACATATTAGTGTGATAGTCATCAATAGCTCAGCTTATCAGAAAGTAAAATTAAGCTAAAAGTTAAAATTCTCACTTCTTCTAACTGCTCAGCAGCTTCTTTATTCTCAGCCTCCAGTCGCCTCAAACTCTGGACTTGTAGCTCTGTCGAGCTCTCTTCACTCGGTAGTGACTCGATTAGAGTGTCTATATCCTTGGCGCATCTAGAAATCAACGCAGCGAACAGCACGGCATAGTCTTCTTGATTTTGTTGTTGTTGAGGCGTTTGTGAACCGCTACGGTCAAATCCAGGGAACTTGCTGGGCGTGGAAAACTGCTGCAATATTCCAATGCTGTTGCAGAAATGCTCAGCTTGCTGAAAAATATAAAATTTTATTAAAAGATGTGATTGACACGGGTGTTACTGTGCATTTAATGGATGCTTATTTACCTGGTTTATGGTGTCTTGTAGTTGTGTAAGCCGGTCAGCCATTGCTACGTTTTAGTCGAATAAAATCTAGATAAAAGCTGAAGAGTATTTAGTTTTTTAAATATTTTGAATTTATTTGTTTACAATTTCTTTTTTCGTGCACTCGTCGCGACGTCGTTTGATATTGACATTGACAAATTTGACATTGCTTTTTTCACCTATAAGTAAACAGGGCAGGCTAAAGCTATTAAGGCCGCCTCATCTTTGAGTCTGGCTATTGAAAGTTGAGACTGAAAACGCCCGCCAAATTTAAAAAAATCCGCATTGCAAGCCCGAGTTTAATATGAAATGCAAACATTACTGTGTTTTGACTGTGTTACAATAAAAATTAATAACTTACAAGTATCAAGTGAGATGATTCCAGGCATTTCATAATAATTTTTGGGGTTTTAATGCTGATATTTTAAAATTTGACGGGCATTTTCAGTCTCAACTTTCATTAGCCAGACTCTACACATTTTACTGTCTATGTATGCCCTAAGTCCTAACTCCTACGTCTAAGTCGAAGGTATGCCCACAGATCTGGCATTTTTTATGCCCAAGTAAAGTGGCAGAAACTTTATATGCTTTTATGGAGTTTTGAAAATAACGATGAAATTTTGGATCATTATTAGCTTTATGTTTAATTATTTAAATTGTAACAGGATTATTTTTAACAATATTTATTATACTATTTGAGATTACGTTTTACCTCAATAAGCGTTACATGTTTGAAATTATGGAATCAGCGAGCAGGCAAACGGAATTTTTTACAATTTTAAATCGTTGGTCGTTGTGAATTATCATTTTCCTCGTTTTTTTTTTGCTATTTTATTCTTTTCCGTTGTTATTATTATTTAGTTTTTATTATTACTAGACGTTCGTTGGTGATTAACGTTTTTGTCAATATTTTATTGTTTGGTATCATCATGGATCATCGACATCATCCATCACCCGCGGTAAGTACTAACGTAATAAGTACCTACTAATATTATTGTACGTGCTACCATCGTAGCATTAATTACCCGAAAATCAATACCAGTCTCTTAATTTGGTTTTGTGTTTATTACAAACTAGCGGTCCGTCCCAGCTTCGCACGGGTAAGACAGTATAGACCACGGAACACTATACGGTACGGTACGGTACTATTAAAAGGTATAGACCACGGAACAGTATAGACATAAATAAACTTAGTAGCACAGCTTAGTAGGAATCTTGTGTTTGTGTGAGTGACTGAAGTATACGAACGTACACATAGAAAGTTTATGTGGTTGGCCGCCTTTCGTTTATTTCCATGTGATTTCCATAGGTAAAGGTACATCACGATTTCGGCGAAAGAGCGAAAGACTCTATGCTCTATTATAAATTAATATTACTCTACTTCATTCCAAAACAAATATGTATAATAATATAAAATTCATGCAAAGAATTTTAATAGAGAAACGGCTTTGTGTTTTGGAATGCAACCCAAAAAAAAGATGGGTGAAAAAAATAATCGATTATCAATAAAATTTATATATCATATTCTTATCGATTCTTTCGTTACAGCCGCTTGGTGAAACCAACTTGTCCTAGAGTGCGTTTACGGCACTTATAATCTTATACTAGATAAACGTCAAAACACCCGTTCACATACTCCAAGAGGTGAAAAATTAAACCGGTTAAAATTTAAACTGCCCCGTTTACGGGCGTTCGCTTGTATAAGTTTTCGCCTGACTAGATTAAATTTTACCTACCTTTTGAGGTCGCTAAATTTTCGTCTGCTGTCAGATTGACAGCTGTTGAGCAGACTGAGCTGGTGATTGACATTATTTTTGTTTGTTTTATTCGAATTTGACAGTTAGTATTGACATAAAGCTATGACACCGTTCAGCGAACCTCCGTTAGTTTAATTTTTAGCTGGTGAAAAATTCGCTGGCTACGTAAACGCACCCGTGTCATGTCCCTACTCTGTATCTGTTAGTCAGAATTTTCTGAACAAAATCTATAGAACGCAGCTACTACTAAGTTTGCTCTTTCGCAATCATAAATAATCAAAGTTTGTTCTAAAGGGTAATCATTTTGTTTATCTAACAAAATGCTACTAAAGAGACTTGAAAAAAATTAATTCTTCATACTCATTATATTTATAATTTAGAAGCTTTTGTTATTTAATTTACTTGTAAAGCATACTAGGGTTAATTAACAGATAAGTAATCTAACACAAAATTTAATAAAACACAAGACTTAGCCAAATGTGATTCTTAATTTTAATATCATTAATATTTTTTTGTGTTTTCTCGTAACTGTATTTTTTTCGATAATCTAGTGATGCGTTTTTATGATAAATTTATGATATATTGTAAAATTAAAGGATTTTTTGTTTTGTTGTTGTCATGTATTTGTCAAATTAAACAAAACAAAATAATTGAACACAATTAAAATGATCGCTGTCTTTTTAATTCAAATATTGTAAATAAAGATAACAATTTTTTATTGTTTTCTTAGGGTTTTGCTATTAGGTATTAAACATTGAATAAAACACTTAATTATAAAATATTCGCGATAAAATCAATTTTTAGTGTTCAATCGTGTATTTCAACAATTTCTATTTATAAAATTCAGTTTATTTTGACATAATTGAGGCTACTGTTTAAACTATAAGTATAAGCTAAAATCAAGTAAAACTTATCCACTTTATCAATAATATCCACAGATAGTACTTATGTGTACACTATTACTTTATTCAAATAAAAAGTATGCTAAAATAATTTTAAAAGTTTCGCATTTTGTGGAAGTTTGTGTGAGAATTCAACCATCTATCTAAAATGTGCCTAAATATTTACTTTATTTACAGATTATTAAATCGAGTTACTGTGATATGATAGACACCTAACATGATATTATGTACCTATGAAAACTTTACTATGATGACCAATAGTAAAATTGTTCACCTAGGAGGAATCTATTTTCTGAGCAGCCTGGGTAAAATTTTGTCAAACTAACAAACACAGTGACTAGATAAATTAAATAGGTATACTTAAGTAGGTAGTTAAAATGCCACGATGGGCACACAACTAAAGTTCAAGTGGACTTAATTAACAGTCTTCAAGAGTGAAATATAACGCTTAATATAATAATTATTGTGTCTGTTTTATCCTATAACAATTTTAATTTTAAGCGTTTTAATTACAAAATAATAGAAATTGCTTAAAACTTTATTCATATAATATGGTCATGGTAACTATACTTACTTAAATGTAGCAAACGAATATTCTGTCAAGATAATACAAAATAACACACTACTACCCTATCAACTAGTTGCATAGAATATGAGTAATAAATAGGAAACCTAGAAGAAATATAAAATA
Organism: Agriopis marginaria; assembly: GCA_932305915.1. Taxonomy (NCBI): domain Eukaryota; kingdom Metazoa; phylum Arthropoda; class Insecta; order Lepidoptera; family Geometridae; genus Agriopis; species Agriopis marginaria. Next base: position 3,772,827 of record OW029935.1, read on the forward strand.
AATAAGGTACTTTGGTGTAGTAACCTAGTGTGATTATATTTAGGAATAAAAATATATTATCGTGCTAATACACCAAGCTTACTTCTTAATTGTGAATCTGCTGGCAAAGCCAATGCCCATTTGCGCAACCCAACGAGCATAACTGAACTTAAAACTAATATTGCACCAAGTACAGAATATTTACCCGGAATTTCATTAAAAAACATAACTTGCCATAAAAAGGCAAACACAATATCAGCAGATCTGGCAATGGCCACTGGTCCAGCTTGCTCCATTTGAAGAGACATTGTCAGCAAAATTTGACCTAAATAACTAAACAAAGCCAAACAAACAACCAAAAACCTTTCCGTTCCACAGTTAGGCATACACAATACGCCTAATATAATAGAGTACATCAATGTTTGTAATATAGCAATAGCACCAAAATTTGTCATAATTACAGAAAAATGCAAGCCTTTGAGTACACGTAGCAGGACATACGCGTTAGCTCCAAATATTGTAGAAACGAACGCCGCAACAGCACCTTTCAGACTGTTGTAGTTTTGGTTATGATCTTTATTGGAATCACTTCCAAATAAAAAAGGGGGATGAGTAATTAGAATAACTCCAATAAGAGTTAAAATAATGGAAATAGTATTCCAAATTCCACAAGGCTCTCTTAAAAAGACGCGAGCAAATAATGCAACAAAAACAGGCACTGAAAATACTATGACTGATGCATCTGCCAAAGGCATGTTTCGAAAGGCATAAAAACTCAGCATTAATCCAACTGTCCCAACAATAGATCGTAAAATTAATAATAATCGTTTTCCTTCGGGGAACACTGGCTGTTCTGTATATATAACTATCGGTATTGTCGGGAGCAAAACTCCGATAAATCGGAACATAGCAAGTTGCATTGGGTCAATGTTTACGAGACTTTTCACGATCACTGAGCATAAAGAAAAAAATAGCGATGATAATGTTGCGAGGATCAGACCAAGATACGGACATCTTTTTATGAGTGGTCTCTTGTTTTCAAGCAGATTTGGCAAGGTTTCATCTCCGCTGCCTGCAGACAGATCCACAAGGTGTTGAAGTTCTAAATGTTCAGGCATCGTTCTGTAATAAATTCCTGAAACCGCACCCTGTGTTCATTAATCAAGGTGAAAAATTAAATAAGTAGAAAAACACAACAAAAATCATCAACGTACCTTAGGTAGATTATTGAGATTGAGTCAGTGAGTATTTCTGTAACTTATTTTAGGTTTTCTAACTTCATGTTTCCCAATACTCAACTAATATTTGATAAATATTACAATAACGATGCATTTTATCCTAATGTCATTAACAAATGATCTGACATAATATTCATTATTTCATTAATTTTCAGGTTTCTGGTCTTCCTTCAGTCTGAAAAATGTTCTGCGCGCGCAGATGTGACAGCTACAGATTGTACACACAATCTATGGAAATGTTGTCCGTATATGAGATAGTAAAACTTAGATATTTAGTATAATATCCTATGGTAAAGTTATATGTGCGTTTAATACCAAAAATACCAATTTCCGGACTAACCTCCGAAAAATACGTTTGATTCATGACCCTCTCGAAGAATCGATTAAAAGTATAATCGAAATAAATGTTAAGTTTCTCATGACTATTTCACAGTACCTACTTTTTTTTTAACTTGGCTAGACAAAGAGAATAAATACGGATATTTTGGCGCCAACGTGGTGAACGTGGAAAAAATTAAAAAAAATGTCAGCTCGTATTATTTTCCTAAACTTGTGTGTTATATAGTGTTAATGTGTAATAATGTCGGATTATTATTTATTATAAGTGCTCGTAAACGTGATTAAGTGTGCATAAGTGATATAACGAGGTGAAACATTTCTTTTCGTGTTGTTTCTAAAACTCCGATAAAGTCTCCACCGCTTTACTGGGGCATAAGTTTAACTTGATCGTGATTTAATTAGCTTGACTCTGACTGTGACTATGACTTGTTTGATGCTATTTAATACTCTGTATAATTGATTAATATTATGACTGAAGGACTCTGTATCTATGGATATGTTTTTTTTTTCATCAAAAAAAAAAAGAATATATATCAACCAATCCAAAGATAAATTCAACTTGTAATTTTAATTTATCAGCCCTATTTATCTAATATAATAATACATTCTAATGAGTGTACATTTTGTTTTGTTATAACATTAATTTAATTTTGTATTTTATAGGATATTTTCATTGTTTCAGCTATTAAATTCTAAATTATGACTTATAGTTTCTCTCTTCTGCCGTACTTGTTGCTGGCAAAAATGTTAATTTAACTTTTGCCATTAAAAAAAATATTTAAAAAAAAGTAACTATAAACTTAAGTTTTGTCTGGAAGTGGGAAAAGTTTGTTTTCGGTCATAATCTCTCGGTAGAGAGTAGTATATTTCTTGATCATAATCAAATTATGAATAAAAGTGAGTATCAACACAATCAGTCTAATTCTAAATTACCTGCAGTTGCAGAGTCAGTGCTGAAACAAGTGGAAGAACGAATTCGTAAAACGAAGGAAAAACAACGTATGTAAACGAAAGTTACTAAAACTAAGTTTCAGTTTCGCATTTTATGAGACAAAACAAAGTAATAGCAGAGAAAAAAAATTAGTTTCAGACGGAGATCTGCTGTCCCTTCACTCAGTATTCGGCGGTGTGTTGCAAAGAGCGCTGGATATACTTGAAAAATATCCCGTGCTTACGGCATATCTTACTGCAAATAAGTTAAGAACTTTGATAGAAATCAAGGGAGAAAACGACCACTGCTATAGAGTGTTTCCTAAAATCAACTTCTGTCCCTGTCGCGCTTTCAAACACCAAGTTCTTGAAAGGAAAACCCAGGCACGTACCCTTACATTATTTGAAAAAAATTGAATTTACAACAACTGACAACCAAAGACTGACCAAACTTGGCTATATAGGTACATTACATGTAATCAAACTGAAGACAGGCCTTCGACCAAAATAAAATGAATGGACAAGCCCAGAAGAAGCACATTTTTGGAGATTACTAAATGAACGCCAGAGCTCACTTTATTTTAGTCGGTCTCTAGCCATTGGAAGTGCAACACAAGACTATTGTAACATGATAATAAAACATCTGACAAAATTATGTCTTCTTGTGCTTTCCTTAAGTATAAATAAACAACAAAAAACCGCTATCTATTTTTTGTGACAAATGTACTGTACATGGTTATAATTAGGTGTTGAAGTATTTGTCTGACAGTTTGGACTCGTTTTTACTGAGCAAGTTCAATGATTATGGCCCCTCCATTCATTTTATTTTGGTCGAAGAGACAGGCGCACTGCGGTTAGAGTATACGAATCGAGGCACTGAGGAAATGGGACTTTGATCGGGAGCATGGGGAGGTTGCCCCTCACCGTGCCATCAAACCGTGACATAAAAAAGAGGAGTTAGCAGTGAAAATATTTTTATCAAACATTTTACCAGTCCTAGATACAGTAGAATTCATATATAACGATTTCGCTTATAACGACTAACCTATTTTAGCGACGATATTGTTTACTCAAATTAGGTTTCAAGAAATAATCCTGCCGTTTTGTGCGTCATCCGGTTAGTACGACATAGTATCGCCAGTCCCTTGAAGGTCGTTATATCCAGATTCTACTGTACCTTTATAATAGATATCAGTTTTCTACCTCTAGCTCAACGAGAGTTGACCTGAGGCCAAAGCACTTCGTACAAAGCCCTATTTACCCTCCACCAAGCCACCCATCGATCTGTGACATAAAAAAAGGAGGGTAAACTATGTAACATCCCTACTTAACACTGGCTAATGCACAATATGCACGATGCCAAAATCATCTCAAGAAAACAGATAGGTACAACAGTTCTGCCTGTTCTGTTCTATTTTGAGGGTTCTACATATTTTTTCCCTTTTTTTGTTGTTTTGTGTGTTCATCATCATCATTACAGCCATAGGATGTTCACTGCTGGACATAGATCCCCACTCCCCAATTGTCCTGCAAAAGGGCCGGTTGGAAGTGGCCTACATCTAGCGTTTCCCTGCGATCTCTTTTAGGTTGTCTGTCCATCTCGTGGGTGGATGTCATACTCTGCACTTACCGGTCCGTGGTCTCCATACCAGAACCTTTCGGCCCCATCGGCCATCTGTTCTGCGTTATATGTGCCCTGCCCACTGCCACTTCAACTTACTAATCCGGTGGTTTTGTGTGTTGTAATTATATTGTAATAGTTGTTCCAGACCCCATACATTCTTGCCTATCAGTTTTGATTACTCTACGATACAACAGAGCTCAATTCTCTATCATCAAAAAAGAAGTTTCAAAAAATTACAGCATATTGTTTGGCTACTTCCAGGTAGTCTGCAAGCATGTGCTAGCAGCTAGGATAGCTCAAATTCTCGGAAGGACAGAGGAGCATGTCGTAACACCGGACCAGTATTTAATGTTACTCAAGTCGATGTATGAACTGAAAGAGTAAGATGGACGAGGGAACTTCACAGTACTATTTCACTGCGTCTATGGACTCCGGGAAGACTTTATGTAGTCTGTTGAAGGCCATACAGTTTCAAGAGGTTTGTAATTGCACATAGTACATATTTATACAAGTACAGAAGGTCAGAAGGTTCACTCTGCAAAATCATTTAAATAAGTAGCAACTCTACCTACTACACAATAAAGTTCAATTTAGGACGCGTGAGTGTTAACTACTTACAGCTATATTGACCTCTCTGTCTCATCATCATCAGCCAAAAGACGTCCACTGCTGAACATAGGCCTCCCCCTTTAACCTCCACACTGAACGACAGCCTGCCTTTTTCATTCACTGGATGCACTGGATCCACGGGAGGCCTATGTTCAGCAGTGGACGTCTTCTGGCTGATGATGATGATGAACTCCACAGGCATTACTTTTAAGACGTGCTTATGTCTGAAATGCCCATGGTTTATTTTTCAGACTGCTGTGTTCTGCGCCCTGCCTGAAGGTCTAAAGCTGACAGTGGAGGAGGGCAAGTGTGTGCAGGCCTCTGCTTACGTACCCTCGGACAACTTCACTGAATACCACGTGAGAGATGATGTGGATGTTATGTTTAAAGTAAGTTGAAAAAATCACACACCTTTAGAATAGACCCAGCGAGCACAAGTTGTAAGAAAACTCAAGTGTGCAGTATTTTTGCTATGATGTTAGACAGAAATTTAGGGGTCATTTAAGTATTATTTAATAAATAAAATAAAAATAACTTTTATTTGCTGATCCGCGTTACCAACTGACCGACTGACCGACTGCGTTTCCGACGACATTGTGAGAGTCGCTGGCATCCAGTGGATGCAAAAGGCAGGCTGTCGTTCAGTGTGGAGGTCAAAGGGGGAGGCCTATGTTCAGCAGTGGACGTCTTCTGGCTGATGATGATGATGTTACCAACTGAGTCGTCGAGCAATAAACGTCATACCATAAGACCTGTAAGTGCGAGCGAGATGGACAGATATGACATGTGGGTGCGAGCGAGATGAGATGAGCAATGATTTATGACCTGACGACTCAGATGGTAATGCATTTAGTATAGTTACTATTATAAATATTATATTTTTTGTATACTTAATTCTACAAATTCAGTCCGTATTACCAGGGGGGTTAGACAAGACCCACTTTCTGTTAACGTTAACGCCTGCGGAAAAATGAAATTGTATGTAACTAGCGACCCGCCCGCCCGGCTTCGCACGGGTGTAATTTACGTGCGAAGCCGGGCCGGTCGCTAGTTATATATATAAACCTTCCTAGAAAATGTATCTAACTGATGGTGAAAACCGCATCAAAATCCGTTGCGTGGTTTAGGAGGAGTTAGCGGCCATACAGACAGACAGACAGACGCGGAAAGCGACTTCAATTTATACTATGTAGAGATTTCATTAGCTTGAGATAACATTTCTCAAGCTAATGTCATTGTCAGTGTAATTTTTTCAACGCTAACAGAGAGTGAGTCTTGTCTAACCCCCCAGCACCAGTTTCACAATCAGGTTGTCCTTCCTGGACATAGATCTCTAGAAGTCGCCATTTCTCCCTATCTCTGGCTATTCTGCACCACCCTTTTGCTAGGTCATCCTCTTACCTTCTCTGTGGTCGTCCCCTTATTCTCTTCCTATCTCTGGATAGCAAAATATTAGCTCTTTGGTCCATTTTTGTTGAAAGGATCTAATGTCCAATCCAGTGCCATTTTTAGTCGCTTGATTTTCCGCGAGACATCTTTTATGTTGTGTTTGGCGCTGAGAAAAGCGCAAATCAGAGTTACTTTCATCATTCGTCATTTGTTTTCTTTCGAGCGAAATGTCCTTAATCGTGTTTCGGTCTTTGGAGGTCCCTATATAAAACATTCAATTTATATATGTCGGAAAAGAGCGTCTTAAATAAGTAATGCGACAAATTTTTTATAAATCTAATTTTGCAGATCAGCATTGCAGTGCTCTCGGAATGTCTGAACATTTTCGGCTCCGGAGAAGAGTCCAGTCTCAAAATGTATTACAGAAGTGAAGGCTCGCCTCTACTGCTAGTGTAAGTATAAATAATGAATAAATAATAAATATTCGGGACATTTTTGCACACACGGTCATCTGACCCTAAACTAAGCAAAGCTTGTGATATGGCTGCCAGAGACTGATATACATACATATATACAGTAGAATTCATATATAACGACTTCGCTTATAACGACTAACCTATTTTAGCGACGATATTGTTTACTCAAATTAGGTTTCATAATAAATGTACTCAAGAAATAATCCTGCCGTTTTGTGCGTCATCCGGTTAGTACGACATAGTATCGCCGGTCCCTTGAAGGTCGTTATATCCAGATTCTACTGTATGTTTAAATAAATACTTAAATAGATATTAACACCCAGATATAGAACAAACACAAATGTTCATCACACAAATGTTTGCCCTAGGTGGGAATCGAACCCACGCCCCTAAGCTCAGAAGGCAGGTTCACTACCAACTGGACCAACGGGCTATCTAAACCACCACCTCCCCTCCTCTGTGCTGCCACCTTGTCTGATGTTAAGCGACGACGCGGTCTATGATGGAGCATGCTTGCCTAGCTTATTTTTTCGCCCATTACTGAGCAGGCTAGTACGCCATTAATGCCGTCTTGTCTTGCATATTTACTATCATAAGTATGCTCCGGTAAAAAAACACTCCAAAAAGCAAAAACGATTTTGCTTCTCCACAGTCTCCTGTGTCCATGCCCTTTGTCAACTTTTACAATTTATTTTATTAACTATTTCTGATATAACATAAAACTTATATCTTATCTACAGTGCAAGTACCGTTCTTTATCGATGGTCAAATTTGACAGTTGTGGTCGTCAAATTCGATAAAATGCCATTTGATCAATACTAGCTATGATCGATTCTATGGCATTTTAACGAATTTGACAACCGATAAAGAACGGTACTTGCACTGCTACATAGTATAAATTGAAGTCGCTTTCCGCGTCTGTTTGTCTGTCTGTATGGCCGCTAACTCCTCCTAAACCAAGCAACGAATTTTGATGCGGTTTTCACCATCAGTTAGATACATTTTCAAGGAAGGTTTATATATATAACTAGCGACCCGCCCCTGCTTCGCACGTGAATTACAACCGTGCGAAGCCGGGCGGGTGGGTCGCTAGTAATTTATAATATAGCGTGTTTGGGTGCTACAATATCACAGACAAGCACATAGATACACAACTTATCAATACCCCTCTTTTTGCATCGGGAGTTAAAAATTACCCAAGCTCTGGTCCCTGCCTTAACACGTTTTTTTCTGTTGGCAGTGATACATTTCATATTTCAGGTTACAGCCCCAATCGGTCCACAATGTGATGACAGACTGCGAGATCTCCACCCAGACAGCTGACTCCGTGCTAGAGCTCCGTGATGAAGACTCGGGCGAAGTCGCCAAGCTGGTCCTCAAGGCACCGGCCTTTATGGGCCTGCTTGCTGATATAGAACGCTCCTGTGATATCATCGAGCTGAACCTGTCGCCAGAACACCCCAATGTTAGCATAGTCACCTATGGAATGCAGGTTAGTTTTCTATTTACAAGGTGTAAGGTCAGTAACACAGGTTCGGTAACCGGTTATTGCAACTTGAATAGTCACTTGTATAAGCTAGGAGCCACAGACAGTCCACTGTATCGTGGCTGCACGGCCGGTTATAGCAAATTTGACGGTTTTAAATCAATTTTATTCAATTAAATTACAATAATAGAGCTGGAAAAAAATACATGTCACAGATACATCTGTGTTTGAGTTTATGATTTGATTCAAAACACGATAGAATAAAATTTTCCTCGATCAAAAAAAAAATCTGAAACAAAGTCGATTCAGTTTTATTTTTTCGTTTTATGCTCTAATGAAAGCTCGTAACAACCTGGAAATTGCATGTACTGAAAGGCAATTTTATTCAACACTTTTTTATTTGGATAGAATTTTGATAGTGAATAGTTTAGTTTTTTAGTGAAATTAAAATCGTAAAAAGGTTGCGAGAATTTGCGCGCCCCGCGTTCAGTACCGCGTCAGGCGTCATCGTGGTCGGACCTATGTTCGTTTTTGTCGTTGCACTCCCCCCGCGGGCGTCCTGACTGTAGCGTGGTAAAATACATCGTCGCTATAACTTGGCGGGGGCTGAGGGAGCGTTTTGTTGCCTACGCGAGTCGGATAGCCGGCCGTTAAGGAGAACGAAACTGTAGAGCATATGCTGTGGCATTGTGAAGCCACAGAAGAAACTAGAATCGCTACCGGGTTGCATGGGGCACCGTTGCCTCTTTCATCCGCGTCCCCGCAACAGCTAGACTGCTTTTCATCATCATTACTTACACTACCATCTACACCACTGGAACAATTGTGCCAGCGCCCCAGAGCCTCACTCCGATATTTCAATGAGTTGGGTTGGCTCGGGTAGTTGCTGGTAGGGGGACATTTCACCCCAATACACAACCCAATACACCCAAAGCGGGACGTCAGTGCAGGACTTATCGCCCCTATCTCGAATAAGGTGTTCGGTTAAACAGTGGACATATCGTCACCTTAGAGTGAAATCCTAGGGAATGCAATTTTGGTCATTTCCTCATTAAATACATTTCTGGGAAGAAAACCTCGCATAGCATGTTATGTCATGGTATAATAACATACTCCGAGAAAAAATTACACGTGGGTGTCCCGCAATGATGTCATCAATATCATGGATAAGTAATTTACAACAAGTTCGAGAGAGATGACGATACTCCATGTAACAGCTGATTTTCTGTGTTAACAGTAGCGTGAAATTATAACTCCCCAATATCCATATATTACCTGTGGGAATCCAATAAATCAATGTGGTTTTGATGAAATTATGTTTGATATATTCAATTCGTGCTTAACTTGAATTGCTTTGCTTAAGCAGACAAACCAAATGACAATTGAAATGCTTTTTGTATTTTATTTAATAGATTATTAAATAATTGCTTCCCAGTATCTGTGTTTGTTACAATACAGTTGCAACTGGACAGTGACGTCATTGCGGGACAACTCCCAGAGCGCTAGACCTTGGTGTTAGTATTAGCTTGTACTTTGTTTAGTTATTAAAGGTACTTGCCCGGTAAAAAAAAATAACTTCCAAGAAAGAGTGCACGCATTCGACCACGTCATATAGCGACATCTAGCGAAGAGTAGCGGAACTCGTTCTTTAATATTGTGTGTTGGAATGAAAAACATCACAAATACTTCGTACGTAACAATAAAATATAGTTTATTGTTTAGGAGTTAAGGCATATTTTAAAATGAACAGCGGATAACTTATATCCTAATATCGACTCAATAATAAAAACCTAATAACATGAAGAATTTCTTTGTGTGCAAAACTTATTTGTGTGCGTTTGGCGACAGTGGTTCCAATACTAATTTATTTGTAATTTCCACACTCAAAAACACAGTTAACTAACACAGTTTTTATATTTTATTTATATTACACCTGAATTACTCACGTAAGGTCACTCCGACTATAGTTTCAACCGCATTAGGCAGTCTTTTTCAAGGTGAATGCACGCGCGAGTGACCGGCTTAATCTTAAGTGAGTAATTCCCGTGTAATATAAATAAAATGTGTGAAAACCACGTCAGTTTCTATGGTATTTAAATAGTTCATAATAAAATTAAAATTACATTCAAGCTGGGCACAACAAACATATCTACTAATAGTTTAATGTATTTTTTTGTCAAAATGTCTGTTTACCTAGATACGTGTTTATGTTTATCTATTTAAACTACAATTAGCTAACTGTTATACGAGTTTACCAACATGCATGTAAGTAATAGATTATTAAATAAACGAATGATTGAGAAAAAAATTGCAAAAAGAACATCCCAACCGGGATTTGAACCTGGGACCTCCTTCTCACCAACTGGTTATTTTCTGTGACATGGCTTGTCATCGTGACGTCAGCCCAATTAGCCAATCACAGCGTGAGGCCTGAATCGCGCAAGCAAAGATTTTTCGGCCAGTCGTACCTATACCACAAGCTAAATACACCGTGTGGGGAGTCCTTAGTTATACAGGAAACCGGTTGTGGCGGGGAGCCGGTCTAATTCCCCGCCACCTGCTGTGTCGTCTCTACAAGTCGTACATGAATGGATATATAAAAAAACAGTTCTACAAACTGATTATGAATACATTGTGAAACAAGATAAAAAATCGAGGTATATACCTCAACTCCACTGTATTAGCTACTCTGACTCTCTTTTGATGTTATGGTGGTACGTTTCAGTTTCTCCTATGGCGGGAAATTCAAATTTTTCAGTTTTTTTTTTTGTTTTTGTAGCCATAGGCTGGGTAATTATTTTAAAATGAAAAATTGATATGAAATGGTTGAACGAGTGGTTCTGGAGTGGAGACCACGAACCGGAAGACGCAGCGTAGGTAGGCCTCCCACTAGATGGACCGACGACATTGTGAGAGTCGCGGGCATCCAGTGGATGCAAAAGGCAGGCTGTCGTTCAGTGTGGAGGTTAAAGGGGGAGGCCTATGTTCAGCAGTGGACGTCTTCTGGCTGATGATGATGATGGTTGAATGAATTGGTTTTGGAAAGTTTTTTTTTTTTATTGTTTGCGCAATTGTTAGTCCCATATTATAAGTTAAACGCTTGATGTTAAGCGATGATGCGGTCTACACAAGCCTATCATCTATATCTCTTCTCTATCTTCTCTACATAGTATAAATTGAAGTCGCTTTCCGCGTCTGTCTGTCTGTCTGTATGGATGTATGGCCGCTAACTCCTCCGAAACCACGCAACGGATTTTGATGCGGTTTTCACCATCAGTTAGATACATTTTCAAGGAAGGTTTATATACCCGCCCCGGCTTTGCACGTAAATTACACCCGTGCGTTGCCGGGCGGGCAGGTCGCTAGTAAATAAATATAAAATACAGATACAGATACTGATACAGACACAGATAAACACTTCAAACTTATAACACCGCTTTATTTGCGTCGGAAGTTAAAAATACATTAAAATTTTCAGGACCGGTCTTGCATTGACATGCCCAAGTCGTCGGATATGGTGCAAAGCTTCAGTTGCGAGAATGCAGTCACGCTGAAGTATCAAATGCCCCATATAAGGCTTATTATGAAGGCGCTGGCCATTTCTACCAAGGTATGACGACATTTGAGGTTTTCTGACAGAGATGCAGTATAATCTTATCTTAATATATACAAATCTCGTGTCACAATGTTTGTCCTCAATGGACTCCTAAACCACTTAACCGATTATAATAAAATTCGCACACCATGTGCAGTTCGATCCAACTTGAGATATAGGATAGTTTAAATAATTATATAACTAGCGACCCGCCCCGGCATCGCACGTAAATTACACCCGTGCGAAGCCGGGCGGGCGGGTCGCTAGTCTACTATATAAAAATAAGTCGGGTTTTCCTTCCTGACGCTATAACTCCAGAACGCACGAACCGATTTCCACGGTTTTGCATTCGTTGGAAAGGTCTCGGGCTCCGTGAGGTTTATAGAAGTCATCTGGTGACGAAACGGAATTCGCCGGGTTTGCTAGTCTATACTAATATTATAAAGAGGAAAGATTTGATTGTTTGTTTGTTTGCATATTGTTTGTTTGCATTGAATAGGCTCCGAAACTACTGAACCGATTTGAAAAATCCTTTCACTGACGGGAAGCCACACTATCCCCGGGTGACATAGGGTATAATCTATACCCGTGCGAAGCTGGGGCGGACCGTTAGTTTAATATGAGTATACAGGGTACATATCACGCAGAATATGGCCGATGGGGCCGAAAGGTTCTGGAATGGAGACCATGGACTGGTAAGCGCAGCGTAGGACATCCACCCACAAGATGGACAGACGACCTAAAAGAGACCGCAGGGAAACGCTGGATGCAGGCCGCTTCCAACCGGCCCTTTTGTGAGATCGATGGGAGGCCTATGTCCAGCAGTGATGATGATGATGAAATTTCTAATTCGAACCTTTTTTTTATTGATGTTCTTGGCTGATCAAAAGATACCAAAACAATAATTTGAATCGAGTCGCCTATGGTCACCTAGGTGCAGGTGATCAAAGGATACTCAAATAATCATTTAAATGGAGTCGCTTATTATCACCCAGCAGGCCTAGCACAGGCCGTGGACATATTGTCTTTCCACCGTTTTTATCCCGCGAGAAAAAGACAAACGTATCCATATTCTAGCTTTGTAGCGTCTAGGCGTGGATAAAAATGGTTGGAAAGACAATTAGTCCACGGCCCTGCAGGTGATTATATTCCCAGGAGATTAAAATCGACTTTTATCACCCAGGTGATTAAAGTGGAATAGACCAAAGAAAATTAGTTTTAATTTGGTGGAGTCTAGTTTGTTTTTCTAAAAAAATAAAAATTATTATATACGGTTTTTTTTTTCTATTTAAGTGTATTAGCCGAAAGTGGATCTCTAAGGAACAGAAGCGAAACTTTTCTAAAAGTATCTCTACGGGGAAAGTGTATCCAGGTCTGGGCAAAATACAGTATGCTTTGATTTAATTGAAATACAAATAAAAAAATACTGTATCGCAAGTAATTAAAATACGAAATACAAAATATTTTTAAGTATGGTATTCGAAATACATATAAAATACAAAATACAGTATTTTAGCTACTTTTAATTGAAATACGAAATACAAAATAAGTAATTTAGACCAGCACGGGCTAAAAAGTAGAGGAAAACAAGATTAATTATTCAGTAAAACCAGTTTCTTTTCATGAACACTAGATATTTAAATGTACTGTCAGACAAACATTACACACTCACGATCGTTAAATGAAGGTTAATTTGTATTTTAATGTTAAAATGTATTTTGAAGCCTCAAGTATTTGAAATACTAATTACAAAATACCTCGGCGTCAGGTATTTGAAATACAAATTACATTTTAAGGAAGTAATTGAAATAAAAATACCAAATACGTATTTGTATTTCAGTTACGTATTTTAATTACAAGTAATTCAAATACTGCGCAACCCTGAGTGTATCTCTGGGGAAAAATCGACGTCCTACGGCTGGAATGATGATTTCTAATACACAGCATTGTTGTCCCAGGTTGTATTGAGATGCAGTTCCAATGGACTATTGTTGCTACAACTCAAGTTGGAGAAGGAAGACCAGCGGCAAATGTTTTCTGAGTTTTATATAGTTCCTCTGTTAGATGATTAGGTTAAGCTTAGTGTAGGCGTTATTGGGCCATACTTTGGTCGTTGTTAATAAATACCTTTCTACTTTTTACAAACTTTTATTTGATAAAACGAAAAATAATAATAAGATTAAAGGTTTTTTTTGATAGCCTGCTGGTCCAGTTGGTAGTGAACCTACCTTCTGAGCTTGGGGGGGGGGGGGGGGGGGGGGGGTTGGGTTCGATTCCCACCTAGGACAAATGTATTAGCCAAAAGTGGATCTCTAAGGAACAAAAGCGAAACTTTTCTAAAAGTGTCTCTACAGGGAAAGTGTATCTCTGGGGAATAAATCAACTATGTGATGAATATTTGTGTTTGTTCTATATCTGGTTGTTAAAATCTATTTAAGTATGTATTTAAAACTATATATGTATGGATGGTGATGACATATGGTACTGAGACGTGGTCCTTAACTGTTGGCCTTTTGGAAAAACTCGAGAGTCACACAGCGGGCAATGGAAAGAGCTATGCTCGGAGTTTCTTTGCGCGATAAAATCCGAAACGTGGATATTCGCCAAAGAAATAGAGTCACCGACATAGCTGTTAAAATTTGCAAGTTGAAGTGGCAATGGGCAGGCCACATCGCTCGAAGAACCGATAACCGATGGGGAAGAAAGGTTCTGGAGTGGAGACCACGAACCATACGCAGCATAGGGAGGCCTCCCACTAGATGGACCGACGACATTGTGAGAGTCGCGGGCATCCAGTGGATGCAAAAGGCAGGCTGTCGTTCAGTGTAGAGGTTAAAGGGGGAGGCCTATGTTCAGCAGTGGACGTCATCTGGCTGATGATGATGATGATGATGATGTATGGATGGATATCAGTCTCTGGCAGCTATAACACAAGCTTTGCTTAGTTTGGGGTCAGGTGACCGTGTGTGCAAAAATGTCCCGAATATTGGCCGTAAGGCCAACAATATGTTTGGGACACATCTTGCAAAATTCTTAAAGCAATTATTCCCAACTAATTTAGCTGAAATTTAGCATATACGTTTAGTTTGTATGACAATCCATGGTTAGCTAAGAGACGTCATTCTAAATCCAATATGGCGGACTCCCAAAGTTGGCAGACCAGTTATTTTTTATGCACCCCCCTGATGTGGGAATCAAATGAAAGGGTTTGCAGTTTGCAGAGTATACTAAAGATAAAATGACGTCACACTAAATTCAATATGGCGGGCGACTAAAAGTATGTTTTTTTTTGCTTTTCCGTACTTGTACAATACATATTGCTCTATGATAACCATTAACCATCCAAAACCAGCTGTACGAAGATTTGCTAATGGTGCGCGCCAGGCAACTTCATGAGGCTTTGTAGATTCTTTCTCTAGTGAGAAAACAATACAGACGTACTCATAAACGCAGCCTTGTCACTGTATTTTCTTGGCTTGTACCATCGAGATACAATTCCTATAGTCACAATCTCTCAGTGAAAACAGTCAAAAAATGTTCGAGCGTCATTGTGTCAATTATATACTTCACCATGCCACATTTACTCCAATTTAGACGCTATGTCGCTTGCACAGTGTTCAGCGTTAGTTGTCCGCTATATCATCGTAGCTCTGGCATCGCGCGGCGTTGCAGTCAGTTCGCGGTTATCTTGTAACTAAGCAAAGTCTGCGGAATTCGTAGCCTGCGCCTAGTTATGGTTCGGCCATTTTTTGGCACGATTGTGACTCTATATGTATTATATCTCGATGGCTTGTACACGATAAAGTGACACCAAAATTTTGTCGCGCGCTTACTAGACTAGTTTACTTGATAATAGCAAGATATTTCTGCAAGGTACAAAAAAATAATAAAACATCGTTTGCAAAATATATCGTTTATATTCCATTTACCAAATATTACATAAAAGGAATGTTTAATATTAGTTTACTGGTTGCTGAACATTGATATAATTTAACTTGAAAATTGTCAAGCTTACAAATTCGAACAAATATTTTTGGTTTAGGCACTGAATACCTAATTCTTACAATGGCAAAACTCTACAAAGGACCAAATCGCAAAATGGCTAATTCTACAAAAGCTTATTTTCCAAAAATGCTCTACCAAAAAAAAAAACAACTTTAAAACAAAAACCGCTTCAACGGTAAACTATAAATGAATAACAAACAAATATGTCAATGCATAATATTTTTTTTAATGTTTACTAGGTAAAGTTGGCCATTCTAGGAATTGGTCCTTTGTTTTATAGACTCAGTTACCGCATTGAAAATAGCCAATCTGTCCTAAAACCATCTTTTTAGCATTTCGCTTTACACCAACTAAAATTGTAATTTAGTTTGTTAATTTAATTAGCATCAATTCCAACAACACTTAATAAGCTATTTTCTTACAAATATGTTTTGTAAAAGTATATTTTGTTTATGTTTTCTTAGATAGTTTCGGTTCCTAATTCCAAAACTGATCTAATTTGACATACCTATATTTTACAGAAAATGCCTCTAAATATTTATTTACAAGCTGATCTGTTTTTACCCGACTGCCAAACTGGCATCGCTTAAAACAGGTCGCCGTAAGGATGTAGCCTTGCTTGTCTGATTTTGGAGTGCGTGGTAGACGCATTTCACGAACGAAGACTTGCAAACGCTCCCCATCAAGCGAGCGACTTGCTCGTCTCGTAACTTTGTTGCATAAAAAGACTTCTTCTTGCCTTAGATTCGTAGTTATGTCCGGAATATCGTAGGCTGTTTTGCAGTCGGGTATGTATTACATAATAATATAATTATAGAAATCGGGCATGTGTCCAGTGGCCTTACGGCCAACTCCTTACGCGGTCTAAAACTAACGTTAAAACTGCGCAGTTCGGAAAATAACGCGAACATTTTTTCATCACCTTAACTGCAGTGCAAGTACCTACCGTTCTTTATCGAACGTCAAATTCGATAAAATACCATAGAATCGATCATAGCGAGTACCGACTATATGGCATTTTATCGAATTTGACGATCTCAACTGTCAAATTTGATGATCGATATAGATTGCTTTAAACAGCTAGCCGTAAAGCCCCAGTTATCCAGTAGATAGGTAATATTTCTTCAACTTGGTTATGAACATTTCTCCTAACTTTACACCTAAGTTCATTATTTTTCTGGGAACATAAACATCAGTTAATTAACCAGCAAAATTTTCTAATAAAGCATGTTCGTTCAATTCGGTTTCTGTTCCCTAAATTAATTTTTACCTACCTAACTACTTACATTCGTTATAAATGATTGACCGGCAGATCCGTCGCGATTAAACTAAAGAAAGCAGTTAATATCATAATGGGCTAGTTGGCTGATGTTTTATTTTATTAAAAATAGCAGGATTAGCGCAAGAATATATAATTAATTACTTTACACATACTGAATAAATAATTTAAATTGACTGATAAAATTCCGATATAATTTCGTTTCAAGTTTTGGTGGGGATAGACAGCTGATGCCAATCCCACCAAATCTGTCCCTTTCCCGCAAAATCCTAGAACAAGGCTTGACGTCATAACTTCCGTACGTAAGTATAAGTCATAACTTATTTATTTTTGAACAATTTTGTTTTCGGTAATGGGCTCTATTTATGATCGGCTTTTTTATAACTTAAGATGAAACCACAATTTTTCTAGTCTACGTCGCGTAGCCTTGTTTTTACCGATTGCCCAGTGAAGGCTAAATTTTTGCAGGTTTTACCCGCTTTCACAATCTTACAGCAACCGATAATTTTCCGAGATAAAAGTAACCTAGTTTCCAGACTTTGAACTATAGCCATGCGAAGTCACATCGATTCGTTGCTCTACGAAAGAAGAACAAACGGGCATACCTCCTACCTACCATTGTCTTGTTTTCCAACGCGACACTTCTAATTAGTGAGAAGTTAAAAGAGCGAGAGCATGGGAGTATGTACCCAGGATTTAGGATTTTCTTCGGCAGTTGAGGGCAAATGCTTTTCGGTTCGGAAGCTCTCCGAACGCGGCATGACTACGTCTTTTAAAAGGGGGATGCCTCAACCAAGAAACTTTGTTTCTTATATAGAACAAAGTTAAACTAACATTTAATTTGACACTAAATACAACTAAGTAGGTACTATGCATTAAAAATTAATTAATACAAGAATAGGAACTCAACGAATTGAAAACATCTTAGAGCAAAACATATTACGTAAGTAAATAAGGGGTAATAAGTAATAATATTACATTAAAAGTGTATGTAAAGTGTAAATGGTCCTGTTCATTGAGATACAATTCCTATAGAGTCACAATCTCTGTGGAAACAGTCAAAAAACGTCCGAGCGTCATTACGACGTACCATGTAACAATTATATACTTCACAATGCCACATTTACTCCAATTTAGACGTTAAGTTGCTTGCATAGTGTTCAACGTTAGTTGTCCGCTGTCATCATAGCTCTGGCATCGCGCGACGTAGTCGGATCGCGGTAACCTTGTAACTAACTAAACAGTCTGCGCAATTCGTAGCGTGCGCCGAGTTTTGGTTCGGTTTTTTTTTTTGGCACAATTGTGACTCTATTTATGCATTGTATCTCGATGATGCTGTTACGTAAATTCTTTCCATCCAATGGTTGCCTGGAAGAGATAGCTTTTAGCGATAAGGCCGCCACTAGTGGCAAAAGATCGTAAGTGTTTTCTATCTGTTTGTAATTTTTATTTCTGGTGTACACAACAAAGAGTTTTTATCTATCTAATATTTATTGCAATTAAATTAACCGCAATTAAATATTAGTCAAATTAAAATTAAAAAAGCCGTGGTAGCCCATTTGGGAGACCGCTAGACTTGAACGCGTGAGGTCGCGGGTTCAAACCCCGGGCCCGTACCAATGAGCTCTTTGGAGCTTATGTACGGATTTTCATACCACTGGCTTTCAGGTGAAGGAAAACATCGTGAGGAAACCTGCATACGTACGGAGAAGGAATTCAATGGCGTATGTGAATCCACCAATCCGCACTGGGCCAGCGTGGTGGATATGGCCCAATCACCCTTTCGGGGGTAGGCTAAAAGTCCAGCAGTGGACTGTTAAAAGGCTGATTATGATATGATGAAATATTAGACAATTATTTGTTGAAAATTTAATTATTTTAATTAACGCCCAACACTGGCTGGAACTTAAATATCTAAGGTCCAACTACCACCTAAACTATAGGAGAGTAGGACAAAAAAGTTGTTTTTTTGAACTGAATATCTTATTAAAACGAAGAAACGCTTTGTAGATAAGCAAACCAATAAAACCGCTAAAACATTGACGTGTTATCCTTTTATACCTGAGCTTGGAACAGTGAGCTATTTAACGGCCTCTTATACCAAATTTGACGGTTTCAAATCAATTTTATTCAGTCAAATTACAATATTTGAGCTGGACAAAAATACATGTCACAGATTCATCTGTGTTTGAGGTTATGATTTGGTTCAAAACACGATAGAATAAACTAAAAAACTGAAACAAAGTCGAATTAGTTTATTTTTTTCGTTTGATGCTCTAATGTAAGCTCGTAACAACCTGGAAATTGCATGTGCTGAAAGGCAGTCCTATTCAAAAATATTTGGTTTGGATAGATTTTTGATAGTGAATAGTTTAGTTTTTTTGTGAAATTAAAAGCGTAAAAAGTTCGCGAGAATTTGCGCGCACCGCGTTCAGTACCGCGCCAGGCGTCATCGAGGTCGGACCTATGTTCGTTTTTGTCGTTGCACTCCAACCGCGGGCGTCCTGACTGTTGCGTGGCAAAATACATCGTCACTATAACTTGGCGGGGGCCGAGGGAACGTTTTGTTGCCTACGCGACTCGGATAATAGGCCGTTAACTTAAAAAAATATCTGTTAGACAATACAAAAATATAAATATAAACAAAATACAATACAAACAAGCAGGATTTGAACCCGCAACCTTCCTGGTAAACGCCCCCTTGCTATACCAAATTGAACTATAGTCGTCTCCAACCAGCCTTTGAAATCGCGTATTTAAATTTTCTATAATAAAGAAGATAACCTAAACGCTTAAAAACAATTAAACGTTGAGTGAATTACTTAACTAATACATAAATTACCTAAAAACCTTACATTAAAGTAAGTACGAGTATACCGACAAATTATAAATACAGTTATATGATTATTAACGTGATATATACCGTGATAAAGTTGTGTATCCCGTTAATAATCATATAACTGTAGTGAATAACCGTGATAGTTTAAAACAGAAATTATAAATATACTTAAACATAGTTACATTAGGCTAAGCCTCATTATTATAGTTTAGACTAATTATAATTAATTTAAAAAAAAACATTTATTGCACAACATAAAACATCTTTGGGAAATAGCTTACAAATTCTTTACTACCCTCGATTTTGATATTCTTATTTATAACTAACTGCGCCTCGCAGTTTCACCTGCGATGTTCTGGCATTTCTTCATTCTATCTAATTGCCAAAATCAAATAAGTTATTAGACATTATATTAAAATGACATTTTAACATAATGACTCAATTAGGGTATGACAATTTTAAGTTTTAAGGTGGTTCGTTGTACAAATGGCGGGAAATTCAAATTTCAAACAGTTTTCTTGTCTTTGTAGCTAGGCCGGGTAATTATTGTAAACAACCATGATGTTTGCGCAGGTTGATTATTATTCTTTACAAAATCATGTAAAGCTATTTATCTCTAATGCCCATTATTACTTAAATTTGTGAATAAACAAATTTTTGCTGTTTCAAACGATTTATTCTGTTAAATAATTGTACATTATAATGTAAAGAACAGCCAACATTTTGCGCAAACACTGTGTTATTTAAAAATAATTACCAGGCCTGGCTACTAGGACCAAAAAACTGTTTAAAATTTAAATTTCCCGCCATAGGTGAATCGAACCACCTTAATATATTTTTTGCAAAGCTACTTTCGATTTCGGCCCTTTTTAAGTCGTCGTCTGTTCATTCTCATCTTGTATGTTAATTTTCACAAAAATAGAAGTCGTTTAGTCATGATATTAAAAACAAAACAGTAACAACAGTTAGGTACTTTCGAATTTGTCACTAAACTAATTATGATGTGATTTTATCGGATTAAGTTTGTGAAAGTCCAAACTCATGAATTAGTGTAGAACTTACATGAATAAATAAGCATAGTTATGAATCTCACTACCCTGCAACGATCTTTCAAAATATAGACTCAACATTACTGATAAATATACAACCGTTCACATAATCTTCGCCTATAAGCACTGCATTTTTGACTGTGTGGCGCGTCATGTTGAATCTATAGTTCTATATATAGTTGGTACGGGAAATTCTATTTCGCGTTTACTACAAAAATAGAGGGTTCGCATGTACTAAAAATACTAACATTAAGTACATCTCATACGTACAGTTATATGATTATTAACGGGATGTAAGGGGAACACTCTCGAAGCCAAAAGAAGGTAATTCTAATCATCATTATGAACAACTTTTACTATGGGACCAGCCCTGAAAACGCGAAAAAAATATCAGCTGTTCTATAGAAAACGGTCATTGACACTCGACAAAATGTATGGAACAGCTGTTTTTTTTTTCGCGATTTCAGGGTTGGGTTCATTACAGAAAAGAAAAAAATAATTGTTTAAATTAGAACGGCTGTCAAGGCATTTTTGTAAGATTTTTTTTGTAGCCAGTTGCACCCATATTAACGTAACGTTAGTTATTTGAAATCAGTTAGCAGCTGTGATGCGGACAAAGAACTTTGAGACGTAACCCAAAAAGGTAAGGTCCAAGTTCTTTGGATGCGGAGTTCGATGCGTTGACATAAATGAGAATGTTCAAGCAAAACTCTGTCACAATACCTGGCGACAGATTTTCCTTCTCATTTCCGTTCTATTTACTTCTCTTTTCTGTGGGGTTCATACTAAAAGTGGTTCATAATGATGAGTACAATTACCTTCTTTTGGCTTCGAGAGTGTTCCCTTTACACCCTGTATATTCCATTAATAATCGTAAAACTGTAGTGAAAAACCGTGATAGTTTGAAACAGTGTCTCTCAAACATTGGATCTGTTAGACACCCTGGTTAAAAACTTGGGGATACAAAACATCTGACAGATCGTGTGCGAATGTTAGACGAAGCTGTATTGGTTGTCAACGGCGCGGATGTCGTGATGCGCGAGCAATAGCGCTTCGAGCTCCGCGCGGCGCATGCGCACGTCGCTGCCGTGCGTCACGCCAAACTGGAAACAAGCGATGGTATTGTTAAGGTGGTACGTTTCACAAATGGTGGGAAATTCAAATAGTTTTCTTGTCTTTTTATTTACATTATTATTGTTTTTTTTTCTTGACCTAGTAGCTAGCCTAGGGGGCTTACGGACAACTGCTATTGGCTTACGGCACCTAATCCGCTCAGTTGGAAAATCAGATACGGTTTGCGGTCACGTGATTTTCTTATATTTATATTATCTTATATTTAACACGCCTTTCGTGTGTAGCAATGATGATATAACCACTTGACCGGTCTTTTACCCGCGCTATGAAAAGGTACAAAATTATCAGCTTAATCTTTTATGAGCGGGCCAATCCTAGGCGCGAATTGAATGAATTACTTTGGAGTCTCCTATCACAAGCCGCCATTCGATACCGCCCCCCCGCGACCGAAGTGGCTTACTTTTGCAAAAAGGAATTTTGACAATATGCGCCATCAAGTGGTTATATTATCTTTGGTCTAGTTTGCAGATAAAATCACAAAAAACTATGATTCAAAAATAATTAAGCCAAATTTTTCCTGAATTATAAACCCCTTTCATGCCTTTGCTATTGTAGCAGACTTCAGCATTTAGAGAACAATTTAGATAGTGCCAAGCGAGACGCAGCCGCGCGCGCGCATTCGCCTTGAAAGACTGCCTAATACGGTTGAAACTATAGTCGAGAGTGACCGGCTTAATCTTACGTGAGCAATTCCCGTGTAATATAAATAAAATGTGTGAAAACCACGTCAGTTTCTGTAATAAAATTTAGATAGTATTTCTTACTTAATAGTTTTGCATCTATGTAAAAAATATCACAAATTAACACAAACAACTACAATGTTAAAAACAAGCCAGCTACTGATATATAAAAAGCAAATAATATGAAAATGTCACACTTACCAACATCAAAACACAACACAGGCAGCGACAAAAGGCAACAAATTAAAGAAAACAAAGCCATTCCATACAATAAGTTTAATTATAAAATTACAACAAGAAATTAAAATTAAAGCTCGGAAGAACACGATTTTGTACAAAACTTTAGTTAAACATACAACACCTGAACCAAAAATATACATAGAAAAAAAGTGGCCATTAGTTAATTTAACCATCGGTTGACGTTAGTCTTCAAATGATTATCAAAAACTAAGTTTTGATAAAAATGGGCCTTAAGCCTTACTACACCTCTTATAAGAGGTGATTAAAATATTATTCCATTGATTTAATGACGCACTAGATGGAGGGTTACCAAAAAAAACATTGAAATTCGTATGCCTCCTTATACACAATTCTAACGATGTAGAAAAAAAAACTACATTCTAAGAAAAGTCAGTTTATTATAAGCCTACACGACTTTAAAGTTCAATAACAATCATTTGACGCGTCCGAATGAGGCATTTTGATGCGTCCGCACACTGGCTTGACTATAGTCGATTCGAACTAGACCGAAATATGAGCCTTAATACACGACTATAAAGACTATGTTATTATTATTTCTGGTGTACAGAATAAAGAGCTTCTATCTATCTATGAAGATCAATAACATTCAATGCACACTGAGGCACTTTGACGCGTCCGCACACTGGCTTGACTATAGTCAAGTCGAATTGATCTGAAATATGACTACACCTATTTGTTAACTATAACAAAACGGCTTTCACTCATCTTATGTTTATCAGTGAAAACGAGCTCCTGACCGGTTTTGGACCATTGGGAGCACCTTCATCAAGGAATACGCGCGCTTTCGGAGTCGTCATCCGTCGGTGGAAGCCGTTTAGTTATAGTTTTAATCCTTACATATTAGATAACGTCGAGTTTACGCGCGAGTTTTGATGGAGTGAATTTTATTCGTAGTCATATTTTGCTGGCCTTTTTTTGGCTGTGACCTATCTAGTACTATATTGCATCCATGATTCTAACCTGTTATTGACAACTCTCCCCTATTGTTATGTCAACAATAGGTTTAATAAATATAATTAAATTTACCTTATTAGCACGATGAATAGTTCAGGATCAGGTATTGTGGTTAAGATAATATAGTCATGTACTATTATGCACTGAGATACAATATTAGTATAATTTTAACAGTCATTTCATCAATGAATAATGTTATTGTTTATCTATATGACAATTTAAATTAATATCTATTATAACACTTGTGGATATCCAACAGTTTGAATGTAAATCTTGCAATTTGAATATTTTCTATTGTATGGAAAATAATTCATATTATTCACAAACAAATCTAAGGTTTTTTTCCCTACATGCTTTGTAAAAGCAGTTGTGTCGATTCGAAACTAAATCACAGAATAAGTGATAGACTAAATTAAATGTAACTGCTTTAATATGATTGCCATCATGACACATTGAAATGAAATGAGACATACTTTTCCATAGGCATTTTCGCCAGATGAAAGTTTAGTTTAGCTTTATTGTCGACTCCATAATTGCTCCAAGTGTCAAAACAAAAATAGAAATTATTTTTCATAACAAAATGTTACATTTCACTTTGAAAGCAACATATAATGGTTATACAAGTATGTATCTTCTAATACTAAATGCATTGTTTTATAGGTTGAACCAATTACATCCTAACCTAATCTATTATATCCTAACCTAATCTATTTAAATCCTAACCTATATTATCCTTATGATATTGTGATTAAAATACACCTAAATCAGTACTACCATTGATTTATTCAATAATAAATATAATTTACAAAATATTGCCATAAATAAATAAAATGCATGTTAATAATCAATGGTTATACGATATATTAGGACTTTAACTTAACTAAATCGCAACTCTTAATTTGCAAAAAATGCTACTAATTCATATTTTGTTCAAACTTAACGAAATTGTTATTTTTTAACTAAAATGATAACTGGCAAATGTACTTGTTAAAGCTACGAAAATTAGTAAAATGGCATAATTGATCAAGTCTCAAAATCACATTTACAAAAACAACTTGTGATAGTAACAAGTAAAAAAAAGAGGGTACTTATAAAAAATGTATCAAAAACTTTACGTCTGTACTCATAAGATGGAGCTTCTAACTACAATGTATAACTAAAAAAACATACAATGTCACATGAGCAAAAAAATATGCCCTATGTACACTAAACAAGCTTGCCAACTCGTAGTTTTGTTTGAATGTTACAGCGATCAAAGGCTTCCTGCTAGTGAGCAATTAATAGAGAAAGCACTTAGTGTAAATAAGGCATTAAAGCTTAGACAACATCTACAACAAAATGAACAGGCACATTATTCACAACAAAACGAAACTAACAAGAAAGTTCCATGCTCTAAGAATTATGTACATTAAGGTGGTACGTTTCACCTATGGCGGGAAATTCAAATTTCAAACAGTTTTCTTGTCCTTGTGGCTAGGCCGGATAATTATTGTAAACGATCACGATGTTTGCGCAAATTGATTATTATTCTTTACAAAATCATGTAAAGCTATTTATCTCTAATGCACATTATTACTTACATTTGTGGATAAACTAATTTTTGCTGTTTCAAACGGTTTATTGACAAATGTAAGTAATATGGTGCGTTACTGTTTAATAATTGTACATTATAATGTAAAGAACAGCCAACATTTTGCGCAAACACTGTGTTATTCAAAAATAATTACCTGGCCTGGCTACTAGGACCAAAAAACTGTTTATAATTTGAATTACCCGCCATAGGTGAATCGTACCGTAGGCCGTAGAAAATTATAACTTTCAGGCTGCATTCTAAAACATAAAACTGCATCGCCTCAAAGCTAATTCGGCGTGTGTGCAAAAAAATACTTGTCCGTGAACAAACATTTGAATGCCGAAATCTTGGACTTTCAAACTGATAATCCTGAGAAAAAGTATGACTTTTGATCTTCAGTTCTTATAGCACTTTGGCAACATAGATTAAACCATAGTGTACAAAATAAGATACCTTCGGAAGATTATTATATTTCTAAAATTATTCTATGAATTGATTTGGATAGATTGCACCAATGTTGTTTTAAAACTCATAGCATCGTAAGGCATTCGGTGGGAGTTATTCATGCCTCAGCAAATCATATTAAACATCAAAAATAATTTGACTACAGTCTCTTTCTATTAATTATATATTTAGAAGACACGGGGCTATTTTAAATATTATTTTGAAATTCGTGATTTCAATCAATGGTACAAAAGATCTTAAAAAACATATTAAACAGGTAATTCACAGTACAAGCAAAATCCATTACTAGTCAAGCTTGGCATATTGACTCGTCCACAGAAAAGATTATTTTTTTGTTTAAATTAGAACGGCTGTCAAGGCATTTTTGTAAAAAAAATTGTTGGAGCCAGTTGCACCCATATAAACGAAACGTCAGTCATTCGAAATCAGTTAGCAACTGTGATGGGGAGTTCGACGCGTTGATCTAAATAAGAATGTTCAATCAAGGTTGACTCATGCCTGGTAACAGATTTTCCTCCTCATTTCCGCTCTATTTACTTCTATTTTCTGTGGACTCGTTCATTATCGTAATTCCTGCCAGATTTCATACTACACCAAATCTTGGCAAAAAACGCAGTAATTGAATAGTCCGCTAATTAGGCCTATCTAATGCAAATAAATTCTTGCGGATATATTCCAGCAGAAATTAACAACGATGGATGGATTAAATTTTGAAGTATATTTAAAATGCGACATCATATGCGGTATTGGCACATGTTGTGCGTGGCTACGAACAAGGTATATAAGGAAAAATTACTCATAGAATTATCGAAATACAGTACATAGAGTCACAATCGTGCCAAAAAAAAAAACGAACCAAAAATCGGCGCACGCTACGAATTGGTTACGCCGTTTTTTTTTTGGTTAGCTATAAGGTAACCGCGATCCGACTACAACGCCGCGCGATGCCAGAGCTACGATGACATAGCGGACAACTAACATTGAACACTATGCAAGCGACATAACGTCTAAATTGGAGTAAATGAAGCGCTATGATTCCACATTTATTGTGCGAACTGCTAGTCTGTGGAATTCGCTGCCTGAATGGGTTTTCCCCTTTAGTTACAATTTGGGTGTCTTCAAGTCGAGAGTGAATCGGTTTCTTCTAGGCAAGCGTGCTCCATCGTAGACCGCATCGTCGCTTAACATCAGGCGAGATGACGGCCAATCCTATCTACAATAAAAAAAAAAGTGGCATTGTGAATGAATTTGTAATTAATACAATGTATGTACAATGACACTCGGACGTTTTTTGACTGTTTTCACTGAGAGATTGTGACTCTATAGGAATTGTATCTCGTAGTTGAAAACATAATATAGTCTCTCTCGCTCTCTCTCTCTCTCTCTGTCACAGGCCTCTCCTGAATATGTACATTATACTGTGCGATTAACTTTCTAACTGGCAGCTATCCATAGTTTTTTTTAAATCATAGTTTTAAGAAAGACAGATTGCCTGTGACAAACAGACAGAAAGACTATATGTTGCTGTCAAACACTCAACTGGTCGGTACGTCAAAATAACGCCGGTGTAATTTTCCGTGGGCCATTTTGAACTGTGCAAAAAAAAACTGTTTATTTCTCCCGACTTTTTAATATTAATAGCTGTTTTTTTTGTAATAGAAGGGTTGATCCCATAGCGAGTTATTTACAATGAGTACAAAAACCTCCTTTCGGCTTAGTACCACCATTTCGTGTAACCCTGTATACCTTGTTCGTAGGTAGGTTCACTTGTTTCTCCTCACAAAGTTTTATCATCAGTCGAGCTTGACACGTGACTTGAAGTAATATGTACAAATGTACAGTACAGGGGCGTTACGGGCAACTGCTTACGCGGTATCAAACCAACGTTCAAACCGCGCAGTTTGGAAAATTACGCGAAATTGAACCTTAATGCTCACAGATACGGATTGCGGTCGCGGAACATTTTTTCATCACCTAAACTGGATTGCTTTAAACAGCTAGCCGTAAGGGCCCAGTACAAAACAATACAAGCTCGGTAATCCAGAACTATATATATTTTTGTTTAGCCGCTTTAATGAATTAAAAAAATAAAATTTTTGAAAGTATAACCGCCTAACTGTAGATATTTACCTTCATAAGGTTGTGGATGGAGCTCCTGGAGAGCTTTATTTTCATATTTTATTAGGTTTCAGTACCCAATGGGTAAAAACGGGACCCTATTACTAAGCCTACGATGTCTGTCTGTCTGTCCGTCTGTCCCACCTTTAAAAAATAAAAAAGGCCGGCTAGGCCGCCATCTCGCCTGATGTTAAATAACAAAACCGGCCAAGTGCGAGTCGGGCTCGCGCACTGATGGTTCCGTACCACCACAAAATACAATAAGGTTGTCCAAGTAACCGAATTACCAGTTATTATAACGCCTTCCAATCGTCGAAGTAATTTGCTACGCAGTTTGCTACAGGCGCTCGAGTATAATAACTTGGTAATGAACAGAAATTTGTCATCGACTCGCACTTGTCCATTATTTATTATTTGTTGTTATACTTTAGAGTGTGTACTACAATCGTGCCAATGTTGACGCTTGTACGTATTATCGTTTTTACATTAGAGCTAATACAAAAATACGTAAAAAAATCGTTTGCTTTATGGGGACCCCATTTCGTTTTTACTTTTTTATTGTTTTGTTCGTAAATCCGCCGTAACGTTACATATTCTGTGAAAATTTCAACTGTCTATCTATTAAGATATAGCCGTTAATAGGTAGGACAGACAGACAGACATCTTAGGCTTAGTAATAGGGTCCCGTTTTTACCCTTTGGGTACGGAACCCTAAAAATTGTGAAGCTACATGATCGGCTTTCGGCTAAATTTTTTTTTTTTTTTTAATAAAATCATTTAACCCGGAGGTGTTGCCAGATTATCGAGCTTATTTTGACTTTAGACATGTCCAAACAAAAATGCAGACCGCTACAAACTGCTAGGCTAATTGTGCGTGGCTCACTTGTTGCCTCGAGCCGTCGTGGCAGACGACGTAGTCCGTGAGCGTGACGTCAGCGGCGCCGCCGGACTCCAGGGGGATGGGGTGCGCTCGGAAGTGTTCCAGCATGTCGAGGACGTTGGGGAACCAGAGGTGCTGCACCCGACACTGGCCGGAGTCGCTCAGAGTCATACGCAGGTGCTTGGCGCGCCCCTGGAACAAAAAAAATCTTATTAATAAAAAAAAAAACAAAAGGCCATCAGTTAAGGACCACGTCTCAGTGGCATATCACTGGCTCACTATTACAAGGTTCTATCTTATTTTCGTACTCTTTCTGTTATTTCAATTAAAAAAAAAATTTCTTTCATAAATATTGACTTATTTGGGTTTATGCTTGAGAGAGATACTTTTACTCGAGCATAAACCCTGCTAAATCAATATTTATGAATTCAAAAATGAAAAAAAATTACAAAACGTTTACGAAAATAACATAGAACCTTGTAATAGTGAGCCAGCGATAATAATATGTCATCAGTGGCAACACACACTGGTCAAAGACCCTTGAAGAGTTTTGGCGCCAACGTGGATAAAAACATGTCGGCTCGTTGAATTATTTTCCTAAACTTGTGTATTTTCGAGTGTTAAAGTGTACTAAATGGTGAGTTATTATTCATTAAGTGCTCGTAAACGTGCTCGAGTGTGGGTAAGTGATATAACGAGGTGAAACATGTATTTTCGTGTTGTTTCCAAAACTCCATAGGAGCCTCTTGTAAAGTCTCCACCACTTTACAGGGGCATGAGTTTGACTTGACTGTGACTTACTTTGCTTGACTCTGACTGTGACTATGACTTGTTTGACGCTTTTAATACTATGCAAACATGTTTAATATTACGAAAGGACATTGAATCCACGGTCATGAAAGTTTTAGCAAAAAAAAAGACCCCTGTCTTCAGGCACTGTGGTCAGGCACATCTTGGACGAGAAGATGTCACGCAATTTCCCGAACGCTGCCCATCCGAGTTGGATTCTTCGGGCAACCTCTTTGCCTAAGTTAGACTTACCTAACTGAACAATCTGTCCAAGATAGGTGTAATGGTCAACAACTTCGAGAGTATGGAGTTCTTGAGAGGAGACCACGAACCGGAAGACGTAGCGTTGGTAGGCCTCCCACTAGATGGACCGACAATATTGTGAGTCGCTGGCATCCAGTGGATGCAAAAGGCAGGTTGTCGTTCAGTGTGGAGATTAAAAGGGAAGGCCTACCACTTGACTGCTCATCCTTTACCCCGCCGTAAGCCAAAGATATAAATTTTCAGCGTATATCTTTTTAACGGGGCCAATCCTAGGCGCGAATTGAATGAATGACTTTTGAGTCTCCAATTACAAGCGTCGAGTCGCGGCAAATATCCAATCACAAGCTACCATTCGATCGATTCCACCCCCTCCGCGACCGACGTGGCTTATGAAGAATTTTGACTACATGCGCGATCAAGTGGTCATATTATCTTTGTGCTGCTGGGTATGTAGCTCTTCCTGGCTGTACCAACTGCCTCAGTCTTGTGCTCCAATCGAGTCCAGAGGCTTTACGGCTACCTGTTTAAGCGATTCTGTTTAGGTGATTGCGAAAAGACGCGCGACCGCAAACCGTATCATGTAAAAGGAAAAGCATGGTGCATGTAAGTGCGCCGAAATATCGGGAGCTCCATGCACAACCTTATCACGGTAAATATCCCGTTAATAATCATATAGCTGTAGTGAACAAACGTGATAGTTTATCAGCGTTTTACTAGCAACTTTGCGCCGTTGTTCAAGGCTAAGAAGATTAGTCAGAATTAGGGATTCGTTGCCAAGGACAAATTTTGACAGATCGACGAATTAAATTAGATTAAATTTTTCTTTATAAATTAATACACAATTCAAATTCAAATTCAAAATATTTATTTGTCAGAATATGGTAGGTACACATACATATAAAGTAGCATACATGGTCGTAATAATGGAGACGTATCTCATGTCCTTGCCTGTTACAGCGTACAAATGTTAGTTTTTTATATATATTATTATTAGGTTTTGTTAAAGTTAAAAAAATAACGAAATTATGTCTAAGTTAGAATATTGTTAGAATCATTTTTTGGTTTGTATTTCCATTTTCCATTCAATTGTATCGACTGTCCAAATATTTTAACCAAATTTAAATTTAGAGTACCATTTAAACATCCGCGTAAGACCATAACTCCGTTTGCGCCTATATACCGCAGAACTGTGTTGGGGGCTAACTCGCCAGTCCCAAGAATAAGTGGACTCATCAATACATATCATAGTAAAGATTTTGATATTTTCGGAGACACATTATCAAAATTCAAAATTAAATTAAACTTTACCATTGCCGAAATGGCCAACTCTACTCATCACATTTAGTAAATTTCTTATGTAAATTTAACTTTTTTGATTATTTTTATTTCATAATTAATATGTATTTAATTATTAAGTGACAAGTAATGCTTCCTTTATAAGGTAACACATTTAGCTAAGTTCATTTATAAGATATCAGTGTATGTAATAATGTAGTACATAAACGTTCATATCTTTTGATTGCATTGACTTATAACTTTTATTTTTTTACAGCCGAAAGAAACCGTAGTCTTAAGTATTTAGTATAAATTTCAACTTGATACGCGTTCTTGAGAAAAAGGGTCTTAACAAACGGACAGACAGACGGACAACGAAGTGATCCTATAAGGGTTCCGTTTTTTCCTTTTGAGGTACGGAACCCTAATAAATAAGGTTGTAACCCACCCTTCCTCTGCTATTGAACCCAGAATCTACATGGAGAGAAAGTAAGTCACCTGGAAGTTGAAGGTAAGCACGTACTCCCCTCGCCTGGTCTCACTCTGCCGCACGAGGTAGCAGCCATGCGCGGTGACTCCGCCCGCCAGCACGCAGCCGGCGGCCGCCGAGCGGGCCAGCGTCCCGTGGAACCACGGCCACTCGCCCAGGGTTATGCGGGGGGACGACTCGCACCCTTCTTCTGCTATTGAACCTGTGGAACATCATCTCAGATCAGACAAACACACAATTAGTACAATTGGGGGATATGCCTTAGTACAATTGAGGGATATGCCTTAGAACAACTGGGGATATGCCTTAGTACAATTGGGGATATGCCTTAGTACAATTGGGGGATATGCCTTAGTACAATTGGGGAATATGTCTTAGAACAATTGGGGGATATGCCTTAGTATAATTGGGGGATATGGCGTAGTACAATTGGGGGATATGCCTTAGTAGAATTGGGGGATATGCCTTAGTATTATCGTTAAGGGTTCAAAAGTCACAATTTTTCATTTAAAAAAATCACTCTACAACTTAACGCAAAAACCGGCCAAGTACGAGTCGGGCTCGCGCACTGAGGGTTCCGTACCACCACATAACTTGTTAGCTACTAAAGTACAAAATAGTAGTGCTAAAAGACAACGTCCCATCAACGCCCAGGCGGTCACCCATCCAAGACCGCGCCCGACGTTGCTTAACTTCGGTGATCGTACGAGAACCGGTGGTGAACAGAAATTTGTCACCGACTTGCACTTGGCAAATATTTGTTGTTTTACTTTAGAATGTGTACTATAATCATACCAAGTTAGACGCTTGTACGTATTACCGTTTTTACATTAGAGCTAATACAAAAATATGATAAAAAAAAACATTTGTTGTGTTTGGTACCCCCATTTCGTTTTGACTTTTTTATTATTTCTCAATTAATCCGCCGTAACATTATATTATAATATATATTCTGTGACATGTTATACAGTCATGTGTCCAATTTATGGCACAGTTTCCTCAGCGTATCGCGGCGTGCTGTCTGTGGGAGAAACATTAGGCTACTTTGGCAGCCAATTCTGGGTTTCTGCGATCAAATTCTGAGAATTACCTTTAGTTATAAGTTAAGTAAAGCAAAGTTAGTCTCTGGCGTTTGTAGTAAACATAATGCATACCTATATACATATTATAGATACAAACACTTGTTTGTATAGGAGATTTTCCTTTACTGTTTTAGTGATGCAGTGACTAAACTTTACACGAATTATTCAGTTTGATTTGTTTGGCTCCAATAAAATAACATACCTATATAACCTTATTGGTACACTCTGCGTGGTTAAAACCCAATATTAACTCTTTCCAGAAAAGGTCTTTATCGCAAAACTGATTTTGCTTATCTATGAAAAGTTGTTTTGCAATATTGGCCAGGATCAGCTTTTTGATTATGCTCTCTAATTTTTATTTATTTATAAAAAAATAACATACACTCTTGCGCTTGGCCGCCAACTCGCCTGATGTTAAGCAATGATGCGGTCTACGATGGAGCACGCTTGCCTAGAAGAAACCGATTCACTCTCGACTTGAAGACACCGCAATCATCTTTCCGCAGGCGTTAACACTAACAAAAAATGGGTCTTGTCTAACCCCCCTGAATTGCACTTTATTGTGTAGTAGCAAAAGTCGCTACTTATATTATTTTGCGGAGTGAATCTTCTGTATTTGTACTAATATGTATTGTGGTACTGCTATACCTAATTCAACTTCAGGCGTGTCAACCGTTAGGTCTGCGTTGCTGGAGCTCGCTGGTAGGTCCCGGCGTGGCGGCAGGTCCGGCGGCGCGGGCTCGGCGGCTCCGGGCAGCGCGTCGGGCGGAGGCTGCGTCGTCGGCGGCGACCGCATGCAGTACTTTATGGTAGCTAGCCAGGACTTCATGTCGTCTACGTCTGCAGCTTCTATTACATACTCCATGTTGTTGTCCGCCTGAAAAAATCAAAGATAGGTACAGTCGAAGGGTACAGTGTAAACTCTATATAGAGCAATACTTAAGGACTCAAAACGGCACCATGCAGTGCTTAGGTTTATACGCGGATAGGGTTGATAGAACAAAAAATCTCCAAATAAAAACTAGGACACTTAAATAAATTTCCGGACATTTCCTCCAAAGTTCATGTTTTGCGGCATAATAAACACGTGCGTTATTTTTTATTTCTAGAATTCCGGACGTTTTGGAATTTCCCCCGTATTCCAGTTAAAAGCCTGAATTCTCACATATGTCCGGCTAATTCCTGATGTTTGGCAGCCCTATAGGCGGGAAGCAGGCCATCTCATTTTTGAGAAATGAGTCATGGTAGATTTTTGTTAATGGTTGTTTATTTTAAAATGACTGGATGTTCACTGGAAATGAGTGATTGGGTTTTTGTGAATAATTGTTTATAATTACGTGGAGTAAATATTAAATACATTTGACATAAAATATTGCTAGTTTACATTTTCATAGAATATGTAATTGTGGATCCACTAAATAACAAAAACCAACAAAAGCAACAAAGTAAGGGGAGTCCCCATTTTTTTTCTTTTATTGATTAATAGGATTGCATTTAATAGCCATGGTAGCCCATTTGGGAGACCGCTAGAGTTTTGGAGCTTGTGTACGGATTTTCAAACCACTGGCTTTTCGGTGAAGGAAAACATCGTGAGGAAACCTGCATACGCAGGTTATACCAGGAGTGACGCAAAATGCCAGTAAATGGTCTAGTTGCGGAAAATGCCCGCTACACAAGTAAACCTGCATACGTACGGAGAAGAAATTCAATGGCGTATGTGAATCCACCAATCCACACTGGGCCAGCGTGGTGGATATGGCCCAATCACCCTTTCGGGGGTAGGCTAAAAGTCCAGCAGTGGACTGTTACAAGGCTGGTTATGAGGAGGCTTGCGTTTGACCACCACCTCGCGTGATGTTAAGCGACGATGCGGTTTAGCATGCTTGCCTAGAAGAAACGGATTCACTTGCGACTTGAAGATACCCAGATTGTAACTATCGGGGAACACCCATGCAGACAGCGCATTCCACGTACTAGTGTTATGCAAAAGTGGAATCAAAGCGCTTTGTAAAGGTTTTTTAGATTATCAACCCTGAAATGGTGTTGGCAGTGCACGGTATGGCTGTCCAATAGAAAAATTGGCATTGGAATTAGCAATTAACCTATTCCTAACTCAATTGAGTACATTTTAATAATAAATTAGACTTAATTTGTGCCTAATTTGCATCGAGTAACACATTACACACACATACCAATACATAACATAGATACATGTTGTTTGCTTTATTTTTTACTTTTCTTTTCTGGACTGTTTTTGCTAGTTGGGCACATTTATAGCAAACTAGCTGTTGCCCGCGACTTTGTACGCTTAGCCTTTCAGATAAACTTTCAACCCCCCATTTGTCCCCCTTAATAGGGCCCTTTCGCAAAATCTTTTCTTAGCGCATAACTAAACTCTATAAGTAATCTACCTGCCAAATTTCAACTTCGTAGGTCAAGTAGTTTTCGTGATTTTGTGATGAATGAGTGAGTGAGTGAGTAGATGAATTTCGTTTTTATATATATAGAGAAGAGATGGTACGCATCCCTGCAGGCCTAGCATGGGCTGTGGATAAAGTGTCTTTCCACCGTTTATATCCACGCCTAGACGCGACAAAGCTAGAATATGGATACGTTTGTCTTTTTCTCGCGGGATAAAAACGGTGGAAAGACAATTTGTCCACGGCCCGTGAGTGAAAGCGTGAGGTCACGGGTTCAAACCCTGGGCCCGTACCAATGAGCTCTTTGGAGCTTATGTACGGATTTTCATACCACTGGCTTTTCGGTGAAGGAAAACATTGTGAGGAAACCTGCATACGTACGTAGAAGGAATTCAATGGCGTATGTGAATCCAACAACCCGCACTGGGCCAGCGTGTTGGATAAGGCCCAATCACCCTTTCGGGGGTAGGCTAAAAGTCCAGCAGTGACCTGTTAAAAGGCTGATTATGATGATGATGATGACCAAACAAAGTTAATATAACGACTTGATTGTGCGTGAAGTCAACATTTGCTTTTGCATGAGTGAGCCACGTCAGAATAACTCAAAAGCATTCATACAATATGCACCTAGGATTGCATGAAAAAGTGTAGAGATTCTCGAGAGAGAGTAATTCTCGCACACACATATGTTTCCACCCATAGAATCCGGAGCGTGGATATTTGCTGAAGAACCAAAGTCACCGACATGGCTATTATAGTTTGCAAGTTGATGTGGCAATAGGCAGGCTAATTTGCTCAAAGAACCGATAACCGATGGGGAAGAAAGGTTCTCGAGTGGGGACCATGAACTAGAAGACGCAGCATAGGTAGACCTCTCCTCTTGATGGACCGACAACATCGTGAGAGTAGCAGGCCAGTGGATGCAGATGGCAGGCTGTCGTTTACTAAGGAGGAGGCCTATGTTCTGCAGTAGACGTCTTCTGGCTGATGATGACACAGATTACAAATTAGTTTACCTTTAATACAAAAGTATTCTCATGGTCTGGCATTTCCAACGCTGTAGTTTCCCTTGCCTCAGAAATCAGGAAACAGAACACTCCACTCCTCGGCTTTTGAGCTTTTGGCGGGGAATAAAACTCTAACATATAACCGCCGACAGTTTTCACTAGCGCCAGTCTACATCTCTCCCATTTTTGAGGCCCTCCAGGCTGTTCCAAGCTTTCCGGAGTCAAATAATTTACTAAACCCTCTTTTCTACACTCTACAACTATCTTAGCTAATTTAGTCTTGTTGTGTTTGTTTAGGTTCGACGAAAGCTCGACCTCGTCGGAATGCTGCTTGTGGAACAAGCCTTTACCTCTCCGCAGCCCCTTAAATGATAACCTCCGGAAAAACGGCTTGTGTTGAGTCCTAGGCGAATCTGTGTCTTCAGAATAATCGCTTTCATCGTGTCCTGTGTGCGTGCCGTTCGGAAGTTTGTGCAGTGTTTTCATTTTGCCATATTCGAGTTCGAATTGTTCCGCGAAGGTATCGACGAATTTCTTCAGTAGATCCTTGTGAGAGGCGTGGGGCCGGGCGGGGTCAGTAGCGTTTGGCTGCACGTACGGTAAGCAGCCTTTGGCGAAGTCCTGGGCGGCGGCTCGGGCCTGACGCTCGCAGAACTCGACCCATCCGTCGGGCTCGCCGTCGGACGGGCCCGCCATGGCAAGCAATCTCCTTAGGAGCTCCACTTGGAAGGCGGTCGACCCATACACTACACTAAATACAACACCGATGCTTTGTTAATTCACTGTACAGCTCGTTTTGCCTTATTGCATACCAAA
This sequence comes from Agriopis marginaria, assembly GCA_932305915.1. Taxonomy (NCBI): domain Eukaryota; kingdom Metazoa; phylum Arthropoda; class Insecta; order Lepidoptera; family Geometridae; genus Agriopis; species Agriopis marginaria. Next base: position 3,809,872 of record OW029935.1, read on the forward strand.
TTTTGCAATAAATAAATAATTTTTGTTCACGATGCCATCACAAGTTTTCTCGCGAAAACAAGTTTTATAGCCATACAAAAAAAATAAGCTTCAAGTCAAGCCATGAGTTGAACAACATCAAGCTTCCATCAATCATCAAGCAAGCAATAAGGCAGCGTCATCTATTAGTACGTTTGTGAAATTTGCTGTATCCTGATTATACTACTGGACGGTAGATGGCACTAAAATAATTGACTAGAACTAGACGAAATAGTTCCAACTTACTCCACTAGATGGCTCAACCTGATTATATATTTTACTACTGCTACTCGTCGTTAGATGGCACTAAAAACAACTATATTTTTTTTCTATTTTAATTTTCTCTAACTAGATGTCGCTGTATATTAAAAAATGAGTAAAATTATTAATATTTACTGTCAATAAAATAATGCACCCTGAAAATGTACATCTAGTAAGACGATAATGGAAAACCTTTAAAATCGTTATGCAATTTAAATACCTAGGTCACATTCACAGTCACGGACAATCTAAAAGATGATAGTGACATAGAGAGCCAGAAAGAGACCGTAGAGCGCTGGCGGTGAGAAATATGAGAGCCCGTGTAGCCGTAAGGCCCCAGGGGTCTTACGTTCTGTTTTATGTGATTCTGTTTAGTTTAGGCGATGAGAAAAATTGCGCGACCGCAAACCGTATTTCGCCGCGTTAAGGTTCACGTTCGCGTGATTTTCCGAACTGCGCTGTTACGAGCCCGCGTTAAGAGTTAGCCATAAATAAGGCCCATGGGTCGAGCATGAAATGGTGACAATACCGTCCGAAAACCTAAGCTAAGGGCTTAGAATTAAGTTTTAATGTGCGAACCACTTGACAGTGGAATGTGCTGCCTGAATGGGTGTTCCCCAGCAAAAGTAGGTAAGCAGATAGGTACTTACCTACTTTAGAAGACATAGATAGTAGATAGAACACAAGCGGAATAATAACTAACTGGTAGGTCCTACCAGTTTGGTTTCTTCCACAGACTATTAAATTATGTAAAGCTAGTTACTTACGTATGTTTCTTCCATTGGCGGATCCAGGGAGGGGGGGGGGGGGGGGGAGCATGGGGGCCATGCCCCCCCCCAAAACACCTAGCAATTCCATACATTTTTTTTTTTTTTTTTTTTATTTTATTTATTTATTCTCCACGGACTCCTGGGTCCGTGCCCTTTGTCAACTTTTAACATATATTTTTAAACTATATTTGATATAACATATAACTAATGACTATACAAAAGGAATATACAAATTATAAAATCTTATGACTATGTTGCGTGTATACACCGAGCAGTCCAGCTCCCGCAAGCAGCACCCGTTCACGAGTTGACGCGTGTGCCAGCCATCGCTCTCCTCGCCGTGTTTGAGGGAAGAGGGCGACCCGCCACACGACGCCGCCGCAAGAAGGAGCCTTTAAGTGAGCGTGAGTGCTCTGGGTATACACACAATACTTAAAACTACAATTACATACTTAATATTACTACAATACTTAAACTACAATATTACAATTGCCTGACCTGTAAACATAATGTTTATTAATAAATTACTTTGACTTTGACTTTACACATTCCATACATTCGACTCAATTTTTCGATTTGATTCCTTCGAACCTTGTAAGCATGTAAGCACCCCCCCCCCCCCCCAAATGAAATCCTGGATCCGCCCCTGGTTTCTTCTAGGCAAGGCAAGCGTGCTCTAGCGTAGAACTGCATCGTCGCTTTACATCCTATTCAGGCGAAGTTACGTCAAACGCACGTAGGCACAGTAGGGCCAATTTAATAGATCACATTTGGCCTGTCAGTCTTTTGCAAAGTAAAGTCAAAGTAATTCTTCTTTTGTCTATAGTACAATAAATAAGTATTTTTAACTGAAAAAAGTTAAGTTCTAACTTTGGAAAAATAAATAATAGGTAAGTATTGTCGCAAAGTTAAGTTGTTGAATTTTGATGAAGTGTCAAATGTGATGTAATAAATTGGCCCTACGCTTTAGTTATTAGGTATTTGCTAAAATTGGTCTAATGAATAGGTATTATTAAATTAGGTAGGTACTTACCTCCAACAACTAATGTAGGTAAGAAACCTATAATATTTTATTATTGAAACTGACGTAGTTTTCACACATTTTATTTATATTACACGGGAATTACTCACGTAAGTTTAAGCCGGTTACTCCGACTATAGTTTCAACCGCATTAGACGGTCTTTTTCAAGGTGAATGCGCGCTTTGCACTGCAAAGCAATTTCCAGTGAAAAGCGAGACGCAGTCGCGTGCGTGCATTCACCTTGAAAAAGACCGTCTAATGCGGTTGAAAGTATAGTCGGAGTAACCGGCTTAATCTTACGTGAGTAATTCCCGTGTAATATAAATAAAACCTATAATATTCTAGGTAGTTGTAGCAAAAGGCTAAAATAATAAGAAATGAGGGTAGGATGCATCACCTCGATCTATTAACTAGGTACAATACCTACCGCTTAGCCCTGGCTCCTGGGCAAAAGAATACGGAACCGGTACCCCCTGCCTGTAGTAAGAAGCTACTAAAAGGGGACCTCCGTGCTCGGGATGGTCAAAGTTGGGGCTCTGACCAACCACTTAAGGAGGGGAGAAAACGACAACGTTGTGTGACCAACGTTGTCGTGGGCGGAGGGGCTGAGACAACACGATTGTCTCGGGAGGAGCCGTAGCGCAGTGCCGAGGGCTCCGGTGCGTTCCTCTAGCGATCTCGGAGCCCTCTTGTCAAGCACTAAGGCTGGTCACCGGGAGGTTTTAGTGGGTATAATCTCACATAACCTGGCTGCACCCCAATGCAACTGGGTATCTTTGGAAGATTTCCCCCTCGAAAAATATATAAGCTACCTACCGCTATTTCTATTATCCAAGCATTTCCATATACCTAGGTATTGAGTGGAGACCATGCACGAACCGGAAGACGCAGCGTAGGTAGGCCTCTCATTAGATGGACCGACGACATAGTGAGAGTCGCTGGCATCCAGTGGATCAAAATGCAGGCTGTCGTTCAGTGTGGAGGTTAAACGGGAAGGCTTAACATGTTCAGCAGTGGACGTCTTCTGGCTAATGATGATGATGATACAAGCATTCAAACGTCCTATATCTAAGTATAACCTACCTACCTCTCAAAGGCCATAATTCTACCGAACCAAGTTTACTCATACCTAACCCATTGAAGTGTTCAGAAATACCCGCCACTTATATACGTCATCGCGGCGAGATCTTTCTCATAAAGCCCGTCTAGTCTTGTCGTAAACCGAAGCTCTGTCTTCGGCGGCGTTATTTTGGCGCGCATCAAGAGAGCCGACGATGGATATATGAATGCCATCTCGCTAGCGACGCGGTCTCCAGGCCGTTCACCTGAAAGCTGATGATGCTTTTATGACATTCTGTTTTGCGATGATAAAAATAAACACCTTGACCAAGGAAAATGTCGGTCACTCGTGGAGGTTGCGAACTCAAATAAAATTTGACTCAGACCTGATGACGAGTCTAATGGATCTTCTAATCATATAGTGCTAACAGACGCTCGAACGTGGCTGACTTCAACCGCCGTCTGACCAATGGGAGAGAAAGAGAGGGAATATGAAATTCTCACTCTTTCTCTCCCGTTTGTTGGACGGCGGTCCGTCAACCGCGTTCGAGCGTCTGTTAGCACTAATAGTGTGTATTGCCAGTACCTCCTTTCTTATGCTCGATGACAATTTAAGCACGTTGTCCCGGACAACCTGTCTCGGTAGTTTTTGTTACCCAATTCTGTTATATAGATAACTAGCGACCCGCCCGCTCGGCTTCGCACAGGTGTAATTTACGTGCGAAGCCGGGGCGGGTCGCTAGTTATGTAATTATATATACCTTCCTTGAAAATGTATCTATCTGATGGTAAAAACCGCATCAAAATCCGTTGCGTGGTTTAGGAGGAGTTAGCGGCCGTACAGACATACAGACACACGCGGAAAGCGACTTCAATTTATACTATGTAGAGAAGATAGAGATAGAGAAGATAGAGATAGAGAAGATAGAGATAGAAGTAGGTGGAAAGGTAAGAAGATGCCCTCAGAATGTTAACTATTATGCTCGATAGTATGCAGGAACGGTGTAAAGGCTTCGACCAAAATAAAATGAATGGACGGTTATGGACCAGCCCAGAAGGAGCGCATTTTTGAAGATTACAAAATGAGCGCCGGAGCTCACTTCGTTTCAGTCTGTCTCTAGCCGTAGGAACTGCAACACAAGACTATTGTTACATGACAAAATTATGCGTGTGCTTTCCCGGAGTGTAAAATAACAACAATAAACCGCTATCTATTTTTTTAAATAAATGTACTGCACATTTGGTTATAATTAGGTATTGAAGTATATGTCCGACGGTTTGACTCGTTTTTACTGAGCAAGTTCAATGGTTATGGCTCGTCCATTAATTTTATTTTGGTCGAAGTGTAAAGGAAGATTTTCAACAGTCTAACTTAGACTGTTGAAGGTGGAAGGTCAAAAGACAATCTAAATGTTTAAACTACCGGTTGACAGCGTACCCAGCATGCTGGTGGCATTACCACGCTGAATGGCAATACTTAGGTATGTGTTGAGCCAGAAACACGCCAGCATTTTGGTCAAGCGTCAGCATTTTGGGCAGGCGCACTGTAAGAATTTTGAAAACGAGGTTAGCTCCCGGTCCCCAAGGGCCCAATGTAACCCCAAACTAATTAATAATTTTCATAATGTATTTTTTTTATTTCATAGTAGGCATGCGTTGACCACCAACTCACGTGTATACGATGGAGCACGCTTGCCTAGAAGAAATCGATTCACTTGTGATTTGAAGACACCCAGATTGTAACTATTGGGGAACACCTATTCAGGCACCGCATTCCACAGACTAGCAGTTCGCATTCAAAAATGGAATCAAAGCGCTTCGTACGGGTAATAATTTTATGAAGTGAACTTACTTTTTGTTATATTTTTATACCTACTTCCCAAAAGTTAAGACGACCTCTTTTCACAGCGTTTCTTTGAAGCTAGCACATAAAATAAAATAAGTGAATGTTTCCCAGCCGAGCGGTGGTTTACGAGCGCAGCACACAAGCTACTGGTCTGTGTTTACTGTGAAAGTTCCGCACACCATGAAGTTTCAACATTGTAGGACAAACATAGACAGAAAATTCAACTCCACATTTTTATACGCACCGCGAGGGTGTGTAATTCTGCCTGAATGGATGTTCCCCGATAGTTACATTCTGGGTGTCTTCAAATCCAGAGTGAATCGGTTTCTTATAAGCAAGCGTACCTACCTACTACATCGTAGACCCATCAGACGAGTTAGCGGGGAAACGCAAGACAAATATTAAGGTAAATAAAATAATAATAATAAGCTTGCATTTGATGGCCACCTAGCCGCGGTATACGTACAATGGAGCACGCTTCATCATCATCATCAGACATAAGACGTCTACTGCTGAACATAGGCCCTTAGAACGCCACACTGAACGACAGCCTACCATCTGTATCCATTGGATGCCCGCGACTCTCACAATATTAACGTTATGGCGTTGACCCGGGTATGTCCTAAAACTGCGACCAGAACCACCGAAGGATGGGCAGCAGCGTCCTATTAGTACACGGTGAACGTACTGCGATCCCCAAGCCGCCTGTCAAGCGTGGGGATTATGGCAACACCCCTCTCTAAGAGGGAGGCCTTTGTTCAACAGTGGACTTTTACAGGTTGAAGTGTGTGTGAAGTGTGTGACTCTCACAATGTCGTCGGTCCAACTAGTGGGAGGCCTACCTACGCTGCGTCTTCCGGTTCCCCGTCTTCACTCAAGAACCTCTCTTCCCCATCGGTTCTTCGAGCGATGTGGTCGATTGCCACTTCAACTTGTAAATCTTATTAGCTATGCCGGTGAGTGTGGTTCTTCGGCGAATATCCTCGTAATGGATTTTATCGCACAAAGAAACACGCCTCGAAGAAATCGATTCACTCGCAATTTGAATAGCTACACCTTAGATTGTAACCATCGGGGAACACACATTCAGGCAGCGGGTTTCACAGTTTATTTAGCCACAGGACAGGTTCAGACTAGCAGTTTGCAGTTCGCACAATAAAAGTGGAACCAGAGCGCTTCGTACGGGTTTTCGGAATATCAACCATAAAGCGGTGACGATTGCTCGTGCTTAGTCTGCAATCTCATAAAAAAAAGGGCAGGCAATTAGATTATGCAGATCCGATGCACACTTTCCGGAATATATCAGATAAAAAACCGATAGACTAGCAGCTTTGCGCCGATGCTGAAGACTAGAAAAATATGGAAAGGTAAATAGGTAAATGATCATCATCATCATCAGCCAGAAGACGTCCACTGCTGAACATAGGCCTCCCCCTTTAACCTCCAAACTGAACGACAGCCTGCCTTTTGCATTTACTGGATGCCAGCGACTCTCACAATGTCATCGGTCCATCTAGTGGGTGGCATACTTACGTTGCGTCTTCCGGTTCGTGGTCTCCACTCCAGAACCTTTCTTCCCCATCGGTTATCGGTTCTTCGAGCGATGTGGCCTGCCCATTGCCCATTGCCACTTCAACTTGCAAATTTTAACAGCTAAATAAATTTTAATATGTAAATCAATCTCATCAAATATTATAATCTTTTGACTAACAATACCAGATTTTATGCTTCTATCTCTGGACTTCCAAGAAGCATGGCGACAGAAGTCGAGTCGTTCTCCACATGCATCCGGCCCTGGAGGCGATGACGGACAAACGCGCGGCAGGAAAGCGGCGTCGTTAGCGCTGTCGTCACCTCCACATGCGCAGGAGTGTACTAAGTACGTACCTACCCGTACTTACGTAGAGAGCAGAGGGTTGTCTGTGCGGAGAAAGTCGTTACAGTTTGTAGAGTATTGTACACTGTAGATAGGTATTGTGATACTGGTCAAGATAGTTGAAGACATACCGTTTTAAATAAAATATAATAGGCTCACGTTTGTTCTCCACCTCGCCTGATGCAGTCTAAGATGGGACATCTGGATTCCTAATTATATTCTTTATTATTTTAGCGTTGTGCTCATTGATCGTTTCAATCGTTTGGATTTGCCAGTACCGAAAAAAGTCTGCCAAAAATTTTAAGGGATGAGGTAAATAGGTAGTTACATACTCACGGAAAATAGGTATTAAGTAGGTACATGTCATATTTTTACTAGTTCTTAAAACGCACACTTCAATATTGAGCGGCCCTTTTTTTGTTTGAAAAGTGCCTTGATCGATTATTTTTCAATGTTTACCTACTTGTTGGCTTTGCTTTGCGTCGTCGAGAAAGAATATCCTACTTAGGTAGCGTATTTTCTACTTTCTCCTACGTATTTTTCTCATAATCTAAGGTAATATTTTACCAAGTTGAAATGGCAGTGGGCAGGGCACATATCACGCAGAACAGATGGCCGATGGGGCCGAATGGTTCTGGAATGGAGACCACAGACTGGTAAGCGCAGCGTAGGACGTCCACCCATGCACAAGATGGACAGACGATCTAAAAGAGGCCGCAGGGAAACGCTGGATGCTGGCCGCTACCAACCGGCCCTTTTGTAGATCGATGGGGGAGGCCTATGTCTAGCAGTGGACGTCCTATGGCTTAAATGATGATGATGATGAAGTATTTTTACATTATCCTGAGGTAATATTTTGAGTCAGATCCTTGCCTTAAAATGCCTTGAAACATCGCTTTGTACCTTTCTTGTCGTTTACTTTGCGATTAATCTTGAATAGATGATACATTACGCTACCTATTAACTGCCTATTTGTTTTAGCTTCACAGAATATTTTCCTCGAAGCGTGCGCGTGGGCCGATCGCTGAGTGAAACTCCGCCTTAATAACACCATCTCACTTACTCGTGCGCTATTTCGAGCGACAGAGCGAGACGAACCGAAAGGACGCCTACCGCTTTTGAAAGCTCTCCGGTTTCAGAATTGAAAACGCTATGGGAATATTTTAGAATAAATTGCATATAATCGCATAAAATATTATGAAATATTATGTTGTTATGCTTGTACAAAATATCATTCGACAACATAATTTTTCATTGGCAATAAAATGATAATAAAAATAAATTGGTGTTACAAAATATCTTTTTCCATGTCAACCCACTTGACCTCTATTTCTTTTCTATTTTAAAGGCAATAAAATACTATGAGAATTTTATTTGTGAATAAAAACAGCATTAGTAAATATTTATTATTAAGGAATCTACGTAAATATCTGTGGGAATACTTAGTTATTATAATATAGTTTAGTCATAGGAATAAGACGTACCTACTTTAAAAAAAGGTAGCTCGTATGTATAATGAAAAAAAAAATATACACCCATATTTTTAATTTATGTAAAATAAAAAAGTTTTTAATTAGTACCTAGGTAGGCTTTAGGCTATATAGGCTTTATTAGGTTTTTTTTCAAGTTTTTTTTTTGTAGAATAAATCTTAGTTTGGCCACATTTTTTTATTCCTGCATTTTTAGGGTTCCATACACAAAGGGGGTTAAACGGGACCATTTTATTAAGCCTACCCTATCTGTCTGTCTGTCCTACCTTTTAACGGCTGTATCTTTCTAACCGTAATAGATAGCCAGTTGAAATTATCACAGAATATGTAATGTTACGGCGGATTAACTAAGAAATAATAAAGTTAAAAAGTTGAAAAATAAAGGGGGTCCCCATAGAACAAAACTTTTATAAACTTATTTTTATATTTAACGAGTAAGTAGCAAGTAAAATTCCTAACTTGCCCAACTCGCTGCTTTATTCGATCGAATTCAGTTCAATCTCCGTGGTCTTGGCAGAAGTCAGACGTTAATACAAAAATTTAAAATTGCACCACAATAAATTGTAAAAAGCTCTTCGAAACCGATTGGCGGTGCGAATTGAGTGAAACTACTCCTAAATTCCTAACGACACTGAAACGTAATCTCTCACTATGGGCCTCATAAACAAGCTCAAAGTCGCACAACATGATATGGAGAGGGCTATGCTCGGAGTTTCTTTACGAGATCGAATTAGAAATGAAGAGATCCGTAGACGAACGAAAGTCACCGACATAGCCCACCGGATTAGCAAGTTTAAGTGGCAGTGGGCAGGGCACATATCACGCAGAACAGATGGCCGATGGGGCCGAAAGGTTCTGGAATGGAGACCACGGACCGGTAACCGCAGCGTAAGACGTTCACCCACTAGATGGACATACGATCTAAAAGAGACCGCAGGGAAACGCTGGATGCAGACCGCTTCTAACCGGCCCTTTCGGAGATCGATGGGGAAGCCAATGTCCAGCAGTGGACGTCATATGCCTGAAATGATGATGATGGACTCCTAAATTGCTTTCGTGACGTTATAGTAGGCATGAAAATGTGATTCGCTGAGTCTTACATTTACCTACGACACAACATAATTAGGTAAGTCATTACGACATAATTATACGAGCTATTTGTCGATCGACATTTTATCAATTAAATACAAAATACAAAATTTATTTATTGTTACATAAGAAGCACAAAATAAAGGAGGAACCCTGCCTGCTGCATTAGCGTGAGCTGTGTTGCAGCAGACAGTGCCTTCCCCAAAACTGGGAACAGTAACAGTTATATATTATATTAAATATTAATCAAAAACACATATCATAAGGAACATATATACCATAAAATATCTTTGTGTTGTGTGTTGTGTGTGTGTGTGTGTGTGTGTGTGTGTGTGTGTGTGTGATTGTGTGTGTAAAGTGTTTGACATTTATTTTATTATTTAGGCATTCATAATTTATCCTTAAAGTTTAGTTATATGATATTAGATTGATAAGATTAATGTAACTGTAGGTATAATAATTAACCCTTTTTTTCTTCATCACCATGCTTTCGGTTTGTATCAGCATGATAAAAGGCGATGCAAGGTGTATAATAAACTCACCTTTATTTACGAAGGAAACTCTTGCGCCAGACGTTCTATTTCGAGCCAGAACGTGTTCAGATGAAACCGAAGACCTCTAGACGCCCGACCTGCTTAAGTAAATAAGTCCATGGAACCACTCCAAACCTGGGCCCCGATTCTACTAAAGAAATTGTTTTTAAATTGTAAATGTTTCAATTTTTTTTTTTAATAATTGCTTCAAAACTGACAGTTAAAAAAAATACTAGAAAAATACCACCACCTAATATTATAACTAAGTATAAAAATAAAATAAAACTGTCAATTTTGAAGCAATTATTTAAAAAATAAAATTGCAACAACTACAATTTAGGAAACAATTTCTTTAGTAGAATCGGGGCCCTCTAGTTTATCCAGCGCATATTGACGTGTGATTCAGTGCATTTCTGTCATGGCCACAGGTTCAGATATTAAGGCTTTAGAAATGATCCGTCCAATAAAGCTGTCTTCATCTACTAATGGCGAGTACTACACTAAATACTACTATACTGGCGTCGGTCGTCTTGTTCTTCAGTGGAGTTATTCACTATTTAACGCCAACTATAAAGTTGAGGCCCTCAAAATACTTCAAATTACAGCAAAGAACTAATCTTAAAAACCACTTCCAGTTTGCGAGATGAATTATGGTATCAAATAGCAATCGTTCTCTTAAAGATCTTTTGATTCAGTACGTCTACAATTTGGTTTTTATCACTAGTGTTTTTTGTGTTTTAATTGTTCTACGAAAAAAAGAAAAGCAATTTCCATTACAGTGGAAAAGGTTCCCAAAGTGCTGGCCCCAGTACCATGTTGTTTGGCAATGCTCTCCCTTTAAGGAAAATAGAGGCCAGTAGCGTACATGTTGAAAAGACAAAGACTTTGGTTACGTATTTGAGACGTTTGGGGTCGAGACATTGGGCCTTTGGGGACAGGGAGCTCACCTCATTATTTAAAATCTTTCAGAGCGCCTGGTTAATGCGACGCGTGAACAAAATGCTGGCGTGTTTCTGGCTCAACGCATAAGCATTGCCATTCAACGTGGTAATGCCGCCAGCATGCTGGGTACGCTGCCAACTGGTAGTGGGCTTGAGCATTTGGATTGTCTTTAGACCTTCAACGGTCTATGAACAGTCTAACTGTATTTGTAGTGTTAGTTTTAGCTTGTATTTTGTTTAGTTAATAAAGGCACTCAAGACTTTCTATTTACCTACAAGTCTGTGTGAAAAAAAAATGAATAGACATCTTTTTGTCCGTTTTCAATTCCTTAACATGGCCAGTCAATGCATCCAGTTTGTTTAGACTGAGCGCCCGCTTCACCAGAGCCCGTACAACCGCGAATGAAGACTTGAAGACAGATCTTTATATACTTACCTATATATACAAATACATTGGCTGTTTCTAGTTACTTGGTATTTATGGAATACATTCGTAGGAGCTCCGTTGTTTGTGGAATTATTTTTTAAGTGGAGGTCATAATTTTAAGGCGAGGTTTTCCCACTTTTAAGCAACGCTTATTACTACAGATGACCATAATCCTTGGTATATTGTATTAAAGTCGCATTTAGCGGAGCAAAATAATGGCGCTTACACACAGTCGTGCGTTTCACTACTTCTATTTTTGGGGTTTTTCTCATATTTTTCGAAAATTCTCTTTCTTTTTATAAAAAATCCGCTTGTTATACAGGTCAGACAATTTACGAAAAACATAAATAAAATACGATCCAAAATACAAGGTTTACACGAAACCGTGGAATCAAAACGTATTTCAGCGGCGCATTCATCTGCCCACGTGCGCAGGTAGCGAACCAACAAACATGCAGTACATAATTCACATTGAAAATAAATAAGGTTAAGAATAAAGTGGTCGGGATTGGGCGGGAGGCGTGCCGAGCGAGGGCGGGCGCCGCAATGCGTCCCGACGACAGAAGCGGTCCTCTCGCGCCCGTGCGCGCGCGCTGCTCTTGATTAACGTACAGAAAACTGATTTATCGTGTCGCGTTGAAAAAATAATCGGCGGCAAGTGAGGACATGTGATGGAGGGACAAGAGTGGCGGGGCGAGTGGCAGCAGCAGCGTCAACTGGACGGTCAGTGATTGATCCTGGTGTTTATAGCAGCGCGCTGACAGCACGGCGACGGCGCACCGTGAACCCTGGCTGGACACTTGGCATCTTAGCCTCTCGTCCTAGCATTTGTTGTGATCGTTGACAGACCTCTCAGCACGAGGGTTCAGTTGCTCTCTTCAAAGTCCTTTCATGATTCCTGAACCCAAGTTCCACGTGGACTCCTGGTAAACTTTCAGCGGTGATGTTTGGTGCGCTCTCTGTTTCTGTTATTTTCAATACTCCTTTACAAATAACCCCTATAATTGATTTAAACTGTTTCTTTGTTTTGTGAAATAAGTGTCAGTAATAGTTTTCAGCAGTTTCAGTAATTTTTCTTACTTAAACAGCGATTTTCAGGTGAAAATTTGAGTGTAAAACTTTTTTTAATTAGCCTCCAATATTAATTATTTCGTTGGGACATGGTTGTTATTAATTAATTTTATTAATGCCATGTCAATGCTGAATTATTTATATCATTAAATAAATTATTATTATTTATGATCCAGTACAAAGATGATAAAAAAAATCCTTTATGAACTTTTGGTCTGTCTGACGCCAACGAAACCTTAAAAAACGCGGGAACGTTACGCCGAATTTTATGAATCAAAAGCTGCACATTTTTTATTTTTGCGTGAATTTAGGATTACGTTTAAAAAATAAATCATTGAATAAAATTTGTTTCCATAGTATGTAAGTGCCAAATTTGCATGCCGAAAGGTAGTATAATGGCGAACCATTCTTTTTACACGACACCTGTAACTTTTATATACGCAAAAAATACTAATAAATAAATAAATACTAATAAATAAATTGTTAAGTTGTAAATAAGCTGCCTTCGAGAGGTTTTTAATACATTACAAATACTCTTTAGAAAACTTTTAAACTTGTAAATTAATTTAATTACCGTTGCCCCATGCCTATCATCATCCGGGGTCCATTAGCAAAGCTAATTACTAATATGAATAAAGAAAATATAAATAAACCAGCCAAGTGGGAGTTGCGATCGCGCACTGAGGGTTCCGTCCGTACTACCACAAAATACAAAAAGCACTGCAACAAGACAACATATCCAGGTCATCCTTCCAATTACCGACCGCGCCTTACGCTGCTTAACTTGACCATTATTTATCATTTGTTAATTTACTTTAGAGTGTGTATTATAATCATGCCAAGTTTGATGCTTGTACGGATTACCGTTTTTACACTAAAGAAAAAAAAACCTAGAGAAAATACAAAAATACATTTCTTGTATATGGGATCCTTTAGTTTTTACTTTTTGATTTTATTATTATTTCTTAGTTAATTCGCCGTATTTAACATTACATGTCATGTTATGCAAAAAAATCAACTGGTTATCTATTACGGTTCGAAAGCGTAGGCGCAGTAATAGCACAGAATAGATAGGGCCCTGCAGTGCAAGTTCCGTTCTTTATCGATCGACAAATTTGACAGTTGAAATCGACAAATTCAATAAAATGCCATTTGATCTGTACTCGCTATGATTTATTCAATTGCATCTACATTTTATCGAATTTCTCGATTTCAACTAATAAAGTCGATTGATTAGAACGGTGCTTGCACTGCTGTTTACACCCTTTGGGTATGGAACCCTAAAAATATTGTTCATAAGCGCCACCTATCTCGCGCACATTCGTACAAGACATGAGAATGCTGCTCAAGTGGGCCCACATGATTTCTGCCGGCCCACTGGCTAATTACCACAAAAAATGTCGCCCGCCCTGTAGCCTCATCAATCTCCACGGTGACGTGAGTCCTTGTTGCTTTTTACTTTTTGATAATATCCAAAGGAAATGTTGGTATTTATGAGTAGATTTTAGGTAACATGGGGACGTTTATTCTCACACATTTTTGACCTGGGGCCTTACGGACAACAGCTAATTGCGGCACCTAATCCGCTCAGTTGGAAAATCACGCGACCGCAAACCGTATCTGGGCGCGACAAGGTTCACGTTCGCGTGATTTTACAACTGAGCGGATTAGGTGCCGCAATTAGCGGTTGCCCGTAAGGCCCCTGGCATAACTTCTGCTTTGTTTTATTTTGTTTAGGTACCTACTCTACTAGTTTTTTTTTTACATCGGACTATAGACTAACAAATATCCCGAATATTTTTTTTATTTTATTATACGACAGGAATGGATCTGTAGGGGTATTAGTGGTATTAAATTGCAATCGTCCTCCCATGCACAAATCCAGTGACTTATAATATTTTGTTCAAAACTGATATTTTAGTGAATGTATGAATTAAAAAAAAAAAACTAGGCTTACCTTTGACTGCGATCTTGCCTGATGGAAAGCGATGATGCGGCCAAAGATGGAGCACGTTTGCCTAGGTTAGGCAAACGTGCAAGCGATCAGGCAAGATCGCAGTCAAAGGTAAGCCTAGTTTTTCTGGACTTGAACACTTGAATAAAATGAAGTTTGCTGCGGAAACACAGAGGCAAGCGTTTCAATGTTATGCCGTTTTGAATAAGAAAGAGGAAGCAAAATGCTTGTTGCGAATGAATGGAAGTTCGACCATGTAAGGTGACATAGGTCCCTCGTCAGAGACATGTCGCTAAATGAAAAAAATGATGTCTTTTTTGCGACTTTTAATTTCATTTTTAATAGACTTTAAGAAGAAGAAAGTATGACGAACTAGGTTAACAAGAAAAAAAACAACACTAAGAAATAATTTTAAGAAACTTTTAAGTATCATCATATTAATAAAAATAAAATATTGATAGAAGCCACTTTTGAACAATGCGCTTTGCCTGGTCAACCGAAAAGTATTTGACATCTAGCGTTTTAACAATTTTGTTGTAATAAATAAATGGTATCAGAAAATTTGGAAGTTTTTGAGCGAATTTGGTACGAACAAAGGTACGGGGAGTTCTGAAAGAACTTGAAAAATTAAATATAATTATTATGTGCGTCAAAAGATTTTGTTTTCAAAATGATATTAACTATGATAATAGTTTGGCAAATACTGGCTCAAAAATAGATGCAAATATCTACGCTTCTTTAAATACGGAAATCCAGAGCAAAAAATCACAAAAGCTAATCGCCAGTTGTCAATCGTCAGCGCAAGCGACGCTGCGCGCGCAGGCGAGGCGCGGAGAGATGGATGAATGAGCTGCGATCGCGCATATTTTGTTCGGAACACTTTAACGTCTTGGAATTTCTACCGCACATGCCGATGTCGATGTGAATCGGTTCTGTAAATTTGTCTTGAATACTTAAGGCCAGGTTGCAGGACTTCCCAAAATGCTGACCGCTTAAAAGTAACTGAATGTTACTTTTAAGCGGTCAGCATTTTGGGTATGATATACCTGCCTGTGCCTGTACATCTATGCATGGACATCGAGATACGATACATATAGAGTCATAATCGTGCCAAGAAATGTCCGAACCAAAACTCGGCGGACGCTACGATTTTTTTATGATAGAGGGTTTTTATTTAGTAACAAGGTAACCGCGATCCGACTCGACTACAACGCCGCGCGATGTCAGAGCTACGATGACATAGCGGACAACTAAAGTTGAACACTATGAAGCGACGTAACGTCTAATTTGGCGTAAATGTAGCATTGTGAACTATTTAATAATTGATACTGATTGATTGAAAATAAATTAGGTTTCTGATTAAGAGATAATAAATAAATGATAAAAACTTCAAAAAAAATTGTATTGCTCTATTAGTATGAACCTATAATTATACACCTAATAATAGACTGTCGTACTCAAAGAAAAGATAAGTAAATAGAACGGAAATGAGAAAGAAAATCTGTCGCCAGGCATTATGACATAACCTTGATTGAACATTATTATTTAAGTCAACGCGTCAAACTCAGCATCCGAAGAATTTGGACCTTACCTTTTTGGTTTAGGTCTTAAATTTCTTTGTCCGCATCACAGTTTCTCTAACTGATTTCGAATGACTGACGTTTCGTTTATATGGGTGCAACTGGCTACAACACAAAAATGCCTTGACAGCCGTTCTTTTTTAATCTTTTTTTTTCTTTGGTCGTACTTAACTTGGTCGCATCACGCTGCAACCCGGCCTTAAATGCATTGGACATTCACCAATTATTTAAACTAACCTATTTATTTTATTTTCTTTTCGATTACTTTTTCTCCTCTTCTTTAGCTCCATGCTAAAGAAGAAAAAAAAGTAATCGAAATTAGTTTTCTAGTTTTTGTATATTATAATTTTTGATATTTTTTTAGCTTTTGAATATTTGAATCAGTTTTATGGCCCGTTTTTATAATGTGGGCTGTGAAACCCAAATAATTAACTTACTGCGACTGTTTATTTATGCGAACCACGTGTGCCAGTGATAAAATACACTGCGAAACTGTATTGTGACTGGTCGAGTGTTCTCGGAAACAAAAAAAAAACAGGGATGATTGCAGTTTTTTGGCACTGTTTCTACCACGCGCAAACTACTCTGAATTTGTCCATTCGTCTTTATCTCAGTATAGCTAAAGTTTTGGTAACAACAACATTTAAAACATCCTTTGGTTTGTTTTAAAGGGTCACTGAAGTATGTATTTTGTTTTTTTTTAAATAAGATAATTAGGCGTGTTTTTTAGTTTATCAAACTAATTGAACTAATTGGGTTCGGGAAATTGCGTGACATTTTCTCGTCCAGATACCACAGTGCCTCAAGACGAGGGTCTTTGACCAGTGTGTGTTGCCAGTGATGACATATGGTACTGAGACGTGGCCCTTATCTGTTGGCCTTTTGGAAAAACCCAGAGTCACTCAGCGGGCAATGGAGAGAGCTATGCTCGGAGTTTCTTTGCGCGATAAAATCTGAAACGTGGATATTCACCAAAAACCCAGAGTCACCGACATAGCTGTTAAAATTTGCAAGTTGAAGTGGCAAAGGGCAGGCCACATCGCTCGAAGAACCGATAACCGATGGGGAAGAAAGGTTCTGGAGTGGAGACCACGAACCGGAAGACGCAGTGTAGGGAGGCCTCCCACTAGATGGACCGACGACATTGTGAGAGTCGCGGGCATCCAGTGGATGCAAAAGCAAGGCTGTCGTTCAGTGTGGAGGTTAAAGGGGGAGGCCTATGTTCAGCAGTGGACGTCTTCTGGCTGATGATGATGATGACAATGAAACTAATTTTATTGATAGTTGCTATTTTGGTGGAAAGATTTTTTATTATCTTTTGCAAAAAAATATGTTGTTTAAATTAGTTTTATTGCGGGAATTTTTTTTCTCGCTCCATTACTAATATATGTAATACATAACAACATGAACATTACTTCAAACATTTGCAATGTTATTTCAAAAATATAAATTGGTTTTTTTAAATTGTCATTTATCCTCAAAATTTGCGAGCATAAGATAGCAATGGCGGAGAGTGTCTTAATTTGTCTGTAGGTACTATTAAGGTATGCTTAGTGTACATAACCTACTTATTCAGTTAAATTTGTTGCAACGTGTGCACGCATGCAGAATGTCATATTTTTTGTTCTGGTATTTATGCTCAGTCATCGTTTAAGGACCACCCAAATTAGAAAACACTAGCTAGCCCGCGTGTCTTCACTTGCGTTATTTAAAAATCTACAATACTCCCGTTTTGTCATTAAGATCCAGCATCACATCCCTTGATCCACCTTCTCCTTGTCCCACATTTCTCGATCCAGCCCCACATTCGTTCCGTAATCTACTTGCGTCCGGTCTTTCCGATTCAGTCCGCATTCATCCTGTAATCATTTCTACTCCTGTCCCACCCTTTCTACCCCAGTTCCACATTCGTCCCGTAATCCACTCTTTTCCCGTCCCTGTCTGCTCCAGTCCATCTAATCTTCTCTACTACAGGGCTGCTCTTTGCGGTCCCACCCTGCATACGACCCGTAATCCGCACTTTACTTACTTCCTACCCTTTTGTGATCCAACCTCGCCTGTTATCCACTCTACTTCAGTCCATCTCTTTCCATTCTAGTCCCACATCCTTCCACTCCAATTGTTATCCACTCAAATTCAGTCCAGCTCTTTCCGCTCTTGTCCCACATCCATCCACTCTACTCCCTTCCCGTAATCCACTTTACTCCCATCTCGCCCTTTCCTTTTCAGTTTCGCATCAGTCCCGTTGTCCACTTTACTCCAGTCCCGCCCTTTCGCTCTAGTCCTGCATTTGTCTATTCTTGTCACGATGTTTTTTTTTCACCAGCAGCTCATTGTAGCTGGGATTTCAACCCACACTCCGCTGTTTGAAATTCAAACGCGTCAACCACTGAGCTATCAGAATACGACGCTAAAATTATTTTGTAACTAAATTTAAACCAGCATTTCAACAAGCTGGAGTGTAAAATTTACGAGAAGGTGGTAAAAAATCGTAGCATATTGCAGACTTTTGCTAAACACGTGGCGGTTATCTTATCTAGAGGTTGTTTTACAACCCATTACGTCGCCATGCTTGTCTTCAACGTGACGCTTTGTGAAGTCTGTTTTGACGTATGTTGGATTCACATCGCAACGTCCGTTTGGACCACAGAAAAGAAAAAAAAAAGTTTAAATGTTTTGGAACCTAACCAAAACTAACGAGACCTAACCAAACCTGAAAACAATAGAACAAATTGCTTAAAACTTAAATTTTTACACTAAAATATTGGTGATATACTTTGACGTGTCCTTTCTCACGCTCTACCAAACAAGCATCTATTTAAAGTGGACAAAAAATTAAACAAAAAATAAATCCTCCGGATTACCAAAGCTTATAAAGAAAATAAACACTCGGCGCATAATTCATGGTAGGACCACAGAATAAACTTCAGTTAATACGTAGCGCCACAGATTGGGCAAACGTTGCTTGCGACGCCGACGCACCCGGTGGCAAAAGCGACTTGACTTTATACAAACAAAAACATTACAAATTAATTTTCAGATTAAGGCATTAAATTTAACATGAATTTAAAGAATTCATATACTACATTTAATAAACCGGCCAAGTGCGAGTCGGGCTCGCGCACTGAGGGTTTCGTACCACCACATACCCATGTTTGACGCTTGTACGTATTACCGTTTTTACATTAGAGATAACACAAATTACTTTTAAAAATACATTTGTTGGATGATCTTCCGTTTTACTTATTGACTTTTTTATTATTTTGTAATTAATCCGCCGTTACATTACACGTTCTCTGAAAATTTTAACTAGCTATCTATTACGGTTCGAAAGATACAGCCGTTTAAAGGTAGGACGGACAGACAGACAAAGAAATACAGAAATGTTTATTTTGCGATAATGAAATTTAAAAACAAACAAAATAATCCAAATAAAAGTAGGTACATTATCACAAAAACCGGCCCCAACTCAGCGTGAGACAGACAGACGGACAGACTGACAATGTAGGCTTAGTAATAGGGTCTCGTTTTTATCCTTTGGGTACGGAACTCTAAAAACAAAATTTGACCCGTCGAATTTGTTGAGAAGTTGAAATCAGAATGAAATCAGAAAGAGGTTGAAATTTTGACAGTTGAAAAATCTATTAACTAGTTGAAATAATAAGTTTACGGTTTCAAACACTTGCTTTCCTAACTATTTAACAAATATGATATCCTGAAAATTGGACGACTTTATTATTCGCAGCTACGAAATATAAAAGATTTTATTGTACACACAATTTAAAATGACAAATAAAATAACGACTTATTTTAAAATAATTCTTGTAGTGATTTTATTACGTCCATAGATATTGAAAACTCGAATAAATTAAATAATTACTACCATCGACATTATTTCAGCCGTAGGACGTCCGCTGCTGAACATAGGCTTCCCCCATCGATCTACAAAAGGGCCAGTTAGAAGCGGTTTGCATCCAGCGTTTTCTTGCGGTCTCTTTTGGGTCATCCGTCCATCTTGTAGGTGGACGTCCAACGCTGCGTTTACTGGTCCGTGGTCTCCATTCGAGAACCTTTCGGCCCCATCGGCCATCTGTTATGCGTGTTATGTGCCCTGCCCAACTTGCAACTTGCTAATCCAGTGGGCTACGTATAACGTGGATATTCGCCAAAGAACCAGAGTCACCGACATAGCTGTTAAAATTTGCAAGTTGAAGTGGCAATGGGCAGGCCACATCGCTCGAAGAACCGATAACCGATGGGGAAGAAAGGTTCTTGAGTGGAGACCACGAACCGGAAGACGCAGCGTAGGGAGGCCTCCCACTAGATAGACCGACGACATTGTGAGAGGCGTGGACATCCAGTGAAAAAAGGCAGGCTGCCGTTCAGTGTGGAGGTTAAAGGGCGAGGCCTATGTTCAGCAGTGGACGTCTTCTGGCTGATGATGATGATGACGACGTATAACTTTCGTTAGTCTACGGATCTCCTCATTTTTGATTCGGGCTCGCAGAGAAACCCCTCTCCATAGGTCGTTGTGCGATCGATTTTACTCAAACTGTTTCTATGCAAAAAAACCCGTCGACCCGTTTTACTATTGGTGTCTTTTCAGAGCAGCTAAAAAAAACTTACGCATTATTAATCGAATAGCATGAGGCAGCAAACAAATTTAAGTGATTTCGAACGTTTAATGGCATCATTAATTTAGCTATTAGATGTAGTCACAGCTGTATTTGAAACGTCCCGTACTGTAGATTATTATTTTTTCAATTTCCATATTCCGCATACCGTTTCGCACATCGTTAACGCAGCCGTCAAATTAAACTGGAAATTACGATCCATTCGATGTAAATCTATAAATATTTGCTTTAAAGTCGATATTGTTTTTGATGCGAAATATGACGTTTATTTTTATCTATGGTTAGAATTAATCTGATGGTAAATGTGTGTAGAAATAGTTTTCGTCTAGATGAATTTAGATGAATGTTACTGCTATTACTATTTACCGACAGGTTAAAATTAGATTCACCTAGAATTTAGATGAATGCTATTAGTATTAACTATTTACCGACAGGTTAAAATAATATTCACCTAGAATTTAGATAAATGCTATTAGTATTAACTATTTACCGACAGGTTAAAATAAGATTCACCTAGAATTTAGATGAATGCTATTAGTATTAACTATTTACCGACAGGTTAAAATAAGATTCACCTAGAATTTTAATGAATGCTATTAGTATTAACTATTTACCGACAAGTTAAAATAATATTCACCTAGAATTTAGATAAATGCTATTATTATTAACTATTTACCGACAGGTTAAAATAAGATTCACCTAGAATTTAGATGAATGCTATTAGTATTAACTATTTACCGACAGGTTAAAATAAGATTCACCTAGAATTTAGATGAATGCTATTAGTATTAACTATTTACCGACAGGTTAAAATAATATTCATCTAGAATCTGGAGGAATGCTACGTATTCCTATTCACTATTTACCGACAGGTTAAATTAACATTCATCTAGATTCTAGATGAATGCTATTGCTGTTCCCTATTTAATGACAGGTTAAATTTACATTTATCTAGAATCTAGATGAATGCTATTGCTGTTCCCTATTTAATGACAGGTTAAATTTACATTCATCTAGAATCTAAATGAATGCTAACAACGACAATTTGCAAAATAACAGTAACTGCTAACTCATCTAAAAAAAGTGTTTGTTTTGAAAACACCGTTCCACTTAACGATACATTATAAGCAAAATAATACCTTTCATATTGAAATGTATCCGAACTCGTCTTCGGCACTCGGCGATATAGCTGCGCTAGCAAAATAAACGTGGAGCCGGTCATATTATGTTTGTTATTGTAATATTTAAATTTCGAACGTGTTTGTTGTAATAAGCTGGTAGCTTTGAAGTGTCGCTATAGCTTCCTACGGGCTTCTGTATGTTTGTACTGCTGGAATGATAGCCGTTAAAATTGGAACGTTTTTCGAAAACACTATCACGGTCTTTCACTACAGTTCTCAGATCAAGTTTTACTTTCTTTTTTTTTTGCCTTTATTAAGTAAACAAAATACAAGCTAAAACTAAAACTACAAATACAGTTAGACTGCCCATAGACCGTTGAAGGTCTAAAGACAATCCAAACGCTCAAGCCCACTACCAGTTGACAGCGTACCCAGCATGCTTTACTTAAGTAAAGTTTTACTTATATAGCTACAGTTATATAGCTACAGTTATTATTCTATTATAATTATTTTTTACAAGGAAAACATTCAGCAGCTAATTAATACAGTAGATATGAGATAAACAGTTACACAAAAGCCAAAAACACGTTTTCACTAATACAAACTAGAAATAGTGTAAATGCCCCGTTGCAACACCAACTAGGGCTTGGATAGATAAATAGTAATTGGAAAACGAACATTCGAAGTCTTTTTTTTTATCATAAGAGATAATAAATTAGTTACCAGAAAGAAAAAAAAAAAAAGTAACATACAAATTACAAATATATAAAACCTAATACATATCATACGCATACTCTACCAAACACAAGTCTTCCATGATAAATAAAATTCCACCGCAAGTGAAGTCAGGAGAAGCGTCTACCTACGCGCCACCATTTGGATTTGTTTACGAGAGCGTAAATTGTTCTCATAAGGGCGCTCAAGACAAAGTATCGATAAAGTAAACATTCGAGTAGGTATCCATTCATTGTTGATACTGTACTTAAATTAAACATAGATGATCCGAGTTGATAAATTGCAAACGAAACCTACCTTTGCTTAGTCATATTCTAAACAATGAAGACATGCATTTGTATATATTTATTATCGGTAGCAGTTGAAGTGGCAGTGGGCAGGGCACATAATTATCACGCAGAACAGATGACGATGGGGCCGAAAAGTTCTCGAATGGAGACCACGGTCCAGTAAGCGCAGCGTAGGACGTCCACCCACGAGATGGACAGACGAACTAAAAGAGACCGCAGGGAAACGCTGGATTCAGGCCGCTTCTAACCGGCCCTTTGGGAGATCGATGGGGGAGGCCTATGTCCAGTGGACGTCCTACGGCTGAAATGATGATGATGGTGATCGGTAGTGCTCAAATGTCTCCGCGTTTCACCCATTTCTTTACTATACTGACCACTGACCACTTAACACAAAAACTGTAAGTACTGCAAAGTTTTCACATACACAAAGAAACTTGTACCGACATATGAACTAACTATATCATAGTTCACATGCAAAATTGAGCCGCAAGGTCGTCTGCATGGGTATTTTCGACTTAACGGGCGGTTATCCGAGTCGCGTAGGCAACAAAACGCTCCCTCAGCCCCCGCCAAGTTATAGCGACGCCATGCTAGAGTCAGGACGCCCGCGGGGGAGTGCAACGACAAAAACGAGCATACCTCGATGACGCCTGGCGCGGTACTGAACGCGGGGCGCCAAAATTCTCGCGTCCTTTTTACGCTTTTAATTTCACTAAAAAACGACACTATTCACTATCAAAAATCTATCCAAATAAAAGAATGTTGAATAAAATTGCCTTTCAGTACATGCAATTTCCAGGTTGTTACGAGCTTTCATTAGAGCAAAAAAAAGAAAAATCTTAAATAAGTCAACTTTGTTTCATTTTTTTTTTATCGAGGAAAGTTTATACCATCGTGTTTTGAACCAAATCATAAACTCAAACACAGATGTATCTGTGACATGTATTTTTTCCAGCTCAAATATTGTAATTTAACTGAAAAAAATTGATTTAAAACCGTCAAATTTGGTATAAGAGGCTCTTAAAGCATCAAGCCTGATTTAGGCCACGCTACTTCAACATATCTTCCTCGTTTGTATTATGTGAGGTTTCGACCCATATGTACACGTGTACCTCTCAATAGATCTGGAGACCCTAAAATATTTATGTTTGCTTAAGTTAAGTATTTATTCTAACTTACAATAATGATTTAACTGAAGTGTGATTGACTATAATATTATTTGATCCTCACCACAGATCCTCACATAATATTATTATGGAATTGGCATTTTTTCGAACTGGCCACTTTGGTCTTAAATTTGGAGTTCGTTTAGTAGTGCCAAATTCATTAGAATTTGGCACTACTAAACGAACTCCAAATTTCAAATTTATGCCCATGTATTTTTGTTTCTAATATATTGATTCATTTGTTTTCAATGGTATACATACTTTTGAAATACAGTATTTTAACGCTAATTTCATATGTAAAATATATAATGTTATAGTTTTTTTTTCTATATAAAACACCAATTTCATAATATATTTAAGAACCAATATACCTTTGATACGTCTTTTGATGATTAGGACCTGGGTATGTCCTAAAACTGCGACAAGTACCACCAGAAGATGGGAAGCAGCGTCCTGTTAGTACACGGTGAACGTACTGCGACCCCCAAGCCGCCTGCCAAACGTGGGGATTATGGCAACACCCCTCTCTAAGAGGGAGGCCTTGTTCAGCAGTGGACATTTAATGGCTGACGATGTGATGTGATACATTTACATTCAAAGCAATATACCTACAAATTTTATCTATACGCAGTAAATTCCAGCGACACATAACACGGTTTATGTCTGTAATCTGAACTATGCCGAGAATTCCCAGCCCAGTAGTCGTTACGTTGTTTTGAATAAATTAGTCCAATTAGTTCCGTTTCCGACAACGTGGAAAGCCATGGACAACCCTTACGTCTTACGGAGTAATCTTTGTCTTAGATATTATCGGACTACAGACTTTATCAGACATTAGCTGCTCCCCGCGGTTTCACCAGCATAGTGATGAAAAATGGCGATGATGATGATGATGATAAAAAGTAGCCTATGTCACTTTCTGGCCCTTGACTATACCCATGCTAAAAATCAGGTCGATCAGTTGCTCTGTTGCTGCGTGAAAGAGGAACAAACAAACCAACAAACTTTTCGCATTTATAATATTAGTTTGATATGATTACACATAAAATGGGTATATAACCTTTTTGGGGTATATGATATTTCAAAAGGTCTCCGACCACGATTTTGTCTCTCTGCGATGAAGTAAACCCAAAGTAAACGAATTTTTATGATCTCGATGATTCTAGAGCATAAAACAATTTACATTTTAAAATTGTTCAAATAGGTTCAGTTTGTTTATATTATAATAAATATGAGTAGTTTGTCTGGGTTTTTAATAATACCCTGATCGATATATATGAACTAATTCGGTCCTGTGCTAATCTATATATAGATTAGCACAGGACCGAGGCAGATGGCATAGCAAGAGAGAGGCATATACCCAGCAGTGGGATAACGAAGGCTGTGGATTATGATATATATGAACTAACTACACAGATCACGATGAGTCGTGGGCATCCAGTGGATGCAAAAGGCAGGCTGTCGTTCAGTGTGGAGGTTAAAGGGGGAGGCCTATGTTCAGCAGTGGACGTCTTCTGGCTGATGATGATGATGATGATGATGAACTACACAGATGAACATTGTCCAAACTTTTATTTTACTTTTGATTATAGAGTTACTACTTTCAAAATCATTATTTTATTTCCTCGCAATTAAATTGAAAAGACGAGTGTAGAACGTTCTTATTCACTTTAGTCTTGCAGATACCCATGTTATAAGTAGTTTTCAGGAACAAGGATTCGCTTTAAGAAGATAGAGACAAACAGGGACCTCACGGACAACTGCTATTGCGGCACCAAACTAACGTTAAATCAAATCCGCTCAGTTGGAAAATCACGCGTACGTGAACCTTAACGCACCCAGATACGGTTTGCGGTCGCGTGATTTTCCAACTGAGCGGATTTAACGTTAGTCAAATAACAGTTAGCAATAGCAGTTGTCCGTAAGGCCCCAGGTTAGCTCGAGCCGGTGACACGTCGAATGATCAGTATCACTCCCCATTCACTAAATCAAAACAAATTTAGCATTAATTGCCGCTCCACTATTCAGAACAGTGACTTCTGCCCTCTGGATGGCCAATAAATGTCTCGAACACCGATAAATATCGATCGACACCGTCAAGGTGCCATATTTGTTCCGGTCCAGTTGGTGCGATATTCGGTGGCTCTTGCCAATACCGAGGTGAATGGCAGCCATTAGCGTGGATTCGGACTCTTGCTGTCTTCGACAGTTGCTGCAAGTGTTAGATTCTTATAGCAACTGAAAATGCATCAATAATTTCTATGTCTGCAATAGAGAATTCAGTCTAGGAGTTCAAAAATTATATTGACACTGTTTGTAAAAAAATATACGTCGACTTGTTTCTTGCTTGTAATTCATTCGATAAGTGTTCATATCCAATTCGATATTCATTTATTTATTTAAGTCCACCTACACTGTGTACATTAATACAATTTAACAAAACGTTAAACAGAATTAAAAATATAAGTAAATGTCACAATAATTACAGGCGAAGACAGCATGCAATAATATTGAGCGATAAAATAAAATAATTATAGTTAAATTAGCTAAACATAAACACAACTGAAATATAAAACGACGGAATTTAAATTAACAGTTAAAGTTTTAGCATAATTAAATATTAAAAAGTCAAGTAATAAACAAATGTCAAAAAAATAAAAAAAATAAAAACTTTTCAGTTAGTCAGAGCCCTCAGAGACTTCTTAAAACTAATAACGCTGTCACCAAATATGTCGATATCGGTTGTCATAAACAGAGTGTTATAAACGCACCATTCTAGACAAGGGTGCATTGAATCCCAGGTTATATATTCTTCTTTGGGTACGCTTTAGCTTCTAAGGAAACTGTAAAATGTTATTCAGATGTTAGAGCTTATTAATACTTTTACTCGGCAAGTGCCTTTATTAACTAAACAAAATACAAGCTAAAACTAAAACTACAAATACAGTTAGACTGCCCATAGACCGTTGAAGGTATAAAGACAATCATAATGCTCAAGCCCACTACCAGTTGGCAGCGTACCCAGCATGCTGGCGGCGTTACCACGTTGAATGGCAATGCTTATGCGTTGAGCCAGAAACACGCCAGCATTTTGGTCACGTGTCGCATTAACCAGGCGCTCTGAAAGATTTTTGAAAATGAGGTGAGGTGGTGTCAACAAAATGTCAAAAACCGTTATAACGACTTTTGTGATTTGTCCAAGATCCTGACGAGCAAACTTTCTAATTCCAGGCGAAAACACCTTTCGAATCAAGAGGTCAATTTTAGACAAGAAGCAGTAAATTTTAAGGCCACAATTTTTGATAAAACAATTAGGCAAAACTGAGGGTCAAAATTGCATCTTAACTATACCTATTTAGAGCAGAAATTAATTAGCCTGCGTTATTTAAGGTGTAACATACTAAAGGAGCAATTATAACGGCTGTTCTAAATTTAAGCGTCAGTAACAAAAGGCGCTTCCTTAGCAATAAATCCGCATTGATTGAGCGCTATAAATCTACAGATGCGCGAGCGCCGCTCCGGTTGCATCGCCCGATTTAATAGGGTTGCCTGGAAGGTATAGTAACATATTTAACTACTCTGTTATTCAATTTAACTACTCTTTTTTTACCTCCGTTTTATATTGAATTTAGCTACTTTTACAAGCTTTTATTTAACTTGCTATGTATGTATGTATGTAACTATGTTTGTTCGGGTGGAATCTTGCAACTCCATTTGAAGCAGAGACCAGTGTTTGTTGCCAGTGATGACATATGGTACTGAGACGTGGTCCTTAACTGTTGGCCTTTTAGAAAAACTCAGAGTCACTCAGCGGGCAATGGAGAGAGCTATGCTCGGAGTTTCTTTGCGCGATAAAATCCGAAACGTGGATATTCGCCAAAGAACCAGAGTCACCGACATAGCTGTTAAAATTTGCAAGTTGAAGTGGCAATGGGCAGGCCACATCACTCGAAGAACCGATAACCGATGGGGAAGAAAGGTTCTTGAGTTGAGACCACGAACCGGAAGACGCAGCGTAGGTAGGCCTCCCACTAGATGAACCAACGACATAGTGAGAGTCGCTGGCATCCAGTGGATGCAAAAGGCAGGCTGTCGTTCAGTGTGGAAGTTAAAGGGGGAGGCCTATGTTCAGCAGTGGACGTCTTCTAGGTGATGATGATGATGATCTTGAACTGATTGAGCTGAAACTTGGCATACTTTAGCACCTTTAGTTTCGATGACAATGCATGGTTAGCTAAATGACGTCATTATAAATTCAATATGCAATATGATATAATAATCATTATAATTCTCAAAGATGGCGGACCAGTTATTTTGTATACACCCCCATGATATGGGTATCAAATGAAAGGATTTGCTGAGAAGAATACGAAAAGCTTGTTTTAAAAATCTATTTTTTTTTTAAAAGCATTGCAATTCAACGCGGCAATGCAGCCAGCATTTTGGGTACGATGCCTGCTGGCAGCGGATTATTAGATTAGTTTAGTTTTATATATTAGTATTAGTTTGTATTTTTTCAAGTAGTTTTAGTTGTTTTTTTTTTTACTGGATTTTGGTATTACCTACCAAGTGAGTTTTAAAGTAACATATCTTTTTAATTTTAAATAAAAACCTTTATATGTTTTAAATTTTATAAAGTGTGTTCTGTGTTGTGTTGGGATATAATTTGATTTCAATTTATTATTTTGTAACGTTTTTGTTTGAAAATTAAATAAAAATGTATTTTATTTTTATCTAACGGGGTTAATTATGGATCATAAAATGTAATAAAAACGATTTTTAAGTTTTGGTAGGTTTAAAAATTAGCCTGGAACAGAACATTGCAAACCTTTGTAAGCAAAATGCAAGAATGCAAAAGTAATTGCAGGTAAAAGTTTTAAAACTGCAGCTGTTTTTTGGGAATCACATATCAGATAATAACATTTGACAAATGGGCGTTATCTTATCTTCGCCATTAGTGAACAGTGAAAGATGTTCGTGCCAGCCCTATCTAAGAACGACACGTGCGCTGCGCTTCCCTGCGACACGTTTGATTTACGCACCCTTACGGCCGTACAAATTGACGCTCATACCACAAACAAATACGTTATAATCACACTGAGATACATTTGAAATGAAGGAACAAAAGAAGTTACAAGAAATGGAGACGAGAAGATGGAGACATCAAAACAGATACGAAAATGATGGGCGAAACTGTTGAAGCAATTTTGAGTTTATAAGTGAAACAAATTGTATTATAGTAATACTAAATGCATTTTTGATGCCTGTCACTGATATCAATCAATTTGAAATTTGTCAATTTGACGTCTGTCAATTGTCATTTTTGACATTTGAGTTCACACCTTATAATAATACTAGGACTGCCTCAGTCACCTCGGTTCCTTCAAAATCGGAGCACGGCTCTAAACCGCTGGTAAAGTTAATTTAGTAGCGTAAATTGAGGTGATAGATGAGAAAAAATCGAAGTCAAACTAGAATATTTCCGTGAAAATTATGATACAATGTGGAGCCAAATTTTTCAGCTTTCTTCTTGTACTTTTGCTACCTAGCAAAAATCTAAGCTTACAATTTAACAACATAATATTTTATTAACTTTGTGATTAACTAAGCACCCTTCACAAATTCCTGGAATCACTCAAATCTGCCGGTTGATTACAAATGTGTTCCAAATAGAAGATGCAACAAAGGAAGTGGCGCGGAATTGCAAGCAGGGAACGCTTTGATCAGCTCGAGTGGTGTCAACATTATTAGCGGGGCTCGTTAACAAGCCGATCGGGTACGTCATGATGTTCAAATTCTTAGCCTTCAAGTCTTGAAGGTATTACTATTATAATTATGTACTGTGGTATTACAGTAGCACTCGTTTTTTTTCTTTTTTTTTCTTTCGTCGTTACTTTGTTTCTGCGTAAAAGAATAACAAACAAGCAAACAAAAAAACAAACTTACTTTTATTTACTTATTTTCTGTGGCGCTATATAATACAACCCTTCGTGGTTCTAACGTTAGCTATAAGATATTTTATAGGTAGCTTTACAATTTTCCACCGCTTTTTAAAAAAATATGTATAATAGGCTTGCGTTTGATCGCCAACTCGCCTGACGTTAAAAGATGATGCGGTCTACGGTGGAGCACGCTTGCCTAGAAGAAACAGATTCACTCATGATTTGATGACACCCTGATTGTAACTATCGGGGAACACCCATTCAGGCAGCGCATTCCACATACTGGCTCAGTTCGCATAATAAAAGTGGAATCAAAGCGCTTCGTTCGGGTTTTCGGAATACCAACCATAAAGCGGTGTCGATTTTTTGTGCTTTAGCAGTCCGATAGAAAAATGGGCAGGAGGGAATTAGATCCTGAAGATTAGATGCACACTCTGAAATGTATTCGATAAAAGACCCATAGACTAGCAACTTTGCGCGGAAGATGCCTGAGATGTATTTTTCAAGTGGGCGTGACTAAATCTGAAACTATGAAGATTAGCAAAAAGTACTCAAAGGATTCGTATGCCCGATTTTAGTGAGAACTAAATTGCATCATTGGATTTTTGATAAATCAACATTTCTACCCGAATCAAATCGAATCGAACTCAATGATTTAGAAAAAAAACATACAGTATTATCTATACTTCTATACTAATATTATAAAAAGGAAAGATTTGATTGTTTGTTTGTTTGCATTGAATAGGCTCCGAAACTACTGAACCGATTGAAAAATTCTTTCACTGACGGGAAGCTACACTATGCCCGGGTGACATAGGATATAATCTATACCCGTGCGAAGCTGGGGCGGACCGCTAGTTACGAATAATAAGGATCGAATTCTGGGAAGTAATGGCATCGATTCTGATGCACTCTAAACTAAACTAAATTTGACAGCATTAAAATAGTTGCCATCCTTCTCTCACGTATTAAAATGAAAAGAGAGGCAGATAATTTTAGTCCTGTCAGATTGGTTTAGTTTAGTGAGTGACAGAATAGACGCCATTGACATAGGTAGGTACGGCAAACTTAAGGATTAACTTATTAAACATCAATTCGAACAAGGTAGGTACAGGTAATGTTTTATTAAAATCCAAAATATTCCTTAAGTTTGCCGTGACATTACTTCCTAATAGAGAAAAAAAAAAACAATAATACGAATAAATTTAATTTACTTCGAGCGCTTGCTGATTTGGCAGTATGAGTAATTTCGTTCGAACGTTTACAAAATTTTGTAGTTGGGTTTATGTATTGATAATTATTACGTTTTTAAATTCATGAAATGTCACCACAATCAATCTAAACAGTGATGACGGCCTGTTTGTTTCAATTTCCCTTCCGTGACTTGGGTTGCATGGTCGGATGTGAGTCGCTTCTCGGAACATCGTGTGTCTAGCTAGAGATTTGGCTATATCGATAACTTTATGATCGTATATCGAGTCAGTCATAATTTAGTATCAGAGCGCCTGGTTAATGCGACGCGTGACCAAAATGCTGGCGTGTTTCTGGCTCAACGCATAAGCATTGCCATTCAACGTGGTAATGCCGCCAGCATGCTGGGTACGCTGCCAACTGGTAGTGGGCTTGAGCATTTGGATTGTCTTTAGACCTTCAACGGTCTATGGGCAGTCTAACTGTATATGTATTTTTAGTTTTAGCTTGTATTTTGTTTAGCACTTGCCCTGTAAAACTTTCGTCATCATTTTAGTTAATACATAGCTTTACTTTTGAATTTTTATCCGATTACCAATAAGAGGTTTTCAATTCAATTCTCTTTTTATGTGTATATCTTGTATTGATATCTTCGTCGATTATGAACCGATTTTATTTATTTAATACGATATTATCTCGAGTGAAAATTTAAAGAAAATAAGTCACCTCTAATTTACGGGATTGATCCATCGAGATACAAAACATAAAAAGTCACAATCGTGCCAAAAAATGTCCGAACCAAAACTCGACTCACGCTACGAATTCCGCGAAATATTTGGTTAGTTACAAGACTTACAAGGTAACCGGGATCTGGCTACAACGCCGCGCGATGTAGCGATGCCAGGAGCTACGATGATTAGCGGACAACTAACGTTGAACACTATGCAAGCGACATAACGTCTAAATTGCAGTAAATGTGGCATTGTGAAGTATATAATTGATACAATGTATGTAAAATTACGCTCTGACGTTTTTTGACTATTTTCAGTAAGAGATTGTGACTCTATAGGAATTGTATCTCGATGGATAAATCTCGTTTATTGAATTACACTATCGATACTGTGATTGGTCGCTATTATTCGATATTCGACATTATTCGTAATTTTTTCATTATTAGTCGAATTGCGAATAATATTTTAAAATTACCTATTCGACATTAATAGCAAATAGTTGTCGGAAATGATTTAAAATGAAAAAAAGGAGACATTAAAAATTACCAAACTAAGTATGTATGTATATTAAATTTATTAAGGAATTTGTTGTAGCCTGTTTGCATTACCTGTTCTAAGCCTGTTTGTTGCACGCATATAAACGAAACGTCAGTCATTCGAAATCAGTTAGCAACTATGATGCGGACAAAGAACTTTGAGACCTAACCCAAAAAGGTAAGGTCCAATTTTGGATACGGAGTTCGACGCGTTGATCTAAACAAGAATGTTCAAACAATGTTCACTCATAATGCCTGGTTACAGATTTTCCTTCTCATTTCCGTTCTATTTACTGTTTTTTTCTGTGGTAGGTAATAGTCACCGATCGATACTTTAATCGATACTTTTCATTCGATACATCCCTACGCTTGTGTATCTAGGTGTCACTGTCATTACATGGTGCTGTTGTGACTGCTGATTGACTGATGCTGCCAGTCTCCAGCTATTCTCGGAGGTGGTCGTTTTGTGCACTTTGCCTCTGCAGTTCTGCTGATCTTCCTTGTTTAATTCTCGGGGAAATGCAATCTAGGTTAGAATTGCGAATTCGTCTGTCTTCTTTCAGATATTATGCTATATATTAGACTAGCGGTCGGCCCCTGCTTCGCACGAGATCGCGGGGGATTATAGATTATGTCACCCGGGGATAGTGTAGCTTCCCTAAGTAGAAAGAATTTTTCAAATCGGTTCAGTAGTTTCGGAGCCTATTCAATGCAAACAAACACACAAACAAACAATCAAATCTTTCCTCTTTATATATAAGTATAGAGTATAGATATGGATATAGATGATTCTCCAAGCTGGGGTGTAACGCTACGTCAAAAACATTCTTATTTTAATATTACATTGAATTCCGTCTTGCTTTCTCTACAGCAGAGAGAACGAGAGAAAGTTCGAAGTAACATTTAAATAAAAATGTTTTTGAGGATGTAGTACGTAGTACCATTGCAGGTCTCAATTTGTCTTCTTTTATTTAGCACTAATTACGGCGCTTGCGTTACTTTCCTGCAGGTACCGTTATTTTTTCGGGATAAATAGTAACCTAACTATCTATTAATCCAGAGTATAAGCTGCTACACCCATGCCAAATTTAGAAATGTGGGATATATTATTTTTGTTTTCATCACGATCATCAACCATTTCCACCCACTGCTGGGTATAGGTCTCCTCTTCAGCGCGCCATCTTTTCCGGTCCTGTGCTAGCCTTGTCCAGTGCTTTCCTGCTGTCCTAACGATGCCGTCCGACCAGCGGGCTGGTGGTCTGCCCGGTTTATGTTTTACTTTACATTATGTCAATGATGCTAATTACCTAACCTGAAATAAAAAAAAATTATATCTGAGGGAAAAAAAAAACTAGACAAGTACGAGTAGGACTCGCGCTCTGAGAGTTCCGTTACATTGAATCCTCAGTGCGCGAGTCCAAACAAAAAAGTTGTAATATTGAAAGTCAAACTTAACTTTGTAGTCGACAATAAGGTTATCCGATACATACCAACTACAAAATGTAAGTTTGTAATTGTAAAACTTTTTTTTTATATGATACAACTTCAAATTAACAACTTTCGGATTTTTTCCTTTATATGTGCTATAAAACCTTGCCTCTTGCCAAATTTCATGATTCTAGATCTACGGGAAGAACCCTATAGGTTTTAATTTCCTTGTGAAATCGCAAAATATGCGACATAAATGGGCATATCATTTGATTGCGTTGACTTACAAGTTTGATTTTTTCACAGCTGAAAGAAATCATAAATCTGATATTTGATATACATTTCAACTTGATAGCTTTACGCGTTCTTGAGAAAAAGGGTCTTGACAGACGGACAGACGGACAACAAAGTGATCCTTTAAGGGTTCGAAACACTAAAATCTGTCTAAATATTTTTCAAGCCTTTGATAAATTAGGTCTCATTAGAGACACGTCGGTCTCGATACCGTGTGACATCAGTCAGCAGAGCCAATTAGCTGCAAGGGTGTTGTGATTGCTGATTGAATGGTGCCAGAGCTATTACTGGCTTCATGCTTCAGCCAACAGTACAGGATGTATTTTAAACTGGGGTGCTAAGTGGCTTTATTACGCTTTCTGACCTTTTATTATTTTTTACATTGTTATAAGGCAACTCGTCAGAGTCTCGGTAAATTGTCAGAAGCATTTTCAGCGGCTGACGGAACTACAGTTTCCGTAAAACTGTTGCTGCGTGAAAAAGAAAAGAACATAATTATATTATCGTTTTGAAAAAAAAAACGACTTCTAGACTATACCTAAGTACAAAAATATACTAAAAAAGTAGAAAATTACAACTTGAAACTCGAATTGAAGTCCTCATCAAAACTTTTGCTGAAGGGAACCACAATCCAAAATATCGTCTGTGTAGGTATATATTTTTGTTTTTTGTAGCTTTTTTTTCAAAAAGCACTGAATCAATATCGATAAAATTTATATAAGACTACCTCTGAAGTATGACCTATCAAACAAAAAAAGAATTCCAAAATCAGTCCACAATTGGTGGAGTAATCACGTAACAAAAAAAAACATATACAGTCGAATTGATAACCTCTTCCTGAAGTCGGATAGAAATATATTTTCGCATCTTTATTAGTTGTATGATAAATGGACACTCTGTATGACATTGATGCTAAATACCAGTAAATAAACTGGCAAGCTTTGCACGTTACGTAATACATAGGTATAGTGGGTTGACAAAGGAGGTACTCTGTGGATAATATATAACAAGAATAGATGCGAAAATATAGATATATATATAAAATATAGGGTAAAACGGTATAAATATAGGGTAAATTCTGCGGTTCCGAAGTGTCGGGTGCGCGTGCGCACGGCCACGGTCCGTCGGCGGAGCTAATGGTGATTTGTGTCCCAAGCCTCGTTAGCTGTTAACCGACGCCGCACTGCCTCATTAGTGAACTACGTAAATAGCGTTTTTAAGAAACGGCTTAAACAGATAAACAGTGAACCGGTTTCCTCTAAGCGTCAGGCGAGCGTGCTCCATCGTAGACCGCATCATCGCTTAACATCGGGCAGTTGGCAGCCAAGCGCAAGCCTATTTATAATTTAAAAAAAAAAAATTGACAACTAGCTGTGCTTTACAGTTTCACTCGATATCCTACTGGAACAAAAAGGAAAAGGGTGTCTACATACCTCTCAGGGTTGGCAAAGCACCGTCAACACCACTAGAGGTGCAGGTGTCCATAGACGGTGGTTTCTGCTTACCAACAGGAAGACCGCATGCTTGTTTGCAGCACATTATCTGGCCCAGTTGGTATATATATGGCTTCGTTGGCCCATTTGGTAGAGAACTTTCCTTCCTAGCTATTCCTACCTATAGGGCAAACATTCATGTATTGTGATGAACATTTTTGCTCGTTCTGTATCTGGGTGTTAATAATTTATCTATTTAAGTATGTATTTTAAAAGAAAATGTACCTATGTATATCATTATCTGGCAGCCATATTAAAAGCTTTGCTTGGTTTGGGGTCAGATGACCGTATGTGAAAAGTGTCCCGATTTTTTTTACGTTTTCAAAAAAAGTAAGGGTTTCTATTCTTTCTGAAAAGTCACATCGCTGCAAGCCACTTGTTTTCCTAAGTTTCAAGCACCGAGCCCAAGAATCCTGGCGCCACTCAAAATGTTGCTCCATCTAATTGATGTGACATCTCGATGCATCCAACTTGGGAGTTATAACTCGGGGCGGGAAGTGACGACCTGACTGACGCGTAAATCAAACTCCTTCGAAGGAATGTTGCCACACGCAATTTGTTTAGGCAATCATAAATGCAAGGGAATGTGGAACTTTCTGTCGAGGGTGAAGGTTTGTTTTTCGTTGAAACGGCGATGCCGACGTTTTCAGTTACTATCGAGTTTCATTTTCGAGAGGGATTGAAAGAATCAAGTGATGAGAGGACTAGGCTGGGACTTATTTGTTTGCTAGATCTCACATTCTGGATATAATAGAGTCTCATGACTCATGCATTGAGGTCTACCTCAGATTCTTATTCCTACAATGACGCCATTTAATTTGATCACTCATTTTAAATTTTTGAAGAAACACATAAATAGCCCCTATATAGATAGCCCGTTGGTCCAGTTGGTAGTGAACCTGCCTTCTGAGCTTAGGGGCGTGGGTTCGATTCCCACCTAGGACAAACATTTGTGTGATGAACATTTGTGTTTGTTCTATATCTGGGTGTTAATATCTATTTAAGTATGTATTTAAACCTATATATGTATGTATGTATATCAGTCTCTGGCAGCCATATCACAAGCTTTGCTTAGTTTGGGGTCTGATGACCGTGTGTGCAAAAATGTCCCGAACATTTATTTGTTTATTTATAAAGTACATTAAAAGTTTCCAAGGTTCATTTAGGTAGATACTTACTTCTGGGGCCTTACGGCCAACTGCTTATACGCGGTATCAAACTAACGTTAAAACCACGCAGTTTGGAAAATCACGCGAACGTGAACCTTAACGCGCCCAGATACGGTTTGCGGTCGCGTATCATTTTTTCATCACCTTAACTGGATTGCTTTAAACAGCTAGCCGTAAGGCCCCTGTACTGACAAATAAAATTGTGCCTTTTCCCCAGCGACAGTTTTTGTTTCACTGACAGTGTCAATTATGGAAATATTTTCAAGTTTTAGTGAATATTGTCAAACAAGTCACAGTCAGAGTCAAGCGAAGTAAGTCACAGTCAAGTACAAGTATTTTTAAGTCTCTAGTCACTATTTTTAGGGTTCCATACCCAATGGATGGTTAACAGGACTCTATTACTAACCCTATGCCATAGATAAACATATATACTAGATTGCGTTCTGTCAAAATATACCCATACAAAACTAAACCTTAACGTCTAACGATAAGGTTCATAATAATGTGGCTAGGAACATGGAGGTAAAACGAGCTCACTGAAATAGCTACCACGGAGGAAGTGTATCCCTTTCTAAAGATTGCCATTACATAAAACATATATTTTAGTAAAACTCTGTTTTAAACTATCTCAGCTGTTCACTAAAGTTATATAATGTTGTGGAATCTCATTCCACAACCACCACGGTAATTATCCCGTAATCATATTTTAGTAGTTTTACTTATTCAATCGGACATACCAGGCAGGCCCTATTTTGGGGTGTAAACATAAAATTACTACCAATGAAATAAAGATAAATTTTTATTTCCATTTTCTAACGGATATTAATGTAGATAATATATCTAATGTATCATGTACATATTTAAATTTTATTTTTAAGTAACCATGTAGGTTCCTAGTATAATTACTAGGAACCTTCATGGTTCTGCTGAACCATGAAGCTACTGGCAGCATTAACGACATGGCGTTTTTGATTGTTTGCTTACTATATTTTGTTTTTTCAAGCATGATTTTTGAATATTTATTTTAAAATGGTGAAAAATTTCTGTATAAGAAACTGCTAGTGAATCATTCGGTGGCTGCGGCATATCTTTTTACAGGTAGGTACACAAAGCTTGAAATACAAGAAAATGTTCACTAGGGTGTCCATACACGTGTGAACATGAACAATATTTTGAACAATGAACAATCATTTTTATACATTATGTTTTAGCATGACCTAGGGATATTTTAAAGTAATTCGCATTTCGGCGAGTGTGCGCAAAAGCTTCGAGCCCTTGTTCCACCCTCCCCCTTTTACTTAGGAAAAGTAGAATGACTGCACATGCACACTACCCTCCCTTCCTAGTGAAAATTCCAAAGATTTGAACTCAACGATTTGGGTCTTCATTTATGATACGTACTGCCCAAGAATGGAACTACCTGCCGTCCTCCTTGTTTCCTGAGAACAACAAACTAGATATCTTTATGGCTAGTGATAGATAGTGACAGTGATAGTGATAGTGTGATAGTGACTGCTAGTCTGTGGAATGCGCTGCCTGAATGGGTGTTCCCCGATAGATACAATCTGGGTGTCTTCAAATCACGAGTGAATTGGTTTCTTCTAGGCAAGCGTGCTCCACCGTAGACCGCATCATCGCTTAACATCAGGCGAGTTGGCGGTCAAGCGCAAGCCTATTATTTATATATAAAAAAAAGATATGTTTAGATAGATATGAATAGATTTCTAGATCAACGTGTTCCATCCTCCGCCACACCGTCACGTACCATCAGGTGAGTAAGTGGCGAAACGTAGATCCAGTACCACCATCCAACGGTGAACCGAGCTTTCTGTGTACAGTTGTATCGTTCAAGGGTGTTTCGACGAATCGTACGGGAATCATTCTAAATATTACATAAAAAATTAAAGTACCTAAATTCATCGCTGAATATATTTCATGTTACAGAATATCAACAAAAGAGGATGTAAGAAAAATGTGGTTGGAAGTAATTCTTAGTCGAACAGCAAGTATAACAAAAAACTCCAGGTGTGCAGTTTGCACTTCAACACAGAAGATTTTATAAAGACACTAGCGACCCGCCCCGGCATCGCAGGTGCAATGCTAATACTAAAATAATATACTACGGAATGTCTTTATATACCTACAACGTTCACAGCTTTTTTGTCATTAGGCAAAACAAACATGTTTTCTTTAGAGGTTACTCTTTAAAGAGCGACATTATGATTGGCCATGTGAAAAACACGCCGCCGGTGCCGGCCTGTTGCGGTACTGGCCGGGGGGCCGGTACCGCCGCAACCGCTATGTCCCTGCATTTTAAATCTTTAATATCTTCGAAAATGTTCATTTAAATTACATGCTGTAAACGGCCATATTGGTCTATATTAAATGCACAATGTATTTAAGGTACTAAATTGGATAAAGATTAATGCTGTATTGCTTAAAATCCCTTCGTTATCACGTAGGGTTCAGCCAGCGTTTGCAATGTAAGCGCAAAAAAAATATGTTCATTTACGACATTACATTAGAAACCTCTACAATTATCAGTGTTTCTCTACTATATTATGCATGTATTATATATATAAACCTTTCTCTTGAATCACTCTATCTATTTTTAAAAAACGCATCAAAATCTGTTGCGTAGTTTTAAAGATTTAAGCATACATAGGGACGGACAGACAGCGACAGCGACTTTGTTTTATCCTATGTAGTGATAGTGATAGTGATGTAGTGATGCTTTCGACAAACTTTGAAAATGAATGTAGTTCGATGTCATTTTCCCGCAGTAAGTAAAATATGCCAAATAGTAGTCATGCCAATCTTCTATATTTATAAAAGCTAAATTCACTCACTGACTTGTCACGAAATCTCAAAAACTATTTGACTTACGAAGCTAAAATTTGGCACGTAGATTCCTTATGGGGTATAGAGGTCCGCTAAGAAGGATTTAGCGAAAAAGCCGAATTAAAGGGGGCAAATGGATGTTGAAAGATTATATTAAAGTCCTTTGTTTTTGATGATACTCAGGGATAAAATTTGGTATTCAGGCTAATAGTTTAAAATAAATAAATACTGTTATAATATTTTTACAAAAAAGAAAGATTAAGGAGAGGGAATTGTACTTTGTATGTTGTGTTGAAAGTTATGCAACTACGAAATTGTAATTTGACAAGTGGGTGTAAAACTTCATTAAAAAATATTTTACGAAAGGGCCGAATCAAAGGGTCCAAAAAAGGTTGAAAGTTTAGGTGAAAGTGTACGCGTACGAAGTCACACGGGTAACGGCTAGTTTATTATAAATACAAAAGTTTGTCTGTTGTATGTGAAAGAGGAAAAAACATCCATACATACAAACTTTGGCGTTTATAATATTAGTAGGAAGTAGGATAGGATGCGAAAGTGTGTTTGTTACTCTTTTACGCAGCAACAGAGCAACAAATCAACCAGATTTTTTGCATGGGTATAGTTCAAGGGATGGAAAGTTATAGGCTACTTTCATCATCATCGTCATCTACTAGATGTTGTTAACTGATCACCGAATTTAAGCAACGGACTACACGGTCAATCTTAGGTAGGGTGATTGCAAGTGGCATTTAGAAACCGAATGATCGAATAAAAAGTTAACAATCTGGGTGCCTTCAAGTCGAGAGTGAATAGGTTTCTTCTAGGCAAGCGTGCTCCATCGTAGGCCGCATCATCGCTTAACATCAGGCGAGATGGCGGCCAAGCGCAAGCCAATTTATAATTTAAAAAAAATATATGTCACGTGACCCGTATGTCCCGATTGAGTCTTATAACAATGGCCGCTAAGCCATCTCAGAGGCCTTCAGGCGTCCTGGCGGCCTAAAATTCTGACATTAGCGCTCGTCACTGGGCCTATATGAACTTCCTGTATTTACTGAGAGTACCAATACGATGATTTTAGGAATTACCTACAATGTCTTCGTTTCCTCAAAATCATGAACACCCTACAAGAAAAGGACAAATTACTCCGTGCTCGCTTTTCCCTCGGACCGTTTTTTTAGCATGAGTACTCGATCCAGGTCCCTTTAGGGTATATATAAAATCCTTGCCCTATGCTGAGTAGGTAGGTACGCTGTATGTCTCTCCGACCGTCCTACCTTATTATTTCCAAATCGTAGTAGATAGCCATTTGCAATTTTCACAGAACATGTAATGTTACGGCAGATTAACTAATAAATAACAATAAAAACAAAAAGTTAAAACTAAAGGGAACCCCTCCCATACAACAAACGTTTTTTTAACGTATTTTTGTATTTTCTCTAATATTAAAACGTTATACGTACAAGCGTCAAACTTGGCATGATTATAAATCTACACACTCTAAAGTAAAACAACAAATAATAAAAAATTGCCAAGTGTAAGTCGGTGACAAATTTCTGTTCCCCTGCAAGTTAAGCAACGTCGGGCGTGGTTGGTAGGTACTTGGGTGGGTGACCTCACTGACGTGATGTTGTCTTTATGCACTACTTTTCATGTTTTGTAGTGGTACGGAACCCTCAGTGTGCGAACCCGACTCGCACTTGGCCGGTTCATTTTTGCAATATTTTAACCAATCATCATCTTTGACAATAATCGCTTCAGTCAAGCCGCGGGTGCATGTAGTCGGAAACGATAAATTTTTTCGTATACTCGTTGAGTAACGCATAATTGTCAGCTTATGAGTTATTTGTGATGTGCCATCGGAGCTAATGTGGCACATTTGTAAGTAAATCAGCAGAATACGTCCTGGGAAACAAGGACGACCGTTCAGACTGAAAATAAAATTTGAAAATATTCGAATGCAATAAAAGAAAAGGTGTGAGAGAAAAAATTTGTGGTAAAAGCTCTTATTATTCCACTGACAAATACTTAACAGATAAAAATATTTTTTAGTATTTATTGCAGTACTTCTCTCTTCCATATCATTTAGCTGTGCCCGAAGGGGTCCACAATTGTAACTAAATTACTTTTCTACCACCTAAGAAACATTGTGGAATGATAAAATAAATGAATATGAATCATAATATTATATAGTTTGGATTTGCCTTAAACTAGAGCTAGTAACCGTAAGAAGTCTGCCAAAAACTGAAGGAGGCGAGGTAAACACGTATTGCACACACTGACGTATTCTTGCTAGTTCTACAAACGCACACTTCAATACTGAGCGACACACAACTGCAAACGACGAAGTACCCAAAGAGTAAACTCTTTACTCTTTGTGTAGGGAACCCAAAAAACTATCGCCTTATTTTGTTTATTTTTTATGATAATATGCGTTTGTGTACCTAAACAAAAAATATTCATAAAACTAATTTCAGTGTCATAAAAAAATATAATTCGCATCTATTGTTGATGCCAAACTGTTATCTTTTATGTAGTGTTTTTCCTAAATATGTTATCAAATTTACTTACAGTTGATACACATTTTCCCTACAATAACATTCAGTAGGTAGATAAAGACTGTCTTCTAAGTCACAAATAGACAGAAAAATCTTTAGTCAACAAAAGTGCCTAACCATAAAATAGAAAGCAACCAAAATAAAGCAAAGATCATTGTCGTTTCTTCGCAAGTATAGTTTTCATCGCTCGGCTTATTTATAATCCCCGTGTTGACATCAGGCGTTGAAATGATTGCCGCCATTTTAGTTTTGGATGCGTTCGTTTTCCCGCCATAACCGCCATTAGAGCAATTAGTTGAGTGAGATGTCCGCTGCAGGGTGGACGCTCGTTTTTATGAGATTGTTTGTTGTCTTAGTGTGAGGATGTGATATTTTAGACACGTGTGTACTGTGTATACGGATGTTAAAGTGGAAGTGTGGTAAACAATTGCGTGCAAGTGCTTTGATGGTTTTACGGAAGCTGTAAGTACACATAGGTACATTTTTTTTGGGGATAGCCCGTTGGTCCTGTTGGTATTGAACCTGCCTTCTGAGCTTGGGGACGTGGGTTCGATTCCCACCTAGGACAAACATTCATGTGATGAACATTTGTGTTTGTTCTATATCTGGGTGTTCAAATCATATTAAGTACATTTATATATTTAAAAATATGTATGTATGTATATCAGTCTCTGGCAGCCATATCACAAGCTTTGCTTATTTTGGGGTTAGATGACCGCAATGAAACTCCAAGCATAGCTCTCTCCATTTCCCGCTGTGTGACTCTGAGTTTTTCCAAAAGGCCTACAGTTAAGGACCACGTCTCATGTCTTTTACGTTGGTAGCATTAAATAAATTGTAATAACAGAAACCTTACCGCC
Source organism: Agriopis marginaria (assembly GCA_932305915.1). Lineage (NCBI taxonomy): Eukaryota > Metazoa > Arthropoda > Insecta > Lepidoptera > Geometridae > Agriopis > Agriopis marginaria. The sequence goes on from OW029935.1 coordinate 3,852,798, forward strand.
AACTCTTTACGCGGTCTTAAACTAACGTTAATACGGCGCAGTTCGGAAAATTACGCGAACGCGAACCTTACGCGAATACGGTTTTCGGTCGCGCAACATTTTTTTATCACCTAAACTGGATTGCTTTAAACAGCTAGCCGTAAGACCCCATATTTCAAAATTAGCTCAGTTATGTCATCAGATATTACGCGACAATGTGCAACCGTAAAATTGCAAAAAAAAAACTTCGTCGAACTTGATATGACATACTTAGTCATGCAGGGTCAAAGTCTTGCTTAAGTTATAATTTTCCTGAAACCTTTGCATCTAGTTTCTAAACACCTTGTGTAATCATTCTGTTTTAAGGACACACTTTAGGATTACCTATTGGAAAATTCCATAAGTCTATGTACATAATTATCATATTAGTACATATAGGTCTTTGTATTTTGTAGACCTGTAACTTCTTAAAATACCACTGCATAATCTGTGGTATTTTAATACTCAGAGAGGTTAATTTATGACTTGTGTAATTACGAAGGTGCATGTTATGCGTGCCTCTGCTCTGCCTCGGTCAATTTATTTTAGTAGTAGTAGTAGTAGTAATAGTTTTTTGACCAAAAATTAAAAGACAACAATATTGTTAAAAAGCAATCGAACTGGACATAATGATATTATTTAAATTTACAATGTTGTTTGTGTGTGGAACTGGCTGGCACCCGTACTAGTTAAACTGTGCTACAGGCACCAGCGTCCTCCGTTTGAACACTAATTAGGTTTAGTTAAAAATTGACCCTAAAAAATAGACATTTATTATTACATAATTAGGTCACGTATAATTTTTTTTTCGGATACAATTAAATTTTTATTTAATTAAGAATTTTAACAATTTTATTTTACAATGTGGGCACACTCATAAACCCTATCAAGTGGTGAAGTGGTGAAGTGGTTGGCATCATTGTCCCAATCTAAGATTTCCCTTCACTAAGTCAATGAAATAACCTGTTTAATTGTTTGTATGCAGGTACAGGAGTAGGTTCAGCGAGTCATTGTCCTCGAAGTGGGTTCACGCTTTCGCAGTCCCTGGTGGAGCGACTCGGGCGCGACCATGAGCAGCCGGGGCTGCATCACCCCATCAGAGATGTGAGTTTTCCCCTCTTCTTCATTGGGTATGGCTCAGTGTAAACGTATGTAATTCGTGAACCGGAGGCCCTGGGTTAGATTCCCAGCCTGTTTTAATGATGAATTTATATATCTGTTCTGGCCTGATAACCATAATCAGACCTTTAATAGTCCAGTGGTGGACATACGCCTACCCCCGAAAGGGCCTTATCCACCACGCTGGCCCAGTTGCGGGTTGGTGGATTCACATACGCCATTGAATTTCTTCTCCGTACGTATGCATGTTTCCTCACGATCGTACACCAATAAGCCAGTAGTATGAAAATCCGTACATAAACTCCAAAGAACTCATTGGTATGGGATTTGAATCCGCGATTTCACGTTTTCAAGTCTAGCAGTCTCCTTAATAGGCTACAGTGACTCTGCTCGGTTCTTCGAAGATGTGGCCTGCCCATTGTCACTTCAACTTTCAAATTTGAATAGCTTTGTGGGTGACTCTGGTTCTTTGGTATGTAGTCATCATCATCATCATCATTTCAGCCATAGGACGACCACTGCTGGACATAGGCCTCCCCCATCGATTTCCAAAAGGGCCGGTTGGAAGCGGCCTGCATCCAGCTTTTCCATGCCGTCTCTTTTAGGTCGTCTGTCCACCTAGTGGGTGGGTGGAGAGTCAAACCTAATTTAAGTTCACCTCCGTTTCGGACCCTAGGCTCAACTGCGAGGCTCAACTGGTTGAGCCGTCCTCTCCGGGGAAGACAGTCATGCCCAGAGTTGAGAACTGTGACCTCACGACACAGGTTATCCTAGTGTGGGGAACAGTGTTCCACTAAGGTACATAATTGTCTATTCTAACCTCTCTTCTTACAACATTTGTACCCATATAACTACCTACTTAAGATCTTTATGTACCAATAAATCTTGTCGGTGGACGTCCTACGCTGCGCTTACCGGTCCGCAGCAGTGGTATGTAGTAGGTATGTTTTATGTATAATTAATTATGTTGTTTTGTGTACAGGTACAGGCGTCGGTTTGTGCTCGAAGCACATACTCACCGCTGCAGGCGCTCAGCGAGAGCACGTGCCGCGACCACGGTGCGCAGGCCGTGCCGCCACCGCAGCCGCCTCCCAGACCCAACACCTTCGTAAGTCTTACTCGGTATAACCGTCGCTGATTAGTACATACATACTTGTCGCTACAGGTGCTCAGTAAGGGCACGTCTCGCAAAGGCTGCCATTCGCCACCCAGGCTAAATATCTTCCTAAGTCTGAGTCCTCCACAGCGCAACCACCGTCGGTATGCTCCTGTCACGTACTCATCGCTGCAAGTGCTCAGAGAGAGCACGTGTTCCCTATCCATTACCTATTTTTTTTAAATCTCTCTTTGATCCTTTTATTTATCATCTAAACCTAGACTCTAGCTAAATCATGAGGCATACAAAATAAGCGGTGACCAGGTTTGGTAAATTTTCTTTTTTAACCGCTGACGCGAACAGATGTATCTGTATGGCATCGCATTTTTTAAACAGTTGAACCGATTTTGGTTTAGTTTCTTTTGTTTGAAAGGTGACTTGATCGAGAGCGCTCCTAACTATGATTCAAGATAATCAGTTCAGCCGTTTAAAGATCATCAGTTATTATGTCGTGGTTTATTTTTTAATTTTTTTATTAATACTTATACCTGGCAGAGCAGTCGTGGTTACCATGCAGTCGTAGTTACTGGACGGGACATATAGAATGCGCTTAACGATGTCTCGCAATCTTTCTCTGCTGGAGGTAATAATGCTGCACTCGTTTATGGGACTACCCACTGCAGACTTGTTTTGGTCGGTCCATCGCATGAGTGACCTCACGCGCGGTCTAGTGCCATCCACTTTTCTCTGGACAACGAGGCATCCTATGGACTGATAATTACGTCTTGAAATGTGTCCGAAGAAGGATAGTATCCGAGACTGTACTGTGGAAAATAAGCGCTGCTTGATGCCAAGTTCTAGGAGTATCGAGACCTTTCTTTGAAAAATCGGTATACGATACCCCGAGCATTCTTCTCCAGCACCACATTTCTAAAGCGTCTATCTTCTTCCTTACCACTTCTCTCAACGTCTACGTTTCAGAAGCGTATAGATATACTTATTTGTAATCTGTTTTAATAGGTGTCCAATCAGAACGTGACGCTCCACCCGACAGTGGCACGATGCACCGCCTCTTTAGAGCTGGCCGCGCTCTGGCGCAGTTTCCACGAGCTGGGCACGGAGATGATAGTGACCAAGGCAGGGCGGCGCATGTTTCCTGCACTGCAGGCGCGACTGGGCGGCCTCCTGCCTAATGCTGACTATCTACTGCTGGTGGACTTTGTGCCACTGGACGATAAGAGATACCGATACGCTTTTCATAGGTAAGGAATTTGATTCTACAGTTTCATCATCATCATCAGCTTATCATGTTCCCACTGCTAGGATACAGGCATTCTCTCAGTGAGAGAGGATGGGCTTTAATAGGTCATGCTGGCCCAGTCCATGTTGGTGAATGACATGTATTTGAACTTTAGAGTTTCTTGGATATACCGGTTTCCTCGCGATGTTTTCATTCACCTTGTTGATGCATGCGATGGCATCAAAACTGCACATCAATTATTTGAGTACCTACTAAATAAGTGCAAGAGCGAGGATCGAACCAGGTGCCGTAAGATTGTAAAACACATACAAAAGCCCAGCCACAATCCCTCAAAAAAAAATTGTTACCTACAACGAATAACACACGTCACGTTTCTGCACTTCAGAAGTGAAAACTTAAGTAGTATTTCACCCAAAGATATTACAACCACTTGATCGCGCTTGTCGTCATAATTCCCTTTTGCACGAGTAAGCTACGTCGGTCGCGGGGGGGTATCGAATGGTGGCTTGTGATTAGAGACTCAATCGAATGGCAGCTTGTTATTGAAGACTCAAAAGTCATTCATAATTCGCGCCTAGGATTGGCCCGCTCGAAAAAGATTGTGCTGAAAATTATGTACCATTTTCATCAAGCGGGGTAAAGAATGAGTTGACTTACTTACTTCTTTACCCCGCTTATATCGTTATAGTGGTTATATCGTCATGGATTTAACCTATTCTACAAGATTTATCCATCCCATAAGGTGCCCAAGGTACCTAAAGAAGTTTTCACTTCAAAAATGATGTAATAACCAAGGAAAAAAATTTTTTTTTGTTTAAATTAGTACGACTGTCAAGGCATTTTTGTAAGAAATTTGTTGCACCCATATAAACGAAACGTCAGTCATTCGAAATCAGTTAGCAACTGTGATGCGGACAAAGAACTTTGAGACATCCAAAAAGGTAAGGTCCAAGTTCTTTGCATGCGGAGTTCGACGCATTGACATAAATAAGAATGTTCAGTCAAGGTTCTGTCATAATGCCTGGCGACAGATTTTCCTTCTCATTTCCGTTCTATTTATTTGTCTTTTTTGTGGTAATAACTATGTTTTTTTCAACAAAGTTATATGATTATTTACGGGATATTTACCGTGGTAAGGTAGTGGAATGAGCTCCCGATATTTCGGCGTAGTTACATGCACCATGTTCACGGGGATGTTCATGTTCATGTCTTCCCGTCAACATGGTGCATGTAACTGCGCCGAAATATCGGGAGCTCAATCCACAACCGTACCACTGTAAATATCCCGTAAATAATCATATAACTTTAGTGAATAACCGTGATAGTTTAAAACAGTGTTGTATGTTTTTTTCCCCGTGATAGTTCAAGCTGGGTGGTGGCGGGCAAGGCGGACCCGGTGTCTCCGCCCCGGATCCACGTGCACCCTGACTCCCCGGCGCCAGGTTCCCACTGGATGCGGCAGCTCGTCTCCTTCGACAAACTCAAGCTCACCAATAACCAGCTTGACGATAATGGACACGTCAGTATCTGGAAATTAGAACTTAACTAGCGACCCGCCCGCCCGGGTGTAATTTACGTGCGAAGCCGGGGCGTGTCGCTAGCTATATATAAAAACGGTTTACGGTCGTATGCGGCAAGTACCGTTCTTATCGATCGCCTAATTCGACAGTAAAGTTGAAATCGAAAAATTCGATAAAATGCCATAAAATCGATCATAGCGAGCACGGATCAAATTGTCGAAATTTTATTGAATTTGTCGATTTCAACTGTCATTTTTTTTAAATTTTTATCTCTGGTATGCACAATAAAAAGTCTTTATCTCTCTATCTCTAAACCATGAAACGGTGTCGCCTTAGCTACGTTGTATAAATTAAAAAAACCGTATTGTCAAAATTGAAGTCGGTTAAAATTAGTACATCAGTATTTTTTAACTTTCGCGATTTGAACATATGTTTAAAAAAAAGTGAAATAAAACCATTATCATCATAATCAGCCTTTTAACAGACTTTTAGCCTACCCCCGAAAGGGTGATTGGGGCATATCCACCACGCTGGCCCAGTTGCGGGTTTCGGGTTGGTGGTAATAAAATAATACGTGATAAGTCCCTATAAACATTAAAAAAATGACATCGTTTGTGTTTCCAGATAATCCTGAACTCGATGCACCGCTACCAGCCGCGGCTGCACGTGGTCTACCTCCCGGGCGAGGGGCAGAGCACTGCGCCCGGCACCGTGCCCTACCGCACCTTCGTGTTCCCAGAGACCGGCTTCACTGCTGTCACCGCCTACCAGAACCACAGGGTGAGAACTGGCCACTATCAGCAGGCCTAGCACAAGCCGTGGATAAAATTGCCTTTCCCCGTTTTTTCCACACAAAGACGCGACAAAGCTAGAATATGGATACGTCTGTTTCTTTCTCGCAGGATCAAAACGGTTGAAAGACAATTTGTGCACGACCCATGCTAGGTCTGCAGGGGTGGATAGCTACATAACGGAGCTGTTTTTTAAAATAACTAGTGGTTTTGTAAAACAATTCGGTTATCCATCTGCGACAGATATATGTGGACACGGAGTATAGGTCGCCTGGTAGTTTGTGATAGAGTTCCCTTCTTCCGCTTTCCGATGGGAAAAGTCAGGAAAAAAAGAAAGAGGCACATCAATAATCTGGCCGTTCACCAATCCCATTCGTTTAAAAAAAATATAGAATGAAAAATCACACAGAATTTTAATAATCAATTGTATTTACATTATCTTTAGAATAACATTGCTAATAGTATAAACGCATGTATCGTGTTTATATTAAATTTAATAGAATGGCGGAGGTTTAGCTGCCCCTTAATAAGACCCCTTTTTTCAGATAACCCAACTGAAAATAGCAAGTAATCCATTTGCGAAAGGCTTCAGAGATTGTGACCCCGATGACTGGTAAGTGACAAGTGATTATTTTTTTCGTTCTAGAATATACTTAGAAGGGGAAAAACACATCAGTTTTTCCCGAATTTTCCAATATCCCAGGCAACTTTTCCAAATTTTCTTTACTTTAAAAATAATACAAAAAATACTCGTTTTCCCCCGAATTTTACAATATCCCGGGCAACTTTTCACGATATTCTTTCCTTTAATACCTTATTCGGACAATAAAGAACTAAAATAAAATTTGCTAAATCGGTCTAGACGTATTCAATAGATGCGTTTACCAATGAACTAAATTTTTGTATGGATGACTAACGAAATGCACGGGTGTACCCGTGCAAAAGTGGGCGGGTCGCAAAGCAGTTTTATTATTATATATATTTTATAAACCTTCCGTGAAAAAATATCTAACTGGTCGTGAAAACCGCATCAAAATCCGTTGCGTGGTATAGGAGCTAGCGGATATACAGAATTGCTTCGAACAAAGGGTGAATAGAGTCCTCAAAGGTAGGCAACGCACCGTCAAAACCTCGGGTATGGTAGGTGTCCACAGGCGACTGTGACTACTTACCATCAGGTCGCCCGTCGATAGTTTGTCTACTAGTATCTAAATAAAATAATATATACGCGGTGTAAGGGGAACACTCTCGAAGCCAAAAGAAGGTAATTATACTCATCATTATGAACAACTTTTACTATGGGACCAGCCCTGAAATCGCGAAAAAAATATCAGCTGATGTTCTATAGAAAACGGTCATTGACACTCGACAAAATGTATGTAACAGCTGATTTTTTTCGCGAATTCAGGGTTGGTCCCATACTAAAAGTGGTTCATAATGATGAGTACAATTACCTTCTTTTGGCTTCGAGAGTGTTCCCCTTACACCCTGTACATTCGCGCAAAGCGACTTTATTTTATACTATGTAGAATTGTAAAGATAGAGAAGAACAAGCCTTTGTTTTGTCTAATTACCAGCCAGAAGAATTCCACGAAACCACCCTTTAGAAATGACGTGATCGTAAATCTTTCTGGACGGCGAACCATTAAATTTTAACGTTCGGTTAATCGCAACCACACTTCACCCCAGCGCCTCCTTGTCACAACTCGGGCTATGAATCAATTTGCCACAAAGTTACAAGTCCACTGGGACGTATCTAAGTGGAAGAAAAGGGGGGTTGTTAGGCCATTGTGCCCCCGTAAAACAAGATATAGTTAGAAAACTAGCGGACCCAGTAGGGAGACATCCTGCCACAGACCTCGCTATTGGTCTCGAAAACATTGCCATCTACCGGCTCCAACTATAGCTAAGATCCATCCAGGTGACCCCATAAGTAGAAAAATAGGCATCAAAATTTGTCAAGCCGTTTAGGATGAGAAGAATTATTACGAAAACATGCACACTGGAATTTTATACAGGGCTATTGGTAATCAATTAACATCCTCTTAAGCCGACTTTAATATAATACGATATACGACATTTATTTTAAAATACGAATTTTTAAAAGTCTCACACAAAAGTTGTTTGTTTTGACGTATTAAAGCCGCCCTTAAAATGATGCTTACTAACCGGATTCTTAGTCCACGGACCACTTGGGGCCGTAGCAGCTCTAGAAGGGGTCTTTGGAAGAACCTGCTACAACAAATTAAGAAAATAGAGTCATTAAAACTACAGACTACAGCTGCTATGCTACTATATGGATAAAATACTAAAATTGATTAATTTTAACAACAAAATATATATTTTTTCATAGAAAATGATTTCTTTACTCTACGTTATATATGCAAAACACAACTCCATCTTATAAACGTTGATGTCGTTCACCCCCAATCGAAATCCTTGGTCCGCCTCTGTAAATAAGTAACCATAGACAAGAGAGTTTCAACAGCCGGTGACAATTTAGTTTAACGATGCGACCGTGGAGTGGATGGAGTAAAGAGTTACGCGACAGTTATGGCGGACACGGTTCGTTTCCCGTTGCCACCGGAATAACAAAAAAAATATGTTTTTAGACAATTTATGGGCTGGAAGATTCCTTAAAAATGAATCTGACTATTTCATAAGATTTTGTTGAAATTGTGGTATTCTGAGTTGTTTTCAATACGCAAAAAAATTACAAACTTAAATTAAAAAGTTAGATGTTTTTTATGAGAATTGATCTATTTAAGTCCGACCCTTGTGATTTCTGAATTTCTTTCTCAATTTAGTTTAGGAGATGAATTTCCAAAAACGTGTATTCAGCTGATTGCATGTAATTTGTAAACAGAACTAAATACCAATGTAAAAAAAGAAAGAAAAAAGTTTTTTGTGACCGAATTACGTTTTTTTTAAATAGCTAAGAGACAGTTATTAGGTCACAAATTTACACGTTGCTAAGTTCAAATAATTACAAATTTTTAGTACTGACTTCAATAACTCATTTAAATATGTAATTACCTATGTAATTGGAAAGAAATATATCAAGTCGATGATTGTGCTCTTTCAAACAATTGGGTAGGTAAGTGTAGTCATAAATATCTGGATCTATTTTTTATCCAATGGCGCAGCGTAGGTACTATTCTACGTAAACCATATGCGTAAACACCTGTATCTGTCTATATACAAAGTGTTTAATTTATAGGAGTTATCGATACTTGCATAGAATTTTATTGAAGTACTCTAGTACAGATGAGTCGGAAGCTTCGACCAAAACAAAATGAATGGACGAGCCCAGAAGAAGCACATTTTTGAAGATTACAAAATGAGCGCCGGCGCTCACTTCGTTTCAGTCGGTCTCGAGCCGTAGGAAGTGCAACGCGTGACTATTGTTACATGATAACGAAACATCTAACAAAATTATGCCTTCATGTGCTTTCCCGAAGTGTAAATGCACAACAAAAAACCGCAATCCATTTTTTGTAACAAATGTACTGCAGATGGCTATAATTAGGTGTTGAAGTATTATGTCCGACGGTTTTGAGTCGTTTTTACTGAGCAAATTCAATGGTTATGGCTCGCCTATTCATTTTATTTTGGTCGAAGCTCGGAAGTATATTTTTTTTATCAAAGTGTAGTTCCACACTTTATTTACTCCGCTGCCGCAGCGACCTGAAGTGGGTCTTGTCCTCGACATAAAAGAACGCCATCGGTCCCGGGCTCACGATGTCAGTCAGCGACTTGGAGTTTGCGCGCGTATAACTCTACGATATCTTTCCAGCGATATCTAAGTCAGCCGCTGGGTCGGCGGCCATTGGAAACTCTAATAGTGCTAACAGACGCACGAACGCGGCTGACCTCAACCGCCGTCTAATCAATGGGAGAGAAAGAGAGGGAAATATGATATTCTCACTCTTTCTCTCCCGTTGGTTGGACGGCGGTTCGTCAACCGCGTTCGAGCGTCTGTTAGCACTATAAGATACGCTTTGACATTGTGATTCTCCGCTAGTCTCAGCAGATTACGGTGTTTATATTTTATAGAATGGCGTATGTATACGTACTATGTATGTAGAAAAAAAAAACTCAAATTTTTTTTTATAGCGGGTATTGTGTGAAAGAGATAGCTATGGACGTTGAGCGCAGCTTTAATACAATTTTATAGCCGTGAAGACTTAGTGGACCATAAAAAAATTAATACTGGGTCCTTACGGCCAATGGCTAACTCGGTATCATACTAACGTTAAATCCGCTTAGTTGAAAAATCAAATAGTTGAATCATGTGAACGTGAACCTTAACGCGCCCAGATACGGTTTGCGGTCGCGTGGCTTTCCAACTGAGCGGATTTAACGTTAGTTGATACAGAGTTAGCCGTTGGCCGTAAGGCCCCTGTATTTATTGCTGTTATTAAAAATAAATGTGTATTTTATTTTATTATTATTTATTTTAAGTACCTGTAGATTGCGACTCCGTCTATTGTGAACGGAGTTCAATAATTTACTCATTATAAACCATCGACTAAAATAAAATGAATGGACGGGCCCTAACCATTGAAATTGCTCAGTAAAAACGAGTCAAAGCCGTCGGAAATATACTTCAACGCCTAATTATAAAAATGTACAGTATATTTGTTACAAAAATAGATCCCGGTATTATTTGTGTATATGCACTTCGGGAAAGCATATGAATGCATAATTTTGTCAGATGTTTCGTTATCACGTAACAATAGACACGTGTTGCACTTCTTACGGCTAGAGACAGACTGAAACGAAATGAGAGCCGGCGCTCATTTTGTTATCTTCAAAAATGCGCTTCTACAGGGCCTGTCCATTCATTTTATTTTGGTCGAAGTTATAAACCACAAAAAATCTCAAAATCCGAATATGGGTTTAACTGAAAGCGGTTGACGGTATAAATAAAAAAAAAACCTTTTAATAACATTTTTGACGGTACTGGACTGTTATTAGCAAGCATGTCGCTTACCATCAGTTTGGTGCAGTTGTATCGTCACTTATTTGCATAAAAACTTACTGATACTGTAGTTTACGATGTAGGTATTTGTGAAAAAGAATCATCAAAAATATTATGAATTCATTCTGTAAAACGATTTTTTTTCACTGTACACTTCTCTACGTCTCAGTTAAGCGTGCGCGGGCGCATAAAATACTGTTTGTTTACACTAACGTTACTGGTGTTGCGCGCGCTGCATTGGACGCCGATCGGGCATAAATCTCACTGATCTTAGTTTATTATCCAGCTCAGTGTAAACTGAACTTTTATGTAAAAGTTGCTATGTTTATATCTGGGATTATGTACGAAAAAACATGGCATCATCATCATCAGCCTGTGTAATGTTCGTCCACTGCTGTACGTAGACCTCTTCTAAAGAATGCCACAAGGCACAATCTTCTGCTTTCGTAATTTTCGCTCCAGCCAAAGACTTTCTATAACTAGACATTTTAATGTAGGGCGAACGTGTTCAGTCACTACATCTGATGTACGTAAACGTCTTACGTAAAGACACGCCCACTGAAGGCACTGAGTGTCACGTCAGTACCGACCAAGCCTGCAATCCGTCAACGTTTCCGTCTCATCAAGGCACCAACATTCATCATCATTGTCAGCCTGTATCAACCCACTGCTGGGTACAGGCCTCCTCTCCCTTGCGCCATTGATCCCTGTCTCGGGCTAATCTCATCCACGTATAACCTAAGATGGGCCTGATGTCATCGACCCAATGATCGATCAAGGCATGATGACTAATATTTTTTTATTATCTCATAAAAAGCTGATCATAAATAGAGCACATCAACGAAAACAAAATAATATAAAGTTCAAAAATAAATGACATATAAGCATTTTTATTTAATGCTAGACAGAGAGCGCACTATACTGAGCCGGGACGTCACGCCTCAGGCGCGCCATACAAATGCTATACTAACACACGCTTTGCGAGAAAGGGATAGAACATCCCCTCTCTATCCCCACCTAAAACTTTAAACGCTCATATCTCAGAGATTTATTAGCCAATTTAAATATTTTCAGTATGTGTAATGTATTTAGTTATATTCATCGCTAAACCGGTTATCTATACTTCTATACTAATATTATAAAGAGGAAAGATTTGATAGTTTGTTTGCATTGAATAGGCACCGAAACTACTGAACCGATTTGAAAAATTCTTTCACTGCCGGGAAGCTACACTATCCCCGGGTGACATAGGCTATAATCTATACCCGTGCGAAGCTGGGGCGGACCGCTAGTTTGTAATAAATTAAACATAAGGACACATGCCTATCGTCTATAAAAAATATTTAAAACCGCGCCACGTCTTGTTGTAGCAAAAAATTTGCGGCAAAAATTGCCAACCCCTCACCCCGCTCCTCAGACATTTGACTGAATTGTTTCCATTGAAAATAATCGTAACTACAAGTCTGGGCTACGTAGTAGCTTTACCTAGTCTGTGGCTCCAGCTAACCCCAGGACGTCCTTATTAGTGGTCCTACTCTAAAACGCTTCTTGACTAAAGAAACAAAACTTTAAAATAAATCATTCAACAAAGTCAACATAAAAAGAATTGATCACACATGCATAAACAGTTACAGTTAGAATCAATATGGGACAAAATGGGACAAAAAATCTCATTCATTATTTTTTCACTCGCGCTAACTTCCTGGTAAAGTCGATTAATAAAGCTAGGGATGACGTGTGATTGCCATTTGTCGCTCGTTGTCAAAATAAAGTATTAACACGAACACCGTAATAGGAGCCCGCCTCCCCGGAGGGCGGATCATACTAAACTTGATGGTTTTCGAGATAAAGCTATAATTAATTGCATCGCTGTGATGGTTTCGAGGAAATGAGGAATCGAGATAAAATATTTAAACGATAGTAAATTCAAAATTTAATTAAAATTGTGGCTTATTTGTAAAGGATACGACAGGAGGAATATTTTGAAGACTAGGTATTTTATTGTTAAGCGTAAAGGGTGTTTAAAAACCCACTTCAAAATTAATAAAAAAATACGCAATTTCGTTTACAAGGATGATATATTTTTTCAACTTATTTTGATTTAGAAACCAAACTACTGCACCGATTTTGATAAACTTTCTAATAAACCATGTTTATGATATAACTGAAGGTTTACGGTTGGAAAAAAAGTTTAAAGTTAGGTGTGGTCAAAATTATCTACCTACCCACTTTCTTAGTCTATTGCTACGGTTAATACTGGATCACGAACTATGGATAGAAATAGCTTAAGACCATGATCAAAGAAAACAAGGTATAGCACTCTGGGAGTTGACACTCAATTACGTCACTGTCCAGTTGGCCCTACATTGCAACAAACATAGATATTGGGAAACCTATTAAATAAAATACTAATAGCATATCAATTGTCATTTGGTTTGTCCGCACAAGCAAAGCAAATTTAGATTATTTATATCAAAGCCACATTGATTTATTGGATTCCCACAGGTAACATACGGAGATTGGGGAGTTATAATTTCACGCTACTGGTAATACAGAAAAGCAGCTGTTTCATAGTGATTCCGTCATTGTTTCGTGTATCGTCATCTCTCTCGAACTTGTTGTAAATTACTTAATCTGCTCTTGTTTATGCACTTGTACGTTAATCCATGGCATCGATGACGTCAGTGGGTGTCATCCACATGATATTTTTTCTCGGAGTGCTATATTTGGCGGAGTATATTATTACAGTACAATTCATATATAACGACTTAGCTTATAACGATTAACCGATTTTAGCGACGATAATGTTTGTAAGTTAAGTATGTATTTAAGAAATAATTCTGCCGTCATCCGGTTAGTACGACATAGTATCGCCGGTCCCTTGAAGGTCGTTATAGCCGGATTCTACTGTATACCATGCTTAAGACCAAGTCTCATCATCATCATCAGCCAGAAGACGTCCACTGCTGAACATAGGCCTCCCCCTTTAACCTCCACACTGAACGACAGCCTGCCTTTTGCATCCACTGGATGCCCGCGACTCTCACTATGTCGTCGGTCCATCTAGTGAGAGGCCTACCTACGCTGCGTCTTCCGGTTCGTGGTCTCCACTCAAGAACCTTTCTTCCCCATCGGTTATCGGTTTTTCGAGCGAAGACCAAGTCTAGTGGCATGTCTATGGTGGTAATGAAGATGTGAATTAATGGTGGTACTTTGTTTGTTCCAGTCCACCGGAGCAAAGCCAGCAGCGCGGAGGCCCTCTGCCGCGGCGGCGCGAGTCGCTGCCGGGTGAGCCATGCCCGCAGCTGGCAGCACCGTACGCAGCCGAGCCCAGCGCGTGTGGGCCGCTCTACGCTGCGCACACACATCCCATGCGGTCAGTACTTACTACTAGCTAGCTAGTTATTACAAAATCCCAGCAGCTACCATAATCTCAAAAACATTCTTATAACATTGATGTAAGTAAATAGGGGGAAGATACGGGACGAACTTCTTGACGTGGACCGCACAATATAGGCTCCGGGCACAATCCACTTCAGTCACAATCGAACTGGCGTTTTGATAGCACGTGAGTTACTTGTCAAAATTGTGTGAAATAAAGCAGCAAAAATTACTTCCTGCGTTTTCACAAGGTGCACCAACAGTTCGAAGACAAAAAACAAGTTTCACGGCATTACTTTTCACTTGTAAATACTTAAAAACAATTAATTTAATTTTCTTTAAATGTCACTTCTATGGTCTACTGTAGTGTCTAATGGAGCGGTGAAGTTGACGTTTACAGTGTAGACGTCAACATCGCCGCTGACTCGAGCCGAAACAGAGCCATATTTATTGGGTACAATGTTTGGATGTCACGCGTCTTCCCCCTTTTAAAAAAAGTCATTGTCTTATAATAACCTTACATGGAGCTTTGTCTCACTCTCTCGAATAATGGTGATGCGGTGGCACTCGGTGACATCTCTTGCATCAGTGACCGAAGTACAAATATTCTCAACGTAAAAAGTATCGAATTTCATATAAACTTCAATTTCTACATTCAAAATATATATAAATCGATACGTATTTTACGTAGCGAATATTTGTACTTCGTACTGTCAATCTCCACTTTCGCTCGTCAACTATTGACCGTAACGTCGTCGTGACGATGCTATGTATTATTAGATAGCGATAAATCTGCTTTCATCTCTGACGATCTGCAGTCTGGCAGATAGCATCAACTGCTTTTGTGTCCAGTTGATTAGACTTTGGGTCAATCCATTTTGTTTGGCTACTGTCTCTTTCTCGCCATGATGGTTTTTGGCTTAAACTGCCTTATGAACACGAAAAGAAATGATGACAGTGATGATGATTTATTATGATTAAAAATGTAAATTAAAGCATCAGATATCTACTGTGAGGTTTGTAGCAACAACAACTCTAAAAACTCGAGCTGGCATGGCGACTGGACTTTCACAATTAAGTCCGAATTTTTTTCTTACTAAAAATATGTATGTACTCCGATTACTCTGACATTTATAAACCGATTGTTTTTTTTATTATGTAGAAAATCAGCCCCACAAACATTTTATTTGCTTAGCAGCTTTCCAGGTCCTTTAATACGAACAATTTTGTTCGCACGCTAGTTAAGCAATATCAATAATTTTGTTCACGCACTTATTAATTTTGAAGTCAGGTTTTTACATAGTTATTTATTAATAATAGAAAACTTTTCAATTCCAGATATCAACCCCACTCAAGTCACAGTGGCGCTTATAGTGCGTATTATGCGCACAGGTAGCCAGTATCTCCACACCGATATCTTTAGTACAGGAAGGCTTTAGTAAGTTGTCGCCATCAGTGAAATAAATGAATAAGACTTCTCTAATGCTGTTAGTAGGTAAAAACTTACAATTGTTTTGAGGTACCGTATACAGTTTAATTTTGTTGATGTCAGAGTAACCGACACGCTGCTATGTCGTGCGCTATAAAATGTGTTGCATAACGGTACTGTCCTGTACCATGCAGGCCTGGATATCGGGATCCAGATCTCTTGCAATTGAAAGTACGGATTTACGATATTTGAAAAAAAAGTTAGAAAGTTTTCCGATAAAAAAAGATGAATTACATAATCATACAGCGAACTTTTTTTGATAACTTGATCAAGGCAAGGCTTTCTGCTATGTCTGTTAAACATTACCTGATAAAAAATATTTCAAATGTTGTATGCCTCTACATAGAATTATTTACATGTTTGTAGTTATTTTGCTCCGAATTTTGGATCAATAAATAATGTAATTAAGTAAAGAGAAGTCGTTAACTTCATTGAAAAACACTGCAAATATAAATATAGCGATATGAAAAACAACGGTTGCTAAGGGAAATGAATGATAATCTCTACATAGTATAAATTACAGTCGCTTTCCGCGTCTGTATGTCTGTATGGCCGCTAACTCTTCCTAAACCACGCAACGGATTTTGATGCGGTGTTCACCATCAGATGAAAATATTGAAGGTTTATATATTATGTAACTAGCGACCCACCCCGGCTTCGCACGTAAATTACACCCGTGCGAAGCCGGGCGGGCAGGTCGCTAGTGCCTAATAATAGTGACAAGGGGTTTTCCATAAGCACTATTGGGCCCGATTGCTACTTTGATTAGTGATTGGTGCGCGTGATTAAAACAGGTGCTTAGTGATTAGTACTATACACATTTGGACCGTAACTGATTAGTGCGAGTGTATACTTTAATCACACGCAAGATTACTAATCAATAATCACCTGCACTCGCACTAATCAAAGTGCAATCGGGCCTTTAGGAGTTACTTATAATATGAGGTTTTAGTAGAAAACTGGAACAATGGTGAATTAAAAGCAAATAAGTGAAGCTAAGCAATATAAGGATTACGTGTGAAAGAAATAGCTAGAAAATGATTTTCACATAAATACTTAGTGAGATGTATGGAACCACGTGTATGGGTAGATATAGATAAATAAGTTAAACAGTATGATTAATACTTATCTTACTATTATATTTTTTTTATTTGTAATATAAAATTATGTGCCTTAATAAATATTAACAAAAACTATAAATTCTGAAATAAGATTATATAAAAATATATTACCGCTTTCTATTAAAGTGTCAATATTAAGTTAATATGTATTACTTATTAGAGGTCACTAACCATAATAATTGTCTTTTTATATACTAGTTTCCTCATGCACAAACTAATCTATGCTATAAAATGGTCTGTCAAATAAACTGACAAGAAGTGTCACGCGAAAAGACATTTTTATAGAATAGATTAATAATCGAGCGTGTATGCATAGGTAAAAGTTTTTTAATATATTCAATTGGTACACACGGGGTGGGTCAGCAAACCTCAAAAGAAAAAAAAGCGGTACTTGTTTTTAAATACGATACTTATGTACTCAAACTCATGTAGATGTGTCAGTGTCTAGATGAGTGCATATTCAAATTTAGTGAATAACTGTAAAGGTTTAAAACAAAGTTCACTACCGATATAATTTTAAACCTTAGCAATTTTTCATTACATCTAATTGTGTACCCATGACACAATATGAGTGTATTCACATATAGACGATACCTCATATTATCACTGACTGGCGTGTTTAAATTCCAATCTGCAGGGCTTGGGTTCAAATCCCAATAATGAGCTTGAGCTGCGAAGGTACTTTGGGTACTTTCTATTGTACGGCTGGCTAGTTACCATCCTCAAGTTGAAAATCTCTCGCCAACTTCCTAAACGTATGTTGCGGCAGCATTACTCGACTATTTCCCATTTCAGCGGTGCAAGTACCGTTCTTTGTCGATTAGCAAATTTGACAGTTGAGATCGTCAAATTCGCTAAAATGCCATTTAATCAGTACTCGCTATGATTGATTCTATGGCATTTTATCGAATTTGACTATCGATAAAGAACGGTACTTGCACTGCTGGTTAGACATGTTTACAATCTTCGACCACAACGTCAGTAACATCAGGTGAGCTGTGGACATATGCCTAACCTGTAAATCATAAAACAATTAGTGAACAAACGTATACCTACATTTAAATGTAGTGAACAATCGTGAATGTTTAAAACAATGTTTGTGCAGTGTGCATTACACAATATTTAAATGTAGCTAACATTTAAAACTAGTACCTAAAAAAATAGATATATTTAAAATATGGATATCGGATTAGCGTTCAGACATGACGGATTCAAAAGCATACTAAAACAATAATAATTATAAGGTAATCTGTGTAAGTCTACATTTGTTGTAAGCTAAATTAGACATTGTTGTAAGTATATAGGATTTAAATTATTTACGCCTGTATTTCTAAAATGAATCTTAATGTTTAGAGGTAAAATAATGTTTGTGAAATATGCATCCTAGTACACAATATTGAAATGTAGTTTGACATTTGTGAACATTTGTGAAGGGTAAATAATACAATGTCCAACGTATAGATAAAATAGAGTACCGCTTTCAAAAAAATTGCGGTATATATTCCGTGTGTAACAAATTAGAGATAGCCGTTGTACCAATTTTATGTTTAAATGAAATCGTCACGATTAATGTTACCAAATAATTAATTACTAGTACTTTAAAAATAATATAAAAACTAGGCTTTATCAGTCAGGTAAAATACCTACTCAGTCAATTCACCAAGTGCCAAAATGTAGCCAAAGAATGTATCTTTTTGAATAGCATTGTACGATTAAGTATATTTTGTAAGATTTATATTAATGTACCTAGGTAGGTACTTACATTTATGAAACATTTTGAATATTTATTAAAATATAATAAATTTTATTATAATTACGGAATTCATTATTTCATTTTGTCTGCATTAGTGTATACAAAAAATATACTCGTCGACTAGATAACCTCTTGCTTTTTTCGTTGGTTAAAAATATCATAAACCACAACCTATCATAACCTATCATAACTACCTAACCTATCATATCATAAATACCTATCATAACTTGAAAGTATACTCATTTTTAACCGACTTCGAAAAAGGAGGAAGGTTCTCAATTTGGCCCGTATTATGTTACAAACTTTTATTTAACTTGCCCTGTTAGTATGTTTATGTGGCACAAATCTTTCAACTGAATTTTAGACTAGTTATTCTCAACCGATTTATCTAACATTTTACATATTTATGTAAGTTTAACGACAATGCAATGTTTTGGTACCAATGAGCTAGTCTGATGATGGAGACAGAAGATGGCCATTGGAACTCCGAAACGAAACGACGTAATGAAGGCCTTATAAGATACCTATGCACACAGTTACCTTTTTCTTTAAGTTTTCTTGCCAGAACTAAAAAATAAAATAATTTTGTATTCATAAAGGTATTATATTTTTTAAATAATTTATTGCCTTACTTATACATAGTGCTTATAGAATTTACACGAGTAAAAAGCTATACTGGAAATGCTGCGGTAATTGTTGGATTTGTGGTGGCTTGAAATGAGACTTCTCTGATATCGTGTAGCATGTGACGTGGTTTACCGTCGTGGCGCCGGGTTCATCACCTTTCTCCACCACCATCTTAGAAGTGATGGTCTCCTCGACTTCTTCACCAACAAGCTCTGGCTCAGGTTCTGGTTCTTCAATTGGAATCAGTAAAGCAGGCTCTACTGAGCAATAAGAACTGTAGTCAGAAACAGGAGTGTAGGGATAGAACGGGTCATAAAAGGAGGGCTTAGGAGTCACGGGAGCACTGTGGTGGTGGTGCACGGGAGGAGAGCTAGCTAAACTCTCGTAAGGATAGTTGTATGACAAGGAATCGGTGTAATGAACATGATTGACAGGCATTGGCTTCGAAACTACATCAGGCAAGAACTCAAATAAGGGCTCGCTTTCGGGATGCACTTCATAGGTGTAATATGTTTTGCTTTCTTTTTTGGGCTCGTCAACCACGGGGACGAAGTCTACTTTCTCTACAGTTACATTCTTCAAAATGCATGCGTCTTTCAACATGTTAGTCATTTCTTGGGCGTGTTCATTCGCTGCCACTGCCAGATCTGACAAGATCTCAGGATCAGGGTTGAACTCAATTCCGAATTTGTCGGCGATTTCTTGAGCACTCATCATTTTATCGATAGCTACGTTTTGGTATTCGTTGTTCCATTTAATGTGCTTGAGAAGTCTCATCACCATTTTAGTGCTGTCCATGGGGGTTTCAATAGAACGCTTCTTGCGAACTCCATTTTCATCGATCTCTTTTTCTTTGGTGACGACGTCGGAGAAAAGGCTGACCATTTCAGTTTCAAGCATTTCCGAGATTTGTTTTGCCATATCTTTGATATCATGTAGTTGTTCTTCGACTGTTTTGTTAGAGTTGGTGATTTGAGCCATCATTGATGCAGAAGAGCTTGGAAATTTGCTGCTGTTGTTAGGCACAATTAACATGTCGAACCAATTTGGTAAGGCTTTAGGACCATCGTCGAAATCTGGTTTCTGGAGAGTTTCTCTCAATGTTTCTTTGTCTTCATCTGTGTCTGCGTGTATGAAGGAACACTGAAAGAAATAAGACAATATTTCAATGTATTTTGTAAAACCAAAGAAAAAGTATTAAAATAATTCCAAGAATTTGCTATAAAATAATAAAAAGATAGCTCACCTGAATAACTAACGCTAAAATTAAGTAAAAAGGTGACATGTTGAAGGCGATATGGCATGCACTTGTCTTGTTCACCTTTATATGTTTTTATGATATCAGTCGGTTAAGAAATATTCGAGGAAAATATTGCTGCAATTAAATATTCTGTATATTGATAGCACATGTTTTCTTGGTATTAAGCAATGGTGATGTTGTTTTTATTGCTTTGATTTCTTAGTTCTACCTTCCCGTCAAGATTTCTACACGCTTTTTAATTATCGTTAATCATAATACACTTTTTATCACATTAATGTAATTATTGCTCGAATCTTATCGTAATATTGGGTTTTTATACTAAGAAAACTGGGTAATGTTGGGAAATCGTATTGCTGAATTAGTTTATAAAAAGAAATGCATTTTTATTATCTGTACTTTCCCGCTAGCAAAGCAATGTGATATTATGAATAATCACTATGAATATTTGAATGCAAAAAAGTAGTCGACATCTCTTCTGTACATAGTATAAATTAAAGTCGCTTTCCGCGTCTGTCTGTCTGTATGGCCGGTAACTCCTCCTAAACCACGCAACGGATTTTAATGCGGTTTTCACCATCAGTTAGATACATTTTCACGGAAGGTTTATATAATATACTAGTGTTTTGCGTGGGTGCGCGGGCCGCAAGCGGCCCGCGGGGGGGTGTGTGTTAGTGGGGTGGGGTCGGCTCTTTTAATTCGACTTTAAAAACTTGAAAAAAACAGTGAATGTGTGTTGAAAATGGGTAAGAAATCCCAATACATGAGAAAATGTGCTGATGATGATGATGATTTTTGATTTCCATGACCGGCGATGAAGATTGAAGTGGAATAGGTACAAATCTCTTAATGGTGGTGGAAACGTAGAAGAAATTTCAAGTTCAGTCGTAGAAGCCATAGAAATCCACCAATCGAGTATTTTCCGTCAAAGGGAGTACGAGCGGCTCGGCCTTCGGCCTCGCACTGAATTCGGCTCGTGACCTTAAAATTGACAGTTATTCGTTTGTGACTGGTGCAAGGGTCGTGGTTCGGCCTTGCGGCCTCACCACTACCCTTTGCACCAGTGCTCGGCCTACGGCCTCGCGCCATTTGATCTCAAGCTCGGCCTACGGCCTCGCTTGAGCTCGAGGCTTAGGCTCGGCCTGCGGCCTCGCCAACTTCCGCCTGTGACTGGTGCAAGGGTCGTGGTTCGGCCTTGCGGCCTCACCACGATCCTTTGCACCAGTGCTCGGCCTACGGCCTCGCGCCATTGGATCTCAAGCTCGGCCTACGGCCTCGCTTGAGCTCGAGGCTTAGGCTCGGCCTGCGGCCTCGCCAACTTGTGCCTGTGACTGGTGCGATGGTCGTGGTTCGGCCTTGCGGCCTCACCACGACCCCGCACCAGTGAGCTCGGCCTACGGCCTCGCGGCCTAAAGGCGCCCAAGCTCGGCCTGCGGCCTCGTTTGAGCTTGGTGACCTCGCAAGTGCCGTGGTTCGGCCTTGCGGCCTCACCACGGCACTTGCTCGGTATGTTACAAAATCCATTGTATGGCAGCTATATTAAAAAAAAAAAAATTCCAAAAAAAAATTTCATAAATGCAATCAGGACCTCAAAATACCCTCGGAAACCAAAAATCAGCCTCCTAGGACCATTTTGAAAATTTGGGGCCCCTGAAAGTCATTTTGGGGGCCCCTACCAGTTGGGGCCCCCGATCCCCTATGACATTTGTTCAAACACCCCCCATCGATGTCGAACCGTTTTCGAGTTACGAACGTCCAAAGTTTGTATGGGTTTTTTTTTTTTTTGTATGGGAGCCATGTTTTTTTTCATTTCTCTAAAGAGGTCCAAGGTCGAGGTTCATTTTTAGTTTAAACTGTTTCTCCCCACCTGTCATACTTTCCGAGATCCATAGGGGATCCAGGTCGAGGAGTTGACCTTCCGAAGATCAGGGATTTTTCCCTAGGTCACATTCTCCCCTGCTACAAGACCTCATACTCACATTTCTTCTAGACCTCACCAGTTTCGAGAACAATTATGTCAGTGAGTCAGTCAGTGAGTGAGTCAGTGGTAATTTAACTTTATATAGTATAGACTAGTGTTTTGCGTGGGTGCGCGGGCCGCAAGCGGCCCGCGGGGGGGTGTGTGTTAGTGGGGTGGGGTCAAATTTTTAGGTGCGACTTAAAAACTTTAAGAAAACGGTGAATGTGTGTTGAAAATGGGTAAGAAATCCCAATACATGAAAAAATGTGCTGATGATGATGATGATTTTTGATTTCCATGACCGGCGATGAAGATTGAAGTGGAATAGGTACAAATCTCCTAAAGGTGGTGGAAACGTAGAAGAAATTTCAAGTTCAGTCGTAGAAGCCATAGAAATCCACCAATCCAGTATTTTCCGTCAAAGGGAGTACGAGCGGCTTTGCCTTCGGCCTCGCACTGAATTCGGCTGGTGACCTTAAAATTGACAGTTATTCGTCTGTGACTGGTGCAAGGGTCGTGGTTCGGCCTTGCGGCCTCACCACTACCCTTTGCACCAGTGCTCGGCCTACGGCCTCGCGCCATTGGATCTCAAGCTCGGCCTACGGCCTCGCTTGAGCTCGAGGCTTAGGCTCGGCCTGCGGCCTCGCCAACTTCCGCCTGTGACTGGTGCAAGGGTCGTGGTTCGGCCTTGCGGCCTCACCACGACCCTTTGCACCAGTGCTCGGCCTACGGCCTCGAGCCATTGGATCTCAAGCTCGGCCTACGGCCTCGCTTGAGCTCGAGGCTTAGGCTCGGCCTGCGGCCTCGCCAACTTGTGCCTGTGACTGGTGCGATGGTCGTGGTTCGGCCTTGCGGCCTCACCACGACCCCGCACCAGTGAGCTCGGCCTACGGCCTCGCGGCCTAAAGGCGCCCATTGGAACTCAAGCTCGGCCTACGGCCTCGCTTGAGCTCGAGGCTGTGGCTCGGCCTGCGGCCTCGCCAACTTCCGCCTGTGACTGGTGCAAGGGTCGTGGTTCGGCCTTGCGGCCTCACCACGACACTTTGCACCAGTGCTCGGCCTACGGCCTCGCGCCATTAGATCTCAAGCTCGGCCTACGGCCTCGCTTGAGCTCGTGGCTGAGGCTCGGCCTGCGGCCTCGCCAACTTCTGCCTGTGACTGGTGCGAGGGTCGTGGTTCGGCCTTGCGGCCTCACCACGACCCCGCACCAGTGAGCTCGGCCTACGGCCTCGCGGCCTAAGGGCGCCCAAGCTCGGCCTACGGCCTCGCTTGAGCTTGGTGACCTCGCAAGTGCCGTGGTTCGGCCTGACGGCCTCACCACGGCACTCGCTCGGTACTTGGAAAAATCCATTGTATGGCAGCTATATTAAAAAAAAAAAAATTTCAAAAAAAAAATTTATAATCGCAATCTGGACCCCAAAATACCCTCGGAAACCAAAAATCAGCCTCCTAGGACCATTTTGAAAATTTGGGGCCCCTGAAAGTCATTTTGGGGGCCCCTACCAGTTGGGGCCCCCGATTCCCTATGACATTTGTTCAAGCACCCCCCATCGATGTCGAACCGTTTTCGAGTTACGAACGTCCAAAGTTTGTATGGGTTTTTTTTTTTTTGTATGGGAGCCATGTTTTTTTTCATTTCTCTAAAGAGGTCCAAGGTTGAGGTTCATTTTTAGTTCAAACTGTTTCTCCCCACCTGTCATACTTTCCGAGATCCATAGGGGGTTCAGGTCGAGGAGTTGACCTTCCGAAGATTAGGTATTTTTCCTGATCTTACGTTTTCCCCCTCTACACGACCCCATACTCACATTTCCCCCCCCACCCCCCCAAGTCTCCAAACAACTATCTAAGTGAGTCAGTCAGTCAGTGGTAATTTAGCTTTATATAGTATTAACTAGTGTTTTGCGTGGGTGCGCGGGCCGCAAGCGGCCCGCGGGGGGGTGTGTGTTAGTGGGGTGGGGTCGAGTTTTTAGGTGCGACTTGAAAACTTTAAGAAAACGGTGAATGTGTGTTGAAAATGGGTAAGAATAGGGTTATACATTAGAAAATGTGCTGATGATGATGATGATTTTTGATTTCCATGACCGGCGATGAAGATTGAAGTGGAATAGGTACAAATCTCCTAATGGTGGTGGAAACGTAGAAGAAATTTCAAGTTCAGTCGTAGAAGGCATAGAAATCCACCAATCCAGTATTTTTCGTCAAAGGGAGTACGAGCGGCTCGGCCTTCGGCCTCGCACTGAATTCGGCTGGTGACCTCAAAATTGACAGTTATTCGTCTGTGACTGGTGCAAGGGTCATGGTTCGGCCTTGCGGCCTCACCACGACCCTTTGCACCAGTGCTCGGCCTACGGCCTCGCGCCATTGGATCTCAAGCTCGGCCTACGGCCTCGCTTGAGCTCGAGGCTTAGGCTCGGCCTGCGGCCTCGCCAACTTCCGCCTGTGACTGGTGCAAGGGTCGTGGTTCGGCCTTGCGGCCTCACCACGACCCTTTGCACCAGTGCTCGGCCTACGGCCTCGCGCCATTGGATCTCAAGCTCGGCCTACGGCCTCGCTTGAGCTCGAGGCTTAGGCTCGGCCTGCGGCCTCGCCAACTTCCGCCTGTGACTGGTGCAAGGGTCGTGGTTCGGCCTTGCGGCCTCACCACGACCCTTTGCACCAGTGCTCGGCCTACGGCCTCGCGCCATTGGATCTCAAGCTCGGCCTACGGCCTCGCTTGAGCTCGAGGCTTAGGCTCGGCCTGCGGCCTCGCCAACTTCCGCCTGTGACTGGTGCGATGGTCGTGGTTCGGCCTTGCGGCCTCACCACGACCCCGCACCAGTGAGCTCGGCCTACGGCCTCGCGGCCTAAAGGCGCCCAAGCTCGGCCTGCGGCCTCGCTTGAGCTTGGTGACCTCGCAAGTGCCGTGGTTCGGCCTGACGGCCTCACCACGGCACTCGCTCGGTTCTTGGAAAAATCCATTGTATGGCAGCTTTATTAAAAAAAAAAAAAATCCAAAAAAAAATTTCATAAATGCAATCAGGATCCGAAAATACCCTCGGAAACCAAAAATCAGCCTCCTAGGACCATTTTGAAAATTTGGGGCCCCTGAAAGTCATTTTGGGGGCCCCTACCAGTTGGGGCCCCCGATTCTCTATGACATTTGTTCAAGCACCCCCCATCGATGTCGAACCGTTTTCGAGTTACGAACGTCCAAAGTTTGTATGGGTTTTTTTTTTTTTTGTATGGGAGGCATGTTTTTTTTCGCATCCCTAAAGAGGTCCGAAGATTTCATCCATTTTTAGTTTAAACTGTTTCTCCCCACCTGTCATACTTTCCGAGATCCGTAGGGGGTCCAGGTCGAGGAGTTGACCTTCCGAAGATCAGGGATTTTTCCCTGGGTCACATTCTCCCCTGCTACAAGACCTCATACTCACATTTCTTCTAGACCTCACCAGTTTCGAGAACAATTATGTCAGTGAGTCAGTGAGTGAGTGAGTCAGTGGTAATTTAACTTTATATAGTATAACTAGTGTTTTGCGTGGGTGCGCGGGCCGCAAGCGGCCCGCGGGGGGGTGTGTGTTAGTGGGGTGGGGTCGGCTCTTTTAATTCGACTTAAAAAACTTGAAGAAAACGGTGAATGTGTGTTGAAAATGGGTAAGAATAGGGTTATACATTAGAAAATGTGCTGATGATGATGATGATTTTTGATTTCCATGACCGAAATTGAAGATCGAAGTGGAATAGGTACAAATCTCCTAATGGTGGTGGAAACGTAGAAGAAATTTCAAGTTCAGTCGTAGAAGCCATAGAAATCCACCAATGAAGTATTTTCCGTCAAAGGGAGTACGAGTGGCTCGGCCTTCGGCCTCGCACTGAATTCGGCTGGAGACCTCATGATTGTAAGCAATTCATCTGTGACTGGTGCAAGGGTCATGGTTCGGCCTTGCGGCCTCACCACGACCCTTTGCACCAGTGCTCGGCCTACGGCCTCGCGCCATTGGATCTCAAGCTCGGCCTACGGCCTCGCTTGAGCTCGAGACTTAGGCTCGGCCTGCGGCCTCGCCAACTTCCGCCTGTGACTGGTGCAAGGGTCGTGGTTCGGCCTTGCGGCCTCACCACGACCCTTTGCACCAGTGCTCGGCCTACGGCCTCGCGCCATTGGATCTCAAGCTCGGCCTACGGCCTCGCTTGAGCTCGGGGCTTAGGCTCGGCCTGCGGCCTCGCCAACTTGTGCCTGTGACTGGTGCGATGGTCGTGGTTCGGCCTTGCGGCCTCACCACGACCCCGCACCAGTGAGCTCGGCCTACGGCCTCGCGGCCTAAAGGCGCCCAAGCTCGGCCTGCGGCCTCGCTTGAGCTTGGTGACCTCGCAAGTGCCGTGGTTCGGCCTGACGGCCTCACCACGGCACTCGCTCGGTACTTGGAAAAATCCATTGTATGGCAGCTATATTAAAAAAAAAAAAATTCCAAAAAAAAATTTTATAATCGCAATCTGGACCCGAAAATACCCTCGGAAACCAAAAATCAGCCTCCTAGGACCATTTTGAAAATTTGGGGCCCCTGAAAGTCATTTTGGGGGCCCCTACCAGTTGGGGCCCCCGATTGCCTATGACATTTGTTCAAACACCCCCCATCGATGTCGAACCGTTTTCGAGTTACGAACGTCCAAAGTTTGTATGGGTTTTTTTTTTTTTTGTATGGGAGCCATGTTTTTTTTCATTTCCCTAAAGAGGTCCGAGGTTGAGGTTCATTTTTAGTTTAAACTGTTTCTCCCCACCTGTCATACTTTCCGAGATCCGTAGGGGGTTCAGGTCGAGGAGTTGACCTTCCGAAGATTAGGTATTTTTCCTGATCTTACGTTTTCCCCCTCTACACGACCCCATACTCACATTTTCCCCCCCACCCCCCCAAGTCTCCAAACAACTATCTAAGTGAGTCAGTGAGTCAGTGAGTCAGTGGTAATTTAACTTTATATAGTATTAACTAGTGTTTTGCGTGGGTGCGCGGGCCGCAAGCGGCCCGCGGGGGGGTGTGTGTTAGTGGGGTGGGGTCGTCATTTGTGTTCGACTTTTTAAACTTGATGAAAACGGTGAATGTGTGTTGAAAATGGGTAAGAAGAGGTTATACATTAGAAAATGTGCTGATGATGATGATGATTTTTGATTTCCATGACCGGCGATGAAGATTGAAGTGGAATAGGTACAAATCTCTTAATGGTGGTGGAAACGTAGAAGAAATTTCAAGTTCAGTCGTAGAAACCTTATAAATATTCCAATCGAGTATTTTCCGTCAAAGGGAGTACGAGCGGCTCGGCCTTCGGCCTCGCACTGAATTCGGCTGGTGACCTTAAAATTGACAGTTATTCGTCTGTGACTGGTGCAAGGGTCGTGGTTCGGCCTTGCGGCCTCACCACGACCCTTTGCACCAGTGCTCGGCCTACGGCCTCGCGCCATTGGATCTCAAGCTCGGCCTACGGCCTCGCTTGAGCTCGAGACTTGGGCTCGGCCTGCGGCCTCGCCAACTTCCGCCTGTGACTGGTGCGATGGT
Source organism: Agriopis marginaria (assembly GCA_932305915.1). NCBI lineage: Eukaryota > Metazoa > Arthropoda > Insecta > Lepidoptera > Geometridae > Agriopis > Agriopis marginaria. The sequence goes on from OW029935.1 coordinate 3,880,701, forward strand.
CGTGGTTCGGCCTTGCGGCCTCACCACGACCCCGCACCAGTGAGCTCGGCCTACGGCCTCGCGGCCTAAAGGCGCCCAAGCTCGGCCTGCGGCCTCGCTTGAGCTTGGTGACCTCGCAAGTGCCGTGGTTCGGCCTGACGGCCTCACCACGGCACTCGCTCGGTTCTTGGAAAAATCCATTGTATGGCAGCTATATTAAAAAAAAAAAAAAACCAAAAAAAAATTTTATAATCGCAATCTGGACCTCAAAATACCCTCGGAAACCAAAAATCAGCCTCCTAGGACCATTTTGAAAATTTGGGGCCCCTGAAAGTCATTTTGGGGGCCCCTACCAGTTGGGGCCCCCGATTCCCTATGACATTTGTTCAAGCACCCCCCATCGATGTCGAACCGTTTTCGAGTTACGAACGTCCAAAGTTTGTATGGGTTTTTTTTTTTTTTGTATGGGAGCCATGTTTTTTTTCATTTCTCTAAAGAGGTCCAAGGTTGAGGTTCATTTTTAGTTTAAACTGTTTCTCCCCACCTGTCATACTTTCCGAGATCCATGGGGGGTACAGGTCGAAGAGTTGACCTTCCGAAGATCAGGTATTTTTCCTGATCTTACGTTTTCCCCCTCTACACGACCCCATACTCACATTTCCCCCCCCACCCCCCCAAGTCTCCAAACAACTATGTCAGTCAGTGAGTCAGTGAGTGGTAATTTAGCTTTATATAGTATTAACTAGTGTTTTGCGTGGGTGCGCGGGCCGCAAGCGGCCCGCGGGGGGGTGTGTGTTAGTGGGGTGGGGTCGGCTCTTTTAATTCGACTTTAAAAACTTGAAGAAAACGGTGAATGTGTGTTGAAAATGTGTAAGGAATTGCAATACATGAGAAAATGTGCTGATGATGATGATGATTTTTGATTTCCATGACCGAAATTGAAGATCGAAGTGGAATAGGTACAAATCTCCAAATGGTGGTGGAAACGTAGAAGAAATTTCAAGTTCAGTCGTAGAAACCATATAAATATTCCAATCGAGTATTTTCCGTCAAAGGGAGTACGAGCGGCTCGGCCTTCGGCCTCGCACTGAATTCGGCTGGTGACCTCAAAATTGACAGTAATTTGTCTGTGACTGGTGCAAGGGTCATGGTTCGGCCTTGCGGCCTCACCACGACCCTTTGCACCAGTGCTCGGCCTACGGCCTCGCGCCAGAGGATCTCAAGCTCGGCCTACGGCCTCGCTTGAGCTCGAGGCTTAGGCTCGGCCTGCGGCCTCGCCAACTTCCGCCTGTGACTGGTGCAAGGGTCGTGGTTCGGCCTTGCGGCCTCACCACGACCCTTTGCACCAGTGCTCGGCCTACGGCCTCGCGCCATTGGATCTCAAGCTCGGCCTACGGCCTCGCTTGAGCTCGAGGCTTAGGCTCGGCCTGCGGCCTCGCCAACTTCCGCCTGTGACTGGTGCGAGGGTCGTGGTTCGGCCTTGCGGCCTCACCACGACCCCGCACCAGTGAGCTCGGCCTACGGCCTCGCGGCCTAAAGGCGCCCAAGCTCGGCCTGCGGCCTCGCTTGAGCTTGGTGACCTCGCAAGTGCCGTGGTTCGGCCTGACGGCCTCACCACGGCACTCGCTCGGTACTTGGAAAAATCCATTGTATGGCAGCTATATTAAAAAAAAAAAAAATCCAAAAAAAATTTTCATAAATGCAATCAGGACCCGAAAATACCCTCGGAAACCAAAAATCAGCCTCCTAGGACCATTTTGAAAATTTGGGGCCCCTGAAAGTCATTTTGGGGGCCCCTACCAGTTGGGGCCCCCGATTCCCTATGACATTTGTTCAAACACCCCCCATCGATGTCGAACCGTTTTCGAGTTACGAACGTCCAAAGTTTGTATGGGTTTTTTTTTTTTTTGTATGGGAGGCATGTTTTTTTTCGCATCCCTAAAGAGGTCCGAGGTTTTGGTTCATATTTAGTTCAAGCGCTTTCGAAAAAATGTTTACCGTTTCCGAGATCCGTCGGGGGTCCACCACCAGGAGCTGACCTTCCGGAGATCACGTATTTTTCCCTTTGCCTCCGAGTGACCTTCTACAAGACCCCATACTCACATTTCCCCCCCCACCCCCCCAAGTCTCCAAACAACTATCTAAGTGAGTGAGTCAGTCAGTGGTAATTTAACTTTATATAGTATAACTAGTGTTTTGCGTGGGTGCGCGGGCCGCAAGCGGCCCGCGGGGGGGTGTGTGTTAGTGGGGTGGGGTCGTCATTTGTGTTCGACTTTTTAAACTTGATGAAAACGGTGAATGTGTGTTGAAAATGGGTAAGAATAGGGTTATACATTAGAAAATGTGCTGATGATGATGATGATTTTTGATTTCCATGACCGGCGATGAAGATTGAAGTGGAATAGGTACAAATCTCCTAATGGTGGTGGAAACGTAGAAGAAATTTCAAGTTCAGTCGTAGAAGCCATAGAAATCCACCAATCCAGTATTTTCCGTCAAAGGGAGTACGAGCGGCTCGGCCTTCGGCCTCGCACTGAATTCGGCTGGTGACCTCAACATTGACAGTAATTTGTCTGTGACTGGTGCGAGTGTCATGGTTCGGCCTTGCGGCCTCACCACGACCCTTTGCACCAGTGCTCGGCCTACGGCCTCGCGCCATTGGATCTCAAGCTCGGCCTACGGCCTCGCTTGAGCTCGAGGCTTAGGCTCGGCCTGCGGCCTCGCCAACTTCCGCCTGTGACTGGTGCAAGGGTCGTGGTTCGGCCTTGCGGCCTCACCACGACCCTTTGCACCAGTGCTCGGCCTACGGCCTCGCGCCATTGGATCTCAAGCTCGGCCTACGGCCTCGCTTGAGCTCGAGGCTTGGGCTCGGCCTGCGGCCTCGCCAACTTCCGCCTGTGACTGGTGCGATGGTCGTGGTTCGGCCTTGCGGCCTCACCACGACCCCGCACCAGTGAGCTCGGCCTACGGCCTCGCGGCCTAAAGGCGCCCAAGCTCGGCCTGCGGCCTCGCTTGAGCTTGGTGACCTCGCAAGTGCCGTGGTTCGGCCTGGCGGCCTCACCACGGCACTCGCTCGGTTCTTGGAAAAATCCATTGTATGGCAGCTATATTAAAAAAAAAAAAATTCCAAAAAAAAAATTTATAATCGCAATCTGGACCCCAAAATACCCTCGGAAACCAAAAATCAGCCTCCTAGGACCATTTTGAAAATTTGGGGCCCCTGAAAGTCATTTTGGGGGCCCCCGCCAGTTGGGGCCCCCAATTGCCTATGACATTTGTTCAAGCACCCCCCATCGATGTCGAACCGTTTTCGAGTTACGAACGTCCAAAGTTTGTATGGGTTTTTTTTTTTTTGTATGGGAGCCATGTTTTTTTTCATTTCTCTAAAGAGGTCCGAGGTTGAGGTTCATTTTTAGTTTAAACTGTTTCTCCCCACCTGTCATACTTTCCGAGATCCATAGGGGGTTCAGGTCGAAGAGTTGACCTTCCGAAGATCAGGTATTTTTCCTGATCTTACGTTTTCCCCCTCTACAAGACCCCATACTCACATTTTCCCCCCAACCCCCCCAAGTCTCCAAACAACTATGTCAGTCAGTGAGTGAGTGAGTCAGTGGTAATTCAGCTTTATATAGTATTAACTAGTGTTTTGCGTGGGTGCGCGGGCCGCAAGCGGCCCGCGGGGGGGTGTGTGTTAGTGGGGTGGGGTCGTCATTTGTGTTCGACTTTTTAAACTTGATGAAAACGGTGAATGTGTGTTGAAAATGGGTAAAAATAGGGTTATACATTAGAAAATGTGCTGATGATGATGATGATTTTTGATTTCCATGACCGGCGATGAAGATTGAAGTGGAATAGGTACAAATCTCCTAATGGTGGTGGAAACGTAGAAGAAATTTCAAGTTCAGTCGTAGAAACCGTATAAATATTCCAATCGAGTATTTTCCGTCAAAGGGAGTACGAGCGGCTCGGCCTTCGGCCTCGCACTGAATTCGGCTGGTGACCTCATGATTGTCAATAATTTGTCTGTGACTGGTGCGAGGGTCGTGGTTCGGCCTTGCGGCCTCACCACGACCCTCTGCACCAGTGCTCGGCCTACGGCCTCGCGCCATTGGATCTCAAGCTCGGCCTACGGCCTCGCTTGAGCTCGAGGCTTAGGCTCGGCCTGCGGCCTCGCCAACTTCCGCCTGTGACTGGTGCAAGGGTCGTGGTTCGGCCTTGCGGCCTCACCACGACCCTTTGCACCAGTGCTCGGCCTACGGCCTCGCGCCATTGGATCTCAAGCTCGGCCTACGGCCTCGCTTGAGCTCGAGGCTTGGGCTCGGCCTGCGGCCTCGCCAACTTCCGCCTGTGACTGGTGCGATGGTCGTGGTTCGGCCTTGCGGCCTCACCACGACCCCGCACCAGTGAGCTCGGCCTACGGCCTCGCGGCCTAAAGGCGCCCAAGCTCGGCCTGCGGCCTCGCTTGAGCTTGGTGACCTCGCAAGTGCCGTGGTTCGGCCTGACGGCCTCACCACGGCACTTGCTCGGTATGTTACAAAATCCATTGTATGGCAGCTATATTAAAAAAAAAAAAATTCCAAAAACAAATTTCATAAATGCAATCTGGACCCGAAAATACCCTCGGAAACCAAAAATCAGCCTCCTAGGACCATTTTGAAAATTTGGGGCCCCTGAAAGTCATTTTGGGGGCCCCTACCAGTTGGGGGCCCCGATTGCCTATGACATTTGTTCAAGCACCCCCCATCGATGTCGAACCGTTTTCGAGTTACGAACGTCCAAAGTTTGTATGGGTTTTTTTTTTTTTTGTATGGGAGCCATGTTTTTTTTCATTTCTCTAAAGAGGTCCAAGGTTGAGGTTCATTTCTCGGCCTTCGGCCTCGCACTGAATTCGGCTGGTGACCTTAAAATTGACAGTTATTCGTCTGTGACTGGTGCAAGGGTCGTGGTTCGGCCTTGCGGCCTCACCACTACCCTTTGCACCAGTGCTCGGCCTACGGCCTCGCGCCATTGGATCTCAAGCTCGGCCTACGGCCTCGCTTGAGCTCGAGGCTTAGGCTCGGCCTGCGGCCTCGCCAACTTCCGCCTGTGACTGGTGCGATGGTCGTGGTTCGGCCTTGCGGCCTCACCACGACCCCGCACCAGTGAGCTCGGCCTACGGCCTCGCGGCCTAAAGGCGCCCAAGCTCGGCCTGCGGCCTCGCTTGAGCTTGGTGACCTCGCAAGTGCCGTGGTTCGGCCTGACGGCCTCACCACGGCACTCGCTCGGTTCTTGGAAAAATCCATTGTATGGCAGCTATATTAAAAAAAAAAAAAATCCAAAAAAAAATTTTATAATCGCAATCTGGACCCGAAAATACCCTCGGAAACCAAAAATCAGCCTCCTAGGACCATTTTGAAAATTTGGGGCCCCTGAAAGTCATTTTGGGGGCCCCTACCAGTTGGGGCCCCCGATTCCCTATGACATTTGTTCAAGCACCCCCCATCGATGTCGAACCGTTTTCGAGTTACGAACGTCCAAAGTTTGTATGGGTTTTTTTTTTTTTTGTATGGGAGCCATGTTTTTTTTCATTTCTCTAAAGAGGTCCAAGGTTGAGGTTCATTTTTAGTTTAAACTGTTTCTCCCCACCTGTCATACTTTCCGAGATCCATAGGGGGTTCAGGTCGAAGAGTTGACCTTCCGAAGATCAGGTATTTTTCCTGATCTTACGTTTTCCTCCTCTACACGACCCCATACTCACATTTCCCCCCCTACCCCCCCAAGTCTCCAAACAACTATCTAAGTGAGTCAGTGAGTGAGTCAGTGGTAATTCAGCTTTATATAGTATAGACTAGTGTTTTGCGTGGGTGCGCGGGCCGCAAGCGGCCCGCGGGGGGGTGTGTGTTAGTGGGGTGGGGTCGTCATTTGTGTTCGACTTGAAAAAACTTGATGAAAACGGTGAATGTGTGTTGAAAATGTGTAAGGAATTGCAATACATGAGAAAATGTGCTGATGATGATGATGATTTTTGATTTCCATGACCGGCGATGAAGATTGAAGTGGAATAGGTACAAATCTCCTAATGGTGGTGGAAACGTAGAAGAAATTTCAAGTTCAGTCGTAGAAACCGTATAAATATTCCAATCGAGTATTTTCCGTCAAAGGGAGTACGAGCGGCTCGGCCTTCGGCCTCGCACTGAATTCGGCTGGTGACCTTAAAATTGACAGTTATTCGTCTGTGACTGGTGCAAGGCTCGTGGTTCGGCCTTGCGGCCTCACCACGACCCTTTGCACCAGTGCTCGGCCTACGGCCTCGCGCCATTGAAACTCAAGCTCGGCCTACGGCCTCGCTTGAGCTCGAAGCTTAGGCTCGGCCTGCGGCCTCGCCAACTTCCGCCTGTGACTGGTGCAAGGGTCGTGGTTCGGCCTTGCGGCCTCACCACGACCCTTTGCACCAGTGCTCGGCCTACGGCCTCGCGCCATTGGATCTCAAGCTCGGCCTACGGCCTCGCTTGAGCTCGAGACTTAGGCTCGGCCTGCGGCCTCGCCAACTTGTACCTGTGACTGGTGCGATGGTCGTGGTTCGGCCTTGCGGCCTCACCACGACCCCGCACCAGTGAGCTCGGCCTACGGCCTCGCGGCCTAAAGGCGCCCAAGCTCGGCCTGCGGCCTCGCTTGAGCTTGGTGACCTCGCAAGTGCCGTGGTTCGGCCTGACGGCCTCACCACGGCACTCGCTCGGTACTTGGAAAAATCCATTGTATGGCAGCTATATTAAAAAAAAAAAAAATCCAAAAAAAATTTCATAAATGCAATCAGGACCTCAAAATACCCTCGGAAACCAAAAATCAGCCTCCTAGGACCATTTTGAAAATTTGGGGCCCATGAAAGTAATTTTGGGGGCCCCTACCAGTTGGGGCCCCCGATTCCCTATGACATTTGTTCAAGCACCCCCCATCGATGTCGAACCGTTTTCGAGTTACGAACGTCCAAAGTTTGTATGGGTTTTTTTTTTTTTTGTATGGGAGCCATGTTTTTTTTCGCATCCCTAAAGAGGTCCAAGGTTGAGGTTCATTTTTAGTTAAAACTGTTTCTCCCCACCTGTCATACTTTCCGAGATCCATAGGGGGTCCAGGTCGAGGAGTTGACCTTCCGAAGATCAGGGATTTTTCCCTGGGTCACATTCTCCCCTGCTACAAGACCTCATACTCACATTTCTTCCAGACCTCACCAGTTTCGAGAACAATTATGTCAGTGAGTGAGTGAGTGAGTGAGTCAGTCAGTGGTAATTCAGCTTTATATAGTATAACTAGTGTTTTGCGTGGGTGCGCGGGCCGCAAGCGGCCCGCGGGGGGGTGTGTGTTAGTGGGGTGGGGTCGGCTCTTTTAATTCGACTTAAAAAACTTGAAGAAAACGGTGAATGTGTGTTGAAAATGGGTAAGAATAGGGTTATACATTAGAAAATGTGCTGATGATGATGATGATTTTTGATTTCCATGACCGAAATTGAAGATCGAAGTGGAATAGGTACAAATCTCCTAATGGTGGTGGAAACGTAGAAGAAATTTCAAGTTCAGTCGTAGAAGCCATAGAAATCCACCAATGAAGTATTTTCCGTCAAAGGGAGTACGAGTGGCTCGGCCTTCGGCCTCGCACTGAATTCGGCTGGAGACCTCATGATTGTAAGCAATTCATCTGTGACTGGTGCAAGGGTCATGGTTCGGCCTTGCGGCCTCACCACGACCCTTTGCACCAGTGCTCGGCCTACGGCCTCGCGCCATTGGATCTCAAGCTCGGCCTACGGCCTCGCTTGAGCTCGAGACTTAGGCTCGGCCTGCGGCCTCGCCAACTTCCGCCTGTGACTGGTGCAAGGGTCGTGGTTCGGCCTTGCGGCCTCACCACGACCCTTTGCACCAGTGCTCGGCCTACGGCCTCGCGCCATTGGATCTCAAGCTCGGCCTACGGCCTCGCTTGAGCTCGGGGCTTAGGCTCGGCCTGCGGCCTCGCCAACTTGTGCCTGTGACTGGTGCGATGGTCGTGGTTCGGCCTTGCGGCCTCACCACGACCCCGCACCAGTGAGCTCGGCCTACGGCCTCGCGGCCTAAAGGCGCCCAAGCTCGGCCTGCGGCCTCGCTTGAGCTTGGTGACCTCGCAAGTGCCGTGGTTCGGCCTGACGGCCTCACCACGGCACTCGCTCGGTACTTGGAAAAATCCATTGTATGGCAGCTATATTAAAAAAAAAAAAATTCCAAAAAAAAATTTTATAATCGCAATCTGGACCCGAAAATACCCTCGGAAACCAAAAATCAGCCTCCTAGGACCATTTTGAAAATTTGGGGCCCCTGAAAGTCATTTTGGGGGCCCCTACCAGTTGGGGCCCCCGATTGCCTATGACATTTGTTCAAACACCCCCCATCGATGTCGAACCGTTTTCGAGTTACGAACGTCCAAAGTTTGTATGGGTTTTTTTTTTTTTTGTATGGGAGCCATGTTTTTTTTCATTTCCCTAAAGAGGTCCGAGGTTGAGGTTCATTTTTAGTTTAAACTGTTTCTCCCCACCTGTCATACTTTCCGAGATCCGTAGGGGGTTCAGGTCGAGGAGTTGACCTTCCGAAGATTAGGTATTTTTCCTGATCTTACGTTTTCCCCCTCTACACGACCCCATACTCACATTTTCCCCCCCACCCCCCCAAGTCTCCAAACAACTATCTAAGTGAGTCAGTGAGTCAGTGAGTCAGTGGTAATTTAACTTTATATAGTATTAACTAGTGTTTTGCGTGGGTGCGCGGGCCGCAAGCGGCCCGCGGGGGGGTGTGTGTTAGTGGGGTGGGGTCGAGTTTTTAGGTGCGACTTGAAAACTTTAAGAAAACGGTGAATGTGTGTTGAAAATGGGTAAGAAATCCCTATACATGAGTAAATGTGCTGATGATGATGATGATATTTGATTTCCATGACCGGCGATGAAGATTGAAGTGGAATAGGTACAAATCTCCTAATGGTGGTGGAAACGTAGAAGAAATTTCAAGTTCAGTCGTAGAAGGCATAGAAATCCACCAATCCAGTATTTTCCGTCAAAGGGAGTACGAGCGGCTCGGCCTTCGGCCTCGCACTGAATTCGGCTGGTGACCTTAAAATTGACAGTTATTCGTCTGTGACTGGTGCAAGGGTCGTGGTTCGGCCTTGCGGCCTCACCACTACCCTTTGCACCAGTGCTCGGCCTACGGCCTCGCGCCATTGGATCTCAAGCTCGGCCTACGGCCTCGCTTGAGCTCGAGGCTTAGGCTCGGCCTGCGGCCTCGCCAACTTCCGCCTGTGACTGGTGCAAGGGTCGTGGTTCGGCCTTGCGGCCTCACCACGACCCTTTGCACCAGTGCTCGGCCTACGGCCTCGCGCCATTGGATCTCAAGCTCGGCCTACGGCCTCGCTTGAGCTCGAGACTTAGGCTCGGCCTGCGGCCTCGCCAACTTGTGCCTGTGACTGGTGCGATGGTCGTGGTTCGGCCTTGCGGCCTCACCACGACCCCGCACCAGTGAGCTCGGCCTACGGCCTCGCGGCCTAAAGGCGCCCAAGCTCGGCCTACGGCCTCGCTTGAGCTTGGTGACCTCGCAAGTGCCGTGGTTCGGCCTGACGGCCTCACCACGGCACTCGCTCGGTACTTGGAAAAATCCCTTGTATGGCAGCTATATTAAAAAAAAAAAAATTCCAAAAAAAAATTTCAAAAATGCAATCAGGACACGAAAATACCCTCGGAAACCAAAAATCAGCCTCCTAGGACCATTTTGAAAATTTGGGGCCCCTGAAAGTCATTTTGGGGGCCCCTACCAGTTGGGGCCCCCGATTCCCTATGACATTTGTTCAAGCACCCCCCATCGATGTCGAACCGTTTTCGAGTTACGAACGTCCAAAGTTTGTATGGTTTTTTTTTTTTTTTGTATGGGAGCCATGTTTTTTTTCATTTCTCTAAAGAGGTCCAAGGTTAAGATTCATTTTTAGTTAAAACTGTTACCCCCCACCTGTCTTACTTTCCGAGATCCGTAGGGGGTCCAAGTCGAGGAGTTGACCTTCCGAAGATCAGGGATTTTTCCCTGGGTCACATTCTCCCCTGCTACAAGACCTCATACTCACATTTCTTCTAGACCTCACCAGTTTCGAGAACAATTATGTCAGTGAGTCAGTGAGTGAGTGAGTGAGTGAGTGAGTGAGTCAGTCAGTGGTAATTTAACTTTATATAGTATAACTAGTGTTTTGCGTGGGTGCGCGGGCCGCAAGCGGCCCGCGGGGGGGTGTGTGTTAGTGGGGTGGGGTCGTCATTTGTGTTCGACTTTTTAAACTTTAATAAAACGGTGAATGTGTGTTGAAAATGTGTAAGGAATTGCAATACATGAGAAAATGTGCTGATGATGATGATGATTTTTGATTTCCATGACCGAAATTGAAGATCGAAGTGGAATAGGTACAAATTTCCTAATGGTGGTGGAAACGTAGAAGAAATTTCAAGTTCAGTCGTAGAAGGCATAGAAATCCACCAATCCAGTATTTTCCGTCAAAGGGAGTACGAGCGGCTCGGCCTTCGGCCTCGCACTGAATTCGGCTGGTGACCTTAAAATTGAGAGTTATTCGTCTGTGACTGGTGCAAGGGTCGTGGTTCGGCCTTGCGGCCTCACCACGACCCTTTGCACCAGTGCTCGGCCTACGGCCTCGCGCCATTGGATCTCAAGCTCGGCCTACGGCCTCGCTTGAGCTCGAGGCTTAGGCTCGGCCTGCGGCCTCGCCAACTTCCGCCTGTGACTGGTGCAAGGGTCGTGGTTCGGCCTTGCGGCCTCACCACGACCCTTTGCACCAGTGCTCGGCCTACGGCCTCGCGCCATTGGATCTCAAGCTCGGCCTACGGCCTCGCTTGAGCTCGAGAGTTAGGCTCGGCCTGCGGCCTCGCCAACTTCCGCCTGTGACTGGTGCGAGGGTCGTGGTTCGGCCTTGCGGCCTCACCACGACCCCGCACCAGTGAGCTCGGCCTACGGCCTCGCGGCCTAAAGGCGCCCAAGCTCGGCCTGCGGCCTCGCTTGAGCTTGGTGACCTCGCAAGTGCCGTGGTTCGGCCTGACGGCCTCACCACGGCACTCGCTCGGTACTTGGAAAAATCCATTGTATGGCAGCTATATTAAAAAAAAAAAAATTCCAAAAAAAAATTTCATAAATGCAATCAGGACCTCAAAATACCCTCGGAAACCAAAAATCAGCCTCCTAGGACCATTTTGAAAATTTGGGGCCCCTGAAAGTCATTTTGGGGGCCCCTACCAGTTGGGGCCCCCGATTGCCTATGACATTTGTTCAAGCACCCCCCATCGATGTCGAACCGTTTTCGAGTTACGAACGTCCAAAGTTTGTATGGGTTTTTTTTTTTTTTGTATGGGAGACATGTTTTTTTTCGCATCCCTAAAGAGGTCCGAAGATTTCATTCATTTTTAGTTAAAACTGTTACCCCCCACCTGTCATACTTTCCGAGATCCATAGGGGGTTCAGGTCGAAGAGTTGACCTTCCGAAGATCAGGTATTTTTCCTGATCTAACGTTTTGCCCCTCTACACGACCCCATACTCACATTTTCCCCCCCACCCCCCCAAGTCTCCAAACAACTATCTAAGTGAGTGAGTGAGTGAGTGAGTGAGTGAGTGAGTGAGTGAGTCAGTGGTAATTTAACTTTATATAGTATAACTAGTGTTTTGCGTGGGTGCGCGGGCCGCAAGCGGCCCGCGGGGGGGTGTGTGTTAGTGGGGTGGGGTCGGCTCTTTTAATTCGACTTTAAAAACTTTAACAAAACGGTGAATGTGTGTTGAAAATGTGTAAGGAATTGCAATACATGAGAAAATGTGCTGATGATGATGATGATTTTTGATTTCCATGACCGGCGATGAAGATTGAAGTGGAATAGGTACAAATCTCCTAATGGTGGTGGAAACGTAGAAGAAATTTCAAGTTCAGTCGTAGAAACGATATAAATATTCCAATCGAGTATTTTCCGTCAAAGGGAGTACGAGCGGCTCGGCCTTCGGCCTCGCACTGAATTCGGCTGGTGACCTCATGATTGTCATTAATTTGTCTGTGACTGGTGCGAGGGTCATGGTTCGGCCTTGCGGCCTCACCACGACCCTTTGCACCAGTGCTCGGCCTACGGCCTCGCGCCATTGAAACTCAAGCTCGGCCTACGGCCTCGCTTGAGCTCGAGGCTTGGGCTCGGCCTGCGGCCTCGCCAACTTCCGCCTGTGACTGGTGCAAGGGTCGTGGTTCGGCCTTGCGGCCTCACCACGACCCTTTGCACCAGTGCTCGGCCTACGGCCTCGCTTGAGCTCGAGACTTAGGCTCGGCCTGCGGCCTCGCCAACTTGTGCCTGTGACTGGTGCGATGGTCGTGGTTCGGCCTGCGGCCTCACCACGACCCCGCACCAGTGAGCTCGGCCTACGGCCTCTCGGCCTAAAGGCGCCCAAGCTCGGCCTGCGGCCTCGCTTGAGCTTGGTGACCTCGCAAGTGCCGTGGTTCGGCCTGACGGCCTCACCACGGCACTTGCTCGGTATGTCGCAAAATCCATTGTATGGCAGCTATATTAAAAAAAAAAAAATTCCAAAAAAAAATTTCATAAATGCAATCAGGACCTCAAAATACCCTCGGAAACCAAAAATCAGCCTCCTAGGACCATTTTGAAAATTTGGGGCCCCTGAAAGTCATTTTGGGGGCCCCTACCAGTTGGGGCCCCCGATTCCCTATGACATTTGTTCAAGCACCCCACATCGATGTCGAACCGTTTTCGAGTTACGAACGTCCAAAGTTTGTATGGGTTTTTTTTTTTTTTGTATGGGAGGCATATTTTTTTTCGCATCCCTAAAGAGGTCCGAAGATTTCATCCATTTTTAGTTAAAACTGTTACCCCCCACCTGTCATACTTTCCGAGATCCGTAGGGGGTTCAGGTCGAAGAGTTGACCTTCCGAAGATCAGGTATTTTTCCTGATCTTACGTTTTGCCCCTCTACACGACCCCATACTCACATTTCCCCCTCCACCCCCCCAGTTCTCCAAACAACCATCTAAGTGAGTGAGTCAGTGAGTCAGTCAGTGGTAATTCAGCTTTATATAGTATAATAACTAGTGTTTTGCGTGGGTGCGCGGGCCGCAAGCGGCCCGCGGGGGGGTGTGTGTTAGTGGGGTTGGGTCGAGTTTTTAGGTGCGACTTAAAAACTTTAAGAAAACGGTGAATGTGTGTTGACAATGTGTAAGGAATTGCAATACATGAGAAAATGTGCTGATGATGATGATGATTTTTGATTTCCATGACCGGCGATGAAGATTGAAGTGGAATAGGTACAAATCTCCTGATGGTGGTGGAAACGTAGAAGAAATTTCAAGTTCTGTCGTAGAAGCCATAGAAATCCACTAATACAGTATTTTCCGTCAAAGGGAGTACGAGCGGCTCGGCCTTCGGCCTCGCACTGAATTCGGCTGGTGACCTCAAAATTGAAAGTAATTCGTCTGTGACTGGTGCAAGGGTCATGGTTCGGCCTTGCGGCCTCACCACGACCCTTTGCACCAGTGCTCGGCCTACGGCCTCGCGCCATTGGATCTCAAGCTCGGCCTACGGCCTCGCTTGAGCTCGAGACTTAGGCTCGGCCTGCGGCCTCGCCAACTTCCGCCTGTGACTGGTGCGATGGTCGTGGTTCGGCCTTGCGGCCTCACCACGACCCCGCACCAGTGAGCTCGGCCTACGGCCTCGCGGCCTAAAGGCGCCCAAGCTCGGCCTGCGGCCTCGCTTGAGCTTGGTGACCTCGCAAGTGCCGTGGTTCGGCCTAACGGCCTCACCACGGCACTTGCTCGGTACTTGGAAAAATCCATGGTATGGCAGCTATATAAAAAAAAAAAAATTCCAAAAAAAAATTTCATAAATGCAATCAGGACCTGAAAATACCCTCGGAAACCAAAAATCAGCCTCCTAGGACCATTTTGAAAATTTGGGGCCCCTGAAAGTCATTTTGGGGGCCCCTACCAGTTGGGGCCCCCGATTCCCTATGACATTTGTTCAAACACCCCCCATCGATGTCGAACCGTTTTCGAGTTACGAACGTCCAAAGTTTGTATGGGTTTTTTTTTTTTTTGTATGGGAGCCATGTTTTTTTTCATTTCTCTAAAGAGGTCCAAGGTTGAGGTTCATTTTTAGTTTAAACTGTTTCTCCCCACCTGTCATACTTTCCGAGATCCATAGGGGGTCCAGTTCGAAGAGTTGACCTTCCGAAGATCAGGTATTTTTCCTGATCTAACGTTTTCCCCCTCTACACGACCCCATACTCACATTTCCCCCCCCACCCCCCCAAGTCTCCAAACAACTATCTAAGTGAGTCAGTCAGTCAGTGAGTGGTAATTGAGCTTTATATAGTATTAACTAGTGTTTTGCGTGGGTGCGCGGGCCGCAAGCGGCCCGCGGGGGGGTGTGTGTTAGTGGGGTGGGGTCGGCTCTTTTAATTCGACTTTTAAACTTTAAGAAAACGGTGAATGTGTGTTGAAAATGGGTAAGAATAGGGTTATACATTAGAAAATGTGCTGATGATGATGATGATTTTTGATTTCCATGACCGTAATTGAAGATTGAAGTGGAATAGGTACAAATCTCCTAATGGTGGTGGAAACGTAGAAGAAATTTCAAGTTCAGTCGTAGAAACGATATAAATATTCCAATCGAGTATTTTCCGTCAAAGGGAGTACGAGCGGCTCGGCCTTCGGCCTCGCACTGAATTCGGCTGGTGACCTCAACATTGACAGTAATTTGTCTGTGACTGGTGCGAGGGTCATGGTTCGGCCTTGCGGCCTCACCACGACCCTTTGCACCAGTGCTCGGCCTACGGCCTCGCGCCATTGGATCTCAAGCTCGGCCTACGGCCTCGCTTGAGCTCGAGGCTTAGGCTCGGCCTGCGGCCTCGCCAACTTCCGCCTGTGACTGGTGCAAGGGTCGTGGTTCGGCCTTGCGGCCTCACCACTACCCTTTGCACCAGTGCTCGGCCTACGGCCTCGCGCCATTGGATCTCAAGCTCGGCCTACGGCCTCGCTTGAGCTCGAGGCTTAGGCTCGGCCTGCGGCCTCGCCAACTTCCGCCTGTGACTGGTGCAATGGTCGTGGTTCGGCCTGCGGCCTCACCACGACCCCGCACCAGTGAGCTCGGCCTACGGCCTCGCGGCCTAAAGGCGCCCAAGCTCGGCCTGCGGCCTCGCTTGAGCTTGGCGACCTCGCAAGTGCCGTAGTTCGGCCTGACGGCCTCACCACGGCACTTGCTCGGTATGTTACAAAATCCATTGTATGGCAGCTATATTAAAAAAAAAAAAAAATCCAAAAAAAATTTCATAAATGCAATCAGGACCTCAAAATACCCTCGGAAACCAAAAATCAGCCTCCTAGGACCATTTTGAAAATTTGGGGCCCCTGAAAGTCATTTTGGGGGCCCCTACCAGTTGGGGCTCCCGATTCCCTATGACATTTGTTCAAGCACCCCCCATCGATGTCGAACCGTTTTCGAGTTACGAACGTCCAAAGTTTGTATGGGTTTTTTTTTTTTTTGTATGGGAGGCATATTTTTTTTCGCATCCCTAAAGAGGTCCGAAGATTTCATCCATTTTTAGTTAAAACTGTTACCCCCCACCTGTCATACTTTCCGAGATCCATGGGGGGTCCAGGTCGAGGAGTTGACCTTCCGAAGATCAGGTATTTTTCCTGATCTTACGTTTTGCCCCTCTACACGACCCCATACTCACATTTCCCCCTCCACCCCCCCAGTTCTCCAAACAACCATCTAAGTGAGTGAGTGAGTCAGTGAGTCAGTCAGTGGTAATTTAACTTTATATAGTATAACTAGTGTTTTGCGTGGGTGCGCGGGCCGCAAGCGGCCCGCGGGGGGGTGTGTGTTAGTGGGGTGGGGTCGTCATTTGTGTTCGACTTTTTAAACTTGATGAAAACGGTGAATGTGTGTTGAAAATGAGTAAGAAGAGGTTATACATTAGAAAATGTGCTGATGATGATGATGATTTTTGATTTCCATGACCGGCGATGAAGATTGAAGTGGAATAGGTACAAATCTCCTAATGGTGGTGGAAACGTAGAAGAAATTTCAAGTTCAGTCGTAGAAGCCATAGAAATCCACCAATCCAGTATTTTCCGTCAAAGGGAGTACGAGCGGCTCGGCCTTCGGCCTCGCACTGAATTCGGCTGGTGACCTCATGATTGTCAGTAATTTGTCTGTGACTGGTGCGAGGGTCGTGGTTCGGCCTTGCGGCCTCACCACGACCCTTTGCACCAGTGCTCGGCCTACGGCCTCGCGCCATTGACACTCAAGCTCGGCCTACGGCCTCGCTTGAGCTCGAGGCTTAGGCTCGGCCTGCGGCCTCGCCAACTTCCGCCTGTGACTGGTGCAAGGGTCGTGGTTCGGCCTTGCGGCCTCACCACGACCCTTTGCACCAGTGCTCGGCCTACGGCCTCGCGCCATTGGATCTCAAGCTCGGCCTACGGCCTCGCTTGAGCTCGAGGCTTAGGCTCGGCCTGCGGCCTCGCCAACTTCCGCCTGTGACTGGTGCAAGGGTCGTGGTTCGGCCTTGCGGCCTCACCACGACCCTTTGCACCAGTGCTCGGCCTACGGCCTCGCGCCATTGGATCTCAAGCTCGGCCTACGGCCTCGCTTGAGCTCGAGGCTTAGGCTCGGCCTGCGGCCTCGCCAACTTCCGCCTGTGACTGGTGCAAGGGTCGTGGTTCGGCCTTGCGGCCTCACCGCGACCCTTTGCACCAGTGCTCGGCCTACGGCCTCGCGCCATTGGATCTCAAGCTCGGCCTACGGCCTCGCTTGAGCTCGAGGCTAAGGCTCGGCCTGCGGCCTCGCCAACTTCCGCCTGTGACTGGTGCGAGGGTCGTGGTTCGGCCTTGCGGCCTCACCACGACCCCGCACCAGTGAGCTCGGCCTACGGCCTCGCGGCCTAAAGGCGCCCAAGCTCGGCCTGCGGCCTCGCTTGAGCTTGGTGACCTCGCAAGTGCCGTGGTTCGGCCTGACGGCCTCACCACGGCACTCGCTCGGTACTTGGAAAAATCCATTGTATGGGAGCTATATTAAAAAAAAAAAAAATCAAAAAAAAAATTTTATAATCGCAATCTGGACCCGAAAATACCCTCGGAAACCAGAAATCAGCCTCCTAGGACCATTTTGAAAATTTGGGGCCCCTGAAAGTCATTTTGGGGGCCCCTACCAGTTGGGGGCCCCGATTGCCTATGACATTTGTTCAAGCACCCCCCATCGATGTCGAACCGTTTTCGAGTTACGAACGTCCAAAGTTTGTATGGGTTTTTTTTTTTTTTGTATGGGAGCCATGTTTTTTTTTATATCTCTAAAGAGGTCCAAGGTTGAGGTTCATTTTTAGTTTAAACTGTTTCTCCCCACCTGTCATACTTTCCGAGATCCGTAGGGGGTCCAGGTCGAGGAGTTGACCTTCCGAAGATCAGGGATTTTTCCCTAGGTCACATTCTCCCCTGCTACAAGACCTCATACTCACATTTCTTCTAGACCTCACCAGTTTCGAGAACAATTATGTCAGTGAGTGAGTGAGTCAGTGAGTCAGTCAGTGGTAATTTAACTTTATATAGTATAACTAGTGTTTTGCGTGGGTGCGCGGGCCGCAAGCGGCCCGCGGGGGGGTGTGTGTTAGTGGGGTGGGGTCGAGTTTTTAGGTGCGACTTGAAAACTTTAAGAAAACGGTGAATGTGTGTTGAAAATGGGTAAGAAGAGGTTATACATTAGAAAATGTGCTGCTGATGATGATGATTTTTGATTTCCATGACCGGCGATGAAGATTGAAGTGGAATAGGTACAAATCTCCTAATGGTGGTGGAAACGTAGAAGAAATTTCAAGTTCAGTCGTAGAAGCCATAGAAATCCACCAATCCAGTATTTTCCGTCAAAGGGAGTACGAGCGGCTCGGCCTACGGCCTCGCACTGAATTCGGCTGGTGACCTCAACATTGACAGTAATTCGTCTGTGACTGGTGCGAGGGCCGTGGTTCGGCCTTGCGGCCTCACCACGACCCTTTGCACCAGTGCTCGGCCTACGGCCTCGCGCCATTGACACTCAAGCTCGGCCTACGGCCTCGCTTGAGCTCGAGGCTTAGGCTCGGCCTGCGGCCTCGCCAACTTCCGCCTGTGACTGGTGCAAGGGTCGTGGTTCGGCCTTGCGGCCTCACCACGACCCTTTGCACCAGTGCTCGGCCTACGGCCTCGCGCCATTGGATCTCAAGCTCGGCCTACGGCCTCGCTTGAGCTCGGGGCTTAGGCTCGGCCTGCGGCCTCGCCAACTTCCGCCTGTGACTGGTGCGAGGGTCGTGGTTCGGCCTTGCGGCCTCACCACGACCCCGCACCAGTGAGCTCGGCCTACGGCCTCGCGGCCTGAAGGCGCCCAAGCTCGGCCTGCGGCCTCGCTTGAGCTTGATGACCTCGCAAGTGCCGTGGTTCGGCCTGACGGCCTCACCACGGCACTTGCTCGGTACTTGGAAAAATCCATTGTATGGCAGCTATATTAAAAAAAAAAAAATTCCAAAAAAAAATTTCATAAATGCAATCAGGACCTCAAAATACCCTCGGAAACCAAAAATCAGCCTCCTAGGACCATTTTGAAAATTTGGGGCCCCTGAAAGTCATTTTGGGGGCCCCTACCAGTTGGGGCCCCCGATTCCCTATGACATTTGTTCAAACACCCCCCATCGATGTCGAACCGTTTTCGAGTTACGAACGTCCAAAGTTTGTATGGGTTTTTTTTTTTTTTGTATGGGAGCCATGTTTTTTTTCATTTCTCTAAAGAGGTCCAAGGTTGAGGTTCATTTTTAGTTTAAACTGTTTCTCCCCACCTGTCATACTTTCCGAGATCCATAGGGGGTCCAGGTCGAGGAGTTGACCTTCCGAAGATCAGGGATTTTTCCCTGGGTCACATTCTCCCCTGCTACAAGACCTCATACTCACATTTCTTCTAGACCTCACCAGTTTCGAGAACAATTATGTCAGTGAGTGAGTGAGTCAG
The DNA here is from genome assembly GCA_932305915.1 of Agriopis marginaria. Lineage (NCBI taxonomy): Eukaryota > Metazoa > Arthropoda > Insecta > Lepidoptera > Geometridae > Agriopis > Agriopis marginaria. The sequence goes on from OW029935.1 coordinate 3,899,727, forward strand.
TGAGTCAGTGAGTCAGTGGTAATTTAACTTTATATAGTATAACTAGTGTTTTGCGTGGGTGCGCGGGCCGCAAGCGGCCCGCGGGGGGGTGTGTGTTAGTGGGGTGGGGTCGGCTCTTTTAATTCGACTTTAAAAACTTGAAGAAAACGGTGAATGTGTGTTGAAAATGGGTAAGAATAGGGTTATACATTAGAAAATGTGCTGATAATGATGATGATTTTTGATTTCCATGACCGAAATTGAAGATCGAAGTGGAATAGGTACAAATCTCCTAATGGTGTTGGAAACGTAGAAGAAATTTCAAGTTCAGTCGTAGAAGCCATAGAAATCCACCAATGAAGTATTTTCCGTCAAAGGGAGTACGAGTGGCTCGGCCTTCGGCCTCGCACTGAATTCGGCTGGAGACCTCATGATTGTAAGCAATTCATCTGTGACTGGTGCAAGGGTCATGGTTCGGCCTTGCGGCCTCACCACGACCCTTTGCACCAGTGCTCGGCCTACGGCCTCGCGCCATTGGATCTCAAGCTCGGCCTACGGCCTCGCTTGAGCTCGAGGCTTAGGCTCGGCCTGCGGCCTCGCCAACTTCCGCCTGTGACTGGTGCAAGGGTCGTGGTTCGGCCTTGCGGCCTCACCACGACCCTTTGCACCAGTGCTCGGCCTACGGCCTCGCGCCATTAGATCTCAAGCTCGGCCTACGGCCTCGCTTGAGCTCGAGAGTTAGGCTCGGCCTGCGGCCTCGCCAACTTGTGCCTGTGACTGGTGCGATGGTCGTGGTTCGGCCTTGCGGCCTCACCACGACCCCGCACCAGTGAGCTCGGCCTACGGCCTCGCGGCCTAAAGGCGCCCAAGCTCGGCCTGCGGCCTCGCTTGAGCTTGGTGACCTCGCAAGTGCCGTGGTTCGGCCTGACGGCCTCACCACGGCACTCGCTCGGTACTTGGAAAAATCCATTGTATGGCAGCTATATTAAAAAAAAAAAAAATCCAAAAAAAAATTTTATAATCGCAATCTAGACCCGAAAATACCCTCGGAAACCAAAAATCAGCCTCCTAGGACCATTTTGAAAATTTGGGGCCCCTGAAAGTCATTTTGGGGGCCCCCGGAAGTTGGGGCCCCCGATTGCCTATGACATTTGTTCAAGCACCCCCCATCGATGTAGAACCGTTTTCGAGTTACGAACGTCCAAAGTTTGTATGGGTTTTTTTTTTTTTGTATGGGAGCCATGTTTTTTTTCATTTCTCTAAAGAGGTCCAAGATTGAGGTTCATTTTTAGTTTAAACTGTTTCTCCCCACCTGTCATACTTTCCGAGATCCGTAGGGGGTCCAGGTCGAGGAGTTGACCTTCCGAAGATCAGGGATTTTTCCCTGGGTCACATTCTCCCCTGCTACAAGACCTCATACTCACATTTCTTCTAGACCTCACCAGTTTCGAGAACAATTATGTCAGTGAGTCAGTGAGTGAGTGAGTCAGTGGTAATTTAACTTTATATAGTATAACTAGTGTTTTGCGTGGGTGCGCGGGCCGCAAGCGGCCCGCGGGGGGGTGTGTGTTAGTGGGGTGGGGTCGGCTCTTTTAATTCGACTTAAAAAACTTGAAGAAAACGGTGAATGTGTGTTGAAAATGGGTAAGAATAGGGTTATACATTAGAAAATGTGCTGATGATGATGATGATTTTTGATTTCCATGACCGAAATTGAAGATCGAAGTGGAATAGGTACAAATCTCCTAATGGTGGTGGAAACGTAGAAGAAATTTCAAGTTCAGTCGTAGAAGCCATAGAAATCCACCAATGAAGTATTTTCCGTCAAAGGGAGTACGAGTGGCTCGGCCTTCGGCCTCGCACTGAATTCGGCTGGAGACCTCATGATTGTAAGCAATTCATCTGTGACTGGTGCAAGGGTCATGGTTCGGCCTTGCGGCCTCACCACGACCCTTTGCACCAGTGCTCGGCCTACGGCCTCGCGCCATTGGATCTCAAGCTCGGCCTACGGCCTCGCTTGAGCTCGAGACTTAGGCTCGGCCTGCGGCCTCGCCAACTTCCGCCTGTGACTGGTGCAAGGGTCGTGGTTCGGCCTTGCGGCCTCACCACGACCCTTTGCACCAGTGCTCGGCCTACGGCCTCGCGCCATTGGATCTCAAGCTCGGCCTACGGCCTCGCTTGAGCTCGGGGCTTAGGCTCGGCCTGCGGCCTCGCCAACTTGTGCCTGTGACTGGTGCGATGGTCGTGGTTCGGCCTTGCGGCCTCACCACGACCCCGCACCAGTGAGCTCGGCCTACGGCCTCGCGGCCTAAAGGCGCCCAAGCTCGGCCTGCGGCCTCGCTTGAGCTTGGTGACCTCGCAAGTGCCGTGGTTCGGCCTGACGGCCTCACCACGGCACTCGCTCGGTACTTGGAAAAATCCATTGTATGGCAGCTATATTAAAAAAAAAAAAATTCCAAAAAAAAATTTTATAATCGCAATCTGGACCCGAAAATACCCTCGGAAACCAAAAATCAGCCTCCTAGGACCATTTTGAAAATTTGGGGCCCCTGAAAGTCATTTTGGGGGCCCCTACCAGTTGGGGCCCCCGATTGCCTATGACATTTGTTCAAACACCCCCCATCGATGTCGAACCGTTTTCGAGTTACGAACGTCCAAAGTTTGTATGGGTTTTTTTTTTTTTTGTATGGGAGCCATGTTTTTTTTCATTTCCCTAAAGAGGTCCGAGGTTGAGGTTCATTTTTAGTTTAAACTGTTTCTCCCCACCTGTCATACTTTCCGAGATCCGTAGGGGGTTCAGGTCGAGGAGTTGACCTTCCGAAGATTAGGTATTTTTCCTGATCTTACGTTTTCCCCCTCTACACGACCCCATACTCACATTTTCCCCCCCACCCCCCCAAGTCTCCAAACAACTATCTAAGTGAGTCAGTGAGTCAGTGAGTCAGTGGTAATTTAACTTTATATAGTATTAACTAGTGTTTTGCGTGGGTGCGCGGGCCGCAAGCGGCCCGCGGGGGGGTGTGTGTTAGTGGGGTGGGGTCGGCTCTTTTAATTCGACTTTTAAACTTTAAGAAAACGGTGAATGTGTGTTGAAAATGGGTAAGAATAGGGTTATACATTAGAAAATGTGCTGATGATGATGATGATTTTTGATTTCCATGACCGGCGATGAAGATTGAAGTGGAATAGGTACAAATCTCCTAATGGTGGTGGAAACGTAGAAGAAATTTCAAGTTCAGTCGTAGAAACCTTATAAATATTCCAATCGAGTATTTTCCGTCAAAGGGAGTACGAGCGGCTCGGCCTTCGGCCTCGCACTGAATTCGGCTGGTGACCTTAAAATTGACAGTTATTCGTCTGTGACTGGTGCAAGGGTCGTGGTTCGGCCTTGCGGCCTCACCACTACCCTTTGCACCAGTGCTCGGCCTACGGCCTCGCGCCATTGGATCTCAAGCTCGGCCTACGGCCTCGCTTGAGCTCGAGGCTTAGGCTCGGCCTGCGGCCTCGCCAACTTCCGCCTGTGACTGGTGCAAGGGTCGTGGTTCGGCCTTGCGGCCTCACCACGACCCTTTGCACCAGTGCTCGGCCTACGGCCTCGCGCCATTGGATCTCAAGCTCGGCCTACGGCCTCGCTTGAGCTCGAGACTTAGGCTCGGCCTGCGGCCTCGCCAACTTGTGCCTGTGACTGGTGCGATGGTCGTGGTTCGGCCTTGCGGCCTCACCACGACCCCGCACCAGTGAGCTCGGCCTACGGCCTCGCGGCCTAAAGGCGCCCAAGCTCGGCCTGCGGCCTCGCTTGAGCTTGGTGACCTCGCAAGTGCCGTGGTTCGGCCTGACGGCCTCACCACGGCACTTGCTCGGTATGTTACAAAATCCATTGTATGGCAGCTATATTAAAAAAAAAAAAATTCCAAAAAAAAAGATTATATTCGCAATCTGGACCCGAAAATACCCTCGGAAACCAAAAATCAGCCTCCTAGGACCATTTTGAAAATTTGGGGCCCCTGAAAGTCATTTTGGGGGCCCCTACCAGTTGGGGGCCCCGATTGCCTATGACATTTGTTCAAGCACCCCCCATCGATGTCGAACCGTTTTCGAGTTACGAACGTCCAAAGTTTGTATGGGTTTTTTTTTTTTTTGTATGGGAGGCATATTTTTTTTCATTTCTCTAAAGAGGTCCAAGGTTGAGGTTCATTTTTAGTTAAAACTGTTTCTCCCCACCTGTCATACTTTCCGAGATCCGTAGGGGGTCCACGTCGAGGAGTTGACCTTCCGAAGATCAGGGATTTTTCCCTGGGTCACATTCTCCCCTGCTACAAGACCTCATACTCACATTTCTTCTAGACCTCACCAGTTTCGAGAACAATTATGTCAGTGAGTGAGTGAGTCAGTCAGTGGTAATTTAACTTTATATAGTATAACTAGTGTTTTGCGTGGGTGCGCGGGCCGCAAGCGGCCCGCGGGGGGGTGTGTGTTAGTGGGGTGGGGTCGGCTATTTTAATTCGACTTTTAAACTTTAAGAAAACGGTGAATGTGTGTTGAAAATGGGTAAGAATAGGGTTATACATTAGAAAATGTGCTGATGATGATGATGATTTTTGATTTCCATGACCGGCGATGAAGATTGAAGTGGAATAGGTACAAATCTCCTAATGGTGGTGGAAACGTAGAAGAAATTTCAAGTTCAGTCGTAGAAACCTTATAAATATTCCAATCGAGTATTTTCCGTCAAAGGGAGTACGAGCGGCTCGGCCTTCGGCCTCGCACTGAATTCGGCTGGTGACCTCATGATTGTCAGTAATTCGTCTGTGACTGGTGCGAGGGTCATGGTTCGGCCTTGCGGCCTCACCACGACCCTTTGCACCAGTGCTCGGCCTACGGCCTCGCGCCATTAGAACTCAAGCTCGGCCTACGGCCTCGCTTGAGCTCGAGGCTTAGGCTCGGCCTGCGGCCTCGCCAACTTCAGCCTGTGACTGGTGCAAGGGTCATGGTTCGGCCTTGCGGCCTCACCACGACCCTTTGCACCAGTGCTCGGCCTACGGCCTCGCGCCATTGAATCTCAAGCTCGGCCTACGGCCTCGCTTGAGCTCGAGACTTAGGCTCGGCCTGCGGCCTCGCCAACTTCCGCCTGTGACTGGTGCGATGGTCGTGGTTCGGCCTTGCGGCCTCACCACGACCCCGCACCAGTGAGCTCGGCCTACGGCCTCGCGGCCTAAAGGCGCCCAAGCTCGGCCTGCGGCCTCGCTTGAGCTTGGTGACCTCCCAAGTGCCGTGGTTCGGCCTGACGGCCTCGCCACGGCACTTGCTCGGTATGTTACAAAATCCATTGTATGGCAGCTATATTAAAAAAAAAAAAAAACCAAAAAAAAAATTCATAAATGCAATCAGGACCTCAAAATACCCTCGGAAACCAAAAATCAGCCTCCTAGGACCATTTTGAAAATTTGGGGCCCCTGAAAGTCATTTTGGGGGCCCCCGGAAGTTGGGGCCCCCGATTCTCTATGACATTTGTTCAAGCACCCCCCATCGATGTCGAACCGTTTTCGAGTTACGAACGTCCAAAGTTTGTATGGGTTTTTTTTTTTTTTGTATGGGAGCCATGTTTTTTTTCATTTCTCTAAAGAGGTCCAAGGTTGAGGTTCATTTTTAGTTAAAACTGTTTCTCCCCACCTGTCATACTTTCCGAGATCCGTAGGGGGTCCAGGTCGAGGAGTTGACCTTCCGAAGATCAGGGATTTTTCCCTGGGTCACATTCTCCCCTGCTACAAGACCTCATACTCACATTTCTTCTAGACCTCACCAGTTTCGAGAACAATTATGTCAGTGAGTGAGTGAGTGAGTGAGTGAGTGAGTCAGTGGTAATTTAACTTTATATAGTATAATAACTAGTGTTTTGCGTGGGTGCGCGGGCCGCAAGCGGCCCGCGGGGGGGTGTGTGTTAGTGGGGTGGGGTCGGCTCTTTTAATTCGACTTAAAAACTTTAAGAAAACGGTGAATGTGTGTTGAAAATGGGTAAGAAATCCCAATACATGAGGAAATGTGCTGATGATGATGATGATTTTTGATTTCCATGACCGGCGATGAAGATTGAAGTGGAATAGGTACAAATCTCCTAATGGTGGTGGAAACGTAGAAGAAATTTCAAGTTCTCTCGTAGAAGCCATAGAAATCCACTAATACAGTATTTTCCGTCAAAAGGAGTACGAGCAGCTCGGCCTACGGCCTCGCACTGAATTCGGCTGGTGACCTCAAAATTGACAGTTATTCGTCTGTGACTGGTGCAAGGGTCGTGGTTCGGCCTTGCGGCCTCACCACTACCCTTTGCACCAGTGCTCGGCCTACGGCCTCGCGACATTAGATCTCAAGCTCGGCCTACGGCCTCGCTTGAGCTCGAGGCTTAGGCTCGGCCTGCGGCCTCGCCAACTTCCGCCTGTGACTGGTGCAAGGGTCGTGGTTCGGCCTTGCGGCCTCACCACAACCCTTTGCACCAGTGCTCGGCCTACGGCCTCGCGCCATTGGATCTCAAGCTCGGCCTACGGCCTCGCTTGAGCTCGAGACTTAGGCTCGGCCTGCGGCCTCGCCAACTTGTGCCTGTGACTGGTGCGATGGTCGTGGTTCGGCCTTGCGGCCTCACCACGACCCCGCACCAGTGAGCTCGGCCTACGGCCTCGCGGCCTAAAGGCGCCCAAGCTCGGCCTGCGGCCTCGCTTGAGCTTGGTGACCTCGCAAGTGCCGTGGTTCGGCCTGACGGCCTCACCACGGCACTCGCTCGGTACTTGGAAAAATCCATTGTATGGCAGCTATATTAAAAAAAAAAAAAAACCAAAAAAAAAATTCATAAATGCAATCAGAACCTCAAAATACCCTCGGAAACCAAAATTCAGCCTCCTAGGACCATTTTGAAATTTTGGGGCCCCTGAAAGTCATTTTGGGGGCCCCCGGAAGTTGGGGCCCCCGATTGCCTATGACATTTTTTCAAGCACCCCCCATCGATGTCTAACCGTTTTCGAGTTACGAACGTTCAAAGTTTGTATGGTTTTTTTTTTTTTTTGTATGGGAGCCATGTTTTTTTTCATTTCTCTAAAGAGGTCCGAAGATTTCATTCATTTTTAGTTAAAACTGTTTCTCCCCACCTGTCATACTTTCCGAGATCCGTAGGGGGTCCAGGTCGAGGAGTTGACCTTCCGAAGATCAGGGATTTTTCCCTGGGTCACATTCTCCCCTTCTACAAGACCTCATACTCACATTTCTTCTAGACCTCACCAGTTTCGAGAACAATTATGTCAGTGAGTCAGTGAGTCAGTCAGTCAGTGGTAATTTAACTTTATATAGTATAACTAGTGTTTTGCGTGGGTGCGCGGGCCGCAAGCGGCCCGCGGGGGGGTGTGTGTTAGTGGGGTGGGGTCGTCATTTGTGTTCGACTTGTAAAACTTTAATAAAACGGTGAATGTGTGTTGAAAATGGGTAAGAATAGGGTTATACATTAGAAAATGTGCTGATGATGATGATGATTTTTGATTTCCATGACCGGCGATGAAGATTGAAGTGGAATAGGTACAAATCTCTTAATGGTGGTGGAAACGTAGAAGAAATTTCAAGTTTAGTCGTAGAAGCCATAGAAATCCACCAATCGAGTATTTTCCGTCAAAGGGAGTACGAGCGGCTCGGCCTTCGGCCTCGCACTGAATTCGGCTGGTGACCTCATGATTGACAGTTATTTGTCTGTGACTGGTGCGAGGGTCGTGGTTCGGCCTTGCGGCCTCACCACAACCCTTTGCACCAGTGCTCGGCCTACGGCCTCGCGCCATTAGATCTCAAGCTCGGCCTACGGCCTCGCTTGAGCTCGAGGCTTAGGCTCGGCCTGCGGCCTCGCCAACTTCCGCCTGTGACTGGTGCAAGGGTCGTGGTTCGGCCTTGCGGCCTCACCACGACCCTTTGCACCAGTGCTCGGCCTACGGCCTCGCGCCATTGGATCTCAAGCTCGGCCTACGGCCTCGCTTGAGCTCGAGGCTTAGGCTCGGCCTGCGGCCTCGCCAACTTCCGCCTGTGACTGGTGCGATGGTCGTGGTTCGGCCTTGCGGCCTCACCACGACCCCGCACCAGTGAGCTCGGCCTACGGCCTCGCGGCCTAAAGGCGCCCAAGCTCGGCCTGCGGCCTCGCTCGGTGCTTGGAAAAATCGCTTGTATGGCAGCTATATTAAAAAAAAAAAAAATCCAAAAAAAAATTTCAAAAATGCAATCAGGACACGAAAATACCCTCGGAAACCAAAAATCAGCCTCCTAGGACCATTTTGAAAATTTGGGGCCCCTGAAAGTAATTTTGGGGGCCCCTACCAGTTGGGGCCCCCGATTCCCTATGACATTTGTTCAAGCACCCCCCATCGATGTCGAACCGTTTTCGAGTTACGAACGTCCAAAGTTTGTATGGGTTTTTTTTTTTTTTGTATGGGAGGCATATTTTTTTTCATTTCTCTAAAGAGGTCCAAGGTTGAGGTTCATTTTTAGTTTAAACTGTTTCTCCCCACCTGTCATACTTTCCGAGATCCATAGGGGGTTCAGGTCGAAGAGTTGACCTTCCGAAGATCAGGTATTTTTCCTGATCTTACGTTTTGCCCCTCTACACGACCCCATACTCACATTTCCCCCTCCACCCCCCCAGTTCTCCAAACAACCATCTAAGTGAGTGAGTCAGTGAGTGAGTGGTAATTTAACTTTATATAGTATAACTAGTGTTTTGCGTGGGTGCGCGGGCCGCAAGCGGCCCGCGGGGGGGTGTGTGTTAGTGGGGTGGGGTCGTCATTTGTGTTCGACTTTTTAAACTTGATGAAAACGGTGAATGTGTATTGAAAATGGGTAAGAAGAGGTAATACATTAGAAAATGTGCTGATGATGATGATGATTTTTAATTTCCATGACCGGCGATGAAGATTGAAGTGGAATAGGTACAAATCTCCTAATGGAGGTGGAAACGTAGAAGAAATTTCAAGTTCAGTCGTAGAAGGCATAGAAATCCACCAATCCAGTATTTTCCGTCAAAGGGAGTACGAGCGGCTCGGCCTTCGGCCTCGCACTGAATTCGGCTGGTGACCTTAAAATTGACAGTTATTCGTCTGTGACTGGTGCAAGGGTCGTGGTTCGGCCTTGCGGCCTCACCACGACCCTTTGCACCAGTGCTCGGCCTACGGCCTCGCGCCATTGACACTCAAGCTCGGCCTACGGCCTCGCTTGAGCTCGAGGCTGAGGCTCGGCCTGCGGCCTCGCCAACTACTGCCTGTGACTGGTGCAAGGGTCGTGGTTCGGCCTTGCGGCCTCACCACTACCCTTTGCACCAGTGCTCGGCCTACGGCCTCGCGCCATTGGATCTCAAGCTCGGCCTACGGCCTCGCTTGAGCTCGAGGCTTAGGCTCGGCCTGCGGCCTCGCCAACTTCCGCCTGTGACTGGTGCGATGGTCGTGGTTCGGCCTTGCGGCCTCACCACGACCCCGCACCAGTGAGCTCGGCCTACGGCCTCGCGGCCTAAAGGCGCCCAAGCTCGGCCTGCGGCCTCGCTTGAGCTTGGTGACCTCGCAAGTGCCGTGGTTCGGCCTGACGGCCTCACCACGGCACTTGCTCGGTATGTTACAAAATCCATTGTATGGCAGCTATATTAAAAAAAAAAAAATTCCAAAAAAAAAATTTATGATCGCAATCTGGACCCGAAAATACCCTCGGAAACCAAAAATCAGCCTCCTAGGACCATTTTGAAAATTTGGGGCCCCTGAAAGTCATTTTGGGGGCCCCTACCAGTTGGGGGCCCCGATTCCCTATGACATTTGTTCAAGCACCCCCCATCGATGTCGAACCGTTTTCGAGTTACGAACGTCCAAAGTTTGTATGGGTTTTTTTTTTTTTTGTATGGGAGCCATGTTTTTTTTCATTTCTCTAAAGAGGTCCAAGGTTGAGGTTCATTTTTAGTTTAAACTGTTTCTCCCCACCTGTCATACTTTCCGAGATCCATAGGGGGTCCAGGTCGAGGAGTTGACCTTCCGAAGATCAGGTATTTTTCCCTGGGTAACATTCTCCCCCTTTACACGACCCCATACTCACATTTCCCCCGCCACCCCCCCAAGTCTCCAAACAACTATCTAAGTCAGTGAGTCAGTGAGTCAGTGAGTCAGTGGTAATTTAACTTTATATAGTATAGAATAGACTAGTGTTTTGCGTGGGTGCGCGGGCCGCAAGCGGCCCGCGGGGGGGTGTGTGTTAGTGGGGTGGGGTCGAGTTTTTAGGTGCGACTTAAAAACTTGACGAAAACGGTGAATGTGTGTTGAAAATGGGTAAGAATAGGGTTATACATGAGAAAATGTGCTGATGATGATGATGATTTTTGATTTCCATGACCGGCGATGAAGATTGAAGTGGAATAGGTACAAATCTCCTAATGGTGGTGGAAACGTAGAAGAAATTTCAAGTTCAGTCGTAGAAACCATATAAATCCTCCAATCGAGTATTTTCCGTCAAAGGGAGTACGAGCGGCTCGGCCTTCGGCCTCGCACTGAATTCGGCTGGTGACCTTAAAATTGACAGTTATTCGTCTGTGACTGGTGCAAGGGTCGTGGTTCGGCCTTGCGGCCTCACCACTACCCTTTGCACCAGTGCTCGGCCTACGGCCTCGCGCCATTGGATCTCAAGCTCGGCCTACGGCCTCGCTTGAGCTCGAGGCTTAGGCTCGGCCTGCGGCCTCGCCAACTTCCGCCTGTGACTGGTGCAAGGGTCGTGGTTCGGCCTTGCGGCCTCACCACGACCCTTTGCACCAGTGCTCGGCCTACGGCCTCGCGCCATTGGATCTCAAGCTCGGCCTACGGCCTCGCTTGAGCTCGAGGCTTAGGCTCGGCCTGCGGCCTCGCCAACATCCGCCTGTGACTGGTGCGAGGGTCGAGGTTCGGCCTTGCGGCCTCACCACGACCCCGCACCAGTGAGCTCGGCCTACGGCCTCGCGGCCTAAAGGCGCCCAAGCTCGGCCTGCGGCCTCGCTTGAGCTTGGTGACCTCGCAAGTGCCGTGGTTCGGCCTGACGGCCTCACCACGGCACTTGCTCGGTGTGTTACAAAATCCATTGTATGGCAGCTATATTAAAAAAAAAAAAAAACCGAAAAAAAATTTCATAAATGCAATCAAGACCCGAAAATACCCTCGGAAACCGAAAATCAGCCTCCTAGGACCATTTTGAAAATTTGGGGCCCCTGAAAGTCATTTTGGGGGCCCCTACCAGTTGGGGGCCCCGATTGCCTATGACATTTGTTCAAGCACCCCCCATCGATGTCGAACCGTTTTCGAGTTACGAACGTCCAAAGTTTGTATGGGTTTTTTTTTTTTTTGTATGGGAGCCATGTTTTTTTTCATTTCTCTAAAGAGGTCCAAGGTTGAGGTTCATTTTTAGTTTAAACTGTTTCTCCCCACCTGTCATACTTTCCGAGATCCGTAGGGGGTCCAGGTCGAGGAGTTGACCTTCCGAAGATCAGGGATTTTTCCCTGGGTCACATTATCCCCTCCTAAGAGACCTCATACTCACATTTCTTCTAGACCTCACCAGTTTCGAGAACAATTATGTCAGTGAGTGAGTGAGTGAGTCAGTCAGTGGTAATTCAGCTTTATATAGTATAACTAGTGTTTTGCGTGGGTGCGCGGGCCGCAAGCGGCCCGCGGGGGGGTGTGTGTTAGTGGGGTGGGGTCAAATTTTTAGGTGCGACTTAAAAACTTTAAGAAAACGGTGAATGTGTGTTGAAAATGGGTAAGAAATCCCAATACATGAAAAAATGTGCTGATGATGATGATGATTTTTGATTTCCATGACCGGCGATGAAGATTGAAGTGGAATAGGTACAAATCTCCTAAAGGTGGTGGAAACGTAGAAGAAATTTCAAGTTCAGTCGTAGAAGCCATAGAAATCCACCAATCCAGTATTTTCCGTCAAAGGGAGTACGAGCGGCTTTGCCTTCGGCCTCGCACTGAATTCGGCTGGTGACCTTAAAATTGACAGTTATTCGTCTGTGACTGGTGCAAGGGTCGTGGTTCGGCCTTGCGGCCTCACCACTACCCTTTGCACCAGTGCTCGGCCTACGGCCTCGCGCCATTGGATCTCAAGCTCGGCCTACGGCCTCGCTTGAGCTCGAGGCTTAGGCTCGGCCTGCGGCCTCGCCAACTTCCGCCTGTGACTGGTGCAAGGGTCGTGGTTCGGCCTTGCGGCCTCACCACGACCCTTTGCACCAGTGCTCGGCCTACGGCCTCGCGCCATTGGATCTCAAGCTCGGCCTACGGCCTCGCTTGAGCTCGAGGCTTAGGCTCGGCCTGCGGCCTCGCCAACTTGTGCCTGTGACTGGTGCGATGGTCGTGGTTCGGCCTTGCGGCCTCACCACGACCCCGCACCAGTGAGCTCGGCCTACGGCCTCGCGGCCTAAAGGCGCCCAAGCTCGGCCTGCGGCCTCGCTTGAGCTTGGTGACCTCGCAAGTGCCGTGGTTCGGCCTGACGGCCTCACCACGGCACTTGCTCGGTATGTTACAAAATCCATTGTATGGCAGCTATATTAAAAAAAAAAAAATTCCAAAAAAAAATTTCATAAATGCAATCAGGACCTGAAAATACCCTCGGAAACCAAAAATCAGCCTCCTAGGACCATTTTGAAAATTTGGGGCCCCTGAAAGTCATTTTGGGGGCCCCTACCAGTTGGGGCCCCCGATTCCCTATGACATTTGTTCAAGCACCCCACATCGATGTCGAACCGTTTTCGAGTTACGAACGTCCAAAGTTTGTATGGGTTTTTTTTTTTTTTGTATGGGAGCCATGTTTTTTTTCATTTCTCTAAAGAGGTCCAAGGTTGAGGTTCATTTTTAGTTAAAACTGTTTCTCCCCACCTGTCATACTTTCCGAGATCCATAGGGGGTCCAGGTCGAGGAGTTGACCTTCCGAAGATCAGGGATTTTTCCCTAGGTCACATTCTCCTCTCCTACAAGACCTCATACTCACATTTCTTCTAGACCTCACCAGTTTCGAGAACAATTATGTCAGTGAGTGAGTGGTAATTCAGCTTTATATAGTATAGACTAGTGTTTTGCGTGGGTGCGCGGGCCGCAAGCGGCCCGCGGGGGGGTGTGTGTTAGTGGGGTGGGGTCGAGTTTTTAGGTGCGACTTGTAAAACTTGATGAAAACGGTGAATGTGTGTTGAAAATGGGTAAGAATAGGGTTATACATTAGAAAATGTGCTGATGATGATGATGATTTTTGATTTCCATGACCGAAATTGAAGATCGAAGTGGAATAGGTACAAATCTCCAAATGGTGGTGGAAACGTAGAAGAAATTTCAAGTTCAGTCGTAGAAACCATATAAATATTCCAATCGAGTATTTTCCGTCAAAGGGAGTACGAGCGGCTCGGCCTTCGGCCTCGCACTGAATTCGGCTGGTGACCTCATGATTGTCAGTAATTCGTCTGTGACTGGTGCGAGGGTCATGGTTCGGCCTTGCGGCCTCACCACGACCCTTTGCACCAGTGCTCGGCCTACGGCCTCGCGCCATTGGATCTCAAGCTCGGCCTACGGCCTCGCTTGAGCTCGAGGCTTAGGCTCGGCCTGCGGCCTCGCCAACTTCCGCCTGTGACTGGTGCAAGGGTCGTGGTTCGGCCTTGCGGCCTCACCACGACCCTTTGCACCAGTGCTCGGCCTACGGCCTCGCGCCATTGGATCTCAAGCTCGGCCTACGGCCTCGCTTGAGCTCGAGGCTTGGGCTCGGCCTGCGGCCTCGCCAACTTCCGCCTGTGACTGGTGCGATGGTCGTGGTTCGGCCTTGCGGCCTCACCACGACCCCGCACCAGTGAGCTCGGCCTACGGCCTCGCGGCCTAAAGGCGCCCAAGCTCGGCCTGCGGCCTCGCTTGAGCTTGGTGACCTCGCAAGTGCCGTGGTTCGGCCTGGCGGCCTCACCACGGCACTCGCTCGGTTCTTGGAAAAATCCATTGTATGGCAGCTATATTAAAAAAAAAAAAAATCCAAAAAAAAATTTTATAATCGCAATCTGGACCCGAAAATACCCTCGGAAACCAAAAATCAGCCTCCTAGGACCATTTTGAAAATTTGGGGCCCCTGAAAGTCATTTTGGGGGCCCCTACCAGTTGGGGGCCCCGATTGCCTATGACATTTGTTCAAGCACCCCCCATCGATGTCGAACCGTTTTCGAGTTACGAACGTCCAAAGTTTGTATGGGTTTTTTTTTTTTTTGTATGGGAGCCATGTTTTTTTTCATTTCTCTAAAGAGGTCCAAGGTTGAGGTTCATTATTAGTTTAAACTGTTTCTCCCCACCTGTCATACTTTCCGAGATCCATAGGGGGTCCAGGTCGAGGAGTTGACCTTCCGAAGATCAGGGATTTTTCCCTAGGTCACATTCTCCCCTGCTACAAGACCTCATACTCACATTTCTTCTAGACCTCACCAGTTTCGAGAACAATTATGTCAGTGAGTCAGTGAGTGAGTGAGTGAGTCAGTCAGTGGTAATTTAACTTTATATAGTATAATAACTAGTGTTTTGCGTGGGTGCGCGGGCCGCAAGCGGCCCGCGGGGGGGTGTGTGTTAGTGGGGTGGGGTCGTCATTTGTGTTCGACTTTTTAAACTTGATGAAAACGGTGAATGTGTGTTGAAAATGGGTAAGAAGAGGTAATACATTAGAAAATGTGCTGATGATGATGATGATTTTTGATTTCCATGACCGGCGATGAAGATTGAAGTGGAATAGGTACAAATCTCCTAATGGTGGTGGAAACGTAGAAGAAATTTCAAGTTCAGTCGTAGAAACCGTATAAATATTCCAATCGAGTATTTTCCGTCAAAGGGAGTACGAGCGGCTCGGCCTTCGGCCTCGCACTGAATTCGGCTGGTGACCTCATGATTGTCAGTCATTCGTCTGTGACTGGTGCGAGGGTCATGGTTCGGCCTTGCGGCCTCACCACGACCCTTTGCACCAGTGCTCGGCCTACGGCCTCACGCCATTGAAACTCAAGCTCGGCCTACGGCCTCGCTTGAGCTCGAGGCTTAGGCTCGGCCTGCGGCCTCGCCAACTTCCGCCTGTGACTGGTGCAAGGGTCGTGGTTCGGCCTTGCGGCCTCACCACGACCCTTTGCACCAGTGCTCGGCCTACGGCCTCGCGCCATTGGATCTCAAGCTCGGCCTACGGCCTCGCTTGAGCTCGAGGCTTAGGCTCGGCCTGCGGCCTCGCCAACTTCCGCCTGTGACTGGTGCGAGGGTCGTGGTTCGGCCTTGCGGCCTCACCACGACCCCGCACCAGTGAGCTCGGCCTACGGCCTCGCGGCCTAAAGGCGCCCAAGCTCGGCCTGCGGCCTCGCTTGAGCTTGGTGACCTCGCAAGTGCCGTGGTTCGGCCTGACGGCCTCACCACGGCACTCGCTCGGTACTTGGAAAAATCCATTGTATGGCAGCTATATTAAAAAAAAAAAAAAATCCAAAAAAAAATTTCATTAATGCAATCAGGACCTCAAAATACCCTCGGAAACCAAAAATCAGCCTCCTAGGACCATTTTGAAAATTTGGGGCCCCTGAAAGTCATTTTGGGGGCCCCTACCAGTTGGGGCCCCCGATTCCCTATGACATTTGTTCAAGCACCCCCCATCGATGTCGAACCGTTTTCGAGTTACGAACGTCCAAAGTTTGTATGGGTTTTTTTTTTTTTTTGTATGGGAGCCATGTTTTTTTTCATTTCTCTAAAGAGGTCCAAGGTTGAGGTTCATTTTTAGTTTAAACTGTTTCTCCCCACCTGTCATACTTTCCGAGATCCGTAGGGGGTTCAGGTCGAGGAGTTGACCTTCCGAAGATCAGGTATTTTTCCTGATCTTACGTTTTCTCCCTCTACACGACCCCATACTCACATTTTCTCCCCAACCCCCCCAAGTCTCCAAACAACTATCTAAATGAGTGAGTCAGTGAGTGGTAATTCAGCTTTATATAGTATAGACTAGTGTTTTGCGTGGGTGCGCGGGCCGCAAGCGGCCCGCGGGGGGGTGTGTGTTAGTGGGGTGGGGTCGGCTCTTTTAATTCGACTTAAAAAACTTGAAGAAAACGGTGAATGTGTGTTGAAAATGGGTAAGAATAGGGTTATACATTAGAAAATGTGCTGATGATGATGATGATTTTTGATTTCCATGACCGAAATTGAAGATCGAAGTGGAATAGGTACAAATCTCCTAATGGTGGTGGAAACGTAGAAGAAATTTCAAGTTCAGTCGTAGAAGCCATAGAAATCCACCAATGAAGTATTTTCCGTCAAAGGGAGTACGAGTGGCTCGGCCTTCGGCCTCGCACTGAATTCGGCTGGAGACCTCATGATTGTAAGCAATTCATCTGTGACTGGTGCAAGGGTCATGGTTCGGCCTTGCGGCCTCACCACGACCCTTTGCACCAGTGCTCGGCCTACGGCCTCGCGCCATTGGATCTCAAGCTCGGCCTACGGCCTCGCTTGAGCTCGAGACTTAGGCTCGGCCTGCGGCCTCGCCAACTTCCGCCTGTGACTGGTGCAAGGGTCGTGGTTCGGCCTTGCGGCCTCACCACGACCCTTTGCACCAGTGCTCGGCCTACGGCCTCGCGCCATTGGATCTCAAGCTCGGCCTACGGCCTCGCTTGAGCTCGGGGCTTAGGCTCGGCCTGCGGCCTCGCCAACTTGTGCCTGTGACTGGTGCGATGGTCGTGGTTCGGCCTTGCGGCCTCACCACGACCCCGCACCAGTGAGCTCGGCCTACGGCCTCGCGGCCTAAAGGCGCCCAAGCTCGGCCTGCGGCCTCGCTTGAGCTTGGTGACCTCGCAAGTGCCGTGGTTCGGCCTGACGGCCTCACCACGGCACTCGCTCGGTACTTGGAAAAATCCATTGTATGGCAGCTATATTAAAAAAAAAAAAATTCCAAAAAAAAATTTTATAATCGCAATCTGGACCCGAAAATACCCTCGGAAACCAAAAATCAGCCTCCTAGGACCATTTTGAAAATTTGGGGCCCCTGAAAGTCATTTTGGGGGCCCCTACCAGTTGGGGCCCCCGATTGCCTATGACATTTGTTCAAACACCCCCCATCGATGTCGAACCGTTTTCGAGTTACGAACGTCCAAAGTTTGTATGGGTTTTTTTTTTTTTTGTATGGGAGCCATGTTTTTTTTCATTTCCCTAAAGAGGTCCGAGGTTGAGGTTCATTTTTAGTTTAAACTGTTTCTCCCCACCTGTCATACTTTCCGAGATCCGTAGGGGGTTCAGGTCGAGGAGTTGACCTTCCGAAGATTAGGTATTTTTCCTGATCTTACGTTTTCCCCCTCTACACGACCCCATACTCACATTTTCCCCCCCACCCCCCCAAGTCTCCAAACAACTATCTAAGTGAGTCAGTGAGTCAGTGAGTCAGTGGTAATTTAACTTTATATAGTATTAACTAGTGTTTTGCGTGGGTGCGCGGGCCGCAAGCGGCCCGCGGGGGGGTGTGTGTTAGTGGGGTGGGGTCGGCTCTTTTAATTCGACTTAAAAAACTTGAAGAAAACGGTGAATGTGTGTTGAAAATGGGTAAGAATAGGGTTATACATTAGAAAATGTGCTGATGATGATGATGATTTTTGATTTCCATGACCGAAATTGAAGATCGAAGTGGAATAGGTACAAATCTCCTAATGGTGGTGGAAACGTAGAAGAAATTTCAAGTTCAGTCGTAGAAGCCATAGAAATCCACCAATGAAGTATTTTCCGTCAAAGGGAGTACGAGTGGCTCGGCCTTCGGCCTCGCACTGAATTCGGCTGGAGACCTCATGATTGTAAGCAATTCATCTGTGACTGGTGCAAGGGTCATGGTTCGGCCTTGCGGCCTCACCACGACCCTTTGCACCAGTGCTCGGCCTACGGCCTCGCGCCATTGGATCTCAAGCTCGGCCTACGGCCTCGCTTGAGCTCGAGACTTAGGCTCGGCCTGCGGCCTCGCCAACTTCCGCCTGTGACTGGTGCAAGGGTCGTGGTTCGGCCTTGCGGCCTCACCACGACCCTTTGCACCAGTGCTCGGCCTACGGCCTCGCGCCATTGGATCTCAAGCTCGGCCTACGGCCTCGCTTGAGCTCGGGGCTTAGGCTCGGCCTGCGGCCTCGCCAACTTGTGCCTGTGACTGGTGCGATGGTCGTGGTTCGGCCTTGCGGCCTCACCACGACCCCGCACCAGTGAGCTCGGCCTACGGCCTCGCGGCCTAAAGGCGCCCAAGCTCGGCCTGCGGCCTCGCTTGAGCTTGGTGACCTCGCAAGTGCCGTGGTTCGGCCTGACGGCCTCACCACGGCACTCGCTCGGTACTTGGAAAAATCCATTGTATGGCAGCTATATTAAAAAAAAAAAAATTCCAAAAAAAAATTTTATAATCGCAATCTGGACCCGAAAATACCCTCGGAAACCAAAAATCAGCCTCCTAGGACCATTTTGAAAATTTGGGGCCCCTGAAAGTCATTTTGGGGGCCCCTACCAGTTGGGGCCCCCGATTGCCTATGACATTTGTTCAAACACCCCCCATCGATGTCGAACCGTTTTCGAGTTACGAACGTCCAAAGTTTGTATGGGTTTTTTTTTTTTTTGTATGGGAGCCATGTTTTTTTTCATTTCCCTAAAGAGGTCCGAGGTTGAGGTTCATTTTTAGTTTAAACTGTTTCTCCCCACCTGTCATACTTTCCGAGATCCGTAGGGGGTTCAGGTCGAGGAGTTGACCTTCCGAAGATTAGGTATTTTTCCTGATCTTACGTTTTCCCCCTCTACACGACCCCATACTCACATTTTCCCCCCCACCCCCCCAAGTCTCCAAACAACTATCTAAGTGAGTCAGTGAGTCAGTGAGTCAGTGGTAATTTAACTTTATATAGTATTAACTAGTGTTTTGCGTGGGTGCGCGGGCCGCAAGCGGCCCGCGGGGGGGTGTGTGTTAGTGGGGTGGGGTCGTCATTTGTGTTCGACTTTATAAACTTGATGAAAACGGTGAATGTGTGTTGAAAATGGGTAAGAATAGGGTTATACATTAGAAAATGTGCTGATGATGATGATGATTTTTGTTTTCCATGACCGAAATTGAAGATCGAAGTGGAATAGGTACAAATCTCCTAAAGGTGGTGGAAACGTAGAATAAATTTCAAGTTCAGTCGTAAAAACCATATAAATCCACTAATCGAGTATTTTCCGTCAAAGGGAGTACGAGCGGCTCGGCCTTCGGCCTCGCACTGAATTCGGCTGGTGACCTCATGATTGTCATTAATTTGTCTGTGACTGGTGCGAGGGTCGTGGTTCGGCCTTGCGGCCTCACCACAACCCTTTGCACCAGTGCTCGGCCTACGGCCTCGCGCCATTGGATCTCAAGCTCGGCCTACGGCCTCGCTTGAGCTCGAGGCTTGGGCTCGGCCTGCGGCCTCGCCAACTTCCGCCTGTGACTGGTGCAAGGGTCGTGGTTCGGCCTTGCGGCCTCACCACGACCCTTTGCACCAGTGCTCGGCCTACGGCCTCGCGCCATTGGATCTCAAGCTCGGCCTACGGCCTCGCTTGAGCTCGAGACTTAGGCTCGGCCTGCGGCCTCGCCAACTTGTGCCTGTGACTGGTGCGATGGTCGTGGTTCGGCCTGCGGCCTCACCACGACCCCGCACCAGTGAGCTCGGCCTACGGCCTCGCGGCCTAAAGGCGCCCAAGCTCGGCCTGCGGCCTCGCTTGAGCTTGGTGACCTCGCAAGTGCCGTGGTTCGGCCTGACGGCCTCACCACGGCACTTGCTCGGTATGTCGCAAAATCCATTGTATGGCAGCTATATTAAAAAAAAAAAAATTCCAAAAAAAAATTTCATAAATGCAATCAGGACCTCAAAATACCCTCGGAAACCAAAAATCAGCCTCCTAGGACCATTTTGAAAATTTGGGGCCCCTGAAAGTCATTTTGGGGGCCCCTACCAGTTGGGGCCCCCGATTCCCTATGACATTTGTTCAAGCACCCCCCATCGATGTCGAACCGTTTTCGAGTTACGAACGTCCAAAGTTTGTATGGGTTTTTTTTTTTTTTGTATGGGAGGCATATTTTTTTTCGCATCCCTAAAGAGGTCCGAAGATTTCATCCATTTTTAGTTAAAACTGTTACCCCCCACCTGTCATACTTTCCGAGATCCGTAGGGGGTTCAGGTCGAAGAGTTGACCTTCCGAAGATCAGGGATTTTTCCCTGGGTCACATTCTCCCCTGCTACAAGACCTCATACTCACATTTCTTCTAGACCTCACCAGTTTCGAGAACAATTATGTCAGTGAGTCAGTGAGTGAGTGAGTGAGTGGTAATTCAGCTTTATATAGTATAATAACTAGTGTTTTGCGTGGGTGCGCGGGCCGCAAGCGGCCCGCGGGGGGGTGTGTGTTAGTGGGGTGGGGTCGAGTTTTTAGGTGCGACTTAAAAACTTTAAGAAAACGGTGAATGTGTGTTGAAAATGGGTAAGAATAGGGTTATACATTAGAAAATGTGCTGATGATGATGATGATTTTTGTTTTCCATGACCGGCGATGAAGATTGAAGTGGAATAGGTACAAATCTCCTAATGGTGGTGGAAACGTAGAAGAAATTTCAAGTTCAGTCGTAGAAGGCATAGAAATCCACCAATCCAGTATTTTCCGTCAAAGGGAGTACGAGCGGCTCGGCCTTCGGCCTCGCACTGAATTCGGCTGGTGACCTTAAAATTGACAGTTATTCGTCTGTGACTGGTGCAAGGGTCGTGGTTCGGCCTTGCGGCCTCACCACGACCCTTTGCACCAGTGCTCGGCCTACGGCCTCGCGCCATTGGATCTCAAGCTTGGCCTACGGCCTCGCTTGAGCTCGAGGCTTAGGCTCGGCCTGCGGCCTCGCCAACTTCCGCCTGTGACTGGTGCAAGGATCGTGGTTCGGCCTTGCGGCCTCACCACGACCCTTTGCACTCGGCCTACGGCCTCGCGCCATTGGATCTCAAGCTCGGCCTACGGCCTCGCTTGAGCTCGAGGCTTAGGCTCGGCCTGCGGCCTCGCCAACTTCCGCCTGTGACTGGTGCGAGGGTCGTGGTTCGGCCTTGCGGCCTCACCACGACCCCGCACCAGTGAGCTCGGCCTACGGCCTCGCGGCCTAAAGGCGCCCAAGCTCGGCCTGCGGCCTCGCTTGAGCTTGGTGACCTCGCAAGTGCCGTGGTTCGGCCTGACGGCCTCACCACGGCACTCGCTCGGTACTTGGAAAAATCCATTGTATGGCAGCTATATTAAAAAAAAAAAAATTCCAAAAAAAAATTTCATAAATGCAATCAGGACCTCAAAATACCCTCGGAAACCAAAAATCAGCCTCCTAGGACCATTTTGAAAATTTGGGGCCCCTGAAAGTCATTTTGGGGGCCCCTACCAGTTGGGGGCCCCGATTGCCTATGACATTTGTTCAAGCACCCCCCATCGATGTCGAACCGTTTTCGAGTTACGAACGTCCAAAGTTTGTATGGGTTTTTTTTTTTTTTGTATGGGAGCCATGTTTTTTTTCATTTCTCTAAAGAGGTCCAAGGTTGAGGTTCATTTTTAGTTTAAACTGTTTCTCCCCACCTGTCATACTTTCCGAGATCCGTAGGGGGTCCAGGTCGAGGAGTTGACCTTCCGAAGATCAGGGATTTTTCCCTGGGTCACATTCTCCCCTCCTACAAGACCTCATACTCACATTTCTTCTAGACCTCACCAGTTTCGAGAACAATTATGTCAGTGAGTGAGTGAGTGAGTGAGTCAGTGAGTCAGTGGTAATTTAACTTTATATAGTATAATAACTAGTGTTTTGCGTGGGTGCGCGGGCCGCAAGCGGCCCGCGGGGGGGTGTGTGTTAGTGGGGTGGGGTCGTCATTTGTGTTCGACTTGTAAAACTTTAACAAAACGGTGAATGTGTGTTGAAAATGGGTAAGAATAGGGTTATACATTAGAAAATGTGCTGATGATGATGATGATTTTTGATTTCCATGACCGGCGATGAAGATTGAAGTGGAATAGGTACAAATCTCCTAATGGTGGTGGAAACGTAGAAGAAATTTCAAGTTCAGTCGTAGAAGGCATAGAAATCCACCAATCCAGTATTTTCCGTCAAAGGGAGTACGAGCGGCTCGGCCTTCGGCCTCGCACTGAATTCGGCTGGTGACCTTAAAATTGACAGTTATTCGTCTGTGACTGGTGCAAGGGTCGTGGTTCGGCCTTGCGGCCTCACCACGACCCTTTGCACCAGTGCTCGGCCTACGGCCTCGCGCCATTAGATCTCAAGCTCGGCCTACGGCCTCGCTTGAGCTCGAAGCTTAGGCTCGGCCTGCGGCCTCGCCAACTTCCGCCTGTGACTGGTGCAAGGGTCGTGGTTCGGCCTTGCGGCCTCACCACGACCCTTTGCACCAGTGCTCGGCCTACGGCCTCGCGCCATTGGATCTCAAGCTCGGCCTACGGCCTCGCTTGAGCTCGAGACTTAGGCTCGGCCTGCGGCCTCGCGCCATTGGATCTCAAGCTCGGCCTACGGCCTCGCTTGAGCTCGAGGCTTAGGCTCGGCCTGCGGCCTCGCCAACTTCCGCCTGTGACTGGTGCAAGGGTCGTGGTTCGGCCTTGCGGCCTCACCACGACCCTTTGCACCAGTGCTCGGCCTACGGCCTCGCGCCATTGGATCTCAAGCTCGGCCTACGGCCTCGCTTGAGCTCGAGGCTTAGGCTCGGCCTGCGGCCTCGCCAACTTCCGCCTGTGACTGGTGCGATGGTCGTGGTTCGGCCTTGCGGCCTCACCACGACCCCGCACCAGTGAGCTCGGCCTACGGCCTCGCGGCCTAAAGTCGCCCAAGCTCGGCCTGCGGCCTCGCTTGAGCTTGGCGACCTCGCAAGTGCCGTGGTTCGGCCTGACGGCCTCACCACGGCACTCGCTCGGTACTTGGAAAAATCCATTGTATGGCAGCTATATTAAAAAAAAAAAAAAATCCAAAAAAAAATTTCATAAACGCAATCAGGACCTCAAAATACCCTCGGAAACCAAAAATCAGCCTCCTAGGACCATTTTGAAAATTTGGGGCCCCTGAAAGTCATTTTGGGGGCCCCTACCAGTTGGGGCCCCCGATTGCCTATGACATTTGTTCAAGCACCCCCCATCGATGTCGAACCGTTTTCGAGTTACGAACTTCCAAAGTTTGTATGGGTTTTTTTTTTTTTTGTATGGGAGCCATGTTTTTTTTCATTTCTCTAAAGAGGTCCGAAGATTTCATTCATTTTTAGTTAAAACTGTTTCTCCCCACCTGTCATACTTTCCGAGATCCGTAGGGGGTCCAGGTCGAGGAGTTGACCTTCCGAAGATCAGGGATTTTTCCCTGGATCACATTCTCCCCTGCTACAAGACCTCATACTCACATTTCTTCTAGACCTCACCAGTTTCGAGAACAATTATGTCAGTGAGTCAGTGAGTGAGTGAGTGAGTCAGTGGTAATTTAACTTTATATAGTATAATAACTAGTGTTTTGCGTGGGTGCGCGGGCCGCAAGCGGCCCGCGGGGGGGTGTGTGTTAGTGGGGTGGGGTCGTCATTTGTGTTCGACTTATTAAACTTTAATAAAACGGTGAATGTGTGTTGAAAATGGGTAAGAATAGGGTTATACATTAGAAAATGTGCTGATGATGATGATGATTTTTGATTTCCATGACCGGCGATGAAGATTGAAGTGGAATAGGTACAAATCTCCTAATGGTGGTGGAAACGTAGAAGAAATTTCAAGTTCAGTCGTAGAAGCCATATAAATCCACCAATCGAGTATTTTCCGTCAAGGGGAGTACGAGCGGCTCGGCCTTCGGCCTCGCACTGAATTCGGCTGGTGACCTCATGATTGTCAGTAATTTGTTTGTGACTGGTGCGAGGGTCGTGGTTCGGCCTTGCGGCCTCACCACGACCCTTTGCACCAGTGCTCGGCCTACGGCCTCGCGCCATTGGAACTCAAGCTCGGCCTACGGCCTCGCTTGAGCTCGAGGCTTAGGCTCGGCCTGCGGCCTCGCCAACTTCCGCCTGTGACTGGTGCTAGGGTCGTGGTTCGGCCTTGCGGCCTCACCACGACCCTTTGCACCAGTGCTCGGCCTACGGCCTCGCGCCATTGGATCTCAAGCTCGGCCTACGGCCTCGCTTGAGCTCGAGGCTTAGGCTCGGCCTGCGGCCTCGCCAACTTCCGCCTGTGACTGGTGCGATGGTCGTGGTTCGGCCTTGCGGCCTCACCACGACCCCGCACCAGTGAGCTCGGCCTACGGCCTCGCGGCCTAAAGGCGCCCAAGCTCGGCCTGCGGCCTCGCTTGAGCTTGGTGACCTCGCAAGTGCCGTGGTTCGGCCTGACGGCCTCACCACGGCACTCGCTCGGTACTTGGAAAAATCCATTGTATGGCAGCTATATTAAAAAAAAAAAAATTCCAAAAAAAATTTTCATAAATGCAATCAGGACCTCAAAATACCCTCGGAAACCAAAAATCAGCCTCCTAGGACCATTTTGAAAATTTGGGGCCCCTGAAAGTCATTTTGGGGGCCCCTACCAGTTGGGGGCCCCGATTGCCTATGACGTTTGTTCAAACACCCCCCATCGATGTCGAACCGTTTTCGAGTTACGAACGTCCAAAGTTTGTATGGGTTTTTTTTTTTTTTGTATGGGAGCCATGTTTTTTTTCATTTCTCTAAAGAGGTCCAAGGTTGAGGTTCATTTTTAGTTTAAACTGTTTCTCCCCACCTGTCATACTTTCCGAGATCCGTAGGGGGTCCAGGTCGAGGAGTTGACCTTCCGAAGATCAGGGATTTTTCCCTGGGTCACATTCTCCCCTCCTACAAGACCTCATACTCACATTTCTTCTAGACCTCACCAGTTTCGAGAACAATTATGTCAGTGAGTGAGTCAGTGAGTCAGTGGTAATTTAACTTTATATAGTATAATATAACTAGTGTTTTGCGTGGGTGCGCGGGCCGCAAGCGGCCCGCGGGGGGGTGTGTGTTAGTGGGGTGGGGTCGGCTCTTTTAATTCGACTTTTAAACTTTAAGAAAACGGTGAATGTGTGTTGAAAATGGGTAAGAATAGGGTTATACATTAGAAAATGTGCTGATGATGATGATGATTTTTGATTTCCATGACCGAAATTGAAGATCGAAGTGGAATAGGTACAAATCTCCAAATGGTGGTGGAAACGTAGAAGAAATTTCAAGTTCAGTCGTAGAAACCATATAAATATTCCAATCGAGTATTTTCCGTCAAAGGGAGTACGAGCGGCTCGGCCTTCGGCCTCGCACTGAATTCGGCTGGTGACCTCATGATTGTCAGTAATTCGTCTGTGACTGGTGCGAGGGTCATGGTTCGGCCTTGCGGCCTCACCACGACCCTTTGCACCAGTGCTCGGCCTACGGCCTCGCGCCATTGGAACTCAAGCTCGGCCTACGGCCTCGCTTGAGCTCGAGGCTTAGGCTCGGCCTGCGGCCTCGCCAACTTCCGCCTGTGACTGGTGCAAGGGTCGTGGTTCGGCCTTGCGGCCTCACCACGACCCTTTGCACCAGTGCTCGGCCTACGGCCTCGCGCCATTGGATCTCAAGCTCGGCCTACGGCCTCGCTTGAGCTCGAGGCTTAGGCTCGGCCTGCGGCCTCGCCAACTTCCGCCTGTGACTGGTGCGATGGTCGTGGTTCGGCCTGCGGCCTCACCACGACCCCGCACCAGTGAGCTCGGCCTACGGCCTCGCGGCCTAAAGGCGCCCAAGCTCGGCCTGCGGCCTCGCTTGAGCTTGGTGACCTCGCAAGTGCCGTGGTTCGGCCTGACGGCCTCACCACGGCACTTGCTCGGTATGTTACAAAATCCATTGTATGGCAGCTATATTAAAAAAAAAAAAAAAACAAAAAAAAATTTCATAAATGCAATCAGGATCCGAAAATACCCTCGGAAACCAAAAATCAGCCTCCTAGGACCATTTTGAAAATTTGGGGCCCCTGAAAGTCATTTTGGGGGCCCCTACCAGTTGGGGCCCCCGATTCCCTATGACATTTGTTCAAGCACCCCCCATCGATGTCGAACCGTTTTCGAGTTACGAACGTCCAAAGTTTGTATGGGTTTTTTTTTTTTTTGTATGGGAGCCATGTTTTTTTTCATTTCTCTAAAGAGGTCCGAAGATTTCATTCATTTTTAGTTAAAACTGTTTCTCCCCACCTGTCATACTTTCCGAGATCCGTAGGGGGTTCAGGTCGAGGAGTTGACCTTCCGAAGATCAGGGATTTTTCCCTGGGTCACATTCTCCCCCTCTACAAGACCTCATACTCACATTTCTTCTAGACCTCACCAGTTTCGAGAACAATTATGTCAGTGAGTGAGTGAGTGAGTGAGTGAGTCAGTCAGTGGTAATTTAACTTTATATAGTATAACTAGTGTTTTGCGTGGGTGCGCGGGCCGCAAGCGGCCCGCGGGGGGGTGTGTGTTAGTGGGGTGGGGTCGAGTTTTTAGGTGCGACTTAAAAACTTTAAGAAAACGGTGAATGTGTGTTGAAAATGTATAAGGAATTGCAATACATGAGAAAATGTGCTGATGATGATGATGATTTTTGATTTCCATGACCGGCGATGAAGATTGAAGTGGAATAGGTACAAATCTCCTAATGGTGGTGGAAACGTAGAAGAAATTTCAAGTTCAGTCGTAGAAGCCATAGAAATCCACCAATCGAGTATTTTCCGTCAAAGGGAGTACGAGCGGCTCGGCCTTCGGCCTCGCACTGAATTCGGCTGGTGACTTTAAAATTGACAGTTATTCGTCTGTGACTGGTGCAAGGGTCGTGGTTCGGCCTTGCGGCCTCACCACTACCCTTTGCACCAGTGCTCGGCCTACGGCCTCGCGCCATTAGATCTCAAGCTCGGCCTACGGCCTCGCTTGAGCTCGAGGCTTAGGCTCGGCCTGCGGCCTCGCCAACTTCCGCCTGTGACTGGTGCAAGGGTCGTGGTTCGGCCTTGCGGCCTCACCACGACCCTTTGCACCAGTGCTCGGCCTACGGCCTCGCGCCATTGGATCTCAAGCTCGGCCTATGGCCTCGCTTGAGCTCGACGCTTAGGCTCGGCCTGCGGCCTCGCCAACTTCCGCCTGTGACTGGTGCGAGGGTCGTGGTTCGGCCTTGCGGCCTCACCACGACCCCGCACCAGTGAGCTCGGCCTACGGCCTCGCGGCCTAAAGATGCCCAAGCTCGGCCTGCGGCCTCGCTTGAGCTTGGTAACCTCGCAAGTACCGTGGTTCGGCCTGACGGCCTCACCACGGCACTCGCTCGGTACTTGGAAAAATCCCTTGTATGGCAGCTATATTAAAAAAAAAAAAAATCCAAAAAAAAATTTCAAAAATGCAATCAGGACACGAAAATACCCTCGGAAACCAAAAATCAGCCTCCTAGGACCATTTTGAAAATTTGGGGCCCCTGAAAGTCATTTTGGGGGCCCCCGGAAGTTGGGGCCCCCAATTGCCTATGACATTTGTTCAAGCACCCCCCATCGATGTCAAACCGTTTTCGAGTTACGAACGTCCAAAGTTTGTATGGGTTTTTTTTTTTTTTGTATGGGAGCCATGTTTTTTTTCATTTCTCTAAAGAGGTCCGAAGATTTCATTCATTTTTAGTTAAAACTGTTTCTCCCCACCTGTCATACTTTCCGAGATCCGTAGGGGGTCCAGGTCGAGGAGTTGACCTTCCGAAGATCAGGGATTTTTCCCTGGGTCACATTCTCCCCTGCTACAAGACCTCATACTCACATTTCTTCTAGACCTCACCAGTTTCGAGAACAATTATGTCAGTGAGTCAGTGAGTGAGTGAGTGAGTGAGTGAGTCAGTCAGTGGTAATTTAACTTTATATAGTATAACTAGTGTTTTGCGTGGGTGCGCGGGCCGCAAGCGGCCCGCGGGGGGGTGTGTGTTAGTGGGGTGGGGTCGAGTTTTTAGGTGCGACTTAGAAACTTTAAGAAAACGGTGAATGTGTGTTGAAAATGGGTAAGAAGATGTTATACATTAGAAAATGTGCTGATGATGATGATGATTTTTGATTTCCATGACCGGCGATGAAGATTTAAGTGGAAAAGGTACAAATCTCCTAATGGTGGTGGAAACGTAGAAGAAATTTCAAGTTCAGTCGTAGAAGCCATAGAAATCCACCAATCCAGTATTTTCCGTCAAAGGGAGTACGAGCGGCTCGGCCTTCGGCCTCGCACTGAATTCGGCTGGTGACCTCATGATTGTCAGGAATTCATCTGTGACTGGTGCGAGGGTCATGGTTCGGCCTTGCGGCCTCACCACGACCCTTTGCACCAGTGCTCGGCCTACGGCCTCGCGCCATTGGATCTCAAGCTCGGCCTACGGCCTCGCTTGAGCTCGAGGCTTAGGCTCGGCCTGCGGCCTCGCCAACTTCCGCCTGTGACTGGTGCAAGGGTCGTGGTTCGGCCTTGCGGCCTCACCACGACCCTTTGCACCAGTGCTCGGCCTACGGCCTCGCGCCATTGGATCTCAAGCTCGAGGCTTGGGCTCGGCCTGCGGCCTCGCCAACTTGTGCCTGTGACTGGTGCGATGGTCGTGGTTCGGCCTTGCGGCCTCACCACGACCCCGCACCAGTGAGCTCGGCCTACGGCCTCGCGGCCTAAAGGCGCCCAAGCTCGGCCTGCGGCCTCGCTTGAGCTTGGTGACCTCGCAAGTGCCGTGGTTCGGCCTGACGGCCTCACCACGGCACTCGCTCGGTTCTTGGAAAAATCCATTGTATGGCAGCTATATTAAAAAAAAAAAAATTCCAAAAAAAAATTTTATAATCGCAATCTGGACCCGAAAATACCCTCGGAAACCAAAAATCAGCCTCCTAGGACCATTTTGAAAATTTGGGGCCCCTGAAAGTCAATTTGGGGGCCCCTACCAGTTGGGGGCCCCGATTGCCTATGACATTTGTTTGAACACCCCCCATCGATGTCGAACCGTTTTCGAGTTACGAACGTCCAAAGTTTGTATGGGTTTTTTTTTTTTTTGTATGGGAGCCATGTTTTTTTTCATTTCTCTAAAGAGGTCCAAGGTTGAGGTTCATTTTTAGTTTAAACTGTTTCTCCCCACCTGTCATACTTTCCGAGATCCATAGGGGGTTCAGGTCGAGGAGTTGACCTTCCGAAGATCAGGTATTTTTCCTGATCTTACGTTTTCCCCCTCTACACGACCCCATACTCACATTTCCCCCCCTACCCCCCCAAGTCTCCAAACAACTATGTCAGTGAGTGAGTGAGTCAGTGAGTGGTAATTCAGCTTTATATAGTATAGACTAGTGTTTTGCGTGGGTGCGCGGGCCGCAAGCGGCCCGCGGGGGGGTGTGTGTTAGTGGGGTGGGGTCGGCTCTTTTAATTCGACTTTTAAACTTTAAGAAAACGGTGAATGTGTGTTGAAAATGGGTAAGAATAGGGTTATACATTAGAAAATGTGCTGATGATGATGATGATTTTTGATTTCCATGACCGAAATTGAAGATCGAAGTGGAATAGGTACAAATCTCCAAATGGTGGTGGAAACGTAGAAGAAATTTCAAGTTCAGTCGTAGAAACCATATAAATATTCCAATCGAGTATTTTCCGTCAAAGGGAGTACGAGCGGCTCGGCCTTCGGCCTCGCACTGAATTCGGCTGGTGACCTCATGATTGTCAGTAATTCGTCTGTGACTGGTGCGAGGGTCATGGTTCGGCCTTGCGGCCTCACCACGACCCTTTGCACCAGTGCTCGGCCTACGGCCTCGCGCCATTGGAACTCAAGCTCGGCCTACGGCCTCGCTTGAGCTCGAGGCTTAGGCTCGGCCTGCGGCCTCGCCAACTTCCGCCTGTGACTGGTGCAAGGGTCGTGGTTCGGCCTTGCGGCCTCACCACGACCCTTTGCACCAGTGCTCGGCCTACGGCCTCGCGCCATTGGATCTCAAGCTCGGCCTACGGCCTCGCTTGAGCTCGAGGCTTAGGCTCGGCCTGCGGCCTCGCCAACTTCCGCCTGTGACTGGTGCGATGGTCGTGGTTCGGCCTGCGGCCTCACCACGACCCCGCACCAGTGAGCTCGGCCTACGGCCTCGCGGCCTAAAGGCGCCCAAGCTCGGCCTGCGGCCTCGCTTGAGCTTGGTGACCTCGCAAGTGCCGTGGTTCGGCCTGACGGCCTCACCACGGCACTTGCTCGGTATGTTACAAAATCCATTGTATGGCAGCTATATTAAAAAAAAAAAAAAAACAAAAAAAAATTTCATAAATGCAATCAGGATCCGAAAATACCCTCGGAAACCAAAAATCAGCCTCCTAGGACCATTTTGAAAATTTGGGGCCCCTGAAAGTCATTTTGGGGGCCCCTACCAGTTGGGGCCCCCGATTCCCTATGACATTTGTTCAAGCACCCCCCATCGATGTCGAACCGTTTTCGAGTTACGAACGTCCAAAGTTTGTATGGGTTTTTTTTTTTTTTGTATGGGAGCCATGTTTTTTTTCATTTCTCTAAAGAGGTCCGAAGATTTCATTCATTTTTAGTTAAAACTGTTTCTCCCCACCTGTCATACTTTCCGAGATCCGTAGGGGGTTCAGGTCGAGGAGTTGACCTTCCGAAGATCAGGGATTTTTCCCTGGGTCACATTCTCCCCCTCTACAAGACCTCATACTCACATTTCTTCTAGACCTCACCAGTTTCGAGAACAATTATGTCAGTGAGTGAGTGAGTGAGTGAGTGAGTCAGTCAGTGGTAATTTAACTTTATATAGTATAACTAGTGTTTTGCGTGGGTGCGCGGGCCGCAAGCGGCCCGCGGGGGGGTGTGTGTTAGTGGGGTGGGGTCGTCATTTGTGTTCGACTTTTTAAACTTTAAGAAAACGGTGAATGTGTGTTGAAAATGTGTAAGGAATTGCAATACATGAGAAAATGTGCTGATGATGATGATGATTTTTGATTTCCATGACCGGCGATGAAGATTGAAGTGGAATAGGTACAAATCTCCTAATGGTGGTGGAAACGTAGAAGAAATTTCAAGTTCAGTCGTAGAAACCATCTAAATATTCCAATCGAGTATTTTCCGTCAAAGGGAGTACGAGCGGCTCGGCCTTCGGCCTCGCACTGAATTCGGCTGGTGACCTTAAAATTGACAGTTATTCGTCTGTGACTGGTGCAAGGGTCGTGGTTCGGCCTTGCGGCCTCACCACGACACTTTGCACCAGTGCTCGGCCTACGGCCTCGCGCCATTGGATCTCAAGCTCGGCCTACGGCCTCGCTTGAGCTCGAGGCTTAGGCTCGGCCTGCGGCCTCGCCAACTTCCGCCTGTGACTGGTGCAAGGGTCGTGGTTCGGCCTTGCGGCCTCACCACGACCCTTTGCACCAGTGCTCGGCCTACGGCCTCGCGCCATTGGATCTCAAGCTCGGCCTACGGCCTCGCTTGAGCTCGAGGCTTAGGCTCGGCCTGCGGCCTCGCCAACTTCCGCCTGTGACTGGTGCGATGGTCGTGGTTCGGCCTTGCGGCCTCACCACGACCCCGCACCAGTGAGCTCGGCCTACGGCCTCGCGGCCTAAAGGCGCCCAAGCTCGGCCTGCGGCCTCGCTTGAGCTTGGTGACCTCGCAAGTGCCGTGGTTCGGCCTGACGGCCTCACCACGGCACTCGCTCGGTACTTGGAAAAATCCATTGTATGGCAGCTATATTAAAAAAAAAAAAATTCCAAAAAAAAATTTCATAAATGCAATCAAGACCTCAAAATACCCTCGGAAACCAAAAATCAGCCTCCTAGGACCATTTTGAAAATTTGGGGCCCCTGAAAGTCATTTTGGGGGCCCCCGGAAGTTGGGGCCCCCGATTGCCTATGACATTTGTTCAAGCACCCCCCATCGATGTCGAACCGTTTTCGAGTTACGAACGTCCAAAGTTTGTATGGTTTTTTTTTTTTTTTGTATGGGAGCCATGTTTTTTTTCATTTCTCTAAAGAGGTCCAAGGTTGAGGTTCATTTTTAGTTTAAACTGTTTCTCCCCACCTGTCATACTTTCCGAGATCCGTAGGGGGTCCAGGTCGAGGAGTTGACCTTCCGAAGATCAGGGATTTTTCCCTGGGTCACATTCTCCCCTGCTACAAGACCTCATACTCACATTTCTTCTAGACCTCACCAGTTTCGAGAACAATTATGTCAGTGAGTGAGTGAGTCAGTGGTAATTCAGCTTTATATAGTATAACTAGTGTTTTGCGTGGGTGCGCGGGCCGCAAGCGGCCCGCGGGGGGGTGTGTGTTAGTGGGGTGGGGTCGTCATTTGTGTTCGACTTGTAAAACTTTAACAAAACGGTGAATGTGTGTTGAAAATGTGTAAGGAATTGCAATACATGAGAAAATGTGCTGATGATGATGATGATTTTTGATTTCCATGACCGGCGATGAAGATTGAAGTGGAATAGGTACAAATCTCCTAATGGTGGTGGAAACGTAGAAGAAATTTCAAGTTCAGTCGTAGAAACGATAAAAATATTCCAATCGAGTATTTTCCGTCAAAGGGAGTACGAGCGGCTCGGCCTTCGGCCTCGCACTGAATTCGGCTGGTGACCTCAACATTGACAGTAATTTGTCTGTGACTGGTGCGAGGGTCATGGTTCGGCCTTGCGGCCTCACCACGACCCTTTGCACCAGTGCTCGGCCTACGGCCTCGCGCCATTGGATCTCAAGCTCGGCCTACGGCCTCGCTTGAGCTCGAGGCTTAGGCTCGGCCTGCGGCCTCGCCAACTTCCGCCTGTGACTGGTGCAAGGGTCGTGGTTCGGCCTTGCGGCCTCACCACGACCCTTTGCACCAGTGCTCGGCCTACGGCCTCGCGCCATTGGATCTCAAGCTCGGCCTACGGCCTCGCTTGAGCTCGAGGCTTGGGCTCGGCCTGCGGCCTCGCCAACTTCCGCCTGTGACTGGTGCGATGGTCGTGGTTCGGCCTTGCGGCCTCACCACGACCCCGCACCAGTGAGCTCGGCCTACGGCCTCGCGGCCTAAAGGCGCCCAAGCTCGGCCTGCGGCCTCGCTTGAGCTTGGTGACCTCGCAAGTGCCGTGGTTCGGCCTGACGGCCTCACCACGGCACTCGCTCGGTACTTGGAAAAATCCCTTGTATGGCAGCTATATTAAAAAAAAAAAAATTCCAAAAAAAAAATTC
Organism: Agriopis marginaria; assembly: GCA_932305915.1. NCBI lineage: Eukaryota > Metazoa > Arthropoda > Insecta > Lepidoptera > Geometridae > Agriopis > Agriopis marginaria. The sequence goes on from OW029935.1 coordinate 3,932,880, forward strand.
ATAAATGCAATCAGGACCTCAAAATACCCTCGGAAACCAAAAATCAGCCTCCTAGGACCATTTTGAAAATTTGGGGCCCCTGAAAGTCATTTTGGGGGCCCCCGGAAGTTGGGGCCCCCGATTGCCTATGACATTTGTTCAAGCACCCCCCATCGATGTCGAACCGTTTTCGAGTTACGAACGTCCAAAGTTTGTATGGGTTTTTTTTTTTTTTGTATGGGAGCCATGTTTTTTTTCATTTCTCTAAAGAGGTCCAAGGTTGAGGTTCATTTTTAGTTTAAACTGTTTCTCCCCACCTGTCATACTTTCCGAGATCCGTAGGGGGTTCAGGTCGAGGAGTTGACCTTCCGAAGATCAGGGATTTTTCCCTGGGTCACATTCTCCCCTGCTACAAGACCTCATACTCACATTTCTTCTAGACCTCACCAGTTTCGAGAACAATTATGTCAGTGAGTGAGTGAGTGAGTCAGTCAGTGGTAATTCAGCTTTATATAGTATAACTAGTGTTTTGCGTGGGTGCGCGGGCCGCAAGCGGCCCGCGGGGGGGGTGTGTGTTAGTGGGGTGGGGTCGTCATTTGTGTTCGACTTTAAAAACTTGAAGAAAACGGTGAATGTGTGTTGAAAATGTGTAAGGAATTGCAATACATGAGAAAATGTGCTGATGATGATGATGATTTTTGATTTCCATGACCGGCGATGAAGATTGAAGTGGAATAGGTACAAATCTCCTAATGGTGGTGGAAACGTAGAAGAAATTTCAAGTTCAGTCGTAGAAACCATATAAATCCACCAATGAAGTATTTTCCGTCAAAGGGAGTACGAGCAGCTCGGCCTACGGCCTCGCACTGAATTCGGCTGGTGACCTCAAAATTGAAAGTAATTCGTCTGTGACTGGTGCAAGGGTCATGGTTCGGCCTTGCGGCCTCACCACGACCCTTTGCACCAGTGCTCGGCCTACGGCCTCGCGCCATTGGATCTCAAGCTCGGCCTACGGCCTCGCTTGAGCTCGGGGCTTAGGCTCGGCCTGCGGCCTCGCCAACTTCCGCCTGTGACTGGTGCAAGGGTCGTGGTTCGGCCTTGCGGCCTCACCACGACCCTTTGCACCAGTGCTCGGCCTACGGCCTCGCGCCATTGGATCTCAAGCTCGGCCTACGGCCTCGCTTGAGCTCGAGGCTTGGGCTCGGCCTGCGGCCTCGCCAACTTCCGCCTGTGACTGGTGCGATGGTCGTGGTTCGGCCTTGCGGCCTCACCACGACCCCGCACCAGTGAGCTCGGCCTACGGCCTCGCGGCCTAAAGGCGCCCAAGCTCGGCCTGCGGCCTCGCTTGAGCTTGGTGACCTCGCAAGTGCCGTGGTTCGGCCTGACGGCCTCACCACGGCACTCGCTCGGTACTTGGAAAAATCCATTGTATGGCAGCTATATTAAAAAAAAAAAAATCCAAAAAAAAATTTCATAAATGCAATCAGGACTTCAAAATACCCTCGGAAACCAAAAATCAGCCTCCTAGGACCATTTTGAAAATTTGGGGCCCCTGAAAGTCATTTTGGGGGCCCCTACCAGTTGGGGCCCCCGATTCCCTATGACATTTGTTTAAACACCCCCCATCGATGTCGAACCGTTTTCGAGTTACGAACGTCCAAAGTTTGTATGGATTTTTTTTTTTTTTGTATGGGAGCCATGTTTTTTTTCATTTCTCTAAAGAGGTCCAAGGTTGAGGTTCATTTTTAGTTTAAACCGTTTCTCCCCACCTGTCATACTTTCCGAGATCCGTAGGGGGTCCAGGTCGAGGAGTTGACCTTCCGAAGATCAGGGATTTTTCCCTGGGTCACATTCTCCCCTCCTACAAGACCTCATACTCACATTTCTTCTAGACCTCACCAGTTTCGAGAACAATTATGTCAGTGAGTGAGTCAGTCAGTCAGTCAGTCAGTCAGTGGTAATTTAACTTTATATAGTATAACTAGTGTTTTGCGTGGGTGCGCGGGCCGCAAGCGGCCCGCGGGGGGGTGTGTGTTAGTGGGGTGGGGTCGGCTCTTTTAATTCGACTTTTTAAACTTTAATAAAACGGTGAATGTGTGTTGAAAATGGGTAAGAAGATGTTATACATTAGAAAATGTGCTGATGATGATGATGATTTTTGATTTCCATGACCGAAATTGAAGATCGAAGTGGAATAGGTACAAATCTCCTAATGGTGGTGGAAACGTAGAAGTAATTTCAAGTTCATTCGTAGAAACCATATAAATATTCCAATCGAGTATTTTCCGTCAAAGGGAGTACGAGCGGCTCGGCCTTCGGCCTCGCACTGAATTCGGCTGGTGACCTTAAAATTGACAGTTATTCGTCTGTGACTGGTGCAAGGGTCGTGGTTCGGCCTTGCGGCCTCACCACTACCCTTTGCACCAGTGCTCGGCCTACGGCCTCGCGCCATTAGATCTCAAGCTCGGCCTACGGCCTCGCTTGAGCTCGAGGCTTAGGCTCGGCCTGCGGCCTCGCCAACTTCCGCCTGTGACTGGTGCAAGGGTCGTGGTTCGGCCTTGCGGCCTCACCACGATCCTTTGCACCAGTGCTCGGCCTACGGCCTCGCGCCATTAGATCTCAAGCTCGGCCTACGGCCTCGCTTGAGCTCGAGACTTAGGCTCGGCCTGCGGCCTCGCCAACTTGTGCCTGTGACTGGTGCGATGGTCGTGGTTCGGCCTTGCGGCCTCACCACGACCCCGCACCAGTGAGCTCGGCCTACGGCCTCGCGGCCTAAAGGCGCCCAAGCTCGGCCTGCGGCCTCGCTTGAGCTTGGTGACCTCGCAAGTGCCGTGGTTCGGCCTGACGGCCTCACCACGGCACTTGCTCGGTATGTTACAAAATCCATTGTATGGCAGCTATATTAAAAAAAAAAAAAAACCAAAAAAAAAATTTATAATCGCAATCTGGACCCGAAAATACCCTCGGAAACCAAAAATCAGCCTCCTAGGACAATTTTGAAAATTTGGGGCCCCTGAAAGTCATTTTGGGGGCCCTTACCAGTTGGGGCCCCCGATTCCCTATGACATTTGTTCAAGCACCCCCCATCGATGTCGAACCGTTTTCGAGTTACGAACGTCCAAAGTTTGTATGGGTTTTTTTTTTTTTGTATGGGAGCCATGTTTTTTTTCATTTCTCTAAAGAGGTCCGAGGTTGAAGTTCATTTTTAGTTTAAACTGTTTCTCCCCACCTGTCATACTTTCCGAGATCCGTAGGGGGTCCAGGTCGAGGAGTTGACCTTCCGAAGATCAGGTATTTTTCCTGATCTTACGTTTTCCTCCTCTACACGAGTGTATACTCCTATTTCCCCCCCCACCCCCCCAAGTCTCCAAACAACTATCTAAGTGAGTGAGTCAGTGGTAATTTAGCTTTATATAGTATTAACTAGTGTTTTGCGTGGGTGCGCGGGCCGCAAGCGGCCCGCGGGGGGGTGTGTGTTAGTGGGGTGGGGTCGTCATTTGTGTTCGACTTTTTAAACTTGATGAAAACGGTGAATGTGTGTTGAAAATGGGTAAGAATAGGGTTATACATTAGAAAATGTGCTGATGATGATGATGATTTTTGATTTCCATGACCGGCGATGAAGATTGAAGTGGAATAGGTACAAATCTCCTAATGGTGGTGGAAACGTAGAAGAAATTTCAAGTTCAGTCGTAGAAACCATATAAATATTCCAATCGAGTATTTTCCGTCAAAGGGAGTACGAGCGGCTCGGCCTTCGGCCTCGCACTGAATTCGGCTGGTGTCCTCATGATTGTCAGTAGTTCGTCTGTGACTGGTGCAAGGGTCATGGTTCGGCCTTGCGGCCTCACCACGACCCTTTGCACCAGTGCTCGGCCTACGGCCTCGCGCCATTGGATCTCAAGCTCGGCCTACGGCCTCGCTTGAGCTCGAGGCTTAGGCTCGGCCTGCGGCCTCGCCAACTTCCGCCTGTGACTGGTGCAAGGGTCGTGGTTCGGCCTTGCGGCCTCACCACGACCCTTTGCACCAGTGCTCGGCCTACGGCCTCGCGCCATTGGATCTCAAGCTCGGCCTACGGCCTCGCTTGAGCTCGAGACTTAGGCTCGGCCTGCGGCCTCGCCAACTTGTGCCTGTGACTGGTGCGATGGTCGTGGTTCGGCCTGCGGCCTCACCACGACCCCGCACCAGTGAGCTCGGCCTACGGCCTCGCGGCCTAAAGTCGCCCAAGCTCGGCCTGCGGCCTCGCTTGCGCTTGGCGACCTCGCAAGTGCCGTGGTTCGGCCTGACGGCCTCACCACGGCACTCGCTCGGTACTTGGAAAAATCCATTGTATGGCAGCTATATTAAAAAAAAAAAAATTCCAAAAAAAAATTTCATAAATGCAATCAGGACCTCAAAATACCCTCGGAAACCAAAAATCAGCCTCCTAGGACCATTTTGAAAATTTGGGGCCCCTGAAAGTCATTTTGGGGGCCCCTACCAGTTGGGGCCCCCGATTCCCTATGACATTTGTTCAAGCACCCCCCATCGATGTCGAACCGTTTTCGAGTTACGAACGTCCAAAGTTTGTATGGGTTTTTTTTTTTTTGTATGGGAGCCATGTTTTTTTTCATTTCTCTAAAGAGGTCCAAGGTTGAGGTTCATTTTTAGTTTAAACTGTTTCTCCCCACCTGTCATACTTTCCGAGATCCATAGGGGGTTCAGGTCGAAGAGTTGACCTTCCGAAGATCAGGTATTTTTCCTGATCTTACGTTTTCCTCCTCTACACGACCCCATACTCACATTTTCCCCCCCACCCCCCCAAGTCTCCAAACAACTATGTCAGTCAGTGAGTGAGTCAGTGAGTCAGTGGTAATTTAACTTTATATAGTATTAACTAGTGTTTTGCGTGGGTGCGCGGGCCGCAAGCGGCCCGCGGGGGGGTGTGTGTTAGTGGGGTGGGGTCGAGTTTTTAGGTGCGACTTGAAAACTTGATGAAAACGGTGAATGTGTGTTGAAAATGGGTAAGAAGAGGTAATACATTAGAAAATGTGCTGATGATGATGATGATTTTTGATTTCCATGACCGGCGATGAAGATTGAAGTGGAATAGGTACAAATCTCCTAATGGTGGTGGAAACGTAGAAGAAATTTCAAGTTCAGTCGTAGAAACCGTATAAATATTCCAATCGAGTATTTTCCGTCAAAGGGAGTACGAGCGGCTCGGCCTTCGGCCTCGCACTGAATTCGGCTGGTGACCTAAACATTGACAGTTATTCGTCTGTGACTGGTGCAAGGGTCATGGTTCGGCCTTGCGGCCTCACCACGACCCTTTGCACCAGTGCTCGGCCTACGGCCTCGCGCCATTGGACCTCAAGCTCGGCCTACGGCCTCGCTTGAGCTCGAGGCTTAGGCTCGGCCTGCGGCCTCGCCAACTTCCGCCTGTGACTGGTGCAAGGGTCGTGGTTCGGCCTTGCGGCCTCACCACGACCCTTTTCACCAGTGCTCGGCCTACGGCCTCGCGCCATTGGAACTCAAGCTCGGCCTCCGGCCTCGCTTGAGCTCGGGGCTTAGGCTCGGCCTGCGGCCTCGCCAACTTCTGCCTGTGACTGGTGCGAGGGTCGTGGTTCGGCCTTGCGGCCTCACCACGACCCCGCACCAGTGAGCTCGGCCTACGGCCTCGCGGCCTAAAGGCGCCCAAGCTCGGCCTGCGGCCTCGCTTGAGCTTGGTGACCTCGCAAGTGCCGTGGTTCGGCCTGACGGCCTCACCACGGCACTTGCTCGGTATGTTACAAAATCCATTGTATGGCAGCTATATTAAAAAAAAAAAAATTCCAGAAAAAAAATTTATAATCGCAATCTGGACCCGAAAATACCCTCGGAAACCAAAAATCAGCCTCCTAGGACCAGTTTGAAAATTTGGGGCCCCTGAAAGTCATTTTTGGGGCCCCTACCAGTTGAAGGCCCCGATTGCCTATGACATTTGTTCAAGCACCCCCCATCGATGTCGAACCGTTTTCGAGTTACGAACGTCCAAAGTTTGTATGGGTTTTTTTTTTTTTTGTATGGGAGCCATGTTTTTTTTCATTTCTCTAAAGAGGTCCAAGGTTGAGGTTCATTTTTAGTTAAAACTGTTTCTCCCCACCTGTCATACTTTCCGAGATCCATAGGGAGTTCAGGTCGAGGAGTTGACCTTCCGAAGATCAGGTATTTTTCCTGATCTTACGTTTTCCCCCTCTACACGACCCCATACTCACATTTCCCCCCCTACCCCCCCAAGTCTCCAAACAACTATGTCAGTCAGTGAGTCAGTGAGTGAGTGGTAATTTAGCTTTATATAATATAGAACTAGTGTTTTGCGTGGGTGCGCGGGCCGCAAGCGGCCCGCGGGGGGGTGTGTGTTAGTGGGGTGGGGTCGTCATTTGTGTTCGACTTTTTAAACTTGATGAAAACGGTGAATGTGTGTTGAAAATGTGTAAGGAATTGCAATACATGAGAAAATGTGCTGATGATGATGATGATTTTTGATTTCCATGACCGGCGATGAAGATTGAAGTGGAATAGGTACAAATCTCCTAATGGTGGTGGAAACGTAGAAGAAATTTCAAGTTCAGTCGTAGAAACGATAGAAATATTCCAATCGAGTATTTTCCGTCAAAGGGAGTACGAGTGGCTCGGCCTTCAGCCTCGCACTGAATTCGGCTGGTGTCCTCATGATTGTCAGTAGTTCGTCTGTGACTGGTGCAAGGGTCATGGTTCGGCCTTGCGGCCTCACCACGACCCTTTGCACCAGTGCTCGGCCTACGGCCTCGCGCCATTAGATCTCAAGCTCGGCCTACGGCCTCGCTTGAGCTCGAGGCTTGGGCTCGGCCTGCGGCCTCGCCAACTTCCGCCTGTGACTGGTGCAAGGGTCGTGGTTCGGCCTTGCGGCCTCACCACGACCCTTTGCACCAGTGCTCGGCCTACGGCCTCGCGCCATTGGATCTCAAGCTCGGCCTACGGCCTCGCTTGAGCTCGAGACTTAGGCTCGGCCTGCGGCCTCGCCAACTTCCGCCTGTGACTGGTGCGAGGGTCGTGGTTCGGCCTTGCGGCCTCACCACGACCCCGCACCAGTGAGCTCGGCCTACGGCCTCGCGGCCTAAAGGCGCCCAAGCTCGGCCTGCGGCCTCGCTTGAGCTTGGTGACCTCGCAAGTGCCGTGGTTCGGCCTGACGGCCTCACCACGGCACTTGCTCGGTATGTTACAAAATCCATTGTATGGCAGCTATATTAAAAAAAAAAAAAATCAAAAAAAAAAATTTATAATCGCAATCTGGACCCGAAAATACCCTCGGAAACCAAAAATCAGCCTCCTAGGACCATTTTGAAAATTTGGGGCCCCTGAAAGTCATTTTGGGGGCCCCTACCAGTTGGGGGCCCCGATTGCCTATGACATTTGTTCAAGCACCCCCCATCGATGTCGAACCGTTTTCGAGTTACGAACGTCCAAAGTTTGTATGGGTTTTTTTTTTTTTTGTATGGGAGCCATGTTTTTTTTCATTTCTCTAAAGAGGTCCAAGGTTGAGGTTCATTTTTAGTTTAAACTGTTTCTCCCCACCTGTCATACTTTCCGAGATCCGTAGGGGGTTCAGGTCGAAGAGTTGACCTTCCGAAGATCAGGGATTTTTCCCTAGGTCACATTCTCCCCTGCTACAAGACCTCATACTCACATTTCTTCTAGACCTCACCAGTTTCGAGAACAATTATGTCAGTGAGTCAGTGAGTGAGTGAGTGAGTCAGTGGTAATTTAACTTTATATAGTATAACTAGTGTTTTGCGTGGGTGCGCGGGCCGCAAGCGGCCCGCGGGGGGGTGTGTGTTAGTGGGGTGGGGTCGTCATTTGTGTTCGACTTTTTAAACTTGATGAAAACGGTGAATGTGTGTTGAAAATGGGTAAGAATAGGGTTATACATTAGAAAATGTGCTGATGATGATGATGATTTTTGATTTCCATGACCGGCGATGAAGATTGAAGTGGAATAGGTACAAATCTCCTAATGGTGGTGGAAACGTAGAAGAAATTTCAAGTTCAGTCGTAGAAACCATAGAAATCCACCAATCCAGTATTTTCCGTCAAAGGGAGTACGAGCGGCTCGGCCTTCGGCCTCGCACTGAATTCGGCTGGTGACCTCATGATTGTCAGTAATTAATCTGTGACTGGTGCGAGGGTCATGGTTCGGCCTTGCGGCCTCACCACGACCCTTTGCACCAGTGCTCGGCCTACGGCCTCGCGCCATTGGCTCTCAAGCTCGGCCTACGGCCTCGCTTGAGCTCGAGGCTTAGGCTCGGCCTGCGGCCTCGCCAACTTCCGCCTGTGACTGGTGCAAGGGTCGTGGTTCGGCCTTGCGGCCTCACCACGACCCTTTGCACCAGTGCTCGGCCTACGGCCTCGCGCCATTGGATCTCAAGCTCGGCCTACGGCCTCGCTTGAGCTCGAGACTTAGGCTCGGCCTGCGGCCTCGCCAACTTGTGCCTGTGACTGGTGCGATGGTCGTGGTTCGGCCTTGCGGCCTCACCACGACCCCGCACCAGTGAGCTCGGCCTACGGCCTCGCGGCCTAAAGGCGCCCAAGCTCGGCCTGCGGCCTCGCTTGAGCTTGGTGACCTCGCAAGTGCCGTGGTTCGGCCTGACGGCCTCACCACGGCACTCGCTCGGTACTTGGAAAAATCCATTGTATGGCAGCTATATTAAAAAAAAAAAAATTCCAAAAAAAAATTTCATAAATGCAATCAGGACCCGAAAATACCCTCGGAAACCAAAAATCAGCCTCCTAGGACCATTTTGAAATTTTGGGGCCCCTGAAAGTCATTTTGGGGGCCCCCGCCAGTTGGGGCCCCCGATTGCCTATGACATTTGTTCAAACACCCCCCATCGATGTCGAACCGTTTTCGAGTTACGAACGTCCAAAGTTTGTATGGGTTTTTTTTTTTTTGTATGGGAGCCATGTTTTTTTTCATTTCTCTAAAGAGGTCCAAGGTTGAGGTTCATTTTTAGTTTAAACTGTTTCTCCCCACCTGTCATACTTTCCGAGATCCATGGGGGGTCCAGGTCGAGGAGTTGACCTTCCGAAGATCAGGTATTTTTCCTGATCTTACGTTTTTCTCCTCTACATGAGTGTATACTCACATTTCCCCCCCGACCCCCCCAAGTCTCCAAACAACTATGTCAGTGAGTGAGTCAGTGGTAATTCAGCTTTATATAATATAGAATAGAACTAGTGTTTTGCGTGGGTGCGCGGGCCGCAAGCGGCCCGCGGGGGGGTGTGTGTTAGTGGGGTGGGGTCGTCATTTGTGTTCGACTTTTTAAACTTGATGAAAACGGTGAATGTGTGTTGAAAATGGGTAAGAAGAGGTTATACATTAGAAAATGTGCTGATGATGATGATGATTTTTGATTTCCATGACCGGCGATGAAGATTGAAGTGGAATAGGTACAAATCTCTTAATGGTGGTGGAAACGTAGAAGAAATTTCAAGTTCAGTCGTAGAAACCTTATAAATATTCCAATCGAGTATTTTCCGTCAAAGGGAGTACGAGCGGCTCGGCCTTCGGCCTCGCACTGAATTCGGCTGGTGACCTTAAAATTGACAGTTATTCGTCTGTGACTGGTGCAAGGGTCGTGGTTCGGCCTTGCGGCCTCACCACGACCCTTTGCACCAGTGCTCGGCCTACGGCCTCGCGCCATTGGATCTCAAGCTCGGCCTACGGCCTCGCTTGAGCTCGAGACTTGGGCTCGGCCTGCGGCCTCGCCAACTTCCGCCTGTGACTGGTGCGATGGTCGTGGTTCGGCCTTGCGGCCTCACCACGACCCCGCACCAGTGAGCTCGGCCTACGGCCTCGCGGCCTAAAGGCGCCCAAGCTCGGCCTGCGGCCTCGCTTGAGCTTGGTGACCTCGCAAGTGCCGTGGTTCGGCCTGACGGCCTCACCACGGCACTCGCTCGGTTCTTGGAAAAATCCATTGTATGGCAGCTATATTAAAAAAAAAAAAAAACCAAAAAAAAATTTTATAATCGCAATCTGGACCTCAAAATACCCTCGGAAACCAAAAATCAGCCTCCTAGGACCATTTTGAAAATTTGGGGCCCCTGAAAGTCATTTTGGGGGCCCCTACCAGTTGGGGCCCCCGATTCCCTATGACATTTGTTCAAGCACCCCCCATCGATGTCGAACCGTTTTCGAGTTACGAACGTCCAAAGTTTGTATGGGTTTTTTTTTTTTTTGTATGGGAGCCATGTTTTTTTTCATTTCTCTAAAGAGGTCCAAGGTTGAGGTTCATTTTTAGTTTAAACTGTTTCTCCCCACCTGTCATACTTTCCGAGATCCATGGGGGGTACAGGTCGAAGAGTTGACCTTCCGAAGATCAGGTATTTTTCCTGATCTTACGTTTTCCCCCTCTACACGACCCCATACTCACATTTCCCCCCCCACCCCCCCAAGTCTCCAAACAACTATGTCAGTCAGTGAGTCAGTGAGTGGTAATTTAGCTTTATATAGTATTAACTAGTGTTTTGCGTAGGTGCGCGGGCCGCAAGCGGCCCGCGGGGGGGTGTGTGTTAGTGGGGTGGGGTCGTCATTTGTGTTCGACTTTTTAAACTTGATGAAAACAGTGAATGTGTGTTGAAAATGGGTAAGAATAGGGTTATACATTAGAAAATGTGCTGATGATGATGATGATTTTTGATTTCCATGACCGGCGATGAAGATTGAAGTGGAATAGGTACAAATCTCCTAATGGTGGTGGAAACGTAGAAGAAATTTCAAGTTCAGTCGTAGAAGGCATAGAAATCCACCAATCCAGTATTTTCCGTCAAAGGGAGTACGAGCGGCTCGGCCTTCGGCCTCGCACTGAATTCGGCTGGTGACCTTAAAATTGACAGTTATTCGTCTGTGACTGGTGCAAGGGTCATGGTTCGGCCTTGCGGCCTCACCACTACCCTTTGCACCAGTGCTCGGCCTACGGCCTCGCGCCATTGGATCTCAAGCTCGGCCTACGGCCTCGCTTGAGCTCGAGGCTTAGGCTCGGCCTGCGGCCTCGCCAACTTCCGCCTGTGACTGGTGCAAGGGTCGTGGTTCGGCCTTGCGGCCTCACCACGACCCTTTGCACCAGTGCTCGGCCTACGGCCTCGCGCCATTGAATCTCAAGCTCGGCCTACGGCCTCGCTTGAGCTCGAGACTTAGGCTCGGCCTGCGGCCTCGCCAACTTGTGCCTGTGACTGGTGCGATGGTCGTGGTTCGGCCTGCGGCCTCACCACGACCCCGCACCAGTGAGCTCGGCCTACGGCCTCGCGGCCTAAAGGCGCCCAAGCTCGGCCTGCGGCCTCGCTTGAGCTTGGTGACCTCGCAAGTGCCGTGGTTCGGCCTGACGGCCTCACCACGGCACTCGCTCGGTTCTTGGAAAAATCCATTGTATGGCAGCTATATTAAAAAAAAAAAAAATCCAAAAAAAAATTTTATAATCGCAATCTGGACCCGAAAATACCCTCGGAAACCAAAAATCAGCCTCCTAGGACCATTTTGAAAATTTGGGGCCCCTGAAAGTCATTTTGGGGGCCCCTACCAGTTGGGGGCCCCGATCGCCTATGACATTTGTTCAAGCACCCCCCATCGATGTCGAACCGTTTTCGAGTTACGAACGTCCAAAGTTTGTATGGGTTTTTTTTTTTTTTGTATGGGAGCCATGTTTTTTTTCATTTCTCTAAAGAGGTCCAAGGTTGAGGTTCATTTTTAGTTTAAACTGTTTCTCCCCACCTGTCATACTTTCCGAGATCCGTAGGGGGTTCAGGTCGAGGAGTTGACCTTCCGAAGATCAGGTATTTTTCCTGATCTTACGTTTTCCCCCTCTAAACGACCCCATACTCACATTTCCCCCCCCACCCCCCCAAGTCTCCAAACAACTATCTAAGTCAGTGAGTCAGTGAGTCAGTGGTAATTTAACTTTATATAGTATAGACTAGTGTTTTGCGTGGGTGCGCGGGCCGCAAGCGGCCCGCGGGGGGGTGTGTGTTAGTGGGGTGGGGTCGTCATTTGTGTTCGACTTTTTAAACTTGATGAAAACGGTGAATGTGTGTTGAAAATGGGTAAGAATAGGGTTATACATTAGAAAATGTGCTGATGATGATAATGATTTTTGTTTTCCATGACCGGCGATGAAGATTGAAGTGGAATAGGTACAAATCTCCTAATGGTGGTGGAAACGCAAAAGTAATTTCAAGTTCAGTCGTAGAAGCCATAGAAATCCACCAATCCAGTATTTTCCGTCAAAGGGAGTACGAGCGGCTCGGCCTACGGCCTCGCACTGAATTCGGCTGGTGACCTCAAAATTGACAGTAATTCGTCTGTGACTGGTGCAAGGCTCGTGGTTCGGCCTTGCGGCCTCACCACTACCCTTTGCACCAGTGCTCGGCCTACGGCCTCGCGACATTAGATCTCAAGCTCGGCCTACGGCCTCGCTTGAGCTCGAGGCTTAGGCTCGGCCTGCGGCCTCGCCAACTTCCGCCTGTGACTGGTGCAAGGGTCGTGGTTCGGCCTTGCGGCCTTACCACGACCCTTTGCACCAGTGCTCGGCCTACGGCCTCGCGCCATTGGATCTCAAGCTCGGCCTACGGCCTCGCTTGAGCTCGAGACTTAGGCTCGGCCTGCGGCCTCGCCAACTTGTGCCTGTGACTGGTGCGATGGTCGTGGTTCGGCCTTGCGGCCTCACCACGACCCCGCACCAGTGAGCTCGGCCTACGGCCTCGCGGCCTAAAGGCGCCCAAGCTCGGCCTGCGGCCTCGCTTGAGCTTGGTGACCTCGCAAGTGCCGTGGTTCGGCCTGACGGCCTCACCACGGCACTTGCTCGGTATGTTACAAAATCCATTGTATGGCAGCTATATAAAAAAAAAAAAAATTCCAAAAAAAAAATTTATATTCGCAATCTGGACCCGAAAATACCCTCGGAAACCAAAAATCAGCCTCCTAGGACCATTTTGAAATTTTGGGGCCCCTGAAAGTCATTTTGGGGGCCCCCGGAAGTTGGGGGCCCCGATTGCCTATGACATTTGTTCAAGCACCCCCCATCGATGTCGAACCGTTTTCGAGTTACGAACGTCCAAAGTTTGTATGGGTTTTTTTTTTTTTGTATGGGAGCCATGTTTTTTTTCATTTCTCTAAAGAGGTCCAAGGTTGAGGTTCATTTTTAGTTTAGACTGTTTCTCCCCACCTGTCATAGTTTCCGAGATCCATAGGGGGTTCAGGTCGAAGAGTTGACCTTCCGAAGATCAGGTATTTTTCCTGATCTTACGTTTTCCTCCTCTACACGACCCCATACTCACTTTTCCCCCCCAACCCCCCCAAGTCTCCAAACAACTATCTAAGTCAGTGAGTCAGTGAGTGGTAATTCAGCTTTATATAGTATAGACTAGTGTTTTGCGTGGGTGCGCGGGCCGCAAGCGGCCCGCGGGGGGGTGTGTGTTAGTGGGGTGGGGTCGTCATTTGTGTTCGACTTGTAAAACTTGATGAAAACGGTGAATGTGTGTTGAAAATGGGTAAGAAATCCCAATACATGAGAAAATGTGCTGATGATGATGATGATTTTTGATTTCCATGACCGGCGATGAAGATTGAAGTGGAATAGGTACAAATCTCTTAATGGTGGTGGAAACGTAGAAGAAATTTCAAGTTCAGTCGTAGAAGCCATAGAAATCCACCAATCGAGTATTTTCCGTCAAAGGGAGTACGAGCGGCTCGGCCTTCGGCCTCGCACTGAATTCGGCTCGTGACCTTAAAATTGACAGTTATTCGTTTGTGACTGGTGCAAGGGTCGTGGTTCGGCCTTGCGGCCTCACCACTACCCTTTGCACCAGTGCTCGGCCTACGGCCTCGCGCCATTTGATCTCAAGCTCGGCCTACGGCCTCGCTTGAGCTCGAGGCTTAGGCTCGGCCTGCGGCCTCGCCAACTTCCGCCTGTGACTGGTGCAAGGGTCGTGGTTCGGCCTTGCGGCCTCACCACGATCCTTTGCACCAGTGCTCGGCCTACGGCCTCGCGCCATTGGATCTCAAGCTCGGCCTACGGCCTCGCTTGAGCTCGAGGCTTAGGCTCGGCCTGCGGCCTCGCCAACTTGTGCCTGTGACTGGTGCGATGGTCGTGGTTCGGCCTTGCGGCCTCACCACGACCCCGCACCAGTGAGCTCGGCCTACGGCCTCGCGGCCTAAAGGCGCCCAAGCTCGGCCTGCGGCCTCGCTTGAGCTTGGTGACCTCGCAAGTGCCGTGGTTCGGCCTTGCGGCCTCACCACGGCACTTGCTCGGTATGTTACAAAATCCATTGTATGGCAGCTATATTAAAAAAAAAAAAAAACCAAAAAAAAAATTCATAAATGCAATCAGGACCTCAAAATACCCTCGGAAACCAAAAATCAGCCTCCTAGGACCATTTTGAAAATTTGGGGCCCCTGAAAGTCATTTTGGGGGCCCCTACCAGTTGGGGCCCCCGATTCCCTATGACATTTGTTTAAACACCCCCCATCGATGTCGAACCGTTTTCGAGTTACGAACGTCCAAAGTTTGTATGGGTTTTTTTTTTTTTTGTATGGGAGCCATGTTTTTTTTCATTTCTCTAAAGAGGTCCAAGGTTGAGGTTCATTTTTAGTTTAAACTGTTTCTCCCCACCTGTCATACTTTCCGAGATCCGTAGGGGGTCCAGGTCGAGGAGTTGACCTTCCGAAGATCAGGGATTTTTCCCTGGGTCACATTCTCCCCTGCTACAAGACCTCATACTCACATTTCTTCTAGACCTCACCAGTTTCGAGAACAATTATGTCAGTGAGTCAGTGAGTGAGTGAGTGAGTCAGTGAGTCAGTGGTAATTTAACTTTATATAGTATAACTAGTGTTTTGCGTGGGTGCGCGGGCCGCAAGCGGCCCGCGGGGGGGTGTGTGTTAGTGGGGTGGGGTCGGCTCTTTTAATTCGACTTTTAAACTTTAAGAAAACGGTGAATGTGTGTTGAAAATGGGTAAGAATAGGGTTATACATTAGAAAATGTGCTGATGATGATGATGATTTTTGATTTCCATGACCGGCGATGAAGATTGAAGTGGAATAGGTACAAATCTCCTAATGGTGGTGGAAACGTAGAAGAAATTTCAAGTTCAGTCATAGAAACCATATAAATATTCCAATCCAGTGTTTTCCGTCAAAGGGAGTACGAGTGGCTCGGCCTTCGGCCTCGCACTGAATTCGGCTGGTGACCTTAAAATTGACAGTTATTCGTCTGTGACTGGTGCGAGGGTCATGGTTCGGCCTTGCGGCCTCACCACGACCCTTTGCACCAGTGCTCGGCCTACGGCCTCGCGCCATTGGATCTCAAGCTCGGCCTACGGCCTCGCTTGAGCTCGAGGCTTAGGCTCGGCCTGCGGCCTCGCCAACTTCCGCCTGTGACTGGTGCAAGGGTCGTGGTTCGGCCTTGCGGCCTCACCACGACCCTTTGCACCAGTGCTCGGCCTACGGCCTCGCGCCATTGGATCTCAAGCTCGGCCTACGGCCTCGCTTGAGCTCGAGACTTAGGCTCGGCCTGCGGCCTCGCCAACTTGTGCCTGTGACTGGTGCGATGGTCGTGGTTCGGCCTTGCGGCCTCACCACGACCCCGCACCAGTGAGCTCGGCCTACGGCCTCGCGGCCTAAAGGCGCCCAAGCTCGGCCTGCGGCCTCGCTTGAGCTTGGTGACCTCGCAAGTGCCGTGGTTCGGCCTGACGGCCTCACCACGACACTCGCTCGGTACTTGGAAAAATCCATTGTATGGCAGCTATATTAAAAAAAAAAAAATCCAAAAAAAAATTTCATAAATGCAATCAGGACCCGAAAATACCCTCGGAAACCAAAAATCAGCCTCCTAGGACCATTTTGAAAATTTGGGGCCCCTGAAAGTAATTTTGGGGGCCCCTACCAGTTGGGGCCCCCGATTCCCTATGACATTTGTTCAAACACCCCCCATCGATGTCGAACCGTTTTCGAGTTACGAACGTCCAAAGTTTGTATGGGTTTTTTTTTTTTTTGTATGGGAGCCATGTTTTTTTTCATTTCTCTAAAGAGGTCCGAAGATTTCATTCATTTTTAGTTAAAACTGTTTCTCCCCACCTGTCATACTTTCCGAGATCCGTAGGGGGTCCAGGTCGAGGAGTTGACCTTCCGAAGATCAGGGATTTTTCCCTGGGTCACATTCTCCCCCTCTACAAGACCTCATACTCACATTTCTTCTAGACCTCACCAGTTTCGAGAACAATTATGTCAGTGAGTCAGTGAGTGAGTCAGTGAGTCAGTGGTAATTTAACTTTATATAGTATAACTAGTGTTTTGCGTGGGTGCGCGGGCCGCAAGCGGCCCGCGGGGGGGTGTGTGTTAGTGGGGTGGGGTCGGCTCTTTTAATTCGACTTGTAAAACTTGAAGAAAACGGTGAATGTGTGTTGAAAATGTGTAAGGAATTGCAATACATGAGAAAATGTGCTGATGATGATGATGATTTTTGATTTCCATGACCGGCGATGAAGATTGAAGTGGAATAGGTACAAATCTCCTAATGGTGGTGGAAACGTAGAAGAAATTTCAAGTTCAGTCGTAGAAGGCATAGAAATCCACTAATACAGTATTTTCCGTCAAAGGGAGTACGAGCGGCTCGGCCTTCGGCCTCGCACTGAATTCGGCTGGTGACCTTAAAATTGACAGTTATTCGTCTGTGACTGGTGCAAGGGTCGTGGTTCGGCCTTGCGGCCTCACCACGACCCTTTGCACCAGTGCTCGGCCTACGGCCTCGCGCCATTAGATCTCAAGCTCGGCCTACGGCCTCGCTTGAGCTCGAGGCTTGGGCTCGGCCTGCGGCCTCGCCAACTTCCGCCTGTGACTGGTGCAAGGGTCGTGGTTCGGCCTTGCGGCCTCACCACGACCCTTTGCACCAGTGCTCGGCCTACGGCCTTGCGCCATTGGATCTCAAGCTCGGCCTACGGCCTCGCTTGAGCTCGAGGCTTAGGCTCGGCCTGCGGCCTCGCCAACTTGTGCCTGTGACTGGTGCGATGGTCGTGGTTCGGCCTTGCGGCCTCACCACGACCCCGCACCAGTGAGCTCGGCCTACGGCCTCGCGGCCTAAAGGCGCCCAAGCTCGGCCTGCGGCCTCGCTTGAGCTTGGTGACCTCGCAAGTGCCGTGGTTCGGCCTGACGGCCTCACCACGGCACTCGCTCGGTACTTGGAAAAATCCATTGTATGGCAGCTATATTAAAAAAAAAAAAATTCCAAAAAAAAATTTCAAAAATGCAATCAGGACACGAAAATACCCTCGGAAACCAAAAATCAGCCTCCTAGGACCATTTTGAAAATTTGGGGCCCCTGAAAGTCATTTTGGGGGCCCCTACCAGTTGGGGCCCCCGATTGCCTATGACATTTGTTCAAACACCCCCCATCGATGTCGAACCGTTTTCGAGTTACGAACGTCCAAAGTTTGTATGGTTTTTTTTTTTTTTTGTATGGGAGCCATGTTTTTTTTCATTTCTCTAAAGAGGTCCAAGGTTGAGGTTCATTTTTAGTTTAAACTGTTTCTCCCCACCTGTCATACTTTCCGAGATCCATAGGGGGTTCAGGTCGAGGAGTTGACCTTCCGAAGATCAGGTATTTTTCCTGATCTTACGTTTTGCCCCTCTACATGAGTGTATACTCCTATTTCCCCCCCCACCCCCCCAAGTCTCCAAACAACTATCTAAGTGAGTCAGTCAGTGGTAATTTAGCTTTATATAGTATTAACTAGTGTTTTGCGTGGGTGCGCGGGCCGCAAGCGGCCCGCGGGGGGGTGTGTGTTAGTGGGGTGGGGTCGTCATTTGTGTTCGACTTTTTAAACTTTAATAAAACGGTGAATGTGTGTTTAAAATGTGTAAGGAATTGCAATACATGAGAAAATGTGCTGATGATGATGATGATTTTTGATTTCCATGACCGGCGATGAAGATTGAAGTGGAATAGGTACAAATCTCCTAATGGTGGTGGAAACGTAGACAAAATTTCAAGTTCAGTCGTAGAAACCATATAAATATTCCAATCGAGTATTTTCCGTCAAAGGGAGTACGAGCGGCTCGGCCTTCGGCCTCGCACTGAATTCGGCTGGTGACCTTAACATTGACAGTTATTCGTCTGTGACTGGTGCAAGGGTCATGGTTCGGCCTTGCGGCCTCACCACGACCCTTTGCACCAGTGCTCGGCCTACGGCCTCGCGCCATTGGATCTCAAGCTCGGCCTACGGCCTCGCTTGAGCTCGAGGCTTAGGCTCGGCCTGCGGCCTCGCCAACTTCCGCCTGTGACTGGTGCGAGGGTCGTGGTTCGGCCTTGCGGCCTCACCACGACCCTTTGCACCAGTGCTCGGCCTACGGCCTCGCGCCATTGGATCTCAAGCTCGGCCTACGGCCTCGCTTGAGCTCGAGACTAAGGCTCGGCCTGCGGCCTCGCCAACTTGTACCTGTGACTGGTGCGATGGTCGTGGTTCGGCCTTGCGGCCTCACCACGACCCCGCACCAGTGAGCTCGGCCTACGGCCTCGCAGCCTAAAGGCGCCCAAGCTCGGCCTGCGGCCTCGCTTGAGCTTGGTGACCTCGCAAGTGCCGTGGTTCGGCCTGACGGCCTCACCACGGCACTTGCTCGGTATGTTACAAAATCCATTGTATGGCAGCTATATTAAAAAAAAAAAAATTCCAAAAAAAAATTTCATAAATGCAATCAGGACCTGAAAATACCCTCGGAAACCAAAAATCAGCCTCCTAGGACCATTTTGAAAATTTGGGGCCCCTGAAAGTCATTTTGGGGGCCCCTACCAGTTGGGGGCCCCGATTGCCTATGACATTTGTTCAAGCACCCCCCATCGATGTCGAACCGTTTTCGAGTTACAAACGTCCAAAGTTTGTATGGGTTTTTTTTTTTTTTGTATGGGAGCCATGTTTTTTTTCATTTCTCTAAAGAGGTCCAAGGTTGAGGTTCATTTTTAGTTTAAACTGTTTCTCCCCACCTGTCATACTTTCCGAGATCCGTAGGGGGTCCAGGTCGAGGAGTTGACCTTCCGAAGATCAGGGATTTTTCCCTGGGTCACATTCTCCCCTGCTACAAGACCTCATACTCACATTTCTTCTAGACCTCACCAGTTTCGAGAACAATTATGTCAGTGAGTGAGTCAGTCAGTCAGTCAGTGGTAATTCAGCTTTATATAGTATAACTAGTGTTTTGCGTGGGTGCGCGGGCCGCAAGCGGCCCGCGGGGGGGTGTGTGTTAGTGGGGTGGGGTCGGCTATTTTAATTCGACTTTTAAACTTTAAGAAAACGGTGAATGTGTGTTGAAAATGGGTAAGAATAGGGTTATACATTAGAAAATGTGCTGATGATGATGATGATTTTTGATTTCCATGACCAGAAATTAAGATCGAAGTGGCCAGGGTGCCAATCTCCTAATGGTGGTGGAAACGCAAAAGTAATTTCAAGTTCAGTCGTAGAAGCCATAGAAATCCACCAATCCAGTATTTCGTCAAAGGGAGTACGAGCGGCTCGGCCTTCGGCCTCGCACTGAATTCGGCTATTGACCTCAAAATTGACAGTAATTTGTCTGTGACTGGTGCAAGGGTCATGGTTCGGCCTTGCGGCCTCACCACGACCCTTTGCACCAGTGCTCGGCCTACGGCCTCGCGCCATTGGATCTCAAGCTCGGCCTACGGCCTCGCTTGAGCTCGAGGCTTAGGCTCGGCCTGCGGCCTCGCCAACTTCCGCCTGTGACTGGTGCAAGGGTCGTGGTTCGGCCTTGCGGCCTCACCACGACCCTTTGCACCAGTGCTCGGCCTACGGCCTCGCGCCATTGGATCTCAAGCTCGGCCTACGGCCTCGCTTGAGCTCGGGGCTTAGGCTCGGCCTGCGGCCTCGCCAACTTCCGCCTGTGACTGGTGCGAGGGTCGTGGTTCGGCCTTGCGGCCTCACCACGACCCCGCACCAGTGAGCTCGGCCTACGGCCTCGCGGCCTAAAGGCGCCCAAGCTCGGCCTGCGGCCTCGCTTGAGCTTGATGACCTCGCAAGTGCCGTGGTTCGGCCTGACGGCCTCACCACGGCACTTGCTCGGTACTTGGAAAAATCCATTGTATGGCAGCTATATTAAAAAAAAAAAAAATCCAAAAAAAAATTTCATAAATGCAATCAGGACCTCAAAATACCCTCGGAAACCAAAAATCAGCCTCCTAGGACCATTTTGAAAATTTGGGGCCCCTGAAAGTCATTTTGGGGGCCCCTACCAGTTGGGGGCCCCGATTCCCTATGACATTTGTTCAAGCACCCCCCATCGATGTCGAACCGTTTTCGAGTTACGAACGTCCAAAGTTTGTATGGGTTTTTTTTTTTTTTGTATGGGAGCCATGTTTTTTTTCATTTCTCTAAAGAGGTCCAAGGTTGAGGTTCATTTTTAGTTTAAACTGTTTCTCCCCACCTGTCATACTTTCCGAGATCCGTAGGGGGTTCAGGTCGAGGAGTTGACCTTCCGAAGATCAGGGATTTTTCCCTGGGTCACATTCTCCCCTGCTACAAGACCTCATACTCACATTTCTTCTAGACCTCACCAGTTTCGAGAACAATTATGTCAGTGAGTCAGTGAGTCAGTGAGTGAGTCAGTGGTAATTTAACTTTATATAGTATAATAATAACTAGTGTTTTGCGTGGGTGCGCGGGCCGCAAGCGGCCCGCGGGGGGGTGTGTGTTAGTGGGGTGGGGTCGGCTCTTTTAATTCGACTTAAAAAACTTGAAGAAAACGGTGAATGTGTGTTGAAAATGGGTAAGAATAGGGTTATACATTAGAAAATGTGCTGATGATGATGATGATTTTTGATTTCCATGACCGAAATTGAAGATCGAAGTGGAATAGGTACAAATCTCCTAATGGTGGTGGAAACGTAGAAGAAATTTCAAGTTCAGTCGTAGAAGCCATAGAAATCCACCAATGAAGTATTTTCCGTCAAAGGGAGTACGAGTGGCTCGGCCTTCGGCCTCGCACTGAATTCGGCTGGAGACCTCATGATTGTAAGCAATTCATCTGTGACTGGTGCAAGGGTCATGGTTCGGCCTTGCGGCCTCACCACGACCCTTTGCACCAGTGCTCGGCCTACGGCCTCGCGCCATTGGATCTCAAGCTCGGCCTACGGCCTCGCTTGAGCTCGAGACTTAGGCTCGGCCTGCGGCCTCGCCAACTTCCGCCTGTGACTGGTGCAAGGGTCGTGGTTCGGCCTTGCGGCCTCACCACGACCCTTTGCACCAGTGCTCGGCCTACGGCCTCGCGCCATTGGATCTCAAGCTCGGCCTACGGCCTCGCTTGAGCTCGGGGCTTAGGCTCGGCCTGCGGCCTCGCCAACTTGTGCCTGTGACTGGTGCGATGGTCGTGGTTCGGCCTTGCGGCCTCACCACGACCCCGCACCAGTGAGCTCGGCCTACGGCCTCGCGGCCTAAAGGCGCCCAAGCTCGGCCTGCGGCCTCGCTTGAGCTTGGTGACCTCGCAAGTGCCGTGGTTCGGCCTGACGGCCTCACCACGGCACTCGCTCGGTACTTGGAAAAATCCATTGTATGGCAGCTATATTAAAAAAAAAAAAATTCCAAAAAAAAATTTTATAATCGCAATCTGGACCCGAAAATACCCTCGGAAACCAAAAATCAGCCTCCTAGGACCATTTTGAAAATTTGGGGCCCCTGAAAGTCATTTTGGGGGCCCCTACCAGTTGGGGCCCCCGATTGCCTATGACATTTGTTCAAACACCCCCCATCGATGTCGAACCGTTTTCGAGTTACGAACGTCCAAAGTTTGTATGGGTTTTTTTTTTTTTTGTATGGGAGCCATGTTTTTTTTCATTTCCCTAAAGAGGTCCGAGGTTGAGGTTCATTTTTAGTTTAAACTGTTTCTCCCCACCTGTCATACTTTCCGAGATCCGTAGGGGGTTCAGGTCGAGGAGTTGACCTTCCGAAGATTAGGTATTTTTCCTGATCTTACGTTTTCCCCCTCTACACGACCCCATACTCACATTTTCCCCCCCACCCCCCCAAGTCTCCAAACAACTATCTAAGTGAGTCAGTGAGTCAGTGAGTCAGTGGTAATTTAACTTTATATAGTATTAAAACTAGTGTTTTGCGTGGGTGCGCGGGCCGCAAGCGGCCCGCGGGGGGGTGTGTGTTAGTGGGGTGGGGTCGGCTCTTTTAATTCGACTTGTAAAACTTTAAGAAAACGGTGAATGTGTGTTGAAAATGGGTAAGAAATCCCAATACATGAGAAAATGTGCTGATGATGATGATGAATTTTGATTTCCATGACCGTAATTGAAGATTGAAGTGGAATAGGTACAAATCTCCTAATGGTGGTGGAAACGTAGAAGAAATTTCAAGTTCTGTCGTAGAAGCCATAGAAATCCACTAATACAGTATTTTCCGTCAAAGGGAGTACGAGCAGCTCGGCCTACGGCCTCGCACTGAATTCGGCTGGTGACCTCAAAATTGAAAGTAATTCGTCTGTGACTGGTGCAAGGGCCGTGGTTCGGCCTTGCGGCCTCACCACGACCCTTTGCACCAGTGCTCGGCCTACGGCCTCGCGCCATTGACACTCAAGCTCGGCCTACGGCCTCGCTTGAGCTCGAGGCTTAGGCTCGGCCTGCGGCCTCGCCAACTTCCGCCTGTGACTGGTGCAAGGGTCGTGGTTCGGCCTTGCGGCCTCACCACGACCCTTTGCACCAGGGCTCGGCCTACGGCCTCGCGCCATTGGATCTCAAGCTCGGCCTACGGCCTCGCTTGAGCTCGGGGCTTAGGCTCGGCCTGCGGCCTCGCCAACTTGTGCCTGTGAATGGTGCGATGGACCCCGCACCAGTGAGCTCGGCCTACGGCCTCGCGGCCTAAAGGCGCCCAAGCTCGGCCTGCGGCCTCGCTTGAGCTTGGTGACCTCGCAAGTGCCGTGGTTCGGCCTGACGGCCTCACCACGGCACTCGCTCGGTACTTGGAAAAATCCATTGTATGGCAGCTATATTAAAAAAAAAAAAAAACCAAAAAAAAAATTCATAAATGCAATCAGGACCTCAAAATACCCTCGGAAACCAAAAATCAGCCTCCTAAGACCATTTTGAAAATTTGGGGCCCCTGAAAGTCATTTTGGGGGCCCCTACCAGTTGGGGCCCCCGATTCCCTATGACATTTGTTCAAGCACCCCCCATCGATGTCTAACCGTTTTCGAGTTACGAACGTCCAAAGTTTGTATGGGTTTTTTTTTTTTTTGTATGGGAGCCATGTTTTTTTTCATTTCTCTAAAGAGGTCCAAGGTTGAGGTTCATTTTTAGTTAAAACTGTTTCTCCCCACCTGTCATACTTTCCGAGATCCATAGGGGGTGCAGGTCGAAGAGTTGACCTTCCGAAGATCAGGGATTTTTCCCTGGGTCACATTCTCTCCTCCTACAAGACCTCATACTCACATTTCTTCTAGACCTCACCAGTTTCGAGAACAACTATCTAAGTGAGTGAGTGAGTGAGTGAGTGGTAATTTAACTTTATATAGTATAACTAGTGTTTTGCGTGGGTGCGCGGGCCGCAAGCGGCCCGCGGGGGGGTGTGTGTTAGTGGGGTGGGGTCGGCTCTTTTAATTCGACTTTAAAAACTTGAAGAAAACGGTGAATGTGTGTTGAAAATGTGTAAGGAATTGCAATACATGAGAAAATGTGCTGATGATGATGATGATTTTTGATTTCCATGACCGGCGATGAAGATTGAAGTGGAATAGGTACAAATCTCCTAATGGTGGTGGAAACGTAGAAGAAATTTCAAGTTCAGTCGTAGAAGGCATAGAAATCCACTAATACAGTATTTTCCGTCAAAGGGAGTACGAGCGGCTCGGCCTTCGGCCTCGCACTGAATTCGGCTGGTGACCTTAAAATTGACAGTTATTCGTCTGTGACTGGTGCAAGGGTCGTGGTTCGGCCTTGCGGCCTCACCACGACCCTTTGCACCAGTGCTCGGCCTACGGCCTCGCGCCATTAGATCTCAAGCTCGGCCTACGGCCTCGCTTGAGCTCGAGGCTTGGGCTCGGCCTGCGGCCTCGCCAACTTCCGCCTGTGACTGGTGCAAGGGTCGTGGTTCGGCCTTGCGGCCTCACCACGACCCTTTGCACCAGTGCTCGGCCTACGGCCTTGCGCCATTGGATCTCAAGCTCGGCCTACGGCCTCGCTTGAGCTCGAGGCTTAGGCTCGGCCTGCGGCCTCGCCAACTTGTGCCTGTGACTGGTGCGATGGTCGTGGTTCGGCCTTGCGGCCTCACCACGACCCCGCACCAGTGAGCTCGGCCTACGGCCTCGCGGCCTAAAGGCGCCCAAGCTCGGCCTGCGGCCTCGCTTGAGCTTGGTGACCTCGCAAGTGCCGTGGTTCGGCCTGACGGCCTCACCACGGCACTCGCTCGGTACTTGGAAAAATCCATTGTATGGCAGCTATATTAAAAAAAAAAAAATTCCAAAAAAAAATTTCAAAAATGCAATCAGGACACGAAAATACCCTCGGAAACCAAAAATCAGCCTCCTAGGACCATTTTGAAAATTTGGGGCCCCTGAAAGTCATTTTGGGGGCCCCTACCAGTTGGGGCCCCCGATTGCCTATGACATTTGTTCAAACACCCCCCATCGATGTCGAACCGTTTTCGAGTTACGAACGTCCAAAGTTTGTATGGTTTTTTTTTTTTTTGTATGGGAGCCATGTTTTTTTTCATTTCTCTAAAGAGGTCCAAGGTTGAGGTTCATTTTTAGTTTAAACTGTTTCTCCCCACCTGTCATACTTTCCGAGATCCATAGGGGGTTCAGGTCGAGGAGTTGACCTTCCGAAGATCAGGTATTTTTCCTGATCTTACGTTTTGCCCCTCTACATGAGTGTATACTCCTATTTCCCCCCCCACCCCCCCAAGTCTCCAAACAACTATCTAAGTGAGTCAGTCAGTGGTAATTTAGCTTTATATAGTATTAACTAGTGTTTTGCGTGGGTGCGCGGGCCGCAAGCGGCCCGCGGGGGGGTGTGTGTTAGTGGGGTGGGGTCGGCTCTTTTAATTCGACTTAAAAAACTTGAAGAAAACGGTGAATGTGTGTTGAAAATGGGTAAGAATAGGGTTATACATTAGAAAATGTGCTGATGATGATGATGATTTTTGATTTCCATGACCGAAATTGAAGATCGAAGTGGAATAGGTACAAATCTCCTAATGGTGGTGGAAACGTAGAAGAAATTTCAAGTTCAGTCGTAGAAGCCATAGAAATCCACCAATGAAGTATTTTCCGTCAAAGGGAGTACGAGTGGCTCGGCCTTCGGCCTCGCACTGAATTCGGCTGGAGACCTCATGATTGTAAGCAATTCATCTGTGACTGGTGCAAGGGTCATGGTTCGGCCTTGCGGCCTCACCACGACCCTTTGCACCAGTGCTCGGCCTACGGCCTCGCGCCATTGGATCTCAAGCTCGGCCTACGGCCTCGCTTGAGCTCGAGACTTAGGCTCGGCCTGCGGCCTCGCCAACTTCCGCCTGTGACTGGTGCAAGGGTCGTGGTTCGGCCTTGCGGCCTCACCACGACCCTTTGCACCAGTGCTCGGCCTACGGCCTCGCGCCATTGGATCTCAAGCTCGGCCTACGGCCTCGCTTGAGCTCGGGGCTTAGGCTCGGCCTGCGGCCTCGCCAACTTGTGCCTGTGACTGGTGCGATGGTCGTGGTTCGGCCTTGCGGCCTCACCACGACCCCGCACCAGTGAGCTCGGCCTACGGCCTCGCGGCCTAAAGGCGCCCAAGCTCGGCCTGCGGCCTCGCTTGAGCTTGGTGACCTCGCAAGTGCCGTGGTTCGGCCTGACGGCCTCACCACGGCACTCGCTCGGTACTTGGAAAAATCCATTGTATGGCAGCTATATTAAAAAAAAAAAAATTCCAAAAAAAAATTTTATAATCGCAATCTGGACCCGAAAATACCCTCGGAAACCAAAAATCAGCCTCCTAGGACCATTTTGAAAATTTGGGGCCCCTGAAAGTCATTTTGGGGGCCCCTACCAGTTGGGGCCCCCGATTGCCTATGACATTTGTTCAAACACCCCCCATCGATGTCGAACCGTTTTCGAGTTACGAACGTCCAAAGTTTGTATGGGTTTTTTTTTTTTTTGTATGGGAGCCATGTTTTTTTTCATTTCCCTAAAGAGGTCCGAGGTTGAGGTTCATTTTTAGTTTAAACTGTTTCTCCCCACCTGTCATACTTTCCGAGATCCGTAGGGGGTTCAGGTCGAGGAGTTGACCTTCCGAAGATTAGGTATTTTTCCTGATCTTACGTTTTCCCCCTCTACACGACCCCATACTCACATTTTCCCCCCCACCCCCCCAAGTCTCCAAACAACTATCTAAGTGAGTCAGTGAGTCAGTGAGTCAGTGGTAATTTAACTTTATATAGTATTAACTAGTGTTTTGCGTGGGTGCGCGGGCCGCAAGCGGCCCGCGGGGGGGTGTGTGTTAGTGGGGTGGGGTCGAGTTTTTAGGTGCGACTTAAAAACTTTAAGAAAACGGTGAATGTGTGTTGAAAATGGGTAAGAAATCCCAATACATGAGAAAATGTGCTGATGATGATGATGATTTTTGATTTCCATGACCGGCGATGAAGATTGAAGTGGAATAGGTACAAATCTCCTAATGGTGGTGGAAACGTAGAAGAAATTTCAAGTTCAGTCGTAGAAGGCATAGAAATCCACCAATCCAGTATTTTCCGTCAAAGGGAGTACGAGCGGCTCGGCCTTCGGCCTCGCACTGAATTCGGCTGGTGACCTTAAAATTGACAGTTATTCGTCTGTGACTGGTGCAAGGGTCGTGGTTCGGCCTTGCGGCCTCACCACGACCCTTTGCACCAGTGCTCGGCCTACGGCCTCGCGCCATTGGATCTCAAGCTCGGCCTACGGCCTCGCTTGAGCTCGAGGCTTAGGCTCGGCCTGCGGCCTCGCCAACTTCCGCCTGTGACTGGTGCGAGGGTCGTGGTTCGGCCTTGCGGCCTCACCACGACCCTTTGCACCAGTGCTCGGCCTACGGCCTCGCGCCATTGGATCTCAAGCTCGGCCTACGGCCTCGCTTGAGCTCGAGGCTTAGGCTCGGCCTGCGGCCTCGCCAACTTCCGCCTGTGACTGGTGCGAGGGTCGTGGTTCGGCCTTGCGGCCTCACCACGACCCCGCACCAGTGAGCTCGGCCTACGGCCTCGCGGCCTAAAGGCGCCCAAGCTCGGCCTGCGGCCTCGCTTGAGCTTGGTGACCTCGCAAGTGCCGTGGTTCGGCCTGACGGCCTCACCACGGTACTTGCTCGGTATGTTACAAAATCCATTGTATGGCAGCTATATTAAAAAAAAAAAAAAACCAATTTTTTTTTCAAAAATGCAATCAGAACACGAAAATACCCTTGGAAACCAAAAATCAGCCTCCTAGGACCATTTTGAAAATTTGGGGCCCCTGAAAGTAATTTTGGGGGCCCCTACCAGTTGGGGGCCCCGATTGCCTATGACATTTGTTCAAGCACCCCCCATCGATGTCGAACCGTTTTCGAGTTACGAACGTCCAAAGTTTGTATGGCTTTTTTTTTTTTTTGTATGGGAGCCATGTTTTTTTTCATTTCTCTAAAGAGGTCCAAGGTTGAGGTTCATTTTTAGTTTAAACTGTTTCTCCCCACCTGTCATACTTTCCGAGATCCGTAGGGGGTTCAGGTCGAGGAGTTGACCTTCCGAAGATCAGGGATTTTTCCCTGGGTCACATTCTTCCCTGCTACAAGAGCTCATACTCACATTTCTTCTAGACCTCACCAGTTTCGAGAACAATTATGTCAGTGAGTCAGTGAGTCAGTGAGTCAGTGGTAATTTAACTTTATATAGTATAACTAGTGTTTTGCGTGGGTGCGCGGGCCGCAAGCGGCCCGCGGGGGGGTGTGTGTTAGTGGGGTGGGGTCGAGTTTTTAGGTGCGACTTAAAAACTTTAAGAAAACGGTGAATGTGTGTTGAAAATGGGTAAGAAATCCCAATACATGAGAAAATGTGCTGATGATGATGATGATTTTTGATTTCCATGACCGGCGATGAAGATTGAAGTGGAATAGGTACAAATCTCCTAATGGTGGTGGAAACGTAGAAGAAATTTCAAGTTCAGTCGTAGAAGGCATAGAAATCCACCAATCCAGTATTTTCCGTCAAAGGGAGTACGAGCGGCTCGGCCTTCGGCCTCGCACTGAATTCGGCTGGTGACCTTAAAATTGACAGTTATTCGTCTGTGACTGGTGCAAGGGTCGTGGTTCGGCCTTGCGGCCTCACCACGACCCTTTGCACCAGTGCTCGGCCTACGGCCTCGCGCCATTGGATCTCAAGCTCGGCCTACGGCCTCGCTTGAGCTCGAGGCTTAGGCTCGGCCTGCGGCCTCGCCAACTTCCGCCTGTGACTGGTGCGAGGGTCGTGGTTCGGCCTTGCGGCCTCACCACGACCCTTTGCACCAGTGCTCGGCCTACGGCCTCGCGCCATTGGATCTCAAGCTCGGCCTACGGCCTCGCTTGAGCTCGAGGCTTAGGCTCGGCCTGCGGCCTCGCCAACTTCCGCCTGTGACTGGTGCGAGGGTCGTGGTTCGGCCTTGCGGCCTCACCACGACCCCGCACCAGTGAGCTCGGCCTACGGCCTCGCGGCCTAAAGGCGCCCAAGCTCGGCCTGCGGCCTCGCTTGAGCTTGGTGACCTCGCAAGTGCCGTGGTTCGGCCTGACGGCCTCACCACGGTACTTGCTCGGTATGTTACAAAATCCATTGTATGGCAGCTATATTAAAAAAAAAAAAAAACCAATTTTTTTTTCAAAAATGCAATCAGAACACGAAAATACCCTTGGAAACCAAAAATCAGCCTCCTAGGACCATTTTGAAAATTTGGGGCCCCTGAAAGTAATTTTGGGGGCCCCTACCAGTTGGGGGCCCCGATTGCCTATGACATTTGTTCAAGCACCCCCCATCGATGTCGAACCGTTTTCGAGTTACGAACGTCCAAAGTTTGTATGGCTTTTTTTTTTTTTTGTATGGGAGCCATGTTTTTTTTCATTTCTCTAAAGAGGTCCAAGGTTGAGGTTCATTTTTAGTTTAAACTGTTTCTCCCCACCTGTCATACTTTCCGAGATCCGTAGGGGGTTCAGGTCGAGGAGTTGACCTTCCGAAGATCAGGGATTTTTCCCTGGGTCACATTCTTCCCTGCTACAAGAGCTCATACTCACATTTCTTCTAGACCTCACCAGTTTCGAGAACAATTATGTCAGTGAGTCAGTGAGTCAGTGAGTCAGTGGTAATTTAACTTTATATAGTATAACTAGTGTTTTGCGTGGGTGCGCGGGCCGCAAGCGGCCCGCGGGGGGGTGTGTGTTAGTGGGGTGGGGTCGGCTCTTTTAATTCGACTTGTAAAACTTGATGAAAACGGTGAATGTGTGTTGAAAATGGGTAAGAAGAGGTTATACATTAGAAAATGTGCTGATGATGATGATGATTTTTGATTTCCATGACCGGCGATGAAGATTGCAGTGGAATAGGTACAAATCTCCTAATGGTGGTGGAAACGTAGAAGAAATTTCAAGTTCAGTCGTAGAAGCCATAGAAATCCACCATTCGAGTATTTTCCGTCAAAGGGAGTACGAGCGGCTCGGCCTTCGGCCTCGCACTGAATTCGGCTGGTGACCTTAAAATTGACAGTTATTCGTCTGTGACTGGTGCAAGGGTCGTGGTTCGGCCTTGCGGCCTCACCACTACCCTTTGCACCAGTGCTCGGCCTACGGCCTCGCGCCATTGGATCTCAAGCTCGGCCTACGGCCTCGCTTGAGCTCGAGGCTTAGGCTCGGCCTGCGGCCTCGCCAACTTCCGCCTGTGACTGGTGCAAGGGTCGTGGTTCGGCCTTGCGGCCTCACCACGACCCTTTGCACCAGTGCTCGGCCTACGGCCTCGCGCCATTGGATCTCAAGCTCGGCCTACGGCCTCGCTTGAGCTCGAGGCTTAGGCTCGGCCTGCGGCCTCGCCAACTTCCGCCTGTGACTGGTGCAAGGGTCGTGGTTCGGCCTTGCGGCCTCACCACGACCCTTTGCACCAGTGCTCGGCCTACGGCCTCGCGCCATTGGATCTCAAGCTCGGCCTACGGCCTCGCTTGAGCTCGAGGCTTAGGCTCGGCCTGCGGCCTCGCCAACTTCCGCCTGTGACTGGTGCAAGGGTCATGGTTCGGCCTTGCGGCCTCACCACGATCCTTTGCACCAGTGCTCGGCCTACGGCCTCGCGCCATTAGATCTCAAGCTCGGCCTACGGCCTCGCTTGAGCTCGAGGTTTAGGCTCGGCCTGCGGCCTCGCCAACTTCCGCCTGTGACTGGTGCGATGGTCGTGGTTCGGCCTTGCGGCCTCACCACGACCCCGCACCAGTGAGCTCGGCCTACGGCCTCGCGGCCTAAAGGCGCCCAAGCTCGGCCTGCGGCCTCGCTTGAGCTTGGTGACCTCGCAAGTGCCGTGGTTCGGCCTCACGGCCTCACCACGGCACTTGCTCGGTATGTTACAAAATCCATTGTATTGCAGCTATATTAAAAAAAAAAATAATCCAAAAAAAAAATTCATAAATGCAATCAGGACACGAAAATACCCTCGGAAACCAAAAATCAGCCTCCTAGGACCATTTTGAAAATTTGGGGCCCCTGAAAGTCATTTTGGGGGCCCCTACCAGTTGGGGCCCCCGATTCTCTATGACATTTGTTCAAGCACCCCACATCGATGTCGAACCGTTTTCGAGTTACGAACGTCCAAAGTTTGTATGGGTTTTTTTTTTTTTGTATGGGAGCCATGTTTTTTTTCATTTCTCTAAAGAGGTCCAAGGTTGAGGTTCATTTTTAGTTTAAACTGTTTCTCCCCACCTGTCATACTTTCCGAGATCCATAGGGGGTTCAGGTCGAGGAGTTGACCTTCCGAAGATCAGGGATTTTTCCCTAGGTCACATTCTCCCCTCCTACAAGACCTCATACTCACATTTCTTCTAGACTTCACCAGTTTCGAGAACAATTATCTAAGTCAGTCAGTGGTAATTCAGCTTTATATAGTATAGACTAGTGTTTTGCGTGGGTGCGCGGGCCGCAAGCGGCCCGCGGGGGGGTGTGTGTTAGTGGGGTGGGGTCGGCTCTTTTAATTCGACTTTTAAACTTTAAGAAAACGGTGAATGTGTGTTGAAAATGGGTAAGAATAGGGTTATACATTAGAAAATGTGCTGATGATGATGATGATTTTTGATTTCCATGACCGGCGATGAAGATTGAAGTGGAATAGGTACAAATCTCCTAATGGTGGTGGAAACGTAGAAGAAATTTCAAGTTCAGTCGTAGAAACCGTATAAATATTCCAATCGAGTATTTTCCGTCAAAGGGAGTACGAGCGGCTCGGCCTTCGGCCTCGCACTGAATTCGGCTGGTGACCTCATGATTGTCAGTAATTTGTCTGTGACTGGTGCGAGGGTCGTGGTTCGGCCTTGCGGCCTCACCACGACCCTCTGCACCAGTGCTCGGCCTACGGCCTCGCTTGAGCTCGAGGCTTAGGCTCGGCCTGCGGCCTCGCCAACTTCCGCCTGTGACTGGTGCAAGGGTCGTGGTTCGGCCTTGCGGCCTCACCACGACCCTTTGCACCAGTGCTCGGCCTACGGCCTCGCGCCATTGGATCTCAAGCTCGGCCTACGGCCTCGCTTGAGCTCGAGGCTTAGGCTCGGCCTGCGGCCTCGCCAACTTCCGCCTGTGACTGGTGCGATGGTCGTGGTTCGGCCTTGCGGCCTCACCACGACCCCGCACCAGTGAGCTCGGCCTACGGCCTCGCGGCCTAAAGGCGCCCAAGCTCGGCCTGCGGCCTCGCTTGAGCTTGGTGACCTCGCAAGTGCCGTGGTTCGGCCTGACGGCCTCACCACGGCACTCGCTCGGTTCTTGGAAAAATCCATTGTATGGCAGCTATATTAAAAAAAAAAAAAATCCAAAAAAAAATTTTATAATCGCAATCTGGACCCGAAAATACCCTCGGAAACCAAAAATCAGCCTCCTAGGACCATTTTGAAAATTTGGGGCCCCTGAAAGTCATTTTGGGGGCCCCTACCAGTTGGGGCCCCCGATTCCCTATGACATTTGTTTAAACACCCCCCATCGATGTCGAACCGTTTTCGAGTTACGAACGTCCAAAGTTTGTATGGGTTTTTTTTTTTTTTGTATGGGAGCCATGTTTTTTTTCATTTCTCTAAAGAGGTCCAAGGTTGAGGTTCATTTTTAGTTTAAACTGTTTCTCCCCACCTGTCATACTTTCCGAGATCCGTAGGGGGTTCAGGTCGAGGAGTTGACCTTCCGAAGATCAGGTATTTTTCCTGATCTTACGTTTTCCCCCTCTACACGACCCCAAACTCACATTTTCCCCCCAACCCCCCCAAGTCTCCAAACAACTATCTAAGTGAGTGAGTCAGTGGTAATTCAGCTTTATATAATATTAACTAGTGTTTTGCGTGGGTGCGCGGGCCGCAAGCGGCCCGCGGGGGGGTGTGTGTTAGTGGGGTGGGGTCGGCTCTTTTAATTCGACTTTAAAAACTTGATGAAAACGGTGAATGTGTGTTGAAAATGGGTAAGAATAGGGTTATACATTAGAAAATGTGCTGATGATGATGATGATTTTTGATTTCCATGACCGAAATTGAAGATCGAAGTGGAATAGGTACAAATCTCCTAATGGTGGTGGAAACGTAGAAGAAATTTCAAGTTCAGTCGTAGAAACCATATAAATATTCCAATCGAGTATTTTCCGTCAAAGGGAGTACGAGCGGCTCGGCCTTCGGCCTCGCACTGAATTCGGCTGGTGACCTCATGATTGTCATTTATTCGTCTGTGACTGGTGCGAGGGTCATGGTTCGGCCTTGCGGCCTCACCACGACCCTTTGCACCAGTGCTCGGCCTACGGCCTCGCGCCATTGGATCTCAAGCTCGGCCTACGGCCTCGCTTGAGCTCGAGGCTTAGGCTCGGCCTGCGGCCTCGCCAACTTCCGCCTGTGACTGGTGCAAGGGTCGTGGTTCGGCCTTGCGGCCTCACCACGACCCTTTGCACCAGTGCTCGGCCTACGGCCTCGCGCCATTGGATCTCAAGCTCGGCCTACGGCCTCGCTTGAGCTCGAGGCTTAGGCTCGGCCTGCGGCCTCGCCAACTTCCGCCTGTGACTGGTGCGAGGGTCGTGGTTCGGCCTTGCGGCCTCACCACGACCCCGCACCAGTGAGCTCGGCCTACGGCCTCGCGGCCTAAAGGCGCCCAAGCTCGGCCTGCGGCCTCGCTTGAGCTTGGTGACCTCGCAAGTGCCGTGGTTCGGCCTGACGGCCTCACCACGGCACTCGCTCGGTACTTGGAAAAATCCATTGTATGGCAGCTATATTAAAAAAAAAAAAAATCAAAAAAAAATTTTCATAAATGCAATCAGGACCTCAAAATACCCTCGGAAACCAAAAATCAGCCTCCTAGGACCATTTTGAAAATTTGGGGCCCCTGAAAGTCATTTTGGGGGCCCCCGGAAGTTGGGGCCCCCGATTGCCTATGACATTTGTTCAAGCACCCCCCATCGATGTCGAACCGTTTTCGAGTTACGAACGTCCAAAGTTTGTATGGGTTTTTTTTTTTTTTGTATGGAAGCCATGTTTTTTTTCATTTCTCTAAAGAGGTCCAAGGTTGAGGTTCATTTTTAGTTTAAACTGTTTCTCCCCACCTGTCATACTTTCCGAGATCCATAGGGGGTCCAGGTCGAGGAGTTGACCTTCCGAAGATCAGGGATTTTTCCCTAGGTCACATTCTCCCCTGCTACAAGACCTCATACTCACATTTCTTCTAGACCTCACCAGTTTCGAGAACAACTATCTAAGTGAGTCAGTGAGTCAGTCAGTGGTAATTCAGCTTTATATAGTATTAACTAGTGTTTTGCGTGGGTGCGCGGGCCGCAAGCGGCCCGCGGGGGGGTGTGTGTTAGTGGGGTGGGGTCGGCTCTTTTAATTCGACTTTAAAAACTTGAAGAAAACGGTGAATGTGTGTTGAAAATGTGTAAGGAATTGCAATACATGAGAAAATGTGCTGATGATGATGATGATTTTTGATTTCCATGACCGAAATTGAAGATCGAAGTGGAATAGGTACAAATCTCCTAATGGTGGTGGAAACGTAGAAGAAATTTCAAGTTCAGTCGTAGAAACCATATAAATATTCCAATCGAGTATTTTCCGTCAAAGGGAGTACGAGCGGCTCGGCCTTCGGCCTCGTACTGAATTCGGCTGGTGACCTTAAAATGGACAGTTATTCGTCTGTGACTGGTGCAAGGCTCGTGGTTCGGCCTTGCGGCCTCACCACGACCCTTTGCACCAGTGCTCGGCCTACGGCCTCGCGCCATTGGAACTCAAGCTCGGCCTACGGCCTCGCTTGAGCTCGTGGCTTAGGCTCGGCCTGCGGCCTCGCCAACTTCCGCCTGTGACTGGTGCAAGGGTCGTGGTTCGGCCTTGCGGCCTCACCACGACCCTTTGCACCAGTGCTCGGCCTACGGCCTCGCGCCATTGGATCTCAAGCTCGGCCTACGGCCTCGCTTGAGCTCGAGGCTTAGGCTCGGCCTGCGGCCTCGCCAACTTCCGCCTGTGACTGGTGCGAGGGTCGTGGTTCGGCCTTGCGGCCTCACCACGACCCCGCACCAGTGAGCTCGGCCTACGGCCTCGCGGCCTAAAGGCGCCCAAGCTCGGCCTGCGGCCTCGCTTGAGCTTGGTGACCTCGCAAGTGCCGTGGTTCGGCCTGACGGCCTCACCACGGCACTTGCTCGGTATGTTACAAAATCCATTGTATGGCAGCTATATTAAAAAAAAAAAAAATCCAAAAAAAATTTTCATAAATGCAATCAGGACCTCAAAATACCCTCGGAAACCAAAAATCAGCCTCCTAGGACCATTTTGAAAATTTGGGGCCCCTGAAAGTCCTTTTGGGGGCCCCCGGAAGTTGGGGCCCCCGATTCCCTATGACATTTGTTCAAGCACCCCCCATCGATGTCGAACCGTTTTCGAGTTACGAACGTCCAAAGTTTGTATGGGTTTTTTTTTTTTTTGTATGGGAGCCATGTTTTTTTTCATTTCTCTAAAGAGGTCCAAGGTTGAGGTTCATTTTTAGTTTAAACTGTTTCTCCCCACCTGTCATACTTTCCGAGATCCATAGTAGGTCCAGGTCGAGGAGTTGACCTTCCGAAGATCAGGGATTTTTCCCTAGGTCACATTCTCCCCTGCTACAAGACCTCATACTCACATTTCTTCTAGACCTCACCAGTTTCGAGAACAATTATGTCAGTGAGTGAGTGAGTGAGTCAGTGAGTCAGTCAGTCAGTGGTAATTTAACTTTATATAGTATAACTAGTGTTTTGCGTGGGTGCGCGGGCCGCAAGCGGCCCGCGGGGGGGTGTGTGTTAGTGGGGTGGGGTCGGCTATTTTAATTCGACTTTTAAACTTTAAGAAAACGGTGAATGTGTGTTGAAAATGGGTAAGAATAGGGTTATACATTAGAAAATGTGCTGATGATGATGATGATTTTTGTTTTCCATGACCGGCGATGAAGATTGAAGTGGAATAGGTACAAATCTCCTAATGGTGGTGGAAACGTAGAAGAAATTTCAAGTTCAGTCGTAGAAGGCATAGAAATCCACCAATCCAGTATTTTCCGTCAAAGGGAGTACGAGCGGCTCGGCCTTCGGCCTCGCACTGAATCATAATTGTCAGTAATTCGTCTGTGACTGGTGCAAAGGGTCGTGGTTCGGCCTTGCGGCCTCACCACAACCCTTTGCACCAGTAGCTCGGCCTACGGCCTCGCTTGAGCTCGAGGCTTTGGCTCGGCCTGCGGCCTCGCCAACTTCCGTCTGTGACTGGTGCAAGGGTCGTGGTTCGGCCTTGCGGCCTCACCACGACCCTTTGCACCAGTGCTCGGCCTACGGCCTCGCTTGAGCTTGGTAACCTCGCAAGTGCCGTGGTTCGGCCTGACGGCCTCACCACGGCACTCGCTCGGTACTTGGAAAAATCCATTGTATGGCAGCTATATAAAAAAAAAAAAATCCAAAAAAAAAAATTATAATCGCAATCTGGACCCGAAAATACCCTCGGAAACCAAAAATCAGCCTCCTAGGACCATTTTGAAAATTTGGGGCCCCTGAAAGTCATTTTGGGGGCCCCTACCAGTTGGGGCCCCCGATCCCCTATGACATTTGTTCAAACACCCCCCCATCGATGTCGAACCGTTTTCGAGTTACGAACGTCCAAAGTTTGTATGGGTTTTTTTTTTTTTTGTATGGGAGCCATGTTTTTTTTCATTTCTCTAAAGAGGTCCAAGGTTGAGGTTCATTTTTAGTTTAAACTGTTTCTCCCCACCTGTCATACTTTCCGAGATCCATAGGGGGTACAGGTCGAAGAGTTGACCTTCCGAAGATCAGGTATTTTTCCTGATCTTACGTTTTCCCCCTCTACACGACCCCATACTCACATTTTCCCCCCCACCCCCCCAAGTCTCCAAACAACTATCTAAGTCAGTGAGTGAGTCAGTCAGTGGTAATTCAGCTTTATATAGTATAGACTAGTGTTTTGCGTGGGTGCGCGGGCCGCAAGCGGCCCGCGGGGGGGTGTGTGTTAGTGGGGTGGGGTCGTCATTTGTGTTCGACTTTTTAAACTTGATGAAAACGGTGAATGTGTGTTGAAAATGGGTAAGAATAGGGTTATACATTAGAAAAAAATGTGCTGATGATGATGATGATTTTTGATTTCCATGACCGAAATTGAAGATCGAATTGAAATAGGTACAAATATCCTAATGGTGGTGGAAATCAGCTGGTCCTCGATTAGTCAAAGTTTTGTAATAAGGTTAAGTTTTAATCCCATAGTAACGTAACAACCTCGGACTTTTTGGTTCTGATTAAAACCTGGACGAATAGACTTTTTTGTAATGAGGCGGTAAGAGCTTTTCCCGCTCATATTCAATTAAAAAAAAAAAAAAAAAAAAAAACATATTGCTTTAGAATTTTTGCAAAAACCATGAATTTTACAGCTAAAATAATAAATATTTAGTAAGTATTTTCCGCAATAACTACTTATAATTTCTTTGATTTGATTATGTCCCCTCTAATATTTTGTGTGTGTGTGTGTATTTAATTAGGTACCTACTTACATGTATTGATCTATTTGTTTTATGTTTTAACTCAACATCTATTTGTCTAATCAGTGGTATTAGACCACTGATTAGACGGCATTGTTTTACAATACAATTATACTAAAAACACTGTGTTTGCAGCTACAACGACGGTGGTGCCGGTAACGGCCAAGGTGGTGCCGGTAACGGCCAAGGTGGTGCCGGTAACAGAGGCCACGGAGGCCCCGTGGCCCACGGTGTCCGCGGGGGAGGCCGCGGCGGAGGCCGCGGCAGAGGCCACCGTGGCCACTACAGAGGCCACCGTGGCCATTACAGAGGACACCGAGGCCACCGAGGCCGCGGCAGAGACTACCGCGGCCACAGAGACCACGGTGGCCGCGGCGGAGATGTGGTGGGCACCACAAAGGAAGATGGCGCCGTTGTGGTGGTGGTCACCACCCAAAATGACGACCCGACGGCGCCAATGGAAGTGGTGCCCACCGAAGAGCCGGGGCCTACGCCCAACCCAAAAAGAAAACAACATATAGAATAAAAATGTAAACTTAATAATTGCTTGTTTTTTATTTTTGATAGAAATATCTCTACCTATGCACAATTTTTTTTAAGGTATTTAGGTCAATAGCTATTATAGCATCTTCTTTTTTATAATATGTATAGGTAGATATCAGATCGTCAAATTGAGTTACGTTTTGTAATAAAACTTTATGCAAACAAATTATTAATTCAAAAGTACACATCTAGTGTAGTAGATATGTAGTAGATAGGTGTTGTATATAGCTTGTTACTTAATTTTTATCATGATGAATGATGATTTATGGCGCTTTAACTATAATGTTGCTGTTTACAGTTACTGGAATCAGTGTAAGCGAAGGTATGTCATACTCTACACCATTTATTTGTTTTTGAAAATTCTTCTACTTATAATTGGATGCCGTGTCCATTGATTGTTTTGGAGCTGAATTATACGAATTGTCTTTTGTTGTTTGCTGTGACTTAAAATTGCATAGTTATAGGACACATGGCCTTTCTTTTTGCATCGAAAACAGGTTTAAAGCTTCTATCTACTCTTTCATACTTACACATATCTCGCATCTAGTGATCTCATTCACACAGTCGTTACGTTCCATTCTATCCTTGCACTCTTTCTAACCTACTTATTAACGTTCATTCCATCTCATTCTTACGCTTTACTGGCATCATGCTAAACATGTTGCTTACAAAAGGAAGACTGCCAAATTAAAGTCAATTGTCAAAATAAGAGTGTGAAAAGATATATTTATTTATAAAATATGGTTTACACAACATAATAATGATTTCATCATTATTTCAGGCATGGTATGTCCACTGCTGGATATAGGCCTCCGCCATCAATCTCCAAAAGGGCCAATTGGAAGCGGCTTGCGTGATCTGCATCCAGATCCTTCCGCTTCCTTGCCGTCTTGTTTAGACCGTCTGTCCATCTTGTGGGTAGACTTCCTACGTTACGCTTACCGGTCTGTGGTCTCCATTCGAGAACCTTTCAGCCCCATCGACCATCTGTTCTGCGTGATATGTGCAACAATTATTTAATCATAATAATAATTAATTATACATTTTATTTATTATAATGTTATAAAACTAATTGATACCAATAAAATTTATTTAATAATTTATACAAGTATAGAGAAGACAGTTCTCAGTTGCTCTTGTTCCATGTATATCGTCTTCGGTGTGCTTGCTGCTTGTTTCTGGCTGAAATTAACAAATTATAAATTAATATACATAGTCATAAAGACTTAAAATATTATTATATCAACAGTTCAGCAAAATGTAACTATGTCATTATTTTATATTATTTTTCTGATGTCTGTCTGTTCGTGCAACCTTTGCTGAATTTTATAGTTACTATATATATATATATATAATAAACTGTTGAAGGTAGTCGAAAAATATGTATCTATCTATGTATGTATACAATCAACGTGTTGGTTTTATTAGGATACAATCTCACTAAATTAATATGTAATATTATTCTAGAATTGCAATAGAAGACGTAAAATTATACTTGGAAAGGCCTTTTTTTCTCAAAATATTATTATCAATACAATAAATATCATCATCATCAGCCAGAAGACGTCCACTGCTGAACATAGGCCTCCCCCTTTAACCTCCACACTGAACGACAGCTTGCCTTTTGCATCCACTGGATGCCCGCGACTCTCACAATGTACGCGAGTGAAACCAGAACGTAAGCTAGTAAATAAACTAATATTATTTGCATGAAACCCTTTGAAATAATTTCATCTTGACCTTTATCACTTATAAATTTTTATCACCTGTGTCGTTGTTTTGATACACGCTGTACAACGATACCGCACGCTGCTCCTGCAAGGGTTTTTCAAAACCTGTAATAATTAATGATCAATTATTTGAAAGTCGGTGTTTTAAACAAATGAAATGTCTGTTGTACGAACAGGTAACATTGTTGATGGAAAGTAAACTTTGTTTCTCTGTTTTTGTCTTGTCTATTTGTCACAATAAAACTAACAAATTGACCTTGATGAAACTTGATATATTTAGTTAGAGATTATTTTGCAAAATTGTAAAATATAATAAAAAAAATAACAAATGTAGAGGACCTATGTACAGTTAGAGATGTAATAACAAGAACTACAATTTTGGAAATTTTCTATTAGTATCATCGCCTTTTTGAAAAACTTCAAAAAAGGAGGGTGTTTCTCCTTCGGAGATATTCGGCAATAAATATCATCATCATAATCATCAGCCAGAAGACGTCCACTGCTGAACATAGGCCTCCCCCTTTAGCCTTCACACTGGACGACAGCCTGCCTTTTGCATCCACTGGATGCCCACGACTCTCACAATGTCGTCGGTCCATCTACATCTTCCGGTTCGTGGTCTCCACTCAAGAACCTTTCCCGATTTTATGTGTGTGAGTTTCGTCTTGATATCGCCACGTTCATCGTCAGTTCAATTCATACGCTGTGGATTAAAAAAGTTTTATTTTTGCTAACTATGTTAATTTTTAAATTTACAATATTGTTAATTATGAGTTAGTTTCCACACCACCCTAGATCATCATGCACATGCGATTTAATAATAATAATGATATATATTTCAATAGATATGGCAATTAAATTATAATTTATGTGCATTATCATCATTGGGGTATAACTCTCGGCGCGTTTTTTTAAGGTGGTGTCACAGTATTGTCTTTATTGTCTTTTAGATAACGACGACTTTAAAAACAATACCGTCCTAATCCACGTTTATGCAGTTTCTTTTAATAATTATATTAGTTATAATGTTAGGTACCATAATATTTAATTAAAAAATTCAGAATGAATATGATTTCGTAAAAATGTGGGTAGATACATTGTGCAAACACATTATTGTTAAATTGTGTTATAAGCTTAATTCAAGAATGATATCACAACCACAACGCAAATGTATAAGAGTGCTTCTGCAACATATTGTGTATTACTGTCTGCATAGTGATGCGACGTAATTTGCGCCATAATTATGGCGAAGCATCAACTTTAAAACACTGCGTTTGCAGATGGGACTTCATAATGTCAATAACGTAGTGATGTATTATAATACACAATTGTATCTACCAATAATAAATAAAAAATATATTATAATCAAAGTAAATAAATATTGTGCATAGAAATTATTATTTAATTGTAGGTACTTTAGGCATTATAAAATAAGTCACAACCACCATGCAAATTCATATAAGCGAGCTTCTACGACATATTCTCTGTATATCGTAACACCGTGTGGCGAAGCATCTACTTTGAAATATTGCGTTTGAAGATGGGAGACTACATAATGCTAATAATGTAGCGATTTAATATTTCAAATACACAACAATTGTATTTACTTTTTATAGTCATAGTCATAGTCCTTTATTGATATCAAATTATAGGTACACGTCACAAAATAAATGATAATAAAATAATTTAAAATTATAACAATAATAATAATTATAAAAGAAATTGCATTTTCAAACAAAATAGAAAAACAATATTATATTAATAGTCAAAAATAAAATAAATTTATTTGTGTTTGTGTGCCTGATTTCCTCTTTACTTTACCAAACTTTAAAAGCTTATCCTTTCCCGTCCATTAACAAGTATACAGAAAGCCTGACAACGTTTCGCAAAAGTACTGAAATACTACACAAATGAAATTGTAATATATGCACATGACGTGATAAAAGGTGTGAATGTAAAATGTAAAAATAAAAAGGGTAGACACTGTACAGCCATGATAACATAATTAACCTTGATTTGACATAAAATAACCACAAAAATTAAAGAGCACTTTACAGCTTTCCAAGAAGAACCATTTATTTACATGATAAGTTCTGGTATGATTTTATTGTTTGCACAGGGTATGCCATTTATTACGCGATTTTCTTGCACTAATACTTTGATTGATTCTTTTTCTTGTACGCGTCCTAATGCCACGTACAACTGACCGTGACTGAATACGTCCGACCGTAAATCTACCCCCACGCGAGTAATAGTTTGTCCCTGACTTTTGTGAATGGTCATCGCATAGCACACCTGAAGGGGGAACTGGCGACGACACATTTCGTACGGACTATTACGATCTATTGGCGCTTTAAACAAGATTCGCGGAATTAAATATGGAATGTTTTCGTAACAACCTCTCTTGCGCACAGTTATTAATCGCGGCGAAGTTGCTTCTACGATCACTTTAGTTCCGTTCACTAAGCCGTCCGCAAAACTTAGATTTCTCGTGATCATACACACGCATCCTATTTTTAATTTTAAATCAAATTCGGGGACGCCAGGAGGTTGAAGTCTATTTAACGCGTCGGGACCTAAGTATAGCTCATCGGCATCATCGTTTGCTATTTTGTCACTCGAGTAAAAGTGCAGCATTTGTCCGGAGACGCGATCCAATATAATGGAATTTATTTCTCTCACGGCGTCATTCCGGGTGCATAATATTGCTCTGAGTGCGCAAACGTCCGGCTCATCGATTATTGCCTCTGAGAATACAAAGTCGATTAAATCGTTTAATACGGTCACGTGCTCTATTAATTCTAAAGAGACGATCTTTTGAATAACTCTACCTACTTGCAGAGGGGAACTTGGCAATTCGTTCGACCCTAACTTTAGCAAAAACTCTGCGTACTCGGGATCGTCTCTGCATCTCTGTGATGTTATCAATGTGAATTTCTTTAAATTTTGCCAAAGCGGGGATTTCTTTAAAGAACTATTTAATATATCTGAATCTGATTTAGCGTTGACAACTACCGGAGGAATTTGGCGAAAATCTCCCGCAAATATAATTATTTTACCACCAAAAATTTTACTTGACTGCATGAGGTCGCGCAATGATCGGTCCAACATGTGTATTAAATATTTATGTGCCATTGGCGCCTCGTCATAAATTATTACAGACGCGTGGTAAATTAATTCAGCGCGTTGCGTTTTATTTGTGATGTTCCAATAACCGCTGTCGTCTACGATATCCAACGGAAATCTAAACATGGAATGCGCGGTAGAAGCGTTCTCAAGGTTTTGCGCGGCGATGGCTGATGAGGCCGTGCAAATTACTACCGATTTTAAATTACCTCGTACATGTGCAGTCAATGTGTTTAGCAACGTCGTTTTACCTGTACCCGCAGGACCGTCAACAAAAATGGCACATGGATTATTTGCGCGGAATTCCTGATCAGTGCAAAGGCGATCTATATATTCGAATATAGAACGCTGTTCCGATGATAGCCTGGGTAACCATTCATCGACAACAGATATTTGTTGTTCTATATTGTATTCGACGTGTTCCCTGCCCAATTCGGTGGAATCATCAAAGACTTCCGGAAGTCCCATTAACACGAGCGAAGATCCGTGTTTTAGTAAAAACCTATTGATTTGTGTGAGGCACAAGTTGTATGCGTTTTCAT
Source organism: Agriopis marginaria (assembly GCA_932305915.1). Taxonomy (NCBI): domain Eukaryota; kingdom Metazoa; phylum Arthropoda; class Insecta; order Lepidoptera; family Geometridae; genus Agriopis; species Agriopis marginaria. The sequence goes on from OW029935.1 coordinate 3,976,033, forward strand.
ATTCGTCTGGCATCCTGTGCAAAATATCTTCACACAATTGATTTTTAAATGTGTTCCACAGCGACGCAGCTGGGGCACCGTTAACAGCCAACAGTACGAAAAATCTACGCAAGCGGTGGCCAGTGAAAAACGTAGACGCTTCTTGCATAGCTCTTTCGTATTCGACTTCGTCGTCCGCGAGTCCTACAGCTTTGGCAGCATCTTGGAAAGTAGTGCAATCAGGGCCACCGAGATTTAAAAGATCCCTAAAACCGCGAGACGGAAAAGAATTTAAAAGAATTCTCAGGTAAAATTGTTCGCCTCTGTTAGGCGCGACCCAAAATAATCGTGCAACCATTTGACCTCTTTGACGTTCTGTTACAAATTTGCCGTTACTTGTTTCATAAACAGTGGCTTTTGTGTTGGGTGATTTTGCATGAACGATATATTTTTCATAAAAATCTGCATATTTCATAGAGTCGAATTCTTCGCCCTGTGGCCGATTGAAATATGTTAATAAATCGGATGATTCGCGATTAACGTCGGTTTCATGTCCGGGTTTAAAGTATACCGTTTGTTGGTTTTCCAAATGAACTGTCAACTGTTTAACGTTTGGCTCGCGGGCAGTAACGTCGAATTCTAACACGCGCCAAGCCGCGTCGCTTGACCCTATGTAACGTTTCGTTACGTACTCTTCGATTTCATTGGGTTGCTCGTCAACAATGGCAACGCGCGCTTCATCAGGACCTTTCGTCATGTATTTAAAAAGATATTTCACAATACTTCGGTGCGAGGAAACTTCGATGTTTATATGTGCATCGTATTTTAATAGCAAGCTGGCATTGTATGGGACGACCCATAAATCGTTTACTTTTATTTCTCTATTACGGAATTTGATTATACCTTCGTTGTTGACATTGCGGCGCAAATGAACAAAACCTCTGTCGTCAGTGAATGTGACTTCAGTTTCACGTTTTGGGAAGCGTTTGCTACATTTTTGTTTTTCTTTGTCGTAGCACGGCAGGTTATCTCTTTCTTTCCCACACGGCCCATGAATCATATGATTTAGGACAGCTTTGCGTAACCTGCCTTCGGCTTCTAAATTGTCAGGTATATCGGCACGGCACACTTTGTCAATGTCTACATTCTCAACTGGACCTCCCCCTTCGACTCTAAAACAAATGTGGGCGTGAGGCAATCCTCTTTTTTGAAATTCAATAACGTACGTTAAATATTCGATCGATCCGAACCATGCGCCGGAACGCAAGTCTCGTATTAATGCAAGCAGCCGCAAATTGAATACTCTTGCACAAATGAGCGGATTGGGGCGCTGGCCTTCAGGAGTTGATTGTTTAATTTCAGGCCAGTTGGGATTACAAGTGAACGTCACGAAATAGGAAGGAGGTCCCAGTCTATTGACTAATGCAATGCAATCTAAATATTTGAGTTTCATGTATCTCGGGCCGCCAGTAAATGTATTCGGTAAGTAGATACGTCCCGGTACAATGCCTTCCCCTGCAATAGATTCATCATTTAAAAGTTCCACCAGTGGTGCGGCTCTAATTTCATTACTTCGATTTGTTTGCATGTGGAGTATATATCGCAAACGTTCCTCGCTTATTCTGCAATACATGTCAACTAACCACTCTTCAGATAGTCGTCCAATGTGACTGAACCTATCTTGTGAAAGTAGAAGACATCTGACATACTTGGCCTGAGTAAGTTTTTTTCCATTATTGTCGAGTTTTCCCGGAAACCATCCTGCATTGCCCTCCGGATACAAAAGAGGGAACTGAAAACTTTCATACAATGCATCCATTATGTCTACAGTATGAGGTTTGCGTGCACCCACTTTCCAAATGGCTATGCATCGAGGCACGTACTGTTCACGATCGGTACTAATAATCGCGGAAACTTCTCTGCCCACAGGCTGGTCGCCTAAAATGTTTCCGTGGGTAGCGCGAGAAGTTCTTTCGAACATTATGAAAGCTTCATCGGAAGTTTCCAAACTTAACCGTTTAAAACATTCTATGTATGGATTGACGTTGTGTAGAAAGTTTGTGATGGACCTAATTACTTGTATGTCCAAATTTTGATTGCGTGCCAAGTTTTCGCGTTCCGATGAATCGTTTATATATAAACCTATGTTGTTTGTCGATTGATCGTAAGCTAAATCGAAAACTCGATGATATATTCGGCCTTGAATTTTGATAAACGATAAACCTTCTGGTTGGTGGAAACCGTGCGAAACACCCAACGCCGAGAAGGCAAACAAATTATTGTACGCGCGTGGTCTTTTATCGAAACTGGGATGCGTATAAAAATCTTCCGCTAAAGGTGTAAACTCTTGGACATTATAAGCACCGGAACCACAGCACCACTGCTTCCTTGTTTTTTCCTCATCGAAAATACGTGCGTTACAATGTGGACAGCTATATATGTCGGACGATTTGAGTGACGGTTTTTTTAGTGAGAATAATTTTACTGAATCTAATTCGGCATCCCGTTTCTCGCCTATCAAATTTCGCGACCTACGTAACGGAACGTCTATATTCCGACTAACTTGATTATAACGCGCAGTTGATTGTTGATTAACTTCAGGGTGAGTATTGTCATACTTTTCTACGGCTTCCCGGTGCACATCTGGATTATTTTGAGTATATTTTTTCACGGCATCGCGATTTATTTCTGGTTTATTTTTTGTATATTTATTCACGGCATCGCGATGTACTTCTGGTTTATTTTTTGTGTATTTTTTCACGGCATCGCGATTTATTTCTGGTTTATTTTTTGTATATTTTTTGACGGCATCGCGATGTATTTCTGGATTCTTTGCGGTATATTTTTTAACAGCATCGCGATTTATTTCCGGTTTATTTTTGTTGTATTTATTCACCGCGTCCAGTTGGGCATTTTCTTTCGTTTTTTTTGGTCCTCTTTTAATTTTTATGGGTCGGCCTCTTTTTGCAGACGATTCCTGTTTATTTTGTTGAGATTCTAATCGTTCAAGTACAACTACAGGTTTTAAATGTGACAGTTTGAAATCAACTACTTTTTCAATTACCACCACCGGTTTTCGAATTGTAATCGATTTTTGATTTATTAAGTTTAGTTTTTGCGCGGACGTTTTTTTTGTGGCTATAATGGGTTTTTGTATATTTTTTTTTACCACGTCAGCATACGACAGTAAGGTAGTGGAGGTAATTGATTTTGAATTGTTCGCGCTGAGAATAGATCCCGAAATGTTGCTAGTTTGGCTCGCGTCTGATTGAGTTGGAACGACAACCGGCGAAGAAATATTGTGACTTTGCATCATTTCAGTCATAATCCATGGTGAACCTAAAGTTTTGAAATCAGAACTCCCACTACACTCGGTACGATCGGAATCAGTATTTTGCGTCAGTTTAGCAGAGACTGATGACGAACTTTTAGCTTTATCAGACGATGTTGAACTTTTATTGCGCTGAGCTTGATCCGCAGAGGATGTGGCAGCAATCGACGGATTTTGAAGTGAACGAACACTACCTACCGTAAATTTGAAAAGTTCATAATGAGTGTCAACCGGACTATTAAAGTCAATGAGCGCGCTCGCCAAAGACTGTACCGAATCGAATTCGAAAACCCGTGCCACACCGCCCGATTGACATTTATTATTTTCATCAACAGAGTGACTATTGAATACGTAAAATTTTTCTCCATAGCGCCAAAACGCTATGGAGTATCCTGCGCCAGTAAATATAGCACCATCCGTGTCGTCGTCCCAATCGTTATTGAAAGCGTCTCGTTCCAAAATATTTTTAAGCGCTACCTTTGCTGCGTCTCTTAGTAATTTATTTGATTCCTTTGGATACAATCCAAAATTTATGTAGTTGTACTGAATTGTAACTAAATTTTGCCCGAGTTGTATTTCAGCGGGTATTTCATCAGCACATAAAAATCTCTCAATGTTTGATTGTGGAATACGCGGTTCTAATTTAACATAAAGATCATCGCCAGCTTGCAACACAGAATCAAAGTCTAATGCTGATATGTCAGATCGTTGATTCTGAATCTTCGATTGGATCAAGGCAACTATACACATAGCTGTACATTGCCGCCCCTTACCTTTAAATTTTGCGGCTCCTTGATGTGTGTCACCTAGAATAAAATTTACACAACATAAAAAAAAAACATAATAATAAATAAAACCGACCAAATACGAGTCGGGTTCGTACCTCCACATAACTTGTTAGTTCCTAAAGTACAAAAAGACATCCTATAAACGCCCAGACGGTCACCCATCCAAGTGCTAACCGCGCCCGACGTTGCTTCACTTTGAAGATCGTACGAGAACCGATGGTGAACAGAAATATGAGGAAACCTGCATACGGATGGAGAAGAAATTCAATGCCGTATGTGAATCTACCAACCCACACTGGGCCAGCGTGGTGGATACGGCCCAAATCACCCTTTAGGGGGTAGGCTAAAAGTCCAGCAGTGGACTGTTATAAGGCTGATTATGATGATGATGATCTTATTATTATGGAAATTTCATCTTAAGACTAAATACAATACAACTGACTGTACAACTGAAGTATTAAGTTGTATACAGGGCTACGCATATAGACTGTACTAAGCCGAAAGGAGGTCATCGTACACAACATTATGAACAACTTTAATCAGGGACCAATTCTTTAAAAAATAACAGCTCTATTCATAAAAAATGGTCATTGGCACTCGAGAAAATGTACGGAACAACAAATTTTGACGGGACTTTCACTGACAGATAATTGATGTTATGAAGAATAACTTAGGTATCTACACGCAGGTGAAGTGAACACGCGGGGCATCGCTATAGTCTATTCTATTCTATATAAAAGGCGATGTGTGTATATGTATGTATGTATAGGTGGTATAGGTATATGTAAGTTCCCTATGGACTCCAAAACGGCTGGACTGATTTTGACGGCACTTTCACTGGCAGATAGCTGATGTTATAAAGAGTTCATATCTTTATGCGAGTGAAACCGCGGGACGCACAACAAACAATAAATAATGGCCAAGTGCGAGTCGGTGACAAAATTCTGTTCATTACCAAGTTATTATGTTCAAGCGCCTGTAGCAAACTGCGTAGCAAATTACTTTTGGAACACAATTTTGGCAGGCGTTTTAATAACTGGTAATTCGGTTACTTATCGACAATCTTTTCGTATTTTTTGGTGGTACGGACCCTCAGTGCGCGAGCCCGACTCGCATTTGGCCGGTACTTGGATGGGTGCCCGGCTAGGCGTGATGTCTTTTTGCACTATTTTCTGTTTTTTGTGTTGGTACGGAAACCTTAGTACGCGAGTTTGATTCGCACTTGGCTGGTTTATTTTGCTAAATTATACCCGTGCGGAGCCGGAGCGGGTCGCTAGTTGACTATATTATGTAATAACAGCAATGTTATATGTTTGAAATTACCTACCTTCCTCACTATGGTTATTCGTGCTGTGTTTTTTTATTTATTTAGCAAGGTAAACCACAGTTTACGTGTCTAAGTAAACAGGAATTTTATTCAAAAACTGATTTTTCAAAATAAATTTGGTGTACTTAACTGATTATAATAAAATATGAGTAAAAAAGAGAAGGTTGATATGATATTATGGTATGTTGGCGTGGCGGGTGATAACACATGTGGCCTAAATCAAGCTTGATGCCTTTAATTCAGAAATTGAAACATGCAAAAAAAAAGACAGCATGGTCGTCTATAGGGCGAATTCGACTAAAGACATCAAGCCTGATTTAAGCCTGATGCATTTGCACCAGCCTCGGTGCATTACCATATCTCCATTGTTTGTCTGACCTGTGGTCACTACACAACACAAGTATGAACCTTATAAATTGTGGTGAAGAAAAAAAAGATAATTAAGTAGGTAGGTAGGTAGGTATATTGTTACCTTGTGCAACACAAAGTGGCAGCGAAACTCCCAGGCGACGTTGCTTGGTCGACGAAGGCTCGTGGGACCACTCGCTGGACGGTCTCTTAGGAGGTGTCATCTCTGAAAAATCATTCATTTACATTTAGCTTGTACTTAGATCATTTTATACTTCGAATGAAATTTCCTGCAGATGAAGAACTTTGCCAATCTATTTGTGCAAGCAAGGTACTACATGAACATAATAGCGAACCATCATAATTAGCCTATATTAGTTCACGGCTGGACGGATATTAGGCCTCTCCCACGGCAAATTATTTGGTCCGATATTCCAGCGTACTTATATCGCCACTCCGTCGCTTCGAGTCGTTCGAGTCTTAGCTCATCCAATGGGCGTTTTTCCATTACCCGGCCCGGCACCGCACCGACGCCGGCGCCGGCGCCGTGCCGTTGCCGGGGAAGCAAAAATGTATGAAAATGTATGGCTCGCTTTTTTACTTACCGGCGCCGGCGCCGGCCCGGCATTGAGTCCTGCCAGCGCCGTCGCCGTCGCCGGGGTAGCAAGCTTCCCACCGGTGCCGGCCCGGCAAAATTACATGTGTATTGCATATTTATATGAATTGTAGCCGTGTGAGTGTGTAACTTTTCAAATAGCGTATAATATGTTCCTTCTACGTATCTGACTTTTAGTATTGGATGAATCCACCGGGCGTAAACCGGCATCGACACCGGCGCAGTGGAAAAACGAAATCCCGGCGCCGGTGCCGTGCCGGTGCCGGGCCGGGTAGTGGAAAAACGCCCTATAGGTACGCTACAGTTACTGATTCGTGGTTTCTACTCTAAAACACGTCTCCCCCAACGGTTATGAACTTGATAGGCCTTCGAGTTTAGACCAATACTTGAAATAATTGTTTTAAACAAAAAAACAAAAGACAATCGCCATGTTAGCTTCACTTTTACTTTGGTGAAAAAATATCATAATTTGAAGTATTATAAAAGTAAAAACTCACTTTTCAGTTGTTTCTTGTGTTGATCGCAGAGATCTGAAATAGAAATACGTATTTAACATATGAAAAACTGATTTAAATTTTATTTTAGCTAAATAATTCACTTACCTGTAACAGAGGAGCTCTATTACTGTTTTTTTTTTTAAAGCAGGAAAGCGCGAACACACCATGTAGGTAGGCCGAGTTTGAATTAAAACTTTTTTAAGGTTTTGAAAGGAGGTTTTGTTATTTTTAGTATTATGTTATCAATATTTTCGTTTTGTTTCAGGTCAAAATGCTCGTCAATAAACTTAAAAAATTACAACTAAAATAGTTTTTTTCAAGCATAACTTCCATTTAATACATAATTCTTCACTAATTTTTATTCCAATGGTGGGGGTTGATTTGTTTCTGATTTATTTCTTTTAAAATTTACCTATTTTAGCATCTAAAATGGCTCGTTTTATCGCTATGTCATTACAACTAAATGGATCATCATCATCATCATTATTTCAGCCGTAGGACGTCCACTGCTGGACATAGGCATCCCCCATCGATCTCCAATAGGGCCGGGTGGAAGCGGCCTGCATCCAGCGTTTCCCTGCGGTCTCTCTTAGGTCGTCTGTCCTGTGATCTTGTGAGGTGGACGTCCTACGCTGCACTTACCAGTCCGTGGTTTCCATTCCAGAACCTTTCGGCCCCATCGGCCACCTGTTCTGCGTGATATATGCCCTGTCCACTGCCCTTCAACTCGCTAATCCGGTGGGCTATGTCGGTGACTTTCGTTCGTCTACAGATCTCTTCATTTCGGATTCGATCTCGTAGAGAAACCCCGAGCATAGCCCTCTCTATAGCTCGTTGTGTGACTTTCAGTTTGCTAATGAGGCCCATAGTGAGAGACCACGTTTCAGTGCCGTATGTCATCATTCGTGCCGTGTGTCACAATAAAAAATATACCTAAACTACATAATTTTAAGAATGATGGTGGACCTGTGGTATGTTTTACAAACCAAAATGTAGGTACCATTTTTTATCAAAATGAAATAGATAGTTTGACTTATGGAGGTTTGAAAAAAAAACGTACCAAATGGGTATAAATGGGACCCTATTACTAAGTCTACGCTCTCTGTCCGATCGTCTGTCCTAACTTCTTTCGAACCGTATGTGTCTATGTTCTACTAAATAGCCAGATGTAATTGTCACTGATTACAAAGTATGTAATAATAGATAAGGCAAAATAACTTTAATGACTTTAGCCTGCCCAAAAGACTTAATTGTGAAAGTTTTGACGTTGACAGCCTTATGTTCTGTCTGTTTAACTTTCGATGCGTTCGGATAGCCCCTTGGTGGCAAAAATAACTGTTACAAACGCCAATAATGATCACATGTAGCGTTCGTTTTGGGAATGTGTGTGCAAAAGTGGCATTATTAAACTGTTTTCGCTCACCATTCGGATATGTCGAAAACAGCTAAAAATGCCATCGTAATCTGCCACTTTTGACCCACCTCGCGACATGGGATCGTTGTGATCGTTTTTTGACATTAAGATTTTGACGTTTGTTTTTCGCGGTATTTTGGTGTTTTGTTTGCGCGCGACTGTAATAATTCACCGCTGGTGACTGTAGCGTTCGTTTAGGGGATCAAAAGTAGCAAAAAGTGCAAAATTCTCAAACCGAACGCTTTACATCAACGCTAATTTTGACAATGCTAAAAATGCCATCATAGCGTATCCGAACGCACTTTTTGTGTATCTAAAGTATTTTTTTGGTTAAAATTTTCATGACCGTTGATTCAATGTCCTTTAGTCGTAATATTAAACATGTTTACACAATATTAAAAGCGTCAAATAAGTCCGCTGTAACTTGCCGTGACTTACTTTGCTTGACTCTGACTATGGCTTGTTTAACACTATTAATACAAAGTAAACTAATTAATGTTACGACTAAAAGACATTGAATCAACGGTCATAAAAATTTATAAAAAAAAAACAAAAAAAAACATTGGTTTAATTTTACGCTTGAAAGTTGTAGGTTATTTAGAAATCATTAATTATTTTGATTTTGTTTAATTTGACTGCGTTATTAGACTTCCGTGATGTCTCTGTCGAAAACATAGAAATCAATATATTTTCCAAAGACGCTTAGAGGAGAAAAACAATTACTATAAAGACACTGAGTTTCTATGTTGATGTCTACAGACCTAATTATTACTTCGCTCTATAACTACAAAGGTAAGATATGAATAATATAATATTTTTTCATAATAATATACGTACTTATTCCCTTTCTAACCATCAATGCAAAAACAGAGGTAATATACTTAAGTTAAACGTGTGTATCTATGTCTAGCAGTGGCATTGTAATTCTCAAACTGCAGGACCGATGTTTATTTAGTTTTTGTTTATTTGAAAGGTGACTTAATCGAGAGTGTTCTTGGCAATTATTCATAAAAATTGAAGGCCTTTCCAATACGTATAATTAGTATAAGGGTTAGGGTGGGGAGAGTGCGGAAACCTATAGTTTTCAAGAAAGTTTTAAAATTTACTTTGAGGTTAAGTTCTCTGAGCAAAATTGTCGTTTTGTTGGGTGTTCACTGCCAACCTAACGAACCTACCGAGTTCTATGTAGTAATCAAACTCGAAGCACAAGCCAGCTTCATTCGCTACGCTCGTGCGATGTAGCTTCTCTTGTCATTATTTAACCCTATATATATTTAATGTTTGTTACCTCAGAACTCCGCCATTTATGAACCGATTTGGAAAATTCTTCTTTCAGATTGGTCCCACAGAAATTTCATCAAAACTGATTTAGTAGTTTGGCTTTTAAATCAAAATAACTGGAAAAAATATGTCATCAAAGTAAATTTTTAAATTGATAATATATATTGTTCCAGGTCTTACCAGTTTTGGAATTTGGAGTTAATAAGAACCAGCATGTAGATTATTGAGTCGCACAATGTCAAAAGCCCAAATGACAAGGAGTAACAAATTGCCAAAAGAGCAAAACGTCCATAGTCTGTTAAGGTGTAAAATGACTTAAGGAGCATAATGATGTTGTTAATTCAATGACATCATGAAGAGTGGAAAAGTGATAAAAATGGATTAGTTAAAAAAACTATATTCCTAAGTTTACCAGTTATCGTGGTTGATAATATAATAAAATACTTAATTATAATCTCGCCAATGACTTTTTCAGATTTTTATTTATACCTGGTCATTCTTGTACTAATCATTAGGAGGGGATTGCCAATACTCGCCACTCTTGGCAGGCGGGTTGGCGAGCGCAGTTGGGTGTTTTTAGAGTTCCATACCCCAAGGGTAAAAACGGGACCCTATTACTACGGGCCTAAATTGTCTGTCTGTCTGTCCATCCTACCTAACTTTAAAAGGCTGTCTTTCTGTAATCTTTCGAACCGTAATAGATAGCCAGTTGAAATTTTTACAGAATATGTAATGTTACGTCGGATTAACTAACGAAGTGGGGGTCCCCACATTATAACAAACGTAATTGTTTACTTATTTTTGTATTAGTTCTAATGTAAACACGGTAATACGTACAAGAGTTAAACTTGGCATGATTGTAGTACACAGCAAGTATAACAATAAATAATGTCCAAGTGCGAGTCGCTGACAAATGTCTGCTTGTTACCAAGTTGTAACTGATAATTTCGTTATTGAATTTTGTTGTGGTACGGAACCCGCACTTACTCGGTTTATTTATACTCAGAAAACGCTGCTGTCCATCTTCTGGTTGACCATCTTCGGGTTCCGTACCCAAAGGGTAAAAACGGCGATACCCCTATTACTTAGCCTATGCTGTTTTTCTCTCTGTCTGTCCGTCTTTCTGTCTTTTTTTATTTTTATTTAATAATAATAAGCTTGCGTTTGACTGCCTACTCGCCTGATGTAAAGCGATGATGCGGTCTGCGGTCTACGGTGGAGCACGCTTGCCTAGAAGAAACCGATTCACTCATAATTTGAAAACACCCAGATTGTAACTAACGGGGAACACTCATACCCTGTCTTACCTTCGGATGTATCTTTCAAACCGTAATATATAGCCAGTAGAAATTTTCACAGAATATGTAATGTTCGGCGAATTAACTAACAACGCCAAGTCAAGCGACGTCGGACGCAGTCAGCACTTGGATGGGTGACCTCCTGGGCATGATGTCTTTTTGCACTACTTTCAGTAGTAGTAGTTAGTTGTGGTAGTACGGTTCTCTCAGTGTACGAGCTCGACTCGCACCTGTCCGGTTTATTCGTCTCCAAATCATGACAGTGATGAAAAATCCTTCTACTACTTCGGAAAAAAAATAAGACATTACGGAGTAGGTATGGAAAAAAACCTTTTACAGTAGTCTCACAAATATAGTAACTTCTCTAGCCTTACGAGCATGGTAGACAATTCCACTTTAAAATAGAATAGGCAACCCATGATCGCCATTGACCACCACCCGAGACCGCCTTAGGCAATCCAAGCCGCTATAGGTCACTCCAGACTGTCTTAGGCCACCCAATACTCCTCATCGTGTTAAACCGCCAATGGCCAGCTTAGGATACCCAAGATGCGTTAGGCCACCCAATCCTACTTAAGGCCACCCGGTATCGCCAAGACCGCCTTAGGCCACCAATGGCCAGCTTAGGATATCCAAGATGCGTTAGGCCACCCAATCCTACTTAAGGCCACCCGGTATCGCCGAGACCGCCTTAGGCCACCAATGGCCAGCTTAGGATATCTAAGATGCGTTAGGCCACCCAATCCTACTTAAGGCCACCCGGTACCGCCAAGACCGCCTTAGGCCACCCAAGACCACCTTTGGCCACCTACTACCACTTTAGACCACTCGGTACAGTCTTAGCTCATCCAAGACCACCTTAAACCTTCCAAGACCGCGTTAGGCCACCCAAAACCGCCTTAAATCACCTAAGATCGCCTTAGGCCACCTAAGATCGCTTAGGCAACCTAAGATCGCCTCAGGCCACCTAAGATCGCTTAGGCCACCTAAGATCGCTTAGGCCACCTAAGATCGCCTTAGGCCACCTAAGATCACATCTTAGGCCACATAGGATCACATCTTAGGTCATCTAAGACTGCCTTAGGCCACAAAAAACTCTAACCTTAGGAAAAATTCAAGAAATGTATACGGTTTCGAAAATAAGTAAGATATCTCAATACGTTTGCGAATAGGCTTATGATGATGATGATGGTTTTTGATTTCCATGATCAAAAATTAAGATCGAAGCGGAACGGTTACAAATCTCCTAAAGGCGGTGGAAACGCGGAAGACATTTCTCATTCAATCGTAGAAACCATACAAAACTTCAAATAGGCTTATGATGATTATTTATTTCTATGACCGAAAATTAAGATCGAAGCGGAACGGTCACAAATCTCCTAAAGGCGGTGGAAACGCGGAAGACATTTCTCATTCAGTCGTAGAAACGATACAAAACCTGATATCAGACTATCTCAGGCTGCCATAGGCCGCCTCGTGAGGCCCAAGTCGAATAGGGGTCAATCATTGAGGCCGTCTCTGAAAAGTTGAAGATATGTATACAGCTTCGAAAATAAGTTAGATATCTCAATACGTTTGTGAACAGGCTTATGATGATGATGATGATGTTTATTTTCCATGACCGTAAATTAAGATCGAAGTGGTCCGGGTGCCAATCTCCCAATGGTGGTGAAGACGCGGATCAAATTTTAAATTCAGTCGTAGATTCCATATAAATCCTCCAATCGAGTATTTTCCGTCAAAGGGAGTAAGTACGAGCGGCTCGGCCTTCGGCCTCGCACTGAATTCGGCTGGTGACCTCATGATTGTCAGTAATTCGTCTGTGACTGGTGCAAGGGTCGTGGTTCGGCCTTGCGGCCTCACCACAACCCTTTGCACCAGTGCTCGGCCTACGGCCTCGCTTGAGCTCGGGGCTTAGGCTCGGCCTGCGGCCTCGCCAACTTGTGCCTGTGACTGGTGCGATGGTCGTGGTTCGGCCTTGCGGCCTCACCACGACCCCGCACCAGTGAGCTCGGCCTACGGCCTCGCGGCCTAAGGGCGCACAAGCTCGGCCTGCGGCCTCGCTTGAGCTTGGTGACCTCGCAAGTGCCGTGGTTCGGCCTGACGGCCTCACCACGGCACTTGCTCGGTATGTTACAAAATCCATTGTATGGCAGCTATATTAAAAAAAAAAAAAATCCAAAAAAAAAAATTATAATCGCAATCTGGACCCGAAAATACCCTCGGAAACCAAAAATCAGCCTCCTAGGACCATTTTGAAAATTTGGGGCCCCTGAAAGTCATTTTGGGGGCCCCTACCAGTTGGGGCCCCCGATTGCCTATGACATTTGTTCAAACACCCCCCATCGATGTCGAACCGTTTTCGAGTTACGAACGTCCAAAGTTTGTATGGGTTTTTTTTTTTTTTGTATGGGAGCCATGTTTTTTTTCATTTCCCTAAAGAGGTCCGAGGTTGAGGTTCATTTTTAGTTTAAACTGTTTCTCCCCACCTGTCATACTTTCCGAGATCCGTAGGGGGTTCAGGTCGAGGAGTTGACCTTCCGAAGATTAGGTATTTTTCCTGATCTTACGTTTTCCCCCTCTACACGACCCCATACTCACATTTTCCCCCCCACCCCCCCAAGTCTCCAAACAACTATCTAAGTGAGTCAGTGAGTCAGTGAGTCAGTGGTAATTTAACTTTATATAGTATTAACTAGTGTTTTGCGTGGGTGCGCGGGCCGCAAGCGGCCCGCGGGGGGGTGTGTGTTAGTGGGGTGGGGTCGTCATTTGTGTTCGACTTGTAAAACTTGATGAAAACGGTGAATGTGTGTTGAAAATGGGTAAGAAGAGGTTATACATTAGAAAATGTGCTGATGATGATGATGATTTTTGATTTCCATGACCGAAATTGAAGATCGAAGTGGAATAGGTACAAATCTCCTAATGGTGGTGGAAACGTAGAAGAAATTTCAAGTTCAGTTGTAGAAGCCATATAAATCCACCAATGAAGTATTTTCCGTCAAGGGGAGTACGAGTGGCTCGGCCTTCGGCCTCGCACTGAATTCGGCTGGTGACCTCATGATTGTCAGTAATTCGTCTGTGACTGGTGCGAGGGTCATGGTTCGGCCTTGCGGCCTCACCACGACCCTTTGCACCAGTGCTCGGCCTACGGCCTCGCGCCATTGAATCTCAAGCTCGGCCTACGGCCTCGCTTGAGCTCGAGGCTTAGGCTCGGCCTGCGGCCTCGCCAACTTCCGCCTGTGACTGGTGCAAGGGTCGTGGTTCGGCCTTGCGGCCTCACCACGACCCTTTGCACCAGTGCTCGGCCTACGGCCTCGCGCCATTGGATCTCAAGCTCGGCCTACGGCCTCGCTTGAGCTCGAGGCTTGGGCTCGGCCTGCGGCCTCGCCAACTTGTGCCTGTGACTGGTGCGATGGTCGTGGTTCGGCCTTGCGGCCTCACCACGACCCCGCACCAGTGAGCTCGGCCTACGGCCTCGCGGCCTAAAGGCGCCCAAGCTCGGCCTGCGGCCTCGCTTGAGCTTGGTGACCTCGCAAGTGCCGTGGTTCGGCCTGACGGCCTCACCACGGCACTCGCTCGGTACTTGGAAAAATCCATTGTATGGCAGCTATATTAAAAAAAAAAAAAATCCAAAAAAAAATTTTATAATCGCAATCTGGACCCCAAAATACCCTCGGAAACCAAAAATCAGCCTCCTAGGACCATTTTGAAAATTTGGGGCCCCTGAAAGTCATTTTGGGGGCCCCCGCCAGTTGGGGCCCCCAATTGCCTATGACATTTGTTCAAGCACCCCCCATCGATGTCGAACCGTTTTCGAGTTACGAACGTCCAAAGTTTGTATGGGTTTTTTTTTTTTTTGTATGGGAGCCATGTTTTTTTTCATTTGTCTAAAGAGGTCCGAGGTTGAGGTTCATTTTTAGTTCAAACTGTTTCTCCCCACCTGTCATACTTTCCGAGATCCATAGGGGGTTCAGGTCGAGGAGTTGACCTTCCGAAGATCAGGTATTTTTCCTGATCTTACGTTTTCCCCCTCTACACGACCCCATACTCACATTTCCCCCCCCACCCCCCCAAGTCTCCAAACAACTATCTAAGTGAGTCAGTCAGTCAGTGAGTGGTAATTGAGCTTTATATAGTATTAACTAGTGTTTTGCGTGGGTGCGCGGGCCGCAAGCGGCCCGCGGGGGGGTGTGTGTTAGTGGGGTGGGGTCAAGTTTTTAGGTGCGACTTTTAAAAACTTGAAGAAAACGGTGACTGTGTGTTGAAAATGGGTAAGAAGAGGTAATACATTAGAAAATGTGCTGATGATGATGATGATTTTTGATTTCCATGACCGAAATTGAAGATCGAAGTGGAATAGGTACAAATCTCCTAATGGTGGTGGAAACGTAGAAGTAATTTCAAGTTCAGTCGTAGAAACCATATAAATATTCCAATCGAGTATTTTCCGTCAAAGGGAGTACGAGCGGCTCGGCCTTCGGCCTCGCACTGAATTCGGCTGGTGACCTTAAAATTGACAGTTATTCGTCTGTGACTGGTGCAAGGGTCGTGGTTCGGCCTTGCGGCCTCACCACGACCCTTTGCACCAGTGCTCGGCCTACGGCCTCGCACCATTGGATCTCAAGCTCGGCCTACGGCCTCGCTTGAGCTCGAGGCTTAGGCTCGGCCTGCGGCCTCGCCAACTTCCGCCTGTGACTGGTGCAAGGGTCGTGGTTCGGCCTTGCGGCCTCACCACGACTCTTTGCACCAGTGCTCGGCCTACGGCCTCGCGCCATTGGATCTCAAGCTCGGCCTACGGCCTCGCTTGAGCTCGGGGCTTAGGCTCGGCCTGCGGCCTCGCCAACTTCCGCCTGTGACTGGTGCGATGGTCGTGGTTCGGCCTTGCGGCCTCACCACGACCCCGCACCAGTGAGCTCGGCCTACGGCCTCGCGGCCTAAAGGTGCCCAAGCTCGGCCTGCGGCCTCGCTTGAGCTTGGTGACCTCGCAAGTGCCGTGGTTCGGCCTGACGGCCTCACCACAGCACTCGCTCGGTACTTGGAAAAATACATTGTATGGCAGCTATATAAAAAAAAAAAAAAATCCAAAAAAAAATTTCATAAATGCAATCAGGACCTCAAAATACCCTCGGAAACCAAAAATCAGCTTCCTAGGACCATTTTGAAAATTTGGGGCCCCTGAAAGTCATTTTGGGGGCCCCTACCAGTTGGGGCCCCCGATTCCCTATGACATTTGTTCAAGCACCCCCCGTCGATGTCGAACCGTTTTCGAGTTACGAACGTCCAAAGTTTGTATGGGTTTTTTTTTTTTTTGTATGGGAGCCATGTTTTTTTTCATTTCTCTAAAGAGGTCCAAGGTTGAGGTTCATTTTTAGTTTAAACTGTTTCTCCCCACCTGTCATACTTTCCGAGATCCATAGGGGGTTCAGGTCGAGGAGTTGACCTTCCGAAGATCAGGGATTTTTCCCTAGGTCACATTCTCCCCTGCTACAAGACCTCATACTCACATTTCTTCTAGACCTCACCAGTTTCGAGAACAATTATGTCAGTGAGTCAGTCAGTGGTAATTCAGCTTTATATAATATAGACTAGTGTTTTGCGTGGGTGCGCGGGCCGCAAGCGGCCCGCGGGGGGGGTGTGTGTTAGTGGGGTGGGGTCGGCTCTTTTAATTCGACTTTAAAAACTTGAAGAAAACGGTGAATGTGTGTTGAAAATGTGTAAGGAATTGCAATACATGAGAAAATGTGCTGATGATGATGATGATTTTTGATTTCCATGACCGAAATTGAAGATCGAAGTGGAATAGGTACAAATCTCCTAATGGTGGTGGAAACGTAGAAGAAATTTCAAGTTCAGTCGTAGAAATTAATAAATATTCCAATCGAGTATTTTCCGTCAAAGGGAGTACGAGCGGCTCGGCCTTCGGCCTCGCACTGAATTCGGCTGG
Organism: Agriopis marginaria; assembly: GCA_932305915.1. Taxonomy (NCBI): domain Eukaryota; kingdom Metazoa; phylum Arthropoda; class Insecta; order Lepidoptera; family Geometridae; genus Agriopis; species Agriopis marginaria. Next base: position 3,992,859 of record OW029935.1, read on the forward strand.
TGACCTCATGATTGTCAGTAATTCGTCTGTGACTGGTGCGAGGGTCATGGTTCGGCCTTGCGGCCTCACCACGACCCTTTGCACCAGTGCTCGGCCTACGGCCTCGCGCCATTGGAACTCAAGCTCGGCCTACGGCCTCGCTTGAGCTCGAGGCTTAGGCTCGGCCTGCGGCCTCGCCAACTTCCGCCTGTGACTGGTGCAAGGGTCGTGGTTCGGCCTTGCGGCCTCACCACGACCCTTTGCACCAGTGCTCGGCCTACGGCCTCGCGCCATTGGATCTCAAGCTCGGCCTACGGCCTCGCTTGAGCTCGAGGCTTGGGCTCGGCCTGCGGCCTCGCCAACTTCCACCTGTGACTGGTGCGATGGTCGTGGTTCGGCCTTGCGGCCTCACCACGACCCCGCACAAGTGAGCTCGGCCTACGGCCTCGCGGCCTAAAGGCGCCCAAGCTCGGCCTGCGGCCTCGCTTGAGCTTGGTGACCTCGCAAGTGCCGTGGTTCGGCCTGACGGCCTCACCACGGCACTTGCTCGGTATGTTACAAAATCCATTGTATGGCAGCTATATTAAAAAAAAAAAAAACCAAAAAAAAAATTCATAAATGCAATCAGGACCTCAAAATACCCTCGGAAACCAAAAATCAGCCTCCTAGGACCATTTTGAAAATTTGGGGCCCCTGAAAGTAATTTTGGGGGCCCCTACCAGTTGGGGCCCCCGATTCCCTATGACATTTGTTCAAGCACCCCCCATCGATGTCGAACCGTTTTCGAGTTACGAACGTCCAAAGTTTGTATGGGTTTTTTTTTTTTTTGTATGGGAGCCATGTTTTTTTTCATTTCTCTAAAGAGGTCCAAGGTTGAGGTTCATTTTTAGTTAAAACTGTTTCTCCCCACCTGTCATACTTTCCGAGATCCATAGGGGGTCCAGGTCGAAGAGTTGACCTTCCGAAGATCAGGGATTTTTCCCTAGGTCACATTCTCCCCTGCTACAAGACCTCATACTCACATTTCTTCTAGACCTCACCAGTTTCGAGAACAATTATGTCAGTGAGTGAGTGAGTGAGTCAGTCAGTCAGTGGTAATTTAACTTTATATAGTATAACTAGTGTTTTGCGTGGGTGCGCGGGCCGCAAGCGGCCCGCGGGGGGGTGTGTGTTAGTGGGGTGGGGTCGTCATTTGTGTTCGACTTGTAAAACTTGAAGAAAACGGTGAATGTGTGTTAAAAATGGGTAAGAATAGGGTTATACATTAGAAAATGTGCTGATGATGATGATGATTTTTGATTTCCATGACCGAAATTGAAGATCGAAGTGGAATAGGTACAAATCTCCTAATGGTGGTGGAAACGTAGAAGAAATTTCAAGTTCAGTCGTAGAAACCATATAAATATTCCAATCGAGTATTTTCCGTCAAAGGGAGTACGAGCGGCTCGGCCTTCGGCCTCGCACTGAATTCGGCTGGTGACCTCAACATTGACAGTAATTTGTCTGTGACTGGTGCGAGGGTCATGGTTCGGCCTTGCGGCCTCACCACGACCCTTTGCACCAGTGCTCGGCCTACGGCCTCGCGCCATTGGATCTCAAGCTCGGCCTACGGCCTCGCTTGAGCTCGAGGCTTAGGCTCGGCCTGCGGCCTCGCCAACTTCCGCCTGTGACTGGTGCAAGGGTCGTGGTTCGGCCTTGCGGCCTCACCACGACCCTTTGCACCAGTGCTCGGCCTACGGCCTCGCGCCATTAGATCTCAAGCTCGGCCTACGGCCTCGCTTGAGCTCGTGGCTTAGGCTCGGCCTGCGGCCTCGCCAACTTCTGCCTGTGACTGGTGCGAGGGTCGTGGTTCGGCCTTGCGGCCTCACCACGACCCCGCACCAGTGAGCTCGGCCTACGGCCTCGCTTGAGCTTGGTGACCTCGCAAGTGCCGTGGTTCGGCCTGACGGCCTCACCACGGCACTCGCTCGGTACTTGGAAAATTTCCATTGTATGGCAGCTACATTAAAAAAAAAAAAAAACCAAAAAAAAAATTTATAATCGCAATCTGGACCCCAAAATACCCTCGGAAACCAAAAATCAGCCTCCTAGGACCATTTTGAAAATTTGGGGCCCCTGAAAGTCATTTTGGGGGCCCCTACCAGTTGGGGCCCCCGATTCTCTATGACATTTGTTCAAGCACCCCCCATCGATGTCGAACCGTTTTCGAGTTACGAACGTCCAAAGTTTGTATGGGTTTTTTTTTTTTTGTATGGGAGCCATGTTTTTTTTCATTTCTCTAAAGAGGTCCGAAGATTTCATCCATTTTTAGTTAAAACTGTTACCCCCCACCTGTCATACTTTCCGAGATCCATGGGGGGTCCAGGTCGAGGAGTTGACCTTCCGAAGATCAGGTATTTTTCCTGATCTTACGTTTTCCCCCTCTACACGACCCCATACTCACATTTTCCCCCCCACCCCCCCAGTTCTCCAAACAACCATCTAAATGAGTGAGTCAGTGAGTGAGTGGTAATTTAACTTTATATAGTATTAACTAGTGTTTTGCGTGGGTGCGCGGGCCGCAAGCGGCCCGCGGGGGGGTGTGTGTTAGTGGGGTGGGGTCGTCATTTGTGTTCGACTTGTAAAACTTGATGAAAACGGTGAATGTGTGTTGAAAATGTGTAAGGAATTGCAATACATGAGAAAATGTGCTGATGATGATGATGATTTTTGATTTCCATGACCGAAATTGAAGATCGAAGTGGAATAGGTACAAAACTCCTAATGGTGGTGGAAACGTAGAAGAAATTTCAAGTTCAGTCGTAGAAACCATATAAATATTCCAATCGAGTATTTTCCGTCAAAGGGAGTACGAGCAGCTCGGCCTACGGCCTCGCACTGAATTCGGCTGGTGACCTCATAATTGACAGTTATTTGTCTGTGACTGGTGCGAGGCTCGTGGTTCGGCCTTGCGGCCTCACCACGACCCTTTGCACCAGTGCTCGGCCTACGGCCTCGCGCCATTGGATCTCAAGCTCGGCCTACGGCCTCGCTTGAGCTCGAGGCTTAGGCTCGGCCTGCGGCCTCGCCAACTTCCGCCTGTGACTGGTGCGAGGGTCGTGGTTCGGCCTTGCGGCCTCACCACGACCCCGCACCAGTGAGCTCGGCCTACGGCCTCGCGGCCTAAGGGCGCCCAAGCTCGGCCTGCGGCCTCGCTTGAGCTTGGTGACCTCGCAAGTGCCGTGGTGCGAGGCTCGTGGTTCGGCCTTGCGGCCTCACCACGACCCTTTGCACCAGTGCTCGGCCTACGGCCTCGCGCCATTGGATCTCAAGCTCGGCCTACGGCCTCGCTTGAGCTCGAGGCTTAGGCTCGGCCTGCGGCCTCGCCAACTTCCGCCTGTGACTGGTGCGAGGGTCGTGGTTCGGCCTTGCGGCCTCACCACGACCCCGCACCAGTGAGCTCGGCCTACGGCCTCGCGGCCTAAGGGCGCCCAAGCTCGGCCTGCGGCCTCGCTTGAGCTTGGTGACCTCGCAAGTGCCGTGGTTCGGCCTGACGGCCTCACCACGGCACTTGCTCGGTATGTTACAAAATCCATTGTATGGCAGCTATATTAAAAAAAAAAAAAATCAAAAAAAAAAATTATAATCGCAATCTGGACCCGAAAATACCCTCGGAAACCAAAAATCAGCCTCCTAGGACCATTTTGAAAATTTGGGGCCCCTGAAAGTCATTTTGGGGGCCCCTACCAGTTGGGGGCCCCGATTGCCTATGACATTTGTTCAAGCACCCCCCATCGATGTCGAACCGTTTTCGAGTTACGAACGTCCAAAGTTTGTATGGGTTTTTTTTTTTTTTGTATGGGAGCCATGTTTTTTTTCATTTCTCTAAAGAGGTCCAAGGTTGAAGTTCATTTTAAGTTTAAACTGTTTCTCCCCACCTGTCATACTTTCCGAGATCCATAGGGGGTCCAGGTCGAAGAGTTGACCTTCCGAAGATCAGGTATTTTTCCTGATCTTACGTTTTCCCCCTCTACACGACCCCATACTCACATTTTCCCCACAACCCCCCCAAGTCTCCAAACAACTATGTCAGTCAGTCAGTCAGTGAGTGAGTGGTAATTTAACTTTATATAGTATAGACTAGTGTTTTGCGTGGGTGCGCGGGCCGCAAGCGGCCCGCGGGGGGGTGTGTGTTAGTGGGGTGGGGTCGAGTTTTTAGGTGCGACTTGAAAACTTTAAGAAAACGGTGAATGTGTGTTGAAAATGGGTAAGAATAGGGTTATACATTAGAAAATGTGCTGATGATGATGATGATTTTTGTTTTCCATGACCGGCGATGAAGATTGAAGTGGAATAGGTACAAATCTCCTAATGGTGGTGGAAACGTAGAAGAAATTTCAAGTTCAGTCGTAGAAACCGTATAAATATTCCAATCGAGTATTTTCCGTCAAAGGGAGTACGAGCGGCTCGGCCTTCGGCCTCGCACTGAATTCGGCTGGTGACCTTAACATTGACAGTTATTCGTCTGTGACTGGTGCAAGGGTCATGGTTCGGCCTTGCGGCCTCACCACGACCCTTTGCACAAGTGCTCGGCCTACGGCCTCGCGCCATTGGAACTCAAGCTCGGCCTACGGCCTCGCTTGAGCTCGAGGCTGTGGCTCGGCCTGCGGCCTCGCCAACTTCCGCCTGTGACTGGTGCAAGGGTCGTGGTTCGGCCTTGCGGCCTCACCACTACCCTTTGCACCAGTGCTCGGCCTACGGCCTCGCGCCATTGGATCTCAAGCTCGGCCTACGGCCTCGCTTGAGCTCGAGGCTTAGGCTCGGCCTGCGGCCTCGCCAACTTCCGCCTGTGACTGGTGCGATGGTCGTGGTTCGGCCTTGCGGCCTCACCACGACCCCGCACCAGTGAGCTCGGCCTACGGCCTCGCGGCCTAAAGGCGCCCAAGCTCGGCCTGCGGCCTCGCTTGAGCTTGGTGACCTCGCAAGTGCCGTGGTTCGGCCTGACGGCCTCACCACGGCACTTGCTCGGTATGTTACAAAATCCATTGTATGGCAGCTATATTAAAAAAAAAAAAAATCCAAAAAAAAATTTCAAAAATGCAATCAGGACACGAAAATACCCTCGGAAACCAAAAATCAGCCTCCTAGGACCATTTTGAAAATTTGGGGCCCCTGAAAGTCATTTTGGGGGCCCCTACCAGTTGGGGGCCCCGATTCCCTATGACATTTGTTCAAACACCCCCCATCGATGTCGAACCGTTTTCGAGTTACGAACGTCCAAAGTTTGTATGGGTTTTTTTTTTTTTTGTATGGGAGCCATGTTTTTTTTCATTTCTCTAAAGAGGTCCGAAGATTTCATTCATTTTTAGTTAAAACTGTTTCTCCCCACCTGTCATACTTTCCGAGATCCGTAGGGGGTCCAGGTCGAGGAGTTGACCTTCCGAAGATCAGGGATTTTTCCCTGGGTCACATTCTCCCCTGCTACAAGACCTCATACTCACATTTCTTCTAGACCTCACCAGTTTCGAGAACAATTATGTCAGTGAGTCAGTGAGTGAGTGAGTGAGTGAGTGAGTCAGTCAGTGGTAATTTAACTTTATATAGTATAACTAGTGTTTTGCGTGGGTGCGCGGGCCGCAAGCGGCCCGCGGGGGGGTGTGTGTTAGTGGGGTGGGGTCGTCATTTGTGTTCGACTTGTAAAACTTTAAGAAAACGGTGAATGTGTGTTGAAAATGGGTAAGAATAGGGTTATACATTAGAAAATGTGCTGATGATGATGATGATTTTTGATTTCCATGACCGAAATTGAAGATCGAAGTGGAATAGGTACAAATCTCCTAATGGTGGTGGAAACGTAGAAGAAATTTCAAGTTCAGTCATAGAAACCATGTAAATCCTCCAATCGAGTATTTTCCGTCAAAGGGAGTACGAGCGGCTCGGCCTTCGGCCTCGCACTGAATTCGGCTGGTGACCTTAAAATTGACAGTAATTCGTCTGTGACTGGTGCAAGGGTCGTGGTTCGGCCTTGCGGCCTCACCACTACCCTTTGCACCAGTGCTCGGCCTACGGCCTCGCGCCATTAGATCTCAAGCTCGGCCTACGGCCTCGCTTGAGCTCGAGGCTTAGGCTCGGCCTGCGGCCTCGCCAACTTCCGCCTGTGACTGGTGCAAGGGTCGTGGTTCGGCCTTGCGGCCTCACCACGATCCTTTGCACCAGTGCTCGGCCTACGGCCTCGTGCCATTGGATCTCAAGCTCGGCCTACGGCCTCGCTTGAGCTCGAGGCTTAGGCTCGGCCTGCGGCCTCGCCAACTTCCGCCTGTGACTGGTGCGATGGTCGTGGTTCGGCCTTGCGGCCTCACCACGACCCCGCACCAGTGAGCTCGGCCTACGGCCTCGCGGCCTAAAGGCGCCCAAGCTCGGCCTGCGGCCTCGCTTGAGCTTGGTGACCTCGCAAGTGCCGTGGTTCGGCCTGACGGCCTCACCACGGCACTCGCTCGGTACTTGGAAAAATCCATTGTATGGCAGCTATATTAAAAAAAAAAAAAATCCAAAAAAAAATTTCATAAATGCAATCAGGACCTCAAAATACCCTCGGAAACCAAAAATCAGCCTCCTAGGACCATTTTGAAAATTTGGGGCCCCTGAAAGTAATTTTGGGGGCCCCTACCAGTTGGGGGCCCCGATCCCCTATGACATTTGTTCAAGCACCCCCCATCGATGTCGAACCGTTTTCGAGTTACGAACGTCCAAAGTTTGTATGGGTTTTTTTTTTTTTGTATGGGAGCCATGTTTTTTTTCATTTCTCTAAAGAGGTCCAAGGTTGAGGTTCATTTTTAGTTTAAACTGTTTCTCCCCACCTGTCATACTTTCCGAGATCCATAGGGGGTCCAGGTCGAAGAGTTGACCTTCCGAAGATCAGGTATTTTTCCTGATCTTACGTTTTCCTCCTCTACACGACCCCATACTCACTTTTCCCCCGCCACCCCCCCAAGTCTCCAAACAACTATCTAAGTCAGTGAGTCAGTGAGTCAGTGAGTCAGTGGTAATTTAACTTTATATAGTATAGACTAGTGTTTTGCGTGGGTGCGCGGGCCGCAAGCGGCCCGCGGGGGGGTGTGTGTTAGTGGGGTGGGGTCGGCTCTTTTAATTCGACTTTAAAAACTTTAACAAAACGGTGAATGTGTGTTGAAAATGGGTAAGAATAGGGTTATACATTAGAAAATGTGCTGATGATGATGATGATTTTTGTTTTCCATGACCGGCGATGAAGATTGAAGTGGAATAGGTACAAATCTCCTAATGGTGGTGGAAACGTAGAAGAAATTTCAAGTTCAGTCGTAGAAACCGTATAAATATTCTAATCGAGTATTTTCCGTCAAAGGGAGTACGAGCGGCTCGGCCTTCGGCCTCGCACTGAATTCGGCTGGAGACCTCATGATTGTAAGCAATTCATCTGTGACTGGTGCAAGGGTCATGGTTCGGCCTTGCGGCCTCACCACGACCCTTTGCACCAGTGCTCGGCCTACGGCCTCGCGCCATTGGATCTCAAGCTCGGCCTACGGCCTCGCTTGAGCTCGAGGCTTAGGCTCGGCCTGCGGCCTCGCCAACTTCCGCCTGTGACTGGTGCAAGGGTCGTGGTTCGGCCTTGCGGCCTCACCACGACCCTTTGCACCAGTGCTCGGCCTACGGCCTCGCGCCATTAGATCTCAAGCTCGGCCTACGGCCTCGCTTGAGCTCGAGAGTTAGGCTCGGCCTGCGGCCTCGCCAACTTGTGCCTGTGACTGGTGCGATGGTCGTGGTTCGGCCTTGCGGCCTCACCACGACCCCGCACCAGTGAGCTCGGCCTACGGCCTCGCGGCCTAAAGGCACCCAAGCTCGGCCTGCGGCCTCGCTTGAGCTTGGTGACCTCGCAAGTGCCGTGGTTCGGCCTGACGGCCTCACCACGGCACTCGCTCGGTACTTGGAAAAATCCATTGTATGGCAGCTATATTAAAAAAAAAAAAAAACCAAAAAAAAATTTTATAATCGCAATCTGGACCCGAAAATACCCTCGGAAACCAAAAATCAGCCTCCTAGGACCATTTTGAAAATTTGGGGCCCCTGAAAGTCATTTTGGGGGCCCCTACCAGTTGGGGCCCCCGATTCCCTATGACATTTGTTCAAACACCCCCCATCGATGTCGAACCGTTTTCGAGTTACGAACGTCCAAAGTTTGTATGGGTTTTTTTTTTTTTTGTATGGGAGCCATGTTTTTTTTCATTTCTCTAAAGAGGTTCAAGGTTGAGGTTCATTTTTAGTTAAAACTGTTTCTCCCCACCTGTCATACTTTCCGAGATCCATAGGGGGTCCACGTCGAAGAGTTGACCTTCCGAAGATCAGGTATTTTTCCTGATCTTACGTTTTGCCCCTCTACACGACCCCATACTCACATTTCCCCCCCCACCCCCCCAAGTCTCCAAACAACTATCTAAGTCAGTCAGTGAGTGAGTGGTAATTGAGCTTTATATAGTATTAACTAGTGTTTTGCGTGGGTGCGCGGGCCGCAAGCGGCCCGCGGGGGGGTGTGTGTTAGTGGGGTGGGGTCGGCTCTTTTAATTCGACTTAAAAAACTTGAAGAAAACGGTGAATGTGTGTTGAAAATGGGTAAGAATAGGGTTATACATTAGAAAATGTGCTGATGATGATGATGATTTTTGATTTCCATGACCGAAATTGAAGATCGAAGTGGAATAGGTACAAATCTCCTAATGGTGGTGGAAACGTAGAAGAAATTTCAAGTTCAGTCGTAGAAGCCATAGAAATCCACCAATGAAGTATTTTCCGTCAAAGGGAGTACGAGTGGCTCGGCCTTCGGCCTCGCACTGAATTCGGCTGGAGACCTCATGATTGTAAGCAATTCATCTGTGACTGGTGCAAGGGTCATGGTTCGGCCTTGCGGCCTCACCACGACCCTTTGCACCAGTGCTCGGCCTACGGCCTCGCGCCATTGGATCTCAAGCTCGGCCTACGGCCTCGCTTGAGCTCGAGACTTAGGCTCGGCCTGCGGCCTCGCCAACTTCCGCCTGTGACTGGTGCAAGGGTCGTGGTTCGGCCTTGCGGCCTCACCACGACCCTTTGCACCAGTGCTCGGCCTACGGCCTCGCGCCATTGGATCTCAAGCTCGGCCTACGGCCTCGCTTGAGCTCGGGGCTTAGGCTCGGCCTGCGGCCTCGCCAACTTGTGCCTGTGACTGGTGCGATGGTCGTGGTTCGGCCTTGCGGCCTCACCACGACCCCGCACCAGTGAGCTCGGCCTACGGCCTCGCGGCCTAAAGGCGCCCAAGCTCGGCCTGCGGCCTCGCTTGAGCTTGGTGACCTCGCAAGTGCCGTGGTTCGGCCTGACGGCCTCACCACGGCACTCGCTCGGTACTTGGAAAAATCCATTGTATGGCAGCTATATTAAAAAAAAAAAAATTCCAAAAAAAAATTTTATAATCGCAATCTGGACCCGAAAATACCCTCGGAAACCAAAAATCAGCCTCCTAGGACCATTTTGAAAATTTGGGGCCCCTGAAAGTCATTTTGGGGGCCCCTACCAGTTGGGGCCCCCGATTGCCTATGACATTTGTTCAAACACCCCCCATCGATGTCGAACCGTTTTCGAGTTACGAACGTCCAAAGTTTGTATGGGTTTTTTTTTTTTTTGTATGGGAGCCATGTTTTTTTTCATTTCCCTAAAGAGGTCCGAGGTTGAGGTTCATTTTTAGTTTAAACTGTTTCTCCCCACCTGTCATACTTTCCGAGATCCGTAGGGGGTTCAGGTCGAGGAGTTGACCTTCCGAAGATTAGGTATTTTTCCTGATCTTACGTTTTCCCCCTCTACACGACCCCATACTCACATTTTCCCCCCCACCCCCCCAAGTCTCCAAACAACTATCTAAGTGAGTCAGTGAGTCAGTGAGTCAGTGGTAATTTAACTTTATATAGTATTAACTAGTGTTTTGCGTGGGTGCGCGGGCCGCAAGCGGCCCGCGGGGGGGTGTGTGTTAGTGGGGTGGGGTCGAGTTTTTAGGTGCGACTTAAAAACTTTAAGAAATCGGTGAATGTGTGTTGAAAATGGGTAAGAAATCCCAATACATGAGAAAATGTGCTGATGATGATGATGATTTTTGATTTCCATGACCGGCGATGAAGATTGAAGTGGAATAGGTACAAATCTCTTAATGGTGGTGGAAACGTAGAAGAAATTTCAAGTTCAGTCGTAGTAGCCATAGAAATCCACCAATCGAGTATTTTCCGTCAAAGGGAGTACGAGCGGCTCGGCCTTCGGCCTCGCACTGAATTCGGCTGGTGAACTTAAAATTGACAGTTATTCGTCTGTGACTGGTGCAAGGGTCGTGGTTCGGCCTTGCGGCCTCACCACTACCCTTTGCACCAGTGCTCGGCCTACGGCCTCGCGCCATTGGATCTCAAGCTCGGCCTACGGCCTCGCTTGAGCTCGAGGCTTAGGCTCGGCCTGCGGCCTCGCCAACTTCCACCTGTGACTGGTGCAAGGGTCGTGGTTCGGCCTTGCGGCCTCACCACGACCCTTTGCACCAGTGCTCGGCCTACGGCCTCGCGCCATTGGATCTCAAGCTCGGCCTACGGCCTCGCTTGAGCTCGAGGCTTAGGCTCGGCCTGCGGCCTCGCCAACTTCCGCCTGTGACTGGTGCAAGGGTCGTGGTTCGGCCTTGCGGCCTCACCACGACCCTTTGCACCAGTGCTCGGCCTACGGCCTCGCGCCATTGGATCTCAAGCTCGGCCTACGGCCTCGCTTGAGCTCGAGGCTTAGGCTCGGCCTGCGGCCTCGCCAACTTCCGCCTGTGACTGGTGCGATGGTCGTGGTTCGGCCTTGCGGCCTCACCACGACCCCGCACCAGTGAGCTCGGCCTACGGCCTCGCGGCCTAAAGGCGCCCAAGCTCGGCCTGCGGCCTCGCTTGAGCTTATTGACCTCGCAAGTGCCGTGGTTCGGCCTGACGGCCTCACCACGGCACTTGCTCGGTATGGTACAAAATCCATTGTATGGCAGCTATATTAAAAAAAAAAAAATTCCAAAAAAAAATTTCATAAATGCATTCAGGATCCGAAAATACCCTCGGAAACCAAAAATCAGCCTCCTAGGACCATTTTGAAAATTTGGGGCCCCTGAAAGTCATTTTAGGGGCCCCTACCAGTTGGGGGCCCCGATTGCCTATGACATTTGTTCAAGCACCCCCCATCGATGTCGAACCGTTTTCGAGTTACGAACGTCCAAAGTTTGTATGGGTTTTTTTTTTTTTTGTATGGGAGCCATGTTTTTTTTCATTTCTCTAAAGAGGTCCGAAGATTTCATTCATTTTTAGTTAAAACTGTTTCTCCCCACCTGTCATACTTTCCGAGATCCGTAGGGGGTTCAGGTCGAGGAGTTGACCTTCCGAAGATCAGGGATTTTTCCCTGGGTCACATTCTCCCCCTCTACAAGACCTCATACTCACATTTCTTCTAGACCTCACCAGTTTCGAGAACAATTATGTCAGTGAGTGAGTGAGTGAGTGAGTGAGTCAGTGAGTCAGTGGTAATTTAACTTTATATAGTATAACTAGTGTTTTGCGTGGGTGCGCGGGCCGCAAGCGGCCCGCGGGGGGGTGTGTGTTAGTGGGGTGGGGTCGAGTTTTTAGGTGCGACTTAAAAACTTTAAGAAAACGGTGAATGTGTGTTGAAAATGGGTAAGAAATCCCAATACATGAGAAAATGTGCTGATGATGATGATGATTTTTGTTTTCCATGACCGGCGATGAAGATTGAAGTGGAATAGGTACAAATCTCCTAATGGTGGTGGAAACGTAGAAGAAATTTCAAGTTCAGTCGTAGAAACCATATAAATCCTCCAATCGAGTATTTTCCGTCAAAGGGAGTACGAGCGGCTCGGCCTTCGGCCTCGCACTGAATTCGGCTGGTGACCTCAACATTGACAGTAATTTGTCTGTTACTGGTGCGAGGGTCATGGTTCGGCCTTGCGGCCTCACCACGACCCTTTGCACCAGTGCTCGGCCTACGGCCTCGCGCCATTGGATCTCAAGCTCGGCCTACGGCCTCGCTTGAGCTCGAGGCTTAGGCTCGGCCTGCGGCCTCGCCAACTTCCGCCTGTGACTGGTGCAAGGGTCGTGGTTCGGCCTTGCGGCCTCACCACGACCCTTTGCACCAGTGCTCGGCCTACGGCCTCGCGCCATTGGATCTCAAGCTCGGCCTACGGCCTCGCTTGAGCTCGAGACTTAGGCTCGGCCTGCGGCCTCGCCAACTTGTGCCTGTGACTGGTGCGATGGTCGTGGTTCGGCCTTGCGGCCTCACCACGACCCCGCACCAGTGAGCTCGGCCTACGGCCTCGCGGCCTAAAGGCGCCCAAGCTCGGCCTGCGGCCTCGCTTGAGCATCGTGACCTCGCAAGTGCCGTGGTTCGGCCTGACGGCCTCACCACGGCACTCGCTCGGTACTTGGAAAAATCCATTGTATGGCAGCTATATTAAAAAAAAAAAAAATCCAAAAAAAAATTTCATAAATGCAATCAGGACCTCAAAATACCCTCGGAAACCAAAAATCAGCCTCCTAGGACCATTTTGAAAATTTGGGGCCCCTGAAAGTCATTTTGGGGGCCCCCGGAAGTTGGGGCCCCCGATTGCCTATGACATTTGTTCAAGCACCCCCCATCGATGTCGAACCGTTTTCGAGTAACGAACGTCCAAAGTTTGTATGGGTTTTTTTTTTTTTTGTATGGGAGCCATGTTTTTTTTCATTTCTCTAAAGAGGTCCGAAGATTTCATTCATTTTTAGTTTAAACTGTTTCTCCCCACCTGTCATACTTTCCGAGATCCGTAGGGGGTCCAGGTCGAGGAGTTGACCTTCCGAAGATCAGGTATTTTTCCTGATCTTACGTTTTCCTCCTCTACACGACCCCATACTCACATTTTCCCCCCAACCCCCCCAAGTCTCCAAACAACTATGTCAGTGAGTGAGTCAGTGAGTGAGTCAGTCAGTGGTAATTCAGCTTTATATAGTATAACTAGTGTTTTGCGTGGGTGCGCGGGCCGCAAGCGGCCCGCGGGGGGGTGTGTGTTAGTGGGGTGGGGTCGAGTTTTTAGGTGCGACTTAGAAACTTTAAGAAAACGGTGAATGTGTGTTGAAAATGGGTAAGAAGATGTTATACATTAGAAAATGTGCTGATGATGATGATGATTTTTGATTTCCATGACCGGCGATGAAGATTTAAGTGGAAAAGGTACAAATCTCCTAATGGTGGTGGAAACGTAGAAGAAATTTCAAGTTCAGTCGTAGAAGCCATAGAAATCCACCAATCCAGTATTTTCCGTCAAAGGGAGTACGAGCGGCTCGGCCTTCGGCCTCGCACTGAATTCGGCTGGTGACCTCATGATTGTCAGGAATTCATCTGTGACTGGTGCGAGGGTCATGGTTCGGCCTTGCGGCCTCACCACGACCCTTTGCACCAGTGCTCGGCCTACGGCCTCGCGCCATTGGATCTCAAGCTCGGCCTACGGCCTCGCTTGAGCTCGAGGCTTAGGCTCGGCCTGCGGCCTCGCCAACTTCCGCCTGTGACTGGTGCAAGGGTCGTGGTTCGGCCTTGCGGCCTCACCACGACCCTTTGCACCAGTGCTCGGCCTACGGCCTCGCGCCATTGGATCTCAAGCTCGAGGCTTGGGCTCGGCCTGCGGCCTCGCCAACTTGTGCCTGTGACTGGTGCGATGGTCGTGGTTCGGCCTTGCGGCCTCACCACGACCCCGCACCAGTGAGCTCGGCCTACGGCCTCGCGGCCTAAAGGCGCCCAAGCTCGGCCTGCGGCCTCGCTTGAGCTTGGTGACCTCGCAAGTGCCGTGGTTCGGCCTGACGGCCTCACCACGGCACTCGCTCGGTTCTTGGAAAAATCCATTGTATGGCAGCTATATTAAAAAAAAAAAAATTCCAAAAAAAAATTTTATAATCGCAATCTGGACCCGAAAATACCCTCGGAAACCAAAAATCAGCCTCCTAGGACCATTTTGAAAATTTGGGGCCCCTGAAAGTCAATTTGGGGGCCCCTACCAGTTGGGGGCCCCGATTGCCTATGACATTTGTTTGAACACCCCCCATCGATGTCGAACCGTTTTCGAGTTACGAACGTCCAAAGTTTGTATGGGTTTTTTTTTTTTTTGTATGGGAGCCATGTTTTTTTTCATTTCTCTAAAGAGGTCCAAGGTTGAGGTTCATTTTTAGTTTAAACTGTTTCTCCCCACCTGTCATACTTTCCGAGATCCATAGGGGGTTCAGGTCGAGGAGTTGACCTTCCGAAGATCAGGTATTTTTCCTGATCTTACGTTTTCCCCCTCTACACGACCCCATACTCACATTTCCCCCCCTACCCCCCCAAGTCTCCAAACAACTATGTCAGTGAGTGAGTGAGTCAGTGAGTGGTAATTCAGCTTTATATAGTATAGACTAGTGTTTTGCGTGGGTGCGCGGGCCGCAAGCGGCCCGCGGGGGGGTGTGTGTTAGTGGGGTGGGGTCGGCTCTTTTAATTCGACTTTAAAAACTTGAAGAAAACGGTGAATGTGTGTTGAAAATGTGTAAGGAATTGCAATACATGAGAAAATGTGCTGATGATGATGATGATTTTTGATTTCCATGACCGAAATTGAAGATCGAAGTGGAATAGGTACAAATCTCCAAATGGTGGTGGAAACGTAGAAGAAATTTCAAGTTCAGTCGTAGAAACCATATAAATATTCCAATCGAGTATTTTCCGTCAAAGGGAGTACGAGCGGCTCGGCCTTCGGCCTCGCACTGAATTCGGCTGGTGACCTCAAAATTGACAGTAATTTGTCTGTGACTGGTGCAAGGGTCATGGTTCGGCCTTGCGGCCTCACCACGACCCTTTGCACCAGTGCTCGGCCTACGGCCTCGCGCCAGAGGATCTCAAGCTCGGCCTACGGCCTCGCTTGAGCTCGAGGCTTAGGCTCGGCCTGCGGCCTCGCCAACTTCCGCCTGTGACTGGTGCAAGGGTCGTGGTTCGGCCTTGCGGCCTCACCACGACCCTTTGCACCAGTGCTCGGCCTACGGCCTCGCGCCATTGGATCTCAAGCTCGGCCTACGGCCTCGCTTGAGCTCGAGGCTTAGGCTCGGCCTGCGGCCTCGCCAACTTCCGCCTGTGACTGGTGCGAGGGTCGTGGTTCGGCCTTGCGGCCTCACCACGACCCCGCACCAGTGAGCTCGGCCTACGGCCTCGCGGCCTAAAGGCGCCCAAGCTCGGCCTGCGGCCTCGCTTGAGCTTGGTGACCTCGCAAGTGCCGTGGTTCGGCCTGACGGCCTCACCACGGCACTCGCTCGGTACTTGGAAAAATCCATTGTATGGCAGCTATATTAAAAAAAAAAAAAATCCAAAAAAAAATTTTATAATCGCAATCAGGACCCGAAAATACCCTCGGAAACCAAAAATCAGCCTCCTAGGACCATTTTGAAAATTTGGGGCCCCTGAAAGTCATTTTGGGGGCCCCTGGAAGTTGGGGCCCCCGATTCCCTATGACATTTGTTCAAGCACCCCCCATCGATGTCGAACCGTTTTCGAGTTACGAACGTCCAAAGTTTGTATGGGTTTTTTTTTTTTTTGTATGGGAGCCATGTTTTTTTTCATTTCTCTAAAGAGGTCCAAGGTTGAGGTTCATTTTTAGTTTAAACTGTTTCTCCCCACCTGTCATACTTTCCGAGATCCATAGGGGGTCCAGTTCGAAGAGTTGACCTTCCGAAGATCAGGGATTTTTCCCTGGGTCACATTCTCCCCTGCTACAAGACCTCATACTCACATTTCTTCTAGACCTCACCAGTTTCGAGAACAATTATGTCAGTGAGTGAGTGAGTGAGTGAGTCAGTCAGTGGTAATTTAACTTTATATAGTATAACTAGTGTTTTGCGTGGGTGCGCGGGCCGCAAGCGGCCCGCGGGGGGGTGTGTGTTAGTGGGGTGGGGTCGTCATTTGTGTTCGACTTTTTAAACTTGATGAAAACGGTGAATGTGTGTTGAAAATGGGTAAGAATAGGGTTATACATCAGAAAATGTGCTGATGATGATGATGATTTTTGATTTCCATGACCGGCGATGAAGATTGAAGTGGAATAGGTACAAATCTCCTAATGGTGGTGGAAACGTAGAAGAAATTTCAAGTTCAGTCGTAGAAGGCATAGAAATCCACCAATCCAGTATTTTCCGTCAAAGGGAGTACGAGCGGCTCGGCCTTCGGCCTCGCACTGAATTCGGCTGATGACCTCATGATTGTCAGTAATTTGTCTGTGACTGGTGCGAGGGTCGTGGTTCGGCCTTGCGGCCTCACCACTACCCTTTGCACCAGTGCTCGGCCTACGGCCTCGCGCCATTGGATCTCAAGCTCGGCCTACGGCCTCGCTTGAGCTCGAGGCTTAGGCTCGGCCTGCGGCCTCGCCAACTTCCGCCTGTGACTGGTGCAAGGGTCGTGGTTCGGCCTTGCGGCCTCACCACGACCCTTTGCACCAGTGCTCGGCCTACGGCCTCGCGCCATTGGATCTCAAGCTCGGCCTACGGCCTCGCTTGAGCTCGAGGCTTAGGCTCGGCCTGCGGCCTCACCAACTTCCGCCTGTGACTGGTGCGATGGTCGTGGTTCGGCCTTGCGGCCTCACCACGACACCGCACCAGTGAGCTCGGCCTACGGCCTCGCTTGAGCTTGGTGACCTCGCAAGTGCCGTGGTTCGGCCTGACGGCCTCACCACGGCACTCGCTCGGTTCTTGGAAAAATCCATTGTATGGCAGCTATATTAAAAAAAAAAAAAATTTCACAAATGCAATCAGGACCTCAAAATACCCTCGGAA
Source organism: Agriopis marginaria (assembly GCA_932305915.1). Taxonomy (NCBI): domain Eukaryota; kingdom Metazoa; phylum Arthropoda; class Insecta; order Lepidoptera; family Geometridae; genus Agriopis; species Agriopis marginaria. Next base: position 4,009,694 of record OW029935.1, read on the forward strand.
ACCAAAAATCAGCCTCCTAGGACCATTTTGAAAATTTGGGGCCCCTGAAAGTCATTTTGGGGGCCCCTACCAGTTGGGGCCCACGATTGCCTATGACATTTGTTCAAGCACCCCCCATCGATGTCGAACCGTTTTCGAGTTACGAACGTCCAAAGTTTGTATGGGTTTTTTTTTTTTTTGTATGGGAGCCATGTTTTTTTTCATTTCTCTAAAGAGGTCCAAGGTTGAGGTTCATTTTTAGTTTAAACTGTTTCTCCCCACCTGTCATAGTTTCCGAGATCCATAGGGGGTCCAGGTCGAGGAGTTGACCTTCCGAAGATCAGGGATTTTTCCCTGGGTCACATTCTCCCCTGCTACAAGACCTCATACTCACATTTCTTCTAGACCTCACCAGTTTCGAGAACAATTATGTCAGTGAGTGAGTGAGTCAGTCAGTCAGTCAGTCAGTGGTAATTTAACTTTATATAGTATAATAACTAGTGTTTTGCGTGGGTGCGCGGGCCGCAAGCGGCCCGCGGGGGGGTGTGTGTTAGTGGGGTGGGGTCGGCTCTTTTAATTCGACTTGTAAAACTTGATGAAAACGGTGAATGTGTGTTGAAAATGGGTAAGAAGAGGTTATACATTAGAAAATGTGCTGATGATGATGATGATTTTTGATTTCCATGACCGGCGATGAAGATTGCAGTGGAATAGGTACAAATCTCCTAATGGTGGTGGAAACGTAGAAGAAATTTCAAGTTCAGTCGTAGAAGCCATAGAAATCCACCAATCGAGTATTTTCCGTCAAAGGGAGTACGAGCGGCTCGGCCTTCGGCCTCGCACTGAATTCGGCTGGTGACCTTAAAATTGACAGTTATTCGTCTGTGACTGGTGCAAGGGTCGTGGTTCGGCCTTGCGGCCTCACCACTACCCTTTGCACCAGTGCTCGGCCTACGGCCTCGCGCCATTGGATCTCAAGCTCGGCCTACGGCCTCGCTTGAGCTCGAGGCTTAGGCTCGGCCTGCGGCCTCGCCAACTTCCGCCTGTGACTGGTGCAAGGGTCGTGGTTCGGCCTTGCGGCCTCACCACGACCCTTTGCACCAGTGCTCGGCCTACGGCCTCGCGCCAGTGGATCTCAAGCTCGGCCTACGGCCTCGCTTGAGCTCGAGGCTTAGGCTCGGCCTGCGGCCTCGCCAACTTCCGCCTGTGACTGGTGCGAGGGTCGTGCTTCGGCCTTGCGGCCTCACCACGACCCCGCACCAGTGAGCTCGGCCTACGGCCTCGCGGCCTAAAGGCGCCCAAGCTCGGCCTGCGGCCTCGCTTGAGCTTGGTGACCTCGCAAGTGCCGTGGTTCGGCCTGACGGCCTCACCACGGCACTCGCTCGGTACTTGGAAAAATCCATTGTATGGCAGCTATATTAAAAAAAAAAAAATTCCAAAAAAAAATTTCATAAATGCAATCAGGACCTCAAAATACTCTCGGAAACCAAAAATCAGCCTCCTAGGACCATTTTGAAAATTTGGGGCCCCTGAAAGTCATTTTGGGGGCCCCTACCAGTTGGGGCCCCCGATTCCCTATGACATTTGTTCAAGCACCCCCCATCGATGTCGAACCGTTTTCGAGTTACGAACGTCCAAAGTTTGTATGGGTTTTTTTTTTTTTTGTATGGGAGCCATGTTTTTTTTCATTTCTCTAAAGAGGTCCGAGGTTGAGGTTCATTTTTAGTTTAAACTGTTTCTCCCCACCTGTCATACTTTCCGAGATCCGTAGGGGGTCCAGGTCGAGGAGTTGACCTTTCGAAGATCAGGGATTTTTCCCTGGGTCACATTCTCCCCTGCTACAAGACCTCATACTCACATTTCTTCTAGACCTCACCAGTTTCGAGAACAATTATGTCAGTGAGTCAGTGAGTGGTAATTCAGCTTTATATAATATTAACTAGTGTTTTGCGTGGGTGCGCGGGCCGCAAGCGGCCCGCGGGGGGGTGTGTGTTAGTGGGGTGGGGTCGTCATTTGTGTTCGACTTGTAAAACTTTAACAAAACGGTGAATGTGTGTTGAAAATGTGTAAGGAATTGCAATACATGAGAAAATGTGCTGATGATGATGATGATGAATTTTGATTTCCATGACCGGCGATGAAGATTGAAGTGGAATAGGTACAAATCTCCTAATGGTGGTGGAAACGTAGAAGAAATTTCAAGTTCAGTCGTAGAAACCATATAAATATTCCAATCGAGTATTTTCCGTCAAAGGGAGTACGAGCGGCTCGGCCTTCGGCCTCGTACTGAATTCGGCTGGTGACCTTAAAATGGACAGTTATTCGTCTGTGACTGGTGCAAGGCTCGTGGTTCGGCCTTGCGGCCTCACCACGACCCTTTGCACCAGTGCTCGGCCTACGGCCTCGCGCCATTGGAACTCAAGCTCGGCCTACGGCCTCGCTTGAGCTCGAGGCTTAGGCTCGGCCTGCGGCCTCGCCAACCTCCGCCTGTGACTGGTGCAAGGGTCGTGGTTCGGCCTTGCGGCCTCACCACGACCCTTTGCACCAGTGCTCGGCCTACGGCCTCGCGCCATTGGATCTCAAGCTCGGCCTACGGCCTCGCTTGAGCTCGAGGCTTAGGCTCGGCCTGCGGCCTCGCCAACTTCTGCCTGTGACTGGTGCAAGGGTCGTGGTTCGGCCTTGCGGCCTCACCACGACCCTTTGCACCAGTGCTCGGCCTACGGCCTCGCGCCATTGGATCTCAAGCTCGAGGCTTAGGCTCGGCCTGCGGCCTCGCCAACTTCCGCCTGTGACTGGTGCGAGGGTCGTGGTTCGGCCTTGCGGCCTCACCACGACCCCGCACCAGTGAGCTCGGCCTACGGCCTCGCGGCCTAAAGGCGCCCAAGCTCGGCCTGCGGCCTCGCTTGAGCTTGGTGACCTCGCAAGTGCCGTGGTTCGGCCTGACGGCCTCACCACGGCACTCGCTCGGTACTTGGAAAAATCCATTGTATGGCATCTATATTAAAAAAAAAAAAATTTCAAAAATGCAATCAGGACCCGAAAATACCCTCGGAAACCAAAAATCAGCCTCCTAGGACCATTTTGAAAATTTGGGGCCCCTGAAAGTCATTTTGGGGGCCCCTACCAGTTGGGGCCCCCGATTGCCTATGACATTTGTTCAAGCACCCCCCATCGATGTCGAACCGTTCTCGAGTTACGAACGTCCAAAGTTTGTATGGGTTTTTTTTTTTTTTGTATGGGAGCCATGTTTTTTTTCATTTCTCTAAAGAGGTCCAAGGTTGAGGTTCATTTTTAGTTTAAACTGTTTCTCCCCACCTGTCATACTTTCCGAGATCCATAGGGGGTCCAGGTCGAGGAGTTGACCTTCCGAAGATCAGGGATTTTTCCCTGGGTCACATTCTCCCCTCCTACAAGACCTCATACTCACATTTCTTCTAGACCTCACCAGTTTCGAGAACAATTATGTCAGTGAGTGAGTGAGTGAGTGAGTGAGTCAGTCAGTGGTAATTTAACTTTATATAGTATAACTAGTGTTTTGCGTGGGTGCGCGGGCCGCAAGCGGCCCGCGGGGGGGTGTGTGTTAGTGGGGTGGGGTCGTCATTTGTGTTCGACTTGTAAAACTTTAATAAAACAGTGAATGTGTGTTGAAAATGGGTAAGAAGATGTTATACATTAGAAAATGTGCTGATGATGATGATGATTTTTGATTTCCATGACCGAAATTGAAGATCGAAGTGGAATAGGTACAAATCTCCTAATGGTGGTGGAAACGTAGAAGAAATTTCAAGTTCAGTTGTAGAAGCCATATAAATCATCCAATCGAGTCTTTTTTGTCAAGGGGAGTACGAGCGGCTCGGCCTTCGGCCTCGCACTGAATTCAGCTGGTGACCTTAAAATTGACAGTTATTCGTCTGTGACTGGTGCAAGGGTCGTGGTTCGGCCTTGCGGCCTCACCACTACCCTTTGCACCAGTGCTCGGCCTACGGCCTCGCGCCATTGAAACTCAAGCTCGGCCTACGGCCTCGCTTGAGCTCGAGGCTTAGGCTCGGCCTGCGGCCTCGCCAACTTCCGCCTGTGACTGGTGCAAGGGTCGTGGTTCGGCCTTGCGGCCTCACCACGACCCTTTGCACCAGTGCTCGGCCTACGGCCTCGCGCCATTGGATCTCAAGCTCGGCCTACGGCCTCGCTTGAGCTCGAGGCTTAGGCTCGGCCTGCGGCCTCGCCAACTTCCGCCTGTGACTGGTGCAAGGGTCGTGGTTCGGCCTTGCGGCCTCACCACGATCCTTTGCACCAGTGCTCGGCCTACGGCCTCGCGCCATTGGATCTCAAGCTCGGCCTACGGCCTCGCTTGAGCTCGAGGCTTAGGCTCGGCCTGCGGCCTCGCCAACTTCCGCCTGTGACTGGTGCGATGGTCGTGGTTCGGCCTTGCGGCCTCACCACGACCCCGCACCAGTGAGCTCGGCCTACGGCCTCGCGGCCTAAAGGCGCCCAAGCTCGGCCTGCGGCCTCGCTTGAGCTTGGTGACCTCGCAAGTGCCGTGGTTCGGCCTGACGGCCTCACCACGGCACTCGCTCGGTTCTTGGAAAAATCCATTGTATGGCAGCTATATTAAAAAAAAAAAAAATACAAAAAAAAATTTCATAAATGCAATCAGGACCCGAAAATACCCTCGGAAACCAAAAATCAGCCTCCTAGGACCATTTTGAAAATTTGGGGCCCCTGAAAGTCATTTTGGGGGCCCCTACCAGTTGGGGCCCCCGATTCCCTATGACATTTGTTCAAGCACCCCCCATCGATGTCGAACCGTTTTCGAGTTACGAACGTCCAAAGTTTGTATGGTTTTTTTTTTTTTTTGTATGGGAGCCATGTTTTTTTTCATTTCTCTAAAGAGGTCCAAGGTTGAGGTTCATTTTTAGTTTAAACTGTTTCTCCCCACCTGTCATACTTTCCGAGATCCGTAGGGGGTCCAGGTCGAGGAGTTGACCTTCCGAAGATCAGGGATTTTTCCCTGGGTCACATTCTCCCCTGCTACAAGACCTCATACTCACATTTCTTCTAGACCTCACCAGTTTCGAGAACAATTATGTCAGTGAGTCAGTGAGTGAGTGAGTCAGTCAGTCAGTCAGTGGTAATTTAACTTTATATAGTATAACTAGTGTTTTGCGTGGGTGCGCGGGCCGCAAGCGGCCCGCGGGGGGGTGTGTGTTAGTGGGGTGGGGTCGTCATTTGTGTTCGACTTTTTAAACTTGATGAAAACGGTGAATGTGTGTTGAAAATGGGTAAGAATAGGGTTATACATTAGAAAATGTGCTGATGATGATGATGATTTTTGATTTCCATGACCGGCGATGAAGATTGAAGTGGAATAGGTACAAATCTCCTAATGGTGGTGGAAACGTAGAAGAAATTTCAAGTTCTGTCGTAGAAGCCATAGAAATCCACTAATACAGTATTTTCCGTCAAAGGGAGTACGAGCGGCTCGGCCTTCGGCCTCGCACTGAATTCGGCTGGTGACCTTAAAATTGACCGTTATTCGTCTGTGACTGGTGCAAGGGTCGTGGTTCGGCCTTGCGGCCTCACCACTACCCTTTGCACCAGTGCTCGGCCTACGGCCTCGCGCCATTAGATCTCAAGCTCGGCCTACGGCCTCGCTTGAGCTCGAGGCTTGGGCTCGGCCTGCGGCCTCGCCAACTTCCGCCTGTGACTGGTGCAAGGGTCGTGGTTCGGCCTTGCGGCCTCACCACGACCCTTTGCACCAGTGCTCGGCCTACGGCCTCGCGCCATTGGATCTCAAGCTCGGCCTACGGCCTCGCTTGAGCTCGAGGCTAAGGCTCGGCCTGCGGCCTCGCCAACTTCCGCCTGTGACTGGTGCGATGGTCGTGGTTCGGCCTTGCGGCCTCACCACGACCCCGCACCAGTGAGCTCGGCCTACGGCCTCGCGGCCTAAAGGCGCCCAAGCTCGGCCTGCAGCCTCGCTTGAGCTTGGTGACCTCGCAAGTGCCGTGGTTCGGCCTGACGGCCTCACCACGGCACTCGCTCGGTACTTGGAAAAATCCCTTGTATGGCAGCTATATTAAAAAAAAAAAAAAACCAAAAAAATTTTTCATAAATGCAATCAGGATCTCAAAATACCCTCGGAAACTAAAAATCAGCCTCCTAGGACCATTTTGAAAATTTGGGGCCCCTGAAAGTCATTTTGGGGGCCCCTACCAGTTGGGGCCCCCGATTCCCTATGACATTTGTTCAAGCACCCCCCATCGATGTCGAACCGTTTTCGAGTTACGAACGTCCAAAGTTTGTATGGGTTTTTTTTTTTTTTGTATGGGAGCCATGTTTTTTTTCATTTCTCTAAAGAGGTCCAAGGTTGAGGTTCATTTTTAGTTTAAACTGTTTCTCCCCACCTGTCATAGTTTCCGAGATCCATAGGGGGTCCAGGTCGAGGAGTTGACCTTCCGAAGATCAGGGATTTTTCCCTGGGTCACATTCTCCCCTGCTACAAGACCTCATACTCACATTTCTTCTAGACCTCACCAGTTTCGAGAACAATTATGTCAGTGAGTCAGTGAGTGAGTGAGTCAGTGAGTCAGTCAGTGGTAATTTAACTTTATATAGTATAACTAGTGTTTTGCGTGGGTGCGCGGGCCGCAAGCGGCCCGCGGGGGGGTGTGTGTTAGTGGGGTGGGGTCGAGTTTTTAGGTGCGACTTTTTAAACTTGATGAAAACGTTGAATGTGTGTTGAAAATGGGTAAGAAATCCCAATACATGAGAAAATGTGCTGATGATGATGATGATTTTTGATTTCCATGACCGGCGATGAAGATTGAAGTGGAATAGGTACAAATCTCCTAATGGTGGTGGAAACGTAGAAGAAATTTCAAGTTCAGTCGTAGAAACCATATAAATATTCCAATCGAGTATTTTCCGTCAAAGGGAGTACGAGCGGCTCGGCCTTCGGCCTCGCACTGAATTCGGCTGGTGACCTTAAAATTGACAGTTATTCGTCTGTGACTGGTGCAAGGGTCGTGGTTCGGCCTTGCGGCCTCACCACGACCCTTTGCACCAGTGCTCGGCCTACGGCCTCGCGCCATTGGATCTCAAGCTCGGCCTACGGCCTCGCTTGAGCTCGAGGCTTAGGCTCGGCCTGCGGCCTCGCCAACTTCCGCCTGTGACTGGTGCAAGGGTCGTGGTTCGGCCTTGCGGCCTCACCGCGACCCTTTGCACCAGTGCTCGGCCTACGGCCTCACGCCATTGGATCTCAAGCTCGGCCTACGGCCTCGCTTGAGCTCGAGGCTAAGGCTCGGCCTGCGGCCTCGCCAACTTCCGCCTGTGACTGGTGCGATGGTCGTGGTTCGGCCTTGCGGCCTCACCACGACCCCGCACCAGTGAGCTCGGCCTACGGCCTCGCGGCCTAAAGGCGCCCAAGCTCGGCCTGCGGCCTCGCTTGAGCTTGGTGACCTCGCAAGTGCCGTGGTTCGGCCTGACGGCCTCACCACGGCACTCGCTCGGTACTTGGAAAAATCCATTGTATGGCAGCTACATTAAAAAAAAAAAATTCCAAAAAAAATTTCATAAATGCAATCAGGACCTCAAAATACCCTCGGAAACCAAAAATCAGCCTCCTAGGACCATTTTGAAAATTTGGGGCCCCTGAAAGTCATTTTGGGGGCCCCCGGAAGTTGGGGCCCCCGATTGCCTATGACATTTGTTCAAGCACCCCCCATCGATGTCGAACCGTTTTCGAGTTACGAACGTCCAAAGTTTGTATGGGTTTTTTTTTTTTTTGTATGGGAGCCATGTTTTTTTTCATTTCTCTAAAGAGGTCCAAGGTTGAGGTTCATTTTTAGTTTAAACTGTTTCTCCCCACCTGTCATACTTTCCGAGATCCATAGGGGGTCCAGGTCGAGGAGTTGACCTTCCGAAGATCAGGGATTTTTCCCTAGGTCACATTTTCCCCTGCTACAAGACCTCATACTCACATTTCTTCTAGACCTCACCAGTTTCGAGAACAATTATGTCAGTGAGTGAGTCAGTGAGTGAGTGAGTCAGTGGTAATTTAACTTTATATAGTATAACTAGTGTTTTGCGTGGGTGCGCGGGCCGCAAGCGGCCCGCGGGGGGGTGTGTGTTAGTGGGGTGGGGTCGTCATTTGTGTTCGACTTGAAAAAACTTGATGAAAACGGTGAATGTGTGTTGAAAATGGGTAAGAATAGGGTTATACATTAGAAAATGTGCTGATGATGATGATGATGATTTTTGTTTTCCATGACCGGCGATGAAGATTGAAGTGGAATAGGTACAAATCTCCTAATGGTGGTGGAAACGTAGAAGAAATTTCAAGTTCAGTCGTAGAAACCATATAAATATTCCAATCGAGTATTTTCCGTCAAAGGGAGTACGAGCGGCTCGGCCTTCGGCCTCGCACTGAATTCGGCTGGTGACCTTAAAATTGACAGTTATTCGTCTGTGACTGGTGCAAGGGTCGTGGTTCGGCCTTGCGGCCTCACCACGACCCTTTGCACCAGTGCTCGGCCTACGGCCTCGCGCCATTGGATCTCAAGCTCGGCCTACGGCCTCGCTTGAGCTCGAGGCTTAGGCTCGGCCTGCGGCCTCGCCAACTTCCGCCTGTGACTGGTGCAAGGGTCGTGGTTCGGCCTTGCGGCCTCACCGCGACCCTTTGCACCAGTGCTCGGCCTACGGCCTCGCGCCATTGGATCTCAAGCTCGGCCTACGGCCTCGCTTGAGCTCGAGGCTAAGGCTCGGCCTGCGGCCTCGCCAACTTCCGCCTGTGACTGGTGCGATGGTCGTGGTTCGGCCTTGCGGCCTCACCACGACCCCGCACCAGTGAGCTCGGCCTACGGCCTCGCGGCCTAAAGGCGCCCAAGCTCGGCCTGCGGCCTCGCTTGATCTTGGTGACCTCGCAAGTGCCGTGGTTCGGCCTGACGGCCTCACCACGGCACTCGCTCGGTACTTGGAAAAATCCATTGTATGGCAGCTATATTAAAAAAAAAAAAATTCCAAAAAAAAATTTCATAAATGCAATCAGGACCTCAAAATACCCTCGGAAACCAAAAATCAGCCTCCTAGGACCATTTTGAAAATTTGGGGCCCCTGAAAGTCATTTTGGGGGCCCCCGGAAGTTGGGGCCCCCGATTGCCTATGACATTTGTTCAAGCACCCCCCATCGATGTCGAACCGTTTTCGAGTTACGAACGTCCAAAGTTTGTATGGGTTTTTTTTTTTTTTGTATGGGAGCCATGTTTTTTTTCATTTCTCTAAAGAGGTCCAAGGTTGAGGTTCATTTTTAGTTTAAACTGTTTCTCCCCACCTGTCATACTTTCCGAGATCCATAGGGGGTCCACGTCGAGGAGTTGACCTTCCGAAGATCAGGTATTTTTCCTGATCTTACGTTTTCCCCCTCTACATGACCCCATACTCACATTTTCCCCCCAACCCCCCCAAGTCTCCAAACAACTATCTAAGTGAGTCAGTGAGTCAGTGAGTTATTAACTAGTGTTTTGCGTGGGTGCGCGGGCCGCAAGCGGCCCGCGGGGGGGTGTGTGTTAGTGGGGTGGGGTCGTCATTTGTGTTCGACTTGTAAAACTTTAATAAAACGGTGAATGTGTGTTGAAAATGTGTAAGGAATTGCAATACATGAGAAAATGTGCTGATGATGATGATGATTTTTGATTTCCATGACCGGCGATGAAGATTGAAGTGGAATAGGTACAAATCTCCTAATGGTGGTGGAAACGTAGAAGAAATTTCAAGTTCAGTCGTAGAAACCATATAAATCCTCCAATCGAGTATTTTCCGTCAAAGGGAGTACGAGCGGCTCGGCCTTCGGCCTCGCACTGAATTCGGCTGGTGACCTCATGATTGACAGTAATTTGTCTGTGACTGGTGCGAGGGTCATGGTTCGGCCTTGCGGCCTCACCACGACCCTTTGCACCAGTGCTCGGCCTACGGCCTCGCGCCATTGGATCTCAAGCTCGGCCTACGGCCTCGCTTGAGCTCGAGGCTTAGGCTCGGCCTGCGGCCTCGCCAACTTCCGCCTGTGACTGGTGCAAGGCTCGTGGTTCGGCCTTGCGGCCTCACCACGACCCTTTGCACCAGTGCTCGGCCTACGGCCTCGCGCCATTGGATCTCAAGCTCGGCCTACGGCCTCGCTTGAGCTCGAGGCTTAGGCTCGGCCTGCGGCCTCGCCAACTTCCGCCTGTGACTGGTGCGATGGTCGTGGTTCGGCCTTGCGGCCTCACCACGACCCCGCACCAGTGAGCTCGGCCTACGGCCTCGCGGCCTAAAGGTGCCCAAGCTCGGCCTGCGGCCTCGCTTGAGCTTGGTGACCTCGCAAGTGCCGTGGTTCGGCCTGACGGCCTCACCACGGCACTCGCTCGGTACTTGGAAAATTTCCATTGTATGGCAGCTATATTAAAAAAAAAAAAAATCCAAAAAAAAAAATTTATAATCGCAATCTGGACCCCAAAATACCCTCGGAAACCAAAAATCAGCCTCCTAGGACCATTTTGAAAATTTGGGGCCCCTGAAAGTCATTTTGGGGGCCCCTACCAGTTGGGGGCCCCGATTCCCTATGACATTTGTTCAAACACCCCCCATCGATGTCGAACCGTTTTCGAGTTACGAACGTCCAAAGTTTGTATGGGTTTTTTTTTTTTGTATGGGAGCCATGTTTTTTTTCATTTCTCTAAAGAGGTCCAAGGTTGAGGTTCATTTTTAGTTTAAACTGTTTCTCCCCACCTGTCATACTTTTCGAGATCCATAGGGGGTTCAGGTCGAAGAGTTGACCTTCCGAAGATCAGGTATTTTTCCTGATCTTACGTTTTCCCCCTCTACACGACCCCATACTCGAATTTTCCCCCCCACTCCCCCAAGTCTCCAAACAACTATGTCAGTCAGTCAGTCAGTGAGTGAGTCAGTGGTAATTTAACTTTATATAGTATAGACTAGTGTTTTGCGTGGGTGCGCGGGCCGCAAGCGGCCCGCGGGGGGGTGTGTGTTAGTGGGGTGGGGTCGTCATTTGTGTTCGACTTGTAAAACTTTAACAAAACGGTGAATGTGTGTTGAAAATGTGTAAGGAATTGCAATACATGAGAAAATGTGCTGATGATGATGATGATTTTTGATTTCCATGACCGGCGATGAAGATTGAAGTGGAATAGGTACAAATCTCCTAATGGTGGTGGAAACGTAGAAGAAATTTCAAGTTCAGTCGTAGAAACCGTATAAATATTCCAATCGAGTATTTTCCGTCAAAGGGAGTACGAGCGGCTCGGCCTTCAGCCTCGCACTGAATTCGGCTGGTGACCTCATGATTGTCAGTCATTCGTCTGTGACTGGTGCGAGGGTCATGGTTCGGCCTTGCGGCCTCACCACGACCCTTTGCACCAGTGCTCGGCCTACGGCCTCGCGCCATTGAAACTCAAGCTCGGCCTACGGCCTCGCTTGAGCTCGAGGCTTAGGCTCGGCCTGCGGCCTCGCCAACTTCCGCCTGTGACTGGTGCAAGGGTCGTGGTTCGGCCTTGCGGCCTCACCACGACCCTTTGCACCAGTGCTCGGCCTACGGCCTCGCGCCATTGGATCTCAAGCTCGGCCTACGGCCTCGCTTGAGCTCGAGACTTAGGCTCGGCCTGCGGCCTCGCCAACTTATGCCTGTGACTGGTGCGATGGTCGTGGTTCGGCCTTGCGGCCTCACCACGACCCCGCACCAGTGAGCTCGGCCTACGGCCTCGCGGCCTAAAGGCGCCCAAGCTCGGCCTGCGGCCTCGCTTGAGCTTGGTGACCTCGCAAGTGCCGTGGTTCGGCCTGACAGCCTCACCACGGCACTTGCTCGGTACTTGGAAAAATCCATTGTATGGCGGCTATATTAAAAAAAAAAAAAATCCAAAAAAAAATTTCATAAATGCAATCAGGATCCGAAAATACCCTCGGAAACCAAAAATCAGCCTCCTAGGACCATTTTGAAAATTTGGGGCCCCTGAAAGTCATTTTGGGGGCCCCTACCAGTTGGGGCCCCCGATTCTCTATGACATTTGTTCAAGCACCCCCCATCGATGTCGAACCGTTTTCGAGTTACGAACGTCCAAAGTTTGTATGGGTTTTTTTTTTTTTGTATGGGAGCCATGTTTTTTTTCATTTCTCTAAAGAGGTCCAAGGTTGAGGTTCATTTTTAGTTTAAACTGTTTCTCCCCACCTGTCATACTTTCCGAGATCCATAGGGGGTCCAGGTCGAAGAGTTGACCTTCCGAAGATCAGGTATTTTTCCTGATCTTACGTTTTTCCCCTCTACATGAGTGTATACTCCTATTTCCCCCCCCACCCCCCCAAGTCTCCAAACAACTATGTCAGTGAGTGAGTGGTAATTTAACTTTATATAGTATTATTAATTAATTACTAGCGACCTAGCGAAAGAAGAGCTTGGCATATAGTTGGTGCTCATATTTCTCAGGGTTCAACTTAAGTTGGTAATTGATAAAAATAAACTCTTTTAAGTGTGATAAATGTATTTATATTATTACCATGAAATATAGCTTATGACTCTGACGACATCTTACTTGTCGAAATCGGTCATGCCGTTAAGCTAAAGAAGGTAAATATATATGAACACGCAAACGCACAAGCACACACAAAACATTGCGCTTTTTTCTTTCTTTCTTTCTTTCTTTCTTTCATGGGTCTTCAGTCCTGACTGGACCAAACCTACATGTAAAAATGCACCACATCATTGTTTGCGTGTTTGTAGAAGTAAATACATTTTTTAATTATGTTATTTAAAACGGGGAATCATATATTATAAACTTATCGAATGGGTTTGGTAAAAATAAAAACTATCCAAAGTAAATATATTTTAGAAAACGTTTTATTACAGAAGCATTATTGCTTATAGTTGAAAATAAATTAACACAATTATCAAATATAACAAGTCATGTATATTCAATGAAGAATAGACAGTAGACACCTAGGCTTTGTTGAAATAGTAGGTTTAGCTACTGTAGTCATATTGTGGCTGTGGCAGTATATCTGAAGGTTTAGGGAAAGCTGGTGGTGCGAGATGTTGGAATAACGGCTGGGGGTACGAGAATGATGGCGAATATGGTACTAAGTTCATAGGGGGGTACGGCGCAGGGACAGGTGAAGGGTAAGGTAGAGATGGCGCATACTGCTGCGGTATCGGAGAGTGGTACGGGGCTGGTACTGATGTTGGATAAGACAGTGAAGGAGGGTAAGAAGAGGGATAAGGCAACGGCGCTGGGGATGATACCGGTGGATATGGAACCTGCGGAGAGTAAGAACTTGGCAACAAATGCGCTACTGAATAGCCCGGCTGGCATACTGGCAGCGAGAACGATGAAAATGGGGAAGCGTATGACATGGGTGAAGGAAACTGAGGAAGTGGAGAGGCAGGCTGTGGCGCTGGTAATTGAGGATAGGCCGCTCGAGCGTATTCAGGGTAAGACGGCCTTGGGATTGTAGGGGAATAGACCGGTGGGGCAAACTGAGGCTGGTAGCTTATTTCGTACGGATACGGCCAAGCTGCTCTCGGTACGGGGTTGGTCGTCGTTGGGTATCCATAGTCAGAGGGTTGAGCTCCAGCTTCTAAGAAACTGGGTGGAGATACGTAGACCACTTGCGGTGGAGGTGCGGCGGGGTAGCTGTACGTTGTCTCTTGTGATGGTGTAGGGGTTTCTTCGGTCGATGCAGTTGCTTTTACTTTTGATAGTAGTGCTATAAAGAAAATGTTTGAAAGGTTCATAAATTTGTTAGCAAAACAAATCACCGATTGGGCGTTAGTATAATTTTTTAAACATGGTATTTTATGTTTTGATAATTCGAACCCCTACTACGAAAATTACATTATGGACGCATTGAGGAAATAGTAATATATATTTCCTCAATATACGGACAGTGGTTTTTTTTATGCAGACTTGTTTTGCTGACTAAGTATATGTGAAGTATACATTTTATTTTATGCTAAAGATATTTACACAATTATAATAAAATACTTCTTTATAAATAATTTTCGAAGTGATGCATATTTGAAGAATGCCGACATACCAACGATCTTAATACCTACAACTTTATTGTTTTACTTACGTGAGGAATACAGCGCACTAATCATTTGATTCATCCGCTCATGCAGGGCCGTCAACTGGAAAACAAAAGGTGTTATAAAATAAACATGGTTATAAAACATAACAAATAAAACCAGCCAATTGCGAGTCGTTGCGCACTGAGGGCTCCGTACCACCACATAACTTGTTAGCTACTTAAGTACAAAAATAGTGCAAAAAGACAACATCCCATCAACGCCCAGGCGGTCACCCATCCATGTAACTGGCCTCGCACGACGTTGCTTCACTTCGGTGATCGTACGAGAAGAGAAATTTGACACCGACTCGCACTTGGCCATTATTTATTATTTGTTGTTATTCTTTAGCGTGTACTATAATCGTGCCAAATTTGACGCTTGTACCCCAAAATCCTTATTGTACTCGAAGCGACGTAGAAGCGGAATTACACTAGAAATTCGTCATAAAAAAATGGACTTCCGCAAAGTGACGCTCGATTCAATCAACTATGTAGTAATGTGTTTAAATTTACCTGAGATTGCTGTTGCGGCGTAGTACAAGCGACAAACGACAACCCCAGTGACAGTGTACTCAACCGAATTAAAAGATTCACCAACATCCTGTCTTATGTTGCCCGGTTTTTGTAGTCTTTATTCTAGAAAAATCTAGCGCAACCAGTCAAATGACCAATCGCTTGCGGGAATATTTTACTGAAATATTCGACCAACCCTAGACCACAAGCACGTTTGTCCACCACTTGTGCCTTAATACTAAAATACCAGGATGCTGGAGTATTTAAACAAAATATGAAATCTGATAAAAAATGTGAAGATGCAACAATTTGTTTTTAAGAATTGTGATAATGATTACTAAGATAAAGTGTGTACGTGCGTGCAGATAAAGGTGCATTGATAAGTTTAGATGATTCTTTCGTAATTTTATGAGAATAATTTTCGATCATATTTTATTTCTGTATACTCTTAACTTGGGGTGAATTAGCGGTAAGGAAAACTATTTCAATCCATCTGATACTGTGATGAGGCTGTGAGAAGACCATTTAAACTCATCTGATACTGTAGTAAACAGTATAGAACAATAAATATTTCGGGACACTTTTCCACACACGGTCATCCGACCCCAAACTAAGCAAAGCTTGTGATATGGCTGACAGAGACTGATATACATACATATATAGTTTTAAACATATACTTAAATAGATATTAACAACCAGATAAAGAACAAACACAAATTTTCATCACATAAATGTTTGTCCTAGGTGGGAATCGTACCCACGCTCCCAAGGTAGGTTCACTACCAACTGGACCAACGGGCTATCAATGGTAGTGGTAATAGCGGGCATCTAGTGGATGCAGATGGCAGGCTTTCATTCAGTATAGAGGTTAAAGGGGGAGGCCTATGTTCAGCAGTGGACGTCTTCTGGCTGATGGTGATGATGATTGTATTGATAGTGGTACAGACCAATAAAGTCATTGTATCATTGTAATAAGGCTATGAGAAGATACAGTTAGGCTGGACAGCCTTCGGGAATCTCCGTCGAGTCTTCCCATTCCGCAAAGCCTTTAGATGAAAGAATGAATTTACATTTAAAACGTAAGCGAAAAAAATGTGTTTAATTTTTTCCTTGTTCGAGAGTTTCTTAATAGTCTAAAAGGACTAGAAGGAAATTAAATAAAAATGCTGATATAAATATGTTTTGATAAAATCATAAATTGTTTTTTTTACTCCCGATAAAAGAGCTGATAATTTTCAAACGATTGAACAGATTTTGTTGAATTATTGCTAAAACTCTTTTGATCAATTCACATTTGATCAAATCAATTCACATTTCAAACAAAAGAACAAAAAAAAAACGGTACCGAGAACCAGTTGTTTGGATAAATCTAACATAGGTTTTAAGACTTACTAACTCGAAATGTAACGTACTAGGTATGTGTTTTAAATAAAAAAAAAAAAATATATATAACGGTTCAGCCATTTGGGAGCTACGATACGACAAGATACGTTAAACTTATAACACCCAACAAACATTGCGGCTCGAACAAGGTAGGAAAACATTGCGAAAAAATTATTGCAAAATACCCATCGAGATAAAATTCATTTAGAGTCACAATCTCTCAGTAAAAACAGTCAAAAAACGTCCGAGAATCATCGTACATACATTGTATCAATTATATACTTCATAATGCCACATTTACTCCAGTTTAGACGTTATGTCGCTTGCATAGTGTTCAACGTTAGTTGTCCGCTATGTCATCGTAGCTCTGGCATCGCGCGGCGTTGTAGTCGGATCGCGGTTACCTTGTAACTAACCAAAAAGTCTGCGCAATTCGTAGCGTGCGCCGAGTTTTGGTTCGGACAGTTTTTGGCACGATAGTGACTCTATATGTATTGTATCTCGATGAAAATACCCCATAAAATGTCATGAAATTAGTTTCTGCATTGATTTTGCTTGGATGTAACTAAAGAAATACCAAGAAAATACCAGAAATTTAACAGCATTCTTTTATTTTCTATTTCGTTTAGGCATACAATTCTGCGTTTTACCTGTCATGATTTACAATGTCGAAACTTGGACATAATTATGTTTATAGTACTTAAATGGGTAGGTAGGTATATTGAAATAAAACAATGCTTTGATAAAACAATTGCGTACTTTTTTGCTGCGTTTACAGATTGGTGTCTGCCTAAACAAAACAATTAAAACACAATTAACAATGCAAATTGTTACAATCATAAAATTAGGTGTCAGCTATCTTGATAACACTTATATCGACTAATACCTACATTGCTTGTCCATTTTCTTTATTAATGAGGGATAATTTTTAAGGCATAATTTTAGAAACAAGCTTACGTAAGAACCCTCATGTTCCATGCGTCTTCTATATTCTATGGAACAGCAGTTTTTTCGAGATTTTAGGGTTGGCCTCATAGTGAAGCTTTTTCATAGACATGATAACGACCTCTTTTTGGCTTAGTACACCCTTTCTGCGCATTTTTGTATATCGCGCGCATTTCAATGTTTTTTTGATAGATATAAAATGAATGAAAATATTTATAAAAAATCTAAACATCCTAACATAATTATATTCTAAAAGCTATATTTAACTGTCTCTTTGTCTGTTTGTTCACTTTTCACAAATAAACGGCTAAGCCGATCTAAATTAATGATGAGAAAATGATAGTGTACATCATAACTATCATAAGGACGGACAAAGGGCACTTTTTCACGCAGTAAATGCGGAAAACATAGCCAGGGCGTCAAGTCTGCTAAGTTACACCGTGAGATTCATATAATATTATAAGTAATTTTATGAAATTATCAGTATTGTAAGTTACAAATTTCTATGTCTAATACCTAGCGAGCTTAGAAATGCAGAGGTTGCAGCTTTTTGCAATTTTGGAGGACCATATATTTCGCATCACTTGATAAAAAAGTTATGTATCAAAACTTAGGTACTTTCATTTTAAATATACCTACTATCTATATATATAAAAGCGAAATTCATCTACTCACTCAATAAACACGAAATCTCGAAAACCACTTGACCTACGAAGGTGAAATTTGGCAGGTAGATTCCTTATGGGGTGTAGAGGTCCGCTAAGACTGCTAAGGATTTTGTGAATGGGCCAGTAAGGGCCAGGCTACTACTACGGCAGTATACACTCCGTATATCAATGTGTTTATTTGTGAAATAGTTACTTAACGAACTTATAAGGAATTTGTACTTGTGGAACTTGTAGGACTACGTTGTTGTACTGTCTAACCCTAAAACAACTATAGTTATTTTTATTCTTCAGTAATATCCAATGCAGTTACTAAATTTCCATCACCTGAAAGCAACCGCTTCCCATTTCTATATTTAGTATTACTAGCAACGACTATCTCCAATGCAAGTATAACCAAAGACAGAACCGCTCCAAAAGTAGTCAGCCCTATGAGAAGAGCAACGTCTCCGAACTTCACTCGTTCAGCGAGGAGCTGGGCCCTGCAGGCAGGTTTCAGAGCTCGGAGCCTGGTGACGAGACGTTTCCCGATTCCGGTTTCGAGAATCCAGGCGCCTGCCGCGCGGAATGTGTTGGTGTATTGGCCGTATGGAGTGGCTGTGATCCAGGTCATCACCTGAGAACGACTGAATTTATATAGTTCCAAGAATAGGCCTATCTATACCCAATTTTTTCACCATAATCATCAGCCAGGAGACGTCCACTGCTGATAATAGGCTTCTTTAACCTCCACACTGAAAGACAGCCTGCCATCAGCATCCACTGGATGCCCGCAACTCTCACAATGTCGTCGGTCCATCTAATGGGGGGCCTACATACGCTGCGTCTTCCGGTTTGTGGACTCCATTCAAGAGCCTTTCTTCCCCAGCGGTTATCATTTCTTCGAGCGATGTGGCCTGCCCATTGCTACTTCAAATAGCAAATTTGAATAGCTATATTGGTGACTCTGGTTCTTTGGCGGATACGTTCCGGATTCTATCGCGCAAAAAAACACTGAACATAGCTCTTTGCCCGTTGTGTGACTCTTGAGTTTTTCCAAAATCCACAATTAAGGACCACGTCTCAGTACCATAATTATAGTATTACTAATTTTTTATGACCTCATAAAACACACATAATACGCAGAACAGATGGCCGATGGGGCTGAAGGTTCTCGAATGGACATAGACATCATTTATTTGTGGAAAAAAAAATACAATATTTATAATGGTAAAAAAGGCAACCAACAAAAAAAAAAACAAATAGAGACCACGGCCCGGTAAGCGCAGCGTCGGATGTCCACCCACAAGATGGACGGGTAACCTAAAAGAGACCGCAGAAAAACGCTGGATGAAGGCCGTTTCCAACCGGACCTTTTGGAAATCAGTGGGGGAGCAGCATATCCAGCAGTGGACATCCTATGTCTGCAACGATAAATAAATAAATATTCGGGACATTTTTGCACACACGGTCATCTGACCCCAAACTAAGCAAAGCTTGTGATATGGCTGCCAGAGACTGATATACATACATATATAGGTTTAAATACATACTTAAATAGATATTAACACCCAGATATAGAACAAACACAAATGTTCATCACACAAATGTTTGTCCTAGGTGGGAATCGAACCCACGCCCCTAAGCTCAGAAGGCAGGTTCACTACCAACTGGACCAACGGGCTATCTGATGATGATGATGATGATGAGATGCTCAATGTCACACATGGTTTACAGTTTTAGTAAGTAAGTACTACATTTAAGAAAATCTTGGCACATTAAACCTCTGGAATAGTATCCACATGCTGTAACTTGCAGATCTGGTCGTCAGTGAACCTCTTGAAACGCGGGTAGATCTGATTATACTCCGAGTGGAAGGCCGTGCTGCCATCTTCGATGAGCTCGACTCCTCGCTCCAGCAGTTGGTAGAACTTGGAGGTCTTCTTCTTACTTTTGAGATACTCTAGGTCGTCCCAGGTCGTTTGCACCTATATAATAATAACTGTTTAACCATCAAAAGGAAGCAGGATTTCTACCCAAGTACAAATAAATATGGCAATATTTTTATTTAATATTTATTTTATTTTTTTATTTTATACTTTTACTTAATAGAAAAAAAAAAGCCCCAAGATTTTTTGTATATATAGCTTAGGTTATATCGGCTCTTTGGGAGCAGGGTTAAATATGTGGTGCTTACTTAATAGTTTGAATAGCAGGGAGTGAGTTCAAATTAATTATAATTATTGCAAATGCAACGTTAATTATATTTATTTACTCTTAGGTAGGAATCTCTTTGAATGAGTGCTTCAGAAAAAAGTTTAATTGTCGTACAATAATTATAAATTTAAAAAAAACCGACTTTTTCTTAAATATGTAATTCCGGTAAATAATATAGTAGCCTAGATAGTGGGTATACGTTTGAGCCTTTTGGGGTCGAAACTTTGGGTCCGTGGGGGTCGGGTGCCAAAAACATTTTCAAAGATTTATCTAAACGTCTGGTCGAAGCATCTCGCGACAAAAATGCTGGTCGGTATCTTGCGCAACGTGTAAGTATTGCAATACAACGCGGCAATGCGGCCAGCATTTTGGGAACGATGCCAACGGGCAGCGGTTTATTAGATTAGTTTAGTTTAATACAATATATTTTTATTTAGCGTATTTTATTTAATTTAGTTTAGTATTAGTTTTTAATTTTGTAAGTAGTTTTAGATTTTATTTTTGTTTCTATTCCAAATATGTGTAATTTTCTTGTTTAAATCCCGATTATCCCATAATATATGCAGCTTGCCATCTGCATCCAGTGGATGCACACATGTGGATGGATGTAAGCAGGCTGTTGTTCAGTGTGGAGGTTAAAGAGGGAGGCCTATGTTCAGCAGTGGACGTCTTCTGGCTGATGATGATGACGATGAAACATTAAAAAACAACCGAATTGAGAATCCTTTTTGGAGTCAGTTAAAATGTAGTCCAATCTCTATAGTAAACTAACATCAAAGAACAAATAGCGCATGTAGGCGTAGTCCTCAGAAGCAATGGCGTATTTAGAGTCAGCGAGACTCCGGAGAGAGTCGGGGCCTCCGCTGCCGGCACTCATCAGCGCTGACACGATCGCTGACGTGTAGTAAGCGTGGACTAGCATAGCGCACACTGACAGAACCACGAAGGTCCACCGCCCTGATATGCCTTTTGGAACTGCGCTTGCGTCTGAAAGATAGCATGTTATTAGTAGCAATACCCCCTAATTTAATCGGAATCAGAATCTTCCATTATTCCGTATATTTGACTGTTTTTATGCAACGATCTCAAATTAGCTATAATATTATAAAAAAGCAATCTTGCAATCTTCATAATTTTTATTCTATATAAATACAATAAAATTCCAATTATTTTACTACCGCGTAAACGCTTACTTTTGAAATTTTATGGGGCCACGTGATTACTGTGATGTCTAGTTTTTTTTTGTGGTGACGTCACAAGCAAGCAAATAAGTTCTTACTTGCCATACAATTTTTGCCTCTATTACTTTCATTAAGAAATTAGGGTTGGTCGGACATTAAAAGTTGTTCATAGCGATGAGTATTACGGACTCCTTTCAGATAAGTGCAACCTTTCCACGCAACCCAGTATAACTGTTAACCTTGCTGAAGGAAAGTAGCCAGTACAGCACAGTACGAGTCGTCTTTTTCCTCCCGTGAGCGAGCGGTGATCCTTAAAGCCGCCGCGAGTACTAGCCCTATGGCCAGGCAGCTCCACCACACAGCTTCTGTGAACGGCTCTACAAACATGTTGCTGCTGCTTTCGCGCTCTGCCAGGTATGTGAATCCAACACTACAATAGCACATCAAAGTTAGACACAAAGTTTTGAAAAACAATACAAAAACCAAATAATATAAAATGTTTATGCTTTGGCGCTTTAACTACAATGCGTTCTACACTGTCCAAAAAGCTGTTTGAACAAAAAAAAAAATAAACAAAGGAAGCGTGGCATTTAAAATATAGGAGGAACTTTATCTGGCGGCCAGACTAGCGCAACTTTAATACAAATTTCGAATGTATGAAACGGGTGCGAAATTAAACTTCTACGTTTTCTATCCTACTCTAACCTATAAGCTTGTATAGACGTCTTGCTTCATTATAGGAGTCGCACCCGTATCATAAATATTTTTCTCCATGGAAGTCCCACCTCTTCAGCGTTAGCGGTTATATTCTCTTTGCTGGCGGCGAGTAGATGGAACTAATTCCAGCAAGGAGGTCAATCAGAATAAAGGATTATCCTACTTCCTACTAATATTATAAACGCGAAAGTTTTTTTAAGTGTATAGATGTATGGATGTTTGTTCCTCTTTCACGCTGCAACGGAACAACAGATCAACCTTATTGCTTGCACGGGTATAGTTCAAGAGCCAGACAGTGACATAGGCTCCTTTTCATCATCATCATCACCATTTTTCATAACTACGCGGGTGAAACCGCGGGGCGCAGCTAGTTTTATTATAATGATAAACTAGCACTGCCTTGATGCTCAATCACCCAATCCAATCCACCAATCACCCTTTCGGGGTAGGCCAAAAGTCCAGCAGTGGACTGTTAAAAAGGCTGATTATGATGATGATGACGTATTACGTTACCAAATACCTCGATACCTTAGTTGTCGACTTTCGTGAGGGCGATATGAGTAAAGATGAGCTTACTTTAAGTGGTAAAATATTGAAGATAGAAAACACTTTTAGTGAGCCTGATTCACTTTACATCAATGTACTTACTTAAAAGGCCATATAGCCGTGACATAGTCAAGCTTCCCGATGCGTTCAGTCAATATCCTGAGGATACCGCCGCTGAGCTCGGCGTTTCCATAGAGCAGCATCAGTGGCATGCTGCTGTTGTGGACGGTCGCTCCCCAAAACTTGGTCGTTATAAGGACCTCACTTGAATCAAGAACATCAAATACTACAATCTAATACAAGTACAATAACTTTTTTTAAGTGTCATAATGTGTAGAGGTTGATTCAATAAACGGGAGTCATCCTAGGGCCTTACGGACAACAGCTAATTGCGGCACCTAATCCACTCAGTTGGAAAATCACGCGACCGCAAACCGTATCTGGGCGCGATAAGGTTCACATTCGCGTGATTTTCCAACTGAGCGGATTAGGTGCCGCAATAGCTGTTGTTCGTAAGGCCCCTGGACTCACCCCTTAATTTATTACGCTTATAGTTGGAATATTCCATTCTAATTTAAATAGGACCTCCTTCGAGATCCTTCTCTCAAGATCCGTCTCTCGAGGCCCCTATCTCGGGATCCCTCTCTGTCAGAGGGATCTGCCGAAATTCTTCGCAACTCCTAGTCCAAGTCCTAAGTCCTACGTAGTTGCGAAGAACGTTGTTGCGACGCACGCTGTTGCGAAAAGCTTTTTGAATCGTCAATGCGAAAACTCATCGTATCGAATACCATAGATTGAAAGACACTAGTTCAAAGCACGAAAGATATCTTTTCGATAGAGATCTTTTATGTAGTTTATGTGACTCACGTGGCATTAAGAAGTTGTATGACCAGCGCAGAAGCAGCGTACCCGCACTTGATGCTAGCGTCCAGTTCAGTCAGGGTCTCGTCCACTACGTACTCCGAGTACGACCCGTTGTACCACTCGTCGGAGTACTGCCCCACCTGTACCGCATGGTAAACGCATTGAGTACCACCAATCTTGACGAAGATAAAACTATCACACTACAAAACAGCAGTATTTACCTATTAGAGCCTCACATTACCTACATATGAACACAACAACTAGCAGGGCCCTGATTCCCTAACTTTAACACGCACGTAACGCGCCGCGTTAAGTTAAACTCTTAAAATTTTGACTCTATTCCCTGGGAATAAAGACCAACTTTTAGAGGTAAACTTAACACGGCGCGTTACGTGCGAGTTTGTAGTTACAGAATCAAGGCCCAGGGCAAGTTAAGCAAAAGCTTGTAAAAAAACAAATCAACTTCAGGCTGGTGGGCGATTAGCTTGTTGGGCGCAGTGTGAGTGAAAGTGCTTAGGTTAGGTAAGGGCGTGAATCATGAGGAATCTGTGCGCTGACGGTGTACTTATTGGCTGTAAGATGTACTTATTGGTATATATTTTAAAGAGGAAGAACAGCAATCGAGTATTACCGGAGCAGCAATCCGCATAGGGTATCCTCTAAAGTCGAGTCTCCTCAGGATCTTCTCTCGTTCGTGTAGAACTTGGAGCCCTGTAAAGTTGGTCCAGTACCCCCAGGGGTGGGCCGTGACGCCATCACCGGGGTGCACGTAGATATCTTCCAGTTGAACCGACTTGTTTTCAACTGCTGGTAAAAAGCTTCTTGAAGAAGTTTTGTAAAAGTATTTAATACTCTGACAATGATGGTGTGCCAACCTAGGATACGGCTGAGTAGCTGAGTCCAGCAGTGGATTAATATGCCCATATCAGTCTACTGCTAACACACACGTGTGTTGACCTGTTGATTTGGCAATAGCAATAATTTTGTCCAATAGCTTACTATTTTGAAGTCAGTTTTTTCTTTTAATAATGGCTATGTTTTTTTGGACCCGGGTATGTCTTAAAACTTCGTACAGAACCAGCATCCTATTTGTAAATTTAGTACACGGTGAACGTACTGAACGTATCCCCAAGCCGCCTGCCAAGCGTGGGGATTATGGTAACACAGGGGTGTAGAGACGGCTCTAAGAGGGAGGACTTTGGTCAGCAGTGGACGTTTACTGGCTGATGATGTTTTTTTAAGAACATTTACTTGTACCAGGCCTCTTCGTGATTCCTATCACCAAGTTCTACAACCGGTTACGGAGGGAAAACCCAGGGCAGGGTCTGGGGTGCCAGGGTAAGTCTAATCCCCCAATCCCGGTGACGGCCCAAGCTGAGGTTTGTACCTTCGAGGTGCACCTGAGCTAGTTAGGCCCAACAGCATCTGCGTTCGCCAATCGCCCGGTCAAGCTGTTGCAACCGCCTGAAGTCAACAGCGTAAGTAATTCATAAAAAACTGTAATGCCCTTACGCTTTGCGAGGCGCTTGCACTTCTAACCTAACTGCAAAAGTGATCGAACGATTGTAACAATCAGAGCAAAAGAAATTCTAGTTCTCAGTAATACCGCCCGCTTCCCGCCTTTTAGGTTACATGTAGTTTGGTGCGCTTCGCTGTGCGTGCTGAAATGAGTTTTATTGTAAAGTAGCAAGAGTCTCAATTTATTTGAATGTCACGCTGACTGAGTCTTAATTCTGTACTTGTACTAACTGGTATTTATTCTGTGCTCATAATGCGTACCAAGGGTATTGTTCCCCGGCGCCTCAGTTCGTAGTAGAACAATTTCAGCATCGTACCGGACCCCATTTAGCACCGCGGGCACGCTGTCTCCGATCAAAAGCCACATGTATCGCCCACAGAAGTGTTCGGATTTCAACTATGGTAGAAATATAAAGATTAGGTACAGCCCTTATATATACAAGGTCCTTGGGTACAGCTAGTAGAGTTAGGGCACGTTTCGCATCACACCACAGCGTTGGAAATGATTCCAAAGAAAGAAAGAAATAAAGTTTTTTTTAAATGATCAAATTAAGTTTTTTTTAAATGATTATTTACTGGATATTTACCGTGGTAAGGTTGTGGAATATCCCGTAAATAATCATATAACTTTGGTGAACAACCGTGATAGTTTAAAACAGTGTTTTTTTAAATAGCTAATAGACACTCGGAAATATCGGGATGCCAGAGTGGGCACGAAAAATCGACACCGCTGTATAGTTGATATTCCAAAAATCCGTACGAAGCGCTTTGATTCCACTTTTATTATGCGTACCTACTGCTAGTCTTTGGAATGCGCTGCCTGAATGGGTGTTCCCCGATAGTTACAATCTGGTCGTCTTCAAATCACGAGTGAATCGGTTTCTTCTAGGCAAGCGTGCTCCATCGTAGACCACATCGTTGCTTTACATCAGGCGAGTGGGTCAAACGCAAGCCTATTATTAGATTTAAAAAAAAAACACAGGTTATAAGGTCAAAAGGTATTTTGATCAACGTTAATAACGAAATGTACGTTCTTCTAAACGTTCCTTTTATATTTTTTCTGAAAAACTTTCCATGTTCCAAGTATCCGAAATAATTGACGTAAAAAGTCACAGTGATTTTTTGCTGTTTTCGAGTAACAGGAACAAACAATCACAGTGATCTCAAAGTAACAACTAAGCCCATCTCTTCCGATAGCAGCTATTAATTAAAATATTTGTGCCTTATTGCTTCCCAGCGCAATGAGAACCAACAAGGCCCAAATATGCTATTATTATTCGTACCGTGAAATTTCTCAGAAGTGCTGTTGGCTTGATTTGGAACGTGCCTTTTGGATTGTTATTACGCGTTGGAAAAAGTAACAAAGGATTACGGATGTGCTACGAACGCTACGGAGCGTAGGCGTAGTCGATCGTAGCGCTACGACGCGACTCAGATGTGTGCTACAGTACTAATTTTAATCATAATCTTGTGAGAATTTGTGTTTGTTAAATGCAAGTGTGTGTTTTCCCCACTCGACTCCGTAACGAATAAGTTTGGATTTACACATACTACTTTTTAGTGTTAAACTGACTTCAAAAAAGGATGTTCTCAATAATTGTTTTTTCGTTTGTATGTTACTCGATATCTTCTCTGATTTTCAATTGATTTAAATTTTTATTTTTATTCGTTTTTTTTTGAGAGAGAGAGGATGCCATCATGCTGGCCAGAGCATGTTGGTGAATTGCATAGAGACCTTTGAACTTTTGAGGTTCTTGGACATACCGGTTTCCTCACGATGCTTTCCTTCACCGTTTTTCAGCGATGACACAGAAACTGCACATAATTTATTTAGGTACTAAATATATCATTAGTAGGCCGAGGATCGAACCAAGTGCCGTCAGATTGTAAAACGCACATGCTACCGCTCAGCCACTATTGCTCTACACTTAAACCCGTTATATCTGGAGTGTTGTTCCATTTTTTTATTATTGTTACTCGAATTGATATCTGTTTAGTGTTCGAATTACTTTAGTCTTTTTGTTTATTTTATTTTGTCTTTTATATGGTGTTTTTGATGCACGCCTACGTACCATTTGTTCCAACCTGGCGGATGACTGTGAGAAAATGTTTAGCATTAAGTCCTCCATTTGTACATGTCTACTTTTTTTTTGATCACATCAATATACATTACTATTATAGTTTTTTTTCTCATTATCATCACGTGTTTTATTTGGATAGGAACTTAAAAAAACAGAAAATTAATGAAAATTTAAAATATAAACTAAAAACTAAATCTTAAAATAACTAAATAAAAGCTACAATTAAACTCAAAGATGAATGTATAAAATACTACATGTCTAGGTTTTTTTTTCTGTGCTAGCGCCTTTATTAAATAAACAAAATACAAGCTAAAACTAAAACTACAAATACAGTTAGACTGCCCATAGACCATTGAAGGTCTAAAGACAATCCAAATGCTCAAGCCCACTACCAGTTGGCAGCGTACCCAGCATGCTGGCGGCATGCTACATATATGCAGCATGTCTACTTAATTTGTAATTATTATTATTGTCGTTATTTGTAATTTGTTTTAGTGAGTTGTGAATATGCCAGTGCCAATATTGCATGTCCATTTAGAGACAAGTTTGTTTTCAGAGCTCTTAACAACAGAATATATTCTGTAATACATCTAAGTTTACCAACAAACTGCATATATTTTGATTTTTGTGCAATAAAGTATAAATAAATAAATAACCTTCCCCAGTACGGCATCGTCAGGCTGCTTAAAGTAAACGACTCCTTGGAGGCCGTATCGGTGGATAACATCAAGTGCCGCTGGCTCACAAGCAAACGTGCTTGCGAAGCCGTACTTAGATATTTCACGAACGAACTGGTTTTGTTCTGCAAATATAAGCTTGTTCTGAGTTCTTTACTAAGCGTCTTAACGGCCTTTTATACCAAATTTGACGGTTTTAAATCAATTTTATTCAGTTAAATTACAATATTTGAGCTGGAATAAAATACATGACACAGATAAATCTGTGTTTGAATTAATGATTTGGTTCAAAACACGATATAATAACTTTCCTCGATCAAAAAAAAAACTGAAAAAAAGTCGATTCAGTTTCTTTTTTTCGTTTTATGCTCTAATGAAAGCTCGTAACAACCTGGAAATTACATGTACTGAAAGGCAATTTTATTAAAAAAAATATATTTGGATAGAATTTTGATAGTGAATAGTTTTTTTTTTTGTGAAATATAAGCGTAAAAAGGTCGCGAGAATTTGCGCGCACCGCGTTCCGCGCCAGGCGTCATCGAGGTCGGACCTATGTTTGTTTTTGTCGTTGCACCCCCCCCCCCCGCGGGCGTCCTGACTCTTGGGTGGCAAAATACATCGTCGCTATAAATTGGCGGGGGCTGAGGGAGCGTTTTGTTGCCTACGCGACTCGGATAATAGGCCGCTAAGCCTTTTTTTACTTCTGCGTCTACCTTTGACTCACGCTAAAACTTAAAATTAATTGAATTGAAATAATAAAATATTTAAACATAAATACAATTATATGAGAAACATTATACTGCAAGTCATAATTAATAGTCATGATGTTTGTGTAAAATAAACCGGCCGAGTGCGAGCCGGGCTCGCGCATTGAGTGTTCCGTACCACCACAAAATACAATAAGGTTGTCGCAGTAACCGAATTACCAGTTATTATAACGCCTTTCAAAATTGTCGTAAGAATTGCTAATTATTTTGCTACAGGCGCTCGAGTATAACACTATAACGTTGCAGCACATTATAACGTTGTAATGACCAGAAATTGGTCACCGACTCGCACTTGGCCATTATTTATTATTTGTTGTTATACTTTAGCTTGTGTACTATAATCGTGCATAGTTTGACGCTTGTACGTAGTACCCTTTTTCACATTAGAGCTAATACAATACCTAATACCTACGTTAGTTGGATGGGGACCCCCTTTCGTTTTTTCCGTACCCAAAAGGTAAAAACGGGACCCTATTACTATATGTCTGTCCGTCCGTCCGTCCACCTGTCTGTTCTACTTATTAACGGCTGTATCTTTCGAACAGATAGCCAGTTGAAATTTTCACATAATATATAATATATAATGTAATATCACACAGAAAAACTGTCAATTAATACAAGGTTCAAAATCCAAATTTCACAAGGAATCCATATAAATCCGTCCCGTTCGTCCGTTTATCTGCCTGTCCGTCTGTCCGTCCGTCAGTAATATGGCCCGCCAAAGTGACTTTAGAATTAGTCGCTTATATATAGACGCTGATGATGATGACGATAGACGCTGCCTTAAGTCTATAAATAAATAAATAAATATTTCGGGACTTCTTTTTCACACATGTTCTTCTGACCCCAAACTAAGCAAAGCTTGTGATATGGCTGCCAGAGACAGATATACATACATATATAGTTTTAAATACATACTTAATTATATTTTAACAACCAGATATAGAACAAACACAAATGTTCATCACATAAATGTTTGTCTTTGGTGGAAATCGAACCCACGCCCCCAAGCTTAGAAGGTAGGTTCACTACCAACAGGACTAACGGGCTATCTAAAATCTGATCCTTGAAGTAGAGTCGTAAGTTCGTAAGATGAGACCAAATTTTTTCTTAAGTGACTTACCAAAAGGTCGCCAGCATGCTAAAATGATAATACTGCGAACCATTTTATACCTAAAATATGATACCATTGCTGAGATTAGCATTGTGGACTCCTAAGCACCTTGTTATTAAATCGTGTGTACACGAATGTTAGTGAAATATGTGCGTCCGCGACTCATGTGACATTGTATTTTGTATAGGCACATAAGAAATTACAGTCAAGGTACAGGTGAAGACAGGCTTGTCTAAAAAGACTCAATTTTCCTAGACAAAATTGTTGTATTTAAATCGTGAGATTTTGTAAACTGATAAGTTTGTTAAAGTTATAATTATGATTATTTACGTGATATTTACCGTTTTCACAACCTTACCACCGTAAATATCCCGTAAATAATCATATAACATTAGTGAACAACAGTGTTTTGATAAGTTTGTGTATACCACTCGAAATCTTAACAAGGTTCTTTTTATTTATTTACTAGCGGCTCGCCCCGGCTTCGCACGGGTATAGATATATAGCCTATGTCACCCGGGGATAGTGTAGCTTCCCAACAGTGAAAAAAATATTCAAATCGTTTCAGTAGTTTCGGAGACTATTCAATGCAAACAAACAATCAAATCTTTTCTCTTCATAATATTATGATAAAATAAAATAAAATATTAGTACAGATTATTTATTTATTTCTGGCGTCAAATTTTGTAATTGTCTGCATTATAATAATTAAATAATAAAAAATTGTACATTAAAACCAGTTACATTCCGAGTAAATTATTACTCCATCGATCGGTTACGAAACTCCGTTCCGTAGACGTCAAAAGAAAGTTTTTCCATTTGTTTTTTTGTTAATATGGAATATATCTTTGTTTGGCCACCAACCATCTGCTGGTAAGCGACGGTGCAGCCAAAGATGGAACACGTTGATCTAGAAGAAGTCTATTCACTCTAGCCTTGAAGAAGCCTAGCTTGTAGTTCCCAGAATACGAAAACGGCGGGAGTTCCAGTTGTTAACAATTTAGTATCTGTCTGTACTGTACCTACCTCATAAATACGAAGTGCAGCGGTAACAATTTGGGCGTAACATGTGCTAGCAAAATTATTGGTTTGAGCTCTTATCTGGTACCTACGTGCTGTTTAAAACAAGCAAGGTTGCCATAGTGAATAAATGATGAAAACGCTGCTTTGTTAAAATGATTAAATTTATTTGGATTCTTACATATTCAGTTTTTGTGACAATAAATTAAAACCGGATAAAATTCGGTCTTACTTAAAAACGTGAATTAGCATTTGCTAATATGCTTGGTCTCGTTTTCTCGCGTGACAATTACTATATGTGAGAAGGTGACAGGAATTTAAAGCATAGATTAACTTAACGTTTCTAAGTAAGGCCGAGTAGGTATGCTATCGTAATGGATTGTTTGTTAGAGAATGGAAGAGTTAGATATACAATCTTCATTACCACCCTACCTATGCTAAATTAAATCTAATGACAACATCGGTTGCAAGAAACGTTAGCAATAAAAGTATACTAAAGTCTCTCATAACCAGGGTGAGATAGTCTGTACATTATATACATTATATTTTAATTTACTTTGACATACCAATTTAATCTAGACTTGACATTTATTTTATAAAATAATTGTATTTTGAGTAGACTTGTATAATTTGGCAACAGCCATTAAAATAAGAGTTGTAGTTGAATTCGCTGTAGTTCAAGCTAATTTGATAATCTGATAATAATTTTTCAATATTTAGTAAATTTTTCCTTAGATCCTAAAATTTTGTTTGCATGCCGAAAGGTCGATTACGGCGCTCTTTTACTGTAAATTTTCCATCTTCTGTGTACCCATACATACGCAATAAATGAAATATATATAATATTCATACCTATGAATAATATGAATATTATATGTCTTTGCCAGTGAAAAAGGATTTTGATGGACGATCGCTAAAAATGGACGAACCCAAAACATAGGTACATAACGTTTGTCATAGTGATGAAATCTTACGCAAGTGTTGAAGTCATATAACGTGACTCCATCGAGCCTGGCAAGTAGGGCTTGTACATTACTGTTGTCAAGCACAGCAATGCTGTTCACGAAAGTAATGAGCATCACTTTTAATTTGTCAAAGGGATTATCGACTTCCGATTGTCGATTATTTCTCTACTTCTGTTTCGTGCGAGTAAAAATTTATATGTAAACTAGCTGAATCCTGCGGTGATACCCGTGATTTTTCAATTTTCCCGCATCTTATGAGAGAATAAGTACCCTATGTCCGTCCATATGATGTACACTATCATCCTGCCAAAATTCGTTAAGATCGGCTTAGCAGTTTAGTTGTGAAAAGCGAACAAACATCCAGACAGAGAGACAGAGTTACTTACACTTTTATAATATTAGTAAGGATAAGCTAACTTGTACATACGCTAAATAAAATATCCAAATTTTTTATAGAGTTTATAAACATAAGTATAACCAAATAACAAAAAAAAGACACACGTCTATAAAACAAGTAATCAAAAGTCAATGGAATAATTGCCAGTAACAATGTTATAAGGATCTAACAATCTATTTGAGGTTTAATTCATCGACAATTGGGAGTCGATAATCGAGCAATCCCTTTGACAAATTAAAAGT
Source organism: Agriopis marginaria (assembly GCA_932305915.1). NCBI lineage: Eukaryota > Metazoa > Arthropoda > Insecta > Lepidoptera > Geometridae > Agriopis > Agriopis marginaria. The sequence continues at coordinate 4,041,567 of OW029935.1, forward strand.
GCTATGAACATTCCGGACCCTGGTAATGAGTCACCAAGTATGTTTGAAAAAAGATATTAATATCCATAACTACATTGGGTTTTTACAAGTAATGATGCATCAACGGACATTTTGCGCTGCATTTGCAAGAAGGTTGCTGCATTGGTAAGGGCTTGGGCTCTAGAGTAATAGGCACTGGCGAGGGGAGCATGAATGCCGTCATTGGAAGCCCAGAGGGTGGCTGCTGACAGCACGGTGAGTACATCGGCGGTGGCATCGGTGGCACCAGGGAGATTACTATAGGAGCAGGGGCTGGCGGTAACGCAGCTAGAGGCGCCGCTGGTGGCGCGAAACATAGGGGCGAAGGAGCAGGAGCGGGTAGGAACATCTGGCCAGGAGCCGGCGCGGGTAAGAACATAGGCGCGCCAGGTGGACCAGGAAGATACATAGGCATCGCTGCAGGTGGTAAGCAAATAGGCGCTGGAGCCGGTGCTGGCAGACATATCGGTGCTGGGGCAGGCGCTGGCAGCAGGAGCGGGGCTGGAGGTGGAGCGGGCAGGCACAGTGGGGCTGGTGGTGGCAGCATCAGTGGCGATGCGCATGGGTTCGGCGCGGGCGCCGCCGCTGGCATCAGGACAATGGTTGGCGGTGGCACTGGCGGCAAGAGCGGCTCAAAGCAAAACTCTTTTTTCTTTTCTGTAAAGAATAATATATTATCATCTGAATTATTTTCTACTGAACCACGTTTGAAGAAATAATTTCAATTATATTATAGAAACTGACGTGGTTTCCACACATTTTGTTTATATTACACGGGAATTACTCACGTAAGATTAAGCCGGTCACTCCGACTATAGTTTCAACCGCATTAGGCAGTCTTTTTCAAGGTGAATTCACGCGCACTGGCTGGCTTAATCTTACGTGAGTAATTCCGGTGTAATATAAATACAATTTCAATTATAATTCGACATACCTAGTTTTTCAAGTAGAAGAGGTTTCAAGAGCCTGCAAAAAAGAACCATCATTAGACTTGAAAATAATCTAAACATATTACATATTTAATGGTTGACAGGCGTTTGACCGCAGCCTGATGTTAAGTGACGGTGTGATCGAAGACAGTTAACACGCTTAGCCTAGAATAATTAGATTAAAATTGTTTTTAACTTACGAGGCCAGTACTGATTTTTTGCACTCTTTCATCTCTTTCATGGCTTCCAACTGTAAAAATAAAAATTTGAAGTGTTTCAACAAATCTGTATAAAATAATTATTTTAATAAACAAAAATTTAAGAACTGGCAAAATCTGTATATGCCATAATTATATTGAAGATATAGGGCATAATTATATCTAACTATCTGAAATTATGAATAAAGAAAAAATAAAAAAGGAAAAGAGAGAAAAAAGTCATACCAAACACAACTCTTTCTCCCCACATGCTGCCGCATAGGTTAAAGCAAGCAGTAGTACTGCTATGGAGGACCAAATCCATTTTTGACCCCCCATCCTCTTTACTTAATCAAATTTTATCCACGTGTATATCCTTAACTATACTATAGTCGTATATAAAGCTTCTTTATTGATATTTTGTGTTTTATACGTGATATTTGTAATAAGACATCTTATCTTATTGCATGATGTAACTGATCAACTTGATATTCTGTGTAAAATCTGGAAGACTCGAAAGTACGTGTTGATAAGCGTTGATCGATAAAACTTTGCTTAAGAGCTATGATATTTTTGTATTATGTAATGTTTTTACTTTATGTAATATATTATGCGTCATTATATTGGAATCTATTACAGGTACATGCACGATTAGGTACTTATTTCATGAATTATCTACACGTCTGGTCGAAGCATCCCGAGAAAAAGTCCCGACGAAATGCTGGACGGTAACTTGCGCATTGCGCCAGTATTGCAATTCAGGAGTCAGCATTTTAGGAGCAGTGATCTATTAGATTAGTGATTTGGATTAGAAACTATTAAAAAAAATGTTTAAATAAGGTTTTATTATAGAAACTGACGTGGTTTTCACCCTTTTTATTTATATTACACGGGAATTACTCACGTAAGATTAAGCCGGTCACTCCGACTATAGTTTCAACCGCATTAGGCAGTCTTTTTCAAGGTGAATGCGCGCGCGCGGCTGCGTCTCGCTTGGCAATATTACGTGAGTTATTCCTGTGTTTTTTTTTTTATAAGGTTGTAGAAAAAAAACTACACTTATCTATTAATCCGCTACCAGTGGGCTTTTTTCTTCAGTAAATTATGTTGATAAATAAGATCCTTCTTTTGCAATAGCATGTATATAATCTACGTATAATTTTATATTGAAATAGAGTTACTATTTCACTGGAAAAAAAAAAAAAACCTGCTGTGTTCTGGTTAGTACTTGCCAGCAGTGCAGTTACCGTTCTTTATCGATCGACAAATTCGGTAAAATGCCATAGAATCGAACATAGCGAGTATTGATCAAATGGCATTTTATTGAATTTGACGACCATAACTTTCAAATTTGACGATCGATAAAGAACGGTACTTGCACTGCAGGTGTACGATAAAACATATCTAAAAGATGCGGTTAACAAATAATTTTAACTGCAACTAATAATTTTTGAGCTGTGAGCTTTGAAACTCACACGCAACCTTCCTCAAATCATATGCCCTCTGCTGGGACACAGCCTCTCTCAGAAAAAGAGATGGGATGGGCCCTATCCACCATACTGGCCCAGTGCATGTTGGAGAACGTCATAAGTCTTTGAACTATTAAGGTTCTTGGACATACCGGTTTCTTGCCGATGTTTTCTTTCACAGTTTTTGAGCGTTGGCAATTTTGTGCATTGAAAGTGCACAAAAATTATAAAAGTACTAAATAAATCATTGGCAGGGTCGGGGGTCGAACTTTGGGCTGACGGCTCACAGTTCGACCCCCGACGAATTTTAAAGCACACATGCTGCCGCTCAGCCACCTTCGCTCCATATAATTATATCCCTCTATATAAAGAGTGCTTCCTCAAAAACCTCAGTATTTTTGATGTAAAAATTATTAGTTTTTGTCGAGTATTGTAAAAAAATTTTTCCTTAAAAAAACAGTTGTTGTATCGTTTTAACGCATCACTCCATTATCTTGAATGGAAGTTGTATTGCGACGACGTTTTCAAACAAATACTTGCCTAGTATTTGTTTGAAAACGTCTTCGCTTCTAGTGAGATATAACAAATATCTCAGGTCGCTTCTGCTATGCTATTTAGAGAGTTATCAATAAAATTGAATTAAAAACTTTCAGAGCGCCTGGTTAATGCGACGCGTGACCAAAATGCTGGCGTGTTTCTGGCTCAACGCATAAGCATTGCCATTCAACGTGGTAATGCCGCCAGCATGCTGGGTACGCTGCCAACTGGTAGTGGGCTTGAGCATTTGCATTGTCTTTAGACCTTCAACGGTCTATGGGCAGTCTAACTGTATTTGTAGTTTTAGTTTTAGCTTGTATTTTGTTTAGTTAATAAAGGCAAAAAAATATCAAAAACCTTTATTATTTAGATTGTACTTCCGTTTCTATACAAACTATTTATAAGGTTTTGCGTTGTTTCGATGGCATTACAAATTCATATTAGGCACTTACATAACCTACAAACATACAAAATGTATTCCAAAATACGTCAATCACTGGTTGTTGTGCTACCATGGCCCTTATTATCTAACAGAATATTCCTTGCCATAAACGCGCGATGTGTTAACATAATTTTTTTATTCAAAAATGGACTTTGTGCTCTTTACCTGCATGACCACATCGCGGCCACGTTTAAAGTTTGCTTTAATTTAAGTTTGCTAACGCGATGTAGTATAAGTAATAATCGTTGGCGATGAGGTTTGTTATGCACTCGTTTTGAATAGTTTAAAATGCAAGCTAGCGCGTTTAATGCGCGTTTCTCAAGTAAATATCAAATCAGCAGTGCAAGTACCGTTCTTTATCGTACGTCAAATTCGATAAAATGCCATAGAATCGATCATAGACAGTACTGACCAAATGGCATTTTATCGAATTTGACAATCTCAACTGTCAAATTTGATGATCGATAAAGAACGGTACTTGCACTGCTGATGACGAGTCGAATTTTGTAACCATGGTTACCGTGGCATTTGTAACTATTGTTACTGGGTTATAACGCGTTTGCAGCGTGCTATTGGCGTTTTTGTGGTTTTATACGGAATTAGGGCATTGTACGTAAAATATTGTATCTTATTCAATACAGCCAAACCTTTACATCGAACAATTAACCATTGTTATATATACGTTTTAGGGTTACGTGCTTAATCTACAGTAGATAATGATATTGTAGTGTTATTATCAGGTTCAGTATAAAAGGTACAAGAAACAATTACCAAGGTTTAAGCAAAGCGGGATTCACACAGGATGGCTGGATTAACAAAATCGTTTTCAATATCACTAAACGTGGTTGCTGCTTTAGCGTTATTACTAGTAAGTTGTTTTGAATAATTTTGTGTATAATATCTTTGTTTATTAACGTAGTTAAGTTTATTTTTTTAATCAAGAATTTACTATATAATTGTAGGTATATGAGATGTTAGTCGTAAAATTATTATATTTTACTTTTTAAATTACTGTTATCTATTTTGGCCTTATTTTTAATAACTATTGTGAATATTATGTAGAATTTATAATGCTGTTGATTACAAGAAAAAAAAAAAATTAAAATGAAACGTATTTGGGAATGGAGTAATGTAATTTAACTTTTTTTTCAATTAAACTTTTAAAAATGTTATTGCAGTTGTCTGAGTAAAAATAAATGCTTGGACCCTTCAACCAAAACAAAATGAACGGACGGGCCATAATCAATAAACTTGCTAAGTTAAAACGAGTCAAAACCATCGGACATATACTTCAACACCTAATTATAACCATGTAATACATTTGTTACAAAAATAGATAGCGTTTTTTTTTTGTATAATATTTACACTTCAAGAAAGCACACGTAGGCATAAATTTGTCAAATGTTTCGTTATCATGTAAAAATAGTCTCGTAACGAACTCCTTACGGCTAGAGACCGACTGAAACAAAGTGAGTACCGGCACAAATTTTTTAATCTTCAAAAATGCTGTTCTTCCTGGTCCATTAATTTTATTTTGGTCGAAGCTTGGACCAAGTCTAGAATATTAGTAGAGCTGAATATTAGTTTCTTATTTCTAATGTTTTTATTTTCAGATACCCGTCATAAATGGCCTCAATCTGGGCCTCATAGCCGGAGACCTGAAAAGACATTGCAGTCCTCTAGTCATAAAGAAGATATTTAAACATTCGCCAGTTTTCATCAACATCAACTCTGGCATTTTAAAGTCTAAGTCTCCTTTTTCCCTTCCTAAACTCCCACCAAAACCACCTCCTTTGAAGGCATTTGAACCAATGAAACCATCAAAGAAATTACCGAGATCTATAATATCACCATTGCCTAAATTACCCTTACTGCCCCCTTTACCAATTCTACCACCAGTTTTACCACCCTTATTACCAATAATACCAAAAATACACTTGTTACCAAGTTTGCCGCCTTTCCCGCTGTTGCCACTATTTCCTCTTTTGCCACCTTTATCTTTTTTGCCAAAAACTTCGTTGAAGCCTTTACGAGTTCCTATCATTAAAAGATCTCCATTAAAAACTTTGGAGAATGAACTGAAGAAAGTGAAAGTCCCGCTACTAAAAGTCAATAAAAAAGGCGGCATCCTGAAGATACTTTTCGATCTAAAGAAAAAGGGTTTCTTAACTACGGCGGAATATGTTAAATTTAAAAAGTTGCTGCTTAAATAAAGTGATATAAATGACTTTTCTCTATTAATTTTTAACCAACTTCCAAAAAGAGGCGGTTATCAATTCGACTGTATGTTTTTTTTAAATGTATGTTTGTTACGCGATTACTCCTCCAATTTAGAATTGTTTTTGATGATTCTTTTTGGTTGGTAGGTCTTATCTCATAGGTGGTCCCATATTTTTTTTTTATCAACATTGATTCAGCGCTTTTTGAAAAATCTACAAAAACTACAATAAAATGACGATAAGCAACGAATTTAATGTACATTGTACAGTGCCACCAACTGTTAAGGTAACTAGCTATCTAGCTGTTAAGGTGGGCAAAATTGGAACTACAGTTATTTCTTGGTGAATTTCATACTTTGTTCTCCACTAGTGACGCTGTCAACTGAACAGCAAACATAGAGGAACTGTTCCTACAAAAGAACTTCAAAAAAAAGTATCTCCATGGCGAACGGGCCCTGTTGTTTTTCGTTAAATTTTTCAAGACCATGGATACAAAGTATTTCAGTCGTAATATTCAGTTTGTAAATGTTGTTAGTAGCTAACAAGTTATGTGGTGGTACGGAACGCTCAGTGCGCGAGCTCAACTCGCATATGGCCGGTTTTTATGTTGGTTCCTCAGATCTTTATTTATAAACCAACTAGTAACCCGCCCGCCCCCGGCTTCGCACGGGTGTAATTTACGTGCGAAGCCGGGGCACGTGGATAGTTATATATACAGTATAATCTCACTAATCTGGCACTATTAAAAACCGGAGGGTGCCGGATTATTGGAATGTTCGGATTACTGGGTTATACTGAAAAAGTCATAGGTAATAAATAAAATAAAGCATTTCATACAGAGAATAAATGTATGTAATGTATTATGGAACAATTGAATTAACATGTAGGTACATATGTAATTAATGATAAGTTAAAATATGATAAGTTTTGAGGTTAGACTGCTAGTCGATGACGCAGCGACCAAAGCGCACACGTATAGAGGGGTAAGGGAGGCGTGGGCGGAGGGTGCCGGATTATTGGACTTGCCGATCTATCGAAGTGCCGGATTAGTGAGATTATACTGTATAAACATTCCGTAAAATGTATCTCATTGATGATGAAAACTGCATCAAAATCCGTTGCATGGTTTAGGAGGAGTTAGCGGCCATATAGACATACAGACAGACGCGGAAAGCGACTTTAATTTATACTACGTAGAGATTGAGAAGATAGAAATAGAGAAGAGAAGATAGAGATTTGTAAAAAAAATATATTTAAATAATATACATTCAGATTGGTGCCATAGAGTTTTTATCAAAATCGGTTCACTACTTTGGTTTATAAATCAAAATAACTCGATAAAAGTTGCCTCCATTTGTTACACTAGTTTTTAAGAGTTTTTTGTCCTCTGTATCAAATTTTTATGGTGTGAACAATAAAGAGTTAATCGATCTATCAATCAAAAAATATGTCATCCATGTAAACGAAATTGTGTTTTTACCCTTTGGGTACGGAACCCTAAAAATGAGAACCTCTTCTTTTTTGAAGTCGGTTAAAAACTAAATAGTTGTTGGACAGAATGTGTTAATTAAAAACTCCATGTAGTATTCAGAAGCTACGTAATTGAATGTATCGGAATTGTATCGGCTTGCTCGATAAATAAGAATAGCCCCTGAATATGCCCTTGTGTTATATGTAATTATATTTGTCTATTATGTAGAACTAGCGACCCGCCCGCCTGGCTTCGCACGGGTGTAATTTACGTGCGAAGCCGGGGCGGGTCGCTAGTTATATACATAAACCTTCCGTGAAAATATATCTAACTGATGGTGAAAACCGCATCGAAATCCGTTTCGTGGTTTAGGAGGAGTTAGCGGCCATACAGACAGACGGAAAAAGCGACTTTAATTTATACTATGTAGAGATAGAGAAAAGAAGATAGAGATAGAGAAGAGATGTAGAGAAGAGATAGAGATAGAGAAGAAGATAAAGATTATGATACTTCGTGAACAATGTAATTAATTCAGCCTTGTACGCAATGTAAAACAATAAAACCATAGATTTTTTTAATAACTAATTTAATTTACAATACATTTTCCAACAACTTAATAAAATAAATAATATAAGCTACAGTTAGAAAAAAAACTTTATAAATCATACGGAAATTACCCACGTAAAATTTAATCATTTATTTTGACTATACTGGGTTACGCGGAAAGGGTGTACTAAGCCAAAAGGAGTCCATAGCGAGTACCAGTCATTATGAACAACTTTTACTATGGGAGCAATTCAGAAATCACGAAAAAATATCAGCTGTTCTTTATAAAATTACATTCGACAAAATGTATGGAACAGCTGATATTTTTTCGAGATTTCGGGGTAGGTTCCCTAGTCAAAGTTGTTCAGAATGATGAGTATGATGACCTCCTTTCGGCTTAGTACACTGCGTAACCCTGTAGACTAATATAATAATCTTACTTGAGTATTTTCCTAATATCCACGTCAGTTTCCATAGTCAAATTATAAGAAGCTTCATCATTATAAGAAATAAAGATTACCCGTAAGTTTAAAAAAATTAAATAATAGGCTTGCGTTTGGCCGCCAATTCGCCTGATGTTAGGCGATGATGCGGGCTACGATAGAGCACGCTTGCCTAGGAGAAACCGATTCACTCATGATTTGAAGACACCCACATTGTTACTATCGTCTGTCTAAGTTATTACATCAGACAGCTTAGAATCAACCCTTCTGCTTCTGCTTTTGTCCGCAAGCACGTTGATGCCTCGCACGAGCATGTCCTTAACCCTGGTGAAGAAGGTGATGAGGGGGTACCCGAGGGGACGGTCTTCGGCCCGGCAACTGAAGCACGGCTCCGGCAGCCGAGGTCGGAGAAGGGACCGCTTCAAGAGTGCGCTGCCCTGGAATCATAGAAATGGTGTCAGAAAAAAGGGTGGAGAAAAGTTTATTTTTATTCCAATAGCATAAGCATAATCAGCCTTTTAATAGCCCACTACTGGATTTTGTCCAAAAGGGCGATTGGGCCATATCCACCACGCTGGCCCAGTTGCGGGTTGGTGGGTTCACAATATTCACATACGCCATTGAATTTCTTCTCCGTACGTATGGAGGTTTCCTCACGATGTTTTCCTTCACCGAACACACAGAGCCAGAGTCAGTTCACAGAGTGGTATAAAAATTCGTACATGTTTATGTACGAATTTACAAAGAGTTCATTACCGACCCGGGATTTGAAGCCGCGACCTCACGCTTTCAAGCCTTGTGGTCTCCCAAATACCACGGCTATTATTATATTAAATTTATTTCAATAGAAGAACTTAATTTACTACACCCTCATATTAGACTAACAAGTGAGATATGGTAAGGTGGCGAGGCGAGTGTGAACGCATCTGGCCTAAACCAGGCTTGATGCGTGTGGTCAAACTTATCTAGCAGATGACCTTGCCGCCCTATTTTTTGGACTATTAGTTAGTTCATTGGTGTCGATATAAGTTTTTAGTGTGCGTAAAAAATTGTAAGTGATTTTTTTTATAATAGGCTTGCGTTGCTTGCTTAAAATGTAATTTACGTAAATAAAACAATAATTAATCTGATATATAATAATAATGAAAAAATAATTATGTATGTACATCAGTTCAACCTACTGCAAATATCACTTTTACGTATATAGGCACTGAACGTATGATGTTTGTGATGCAATTTGTAGCCTCGCTTATTCTTGGTAAGCGAGGCACTTACTATAAGCGAGCGACTGGCATTCGGTCAGTCATACTCTTCCTTCCTCACTGGAGAAGAGGTATCCAAGATCGAGGCTAACTTCCATGGGAAATCAGAGGCTGCGAGTATCCGACTTGATGCGAACCGGGCGGTAGGAGCACCCTTGAAATGACTAGCTTGTCTATTCAATACTTTATGAACATCATTAAGATTTGAGAGAGGAATTAAATGACAAAACAATTGAAATGATATGGTTTTTTTATCAAGTACTAGCTGCGCCCTGCGTTTTCACCAGCTTGAATACTCGATAAAAAATAATGTACACCTCTAGTACACTTCAATTGTTTAAGTTACATGATTATTTACGGGATATTTACCGTGGTAAGGTTGTGGAATAAGCTCCCGATATTTCGGCGCAGTTACATGCACCATGTAACTGCCGTCGGGACTTAGGTTCGAGTTCGAGTTCCAGTGATAACCGTAGCAAAAGACTAAGAAAGAGGGTAGATCGTTGTGTCTGCACCTAATTTGTTAACTGTTCGACCAACCACCCGCATTCTTCAGTCTTCCCGTGAACATGGTGCAAGTAACTGCGCCGAAATATCGGGAGCTAATTCCACAACCTTGCCTCGGTAAATATCCCGTAAATAATCATATAACTTTAGTGAACAACTGTGATAGTTTAAAACAGTGTACTTCAATTGTTTTTTCATATAGTAGTGAAAAAATTAAAAGTAAAAAAAACACTTGAAGTACCTCCACAGCTGTGACAGCAGCCAGCATCATCGCCATCCACACGAGCCTTAGCTTCATTCTCGTAGTAGACCTTGGCGGCTAGATACAGCAGCAGACTTCCTGCATAGCACCCACTGGACAACCACTGCATCTCCCTCGTTCACACCGCTTTAGTACGCATGCCAGATAGATAAGATGCGACTGTGATTGACACAACATTACGTAATAGTAACCTTGCTGATGAAGATTGAAGGTGCTGATTTAGATGTGTCCAGTGATCAGATCCAGTACCTACACAGTATGAGACAATTAGCAAAACCGGCAATTTTTTATTTGCAGTTATTGGCTACCGTTTTAATCAACATAATAATTATATTTAATTTTATTGTACCTGCCACCATAACTAAAATTTATTATTATAAAATTACTTATTTTATTTTATTGTAAACAAATATGTGATGTGTATTTTTTAAATTTTTTTCGTGGAATGGTGTAGTTCTGTTTATAGCTTGGTAACTTATTATGCCTATCACAGATTTAAATAGATGATGTTACGGGGATAAACAGATGCTTGCTTGTGAAATTGTGATATAGTACCTAATACTTATTTGTAAACGTTAGGTGTATTTTTTATATTTAATATTTACATTTATTTAAGTTTACGCTGATGAAGCTTAGTATCGATACAAACAGCTTAGTTTTTCGATACCAATTTAGATCAATTATGTGTATATATATGAAATAAATATATGTAAAAAAACAGCTGTTCCATAGAAGTATCAATGATCATTTTCTATGGAACAGCTTATATTTTTTCGCGATATCAGCGTTGGTCCCATAGTAAAAGTTATTCATAATGGTGAGTACAATGACCTCCTTTCGGTTTAGTACAGTCTATATGCGTAACCCTGTATAATTATGGTTGTTATACATTTTGTCTATGGTTCGTGTCCTTTAACGCGTTTTGACATTTTTGAAGTTATTATTAGCAGCGTTTTACCTGAAATAAAACGCATATTAAAATACTTACCTTACTGGAAGCTTTTTATAGAGAGAGGGCACTACCATTTCCGTCGGATTACCAGCGTTGACGTCCTTTTTAATGAGTTGTAACCGGAACTCGTCAGGTGGCGCCACCGTAGCAGCTGCGCGCCATATTGTTTTCTTGAAATTGTTGCGCGCTCTTTGGAATCATTGCTCTTTTTCCACCAGGCAGGAATTAAAGTGAAAGCTTCCAGTAAGGTAAGTATTTTAATATGCGTTTTATTTCAGGTAAAACGCTGCTATTAAATAACTTGACCGTAACTGGAAGCTTTTTATAGAGAGCCTGTTTGTTTTCGCCTGGTGGTGCCACCTATAGTAGGGCTTCATTTTAATAAATCTAACGCCAATGTGAGCCATAATAATAAATCTTAATATATATATATATTAGGCCCTCAGGCAATTGTTGTATTGTAGATATCATTATTTTTTGTGAAATAAATAATGTTGTATTTGTTAATATAGATATGTTACCAAAAACGGCATGACTATAAATGGTTTCTCACTTCAGACTTGATTCAATTAGCTGTGTTTATCATATCGACAAGTGACAATATTATTAATCTTAGGCATAGAACTTGTTATCGAGACTATTTCGAGACTATTCTGATATAGAATCAAAGGCTATCGCCGTTAGCTAAAACATATCCATCAATCTTTTAGTTATTAAGTAATACAAACTGGGACCAAAGCAATCGTTTTCCCTGATCAACTGGTCTATAAATTGTTAGTCACCTAAGATTTTGATACATACAATACACGTCACATTACACTGACATGTCGACATGTGTCATTACATTAATCTTCACGTCGTTTATTAAACATGTTGTTGACCGAAACTGTTTCGTAGTCGACTCATGGGTGCGACCTCGGATCGACCGGTTTCTGGAAAAAAAAAAACTGATGCCAGCTTCTTTCCAAATAGTTTTAATAAATATGCTAATACTGTGCTGAAGCGGCAAATTATCTAAATTACGGTTTGTTGTATACAACATGCAACATTATCATTCATGTGGATTAGAATCCGACAATCCTGTCTCTAGTTATCACTATCCGAACAGAGTTCAGTTGAAAATATATGAGTATTCTAAATTCATTATCTTATCTGCAACAATTATGCGCTAGTCTTTACAGTTGTGTAAAAAGAAATTGTTTGATATATGTAATATGTAACTATTAGAGTAGAGATATAAGAGTTATTAAGCCACTTGCACGAGAACAAGCAAAGTATCTAGATAGCCTGGATTTGTTAATCTGGACTAACTAATCATTATGACATAATAATCAAATGTAGCCCGGAGCTGACCTCGTTTTTGTGTCAGTGCAAGACGAATCCCGAAATTTATGAAGTTAGCACGCTGCGCAAGTGGGCCAGAGTATACATTGCAAGGTTAAGTAAAATTAAACATTCTTTAGTTTTAGAAAATTTTAGGTAGTTCATGTTTTAGGTTTACCCTTACGATTCTAACTTCGAGCATTATGATCCAGCGTCTGATCAGAAATTCTGGTAATTAAAAAGTTTTGATGACTGGTTTTGAGTCAACTACCTTTCAGCGGCTCAACTATTTCCGAACCTTGAGTTTCCATGACAGTGCAAAGACACGACTAAGTTCTCATTGTGGAACAACAAAAATAACATATTTAAGAGCCCTACTTATTCTTTGCAACTTTTTAATTATTTGTCTTAATTAAAGACTAGGGTATGTTTGAAAATTTAAGAGCTACCCTATTTTCATGTTGTAGATTGTATTAATTGTGCGATCAACGGCGAGTGAGCCACACACCCATTTAATTAATTTAAATTATACGTTTGCTCACGCGAATGAGCTGGGTATTTCAGTTAAAAAATTCACCCACGTTTGGTGGTTTTTATTAAGGAGTGCAAATTCGGCCTCTCTTTGAATAAACTATGTACAGTTTAAAAATGTTATAGAAAAATGTTCACACCAAATCATACACATTCGATATTATAATAACCGATACATTGAGCGGCTTTATTGCCTAAGCTAATCTCTTTTAGCTAACCTTGGCTGTCACCGTTTTTATTACATTTGGGCTACCCAATTTGTAAGAATCGAATGGGTTTTTAGGACTCTGCTTAAACAAAGTGACTTGTACATCGTCTTAGCTATAAATGAGACACTAATTTAATGGTGCTCCCATTGCCTTCCATTAGAGGTAGCAAACCTTTCTCATTTTGCAGATAACCTTCTTAATAATGCTAACACCTCGGGTGGTGATTAAGTGTATTTGTCCCATAGAGCGACAAAATGAGGGTACAAAAGCTCTTGCCCGTAGTAGCATGATTATGTTTTAAGTGTATGAATACTATACCTACTAGGCGGTACATACGTTTATCGAAGATTTTGACATTTTGTTCGCAAATTTACTTTTATTTCATAGTTTAGTTGGGAAAGTATATTTTTTCAGTAGGTACAATCTTTGAAATAAATGAAGTGTTCAAAACACACAGGTACATAATGATATGGTGGCTTCTTACAAGCAAGCGCGTACATGCTCTATTTATTATTGAATTCAATACAATAGAAGAGAAAATATAACTAACCCCAGATTGACAGGCTCCAGAGAGACCTTAAATAATTATAACATGGTCGCGAGCCACTGCTGTGATACTACCCTGTTCTTTACTGTAGTCAAATGCATGTTGCATCGATATTATGATAGAAAAAATGGTAGTTTACAAAATAATATTCACCCCGCGAGGGTGGTTTGCTGTGAGCCCATAAGTGCAAGTGTACCTATCGATTGCTTGATTAAGGTAAGATGGTAGTTAGCAATAATATGACATTCACCCCAAGAGGGTGGTTTATTACCTGCATGACTCATGAGAGTGCAAGTTGATAGCAATCATTCACCCCGCGAGGGTGTTTTATTACAAGCATGACTCATGAGAGTGCATATTGTTAGCAATCACTCACCCCGCGAGGGCGGTTTATTACAAGCATGACTCATGAGAGTACATGTTGATAGCATCATTCACCCCGCGAGGGTGTTTTATTACAAGCATGACTCGTGAGAGTGCATGTTGTTAGCAATCACTCACCCCGCGAGGGCGGTTTATTACAAGCATGACTCATGAGAGTGCATGTTGATAGCATCATTCACCCCGCGAGGGTGTTTTATTACAAGCATGACTCATGAGAGTGCATGTTGTTAGCAATCACTCACCCCGCGAGGGCGGTTTATTACAAGCATGACTCATGAGAGTGCATGTTGATAGCATCATTCACCCCGCGAGGGTGTTTTATTACAAGCATGACTCATGAGAGTGCATGTTGATAGCATCATTCACCCCGCGAGGGTGCTTTATTATATGCATGACTCATTAGAGTACATGTTGTTGGCTATTACTCACCCCGCGAGGGCGGTTTATTACAAGCATGACTCATGAGAGTGCATGTTCTTAGCAATCACTCACCCCGCGAGGGCGGTTTATTACAAGCATGACTCATGAGAGTGCATGTTGATAGCATCATTCACCCCGCGAGGGTGCTTTATTATATGCATGACTCATTAGAGTACATGTTGTTGGCTATTACTCACCCCGCGAGGGTGGTTTATTACAAGCATGACTCATGAGAGTGCATGTTGTTAGCAATATGACATTCACCCCGCGAGGGTGGTTTAGTACAAGCATCCAAGTGCATGTGTGTCAATTGCCCGGTTCAACGTAAGATTGTTGTTTCCATAATAATTTTTTACCCCACGAGGGCGGCTTATTACAAGCATGACTCATGAGAGTGCATGTTGTTAGCAATCATTCACCCCGCGAGGGTGATTTAATACAAGCATGGTAGTGCATGTTGTATTGATTGCTTCATTGTAAGTTTGCAGAAGACCTTCACCTTAGGGTATTTTTGTTACTAGCATTCGAGTAAATTACGTATTGAAATTATTGTTCAATACAATTTAATTGAAAAGGAAAGACAAACTACACATTATTGTCAATTAGAAAAAATACAAACATTGTTTGTGTAAAGATTTGCACAAAAAAAGAAGAGGTTAGCATTAAAACTCCACGCATGGAACCGTTGACTCTTGAGCACCTTTTTGCCCCACGCGAGGGGCGGTAGTTAGTTTAGTTTACATTTGTTTGCAATATACAACACTATTAACTATAGATATGGCTAAGATATTGCTTAAACTACAACAAATGGAAAAATATCAGATAATACGTATCTTACAAAATCTTTGTCATGACAGTAGTTGTTACAAATTTCTTCATAACAAAACCTTTTTACTTTAGTATACGAATATGCTTTTTCAGCGTACATGCTAGGTGACTAAAGGTGTCTTGTTTTTCCCCTTATAGTTTGCTACTCGGTCTGTAAAACCGGGAGTATAAATATATATCTCACGTCAGACGTAAGAGTTATGTACCTAGTACCTAGCCGCTGAAAATAAGTATTTAAATTATTTACTTACTATTTCTTAAAACCAGATGGTCTTAAACTTTTTCATAATAAAACTCAAATTAACTTAAGGCAAGTGTATCAAATAAAATTTTAAAAATTAAAATTTGAAAGTAATTTTTCAAACTAATGTTCATAATCGAGTTATTCGTATGACTCGTAGTATAGATAATATAATTGATACACTGTTTAAAATGTTTGCGGAGCTCACCCATTTCCTTTAATAGTTTCGCCATCCATGTAGGGCCGGCCACAGCACGTCTGGCCATGTCAACGGGAAAACTCCTCGACGATATTAACACTGGTATAAGGCTTGACAGCCTTTCAGCAGGCCACAAATGTGTTAAAACACATGAGGCACTTATGAATCGAACGGCAAAAACCGTTAAAAAGTGATATTACGCTTTAACAAAAAATAAATATTAATGTGGGTACTTACAGCATAAAAATCGTTTTATACTAAGCATATAATAATTTAATTAAGAAAATACTTCACCACTTTATTATAATATCACTGATCACTGAATAAAAAATAGCGGCGTTTTACCTGAAATAAAACGCTTATTAATTTACTTACCTTATTCGAAGCTTTAATATAATGAGATAGGCACTACGTTTCCCGTCTTTGACTTTTACCTACTTCCGTCATATAGCTCCTCCTCCTTCTGACGTCACTTCCACCTTACAGTAATGGCAGCCTCTTCGGCTTGGCCATTTTTATTCTCATTTGCGTTTTAATCACCAGGCAGCGATTTATCGTAAGCTTCGAATAAGGTAAGTAAATTAATAAGCGTTTTATTTCAGGTAAAACGCCGCTATTAATTTGACTGGACCTTATTCGAAGCTTTAATATAATGAGACGTGTTTGTTATCGCCTGGTGGAAGTGATGTCTCTAGACAGTAGTAATTCTGTGAGCGCCAATGTGAAATGAAAGGAATAGCCACAAATCTATTAATTCTGTGAGCGCCAATGTGAAATAAAAGGAATATCCCACAAATCTTTCAACAACTTTTATGGTCTGATAAAAATAAAAGGTGTATCTGTCGAGCCTATATTTTTTTTTTTTTTTTTTTTGAACGAAACTTATTAGTCTGGTATTTGACATTGACATGACCACCCTCCGTCAAGTTCTACATATTGTTAGCTGTCAGTGTCAGTACTTAGCCCAAACTTAGCCTCAGTAGGACATCATTTTGATTCAAACCAGTAAAATAACAAATAAATTGCAAACAAAAATAATAAATGTCATGTATAATAAAAAATTTACTTGTACGATAATAGATAAGTACTCTTCAAGATTATTCACAGTCGAAGACTGGTGCAAAATGACTGGCGTGGCCGTGGAGTGCGGGGATCTCAGGCCACCTACATAATATACGGGTGATCGAGTTCGTCCACGGGGTGGCCGAACACATGGACAGCTGTGATTAGTGTTGTGTGGAACTTATCATATAGCATTGTAAATTATTGTTACGAAATGCAATGGTGATTTCTATGTTCATGTTAATGTACCTACTGTGTAATCTAACCACTAATGTAAACGAATAGGTAGTTATGAGTGAAGACAATAAAACATCCTGGTATTCTTACAGAGTATAATTATTATTAAACCACTATTTAGAACATAAGATTACAGTGTAACTGCATATAAGGGTATCCGTTTTTCTATCAATAAATCATAACTTTTATATTTAGTGTAATCACTTCTACAATGTAGTGTAATTAACTTGTACAATCTATTCTATCAATTTACAGCAGGAGTGAAAAATTTAGTGACTGAGGATCTGTCACAGACAGGTTGAACCTCACGCTTATAAAATTTACAGAAGGTGTTCCTTGACCGCCAGTTGCCTCTAGCCAGTATATCCTCAATGGAATAATTATCTAGGAAATTTTTTGAAGCTACTGCAGCTCTGATACTGCCAGGGGTAGCTGATATGCCTGCCTCCTGTAATAAAGATTTAAACCAACCAGCAATTAAGGTGCGAGAGGCTGGTCTAGGTTCCCCCTTTAAATTCATAAACAGGTTGAATGCTTTTGCTAGCTTTCTACGACTTTCGAGAAGGGATAATGTGTGCTTGATCCAAATAACTGGGTCTAATTTTTCGTTTTCCTTATTTGCCAAAAGCTTCCAACCTGATTGTCTAAATTTTGCAGAGTCAGTTTTAGAGCCAAAAGCTGGCATCAAGGTAACAGAATCATTTTGAATTATACAACTATGCGAGTCTACCATAAGAAGCGTTAGATCATGGATTCTTCTGCCTGAGCAAAGGAGTAACAAAGCAGCGGTATGCCTTTGCACTTGAAATGCATTTGCTTTGTCTAACGAGTAATCTTCCAAGTACGAGGCTAGCTCATCAATATTCCAAACTGGGGGCTTGACATGGGTAATTGATGGTTTCTGTAATGCTATAGCCTTTAAGACGTGCTTTATTAACACATGAGAACTTAGACGACCTGAGGTGTCTGGATCACATAGCGTTGACACCACCGATTTGTGCACTAAAATTGAATTGTAAGATAATTTGTGAATTAAATAGAGATCAGATAAATATCTCGCAAAATCACTTGCTTCTGGACTGGAGTGATTTATTTGGTGTGTTTTGCACCAGGAAATCCATCTTTTCCAAGCGGTTCCATAAACTTTACGGGTTGAGGGGCGCCAGGAACCTTGTAAAAGTTCTAATTGACTACTATTCCATGCTGTTAGTGACCCAGAGCACCCCCACATTTCCAAACTTCCAGGGTCATTTCGAGTACATTCGGGGGTGGGAGTCCTGTGGTGACGTCCACTAGGACTCTGTTCAGGTTGTAAATGGTGATGGGAGCTGCTAGGGCGCGCGACTTTATGTCCGGGCGCCAAAATACACGCTCCCAGCGTGGAACTATTAGAAGGTACATTCCCCGAGCTTGATTCAGGTAACTCAGAACCTTTGGAATCAGAAACGGTGGAGGGAATATCCAGGCTAGGCTGAAGTTCCAGGGACGAGAGAAGGCATCGTGAAACAGTGCTTGATCGTCGGTTAGGTCCATTGACACGTAATTCATCACTACATGAGCCCGCCTCGAGGCAAATAGATCTATCATTGGTATTCCCCACCTGGAGAAAACTTTGGTTGTGCAATCTTCCGTCAGGTGCCATTCTGGATTCGCTCGGTGTCTCGACAGGTGATCCGCATGAGTATTGTATAATCCGGGAATGTGAAAGACGTTCACATGAATTTGATAAAGGTCTAGAATTTGGAAAACCTGGTAAGTTAGGCTCATGAGACCCATAGACTTGGTCCCTCCTTCGTGGCGAAGGTAAGCTATCACGGACTTGTTGTCTGTTTGTATCAACAATGTACTGTCTCTTAGGAGATGACAATGAACTTGAAGTACCTTCAGGATTGCCAACATTTCCTTCTGGTTGCTGTGCAGGTCCTTCTCTGTTGCTAACCACTGTCCTGTTAGAGAAAGGTTGTCTAGACGAGCTCCCCATGCAATGTTTGATGCGTCTGTTGTGAGGAAATGCGAAGCGGGTGGCGTGTGAATAGGCGTCGCTCGCCTGCAATTTTGAAGCCACCACCATAGATTGTCTGTTGAAGCCGGAGGTATCGAATGTAATGTTCTGGGATGAATTTTTTGTATTGCATTCAACAGTTTTAATAGTTCTCGATAGTTGAGCCTGCCTTTTGGTACTACGAAGCTGGCAAAGTTGAGCAGACCCACTAGGCTCTGTAGATCTCTGAGGTTTACTTTTTGTTTTGACAATAATTGATTTATTTTGGCTGTTAGGGTAGGAATCTTGTCTTTGGGCAGACTTTTGAGATTCGTCCACGGGTTCCAAAGAATTCCTAGAAACACTAAGCTTTTTGTTGGGATTTTTGACGACTTCCCGTAATTCAACAGCCAACCTAGCTTTTCGAGAGTTTCGAACACAATCTTTACATGGCTCTGTAGAATGTTTCTGTTTTGATGAGCAATTAAAAAATCGTCGAGAAACACGATTATTCTGATGCCCTTTTGCCTGAGAATTCGGGTAACCCAATTCGTAATCGATGCAAATGTTTGCGGGGCCGTACTGAGGCCAAACGGTAGACATGTCATTTCTAGCAATTCGTCGCGATAAATGAGACGCAGAAAGCATCTGTGTCTGCGAGCAACTGGCAAATGGAAATATGCCTGGGAAATGTCGATTTTGAACAACCAGTCTTTTGGTTGTATGAAATTTGGAATGCGCTGAACATTTATTATCTTGAACTGACGAGTTTTTATGTAACGATTTAATGCTTTTAAATTGAAAATTGGGCGAGCTGAACCATCGGTCTTGGGCACCAGGAACATTGACGACAGAAAGCTTGGAGACATTACTGCTCGTTCTAGGACCCCCTGATCTTTCATTTTGTTTATAGCTATAGTCATACTGGGAGACTCTGGCACATTCAGATTGGTGCCTGACGCCCTGGGATATGCTAGGGGCGGCTTGATGCAAAAGGGTATGCGATACCCTATTAACATTTTTAAAATGTGGGTCGGTGCACCTAGTTCTATCCAATGGTCTCGAAATTGAGCCAGGCGACCCGCTTTGAACTGAACTGAGTCATTTACGTCGTTTTTGGGGAGCAGGCGAGGAACCGTGCTTCCGTCTATAGTTTGACTGGTTTCGTTGTCCCGTGTACCGACGAGAAGGGATTCCACGAAAGGTATTTGGGTAATTACGAATATTCGGTGCGCCCGAATTTCCTTGAAAACCATGGTTATGAGAATGACCCTCACCTTGCGCAGGTGGGTTGTAATTGCGATTATATGCATGTGAGAAACCCTGCGCGGGTTTATATTGCAAAGGTCCCTGCGAGGGTTTGTACTGTAAGGGCCCCTGCGAGGGGTCACGAAACTTTCTTGCTGCCTGCGAGACAGAAGTTGTGTTGGGCTTCGCTGGCCAAAAGCATTTTCGCACACCACCAGCCCGATCGATCGCATCAGTAAATTTATCTGCATCAAATAGGTTGGCAGATGTCGGCGGAATCTTGCGCAGATTCGCTTTAGTTGCCGGGTCCTTTACTTGTCTAAGGATAGCGTCGCGTCGCATCTGAACCACTTCAGCGCGATGACCACAAATTATTTGCAATAAATCTGAAGAGCTCTTATGGAAGTCGCCAGAGGTGCAAAGGGCGTTAATCTTGTGATGGAGGTTGTCATAGCTCAAAGCTTCATTGTCTTTCGCCCAGTTCAACAAATCTCGTAACCCGTTTTGTAACGACTCTTTTTGCTCGAGAACACACATAGTTAAGGCGGCAAATGCCCTATCAGAATAGGTAAGCTGCCGGGGCATGTTAATGGCTTTTACCTCTTCGTTAACTTCGAGGTCAGTGAAACCGGGTGTGAAATTATAAGATTTTTGAGCCTCCGCGTATCTTACGTCCGACCAATCACATTTACCAAAGTGTTGAATAATCTCTAAAGTTTGCAACTGGGATTTGTTTGCTTTCGGGATTGGGGGTTCTTTAAGCTTAGTTTCAAACGACAGAGTGAAATCGTTATCGAGAGATGTTGATCTATCTAACCTATTATCAGTAAACTGGTCGTATAGGTCACTATGATCGTGACTCAGTGAAATAGCATCGTCGTTATTATAAGTTGGACTCGCAAGACGTGTTTGGCTTGCAGCAACTTGTTCTTTAAGAATGCGCACTTCCTCCGCCAATTTCCGCGTGGAATGGTGCCTTCTTTTCTTCTTAGGTCGTTTTCGTTGAGAAGAATCCGAGCTTGAACTGCTCGAAGACGAGCTGCTTGAACTGCTTGGTGTCCGTTTACGGCGACGTTTTGACGCCGTTTCAGTCCCTACCACTATTGTTGCGGAACCCTCGTCTTTATCCATACTAAGGGGTATAAAAACACAATTTATATCTACGTATCGTTATATCCGAACTACTTTAATTTACGAACGGAAAAACCGTTAAATACGTATAATACGACCGCTTGATCGAACAAGGTTATGAAAAGGAAAATTAAATCACTTAGTTGAAGTAATTGGTACTTACATGATGGTAGATTGAAAAATCTAACCTGAAATTTGCGTTGGAGTGGTCGATCTCGGTGAATGCGACCGCTCAGACGGGAATTCAAAACGCCAATGAGAATAAAAATGGCCAAGCCGAAGAGGCTGCCATTACTGTAAGGTGGAAGTGACGTCAGAAGGAGGAGGAGCTATATGACGGAAGTAGGTAAAAGTCAAAGACGGGAAACGTAGTGCCTATCTCATTATATTAAAGCTTCGAATAAGGTCCAGTCAAATTAATATTGCAACAGAAGTAGAGCCCAGCTAGGGCTGCTACAGAGATGTTGCTTCGACGAAAATTTAAACGCCAATGATTCCAAAGAGCGCGCAACAATTTCAAGAAAACAAAATGGCGCGCAGCTGCTACGGTGGCACCACCTGACGAGTTCCGGTTACAACTCATTAAAAAGGACGTCAACGCTGGTAATCCGACGGAAATGGTAGTGCCCTCTCTCTATAAAAAGCTTCCAGTTACGGTCAAGTTATTTAATATTGAATTAGCGATATTATGCTTCATGATGCCATTAAATATTTTTTTCTGGGCATGTGCCTTTATTAACTAAACCAAATACAAGCTAAAACTAAAACCACAAATACAGTTAGACTGCCCATAGACCGTTGAAGGTCTAAAGACAATCCAAATGCTCAAGCCCACTGCCAGTTGGCAGCGTACCCAGCATGCTGGCGGCATTACCACGTTGAATGGCAATGCTTATGCGTTGAGCCAGAAACACGCCAGCATTTTGGTCACGCGTCGCATTTACCAGGCGCTCTGAAAGATTTTTGAAAATGAGGTGAGCTCCCGGTCCCCAAGGGCCCAATGTCTCCACCCCAAACGCCTCAAATATATAACCACTGCCGAGGTTAGCATATTTGCGTCGCTTGTGCTGCTCTGCCGAATTAGCAGCCGCGCCAGCCCTACCCTGTGTCTCAGGAAGATGTGACGAAAGTATCGACACAAGTTGCGTCCCATACAAGGGGCCGCCCCAACCTCCAGGGCACAAAATTAAATTGATATGCGATTAAATTGATATGAGAACATGATGAGAACCATAAAAAAAGAGAGTTGCGTTATCAGAGTATGAAAAAAAAGGATTAGTATAATAATTATAAACTACTTGAATTCATTAGATTGTATGAACATTGTACATAATATACAAAATCAATGCTGTACAAACAAAGAAAATAAAATAACGATATAAAATTTTCAGTAAATGTTGTTTTACTAAAATGAAAGTTTTACTAAACATTTTATTACATGTTAATTTCATTAATCGCACAACTTACGTTTGTACCTAATTCAGTAATTTTTTACCTAATACGATAACCTAATAAGATAGAAGAGTATTAGAGTAAGATTTTATAACGACAGATACACACACACACACACACACATCACATTTCACACATTTAAGTGGATTTTATTTGGTTTCTACTTCTGTTCTTATAATTGAAATTTTCAATAACCTCTACTAGCTTTGTAAACTGGACCGATGTAAAGGCGCGCTCATGTATCGCGGAATGCTGATGCAGCAGCAAGAATCAGAGTCGGTACGTGACCGCTAGCCAGTGACGTGATCAGTATGCATCGAGGCGGCAGAATGTGCGTTCAAGTCGGATAATGTTCGGGTACGTGGCGATTGCTATCCTTGCAGCGGTTCGTATCTATGGAAATGTTTAAGTGTTTGAGTGGATGACATTGTGCAAGGACTTGTGGT
The DNA here is from genome assembly GCA_932305915.1 of Agriopis marginaria. Taxonomy (NCBI): domain Eukaryota; kingdom Metazoa; phylum Arthropoda; class Insecta; order Lepidoptera; family Geometridae; genus Agriopis; species Agriopis marginaria. Next base: position 4,065,060 of record OW029935.1, read on the forward strand.
CAGTGACTGAAAGATATGAAGACAAAGTGTGCTGAGTGGTTTGGTATAAATGTGCTTAATACGTACAGAATCGATCTTCAAAGGCAAATGCACGATAGAAATGATTGCAGTATCTCTACTGCCCGAATAGACCGAGAACCATCAGCCAGAAGACGTCCATAGCTGAACATAGGCCTCCCCCTTTAACATCCACACTGAACGACGGCCTGCCTTTTGCATCCACGGATGCCCGCGTTCAATTTAAGTATATATAGTGTAAATTTTTCAAGTGGGCGTGGATAACAAAGTCTGAAACTGAGGAATAGCGAAAAGTGCTCAAAGGAGTCTCGGGCGCGATTTTGATGAAAACTAAAACGGCATATTTTATTTATATTACACGGGAATTACTCACGTAAGATTAAGCCGGTTACTCCGACTATAGTAATGTATGTAATTCCCGTGTAATATAAATAAAATTTGTGAAAACCACGTCAGTTTCAATAATAAAACGGCATATTTAATACCTAAGTAGGTATGAGTACCTCGTCATTTTGAATTTTTGATACATGCATGAATTTTTCAGATAGGTGTGGATGGCCAAATCCTCAACTATGAGGAATAGGTAGCGAAATGTATACTCAAATGAGTCTCGGGCTCGATTTTGATGAAAACTAACTAAAACATCATTGGATTTTGAAAAATTAATATTCCTAATATAAGTATGAATTAAAGACATTACTTTAAAATATGAAGCAGTTTATTAAAATACAATATTTTCCTAAGTTTGCCGTATGTCATTACTTTTCAGAATGCAATCCTTATTAGCGACTCTATCGAATGTTGTAATAATACAGTGTGGGTTTTTTAAGCAACGTGTTCGATTCCTGGCTAGGAATATTGATTTTTCAAAAATTCAATGATGCTGTTTTAATTTTCATCAAAATCGAGCCCTTTGAGTATACTTTTCGCTATTCCTCATAGTAGCGGATTTAGCCATCCACGCCCACTTGAAAAATTCATACAGGTATCAAAAATTAAAAATAACGAGGTAATCATACCAATTAAGGTACTTTCTTGGTATCAAAATAAAAAAAAATCGGGGCGTTTTTGCACTCACGGTCATCTGACCCCAAATTAAGCAAAGCTTGTGATATGGCTGCCAGACACTGATACGATTGGATTGTCTTTAGACCTTCAACGGTCTATGGGCAGTCTAACTATATTTGTAGAGTTATTATTAGCTTGTATTTTGTTAAGGTAATAAAGGCACTTGCCACAGTAAACAAATATAAAAAAAACTGATGCATTACATATATATTTTTAAATACATACATAAGTAGATATTAACACCTAGATAATATAACAAACACACCAAACAAACTCCCACGCCCCCAAGCGCAGAAGGCAGGATCACTACCAACTAGACCAACGGGCTATTAAACTTTTTTCGCTACAAGCTCGAGTTTAAGGCAAATCCAAACTATTTAAATGATACAATACAATACAATACAATTTTTCTTTATTACACACCGAAAATACAAATGAAACTTAAACTAATATAAAAAACAAATATACGGCAGTATAATGGGTGGCCTTATCGCCTTAAGCGATTTCTTCCAGGCAACCTTTGGATGGACAGGACTAAAGAAATTGAAAAACGGTCGGTGGTGGTGATCGAAGTAAAAAACCAACGATAAATGATAGCCACTACTACGGTACCACTACTATAAACATACGTGTAGTAACGCTATCGCTAATCTAAACTATGCATCTCGTATTTGTTTGTACTAATTCTATTGGATGTTCTATATGAACACAACTGTTGTGACTAATTACTTTTAGCCTTTGTACACAGTTGAACAAGATATTATTATTTTATTCTATTCTGGACGATGGCTTCTCTTAAAATACCATTCAGACGGTTATCCTCACTCTCTCTTCATTACCATTTAATTTTACTCACATTGTCCACGCATAGACTCTTTAGGTTAAAGAGAGCATCATGAAATAAACAGGTACCTATTTATAACCTGAGAGACCATTGATTTTTAACAACGATTAAATAAGAGGTTTGTGTGTATAAGTTTAACGTGTGTATCTGCGTGTCTATGTGTCTGTGTATCTATGTGTTTGTGTGTCTGTCGGTGGCATCCGTATTTTAATTTATATTTTTTCGTTTGAAAGGTTTTTCTTTCAAACGAAAAAATATATAATTCAAGAGTTTTCTTAGACTGATTCAAGAAAATCTGTTCAGCCGTTTGTAGATTAATCAGCACTTTTATCGGGATAATACCATCAAAAGCGAAGCTTACTCTCTTAAACTTAACGACGAGCTTAAACTCCGGATAGACGCTTCCTAACGATCGTAATAAGTAAACTAATAAGATAGGTTAGAAGGTACCAGAAAAGTACAAGAAAATAAATGATAAGCTTAGAATATTGTAATTATAACATATTTTATTCCAACAATTCCAGTATATTAAATTGCTAAATACGGCACAGCAGGTAGTTAGAATTGTCTTAACTCTAAATAAGTAATAGGTAACATTATCTTACGCCTCCTTAGCCCATTAAATATTAATATGATACATAAATATAATCAATATCATAAAACTTTGGAGGAAAAATTCAAGAAAAACATTCCTAGTCTAGTTTCGTCACTTATATGACATTTTAATGAAAATAGGTAAATTTTTATGTATTTATATTTAACCAGTTCCAATAATATAAATTATGTTGTACTCTAATGTTGCCTGTTGATTTTGAAATCGGTTGTTTAAAAGAATCAATCTACAAGTATATTTTATAAAAGCAAATAGCACTCACTGACTGACTTATCACAAAATCTTGAAAATTGCTTGACCTACAAAGCTTAAATTTGACAGATAGATTCCTTAGGGTCAAATAAGAAAGGATTTTGAAAAAGCCGAATTAAGAGAGTTGGAACGGGGTTGAAGGTTTATAGGACAGTCTACGTGTACGAAGTCGTTGACATCAGCTAGTTATTAAAATGGAGTGCCAATTAATTAATGTTATTCAGGACAAACAAATAGATATAGTAAAATTGTCGATTATGATATTATCTTTATATGCCTTAAAGATAATAATTAATAATTAAAAAAAAAAAAAAAAAGAATCTATATCTACATGTTTGGAATAGTAAAAAACTAATGATAATATTAAATTCCAATTGTTTTTATTTTCAGGTGGCGCATAAGGGCATAGACGCTGCTCCTCCGATACGAGTTACCATAGATTGTGGATCCCATGAAAGGGTATGTAATATTTTTGTTTATGTAAGCTATTAGAAATAATAATCATTACCATCACTTCAGCTATAGGACGTCCACTGCTGGACATTGGCCTGTCCATCGATCTCCAAAAGGACCGGATGGAACTGGCCTGCACCCAGCGTTTCCCTGCGGTTTCTTTTAAGTCGTCTGTCCATCTTGTGGGTGGACGTCCTACGCTGTGCTTACCAGTCCGTGGTCTCCATTCGAGAACTTTTCGGCCCCATCAGCCATCTGTTCTGCGTGCTATGGTGCCCTGCCCACTGCCATGTGCTATTACGGTAACTTTCGTTCGTCTAAGGATCTTCTCATTTCAGATTCGACCTCGTAGAGAAACCCCGAGCATAGCCCTCTCCATAGCTCGTTGTGCGACTTTGAGCTTGCTTATGAGGCCCATAGTGAAAGACCATGTTTCACTGCCTTAATATGTCATCACTGGCAATACACAATGGTTGAATACCATCTTCTTAATGCACTGAGGTATTTTAGACGAGAAGACGTAGCGAAGTTTACCAAACGCAACTTATTAGAAATAATAAGTATTTAATATTAGTAAAACAATAGTATAATAGGAAAAGAGAGATACAATATCATAATTTATATTATTTATGTTGCAAATTGTCCTTTTCAGGAATTCCATGGAAGATCAAGCTATCGATCGAAGTCTGGTTTAAACTCTCGTTTTGACGTCGATTCATTCTGCAACTTCATACATGGTGCAATTCCTAAAGCAGTTAAAAATGGCAGATTTGTTCTTAGAGAAACCGATCTGGATCAAACTGGATCCAGTGATACTCTCGTACCGATGTCTGTACGACCTCCAGAAGGATTCATACCAAAGTTTGCATTTCCGAAATTTAAAATTCCAAAAATGAAGGTTCCAAAAATCAATGTGCCCAGATTAAGGCCTCAAGAAGATACGCATTTTTCTCCGCCAAGAGTCTCATCAAAGTACTTTCCTTCATTGAGGAGTTCCATAGAAGAAGAATCGAGTGCTGAGAGGATGGAAAAGTTCAAAAAAGGAGTACAGAAGATGCTACACGTGGTGAAAGTGCTCGGTCAGATTGACCAATACTTATCTGAGAGGACTAGGATTTTGATTGACAAGCTTTCGAAAACGTTTGCAGACTAATTTTGTAGGAATTACTTATTAAATGATTTGTTGAGTTTAAGATTAATGATGTTATTATTAATTTAACAGAACAAAACAGTAAGATAAGAACATTTACTATAAATGAATCTAATATGAGCTATTCATTAGATCAGGCATTTTTACCATTACAATAATTTACTAATTATGCAATAGCGAGTATAGTGTCCGTTAACTATTGGTCAAACTAAGTATGAATCACACACATTGCTGTTGTCGTACTTTTCTAGAAGATCATTATCAAGGTATTGATTGATGATGGCAGGTGCTCGTAGATCGGCGGCCATGGGTGCAGCGAGGTCCCTCACGTAGAGTGCTTGCCGCGAGTAACGCTGCAGCGAGCACGTGTCTCGCACGCGGTCGCGGTCGCAGCGTGCGCGCAGCAGCACGAGTCGCGAGCGCAGAGTATGTGGCACCGACTTCGCGCGTCTAGCCGCGCCGATGCGTGCGTACACTGCTTCCAGGAACGAGCGTATATACTGTGCAGTTTGTGGTACGCGACCGAGCAGCGAGCGCACACATGCATCAACACGTTCCCGCCATGACGAGCAGTCTCGTAGAGACGTCACTGAATCACGTGTCATCAGCGACATACATACGAACGAAGCAAGTTAAATAAGAACTTGTAATTTTGTATAAACTACTTGTGCAAGTCCTACCATAAAATATGCTAAGTATACAATTAGCAAGTTATCGTTAAAACAAAACTGCACACAAAACTTTACTGTCACTAGCTGTGATACCACATTCTTTCATGAAGTTTTTTAATGGCTCCGCATGGAAAGTGCATTTCGCCTTATCAAGTAATATTAATTTTTCTATGCCTTTAAATTCATATAAAACGAGCTCTAAACATAGCCTTAACTGATATCATTGTCAATTCATGACCTAGTTAGTTCATGGAAACTTTTCTAGCTAAGTTTCTATGGATCAGGCGAGCTAGCGGTCAAATGCAAGGCTAATATTTTAAAAAAGTTTAGGGGCAAACCTGAAAATCACATTTGTAACTTCGTATTGTTTGCCTGCACTCATGCAAACCTACGAACTTTCCTTAATCTTATTAAAAGGATAATAGTTCACTATTATTACACAATTACATGACGTGTTAATACAAAAGTTTTGTTAAATAAAATAAACAAATACGATGAAAAACTTCTAGATAATTATGTTTACCTACCAATTTTCGGGCTAAACTGCCCGCTATCTAGAACAATTTGAAAAAGATTATTCTGTACATAGCTCCTTCTAGTTAATGAAAACGGCACAATAATCGTGCAGTTTTTTTGGACCAGCAACATTTACAATAATAGTTGCACAAAATGCACAAGGAACTGAACCGTATGCACAACGAAAAGGTAAATTTTAAAGGCGTTCATTAATCTTAACATTCCTTGCTATGTAGGTTATAATAAGAAGTTTCCTTTGCATGTGTACAACTAGCTACAAAGGCTTTCTTAAATAAATAAAAAACGAGACGATCTAATCTAAAAAAATATATCTTATCTGTGCATAGAACTGCCTCTTAAGTTTAAGGAGTTTGAATGACAAAAATTATATTAAAAAATGTGATTAATTTATGACTAGCGACCCGCCCGCCCGGCTTCGCACGGGTGTAATTTACGTGCGAAGCCGTAATTTAAGAGTGGGGCGGGTCGCTAGTTATATATAAAAACCTTTCGTGAAAATGTATCTAACTGATGGTGCAAATCGCATCAAAATCCGTTGCGTGGTTTAGGAGGAGTTAGCGGCCATACAGACATACAGACAGACAGACACGGAAAGCGACTTTAATTTATACTATGTAGAGATAGAGATAGAGATAGAGAAGAGATACTTGCCACGTAATCACGTAACGTGGTGTATATTTTAAAACAATAATAAATATTTCAAAATGTTTACGTTTACAGCACTCGTGCTTTAATTGGTAGGTACCTATGGCTTTTGAGCATTGTCAACAAAAGGTTTAACATATTCTCATTTCTAAAACCTCCCGAACTCGAACCCTAGCTACGGAACTGGGATAGCATATTTAATGTAATTCGTTACTGTTTTCTTGTCCTACTTCATCAAAATTAATTTATCTAATCTCGTCATGAATAAAAAACAAATTGATGGATATTAAAAACGTTTATTTTGCAATTAGTTTTTACTGATATAATAGGTAATGATCAGCACGGAAGTGTGAATTGGACAACAAACAGGATGCCAAATATATTGAAATTAAATATTGTGGCGTGCATATTTGTATACTTTACTTTTTACACATATTGTATACTTGTTTTAAACTATCACGGTTGTTCACTAAAGTTATATGATTATTTACGGGATATTTACCGTGGTAAGGTTGTGAAATGAGCTCCCGATATTTCGGCGCAGTTACATGCACCATGTTCACTGGAAGACTCCTGAGTCTTCACGTAACTCTCCTAACTCGTCTTCACGTAAGACTCCTGAGTCTTCCCGTGAACATGGTGCATGTAACTGCGCCGAAATATCGGGAGCTCATTCCACAACCTTATCATGGTAAATATCCCGTAAATAATCATATAACTTTATTGTATACTTTTTTTATTATTATTATAAATAGGCTTGCTCTTGGCCGCCAACTCACCAGATGTTAAGCGATGATGCGGCCTACGATGGAACACGCTTGCCTAGAAGAAACCTATTCACTCTCGACTTCAAGACACCCATATTGTAACTATCGGGGAACACCCACTCAGGTAGCGAATTCCACAGACTAGCAGTTCGCATAATAAATGTGGAGTCAAAGCGCTTCGTACGGGTTCTTGGAATATCAACCATAAAGCGGTGTTGATACTTCGTACCCACTCTGGCAGTCCGATAGAAAAATGGGCAGGAGGGAATCAAATCATGCAGATCTGTTGCACACACTCCGAAATGTATCCGATAAAAAACCGATAGACTAGCAACTTTGCGCCGATGCGATACTTTTTCCATATAGCTGGTAAAAAAACAACTATCTTACAATTTTTACATTGTGTTCTGTTGATCCTATTTTTATTTATTTTATTATATAACACAAAGAAAATAAAGCGTAACCACAAAATTGGTAATGCTATACGCTATATTTATATAGTCCAAACATAATTATAATAAAATGAGTAAAAATGAGAGTTTATATTTACAATCAAGAGAGGTATAAAAAGTATAAGTATATTACAATTTACAAACCACACTATAATTGTTGCTAAACAAAATAAATTATCTTGTTGATTGAATCAGGCGTTACCTACTGTGTGGAAGTTCATCTCTAAACTGTTTCACTGTTTCATACGAATATAGATTCCAGATCCAGACTGAATCCAGAACATGCGAAGGATTCTAAGATTAAACCACGACTAGACTGACAATTAACAGAGATGTTGAATTCAAAGGCTTTTTAGCATTTAATACGTTTATTTCTAGCCCAAAATGTATAGGTTTAACTATATAATGGTCTCAATTAAAAATAACATTATACTACTTATCAACAAGTTGCACTACCGTTTTTGGATGCACCATAATAAAATAAATTCTACTCAGGAAATTGACCCAATTACATTACAATTATATAACAATGAAAAACAATTTAATTTAAAGAAAATTACACATATTATTTCTAAAAATACTAAATAACATTTACAAAATTCTTTAGTTTACCACCATAAAAGCATCGGCGTTAGTAAGATACGTATCACATAGGTTTTTATTCTCGAAAGCCTGCAATATGTCATTGTCTAGGTATGAGTTGATGATGGCGGAGGCTTGCAGGTCGGTGGCAGCGTGTTCCATGGGCGCTGTGAGGTCCCTCACGTGGAGTGCTTGCTGCGAGTAGCGCTGCAGCGAGCACGTGTGTCGCACGCGGTCACGCTCGCTGCACGCGCGCAGCAGCACGAGCCGCGAGCGCAGCGCGCGCGGCGCTACCACCGTGCGTCGCGCCACACTGATGCGCGTGTACGCCGCCTCCAGCAGTGCGCGCGCGTACTGTGCTGAGTGCGGCACGAGACCAAGCAGTAAGCGCGCGCACGCGTCCACGCGCGCGCTCCACGAGGAGCAGCCGTGCAGCGCACGTTCTACATCCGCGTCCGAGCTGCGCGCCATCAGCGTGAACATGTGACGCGCCACGGCTTCTTGCAGCGCTGAAGCGTCAGGGTACGGGCTCAGAGCACGCTCCAGTAGTGCCACGGTCTCCACAGGACCGTCACCCAAACAGAACACCGTCCCCGTTAGACCTAAAAGAAACATGAAATTATGAATTATAATGTAGTACTTTACCTAATTTTAGTTGTTATTATTATCAGCCTGTCATGTTCCAACTGCTTGGACACATGTCATGCCTTCTCTCACAGAGAAATGATCGACCCTGGTCAACCGTCTTTGAACTTTTGATGTTCTTGGACATACCGCCTTCCTCACGATGTTTACCTTCACCGTTGTTGAGCGAAGCCATCGAAACTGGACATATTTATAGGTACTGAATTCGTCATTGGGGCAGGGCCGAGGATCGGACTAGGTACCGTCAGAGTGTAAAGCGCACATGCTACCACTAGGCCGCCATCGCTCAATCACTCTGTCTCTCAGTTCAGCCATCCTACCTATTCAAGGGATGTATCTATCATATTGGAAGGTCAAGCCAAACTGACCAACGTACAGCTCAAAACATTGAAGAGAAAATAATCGTATAATTGGACGTGTGTTGCCTTTTATGGTTTATTTAGTATGTATGCAAATAGATCTACGTTTGGCAACAAACTATTTATCTTAAAATAAATATGAATACAATTTCAGGTAAGTTACATTTTTGTGTCAGGTGATAAATTAGAATTGTAATTACATCTGTGAAGTATAACATTAATCTTTGATTCCTTATTGTTTATATACTTGATCCGACATTGAAGCGGAAATACACAAGAAACACAGTTAAATGAATACTTCTTTAGGCACATTGGGCATATTATGAGATGTAGAAAAGCACTGAAATCGCGTGACCGTCACGCTCAGATATTCATTCGGGTAGTCGGGTAAATTCGGTCTGAGTCGACTAACGGAGCAAGATATGGTCAACAGTGATGAAGTTTTCACTTCTGTCGTGTGGTTAAGGGGCCTGTATATCCTCTGCAGCTCTCTCGCTCGCACATTTTCACATTATTGAAGATATAAAATCAATGAGTATGAATTTCCAAAAAGTAACAAAATCATGTCTTGGTCGTTATCGTAACATTACAAACATAGAAATGTTTATTTCGATATCTTAAAATTTGACGGAATAACATGACACGAGAAATAAAAATTACTTGTTACCATTTTACTGTGTCTAATTAAAATATATCAAATTGACAATTTCTTTGTTTGTAATGTTATAATTGACACAAGACATGATATTGTTACTTTTTGGAAATTCACACTCATTGATTTTATATCTTCAATACTGTGAAAATGTGCGGGCGAGAGAGCTGCAGAGGGTATACAGGCCCACACACACACACACAAACACACAAGCAAACACTTTTTTTTCTAGTTGTACCTATAGATCATCATCATCATTTTAGCCGTAGGAGAGTAGCCTCTCGATCTCTAAAAGGGCCGGATAAGACCTATAGATAAAGATAGTTAAATAGCTAATAAAATAACACAAAATAAAATTAATGATGGAAATTACCCTGCTCTTCTAATATCGCTGCCAACTCCAGAGCAACTATAACACCAGTCTCATAGCCCAAGATGTAAAACGTTTTCTTCAAACACGTCTTCTTCAGCAAAACCTGTTGATTACAAAAAAATTACATTGTTTTAACTAGAAATACAATGAACAGAAGAACCTGTCAAATGAAATGATTTTGAGGTTCCGTAGGTATTTAACATTATAAATTAAAAGAAAAACGTAGACTGAAACTGTAAGTACGGCTCACTAACTCATTAAGTAAAAAAGTAGCACGACCGTCTGTAGGGTAAGTATGATTAAAAGCAGAAGCTGTGCAAGCTGTATGTGCTTGTCCAAAGCCTTATTTAGGTAATTAAAAACGGCAAAAAAAAAAACAAAATGACTTCTATTTTCATTTTAATGACTATACTTGATGGAGTAGGGTAGGAAAACATTTCACTATTCCTAAAAAAACTTTTTTTTTCTGTTACTGAGTACCTATAATTAAGAGTATCTACACAATCATTATATTTGTATCTAGAATTTATATAATATATTGTCTAAATAAAAGGACAGTGAAATACAGAAGGGTAGACAGACGGACACGGCAAATCTTTACAGGTTCCTTAGTTTGGAACGGAATCCTAAGGAGGAGACTTCGGATTTTATGAGATACTAGCTGCGCCCCACGGTTTCACCCGCTTAGTGATAAAAATGGTGATGATGATTGTTCAGTTTCAAAACTGGTTTGACGGCCCGCGGCGGACGCCACGGGAAGCGCACGAGGTGCGGAGGGCGGGCGGCCAGAGACTCGGGTCGGCGCGCACGCTCCCCGCGACAGCAATAGAATTCCATCGTAGCTGACCGTATGTCAGCGGAGCTCAATTGTGAGAGTCATCGTTTTCCATCGAAGCTAGGCGCAAGTCGGGTGTTCACAACACGGATCGGTCGCGACGGTACGCGCCGTGTTGTTGACAAATTGGCCCCTAAGGCGATCGCACGCGACCTTGTTCGACGGAAGTACTCGGAAATCGTACGAATAGATTGGTGTGGTGCGCAGACGTGTTTTTTGTCCCAAAATTGTGTGGTTTGGTGTCTATTGACCCGCGAGTGATAACTTCAGTGCTAGGACACTTTGTACGTGATATTTGTGAAGTGTTGAGGATTCCGAGGACAGCCGCTGCAAGCTGGAAGTCTGGGTCCAGACAGGTGACAGGATCGTCAGCCGTCCTCTGGTAGGGATTCTGAACTTTCTTTTTATTTTCGGACTCCGCGAATCGCGGAAATGTACGAGACACGCTTTTGGGCTTGTACGTGATGATGAAAAGTAGCCTGTGTCACTCTCCGGCCTTTAAATTAACACCATGAAAAAAATCAGGTCGATCCGTTGCTCTTTTGCTGCGTGAAAGAGGAACAAACAAACAAACTTTTCGCATTTACCACGGTTTCACCCGCGTAGTGATGAAAAATGGTGATGATGATGATGATGATGAAAAGTAGCCTGTGTCACTCTCTGGCTCTTGAATTATACCCTTGCAAAAAATCAGGTCGATCCGTTGTTCCGTTGCAGCGTGAAAGAGGAACAAACAAACCAACAAACAAACACACTTTCGCATTTATAATATTAGTATGATATGAAAATTTATAATCATCATTATCAGCCAGAATACGTCCACTGCTGAACATAGGCCTCCCCCTTTAACCTCCACACTGAACGACAGCCTGCCTTTTGCATCCACTGGATCCCGCGACTCAATATTTATATAATATTAATTAATAAGTATGATATCACGATAATTATACAACACTGATATTTTTGTGCTCATACCTTGGAGTATCTGAGTGCAAGTTCCGCTGGCGTCTCATCCGGGTGGTCGAGACCTGGCTGCAGCACGAAGGCTGGCAGCTTGAGACGCTCGCACAGCGTGCGGAACCGCTCGTGGTGCCCCTCCAGTCCCGGCACTATGCATAGAGACGTCTCACTCACGTCGACCTCGTCGTCCCTCTGAAACAACAACCACTCTATTTATATAAACTGCACCTCTCTATAACTGCACTCTGCCGAGTGTTTGTGGACAATATATCTTTACACAACGGTCTACACACCATAACGTAGTTGTTGGTGAGAGTCGGCATAAACACCATATCCGATGCAGCAAGCAGTTCGTCTGAATCCACGAATGAGTAGAACATTTCCAGACCCTTCAATTCTTTTAACTGTGTCTCGATAGCTCTGTTCTCTATTTGGTTTAATCTGAAATTATAATTAGTTGGGAATGAAGATGGGCAGGCCATAGAAGCATTTATGAACGAACGTGAAAATATGGGCCGAGCCGTAGCCGAGGCCAGCATAAGTGAGTCAATAAGCGAACAACTCAAGCAACTCATAAGCAATGAATCCCTGGTTCAGACTAAGCTTCTTAGTCTCGAGCATCGGCGTAAAGTTGCTAGTCTATCGGTTTTTTATCGGATACATTTCGGAGAGTGTGCATCAGATCTGCATGATTTAATTCCATCCTGCCCTTTTTTCTATCGGACCGCCAGGGCGGGCACAAAAAATCGACATCGTTTTATGGTTGATATTCCGAGAACCCATACGAAGCGCTATGATTCCACATTTATTGTGCGAACTGCTAGTCTGTGGAATTCGCTGCCTGAATGGGTTTTCCCCGTTAGTTACACTGGGTGTCTTCAAGTCGAGAGTGAATCGGTTTCTTCTAGGCAAGCGTGCTCCATCGTAGACCGCATCGTCGCTTAGCATCAGGCGAGATGGCGGCCAAGCGCAAGCCTATCTACTATAAAAAAATAAAAATAAAAACGCTGCTGCCAATGCTTGTATAGTACTTTTCTTAAATATTGCATTATTCATGAAGAATATGTATAAATATTCTAATATGTGTAACATTCACATTTCATTAAAAAAATGCCCAGCAACCAATCTTCAAAATTTTAAATATTTGTGCTGGCAATAGATTGTACTGGATGTGTAAGTAGTAATGCATATTTTTGTTGTACAAAAATATGCATTTTTGGGGTGGCTCTGGTATAATGTAAAATGGGGATGAATATTTTTGTGCTTTTTCCATTCAAGTGAGTTATGATTGATTAGATCTTTAAAACAACATACAGTCGAATTGATAACCTCCACTTTTTTGCAGTCGGTTAAAAATTACGTTAAGGTAACGTCATATTATACGTACATACGTTTTTACTTTTTTATATGGTGTTTACTTTGCTGAATATGTCCCACCAAAGTGGAATATGTTGACCCCCTGTATTTCTAAACTATTAGACATAGAAACTTGTTACTTGCCATGCTAATACACAATTATACAAACCTTTATTCAATACTGTTTTATCATTTAGTGATCAGATTTTTTTGAGATATAGCGATAAAATTGTAACAAATCAAGACGCTCTAGCGCACAAGCCGGCCTTTTCGAAAAAATTCTTTAACAAAGAAAGTTGGCCAAGCAATTTTTTTTTGGCTATATCATAAAACTATAATTATATTATGTCAGGATGGTCCCATCTTTGGCTGTTAGAGCTTCGTTCGAAACGCTATTGCGAAAAGTCCAATTCTGGAACTAGGTATAACCTAATTTCTAAACTATAAAGTATGTACTATCTGTACTACCTAAACCTCTTTGCACATTTAAATATTATACGCACGTATCTAGAAGATTTTAGACTTCAATCTAAACGTTTAAGAAAAAAGATTATTGGAGTAGTAGTAGGTATATCATTAAATAATGTATTTAATTTACTATAAGACATCCGTTAACTTACTTTTCTATTGTTAATAGTGGGACGTGTTCTTCATCAAAATATGTGTTGTAAACATCTCTGAGGAAAGCGCAAACTGGTGACGATGTTTCTTCTGTCATCCCTAACTGCTCAAGTGAGGCACTACTTGAAGTTTCATTAGACACACTTATATCTGCAATTATAAGTTATATATATATATATTTGTTTGCATTACAAGTCACAGCAAGACATTTTATTGGTAAACTGGGAATATGATTTAAATGATGAGTATACCGGCCAAAACTGCAATTTGCTGAACCAAGGAGCGACGTGGAATGCGTTCGGGTAAAGCGATCAGAACCGGGTCCGTACTCTGCAACGCACGCTCCACTGCGACAGTAGCGCCACGGTACCAGGTGCCGCCATCCGTGTCGTGGACCTGTACAGTGTACACATCATCACACATTCTAGAAAGTTTATAAGATTAAAGAAAAAAAAAGTAAGAGAAAGTTTGTAAGTTTATCAATACTTAGTAAAACAACCGATTTGGACGTCGCTTATAGTTAATACTGGACTATAATGATTCTTTTTGCATAGAAAACATTTACAGTTCATGTAGAATACCTGTCAATTGAAACCATGTGGAACAGCTAGTTAATTAATATTTGTTACGTTTGCTAACAACAATAATGAAGAAATGGCACAGATAATAAAATTGAAAGAACCACTTGTTTTAAATATATATCGGGACTTATCACGTGTTTTTTTTTAAGGTAAAAGTAGGTAGGGGAAAGGCGTACAAAATGACATAGGCGGATAAAACGACATAGCGGTATTTTCTCAAAAACCACAGGTTGTTTAGTTCCCGCACCAATACCCAGAGGGCCGCTCGGTAACCGGTCGCAACCTGTGGGAACGTCAGTGGCACCCGCACGGCCATTCGACGCAAAAAACAGAATGCACATTTTATACCACGCCGAGTTTTGTTCCGATAGATTTTCTTATGCTGTCAAAGTAAGTTATTTTTTACGATAGGTTGTCTTTGATGGTATCCGTTTGCTGTTATTGACTTTCTTAAAGCTTGATGATGTGTTCCTATAGGGTTCGAGATAGACCGTGGTCTAAAATGACGCCCACATTGACAAGGTCTGTGGAAAGCTCGGAAGCGCGTGCTTCGCACTGAGTCGGGTAGCGAGAGTGGTTCCGGGCGAGGTAGCACGAGCGTGCTACTTTGCAACGGTGCACTCTCAGCTGCAGTACGGAGCTGAGATATGGGCCAGAGCCGCGGACTGGGAGCGAGCGTTCCGCATGCAAAAGCATGCAGTGCGGTGCGTGGCACGCGTCTCATGGGATACTCCGGCTCGTCCTTATTTCAGGAAGCTAGGAATCCTTACGCTGCCTGCCATATTGATATTCCAAGTGGCAGTGTACGTGAGGGTAAACCTAGCAGAGTACGCAGAGCGAGGCTCAATGCAGAGGTGCCTCACCCGCAACAGGCACAAACTGCTGGCAGTGCCACGCTCTCTCGAGAAGTCCTCCAAGTTAACACACGTCATGGGTCCGACGGTTTACAACCATTTACCGGATGAAATAACGGCAGCGACGAGTCTGCAGTCTTACAAAAATAGATTTAAAAAATGGCTCATCGAGCAGTCCTTTTACAAATTTGACGAATTTTATAAACTTGACTTATGAATGTAGGTACCATATAATTTTAAAATTATTTGACATGTTTATTATGATTATTGTTATTTTGTTTTTTCATTTCTTATTTTTGTAATCTAATTAATTAATCTGTTTGAAATTCAATCAATTAATTATTATTTTATCATGTTACTTTCTTACTTTTTAAGTTAAAATTGTATTGACTTGTAAATTGCCATTTTATTGATAAATTTACTTATGACTTACTTACTTATGACTTAAAATTACCAAAAAAATACTGCTTCTTTTATTTTTATCTTCAAGTTATACATTATATAAGTGTACAAAATGACATACTCCTTGTGCGTAATGACAGACTATGTCGTTTGACCCACATTTTTTTTATTAGTTCACATAATTTTTGAAACACCGAAAAAAATCCAAGGAACACAGACTGACAGACAGACAGAGTTGAGATAAAACGTCCATAGAAAAAGGCTATTGAAGCTGTGATTAAAAATGAAATGGGTTGGCTCATGGCTTCTAAAATGTATGGTGTACCAAAGGCCATACTCATAAGACGACGACGACAAATGACGACGACGACAACTACGACGACGACGAACGACGACGTCGTCGTTTGATGACGATAATTGCTCCTACATCAGCTATTGCAATGATCTGTACTCCAGGTCCAAGCCCAAGGAAGTTTGGTGCATAAGCTGCAATAAATGAGCTCATGCATCATGTGCAGATATTCCAAAGAAGACAAAGTCTTTTACATGCGAACTCTGCAATTAAAGGATTAATTTCCAGTGCAATATTGGTATGCCATTTTGTCCCCATGATGTATGTCATTTTACCCGCATAGGACGGACAAAATGGATTTTGTTAGTGTTTTTTAAAATGTTCTGTATTTTTTTTAAATCAATAATAAGTTGATTGATCTCTTTAATTTCGATAAGGTAATGAACCAAAGTATAACATTCTGATTATAATGTTAAAAAGAATTTAAAAAAGACCGATTTATGACTGATTTAGCAGAGGGTATGTCATTTTGTACGCCTTTCGACGTTTCGACCATGTTACAATGCGGGGTCACAACCAGACTAAAAACTGCGAGTGAGTCCGGCTAATACGCTATAAGTCCCGATAAACATTTAAAACATGTTTTTAAAACGCGAAAGTTTAAAAATTACAACTACTTACTTGTTCCAGCATAGACAAATCCAGTAGAGTTGCGGACAACCCACTCTTAGCTCTCTCAATACATGTGTTGTATCCAATACATCCATCGTTACTAAGCACCACGAAGTGCCTGTAATCATTACCATTTGATTAAACAAATATCCTTGGCGTTACTTACTAATTAGATGATGTATTTAAAATGTAATTATGTATGTATATCAGTCTCTGGCACCCATATCACAAGCTTTGCTTAGTTTGGGGTCAGATGACCATGTATGTAAAAATGTCCCCAATGTCCCGAATTGCGTGGCATCAGTGGAGATGTCACGAAATCCCTGGTAAAGTAATTTTTCTGTGATCCAACAATAAAAAAGACTCGGTACTCACTTCAAGGAGGGCAATAGAGTTCTTGTTGCCAAGTCAATTTTTTTAGTGACGATTTCTAGCTGAGGACTTTCTGCTACTATGTGAAGACCTTCTACGGGCCCTACATTCTCATCAGCATGCAACAAACCAGATATGTCATTTATATCCTCTAAATCTCCATAATTCACTGCAACTAGGATGTTCTTTTTTTCCCACACCCTGAAAAAGGCAACAAGAAGTTACACGAGATGACCCTAATATTATAAATGCGGAAGTTTGTGTGTAAATGTGTATATTTGTCCATACTCAACTCCGTAACAAATTTGTTTAAAAGTTGGTACTCTGAATTAACACATGGTCACAGAAGACATATTAGTACAAGTAAGGACATGGGCTACTTTTTATGCCAGAAAAGTTCATGATTCCTGTAAAAAAGCGGATAAAACTGCGGCTCTAGTAATTAATAAAATATAGGATAATTATACAAATTAATAATAAAAATACAAGTTAGTAGGAATTACCGTAGCTTATATTGCAAATATCCTGATGGTGCGTTGAAGTGCAGATGCAGATTTTTAATTCCAATATCTATTAATGTATCCGCTAATTGCACTCCCAGTGGACTTGAACCACTAATAATAATATGTGCAGAGCGAGCTGCTTCAGATGAAACTCTGCAATTTACACAACGTTTTTATAAACGAAACAAAATTGTTTAATATTGTATAATAAGGATCGCACTCCCAATACGTGTCCCATGCAGACAACACGGCGAATTTCTCGAAAATTGTGTAGTTTGGGAAAATCAGAAGGATATACACGGACGTAGGTATAGTTTTTGAACCCCCGACGCAAACAGAGGGTTAGATAAGTTTAACTTGTGTACACCGTGTGTTTTGTGTATCTGAGTGTGGCATTGTAGCTCCCAAACGGATGAACTGATTATGATATATATTTTATGTTTGAAAGGAGACTTGATTGAGAGTGTGCTTAACTATGATGATTCAAGAAAATCTATTCAGCCATTTGAACATGAGTAGCTCTTTTGCCGGGTGTATTAAAAATTGATAATTTAAGTTTTACACATTGTAGAACACTGGGTCCTTGACAAGCCCAGCGTGTAAGAGTGGAAGAAACGTAACAAGCGCGAGCGTAGTCAGGTTTTCAAACTATTGGTTAATTTATATTAGTACCCATCTGAAATAGATTAATAATATAGAATCATATGAAGAATGGTCAAAAAGTTCATTCATTAGTAGTATTTAACATTCTTACTAAACTAAATTTTGAGCTATTCTGCTATAAACACGAAACACACCGCAACCCCGACTCGCTTGACGCCAGAAACAGTAATGCTGCAAAGCAAAACACTACATGACAATAATACAGATTGGTTTGACTCCATCAACACATCTTCAGATCTGTCAATAAGTTTTAATTTATACGTAAAACAACGGAAAATTTGTTTGTTTTTTCTGTAATAAAACCCTTTAAGTCATAAGATAAAATGTCTGGTTATTTTTTTTTTCAGTTTTGAGCGTTATGTAAAAAAATAACTAGTTTTTGTGTTTTCTGTTACATGCATCGGTCTTCGGTAGCACAATTCAACTGCCCGTTGGCGTATGTACCAAATAGTAAAAAAAGGATTTCAGTATAATAAAACCTGTGTGGTGGTGGTGAGAGCTGGTCTGTGAGGCGTAGCAGTACGCGGCCGCGGTGGCGACTGGCTGCCAGCAGCCGGAAGGCGCGCGCTGCTTCGTCCGGCGCAAACGTCACGCGTGTCAGCGGACGCACCTCCCCACGTGCTATACCCTCACTCACCAGCGCATGTAACTTCTGCAACACAATAACATAGTAAAAATGCATTAACCCTCTACACATAAACCCTAGGTTTTTTGTTTGTTTGGCTTAATAAATTTAAAACTTACTTTTAGGTCCTTTAATTTAGGATCACCGAAAATATTTTGTATATCAACTGCTACATAGGATCTTTCATTCGTCAAGTTATGCATTCCAAACGTATAATTTTCGTTATTAAGAATTTGTGATGTATCTACAACTGTACTGGATGGTGCACAACATTTGATAGTCACCTGAAAACCAAAACGATCAATAAAGGAATAGGTACGAGGTAAAAAACTGTGGACTTTTTTTATTACACAGTTATTTAGTTGGTATCCATAATTACATTTTTTAATTCTCCTTTTAGACAGCAAATAACTAAGTTACAGCCCTTTCCATTTGTCGAGCCCAAAACCATGTCTCCAAAGCCAATGTCCCGTGAGTAACCGATATATCTCTCTGAAAAATGAATTGAGTAAGTAATCAATTTACTTTTTTATCCCGAATGGATAGATTGTAGATATATTGGCTCAGTCTTTCCAGAATTTAAACATTGTCGCAAACTTAATTCCCGAGAGAATAGGTACTTACACCTTATTATCTATCCGTTATTCTGGAGATAAAAAAATTATTTTATAATTATAACTTTTGATCACACATGTCATGTTCAAAGATTATAACACATGTAAAAAGATGCACAAGAGTAGTAAATAGTAGGCGCTTATGAGGTGCCGTCACTGACGGTGGTGAACACGCACCACCATGCACCAACTCGCTAGACTTCCTTACATCGTCTGTTATATTACTTACCGTCCAGTTGAGGGAACAGCTTCATGAGGAACCGCTTCTTGTTGGAGTCACTGACGGTGGTGAACACGCGCCAGCCGCGCGCGAGTGCAACGCTGATCGCGGCCTGTCCCAGCGCGCCCGCGCCACCGTGCACCAGCAAGCTATACTTCTTTGCATCTTTTCTTAACGTTCTCATATTCTAAAAGAACAGTAAAAAAAAATGTGATTCGAAATTTTTCGGGAATCAATTATTTTGGGTGTCGAGTGGCGCTTAAGGCCAGGGAGCGTGACCTACAGACGGGGCACTAACTGAATCAGCAATTGTTGCTGTATATACAGTGTGGGAACGCCACTAGCTTAATGAGTACGTTTGAACGAGTAGACACTAGTCACAAGGGACATAGACATGACTTGTTACTTGACTGTAACTGTTAACAGGACTTGATAATAATTGATTAAATCAGGAGATACTTTGCGGAAGTTCATCTTTAAAACTGTCTCTTAGACTAATATCTCTGACCAGTATTTATTCTAGAGTTAATCAATCAATCTAGTGAATTCTACTTAACAGTACTATTCTAATTAACAGTAACTCGTTAATGACACTAATTTAAACTAACCTGAAACATTAATTGTAATTAGGTACCTAGTCTATAATTATAAAATTAATTAAATTTCAACCAAAAACAAGTTAATGCTTATATGAACTACGGTAAGCACTTTTCACCCCACCATAACGTGAAATCTAACGTGAATATTACATTGATATTATTATGTACCTACTTACTTACCGAGTACCTATGTAATATCCAGATACTGTACAATACTTTATTGCCTCGTAGATAGAGTCCTTATTTATTTAAATTTCTTCGCGGAGTGAACCTTCTGTGTCTATTATGTCTTCTGTGACAATACGTAGCTTGTAATGCTTGTTATTTACTAGTAACTATGTGAGAACTTGCCAAGTTAAGCAGTGAATTAGAAAAAATATTTGTAATTGTTATTGAAACTATCATATAAATGGAGATATAATGATAAAATATATAGTTTATAATAATATGGACCTATTTAGATGTCAATAATTTTAAACCGACAAAAGGAGGAAGTTATCATTTCGACTATATATTTTTTTTTTGTATGTTTTTTATGTGATTTCTCCGCTAATCATAAATTGATTCTGTTTTTTTTTGGTAGTTCATACCTCACGAGGGGGTCCCATATAAATTTTATCAAAATTGATTCAGCGCCTTATGAAAAAATCAACAAAAAACCAAAAATATATACACAGATGACGTTTTGGTTTTTGGTTCCCTTTAGCATAAGTTTTGATGAGGACTTTGAATCTCTGTTTTAACTCAGTAATGTATGTATAGTCTTGAAGTCGGTTTTTGTTTTTTTCTAAAATGTTATTTGTCATCATCAGCCAAAAGACCTCCACTGCTAAATATAGGCCTCCCCCTAACCTCAACACTGAACGAAAGCCTGCCATCTGCATCCACTGGATGCCAGCAACTCTCACAATGTCATCGGTTCATCTAGTGGGAGACCTACTTACGTTGCGTCTACCGGTTCGTGGTCTCCACTCAAGAATATTCCTTCCCCATCGGTTATCGGTTCTCCGAGCGATGTGACCTACCCAATAGTGCCCACGGCCCATTTGCGCTTCAACTTGCAACTTTTAACAGCTGTGTCGGTGACTCTGGTTCTTTGGCGAGTATCCTCGTTCCGGATTCTATTGCGCAAAGAAACTCGGAGCATAGCTCTCTCCATTGCTCGCTGAATGACTCTGAATTTTTCCAAAAGGCCACGTCTCAGTACCATATGCCATCACTGGCAACACACACTGGTCAAAGACCCTTGTCTTTAGGCACTGTGGTATCTTGGACGAGAAGATGTCACACAATTTCTCAAACGCTTGGATTCTTTGGGCGACCCCTTTGCCTAAGTTGGACTTACCTAACTGAGCAATCTGTCCAAGATAGGTGTTATGGTCAACAACTTCGAGAGTATCGTTCCCAACGACTACCGGCATGGGTACAACATGGATATTGGATATGATTTTTGTCATGCCCATGTTCATTTTAAGACCCACCTGTTGAGAAAGGCTACTGAAGTCGCTGAGCATCGTACTGAGGTCCTCAAGCGACTCTGCCATGATGACTATATCATCGGCAAAACAAAGATGAGTAATGTATTCGTCATTGATGATGATGCCTAATCCGTTCCAGTCCAAGAGCTTGAAAACGTCCTCCGATGCGTTCCTGAACAGTTTCGGAGAGATAACATCTCCCTGTCTCACGCCTGTCTGCAGTTGGATTGGTTACGTGCCTTTCGTCGTGTAATAGGATCGACACGGTGGCGTTTCTATACAAACACTCCATCACTTCGATATAATATGTATTGTTGATAAGACAACGCTGGAGGGACTGCAATACTGCCCAGGTCTTTATTGAATTGAAGGCTTTTTTGTAGTCCACAAACGCTAGGTATATGGGCTGATTTTACTATTCAGTCTTCTGTGTAATCTGGCAAAGCGTGTGAATGTGGTCTATGCTACTCCAGTTTTTACGGAAAGCTTGTTCGGGGGTCTGGAAGTCATCAAACCTGCTTTCGAGACGGTTCGTAATGACTATGGAGACCAGTTTGTATACATGGCTCAGAAGTGAGATGGGTCTATAATTCTTCAATGAGGTGTTGTTGAATCTCCGGCGACGAAATGATAAAAAATATATAAAAAAATAAAATTATAAAAAAAATATGCGGAATGATAATTATGATCGCATCCTCGATTTTCAGCTTCGTCACTTGGCTTTTCCCAATAGAGGAATTCTTCGCGAACACTTTTGAGCCCTGGTTCCGCTCAATTGCGTCCCTAATACATTTTGTAGTATAGGAACGCTGATCTTGTCGCTTGCGCATCCTGTCGCAAGTGTAAATTTATATTTATGAATAAATGACCTTGACTTTGACTTTGATTTCGAGATTCGTCTATGAAGTTGGCCATATGCCAATATTAATTATTATTAGGTGTTTATTATCGGCAAATTTGAAAGGCTCTTAAAGCGTTTGTCGCGAACTTAGCTCCCTTTTTTACATATAGGTATATTTTTGTGGTATACTAAAATAACGCCACCAAGGAGTTTTTATATTATTTATTGTTCTTTTGTTTTTGAAGGTTTGTCAGTTTTTAGTTAGCTACATAATAAATAAGATTGTTTTTAATAAAATGGATATTATTAAACTAAAAACTCATAAATTTTGCTAAATGTTCACAATACTAGACAGGATTATTTTAAATCTATTAAAATTTCTCAGAGGCAATTTTTATGGATAGCGGAGCCCGAGTGAAGCTTAGGAACCAGTTTTTGTGTCTATAAAATGCAAAACTAAACATCATACAAACTTTACTATTATTTTTCGATGAGTGTTCTAAGTTTTGTAAAAAGTCATAGAAAAGAAGTTGATTAGATGATGTAGGAAAGCATGCAAGATGATGTAGCAAGAGATTTTTGGTAAAATATTCTTACTGTTTGCTTTAGGCAGTAGTATGCGAAGACGTAGGCAAAGGGCACCGTGGCCGCATCCTCCAGAGTCCAGTGCGCCGGCACGGGCCACGTCAGCTCAGGTTGAGCCATCACGTGGGTACTGGCTGAACCGCTCGGCACCAAACCCATTACTCTCTCATCTCTGAGAAATAAACACAATTTATACTTAACACCGAGGTTTGATTTTCGTTTGTCATACCTGAACGTTGACACATTTTTTCCACCTGGGTTTGCTTTATGTGCGCATTGTTCATACCTTTCTGTTATTCCGCTAAAATCAATTCCAAAACCGGAGCATTTATTGTTATCTTTTGAAATCAATCCAAGTGCTTGTTTTACGTCGCCAACATTTATAGCTGTGTAATGAACCTGAAAATCAATAGATATGCCATTTAACACGGGGCTCAATTTTTGAATCGCTCGTAATTTTTCTCGCTAATTTGAACTTTTTTGCTTCACGTAATGGTTTACAGAAATATCTTAATTTCATTTCTGTGTTCGGCTTCGATCAAACATGTACTAGATCAACGGTAACAGCCCTAAAACGGCCAGTGATTTAAGAGCACAAATAGATGTGTGGTCTTAGTTGAGTTTAGTATGGCAACTAACGCGCAGACGTTTAAAATGCCTCGGTATGCTTTTAAAAACTGCGATAATAACCACCGTAATAGTAAGGTATCAGAAAGAGTGTCTTTCTTTCGGTAAGTACATGTCAGTTTTTGTTTTACGGCACTTAAAACCATTATTAAACAATAAAAAACAAATATTTCGTCGTTTGGCCAATTTGTCATCATAGAGACAACAATCTCACCAAATATCGGTTGGTCTGGAACACTCTCGTCAGTATCGCGGTGCACAGGTTCTCTGTCAATTACGCGTTAGTCGAAACTAAACCACAATAGACAGAAATAAGGTTGATTGTTATTAAAATACTTTTAAGACGCTGTCATATTTTTGTATTTCTATATATATCTTAATAGGTAGCTGCGATAATAAACTCGAGCCATTTTTCTTGTCTGTGTTTGAATGCCTCACTAAATCTTGTAAATTCTTGATCGAATGTTTAGGGCAAGCGATGCAGCTGAGACATTTATTTGAGATAGAGCCTAGAATGCATGTCCCAGTGTTGTGTTGTGTGTGTGTCTATTATTTTGTAGCGATCTTTACCTTATTACACGACGTAAGGATGGAATTATAAACCGGCTAATTGCGAGTCGGGCTCGCACACTCAGGGTTCCGTATAACCACATAACTTGTTAGCTACTAAAGTATAGTAGTAGTAAAGTAGTGCAAAAAGACAACATTCATCAACGCCCAGGCGGTCACCCATCCAAGTACCAACCGCGCCTGACGTTGCTTGACTTCGGTGATTACTTGGCATTATTGGCCAACACTTGGCCATTATTTATTATTTGTTTTTATATTTTAGAGTGTGTACTGAAATCATGCCAAGTTTGACGCTTCTACGTATTGTCGTTTTTACATTAGAGCATATACGAAAATACGTTTGTTGTATGGGGTTTCCCTTATGGGGTATTTCCTTTAGTTTTTACCTTTTCACTTTATTATTAGTTCTTAGTTAATCCGCCGGAACATATATAAAAAACATCATAATAATATCATAATCATATCATATCATCATAATATTCTGTGAAAATTTCAACTGGCTATCTATTACGGTTAAAAAAATACAGTCTTTGAAAGATAGGACGGACGGACGGACGGATGGACAGACGGGCGCAGACGGGTAGACGGACAGACGGATAGACGGACAGACGGACAGACGGGCAGACGGACAGACAAACAGAGAGACAGATAGTGTAGGCTTAGTAATAGGGTCCCGTTTACATCATTTGGGTACGTAAACAGTCAGAACAGTTGCTGTCACTGTATCAAGCACAAGTTCGATCGTGCGTGGATTACTGCTCTCACCTCTGGGATGGATCAGCTAAGTATCAGCTTGGGGCGTTAGAGTCTATTGAGAAGCGTGCCAAGAGGCTCATCAGCAACGAATCCCTGGTTCAGACTAAGCTCCTTAGTCTTGAGCATCGGCTCAAAGTTGCTAGTCTATCGGTCTTTTATCGAATACATTTCGGAGAGTGTGCACCGGATCTTCATGACCTAATTGCCTCCTGCCCATTTTTCTATCGGACAGCCAGAGCGGGCACAAAAAATCAACACCGTTTTATGATTGGTATTCCGAAAACCCGAACGAAGCGCTTTTATTATGCGAACTGCTAGTCTGTGGAATGCGCTGCCTGAATGTTCCCCGATAGACCGCATCATCGCTTAACATCAGGTGAGTTGGCGGTCAAGCACAAGCCTATTATTTATAAAATAAAATAAAATAAACTCTAAAAATGTCTCGATAACCTATAGTGGAAATTAGTTGACGGGCTCAGCATAAAAAGCTCTTGTGCACATTCTCCAAAATCAAAGGTGATAATTATGTAGACAAACTAGCGACCCTCCGTATGTCCGTATTTTCTTTTATAATTGACATCTATACCTATTAAAACTGCAATTGTGCAAAGTTTTATGCACTCATCTTTATAACTAAAGAAGACAGATGGATAGACGGACGGAACGAGTTTATAAGCGTTTGTTGTAGTAGGTACTACGGAACCCAAACATAATTATAGTTCCCGTTATTATAAGTAGTTATCCTACGGTTACTTCCGTACTGTAGAACTGAATAACTATAAAAACATTAGAAAAACAACTAAGGTTAAATAATGATAAGTTTGATAACTGACAAACTCACATTATCTTCGTCAAAAACTATTCTAAAACCCTTTTTTAATATCCCGTAAATAATCGTATAACTTTAGTTCTTCTAAAACAATTTTGGTGTTAGTTAGGTAGTTGATCAAAATACATACCGCCACTAAAATACCCGGCCCTGTCAGCTTGGGTGCCTGCACCCATTGTATGGAATCGAGATCGCCGATCACTTCACTGCGCAGTGTCAGATTATCTCTAACAGCAATTTTTTTTTCCAAACGTAAATAATATTCACCACCCCATAGCCCCTAGAATATAAAAGAAATTAATGATTAATAGTAATAGTAATAGTTTATAGTAATAGTTTAAGATTTTTGATTAATGGATCATGTATGATAATTACATTGAAAAGTAAATAAAATTACTTACGTTGTTAAACATATTATAAGCCAAATTATCATTTAGAGCCTCATCAGAACACATACTCTCTCTATGGTTTTCATTAACCATAATAACGTGGATGCAATTACGAGTAGATTCTCTTCTCCATTGCTTAACAAGGCTGGTAAGGCCAGCAACTGGTGGATAAGATGTTACGACAAGAAAACCACTTTGAGAAGGACATCCGTTGAGCGCGTGTATTAAGAGGGGTAGATCCGATTCAGTCCGAACAGTGAATACTGACGTCATTGGTTTTGAAGTTGTTGGTCTCCAACGTGCCAATTCAAGCCGAGTCTGTGTGTTCTTTAATACCGACACAATGTTGTAAAAATTTAAAGGAAAAGCTTGAATATCTCCAGTGTTTACAACTTCTTCATTCACTATAAAATTGTCACGTCGCAAAATACAATGGAGTCTTTCACTAATCTGCAAATCGAAATTCAGTAAATAAATACAGAAGATATGTCATGGAGTGGTATTATTTTATAAAGTATACAAAAAGTGTCTTACATTTTCAATCCTGGATAAGTTTTGTACTAAAATAACATCTATGTTGTCATACTCATGTACTTTTCCATTCATTGCTGTACCAATAGACATATTCTCATAATGAACTTTTGTCCCAGGAAGGCCTACTTCAGCAATCTTCTCAATTTCTTCAAATAGTTGAGTATTTTGATCTATATTTAGCCCAATAACGTTTATACTGTCTTTATTTACGTTTTCTGCTGCTATTTGAAGTAAAATGTATAAAGATGTAGGTACCTGTTAAAATGAAATAAGTAGTACATTACTTAATGCTGAAAACAATGAATAATTTGGAATAAGAATGGTACTCGACTTAATCTGTAGTTTCAGCCCAGTGATGTAGTGTGTGTTTTTTGCCATACCAAAGAAAAGGGTTCAGATTTTTTTATAAATTTTCACTATAATTTTATGTAAAAACTATTTAAAACACAACAAGAATCTCCTTAGAATAAACTTTTAGAAAAGTTTGGCATATCGGATAAAGCGCGAGTTCTGTACAATTTGTATTTCAGTTATATTTTTTAAGTATTTTTGTTAATAAAACCTTAATAACCTTTGACAATCAAACTCTTTCATTTCGATAGTTAATTTGAATTTGAGTATGACCACCGAGAGTTTATTATGAGAATGAAAAATCGTAGTAACTTTGAAATAATATTTGATACTCCTCACAGATTACTCCAAAGTTTCAAAGTTTTTCCATTTAGAACATGTTATTTCTAAGTCAAATCTCGAAAAAATTTTCTCCACAATCTCAAATATTCGTTAATGAATAGTTGTATTGTCACTTTTCGTAGAAAAAATAAAATTTTCACGAATAGGTATGGAAAAAAAATGTTTTAAAATGCAAGATATTTACTTATTACAAAAGAAATACAAAATATTTAATAAGTATTTAAGTTTATATTGTGTGGGTACGATACTTACATCAAACTTCGAATCAAACCGTGGAACAAATTTTTGCGTATGTAAAGTAATTCGATCTTCGTAAGTACTAAGTAAATGGCGGAAACGCATATTTTCTATAGTCACACCGCCGCAACTAAAACAATACATGATACCGTTGAGATTTATGGTACTATGTATGACACATAATTTTAATGTTATGTGTGGTAATAATGGTATTTTTTAATAATTGGTAGTATTGAAACGAGCGAATATAAATTAAGATTAAAAGTGTAAAAAATACTGAATGTGACTTACTGAAATACTAATACAAAGTAAGCAAATAACTGTTGTCAAATAAAAATATTGAAAAAAGCTCAAATTATATTCAACATTTTACA
This sequence comes from Agriopis marginaria, assembly GCA_932305915.1. Taxonomy (NCBI): domain Eukaryota; kingdom Metazoa; phylum Arthropoda; class Insecta; order Lepidoptera; family Geometridae; genus Agriopis; species Agriopis marginaria. The sequence goes on from OW029935.1 coordinate 4,093,223, forward strand.
CATATTTTATTTCTAAAACGCTGCGTTATGTCCTAATCAAAGTAAACAAACTGACAGAATATTCGATACTCATTTGAAATTACAGTAGCCCACTAAGTAATTCCAGCCGCCAACTTCATTTTTAATATTCATCATGGGTTCATATTTAAATCAATAGTCAGGATGAAATATTGGTAATTTTTAGCAAAAAATTATCAACTTTTTTACCAATTTATATTATTCGACTGTTTATTTAACTTTTTCCAAAAATTATTAAATACCCCCCAATTACATACTCTCATTTAAAGTTACCAAGTTATTTTTTATTCACTCATTTAATAATAACTCTTTTATCATTTGTTTCATATTAATAGCATGTCCATCATTTTTAGGCAAATCTATGCTTAATATGTAAGGACTTCTGAAAACATATTACAACTTTATATATACCTGGTTCGCTCTTGTATTTCAGACAATTTAACATCTAATAAAGATGGTATATTATCTTCGGTGTCGTTATTTGACTTTATGCTCTCAGCGTGCTTTCCGATTTTGATGACCAGTCTTCCAATTCGATCAGGTTGTGAGACACCACTGTGTGTATACTTAAGAGTGTTCAATTGGAACAAACCATCAATAAAAGTCACCCAGTTATCATTCCACAAAATATTAGCTTCCGATACAGAACTGTCAGTGCTGTGGATACTTCGAAACATTCCACTGAAACAAGATATTGATATAATTACTAGTAGTATAACCAAAGAATTTGGACCTACCTTTTTTTCTTTGATTATAACAGTGCTTTTCGAATAGAGGTCAACCAAAAATTATTTATAATGATTTTTAATGATTTATAGATGTGTAAGTACAAAAAGGTTTCAAAACAAATACTTAAGTTTTATTCTTGTCTTTACTATCTCTAACCTTTAGCAATCTGAGATCTGTCGTCAAAGGCTTTACATATCAGTCTTCACTAATATTAAAATTACTTGAAGTTTGTCCGCCAACTCGCCTGATGTTAAGCAATGATGTGCTAAACTAACCAAAACTACAACACCTCTTATTTACTTTTTGTATTTTTGCAGACTTCTTATAAATATGACAGTTATGAAAATACATGATCAATTAATATATTATCACCTGTAAGCATATCCTCGCTCATATAAAACCCGATACACGTCTTTAACACCGAGCTCATTGCTTTCAAGTATTGAATCACTTTGAGGTTCAGAAACGGCTTCAATCTTTTCAGGTTCAATAATTGTTATGTAACCCGTTGCTACTTTAGAGTCCTCATCCATAATCTGAAAACGAATAATATATATAGGTTACATGCTCGATTATGCAATTTAAATATAATGGGTAAGATTATAATTATGGAGTATTATAAATAGAAATTGAGAGTTTAATAAACTAATTACTGCAGTAAAATGATCTGCCATCTTCATGCTGTTGCTTATGACTGTCAGACGTCTATGCATAAGAATGTGAATATGTACAATAGACATGTGCCTTTATTATTATTTATTACCTCATAAGAAGTTGTTCACTAATAGAGCCCATCATCGAAACAATATGACGCTTTTAATTTATCACGCACATTACAACGACAAGTCTTGCGCACGGCAACAAATGCTATACTAATACATATAAATACAAATACAAATTAATTTATTGGGCATTATAAAAATTTACAAAATAATATATGAACCCATTGGCTCCGAACTAGTAATAAATACTGTGTTTCAGAAGCCAATGGCCTCTCCCATTAAATGTTACTAACTAAATGCCTAAACACAGACTAAAATAATAAGAAAAAGTAATGACAAAAAATTTACAAAAGTTATTAATTTATACAAAACAAAATAATATATATATACATATATATAATTATATAGATACAGGCAAAATTTTATATCAAATACATACACTTAATAAGGCGATAGTCTAATACATAATAATCAAACAATAAAAGTATTAAAACAATGTCATATAAATGTACGCATTTATGTGCCATCTCAATACACAAGAAGTCACAGGAGTATGTGCACATAATACACGCTTTGCGGGAAAGGGATGGAGTATTTATCAATCCTACCAAAAACTTTACGCGCTTATATCTCAGAAATTTATCTGCCAATTTCAGCCAATTTATATTATATTTTTAGTATGTGCATAGATAAATATACTAGGTATGTGTAATGTATAACCTTCTTAAATTATAAATTATATCCTTCGCTAAACTTGTTATCTATAATATAACTAGCGACCCGCCCGCCCGGCTTCGCACGGGTGTAATTTACGTGCGAAGCCGGGGCGGGTCGCTTGTTATATAATTATTTAAACTATCCTATCTCTCAAGTTGGATCGAACTGCACATGGTGTGCGAATTTTATTATAATCGGTTAAGTGGTTTAGGAGTCCATTGAGGACAAACATTGTGACACGAGATTTATATATATTAAGAAGATGTAAAACAAAGTCGTATATGTTACACCATTTATAACTCAAGAATAGTTGGACCGATTTTCAAGACCTTTTCATGACCTTTGATTTGTTGGATTCCTCTTCACCCCAAATAGCAGAATAAGTAATAAAATATCGAAAAACATCACGAAAAAATAGAATTATGAAGAAAATTCATTTTCCTTACATTTTATCAATGACGTCATACATTTTATATGGAACGGCTATACGTGAAGTCTTATAATTATTGACATACTTCATCAAAGATAAAAAAACTCATCTAACTCATGATCCAAGAAAACAAGGTCTGGCAGTTGTCCCAGAAATACGACACTGTCTAGTTGCCACTTTATTGCAACAAACACAGATATTGAGAAACAAATTCATCATCATCATCATCAGCCAGAAGACGTCCACTGCTGAACATAGGCCTCCTCCTTTAACCTCCACACTGAACGACAGCCTGCCTTTTGCATCCACTGGATGCCAGCGACTCTCACTATGTCGTCTCACGTCTTTCTGCAATTTGATTGGTTCCGTGCTCTCGTCCTGTAATCGGATCGACATGGTGGCATTTCTATACAAACACTTCAACACTTCGATATACCTATAGTCGATATGACAACGCTGGAGGGACTGCAATACTGCCCAGGTCTCGATTGAATCAAAGGCGAATTCTCATAGTCCACAAACGCTAGGCATAATGGCCGATTATACTCCTCAGTCTTCTGTAAAATCTGGCGGAGCGTGTGTATGTGGTCTAAGGTGTTCCAGCCTTTACGGAAACCGGCTTGTTCGGGAGGCTGAAAGTCATCAAACCTGCTTTCGAGACGGTTCGTAATGACTCTGGAGAACAACTTGTACACATGGTGTACACAGGAGTGGGATGGGTCTATAATTCTTCAATAAGGTGTTATCACCCTTTTTGAAGAAGAGCACCACCACACTCCTGTGCCATGCTTCAGGCGTAGTACCATCGAGTATGACGGAATTAACCCTAGAGAGATAATCTGCGTAAAATACGCATGCGGAATTGAAATATAGATCTCTTTTTTTTTATTTGCGCGAATCTGGCACTGAGCTCATGAGTAATCTCCTTCCTCGCATGGAGCTTGCGTGAGGCGTCTATGTCGCTGAGGTAAGTGCCACCATTTTTGAAATATAAAGATAGCGGAGTAAAAATTACGCATGATTATCTTTTACGTGACTTTTAAGACTTCTAACCGATAGCTTATAGCTTTATTATATGGAATTATAAATATTGCCAGCATAAATTCATTGTGTTATTTATAGCTACAATGTTTTCTGCAATGGTGAAAAGGCTGCGAGTCGCAAAAATTTCAGGAAAAACCTTAGCCTGGCTCTGACGTCTCCTAAATGAGCAAGCGATTGGAAGCGCCCACTATAAAGAGATATTTACGGGACAATATTTCCAGCATCTTACCAAAAGAAATGCCTGATGTACCACAAGACAGCACAGAACAGCCAGCGGCTAAAAAAAGATAGATATACTGCGTTTTGACCTAAGAAACGTCGAAAAGCTAACGTATCATGTACTAAATGCCGAGAGCATAATGCTGACATGTATTAAAACTGAATCTGACTGATTTATAAATAGTTTTATATGCTAATATAATAAAAAATATCACAAATATTTAGAATCTACCTTAAAATTACTGATTATAAGTATATAAAATTCGATTTGTTATAATAGAAAAATTGTTCCTATGTTTTGTAATTTTTTGCAGAAGTTCATTGTTTATTTTATTTTATATAAAATAAATTAATTTATGTTCATAATATCTTGTTTTTATTATTTATTAATGCCTAAAAAAACAAATTACATATGGTTTTTTTAGTATCAGTTAATAATTTCGATTTTACGCATGATTATCTTTAACGCACACAAGATTATTTTTCTAGGGTAAAATAACTTCTGGAGGACTAACAGTACCGGTTTTCTACCCGCTCGCAGTAGTTCTGTCGTGATTCCGTCATCACCCGGTGCCTTGTTGTTCTTTAGCTGTTTCAGAGCCATTCTAATCTCGTATAAGCTGATGTCTGGGATGTCTTCAGTGAAGTGTCGGGTCAGTTTAGCTCTCTTGTCCTGAGCTGTACTGGCAATAGGCTGTCGTGTCGAGGTGTACAACTGTCAATAAAACCCCTCAAGCTCTCTCAGAATCTCTGACTTTGACGAAATGATGCTGCCATCCTCGATCTTCAGCTTTGTCATTTGGCTTTTCCCAATACACGAATTCTTTGCGAACACTTTCAAGCCCTGGTTCCGCTCAATTGGATCCCTCATTCATCTTGTATTGTAGGAGCGCAGATCGGGTCGCACCGATTTTGAGATTTGTCTATTAAGTTGGCCATATTCCGACATATCAGCTGACTATTGCAGTCTTATCTCAGTCCGGTTTTTCATTAGCTTAATGGTTTCGTCTGAGAGATTCTGAGGTCTTTTTTGGGGTGGGGTCTTAAAGAATTTGGACCCCACTGCTTGAACAGTTTCCACCAGCCCATTGTTTAATTCGTCCACAGTTCCGCTTTTGGCTAGGCCCTGGAAGCGATTATGCAGTTCGAGTTGGAAGTCATTTGGGTTTTGGATTTGGGCATGACCAGGACGGAACGTGGACTTCACCAGACGTAACCTCTCTAGCTTGATGTTGATATTCAATGTACCTCTGACAGTACGGTGATCGCTAACGGTTTTCACTTTGCTGATCACGGAGACATCATTGAATATTCGCTTCTTGGTCGTCATGGTGAAGTCGATCTCATTTTTGGTCGAACCATCGGGGCTCATCCACGTCCACTTTCTGGATGGTCGCTTCTGAAAGAAGGAGTTCATCAAATAGAGTTCCTCCTTCTCCATGAAGTCGACCAGCCGCTGGCCTCTCGGATTCCGCTGTCCATACCCATATGACCCCACTCTTAACTCATCGACATTCCGTGTGCCCACCTTTGCGTTAAAGTCACCCATAACAACGCTGAAGTATGCTTCGGAGGTATGCATGGCCTCGGATATCTCCTCATACAATGCCTCTACTTCATCATCAGGGTATGTCGAGGTCGGCGCATATACCTGTATGACCTTCAACGAATAACGATCGGTTATTCTGAGTATAAGGTATGCTACCCTGCTCGACACACTATCGACCTTAATCAAGATGTTGATGAGTGACCTGCGGACGAGAAAACCTACACCACACTGGGACTTTCTTTCTCCTTCCCGGAAGAAGAGCATGTTCCCGTAATCCAGAACTATCGTATCCTGTCCCTCTCGTCGGATTTCCGATAGTCCTATGATGTCCCATCGTATTTTGCTCAATTCTTCCTCCAGCTCGACAATCTTCTCTTCGGTCTTCAGTGTGCGAACATTGTGCATTACCAGGGCCAAATTATGTTGAGGGTGGTAGCGGGGCAACTTCCGGTGATTTTTAGCACCCCTTGCTCCACCGTTACCTGGCCCGCTACCTTGGTCAGGAATAGAGGAGCTGCCGGGGACTGGGGGCCGTGATTGTGTTGAAACAAATTCATTAATCATCTATTAAATGAAATACAAAAAGCATTTCAATTGTCATTTGGTTTGTTCGCTCAAGCAAGTTAAGCACGAATTGAATATATTAAACACAATTTTATCAAAACCACATTGATTTATTGGATTTCCACAGGTAATATACGAATATTGGGGAGTTATAATTTCACGCTACTGTTAACACAGAAAATCATAGAGTCCGCCATTGTTTCGTGTATCGTCATCTCTCTCGAACTTGTTATAAATTACTTGTTCTGCTCTTGCTTATGCACATGTACGTGTATCTATGACATTGATGACATCATTGCGAGATGCCCACGTCTCATTATTAGGCTATAACTGGCGGAGTATATTATTATACCATGATCTAACTCAAAGGGGGCTGCTGTCGCTACCAAGGAGGTTTCTTCAAGGAAGTATAAAACGCGGGTAAAACCGCGGGGCGCAGCTAGTTTGTAATAAATGAAACACCAGTCAATTAGCGTATTGGCGTAAATACATATATCGTTAAAAACTTAAGGACCTACCTCAAAAAGTCCATTCCCCCTATGCAGTGAGACACTCAGCCTGACTGTTTTCTGGTCATGCAGTATTGGCTGCGTATATAGCTTCACGTCTTGAAACTGGACAGCCAACGACCTTTTCGGGAGATCTAACGACATGGCAAGTGTATCCCACGTGGCCACCAACGCGTATGAGAAAGGCAGTAATGTTTTATCTGAAAATGAATATATCAGCTACGGAGACAGTATTTTAATACGGAGCGAGGATTCAATATGCCTGGTTAGGGATGTAATATTTTGTGACGTCTTGATAGGTCTTCTTTCAATGACTTATATTTTGTTTAAACCATAAACGTAAAAAAATAATTAATAACACAATCATTTAAAAATAGTATAGGTACTGGACGCAAAAAATACTCCATAATAATTGTGCTATGGTTTACCAAATACCGAGCCAGTTACAGAACTAAAAGGCAAGTGAATAAGTATTTTCATACCCTCATTGCTCTCCATCTAACATCTGCTTCTATCGCCAGAAGCTTTGTTTATTATGGTCTTAATAAACGCTGTTGTGCGAAGGAAAGTTTTCGTCAGGCGTAACAAATTATCGGGTTGCGTCACGATCGCCAATCGCAATATTATATACTGTGCGATAGCCGTAATAAGATATCTCAAGTGGCGGTATTTGGACACTCATCAAAGGAATTATCAGTGGCTTGGCAGTAAGGTAGAACACGCAGATGTAGGAACATTTAACTGTGCCGTTAGCGCGATAATTCTGGAGGTTGATTCTAGCTCGCTAAGTAGACGATACTGAGCCGGTCGACGGAAACACTTTTTTTTTTATTACACACCGAAAATACAAATGATACTGAAACTAACATAAAAAACAAATATACGTGTCTTGCGCACGTATATATTTGTTGTATGCTTGGTGTTTGTTTGTTTAGAAATACGGAAGTTATTAGCATTATAATTTCATAGCAAGATATCGTACATTGCAAGAGCACTACAGTTGTTATGCAATAAAAAAAAATTGTTAGATCTTGTCGAGACACACGTATGGTAGGTTTTTAGGTAGGTTTCTGCAGGTTGTACTCTTTAATAAAATTGTCTTTGGTGACACACGACACAGCCGATGCTCGACTATGGTAGGGTCGGCTAATTCGGCTATGGTAGGGTTTCGTAACCAAAGCCGTAAAATTGGGTTCACATTCATAGTTCGAAATTAGTGGTTACAGAAAAATTCGAACAAACGAAACTCTAGTCAAATTTCAGAGACGTATCATCCCGAAACAACAACAATATATACTTTTTATGGATTAGTCAAAGAGAAAACTACTAGGGAATCGTTGTTGTTTAAGAACTTTAAAAGTTAGAACAGACATACAGGCGGACAGACGGACGGACAAACGGACGGATGGACGGACTGATGGATGGACGGACAGACGGACGGACGGACGGATGGACGGACGGACAGACGGACAGACGGACAGACGGACAGATGGACAGACGGAAAAACGGCCAGACGGACAGACGGACAGATAGACAAATGGACGGACGGACATGACGAACTTATAAAGGTTCCTTGTAGTACTACGAAACCCTAAACTTCAACTTACTTCCAATCACATGCCCTTGTAAGTAGCAGTTGTCATCGTGAACAGATGTTACGAACGTGCAAGAAGCAGTCATTGTTCTGTTAGCTGTCTGGTAAAGCGGCAAAGTCCTATAAACAACGATAAAATTAGCATTAACCCGAGAACCGTACCCTGGGGTACAAATATTTTTTTTCATTTTGAAATCTTTTTAACTCTTTTATTTTGCTCCGTATCCTTACATGCGCGCGCGTATTCCAAGAAAGGATGGGGACGCGTCGCTGCATCAGACACTCTTGGGGCTAGCTAGAGTGTGGGTATCGTTACAAGTGCGTTGGGGTACACTGTACTCCAGGATACAGTAAAAGTTGATGTTAGTTTTTTTGTGCGTTATTACATAATGTTGTCTGTTATAATAACTTTTTATTTTCGTATTTGATATTTATTAAATTTTAATTATGAGCATGACAAATAGATAGGTTTGTAATAGTTAATTCAATAAAACGTGTCCTTTTTCTTTTATTTTCTTTTTGGCCTTTGGTGTATATGCATTTTCTATGTTGAATGGCTTCAACAGCCTTTGCGTGTTCTAGTGGATTCTAAAGATTGTGGTAATCAATTCCATAATATTATTACAAACTTCAAACGGATAATAAAATTAAAAAAACCGACGTTTTTTATGAAGACTGGCGACTGATCTCGTGAAATCGCGCCTATGAACAATGCTTTAGGCTGCAAACTTTGCCAACCAACCTGCAAGAAAGTGTTGGGTGTATTTTCGAAAAAAGAGAGTATAATATAAAAGGCGGTCTGTAATAATGCTAAAACGAGTAGATATATTGTTTGTCTGAGGATTTGAGACCGAAAATCGAGAGTTTAATGCAGCAAGTGCAAACAATTTGCTTGTAACGAACATCAAACGATTTTTTTCTCTGATGGTTCTTAAACATAACTGAGCCTCTATGGTGCTTAAATATACCAAATTTGACGGTTTTAAATAAAAAAAATTCAGTTAAATTACAATATTTCAGCTGGAAAAAAATACATGTCACAGATACATCTGTGTTTGACTTTATGATTTGGTTCAAAACAAGATGGAATAAACTTTCCTCGATAAAAAAAAATCTGAAACAAAGTCGACTTAGTTAATTTTTTTCATTTTTTGCTCTAATGAAAGCTCGTAACAACCTTTAAATTGCATGTTAAGTACATGCAATTTAAAGGCAATTTTATTCAACATTCTTTTATTTGGATAGATTTTTGATAGTGAATAGTGTCGTTTTTTAGTGAAATTAAAAGCGTAAAAAGGACGCTAGAATTTTGGCGCGCCGCGTTCAGTGCCGCGCCAGGCGTCATGGAGGTCGGACCTATGCTCGTTTTTGTCGTTGCACTCCCCCCCGCGGGCGTCCTGACTCTAGCATGGCGTCGCTATAACTTGGCGGGGGCTGAGGGAGCGTTTTGTTGCCTACGCGACTTGATTAGGGCCCACCCTGTCTCTCTATCTCTGAGAGAAGGCATGTATCCCAGCACCCCCGTAACTCAATTTAAATGTTATAATTAAACCCTTTTTTGAAACCTTTCGGGTTTGAAAAATCTCTTTTTTTTCAAACCCTTTCGCGACTTGGATAACCGCCCGTTAAGATTGTTATTATTTGAAATGATGACTGATTAGGTAATGTATCTAAAACGAAGTTTAAGTTGTATTTTGAATAAAGAAAGGGTTTGAAAAATCTTTTTTTCAAACCCTTACTTTAATCAAAAAAAGAGATTTTTCAAACCCGAAAAGTTTCAAAAAAGGGTTTAATTATAACATTTAAATTGAGTTACGGGGGTGCTGGGATACATGCCTTCTCTCAGAGATAGAGAGAGAGGGTGGGCCCTAATCTACCATGCTTGCCCAGTGCATGTTGGTAAATGTCTCATGTCTTAGAACTTTCAGGTTTTTGGACATACCGGTTTATTCGTGATGATTTTTTTCACCGTTGTTGAGCGATAGCATCGATACTGCACATAATTATTTGAGTACTAAATAAGTCGTTGGTGCAGGGCCAAGGATTGAACCGAGTGCCGTTAGATTGTAAAGCGCACATGCTACCGCCCGGCCACCACCGCTCCGGCCGGGGGCACAAGCTTACAATATTAGAGTAAGGAAGAAGAATCTGAACGAATCTGAGAGGATAGGCCACCACCATCAGCACCAGACTGACCACTTGTCTTGATGAGCCCACTCCACGTAGTTGGACAAGAACGGTGTGCCTGTTGATACTGGGAATTCCACTTTCGGATACAGGACTTGCACTTTGGGATTGAAGCCGTAAAGATATAACCTGAAAATGAAAAAAATACACAAATAGTCACTTAAATTGATAAAATTAAGTATACAAAATATTTAGACCACAATAAGCAACACTAAACCAGATATACTACTGGACCTATACGATCTAGAAGCATATCTTATCTGTTTACTTTCATGCACTAGTGCACAGTTAGTTTTAGTGTAAAAATCTGTTTTAGTCCGCTTGCACACCGGGCCTACCTACTAACTAAACTATGTATTTAAACCTATATATGTATATATATCAGTCTCTGGCAGCCATATCACAAGCTTTACTTAGTTTGGGGTCAGATGACCGTGTGTGCAAAAATGTCCCGAATATTTATTTATTTATTTAACTAGACCTATATGCTAAGTAGCATATATAGGTCTAGAAGCATATCTTTATAAGACGTGTATAGTGTATACTGCATAATGCTTGGGTAACTTAAAATGTATTAATTCTGTCTGACTGTTTGCGACCAATCGCTAATTTTGTTAAAGGCGATCTGGTGCAAAGTGCGTTGGCCTGCCCGTGTCGTAGTCAGATTTGACCAACTTTTTGGTTTGTTAATATGAATTGTCTTTGTAAAGGCTGCACTTTAGAGTTTAATTGTGTTGGAAACTAGTGTAGGTACCTACGCCCTACGCGCGTATTGTTGTACGTGATCCGTGCGCACAAGCGTCTTGACGTGTCTTGTCTATCAGTCGCTCTATTTGCCACTGAAAAAGATTGAAAATGCTTGGTTGGAAGATACTTGGAAGTCCTTAGAAAGTCTTGTTTGTGTAGTGTGAGTGACTTAGCTTTTCTTGATCAAGTAAGTAGGCAGCCTAGACTTGGCGTCACGTTACCTTGATTATCGAGACGCTACCGAAGATAGCCGGACCACGTGTCTCATTACACATCGAAACTTTTCCAAAACTCCATAGAAGCGCAGAAGCCTCTAGTAAAGTCTATTATATAGGAAGGTATTACTTACACTATCACTGTTTCATTTCCTCGCAATTAAAGTGAAAAGCCGAGAATATAACTCGTGCTTAAAACTCATTCAACATAGACTTACATATCCAGCCTCGCCTTCGGCTTGGCCTGATAAACATCTCGGCTAAAATTACTTGTTAAGCACTCGTTGTACAATCTACTATTTCATGGAATAACTCTGAATTGAACGATGCTTTTCAACACTCACTTGCCAATAGCGTCGAGCAGCATGACCACATTATCCGTGTGACCGCGGCGCGTGAGCGGGATGTTGGAGGCGGAGTCAGGCAGTGCACGCTTCAGGATAGCCTGCAGCAGGCCGTGTGGCGCCACCTCCACCAGCACCGCGTCTGCGGGGATCAGCGCGCTCGTCTCCTCGAACAGCACGGGGCTCTGCAGACGGAGGGGGACACGTTACCACACAAAACCCGCAACACTACGCCCCTTCTCGCCTAGAACCGAGCCCTTACCAGTAGATTGTTGGTGTGATATTCCGCCGAGGAGAACTTGGCCGCCGGCTCGTCCCATCTGTCCTGTGGCACCGATGAAGACACCCAGCGCTCGCTTCTGGCTCTCGGTGTTTGGATAACCTCTTTCAGATACTTCAACAGACCAGGACCTAAATCATATTTTTTTTATTAAAATACACCGCACAATACAGTCACAAATACAGAGTTCTTACATAAATATTCCAATTTATAATTATAGTTTTACACTAACCTGCTTCCGCTATATACCGCGAGTGGTAGGCGATGTTCGAGCACGGCACTTCCTTGGCGAAGATACCTCGAGCGGTGAGATCAGCGACGAAGGAACGCATCGCCTCCGCGGGGCCCGAGATGGTGCACGACTCGGCGCTGTTGTGGCACGCGATCTCGATCTCGGGGGGACACATCGACGACATCTGGGGAAAAGATGAGTTCATTCAGATTGTAATTGTACCGTACGCAAATATAATAAATAATCAATATAAAGAAAGTGAAGTAGATATTAACTTGTTGTGCGCCGAGGCCGATGGCAGCCATGGAGCCGCGGATGAACGGGGTCTCGAGCGAGACGCGGCCGCGGCTGTACGCAGACAGGATCATCTCCTCTGCCGTGAGGCAGCCGTCGGCGTACGCGCACCCGAGCTCACCCACGCTGTGACCTGTAGACCATAATTATGCACGCGCATTAGACTAATTGTAATAAAATAACTAGGGTATAATAGACATTTTATATTATGTTACGGAAACGCACTTTATCTTGAGAGCATTAGTGGCCGGGCAGTAGTATGTTGGTTTTACAATGTAACGGCACCCGGTTCAATCCACGGTCCTGCACCAATGACTAATTTAGTACTCAAACAAATAATGTGCAGTTTCGATGCTTTCGCTCGATAACGGTGAAGGAAAACATGTCGAGGAAACCGGCATATCCAAGAACCTAAAAAGTTCAAAGACATATGACATTCACACATGCACTGCAGCATAGTGGATTAGCGCATTCTCTATCTCTCTCTGAGAGAAGGGACTAGGGCTGGGACACAGGCCAGCAGTGGGAAAATGCTAGGCTGATATTGATGGCTATATCGTGTGGCCAATTAGAGTTCTTACCTATTATTTTATCTGGGACTAGACCCAGCTGTAGCAGAATATCAGTAAGACCAATTTGCACAGCAGCAATGCCCACAAACGAGTGCAGGATGTTGTTAAATATAGTCTTGTCTGTAGACGTTATTATGTGAACAATATCAATTCCCTTCGGTTTCAAAACTTTTTGACAGCTGAAAATAATAAATACAACTATTATTATATGAAAATAATAATGATAATCTCAATTTGACATTCTCATCCATACCCCTTTGAGCACTAGCACGAAATCAAAGACCTTTTAGAATATGACTATAAGAGTCTTAATGTACAGTCTATGATCTCTGAACAAATATTATTTTTAGTTGCTCTGAGTCTGTGATGTATACCTACTAAAGACTTATACACCTAAGAAACCTGTGATACCTACCTACTTATTTACTAGATAAAATGCCCTGACGAGACATGAGGCTTCTAATGTGAAAAATGTGTGGACATCCTCCCGAAATCAGGTTATGAAATTATCCCGAAATTATAGTTAAAGAACTATAATTATAATAATACAATTGTGTCAGTATTATTTCACACACTCAGACCATTCCAAATACACCATGTAATGGAAATAAACTCTTACTTTACGACTGGTTTTCTTTTTCAAACCTAAATCTAATCTAGTTTAATATAATATATTTTTATTTAGCGTATTTAATTTAATTTAGTTTAGTATTAGTTTTTAATTTTGTAAGTAGTTTTAGGTTTTATTTTTATTCTAATATGTGTAATTTTCTTGTTTACTGAATAAACCAACCTTATGTAGCAAATGATAATTTACAATAACTAGATGTTGAGTACCTATAACATTACGAAAAAAAATTATAAATAATGCCAGTTTTAGGTTATATTTATTCCTTAAAGTTTTTAGTTGTGTGTCATAGTTTTCTAGTTTGTTTCAATGATAATATTGTATGAAATAAATTATTTCAAGAAAATTACATATTTTTAGCAATGTTGCGGTCAGCTACTCGTATTATTATTATTTTTATTTTATTTCCTGTCCCTGCTTTGTTTACCGTTCTATCGCGGCTGCGAAGATGGGTATGCGCATGAGTTTCGCGCCCATGCCAGCCCACTGCGAGCCCATGCCGCTGTACACGAACCACAGAGGACGCTGGGCACCACTGTCGCAATACTCCGCGCACTGCGTGTAGCTAAATGTCTTGCCATCAGGATTCGAATCTGCATTATGTAGAATATGGTTGATTGTGAACATTGGAAAATAAGGGCATTGTAATAAAGTATTTACCGACTGCTACCTACTTACCAAGAATAATGTAACCTTTCCCCAAATGTCCCGTTATGTTCGTTTCGTGTATATTTTGCAACAGCGCGAGCTCCTCAGGGTCGACTGGCTTAGACTTCAAAATATCAAAAATCCTCTTCACAGCAGAGTCTTGTCTACCAGAAATGGTCACGAGTCGCGGAATGTTGGCTTTGTAACGATGTAGATCCTGATTACAGATAAAAATCGGTATTAATGTATAATTTAGGACAAGACTCATATAACCTCACAGAAAAGGGAAGTATAATAAATATAAGTATATTTTAAACGATTTTTTTTTTCTCTTCTATGTATAACCTGGTAAGTACATGTGAATTTTATTGTGAAATGGGTATGATTTATTTGCTGCATCCCTACTCTGTGGTATCGTTGAATAGATCTTATAAGATTAGGTTACCTACTTCACTTTTTTATCAAATGTATCCTTTGCTGTCAAACTGGCAAAAAGTGGCCTACCCCTACATTTTATTTTCTAAACCACTAGACATAGAAACTTGTAACTGCCTATTACCACTTCAACTTGCAAATCTGTGTTACCGAAATATCAGGCTCAATACTATTGCACACCACTGTACTTACTGGTAGTTGGAGCATGAGGACGTAAAAGTACTCCCTGTTTAACCCAGATGGAGAACCTAGGTGGAGCACGGGTCCGCCCCCTGAGAGGGAGAGGCAGGGGTGAGAAAGCAAGCCACTTACAACATGTTTGCTGTGAGTATGCTGTTTTCCACATAGGTACGATATCCGGAATATGAATGAATGATAGAAAAACTTAACCTCAAGTCTATTAGTACCTACGTTTTCCTGCTAAATAGTCTAAAACAAAAACCAGTTTCAAATCAAATACTAAGAACATTCCCGCCTACAAAGCATTATTTTATATAGCCTGGATTATTCGCATACTGCGTACCTTGCGCTTGTAGTGTCCATGGAGCAGCACGTGTGCGTTGACGCCGGTGACGGACATGCTGTTAACAGCAGCGTATGTACGCTGGAAGTTCTGGTGGTCCGTGAGCACGCGCATGCGTCCCTCGCGCAACGCCACCACGTCACGCCGCGGCTCCGAGCAGTGCAGGTTCCCCGCCAGCGAGCCGTTATGGAACCCTAGTAACACCTGCGCAACAACTACATTTTTTCATCTCCGTCTAAACATTATACTTAGTTCCATATGACTATTATACAAAATATACTGGCCTTTGTAACGGCAGATATACCCGAAGCAGCTTCTCCGTACCCAATGTTGGACATGACACTACCCACAAGCAGTGGTTCTTCTCTCTCGCCGCAGAACACTTTGTCAATAGCTTCTAATTCAGATTTGTCTGCCTCCGGTATCGCTAGAATAAATCAAAGTTTGAACAAGGGTCAGAAATAAATTAAGATGTTACACTAGAACTAGAAACAAGTAATTATAGATTTTTTTATTTAAATATACCTGAACCAAACGCTTCGATATATTCTATAAGCACCGGTGGCACGCCCGCTTCATCGTAGAATGTCTTCAGGAACTTGGCTGTGTCAGCCGGATTACGGTAGAACCCGTACCTTGGACCAGTTTCACCGTTTATAATAGACAAGAACTCCGTTTTGACATGCACCAAATCTGCATAAATTCTGAAAATGCACATGAAATATTCTTATGGTTAATTAACGTACACTTTAGTAAATCTTACAAGTAAATTAGCAGCTGTATGTTTTCCTTGTAAATTATAATAAATTAAGGTGATCAGAAAATTTTAAATCTGGGTTGTCAACTACTTAGCATGGCATATGTTATTCTGTAAAACAAATCTGATCTCGTTTAGGTCATTGCTAACGTTAAACTAATTATCATACACTTTTGTGTGAATCTTACTGATCTTACCGTTAAGATATAGCTGATCTTACCGTTTTGCATTTTTAGCTTTCTGCAGAAATAGACAATTGACTGCTTCCGATTTGACACAGCCTGCCGCGTCTTCAGCGAATGATTTCGTCTTGTCGTCCATACTAATGTTCATTATTCTGTACACAGAAAAAGTGTTCTATAATAAGGTAAGCACAAAAAAGAACAAAACTTATAATCACACTAATGCTGTTGGTAATCTCTATGTAGATAATCAGAGTGAAACAGTGCACTGTGTGGACACAAATGACAGGTGGCAGGTATTTTTTATAAAATAAAATTCTTCGTTTCGAGATAAAGTACCGCTTCGCCTTGTTGAGCACACCAAGTTTCTTAGAGGCGAGCTTGGCCTTACTCGCAATGTTACAACGAAACTGTACATTCGTAGAAATGTCGACTCCTGGGATTCCAATGCTTTCCGAAACCTTTATAGGAGTGTTTTGAAAGTGAGGAGCCACAACAAATGGGGCTTTTTAAGCAATGAACTTGCGTATCTTAATCGATGAATGAATTTATACACAGAAAAGATATTTTTATCGAGTTTATTGGTTAAAAAAAATATATTAGAAAGCGGCCAGGAGCACAGAACTTTCAGTGTGTACTATGTCTTAATTATGGTTTGGTTGGGATTCCCAGTAATCATTATTTTGCTAAACACTAGCTGACCCTACAGACGTTGTCCTGTCTTAGAACTGTCAAACGTGCAAAGTTAAAATCGTTCGTAAGTTATCTGAAATTTTCCAATTTTGTGCGCAATTTTCTTATTTTTTTTCCGTAAGAACCATCTACAAAGTATAAGAAAACTTTAAAAAAAAGATTAATGAAATCGGTAAAGTCGTTTTCAAGTTATGGCATGACCAAGGTAAATATGGATAAATTTTCATATACTTAATTAGGAAGATAGATTTAAAAAAAAAAAAAACATTTTTGAACACACGGTCATCTGACCCCAAACTAAGCAAAGCCTGTGATATGGCTGCCAGAGACTGATATACATACATAATATATACTTTTAAATACATACTTAAATAGATATTAACAACCAGATATAGAACAAACACCAATGTTCATCACATAAAATGTTTGTCCTAGGTGGGAATCGAACCCACGCCCACAAGCGCAGAAGGCAGGTTTACTACCAACTGGACCAACGTCCTATCTAGATAGATATAGCAAATTAGTAGTATTTGCCCTAAGCTAAAAAAATTAGTTGTACATGATTCGGAGTACAAAACTGTAAAGTATGGCGTACCACAAAGTAGCGTGCTCGGACCATTACTGTTTATCATTTATATCAATGATCTTCCTAAGACAACGAAACATCCTATGGTATTGTTTGCTGACGATAGCACTGTATTATTTACAGGGAAAAATAAATCATGTATTGAAAATTACATAAAAGAGACACTGGACAGTATTATAAAATGGTTGACATTAAATAATTTAAAAATAAATCTTAATAAGACCAATATAATGACATTTAGGAACAAGTTAAATAAATTAAATAATCTTGACATTAGCTATGCAAGGCACAAAATTGAGACTGTAGAAACAACAAAGTTTTAGGACTAAATATTGACTGCTGTTTAAGCTGGAAAACACATTTAGAAAATTTGCAGTCAAATTTGAGCCAGTATTCTTATGCACTTTACATGCTTTCAAAAACAGTTAGCAGATTTACTGTGTTAACAGCTTACAATGGCCATGTTTAGTTTGGTTTAGTTTATTCAGTAAGACTTACATATTACAAAAATGATTACTTAAATAATTATAATTTCATCATTGCTTAGATACGCCATCATGTTTTGGGGAAACAGTACCGGGAAAGAAGCTGTGTTCAAGGCACAGAAGAAGTCTGTTAGGGCTATTTGCAAACTGAAACAAAGGGACAGTTGTAAACCTTATTTTAAAAGTTTAAAAATTCTAACCACTCCCTGTCTTTATATTTACGAATGCGTAATGTTTGTACGAAACAATTTAAACTTATTTAAACATCTTAAATCAACGCATAAAAAGCACAAAATTAATATTCCTATGAGAAATACAGCGTTACTCTCTAATAGCGCACTATGTATGGCTCCAATGATCTATAACCACTTGCCAAAAGAATTAATTGAAACAAATGAAACGCTTATTTTCAAGCATGAATTAAAATGCTTGTATTGGACAAGGCATATTACGCCTTAAATGAGTATTTGACAAACAAAGTTTATTAAAAAAAAAAAAACTTAACTGTCTTAATTTATATTGACATAATTATTATTATTATGATTTGACATTATTATTTTTAGGGTTCCGTACCTCAAAACGAAAAAACGGAACCCTTATAGGATCACTTCGTTGTCCGTCTGTCCGTCTGTCCGTCTGTCCGTCTGTCCGTCTGTCCGTCTGTCAAGACCCTTTTTCTCAAGAACGCATAAAGGTATCAAGTTGAAATTTATAATAAATACTTGGGTCTACGGTTTCTTTCGGCTGTAAAAAAATAAAAGTTGTAAGTTTACTCAATCAAAAGATTTGAACGTTTATGTCGCATATTTTGTGATTTTACAGGGAAATCAAAACCTATAGGGTACTTTCCGTTGACCTAGAATCATGAAATTTTGCAAAAAGTAAGTTCACATAGCACATATATAGGAATAAATCCGAAAGTTACAAATTTGAAGTTATATCATTTAAAAATAATTATTTTACTATTACAAACTTACATCTTGTAGTTGGAATGTATCGAAGAGCCTAATTGTCAACTACAAAGTTAAGTTTGTCTTTTAATATTTCAACTTCAGTTCGTTTTTAGGGTTCCGTACCCCAAAAGGAAAAAACAGAACCCTTATAAGATCACTTTGTTGTCCGTCTGTCTGTCTGTCCGTCTGTCAAGACCTTTTTTCTTGTATCTTCGATATACAATGCGGCACTATTCATTCCTTTTTCATGCACCACCTACAGATTTGGTTCAAATTTAAAACATAAGCAATTAATCAAATAACATTTTTATTTTAACTAAAGTAATACTGCTATAGAAACTAACCACAATAAAATTTCAGCTATACTATAATTATAATTATCAGCTACACTATAATAATCTTATCTACTAATATTATAAAAGCGAAAGTTTGTGTGTAAGTGTGTATGTTTGGCTGAAGTCACCGCCGAAACTACTGCTCCGATTTAGATGAAATTTGGTATGGAGGTAGCATATTCCCTGAATTAACAGATTTCGATGAAATTTGACATGAAGGTACCATATTCTTTGGATTATCACATGAGTTACTTTTTACCCCGAAAAAAAATTATGGTTCCTGTAGTATAACACCAATCACTCAACTCTGTGACTGTTAACGGATTTCGATAAAATTTGGTATGGAGGTAGCATATTCCCTGGCTTAAAACTAAGGTCAACCAACCAACAAAATGTAAGTTCCTGTAGGATAATTTCAATCATTCAAAGGGCGAGTGTCAAGCACAAGTGCATACAAAAAAGAAAAAAAAAAACTTTCTAGGTTGCGTGGTTCGCTGGGCCGCAAGCGGCCCGCGAGGGCGAGTGTCAAGCACAAGTGACTTACCAAAAAGAAAAAAAAACTTTTTGAGGTCGCGCGGTTTGCTGGGCCGCAAGCGGCCCGCGAGGGCGAGTGTCAAGCACAAGTGACGTACAAAAAAGAAAAAAAAAACTTTCTAGGTTGCGTGGTTCGCTGGGCCACAAGCGGCCCGCGAGGGCGAGTGTCAAGCACAAGAGACTTACCAAAAAAAAAAAAAATTTTTGAGCTCGCGCGATTCGCTGGGTCGCAAGCGGCCCGCGAGGGCAAGTGTCAAGCACAAGTGACTTACCAAATAGAAAAAAAAAACTTTCTAAGTCGCGTGGTTCGCTGGGCCGCAAGCGGCCCGCGAGGGCGAGTGTCAAGCACAAGTGACGTACAAAAAAGAAAAAAAAAACTTTCTAGGTTGCGTGGTTCGCTGGGCTGCAAGCGGCCCGCGAGGGCGAGTGTCAAGCACAAGTGACGTACAAAAAAGAAAAAAAAAACTTTCTAGGTTGCATGGTTCGCTGGGCCGCAAGCGGCCCGCGAAGGCGAGTGTCAAGCACAAGTGACTTACCAAAAAGAAAAAAAAACATATTGAGGTCGCGCGGTTCGCTGGGCCGCAAGCGGCCCGCGAGGGTGAGTGTCAAGCACAAGTGACGTACAAAAAAGAAAAAAAAAACTTTCTAGGTTGCGTGGTTCGCTGGGCCGCAAGCGGCCCGCAAGGGCGAGTGTCAAGCACAAGTGACGTACAAAAAAAAAAAAAACTTTCTAGATTGCGTGGTTCGCTGGGCCGCAAGCGGCCCGCGAGGGCGAGTGTCAAGCACAAGTGACGTACAAAAAAGAAAAAAAAAACTTTCTAGGTCGCGTAGTTCGCTGGGCCGCAAGCGGCCCAGCCAGGCCAGGAATTTAACTTTAGATCTCCTGCTCATAAAGCACCGTGTACCTACCGCCCATCAATATCCAGGATGAAATACATAAAACGTATTTAGTAGCATCCTAAAATAAAGCTTTTTGCAGAGAACTCCTTAGTTTTTCCCTTGAATAACGCGGGCGAAGCCGCAGGCGGAAGCTAGTTGTAATATATATTTTTGAGATACTTAATCGGAAAAACGGAATTAGTCTTCGATGGGCGAACTATTGAACTTATAATTTTTGGACAAGTTTGTACGGAACCCTCGGTGCGCGAGTCCATCTCGCACTTGGCCGGTTTTTTATATTCATTATGACATTAAATTTTATGACCTAATAATTTTATCTTGTGTACAATATTAACAAACAAGTCTGACTGTGAATAGCTTTGTATAATGACTTAATAACTTGTGACATTTTGTGTATTCTAATTTTGTAAAACTGTGATGTAGTGCCAAATAGGTTGTAATTGTAACTAATAATATCTTCATTTTCAATCTAATTCTAAGTTTGTGTATTAAGTTTAGTGAGGCATTGTTTGATTGATTTAAATGTAAATTCGTTTCCATAGTATCATAGATAAATATACTATACTAGAGATATTATGTAAGTGCCAAATTTGCATGCCGAAATGCAGTAAAATGGCGAATCATTCTTTCTACATGACACCTGTAACTTTTGTAAACCCATTATACGCAAAACATACTAATAAATAAATATAGAAGATAGATTTCGGCCCCATACCAATGAGCTCTTTGGAGCTTATGTACGGATTTTCATACCACTGGCTTTTCGGTGAAGGAAAACACCGTGAGGAAACCTGCATACGTACGGAGAAGGAATTCAATGGCGTATGTGAATCCACCAATCCGCACTGGGCCAGCGTGGTGGATATGGCCCAATCACCCTTTCGGGGGTAGGCTAAAAGTCCAGCAGTAGACTGTTAAAAGGCTGACTATGTTGATGATGATGAGAAGATAGATTTAAGTTAGACATTCGGGAAAAAGTTAAAAAGCGGTAATTATTATTTTTTCAACATTATTCACATTACACAATTTTATTTGCATTTTATTTATATTACACGGGAATTACTCACGTAAGATAAAGCCGGAAAACCACGTCAGTTTCAATAATAAAATTTTATTTGCCTTTGACGGTGATTGTAAATGTTATTTTTTCGTATTCATTTTTTCGTTTTTGCGACTAGATAAACGGAGTTACACGAAACTGTGGAACTGAACTGGAAATAGGTAATTAAATTCATTATTTATTACTTTTATAATAACATAAACACTAAAAGTGTAAAAAAAATTACTTCTTCATAATATTTTGGTGAGTTTAAATTACATTTTCTATGAAAAAGTTGATTTTTAGATTCCTCAGTGTTGTTTTTACTGTAACCGACGGGCACAATGGCCTACTTTCGGCTTAGGGCCATAGTACCATGTAATCCTGCATTTGTACATTACCGTCCGTAGTGAACTGATGATTGAGGATGTAGGCACAAGTTGCCACCACCAGCTAAGGCCGCCTCGCACTCCCCGCGAGAAATGGCTGCAGAAGCTGCCTCGAGTGCGGCTAAGGAGCTGCAGCAAGCCTGGTCCATAGACATGGAAGGGCCCTTGGCGTTCAACCAGTACGAGATACGGTTTGCAAACATAGACTTGTTGCATCTGCAAAGTACATAAATAATAACAGCGTGTTTACCTCTCTTTTTGTCATGTAGGTAATTGATGGTGAAATGTATTTAACTTTATAAGCTAAACTTACCCGGCAATACCAAAACCAGTTCGTGAAGAAGAATCATAGAAGCAAGTTTTTTCTGTCTCGGAAAAGCAAGTTCCTATATAAACACCGATTTTTTTTCCTGACAAAGAGTCCGGATTCACGCCTAAAATGTGAATGCATTTTTTAGTTTTGTTTTTAAATTTTATGTTTATCTCGTTACAAAGTATTTGTTAAGAAGTCATACCAGCATCGTAAATAGCCTCATATGCTTGCTCTAACATCTTGCGTGACATGGAGTCCATAGTTTTTCCAAGTTTATAGTGTACTTTGAAGAACTGTGCATCGAATCGATCCAAGTCGGGCACGCTGCCCGTGTACTGAGCCACCTCGGGGTGGTTATACTTCCAGCGCAGGTCGTCCGCCGACACTGGGTTGAGCTGCAAGCAAATAGTGTGTTGTAAAAGTTCTAATATCGTAGTCATGTTGTTCCAGTGATAACTTTTAGTGCGTTTATGGCAATATAAAAATCCTGAATGGGACTTCGGGCACTACAACTTTGATGGACTGGATGTTTGGAGAGAATGAAGATAAAAGATAGCGGAGATTTAATGTGGAAATGATTTTTAAACGGGCCCTACCTCAGAACAACCCCAAAGCAGATTGAAAAACACTAAAATACTGTCTGGAGGAGAAAGTATGAAGAATGGAAAAGTTAAATCTTACAGAAAGACAGCCAGAGATTGAATAACCGTAGAAAAAATGAAGAGGACGCCCAAACGCCCATGCCCACAAAAAGTTGTAGCGCTTTTGGAAGTATCATCATCATCATCATCATCATCAGCCAGAAGACGTCCACTGCTGAACATAGGCCTCCCCCTTTAACCCCCACACTGAACAACAGCCTGCCTTTGGAAGTATACCAATACTGAATGTATTGGGCTGAATGCACTACGCAGGTATGAATTCCTTTACTAGTCACCTTATTGTAGAGAATATTTTCCAAGTCCTTTACGTATCGTGCCTGTGGGTAGAGACCGGCCATGCCGGATATGACGACCCTGTCTCCATCTGCAGCTGCCCGCTTGTCTTTGTCTGCCTGTTGCGCCACCGTTTGCTCTTCCGGTTTCGGAGTCATTCTTGTACTAATTTAAAACACCCAATATTTATAATTTATTCCACAAATAACCAATAATAAAACTTCAAGAGGTGTCAGTCGAATGTTGAAAAAGAAGATGTTAACAAACCCTCACAACAGCACAGTTATGGAGCACTTGAATAAACTGATGGCAATGGTAATATATCGATACTGGCGCAAGTAGTTCAGAATAAAATTATACTGATTATTCATAGTATTAAATACTGAGAGTGCCTCCAATCCTAGGCTTAGGAGCAAATATTGAGCACCACATTGAACCACGTACAAGCCTCCAAGGTAAATGTCCCTTTATTATACTACTCTTTGGGTAAATGGATGGATAAAGTAGGTCGTTGGATAAAGGAGTAATAATGTTCCTTGATGGATAATGCTTACAATGAAGTTAAAATTCGTGAAAGTGATCGTATAATAAAAAAAGGTTTTAGTTAGTTATTCATAAGAAGTTATTCCATTCATTGATCAGTAAAGTGTCCAAGTGACGGTTAGAAACAATAATGAATAGGAAATAATAATGTCCCTTGATAAATAAACACAACTTGTATTTTGCTAAATAATAGGCTAGATAATAACTAAGATTATATAATTATGTACAAGATTCTTAGTAGCGAAACGTAAAATTATACCAAAAAAGCTAGATAATATTATCTCTCGATCGTACCGCCATACGTCCGATGTCAAAACGCGTGAAATTTAATTTAAAAAAAAACATTAGTTGTATCCATGATCCAAGAAAACAAGGTCTGGCACTCTGGCAGTTGTCCCAGAATTACGTCACTGTCTAGTTGCCACTTTATTGCAACAAACACAGATATTGGGAAACAAATTCGTTATTCATCTATTAAATGAAATACAAAAAGCATTTCAGTTGTCATTTGGTTTGTCCGCTCAAGCAAGTTAAGCACGAATTGAATATATTAAACACAATTTTACCAAAACCACATTGATTTATTGGATTCCCACAGGTAATATACGAATATTGGGGAGTTATAATTTTACGCTACTGTTAACACAGAAAATCATAGAGAGTCCGCCATTGTTTCGTGTATCGTCATTTCTCTCGAAATTGTTGTAAATTACTTATTCTACTCTTGCTTATGCACGTGTACGTGTATCCATGACATTGATGATATCATTGTGGGACACCCACGTCACATTATTTCTCGGAGTGCTATACCTGGCGGAGTATAATATTATTATACCATGGTTGTATTTTGAATTCATGTAAGAATTACACCCACAATAAAGATAAGTCTACAAACATCACAGTTCAAAAGTCAGTACCTATTCAATTTTCTAGCTGTATTCTTCGCAAAATTATAAGAAAACGAAAAATAACAACACCATATCAAAACTGTTTGGTGTTGCCAAGAGCATGAAATTTATATACCCATGTTTTTAACACTTATGTTTCATCACTATCAACTAAAATCCTTATTCGCCTTTTTTTAGCTTATTCGTTTTTTTAATCAAACATCTTAGATAAAATATGTACAAGATTCCTAGTAGCGCAACGTAAAATTATACCAAAAAAAAGGTGCTAGTACTAGCACCTTCTTTCGATCGCCCCGCCACACATCAAAAGCCTCCGATGTCAGAAAGTCCGTGTATAATTTTTTTTACAAAATGACTGGTTGTGTTGTGAAATCTTGCAAAAATTACACCACAAATAAAAATACGTCCACCAAGATCACATACCACAAGTAAGTATTAAATTATCTTGCTGTATTTCTTTGCAAATTTAGTAGAAAACGAAAAATTACAATGCCATTTCAAAACTGTTTAGTGTTGCCAAGGGCATGAAAATTGCTTACCCATGTTTTTAACACTAATATGTTTCAAATAAATTGTCTTTTAAATCAAACATATTATAATTGTGCTAAGCAGCATAATATCCATTAATTACCAACTGAAAATGGCGGCAAAATTTCTCGGCCACGGATTAAATAACAAAAGAGGTTACATCTAAACTTATGTTAAAACTATTTACACGGAACTACATACAGATACAACAAACACCTTAATATTTCCACTTTTTAGTAGGTATGACACAACTTTTGCATTCATTATTCTCTTATTTATAGCCATCTACTTTTCTTGACTTAATACGTCTTAAGAAAAACAAGTTATTATCATGAATTTTAGCAAAGTGACGCCCAATTCCAGTATTAATATTTTAGATCTGTAATTTGTAAGTTCATTTACTCCGTTTTTTTTCATCCATTTTATGCGGTAATATCTATGCACTGGTATTACTGGTATTCCAGCGCGCATGCGCAGAAACGTATCGATAATGTCATTCGAACAAAGATTGGCTTCTCAAATGAAAGCTGTACATTAATTGAACACTTAATCTTTAGTAGTATATAAAAAATCTTTGTCAAACATATTATAATTGTGATAAGTTTGACCTTGTGGATCATGATTTGTTGCTGGCCAAATTACAATGTCTAGGGATTCATGGTACTCTTTTACGGTGGTTAAAGTCCTATTTAAAGAATCGATCTCAGTTAGTAGTTGCCAAGGGATTTAGATCCTTGGAAACAGAAGTTCCATCAGGAGTACCCCAGGGATCTCACTTGGGCCCTCTGCTATTTCTCATCTTCATAAATGATTTGCCTGGTTTATTGAAATCCAACGTTAAATTATTCGCTGATGATCTGAAACTCTATAGGTCTATTTGTGATGAGAAAGATGTAGAGGAGTTGCAGGCCGACATCGATGTTGTGGGTCAATGGTGCAGGCAAAATCGCATGATGTTAAATGCTTCCAAATGCTTTTATATCAAATTTTCTCGTAAGCACACTCCTTTTTCGGCTTGCTATAAAATAGACAATATTCCTCTGACAGAACTTTCTTCAATACGTGATCTAGGAGTAATAATTGACAATAAGCTTAGCTTTCGTGATCACATCAATTATACTGTCAAGAAGGCATTTAAGGTAGGCGGTTTTGTAATCAGGCAATCAAAAATTTTTCGAAACGTGAGTCTCTCCATCCACCTCTTCTACAGTCTCGTACGTAGTATTTTAGATTATTGTAGTGTTGTTTGGAATCCAGTGTACCAGGTGCACTCAGACAGGTTGGAGAGGGTCCAGAAGAGATTTCTGTATCATATGACCTACATGGACAATCGCTGTAAAACACTGCGATCCTATGAGTCTCGGCTCAAGAACTATAAAATATTGCCTCTTGATAAACGGCGAAATGTGACAGATGTTACTATGTTATATAAATTATTAAATGGATTAGTCGATTGTCCGGAAATCACAGAAAGAATTACGCTTAGGGTTCCTCGTCCAGGTAGTCGTTTATTAAACAGAAACACTTTTGTCCTTCCCAGCTGTAGAACTAATATGTTAATGCACTCACCGGTTTGTCGTATGTGTGATAGGTACAATGATATAAAAAATGATTTCGACATTTTTCACCATAGTTCGGTAACCTCAGTTAAGTACCAACTTAATGTATTACTATAGTAATAATTGTATTTTGGGCTTTTTTGCAGTATTATTGTTATTTGATTTTATTTTGAGTTTTGTTTCATGTTTTGTAGCTAGTGATAGCAGTAATTAATAAATTTTCAATTTATTAATTTCATACCTAGATGTAACATGAGTGCTAGGTCCACATCTAGAAGGAAATATATTTAGTTAGATATTAAGTACTGTTTGTTAATTTAATGGTAGTTCATAATGTATTTCCAGTTTTGTGGTCTTTCAATATAAAAAAAAAAAAAAAAAAAAAAAGTAGTATGTCCATTAATTACCAACTGAAAATGGCAGCCAAACTTCAGTCACAGATCAAATAACAACAGAGGTTACATCTAACCTTATGTTAAATCTATTTACATGGAACTACATACAGATACAACAAACTCCTTAATATTTCCACTTTTTAGTATGACACAACATTTGCATTTATAAAAATTTTATTCTTTTATTTATAGCCACCTACTTTTCTTGACTAAATACTTCTTAAGAAAAACAAGTTATTATCATGAATTTTAGCAAAGTAACGCCCAATTCCATTAATTACTGAATTTTCCTATTACGTTATACAAAAAACAATTGAGGAGGTACTTAGTAGAACATTTTAGACCTGTATTTTGCAAGTTCATTTACTTCGGTTTTTCATTCATCCAATTTTTGCGGTAATATCTATGCAATGGTAATACAGCGTGCATGCGCGGAAACGTATCGATGACGTCACTCAAGCAAGATTGGCTTCACAAATGAGCGCTGAGCTTTCATTGAACAGGGTATCTGGACATACGTAGTATAAGTATAAAATCTTTGGCTATAAATCAATGAAATTATTTTATTTTTATTTTATTTTATTTTATTTTCATAGGAAAACTTACAGCTAGGTACAAAATTAAGTAAACAAATAAAGATAGAAGGCCAATTACAAGTTTTCACAAATAATAAACTAGATAAATAACACTGCAGAAAACGGACTCGCATTAAGCACACAATAACAAGAAAAATTTATTTAAATACATATAAGAAAAAAGAAATACTATTAAAAATATATAAAATATATATATAGGTATACAATTATACATTAAAAAAGAGATCGAAATTAATAAAGTTAAAAAATACTTATTTGAAATAGTGAGAGTTTAAAAGCTGCTTCAATTTAAACGCAGATGTATTGAACAGGTCAATGTCAATTTCCCTAGCCAGAGTGTTAAATGTACTACATGCCCTTATTGAGAAACTATTTTGTCTGTAACTGCATCGCACGGGTGGGACATAGAGGAGATTAGGCCTTCTTATCGTGGTGGCGGGTGTGCGAAGTCTCAGCTGCTCGAGCAACTCCGGGCAGTCAATTGTACCATTTGCTATATTCAGGAGGTAAGCCATATCTGCTACACGTCTTCTTTCATAAAGCGGTAGAATATGAAATTTTTTGCACCTGGCGTAATAATCTGGTAGAAATACTTTAGCACGATACTGTAGATATCGTAGGAAACGTTTTTGAATGCCTTCAATACGAGTAATATAAATGGCATAGTTCGGGTTCCACACTTGAGAGGCATATTCAAGGTGGCTTCTCACGTACGCACAATACAATATTTTGAATGTCTTAAGAGATACAAAGTCAGAAGACATTCTTAAGACAAATCCTAAAGCCTTTGAGGCTTATAAATTATTAGAATAGGAAGTGAGACTATGTGAAACAAATATTTCCTATACTACGTATATGTGAAACTTATTGCGTGGTATGAACTGAACTGACAAATTCTTTTACTAGAGGATTGCATTTCATTTGCATTTTGGTTAACATGGAGACTCGCAAAATATTTCTCGCGGACAAACGACGACGTTTGACTTCATCACCCAATTGGTTGACAAATTATAAAACCCGGAAAAAAGCAAAAAGCTTTGAAAATGCCGTCAGCATGCTGGGTACGCTGCCAACTGGTAGTGGGCTTGAGCATTTGGATTGTCTTTACACCTTCAACTGTCTATGGGCAGTCTAACTGTATTTGTAGAGTTAGTTTTAGCTTGTATTTTGTTTAGTTAATTAATATAATAATTAAAGGCACTTGCCCTGTAAAAAAAAAAGCCTTGATAATACAGACATCACAGTTCATAGAGACTCTTTTTCTGAATATTTAATTATGTATAACCTTTGATGTATAACACAATACGTACATCAATGGTAAAACACGCTGCAATTCCGATGGTGCAGCGATCGTGCACAACATTTTGATTGAATTTTGTACGTTTGATTTGCAGTGGATTTTTACCTGTGGCCTTACTCTTGACACTCGATTTCAATCGTAATTTGGGATTGGGATCGAAAACATGCCATTTGGTACTCTTCAATCGCGTCAAGAGTACCGAAAGCGTCGAGTTGAGTCGATTTTATTTATAGTTCCATAAAATTCCACCATTATCGGTTCCAATCGTGCGCTAGTTTAGAATTCAAGAGTACCAAATAGCATGTTTTCGATCCCAATCCCAAATTACGATTGAAAATGAGTGTCAAGAGTAAGCCCACTTATCCTCGATCGGACTCTAGCAACGATGAACTTGGGCCGCAGATGACAAACATAATTTGCCGCCGCCATTATACGTGCGCGAACTCGACTCACACTTGGCTGTTTTATAGATATCATAATTTATCACCAACAGCATTGCAAGACGCCACAGATAGAAAAATAAACTTAGAAGAATTGAGAAAAAAGTGGCGAAGGAAATACACACATATTTAAAATTAAAAACGTGGATGTTTTTTTGTCTAATAGTGCATAGTTTACGCTGAAGTAAACGAACAGATTATTAAGTCCATTATTTTTATCATAAATTATATAAAACACCACCAAAACTCACAAATATTAAACCCTCAAGATGGACAAACGATCTAAAAAAGACCACAGATCCCTGAAATTTTGTATTGAGCTTAATTTTGAGCATTCTAAGCACATGTCATTATCTATAGATCGCGTGTCTTGATCGTCTTGCTCGTCTAGTACCTACGTGGAAGTAAGTATCCGGAAGCAATGTAGGTACCATAATTATTAAACAATCACAATATCAACATGTCTGAAAAATATAAAAAAAAAAAATTAAAAAGTTTTGCAAACTACGTTATGATACGCGTTATATTGTGACTACTCACCATGCAATACCATAATTATACTTTACTATTACTAAGTATTACTAAGTATTACTTAGTAATAGTTTATTATAGTTTATAAATAAAAATATACGAAATTTGGACATACCTAAACAGGAAAAACGCTGTAACCAACACGGGTGTTCCTACTAGTTTGGTATTACAGCTTGAGTATCAAAATTTATACTGTTCCACGCTAATATTTGTTTTGACCTATGTACCAGCTTGAATGTAAATTAGACAATTTAGTCTAATGATTTATTCACAACTTTTACATCTAGCTGCACCCGCGGTTTCATTAAATTTGAGGAATGCATGAAACTTGGAAAAGGTTTTGTGCTATTTATACGATAGTCATAATACATCATTCATTTATGCCAAAAAAATACAATATATAATGATTAAAAAAATACTTTAAATTTAAAACAAATCTTAACTAGAGTTTATCATATTTTTTATCGGGTAAGCACTGAACCAAATACAGAAATCCTCCGAAATCTTAGATGGCTTTTTTATTTAATCCTGGACCAGCAGGCTCCTTTGCAAAAGTGATAGTACTCGTCGAGAACTTTGTTACTGCTAGTCCAGTCGTTATGACAACAAAATTCAAGTTTAAATAAGTTTTTTGAGTTACTTGCTTTTATGTAATTTTTAATAAAACAACAAGTATTGTAATAATTATCGCTTGTTTGTATTTGTTTGCTTGCGAAGCACGCACTTCCAAGCCTTTCACAGATGGAACGTTGCTGCTTCAATTCGATTCGAACTACATCCTTAACCTAGTGGCGAAATAGAAACACTGGTTGGTAATTCGAAATCTATTTATTTTTTTAAAATCAAAAGACCCTTGAAGAGGGTGGGGTTCATTAACCCGTGACACTAGTATGGTCCCACAGTTATATAGGGACTTATCTTCGTCCACTTTCCGTGCGCGGATGATGATAATGATGATGATTGCTTCTAGAAGGTTCTGCCGCGTCACGGGGGCTAAAGGATGGCGTGAGGCGAACGGCTTGCACTGAGTGTCCGACACAGGGACACATCGTGTGTATGGCCGATGTCAGTAGCAACAGATATGTGGTGTCAAGAGTCGAAGCCACGAGCCCCTGTTAGCGGGGCTGGTGGTTAAATTAGAAAGCACTATAATCTATGTCGAACATGAACTTAGTATGTCGATTTCTTATTTTAGAGCTCTGAGCCACTTGCTCACAAAATGAAAAGTGGGGTCTCTTGACTTACTTTCGATATATATACGAGTACTTCATCCCCCCGCGCCAGAGGAAATACACGTGGTTGCATTTTGCCACCATATAAGGCAATTTTGACGGAGTCTTATATAGGTGGCTATCCTTTTTTTTTTCTACTTCGTGCCGCGTGCATATTTAGGTACTTGTCGTTTCGAGAGGGAAGGGCTAGCCGCTAGAGATCGGATATCGGCCGGTTTTTCTTAATATAAAGTAGATTTTAGTGTTTTAAATTTATTTTTATTTTTGGAACGATTGCCTGAAATCTGCATCCTCACACAGACCTTTTCTATGTGGTGGTCCCTCTTTAATCCCCGGTCTATCGTATTTCGAACCCCAGGAATTTGTAGATGCCTGCTCTTCAATCTTCACTCCATTCACGAGCACTGTCAAAGGTCACAGGGACCTACCTGACAGACTAAACTGAATGAAGTGAGTCTTAGAAAGGTTAAGAGCGAGACCGAATGCCACTCAGGAATAGTGTAGCTTTCTATAAGTGATTAGTGTAGCTTCTATTATAAAGTTTTTTTTATCGTATCAGTAGTTTTGGGGATTACCTCTTACAAATAAACTAACATTTCATCATCATCATCATCATTTCAGCCGTAGGACGTCCACTGCTGGACATAAGCCTCCCCCATCGATCTCCAAAAGGGCCGGTTGGAAGCGGCCTGCATCCAGCGTTCCCTGCGATCTCTTTTGGGTCGTCTGTTCATCTTGTGGGTGCAACATCAACATTTATCTCTTTCTAATATTAGTGTAGAACGCATGTTTTCTTGTCCAACTTCATTAATTTTGATTCAGCGAAATAGCTATGATACAATAACAAATTAAGCATAGTAAGAAATTGATAAGCATATGTTTATTTTGTTCAAAAGTTTATTTTGCAATTGTTTTATATTTACCTCTTCATTAATATTTAGTGCGAAAGTTGAATTGCAAATTTTGCACAACAACAGGATGCGAAATATATTGAGTGCAAATGTGCATTCAATTATATTAGAATGCATTTACTTACATGATAATGCACTTTTCAACAAACAATCGTCTTACCATTTTAACAGTAATAGTAGTAAGTTTATGTGTTCTTCTTTGATCCTAACATAAAGTACCAATAATGTGATAATAGCGTTACTACAATATTGGTAACACCAAAAGCAATTTTTTAACAATATAGTCATGTGCTTAATTAGACATATTTTTTTTTTAATTTGTGTCCAATTGAGTAAGGTAAGTAGTAAGGTAGGTTAGTAGGAGTATAGTTAAGTAAAATTTACATTCCACATATTTAAAACAAGAATGTTGCTTGACATAATAAATTAATTAAGTATGTTGTTGATTCATCAATATAACTGTTTCATACTAATCCAGATTCCAGGTGCAGTCTGAGTCCAGAGCATCCGAAGGATTTTAAGATTAAACCACCGGCAATTTAGAAATTATAAGTAGATACACCATTTATGGCTATATTATAGCAATGGATTCAATTGACAACATTTAAAATACAAATAATTAAAAACTGTTCAGAGACTTAAAACTAAGGACGCTATATTCTTAAAGTTAAGGTAAAATATCTAGTATTAGTAGTTTAGTATTATTTCGAACTCCTTGATAAATACTTCATCAATTAGTTCATGTAGTACTTTCTATTACCATTGGTTATTTATTGCTGACCGATCTGGATCAGTGGTAAGCGACTGCCTAGTCCGCAGCAGGAACAGGAGTTTATATCCTCGGCCGGGCAGATATTTTAATTATGAATTCATTTAAATGTCTGCTTTGGGTATGGGTGTTTGTTGTGTTTGTATGTGTACATTTGTGTACTTAATGTGTGTCATTCCAACCCCTTTATATGAAATCCGTTCAGGTGCTCTGTAGCATGTTTTTATGTTGTAAAGTTTTTTTGTTTTTTTTTTTGATCTGGTCACATTTAGGGTTTGTTTGTTGCCCAATTTTTTGAATCTGGACATGTGTTAAATAGTAGCGTTATCGAACTGTCCACTATCTTGATATATTTTTGTACTCTGGCTGCTGAAGATAAAATCAAAGATTGTCTATCGTTAAGCTAGCGGGCAAAATAAACACAAAAGCACAAAAAAACCGGACAAGTGTGAGTAGAACTCGAACCCTGAGTGTTCCGTACAACCTACATGTAGATAGTAGATTCATCCCAGGAATCAAGTCTCGAAGGAAAATGGCAAAGTGCTGCTCCCAAACATGCTTACTATATATTGTAAAGTAATAGCAAACAATTAAATTATGTAACTACAAATCAAGATTATTCGGATTT
Source organism: Agriopis marginaria (assembly GCA_932305915.1). Lineage (NCBI taxonomy): Eukaryota > Metazoa > Arthropoda > Insecta > Lepidoptera > Geometridae > Agriopis > Agriopis marginaria. The sequence continues at coordinate 4,126,864 of OW029935.1, forward strand.
TTCCATTTATAAGTGCTATGAGACCTTGCTTCTTGCCAAATTTAATGATTCTAGGTCAACGGAAAGTAGGTACCTACCCTATAAGTTTTGATGCCCTTGTGAAATCGCACAATATGCGTAAATATGCGACATAAACGGTCATATCTTTTGATCGCGCTGATTTACAAGTTAAGATTTTTCTCTGCTGAAAGAAACCGTAAAGCCAAGTATTTGAAATAAGTTTCAACCTAATAATTGTGCGCGTTTCTGAGAAGAAGGGTATTGACAGACAGATGAACAAGCGGATATGAAAGGGATCATATAAGGATCTATAACGCTTTCAGAGCGCTTGGTTAATGCGACGCGTGACGAAAATGCTGGCGTGTTTCTGGCTCAACGCATAAGCATTTCCGTTCAGCGTGATAATTCCGCCAGCATGCTGGGTACGCTGCCAACTGGTAGTGGGTTTGATCATTTAGATTGTTTTTAGACCTCCAACGGTCTATGGGCAGTCTAACTGTATTTGCAGTGTTAGTTTTAGCTTGTATTTTGTTAAGTTAATTAAGTTAATCACTAGAACGTAAGTAATAAAGTTACTTATATGTAATTGTTCATTGTGAGGTTTTAGATTATTGTGAGATTCATTAACTGATTTCTCAATATTCCGGTTTGATCGGATATAGCTAATAATACCACTGAATCTAGAGATTATGAGGAACAAATCAACATGAGTTTCATTACTATACGGTATAGTTTATGGTGGGCCTATTTTTCAAACAAATTGGATCAAGTTGGATCCCGAGAGCAGCGAAGGATTCTAGAGTAGTCGAGTATACACGGACCAAGATGTTTATTTTTCACGAGTTATTATACTCTACCTACGTTTACCATTGAGAGAATATAGATAGTTGGTTGTGTAGTATTTATATTTCCAATGTACCGTTTGCACCTTAATACTCTCCAGCCCTCCGGCCACTTGGATCCACCGCTAGGCTCCACCGATGGAGCCAAAGCAGTAGTTTGGTTGTTAGTTTATTTAAGAATGAATACGTAAACACAGCTACTTTGTAAAAGAATATTTCAGTGAACTACTGCTACTATAGGAGTTTATCATATCCCCACTGCTGGAACACAGGTCATTTACTCAGAGAGAGGCTGGGACCTAATACACCATCTTAATCATTACCCTACTCTTACAAGACGGACTTGGACCTCTCTCTCAGGGTAGATGTTGGGCGATGACAGATGTTTGCGTGACAGATGTCAGTGTCATCATCACCATCATTACTCCACGCTTATCCACTGCTGCTGGATATGGATATCTCTCCATGGGTTGACGTAGGCGTTTACAGATGTCAGTGTGACAGCGGACGAAATCTAGGAAGCTGTCGATCCTGTGGTACACACGGCTTCTCTCAGAGAGAGAAGATGGGCCTACAGAGCATGGGACGGGAGGAAGTTAGCCCACCATCAGCATCGATCGCAAAGTATCCTATATTTAACATAGAAATTTTATCATTTCAGCATATCTTTGCCACTGCTGGGACACAGGCCTTCTCTCAGAGCAAAGATGGGCCCTAATCCACTATCATCATCATTAGCCTACTTTTATCAGACAAACTTGGACTCTCTCAGGGTAGATGTGGACGTTGACAGATATCAGTGTGACAGATGGCAGTGTCATCATCACCATCATTAATTACCCTACACATATCAGACCACTGCTCTGGATTTGGGTATCTCTCCATAAGCTGATATGTGTGTTGACGTGGTGTTGACAGATATCAGTGTGACAGCTGTCAAACTAAGTTGGATGATATCTCGGAAACTGTCGATCCTGGACTGGCAGTTTCTTTACAGAAGTGATAGTACTTGTCGAGATCTTTTTTTCGCATGACAGATTTAGTTTTATCATAAACTGACTCGGTTTTACATCCTTTTTGTCCTGTTTAATGTGCAATAAATAAACGTTTATATACTAACCATCCCTTTTTGTGCAGGTAGAACGCTTAGAACAAGTTTGTATGGTATGCTGGCTGAAAGTTTCTAGCACTGTGAGCAGGCAGAGGCTACGAGATGGTAACAGAGCTGTGGCAATTCATCTTATGGATATTGAAGACAGCAAGATTATCCCACAACCAACCCCTATGCCTACACTTACTGTGCCCGCTATTTTCAGGGCAGCAGCAGTACTTACTATGTAAAATTATAAGCGTGCTGCTTCTACTTTCCGTATGTTCTAAGTTATATTCTCTGGTGTTTTTACAATACATATGATACGCGAAATTGCATCATGTGTTAGATAATGTATAAGCTTTGCTCTCAATTTTAGAAGACTTAAGGAATCTATTTCTGAGCGGGTTACCTATTTAATTATTATTATGATAATAATATTTTGTTACCTACAATGTCTTTTTTTAAAATTCCGCTTAGATATACAATATCGCAAGTAATCAGTACCTACTCGTGCTGATAATGATTATCAGCACAATTGCTAGAAAAAGTGCTGATGCAAAAATGGTAATTCTGTCTCTTATGCTTTCACTGCTGAACTGCTGAACTGATTTTGATGAAATTAAATATGTACATAGTTTGAATCTTGATAATGACTAGGCTACTTTATATCCCGGAAACCTGGGTACATAGTTTTCATGGGATGATCATTTCTTTTCGTGACAAACCAAATCACGCAGGTAATCGCTAGTATTAGGTAGTAAATTACTAGAACGTAAGTAATAAAGTTACATATATATAATTGTTCATTGTGAGGTTTTAGGTTATTGTGAGATTCATTAACTGATTTCTCAATATTCCGGTTAGATCGGATATAGCTAATATTACCACTGAATCTAGAGATTATGAGGAACAAATCGACATGAGATTCATTACTATACGGTATAGTTTGTGGTGGGTCTATTTTTCAAACAAAAGAAATTGACTCCTTTGAATTTTGATTGGTTTTTTATTTGATGACTGTATGTACTATGTAGGATATAGGAATAACAAAATAAAACAATTTATTAATTATACAATAGCGAACATAATATCGCTTTCCGTTTATTATTGATTAAACTATGTAAGAATCACACACATTGCTGTTTTCGTACTTTTCTAGAAGGTCATTATCAAGGTATTGATTGATGATGGCGGGTGCTCGTAGATCGGCGGCGGCGTGCGCCATGGGTGCAGCGAGGTCCCTCACGTGGAGTGTTTGCCGCGAGTAACGCTGCAGCGAGCACGTGTCTCGCATGCGGTCGCGGTCGCAGCGTGCGCGCAGCAGCACGAGTCGCGAGCGCAGAGTACGTGGCACCGACTTCGCGCGTCTAGCCGCGCCGATGCGTGCGTACACTGCTTCCAGGAACGAGCGTATATACTGCGCAGTTTGCGGCACGCGACCGAGCAGCGAGCGCACACATGCATCGACACGTTCGCGCCACGATGAGCAGTCTCGTAGAACACTCTCTAGAGACGTCACCGAATCACGTGTCATCAGCGCATATATGTGTTGACAAACACCTTCTTGAAGTTTCGTTTCCGTGTCGAACAAGCTTAATTTTGACTCTAGTAGCGCCTTCATTTCATCTGGACCATCGCCGATACAATATACCGTCCCCGTTAGACCTACAAAATCACAAACATTGTAGGTATATTATAGAAGCCAAAGAAGAAGACAAAATATCTAGAATTAAAAATATGAATTAATAATATGCCTCACCATGATCTTCTAAAATAGCTGCTAGCTCTAAAGCGACGACATTGCCAAACTCGTAGCCCAGTAGATAAAAGTTTGTCTTTAGTTTGAACTCTTCTAATAGAACCTGTTGGAAATAACATTTATTTATTACCTAGTAATTTTATTATTGCCGACATAGCTGTTAAAATTTGCAAGTTGAAGTTGCAATGGGTAGGCCACATCGCTCGAAGAACCGATGACCGATGGGGAAGAAAAGTTCTGGAGTGGAGACTACGAACCGGAAGACGCAGCGTAGGTAGGCATCCCACCAGATGGACCGACGACATTGTGAGAGTCACGGGCATCCAGTGGATGCAAAAGGCAGGCTGTCGTTCAGTGTGGAGGTTAAAGGGGGAGGCCTATGTTCAGCAGTGGACGTCTTCTGGCTGATGATGATGATTACCTAGTAATTTTATTAATATTGCATAAGATGAATAATATTTATTTTGCAGTTTCTTTTTTTACAACACTAATCAACGACGACACAATCAATTACTTATTACTTTTGTGTGCTTTAATATACTAGTATCTTGTACCCTAATTTACCTTAGAGTGTCTACGTGCTAGTTCCGTAGGTGTTTCGTGCGGGCGCTCGAGCCCTGGCTGCAGCACGAGAGCCGGCAGCTTGAGTCGCTCGCACAGCACGCGGAACCGCGTGTGGAGCCCCTCTAGCCCCGGCACTATGAACAAGTGTGGTCTGCTTACGTCGATGGCTCCGTCCTCCTGATGAAATAAATTTATTTTAATGAATACGGAGATAATGTCGCATACGAAGTTATTCATGATATCTACAGAGGCTCAGTTTTTAATGAACGATGTTGAATACGAAGTTATTCATGATATATACAATTATACATAGGTTGAATGGCTCAATGGCCTACGAGTATTAAAAACACGGATTTATTTTGAAAAAGGTCATTTCAATGATCAGACATTAATTATTACTATTATCACTCATTTGCTATGGAACCGTCCAGTACCCTTAGTACAAGTTTTGATAGTATTCGAAAACTTTTTCGTTTTCGTATTGATCCATACATTGCTGGGCTAAAAGGTATTTGAAAACTTTTTTCGTTTTAGAGTGAAGCAATCTATACCGCCGATTACTAACGATTTTAGTTCCTCCACGTTTCCGATAGAGGCACTTTACTAAAATGTATGGAACAATACGTAAACAAAAAAAGTTTTCGAAAACTATCAAATTTCAGACTAAGCGTACAGTGTATAATTGTTTAGACTATCTGTGGCTTACCGTTTCATCTTTAAATACTAATGTATTCATAGGTATCAAATCTGATGACGCTCGAAGCTCATCGTGATGTTCTTCTGAAAAGAATGTACGAAGTCCTTTTACTTCTTCAAACTTGCGTTCAACTGCGTTCATCTCTATTTCCATTATCCTGAAACATAAATGATTTTGTAACCAGTGAGCTACTTAGTAAGTGGAAATTTCAAAAACATTAATTTTTTAAATAAAATAATAGACGCGACAAATTGGTTGTAGTCAAATATTTCTTACTTCTTTTTGGTCAACATCATCACTGATTTATCATCCAATGAGATATGATAAACATTTCTCAAGATAAACTGGATAGATGACAAAGATTCACCAAGATTCAGATCTTTTAAGGTAGTGTTATCATTGATGCTCTCTGAAAGAATGGGTGATATAAAGAATTTATATTAATATCTGCTTAAAATGTTTGCAGTCCATTGAATTTAGTGCATTAATAAATGTTTTTACCTGAAAAAGCTGAAATTGTTTTGATCAATGACGGTTTTTCTATGGCTTGTAGGTGAGCAAACAGGACAGGATGTTTGCTACACAAACCAAGTTCTGCTATGTCAATAGCAGATCGATTCCAAGCATACTCTTCTATCAAAGCACTAAAACGATGGTTTTCCTAAAAATCAAAGAGGTCAAAACACGTTATAATAAAATCATCACAAAACCCAATATTTCAGTAATATGAATAAATACAATTCTTGCAATTTCCACTAGAAACACAATTATGTAAAAAGAAAATGTATAATATGAAATGATATAAATAATATATATATAGATAAAGTGAATTATTTGATTTACTTTTTTGTAAGCAGGCAAACTCAATGTTATAGCCGGAAGACCATCTCTGGATCTAGATAGACATATTTGTTGCCCGATGCTGTTATCAACGGATATTACAGCAAAGTACCTGAAAAAGAATTATATATTTTATTTGTAAAGTGTTGTTTTACAATTAAGGATTTACTAAAAACGTATTGTACCGTACGTATCGTAACGATGACATAAATGAACATGGACAGGACAAAAATCATGTCCTATGTCCATATTGTAACCGTGCCGGTGGTATATTCTAGAGGAACGATACTCTTGAATTTGTTGACCATTATACGTATATTGGACATATTGCCCAGTTAAGTAAGTCTAACTTAGGTAAAGAGTTTTCCCGAAGAATCCAACTCAAATTGGCAGCGTTCAGGAAATTGCGTGACATCTTCTCGTCCAAGATACCACAGTGCCTAAAGACAAAGGTCTTTCACCAGTGTATGTTGCCAGTGATAATATATGGTACTGAGACGTGGTCCTTGACTGCTGGCCTTTTGGAAAAACTCAGTCACACAGCGGGCAATGGAGAGAGCTATGCTCGAAGCTTCTTTGCGCGATAGAATCCGAAACGTGGATATTCGCCAAAGAACCAGAGCCACCGACATAGCTGCTAAAATTTGCAAATTGAAGTGGCAATGGGCAGGACACATCGCTCGAAGAACCGATAACCGATGGGGAAGAAAGGGTCTTGAGTGAATACCACGAACCAGAAGACACAGCTTAGGTAGGTCTTCCACTAGATGGACCGAAGACATTGTGAGAATTGCTGGCATCCTGCAAAAGGCAGGCTGTCATTCAGTGTGGAGGTTATAAAAGGAGGCCTATGTTCAGCAGTGGACGTTTTAAAATTGTTGACGTTCCTTTTGGTATTTATGGTATTTATAGATAAGTACTTACTTCAAAAGTGGCTGCAATTTTCTTGAAGTAATATCTAAATCGCCAATAAGCGTTGTCACCATAGCGTTCCGTTCGTCATCTACTACATCTGTGACTGATACATAAATTCCTTCAATGGATTCTCTTATGACTGTCTCATTAAGAAGCCTGGTAGCATTGCTATCAGTTATTTGATTGGATAGTATTTCCACGTCAACGCCATTTTTTTTCCATAATCTGTGAATAAATGTAAATATTTTTACATACATTCAGTTTTGATATTCATAATAGGTTAATTTACTTATCAAAATAAGTTGACTCTTACTGTAGTTTTAGTAGATGTTGTGGGATCGGATTTAAACAATAAATACGCAATTTTTTTGCTCCACGAGATATGAGTCTGTCCGCTAACTGGAGTCCAAGTGAGCTGCCATCCCAGATAATCAATTGGATGTTGTCAGATGTACAAACGATTCTGAAATATTCAATATTATTTTACATGCATACTTACAAGAACATCATCTGGAATCAACAGTAGCTTTACCTAGTCTGTGTCTGCAATAATAAACATTCAAACATGTTGTCTAAAAAGTGTATAAATTGTTTTTTGAAATCCCGGTAATAAACTGATAATCTTCAAACGGCTGAACAGATTTTATTTATATTACATGGGAGTTAATCACGCCAGTTCACCACGTCCTCCGCCAGGAGTAATTATGTTCGTTGACCACGTCAGTTTATAACAGATTTTTATAAATCATAGCTAAGAAAATTCTCGATCAAGTCAACTTTCAAAAATAACTAAATTAAATTTGGAACAGCTGTTCGGGCAGATACAATGCCACAGACAGACACACAGATAAAAAGATGCGCAGGTACTAAGACATACAACCTCATCGACACAGATACACACTTTAAACTTATAATAGCAAAAAGCAGGGCTTTTTTGCGTTTGCGGTTAAAACATGGTGGTAACTGTGATTAGTATTGAAATGTAATAGTATTGAGTATTAATATAAAATATAAATATTCGGGACATAAATAAATATTCAGGACATTTTTTCACACACGGTCATCTGACCCCAAACTAAGCAAAGCTTGTGTTATGGCTGCCAGAGACTGATATACATACATATATAGTTTTAAGTACATACTTAAATAGATATTAACAACCATATATAGAACAAACACAAATGTTCATACCATAAATGTTTGTCCTAGGTGGGAATCGAACCCACGCCCCCAAGCTCAGAAGGCAGGATCACTACCAACTGAACCAACGGGCTATCTGTATATAGAGAGAATGTTGCGATTTTACCTAGGTGTTACGGGTACCAGAGGGTCATTGAGGCGCAGCAGCACACGGCCGCGGTGGCGACTGGCCGCCAGCAGCCGGAAGGCGCGCGCTGCTTCGTCCGGCGCGAACGTCACGCGCGTCAGTGGTCGTACATAGCCTCGTGAAATGCCATCAATAATCAGCGTCTGCAAATTCTATATGAAACATATATAATTTGGAGTAATTAGTATGTTACTTTCGTTTTGAATCAAAAAGAAATAGGCACAGTATGAATACGCCGACAATTTTTCAATTCCATACAGTACAATAGATTTAAATTATCTTTTATATACTTTCAATAATTCTATTTTAAAGGTTTTTAAAAGGATCGCATGGTATCGGTCTCACCAATGCATCTCAACTGTGTAGGCTAGACCCAAGAACAAAAATAAATAAAGATAAATAATATGTACCTTGAATAATGCGGCCTCTCCCGAGTCAAGTACTGAATAAAAATCGGCTGCAATGTACGATCTTTGCTTTGTCATATTGAACATACCGTACTCAAATTTATCCCTGTTCTGTATCTGAACCATATCAATAGTGACGCCAGAAAATGCAGCGCATTTGAGAGAAATCTAGAACCAAAATCAAGGTCATGTTGAATACATTAAATAGAGTAGCATAATTTCTTATGAAGCAAGTCTTACATTTTTGAGGTCGTCACGTACGCAGCTTAATATTATATGACACCCTTCTCCGTTCGTTGCATTTAATACCATATCTCCAAAAGTGTTGTCACGGGAATTGCCTATTGCATCCTCTGAAACAATTTACATTTAACTGGAACAATTTTTTTTTTAACTAAAATAAATAAAAGATAATGATCATCTATTGTGAATTACCATTTAGCTCTGGGAAGAGTTTGAGTAAGAATTTTTTCTTTGCGCTGTCTGAAACGGTCGCGAACACCTTGCAGCCGTGCGCCAGAGCTATTGATATCGCGGCTTGTCCCAAGGCTCCGGCGGCACCGTGTATCAACACTTTCCAACCACGTTGGAGCTTATTTTTCATGCACTGTAATAAATATTACAAACTTATACGTACCTAGATAGATACCGTCCAACAAAAAAAAACGCACCCCTGCCAGGTTTCTGAGGTTCATAGATAACTTATCGCTAGCTATTAATTCAACAAAGTTATACGTAAGATAAACCATGGATAAACCTCGTATATCTGTCAATGTGTTTCTGACATCGAGATACAATACATATACAAAAGAATTTTGTATCTCGGTGGTTTCTGAACACAAAGTGGATGGTACGATAACTATCAAACAAATAAATAGTTCATAATTCTTTCGATATGTGGGCTTTTTTATAAAGTCTTTGCTAAATTAGGTTTTTTCATCTTAATTCGTTAGAAATAACTTTTTTTTATGTAAACCCTTATTTCCTGAATTTATTTTAGTATTCCAGAATAATTTTATAAAAAAATTATAAGAATCAGTTATTTATCAAAAGATTACAATTGCATGAAAAATAAAAGTCGAAATTTGTAATGACACGGCTTCTTGCTGTCTGTGGTAAATTTGCTGATTCAGTTGGTTGTTTGTTTGGTTTGTTGTTTTATTTTATTTCGATCTAGCTTGATAAACTAATTGATAGTGATACATAATTAAAAATGTATCAGCATTTTTTTAAATCATCCCCACCCCAAGAGGGTGAAATCATGTAATAATATTTGTATGAAAATTAATTGTTTTTGATGCAACGACAATCCAACTTTGTTTCAGCATTTTTTGAAAATCGTATATTTATTTGTATTTATAAGTATTTTTTTAATCATCTTTCCATCTCCTAAACAAGATATTCCTACAGTCGATTTTTTTTTAACAACACACGGGCGAAATCGGTTGTAGCAGCTATTTACCTAAAAAAGACGATATCAGATGGCTGAAATTAAAAGTCAAAAACTTATCTATCTATACTAATATTATAAAGAGGAAAGATTTGATTGTTTGTTTGTTTGTTTGTTTGCATTGAATAGGCTCCGAAACTACAGAACCGATTTGAAAAATTATTTCACTGTTGGGAAGCTACACTATCCCCGAGTAACATAGGCACATATAATCTATACCCGTGCGAAGTTGGGGCGGACCGCTAGCTGTATATAATTATTAACAGACAGTATTGGCCAGTCAAGTTATCTGAAGTATTAACGAAGTTTAAATTATTATTGCGTGTTCGGAAACGCAATTTGTAAGCTTATGGAACCAATAGGAAAAATACCTCAGAAACCGGGTTACAGATATATTTGTACATCAGTCAAATACAATGGTTAAGAATAAGCACCTACTTAGATCATATATTTATTATGCAGCAACGTGTATAATTATAATGTATATGGATTAGTTACTAATTTTATGTTTTTTTTTCTATTTGATTTGCGTATGTTATCGTGTATATTGATCTAATTTATTATTTGATTAGTATAATTTTAATTTAATTTATAATACGATTTGCCATGTAAAATAAAATTTTATGAAAAAATATGAATATACTTATACTTATTTACTTACTAGGTAATAGAAGGCTTGAGTATATGCAAGTGGCACGGTGGCAGCTTCTTCTAGAGTCCAGTGCGCCGGGACCGGCCACAGCAGGTCAGGCCTCGCCGACACCACTGTGCTGGCCGCACCGTTCCTCACCAGACCCATCACTCGCTCTCCGCTGAACAATTATAAAGTTCACAGTGAAGAAATATATGATTCTCGTATCACTTGAGTAAATTTTTCTTTTAATAATTATACGACTTAATCCCTACACTTACCACTTCGTTAATCCACTAAAATCCATTCCATAGTATTTTTCAGATTCTACATATGAAATGACTCCAGTAGCTCTTTTAACATCTGAAATATTGATTCCAGCATATTCAACCTGAAAAAGGATAGAAGAAGATAACAAAATTATTTTCTTTTATCATCTACAAACATAAATAAAATTTATTAATAGACAAAATAAATAGACCATACCAAAACTTTAATTCCGGTTTCAGTAACAGCTGGTGCTTCTTCCCAGTGTAAAGTATTGAGTTCACCAACATTTCCAATTTGTAGAACAATTTTTTTTTCTGCTGTTAATTTTTCCTTTGATACAAAGTTGGCCTGTAAATGTTGTTTTGATCATTGCAGTTTTTCATAATTGAACGTAAATAGACGGGCGCATGCATAGAGTTACAAGCTACTTACGTAAGAGTCAGATGCCTTAAGCTTAAAAATATCTTGATTTAACAACGGAAAATTGCGAAACTTTAGATTTTGCACTAAAATACCTCCACATCTGAAAACACCAAATTCATTATACCTACTCCTTACGATTGAGAGTGTCATACTGTTAAAGAACTGAATAATTTCAACCAAAACCTACCTCGTAGTATCAAAAATTTCATCTATTTCGGCGTTTACAACTGCTTTACCATTTAATGAGCTTTGCAGATCAATTGCCGTATGCTTGTCCACATCAATAGTGAGATCTCTGATCTGTGAGGGCTGTGAAACTCCTTCGTATGCACATCTCAGAGCATTCAGTTGTAACAAGCCATCGATAAACGTGACCCAATTATCGTTCCAAACAATCTGAGCAACGGCCATTGATTCATCAATGCTTTCGATACTTCGGAAGCCATCTCTGTAAAAACAATTTAATAATAAATTAAATTACTATTGAATAATTCTTAAATAGGAGCACATCATTAAAAACAACTGTACAGCCGGCACATATTGTCTGGTTTAGAAAAAAAAACACGCTTATTTACCCACCATTAAAGGCTCAATTGTACCATATTTGTATTTTCATGAACCACATTCATACATTTGCATTTTTAAAATATACGACTATTAATTAGATAGGGGTGAAACTTGGATTCATTTTTTTTTTGAAAATGCCACTTTAATCAAAACCTGCAAAAAATCTAAGCCTATTGTATAAAAAAACCGGCCAAGTGCGAGAAGGGCTCGCGCACCGAGGGATCCGTACTATTACAAAATAATTGTATTTTGTGGTAATTATCAATTAAAAAACCGACCTTAAAATTAGTTAAATATGGCATTTCGATTTCGATTCGGTTAAATGATAAGGAGGTCATCTAGGTAAGGAATTACCAGTTACATCTTGGTAATGAACTGAAATTCGAAATCTAATTTTAACTTAGGTAAGTTTATTATGTTTCCAAATATGTATATTTCTTTAATTAATAAAATATATCATAAGCAATTACTTGTAAGAATAGCCCCGGCTACTGAGTTGTTCGTAAACTTCATTCGAGTCAATATTACATTTCACGTTTGATTCTTTAGCATGATCAAGGTTTGACTTCAAGATCATCACGATGTATCCTGTTGCTACTTTGGAGTCTCCATCTAAAACCTATAAAAAATATTATATTAAAGTAAGCCATATAAAGAAATAAGTGGTGGGAATAATATTATATTAATCATTTATATGGAGGTACGTGAAAAGGATGAACTAAGCTTTTGATTAAACTAAGGATTATGTATTTAAATAATTTTTTTGTGTAGGACCAAACTTCAATTTACGGGGAACATATCAGCCGTTCGATACATTTTATGGAGTGTGATTGGCCGTTTTCTATGGAACAGATAACATAATAATTTTTCCTGCTATTCCTGTGCTTTCAGCCACTGCTAGTTGCCTATTAATGTACATCGACAGTCTATCGAGTATGTACGAGTTTATCCTACGCTACGTTTGCCGATTCATGGGCTCTACTATAGAAGACATCTACTCCAAACTGTTATCGGTACTGCAATAGATGACTGGCCCATTGCTGAAGAGTCAGCTTGCTAATACGCAAAGATTTATGTCGGTGACTTTGGTTCCTTGGCGAATAACTTCGTTCCGAATACGGTCTCTCAAAGAAATGGCAAGCATAACTCTCTGCATAGCTCACTGAGCGAATTTAAGCTTGTCGACCACTTCAACTGTTAGTGTTTACCTTTGATCACGTGTGTTCACGTGTGTCAGCACAGGTGTTACCTCAGCTACCGTCACTTACCATCAGGCGAGTTGGTGGCCAAACGTAGATCTATTCTGTATTAAAAAAAGGTAAACGTAACGGTTTTGTCCTATGACATTGCAATATAGGTGACGAGAAGACTTAACGTTGTTTCTCGCACGCTGCCCAGCCAACTGTATTCTAGTTTGAGTATCTGCCATAGGTAAACATAATTTCGAACAATCTCTAAAGTGAAGCTATGAATGGCAACTGGTATCGGGGCAATTTCTTCGTTGAAACTTGGTTTTATCCAAGTTAAGTTTTCATCGGGAGACCGATGCTTTGGGAAGACAAATCATATCCTCCATTGCATTGGAGAACAATTTCAGGGAGATAACATCTCCTTGTCTCACTCCTCGCCTCAGATGAATATATTTCGTTTGCTGGTTCTGAACTTGGACGGTTATTTTGCATTTGTTGCGGCGGTATACAGACGTTTCGATGTATCACCAGTCAACTTGGCAACACTGCTAAATCTCCAGAACAGCCCAGGTTTCAAGCGAATTAAAAGTAGTCCACAAAAGATTAACAAAGCGGCTGATTGTACTCTTTGGTCTTATGTCCAAATACTTATGTTCAATCTGTTGGCCTGTGTGGATATGGTATATAGATCTGCTTCAAAACCTGATTTGTTTTAGGGGCTGAAACTTGTAGTCTTTGCGCAAGATTGCTGTTTATGATAAACTAAGGAGCGAGATGGGTTAGTAGTTCTATAAAAGGGTTATATCACCCTTTTTGAAAAACAATTCCACATCGCTTCTTTGTATTGTGGAGATCTCCCGGTGATGAGGACAGTGCTATACAATATTTGGAGCTCTTTAAGTAATGGACTTCTACCAGCTTTTAAAAATTCAGTTGTAATTTCGAATTTACCCACAGCTTTTCCTTTTTGAGTTGTTTAGGGACCGTCCATTAATCACGTGATGTTTTTTGTAGCATTTTTTAGTTGTTTTTTTTGCTTTTAGCTATTTTTATCAAGTTGATACAATTGATCTCAAATAATTATAAATCACTATACATTATACTTCTAGAATTGAACCAAATGAGCACTGAATGGGGTTTGGAGCGTTTGGTGGCCTTCGGTAGCCTAGAGATTCTTAGAACCACTTGCCCGGACGTTACCACGACCGCCGCCTTGGCCGAGGATAGCAGGGAACTGGGGACCGTCTATTTTTATGACTTGCCATAGGAACGTTTTGACCATAGTCAACACGCTGGTTTGATCGCAGGCAAAATTTTGCTACTTCATTATTCGTCATAATTATACCGCCATCAGTTGCAATCAGTTGGTATCAGCATATATTTAATTATTTTTATATATTTTTTTTTTTTTTAATTTGTGTCTTGTATAAATTATTTATTATGCTTTATATTGCTAAGTTAAATAACGTGATAAGTAACTCCTTACACAACCACTTGCTAACACAGTTGACGATGGTGATCGTCCATATTTGATTACATGTTGTTACCTTACCTCGAACTGGCCGCTGCCTCTATGGAGAGACACGTTCAAGTTGAGTTGCTTCTGATCGTGCAGTATCGGCTGCGAGTAAAAGTGCACATCATGGAACCGCACTGACACTTTCTTTTTGGGATAACCAAGAGTCATCGCCAGAGTATCCCATACCGCCACTAGTGCACCAGCAAATGGGTACAAAATTTTACCTGTAGATAATCGTATGTTATTGTAGAATTATACAGGCTGATGTTGCTGTAGGTTTATTCTTTATAGAGGTTATGGTTGATAATCTAAGCGATACAATAGCTCAGTGTAAGGTTATGGTTATCCAGATATTTAAAATTATACTAAATTCGAGAAAAAAAAAACATTTTGAACTAACACCATAGATTAAAAAAAACACTTAGTGCACATGTATTTTTAGAATTTCTCTTCAAATTTCTAATCTTCAAGACGCGAGTGAATCGGTTTCTTCTAGGCAGCTAGTGAGCCAGTATATACCGCACCATTGATTTACACCTAGCGAAATGGGGGTGAAATGCAAGCCTTATTAAAATAATAAAAACACTCATACTATAGTTTTTCGCGAATTTCAAGGATAAAAATCGTAATAAAAGAGATTTTATCAGTTTTTTTTACAACCAATTAGACATATTGTTAAAAACCTTTGGTCTTTTTTATTGGGATACAAAATGGCATTGACTTGACTGGATTCAGTGTCGATACAAAATAAATTGTTTAGATGGAAAATAACATGATGGATGGATGCAGTCGAGATTTAAATAATAAAAGTGAAAACTTAGTTATCTGTCAAAGACACGTACAAATCGAGTTTAATATGTTTTTTTCTTTGAAATGCGCGTGAGCCTAAAATTTGAATTAATGTCATCTATCGTGTACGTGGTTGATTTCGTGTATTAAAGAGGGTGAAACTCTTCGAGAATTTCATAACTTTGTAGTGACTAATATTATCTCGAAATTAATTTTGCTTAGAAAAGCACTGAATCAGAAACACATCTATTTTTAGAAATCACTCGTATTATTCCATAAGGGGAACATTTTCAGGGATTTTTTCTATACTACTAGCGGTCCGCCCCGGCTCCACACGGGTATAGTTATATAGCCTATATTAATCAGTGATAATGTAGAATTCAAATGGTGAAAGAATTTTTAAAATCGGTCCAGTACTTTTGAGCCAACGGACGTCTTCTGGCTGATGATGATGATGATGATTTTAATAGGCTATATAACTATACCCGTGTGGAGCCGAGGCGGACCGCTAGTTTTTAATATATGGATAACCATTAACTTACTCTCACTTAATGTATCACTCAAAGTATTTATACGCTATATGCTTTTAAAGGAATACGTCTAGCCTGTATTTTTTATTTTATTTGTGAAAGCTTTTATATTTATAATTTTTTGCAATTATTTACGTTTTTAAAGCTGTTTTCCGTAAATAGATAAACACCATCATCCCGTACAAAAAATATAAGTTTTGTTTGTATTTATTATTCACACCACCTGCTTGACAATGTTCAATTATAGTATGTTATGCAAACCAAATCTAAAGTAAGTAATTTTAAGCCTCTTACTAATAAACGTGGAGTAATCTTGGAATAGTTACTCCATTTTATGTCTTTGTCGATGGAGTTTAAAATTTGAAAGAGAGAAAAAGACAAAACATGGCTTTTCTATTCCAAGACTACTCCACGTTTATTATAGTACGGTTAGAATTGAAATGTTTAAAAACTAAAGAAAGAAAAAACCAATAATACTGCAAATTGCTAAAGAGTTATACTACAAACATTCATTTGTATTTCCACAACTGGTCTAATGTATCAAACATTAATTTTTGCTATGTATCTACTCCTACAAGTTTATAAATACTTTGTTTCTTGTTATGTATATTTTTATAGTCTCACAGAAAGTGTGAAAAGTAGAATATTCTCCTCGGAGATAAATAAATAATCTAGTATTATATATTAGGCTAGCGGACTAGAGTAGCCGGACTAGCGTCTACATAGAGCGTTTTAACTTACCTTGGACGACATTCCCGGCTAGATAACTTTGTTCCTCGTCATGAATACTAATCAGGATCTTGCAAGTTGCAGCTAATGTAGCTTTTTTGTCACCATATAAGTTTACCATCCTAAAATATAGTAAAAATACATTAGGTTTTTACCCGACTGCGCAAGAAGGAGACGTATGTATGTATCTCTTCTCTATCTCTTCTCTTCTCTACATAGTATAAATTTAAGTCGCTTTCGGCGTCTGTCTGTCTGTCTGTATGTCTGTATGGCCGCTAACTCCTCCTAAACCACGCAACGGATTTCGATGCGGTTTTCACCATCAGATAGATACATTTTCAAGGAAGGTTTATATATATATAACTAGCGACCCGCCCCGGCTTCGCACGTAAATTACACCCGTGCGGAGCCGGGGGGGGGGGGGGCGGGTGGCTAGTGTATACATATAAATATGTCTGTGTATGTATTTATATATATATTGTTTAATGATGAAATGGGCTAGCGTTTGACCACAACTCACCTGATGGTAAGTGACGATGCAGTCTAAGATGG
Source organism: Agriopis marginaria (assembly GCA_932305915.1). NCBI lineage: Eukaryota > Metazoa > Arthropoda > Insecta > Lepidoptera > Geometridae > Agriopis > Agriopis marginaria. The sequence goes on from OW029935.1 coordinate 4,143,958, forward strand.
AGCACGCTTGCCCATGAGATGCCTATTCACTCTTGTCTTGAAGAGACCCAGGTTGTATCTGTAGGGAACACCGAGGCAGGAAGCGCATTCCATTCCTGTGCAGTTCGTATTAGGAAGGAATTTTGGAAACGCTGCGTGCGGACTATATAAAAGTTCACGACGTAAGGATGGAATGTCCGTCTCGATGACCTATGGCGAAAATTGATTGACGGGATCAGCTTAAACAGCTCTTTTGCACATTCTCCAAAATGAACGCGATAAAAAATGGTCGGGCAAGCCACCCGTGCGGGAGGCTATGCGGCATCTTCCCTTTAACCAGCGCTTCGTTATTAATTAGACGAATGGCGCGTCTCTCTACCGAGTCCAATGCTGGTATTTAGCAGAGCCGTCCCACAAGTGACTACAGTAAATGTATGCATATCATGCTAGACAGAGAGCACACATGACGTGATGCCACGCGCGTGCCATACAAATGCTATACTAACAACGCGCCGCCCGCGCCTCACGACCCGATGGTCATCGGTCGCGTGTGCGAGGTTTGGATAGGGAATCACTGACCAAACGGATTCGACTTCTTGAATCATCAGATGATTCAAGAAGTCGTGCATTTAACTGAAACCACAGAGTAGATAATAGTGCAAAGCTTTAAAGTTACCGTCAAGAAAGATCTTGATAAGTAAGTTCCATAATTGAGCAACACAATATCATCATCATCATCATCATAGTCAGCCTTTTAACAGTCCACTGCTGGACTTTTAGCCTACCCCGAATGGTTGATTGGGCCATATCCACCACGCTGGCCCAGTGCGGATTGGTGGATTCACATACGCCATTGAATTCCTTCTTCGTACGTATGCAGGTTTCCTCACGATGTTTTCCTTCACCGAAAAGCCAGTGGTATGAAAATCCGTGCATAAGCTCCAAAGAGCTCATTGGTACGGGCCCGGGGTTTGAACCCACGACCTCACGCTTTCTAGTCTAGCGGTCTCCCAAATGGGCTACCACGGCTAAACTTCAACATAAACACAATATAAATGAGGGGAATTAAATAAACTTGGTAAGTACCATAATTTACTTTCATCATTTATATTTATTTAAAAGTTTATAAAAAAAGTATAACCTAATATTTATGTTATAACTCTACCATCAAAAGCACCCAGGAGTACCTAAGAGTGCGTATCAAACCCTGCGCCCGGCGTCAACTTTGATGCGCTTCGTGGCCAAGGTAAAATAGAACGGTGAATGTTAATAGTACTATACTTTTATCGGATACATTTCAAGAGTGTGCATCGGATCTGCACGATCTAATTCCCTCCTGCCCATTTTTCTATCGGACTGCCAGAGCGGGCACGAAAAATCGTCACCGCTTTATGGTTGATATTCCGAAAACCCGTACGAAGCGCTTTGATTCCACATTTATTATGCGAACTGCTAGTCTGTGGAATTCGCTGCCTGAATGGGTGTTCCCCGATGGTTACAATCTGGGCGTCTTCAAATCACGAGTGAATCGGTTCCTTCTAGACAAGCGTGCTCCAACGTAGACCGCATTATCGCTTAACATCAGGCTTGATGGTGGTCAAACGTAAGCCTACTATTTATAAAAAAAAAAACTATTTTGCTGGGCCGTTACAGTGCACCACTCTGGAAACTCGTTGTGGACCTCGGTTCCCACGTATTTGCAAAGCTTACGTAGCTCTTAGCTGGGTTACATCTTTAGATGAGTTGGCTTGACTATCATTACGCTTGACCCCAAAAAGTTGTTATAATATCGCGCACATGATGAAGATTCTATAAAACAACAACATCTAAGGCATCAACAATTGAACACTAATTTTTAATGTTCAATTCCCGTATATAATGAATCTCAAGTTTAAACTAGAAAAGAAGTTTATGTTCTGTAAGGTCCTCCAAAATATTAGGTAAATTAAAAGTGCATGAAAGTCGAGTCACGAGAGAGTCAAGAACGATCTGCACGCCTACCCATAAGATTGGAGCTAGTCAAAGACTAGCCAGTTGTAGAGTCATCAAATAGCTCTCTTGATTCCAATAACAACTGTCCTCTGCGAAAAGAACCTTCCTATCCTTCGGATAGGTGTATGGATCGAAGCAACCTGATCCACCTGATCAAATTGCTTTTTTTATAGAATAGAAAACTTGTTTTTTGCTTTTCAGTTACCTACTATTTATACAATACAGTCAGGTTATATTTTTTTTATAATTTAATTTCTTATTAATTGACAGGCCAAGCATTTAACGATGGCATGAAAACGAAGATGGCAAATACGCCGGCTTGAATTGGAAACTGGCTAACAAGTGCGATTGCCGAAAAACACTGGTTGGTTTAAGGCCAGCGGTTTTCAACTTGACCTCCGATGACCCTTGATCTCCACGAACATGGAGAAAAAGACACCATAATCAGCTCCGCATGTGCACAACAGACCAGGTGTGCCCGTTTTATACTCTATCTCCCTCGCGTCATTTTATCTCGTAAAATCTCGTTATTTCACAGGTCCGACAAATCGTTAAACGTATTTCCTTAGGGTTTATTGGTAAATAAGCAAAACTCGTGACGCATCCTTAAATGTGGCAGTGACAAAAAAAAGTTGTCGCCACGACACATACCTACCAAAGCTAGCAACTAGAAGGTGCTTTAAAACACTGTGCTCCGATTTACGCTCATGTTTTCCTTGATCATAATCTCAATTTTTAATTACTATTTTAAACTCCACCTGTGTTGTTGCATCCGAACAAGATAAGCACTATATTAAAAAAAAACACGGCTGATATGGGTATGGATACATTTTAACATTGTACGTGGTTATAATAGTAGTAGGTATCTATTCCTATTTACCAAGATTCAGAATGATTCCATTTAACGTGATGTGCGAGATGTGGAGTTCCTGTAGACACTGGGAATTCAACTTTTGGGTAGATAGCTTGAATCTGAGGATTGTAGCCTTCGATGTATAATCTACAACAAAAAAAAATACTTAATTTTCTTTTTGAAAAGTATCAAATTTATTTTATTTTAACGTTTTAGCCTCATGACTCACCTTATGAAATACATTTCAAACTTTTTTTATGGTGTTCAATAATCGTATGCTCCACTTACTTGCCAATTGCATCGAGTAGGAAGTGTGCATTGTCTTTGTGCCCTCGTTGAGTGAGCGGTATGTTCTTGCAGGTCTCCGGCAGCGCGCGCTTGAGGATGGCCTGCAGCAGCCCGTGCGGGGCTATCTCGATAAGCACGGCGTTGCTTGGAATTTGACTGCAAGTTTCTTCAAACAGCACTGGACTCTGTGGGAACGTGATTTCATTATAATAGTAAAAAAAAAAAAAACAAGGTATCTTATAATCCCTTTGTAAGAATAAATTATTACCAAAAGGTTAGTGGTGAGATATTTAGCCGAGCAATATTTGGCATCTGGCTCATCCCATCTGTCTTGCGGCACCGAGGTAGAAAGCCAGCGTTCACTGCGAGCTTTTGGTTCCTTTATTATATCGGATAGAAGTTCCAACAAATAAGGGCCTGAAAAAGTGAATCAATGTGAGATATAATTTTCCAGCTTTTTGCAAAATCTGTAGAATCACCACCACCTGGATTGACCCAGATATATAGATATTAACATCTTTAATCTCTTATTATAATGTAATGAAGGAGGAGAATGTAGGTTCATACAGGTTATCTTACTAGCCTATTAAAATGCAAGACGCCAGTTCAACATGCATTGATAACTTTATTCTTATATGGATATCATACCAGTGTATGCCAACACTCATGAGCTTATAATAAGAGCGATCCGAGCGGTAGCATGTGCACTTTACAATCTGACAGCACCCGTTTCGATGCTCGGACCTGCACCAATGACTTATTTAGTACTTCAATAAATGGTGTGCTGTTTTGATGCTTGTGCTTAAAATTGGTGAAGGAAAACATAACATTATATGCGACATAAACGGTCATTTATTTTGATTGCGTTGACTTACAAGTTTGATTATCACTGCTGATATAGAACATAGACCCAAGTATTTCATATAAATTTATCACGTAGGTATATCAAACTGTTTTGAAAAAATGCTAGCTTAATGTTTTTTATTTACTCTAGTGTTTTAGAAGTGTAGCTTTATGTAGTCTGTGTTTTTAGTATTCAATATATTGAAAATGCTCGAATGTCTGTGGTTGAATGCGGGTTGTTGGTGGTTGGTAAAGGAGTGCTTCTATGAAACTGAAGAATTCTTAAGGAAAACGGCATGGCGTTTTTATGCGTATGATGCTTGTTGGTAAATTTATATGTAGTTTTTAATTAATTATTAACATTTGACATATTTGTAAATTAATATAATTTTGCACGCCCTTACCCTTAGGGCTGTTAATGGATGAACATGTAATATTTTAAGACCTTTTATACCCATTGGCAAGCAAATAAAAAACTTTGACTTGACTTGACTTGTTCTGAACGCGTCATGACTGGGCCGTTGCCGTGGTCTGCTTGAGAGATGTTATCTCAAGCTATTGTCATTTTCATACAATTTCATCTTTCCGCAGGCGTTAACGCTAACAGAAAATGGGTCTTTTCTAACCCCCCAGCTTAGTGGACCATGGGCACTTTTTGTTGCCTCCAGTCCTCCTCTATTCGCTTGTCTTCACAACGCGTTCAGCAGGGCTAACATACGCACCGCGACAAAATTCCGTCGTTACTTTGTTGAGCAAGAACGTAAAAAGGCGTCTACGTTTTCGTTTACCCCTGTCTCGCTTTGGCACGCCAAAAAGAGAAGAGTCGACAAATAGTCGTTGCGCGCATGTTAGCCTTTATCATGAAGGCGACGACACGAATTTTGTTATGCGCGTTTCCAAAAGTACCTACGTAAGTTTTTTGATGTAAACCATAACATTTTGTGGGCTGTTTTTTCGCTCAATAAGCGTTTTCAGTCACTGAGCATGTATGATTTTAGCTTTGAATATGCAATTTTATTTTAATTGATCATAGTGAGCAGTTCTTCTGCGCACAAACATAATTATGTTTATCCCAAGGCACGCCTGTCAGCCTGATTTTTCATCTTTTTGCTTCCAGTTACTGCTAGTTGCCTTACGTATATCGTCACTACACCGAGTCTCAGGGCTTCCTAAACTGTTACTGTGTTTACCGATTCGAGGTTTCCAGTCTAGAAAACGTCTACCCCAATGGTTACTGGTTTTGCCAAAGAAATGACAGGCCCACAGCTAAATAAGCTTGCAAAAAATACGTTGAGCTATGGTAACTATGATTCTCTGGCGAATAACTTAGTTCCGGATACGTACCTCAGTAATTTATAAGTCGTACTGTATAAAATTACACGAATAATACTAGAAATAAGCACTCATGTAAACTGACTTGTCTCATGTGACGCACCTGTTATAATGTCCAATAAAGAATCTGAACTTGAATCAACTTAATGTAAAAATCCAACCTGGCCTGAAAGTTGAACCTAAAGAGTTTAGATAGCCCGTTGGTCCAGTTGGTAGTGAACCTACCTTCTGAGCTTGGGGGCGTGGGTTCGATTCCCACCTAGGACAAACATTTAAATGATGAACATTTGTGTTTGTTCTATATCTGGCTGTTAATATCTATTTAAATATGTATTTAAAACTACATAATATGTATGTTTATCAGTCTCTTGCAGCCATATCACAAGCTTTGCTTAGTTTGGGGTCAGATGACCGTGTGTGAAAAATGTAGCGAAATATTTATTAGTTATTTATTAAATAGTCAACAATATAACTCTAAAATAGAACACTTACCAGCATTGGCTATGTAACGCGAATGGTATGCAATGTTAGCGCTGGGTACTTCCCTTGCAAATATTCCATTAGATGTCAGCATTCCCACGAATTGACGAATAGACTCCTCAGGACCAGAAATGGTGCAAGAGGTGGAACTATTGTGACACGCAATATCAATTGACGGAGGACATAGTTTTGAGAGCTGTAAATAAAACAAAGCGCAATATTAGATTATTTTATCTGTCACTCACTTGGTATGGAGCTGAAAGTAATGAAGTTACCTGTTCATATCCTAAACCAACTGCTGCCATAGCACCTCGTATTAAAGTAGCATCATTAGAAGCTTTCCCGCGACTGAATGCTGATAGAATCATTTCTTCTGCTGTCAGACAACTGTCAGCGTAAGCACATCCCAGTTCCCCAACACTGTGACCTGCAACCGGAAATAATTACAGTTATTCTGGTTAGATATGAAGTCATAAGATAAGGTCATCAGATGGTTGCCATTGATGACAAAACAATTTTATTAGTGAAGTTTATAAAAATATTCTTACCAATAATATTGTCGGGGCGCAATCCTAATGCTGTTAATAGATCGGTAATGCCTATTTGGATAGCAGCGATCCCAACAAAAGAGTTAAGAACATTATCAAATATAGTTTTGTCTGGCGACGTAATAATGTGCACTATATCAATTCCTTTTGGTTCTAAAACTTTACGGCACCTACAAATATAGAAAAATTTAAGAAAAAAAGGTTAGTGATGGCATTTTAATGGTGTTGTTTTTATGTAGTTAATATTAATGTATTGTTGTTTTTACTTTTCGATAGCGGCTGCGAAGATGGGTATCCGCATGAGTTGTGCGCCCATGCCAGCCCACTGCGAGCCCATTCCGCTGTACACGAACCACAATGAATGGCTCATTTCATCAAAGTGCTGGGTGGATTCCGACAAAGCCACGGTTTCTTGTGCTTCGTTTGTATCTGTCACCATACAAAAATCAGATTTACTAATTTTAGTTTTGTTCTAATGTGTTTTTTTTATGTAATACCAGTGCTAACTTACCCAAAATAATATATCCTCTCCCTAAATGGCCAGGTACGTTAGAAGAGTGTATGTTTTGAAACAGTCCCAATTCTTCGGCATCTATAGGTCGTGATTTCAAGTCCTCGAATATGTCCTTTAAAAATTCCTCTTGCCTTGTTGACACCGTCAATAATCTGGGCATTGATGTTTTGTACTTGGTCATGTCCTATAAAGTAAATAATTATGTAATATATATAATATATATAAATAATTAAATAATATTTAAACAATTAAATTTTGGAAAAACTCAGAGTCACTCAGCGGGCAATGGAGAGAGCTATGCTCGGAGTTTCTTTGCGCAATAAAATCCGAAACGTGGATATTCGCCAAAGAACCAGAGTCACCGACATAGCTGTTAAAATTTGCAAGTTGAAGTGGCAATGGGCAGGCTTCATCGCTCGAAGAACCGATAACCGATGGGGAAGAAAGGTTCTTGAGTGGAGACCACGAACCGGAAGACGCAGCGTAGGTAGGCCTCCCACTAGATGGACCGACGACATAGTGAGAGTCGCTGGCATCCAGTGGATGCAAAAGGCAGGCTGTCGTTCAGTGTGAAGGTTAAAGGGGGAGGTGGCCTATGTTCAGCAGTGGACGTCTTCTGGCTGATGATGATGATGATGAATTAAATTTTACTATTACTTGATTCGTATTAAGCAAATCATTATCAGCTCCCAGAGATGCCATATTCAGATTCTACTATGTAACAGTCCACTCTGTGCTCATGTATGGGACTGACAAACCTGGTCAGCTTTGAACTACATATTAGAAGCTACACGTAGTCATAGTAGTACCAGACACAAGAACCGACTGTAAACACCTGTTCACATTCTCGCCAAGTCTTGTAAGGTTAAACGCACTCACATATTATTTTAATTGGTCAAATAAGACATAATTTACGGAATTTTGTTAAATTTGTTTTCTTTTTTTTCATTTTTGTTTAACACAAAATACATTAACTTTAAAAAACCGACTTCAAAAAATCTTAAAACACGTTCTTAGTTACCGACTTCAAAATCCGTGTAAAAATATTATTATGTTTTTACAATGGCATAATTAACTTAGAATGTGTCTACTGAGCTCTAATAAACGAATTTTTTGTGGGACCAACTCGAGTATTAACATCAGGTGAGCTGTGGTCAAACTATTAGAACTTACCTTTGGTTTGGTACATCCACGCAACAGAATATGTGAGTTGACTCCAGTGAAGGACAGGCAATTGACAGCTGCATATGTACCGCGGAACTGTTGATGTTCGCTCAGTATGCGCATGCGTCCATCCTGGATCGCCGGTATATCCTGCCGCGGTGTCGGGCAGTTGAGGTTGCTTGCTATCAAACCTTTGTGGTATCCCAGTAAAACCTGTAAAAAAACATATTGGTGTGTGTTATTGGCTGCATTTATCCGGTATATAAAGTCATAAAAATCCTTTGCGCTAATGCAAGGTATTAGCTATTAATAATAATTATATTAGGTTTATAATATTAGGTTTTTCACAACCCATTGCCAAGAAATAAAAATAATAAGCATCTCCACAGCGGCCTCCGACTCCACTTTTCAAGTGGATTTCTGCAACATTCGGGGTATTTATGCCAATCTGAATGGAGTTCATCACCACCTTGAATCCAGGTAACCCGCCTTGCTCTTCTTAACGGAGATAAAAATATCTAGTCCGGCCGAGACGTCCTACCTCTTATACCCTGGGTACAAACTCGAATATACATTTATGAGTCATGCCGGGGTATGCGTGTATGTTCGGAAAGATATTTGTTGTCGTCGCCTTAGTGACCTTGAATAATGTGACCTGTCCACTTTATGAGTGCGTACGGGCTATGAGGGTAAAACCTGAATATATGCATGCCACTACAGGTCTCATAGCGAGGTGTCGCGGAGACAACTCAGTTGTTTGAGCACGTAGCTAGAAGAGCTGATAAATTATTAGAGCAGCATACTTCCGTTGAGACTTGATTTGGTGGTTCTTGATGACTGCATTGCTCACCGTGGCTTGGCTTTTAAGTCACTAATCACGTAGGTCGTGCTGTATCTGATTTTGTCTTGGCTTACGGCCTCTCTCAACTTGTTACTGGAATTAACGGAATTCATGATGTTGAGAGCCTTCCTGAGGGTTATGCACTTATGTCGCCAGTTTTCTATTTGATCGAGTAGTAAGGTTACAGCATGTCTTTTAAAGCTGGCATTCCTCAGGGTTCTGTGTTGTCGCAAACGCTCTTCCTTCTGCACATTAATGACATGTTGCTTGCGAGCAATATGCATCGTTATGCAGACGATAGCACGAGTGATACACATTAAACCGGCCTTGTAAACACCCCTCATGCCAAAGTTGAAGAAAGTAGGAACAAACTACTGTCTGAAATTGAGGCCTCTTTTGAGCAGGTCTTGGTTTGGAGTGAACTGAATTTGGTTCAGTCAACAAAGACGCAAGTTTGCGTGTTCACCGCTAAGAAAGCCCCATTTGTTGTAGCTTCTCACTTTCTGACCACTCCTCTCAAGGTTTCGGAAGCATTGGAGTCCTAGGAGTCAACATTTCTACGAATATGTACAATTTCGCTGTCATATTGTGAGTAAGGCCAAGCTCGCCTCTAAGAATCTTGGTGTCAACAAGGCGAAGCGGTACCTCGGTTACCTCGAGACTAGGTTTTTGGCTTTACAAAGCGCAAGTCCGATCTCACATGAAGTACTGTTCCAATCTTTGGAACGGAGCACCCGAGTATCTTGAGCGTAAAGCAGTCAGAATGGTCAACGATCCCAAGCTTACTGAACACCTTGATTCACTCAGCATGCGCAGAGATGTTGGGTTTCTTTGTGTCTTTTATTGCATTTACGACTGGGAATGTTTTTAAGAACTGTTTGTTCTGATACAAGCATCGCGGTTTCATCATTGCATCGCACCCCCGCCTAAATTTCATCCACATTGCACATATCGTAGATCGGTGGAAATAGCACACGGTGCGTTTTACGTGATCTTTTTTGCCTCACACCTGCAATTTGTGGCATGAGCTCCTGCGGCATTTCCGAGTAACTATAACATGGAGTTGTTCAAAAGGGCTGTTAATAGGGTATTTAAGAGTTGGCAACGTACCTGTGATGCCCCTGGTGTTGCAAGTGTATAGTCGCCATAGGCGACGGTGATTGTTTACCATCAGGTGGCCTGTCAGCTTGTTTGCCACCTATGGCAAAAAATAATAATTTAGATGATAAATATAAGATGTAAATACAGTATATTGTACCTTAGTCATAGCTGTGATCCCAGATGCTGCATCAGAGAACCCAATATTGGACATGACACTACCAACAAGGAGCGGATCAGATCTGTTATCACAGAACACTTTTTCAATCGATTGCAATTCAGTCTTGTCTGCTTCTGGTGTGGCTGTAAAATTTTAATGTCATGTTATATCCGAAACTTATCTAAGACAATGTTGCTACTTATGATTTAAATAAAATTTAGTAGATACCTGAGCCACAAGCTTCAATATATTCTATATCTTCTGGTGAAACACGGGCTTCCGAATAAAATTTCTTTAAAAACTCTGTGGTGGTATCTGGATTACGGACGAATCCAAAAATCTGACCAGTTTCTCCTCCAAGATTTGATATAAACTCGTTCTTGACATGAACCACCTCTGCATAAGCTCTAAAAATATTTAAGAAAATTGTTAATTATAAGGCTCATTATTTAGAGTGATGGTCAAGTTATTCTCGCCTTATCGTGTTGCATAACGTTTCTTCAATTTAGCTGGTGACATTTGACCATATGGCAATATGGAATGGATGGTTGGTTTAATGAAGTATATGTATACGATATCGTATACATATACTTCATTAAAACTCATGTGAGGATTCATTACATAATTTTTACAAAACGGTTTACACTCACTGATGATGGAGCTCTATTACTTCGAATTGGTCAATATTATTATGTTAATTGGTCGCTCGTCTCGACCAATAAACATAACCTGAGCTGAGTGTAAGCCGTTTTGTAAGTTACCTTTTTTATATAGGTGAGACGGAGGCAGGACGTACTATGTCATACCATCCAGTAGTAGCCAGAACGAGAACCAGACGCTAAAGAGAAAAACAGTGGCAAGACATGCTCCATCTTCGGCCACAATATCGCTTTCCATCAGGTGAGATGGTGGTGAAATGTAAACCAATATAATATATTTATAAAAAAGATGGGAGATCAAAGTGAACGTGGTGGATTGAGACTTTTGAGACCAACGAGACAAGGGTGGAACTCGTGTGGAACGGTATCAGAACTGGAGCAAAATGAGCAGGACGGGAGTAGAGTAAAGTAAATTTTTGTTTAGTCTATTCCTTTGCTACGTTGCCAAAACTACTTGCAAAAGCTTGTCCTTCATAAATATATACCGTTTGCAGCATTAGTGTAGTAAAAAACTCAAAAATTGCTTCTTAGAAAATTATAGGTTTGCGTAACAGGTCCGTATATAACAAACACGTAACCGGATTCGACAATAGATCAACAAAACAATCAACGATCAACAAATCAATCAATTATATACTAACCTCATAGAATGCTTCGCTTTTTGAAGAAATATAACACTTATAGCGTCTGATATGGCACAGCCATCCGCATTCTGATCAAAGGACCTCGTTTTACCATCCGGTGAGATCTTTAAGAATCTGAAAGAAAAAGACAAATATATGTGAAAAAAATGCGTTTACAAAGAATGTTAAACAAAAGACGGTGTTTGGTGCTGTGATTTTCAGTGTAACCTGGCTTTTTATTGTCTCGCAGAAGGTGTGAAATGTAGAGTATGCTCCTCTGTAATAAAGCCTGTCTTCGTCTTGGGCAGCTTGGACCCCTCGCTTCACTCAGGACTCTATATAACTCTAGTTACGCTCAGGGTTCAATATGCCGCCCGCGACGTAAGACACTGTTTTATTCCCTTAGTGCATAATCTACTATTATTTAACTATTCATTTACAACTTCCCGTCCGCGTGCAGTTTTCCGTAAACGTCTGCTATGCAATGACTTTTTTTTGTATAATTATAATAAATAAAGCCCATTGGAGACGATGCGCAGTGAACGGTGCAAATTATTATCATACTCGTGAAAGTAACGCGCAACATCTGCAATAGGTACTAAGCAACTTCCACTGTCACACGCACTAAGCAGCCAGCAGCTGTTGTAGCTCGTTGCAGTAAACTGCCGCGAGTAATACCTACTTGCGCAAAAACTGTGCATCAATTGCAACGAGCCCAACACGCGGCTGTCGGTGTTGATCCCAGAACGGGTTCTTGTTTCACACGGAAATATTACATCGCTTGGTGAATAGTGACGAGCTCAGAGAGAATGGCTTTATTGTGTTGAATCCCGAGGCTCTATCACCAAATATAATGATTATTTGGTGATAGAGAGGTTTTATAAATAATTTTGTATATGGATATGTCTTCGTCATAGCGTTATTTGTTTTATTCCTTTACCCCCCTATTAATAAACGTAGAGTAGCCTCGGAATAGTTACACCGCGATTTGTCTTTTTCGTTCGAGTTCAAAATTTGAAAGAGAGAAAAAGACAAAACACTGTCTTAATTGACTAGTAAGCCTACTTTCACGAGAGCTTACACGCTTACATGTAAGCTCGCGTGAAAGTAGGTTTATTAACAAACCTAAGACACATATTTTTTAATCTTTTAAAAGCTATCTTCTTTTTAATTTCAGAACCCAAAGAAAAAAATATGACAGTGAAATAAGAATTAGACAAAAAAACTATAAAAAAGTATTTGGACGTGTAAAAGCCCACAATGGATCCAACACAATTTGACTGAGACTCAAAAAACGGACCGCGTCACTCGGTGCAATGCCAAGCTTACCAGTTTCAGTAACAGTGACGAGACATGAATTTATTGCTTCAACCCCAAAACAAAGCAGCAAGTATGCGTTTTTTTTTAAAATAAATTATAGGCTTGCGTTTGACCACCATCACGCCTGATGTTAAGCGATGATGTGGTCTACGTTGGAGCACGCTTGCGTACAAGGAACCGATTCACTCGTGATTTGAAGACGCCCAGATTGTAACCATCGGGGAACACCCATTCAGGCAACGAATTCCACAGACTAGCAGTTCGCATAATTAATGTGGAATTAAAGCGCTACGTACGGGTTTTCGGAATGTCAACCATAAAGCGGTAAAGGAAAGGTTAGGTAAGGTGACGATTTTTCGTGCCCGCTCTGGCAGTCCGATAGAAAAATGGGCAGGAAGGAATTAGATCGTGCAGATCCTATGCACACTCACCGAAATGCGTCTTTCAAGATGAACCGAAACCAACCAAAGTCGCGCGCGTGCAAAGTGCCTCTAAGATGATGATAGCTTCTTTTTTTAATAAAACTGTACACGTGGCTACTGTTGCTTTGAAGATACGGCGTAACGTGATTTGGTACACGTCTATTATAATTAAATGAAGATTTGTATCATTATTATAATATGTCAGGAATTCTCTACAGAAAAATTTTTGAGAGTATCTAGCTCTGCCAGACTTGTTGCCTATACCTAGAACCGTATAATTACCTGTTATAGTGCACTAAAGTATGCGGAGCGATGCAGGTATTGGTGCCTCCCACTATGGCCGCCTCTATTACCCCGCTGTTGATAGCATTGATAGCCTCTTCCAGAGCTACCACAGAGCCACAGCAGGCGTCATCTATAGTCATAGATGGGCCCTTAAGATTCAACCAGTAAGATATGCGGTTTGCAAACATTGTTTTACTCATCCTGCAACACAAACGAAAAACAGGATTAATTATTCACTTTTTGTATTGGTTTATTTTTAAAGCTTTTGAAAATATAACTGTATATTAGTATTCTGGATAAACATACCCGGTAATACCATAACCCGCTTTAGCTGCCAAACTAAAAAACATGAAATTTTCATTAGCAGTGAAAGCAGCCGCTATATAAACCCCAACTTTCTTTCCATTGAGGTCTTTTGGGTTCAACCCAGCGTCGTAGATGGCATGGTACGATTGTTCTAGAACTTTTCTCGCCATCGGATCCATAGCATCGCCAAGATGTTTATGCACCATAAAGAATTGAGAATCAAACCGATCGAGGTCCGGCACCTTGCCTATATACTCTGAAACTTGGGGATGTTTCATTGTCCACCGCACGTCGTCACAGTTCACCGGATTAGTCTGTAATTGAACAGCAAGAAATTAATACTATTGTTGTATGGGTCAGAATAAGTAGCAAGCAAACTCTGAATATTATTTTAATGATTTGAATCATCATCATCATCATCATCATCAACCATTCTCCACCCACTGCTGGGTATAGGTCTCCTCTTCAGCGCGCCATCTTTTCCGGTCCTGTGCTAGTCTTGTCCACTGCTTTCCTGCTATCCTAACGATGTCGTCCGACCAGCTTAATGATTTGAATGTTTAAATTAAATTCTAAAATAAAGGAGACATCTAAAAAAACGCACGCGGTGCAAAAGTAATGTATTTCAATTTTAAGTTTAGTGCATAAATAACTTATTTTTAGGGTTCCGTCCCCAAAGGGTAAAAACTGGTCCCTATTACTAAGCCTACAATGTCTGTTTGTCTGTCTATGTGTCTGTCTGTATGTCTGTCCGTCCGTCTGTACGTCCGTCCGTCCTTCCGTCTGTCCGTCCATCCGTCCGTCCGTCCGTCCGTCTGTCTGTCCGTCCGTCCTACCTTTAAACAGCTGTATTATCGTAATAGATATAGCCAGTTGAAATATTCACATAATATTATGTAATGTTACGTACGGCAGATTAATTAAGAAATAATAAAAAAGTCAAAAAGTATAAATAAAAGGTATACATACATACAACAAACGTATTTTTTTACGTATTTTTGTATTAGCTCTAATATAATAAAACCAGCCAAGTGCAAGTCGGGCTCACGTACTGAGGGTTCCGTACCACCACATAACTTGTTAGCTACTAAAGTACAATAAAATAATGCAAAAAAACAACATCACATCAACGCCCAGGCGGTCACCCATCCAAGTACCAGCCGCACTCACGCCGCGTGCCTCACTTCGGTGATCGTACGAGAACCGGCGGTGTAAAGAAATTTGTCACTGACTAGCACATGGTCACTATTTATTATTTTTTATTATACATTAGAGTGTGTACTATAATCATACCAAGATTGACGCTTGCACGTATTTAAAAAAAAAAAATGTACTTCGATTACACCGTCACCTGTAAACCAATTTGCGTGTTTCTTCTTTTATCATGTAGAAAAAACTCTCGAGGTGGTTCCACATATAATACAATAAGACGAAACGTTTGAAATACGCTTTGTTTACGTGCAATATTTCATGGCGCAAAGCCTATTTGTCTATTATCACAGTTTTGCTAGTTGGGTTACTTTGTTTTCTGCCACTGCATGAATTAATTATTTCAAAGAGGGTACAGTTAAGTACAGAACCATACAACACATCCACATAATAAGCTAGATTGTACAAAGGACGAAAGAGCACAATCGGCTCTTTTGGTTAGCGTTTGTGGACTATGAGAACGTTTTTGACTCGGTCAAAACCTGGGCCGTTGAAATTTATTTTTAATTATTTAATTATATCCTTCGCTAAGCCTGTTATTTTTTTTTATTAATAATAGGCTTGCGTTTGACCACCATCACGCCTGATGTTAAGCGATATGCGGTCTACGTTGGAGCACGCTTGCCTAGAAGATACCGATTCACTCGTGATTTATCTATACTATAATATTATAAAGAGGAAAGATTTGATTGTTTGTTTGTTTGCATTGAATAGGCTCCGAAACTACCGAACCGATTTGAAAAATTCTTTCACTGTTGGAATGCTGCACTATCCCCGGTTGACATAGGCTATATATCCCGGCTTCGCCCGTGCGAAGCAGGGGCGGGCTACTATTTTGTAATAACTGAAACATTAGGACACATGCCTATTATAATACAGAAATACAGAAATGTTTATTTTGCGATAATGAAATTTAAAGCTAAACAAAACAATACAACTTTGGTTACGGAACCAAACCATATGCGTGCGTATACGTCTTACTATATGCATGTCTCGACACGCTCTTGGCCAGTTATTATTAAGTAGATTAAGAAGATTACGTTTTTCATATTATAATAGAAAAAATTTCTTTATTATTTCCTTACAGATTTGGGTTCAGTATCAGCACTATATAACTACCTTCCTAAAATATGGGGTGAATGCAGAAATGCCCTCATGTATGAGGGCACTGTTCCTTGCGTAAAGACTACATGTAGTCTTTACGCAAGGAACAGGGAATGGTTTGACATTTATCACCAAGACGACATCATCATGGCTAAGCTGATAAGTATGAGGAGAACTACTTGCCTTAGAGTACAATAACTCTGAAAATTCCTTGACGCTCCTCGACGATGGAAAGAGACCTGACATGCCAGAGATGACAATACTTTCGCCGCTAAATGCCGGAGCCACCTCCTGGTGTTTAGGGCCCAGACATGGCTGGAACTCTTGCGGAGCTGGAGTCATTTTCTAAAAAAGTAAAACATAATAACCATATTAGTGGCTTTCTTAAAAATGTATTTTATTTTATTTTATTGATAAACGAAAGTTAGCTATATCTACACTAATATATAATTATATTAACTAAGATATTATAAATACTAATAATATTTTTTTATATCACAAAGAGGTAAAGTTTGTAAGTTTGTTTCTAAGAGACAAACGCCGAAACTGCAGTTTCGATTTCAAAAAAATATTTACTAACAGAAAGCTGCACTATTCTTGAGTGCCATAGAATATTTTATAATGATAAAAGTAAATACCGTATACTATACTAAATTACCGTATAGTAAAACATGTAAGAGAAAAGTAAGCTGATTGGCTACTTTATCGGTATACGCTGACCTACCGGTTTGAGATAAGTAAATACAATGTTTGACCAAAATTTATTTCTTAAGTAGTTTTACAAAAAAGTCCAACATTATATCTAACTTTTATAAGAAAGCCACATATTTATGGTTTATATCCAAACGCATATAAACCATAACTGTGTTTGACAACATATAAGGTCATATTTAGATTCATTTTTATAATCTCATCATCATCATCATAATCAGCCTTTTAACAGTCCACTGCTGGATTTTTAGCCTACCCTCGCAAGAGTGATTGGGCCATATCCACCACGCTGGCCCAGTGCGGGTTGGTGGATTGGTGGATTTTATAATCTAATTTATGAATATTGAATTAAAATCGTTATCAAGAGTACTAAACGTAGATAAATTTTGACGTTTACAGTATGAGTTCATGACATAATGTAAAATTAAAATAACTTGAGCATAATAATGGGTAGGTAAGGTAATAAAATAATAACTCGTAATTGTCACAATAATAACATAAAAACCATGACGATATTACCACATTTATAAATTATCTTTGCATAAAAAGATATTATTACAATAAGGATACATTAAATATGGGTATGGGTACCTATGGTTTTGTGCTATACAACACTACAAAAATAGGCAAACCATACACATAGTCCGCATCGAACAAACGGATGGATAGCGTGAAATTAATCTGAGTACTAACTAAGCTGTGGTTCTACTATTATTTCTTCTGTGCACATGGTAGCCACAGATGCTGAAGTATACAGATGCTAGATAAGTACAAGCTAGAATTCAGCGCAGTCTGATATGTTCTATTGGGTTTGATACGGGCATTGTCATGTGACGGGGAAGAGACGGGAAAGGGCCGGAGTAAAAAGAAGAAAGAATGGGATTGAGTAAAGTGGATTACTGAGCTATGCGGGACTGGAGTAGAAAGAGATGAGACGGGAGTAGAATGGATTGCGGGACAAATGCATAACTGGATCAGAAATAGTAGGATAGAAATAGAGTTGATTTTTCGGAACAAATGCGGAACTAGAGCGCGAAATAGGCGAGATAGGAGTAAAAGGAATTACAAAACGGATGAGAGGCTGAAAAGAAAAGGGCAGGTTTGGAGTAGAGTGGAATAGACGGATGCGGGACAAGGGTGGAAAGGGTGGGACTAAAGCAGAGTGGATTACTGGAGGGGTGCCGAATTGGTTCGGAGAGAGCGGTTCTTTGTTAGAGAAGATTATGGAATTGATGCAGGACTGGCGTAGTAAATGAGGGACCGAATTCGGGCCTAGGGCGGAAAGAGCTGAACGGGAGTAGAATGGATTGCAGGATGGATGTGGGACTGAAACTGAAAGGGCGGGAAGGGAGTAAAGTTAATTTGAATGATACGCGAGCGAAGCCGCAGGCAACAGCTAGTAAAAATATAAAAGTATAATAAATTCTGACATACCGAAATGGGAAGAACGCAGCAACCAACACGGATGTTCCTACTAGTTTGGTAGTAGAGCCACTTTGTAATTCATAATATATACTGTTCCAGGCTAATAAATTATAATAATGGTAATAATCTATTATGTCCAAGTTTGAATATAAATTTGGGAATTTATCTTCATAATTTATTGACGACTTTTACGACTAGCTGCGGCCCGCGGTTTAATTTGCGGAATGCTCGGAAATTCGAAATAAGTTTGTGCTATTTATTAGCACTTAGCAGCACTTGACACTTGGTTAGCACTGACCCATATACTTACTTACTTATGTTGACGCAGCGACCCAAAATGTGTCTTAGCCTACGATACTAAAAGACGCCATTCTTCTCTATCTTGCACAAGTTCACGCCAATCATGGACGTCCAGTCTCTGTAGATCTTTTCCCACTTCATCTTTCCATATATACTTGGGACGGCCCTCAGGCAGTCCCAAATAAGCCCTTTTACGGCGCGATTCGCTTCTATTCTCTCGAGATGTCCGAGCCAGCGGAGTCTGTGGGATTTGATTTCACCAGTGATGTTGGACTCCGCTATCAGCTCTTCGATTTCTTGGTTTTTTTCCGATCCTCCAACTACCGTCTTCCCGCTTCACCGGCCTTAGAATTTTCCTGAGCAGCTTGCGCTCAGCCACTAACAGCTTTTGTTCCTCTTTTTGGGTTAGCGTCCAGACTTCACAACCGTACATAAGTATTGGTCGTATGACTGTTTTGTAAATGCAGATCTTCGTGCTTCTGCTGAGAAGCCTGGACACCAAGATCTTATGCAGGGCTGCACTACAACGGCGGGTGTTTTGGATGCGTATCTCAATTTTATCTTCCCTGGTGTTCGTATCCGTTATCGTGCAGCCAAGATATTTAAAGTTAGCTGTGCTTTTATATATCTTATTGCCGACCTCTAGGTTGGCCCTGTCTTGCCTGGTGTTCTTAAAGCGACGCATGTGCAGGTACTCACTTTTGTCATGGTTAATTCGTAGGCCGACCTTTTTTGCTTCCGCCACCAAGATCTTAGCCGCCTCTATAACCTCTTCCTTTCTCTCTCCTAAAAGGGCCAGGTCGTCCGCATATCCTATCACCTTATGTTGTTCCTGCAGCTTTATTCCACCGTCTAGTGAGGAGTCTAGTGAGGAGGACTGACCCATATACACATGCTTTATTGTGTTATTTTTGTGCGTGAAACTGATTTTAATTTTAATCTGCTCTGCATATTTTTTTGTTGTTTATTCATGATACTTACCACGTCACGTTACGTGGTGTAGGTATATTTTAAAATGAAAAAAAAAAAAACATATAACTATAAAGATTTGAAGACATGTTTTAATTATCTCAATAGCTTTACGCTCGCAGGTCTCGCGCATTAATTGGTATGGCCTTTAAGCATTGTCAAAAAAGGTTCAAAACGCTTTATTCCTCACATCCCCCGAACACAAATCCTAATCACGGGCCTAGGTTAGCATATTGTAATGTAATTCATAATCTACACTATTTTCTTGTCCAACTTCATCAAGATTGATTAAGCTATATCATCATGAATAAAGAACAAACTATATGGATATAGTTAAAACATTTATTTTGCAATTATTTTATAGTTACATATTAAGTAAATCAGTGCGGAAGTGTGAATTGGACAGCAAACAGGAAGCCAAATATATTGAATTTAAATATGTCTAGCATTTGCATAGTTAATACTTTTTTCCATATACCTAGCCGGTCACAAATAACCGTCTTACCATTTTAACAGTCTACGTAGTAAGTTTGTGTTCTTCTTGATCAAATTTTCATTTAATTAATTGAATAACAACAATACAAACAAAACAATAATTATTAAATTAAAAAAACAACTTCATTAGTAAAATACCTACGCAATTACGTTGACTTTGATGACAATATGTTTTGTCATGCAAGTGAACGAATTTTACACATATTTTGATTTAACAACCAAACAACTGACCCAATTTTGATGAATTTTCCAAATCGGTTCATAAATAACGGATTAATGAAGTAACGAACACTAAAAAAATGCAACTGAATTGAGAACCCTCTCCTTCTTTGGAGTCGCTTAGTAACGCTACAGGGGTTCGATTTTTGTAGTCTCGTATGATATTATATTTTGCACTAAAATATCATGCGAAATCATGCGAAATTACTGACTTCTAATCGAAATCCCTAACAAAAGTAGCATTTTTTAAATAATCATAATCACTTTCTAATGCCACTAATGGTAACTAAGACATTTTAAGTAGGTATACCAATATGTGTTGTAGAGGCGCAACAGCGAGGTCCTCCTGGCACAGTCAATTTTTGTCTAAAAGAGGACTCCACAAAAACATGAAATCTAGGCACATTTCATGTTTTTGTAAAACTCTTTTAAAGAAAAAAAAATTTATTATTACACATCGCACGACATGGTCTCTTTCATTGTGGAACTCCATATAAATTCAAACTGAGCATGCAGTGGGTCGCGCGACCTAGCTGCTACCGCCGGTCTCAGCACGGAACACTATTAATCAAGGAGGGTCTCGATCACCGAGCGTGGTCGCCAAGATCGGCTAAGGAGCTACGTTTCGCTCTCCCGGCTTAGATTTCTAACTTTCACGCCGCAGCGGACCCGGCTTAATAAATACAGAAAAGGAAAAAAAATATGAACGAGCAATTGTTTTGCCAATTGGGTGGAGCAGGATTTTAAGAAATCACGAGGAAAATAATCTGGCCTAGGTCTTTTTTAGCCTCAAGTTTTTTTTAAATAGTAAACTAACAAGCGACTGGCCACCTGATGGTAAGTAGCCACCGTCACCTATGGACATGTGAATTGCTCGTCAGAAAATTGCACTGGCAACACTTCGACTATGCACATATTATGTTTCAAAAAGTGGCTTCCCTGTTCGTGTTCGCCGTAGTGACTCTGTATTTTTATTTGCTCTGAGCCTATGACCCTTTCTTTATGTCTGTTTGTCTGTCCTATTTTTCTTTTGAACCGTAATAGAGTCAGTTTAGATGTTTTAACGTATTGTTGTATATGCTCTAGTCTCAGAGCAAATAAAAGCTCTAGTGTAAAAAATTTGATTTTTACAAGCGTCAAACTTGGCATGATTATAGTACACTCTTTAAAGTGACACACTAATAATAAATACTTGCCAAGTGCGAGATTGTGACAAATTTCTATTCACTACTGGTTCTAGTACGATCACTGAAGTTAAGCAACGTCGGGCGCGATTGGTACTTGGATGGGTGACCGCCTGGGCATGATGGGCATGGCAGTGAAGCGAGCTTTTTGGTCTTTAGCCAAGGCTGCTGAAGGCAACTTCTGTCAGTCCTCTCTACCAGCCCTGCGAAGGCCGGATGACACATTGGCCCATAGCGCAAAGGAGAAAGCCGATATCCTTGGTACTCTCTTTGCCTCGAACTCGACTCTCGACGACGGGGGTGCCACAACACCCAACATTCCGCGGTGTGCGAGTTCCATGCCAGAAGTACGTTTCTCTCAGAGATCAGTACGGAAGGAACTCATGTCCCTTGATGTGCGTAAGTCGAGTGGGCCAGATGGCATTCCGGCTATCGTCCTTAAAACCTGTGCTCCTGAGTTGACTCCGGTCCTAACGCGTCTTTTCCTTCTTTCGTATTCAACTATTCAACTGGATGTGTGCCGTCATCATGGAGGACTGCCCTAGTCCATCCGATTCCTAAAAAAAGAGATCGGTCTGATCCAACTAATTACAGACCCATTACTATTACCTCCCTACTCTGTAAGGTGATGGAGAGTGTGGTAAACACCCAGCTACTCGGATACCTGGAGGAACACCAGCTCATCAGTGACCGCCAGTACGGTTTCCGTCACAGCCGATCAGCTGGTGATCTTTTGGTATACCTCACTCACCGCTGGGCTGAAGCTGTTGAGAGTAGAGGGGAGGCGCTTGCAGTTAGTTTGGATATAGCCAAAGCTTTTGATCGGGTCTGGCACAGGGCACTCTAATCCAAGCTACCATCTTACGGCCTTCCTGAGGGGTTATGCACTTGGGTCGCCAGCTTCCTATCTGATCGGAGTATTAAGGTCGTTGTCGACGGTTCCTGCTCCGACAGCATACCTATCAACGCTGGCGTCCCACAGGGTTCTGTGTTATCGCCAACGCTCTTCCTTCTCCACATCAATGACATGTTGCTTTCGAGCAATATGCATTGTTATGCGGACGATAGCATGGGCGATGCACAGTATACCGGTCGTGCTAACATCCCTCATGCCGTAGTTGAAGAAAGTAGGAATAAACTTCTGTCTGAAGTCGAGATCTCTCTTGAGCAGGTCTCGGTCTGGGGTGAACTGAACCTGGTTCAATTTAAC
The DNA here is from genome assembly GCA_932305915.1 of Agriopis marginaria. NCBI lineage: Eukaryota > Metazoa > Arthropoda > Insecta > Lepidoptera > Geometridae > Agriopis > Agriopis marginaria. The sequence continues at coordinate 4,166,491 of OW029935.1, forward strand.
CCAACAAAGACGCAAGTTTGCGAGTTCACCGCTAAAAAATCCCCATTTGTTGTAGCTCCTCACTTTCAAAACACTCCCCTCAAGGTTTCAGAAAGCATTGGAATCCTTGGAGTCGACATTTCTACGAATATACAGTTCCGCCGTCATATCGCAAGTAAGGCCAAGCTCGCATCTAAGAAACTTGGTGTGCTCAATAAAGCGAAGCGGTACTTCACGTCGAGACAAAGACTCTTGCTTTACAAAGCGCAAGTCCGACCTCACATGGAGTACTGCTCCCATCTTTGGAACGGAGCACCCAAGTATCAGCTTGACCCACTTGATGCATTACAGCGTAGAGCTGTCAGAATTGTCGACGATTCCAAGCTCACTGAACACCTAGAGCCGCTCAGCATGCGCAGAGACGTTGGGTCTCTCTGTATCTTTTATCGCATTTACAACGGGGAGTGTTCTGAAGAACTATTTGATCTGATGCCGGCGTCGCGGTTTTACCATCGCACTAGCCGCCACCGCCTGAAGGCTCATCCACACATAATAGATCAGTGGAAATCGCACACTGTGCGTTTCACACGATCCTTCTTGCCTCATACCTGCAAAATGTGGAATGAGCTACCTTCTTCGGTGTTTCCGAGAAGCTACAACATGGGGTTCTTCAAAAGGCGAGTTAATCGAGTTCTTAAGGGTCGGCAACGTATTTGTGATGCCTCGGGTGTTACAAGTATCCATAGGCGACGGTGACTGCTTTCCATCAGGCAGCCCGTCTGCTTGTTTGCCACCTATGGCATTAAAAAAAAAAAAAAAAAAAACTTTTTGTACAACTTTTTTTTTTACTTTAGTACTTAACAATATGTGGAACCTTCAGTGCGCGAGCTCGACTCGCACTTGGTCACTTTTATTACATAATGTATTGTTCCAAGAGGTACATAACTATTACAACAGGCACTTATGTTCTCTAAAAAGTGCTCACCGCCGTATCAAAGTCTCTCTGTGCGTCTATACGTTTACACCCCTCTATAATCCTACCTCCAAATTCTCTACATCCAGCGGTTTAGGCTGTACGTTGTCTTATTATCAGTCATTCAGATCAGTTCAGAACAGTCTTTCAATGTGTTGAAGATATTAATTTAAAAAAAAACAATACATGATACGAAACAAAATTATTTATTTCACCAAGATTATATTTTGGAACTATAATTAAGGCTAATGAAGGTCCTTAAATTTGGCTATACTTAATAATATAGTTAAAAACGATAAAAGTGGATCCTTAATAAATAGTACACGAGTATCTGGTCTTCAACCAGACATAGTTTCTAATGATTTGTGAAAAAAAAATTCGCTACAACTCAAAAACTTTCCCCCATAAGAGCATCAGCATTAGTAAGATAAGTATCACACATGTTTTTCTTCTCGAAAGCCAGTAATATTTCGTCATCTAGATAAGAGTTGATGATGGTGGAAGCTCTCAGGTCGGCGGTGGCGTGCTCTATGGGCACATTGAGTTCCTTCACCTGAATAACTTGGCGCGAGTATCGCTGTAGCGAGCAAGTGTCTCGCACGCGGCCACGCTCGCTGCACGCGCGTAACAGCACGAGCTGCGAGCGCAGTGCGCGCGGCGCCGCCACCGCGTGCCGCGCTGCACCGATACGCGCGTACGCCGCCTCCAGCAGCGTACGCGCGTACTGCGCCGAGTGTGGCACGTGACCGAGCAGCGAGCGCACGCACGCGTCCACGCGCGCGCTCCACGAGGAGCAGCCGTGCAGCGCGCGTTCCACATCCGCGCCCGAGCCGCGCGCCATCAGCGAGAACATGTGCCGCGCCACGGCTTCTTGCAGCGCTGCAGCGTCAGGGTACGGGCTTAGAGCACGCTCCAGTAGTGCCACGGTCTCCACAGGACCGTCACCCAAACAGAACACCGTCCCCGTTAGACCTAAAAGAAACAATGCTTACACCAAACAGCTAATAATATAGACGTGAAATTTTTCCCTAATAGTATATCTAGCTAGATTATACTCTTGGTGAACAAAATTAACGGATTTTGCGAAATTCCATTTGTGAAAGGGTGAAATTATAGATTATATAAAGTTTGTACAGGTGCCATTTTTTTTTTTTTTTTTTATTTATTTATTAAGGCTTCACATGGATAACTACATTATTACATACACTGAAATCTTATAAATAAATGAACTTGGCTAAATGTGTTACCTTTTAAAGGAAGCACAGCATGCATTAATAATATGAATTAAGAAAAGTTAAATTAACAATAATAATAACTAAATAAATTACCTAAATGTGATGAGTAAAGTTGGCCATTTCGGCCATAGTTAAGTTTAATTTAATTTTGAATTTTGATAATGTGTCTCCGAAAATATCTAAATCTTTACTATGATATGTATTGATGAGTCTACTTATTCTTGGGACTGGCGAGTTGGCCCCCAGCACAGTTCTGCGGTATATAGGAGCAAACGGAGTTATGGCCTTACGCGGATATTTAAATGGTACTCTAAATTTAAATTTGGTTAAAAGATTTGGACAGTCGATACAATTGTGCAGTAATTTGTAAAGGAAAATTAAATCTGATTTAATTCGGCGATCTGCCAACATTTGTATATTAAAATGAGCTAGCCTTTTATCATAAGAACGGATAATTTTAGCTTTTTTTGCAGAATAAGCTAAGTGCCACAAAAATCTTTTCTGTACTCTTTCTAGTCTTAAACAATGTACGGCATAATGCGGCCTCCAGACCGGACAACAATATTCTAATACGCTACGAACTAGGCAGTTATATAACAAAATCTTGGTATCAGGTTTAAGAAACTCTTTGCTATTTCGGATAACAAATCCCAACATCTTTGAAGATTTCTTAGTAATATTGTCAATGTGTGGGATAAACGTTAATTTTTCATCGAATGTTACACCTAGGTCCCTTATTGTTTTGACTTTTTTTAACTCCGAAGTTCCTATTTTATAATTAGCGTTGATATTATATTTTTTCCTACTAAAAGTAATTTGACAACATTTATTGGCATTTAAAATCATTCCATGGGGCCATGGGGCCATGGGGACACGTATCACATCAGTGAAGTACGTCACTGAACTGGGGATATTATTAGTGACATCGTTACTGATCTTCCAGACGAACGTGTTTATTCGCATTACCCAGTACAGGTTTCCGCGGATAGGTACATACTGCGGTAGCCATCCCCGCAATAGACAAATAATATTTATTTTATATTTATTTTGGTATACGATATAAGGTAGGTACATACGAATTATTGTGTAAAAAACTAATCAATAACATTGTAATTTGAATCATCATCAGCCAGAAGACGTCCACTGCTGAACATAGGCCTCCCCTTTAACCTCCACACTGAACAACAGCCTGCCTTATGCATCCACTGGATGCCAGTGACTCTCACAATATCGTTCGTCCATCTAGTGGGAGGCTATAATATCTACGCTGCGTCTTCCGGTTCGTGGTCTCCACTCAAGAACCTTTCTTCCCCATCGGTTATCAGTTTTTCGAGCAATGTGGCCTACCCCATTGCCACCTCAACTTGCAAATTTTAAGAGCTATGCGGTGACTCTGGTTATAAGAGTCACAAACGTGCCAAAAAAAGTCCGACCAAAATTCAGCGCACGCTACGAATTGCGCAGACTTTTTGGTTAGTTACAAGGTAACCACGATCCAACTACAACGCCGCGCGATGCCAGAGCTACGATGAAATAGAGTACAACTGACGTTGAACACTATGCAAGCGACATAACGTCTAAGTTGGAGTACATGTGGCATTGTGAAGTATATAACTGATACAATGTATGTACAATGCCGCTCAAACATTTTTTGACTGTTTTCACTGTGAGATTGTGACTCGTTGGAATTGTAGATCGATGCGTGTTTTAAATTTTACTGAATATCAAGGAAATAACTGTCCTTTAAGGATAGCTAGTGATACCGTGTGGCGCTATTTGTCTCTGAATATAATAACAAATATTACCCTGCTCTTCTAATATAGTTGCCAACTCCAGAGCAACTATAACACCAGTCTCATAGCCCAAGATGTAGAATGTATTCTTCAAACACGTTTTCTTAAGCAGAACCTGTTGATTACATTAAACAACATTGTATTTTATTATAAAGATAAACAAGTATATATTGAATTTTAAACCCCCGATAAATGTGTTGATAATATCCAAACAGATGAACATATTTTCGTAAATCATAGCTAGGAACACTCTCGATCAAGTCACTTTTTAAACAAAAAACAAATCAAAATCAGTCCAGCTGTTTGGGAGCTATGATACCACAACAGATAGACACGGATACACAGAAACATGCGTTAATATTATTGAAACTGACGTGGTTTTCACACATTTTATTTATATTACACGGGAATTACTAACGTAAGATTAAGCCGGTTACTCCGACAATAGCACGTAGTGCAAAGCGAGACGCAGCCGCGCGCGCGCATTCACCTGAAAAAAGACCGTCTGATGCGGTTGAAACTATTGTCGGAGTAACCGGCTTAATCTTACGTGAGTAATTCCTGTGTAATATAAATAAAACATGCGTTAAACTTATAACACCTCACATTATTAGTTGGGGGTAAAAAAAACGTATTAGGACGTCAAGATAACATAAAAAGAATACTTTTATGGTCCCTTGTTGTTTACCTTCGAGTATCTGAGTGCGATTTCCGCTGGCATCTCATCCGGGTGGTCGAGCCCGGGCTGAAGCACGACGGCGGGCAGCTTGAGGCACTCGCACAGCGTACGGAACCGCTCGTGGTGCCCCTCCAGTCCCGGTACTATGCACAAGTATGTTTCGTCCACATAAGACTCGTCTTCCCTCTGGAAGAGAATAACTCTTTGTCATAAACTGCTTCTCCACTAAGTGTCTGTAAACATTACGATGATGTACGCACCATTGTGCCATTATTATTGTTGGTGAGAGTCGGCATAAACACCATTTCAGTTGTTGCAAGGAGTTCATCTGAATCTACGAATGAGTAGAACATTTCCAGCCCCTTCAATTTCTTGAACTGTCTCTCGTTAGACTTGTCCTCTATTTGGTTTAATCTGAACATGAAATATTATCAATATTATTGCAATCGTTATAATAACATAATTTGTTTATCTATGTACCTGTATGAAAGCGAAATACCACTCATTCAATCACTGACTCGACACAAAATCTCGGAAATTACTTGATTTACGAAGTTGAAATTCGGCAAGTAGATTTCTTATGAAACTCAGAGTCCAGTAAGATAGAATTTTGTAAAAGAGTCAAATAAAGGGTGGTAAATTGAGGTTAAAATATAATATTTGAAAATCCTGTTTTGATGTTGGGGAGATACAATTTGGTATTCGGGTTAATAGTTTAAAATAAATAAATACTGTTGTAACAAAGTTATATGATTATTTACGGGATAGGTATGTCGAGCTGTTGTAATATTTTTACAAAACAGGAGGTGGAGGTTTAAGGAGGTGGAATTTCAGTTTGTATGTTGTGTTCAACACAACATACAAAATTACTGATTCGTAGTTACATAACTTTCAAAGTTATGCAATTACGAACCTGTAATTCAGCAAATAGATTCCTAATAGGTGGGTACAGAAGTCTGACACGATTATTTTGCGTTTGAGCCGAATAAATGGAACCAAAATGGGGTAAAAGTTTAGGTGAAAATCTACGCGTGCAAAGTTGCATGTAACAGCTAGTCAATTATAAATTACTTACTTTTCTATTGTTAATAGAGGGACCTTTTCTTCATTATAAGATGTGTTATAGACATCTCTAAGGAAAGCGCAAACTAGTGATGATTTTTCTTTTAACATCCTTAGCTGTTCGAGTGAAGCACTGCTTAAAGTTTCATTACAGATGTTCAAATCTGCAATTACATATGATTATTTAATGCGATAATTATGCTTATTTATTGCATAGCTAAATGCACGCAATGCTTAACAATTGAATTTTTAATATAGTAACATTAGGTAATGATAAGAACTTAAATGATGACTGTACCAGCTAATACTGCAATTTGCTGAACCAAGGACCGACGTGGAAAGCGTTTGGGTAGAGCGAGCAGAACCGGGTCCGTACTTTGTAATGCACGCTCTACTGCGACAGCGACACCACGGTACCAGGTGCTGCCATCCGCATCTTGGACCTGTTCAAATTATTAAAAGAGGTAATCTAAAGAAATATAAGGTAAGGTAAGTTTCTTAGTTTTAAACATCGATGTAAAAGTTGCTATAAAAAGCTATATTATTATTTAACAATTTTTATCGGATGCGTTATATTATCGTATATTTGTGAATTGCACTGCCTGAATGGGTGTTACTCAATATTTAAAATCTGAGTGTCTTTAAGTCGCTATTAAATCGGTTTATATTAGGGCAAGCGTGCTCCATCATAGACTGCACATCACACAAGGTGGTAGTCAAGTGCTAGTTTATTATTAAATAAAAATAAAAATGCGATGGAATGGTGTAGTTCGTGCAGATAATCAAGAACCGCCACCGACTTGAAAACTATGTCTTCATGGAGTTCGTGGGAGTGACCGTGAGATTTGAGATTGATGGCGACGTGGTGAGCTCCGCGTGCTGGAATATTCCCGGCACACAGGAAGATTCGAGTGGGGAATTGCTCCAGTGTGCGCCGTCGCAACATATTTCTCTACGCACCCCCACCCCCGCACCCGATCAGCAGCCGTTGTCATCACGTGCGGTACGCGCAGCGCGGCGGCCCGTAGTGCAAAGCGAGACGCAGCCACGCGCGCGCAAAAGACCGTCTAATGCGGTTGAAACTATAGTTGGAGTAACCGGCTTAATCTTACGTGAGTAATTCCCGTGTAATATAAATAAAATGTGTGAAAACCACGTCAGTTTCCATAATAAAAATACTCACTTTTTCCAGCATAGACAAATCCAGTAGAGTTGCAGGCAACCCACTGTTCGCTCTCTGAACACATGTTTTGTGTCCGCTACAGCCATCGTTACTTAGCACCAAAAAGTGTCTGTAAACATTAGTTGCTGTATCGAATAAATTCTTCTTGAATTAATATGCCACAAATTTTAACAGAAAGTATGACAGTTGGAAAAGTTGGACTCATGCAACATGCAAACAACAGCGTCAACACTACACTACACTACAGCGACAACTGAACATATAGTAATTTTTAAACTTTCGCGATTTCAATTTTTTTTTCTTTTGCGACTCACCCGCAGTTTTCAGTCAGCTCGTGACCACGGCCATTGTAACATGGTCGAAACGTCGAGCGAAAGGTACATATTTTTTACCTATATTAAATAATACGTGATAAGTCCCGATAAACATTTAAAACAACTGAACATTTATTATTATTATTCACGTTATTTATTTTTTATCTTAATTTTTAAGTTTTTCACATTAAATAAATAATAAAAAAATTACATAAAAAACATAAAAAACTTAAAAACTAGGGTGCCGCCGGCAGCGGGGCAGGGCCCAAGCTACCGGAGGTTAGGGCTGCAGAGTGAGGAACCTCCTGACTATGCGAGCCGTGTCAAGGATTACCGCCTTCTGCATCTGACCCTTGACCCAACTGTCTAGCGAGAGCCTCTTAAGGTGTTGGTCGAGGCTCTTCGCTATAAGACCGTTCACCGAAACGACTATCGGGACAATGATCGTCGAATCAACATCCCACATGGCGGTAACCTCGTGAGCCAAGTCAAGATACTTGCTGAGTTTGTCTTTTTTTTTTTTTTTTTTTTTATTATTATGCTTCTTTATTTCATAAAATTCTCGGGTTTGACCCGGTCATTTGTTAGGCATTGGTGGAGTCGAAACCAACACCAAGAGGCCCTGTTGAATACAAAATACAATTTCTATGGAATGAGTATAAAATGGAATATAAAACTATTGTACAGTATAGGATAAAAAAAACAGGGCTATTGAGGTGAACAATTTGTGGGTAGTTGAACTGATCTATGGGATGAGAAACGGCACCTGCCTTATCCTGTCTCATCTCAAAATATATTTAGGCAGGTGATGACTTGCCACCCACTAAATGGGCCCCCCATAGAGGCTGCCACATCTTGGCACCGGAGGGGCAACATTGGCGTGGGTGGCTTAGGGTGTCGAGAGGTGTGCTGCACTTTCACTAAGAGCTACTCGCGGCGTTATGCCCTTTAACACTTCCACCCTGGAGCTTAGGTTCTTAGCTCTTGCGGTTTCCACCCCCAGACGGCCGGTTAAGGCAAGCCAGGGGTCAGGGTCTCTGGGGTTTTAGACCCATGGAATCGGGGTACGTGGTGTCGCCACTCACCGACGGCTCGCCATAAAACCGCCCCTGCGTTTTTATTATTATTATTGTTATTGTTATCTTGTTGTGTCTGTTTTGTAATGTTGATGTTGTAGTGTTTTGTGCACAAAATAAATGTTTTCATTCCTTATTTCTTTCTTCAACAAACGTTATTTTTAGCCCCTGACGCAAACAGGTGTTATAAGTTTGACGTGTGTATCTGTGTGTCTGTCTGTGGTATCGTCTCCAAACGGCTGAACTGATTCTGATTTACTTAGATTCTTTTGTTTAAAAGGTGACTTGATTGAGGGGGTTTTTAGCTTTTATGATTTAAGAAAATCTGTATCAGCACTTTTATTGGCGGTTCCAAATAAAAACAATTTATATTGGTTAAATAAGCAACTCACTTTAAAGAGGGACATATAGTTCTCGTTGCTAAATCAATTTGTTTAACGGCAATTTCTTGCTGAAAACTGTCTGCTACTATATGTAGACCTTCTACGGGTCCTGAATTCTCAGCATCATGTAACAAATCAGATATGTCATTTATATTCTTTAAATCTCCATATGTCACTGCTACTTTGATGTTCATTTTTTCCCACACCCTGAAAAAGACAATCAAAACTTTCACGATGGCACAGCGATAGCGTATTTTTATGAATTTATGCTTTTACTGCATCCAAATTTGAGAATGCGTTATGGATTTTGCTTATATACGAAAAATCTTAGGGAAATATGTTTTAAGATGTGAAAAACATGCGGGGATGGCAAAATTTTACGAGATAAAGAGATGCGAGGTTATGTGTAGAAAGAGTAATGAAAAATGGGGTAAACATGGTGTGCCCTGATTTTTCCTGGTCTGTTGTGCCTGGCCTGCGGAGCTGTCGTTATTGTCCTGCTGTCTGTCTTCTTCTTCTCCACGGCCGTCTAGATCAAGGGTCTTCGGAAATATTTCTTTTATGAGGTTATGGGTAAAAAGCAAATGGTGGTGGAAACGTGCCAAGAGGATCAGCAACAACGAATCCCTAGTTCAGACTAAGCTTCTTAGTCTTGAGCATCGGCGCAAAATTGCTAGTCTATCAACACCACTTTATGGTTGATATTCCGAAAACCCGTACAAAGCGCTTTGATTCCACTTTTATTGTTCAAACTGATAGCCTGTCTGTGGAATGCGCTGCCTGAATGAGTGTTCCCTGATAGTTACAATCTGGGTGTCTTTTAATCATGAGTGAATCAGTTTCTTCTAAGCAACGTACTCCATCGCAGACCGCATCATCGCTAAACATCAGGCGAGTTGGCAGCCAAACGCAAGCCTATTATAAAAAAGGCGTTATCGTGATAGCGCTGCATGACGACAATTCACAATATCTAGTGATTTATCACAAAGTGGACAATTATGGGCTAGATTATCACGAAATTGTATTAATTACCATAGCTTGTATTGCAGATGTCCGGATGATGCGTTGAAGTGCAGATGCAGATTTCTAATTCCGCTATCTATTAATGTATCCGCTATTTGCACTCCTAGATGACTTGAGACACATATAATAATATGCATAGGAAGAGCTGCTTCAGAAATAACTCTGTAATTGGAAACAAAGTTTTCTATATCAAAACACAATTGTAAAAATTATATTAAAAAGTGTAATGCTTCCCTATATACCTACTTATATACCCTGTATCAGAATCAGAAAATATTTATCGTAGACACTGTGTTCATGAATGTTAAATTAAGTACTATCTGGTAAGTACCACCTGGTGTCAGCGACCCAAAGCCGTGCTCAGCAACCCAAAGCCGTATTTCGTTATTTTAGGGAGATCGGCTGGTTTGTGTAGGCTGGCAGGGGCAAATGCACAATACACCCCAAGTGTGATGTCAATGCAGGTCTTATCACCCCCACTTTGAATTAGAATTAGAATTACCAACTGGTGCTGGGGTATTAGAATACGGGGTCGGTATCCCCTGCCTTTAGTACGAGCCTAATAAAAAGAGACTGAGGGTCTTGACATCATGATGTACGGCGTACCTAAATTTTTCAGACTGGTGACGGGCAGCAGCTTTGCCAGTGCGAGAAGATATGCCCTTGTGGTCACCAAACCAACTCACATGCCCGGCGTGGCGACTATCGGTAAGAAATAACAATAAATGGCCACCAATTCCCGGCCACTCTGTTATTCCAGGCCAAGACAGCGGCCATGGTAACGGCAGGGCAAGTGGTGCTATAAATCTCCGGGCTAAGAGAAAAACCGAAAATTGGGCGGCGTTCCTTGGGAGAGGCATATCTCCAGCAGTGAACTAGTATACGTTGATTATGATGATGATAATGATGCTTTCAATGCTTAGATTAAAAAGCTTCCACGGACCCAACGCGGGTCAGCAGCAGTACAGTGCGTGAGCGGTACTTTTCGTCAGAACAGCTTTCACTGTATCAAGCACAGGTGTGGTCGTGGATGGAGTAATACTCTCACCTTTGGGATGGCGTTCAGACTAAGCTTCTTAGTCTTGAGCATCCGCGCAAAGTTGCTAGTTGCAGCGCCTCAGACTGTTTGATTTCATTAAATATGCTTAGTTTTTTTGTCTTGCCTTTTACGATGAATAATAGAAATTTACTAAAAACCCCGCATTTTTTTATAATATTGGAGAAATTGTTATCCTAAGTATTAGGTATACGTATACTGGAGTATAGCCAAACCTGTGTTGTGGTGGTCTGAGCTCGTCTGTGAGGCGCAGCAGCACGCGGCCGCGGTGGCGACTGGCCGCCAGCAGCCGGAAGGCGCGCGCTGCTTCGTCCGGCGCGAACGTCACGCGCGTCAGCGGACGCACCTCCCCACGCGCTATTCCTTCGCTCACCAGCGCGTGTAGCTTCTGCCATAAAGCACAAATAAAAACAGTAATTTTCAGTCCATATCTCATTTACATTAAACTGTCGAATTCTTAACCACTATGTTGCCCATCTTTACTTACTTTTACAACCTCTGATTTGAGATCACCAATAACTTGTTTTATATCAACAGCTGTATAGGATCTTTCCTTCGTCATGTTGTACATGCCGTAGGAATAATTTTCATTATACAAAATTTGTGTCGTATCTACTACTATACTGGACTCTGCACAACATCTTAGAGCCGCCTGAAAAGTAAAATAATTTAATAAAGGAATTACAATTAATTCCATTGATATTTTATTTATTACAAATGTATTTTTGTTAGTATATTTACATTTTTCAATTCTCCTTTCAGGCAACAAATTACCACGTTACATCCTTTTCCATTTGTCGCATTTAGAACTATGTCTGCAAAACTACAGTCCCGTGAGTTTCCGATATCACCCTCTAAAAAGAGAATTAAGTTTACAATAATTATGTAAACTGATTAGCTCAGTCTAAATTATATCATCTAAATTATAACTATCTAATAAGAATTTGTATTTGGTCAGAAATTAGGACAAGCGAGTAGGTGGAACTTCTTTTTAGGCTGGTTTTACAGCTGTGCGGGAGACCCGTGCGGGTCGCCCGTCTACGGGTTCCCGGAGCGAAGACGTACGTGAGGCACTTGAACATAATTTCGCTGCGACGCGGATTGTTCTGTAGTATTGTATTGTAGTACGGGCGAACCACGCGGCTCTCCCGTAAGCTGTGAAACCAGCGCAGATTGATAGCTAGTATTTTAAAACACATGGTCACATTCACTGAAAAAATACATAATTTAAATAAGAGTATGTAGTACCTAAATTTACAAGTGTTGGTATCAATATTAAAAAAGCAACCATAACGGATCCTTAAAAATAAGTGGAACCCGTAAAAGAATAATATCTAATAGAAGATGTAAAAGGAGCCTTGGTAATACATATTTTTCAATTTAAAAAACTGACTTTTAAATTAGTAAACACGCAATTTCGTTTACTTGGGTGACATTTTTTTCAGTTATTTTAATTTGATAAAACTTCTATGGGACCAATCTGAAAATATTTATTTCCAAATTAAAATTAAAATTTCTAAATTGGTTTATAAATGACGAAGGTCTGAGCTAACAAAAAAATTAGAACCCCTCCTTTTTTGAAGTCTGGTAAAAATGCGAAACGTACGCGGCGGCGTGTGCGACCATATCGTAGTATGGAATGAAATTTACTTCGCTCACGCAAGATTATACACTACCGTTCTTGTTCCTGTTGGGTAATAGCGTAATAAATTTAAGGCACCACTTCTTGTTCGAGTTGCCGACGTTGCTGAAGTTGCGCCAGCAGTGCGTGAACGTGGCTGGCCCCAGCGCGCAGCGTGCCCGCACTGCCATGCACCAACACGCTATACTTCTTTACATCGTCTGTTATATTACTTACCGTCCAGTTGAGGGAACAGCTTCATGAGGAACTGCTTCTTGTTAGAGTCACCGACGGTGGTGAACACGCGCCAGCCGCGCGCGAGCGAGATGTTGATTGCAGCCTGCCCCAGCGCTCCCGCGCCACCGTGCACCAACACGCTATACTTATCTGCATCGTTTGTTGACAATGAGCATGCCTGGTGGCAAAAAAATATTCGGTGGGTCTGGTGGATCCGGTTATTTTACGACGATAATATTTTTTTTTTTCAAAATTACAAGCACATCACAATAACAAGTCTAAACTAATTGCAAAATAATGAAGTGACTTGTAAACTTGACAATGTCGTGTAGCACCTACACTAAGAATAAACTTGTGTCGTAGGAGACTGATTTTCCTTCAGTAGTTCTAGCTATTTCGACGGCATATCTGTTGTCATTTTTAAAGCAATTCTAAAATATAAATTTTCACGTCTTATAATATTATGTGTACAGTTCTGCGTATTATTTCCTACACGAATGTGCAGTGCAAGTACCGTTCTTTATCGTGCGTCAAATTCGATAAAATGCCATAGAATCGATCATAGACAGTACTGATCAAATGGCATTTTATCGAATTTGACAATCTCAACTGTCAAATTTGATGATCGATAAAGAACGGTACTTGCACTGCTGTTTTTTTTATGAACGGTGTTATCCATTATCGAGAAAATAAAGATTACATTGTATTTTTTATGCCATTGCTTGGTTAAAGGGCTGCTTGATGGTAAGCAATCACTTTCGCCTATAGATAACTATGTAAACTAGAAAAAAAAATCTGTGGGATACCTGTAACGCCAAGGATGTCACAGATACGTTGCCGACCCTTAAATATTCTATCAACAGCCCTTTTGAAGAACCCCATGCTTTAGGTATGATAACATTATAATGATCACAATAATGTTTATGGGTACGTTCTTACTGTTTTCATGTCTAGGCAGTAGTATGCGTAGACGTAAGCAAACGGCACCGTGGCCGCATCCTCCAGAGTCCAGTGCGCCGGCACGGGCCACGTCAGCTCAGGTTGAGCCATTACGTAGGTATTGGCTGAACCGCTCGGCACCACACCCATTACTCTCTCATCTCTGGGAAGCAATATTTATTATTCTGAGGTCATGAAAATAAAACAATGTTGTAGCTTAAAAAACTAAAGAACATGCATAAATAACTTGTAAGCAGCGAAACAATCTCCACGCTCACACGCACGAGAGGTTAAGAGAGACGGGTGAGGGGGATCGATACTACGTCTCTCGGATCTCGCGCCTTAATGGTTGGCATCTTTTCCGCTAGATGGCTCTGTTAGTGTGATTCACCATTCAAATGTTTGTTTAGCCACCTCATGGCTCCATCTTTAGATCAGTTCAATGGTACGAAATTATTTAATTGTCATCTGAATTACATATACTTGCAAAGTTTCATATCTGTACGACAATGAGGTAAAGCAGGTTAAAACCGACTTCGATGACAAGTTTTTTTTTAAATATATTAAGTTAAGTCACAGAAGACATAATAATACAAGTAAGCTAATCATAAAGCGTGTATAAACATGTATAATGTTACTACAATGTAATAACTCAAAAACATTAATTTTTGTGCGTCATGAGCTCATGACTGTGTTCGTACCTTTCTGTTATTCCGCTAAAATCCATTCCAAAACCAAAGTATTTATTGTTGTCTTGTTTAATCAAGCCAAGTGCCCGTTTTACGTCGCCAACATTTATAGCTGTGTAATGAACCTAAAATTCAAAAGATAGGTCATTATTTGAATTTTATTTTGTTTTTCCACAGGACAAACAACGGCTCGGTTACAAATGTATAATAGATAGATATACCACAAAGCAGGTTACAGGTAATCATGGATAGAAACATAACAAGAACAATATCGAAGACTAAGAATAGAATAAAATACACTACGAAAACACATACCCTACGCGTCCAATACAATAATATTTTGAAGATGATGTTGGGACTTCCCCGATTTTGCAGTGCCTCCAAAATGTCCGCACAAACTCGTACTGACGGCTTTCATGCCGTCATTTGAAACGCTTCGGCCATATTGAAACCAAGTTTCGAAACTAGTTTCGGAAAAAGAATAATGATTATGTTTCTGAAACTAGTTGCTAAGTAGGAACTATAATTCTGTTTCCGAAACTCGTTTCGATAAAAGACTTATAACTCTTCTTTCGAAACTCTTTAGTTCTACTGAAACAGAATAAAAACACTAACGAGAAAAAAACTTAAATACAAATTACTAGCTTTCCCATCGCGGCTTCGCCTCCGTACACTAAGCAACCCTTCACTTTTTCATAGTAAAAAGAATTTGTAAGTTTCTGTAATTTCTTTCATTAATAGAAAGCTACACTATTCTCGAGTGACATTTTTACTATGAAAAAGTGAAGAGTTGCATAGTGTACGGATGCGAAGCCGCGATGGGAAAGCTAGTAATTTGTTTTTTAAGTTTTTTTCTCGTTAGTTTTGTTATTCTGTTTCATTAGGACTAAGGAGTTTCGAAAGAAGAGTTATGTCTTTTATTGAAACAAGTTTCGGAAACAGAATTATAGTTCCTACTTAGCAACTAGTTTCAGAAACAGAATCATTTTTCTTTTTCCGAAACTAGTTTCGAAACTTGGTTTCGAATATGGCCGAAGCGATTTGAAAGAAAGTGGCATCACTAATGAGGAGGGTGTGGGGAAGTCGGAACAAGTGGCTGAAGATTTTGACGCACCTATACTCGGACATTTTGTGCGGGTGATGGCTGAGTTGGCTGAGTAGGAAGTATATTATTTCTTACTCAGTCGTTATTAGTGCAGAAGTTCCGAAGGTGCGTGAAAAAACTATTTGAAGGCCATATTATTATTATTTTTGTATGATTTTTGTATTTTTATCTAACAATAGTTTTAAGTTTTGTTTGTAGGTACTAACCCAATGACAGTTTTATTAATAGTTTTTAGAAAAAAAAAGAACCGACTTCATGACTATACATACATTACTGAGTTAAAACAGAGATTCAAAGCATCAAAACTTATGCTAAAGGGAACCAAAAACCAAAACGTCATCAGCTGTGTATATATTTTTGTGGTTTTTTGTTGATTTTTTCATAAGGCGCTGAATCAATTTTGATAAAATTTATATGGGAGCCTCGTGAGGTATGAACTACCAAAAAAAACAGAATCAATTTATGATTACAAACAGAAGAAAACAAAAAGTTTAGTTTCAGTTTGTAAAATCCATTTACAAACTGAAACTGAAAAGTAGAAAATATTGTTTAATATTATAACTGAAATACTTTGTATCCGTGGTCAAGAAAAATTTAACGAAAAACAACAGAGCCCGGTCGCCATGGAGACACTTCTTTGTTTTTTTGAAGTTCTGTTATAGGAACAGTTCCTCTATGTTTGCTGTTCAGTTGACAGCGTCGCTAGTGGAGAACAAAGTATGAAATTCACCAAGAAATAACTGTAGTTCCAATTTTGCCCACCTTAACAGCTAAGTTGGTGGCACTGTACAATGTACATTGAATTCGTTGCTTATTTTGCAAAAAGCGCTGAATCAATGTCGATAAAAAAAATATGGGACCACCTATGAGATACGACCTACCAACGAAAAAAATAATCATCAAAAACAATTCTAAATTGGCGGAGTAATCGCGTAACAAACATACAAAAAAACATACAGTCGAATTGATAACCTCTTCCTTTTGGAAGTCGGTTAAAAAGGGGGAAGATGCGTGACATCCAAACATTGTATGTACCGTAGTATAATATGACATCTTTGATTGTACCCAATAAATATGGCTCTGTTATGGCTCGAGTCAGCGGCGACGTTGATTTCTACACTGTGAACGTCAACTCCACCGCTCCATTAGACACTACACTAGACTATAGAAGTGACATAATATAAAGAAAATTAAGTAAATTGTTTTTAAGTATTTACGAGTGAAAAGTAATGCCGTGAAACTTGTTTTTTTGTCTTCGAACTGTTGGTGCACCTTGTGAAAACGCAGGAAGTAATTTTTGCTACTTTATTTCACACAATTTTGACAAGTAATTCACGTGCTATCAAAACGCCAGTTCGATTGTGACTGAAGTGGATTGTGCCCCGGAGCCTATATTGTGCGGTCCACGTCAAGAAGTTCGTCCCGTATTTTCCCCCTATTTACTTACATCAATGTACTAACCCAATGGATTTTAGTTATCCTTAATAAAATATTTTGAATTTGAATTTTGTAAAGAAAACATAATTGAAAACAGTTAATATCAAATAAAACTAAATAAAAAAAACACTGCTTGAGCCACCTGTCCAATGCAATGCTCGTACAGAATAATTCTAAACATATTCGCTTATCAATAGAGTTGAAGATATTGCTCACACGACAAAAGAATTTTGCCTAAAATTTGTTTGATTTTAGAAACACTGTTAAGAGGATTAAATCGGATACGCACAGAGGAACAATTTGGCTTAATCATACATTACTAAGAACCTCGGGACTATCACGGGGGTTGATGTTAACTTCAAAACAAATGTAACGTATGCTATTTCTCTTCTTTTAGAGAGTAGGAGTTATTGTTTACAGAGAATTGAATAATCATCGGAGTTGTAAGGATTTTTGAAGTGTTTTTTTTTTGTGTGAATTAGTGACCGTCACGCCCAAATACTTGTTTAAGTAAAGACGGCTCGAGTCCACTAAGGGAGCGAGAGAGATATAAGTCAACCTTGATGAAGTCTTTACTTCTGTCGTGTTGTCTTAAGCAGTATTTTCTATCGGAAGCATAGATAATTAACAAAACTTTGCTGAATATACTAAAACTGGTTGCTATTACTAAAAAACTGTTGAACTATACACAAAAACAAACAACAACAACAACATTAATATAACAAAAAGTTAACATTAGAATTTGGTCTAAAGACTAGTAGTTTCCATGGCCTTGTCTATGATAGGATAAGGTGAAGTAAAATAAAAAGTGCATTTTGAAACACCCTGAAAAACTTGATATTTGTTAACATAAATTATGTTTTGACCCACAAGCATCGCAACTTCGCGAGTAATCGAAACTAGATCGTATATAAAATGGTCATATAAATTAATATTTTTTATATATTTATTTACTTTTCAATACAAGCGTACACTACACAAGCGTACACACGTATATATTATAATATTGGTGAATAAATTATATTCATTTACACAAAAACACACCCAACTAGAAGTACCGTGCCGTATAACTGCCTCATCCTATACTATCCAACTAACTCATCCCTATTAAAACATATCTATCAATATAACTATAAATCAACTGCTTACGTTGCGCATTGGGCGATCAGTGCGATACACGCGCTGAATAACTTGGGAATATACCTATACTCAAAGGTAAAAATACATACCGTCACTAAAACACCCGGCCCCGTTAGCCTAGATGCCTGCACCCATTGCAAGGAATCGAGATCGCCGGTTACTTCACTCCGCAGTGTCAATTTATCTCCAACTGCGAAAGTTTCCTCCAAGGGCAAATAATATTCACTTCCCCATAATCCCTAGGACATATAAGGCATTCATGATTACGAGAAGGTTTTATAGCACCGTATTTACATTGAAAACTAAATAAATTTAATTAAATTTACTTACGTTGTCAAACACATTATAAGCCAAATTATCATCTAGAATATCATCGAAACAAATATTCTCTTGATGGTTTTCATTAACCATAATGACGTGGATACGATTGTGAGTAGATTCTCTTCTCCATTGCTTAACTAGGCTGATAAGGCCGGTAACAGGTGGATAAGATGTTACAACCAGAAAACGATTTTGCGAAGAACAGCTGTTGCGTGCGTTTATCAAGAGTGGTAGATCCGATTCAGTACGAACAGTGAATGCTGACGTCAATGGTGTTGAACAAGTTGGTCTCCAACGTGCTAGTTCTAGTTGAGTCTTTGTGTTCTTCAGTACTGATACAATTTTGTAAAAGTTTAATGGGAAAACTTGAAAATCTCCAGTGGTTACATCTTCTTCATTCACGATAAAAGTGTTGCGTTGCAAAATGCGGTAGAGTTTTTCACTAATCTGCAAATCGAAAGTAATTTGTTTGATATAGAAAGTATAGAATAAATCATCATTACTATAATTATATCGTTTACAATAATCTCTTACATTTTCATTTCTGGATAGCTTTTGTACCAAAATAATATCTACATCTAAATATTCATTTTCATTCATTGCTGCATCAATAGACAAGTGCTGGTATTGAATTTTTGTTTCAGGAATTCCACTTTCAGAAATCTTTTCCATTTCTTCAAATAGTTGAGTATTTTGATCTATACTTAGTGCCACGACCTTTATATTATCCTTATTTAAGTTATCTGCTGCCATTTGCAGTAAAACGTAGAGAGATTTGGAAACCTGATAAAACGAAATAATGGACAGATGAGTATTATAAATTGTTTCTATTGAATACAGACCAAACAAAAAGTTAGAAAATTTCATAAGAAATACTTACATCACACTTCGAATCGAACCTAGGAATGAATTTAAGCGTTTGTAAAGTAGAACGATCGTAGTTAGTTTGAAGGACATTACGGAAACAGATATTTTCTATAATTACACCGCCACAACTGAAAAAATATATAAGTTGTTATCTTGCATATACATGTTGTAAGTTGTTATCTTGCATATACATGCAGTATCGATTTAACTCCTATGAACTCACTAAATATTGTTCCTACAAAATACACAACTACTATTTTATGTATTTTGTAGGTGCAATAGCCTACACTAATGCATAGCATAGGACTCCGAAATTATATTATAAATCAAAAACTGCATAAAGTGATTGCCATCTAAAGATTTTTGGAATGGACGAAAAAAATACGAATTATCATAGGTGACGATGATTGATTACCTTCAGACGGCCCGTTAGCTTGTTTTCCACCTAATGGGTATTTTTCTAATTTAGCAAATACCTTTCGTATGCAGGTTATTTGTAACATACTTTGCATACAAGCAGTTTTTTTTTTAAATCGAGACTCTAAATGATAAAAACTTTACGCGGTCACAAAATTAAGATGAACCTAGGGGCGTGGGCAAAGCTAAAATGTTTAAGCAAATGAGTGATTTCGAAACAAAACTAGAACTTTAAGTACCTGGTTCGCTCTTGTATTTTAGACAATTTAACATCTAATAAAGATGGTATATCATTTTCAGTGTCATTATTTGCTTTTGTTTTTATGCAGTCGTCATGCTTTTTAAGGTCGATTACCATTCTTCTGATTCGATCAGGTTGTGAGACACCCCTGTGTGTTTGCTTAAGAGTGTTCAATTGGAACAAACCATCAATGAACGTCACCCAGTTATCATTCCACAAAATGTTAGCTTCCGATACAGAACTGTTTGTGCTGTGAATACTTCGAAACATTCCACTGAAACAAGAGATAACTTAACTAAATAATAGTTTTTGGGTATGCACAAAATAATGTAACTGATGCACATACAGTGCAATAAACAATTTAAAAATAATAATAATAAAATTACAATAACTTTCAATACTCAATCAGCCTTACTTATAAAAAAATGTTAATCACTGTCTGAGCATTATCTTTAACAAGTAATGCTTAACTCCTTAAGTTTTAATAGCCAAGAAAAGTTAACTTATAAAAAATAAAAGAAAAAAATGTTTTATATTGTAATATAGTAACGAGAAAATTAAACAGACGATAAAAAATCTCAGTCTTACCTGTAGGCATATCCTCTCTCGTACAAAACCCGATAAACGTCTTTATCACTGAGCTCATTGCTTTCAAGTATTGAAGCGGTTTGAAAATCAGAATTGTCTTTTATCTTTGCTGGTTCCATGATGGTTATGTAGCCCGTAGCTACTTTTGAATCCTCGTCCATAATCTGAAAACGAATACAGGGTTATTTTTAAATGTATCAATAACTAATAGTGCAGCTAGCTTTCCTATCGTTAAACGATTGCTAACAATGCATTGTCCCTATAGTGTGGAATGTTTATAGCAACCATCATTACTAAAATTTAAGGATATTTCGTGCTAACTAGTAAGGTACTAACATGGTTAAAAAATACTTCTAAACGTAAGTACCTCAAACAATCCACTGCCCCTATGTAGTGAGACACTAAGCTTGACGTTTTTTTGTTCATGCAGTATTGGCTGGGTGTACATCTTTACGTCTTGGAACTCTACATTCAATGACTTTTTCGGGACTTCGAGTGACATGGCGAGTGTATCCCACGCGGCTACCAGCATGTATGAGAAAGGTAATAACCTTTTATCTGCAAATAAATATTTCAGATGTAGACAACATCTTATTTCATTGGAAGCTTGGTCACCATGGTCTCTCTTGCACTAGAAGCGCTGGTCGAATTGGCCAACACGCCGCAGGGCACTTTCCACCGCCAATGTCGCAGCTGTGTTTGAACCAAGCTGTCTTGCGCGTGACGATGGAAAGAGGCCTGATGGTATGACACTTGTTTCCTGGAGGTTGGGCCCTTTGTTTGGGAAGCGACTTGTGTCGATACTTTGGCGTCGCACCTTCACAATTTCCTGAGACACAAGGTAGGGCTGGTGCGACTGCCAATTCAGCAGAGCAGCACAAGCGACCCAAATATGCTAACCCCGAGATGGTGGTGGCTGGCGACAGTGGTTAATTATTTGAGGCAATTAGAGTCAAAACATTGGGCCCTTAATAACCGGGGAGCTCTTCTAATTTTTTTAAATCTTTTAGAACACTTTAATGGGACGCGTGACCTAAAAGCTGACGTGTTTCTGGCTCAATGCGTAAGATTTGCCATTCAGCGTGGTAATGTGCTAGCATGCTGGGTACGCTGCCAACTGATAGTGGCCTTGAGCATTTGGATTGTCTTTAGACCTTCTACGGTATATAGGCAGTCTAACTGTTTTTTGCCCTATAAAAAAACTATAATATATTTGTTTATTTTATAATTATAGTGGGGTTTTTCCGCCGGGACGTCATTCCCGTGATATTTCTTTTTTGCACAGTGATAACAGCCAGTTTTTTTTAAGTTGGTTCGTTGTATTATGTAAAAATTATAAAAAGATGTGAAATTGTTTTTAAATGGTGTGAACGTTGTACTACGTGAAGATTTGAGTGTGGTTACTTTAAGCCAATTTGGGGTCTGTAAGGTTTTTTTTTTGTAACGTTTGTGTACTTTGCCTTCTTGATCAAGTTAGGTTAGGTAGCGTCACGCGCGCTTCCACCTGTTACAACGCCGGACACACGTTTATTTACACATCGGAGCTGTGTGAATTCACCCTAATTGTGTATACGCCGCAAAATCGCGGTAGTTTCGGACTTTTTGCCAAGGCATGGCCCAGGCACATAAACAAATTGGCTGTTTACACGTTGTAATTTGCCTCCGCTCGATAATATTGCATTGCTGTCTATAGAATTACTCTTACAACGTTTTTAGCATTAAAGTCTGATTTTAGTCAAATATCGTGTCAATCCAAAGGTTTTCTTAACAAAGGACAAAGTGGACCAAAAACTGAAGTAGCCGGCCAAAGATAAAAATATTTATTATATTGTAGTATTTGTAGTAGTGCATGACCATATGAACATTTTATATAATGACAGCTAACCTCTGTGACAGATATCTAACCAGCTATACATAGTTTTATAAATCGATTTTTCCGACATCTAAACATATTTATTAATGTTTGTTTATGTGCCTATATATGTCCATCAACATCATTTCAGGCCTCCCGCATCGATCTCCAAAAAGGCCAGATGGAAACGGCCTGCATCCAACGTTTCCCTGCGGTCTCTTTTGGGTCATCTGTCCATCATGTCGGTGTGTGCTGGCTGCGTTTACCGGTCCGTGGCCTCCGTTCGAGAACTTTTCGGCCCCACTGGCCATCTGTTCTGCGTGATCTCCTCATTTTTGATTCGATCTCGTAGAGAAACCCCGAGTATATCCATCTCAATAGCTCGTTGTCCAACTTTGAGCTTGCTTATAAGACCCATAGTGAGAGACCATGTTTCAGTGCCGTATCTCATCACTGACAACACACACTGGTCGAAGAATTCCATCTTAAGGTGCTACGTTTCACAAATGGCGGGAAATTCAAATTTAAAACACTTTTCAAGTCCTTGTAGCTAGGCCGGGTAATTATGGTAAACGATCATGTTGTTTGCGACAATTGAATATTATTCTTTACAAAATTATGTAAAGTTATTTATCTCTAATGCACATTATTACTTACATTTGTCAATAAACTATTTGTTGCTGTTTCAAACGGTTTATTGAAAAATGTAAGTAATATGGTGCGTTACTAATAAATAACTGTAAGTACATGATAATGTAAAAAACACCCAATTATTGTCGCAAACGCTGTGTCATATCAAAATAATTACCCGGCCTAGCAACAAGGACAAAAAAAATGTTTTAAATTTGAATTTCCCGCCATAGTTAAAATGTTCCACCTTAAGGCACTGAGGCCTAGTTGGATTTGCCGATTGACCTCTTCATTGAAGTTGGATCTGCATCATTCGACTGTTTGTCCTAGGTAGACGTACGCGTCAACAACTTTCAGAACTGAGTTCCCATACTGATACTAGGGTGGGTACAACATGGATATTTGGCATGATCTTTATTTTTTCTATGATCGTCTTAAGGCTCACCTGCTGGAAGTCTCGTTTGAGGCCTGTAAGCATCAGACGAAGATCTTCCATCGATTCTGTCATTGATTCTGCCATTGTTGTTGATGCTGAGTCCTTCCTTGCCATTCCTGGAGCTTGAAGGCGTTTTCTAATGAGGCAATGAACAGTTTTAGAGAGATAACGTCTCCCTGTCTCACGCCTCTTCGCAATGGAATTGCCTTCGACGGAATTTTCTGCTCTTGTACTCGGGCCGACATGGTGGCGTTATTGTACAAACACTTCAACACTTCGTCATACCGATAGTCAAAACGGCATCGCAGGAGAGACTCGAGCACCGCCCATATCACGATCGAATTAAAGACTTTCTCATAATCCACAAACGCTTAATATAGTGGCAAGTTAATCTTCAGTCATCTGTATAACTTGCCGCACCGTGTGGATGTGGTCTATGGTACTATAGCCTTTTTGGAAACCAGCTTGTTCGGTAGGCTGAAAGTCATCAAACCTGCGATCGAGAAGATTCGTGATGACCCTTATAAACAGCTTACTTATAAACATAGTTCAGAAGCGACATGGGTAATTTTTAATAAAGGTGTTGTCATCTTTCTTAAAGAATAACACCATCACGCCTCTGTTTCACGCTTTTGGCGATATACTTTCGAGTAAGATGGAACTAAGAAGCTTCTGAAAGACTTTGAGTACCGGTGTTCCACCAGCTTTCAAAAGCTCTGATGTGAATCCATCGTTACCCAGAGCCTTATTGTTCTTGAGCTGTTTCAGGGTCATCCAAATCTCGTACAAGCTAATGTCCTAGATATCTACAGTATAGTGTCGCCTCAGCTTGTTGTTCATCACATGAATGTTCATCACATGAATGTCTGTCCTAGGTGGAAATCGAATCTACACCCCCAAGCGCAGAAGGCAAGTTCACTACCAACTGGACCAACGGGGCTACTGAACTGACCCAAGAACCTCTCGATTTCCCCTAATACCTCGGCTTTGGTCGACGCTACAGTACCGTCTTCTCTTTTCAGCTTCGTCAACTGGCTTTGCCCAATAGACACGTCTCTTGCAAACGGTTTGGAGCTTTTATTTTTATCATTAGTCTCTTTAATACTGTTTGTATTAAAGGTACGTATGTCGTGCCGCAATGACTTCTAGATTTCTCTATTGAGCTGCCTATGATTCAGCGTCATAAGAAGATTGCAGCATTTTCAAGCGCTAGTTAATCTTCTATGTTTTTTTCCGTTCGCCTTAGTTTGTTATATATTGAAGTCGGATGAATGATGGTCGTAAGCAGTTGCAATTTCCAGAGACTTATTCGACGCGGTGGCGCTGTAATTCTGTCTCTATGGTATATTATCATTACCATTGTTGCTCTCCGGCCAGATGATGAGAGGATGAGGTGGACTGACGTCATCAAAAGTACTGTCGGGAACGAGTCGATGCGACTAGCGAGAGACCGGGGAGAGTGGCATAAACAAAGGGAGGATTTTATCCAGCAGTGGGTCATTTAAGGCTGATGATGATGATGATGATGATGGGTCCGCTAGCTTAGTTGGACTGTACGAAATATGTATGTATTAAAAAAATATACACATACATCATTTTATTTATTGACCAAATCGCCTTTTTAAAGTCATGTAGTTAGTGCCTCAGATTTTAAACAAAATAGTTTGCTGTCATAATGTTTTTTTTTTATAAAGTCACATACAAGAATATCATATGCATAAATTCATTTGGCCGGCTATATCACTTTTTGGTCCAATAATTTATGTTCCGTTGTCCTTTGCCAACGATATAAATACTGATTGTATTTCAGTTTATAGTGTATAATTTGGTATGCAATAAAAAGATGTGTAATATTCTATAAAACTTACTTCCAATCACATGACCTCGTAGGTAGCACTTGTCGTGAACAGATGTCACAAACGT
This sequence comes from Agriopis marginaria, assembly GCA_932305915.1. Taxonomy (NCBI): domain Eukaryota; kingdom Metazoa; phylum Arthropoda; class Insecta; order Lepidoptera; family Geometridae; genus Agriopis; species Agriopis marginaria. The sequence goes on from OW029935.1 coordinate 4,191,691, forward strand.
GCACGAAGCAGTCAATGACCTGTTAGCTGTCTGGTATTTTGCCAAGGCCCTATAAACAGCCAAAAATATAAAACATACTTAATTTCTTAAATGTTTATCGGGACTTATCACGTATTATTTAATATAGGTAAAAAATATGTACCTTTCGCTCGACGTTTCGACCATGTTACAATGGCCGTGGTCACGAGCTGACTGAAAACTGCGGGTGAGTCCGGCGAGAAGAGCGGGTGTTATGTTCTCCTACCCTCACTTGATCTTGAAAAATCGCAGGGTTGTCACTACGACACACAACACTGACTGTATCGGTAAATTTCCTAGTACCTACACCGCGGTTTGTACACTTGCTCACTACGGGATTCCACGACGCCGCTAACTTAAATCCACCTTCCCGGTTGAAATTGCGATGTTTTCTAATTTCAACCGCTTCACGAACCATTCTTGAAAAATAATGTCGTTCAGTGGAGAGGACTTTCGGAGCGGTTGAAATTAGAAAACATCGCAATTTCAACCGGGAAGATGGATTTAAGTTAGCGGTGTCGTGGAATCCCGTAGTGAGCAAGTGTACAAACCGCGGTGTAGGTACTAGGAAATTTACCGATACAGTCAGTGTTGTGTGTCGTAGTGACAAGCCTGCGATTTTTCAAGATCAAGTGAGGGTAGGAGAACAAAACACCCGCTCTTCTCGCCGGACTCACCCGCAGTTTTCAGTCAGCTCGTGACCACGGCCATTGTAACATGGTCGAAACGTCGAGCGAAAGGTAATATTTTTTACCTATATTAAATAATACGTGATAAGTCCCGATAAACATTTAAAACATGTGTTCAAATCGCGAAAGTTTAGAAATTACTATACTTAATTTCTATGTGAAAAGTGGTCTTGAAATAAATATATCATTTTATTTTTAAGGTAGGTACAAAAATAATCAGGAAACTATGAAAATACAATTAAAAACGTGTATATAAAAAACGGTGAACGTACTGCGATCTCCAAGCCGCCTGCCAAGCGTGGGGATTATGGCAACACCCCTCTCTAAGAGGGAGGCCTTGTTCAGCAGTGGACATTTAATGGCTGATGATGTGTGATATAAAAAACATTATAAATTTGCTAATCCAAACATTGTACACAGAGTTGTTAATATATCTTGTTTTCATAATACAACGTCAACTACCTTAATATTAGTACTAAGTATTTTTTTAATTACTCTATTTCAGATAAAAAATCATCCAGTTCGTCACATACGTTGGTGCATAATAAATCATTATTTAATTGACACATACGATGAAGCGGGTTGTTACGCCTAACATTGTTTTTGAGGGAGGAATACTAAAAAAATTACAAGTAGGTCTACGTTTAGAAATTTTACGTGTAGCAAAGTTAATGTTCACAACACAAGCAATTCCTCACTCAGCAAGCCATTTTCAGTCTTATGTGGATCACAGTCATAATATCGTCTTACACTCGTATTTGTCTTAGAAAACGTCGTTACATCGACTCAGTTTTATCTCTATCAACATTGTAAATCGGCATCCAAACAGAAGAACAATATTTTAGTTGTGACCTGACTATGATGTCAGGGGCAGATCCAGGATTTCATTTGGGGGTGGGGGGGTAGGGGGGGGGGGGGCATTCTGACAACTATCGAAGCTAGACTTATAGGGAACTTTCAATAATTAGAAACTTTAAAAATACGATAAGTGATAAGTATGTACTTTGAAGGGAGAACTAGAAAATATCTTATAAATAGTAATGCTGCGCGAGAAAAGCGAGCGCGATTTTTTTTTTACCTATCTTACAGGATAGTTTTTCCGGAATGAAAAGAGCTATCTTAAAGGAACCGATATTTTTGGGGATAAAAATAGCCCATGTACCTACCGTGTCAATATTGGATAAACATTATCTCTATATAATTTTTTTTCTGACTTATTTTTTTTACGAAATTTATTCTATAAGGTCAGAATTGTGGATTTTAGTTCATATAGAAATTCAGCAATTTAAGCTTAGCTTTTTGATTTAACTTCATGTTGTTGTTGTTTTTGTTGTTAATTGATAGGTACATATTTAGCTATTCGCTCAGAAAATAACAAAGACGTGCTTCAAATTAATTTTTTATTTTTTTCAAATTTATCCTTTTTGTATAGTTGATATTTTGTACAGCAATTCCGTTACTTCATTTTGTAGAGAAAAACATGAAATTTGGTAGATTTATACCATATTGCTTAATGGAATGCGTTTTTAGAAATTCAATTCCAATGGTGTAAAAATTTGCATCTTTAATTTATGGATTTATGTCCATTTCATGATCCCAAATGGACGTGGTTGCAGGGTGGCTTACTAGTGATCCTAAGTAAGACAATACTTATAGCTTGTTATGTCTCTAAATATTAACTGAGAACTAGAAATAGAAATTTACCTATTGTTAAAAAAACCTGATAAAATATGAGTAAATAGGTACCTATGAGTATGCTGTGTAAAAGTGCACCTGAATCAAATCGAAAAATAGAGTCAAATGTATGGAATTGCTAGGTGTTTTGGGGGGCCATCGCTGGCATGTATCTTGAGTGACTCAACTTGTTTAAAGGGTTTTGCTGTGCGCATAACAAAATCCAAAATTTTAATTGCTTTTGCTGCTAGTTGTATAGTGAAATTTAAAATTAAGTGACATATCAAACCATACACTTAAATCTAGCACAACTTGGACTTTGCCTAGTTTGATTCCCTCAATAGAATAAGGATATTCTATCATGTTATTTATTTATTTTTCCGTGAAAAAACAAAGTGTTTTTTTATTTATTATTTTAATTATAATATATCAACTGCATAAGCTAAACATGTTTTTTTTTCGAATTGATCATTGTATAAACATTAAAAATAGAATGGGACCTATAGATTCGGTCCTTGGGGGACTCCTGATAATGGTTCAAATGGAATGGTTTGAAAGCATACAAGGCCACTAGTTGAGTGGCGACTCATCAGATACGTACGGAGCCAGCGATAAATGTTGCCATAAGCACCTAGGTGATGAAACTTGGCTAAAAGTATTATTATGATTAACACGATCAAACGCCTTCGCAAAATCTTTATATACTGAGTCTACCTGAGGTTGTTTGTCGATCGCCCAGCCTAAATAATTTGTATAATTTAATAAGTTAGATAACATCGGTTTGCCACTGACAAAACCGTGCCGATTTATTGGATTTCCGTAATAATATACGGTAATATACGGAGATTGGGGAGTTATAATTTCATGCTACAAAAAACACAAAAAATCAGCTGTCTCATAGAGATACCGCCATTTTTTCGTGTATCGTCATCGCTCTCGAACTTATTGAAAATAACGTACTTATTCTTCTCTTGCTTATGCACGCGTACGTGACTTTGACGACGTAGTTGCTCCCGCAACTACGTCGTCAATGTCATGGATACACGTGATTTTTTTTTCTCCGAGCGCTATACCTGGCGGAGTATATTATTATACCATGCACGCGACGTCAAGGTTGTCCACCACAACGCGCGGAACCTGCTAATGTGTGCTAATACATAGGTATTTACTTAGAAAATTAATATTGATCGCAATCATAATTGTGATTTCAATCGTGTCTCACCCTTCACGCTCCGTACGGTTGTCCTGTCTAGATGGCTTTGTTGGAAGACTGTATGAATTTACAGATTATTATATTAGTACGACAAGCCACCAACCACAACCACCAGCAGACTAACCAATTCTCTTGATGAGCCCACTCCACGTAATTGGACAGGAACGGCGTGCCTGTCGATACTGGGAACTCCACTTTCGGGTACAGGACTTGAACTTTGGGATTGAAGCCACGAATATATAACCTGAAAATATAACCATTAATATCACTTGCTTGTAAAAAATATTAACAATTTTATCATTAGCATTTTTTATTAATTACTATATATATAAAAACCTGTATTTTGTAATATAACTTTATAACAAATAGATAGTATTACTACGGTATATAATATGAAAGTACATAATTTTAAAATTTTAGGGAATTTATGTGCATTTGAACAATACTTTTTTATACTCACTTGCCAATAGCGTCGAGCAGCATAACCACATTATCCGTGTGACCGCGGCGCGTGAGCGGGATGTTGGAGGCGGAGTCGGGCAGTGCACGCTTCAGGATAGCCTGCAGCAGGCCGTGTGGTGCGACTTCCACCAGCACTGCGTCTGCGGGGATCAGCACGCTCGCCTCCTCGAACAGCACGGGGCTCTGTGGGCAGAAGCGGGGGTGGGACACATTACCACACGATTAAGGTGGTGGTGTTGTGTATATATATATATATACACCACCTTGCCACCGAATTGACCCCTTACCAGTAAATTATTGGTGTGGTACTCCGCTGAAGAGTACTTGGCCGCTGACTCGTCCCATCTGTCTTGCGGCACCGATGAAGACACCCAGCGCTCACTCCTGGCTCTCGGTGTTTTGATGATATCTTTCAGACACTTCATTAGACCAGGACCTTGTAAAAAAATTTTTTTCGTTTAACAATACACTCCGTTAGACGTTTTGAAATAAATATTCCACATAAATAATCAGTTCCACACTAACCTGCTTCCGCTATATACCGCGAGTGGTATGCGATATTTGAGCACGGCACTTCTTTGGCGAAGATACCTCGAGCAGTAAGATCAGCGACGAAGGAACGCATCGCGTCCGCGGGGCCCGAGATGGTGCACGACTCAGCACTGTTGTGGCACGCGATCTCGATCTCGGGGGGACACATCGACGACATCTGGGGAAAGGGTGAAGTTTAAAACGTAAAAGTGGCAATCGCAATCCATACGAAACTTTGAATCAATGCTATTTATACTTTAGAACATTATTACTCCGGTAGGAGTTCCTTGCTAAGAAGAATTAAGATGACATTCATGATTTCCATTATACGACTGTCTAGCGTGAACGGCGTCGGCAAAATTTTAATATTTAGTTAAAAAATTTACTCCGTTTTTGAGCCACTTGGAACGCGAATTTTCTAAAATTATTTCTTAGAATGCGTTTTACTCCTCCTTAAACATACTTTCCTAATATCCCAAACCGCTGGATTTATCCAGCGGTTTGGGCTACCAAGTAGCTTTACCTAGTCTGTGTTTGGGATTGACGTTATCTGTCATTCAGCTAGTCAGTCACACAGGAATTGAATAAAAATATAATATACTAGCGGTCCGCCCCAGCTTCGCACAGGTATAGATTATAGCCTATGTCACCCAGGGATAGTATAGCTTCCCGTCAGTGAAAGAATTTTTCAAATCGGTTCAGTAGTTTCGGAGCCTATTCAATACAAACAAACAAACAATCAAATCTTTCCTCTTTATAATATTAGTATAGATATTTGATTGGTGATTGATCGATGAATGGTTGATGATTGTTCGATGAGGAAAATTTGTTCCAACTTCATAGTGGATATTTTTTGATGTTCTGTTGGTGCACAGCTTTGGTGTCCAAGCATTTCTAGCTTTGAATTAATATGATGCATCGATGAGCGGGACGTATGATGCAGGACGACCGCATGATGAGATGTTGGTATGACATGATTGGAACATAGTAGTGGTGGTAGTGAGCCGGGGTGGCGGCGAAGCATCGATAGGTATATAATTATTTTAAAATTCAAGTCGATGCAAAGAGGCGACACGTACGTGAAAAGCGAGAAAAGGACGACGACTTGCTTTCTTCTCGCTTACAAGGTCTGTGAGAAAGCAGGACGGAATGAAAGAGGAACGACAGTGATATAGTGAGCGAGTAGTTACTCACTTGTTGTGCGCCGAGGCCGATGGCGGCCATGGAGCCGCGGATGAACGGGGTGTCGAGCGAAACGCGGCCGCGGCTGTACGCAGACAGGATCATCTCTTCGGCCGTGAGGCAGCCGTCAGCATACGCGCACCCGAGCTCACCCACGCTGTGACCTGACGACCATGCACGCGCGTTAGACTATTTGTGATAAAATAACTAGGATGTGTGTAGTCATTATAATTATTATATGTTATGGATAGGCACCGAATCTTATGGCCTTGTTTGTTTTTTCTTTTTTATTTATATAGAATATAATATCTACGTTTGGCCACCAACTCGCTGTTTTTCGAGGAATGCACTGAAAATCTTTTTGATATCATTCCTGCATTAGATATCCACTACCGCACATCCCGAAACCATCAAAATCTCACTAACACATCTTACAAAGCTGGAAATCCCACACCATCATATTTTTTCCGCACCTTTCTTCCGCGGACCTGCAAGGTGTGGAATGTTCTTCTCCCAAAGGTATTCTTCCGAGCTTCAACATGAAGCGTTTTAAAAAAGGTGTCTACAACTACCTCTCCGGGCCGACAAAACACCGTCAAATCCACTAGTGTTTCTGCTTACCATCACCACAATCGACCACAAGGTAGTTTGCTAATCTTTTTGATAAAAAAAAAATTATATAATATAATTCTTACCTATTATCTTATCTGGGATTAGACCCAACTGTAGTAGAATATCAGTAAGACCAATTTGCACAGCCGCAATGCCCACAAATGAGTGCAAGACGTTGTTAAAAATAGTCTTGTCTGTAGACGTTATTATATCAACAATATCAATTCCTTTCGGTTCCAATACTTTTCGACAGCTGAAAATAATTATTGCAATTCTTACTTCTTGTCTTATGACAGTGAAATAATTAATATTCCTAATAAAATCAATAACATCACGACGTAATGACATTCTGTTTGATATTGTTTACCGTTCAATGGCAGCTGCGAAGATGGGTATGCGCATGAGTTGCGCGCCCATGCCGGCCCACTGTGAGCCCATTCCGCTGTACACGAACCACAGAGGACGCTGTGCATCATCGCAGTACTCCGCGCACTGCGCCAGGCTCACTGTCGTGCCTTGGGCGTTCTTATCTGCATAGGATATGGAAAATTGTTATATATGAGCAATTAAAAATGAGTAATGCTAGGTATTTAATTTTCATTATTTTACTTACCGAGGATAGTGTAACCTTTCCCCAAGTGACCTGCTATGTCTGTTTCATGTATACTGTGCAGCAACGCTAGTTCTTCAGGGTCAATGGGATGAGACTTCAAAAGATTGAGAGCCCTCTCCACGGCAGAGTCCTGTCTGCCAGATATAGTCACAAGCCGCGGAATGTCAGCTCCATAACGAAGAAGATCCTGAAAATAGTGTTTTTTTTTCCTTTTTTTTTTATCAATACGACCGAAGCTTTTGTTTCTGATACGCGTAAAATTGAGTCGTTTAATATTATTGGTTGATTGATAAAACCAAGATATTAAATAGTTTTAGTATGTTTATTTTTTTATCGTGGATAAGTCCACGTTTGACCACCAACTCACCTGTTGGTAAGTGACAATGTAGTGAAAGATGAAGCACGCAGACTTAGAAGATACCTATTCACTCTGGCCTTGAAAAGGCCTAGATTATATATCGCAGGAAACAAGGAAGTTGGCAGCTTATTCTTATCCTTTGCCGTACGGATTAGAAACGTAGAATCAAAACGCTTAGTACGTATCTAAGGAAAATCCACATCCACAAAGTATGGGTGGTAGTGGGTCGTTTTCCTATTTGTCCTTTAGTAGAAAGTGGGGGATAAGGTCATGTAGCTCCGATTTACATTCTCCGAAATGAAACATATAATAAAATGTACAGACTCGCTACTTTACGGCGGTGTTCTAGAGTGGAAAGTTTTTTAGGCACTAACTTCTCATCGCCTATAAGTCAAACAACACGCCGGTCTACCGATTCAATAGCTTTGAGCTGGTATTTGGCTGATCCATCCCAAAGATGACAGTAGTATTCCACACACGATCGGACTCGAGTTTGATATAGAGTAAGGAACTGCCCCGGTGTGAAGTACCGCCTAACCTTACTCACAACGCTCAGCTTTTTGCCAGCTAATTTAGCCTTTGACTCAAGGTAGGTTCCGTAGTTGAGTCGGTGTTAGAGACAACCCTAAGAGTTCCAGGTGGACTGCCAAAGGTACAGAAACATTCCAAAACCGTGGACATAGCGTAAACGGACTGTTTTTTGCGACAAAAAGACAAGGTTGGGTTTTGTTGGCGTTTAATTTGACAAAGTTCATATCACCTCAAAATGATATAGTCATCAGGGCTTAATACATTCTCTCAACTATGTATTTTTTCAACGCCTAGATTTCTGACATTCCGGCTCTGGAATTGGATATGTACTTCTCTACAACTGTGCTATCATCTGCGTACCCAAAGATATCGGGTATAAGCAGATCGTTGATTATGAAGCAGAAATAGAGTTGCTGAGACTACTGACCCCTGAGGTACCGCGTCATTAATTGCCATTTGATCAGACTAGCAGCCGTCAACGACACTTGACACAACGACGTTGTTAGGGTAGGCACGACTACCTTTTTTTGGGAATGGGTTGCACGTTCATAAGTTATCAACATAATGGAACTACCCCTGCGCGTAAGGAAAAACTAAATAGTCACGTCAGAACTCGAACAATACGGGTGCAGTTTTTTTTGTTGCTAAAATTTTCATGACCGTGGATTCAATGTCCTTTAGTTGTAATATTAATCATGTTTACATAGTATTAAAAGCGTCAAACAAGTCATAGTCACAGTCAGAATCAAGCAAAGTAAGTCACGGTCAAGTCAAACTCATGCCCCTGTAAAGTGGTGGAGATTACAAGAGGCTTCTATCGAGTTTTGGAAACAACACGAAAAGATATGTTTCACCTCGTTATATCGCTTTCCCACACTCGAGCACATTTACGAGCACTTAATAAATAATAATTCACCATTTACTACACATTAACACTCGAAAATACACAAGTTTAGGATAATAATCCAACGAGCCAACATGTTTTGTTACACGTTGGTGCCCAAAACTCCCGGGTGCACACTGCACAGTTCCTCAACACTATTGCCAGTATTCTGTCAGGACCAGTTGCCTTATTCACGTCTAACGTCACTTTATGAGTACCTCCTTTTTAGTTGATGCGGAAGTCGATCTTATTTACATCACACCGAGGCACTATAGATGGCATTTCACCAGAAGTAATTAGATGTGAATTATCTGCGAATAAAATCGCAAACTTCCAAAGTGATCCATGAGTTTTGAATAGAGGAGTCAGTGAGAGGTGATAGAAATTCGACTCAACTGACTTAGCCATGGCCCAGAATGCCTTGCTAATAGATGGGTAGGTGGCTAGTTTGACCCCTCACATGGCTAATGTGGTCGAATCGAGCCTACGTATTGCCTTTTTGCTGGACTTAGCGGCTTTGTTATAAGCTTTCTTCTTTTCAGGCACATCCATCGACTTGCGCCTACAACGTTAACCCAGGCTAAATATGCCCCATGTTTAAGTGCTTCTGCGTTGTCACATGCAGCATTAAACTGATTAAACCATGGGCTAACTTTACTGGAAGGCTTAGCGTCAGATTATGGAAAGTACTCCATCGCTCGACACAACACTTCCGTTACGGCATTAACGCAGTCTGATGCCCCCTTAGAAGAAAAGCAAGCCCATCGACGCCAAGGATAAGATGCAAAGAAGTGGCGCTACTCTTCCCAGACTGCTGATTTGTAACGTCATATCTGCTGGGTGTTTTTAAGGCTAGGATTGGGCGAGGAATATGACGACACTGATCTGAAAACGCAGTGTTTGGACCCGCCAAGAAGTGGAGGATACCTACACCGAATACCTACCTCTCGGGATCATTAGTCAACAGAAGGTCCAGACAATTAGCTATGTAGCTGTCAACATCAGGAACTCTTGTGGCCTCTTGGACCAGCTGGGTAAGATTTAGCGACAACGAAAGCTCGTATGCCTCTCTTTCTGAGCAGTTCCTGGTGGTTTCTGGTGAAAAACCATTCCTTGTGGTGCGCATTTAAGTCCTCTAGAAGGGCCAATTGGGCCGAAATGCGTGTTCATTGATGCCACAGGAAGACAACACTACACTAGTTCTTTCTTTATAATGGCAGGTAGGTTGGATAATGTTGATAATTTTATTCTTATCCTACCTATAGTAAATGCAGGTTCATATGAGATGTAGCACAGAATAACTATAACTGTGGTTATACGTATTTTAGGTAGGTATGCTGTCTCTTTAAGGTTACCAGCTCGCTAATAATCTGAGATATCTTGATTGATGTTTCTTACTTATTCTCAAGATACAAAAATTTTACATTTTGACATCCCTTTGCAAAATACTAGTGTATAATTTACCTTGCGCTTGTAGTGTCCGTGAAGCAACACGTGTGCGTTGACGCCGGTGACGGACATGCTGTTAACAGCAGCGTATGTACGCCGGAAGCTCTGGTGGTCCGTGAGCACGCGCATGCGTCCCTCGCGCAGAGCCGCCACGTCACGCCGCGGCTCCGAGCAGTGCAGGTTCCCCGCCAGCGAGCCGTTATGGAACCCTAGTAGCACCTGCGCGAAAACTACATTATTCATCTCCGCCTAAACAAATTATAAATACAACTATTTATTATACGAAATATACTGGCCTTTGTCACGGCAGATATACCGGATGCAGCTTCCCCGAACCCAATGTTGGACATGACACTGCCCACAAGCAGTGGTTCTTCTCTCTCGTTGCAGAACACTTTGTCAATAGCTTCCAATTCTGATTTGTCTACCTCCGGTACCGCTACAATTTCAACAGAGGCCATATTAAATTGCGGCTTCTTAAAAAATATCAATTAATTTAAATAACTTTACCTGAACCGAAAGCCTCGACATATTCTACTAACGCCGGCGACACTCCTGCTTTGTCGTAGAATGTCTTCAAGAACTTCGCTGTAACGAATGGGTCGCGATAAAAACCGTACATTGGACCGTTTTCACCGTTTAAAATAGATGAAAACTCCGTTTTGATATGCACCACATCTGCGTAAATTCTGAAAATAAACACAAAATTTAGGTAATTACAGTTACTAAAATAAACATTAGCTAATAAACACTGGATAATAAAATATTCATGAATTCATTTTCATTAAAAAAAAACACTTCTCATGCTTGTAAAGTTCTTGTTTATACCCGATGTATGCGGACTAAAATAACTTTTTATGCTCTATTGCACAATAGACTTTCAGTACAAGTGCATAAAAGTAAACTTAACCTCTTTAAAATTACTATAGAAACCTACGTAGTACTTTTACTTAGTCTGTGGTGGACACTAATAAAAATAAATCCTCGTTAAAATTGTTCAAAGAGGTTCTAAACTGTTCTGGTTCGTGCATAATACAGAACCTCTCAAAGATGTTGTTTGTAATACATGTAGGAAGGTTGGTAGGAAGTTTCCATCAGTCCTTAATAATAATAGGGTATTATTAAAGACCCAGACATAATTTTTATCCAATAAAAAAAGGTTTTGGTGCCAGCTTGGTCTTAATAGCGCTAGCCTGCCCAATTATGAGCGATAAAAAAATAGTAAAAATTTAAATTTCGGTGGTTTGTGTTCCTTTCTGTCATTAGTAAATTGGCGCTATTTTGATTACTGTAAGAATTGTACGAACGCGAATTTTAGTCTCAGTTTATCTTAGATAAAAAATCTTTGCAGTTAATAATAAATCGATTGAAAATGCATTCAAGTGATGAAGAAGATGAATATTTCGTGTTAACACCTGAGTTTATGAAAGAAGGCGGCCGATATAATAGAAAACTTGCTATCCAACAAATCACGACTAGCTTACATCAATTGTCAAAGATCAAAGCCTACTATGAGTTTTGCAAATGGAAAAATGAAAATCAAGCTACTGGCACATTTTCAGAGTCTGTTTTCCAAACATATTTTAATGAGCTGTCAAAGAGAAAGAAGTCATCTACATTATGGAGTATCTAAGTATTTTTATTTAAGTTCAAATGCTTGCTGTGCTTACAGCGAAGCCAACGCGCACAGCAAGCCAACATTATCGAAATATTAATTTCTATTAGGTACAAACAAATTATTCTAACACATAATAATATTGTCATTGAACCAAAATTTTACACTAGGTAGGTAATCAATTTTTTTTTTTTAATTTAGTAATTGACCACCAACTCGCCCGATGCCAAGCGACGATGCGGTCTACGATGGAGCACGCTTGCCCAGAAGAAACAGATAACCAAAGAAAAAACTAACTTAAATTTTTTTTTTATTAGTTTGACAATTTTGTTTTTTCTTTTTGACATAATTTTTATTTATAAATTGTATTTTTTTTTTTTATCTTTATTTAATATTAATGTATGTAATTCATAAATGTAATTGGTGTAAAGTCGTGCTAATTTAATAAACAAATACAAAATACAAGCATTCATTATATAAGCCTAAATTTTGCACAGAAAACGTCTACATCTGGATTCTGATCTGGATGCGTATATATAATTAGGCCCTTTCGCAAAATATTTTCTTAGCGGACCTTTAGATTTCATATATAATCTGCCTGCCAAATTCCAACTTTGTCAGTTAAGTAGATTCCATTATAAGAAGTTAGTCAGTCCTGTGAATGTACCTATATATGTAATAACGCTGTGTAAATAGCTTTTGTTTGTTTTATGTACATATAGAGTCATGTTGTTGGCGGTGTAGCAGGTTTATTCCTGTAAGGGCATGTCTATAAAGGCTGTAGGTCATGTTTTAAGTGATGCATTTGTTCAGTAAACGTTATCCAGATAGTTCACATTAAATGAAAATTTTAAAATCACTCCTTTTTTACTTAGAATTAGTTATTTTTTCGATACACGCATTGGTGGGCCTGATAAAGCTGTAACGTAGTCATGATTAGAAACAATTTTTAAACACCATAATGAGTAAAATATGTTAAAAAAACTTTCACTTTTTTCTCGAAAAGTTGAGAAAATTTTGGTATCTTTCTGGAAAACATATCACTCACAACACAAGAAAACTCATACACAAACACATACAATACATGTAATAAGTATTGCTCTCATATACATTTATATTTATTCTATCTTCTATAGTAATTTTATTATAAACAAATCATTTGCTGTTAATCTCGCTAAATTTCAAAACGGCTAGACCAATAATTTATTTATTTTTTGTTTTGTTCGGTGGTATAGAAGAAAAATAAATTGGAAAATTTTACCAGAAAATTAGAAAATTCGGGAAAAACGGAAAGTGTATTTTTCTATGGCATTTGGACAGGACAACGTTAATCGGCTCAGTTAGTACTTAATAAAACTTGACCAGTTCGGAGAGGACCCCAATTCTTTTGCACCGGTGCCCTTGACTACTTACCTAGTTACGCCACTGGATATCTCGTATCGTACTATCTTACCTTTTTGCATTTTTAGCTTTCTGTAGAAACAAACAATTGACTGCTTCCGACATGACACAGCCTCCAGCATCCTCAGCGAATGATCTTGTCTTGCCGTCCGTACTAACATTCATTATTCTGTTAACAGAAAGACATAATAATTATACTTAAATTAAAATATATTTACTTGAAATATAGTACGCACGTACTCGTGCATAACTGTTTAATGATAATTAGAGCCATTTGACTTTATTATTAGGACATATTATAATCCTATTCGGTAAGCGTTCTATTTTCACTGTCAAAGCATGCAATTATTGTTTTATTATTTGAATTCTTTGTTTTATTGTCTTAAAATTACATTCGCACATCTGTGTGGGTGTGTGTGTGTGTGTGTGTGTGTGTGTGTGTGTGTGTGTGTGTGTATGTATTGTAGAATAGCTACATTTTGTATCACTTTTTAAACACGAACACACGTAAACACTTTATTTTTTCCTGAAAATTATAAATATTTCTGAAAATAAACGATTTTGCTTTACTGTAATTTTAACAAAGCGACTTTAACATTGATAGTAAAAGACAGTGACAGTTCATGTTTATCTGTCAACTGCCTTTCAAAATTAGTCGATTCAAGTTTTATTCGATTCATTACAGTAATCGAATTGTTTTACTTTTTGAAATTATACGTGAAAAGAAATATCATAACATTCATCATATCATACCATAAAATTAATCAATTGTCTATAATTTATATTCTGTCAAAGTGGCGTTTAATAATAAACTATTATATTCACAGATCTACTATTATATTAATGATTACAACTTTACAACAAACCTTAGATGTTTTAGAAATGTGTTTTTGGGATCAATATTACACTAGCGGTCCGCCCCAGCTTCGCACGGGTATAGATTATAGCCTATGTCGCCAGGGGATAGTGTAGCTTCCCAACAGTAAAAGATTTTTTCAAATCGGTTCAGTAGTTTCGTAGCCTATTCAATGCAAACAAACAATCAATTCATTCCTCTTTATTATATACTAGCGGTCCGCCCCAGCTTCGCACGGGTATAGATTATAGCCTATGTCACCCAGGGATAGTGTAGCTTCCGAACAGTGAAAGAATTTTTCAAATCGGTTCAGTAGTTTTGGAGCCTATTCAATGCAAACAAACAATAAAATCGTTCCTCTTTATCTCTTCTATATCTTCTCTATCTCTATCTCTTCTCTATTTCTATCTCTATCTCTACATGGTATAAATTGAAGTCGCTTTCCGCGTCTGTCTGTCTGTCTGTATGTCTGTATGGCCGCTAACTCCTCCTAAACCACGCAACGGATTTTGATGCGGTTTTCACCATCAGTTAGATACATTTTCAAGGAAGGTTTATGTATATAACTAGCGACCCGCCCCGGCTTCGCACGTAAATTACACCCGTGCGAAGCCGGGTGGGTGGGTCGCTAGTAATATTATAAAAGTGAAACTTTTCTAAAAGTGTCTCTACGGGGAAAGTGTATCTCTGGGGAATAAATCTTAAAATGAACATGGACAAGACAAATATTATGTCCAATGTCAATGTCGAACCCGTGCCAGTAGTCGTTGGGAACGATACTCTCGAAGTTGTTGACCATTACACCTATCTTGGACAGATTGTTCTGTTAGGTAAGTCCAACTTAGACAAAGAGGTCGCCCGAAGAATCCAACTCGGATGGGCAGCGTTCGGGAAATTGCGTGACATCTTCTCGTCGAAGATACCACAGTGCCTCAAGACGAAGGTCTTTGACCAGTGTGTGTTGCCAGTACAGTGCCATATGGTACTGAGACGTGGTCCTTAAATGTTGGTCTTTTGGAAAAACTCAGAGTCACACAGCGGGCAATGGAGAGAGCTATGCTCGGAGTTTCTTTGCGCGATAAAATCCGAAACGTGGATATTCGCCAAAGAACCAGAGTCACCGACATAGCTGTTAAAATTTGCAAGTTGAAGTGGCATGAAGTGGAATGTTCCCACATCGCTCGAAGAACCGATAACCGATGGGGAAGAAAGGTTCTGGAGTGGAGACCACGAACCGGAAGACGCAGCGTAGGGAGGCCTCCCACTAGATGGACCGACGACATTGTGAGAGTCGCGGGCATCCAGTGGATGCAAAAGGCAGGCTGTCGTTCAGTGTGGAGGTCAACTCACCTGATGTCAAACGAAGATGCGGTCTACGGTGGAACACGCTTGCCCAGGAGAAACCGATTCCCTCATGATTTAAAGACATCCAGATTATAACTATCGGGGATCACACATTCAAGCATTCCAAGCAGCATTCCACAGACTAGCAAATCTCTGATTCAGAATTTTTTGAAAATGGTAGATTTTTTTAAGAAGTAATATTATGCCCAGTAATTTCACTGGAAACATTTCCCTTCAACCCAAAACACGGTAATGTTTGCACACTTGGCAGTTGAGTTGAATGACAAAGAGTGGCACTTCTTTAAACGGACTATATAAATTAAGAGCCCTACCACTACAGAAACCACACTGATACACTGTTTGAGCAAATATCGCAGAGGATCGCAAATATATCAAAACATTATGACTATCGGTAGAGGTAAGGAAAAGATAGTAGAAATTGATAGCTACTCATTTTGAGTTGAGTAGTTCAACGGGATGTTGTTGGAGAATATTTCGACAAGGTTAAGAGCAAACTATGTTTTACCGTCCGTAATGCACTGACGAATGTGGATGCAAGCACACGTTGGCGCCTCCAACCAAAGCAGCCTCGCACTCTCCGCGAGAAATGGCTGCAACAGCGGCCTCGATTGTTGCTGTGGAGCTGCAGCATGCCTGGTCTATAGACATAGACGGGCCCTTGGCATTCAACCAGTACGAGATACGGTTTGCGAACATGGACTTGTTGCATCTGAAATATATACGAAATTATTATAATAGATGCTCACTTTTCTTCTGCATCGAGTATATTTATAAGCTAAACTTACCCAGCAATACCAAAACCAGTAAAAGTGAAAGCATCATAGAAGCTAATCTTCTCTGTCTCAGAAAAGCAAGTCCCGATGTAAACGCCGATTTTCTTTCCTGACAAAGATCCTGGATTCACGCCTAAAACATAAATACAACATTTTTGAGAGTGACGTACGATTCGCCGAAACACCTGTCAACGATACAACCGTACACAGAAAGCACAGTTCGCCGTTGGATGGTAGAACGAAAAAATTATTAGCTGATACATTTTTTAACGAAAAACAGAAGGCATGTTGGTAATCAAATCAAATCAAATTATTTATTTGTCAGAAGATGGTAAGGTACACGTAATTACACATACAATTAATAAGTAGCATACAGGCCCGTACAGTTTATGTTAGTTAAGAAAGTAAAATATCAATTACTACCTATATTAGTTACTCTAATTATTATTTTATTTTTCCTAGACCTAGTCTCGATCGTATGATAGGTAATAGATTCCAAATACAGTAAATCCACTCTTAAGGATCCAAACTATATTATTATCTATCTTCTTTATAAAATACTAGGTACGCCCCGCCGTTTCACCCGCGTTATATAGCTACTTGAAGCCAAAGACTACTCTATAAAACTTGATGCAACATCCGTGGTAGCGACAGCGTGGATTGTGTATCTATGTAGCTCTCTACACCCAGGCTTTAGTAGATCATTGATGTGCAGCAGAAAGAGCGTTGCAGAGAACCCTGGGGGACAACGGTACTATTTGCCTTCAAACAGACGAGTAGCCATCAAGGACAACTTAAATTGATTTATCCCTGGGACAACTTAAATCGATTTCTCGACTATTATCGATTTATTCTGTTTTTTTTTTGCTAAAGTCTGATATCCGCGCAACGAAACTGATGAACAAACCAAACAAAGAGAGCTTGCTATGGCCATCATGCAAAACCCTGTCAAGATCCGTTGAGATGTTAAGCAAAACGACAAGTGCTTCTCCGTATTTCTCCATGGCTTCACTCCAGATGTGATTGGCGTTCGCTAGAAGATCCTCAGTAGACCGATTTCATCGGAATCGGTAATTCAAACCACGGCGGTTTGATATTATAAGCTTCCAAGTACGCCAGAAACCTATTGTTGCGGACATGTTCTATGGTCTTACAAAGTATGGAAATAGCCGTGATTGACCTGTAGTTGACGGGGTCAGCAAGACTACCTTTTTTGGGCACAGGTTACACGTTTGCAAACTTCCATGATTTCGACACTTGACCAATAAGAGAGAGAGAAACGAATGAGGCGTTTCAGTGCAGGAAACAACTCAGGCGCAAATGTCTTCAGAACTAAGGCTGGAATACTATCCGACTTTGTTTGGCTTTGTTCATGTCAAGAATTCGGAACGTTTTACGAACCTCCATTTGGCGAATGCGAATTTAGACATTGATGTCGTAAAGCCAGGTGAGGTTGGAGGTATTACGAGCGGAATGGGAGTATTAGGTACGTAGTAGTCAGAACGGGAGCTAGGTGGGCTCGTGACGAAAATAAGATAGGATTGGAGTGGGGCAATATTGTAGAGAGACGGGGTTGAGTCATCAGATCGGTGGAAAAACGTTCGAGGATGTGGAACTGGAGCAATGAAGCCAGGACAAGAGTGAAGTGGGTTAACCTAAAGTTAAACGTAATAGCTATTATAACATAAAAAAGCTAATATTTCATAAATTCATACCAGCATCGTAAATAGCCTCATATGCTTGCTCTAACATCTTGCGTGACATGGGGTCCGTAGCCTTTCCAAGCTTGTGATGTACTTTGAAAAATTGTGCGTCGAAACGGTTCAAGTCGGGCACATTGCCCGCAAACTGAGAAACCTCAGGGTGTTTGTACTCCCAGCGCAAATCATATGCAGATACTGGATTCAGCTGCAAACAAATATCATAGTGAAAAAAAAACTTGTGACACATACACACGGGCGTCGCTCGCCTAGAAACCAACTCGCTTGAGCTTTATGCCACACGGCGATGTTCTACATTCATTGAAATACACCCTCACGCTTACACTTTTACATCGACATAATTATACGCCCTCTCTCTTAAACACACACACATACAAACTCATCATCATCATCAGCCAGAAGACGTCCACTGCTGAACATAGGCCTCCCCCTTTAACCTCCACACTGAACGACAGCCTGCCTTTTGCATCCACTGGATGCCCGCGACTCTTACAATGTCGTCGGTCCATCTAGTGGGAGGCCTCCCTACGCTGTGTCTTCCGGTTCGTGGTCTCCACTCCAGAATCTTTCTTCCCCAACGGTTATCGGTTTTTCGAGCGATGCTCGAAACATACAAACTTGTATGAGTACTAAACTTTATTCATAATACAATACTATTTGTGTCAATATCTGTCACTATAACTGGCCAAGAGCGTGTTGAGACACATGGTTGGGTTCCATTTTCCGTAGCCAGTCTTATAATAATAATTGTGGTCACAATCATAGTTCAGAAATTGGTGGTTACAGAATAAAACTAAAGATCGAAGCTGGACATATGCTACCATCTGTCACTGTCAAATTCTACACCAATTATTTCGTATGCGTTTGCGATTCGTTAGGGTTGGCTTTAGATATCATGTACACGATTTATTGGCGGGTGAGGGTGACGCTGGGGATCCCTCCATTCATTCTTATCGGAGACATCCTACTCAGATAGTTTAGATTTGAAATTAGTAACAGAACCGAAATAGAACACCCCGATCCCACCTTGTGGTCATTACCCCTAATATGTGCCTATATAAAAGCGTAAGACTCAGAACAGAAGTTATAAGTAGGTTAGGTTCGGTTAGGTTCGAAATAAGTGACAGATTTGACACAGAGTAGGAACTCTATGTTGAATCTGTCACTAATAGATTATATCCCGAATTTAACACATTATCGAGAAAATTTATGGAATGCCTATCAAATATAATATAAAAAAAATTATAGGTATACGTTCCTATAATCCAATTTAATACATATATTTCCTTTAATATTCTAGGAATGCTATATAATTACGAATTACATACATTTCCGATAACATCTATAGTAACATTATTTAGAGAAAAATAATATTTTTACAACGAAGGATTTGTACACCACTGGAAGTTAATATAAATAAGAATGACAAAACAGAATGCATTCAGT
Source organism: Agriopis marginaria (assembly GCA_932305915.1). Taxonomy (NCBI): domain Eukaryota; kingdom Metazoa; phylum Arthropoda; class Insecta; order Lepidoptera; family Geometridae; genus Agriopis; species Agriopis marginaria. The sequence continues at coordinate 4,211,083 of OW029935.1, forward strand.
TGGTATAATGAGTTACCTTATTGTACAGAATGTTCTCCAGATCCTTGACATAGCGCGCCTGCGGGTAGAGACCAGCCATGCCGGAGATGACGACCCTGTCTCCATCTGTAGCACCTTGTACGCCGTCGCCTGCTTGCTGCGGCACTGACTGCTCTTGCGGTCTTGGAGTCATCTTTTCAATTTATCTGATGATAGGCGTTTTAATTATCAATTTTTATGCCCGTTTTATAATGATATTTTACAATCAAATCAAAGAGAACTGGATTCTCTACGCTTAACTAGCACGTCTGGGACTATGTCATACAAGGCCTTTGCTGCTTTACAAGTGGGTGCAGCCAGGTTGCCTTGAAACATATCAACTTAAAGGGCTTGTGCCACACTATAAATAAACTAGCTATCTGGGTGTCTTCAAGTCGAGAGTGAATCGGTTTCTTCTAGGCAAGCGTGATCCATCGTAGACCGCATCGTCGCTTAACATCAGGCGAGATGACGGCCAAGCGCAATCCTATCTACTATTAAAAAAAAAACTACTACTACTAACTACTATACATGTCCAGAAGATGGGAAATATATGCGGAAATGTATTTCCCCGCCTTCCTAATCAGGCAGGATTCAGCGCTGCTCATTCATGATGGTCGGACTGAAATCTATGAGGTACATAATTCACTTTTTGAAGTCGCTGTTTGCACACCATGGAATACGAACCTGGATAGTTCTATGCCAGGTACCTTTTTGCGAACATATGTTTACACGTCTGAGGTTATTTTGAACTCAAATATACCTACATTATTGCCCAATAAAATTTTCAAACGCATTGATATAAATTATATGCCCGATGTACTGTTTGCACCATTAATGGTGCAAACAAAACTACTTTGTAAGTAGTACGTTGAATTCATTTATCAAACACCATAATGTTGACTTGCCTACTTTACAAACTGACTCGAAAAGCAATACTATATTGTATTATTATTACAAATGTAAACGAGCAATTCTTGTATAATAAACTTATTTCGCGTATCTCGGAAAATTATAAAATACTTGATCATCATTATCATCATCATCATCATCATCATCATCTGCCTGTCATATCCCATCTGCTGGAACACATGCCTCTCAAGAAAGAAAGGATGGACCCTAATCCACCATGCAACCCCAGAAAACCGGAACAAAAACCCAGAAACAAAAACGAAAAACCGGATCGGATCTCCTCAGAAATGAGGAGATCCGTAGACGAACGAAAGTCACCGACGTAGCCCACCGGATTAGCAAGTTTAAGTGGCAGTGGGTAGGGTGCATATCACGCAGAACAAATGGCCGATGGGGCTGAAAGTTTCTTGAATGGAGACCAAGGACCGGTAAGCGCAGCGTAGGACGTCCACCCACAAGATGGAAAGACGATCTAAAAGAAACCGCAGGCAAACGCTGGATGCAGGCTGCTTCCAACCGGCTCTTTTGGAGATCGATGGGGGAGGCCTATGTCCAGCAGTGGACGTCCTATGGCTGAAATGATGATGACAATGAGTCGTCCAACAAAACTATCTTGACAAGACAACCGCATAGACCGTAAAGGGCGAGATACGATTGAAATCAAAATATTAAAATTACGACCAATATATGCTAAGTAAATACCTATGCATTAGCACACATAAGCGGCTTCCACGCGTTGTGGTGGTGCCTTGACTGTCGATGAGATGGACAGACGATCTAAACGAAAACGCAGGGAAACGCTGGATGCAGGCCGCTTCCAACCGGCCCTTTTAGAGATCTATGGGGGCGGCCTATGTCCAGAAGAGGACGTCCTATGGCTGATATGATGATGAATACCCATTGGCATAGACGAAACTTTGTCTATGCCATTGGTAACACCGATATAAAATATATAAAAAATCTGCCATACCTAAACGAGACGCTGTTATCAACACGAATGTTCCCACTATACTAGATTCGTTTTAAAATCACATAATTATATACTTTTACAAGCTAATAAAATATTACCTCTTTTTATTCTAGTTTGAATACAAATTCGACAATTTTAGTCTCATGATTTATTGATGACTTACCACTAGCTGCGTCCCGCGTTTTCTGTGGAATGCGTGAAACCAAGTAAACGTTTTGAGTTATTATTATCCAGGAAAACATGTATCTTCTGTCGTCATATTTCACATTACTCTTTCTCGAATATAATCTTAATACCGAACTTTAATTAAGACACAAATTTAAAGATGGATAAAAAAAATACTCAATAGCGCGGAAAGGTTTTCTTTCTCATTTAAAATCTGCGCGCAAACGTAATTTTTATTCGCTAGCACAGAAAATTAATTATGACGTGACCAACTATTTGTCTTTTACATTTTAAGGTTTTTTTTTCAATATGTATATCGTGCTAACTCGCACTTGTGCAAAAATAACAACTTTGCAGCCTAGTAAAAGATATAGCTATCTTGTATTTATTTTACTTACATAGTTTAAATTATATTATACTGAACTGATAATAATATTATCCTATAAGTCCTCGTTGGCCCAGTTGGTAGTGAACACACCTTCTGCGCTAGGGGCGTGGGTTCGATTTCCACCTATGGTAAACATTCATGTGACGAACATTTGTATTTGTTCTATATCTGGGTGTTCATATCTATTTAAGTTTTTTGACGTGATAACGTCTTTTAAATCGATGAACGCCGGCTGCACGCACGAAAAATTGTCATGGTCACGTTTGAGCCACGCGAGTAAGCGAGAGCGCGGAACTAGCGATAGAGAGGTATGATCTGCCTGAGCGTCATCACGTAAAATTATCGTCCGTAAACCGCCAACAGGACTTTACAGACAACTCCTTTTTTATGCCATACGTGGCAATGAAGCTGACGGGTCGCCTGATGGTAAGCGATCACCGTCGCCTATACGCGCAACACCAGGGGCATCACAGATACGTTGACTCTATTAAGAGACCTTTTGAAGAACCCCATGTTACAGTTACTCGGAAACGCCACAGGATGTATTTAAAATATATTTATATGTATATCAGTATCTGGCAGCCATAGTAAAAGCTTTGCTAATAGTTTGGGGTCAGATGACCGTGTGTACAAAAATGTCCCGAATTGTAAAAGTTGTTATAATAATAAGTACAGTGACCTCCTTTCGGCTTAGTACAGTCTATATGTGTAACCCTGTAGAGTTAATATTTATATAGGTACTTAATAATAGTGAGAGAGAGAGTGCATTGAACATCAACCAGACTTTGAAAATGTACCTAGCATTTACACAATACTCATTACCGTACAAATTTAGAAGGTTAAAATTAATATTCTAACAGTCTAAGTTTGCTTTCCCCAGGCAATGACCTGGCGTGGCCCTCGTGGAAGTCGTTAAACCGAATCCGGACCCACGTGGTCCGCTGCAAGTTCAACATGGCTAATTAACTCGTACGAAGCGCTTTGATTCCACAACTGATAGTCTAAAGAATGCGCTGCCTGAATAGTTCCCCGATGGTTACAATCTGGGTGTCTTCAAATCACGAGTGAATCGGTATCTTCTAGGCAAGCGTGCTCCAACGTACACCGCATCATTGCTTAACATCAGGCGAGATGGTGGTCATAAGCAAGCCTATTTTTTTTAAAGTATGATTTGGGTTCTGTACAGTGGGGCTGAGGCGCAGCACAATCCATCTGGTCTCTTGTCCTCAGTGCACCATCAGATGAAAACTGAGCGACTCAAAAAATAAATAACAAAATTTCCCGAAAAATTATAAAAATTATTACTCAAAATTTATCTAACACAAAGAACCATCCACGACACGAAGAACAAAATGCAGTCTAAGTACTAAATAAGTAATGTGGATAAGCAAGTTCACTGCGAAATTCTAAATTCGTATAGGCGATCTCAAAGTCTACGTGCAACGTTTAAACAATGTCGTCTGTTTTAAAAGCGTACAGCAGTTTTACATAAATCAGTTCTGTTTATTGTAGCCTATTAGTCTAAGTTTTCCTAACCGACCACGCTCTCGTTTTACGCGCAATGTGTCATCTCTTATATATTACAATTCGAACGCCACGCTCTCGTCTCGCCCACACACCGTTCATTCCCCAAACCTGTAGTCCCAATTTTATCTACCAAATACCAATAAATATACTTTAATCAGTCTATGCACTTTTTACAACGCCCTGCGAGTCCAATATAACAACACCTTCAGGGCGCTGATGTGGCTGCCACTGATGTCGGGGATGTTTGCAAACGCGCATATAGATGAATTCGCAGCGATTATACGCAAACGAAACGCGTCCCTGATGCACCGGGTGCGGGGCAGCGGGGAAAATCTACCTGCAGCTATTCGATTGGCAGATGGATCTGTGGGCTTACTCTTGACACTCGATTTCAATCGTAATTTGGGATTGGGATCGAAAACATGCCATTTGGTACTCTTCAATCGCGTCAAGAGTACCGAAAGCGTCGAGTTGAGTCGATTTTATTTAGTTCCATAAAATTCCACCATTATCGGTTCCAATCGTGCGCTAGTTTAGAATTCAAGAGTACCAAAATTGCATGTTTTCGATCCCAATCCCAAATTCGATTGTCAGGAGTAAGCCCACTGGACTGCCCAATAATGCAGCACTGGACAAATATGCATATTGGGCACTCTGGATTTAAATCAAAGTTAAGGTTAAAGTAATTACCAAAATTTTCTGTATTATATCATTCATGTAAGTAGGTACTTTCAACAAGGGACATTATTGTGACTATCAATCTAGGCATAATTTTTTTATTTTTTTTATTGTTATTAATTTATATTGATTGCTATATAATTTGAAATTTTTTATAGAGTAAGGTGTAGATTTTTTTTTTTTTTTTTTTACTTTGTTTTTACTGGGCTAGCGCCTTTATTAACTAAACAAAATACAAGCTAAAACTAAAACTACAAATACAGTTAGACTGCCCATAGACCGTTGAAGGTCTAAAGACAATCCAAATGCTCAAGCCCACTACCAGTTGGCAGCGTACCCAGCATGCTGGCGGCATTACCACGTTGAATGGCAATGCTTATGCGTTGAGCCAGAAACACGCCAACATTTTGGTCACGCGTCGCATTAACCAGGCGCTCTGAAAGATTTTTGAAAATTGATTTTTGTAGAATTTTGTAACATAATTATGGACATTGTCTGAAATAAATTATTATTATTATTGGGATAATAAACTTGAATTTTGATTAATATTTTTTTTAATTAAATTTATTTAGCAAAATCCACAGTTTTCTAAATTTGTTTTTAATTTGATGAGGATGTATGGAAGATGTAGGAATAACAAAAGAAAACGATAAATTAATTATATAATAACGAGCAAAATACCGCTTTCCGTTTATTATTGATTAAACTATGTAAGAATCACACACATTGCTGTTTTCGTACATTTCTAGAAGGTCATTATCAAGGTATTGGTTGACGATAGCGGGTACTCGTAGATCGGCGGCGGCGTGCGCCATGGGTGCAGCGAGGTCCCTCACGTGGAGTGCTTGCCGCGAGTAACGCTGCAGCGAGCACGTGTCTCGCACGCGGTCGCGGTCGCATCGTGCGCGCAGCAGCACGAGTTGCGAGCGCAGAGTACGTGGCACCGACTTCGCGCGTCTAGCCGCGCCGATGCGTGCGTACACTGCTTCCAGGAACGAGCGTATATACTGCGCAGTTTGTGGTACGCGGCCGAGCAGCGAGCGCACACATGCATCGACGCGTTCCCGCCATGATGAGCAGTCTCGTAGAGCACTCTCTAGAGACGTCACCGAATCACGTGTCATCAGCGCATATACGTGTTGACAAACACCTTCTTGAAGTTTCGTTTCTGTAACGAACAAGCTCAATTCCGACTCCAGTAGCGCCTTCATTTCATCCGGACCATCGCCGATACAATATACCGTCCCCGTCAGACCTACAAAATTAAAAAAATGTAAAATTTAAAAGGCCAATGAAAACCCGACATAATGTCTAGAATTAACAACATGAATTAATAATATGCCTCACCATGATCTTCTAAAATGGCAGCTACCTCTAAAGCGACGACATTGCCCAACTCGTACCCCAGAAGATAAAAGTTTGTCTTTAGTTTGAACTCTTCTAGTAGAATCTGTTGGTAATAAAATTAATTTATTAGTTAGTAATTATTTAACAAGATGATTGAGCATCGACGCAAAGTTGCTAATATATTGGTTTTTTATCGGATACGATTCGGCGAGTGTGATCTGCATAATCTAATCCCTCCTGCCCATTTTTTTTATCGGACTATCAGAGTGGCTCCGAGGAATTGTCACCGCTTAATATTCTGCAATAAATAAATAATGTAATAGGTTAATATTCTGAAAACCCTCACGAAGTGCTTTGATTCCACTGCTATTCTGTGGAATGCGCTGCCTGAATAGTTGTTTCCCGATAGGTACAATTTAGGTGTGAATCAGATTCTTCTAGGCAATCGTGCTCCATCGTAGACTGCATCATTGCTTAACATGAGGCGAGTTGGTGGTCAAACGCAAGACGGTTTTGCAGAGCTTCTTTTTTTCTAATACATTTATATCAACAACGGCACAACTAATTACTTAGTTCTTAATTTACTAGTATCTAGTACCCTAGTTTACCTTAGAATGTCTACGTGCTAGTTCCGTAGGTGTTTCGTGCGGGCGCCCGAGCCCTGGCTGCAGCACGAGAGCCGGCAGCTTGAGTCGCTCGCACAGCACGCGGAACCGCGTGTTGAGCCCCTCTAGCCCCGGCACTATAAACAAGTGTGGTCTGCTTACGTCGATGGCCCCGTCCTCCTGGTGATTTTAATAAACGATGTCGCTTATGAAATTTATCTTGATATCTACAGAGGTCATATGGCTCAGTGAACTACGAGTAATAAAAACACGTATTGATTTCGCAGAATGTCATTTCTATGATCAGACATAATTTATATTATCACTAATTTGTCATGGAATCGTCTAGTGTACAATTGTAGACTATCTGTGGCTTACCGGTTCATCTTTAAATACTAATGTATTCATAGGTATCCAATCTGATGACGCTCGAAGCTCATCATGATGTTCTTCTGAAAAGAATGTACGAAGTCCTTTTATTTCTTCAAACTTGCGTTCAACTGCGTTCATCTCTATTTCCATCATCCTGAAACATAAATGATTTTGTAACCAGTGAGCTACTTAGTAAGTGAAAATTTCAAAAAGTATTTATTAAATAAGATAATAGACGTGACAAATTGGATGTAGTCAAATAATTCTTACTTCTTTTTGGTTAACATCATCACTGTTTTATCATCCAATGAGATATGATAAACATTCCTCAAGATAAATTGGATGGAAGACAAAGATTCACCCAGATTCAGATCTTTTAAGGTAGTGTTTTCATTGATGCTCTCTGTAACATTGGGTGATATTTAGAATTTAGAATTATTTTTTGCTTAGTGTGTATTCAGTCTGAAAACCCTAATAAATTTACTGCATTAATTAATATTTTACCAACATAAACAAAAAAATTATGCAGTGTGAAAGGGGAACACTCTTGAAGTCAAAAGAAGGTAATTGTACTCATCATTATGAACAACTTTTAGTATGGGACCAGCCCTGAAATCGCGAAAAAAAAACAGCTGTCATCATCATATACAAGAAAAAAATCATACATTTTGTTGAGTATCAATGACCATTTTCTATAGAACAGCTGATATTTTTTTCGCCATTTCAGGGCTGGTCCCATACTAAAAGTTGTTCATAATGATGAGTACAATTACCTTCTTTTGACTTCAAGAGTGTTCCCCTTACAACCCGTATATATTTTTTAATTTATGTATGTATTAATATTTTACCTGCAAAAGATGGAATGAGTTTCATCAATGATGGTTTTTCTCTTTCTTGTAGGTGAGCCAACATGACAGGATGTTTGCTACACATGCCAAATTCCGTTATGTCAATTGCAGATCGATTCCAAGTACACTCTTCTATCAGAGCACCAAAACTTTGGTTTTCCTAAAAATTTAAGAGGTTTTAACACCTGATATATTATTATTATTATCATAAAACCTAATATTTCAGCAGTATGATTAAATACAATTCTTGCAATTTTGACTCGAACATAAACACCTAAAGCATATAAAATTAATATAAATTATGTAAATGACAGTTTTTATTATGAAATATATAAATATTGTTAATATTGATAGAGTTAATTTATGACTGTACCGTTTTGTAAGCAGGCAAACTTAATGTTATAGCGGGAAGATTATCTCTGGATCGAGATAGACATGTCTCTTGCCCAACATTGTTATCAACGGATATTACAGCAAAGTATCTGAAAAATAATTATATACTATTTTATATTTCAAGTGATTAATATTTTATAAACAGATATTTTGTTATAAACACAAATTACATGATAATAGCGACCGTAGCTTATCGGAAAGAGTGCTTAAGGATGGTTTAAGGTGTATCTCGATAGCGCAGGTTTGAATCATGCTGGCCGTTTTTTTAAATATTATTTTAACTATCAAGGCTTCATGGTTACTACTGTTATAATATGACAATTATTATTATATATGTTATATAATTCCACGCTATTATTGTTAAACTTGAAAAGTATTGACGTTCCTTTTGATATTTATAGATAAGTACTAACTTTAGAAATGGCTGCAATTTTCTGGAAGTAATATCCAAATCGCCAATGAGCTTTGCCATCATACCATCTCGTTTATCATCTACTACATCTGTGACTAATACATAAATTCCTTCAATGGAGTCTCTTAAAATTGTCTCATTAAATAGCTTGGTATCATTGCCTTTAATTATTTGTTTGTATAGTATTTCCACGTCAGCGCCATTTTTTTTCCATAATCTGAAAATAGATTTAAATATTTTTACATACATTCAGTTTTGATATTTATAATAGTTAAGTTTACTATTTAATACAAGCTAACTCTTACTGTAGTCTTAGTAAATGTTGTGGGATTGGATTTAAACTATAAATACGCAATTTTTTAGCGCCACGAGATATGAGTCTGTCTGCTAACTGGAGTCCAAGTGAGCTGCCATCCCAGATAATCAAATGAATTTTGTCATATGAACAAACGATTCTGAAATATTTAATATTTCATTAATATTATTTTACCTGCGCACTTACAACAACATCGTCTTCAATCAATAGTAGCTTTAACAAGTCTGTGTCTGCAATAATAAACGTATGAAAATGTTGTCTCACAAGTATAAAATGTTTTTAAACCCCTGATAAAAGAGCTAAATTAATAATCTTCAAACGGCTGAACTGATTTTTATAAATCATAGCCAAGACCAAGATCATATCTCGATCAAGTCAGATTTCAAACAATTTTTTTATCAAAATCAGTTCAGCTATTTGGGAGCTACAATACCACAGACAGACACACACATATACACACGTTAAACTTTTTGTATCGGGGGTAAACAAACATGGCACATACTGTGATTAGTCTAAGTATACCAAAAACATGCATTGTTTTAAGGACGATAGCACCGGTGATGCACAGTATATTGGTTGCGCAAACATTTCACATACTGTCGAAGAAAATAGAAACAAACTAATGTCTGAAGTTTAGGCCTTGCTTAAGCAGATCTCGGATTGGGGAGAATTGAATCTTGTTAAGTTAGACAATTCCAAGCTCACTAAAGAGCTAGAACCACTCAATATGCGTTAGGTCTCCTTGTATCTTTTATAGCATTTTCAACGGGGAGTGTTCGGAAAAACTGTTAGATCTGCTTCTGAAGCCTTGGTTTTATCATCTCACTAGCCGCCAGCGCCTGAAAGCGCATCCATATTATATCATAAATCCGTGGAAATAGCACACTGTGTGATTCACATGATCTTTCTTGCCTCTTGTTTTCACACCAGCAAAATGTGGAATGAGCTCTTAACTGCCGTTGTATTGCCGAGACGCTGCAACATGGGGTTCTTCAACAGGCGTTAATAGAGTCGTAATGGGTTAGCAACGTATTTATGATGCCTCTGATGTTACAAGTATCAATAGGCGATGAAGACTGCTTACATACCATTACGCAGCCCATATTGAATGAGAATATTATTATTTTACCTAGGTGTCACGGGTACCAGAGGGTCATTGAGGCGCAGCAGCACACGGCCGCGGTGGCGACTGGCCGCCAGCAGCCGGAAGGCGCGCGCTGCTTCGTCCGGCGCGAACGTCACGCGCGTCAGCGGACGTACATAGCCCCGTACGATGCCATCACTAATCAGCATCTGCAAACTCTATGTAAAACACAGATTATAAGGAGTAATTCGCACTTATGTTACTTTTGTTTTTAATCCAAAAAATAGGCACAGTTTGAATAATTGATTGATTAACTCTTTATTGTTCACACCATTAAATTTGAAACAAAGGACAAAAACTCTTAAAAACTAGTGTAACATTAAATCATTAATTCAGACACCTTGCGCTATGCGCCCACTAATCACGCACTCACACTGCTCAACGAGCACTCACCAGCCTGATATTGATTTGTTTTTAACAATTTAATGTTATGCTTCAGAATTGTATTAGTTATTTTGGCGGTAACTCGATATTACATTTTAGTAATACTTAGCTGCGAAATGTTTGTTGAAAAGTTTTTTATTGTCTCAAATATGTTTTGGTTTTTGCTGTAAGTTTTTGAGAAATTGTAATAAAATAATAAATAAATATTCGGGACATTTTTGCACACACGGTCATCTGACCCCCAAACTAAGCAAAGCTTGTAATATGGCTGCCAGAGACTGATATACATACATATAAAGTTTTAAATACATACTTAAATATATATTGATAACCAGATATAGAACAAACACAAATTATCATCACATAAATGTTTGTCCTAGATGGGAATCGTACCCACGCCCCCAAGCTCAGAAGTTAGGTTCAATACCAACTGAACCAACGGGCTATCAAAACAACTAGCGGCCTAAAAGCGCTAAAAGCGATCTCTTCCAGGCAACCTTAGAATGGAAAGGATTTATAGAATACGTAGAAGACGAGGTGTGCAATAGAGGATTGACTATAAAATGTTTACTTATACCATACACATACTTTCATAATAGTAATACACACTAGCACATTAAATTCTTTAAAATAAGTATATTAATAGATATGCAATTCACATCACATCACATCATCAGCCATTAAATGTCCACTGCTGAACAAGGCCTCCCTCTTAGAGAGGGGTGTTGCCATAATCCCCAAGCTTGGCAGGCGGCTTGGAGATCGCAGTACTAACAGGACGCTGCAATGAGATATGCAATTAATATGAATAAATATATATTTAATTAAGTAATAATTAATTATGCAAATAATACGAATGAGCTGTTCGACATAACGATATTAACAAGTCTGCAACTTTGACAAATAAACGTTCTTTGAAAGTAGCTAACGATGGAGAATGTCTGATGGACACGTTCAATTTATCGGGCAGATTGTGCATGAAGGGACTTAAAGGAGAGGTTGTTCTTTGACCTAATATTAATAATTTATGTACTAATTTAGTTCAACACCATCAAGAACTCACCACAATAGTCGAGCAATTTTCAATGCCCATACTGCGCAAGTTTTATCTTCTGTTTTATATTTCTCTTTTTTAAATACATTAAATTATTCTATCTTATATTAAACAGGATATCTTGCTGTTAAATGTCCGGGCTAGACTCAAGAATAAAAAATACTAATACTTAATAATGTGTACCTTGAATAACGTTGTCTCTTCCGAGTCAAGTACAGAATAAAAATCAGCTGCAATGTACGATCTTTGCTTAGTCATGTTGAACATACCGTACTCAAATTTATCCCTGTTCTGTATCTGAACCATATCAATAGTGACACCAGAAAATGCAGCGCATTTGAGAGAAATCTAAAAGTAATAATTAGAATTTTTAGAAAAAAAAGAACCGACTTCATGACTATACCTGTGCTAGGTATACCTACATTTACAAACTGGCACTAAAAAGTAGAAAATATTGTTTAATATTATGACTGAAATACTTTGTATCCATGGTCATGAAAAATTTAACGAAAAACAACAGGGCCCGGTCGCCATGGAGACACTTCTTTGTTTTTTTGAAGTTCTGTTCTAGGAACAGTTTCTCTATGTTTGCTGTTCAGTTGACAGCGTCGCTAGTGGAAAACAAAGTATGAAATTCACCAAGAAATAACTGTAGTTCCAATTTTGCCCACCTTAACAGCTAAGTTGGTGGCACTGTACAATGTTCACATTGTACATTGAATTCGTTAATTATTGTCATGTTTTTGTAGATTTTTCAAAAAGCGCTGAATCAATGTCGATAAAAAAGTTATGGGACCACCTATGAGATATGACCTACCAACCAAAAAAAGAATCATCAAAAACAATTCTAAATTGGCGGAGTAATCAGGTAACAAACATACATTTAAAAAAAACATACAGTCGAATTGATAACAGCCTCTTTTTGGAAGTCGGTTAAAAATAGAGTCACATTTAAATGAATATATATAAAAGAGTCGCATTTCTTATGAATGTAAGTTCTTACATTTTTGAGGTCGTCACGTACGCAGCTTAATATTATTTTACATCCCTCTCCGTTCGTTGCATTTAATACCATATCTCCAAAACTATTGTCACGAGAATTGCCAATTGCATCCTCTGAAACAATTTAAATTCAAGAGGAACAAATTTTTTGAAGCTGAAATAAAGATAATAATATTATAATGATCATCAAGTGTGAATTACCATTCAGCTCTGGGAAGAGTTTGAGTAAGAATGTTTTCTTTGCGCTGTCTGAAACGGTCGCGAACACCTTGCAGCCGTGTGCCAGAGCTACTGATATCGCGGCTTGTCCCAAGGCTCCGGCGGCACCGTGTATCAACACTTTCCAACCACGTTGGAGCTCGTTTTTGATGCACTGTAATATTTATTACAAACTTATACGTAGATTGATTACCAACCAACAAAAAAAGTCACATCTCTAACTATATACATTTGCACTTGAGTCAAATACAATGGCTTAGAATGAGTACATACATACATAAAATACTGTTTATGCGGCTACGTGTATAATACTTATTTACTTACAGTTGCTGTCACTGTATCAAGCACAAGTTCGGTCGTGCATGGAGTACTGCTCTCACCTTTGGGATGGATCAGCTAAGTATCAGCTTGGGACGTTAGAATCTATTGAGAAGCGAGCCAAGAGGCTCATCAGCAAAAAATTCCTGGTTCAGACTAAGCTTCTTAGTCTTGAGCATCGGCGTAAAGTTGCTAGTCTATCGTTTTTTATCGAATACATTACGGAGAGTGTGCATCGAATCTGCATGATCTAATTCACTCCTGCCTATTTTTCTATCAGACTGCCAGAGCGGGCACAAAAAATCGACACCGCTTTATGGTTGATATTCCGAAAGCCCGTACGAAGCGCTTTGATTCCACTTTTATTATGCATACTACTAGTCTGTGGAATGCGCTGCCTGAATGGGGGTTCCTATAGTTACAATCTGGGAGTCTTCAAATCATGAGTGAATCGGTTTCTTCTAGGCAAGCGTGCTCCATTGTAGACCGCATCGTCGCTTTACATCAGGCGAGTTAGCAGTCAAACGCAAGCCTTTTATTGGATTAAAAAAAAAACTTACGAGGTAATAGAAGGCTTGAGTATATGCAAGTGGCACGGTGGCAGCTTCTTCTAGAGTCCAGTGCGCCGGGACCGGCCACAGCAGGTCAGGCCTCGCCGACACCACTGTGCTGGCCGCACCGTTCCTCACCAGACCCATCACTCGCTCTCCGCTGAACAATTATAAAGTTCACAGTGAAGAAATATATGATTCAGATATCACTTAAATAAATGGTTTCTTTTAATAAGAATCCAATTACATTCCCCAACTTACCACTTCGTTAATCCACTAAAATCCATTCCATAATATTTTTCAGATTCTTCATATGAAATTACTCCACTAGCTCTTTTAACGTCTGAAATATTGATTCCAGCATATTCAACCTGATAAAAGATAGGAGAAGATATCAAAGTTATTTTCCGTCTATAAAAAGAAATTTAATGTTTTAATTTACAAAATTAATATATTATACTATACCAAAACTTTAATTCCGTTTTCAATAACAACTGGTGCTTCTTCCCAGTGTAAAGTATTGAGTTCACCAACATTTCCAATTTGTAAAACATTTTTTTTATCTGCTGTTAATTTTTCCTTTGATGTAAAGTCAGGCTGTAAATGTTATTTTAGTCATTGCAGATTTTCATAATTAAACGTATTACATACAGTAGACGGGCACATGCATAGAGTACTTACGTAACTGTCAGATGCCTTAAGCTTAAAAATGTCTTTATTAAACAACGGCAAATTGCGAAACTTTAGATTTTGCACTAAAATACCTCTACATCTGAAAACACCAATGTAATTATACTTCTCGTTACGTTAGAGAGTTTCATACTGTTCAAGAACTGACTAAATGCAACCAAAAACTTACCTCGTAGTGTCAAAAATTTCATCTACTACTGCATTCATAACTTTACCACGTATTGAACTTTGCAGATCAATTGATGTATGCTTCTCCACATCAATAATAAGATCTCTGATCTGTGAGGGCTGTGAAACCCCTTCGTATGCACATCTCAGAGCATTCAGTTGGAACAACCCATCGATAAACGTAACCCAATTATCGTTCCAAACAATCTGAGCAGCGGTCATGGTTTGATCTATACTATCAATACCACGGAAGTCACCTCTGTAAAAACATTTTTTTTTTATTTAATAATATGTTGTACATACATTACAACAGGACCCAGGTATGTCCTAAAACTGCGACCAGAACCACCGGAGGATGGGCAGCAGCGTCCTGTTAGTACACGGTGAACGTACTGCGATCTCCAAGCCGCCTGCCAAGCGTGGGGATTATGGCTACACCCCTCTCTAAGAGGGAGACCTTGTTCAGCAGTGGACGTTTAATGGCTGATGATGTGTGTACATACATTGTCATAATATTATTAAAATTATAATTCCTACGCTTATTTGTTATCAAGATCTGGTATCCTTCTTACAACTAACCACCATGTCAATTATGCGTCTGTTCTGATATTAAATCAATATTTTAATTAATGTATCTTATCTTTCCAAGATACATGACTATTCTAAGCATGCATGGGTATATTTTTTCCCGAACCCGTCCGAAAAAAATCCATCACTACTTGAGTAAAAAAACTGCTTAAAGTAGAAAGCCTTGGAAGATAACCCTTTAGACCTTGCAAATGTTATTTTGCAGGGGAACGAGTTGATCATAAAAAAATTTTTTCTTCAGAAGCTCTCTCAAAATATTTTTTTATTCCTTGTAGGACTACAGAATTCTAAAAATCAGGAGCAGGACAAATAATAAACAGTTACTTGTAAGAATAGCCCCGGCTACTGAGTTGTTCGTAAACTTCATTTGAGTCAATATTACAATTCACGTTTGATTCTTTAGCATGATCAAGGTTTGACTTCAAGATCATCACGATGTATCCTGTTGCTACTTTTGAATCTCCATCTAAAACCTATAAAAAAAAAAACAATGTACGTCATATAAAACAACTAGCGACCCGCAGCGGCTTTGCACGGGTGTAATTTACCTTCAAAGCCGTGGCAGGTCGCTAGTTATATATATAAACCTTCCGTGGAAGATTATCTAGCTGGTTGTAAAAACAGCGTCAAAATCCGTTGCGTGGTTTAGGAGGAGTTAGCAGTTATACAGACAGAAACGGAAAGCGACTTATATAATACCTAGAGAAGAGATAATTATGTAGACATAGAGAAGAGATAGTGTGAATTATATATTATATGGTGTAAGTCCGTTGTCCGCGTAAACTGTGTCCCTGTGAAGTCAAGCAATTTCCGTATCGTTATCAAAGTCAAAGTCATTAAAGTAATTTTTAAACTTTCGCGATTTGAACACATGTTTTAAATGTTTATCGGGACTTATCAAAGTCATTTATTAGTAAATTTAAATTTACAAGTCATTTAATAATATAATTATATTGAACATGGTATATAAAAAAAATATACAACAAACAAAAAAAAAATTAAATCAAATAATTGTGTCAGTTAACTATTAAATTTAAATTTCATAAATGTTTACTTATTTACTTAAATTTAATTTTATTTTCTTTTCATTTAATTTAATTTTTATTATTTATGTCTTATATTTGTCATATTATACCTTATCTTACTTCTTACTAATATTATAAATGCGAAAGTTTGTGTGTGTGTGTGTATATATTTGGCTGGACTGAACGCCGAAACTACTGAACCAATTTAGATGAAATCTGGTGGATTTAGCTTTTACCTTGGATTAACACATAGGCTACTTTTCATCATCATCATCCTAATCATGTGTCGCGGGGCTCAGCTAGTTTGTCATAAATTAACCTTCATGGTGATTTGTAGTAACAAGCGTTGTTTAAGAAGGAAAACCTTGTGATACATTTTGTGGAGTGTGAATGACCGTTTTCTATAGAACAGTGATATTTGGTTACAATTTGTTTCCTTACCTCGAACAGGCCGCTGCCTCTTTGAAGAGACACATTTAAGTTGAGGAGCCTCTGATCGTGCAGTATCGGTTGAGAGTAAAAAAACACATCATGGAACCGCACTGACACCTTCTTTTTGGGATAACCAAGAGTCATCGCCAGAGTATCCCATACCGCCACTAGTGCCCCAGCAAACGGGTACAAAATTTTACCTGTAGATAATCGTATAATATTGTGGAGTTATACAGGGAGTGATAGTGCTCTGTGTTTATTCCTTTAAAACGGTTTTTCTTAAGTAGTGGTTCAAGTTCTAGGGTAGTGATACAATAGTTCACCGTAAGTTAATGGTTATCCAAGTTTTTAAAATTTTGCAAAAATTTGAAAATATTGTGAAAATGAACAGTGATAGTTATATATGTAAATGCCCGTAAATATAGCCTCTGTATGTGTGCGAACATGAGTATCAAAATGGCACGGCCACAACCCACGGTGTCAGCGAGTTAGCTCGGCAGCATTGGAGTGTACTGACAATTGGCAGCGATCAGGGAGCGCTCCAGACAAAAAGGAGTGATTGGAGATTCCAAAGCTCGTGATGAGCCGAGGGTCGCGACAGTGGTGCCAACTAACAGCCGAGTAAGAAAGATCAACTAACGAGAGCACAGCGCGTGGCAAAACGGACGAGGGCTGATGAGACGGCTGATTTGACCAGCATCCGAGGTGGTCAAGGAGCTGAAGGCGGAAGACCAGCTCAACCAAGTGACCAACTCAAAGGAAAACTACAAACTACAGCTTCTCGGGGGTACTGAATTCGAGACGGTGGAGTTAACGCGAGTATGAAGACGACGGATGGCGAGTCGGTCCTATGAGCAAGACACTTTTTATTAGTGGTTAGGGAATGTATGTCTTAGTAGGTTAGTATAAGATATTCGTGCATTAAATATTTTGTTCTGGAGAAATGACTCCAAATCACAATATTTAGTGGACACGGTAACCTTTTTAGCTCGTAATAACAGTTACTGTCACGGTTGTGGAAAAGACACACGGCAGAATCCACGCCCTTTGCTCTCCAGTCTCCACTGCAGCCGCGGCACTAGCTAGATTAGGTATTCTGGAGTCGCATTAGCCTGCTTGTGGGAAAGCAAGCCTTTCTAGAGGGCAACCCACCAGTAGAAATTCCTTATGCTATATGTCTCGCCGACACAATAGTATGCTTTAGGGACTAATTGTGTGACTAGTTTGACACTATATTTTTAGAAGTCATTTTAGTATTTCATCAAAATATATTTTTCTTAGAAAGGCACTGAATCTAAAACACGTGTATTTTTGGAAATGACTAGTGCTATGTCAAAAGAGGAAAAAGATTTCAGATTTTCTCAAAATTTTAAATACGGTATGGTATCACTTAAATTATGGTATTGGATCTATAGACACGCTTTTAAAGGAATACACCTACAACCTGTAAAGTTCTTGTAATCTTTTTTATGTGTAAAAACTTAATTTTAGTTATGTATAATTTTGTGTTGTTTTACGTTTTTAAAGCTGTTTGTTTTTATTAAATAAATAAACAACATTCTGTACAAAAAAGAGTATTGGTATTTATTTTATATGCTTCAGGCTGAAGCGTTTTAACTTACCTTGTACGACGTTCCCGGTTAGATAACTTTGTTCCTCGTCATGAATACTAATCAGAATCTTGCAAGTTGAAGCTAATGCTTTTTTGTTACCATATAAACTCACTACCCTAAAATAGAACAATAATACTTTAGGTTTTTAATGGTTGAAAGGCCAATCATTTAATGATGCCATGATAACAAACAGATGGCAACCACGTCTGGCTTGAATTTGAAACTGGATCTTAAGTGCTATTGCCGAAAAACACACTGATTGGTGTAAGACCAGTGGTATTCAATGGAATTCACATATGTGTAACACGTGTTGCCACCACGCTGTGTTATCACATAGCACGGCACTTAGCATTTTTTCATCTGTCAAAGTTCTTCATCAGGCACGTTTACGTCAAAGACTCCGCAACGGTTGGGCGCTGAATCAACCATAATTTTTTGGTCAGCGCCCTCCAGGGAAGTAATAACTTAGATACACTGGCAATCTCACAGATAATACACCTCCAAAGACTGTTGAGCTCCACGGCAGTGGAGAAGTAGAAAACACCAAAATCAGCTCTGCAGATGCACAACAGACCAGGAAACATCAGGTGTCCGTTTTATAATCCATTTTGTGTCTGTTTCCGCAGATTGCCTCGTGCATCTTTACCTCGTAAAATCAGGTTCTTCCTATCGTAAAACTTACTTCTCTATAGTTTATTGGTAAATATGTGAAATTCATCTTCAAATTATGGCAGTGACCGCAAACATTCATAAAGATAAGCTGTCACGGTGCTGCATATCAAAGCAAGCACTAGAAGGTGATTTAAACATTACAGTACCTACTCTTTGATGCTTTACCACTTTATGCTTTAGTTTACGATCATAATTATTTTCCTTGATCATAATCTCAAGCTTATAATTGGTATTTTTAATCCGAACCTGTGTTAAAGCACCGAAACACGATAAACATTTTTTTTTTTGTATTGTATGCACGCCTGATAAGTATGGGTGCATTATAATATATATAGTAGTAGTAATCTGAATGATTTCCTATTTACCAAGATTCAGAATGATTCCATTTAACGTGATGTGCTAGGTGAGGAGTTCCTGTAGACACTGGGAATTCAACTTTTGGGTAGATAGCTTGCACCTGAAGATTGTAGCCTTCGTTGTACAATCTAGAAGAAAATATTCTTAATTATGATTTTTTACATATTACCTTCATAAATTATTATAACACCGGCTTTCACTCACGATTATGTTAATCGATCGGTATTACCTTCGTGACTTACCTTATGAACACATTTTAGAGCTTTGAGGTTTTAATAGTGGTATGCTCCACTTACTTGCCAATTCCATCGAGAAGGAAGTGTGCATTGTCTTTGTGCCCTCGTTGAGTGAGCGGTATGTTCTTGCAGGACTCCGGCAGCGCGCGCTTGAGGATGGCCTGCAGCAGCCCGTGCGGGGCTATCTCGATAAGCACGGCATTGCTTGGAATCCGACTACAAGTTTCTTCAAACAGCACCGGACTCTGTGGGAACGGGATTTCATTATAATGGTAAATACAGTTTTTCAATTTCAAAAGCTAGATAATTATGTTGTAGTCCCTTTGCCAGAATTAATATTTATTACCAAAAGGTTTGTGGTAAGATATTCCGCCGAGCAATATTTGCCATCTGGCTCATCCCATCTGTCTTGCGGCACCGAGGTAGAAAGCCAGCGCTTACTGCGAGCCTTTGGTTCCTTTATTATATCTGATAGAAGTTGTAACAAATAAGGGCCTGAAAAAGTGAATCAATGTGAGATATAATTTTCCAGATTTTTGCAATATCTATAGAATCACTACTAAAAAATTCTGATTCCAAACGCGTCACGACCGCTGGGCCATTTCCGTGGTAAGCCAAAAAATGAGATTCATTCTTCATCATGACATCATCATCATCATCAGCCAGAAGACGTCCACTGCTGAACATAGGCCTTTAACCTCCACACTGAACGACAGCCTGCCTTTTGCATCCACTGGGTGCCCGCGACTCTCACAATGTCGTCGGTCCATCTAGTAGGAGGCCTCCCTACGCTGCGTCTTCCGGTTCGTGGTCTCCACTCCAGAACCTTTCTTCCCCATCGGTTATCGGTTCTTCAAGCGATGTGGCCTGCCCATTGCCACTTCAACTTGCAAATTTTAACAGCTATGTCGGTGACTCTGGTTCTTTGGCGAATATCCACGTTTCGGATTTTATCGCGCAAAGAAACTCCGAGCATAGCTCTCTCCATTGCCCGCTGTGTGACTCTGAGTTTTTCCAAAAGGCCAACAGTTAAGGACCACGTCTCAGTACCATATGTCATCACTGGCAACACACACTGGTCAAAGAACTTCGTCTTGAGGCACTCTGGTATCTTGGACGAGAAGATGTCACGCAATTTCCCGAACGCTGCCCATCCGAGTTGGATTCTTCGGGCGACCTCTTTGCCTAAGTTGGACTTATCTAACTGAACAATCTGTCCAAGATAGGTGTAATGGTCAACAACTTCGAGAGTATCGTTCCCAACGACTACTGGCACGGGTTCAACATGGACATTGGACATAATTTTTGTCTTGTCCATGTTCATTTTAAGACCCACCTGTTGAGAAAGGCTACTGAGGTCGCTGAGCATCGTATTGAGATCCTCCAGCGACTCTGCCATGATGACTATATCATCGGCAAAACGAAGGTGAGTGATGTATTCGCCATTGACGTTGATGCCGAATCCGTTCCAGTCCAAGAGCTTGAAAACGTCCTCCAATGCGTTCGTGAACAGTTTCGGAGAGATAACATCTCCCTGTCTCACGCCTTTCTGCAGTCATCATGACAACCAAGAAGTAAATATTCAATAAAATCTCCGTGAACAGGAAGGTGAAAACCGGTAGCGATCACCGTATTGTCAGAAGCACATTGAATATCAACATCAAGCTCGAGAGGTTGCGTCTGGTGATGTCCACGCTCTGTCCTGGTCATGCCCGAATCCAAGACCCCAAAGACTTTCAACTTGAACTACATAAGCGCTTCCAGGGGCTAGCTGAAAGCGGAACTGTGGACGAATTAAACAATGGACTGGTGGGAACTGTCCAAGCAGTGGGGTCCAAGTAAGTTCTTTAAGATGCCACGCCGGAAAAGATCTCAGAAGCTTTCAGACAAAACCTTTAGGCTAATGGATGACCGGACCGAGAAGAAATTGCAATCTTCAGCTGATATGTCGGAATATGGCATACTTAATAGACGAATCTCGAAATCGGTGCAAAATGATCTCCGTTCCTATAATACAAAATGTATTAGGAATGCAACCAGGGTTCAAAAATGTTCGCAAAGAACTCGTCTATTAGAAAAGCCAAATAACAAAGCTGAAGATCAAGGATGGCAGTATTGTTTCGTCAAAGCTGGAGATTCTGAGAGAGCTTGAGAGGTTTTACGAACAGTTGTACACCTCGACACGACAGCTTATTGTCAGTACATCTCAGGACAAGACAGCTAAACTGACCCGACACTACAATGAGAACACTCCAGTTATCAGCTTGTACGAGATTAGAATGGCTCTGAAACAACTTAAGAACAACAAAGCACCGGGTGATGACAGAATCACGACAGGACTACTGAGAGTGGATGGAAAACCGGTACTTTTAGTCCTACAGAAGTTGTTTAATTCCGTCATACTCGAAGGTACTACACCTGAACCATGGCACAGGAGTGTGGTGGTACTCTTCTTCAAAAAAGGTGATAACACTTTATTGAAAAATTACAGACCCAACTTACTCCAGAGCCACGTGTACAAGTTGTTCTCAATCATTACGAACCGTCTCGAAAGCAGGTTCGATGACTTCCAGCCTCCCGAACAATCTAGTTTCCTTAGAGGCTGGAGCACCATAGACTATAAACACACGCTCCATCAGATTATACAGAAGACTGAGGAGTATAATCGGCCATTATGTCTAGCGTTTGTGGACTATGAAAAAAACCTTCGATTCAATCGAGACCTGGGCAGTATTCCAGTTCCTCCAGCGTTTTCATATCGACTATACGTATATCGAAGTGCTGAAGTGTTTTTCCTGGGCAAGTGCCTTTATTAACTAAACAAAATACAAGCTAAAACTAAAACTACAAATACAGTTGGATTGTCTTTAGACCGTTAGAGGTCTAAAGACAATCCAAATGCTCAATGAAGTGTTTGTATAGAAATGCCATGTTGATTCGATCACAGAACGAGAGCACGGAACCAATCCAATAGCAGAAAGGCGTGATACAGGGAGATGTTATATCTCCGAAACTGTTCACGAATGCATTGGAGGACCTTTTTTAAGCTCTTAGACTGAAACGAATTCGTCATCAACATTACTGGCGAATGCATCACTCATCTTTGTTTTGCCGATGATACAGTCATTATGGCAGAGTGGCTAGAGGACATCAATACGATGCTCAGCAACCTCAGTAGCCTTTCCCAACAGGTGAGTCTTAAAATGAACATGGACAGGACAAAAAAGGATGTCCAGTGTCCATGTTGTGCCCATGCCGGTAGTCGTTAGAAACGATACTCTCGAAGTTGTTGATCTTTCACAGATTGTTCAGTTAGGTAAGTCTAAGTTAGGCAAAGAGTTCGCCCGAAGAATCCAACTCGGATGGGCAGCATTCGGTTAATTGCGTGACATCTTCTTGTACAAGATACCACAGTGCCTAAATACAAGGGTATTTTGACCAGTGTGTGTTGCCAGTGATGACATATGGTACTGAGCTGAGACGTGGTCCTTAACTGTTGGCCTTTTGGAAAAGTTAGAGTCACAGGACGGGCAATGGAGAGAGCTATTCTCGGGGTTTCTTTGCGCGATAGAATCCGCAACGTGGATATTCGCCAAAGACCCAGAGTCACCGACATAGCTGTTGAAATTTGCAAATTGAAGTTTCAATAGGCATGCCATATCGCTCGAAGAACCGATAACCAATGGCGAAGAAAGATTTTTGAGTGGGAACCACAAACCGGACCACATAGCGTAGGTAGGCCTTCCACTAGATGGACTGACGACATTGTGAGATAGCAGACTGTCAGTGTCAGTGTGGAGATTAAAAAAGGAGGCCTATGTTCAGCAGTGAACGTGTTCTGGCTGGTGATGATGATGATGTGATCACTGAAAAGAGAAAGTAATATTTGTTGTGCATGTGACGCACCTGTTATAATGGTCAATAAAGAATCTGAACCTGAATCCACTGAATGTAAAAATTCAACCCAACCTGGAAGAGGAACTTAAATAATCAACATTACAACATTAATAGAACACCTACCAGCACTGGCTATGTAACGCGAATGATATGCAATGTTAGCGCTGGGTACTTCCTTTGCAAATATTTTATTAACTGTCAGCAAGCCCACGAATTCACGAATAGCCTCCTCAGGACCAGAAATGGTGCAAGAGGTGGAACTATTATGACACGCAATATCAATTGACGGAGGACACAGTTTTGAAAGCTGTAATTAAAACAATGCGCATGTTAGATTAGTTAATGTTACTCGCTTATTATGGAGCTAAAAGAAACTAACTTACCTCTTCATATCCTATACCAACTGCTGCCATAGCACCTCGTATTAAAGTGGCATCATTTGAAGCTTTCCCGCGGCTGAATGCTGATAGAATCATTTCTTCTGCTGTCAGACAACCGTCAGCGTAAGCACATCCCATTTCCCCAACGCTGTGACCTGACAACCGGAAATGTATAATTAAATATCTGGTTAGATATGAAGTCACAAGATAAGGTCATCAGATGGTGGCCATTGATAACAAAATAATTAGTGAAAATATAAAAATATTCATACCAATAATATTATCAGGGCGCAGTCCCAATGCTGTTAATAAATCGGTAATGCCTATTTGGATAGCAGCAATCCCAACAAATGAGTTAAGAACATTATCAAATATAGTTTTGTCTGGCGACGTAATAATGTGCACTATATCAATTCCTTTTGGTTCTAAAACTTTACGACACCTGCAAATATAGCAAATATTATAAAAAAACATTGGTGATGATATTTTTATGGTGTTACTTTTATGTAGATAATAATTATGAATTGTTATTTTTACTTTTCGATAGCGGCTGCAAAGATAGGTATGCGCATGAGTTGCGCGCCCATGCCGGCCCACTGCGAGCCCATTCCGCTGTACACAAACCACAGAGGGCGGCTCATTTCGTCGAAGTGCTCGATGGTTTCCGACAAAGCCACGGTTTCTTGTGCTTCGTTTGTATCTGTCACCAAACAAAAATCGGATATACTTATTTTTTTTTTCTAATGTAATAATTATGCTTATGTATACCAATATCAACTTACCCAAAATAATGTATCCTCTCCCTAAATGGCCAGGTACGTTAGTAGAGTGTATGTTTTGAAATAGTGCCAATTCTTCAGCATCTATTGGTCGTGATATAAAGTCCTCGAATATATATTTTAAAAATTTCCCTTGTCTTGCTGACACCGTCAATAATCTGGGCATTGGTGTTTTGTACTTGACCATGTCCTTTAAAGAAAAAATAGAATGTACGTAATTAACAAATAACTTTTTTTTTTATACTTTACTCGGGTTTTGCCCGCGGCTTCATCTCCGTCTTGAACAAAACATAGCCTACTCGTATTTCCTACAAGGATAGAGTATTTTACTATCAGTGAAATATTTTTTTTGGCATTCACATTAGACTCGAATTTGACATGGAAAACACATATCTTGCCCATGTACGCGCATTATACATGTTACGCTAATGAGAGGACCTATTGAATGCCTATCACGCTTTTATCGGCTCCTCGCTAAAATATGAGGTGCTTGTCAGGGCAAATCTCGCCGAAAGACAATCCGCTCTTATAGCTAAAAAAGTGCATTCGAATAATATGTAGGTTGAAGTGAGGATATTGCAAACCCTATTAAAAAAATTTAAGCTTTTAACTCTACCTACGATATACATCTACGAATCGGCCCTACTTGTTAAGAACAATGATAAAAAGTATGAAATTCTAATTAGTAAGCGGCATGACAGGCGTGAGCCTTGCCGCAGAACCACCCTACATTTAACAGCACATTTATGATGAGACTGGCTGTTTTAATAAACTATCGCAAACTATGAAAGATATTAGTAATATCAAGGAAGAAAGACTAAGAGGAAAGACAATAGCTGAACATTAGAGCGTAGATCAGAAATTTGCCTAAAAACGGTATAAACTTAGATGGCGCCGTAATTTGAGCGTGTTATAGGTTGTCTCGAACTTCCGTAAGCGCTGCAGTCATATAGCGTACGAATAAGTTCTACAAATTACCGTAGCGATAGTATCGCAGTCAAGTTTCGCAACGTTTAAAGAGAATAAAGAAAAGCGCCATCTACTGGTATCCATTGCGCTGCCTACAAAACACCACGTTTGCTCTTCGGATGAACAATTGACCGCGATCAATTAACGACGCTGAGATTTATAAGTTTGCGGATGACAGAGATGATTACAGCGTTAATAAGAGCATTAAAATGAACCAACATTGAGACAAAAATTCATGGAGGATGCACAACAGTTGCAAGAACAGTTCGCTCCTAATTGACTTATGAAGGTTTTTTTTTTACCAATAAAGTAACTGTATCTGTATTTGAGTAAGAAAGTATAAAATGTGATTTTATTAGTTTATAAAATACAGTTTTTGATAGTAGCAGTAGTAGTACTTAATATCATGTGAACTGTGGTCAAACGCCTAGCCTGTCAATCATAAAAGTACTTACTTTTGGTTTGGTACACCCACGCAACAGAATATGTGAGTTGACTCCAGTAAAAGACAGGCAATTGATAGCTGCATATGTACCGCGGAACTGTTTATGGTCGCTAAGTATGCGCATACGTCCATCCTGGATTGCTGGTATATCCTGCCGCGGTGTTTGGCAGTGGAGGTTGCTTGCTATCAAACCATTTTGGTATCCCAGAAGAACCTGTAAAAATCATATTGGAACTTATTGAAGCTTAGCTCTTTAGCGCTTAGTTTGCCTTTTTTTGTAATGATTTTGCACGACATAGTTACTACCACTATTATATACCTATTAATGGCTGTACTATAAAATAATTAATTAAAACTAATGTACATATTTTAGAGCTGTTGGTCTTAAATAAAAAAAAATACAAAAAATATTCGGGGGCTTGTGGCTGTATTTTTACAGTATAAAAAGCTTTTGCGCGAAATCAGGGTATAAGCTACCTCTATACCAAATTTCTTCCAAATTCATTTTGCTGTTCTTTAAAATTTATAATTTCGCATTATTATTAATTTAGGATGGTAAATATAGGATGTAAATATGTATACTGTACCTTAGTTATAGCTGTGACCCCAGATGCTGCATCAGAGAACCCAATATTGGACATGACACTACCAACAAGGAGTGGATCAGATCTGTTATCACAGAACACTTTCTCAATCGATTGCAATTCAGTCTTGTCCGCTTCTGGTGTGGCTGTTAATTTAAAATTTAAATATCATAGAAAATCCGAAACTTATCTGAGATAATGTTGCTGCATAAATATGGTTTAAATAAAATTGAGTAGGTACCTGAGCCACAAGCTTCAATATATTCTATATCTTCTGGTGAAACACGAGCTTCCGAATAAAATTTCTTTAAAAACTCTGCGGTGGTAGCAGGATTACGAATGAATCCAAAAATCTGACCAGTTTCTCCTCCAAGATTTGATATAAACTCGTTCTTGACATGAATCACCTCTGCATAAGCCCTAAAAATATAAAACTTTATTGGTTAATAATAATTTTAATGCTGGTTATTTAGACTGGTGACCAGGTTAGTTTTGCCTTATCGTGTTTGCATAACGATTCTCAATTTAGTTTGTGGCGTTTGACCATAAGTTGGATGAAAGCAAGACGTACTATATTATTCTTTCCAGTAGTGGCCGGTACAACAGGCAGACGAGCTTGAGACGAAAACAGCAAAGCAAAACAGTGGCAAGATGGGAGATCAAAGTAAACGAGTTGGGGTGAGGCGAATGGGGCAGGGTTGGACACGTTCCAACCACAGTTCCAAGTGGAGCAAAATCAAAACTTGGGCAAAAAGAGCAAGACGGGCGTAGAGTACATTTTCGTTAACGGCCGGCTATCCGAGTCGCGTAGGCAACAAAACGCTCCCTCAGCTCCCGCCAACTTATAGCGACGATGTATATTGCCACGCTAGAGTCAGAACGCCTCCGGGGGGAGTGCAACGACAAAAACGAACATAAGTCCGACCTCGATGACGCCTGGCGCGGCACTGAACGCGGCACGCGCAAATTCTCGCGACCTTTTTACGGTTTTAATTATTTCACTAAAAAACGAAACTATTCACTATCAAAATTCAATCCAAATAAAAAAAATTATTAAAATTGCCTTTCAGTACATGCAATTTCGAGGTTGTTACGAGCTTTTATTAGAGCATAAAACGAAAAAATAAACAGAATCGACTTTGTTTCAGATTTTTTTTTGATCGAGGAAAGTTTATTCTATCATGTTTTGAACCAAATCACAGACTCTAACACAGATGTATCTGTGACATGTATTTTTTTCCAGCTCAAATATTGTAATTTAACTGGAAAAAAAAGATTTAAAACCGTCAAATTTGGTATAAGAGGCTCTTAATTCTTTTCCTTTACTACGTTGGCGAAACCGGCTATTATATTATCCACCCAGCTATCCCACCTAGGTCGGAAATGTGGCTTTTCTTTTCCACTATTCCGTCACATGGTAGATGAGTGGAATCAGTGTACCAGATGTCAGTGTCATTCTCACTATCATTACTCTATGCTTATGGGTAGAGGTGAACCACGAGATGATCATCATTTCAGCCATAGGACGTCCACTGCTGGACATAGGCCTCCCCCATCGATCTCCAAAAGGGCCGGTTGGAAGCGGCCTGCATCCAGCGTTTCCCTGCGGTCTCTACGAGATGATCACGAGAGTAAAAAATGCCAGATGGCTGGTGTATGTGGACCACGGGCAGGGACCGTTCGAAATAGCTGATTCCACTTATCCATCCTGGGACAGAATATTGGAAAAGAAAAGCCACTTTTCTTACCTAGGTGTGATGGGTGGGTTAAGTGGAATAGTCGTGCGAAACCGCATGCAAAGGTTTGTCCTTTATAAATGTATATCAATTGCAGCATTAGTGTAGTAAAATACTAAAAACTGCTTCTTAGAAAAATAATGGGTTTGAATTCGAAAACAAAATAAGTCAATTCTATACTGACCTCACAGCGTGCTTCGCTTTTTGAAGAAATATTATACTTATAGCTTCTGACATGGCGCATCCATCCGCATTCTGATCGAAGGACTTCGTTTTACCATCCGGTGAGATTTTTATGCATCTAAAAGAAAACGACATCTCTGTAATGGTAGAATAAAAGAAATAAGAGATATAAAAAACAGCTAAATATGGTAAGATAATTTTTTTACCAACGAAAGTAGGAGGTTCTCAGGTCGAGAGTATGTTTTTAGAGTTCCATACCTCAAAAGGAAAAAAGGAACCCTTATAGGATCACTTTGTTGTCCATCTGTCCGTCTGTCATTACCCTTTTTCTCAAGAACACGTAAAGGTATCAAGTTGAAATCTTCTCTACGATATATATATCAAAGCGAAATTCATCTACTCACTCACTCACTCACTCATTCATCACGAAATCTCGAAAACTACTAGATCCACGAAGTTGAAATTTGGCAGGTAGATTTCTTATGGGGTGTAGAGGTCCGTTATGAAAAGATTTTTCGAAAGGGCCGAGTTAAGGGGGGCAAATGGAGGTTGAAAATTTGTATGAAAGTCTACGCGTACGAAGTCGCGGGCAACAGCTAGTTATGTAAATACGCGAGAACTTCTCTAGAGATATATTTTTTCGAGAATCTAGTACCTACTGCCAGGCTTGTTTTCTATACCTAGAACCCCATTATTACCTGTTATAGTGTACTAAAGCATGCGGAGCGATGCAAGTATTGGTGCCTCCCACTATGGCCGCCTCGATTATCCCGCTGTTGATAGCATTGAATGCCTCTTCCAGAGCTACCACGGAGCCACAGCAAGCATCATCTATCGTCATAGACGGGCCCTTAGCATTCAACCAGTAAGATATGCGGTTTGCGAACATTGTTTTACTAGTCCTGCGATACAAAAGAAAAATATGGTTAAATGCGCTTTAAATTCGCTTTTGGTATTGGTTTATTTTTTATTGTTTTTGAAAATTACTTAAATATATTAATGTTATCGATAAACATACCCGGTAATGCCATAACCCCCTTTAGCTGACAAACTAAAAAATCCAAGCTTTTCCGAAGCAGTGAAAGCAGACGCTATATAAACCCCAACTTTCTTTCCACTGAGATGTTTTGGATTCAATCCAGCGTCATAGATGGCTTGATACGAATGTTCTAAAACTTTTCTCGCCATCGGATCCATAGCTTCTCCAAGATGTTTATGCACCATAAAGAATTGAGAATCAAACCGATCGAGGTCCGGCACCTTGCCTATATACTCTGAAACTTGGGGATGTTTCATTGTCCATTGCACGTCGTCACAGTTCACCGGATTAGTCTGTAATTGAACAGCAAGAAATTAACTGCTATTTTTGTATAGGTCAGAAAAAGTAGCAAGCAAACTCTGAATTACTGAATTCCTCTGAATTTCCCTTATGGAAATCGATGGGGAAGGCCTATGCCCAGCAGTGAACGTCCTATGGCTGAAATGATGATGATTATGGTGATGAAATTCTAAATTTAATTTAATTTTATTATGATTCGAATGTTTTTTTTTCTAAATATAAATTCTAATTCTAAAACCCTCCTTGGTTATAATTTTTAGCAATTACACAATGTGTGATATGCGCTATCTTCATAAACACAGAGATACCATTTAAAAAAAATTGAGATAGTGCCAACTGTCACTGTCATTTTAAATTATTATTATTGATTGACTAATATTATTTGTTTAGGTATCCTAATTATTTATTTTACATTTAATTGGGCCCTTGGGGACCGGGAGCTCACCTCATTTTCAAAAATCTTTCAGAGCGCCTGGTTAATGCGACGCGTGACCAACATGCTGGCGTGTTTCTGGCTCAACGCATAAGCATTGCCATTCAACGTGGTAATGCCGCCAGCATGCTGAGTACGCTGCCAACTGGTAGTGGGCTTGAGCATTTGGATTGTCTTTAGACCTTCAACGGTCTATGGGCAGTCTAACTGTATTTGTAGTTTTAGTTTTAGCTTGTATTTTATTCTATTGTCATTACATTTTGACATTATGAAAATATATATACATATATATATTAATAATATTTAATAATAATAAATATAATTAATATATTTAATATATTTTATAATTTTTTTTTTAATATTTTTTTTTGTATTATTGAAATGTTTTTTTTTTCGTGTTTTTTTTAAATGTTTGATCACTATTTAAACGTTTATAAGAATTTACGCTGTGCTGTGACATTATTATAACCATAATTGTTATGAATAAAAAAAGTATGAGTAATGACCTTGTACCAGGGGCCTTATTCACAAATGTTGTCATAACGGACTTTGTCAATTTTAGTATGACAAAGCTGTCAAAATTTTAACGCGAAATATCTAAATCGTAGTGACTTACACACTTCCAAGCACGGAATACTAATTACTCCTACCCCCTTACTAATAAACGTGGAGTAGTCTTAGAATAGTAAGGCAGAAGTTTGTCTTTTTCTCTCTTTAAAATTTTGAACTCGATCGAAAAAGACGAAAGACGGAGTAACTATGCCAAGGCTACTAATACTAGTACCACGGTTATTAGTAAGGGGGCTCGATTTCCGGGGCCGAATAGAGCTTCTAACCTGCAGGCAAATTCGTGATCCCAGTTTTTTTTTTTATACTTGCTAATTTACTGTGGTCATAACTTGAAAAATTATCTTCTTTGATTTTTTTTTATTTTTTTAAGGTTTCGACGTTAAATATAATTATTTTTATCTGAAATCTGGCTAAATCCAAAAAAACTCGATTGAATTTTTCTACAACCTCCAATTTCTGAACTATGAATTCGATTATGAGGCTTCAGTTACGGAACTCTACCATATGCGTGTCTAAACACGCTCTTGGCCAGTTATCATTAGGTAGATAAAGAGGGTTACGGTAACCTTTTTTTTTATAAAATAAAAAAAAAACATTTTAAAAATGATTTTTAAAATTACAGATTTGAGTTCAGCGTTAGCAGTATATAAATACTCTCCTAAAAATAGAGTGAATGCAGAAATGCCCCCATGTAGTCTTACACAAGCAACAGGGAATGGTTTGACATTTATCACCAAGACGACATCATCATGATCAAGCTGATAAGTATGAGGAGGACTACTTGCCTTAGAGTACAATAACTCTGAAAATTCCTTGACGCTTCTCGACGATGGAAAGAGACCTGACATGCCGGAGATGACGATACTTTCACCGCTGAATTCTGGAGGCATCTCCTGATCCTTAAGGTCCAGGCATGGCTGGTACTCTTGCGGTGCTGGAGTCATTTTCTAAAATAGTAAAACATAATAAACATGATAGTGGTTTTCTCAGAGATTTTGTTCTATTATATTTTATAGACAAAAAAGTAAGTTAGCTATATACTGTATAATACTCGTACACGTGTAATCTTATCTCTTAATGTAGGGGAAAATTTAATGATGATTTATGTATGGTGTACGGTTCCAGCTACATCAAGCCACACATACAAATCTCTTCATCAAATAGTACATCACTTCACGCACGGGGTATATGAACAGATTTATAACGGGAAGAAATTTAATGACCACCAAAAAAACAATTAGATTATATTAGATTTTTATTGCTTCCATAAAGTACAAGGTGGTAAAATAACATGATAATTTAATTAGTTGTTGCCAATCGTTGCCCTAAACAGCCTCATACAAAAAAAATTAAATGTACAAATAAATGGAACCTGTACCAAAATCTTTCGGGCTATTTAAGTCATGCCTGCACTACAATTACTTTTCATAACCCAAAAAGGCCACGCGTGCACCAAATTTTAGCTAGCATATAGTATGTTAGGTTCGAAATGGGTCACAGAACCGACACAGAGCACCCCGACTCCACCTAGTCTTGTGGTCCCTACCCCTAGAGTGTATATAAAAAGCGCAAGAGCTTCTGGCGGGAGCCCACCTGAAGTCAGACTTGAGTTGGTTAGGTTCGAAATGAGTGACAGAATAAAATTGTGTAACATATTTGGATGAAATTTTTAAACAAAATGCGAGTACATAATATTTCGTGATTTTTTGGGCGTTATATTTCATTATATCTGGTGGTTGCTTAGTTGGAGCAGCTCAAGGTTTAATGTTAAGGTTTAAGTTTTTGTAAAGGTGTCGAATACATTTTTTTTCCTTTCTTCTTTCTTTCTAATGTAGAAATATATCACATCCTCTATAATTATATGATAATCTATACTAATATTATAAAGAGGAAAGATTTGATTGTTTGCTTGTTTGTTTGCATTGAATAGGCTCCGAAACTACTGAACCGATTTGAAAAATTATTTCACTGTTGGGATGCTGCACTATTGACATAGGCTATATATCCCAGCTTCGCCCGTGCGAAGCAGGGGCGGCCTACTAGTGTATAATAATAGGATAAATTAATTTTTGTGATTTGTTAGCAATAAGAGTTTCGAGTAGGTAACTAGGTAGGTACTCGTAGCTTTTTCTTTTTCTCATTGGTATAGTGATGAAATATTGTGTTTATCACTTGGGGCCAAAATGTTGGCCCCAACATTTTATGGGCGGCGTATATTGAATGCCTCGCCACACTCAAGATTCTACTACAGAATCCTTCGCTTCACTCTGAATTCAAAATACCGCCCTCGACGAACAAAATATTACTTTGTTACTTGTAACACAAATAATTATATACCATACTGTTAAGAAAAATTGTCTTTTTGCTTGGAAATACAAATTCAACAAACCAATATTGCACTAAATGTAGCTCACGGTCTTATTATGTTATGAAGTTATGTTCGGCGAAACCAATCGATTTGCACACAATATAAACTTGGTCTATATATTTATTTATTCTGACAGCTGCAATAAAATTGTAAAAAGTTTAAAGAAAAGCACGAATTCTGGTCACTTTCGGTATACAATATGTTTCTTGAACGTTAGACTGTAAAAACATTTTAAGCTTTTAGCTTTAGCAAATAACATACAAAATTTCAGCTCAATCGGTTGAAGATATCTGCTTCAAAATTAAGTTGTAAGATTCCGGCGCTGCCGCCGATCAAGCCGAAAACCTCAAACGGCGCAAATATGCACACCTTGACCGGGTGTAGGTACATATTCGCTCCGTTTGGGGGGAGACGATGGGTCCGTGGGGGCCGGCTGCTATGGGCCTTTATCGGCATTTGGCCAGGCGATTGGTGGAGGCGTCGGGTGTCCAGAATGCTGGCTTCTATTTCGCCCAGAAATTGAGCATTGCCATTCAACGTGGTAATACCGCCAGCATTCTGGGGACCTTTCCCTCCACAAATGGTCTTTTAGTTTAAGGTTTTAGTTAGTACTTAGTTATTTAAATTTTAGTTATATATTTAAGTTTTCGTTAATTTTCTGTTTTTTAAGTTGTGCATACCTAATAAAAAAAAAAACCATAAGCATGGTTAACATACATTGCGAGTTAAATAAAAGCTTGCAAAACCGGCCAAGTGCGAGTCGGGCTCACACACTGAGGGTTCCGTACCACGCAAAATACAATAATTATCAATTTAAAAAACCGACTTCAAAATTAGTATAATATGCAATTTCAATTCGTTGGAAGAAAAATAAGGTCATCCAAATAACCCAAATATAATAACCGGTTATGACATGGTAATGAACAGAAATGTGTGGTAAATAACTACATGAAATTAATAGGCTGTAGTAATTAGTAGTGATACTTAATATTTCGCGAAATGTCATGTTATCTATCTCTATCTCTACATAGTAAAATTATAGTCACTTTCGCGTCTGTCTGTCTGTATAACCGCTAACTCCTACCACGTAACGGATTTTAATGCAGTTTTCACCATCAGTTAGATAATTTTTCACGGAAGGTTTATAAATATATAACTAGCGACGCGCCCCGGTTTCACACGTAAATTACATCCGTGCAAAGCCGGGTTGGGTTGCTAGTAAAATATAAAAGTATAATAAATTCTGACATACCGAAATGGTTAAGACGCTGCTACCAACACGAGTGTTCCTACTAGTTTGGTAGTAGAGCCACTTTGTAATTCATAATATATACTGTTCCAGCCTATTAAATAATTATAGACAATGATCTATTATGTGTTAGTTTTAATGTTAATTTTGGAATTAGTATCATGATTAATTGACGACTTGTACAACTAGCTGCGGCCCGTGGTTTCATTTGCGGAATGCTCGAAACTCGGAAAACTTTGTGCTATTTATTGGGTTAGCACTGACCCATATAAACATGCTTTATTGTGTGTTTTGTGCATGAAACTGACTTTAACTACAGTTTACTTACTTACTTCGCTGGTGCAGCGATGTCGATGTAAATTATGTCTATGTCTATGTTGGTTTGGGATACTTAATTCTAACAAGGCCGAAGTTTGTTGCATTAGTTGTCTCTTCATTCTTATGTGTTTCAAAGCTGATTGATGGGTATGTATGGTGTATGTGAAGGATGATTTGATGGGAGGTCTATGGTTAGATGTGAGAAACACAAAAAAACTATCTTGTTTAAAAAAAAATATTTGATGGTCAGCAATAAGTTTTATATTACGCCTCTTTCCGCCTCTTGAATTCCAGTTGGCATCAATCAAACAAACATTTTCATCACAAATTTTCTTTGCTTGCTGATTTTGTTAAATTAAATCAAAAAAAAAAAAAACTGAGCTAATAAGTGTTATGCTTCAATTTCCTATTTAGAACTTACAATTGGTACACGGATTATTCTGACATTTTGTTTATCTCGTTTGCAGTTGTATGCCGCTCAATATCAAAGTGTGCGTTTCTAGAACTAGTAAGCATATCAGTGGCGGTACTAGCTCGAGCAAATCTAAAGGTATGATCAAAGATTTGACCAGCCGGGCTAACATGCCGTGGTCCTTAACTGTTGGCCTTTTGGAAAAACTCAGAGTCACTCAGCGGGCAATGGAGAGAGCTATGCTCGGAGTTTCTTTGCGCGATAAAATCCGAAACGTGGATATTCGCCAAAGAACCAGAGTCACCGACATAGCTGTTAAAATTTGTAAGTTGAAGTGGCAATGGGCAGGCCCCATCGCTCGAAAAACCGATAACCGATGGGGAAGAAAGGTTCTGGAGTGGAGACCACGAACCGGAAGACGCAGCGTAGGGAGGCCTCCCACTAGATGGACCGACGACATTGTAAGACACTGTTTTAAACTAAGACATTGTAAGAGTCGCGGGCATCCAGTGGATGCAAAAGGCAGGCTGTCGTTCAGTGTGGAGGTTAAAGGGGGAGGCCTATGTTCAGCAGTGGACGTCTTCTGGCTGATGATGATGATGCTAACATGCGCGTCGCGACAAAATTTTGTCGACTCTTTTTATCGTGCCAAAGCGTGACAGGCATATACGAAAACGTAGGCGCCTTATCGCGTTCTCGCTCGAAAAAGTGACGACAAGATTTTGTCGCGGTGCTCATGTTAGGCAGGCAGAACATCAATTTCAATTATTATTTATCTTTCTCTCTTCTTCTTTCACAATTTTTCTCTTATCTCTCATACAGCTGTTTGCCACCTATGGCATTAAAAAAATGGTAGAGCAAGGGACCAAGCTAAATAGACAGATGGCTAACTGATTTTGCTGAAATTTTGCATACACCTTTATTCTGCTAACAATACAATATGCAATAAGTACCCAATATTGTAATATATACCGATAACCGATGGGGAAGAAAGGTTCTTGAGTGAAGACCGCGAACCACTAGATGAACCGACGACGTGAGAGTCGCTCGCATCCAGTGGATGCAAAAGGCAGGCTGTCGTTCAGTGTGGAGGATAAACGGGGAGGCCTATGTTCAGCAGTGGACCTCTTCTGGCTGATGATGATGATGATTGAATAACTTCAAAATGCCCGTTTAAATAAAAATTCAAAGCATCATTTAAATATTGGCTTGTTTTTTTTCTTTTCTATTTATTTAGAAAGCATTTTTTAATCAAGCTTCTTTTTAAACCTTTTCACTTACCAAAATGCAGTCCTGTCACTGATGATGATGACACCAAAACGACGGAAAATCAAATTATATACGTTAACATCCTTGGATCATATACCTATCTAAGTTTCACACACACACATCATCAGCCATTAAATGTCCACTGCTGAACAGGGCCTCCCTCTTAGAGAGGGGTATCTAAGTTTGCATCACAGAAATTGCATTGTTTTTGCTATTTATTGTTTCCATATCTACATAATTGAAAAAGTCTGACAATTTTATTTCTGAAAAATCAGCACGCACATAACACTGAATTATCGGTTGTTCAACAACATGGACTGGGTTAGCATGGTAAATTTGGGCTATCTCTGAGAGAAGACCTGTGACCCAGGAGTGGGAACATGAAGGCTAAAATGATGATGATGATAATACAAATATTTTGTCTTTTTATATAGGATCCAAAATATTACATGGAGTATTGAAACAACGCTGAAATTCACATTGCGTTGAAGCCTCTACTAAAATCTCCACCACTTTAACAAGGTCATGACCTTGACTTGACCGTGACATATTTTGCTTGAATCTGACTATTGTGACTAAATTGAATCGAAATAAATATCACGGTTCAGTCCAATTCAAACAAGTCACAGCCCTAATAATCAAAATCCACCCAGGAAGAGAATAAATAACACAGGCCATGAACTTACTGCCTCCATGTACCCCCTACTTAATTACTTACAATGATACAATGGTATTTTCAAATTGAAGTAGGTGTTATGCAAATGTGTTTATATTAAGTACATTTGCATGCAACATTTTGTTGCACAAACTGACTTAAGGTGGAACATTTCACCTATGGCTGAAAATTCAAATTTCAAACAGTTTTCTGTTCTTTTAGCTAGGCTGGGTAATTATTGTAAAATGACACAGTATTTCGCAAATCGTTGGTAGTTCTTTATATTATCATGTATAACTATTTATCAGTAATTCACCATATTACTTACATTTTCCAATAAACCGTTCGAAACAGCAATATTTTTTTTTATTTGCAAATGTATAAGTAATAATGTGCATTAGGGATAAATAGCTTTACGTGATTTTGTGAAGAATAATAATAAATTTGCTCAAACATCATGATCGTTTACAATAACTACCCGGCCTAGCAACAAGGATAAAAAAACGGTTTAAAATTTGAATTTTCCGCCATAGGTGATGTCGTGTGATGTTGTTGTGAAACCAAGTAAGATAGACTAAGAGGAAAGACAACAGCGGAACAATAGAGCGTAGATCGTAAATTTGCCTAAAAACGGTATTAACTTAGATGGCACCGTAATTTGAGCGTACTATATATAGCTTGTCTCGAACTTCCGTAAGCGCTGCAGTCAGCGTACGAAAGGGTTCTACAAATTACCGTAGCGCTAGTATCGCAGTCAAGTTTCGCAACATTTCAAGAGAAGCGCAACCCATACCAGTTGATTGCGCTTTTCTTTATTATCTTATAAAGGGAAATTCAAATTTCCCGTTATAGGTAAAAGCCTTAAACTGTATATTTATATCTATAAAAAAATATGTTTGTTACTACTCTACAAACTTAAAGGTAAAATTCAGGAATGGTTATCAAATGATGACTACGAAATGACGAGACGAGACCATAACATTATTAGAAAAAATATAATAACCACAGTATTTAGCTTAGCATACCCTTTCCTTAGAACCCTGTAGGTATATATTATTATGTCATTTTTTTATTATTTACTTAGTAGGTACTTACCTATCGTGGTGTTCCTTAAGGTGGTACGTTTCACCTGTGGCGGGAAATTGAAATTTCAAACAGAGTTTGGCTTTGTAGCTAGGCTGAGTAATTATTTTAAAATGACACAGTGTTTGCACATATCGTTGGTTGTTTTTTTACATTATCATGTACAGTTTCAACAGTAATGCACCATATTCCTTACATATTTTTCCAATAAACCGTTTGAAACAGCAAAAATTAGTTTATTGATACATGTAAATATGATTTTGTAATGAATAATAATCAATTTGCGCAAACATCATGATCGTTTACAATAATAATTATTGTAAACGATGGTAATTATTACCCGGCCTAGCTACAAGGATAAGACAACTTGTTACCTGTAGTTGTTGTGTTGTACCTTTGTTTGTTATAATGTTTTGTATAATAATGTTTTGCATTTTAATATCACCTATAATACCTGTGATAGATACCTATTAACAAAATTATGAACAAGTGTGGCCCGCCTCTACCTCATTTTGCCACTATGTGGCCCTTGCCTGCTAAAATGTTGCCAACCACAACTAGACTCTAGTTGGTAGTGAACCTGCCTTCTGCGCTTGGGGGCGTGGATTCGATTCCCATCTAGGACAAATATTTATGTGATGAACATTTTTGTTTGTTCTATGTCTGGGTGTTATTATTTATTTATGTATGTATTTAAAAATATATATGTATGTATTTCAGTCTCTGGCAGCCATATTACAAGTTTTGCTTAGTTTCGGGTCAGGTGACCGTGTGTGCAAAAACGTCCCGAATATTTATTTATTATGATAATTAACTTGAATGTTGATTTATTTTATATTTTACTAGCTGTTACCCGCGACTTCGTACGCGTAGACTTTCATATGATATTTCAACCCCCTTTTGCGCCCCTTCATTCAGTCCTTTCACCAACTTCTTTCTAAGCAGACCTCTACGCCCCATAAGTAATCTACTTGCCAAATTTCAGCTTTGTTATTACATTGTCAACAAAAATTATAACCCTCATTTCCCCTCATTAATCTGTCTTTTTCGGGAAAAAATATATACAGTATTTATTTTCATTCAAACGACCTGAATACCAAATTTCAATTCCCTAACATCAAAAACAGAGCTCTTTCATACAAACTTTCAATCTTCATTTGGCCCCCTTAATTCAGCCTTTTCGCAAAACCCTTTCTTAGCGGTCCTCTACACCCCTGGAATTAAGGAATCTAAGCCAAAGGACATTGTCCATTTGTTAGGGCATTATGGCTTGGCGTGAACAGTGACTCTTGGTATAATTATGATGCTTAATAACTTATATCAGTAGGTATTAGAATATTACAATAACTTTGTATCAGAATGTTTGGTACTGCTATTTTACTGCATGTGATTGGCAGAGGGTTTTTGTAATAAAACTAGCTTATATTCACTTTTATTTAATTTTAATCTGTATCATATATTAATACTACATAATCGAAAAACTGGGCAGATGGTTAAATAGTTTCTTGGTACCTACCTTGACCAGCTTAAATACGTCCCGTTGAATGACATCGGCGCCTAAGCTGATGCATAGACACAGTTGAACCTCGTTTGTGGGTATTGGCAAATTACGATCAACCACGGCTTCAACGTCCATAGGTGAGACACATTGAGGCGGGTTCGACATAAGTAGAGATTTCAGAGTCCATTGCTGGGCCTGGCTCAACGTGAGCGTAGGTATCGGAGTCGGGGTGCGAGCCAGGGTTAATTGAGTGAAGATTAAATAGACATCGGGGTCCGTGGGCAAGCATAGGTCAACATTAGAATATTTTTTCCTAAGCGAATACCTCTCGTTAGAGAGTAGTATATTTCTTGGCGAATACTAACTTTATTATTATTTATTAATATATTTTTGACGTTTTCTGTGCTGCCATAATAATAATAAAATCGATAAACGAATAAATTCCGATTTTATTTCATAGTTAATCGTAAACTTGAAAAAGGTTTCAATATACAGGATTAATTCATTCATAAAACAAACTCAACAAATACTTGAAACAATTTTGTTCATACGTGGTTCATATCAAAACTACAATAACATCTATTTAATCGAACAAATCAGATGCATT
This sequence comes from Agriopis marginaria, assembly GCA_932305915.1. Classification (NCBI taxonomy): domain Eukaryota; kingdom Metazoa; phylum Arthropoda; class Insecta; order Lepidoptera; family Geometridae; genus Agriopis; species Agriopis marginaria. The sequence goes on from OW029935.1 coordinate 4,251,264, forward strand.
TGAAACGCACCATTATTGCGCTGCGTCTGTTGTTCTATCGGTGAGCGAGCGGTAGTAGCTTAGTAAAGTGTAAGTACCTACGCGTAGACAGCTGAACTCATTATGATATTATCGAACTTCGTCTCTTGGTATATATCACCAATCACCGCCGTTTGTACCTACTAACACCCTTCCGATGTTGTTGTATGGTGCATTGTGGGTTAAGAATTAATACATACATAGAAAGTGAACAGTGACGTACTAATTACCGCCACCCATCACCAGCACTAAAGACCACCTATATATTATACCCGTCACCGTATCACATTTCCGTAGTGACATTTTGCTGTATCGCGATATCGATTCATATCATCTCTATGGTTTTATGAGACTGACAACAGTGACAGTTATCCTGAAATCTCAGAAAAACAGTACGACCAACTTATCTGTACAGTTTACTGGAGATACCACAGTCGTATTGTCTTAACCAAGCTGACAGACATCTGTATAATGATTATATTCCCATTATGTTACCAACTGCTCAGATAAGTTGGTCGCACTTTTAATCTAAGCTCCGGAAGTCTCGTATAATCAGATTAAATTTAATACAAATTAAATCAACTTTTTTTCAGTTTAACTGGATACAAAAATATAGCACAACAATTATTTTTAATAATTTATTATTTTATTGACAAAATTAAATATTTACGAGCACCATGTTCACGCTTAGCCAACAATGGACGAAGTACTTTCACTAAAAAAACTTAAATTAGCTACAAATTTTAAATCATAACATTTCAAGTGAGCGAAAACTAAATAACTTGCAATGACTGTTTTAAAAAGGGGGAAGACACGTGACATTCAAACATTCCACCATTAGTAGTAGGTATCATGCATTGTACCCAATAAATATGGCTCTGTTTTGGCTCGAGTCAGCGGCGATGTTGACGTCTACACTGGAAACGTCAACTTCACGCTCCAATGGACACTAAACTAGATCATAGAAGTGACAATTAAAGAAAATTAAGTTAATTGTTTTTAAGTATTTACGAGTCAAAAGTAATGCCGTGAAACTTGTTTTTTGTCTTCAAACTGTTGGTGCACCTTGTGAAAACGCAGGAAGTAATTTTTGCTGCTTTATTTCACACAATTTTGACAAGTAATTCACGTGCTATAAAAACGCCAGTTCGATTGTGACTGAAATAGATTGTGCCCCGGAGCCTATATTGTGCGGTCCACATCAAGAAGTTCGTCCCGTATCTTCCCCCTATTTACTTACATCAATTCTAAAAAGCCTTTAATTCAACATCTCAGTTACTTGTCAGTCCAGTCTTGGTTCAATCTTAGAATCCTTGACATGTTCTCGTCCCCGTAGAGTGCATTTTTTTTATGGCCACCGCCCACATTTAGGGTACTTTGGCCAACGTCACGGTAACAAAAAACAAACGCGATTTAAAATAAAACAAAATATGACCATCAATCCTAAAACAATAATAAAGAAATAATACAATACATATAAATACTTACAAACACAAATATACAAAGAGCACTTTATACACTAACATTAAAAAGAAAATTACTTTTAATCATTGATGTAAGTAAATAGGGAGAAGATACGGGACGAACTCCTTGACGTGGACCGCACAATATAGGCTTCCCGGGCACAATCGTCTTTAGTCACAATCGAACTGGCGTTTGTGATAGCACGTGAATTAGTTGTCAATATTTTGTTTAAATAAAGCTGCAAAAATGCCTTCTTGCGTTTTCACAAGGTGCACAAACAGTTCGAAGACAAAAAAACAAGTTTTATGGCATTACTTTTCACACGTAATTCGTAAGTACTTTAAAATTAATTTTATTTAAGTTCTGCTGATTTATATTGCGTTTTAAACGTCATTTGCAGAAATAAGTACAGTCAGCAAAAAAAAATGACATAATTTATCAGATTTTTACTTTTTTTTTTATTGGTTTGCAAACCGGATGTTTCATACTACTGGCTTTTCGGTGAAGGAAAACATCGTGAGGAAACCTGCATACGTACGGAGAAGGAATTCAATGGCGTATGTGAATCCATCAATGCGCACTGGGCCAGCGTGGTGGATATGGCACTAATCACCCCCTTTCGGGGGTAGGCTAAAAGTCCAGTAGTGGACTATTAAAAGGCTGACTATGATGATGATGATGAAACCGGATAATACAGCATTTAGATGTGACAATAGCTAAAGAATACAATACATGATCATCTTTTTCATGCTGAACATCCTTTTAAGTGCAAACACAACATGCATACGAATCTAATGCTCAAATATGCAACTTTACTAGTTGCATATCAATACATACTAAAACTATAGGCGGAATTGCCTTATGCTTATATTTGTAGCGTTAACATAATAGATACTCTATAACACGTTCATTATTCATTGTTCACATTCGATCGTACCCTGAATTTCATCGTCTGGACTCCGTATTACGAAATGTTAAAGATTTTGAAAATCCGTTATTAGAACCTTGTACAACTCGTTAGTCAAATGCAAGCTGGAGTCGAGCGCATGTGTCTGATATCCACACCACGTCTCCTGTGTGCGGATGCTTGAGAAAGTCTAAAAGGCTTTCTTAAGATCGCTGTATAAGAAACAATTTTTTTTTTAAATGCCTTAGGTGGCAAACAAGCAGACGGGCTGCCTGATGGAAAGCAATCACCGTCGCCTATGGATACTTGTAACACCAGAAGCATCACAAATACGTTGCCGACCCTTTAGAACTCGATTAACTCGCCTTTTGAAGAACCCCATGTTGTAGCTTCTCGGAAACACCGTAGAAGGTAGCTCATTCCACATTTTGCATGTATGAGGCAAGGAGAATCGTGTGAATCGCACAGTGTGCTATTTCCACTGATCTATGATGTGTGGATGAGCCTTCAGGCGGTTAAACTGCACGGTTATTACCCGTACTTGTCCCCAACTAAGTTCTTGTTCGGCCAGCTCGGCTACAACTTACTAGAAGTGAGAAGGATATCGGATCAGCTTGCTATTAGCTGATATGATTATTTCCTTGATCGAATCTGAAATGTGCTCAGAGGATCAGTCGACTCCTTGCATCTCTGCAAAATTTATTGAGCACGTTGTATGTGCCGTCAAACCCAGGTTTCCGGCTCATAGGCGTGGAAAATTGCCATTAGTAATTAAATTTATTATTTGTGAGAAGACACTACACTAGGTATTATTAAATCGATCTCTATTATGTAAGTTTTGTATAATTGTAAATACACGTATAGATTTCGTAAATATTTTAAATAAAAATACCTCCTTAAAAATGAACAAGTGATTTTTTTTTTTCCTAAAATTTGTTTCCCAACGCTACTTCTATTCTATGGTGTAGTGTCTAGTGGAGCGGCGACATTAACTTCGACATTGTAGACGTCACGTCACTTCTGACTCAAGCCGAACCAGAGCCATATTAAGTAGGTACATAGATTCAGTATAAGTACAGTAGGTACAATGTTTGGATGTCAAGCGCTGTGGTCACGCGTCTCCCCCTTTTTAAAACTGTCATTGCTTTTTAGAGTTTTATACGTTTATTTCTAGTCCAAAATGTAGAGGTAAATATATGTTCTCAATTAAAAAAGGGGTTGTCTGTAAAGTCGGTTTACGGATGATAATTTTACATGATAACGCTTAGGCCGATTATGCCTTTCTATCGTTTGTTCTGCGCTCTCGCTTGCACGCGCGGCTCAGCCGGAACGTGAAAATTTTTCGTGCGTGCAGCCGGCGTTCATCGATTTATGAAGACGTTATCACGTCAATAACATTATACTACTTATCAACAAGTTCCACCACCGTTTTTGGATGCACCATAATAAAATAAAGTCTACTCAGGAAATTGACCCAATTACATTACAATTATATAACAATGAAAAACATTTAAGATAATAACATTTACAAAATTCTTTAGTTTAACACCATAAAAGCATCAGCGTTAGTAAGATACGTATCACACAGGTTTTTATTCTCGAAAGCCTGCAATATGTCATTGTCTAGGTATGAGTTGATGATGGCGGAGGCTTGCAGGTCGGTGGCAGCGTGTTCCATGGGCGCTGTGAGGTCCCTCACGTGGAGTGCTTGCTGCGAGTAGCGCTGCAGCGAGCACGTGTGTCGCACGCGGTCACGCTCGCTGCACGCGCGCAGCAGCACGAGCCGCGAGCGCAGCGCGCGCGGGGCTACCACCGTGCGTCGCGCCACACTGATGCGCGTGTACGCCGCCTCCAGCAGTGCGCGCGCGTACTGTGCTGAGTGCGGCACGAGACCAAGCAGTAAGCGCGCGCACGCGTCCACGCGCGCGCTCCACGAGGAGCAGCCGTGCAGCGCACGTTCTACATCCGCGTCCGAGCTGCGCGCCATCAGCGTGAACATGTGACGCGCCACGGCTTCTTGCAGCGCTGCAGCGTCAGGGTACGGGCTCAGAGCACGCTCCAGTAGTGCCACGGTCTCCACAGGACCGTCACCCAAACAGAACACCGTCCCCGTTAGACCTAAAAGAAACATGATTTTTTTATTATGAATTATAATGTAGCACTTACCTAATTATACTTAGTATTAAAAAAAACGCCACAATTAATCGACGCCGCTGGTGATAAGCGAGCTGGCTCATTCCTCGCGCAGAGAATTTATTGGCAATTCAACGCGGGAATGCAGCCAGCGTTCTTGGCACTTTACCACACGGACAACATCCAAGTTTTTTATATTTGATTATATTAGTGATAATAAGTAATAATTAATGATAATTAAGGGTTTTTTATTTTCTTTGGTTGATATACTTTTGTACAAATAAATAATAATAATAAAAATCTTTATTTCGGACACTAGGTCCATATCACAGTTACAAATAAAAAATAACACATAGTATTAAGAATAATAATTAATTAAAAATTAAAATAAAATAAAATATATTTAGGTGGCAATTTTTATCCACCGTCTATACGACTCCGTCAGCAGCAGCCTGTCGCCTAGGCTTCTAATAATGGAGTTCCTACACGTGTCAACTCTGGACATGAACGATGCTATTTTCTGTCGCTGTATAGCATGAAATGATGCTACTCGAGCTTCAGTGAACATTTCGGAGGCGCTACAATACCACCTCAAACCTATAAGGTGCCTGAAGATGTTATTGTAGGCCACTTGAATGTTGTCATGAGATTTTTTAGTATATACTGTCCAGAGTTGACACGTATAGAAAGTCTGACAATAAGACCTAAACAACGTAGTTTTTACATCAGGCGCTGCCTTAAAAAACTTTCTAGCTATCATGTTCCCTACAACACACAGACTGCGTCTTTGACGCTCGATGTCACTGTCATCTTTTAATTTAGAGGTCACGATGTGGCCAAGGTACTTGAAACTGTCTACTGTTTTAACAGGCTGTCCGTTAAGAGGGGGCCTCCGAAATTTTATGCTAATTTGCCATGATATTCTAACTAAACCAAATATCCTATCAACGTAATAATTGATATATGTGATTTTTCAATTCATTTTCTTTCCGGCACTAAGACAGAAACATAATAGCGAGATATTTACTCGATACTTTATTGTTTTCAAAAAGGTGCCTTTTTGCTGTTTTTTTTGATTTTTTCTTGGATAGAACTTCAGTCACATATCTAAAATAAATACTCATCGAAGGAAAATATAGTTTGTTTTCCAGTGCTAAGACAAAATTTATCTAGATTAATTAGTACTCTCATAATAAATTATATTCGATTTGAGACTTACGTCCTTTAGTTCTAAGCAACTATTCGGTCAAACGGCAAGTCCGATATTCAACCTTATTCTGTTGCGCTTTGCATCTAAATGGCGAAACATGCTCCGTTCAACCTCAGTACCGCACTATGCTCCAACGGGGAAGGACGCACGCGCTTGCTATTCGCCTAGATTTATCTTCCGAGTGCGATTATATCAACACCTACTGTATTTTCAAACAATGGATAACATAAAAAATCTATGGCTTGAACGCGACCATTTGATGCGGCAACCAAGTGTTGCCAATGACCTAGAGCACAGACTAGATAAAGCTACTATGAAAAAATTATAGGTATTAATAATTATGGATACGACTAGGCCATCTATCATTAGGGCATCTATTATTATGTACGCTCGGTAATATAGTTACAAGAGTCTAAGTGTTTCGTGTGGAGAGAGAAAGAGAGAGAGAGACAGTCAGAAAGACTACTAAAAATCAAAATTATTAAGTAAAATATAATTTTCGTTGAATAAAAAATCATAATAATAATTAACAATTTTTTTTTTTAAATAAATAATTTCATAAATTAAATGAAATTTAATTAAATAATTCATATATACTTAACCCATTACTCCCCACTGTCATATTTTTAGGACACTATTTTCAATATTTCTTTTTAAGTATTAGGACTTTTATTTTTATTATTTCTGATGAAATTCATATTATTACACTATTTTTCTAATAAAATAAATTTTTTTCGCTATATAAAATGTTTACGTAATTTTAAAGTAATTTTTTAAAATTGATCATTTTTGTTGATTGAAGGAGAGCATTGAGTTCCGATTGTATATACCGTAAAAGAAAAACGTTACCTACTTCAAAGTACATAAGACTTATTCTTAGATCTCTACCAAATATAAAACAAATAAAAACAAAAACAAAATATAATTTGTGAACTTGTGATATACATTCAAAATAAGCCGTCCTATAAATATGACACCGGGAACCTGTCTGTACAATTTGCCGCGAAAGCGTGTTCGATCCTGTCACGCTAAGTACAGTTTCAAACTGGTCAATTGTTTGCTTTTAGCGGGTCTTGCTTGTGTTTACATTTTTTTTTAAATAAATACTAGGCTTTCGCTTGACCGCCAACTCGATTAGTCTACGCCGAACACATTACATCTCGTCACACGAAACGATTGTGATTATTTATCGACTAGAGTAAAAAAGTGAATTGTTTACAAGGTTGAGAAATTATAAGTAAGTAAAAAACTTTTATTTTTGTTCTTTATCTAATTGTAAACAATATACCTGTCTGTATGATTATAAGTATACGTGTGGCTATACTCGTTTATTAATATTTTCTATTTTTTATTATTTATAGATCATGGATCCATTGCAAAAAAAAGTATGAAAAAGCTTTGAAGGTGTCCGAAATCTTAGACTATCTTCAAGATATTGAAGTTTCTAGTGATGAGGAGTTGAATGACATTGAAGTTGCTATATTGCCGCCGGATGAGGTAGATGATATGACTGACATAGAAGAAGGTCCTGACGACGATATGGGAGTTTTGCCAGTGTCTGATGTAGCTGGTCAAGTGGAATTTTCTTGCATGATCTATAACGTCGCGGAAAATCATCCTACTCAAACCACATCTCGGAAAAGCAAGACAGTCACTTGGCGTAAGTGTGAACCAGTATATTCTGAAATAAGCCGGAATCTAATACTGCTAAACAAGTTTTCACAAAGTTAAAGCTCAAAGTCGCACAACGAGCTATGGAGAGGGCTATGCTCGGGGTTTCTCTACGAGATCGAATCCGAAATGAGGAGATCTGTAGACGAACGAAAGTCACCAACATTGCCCACCGGATTAGTAAGTTGAAATGGCAGTGGGCAGGGCACATAACACGCAGAATTGATGGCCGATGGGGCCGAAAGGTTCTGGAATGGAGACCACGGACCGGTAAGCGCAGCGTAGGACGTCCACCCACAAGATGGACAGACGACCTAAAAGAGACCGCAGGGAAATGCTGGATGCAGGCCGCTTCCAACCGGCTCTTTTGGAGATCGATGGGGGAGGCCTATGTCCAGCAGTGGACGTCCTACGGCTGAAATGATGAAACAATATTTGGAAAATATGATTACGGAGTTGGAAGGAAAATCAGATAAATAAAGATGAGACCATCCCTCTGCTAGATTTCAGACGAAGGGTTTGTTTTGTTTGGATGAAAAAATCGAAAGGCAAGGCAAGTAAACCGACACCCGGTTCTTCAGAAGTTCTTTTACAACCTGTCATTTAAAACATCTGTCAGGTTTGATAATGTTGGTCACTATATGACAAAGAGGGACAAACAGAGGCGTTGTCAAGGACAAGGTTGTAAGAAAAAACCTCTAACCTCTTGTGCTAAATGTGAAAAAACATTTTGCGGTGATTGTTTCATACATTATCATACAAAATAAGCTCATAATATTTTATTTTTAAGACTGTTTGTGGATATAATTTTCAAATAAAGCAGATTTTCTTATAATTTTTAACTTGTATTATTTCTGATCACATGTCCCCATTGTCATATTTATAGGACAGGCTGAAACAGGGATGAAGGTATATTTTTTAATATTTTTTTGTCATATTCTTTTTTATTAATGTATTATGAACCTAATTTAAAGATTTGATCAAAAAAATCCAATGTTTTCGATGCTTGGGAAGTAATGGGTTAAATAGATTATAGTTATTAACAACCAGGTATAGAACAAACACAAACGTTCATCACATAACTGTTTGTCCTAGGTGGGAATCGAACCCACGCCTCCAAGCTCAGAAGGTAGGTTCACTACCAACTGGACCAACGGGCTTTCGCGTGTTTCGTTTATTTTAGTATAGTATAGTATAGTATAGCATAGCATAGCATAGCATAGCATAGCATAGCATAGCATAGCATAGCATAGCATAGCATAGCATAGCATAGCATAGCTTAGTATAGCAAAGTATAGTATAGTATAGTATAGCATAGCATAGCAAAGCATAGCATAGCATAGCATAGCATCGCATAGCATAGCATAGCATAGCATAGCAAAGCATAGCATAGCATAGCATAGCATAGCATAGCATAGCATAGCATAGCATAGCATAGCATAGCATAGCATAGCATAGCATAGCATAGCATAGCATAGCATAGCATAGCATAGCATAGCATAGCATAGCATAGCATAGCATAGCATAGCATAGCATAGCATAGCATAGCATAGCATAGCATAGCATAGCATAGCATAGCATAGCATAGCATAGCATAGCATAGCATAGCATAGCATAGCATAGCATAGCATAGCATAGCATAGCATAGCATAGCATAGCATAGCATAGCATAGCATAGCATAGCATAGCATAGCATAGCATAGCATAGCATAGCATAGCATAGCATAGCATAGCATAGCATAGCATAGCATAGCATAGCATAGCATAGCATAGCATAGCATAGCATAGCATAGCATACCATAGCATAGCATAGCATAGCATAGCAAAGTATAGTATAGTATAGTATAGTATAGTATAGTATAGTATAGTATAGCAAAGTATAGTATAGTATAGTATAGTATAGTATAGTATAGTATAGTATAGTATAATAGTATAGTATAGCAAAGTATAGTATAGTATAGCATAGCATAGCATAGCATAGCATAGCATAGCATAGCATAGCATAGCATAGCATAGCATAGCATAGCATAGCATAGCATAGCATAGCATAGCATAGCATAGCATAGCATAGCATAGCATAGCATAGCATAGCATAGCATAGCATAGCATAGCATAGCATAGCATAGCATAGCATAGCATAGCATAGCATAGCATAGCATAGCATAGCATAGCATAGCATAGCATAGCATAGCATAGCATAGCATAGCATAGCATAGCATAGCATAGCATAGCATAGCATAGCATAGCATAGCATAGCATAGCATAGCATAGCATAGCATAGCATAGCATAGCATAGCATAGCATAGCATAGCATAGCATAGCATAGCATAGCATAGCATAGCATAGCATAGCATAGCATAGCATAGCATAGCATAGCAAAGTATAGCATAGTATAGCATAGCATAGCATAGCATAGCACAGCACAGCACAGCACCGCACAGCACAGCACAGCATAGCATAGCATAGCATAGCATAGCATAGCATAGCATAGCATAGCATAGCATAGCATAGCATAGCATAGCATAGCATAGCATAGCATAGCATAGCATAGCATAGCATAGCATAGCATAGCATAGCATAGCATAGCATAGCATAGCATAGCATAGCATAGCATAGCATAGCATAGCATAGCATAGCATAGCATAGCATAGCATAGCATAGCATAGCATAGCATAGCATAGCATAGCATAGCATAGCATAGCATAGCATAGCATAGCATAGCATAGCATAGCATAGCATAGCATAGTATAGTATAGTATAGTAAAGTATAGTATAGTATAGCAAAGTATAGCATAGCATAGCATAGCATAGCATAGCATATCATAGCATAGTAAAGTATAGTATAGTATAGCAAAGTATAGCATAGCATAGCATAGCATAGCATAGCATAGCATAGCTTAGTATAGCAAAGTATAGTATAGTATAGCATAGCATAGCAAAGCATAGCATAGCATAGCATAGCATCGCATAGCATAGCATAGCATAGCATAGCAAAGCATAGCATAGCATAGCATAGCATAGCATAGCATAGCATAGCATAGCATAGCATAGCATAGCATAGCATAGCATAGCATAGCATAGCATAGCATAGCAAAGCATAGCATAGCACAGCACAGCATAGCATAGCATAGCATAGCATAGCATAGCATAGCATAGCATAGCATAGCATAGCATAGCATAGCATAGCATAGCAAAGCATAGTTTAGCATAGCATAGCATAGCAAAGCATAGCATAGCATAGATATATTATATAGATACATAGCATTTTTACAAAAATGACCTCATACGTACTGTTTCTGAGATAATCGAAGGTTTTTGAAAAAAATTACGAAAATTTTCCGGATTTTTGCGCTTTAATATTTTGAAAGGCATTCTTTGCACAAAAATAGCCGAATTTGGGCTTATCAGACGCGTCTTTTTATTTTCTACACACGTGTGTTTACTGTGTTTCTATTTTATTATTATTTATGCCTACCAACTAAATAAACACATTTTTTTTTTAAAAATATTATTTATTTCCTGAAATTGTGAGAGTAGAAAGCCAAAAAAATAAATATAGTCTATTTATTACACCACTGAATTTTTTGTGTTGAATTTTTTTGTTATTTTTAACATGAAATTCCGGTTACGTAATTTCAAACCCAATTTGGGGTTTTTAGGGTTAGGTCCTAAAGCCGAGTTTTTGAGTTTAACGTCTTCATCTGCCAGAAAAAATGATGCCTATGACGTCAGATTTTTGATTGGACCTTTGTGTCCAAAGTTATGGACCTTCAAAAAATCGGGTATTTAGGGTCCGCCTCGCTACTTAGTAACTCAAGTTACTATGTACTTACGAGTCTTAAAATACTAAATGACCTATCGTTGGATAGCCAGTGAAGCTAACTATTCTTGCCTAGATTGATCTGGGACAAAATGTTTGAGGAGCCGGGTATTTCAGGTCGTCAAAATCTTAAGACCTAACTTAGACTATAATATAAACTAAAAACTAGAACTAGTTATATTTCCTAAACCACAGCCTTAAAAAATCTGAAAAAAAATTACTAAAATTTAAAATGAGCTTTACTACCTCGAGCCAAAATTTGGGCGTGGTAGGGGGTGGTTTTCACCCTTCTTTATTTCTATTTAAATGTATTTCTCACTGATTTCAAAAGTAAAAATCTAAATATTTTTTTGTAATTTTTTTTGGGTTAAAGGTCTGGTTTAGGAGATATGACCCGGGATCGGGTACCCCGTGCCACGAGGTTTTTGGGTTTTTTGGTCTTATCCCGGCAAGTTCGACCTAGCAAAGCATAGCATAGCATAGTTCAGTTTAGTTTTATTTAGGTTATTTCAATTTAATTTATATACTTTATTATTTTTATATTGTAGAAAACCTAAAAATAAATTACAAATACAATTTTGAAAAGTGAAATAAACAATTTACGGTTCTGCGCGCCGCGACCGAACTCAGCTAATCGCCAAAACACCAAGTACACCAACACTATGCTTATCCTGTGTGTTATTGCTCCTTGCCGCTTTACAAGGTCGAGTGCGCGAGTTGTGTACACTTTAGCTGCGCGCGACTGCCGCGCTGCCGTGGTTGTGTTTCACACTAATGCGGGTGATGCGAGACGCGCGGGTGAAATCAGAAATTTTTCTGGCCTTATACCCAGCCTTAAGATATACTTCTGGTACGTTATACGGTCCCTTTCCCGACCTAAATATTACCATTTCTGTCTTTTTCGTATTGTAAGTGGGATCATGATTACGAGCATATGTTTCATAGATGGTTATCAATTTCCGCAAGCCTTTAATCGAGGGGCTGAGCAGCACCATATCATCAGCATAACTCAAGTTGTTGACGTATCTACCGTCTAACCTGAGTCCGACCGGGGTGCTACTCAGCTCCACGATCAAATCGTTTATAAATCGTTATAATCGTTTATAAATCGTTTATAATCGTTTTGTAGAGGTTAAATAGGTCGGCTGATGTGACCCCCCTCTGCCTCACACCACAGGACAGTCGGTAGCTATCCGACATCACGGAGTCCCATCGGACGCTGTTGGTCTGGTTGCCGTACCAGTACGTCAGAAGACCAACAACTTCCGGTGGGACTCCCGCGCCATGCACTTTCTCCCACAACAGCTCATGATTTATTGTGTCAAATGCGCGACTCAAATCGAGAAAGCACGCGTATACTGTAGTGTCATGTTTTGTATAGTACTTGACAATTTCTTTCAATGAGAATATTGCCATGTCAGTGGAAACTTGTGGGCGAAAGCCGAACTGTCCGTCATCAATACTTATTGAGCTGATGTGGGAGTAAATGACTCGTTCAAGCACCTTGGCCACGATCGTCGCTAGCGAAATAGGTCTATAGTTTGCCACGCTCGAGATATCACCAGTCTTATTTTTAGTAATAGGAACTACTAGAGTTCGTATAAGTCCCTCTGGGAGATAGCAATGTCTCACGCAGAGACCAAAGAACCGCGCCAATACGTGACAAATGTGCTGACCTGCAAACAGTAAATGTTCTATACTAAGGCCGTCATGGCCAAGAGACTTACCACGTTTCATATTTCTTAAAATTGCCTCGATTTGTTCGGGTTTTATTGTCACGTGATGTGTCTCCGAGCCCCGACTTACCCTTGGCTCGGTTGTACTGGCTTGGACATTAACTTCGAAATGATTACGGAATAAATTTGCTATATTTTTCTTATCCTTTTCTCCTTCAACACTTAACGGTATACTGTTACTGCTATTTAATTTTTTTGTTTCTTTCCAAAACTTTGTAAAGTTGCCGTCAGCATGATGCCGAGCGAGTACTTCCATCTTAATTTTATCTTGGTTTCGTAATACATACTTTATCGCAGCCTTATAGTCCCTACGCGAATTAGACATATTCTCATAGTGATATCCCGAGCGGGGCCTACAATACAGAACCCACAAGGAGAACATTTCTCTGGCTTTGGCGTGAGCGCACCTGACGTGATAATTCCATCCCACTATTTTACTCCACTTCCTGTTTATTTTTAATTCAAAACTGTGGACTGCTGCTGACTGTAACGTTCCGACAATAACAGAATAAAATTCGTCAATATATTTATAATGCAATTCATTTTTACATAAAATATCCCCATTTATACATTCTATATCAATTAGCAATTTGTCATATTTGTCCATTAATTCAAAAAGTTTTTTGTCGCAAAATTCAGTATAAACTAACTGTTGTTCCCTTTCTCTGTTACCCCATCCATGTTTATTAATACTACGTTCACTAACTTTGCTATCACATGTCAATTTTGGCCTTATAAAACTACAATTACAATCTATGACTAGTGGAAAGTGGTCCGACGCAGTAACTTCACGATTGACTCGTAGGTCCGTCACTAACTCGCCCGCCGCCTCAGTGATGAGGCAGTGGTCAATAAAATATTGGCCTAATTTTAGTTGTCATTATCAGCCTGTCATGTTCCAAATGTTTGAACAAGGCTTGAACACATGCCTTCTCTCACAGAGAAATGATCGACCCTGGTCAACCATGCTGGTCAAGTGCATATTGATGAAAGACATGTCTTTGAACTTTTGATGTTCTTGGACATACCGCCTTCTTCACGATGTTTACCTTCGCCTTTGTTGAGCGATGCCATCGAAACTGGACATATTTTTAGGTACTAAATTCGTCATTCATCAGACTGGGTGCCGTCAGATTGTAAAGCGCACATGCTACCGCTCGGCCACCATCGCTCAATCTGTCCGTCTCTCAGTTCACCCGTCCTACCTATTCAAGGGATGTACCTATCTATCATATTGGAAGGTCAAGCCGAACAGACCAACGCACAGCTCAAAACATTGAAGATAATAATAATCGTGTAAATTGGACATGTGTTGCCTTTTATGATTTATTTTGTATGTATTGGAAATAGATCTACGTTTAGCAACCAACTATTTATCACAAAATAAATTATATGAATACAATTTCAGGTTAATTACATTTTTATATCAGGTGATAAATTAGAATTGTAATTACATCTGTGAAGTATAACATTAATCTTTGATTCCTTATCTATACTTCTATACTAATATTATAAAGAGGAAAGATTTGATTGTTTGTTTGTTTGTTTCCATTGAATAGGCTCCGAAACTACTGAACCGATTAGAAAAATTCTTTCACTGACGTGAAGCTACACTATCCCCGGGTGACATAGGCTATAATCTATACCCGTGCGAAGCTGGGGCGGGCCGCTAGTTGTTTATATACTTTATCTGACATTGAAACGGAAATACACAAGAGATACAGTTAAGTGAAAACTTTTTTAGGCACATTGGGCATATTTTGGGATGGAGAAAAGTACTGAACTCGCGTGACCGTCACGCTCAGATACTCATTCGGGTAGTCGACTAAGCCTGAGTCGACTAAGGGAGCAAGATAGTCAACCATGATGAAGCTTTCACTTCTGTCGTGGGGTCTTAAGCACACACCTTTTTTTCTAGTTGTACCTATAGATCATCATCTTCATCATTTCAGCCGTAGAACGTCCACTGCTGGTAGGCCTGCCCCATCAATCTCCATAAGGGTCAAATAAGACCTATAGATCAAGATAGTTAAATAGCTAATAATATAACATTAAATAATAATGAATAATGAAAATTACCCTGCTCTTCTAATATAGCTGCCAACTCCAGAGCAACTATAACACCAGTCTCATAGCCCAAGATGTAAAACGTTTTCTTCAAACACGTCTTCTTCAGCAAAACCTGTTGATTACAGATAATTCCATTGTTTTTACTAGAAATAGAATGAACAGAAAAACATGTCAAATGAAATGACACGCTCTTTTTAGGGTTCCGTAGGTATTTTACATTATATATTAAAAGAAAAACGTAGGTTGTCAGATCAGACAAACAAGGGAGATAATTATGTCTTAGAACAATATTATCGTTCGTGTTCAAATAACTGAAACTGTAAGACGGCACACTAAATCATTTTCTTACGCACACTTAGAAACTTAAACACCACACCTATAAACAAAAACACCAATAAACAAAATAATAAATGCTTTTGAATTTTCGCAATTTAAACACATGTTTTTAATGTTTTACAGAAATAAATAATGAAAATTATATGAATGATGATGTGTTTGAAGGGTACGGTAAGGTTACCTATTTTTACTTTAATTCCCGTACGAAGCGCTTTGTTTCCACATTTACTGTGCTAACTGCTAGTCTGTGGAATTCACTGCCTGAGTGGGTGTTCCCCGATAGTTACAATCTGGGTGTCTTCAAGTCGAGAGTGAATAGGTTTCTTCTAGGCAAGCGTGTTCCATCGTAGGCCACATCATCGCTTAACATCAGACGAGTTGGCGGCCAAGCGCAAGCTTATTTATAATAAAATAAAATGCGTGATTATTCCCGATAAACATTTTCCTCAAGTTATGCCGAACGCACTCTGCGTTCGCTAACTAGTCCGGTCCATCTGTAGAGGCCAAAAGGCCAACATTACAAGTCAATATCAAAAAAAGAAAAAGAAACGATAAACATTTATATCATAAATAGTTACTCCACATGCAAAAAAGTACCACTAAAAGTCTTTAGGGTGTTATGATTAAAAACAGATGCTTGCATAAAGCCTTATTTAGGTAAATTTTAAAGACGACAAAAGATATTCAAAATTATTTCTAATTTATTTTTAACTGACTTGAAGAGGAGGTTATCAATTCGACTGAATGTTTTTTTTAATGACTACATATACTTGATAGAGTAGGGTAGGAAAACATTTCACTATTTCTAAAACAGCTTTTTTTCCTGTTACTGAGTACACAATTATATGTGTATCTAGAATTTATATAGTCTAGTCTCAAAATGAAAGGACAGTGACATACAGTTTTCTCTTTTCTCTTTCTTCTCTCCTCTTTTTTTCTTAGATTCCTTTATTCAGTCAAAAATTTATTGAATTTTTAATGTATCATGTACTAACTCTCGTTTTTTAATAGCATGTAGTCTGCTCCTAAAATAATGGTGGCGTTTAGTTTATTTCTTGTGCCTTGTCTCCATCACGTAAAGCAAGGACGTACATCATGTTGGTGTTCATTAATTTAAAAAAAAACAGATGGGTACACAGACGGACACGGCAAAACCTTAGAGGTTCCTTAGTTAGCAACGGAATCCTAAGTAGGAGACTTTGGAAATTTATAAAATAGTGATGATGATGATAAATAGCCTAGTCTATGTCAATTTCCGGCCCTTGAACTATACCCATGCAAAAAATCAGGTCGATCTGTTGCTCTGTTGCGGCGTGAAAGAGGAACAAACAAACAAACTATATTCGCATTTATAATATTAAAAAGTATGATATTATCATCGTCATCATCATCATCATCAGCCAGAAGACGTCCACTGCTGAACATAGGCCTCCCCCTTTAACCTCCACACTGAACGACAGCCTGCCTTTTGCATCCACTGGATCCCGCGAATCAATATTTATATAATATTAATTAATAAGTATGATATCACGATAATTATACAACACTGATATTTTTGTGCTCATACCTTGGAGTATCTGAGTGCAAGTCCCGCTGGCGTCTCATCCGGGTGGTCGAGACCTGGCTGCAGCACGAAGGCTGGCAGCTTGAGACGCTCGCACAGCGTGCGGAACCGCTCGTGGTGCCCCTCCAGTCCCGGCACTATGCATAGAGACGTCTCACTCACGTCGAACTCGTCGTCCCTCTGAAACAACAACCACTCTATTTATATAAACTGCACCTCTCTATAACTGCACTCTGCCGAGTGTTTGTGGACAATATATCTTTACACAACGGTCTACACACCATAACGTAGTTGTTGGTGAGAGTCGGCATAAACACCATATCCGATGCAGCAAGCAGTTCGTCTGAATCCACGAATGAGTAGAACATTTCCAGACCCTTCAATTCTTTTAACTGTGTCTCGATAGCTCTGTTCTCTATTTGCTTTAATCTGAAATTATAATTAGTTTGGCATGAACATGGGCATGGACCCGGGTATGTCCTAAAACTGCGACCAGAACCACCGGAGGATGGGCAGCAGCGTCCTGTTAGTACACGGTGAACGTACTGTGATCTCCAAGCCGCCTGCCAAGCGTGGGGATTATGGCAACACCCCTCTCTAAGAGGGAGGCCTTGTTCAGCAGTGGACATTTAATGACTGATGATGTGTGAACATGGGCAGGCCATAGAAGCATTTATAAATGAACGTGAAAATGTGGGCAGAGCTGTAGCCAAGGCCAGCATAAGTGAGTCAGTAAACGCTGCTGCCAATGCTTGTATAGTACTTTTCTGTAACATTGCATTTTTTATGAAAAATATGTATGAATATTCTGAGATAACATTCACATTTCATTAAAAAGATGCCCAGCAACCAATCTTCAAAATAAAAAATATTTGTGCTGGCAATGGATTGTACTGGATGTGTAAGTAGTAATGCATATTTTTGTTGTACAAAAATATGCATTTTTGGGTGGCTCTGGTATAATGTAAAATGGGGATGAATATTTTTGTGCTTTTTCCATTCAAGTGGGTTATGATTGATTAGATCTTTAAAAAAACATACAGTCGAATTGATAACCTCCTCTTTTTTGAAGTCGGTTAAAAATAAAGTTAAGGTTACGTCATATTATACGTACATACGTCACTTTTTTATATAGTGTTTAGTGTTTACTTGGCGGATATGTCCCACAATGGGAAATGTTGACCCCCTGTATTTCGAAACTATTTGACATAGAAACCTGTTACTTACTTGCCATAACACAATTATACAAATATTTATTCAATTTTGTGATCAGAATTTTTTGAGATACAGAGATAAAACTGTACCTAATCAAAACGTTCTAGCTCACAGGCGGGCCTTGTCGAAAAATTACTTTAACAAAGAAGGTTGGCCAAGCAATTTTTTCTATGGCTAAATCATAAAACTATAATTATATTAGGTCTTTGGCTGTTAGAGCTTCGTTCGGCACGCTATTGCGAAAAGTCTAATTCTTGATCTATAACCTAATTTCTAAACTATAAAGTATGTACTATCTAAATCTGTACCACCTAAACCTCTTTGCACATTTAAATATTGCACGCACGTATCTAGAAGATTTTAGATTTCAATTACTTTAATGACTGTAAGATTCCAAAATTCTTCACAGTGAGTTCTTCTACTTACGATCATATTATAGCATTAAACGTTTAAGAAAAAAGATTATTGGAGTAGTAGTAGGTATATCATTAAATAATGTATTTAATTTACTATAAGACATCCGTTAACTTACTTTTCTATTGTTAATAGTGGGACGTGTTCTTCATCAAAAGATGTGTTGTAAACATCTCTGAGGAAAGCGCAAACTGGTGACGATGTTTCTTCTGTCATCCCTAACTGCTCAAGTGAGGCACTACTTGAAGTTTCGTTAGACACACTTATATCTGCAATCATAAGTTATATATATATTTGTTTGCATTACAAGTCACAGCAAGACATTTTATTGGTAAACTGGGAATAGGATTTGAATGATGAACTATACCGGCCAAAACTGCAATTTGCTGAACC
The DNA here is from genome assembly GCA_932305915.1 of Agriopis marginaria. Taxonomy (NCBI): domain Eukaryota; kingdom Metazoa; phylum Arthropoda; class Insecta; order Lepidoptera; family Geometridae; genus Agriopis; species Agriopis marginaria. The sequence goes on from OW029935.1 coordinate 4,270,215, forward strand.
AAGGACTTTCGAGGAATGCGTTCGGGTAAAGCGATCAGAACCGGGTCCGTACTCTGTAACGCACGCTCCACTGCGACAGTAGCGCCACGGTACCAGGTGCCGCCATCCGTGTCGTGGACCTGGTACATAACAGTGTACACATCACACATTCTAGAAAGTATATAAGAGTAAAGAAAAAAAAAGTAAGAGAAACATTTGAACTTCGCTTATAGTTAATACTGGACTATAATGATTCTTTTTGCATAGAAAACATTTACAGTTCATGTAGAATACATATCAATTGAAACCATGTGGAACAGCTAGTTAATTAATATTTGTTACGTTTGCTAACAACAATAATGAAGAAATGGCACAGATAACAAAATTAAAAGAACCACTTAATTGTTTTAAATATTTATCGGGACTTATCACGTATTTTTTTTAGGTAAAAATAGGTACCTTTCGTTCGACGTTTCGACCATGTTACAATGCGGGGTCACAACCAGACTGAAAACTGCGAGTGAGTCCGGCTAATACGCTATAAGTCCCGATAAACATTTAAAACATGTGTTTAAAACACGAAAGTTTAAAAATTACAACTACTTACTTGTTCCAGCATAGACAAATCCAGTAGTGTTGCGGACAACCCACTCTTAGCTCTCTGAATACATGTGTTGTATCCAATACATCCATCGTTACTAAGCACCACGAAATGCCTGTAATCATTACCATTTGATTAAACAAATATCCTTGGCGTTACTTACTAATTAGATGATGTATTTAAAATATAATTATGTATGTATATCAGTCTCTGGCACCCATATCACAAGCTTTGCTTAGTTTGGGGTCAGAATATGACCATGTGTGTAAAAATGTCCCCAATGTCCCGAATTGCGTGGCATCAGTGGAGATGTCACGAAATCCCTGATAAAGTAATTTTTCTGTGATCCAACAATAAAAAGTCTCGGTACTCACTTCAAGGAGGGCAATAGAGTTCTTGTTGCCAAGTCAATTTTTTTAGTGACGATTTCTAGCAGAGGACTGTCTGCTACTATGTGAAGACCTTCTACGGGCCCTACGTTCTCATCAGCATGCAACAATCCAGATATGTCATTTATATCCTCTAAATGTCCATAATTCACTGCAACTAGGATGTTATTTTTTTCCCACACCCTGAAAAAGGCAACAAGAAGTTACACGAGATGACCCTAATATTATAAATGCGGAAGTTTGTGTGTAAATGTGTATATTTGTCCATACTCAACTCCGTAACAAATTTGTTTAAAAGTTGGTACTCTGAATTAAGACATGGTCACAAGACATATTAGTACAAGTACAGACATGGGCAACTTTTTATGCCAGAAAAGTTCATGATTCCTGTAAAAAAGCGGATGAAACTGCGGCTCTAGTAATTAGTAAAAAATAGGATAATTATACAAAATAATAATAAAAATACAAGTTAGTAGGAATTACCGTAGCTTATATTGCAAATATCCTGATGGTGCGTTGAAGTGCAGATGCAGATTTTTAATTCCATTGTCTATTAATATATCCGCTAATTGCACTCCCAGAGGACTTGAGCCACAAACAATAATATGTACAGGGCGAGCTGCTTCAGATGAAACTCTGCAATTTACACAACGTTTTTATAAACGAAACAAAATTGTTTAATATTGTATAATAAGGATCGCACTCCCAATACGTGTCCCATGCAGACAACACGGCGAATTTCTCGAAAATTGTGTAGTTTGGGTGGAGTTATTGGGAAAATCAGAAGGATATACACGGACGTAGGTATAGTTTTTGAACCCCCGACGCAAACAGAGGGTTAGATAAGTTTAACGTGTGTACACCGTGTGTTCTGTGTATCTGTGTGTGGCATCGTAGCTCCCAAACGGATGAACTAATTAAGATATATTTTTATGTTTGAAAGGAGACTTGATTGAGAGTGTTCTTAACTATGATGATTCGAGAAAATCTATTCAGCTGTTTGAACATAATCAGCTCTTTGGCCGGGTGTATTAAAAATTGTTAATTTAAGTTTTACACATTGTAGAACACTGGGTCCTTGACAAGCCTAGCGTACTAAGGATTAATGTAAGCGTGGAACAAACGCAACAAGCGCGAGCGTAGTCAGGTTTTCAAGTTATTGGTTAATTTATATTAGTACCCATCTGGAATAGATTAATAATATATAATCATATGAAGAATGGTCTAAAAGTTCATTCATTAGTAATATTTAACATTCTTACTAAACGAAATTTTGAGCTATTCTGCTATAAACAGGAAAGACACTGCAACCCCGACTCGCTTGACGCACGAAACAGCAATGCTGCAAAGCAAAACACTATAAGACCATAACAGATTGGTTTGTCTCCATCAACACATCTTCAGATCTGTCAATGAGTTTTAATTTATACGTAAAAAAAACAGAAAATTTGTTTGTTGTTCTGTAATAAAACCCTTTAAGTCATAAGAAAAAATGGCTGGTTATTTTTTTTTTCATTTTTGAGCAATATGTAAAATAATATCTAGTTTTTGTGTTTTCTGTTACATGCATCGGTCTTCAGTAGCACAATTCAACTGCCCGCTGGCGTATGTACCAAATATTAAAAAAAAGGATTTCAGTATAATAAAACCTGTATGTCAGTTCAGTTAGGTAAGTCCAACTTAGGCAAAGAGGTCGCCCGAAGAATCCAACTCGGATGGGCAGCGTTCGGGAAATTGCGTCTTCTCGTCCAAGATGCCACAGTGCCTCAAGACGAAGGTCTTTGACCAGTTTGTGTTACCAGTGATGACATATGGTACTGAGACGTGGTCCTTAACTGTTGGCCTTTTAGAAAAACTTAGAGTCACACAGCGAGCAATGGAAAGAGCTATGCTCGGAGTTTCTTTGCGCGATAGATTCCGAAACGTATATATTTTCCAAAGAACCAAAGTCACCGACATAGCTGTTAAAATCTGCAAGTTGAAGTGGCAATGGGCAGGCTACATCGCTCGAAGAACCGATAACCGATGGGGAAGAAAGGTTCTTGAGTGGAGACCATGAACCGGAAGACGCAGCGTAGGTAGGCCTCCCACTAGATGGACCGACGACATAGTGAGAGTCGCTGGCATCCAGTGGATGCAAAAGGCAGGCTGTCGTTCAGTGTGGAGGTTAAAGGGGGAGGCCTATGTTCAGCAGTGGACGTCTTCTGGCTAATGATGATGATGATGATGAAAACCTGTATGGTGGTGGTGAGAGCTCGTCTCTGAGGCGCAGCAGCACGCGGCCGCGGTGGCGACTGGCCGCCAGCAGCCGGAAGGCGCGCGCTGCTTCCTCCGGCGCGAACGTCACGCGCGTCAGCGGACGCACCTCCCCGCGCGCTATACCCTCACTCACCAGCGCATGTAACTTCTGCAACACAATAACATAGTATAAATGCAGTAACCCTCTACACATAAACCCTAGGTTTTTTTTTGTTTGGATCAATAAATTTAAAACTTACTTTTAGGTCCTTTAGTTTCGGATCACCGAAAATATTTTGTATATCAACTGCTACATAGGATCTTTCATTCGTCAAGTTTTGCATTCCAAACGTATAATTTTCGTTATTAAGAATTTGTGATGTATCTACAACTGTACTGGATGGTGCACAACATTTGAGAGACACCTGAAAATCAAAACGATCAATAAAGGATAGGTACATGACAAAAAAAACTGTGTACTCTTTTTACTACACAGTTATTTAGTTGGTATCCATAATTACATTTTTTAATTCTCCTTTTAGACAGCAAATAACTAAGTTACAGCCCTTTCCATTTGTCGAGCCCAAAACCATGTCTCCAAAGCCAATGTCCCGTGAGTAGCCGATATATCTCTCTGGAAAATGAATTGAGTAAGTTTACTTTTTTATCCCGAATGGGTAGATATATTGGCTCGGTCTTTCCAGAATTTAAACATTGTCGCAAACTTAATTCCCGAGAGAATAGGTACTTACACCTTATTATCTATCTGTTATTCCGGAGATAAAAACAAGATTTTATAATTATAACTTTTGATCACACGTGTCATGTTCAAAGATTATAACACATGTAAAAAGATGCACAAGAGTAGTAAATAGTAGGTGCCGTCAGTGACGGTGGTGAACACGCGCCACCGTGCACTAACACGCTATACTTCCTTACAACGTCTGTTATATTACTTACCGTCCAGTTGAGGGAACAGTTTCATGAGGAACCGCTTCTTGTTGGAGTCACTGACGGTGGTGAACACGCGCCAGCCGCGCGCGAGTGCAACGCTGATCGCGGCCTGCCCCAGCGCGCCCGCGCCACCGTGCACCAGCAAGCTATACTTCTTTACATCTTTTGTTAAGATTCTCAAAGTCTAAAAGAACAGTAAAAAAATGTGATTCGATTTTTTTGGGAATCAATTATTTTGGGTGTCGAATGGCGCTTAAGGCCAGGGATCGGGACCTACAGTCGGGGCATTACCTGAATCAGCAATTGTTGCTGTATATACTGTGTGGGAACGCCACTAGCTTAATGAGCACGTTTGAACGAGGAGACACTAGTCACAAGGGAGTAGGGACATAGACATGACTTGTTACTTGACTGTAATTGTAACAGGACTTGATAATAATTGATTGAATCAGGCGATAATTTGCGGAAGTTCATCTTTAAAACTGTCTCTTAGACTAATATCTCTGTCCAGTATTTATTTATTTAGTTAGTATCTTTAACTTAAAATAAAATTTAGTATCTAGAGTTTATCAACCAATCTAGTGAATTCTAGTACTATTCTAATTAACAGTAACTCGTTAATGACACTAATTTAAACTAACCTGAAACATTAATTGTAATTAGGTACCTAGTCTATAATTATAAAATTAATTAAATTTGAACCAAAAACAAGTTAATGCTTATATGAACTACGATAGGCACTTTTCACCCCACCATAACGTGAATACTACATTGATATTACTTACCGAGTACCTATGTAATATCCAGATACTGTACAATACTTTATTGCCTCGTAGATAGAGTCCTTATTTATTTAAATTTCTTCGCGGAGTGAACCTTCTGTGTCTATTATGTCTTCTGTGACAATACGTAGCTTGTAATGCTTGTAATATACTAGTAACTATGTGAGAACATGCCATGTTAAGCAGCGAAATAGAAAAAAATATTTGTAATTCGTATTGAAAGTGTCATATAAATGGAGATATGATAATAAAAGATAATAATATTGTTTATAATAATTTGGACCTATTTAGATCTCAATAATTTTAAACCGACAAATAGAGGAAGTTATCAATTCAACAGTATTTTTTTCATATGTTTGTTATGTGATTATTCAGCTTATTATAAATTGATTCTGATTTTTATTTTTTTGGTAGTTTATACCTCACGAGGAGGTCCCATATAAATTTTATCAAAATTGATTCAGCGCCTTATTTAAAAATTAACAAAACCAAAAATATACACAGATGACATTTTGGTTTTTGGTTCCCTTTAGCAAAAGTTTTGATGAGGACTTTCAATCTCTGTTTTAACTCAGTATGTAGATATAGGCTTGAAGTCAGTTTTTTTTTTCTTAAATTTTATTCGTCATCATCTGCCAGAAGACGTCCACTGCTAAACATAGGCCTCCTCCTTTAACCTCCACACTGAACGAAAGCCTGCCATCTGCATCCACTGGATGCCAGCGACTCTCACAATGTCATCGGTTCATCTAGAGGCCTACCTACGCTGCGTCTTCCGGTTCGTGGTCTCCACTCAAGAACATTCCTTCCCCATCGGTTATCGGTTCTCCAAGCGATGTGACCTGCCCAATAGTGCCCAATGCCCATTGCCGCTTCAACTAGCAAATTTTAACAGCTGTGTCGGCGAATATCTCGTTCCGAATTATATTGCTCAAAGAAACTCCGAGCATAGCTCTCTCCATTGCTCGCTGAATGACTCTGAATTTTTCCAAAGGTCCACGTCTCAGTACCATATGTCATCACTGGCAACACACACTGGTCAAAGACCCTTGTCTTTAGGCACTGTGGTATTCTTGGACGAGAAGATGTTACGCAATTTCTCGAACGCTTGGATTCTTCAGGCGACCTCTTTGCATAGGTTGGACTTACCTAACTGAACAATCTGTCCAAGATAGGTCAACAACTTCGAGAGTATCGTTCCCAACGACTACCGGCATGAGTACAACATGGACATTGGATATGATTTTTGTCATGCCCGTGTTCATTTAAGACCCACCTGTTGGGAAAGGCAACTAAAGTCGCTAAGCATCGTATTGAGGTCCTCCAGCGACTCTGCCAAGATGACTATATCATCGGCAAAACAAAGATGAGTAATGTATTCGCCATTGATGTTGATGCCGAATCCGCTCCAGTCCAAAAGCTTGAAAACGTCCTCCGATGCGTTCGTGAACAGTTTCGAAGAGATAATATTTCCCTGTCTCACGCCTTTCTGCAAATTGGATTGGTTACGTGCCCTTCGTCCTGTAATCGGATCGATTTGGTGGCGTTTCTGTACAAACACTCCATCACTTCAATATAATATGTATAGTTGATTAGACAATGCTCGAGGGACTGCAATACTGCCCAGGTCTTGATTGAATCGAAGGCTTTTTCGTAGTCCACAAACGCTAGGCAAATGGCCGATTATACCCTTCAGTCTTCTGTATAATCTGGCGAAGCGTGTAAATGTGGTACTCCAGTTTTTACGGAAAGCTTGTTCGGGGGTCTGGAAGTCATCAAACCTGCTTTCGATACGGTTCGTAATGACTCTGGAGAACAGCTTGTACACATGGCTCGGGAGTGAGATGGGTCTATAATTCTTCAATAAGGTGTTGTTGAATCTCCGGCTTTGACGAAATGATAAAAATAATATAAAAAATTTATAATTATAAAATGAAAAATATACGAAATTATATGATCGCATCCTCGATCTTCAGCTTCGTCACTTGGCTTTTCCCAATAGACGAATTCTTCGCGAACTTTTTCGAGCCCTGGTTCCGCTCAATTGCGTCCCTAATACATTTTGTATCATAGGAACGCAGATCTTGTCGCTTGCGCAATGCGCATCCTGTCACAAGAGTAAATTTATATTCATGAAAAAATTACTTTGACTTTGATTTCGAGATTCGTCTATGAAGTTGGCCATATGCCAACATTAATTATTATTAGGTGTTTATTATCGGCAAATTTGAAAAGCTCTTAAAGCATTTGTCGCGAACTTAGCTCCCTTTTTCACATTTAGGTATATTTTGCTAAATATTCACAATACTAGACATAGGATTATTAACCTCTCACAGGCAATTTTTATGGATAGCGGAGCCCGAGTGAAGCTTAGGAACCAATTTTTGTGTCTATAAAATGCAAAACTAAACATTTTACAAACTTTACCATTATTTTTCGATGAGTGTTCTAAGTTTTGTAAAAAGTCATAAAAAAAAAGTTGATTAGATGATGTAGGAAAGCTAAATGCAAGAGATTTTCGGTAAAATATTCTTACTGTTTTCATGGCTAGGCAGTAGTATGCGAAGACGTAGGCAAAGGGCACCGTGGCCGCATCCTCCAGAGTCCAGTACGCCGGCACGGGCCACGTCAGCTCAGGTTGAGCCATCACGTGGGTACTGGCTGAACCGCTCGGCACCAAACCCATTACTCTCTCATCTCTGAGAAATAAACACAATTTATACTTAACACCGAGGTTTGATTTTTTTTGTCATACCTGAACGTTGACACACATGATTTTTTTTGCACCTGGGTTTGCTTCATGTGCTCATTGTTCATACCTTTCTGTTATTCCGCTAAAATCAATTCCAAAACCGGAGCATTTATTGTTATCTTTTGTAATCAATCCAAGTGCTTGTTTTACGTCGCCAACATTTATAGCTGTGTAATGAACCTGAAAATCAATAGATATGCCATTTAACAAGGGGCTCAATTTTTGAATCGCTCGTTTTTTTTCACGGTAATTTGAACTTTTTTTCTTCACGTAATAATGGTTTACAGAAATATCCTTATTTTATTTATGTGTGTTCGGCTTCGATCAAAAATGTACTAAATCAACGGTAACGGCCCTAAAATCGGCCAGTGATTTAAAAGCACAAATAGATGTGTGGTCTTATTTGAGTTTAGTATGGTCCAACCAAAGCCAACGCGCAGACGTGCCAAAATGCCTCGGTATGCTTTTAAAACTGCGATAATAACCACCGTATTAGTAAGGTATCAGAAAGAGTGTCTTTCTTTCGGTAAGTACATGTCAGTTTTTGTTTAACGGCACTTAAAAAAAATATTAAACAATTAAAAAACAAATATTTCGTCGTTTGGCCAATTTGCCATCATAGAGCCAACAATCTCACCAAAACTCGGTTGGTCTGGAACATTCTCGTCAGTATCGCGGTGCACAGGTCCTCTGTCAATTACGCGTTAGTCGAAACTAAACCATAATAGACAGAAATAAGGTTGATTATTACTAAAATACTTTTAAGACACTACATACTACTTACTACTTGGTACTTTTTCCTATTTTTGTATTTCTGTATATATCTTAATAGGTAGCTGCGATAATAATCTCGAGCCATTTTTCTTGCCTGTGTTTGAATGCCTCACTAAATCTTGTAAATTCTTGATCGAATGTTTAGGGCAAGCGATGCAGCTGAGACATTTATTTGAGACTAGTAGGCCACCCCTGCCTTGCACGGGCGAACCGGGATATTATATAGCCTATGTCAACCGGGGATAGTGCAGCATCCCAACAGTGAAAGAATTTTTCAAATCGGTTCAGTAGTTTCGGAGCCTATTCAATGCAAACAAACAATCAAATCTTTCCTCTTTATAATATTAGTATAGATAGAGCCTAGAATGCATGTCCCAGTGTTGTGTTGCATGTGTCTATTCTTTTGCAGTTCGGATTAAAAAGGAATTTTGTAGCGATCTTTACACGATGTAAGGATGGAATAATAAACCGGCTAATTGCGAGTTGGGCTCGCACACTCAGAGTCTTGAGGGTTCCGTACAACCACATAACTTGTTAGCTACTAAATTATAGTAGTAGTAAAGTAGTGCAAAAAGACAACATCCATCAACGCCCAGGCGGTCACCCATCCAAGTACCAACCGCGCCCGACGTTGCTTAACTTCGGTGATTACTTGGCATTATTGGCTAACACTTGGCAATTTTTTTTTTTTTTTTTTTTATATTTTAGAGTGTGTACTGAAATCATGCCAAGTTTGACGCTTCTACGTATTGTCGTTTTAACATTAGAGCATATACGAAAATACGTTTGTTGTATGGGGTTTCCCTTATGGGGTGTTCCTTTAGTTTTACCTTTTCACTTTATTATTAGTTCTTAGTTAAGCCGCCGTAACACAACAAACAACAGCAAGCTACAACAGCAGTTTGGTGTGTTCGCGCGTTTCATTTTTTTGTACAATGTAGGTAATTAGATTTAATTAGATTAAAAAAATAAAATCATATACTATACCAAGAACCAGTTGTCTGGATAAATCTAACATAGGTTTTAAGGCAACTTACTAACTCGAAATGTAACGTAAAATGTGTTTTTAAATAAATTAAAAAATATAAAAAAAACATTACATAATATTCTGTGAAATTTTCAACTGGCTATCTATCACGGTAAAAAAAAATACAGTTTTTAAAATGTAGGACGGACGGACGGACGGATGGACAGACGGGCGCAGACGGACAGACGGACAGACGGACAGACGGACAGACGGACAGACGGACAGACGGACAGACGGACAGACGGACAGACGGACAGACGGACAGACGGACAGACGGACAGACGGACAGACGGACAGACGGACAGACGGACAGACGGACAGACGGATAGACGGGCAGACGGACAGACAAACAGAGAGACAGATAGTGTAGGTAGATTAGTAATAGGGTCCCAATTACATCATTGGAACAGTTGCTGTCACTGTATCAAGCACAAGTTCGATCGTGCGTGGAGTACTGCTCTCACCTCTGGGATGGATCAGCTAAGTATCAGCTTGGGGCGTTAGAGTCTATTGAGAAGCGTGCCAAGAGGCTCATCAGCAACGAATCCCTGGTTCAGACTAAGCTCCTTAGTCTTGAGCATCGGCACAAAGTTGCTAGTCTATCGGTCTTTTATCGAATACATTTCGGAGAGTGTGCATCGGATCTTCATGACCTAATTCCCTCCTGCCCATTTTTCTATCGGACAGCCAGAGCGGGCACAAGAAATCAACACCGTTTTATGATTGGTATTCCGAAAACCCGAACGAAGCGCTTTGATTCCACTTTTATTATGCGAACTGCTTGTCTGTGGAATGCGCTGAATGGGTGTTCTCCGATAGTTACAATGTGGGTGTCAAAGCAAGGGTGAATCGGTTTATTCTAGGCAAGCGTGCTCCACCGTAGACCACATCATCGCTTAACATCAGGTGAGTTGGCGGTCAAGCACAAGCCTAATATTTATAAAATAAAATAAAAGAAACTCTAAAAATGTCTCGATAACCTATGGCGGAAATTAGTTGACGGGCTCAGCATAAAAAGCTCTTTTGCACATTCTCCAAAACCAGAGGTGATAATTATGTAGACAAACTAGCTACCCTCCGTATGTGCGACATCTTTTATAATTGACATCTATACTATTAAAACTGCAATAAAATTGTGCAAAGTTTTATGCACTCATCTTTATAACAGACAACAGATAGATAGACGGACGGAACGAGCTTATAAGCGTTTATTGTAGTAGGTACTACGGAACCCAAACATATGGTTCCCGTTATTATAAGTAGTTATCCTACGGTTACTTCCGTACTGTAGAATTGAATAACTATAAAAACATTAGCAAAACAACTAAGGATAAATAATTATAAGTTTGATAACTGACAAACTCACATTATCTTCGTCAAAAACTCTTCTAAAACCCTGGTTTAATATCCCGTGAATAATCGTATAACTTTAGTTCTTCTAAAACCATTTTGGTGTTAGTTAGGTAGTTGATCAAAATACATACCGCCACTAAAATACCCGGCCCTGACAGCTTAGGTGCCTGCACCCATTGTATGGAATCGAGATCGCCGATCACTTCACTGCGCAGTGTCAGATTATCTCTAACAGCCAATTTTTTTTCCAAACGTAAATAATATTCACCACCCCATAGCCCCTAGAATATAAAAGAAATTAATGATTAATAGTAATAGTAATAGTTTATAGTAATAGTTTAAGATTTTTGATTAATGGATCATGTATGATAATTACATTGAAAAGTAAATAAAATTACTTACGTTGTTAAACACATTATAAGCCAAATTATCATTTAGAGCCTCATCAGAACACATACTCTCTCTATGGTTTTCATTAACCATTATAACGTGGATACAATTACGAGTAGATTCTCTTCTCCATTGCTTAACTAGGCTGGTAAGGCCAGCAACAGGTGGATAAGATGTTACGACAAGAAAACCACTTTGAGAAGGACAGCCGTTGCGCGCGTGGATTAAGAGGGGTAGATCCGATTCAGTCCGAACAGTGAATACTGACGTCATTGGTGTTGAAACTGTTGGTCTCCAACGTGCCAATTCAAGCCGAGTCTGTGTGTTCTTTAATACCGACACAATGTTGTAAACATTTAAAGGAAAAGCTTGAATATCTCCAGTGTTTACAACTTCTTCATTCACTATAAAATTGTCACGTCGCAAAATACAATGGAGTCTTTCACCAATCTGCAAATCGAAATTCAGTAAATAAATACAGAAGATATGTCATAGAGTAGTATTATTTTATAAAGTATACAAAAAGTGTCTTACATTTTCAATCCTGGATAAGTTTTGTACTAAAATAACATCTATGTTGTCATACTCATGTACTTTTCCATTCATTGCTGTACCAATAGACATATTCTCATAATGAACTTTTGTCCCAGGAAGGCCTACTTCAGCAATCTTTTCAATTTCTTCAAATAGTTGAGTATGTGGATCTATATTTAGCCCAATAACGTTTATACTCTCTTTATTTACGTTTTCTGCTACTATTTGAAGTAAAACGTATAAAGATGTAGGTACCTGTTAAAAATTAAATAAGTAGTACATTACATGAATAATATGTAACAAGAGTGGTACTCGACTAATCTGTAGTTTCAGCCCAGTGATGTAGTGTGTGTTTTTGCCATACCAACGAAAAGGGTGCAGATTTTTTTATGAATTTTCACTATAATATTATGTTAAAACTATTTAAAACACCAGACTAAGCTCTTCTTAAAATAAACTTTCAGAAAAGTTTGGCATATCGGATAAAGCGCGAGTTCTGTACGATATGTATTTTAGATATATTTTTTAAGTATTTTTGTTCATGAAACATTAATAAACCTTTGACAATCAAACTCTTTAATTTCTATAATTAATTTAAATTTTAGTATGACCATTTGAGCGTTTATTGTGAGAATGAAAAAAAAAGAAAACCTAGTAGGAATGAAAAATCGTAGTAACTTTTAAATAATAGCACTCACAGATTACTCCTTTGAGAAACGTTTTTCCATTTAAAACATATTATTTTTAAGTCAAACCTCGATATTTTTTGTCCACAATCTCAGATATTCGTTAATGAATAGCTGTATTCTCACTTTTCGAAGAAAAATAAAAATATTTACGAACAGATATGGTAAAAAATAAATAAAATGCAAGATGATATTTATTTATTACACAAAGAAATACAAAATATTTAATAAGTATTTAAGTTTATATTGTGTGGGTACGATACTTACATCAAACTTCGAATCAAACCGTGGAACAAATTTTAGCGTATGTAAAGTAATTCGATCTTCGTAAGTTCTAAGTAAATAACGGAAACGCATATTTTCTATAGTCACACCGCCGCAACTAAAACAATACATGAAACTGTTGACATTATAACTACTACGTACTTACTTTACTATGTATGAAACATAATTTTAATGTTATGTGTGGTAATAATGGTATTTTATAATAATTGGTAGTATTGAAACGAGCTAATATAAATTAAGATTGAAGGTGTAAAAAATACTGAATTTGACTTACTGAAAAACTTATACAAAGTGGGCAAAAAACTGTAGTCAAATAAAAATATTAAAATAGCTCAAATTATTTTCAAAATAATACACATATTTTATTTCTAAAACGCTGCGTTATGTCCTAATCGAAGTAAACAAACAGACAGAATATTCTATACTCATTTGAAATAACAGGTAGGCCACTTAGTAATTCCAGTCGCCAACTTCATTTTTAATATTCATCATGGGTTCATATTTAAATCAATAGTCAGGATGAAATATTGGTAATTTTTAGCAAAAAATCATCAACTTTTTTACCAATTTATATTATTCGACTGTTTATTTAACTTTTTCCAAAAAATATTAAATACCGCCCAATTACATACTCTCATTTAAAGTTACTAAGTAATTTTTTATTCACTCATTTAATAATAACTCTTTTATCATTTGTTTTATATTAATAGCATGTCCATCATTTTTAGGCAAATCTATGCTTAATGTGTAAGGACTTCTGAAAGCATATTACAACTTTAGGTATACCTGGTTCGCTCTTGTATTTCAGACAATTTAACATTTAATAAAGATGGTATATTATCTTCGGTGTCGTTATTTGACTTTATGCTCTCGGTGTGCTTTCCGAGTTTGATGACCAGTCTTCCAATTCGATCAGGTTGTGAGACACCACTGTGTGTATACTTAAGCGTGTTCAATTGGAACAAACCATCAATAAAAGTCACCCAGTTATCATTCCACAAAATATTAGCTTCCGATACAGAACTGTCTGTGCTGTGGATACTTCGAAACATTCCACTGAAACAAGAGATTGATATTATTAATTATAACCAAAGAATTTGGACCTACCTTTTTTTCTTTGATTATAACAGTATTTTTCAAATAGAGGTCAACTAAAAATGTTTTATAGATGTGTAAGTACAAAAAAGGTTTTAAAACAAATACTTAAGTCTCATTCTTGTCTTTACTACCTCTAACCTTCAGCATTCTGAGATCTGTGGTAAAAGGCTTTGCATATCAGTCTTCACTAATATTAAAATGACTTTAAATTTGGCCGCCAACTCGCCTGATGTTAAGCGATGATGTGCTAAACTAACCAAAACTACAACACCTCTTATTTACTTTTTGTATCCTTTGCAGACTCCTTATAAAAATAACAGTTATTAAAATACATGATCAATTAATATATTATCACCTGTAAGCATATCCTCGCTCATATAAAACCCGATACACGTCTTTAACATCGAGCTCATTGCTTTCAAGTACTGAATCACTTTGAGGTTCAGAAACGGCTTCAATCTTTTCAGGTTTAATAATGGTTATGTAACCCGTTGCTACTTTAGAGTCCTCATCCATAATCTGAAAACGAATAATATAGGTTACATGCTCGATTATGCAATTTAAATATAATGAGTAAGATTATAATTATAGAGTATTATAAATAGAAATTGAGAGTTTAATAAACTAATTACTGCAGTAAAATGATCTGCCATCTTCATGCTGTTGCTGATAACTGTCACGTTTATGCATAAGAGTGTGAATATGTACAATAGACATGTGCCCTTATTATTATTTTTACCACACAAAAAGCTGTTTACAAATAGAGTACCCCATTATTATACTACTATTTAGAGCCCGTCATTATTTTAATCTTTTTTTTTTATGATTGAAAATGCTTGCTGTTCTTACAGCAAAGCCAGCGCGCACAGCAAGCCAGCATTATCGAAATATTAATTTCTATTAGGTACAAACAAATCATTGTAACGAATAATAATATTGTCATTGAACCAAAATTTTACACTAGGTAGGTAATCAATTTTAATTTTTAATTTAGTAATAGGCTTGCGATAGACCACCAACTCGCCCGATGCCAAGCGATGATGCGGTCTACGATGGAGCACGCTTGCCCATAAGAAAAAGATAAATAAAGAAAAAAATAACTTAAAAAAATTATACAAGTATTCATTATAAGCCTAAATTTTGCACAAAAAACGTATATATCTGGATTCTGATCAATCAGATCGTTGATCATCGAAACAATATTATAACGATTTTAATTTATGACGCACATTATAACGACAAGTCTTGCGCGCACCAAAAAATGCTATACTAATACACGTTTTGCGGGAAAGGGACGGAGCATCTATCAATCCTACCAAAAACTTTACACGCTTATATCTCAGAAATTTATCTGCCAAATTCAGCCAATTTATATTATATTTTCAGTATGTGTAATGTATTTAATTATATCCTTCGCTAAGCTTGTTATCTATATTATAATGTAAAACAAAGTCGCATATGTTACACCATTTATAACTCAAGAATAGTTAAACGGATTTTCTTGACCTTTAATTTTTTGGATTCCCCTTCACCCCAAATAGCAGAATAAGTAATAAAATATCGAAAAACATCACGAAAAAATAAAATTATGAAGATAATTCATTTCCCCTCACAATTTATATGGAACAGCAAGAGCTGAAGTCCTTTATAATACTACTCTTTGGCTGAAGTCTTATAATATATTGACATACTTCATCAAAGACAAAAAAAACTCTTCTTACTCAAAGGGGGG
Organism: Agriopis marginaria; assembly: GCA_932305915.1. NCBI lineage: Eukaryota > Metazoa > Arthropoda > Insecta > Lepidoptera > Geometridae > Agriopis > Agriopis marginaria. The sequence goes on from OW029935.1 coordinate 4,285,789, forward strand.
TGCTGTCGCTACCAAGGATGTTCCTTCAAGGAAGTATAAAACGCGGGTGGAACCGCGTGGCCCAGCTAGTTTTTAATAAATTAAACACCAGTCAATTAGCGTATTGGCGTAAATACATACATCGTTAAAAACTTAAAGACCTACCTCAAAAAGTCCATTCCCCCTATGCAGTGAGACACTCAGCCTGACTGTTTTCTGGGCATGCAGTATTGGCTGCGTATATAGCTTCACGTCTTGAAACTGGACATCCAACGATCTTTTTGGGAGATCTAACGACATGGCAAGTGTATCCCACGTGGCGACCAATGCGTACGAGAAAGGCAGTAATGTTTTATCTGCAAATGAATATTAATTCAACTGCGGAGACTGTATTTCAATACAGAGCGAGTATTCAATATGCCCGGCTAGGGATGTAATATTATGACGTCTTGATAGGTCTTCTTTGAATGACGTATATTTTAGCTTAATACCATATACGTAGAATAATAATTAATAACACACATTAAATCATTCAAAAATAGTATAGGTAGTGGTTAAATATATGAGGACGCAAAAAAATACTCCATAATAATTGTGCTATGGTTTACCAAAAACCGAGCCAGTTACAGAACTAATAGGCAAGTGAATAAATACTTTTATACCCTCACTCTCCACTCTCCATCCAACATACTATTATGCGTCAATCTCCAGAAGCTTTGTTTATTATGGTCGTAATAAACGCTGTTGTGAGAAGGTATTATCGTCAGGCGTAACAAATTATCGGGCTGCGTCACGATCGCCAATTGCAATATTATATTGCGATAGGCGCAATAAGATATCTCTAGTGGCGATTATCGAACACTAATCAAATTAATTTAGTAGACAGCGCTAATATTGGAAAGTCTGCAGCACGATAATTCTGGAGGTTGATTCTGGCTAAGTAGACGACGATACTGAGCCGGTCGACGGAAACAAAATTAAAATCTGTGCCGAATGAAATACGGAAGTTATTAGCATTAAACCGTATGTTCATAGCAAATGCACTACAGCTGCTATGCAATAAAAAAAACTGGCCAAAATTGTGGCGAGCCACGCCTATGGATGGTTTCCGTAACCAAAGCCATAAAATTAGGTTCACATTCATAGTTCAGAATTGTGTGATTGTAATTCGGGATGGGGTGTGATTACAGAAAAATTCGAACGAACCTAACTCTAGTCAAATTTCAGAGACGTATCATCCCGACACAAAAACAACAACATATACTTTTTATAGATTAGTCAAAGAGAAAACTACTAGTCATTATTACATATATTATATCATTATTACATGACACGTAGAATTATTTTTTGTTTAAGAACTTAAAAAATTAGAAGATTCTAAAAAATTAGACACATGCAGACAGACAGGCAGACGGACGGACAGACGGACGGACAGACAAATGGACGGACGGTCTTGACAAACTTATAAGGGTTCCTTGTAGTACTACGGAACACTAAATTTCAACTTACTTCCAATCACATGCCCTTGTAAGTAGCAGTTGTCATCATGAATAGATGTTACGAACGTGCAAGAAGCAGTCATTGTTCTGTTAGCTGTCTGGTAAAGCGGCAAAGTCCTATAAACAATGTTAAAAGTAGCAATAATCAATAATTTATTATATTTAAAGGTTAAACTAATCCTTAGTGAGTGATTGAAAGATAATGTACAGATTGCACAGGTTAATCCACTGGTCATAGTGGTGAAAATGCACACTAAGAAACATTTTAGGAAAATTTCCACCTGAAAGGTTTCTAAAAATGGGTTAAAGTTTCGATAAATAACCTTATTTTTATATACCTACCTTATTATTATAAGTGATATATTTGGGATCTAACTAGTTACATAATTATTATAACACTAGCCGTTACCCGCGACTTCGTACGCGTAGACTTTCACCAAAATTTTCAACACCCTTTTAAATCGGACGCTTAGACACTTTAAGAGGTTAACATTTGCCAAATCGGTATTTTTAACCAATGATATAGGACAAACTACATATCCTAGCGACTTGAAAAAAATATCGCTCATGAGGGAAATTCAACTTGATTAATTATGTTAGCACAGAAGGTTTTTTTACTTGCTACATTTTGTATAAAAAATATTATTCTAAAGTCTATTTCATCACCATAGCCCGAGTTATCGCGATAACCACAAATGCGTTCCAGTTGATTCTTTCACCTGAACATAGGAAATTCGAAAACATGAATATTTAATTTTTAAATTATTTTTTTAGGCCCCTGGTACGTATGTTTAGTAATATTAAAAATAGACGCGCAGGAGATACCTAACCCACGTGACCAAAAAACACCCGCGGCCGCACGAGACGGGGGTTCGCCAGTCTGTTTCTGCGCTTTGCGACGTGCAGACCACGCGCGCCGTTACAAAAAATATTTTTTGAAATTTTTTATTCTTTTTCTAGTGTTTTGAATGAAACTGTTTGTATTTAGTTATTAGCTTATATTTAAGCTGAAATTTGAAAGGAAGCTGGACCTCTTCAGTGAAATAAGTGTAATTTATGTGTTAGTGTTTTTGTGTTTATCATCATAGACTGTCTCTGTGTAGAAAATACTTTTGAAATGGTGAAACAACAAAAACGGCAAACTCAGAAAAAATTGAAACTCAACTGGCGGCGTGGTGAGTACATACCTATCATAATATTATATTAAAACACAATACATAATAATTAAATAACCGTACTTACTTACTCGTTTTTAGGGTTCCGTAACCAAAGTGTGTAAACGGGACCCGGACTTATTCTACGCTGTCTGTCTGTCTGTATGTATGTCTGTCTGTCTGTCCTACCTTTTAGCTTTCGAAACGTGATAGGTAGATAGCCAGTTGAAATTTCCAAAGAATAATGTACCTACCTACCTAAATAATGGTACTAAGAAATATAATCTATACTATCTATACTTTTATTTAGTTATTTTAAGTTTTAGTTTATATTTTAAGTTTTAATTAATTTTCTGTTTTTTTAAGTAATAAAAATTTTAATATTAAAAAAAATCTTTACTATCTATATCTATACTAATATTATAAAGAGGAAAGATTTGATTGTTTGTTTGTTTGTTTGCATTGAATAGGCTCCGAAACTACTGAACCGATTTGAAAAATTCTTTCACTGACGGGAAGCTACACTATCCCCGGGTGACATAGGCTATAGTCTATACCCGTGCGAAGCTGGGGCGGACCGATAGTTAGGTATAAAGTAAAAAAATAAAAATCGGACATGTTTGAGTAGGACTCGCACTAGGCACTTGTATGGCAGGCACAACTGGGAATTTACCTACGTAATACTAATATCAACTAGGTAAGTAGGTATATACCTACCTACGTACTACGTACGTAGTACCTACTGTAAGTCATATGTACCTACTGTGTACGGTATGGTACGGTAGGTATTTTGTTACTTTCTTTATCAAATTTTATCCAAATAGCGAATTCGAGTAAACAACAACACACATAATTACATACAAACATTCGTACAACGTTGTACGTACCTAAAGTGTGAATAGACTAAAATTATTATAGAATACCAGAGCTGTCCAATCCACGGCCCGCGTCTTACATTATACGACCCACCAAGTTCTTTTGAATTCTATATGTCAAATTATGCTTTTTAGGGTTCCGTAACCACATGGTAAAACCGGGGCCCTATTACTAAGCCTACGATGTCTGTCTGTCTGTCCTACCTATTAACGGTTGTATCTTTCGAACCGTAATAGATAGCTTGTTGAAATTTTCAAAGAATATGTAATGTTACGGCGGATTTACTTACAAATAATAAAAAAGTCAAAAAGTAAAAATGAAATGGGGGTCCCCACCCCATACAACAAACGTATTTTTGTATTAGCTCTAATGTAAAAACGGTAATACGTACAAGCTTCAAACTTGACATAATTATAGTACTCACTCTAAAGTATACCAAAAATAATGTCCAAGTGCGGGTCGGTGCCAAATTTCTGTTCACCACCAGTTTTCGTACTTTCACCAAAGTGAAGCAATGTTGGGCGCGGCCGGTATTTGGATGGGTGACCGCCTGGGCGTTGATGGGATGTTGTCTTTTTGCACTATTTTTTTTTTGTACTTTAGTAGCTAACAAGTTATGTGGTGGTACGGAACTCTCAGTGCCCAACTCACACTTGGCCGGTTTTATTTCCTAATAGGACGTATTAAAGAGGTGAAGCGATAAAAATCCTGTATTTTTAAGTTACACACATTGGTTTTAAATAATTCATTTGTAATTCAAAATTTTGCGTATATTATATACTAGCGAGCTAGCGACCCGCCCGCCTGGCTTCGCACGGGTGTAATTTACGTGCGCAGTCCGGGCGGGTCGCTAGTTATATATATAAACCTTCCGTGAAAATGTATCTAACTGATGGTGAAAACCGCATCAAAATCCGTTGCGTGGTTTAGGAGGAGTTAGCAGCCATACTGACATACAGACAGACAGACAGACGCGGAAAGCCACTTTAATTTACACTATGTAGAGAAGAAGATAACGCATTGAGAAGGAGAAATGCGAGTTAGAATTGTAATGCATCATAATTTCTTATATGGAAAACTTATTTATTTCTATATTTTTTTCTACAGATACCTAGACTCCCTGGACGAACATCTGGAAACAACAGAAATAGAAACAATGTTGCCTTCGAATGAACAGGTGATCATTAACAATTTTTCAGTACCTTTTTTTGTTTCAGAATATAATTATTATTTCAAATAAGATGTTATGTAACTAAGTGCACAATTATATTTTATTTTTATATGCCTAAATGTATTTATGGGTAATATGTTAGTAAAGTAATTATTTGTTATTTCGTTCTAGGAGCAGCGACGTCTATTAAATATGCCGGATTTTACAGTTGAAGTACAAAAAGAACCAGAAGAACTGGAACGGAAGGTTATTGGCAGAAGCATAGTGGATATTTGTTACTTCTTTGAAAAAAATAAAGAAATATCAAGACACAGCGGATTTGGATGCGATATACATACAATGTTTAAATTTATTCGGAGAAAAACAAATAGGGTTTTCTTCAAAATTTACATACTTATGTGCGATACAAAGTTTTTTGTAAATTGTGATGGTGAGCATGAGCATTATTTTGACGTCACCAAAAAGGTCTACCAAATCTTAAGCTTCCAGCCGGTACTTAGCAGCTTTGTCGAATAGGTGGCAGCAGTATTTAACGGACTAGACTAACAAGATCGGACTTGTTCTTGATACACGTGAGCAACTGCCTCTGTGTGAAGTACCGCCTGCCAAGTTTTTTACTAGCCAGTTTAGCCAAACAAATTATTATTCTACCTTGATTTTAGTAAACTCACCAAACTATTTCTACCAAGTACCAACACAATACATTTACTTTTCACCAACATCTAACATTAGGATGCAATATACATTCCTATAATATTGTCTTTCCTATAATAATGTCCAAACTTTACGGTCTAAACTAAATACTTATTTCGTTTTAGTAATAAGTTTTGTATTTTTACATGATAGACATTAAACTATTTTGTATAATTATATTGTATCATGTTGTTGTTATAACAATGGCTGAAGCTCAGCAGTTTATTTCATAAAGTGTTTAGTCTATTTCTATTTTCTGGTAGAAGTATCGAGTAGCTCCCTAGTTATTTTATTTTGTAATCTGTTTTGTGTTTTTACTTTATAGACATTAAACTGTTTCAATACTTACGAACTGTTTCTTGCTTTTTATCTATACCTTGTATCGTAATCACTGAATTAACTATCCTCTTTTTCTGGCTTGACGATAGACCAAAGCATTCAGATTAAAACCTGTAGCGCTTTTTTGCTTAGTTTTTTTTTGTATAACGCCATTCCATGTACTCGCATTTTTATTAATAAATAAATATTAGGGACGTTTTGCACACACGGTCATCTGACCCTAAATTAAGCAAGGCTTGTAATATTATGCCATATGAATATAATATATATATGAATGATATGAATTATCACCGCATTCCGGACAAAAGCTTAAATTCCCGGACAAGCCCGAAAAATTCCGGACGTATGGCAACCCTAGTTTTAATTGGTACCTCAAATACGTTTCTCCGTCTAGCAGGCCGTGGCTTGACCAGCCCTGCTTCTATCACACTATCAACACACTAATATTATAAATGCGAAATTTTGTGTGTATGTTTGTTCCACGTTACTTAACTTCGTAGCAGCTGAATGGATTTGATGAAACTTTGTATGGAAATAGCTGTTACTCTGGAAGTCTGGTTTAAAACAACTTACTTTTTGTCCCGAAAATACAGGTTCCTGGGGCCTTACGGACAACAGCTAATTGCGGCACCTAATCCGCTCACTTTGTAAATCACGCGAACGTGAACCTTATCGCGCCCAGATACGGTTTGCGGTCGCGTGATTTTCCAACTGAGCGGATTAGCTGCCGCTATTAGCAGTTGTACGTAAGGCCCCTGATATCGGATGAAATCATGAGACGCAGCTAGCATATAATATATTGCTTGTTTTCCAAAAAGAACTTGTATCTATGTTTAACAGGGGAAAAAGGGAATATGAATGATTGTTGTACGGCTAATACAGTGGCCGGCAAACAACTTGAGCCAAAGTTGACGTAGTGGGGGTAAGTTCACGCATGTCGTTCACGCATCGGCCAATCGCGTGGACGCGTGCCGTCGGAATGCCCCCGCGCACCTCTCTTTCCACCAACGATACCTTAAAATCGTCTATTGCGCACTCGAGGTCATGGCTCAAGTTGTGTGCCGGTTACTGTAATAATGCTTTCGATAAGGAATGATTTACACCGATGGCCCCAACGCGCGCCGTTAGGTGTGAATCGTCCCTATATAAGATGGGGATATGGGTGAGTATGAATTCCTACGGAATGTACCTAGACGTCCTGAAGGCGACTTCTTTTAACTATTGATAATTAGCTAAAGCGACCCCGCTTTACTATATTAATTGTACTTAATTCATCCGAGACAAAGCCACGTAAAAATATGTGTTAATCTATCTTTCTACCAAAAATCTTGCACATAGGATCAGTTATCATAAAGTTACGAGGAGCAACCACTTTTACTCAAGGAGGGAGCAACATAGTAGGTAAAGTTATTATCTTCGTCAGAATTCTGTTCTGTATAAATAGTCTATACTTAAGTTAGCTTTGCACGCAAGAAGTACGGACGTTGGACGCTAGATGGCGCTTATAATAAGTGTGCATCGTTTGGTCAAGGTCATTGGCGCATGTTAAATCCTTAATTCGGCCCTTTTGCAAAACATTTTTTGTGGACTTCTACACCCCATAAGGAATCTACTTGCCAAATTGCAGCTTCGTAATAACAAATCTTTCAACACAAAATGAAACCCCCGTTTTTCCTCCTTAATCCGTCCTTTTTGGAAAAATCTTACCGCAGTATTTACCGTTTCTAAGCGGACCTCTACACCCCGAAAGTAATCTAATTGCCAAATTTCAGCATCGTAATAACCTTAAACAAAAAATGTAAACCCCCATTTCCCCGCCTTAATCTATCTTTTTCCGAAAATCAATTATACAGTATTTATTTATTTTATTCTATTAACCGGAATACCAAATTTCATGTCCCTAACATCAAAAACAAAGGACTCTCATAAAAAAAATTTCAACCTCTATTTGCCCCCCTTAATTCAGCCCTTTCGCAAAATCTTTTCTTAGCGGACCTCTAAACCCAATAAGGAATCTACCTGCCAAATTTCAACTTTCTGGGTAAAGATTTCGTGTATAATGTAATGAGTGAGTGAGTGAGTGAGTAGATGAGTAGATGAATTTCGCTTTTATATATATATTTATATAGTATTAATATATATAGATTTAAATTGACTTACGGGGGTTGTACCTACTGCTCGGACACATGCTTACGGGGGGGGGGGTGGATCCTAATATACCATGCTGGCCCAGCGCATGTTGCTTAATGTCTCATGTCTTTGAAATTTGAACATACTAGTTTCCTCGTGATGGTTTCTTTCACCGTTTTTGAGCGATAACATCGAAACTGCACATAATTATTTAAGTACACATGCTACCGCCTGGCATCCACCGCTCCAGCCGTGGGCACAAGCTTACAATATTACAGTAAGGAAGAAGAATCTGAACGAATATGAGAGAATAGGCCACCGCCATCAGCACCAGACTGACCATTTGTCTTGATGAGCCCACTCCACGTAGTTGGACAAGAATGGCGTGCCTGTCGACACTGGGAACTCCACTGTTGGATACAGGAGTTGTACTTTGGAATTGAAACCGTGAAGATATAACCTGAAAATGTAAACAATACACAGTTTAACAGTCACTAAAAATGGATAAAACTAAGTATACAAAATATTTAGACCACAATAAGCATCACTACATTAGATATACTACTAGACCTATACGTTAAGAAGCACATAGATCCAGAAGCATATCTTATCTTATTTGTTTACTTTTATGCACAAGTGCACAGTTAGTTCTAGTGTAAAAATCAGTTAGGTATAGTCCGGTTACAGACCGGGCCTACTATTATAAGCATATACTATTAGACCCATATGCTAAGTATCATCATAGATGAATATAGTATACTAGAGGTATCATATAGATCTAGAAGCATATCTTTATATGACGTGTATTAATACTGCATATACTTAACTTAAACTTTGTTAATTCTGTCTGACTGTTTGCGACCAATCGCTAATTTTGTTAAAGGCGATCTGGTGAACAGTGCGTTGGTCTGCCCATGAAGTTTGACTAACAGCTGGTCAGATGTTAGATTGTTGTTTTTGTAAAGCAAAGAGTAGTAAATGGTGTCTCAGTAGGAGTGCACTTATTAAATTTAGAATGTTTTTTTTTCGTGCAAGTGGCAACTCTGAAATTTGACAGCTGTGTTTATTCCGATTATTAAAAATGGAGCTCTTACTTTTTATTTTATTTTAAAAAGGCCTGCGCTTGGCTGCCAATTCGCCTGATGTTAAGCGATGATGCGGCCTACGATGGAGCACGCTTGCCTAGAAGAAACCTATTCACTCTCGACTTGAAGACACCCAGATTGTAACTATCGGAGAACACCCATTCATGCAGCGAATTCCACAGACTAGCAGTTCGAACAATAAATGTGGAATCAAAGAGCGTCGTTCGAGTTCTCGGAATATCAACCATAAAGTGGTGTCGAAACTTCGTGCCCACTCTGGCAGTCCGATAGAAAAATGGGCAGGAGGGAATCAAATCATGCAGATCTGTAGCACACTCTCCGAAATGTATCCGATTAAAAACCGATAAACTAACAACCTTGCGCCGATGCTCAAGACTAAGAAGCTTAGTCTGAACCCCAGGGATTCGTTGCTGATGAGCCTCTTGGCACGTTTCTCAATAGACTCCAACGCCCCAAGCTGGTAGTTTGCTGATCCATCACAAAGTTTCCATGCACGACCGAACTTGTGCTCGGTAAAGTAAAAGCAACTGTTCCGACGTGAAGTACCGTCGCACTTTCGATAGGATACCCAGCTTTTTGGCAGCCACTTGAGCCTTTTTTCAATAGGAGCCAAAGTTGAGGGTAGGAGACAGAGTAACGCTCAAAAGCTCAAGCTGGTCAGTTATCGGAATGGATACATCCCGGAAAGTAGGAGCCATTTGGAACGGCGTCCTTTTTGCAGAGAACAGACACGCCTGGGTCTTAGCAGCATTAAACTTGACAGGTTGGCATCGCCCCATTCTGAGACTGCCCTAAGAGACAAGATCATGCGCTCGACCATGGCCTCTCTGAGAGACTGGATTTGTGGTCTGCTGGTTCGTGCGTTAGATGTATAGCTCTCTACTACTGTGATGTCGTCTGCGTAGCCAAAGGTACCGGGCTTTAGCAGATCATTGATGTGTAGCAGAAAAAGCGTTGCAGAGAGCACCGAACCCTGGGGGACACCGGCATTAATTGCCATTCAATCGGACGAGCAGCCATCAATGACAACTCAAATCGATCTATCTTTCAGGAAGTCCGATATCCACGTAATGAAACCAGCTGACAAGCCAAACAAGGAGAGCTTGCTAATAAAGCCATCTTGCCAGACCCTGTCGAAAGCTTTCGAGATGTTGAGGGAAACGGCGAGCGCCTCTCCATATTTTTTGATGGCTTCACCCCAGATGTGTGTAGCATACGCTAGAAGATTCCCAGTGGAACGGTTTCGGCGGAATCCGTATTGCTGGTCACTGAGGAGATCATTAGTTTCTAGATATGCCAGGAGCCTGTTGTTGAGGACACGTTCCATAGTCTTGCAGAGTATGGACGTGACTGAGATTGGTCTGTAGTTGGCAGGGTCAGCACGACTACCTATTTTGGGCACAAGTTGCACGTTTGCAAGCTTCCACGACTTCGGCACTTGACCACCTGCCACAACGCGCATAAAACAATCGACTCATTGCAGCAACGATTTTCAGAACACATTATCTCACGAACTTCTGATGTCAACTGGCGACCAAGATCGTGCGATTTAATACCGTGCCATTTTTTTTGGGTTTTGTGATATCTGGGGTTTAAGCGAATAAACCAGAAACAATTTCTGAGCTCAAATCAACGTGTCATCGGTAAGAGAAAATTTCATGAAAAGAGTAATTAATGGCCTGTCATCAGAGCCGTAGGGGCCATTTGCTGGATATTTTATTCCATACTTAATCGGAACATGTATTGTCTTCTTTACAATCCAATAAAAATATCACAAATCTCTCATAACATACGTGTTTTTATTTTAAAATGGAAAAGTGCACTCTTACTGAGACATCCTTTATAATAAAGGTTGTAAAAGCTGCACATTAGATTTTAATTTCGTTGGAAACTAGTGTACGCCATACGCGCGTACTGTTATACTTGATCCGTGCGCACAAGCGTCTTGGCGTGTCTTGTCTATCAGTCGCGCTATTTGCCACTGAAAAATATTGAAGATGCTTGGTTGGAAGATAATTGGAAGTCCTTAGAAAGTCTTGTTTGTGTACCATAAATGACTTAGTTTTTCTTGATCAAGTAAGTAGGCATGGACTTGGCGTCACATTACCTTGACTATCGAGACGCCACCGAAGATAGCCGGACCACGTGTCTCTTTACATATCGAAACTTTTCCAAAACTCCATAGAAGCGCAGAAGCCTTTAGTAAAGTCTACTATAGGTAGGTATTACTTACACTATCACTATTTCATTTCCTCGCAATTAAAGTGATAAGCCGAGTGTATAACTCGTGCTTAAAACTCATTCTATCCTCGACTTAAATACCCATCCTCGCCTTCGGCTCGGGCTGATAAACGTCTCGGCTAAAATAACTTGTTTTAAGCACTCGTTTTATAATCTAATATTTCATGGAATAACTCTGAATTGAACGATGCTTTTCAACACTCACTTGCCAATAGCGTCGAGCAGCATGACCACATTATCCGTGTGACCGCGGCGCGTGAGCGGGATGTTGGAGGCGGAGTCAGGCAGTGCACGCTTCAGGATAGCCTGCAGCAGACCGTGTGGTGCCACCTCCACCAGCACCGCGTCTGCGGGGATCAGCGCACTCGTCTCCTCGAACAGCACGGGGCTCTGCAGACGGAGGGGGACAGGTTACCACACAAAACCCGCAACACTACGCCCCTTCTCGCCTAGAACCGAGCCCTTACCAGTAGATTGTTGGTGTGATATTCCGCCGAGGAGTACTTGGCCGCCGGTTCGTCCCATCTGTCCTGTGGCACCGATGAAGACACCCAGCGCTCGCTTCTGGCTCTCGGTGTTTGGATAACCTCTTTCAGATACTTCAACAGACCAGGACCTAATCATATTTATTTATTAAAATACACTGCACTATACAAGTCACAAATACAGACTTCTTACATAAATATTCCAATTTATAATAAGTTTCACACTAACCTGCTTCCGCGATATACCGCGAGTGGTAGGCGATGTTCGAGCACGGCACTTCCTTGGCGAATATACCTCGAGCGGTGAGATCAGCGACGAAGGAACGCATCGCCTCCGCGGGGCCCGAGATGGTGCACGACTCGGCGCTGTTGTGGCACGCGATCTCGATCTCGGGGGGACACATCGACGACATCTAGGGAAAAGATGAGTTCATTCATATTGTAATGTACCGTACGCAAATATAATAAATAATCAATATAAAGAAAGTGAAGTAGATATTAACTTGTTGTGCGCCGAGGCCGATGGCGGCCATGGAGCCGCGGATGAACGGGGTCTCGAGCGAGACGCGGCCGCGGCTGTACGCAGACAGGATCATCTCCTCTGCCGTGAGGCAGCCGTCGGCGTACGCGCACCCGAGCTCACCCACGCTGTGACCTGTAGACCATAATTATGCACGCGCATTAGACTAATTGTAATAAAATAACTAGGGTATAATAGACATTTTATATTATGTTACGGAAACGCACTTTATCTTGAGAGCATTAGTGGCCGGGCAGTAGTATGTTGGTTTTACAATGTAACGGCACCCGGTTCAATCCACGGTCCTGCACCAATGACTAATTTAGTACTTAAATAAATAATGTGCAGTTTCGATGCTTTCGCTCGATAACGGTGAAGGAAAACATGTCGATGAAACCGGCATGTCCAAGAACCTAAAAAGTTCAAAGACATATGACATTCACACATGCACTGCAGCATAGTGGATTAGCGCATTCTCTATCTCTCTCTGAGAGAAGGCCTGTGTCCCAGCAGTGGGAAAATGCTTTTGCCCTGGCGCCGGGGGAATAGAATACGGCACCGGTAACCCCTGCCTGTAGTAAGAGCCTACTAAAAGGGGACCTCCGGGCTCGGGATGGTCAAAGTTGGGGCTCTGACCATCCACTTAAGCGTGCCCAGGGACAGAACGACAACGTTGTGTGACCAACGTTGTCGTGGGCGGAGGCGCTGAGACAACGCAATTGTCTCGGGAGGAGCCGTAGCGCAGTGCCGAGGGCTCCGGTGCGTTCTTCTGGAGATCTCGGAGCCCTTTTGACAAGCACTAAGGCTGGTCACCGAGGGGGTTTTAGTGGGTATAATCCCACATAACCTGGCTGCACCCCAATGCAGCCGGGTATCTTTGGAAGACTTCCCCCTCGAAAAAAAAAAAAAAAAAGAAAAAAAAAGGCTGATATTGATGGCTATATCGTGTGGCCAATTAGAGTTCTTACCTATTATTTTATCTGGGACTAGACCCAGCTGTAGCAGAATATCAGTAAGACCAATTTGCACAGCAGCAATGCCCACGAATGAGTGCAGGATGTTGTTAAATATAGTCCTATTTGTAGACATTATTATGTGAACAATATCAATTCCCTTCGGTTCCAAAACTTTTCGACAGCTGAAAATAATAAATACAACTATTATTATATGAAAATAATAATGATAATCTCAATTTGACATTCTCTTCCATACCCCTTTGAGCACTAGCACGAAACCAAAGACCTTCTAGAATTATACGACTAAAAGAATCTTAATGTGCAGGTCTATGATCTCTGAACAAATATTATTTTTAGTTGCTCTGAGTCTGTGATACCTACCAAAGACTTATACACCTAAGAAACCTGTGATACCTTTCTACTTATTTACTAGATAAAAAGTCGTGACGAGACATGAGGCTTCTAATGTGAAAAATGTGTGGACATCCTACCGAAATTAGGTTACTTCAACTATAATTATAATAATAACTGTGTCGGTATTATTTCACACACGCAGACCATTCCAAATACACCATTTAATGAAAATAGTTTACGACTCAGAGCAAATAAAAATACTGAGTCCCTACGGCGCACTGCCAAAGTGACGCCAAAATCGCTTCCAAAACTTCGTGAATTCCCTATAAATACAAGACTCACGCACACATACGCATTCAAAACTACGTGAATTTCTTGTCAGAACGTCGTACTGAAAACATCCGTTTTCGAAAAGAAACGACTTCTTGCAGTGTTAAGAACTGTAAAAACAACACAAAAGTAAATAAGACGAAGAATGGAATATTTCCACACTTAAGTACTTATATTATCACTTATTTTGATGAATTCCACGACAGGAACAATTTTTTTATTTTTTTTAGTAGATAGGCTTGCGCTTGGCCGCCATCTCGCCTGATGTTAAGCGACGATGCGGTCTACGATGGAGCACGCTTGCCTAGAAGAAACCGATTCACTCTCGACTTGAAGACACCCAGACTACGACACGCACACATGTTTCAAAAAGTGGCTTCACTTTTCGTGTTAGCGGTAGTCTCTCTGTATTTTTATTTGCTCTGAGCTTTACGACTGGTTTTTTTTTTCAAACCTAAATCACAAGTGAGTTACTTAAGCAATTTATTTACAATAACTAGATGTTGAGTACCTAAAACATTACAAAAAAAAAAACAGTTTTAGGTTATGTTTATTCCTTAAAGTTTTTAGTTGTGTGTCATAGTTTTCTAGTTTGTTTCAATGATAATGTTGTATGAAATAAATTATTTTAAGAAAATTACATATTTTTTTAGCAATGTTGCGGTAAGCTACTCGTATTGTTATTATTTTTATTTTATTTCCTGTCCCTGCTTTGTTTACCGTTCGATGGCGGCTGCGAAGATGGGTATGCGCATGAGTTGCACGCCCATGCCGGCCCACTGCGAGCCCATTCCGCTATACACGAACCACAGAGGACGCTGCGCGCCACTGTCGCAATACTCCGCACTCTGCGTGTAGCTAAATGTCTTGCCATCGGGTTTCGAATCTGCATTATGTAGAATATGGTTGAATATGGTTGATTGTGAACTTTGGAAAATAAGTGCATTGTAATAAAGAATTTACCAACTACTACCTACTTACCAAGAATAATGTAACCTTTCCCCAAATGTCCCGTTATATTCGTTTCGTGTATATTTTGCAACAGCGCGAGCTCCTCAGGGTCGACTGGCTTAGACTTCAAAAGATCAAAAATCCTCTTCACGGCAGAGTCTTGTCTACCAGAAATGGTCACGAGTCGCGGAATGTTGGCTTTGTAACGATGTAGATCCTGATTACAGATAAAAATCGGTATTAATGTATAATTTAGGACAAGACTCATATAACCTCACAGAAAAGGGAAGTATAATAAATATAAGTATATTTTAAACGAATATTTTTTTTCTCTTTTATGTATAGCCTGGTAAGTACATGTGAATTTTATTGTGAGATGGGTATGATTTATTTGCTGCACCTCTACTCTGTGGTATCGTTGAATAGATCTTATAAGATTAGGTTACCTACTTCACTTTTTTATCAAATATATCCTTTGCTGTCAAACTGGCAAAAAGTGGCCTACCCCTACATTTTATTTTATAAACTACTAGACATAGAAACTTGTAACTGCCTATTACCACTTCAACTTGCAAATCTGTGTTACCGAAATATCAGGCTCAATACTATTGCACACCACTGTACTTACTGGTAGTTGGAGCATGAGGACGTAAAAGTACTCCCTGTTTCACCCAGATGGAGAACCTAGGTGGAGCACGGGTCCGCCCCCTGAGAGGGAGAGGCAGGGGTGAGAAAGCAAGCCACTTACAACATGTTTGCTGTGAGTATGCTGTTTTCCACATAGGTACGATATCCGGAATATGAATGAATGATCGAAAAACTTAACCTCAAGTCTATTAGTACCTACGTTTTCCTGCTAAATAGTCTAAAACAAAAACCAGTTTCAAATAAAATACTAAGAACATTCCCGCCTACAAAGCATTATTTTATATAGCCTGGATTATTCGCATACTGCGTACCTTGTGCTTGTAGTGTCCATGGAGCAGCACGTGTGCGTTGACGCCGGTGACGGACATGCTGTTAACAGCAGCGTATGTACGTTGGAAGTTCTGGTGGTCCGTGAGCACACGCATGCGACCCTCGCGCAGCGCCGCCACGTCACGCCGCGGCTCCGTGCAGTGCAGGTTCCCCGCCAGCGAGCCGTTATGGAACCCTAGTAGCACCTGCGCGACAACTACATTTTTCATCTTCGCCTAAACATTATACTTAGTTCTATTCGACTATTATACAAAATATACCGGCCTTTGTCACGGCAGATATACCCGAAGCAGCTTCTCCGTACCCAATGTTAGACATGACGCTACCCACAAGCAGCGGTTCTTCTCTCTCGTTGCAGAACACTTTGTCAATAGCTTCTAATTCAGATTTGTCTGCCTCCGGTACCGCTAGAATAAATCAAAGTTTGAACAAGGGTCAAAAATAAATTAGGATGTTAATTAGAAACAAGTAATTATAGATTTATTTGTTGAAATATACCTGAACCAAACGCCTCGATATATTCTATAAGCACCGGTGGCACGCCTGCCTCGTCATAGAATGCCTTCAGGAACTTGGCTGTGTCAGCCGGATTACGGTAGAACCCGTACCTTGGACCGATTTCACCGTTTATAATAGATAAGAACTCCGTTTTGATATGCACCAAATCAGCATAAATTCTGAAAACGCCAGAAAATGCACATGAAATGTTCTTATGCTTTAGTAAATCTTACAAGTAAATTAAGGTGATCTTAAAATATATAGACAGAGTTGTCAACTACTTAGCGAGGCATAAATACAAATACATTCAGTTATTCTGTAAAACAAATCTGATCTCGTTTCATTCATTCATTCATTTAATCTTTTTCAAGTAGGTATACACTATCATGATACACTTTTGAAATGTCACAAAAACACAAAGCTAACACCTAAAACAAGAAATAATTTGCAAACAATACATTTGGTAGAAATGCCACTACAATTCGAAGTCAGTGGTAGAAAGCTACCAAACTTGTTTGGTAGGTTTGCACCACTCAATTTTATAACATTAAAATAATAAAATAAAATCTTCTTTAACACAGTTAAAGAGTAGTAAAAATTTAAAATTAAAATGTCAAATTATGTTAAATTGTATAAAATGTTAAATCTATGTAAAATAGTTAAATGTCAAATTCAAATTGTAATAATTAAATTAGATTAAATGTTTACAATTTATTTCATTCTTTACAAGTTACTCGAAGTTTCTTGCAGCCAGCCATGTCAATATTTTATTATTTGCCATGCCTTTTTGTCTTTCACAAATGCGTCCGTTGTTCGGGTCATTGTTAACTTATAACTAATTATCTTATAATTTATATTTTTTTGTCGTACTGATTTTACCGTTTTGCATTTTTAGCTTTCTGCAGAAATAGACAATTGACTGCTTCTGATTTGACACAGCCTGCCGCGTCTTCGGCGAATGATTTCGTCTTGCCGTCCATACTAATGTTCATTATTCTGTACACAGAAAAAGTGTTCTTAAATAATAAGGTAAGCATAAAACAAAACTTACAATCACACTAATGCTATATTGGTAATCTTTGTGTAGACAATCATCATAAAACAGTGCACAGTGTGGACACAAATGACAGGTGGCAGGTATTTTTTTGTATTTAATCTTATGTTTAATCCTTACCTATATTACGTGGGACACACTGCAAGTTTTGTGTAATTCATAAATAAAACAATTTATGTGTTCAGTAATCTATTTACTGCTTTTTAAAGTATTCTCCATTGCATTTTAAACTCTTTCATTAATTCAACCATTTTTGAAAACATAAAGTCCATTGATCTGAGGGCATACCTACTTTTCACGTGCTGATTGAAATCTATCACGGCCTTTTTTTATCCGTAAAAGTCAAACCTCTCATCAAGTCTTTAGGAAATTAAGAAATTGCATGGAACGAGTTCTGGATGGTGTGCGGGATGGTTCAATAGCTCCACCTTTTTGCAGAAATCTAAAATAACTTTGTTTTGTTCTCGGTGCGTGCTGAAACATTGTCATGGTGCGGTAGGATGCGATCTTGGTTAGTTTTAAACCGACTTCCAAAAGGAGGAGGTTATCAATTCGACTGTATGTTTTTTTTTTTTGTATGTATGTTACGCGATTACAAATTGTTTACGATGATTATTTTTTTGGTTGGTAGGTCATATCTCATAGGTGGTCCCATATTTTTTATCGACATTGATTCTGCGCTTTTTTGAAAGTCTACTAATGCATGACGATAAGCAACGAATTTAATGTACATTGTACAGTGCCACTAACTTATCTGTTAAGGTGGGCAAAATTGGAACTACAGTTATTTCTTGGTGTATTTCATACTTTGTTCTCCACTAGCGACGCTGTCAACTGAACAGCAAACATAGAGGAACTGTGCCTAGAACAGAACTTCAAAAAAACAAAGAAGTGTCTCCATGGCGACCGGACCCTGTTGTTTTTCGTGAAATTTTTCATGACCATGGATACAAAGTATTTCAGTCGTACTATTAAACAATATTTTCTACTTTTTAGTTTGTTTGTAAATGTAGGTATAGTCATGAAGTCAGTGATATTTTTTTTCCTAAAAATTATTATAGAAAAAGTTTTCAAAGAAACTTACTTTTTAAACTAACTTAACTTTAAAAAAAGAAACAAATTTTGGTGCACTGAGTACCACAAGTACACCACGCACCAGTAGTGGTGCACCACCAGTTAATGCTGAGAATTAGCTGCCTTCTACAAACTTCTGCTGTCACAAAGTCGTACACAATATTTGAACGTCTGTGACCGTACTATAACAATATTTTTACACTAATAAACTAGAGCCCGTTTTTGTTTTATTACTATAGTGAGTTCATGAGGAATCCAGCAGTAACAAAGTTTAAGCATTTAAATTTTGGTGTATATTTAATTTTATTTGGCTCTTACTAGTATTTAAATATCCTTAAATCTCATAAGTGACACACCGGTTTTCTTCAATTAGTTGCCACATAATATAATAAGCCATATTTTCTTCAGGGATCGCAGCAGAGGGTCGAGCTGAACGAATTTTATCATAGAGACAAACACGGCTGCGATCAAAATTCTTCGTACCAGTGGCTTGCGGTTCTTAAATTAGATTATTATCTCCAAAAAGCATTTTAAAGACGAGCAGTGCAACTTGTGGAAAAAGTAAACTTTTAAAGTGTTAAAAAAATGCCGCCCTAAAATCTTTTCGCGTTAATTTTATTTATACTGCGGAAGATGAAATTTAACTTGTAATAAAACAATTGACGCGCAAGTCCCGTCAAATTTTTAATTACATACGTGGCAAACAATCTGACGGGTTGCCTGACGATCACCGTCTTCTATGGATACCTACCTGCAACACCAGGGGCATCACAGATACGTTGCCGACCCTCATATACTCTATTAACAGCCCTTTTGAAGAACCCCATGTTATAGTTACTCGGAAACGCCACAGGTCCCTCCTCCATTCATCCTCTCTCGGCTCTCATCTGCTCATTCCACTAATTACAGGTGTGAAGCAAAAAAGATCGCGTAAAACGCACCATATGCGATTTCCACCGATCTAAGGGATAAACTTTCAGGCGGTGGCAGCTGGTGCGATGACAAAACCGCGATGATGGTATCACCTCGCACCGTATGCACCATTGGCTTGCACCATTAATGGTGCAAATGCAACTAATCTTTTCACCTTGCACCGTATGCACCATTCATGGTGCAGATGCAAAAAACTATTCTCCGGTGCTCCGTTCCAAAGACGGGAGCAGTACCCCATGTGCTGTTAGACGGGCGCTTTGTAAAGCAAAATTCTTTGTCTCGAGATGAAGTACCGCTTGGCCTTGTTAAGCACACCAAGTTTCTTAGAGGCGAGCTTGGCCTTACTCGCAATGTGGCCGCGAAACTGTACATTCGTAGAAATGTCGACTCCAAGGATTCCAATGCTCTTCAAAACCTTGAGAGGAATTTTCTGAAAGTGAGGAGCTACAACAAATGGGGCTTATTTTGCGGTGAACGCGCCAACTTGCGTATTATATTTGATGAATGAGTACCTACTACAGAAACATAACACTGTAACCTGTAACACAAAGAATATTATTTTTTCGAGTTTATTGGCTTAAAAATTTCAAATATTAGTAAGCGGCCAGGAGCGCAGAACTTTCAGTGTGCCCTATGTATTCTGGTTTGGTTGGGATTCCCGGGAATCATTATTGTATTAAATATTTAATTTAATTAGACATTTGGGAAAAAGTAAAAAAGTGGTAATGACATTTTTTTCAACATTATACATTTATTTGCCTTTGACGATGATTGTAAAAGTTTTTTTTTTTTTTTTTTTTTTTTTTCTCGTTTTTTGCGACAAGATAAATAAAGTTATACGGAACTGTGGAACTGAACTGAAAGGAGGTCATTAAATTCATCACATTATAAATAACTTTTATCATAATACAAACCCTGAAAGTGGGAAAAAATTGCTGTTTCATAACATTTTGTTGAGTTTAAATGAAATTTTCTATGGTACAGCAGATTTTTGGTTTCTCAGGGTTAGTTTTACTGTAAACGTTGTCCAAGAGTTTGCCAACTCATGAGTGCCAACAATGGCCTACTTTCGGCTTAGGGCCATAGTTTCATGTAACCCTGCGTTTGTATATTACCGTCCGTAGTGAACTGATGATTGAGGATGTAGGCATAAGTTGCCGCCTCCAGCTAAGGCTGCCTCGCACTCCCCTCGAGAAATGGCTGCAGAAGCAGCCTCGAGTGCGGCTAAAGAGCTGCAGCAAGCCTGGTCCATAGACATGGAAGGGCCCTTGGCGTTCAACCAGTACGAGATACGGTTTGCAAACATAGACTTGTTGCATCTGCAATGTACAAAAATAGTAACAGCGTGCTTACCTCTCTTTTTTGTCATGTAGGTAATGATGGTGAAATGTATTTAACATTATAAGCTAAACTTACCCGGCAATACCAAAACCAGTTCGTGTAGAAGAATCATAGAAGCAAGCTTTTTCTGTCTCAGAAAAGCAAGTTCCTATATAAACGCCGATTTTCTTTCCTGACAACGAGTCTGGATTCACGCCTAAAATGTGAATGCATTTTTTAGTTTTGTTTGTAAATTTTATTTTTCTCGTTTCAAAGTATTTGTTGAGAAATCATACCAGCATCGTAAATAGCTTCATATGCTTGCTCTAACATCTTGCGTGACATGGAGTCCATAGTTTTTCCATGTTTATAGTGTACTTTGAAGAACTGTGCGTCGAACCGGTCCAAGTCGGGTACGCTGCCCGTGTGCTGAGCCACTTCGGGGTGGTTGTACTTCCAGCGCAGGTCTTCCGCCGACACTGGGTTGAGCTGCAAGCAAATAGTGCGTTATAAAAGTACTAACATCGTAGTCATGTTGTTCAACTGGTAACTTTTAGTGCTTTTATGGCAATACAAAAATCCTGAACGGGACTTCGGGCACTACGACTTTGATAGACGGGATGTTTGAAGAGAATGGAGATAAAAAATAGCAGAGATATTATAATGTGGAAATTATTTTTAAACGAACCCTATAACAGCCCCAAAGTAAATTGAAAAACGCTTTAAGACTGTCTGGAGGAGAAATATGAAGGATGGAAAAGTGAACTCTTACAGAAAAGCAGCCAGAGATTGATAGAACCGTAGTAAAAAAAATTTGAGGCAGCCCATGCCCACAAAAAGTTGTAGCGCTTGTGGAAGTATGTGTGCCAATAATGAATGCATCGAGCTGAATGCACTATTCAGGTAATTCCTTTCCTAATCACCTTATTGTAGAGAATATTTTCCAAGTCCTTTACGTATCGTGCCTGTGGGTACAGACCAGCCATGCCGGATATGACGACCCTGTCTCTATCTGCAGCTGCCCGCTTGTCCTCATCTGCCTGTTGCGCCGCCGACTGCTCTTGCGGTCTCGGAGTCATTCTTGTACTAATTTAAACACCCAAATTTATAATTTATTCCACAAATAACCAATAATAAAACTTCGAGATGTATCAGTCGAATGTTGTAGAAGAATCGACATATTTCATATACGTACAAATGGTTTCCGGAGCTCAGTGTTGGAGGCTTTGGGTGGTGGTGGCGGCAAGCATTCCTTATGATGTATCACCTGGCTTTATAATATATCAATCTGACTTAATTTCTCATTACGCCTAGGATATGTTTGCCTCAGCACTACTCAATATCTTTCAACGGGCAACGGGCTGTTGATATAATGCATAAAGAACTTATTATCTGTCAACTTTAGTGGTTACCTACCGAATATATTATTTTTTATATATTTTTTTAAATTACATATTTGTTAAGTACTAGTTAATAGTTATATTATGACGTAAATTAAGTATACTACTTTAACTCTTAAATAAGATCTCTTCCTTGCGTCATGTTCATATGATATGATAAATATCTATTATTAATCCGTGGTCAACGATGCTGGTATTTCAACTAGTTATTTCTCTGTATACCTGTTTAGTTTTAAATTTTGTTGCATACTGTTTGTTGATCCTTAAATAAATAAAAAAAAAAAAAAAAAGAAGAAGATGTTAAAAACCGCTCACAACAGCACAACAGTTGTTAACTGTTGGCCTTTTGGAAAAACTCAGAGTCACACAGCGGGCAATGGAGAGAGCTATGCTCGGAGTTTCTTTGCGCGATAAAATCCTAATCGTGGATATTCGCCAAAGAACCAGAGTCACCGACATAGCTGATAAAATTTGCAAGTTGAAGTGGCAATGGGCAGGCCACATCACTCGAAGAACAGATAACCGATGGGGAAGAAAGGTTCTGGAGTGGAGACCACGAACCGGAAGACGCAGCGTAGGGTAGCCTCCCACTAGATGGACCGACGAAATTGTGAGAGTCGCGGGCATCCAGTGGATGCAAAAGGCAGGCTGTCGTTCAGTGTGGAGGTTAAAGTAGGAGGCCTATGTCCAGCATTGGACGTCTTCTGGCTGATGATGATGATGATAATGACAACAGCACAGTTATGGAACAAATTTATTTAAGGATCAACAAACAGTATGCAACAAAATTTAAAACTAAACAGGTATACAGAGAAATAACTAGTAAGTATGAAATACTTTGTGTGCCCTTTTTTTAAGTGTGCCTGTGGTTTTTTTTTTTTTTTTTGTTTATTAAAACGGCATTTTTTCTTTCCTCTAAATGGTTTGCTGGATAGTTTTCGACTTTGTTCTCAATTTTCGAAGATGAACCTCTTACGAAGTAAGTTAGGTAACAATCCGTTTATTCCATTCTGTCTCGACTAATAGTTTGATGATCGAACTGTTTGGACAAAAAAAATCCAAACTGGTTAGACTGGCCAGTCTAATAATTTTTATTTTAGAAGTCGTTAGAAAAAAAATATGACTACATTCTACATCATTAAAAGTAGCTGATAATTACGTTGGGATGGCACATCTCTGAAAATTTGTATTGGGTTTCATTTTGGGTATCCTATGTACCTGCATGTGATTATCTATGGACCGCGTGTCTTGCTCGGCAAGTTAGTACGTAGTAAGTAAGTAAGTATCAGTTAATTTGTAGATGCCCGGAAGCAAAGGTACATAATTATTAAACAATCACAATACCAACATGTCTGTAATATTTATAACGGTAAAACTTATCCACCGAAATATAAATTGTTTTGAAAACTACGTTACGATAGACAGAAAGCGCACGCAATGCTTTAACATTTACTTCACTAAGTTAATTACAAATAATTCGTTATAGGAGACAAATAAAATATTAGAAATTTGGACTTACCTAAATAGGAAAAACGCTGCAGCCAACACGGGTGTTCCTACTAGATTGGTTGTAAAACCACTGTAGAGATCACCATATATACTGTTCCAGGCAAATAATAATTATTACCCTGTGTGCCATTTTGAATCTAAATTCATCAATTTAATCTAATGATTTATTCATTACTAGCCACCCGCCCGCCCGGCTTCGCACGGGTGTAATTTACTTGCGAAGTCGAATCGGGTCGCTAGTTCTATATATAAACCTTCCGTGAAAATGTATCTAACTGATGGTGAAAACCGTATCAAAATCCGTTGCGTGGTTTAGGAGGAGTTCGCGGCCATACAGACATACAGACAGACAGACGCGGAAAGCGACTATACTATGTACTACTACTATGTAAGAAGATAGACTTGTATAACTAGCTGCGCACGCGGTTTCATTAATTTTGAGGAATCCATGAAATGTGGAAAATGTTTTGTGCTATTTATCGTGTTAGCACCAATGATGTGTTACTTTGGTTAGCACTGACCCAAATACGAAAATCCTCCGTAATCTTAGATGAGTTTTTTTATTTATTCCGTATGGATTTAAGGTTATGGGTGTTATGTGTTGTATATGTGTTAAATTAATCAAAATAATCTGTTGTATATATATTTTGGTACCTGTATTACAAGTATATACCCGTCACGTACTTAGGGTTCCGTACCGCAAAATAAAAAGAAACCCTTATAGAATTAATAAAGATTATAAAAAAAAAAAAAAACCCTTATAGAATCACTTTGTTGTCCGTCTGTCCGTCTGTCTATCAAAACTTTTTTTCTCATGAACGCGTAGAGGAATCAAGTTGCAATTTGTATCAAATACTCGGATTTACGGTCTTTTTTAGTTGTAAAAAAACATTAACATGCTAGTTAACGCTTTTAAAAGATATGACTGTTAATGACCCATGTTTTAAATTTCATAAGGGAATTATAACCTTTAGGGTACTTCCCGTTGACCTAGGTAATTCATCATGAAATTTAGCAAGAAGCAAGGTCTTAAAGCACGTTATAAAGTAAAAAAAGGTAGGTAGGAAGGTAGTTTATAAAGGAATAAAATCCGAAAGCTATTAATTTGAAGTTACATCACATTTAAAAATTATTTTGGTATTACAAACTTATGTTATGAAGTTGATATGTATGGGAGCACATGTTTGCAAACTACAAATTTAAGTTTGTCCTTTAATATTTCAACCTTTTTTTCGTCGAGTCTCAAATCCCGGTATGGATGAACTATCTACATACATATTTATTAAGTTTGTACAGAACCCTCAGGGTGTGAGTCCTACTGACACTTATCCAGTTTTTCAATTTAGACAATTACATAGTGCACGTTAATCCGTTTTTTATAGGTTGAGGAAGTACCTAAGTCTAAATTTCAACTGGCTATCCTATTACTGTTCAAAAGATATAGCTGTTAAAAGGTAGGACAGATGGATAGACAGAAACAGACAGCGTAGGTTTAGTAATAGGGTCCCGTTTTCACCACACCTTTTGTACTCACCTACCCTTGCCTAACCATAAAAAATGTACTTATCGATAAGGCCAGAAGCTGTCACATTGGTTTTTAAAGCCTGTTTGTCCTGTTGTATGTTATTAATTTATGTATATACATAATAATAGTGCAAGAGAGTGCATTGGACAAAAAACCGGATGGATGTTAACAATGTTGAATGCAATGTACCTTGCATTAACACAATACGTATTACCATATAAATTTAGAAGGTTAAAATTTACATTCCAGCAGTCAAAGTTTACTTTTCCCAAGCAATAACCTGACGTCGCCCTCGTAGTAGGAATGCCCACGACACTAAACCTAGTACGATAAGACTACCAGCAGGCCTAGCACGGGCCGGGGACAAATTGTCTTTCCACCGTTTTTATCCCGCGAGAAAAAGAGAAATGTATCCATATTCTAGCTTTGTCGCGTCTAGGCGTGGATAAAAATGGTGGAAAGAAAATGTATCCACAGCCCATGCTAGGCCTACAGATGAGATATAATATATAATTATAACTAGCTGTTGCCCGCGACTTCGTACGCGTAGATTTTCATACAGTATTTCAACCCCCTTTTGCCCCCTTTTCGCAAAATCCTTTCTGGGCGGACCTCTACACCCCGAAAGTAATCTAACTGCCAAATTTCAACAAACTTTCAACAAAAAATAAAACCCCATTTCTCATCCTTAATACGTCTTTTCTGAAAAAAAAAACATACAGTATTTATTCATTTTAACCAAATTTCATGTCCCTAAGATCAAAAACAAAGGACTTTCATACAAACTTTCAACCTCTATTTGCCCTCCTTAACCCTAGAAAGATAATCATATTGTAGTGTGCGTTAAAGATAATCATTCGTAAAATCGACGCATGATTTTTAACAGGCTATAAAAATAGAAATTATTTACTGATACTAAAAAAACATATTTGATTTGTTTTTCCAGGCATTAATGAATAATAAAAACAAGATATTATGAATATAAATTAATTTATTTTATATAAACAAGATTAAACAATGAACTTCTGCAAAAAATTACAAAACAA
Organism: Agriopis marginaria; assembly: GCA_932305915.1. Taxonomy (NCBI): domain Eukaryota; kingdom Metazoa; phylum Arthropoda; class Insecta; order Lepidoptera; family Geometridae; genus Agriopis; species Agriopis marginaria. The sequence goes on from OW029935.1 coordinate 4,311,910, forward strand.
AGGAAGAATTTTTCTTTTATCACAAATCAAATTTTGTATACTTATAATCAGTAATTTTGAGGTAGATTCTAAATATTTGAGGTATTTTTTATTATATTAAACTATTTATAAATCAGTCAGATTCAGTTTCGATACATGTCAGCATTATGCTCTCGGCATTTAGTACATGATACGTTAGCTTTTCGACGTTTCTTAGGTCAAAACGCAGTATATCTATCTTTTTTTAGCCGCTGGCTGTTCTGTGCTGTCTTGTGGTACATCAGGCATTTCTTTTGGTAAGATGCTGGAAATATTGTCCCGTAAATATCTCTTTATATTTGGCGCTTCCAATCACTTGCTCATTTAGGAGACGTCGGATCCAGGCTAAGGTTTTTCATGAAATTTTTGTGACTCACAGCCTTTTCACCATTGCTGACAACATTGTAGCTATAAATAACAATGAATTTATGCTGGCAATATTTATAATTCCATATAGTACAGCTATAAGCCATCGGTTAGAAGTCTTAAAAGTCACGTAAAAGATAATCATGCGTAAGTTTTACTCCGCTATCGTTATATTTCAAAAATGGTGGCATTTACCTCAGCGACATAGACGCCTCACGCAAGCTCCATGCGAGGAAGGAGATTACTCATGAGCTCGGTGCCAGATTCGCGCAAATAAAAAGATAGAGCTATATTTCAATTCCGCATGCGTATTTATTACGCAGATTATCTCTCTAGGGTTAATACGGCCCTTTCGTAAAATCCTTTCTTAGCGGACCTCTACACCCCATAAAGAATCTACCTGCCAAATTTCAGCTTCGTAGGTCAAGTGGTTTTCGAGATTTAGTGTTTAATGAGTGAGTGAATGAGTAGATGAATTTCACTTTTATATGTACATATATAAATAAATAAATATTCGGGACATTTTTGCACACACGGTCATCTGACCCCAAATTAAGCATAGCTTGTGATATGGTGGCCAGAGACTGATATACATACATGTATAATTTTAAATACATACTTAAATAAATATTAATAACCAGATATAGAACAAACACAAATGTATATCACATAAATGTTTGTCCTAGGTGGGAATCGAACCCACGCCCCCAAGCTCAGAAGGCAGGTTCACTACCAACTGGACCAACAGGCTATCTATATAGATAACTAGTAGGCCGCCCCTGCTTCGCACGGGCGAAGCCGGGATATATAGCCTATGTCAACCGGGGATAGTGCAGCATCCCAACAGTGAAAGATTTTTTCAAATCGGTTCAGTAGTTTCGGAGCCTATTCAATGCAAACAAACAAACAAACAATCAAATCTTTCCTCTTTATAATATTAGTATAGATGAGTGAATGAGTAGATGAATTTCGCTTTTATTATATATAATTATATAGATTAGACGCGTCATTAATGGGTGAATACGAAATGGAGATGATGGAATGCAAAAAAACCTGGCGAAGCAATATAAATTTATTTATTTAAAAAAATATACGAAATCTAGTATGATAAAACTACCAAGTTTCGTTTGTTCCTCGATAAAGGTGAGGGGTAGGACTATACGAAAATGAGGTGCTGCAGGCCCCCTGATTGGCCTTATCAGTGGCAGCAGCTGATAAGAGACGCCAAAAATCGAGATATCTAGTATGATCGGACTACCAAAAAAAAACAACGCTCATCTGAAAGATCATCAATTTCTGTGTAAGAAAAACCACTGCTGCATTTTCCAAAAAGTGGAGAAAGTGGTTGCTGCAGCGATTGAAGGTCGCTCTCCGCGCAGCTGGATTCGGCTTTCGATTCAATTTTGTCAGCAATCACCCGGTTTCTTTCGGTTTGTACTGATTGAATACGCGTGCCACGGTCACGTACGTATAATTTTACGTGTCGTTAATTTTACAAATGAAATTGACATATTGTATGAGATATAGGTCGATTTTTAGGCCGTTTTCATTAAATTCTTTCTCCTGTCTTTCGTTACATCTTAAAGTGATTTTTATTGTTTGTAAAAAAGTATTAAATATCATTGTTTAAACATTATCATTGATTATATTATTTAATAATAGGCTTGCGATTGGCCGCCAACTCACCTGATGTTAGCGATGATTCTGTCTACGATGGAGCATGCGTGCCTAGAATAAACCGATTCACCCTTGCTTTGACACCCACATTGTAACCATCGGAGAACACCCATTCAGCGCATTCTACAGACAAGCAGTTCGCATGATAAATGTGAAAAAAAGCGCTTCGTACGGGTTTTCGGAATATCAACCATAAAGCGGTGTCGGTTGTTCATGCCGGTCTGGCAGTCCGATAGAAAAATGGGCAGGAGGGACTTAGATCATGCAGATCCGATGCACACTCTCCGAAATGTATGCGATAAAAGGCCAATAGACTAGCAACTTGCGCCGATGCTCAAGACTAAGAAGCTTAGTCTGAACTAGGGATTCGTTGCTGATGAGCCTCTTGGCACATTTCTCAATAGACTCCAACGCCCCAAGCTGGCACTTAGCTGATCCACCCCAAAGGTGAAAACGGTACTGTACTCCATGCACAACTGAACCTGTGCTTGGTACAATGTTAGCAACTGTTCCGACATAAGCATTGCCATTCAACGTGGTAATGCCGCCAGCATGCTGGGTACACTGCCAACTGGTAGTGGGCTTGAGCATTTGGATTGACTTTAAACCTTCAACGGTCTATGTGCAGTCTAACTGTACCTATTTGTAGTTTTAGTTTTAACATAAAGTAAATATGTTTAGATATCGGAAAAATCGATTTATAAAACTATGTATAACAGCTCAGATATCTGTCACAGAGGTTAGCTGTCATAATATAAAATGTTCAAATGGTCAACGGTCATGTACTACTACAATATATATGTTACCGGCAATGTGTATAATTCAGGTATTCTATAGAATCCCTGGGCAATGTTTAGAATGCCTGGGGCGTCCAGGCAATGTATGAAATATTATTTATTTTATACATTGCCTAGGCATTGTATAGAATACCGCATTATACATTGCCGGTAACATATACATATTTTTGTTTGGCCGGCTAATTCAGGTTTTGGTCTACTTTGTCATAATATGTCCTTTGTAACTGAAACTGTCGCAAAACTGTTGTTCAGGCGCCGTGTGTTTTTTTGTATATATTTTTTTTTTATACTGTTGAAATCAACGATCTTTTACTTATACTACGTATATCCAGATGGACTGTTCAATGAAAGCGCAGCGTTCTTTTGTGAAGCCAATGTTTGTTAGAGTGACGTCATCGATACGTCTCTGCGCATGCGCGATGTATTACCAGTGCATAGAGATTACCGCAAAAATTGGAAAGAAAAACCGGGGTAAATGAACTTGTAAAATTAATGGTTTTTGTATTAAGTGATGGGAAAATTCAATAATTACTGGGCGTTAATTTGCGTTTTATTTAGATGTATTTAGTCAAGAAAAGTAGGTGGCTATAAATAAGATTATTTTACTGAACACAAAAGTTGTGTCATACTAAAAAGTGGAAATATTAAATAAGTACCTACTATAAATAAGTAATGTGGATAAGCAATTTCACTGCGAAAACTACTCTTATTTCGTATAGGCGATCTCAAAGTCTACGCGTAACGCTTCAATAATGTTGTCTGTTTTAAAAGCATACAGCAGTTTTACAGAAATCAGTTCTGTTTATTGTAGCCTATTAGTCTAAGTTTTCCTAAACGACCACGCTCCTGTTCCATGCCCAATGTTTTATCTCTCCTATATTAACGCCACGCTCACGTCTCGCCCACACACCACGTTCACTACCCAAACCTGTAGTCCCAATTTAATCTACCAAATACTAATAAATATGCTTTTATCAGTCTATGCACTTTTTACAACGCCCTGCGAGTCCAATATAACAACGCCTTCAGGGTGCTACCACTGATGTCGGGGATGTTTGCAAACGCGCATATAGATGAATTCGCAGCGATCATGCGCAAACGAAACGCGTCCCTGATGCGTTGGGTGCGGGGCAGTGACAGCTACCTGCAGCTGTTGGCCTGGTGGATGGATCTGGACTGCGCAATAATGCAGCACTGGACAATTAATGTGCATTTTGGGCACTCTGGATTTAAATCAAAGTTCAAGATAAGGTAATTACTAAAATTGTCTATATTATATCGTTCATGTAAGTAGGTACTATCAACAATAGGAACATTATTTGGACTATCTATCAAGTCATTATTATTTTAATTTGTCATTTTTATTGTTTTTAATTTTTATTCATTGCTATATAATTTGAATTTTTTTATAGAGCAAAGTGGAGAATTTTGTAACATAATTATGGACATTGTCTGAAATCAATTATTATTATTATTGGGATAATAAACTTGCACACAACAAAATCCACAGATTTCTAAATTTGTTTTTAATTTGATGAGGGTGTATGAGGGATGTAAGAATTTCAAAAGAAAACGATAAATTAATTATATAATAACGAGCAAAATACCGCTTTCCGTTTATTATTGATTAAACTATGTAAGAATCACACACATTGCTGTTTTCGTACATTTCTAGAAGGTCATTATCAAGGTATTGATTGATGATGGCAGGTGCTCGTAGATCGGCGGCGGCGTGCGCCATGGGTGCAGCGAGGTCCCTCACGTGGAGTGCTTGCCGCGAGTAACGCTGCAGCGAGCACGTGTCTCGCACGCGGTCGCGGTCGCAGCGTGCGCGCAGCAGCACGAGTCGCGAGCGCAGCGGGCGCGGCGCCACCTCCTTGCACCGCGCCGAGGAGATGCGTGCGTACACTGCTTCCAGGAACGAGCGTATATACTGCCCAGTTTGCGGCACGCGGCCGAGCAGCGAGCGAACACATGCATCGACACGTTCGTTCCATGATGAGCAATCTCGTAGAACACTCTCGAGAGACGTCACCGAATCACGTGTCAGCAGCGCATAAATATGTTGACAAACACCTTCTTGAAGTTTCGTTTCCGTGTCGAACAAACTCAATTCTGACTCCAGTAACGCCTTCATTTCATCCGGACCATCGCCGATACAATATACTGTCCCCGTTAGACCTACAAAATTAAAAACATTGTAAATTAAAAGGCCAATGAAATCCTGACAAAATGTCTAGAATTAACAACTTGAATTAACAATAATTATGCCTTACCATGATCTTCTAAAATGGCTGCTAGCTCTAAAGCAACGACATTGCCAAATTCGTAGCCCAAAATGTAAAAGTTTTTCTTTAGTTTGAACTCTTCTAGTAGAATCTGTGGGTAATAAACGTTATTTATTAGTTAGTACTTATTGGACAAGATAAAAAATATGTATTTATTTTGCAGAGCTACTTTTTCTAATACAGTTATATGAACGACGGCACAATTAGTAACTTAGTTCTTCTGTGTACTAGTATCTTATACCTTACCTTAGAATGTCTACGTGCTAGTTCCGTAGGTGTTTCGTGCGGGCGCTCGAGCCCTGGCTGCAGCACGAGAGCCGGCAGCTTGAGGCGCTCGCACAGCACGCGGAACCGCGTGTGGAGCCCCTCTAGCCCCGGCACTATGAACAAGTGAGGTCTGCTTACGTCGATGGCTCCGTCCTCCTGGTGATTTTAATAAACGATGTCGCTTATGAAATTTATCATGATATCTACAGAGGTCAAATGGCTCAGTGACCGACCTATGAGATTTAAAACACGGATTGATTTTAAAGAAAGTTATTTCTATGATCAGACATTAATTATATTATCACTCGTTTGCTATGGAACCATCTAGTGTACGATTGTTTAGACTATATGTGATTTACCTCTTCATCTTTAAATACTAATGTATTCATAGGTATCCAATCTGATGACGCTCGAAGCTCATCGTGATGTTCTTCTGAAAAGAATGTACGAAGTCCTTTTATTTCTTCAAACTTGCGTTCAACTGCGTTCATCTCTATTTCCATTATCCTGCAACATAAATATTTTTTTAACTATTGAGCTACTAAGTGGAAATTTTAAAATCGTTTATTAAATAAGATAATAGACGTAACAAATTGGGTGTAGAGAAGTATTTCTTACTTTTTTTTGGTTAACATCATCACTGTTTTGTCATCCAAGTAGATATGATGAACATTCCTCAAGATAAATTGGATGGATGACAAAGATTCACCCAGATTCAGATCTTTTAAGGTAGTGTTATCATTGGTGCTCTCTGAAACATTAGGTAATATTTAGAATTTATATAATTTTCTACTTAACGTGTTTTCAGTCCATAAACCATATCAAATTTAGTGCAATAACAAATATTTTACCTGCAAATGCTGAAATTATTTTGATCAATGATAGTTTTTCTAAAGCTTGTTGGTAAGCAAACAGGACAGGATGTTTGCTACACAGACCAAGTTCTGTTATGTCAATTGTAGATCGATTCCAAGCATACTCTTCTATCAGAGCACCAAAACTATGGTATTCCTAAAAGTAAAGAGGTCAAAATACGTTATAATATAATCTTATATGTCAGTAATATGAATAAATAAAATTCTAGCAAATTACACTAGAACTCTAATATTTAATTAAACATTTAAAATTAATAATATTACGTAAAATGAAAATTTATAATATGAAATATAATATATACTATAAATAATATTAAAAATAAAAAATAATATTAGAAATAAATTGATTTACTTTTTTGTAAGCAGGCAAACTCAATGTTATAGCTGGAAGACCATCTCTGGATCGAGATAGACATATTTGTTGCCCGACATTGCTATCGACGGATATTACAGCAAAGTATCTGAAAAAGAATTACATATTTTATACTTAAAAAGTGTTGTCCCATATTTAGGGATTTACTAAAAACTGTTTTACTGACGAATCTCTAGTGAAATTCTATTTCCACGTCGCTTCAAGTACAATAAGAAATTAAACTATCACGGTTGCACTATAGTTAAATAATACCGGGCAAAACATTGGGATCTCTATCCAAAACCTTATCACCAACCAAACCGGTACATAGCCCGTTAATAATCATATAACTGTAGAATTATACATATATGCTATTTCAAATACAATTTTCGTTAAAGTTTAAAATTATTTACGTTTCTTTTGGTATTTATAGATAAGTACTAACTTCAAAAGTGGCTGCAATTTTCTTGAAGTAATATCTAAATCACCAATGAGCTTTGCCACCATAGCGTTCTGTTTGTCATCTACTACATCTGTTACGGATACATAAATTCCTTCAATGGATTCTTTTATGACTGTCTCATTAAGTAGCCTGGTAGCATTGGTATCAGTTATTTGATTGGATACTATTTCCACGTCAACGCCATTTTTTTTCCATAATCTGCAAATAAATGTAAATATTTTTACATACATCCAGTTTTGATATTCATAGTTTAGTTTACTAATCAAAACAAGTTGACTCTTACTGTAGTTTTAGTAGATGTTGTGGGATCGGATTTAAACAATAAATACGCAATTTTTTTGCTCCACGAGATATGAGTCTGTCCGCTAACTGGAGTCCAAGTGAGCTGCCATCCCAGATAATCAATTGGATGTTGTCAGATGTACAAACGATTCTGAAATATTCAATATTATTTTACATGCATACTTACAAGAACATCATCTGGAATCAACAGTAGCTTTACCTAGTCTGTGTCTGCAATAATAAAAGTTGTAACATCTTTACATAGTATAAATTAAAGTCGCTTTCCGCGTCTGTCTGCCTGTCTGTATGTCTGTATGGCCGCTAACTCCTCCTAAACCACGCTACGGATTTTGATGCGGTTTTCACCATCAGTTAGATACATTTTCAAGGAAGGTTTATATATATAACTAGCGACCCGCCACGGCTTCGCACATAAATTACACCCGTGCGAAGCCGGGCGGGCGGGTCGCTAGTTCTATCTAAAAATATTTTTAAAATAAATAAAAACGGTTGAAAAGATTTTTATGCGTCATGGCTCATAAAAACACCCTAGCTGTAGTCACATATCAAACAAAACAAAACTGAATTAAAATTGGTTCAGCCGTTTGGGCAGCTACAACGCCACAGAACACAAAGTAATTGTAAAGTAATTGAAAAGTAAAGTAATTGAAATAATTATAATTGAATATGTATGTAAACTAAAATTTAAAATGTAGTCTTTAAAATAATAACTATGACGAAGTGTAGGTACTAAACAATTAATTGATTTTTGAACGGAAGGGCTAGTTCCCAAGATACAGGTGTTTCTACACCTAGTTTGGGCATTAGTGCGACTTCAACTAGAAATGTACCTATTATTGAATAAAATAATTTTGAATTTTTGAATTTTTTTTGAAAGATACACAGAATTACACAGACACACAGATACAATCATGTTAAACTTATAATACCCCTATTTTTGCGTCTGGGGTTAAAAAACATGGTGCAATTTGTGATTAGTCTTGATTATAAATATAGAGAAATTGTTATTAATTTTACCTAGGTGTCACGGGTACCAGAGGGTCATTGAGGCGCAGCAGCACGCGGCCGCGGTGGCGACTGGCCGCCAGCAGCCGGAAGGCGCGCGCTGCTTCGTCCGGCGCGAACGTCACGCGCGTCAGCGGACGTACATAGCCCCGTACGATGCCATCACTAACCAGCGTCTGCAAATTCTATACAAAACAAAGATTATTTGGAATAATTTATATGTTACTTTTGATTTAATCAAAAATAATGAGGTACAGTACAGCTAAAGCTTGCATAATAATAATACCTATGTACTAGACCAGCACCATCCGTACTCACTAAAAATGCCAAAAAAAAAAACAATCCCACACTGTACAATAGATTTAAATTCCCTTTTATACACATTCAATAATTATATTTTATATTATAATTTCTATGTATTTATTCGTTTTTTCCTCTGGCAGGCCATCTAAAACGACTAGGACTTACCCTAACGCCTACGCTAAACTTTGGAGCCTACTTCGAAACTCAGGCTAAACTGGCTAGTAAAAAACTTGACATCCTCAATAAGGTCAGGCGGTACGGTATTTCTCACCGAGGCAGTTGCTTCACTTGTCCGAGCACAAGTCCGATCGTACTGCTGCCACCCATTCGATGGAGCAGCCAAGTACCAGCTGATAGCTTTATATTCGGTAGACCGGCGTGCTATGAAACTGATTGGTGACAGCAGTCGCCAAAAATTTGCAAAGCTTCGAGCAACGTCGTAAAGTAGCTTCTCTGTATATTTTCTATCGCATAAATTTTTGGCGAGTGGACACTCAACAAAATTGCCAAGAGTTTCATGACCTTATTTCACCCTCCCCCTTTTACCACAGGACAAATAGAAGCTAGAATTGCACACTACCACCCCTTCCTCGTGGTAATTCCAAAGAATCGTACTCAACGATTTGGGTTGTCATTTTAGATACGTACTGCCCAAGAATGGAACTCCCTGCCGTCCTCCTTGTTTCCTGAGAACTACAATCTAGACATCTTCAAGGCTACAGTGAATAGATTTCTTCTAGATGTCTTCAACGTGTTTCATCCTTGGCCACACCGTCACTTACCATCAAGCGAGTTGGTAGCCAAAAGTAGATCTATCATATATATTTTAAAAAAGAGAGTCTCATAGTATCAGCTCCACCAATTTCTCTCAACTTTCTCGGGTAGACCCAAGAATAAAAAAGACAAATTATAATATGTATGTACCTTGAATAATGCGGCCTTTCCTGAATCAAGTACAGAATAAAAATCAGCTGCAATGTACGATCGTTGCTTCGTCATGTTGAACATACCGTACTCAAATTTATCCCTGTTCTGTATCTGAACCATATCAATAGTGACGCCAGAAAATGCAGCGCATTTTAGGGAAATCTAGAACCAAAGTCAAGTTCATGTTGAATAAATACATAAAATAGAGTAGCATAATTTCTTATGAATGAAAATCTTACATTTTTGAGGTCGTCACGTACGCAGCTTAATATTATCTGACATCCTTCTCCGTTCGTTGCATTTAATACCATATCTCCAAAAGTATTGTCACGGGAATTGCCTATTGCATCCTCTGAAACCAATTAAATTAAAATGTAACTTTTTTTTTTTTTTTAAATGTCAATGTAAAGAAAAGATAATGATCATCAATTATTATTGTGAATTACCATTCAGCTCTGGGAAGAGTTTGAGTAAGAATTTTTTCTTTGCGCTGTCTGAAACGGTCGCGAACACCTTGCAGCCGTGTGCCAGAGCTATTGATATCGCGGCTTGTCCCAAAGCACCGGCGGCACCGTGTATCAACACTTTCCAACCACGTTGGAGCTCGTTTTTGATGCACTGTAATAATTATTACAAACTTATAGGTAGATAGACTACCATCCAACAAAAAAGTCACATCTTTAACAGTATACATTTGCACTTGAGTTAAATAAAATGGTTAAGAATAAGTCCTCGCATAATAGTAGATAAAGTGAAGAAAAGGGAATTGAATTCGAAGGACTAAGTTGGATGCCGAGAGCAGAGAAGGATTCTAAAGTAGAATTCTGAACGGAGCAAGGGATACAAGGACCGAGATGTTTTATTTTCACGAGTTATATACTCTATTTTGCCTTACTATGCAATTAGTGAATAAAGAAAGGATGTAAGTAAAGCGAGGGCCTATGATAATAGATGAATCACGAACAAGTGAAGCATTCTAATGACTGAATCACGAAGCGTAGGGAGTGATTTGTGATGATTGATGATCCTGAGACACTCGAGTTATTCATGGCCCTCGATATGAATCCGTTTTATTCAAGAGCAAAGAGAATATAATAGGGAGATTGTTCAAGAGTTTCACACTATACTTTATACCATGACTACGAGAAAAAGAAATATTTAAGGAGTTTGTATCGAGTATTTTTTGCGCAAGGAGGTTTATAGCATTGAGATTAAAAGTGCTTTTTAGAGGGAGAATGGTATAAAATATTTTATATGCAGCTATGTTTATATTTATTAACTTACGAGGTAATAGAAGGCTTGAGTATATGCAAGTGGCACGGTGGCAGCTTCTTCTAGAGTCCAGTGCGCCGGGACCGGCCACAGCAGGTCAGGCCTCGCCGACACCACTGTGCTGGCCGCACCGTTTCTCACCAGACCCATCACTCGCTCTCCGCTGAACAATTATAAAGTTAACACTGTTTTAAACTATCACGGTTGTTCACTAAAGTTAAATGATTATTAAGGCGATATTTACCGTGGTAAGGTTGTGGAACCTTAACCTATCCTAACCACTGGATTGAATTTCATAACCCTAAAATCTTGTCCACCGAACGCCATTACATACCAAGGATAGTAAAGGAAACTATAGAGATCTCGAAATGCCAGAATTTCAATCGAGGTGATGGTTATCAACTCGCCAGTGCGTAGAATCTAGTATTAGGTTGTTTTAAAAATAAAAGTCCGCGTTCAAAATGTGTTCAAAATACTATACGCAGTGATACAGTGAGTGTGTTTTGTCGGGACTTAGGATTAAGTTCGAGTTCCAGTGATAACCGTAGAAAAAGACTAAGAAAGAGGATAGATCGTTATGTCTGCACCTAACTTTTTAACTGTTCGACCAACCACCCGCATTCTTCAGTCTCCCCGTGAACATGGTGCATGTAACTGCGCCGAAATATCGGGAGCTCATTCCACAACCTTACCACGGTAAATATCCCGTTAATAATCATTTAACTTTAATTATAAAGTTCACAATGAAGAAATATCATATATGATTCAAATATCACTTAAATAAATAGTTTCTTTTAATATCAATCCAAGTACATTCCCTAACTTACCGCTTCGTTAATCCACTAAAATCCATTCCATAATATTTTTCAGATTCTTTATATGAAATGACTCCAGTAGCTCTTTTAACGTCTGAAATATTGATTCCAGCATATTCAACCTGAAAAAAGGGAGAAGATTATAATATCATAGTTATTTTCCTTAATATACTACAAAAATAATCAAATAGAATGTATTGATGACTATACCAAAACTTTAATTCCGTTTTCAGTTACAGCTGGCGCTTCTTCCCAGTGTAAAGTATTGAATTCACCAATATTTCCAATTTGTAGAACAATTTTTTTATCTCCTGTTAATTTTTCCTTTGATACAAAGTCGGCCTGTAAAATTTTATTTTGATCATTGCAGTTTTTTATAATGAAACGTATTACATACTACAGACGAGCACATGCATAGAGTTACAAGCTACTTACGTAAGTGTCAGATGCTTTAAGCTTAAAAATGTCTTGATTTAACAACGGCAAATTGCGAAATTTCATATTTTGCACTAAAATACCTCCACATCTGAAAACACCAAATTAATTATACCTACTCGTTATGATCAAGAATCATATTGTTTATGAGCTGATTAACTGCAACCAAAAACATACCTCGTACTGTCAAAAATATCGTCTACTTCAGCGTTCACAACTGTTTTACCAGTTAATGATTTTTGCATATGAATTGATGTATGCTTGTTCACATCAATAGTAAGATTTCTGATTTGTGAGGGCTGTGAAACCCCTTCGTATGCACATTTCAGAGCATTCAGTTGGAGCAATCCATCGATAAACGTGACCCAATTATCGTTCCAAACAATCTGAGCAACGGCCATTGATTCATCAATGCTGTCGATACTTCGGAAGCCATCTCTGTAAAAACGATTTATTAATAATTATTTTTATTTTATTTTATTTAAGGTCCATTGCTTGCTGTGCTTACAGCAAAGCCAAAGCGCACAGCAAGCCAACATTACAAATAAACATTTTCTGTTATGCATAACAGATAAAGTTACGTGACAATACTTCAATATATTATAGGTACATTATAGTTATTATCACTTAAGAAAATTACACAAACATCCATCATAATCTTGAATTTAGCATAAAAAATATCTAAATCTGGATACTGATCAATCAGATCGTTGAGCAGATTGATCAGTATTATCTGTTGTACCTACAATATTTGACTGCCCCGGTGGCTCAGTTGGTAGTGAACCTATCTTCTGTACTTGGGGGCGTGGGTTCGATTCCCATCTAGGACAAACATTTGTGTGATGAACATTTGTGTTTGTTCTATGTCTGGGTGTTAATATCTATTTAAGTATGTATTTAAAAATATATATGTACGTATATCAGTTTCTGGCAGCCATATTACAAGCTTTGCTTAGTTTGGGGTCAGATGACCGTGTGTGCAAAAATGTCCCAGATATTTATTTATTTATTTATTTTATTTAGTATTGTCACAATAATGTTAACATTGTTATTCCTAAGCTTATTTGTAATCAAAGTCTGGTATCCTTTTTACAACTAACCACCAGGATGCATGTACCTACGCCTCTGTTCTGATAAATCAATATTTGAATCAATTCATCTTTTCAAGATCTATGACAGTTGCCTAAAGTACTTCTTCTCACTTTTCCATACAGTGTGTTTTACATACATTAAGAACCGTCTAATAAAAAAATATCTTACTGTTCGAGTAAAAGAAAACTGCGTTAAGTATTGGAAGATGACCCTTCAGATAGCCCGTTGGTCCAGTTGGTAGTGAACCTGCCTTCTGCGCTTGGGGGCGTGGGTTCGATTCCCACCTAGGCCAAACATTTATGTAATGAACATTTGTGTTTGTTCTATATCTGGTTGTTAATATCTATTTAAGTATGTATTTAAACCTATATATGCATGTATATCAGTCTCTGGCAGCCATATCACAAGCTTTGCTTAGTTTGGGGTCAGGTGACCGTGTGTGAAAAAAATGTCCCGAATATTTATTTAGACCTTGCAAGTATTATTTCGCCGTAAAACGAAGAGTAAATACTCCATAATTTTATTGCGTCTGTAAATTTAACAGTCCGCCCGTTACTCCTTACTAGGCGTACAAAGTTGCAAGCAACAGCTAGTCATAAATAAAAAACAAAACCCACTGTATAAAAGTCATGAGCAGTGTAAAGAATAAACAATTTTATTACTTGTAGGAATAGCCCCGGCTACTGAGTTGTTCGTAAACTTCATTCGAGTCAATATTACATTTCACGTTTGATTCTTTAGCATGATCAAGGTTTGACTTCAAGATCATCACGATGTATCCTGTCGCTACTTTGGAGTCTCCATCTAAAACCTATTGAAAAAAAAAATATTATAAGGTACTAGCGACCCGCCCGCCCAGCTTCGCACGGGTGTAATTTACGTGCGAAGCCGGGGTGGGTCGCTAGTTATATATAATAAACCTTCCTTGAAAATGTATTTAACTGATGGTGAACACCGCATCAAAATCCGTTGCGTGGTTTAGGAGGAGTTAGCGGCCATACAGACAGACAGACGCGGAAAGTGACTTCAATTTATACTATGTAGAGATAGAGATGTCATCATACTAATATTATAAATGAGAAAAGTTTGTTGGTGTGTTAGTTTATTGGTTTGTTTGTTCCTCTTTCACCACGGAGCCACGGAGCGACCTGTTTTTTTTTTTCATGGGTATAGTTCAAGGACTGGAGAGTGACATATTAGGCTACTTTTCATCACCATCATCATCATCAACATTTTTCATCACTACGCGGGTGAAACCGCGGGGCGCAGCTAGTACAAAATAATAATAAATGTCATAATACGAGGTTACGCAAAAATTTTGAACTAAGCGTATAATTAACTTCATTAAGAATAAATAATACTACGGGAGAAATCTTCATATTATGGAAAAATATCAGCTATTCGATACATTTTGTGGAGTATGAATGGCCGTTTTCTATGGAACAAAAATCCCTTATTCAGGGTTCAGTTAGGGCAGCGTTCGGGAAATTGCGTGACATCTTCTCGTCCAAGATACCACAGTGCCTAAAGACCAGGGTATTTGATCAGTGTGTATTTCTAGTGATGACATATAGGTACTAAGACGTGGTCCTATACTGTTGGCCTTTTGGAAAAACTCAGAGTCACACAACGGGCAATGGAGAGAGCTATGCTAGAAGTTTCTTTGCGCGATAAAATCCGGAACGTGGATATTCGCTAAAAAGCCAGAGTCACCGACATGGCTAATAAAATTTGAAGTGAAAGTGGCAATAGGCAAGCCACATCGCTCGAAGAACCGATAACCGATAGGGAAGAAAGGTTCTTGAGTGGAGACCACGACCCGGAAGACGCAGCCTAGGTATAGGTTGTATAGGTAGGCCTCTCACTAGATGAACCGACGACATTGTAAGAGTTGCGGGCATTCAGTAAATGCAAAAGGCAGGCTGTCGTTCTTTGTGGAGGTTAAAGGGGGAGGCTTATGTTCAGAAGTGGACGTCTTCTGGCTGATGATGATGATTAGTATAATCATATTATGTTTTTTATTGCTAAAGTTAAAAAACGTGATCAGTAACGCCTTACACAACCACATCCTATAACTATATTTGAATACATTTTGTTTCCTTACCTCGAACTGGCCGCTGCCTCTATGGAGAGACACGTTCAAGTTGAGTTGTTTCTGGTCGTGCAGTATCGGCTGCGAGTAAAAGTGCACATTATGGAACCGCACTGACACTTTCTTTTTGGGATAACCAAGAGTCATCGCCAGAGTATCCCATACCGCCACTAGTGCACCAGCAAATGGGTACAAAATGTTACCTGTATATAATCGTATGTTATTGTGGATACAGGAATTATACAGCAGGCCTAGCACGGGCCGTGGACAAATTGTCTTTCCACCGTTTTTATCCCGAGAGAAAAAAACAAACGTATCCATATTCTAGCTTTGTCGTGTCTAGGCGTGGATAAAAACGGTGGAAAGACTATTTATCCACAGCCAGAATCAGAATCAGAATAAATTTATTGCAATAACTGTGTACAAAAGATGTTCTTATTAACTAGAGTATCAACAGATTACCCATTTCGGGCGTGCAATTTTTATGTTTAAAACTAACTAAAAACTAAATAATAATTAGGTACACATAAAGTGTTTACACTACACATTACTCATAAAACTAAATATTAATTATAAATAAAAGTAAGCCATGCAGGGTGGAATTATATAGGGTGATGGTGATGTAGGCTTATTCCTTTAAGTGTGAGTAGAGATTATAATTATGGGCGATACTTTAAGCGATACAATAGTTCAGCGTAAGTTTATTGTTATCCAAATATTTAAAACTTATTGAACATTCTAAAATTTTCTAAAGAAAGATCTTAACCATATACTCGTATTTAAAATAATGCACGTAGTATACACATGCATTTTTAGATTTTCTGAGTGCCTTCACGTCGCAAGTGAATCGGTTTCTTCTATAGAGTATAGAAGAAACCTGAATATTCACGGGAAGACAACATGGTCTTCCCGTGAACATGGTGCATGTAACTGTGCCGAAATATCGTGAGCTCATTCCACAACCTTACCACGGTATATATCCCGTAAATAATCATGTAACTCAAGTGATTCGTACACAAAATACAATAAGGTTGTCCAAGTAACCGAATTTCCGGTTATTATAACGCCTTCCAAAATTGTCGAAGCAATTGCTGATAAAGTTTGACGCTTTTACGTATTATCGTTATTAAATTAGAGCTAATAATAAAATACGTTGAAAAAATACGTTATTTGTATGGGGTTTGTGTTATTATTATTATCCTTACGTTTTTACTTTTTTTGCATTTGTTAGTTAATCCGCCGTAACTTTACATCTTCTGTGGAAATTTCAACTGGCTATCCTTTACGGTTCGATATATACAGCTGTTAATAGGTTGGACAGTCAGACAGACGGACGGACGGACAGACAGACAGACAGACATCATCGGCTTCAGCAGCTTACACATCGTAGGCTTAGTAATAGGGTCCCACTTTTACCCTTTGGGTAAGGAACCCTAAAACGCACAAGGATGCAGTTACTGCAAATCGTTGTATTGTTAAAACAACAAACATTCATTTGTCTATTTCTAATGTATCAAAGATTGATTTTCACTTTTATTTTAATAATATTTATCTATTTCTACAAGTATAATAAATATTTAGTTTCTGGTGGTATATTTTTGTATTGTCTCACAGAAGGTGTAAAAAGTAGAGTGTTCTTCTTGGGGATAGCAGTGTCTTCGTCTTGGGCGTGCTTGAATCCCGAGCGTGATTCTATATGACGCCCTACTTTATCCCCTTGGCCAATAATCTACTATTATATGCGTCAGGATAGAGCATTTTAACTTACCTTGTACGACATTCCCGGCTAGGTAACTTTGTTCCTCGTCATGAATACTAATCAGAATCTTGCAAGTTGCAGCTAATGTAGCTTTTTTGTCACCATATAATTTTACCATCCTAAAATATAATAAAAATACATTCGTTTTTAGCTGACTGCGCAAGAAAGAGGGTTATGTATGTATGTATGTGTGTGTGTGGGGTAACATAGTTACGGTGCTTGTGATTGGAGACTCATCGCTTTAGACTGAACGCTCAAAAGTCATTCATTCAATTCACGCCGAGGATAGGCCTTCTCGAAAAAGAAGTGTAACTTTGGCTTACGGCGGGGTAAAGGATGAGCATTCAAGTGAGCTGTAACCGCGCCGTATACCAAAGCGTTAGAAGGTGTGCCTAACCACACCATGCTTTGTTTTACATACGATGTTTGCCTTGATTATAATCACACACACATCACACATCATCAGCCATTAAATGTCCACTGCTGAACAAGGCCTCCCTCTAAGAAGAACTTCTTCTTCTGTTTTTTTTTTTGTTGCCATAATCCCCACGCTTGGCAGGTATAGCTTGGGGACCGCAGTACGTTCACCGTGTACTAACAGGACGCTACTGCCCATCCTCCGGTGGTTCTGGTCGCAGTTTTAGGACATACCCGGGTCATAATCTCAATCCGGGTCATAATTAGTATTTTTTTACCCACACCTATATGTTGATGCATCCGATCACGACAAACATAAAAATTAAATTAAATAGTATTGAATTGAATGGACGGCTGATATTAGGTATGGGTACATTTTAACGTTAAACGTGGGTATAATATCTCGTAGTATCTGAATAGTTTCCTATTTACCAAGATTCAGAATGATTCCATTTAACGTGATGTGCGAGATGTGGAGTTCCTGTAGACACTGGGAATTCAACTTTTGGGTAGATAGCTTGCACCTGAGGATTGTAGCCTTCGATGTATAATCTACAAAAAAAAATTTATTATGTTTTTTAAGTATCATATTTATTTTATTTTAACGTTTTACCTTCATGACTCACTTTATAAACACACTAGCTGACCTGACAGACGTTGTCCTGTCTTAGAACTGTCAAACACGCAAAGTTAAAATTGTAAATATTATTATTTTTACACCTTGGGTTACATTATTGGAGTTTTAGTAAGGATCCCTATTTTTTATATATAATATAGCCTATGTTAACCGGGGATAGTGTAGCTTCCCAACAGTGAAAGAAATTTTCAAAACGGTTCAGTAGTTTTGGAGCCTATTCAATGCAAACAAACAAACAAACAATCAAATCTTTTCTCTTTATAATATTAGTATAGATTAAGGCAGGGGGAAAACATGGACACTTTTGTGTCTTGCGACGGATACAAGCTAGCAATGAATATTTGATTTCTATATAAACAGTATGAAATCAGCCACTCTCTGAGCAGACTTTGTGTCCAGTCGCTTCCAATTCATTAGTACTGGGTTTGTCGGCAGGAAAAAGTGTCTACGTTTGCGCAGCGCATAAGATTTTTGAGGTTTTAATAGTGGTCAATGATGGTATGTTCCACTTACTTGCCAATTCCATCGAGTAGGAAGTGTGCATTGTCTTTGTGCCCTCGTTGAGTGAGCGGTATGTTCTTGCAGGACTCCGGCAGCGCGCGCTTGAGGATGGCCTGCAGCAGCCCGTGCGGGGCTATCTCAATAAGCACGGCGTTGCTTGGAATCTGACTGCAAGTTTCTTCAAATAGCACCGGACTCTGTGGGAACGTGGTTTCATTATAATAGTAAAAAAAAGGTATGTTATAGTCCCTTTGTAAGAATAAAGATTTATTACCAAAAGGTTAGTGGTGAGATATTTTGCCGAGCAATATTTGGCATCTGGCTCATCCCATCTGTCTTGCGGCACCGAGGTAGAAAGCCAGCGTTCACTGCGAGCTTTTGGTTCCTTTATTATATCGGATAGAAGTTCCAACAAATAAGGGCCTGAAAAAGTGAATCAATGTGAGATATAATTTTCCAGTAAAACTCATAACCCAGATAGACATTAATATATTTTTTATCCTATTATATGTAATGGGGGATAAAGTAAATTCATACACGTAAAAATAAACTAATTATAGTAGCTGGTGATTTCAATTTCAATATTTTTACGAAATATTTTTTTTTAATAAATGATTAACCTTCGTTTGATCACCAACTCGCCTTTTGGTAAGCAACGATGTGGTTGAAGATGAAGCACGCAGACTTAGAAGGTTGAAGAAGACTTAAGACTGATACGATTCACCCTGGCCTTGAAAAGCGTTGAATACGTTCATTTAAAAAGTTCTTTCTTAATTCAAAATCTAAATGTACTTTTGATTAGCTTACTAGAATGCAAGACGCCAGTTCTACACGTATTGATAACTTTATTGTTAATAGTGCTATTATGCTAACACATGAGCTAATGAGAAATTGTGGCTGACTGGTAGCATGTGCACTTTACAATCTGACAGCACCCGGTTCGTTCCTCAACTCTGTACCAATGACTTATTTAGTAGACAACATTATAACTCTAATAGAGCACCTACCAGCATTGGCTATGTAACGCGAATGGTATGCAATGTTAGCGCTGGGTACTTCTTTTGCAAATATTCCATTAGATGTCAGCATTCCCACGAATTGACGAATAGACTCCTCAGGACCAGAAATGGTGCAAGAGGTTGAACTATTATGACACGCAATATCAATTGTCGGAGGACACAGTTTTGAGAGCTGTAATTAAAACAATGCGCAATGTTAGATTAATTTATCCATCACTCACTTATTATGGAGCTGAAAGTAATAAAGTTACCTGTTCATATCCTAAACCAACTGCTGCCATGGCACCTCGTATTAAAGTAGCATCATTAGAAGCTTTCCCGCGACTGAATGCTGATAGAATCATTTCTTCTGCTGTCAGACAACCGTCAGCGTAAGCACATCCCAGTTCCCCAACACTGTGACCTGCAACCGGAAAAAACTATAAATCTATAGATAAGGGGCCAACGGCCAACTGCTAACGCGGTATCAAACTAACGTTTAAATCGCGCAGATGGGAAAATCCCGCGAATGTGAACAAAAACGCGCCCAGCTACGGTTTGCGGTCGCGCAACATTTTTACCTCACCTGAACTGGATTGCTTTAAACAGCTGGCCGTAAGGCCCCTAGTCATCAGATTGTGCCCGATGATGACAAAACAATTAGTGGAAATAATCAAATATTCTTACCAATAATATTGTCGGGGCGCAATCCCAATGCTGTTAATAAATCGGTAATGCCTATTTGGATAGCAGCGATCCCAACAAAAGAGTTAAGAACATTATCAAAGATAGTTTTGTCTGGCGACGTAATAATGTGCACTATATCAATTCCTTTTGGTTCTAAAACTTTACGACACCTGCAAATATAGCATATATTAGAAAAAAAAATAGTGAAGGTAATTTTATGGTGTTACTTTAATGTAGATAATAAATATGGATTGTTATTTTTACTTTTCTATGGCGGCTGCAAAGATAGGTATGCGCATGAGTTGCGCGCCCATGCCGGCCCACTGCGAGCCCATTCCGCTGTACACAAACCACAGAGGACGGCTCATTTCATCGAAGTGCTCGATGGTTTCCGACAAAGCCACGGTTTCTTGTGCTTCGTTTGTATCTGTCACCAAACAAAAATCGGATATTTTTTTTTTTCTGCTGATGTAATTTTTTTTTTTATGTATACCAATGTAGACTTACCCAAAATAATGTATCCTCTCCCTAAATGGCCAGGTACGTTAGAAGAGTGTATGTTTTGAAATAGTGCCAATTCTTCGGCATCTATAGGTCGTGATTTCAAGTCCTCGAATATATCCTTTAAAAATTCCCCTTGCCTTGCTGACATCGTCAATAATCTTGGCATTGATGTTTTGTACTTGGTCATGTCCTTTAAATAAAAAATATAATGTACCTAATTAACAAATAACTTGCAAATAACCAATTTAGCTTTTCCCGCGGCTGCATCCGCGTCGTGAACAAAAAATAGCTTACTTGTATGTCCTTCTAGGGATAGCGTAATTTTCCTTTACTAATTTTATTTCCTGGCTTATACCAGATCTGGTGTAAGCCAGGGTTCCATCACTGGTTCATTATTATTTCAAATGATGGGCCACGACCTATCTAAAGTGTTGACTACTGCCAAATGTCTCTTGTATGACGCTTTTTATCGAAATAAAATCTCCCCGCGACTGCCTTAGCTTACAAGAGGACATAAATAGTGTCTGTTTGCGTGCATGGGGAGCGAAAAACAAAATAACATTAAAAAAAAAAAAAAAAACAAAAAAAAAATGATCATGTTGACAATCTATGTATAAATAGGGCTGGGAGTGACTTTCGGTCGTACCCTGAATTTTCACCATCACATATCTGATCTCGCCAAAGAGGCATAATTGTCGTCTGGGCTTCGTATTGCGAAATGCTAAAGATTTTGAAAATCCGTTAGTTATTAGAACATTGTACAACTCGTTAGTCAGAAGCAAGCTGGAGTCAAGTGCATGTGTCTGGAACCCGCACCATTACAGCTGTGTGCGGATGCTTGAGAAAGTTCAAAAGGCTTTCTTAAGATCGCTGTAGATCTAAAAAACTTCGTACATGTACCAACTAAGTTCTTACTCGGCCAGCTCGGCTACAACTCACTAGAAGTGAGAAGGGTGTCAGATCAGCTTGCTATTTGCTGCAAGATGCTCAGAGGATCGGTCGACTCCTTGCATCTGCACAATTTATTGTGCACTTTGTTCGTGACAGACAAACCCGGGTTTCCGGCTAATAGGCGTGGAAAATTGCCCAAGTTTTTCCACTGTGGCGCGCTCCATGTCTCCGCTGATTCGCGCCCGCCGCCACTTCAACGCACTCCTTTCCACAAACACTGATTTTGATATTATTTGAGATCATTAGAAAACTGTAACGAATGTGTTTTTGAGAAAACTTAACTGACCAATGGGACAGGGGCAAAAAAGCCGATAACTATGATGATAATTTTTCTGACATACAAATTTTAAGTTGACATATTTTTACACCAATTTATTGTATTTATTATATTTGTTTTTTTTAAATCTTATTTTTACTAGGAAATCTATTTTAGTTTAACAGTTTGTGAGATAAATATTAGTGGAATTTGTCCGTTTTTATACTCAATAAATAATTTGAATTTGAAATTGAAATGAATTATTCTATTATGATGTTAAATTCTATAAAATAAAGAGAGTTATAAATTTTGCATGCCATGATGCCTAGAACAAGGTGATCTATATTATGTAAATACATTAACATCTGCATGCTACCCGAAAAATAAATACTTTGAATTTGAATTTAATCCGAACACCATATTTGCTCTCCTTATGAACGATTGACCGTGATCAATTAACGACACTGAGGTTTATATGTTTGCGGGTGATATCCCAGTTTTAGTAACGTTAAAACAGAAAATCATGGAGGTTGCACAACAGTTGCAAGAATGATTCGCTCCTAATTACCTTATAAATATTTTTTCACCAATAAAGTAACAGTACCTATCTATATATGTGTAACAAAGTATAAATTTAATTTCGCTAGTTTATAAAACATAATTTTTGATAGTTGCTGTAGTAGTAATTAACATCAATTGAGCTGTGGTCAGACGCCTAGCATATCAATCATAAGTAACTAAGTAACTTACCTTTGGTTTACTACATCCGCGCAACAGAATATGTGAGTTGACTCCAGTAAAAGACAGGCAATTGATAGCTGCATATGTACCGCGGAACTGTTCATGGTCGCTCAGAACGCGCATGCGTCCATCCTGGATCGCCGGTATATCCTGCCGTGGTGTTTGGCAGTGGAGATTGCTTGCCATCAAACCATTGTGGTATCCCAGTAGAACCTGTAAAAAATATATTGAAGTGTGTTTGTGGCTATATTTTTCCGGTATAAAATAATTATTTACAGTCATAAAATGCCTTTGCGCTGATACAAGGTACAAGCTACTTCTTTAGTATTTTATTTAATTTAATAATAGGCTTGCGTTTGACTGCCAACTCACAGGATGTTAAGCGATGATGCGGTCTACAGTGGAGCACACTTGCCTAGAAGAAACCGATTCACTCGTGATTTGAAGACACCCAGATTGCAAACATCGGGGGATTGTACTTCTGTACCCAAATTCTTTCAAATCTGTTTTGCTTTTTTTTTATTTAACATTTATAGTTTCGTATTATTATTAATTCAGGGTGGTAAATATATACTGTACCTTAGTTATAGCTGTGGCCCCAGATGCTGCATCAGAGAACCCAATATTGGACATGACACTACCAACAAGGAGTGGATCATATCTGTTATCACAGAACACTTTCTCAATCGATTGCAGTTCAGTCTTGTCCGCTTCTGGTGTGGCTGTTAATTTTAATGTCATGTTAAATCCAAAACTTATCTAAGATAATGTTGCTGCTTATGATTTAAATAAAATTGAAATTGATTACCTGAGCCACAAGCTTCAATATATTCTATATCTTCTGGTGAAACACGGGCTTCCGAATAAAATTTCTTTAAAAACTCTGCGGTAGTAGCAGGATTACGGACGAATCCAAATATCTGACCAGTTTCTCCTCCAAGATTTGATATAAACTCGTTCTTGACATGAATCACCTCTGCATAAGCCCTAAAAATATAAAATGTTTATATTACAAATAACTATAAGGCTGGTTATTAAGGCAGGTTGCATGAGGCATCATTGCCTTTTTCATCCACGTGTCCACAACAGCTAGACTGCTTTTTTTCGTCATTATGCACACTTCCATCTACGCCACTGGAGCAACTGTGCCAGCGCCCCAGAGCCTCACCCCGATACTATTTCACTATTTCAAGGAGTTGGTTTGGCTCTAGTAGGTGTTGGTAGGGGAAAATGCACAATGCACCATAAGCGGGACATCAGTGCAGGATTTATCGCCCCCATTTCGAATAAGAATAAGAAGACTGGCTATTTAGAGTGGTGGCCAAGTTTTTCTCGCTTTATCGTGTTTGCTTAACGTTTTTCAATTTACGTTGTGACGTTTGACCATATCGTATACATGAAAAAGGCAGGAAGTACTATGAAATTCCTTCCTGTACTAGCTGAAACAAGAGCCAGACGGGCTTGGGCTGATAGCAGCATAGGAGCAAAACAGTGGCAAGATTAGATCAAAGAGAACGAAGCAGGGTGAGACGAATGGAACAAGGGTGGAACGTAAGTAGAACAAAATCAGAACTGCAGTGAAAAGAGCAGATGGGGAATGGAAGTATATTCCTTTACAAAGTCTTTTCCTTCATAAACTTATATCGTATCGCAACATTAGTGTAGTAAAAAACACAAAAACTGCTTATTACAATTCGACAACAAATCAAGACAGTTCTATACTGACCTCACAGCGTGCTTCGCTTTTTGAAGAAATATTATACTTATAGCTTCTGACATGGCGCATCCATCCGCATTCTGATCAAAGGACTTCGTTTTACCATCCGGTGAGATCTTTATGCATCTAAAAGAAAGCGGCAAAACCATAATATAATTATAGTTTATTTTTATTTATTTTTTTGTTTTTTTTATTCTCCACGGACTCCTGGGTCCGTGGCATTTGTCAACTTTAACATTTTTTTATTTTTTATTATTTGATATTACTTAAAACTAATGACTATACAAGAGGAATATACAAATTATAAAATCTTATGACTATGTTGCGTGTATACACTGAGCAGTCCAGCTCCCGCAAGCAGCAAGCGGTAATTGTAGATTTGAAAAGTCTTTAATTAAGAAATATTAAAAAACAGCTTTACAATTTAAGACACATGAAACATAGCTGCTGAACATAGGCCTTCCCCTTTAACCTCCACACTGAAGGACTGCCTGCCTTTTGAATCCACTGGATGCCAGCGACTCTCACTATGTCACGTACGTATGTCATGTACGTTTGTGTCTATGTTACGTAATCACCCCTCTAAAAAAATTATGAGCCACAGCATAATTATGTATATTGTATAATGTGTTAAATGTGTATGGGACCTATTATCTACAACACCATTCCGAATTCAATAAACAAGTCTAGTTTAGAATAAACAAAAAAGTTTAATAGAGAAATGTTATAACAAAATTACTGGTTTTATGAATGATAAATTTTATTTATGGCGGCAGTAGGTCAAATTGTTAATTTTGCAATTAAGGAAATGTCTATTTGTTAATCAGAACAACAACACATGATATTTTAATTATTGCAATTGTTTCATCTATTTAATTTATCTCAATTGTATATATAAATAATGTTAATGATATTTTTATGGCATCTCTCTCTATTTAACCCACCTACGTATTGTGCATGCGTTTTTATATGTGAGTATGATATACTTATATGTTATGTGCAAAAATATTCTTTATCGTTCTTTCTTTCTCTTCTTTATCTGTATCGTTAAGAATTAATATTAATGCGAATTGTGCATTAATACTTGATACAAAATAAACACCCGTCCGATAGCCTATTGTTTTTTTTATTTTATATGCAGATCTTGAAGAAATTTTACCTTTTTCTCGAAAAGTTGTCTGAAGTTTTGTTTCTGGAAAGCATATCAAAAACATGTCTAATTCAGTAGCTTTCTCATCCAATATTAATTTTGCAATATTTATTTCGCATGCAAAATTTAAAAAAAAATCGTATTCTAAATATCTGGTCAATCATTCACTGACTGACTTATCACGAAATCTCAAAAACTACTTGACCTACGCGCGCTGCTGAAACTTCTTAGGTCCTTGCGAGGTACTAAAAAAGGATTTTGCGAAAGGGCCGATTTATGAGAGCAATAAGGGTATTCCCCCTTATTGCCTAAAATGTATATGAAAATCAACGCGTATGAAGTCGCGGGCAACAGCTAGCTATCATAATTAAATGAAGATTAGTATTTATATGTTTGTGAACACTTCTCTACAGATTAAATTCTGAGAGGGGGTCTAATACTGTCAGTCTTGTAGCCTTTATCTAGAACTCTGTGATTACCTGTTATAGTGTACTAAAGCATGCGGAGCGATGCATGTATTGGTGCCTCCCACTATGGCCGCCTCTATTACCCCGCTGTTGATAGCATTGAATGCCTCTTCCAGAGCTACCACAGAGCCACAGCAAGCATCATCTATCGTCATAGACGGGCCCTTAGCATTCAACCAGTAAGATATGCGATTTGCGAACATTGTTTTACTAGTCCTGCGATACAAAAGAAAAATCTGGTTAATTGCGCTTTAAATTCGCTTTTGGTATTGGTTTATTTTTTTATTGTTTTTGAAAATTACTTAAATATATTAATGTTATCGATAAACATACCCGGTAATGCCATAACCCCCTTTAGCTGACAAACTAAAAAATCCAAGCTTTTCCGAAGCAGTGTAAGCAGACGCTATATAAACCCCAACTTTCTTTCCACTGAGATGTTTTGGATTCACCCCAGCGTCATAGATGGCATGGTACGATTGTTCTAGAACTTTTCTCGCCATCGGATCCATAGCTTCGCCAAGATGTTTATGCACCATAAAGAATTGAGAATCAAACCGATCGAGGTCCGGCACCTTGCCTATATACTCTGAAACTTGGGGATGTTTCATTGTCCACCGCACGTCGTCACAGTTCACCGGATTAGTCTGTAATTAAACAACAAGAAATGCTAACTGCTATTGTGCAATGGGTGAGTAACAAAAATTTGCTAGCAATCTCAGTTTTTTTTATGATTAGCAGAATGTTTTAATTAATTTCTAAATATAAATGTAGTACTTACATTAGGTTAGGTTAGATTGTTAGGTTGGGGTTGTTATTTTTTTCAACTACACAAAGTGTGATATGCACTATCTCCATATTATTATCGTCACCTTAGAGAGTGAAAACCTCGGAAATGCAATTTTGGTCATTTCCTTACTAATACATTTCTGGGAAGAAAACCTCGCAAAGCATGTATTAATAAGGAAATGACCAAAATTGCATTCCCGATGCTTTCACTTTAAGGTGACGATATACACAAAGCACCGTGTAAAAACATTAAGTAGTAGTGACTTATAACACTTTTAAGTTCCAGTGCATCAGAAAGCCGAACAAAGCTGCACGTAATTTTGTGTTGGTAGATGGTAGCATAAATTAATTTTTAAAACATAGTATTTACTGTATTCATAAATCGAAGAACCCTCTTATTGGAAAATTTTACTAAGGTTGCGACCTTAAACATATTATCTGAAATCTGGCTAAAATATGAAGTGAATGCAGAAATACCCCCATGTAGTCCTACACAAGCAACAGGGAATGGTTTTACATTCACCGGGAGCTCACCTCATTTTCAAAAATCTTTCAGAGCGCCTGGTTAATGCGACGCGTGACCAAAATGCTGGCGTGTTTCTGGCTCAACGCATAAGCATTGCCATTCAACGTGGTAATGCCGCCAGCATGCTGGGTACACTGCCAACTGGTAGTGGGCTTGAGCATTTGGATTGTCTTTAGACCTTCAACGGTCTATGGGCAGTCTAACTGTATTTGTAGTTTTAGTTTTAGCTTGTATTTTGTTTAGTTAATAAAAGCGTTTTTACATTTATCATCAACCCGACATCATTATGATCAAGCTGATAAGTATGAGGAGGACTACTTGCCTTAGAGTACAATAACTCTGAAAATTCCTTGACGCTCCTCGACGACGGAAAGAGACCTGACATGCCGGAGATGACGATACTTTCACCACTGAGTTCTGGAGGCATCTCCTGGTCCTTAAGGTCCAGACATGGCGGGTACCCTTGCGGTGCCGGAGTCATTTTCTAAAATAGTAAAACATAACAAAGATAATAGTGGTTTTCCCAGAGGTTTTGTTCTATTATATTTTATTCACAAAAAAGTTAGTTAGCTATATACCGCATATAATCGTACTCGTGTAATCTCATCTCTTAAACTAGGGGAAAACAGCAGTATTTTACGTAGGTAAATGTATGGTTTTAACTACATCACGCCACACATTCAAATCCTTTCATCAAAATTGTACATAATAGTACGAAAGCCCACGACCAAAACCATGTATAGCAATACGGCCGAAATTGTATAAAATCGTTAGATTATATGATTCTGAACCCGACTTGGTATCTTGTAACGGTCAAAAGTGTAACAACTGCATGGGAGGCTATTTCTGCTGTGTCAAAAAAAGGCAGTCGGTATTATAGCAATACGTCTTATATTGTAAATGTACATGGATTTTATAATTTTATGACGAAAAAGTTTGTTTTCAGACATTTTGCGCGTAGCATAATTATAGCCGGAGCGCATATTTGAAAATTTGAAAAAAAAAAATCCGACCTGAATCATAGCAACCCGGATAATATTTTTAAACCTTTTGTATAGCTGCCGGGTATTACCAAAAAACAGTTTTCATAATTTTTCGATGTCGCATAGGTTCACTCCCAAAAACCGTTTCGGAGTCGCCTTGCAGACGCCTTACTGTGGCGGGAACGGCTTTTCGCGTCTTACGCTCCTGCTCCATCCAAAATTTTTCTGATAAGGAAGGTGCTACAGAAATTTTTTCTGATATATTTTTTTCGACATCTTGACAACTCATTTTATCACGTCCAACCATTTTCAAACACATTGCTATGTTAGCGATCGGTAAAATTTTCTAATATTTTCAAAACGATCTCCAAATTTAATACTTTCAAATTTCCTTCTGAATTTTTTTTTTTCGCACCAACTAATCCAAATTTACTCGTAAAGAACATATTCAGACGAATTGCTATGATAATTTTTTTTGGTCTCATTTTTAGTTTTTTAAAGTGATCTTCCGGGTTCGCGCTACACTACTGGCTTCTGAAAAATATATTTTCGATATCTTAGAGCTATCATCCAACTACATTCTGAAATCAGACAGATTGCTATGATATAGTTCGGTAAAATTTGCTGACATTTTTGAAAATTCGGTCAGGTCCAACGCTACCCGGAAACTGTCTAATAATGGTATTTTCGAGTTCAGAATAATCGAATCTATCAAATTGATGCGGTTTTGGCTGAATTGCTATGAGACAAAAAATTTGGTCGTACTATTATTTCACGCGAATGTAGAGTACACAAATGAAACTTAATCTAACATCAAAAATAAATATACGACAGTATAATGGTCAGCCTTATCCTAAAGCTATTTTTTCCAGGCAACCTTTGGATGGACAGGACTAAAGAATTTGAAAATAGTCGGTGGTGCACATCTCTTCTCTATCTTCTCTACATAGTATAAATTGAAGTCACTTTCTGCGTCTGTCTGTCTGTCTGTCTGTATGGCCGCTAACTCCTCCTTAACCACGCAACGGATTTTGATGAGCTTTTCACAATCAGTTAGATACATTTTCACGGAAGGTTTATAAATATAACTAGCGAACCACCCCGGCTTCGCACGTAAATTACACCCGTGCGAAGCCGGGCGGGCGGGTCGCTAGTAAAGTTTAAAAGTATAATAAATTCTGACATACCGAAATGGGAAGGACGTTGCTACCAACACGAGTGTTCCTACTAGTTTGGTAGTAGAGCCACTTTGTAATTCATAATATATACTACTATTCCGGACTATTAAATAATAATAATGGTAATGATCTATTATGTGCTAGTTTTAATGTTAATTTGGGAATTAGCCTCATGATTAATTGACGAATTGTACAACTAGCCGCGGCCCGCGGTTTCATTTGCGGAATGCTTGAAACTCTGAAAAAGTTTGTACTATTTATTGGGTTAGCACTGACCCATATACATATGCTTTTTAGTGTGTTTTGTGCATGAAACTGGCTTTGATTGATACTTTAATATGCTGGTTAATTTAATCAATACTTTTTTATATAAATAATTCTTACGGTATTTTTATATCATCTCGCTAGATTTGTACGCCTACAAACTAGGCAAAACATGATACAAAGTGACTAATATTTTAACCCACTTATTATGCATTTTCAAACGTTTTTTAATCAGACTGAAAATCTCGAACTGGGTAGACCACAAACAATATGAACAGGCTTACCTCGATTTTCCTCGCTGATGAATCCAGGACGTCCTGGCACTGATGGAGAACGATATAATCCTTCGTACACGGCACACTACGTGGTTCTATTTGATGATAAATGTTAATATTATTGTCAGAGCACTTCATGATTTTCAGTTAGAACTTGAATGGCGATGTGCTAGTGATGAGGTAGTTTTTCGCACGGTGCAGATGTTTTAGTTGATTGTGTTAGATTATTACAAGCCTGTTAGCGCAGCTCTTTACTGCGCTTGCCTTTCGGTGACACAGTCTAATAGTTGAAACGATTGAGCGGGAAGATTTAAAGATACGATATGACGATACAATGTGTGTATGATTTACTTACTCGTGTTTTGTGCTAATAAATTATCTTTATTTTATCTTATCTTTAACTACAGTTTACTTACTTACTTACTCCGCTGGCGCAGCGATGTTGATTTGGCTTACGAGTCCGAAGTTTGTTGCACAGTTGTTCGTTCTTCTGTGTTTCAAAGCTGATTGATGGGTGATGATGATGATGTATATAAAGGAGGTTTTGATGGGAAGTCAATAGTTGAGACTGCATGGATGTGATAAAAACAAGCAAAACTTTCTTGTTTAAAAAAATATTTATTAGTTGGTCAGCAACCAGTTTTATATTACAGCTCTTTCTGCCTCTTTAATTTCAGTTGGCATCAATGAAACAAACATTTTCATCACACTCATTTTGACTGATATTGAACGGGAGAGGAGGGCGTTAGCGGTTAGATCCAACATGGTTATCCGCAGGTTTTCACGATGTTCTACAGACGTTAAAATAACTCTCTTCAGGGCTTACTGCACTACATTCTACACGTGCAGCCTGTGGACTAGCTATACACAAAAATCGTACGACGCCCTCCGTGTCCAGTTCAACAACGCGTTCAGGATGCTGGTGGGACTCCCCCGCTATTGCAGTGCATCTACAATGTTTGCGGAAGCGCGCGTTGATTGCTTCTACGCAACAATGAGAAAGAGATGCGGCTCGCTGGTGCGGCGGGTGCGGGGGAGTACTAACAGCATGCTGGCCGCGCTCGCGGACAGGTTCGACTGCCCTTACATTTCTCACTGCTGTAGTATGCACGTTACACACACATAATTTTATTTTTAGGGTGACAATTTAATAATTAATAAATGTTAATTGTTTGACATTTTAAGTAAGAATATTTTAAAATTAATTTGATTTATTTATTTGAATGTATAATTATTATTATTTTGAAATTCTGATTAATCAAAAGTAGTGTAAGTGTTTGAGTTTTTAGTAATTTTAATTGTGTATTGTAATTTTTATTTTATTGTTGTAATGTGACTATAATTTTTTAATTGTGAACGTCGATATGAGTTGAGTTACTTGAAATAAATGTATTATTATTATTTTCTTTGCTTGCTAGTCTCGACCTCTCGTCTAGATAGTCTCCAATCACAAGCGCCATTGCCTTCCCCCCTCCGGGGACCGACGTGGCTGGTAAGCCACGATTAGATGTATCTTGCACAAGCAAATTATGACTCGTGCGCGATCAAGTGGTTATAATTATTATCTTTGGCGTCTGGTCAAGTTCTTACTTGACAAAGAGACGCCATGAATTTATCGCGGTGGGCATGTCAGGCAGGCTGTATTGAGGAATGATACCATGATTATTATTCTTCAGTGGCAGGCTAGCATAAAATCTCAACTAACCAATAATTATTCGCGTACGTACTCGTATGAAGGTACTCATAAAGTATAGTGTCCACAATCCACATAAAGTTCATCGACATATTATATGATAGATCGGTGGAAATCGCACGCGGTGCGTTTTACCCGATCTGTTTTGCCTCGCACTTGCAATTTGTGGAAAGAGCTCCCCTCTGTTGCGTTTCCGAGTAACTATAACATGGGGTTCTACAAAAGAGCTGTTAATAGAGTATTAAAGGGTCGGCAACGTATAATGCCCCTGGTGTCGCAGGTATCCATAGGCGATGGTGATCGCTTACCATCAGGCGGCCCGTCAGCTTGTTTGCCACACATAATGGCATAAAAAACTGGTAGAGCAAGGGACCAATCTAAATAGACTAACAAACAAATTTTCACGTAGGTACTGTGTGTGACGCACTTGTGTCTATGTTATTCTATGTTATAACAGTATAGGAACTGAGGGTCAAGGTAAACGATTTTAGGGTTCTGTCCTAGAATGGTTTCAACGGTACCCAATTCTTATTCTTATTCGAGATGGGGGCGATAAGTCCTGCACTGACGTTCCGCTTGGAGTGTATTGTGCATTTCCCTCTACCAGCACCTACCCGAGCCAACCCAACACCTTGAAATATCGATATTTGAACGGTACCCTATTAGGTACTAAGCCTACGCTGTATGTCTGTCGTACCTTTTAACGGCTGTATCTACAAACATATACCCTTAGATAAAGTATAGTATAGTAATAGATAATAGATCGTTGCTACCCTAGCGCAGGGATGGCGAACCAGTGGCACGCATGCCAAAATTATTTTTCCACTCGACAAAATAATTCAGACAAGCCAATTACGAATATTATCCGAAATATTTCATTTAAATGTTACGTCATCAAGGTAACAATAGTTCATTGCGTAGGTACGGAGTTACCAGTGATTGCGAGAGACAGGAAGATTTCTCGTAGATTTCGCTGCTAAAAATAACATAAGCATGGGCCCACTATAACTAAGTTATTTGAAATTTAATCTCATCATCATCAGCCAGAAGACGTCCACTGCTGAACATAGGCCTCCCCCTTTAACCTCCACACTGAACGACAGCCTGCCTTTTGCATCCACTGGATGCCCGCGACTCTCACAATGTCGTCGGTCCATCTAGGGAGGCCTCTCACTAGATGGAAATTTAATCTGCGACAGAAGAATTCACACAAACTTTTTCTATTAATAAAATAAATAAAGGTTACTTACCGAAAACTAAGTTAGCAGTTTCACATGTTCGATGTTCACTTTTGTTATAAGATCATTGACTTGTTAAGAAATAAATAAACAATTTCACTTTTTAACTATATTCACCTCAGTAATTTTTAAACTTTCGCGATTTGAACGCATGTTTTAAATGTTTATCAGGACTTATCACGTATTATTTAATTTAAGTAAAAATATGTACCTTTCGCTCGACGTTTCGACCATGTTACAATGGCCGTGGTCACGAGCTGACTGAAAACTGCGGGTGAGTCCGGCGAGAAGAGCGGGTGTTTTGTTCCCCTACCCTCAATTGATCTTGAAAAATCGCAGGGTTGTCACTACGACACACAACACTGACTGTATCGGTAAATGTCCTAGTACCTACACCGCTGTTTGTACACTTGCTTACTATGGGATTCCACGACGCCGCTAACGCTAACTTAAATCCATCTTCCCGGTTGAAATTGCGATGTTTTATAATTTCAACCGCTTCACGAACCATTCTTGAAACATAATGTCGTTCAGCGGAGAGGACCTTCGGATCGTGGAGCTCAATCCTGTAACCGGATCCCGCCTCAAACAAATGTTCTGCAATAGCCGACTTCTGTGTCTGGCGATCTGTGTCTATTCACATCAAAAACCCATGTTCAAAGATATCATACTATACTAATATAGATCGTTGCCCATGTTGTTGAAAGTATTTTCTTGTGAACAGCACATTGTAAACACCGAGCAAGAATAGAATAGAATAGAATAGAATATCATTTATTATCATAAAGTCACATTCATAATAATTTTCATAAAAAATATATACTACAAATGCTCCTATTATGGACTCGTCAATTTAGTGCACAATTTTTTTTTATTGTTAGTAAGTAATGTAAGAACTTCAAGGACGTAATCAGTTTGATAGCGTCGTAGAAGTCTCGCCCAGGGCGCTGGTAGTGCTAAAACCGGCACTGATTCTAACTTTAGGGCTATAGTAGCTATTTAAATAATATTGCTGAAGAGCGTTGCAGCGTGAAGATTTCACATTCATATTAATTTACCAAGAAATATAACCAAGGTGAAAAAAATATTATAATCATGTTTGGCCTTTGTAACAGCTTAATTACCTGCCTACTTATATTTATTAAACAAATAATTCCGTACGGAGCTGCAATATTTTTTCCGTGGCTCTCAGAGATCATTATTCGTTTGATAGAAAATTCGTTGATACTTGGATTGAGGTTGGTGGCAATATGGTTAGGTAAATGAAATCCAAGTGAAATCTGATAAATTTTCTTATGATTTGTCTATGTAAACTTAGTCTGACTCTCAGTCTGTTATGTTATATCGTACCACTTTTGACTTGAGCGATGATATTAGTTAGTTTAAATTGGAACTTACAAAATGAATAAATATTTAAAATGAAGTTTAATATCTTAACCACCATAGAGAAAAGAATCAGTTTTACTTTGACATTGTTAAAAATACATTCTGCAAAAGACTTCTATCGGTACGATTTAGCCGACCGACGAATTAGATGTCTAGGCTCGGAAGATTTTTGAATGTTTTCACTTATAGATTGTGACTCTATAGGTATTGTATCTCGATACACGGAACCCTATGTCATGACCTAACGACACTCACTTGACAAAATTTGAATTTGTTTCAGGCTGGGTTGCGATTCAAAAGATCATACGGAAAAATAGAGCCACATAAAATAAGTAAGTTACCGAACAAACAACTGCCAATCTAATTATAATTTACAATTGTATGTTAAATTGTTGTTTAAAAGACGTAATTATTTTATTTGTTAGACTAAACCTTCGTTAATAGACTATTCACACGTGTATTTTTGTGCTTACCACATCAGAATTAATTTAAATAGGTCAAAGGCTAAGCGTTTCTTTTTTGTTTTTGCGATTACTTAATTTTAATTATGTAGGTGTAATGTTTTAATCGCAAATGAAAATTTTTTTGATACTGAAAATTTGGAGAAAAAACCGCAAAAAGCTTAAATTTTTTTCGCGATTCCAGTATCGCTTCCATTGTAAAAGTTATTCATATTGATGTTTACTATAAATCCCTTTCGGACTAGTACACGCTCTCTGCGTATCACCATCATCATCATCATCAGCCAGAAGACGTCCACTGCTGAACATAGGCCTCCCCCTTTAACCTCCACACTGAACGACAGCCTGCCATTTGTATCCACTGGATGCCAGCAACTCTCACAATATCGTCGGTCCATCTGCGTATAGCCAAGTATAATTACGTCCATTTTTTCGCGGCCGTAAAAGTGATCCCTTATATTTTCCAGCTTTGAGTTATGTGACCACTCTAAACCTGAACGCGAAGGTGCTGCACCAAGAGTTGAGTGGGTTCAGAGGAGCAATTACTGACTCCACCACCTGGAAAAGCCTTGAAGACCCTCGAGCGAGGCAGCATCTCATAGAGCAGGCTACCTGCTAATTCTTACCAATATCAACAAAGAATAATCCATCTCGGTTTTACCTCCGAACCAGCCGCCATCGCCAGAAATGCCACCCTGTGCGTGTGCGGGAGCGGGTATAGATAGGTATGTAGATGTCACGTACCTGTAAGTTGTGGAATGGCTTATCACCTTCGGTTTTAAGTAGAAGTATAATTTGGACTGCTTCGAACGAAGGGTGAATAGAGTCCTCAAAGGTAGGCAACGCACTGACAATGCCCCGAGTATTGTAGGTGTCTATAGGCAGCGGTGACCACTTACCATCAGGTTAGCTTGTTTGCCAATTATTCTATATAAAAATAAACCAGCCAAGTGCGGGCTCGCGCACTGAGGGTTCTGTACCATCACAAAATACAATAAGGTTGTCCAAGTAACCGAATTACCAGTTATTATAACACCTTCCAAAATTTGTCGGAGTAATTTGCTACTCAGTTTGCTACAGGCGCTCGAGTATAATAACTTGGTATTGAACAGAAATTAGTCACCTACTCGCACTTGTCCATTATTTGTTATTATGGTCTAAGCTTTTATTTAACTTGAAATGTTTGTATGTTTGTTTGTTTAGGTAAAATCTTACAAGCTGAATCAGAACCACTTCTTCTTATCCTACGGAGTTGAATTTTTACACGTTAATTTAGTTCCAATGACTAGGTATGTTTTTTTATGATTAGCATGACCTGGGGCCTTACGGACAACAGCTAATTGCGGCACGTAATCCACTCATTTGAAAAATCACGCGAACGTGAACCTTATCGCGCCCAGATACGGTTTGCGGTCGCGTGATTTTCCAACTGAGCGGATTAGGTGCCGCAATTAGCTGTTGTCCGTAAGACACCTGAATTGACATCTAGGATTTAGCTCCTAAGGAACTATTCATCGGTCAACAGCACAGACACGAAATTTTGTAAAACACTGTTTTAAACTATCACGGCTGTTCACTAAAGTTATATGATTATTTACTAATGTGTAAACTAATGTGTTCAAAATATACGCAATGACACAGTGAGTGTGTTTTGTCGGAACTTAGGATCGAGTTCGAGTTCCAGTGATAACCGTAGCAAAAGACTAAGAAAGAGGGTAGAACGTTATGTCTGCACCTAACTTTTTAACTGTTCGACCAACCACCCGCATTTTTCAGTCTTCCCGTGAACATGGTGCATGTAACTGCGCCGAAATATCGGGAGCTCATTCCACAACTTTACCACGGTAAATATCCCGTAAATAATCATATAACTTTACGAAATTTTGTGTACGCATTTTATTATGATAGCGAATTTTAAGTTTTACCATGACATGGTAGCTGCACTCAGGGTTAGGTTCTGAGGAACTCCTCAATGGTTAGACAGACATGAAATGTTGTATACGCATTCAATTATGATAACTCCTAAATGTCACCAAAACATGACTGAAAATTGCGGACATCCAAATCACTGCCAGTGCGTAAACGACTAAACGTGGACCAGTTCGGACGCCACGGGCTATTGTGTGTGATGCGTGCCAGTTAACTATATCGTCTTAGGCTATTAAGGATTTGGTCAGGCGGGCACTCGAATCTCCACTGTATCCGAGTCTTTGAGCCTGGAACCAAACGGTATGGCAAAGGCGGCTGGAAATCAGTCAGAATCAGAATAAATTTACTGCAAAAACTGTGTAGGTACAAAAGATGTTATTTTCTTAGTAACTAGAGTATGTACCTACCTATCAACAGATTACACTTAGATTAACTACACAGAGATGGTAAGTTTCCAAACAACGCCTTCTCAAAACGTAAGCTACAAATCCGCTACGTGTGCTGTGTTTACTTGCCTCGTCACGCACACAGACGCAAAAATTATGTGGCGAGTTGAAATGTTTTTTCCCTAAAAGTTGGGTAATTGGTTGATTGGTAAAATCGGTTCCATACATTGATTTAAAAGTAAGGATATGCAGATAGACAGACAATACTTCCAATATCAAACACTGTGTCAAATTCACAATCTTACTTTAAGTTGTTTCCGAAAACAATAGCTGTGATAGTAGGTATAGGTAGTACGTACAGACAAACATGTGACTAGTCTTATGAGGGTTTATTTTTCCATCTGAGGTAAAGGTAGGACGGACGGTCGGACAAACAGACAGACAGACAGATGGACGGACAGACATAAAGATAGTCAGACAGACAGCGTAGAGTCAGTAATAAGGTCCCGTTTTTACCCTTTGGATACGGAACTCTAAAAACTAAGATAGTAACTTAGTTGGCACCTAACCAACTAGTTGGTGACTAATTCATAATAAAAATAATAACAAAAAAAAATAATTACAGAAAAACAATGAAAGGAGGTTAAAAAAATTAATAAATAAATTAGAATTTTGATAAACGCAGAGATAAAAGTTACTCTAGTTTTGATTATTGTACCCGTCTGCGGCAATCAAATTTCCAAATCTTTTTACCTCCTTTTTTTCTGTCAGGTAGGTAATTATTTTTAAAAATATTATATTGTTTTTTAACTTTTTCAATATAATATCACATATCCTATGTTTCCCGAGGTAGTAAAGATTCTAACGGTACCACACATCACATCTAAACAGGTCGCGACGTTTCCAAGTTACTGTGGAATAAAGAAACTCACCCACATAAAAACATAGGTACTTACCTATTTTATAATATACATGAAACCTGAAAAAAGAATACTCCTTTTTTGTGCAGTTTTGTAGTAAAAAAACAAATATCATACCTAAGTAAGCAACGTTTACAACTGGATTAATTTCATACAAAGCTGGCAACACTCTGCCCAAACTAAGAGTGAATAATTTGTTTCCACAATTTTTGATATTTTAGACGATTTAAGCTAGAAAATTAATGGATTACTTGTGGAATGTCACACCATAACTCTTTTTCTGCTTTTATGATTTGTTGTGGCACGATTGCCACAACAATTGACATTGACCTGCACAGCGCTGTTAAGGGAAGAATCCATAAAATATCTGGGGGTACATATAGATGATAAGCTTAATTGGAATACTCAAATAAACTCTGTGAAATTAAGGATCAGAAAGCTTATCTACATATTCAAAACGTTGAGAACAGTAGCGGAACCAAATTTAATTATACGGACATACATGTCATTATGTGAATGCATTATTAGATATTGCATCTGTGCATGGGGTACTGCTGCTAAAACCAATCTCATAACTATTGAGCGTGCACAGCGTGCAATTTTAAAAGGTATTTTATACTTGCCCTTTAGACACCCTACTTCAGAGGTATATGAAAAAGCAAATGTCCTTAGTGTTAGGAAGTTATTCATCTATGAATGCTTAAGAAGGTATCATAAAAAAACTGTCCCACACTTACCCGTAGGAAAGAATAAGAGAGTTGAACTTTTTCCGACCCCGATATCAAGAACGAGTTTTGCGCAGAAGAAATACAACACTGTTGCTCCGCGGTTGTATAAAAGTACAGTAATAACGAAATAAAAAAAGTTATAACTACTTGGTTAAAGAAATTTGATTATAAAGATATTGAAGATATGCTAGATAGTTTACGTATTTAATAAAATATAATGGATAGATCTATTGAAACACTTAACCCTATTAAAAACACACGCGCATGGTATAAATTTGAAATTTTAATGAATATTTTTATTGTTTTGTATGTTGTGTTCTTTTTTTTTCTCTTTTTGGCTTTATATATATTGATAAATTTATATAATAATTCTAAATTCTAAATTATATTTTGTATTATGCATGATTTAGGTAACTGTTTGCTTTGGCATAATTGTACTGATATAATAAGAGAAGCCACTGGCACCCGACACACAGTCCCAGACTAGTTCGGGAGCCTATGGAAAATCACGTTATGTAAAACTAAATTTATGTCAAAATAAATTATTTTGTTTGTTTGTTTGATTTCATATATATACGACACACGATTACGATTTCATATATCACGATTATTATTCTAAGAGATTACCCATATCGGGCGTGCAATTTTTATGGATAAAACTAACGAAAAACTATACTTATACTTAATTTTTATTTAACTTGGCAGTGCCGCCAGTACCTATTCTAGGGATTTTTCCGTCTACTAAATGTTTTTGGTTTTAAGTTTTATTTAGTTATTTTAAGTTTTCGTTTTTAGTTAGGTAATGTTTTCATTAGTTTTCTATTTTTTGTATTGTGCATAATAAAATATTATTTTTATTTATTTATATGAAGTTTCGTATCCTTATAGATATTGTTTATATTTAATAGGTATATAGATAGGTAGGAATGTTTAATAATATTTTATCTATAGTATGTTTACTAATAAACATTATCTTGTTTCGCGACCGCTTGATGGGATATAGGTACACTTATTTGTCACTGACTTACTTGACTGTTTAGCGAACGCTCGCAGATACGGCTCGCAGATACGGTTTGCGGTCGCGTGATTTTCCAACTGAACGGATTTAACGTTAGTTTGATACCGAGTTGGCCGTTGGCCGCAACATTTTTTCATCATTCGATCGAAGACCTAAACTGGATTGCTTTAAACAGCTAGCCGTAGGTTAGGCCCCAGGGACCTAGATGAAAAAAAGTTCCGCGACTGCTGTTTTTCCGAACTTCGCTAATTTGAGACCGCGTAAGGAGTTGGCCGTCAGGCCCCAGATCCATTTCGACTTAGCACACCCTATCCGCGTAACCCTGTAAAAACACCTAGTTGACCTTCGCCAGGAGGGCTTCACCAAATTGGTTGTTGCGTCCAAGAAAGTCGCACTGTCGCGTTCGACGTTCACTTACAAAATAATATACAGCTCTCGTGTCATGTAGAATCTGTATACAATGAAATGATAAGTACGTACGTAGGTATGAGTTCTCAGTAATATCGTAGACGCGTCGGTATCAAACCCAGATTCCAGTGGTCAGTGGTCACTGATCACCAGTGGTGCCAATTTAGGGTATTTTACCCTAGATTTAGAAGAAAAATGATGTCGCAGGGTACTTAGTTTTTACGATCAAGAATTGTTTAGGGTATTTTTTTTTTGTTACAAACAACAATGCTTTGAATAATTATGGCTACAGATATATAAGTGATATATCTGT
The DNA here is from genome assembly GCA_932305915.1 of Agriopis marginaria. NCBI lineage: Eukaryota > Metazoa > Arthropoda > Insecta > Lepidoptera > Geometridae > Agriopis > Agriopis marginaria. Next base: position 4,352,537 of record OW029935.1, read on the forward strand.
AACCATATATATAGCGTGTGTAAATCAAAACGCACTCGTATTACATATTTTTCATTCGTTCAAGGAACCTGCAACCATTGATTATGAAAGAATTTGTTTTATAGTTTGAACTAAAACTTTAGCCTTAAGGTATTTTTATATAAATAGTTATGATTTTAGGGTAAATCTAATCTAACTATATCTAAATCTAACCTTTCTTCATAATTTGGTTTTAAGTAATGTTGACAGTAGCATTCTTCTTTCCAAAATAAACCTACAAATACCCAGTCGTATCAACACCCGGCGCAAATGTCTTGAACTCCACGCTGACTCGTGTTCGACAAACTACAGATACAATTCGTACTTTATCCGAATTTGCAACACCTTTAACGCTAAGTATACCGAACATGTTGACTTATTTACCGCTAAAAGGAATTTCTTAAAACAGTATGCATGTACCACGTTCTTCGAAACTAGTACATACACCATTACTAATTTTTCATGCTATACTATTATTATAAACCTCGGTGGGCTGATGTGGCTTCTTTTCATATAGTATATCAATATAATTGTGTATATAGTAATTACTGTTTAGCTATTATTTTTTTATATCTCTGTCTTTAGATCTGGATCGTAATCATCTTTCGATTTTATAAGTGAAAACTTTTTATGGCTTCCGTCTACTATCTACCTACTATAATTAGTTAGTTTCAGCTGTTTGTTTTCCGAATAGTGTAAAATAAAAATTAAAATAAAATAAAATAAAATTAATCAGACATTGGGGTAAATGAAAATGTAGCTTGGCATCACTGGGTCACATATTACACAGTGCCCCTCCGAGTTAATATTCGGACAGACACTTGTACATATTTTGTTTTGTAAGTTTAGTTGTGTACCGAGTAAACTTTATCTTTTAAGTTGTACCAGCGCGAACGATATGTTTTTCTCAGTAACAAAATGACTAATTAAATAAATCATTATTGTTGATAAGTATTACGCATAAAATGAAATCCTTAATTTTTTTATTTCTTGTTACCGCGGTGGTTATTGCCATTGAAGAAAATATTGCTGGTAGTGCTGGTAAGTACTTTTAATTGTATAAAAAAATTATAATAATTTTCATTTTAAATTTAAAATAAACTGGCCAAGAGCGAGTCGAGCTCGCGCACTGAGGGTTCCGTACCACCATAAAATAAAATAATAAGTGCAAAAAGACAACATCAGACGCAGGCGGTCACCCATCCAAGTAGCGACCGTGCCTAACATTGCTTAACTTGGTGGTGAACAGAATTTTGTCACCGACTTATTTTTATTAGTTGTTATACTTTAGATTGTGTACTATAAATAATCATGCCAAGTTTGACGTTTGTACGTAAGTATTGCTGTTTTTATTAGTGCAATAACAAAACTACGTAAAAAATAGGTTTGTTGTACCTATTAGGACCACCCTTTAGTTTTTACTTTTTGTTATTCCGCTGTAACATTACCTACATATTAGGTACTAGCGGTCGGCCCCGGCTTCGCACGGGTATAGATAATTATATAGTCACCCGGGGATAGTGTAGTTTCCAAACAGTGAAAGATTTTTTTCATATTGGTTCAGTAGTTTTGGAGCTTATTCAATGCAAACAAACAAACAATCAAATCTTTCCTATTTATAATATTAGTATAGAAAAGATTATTATGTAGGTCATCAACATAATAAAAACTTTTGTTTGCAACAATTTGGCTTATAAATAAAAAATAACATGAAAATTCACTAAAACCTATCGGCGTGACTTGTAAGCGTCATGCTCTACTTACAAAAGGCACTTAAAATGTCTATTAAAACGCAATAAAAGCTAGCTTGTAACAAAGGGTAGTTCAAAACAGTTTTGCATGCAAACATGGTTTATTAGCAGTGACTGAGCAAGCAAGCCCGTAAAACTGAAAACAGAAATTAGGTTTGCTGAGCGCTCGAATTAGTTTCTTCAAGGGATGTTATTAGTCCGGCTTAATTGGCTATCCGGCTACTTGACTAGTAGTCGGCCACTCGCCAACCAGTCAAATCTAACCTATAAATAAATAAAATTGGCATTATTTATCAACAGCCGCATAGAGTTTAAACGAATTTAGTCAATTTTTTTTTGTATGCATTTTGATTTGGATTAGTAACACAGCTGAGAAATAAAGATATTGTAACTTTTATGTCAACCTGACTCGCACTTGCCCATGATTTATTCCTTGTTGTTATACTTTAGAGGGTGTACTATAATTGTGCCAAGTTTGGCGGCTGTACGTATTACCGTTTTTACATTAAAACTAATACAAAAATACGTTTGTTGTATGGGGAACCCCTTTTGTTTTTACTTTTTGAGTTTACTATTACATATTACATTTCTTAGTTGATCCGCCGTAACGTTACATATTCTGTGAAAATTTCAACTGGCTATCTATTATGGTTCGAAAAACCGCTCCACCGCAGGACACCATTGTTGAAGGTAGTCTGGAAGAGGTCGCTCATAGCGATAAGGCCGTTTTTTGTTCCCATATTTAATGTAATTTTCTTGTAATATCTTTTTTATGGTGTCGATAAAGAGTTATTTTATTGTATTACCTACTTATTACGTGCAGTATGAAGGCGCTGCGCGGATTATTATGGTCACGTTATTTTAATTTTACATTATCTCATAAACTATGCGACTAAATCACAAACTTTATACGGCAAACTTTATCTTCATTAAGTACTCCTAATAATGAATTCATTTATTTTTGTAAAGATTCAAAAATTAGATTACAAAACTGCATCTAAACATGACCTTATAATTTTATTTTTTATTCTGAACACAATAACCGGTTATTATCGTTATTGTGGTTTTCTTATAATAGTTAGGTATATGCTATCGCGGACTTTTTTGTAAAACTATTTAAGTACTACATTTTTGTCAAACATTGTATTTACTTATCTCAAACCGTTAGGTCAGCGTACGCCGATAAAGAAGCCAATCAGCTTATTTTTCTCCAGCATGTTTTACTAATACGGTTATTTAGTGTAGAAAATTAACTTGTATCATTATAAAACATAGCCTATGGCACTCAGGAATAGTGTAGCTTTCTATTAGTGAAAGAATTTTTAAAATCGGATCTGTAGTTTTGGAGTTAAAAATTCAGCGTCGTATTGTTATTAGTAGACGTAAAAAGTCATAATAACATGTGTACTTAATTTTATATTATCAGACAAACCGTGTGCTGCGAAACAAATACCCGGAGAATCAGTCGTGTGCGTTTGCAATGCGACATATTGCGACACAATAACACGGCGGGCTCCGGAACAAGACACTTTCATGTCCTATACGAGCTCTCAGGTAATAAATAGCAAGAAAGTAAGCAACGTCGCTTGTTTTATGCCATTTTGGAACAAAATTATAACACGCACACAGCGGGCAATGGAGAGAGCTATGCTCGGAGTTTCTTTGCGCGATAAAATCCGAAACGTGGATATTCGCCAAAGAACCAGAGTCACCGACATAGCTGTTAAAATTTGCAAGTTGAAGTGGCAATGGGCAGGCCACATCGCTCGAAGAACCGATAACCGATGGAGAAAAAAGGTTCTGGAGTGGAGACCACGAACCGGAAGACGCAGCGTAGGGAGGCCTCCCACTAGATGGACCGACGACATTGTGAGAGTCGCGGGCATCCAGTGGATGCAAAAGGCAGGCTGTCGTTCACTGTGGAGGTTAAAGGGGGAGGCCTATGCTCAGCAGTGGACGTCTTCTGGCTGATGATGAAGATGATGTCACATGTTTTATACATAAATTATGTATTTAAGCTAATTGCCACTCAACTTGGCAATACCGCCAGCTGCATTAAAAAGTACCGACACGTACCTAAATATAAATAACTAGCTAAGCCCCGCGTAGTGATGAAAAATAATGATGATGATAGCATATGTCACTCTCCGGCCCTTGAACTATATATAACCATGCAAAAAATCAGGTCGATCTGTTGCTCTGTTGCTCCGTGAAAAAGGGACAAACAAACTAACAAACCAACACGAACACGCGTCGCGTAGCTATTACAACTGCCATCTAGTGGCAAGTTGTTTTAACTAACATTATTACTGCCGTCTAGTAGCAAAGAGCTCATATTAAAAACATAACTGCCACATGCTGCCATTTAGTACCAAATACACTACAATTTTGTATTACTCCATCTAGTAGCAAGTAGCCCTAACATTTTTATTATCTTAAAATCGGGTAGAAAATATCATGGATTTAGGTTTGGTTTGTTACGTCCATAGAAATATAATTTAACTAATTACTACCATCTAGTGGTAAGTAGTTCTTTAAAATTATAATCATCATCACCATTCGCGACAAATTACTAATGTTGTCAAATAAAACCAATTACGAGATAGGGTAGATACTAATTAGTTCTTTCATTACAGAATGGGCTTCGTTTCAAAAAAATCAGTGGACCTTTACTTTCATGTCGAAACAGAAATAGTAAGTGCCTACAAAAATTATAGTAGCTGTGATTTGTTTTATAAAATTGTAGTTAATACAGTGTTACGATGTTACCAGCTGCAAGATGGGTCGACGATATTATTACTATCGCGGGTCGAACCCGGGACCTTACGGACAGCTGCTATTGCGGCACCTAATCCTTGAACGTCCGTGAACCGTATCGCGCCCAGATACGGTTTGCGGTCGCGTGATTTTCCAACTGAGCGGATTAGGTGCCGCAATAGCAGTTGTCCGTAAGGCCCCTGGACTAGATTAGCAGAGGACCGAAGCAGATGGCTTAGCAAAAGAGAGGCCTATACCCAGCAGTGGGATTAGGAAGGCTGTGGATGATGACTATGATGATGATTTTACGTACTTAGTTAACGCAAATTACAATAATATTGATGTTTGAAATTAAATTTTCCTATCAGCAGTGCGTTCAACAAAACCCGATGCCTGCTCCGAGGTGACCCTAACCTTGGATCCTAGGACGCAGTACCAGTTTGTGGAGGGATTCGGGGGTGCCGTGACTGACGCTGTCGGCATCAACTGGCGCGCGCTGAGTGCACCTCTGCAACAACAACTTGTCAAGTAATAAGCCAATCATACTAATATTATAACCGATAACCTGATAACCGATGGGGAAGAAAGGTTCTGGAGTGGAGACCACGAACCGGAAGACGCAGCGTAGGGAGGCCTCCCACTAGATGGACCGACGACATTGTAAGAGTCGCGGGCATCCAGTGGATGCAAAAGGCAGACTGTCGTTCAGTGTGGAGGTTAAAGGGGGAGGCCTATGTTCAGCAGTGGACGTCTTCTGGTTGATGATGATGATGATGACTAATATTATAAATGCGAAAGTGTGTTTGTTTGTTGGTTTTGTTGTTCCTCTTTCACGCTGCAACGGTACAACGGATTGACCTGATTTTTGCATGGGTATAGTTCAAGAGCCAGAGAGTGACATAGGCTACTTTTAATCATCATCATCACCATTTTTCATCACTACGCGGGTGAAATCGCGGGGCGCAGCTAGCTTGTTTACAGCTAGTAGTTTTAGCTAGTACCTACAACGTATACCTCATTCTTTCTTATTTCTATTCTTTCTTTATAGGCTTCCAATGCGCCTTTGAGGGAATGTCTCTGTCCCGAATTCCTTTAGAATAGAAACTAGAAAACACTGTTTTAAACTATCACGGTTGTTCACTAAAGTTATATGATTATTTACGGGATATTTACCGTGGTAAGGTTGTGGAATGAGCTTCCGATATTTCGGCGCAGTTACATGCATCATGTTCACGGCAAGACTGAATCCCCCTAAATACCCCGTAAATAATCCTATAACTTTAGAAACAAGAATTTGCTACCTTGTACATAAATAGCTGCCTACAAACTGCTATACTGTCTACAAACTGCTATACTGCCTACAAACTGCTATACAGTTTGGCAGAGTTGTGTTATAATAACATGTATGTTAGTCAATAAGATAAATTTGTATATTATGTCGAATTTCTAGTGTAATTCCGCTTCTACGTCGTTTCGAGTACAACAAGGATTTTGGTTAAACTATTTTCTCTAAATACGAAATTCGACGTATACAAATTAAAAATGGACTTCCGCAAAGTAACGCCTGATTTAATCAACTAATAAGATAAATAATTAAAAAAATATATAACATTAGTTCCTGTATGTCAGTGCGTACTTCAGCGAGACTGGCATCGAGTACAGCATGGTGCGCGTCCCGGTGGGCGGGAGCGACTTCTCGTTGCGTCCCTACGCGTACAACGAGCTGCCTCGCGGGGACGCGGCCCTCTCCAACTACTCGCTGTCCTACGAGGACTATCACTACAAGGTATATCTGTTTGGGTTGGAGACGAAGGATACCTTAGCCATTCTTAATAGCATAGATATGGTAGTGGTGGTTTTTGTATGGTTTTATGGTAGTATTTGTTTGGTTTTTATATCAGGTGAACACAATAAATAGTTTCTACTCTCCACGACAAAACTTTGCATAAATCGGATAAATAAACGTTCACCACTCTTAACTGTTCAACAAATATTTCTTGACTGACCTTAGGTATTCTACAGTCTGTAATTGTCAGAATCAGAACCAAAAAAATCATTATGATAAGATAAAATCACTATAATAAATAGTGTGCATGGATGGAAAAATAAGTAAGCAAAAGTATCAACAGTTTTGTCCATCACGAAAATACGTACAATATTTTTTATACCTAACTATGACATTCTGACAATTACAGACTGTAGAATAAGGTCAGGCAAGAAATATTTGTTGATCAGTTTAGAGTGGAGGATCGTTTATCACCTTAGCGTGTTCTTCCGCACTGCGCTGTCTTGAGCCCGCGTTAAGAGGTAGCCGTGAGGCCCCTGTAGCTGCAGCAAGCCTCTTGCTCTTGACAGCAAGAGTTGCCAACCAATGGCCAGATACAACAAGATTTACCAGAACGTTCTTAAGGCTGCGTTTCCACCAAAGACGTGCGAGGACAAAATCTACCAATAAGAGGCGAGGCGAGACGGAACGAAGCGATTTTTTCCTCGTGCACCTCATCTTCCTCGCACATCTGGCTACGCAGCCTTAGTGTGGGCACCCTGAATCAACATAATATTCGCTTTCAGATATTTACTACCAGGCAATTATGAAGTCACTGTACGCAGAGCGTAAAATCTTGTTAAAGTAATGCAAAGGTCCAATGCTGGCTGTGTTCTGATTACTTCTGATCGTCCAGCTCCCGTTAATCAAAGCCGGCCAGGTAGCCGCGCGCGTGCCGCTACACGTGGTGGCCACGGTCTGGTCTCCGCCTCCCTGGATGAAGACTAACGGAGATTACTCCGGCTACAGCCGGCTCAAGCCCGAGTACTATGACACATACGCTGATTACTACTACAAGTAAGTTTACATGAACGAAGCTCATTTAAATAATATCTGCCTACCCAGTTAATAAGTCCTTAATTAGGTACCGGTCCTTACGATAATTTAAAATAGCCTTATTACAGATTTAAATAGTATCATGTCCATAGGTTTACAAGTTGTCATGAGTTATCTACTATATAAAAATAAGTCGGGTTTTCCTTCCTGACGCTATAACTCCAGAACGCACGAACCTATTTCCACGGTTTTGCATTCGTTGGAAAGCTCTCGGGCTCCGTGAGGTTTATAGAAGTCATCTGGTGGCGAAACGGAGTTCGCCGGGTTTGCTAGTTTATGATAAAATCGCAATTTCAATAAATTTTATTTTACAGTAAAAAACCAATACAATAGAGGATAATAACAAATAGGTATAATTAATAATTTTATACATGTAACAATGGGATAAATCAATTACAACATCACAAAATTTAAAAAAATGCGGATCGCAGCATAGGCGTAGTCAAGAACTTTGTGAATTCAAGTCCACAAAGCACCATTGTGAATGGAGGCTTTCCATCAGAACTTATATATAACCATGTTTGACCATATCGTCATTCAGTTTAATCCTGGATGTCGATTTAGGTCATGATACCATAAAAATACATTGTCATCGGAACTGAACCAACATATAAAAATTCAACTTCGTAGGATAATTTGAAGATATTCTTAGCTTATATATTTATAGCTTGCAAGATTTGACCTAAACAAACATACAAACAATGCAAGTTATTAAAATGTTAGCAAAAAACAAGTTAGGTAGCTACAATATACATTGCTTGCAAAGAGGTGGAGTGACGATAGAGCTGTAGCGTGAAGAGAATGGAGAACCACAGCGAAAGACAGAGAAAACTGGAATAAGCTGAAAAAGGCCTACTACACCCAAAGAGGGGTTCCAATCCACTCAAACGAAGAAAGTGATCAATAAAACCTATACCTATTAAATGCTTATAAAAAGAATAAATAAACATAATTATAATGTTAATAGTAATTAATTTGGAAAATGCTGGCGTGTTTCTGGCTCAACGCATAAGCATTGCCATTCAACGTGATAATGCCGCCAGCATGCTGGGTACGCTGCCAACTGGTAGTGGGCTTGAGCATTTGGATTGTCTTTAGACCTTCAACGGTCTATGGGCAGTCTAACTGTATTTGTAGAGTTAGTTTTAGCTTGTATTTTGTTTGTTTTGTATTTTGTTGTTTTTGTAGTTAATAAAGGCACTTGCCCATTAGGTTAAATATGCATTAAATACTTAATGGATTGGAAATAAATCAGCTTTAATATTATTATTTTTAATATACTGTCTAACCGCAGCTACTTTGTAGGTTCATAGAGAAGTACGCGGCGGAGGGAGTACCGATCTGGGGCATCACCACCACCAACGAGCCAACCAACGGTGCCATCCCCCTCAACTACTTCAACAGCCTCGGGTGGACGGCGGACACTCTGGTACTAACACACAGTCACTTGGCTATCGAGGCAATGACGATATTATCCTTTCCTAAAGACGTAGTAGTGGTTTATATATGAGAATTTACCTAGATATCCATCCATACCAATCATCAATTCATTATTACCGTCAAATTAACTCTTCTTAATTTAATACGGACAAGAAGTACCTAACTAAGCAAAGTATGTTAAATCTACGTCTTAGTCTAACTACCAAACCTGTGACCCTGCGACCTGGGGCCTTACGAACAACTGCTATTGCGGCACCTAATCCGCTCAGTTGGAAAATCACGCGACCTCAAACCGTATCTGGGCGCGATAAGGTTCACGTTCCAACTAAGCGGATTAGGTGCCGCAATAGCTGTTGTCCGTAAGGTCCCTGCTCCTCTCGTTTGCTCGTTATGTCCGAGTTGTGACCCACAATTCTATCAGTCTCTCTTTCATGATCCTACGCCATCATCATCTATCCTTTGCGTCATGCAGCTCATCCTACTTTGATGTTTGTACTGTGTAAAGGTGGTGCAAATCTGGACGGACCAACGCATCAGGCTATCTCGATATCGACGTTGCCTGTAACTATTAGTTTTTCTAAATTGTCAGTCTTTCCTGGCATCATCATTTCAGTCATAGGACGTCCACTGCTGGATATAGGCCTCCCCCATCGATCTCCAAAAGAGACGATTCCCTGTGCTGTGATCTCTTTTATGTCGTATGTCCATCTTGTGGGTGGACGTCCTACGCTGCGCACCGGCCCGTGGTGCCCATTCGAGAACCTTTCGGCCCCATCGGCCATCTGTTCTGCGTGATATATGCCCTTCCCACTGCCACTTCAACTTTTGTTCGTTTACGGATCTTCACATCTGATTCGATCTCGTAAAGAAACCCCAAGCATAGCCCTCTCCATAGCTCGTTGTGCGACTTTGAGTATGCTTATGAGGCCCATAGTGAGAGACCACGTCTCACAGCCGTATATCATCAATGGCAATACACACTGGTTGAAAACCAGGCTTCCGTGGCTTCCTAAAACCTGCGATTACATAGCTTTCTTTATTTAACACAGTTATAGTATTTCATCATCATCATCCACAGCCTTCCTTATCCCACTGCTGGGTATAGGCCTCTCTCTTGCTATGCCATCTGCTAGCGGTCCTGTGCTAATCTAGTCCAGGTTCGACCCGCGATAGTAATAATATCGTCGACCCATCTTGCAGCTGGACGACCAACGCTCCGCTTACCTTGCCTCGGCCACCGCTCTGTTAAGACCTTACTCCACCTGTCATCACTGCGCCTAGCAACGTGTCCTGTCCAGTATTTAGTACTGTTAAATAAAGCTTTGACGTTTCTGTTGGGATAGGTAACTAGGTGCTTACCTAAAGGTGTTACTGTCTGTCTCTATGTCTCATGATGTATTATATTGTATAGACAATACAATGTAAGTACTTAAGTACCTACTCATTCAAATACTTAATCCATGTCACTTAGGTGTTTTTGTGTTTCAGGGCAAATGGATTGCAAACCATTTGGGTCCAAAACTCCGAAACTCAACGTTCAGCAATGTCAAGATCATTGCTGGAGACGATCAGAGAGCCACGTTGCCTTATTGGATTACCCGGGTTAGAAATATTTCAATAATTCATCTACTAAAGACCTGCCTCTGTGGCTATGATTTTTGCGTAAAGATGCTTAGATTATTCTAGGGTCTTAAGGCTACCTGTTTTAATCGATTCTGCAGTGCAAGTACCGTTCTTTATCAATAGATAAATTCGATAAAATGCCATAGAATCGATCGTAGCGAGTATTGATCATATTGTATTTTATCGAATTTGACGATCTCAACTGTCAAATTTGACGATCAATAAACGGTACTTGCACTGCTGTTTAGGTGATGAAAAAAGTTGCGCGACCGCAAACCGTATCTCGGCGCGTTAAGGTTCAGGTTCGCATGATTTTCCGAACTGCGCTGTTATAACGTTAGTTTGATACCGCGCAAGGAGTTAGGCGTAAGGCCCTGCGCTGTTTCAGCGCATCCTCTAATTCGAACCCGCGTTAAGAGATAGCCATAAAGCCCTTGATAGAGTCAGGGGTGAAATTAGATATTCACCAAAAATATTCAATTTTTTCACAAGATATATGTCATCATTAGCCTGTAAACGTCCACTGCTGAACAAAGGCCTCCTCGTGGAGTGTTGCCATAATCCCCACGCTTGGCATGCGGCTTGGGAATCGCAGTACGTTCACCGTGTACTAATAGGATGCTGCTGCCCATCCTACTGTGGTTCTGGTCGCAGTTTCAGGACATACCCAGGTCCGCTTGAAAAATTATGTAGTGAGTGAGCCAAACCTTGGCTGTTGCAGATGTTAGCAGATCAACCGGAGGCTCTGCAGTACATTGACGGTGTGGGGGTGCACTTCTACACGGACTTCATCACGCCTTCGGCTATCCTCACTGAGGTCATGAAGCCGTTACCAGATAAGTTCCTGCTCGCCACCGAGGCATGCGAAGGTAACAAAATTATATCTCAAAAACGTCTTCTGAAATTTATTGTAACAACTTATTTACTAGTACCCCGTACTAGATAGCCCGTTGGTCCAGTTGGTAGTGAACCTGCCTTCTGAGCTTAGGGGCGTGGGTTCGATTCCCACCTAGGACAAACATTTGTGTGATGAACATTTGTGTTTGTTCTATATCTGGGTGTTAATATCTATTTAAGTATGTATTTAAACCTATATATGTATGTATATCAGTCTCTGGCAGCCATATCACAAGCTTTGCTTAGTTTGGGGTCAGATGACCGTGTGTGCAAAAATGTCCCGAATATTTATTTATTTATTTATAGTACAGTTTTTATTATAAATCTTTTTTATTTATTTATTTAAATCTATTTATAGTCGTTAGTTTTATATAATATCAGCAGGCCTAGCATGGGCTGTGGATAAATTGTCTTTTCACCATTTTTATCCACGCCTAGACGCGACAAAGCTAGAATATGGATAAGTTTGTCTTTTTCTCGCGGGATAAAAACGGTGGAAAGACAATTTGTCCACGGCCCGTGCTAGGCCTGCTGATATAGTTAATAAAATAAATTGTAAAAGTTGACAAAGGGCACGGACCCAGGAGTCAGTGGAGAGGGAAAATAAACAATAAATATATATATATATATGTATATAAATCTACCATAATAAGTACTAATATTACTATTGAGAGAAGGTGGCGGAGTGGTAGCATATAATATTGCGCTTTAAAATCTGACGGCACCCGGTACGATCCTCGGCCCTGCAATGACAATACTAAATAAATTATGTGCAGTTCCGACTCCATCGCTCAAAAACGGTGAAGGAAAAAATCGTAAAGAAACCGGTATGTTCAACTTATTTACTAAAGAATTTATTTATTTATTTATTATGACATTCATCAAGGAAATATTATGATGGATCCTTGGATTAAGGCTCATCCACTCTCTCTCTCTTTCTCTTTCTCTCTGAAAGAATGTGTGTGTGTGCAGTGAAACATGGTAGACTGATAATGATTGCTATTGCGAAAGTGTGTCTGTTTGTTGGTCTGTTTGTTTATTTGTTCTTCTTTCACGCATCAACAGAACAATGAAAAGATACGATTTTTGCATAGAGATAGTTGAAGAGTCCGAGGAACAATTTATAAAGATTGGTCCGTTTTGTGTAGAGGTAACAACTTGACAGTGGTGCAATGGTAATACATGTGCGAATTGTGAAGTTACTTATGGTATGCTTCCAGGGAGCTTCCCGTGGCAGCGAAAGAAAGTGCAGCTAGGGTCCTGGGACAGGGCTTACAATTATATCAAAGATATTATTACTGTGAGTACAAATTATAAAGTGATTGCGAAAAAAAACGTGACAGCAAACCAATTGTTTACGTTAGCGTAATTTTTCGCGAGGTCACGGTAGGACCCCTGGGCCCCGATTCTACTAAACCCCAAATGGGGCAATTGTCCCAAAATTTCCACTTATGACACTATAAAAAAAATAAAAAAAATAAAATTTTTAGGCAATTCATAAAAAAAAACAAATTAAAACAATTAGTTTAGTAGAAAATAGTAGAAATTAGGGCCCTGGGGCCTTACGGACAACAGCTAATTGCGGCACCTAATCCGCTCAGTTGGAAAATCATGCGACCGCAAACCGTATCTGGGCGCTATAAGGTTCACGTTCGCGTGATTTTCCAACTGAGCGGATTAGGTGCCGCAATTAGCTGTTGTCCGTAAGGCCCCTGGCCAAACATTTTCTGGAGGTGACTGGTGACCGGAATGTTGGCGCCTATTTTTGCCAAATACTAAGCATTGCAATTCAACATGGCAATGCTTGCAGCTTTCCGGCTACTTTTCTTTCCACCAAGGAGCTTTTAAATAAAGTTATTTTTTTTTATAAAACACTGTTTTAAACTATCACGGCTGTTCACTAAAGTTATTTGATTATTTACGGGATATTTGCCGTGGTAAGGTTGTGGAATGAGCTCCCGATATTTCGGCGCAGTTACATGCACCATATTCACGGGAAGACTGAACTGACTGTCTTCACGTGAACATGGTGCATGTAACTGAGCTGAAATATTGGGAGCTCATTCCACAACCTTACCACGGTAAATATCCCGTAAATAATCATATAACTTTTTTTTTAATATTCTGCAGTTATATGGGTTGAAATTTTAATTCTTTATTATAACAAAATTTTGTTTTCTTGTGAAACTTAAAGGTAATTCCAATAATGTAGTCATTCAAATTATGTAGAAATGTTTGCACTTACGGCTAACTCTGCAGGCTGGAATTAGCGCTGGAACAGCACAGTTTGGAAAATCACACGAACTCGAACCTTTACGCGCCGAGATACAGCTTGCGGTCGCGCAACTTTTCTTATCACCTAAAAAAAATCGTTTAAAACAGATATGGGACTCTACCTGATGGACTACATTTACGACTGCTACACTAGCCAGGAATTATCCAGCACTTTCAAGCTCCCACTTGAGGGTACCAAGAATACCAATGTTATGTACAACAAAGAGGTCTGGAAGTTTATAAATAATAGTATATTTAATTATAATTCTAGGATTTAAATCACAATGCAGTAGGCTGGATGGACTGGAACCTGTGCCTGAGCATGTCGGGTGGGCCCAACTGGGCGCACAACTACGTCGACTCGCCCATCATAGTGGTGCCGGAGCAAGACCTCTTCCTCAAGGTAAAAAAGTGTCCCCAAAAAAGTTGGAATAAGTATCTACTTCTTAAATTGTCATTGTAATATTTTAGATTGCTGCTTGCTGAAAAGTTTGGCAAAGCTAGTACTAACCTGCAATAACAATTACGGGTATTAAATACGGTAGATGCTTGTAATTTCCTATTAGATACATCATTCGAAAAATATCATTGTTGCATTGGTGCACTTACTCGATACTTGACTTCTCTCTCTCTCTCTCTCTCTCTCTCTTTCATTCTTCCACATTCCATTGTCTTTTTTTTTTAAATAGTAGATAGGCTTTCGCTTGGCCGCCATCTCGCCTGATGTTAAGCGACGATGCGGTCTACGATGGAGCACGCTTGCCTAGAAGATACCGATTCACTCTCGACTTGAAGACACCCAGATTGTAACTAACGGGGAAAACCCATTCAGGCAGCGAATTCCACAGACTAGCAGTTCGCACAATAAATGTGGAATCATATCGCTTCGTACGGGTTCTCGGAATATCAACCATAAAACGATGTCGATTTTTTGTCTATTTTATTCTCAGTGTTAAGTGAAGAAAGGTCCATCGGGGTCCTTCAGCTAGTTTAAAAATGATTTAGTTTAAATAACACATCAAACAACAAATCATTTATGTACTTATATTACATTTGTATTTACGAGGTTGTTTTTTATTCGTGTTCAGTAGTTTCTGAGCCTATTCAATGCAAAATAAACTAACAATCAAATCTTTCCTCTTTATAATACCAAAAAAACTTATACTTAAGTATAGATTTGTATAATATTTCGAAAGGATTTTCAGTGCATTTTATAATTTTTTCTTGCCATAAAATTATATTTCATATTATTATTTTAGGAGCCGATGTTCTACGCTCTGGGACACTTCTCCAAGTTCGTCCCGCGAGGCTCGAGGCGCATCAGGGTGGTGGAACGCAACTTCATCTTCTCCTCGGGCCTCGAGCAAGTTGCGTTCGTTACGCCGCGAGGGACCATCGTCGTTGTGTTTTATAACAAGTGAGATTGATTTTTATTTTTTTGTGATGTCATGTATCTTCTATGTTCACTCAATAAATATACTTTACCTACTAGCTGAAACCCGCTACTTCGTACGCGTAGAGCTCAACCTTCGGCCTCGCTACTACAACCCGTTATAGCCTATGTGTTATTCTAATGTATAAGCTATGTTATTGTAAACTTTCATTAAAATCCATTCGGTAGTTTTTGCGTGAAAGAGAAACAAACATCCATACATACAAACTTTCGCGTTTATAATATTACTAGCGAGTAGCGACCCGCCCGCCCGGCTTCGCACGGGTGTAATTTACGTGCGAAGCCGGGGCGGGTCGCTAGTTATAAATATAAACCTTCCTTGAAAATGTATATAACTGATGGTGAAAACCGCATCAAAATCCGTTGCGTAGTTTAGGAGGAGTTAGCGACCATAAAGACATACAGACAGACAGACAGACACGGAAAGTGACTTCAATTTATACTATGTAGATAGATTGTAGAGAGATAGAGAAACGATAGAGATAGGGAAGAGAAGATAGAGATAAGTAGGATACAAGCTGGAGCCCGCGATTTGGTATGCGTAGACTTTCATATAAACTACAGGAATGTTCTCAACTAACGTCTAGAATAAAGACATATTGGCGTCGATTCTGTCATATCACTCTTACTACACTAAACTAACAAACTAACTTACACTAAACTAAACCAATCTGACAGGACTAAAATTATTTGCCTCTCTTTTCATTTTAATACGTGAGAGAAGGATGGCAACAATTTTAGACCTGTCAAATTTAGTTTAGTTTAGTGTAGAATACATTAGAATCGATGCCATTATCTATATATCTTCTATCTATTCATATATAATGTATATGTATGTACCTATGTATATATAAAATAAAGTCGTGTTAGTTACACCATTTTTATAACTCAAGAACGGGTGGACCGTTTTTTTATTATCTTCGATTTGTTGGATTCCTCTCCGCCCCGAATAGCAGTATAAGTATTAAAATACCGGGAAAAAAACACGAAGTTTTGCATAACTTGATATCTCCATGGAACAAAAAGTACTTACTATAAGTTAAGAACAAAAACGTCTTTTACCATCGATATATTGGTTCCAACGTGGTGGATGACTGGTACAAAATGTTTAACATTAAGTCCTCCATTTGTACATTTCTACATAATTTGTAAGTGTGCAATAAAGTACTAAATATATAAATATCTAGTGTCACGTTGTTTGTGGTCGCACTCTTCCAAAACGGCTCGACAGATTTTTATGATTTTTTCAATGTATATTTGGTAGGTACGAAAATAGCTCGTACAGTATATTTCATACCGCTAAAGGCCGAGCCCTACGAGCGAGTCATGTACCCACGTACGCACGTACGAAGTAGCGGGTACATATAAATTAATGTACTTTTTCCTCTAATTGTGTTTTTTTTTCAGGGGAGCTTCAAGAACGGTTAAAATAAAACTTGGGAATAAGGTAGCTGACGTCAAATCCGAAGCTAAATCCGTGACCACAGTCGAAATATCAGGAAAAGTGACGTAGTTTGATAGCAGTAACTGTGAAGCAAACTCAAACGCTTCTTCATTGACGTGTTTTTGACATTTCTAATTTTATTTTTAATCGTTGTATTGTTGCATACTGTTTGTTGATCCTTAAATAAATTTAAAAAAAAAAAAAAAAAAAAAAAAAACAATTTTTTTTTCGTCTTTCTTTTTTAATACATAATTATTTTTTGAGAAGCTTATGATTTTTTTATTTATATTACACGGAAATTACTCACGTAAGATTAAGCCAGTCACTCCGACTATAGTTTCAACCGCATTAGCATCAATCACTAGGTCCGAAGGAATCAAATCGAAAAATGAGTCGAATGTATGGAATTGCTAGGTGTTTTGAGGTCATGCCCCCCCCCCCCCCCTGGATCCGCCAATGTACGGGGCCCCCTTTCGTTTTTACTTTTTGACCTTTTTATTATTTCTTAGTTACATCCGCCGTAATATTACATACCTATTCTGTGAAAATTTCAACTGGCTATCTATTACGGTTAGAAAAATACAGCCGTTAAAAGGTAGGACAGGCAACGTAGGCTCAGTAATAGGATCCCTTTTTTACCCTATAGGCTCGGAACCCTAAAACTCTACAATTCCCAAAGGGTTCCAGCTAGCTTACAAAAAGGGCACCATTTAATTTAATACCTATTTGGGTTGTGTTTATATAATAATATTATGTAACAAAAAAATATCACTGACGGAAGAACCTACTCTGAAAGACTGAAAAAGGAGCTATTTAAATTATTCTGTGACATAGTTATTAGCGTCATCTAGTGTGAAGCGGCTAAAGCTTAAAATCTAAAATGTCAGTGCCATATATTACCCATATTGGGTTTGTTTAGAAGTTAAAAGTACATAATTATTATTATTTTGATACGCTAGCGCACCCTTGTAACGAGTAGCAAAAGGTGGCATACAAGAAAGATAATTTTCAGAAGTTTCTAGACATATAAAAAACAAGAATAAAGTTGCAAACAACGGATTCAAGTACATATAGGTCGTTGGTTGCAAACAAACTGATTAAAAAGTAGCATAACATGAGGTGAAATAACCACGCTTTGGTTATGTTATTAAATAATAAAGATACGTGCCGCTCAGCAGTGCAAGTTCCGTTCTTTATCGATCGTCAAATCTGACATTTGAGATAGTTAAAATGCCATCACTCGCTATGATCGATTCTATGGCATTTCAAAACGAATTTACATTAAATGAAATTATACAAATGACCATTAGGATATGAATAAATAAATTGTTACGAACTTCGAGACTCGGAGAAAAAACTACAACCACTGTATTTATTTACAAAAATTTTGTTCCAAGGCTTTAAAGTCTAATATATAAATCTTAAATAACTACATGTATAAACATAATTTGTAATTCTACATGGATCTATGTTATCTTTAATAAAATGTTTTTTTCTTAACTTAAAACGTGTTTTAGAAAGCCTGTTTTCGCCAAATTATTCTATGTAGAAAAGTTTCACCAATCACGTTTCCAAAATTACAGTTAACTAACTTGTATACTTTACTATTTATAACCAAAATATGAATTTGTTGCTGTTTGCCATAACCGCGTAAATTGATGCAACGCTACCCACGTTCACGACATATAAACGCTTAAGTTTGAAAATACGAAAAATCGGTCAAGGGGTCACGAAGATATTACGGAGACGGTGCGGTCACAGTTCGCAGCAAACGACTGGTAATATCTAAAGTACCGACTATCTTGGGTAAGTAGGTACCTACTAAACTCAATAAATGCAGGAAACTGTTGTTAGCTCGTGTGCGTCACGACTCGACACAAAGCGCGATGTAGTCGCACTATAAGTAGCTACACTATCTTCGATATGCCGTACAAATAGTTGTTTGTGTTTAAATGTCTCCGTGTTTGACCTGCTTTCTTCACGATAACACTAAAGCGCTGTAATGCCCGATGCAGACGATGCGCAGTAGCTTGCGCAAGTACTTGCGCGAGTACCTACTACGCATCTGCAACGATCCACAACATTTTTTCTTAGTGCAAGTGGCAGTGGAAGTGCTTAGTACTCGTACGCTAATCGTGTGCGTCGCCACGCGACTGGCGACCTTGTCTAGTCATGCCAGAAAAGAACAGCAAGGTCG
This sequence comes from Agriopis marginaria, assembly GCA_932305915.1. Taxonomy (NCBI): domain Eukaryota; kingdom Metazoa; phylum Arthropoda; class Insecta; order Lepidoptera; family Geometridae; genus Agriopis; species Agriopis marginaria. Next base: position 4,371,272 of record OW029935.1, read on the forward strand.
TCTGCAGGGTGATTTTGACTAAAGTCATCAAGCCTTATTTAAGCCTGATGCGTTCGCAGCGACCACGTCACCCTACCATATCTCCCTTGTTTCTCTGATCAAAGATAAATACCATCAAAGTTATTCTACCATGGGATGTTTAAATACATACTTATATCTACACATTGAAATATTATCTCACTATGTAGTTACCTACCTATTTTTTTTTTTGTTTTTACTTCTACATTGATAGTAGGAAGATACAACAACAAAGATACGTACTTACCTACTTGCTGAGCTACTTCCTGGATTCGTTTATTGAGGAAGCAATTTTATTTAGAGTGAGGAGTGGACGTAGACGTAAGCTAAAGTACCTAATCTAAGTATATTCATCTTTGACGTTTTTTTTTTTTTTCTCTATTTTCAAAAAAGTTTCTCTCCTCAGTTCAGGATGCATCTCTTTCTCAGGGGCCGATTCAGTGTAATTACACGGTATATTTTCCAGGGCAACTTTTGCAATGTTTGTTTTTCTGAAAACCACGGAAGACCTTCCATCTTGCCCATGCTTAAAATTTCATTCTGGCTATTCTCCTTAGTCGTTCGCACCCATGGCAGAGTAGTCGTTGACTTACCACAACTCGTGGTAATCAGTTAGGGTGATGGTTCGCTTCACAATCCGTCGCCATTCGTCCCGTATTGCAGCCTTTCTCGTGGACATGTTCACGGAACCGTGTAGCGTTTATTTGGTAGGTCCACAGTAATGGTGATCTACATGGTCTCGTGCCCTCAATGACCTCAATCTTACCCTGCACCACAAGGCGTTCTATGGGAGTCGTCGCCGCGTCACGATACATGCCCAAAGAAGGTGAGGATGCGAGCACCGTATTTGGGCGCGTTAAAGTTCACATTCGCGTGATTTTCCAAATGAGCGGATGCCGCAATAGCAGTTGTCCATAAGGCCCCTGAACGATGTAGGATAAACGCTGTACCTACTATGCCGAGTTCCTTTAGAATAGACTCTGATTAGTTCTGAATTCGTTCCTCGATATCCTCAGCTGAGAGAATATACCGTCTTGTTCTTACTCATCATTTAAAAAAATGCCAAATCGATGCTTTCTCAAGTGATGCGCTTACCAACGAACAGGATTTCATTTTTATCTATTACTAGCTGACCCGACAGACGCACCTGTCTTACAACTGCTAAACGCGCCAAGTTAAAATCTTGGTAAATAATTATAACGTCCTTGGTTAAAATTGTCCTTAAGTTTTTTGAAATTTTCTAAAATTTTCTTTCCGTAAGAACCTTCTACAAAGTATTAAAACTTAAAAAAAAAGATGAATGAAATCAGTAAATTCGGTCTCACGTTATGGCGTGACCAAGGTAATTAGTTTTTTATGTATAGATTTTATATGGATAGAAGATTAATTAAAATTAGGTAATTTGTGTGTCCAAATGTAACAACACAACACTCCAAATATAAAAATTACTTTTGAATGAATCCGTAGTATGAGATTCCCGTCGTCCGCAAAATAAAAATATATACCTACCTAGGTACCTGCGTACAAGTAATGGTCAAATGAAATTTGCTCTATCATTTAGCAGTAAAGACACTGCGTACTACGCGACATGACATATAGTGGATTTGGGCGCTGTTATTACGTATGTCTCATCGTCATCATCATTCTGGCTGATGATGATGATGGTGATGATTCATCGGACGTCTTCTAGCTGTCTCTCGACATCTCAAAAGCCTCACGACAGCATTTTATAGCTCATGGTATACGTGATTACACCCACACATGATTCACCGCGTTTCGCTGTCTCAGACGATTTCTGTTGGTGGTTGCCCTACAAACTGCGGTTGCTGCGATACGGCTTCTATGAGAATGACTCACGCTATAATAGGCTTACCTCGGAACTCAGAGCAAATAATAGAACTATTTGCTCTGCGCCTCGGAATAATAGAGCTAGTTCAGGGAACTAATACTTATTCAAATAGATAATAATTTGTACCAATTTGTATTATACGTACCTAATATCGTATCATCCTTGTTAATACCTATACCCAAGGATTTTATATGTACCCTAAAGCTATACCAACCACAGAAAATAAAAAAAAAGAACGGCTGTCAAGGCATTTTTGTAAGGTTGTAGCCAGTTGCACCAATATAAACGAAACGTCAGTTGTTCGAAATCATTTAGCAACTGTGTCAAAAAAATCGTATAGGGTATAATTTTATTTTCTTCAACTTACGATTACGATTTTTTTGATAAACTTGATAGTATAACTCTGCAAATATTGATCCTAGCGAAATGATTATGACCAAACTTGTGAGAAACTAAATTTCCACCAACTTTGGTTATAGCCATTTTTGCTGTAATGTTGAAAATTAACGAGTTATTTCAGAAAAACTAAAAAATTTAACATCAAAACAAGATGGCGGCAAATCCTTTACCGGGATTAGTTAGAAACTCGAGATTTATACTTCCAACCCCGCCCACCCCCCCAACCCGACGTTAAAAAAAAATCGCTCCCCGGAATTTTTTCTATTTAAATGTCTGCCCTGACTGGACTATTGAAAGTTGCGCCTGAAGACACAACAATAGGGAAAACTAACGGTTCCGGTAGCCCATATCGGAATTAACTTTAACCGTACTGAATGAACCATCAATAAACAACAATTCTTAGAAGCAGCCAGCTCATACGCAAAGGTCGCCTATCTATATTATGAACTCGCGGTTCTCTCAGCAGTCATCAGACATTATAGAAGCAGCTGCCAGCTCAGTGTGCATCAGTGCTTCACAGCGAACGTACGTGTCCGACAAAAATGTACAAAACAATAGTTCTGGGGGTGTTGTTGGGGGTGTGCGGTGGAGTGTTGAGTCACACGTACCACCTGGGAGCGTGTCCAGTCGTCGAACCCATGCCGGGGTTCGAGATGAACAAGGTACGTAAATCACTTTGCCGTAAGTATTCTTTTTTTACTTCCAGTTAAGTTTATTGTCCGGTACAATAGGCTAATAGGCAACCGGTCCATGGAAGTGGTTTTGATGTTATCAAGGTTTTCTATTATCGAATGGTTTAACAGATAAGAATAATTACTATAGGTCTCAGAACAACTAGAAAATGTTTTCTACTAGCTCTGAAGAATAGGTAAGTAAGTAGGTGCCTTACTGCCTAACTAGGTAGTAAGGTAAAGTTTTTGCCGCCAAACTAAAGCCGGAAAAACTTTTGAACTTTTACTGTTGTTTGGTTAACATAATTTATCAAATCGTGGTATTTATCCTGTTTTTATTTTTTCACACGTTCATGTGCGGTGGTCTCTCAATATGGGCCTCATTAGCAAGTTCAAAGTCGCACAACGAACTATGGAGAGTTCAAAGTCGCACTATATCCTATGGAGAGGGCTATGCTCAGGGTTTCTCTACGAGATCGAATCAGAAATGAGGAGATCCGTAGACGAACGAAAGTTATGGACAATATATAGCCCACCGGATTAGCAAGTTGAAGGGGGCCGGGAACATAGCACGCAGAGCAAATGGCCTATAGGGCCAAAAGGTCCTCGAATGGAGACCACGGACCGGTTAACACAGAGTAGGACGTCCACCCACAAGATGGACAGACGACCTAAAAGAGAACGCTGGAAAACGCTGGATGGATGCCGCTTCCAACTGGCCCTTTTGGAGATCGATGGGAGAAGCCTAAGCAGCGTCGGACTGGCCATATTATTATAGTCGAGGTGGCGTTTACCAGCCAGTGGCAAGCCCCGCAAGCTGGTCCCGTAGGTAGAATAGGGGGTCTCCAGTCTCGGGCCACTCGGGGCCCTTCCGGCCCAGTCCGACCCTGAGCCTAAGTCCAACATTGGACGTCCTATGGCTGAAATGATGATGTTGATGCTAATTATTAACAAAATAAGTTAATAAAACTGTAAGCAATTTTTTATTATGAAGGTGTGTTCCTCGCAAGGTTTGTTTGTGCTCGTAAATGTGCTCGAGAGTGGGAAGTGATATATTGGGGTGCAACGTGTATTTTCATGTAGATTCCAAAACTCCATAGAAGCCTCTAGTAAAGTCTCCCTATTTTACTGGGGCCTATTAAACCTAAAACAGTATAGTCATTAAAATACGGGAGACGAAGCGGCATGGCCTTAATGGCTACAACCTGCTTAGTAATGGGCAAAAAAATCTTCACTTGGGTAAAATGAGTACTTATAGTGACTTATAGGTACTTCGAATCACAGATCTACTACCATATCTGTGCTTTTAATCGAAAGTATACCCAAGTGATAATCTATATCTATACTAAATATTATAAAGAGGAAAGATTTGATTGTTTGTTTGTTTGTTTGTTTGCATTGAATAGGCTCCGAAACTAATGAACCGATTTGAAAAATTCTTTCACTGTTGGGATGCTGCACTATCCCCGGTTGACATAGGCTATATATCCCGGCTTCGCCCGTGCGAAGCAGGGGCGGCCTACTAGTTTTATATAATTATCTTTATTCCGTTAAAAACTGCCATCAGAAGACGAACTTTTTTTGCGCGAATTAAAGGCCTGCGAAAATAAGAACAAAGGACATTTTTTGCATGAGCACGCGTCCGTCGTCTGTGGTGACCCTTATAATACCGAATTACCTACTAAAAGCATAGACTTATATGTACGTAGTATATTTAGATCAATGACTAAAAGTCAAATCAACAAACAAAGAGAAATGACTCGACCCCAGACTCCCAAGAGCACCGACAGTGATATGATAAGACACGACTATTATCGGCATGAAACGGTTATATATTATGTATATACTTACCTACATATTTACGCAGTTATGTGAGGCAAGTTCTAGTCATAAATGATGTCAACAATATAACAAGACATAATAAGTCATTATCCTCAAACCGCAATGCCTATTTCCACAAAACTGTTATGTGCTTTAACTCTCTTTGTGCTTTAATATAACATAACTAAACCATTGCATTTTGTAACAGTTTTTTTCCTCTCAAGATTTGGGCGTCGCACGTCTTGTGCATTTGCCAGTATTGAAATATTGTCATATTTTATTAAATATCATTAAACAAATCATAGTTGGAGTCAATAAAATGAAGTCACGCTCTAGTCCAAGGCATGCCCTACTAAAGTGGTGGAGAGTTTACTAGTGCTAATATGAAATTTTAGAAACAACATGAAAGACATGTTTCACCTTAAATCATTTACATAACCACTCAAGCTCGTTCACGAAGACATAATAAATAGATATAACTCTATAAAATACAGTTTAGGAAACTAATAATATGAAGAAGCGACATGTTTTTTTCACGTTGGCGACAAAACTGCTTTTGTTACAGTTAACCATCCTTGGGGGTTTTGGCGCCAACGTGAAAAAAACTATAGGTAGTCGTCTCATTGTATTATTTTCTTAAACTTGTGTATTTTCGAGCGTTAATGCGTAATAAAGGTGGATTATTATTTATTAAGTGCACGTGCTCAAGTGTGGGTAAGTGATAGGGAAAACGCGGTGGGAAACATTGTATTTTCATGTTGTTTCTAAAGATCCTTAAAAGCCTCTTGTAAAGTCTCCACGATTTTACTAGGGCATGACTTTGACGTGACCCTGACTTACTTTGCTTGACTGTGACTTGTTTGACGTAATTTCATCAAACTTAATAATCACTTGTAATCACTATATTGAACTATCAATGGATAATCATTTAATACTTTATTAACTATTTATTTTAATACTTGACACTGGCAAATTCACAAGAAGTGCGACGCCAAAATCCTCATAGACGAAAACAATTTCTTTAAAATATTCACATTCGTGCTGTATCTTGACAATACAGGCTAATATCAAACGGCATTCGATAGATGGTATGAATCGATTGTACATACATACATAATTATGGGATGTATCGAATGTTTGTCGTTTGTTTTCTTCCTCAATATGAATGAGACAATTGATTCATTCGATAGCAGCTGGGTAAGATATTCAATCTACTTGTATCTAAGTGTAACGAAACCCAAACATTGTGCGCCAACACAAAGGCCATTGTTTCCTTAATAATGATCCGTTATGACACACAAAAGTCTACTTTCCTTGTAAAGACTGAATTATTATATTGTGTACATGTTGGATAAAACATCCGACCATAAATGTATGTTACCTTTGTACCTACTTATCTTGTACATGGAATCAATTACATTCATTACAATGAATAATTTGTTCTTTTTGATGTTTTCTCACACAGGCAATAAATAATAAATTGAATATAGGTAGATAGTCGGTAATACTATTCTAACCTGAAACAAAATTTTATTTAATACGAACCCGAAACTTTATGTAAGTACATTGATGCAAAAAAGTGTAGGTACGTAATTACCTAAGGTATGCGTATATTTTTATTTATGTAAACTTCATAGACTGCAAATATTGTAAATACAAAAAATAAAACGGAAGTACCTACATATTACACAGTATACACTACAAATTCAGATTTACTGATTTTCAGGTACTGTATTGTTTATATTTTTCTATGATACCGTTATAAAGACGAACTTCCGCAAATTAGGTAACACGGTTTAAGGTCGGCTATTATTAGCAGCCATAAGACGTTCACTGCTGAACATAGGCTTCCCCCTTAGACCTCCACACTGAACGAGAGATCGCCATCTGCATCCAGCGGCTGGATGCAGATGGCGGGCTGTCGTTCAGTCAGTAACAAACATACAAAAATAAACATAGGTAGAAATGACAACTCCTTTCGTCAGTTGAAAAAAGAACGATGCACATACAAGGAGTTCCGAAACTATTTTCAACCTGCATACATGAAGTTTTATCCACATTCCAGCTGCTGGGAGTGTGGTACGTGATCCAGAAGACGTCGACGGCATCGCACTGCATCACGTATAACTTCACGAAGACCGTAGAGCCGGGCAAGTACCAACTCGAGCAGATCTCGCAGCACTTCATCCTGGGTCTCACGCCGCTCAAACATGAATACAAGTAAGATGGCATAATATAACCTTACATTTAACCTTGATTTGACCCCCTACTTACTAATAGTCTTAATTTTCTTTAAACTTCCTTTATAGATTTTTTTAAAAGGGGAATGGACCGACTTACCAAAAAAAAAACAATATCACAGATCTACTGTGACCAAAAGTCTTCATTTTTTTCTAGAATAAGGGAACTATACGTAAAGGTTTTTTTAGCAGTGCACTGAAGTTTAGATTCGGAGAAAAAACTAAAAACGTGTTTTACGTATTTTAGTCGAATTATTCTTTAGGGAAAATTTCACCAATCATATTTCTAAAACTTATACGCATTTCATCATCATCAGCCGGAAGACGTCCACTGCTGAACATAGACAGCCTGCCCTTTGCATCCACTGGATGCCCGCGACTCTCAAGATGTCGTCGGTCCATCTAGTGGGAGGCCTCCCTACGCTGCGTCTTCCGGTTCGTGGTCTCCACTCCAGAACCTTTCTTCCCCACCAGTTATCGGTTCTTCGAGCGATGTGGCCTGCCCATTGCCACTTCAACTTGCAAATTTTAACAGCTATGTCGGTGACTCTGGTTCTTTGGCGAATATCCACGTTTCGGATTTTATCGCGCAAAGAAACTCCGAGCATAGCTCTCTCCATTGCCCGCTGTGTGAATCTGAGTTTTTCCAAAAGGCCAACAGTTAAGGACCACGTCTCAGTACCATATGTCATCACTAGCAACACACACTGGTTAAAGACCTCTTCGTCTTGAGGCACTGCGGTGTATACGCAACTATACACCAAAATATAATACCCCCCCCCCGCACCAAAGCTGGATCCACCCTAGCTCATTGGGCGTATAATATATTTTCAGTAGGTACTTTTTTTGCAAGACGTGTACTTTTTTCAAGAAAAAAAACTATATTTACTTTGATCACCTGGGTAACATCGCCTAGATTTGGTTGGTTGCGATTGTTGTTCATGTCGTATAACTAATAACATAATTTTTTTTATTTACTTTATTTCAGATACACTGGAACACTCTCTATCCCGGACTGGTCCGTCCAAGGCAAGATGGTTGTTAAATTTCCTCTGAGTAAGTAAAACACCATTAAATTTGATAATTTACGTACCTAAAGTATTATGTATTCATGTTATACGCTCCACATCCGAAATTTCATCCTATTAGGTCGAAATTCTTAACTCATCCTAAAATTCGAAGAAAAAAACAGAATTTCAATTAGTTTTCTTAACTCAACCGAAGTGGGTTTTATAGTCAATTTCGACGCGTCAGTTATTAATAGAAAGTAGTCATCGGTAGTTATAGTAGTAAGGACTTTTATTCGAATTTTGGGGTGGTATGAATTTGTACAGGGTTACGCGTAAAGGGTGAACTAAGCCCAACGAGGTCCGTTATACTCATCATTATGAACAACTTTTACTATGGGGGACCAAATCCTGAAATTACGAAATATAAATCAGCTGTTGCACACCAAAAATTTTAATTTACATCCTTATTCAACCGATGGCTACCTTCTAGTGGTAACCGATGCGTCGAAATTGCCTTTAGAGCCCACTTAGGCTCAGTTAGGATTTTTTTTATTTAAATTTTAGGTCGAGTTAAGAATTTGACATAATAGGTTGAAACCACAGAAAAGAAAAATAAGATTGTTTAAATTCGAACGGCTGTCAAGGCATTATTGTAAGATTTTTTTTGTAACCAGTTGCGCACATATAAACGAAACGTCAGTCATTCGAAATCAGTTAACAACTGTGATGCGGACAAAGAAATTTGCGACCTCAGTTGCACCCATATAAACGAAACGTCAGTCATTCAAAATCAGTTAGCAACTGTGATGCGGACAAAGAACTTTGAGACCTAACCCAAAAAGGTAAGGTCCAAGGTCTTTGGATGCGGAGTTCGACGCGTTGACATAAATAAGAATGTTCAATCAAGGTTATGTCATAATGCCTGTCGACAGATTTCCTTTCTCATTTCTGGTCTATTTACTTCTCTTTTCTGCTTTTCTGTGGTTGATGCGCGTCCCCGATAAGTTGACACTGCACAAAACCCAGTGTCGCGGCTAATCAGACATACGTTCGTTCCTCGCAGGCGTGGCCGGCTCGGCGAGCTACACGGTGGTGGCAACAGATTACACTTCGTACGCAGCCATCTTCACGTGCCAGAAGCTGGCGTTCGCACACCGCCGCTCCGCTACCATCCTGTCCCGGTCCAAGGACTTGGATAAGATTTATGTAGACAAGGTAAGAGCATTTCAATTTTTCAGTATCAAACCAGCGCCTGATTTTCACGCAACGCTGGAAGATATCGCTTTAAGCGATAAGACCGCCAGTTGTTACACTAGTTTTTTTAAAGAGTTTTTGTCCTCTGTATCAAATTAATAAATCAATCAACGTCAACATAACTTGAAAATTACAGGGTTACGCATATAGACTGTACTAAAACGAAAGGAGGTCATTGTACTTTTTAAAATAAATAATAGGCTTGCATTTGACCACCGTCTCGTCTGATGTTAAGCGATGATGCGGTCTACGTTGGAGCACGATTGCCTAGAAGAAAGCGATTCGCTCGTGATTTGAAGACACCCAGATTGTAACTAACGGGGAACACCCATTCAGGCAGCGCATTCCACAGATTAGCAGTTCGTTTAATAAAATTGGAATCAAAGCGCTTCGTTCGGATTTTCGGAATACCAACCATAAATTAAGCGGTGTCGATTGTAAACATGGTGCATGTAACTGCGCCGAAATATCGGGAGCTCATTCTACAACCTTACCACGGTAGGTAAATATCCCGTAAATAAAATCATATGACTTTAGTGAACAACCGTGATAGTTTAAAACAGTATTATACTTTTAAAACTCTTAATCGGTTCCTTTCTCTGCAGATGCGCACGAAGCTGTCATCTTTCGGCGTGGACCCTTACGACATGTCAATCATCTCTCAGCGCGAGTGTCCCGCGCACGAAAACGCTGACGGAGTGAATATCAATATTGACCCAGAGACCTTTTCCTCCCACAACATCGGACAGGCTGTACGGAAGACTGGCGGTGCTATCGGTGAGGAAAATATGAAAATTTATCTATTTTGACGATGTATAATAATTTTTGTAGCTGAGTGGTCGGAGTTTTCGGATTCTATACCAATTAGGTATAGGTGTCTTCAAGTCGAGAGTGAATAGGTTTCTTCTAGGCAAGCGTGCTCCATCGTAGGCCGCTTCATCGCTTAACATCAGGCGAGTTAGCGGCCAAGCGCAAGCCTATTTATAATGACAAAAAAAGGAAAACATCGTGAGGACATCAATAGATAGCTCTTTGGTCTAGTTGGTAGTGAGCCTGCCTTCTGCGCTTGGGGCGTGGGTTCAATTCCCACTTAGAACAAACATTTATGTAATGAACATTTTGTGTGTGTTTATGTGATGTTGTTTTTTTTTTATGTGATTTTGTGTGTGTGTGTGTGTGTGTGTGTGTGTTTGTTCTATATCTGGGTGTTAACATTTATTTAAGTATTTATTATAAAATATGGTATATGTATGTATATCAGTCTCTGGCAGCCACTAAGCTTTGCTTAGTTTAAGATCAAATGACCGTGTGTGCAAAAATTTATATCCAATTCGATACAAAAATCTGTTTCACTACGTTAGAAATTTTTTCTAACTTTTATCGGCCATTAAATTTTAATGGCAACATTACTGCAAAGCGAGACACAGCCGCGCGTGCATGCCGCCAAATGCGGTTGAAACTATAGTCGGAGTAACCGGAACCATATCAGCAGCCATTAAACGTCCACAGCTGGACAAAGGCCTCCCTCTTTGAGAGAGGTGTTGCCATAATCCCCACGCTTGGCAGGTGGCTTGGGGATCGCAGTACGTTCACCGTGCACTAATAGGATGCTGCTGCCCATCCTCCAGTGGTTCTGGTCGCAGTTTTAGGACATACCCGGATCCCACCGGCATTAAATGTGAGTAAATCGCGTGTCATATAAATAAAATTACTGATAACATTTCCTGTTTCAGCGGACGGTGTGGAGTACGTAGTGGAGGCTGGAAAGAACGTGTACCACAAGGTGGCGAGCAGCAAGGAAGACCTCACGGAAGCGCCGGCCAACTCCGCGCGGTCGCTCGACTCCGACGCAGAGTGGCTGCCTTGATCCTCTAATTGATCTTTAGTCAATACTCGTGTCAAAATGTTCCGAGTTAAAGTTTGACCGCATATTATCATTATAAAAAATCGCTATGAATGCTACCTTAACTCATTAGTTAAGGTAGCATTCTTAGCGACCACGACCGGCGGCAGCGGAACCGTCGCGCGACCCACTGCTCAATGAATATTTTTTTTATATGGACCAGCTGATATTTTTTTCGCGAATTGTGAAATTCGTTGAACATTATTTTTTGTTTTTTTGTACTGAGGCCACCCTTAAGAGGATGCTAACTGATTATCAGTAATCCTGTATAAAGGCTTGCAGAATACTCCGCAAAAGTTGCAAGTTTTGTAGTTGAAACTGGCTGCAAGTCGCGTAATTTAATTCAAATTGCAGCAATAACCTCTCCCACATAAAAAATCACTTATAAACCAACAAAACCGAGTACTTAGTTAAGACAAATGCGTGTTAAACTTTAACCATGAAATGTTGCCAAAAATCTGTCATTTATTATTTTAATAATGTAGCATTTAAGAACTTAAAATACTCAAGAAATAAAAATCTCCGCAAAAGCATTGTAGAGACAAACAGACTTTGAACAACTATTGGTTTATTTTTATCTTCACCAGACATCCCAACTACCCAAGGAAGGCTTTATAGCGTCGTTGCGCTTGCAAAATCTATGTGTTTTAGTAAAGATTTCAAGGGAGACAAATGGACTTATCAATATATAAAAAATGCAGTATGGTGGCGAAAATATTATACAAGTGAAAATAAGAAGACACAAAAACAGAACAAGAAGGCAGCGACCTGAATGCGGTTTTTTATTTATAGTTTGTGTAGACAATTTAATTTAGATTTAATATAGTTAGGTTTTTATTTACTAACTCTAGACAAATTGTTGTAATAATTATGTTCTATTTTATAAATTTTAGTTTAGGATTTAAAAAAAAACAAGTAAATTAAGTCTCTTGTCAGGGTAGATTACATAAAAATTATGTAAAAAAAATTATATGTGCGACATAATGATTAAAAAATTTGGTTATGTGTGAGATGTGAACACAACAAATATTTCATTTCTAGAAATGAAAATTTAGGTAGGTATAGATTACCTACACGTATAGATTTTGTCAAATCGATTTCTAGAAGGAAATAACACACATTGTAATTGTTTTCGTAATTGATGCGCAATTCGATTTCAAGGCAAACTAGCGAAAGAAGAAAATATCAAAAAAATGCACATGACGGTTTTTGCTGGCGCACCGACGATAAGTATATCTATGTATGTTTGTAGTTAGTCTACAGGCCGACAGAGGAGGCAGTTAGGTGCCTACAGCCTAAGCGATCAGTGGACGAAGAGCAACGGATCCTGCATACAATGAAATGGCGAAAACCCTTGTTTTTTTTTTAAATAAAAAGGGCTGCAAACGAACCTGATGGTAAGCAGAAACCGCCGCCTATGGACACCTGCAACTAACGGTGTTGACGTTGCTTTACCAGCCCAGAGAGGTTGTTATAAACACCTATTTTGAAACTCTTCATGTTGAAGCTCGGCTAGAAGACCTTTGGGGGAAGTACATTCCACACCTTGCAGGTCCGGATCAGACGGTGTGGGATTTTCAGCATTGCAAGATGTGGGCAGTGGGGTGAGCTTTTTGCTAAGGAGGGTGTTAAGAAACAGGTAAATGACGACTTAGTGGGACTCTGCAAAACCATCAGCGATGAGTGAGCTACTGCACCGTCTCACTGAAAAAGAACAATAGAATCGGTGGGACAAGAAAGACGTCTATAAGCATGCTAGGCCGCCTTCCCAACCCTTGACAGGAAGATCATTAAAGCTGGAAACAAACTATTTGACGCGACTGGTAAGTGTGCAGTCTTTCAAAAGACAACAACGGCTGACAAACACATCCGGCGCGCCAGATTTCTGTCGGACGTCCGAACGCTCAAGGTCAGCCCAAGGTTACGTCCACGACTTACGTTCAATAGTTTGCACAGCTCAGTGTACATATATTATCTAGATACCTTTATGTCGCGTCCGTCAGCCGCGTCCGTCAATTTGTATCCAGCTTAACAATCTGCTGAAGTTGCAAAGACAGGACGTTCGCCTAGTAGGCCTTAGAACCGGTCAATGCAAATTGAAGTACTTGCGTAAACGAGCTACGGACGGTCTACTGTCTCGTGGCTGCATGAAGAACGAAACTGTGGAGCATGTGCTGTGGCATTGTGAAGCCACAGAAGAAACTAGAATCTCTATAGGGTTGCGTGAGCCATCCATCCTTCATGTCAACCCACCAGCAGGCCTAGCATGGGCTGAGGATAAATTGTCTTTCCACCGTTTTTATCCACGCCTAGACGCGACAAAGCTAGAATATGGATACGTTTGTCTTTTTCTCGCGGGATAAAAACGGTAGAAAGACAATAGGCATGATGACTAATATTTAATTTATTACAAATAACCGGCTTAGCGATTAATATGACTAAATACATTACACATACTGAAAAAAACATTTAACTTGGCTGATAAATTTCTGAGATATGAGTGTTTGAAGTTTCAGGTGGGGATAGAGAGGGGATGCTCGATCCCTTTCTCGCAAAGCGTGTGTTAGTATAGCATTTGTATGGCGCACCTGAGCCGTGACGTCACGGCTCAGTATAGTGCGCTCTCTGTCTAGCATGAAATTAAAATGCTTATATCTTATTTATTTTTGAACTAATTTTAATTTTGTTTTTGTTGATGTGCTCTATTTATGATCAGCTTTTTTATGAGGTAATAAAAAAATATTAGTCATCATGCCTATTAGTCCACGGCCCGTGCTAGGCCTGCAGATATGTCACTGGAGTAAATTTGCCAACGACTTACTCCGATATTCAAGGAGTTGGGTTGGCTCGGGTAGGTGCTGGTAAGGGGAAAATACACAATACACCTTAAGTTTGACGTCAGTGTATAGGCCTTAAGGCCTTCAGGCTAATTCTTAACGCAGGCTAGAATTAGCGGTAAAACAGCGCAGTTCGGAAAATCACGCGAGCGCAATATTTTCAATGCAGTAAAAACTGGGTACTTTTTTTCTCCTGGCATCACAGACGATATTATAAGGATAAAGGTCTGTAGTCGTAATGAAAATAAGATTCTGATGCACTCTAAACTAAACTAAACTAAATTTGACAGCTTTAAAATTGTTGCCATCCTTCTCTCACGTAATAAAACGAAAAGAGAGGCAGATAATTTTAATCCTGTCAGATTGGTTTAGTTTAGTGAGTGGTATGACAGAATAGGCCTCATTGGAATCTATTCTGTCATACTAAACGAAATCTGACAGAACTAAAATTATCTGCCTCTTTTTTCATTTTAATATGTGAGAGAATGATGGCGACAATTTTAGAGCTGTCAAATTTAGTTTAGTTTAGAGTGGATCAGAATCGATGCCATTAGCTTATAAAATGAAACCCAGATATTAATCAGAATTATTTATTCACTGAACTGCAAGTAGCTGGAATGTCAACATTCCGCCTATTGTATTTAAATGCGAATTAATATTAATTAACTCTACATATTGTTTAACTCGTTTTCAATTCAAACCAAGATGTGTTTTTTACCGAATTTTCATTAGAAATAAATTAACTGACACCTTCTGTAAAAACTAACTTCAATAAAAAAAAGAGATTTCTATAATACACTTAGGAAGGTGTCAGACAAAAACTTTACTATGAAAAGAAAGATAGAAAAATCTTTTTATTAATATTACACGGGAATTACTCACGTAAGATTAAGCCGGTCACTCCGACTATAGTTTATAGTTGTTTGCATTAGGCAGTCTTTTTCAAAGTGAATTCTATGAATCTTACGTGAGTAATTCCCGTGTAATATAAATAAAAAGTGTGAAAACCACGTCAGTTTCCATAATAAAATACAAAAATCTTGTTACATGCCTGTACATAAAAATACATAACAAATAAATCAATGTACAATGCGACATAAAAGAGTAGAAACGAAACTAACGCTGGTTTAACGTTGTTATCCGTCAAACGCGAGAGTAAATAGGCGTCACTTTAGCTTACCTTTCACCTCAATGTACCTCAATATACCTTCATATCAATTATTTTTTTAAATAAATAATAGGCTAGACCGCCAACTCGCCTGAAGTTAAGCAATGATGTGGTCTACGGTGGAGCACGCTTGCCTAGAAGAAACCGATTCACTCGTGATTTGAAGACATCCAGATTGTAACTATCGGGGAACACAATAGTTCGGGGAGCAGTTCGCACAATAAAAGTGGAATCAAAGCGCTTTCAGGCAGCGCAATGTACCTCACAAGCTGTTAGTGTGTCATTTTTTGGGTCTTTATTATTTTCTACTCTTTTATGTCGCACTGTACCAGTAATATAACAAATATTTAAGAATATTCTAAAGAAAGAGCTTACATTAGATATTTGATTAGAGCAAGGGTGTCCAACATACGGCCCGCGGGCCACAATGCGGCCCGCCAAGGTTCCTAATCCGGCCCGCGAACGAGTCAAAAGTTGGGTAACTTTTATCTTTTTTAGACGAAATTTTGTAAAAAACGACGCGTCATATGTTCGTAAAATAGGGAAATGCGGTTTTAAAAAATTACATCGATTGATTACAATAAGACTCGGCGAAAACGTGGACGAGCATTTCGGGAAGTTAATAAATCCGAACCGTCACAAAATTTTGTTGGACACTCCTGGATTAGAGGCTTTGAACACTGAAGCGTAGCACTGATGAAATATTGTAAATATTATACGGGGTGTAAGGGGAACACTCTCGAAGCCAAAAGAAGGTAATTGTACACATCATTATGAACCACTTTTACTATAGGATCAACGCTGAAATCGCGAAAAAAATATCAGCTGTTCTATAGAAAACGGTTATTGACACACGACAAAATGTATGGAACAGCTGATATTTTTATCGCGATTTCAGGTTTGGTCCCATAGTAAAAGTAGTTCATAATGATGAGTACAATTATCTTCTTTTGGCTTCGAGAGTGTTTCCCTTACACCCTGTATATGTAGAAGATCGTCAATATTGCCAAACGGAGATTCTCTCAAGCTCCGAAAACTATCAGAATTCAATGCATGGAACATCAGAGTTACAATACATATAGAGTCACAATCGTTCCACAAAAAACCGATCCAAAACTCGGCGCACGCTATGAATTGCGCAGACTTTTTGGTTAGTTACAAGACCGCGATCCGACTACAACGCCGCACGATGCCAGAGCTACGATGACATTGCGGATAATCGACGTTGAACACTATGCAAGCGACATAACGTCTAAATTGGAGTAAATGTGGCATTGTGAAGTATATAGTTTATACAATGTACATACAATGACACTCGGACGTTTTTTGACTGGTTTTACTGAGAAATTGTGACTCTATAGGAATTGTTTCTCGATGGCATGGAACCACTTTCGCAAACAAAAAACGTCAGTTGTTTATGAACGAAACTAATTCATAGAATAAACTGACCAGTAAATACAAAACTGAGCACACATATCTGAATGAATCAAGTACCTCTTTTAAGATAAAAACATTTTTGCTTGCTTGATTTTTTATTTTTTTTCATGACCATGGACACAAAGTCCTACAGTCGTAATATTAAACAAGTTTACATAGTATTAAATAGCGTCAAACAAGTCACAGTCAAAGTCAAGCAAAGCAATTCACGGTCAAGTCAAACTCATGCCCAAGTAGAGTGGTGGAGGCTTTTCAAGAAGCTTCGATGGTGGAAACAACACGAAAATACATGTTCAAACTCATGCCCCAGTAAAGTTGTGGTTATGTCTCACCTCGTTATATCACTTGCCTACATTCGAGCAAGTTCAAGAACACTTCATCATTATCATCATCAGCCTATTTGATGTTCGTCCACTGCTGGACGAAGGCCTCTCCTAAAGAACGCCACAAGGCTCTGCTACTCGAAATAGCACAAGTTCAAAAATCATATAATAGTAGTAGCTTGTTCATTCCGATATAAGCAAAGAAAACTGATGCCTTATTATGGATGATTCGGATCGTGATCGCGATTGCGTGCCATCTGACTTACGCACGTGGTGCGAGTAAATAGATGCGAACGGGACGGCATGCAATCTCGATCACGATCAAACTTCTATAATAAGGTCGCTGGACGATCCCCTACCACGTGTCGCAGGTTGGTGCGAGGTGCCTAGGGCGTGCAGCGCTCCAGGAACCTGGGGTAGAGGCAGACCTCGCGGATGTGGTGCCGGTCCAGCAGCCAGCAGAGGAAGCGCTCCAACCCCAGCCCGTACCCGCCGTGCGGCACCGACCCGAACTTGCGCTGGTCCGTGTACCAGTAATACGGCGTCGGGTCGATGCCCTCGCGCGAGTAACCTGAAATACAGTTTTACGTTTATATTTGCTAAGCTCAGCGTCTATTTTTATTTTTTTAACTTTCGGGTAATTTTTTTCACAAACGATCCTCTGACCCCAAACTAAGCAAGGCTTTGTGATATGGCTGCCAGAGACTGATATACATACATATATGTATATGTCGGCGCGTTGACGTTTCAGCATTCGGGCACAACTACCGTCGGATAGTTTTTAAGGCTTAGAATAGAAAGAAAGAAAGAAAAAGTTTATTTGTGACCAAATTAGGTTTTTAAAAAAATAGCTTATTGACTAGTTATAATATAAGGTCACAAATCGGCCCCAACTCAGCATAATGCCGGCTGTTAACCAGCGCTGGTCTTCCGTTGGAGCCGTTTGGTGATGTCTCGGTACAAGCACACATACAGTACACACGACAAAATAAAAATATAAATAAAATAATAAATAAACCAATCTAAAAACAAATACTAGATAATATGATGACAATGAGGTAATTATTATATATTATACCATATTATATACTTTGAAAACATAGTTCCTTATATTGCACTCGTGTCATGCTTTTGAGTTTCCTCTTGTTGCTGATGTGCAGTAATAAATTTTTTAAGTTTATAACTAAAACTTTTAACATTTTGCAGGTTCCTCAACGGTGGAGGAATATTATTCCAGCATTTACTAGCAGCATACCGGAAACTACCTCTGAAAGCGGCTGACCTATGGCGTTGCGTGGAGAGAACTGGTGCACACAGACGGGACTTCTGGGATCTATGACTGTACATCCAAGTCAATTTCTCGTAGAGATAGGAAGGCTGTTTATATTTTAAAACACCAAATAGCAGACATGCTAAGATGTGGCGTCACCTAGGTTAGTTTTGGTGGACTAGTGATGGAGGTGGCGCCATCACTGGTGTAACGCTGCAGTAACTTACTCTGCTGAAATAGGCATGATGACTAACATTTTTTTATTACCTCACAAAAAAGCTGATCATAAATAGCACATCAACAAAACAAAATAAAAATTAGTTCAAAAATAAATAAGATATAAGCATTTTAATTTCATGCTAGACAAAGAGCGCACTATACTGAGCCGTCACGCCTCAGGTGCGCCATACAAATGCTATACTAACACACGCTTTGCGAGAAAGGGATAGAGCATCCCCTCTCTATCCCCACCTAAAACTTTAAACACTCAATCTAAGAGATATTTATCAGCCAATTTAATTTATGTTTTCAGTATGTGTATTGTATTTAGTTATATTCCTCGCTAAGCCGGTTATTTGTAATAAATTAAACATTAGGACACATGCCTATTGCTGCGCTCCGCGTTTTTTTTTTTTTATATTCGGGACATTTATGCACACACGGCCGTCTGACCCCAAACTAAGCAAAGCATGTAATATGGCTGCCAGAGACTGATACACATACATATCTATATTTACTATTACTATAAAGAGGAAAGATTTGATTGTTTGCATTGAATAGGCTCCGAAACTACTGAACCGATTAGAAAAATTATTTCACTGTTGGGAAGCTACACTATCCCCGGGTAACATAGGCTATATTATATTTTCAAAAAAAATAGGGATCCTTACTAAAACTCCAATAATGTAACCCAAGGTGTAAAAAATAAGACTTACGCCGGGGTGCGTTGCTAGTATATTCATAAATACATACTTAAATAGATATTAACACACAGATAATATCTATTTAAGTATGTATTTAAAAACATATATGTATGTATATCAGTCTCTAGCAGCCATATTACAAGCTTTGCTTAGTTTGGGGTCAGATGACAATGTGTGCAAAAATGTCCCGATTTTAATTTTATTTTATACTAGCTACGCCCTGCGGGTTCACCCGCGTAGTGATGAAAAATGGTGATGATGATGATGAAAAGTAGCCTATGTCACTTTCCAACCCTCGAACTACACCCATGCAAAAAATCAGGTCGATCCGTTGTTCCGTTGCAGCGTGAAAGAGAAACAAACACACCTTCGCATTTATAATATTACTAGCTGCACCTCGCGGTTTCACCCGCGTAGTAATGAAAAATAGTGATATTGATGATAAAACGTAGCCTATGTCACTTTCTGGCTCTTGAACTATAGCCATGCAAAAAATCAGGTCGATCCGTTGTTCCGTTGGTGCGTGAAAGAGTAACAAACACACTTTCGCATTTATAATATTACTAGCTGCGCCCCGCGGTTTCACCCGCGTAGTGATGAAAAATGGTGATGATGACGATGATGATGAAAAGTAGCCTATGTCACTTTCCAGCCCTTGAACTATACCCATGCAAAAAATCAGGTCGATCCGTTGTTCTGTTGCTGTGTGAAAGTGAAACAAACAGACTTTCACATTTATAATAATCATCATAGTCAGCCTTTTAACGGTCCGCTTCTGGACTTTTAGCCTACCCCCGAAAGGGTGATTGGGCCATATCCACCACGCTGGCCCAGTGCGGATTGGTGGATTATAATATTGAGGCAGGCTGTCGGTCAGTGTGGTGGTTAAAGGGGGAGGCCTATGTTCAGCAGTCGACGTCTTCTGACTGATGATGATATTGATGATGATGAATATTAAGTAAGATCTAATCTTGATCTCTCGTTGTATTCCTCATGACGTACCTTCCATAAGCTCGTCGTAGTCCCAGGTCCTCATCGAGCCGCCCACTATCTCGCCGACTCCGGGCATCAGCACGTCCACAGAGTCTGTGAGACGGCGGTCGAAGTCCGACCGCTGCATGTAGAACGATTTGATCTCCGCGGGGAAGTTGGTCAGTAGAATTGGAACGCCGATAGCATCGGTCATCTTACGCTCCGGCATCTCGGGGATGTCCTGCAAACAATTTTGGTTTTTATTAACAAGATAATAAGACTTCCGCCTACCTGTCCCCCGCCTCCTACCTCCTGTATGAATCCTCTCCATCCTAAGGTTGCCTGGAAGAGATCGCTCTTAGCGATAAGGCCGCCGACTGTTGCACTAGTTTTTAAGCTGTTTCATCTTATGTTTATGAAATTTGTGGTGCGAATAATAAAGAGTTTACTTATCTATCAATTTCGCGAAATACCGTTGTCTCCCGCTTCCGCGGTATTTTTTGCGCAGAAAAAATATCACCTATTCCATAGAAAATGTCATGTGTGCATGACGCACACTCGACAGAACATAATATATAGAACAGCTGATATTTTTTTCGCGATTTCATGGTTGGTCCCATAGTAAAAGTTGTTCATAATGATCAGTATAACGGACCCCTTTCGGATTAGTAAACCCTTTCCGCGTAACCCTGTATAGAATGTCCTTGTATAGTCAGTTACCTAATAATCAATTAGAAAGGTTTTTTTTTAACCTAAAATATACCTGCTCTGCGCCGGCTCCAGCGCTGAACAATGTTCGGCTTTTTTATGAGATATTAAATAAAATTTCGGGCACATGCCTATTCAATAGTTAGTATAATATGCTTACCTCTCCAAATTCGTAGAAAGATCCATCCTCCTTGGTGATGTTGTGTTCCCGCAAGTATTCAATAGCCTCGGAGTACTTCATTCGCTTGAAAGGTTTCTGGGGTCTCTGTAATTAGTATAACAATATATTTTTAAACATATGTTATTATTTTTTTCATTTTATTCCCGTGTTATATAGATAAAATATCAAAATTGTTTATTTTATGTAAGTAATTTAACGAAATCCACTCTCAAACTTTCCCTCCGATAGTTATACGAAAAACTACTCTTGTAAATTAGACTAGAGATTAGAGTTTTCCTAAAATTTTAAGCCGTTAATTTTAATAAAACATACAGATCTATTTAATAATTTAATCATCATCATCATCAGCCAGAAGACGTCCACTGCTGAACATAGGCCTCCCCCTTTAACCTCCACACTGAACGACAGCCTGCTTTTTGCATCCACACGGATGCCCGCGACTCTCACAATGTCGTCGGTCCATCTAGTGGGAGGCCTCCCTACGCTGCGTCTTCCGGTTCGTGGTCTCCACTCCAGAACCTTTCTTCCCCATCGGTTATCGGTTCTTCGAGCGAATACAGAATAATTTAATACAGCAATTTAATTTTCTATAGATCTTATAAATTTGATAGAATCAGATGTCTATACTAATATATAATATTATAAAGAGGATAGATTTGATTGTTTGTTTGTTTGCATTGAATAGGCTTCGAAACTACTGAACCGATTTGAAAAATTATTTCACTGTTGGGATGCTGCACTATCCCCGGTTGACATAGGCTATATATCCCGGCTTCGCCCGTGCGAAGCAGGGGCGGCCGTATTTAATAAATACATCTGATTCTATGTCAAATTTATAAGATCTATAGAAAATTAAATTTCTATAGATTTTATATATTTGATAGAAATGAGAGAAATGAAAAATGTGAGAGGGCTCTTAACAATCTGAACAGCAGTGCAAGTACCGTTCTTTATCGATAGTCGAATTCGATAAAATGCCACAGAATCGATCATAGCGAGTACTGATTAAATGGCATTTTATCGAATTTGACGATCTCAACTGTCAAAAAAAAAAAAAAAAAAACACACACACATACGTACATATTTTTTTTTACCTATATTAAATAATACGTGATAAGTCCCGATAAACATTACAACATGTGTTCAAATCGCGAAAGTTTAAAAATTACTCAACTGTCAAATTTGCTGATCGATAAAGAACGGTACTTGCACTGCTGAATCGGCACTCGGTTCGATCCTCGATATAGATTATAGACAATGACTTAAATAAATACTAAAATACGTACACTACAAACTATATATGTAAGTATAATAGCCTGTTTTCTTGAAATTATTGCGCACTCTTTGGAATCATTGGCTCTTTTTCCACCAGGCAGGAATTATAGTGAAAGCTTCCAGTTAGGTAAGTATTTTAATATGCGTATTATTTCAGGTAAAAAACGCTGCTATTAAATCGATGCACACTCCGAAATGTAAATGCATACCTTAAAGTTGGGGTTTAGTTCGTGGACGAGATGCGCTTCAGGCGAGGCGAGCACCCTGTCGACCACGTCTACCACCAGGTCCTCGAGCCGGCTGAGCAGGTCCTCGAACGATATGAACGGACACTCCGCCTCCACGTGGCTGTATCTGTAATATTACACATTATTTTTATTTTACCTATTCTTCCAACTAAACAGTTCTTCAATCTTTACTGGGATAGACTATCGTTCTAATATTTTTATCTATACTAATATTATAAAGAGGAAAGATTTAATTGTTTGTTTATTTGTTTGCATTGAATAGGATCCGAAACTACTGAAACGATTTGAAAAATTCTTTCACTGTTGGGAAGCTACATTATCCCCGGGTGACATGGCTATATTATATTATCAAAAAAAATACTACGAGGGATCCTTACTAAAACTCTAATAATGTAACCCAAGGTGTAAAAAAAAACTTACACCCGTGCGAAGCCGGGGTGCGTTGCTAGTTGTCTTATAAAAAAGCGTAACATAAATAAAGCAGATCATCGTGAACAAAACTAAACTGTGTGTGTACGTTTTTGTGTGTGTGTGTGTGTGTGTGTGTGGTGTGTGTGGTGTGTGTGTGTATGCTTACTCTGCGAGGTGCCTGCGCGTGCGCGACTGCTCGGCGCGGTACGACTGCGAGATGCAGTACACGTCCCCGAGCGCCGCCAGGCACGTCTCCAGGTACAACTGGGAACTCTGCGTCAGATACGCTTCCTCGCTGCAAGGAAATATTTAAAAATTCTAACTATGGCTGGCTTTTTTTTAATTGAAATCTTCTTTAGGCGCGTCGGGCACTTTTTGGGATGGGGAAAAGCACCGAACACGCATGACTATCACGCTCAGATACTCGTTCGGGTAAAGTCGGCTAGAGTCGACTAAAGGAGTGAGAGAGATATAGGCATCGATTCTGATGTTCTCTAAACTAAACTAAATTTGACAGCTCTAAAATTGTTGCTATCCTTCTCACACATATAAAAATGAAAAGAGAGGCAGATAATTTTTGTCCTGTCAAATTGGTTTAGTTTAGTGAGTGGTATGCCAGAATCGACGCCATAGTCAACCTTGATGAAGTTTTCACTTCAGTTGTGTCGCGGGCATCCAGTGGATGCAAAAGGCAGGCTGTCGTTCAGTGTGGAGGTTAAAGGGGGAGGCCTATGTTCAGCAGTGGACGTTTTCTGGCTGATGATGATGATGATGATGATGTGTGGTCTAATGCACACCCTTTAGTGTAGTTTACACAATAGTGTAAATCAACATAATAATATACACCTAATTAAACATTAAATCAATTTTTACACATTTCCCCGCCATTACTCGGGCTTTTCTAAAAAAAAAAATAAAAAAAAAATCGGGACATTTTTGCACACACGGTCATCTGACCCCAAACTAAGCAAAGCTTGTGATATGGCTGCCAGAGACTGATATATATACATATATAGGTTTAAATACATACTTAAATAGATATTAACACCCAGATATAGAACAAACACAAATGTTCATCACACAAATGTTTGTCCTAGGTGGGAATCGAACCCACCAGGATTGGTGTTGTGGTGTTTCTGAGCATACAGGGCCCCAAGTCACCAAGGTCAGGCACCTTGTATGCTCAGAAGTTTGCCGTACGATTATAAAACCAGAAACATTAAACAACAGTTACAATCTAAGCATCTTCAAGGCAATAGACTTATTCTAGATCAACATGTTCCATACTTTTCCACATCGTCGCTTACCATCAGGCGAGTTGGTGCTGTGGTGCAGAGTGGTTCTCTCACACAATGTTACATTCACTTTTAACAGAATCATCATCATCATCATCATTTCAGCCATCGGACGTCCACTGCTGGACATAGGCCCCCCCATCGATCTCCAAAAGGGCCGGTTGCAACAGAACAGAACAGATTGCTAACAGAATGACAGGTATAAATAGACTCGCTTATAACAACCACCCATACCTAAGGTAGATATTTCAATTCATCATTCTAACATCTTAAAGAATTTCAGTCTATACTCTACTGAACACCTCGTCTTCATCTATAAGTCTTCTAAAAATCCTCTCCATCCCAAGGTTGCCTGGAAAGAGAACGCTTTTAGCGATGAGGCCGCCAGTTGTTACACTATAGTAAACGCATTATCATCTGAGTCGTCAGGTCATAAATCATTGTCTGTCTATCTCGCTCGCACCCACATGTCATATCTGTCTATCTCGCTCGCACTTACAGGTCTTATAGTATGGCGTTTATTGCTCGACGACTCAGATGATAATGCGTTTACTATAGTTTTTAAGTGGTATTTTTTTGTTCTCTTTATCAAATTTCATGGTGTGAACAATAAAGAGTTAATCAATCAATCAACATCTGTCAGGAATCCAACCTAGGACCTCCTACTCATAAGACAAAACGCGGCACCACTGAGCCATACTGATCTCCCCGGGTCGAGTTGGTGAAAAAGCCATTCTGCCGTCCGATTACTAAAAGACCGTTAAGTGACATTGCCAGCATTGTATACTAACCCGAAGTAGTTGAACTTGAAGAGCGTGGAGCCGCCCTCGCACTGTGTCTGCACGAGCGTCGGCGGCGTCACCTCGGTGTACTGTCGCGCCGCGAAGTGGTCGCGGAAGGCGCGAGTGACGGCAGCGCGCGCGCGCAGGACTTTGGACGTGTTCTCGCCGCGGATCATAATGTGCCTGTAAAACCAGGTTAGATGGTCAAACTATAATTCTGAGTCATTTAAAAAAAAACCGGACAAGTACAAGTAGGACTCGCGCTTTGATGGTTCCGATGGACGGAACCCACAGAACACGAGTCCAAAAAATATAAATAAAAAATTAAATACTTATTGAAAGACAAACTTAACTTTGTAGTGCACAATATAGTGCTACGATACATACCAACTACAAAATGTTAGTTAGATGTGACAGTGGGCAAGTGCCTTTATTAACTAAATAAAATACAAGCTAAAACTAAAACTACAAATACAGTTTGACTGCCCATAGACCGTTGAAGGTCTAAAGACAATCCATTTGCTCAAACCCACTACCAGTTGGCAGCGTACCCAGCATGCTGGTGGCATTACCACATTAAATGGCAATGCTTATGCGTTGAGCCAGAAACACGCCAGCATTTTGGTAAGTTAGTATTAATTACGAAGAACGTGAATATTATCGCGCTTACGGTTACGATACATACAAACAACAGATACGGTTTGCGGTCGCGTGATTTTCCAACTGAGCGGATTAGGTGCCGCAATAGCAGTTGTCGGTAAGGCCCCTGCACTGATGTCTCGTTTGGTTGTTATGATTGAAATAAAACAAGTAGACACCTTTTTAGGGTTCCGTACCTCAAAAGGAATTTGGTCTTATCCCCCTTAATTAGAATTAGGCGCCTGTTTGCTACTCTTTCTACAAAAAAATTAAACTGCAGCTTTCGCAAAGTGAAGCTAGGTATTACATAAAATGGGACAGTGATCGGAGTAACAGCTATAGGAGTAGAAGCTGACCTGTGGTCGAGCTGGACGTCTGGTAGCGCCTCCTCGTTGAGAATGGCGTCGGCCCCGCCGGGTGGTGCGAGCCCAATCAGCTCCCAGTAGTCCGCCGTCAGCTCGTGCCCGCCGGGCGCCTGACACCAAACACATTATACACCAACTCATACTTGGTCCTGGATGAACAGGGCATATGGGTAGAACAATCTACGACCCAAAGCTGTATTATTCTCCGTTATTCTAAGAAACTCGGCTGGGGTTGGTTGGCAGGGGCAAATACAAAAAGGATGTCAGTGCAGGTCTTAACACTTTATATTAGAATTAAAGCAGGAGATTTCCACAACTAGGCCTGCTGCTGGCCTACTTTTACCACATTTACTTTACAGTGTGTACTATAATCATGCCAAATTCGACACTTATTCGTATTACAGTTTTTACATTAGAACAAAGACAAAAATACATTAGTAAAATAAAAAACATATTTTACTTTTTGTTTTTCATTATATTTTTTTAGGTAGTCCTCTGTAATATTACATATTCTTTGAAATTTTCAACTGGCTGAAAGCCGGAAAAGGTAGTGGGCTTCGTAATAGGGTCCCTTTGGGTAAACAAAAACCCTAAAAAAGATAATGTCATTGTTTTAAATGTCTATCGGGACTTATCGCGCATTATTTTTTTAAGGTTAAAAAAGGTGTAAACTAAAGAGTAAAGGTGTTATATTATAGAAACTGACGTGGTTTTTTACACATTTTATTTAGATTACACGGGAATTACTCACGTTAGATTAAGCCGGTCACGCGCACGGCTGCGTCTCGCTTGTGTGCCAAGCGAGACGCAGCCACGCGCATGCATTCACCTTGTAAAACACTACCTCATGCGGTTGAAACTATAGTCGGAGTGACCGGCTTAATCTTACGTGAGTAATTCCCGTGTAATATAAATAAAATGAGTAAAGGTGTTTTCAAATCATTAAATTTAAAAGTTATGAGTTCAGTGTTCTTTCATACCTATATTATATTATATATATATTTTTTGCCTATTTGACTTAATTTTGTACAGTTTTTTTTGTAACATTTTTTAAGTATTGTCTTATCTTACCGTTTTTCCTTCAGGTACAACTTCCAGTTTTCCATACAAAGCGACAGAGGACTCCGTAGACAACACAAGAGCATTGTAAGTCTGACACAGGGCTCCGTGCAAGACACACTGCAGGTAGCCCGTGCCGTCCCTCAGTGTGAGGAACGCTAAAGCACGGCCCTGCCTCCGCAACCGATGTACCCAGCCTCGCACACATATGCGCTCACCACGATGTGTTTCCGCTGTGAAATAGAGGTGGTCATAACATTAAGGGACCCGGGCATGTCCTAAAACTATGATAAGAACCACCAGAGGATGGGCAGCATCCTCTTACTTAACGGTGCAAGTGGCCTGCCATTCAGGGAGATTATGACAAAACCCCAAGACATATAAGCATTGCGTACGGCCCTCAGTCACCGGCCGCTTCTCTATCCTGGCCATGGTAGCAGGAGAGCAGGCAAAGAAATGCAACAAGTTTTACAAGAACAAGAAGAATGCAAATAATCTCCAGCAGATGACATTGAGTCAAAAGCATCCAGATGACTTATACAGGAGAGGCCTATACAGCAGTTCAGCAGTAGACATCTTCTGGCTGATGATAATATTTTTTGTTTGTCTATATATTTCAAATCCAAATACTTATAAAAGTTTCATTATGCAAAAAAGTTGCTTAGTTGTTCGTAAAAAAAAATGTGGGTCAGGGCTAAGGCAAAATATTTCAAACCCTTTCAATAAAGTTGTTTGAGTCATGGTCTCGAGTACATACAAAATTTATATAAAAAAAGCAAAATCAGTATTTTTTGGGCAACTTAAAAAAAAATACTTTCCCCTAATAACGTAATTCAGACTAGTACAAACATTAAACAGAAATTGCCAGTCGGTCCATCTCAAGTTCCAGCGCTTTACCAACAAACAGCATTTAATTTTAATTAATATAGATTTTGTTATCTTATCAAGTTGCATGAAAAATAGGTGTTGCATTTTTAACTAAAATAATTTTAGTTTACAGTTCTACTATGTTTAACAATCTTCTTTATCAATAAAAGTCATCATCATCATCATCAGCCAGAAGAAGTCCACTGCTGAACATAGGCCTCCCCCTTTAACCTCCACACTGAACGACAGCCTGACTTTTGCATCCACATAAAAGTCATATTCACAAACAATTGCATCAGCCAAATGCATAATATAATAACCAGCAGTTATTGCATCATCTTATATTTGCACAAATTTGCAGTTAATTTTCAAACATCTCAGTTATCCAAAGGATGAAAAACACTATTTTGCGAACCATTAGCGAAGTGTCCTGGTACACAACCAATGCAGAAATCCACAACAATCTTGATATAAGCACAGTTAAAGAATAAATTGCGAAAACCGACAAAAACTATAAATGCACATACACACACATGTATGTTATCCTCAGGCGAGTTTTGGTGAAGTGAAAAATTATAAAATTTCATGACATCTTCTCGTCCAAGATACCACAGTGCCTCAAGACGAGGGTCTTTCACCAGTGTGTGTTGCCAGTGATGACATATGATACTGAGACGTGGTCCTGCCTTTTGGAAAAACTCAGAGTCACACAGCGGGCAACGGAGAGAGCTATTATCGGAGTTTCTTTGCGCGATAGAATCCAGAATGTAGATAGTCGCCAAAGAACTAGAGTCACTGAACTAAAATTTGCAAGTTAAAGTGGCAATGGGCAGGCCACATCGCTCGAAGAACTAAGAAGGAACTAAGATCAAACTGTTGCTACGCAACAGAGACTCAGTGACATCAACATCAATATGGCGAATTAAATAATCATGTATTGTTAGCATTTGCATTTTTTTATAAATTTTACGTGATACGTGTGTTATTTTACGTGTTGTGTAAGTAGTTATACCGAGAGACATATTTTTCTTTGAGAATCAATAAATACCATCTATAAACAAACAAAGGCATTATGATGTGTTTTTGGTTCCACAGGAGGAACCTCGTTTATTCATGTCAACATTCAGAGCAAATCGGATGCTCTGTGCCGATACGGTTCTTTATAGCTGGCCAGTGTAGAAAGTTAAAAATCTTTCTTCTGTTTATTTTATTCAAAGCATCAACAAAATTTCGACCGTCTAGCGTCTGATATAAATTTGGAATGTTTTTATTTCAGGCTATTGAGACGAGAACAGTTTTTACTGTAGCAATGATAATATCTTAAACTTTTTAAATATATTGTATCAAAATGCAACTAAACATTTTTAAATACCTACCTATGGACAGTAAATAAAATTATTTACTATAAAGCAAATAACTAAAATTCAGAATCATATTTACTCTCAATATGTACTTACTTTCACATATTTTGACTATTTTAGCCTTTGGTAGACTAGGGTCTTCCTTAATCACAATCTTTTTGGCCTCATCCATGTTCTGTTGTCGCTTGTCGTTGGATTCTTCTTCTGCCTTAGCTTTGTCTGCCGCTTTGTGTTGCTCTCTCACCCACAGCTTCTGGATTTTCTTGAGCTGAGATTTGGCTGCTACATCATATGTTTTTCCTTCTTCCTTAGAGTCTACGTAAATTGTTGGAAAGGGCTCTTTTCCGGCATGTCGCATAGCACGTAAAATGGTCTTGAAAGGTTTTTCCTCTGTCCCGCTGCCGGTTTCATCGTTTCCACGTTTATCAGACGTGTAAATCTCAGCTAGAATTTACAATATGTTCCTTTAGATGACTGCATACGTGTTAGATGAGGTTAGGATAAAAGTTTTACTTACCGATTGATAAGGTTTCCATTATGATTTTATTTAATTTTTTTAGTCTTGTTTAACTGATTAACAGGATAAGTAATAGAGTATGTAGTCTAAATTATAAATTAATATTCAATATTTTAGATATTCAGTGCATTCCCTTCTGC
Organism: Agriopis marginaria; assembly: GCA_932305915.1. Lineage (NCBI taxonomy): Eukaryota > Metazoa > Arthropoda > Insecta > Lepidoptera > Geometridae > Agriopis > Agriopis marginaria. Next base: position 4,401,215 of record OW029935.1, read on the forward strand.
AGAATCTGCACGCCGAGACTGGCCGAGGCCGAGACGTCAAAATATTTTGATTTGACAGTTATATTTGACAATGACAATGACAACAAAACATCAGTGACAATTACAGTAAAAAAAAAAAACTCTACAATAGTTTATTATATTCGCTTTGCGGGGACGTTGTATAAAATATCCCAAAGAGAATATTAAACGTCTTTGTTTTAGTCCAAGGACGTTTTATACCCCATAAATAACGTCATTACGTTAATAAACGTCTTATTATAATCTCAGATTATTCTGTTCCTCTTTATTAATCTGTGTTGTGTTGGAAGTAGGTTATTGGTTTTGCTACTTGGCACTAGATGACAGGATAAACTTACTTGTTTGTGCTGCTGCTGCCATCTAGCAGATTTAATCAGCAACAAAGAAGAACTTTTGTAGTTTTGGCGCCAAGGTGAAAAAAAAAAACTTGTCTAAATTGTAGATAATTTTTTTCTTATACTTGTGTATTTTCGGAAGTATTATTTTTATTTTTATAAAAGAAGCTGCAAACAAGCATACGGTCCGCCTGGTGGTAAGCAGAAACCACCACCTATGGACATCTGCAACATTAGCGGTGTTGCAGGAAATGTGGTATAATAATTATAAAGGTGGATTATTATTTATTAAGTGTTCATGAACATGCTCGAGTGTGGATAAGGGATAATCCAAGCATTTATTTGCTCTGACAGCTGCATTATCAATGTAAAAACCTGAATAAAAAACATTTTCTTTTAATAATTCACTTGGGTAGGTATATAATTATTATAATAATTATAATTATATACGTAAGACTGTAGGAGGTACCCGAATTTAATTATTATATTCGGGTACCTCCTACAGTCTTACGTTCAAAAAAAAAACTTTGCGATAGTGATCTGAATTCGTGTTTTTTTTTTTTTTTTTTCTTCTTCCCCGTATTGGGGCTTTTGGCTCCGCATGATTGACGCAGTTGCCATATACAAGTCTTATGAGTTTTGGTTTTAGAATTTAAAGGTAGGGAAACGATACGCGATAATTAGGATTTAGTAAGGATTAGGATGGACGGATCAGAGGAGTGTTGAATTCGTGGTTTTCATACGACTTTTTATAACATTATTGCAACTGTCAAAGCAAATAAATGCTTAGACCAAGTTCACCTACCAATTTAATTAATCCGTGAATGGACTCCTATGGTAATTACAGATCAAAAAGTCTAATTAAATAGGTACTTACCAAATCGTCTCTGAAACAAAACATCCACCTGTTTTATGCCTATATAAACCCTAAAACAGCTAGAGTTCAATGTACCTTGCGATCACATAATTTATTTACTAATTAGGGTTTCGAGTCACAGTTTAGAAAGACTATAAAATAAACTTGTATGATTATTTACGGGATATTTACTGTGGTAAGGTTGTGGAATGAGCTCCCGAATCTCCCGATATTTCGGCGCCGTTACAATCTTGTTCCATGTTCATGTCTTCCAATACAATACAATTCTTTATTAATAACTCCATAGTTACAAGTCAAACTTTCTATAACGATGTATATAAACTTATATAAACAGTATCATCATCATCATCAGCCAGAAGACGTCCACTGCTGAACATAGGCCTCCCCCTTTAACCTCCACACTGAACGACAGCCTGCCTTTTGCATCCACTGGAATGGAATATAAACAGTATATGTTAATAATATTATTATGTGTACATAATTCAAATTAAATAATAACTTATTCAATTAAAAATATTATGAGCAAAAATGTATTACAATATATTATGTCAGTATTTCATATGTCAAATTAATTCATTAATAATTATTTATTAACGCAGCTACCTGAAATATTTATGGACGAATCCATTAATATTTCAGGCAGTTTAACATAGTCATCAAAATTATAAAATTATTGGTCAAGGAGTCAAGTTTAAACGACGCGGTGGAAGGTGCATCACGTACATGTTTACTTCCCGTGAACATGGTGCATGTAACGGCGCCGAAATATCGGGAGCTCATGCCACAACCTTACCATGGAAGACATGAACATGGAACAAGATTGTAACGGCGCCGAAATATCGGGAGATTCGGGAGCTCATTCCACAACCTTACCACAGTAAATATCCCGTAAATAATCATATAACTTTAGTGAACAACCGTGATAGTTTAAAACAGACTATAAAATGTTTTAGCGCAAAACTGTAGGTACCCAAAAGTTTTTCAAAGTAGAACTACTAAACTTGTCCAGGATTTTAAAAAGTGTATCTTACAGGGATAAAAGCTAATTAATTATTTCCAAAAATTGATATAATAGGAATAATTTTATTAGTTTTCCTAATCCTTTGCAGTCACAAGTTGTATAATTATAAAAGCTATTAATAAGTACAATGGAACAGGTAAGTATATAGATTTAAAAAAAATTGGTAATGAAAAATTGTAGATATTTTCATATTTTAGGGCTTTTAACCGACTTCAAAAAAAGGAAGATTTGGAAAACCTTTTTTTATTATTTGAAAGTATAATCTTTTAGATTGGTCCCATAGAAATTTCATCAAAATCGGTCCAGTAGTTAGGCTTTTAAATCAAAATAACTGAAAAAATATGACATCCAAGTAAAACTATTCCAAAGAAATTGCGTAAGTAAGTAGTTATTTATACTATTTTGAAGTTGTTTTTTTTAAATTGAAGTACTTAGATGACCCGACAAACGTTGTCCTGTCCAAATTTTAATATAACCAACCATTCCTGTATTTAGGCGAAGATAACAATAAAAAATTTATTCAAATCGGTCAAGCAGTTTTTGAGTTCGTGACTAATGAACAGTAATAATGATTTTTATACCTATTATTGCTTTCGTACCTATCCATCTTTTCAGGACATTTTTGCGGACACAGTCATCTGACCCCAAACTAAGCAAAGCTCGTACTATGGCTGCCAGAGATATGCAGTATATTAGACATACATATTTTTTTTCTTTTTTTTAGTATATACTTAAGTATGGGCCTCATAAGCAAGCTCCAAGTCGCATAACGAGCTATGAAGAGGGCTATACTCGGGGTTTCTCTACGAGATCGAATCAGGAGATCCGTAGACGAACGAAATTTACCGACATAGCCCACCGGATTAGCAAGTTGAAGTGGCAGTGGGCAGGGCATATAACACGCAGAACCAGGGCCGGATTTAGGGGAGGGCAACCGGAGCGAAGCCGTGGTAGCCCATTTGGGAGAACGCTAGACTCGAAAGCGTGAGGTCGCAGGTTCAAACCCCGGGCCCGTACCTATGAGCTCTTTGGAGCTTATGTACGGATTTTCATACCACTGACTTTTCGGTGAAGGAAAACATCGTGAGGAAACCTGCATACATACGGAGAAGAAATTCGATGACGTATGTGAATCCATCAATCCGTACTGGGCCAGCGTGGTGGATATGGCCCAATCACCCTTTCGGGGGTAGGCTTAAAGTCCAGCAGTGGACTGTTAAAAAGGCTGACTATGATGATGATGATGAACCGGAGCGAAAGCCCCGGGGCCTCCACAAACGGGGGGCCCCCGCAATAGAGACTTCGGAAAAAAAAATCTTTCAAATTCCAACTAGTTAACACTAGTAAGCATCTTTTCCTTTGATATTTGTTTTTTTTTTTGCTCTTTCACCTTTACCTACAGCCTACAGTACTTTATACATACATGATTATTTGATTATATTAATCTTAAATAACAGAAATCATTGATCTATATTTGTTCACTCCAATCAGGCAATCAGATCAGTGAAATATCAAAATCTCAAATGGCCCTGATAAGCACTTCCAATTCACTGCCCCGAGGCCTCTGGACCTCTAAATCCGGCCCTGCGCAGAACAGATGGCTGATGGGGCCGAAAGGTTCTCGAATGGGCACCACGGGCCGGTGCGTAGCGTAGGACGTCAACCCACAAGATGGACAGACGACCTAAAAGAGACCGCAGGGAAACGCTGGATGCAGGCCGCTACTGACTGGTCTTTTTGGAGATCGATGGTAGGCCTAGCAGTGGGCGTCCTATGGCTGAAATGATGCTGACGATGACATACATAAATAGATATTAACATCCACCTATAGAACAAGCACAAAATTTTCATCAAATGAATGTTTGTTTTAGGTGGGAATCGAACCCACGCCTCCAAGCGCAGAAGGCAGGTTCACTATATACTTACCAACTGAACCAACAGGGCTATCAAATTATATAGACGGTAGTTCCATGTTCATGTTGTTGTACAATGATCTCCTTTCTGTTTAGTACCATCACCGTTCCGTATAACCCTGTCTATTCAGTAAAATTAATATTAGCTATATATTACAATGACCTAACGAATTAGGCCAAGCAACGGGGAGAGAACACTCGAAAGCGCCTACGATTTTTATAATAGACCGGCCAAGTGCGAGTCGGGCTCGTGTACTAAGGGTTCCATACCACCACAAAATACAAAAAGTAGGGCAAAAAGACAACATCACGCCGATGCGGTCGGGTCCATCCAAGTACCGACCGCGCCCTACGTTGCTTAACTTGGTAATGAACAGAATTTTGCCACCGACTGACACTTGTTCATTATTTATTATTTTTTGTTTTAGAGTGTGTGTGGGCTGGGTGTGTGGTGTGTGTGGGTACTATAAATCCCACGTCTGACGCTTGTACCTATTACCGTTTTTACACTAGAGAAAACACAAAATACGTTAAAAATATATTATATTATATTTACGTATACGTTATATTTAGACCCCATTTTACTTTTTGACTATTATTATTTCTATTACTTTTGACTATTTCTATTCTAATATTTTCTATTTCTATTATTTTTAGTCCGCCATAACATCATATTACGTATTCTGTAAAAATTTCAACTGGCTAGGTACCTATCTAGGGACAGACAGACAGCGTAAGCAGCGAAAATAGGCAGCGTAATGGGATCCCGTTTTCATCCTTTGAGTACGGAACCCTAAAAAGTATCGATTTATACGTTTTTTACTAACCACATTACATACCTACAAAAACTAACAAAACGCTGTTACATTTACATTCTAATTATTGTAATGCTTGTCCAACGCACTGCCACACTAACATATAGATAATGAAGCTTTCTGTTTGTCTACCTATTAATGGCTCCTTTTTAGGGTTTCGTACCCAAAGGGTAAAAACAGGACCCTATTACCTCTAGTATAGTATATTTATCTATGCTATTACTAAGCCTACGATGTATGTATGTCTGTCCGTCTGTCTGTCTATCTGTCCGTCCTACCTTTAAACGGCTGTATCTTTCGAACCGTAATAGATAGCCAGTTGAAATTTTCACAGAATATGTAATATTACGGCGGATTAAATGAAAAATATAAAAAAGTCAAAAACTAAAAACACAAGGGTCCCATACAACAAACGTATTTTTTATGTATTTTTGTATTAGCTCTAATGTAAAATTGATAATAAGTAGAAACGTCAATTTGGCATGATTATATATTACACATTCTAAAGTATAACAACAAATAATAAATAATGGCCAAGTGCGAGTCGGTGAAAAATCTACTGATTCAATAAAAAAAATATGGTTCAGAATCAGCAAATATATTGTGTAAAATAAACGACCATTTACATTATAATTATGTATATTTATATACCAGCTGTTGGCTGCGTCTTATTCGTACGCGTAGACTTGCATATAAATATTCAACCGTCTTTCTGCCCTTGGGCAAAATCCTTTCTCAACGGACCCATACACTTTTGGGAATCTATCTAATTATCTATATCTATATATATAAAAGCGAAATTCATCTACTCACTCACTCATTAAACACGAAATCTTGAAAACTACTTGACCTACGAAGCTGAAATTTGGCAGGTAGATTCCTTATGGGGTGTAGAGGTCCGCTAAGAAAGGATTTTACGAAAGGGCCGAATTAAGGATGACAAAATGGGTTGAAAGTTTATAAGAAAGTCTACGCGTACGAAGTCGCGGGCAACAGCTAGTACAAATATAAATGCGAAATTCATCTACTCACTCACTCACTCATTCATCACGAAATCTCAAAAACTACTTGACATACGAAGTTGAATTTGAGCAGGTAGATTCCTTATTGGGTTTAGAGGTCCGCTAAGAAATTATTTTGCGAAAGGGCCGAATAAAGGGGGGCCAATAGAGGTTGAAAGTTTGCATAAAAGTCCTTTGTTTTTGATGTTAGGGAAATATATATAAAAGTGAAATTTATCTACTCACTCACTCACTCATTCATCACGAAATCTCTAAAACTACTTAATCCCAATAAGAAATGATTTTGGGAAAGGGCCAAATAAAGGGGGGCAAATAGAGGTTGAAAGTTTGTATGAAAGTCCTTTGTTTTTGATGTTAGGGAAATGAAATTGGTTTGAAATAAAATTAAAGTCCCTACTCCCTATCGTACGTACCAATAATAGCAGCAGTACTAAAAGCTAAAGAAAATCCCAATAAGAAATGATTTTGGGAAAGGGCCAAATAAAGGGGGGCAAATAGAGGTTGAAAGTTTGTATGAAAGTCCTTTGTTTTTGATGTTAGGGAAATGAAATATGGTATTCAGGTTAATGGTTTGAAATAAAATGAAAGTACGATAGGGAGTAAGGACGTATTCGTAATTCGTACGTTCCAATAATACCAGCAGTACTAAAAGGTAAAGAAAATCCCAATATATCGACGATGATTATAAATAGTTTTTCCAATTTTCCCGCAATTCTCTGAAACCGCGCATTCCGCGGGGCACCGCTATGTGTGCTAATAAGTACAATACTTAATTTAAATGTCATTAAAAAACATGAGAAACGAATTCACATTCAAATATTTTATGTGCGTGGAAAAAGTATACTTAGAATATATACACCGCGGCTTTCCTACCAAACAAGTGGAAATACGTGTACCCATCGGCAGTCGTTTCCGTCCCATTGAGGTAAGACACACTTTTACCGTAAAAAATAAGTGATTTTGTGTTAGAAACACACCAATATATTGTGTGATAAGAGGCCACCCGGATTTTTATTTTATTATGCTTAAAAAATCGATCTTAGGTTTGACAATATTATTCGTGATAAACCAAAATTGCAGTATTTACTGAGACATTTACACGCAGCAGCGGTCTGAAAAGTTATGATAGCGGCCGTGTTTAGCATTTAGCTGCCGTTTTTTTTTAAAATGGCTATTGCCCACGTTTAGGGCACTTTGGCCAACGTCACGTGAAGAAAAAACAAACGCGATTTAAAATAGTACAAAATATGACCAGTAATCCTACAACAATAATAAAGAAGTAATACATCTAAAAACAAATATACCTACAATATATATACTGTAACATTATTTTGTTGAAAGAAATATACATAAAATACTATTTTTTTATATCACTTTGATGAAAGAATAACAGACATATCCATCATAATTATTATAATGCCGTGAGTACTGACTATACGTAGACATATTCTATAAAAAAAAAATACAAACTATAAAACTCATATCTTTCGTGTAACTTAAAAATGGAATGAACTTTTTCTCTGAAACATGGAGCAAAGAGGTAACATATCTAAGATTTTATTTAAATCTCGAACTGGCTTGTAAATAGAAAACTATGTGGGTATCTCTTCTCTACATAGTATAAAATAATTAAAGTCGCTTTCCGCGTCTGTCTGTCTACATTTTCACGGAAGGTTTATATGTAATAATAGCGACCCGCCCCGGCTTCGCATGTAAATTACACCCGTGCGAAGCCGGGCGGGCGGGTCGCTAGTATAATCTAAGTCCAAGAGTGTCGAGACACGCTGGGGAGTATGTAATAGTCAGTATGGTATGGTTTCGTAAGATAAGTCATATAATTGTGGGATATTAGTAGTTATATAAAAAATTACTTGGCAAAGATCCACTTCAACGAAAGATCAACCCGACATAAAATATACTTTGTATGGTTTATGTAAATGTAAAATATACTTCGTATGGTCTGTGGCATCGTAGCTCCTAAACGGCTGAAACAATTTTGACTTAGTTTCAAAGGTGACTCGACCGAGACGGAGTGTTCAGCTATGACTATGATTCAATAAAATCTGTTCAGCTGTTTGAAGAATATTAGCTTTTTTATTCCTCTCCGCTCTGAATAACTGAATAATTATTAAAATATCAGAATTTTTTGCGAAAAAATAAATTACGAAGAAAATTCATTTGCCCAAACATTATATAATTATTATGGAACGGCAAGAATTGAAGTCTTGTCAAGGACTTTGTATACTCTCTATACATAGTTCTCTATGTATGTTTTTGTATCAAGGACTTTGTATACCCTGTGGTATACCCTGTATACAAAGGGGCCGATCATTAAACACGTGATGTTTTTTTAGCATTTATTAACAAGGTTACACTACACGCCGCTTTTCGGTTTAGAAATCTCGCGTTTGACGAAAAAATAAATACACGTGATTATCTTACTACACCCCCCCCCCTTGTGATATTTCGTGATTTTTGCTAAGCCCCCTCCCCCGCCCCCCTTTCAAGCCTCCAAAGTCCTTGAGTCTCATACATTGACATAAATTACATCATAGACAAAAAAGAATGAAATTGTCATCTAAGTAGAAGAGGGTTGGTATCGCTACCAAGGAGGTTCCTTCAAGGAAGTATATTTTTTTTTTAATTCTTCTTTTTATTAGGGACATTTAGTCATAAATGACTATGTCAGTCCCATAGGAATCACAAAGTTTATATCCTAGGGTCTATCCTTAAATAGCCCGTAGGCAGACTGATAGAGCGTCCTAGCTGCGCTAGATGTTGGCGCCGATAAGACGCTCAGAATCAGTTCTACATCTAATAAATTTAATTTATAAGTTCTACACAAATTTTCTCTCATAGAAGCGCCCTGGACACACTCCATGAGGAAGTGGTAAACATCTTCAACAGCTGCGCCACATGTATCGCAACTAGGACTATCAACTTGTCTCATTATAAATTAAAGTTATTTAACGGCATGTGCCCAGAACGCAATCTGTGAGCAATAACAATAACAAGGAAGTATAGAACGCGGGTGATATTGTATGTTAATATAATGCACTTATAAATAAATGAATACCTACGTACTTTTAGCTAACACGTCAGTGATAGATCACAACAGGGTGTTTTGTTTTGTTGTGAATTTAAATAAAAATAAAATAAATATTCGGGACATTTTTGCACACACGTTCATCTGATCCCAAACTAAGCAAAGCTTGTGCTATGGCTGCCAGAGACTGATATACATACATATATAGTTTTAGATACATACTTAAATAGATATTAACAACCAGATATAGAACAAACACAAAATGTTCATCACATAAATTCTATTGGGTTTTTCTGCTGAAACCTTAAGCTGTGAGCGAATCATGAATATTTCAATACGTAAAATCTCAGAAGAAGAAAAAATAGCCTAAGCGTTATCACGTAAAATTATCTTCCGTAAATGTCTGTACATTGTAACATTTGTAACATAACCTCTGTTGATGCAATCGCTTTTTTTTTCATTTTTGTGGAAAGATGAAATCAAATCTCTTTTCGTCCACGTAAAAAGATATTGACGACAAAAAAATTATATAAATGAAGAAAAGGACCTTATTCCAGTTTTATTAAATATCATTTTTTTGTGCTCAAGGTACCTATGTATATTTTTTTATTTTGTTCCCTAAGGGACGGTCTAGATTTTATTAGATCCTGTACAAAATAATTTATATTTGATTTAGGTTTATAAGGAGTTTCGAAAGAAAGTTATGTTTTTTATCGAGTTTCGGAAACAGCATTATAATTCCTATTTGGCAACTAGTTTCAGAAGAAGAATAATTTTTAGTTTTCCGAAACTAGTTTCGAAACTTGGTTTCGAAAGTGGCCGAAGCGGAATTCTTTTACATGAAACTAACAATGAGGAATGTTTTAAATATAATCACAACCTATGACTTTTGACTTTAATTAATACTAAACTTTTAATTCAATTATTCGTTTGAAAGTAAAATAAATCGACTGGAAGGCGTTAGCATATTTATATGCACATATGCGTTCTACACTAACTGACTAAGTAAAACATGTTTTCTAAATCATACTTGAGATATTCGCATGAGATTCTCTAGCACGATATTCGTACATTATTTAGCACTATACTGAGTTATGACGTCACGCCTCAGGCGTGCCATACAAATGCTATACTAACACACGCTTTGCGAGAAGGACAAAGTATCCCCTCTCTATCACCCTTAAACTTTAAACACTCATATCACATAGATTTATCAGCCAATTTAATAAAATAAAAAAACAGTGTGTGAGTTATCTCTATCTCTACATAGTATAAATTGAAGTCGCTTTCCGCGTCTGTCTGTCTGTATGGCCGCTAACTCCTCCTAAACCATGCGACGGATTTTGATGTGGTTTTCACCATCAGTTAGATAAATTTTCAAAGGTTTATATATATAACTGGCATATAATATTATGGCATAAATAATATAATATATGCCTACTTGTACAACAAATTACCAACGGACATAAAACAGGCAAAATCATTTTATACATTCAAAAAATTATTAAAGTTACACGTATTAAAGGATTTTTCGTACATAAATATGAAAATATAAACATATAACTATATTAATTATTTATGACCAACTAACTAACAGTGTGACAGAGGCTTTAGACGACAGTCCACTGTTATCGGTTCCGTGGGAAGCGCACAGAAACCGGATCGAGTGGTCGACATAAAATAGAATAATCGCGAAGTACCTCAAATTTTATTTCTTAAGAAAAATTGTTAATGTTTTAATCTTTTTATTTTTATTTTCTCGATTGTGGCACGAGTTTGAGCTTATTGGTATTGTAATTAGTTTGAAATTAGTATTGTATTGTATTTATCACTATTTTAAGTCTGCATGCTGCGCTAGGCGACACATATATTTATCTACCTACTAAGTTTAATGTATAATCTCAGTAAGTGAATGTTATATTCTTATGAGATTAATAAAGAATTCTGAAACCGTAACTAGCGACCCGCCCCGGCTTCGCACGTAAATGATGAGATGGCGGCCAAGCGCAAGCCTATATACTATTAAAAAAAATTACTCCCGTGCGAAGCCGGGCGAGCGGGTCGCTAGATTGTAACAAAATAAACAATAGGACACATACCTATAATGTAAGACGTGCGTCAATTCCATACAAATTTTAATTTGGACATTTAAAATTAGTATAGAATCCGATACGTATTAGGCACGTGAACATTCGAGTTTTTACGATAAATTGTATCAAACACTCCGGCAGCAATCAACAAGGTAGTATGAAAATCCGTCTCTACTAATAATATATAATATTAAGGATCAAATACAGAACCCTCTTAAATAAGGACTGTAAGTGTTATAAATAGTAGATATTTTTATTTTTTGTTGTCTGTTTCATTTGTTATTATTATGTATAATTTTTTTTTTTTTTTTTTTTTTTTTTAATTTTAGAGGCATATTTAATTTAATTTTTCTACTTTTTAATAGATTTTAAGGTGTATTTTTTTTTTATTATATCCATGGGTGGGTGAATTGGGGCCCCCTGTAACTGCCCACCTAATTTTATGTTAAATAAATAAATAAATAAATAAATAAATATTCGTCAATTTCTTACAGTGCAAGAATGACTCCGAGACCGCAAGAGCCGTCGGCGGTGCAGCAGGCAGGTGAGGCCGCGCGGGCGGCTGCAGATGGAGACAGGGTCGTCATATCCGGCATGGCCGGCCTCTACCCACAGGCCCGCTATGTCAAGGATCTGGAGAACATTCTGTACAATAAAGTAAGCATAACATCATGCCCAATTCATCATCATCAGCTAGAAGACGTCCACTGCTGAACACAGGCTTGCCCCTTAGACTGAACGCTAGCCTGCCATCTGCATCCACTGGACACCCGCGACTCTCACGATGTTGTCGGTCCATCTAGCGGGTGGCCTACCAACTCTGCGTCTTCCGGTTCGTCTCCACTCAAGAACCTTTTTTCTCCGTCTCGGTTTTCGGTTCTTTGAGCGATGTGGCCTGCCCATTGCCACTTCAACTTGCAAATTGTAATTGCTTTGTCAGTGATTGGTTCTTTGGCGAATATCCACGTTCCGAATTCTATGGCGTAAAGAAACTCTGGGCATAGCTCTCTCCATTTCCTGTTGTGTCTTTCTTGCCTGTCAATGTTGCCTAACGTTGAATAACTAGAACACTCGACACTGTTGTAAGAGCCTAGTTTACATAGGCTGTATACACAGATATATCTGTTGCTGAATACGACATAGAGACGCAGGCAACTTGGCAAATTGACAAGTCTGGTAAAAATCTATTTGAGAATTAAGTCATCGCAAGTTGCTTAAAATCTTTTTATTTAAACTTTTTTTAAATAACAAAATGAAAGTTTTCGGCCAGTTCCGTCAGTTTTTCTTTTTTTGACAGGTAAGGAAAATCAAATACTTGCATTTTTCAAAAATGGACTTAACTGAATTTTGTTTGTTGATTAAACATATTTTTTTTTACTTGGGAGGTCCAAAAGTGTCCTAACTTACTAGATTAGGTCATTTATACAAAGGTTTTCAATGATTCATTGACGTGATAACGTCTTATAAATCGATGAACGCCGGCTGCACGCACGAAAAATTGTCGCCGGGCGTGCAAGCGAGAGCGCGGAACAAGCGATAGAGAGGCACGATCGGCCTAAGCATTATGACGTAAAATTATCGTCCATAAACCAACTTTACAGACAGCCCCTTTTTTATTATTATTAAAATGGAACCCATTACTTCTTCTTTCGCAGAACTATAGTCTTGAAATGTTCAATTCTAGGGTTATTCGAGGAAATATATTTTATTTTCTTTAATGGTACTAGAAATACACAATTGTATCGCTAGTTCCATCATTATGAGCTAAAAATACATGTCACAGATACGGTCTGTGTTTGAGTTTATGATTTGGTTCAAAACACGATGGAATAAACTTTCCTCGATCAAAAAAAATCTGAAACAAAGTCGATTTAGATTTATTTTTTCCGTTTTATGCTCTAATGAAAATTCGCGACAACATGGAAATTGCATGTACTGAAAGGCAGTTTTATTAAAAAAAAAATATTTGGATAGAATTTTGATAGTGACTAGTTTCAGTTAGTTAAAATTACTTTGCTTTAATGGTACTAAGGATAAGAACACAAAGTTGTCAATGGTACTACTGACCTAAAGGCGATTATTTATTACACAGCTAACTTAATCCATCTTTGAACGCCACATTGTTTTCCATCAGATAAGATCACGATCAAACGGCAGCCTAGTACAACGTGATAAAAAATCAATCTTCTAAATACATACTATTAATAATAAATATTCGGGACATTTTTGCACACACGGTCATCTGACTCCAAACTAAGCAAAGCTTGTGATATGGCTGCCAGAGACTGATATAAAAATACATACATATAAATATTTAGTTTTAAATACATACTTAAATAGATATTAACAACCAGATATAGAACAAACACAAATGTCATCACATAAAATGTTTGTCCTAGGTGGGTATCGAACCCACGCTCCCAAGCTCAGAAGTTAGGTTCACTACCAACTGGACCAACGGGCTATCAAATCTGCTATTTGTTTGCAGCTGAACCCCGTGTCGGCGGAAGACCTCCGCTGGACGTACAACCACCCCGAGGCGGCTCAGCACACGGGCAACGTGCCCGACTTGGACCGCTTCGATGCTCAGTTCTTCAAGGTGCACTACCGACTCGGAACCAGCATGGACTCCATGTCACGCAAGATGTTAGAACAAGCATATGAAGCCATTTATGATGCTGGTAATAGAGTAATTAAATTTTGTATAATAGGCATGTGTCCTAATGGTTCATTTATTACATTAGGCTTAGCGAATAATATAACTAAATACATTACACAAACTGAAAAAATATATTAAATTGGCTGATAAATCTCTGAGATATAAGTGTTTAAAGCGTTTTGGTGCAAAGCGTATGTTAATAGCATTAAGATGGCGCGCGCAAAGGTTGACGTCATCACGTGCTATAGTGCGCTCTCTGACTAGCATGAAATTAAAAAAGAGGAAATATTTGATTGTTTGTTTGTTTGTATGTGTTACCGGCAATGTGTATAATCTGGTATTCTATACAATGCCTAGGCAATGTATAGAATGCCTAAATCGTTCAGGCAATGTATGAAATATTATTTATTTTATACTTTGCCTAGGCATTCTATACAATGCCGAATGCGCAGCCGGCAATGTGTGTAAAATACGAGAGCAGGGAAGAGGGAGACGTGCGAGCAGGAAGTAAACTCCTTGCGACGCGGGCGGGAGGCGTGATGACCCTCTAAAACAGCTTATAAACATGGCTTAGAAGCGAGATGGGTCTGTAATTTTAAAGCAAGGTGTTGACAAACACATACTCACAAATACACACACACACAAACACACAATCACGCTCACACTGACCCCCACACACACAAGCTCGCACTCACACTCACCCACACACACGCACGCTCGGACGCTCGCTCAGACGCACGCTCAAACACACGCACAGGCGCACGCTAACACGCCTACTCTCACACTCAAACCCACACAGACGCCCACACACACGCCCACACTCACACTCGCATTCAAACTCACCCACACTCACACGCACACTCATACTCTCTCTCTCTCTCTCATACACACACACACACACACACACGACCGCTCAGACGCACGCTTACACTTACGCCCACTCTCACACTCAAGCCCACTCTTACACTCACGCCCACGCTCGCGCCCACACTCACGCCCACACTCACGCCCGAACTCACGCCCGCACTCACGCCCACACTCACGCCCAAACTCACGCCCACACTCCACCCACACCGCCCACACTCACGCCCACACTAACAAAACTCCCACACTAACACTCACGCCCACACTCCGCCCACACCGCCCACACTCATGCCCACACTAACAAAACTCCCACACTAACACTCACGCCCACACTAACACTCGCGCCCACTCACACTCACACTCACGCCCACTCACACTCCTACTCACGCACACACTCACCCACCCTCACGCCCACCCCCACCCACACTCACGCCTACCCTCACGCCCACACTCACGCTCACACCAACGCTCACACCCACGCTCACACCCTCGCTCACACTCGCGCCCACTCACACTCCCACTCAAGCACACACTTACCCACACTCCATCCCACACTCACGCCCACACTCACGCCCACACCCACGCTCACACCCACACCCACGCTCACAGCCACGCCCACACTCACTCTCACACCCACGCCCACTCACACTCCCACTCAAGCACACACTCACCCACACTCTCGCCCACACTCACGCTCACACTCACGCCCACACCCACGCTCACACCCACGCTTACACCCATATCGCACACGTATCGCTCCCGTATCGCATCCATATCACACCCATATCACACCCCATCACGCCCATATCAGGCCCATATCACACCCATATCACAACCATATCACACCCGTATCACACCCGTATCGCACCCATATCGCACCCATATCACACCCACGTCGCACCCATATCGCACCCACACCCACACAGCCACATACGTGTACTCACACACACACACACACTTAGCCGAGTTCTGCGGCACCCACGGGAAGAGAACGGGAGAGTACATTCATAGGCCGGTGCCTCCACGACGGTACTTACATAACATTGATAATTATAGAACAAAATCTATTTACTTTATACATTGCCGGTGGACCAGCAGGTATTCTATACAGTACCTAGGAATTGTATACATTGCCTAGGCAAAATATGAAACGGTCAATAATATTCATAATATTTCATACATTGCCTGGACGCCCTAGGCATTCTATACATTGCCTAGGCATTGTATAGAATACCTGAATTATACACATTGCCGGTAACATATGCATTGAATAGGCTCCGAAACTACTGAACCGATTTGAAAAATTCTTTCACTGTTGGGAAGCTACACTATCCCCGGGTGACAGGCTATATATATATACCCGTGCGAAGCCGGGGCGAGCCGCTAGTATTAAATAAAAATAAGGACACAAGCCTATTAAATGTAGAAAATTAAAACCGATACTTTTATTATACCTGCGATTTTTTTTTTGCTTTTAGGAGTAAGCCCTGAACATCTATCAGGAAAGAAAGTTGGCGTTTACATCGGGACTTGTTTTTCTGAGACAGAGAAGGCATGTTTTTACGTCGCCACCAGCAGAACAGGATTTGGTATTGCAGGGTAAGTGTAGTGGCAAATTAAAATGGTCAGTGTTTAATTTCAATATGATGGTCAATATAAACGAATGACTCATATTCCGTTAGTCGTTTGTTCTAAAATCATACGACACGGGCCCACAGAAAAGTTTTTTTTTTTTTTTGTTTAAATTAGAACGGCTTTCAAGGCATTTTTGTAAGAAATTTGTTGTAGCCAGTTGCACCCATATAAACGAAACGTCGGTCATTCGAAATCAGTTAGCAACTGTGATGCGGACAAAGAACTTTGAGACCTTGTCACGGGGCTACCCCCTACCTGCCTAATAAATAAAATAAATAAAAGAGGTAGGTTTAAAAGTATTACCGCGAACAATTTATTTTGCCACAGGGCATGAGCATGATCAGTCGATGAGCTAAGAGTGGATAAGGCCTATACAGTCAGGTGATTCCTTCACTTCCTCCAGACTTGCACTTCCCTGACGTCTTGCGCCGTTGGTGAAGGTGGGCACTCGAGAGGGAAGGTCAGGCTCAGGTCGTAGTCGCGTAGGTACTACTGTTACGGAAGAAAGCATCCAGCTTCCAAATATGGACCTTGGACCCTGTAATGGAGCCGGACACAAAAACATTACAACTGGCCAAAAAACCCGTGAGCACCCACGACAACAGACGAGCAGCAAAGCGCTAAGTAGGTATGCGGCTGTATTGTCGTGGATGTTCACTACCAGATACGGAGATTACACTGGTTTCGAGAGAAAACAAGAATAGAAATGAAAATACAAAATGACAATTTATGAAAATATAATGTGGGTAAAATAAAAATTTAGTTTAGTTTAATTTAAAATTCGTTTAGCGTTCTCATGAGGTAGAATGGAAAATCAATAGTAACTAACCCACCATTACATGCAAAATACTGATCTACGGGACATTATGAAGTATGTAGTGCACCACTTACCCAAATCTGGGGTTAAATTCTCCACGTAACACAAGAAATTGGCAGGAGAACGATAAGGACGCTTCTGACGACGATTATACGAAAATTAAAAGTTTCGCGTATTAAGGATCGCGGAGCAGAGAAGCGTGCGTTCCGCCTGTGGTTCAAAAATGGTCTGCCGGCGGCGGCCAGCGCGAGCGTCGGCCGCCCCGGAAGAACAAAAGAACTGGTCTTGAGGGCACCTAATATGTTGCTGATTTTAAACAACCGTTTTTTTTAATATGTTTTTTTTTTTACATGTAACGCATAACGTTACATTACCCCGCTCGTCTCAGAAAGGGTTTTGCTCTTAAATAAAACCCGTCTACAGTTTACTACTAGCACTACACATTCATATACACTCTTTCAAAATTCCTATCATAATAACAAGCATTCATGCTGACAAAGTAACAATAACAGTATTAAATGACTGTTAACGTGTTCTTACAAAAAAAATTGGTCAGCTGTGATAATCGCACAGATGACCAGTGCTAGCTGAAAGCAGTTGAGGGTTTTTTTTATGGAAACGAATATTTTATTTTATAATAAAACCTTTTAATATCTTGTATTTTTTAAATCTTTAATATGCCAAACACCTATGTTTTTTCCTGACATATTTTCTAAAACATACACAAGAGGAGACCTTTTCTCAATAATGCGGCACTTTAAAAATTTTGGTGCCAGCTTTTTTGAAAAATACTTATCCTTGTCGCTTAACACGAAAGCGCGCTTATAGACTGTGTCGCCTACATTAAATTCAGCTGACTTTCTCCGCAAGTTATAGTGAGCAGCATTCTTTGCATGGGCCTGCCATAGTGAGGCTTGCACATCATTAAATACTGACCGGAGACAACCTCTATTTTCCGTATACAAATCACGTGGAAGGAACAGTATTTCGTCACCTAGGTCATTGTCGGTATAGTGCGATCCGCATAAAACTAGCTCCCTCCCGTAAACTAAGAATGACGGCGTATAACCGGTAGTTTCGTTAACGGAATTGTTGATCGCGAACTGTACTTTGGGAATATAAGTGTCCCATGACCTATGGTCATTACCTACAAATGTAGACAAACTAGTTACAATGGTCTTATTGTAACGTTCCACGGTATTAACTTGCGGTGTGTACTTAGGCGTGAAAAATATGTTCGGTATATTATATTTTTGAAATAGAGCATCGGTAACAGAGCTTGTAAATTGAGCACCATTATCTAAAAATATGGTTTGAGGGATTCCGTGAACTAAAAAAATTGAATCTTCCAAAATTTTGATGACAGCATCGGAAGTTGCACGTCGTAGTGGATAGATATTGCAAAATTTGGAAAAACAACATGTGATTACGAGCATGTAACAATTTTGTTTACGCGTGGTCGGAAGGGGGCCTACAAAATCAATTGAGATCATTTGATATGGTCTAGAGCATTGCTTCGGTCGTCCCATTTCACCTAGTGTGGTGTGATTTTGCGCCTTATAAGACAAGCAAACAGAACACGATCCCACAAATTTTACGACATCTTGGTGCATACCTGGCCAGTAGTAATTTAGTGACAAACGGCGATATGTTTTAAAAATACCGAGATGTCCAGCTGTTGGGACCGAGTGGTTCTCTGCTATAATGTCTTGGCGAAATTCACTTGGCACAACTTCCTTCCATTCAAATTCAGAAGACATTTGTGAATTTGTGCTTTTTGTGAAACGAAACAACGAGTTGTTTTTTATGATAAAATTAGGGAACTGGCTGGGGTTGTTAAGACAACCGTTAATAATCTTTTTATACCAGTCATCATCTGTGTTGGCGTTAGCCAGGCAAATAGCGGAAACAGGAAAAGTTCTTGATAGGGCATCAGGGATGACATTATCAACACCGCGACGGTGCTTGATAACGAAATTAAATGATGATAAGCGAACTCCCCATCGCGCTAATCGTCCAGTAGGGTTTTCTAATGTTATGAACCATTTCAAAGCAGAGTGATCAGTATACACTGTAAATGTTTGACCGTTTTCGAGATAACACCGCCAGTGCTCGAAAGCAGTTAGCACAGCAAGTGCCTCCCGTTCGGTAATACTGTAGTTCTTTTCGGGGCTGGTGAAAGATCGACTCATGTAGGCGATTGGGTGTTCTTTACCATCTACAGTCTGTGTTAACATCGCACCTACCCCATAACTACTCGCGTCAGTGTGGACTTCAAATGGTTTTTCATAATCTGGGCAAGAAAGTACTGGTGCGGAAACAAGGCATTCCTTTAAGGCATTGAAGGCCACATCAGCTTCTGCTGACCACTGGAAGGAGGGAGCCTTTTTGCCGTTAGCAGTGAGCTTATTGAGTGGACCAGCCACTGTGCTAAAATTCGGTACAAAACGTCGGTACCAGGTTGCGGTACCGAGAAAACGTTTCAATTCCTTCCTTGTGGTGGGGGTTGGAAAATTGAGAATAGCCTCAACTTTGTCCGGGTCAGTGCGCAGACCATGAGAATCAACAACATAACCCAAGTATTTAAGTTCACTTCGAAAGAACTTACACTTTTCGAAGTTTACTGTCAAATTTGCTAATTTTAATTTGTCCATAACGCGCAACAACCGTGACACGTGGTCTTCAAAGCACGAGCTGATGATGATGATGTCATCTAAGTAGGCAAAGGTCTTAGACTCCATGTCACTAATCAGTAAATCGACAAGGCGTTGTTGCGTTGCGGGGGCATTCGTCAACCCAAACGGTGTGGTTTTAAAACGAAATGTGCCACGTCCCGGGACATAAAAAGCGGTCTTATCGCGGTCTTCTGGCGCTAGCGGTAGCTGCCAAAAACTCTTGGACAAGTCGATGCTAGTAAGGTACTTAGCATCGCGTAGGTTGTCCAAGATCTCCGAGACATACGGCAAATTATAAGCATCACGTTTGGTTATCGCGTTCAACTTTCGGCTATCTAAACAGAACCTAGGCTGTCCATTCTTTTTATTAACAATGAGCACGGGAGAAGACCAGGCACTCTCGCATGGTTCAATTACGTCAAGTGATAGCATTTCGTCTACTTGTGCTACCAATATACGTTGCTTTTCGGGAGACATCCTGTAATAGCGTTGTTTTATAGGTTGCTCGTCACCAGTATCTATGCGATGGCTTATTAAATTTGTCCTGCCCAAGCCTTTTGCTTCAGTTGAAATAGACTTAAACTGAGCTATAATATTGTCAACTATACCTTTTTGTGATTCCATTAAATTGTCATACGAGCTAATAAAAGGCTCGTCAATATTTGCTTTAATTTCCGCCAACGAGGCATTAGACATTTGAATACTACCTAAATATTTAGGGCAAATTTGGAAAGCACGCCAAAAGTCTACACCTAATATAATAGAGGTTGCTACTTCTGGCACTACGAATACTTTAATAATATGAAATTGTCCTTCGAATGTCACAGGTAAGTACATGTAGCCTATACTCTTCAAAGGTTGTCCACCGGCAGCAACCATGTTAATGTTTTCATCCTGGTGCAAGGTACAGTCTACTAAGTGTAAATGAGAATTATTGCCTAGAATTGAGACTGTAGCTCCAGAATCTAACAACCCACAAGCATCTGCGTTGTTAATTTTAATGTTTACGTATGGCCTAGTATCATTTATTGGTTTTGAATGCAGAATTGTGGCAACCCTATAAGTTGAAATAAACGTTCTAATAAAAACAAGCCAGTTTTGCCAATCCTGTTTGTCAAAGTTTTTACAATTCTGCGTCTTTAGTTTTTTTGATTATTCCTATTTTGACTGCAATGAGGGCAATCTGGCGTTTTCACATTTTTCATACCACACTTAAAACATACTATGTCTCGCGGAGCCTGGCATTGACGGATGTGATGGGTGTTATTGCGACACCTAGGGCAATAAGGTTCCTTCTTATTTAATTCAACGGTGTGCACGTAAGTTTGATTGTTATTGGCTTGGTTATTATTGTAGTTATTATTTCTATATTGATTGTTATTGTTGAAGCCATGGTTTTTATTGTGATTATTTGTATTATAATATTTTTGTTGATTGTAACTTGTGCTAGGTTTATTTGCAGTTTTATTGGCATCTTTAGTATAGGCAAATTCTGGTGCCAGTGTGTCTGATGTAACCTTGGGCGGTTCTTGAAACTGCGACAGACGAGATTGGATGATCTCGTAATTACGACACAAGGAACGCAAGGTCTCTATCGTCGATATCTGAGGAGCTGCTGCTAATGTGCTGGCATAGCACGGTCTAACATTGTGGAGTAAGATCTCCAATTGATCCGCTTCGGAAAGGGGTTTAGATAGGCGCGAAAACATCCCGTTCATAATCGATAGATAAATAGTGATGTTTTCGCGTTCTCCCTGAGTGCGCGAGCGGATTTCAGAAATAAGTCGGTAATCGTAATCCGATTGACTGAAATCAGCTCTTAATAAATCTGCCAACTCATGCCAAGAACTTACCCTGTCCCTTACTGCACGAAACCAGTGAAGGGCGTCATCTTGAAAAATTTCGGAAGCAAAACTCATTACTTTTTGCGAAGGAATATTTCGTGCTTGTATAAATTCATCAACACGCTGTATAAATGAGCGAACGCAGGTTTTTCCAGCAAATTTTAGTTTACCTAACTCAGCTGTGGTACGGTCGCATGATACAGAAATCATGTTTTGCAGTTCTGGCACAGTAGTTACAACTTCTCTGGCCGAACTCATGCCATAAGGAGGTTTTATAGCTAAAAGAGCAGAAAGCCTTTGTGATAAGCCTTTGTAAGAACTTAAAATATCGTCATATTCTTTCTTAATGTGTTCACTACGCGTTATTCTCTCGATACGATTATATAAATGATGCAACATATTTTGTGTTCTCATAAGTGAAGCGTCGTTCGGGTCAGATGCGTCAAGGTTCGTTTGTATTTTGGTTAGAACTTCTAAACAGCCCTTAAGGTCCTGCCTTACTTCAAGCGGAGATTCTAAAATGTACTCCGATGGCAAATCAGGTGACAATTTTACAATTTGTTTACGCAACTCCTCAACAGAGGTTGCAGGAGCAACGCCTCTAATACGAACTTCATATTCCAGCTCAGACTTTTGTAATGAAAGAAACTTAATGGGCAACATGATGAACAATTATCAAAAAATAATTACAAGGTTGTACCAGTTGGATAAGTGGTGCAATTGAAAAAGAAAAGAAACAACACGTTCTCCGTTCTGTTACAAGTATAATTTATTGAACGTCTGGTTTTCTTATAAAGAGTTTTTTTTTTTTTTTTTTTTTTTTTTTTTTTTTTTTAGTTTATTAAAATCTAACAATAAATGATCGAATGTGCTACTAATGTGTACCTTTCAACCAAAAGAACAATATTCTTTGTTCAAAACATAAACTTAAAGAAACATAAAATAATATAAACAAAATTTATGTAAGCGGCATTTTAGGTGCCCAAGTCTTAAAAATTACAATGATTTTTTTCTTTTTAATTAAAAACAACTACGTGACTCTAAATGGATTAACAAATTATATTATTGTTTATTAAGTGATAATTAATCATGTACCTACTTACAGATGAGTCGGCACAATAGGTACACTTTAGTAGCAGTAAAACCAATGAAATGGACGTTTTACACTAAACAAACACCAACACAAACCACAACCAAGAAGAAAGGAAAAGAATCAACTGTATATCCACCACGATAAAAGGCGCCAGTGTCACGGGGCTACCCCCTACCTGCCTAATAAATAAAATAAATAAAAGAGGTAGGTTTAAAAGTATTACCGCGAACAATTTATTTTGCCACAGGGCATGAGCATGATCAGTCGATGAGCTAAGAGTGGATAAGGCCTATACAGTCAGGTGATTCCTTCACTTCCTCCAGACTTGCACTTCCCTGACGTCTTGCGCCGTTGGTGAAGGTGGGCACTCGAGAGGGAAGGTCAGGCTCAGGTCGTAGTCGCGTAGGTACTACTGTTACGGAAGAAAGCATCCAGCTTCCAAATATGGACCTTGGACCCTGTAATGGAGCCGGACACAAAAACATTACAACTGGCCAAAAAACCCGTGAGCACCCACGACAACAGACGAGCAGCAAAGCGCTAAGTAGGTATGCGGCTGTATTGTCGTGGATGTTCACTACCAGATACGGAGATTACACTGGTTTCGAGAGAAAACAAGAATAGAAATGAAAATACAAAATGACAATTTATGAAAATATAATGTGGGTAAAATAAAAATTTAGTTTAGTTTAATTTAAAATTCGTTTAGCGTTCTCATGAGGTAGAATGGAAAATCAATAGTAACTAACCCACCATTACATGCAAAATACTGATCTACGGGACATTATGAAGTATGTAGTGCACCACTTACCCAAATCTGGGGTTAAATTCTCCACGTAACACAAGAAATTGGCAGGAGAACGATAAGGACGCTTCTGACGACGATTATACGAAAATTAAAAGTTTCGCGTATTAAGGATCGCGGAGCAGAGAAGCGTGCGTTCCGCCTGTGGTTCAAAAATGGTCTGCCGGCGGCGGCCAGCGCGAGCGTCGGCCGCCCCGGGAGAACAAAAGAACTGGTCTTGAGGGCACCTAATATGTTGCTGATTTTAAACAACCGTTTTTTTTAATATGTTTTTTTTTTTACATGTAACGCATAACGTTACAACCTAACCAAAAAGGTAAGGTCCAAGTTCTTTGGATGCGGTTTTCAACACGTTGATCTAAATAAGAATGTTCAATCAAGGTAATAATAGGTTCATAATGCCTGGCTACAGATTTTCCTTCTCATTTCCGTTCTATTTACTTCTCCTTTCTGTGAGGGGACCGTACCCTTACCTGTTTTAAACCGCTCAGTTTAGGTGACTGCAAAAAGTGAATATGGTTTGCGGTCGCAGAAAGTTTCGCATCCACCTCGGTACGACCCCAGATCACTGATCACTCTGATCAGTGCCCTTCATCATCATCATCATTATCAGCTTATTATGTTTCTACTGCTGGGACACAAAGCCTACCTACTCTCAGAGAGAGAGAGAGAGAGAGAGAGAGAGAGAGAGAGGATGAGGCCTTATCCATCATCTATCAACTTTTAGTCACAAATTTGGCCATAACGGGTTTTGACAGCGTTACCGAAAGAAACCTATCACAATTCGTAATTTATTAAAATTAATCCGTCACGAAAAATGCGAATAGAGACTCTGTTTACTTGAAGCTGAACAGTTTTTGACAGCTTTTCCAAAAAACAACTATCGAAATTCGTAATTTATCGAAGTTAAACCGTCACGAAAAATGCTAATAGAGTTTGTTTACTTGAAGCTTAACGGCCGGTTATCCGAGTCGCGTAGGCAATAAAACGCTCCCTCAGCCCCCGCCATGTTATAGCGACGATGTATTTTGCCACGCTAGAGTCAGGACGCCCACGGGTGGAGTGCAACGACAAAAACTAACATAGGTCGGACCTAGATGACGCCTGCCACGGTACTGAACGCGGTGCGCACAAATTCTCGCGACCTTTTTACGGTTTTAATTTCACTAACAAACGAAACTAGTCACTATCAAAATTCTATCCAATTTTTTTTTTTTATTAAAACTGCCTTTCAGTACATGCAATTTCCATGTTGTTACGAATTTTCATTAGAGCATAAAACGGAAAAAATAAATCTAAATCGACTTTGTTTCAGATTTTTTTTGATCGAGGAAAGTTTATTCCATCGTGTTTTGAACCAAATCATAAACTCAAACACAGATGTATCTGTGACATGTATTTTTTTCCAGCTCAAATATTATAATTTAACTGAATAAAATTGATTTAAAACCGTCAAATTTGGTTTAAGAGGCTCATAACACGCGTTCTTCTAACATCTGCAGATGCAGCAAGGCTATGTTCGCGAACCGTATTTCGTACTGGCTGAACGCCAAGGGTCCATCAGTGTCTATCGACGATGCCTGCTGCAGCTCCACGGCTGCGCTCGAGGCGGCCTACAAGGCCATCTCCCATGGAGAGTGTGAAGCCGCCATCGTTGGAGGAGCCAACCTGTGCCTACATCCACAATCTTCAGTGCACTACGGAAGGTTACACTTTTTTCATAATACTAATTTGATTGACACAATCAACTGAATAAATACCTATACCTAATTATGAAATAACCTTTATTGACTAAACTAAATACAAGCTATTACTAACACTACAAATACTTTTAGACTGCCCATAGACCGTTGAAGGTCTAAAGACAATCCAAATGAAATAACTATGATCGGTCCCTTAAATGTCATTATACAATACTTACATTTGCACAGACACCCTTATTTCGTTTCAGGCCTACCCCCGAAAGGGCGATTGGGCCATTTGGGGGTTTTAAGGGGTAAAAAAATGCAAAAAAAAAACATTACTTGATTAATGGACGGCCTCTAAGTATGCAAGTTTACTCACGATGTTTTCCTTGACCAAAAAGCCAGTGGTATGAAAATCTTTGCATAAAACTCCAAATAGATCAATGGTATGAGCCTGGGATTTGAACCCGCGACCTCACGCTTTCACTTTTAGCGTTCTCCCAAATAGGCTACCTTGGCTTATTCGGCGGATTTTGTTGTAAACCTCCTCGTAAATAGTATGTTTTTGTAAATTCCTATGCTAATTTTCTGACGTATAATATTCAACTCTCAGTTATTTGTTCTTAAGGTATATTAATGATTGCAGAATAATGACCATTAGTAAGGATGGTAAAACGAAATCATTCGCCGAGGACGCTGCAGGTTGTGCTAAATCTGAAGCAATCAATGTCCTATTTCTACAGAAAGCAAAAGATGCAAAACGGTAAGAGAAGAATTTAATCAAATTTTATTAACTGGTCGCACACCCGCTGTGCTACAGAGACTTGTTTTCACGGGATAAAAATCTTAGGTGCTAATCCAAGGTATAAACAAACTACCTCTAAACCAAATTGCAAGTTATACGAGGTTATGTAAGGGGAACACTCTCGAAGCCAAAAGAAGGTAATTGTACTCATCAATATGAACAACTTTTACTATGGGACCAACCCTGAAATCGCGAAGAAATAAATCAGACCATACATTTTTTCGAGTGTCAATGACCGTTTTCTATAGAACGGCTGATATTTTTTTCGCGATTTCAGGGTTGGTCCCATAGTAAAAGTTGTTCAAATGATGAGTACAATACCTTATTTTGGCTTCGAGAGTGTTTCCCCTAAACCCCGTATACAAAACTATTTTTTTTTAGAATTTATGCCGATGTGGTGCATGTGAAATGTGAGTATGTATCAATAATGAAGGGAGAAACCGGTCCAAGGTACGGGTTCTACCGTGACCCGGCCGACACCGCCAAGTTCCTGAAGACATTCTACGACGAGGCTGGCGTGCCACCAACAGTGGTGGAGTACGTCGAGGCGTTTGGCTCAGGTACATACGACTACATCACAAAATCTATGCTTCTCACCATAATATCGCCATGTAACCTTGGGTTCTTAGAATGCTAACGCAGCGACATTACGCTCAAATATTTAAATCACGCGGGGCTCTTTGATTCCTCAGTCAACCCCGTGCGTAACTAGGCGAGAATATCGGTGGTACACGAAATAAAGTTCGGACTGAAAAGCAAATATGTAGTTGTTTTCACACAAATCCTCATTCCCTGTTAATACACGCAACAGTTATAAGTTTTGATTTAAAATCATTGGCGGTCGATGACACTGCAAAATGTACGAAACTGAAAACCTTAGCAATCATTATGATATATTCCAACTCATCGATTGTCTTTTGGTCTCAGGTTTAGGGCTACATATGTTTGTATAATAAAACCAAGGTGATTTCTATGAACAAAATTCAAGAGAAGTTTTTAATGTTATTCACAATGAAGCTTTCAATTGCTGTTTTAGCTAACATAAATACAGCTCCATAAACTTAATAAGTAATTTAACAGTAAAATTTAAACTTTAAAGTTATATTTTGTTGTAGCGGTACCGGAGGTAGACAAATCTGAATTAGACGCCATTGACAATGTGTTCTGTGGCAATAAAGAAGAACCGCTGCTTGTGGGTAGCGTCATGTCCAACATTGGGTACGGGGAAGCTGCATCCGGTATATCTGCCGTGACAAAGGCCAGTATTTTTCGTATAATAGTTGTATAGAACTAAATATTTGTTTAGGCGGAGATGAAAAATGTAGTTTTCGTGCAGGTGCTACTAGGGTTCCATAAAGGCTCGCTGGCGGGGAACCTGCACTGCTCGGAGCCGCGGCGTGACGTGGCGGCGCTGCGCGAGGGACGCATGCGCGTGCTCACGGACCACCAGAGCTTCCGGCGTACGTACGCCGCCGTCAACAGCATGTCCGTCACCGGCGTCAACGCGCACGTGCTGCTCCACGGACACTACAAGCGCAAGGTAATGCATACAATTTTATTTTATTTTTTATTCATGTTCTGGAGAGCAACCTTTATCGGTGCAGAGCCTTTACTGTTGGGTTGCAGAGTCAGGAACTTCCGGGAAATTTGTGCCGTATCAATGACAACTGGTCACATATAGAAATATCACTCGATCCAACCGTGTAAAAAATATTCGTAATCTGTATACAATTATACATAGTATAAATTGAAGTCGCTTTCCGCGTCTGTCTGTAGATGTCTGTATGGCCGCTAACTATATGTCGTTGATGTCTTTTGTACGACGTCATTACGTCATACAAAAGACATCAACGAGATTTGGTTGCGGATTTTCGTAGCGATACAAAAGTCAGTCTAGTAATTAACATGATAAAGAGCTAAACAGTTTTTCTTTTGTACCTAAAACAATAGTAATCCAAAATATAGTATCCATAATAAATATTATATAATAATAATAATACGCAGGGGCGGCTATATGGCGAGCCGTCGGTGAGTGGCGACACCGCGTACCCTGATTCCATGGGTCTAAAACCCCAGAGACCCTGACCCCTGGCTTGCCTTAACTGGCCGTCTGGGGGTGGAAACCGCAAGAGCTAAGAACCTAAGCTCCAGGGTGGAAGTGTTAAAGGGCATAACGCCGCGAGTAGCTCTTAGTGAAGGTGCAGCACACCTCTCGACACCCTTAGCCACTCACGCCTATGTTGCCCTTCCGGTGCCAAGATACGGCAGCCATTATGGGGGGCCCATTTAGTGGGTGGCAAGTCATCACCCGCCAAAATATCTTGAAATGAGGTATAATTGGCGGGTGCCGTACCTCATACCATAGACCAGGAACATACCATCAAGAATTCACCACAATAGCCCAGATTTTTTTATCCAATACTGTACAATAGTTTTATATTCCATTTTATACCCATAATTGTAAATTTTGTACCCAACAGGGCCTCTTGGTGTTGGCTTCGGCCCCACCAATGCCTATCAAAGGTCCGGGCTAGACCCGTGAAGAAAATGAAATAAAGAGATAATAATAATATAAAATACAATAGTAATCCATAATAGTATGAGACGTGGTCCTAAGCTGAACGCCTTTTGGAAAAACTCAGAGTCACACAGCGGGCAATCGAGAGAGCTATGCTCGGAGTTTCTTTGCGTGATAGAATCCGGAACGTGGATATTCGCCAAAGAACCAGAGTCATCGACATAGCTGTTAAAATTTGCAAGTTGAAGTGGCAATGGGCAGGCCACATCGCTCGAAGAACTGATAACCGATAGGGAAGAAAGGTTCTTGAGTGGAGATCACGAACCGGAAAACCAGCGTAGGTAGGCCTCCCACTAGATGGACCAACAGCATTGTGAGAGTCGCTGACATCCAGTTGAAGCAGATGGCAGGCTGTCGTTCAGTGTGGAGGTTATAGGGGGAGGCCTATGTTCAGCAGTGGACGTCTTCTGGCTGACGATGAATCCATAATAACCATATTACTTATTTCCAGGATCTAGATCGGTACAAGGCCAACATTCCGCGGCTTGTGACCATATCTGGTCGGCAAGACTCTGCCGTGGAGAGGGTTCTCGGTCTTTTGAAGTCTCATCCGATCGACCCTGAGGAGCTAGCGCTGCTGCACAATATACATGAGACCAACATAGCGGGCCACTTGGGGAAAGGTTACACCATTCTTGGTAAGTAAATACTTAATAGGTACTATGATAAGACTGCCTTCAGTGTGTCCTACTTCTAAACTTTCGCTAGTTCAGTCAACTCTAAGGTCTCTAGTCTGTAGTTATCATGGTCATTGTAACATATTCGAAACGATGAGCGAGAGTTATTTTACTTAAATAATAAAAACCAGTGTAAATACATTATATAAATACGGGTCGAATTGAGAATGTATACTAAAATGCAGCAGTCGGTAAAAAAAAAACTAAAAAACAAATCTTCAAATAATTTGCTCCACGTTTAGATACCCTGGCCTCCCACTAGATGGACCGACGACATTGTGAGAGTCGCGGGCATCCAGATGCCTTATTATGGATGATTCGGATCGTGATCGCGATCGCGTGCCATCTCACTTACGCGCGTAGTGCGAGTAAATAGATGCGAACGGGACGGCATGCAATCTCGATCACGATCAAACTTCTATAATAAGGCCGCAGTGGATGCAAAAAGCAGGCTGTCGTTCAGTGTGGAGGTTAAAGGGGGAGGCCTATGTTCAGCAGTGGACGTCTTCTGGCTGATGATGATGATGATCATAATTATATACCATGGACAGTTTAAGTGAGCGTGAACCTAGTATTTTGCAATATACAGTACTAATAGGATCGAATTTACAAATTCACATCAACGTTTCTATATTAAAGGAGCTCAACAGACTTTCGTCGACTGTACACTCTGTACTTACGAATAGTGAAGTTCTTCGGACACATCTCCAGGAACAGAAACTCGTAGACTATTAGTCCTAAATCAGGTAGGAGGAAAGAGAGATCGAGGCAAATCTCCTACACGTTTGACGGACCTCATTAACGGCAACTAAGTCTTCTATAACAGAGTTATCTCGTAATAGGACGAACCGAGTAAAATCGAGAAGCATGACAACGTTAAAGACCCACCCGTATAATCAACCATGATCACTCTGCCAACAGTGTCCGACTTAGAAGAGAAAAAATCCTTTGCTTTTATGATAAGATAAGTGGCCAGAAGGCTGGCAGCATTCTGTGAAGTATGTTCTACTACGTAATTAATGATTGACATTGAATATTCATGCAGATACGGATTCCGAAGGTGCAACGGTGAGCAGGTCAGAGCACGCCGAGTACTGCGACGGTGCGCAGCGTCCTCTGTGGTTCGTGTACAGCGGAATGGGCTCGCAGTGGGCTGGCATGGGCGCACAACTCATGCGCATACCCATCTTCGCAGCCGCCATCGAACGGTAAACCACATACCGAGATGATTTCATCAATTATTTAAAAATGATTTCCTAACCCCAAATATTGTTTTCAGTTGTCGAAAAGTACTGGAACCGAAAGGACTTGACATAGTTCATATAATAACATCTCCTGACAAGACAATATTTAACAACATTCTGCACTCGTTCGTGGGAATCGCTGCTGTGCAGATTGGCCTCACCGACATTCTGCTGCAGCTGGGGCTAGTGCCCGATAAAATTATAGGTACTGAAGTATTTTATTTAAGCTCTATTTCAGTAGGTAATGGTGTATGAATTACATTTTGATCAAACATTTTATCAACGAATATTAGTGACGCGTATTTTCGGCAGGTCATAGCGTGGGTGAGCTCGGGTGCGCGTACGCTGACGGCTGCCTCACGGCAGAGGAGATGATCCAGTCTGCGTACAGCCGCGGCCGCGTCTCGCTCGAGACCCCGTTCATCCGCGGCTCCATGGCCGCCATCGGCCTCGGCGCACAACAAGTTAATATCTACTTCACTTGCTATCTATTGATTATTTATTATATTTGCGTACGGTACATTTGCAATCTGAATGAACTCATCTTTTCCCCAGATGTCGTCGATGTGTCCCCCCGAGATCGAGATCGCGTGCCACAACAGCGCCGAGTCGTGCACCATCTCGGGCCCCGCGGAGGCGATGCGTTCATTCGTTGCTGATCTCACCGCTCGAAGCATCTTCGCCAAAGAAGTGCCGTGCTCGAACATCGCCTACCACTCGCGGTATATCGCGGAAGCAGGTTAGTCTAGATTGATATTTAGATTGTATTTCAAATCAATCATTTCAAATGTATACCGTTCTATTATTGAAACTGACGTGGTTTCAAAGGCCGTCTAATGCGGTTGAAACTATAGTCGGAGTAACCGGCTTAATCTTACGTGAGTAATTCCCGTGTAACATAAATAAAATGTATACCGTTCTGTTCTTAATTTTTTCGTTTTGTCTCAGGTCCTGGTCTATTAAAGTACCTGCAAGAGGTCATCAAAACACCCAGGGCCAGGAGCGAGCGCTGGGTGTCTTCATCGGTGCCGCAGGACAGATGGGACCAGCCAGCGGCGAAGTACTCCTCGGCGGAGTACCACACAAACAATCTACTGGTACTACTAAGGGCTCGGTTCTTGGCGAGAAGGGGCGTAGTGTTGCGGGTTTTGTGTGGTAACGTGTCCCCCTCCGTCTGCAGAGCCCCGTGCTGTTCGAGGAGACGAGCGCGCTGATCCCCGCAGACGCGGTGCTGGTGGAGGTGGCGCCACACGGCCTGCTGCAGGCTATCCTGAAGCGTGCACTGCCTGACTCCGCCTCCAACATCCCGCTCACGCGCCGCGGTCACACGGATAATGTGGTCATGCTGCTCGACGCTATTGGAAAGTGAGTATTATAGAAGAATAAGACAGTTGGACAGAGTCACCGACATAGCTGTTAAAATTTGCAAGTTGAAGTGACAATGGGCAGGCCACATCGCTCGAAGAACCGATAGCCGATAGAGAAGAAAGGTTCTTGAGTGGAGACCACGAACCGGAAGACGCAGCGTAGGTAGGCCTCCCACTAGATGGATCGACGATATAGTAAGAGTCACTGGCATCCAGTGGATGCAAAAGGCAGGCTGTCGTTCAGTGTGGAGGTTAAAAGGGGAGGCCTATGTTCAGCATTGGACGTCTTCTGGCTGATGATGATGATGATGACAGTTGGACGGGATAAATGGGAAAAAAGTTCATGCTTGGGTTTTACTGCCAGCCGCGTATCTTCTTTGGCTTTGCGTTCGTTGGTAGAGTATTCGCCATCATTCTGAAATGGGCACGGAACGACGTAATATTCTCCAAGTCACTATCAGTATTTCTGCAGTCGTCATTGGGAGTGTAGATAGATAAACAACTCATTATTGTTCTCACCAGAAATTGCATACACACGATAAAACAGCACTGAATTATTAGTACTTTCTTATGATTCTGTCCTTCAGATGGTTCCTACGCAATGACAATACAACCACTTGACTGCACATCCTTTGCCTCGCATGAGGCAAAGGTTCTAACATGTCAACCTAAGCTATTTCGAGCGGGGCCAATCCTAGGCGCGAATTGAATGAATGACTTTTGATTCTCCAATCACAAGCGTCGACTCAAGTCTCCAATCACAATCTGCCCCCCGACCGCCGTGGCATCATTTTGCAAAAGGGAATTTTGACTACATGCGCGATCTTGTGGTTATATTATCTTTGTTCCTACGCCTCCCCCGCCCCAGGAAGATAAGAATATTATATTCCAGACCAGGGGGGGCCTAACGGACAACAGCTAATTGCTGCACCTAATCCGCTCAGTTGGAAAATGGCGAACGTGGACCTTATCGCGCCCAGATACGGTTTGCGGTCGCGTGATTTTCCGACTGAGCGGATTAGGTGCCGCAATAGCAGTTGTCTGTAAGGCCCCAGGACCATGTACTACATAACTTACAGTGACATGAGAAGTCATAGTCGACTGTTGATATGTCTCAATGTTACGCCTATTATGTTTCAGGTTGTATTTACATGGATACAATCCCAAAGTGCGAGTCCTGTATCCGAAAGTTGAATTTCCTGTGTCAACTGGCACACCTTTCCTGTCCAATTACGTTGAGTGGGCTCATCAAGACAAATGGTTAGTACTTATTAAAGAGGCTTCAAAAACATATACATTTAACAACAGTATGCTTGAAGCTTCAATACTAAGGCTTGGTTGCACCATAGTAGAGTTAAAGTTAAGGTTTTTGACAAATTCGACAATAACAATAACGCTGACTTTAGCAGTTACTGCAAAATGCGTTACACCAGCGTATTCACTAGCATAGTTAAAGTTGCCGGGGTTGCAAGTCAAATGATACCTTATTTATTCGAGGGGCATAGCTGAAGTTATATTTTATGCATCTGACAGATATTTAAAATAAACAATAGCGAATTGTGGGCAGTTACGGTTAACAGTTAAAGTTATGACGTCATTTAACAATTGTCAGATGGTGCAATTAGTTTTTTGCCTAACTGGTACTTTAACTGAAATGTCGACATTTGTTAAAGCTAAAGTAAGATGGTGCAACCCACCCTAACAATATATACTACCAGACGAAAAATACTTTGACATGTACTTTAATTACTTCTGCTAAAGAGTATATTTTATTTTGAAGGACCTTACCACTGTACCAATCAGCTCGCAGAACAATGGCTGCATCGTGCACGTTTGTGCTGTCTATTCACGATGAAGAATACAGTTACTTGAAGGGCCACATTATCAGGAGTAAGTCATTCATTTCTATAAGTTAATTTTACCAATGTAATATTTAACCATTCAGTACGTAATTTTGGTTTAGTCGACATTGGACCTATTTGCAATAATTTATGACCTATAAGTCTTATAAGGACCTGTGGGCTTACTCTTGACACTCGATTTCATCGTAATTTGGAATTGGGATCGAAAACATGCAATTTTGGTACTCTTGAATTCTAAACTAGCGCACGATTGGAACCGATAATGGTGGAATTTTATGGAACTAAATAAAATCGACTCAACTCGACGCTTTCGGTACTCTTGACGCGATTGAAGAGTACAAAATGGCATGTTTTCGATCCCAATCCCAAATTACGATTGAAATCGAGTGTCAAGAGTAAGCCCACTGTTCGCAATATGCCTTATTCGGGAAATGCCATATTCGTACAAAGACTCATTCTTAACAAGTCTTATTCTTAAAACGACTTATTCTTAAAGGGCCTTTTTTTTCTTAAAAATGCTTATTCAAAATACTTATTTGCGAATTAACTCATTTTAACGACTACAAAAAAGAGTTATATGATTATTTACGGGATATTTACCGTAAATAATCATACATTATTTTTTTATAAAGAGGATGGGTACCAAGTACCTACCACCTGTGTAGAAATGCAAGAATGGCACGCATCGAGATACAATACATAAAGAGTCACAGTCATGGCAAAAAATGTCCTAACCAAAACTCGGCGCACGCTACGTATTACGCAGACTTTTTGGTTAGTTACAAGGTAACCGCGATCCGACTACAACGCCGCGCGATGCCAGAGCTACGATAACATAGCGGACAACTAACGTCGAACACTATGCAAGCGACATAACGTCTAAATTGGAGTAAATGTGGCATTTTTAAGTATATAATTGATACAATGTATGTAGAATGACGCTCGGACGTTTTTTGACTGTTTTCACTGAGAGATTGTGACTCTATAGGAGTTGTATCTCGATAGCTAGTTTTGATTAAAATTTAATGGCGGTACTTGGAACTAATTTTATAGCATTTCTACAGACATGTAATTGTTGTTACTATTTGTAAATAAGAATTTATACCTTCACAACATGCCTAGTAACAAGCATAGCGCATTGAATTTACTATCTGTAATGCTATCAATAAATATAAATATGAAAAAAAAATACACAAAATTTATTGTTAGCAGTGTTTTCATGGAAGTGACGTAACAACTTATATGAGAATAAATGTCTATAAACCTAAACCTAATATCAATTATGAAAAAGTGTGCAGAAAAGACTCTTGTATTAATAAGGAATCTACAACAAATTGTTAATTTGCAGATAAAATGCTGTTGCCTTTCTCATACGCGTTGGTGGCCGCGTGGGATACACTCGCCATGTCACTAGATGTCACAAAGAAGTCGTTGGATGTAGAGTTCAGAGACGTAAAGCTGTACACGCAGCCAATACTGCACGAACAGAAGACTGTCAGACTCAGCGTCGAGCTGCATAGAGGCAATGGACGGTTTGAGGTACAAACAATCACATGCTGCCTATAATATAAAATTCAAACAACTTGGTAGACAAGAAAGACAAGAAACAACACGACAAGAAAAGACTAGAAATTGGACATATACAAATTAAAAATGGACTTCCGCAAAGTAACGCCTGATTCAATCAACTAACTTGGTAGAGCAAAAATTCCTTGCATCCTTGTATTGGCAAACACTACAGTATTGGCGTTCAAAAAATCAAAAAGTAAAAACGAAAGGGGTCCCAATACAACAAGCGTTTTTTAACGTATTTTTGTATTAGCTCTAATGTAAAAACGGTAATACGTACAAGCATAAAACTTGGTATGATTATAGCACACTATAAAGTATAGCAACAAATAATTAATAATTGCCAAGTGTGAGTCGGTGAAAAGTTTCTGTTCATTACCAAGTTATTACTGGTAATTTCGTTATTGAATTTTTTGGTGGTACGGAACCCTACTTTACGTACTTGGTCAGTTTATTATAAGGCCCCTGGAAGTGTGAGATTTTACTTGAAACGTTTGATAACTATACGAGCACACATGCTCAACTGAGCATGTGACACAGGTTGACACATGTGAAGTTAGATCGTGCCGGTTGGGTACAATTTTGACAACTTGATAAGTCTCATACCTCGATCTATAGCTACTACATCTTTTTCACTGCTTCTCACTTCTCACTTCTTTTACAAACCAATGGATATTTTACCATACCCACAAGTTAGAACAAACTATAAAATAAAAAATTTGGTTATAATTAAAAAAAAAAGTACTACCTAATTATTTAATGGACATCACAGGTTACTTCTACTTATTACTTTTTTATTTAAAAAAAACACCCACAAACCACAAATCTGTGATGTACCATACCAAGACCATACCATAATTTTATCGAAATGAAAAAGTTTGATCAAAGAATGTTCTTTTATAATGTTTTAAGATAAAAAAATCTTGAAAAATATCTGTAATACAAAATTTGGCGTTTTATTTTTATTTTAAGTTATATTTTTGTATGCAATAATATATAATTTTTCATTTCAAGATTATATGTATCTATTTTAGATCATGTCTGAACAGTCAATAGTTGCTACAGGATTCATAGCCAGAAGAGAAACTTCACAACTTGAGACCATTTCTAACTCGGACACATCTCAACATAATGGACTCAAATCTCAAGAAGTGTACCAAATATTTCATGAAAGAGAATATAGTTACAGGTAATTAAAAGTCTCAATTAATAGCTATTTAGGTTTCCGTACTCAAAGGGCCTATTACTAAGCCTACGATGTCTGCCTGTCTGTCTGTCCGTTTGTCCGAACAGCACAGAATATGAAATGTTACGGCGGATTATTTAAGAAATAATAAAAAAGTAAAAATTAAAAAAAAAAAACCCCCCACTCCTCATACAACTTATTTTTGTATTAGCTCTAATGTAAAAACGATAATACGTACAAGCGTCAAACTTGGCATGATTATAGTACACACTCTAAAGTAAACAAAAAATAATAAATAATGGCCAAGTGCGAGCCAAGCTTTGGAAACTTATCTGGCATACCCCTCTTCTATTTTTAGATAGGCAATTTAATTTCGGTTCAATTTAGTTAGGTATTAATTAAGTTACCTTTATTTAATACTTGAGTATCAAGGTTTTAATTTTTTGTTTTAGTGGAGCATTTCGCAGTATCCACACTATAGATGAATCTATGTCAGAAGCTAACATTACGTGGAATGACAACTGGGTGACGCTCATCGATGGTTTGTTTCAATTTAACACGTTGAAATATACACACACCGGTGTCTCGCAGCCTGATCGCATCGGAAGAATAGTCATCGACGTCAAAAAGCACCTCGAAAGCATTCCCATAAACAGAGACTCTAATAATAATATCATATCGGTGCTTGGTGCTGAGTTGTCTGAAGTGCACAGAAGAACCAGGTAATATTTTGTTAACCCGTGAGGTGCCTTAAGTTCTAATCTAAACTTAAGCAAAACAGGCTATACCTAGAGAACTTAATTCGTAGACGATTAGACTTTAGGCATGATGACAATTTTTTTTTATTATCTCATAAAAAAGCTAATCATAAATAGAGCCCATCAAAGAAAATAAAACTAAAATTAGTTCAAAAATAAATAAGATAAAAGCATTTTAATTTCATACTGGGCAGGAGCGCACTATACTGAGCCGTGACGTCACGCCTCAGGTGCACCATATAAATGCTATACTAACACACGCTTTGCGAGAAAGGGATAGAGCATCCCCCTCTCTATCCCCACCTAAAACTTTAAACACTCATATCTCAGAGATTTATCAGCCTATAATTATATAATAATCAGTGTGGAGGTTAAAGGGGGAGGCCTATGTTCCGCAGTGGACGTCTTCTGGCTGATGATGATGATGAATTAAATAATAATATAATTTATTTTTTCAGTATGTGTAATGTATTTAGTTATATTCAACGCTAAACCGGTTATTTGTAATAAATGAAACATTAGGACACATGCCTATACGGATAGTTTTTTTTATTTCTATACAAAGGCTTTAGTTGCTGGCGCAACACGGCTTTATAATGACCAACAACCGTCTAGATAAAATTCCTATAGAGTCACAATCTCTCAGTGAAAACAGTCAAAAAACGTCCGAGCGTCATTGTACATAAATTGTATCAATTATATAGTTCACAATGCCACATTTACTCCAATTTAGACATTATGTCGCTTGCATAGTGTTCAACGTTAGTTGTCCGCTATGTCATCGTAGCTCTGGCATTGCGCGGCGTTGTAGTCGGATCGCGGTTACCTTGTAACTAACCAAAAAGTCTGCGCAATTCGTAGCGTGCGCAGAGTTTTGGTTTGGACATTTTATGGCACAATTGTGACTCTATATGTATAGTATCTGGATGCCAACAACTCTATAGTTAACATACCTACTAATGTAATAAAAAATCGATTTATAGGAACTAAAAAATCGATTTTGAAAATTATTTTACATATAGAATAGTCATCTAGACTATTTCTGAATTACATAGGTTTCGCTTGCGTACTGTTTTGTTCATTACGCGAGCAAAGCCACGAGAAAAATCTAATAATTCATTTAAACTTTATTTTATGCCAGCTGCGTGTGTGTTTTCACCTGCTTGGTTTACTCTTTATATCATTAGCTATCTATCGGTGAAAGTCCTGTCAAGATCAGTCGAGCCGTTTTGGAGTTCATAGGTTACTTACATGCATACATACATACATACCCAGCCACACACATTGCTTTTTATTTACGTATGTATAATATAGATTCGTTTATGTTACACTTTTATTTTAGGTGCGGTGGTCTGGTTATGGAAAACTTAAGTTTTCGTAACGTTCTTCAAATGACTGATGATGGGGTTACTTTGCAAACTCTGAAGTTTGTTCCTAGATTTAATTCAAATTTGGATGTAAGTATTTTTGAAAGTATAGAATTTATAGAATCTATTTAACATGTTTTTTTTATGTTATTGAGATATAAACGCGTGTTTCTCTGATCTAATCATTTTATTTTACAGATTTCTGCAGCTCTATACGTTTTACTTCAAATAGCAGCGGAAAATACAAATAAAGATTGTATGAATATTTTGGGATTAACTCTTGATTATCGTACAAGTCAATTATTTGAAAACATGAAAAAGATCTTTGAAGCCGGAATTCCCAATATTAAACTTCAGTACCGACAAATATGTATTGATAATGCTGTTAAAGAAAGTGAAATTGCATATCGAAATGTTGACGTTGTATTAGTACAAAACCTATCTAAAAATGAAAGAGTAAGGACTTTTGATGAACGTGATCGTAAAATGTCAAATTCAGATTAGCACGGCTTATCTATAATTTTTGATAAATTTTTCAGATATTACAAAGTTTCCAACACAAACTACAAGCCAATACTTTTATCGTGAATGAAGAACATACCACTAGAACAGCTCAACATTCCTCATCCAAATTATACAGCATTGTATCGATTCTAAAAAATACAAACACGCAACTCGAATTGGCATTTTGGAAACCAACCCCTCCAAAACCATCGACATCAACGTTCACTGTTCATTCAGATTCAGATCTGCCTCTCTTAGAACATGCTCGTAACAACTTAACTTCTGAAGCTGGTCTTCTAATTCTTACATCATACCCACCCGTTGCTGGACTTCTCAGGCTAGTCAAGAAGTGGAGAAGAGAAGAGACTCGCAATCATATCCAAGTCATAATGGTTAATGAAAAATCCGAAGAAAGTCCTGACTCTGATGAAATTCCTGATATTATTCTGGGTTATAGTGTATTTGACAACGTAGGTCTGATTTACCTACTTCCTATTTTAAATATACAGGATGTAAGGGGAACACTCTCGAAGCCAAAAGCCAATTGTACTCATCATTATGAACCACTTTTAGAATGGGACCAACCCTGAAATCGCGAAAAAAAATCAGCTGTTCCATACATTTTGTCGAGTATGACCGTTTTCTATAGAACAGCTGATATTTTTTTCGCGATTTCAGGGTTGGTCCCATAGTAAAAGTTGTTCATAATGATGCGTACAATTACCTTCTTTTGGCTACGAGAGCGTTATAAGCGTTCCCCCTTATAAATAACATTGAGTAAAAATATCTAATGATCAAGATTGCATTTTCTTATAGGGATTGTGGGGAGGTGAATATTATTTGCCCTTGGAAGAAACTTCAACAGTTAAGGATAATGTTACACTGCGAAGTGAAATAATTGGCGACTTCAACTCTTTGAAATGGATGCAGGCACCGAAGCTAACGGGACCTGGTACTTTAGTAGCGGTAAGAACTATATTTTTATCAAAATAAAAGCTTTAGCTTGCAATTAGAGCTCTATATTCTTCATAACTACTGCATAGGACACAAGCTAGATCTAAGAATACTAAAATGTGACATTACTTTTACTAGATCTGCTAGGACCCTTGTTGAGCGGGTATTTTTTATTGTTTAAAATAGGGTTGAACTTGACATGACAGCCATCTCGCCTGATGTT
The DNA here is from genome assembly GCA_932305915.1 of Agriopis marginaria. Lineage (NCBI taxonomy): Eukaryota > Metazoa > Arthropoda > Insecta > Lepidoptera > Geometridae > Agriopis > Agriopis marginaria. Next base: position 4,441,523 of record OW029935.1, read on the forward strand.
GACCACTTAATTTTTCATTGTCGAGCAAGGCCTGTACCGTCGCTTTTTTAACGCGATTCAATTTAGGTGACTGTAAAAAGTTACGCGACCGTAAACTGTATCTCGGCACGTTTAACTTCACGTCCACGTAATTTCCCGCAGTCACATAAACTGATTCGCGTTTAAGAGCTCACTGTACGGTCCCTGGTAGTGTAAAACACTTTTTTTTTATCAACAACTGATTTTGAACACTATTTTCTTGAAATCCAGGTTCATTATGCGGGTATAAATATTGGCGACGTAAAACGTGCTCTTGGGCTATCTTCTCACGTTAGCAACAAAAATATAAACGACGGTTATGGAATAGATTTCAGCGGAATAACAGAGAGGCAAGTATTTGTTTTTTCATTATTAGACTTAATATACAGGGTTATTTTTAATTCGCATAAAATTTCCTAAGGCTTCCTTGTTTCCTGAGAGATATAATCTGGTCATTTTCAAGTCCAGCGTGAATAGATATCATCTAAGTCTGCGTGCTCCATCTTCGACCACATCGCTGCTTACCAATAGGCAATTTGGTGGTCAAACGCGGACTCGCGAAATAAATAAATAAAAATAAACCTCACGCAGACAGCTTCCCTACATCATACCGAAAAACTTTTGTTCCATGGCTTATATGAATTCGTTTATATTATCCCCTACATGACAATAACCCTACGAGTTCTTCAATAAGAATGAATGCGGGTAGCTTAAGTAAAAATTAAGATCTGCAACATGCATCAAAACATACAAGGTAAACAAATTTCGTACAAAGTTTTTTATTTTTTGTGGAACTTAAAGTTTTGTGTAAATTCATCAGGCATGTAGGGATTACGAGAGATTTTAGGTGAATATAAAAATAACCCTGTATCATCATCATCATAATTTCAGCCGTAGGACGTCCACTGCTCGTATGCCTCGTATCGATCTCCAAGAGGGCCGCTTGGAAGCGGCCTGCATCCAGCGTTTCCCTACGGTCTCTTTTAGGTCGTCCATCTTGTAAGTGGACTTCCTACGCTGCGCTTACCGGTCCGTGGTCTCCATTCGAGAACCTTTCGGCACAATCGGTCATCTCTTCTGCGTGTCATGTGCCCTACCACCAACCCTGTATATGTCAATATTATGGCAAAATATGTCATCATTTTAAAAGTGATTTTTATTATTTCTCAGAGATGAGAGAGTAATGGGTTTGGTGCCGAGCGGTGCAGCCAGTACCCACGTGATGGCTCAACCTGAGCTGACGTGGCCCGTGCCGGCGCACTGGACTCTGGAGGATGCGGCCACGGTGCCGTTTGCTTACGTCTACGCATACTACTGCCTAGCCATAAAAACAGTAATTTATAATTTTATGACATTAGTTACTTTACTATGATAATTTAACTCATTTTTTTCCTGGGCAAGCGCCTTTATTAACTAAACAAAATACAAGCTAAAACTAAAACTACAAATACAGTTAGACTGCCCATAGACCGTTGAAGGTCTAAAGACAATCCAAATGCTCAAGCCCACTACCAGTTGGCAGCATACCCAGCATGCTGGCGGCATTACCACGTTGAATGGCAATGCTTATACGTTGAGCCAGAAACACGCCAGCATTTTGGTCAAGCGTCGCATTAACCAGAAAAAAAAAAGAAAAAAAAAACAGTTCTTGTCAACTGAGGTTGGCAAGAAATTTCAGGGCTTTATTTTTCAGATTTAGCGACTGTGGAAGCTTTTTCTGCATACCAGTCGCTTGAATATATCTGGATTCTTAAATGGTATTGTTTGTAGAGCTAGGGAAAGTCTCTACATCTGTTTTTCGTATTTCCTTAAATATCTTACTTAAATATCAATCAAACTCATTATCAGAGTTTGATTGTACCTAATGTAAAATTTCTCAATCTTAAGCACACTTGACTACATAGTTAAAATAGATACGATACGATTTAATATTTTTCTCGTCGTTAATAATATTATTTCCTAATCCAAATGTGGATGGCGGGCTGAACTTGACTCTAGAGACTCTAGACTCTAGGTACATTAGAGGTAGCATGGGGCCGTATCACCTGTTTTCAAGCGATTCTGTATAAGTGATTGGGAAAAATTGCGTGACCACAAACCTTATCTCGGTGTGTTAAGATTCACATTGACGTGATTTTCTGAACTGAATCGCCTGTAAATTGAGAGTCCAACCCGCTGTCTATTACCTACATTTTTACGGCCCCTGGAAGACAGTAGCCCAGAACCAAGAAAAGTGGAGGAAGTCCGGAGCCTTTGTCATGTAAAAGAACAAAAATTAGGCTTTTTTTTAAAAATAAATTATAGGGTTGAGCTTGATCGCCAACTCGCCTGATGTTAAGCGATGATGCGGTCTACGGTGGAGCACGCTTGCCTAGAAGAAACCGATTCACTCGTGATTTGAAGACACCCAGATTGTATCTATCGGGGAACATCCATTCAGGCAGCGCATTCCACAGACTAGCAGTTCGCACAATAAAAGTGGAATCAAAGCGCTTCGTTTGGGTTTTCGTAATACCAACCATAAAGCGGTGTCGATTTTTTTGTGCCCGCTCTGGCAGTCCGATAGAAACATGGGCAGGAAGGAATTAGATCATGAAGATCAGATGCACACTCTCCGGAATGTATTCGATAAAAGACCGATAGACTAGCAACTTTACGCCGATGCTCAAGACTAAGGAGCTAATATGTATTTTCAGACCGTTAGGATCCTGACAAACGACGTGAAACAGTTCAGCGTGTTGGTGCACGGAGGCGCGGGAGCGCTGGGGCAGGCCGCGATCAGCGTTGCGCTCGCGCGCGGTTGGCGCGTGTTTACCACCGTCAGCGACTCCAACAAGAAGCGGTTCCTTATGAAGCTGTTCCCTCAACTGAACGGTAAGTAATATAACAGACGAAGTATAAGCTTGTTAATGCACGCAGGCCGCTTTTAACCGGCCCTTTTGGATATCGATGTGAGAGGCCTATGTCCAGCAGTGGACGTCCTATGGCTGAAATGATGATGATGATGATGATGTGCTTAATAATATGAATGCATGACTTCAGAATCTATCCTGTAACTATACTTCATGTAAATTGAAACTCAAAATTTCAGAAAGAGATATCGGCAACTCACGAGACACCAGTTTCGGAGACATGGTTTTGAACGCAACAAATGGAGTTGGGTGCAACGTGGTGATGTGCTGTCTCAAAGGAGAACTGAAAAATGTAATTAATTTAATAATAATAAAACGTTTTTATTACGAAAATTACTCACGTAAGATTAATCTCGTTTCACAATGTATTCATAATCAGTTGATGAACTGTTTTCATATATCCATTCCTTTACGACTTGTAGAGACGACACAGCAGGTAAATAATATATAGTTTAATCTCGAGACGTAGCCGCGCTTTCCTAGGAAAAAACCTCCAAAAGCGGTTGAAACTATAGTCTAAATAACCGGTATACAGTTTAATCGCGAGACGTAGCCACGCTTTCACCTGGGATAAGACCTCTGAAAACGGTTGAACGGTTGAGGTTATAGTCTTAGTAACCGGCTTAATCTTACTTGAGTAATAACCGTATTAGAATTTAAAGTTTTGACAGAGTTGGTTTGGTAAAGCTTTAAAAAAATCATGATAAAATATTTCATACTTTTTAAGTGCTTAAAAAATTACTTACTCAAAATTTGTTTCACAGGTTTCTCTCAGTTGTTGTGGACCATCCAGTACAGTACTTGATACGGTACAAATACTTAGCAATGAAAATTACACGTTTGGAATGTACAACTTGACAAATGAAAGATCCTACGTAGCAGTTGATATAACAAGCATTTTTAGTAATTTGAATTCAAAGGAAACGCAAGTAAGCTATTGTATTAAATATTACTTACTTATTAGGTATCTTGTTAATTGTAGCTGTATACGGGGTCTAAGGGGAACACTCTCGAAGCCAAAAAAAGGTTATTGCACTCATCATTATGACGTCATCATTAGGGTTGGTCCCATAGAATAGAATAGAATATCATTTATTGATCGGCAAACTACAACATCTTAGTATAATTAAATATTATGAGTTGGGCATCACACCGATCTCGTCGTGTCACAAAATTAATAATTAATAATTTAATATTCAGCTGTAAAAGGGCTATAGTATAAACAATAATCATATAAATTTAAAAATAAATTAAATAGGTAGATGTTCGAGTTCTCAAACAGGCTCTAAATAGTAATTTTTAAACTTTCGCGATTTGAACACATGTGAGGCTCTAAATGGCTATAGTCATTATCAAAAAACTCCTTAATCGTATATATTGACTTATCTAACAAAAGCATTTTGACAGCATTGGAGAATTGTATTTCGTTAGTAATGGACTTTACAAATTCTGGAAGTTGATTAAACAAAGATTGGCCCATAATCATTGGTTTCTTTTTCGTCATGTTTAGTCGTGGGTATGTTGTCTCTAATAGTATCTTATTATTTCGTATGGTCCGCTTACTCTTTACTTGTTTTATTTTACATTCATGTATATTTTTTTTTACATATTTGAGTACTTCTAAAATGTATACGGATACTGACGTTAATATTCGTAATTCTTTAAAATGCCCTCTGCATGTTTCGTCAAATTTACCACCGACCAAAACTCTTATGGCACGTTTTTGCATCTTTAGTACTCTCTCATAATCAGTTGAACTACCCCACAGAATTATTCCGTATGACAAAGTAGAGTGGATATATGCATAATAGATCTCTTTTAAATTATCTCGTGTAGTCATTGCTTTGAGTTGCTTCATCGCATATATACCTTTTGCCATTTTCTTGCAAGTTACATCTACATGATGTCTCCACTTCAGGGCTGGGTCAATTTCGAACCCTAGTAGTCTCACAAGATTCGATGAGGTACATGTTGTGTCATCTTGCAGAATGACAGAAACAGGCATTTGGTCGGAGGATACGGCATTGAAGAACATTATGTTTGTTTTATCTGCGTTAAGTTTTAGTCCATTAAATTTAAACCATTCGCTAAGCTTGGGCATGGTATCTCTAATGTTAGCTTGAAGTTCTTCTGTCGTATCCGCCGACAAAACTATTGTTGTGTCATCTGCATACTGTACTATTTCTCCGGGTATATTAAGGCTGGAAACATCATTCAGAAAAACTATAAATAATATATTTCCTAGAGATGATCCCTGAGGAATACCTATGTTAGTTATTTGCGATCTAGATCCAATTGTTTTATAATTTATTTTAATTCCAACGGTTTGTTCTCTATCTGTCAAAAAGGATTTCATCAGTTCTAGGCTCTTTCCTCTGAAACCATACACCTCAAGCTTCTGAAGTAGAAGTTCATACTTAAAGTGGTTCATAATGATGTGTACAATTACCTTCTTTTGGCTTCGATAGTGTTCCCCTTACACCCTGTATATAAATAAAGTGCCTTTAGATTTGCACACGTGTAATATAAATAAAATCTCTCTATTTGTGCTTCCAAGGATAAAAAAACACGAATTAACTAGCTTATAGGGAGGAATGTTTATTCGGGACTACATTTCTCATACATGTTCATCGTTACATGTATTGAATTCTAAAATAATTAGAAATTTAAAAACTGACTTCACAAAATTAGTTACATACGCAATTTCAGTTATTTGGATTTTAAAGCTAAAAATCTACTAAACCAATTTTGATAAAATTTCTATGGGAATAATCTGACAGTATATCGTTTCAATAAAAAAAAAAATCGATTCATAAGTGACGGAGTTCTGAGGTAACAAACATAAAAAAGAAAAAAAGTGTGTTAGAACACAGAAGTGAAAACTTCATTAAGGTTGACTACATCTCTCTCGCTCCCTTTGTAAATAAATAAAAAATAAAGTCGTCTCGAGCCGACTTTACCCGAAAGAGTATCTGAGCGTGACAGTCACGTGAGTTTAGGGCTTTTTCCCGATCACAAAAAGTGCCCTACTTCAAAAAACAACCGAATTGTTAACCCCCTCAGTTTCTGAAGTCGGTTAATAACCATTAAGATATTGTTGTATTGAGATTGTTGGTTTCGTTTTATGTGACATTTATATTATACTAGTAGGCCGCCCCTGCTTCGCACGGGCGAAGCCGGGATATATAGCCTATGTCAACCGGGGATAGTGCAGCATCCCAACAGTGAAAGAATTTTTCAAATCGGTTCAGTAGTTTCGGAGCCTATTCAATGCAAACAAACAAACAAACAATCAAATCTTTCCTCTTTATAATATTAGTATAGAAGTATAGATAGATAAATATAGTTTTTTTTTTTTTTATATTGACTTATTCTGTTGGCCTTTTGGCCTCTACAGCTTGACCGGACTAGTTAGCGAACGCAGGGTGCGTTCGGCATAACTTGGTGGTTTAAGCTTTGGACGACTAGCACAAGGGCACCTCGAAGGTACGAACCTCGGCTTGGGCCGTTGCCGGGAGTGGGAATCAGACTTGCCCAGGCACCCCAGAAGGGGTGTGCCCGGTTTGTTGAACTGATTGATTATTTGGAGAGAATCTAACCGATCTTCTAACAGATCCTGGGGGTCTACGATCCCGCCGGCGGGATCACTCTGTGTGTGTGTGTGTGTGTGTGTGTGTGTGTGTGTGTGTGTGTGTGTGTGTGTGTGTGTGTGTGTGCGCGCCTCTGGTAACCGACGCCTGTACCAAAAACTGAATATTTCCTATTGCAAGGAGCAGTCGGATCGGGTATAGACATGTGACTTGTGTTGCAGAAGTTACACGCGCTGGTGAGCGAGGGAATAGCGCGTGGGGAGGTGCGTCCGCTGACGCGCGTGACGTTCGCGCCGGAGGAAGCAGCGCGCGCCTTCCGGCTACTGGCGGCCAGTCACCACCGCGGCCGCGTGCTGCTGCGCCTCACAGACGAGCTCTCACCACCACCATACAGGTATTGAGCGTATAATTATTATTTGATTGAATAGTGCAAATGTTTTTTTTTTCTAATGGCAGTCATAAATTTTTGTGTCAAAATGTCGACTAAACCTCAATCTATATCGATAAAAGAAAGTCGTGTTAGTTACACTATTTATAACTCAAGAACGGCTGAACTGATTTGGCTGAAAATTGGTGGGGAGATAGCTTAGAACCAGGAAACGGACATAGAATATTTTTTATCATCATCGTCATCACCATTTTTCATCAATACGTGGTTGAAACCGCGGGGTGCAGCTAGTATACCGCTATGAAAGGATTTTGCGAAATGGCTGAATTAAGGGGGGCAAAAGGGGGTTGAAACTTTTATGAAAGTCTACGCGTACGAAATCGTGGGCTACAGCTAGTACCATATAAGTTCAGTATCTTCAAATGAAATATTCGTATAATTATGATCGAACTGCTAACAGGAAAGCTAGTTTAATCACTAATTTTGTTTTCATTTGTAGAGTTTCTACTGAAGCAGCGTCATGTCACGTTATTATTTGTGGGTCGAACTCACTTGGGCTTCAAGTGGCAGAAAAAATAATTGACTGTGGAGCAAAGAAATTGCATCTCCATTTCAATGCACCTACCGGTCCATACCTCCATTACAAGCTACGGTAAATATTTAACTCTTGTAGTATCAGGTTTATCAACGTAGGTATAGTTAATTTAAATAGTTAACATTTGACTTTCAGTTTCATACAAGGTTTCATAGAACATCGTTCAAAACTTAATTACTTATTAACAACAATTTATTACTTTAATTATAAAATTTTGTATTTATTTCGAGTTAAATTTAAATTAACTTATTATTCTTCTTCTTTTTAATATAACATTTTGTCAATGGTTCATACTTAATGTATTGTACCTATTATAATTTTAGTAACTCAACTAAATTTATATAATTGATCATAAGTTTTAAATTGCAATAAAGAGGTTTTATTTACAATTAAATTAAAAAGTATAGGCAGTAAAAAATACTTGCAACAAAAAAAAAACAGGAATAGTTAAAAATCTGTGTAAATAAATGCACATTGAATCTAAACAATCAGTTCTACGTAGATGTAGGTGGTCAGAATGTATCTTAAAATCTTATTCTCTTTCAGTGTGTGGAAGAATCAGAAAATCGAAGTAGCATTAACCTATGGCAATATAAAAGAAATGAGTGACATTTCTAATTTGTTGCACAGTGCCATGAATTTGGGGCCTGTAGAAGGTCTACATATCATTTTAGACGATCCTTCGCAAGAAGCTGTTATTAAATTACTAGATTTGGCAACGAGAGCTGCTTGTCCCTCTTTAAAGTAAGTCCCTTCAAAGTTTACCGCAGATTGAATTATAGAGTATAGTACTAAATCTTTGAAGAAATACGCATTCTAAATGAATAATGTTTACAGGCACTTTGTGGTTTTGAGCAACGATATTCATGGTGGATATTACACTTGTGCTCAGAGAGCTAAGAGTGGATTACCCGCAACTCTATTGGATTTGTCTATGCTGAAAACAGTAAGTTATTATCTAAACTATTTCTATTATCTGTTTATCATTATCGATTTTTTTGTTTATCTCCTTATTGTTAAAATTTTCTCTAGTTCCAAGATGCTGATGGTGGTACTTGGTACCAAGGAGTCGCTGGTGCATTGCAACGAGCGTTGCAGAATATGGACCCGGTTCTGCTTGCTCTACCCGACACCACTACACGCCGGTCTTTAGTTCAACAGATTGCTGCTTTAACTGGTATAATAAACTACTATTATCTCACCACAAACTAAGACTTGGTAATCTCTCTTCTCTCTATCTCTTCTCTATCTTTATCACTACATCTCTTCTCTTCTCTATCTCTATCTCTTCTCTATCTCTACATAGTATAAATTGAAGTTGCTTTTCGCGTCTGTCTGTCTGTGTGTCTCTATGGCCGCTAACTCCTCCTAAACCACGCAACGGATTTTGATGCGGTTATCACCATCAGTTAGATATATTATCAAGGAAGGTTTATGTATATAACTAGCGACCCGCCCCGGCTTCGCACGTAAACGGGCGGGTCGCTAGTTATAAATACATTCTCTAGATCAATTTTACCCATTGAAATATAAATAACCAGCTGATCTAGACGTTGTCCTGACATAGAACTGTCAAACGAGCGAAGTTAAAATCGTCGTTAAGTTTTCTGAAATTTTCCAATATTTTTCGCAATTTTCTTAATTTTTCTTTCCTTAAGAACCTTCTACAAAGTATTAGAAATCTTAAAAAAAAGTTGAATGAAATCGGTAAAGTTATAATATTATCTATTAATTTTTACATAAAAATGAATCCCTATTTACCTTGGTCACGCCATAACTTATATTAATTATATTTTAGATTATTATATGCATTGAATATTTGTCCTCTGAGATACGCTCGATCTATAATTAAAAAAAACTATAGAATTGTACGATTAGTTGTTGGTCATTATTGTGAAAATGAAATCTTATAAACAGAAAACAATATTTTAATGAATCCTCACGCGAGTGTTGATGAAGTATTTTCATAGTTTGTAAAAAATGTTTCAGATTTAAATATTTGCGACAAAACAGCAAGCAATGCATCGCTGGAAGAATTAGGCATGTCATTAGAAAAATCGTCTACCGTTTGTACATTCCTCAGAGATGTGCATCATTTCTCACTCGATGAAGAAGATATCCCTCAGTTAACGATTGAGAGGTAAACATATTTTTCTTTATGATCTTTGCAAGTGTGGATTGAACGAAATATTGATTCTATCAAGTACGTAATTTTTAGGGTTCCACACCTCAAAAGGAAAAATAGGATCCTTATAGGATCACCTTGTTGTCCGTCTGTCCGTCTGTCAAGACTCTTTTTCTCAAGAAAGCGTAGGGGTATCAAAATGACATTTATATCAAATACTTGGGTCTACGGTTTCCTATGGAAAAAAATCAAACTTGTAAGTCAACGCGATCAAAAAATATGACCGTTTATGTCGCATATTTTCGCATATTTTGCGATTTCACAAGGGAATCAAAACCTATAGGGTATTTTATTTATGTTACACGGGAATTACTCACGTAAGATTAAGCCAGTGCAAAGCGAGACGCAGCCGCGCGCGCGCATTCACCTTGAAAAAGGCCGTCTAATGCGGTTGAAACTATAGTCGGAGTAACCGGCTTAATCTTACGTGAGTAATTCCCGTGTAACATAAATAAAATGTGTGAAAACCACGTCAGTTTCAATAATAAAACCTATAGGGTACTTCCCGTTGACCTAGAATCATGAAATTTGGCATGAAGCAAGGTCATGTAGCACATATGAAGGGAAAAATCCGAAAATTGTTAATTTGATATTACATCATATAAAAAAATTGGCATAGATTTATTTATTCAATAAAAATTACAAGTAAAATAAAAACTATCTTAAATTTAAATTTATAACACAAAATTTATAAAACTAATCTAAAACTAAAAAAATGGTTTTTGCTATTACAAAATTACATTTTGTAGTTGGAATGTATCGGGGCATCTGTTTTCCAACTACAATGTTAAGTTTGTCACTCAATATTTCAATCTTTTTAACCTTTTTTCGTCAAGACTCGATTCCCGGGATGGATCTACCTACATATTTACTAAGTTTGTACGTGCGAGTCTTACTCACACTTGTCCGATTTTTTATTTAGAATGAACCTGATAGAGAACATGACTACAACTACTCATTTGCAAGAAGTGACAGGATTGGGAACGTTCTTCTCGTACGTAGATCCCGATGAACTATTAGCCACGACTGAAATGGTGTTCCTGCCAACTCTCACTCACAACTATAACATGGTATGCCTTTCATCAATTGACTACATATTCATTATTTGCAATGTTGCCTTTGATCACATTTTATTTATATTACACGGGAATTACTCTCGTAAAATAAAGCCGTTTACTCCGACTATAGTTTCAACCGCATTAGGCGGTATTTTCAAGGTGAATGCACGCGCGCGGCTGCGTCTCGCTTTGCACTACGCGGCGCGCACGTGATGGCAACGGCCTTTGATCATTTGACAATTCATTATTTGCAATGTTATGAGTGTGAAAAGCTTCTATATATTCATCATTATCAGCCCTTAAACGTCCACTGCTGAACAAAGTCCTCCCTCTTAGAGGGGTACTGCTAAAATCCCCACGCTTAGCAGGTGGCTTGAGGGTAACAGTACGTTCACCGTGTACTAAATAAGACGCTGCTGGCCATCCTCCGGTGGTTCTGAGTGTCCGCAGTTTTAGGACATACCCGGGTCCTAAAACTTCAATTATAATATATATATGCACTTTAATACTTTTCTTATAAAAATACCCTAATATAAACGAAAACAATAACTAGCAGTTCAACACGGGGAATTCAGTCACCGAACCATTTGAGCACAAACTTTATTGATGGTTAGTTAAGATTTAACAATAATTAAGTATAAGCTATGTAAAGTTTCTCTTAATTGTTGCTGACAAAATAAAGTTCGTTTGTTATAACAAAGTTTTCTATGAAACAAAAAATAACTACAGTAAAAAACTTATTTATTGATTGGGCTAGTAATCTAAAACTACATTCAATTCTGCAAGATTATTAGTGGTAACAGACGTATGGATTTGGTTAAAGGGAGAGCAAGAGAAAATTTTCGCTTTCCCTCCCATTGGCTGGACGGTGGTCCGCCAACCAAGTGCGTCTCGTCTTTAAAAAAAATTATAAATAGGCTTGCGCTTGGCCGCCAACTCGCCTGATGTTAAGCGATGATGCGGCCTACGATGGAGCACGCTTGCCTAGAAGAAACCTATTCACTCTCGACTTGAAGACACCCAGATTGTTACTATCGGGGAACACCCACTCAGACAGCGAATTCCACAGACTAGCAGTTCGCACAATAAATGTGGAATCAAAACGCTTCGTACGGGTTCTCGGAATATGAACCATAAAGCGGTGTCGATTCTTCGTGCCCACCCTGGCAGTCCAATAGAAAAATGAGCAGGAGCGAATCAAATCATGCAGATCTGTAGCACACTCCGAAATGTATCCGATAAAAAACCGATAGACTAGCAACCTTGCGCCGATGCACAAGACTAAGAAGCTTAGTCTGAACCAGGGATTCGTTGCTTAAGAGCCTCTTGGCACGTTTCTCAATAGACTCCAAAGCCCCACTCGACTCGTCTGTTAGCACTATATGAGATCTGGGTGTCGTTTCAGAGAGACGACGAGGTTGACGTGAACGAGACGTTCCTATGCATAGTGCCGGGACTGGAGGGGCACCACGAGCGGTTCCGCACGCTGTGCGAGCGTCTCAAACTGCCAGCCTTCGTGCTGCAGCCAGGTCTCGACCACCCGGATGAGACGCCAGCGGGACTTGCACTCAGATACTCCAAGGTACACTAAATAAATAACTGAATAAAATATATAACATAATGACGTCGATTCTAATGTACCATTCTCTAAACTAAACTAAATTTGACAGCTCTAACATGGTTGCCATCCTTTTCTGACATACCGAAATGTAAAGAGAGGCAGATAATTTTAGTCCTGTCAGATTGGTTTAATTTAGTGAGTGGTATGACAGAATCGATGCCATTATCATTTAACAAAATCACAATCGTTTACCATTTTTTTATCGGTATAATTTAATTTTTTTTGTAAAAAATATGGATGACATCATAATTTCATTTAAATAGATAAGAATGTAACTCACTCACATATCTTGATCATGCTATCTTTTCTACCAGGTTTTGCTAAAGAAGACTACCACGCAGAAAATATTTTACATTTTGGGCTATGAAACCGGAGTGATAATTGCTCTGGAGTTAGCGGCGATATTAGAAGAACACGGTGAGTTAATTTAAATAACGAATGCAAATAACAGGATATAGATTTGATATGATTATTATTATTAAAATTTATTTTACGGCGTGTCATAAAATTTGAGGCGTTTGGGGTCGAGACATTAGGCCCTTGGGGACCGGGAGCACTGCTCATTTTCAAAAATCCTTCAGAACACCTGGTTAATGCGTCGCGTGACCAAAATGCTGGCGTGTTTCTGGCTCAACGCAATAAGCATTGCCATTCAACGAGGTAATGCCGCCAGCATGCTGGGTACGCTGCCAACTGGTAGTGGGCTTGAGCATTTGGATTGTCTTTAGACCTTCAACGGCAGTCTAACTGTGTTTGTAGTGTTAGTATTAGCTTGCATTTTGTTTAGTTAATAAGGGCACTTGCCCTATTTTTTTTTATTAAAAGTGCAATTTCACAAACTACAATAATGTAATATTTAAGCGAAAGTTTGTGAGAGTATCTATGTGTATTAATGTTCCACCTTCATTCTGTACTGGTAAAAATTCTGGATAAACCTGGGATTAACACATAATCCTGAAGCGGGTAAAACTGTGGGGCTAATCACACTGATATTATAAATGCGAAAGTTTGTGTGTATGTTGAAGTGTGTTATTATGTTTGTCACTCAGCTCCGTAACGGCTAAACTGATTGGGATTGGGAACCGAAAAGCAGTTCGAATTAAAACCGTGGGGCGTTGCTAGTATGTAAATAAATGAAAACTTCTGTATTTATGTACTGAGTGGTAGATGTGCCCATAATTTAGTCTTCATCATCATCATAATCAGCCTTTTAACAGTCCACTGCTGGACTTTTAGCCCACCCCCGAAAGGGTGATTGGGCCATATCCACCACGCTGGCCCAGTGCGGGTTGGTGGATTCACATACGCCATTGAATTCTTTCTCCGTACGTATGCAGGTTTCCTCACAATGTTTTCCTTCACCGAAAATCCAGTAACTCGTAATTTAGTAACTCGATATATTTGTAGGTTTAACGGGCACGGTGTTCTGTTTGGGTGACGGTCCCGATGAGACCGTGGCGTTGCTGGAGCACAATCTGAGCCCGTATCCTGTTGCTGCGACACTGCAAGAAGCCGTGGCGCGGCACATGTTCACGCTGATGGCGCGCGGCTCGGGCGCGGATGTGGAACGCGCGCTGCACGGCTGCTCTACGTGGAGCGCGCGCGTGGACGCGTGCGTGCGCTCGCTGCTCGGTCACGTGCCACACTCAGCGCAGTACGCGCGGGCGCTACTGGAAGCGGCATATGCGCGTATCGGTGCGGCGCGGCGCGCTCTAGCGTCGACTCGCACGCTGCGCTCGCGGCTCGTGCTGCTGCGTGCGTACAGCGAGCGTGACCATGCACCAGTGACGTGCTCGCTGCAGCGCTACTCGCAGCAAGCGCTCCACGTGAAGGACCTCGCCGCACCCATGGCGTACGCTGCCGCAGACCCACGAGCACCCGCCATCATCAACTCATATCTTGATGATGATATATTACAGGCCTTCGAAAAGAAAAACCTTTGCGACACATATCTTTTGAATGCTGACGCTTTTATGACATCGACGAAATAAATGTTACCAGACTGAAGTGCAATCAATAATTTGGGTTTTCTTTTTCTACCATTACAGAAAAATTACCGGTACCTACTTATATGTTAATCTGGAGCTCATTAATATATCTATACACACACTAGTACCTAGTAATAAAAATAAAACTCAGGGCTATAAATCATAAACAGTCATTATTATTCCTGAATTGAATGCACGCCAATATTTATTATCGGACGAGTAGGTCGTTTTTGAAAAAATAAGTTATTATTACGCTTCCATGAAAACAACCCAAAGCCAAAACCTTAAATGTTTAGTTGGCCTAACTTTATAAAACAAAGTTGACTTATTTAAATCGTCAGGCAAATTCGATTAGAATTCACAGATTTGGGGATATGTAACTGTCACGTACACTGTTTATTTCTTTATTTGCATCATTTTAAATTATTTTCACTGTCCAATTCTTTCATTGAATAACTTCTATATTTTTATAATTATCATGTCTGGCAAACTAAGAGAAAATGCATTCAAAACTAGGGACATCACTATTGTTACATAACACAATAAACCAAGTAAAGTTCATTGATTTTCAATAACTTATTCTAAGTCTGATGGAACTGCAGTAGGATAAAACAGACATCGTTACGAAAAATTACATTGAACAGAACACGGCCTCACGGCCAACTGCTAACGCTAACTCGGTATCAAACTAACGTTAAATCCCGCGTTAGCAGTTGGCCGTAAGGCCCCTGGATGGAACAAAAGTCATCAACGGGTTTATTTTTTATTCATATTTTTGGTTTCAAAATGTTCACTAATTATTACTAAAATAACTATAGAAATAAATTAAATAGTCTACTGATTAACTTCTAGTAGTTATTATAAAAGTAAATAATGAATGTAGAAATGACGTTAAAAGTAAAGACAAAAAACTCTAAAATAGATTTTATAGTAACTAGTACTATTTCAGACTATTCAATTTATTATGCTAAATCATAAAAAAACTGTGATTTTATTTAGTTTTTTTCTTTAATTTATTGTGTTTTTTTTTTTGTTAATATGTGATTTTAAAACATTTTAAGGAAAATAATAATTTAATTTTATGCTGAATTAAAAAAAGAACCAAACTTTACCTTTTTTTATTTATTTAACACTACCTACAATATATTATAAACCAGCCTTAGTGGGGCAGAGTCTACCAAAATTTTGTACGAGTGTATTTGCCCCAGTAAGTGGAGCAAATATATTTTTGCCAGCGTAGACTTATAATTTCAACTTTCAACCCACTTTTACCTCCTTAATTTGTCCTTTTTGAAAATTCCTTGCTTATTGCTTAGCTGATCTCTACACCTCGAAATGAATCTACCTGCCACATTTCAGCTTTCGTGATGAGTGAGTCACAAAAAAAAAAAAAATCTTTTAGGGTAGTATTATCATCAATGTTCTCTGAAACATGGAATTATATTTAGAATAATTTTCTGCATTGTGTTTTCAGTCAAACTCTATTGTATTTTTATTTATAATATTGTATTTTAATTTTTTTCGCTTTTTATATCTTCCTGCTTCATATATCAAAATTACGGTGTGTCCGTGTTCGTTATCTTTCTCCTCCTAAACGGCTTGTACGATTTTGATACCTTTTTTGTACTTATTGGGTATCTGGATAATTTTAGCTATAGTTGATGCCCAGTAGGTGGTGCTGTTGTCGAAATCTAAATTTTTCGAGGTATTAGGCAGGACAGGACTTCATCTGCCTACCGGTGTCTATTAGTGCCTTCTATGCTACCGGTTCCGCTAGTAGGTATAATATAGATTGGGTGAAGGCGTAGGAATAGAGCCTTATTTGAATAAGAAAAGAAAAACGACTAACAAATTATACAGCGAGCATAATAACACCGCTTTTCGTTTATTATTGATTACATTACATAATAATCACACACATTGCTGTTGTCGTACTTTTCTAGAAGGTCATTATCAAGGTATTGATTGATGATGGCGGGTGCTCGTAGATCGGCGGCGGCGTGCGCCATGGGTGCAGCGAGGTCCCTCACGTGGAGTGCTTGCCGCGAGTAACGCTGCAGCGAGCACGTGTCTCGCACGCGGTCGCGGTCGCAGCGTGCGCGCAGCAGCACGAGTCGCGAGCGCAGAGTACGTGGCACCGACTTCGCGCGTCTAGCCGCGCCGATGCGTGCGTACACTGCTTCCAGGAACGAGCGTATATACTGCGCAGTTTGCGGCACGCGGCCGAGCAGCGAGCGCACACATGCATCGACACGTTCCCGCCATGATGAGCAGTCTCGTAGAACACTCTCTAGAGACGTCACCGAATCACGCGTCATCAGCGCATATATGTGTTGACAGACACCTTCTTGAAGTTTCGTTTCCGTGTCGAACAAGCTCAATTCCGACTCCAGTAGCGCCTTCATTTCATCCGGACCATCACCGATACAATATATCGTCCCCGTCAGACCTACAAATTCATACACATTACTTATTTTAAAAGCCAATTGAAACCCGAAAAAATGACTAGAATGAACAACTAAGTAATATGCCTCACCGCGGTCTTCTAAAATGGCAGCTAGCTCTAAAGCGACGACATTGCCAAACTCGTAACCCAGAAGATAAAAGTTTGTCTTTAGTTTGAACTCTTCTAGTAGAATCTGTTGATAATAAAGTTTAATTTATTAAAAGGTAATTACCTATATCAGGCAAGACGTTTGCAAAGCTTATTTCTTTATATTTTTATCAACGACAGAACTACAATTAATTAATCAGTTCTTCTGTGTGCTTTAATGTACTAGTATCTTGTGCCATAATTTACCTTAGAGTGTCTACGTGCTAGTTCCGTAGGTGTTTCGTGCGGGCGCTCGAGCCCTGGCTGCAGCACGAGAGCCGGCAGCTTGAGGCGCTCGCACAGCACGCGGAACCGCGTGTGGAGCCCCTCTAGCCCCGGCACTATGAACAAGTGTGGTCTGCTTACGTCAATCGCTCCTTCCACCTGGTGATTCAAATTTATATCGATCAAGAAGGATGTCACATTCATAGCTATTCATTTTACTTACAGAGGTCAAATGGCTCACTGAGATGCGAGTATAAAAACACGCATTGATTTAATTTTATTATTTCCATGATTGGACATTAATTATATTACCACTCAGTACATTGCTATAGAATCGACTATTGGTTAATAAATATGTGGCTTACCGTTTCAGGATTAAATACTAATGTATTCATAGGTATCAAATCTGATGACGCTCGCAACTCATCACGATATTCTACTGAAAAGAATGTACGAAGTCCTTTTACTTCTTCAAACTTGCTTTCAATTGCGTTCATTTCTATTTCCATTATCCTGAAATAAAATGATTATGTAACTAGCGAGCTACTTAGAAGAACTAAGTATTAAAACATTGATCGAATAGGATAAATATACGCAACGCATTAGATGTAATCAATTACTTCTTACTTCTTTTTGGTCAACATCATTACTTTTTTATCATCCAATGAGATATGATGAACATCCCTCAAGATAAACTGGATAGATGATATAGATTCACCCAGACCCAAATCTTTTAGGGTAGTATTATCATCAATGTTCTCTGAAACATGAAGTAATATTTAGAATAATTTTCAGCATCGTGTGTTTTCAGTCAAATTATATTTTTTATTTATAATATTGTATTTTACTATTAATAATTCATTATCATCATCATCATCAGCCATAAGACGTCCACTGCTGAACATAGGCCTCCCCCTTTAACCTCCACACTGAACGACAGCCTGCCTTTTGCATCCACTGGATGCCAGCGACTCTCACAATGTCATCGGTCTATCTAGTGGGAGGCCTACCAACGCTGCGTCTTCCGATTCGTGGTCTCCACTCAAGAACCTTTCTTCCCCATCGGTAATAATTAATTAAGTAGTTTTACCCGCAAAAGCTGAAATTATTTTGATCAATGACGATTTTTCTATAGCTTGTAAGTGAGCAAACAGGATAGGATGTTTGATACACAGACTAAGTTCCGTTATGTCAATCGTAGATCGATTCCACGCATACTCTTCTATCGGAGTACCGAAACAATGGTATTCCTAAAATTCAATAAGTAATAAATAAATGTACATCATCATGAAACGATAGAATTCTCGCCATTTCCACTAGAACACAAATAGTTAATTATTATCCATTAAAATTATTTTGTGTATAGAGAAAATTTATATTAATAATTATATTTTTCAATTAATCGGTAAATTATTACTGTACTTTTTTGTAAGCAGGCAAACTCAATGTTTTAGCCGGAAGACCATCTCTGGATCGAGAAAGACATATTTGTTGCCCGACATTGCTATCGATGGAAATTACAGCAAAATATCTGAAAAATAATAATATTTTGTTAGTGAGTATTCTATTTTTGTTACAGTTTATAATTATTGACGATTCTGTTGGTATTCATAGATAAGTAGGTTCTTACTTCAAAAGTGGCTGCAATTTTCTTGAAGTAACATCTAAATCGTCAATGAGCTTTGCCACCATTCCTTTCCTTTTATCATCTATTACATCTGTGACTGATACGTAAATTCCTTCAATGGATCCTTTAAGGATTGTCTCATTAAATTGCCTGGTAGCATTGATATCAGTTGTTTGTTTGGATAATATTTCCACGTCAACGCCAACTTTTTTCCATATTCTGTATATAAATAAAAAATTGTATACATTTAGTATCGATATTTTGAGTTTAGTTAACTTTTAAAACATATTGTATCTTACTGTAGTTTAAGTAGATGTTGTGGGATCGGATTTAAACAATAAATACGCAATTTTTTAGCACCACGAGTTATGAGCCTTTCGGCTAACTGGAGTCCAAGTGAGCTGCCATCCCAGATAATCAATTGGACTTTGTCAGACGAACAAACGATTCTGGAATATTACATATTTAATTAGTAATATTTTATCTGCAAACTTTCAATAATATCATCTGTATTATTACATGCACGCATATTTTGTTTAAGAAAGCATGGTGCAAACTGTGATTAGTCTTGGGTATAAATGTAAATACAATGTTATGATTTTACCTAGGTGTCACGGGTACCAGAGGGTCATTGAGGCGCAGCAGCACGCGGCCGCGGTGGCGACTGGCCGCCAGCAGCCGGAAGGCGCGCGCTGCTTCGTCCGGCGCGAACGTCACGCGCGTCAGCGGACGTACATAGCCCCGTACGATGCCATCACTAATCAGCGTCTGCAAATTCTATACAAAACAAACCATTTGGAATAATTCAAGTCACTTTCGTTTTGAATCTAAAAGAATCAGGTAGTGTCAATAGGTACCTTGAATATTGCGGTCTTTCCCGAGTCAAGTACAGAGTAAAAATCAGCTGCAATGTACGATCTCTGCTTGGTCATATTGAACATACCGTACTCAAATTTATCCCTATTCTGTATCTGAACCATATCAATAGTGACGCCGGAAAATGCAGCGCATTTGAGAGAAATCTAAAAGTAAAGTTAAGGTCATATTTAAATGAATATATATATAAGAGTCTTATTTCTCATGAATGTAAGTTCTTACATTTTTGAGGTCGTCACGTACGCAGCTTAATATTATGTTACATCCTTCTCCGTTCGTTGCATTTAATACCATATCTCCAAAACTGTTGTCACGAGAATTACCTATTGCATCCTCTGAAACAATTTAAATTTAAGTGGAACTAATTTTTTTAAGTTGAAATAAGGATAATATAATGATCTTCAATTGTGAATTACCATTCAGCTCTGGGAAGAGTTTGAGTAAGAATTTTTTCTTTGCGCTGTCTGAAACGGTCGCGAACACCTTGCAGCCGTGTGCCAGAGCTACTGATATCGCGGCTTGTCCCAAGGCACCGGTGGCACCGTGTATCAACACTTTCCAACCACGTTGGAGCTCGTTTTTGATGCACTGTAACAATCATTGCAAACTTATACGTATTTAAATAATTTACTATTGTCTTGCAGAAAGTGTGAAAAGTAGGTATTCTCCTCACGGATAAAGATATCTTCGTCTTAAGCGTGCTTGAATTCCAAGCGTAATTAAGGCTTCTATAACTTCGAATTTTTCATTACGCACTGGATTCAATATGACGCCCGTGATTTCAGACACTGTTTTATCCCCTTGGTGAATAGTCTACTGTTTATTATATGCAAGTGTATATATATTAACTTACGAGGTAATAGAAGGCTTGAGCATATGCAAGTGGCACGGTGGCAGCTTCTTCTAGAGTCCAGTGCGCCGGGACCGGCCACAGCAGGTCAGGCCTCGCCGACACCACTGTGCTGGCCGCACCGTTCCTCACCAGACCCATCACTCGCTCTCCGCTGAACAATTATAAAGTTCACAGTGAAGAAATATATGATTCTCGTATCACTTGAGTAAATGGTTTCTTTCAATATTAATTCAACTGAATTCCCACACTTACCACTTCGTTAATCCACTAAAATCCATTCCATAGTATTTTTCAGATTCTTCATATGAAATGACTCCAGTAGCTCTTTTAACATCTGAAATATTGATTCCAGCATATTCAACCTGAAAAAGGACAAGAGAACATATTGAAGATAAGTTTATCTACAAAAATAAATAGAATGTATCAATAGACGAAACCAATAGACTATACCAAAACTTTGATTCCATTTTCAATAGCAGCTGGTGCTTCTTCCCAGTGCAAAGTCTCGAGTTCACCAACATTCCCAATTTGTAGTACAAACTTTTTATTTGCTGTTAATTTTTCCTTTGATACAAAGTCGGCCTGTAAATGTTGTTTTGATCATTATTTTTTATTCATTAGTTTTTTTCTTATTATAAACGTATTTCACACAATGGATGGGATTTATCAATTTTTTTTTTCAAACTACTTACGTAAGAGTCAGCTGTCCTAAGCTTAAAAATATCTTGATTTAAAAACGGCAAATTGCGAAACTGTAGATTTTGCACTAAAACACCTCCACATCTGAAAACGCCAAATTCATAATAATCGTTACGATACCATTGATAAACAGACTAATTGCAACCAAAAACTTACCTAGTAGTGTCAAAAATGTCGTCTACTTCAGCGTTCACAACTGCTTTACCACTTATTGAGCTTTGCAGATCAATTGCCGAATGCTTATCCACATCAATAGTGAGATCTCTGATCTGTGAAGGCTGTGAAACTCCTTCGTATGCACATCTCAGAGCATTCAGTTGGAGCAATCCATCAATAAACGTGACCCAATTATTGTTCCAAACAATCTGAGCAATGGTCATTGATTCATTAATGCTGTCGATACTTCGGAAGCCATCTCTGTAAAAACAATTTAATGATAAGTTTAATTACTATTAAATCGTTCTTAAATAGGAGCATAAATCATTAAAAACAACATTAAGCCGGCAAATATTGTCTGGTTTAGAAAAAAACACTCATTTACGCATCATTAGACCTAAAACACTGTTTTGAACTATCACGGTTGTTCACTAAAGTTATATGATTATTTACGGGATATTTACCGTGGTAAGGTTGTGAAATGAGCTCCCGATATTTCGGCGCAGTTACATGCACCATGTTCCGGGAAGACTGAAGAATGCGGGTGGTTGGTCGAACAGTTAAAAAGTTAGGTGCAGACATAACGATCTACCCTCTTTCTTAGTCTTTTGCTACAGTTATTACTGGAACTCGACCTCGTCCCGACAAAACACACTCACTGTGTCACTGCGTATAGTATTTTGAACACATTTTTGGCATTAGACCTGCTCAATTATACCATATTATTGTATTCTCAAGAACCACATTCATTCATTTGCATTTTTTTAAGATATGACTATTAGAAAGGGATGAAATTTGGATGCTTATTTTTTTGGTACATGCCACATTAATCAAAAGCATGCAAAAAAGGTAAGCCTAGTCACAGTGTTTTCACAGCCTAGTCACAGTCAAGTGTTGAGTATTGAGTGGAAAAAAAAAAACAGGAATAAAGTAAATAATAAACAGTTCTTTACTTGTAAGAATAGCCCCGGCTATTGAGTTGTTCGTAAACTTCATTCGAGTCAATATTATATTTCACGTTTGATTCTTTAGCATGATCCAGGTTTGACTTCAAGATCATCACGATGTGTCCTGTCGCTACTTTGGAGTCTCCATCTAAAACCTATTACACAAACACAAAAAACAATTGACTTTTTAAACAATGAACTTAATTTTTTGTATTATTTTATATATGACATTTACCTGGTGTTTATACCTAGAGATGACGGATATATTCGAGGATATCATTATTGAAAATAACTTTTACTTTAGGACCAACCCTGTAACGGGATAAAAAATCAGCTGTATCATAAACGTTGAGTGTTAATGACGTTTTTCTATGTAACAACCTGCGAAAGAATAACTATTTCGATGGTAACAACTGATTTTTTGTTGTCGATATCAGGGTTGATCCCAAAGTAATAGTCGATGACTGTTCGTCCATTTTTATCATTTTGTTTCCTTACCTCGAACTGGCCGCTGCCTCTATGGAGAGACACGTTCAAGTTGAGTTGCTTCTGATCGTGCAGTATCGGCTGCGAGTAAAAGTGCACATCATGGAACCGCACTGACACTTTCTTTTTGGGATAACCAAGAGTCATAGCCAGAGTATCCCATACCGCCACTAGTGCACCAGCGTATGGGTACAAAATTTTACCTGTAGATAATCGTATATTATTGTGGAGTTAGTATTGTAGCATAATCATAATAAAGCATAGGTAATTAGCCTTTTAATAGTCCACTGCTGGGCTTAGGCTTACCCCCGAAAGGGCGATTGGGCCATATCCACCACGCTGGCCCAGATGCGGCTTGTTCGATTCACGTACATCATTGAATTTTTTCTCCGTACGTATGCAGGTTTCCTCACGATGTTTTCCTTCACCGAAAAGCTAGTGGTATGAAAATCAGTACATAAACTCCAAAGACCTCATTGGTACGGGCCCAGGATCTGAACCCGCGAACTCGCGCTTTCAAGTCTATCGATCTCCCAAATAGGCTATAACGGCTATAGTATTGTAGAGTAGGTATATAGATGTAATAAAGATGGAATTTCTTAATTTATTTATATGGGTCAGAATAGTGATTTGAACCTACCTTGTACAACATTCCCGGTTAGGTAACTTTGTTCCTCATCATGAATACTAATTAGAATTTTACAAGATGCAGCTAATGTAGCTTTTACGTCACCTTGTAATCTTACAATCCTAAAAAAATAAAATTAGGTATCTTTATGGTTGACAGGCTAAGTGTTTAAGCACACCTCATATGGTGTTAACTGAATGTGCTTTTAAAAATGGTAAATACGCTTGGTTTGAATTGAGAACTTGCTCTCAAGTGAAATTGTCGATGAACACACTGTTTGCTGCATGGCAACTATTTCAATTTGAAACTTAGTAAAACGAAAACTAGAAGATGCCTTAGCACACCAAGCTCTAGTTTGCACACGATGTTTCCCTTTACCATAATCTCAAGCTCATAATTAGTTATTTTAGCCCACACCTGTGTCGGGGCATTCGAACACGACAAACACTCACGGCGTATCTCTGGACGACGGCATATTCAAGGATATTATCGTACTCATCATTGTACACAATTTTAAATACGAGACCAACACTAATATCGCGAAAAAAATCAACTGTTCCATACAGTTATATAATAGTTACAGTTATATGATTATCATAGGACACATAAACGGGATATATTTACGTGATATTTTTAGTGGATGGAGCTTCCAATATTTCGGCGCATGCACCATGTTCACGGGAAGACTGAAGAATGTGGATAGTTTGTCAAAAAGCTCAAAATTAAGTGCAGACAAAACGATCTACCCTCTTTCTTAGGATTTTGCTATAATTATCACTGGAACTCGAACTCGAATCTAAGTCCGGACAATACACACTGTTTTCACAAACTTTTCTCGGTGAATATCCTGTTAATAATGATATAACTGTAGTGAACAACTGTGATAGTTTAACGCGATTTCAGTGTATTGGTCCTAAAGTAAAAGTTGTTTATAATGATCAGTATTATATGACATCTTTGATCATGTCTATCGTCTAGCTAGAGATACACCCGGTTGGTACAAGTACCTAAGTTCTAGCCGTATATAATGATTATAATTATATATATGTATATGAGATAGTATTTTAATAATTTCTTATTTACCAAGATTCAGAATGGTTCCATTTAACGTGATGTGCTAGATGTGGAGTTCCTGTAGACACTGGGAATTCAATTTTTGGATAGATAGCTTGCACTTGAGGATCGTAGCCTTCAATGTATAATCTAGAAGAAAAAAAACGTTATTAAATTACAATTATTTTAACATATAAAATATCTCTTATGCCTTACCTTTTTAACGCCTTTTTGTTTTGAATCTTCCAGGTCAATGATGGTCGTATCACTACATAGTATAAAACAAAGTCGCTGTCGCTGTCTGTCCGTCCCTGTGTATGCTTAAATCTTTAAAACTACGCAACGGATTTTGAAGAGGTTTTTTTTAATAGATAGAGTGATTCAAGAGGAAGGTTTATATGTATAATTAGCGACCCGCCCCGGCTTCGCACGTAAATTACACCCCTGCAAAGCCGGGCGGGCTGGTCGCTAGTTGAGTATAATCCACTTACTTGCCAATCGCATCGAGTAGGAAGTGTGCATTGTCTTTGTGCCCTCGTTGAGTGAGTGGTATGTTCTTGCAGGACTCCGGCAGCGCGCGCTTGAGGATAGCCTGCAGCAGCCCGTGCGGGGCTATCTCGATAAGCACGGCGTTGCTTGGAATCTGACTGCAAGTTTCTTCAAATAGCACCGGACTCTGTGGGAACGTGGTTTCATTATAATGGTGAATACAGTTTTCAATATCAAAAGCAATGTTATTTGTAATCCTTTTTTTTTTTTTTTTTGTTTCACCCGCGTAGTGATGAAAAATGGTGATGATGATGTAAATAAGTATATAAAAATCAGGTCGATCCGTTGCTCTGATGCTGCGTGAAAGAGGAACAAACAAACCAACAAACTGTTCACATTTTTACTATTACTAGCGGCGCCCCGCGGTTTCACCCGCGTAGTGATGAAAAATGGTGATGATGATTATAATGTTAAGTAGTCTAAGTCACTCTCCTGCCCTTGGACTATACCCGTGCAAAAAATCAGGTTGATCCGTTGCTCTGTTGCTGCGTGAAAGAGGAACAAATAAACCAACAAACAAACACACTTTCGCATTTATAATATTACTAGCGACCCGCTCGCCCGGCTTCACACGGGTGTAATTTACGTGCGAAGCCGGGGCGGGTCGCTTGTTATGTATATAAACCTTCCATGAAAATGTATCTAACTGATGGTGAAAACCGCATCAAAATCCGTTGCGTGGTTTAGGAGGAGTTAGCGGCCATACAGACATACAGACAGACGCGGAAAGCGACTTCAATTTATACTATGTAGAGAAGAGAAGTATGATAGTATAGTATGACAATACCAATAGGTTAGTGGTGAGATATCCCGCCGAGCAATACTTGGCATCAGACTCGTCCCATCTGTCCTGCGGCACCGAGGTAGAAAGCCAGCGTTCACTGCGAGCCTTCGGTTCCTTTATTATGTCGGAGAGGAGTTGCAACAAATAAGGGCCTGCAAATGGAGACAATGGCATCGATTCTGATGTTCTGTATACTAAACTAAGCTAAATTTGACAGCTCTAAAATTGTTGCCATCCTTCTTTCACATATTAAAATGAAAAGAGAGGCAGATAATTTTAGTCCTTGCAGATTGGTTTAGTTTAGTGAGTGGTATGACAGAATAGACGCCAATTGTAAGATATATTTTTGACAATTTAAACTCATTGATGTGATTTTATATCTTTAAAAAAATGCGATAATTTGCGAGCGAGAGAACTGCAGACTAAAAGAGGAGAGGCCCGATATTACTCACAGAAAAGAAAAAAAACTCTTTTCTGTGATATTACTAATAGTAGACTGACTGATCCGTATTTGTTCTTCCATTTAATTTATGGGGGTAAAAGTGAAGTATAGGAGAAGTATAGAAAAGATTTCAGTGTATGTAAAAAATCCGAGATGACCTGAAAGTAGAACTTTACTAGACAATATTTAATACCTACCAGCATTGGCAATGTAACGCGAATGGTATGCAATGTTAGCGCTGGGTACTTCCTTTGCAAATATTCTTTTAGCTGTCAGCATTCCCACGAATTCACGAATAGACTCCTCAGGACCAGAAATGGTGCTAGAGGTGGAACTATTATGACACGCAATATCAATTGACGGAGGACACAGTTTTGAGAGCTGTAATTAAAACAATGCGCAATTTTAGATTAGTTTATCCGTCACCTACTTATTATGGAGCTGAAAGTAATGAAGTTACCTGTTCATATCCTAAACCAACTGCTGCCATGGCGCCTCGTATTAAAGTAGCATCATTAGAAGCTTTCCCGCGACTGAATGCTGATAGAATCATTTCTTCTGCCGTCAGACAACCGTCAGCGTAAGCACATCCCAGTTCCCCAACACTGTGACCTGACAACCGGAAATAATTATCTAGTTAGATATGAAACACAAATTGACAACCTAAAGTTGGTTGAAAACAATAAAGATAAACATAGAGATAATGTACCTATTTGCTATTTGCACAACACAACAAGTAAATTATACACATATTAAAATTGCAGATACAATAAGCGTTATATTAGTCACTTTGTATCATCTTTTGCCTACTTTGGCGTACAAATCTATATCAGTATTGCCGTTAATAATGTTTAAAAAAAATAGACTACACCATAATTAAATATTCATAACAATGAATAATAAAGAATAACAATGAATACAAATGAAATAGCATATTATTAATAACAAAAAAACAACAATTTAATATTCTTACCAATCATCCTGTCAGGTTGCAATCCCAATGCTGTTAATAAATCGGTAATGCCTATTTGGATAGCAGCGATCCCAACGAAAGAGTTGAGAACATTATTAAATATAGTTTTGTCTGGCGACGTAATAATGTGCACTATATCAATTCCTTTTGGTTCTAAAACTTTACGACACCTGCATATATTAGAAAAAACGTCAGTCACTGCATTTTGAATAAAGGCTGAGCTCAACAGCTAAAGCTATCTCATTCGCAGGCTTTCAACATTTTTGAAGATGTAAATCACTGAGTAACAATTAGAAAAAATCGGTAGGGCATTATGTTAAGAATCATCATCATCATCATTAGTCTTTTAACAATCTACTACTGGAATTTTAGCCTACCCCCGAAAGGGTGATTGGGTCATATCCACCACGCTGGCCTAGTTGCGGGTTGGTGGATTCACATACGCCATTGAATTTCTTCTCCGTACGTATGCAGACGTATGTATGTATGTTAAGAATACCTACAGCAAATAGTCTGAAACAATTTGTTTCTTGATACTTTATAGGAAGGTGGAGGAGATGGAAAAAAACTCGAATAGGTATATTGTATTTTTCCATTTCTTCCACCATTATACAAGATATCAACACGAAAATTGCTTTATCTCGTGTCACGGTGTATGTGGTCGCATTCCTCCGAAACGGGTCGACCGATTTTAAAGAAATTTTTGTTTATTTTGTAGGTATAAGAATAGGTCTAAAAGTATATTTCATACCCCTAGGCAATGAGATTGCCCCTAGCGTTTAGATTGCAATAGTAGCGGGGCCGAAGGCTGAGATCTACGTGCGCGAAGTAGCGGTTTTAGCCGCAGACATTAAAAAAAATGCTACGCATCCTAGATCTATGGTAGCTAGTACTATTTATGTTTTCTAAAGATAATGCCTAGTGGGTTTTTTTTCGAATTCTCACTCGGTGATATTATTACTATCAATATTTTTTTATGTGCTAATTAAAGAGCTGTGGCTTCAACAGGATGTTTTGCTATATTTACCGTTCAATGGCGACGGCAAAGATAGGTATGCGCATGAGTTGCGCGCCCATGCCGGCCCACTGCGACCCCATTCCGCTGTACACAAACCATAGAGGACGGCTCATTTCATCGAAGTGCTCGATGGTTTCCGACAAAGCCACGGTTTCTTGCGCTTCATTTGTATCTGTCATACAAAAATCAGGTACATTTTTGTTTTTTTAATGTGGTCATTATTTTTATCTATGCTACTGTCAACTATAAGTACCTAAAATAATGTATCCTCTCCCTAAATGGCCAGACACGTTAGTTGAGTGTATGTTTTGTAATAGTGCTAGCTCTTCGGCATCTATAGGTCGTGATTTCAAGTCCTTGAATATGTCCTTTAAAAATTCCTCTTGCCTTGCTGACACCGTCAATAGTCTGGGCATTGAAGTTTTGTACTTGAGCATGTCCTTGTAGAAAAAAATATCATATTATTTGTAATGTTATAATAGACACAAGACATGATTTTGTAACTTTTTGGAAATTCACACTTATTGTTTTTTTTTTTTTTTTTTTTTTTATATCTTCAATAATGTGAAAATGTGCGAGCGAGAGAGCTGCAGAGGATATACAGGACTCTTCAGGGGAGCAAATGTGAGGTTGAAAGGGTACGCGTACAAAGTCACGGGCAAAAGCTATTGTGTTATAAAACATTGCGGTCAGCACTAATACGTTTAACAAAGTATAAAATGTAATTTAACATAGTAGGTATTTGTAAAAGACAGTTTTGGATAGTAGCTATAGTAGTACTTAGCATTAGGTGGGCTATGGTCAAACGCCTAGCCTGTCAACCATAAAAGTACTTACCTTTGGTTTGGTACACCCACGCAACAGAATATGTGAGTTGACTCCAGTAAAAGACAGGCAATTGATAGCTGCATATGTACCGCGGAACTTTTGATGTTCGGTCATTATGCACATGCGTCCATCCTGGATTGCCGGTATATCCTGCCGCGGTGTTGGGCAGTGAAGGTTGCTTGCCATCAAACCATTGTGATATCCCAGTAGAACCTACAATATTTTATATAATTGGCAATAATGTTATATGTTTATTTTATATTGCCATAATTTATTACTTAAATTTGTTGCAATTTAGAGCTATTAAGTAATTTAATAAGTAGAAGCAGTGGTAGCATATTTGGGAAACCGCTAGACTTGAAAGTGCGAAGTTGCGGATTCAAACCCCTGGGCCCCGTACCAATGAGCTCTTTGGAGTTTATGTACGGATTTTTATACCACTGGTTTTTCGGTGAAGGAAAATATCGTGAGGAAACCTGCATACGTACTGAAAAGAAATTCAGTGGCGTGCGTATATCCACCAACCCGCAACTGGGCCAGGATGGTGGATATGGCCCAGTCGGTTTTTCGGGGGTAGTCTAAAAGTCCCGTCAGTAGACTGTTAAAAAGCTGATTATGCAAGTAATTTAATTATTTTTGTGTATGGAAGAAAAAATACGGTTTATCTATTAGTCATGAAACTAAAGTTGTTAGGTATAATTTAGGTAAACTGCCTGTAAGAAGTTGTTTGCTAATTATCAATAACCTTGAGTATAAGATGTAAATATACCTTAGTTATAGCCGTGGCCCCAGATGCCGCATCAGAGAACCCAATATTGGACATGACACTACCGACAAGGAGTGGATCAGATCTGTTATCACAGAACACTTTCTCAATCGATTGCAATTCAGTCTTGTCCGCTTCTGGAGTGGCTGTTAATTTTAATGTCATGTTAAATCCAAAACTAATCTAAGACAATGTTGCTGCTTATGATTTAAATAAAACTGAGTAGGTACCTGAGCCACAAGCTTCAATATATTCTATATCTTCTGGTGAAACACGAGCTTCAGAATAAACTTTCTTCAAAAACTCTGCTGTGGTAGCAGGGTTACGCACAAATCCGAAAACCTGACCAGTTTCTCCTTTAAGCCTAGATATAAACTCGTTTTTGACGTGAATCACCTCAGCGTAAGCCCTAAAATATAAAGCTTTAATATAATAATATATAAGGCTGGCAATTTAAAGTAATGACTGAGTCATTATGGCCGAATTGTTGAAAGTCTAACGTTTCTCAATTGAGTCGGTGCTGTGGTGCCGTATGGCAATATCGTATATCATGTAAGAGAAACGCTTGCAAAGCCGAAACGCTATCATTATACTGTCTAAAAACCATCAAATACCAATAGTCGTTTGCCTTATATTGGTTTTTAGTGGTTCTGTATTTTCCAAGCCAGCAATGTAAAGCGTAAAAAACTCGGTGTATTGAAACCGCGTAATCACAAAAGCGCACGTGCGTGCGTGCAGAGATCGTTCGTTAACCTCTAGTGTCAGCTAGATGCATAAAATTAAGTACTTTAAAAATAAAAGTTTTTTTTTTTTCATTAAGCTTGTTTTGCATCACAATGCATTATTATTATTATTTAAACGCGTTTTTGTGGTATCTTTTGAACAATCACCAGCACTATCACCAGTCTTCATTTTTGGTAGCGTTTCTCTTACACCCGGTACTGATGAGACGAAGGTAGGAGGTAGGTACTACGTAATGTCTCCCACACTTAGTATTAATTACTAAGTCAGATATAGTAGCCGAAACGAAAAAGGGGGCGTGATGAGAATGGAACTGGGCAAGACAAGAACAGACCAGAGGAGGGACGTGTGTGGAACGAAATAAGAAATGAAGTTAAAGGGGTAGGGCGGGAATAGATTACCGTTAAGTATGCGCTCACCAGCCATATTTTAGCACATTTTTGGAGATATAAATAATATATACTATACTGACCTCATAGCATGCTTCGCTTTTTGAAGAAATATAACACTTATAGCTTCTGACATGGCGCAGCCATCCGCATTCTGATCGAACGACTTCGTTTTACCATCCGGTGCGATCTTTATGCATCTATAAAACGACAAATATATTATCATATCATATCATATCATATCATATATCTGTATCTATTATAATTAACTTATTAATATTTGTATGCAAATTTATTAAAGGGGCAAGTGCCTTTATTAACTAAAATACTTACAAGCTAATACTAACTACAAATACAGTTAGACTGCCCATAGACCGTTGAAGACAATCCAAATGCTCAACCCCGCTATCAATTGGCAGCGTACCCAGCTGGCTCACGGCATTACCACGCTGAATGGCAATTTTTATGCGTTGAGCCAGAAACACGCCAAAATGTGTAAATTTGTGGGCACTGTAGTATGTCCAAGAACCTCAAAAAGTTCAAAGACAACGTTTGACATTCACCTACATGCACTGGGCCAGCATGGTGGGCTAGGGCCCATCCTCTCTCTCTCTCTGAGAGTAGGGATGTGTCCCAGCAGTGGTAGCATGATACACTGAAGATAAATCTAGCACTGCTAGGCTTGATCTAGGATCCTATTTTTACCTGTTATAGTGCACCAAGGAATGCGGAGCGATGCAGATATTGGTACCTCCCACTATGGCCGCCTCAATTATTCCGCAGTTAATAGCATTGAAAGCCTCTTCCAGAGCTACCACGGAGCCACAGCAAGCATCATCTATCGTCAAAGATGGACCCTTAGCATTCAACCAGTAAGATATGCGGTTTGCGTACATTGTTTTGCTAGTCCTGCAATACAAATGAAATATAGGTTTATTTTTCTACAGCTTTAGAAGGTAATTAAGTAAATTAATGTTCACGAAAAACGTACCCGGTAAGACCATAACCCGCTTTAGATGCCACATTTAAAAAACCAAGATTTTCCGAAGAAGCGAAAGCAGACGCTATATAAACCCCAATTTTCTTCCCGTTGAGATTTTTTGGATTCAATCCAGCATCATAAATGGCTTGGTACGAATGTTCTAGAACCTTTCTCGCCATCGGATCCATAGCTTCCCCAAGACGTTTATGGACCATAAAGAATTGAGCATCAAACCGATCGAGGTCCGGCACCTTGCCTATATACTCTGAAACTTGGGGATGTTTCAATGTCCACCGCACGTCGTCACAGTTCACCGGATTTTCCTGTAATGAAATGCAAGCAAATTACCACTATGCATATAAACATAATTTTTTATGATTATAATTTTGAATTACTTTCTAAATACGAAAGCTAAATTCAAGGTTTTTTTAATTTTTTTTTTTTTTTTTGACGCTAAAGTATTTTAAATCCCATAAGAAAACTATGCTAAATAATACGAAAACAACTTGAAAAAATGCAAACAAACTAGTACTAAAATATAAAACAATAAATTCAAGAGCATTAATTATAATGCTACCTTTGCTACGAAGTAATATATTTTTCATCCCATGAATTCCATAATTGACGTTTTGTTCGTCAATATGTGCGAGCAAAGCATGGTCAAAGTAAGTCTTTTCTGATAGGGTTTTAATAAGTACGAATAAAAGATTTTTGAAATTGGAATAAACATAAGTATATCTTAAAATATTTCTCGACGTCCTCAACCAAAGAGATTTGTATAAACCTACTAAAGATTTCATTCATACTATACTATTGCCTCGTACAATATGCAGTGAATACAGAAACGTCCCGTATAGTCAATCCCAATCAATAGAAAAGGTTTGACATTCATAAAATTGGGCTAATTAAGTAATTTTTGCATTAGCTAATTTTATTCATTCTAATAATATCCGTCTTTAGTTTTTCCATTTGTTATTTTCTGTTAGTAGTTTCATCAACCAGGATTATCTCGTTTTTAGACAATCTCACTATCTACTCCCTCACTGTTCATGGCAAAATTGCCCCAAAAACCAATGGGGCCGTAGCCAAAAAAAAAAAAAAAAGTATGAGAAGGTATACTTGCCTTAGAGTACAATATATCTGAAAATTCCTTGACGCTCCTCGCCGATGGAAAGAGCCCTGACATGCCGGATATGACGACACTTTCGCCGCTGAACGCCGGAGCCACCTCCTGGTCTTTAGGGTCCTGGCATGGCTGGTACTCTTGTCGTACAGGAGACATTTTCTAAAATAGTTTAACATATTACCATACCAATCTGGGTGTCTTCAAATCACGAGTGAATCAGTTTCTTCTAGGCAAGCGTGCCCCAACGTAGACCGCATCATCGCTTAACATCAGGCGTGATGGAGTTCAAACGCAAGCCTATTATTTATATTAAAAAAAAAAGTTGAAATGGCAATCGGCAGGCCACATGGCTCGAAGAACCGATAACCGATGGGGAAGAAAGGTTCTTGAATGGAGACCGCGAACCGGAAGATGCAGCGTAAGTAGGCCTCCTACTAGATGGACCGACGACATTGTGATAGTCGCTGGCATCCATTGGATGCAAAAGGCAGGCTGTCGTTCAGTGTGGAGGTTAAAGGGGGGGCCTATGTTCAGCAGTGGACGTCTTCTGGCTAATGATGATGAATAACTCTGAACTCAACATTTTCTCAGGGATTTTCGTATGTATAATACTAGCTGCGATCTGCTGTTTCAGTCGCAAGGATTACTCCTTATAACATCGGCTATCTGCCAGCCAGCCATTTCGGAGTCTATAGGGAAAATACATACAGACACACATCGCCTTTTATATAATAATATATAGATTTATTAACTTGTAGGTTAATAAATCTATAAATTATATCTAGGTCCTATTAACTAGATATTCGTAGCTTTTTATTTTGCTCAGAAAAATTTATTGACGCATTTATTGAATTCCTCGCTATACGCCCAGGATTCAAAATAACGCCCTCGACGAACAAAATATTACTTTGTCCCCCTTGTAAGAGATATGAAAGACAACATAAACAAGAAAAAAAAGATAGGTACATAACAATGAAACTATTACCTAATAGACTTTTAACAGGCGGCCTTATCGCTTAAAGTGATCACTTCCAGGCAACCAGGTAACAATATATCTATACTAATATTATAAAGAGGAAAGATTTGATTGTTTGTTTGTTTGCATTGAATAGGCTCCGAAACTACAGAACCGATTTGAAAAATTCTTGCACTGTTGGGATGCTGCGCTATCCCCGGTTGACATAGACTATATATCCCGGCTTCGCCCGTGCGAAGCAGGGGCAGCCTAGATACTAGTCTATACTAATATTATAAAGAGGAAAGATTTGATTGTTTGTTTGTTTGTTTGCATTGAATAGGCTCCGAAATTACTGAACCGATTTGAAAAATTCTTTCACTGTTGGGATGCTGCACTATCCCCGGTTGACATAGGCTATATATCCCGGCTTCGCCCATGCGAAGCAGGGGCGGCCTACTAATATACTATAAAACACAATAAGAACCTCCCTAAATAAATTGTTATGTTTTTACACTTCGGGAAAGCACACGAAACAAGGCATAATTTTGTCAGATGTTGGTTATCATGTAACAATAGTCTTGTTTCGCACTTCCTACGGCTAGAAAGCGACTGAAACAAAGTGAGCACCGGCGCTCATTTTGTAAATCATTTTTAGGAGCGCATGCTCCTTCTGGACTCGTCCATTCATTGTATTTTTGTCGAAGGCTATATAATAATTAATTAGCTATGATCAGCTATTTTATAAGGTAATAAAAATTTTGGAAAAAGGCCTATTGTATTATACATTTTTGATGGAGTAATATAATAAAGAAACACAAGAACAATAAGTTAACATGACTTATTTACTTACGCTATTTCGATGTAAATGTTTTTTCCAAGAATGTATTCACTTACAAATTAATTTCCTTGAAATAACACTGATTACAGACCTGAGTGCTTTATAAACACAAGTTTACTAAAGGTGCATTTGAATAATTTTAAATTAATGAATATTTAATATATAATACTCATGTAATTAGCTTCATTCAATTAAAATAAGTAAGCATAATTATGATAATTCATTTAATGCATATAACTCAATTAACGCAATGTGCCTTCTTAGGGAGTCGGTACTTAACCAGTGCCTATGTGAAAATGGCCACCCTTATCAAGAAATCAAATATCGTATTTTATTACTGCTCATCACGGTTAAACAAACTATGTACACTCTAAGGCTTCCCATTAGATGGACCGACAACATTGTGAGAGTCGCGTGCAGCCAGTGGATGCAGATAGCAGGCTGTCGTTCAGTGTGGAGGTTAAAGGGGGAGGCCTATGTTCAGCAGTGGACAAGGGCGTCGCCAAGGGGGTGCAGGGAGGGGCAGCTCCTAGAGAAAAATTTTTGCCAGTTGCAAAGAAACCAAAATCCTAAGGTCGTGCCATTGTCTTGCTGTGCCGATAAATCCCGCACGTCAAAACTTGACTGTACCTACAATTCATATTTTTCTTATCCTCCATAATATTAACTTGCCCCCCTGGGCAATGGGCTGGTGACGCCCTTAGCAGTGGACGTCTTCTGGCTGATGATGAAGCTGAAAAGGACGCATTAAACTCTTCATTGTGTACAACTTTTACAATGCGATAAACCCAGAAATCACGAAAAAATCCGTCGAGTTGAATGGGGACAAACAAACAACAACATTTTTAGTAGTAATGTGATGAAAATTTAAAAAGGATATTTTAACAGCTACATAGTTGATGTTTTCTGGAAAATATTTCTATACAACGAATTTTGTTGAACTAAACATCAAATAATGCAAAGGTAATGAATGAGTTAGGTGTAATAATTGCAAGGAATGTTCCCAAATAACGTCTAGAATAAAGACATATTATTAATTATCTATCTTCTATCTATTCTTAAGTAATGTATGTATATACGAGTATGTATAAATATACGGGTTTAAGCCGTGGTAGACCATTGTGGGAGACCGCTAGACTTGAAAGCGTGAGGTCGCGGGTTCAAACCCCGGGCCCGTACCAATGAGCCCTTTGGAGCTTATGTACGGATTTTCATATTACTTGCTTTTCGGTGAAGGAAAACATCGTGAGGAGACCTGCATACGTACGGAGAAGAAATTCAATGGCGTATGTGAATCCACCAACCCGCACTGGGCCAGCGTGGTGGATATGGCCCAATCAGCCTTTCGGGGGTAGGCTAAAAGTCCAGCAGTGGACTGTTAAAGGGCTGATTATCATGATTATGATCATATGTATAAATATATAAAACAAAGTCCTGTTAGTAACATCATTTATAACTCCAGAAAGGCTGGACCAACTTTCATAATCATTGATTTGTTTTCCTCTCCACGCCGAATAGCAGAATAAAATTAACGGGAAAAAAATTATGAAGAAAATTAATTTTCTTACACGTTTTGTATATAACGGCAACGGCAAGAATTGAAGTTTATACATTGGCATATCACATCATAGATTCCGTACCACCACAAAATACAATAATTATCAATTTAAAAACCACTTCAAAATTAGTAAGATATGGGGCATTTCGATCCGGTGAAATGCCATATCATCCAGATGAGAGATGTCATCCAGGTAAGGAATTACCAGTTATAACATGGTAATGAACTAAAATTTGACACTGACTTACACTTGGCCATATTTTATTATTTGTTGTTATACTTTAGAGTGTGTAGGTACCTACTATAATCATGCCAAGTTTGACGTTTGTACGTATTACCGTTTTTAGATTAGAGCTAATACAAGAATACGTAAAAAAATACGTTTGTTGTACCCTTTCGTTTTTACTTCTTGACTTTTTTATTATTTCTTAGTTAATCCGCCGTAACGTTACATATTCTGTGATAATTTCAACTGGCTATCTATTACGTTTCCAAACATATAGCCGTTAGTAGGTAGGACAGACAGATAGACGGACAGACAGACAGACATCGTAGGCTTAGTAATAAGGTCCTTTTTTTACCCTTGGGTACGGAACCCTAAACGGTAGTATTCATCGAAAAATATTAATTTAATAATTGGGTTTCAACGATGTACCTATATGCAAATTTTGTAAGTAATTATTTCGTAATCTGTAACCTGCGAGACCCTGAATAATCTAGGGCCATGCAGTTGGTAAAATAACCAATGTTAATGAGTTAACAGTGGTATAATAGGTAAAATAACTAATGTTAATTAGTTAATGCTAATGTGAGTTGCCATATCGTAGCAAATCGCACCAACAGGGTCGGACTGGGCCGGAGGGGCCCGGGTGGCTCCTCACAAGCCAGGGGCCCGAAACTGGAGACCTACCTACCCACCTACCTACCTTGGCAGTGGTTATATACATATTTGAGCCGTTTGGGGTCGAGACATAGGGACCTAGGGGACCTGCTCATCTCATTTTCAAAAATCTTTCAGAGCACCTGGTTAATGCGACGCGTGACCAAAATGCTGGCGTGTTTCTGGCTCAACCCATAAGCATTGCCATTCAACGTGGTAATGCCGCCAGCATGCTGGGTAAGCTAGTACGCTGCCAACTGATAGTGGGCATTTGGATTGTCTCTAGATTTTCAACGGTCTATGGGAAGTCAAAAAATAATTGTAGTGTTAGTTTTAGCCAGTATTTTGTTTATTTAATAAAGACATAAAATTATATAATACTGCTACAATCTCACATTCAAAAACCTTGCGAAAGTGATCAGGATTTGTGGTTTTCATTGTACTTTTTACAATATGATTGCAGCTGACTGAGTTTCGTATATTTAAAATATTTCTAGCAATCAACGGGAAAATTTGTTATATTCCATATAATATATGTACCTAACATTTCTTATAAACACTTAAAAATAGAGAGTAGGACCTCCTTGACCTCCTCCTCATTTCTTTGTCTGTCAGTTTTTAAAAGGACGTAGCCCTTTGAGACTTTCTCCGGTAGGAGTAATAATGTTCCTTGAAGACGTTGCCCTACGCGCCACGTAAGTACGTAGCACAGTGTTACGCCGTCACAGTGACTGCCGTTGCCAATACAAGGAACATTATTACTCCAATAACTGCTTAGAGCTGACATAACAGCTTCCTAAATGCGATTATCAAAGCCTACTTGACCTATACGGGTGTAAGGGGAACACTCTCGAAGCCAAAAGAAGGTAATTGTACTCATCATTATGAACAACTTTTACTATGGGACCAACCCTGAAATCGCGAAAAAAAACAGCTGTTCCATACATTTTGTCGAGTGTCAATGACCGTTTTTTCTCGTTTTCTATAGAACAGCTGATATTTTTCAGCAGATTTTAGGTCCCATAGTAAAAGTTGTTCATAATGATGACTACAATTACCTACTTTCTTTTGGCTTCGAGAGTGTTCCCCTTACACCCTGTATTTAGGTGAGGATTCTAACTTTACTGTCCTCATCCTTAAATTTAGTCCCTGAATTTAGGCAAATGTAATAAATTTAGTCTGCTTTTCAACTACACTGTGGAAGCGCAGTATTAAAAAAAAACAATTTATACTTGTACCAAGTGTGAGTAACCGTTTTCTATGGAACAGATGATTAGGGACAACAATAATCCTAGAGTATCTGTAAATACACACAAGACTCGAACACAACAGGAAATTAGATTAAACTTTACTTTTCAGTTGTCCCCCACCTAAGTTGTAGTGAGGGACAAGAGGAAAAACACTAATTTTTTCGCGATTTCAGGGTTGATTTCAGGGTTCCTTGATTTCTTTATTGAAGGTGAAAGGTAAAATAATTAAAATTAAAATTTATATAATTAATGCATTAACTCCTCCAAGTTAAAAGTTGTTTATAATAATGAGTATAACCTTAGTCTATCGTCCTTGGTATAACAAACTCTTTTCGAGTCAGTATACATGCAGGGCTATAAGGAAAGGGTTTTCCTTATAGCCCTGCATTAGGAATATAAGTAATAAAAAAACTAGTTAACATCAAGCACATTCTTTATTGTAAATAAATAGTCAAATAAATAATCTTAAACAATTTAAACTAAATCTATATACTTAGTAATAAGCTACATCTTATATATAAATGTTATGATTTGTCGTTTTTACATTAACACTTTTGTGATCAGTCTATTTTACGAGTACAATATACTTCTTTACATAATTTATCTTATTTCTTTGGTACAAACCATCCTACACCTATATGACACATTTTCTTTTAACGGCTCATCTATAACTATTCCTGTATTTTCTGACGGCGCCCTTAGCATGTCTAATTGTTCCGTTTTCACATCTTTTGCAGGCTTAGGCATTTTGCCTAATTTTCTCGCATTAGCAGCATCTGTTACCTTTGACAAGAATGCATTGTCGGTAACTTTTGGCCAATGAGATGTTTTTGCTGCAGATTTACTTGCATGGTTTTCTATTTGATCTTCGAAAATATTTGCAGATTTAAGTCTATTAGAATGATTATCTATTTTGAAAGTGTTTGGCTTGGGCATGTCTCTGAATATCGATGATTTTAATTTAGTATCTTTCGTAGATAGATCTTCATTTGTAAAATTGTTTAATGTGTCTTCAAAATCTTCATCAATAGGAGAAGGCACCGGAGCAGAGGTTCTCAGAGTTTTAAATTTACCTGATGGAACTATAGAATTAGCAGCTGCGGTTTCTTTAGGAAAAGAAAAACTACTCGGATTTAATTCTTCGAATTGTGACGATGACATGTTTGGAACTCTAATGGCGGGTTGGGATGGTAAAATAGGCCGTGGGGTCGTTGTCCCAAATGATATTGTTACTTTGTTTTGCTGATGTTGACTATTAAAAGGACTCAATGCTGATCTAAAAAGAGGACTTTTTGTATCTTTGAAGTGTGTTACGTCTTCATTTAAAGATGTCGTTGGTATTCTTTCTCTAAGAGATTCCGTCATAATTGGATATTGTCTAAAAGAAGGTGATATTCTGTGTAAGTAAGATAATGGAGGATTCGCTGCTTTGGGTATCTCAACTCGGGCAGGGGCGGGGGCACTTTCAGCTGCAGCTTGTGTTTTCTGTGATCTATCTGGATGAACATTATTTCGGGATTCTAATCCGAGCGAGTGAGGATCGACCTCTTTGTTCATTGTTGTGCTAGCTGCTGTCTGAAGGCGTGTTGATGATGGTTTAGTCTTGTATTTCCGAAAGTTTGTCATTACATTTCTATTGCTTGCTTTACGAGGCTGATCATCTAAAGTTTTTATCCTGGATGAATCTAAAATATTTTCACGAAAAGTAGAAAGCCGGTCGTTTAGATCGTAGTGTAGCCCTTTCAACCTATCACTCATGTCATCTATTAATTCTTGTGGTTTAGCCAATGTTTCTCCAAGAGGGTTGTGTAATGTTGGGTTTCTTAGAGACGATTTCATTTTTCGTTGTATCCCTTTGAACGTTTTTTCTGTATTTAACCGAAAAGTTTTAGCGATATCTTCGATATCGTGAGAACGTAAATTTTGTGAGAGTAAATTTAAATCTGAATGTACTGGACTGTTAAGTAAGCTTCTTGAGTTTGACCGTAGAGTGTTACTCAGTTCCTCGAATGTAGGAAAGCTATCTAAAGGATTAACTAATGTACTACTTGGTTTTGCTTTGCGAAGCGCTGTTCTGTCAGATCCAAAATTAAACGATGGTTTATTTTTTTCTGCCTTGTTTCGAACCAATGGTTCTATTTTAAGTGGTTTTAGGTCCAAAGAATGTGGTGAGGGTAAGTGAGCTCGATAAGAATTCAAATCCAGCATTCGAGATTTAGTGAAAGTATCAAATGGTGTTAAAGTTTTTGGTTTCTTTTGAAGAATATTGTTATTATTAAATTTTTCTAACTGCTTAAGCAGCGGCAATTCTTTTTGATTGTTTCTTGTACTTGGTTCTATAGCCATAGTTCCGAGAGGAGAATCATTAGTAAAATCTGCTTCTAGAGATGATGAATCATGTTCTACGCTTCCATGATTAGTGTTAAAAATAATAGCCAATCGTTCTCTAAGATCATCAAGAGTTGGTAAATTATTGTTTAGACTTAATACATCTCCGACAGGTTTTCCTAATAAGTTCAGTGGATCACCTGAGGGTTGCAAACCCATATCGCTTAGAAGTGGAGAACGTAACTTTAAATTGGGATTAAGTGAATCAAATATACTAGGCAAAGTTTTAAAAACAGTATCACTAGCTCCAGTCTCCATTTCTTTTTTATTCGAATCTTGAGTTACTGATTTGGTGTTTTTTTCTTTATTGTAAGCATTTTTTGTGACTAAATTTGTTGGGCATGGATTATCTTGTACTTGTTTGGAAGATAAACTTCGCACATGCTCATCAGCTTCGTTAAATTTTTCCCCGATATCAATAGCATTTAAAATTGTTTCTGATAATTCACTATTGTTTTTGTCATTAATCTCACTTGATTTGTAATTCGTTTTATCTGCTATGTTATTGTCAGTTGATTCTCGAGAATTTTCCTTACGTTGATTATTTAAATTAGAATCTAATAATGTGTCTGACATGTTTTGTAAATCATTCATAGAAATATCACTCACGTTATTTGTAGCTTCAATATCAGCAGTATTTTCTGGGTCTAAACTCTTCGTCATGTGGTTAAAATTGCTATCAATAGTACTTTCTCCTTCATTATCAAATTTTTTTATAGTTTCATTAACAGTATGGGTTCTAAAAAATTCTGATTTGACTAACGGTTTTTTTAAGTTTCCTAATTGTTTTACGACATTTTCTC
Source organism: Agriopis marginaria (assembly GCA_932305915.1). Classification (NCBI taxonomy): domain Eukaryota; kingdom Metazoa; phylum Arthropoda; class Insecta; order Lepidoptera; family Geometridae; genus Agriopis; species Agriopis marginaria. Next base: position 4,483,294 of record OW029935.1, read on the forward strand.
TCAAGCTTGACAAAGTTTCACTTAAAGATGGCGTTTCTTTAACAGGTTGTACTAGATTTCTATTTTCAAGGGTTTTCGCAAAACTTGCTGGTATAATTTTGCTGTCTGCTTCGTTTTCTTCGACAAATTCAGAATCTACTGCAGTATTCACTTGATTTTCTTTAGGTTCGTTATCAGTTCTTTCCTGTTGTTCTAAAGGCACTAAAGTGGATAATATTATATTACTGCTATCTGTTTCTGAATCTTGATCAGTATTTATGTCCTGGTCTTGTACAGAATCACTAGTTTCAGTATCGTCATTGAAATTGCTAATATCTTCTTGTTCTATGTTAGCAGTTTCAAACTCCAGTAAATTAGAATCCATTTCGTGCGATTCGTCAGTATTTATATCTGATTCTTTTAAATGTAAAGAATTACAATCAGTATCACTTTTTGGTGATAAAATAGCTTCTGAATCTTTTTCATTGTCTGTTCTAATAATTGATGATTTCACCTGAGATGGATTTGACAAGACATCTAAATTTATTTGTTTACTCTCTGATGCATCATTTTCTTCAACCTCTTTAATATTTTCATTAGATATGGAATCTGGCATCATTTCTCTTAATGGTTTATTTAGTTCATGCATAGAATGTAGTCTAGTATTTTTAACTTCATCTGTATTTTCGATTGTACTAGTGTCAGTCATATTATCATTAACCTCATCTATTCCTCCTTGTTCTGAATCTTTGTTGGCTACATCACTTGAATATTTTGCTTCACCTTTACAGTTTTTATTTTGAATGGACTTAAATAGGGATGGTATTGCAAACTTTGATACATCCAGTTTAGGTTTAGCCCAAGACTTGTTACGAATACTTTTTGGAATCAACTCGACATCTCTTAATTTCAGCAAATTTCTTAAGTGCAGGGGAAGCTTGTCGTTTCTAAATAAGTTACTGGTTTCGTCGTTTGTAGGTTCTGATCGATGTTGCAAATTGCTTGAGGCAGAGCTGAGATCATCATTAACTATATTTGTATTTGTTTTTAATTTGGGCACCAACGATAACTTGAAACCTTCAATCGATACGTTGTCATCAAATTTTCCCAGCTTCAAAATTGGGTTCCTAAATGTTAACCCATCCTTTTGATTATTCAAAATACTTTTTGAAGGTACTGTATGTTTAAACTTTGGTGCTTGTGAAGAAAACTTTGGTACATTTCCTCTTGTATCAACGATACTTTCTTCTACATTACTAGCTCCTAAGTTACTGTCAAAGTGCATTAAGTTTCTATGTGGTAGCTCAGGGTATTTTAGTTTAGGTAATTTGAATGTCTCAGGTAAGATATTAATGGGGTTTGCTGATGACCTCATTGTGCCTAATGATGTGCTTGAGGGTTGAATGCATCGAGATTCTTGGACATGAGATGCTTCTGAAAGGTAATCGTCATCATCATCAAAGTCGTTAGGGTTCACAACTATTACCACATTTCTTGCACTTTCTTCTGGCACGGCGTCTGGTTCTGCAGCGTTCCTAACAGCTTCTCTTTCAAGTGCATCCCGGTATTCTTCTTCAGTTGCTTCTCGCAGCGTATCTAGCACTGATACCGCTAAGGCTACCTCAGGTTCTAGTATGTTCTTGGGATCTTCTTTAGGATCGGTTGGTCTGAAAAATATAATTTACATCGTTACTATTTTAGTTACTTCAGGAACTATTTAATCATCTTCGCAGTTAGTTAAAGTTACATTAATATTTTGCAAAAAAAAATTATGAAATATGTACAATAATTTTATCATCGCTTCTTATTTGACGGAGATATCACATAGCATGCATTAAATAAACCGGCCAAGTGCAAAAACTTAATTTAAAAATATATTTAATAGGGTAATTATTTAAATATTTTATAATTTAATATTTATTTAAATTATTTGTTGTTTTACTTTAACAACACCTATACTATAATCATGCCAAGTTTAACGCTACAGCACGAACACAAATAGGTACGTTTGTTATAATTATGGTTGTTTGTTTGCTCAATCTCGTCTCAGAAAGTTCCGATATTTTTACTTGTGGCCTGGCAGAGTTGATAGAAACGGCTCACAAAATATGTGATAAGCATACTTTCAGGGACACCTATTGTTGACGCAATAGATGTCACAGATAGTATAACGAGACGGAAAAAAAAATGTACAATACATTTTTGTACCTTAAAATTAAAATAGTTAAAAATTATTTAAGTTGTTATAGCATCGCTTTAGTTTATCTGTAATGGTGTTATAAGTGTTTTTGATAATAAATAAAATAATAAATAAATTATATGTAGTATGTTGCCCGTATAAGATTTCAAAAAAAATAATCGCGATATTTTTGCTCACAGGGTCATCTGACCCCAAACCTATTATGTCTTCTGTGCCCAAACTAAGCAAAGCTTGTGATATGACTGCCAGAGACTGTTTTACATACACGTATATATGTTTAAATACATACTTAAATAGATATTAACACCTAGATATAGAACAAACATAAATCGCTGGCTCACTATTACAAGGTTCTATGTATTTTTTTACACGTTTTGTAATTTCAATTTAATTTTTTTGACTTTCATAAATATTGACTTAGCAGGGATTTATGCTTGAGAGAGATACTTTTACTCAAGCATAAACCCTGCTAAGTCAATATTTATGAAAGTCAAACATTTAAAATTGAAATTACAGAACGTGTCAAAAATTACATAGAACCTTGTAATAGTGAGCCAGCGAAATGTTCATCACATAAATGTTTGTCCTAGGTGGGAATCGAACCCACGCCCCCAAGCGCAGAAGGCAGGTTCACTACCAACTGGACCAAAGGGCTATCAAAAAATATACTTTTTCATTTTATCATTGCTTCTTAGTTAATCCTCCTACCGTTACTTACATAATCTTGAACTCCAAATTTTTTAAATTAAATAATAGGCTTTCCTATGACCGCAAACTCGCCTGATGTGCAGTCTACGATGCAACACGCAATGGCAAAGGCTCTAATACGATTCAAAATATACAGTCGGTAAAAGAAAAAACAGACACAGACAGAGTAGGTTTTTTTTAAGATATAATTTCGCCATGGAAAAAATCGTCCATGCCTTTATTTGCTCATTACTAAAAAATATAAATACTTTTTAATTATTTTTTTCTCTTAGGCGTAATAACAAGACTAAGTGTAGGCTTAGTAATAGGGTCCCGTTGACACCCTTTGGGTACGAAACCCAAAAAAATACAGCCGTTTTAAATCATCGACTCAGATATAGTAGACAGTGTTGCGGTAGATGTGGGAGCTTCTACTTTATATAGTACAAATACTGTTAAACTGTTAGGTTTTGAGCTCGACTCAACTTTGACATGGAAAGGTCATATAGATGCTACATGTAAGAAAATGTCTAAAGGAATTTTTGCGCTTAAACAATTAAAACACATAACAACCCCCGACTATCTCATAGAAACTTACTACGCTTATATTCATTCGATAATGTCGTATGGAATTATCTTGTGGGGAAGTGCAACAGACTATGAGCGAATTTTGAAGATGCAGAAACGTGCCATTAGAGTCCTAGTAAATGGAAAATATAAGGAATCATGCCGAAAACACTTCAAAGACTTAAAAATCCTGACATCGGTATCACTTTATATTTTTGAAATCCTAAAGTATGCTCGACAAAATCTAAATGAGTACAAACGCCATGTAACTAACAGCATAAGACCTTGTAAAATGAGAATATATTTAGAGCCAATACATTACACACTGGGTATGTCCAAAAGAATCCCGATCATAAGAGGCCGGGAACTATACAACAAACTTCCAGAAGCGATACAAACACTGACGAGTGACACCGTTTTTCTTAATAAAGTCAGACTCCTGTTGCTGGACAAGACGGTTTACACAATAAAAGAATTCTTAGACAATGACTACGGATAATAATTTATGTTAATATTTATGGAGTTCTATACTTACCTATTTGATTATAAATTGTAAACAATGCCCCTATACAGCAGTTTTAATAATTATATAATGTGTTGAGTTTTCATATTAATTTGAATATGAAACAATTATTAAGAACAACAATTTTTAATATGAATTTGAGTAAATTGTATTTTGTTTTTGACGACACATAGCGTGCACCACATGGGTATTATTGCTTTTAGGCAATGGTATTGTGGGAGTGTTCGTTATCTGAATAAATTATCTTATCTTATCTTATAACTTTTCTTTGAAGTAGTCTGAAGTTTTACGAGATGCTCACCTCAAGTGCGACCCATCAAGACGTAGAGCTGCAGGAAAGAAGAGCGATGAGGCGCTTTCGGAGTCAGCGCCTCGGGCCCTGCACGGGCAGTCGTCCACCCCGCCTGCACGAGTGAGCTGGCTGCCGTCAGCCAGCAAATCCTGGCCATCTCTGGCGCCAGGGCAAGGGCAGCACTCGATCAGGTCACGAGCCAGCCTGTTAGACGGGTCATCCGACACTGGTTGCGATAACACCTGCCGGAAAATATACGCGTATTCATTTATAATTAACAGAATAGAGCTCCATTAAATAAATATTCGGAAATTTTTTACACACACGGTCATCTTTTTTTTTTTTTTTACAAATACAAATCATTTATTCGGGAGATCGGTGGGGGATGCCTATGTCCAGCAGTGGACGTCCTATGGGTGATTGATAAACTATTTATTGTTCACACCATTCAATTTGATACAGAGGACAAAAAACTCTTAAAAACTAGTGTAACAACTGGCGGCCTTATCGCTCAAAGCGATCTCTTCCAGGCAACATTGGCATGGAAAGGTGAGTGCAACACATTTGGGTATAAGTGAGTTAGATTTATATCATAATAATCAGCCCTTTAACAGTGCACTGCTGGACTTTTAGCCTACCCCCGAAAGGGTGATTGGGCCATATCCACCACGCTGACCCAGTGCGGATTGGTGGATTTACATACGCCATTGAACTCCTTCTCTGTACGTATGCAGGTTTCCTCGCGATGTTTTCTTTCACTGGAAAGCCAGTGGTATGAAAATCCGTACATAAGCTCCAAAGAGCTCATTGGTACGGGCCCGGGGTTTAATTAAACACGCGACCTCACGCTTTCAAGTCTAGCGGTCTCCCAAATGGGCTACCACGGCTGAGTTAGATTTATATACAACTCTATAACTCCGCTGCTATAGGTAGGTATACTTAACACTTTGATACTCGAACGGAACCGATAAACGCACAGAAAAGAGATATAAAAAAAATATTTTCTGTGGATACACGAATGATATAGGGGCCTTACGGAAGCAATCCAGTTAAGGTGATACAAAAATGTTGCCCGACCGCAAACCCTATCTGTGCGCGTCACGTTCGCGTGATTTTCCGAGCTGCGAGGTTTTAACGTTAGTTTGAGACCGCGTAAGGCGTTAGCCGTAAAGTTCCAGGTTGTCAGTTACATAGCTCCTGCGCGGCCGTGGACAAATTGTCTTTCCACCGTTTTTATCCCGCGAGAAAAAGACAAACGTATCCATATTCTAGCTTTGTCGCGTCTAGGCGTGGATAAAAACGGTGGAAAGACAATTTATCCACAGCCCATGCTAGGCCTGCGGGGCGCCATAATAAAACAACTTACATGATAACACAACACCAATGCCACTATTCTGTACATTTTTCTCGTAGTCGTCTCATGGGGTCAGAGCACAATGACGACTTTCTTAGAATGCGCCCATTAATATCAACTGGTCCAAGTTTACGGCTGCCCTATCACCTACATCTATATCTAGATAGCGCTCAAAATTATAATCAAAAAAGTGATAGTAATTTTTTAGAGATAGGCACGTGTCGAGAGATCGGAAGAAACGAACGTGATCAAGTAGACGTTGTAGGTACCTACTTACTTATAATTCTTTACCTACTTTTGTCAGGTAAATAAAACAATATATGTACGTACCTACCTAAGTAGGTTAGGTATACTTAACTGCTGACTTGTATCACAGAAACTTGTATCTGTACCTACGCTTAGTCCCAGATATGATAGTTTTCGAAAACTTTTTTCGTTTACGTATTGTTCCATACATTTTAGTAAAGCGCCTCTATCGGAAACGTGGAGGAACTAAAATCGGTAGTAATAGGCGGTATAGATTGCTTCACTCTAATACGAAAAAAGTTTTCGAAAATATACCTTTTAGCCCAGCAATGTATGGAATAATGCGAAAGCGAAAAATGTTTTCGAATAATATCAAAACTTGTACTAAGGGTACTGTGCTTGTATCACAGAATGTGCTTGTAGGCTTCGTTCGACCAAAATAAAATGAATGGACGGGCCCAGAAAAAGAGCATTTTTGAAGATAACAAAATGAGCGCCGGCGATCACTTCGTTTTAGTCGGTCTCTAGCCGTAGAAAGTGCAACACGCGACTTTTGTTACATGATAACGAAACATCTGACAAAATTATGCCTTCGTTTCCCGAAGTGTACGATAAATACACATCAAAAAACCGCTATCTAAGTCCCGATAAATAAACATTTAAAACTAAAATGGGAGTTGGTGACTATGTTCACCACCACCGGTACTCGTACGATCACCAAAGTTAAGCAACGTCTGATGCGGTCGGTACTTGGATGGGTGACCGCCCGGGCGTGATGTCTTTTTGCACTACTTTTTTGTACTTAAGTAGTTAACAATTTGATCGCGTTTATTTCCTTTGAGAAATAAGCCAAATTAAAAACTCGTAGTAATGGTTTGTGATTTTATCTTATCGAAACAAAGAACGTGTGGCGCGGTGCGCCATCTATCGTGGAGTAACTAAGTCTGTTTCTAATGGGGCACTAAAGAGCGTAATGCTTTAATTACTCAACAATAGATGGCGAATTATCATTTTTATTTTTTGTTTTTATTGCTATCGTATTTTGATTTTTTTTGCATCATCTTCCCTCTTCCGTGTCTTTCAACTACGATACGCGACGATACGCTAATATAACAGACATGTGGATTTTGTTGACCGACCGCCAACCGACCAACCACCCAACGGGAGATAAAAAGTGCGACGTTGCCGTTCCGAAGTATCGCGCACGTGCCTCTCCCTCTCTCTACAGAACGAAGAAAAGCTTAGTTGTGTAATAGTGCTAACACACGAGACGTACATGGTTGACGCACCGCCGTCCAACCAACAGGAGAGAACGTGAAAATTTTCAGTGTGTTAACACTATAATAGTGCTAACAGACGCTCGAACGCGGCTGACGGACCGCCGTCCAACCAACGGGAGAGAAAGAGTTAGAATTTCATATTTCCCTCCCTTTCTCTCCCATTGATCAGACGGCGGTTGAGGTCAGCCGCGTTCGAGCGTCTGTTAGCACTATTACTGTCCGTAAAAATCACAAGAGAAATAAATTTAAAAAAGAGCTCAAGATCTACTTGTCTTCTGTGCTCAAGAGAAAGATTTCAGTTTATCTATGGACCATAATTTATTTTTTGTCTTTGGTCAATGAATGATAACTTTTGAGCTGAGAACCATTAAACAAAACATAACAACCCTATATCTCTTTGTCTAATAAGGCAAAATTTACCTACGCAAGAGTGAGACAAAAAGCATCATTAGATCATGATGCTAAAAATGTATACGAATATAGACGTATCTCTCACTGAACTCTGTCAACTCTGTTTTAAAATTTCAAAAAACGTTTGATTTTCGTTGATGTGATCCGTTACCGACAAAAACGATTTTTTTCTGTAAAAATATTACATATTCATGCTGATAGTCTTGGTTACATTTAGTTGATTTAGTTTTGATCGTAACACTCATACCATCAATAACAATTCTAAAAGTAGTGGAAATAGTGAAAATTTGTGAAATTAATTCAACGGCTTCAAGCAAGCTGAGGACGTCGCCCGTTTTTTTTTTGATAAATCGTTCAAAATTCCACCCTACACAATGGATGATTTTCTCAAAATTGAGAAAATTGGTGAAGGAACTTACGGTGTTGTGTACAAAGGGAAAAATAAAATAACAGGCCAGTTTGTGGCTATGAAAAAAATTCGTCTAGAATCCGAGGACGAGGGCATACCGTCAACTGCTATCAGGTACAGCATGCCTCAATGATAACATGCAATTTACATCAAATCCTTGTGAGAAGATCGTAAAATATCGTTATGTATCTATCCATGCATTTCATACCTGTTTACACGATCACAACATAACCTCATTGTATATTTTACTAAGTTTGTAAATACAAGTCTTCCTACATACCTCCTAATTGTAAATAAAACTCAACCTGATTCACATTTTATTACGACTGATATTACAACAGTATGCAATTTTTTTTATATCAGTACTTACAAAAATGTATAGCTTTACCCCACTGACAAGGCTAAGAAAAAGATAAGGCCAATAACCTACTGCCCAGGTAACTTTTCTTTAAGTTTGTCTAGGCTTTGGCCATGTTTTCACCTGAATGACTGACGGTGTGGTCCAAGGTAAGCTTAAGTGTGACTGTGGAACACTAAACTAACTCGAATAAGAATAAAATTATAATATTTTAAGATATCTGTTCATTTCTTCACAAGCTGCGTATCATACTTTAGCCTTGATTTCTGGTTTTCTTGCATTATATCCTACTTAGCCTTTCATCAAGTTTATTTCAGCTACATATAAAGGAAACATGTGGTGACTAAAATTAATTAATATTTATTAGTGTGTTTGTAGTAGTTGTTAGTTTTTATTAAAGCGATAGTACCTAGGCAACTGACTTTTTTTTTACTATATAGGTAAACTATATGGCATCCAATGGATGCAAAAGGCAGGCTGTCGTTCAGTGTGGAGGTAAAATGGGGAGACATATGTTCAGCAGTGGATGTCTTCTGGCTGATGATAATGAAACTATATAGAGAAAAATGGCAACTTCTAGAGGCCTATGACTAGGAACGACAACATGATTGTAAAACTGGTGCTGGTGTTACGGACTGAATTTATACAATTAAGTACATTAAAAAAATTATTTAAGTATAAGTATTAGAAATTTAGTAAGACTGTAGTTAAGATCAGACTATAAAGGCTATTTTTAGTTATTTATTATATTGGTAAACTTAAAAAGCAAAACCTTATCTGAAAACAAAATTTCATCCAAATCGTTAGAGCAGTTACTGAGATAAACAAAATAAATTTATATACAAGAATTGCTTGTTTAAAGTGATTAGATAATTTGGTTGCTATTTTGCAGAGAAATCTCACTGTTGAAGGAGCTGAACCACCCAAATATTGTGAAACTAGAAGATGTACTCATGGAAGAGTCACGTCTGTACCTCATCTTCGAGTTCCTCTCCATGGACCTCAAGAAATACATGGACTCACTTGGCTCAGGAAAAGTATGCATTTATTTTTTCATCATCATCACCATCATTTCAGCCATAGGATGTCCACTGGTGGACGTGGCCTCCCCCATCGATCTCCAAAAAAGGCCGGTTAGACGCATGCATGAAGCATTTCCCTGCGGTCTCTTTTAGGTCATCTGTCCTTGTGGATGGACGTCCTATGATATACTGGTGCAAGTGGTGTGACCGCACCGGGCGGCCAGTTCGATAATCCAAACCAATCATAATCTACGGATGGCGCTATGTACACATTTTTCAATTTTAATACGATTATGTGCATGATTTAATCCCCTCCTGCTTTTTTTCGCCCTGGCCCGCCCGGGCACATAAAATCGACATCGTTTTATGGTTGACTAGCGACCCGCCCGTCCGGCTTCGCACGGGTGTAACTTACGTGCGAACCCGGGGCGGGTCGCTAGTTATATATATAAACCTTCCTTGAAAATGTATCTAACTGATGGTGAAAACCGCATCAAAATCCGTTGCATGGTTTAGGAGGAGTTAGCGGCCATACAGACAGACAGACGCGGAAAGCGACTTCAATTTATACTATGTAGAGATATTCCGAGAACCCGTATGAAGCGCTATGATTCCACATTTATTGTGCGAACTGCTAGTCTGTGGAATTCGCTGCCTGAATGGGTTTCCCCGTCAGTTACAATCTGGGTGTCTTCAAGTCGAGAGTGAATCGGTTTCTTCTAGGCAAGCGTGCTCCAGCGTAGACCGCATCGTCGCTTAACATCAGGCGAGATGGCGGCCAAGCGCAAGCCTATCTACTATTTAAAAATAATATAAGAAAAAAAATAGTAAGATCAGAGGGCATGACTACAAAAAAAAACTCACCAAGTGTTTCCACCCCCAAAATTTTGCCCCCCTAGGCTCGGGCCTACTTGGCATTTAGGAAAATCCGCCCCTGATAAAGAGTTATCCTATCTAACTCCCTGCAGTCATCCTTGATTGAGAACTACAATTTAGGCATCTTCAAGGCTAGAATGAATAGATTTCTTCTAAATCAACATGCATCTTCAGCCACACCCTCACTTACCCATCAGGTGAGTTGAAGGCAAAATGTAGATCTATTTCCAGAAAAAAAAGTTGCCTATCACGTGACACCCGGCAGATGTGAAACATGACGGCATAAAAGAGCGCATGTCGTTTGCCGTCACGGTATACAAGTTAGTTTTACTGCCAAGGCGCGCCAATAATGTTTCACATCAAAAAACTGGATGGGTCTGCTTGCCTTTGCTCTCGCCAGAGCTTCCTAAACAGCTATATTTTCTTTTTAGGGTTCGCAAAGGGTAAAAACGGGACCCTATTACTGTCTGTGTCCGTCCGGCCTACCTATTACCGGCTATATCTTTCGAACCGTAATAGATAGACAGTTGAAATTTTCACAGAATATGTAACTTTGTGGCGGATTAACTAACAAATAATAAAAAAGTCAAAAAGTAAACACAAAAGGGGGGTCCCCGTACAACAAACATATTTTTTAACGTATTTTTGTATTAGCTCTAATGTAAAAACGATAATACGTACAAGTGTCAAACTTGGCACGATTGTAGTATACACTCTAAAGTATAACAACAAATAATAAATAATAAACAACAATCATAATAATAGCGCCTGTAGCAAACTGCGTAGCAAATTACTCTGACAATTTTGGAAGGCGTTATAATAACTGATAATTTGGTTACTTAGACAACCTTATTGTATTTTGTGGTGGTACGAACCCTCAGTGCGCGAGCCCGACTCGCACTTGGCCGGTTTATTTTATTCAATGGCCACTTTGCACATGCCCCGCAGTTCATGGACCCCGGTGTGGTGAAGAGCTACCTGTACCAGATCAACAGTGCGATCCTGTACTGCCACCAGCGCCGCATCCTGCACCGGGACCTCAAGCCACAGAACCTGCTCATTGACAAGACTGGCATTATCAAAGTAAGATTATGTATATTATTATAGTTTTTTAGGGTTCCATACCCAATGGGTAAAACGGGACCCTATTACTAAGCCTACAATGTCTGTCCGTCTGTCTGTCCTTTTTTTTTTATGCCACAGGTGGCAAACAAGCAGATGGGCTGCCTGATGGAAAGCAGTCACCGTCGCCTATGGATACTTGTAACACTAGAGCCATCACAAATACGTTGCCGACCCTTTAGAACTCGATTAACTCGCCTTTTGAAGAACCCCATGTTTTAGCTTCTCGGAAACACCGTAGAAGGTAGCTCATTCCACATTTTGCTGGTATGAGGCAAGAAGGATCGTGTGAAACGCACAGTGTGCGATTTCCACTGATCTATTATGTGTGAATGAGCCTTCAGGCGGTGGCGGCTAGTGCGATGGTAAAACCGCGACGCCGGCATCAGATCAAATAGTTCTTCAGAACACTCCCCGTTGTAAATGTCCTACCTATTAACGGCTGTATCTTTCCAACCGTAATAGATAGCCAGTTGAAATTTTCACAGAATATGTAATGTTACGGCGGATTGACTAACAAATAATAAAAAAGTCAAAAAGTAAAAACGAAAGAGGGGTCCCCATAAAACAAACTTATTTTTTTTACGAATTTTTGAATGATCTCTAATGTAAAAACGGTAATACTTACAAGCGTCAAACTTAATTTGATTATAGTACACACTCTAAAGTATAACAACAAATAATAAAAGTGCGAGTCAGTGACAAGTTTATATTCATTACCAAGTTATAACTGGTAATTTCGTTATTGAATTTTGTGGTGGTACGGAACCCTCAGTGCGCGAGCCGGACTCTATATTCAAAATCGGCTGTATTCAAAAAAACTTTCAGGTAGCCGACTTCGGTCTGGGACGCGCTTTCGGGGTGCCGGTGCGAGTCTACACCCATGAAGTGGTCACTCTCTGGTACAGAGCACCCGAGGTTCTTCTCGGCAGTCAAAGGTGAATTAATCAATAGCCTTTTTCCTAACTCAACCTACTACCTTCATGATCTTATCTTTTTGTGAGATGAGGGTGATAGGACTTACTGACATCCCGCTTGGGGTGTATTGTGCATTTCCCCCTACCAGCACCTATCCGAGCCAACCCAACTCCTTGAAATATTGGGGTGAGGCTCTGGGGCGCTAGCACAGTTGCTCCAGTGGTGTAGATGGTAGTGTAAATAATGATGATGAAAAGCAGTCTAGCTGCTGTGGTGACATGGATCTAGATAGTGTCTCATGCAACCCGACTACTACCTTCATGATACTGGGTTTTTATTATTACTGGCAGGGTAGGGCGTTTGACCACGATACGGTCAAAGATGATAATATATTATTATAGAAACTGACGTGGTTTACACACATTTTATTTATATTACACGGGAATTAGCCGTAAGATTAAGCCGGTTACTCCGACTATAGTTTCAACCGCATTGAAAAAGGCCGTCTAAATTAGACGGCCTTTTTCAATGCGTCCGTCTAATGCGGTCTAATGTGGCATAATCTTACGTAAGTAATTCCCGTGTAATATAAAAAAAAAAAGTATAGTTATAGTAAAAATAATATAGTTTAAGATTTTATTTTCTTGAATTGAGTGCTCGCCCTCTTCTATTTTTTGACAAATAATAACCATCGACTACTGGATTTCTGGTGTTCTGATTCTATCAAATAGAAAGATCTGAAGAAAATTCAATTTCTGTACTTTTTAGGGTTCCGTACCTCAAAAGGAAAATCAGAACCCTTATAGGATCACTTTGTTGTCCGTCTGTCTGTCCATCTGTCAAGACCCTTTTTCTCAAGAACGCGAAAAGATATCAAGTTGAAATTTATATCAAATACTCAAATCTACGGTTTCTTTCAGCTGTGAAAAAATCAAACTTGTAAGTTTACGCGATCAAAAGATATGACCGTTTATGTCGCATATTTTGCGATTTTACAAATAAATCAAAACCTATAGGGTACTTCCCGTTGACCTAGAATCATGAAATTTGGCAATAGGCAAGGTTTTACAGCACATATAAAGGAATAAATCCGAAAGTTATCAATTTGAAATTATATCATTAAAAAATAATTGTTTTGCTGTTACAAACTTACATTTTGTAGTTGGAATGTATGGAAGAACCTTATTGTCCACAACAAAGTTAAGTTTGTCTTTCAATATTTCAACTTTTTTGTTGTTTTTTTTTTTGTTTGGACTCGCTCTCAGAGCACGAGTCCTACTCGTACTTGTCCGGTTTTTTAATATTTTAATAATAGCTCGATCTCCATCACTATACTAATACCCATTTGATTATTGCATCGCAGATACTCGTGCCCCATCGACCTGTGGGCGATGGGCTGCATATTCTCGGAGATGTCGTCCAAGAAGCCTCTGTTCCAGGGAGACTCGGAGATTGACCAGCTCTTCCGCATCTTCAGGTAAATTACAACATTGTGTGAATCTTAAATATATGTATGAATCCCATTCAAGTATTAGATTTATGAGCAGAATTAAAAAAAAAAAAAAAAAAATATCGTGTCAGCTAGTATCTCACATAAAAGCTGAACATAAATAGAGATCAATGAAAACGAAATTTAAATTTATTAAAAAATTAATAAGTTAAAAGTATTTTAATTTAATGCTAGACAAACTTACGCGTACGAAGTAGCGGGTATCAGCTAGCTTATTATAAATGAAACAGGACACATGCCTATTGTAGAGGAAAAAATGTAACAGCTGTAAGAAGATGTAAGGAAACAAATGGCGTCGTTCTAAATTCTATATATTTCTCTCTGTCTTACACTATACATATTTAATTGACTATCTCATTCATACATTTCCTAAGTTAAGCTTCTATCTACTCTTTCATACTTATACATATCTCGTATCTAGGCTTCTCTTTCACACTGTCGTTACGTTCCATTTTATCCTTGCACTCTTTCTAAACTACTTATTTACCATGATACCTACTACCCAAAGGGACGGAATGCTTCAAACAGAAAAAACGAGCAGAGCGAGAGGTACCACGTTTAGCCATTTGTCCCTTTCTAGTGTTGACATAATCACTGATACTAATTCCTCATTACTTTTCATACTTTTTTATATTTTTATACAGAATAGATCTACGTTTGGCTACTAACTTGCCTGATGGTAAGCAACGGTGTGGCCGAGGATGGAACACGTTGATCTAGAAGAAATCTATTCATTCTAGCCTTGAAGATGCCTAGATTGTAGTTCTCAGGAAACAAGGAGGACAGCAGGGAGTTCCATTCTTGGACAATACGTATCATAAAAGACAACCCAAATCGTTGTGTACGAATTTTTGTAATTTCCACGAGGAAGGGGTGATAGTGTGCTGTCCTTCTACTTGTCCTGTAGTAAAAGGGGGAGGGTGGAATAAGGTCATGAAGCTTTTGCTCACACTCAACAAAATATATCCGGTAGAAAATAGACAGACAATTAAGCTACTTTACGGCAGTGCTCAAGACTTTGTAATTTATTAGCGACTAGCTTGCTGTCACCAATCAGCCTCATAACACGCCGGTCTACGGAATCTAAAGCTTCCAGTTGGTACTTGGCTGCTCCGTCGAATAGGTGGAAGCAGTACTCAACACACGTACATACTAATTTATTCCTTATTTATATCACTACAATAATAAACGGATGCACCCTAAATAACCATGAGAGTTTTCTTTTAGATACAGTAGAATCCGGATATAACGACCTTCAAGGGACCGGCGATATTATGTCGTACTAACCGGATGACGTATAAAACAGATATTTACATATGTATGTAATTATGTATAATAAGTGCGAAAGTTTGATTTTCCTATTTAGGTAAATAAAACATGTTGTAGGAATCAGTTACATACATAAGTTTATTTTAATTATTCTTATATGTTCACAAATAAGTATGTACATACCAAATTACAAACATAGGTACGTAATGTACTGTAATACTGTCACTAACGTAGGAAATCTGTTATTTGGGTTTGTATTTGACACACTTTTGTTCAGTAGTAAGAACTTCGGACAGCATTGTGAATTCGAGACATCATTGTTTTCATATTGTCATCATCAAAGTTAGTCTGTACAAATACATTAAGCGTTTCTGCAGCCTTCAGAGCTTCAGATACACTCAAGGTTGGATAAAACTCTGGTTCGTCATCATCACCGTCGCTATCTTTGCTATTCGCGTCGTCGGCGATGATATTATCCACAATGTTTTCATCAGACGGCTCTTCACAAGTGGCGACAGCATCATCGACACGCGCGTATTGTTCAAAGTCCTCGTTTGTTATGGGTAACTGTTGCTTATCAATAGCCTTCGCCCAAATGCTCAGCGGTACGTCGTCTTCTTCGTTAAAACCATCTGAAGTTATGGTACATTCTACATTGCTTCGGACAAAACCAGCATGTTTGTAACAGTTAAAAAATTTTTTTTTCTTTATGAACTTGTCGTAACAAGTGACAAACACTTACTGTGATTTACGCGCGCCAATAATGAGAATTGAACGGTGAAGCGCGCGGGGAAAGTGAGGGGGCCGAGGTATTGGTCATTTGTTACCTAAATTGAAACAAAACACGGCGCGTCGTATTAAACGGACGAATTATCGTAAAAAATGGTCGCTATAAACGGTTTGTCGCTCAAACCGGAGTCGCACTAAACGGTTACATTTTCTCAGTATCTAACTATTGAACCGAACTTGAGTAAATAATATCGACGCTAAAAACGGTTAGTCGTTATAAGCGACGTCGTTATAAATGAATTCTACTGTATTATGTTTCACAAATAAAAATATAAATAATTAAAAATGATGCTGATAAAATCATGTACGGACTACCCAAATTAATACCAAATTTACGGTTACAATATTTTTCCAAAAGTGGCAACACCACACACTAATATGTGTTCATGAATGTCATTGTATATAAGACATGTAGTGTGAAAGGGACAAATGGCTAAACGTGGTACCTCTCGCTCTGCTCGTTTTTTCTGTTTGAAGCGTTCCGTCCCTTTGGGTAGTAGGTATCATGTTATTTACATTCGTTCCATCTCATTCTTACGCTTCACTGGCATCATGCTAAACATGTTGTTTACATGCCCTTGAAATTTACGAGTTTAATGAATGAGAAGCCACAGGCAAAACTTATCTCAGATGGCGCCACCTTCGCTGGTGCTGTCATTTGTGGTTTATTTGAGGTTATAAACATTGCTCTTGAATTAAACAATGAAAATAAACTTTCCTTTTAAACAGTAAAATGTTACTCTAATGACAGTGGCGAATCTCAAAAAAGAGTTAATGCTTCCTTAGCTGGTAAAAAAGCGAATTTTTTGGCAACGTAGGTATGCAATAAAATTATCAATATTATTTTATCTCATCGGAAGGAAAACGGTGTGTACCTCTATTTTTACACTGAAATGCACCACACAGAGGCATGTTTTAATACCAGACGATATTTATTGTGTAATTACTAAAATTATCTATTGATATTTGACCCTTTTGACAGTGAAACATCACCAGCGATAATGCGCCACCTGGCGTGATAAATAAGCAGTGCGTCTCCCCATTGTATGAAGTAAATTTTAAATTTCACTAATACTTACACATCCTATATTTGGGAAATGTGTAAATTCGCCATTGGCCGCACTCACTTCACTTACTGAGGTACTGTGGGGTGTGTTAGGTACTCTGATTACCTGATACCTTATTATGGATATCCTATCGTGATTCGGATTGTGATCGCGATCGCGTGCCATCTCACTTACGCACGTGGTGCGAGTAAGTAAATGCGAACGGGACGGCATGCAATCTCAATCACAATCAAACTTTGTAATAAGCCCACAGCTCTGTGGTTATTATCTAGTTAATGTTTAATTTCAGAATACTACGCACACCAACTGAGGAGATCTGGCCCGGAGTGTCCACTCTGCCGGACTACAAGCCAACATTTCCCAACTGGAACACATACAATCTTCACAACCATGTATGTATTACACATATTATTGGAATATTTTGTTTCAACTACTACTGAGGGCCTTTTTTTTTTTTTTTTTTTTTTTTCGAGGGGGAAATCTTCCAAAGATACCCGGCTGCATTAGGGTGCAGCCAGGTTATGTGGGATTATACCCACTAAAACCCCCTCAGTGACCAGCCTTAGTGCTTGTCAAAAGGGCTCCGAGATCTCCAGAAGAACGCACCGGAGCCCTCGGCACAGCGCTACGGCTCCTCCCGAGACAACTGCGTTGTCTCAGCGCCTCCACCCACGACAACGTTGGTCACACAACGTTGTCGTTCTGTCCCTGGGCACGCTTAAGTGGATGGTCAGAGCCCCAACTTTGACCATCCCGAGCCCGGAGGTCCCCTTTTAGTAGCCTCTTACTACAGGCAGGGGTTACCGGTGCCGTATTCTATTGCCCCGGCGCCAGGGCTAACTACTGAGGGCCTAGTGTGCATTTTACCAGGGGGTCTAGACAAGAGCCACTTTCTGTTAGCGTTCACGCCTGCGGAAACATGAAATTGTATGAAAATGACATTAGCTTGAGATAATTTCTCTCTAGCTAATGTCATTGTCAATGTCATTTGCATACAATTTCAGGTTTCCGCAGGCGTTAACGCTAACAGAAAGTGGCTCTTGTCTTGTCAGCTACTTGTAGATTCAAACCTAAAGTGCTGAGTGCTCCAGGCCTGGTAAAACCGAACAACTACTTTATCGTATGGTTTGTTTGAAGATAACTTGCATAATGTTGATTTTATTACATATTTACTAATTTAGGTGTAAATCTTATTTTTTTTTACACCTTGGGTTACATTATTGAAGTTTTAGTAAGGAACCCTATTTAAAAAAAAAAATATATATAATATAGCCTATGTCACCCGGCAGCTTCCCAACGATGAAAAAGAATTTTTCAAATCGGTTCTGTATTTTCGGAGCCTATTCAATGCAAACAAACAAACAATCAAATCTTTCCTCTTATATAGTAGGTCCAATTTCAAAAAAGAGGTCAATCGGCGAATCCAACTCGCCTGGTCAGCGTTCGGTAAACTTCGCAACGTCTTCTCGTCTAAAATACCCCAGTGCCTTAAGACGAATTCAATTCAATTAAATAATGATGAACTGACCTGTTGTTTCAGGTACAGAACTTGGATGAAGTTGGTATGAACCTGCTGCAGAAGCTCCTCATCTACGATCCGGTGAAGAGAATCAGCGCGAAGGAGGCGCGCCGCCACCGCTACTTCCGCAACGTGAAGCTTCCCCCCGGCCTCTCCGTCCACACATCTTACATCAAACAAGGCCCTGACGAACTCACAAACGGACTCACCAACGGACTCACCAACGGACATGATATATAGTGAGCGGAAACTTTAAATATAATACCGATTTATACTTGGTCACCATCGGTGTAGCTATGTAAGGGCAAGGCCTACCCCAGAAAGCCCAAGAAATCTTTCTGTGAAAGTTTACCCAAAATTCAGTGATTAATGTAAAAAAAGCATGTATGTCCCACTAAAAAATATATACATCACCAATGGTGTACAAAAGCATGCATAGATTTAATGTGACTTATCAATAAAATATAGAAACATTGAAAGAGACAACATAGACATAGACATATAGTACAGTTTTAACTTTAAAGATTCTAAATTTTTCATTGTATGTTTAACACAATTTTTGTACCAAAAAATCGTGGTAGGAATCGGACCACATAATTATGAAGCTATGCGCGGGTGAATGGGGAGACGCACTGCTTATTTATCACGCAAGGTGGCGCATTATCGCTGGTGTTATTTCACTGTCAAAAGTGTCAAATATCAATAGATAATATTAGTAATTACACAATAAAATATCGTCTGGTATTAAAACATGCCTCTGTGTAGTGCATTTCAATGTAAAAATAGAGGTACACCGTTTTCCTTCCGATGAGATAAAATAATATTGATAATTTTATTGCATACCTTGCCACAAGATCCGCTTTTTTACCAGCTACGGAAGCATTTCTTTTCTTTAACTCTTTTTTAAGATTCGCCACTGTCATTAGAGAAAACATTTTACTGTTTAAAATAGCAAAGTTTATTTTTATTGTTTCAGTCAAGAGCAATGTTTATAACCCCAAATAAACCACAAAAGACAAGCACCAGCGAAGGTGGCGCCATCTGAGATTAGTTTTGCCTGTGGCTTCTCATTGCGTACTCTCTTCGAGTCAGGTTTATATAGCTGTCTCTCTCGCACTCATCGCTGCGCTTGTGTTGAAGTACCTACAGTTTTACTCTGTGACATGGCTCTTTTATTCTATGCTATAATATACATGGTGTTGTGTAAGTCGTGTCCGACCCGCAATGGGCATTGAAATGTCCCAGTAAACATATTAAAAAACCTACAAAATATATATTAAAAGAGTATTTTTGAGGTCATTTTGATATTAAAATTTAAATTTCCCCAAAATTTTGGCAACTTTTAGAAACTGGTAACACAACTTGCAAATATTGGCAAGCGCCATAGCTGCCAACATTTGCAAGTTGAAGTGGCAATGGGCAGGCCACATCGCTCGAGGAACCGATAACCGATGGGGAAGACAGATTCTTGAGTGGAGACCATGAACCGGAAGACTCAGCGTAGGTAGGCCTCCCACTAGATGGACCGACGACATCGAGTGGATGCAGATGGCAGGCTATGTCTTATGGATGATGATGATGACTTGTTCATTTGTTTGCTTTCGAGTTACCATGTTAGCTTGGGTAATGCCTTGACTATTTGATTTAAAAAAATATGTATCTTCCACTACTACTGACTCTTACTGGAATTTAATTAATTAATTTCATAAACAGAATTACTTATCGATACCAAATAACGCCCTCGCGGATCGGACATGACAACACCCAGTATAGGTGATGCACATGGGGAAAAAAGGGCCAATTGATCTATTGTATTGTAATTGTCATTGCCGTGTTGTATGTATGTCTGTAAGTTTGTCATAGTATTTAGTAGTACGGTGCGGCCGCTCAAAGAATGCGTCTGACAGTTGTCATTCATTGTAAAAAGCTAAACGGAAACGAAGATTGTTGCTGCAAGCCAATACTGGGTTACGCAGATAGACTGTACTAAGCCTAAAGGAGGTAATTTTACTCATCATTATGAACAACTTTTACTATGGGGCCACCCCTGAAATCGCGGAAAAAATATCAGCTGATCCTTACATTTTGTAGTGGCAATGACCGTTTTATATAGAACAGCTGTTATTTTTTTCGCGGTTTCAGGGTGGGGCGCTTAGTAAAAGTTGTACATAATGATAGGTACAATGACCTCCAATGGCTTAGTACAGTCTATATGCGTAACCCTGTATACTAGAGCTTAAAGATGCTTTCATTGAAAAAAAAACAATGTTCTTGCAGCTGTCAGAAGTTTCTCTCAGCGGCCTGACTGTAGATAGTTTAATAGCAAAACTCTGCTCATATTTTAGTTTTATCAAAGTGCCTAAAGCTATCATTACATAAAATATAATTATGTTTGTTTTAGTTGACTGAACTTTTTTTTTGTCTTGATGGCAAAAAAGGTATTTTGCACTTGATTTATGATTAAAGATTGGTAAAATCATAGAGTAAAAACAATATACAAATAATTAAATCTCTTTTAGTATGCGATAAATAAGAAACATTCAAACTATAGCTAGTTTGGCAGTTTTAATTGATAAACATTAAAACTGAGTTTAAAGTGTGTGATTATAAATTTTCTTGTGATCACCAAAAGTCAATTATTCATTTTATAGAACATTTGTAAATTTTTCACAGGAGTGTACAGTCAAAGTAATGAAATATTAATCCAATTTCGTATTTTTTTTAGCTTCTTTCATATCGATGTACCGTAAATTATTATTTTATTTTCAAATTAAGTTTCTAGACCAAAATTTTGCCACCTCAATGGCACTCTCCGCGGCTTCATTCAGGTCGTCTAGTGTGCAAGTTGTAGGACACGCTGCACAGTCCATCAAGTGTGACATTGTCTGAGGATTCACACCACAAAGACATTCTGTGTCAGAGCTCTTTATATAACCCCCCACTTTGCCATATTATCCTGACTTCAGGGTTTTCCAAGTGGGTCATGGCCTTTTTTTTTAAATAATTGATAGGCTTGCGCTTGGCCGCCATCTCGCCAGATGTTAAGCGACGATGTGGTCTACGATGTAGCACGCTTGCCTAGAAGAAACCGATTCACTCACAACTTGAAGACACCCAGATAGTAACTAACGGGTAACACCCATTCAGGCAGCGAATTCCACAGACTAAGATATATCTCTGCATAGGATCAGATAGCAATACGCCGAAGAAATGTGCGAGACTCGGTCGCTCGCTTTATCGAGTTTCTAGAAGACTAAATCGCTGATCGCTGATGTGCAGTGCCTTTAGGCCCCGTCCAGAGTGAAAGCGCGGATGCTAGTGCGATTTTGGTGGAGGCGGCGACTGGTTGGCCACAGTGGGCTGTGCTCGGTAACATTTCGCTGGCAGACAACAGACTAAATACTGAATAATCTGTACTACTCCGCTTGCTAGCGAGGCTGTCAGTGTTGCCGCAACAAATGCATAAGACCGTTTGAAATTCCCGCGCGCTTTTACACGTTGCGTCGTTCACATAATAGGCGCAAGTTGATGAGTTCTACTCACTGAGTTATATTTTATTCTCGCCTTTATTTAATTTGTTTCATCTCACGTGTTTTATGATAATGTGCTTGTGTTTTCAGTGCTAATGAAATAAAGTTGAGAATAAAATAAACTCGGGAAAAGTGGTTTTCGCGTAAAACAAGTGCGTCCGTAATGTGAATGATGCGGAGACCGTGCTCGTCGCGCCTGCTAGTTATTTCACTGGCCAAGTTTCGTACGTTTGGTATATATCGGCCGCCGTCTCCGCCTAGTTTCTCACTGTGGACGGGGCCTTAAGCTTTTGTCTCTTGCTCGGAACGCACAACGCTGCGGTAAGCGTTATGCGGTGTCGGACACTGAAATGAATGAGAAATTTAAAGATTTGTCTGTCGTTCCGTTAAAACATACGTCGGCGGTGATGTGCAAAGCTTGACTGCATTGGAACCGCTCACCGCAGCGTTGTGCGTTCCGATCAAGAGACCTAAGCTTTAGTCGTGTATTTGTGGCGTTCGCTATTTTTATACTTTTGTATATAGAGACTAATGTCGGAAGCGAAGGTTTTATATAATTTTGTATAGTGATTGCACATCACTCTTTTGCGATTCTTCTCACGTGCCAAACATTAGAAAATAATAATATCGTTTGAAATTGTCTACAATATCTGTAATGTCCATAATATACAGGGTTACTGGTAATCAGTTAGCAATTAGCATCCTTAAGGGCATTTATTTATTTGCCTTCATTACGTTAAAACAAACGGTCTTTTATCGAATACATTTCGGAGAGTGTGCATCTGATCTTCATGATCTAATTCCCTCCTGCCCATTTTTCTATCGGACTGCCAGAGCGGGCACAAAAAATCGACACCGCTTTATAGTTGGTATTCCGAAAACCCGAACGAAGCGCTTTGATTCCACTTTTATTTTGCGAACTGCTAGTCTGTGGAATGCGCTGCCTAAATGGATGTTCCCCGATAGATACAATCTGGGTGTCTTCAAATCACGAGTGAATCGGTTTCTTCTAGGCAAGCGTGCTCCACCGTAGACCGTATCATCGCTTGACATCAGGCGAGTTGGCGGTCAAGCGCAAGACTACTGTTTATGAAAAAAAAAAATATTGTTTTACGACTTCACAAAAAAAAACAGTTGTCTCAACAATTTTGTCGGGAGTGTATTTTTTTTGTGTGGAACAGCTGAGAGAACAAAAGTTGTTTGTTTTGATGTACTGAAGCTGCCCTAAAGGCGCGGTACAATCGCAAAATTAACCAAAATAAGTGTTTTTAAACGCTTAGTGTGATGGGACGAAATTAACTGACCAGATTTAAAAAAATACTACAAGTAGAAAAAACACCTGTTAATAATCTTAATCGAATAAAGTTTTGATAAATTATCTGGATTCCTAAAAAACTAACCAGCATCATCAAATAAAATGATATACTATTTTCGAACTCTATACAAAGCCGTTTTAGATGGCAAATAGATCATGGCGTGAGCGTGTAAAAACAAATTTGAAATCGTGATCAGACCGCGCCTTAAGAGGATGGTTACTGATCACCAGTTACCCTGTATAGTGCATAATATCAATCTAGTATATTGGCAGTTCTGTTTTATAAATTATCGATCCAATTACTGATTACTATTTTTCCAAGTTTTTAATTTTAATATAATGAATTTGATTTAGTTTTAGTTATCATTTAAGTAATCTCTTAAATTTAATTAAAACAATTTGATTATTTCTGTACATACTGTTTTATTTTAGAGTAATAAAAACAATTGATAATAATTATATACATAGACCCGGGTATGTCCTAAAACTGCGACCAGAACCACCGAAGGATGGGCAGCAGCGTCCTGTTAGTACACGGTGAACGTACTGCGATCTCCAAGCCGCCTGCCAAGCGTGGGGATTATGGCAACACCCCTCTCTAAGAGGGAGGCCTTGTTCAGCAGTGGACATTTAATGGCTGATGATGTGTGATGTGTATGTACATAGAAGTAAAATTTAAAAAAAGCATGATGCTAAACAAAAAATTATATAATTATTATTGATACTATCAAAGAATCACATTTCTAAGCAAATTAATCATGAAATTATTGTAAAAAGTATATTTGCATTCTGCAATAATCGACATAAAGACTGGGCTCCGATTCTACTAAAGAAATTGTTTTTTTAAATTGTAATTGTTTCAATAATTTTTTTTTATAATTGCCTCAAAATTGACAGTTGTTTTATACTAAGTTATAATATTAGGTGGTGGTATTTTTCTATTATAAAAAAATATTCAAAACTGTCACTTTTGAGGCAATTATAGAAAAAATAGAATTGAAACAATTACAATTTAAAAACAATTTCTTTAGTAGAATCGGGGCCCTGACTGATTGATTTGTACATACAAGGATATTGTCACATAGAAATAACAAATGAGGGCACAAAAATGTACATACATAAAGTTTAGGTAAGTTCTTACCTCAGATCAAACAAACAAGGGAGATATAGTAAGGTAGTGTGGCAAGTTCTGGCCTAAATCAGTGTTGACATTGCCGCAATTTTTTTGCACTGGTGTCGCTACAAATTCCTTAAGAGTACATGAAAAATTTGTAAGTGAGCCGTAATTAGTTTTTGCGTGAAGCGGTTTAGCTGTATGTTTCTTTTTTTAAATGAAACAATACTATACAATTAAACACAAATGGTATTAACCCTTGAGGTGCCTTAAACTCTAAACTGAACTTAAGCAAAACAAGCTAATTTTAGACCTTAATTTTTAGACTTTAATTCGGATAGACTTTCTTTTGCTATACAAGGGCTCCAATTGCTGGCGCAACACGGGTTAAAGGCATATCTCCCATGTTTGTCTGATCTTAAGTTCTCACACTGACAGTGTTTGCTATAGGACACAATTTTTCGAGGTCTAAGACACTAATTAAAGTAACCAAAGGAGATTTAAACTATAGAGCCTTCATATCTACAAACTCCATAGTATTTACAAGGCGCTAAGTGGTAACTATCTCTAAAATCACACAACGTCATTAGTGAGACGATTTCACAAATTTCAGATTCCATAAAGATAATTATCCGAGAGGACAGATAACCGATGGGGAAGAAAGCTTCTTGGGTCCACGAACCGGAAGACTGTAGGTAGGCCTCCCACTAGATGTACCGACGACATTGTGAGAGTCGCGGGCATCCAGTGGATGCAGGTGGCTGGCTGTCGTTTAGTGTGGAGGTCTAAGGGGGAGGCCTATGTTCAGCAGTGGACGTCTTCTGACTGATGATGATGAATTGAGAAGATCGAGGTATCAAGTGCCGGAGGTGATGGAACGTCGTCAACGGTCTAATGCAAGTCTGTATGTGGTTTTGATTGTGATGGTCATCGCACGCCATCACTATCACAATCGAAGTCACAAACGGACATCCATAATCAGGCTGCTGATAAAGTTTTGGAACCAACGCAAAAAACATGACTCATAATCTCATAATACAATTTTCCTAAACTTTAGTTTGTGTTAGTATTTAATAATCATCATAATTTCAGCCATAGGAAGTCCACTGCTGGACATAAGCCTCCCCCATCGATCTCCAAGAGGGTCGGTTGGAAGCGGTCTGCATCTAGCGTTTCCCTGCGGTCTCTTTTATATCGTCTGTCCATCTAATCTCTAAAATCTGTTATCCAACAAAATGGATATTTAATAATGGTGGATTATTATTTATTAAGGGTTCGTGAACACGCTCGAGTGTGGGTAAGTCATATAATGAGGTGAAATATGTATTTTCGTGAGGTTTCTATATTCCATAGAAGCCGCTAGTAGTTTCCACTTTACTAGGGCATGACTTGGACTAGACCATGATTTAGCTTGACTGACTGTGATTTTTTATTTATATTACATGGGAATTACTCACATAAGATTAAGCCGGTTACTCCGACTATAGTTTCAACCGCATTAGACGGTCTTTTTCAAGGTGACTGCGCGCGCGCGGCTGCGTCTCGCATTGCACAGCCAAAACTGACTGACTGACTTTTTGACTGTGACTTGTTTGGTGTTTATTGAAACTTGAAAATATTTCAATACTACACTGGTAAATGTACAAGGAAAGAACAAAGGTTCTCGAATGGAGACCACGGACTGGTAAGCGCAGGGTAGGAAGTCCACCCACAAGTTGGACAGACGACGTAAAAGAAACTGCAGGAAAACGCTGGCTGAAACGCTGCTTCCAACCGACCCTTTGGGAGATGAGGTTTGGATGGGGGAGGCCTATGTCCAGTAGTGGACGTCCTATGGCTGAAATGATGATGAAATGCACAAGACGTGCGATCCCAAAGTCCTCTCAAGAAGAAAAAAACAGGACATGTGTGAACTCCAGGCAGTCTCATGGCAGGAAGAGGCGTCTCTTAGTATTAAAGACCTTAATAGACTTGAAGATTCACGTGCACTTAATAAGCAAATAGTCACACGAGTTTTCTATCGATCGAACAGGAGTATTCCCAAACAAAAAGCTCAGATGCCTTATTATGGATGATTCGGATCGTGATCGCGATCGCTTGCCATCTCACTTACGCGCGTGGTGCGAGTAAGTAGAGGCGAACGGGACGGCATGCAGTCTCGATCACGATCAAACTTCTATAATAAGGCCGCAGCTCCTGACAAGTTTCAGTTCCTCAGTTTAGTATCAGTGGTGTATGGTGTAGACAGCTTGGTGTGGCGCTTGGTGCTGCGGCTGCAGGATGATGCGGTGCGCCACTCCGCCCAGCTCCTGCTGACCCAACCCCGACACCACCGTCGCTGGCTGCAGCTGAAACCACATCCATCATTATTAGTGCCATCCTCGCAGTCGCTGGCGATTGCGATCACTGTGCCCTTAGTTCCAGATTTGATAGTTTACGAAAACCTTTTTCGTTTTCGTCTTGTTCCATACATTGCTGGGCTAAAAGGTATTCGAAAACTTTTTACGTATTAGAGTGAAGCAATCTATACCGCCGATAACTGCCAAATTTTGTTCCTCCACGTTTCCGATAGAGGCGCTTTACTAAAATGTATGGAACAATACGTAAACGAAAAAAGACTATCAAATTTGGGACTAAGGGCACCGTTGTTTGGCACTTTCTGGCGCAGGAAATTATGCACAAAAGCTAAATAATTATGTACTAATGTCTAAATATTTTCATATTTAGACATTAGTACAAATACAGAAGATTCACTCCGCAAAACCATATAAATAAGTAGCGACTCTTGCTACTACACAATAAAGTGCAATTCAGGACGTGCGAGCGCTAACTACCTACAATTACATTAATTTAGAAGTTGCCTCTCTGTCTATCGTGTAACTTGTCGCGTTATCTCTGTCTATCGCGCGGCAGGTCCGACAAGTCGGCTACTTGTGGCTTCATACCTAAAGTGCGGAGTGCGCAACCTGCCCAATAGTACTAACAGACGTATGAATTTGGTACGCCGGACCGCCGTCCAACCAACGAGAGAAAGAGAAAATTATCTCTTACTCTCCCGTTGGTTGGACGGCGGTCCGTCAGCCAATTCCACAGGTTGCTTAACATCAATCAGACATAGTGTTTCTCACAGAAAAGTTATTTTTTTTTGTTGAAATTAGAACAGCTGTCAAGCCACCCATATAAACGAAACGTCAGTCATTCGAAATCAGTTAGCAACTGTGACGCGGACAAAGAACTTCGAGACCTAACCCAAAAAGATAGGGTCCAAATTCTTTGGATGCGGAGTTCGACGCGTTGATCTAAATAAGAATGTCAATCAATCAAGGTTCTGTCATAATGCCTGGCGACAGATTTTCCTTCTCATTTCCGTTCTATTTACTTGTCTTTCTTGTGTCCTTGTCTGCTCTGCCTTGTCCTGTTGGAAAAATCTTGAACCAAGTCATAATTAATTAGCTTACCTGCAGAATATTGGGCAGCATAGTCTGACAAGTAGACGTGGCGACGTGCAACTGCTGTTGTTGCACTTGCTGTACTCCAACCGCCTGCAACGTCGACAGTAATATGTTAAACATATTAGTGAATAGGTTTCTTCTAGGCAAGCGTGCTCCATCGTGGGCCGCATCATCGCTTAACATCAGGCGAGTTGGCGGCCAAGCGCAAGCTTATTTATAATAAAAAAAAAACACCGAACTTGATTCTTTTAAACCTATGCCTTATCACAAAGAATAATTATTAATATAAGCCACCCACACCAATGTTACCCCTCAGCGCCAATACTGGGTTACGTGGAAAGTGTGGGTTCATAGTACCCATCATCATCATCATCATCAACCATTTCCACCCACTGCTGGGTATAGGTCTCCTCTTCAGCGCGCCATCTTTTCCGGTCCTGTGCTAGCCTTCTCCACTGCTTTCCTGCTGTTTTAACGATGTCGTCCGACCAGCGGGCTGGTGGTCTGCCCGGTGGTCGCTTCCCGTTCCGCGGCCACCATTCTGTGACTGCTTTAGTCCACCGTCCACCTTCCCTTCTGACCAAGTGTCCCGCCCATCTCCACTTGAGTCTCGTGATTCGTATAACCACGTCTTCGACCTTCGTTCTTCGTCGAATTTCCACGTACACACACTGGTCGAAGACTTTCCTTTAAGGCCTCTTTAGTAGTACCCATAATAATAATTATAAACAACTTTTACTGTGTGAGCAACTATGAAATTGCAAAAAAATATTACAGTCCAGTGGTAGCAGAGGTATAATTATACTCACATGTATCTGTATAGGCTGGTGTTGTTGCTGAGGATGAATCTGGATGGTTTGCACGTGCAGCTGCTGCGGTTGCTATAGACAAAATAACTCATATTAAATAACTTGACCGTAATTGGAAGCTTTTTATAGAGATGGCACTGCCATTTCCATCGGATTACCAGCGTTGACGTCCTTTTTATTGAGTTGTAACCGGAACTCGTCAGGTGGCGCCACCATAAAAGTTGCGCGCCATTTTGTTTTCTTGAAATTATTGCGCGCTCTTTGGAATCATTGGCTCTTTTTCCACCAGCAGGCCTAGCATGGGCTGTGGATAAATTATCTTTCCACCGTTTTAACCACGCCTAGGCGCGACAAAGCTAGAATAAAAAAGGTGGAAATACAATATGTCCACGGCCCGTGCTAGGCCTGCAGGCAGGAATTAAAGTGAAAGCTTCCAGTTAGGTATGTATTTTATAAGCGTTTTATTTCAGGTAAAACGCTGCTATTATTAACAGCCGACGACTTACGGTTAAAGTTGATTGAGCTTCATTTCTTACCAGCTTTCGAGAAAAGTTGAGCTGAATGAGCTTAATTTTTACCAACTTTCGGGAAAAGTAGAACTGCTTGAGCTTTATTTTTAACAGCTTTCTAGAAAAGTTGAGCTGATGGAGCTTAATTTTTACCAACTTTCGGGAAAAGTAGAGCTGATGGAGCTTAATTTTTACCAACTTTCGGGAAAAGTAGAGCTGTTTGAGCTTAATTTTTAACAACTTTCTAGAAAAGTTGAGCTGAATGAGCTTAATTTTTACCAACTTTCGGGAAAAGTAGAGCTGGTTGAGCTTCATTTTAACAGCTTTCTAGAAAAGTTGAGCTGATGGAGCTGAATTTTTTAACAGCTTTCGAGAAAAGTTGAGTCAATTAAGATGCATTTCTTAATAGCTTGCGGATATTACAACACCGACTATTGAATAAACATCAAAAGCAGGCAATAGATAAAAATATGACAGACATTCACTACTTCTTAAAAATATCTAGACTATTGTTTAACTACAAAAAGTATAAGATAAAAAGGGTAATATAGCTAATTTTCATTTTGATATAACTTCTGCAATACTTTTTTTATTAAAATTAGTTTAAGAATAAATAAGTTATTATTTTAATTTCATGCTAGACAGAGAGCGCACTATACTGAGCTATGACGTCACGCCTGAGGCGCGCCATACAAATGCTGTACTAACACGCTTTGCGAGAAAGGGACAGAGTATCCCCTCTCTATGCACTTAAAACTTTAAACGCTCATATTTCAGAGATTTATCAGCCAATTTAATTTATTTTTTCTTATATGTAATGTATTTAGTTATATTCATCTGTTATTTGTAATAAATTTAGCATAAACACATGCCTATTGTCAAGACGTATATAAACAAGTTAACCATAACATTAAAACTATTTTAAGTTAGTAATTTAACGAAATCATCTCTCAAACTTTCCCTTCAATAGTTTTACGAAAAAATACATTAGTTTAAATGTTGAGTTTTGCAAAATTTTAAGCCGTTATTTTCTTTAAAAAAAATTACAGATCTGTTTGTTACAAAATAAAATTTTCTATATATTATTATTGTTATTTTGATTTTTCCATTTGATAGAATCAGAACGCTAAAAATCCAAGTTTTCGTTGCTCTTTTCGTCAAAAATGTGAGAGGGTTCTTAGGAACAATAATCCGCTCCGTTGGAAGATCACACGACCGCAAACCGTATCTGGGCGCGTTAACGTTCACGTTCGCGTGATTTTCCAACTGCACGGATTTAACGTTAGTTTGGTGCCGCAATAGCAGTTGTCCGTAAGGCCCCAGGCCGTGCCGTACAGTGCAGCTAGCAATAAGAGTGCAACAAACAACATCAAGAAGGGAGTACCGTGTTAACCTGTTGCGTTTGTTGTAACTGCAGAGACTGCACCGACGATATCACCGGGTACGCGTGCTGGCCCGCTTGCTACAAAACGAACATTTTATTTTATTTTACAAATATACAGCTGCTAATTAAGACAGTAGATATAATAAATAATAAATAAACATTCGGGTTATTTTTGCACACACGGTCATCTGACCCCAAACTAAGCAAAGCTTGTGAATCTTGTGATATGACTGCCAGAGACTGATATAAATACATATATAGTTTTAAATACATACTTAAATAGATATTAACAACCAGATATAGAACAAACACAAATGTTCATCACATAAATGTTTGTCCTAGGTGGGAATCGAACCCACGCCCCCAAGCTCAGAAGGCAGGTTCACTACCAACTGGACCAATCTTATATCTATCTTATCTTTATCTCTACATAGTATAAATTGAAGTCGCTTTCCGCGTCTGTCTATCTGTATGTCTGTATGGCTGCTAACTCCTCCTAAACCACGCAACGGATTTTGTTGCGGTTTTCGCCATCAGTTAGATACATTTTCACGGAAGGTTTATATATATAACTAGCGACCCGTCCCGGCTTAGCACGTAAATTACACCCGTGCGAAGCCGGGCGGGCGGGTCGCTAGTAATATTAATAAGTAGGATTCTAACATTCACAAAAGTTTGTGTGGTTTTTAGGGTTCCGTAAAGGGTAAAAACGGGACCCTATTACTAAGCCTACACTGTCTGTCCGTCCTATCTTTAAACGGCTGTATCTTTCAAACCTAGCGTGGCTTAGGAGTTAGCGGCCATACAGACAGACAGACGCTGAAAGCGACTTCAATTTATACTATGTAGAGAAGATAGACTCTCACAATGTCGTCGGTCCATCTAGTGGGAGGCCTACCTACGCTGCGTCTTCCGGTTCGTGGTCTCCACTCAAGAACCTTTCTTCCCCATCGGTTATCGGTTCTTCGAGCGATGTGGCCTACCCATTGCCACTTCAGCTTGCAAATTTTAACAGCTATGTCGGTGACTCTGGTTCTTTGGCGAATATCCACGTTTCGGATTTTATCGCGCAAAGAAACTCCGAACATAGCTCTCTCCATTGCCCGCTGAGTGACTCTGAGTTTTTCCAAAAGGCCAACAGTTAAGGACCACGTCTCAGTACCAAATGTCATCACTGGCAACACACACTGGTCAAAGACCCTCGTCTTCAGGCACTGTGGTATCTTGGACGAGAAGATGCACCATCCAGGTCGCGGGCATCCAGTGGATGCAAAAGGCATGTCGTGCAGTGTGGAGGTTAAAGGGGGAGGCCTGTGTTCAGCAGTGGACGTCTTCTGGCTGATGATGAGAGAAGATAGAGAAGAGAAGAGATAAACACGAAAGTTTGCTTGTATGGATGTACAGATGTATGGATGTTTGTTCCAAAAACTGATCGCCACCGCGGACGCGAGCTGAACGCGTTGGTTTGACCAAGGTATCATAGGTAAGGTATAATAGTACCTGGACGCCAGAGACGGTGATGCTCTGCGGCACGTGCTGCGCGTGTATCGGCACCGCGAGTTGCTGCACGCCGCTCACTTGCAGCACCTGTTGCTGCAGCTGTTGCTGCTGCAACTGTTGCTGGTGTTGCTGCAGCTGGTGGTGGTGCTGCGTTTGGATGTGGTGAGTCTGTTGCTGCGATATCTGCTAAAATAATCGTTTCGTTTAAATATTCATTAACATTGAATATAATAGATATAAAATAGATAATAGATAGATAATAAATAGATAATAGATATAAAATTGATTTAATCTATACGGATAGAGCATAAAATGAAAAAAATAAACTAAGTCGACTTTGTTTTAGATTTTTTTTGATCGAGGAAAGTTTATTTTATCGTGTTTTGAATTAAATCATAAACTCTAACACAGATGTATCTGTGACATGTATTTTTTTCCAGCTCAAATATTGTAATTTTACTGAATAAAATTGATTTAAAACCGTCAAAGTGCTCTAATGAAAGCTCGTAACAACCTGGAAATTGCATGTACTGAAAGGCAATTTTATTCAACATTCTTTTATTTGGATAGATTTTTGATATTTGAAAATAGTGTAGTTTTTAAGTAAAATTAATAGCGTAAAAAGGACGCGAGAATTTTGGCGCGCCGCGTTCAGTGCCGCGCCAGGCTTCATCGAGGTCGGACCTATGCTCGTTTTTGTCGTTGCACTCCCCCCGCGGGCGTCCCGACTCTAGCATGTCGCTATAACTTGGCGGGGGCTGAGGGAGCGTTTTGTTGCCTACGCGACTCGGATAACCGCCCGTTAATTGGCCTTATAACTAAATTGTCACATTAGATAAGTCTCATTGCAACATTTCAAAATAAAAGATTATACATTATACTAGCTGTTGCCCGCGACTTCGTACGCGTAGACTTTCATATAATATTTTAAGGAATCTACCTGCCTAATTTCAGCTTCGTAGGTCAAGTAGTTTTCGAGATTTCGTGATGATCATAATTAGCCTTTTAACAGTCCACTGCTGGACTTTTAGCCAACCCCCGAAAGGGTGATTGGGCCATATCCACCACGCTGGCCCAGTGCGGATTGGTGGATTCACTTACGCCATTGAATTTCTTCTCCGTACGTATGCAGGTTTCCTCGCGATGTTTTCCTTCACCGAAAAGCCAGTGGTATGAAAATCCGTACATAAGCTCCAAATAGCTCATTGGTACGGGTCCGGGGTTTGAACCCGCGACCTCACGCTATCAAGTCTAGCGATCTCCCAAATGGGCTACCACGGCTACTTTACACTTATCTCTACATAGTATAAATTAAAGTCGCTTTCCTCGTCTGTCTGTATGGCCGCTAACTCCTCCTAAACCACGCAACGGATTTTGATGCGGTTTTCACTATCAATTAGATACATTTTCACGGAAGGTTTATATATATAACTAGCGACCCACCCCGGCGTCACACGTGAATTACACCCGTGCGAAGCCGAGCGGGCGGGTCGCTAGTAATATTATAAACGCGAAAGTTTGTATGTATGAATGTATGGATGTTTGTTCCTCTTTCACGCTGCAACGGAACAACGGCTTGACCTGATTTTTTGCATGGGTATAGTTCAAGAGCCAGAGAGTGACATAGGCACTTTTCATCTTCATCATCACCATTTTTCATCACTACGCGGGTGAAACCGCTGTACGCAGCTAGTATGTTATAGTTATAGAGTTAATATGGTATTATGACATTACTAAATCATAGTTAATTACAAAAAAAAATATAACCTGTTGCTGTTGTTGAACGACTTGTTGAACCTGGTGCTGATGCTGCTGTTGTTGCTGCTGCTGTTGTTGTTGTTGTTGTTGTTGTTGTTGCTGCTGCTGCTGTTGTTGCTGCTGTTGTTGTTGCTGCTGCTGTTGTTGCTGTGGCTATTGTAGTATTTGGATAAAATTGATAATGAATAAATTTTTAATTTTTTATAATCTCACAGCTATATCACAGTATAGTTTTGATCTCACAGACATTTTAAATAGTGTGTATATGAAGTTGCGTTCATTTCGATGGTGGCCGAGCGGTAGCATGTACCCTTTACAATTGGACGGCACCCGGTTCGATCCTCGGCCCTGCACCAATGGCTTATTTAGTACTTAAATAAATTATGTGCAGTGTCGAAGCCATCGCTCAACAACGATGAAGGAAAATATCGTGAGGAAACCGGTATAAACCGGTATAATTCCCTCCTGCCCATTTTTCTATCGGACTGCCAGAGCGGGCACGAAAAATCGTCACCGCTTTATGGTTGATATTCCGAGAACCCGTACGAAGCGCTTTGATTCCACATTTATTGTGCGAACTGCTAGTCTGTGGAATTCGCTGCCTGAATGGGTGTTCCCCGATGGTTACAATCTGGGTGTCTTCAAATCACGAGTGAATCGGTTCCTTCTAGGCAAGCGTGCTCCAACGTAGACCGCATCATCGCTTAACATCAGGCGTGATGGTGGTCAAACGTAAGCCTATTATTTATAAAAATAAAAATAAAAAAATGTCCAAAAACCTTTTTGTCACTTGAATATGTCAAAAAAATACATCAAATGAATGTTTGTCCTAGGTGGGAATCGAACCCACGCCCCCATGCGCAGAAGGCAAGTACACTACCAACGGGGCTCAAACATACGTGATACGTTTGGCGATACGATACGTACGATAGGCTGATACATGATCCAAGGAAATAAGGTCTAGCGCTCTGGGAGTTGTCCCGCAATGACGTCACTGTCCAGTTGCCACTTTATTGTGACAAACACAGATACTGGGAAACAATTTATTTAATAATCTATTAAATAAAATACAAAAAGCATTTCAATTGTCATTTGGTTTGTCCGCTCAAGCAAAGCAATTCAAGTTAAGCACGAATTGAATATATTAAACATAATTTCATCAAAACCACATCGATTTATTGGATTCCCACAGGTAATATACGGATATTGGGGAGTTATAATTTCACGCTACTGTTAACACAGAAAATCAGCTGTTACGTGGTGTATCGTCATCTCTCTCGAACCTGTTGTAAATTACTCATTCTGCTCTTGCTTATACACTTGTGTATCCATGACATTGATGACATCATTGCGGGACGCCCACGTGACATTTTTACTCGGAGCGCTATACCTGGCGGAGTATGTTATTATACCATGGGCATATGAAATAAACATAGTACACTAGCGGTCCGCCCCGGCTCCGCACGGGTATAGTTAGATAGCCTATTAAAATAGCCTATATTAAACAGTGATAATGTAGCATTCAAATATTGAAAGAATTTTTAAAATCGGTGCAGTACTTTTTGAGCCAATTCGTTACAAACATACTTACATACAAATCTTTCCTCTTTATAATATTAGTATAGATATAGGTCAATGCATGCAAGGGTGGTTGGTTATGCAATTGTTTTTTTTTTTATGTTTGGCAAGTATAGAATTTTTTAGTTGTTTTTTTTACTGCTAGACTGTGGATTGATACGTTCATTTCATACCTGCATATGGGTCATCATGTGTTTCTTCAAGCTATGCAGATACATGTAAGTCTTAACGCAGACTGAACACTTGTAGCGGCGTTGCGGAGCCTGCGTCGTAGACTCGGCTGCGGGCGACTGCAGTCCATCGTGGAGGGACTCTGGTAGCTCCGACACTTGGATGTGGATCTGAGCTGGGGCTTGGCCTTGAGATTGGACTTGGATTTGACCTTGGTGTTGGATTTGACTTTGCTGATGACCTGGAAAATGAGTTGATAGTCAAAGTCAAAGTAATTTATTGATGACCTGACCTGTAAACATATGTTTACAGGTCAAACGGAGAACCTTTCTGCCCATTGGTTATGTAAGGATTTAGTAAATCATGGGAATTTTATTGTATCTTATACACATTTCTAATTAATTTGTATGGAAGTTAATGAATCACAAGGCAGTAAATATCATTAACTACTTAATAATAGTATTTTAAGTGTTTTTATATGAGCTCGTTTATTTTTACCTAGTTTTTAAAAGTAGTTCATAAGTCTATTGACTAGATTGTACTTTGCTTTTCACTGATTGGTCGGCCTCTACTGAGTGTTTATCCATTGGCGAGTTTTTGTGGGTGGGGTAAACAATCGGTTGAGGCTATTGAGGCAGTCTCGAACGAGCTTTCAAAGGAGCAACAGCTCTCTGTATTAGAAGTGAAGTGTATAAAGGTGTAAAATAATTATGTTATAAATGATTGTGTAAATATCTAAATTGTGAAAGGTTGTAAAATAAATAATGTGGTGTATACGAGGTGTTTGATTTATCACAGTTGTAAGGTTCTCCGGGTACCGTTTGGAGACCACCGACTGGTAAGTGCAGCGTAGCACGTCCACCCACAAAATGGACAGACAACCTAAAATAGCTGGACCTAAACCTGTCCTGCAGTGGACGTCCTAAGGCTGAAATGATGATGATAAATAAAAAACAAAAACTTACCATGGTTCTGAGCTTCGATCTGCTCATCCCCATGGCCAGTCGGAGTCTCTGAGATTTGATCATCAACTTTGTTGTCTTGCTCTTGACTGTTCTCAGAGTTTGTAGCATCCGTATCTTTCGGCTCGTGGGTCTTCAAATGCTTCTTGTATGAACTGGATTCTATGTATCCTGTAGTTAGAAAACGGTAGTTTAGTAAAACAATTGTTATAATCATATAACTGTAGTTTAGTGTTAGTTTTTAAACGACAAGTATAAATTGCTTTTTTTCAAACCCCGATATAAGGGCTGATAATCTTCAAACGGCTGAACAGATTTTCTTAAATCATACCTAAGAACACTTTCGATCAACTCGCCTTTCAAACAAAAACTAAATCAAAAAATTGGGAGCTACAATGCCACAGACAGACACACAAGAGACACACATTAAACTTATAACGCCCCTCTTTTAGCATCGGGGGTTAAAAGTGATTGTGCGCTCCAATGTTCCACCGAAATGGGATGCGCAGGCAGGAGTGTATGTATTTACTGTCATTGTGTCATCTACTCTGCCTCTATTATTCTGCACTCAGCTCTTGACACTTTTTAAGGTGCATAGAATGTGCAATGGGCAGTTATTTTTTGGTAACTACTGTCAGACGACCATAGCATAGGGTAATTGATTCCTCGAGCAACTCGGAGCGTAAACTCGGATTGTCGCAAGTGCTAATCTCAAGAGTCTTCGAATTCTTCATAGCAATGCATACGTAAGTGTTTGTAACTGTCGACGCAAACAGAGGGGAGTTATAAGTTTCACGTGTGTATCTGTACCTATCAGTGGCACTGGCATCGTAGCTCCCAAACGGCTGAACCTATTTTGATGGAGTTTATTTATTTATTTGAAAGGTGACTTCATCGAGAGTGCTTGTAAGGTTGTGTTAGCTATGATTCAAAAGCAGTTCTGCCGATTGAAGACTATCATCTCTTTTTTGAAGAAAAAAAATCAAGTTATATTTTATGCACTGGATACTACAGAGACATATATTTTTGTGTTTCGTGATGTTGACATTGTAGTGTTAAGTACACAATATAAATGTTTTATTTCATTGTTCTCTCGTACCCTTCCCGCAGACGGCGCACTGGTACTTGCGCTCTCCGGTGTGGTACCGCCGGTGCACGGCCAGGTAGGACGCGGAGCTGAACCGCTGTGAGCACACGCTGCACTCGAACAGCTTCTCCCCGGTGTGACGTGCGGCGTGCACGCGCAGCTCCGTGCGCGACGTGCAGCCCTTCATGCAGACCTGGCAGACAAACCTGCAGCACACGATCACATGCAATTGAATTTTGTGAGTCTGTCTGTACGTGGAAGTGGACCCGGGTTAGTCCTAAAACTGCGACCAGAACCACCAGAGAATGGGCAGCAGCGTTTTATTAGTACACAGTGAACGTACTGCGATCCCCAATTCACCTGCCAAGCGTGGGGATTATGGCAACACTCCACTTTAAGAGGAACGTATGCCTTTGTTCAGCAGTGTACATTTACTGGCTGATGATGTATGTGATGTGTGTATCTGTACGTGCCGCATCGTGTTCTACAGTGGTACAGAGGTAGCAAAGACTATCCCGCATATTCATAGACGTACCTACTAAAGGTCAATCGAAATCTCATTTCATCCACAAGTGATGTTTTTGATGTGGTTACATAACAACAAGACACAACAGAGTGGTGGCCGATGCAAGGTAAGCAGAGCGTTGGTCGTTCAGCTGCAAGATGGGTCGACGATAATTATTATCACCATCGCGGGTTGGAACTGGACTCGATTATTACAGGACCGAGACAGATGGCATAGCAAGAAAGAGGCCTGTACCCAGCACTGGGACAAGGAAGGCTTTGGATGATGATGATGATGATGAACCCAATCCCGTTTTAATGCACTTTGATAGACCACTGACTGACACACACCTATGCTGGTAAGGTGTTTATTCCTTACAGATGAGGTGGTGAGGTGAACCTGGCAAAGCATGGAGCTTCTCGCGGTGTGCGAGCGTGAGCGATATATCAGCGCAGTTTTCTGAATTGCCGGAAGTATGAAAAGTCATATTTATACGCAGGGGCGGCTTTATGGCGAGCCGTCTGTGAGTGGCGACACCGCGTTTACCCCGATTCCATGGGTCTAAAACCCCAGAGACCCTGACCCCTGGCTTGCCTTAACCAGCTGTCTGGGGGTGGAAACCGCAAGAGCTAGGAACCTAAGCTCCAGGGTGGAAGTGTTAAAGGGCATAACGCCGCGAGTAGCTCTTAGTTAAAGTGCAGCACACCTCTCGACACCCTTAGCCACTCACGCCAATGTTGCCCTTCCGGTGCCAATATGCAGCAGCCATTATGGGGGGCCCATTTAGTGGGTGGCAAGTCAT
This sequence comes from Agriopis marginaria, assembly GCA_932305915.1. Classification (NCBI taxonomy): domain Eukaryota; kingdom Metazoa; phylum Arthropoda; class Insecta; order Lepidoptera; family Geometridae; genus Agriopis; species Agriopis marginaria. Next base: position 4,522,168 of record OW029935.1, read on the forward strand.
CACCCGCCAAAATATCTTGAAATGAGGCATAATTGGCGGGTGCCGTACCTCATAAAATAGGCCAGGAATATACCATCAAAAATTCACCACAATAGCCCAGATTTTTTCAATCCAATACTGTACAATAGTTTTATATTCCATTTTATAACCATAATTGTAAATTTTGTACTCAACGGGGCCTATTGGTGTTGGCTTCGGCCCCACCAATGCCTACCAAATGTCCGGGCTAGACCCGAGAATTTTAAGAAATAAAGGGAAATAATTATAGGCTTGCGCTTGACCGCCAACTCGCCTGATGTTAAGCGATGATGCGGTCTACGGTGGAGCACGCTTGCCTAGAAGAAACCGATTCACTCGTGATTTGAAGACACCCAGATTGTAACTATCGATGAACACCCATTCAGGTAGCGCATTCCACAGACTAGCAGTTCGCACAATAAAAGTGGAATCAAAGCGCTTCGTACGGGTTTTCGGAATAACAACTATAAAGCGGTGTCAATGACGAAGTCGCAACTCACTTCTTGTTCCCAGTGTGTGTGATCATGTGGTTGTTCCTCGCAGAGGAGGTGGTGAACCTGGCAGCGCACAGCTTGCAGGAGTAGGGCTTCTCGCCGGTGTGCGTGCGCCGGTGGTAGATCAGCGCAGACTGCTGCGCGAACCGTCGCGCGCAGAACTGGCACTCGAACGGACGCTCGCCTGACGGGACAAAATGTTACTCATTTAAGGAACGTTTCATCAATGGCGGGAAATTCAATCTTCAAACGGTTTTTTTTATCCTTGTAGCTAGGTAGTACTTCAAGCTACTTCACATGGTCTGCCACGGGGATTAGGTATGTTTACGCAAGTGCCTAAGGCACCAGGAAGCAGCAGCGGGGCCGCACGACAAAAGGAAGGGGAATGCGCTTTAATTATTTTTTATTTTTGTTCTATATTATGTAGCTCAAGACAGACTTTTAAGACTGAGACTGGGGACTGTGAGATTCCCTGCAAACGGGTACAATATAATGTGTTTTATTTATTTACATATTTATATTTACCTATGCCACCCAGAACACTACCCACCAAATACTAAAACATAATTTGGTGGAAAGTGCTGTGGATGCAATACTAGCATATTGATGTATTGACTAGCATTTGATAGCCCGTTGGTCCAGTTGGTAGTGAACCTACCTTCTACACTTGGGGGCGTGGCTTCGATTCCCACCTAGGACAAACATTTATGTGATGAACTTTTGTGTTTGTTCTATATCTGGGTGGTAATATCTATTTAAGTATGTATTTAAATCTATATATGTATGTATATCAGTATCTGTCCGCTGTATCACAAGCTTTGCTTAGTTTGGGGACAGATGACCTTGTGTATAAAAAAATAGACATTAGGTAGTTATACTCACCAGTATGCACCCTCATGTGCGCATTCAGCTTGGAGATCTCATAGAATCCCTTGTTACAGACGGAGCAGACGTGGTTCCTGATGCCCTTATGTTTCTTCATATGCTGGCAGAGCGTCGAGTGCCGCCGAAAGGTCTTGTTGCACTCGTTGCATTTCAGCGGCTTCTCGCCGGTGTGCAGGCGGAAATGGACCTTTAGGGTACGGGATACGATTACTTATTTGTCCAGCATTTTATTGTATGAACTGTGTATTCTGAGGAACTATTTTACCACTTTGTTTTGTCGCTATTTTTATTGACCTACTTTTTGATTACCTCCTTAATTTCGCCTTTTCTCTTTGTCACGTAAGAAAACCTGTTTTCATAATATTGGCTTTATTGATAATGACAACGATCAATCAAAAACAGTGTCAGTGGGCGTGATTTTTGTAAACCAAAAATCCAAACTTGACTAATTTTACAAAATAATTTACACCAATGGGTTTTGATTATTACGGTATCTTAGGCGTGAAACGATCCTGCAACCAGCACGAGGTCAAACGAGCTTACCGCCGGCTGGCGCTGAAATATAACCCAGAAAAGCACGACAATGATGAAAACATGAAGCGAATCTTCGCTCTCATCGGAGAGGCTTACGAAGTACTGGTGGACCACAAGCACAGAGCCGTTTACGACCAGTACGGGGAAGAAGGATTGAAAAAAGGAATTCCAGGTCCAACCGACTACATCCATCCTTATTCGTACCACGGCGAGCCACTGAGGACCTTCCACGAGTTCTTCGGAACGAGCAACCCTTACGCCGACCTTCTAGACTACTATGAGAACCCACCTCAAATGTTCGACTCTCCTTTAGGGAAGGGGTATAAAGAAAAAGACACGACCATCATTCGCCCTTTGGCGCTGTCTCTCGAGGAGGTTTATAAAGGCGGCCTGAAGAAAATGAAGATACAAAGGCTGGTGTTCACCGATGAAACGAATTCCGAGTTGAAACTAAGAGAGAAAGTGCTATCGATTCCGATCAAACCAGGAATTTATCCAAACACAGAGGTGAGGTTCAAGGAAGAGGGAGACCAAGGCCCCACCAGAATTCCCGCTGATGTTATCTTCGTGACCGAGGACAGGCCTAACGAGTTTTTCGTTCGGTCCGGATTGAGCGACCTCCTTATGATTCATCCGGTTACTTTAGAAGAAGCGTTGTGCGGCCTCACCATAACAGTGAACACTCTTGATGACCGAATTTTAAGGATCAAAATCGACGACGTGATCACTCCTGCGTACGAAAAGATTATCGAAGATGAAGGTCTGCCCGTCCCGGCGTGTCCTACGAAGGCTAAAGGGAATCTAATCTTGCGCTTTCAAATAGAGTTCCCTGAATACTTATCACAGAAAAGCAGAAGGACATTCCGCGAGGCGTTCCGAGTCAAGGAACAGGAGGACGAGAAATTTGAGAAGTTGAAATGCGGCACATTATCTTTGACATCTATTTTGAACTAGCTATCCCAGTAAATATATGTACTAAAGCAATAGGTTGACTTTAAACAACGCCCAAATCGAGTGACGTAATCAAACGAACACCCCTTCCCCCGCCCGCCACGATACTTCACGGTACGCTCAGAGCGACAGTCGCGCGCGCCGCGTCATTTCGATACGCCGTGTGCGTCGTCAGCGTAGAAGATTACAATAAAACAATGATGAACATTTTCTTAAAACCCGATAGTAGCAACCCTGTGACTGACAGAAGGCATTGAATTCAACGACACGTCCGAGTCAAACTAATGCTTTTGCTTACAATATAATTATCTACCTACTGTGAAGCTATTTCATAGGAACACGTTTAAAACTACCTGTATTCATTGAAATATATTTACTATAATGTTACAATTGGCCACTTGTTAGTTTTAAAGAATTACTAGATACCTATATTTCTGCAAAAAAACAGCGTCATTATCATCATCATAATTTTAGCCGTAGGACGTCCACTGCTGGACATAAGCCTCCCCCATCGATCTCCAAAAGGGCCGGTTGGAAGCGGCCTGCATCCAGCGTTTCCCTGCGGTCTCTTTTAGGGCGTCTGTCCTTCTTGTGGTCTGTGGTCTCCTTTCAAGAACCTTTCGGCCCCATCGGCCATCTGTTCTGCGTGATAATATGTGCCCTTCCCACTGCCGCTTCAACTTGCTAATTCAGTGGGCTATACAGAGGTGGGTTATGTTTTTTTTAAATCTAATAATAGGCTTGCATTTGACCGCCAACTCGTCTGATGTAAAACGACGATGCGGTGTACGATGGAGCACGCTTGCCTAGAAGAAACCTATTTACTCGTGATTTGAAGACACCCAGATTGTAACTATCGGGGAACACCACATGTAAAAAAATAGGGTCACTAACCTTCAGATCCGTGGGGTTGTAGAAGCTCTTGTTGCAAGTGGTGCAAATGAAAGGTCTCTCGCCCCGGTGGCGCGCCATGTGCGACCTCAACGCGTATCCGCTGAAGAATCTCTTCTCACAGAAGGAGCACTGATGCGTCTTCTGTTCGAAGTGAGTCTGCCGGTGCCGGTATAGGAGCGTCTTCGTCGGGAACTGCCGCTGGCAGACTGAGCAGGTCGGTGGCTTCGGAGGACGAAGCTCATGGGTACGCATGTGCATTTTTAGCATTCCTGGACCCTGTGCAAACCGAAATTACCTTAGAAACTTCTGCTATCTACAGTCGTGAACATAGGGTTTTATTCTTTTGCAGCAATGTCATTCAGAAACAATTAGGTCTAGCCCAGGGGTGTCAACATACGGCCCGCGGCCACAATGCGGCCCGCCAAGGTTCCTATTCCGACCCGCGAATGAGTTAAAAGTCGGATAACTTTTAAATTTTTTAGACGTAATTTTATAAAGAACGGAGATTCATATCTATATCATCTATATCAGTGTGCCTGTGCATGCAGTTACAAGTGAAACCTGCTCTGAATTCCGCCAAAAGGTTATAATTATACCCATTCTACCATTTTACTTATAATAGTCTTGATTTGCTCAGTTACAAAACATCTCTTGGCCCGCCATAGTTACAAAGTTAATAAATCCGGCCCGCCACAAAATATTGTTGGACACCCCAGCAGGCCTAGCATGGGCTGTGGATTAATTGTCTTTCCACCGTTTTTATCCACGCCTAGACGCGACAAAGCTAGAATATGGATACGTTTGTCTTTTTCTCGCGGGATAAAAACGGTGGAAAGACAATTTGTCCACGGCTCGTGCTAGGCCTGCTGGTCTAGCCTATCAAACAAACGTGCATGGAGTACTACTCCTGATAGGACCTCCAAAACTGTATAATAGATGTATCATTATATAGCTAACATCCGCCGTACTATAATCATACGCGGTGCTGTTCAGAAATATCCATAACTAAAATGTGCTTTGCCACCTGTTTTGCCACTTTATCACTTGTGAGCTTGTGAAACCGACAAACATGAAAAAAACACAACTTTTTTGCCACTTGTGTAATTGTGTATCTTGTGTCTGTATTTATGTGTATCCGTCTGTGCATCGTAGCTCTCAAGCGGCTGAACCGATGGTGGAAACGATACAAAGTAATTATGTTTGCACCATTAATGGTGCAAAACAATGGTGCAAACGGTGCAAAATGTGTCTTGATCACAGGGGCGGATCCAGGATTTCATTTTCATTCCGACAAGCATAGGTACCTATGAGTATGCTGTGTAAAAGTGCACATGAATCAAATCGAAAAACTGAGTCGAATGTATGGAATTGCTACGTGTTTTGGGATCCCTGGATCCGCCAAAGCTTGATTAAAAGAGTTCTTAGCTATGATTAAAGAAAATCTGTTCAGCCGTTTGAAGGTCATCAACTCTTTTACCAGGGGGATTTAAAAATTTCAATTTAAAATACTTATTGATTAGCTAAGCCTAAAGGTATGATTCCGAATTCGGCTGCACGCAGCAGTGCTGCCGCAACAGTGCTGCCGCAGTAACCGCAAACCGTATCTGGGCGCGATAAGGTTCACGTTCGCGTGATTGTCCAACTGAGCGGATTAGGTGCCGCAATAGCTGTTGTCCGTAAGGCCCCTGGGGGGTTAGACAAGACCCACTTTCTGTTAGCGTTAACGCCTGCGGAAAGATGAAATTGTATGAAAATGACATTACCTTGAGATAACATCTCTCAAGTGTTAATGTAATAGTGCTGCGGCAGCACTGTTGCGACAGCAATGCTGCGTGCAGCCGAGTTCGGAATCATACCTTTAAGGATAAGATCATAGACTTTTGAGAGCTCTCAGGACTTACCTTAAAAGTCCTATCACAAATGGAGCACATCGGTGGCTTCTTACAGTTGGCCTTGATCCAGTTAGAGTGCGACCGCATGTGCTGCTTGAGCCAGCGCGCGTGCTTGAACTCCTTATGGCAGAGGTTACAGACGTGCCGGCCGGGGCAGACGTTGGACGTCGCTTGGAACACCACCAGTTGGAGGTAGTTCTCTTCATCGGAGTTGAGAACTTCCTCATCTTTCGTGGATGTGGAAGGGTCCACTGCCGTCTGCAATAGGCATGTGTCCTAATGTTTAATCTCTACAAAGTATAAATTAAAGTCGCTTTCCGCGTCTGTCTGTCATGGCCGGTAACTCCTCCTAAACCACGCAACGGATTTTGATGCGGTTTTCCCCATCAGTTAGATACATTTTCACGGAAAGTTTATATATATAACTAGCGACCAACCCCGGCTTCGCACGTAAATTACACCCGTGCGAAGCTGGGCGGGCGGGTCGCTAGTTAACTACAAACTAGCAATTAACTAAATATGCTGGCTATATTATATTTTGAAAATATAATATAGGCTATATTATATTTTCAAAAAAATTAGGGATCCTTACTAAAACTCCTATAATGTAACCCAAGGTGTAAAAAAATAAAATTTACATCTGTGCGAAGCCAGGGTGCCCTGGGGATAGTGTAGCTTCCCAACAGTGAAATAATTTTTCAAATCGGTTTAGTAGTTTTGGAGCCTATTTAATGCAAACAAACAAACAAACAAACAATCAACTCTTTCCTCTTTAAAATACTATTATAGATAACAAGCTTAGCGATGAATATAGCTACATACATTACACATACTAAAAAAAAGGCTGATAAATCTATGAGATATAAGCGTTTAAATTTTAAGGTGGGGATGGAGAGGAGATACTCTGTTCTTTCTCGCAAAGCGTGTGTTAGTATAGCATTTGTATGGCGCGCCTGAGGCGTGACGTCATAACTCAGTATAGTGCGCTCACTGTCTAGCATGAATTAAAATACTTTTAACTTATTTATTTTTGAACTAATTTTAATTTTGTTTTCGATGATGGGCTCTATTTATGATCAACTTTTTTTGAGATAATAAAAAATATTAGTCATCATGCTCATTCTTAACAGACTTTAGGACTATTAAACGAACAAGCGTGCACCTATAAGTGTTACCAGCCGATTGAATAAATCAGATTCTTGGAAAAATCTACCAGCTAAACTGGTTTTCTTAGTTCAGTGGATTCTGAAAAATGACCTGACCTTTACTTCGAAACTGTCCTTGATTTCGTTGTCCTTGGGCAGTTCGAGGCCAGGCGGCGCGGGCGCAAAGAACCCGTCGAGGATCTGCGCAGGAGTCGCCAGCGGTACGTCCATGTATTGGATGTAGTTGTCCGGGCAGTTAAGCTGAAGTAGCTTTTCTTTCTGGAAACAAAAAGGCTTGCTTTTGGCTCCAATCTCGCCTGATGTTAAGCGACGATGCGGTCTACTAATAATTATGTACTGATACGTATTCTGTTGTATAGGTTCGCGGGAACGCGTGGTAGCTCAGTGGTGCGTGTCTATTCCACTTTGATCATCAGGGTGATAAGGCACCAGGGTCGGACTGGGTCGGAAGGGCCCACAAGTCCGGGGCCGGAGACTGGAACCCTATCCTACCGCCTGCGGGGTACCTACGGGGCTTGCCGCAAGCCAGGCTCGTGGGAGGCCCGCACGGACTGGGCCCGGGGTAAACGCCACCTCGACTATATGGCCAGTCCGACGCTGACGCACAGCAGTTGCTGAGGCTGGCTGTCGCCTCATCATCATCATCATTTCAGCCATAGGACGTCCACTGCTGGACATAGGCCTGTCCCACTGATCTCCAAAAGGGCCGGTTGGAAGCGGCCTGCATCCATTGTTTCCCTGCGATCTTTTTTAGGTCGTCTGTCCATCTTGTGGGTGGACGTCCTACGCTGCGCTTGCCGGTCCGTGGTCGTCGCCTACTGCCATCTAGTTAGATCCTTCCCTCTTATCTTCCTTACCTCTTCCTGCTCTTTCTTGAGCGCCTCCTCTGCGAGATAGTTGGCGTGTTCCCGCAGCGCGACATCGTTCCGTTCCACGAGATCCTTGAACGCGTTGCAGCGCGAGATCTGGTGCACACACTGAAGGCACAGCTGTGAAGGCAGACCGTCGCCTACCGCCACCTGGTGGATATTATACTCTTTGTACCTTGGAAGACCCCAGGACCAAGCGCGCCCCTTTACTAGTGACACTAGTCTAATGGTACGGCATATACCTAATATACGGGGTGTAAGGGGAACACTCTCGAAGCCAAAAGAAGGTAATTGTACTCATCATTATGAACAACTTTTACTATGAGACGCTGAAATCGCGACAAAAATATCAGCTGTTCTATAGAAAACGGTCATTGACACTCGACAAAATGTATGGAACAGCTGTTTTTTTTGCGATTTCAGGGTTTTTTTTTAAATTATAAATATGCTTGCGCTTGGCCACCAACTCGCGTTGACTATGGGTATTACTCCCAACTTTTACTATGGGTTGGTCCCATAGTAAAAGTTGTTCATATAATGATGAGTACAATTACCTTCTTTTGGCTTCGAGAGTTTTCCCCTAACACCCTGTAGGTACATCGCGGGAGTGAGAGGGATTTATTTAAGGGAGGGGTTTGAAGTACGAATATATTGATCGTTTTTCCATTTGTTATTTTCTGTTATTACCTAATGTCATCGACCAGGATTACCTTGTCTTTAGAATATCACAATCAGGCCCTCACTGTTGGTGGCAAAATTGGCCCAACAAGCAAAGGGGCCGTAGCCAAATATATATACATATATATTTTTTAATATTGGGCGAACTCACTGTCTTTGGGATATCTATTGTCTTCCACATCGCTCCCCCTTCCTCTACTGTGTGCGAGCACTCATCATTACGAGCAACTTTTATTACAGGGCCGACCATGAAATCGCGGGGGAAAAAACAGCCATAGAAACATTTCAGTCACACTCAATAAAATGTATGGAACAGCTGTTTTTCTCACGATTTCACGGTCGGTCCCATAGTAAATGAGTCTAATGACCTACTTTCGGCTTAGTACACCTTTTCTACGTAACCCTGTAGATAGAAGCTATGGATGGGCTATACAAATATAACTCATTGGGAGGGGACCACGCAGCTTCAGCATTAAATATTTTTTCAATTAAGAAACAAATTTTTGAAAAGATATTTTTTCTTGTCGCCATCGTCAAAAAATTACCAAACAAAAATAAACTTAAGAAAAGGGTAGGGAATGTATGTACGTAGATACTTATTTTATTATTTTACATAAAATAGGTAAGTAAATAAGTTTAAGACAATATGAAGCTCTCCTCTGGCCCTTTTTAAAATAGTTTTTCCCGCTAAAAAACTGTAAGTTTGTCACGGGACCATCTCTCTTTCATTTTCACCAATACCAATGTTTACGTAGGTACCTACCTATCTCAGTCATCCGTACGCATTTTATATCTCAGCCCACGTGCGTGACCATGCGTGCATCCGACAGAGACGGAATTACATTTCTCAACTAAATTTCGAGAATTCTACTTGAGGCCTACCTGAGGAAGCTCGAAATTGTTCAATGCCACACTCGATGACTTCTAAACAAAGATGACGCGATGAGAGACGGCTGCTGCTGACGCGAGCAGCGCACCGCGTATCCCACGAGTGTAACAGAGACAAAAATACATTCCAAAAATATATCATTTTAATTTGTCATCTCACCTGCACTTTCGAAATGCCCATCAGCATCGTCGCTGTTAGCTGCTCGAACAATGGTCTCATGTCTCTCTTTACCTCCAAGCACGCTCTACATATTTTCTCAAAGTCCAAATTCCTCAATTTAATATTGACCGCTGTTCCAGCCATTTTGTACTGCACACTATCGAGCTGTTTTTGTCCTTGTTATTCAATATTTCACTCTACAATGACTCTACATTATTTTCACACAATAAAATTAACTAACTTTACGTTGACACCACCTTTCCATACAAATAAATATATTTTCAACATTTCAAACTATTAAAACGCCGATTTTTAATGAAATATACGAATAGAACTGCGCCGCTCTCCCTTACTTACGAAATCTAATTCCAAAGAAAGGAAGACAACTGCAATGGGTGGGGTGTTGTAAATCGTGCGAGCGGAATAGGAAATATAAAATCCCTTCAACACAAAAGAGATAGCCGATGGTCGAATGTGTTCGATAGCACACGTCAGGCCGTTTATTGCCGTTTAAAATTAATTCTTTGCTGCTAACGATACGGAACAATTTCAAATGGCAACTTTTTATATCGTTAAGAGTAGGTCAAACAGTGTTGCTTGTAGAGCCCACAGTTATATTCTCTTTGGTAGAGGGCAGAGTCGAGCATTTTGTAGCAGTGAGTGAACAGTAAGGGCAACTAATCCATTAGTCTTCTTTTAAATTAAGTAACCAAAGTTACTATTTCAAATTGACACATAATTAAATAATAATAAAAAATATAATCTTGTAGCCATGATATCTATTATAATATTTAAGACAAAAAATATCTACCTCTTTCTTATCTACCTTACTTGCTATTGAGAGAGTGAGACAGTATATTGGTTGACAAAAAATTTCGTTACTAAATGTAGTCTTGTCCTTCTTTTGGTTTATTTGTCCTTTTTATATTATTACCACGTGCAGAACGGAATGATAATTTCACATTGATTTGGAAAATAAAGAAAATACCTACACCTACATGAAACGTACCTATCTTTTCGTGTTGTTTCCAAGACTAAATAGAAGTAAATTTCCATCGCTGTAATGGGGTATGACTTTGAATTGCCGGTGATTAACTATGACCGGGAATTCTGTGTATGATTATCAAGGACGTTAAATAGGTATACCCTAATGATTATTGATTTGCCACCGGATAAATAGATAATATGACTGGAGCCAAAACAAGAAAAAAGAAAAAAAACCTGTCTGTCATCCTGTCGTTTTTTTAGGCATAATCACAGATCTAGTGTATCTGTGGCCGTAATCGTTAAAAAGTGTTCATAAAATGCGATAGATGGCGTTGAGACATGGATCTGAAACAATTAGAAGTGGTGCTAATTTAGCAAAAATACATTATTTACTCACAATAATTAATTAAATATGCAAGAGACCGCAGAGAAACGCTGGCTGGATGCAGACCACTTGCAATCGGCCCTTTTGGAGATCGATGGGGGAGGCCTATGTCCAGCTGTGCTGTACGTCCCATGGCTGAAATAATGATGATAAATTATCCCAAAATTGTTGTTACCAGAACGAAAGTATTTTAAGTACTAATGTCTAATGTCTAAAATATATTTTTGACAGACAGCAAATTGCTGGGTACTCTGTTGTACTAGGGACTTGTAAAGTGTTAAAGGCTCCAAAGGCTACATACTGTTTGACAGACAGTGTGCTTCGCTTTGTAAATGACGTGACAGATTCTATTACATAGATATATATTTAAATTAAAATAAATTAGATTTTATTCTGTGATCTGATGATGAGTGTTAACAGACGTATGGATTTGTTTGACGGACCGCCGTCCAACTAACGGGAGAGAAAGAGAATTAAGTTAAAAGTTGGCCTTTATAAGAAATAGAGGCTAACTTAACGCGCCGCGTTACTTGCGTGTTAAGGTTACGGAATCCGGGCCCAAGTAGTGTTTGGGCCCAAAATAATAATTTGTTTGTTGAGCAGAAAAAAAAGTGAGGTAGTGCATTGACATATTGAGTGACAAAATTTACAAATGTGACAAATGACAATGACAACTGGCAACGATTAGTTAAATAATTAGATAAACAAAATTATTTATCTTTCTATACTTTTGTTGTGTGTAAATCCTTATGTTATGTGCATTTGGAAGGTATTCAAGATATAGCCCGTGAAGATACAATGTCTACCATGACAGGGTCTTCTTGGGAAGGTAAGATAGCTACCTAAAATAGATACGGCTGCTCTATAATAGGCGCCGGCTTTGTAAGACTTCGTGACGTAGCAAGAAATTCTGAAGAGTCGAGATGGCCATTTGCTTTGCTGTAGATAATGTACTATCCCCTGAATGGATTTAAATTTAAGGCAGCTTTCATTGCATTTTACTGTTACTGCATAACTTCCTTGGCTTTACCAAAATCATACTGCAATAGCCACTTTTATATATCACTAGCATACCTAGTTAATATTAGCTAAAACCCACAACCAATTCTGAAAAGAGCTCATAACTTTTAAACCCCTGGACATAATTTCATCGAACTTACTTAAGAACCACTACAATGAAACCTGCTTTCAAATAAACAAAAATAATACTAATAAAAAAAAACTAATCATGCCATTTTGGATAAAAATGGGAACATACATACTAATACATAGAAACACAACCTTTAACCCCAAATGCATAAACCTTATTTTACTCTATAGATAAAGTTATTTACATAGCTCAAGGGCTGAAGTACGCAGGCTACTTTTTAATCTAGAAAATTTTACGGTTTTCCAGAGATTCTCCACACGGGTCAAACATACTGCTAGCTTTTTATAGTTAACTAGCGGTCCGCCCCAGCTTCGCACGGGTATATAATATAGCCTATGTTACCCGGAGATAGTGTAGCTTCCCAACAGTGAAAGATTTTTTCAATTCGGTTCAGTAGTTTCGGAGCCTATTCAATACAAACAAACAAACAAACAAACAATCAAATCTTTCCTCTTTATAATATTAGTATAGATAGTATAGACAATTTTACTATCTCTACATAGTATAAGTTTAAGTCGCTTTCTGTGCCTGTCTGTATAACCGCTAACACCTAAACCACGCAATGGATTTTGATGCGGTTTTCACCATCAGTTAGATAATATTTCATGGAAGGTTTATATATATATAACTAGCAACACTGGCTTCGAACGTAAATTACACCCGTGCGGGTCTCAGGTTAAACTATAAAGAAATAAACCTGTATTTACAATATAAAGTCATCAGTTTCAAGTCAAATTTGGTTGTTTAATTTTTAGATAGATAGATAGTAACTCTTTATTGTTAACACCAGAAATAAAAATTACAACACAATAAACACTTACGAGCTAGTGCCACAAGTGGCGGCGTTATCGCTAAAAGCGATCTCTTCCAGGCAACCATTAATGAGTAACAAATGATAATGAAAACACAAACTGTATCATCACTACGTAGTATAAAACGAATTCGCTATCGCTGTCTGTCCATCCCTATGTATGCTTAAATCTTTAAAACTATGCAACGGATTTTGAAGCAGTTTTTTTAATAGATACAGTGATTAAAGAGGAAGGTTTATATGTATAACTAGCGACCCGCCCCGGCTTCGCACCAAAATTACACCCGAGCGAAGCCAAGCGGGTGCTCAAAGTCTATGGAGCTCCACAACAAAACAATAAAAAAAACTGTATTTAGCAAGATATTTTTGTCATGAATATACAAGGCATAAGGAAAATTGGTTTCCTTATACAGTGTTTATTCTGTATACCTAAACATAAAGGAGTTTTGACAATAGGCAGGGCCCTAGTGTGTTGTTCCTCTAGAGATCCTGGGGCCCTGCATCAAACACCAAAACAGGCCAATTTGAAAGTTTCAGTGGGTAAAATATACATATCCCATACCCCATTTTTTTATAACACAACCTTTATTTAGATTTACATTTTAATATTTATCTTTACTTACTATAATACCCTTATAAATTTGTTTTGTTATATTGATATGCAACTAGTAAAGTTGCATATTTGAGCATTAGATTCATATGCATGTTGTGTTTGTACTTAAAAGGATGTTCAGCCTATCATGTATTGTATTCTTTAGCTATTGTCACATCTAAATGCTGCAACATCCGGTTTGCAAACCAATAAAAAAAAAAAAAAAAAAAATATCCCAGCTGTACTACTAGGAATCTTGTGAAGATTTTACTCTCAACAACATAAACACTAGCTAAGCGCGCGCCGAGGTTTTCACACAAAAAAAAAATCTCGCAATTAATTTGGCTCTTTAGTGCATGCGCGACTAACTTGACATTATTATTTATTGCTTTACTTTAAAACGTGTACTACAATCATACATTATCTCTATCTCTACATAGTATAAATTAAAGTCGCTTTCCGCGTCTGTCTGTATGTCTGTATGGCCGCTAACTCCTCCTAAACCACGAAACGGATTTTGATGTGGTTTTCACCATCAGTTAAATACATTTTCACGGAAGGTTTATATATATAACTAGCGACCCGCTCTGGCTTCGCACGTAAATTGCACCCGTGCGAAGCCGGGCGGGCGGGTCGCTAGTATATTATAAGAATGTTTTTGAGATTATGGTAACCCATCAGCTACGAAAACATAAAATGGCAAGTATGCAAGAGTTCGTATTTGACATTCATAATTATGATCATTTCAGAATTGCGGAAGCAAGCTCGCCTGCTGGAGAATGATATAGATGTAAAGCTGGTGGCATTCAGCAAGCTCGGCATAAGCCCCAGCACATCAGGCCTTAGTTCCGAGTCTGTTCCACTGATAAATAGCGATGACATGTTCGACACAATGTCCATGGAGTTGCAGCAGCTTCTCAACAAGGTGATGTAGCTATATTTTGTATGAAATTCTTAACAAAAATGAATTATCAAATGACGCACATTAATAGAAATATCTTGACAATATATTATAGTACACAATTCCAAACAAAAGGCCTTCAGATTTGTCCGAGCTGTTCCGTTGGGAGATGTACTGGCACATATGCGGACCCAATCAGCTAACAGAAGTGGTCAGGTGTAAGACCAGTGGTTCCCAGTTAGTTTTTCCTGCATACCACTTCAAGAAAGACCTCAAACTTGTGCACCCCAAATGCAGTCCAGTCCGGTGCAGACTCAGTTTGTGAGGTCCAGTAAAGTATGAAACGCTGTATGCAGTCAGTTGGACTGCAGACGGACTACAAATGGACTGCATATACGGTGTGACATCTTTCATAGAATTTTTCTTAGTCAGGATATTGTCTCATGATGCAACTGATGATGATGTATCCCTAGGGGTACGCATACCACTAATTGGGAACCACTGGTCTAGACCGACCAAACCAAGCATGGCCCGAGAGAGGCTCGCAAACTAATTTGCCTCAGCCAGTATGGACGTGGACCTGGCTGATGAATGTTATGTTGGTTTCAGTTATCATCCATCAATGACAAAATGGGGGACTTGGCACCGAGCGGAGCGGCCACAATGCACACAATAAAGAGGCATCGAGAAATATTAATGGTATGTATGCTGTGTGATAATTGTCAGCAATTTGATAAACAATGATTTTCAGTTAAATTTTAACTGATGGAAAAACGTTTCAGGACTACCAACAAGAGTTCTCGAAGACATCGGCGCGCGTGAGTGCGCGGCGCGAGCGCGAAGAGTTGCTGCGCGGTGGCAGCCCCCCGCCGGGCGCCGGCTCCGGTCTCAGCCGCCGCGACCAGTACACCAAGGAGGCCAACCACTTGCACAGGTAACACTAATGAAACGAGCGCGAGGAGTTGCTGCGCGCTGGCAGCCTCCCGCCGGGCGCTGGCTCCGGTCTCAACCGCCGCAACCGCGAGTATACCAAGGAGGCCAACCACTTGCACAGGTAACACTAATGAAGAAAATCGGCTTGTTGTATTATTTTCCTAAACTTGTCTATTTTCCAGGGTTAATGTGTAATACCGGTGCGTTCTTATGGAGATCCCGGTACCCTCCGTCTGACACAGAGGTCGACTTCCGAGGGGTTTTAGTGGGTGCAATCTCACATAACCCGGCTGACATAGGCTACTTTTCATCTTCATAATAATCACAATTTTTCATCACTACGCGGGTGAAACCGCGGGTCGCAGCTAGTATATATATATATTTCTATTCCAGCTCGCACATATTAGTGGAGGAACAGATCAACATAGCGATGGAGGCTCGCGACCACCTCGCGTCGCAGCGGCAGGCCTTCAAACGGATGCAGACCACCTTCAATAACATCGCCAACAGGTACATACGCACGCTCTTAAGCACGGCGCTTAAACTTAAATATGCTCTTATGACGACGTTTAATTTCGGGAATTTAATAGTAATTTACATGGCAGTCCTATTGTACACTAATCTAGAAGAAGTTTTGGCGCCAACGTGGAATAAAACATGTCGGCTCGTTGGATTATTTTCCTAAACTTGTGTATTTTCGAGTGTTAATGTGTAGTAAATGGTGAATTAATATTTATTAAGTGTTCGTAAACGTGCTCGAGTGTGGCCAAATAATATAACGGATATAACATGTCTTCGTGTTGTTTACAAAACTAGCTTGACCCTGACTGTGACTATGACTTGTTTGACGCTTTTAATACTATGTAAACATGTTTAATATTACGACTAAAGGACATTGAATCCACGGTCATGAAAATTTTAACAAAAAAAAACTAATCTAGAAGAGAGTTTAAGGGCCAACGTGAAAAAAAAAACATAGTGCCTCAATGTATTTATTTACTAAATTTGTGTTATCTTAAGTGTTAATGTATAATAATGGTGGATTTATTGTTTTTTAAGTGTTATTGAACATGCTCGAGGGTGGCAAAGTGATATAATGAGGTTCTCCTCAATAACACTTAATAAACAATAAATCCCCATGTATTTTCGTGATGTTTCCAAAACCCCACAGAAGCCTAGTAAAGTCTCCGTCACTTCACTAGGGCATGACTTGGACTTGACCGTGACTTACATTGATTGACTTTGGACTTTGATGTTATTTAATACCTCGTAAACTTTATTATTAATCCGACGGAAGGACTCTGATAGTTCTGGTCGCAGTTTTAGGACACCCAGGTTCGGGCCCATCTTCTCTCTGAGAGAAGGCCTGTGTGAGCCTATCTTGTTAACTGCTGGGACGGGACACAGGCTGTGTCCCAGCAGTGAGGGAACATGATAGACTGATAATGAATGATGATCTCCAAAAATGTGTTTTTATTGTTCCGACGTTCAAAAGTGTACAGCGGTGTACCAGGAGCCTTACGAACAACAGCTAATTGCGGCACCTAATCCGCTCAGTTGGAAAATCACTTGAACCTTATAGCGCCCAGATACGGTTTGCGGTTGCGTGATTTTCCAACTGAGCGGATTAGGTGCCGCTATTAGCAGTTGTCCGTAAGGCCCCATTTTTTTTTATTATATTCTTTTATTCACAATTTAGTTTACAATCGCTTAAACAAAGAAACACAAAATATTTTAAACGTGAATCACTAGATCTGTGGGAGGACGATTGCAATTTGATACCACCAATCCCCACAGATCCATCCTATAAATATAAACCTACCTAGAAACTAATTATTTACGTGCCATTGTATGATTTTAAAACGCTGAAAATACTATAGACTAATTTTTCCCATGAGGCTATGGCTGACTCTTTTCTGATAAGTTCATCAATATCGTATGGTTATACACCCAGGAAGGCACATAATGCTGGGTTAAATATACAAAAAAAAAAAAAACATGACGTGACTAATGGACGGTCCCTTATGGTACCCATGACTTGTAATAACCTGTGTAATAACGAATGACATTCTAGCACATTTCCGGAATTCGGTGGTGTACCTATTAAATAAATAAATAAATAAATAAATATTCGGAACATTTTTCACACACGGTCATCTGACCCCAAACTAAGCAAAGCTTGTGATATGGCTGCCAGAGACTGATATACATACATATATAGTTTTAAATACATACTTAAATATATATTAAACACCCAGATATAGAACAAACACAAATGTTCATCACAAAAATGTTTGTCCTAGGTGGGAATCGAACCCACGCCCCCAAGCTCAGAAGGCAGGTTCACTACCAACTAAACCAACGGGCTATCCTATTTGAGGGAATATGTTTTTATTTGATCAATGGTTATGTTATTTGTGTTGCCGTCAGGTTCCCGATGCTGAACAGCCTGATGTACCGGATAAATGCGCGAAAGCGTCGCGACTCTCTCATTGTCGGTCTCGTAGTCGCCGTCTGCACATTCCTGCTCCTCCTTTATGCATTCCACTGAATTCACTTCACAAACTTAGGGTAACTCGTTTGTATGGCGTTTCACTCGAGTGAAGATTTAGGCTGCATATCCACCAGGGGGGTTAGACAAGACCCACTTTCTGTTAGCGTTCACGCCTGCGGAAAGATGAAATTGTATGAAAATGACATTGACAATGACATTAGCTTGAGATATGTTATCTCAACTGATGTCATTGTCAATTACATTAGCTTGAGCTATGTTATCTCAAGCTAATGTCATTGTCAATGTCATTTTCATACAATTTCATCTTCATTCAATTTCATTTTTCCGCAAGCGTTAACGCTAACAGAAAATGCGTCTTGTCTAACCCCCCAGAGATGTGCAAGAAAGATCAGCGGTACGCGAGGAAACAATCTACCAATCATGAGGCGAGGCGATACTGAATAAAGCGATTCTATTGGTCGATTTTTTCCTTGCACATCTCTGATGGATACGCATCCGTAATGCCTAATTTACACTAGACCAGTGAATACTTTGTCAACAGTATTTAAGCATCGGGGAACTACGATGTGATTGGTCAGTCCATGGAATTCGTACAGAACTCAGATCAGACAAACAAGGGAGATATGGTAAGGTGGCGTAATGGGTACGAACACATCTGGCCTAAATCAGGCTTGATGCCTTTAGTTAAAATCGCCCAGCAGTCGACCTTTCCGCCCATTTTTGTATATGGACTATTAATTAGTAGTTAAAGCATTTTAGATTGCAACGTATGAAAAAAAATATGGAGAAATTAATTAATTTATATTGTACCTATACTTACATTAATGCAAGTGCCTTTATTAACTAAACAAAATACAAGCTAATACTAACATTACAACCTAACATTACCAACCCGCACTGGGCCAGCGTGGTGGATATGGCCCAATCGCCCTTTCGAGGGTAGGCTAAAAGTCCAGCAGTGGACTGTTAAAAGGCTGATTATGATGACTAACATTACAAATACAGTTAAGATTGCCCATAGACCGTTGAAGGTCTACAGACAATCCAAATGCTGCCAACTGGTAGTGGGCTTGAGCCCACTACCAGTTGGCAGCGTACCCAGCATGCGGGCGGCATTACCACGCTGAATGGCAACGCTTATGCGTTAAACCAGAAACACGCCAGCATTTTGGTCACGCGTCGCATTAAACAGGCGCTCTGAAAGATTTTTGAAAATGAGTTATAATTAGTACATTTTATTATGTTGATTATAGTCATAGTAGTCATAGTACTTTATTGGTAACAAATTACAGGTACACGTCACAGAAAATAATTGATAATAAAATAATTTAAAACTATTACAATAATCATAAAAGAAATCACATTTTCATACACAATAGAAAAACAATAATAATATAATAGTATAATAATAGTCAAAAATAAAATTAAATAATCAAAATTAAATTAATTTCATCTTTGTCACGTCATTGAAATTATAGAGAGAAGTTAAAATGTATCAAGGTGTCTTCCCTCCCTCTCGGGTGAGCGTCACACCCAAATTTTGAGCTAAAATGACAACTTCTAATTGGTCCAATACCACAACACCTGCAGGGCTAGCATGGGCTGTGGATAAATAGTCTTTCCACCGTTTTTATCCACGCCTAGACGCGACAAAGCTAGAATATGGATACGTTTGTCTTTTTCTCGCGGGATAAAAACGGTGGAAAGACAATTTGTCCACGGCCCGTGCTAGGCCTGCTGGTGAAATAGGGGTAAAGCAATTTAGTCAGCGACCCAAAGCCGTGCTTCGTTATTTTAAGGAGCTCGGCTGGTTTGTGTAGGCAGACGGGCAAATGCACAATACACCCCAAGCGGGATATCAGTGCAGGTCTTATCACCCCCACTTTGAATTAGAATTAGATCATTGGTTTTGCTACAAGTTTGTGCATGAAAAATGAGTAAGTGTTCCGTACTTAAATTTTAAGCGTTAAGTGGTAAAGTGTAAAAAGTGTGAGAAACACGGAAACATTTTGAACTCTAACGATAACTGTACTAAGGCATATCTCCCTTGTTTCTTTGATCTGAGGTACATCTGAGGAACTATGTTCGTGGCAGTGTGGAATGAGGCGTTTGTACAGTGGCGTAGCTATAGCAAAAAAAGATTTGGGGCTTTATCTGAACTGGTTAGCATTTCATCATCATCATGAGCCAGAAGACGTCCACTGCTGAACATAGGTCTCTCTAAACTCTTTTAGGTCGTCTGTCCATCTCGTGGGTGGACGTCCTACCTTTAAATATATACATGTATATTTATACTTGATAAAAGCTAACCCAGCAGACTTGAGTGGAGACCTCGAACCGGAAGACGCAGCGTAGGTAGGCCTCCCACTAGATGGACCGACGACATAGTGAGAGTCGCTGGCATCCAGTGGATGCAAAAGGCATGCTGTCGTTCAGTGTGGAGGTTAAAGGGGGAGGCCTATGTTCAGCAGTGGACGTCTTCTGGCTGATGATGATGATTTAAAATGTCCTAGTGTAAATTAGACGTTATTGGTTTATTTTAAAAATAAGTCATCGTTTTGTAAAATCGTCATTTATTTAGACTTCCATCAAGTAATATATTATGTAGACTGTGGAAAGTGTAGAAGAGTTTTACCTTCTAAGTTCTTTACCTGAAGTTTGGAACACCTTTTCAAGTTCTGGTAGTAGTAAGACAATATGATCCAAGAAAACAAGGTCTAGCACTCAGGGGGTTGTCCCGCAATGACGTCACTGTCCATTTGCCACTTTATTGTAACAAACACAGATATTGGGAAACAAATTTGTTAATAATCTATGAAATAAAATACAAAAAGCATTTCAATTGTCATTTGGTTTGTCCGCTCAAGCAAAGCAATTCAAGTTAAGCACGAATTTAATATATTAAACATAATATTTGTCAAAACCACATTGATTTATTGGATTCCCACAGGTAATATACGGAAATTGGGGAGTTATAATTTCACGCTACTGTTAACACAGAGAGTCCGCCATTGTTTCGTGTATCGTCATCTCTCTCGAACTTGTTGTAAGTTACTTATTCTGCTCTTGCTTATGCACGTGTACGTGTATCCATGACATTGATGAAATCATTGCGGGACACCCACGTGACATTATTTCTCGGAGGGCTATACCTGGCGGAGTATATTATTATACCATGTAGTAAGACAATAGTAAAGATTCATAGAATTGGTCGTCCTCGTACAGAAGACTCACTCCAAATTATATTTAGTTAAAATAGATAATAAAATTAATATTACCATGCACAGCAAACCATTATTAAATTGCATTAACATCTACACTCTACAGGCACTCGAAGTGTGCGTACAGGGGCTTTACGGGTAGCTGTTTTAAGCAATCCAGCAGTGCAAGTACCGTTTTTTATCGATCATCAAATTTGACAGTTGAGATCGTCAAATTCGATAAAATGCCATTTGATCTGAACTTGCTATGATCGATTCTGTGGCATTTTATCGAATTTGACGTTCGATAAAGAACGGTACTTGCACTGCTGTTTAGGTGATGAGAAATGTCGCGCGACCGCAAACCGTATCTGGGCGCGTCAAGGTTCACGTTCGCGTGATTATCCGAACTGCGCTGTTTTAACGTTAGTTTGAGATTGCGTAAGGAATTTTCTTGTTATCTCGCCAAAGTCGATAAAATGCCATACTCGATCATAGCGAGTACTAATCAGAAGGCATTTTATCAAATTTGACGATCTTAACTGTCAAATTTAACGATCGATAAACAACGATACTTGCACTGCTGATTTGTATTTTATCTATCGGAAAAGCTCATGCTGCGTGTGACCCTCAGATCAGAGAAACAAGAGAGATATGGCAAGGTGGCGTGACGGGTGCGAACGCGTCTGGCCTAAATCAGTATATTTTTGCATGTGGACAATTCCTCATCCAAAAAAGGGCGTCAAGGTTTTATTTAGTCCATTCGTGTCGCTACGACTTTTTTTGTGTACGTGAAATATGAGTAAGCAAGCCGTACAGTTTTTGCGTTACGTGGTTTAACGGTATAGTGAATGATGATTAGAAACATTTGAACACAAAAAACAATTGTAATAGGTGTTATTTTTGGGTCCGGATGACACAAATCACACCACAGATATTATTTATTATTATTATTTCCCCCTTAAAAAGGATTTTTACAATAATCGCTTCTTCGTCTTGATTCCAACGGATTCTGAATCAAAACCCCACCCGCTTCAAACATCTGTCAATCCCCAACTTTTTTATATCCCGAAATTAATGTTGCCATATTCATAAAGTTGAAAGTAGTTCGACCATTGACATTTTACTACAGATAACAAAATTAATGGTATGACAGCGTGGCATGGCGTGTGGTGTTGTTTGCTAACATAAGACATATCTCCTTTGTTTGTCTGATCTGAGGTGTGCCACCTTGATGATAGCGAAACTAAATGTATAGGTACTTTTCAAGGTTCAAGTATTTTGTGAATATCAGCCGCTGTTTTGCCACCTTAACATACGGAACTGTTATTTTTCACCTAACGTATCCCTTTTTATATTATTTTCGAAATTTGTAAATAAATACTATTGTTATGGATAATAAACTATTTTTATGTGTAAAACATGCTTGCTTTATTTCATACACCACTAAGTTAGAGTGATGTTTGTTTTCAGTTATTCAGTCTTTGATTGTACCAAGTATTTTAGGAATTATTCCACTCTGTCCCACCAAGTCACACTGGTGGGACAAAGTAGAATGTAAAATGTTGAGGTCCAATTTGCCCTACTCGATATTGGTGGGACAAATTACACTCGTACAAAAATCTTGGTTCTATTTTCCTCACAGTTTGTAAATGTAGGTAGGTATAGTAATGTAATGTAATGTAGGTAGGTATAGTGGAGCGAGTGTACCGGCGGCCGCGCCGGTCGCCATCACAGTTGCATGCGTAGTTAGTGCGCGCGCCTCTGCTAAACCAGGTTTATCGGAGGCAAAGTGTGCCATTAGCGGCAGCGATTTAGTAAATATATTTATTACTAGCGGTTCGCCCCAGCTTCGCACGGGTATAGATTATAAGCCTATGTCACCCGGGGATAGTGTTGCTTCCCGTCAGTGAAAGAATTTTTCAAATCGGTTCAGTAGTTTCGGAGCCTATTCAATGCAAACAAACAAACAATCAAATCTTTCCTCTTTATTATATTAGTATAGATAATATTTACTGGTTTTTACTAACAAAGATATCTTTTAAATAAATATCCTGACCACAGGTACTGTCCTTCAGTCGGAACAATAATAAGGTTTACAAGGTATTAAATAACGTCAATCAAGTCAAAGCCAGTCGAGCAAAGTTAGTAACGGCTATATCTTTCGAACCGTAATAGATAGACAATTTAAATTTTCACAGAATATGTAATGTTACGGCGGATTAATAAAAAAAGTCAAAAAGTAAAAACGAAATGGGGGTGTCCCTATACAACAAACGTATTTTTGTAATAGCTCTAATGTAAAATCGGTAATACATACAAGCGTCAAAATTGGCATGATTATGATACACACTCTAAACTAAAGTATAACAACAAATAATTAATAATGGCCAAGTGCGTACGATCACCGAAGTAACGCAACGTCGGGTGCAGCCGGTACTTGGATGGGTGACCGCCTCGGCGTTGATCGATTGTTGTCTATTTGCACATTTTTTTTTTTTACTTTAGTAGCTAACAAGTAATGTGGTAGTACGGAATCCTCAGTGCGCGAGCCCGACTCACACTTGGCCGGTATTATTATTAGTTAGTAATTCCGCCGTAACATTACATATTCTGTGAAAATGTCAACTAAAGGTAGGACAGACATTCAGTGTAGGCGGAGTATTAGGGTCCCGTTTTTAACCTTTGGGTACGGAACCCTAAAAATCGATAATAATACATTTTACTTAATGGAACTTAAAAAACAGAAAATTCATGAAACCTTAAAATATAAACTAAAACTTAAAATAACTAAATAAAAGCTAAAATTAAACTAAAAGATGATTTAAAAACCTAAAACTATTACTACCAAACATTAAAATTAAAATTATAAAAAAAAACAACAAATTAAAAGCTAACTATCACTCTATTAAACCGCAACCAGTGGGAACTGTTCCCAAAATGCTGGCCCCATTACCACGTTGTATGGCGATGCTCACCCTTTGATCAAAGTAGAGGCCGGCATTTTGGTCACGAGTTGCATCGACCAAACGTGAAGACAAATCTTTGAATTTTTTTTGGCTCCTGATCCCCACGGCCCTATGGTTTCGACCCCAAAAGGCGCAAAAATTTATCCACTATCTAGTGTACCATATTTGCGCCTTTTGAGATCGATAATAATAAACAATTTGGTAGTGATTATACACATTCCATAATTGTATTTTTATATTCAACAGGGCTTCTTGGTATTGGTTTCGGTCCCACCAATGCCTATCAAATGTCCGGGCTAGACAAGTAACAAGATAATCTATTTGTTCTACTAAAGCTGCACAAAAATTAATACGATTGGTAGAAAATATAAAGATTTTCTATACCTAATGCAGAGAGGGATTTCCTTAGAGTGTAAAAATAAAACTGAATTATTATTTTTCAAGTAATAATATATTACAAAAACACACAATTAAATATTAAAAATTACACTTACAATTATCCATATTTACAAAAAAATATACAAACAATAAACAAAATTACACTAACAATTTTATTATCTATACATGTATACAATATTATAAAGAGGAAAGATTTGTATGTAAGTATGTTTGTAACGAATTGACTCAAAAAGATAAAGATACTGGACCGATTTTAAAAATTCTTTCACCATTTGAATGCTACATTATTAATTAGTCCGTTTTGGGTCGATTTGTGGTCTAATTCTATGAATTTTATCAAATTATTCACTTAGAAGATAAATGATGAATGTTGCCAGTTTATGAAAAAAATTACCCACCGCATCTAACATAAATTATTCGTTCTGCAGGTTTCCAACTGATCCTGTCTTACGAATGAAATGAATGTGCTACGCGGTCGTGAAAGTTGGGTGCCAGCAAGACATGGTAGATTTTTTTCGAAAAATTTCAATGCCGAATCCATGGTCAGAAGAGATATTAATTATTTAATTTAAGAGTTTTATCTAATTATTTGGAATGTTATGCATAATACCATTCATGAAAAAAAATTACTGTCCAAGCGCGAGTCAGGCTCGCGCGCTGAGGGTTCTTTACAATCACAAAATACAAAAAGTTGTGCAAAAAGACAACATCACGCCCAGGCTGTCACCCATCCAAGTACCGACCGCGCCCGACGTTGCTTAACTTGCTGCTAAACAGAAATTTGTTACTGACTCGCACTTCACATCACATCAGCAGCCATCGAACGTCCACTGCTGGACAAAGGCCTCCCTCTTAAAGAGGGGTGTTGCCATAATCCCCACGCTTGGCAGGCGGCTTGGAGATCGCAGTAAGTTTACCGTGTACTAATAGGACGCTGCTGCCCATCCTCCGGTGGTTCTGGTCGCAGTTTTTGGACATACCCGGGTCCGCATCCGCAAAATTTGACGCTTGTACGGATTACCGTTTTTACACTAGAACAAATCCAAAAATGGGGGGTATTTTTGGATTTGTTCTAGTGTAAAAACGGTAATCCGTACAATCGTCAAATTTTGCGGATTATAGTGAACATAAGTATTTTCCGTTTTAACTTTTTTTATTATTTTTAATTAATCCACCGTAATATTACATATTCATAAAAATTCTAACTGATTATCTATTACGGTTCGAAAGATACAGCCGTTTAAATTTAGGATGGACAGACAAACAAATAGACGGACAGACAGACAGACAATTTAGGCTTAGTAATAGGGTCCCCTTTAGATTTGAATTTATTTTTATTTCTTAGTTAATCCGCCGTAACTTTACATATTCTGTAAAAAATTCAACTGGCTATCTATTACGGTTCGAAAGATACAGCCGTTTAAAGGTGTCCTATCTTTAGGCGGAGAGATTTTAATCATAATTTATTAATTTGTTTTGTTGCTTAGTATTTTTTAGATTAACCTTCCATCCCTTTTACCTAGGTTTAAAAAAAAAATAACTCCATGCAGACGAAGTCGCGGACACCAGCTAGTTATTATTATAACTCACTGTAAGGTACTTCTTACTTACGAGTTCATCTTGAAGGTTGTAGTTAGGCAAGCCAAGCACTACAAAGTGCCCTGCCATCATGCTATGGTTACTTCACAACCTCTTTTCTAGTATTATATTCTAATCCTAACAAATAATTATAATAAAAACTAACGTAACAAAACTGTCTGTTTTTTACGAGGAAATGGCTAAGTCAACCTTAAGTAAATTTGTCAGGACGATAGGGTGTGTCATGAGGACAGACAACGTGCTTTTCTTCCCAGAAAATTGCAGGTAGTACCGCGGGTTGCAGCAGATAGTGTATAAACAATAAATATTTAAAAGGTAGTATTGTTTCCAAAATTACTCATTACCCATCATAGTAGGTAAATTACCCTAACTTATAGCAAATAATTTTAATGTGGTTACACACCTTGTTGAAGCGAGAGGCACTGAGCTAGCCACGCTCATTGAAAATCTATAGATAGTAGATCTATAGGTAGTAGATCTGTGTTTTATATGGAACGCAATGACGCAAAGAATACATATACGGAACGGCAAGAATTGAAGTCTATTATACATTGACAAAAAAAAAGAAATTATTATCTAAGTCTAGGGAGGTTACTCCAAGAAAGTATATAACGCGGGTGCACCCGCGGGGCACAGCTAGTTTATAAAATTTATAAAAAATATACACACATTAAATAAAATTACACTAACAATAAAATTGTATACAGTAGAACTACACACACAATGAAAAAATACAAAATTTACAATTATATACTATATTATCTAACTTACCTAGAAAAGCTAGCCAAACCTGCAGAGAGATTATAAATCCTATTTTACTCGGGACAGTGACGGCAATGAGCGAAATAAAAACCACAAAGACAGAGGCTGTTTACTATGTTAATAGGTTTGAAAGCCCCATATCAGTAACGAATATCCCAAAATTACTTACTTACTTACTTATCACCTCCCAAAGCCCCATGTCCATCTACGCGCACCAAAAAAAAAAGAACTCTGCCTAGATATGATTAATCCAAGTGTAAAATCTGGTATTTACAATTGAACACGAACGACAATTGTCCTAATTATTCCAAGAATTGTTTGGGAAACAAGCATAAAAAACTAAGCCAATCAAATCTCGCTTTCATACCATTCGCAAAAAACTTGTGAATACTTATTTTCGTCGTCTTTTCCGCCCATGAATTTCATGCCCTTTGAGCACTGGCAGAGAATGCCACTCCTCCCAGCAGTTCTCAAAGCACAGAAAGACATCACAGGTAACGCATTTCGTATGCACAATTTTTCTGATTCCTTGCCTTTGGTGAATCATACAACGCTTTGTGTTACTTTTGCCTGACGAGTACTTTGGTACGTGCATGACATTCATTCTCAGCCTCATGTCTTTCTCCACAAGCAAGCTAATCTCCGGAAGACCAGGACGGTGGTAATCGGCCAGGGAATTAGCCAGCGCGTAACGAAACTCACGATGCGTCACGGGCAGCTTGTCACGTCGTTTCAAAGAAGCGGCGTACATAACAAAAGCATTATGGATGCTCACGTTCAGCAGCCTTTTGAACATCTTTATATACCACTTCACACATCTCTTCCGCTCCAACAAATACATTGAGAGCTTTTGATCTTTTAAATCAACCCCTCCCATTGTATTGTTGTAATCTCGCACGCTCACAGGCTTCACTTGCGGTTTACCTGCCTTCGATCTGATGTAGGTATCGTCGCTGTGAAAGGTGGAGATCATCGTCACCAATTTGGAGTCTTTCCATGTTACCACGGAAACATCACCACAATGGCGCGCGATGATGGTCCCCTTTTTCACATACTTCGATACCTTCGCGATGTCATGAGGCACGTGCTTACGATTTATGCGCAAAGTTCCCAAACAATCGCTACCCAAACTCTTGAGGTACCGCGCTAACGCTGGGCAATTATAAAAATTGTCCATCGTTACGCAGTGCCCCAGACCTTCGAGACCTTGCAATAATTTGAGTACCATTTTGGTACTCTTGTCACCCAAATCAACACTAGGCGCAACGCTGACGTCGTCCAGAGAGTTTTTCCCAGTGTATATTTCAAATTTGTATAAGTACCCCGTTCGTGACTCACAGAGCTCGTAAGACTTTATGCCAAAACGCGCAGCCTTTGTCCTTATTACTTGAGCCCAGGACAAACGGCCCTTGAATAAGGTCAATGACTCATCGATCGAAATTTCTCGTTGTAAGTTATAGAGGGAGGAAAATTTTTCATTGAGGTGTGAGATCACAGGTACTATTTTCGCCAGTTTCGGTGAAAGCCCAATGTCTGCATATCGTAGATAGTCCTGACTTACATCAGCATTATCGACGAAATGCAGAAATTTGCTCAGCAAAACATACCGATCGTAAGTCATCAGTTGCTTGAAATGGGACAATGTTAGGTAACCGAGTGACTTCCAATATTCATTCTGCGATGTCCGCTGGTCAATGCCCATGAACATGTTAACAGCAAAAAGAACCATAATCTCGTTTGCATCAGTGTCAGTCCACTGGTGAAGACGAGACGATTTCTTCAACGTCCCGTTGGCCCTCATATCAGCGATAGTTTCATTCGCGTATCTATTAGTCTCTAGGGCGATAAGTTCTATGATGTCTTTACTCCAGATATCAGTAAAAGCATCATAAGGCGTATCGTAGTCTTTGAGTGGCCCCGGGGTAGGACCTGAAAATACTTCAGGAACACCACGAAACGACTCAAATCCTTCTTCCCATGTGAAGCTATTAGACATCCCAAGCAAACCATCAGCTGCTTCATCCATTGCCCTCTCGACAGAAGATATAATATCTCGAACAGGTTCATCTAGTTCCTCGTTGTCTGGAATTTCCCTACCAGTGCCAATACAGACGTCGGTTTGGATAGGAGCTACGTCGAACTCGTCGTCAAACTCGCTATCTAAATCGCTGCCATTATGTGTCTTGCGCCTAGCGACTCGCTTCGATGTTGTTGTCACCCCCGAACGTGACGGACGAACATCAGCATCTACTGAGGAAGCATTCACTGTGCTTCCAAGCTGAGTGCAAGTTTCCTGCCACTGGAAACTAGCATTTGCCAAAGCATTAGGAAGGGTTTCCTCGTCATTAGTGCTAGGCGTAAGTGGCCTAGGTGAAGCAAATCTCTGATCATCCACCCACCGCCTGACGTGCTCGAACGCGTCTTCCGCCTCATCGTCAGTTAGGTCCATTGCCTCCACACGCTCCACCACACTGGAGCTGCAAGCAAATGTAACATTGTAGCAAACTATTTTTGAATATGCTTGCCTGATGTTAAACAAAGGCTTTGTCAAAGGCTGGCCAAACGTCAAATAACAGACAAACTTACTTGAGCAAAGGCATTGGCTGCAACTCGGCGACTGGGCGGAGACCTGCCGGGATACTTTGAATTTCCTCAGTTTCGTCAGTTACTGTCAAAGCACCGCCGGTAGAAAGCTGGACAGCCATTTCTAGTGTCCTAAAAAGTTAAAAATTCACAATTTTATGAATAAATAATATTTTATTTTAATTTTGTGAACTATGGTGACATTTAGGTTACAGGCACTTTTAGGATACTTTCACCGCGGAGCATTATACTTATAAAACTTCACGCAGGCTGAAACGTTACTGCTTCAATAATGATTCGAACTACCTCCTTAACCTAGTGGCGAAGTAGAAACACTAGTTGGTAATTCGAAATCTATGTATTTTTTAAATTAAAACACCCTTGAAGAGGGTAGGGTTCATCAACCCATAACAAATGTATGGTCCCACAGTTATAAAGGGACTTATCTTCGGCCACTTTCCGTGCGCGGATAATATTCGGGACTTTTTTTTTTTTTTTCACACACGGTCATCTGACCCCAAACTAAGCAAAGCTTGTGATATGGCTGCCAGAGACTGATATACATACATATATAGTTTTAAATACATACTTAAATAGATATTAACAACCAGATATAGAACAAACACAAATGTTCATCGCATAAATGTTTGTCCTAGATGGGAATCGAACCCACGCCCCCAAGCTCAGAAGGCAGGTTCACTACCAACTGGACCAACGGGCTATCAAATGATGAAAAAGGATGATGATGATGATTGCTTCTAGAAGGTTCTGCCGCGCCACGAGGAGTCGAAGGATGAGGCGTGAGGCGATCGGCTTGCACGGATATCGTCCGACAGATCGGGACACAGCATGTGTACGGCCGATGTCTGCAGATATGACTCGTCGAAGACAGAGTCGTTGAAGACGAGAATCGTCGGATCCAAGAGTCGGATCTAAGAGCCGCTGTTAGCGGGGCTGGTGGTTAAATTATGAAAGCACTGTAATCTATGTCGAACACGAACTAGTATGTCGATTTCTTATTGAGAGCTCAGAGCTACTTGCTTGTGAAATCAAAAGTGCGGTCTCCTGACCTACTTTCTACATATTTATTTATTGCACAAACACTTCCATGTTCCCAAATATCTATATTTTTTTTACATTTATTCCTGGACAATGTCGCAACAGTCTAACTCCATATGGGGTATAACTGCGTGGCAATGTCTAACTCAGACCTACTAACATCTCGACAGTTTTTGGATGCTTTATTTTCCTTTTTTTTCTTTGTACAATAGCTAATGTGTAATCGTCACATGACCAACCACCTCTGTTCGGCGGAGGGTATTGGTATGCCATCTCACAGGTTTTCCTAGTTTGGGTATCAATGCACTTCCACTAGGAATATTAATATGTAATGACAACATGTATTATAATTTAAGAAGACGTTTGTTATCAATAAATTTTCATTTCATTTCTTTTTATATATATTAGTAGTAGTAGTATGGTTAGATTTCGCCACCTTATAAGGCAATTTCGACGGAGTGTCGTATATAGGTAGCTATTCTTTTTTTCTTTTTCGTGCCGCAAATTTACTTGTCGTTGAGGGGAGGAGCTAGCCGCTGGAGATCGGATATCGGCCGGTTTATCTATACTAATATTATAAAGAGGAAATATTTGATTGATTGATTGTTTGTTTGCATTGAATAGGCTCCAAAACTACTGAATGGATTTGAAAATTCTTTCACTGTTGAGAAGCTACACTATCCCCGGATGACATAGGCTATAATCTATACCCGTGCAAAGCAGGGGCGGACCGCTAGTTCTTAATATAAGGTAGATTTTAGAGTGTTATATATTTTTTTATTTTTGGAACGATTGCCCGAAATCCGCATCGATACAAAGACGGCAGCTATCAAGAAAGAGAAGAAAAAGGTAAGATTACCGAGGATGGACCTCTGGCATTGGCATCATAGGCTCCTGAGGCGTTGCATCTGTTACTAGGCCCATCTTAAGGGCACGGCGTGCGGCCGAGGGCTGTGGGCTGAAGCGCTCAGAGCTAGGCGTCACAGATCGTGATCTCCCTAACTCTGAGCTAGTCGACCGCTTCATTACAGATCTAAAAAAAAATTGGATCGTATTTAATCGATTAGTTTAAATTTTAATTACAGGGATGAGATTGATGTAATTTACATAATAATACATTATTTATTTCTATTACACGGGAATTACTCACATAAGATTTAGCCGGTTAATCCGACTATAGTTTCAACCGCATTAGACGGTCTTTTTCAAGGTGAATGCGCGCGTGCGGCTGCGTCTCGCTTTGCACTACGGGCCGCCGCGCCCAAACACAAGTCAGTACCCGCCCGCCCGGCTTCGCACGGGTGTAATTTACGTGCGAAGCCGTTGCGGGTCGCTAGTTATATATATATAAACCTTCCTTGAAAATGTATCTAACTGATGGTGAAAACCGCATCAAAATCCGTTGCGTAGTTTAGGAGGAGTTAGCGGCCATACAGACATACAGACAGACAGACACGGAAAGATGTAGAGATGATTCATGAGCTGGTAGTTGAGGTCAACGCCATTGCTGAAATTAAATCCTTTAAACTGCTGGCTCGGACATCTGGAGAGAATGTGATATCGTGCCGTAATAGTGCTAACAGACGCACGAACGCGGCTGACAGACCGCCGTCCAAACAACGGGAGAGAAAGAGTGAGAATATCATATTTCTCTCCCTTTCTCTCCCATTGGTCAGACGGCGGTTGAGGTCAGCCGCGTTCGAGCGTCTGTTAGCACTATAAGAAGGGCTTACGTCCAGGGTATAGATGGAAAGATGAACTGGGAAAAGATCTACAGAAACTGGACGTCCGTGAACTACCGCGAGATAGAGAAGAATTGGCGTCTTTTAGTATCGGAGAGGTCAAGACACATTTTGGGTCGCTGTCAACATAATGGTTGCAAGCTATGATTCATGGAAATCCTGTGCAGCTGTTTGAAGATAATCAGCTTTTTTATCAGGGAGTTTTAAACTTTGTAATTTATAATGGAGACTCATTCGCCTCCTGAAATCACATCTTGGACCTTTTCAGGTACGAGACCTGTAAGCCTACATAAGTTATGAGGGTAAGAATCCGAAGTTTAGAGTGAATCGGTTTCTTCTAGGCAAGCATGCTCCATCGTAGACCGCATCGTCGCTTAAGGCGAGATGGCGGCCAAGCGCAAGCCTATATTTTAATTTAAATAAACCGTGTGTGTTGCCAGTGATGACATATGGTACTGAGACGTGGTCCTTAGTTGGACCTGTTGAGTCCCTGTTGGCCTTTTGGAAAAACTCGAAAGTCACTCAGCGGGCAATGGAGAGAGCTATGCTCGGAGTTTCTATGCGCGATAAAATCCGAAACGTGGATATTCGCCAAAGTACCACAGTCACCGACATAGCTGTTAAAATTTGCAAGCTGAAGTGGCAATGGGCATGCCACATAGCTCGAAGAACCGATAACCGATGGGGAAGAAAGGTTCTGGAGTGGAGACCACGAACCGGAAGACGCAGCGTAGGGAGGCCTCCCACTAGATGGACCGACGACATAGTGAGAGTCGCTGGCATCCAGCGGATGCAAAAGGCAGGTAGTCGTTCAGTGTGGAGGTTAAAGGGGGAGGCCTATGTTCAGCAGTGGACGTCTTCTGGCTGATGATGATTGATTGAAACAGTTTTTGCATTACACATTTACGTTTTCTCTGTAACAAGCTTCCTTATTGCGATTAGAAAGCGACATTTTGTTAGAAGCTTTGTCGCACATGTCACTTATATATTTTCTTTCCTGTATGGACCAGGGTATGTCCTAAAACTGCGACCAGAACCATCGAAGGATAGGCAGCAGCGTCCTATTAGTACACGGTGAACGTACTGCAATCCCCAAGCCATCTGCCAAGCGTGAGGATTATGGCAACACCCCTCTCTAAGAGCGCGGCCTTTGTTCAGCAGTGGACGTTTACTGGCTGATGATGTATGTGATGTGATCCTGTTTTAGCACATGTCTTTTGGTGGCAAATCTCTTACCGCGAGCATCCAATGAGCAGTGTGACTTGATGTGCGACCGCCGGTGCAGGTACTACTTCCTCGAAGTTAAGTGGGTTTTTGTTGCCAATCTGTAAAATATAATATTGCTCTAATTTATGCAATTTCAAGGTTGATGATTATTGTCCATAATGATAAGTTCAATAGGGTATTTGACTGATTTTACGAAACAATCTTAAATTTATTAAGTAACTAGCGACCCGCCCGCCCTGCTTTGCACGGGTGTAATTTACGTGCGAAGCCGGGGCGGGTCACTAGTTATACATATAAACCTTCCTCTTGAATCACTCTATCTATTAAAAAAAAACGCTTCAAAATCCGTTGCGTAGTTTTAAAGATTTAAGCATACATAGGACGGACAGACAGCGACAGCTACTTTTTTTTATACTATGTAGTGAAGTGATTAAGTGATTTAATCGCCATAATTCTCAGTATTTGTGTTTTAAATGGCTGATCATAATTCAAATTATTTAACTACCGCGTAAACGCTCCCTCTGGCATTTATGGGGCCATGTGACATTAGTGACGTCACACATAAGCAAACCAGTTCTTCTCGTGTTCTTTTAAGTGACGTCATAAGGACATTCGAACTACAAAGAGTGTTTGCAGGCAAGTCGCGTGATCAAATAATAATAATAATAATCATTTATTTCAAGTAACATAGACTCATACAAATCAAAAAAAACAATATCAATGGAAAATAATAATAATAGTAGCTAGTCACATTACATTAATAATAATTATTACGAATTGAAATTTAAAATAATCAAACTAAAAATGTCAACATTATACAATAAATTAAATTAAATTAATTTATCAAAGAAAATCATATATTTATTTTGTATTTTACTGAAAATCGTTTTTTTTTTTATTATAATCTTCTAGGATAACACCAACATGAATTATATTTTTAATACAGTCAAATACCCTAATAGCGTATTTGACCTTCATGTTACTTCATCATTGTCAGGCTATCATATTCCCACTGCTGGGATACAGGCCTTCTCTCAGAGATAGGATGGGCCCTGATGCAACATGCTGGCCCAGAGCATGTTGGTAAATGTCATAATATGTCTGAACTTTTTAGGTTCCTGAGAACCTAAAAAGTAAGACGAACAATAAACCACCAACCTTCAAAAAACGTGAGAAAACCGGTATAAAATAAATAAATAAATATTCGGGACATTGTTGCACACACGGTCATCTGACCCCAAACTAAGCAAAGCTAGTGATATGACTGCCAAATACTGATATACATACATATATAGATATGTATAGGTATGTATATATAGGTATGTTTGAACATACCGGTTTTCTCACGTTTTTGAAGTGAAAACTTCTTTAGGTACGTTGGGCACTTTTTGGAATGTGGCAAAAACACTGAGCTCGCGTGACCGTCACGCTCAGATACTTGTTCGGGTAAAGTCGGCTCGAGTCGACTAAGACAGCGAGAGAAATAGTTAATTTAGATGAAGTTTTCACTTCTGTCATGTGGTCTTAGGCACACACTTATTGTAAAATTTCACTCATATAGTACACCCCATGTAACCCTGTATAAAGTTTATACGGGGTGTAAGGGGAACACTCTCGAAGCCAAAAGAAAGTAATTGTACTCATCATTATGAACAACTTTTACTATGGGACCAGCCCTGAAATCGCGAAAATAATATCAGCTGTTCTATAGAAAATGGTTACTGACACTTGACAAAATGTATGGAACAGCTGATTTTTTTTCGCGATTTCGGGGTTGGTCCCATACTAAAAGTGGTTCATAATGATGAGTACAATTACCTTTTTTTGGCTTCGAGAGTGTTCCCCTTACACCCTGTACTTACATCAGATCTATGTTCAGGTTCACTATTATCTTCCGATTCGCTGTATTCAGAAATTCTTCTTTTAAAATTTTTTTCTACTGATGTCTTCGGTTTTTCCGATGAAGTCTGCAAATGCAAACAATATCTTTTCTCAAACTGATATTAAGCTAAATTACTATAACAACGGCTTACACTCACTATTATGTTTATTGGTTGAGACTACTTGAGATGATCGACCTTGTTACAGTAACTTTATAATGATTCCTCATGCGAGTTTTGTTGAAGTGATATTAAGCTGTAACAAACCGCTACCGCCAAGACAAATTTCGTCAAGATCGATATTACCATTCAGTTGTGAAGTCGTAACAAACAGACAGAAGATTTTTTTTATAGAGGGTTCCTTACATTCTGATGTCCTTTTGCAACTCAAATGTTAAATATTCAATAAATCGAAATCCGGCAAGATTCTAACCCGCGCAACACAAAACGAAAAAATAAAACCCGTACTAACCGACCATAGCCTCTTTCTTCTTCATAGTCGCTTTCCTTTCTCCAAATCCTTGTAATTATTGTTATGGAACCCTCAAATCAGACAAGCAGAAGAGATATGCCTACACAATTTTATTATCATTCATGTTCAAATGGCTGTTTCACCCACTTATTTCACCGCTTAATTGCATTAAATGGTTTGTGTAATTTATGTAAATATAAACACAGGTTAAACCCTTGCTTGGTTGAACTTAACACGCTACCGCATGTCTAGATTTTACTTACCCCTGGCTTAGCAGATGAGTTGATATCTGCCAAAGATCTCACAAATATTTTGGATCTTTTTACCTGAAATTATATAAACATAACACACTTTTAAGATCAAAACTATTTTCGACAGGATGTTCAAATACAAATCATTCTTATTCTTATTCGAGATGAGGCCGATAAGTCCTGCACTGACGTCCCGCTTGGGGTGTATTGTGCATTTCCCCCTACCAGCACCTACCTGAGCCAACCCAACTCCTTGTAATATTGGATTAAGGCTCTGGGACGCTGGCACAGTTGCTCCAGTGGTGTAGATGGAAGTGTGCATAATTACGATGAAAAGCAGTGTAGCTGAAATGGGCAATGGTGCCTCATGCAACCCTGTAGCGATTTTAGTTTCTTCTGTGGCTTCAAATGCCACAACACAAGCTTTACAGTTTCGTTCTCCTTCATGCAGTCCGTGGTTCCCAGTTTATACAAATGACTATTCAAGTTGCAATGACCAGTTATAAGGCCTGGCAGGCGAAGGTCCTGTTGTTACAACTTCAATAGATTAAATTCAAATTTAACTTTTTGGACCTTCTATGCTGGTCAAGTTTCTTGCTTCTCATCTTGCAATGATGGAACCTATTTTACTGTCAAATTCATTAATTATTTTACTTTTTTTATAAATATTTTAAATAAATAAATAATATTCAGGACATTTATAATATTATTAATTAGTCATTGACATCGGCTCCACAGTACCTATTCTAGCTTGCCTTCCGCTTGCATAGGCCTCTTCCTGGGACTTCCATTCATAAAATACTATAGAATACAAAGAATTCAATGTACATATAGATCGATGAAAGAATATAATAAAAACTAGCGGTCTGCCCCAGCTTCGCACGAGTATAGATTATAGCCTATCTATGTCACCCGGGGATAGTGTAGCTTACCGTCAGTGAAAGAATTTTACAAATCGGTTCAGTAGTTTCGGAGCCTATTCAATGCAAACAAACAAACAATCAAATCTTTCCTCTTTATAATATTAGTATAGATAACAAACAAATATAGTGATGCCAAAGTTATTCCTACCAGTGTTAAGATAAAGCACAAGAGTTGTAAATCTAATAGAAGAAAGTACATGTTGTGACACTATCCTAGTAAGGTTCCGTAACCCCGCTAGAAGTGAAATATCCAAATTCAGAATATATTATTTGGATTCAGGGGTAATGACGCAGCAGATGAACTGGCAGAGCGATGGTGGCCAGTGGTTATAATATGTGCACTCTGAATTATTACATAGAAGATTTTCCGATTTTAAGAGTTTTGTTTTCTTACCTTTCGTTTTGGTGTTGTTTTTTGAGACTTTATTGAAGTTGTTGGTGATGAATTCTGAAAAAAGATGGTTTTTAGTAAAAATGACACACTATCCGCGCGGCAAAACCATTAACAAGTACATATTTCGGCATAATCGAAACAAAATGCCGTTTCAAATATTTCATGGTTGACATGCTAGGCGTCTGACTACAAATCAAGTTACGATGTGATCGAGCAAAAAAGGGGGACTGGCTCTCATGTGGAACATACCAACTGGTAAGTGATTGGCGAGAGATTCTTAATTTTAGGATGGCAGGTGTTTATAATCAAGGTGCCCTACCAGGCTATGGTTTCCAAAAGAAGGTAACATGGGAACTCGTACTGTAATCTATTAATTACATTTTTAATGACTGTAGATATTTTTTTTGCCTTCACAATTTAATATGATATAATAAGACCACGAAGCAAGGAATAACATTACTCACAAGGAGACATGAAGTCGTTACACTTACATTTTGCGACATTGTTATCGGTATTTAGCTTCTTTTTCTTTTCAACTTTGGTAGTTCAGCCACTCTGCCTTTAGTTTTTTTTGATGAACTAAACCGTATTATTATACTTGTAGTAACACCATGAACTAAACACTAATAATCAAGGAATATACTACTCTCTAATGTTTCTTCCTTTCTTCTACTACAGAGAATACAATAAATAGAGTTCGATTAGAGATTCTGCTGTTTGACTGTTATTCTTGAAATTTAAAACTTTAAAACCGTGAAGTGGGTTCTCTTTCTACTTTGAAACCCTCCCGACAAGGCCGACAAAGAGTAGCAAAACAAAAGAGTAAGAGTCTGGCTCATGAATATCACAATGAATATAGTTTCACAACGTCCTTGGTCTGGCTCCTGGCTTTTTTCAGTATATAAAAGTGATAAGGTACTCTTTGGCCAGTATGGTACAAAGAGAATATAAATACTACGTATGGTATATTAAAGGCGGCCACCCCTCCCGCCCATAACAATTTTCCTTTTTATTTTATTGGCAACTGGATACAATGTTCTTAAGGTGGTTCGATTCACCTATGGCGGGAAATTTAAATTTTAAACAGTTTTTTGGTCCTAGTAGCCAGGCCAGGTAATTATTTTTAAATAACACAGTGTTTGCGCAAAATGTTGGCTGTTCTTTACATTATAATTTACAATTATTTAACAGTTACGCACCATATTACTTACATTTGTGAATAAACCGTTAGAAACAGCAAAAATTAGTTTATTCACAAATGTAAGTAATAATGGGCATTAGAGATAAATAGCTTTACATGATTTTGTAAAGAATAATAATCAATCTGCGCAAACATCATGGTTGTTTACAATAATTACCCGGCCTAGCTACAAGGACAAGAAAAATTATTGAAATTTGAATTTCCCGCCATTTGTGCAACGAACCACCTTAACAAGGAAGTTGAAGGAACAATATAACGTCCTTGGTTCATAAAGCTTAGCTTATGTTACTAATGTTCCTTTTTTTTTTGTAAATTTTTTAATAACCTTGCATTCAATGTCCTTTAGTCGTAATATTAAACTTTACGTAGTATTAATAGCGCCAAACAAGTGATAGTCACAGTCAGAGTCAAGTCAAAGTAAGTCACGGTAAAGTCAAACTCATGCCCTTGCAAAGTGGTGGTGACTTTACAAGAAGCTCCTATGGAGTTTTAGAAATATCACAAAACACGTGTTTCACCTCATTATATCACTTACCCACACTCGATCACGTTTACGAGCAATTAATGAATAATAATTCATCTTTTAGTACTTATATAAACACTCGAAAATACACAAGTTTAGGAAAATAATTCAACAAGCCCTCATGTTTTTTTCCACGTTGGCGCAAGAACTCAACAAGAACTCCGCCAAATCTCCGGAAAGAAAAAGATTGCAACTTCATATCGAAGCAATGCTGCCAATTTCATATCGAGTTTAGGGCTTAGTCGAGTAAAAAAAAAAATTATCGACGTGTATATCTGTGATATCGACGGTTAAAAGGCGACTTGATTCAAGCGCCATTTTGATACTATTACAGGAGAGCGATTTGAAAATTTAAAAATCCGAAAAAAAATCACTGCATCATGTTCATGCTTAAATTTTTTTTAAAGAATTACGTTGATTTTCTTGATGAATATTTTGTTTGGGACTTAATATCATGGACCGATCATCATCATCATCAGCCAGAAGACGTCCACTGCTGAACATACGATAGCCTGCCTTCTGCATCCACTGGATGCCCGCAACTCTCACAATGTCGTCGGTCCATCTAGTAGGAGGCCTCCCTACGCTGCGTCTTCCGGTTCGTGGTCTCCACTCCAGAACATTTCTTCCCCTTCGGTTATCGGTTCTTCGAGCGATGTGGCCTGCCTATTGCCACTTCAACTTGCAAATTTTAACATCTATGTCGGTGACTCTGGTTCTTTGGCGAATATCCACGTTTCGGATTCTATCGCGCAAAGAAACTCCGAGCATAACATAGCTCTCTCCATTGCCCGCTGTGTGACTCTGAATTTTTCCAAAAGACCAACAGTTAAGGACCACATCTCAGTATCATATGTCATCACTGGCAGCACACACTGGTCAAAGCATGATACCTACTACCCAAAGGGACGGAACGCTTCAAACAGAAAAAACGAGCAGAGCGAGAGGTACCACGTTTAGCCATTTGTCCCTTTCACACTACATCTCTTATATACAATGACGTTCATGAACACGTATTAATGTGTGGTGTTGCCACTGTTGGAAAAATATTGTAACCGTAAATTTGGTATTATTTTGGGTAGTACGTAATTTGAACAGCATCATTTTTAAATAGTTAATTTTTATTTCTGAAACATATCTTAAAGAAAACTCCCGTGATTATTTAGGGTGCATCCGTTTATTATTGTAGTGATATAAAATAAGGAATAAATAAGTATATACGTGTGTTGAGTACTGCTGCCACCTATTCGACGGGTGCTATGAGGCTGATTGGTGACAACAAGCTAGTCGCCAATAAATTACAAAACCTCGAGCACCGCCGTAAAGTAGCTTGTCTGTCTATTTTCTACCAGATATATTTCGATGAGTGTGAGCAAAAGCTTCATGACCTTATTCCACCCTCCCCCTTTTACTACAGGACAAGTAGAAGGACTGCACACTATCACCCCTTCCACGTGGAAATTACAAAGATTCGAACACAACGATTTGGGTCATCTTTTATGATACTGTACTGTCCAAGAATGGAACTCCCTGCCATCTTCCTTGTTTCCTGAAACGTACAATCTAGGCAT
Source organism: Agriopis marginaria (assembly GCA_932305915.1). Taxonomy (NCBI): domain Eukaryota; kingdom Metazoa; phylum Arthropoda; class Insecta; order Lepidoptera; family Geometridae; genus Agriopis; species Agriopis marginaria. Next base: position 4,562,626 of record OW029935.1, read on the forward strand.
CTTCAAGGCTAGAGTGAATAGATTTCTTCTAGATCAACGTGTTCCATCCTCGGCCACACCGTTGCTTACCATCAAGCGAGTTGGTGGCCAAACGTAGATCTATTCTGTATGAAAATATAAAAAGTATGAAAATTTATGAGGAATTTGTATCAGTGATTATGTCAACACTAGAAAGGGACAAATGGCTAAACGTGGTACCTCTCGCTCTGCTCGTTTTTTTCTGTTTGAAGCGTTCCATCCCTTTGGGTGGTAGGTATCATGGGTCAAAGCATGATACCTACTACAGGTATCATGGGTCAAAGACCCTCGTCTAGAGGCATTGTGGTATCTTGGACGAGAAGATGTCACGCAATTTCCCGAACGCTGCCTGCCCATCCGAGTTGGATTCTTCGGGCGACCTCTTTGCCTAAGTTGGACTTACCTAACTGAACAATCTGTCTAAGATAGGTTGCTGTTTGAGATTTTGTAAATCAGTTTCCGTATCACGTACAACGCAACAAGCATTTGTGTCAGGGTGTTTTTGAAATTTGTGGCAATCTTGTAACAATAAAGAGTCTTTTTCTTCATCTCCCTTTTCTGGTTGAGTCCTTGTTTTTCTACATTTACTCCTGTGTTTTTATTACATTTACTCCTGTGATTTGAATTGTGTCAGCAAATTCTGGTTCTGCTTGGGGTATGGGGTTGGGTTTGTGTGGGGTGGTATGGGGTATGTGGGGTATACCTACTGGTTTTCGTTTAAATTATTTTAATTTTTATCGTCCGCCACTTCTACCAGCTCAACAGTAGTTTATTTTTCAGTGATGTATTCTTATTTAACTTTTTTTTATACGATTATTCACTTGATTTGAAGAGTGATCATCAGTATGTTCGACTTCGATATTAATCTAAAATTCTTTTGAATTCTACTTGTCTAGATTTATTTATACAGGTTGCTCGCTGACAATTGAGAGATGTGTTGTGACTGGGATGCCGTTTGAAATTTCTGTCCTGTATTAGTTGGTGGCTCAAACGCAGTGAACATTTGTTTTGTTTCGATTTAAATGACACACGAAAATATGACATTTAAAACTGACGGTGCTTCAAAGAGCTTAAATTCATTAGTCGGTTTAGAATAACGGTCTCTTTCTTGGAAAGGAGCCGCTTGGAATACAAAACGTTTGCAAAACGAGAAGACTTGATAATCTGGGATTTTTAATTTAAAAATTATAGTGATGACATGTATATTTTATATTTTTTATAGGTTGTAGGTGAACATATAATTACGAAATAAAAATAAAAACACTAATTCCAGAACATAAAATATTTAATTCAATGTTTTATTTACAACATAGAAATTTTTGGCAGCGCGGCATTTTACGCTGCCAGTTTAGAATTAATTTTTACATTATTCTTACAGATACATTAAAAATATAAGTATTGTCGGATAGCTTATTTCACAGCCAAGCTAAAATAATTTTCCTGGCAGAATCAGAATCAGAATCAGAATAAATTTATTGCAATAAACTGTGTACAAAAGATGTTCTTATTAACTAGAGTATCAACAGATTACCCATTTCGGGCGTGCAATTTTTATGTTTAAAACTAACTAAAAACTAAATAATAATTAGGTACACATTAAAGTGTTTACACTACACATTACTCATAAAACTAAATATTAATTATAAATAAAAGTATGTATTTACAATGACGCTTGGCTTAATTAGTTATATTCAATAAATATTTAATTATCATCGAAGTATTCTTTGAGACTATAATACGTTTTTACTATTAGCCAAGTTTTTAGTTTTTTTTTAAACTGTGTTATATCTAATGACTTTAATTCTATAGGCAAATGATTAAAAATTTTAATGGCAGTGTGGAAGGAACTATTGTAGAACATGGAATTGTTTACTTGACGTATGCATATGTTGTACTTTTGTTTACAACGCAATATGTCTGCACGACTTGAGTTAATATTGTAGAAATAAGTTCCATTATTCTTTATAAATAAACATAATTCTAATATATAAATTCCTGTAACGGTGAGGAAGCTATTTTCTTTAAATACATTTCGTAAAGTATCAGTACTTTGTAGATTATAAATAATACGGAGGCATTTCTTCTGTAAAAGAAAAGTTGATTTTACTTCAACTGAGTTCCCCCAAAATATTATGCCATAACTCAAGTGAGGATATACATTGCCATAGTAGGCGTTTGTAGCAATAGCTTTTGAAGTAGCATCTTTAATTATTGATAGAGCATAGCAATACTGAGACAGTTTGATATTAATTTTATGTATATGTTGTTTCCAGTTTAAGTTAGTGTCTAAAATTACTCCCAAAAAATGTGTTTCTTTGACTAAATCGACTTTATTACCTTTATTTTCAATATTTAGCTGCAGAGATTTTTGTTTGTAGTTTTTAAAGTGCATTAATTTAGTTTTATCTATATTTACCTTTAAGTTTATATTTTCCAGCCAATTTACAATATTTTTTAGGGTATTGTTTATTTCTAATTCAAATTCTTTTTCGGATTGAGCAATTTGTGGAATGTATACTGTCGCATCGTCAGCAAACATAATACTTAGATGCTTTGTAACTAAGGGTAATTCATTTATGTATATTAGGAATAGAAGTGGTCCTAATATGCTACCTTGTGGCACTCCTAACAATATATTTATAAATTTTGATAAGACTTGGTGAACTGTTTTTGTGTCGTTATCGTAAAAGTTTTTAGAGATACGGCTTGGGTTCGGTTTTTCAGATATGATTCAATCAGTTTAAGAGCTTGGCCTCTAATGCCAACATGTTCTAGTTTGTTAAGTAACGTTTGGTGTACCACACAATCAAAAGCTTTAGACAAATCTAAAAATAATGCCACCCCTGGTTTTTTTATATTTAAGTCATCCCAGACCTGCTTGAGCATTTTAAATATTGCTAGAGATGTGTTTTTGCCTTTTTGAAAACCGAACTGATTTTTATTGAGGATATTATTTTTGTTAAGAAACGAGTACAATCTATTGTATATTGCTCTTTCAAATATTTTAGAAAAACATGGCAGGAGTGCTATAGGTCTATAATTATTTATATCATTTTTGTGTTCTTGTTTATGTATAGGTATTATTAAAGCCCGTTTTAGTTCATCGGGAAAACATCCAGTAGAGAGAGAAAGGTTGATAATGTGGACGAGAGGATCGACAATAAAGTCAATGCAGCTTTTAATTAATTGCATTGAAATATTATCATGTCCAGCAGACTTCTTACTTTTAAGTTTTTTAACAATATTTATAATTTATATTCTGTCTACTGGAGACAAAAAGATTGTTTTGGGATTTGATTGAGTTAGGTTTTTATTACTATATTTATTTATAGGAGCGTTAAAGTTTGAAACTTGATTTATATTAATAAAGTGGTGGTTTATTTTTTCAGATATCAGCAATTGATTGGTAACATGTTCATTATCTATTTTTAAATAATCTATACTAGTATGTATGTTGTTGACAGGACACGTATATTGTTTTATAATACCCCAAGTAGCTTTTGTTTGATTCGTACTTCTCTTTATGTACTTTATGTTGGTAGCCTTTTTTGAGAACCTTATTACTCGTTTTAATGTTCTCGAGTACTTTTTGTATTTATTTACGTTGTCTTCAGTATTGTGTGTACATGTTTTTAAATATAATTCTTTTTTTCTTTTACTGGATATCGCAATACCTGCATTTTTCCAATTTGGCTTCTTCCTATGATATATTTTTACCTTTTGTAAAGGTATGCTTAAATTAAATATAAGGGTAAATAATCCTATAAATTCAGCATAAGCTTTGTTTGATCATAAACTTGCGAAAAACTAAGTTTGGATATATAATTAATAAATATATGAAGATTTGTGTCTATATTCCTTTTTTCTTCAAACCAATAATTTTCATTAAAGCTAAGATTTGTTTGTATTTGAATTTTTTGTGATGTGTGATCTGTCATCTCTCTTTGTAAGTGAATAATTTCAGTTTTATATTGTTTAGTGTTAGTCAGAATATTATCAATGCACGTTTGAGAATGAGGTGTAATCCTTGTAGGTTCTGCAATGGCAGGATGCATTTTGAATGAAGTCAAAGTGTTTTTAAATGTTTCGCTCATTTTGTTTTTTTCTAGTAAGTTTATATTAAAGTCCCCCAATATGAAAACTTTTTTCTTATTATGTCTAGCCCTGACAGTTAGTTTGTGTAGTAGCGTTTCGAGAGTTTGAATGTAGAGGTTGAAGTTGCTATTTGGAGCCCTGTAATTGCATATTATAATTGCATTTAATTCAGGCAGCAGTATTCCACAACATTCAAAATGACTTTCAATTGACATTTCAGTTACCCAATCAAGTTTTTTGTAATTTATAGAATTTTTAACATATACACAAACTCCACCCTGTAATTTTTTTTTCCTTGAATAGTGGGCTGCTTTTTTATATCCATCAATTTGTAATGTATCTGCTTCGTTGTCACGTAAATGTGTCTCCGTAAAGCAGCATACATGAGGTTTATGTTCCCTATTAAGTAGTTCTATATCATCAACTTTATATCTCATACTGCGTATATTTGTGTGTTAATTTTTATTATCATTATCGTTAGTTACGAAAAAACTGATTTTCATTTTCAGTTGGTTTGGAGGTAGAGTGGTTGTTCAATGTGTTGTCGTGTTAAAATAAAAAGGTATAGTCCCTGGTCTGCAAGTATGTTTATTATTCACAGTTTTTTCAGATTTATTTTTGTTTGTCGTAGTTTTACTAATTTTTTCAAAATAGTAAGGTATAGTTCCAGGTTTAGTTTTGTTTTGAATTTTATGTCCCATGGAGCGTGTTATATTTTCGTCTAGATATGACACAGCATAATCATCTGTATTTATTTGATTGTTTATTAATCTCGCCATGTAATACGAGTTTTTCGGAGCTTTCCTAAAGTTTGGTGGTGAAACAATTTCTAGGTATTTGCAATTTTTAAATTTTCTAATCATGTTTTTGAAATGTGAATTTAGTATATGCTCATTTAAGTACCGGTTATGCAATATTCCTACTATAATTACATTTTGACACTCTAATGATTTCAGCATTGTTGACATTTCTTGCAGTAGTTTAGTAGGGTTTGTATCATTTGATCCTACGCTTATTACCATCCAGTCGTTTTCTTGTAGATTTAGTTTATCAAAATCTGTCTTTGGCAGTATGTACTCTCCTGGTGCTCCAGAGTGAGTGAAGTTAATGATACTGTAATTTCTTGCATTTTTGTGATAAGATCGCAAAATGATGGCGGGATTCTATGTACTACCGCTGAAAAATATAGGTAAAACCAGGTAGGTAATACCGTACCTAAACATTTCTTTCTATTTTACTCAAGTTTTTTGGTTCAACAGAGTTTATTTCAAGTAAATAGTTTTTACAACCCGTTTCTACACATTTATACCATTTTATTGACATATTACACTTATTTTTTGAACCTAATCGAAATAAGTTAGAAAGATTACAAACTTGCTAGGTATGAAATGTTCTAAAAGCATACCGGCTAATGCCGGTTACACACTCAACTTTTCCGGCCAAAATCCGGCTAATACATTAATCGATTTTTGAAAACCATTTCTACTTCCGAATTCTTCAGCTGAACGGATTTTGATGAAATTTAGAATGGGCGATGAGAGATAACACGCTACTTATCTTACGGCTGAACGGATTTTATAAAATTTTGAATGGACGAGGAGATAACACACTACTTATCTTACGGCTGAACAAATTTTGATGAAATTTAGAATGGACAAGGAGAGATAACACACTACTTATCTTACGGCTGAACGGATTTTGATGAAATTTAGAATGGACGAGGAGATAACACACTACTTATCTTACAGCTGAACGGATTTTGATGAATTTTTGAATGTGCGAGGGAAATAACACACTACTTACCTAACAGCTGAACTGATTTAGATGAAATTTGGTATGGAGATTGCTACAGCATAGACAGGCGTGACAGAAAGAGTACTGGTATACTTGCTGATACCAGACGACAACCCCGAGGACGACGACCCTAAAAATGCGAACGGCTGAACAGATCTAGATGAAATTTGGTACCGGGAAGGAAAAAATATCTAAGGCGAAATACGAATTTGAATGAAATTTAGTAAGTATGCGTAACCCGACAAATCTCAGCGTTTCCTGTGGTATAGCGGTGACGGAGATTATAATAAAATAAAGCCACATTATCCACGATATTGAATGGAAATGAAATGAAAATTAATGAATGGACGGGCTAGCGTATGTCTGTGTGTATGTTTGTTTGATGAAATCAGGAATATCATACTTCCTATGCTTCAGCTAGAGAAGTATGATATTCCTGAAAGCAATTTTCATGGCACAGGTTGGTATGGCATGTGTTGCACTTCCATGAAGTGCGAGCGTTAACCTTTCTTCGCGCACACCATTTGCAACGTGCTTTCGGTGTCTGATTTTTGATGGGGAAGTGGTCCATCATATAAAGCCGCGCATGTTTGAGTTCTTGTACCTTTATTTTTTTTATAATTTCGTCCACTAACGCCACTCGGAACTGCCGCTGTTTTTTGTTTAAACCGTGATTGTGTATAACGAATGCGTTATACACAGACACATTCAGGAGTCTGCGGAACAGTTTTTTATACCAGCCTATATTGCGGATTCTTTCCAATGGGAAAGCCTGCAACATCTGGTCCTTCTTGTCGACCCCACCCATGGACATGTTGTAGTCGAGTACTACCTGAGGTTTGTATTTGTAAAACCCGTGTTTTTCCTTGCCCCCAACTCCTGGTGTGTGGAATGACGAGATCATGGAGACCATGTTCGCGTCATGCCACACAAGGACTGACAAGTCGTGCGTTTGGCTAATTACAACTTCACCTACACGGGTGTTTGACTTAGTTTTGTTGCGAACAAAATCTGGGACAAACTCCCTGTTAAGGCGCAATGTCCCCATTGTGTCGGTTTTTTGACGTTTCAACGTACGCGACAGCAATGGGGAATTGTAAAAGTTGTCCATCACCAACGTATGACCTTTATTGAGCAAAGGACGGATCAAGTCATAGACAATTTTAGACGTTGCTCCCTCCGGTTCATTGTCCCTCTGCTCTTGCTGTTGCTTTTCACCTTTCCCGGTATACACTATCATTTTCCATAAATACCCTGTGCGAGATTCGCACAGCTCGTAAGTCTTTATACCTACCCGTGCAGCTTTCGTCGCAATCAACTGCGCGAAAGACAGGCGACCCTTCCAAAGCAAAAGCGACTCGTCAATTGCAAGATTTTGCTCGGGTAGGTATAATGTACTAAATTTGTGGTTTAAATGGCGAATGATAGGCGCAATTTTTTTCAGTTTAATACTTTCACCCGACCCGACCGACAGCGTTGTGTTGTCTACAAAATGTAGGCATTTTTTTATTTGGTTAAACCTCTTAAAAGACATTATTTTACTGAAGTCCCCTATTTTGAGGTATGGTAGGCAAGGATACCAGTAATCCTTTTCAACTGGTAACGGGCATATGCTTTGCAGCATGATCACTGCAAAGAATGCCCAGATATCGTTGACAGTCACGTCAACCCATGTATGCAGCATTTTTAACTCCGGGTGGGCAGATTTTGTTTGATATGCGTACGTATTCGTTTCCCGCACTATCAAATTTATAATTTCCTCGTCCCATATCCTACTAAATACCTCTAACGGAGACATCTCCTCCTTGTCGAACGTTGGCCCAGACGGGCCCGTGAACGTTTCACGCTGCCCTGTGAAAACGTTCGGGTCGCCGGACCAGTCGAAGTGTAGGATTTCCTCGTCCAAGTTATCGCTCATAGCCCTCAGAGCGGCATCGTCGCGTCTGTCACTATCCGCCAACAGGTCCATCACATCTCCCGGTAGGGCATCGTCTGAGGACGAAACATTGACTCGCCTGGTAGTGATATCGAGGACATCCTCGTCGATGTCTTCAATATCACTACCAGGATTTAGGAAATCGATGCTTTGTTCCCAGTTCGACGTCCTATTTTGATACTCATCGATGATGTTGACTTCTTCTTCTTCTTGGCTGAGTGATGTCGGTGTTGCTGTACTTGCTGATGCTGAAAATGACAAAAATATTCAGGAATAGGCTAAGAATAGATTATAATATACATCAGATTAAATTATAATATACTTACTGGGTGTGAAACCAAGATATTCTATCTCCACACCGAGCACTTCTGTCATATTGTCGATTTTCTCCACTCGCTGGATCCCAGACGAGGGAGGAAATATACGGGGCAGTTTTCGAGACCTGTGGAAAATAAGGCTATAAATTACTTCATTCAATAACAGGTTTCACGATTTAAATGACAAATATAATTCTTTAACTAAAACATACTTTCTGGTGGTAGTGTGGAGATGGGCGGGCAGGGGCAGTAGTGGCGGCAGGTCATCATAGGTTGAATTAGTAGAGGGAGCGGTGGCAGCAGAGGAGGTGGTGGCGACGGCGGCATCGGCGGTGGCAGCAGAGGAGGTGGTGGCGACGGCGGCATCGGCGGAGGCAGCAGAGGAGGAAGGGAGGAGCCACCCCAGCTGGTCATCCAGATCTAAAATAAAACAACACATTAGTACAGAGAGATCAGAGTACATAAGATATGTATTGAACAAACTTTTATAATAATCTGGATCATCACTGGATGGAGATGGAGATGGGCATCTAGTGGGACCAGCTGGGGGGCTCTGGCGTGCCACCGGCGAGTTGCTGCTGCCCTGCTGCTTCCGCGGCTGCGGTATCCGCGGTGGCGGAACCTCAGGCACGTTGGGCAGCAGCGGGCAAGTCATCCGAGCTGGCGACACATTCCTAGAAAGAAAAAAATATATAGACACGTCATAATAAAAAACAAATACAGAGTGCATTAAAAGAGTTCGAACCTTCTTCGCTTCCCTGGCGGCGCGTTAGGCAAGAGAAACCGTCTGGTTGTATTGAGCTCTTGAAGAGCAAGCAGCCGCTCCCTAGCCTCCGCCGACAGGCTTAATAAATTTTTACGGTCCGTCCCCACCTTCACCTTCTGCTCCTTAACCATAGCAGCCAGAGTTTTTCTAAAATCAAAAATCAAATTTGAATCAAACTAAATCAAAATCAATTCGAATCTAAAATTAAATTTTCACGCACCGTTGCGATGGTCCTGGTAACGCCGGCGGTTCTAGCGGCACATTTTCTTGCGGAATCCTAAAAAAAAGAAAATCAGTATTAAATAGTATAACAATTATAACAAATGAAATAAGGAAAATAACAATGTAAGTAAGCTAGTATAGGCTATGTGGCCTGCCCCCATGTCAGAATTTTCAGGCGGAGGCCTCAACATGGCTGAATGGTTACTGTAATAGGATAAACAGCCGGGACCTAAGTGTCATCAATTTCACGGTAGCTGTAAATGCCACTCATAGTCACACATACGAAGACTGATCGGATCGTCTGTTGAACATTAAAAATAATAAAAGTATTAATAATTACGAGAACTCGAGGGCGCGCCCGCTACGTGGCCGTGGTGCCGCAATAGCAGTTGTCCGTAAGGCCCCTGATCTACTACTATATTAATCACAAACCATTTAGGAGATAATAGACGTGCCTAACTTTTTTTTCTTCTTCTTTTTTGTGTAATTGCAACCCCCCGGAAATATTTGCGCGAAATCGCCGCGTGCTACTAAAACCAAGATTTCTCTAAAGTTTTGTATGAAACTTTGGTTATTCTATTCGTCCTGAATGAATCTATCGATTCTAATACATATAATAAAATTTTGTTGCCATAAATGTATTGTTAGTCTAAGCTTAAAGTAGAAGGAACGATTTTTTTCACGCGCCCTTGTACACAAGTCAGAAGAAATAAATAATTAAACACTTTTTTTAAGAACATTGCTTTATTTACATTATCAAACACGAATAAACATAATTTATAAGAAAAATCTACACCTCCACATTTTTTCCACAGAACAATCTTTAAAAAAAATGCCTCGTAAAACACAACTTGAGCGTCACACAAAAAATAGGGCATGAATACAATTGAATTCTGTACCCTTAGTACAAGTTTTGATAGTATTCGAAAACTGTTTTTGTATTGTTCCATACATTGCTGGGCTAAAAGGTAGGTATTCGAAAACTTTTTCGTATTAGAGTGAAGCAATCTATACCGCCGCTTACTACCGATTTTAGTTCCTCCACGTTTCCGATAGAGGCGCTTTACTAAAATGTATGGAACAATACGTGAAATGAAACCTTACAGTCAAGTGTCTTGTCTTTGGTATTTATTTAAGAGATCAGTTCAAGTACATATCCCACACAAAGGATAATTAAGCGTATATATTTATCTATGATTAAGCTGAGAGGAAATTTGTAATGTTAAGATAGACACCATGACATGATTTTGTTACTTTTTGGAAATTCACACTCATTGATTTTATATCTTCAATAATGTGAAAATGTGCGAGCGAGAGAGCTGCAGAGGGTATACAGGCCCCTTAACAATGGAGTTTACTAATATACATAAAAACAGACACTGTCCCATCCAACAACAAAATGACACAAATCAAAAGCAAAAATCAGCCATTTCATGAAACAAAACCCGCATTGAGATGCCGCATAGTATGGATAAGACGTTTTTTCAAATCGCATGACGGATTTTGGTCTCAATATTTTTTCTTCTACGCCTCAGTGCACATGGCGAATGCGATTCAATATAATAAAATTATATGTGTATTTTTTTTTGTAGTAACAAAAAAGTCTCGAGTGAATAGGTTTCTTCTAGGAAAATGTGGTCCATCGTAGACCGCATCATCGCTTAAAATCAGGCGAGTTGGCGGTCATCTGCAAGCCTATTATTTATATAAAAAATTACGAGATAAATAATATGGAATAAAATGCCAAAACAATCGCCCTTGAACCCCAAGTACGGCTGAACGGATTTGGTATCGAGTTAGCCCTAAATGCGAAAGTAACGACTATACGGATTTAGATGAAATTTAAAGACACTCATTGAAGAGATGAAATTTGTGAATCAGGTAAAAATAAAATAACAACACATACTGGAGAAAAGCCCTAAGAATGTAATATGTGATAAATCAGCACCTCAGAGCAAATGAAAATACAGAGTCCCTACGGCGCACTGCCAAAGTGACGCCAAAATCGCTTCCAAAACTACGTGAATTCCCAATAAATACACGACTCACGCACACATACGCATTCAAAACTACGTGAATTTCTTGTCAGAGCGTCGTACTGAAAACATCCGTTTAAAAAAGAAACAATGAATTTTTGCAGTGTTAAGAACTGTAAAAACAATACAAAAGTAAATAAGAAGAAGGATGGAATATTTCCACACTTAAGTATTTATATTATCACTTATTTTGATGAATTACACGACACGAACTTCGACTACGCACACATGTTTCAAAAAGTAGCTTCACTTTTCGTGTTCGCGGTAGGCCCTCTGTATTTTTATTTGCTCTGAGATCAGCACAGTCAAGTATTTTAAAACAACATAATAAGAACACATACCTACTGGGGAAAAGCCATATGAACATATGAATGTTATATGTGTGATTACAAACCAGCACAGTCAAGTTCTTTAAAACAACATATAAGAACACGTCATACTGGAGAAAAGCCATATGAATGTAATGTGTGTGATTATAAGCTGTAGCCGTATAAGTGCGAAAGTAACAACTGAACGGATTTAGATGAAATTTGGATACACACGCTGTGGAGTTGAAATGTATGCATCAGGTAGTCAAGTAATCATATAACTTATGAACTTATGACTTATGAACGATTGTTTCTTTGAATCGTGATGGATGTACTAAATAAGCTAACTAGTTTGTTTGGTTTATCTATTGCGGGTCGAGGGGGCAGTTGTTCGTGGGTCGCTTCAGTCCTGCTAATATGTTATTTTCTTTTCCTAATTCGTTTATTATTATTACTTTTAAATAAGTTTTTTAAATAAGTTTCGTACACATCTACCATGGACAAATACAGTTCCTATATGTGAAAACTTTTAATTAGCCTTAAGTTATATGTATAATCAAATATGTTTTTAAGTACCTAGCTGTTAGTTTTCCTAATATAATAAAAAAAAATACATAAGTTGCAATCAATTAGCAATCTGGGTGTCTTCAAATCACGAGTAAATCTAGGCATCTAGGCAAGCATGCTCCAACGTAGACCTTATCATCGCTTAACATCAGGCGAGATGGTGGTCAAACGCTAGCATTTATTTATTTAAAAAAAATATATGATAGTAAGTAACAACTAAACGGATTCGAATGAAATTTGGTAACACATCAATTTGTAGAAAACAGACAAAGATTTGGTACTATGTTTTGTGTAATTGATATCCACGGTGTAATGAAACGAAGCAAGGTGTCATACATACAGTCTTTTCGCAACCTACGCAGTATGTTGCTATCCGTTTCTTACAAACTGCGCAAACGCGCCGTAGCCGGCCGGATTTGCCAGGCAGGAGTGGGTACTCTGCCAAGTGGTGTTTTTGGGCATCAAAACTGCTTCGCGAAGGTGCAAGCGCGGCGACGGGCGTGACTGAATGTTTTTCAATTAAAGATTTTATGAGGTAACTTCTAAAAGCACGATGCTGTAAACCGGAATGAGTATGTTTTGTCAGTATGTACGAATTTAAAACGGAAACATTAAGAAGCCTGCGGAACAACTTTTTGTACCAAATCTTTGTCCGATTTCTCTCAATGGGGTACATTGCCAACATTTGGTCCTTTTTATCGACCCCTCCCATCATGACATTATAGTCCAAGACCAGGATCGGCTTGGGAGTACCATTGACGATGCTAATCGCGTTACCGTGGTAAGTAGATATGGTGGCCACTCGGTTTTTGTCTCGCCAAACCATCAGATCAACATCGCCGGAGGTAAATCCGGTGATCTGACCTGGACGCATACTTCTTTTTTCCAGGATTGTGAGGATCTCTGGCACAAACTGCCGGTTGGTACGCAAAGTGCCAACGCAATCGAACCCTCGTGATTTCAAAGTCCTGGCCAGAGCTGGGGAATTATAATAGCTATCCATCCACAGCGTGTGACCCTTCATTTCCAGACCTTGGGTTAGTCTTAAGACAATCGCAGGTGTCGAAGCACTCATGGGATCTACAAGATCTGGCTGTCGTGGAAGTTTGTTTTTAGCGTGAATCTCAAACCGCCATAAATACCCAGTTTTTGATTCACAAATTTCATAACTTTTTATTCCTATTTTGGCTTTTTTGTTACGAATTAGTTGGCTTATGCTTAGGCCACCTTTCCACAACAAAAGTGATTCGTCGAGGGCGATGTTTTGGCCTAAATTATATAAAATTTGAAATTTGCTATTGAGGTGTGTCAGGATGGGTTGAATTTTATAAAGTTTGGCCTGAGCAGCATCCAGCTCTAGGGCACTCATGTTGGCATTGTTGTTGAAGTGCAAGCACTTGCTCAACAACTCAAAACGCTTGAGTGGCATGAGTGCCCTAAAACCAGGTGTGATAAATATGTCGTTGGAAGCGTTCCAGTAGTCACGGATTCGACTTTTAATAACAACTCCCATCGCCAGCACGATGGCGAAATACACGTACAATTCATCTATGCAAGTATTTCGCCACTCCTTGATGCGACTATACGGCTGAAGGGTGTTGTCATTTATCATCTGCGTTGCGATTTCCTGCGCGTACTGGTTCGTTTCCGTGACAATGTCTTCCATTATATGGCGATCCCATATCGCAGTGAAAGCTTTATATGGATCTCTAAAGGTGGAAGTTGGGCCCACATTGGTGTCGGAAAATGTTTCTCTCCTCAATTCAGGTGGAATAGAGGAATCAGGAAACGACTTCCACTCAAAATCATACATATCTAAGGGCTTATACATAGACGGGTCGATTTCCTCCGGGACGTCCGGGACCTCCGGGAGCTCCAGGTACTCCGGGTCATCCGGAGTCTCCATGATGGCCTGCATGGCCCGTGGGATCATCATGGGACCCAGGAAGACTTCGTCGCCGCTGTCATCATCGTCACTCGAATCCGCTTCGCTTCCTGAATAAATAAATAATTGAATCACCAATACATCGGGACTCGGGACATTCTCTTTTCGGCATATGATAGTTCGGCACTGCGACAATAAGTATTCAATCCCGGCTGAAAATTAACATAAGTACATGAATAATACGCACCATAATTTATACTGCAAACAATTTCCGCGTCGTTGAGTGAACGATGATGCGACGTCGAGGTTGAGGGCCCAGCTGGTCTATCAATGCCACCACTTTCTTGTAACCTGGAAAAAAAAAACATTATTTTCCGCTCACTAAGATATAAACTTAGGACACTGAATAGAAATTAACTTACACTGCTGACGATGGGGACGTCGAGATTGAGAGCCCAGCTGGGCTATCAATGCCACCACTTGTAACGGGTCAGATTAGCCCTCGTTAACATTCACAAATATTAGAAAACTGAAGTTAGATTACCTATGATCGAAGACCTACTACTTGAAGTGCCGATGCTTGGGGTTGAATTCTCAAAGCTGTGTAGTTTGTCTAGAAGGATTATAACAAATAAATTATTTAGAAATAATATAGATATAAATAACTTTGCCTTTGGAGAGATATTGCCTCGTACTTTATTGTGGCAGAGTGGTGGAACTGATTCTTATGATTAGGCACTTCAGCTTGTTTCTGAAAGTATGAGTAATCCTGCAAAAGCGCTGTTTGAATAGTACTATATTTAGAAAGTTGCCTTATTAAGTTCAGCTTACTGTCTAAATTGACTTGCTGGCCACTATTCGTATTCAAAGTATTACGTCACGATGTATTCTATGTGTCACGAAAGTCTTGAACATCACCAAAATCAGTTAGTTCGCCAAAATCGATTACATCACGAAAAACAATGTCTTCGATGTACTTCTATGTGTTGCGAGAATCACGAAAGTCTTGAACATCACCAAAATCGATTACGTCACGATGTACTCTATGTGTCACGAAAGTCTTGAACATCACCAAAATCAGTTAGGTCGCCAAAATCGATTACATCACGAAAAACAATGTCTTCGATGTACTTCTATGTGTTGCGAGAATCACGAAAGTCTTGAACATCACCAAAATCGATTACGTCACGATGTACTCTATGTGTCACGAAAGTCTTGAACATCACCAAAATCAGTTAGGTCGCCAAAATTTTTTTAAATATTTTTTAAATAAATTTTTAAATATTCGGGACATTTTTGCACTCACGGTCATCTGACCCCAAACTAAGCAAAGCTTGTGATATGGCTGCCAGAGACTGATATACATACATATATAGGTTTAAATACATACTTAAATAGATATTAACACCCAGATATAGAACAAACACAAATGTTCATCACACAAATGTTTGTCCTAGGTGGGAATCGAACCCACGCCCCTAAGCTCAGAAGGCAGGTTCACTACCAACTGGACCAACGGGCTATCTAAATCAAAATCGATTACATCACGAAAAACAATGTCTTCGATGTACTTCTATGTGTTGCGAGAATCACGAAAGTCTTGAACATCACCAAAATTGATTACGTCACGATGTATTCTATGTGTCACGAAAGTCTTGAACATCACCAAAATCAGTTAAATCACCAAAATCGATTACGTCACGATGTACTCTATGTGTCACGAAAGTCTTGAAAATCACGAACGTCGCCAAAAACGTTTTTCAAGCGATTGGAGATACATGTTGGGGGTGAGAGAAAGTTATATAAGGAAGTGGTGGGCGTGCTGCGGCATTCATTCTTGCCTGGCGTTCGTAGCTTGCAGGTGGAGATTTTAGTATTTTTGTTCCGTGGTTGTCCAATATAATTTTATTATGAATTATTTTTAAGTTTTACGTGGAAACTCTGCCCGACTGAATATACATTCAAATAACGTCGACAGTGTTTAATAGTTCCAAGTGTAAGATAATCTCAGCTCAGCTTAGAGTTGATATTGACAGTTTCTAAGTTTTTGAGCATAAAGTGTTCGATATACAATTATTTGTGGAATCAAGTTTTAAACTGAAATATTGGACAATTGCGTACGACTAGACACGGTTTTAGTCAATGGTAATTCCCGGAAACAAAATATTTTGTGAGAACGTAAAGGAGTTACCATCATTAAAGTTCCCGATAGTTAGGCTTGGGATTTAGTGACGAACCCAAGGGTCGATTATTCTCATTAAATTGAGGTCGATCAAGTCACCAGGGTGCATGGTTTCTGGAATACGGTCATCAGAGGCTCTCTAGGTCTTTGCAAACGCAAAGTTGCTCCTTGGCGGAACCGTTTGATCTTAACCGACAGCTGATGACCGGACCTCAGGCTCCATGTAAACTGTCTTGTACGTTAGGTGGATGTTCCGTTTCAGTCCCCAGGGGTGGATCCTTGTGTTAAATGTACACCCTAGGCTTCTGCCTGTTGAAACAGACTCCCGTAGGGTTGACAGGTAGTGGACTTCAGGATAGTTGGCTAGTCGCCCATGTAGGCCTCAGCTAGTTTAGAAGAGTTTTGCACATTGGATAACCTATCTTCCAATAAACTCTGTGTGAGGTATGGGATTTTGGTTGTTTAGTTAAATACAGGACCCGCGAGTCCTTGCATAGCTTTAGTGTCTCTCCAAGAATAAGTGTAGGGACGTAAAAGGTGTAGGTATAGGATAGGAAATAGGGCGATCCCGCCGATCTAGTATACTCAACAGTATGCGATTGTATCAGATCGCCGGGATATAGGGAAAATTACTTAAGTTTATATTTTCAGGTTGTTCCAGAAGTATCCTAGCTTGCTAAATCTAGCAATCAATTGTTCCAGCTACATTCATCATCAATGTGAAGTTCTTAGATAAAATCTTATTGTGGTTTATAAAATACCTAAAAACATAATTTCAATTTAGTTGGCAAATTACAAGCCAAATTCTCTAGTAAACTCTTTATGGTCAAGCTTAGCCGTGCCAGTTGGTTTCTCTTAAATAAACGAGGGAGATTCTGACAAACTAAGGATTACTTACTAGAATCTACAAAGTTCAGTGAAAGTTTCATTACCTAACCGCAATCAGAACTTATCTATTGATCGTACAAGGTATGGTTGATCTTGATTATCACTATAAATTCATAGGGATTTTCTGATTCTACAATAAGGATGGGAGAATCTCACTCATAGATTGGACATGAGTCACTAACTTACTTACAAACATGGGACAAAAGAGAATGTTCCCTTTTTATAATCTCTGTTAACTTATTTTGTTACATTTGACATACAAACACACAAACTGATTGTAAAGAAAGTTCAATCGTGTTCAAGGCACGATTTTTTATCCCTGAAAAGATTCGTGGAGGGGGAATCCCTATTTTATATTGGTTGGATTCAAACAAGAGCTCCATTCCCGCCCATGCTAGTAGCATGGGCGGGAATGGAGCTCTTGTTCTAGCCACAAAACAATAATATTTTAATAGCAAAATCTAGCATTCTACGTTAACTTTGATTCAATTCACTTTAAGTTTCACCTTGTATGTAATTCACCCTGTATGGGATTATTAGAATGATTACTATCAACGTCCTGTAAGATTCTACAAACTAAAGCAAAGAAATATATAATCTATCTAGAAAGTGTATCAAGATCTATCATACCACATACCGAACTACAAACCGATCATGTCTCTCACTAAGGAAAATAACATAAACTTTACTGTTATAAAACTGGCACGGTTAACACACACACATAATATGTTAAATAATTGTAAAAGAGTTGGTTACTAATAGGTACATGAAGTTCCATCTAGTATGAGAGCTAATTATTAGGTCTAGGTTTAATTCGGTTTCCAACTCATATCTAGGCAGGTTGTACAGAGTAGAATTTAGGCTAGTCTTCAAACCAATGTGATAGCTAGGTCTTAAATAGTGTAGGTGATCATCTCATATTTATATTGGGTTGTTACGGTTCACAAAATAAGGTCCTAACTGCTTAGACGATCACTTGGCCAATTTAGTTTAAGTTCATTTAGTTATTTAACTAGAAATAATATAACGCAGTAGTAATATAACTAGGGTATAAATAGGTTTCAAAGTTAGGTCACAATAGCATGTATATAGCATCACATAATACAACACAATACACATTACACAATATACACATCACATACTTACACTTCACATTCAATCACATCATTATCGATCAAGCATTTATAACACTTTACACTTCATTCACAGCACATAATACATACATTCACATATTCATCGTAACTTAAGTCTAAAAGGCGAAAAAGTTAGAAGGGGATTTAGGAGGGTACACACTTTCTTCAAACCTGGATAAAAAAGCTATTATTAATCTCCCACTCACTAAGATCAAGGAAGTTATATTAAGAGGAAAGACAATAGCGGAAAATTACAGCGTATCTCGGAAATTTGCCTAAATTTATTTTGCCAAATTACTGTAGCGCTAGTATCGCAGTCAAGTTTAAACTTGACTGCGATACTAGCACTACGGTAATTTGTAATACAACCCTTTCGTACATTATCTGACTGCAGCGCTTACGGAAGTTCGAGACAACCTATAGCACGCTCAAATTACGGCGCCATCTAAGTTCATACCGTTTTTAGGCAAATTTCCGAGCTACTTTCTAATGTTCCGCTATGTCTTTCCTCTTAATATATCTTCCTTGCTAAGATATACACTTAGGACACTGAATAGAAATTAACTTACGTTGCTGGTGATGGGGACGTCGCGATTGAGGACTCAGCTGAACTATCAATGCCACCACATTCTTCAAACCTGGATAAAAAGGCTATTATTAATCTCCCACTTACTAAGATATATACTTAGGACACTGAATAAAAATTAACTTACACTGCTGGCGATGGGGACGTCGAGATTTTGAGCCCAACTGGGCTATCATCAATGCCACCACATTCTTCAATCCTGGATAAAAAGGCTATTATTAATCTCCCACTTACTAAGATATACACTTGGGACACTGAAAGTAAATTAACTTACATTGCTGGTGCTGGGGGGGTGGCCAGGCTCCCAATACCACTACATTCTTCAAGCCTGAAAAAAAAACCTGTTATTAATTTGGGAGACCGCTAGACTTGAAAGCGTCAGGTCGCGGGTTCAAACGGCGGGCCCGACCAATGAGCTCTATGGAGCTTATGTACGGATTTTCATACCACTGGCTTTTCAGTGAAGGAAAACATCGTGAGGAAACCTGCATACGTACGGAGAAGAAATTCAATAGCGTATGTGAATCCATCAATCCGCACGGGGCCAGCGTGGTGGATATGCCCCAATCACCCTTTCGGGGGTTGGCTAAAAGTGGACAAGCAGTGGACTGTTAAATGGCTGATAATGATGATTAATCTTCCATTTCTTAGGCTGTTGTTCAGTGTGGAGGTTAAAGGGGGAGGCCTATGTTCAACAGTAGACGTCTTCTGGCTGATGATGATGATGACATTGAATAGAACGTTTTTAACATTGCCGGGGACTGAACCTGAACCTCAGCATCGTCATAAGTCTCCAGCTCACTTGCCGGAGCAGACGTAGCAGATGCAGAATTTTGAGAACGCTTATAAAAAATTAAAATTGATTACAATTTAAATTACATCTACAGCTAACACATTATTTATCATTGGCGGATCCAGGGGGGCATGGGGGCCATGCCCCCCCCCCCAAACACCTAGCAATTCCATACATTCGACTCAATTTTTCGATTTTGATTCCTTTGAACCTTGACCAGAAATGTCAATGGAATCCCAAAATAAAATCCTGGATCCGCCACTGTTATTTATAAACCAGAATTAAGAACTTACGGGCTCCAAGAGAGTTTTCTCTTGGGGTGAAGTGGCTGCTCCAAGGGTACGCCCATTGGTAGGTCCTCTATCATAGCTATATATATCCTAAAAACAAAAAACGTTATGTCAAATTTAGGACGAAATATGCTTCAAATTTGACGATTCGTCCTCACGAATATTCAAAAGTAGACCTTTAAATTCGATTAATTGACATTATTTCTTTATGTGTAATAAATGTTCTTGAAATATTTTATTCGGATGTGTTCACCGATACACGATTAAAGAAAAACACTGTTTTAAACTATCACGGTTGTTCACTAAAGTTATATGATTATTTACGGGATATTTACCGTGGTAAGGTTGTGGAATGAGCTCCCGATATTTCGGCGCAGTTACATGCACCATGTTCACGGGAAGACTGGAGAACTGAATGGGAGCTCATTCCACAACCTTACCACGGTAAATATCCCGTAAATAATCATATAACTTTAACGATTAAAGAAATTTGGCTCAATAGATGGAATCAACTCCATTCAGAGTACATAGAAAATATTTTAATTTTAAAAAAATGTGTGTAATCCTAACAATCATTCAAATACTTAAGTGATCGCAGTTTTTTGTAAAATCGCAAGATCATTTGTAGAAAATAATGAAAAAATATATTTTGTTATAATATAGAAAATATGTGAAAGCGCGCACGCCGAGTATGCAACCATTACCGCCATACAAGTGTATGTTCTCTACCATTTCACCTTAATCTCTACGTCTGTCTGTCTGTATGGCCGCTAACTCCTCCTAAACCACTCAACGGATTTTGATGCGATATTCACCATCAGTTAGATACATTTTCAAGGGAAACTTCGCACGTAAATTACACCCGTGCGAAGCCGGGCGGGCGGGTCGCTAGTCTATACTAATATTATAAAGAGGAAAGATTTGATTGTTTGTTTGTTTGCATTGAATAGGCTCCGAAACTACTAAGCCGATTTGAAAAATTCTTTCACTGTTGGGAAGCTACACTATCCCCGGGTGACATAGGCTATAATCTATACCCGTGCGAAGCTGGGGCGGACCGCTAGTCTATACTAATATTATAAAGAGGAAAGATTTGATTGTTTGTTTGTTTGCATTGAATAGGCTCCGAAACTACTGAACCGATTTGAAAAATTCTTTCACTGTTGGGATGCTGCACTATTCCCGGTTGACATAGGCTATATATCCCGACTTCGCCCGTGCGAAGCAGGGGCGGCCTACTAGTTTAGTATAATTATATTAATTGAACTTTAGTGGCAAACAAACTAACTCGTCAATTGGGTGGGGTCGTTGTCCACTAGTGCTTGCAGCACGGCTCCCACGACTGCCACGTGCTCCACTCTCAACCGCTACTGCCTCAACCATGGCATCCTCCCCTTGCTGCCCTCGTGCTCTATCTCCACGTGTGCGCACACCTCCTCCGCGACTACGAGGTCCTCGAGTGCGTGCTCCGCGTCTTGAACTAAACATAAAAAAATTAATATAAATAAATATTTTAAAAAATATTATACACCAATCATGATCCAAGAAAACAAGGTGCGCTAGCGGAGCTAGCACTCCGGGAGCTGACACCCAATTACGTCACTGTCCAGTTGCCACTTTATTGCAACTAGCATAGATATTGGGAAACAATTTTTTTAATAATCTATTGAATACAGTACAAAAAGCATTTCAATTTTCATTTTGTTTGTCTGCTCAAACAAAGCAATTCAATTTAAGCACGAATTTACATTATTTATATAAAACCACATTGATTTATTGGATTCCTAGGGGTAATATACGGAGATTGCGGAGTTATAATTTCACGCTAGTGGTAATACAGAAAATCAGCTGTTTCATAGAGAGTCCACCATTGTTTCGTGTATCGTCAGTGGGTGTCACTCACGTGACATCTTTTCTCGGAGCGCTATACCTGGCGGAGTATATTATTATACCATGACACCAATAAAGCTGTTCCGGACCACCGCCTTTCGGCAAGCGCTCCCTCTCGCACGGTGCCTCTCGCTTACTCGCTGTTTGCAAGGGGGGACGCTCAGTCGCTTTCTCTTTGTCACATGTTGTCCCATTGTCTTAAATCTACCTGCATCTCTTTCCAAGGGACCCTTTCCACGAAAAACACCACGGTCCGTCATTTATTTAAGATTCTTAAGTGGGAACATGGGCAGTGTTTTGTCCATACAAACGTATTCTCGTGTTTCCTCCCTGGATAATACCACTAGAACTGTCATTTTTTTAAATAAAATTTATCTCCCCCATTGTCATGCTTCTATCATTTATTTTTTCTTATAAGTTAACTACTATAAGAAATATGAGCCTTTAAATATCCCAATAATTGAGTTTTTGAACGCCATGTTGAGACGTCTATCAAACAAATTTGACGAGTTTATAAAACAAAAATAAATGATAGAAGCACAGTTCAATCTTTTTCACATCTATTAATTTAAAAAATAATGAAATCGGCTTAGTTTTGAATGAGGAAACAGAAAAATACGAGACAATGATTTTGTCTACTTTTCGTAGGTATAATCGATCCGAGCTGCAGTTGTCCCTATTGCGCTCTACTGGGAGAGGCTTGAGGTCAGGGGACAGCAATAGATTTGTTAAATACCTATTCATCAAATTTCTTGGCCGTGGTATACACTCTTAAGTTTTAAAATATTTACTGAGTTTTATTTATACATACAGTGGTAACTCCATGTAACGTCACTTGATTTAACGACAAATTCCTTAAAGCGTCGAAATCACTTGGCTTTGGTTGGTTTAGCTTACCTTCCATACAATGATACACTCTATATTATAGCATTACAGTACTCTCAATAAAGACAACAATTAAGCCTTTACAAGACAATAAATAAACCTTATAAGATAGACAATAATTAAACCTTTTAAGTTGCCAAAATTTGTAAAAACTGCGCAGTTAGCCGCAGTTGTGTACGTTTTTTTGTCGCTTTATTATCCTACCCCGTAATAAACTCGACTGTCGGCATCATGCATACCGAACTTTCTACGAAATTCATTCTTTTGTTTACAAATTGGGATTGCTTGCATGTGTAGACTGTTGTTGAATATGACTAATAAGTAAAAGTCATGAATTATCTATAAGTTATCTTATTCTTAGTTGCTCACAAACTTTCAAACTGTAGTTAAACATGGCTAGTAAAAGAATATCATAACATTTTTATTTAGATAACTACTAACACTAGTCTGAAATAAAAAATTTCTTCTTATAATTTTGATTTTTCTTATCGCCATTTAACGACAACTCTCTATAACGCCATAAAATGCACAGTCCCTTCAGTGTCGTTATATAGAGTTTCTACTGTAATTATAATACTAGGTCTTAACTGATATTTCTACGTCTTGTCCGTCGCGAACAAAAGCGTTCGCGAAGGCCAGCACCATTGGTGAAATTAAATCACTTAAGACTGCGCTGGCTCGGACATCTGGAGAGAATGTTATATCGCGCTGTAAAAAAGGCTTACTTGGCACTGCTGAAAGGCCCGTCGGCCGTTTTAGGTATAGATGGAAAGATGAAGTGGGAAAAGATTAACAGAAACTGGACGTCCATGGCGTGAACTTGCGCAAGATAGAGAAGAATGGCGTCTTTTAGTATCGCAGGTAGTCACATTTTGGGTCGATGCATTAACATAATAGGGGCTTTTAAAATTTGTAACTTATACTGGTGACTCATTCGCCTCCTGAATAACATATGGATCTTTGCAGATACGGGACCTGTAAGCCTACATAAAAGGGAACAAATTAGTTGTTGCTTGTACATTTACATTTTCTCTGTAAATGCTTCCATGTGATTTGAAAGTGACATTTTGTGTAGAGCTTTGTTGCACAAGTCACTCTTATATATTTTCTTTCCTGTATGGACCAGGGTATGTCGAAAAACTGCGACCAAAACCGTCGGACGATAGGCAGCAGCAATGCGATTCCGTAAACTTATCTCGCTTGCGTGAGCGCTAGTCTCGCGGTGAGATGTCCGTTGTCCGATTGGTATTCTGCAAAAACCACCCACGACAAAAGCCGACACTAGCGCCACCCGAGTGACGGCGCAAGGGCAAGTAACTACACACGAGTGATCAAGCTCGAGACTTTGACGTTTAATTGGTATTCCGCAGCTAAATCTAGCGCTCGCTCGCATAGTCACCTCACCCAAGAATTCGAATTGTAGTGTCAAATAAAAAGTTTGTCATTTTTAAGTGAATATTGCGTGAGTTTATAAATTAGTATTTCCAAAACAATTTATTTGATTGAATACTAAGTTTTTGTGCCAATAAGAAGGTAAGCAAGTGTAATAGAGATATTTATTCTTGTTGGAATCTGTTAAGAAATAGCTAAAAGTGTGTGATTGTACTTATTTGATGTTTGTTTGTTTTCCAAGAATGTCTCGTGGTTTTCTGCTGCTGAGTAGTCTAAAAGAGGCCAAGGATTTAGACATAAGCGAAAGCCGTCGTCAATCATTTGGTGTACGAAAACTTCGTCTCCTAACTCGCGATGAAGAGTATATAAAATTATACAGGCTTTCAGAGTCACTAATTGATAGCCTGGAAATAGACCTACATCCTTATCTAGTAAAAAGTCAAAGATGTATTTCAATGAGGACAAAGGTATGACTATTACAGATATATTCCCTGTTTTAATCAAGTTTAGAAAAGATTAAATCGACATTATTTTTACATTAACAATCTCAAACTTTTCAGATACTTTGCGCGCTACATTTTTAGCTAACGGTAGCTACAAAAAACAAGTGGGGAGAAATGTAAGTGCATTTCTTTCGCAAGCATCAACATCACGATGCATACATGATGTCGTGGAAGCCCTTAACCATCCTCAAATAGTTAAGAAATATATAAGATTCCCTCAAAATGCAGCAGAAAGACAATATTTGATAACAAGGTAACTTTTTTGCTTGTAGAACCTATAATTCGATACTTTGTACTATAATAGAATCAATGGGTATCGTTCATCTTAACATTTTGTATTACTTTACAGATTTTATGAAAAATTTAAAATACCCGGTGTGTTAGCATGTATCGATGGCACATTGGTTGCCATGATAAGGCCTACTGAAAATGAGGAGCGCTACTATTGTAGAAAAGGCTATCATGCCAGGAATGTCCAATTGGTAAGCCGGATCTACTTCACATTACATTTTATCGCTTAAGGATTGGGTTAGTGGTTTTTAGATATTTGCTATTAATATTACCTATTTATAAGTAGGTATGAAAAATAATGGACAATTACTTGTGTAATGTTTTAGTTAAGATATATATTTATGTGTGTTATGATTTTTAAGCACATCAGAAAATAGTTCAATAAACACAATATGTTATGTTCCAGGTGACAGATGCAGACTTAAACATATTACATGCGGATGCAAGTTATGGAGGTGCAACACATGACTCATTTGTTTTCAACAATAGTGAATTACAGGATCACTTGAAAAACTTGATAAACAATGGTCAAGATTTATTCCTACTGGGTTAGTATGTTATTTATATTATTTCACCATAATTATATGTACTAGATTTTTGCCATGGGTTGAGCGGCTGGCAAACTTAACATCGCTTATTCTCAGGAATAGTGTAGCATTCTATGAGTGAAAGAGTGTTCAAAATCGGTTCGTAGTTCCAGAGATCCCACAAACATACATATCACAAATGTTTCTTAACAAAATTTTAGTATAGAAATTCCTTATTAAAAATTTGAGAAAAACTTGTTTTTTTTTTAGGTGATTCAGGTTATGCACTAAGGCGTTACATGATGACTCCTATAGTGCCTACACCTGAGGACAACAGCCCCGAAGGTTTTTATAACAAACATCACGCCTCTGCCAGAAACTCAGTTGAGAGGACAATTGGGATTCTGAAAGGCTGCTTTCGTTGTCTCTTGGTACACCGAGTGCTTCATTATCACCCTGACATGGTTGCATAAATTGTAACTGCATGTTGTGTATTGCACAATATTTGCAATCGTGCCGGTCTTGAAGCCCCAGTGTTGTCTCGAGAAGATGAAGAACAGGAAAACCAGCTTATTTCACAACTGCAGCTAGGACAAAACAGAGATCTGACAGACACACATCCTGTCCCCCAATCGGAACTAGCTTTACGCCTAGCACGGCAAAGGAATTTAATCGACAATTTATGGCGTAATCGTCACATTAGGTAATATTCAATTAGTTATAAACGTACATTCAATTAGTTATTAGCTGGGTACGCTGCCAACTGGTAATGGACTTGAAGATTTAGATTGTCTTTAGACCTTCAATGGTCTATGGGCAGTCTAACTGTATTTGTAATGTTAGTTTTAGCTTGTATTTTGTTAAGTTAATAGTGACACTTGCCACAAAAAAAAACCGTATTTAAATATAAAATTTTAAATGTTTTGTTGATATCATGTAATGTTTAATTAGTTATATAAATAAGTATTATGTTCACTAGATACTAGGTAACAAAGATTATAAGTAAGACAGCTGCTATTAATTAAGCTGATAAGTATTTTAATATTAAAATTTATAATATTTTTGTTACATAATTTATGTTCTGTTCAATTTGTTTAATATATAAAATAAGGCAACTGCTATTTAGCTAATGTTTAAGTATCATAAGCACTATTCTATTAACTTCTGATGTAAGCAGAGGGTTGTTATAAGTATGTCTGTCTGCAGCACCATACGGCTAACTCCCAGACGGCTGAACCAATTATGATTTAGTATTTTTTTTGTTTGAAAGGTGATTTGATATAAAATGTTTTTAATGTTCTTAGCTTCTTAGCCCGTTGGTCCAGTTGGTAGTGAACCTGCCTTCTGAGCTTGGGGGCGTGGGTTCGATTCCCACCTAGGACAAACATTTGTGTGATGAACATTTGTGTTTGTTCTATATCTGGTTGTTAATATCTATTTAAGTATGTATTTAAACCTATATATGTATGTATGTATATCAGTCTCTGGCAGCCATATCACAAGCTCTGCTTAGTTTGGGGTCAGATGACCGTGTGTGCAAAAATGTCCCGAATATGTTTCAAGAAAATCTGTTCAGCCGTTTAAAGACTATTAGCTCTTTTATCGGGGTTTATAAAACCTAATTTATACTTGCAGTATACCTACTTATATCTAATATACATCATACATACGGTTTTCTGGTTTTTTAATTAACCTATAAGTTGTAATATACTGAGTTAGCCATCAACATTAAGATAAAATCAGAAAGTTTGGAACTGTTATCAAAAAAATAATAAATAAGAAATGCAAGGAATACAGCCATCGTTTTATTACAGAACTAGTAGGCCGCCCCTGCTTCGCACGGGCGAAGCCGGGATATATAGCCTATGTCAACCGGGGATAGTGCAGCATCCCAACAGTGAAAGAATTTCTCAAATCGGTTCAGTAGTTTCGGAGCCTATTCAACGCAAACAAACAAACAAACAATCAAATCTTTCCTCTTTATAATATTAGTATAGATAACACTTCATAACACTGATTGAGCAATAAACAATACATTTTTTTAATATTAACTACAATGATTTAAAATTTAACGTTTATTGTTTACAAATCAAGACATGCATTTAGCAATAGATTACTACATTTAACTAAAGATAACTGTCAGCAGCTCAGAGAAAGCCAATTTTATTATTAGGGCCTCTCAACCATGCTGGTTGAGCATCTTCGCTTAACATCAGACGAGGTGACGGTCAAACGCAAGCCTATAGTATAATAAAATAATAATGTTCAATTTCTAGGTTTAATAGAGTCACTTAATGCTCTAAGGCCTTCTCCTAAAGTTTTGAATGCTTCAGCCATCATAGCATTCTGTTGTGAAAACTGCTCATTCATTTTGTTTCCTACATTCGTGAGAGCTTCTAATAATGTATGCTCTCTCTGAGCTGTGCGTTCTAAAACGGCTCTCAGGAGAGATGCATTGCTTTCTTCTATGTCCATGCGTCTCTCTTCCAGCCTCACAAATCGTTCTGTGGTCCGGGCGAATTGACTCTGTCTTTGAGATGGTGGTGAGGCTCGAACCCGAATTCGATGGCGTCTTCTTGGACCTGAATAAGAAATATGTTTTAATAACAGCAAGTTACTTTTATTAATTACTAGCTGTGCCTTGTGGTTTAACCCGAGTGGACGTTCCCTAGGGACCATACATTTTTCATAACAAAAAGTATGTTAAGTATGTAACTCTCTGGCCTTCTTACTTTTTCTATGTAATAAATCAAGTCTATCCGTTGTTCTGTTGTTATGTGAAAGAGGAAAAAACAAACAAACACACTTTCGCATTTACAGTAGTATGATAGTACTAAAGCTCTGTGGGTTTGCAAAGATCGTCAGCTACAAAAGTATTTTGAGATTCTATTCCAGTTTGGCTATTGTCAATCACGGAGCTGATGATATTGATACAAAATATTATATCCACCAATACATACTATTAGTTACAGAGGTGCGTTGGCGTCGAGGAGATTGTGTCGGTGTCTGCAATTGAGAAGAACGCCTTTGTATGACCGGAGCACTTTCAGGCTCGGCGATCTATACAAAATAATACATTGTTTAAATAAGTAGGTCATGTAAACAACATTAAATTTGATTTTCGATACAAATTAAAATAGAAATAATTCATCATCATCATCATCAGCCAGAAGACGTCCACTGCTGAACATAGGCCTCCCCCTTTAACCTCCACACTGAACAACAGCCTGCCTTTTGCATCCACT
This sequence comes from Agriopis marginaria, assembly GCA_932305915.1. Lineage (NCBI taxonomy): Eukaryota > Metazoa > Arthropoda > Insecta > Lepidoptera > Geometridae > Agriopis > Agriopis marginaria. The sequence continues at coordinate 4,591,175 of OW029935.1, forward strand.
GCATGCCCGCGACTCTCACAATGTCGTCGGTCCATCTCGGAGATGGGAGGCCTCCCTACGCTGCGTCTTCCGGTTCGTGGTCTCCACTCCAGAACCTTTCTTCCCCATCGATTATCGGTTCTTCGAGCGATGTGGCCTGCCCATTGCCACTTCAACTTGCAAATTTTAACAGCTATGTCGGTGACTCTGGTTCTTTGGCAATAATTTGGAAATAATTAGATACGTACATCTAGTAATACATCTTGACCAATCATGTGAGGTCCTGCATGTGATGTCCCTGCCATGGGTTCCGGAGTATTAAGAGTTTCCTGTAATGGAACATAATTGTTTAATAAGTGTTTTATTTTCAAACGTACATAATTTACCATGTTTTAGCATTACGACTGTGTTCTTGGTGACCATAGTAAATTAAGGAAAACATCATTACACTATTTTGGTAATTAAATATTTTGTTTATTTCACAATTCATGACTGATCACCGATTGGCTTGACCGATCCTAACGAAATTTGCCAAGAAGTAATATTCTTTATAAGGATTAACATAATTATAATAAATACTCTTTAATATTCAAAATTAAGGAATAATTGGAAAGTAACTAAAGGTTGACTTCCGCGCATTGTGGCTGATGCAACACGTTTTGCACCATGAAAATTTATGGTGCTACTTATAGACTTAATTGGAAAATGTATGGCGATGTCAGCGTCACCCGCACCTCGGAAGACCTCGGAAGCAGCGACCTGCAAGACCTATCGCATCAGCCGCGATGCACAGAAGTCAACCTTAAGGCTGTATGGTGTGGCTGCTGTTTCATTGATAATTATGTATTTTAACAATATTACTTACAGTGGTGTTTTCATATGTAAAAATGACTTCAGGTAATTCTGTCTCTTGTTGACATAAGGAACTATCCACATTGGCAGGTACATCGGAGGGCTCCTGAAAATGGATAATTTGAATAATTTCTTTGACAATCTAACTGTTCTTTGTATGGTAGCTTAGTTTTTTTGTCTTACATGAATAAGTGGCGTTCTCAAGTGAGAATCGCCAGTAGAGAATCCTTCACCACCCAACATGGCAACTATTCTCTCTTCTGCCGCTGTCAGTTCCACCTCGACCTCAGACCCACCACCAGTCCTACGCCTGTTTGCAGCTCGTAGTGCAGCCTTTTTTTTGGTAGAACTTTTTTTGTCTGTCCAGTACTAGTAAAATACATTATGATTGTTAAAACATGGACTGGGATGGTAACTATAAGTATCATATATTATTACATTTACTATTATTCTAAGAAATATGTTACTTTCATCCACTGTTTCCATGTTTTAACAGCTCCACCTCCGACGCTGTTGAGTTGTAGCTGCAATTGCTCCCAAAAGGTTCTACTTCTTTGCCTTGCATTTTGAGTTTTCAGAAAACCTCTCGCTACGTCTTGATTCCTCTCTAGGTTGTCGAGTAGCAGTTCTATTTGAGCTATATTCGGATGGACAGAACGTTCACTAGTGTGGCTGAAATTGGAATTAATGATTATTAATATTGTAAATACATGTACTAAGATACAAAAAAACTAAATTGAGTTACACAACAGAAATATAGCAAGTTGTACGTAACGAAATACTGTTTTCTTACCTCATCTTGTATTATATTTTCTTCCCTTTTGTCTTGTTTTAAATAAATTGTATAACTCTGTGTAACAACTCACGGGACTCCCATTATAAAACAAACTAGTTAAGTGTTTCTTTATAAACATAGGGGAGAACTTTTGGAAATGCAATAAAAAATTAAACACTTATGGTCGAGCAGGTAATAACTTAAAGTTACAAGTGGTGTGTCTGACGAAGTCGCTGTTATCTCGATAGTTTAATGTGAGAGTTTTTGTGGTATAGTTTGGTTGAAACATCCGAAATAAATACAACTTGTTTTGTTTTGTTTACGAAAATAATACGATATTTACGTAGTGAATAAACGTCATTCTTTTTTTTCTGGCGCTGACGCTCGCTTGCGGCAAAAGCCGGCCACGTTACTCTGCCAATATTGTAAAAAACATATTTTCTTGTGTTCTACCATTAACTCTACACATATATTTTGATGTGATATTGCATTATGTCCATTATATACTCTATTTTAGTAAAATAACTCACATAAAACGTCATAATTAGGAAATAATTAAAATAAGGTAAATTCCGATAATACCGATTCGATTAAAAACGGTGTGTGTCATGCACTAGTAAACTCACCCAAACTTTATGAGCGTCGATTAATCACTTCTCTTCGCTCAGTGGCACGTGATTTCTCGGAATACCAATTTGGGTGAGGTGAGCGCCAGAATCGAAGGGAGCGCGGATCACTGGGTGAAGCTCACTCAGTGAGGCACATATTACAGAATCGCATTGCTGCGTCCTATTAGTACCTACATGGTGAACGTACTGCGATCCCCAAGCCATCTGCCAAGCGTGAGGATTATGGCAACACCCCTCTCTAAGAGTGAGGCCTTTGTTCAGCAGTGGACGTTTACTGGCTGATGACGTATGTGATGTGATCATGTTTTAGCATATGTCTTTTGGTGGCAAAGCTCTTACCGCGAGCATCCAATGGGCAGTGTGACTTGATGTGCGACCGCCGGTGCAGGTACTACTTCCTCGATGTTAAGTGGGTTTTTGTTGCCAATCTGTAAAATATAATATTGCTCTAATTTATGCAATTTCAAGATCGGTGATAATTATCCATAATGATGAGTTCAATTACTTCATCATTGTCAGCCTATCATATTCCCACTGCTGGGATACAGGCCTTCTCTCAGAGATAGGATGGGCCCTGATGCAACATGCTGGCCCAGAGCATGTTGGTGAATGTCATAATATGTCTTTGAACTTTTTAGGTTCTCAGACATACCGGTTTTCTCACGTTTTTTAAAGTGAAAATGTCTTTAGTCATGTTGGGCACTTTTGGGATAAAGCAGTGACCATCACGCTCAGATACTCGTTCGGGTAAAGTCTGCTGGAGTCGACTAAGGGAGCGAGAGAGATACAGTCAACCTTGATGAAGTTTTCACTTATGTCGCACACATTTTTTTAAATGTCATTCATATAGTACACCCTGTGTAACCGTGTATAAAGATTATACTTACATCAGATCTATGTTCAGGTTCGCTATTATCTTCCGATTCGCTGTATTCAGAAAATCTTCTTTGAATATTTTTTTCAACTGATGTCTCTGGTTTTTCAGATGAAGTCTGCAAATGCAAATAATATATTTTCTCAAACTGATAAGCTTATGAAGGGCGACCTTCCTTTGTCATTAAAGCGTAAACTCATCGACATGTGCATCCTGCCCGTCCTAACTTACGGTGCACAGACATGGTCATTGACCGATTCGCAGAGGTTCAAACTTGGGGTTTGCCAAAGAGCGATGGAGCGCAGCGTCCTAAGAATCAAAAGGACAGACCGAGTTCGAAACACGACGCTACGCTCAATTACGGGAATCGGTGATGTTGTCATCAAAGCTGCCAAATTAAAGTGGGGTTGGGCGGGACACGTGGCCAGGATGCACCCTGATAGATGGGCCCAGAGGATCACACAGTGGGTGCCTGAAAACGGACGAAGGAGCCAAGGCAGGCCTAGAAAACGCTGGCGCGATGACCTCGACACGTTCCAGATACAGTGGTCAAGTCTGGCGGGTGATCGCACTGTCCGGAAAGAAATGGGGAAGACCTTTGCCCAGGAGTGGGACAGTATAGGTTAATTAAAAAAAAAAAAAAACTGATAAGCTAAATTACTATAATAACGGCTTACACTCACTATTGTTTATTGGTTGAGATTGATCAATAAACATAATCGAGAGTGTAAGCCATTGTTACAGTACTTTATAATGATTCCTCACGCGAGTTTTGATGAAGTGAACACATGACACATTTCATCAATCAATACGACCATATTATTATTCAGTTGTAAAACGTAACAGACAGATGTTCTTTTTTATATTGAGTGTTCCACACTTTCTGTTGTCCTTTAACAACTCAAATGTTAAGCATTCAATAAATCGACATCCGGCAGGATTCGAACCCGCGCAACACAAAACGAGAAATTACAAAACCAGTACCGACTGACCATAGCCTCTTTCCTCTTCATAGTCGCTTTCCTGCCTCTTAATCTTTGTAATTATTATGGAACCCTCAAATCAGACAAGCAGGGGAGGAATGCCCGAGTACAAATGTCTCAGTGTTTCACTCATTTATTTCACCGCTTAATTGCATTAAATGGTTTGTGTAATTTATGTAAATATAAACACAGGTGGTAGGACCCCTTGCTTGGTTGAACTTACCAGGCCTAACACGCTACCGAGTGTCTAGATTTTACTCACCCCTGGGCTAACAGATGAGTTGATATCTGCCAAAGATCTCACAAATATCCTGGATTTTTGTGCCTGAAAATATATAAACATAACACACTTTTAAGATCAAAACTATTCTCGATTTTTTGCAATATAATGGTAGAGTCATACAGGAAGTGGACTCAACTAAATTTCTTGGATTGACAATCGATAGTAAACTAAATTGGAAAGCACACATAGATACATTAACTAAACGAATGGGCTCGACGGCATACGCATTATTTAAATTATCATTAGTTATTAATCAAGAAGCTCTAATAACTGCATATTATGGCATGGCAGTATCTATTCTACGATATGGCATTATATTCTGGGGGAACTCTACTGACAAAAGAATTGCTTTCAAAGCCCAAAAGAGGTGCATCAGGGCAATGTTTCATCTTCATAAGACTGATAGCTGTAAACCATACTTTTTAAAACACAGGATTCTGACATTACCATCTCTATACATATTAGAAATAGCAACTTTTGTAAAATCAAATCAACATCTCTTTGGTAGTTGGACTGATGCTGGTATTCGAACTCGCACACAGGCCGAGATGAAACTCTGCCCACGTACGGCCAAAACTGCACTCATGCAAAAAAGTGTATTCTGTATGGCTCCTTTAATATATACTAAAATTCCTAAAATTATCAGAGAATTAAATATTGGAATGTTTAAAAATAAACTTAAAATTTTATTAGCACAAAAAAGCTATTATGAAATTTCAGAATTCCTTAATGATAAAAAATGTTTGATATGTAATGTAGACTAAATAATTGACAGGTACTAGGAAAAGATAAAATGATAATAATAGCTTATATAGGTAGTAATAAACATCTAATTAGGGTATAAAATACAACCAAACCAAAATATGATTCTAACAATATTCTAACTTAGACATAATTTCGTTATTTTTTTTTTTAACTTTAACAAAAACTAATAATAATATATAAAAAACTAACATTTGTACGCTGTAACAGGCAAGGACATGAGATACGTCTCCATTATTACGACCATGTATGCTACTTTATATGTATGTGTACCTACCATGTTCTGACAAATAAATATTTTGAATTTGAATTTGAATTTGAATTTGATTAATGTGCGGATGTTCAAGTACAAATCAATCTTATTCGAGATGAGGGCGATAAGTCCTGCACTGACGTCCCGCTTGGGGTGTATTGTGCATTTCCCCATACCAGCACCTACCCGAGCCAACCCAACTCCTTGAAATAACGGAGTGCGGCTCTGGGCCACTGGCACAGTTGCTCCAGTGGCGTAGATGAAAATGTGCATAATGACGATGAAAAGCAGTCTAGCTGTTGTGGTGACGTAGATGAAAATGGCAATGGTGCCCCATGTAACCATGTAACAATTCTAGTTTCTTCTGTGGCTTCACAATGCCACAACTCATGCTCTACAGTTTCGTTCTCTTTCATGCAGCCACGACACAGTGCACTGTCCGTAGCTCCCAGTTTATGCATATGACTATTCAAGTTGCAATGACTGGTTACAAGTTTTAAAATAACACTACAGGATTCCAGCAGCTATGACACGGCAGACCTAGATTTTCATACGAATTTTGCCGGCTGCTACTAAACGACAACTATAATTAAGATTCAATAAAAAAAAACTACATACAAATATCAGCAACTTATTTCAGTTTAAAAGGCTAATATTTTATTTAAAGCCTTCTATGTTGCTCCACTTTCTTGCTTCTCATCTTGCAATGATGTCAATTCTATTTTACTGTCAAATTAATTAATTTAGAATACTTTTTTTGTAAATATTTAATGTCAGACATTTATAATATTATTAATTAGTCATTGACATCGGCTCCAATTCCATTCATAAAAGACTATATTTATAATACAAAGAATTCAATGTACATATAGATCGACTAGCGGTCCGCCCCTGCTTCGCACGGGTATAGATATATCACCCGGCCTATGTCACCCGGGGATAGTGTAGCTTCCCAACAGGGAAAGAATTTTTCAAATCGTTTCAGTAGTTTCGGAGCCTATTCAATGCAAACAAACAAACAAACAATCAAATCTTTCCTCTTTATAATATTAGTATAGATGAGAGAATATAATAAAAAAATCATACAAATATAGTGATCCAAAAGTTATTCCTACTAGTGTTAAGATAAAGCACAAGAGTAGTAAATCTAATAGAAGAAAGTACATGTTGTGACACTATCCTAGTAAGGTTCCTTAACCCCGCTAGAAGTGAAATATCCGGATTCAGAATATATTATTTGGATTCAGGGGTAATGACGCAGCAGATGAACTGGCAGAGCGATGGTGGCCGGTGGTTATAATATGTGCACTCTGAATTATTACATAGAAGATTTCCGATTTTAAGGATCTTGTTTTCTTACCTTTCTTTTTGGTGTTGTTTTTTCAGACTTTATTGAAGTTGTTGGTGATGAATTCTGAAAATAGATGGTTTTTAGAAAAAAATGCCACACTATCCGCACGGCAAAGACATTAATAAATATTTCGGCATAACCGAAATAAAATGCTGTTTTTAATTTTTCGTTTCAAATATTTCATGGTTGACATGCTAGGCGTCTGACCACAACACAAGTTACAATGTGATCGAGCAAAAAAGGGGGACTGGCTGTCATGTGGAACATACCAACTGGTAATTGCTTGGCGAGAGATTCTCAATTTTAGGATATATTTATAATCAAGGTGCCCTACCACCAGGCTATGGTTTCCAAAAGTAACAAGGGAACTCGTTGCACTCTGAATTATTACACAGAAGATTTCCGATTTTAAGAATCTTGTTTTCTTACCTTTCGTTTTGGTGTTATTTTTTCAGACTTTATTGAAGTTGTCGGTGATGAATTCTGAAAAAATATGGTTTTTAGAAAAAAATGCCACACTATCCGCATGGCAAAGACTTTACAAGTATTACAGCATAACCGAAATAAAATGCCGTTTTTAATTTTATGTTTCAAATGTTTCATGGTTGACATGCTAGGCGTCTGACCACAACACAAGTTACAATGTGATCGAGCAAAAAAGGGGGACTGGCTGTCATGTGGAACATAGCAACTGGTAAGTGCTTGCGAGACTTTTAAGATATATTTATAATCAAGGTGCCCTACCAGGCTATGGTTTCCAAAAGTAACAAGGGAACTCGTACTCTAATATAATAATTACTTTTACCAACTGTAGAATATTTTTTTTGCCTCCACGAATAAAATTAATCCTACTAATATTATAAACGCAAAAGTTTGTAAGTATGGATGTTTGTTCCTCTTTCACGCAAAAAATACCGAATGGATTTTAATAAAAGTTTACACTATTATAGCTCATACATTAGAATAACACATAGGCTATAACGGGTTGTAGTAGCGAGGCCGAAGGCCGAGCTCTACGCGTACGAAGTTACGGGTTTCAGCTAGTATGATATAATAAGAACACGAAGTCATTAAGTACACTTACATTTTTCGACATTGTTATCGGTATTTAGCTTCTTTTTATTTGCAACTTGGGTAGTTCTGCCTTGAGTTTTGGTTGATGATGCTGAACTCTGTTTCTTCTGCTGCAGAGAGAATACAATAGAAATTCAACTTGATTCTGCTCAAGGAATATACTACTCTCTATTCTGCTGTTTGACTGTTAGAGTTAGAGCTGTTAATTAAACTAAACTTGAAATTCGACGCCGAAACCAAGCCGCAAGCCGAAACCAAGCCGAAACGTTTTTTTTTTGTTATATTTTTCATGACCATGGATTCAATGTCCTTTGGTCGTAATATTACACAGTTTTCAAAGAATTAACGTCAAATGAGTCATAGTCACAGTCAGAGTCAAGCTAAGTGTCACGGTCAAGTCAAACTCATGCTTCTGTAAAGTGACTTTACAGAAGCATGAGGAGACTTTACAAGAGGCTCCTATGGAGTTTTGGAAACAACACGAAAAGACACGCTTCACCTCGTTATATCACTTTTCCACACTCGGGCACGTTTACGAGCACTTAATGAATAATTATTCACCATTTAATACACATTAAGGACGTTATCCGTCAACTGATAAAAATAAGCTAACTTTCGGTACATATTCCAACTAATCTGTAATACTTAGTCATATGGTATTACTATCTATAGATAGAAAACTCTTTTTGTACAATATCTACGCAAAAAAAATACTTAAAATTATTATAAATAATTAATTAGAAATATTTTTCGTAGCCTCTTACCACAAAAGTTACGAAAACTAGTCGTGTTTCGGAACATATATCTCAAAAACTATATGTTTTTAATCAATAAAAAAAATACACTCCATTATTACGTATATTATTAAACAAAAGTATGCAAAAAAAAGTTCAATTATGTTTCAAATAGGCATAGGAAAAATAAAATAGTTTTACTAATGTTTTCTAATATTTTGCTAGAACCGACAAGGCTTAAACTATGCGCAATAAGGTTTGTTTTCCTTTGATTATTTTTGTCTGATTTTGTCTACGATTTGAAACGGCGTCTCAGTCAGCGCTCGGGCGCCGTCGAAAGCAGACCTACGCCGCTTGACACCAGCACCTCAAAGTAAAAAACATCGCTGTATGGACACGGAAAATTTTAAAAAACGATCTCGATCCCTGATCACTGCGTAAGAATAGGGTAAGAGCAATTAATTGTATTGTAGGTAATAAGTAGGTATTACTATTATTTTTGACTTGACTGGACTGACTATTGGTGGATTTTGGAGTGGACTTTGGATGCTGAAGCGACGGATTCTCTAGTTGCACACGTCTGCAGCTAGAGCTTGGATTTTGTGATGAGATCTTACACTCCGAGTGACTGAACTGATGTGATTAGATTTCGGAGACTGCTACTGGAACTGCTAGACGGATAGAGCTAGAAGTGTCGAGTTTAGGCTCATTTCATTTGTCGTGATGAGATCTTCTTACAGGAATATTTTGACTGACTTGATCGAGGACTTCGGAGACTGCTATTGGAACTGCTAGACGGATAGAGCTAGAAGTGTCGAGTTTGGGCTCGTTTCATTTGTCGTGATGAGATCTTCTTACAGAAATATTTTGACTGCCCTGATCGAGGACTTCGGAGACTGCTACTGGAACTGCTAGACGGATAGAGCTAGAAGTGTCGAGTTTGGGCTCGTTTCATTTGTCGTGATGAGATCTTCTTACAGGAATATTTTGACTGACCTGATCGAGGACTTCAAAGACTGCTACTGGAACTGCTAGATGGATAGAGCTAGAAGTGTCGAGTTTGGGCTCGTTTCATTTGTCGTGATGAGATCTTCTTACAGGAATATTTTGACTGACCTGATCGAGGACTTCGGAGACTGCTACTGGAACTGCTAGACGGATAGAGTTAGAAGTGTCGAGTTTGGGCTAGTTTCATTTGTCGTGATGAGATCTTCTTACAGGAATATTTTGACTGACCTGATCGAGGACTTCGGAGACTGCTACTGGAACTGCTAGACGGATAGAGCTAGAAGTGTCGAAATTGGGCTCGTTTTATTTGTCGTGATGAGATCTTCTTACAGGAATATTTTGATTGACCTGATCGAAGACTTCGGAGACTGCTACTGGAACTGCTGGACGGATAGAGCTAGAAGTGTCGAGTTTGGGTTCGTTTCATTTGTCGTGATGAGATCTTCTTAGAGGAATATTTTGACTGACCTGATCGAGGACTTCGGAGACTGCTACTGGAACTGCTAGACAGATAGAGCTAGAAGTGTCGAGTTTGGGCTCGTTTCATTTGTCGTGATGAGATCTTCTTACAGAAATATTCTGACTGACCTGATCGAGGACTTCGGAGACTGCTACTGGAACTGCTAGACGGATAGAGCTAGAAGTGTCGAGTTTGGGCTCGTTCCATTTGTCGTGATGAGATCTTCTTACAGGAATATTTTGACTGACCTGATCGAGGACTTCGGAGACTGCTACTGGAACTGCTAGACGGATAGAGCTAGAAGTGTCGAGTTTGGGCTCGTTTCATTTGTGGTGATGAGATCTTCTTACAAGAATATTTTGACTGACCTGATCGAGGACTTCGGAGACTGCTACTGGAACTGCTAGACGGATAGAGCTAGAAGTGTCGAGTTTGGGCTCGTTTCATTTGTCGTGATGAGATCTTCTTACAGGAATATTTTGACTGACCTGATCGAGGACTTCGGAGACTGCTACTGGAACTGCTAGACGGATAGAGCTAGAAGTGTCGAGTTTGGGCTCGTTTCATTTGTCGTGATGAGATCTTCTTACAGGAATATTTTGACTGACCTGATCGAGGACTTCGGAGACTGCTACTGGAACTGCTAGACGGATAGAGCTAGAAGTGTCGAGTTCGGGCTCGTTTCATTTGTCGTGATGAGAGCTTCTTACAGGAATATTTTGACTGACCTGATCGAGGACTTCAAAGACTGCTACTGGAACTGCTAGTACTAACACCCACCTGAGCATCATCTGCGCATCAAGTGCACATCAAGTGCGCACCAACCTGCGCATCAAGTGCGCATCAAGTGCGCACCAACCTGCGCATCAATTACGCACCAACCTGCGCATCAAGTGCGCATCAAGTGCGCACCAACCTGCGCATCAAGTGCACATCGAGTGCGCACCAACCTGCGTATCATCTGTGCATCAAGTGCGCAAGTGCGCACCAACCTGCGCATCAACTGCGCATCATGTGCGCACCAACCTGCGCATCGTCTGCGCATCAAGTGCGCACCAACCACGCATCATCTGCGCATCAAGTGCGCACCAACCTGCGCAACAAGTGCACATCGAGTGCGCACCAACCTGTGTATCATCTGCGCATCAAGTGCGCACCAACCTGCGCATCAACTGCGCATCATGTGCGCACCAACCTGCGCATCATCTGCGCATCAAGTGCGCACCAACCGCGCATCATCTGCGCATCAAGTGCGCACCAACTACGCATCAAGTGCGCACCAACCTGCGCATCATCTGCGCATCAAGTGCGCACCAACCTGTGCATCAAGTGCGCACCAACCTGCGCATCATCTGCGCATCAAGTGCACACCAATCTGCACATCAAGTGCGCACCAACCTGCGCATCAAGTGCGCACCAACCTGCGCATCAAGTGCGCATCAAGTGTGCACCAACCTGCGCATCATCTGCGAATCAGGTGCGCACCAACCTGCGCATCAACTGCACATCAAGTGTACACCAAACTGCGCATCAACTACGCACCAATCTGCGCATCAACTGCGCATCAAGTGCGCACCAACCTGCGCATCAAGTGCGCACCAACTGCGCACCGATTGCGCACCAAAACTGCGCACCAACTTGCGCACCAACTGCACACCGGTTGTGCACCAAAACTGCGCACCAACTGCGCACCAAGACTGCGCACCATGACTGACCACTAAGACTGCGCACCGCACCGCACTAGCTCTATCCATCTAGCAGTTCCAGTAGCAGTCTTTGAAGTCCTCGATCAGGTCAGTCAAAATATTCCTGTAAGAAGATCTCATCACGATAAATGAAACGAGCCCAAACTCGACACTTCTAGCTCTATCCGTCTAGCAGTTCCAGTAGCAGTCTCCGAAGTCCTCGATCAGGTCAGTCAAAATATTCCTGTAAGAAGATCTCATCACGACAAATGAAACGAGCCCAAACTCGACACTTCTAGCTCTATCCGTCTAGCAGTTCCAGTAGCAGTCTCCGAAGTCCTCGATCAGGTCAGTCAAAATATTCCTGTAAGAAGATCTCATCAAGACAAATGAAACGAGCCCAAACTCGACACTTCTAGCTCTATCCATCTAGCAGTTCCAGTAGCAGTCTTTGAAGTCCTCGATCAGGTCAGTCAAAATATTCCTGTAAGAAGATCTCATCACGACAAATGAAACGAGCCCAAACTCGACACTTCTAGCTCTATCCGTCTAGCAGTTCCAGTAGCAGTCTCCGAAGTCCTCGATCAGGTCAGTCAAAATATTCCTGTAAGAAGATCTCATCACGACAAATGAAACGAGCCCAAACTCGACACTTCTAGCTCTATCCGTCTAGCAGTTCCAGTAGCAGTCTCCGAAGTCCTCGATCAGGTCAGTCAAAATATTCCTGTAAGAAGATCTCATCACGACAAATGAAACGAGCCCAAACTCGACACTTCTAGCTCTATCCGTCTAGCAGTTCCAGTAGCAGTCTCCGAAGTCCTCGATCAGGTCAGTCAAAATATTCCTGTAAGAAGATCTCATCACGACAAATGAAACGAGCCCAAACTCGACACTTCTAGCTCTATCCGTCTAGCAGTTCCAGTAGCAGTCTCCAAAGTCCTCGATCAGCTCAGTCAAAATATTTCTGGAGGCAGATCTCATCATGACTAAGGAAACGAGCCCAAACGCGACACATTTTCACACGGGTATAGATTATAGCCTATGTCACCCGGGGATAGTGTAGCTTCCCGTCAGTGAAAGAATTTTTCAAATCGGTTCAGTAGCTTTGGTGCCTATTCAATGCAAACAAACAAACAAAGAAACATAAAATATAGAAACATACGATAAAAGTTTAAAAATATATTTTAATAAATAATTAAAACTATCAAAATGGTTTTATTGACTCGTGTTTGTTCTCCGTCGTCCCGTCGCTGTGTGCGTCTGGGCCGTGCGCGTGTAGTAGTACGACTTTAGTACCTACGCATTATGCAAAGGGGCCCTTAACACTCGAAAATACACAAGTTTAGGTAAATAATCCAACGAACCGACATGCTTTTTCCACGTTGGCGCCAAAACCTTCCCAAGCGGAAACGAAACCACAAGTGATGCCAAGCCAGATTTTCAGTTTACCCCAATGCCTGATTAAAGTTACCCTAAAATCATAACTATTCATATAGAAATACCCTAAGGCTAAAGTTTTAGTTCTAAATAAATAATAAAACAAGTTCTTTCATATTCAAAGGTTGAATGTTCATCGAACATAACGCACTCTTAATAAAACAGTGACCGAATCCAAAATCGCAACTTTTTGGGAATCGACAAAAAACAATTTTTAACTGAGTAACAGCGCGCAAGGTGAGGGACTCAAGTAGTTATAAACCTTATTGCATATAGAAAACAGGTGTTTTTAATCGCTTAGATTGTAGAGCATGCTTTTTTAGGTCGATATTTTACTAAAACTCAATTTGCCAAAATTTCGAGTTCAGTCATTGTTTTATTAAGAGTGCGATAAAATAATTATGAAAAATATTTAATACGAGTGCGTTCTGATTTACACACGCCTCCGCTTGAAGCACTTGAGTCCTGACCCCCCGCGCGCGACTACCGTAGATGAAATGTCAAGTACGCGCGCCCGATAAGCGCGCGGCAGGGGGGCGGCGGCGGCCATAAAAACCATGATGAATGTTTGTTGAGAGACGCTAACCCAATGTAAACTTTTTGTAAACACACTTGAATAAAGGGACCGGCAGGTACAGAATTTGTTTAGATTAACGGTCTGTTTCTTGGAAAGGAGCCGCTTGGAATACGAAACGTTTGAAATACGAGAAGACTTGATAATCTGGGATTTTTAATTAAAAAATTATAGTGATGACATGTATATTTCATATTTTTTATAGATTGTAAGTGAACATATAATTACGAAATAAAAATAAAAACACTAACTCCAGAATAAAAAAATAATTAATTCAATGGTTTATTTACAACATAGAAATTTTTGGCAGCGCGGCATTTTACGCTGCCAGTTTAGAATTATTTTTTACATTATTCTTACAGATACATTAAAAATATAAGTATTTTCGGATAGCTTATTTCATAGCCAAGCTAAAAGAATTTTTCTGGCGGGATTCTATGTACTACCGCTGAAAAATATAGGTAAAACCAGGTAGGTACTACCGTACCTAAACTTTTCTTTCTACTTTACCTACTTTACTTAAGTTTTATGGTTCAACAGAGTTTATTTCAAAAAAAATTTGTTTTACAACTCGTTTCTACACATTTCTACCATTCTATTGACATATTACACTTATTTTTAGAACCTAATCGAAAAAAGTTAGATACATTACAAACTTGCTAGGTACGAAATGTTTCAGTTCGTCAAATGTTCGGGCGATGACGTCACCCCGAGTCGGCCGGCGGAGAGTCGGTCGGAGAAATTAGTAATCCTAACACTATATTGACATATTTCTACAATTAATCGTCGTAAAACTGTTCTGATATGATGGTTTTTGCAATATTAATAAAATTATAGCAAAAAACTTGAAAATGGATGACGCAATGTTTACATTTTGGAGTCGGCCTGACAAATAACCCAAATTTTGTTTGATTCACAAGGTTTCACGACGAAATTAATGACAGAGCACCTAGTTAATGAACTAATCTAGAATAAAATAACACTTTACTTACGGTTTCCACGAAAAAACCCACTTTTTCTATTTTTTTCTCCCGCACACACGCACCTGCTTCTAACAAAAATGGACGACGTAATATTTTGTTTTTCCATCGAGTAAGTATTTTATAGCTGCCAGAGTATTAAAACCATTGGTAAATTTAGCTAGAATGGGATGCAATTCGTTCCTTACGAGGATTTGCTCTAGTAAGAAGAGAAAAGACGATTTATTAGACCGCAAACGGCGTAGCGACAGTTGGTGACACTTGTACCCAAGTGGCATCTACGGCAGGTTTAAATTTGGGAACGATTGTACCCAAAGTGCTTTTCAAAGCCAAAGTGCATCAAGCTAACAGACGAGACGGACTTGGTTAACGGACCTCCGGCCAACCAACGGGAGGGAAAGAGAAATTTTTCTCTTAGTACTATTTTAGTACAATACTAATATATCTGTGGCCATAATTAATCAGTTTTCAACGTTGTAGTACAAGAGTTGTTGTTCTTATTCTTATTCTTATTCGAGATGGGGGCGATAAGTCCTGCACTGACGTCCCGCTTGGGGTGTATTGTGCATTTCCCCCTACCAGCACCTACCCGAGCCAACCCAACTCCTTGAAATATCGGAGTGAGGCTCTGGGGCGCTGGCACAGTTGCTCCAGTGGCGTAGATGGTAGTGTAAGTAATGATGATGAAAAGCAGTCTAGCTGTTGTGGCGACGCGGATGAAGAAGGCAATGCTGCCTCATGCAACCGGGTGGCGATTCTAGTTTCTTCTGTGGCTTCACAATGCCACAGCACATGCTCTACAGTTTCGTTTTCTTTCATGCAGCCACGACACAGTGGACTGTCCGTAGCTCCTAGCTTATACAAGTGACTATTCAAGTTGCAATGACCGGTTATAAGGCCTACAATCAGGCGAAGGTCCTGTCGTTGCAACTTTAATAGGTTGTTGGTGATTTATTGTCAAGAATTGGGAAAGCGGCTTTAGCATGCTTACAGTCATCTTTCTTGTCCCACAGATTCTGTTGTTCTTTTTCTGTGTGACGACGCAGTAGCTCTCGCACTCCCATCGCTGATGGTTTGCAGAGGCCTAATGCGTCGTCGCTTACCTGTTTCCTGGCACCCTCCTTGGCAAGAGTGTCTGCCGTTATATTACCTACGCAGGATTCGTGGCTTTTCGTCCATCTCACTATCGTTCTGTACTTGCTCGCGAGTGCTTGTAAAGCTGTATGGCACTCAGCAGTAACTCTAGATCTTGTGACGGGTCTTCTGAGTGCATAGATGGTAGCCGCACTGTCAGTAGTAAACATGAGGATTCTTTTATCGTGCCCATCTTCGGGGGCCGAAAGAAACTCATTGAAAGGCCCGACTGCTCTTGCTGCAAGTAGCAGGCCCATGGCCTCCGCCTGCAGTACTGTCGTCGTTTTGTTTAGGGCCATTGACTCTTTGAGTCCAAGCTCAGGCGAGTAGTAGCCACAGCCTGCTCCCTCCTTGTTTTTTGCACCATCTGTGTATATGTTCCACGAGGTTGATACCCCGTCCAGGATATTGTCGTCTGTTATCAACTCGTACTTTTTGGAATCTAGATGTGTGCTAGCTATCTTATCGGTACCTAGGATTGCTTCGGGAATTATCCTCGTCGCACGGTCGATTATTCTACAGTGGTTAGTAATCGGACCGGTGCTTTTCCATTGGTTCGTGGATTTGATTCTAAGTGCTGACGCCATCGCTTCCTGTTGTATGTGCAGGTGTAGTGGAGTCAGACCTAGAATGACCTCTAGGGCAGCTGAGGGTGTCTTTTTCATGCATCCACTGATTAGAGAGCAAGCAAGTCTTTGGGTCTGTTGCAATTTCGCGATGACGGTTGCTAGATTTGTTCGAGTCCACCACACTACGCAGCCGTAGGTGAGGACGGGTCGCACTATCACTGTGTATAGCCAATGGCAGAGCTTTGGTTTCAAGCCCCAGTCCTTTCCTACCGCTCTGGTGCACTGCCATAGTATATTGGTTGCCTTCGTGGTGATATACTCCTGGTGTTTTCCCCACAGAAGTTTGCTGTCTAGCCAAATGCCTAAGTATTTTACTTCCTTGGTAAGTGTTAATTTTGTACCAAACAATGATGGTGTTGTGAGATTCATTGTCTTCGTTTTCCTAGTGAATAGCACCATTTCCGTCTTTTGTGGGTTTACAGAAAGACTGTGTCGCTCACACCATTTTTCGACAACTTTAAGTGCTTTTTGCATCTTTTCACATAAAGTCGTCTCAAAGAGTCCAGAGACCATGATTACCAGGTCATCCGCGTATCCCACCGTAACTATGCCTTCCTTGTTAAGGAGTTCGATGAGTTCGTTGACCACCACCACCCAGAGTAGTGGAGACAACACTCCTCCTTGCGGGCAGCCTTTTGTGACACGGCGACGCATCATACCTGCCGTTTCAATGCTGGCAACTCTGTTTGAGAGCATAGTCGTGACCCAAGCACCCACTCTGTTGTCTACTCCCTGTATTTTAAGCCCTTCTTCGATACTAGGGAAAGTAGTTTTATCAAAAGCCCCTTCAATGTCAATGAAGGTGGCCAAGCAGGATTGTTTGCTCTCCAGTGCAGATTCAATCTTGTAGACCACCTGGTGGAGAGCAGTTTCTGTTGATTTGCCTGATTGGTATGCATGTTGATTGTTGTGTACAGGATTTTCCACCAAAGGTCCACCTCTAATGTATTTGTCGCAGAGTCTTTCCAGTGTTTTTAACAGAAATGAGCTAAGGCTTATCGGCCTGAAAGACTTTGGGTTGGTGTAGTCGGCCTTTCCTGGCTTTGGTAGAAAGACCACCTTTACTTCTCTCCATGCTTTAGGTATGTACTTCCACGCTAGACATGATCTGAATATAGCAATCAGGTGCGTTTTTATCTTGTTTAGGCCCCACTGGAGAAGAGCTGGAAATATTCCGTCAAGTCCAGGAGCCTTGTGTGGTTGAAAGGTGCTTATGGCCCAGAGTAGGGCCTCCTCTATAACAATAGAGTCTGCAAATACCCAGTCTTCATTGTCAGGTTTGTGCGTGGTGTGAGATTCCCATCCCTCATTGTCAACTAGTTGACAATCCGGGAAATGTGTCAGTAGAAGCAGTTCAAACTGTTCCTGTTCCGAACTCGTGTAGGTGCCATCGGCCTTCTTCAGAGTTCCTAGCTTCACTTGCGTGTCACTAGTTAAGACTTTCCTGAGTCGAGCTGTCTCGCTTTCAGATTGGATGGAGCTGCTGTACTTTCTCCATGAGCTGTTCTGGCTCTTTTTGACTTCTACTTTGAACCGGTGTCGTATCTTTTTGTATTCTTGCCAGTCCACCGCAGCATCAGTATTCATTGCTCTGTTGAAGTGGTGTCTGACTTTCTTCCTAAGCTTAGTTAGTTCTTTGTTCCACCACTTGTCTTTTTTGTGAATTATGTTGTAGCTTTCCTTTTTCAAAGGGCAAGCCCTTTCGTAGCTCTCTTTTAGAGCGCTTACTAGATTGTCAATCGTAGTTTCTATTTCTTTCGGTGATAGTTCTACCGTGGGGTCTACACGTGGTATCTCTGACATCACTTTCTCGAGCGTCTCTCTAAAGATTGGCCCGTCAGTTTTCTTCGGATTCCTGTAGGTTCGTGGTTCATGCTCACCCACTGTCAAGCTGAACCTGACCCATCTGTGATCCGAACCAGAGTACTCGTCTGTCGCCACACGCCAATCATTTATCGTTCTCGACATTGCATCAGTGACCATAGTGATGTCAATTATCGTTCTTGCCCAAGACGTTACGAACGTAGGTTCGGCGCCTCGGTTTAGTAGGTTCAGGTTGTGCCTGAGGATGAAATCAAGCATGTCGTTCCCCCTCTCATTGGTGTCTGGGCTGCCCCAGACGGTGCAGTGAGCGTTGGAGTCACAGCCCACCACACATTCCAGTTTATTGGTTGTACAGAATTGCATTAACTCTTCTAGTGCTGGATGTGGCGCTTCTTCTGTAATGTCCAGATATGCTGAGGCCAAAATTACAGTGCTGAGATTACCTTGGAGGCCTGTCTCAAGTTTTACTACCGTGAGATCATCAGTGGACAAGTGTGTCACCAAGGACGCCTTATACGGTTGCGGTATATATATGGAAGTACGCGTTTTGCTATGCACGGGGGGAAAGAAAACACTACCCCTAAGTCCATTTAAACCGCCCACCTTCCCACGGATAATGTATGGTTCCTGGACCAGTGCTATTGTGTTGTGTCGCTTCTCTAGAGCTTCCCGCAAAGCGGCGGAGCCTGAGACGCTGTGATGGGTGTTGGCCTGAATGATGTCGAGTGTAGTACTGACAGCGTCGCCCCCCGCTGTCCGTGTAGCAGGAGTTGATTGTGTGCCGCGTGTAGCGCGCCTATGTGTGTCGGCAGCAGGAGGCTCGCGGTGGCAGTCCTTAGTATCAGCCGCCACGACAGCGGTGGGTGACACCAAGTCCGAGCTTCTCTGCCGTTTTGCGCCTCGGGTTGTCTCTCCCCCTACCCAAGAGTGTGGAGTCTCCGTGTCGGACACGACGGTTACCATAACCTCTCTCTCAGTGCCGACGATCCCCTTCTTACCCTTCCCCTTCCCCTTGCCTTTTGAGGGGCGCGGGGGCAGGTCCGTTTCAGATAAGGGGGCGGCATCAGAGTCGATTGGCGCCGGGCCGCGTGACACGTATGTAGTGTCGAGAGGCAGCGACAAGTCTCGCGGTGCCAGTTTCGGTGTCAACCCCTGCCCTTGCAGCTCACTTCTGAGTTGTCCGGCTGACGCTTCCGCAATCAGACAAGGGCGGTCCGTCTGTGTCGTCACATTAGCAGGGGTGGCTACCTGCAGGATGGCGCGCGTCGTGCAAGCCACGACTGGTGGAGCGAGCTCCGCCACGCTGGGCAGACGAGGCGCGCCATCCCGTTTCAGCTGGTGATACTGGTCCACCAGCTCGGCATCACGGTCCCTGCGCTGCCTCGCTAGAGCTCGACGGCTAGTGCCGTGATATGCACCTCGGGCGGGATTCATTTTGCGGAATTCCCGTCCGTTACCTACGCCTCCAGCATCGCGCTCCGTCGCCTCGCGCCCCGTCGCCACGCCCCGCTGCTCCAGCCGCCGGACCACCTCCTCTCCGGGTTTCTGCACTGGCCCAGGTTCACGCGGAAGCGCAACCGTCGCCTCCGTCTTCATCCTCATCGGTCCAGTGGTATCCGCGCTCGGCGAGGCCTGGGACACCACCTCGCCGTCGCCTTCGGTAGCCCATTTCTCACCCTCCAGCCCGGAAACCAGAGGGCGCCGGGTGCTAGCCGGATCACAGGGCATGCTAGTTTTTTTTTTATTGTACATCATTTTTTCTACTGGGGTACTGTGGAGCAAGAAGACAGTTAGCTGGGCGCTCAGCAATGTATGAAAGTAGTTGCCCAAGCCACTTCCTCCCGAACTTTTGCATGCAGGTGACGAGCATGCTGACTCTAGAAACACAAGAGGGTTTCCCTCCCCACCAAACACGCCGGCCACGGGCAGCCGCGAGGGGGGTGCAGTACTCGGCGTACCAAGGGATGATTTGAAATGCCGTTCACCCCACCCCCCTTCGTGCCCTCGCTCTTTGCCCGGGCTTGGGACCGGCACCATACCTAAGTTATTGTGCTGAAAGCAAAAGCAAAAGCTAAGCAGCGGGTGGAAATCAATGACTAAAGTATGATGGCGAGCTTACTAAAGTATGATGGCGAGTTGTTGTTAAACAACACACAAACAAACTTTGCAACAAAAAATTTACCCTCAAGATTACCCTAAACAGATCTCAACCCTAAAAATTACCCTACGACATAATTTTTACTCTTAATTGGCATCACTGGAAACCACAGACCAAAAAAGTTAAAATAAACAAATTAATAGTGTTACCAGACGAGACGCACTGCATTTGGTTGACCAAGGAACACCGAAAATTATTACTTTAGAACTTATGGTTCTTTAGTCGTTGATCATTAACATTTTTATGGTAATCTCTATAGATTAGCCTAAAAATGTGTTACGTATTTGTGCATTATACCATTATATTATTACTATCTGGTATTACACGCGTCATGCGCAGAAACGCAAAATACACTCGCGAGGAAGTCACTCAATCGCACAACGAACAAAGATTTACTTCTCAAGAAGAAAGTAGAAGAAACTCTCGTGATGGTCCCACAAAAATTTCATTGGCTCAGTAGTTTTCCAACTAGAATAAATAATATGGATAATTTTGCTCGAGCGCCTACGAATTTCGCGATAGCAAATGACAACACTAGTTTTGTACAGGCTCTTTGTTCGAATAAAAAAAAGAGGTATTCATGCATGGATGTGTATTCGTATATATAAAATATAAACTAGTAGTTAGTCCCGAACAGAGTTAAAGAATGTTTTAAGCACTCCACTATCATGGTCGTTGTTTCACTACAAACTATAAAATTTCTTTGAAAAACCCGACTTAACCACAAAACTCAAACATTCACGATTATTATCTACTAGCGACCCGCCCGCCCGGCGTCGCACGTAAATTACACCCGTGCGGGGCGGGTCGCTAGTTATACATATAAACCTTCCTCTTGAATCACTCTACCTATTTAAAAATCCGCTTCAAAATCCGTTGCGTAGTTTTAAGGATTTAAGCATACATAGGAACGGACAGACAGTGACAGCGACTTTGTTTTATACTATGTAGTGATGATACTAATATTATAAAGAGGAAAGATTTGATTGTTTGTTTGTTTGCATTGAATAGGCTCTGAAACTACTGAACCGATTTGAAAAATTCTTTCACTGTTGGGAAGCTACACTATCCCCGGGTAAAATAGGCTATATTATATTGTCAAAAAAATTGGGATCCTTACTAAAACTCCAATAATGTAACTCAAGGTGTAAAAAATATAAGATTTACAATTTTAACTATGCGTGTTTGACAGTTCAAGTCAGGACAACGTCTGTCAGGTCAGCTAATATTAATATTATAAAGAGGAAAGATTTGATTGTTTGTTTGTTTGCATTGAATAGACTCCGAAACTACTAAACCGATTTGAAAAATTCTTTCACTGTTGGGATGCTGCACTATCCCGGTTGACATAGGCTATATATCCCGGCTTCGCCCGTGCTAAGCAGGGGCGGCCTACTAGTTAGTTATATTTTACACGGATTTTGAAGTCAGGCGGAAACAACTACAAGAAAAATGTTGAAGAATTTACATCTAAGTTTGATAATAATATAGTAGTTCCCCCCGCCCGGCATCAAAATCATTATTTGGTTATTTGTAGTTTGTGTTTTGTGGTTTTTTAAAGTCAGTATTTATAAAGATGATTTATTGAGATATGGTAGCCCACCTGAACCGTAACTTTCTGATACAAATGTAAAATGTAAATCTACATACTCAAGAGGGAACAAAACAACTTGTTTGTTTCGTATACATTTACATCTTCTCTACATGAAAAGCTTCCATATGTGACTTGAGAGTGACGTTTTGCGTAAAACTCTTGTCGCACAAGTGACACTTGTTTTCTGATACAAATGTAAAATATAAATCTACATACTCAAGAGGAACAAAACAACTTGTTTGTTGCATATACATTTACATCTTCTCTACATGAACAGCTTCGATATGTGACTTGAGAGTGACGTTTTGCGTAAAACTCTTGTCGCACAAGTGACACTTGTTTTCTGATACAAATGTAAAATATAAATCTACATACTCAAGAGGAACAAAACAACTTGTTTGTTACATATACATTTACATCTTCTCTACATGAACAGCTTCCATATGTGACTTGAGAGTGACGTTTTGCGTAAAACTCTTGTCGCACAAGTGACACTTGTTTTCTGATACAAAAATAAAATATAAATCTACATAGTCAAGAGGAACAAAACAACTTGTTTGTTGCATATACATTTACATCTTCTCTACATGAACAGCTTCCATATGTGACTTGAGAGTGACGTTTTGCGTAAAACTCTTGTCACACAAGTGACACTTGTTTTCTGATACAAATGTAAAATATAAATCTACATACTCAAGAGGAACAAAACAACTTGTTTGTTGCATATACATTTAAATCTTCTCTACATGAACAGCTTCCATATGTGACTTGAGAGTGACGTTTTGAGTAAAACTCTTGTCGCACAAGTGACACTTGTATGGCTTCTCTCCTGTATGTGATCGTATGTGTTTCTGCAGATCGCCTTTAGTGGCGAACATTTTACTGCAAGCATCTAACGGGCAGTAAAGTGACTTGGAATGCGACCGCCGGTGCATGTACAACTTCCTCGATGTTAAAAAGGTTTTTTTGCAGATCTGTAAAATAAGGTTTTGCTCTGATTACAAAGAAATTAATTTAATGTACATAGTTATACTTCTGATAACTGCAACAAACCCAAGGGCTCTTACTCAATATTTTCCATAAAATTAGGTGTTTATATTATAGAGTGGAAGTAGGTTTTCCCATATCAACATTTGAAAAGTCCAGACATTATAATATGTCTGTAAATTTTTTAAAGATAAGTTTTGTTTTGTTTTTATGGAGGCGTTAATCCAAATTAATGTCTAATTTTATACAATTCATCATAATCAGCCTTTTAACAGTCCACTGCTGGACTTTTAGCCTACCCCCGAAAAGGTGATTGGGCCATATCAACCACGCTGGCCCAGTTGCGGTTTGGTGGATTCACATACGCCATTGAATTCCTTCTCTGTACGTATATTATACAATTATGTATGTTTTACTATTCATATTACATCGCCCAAGATAAAAGACAGACAAATTACAAAGGGCAAAGGTTTAAAAGTCCGAGCATGTATCCAGATGGATGGTAACCCCAAGTGGAAGCGTCTATTAGGCACCTTGTTTGGCGATTTCCTAGTGCTCCCAGAGTGAAAGTTGTTAGTACACCCTAGCCGTGTATAAAATAATTATACTTACGTCACATCTATGTTCGCTATTATCTCGTGTTTTGTTATATGCCGTTGAAATACTTCTTTGCGAGTTATTTTCCGGTGAAGTCTTATGTTTTTTAGATGAACTCTGTACAACCACATTTTTTTGGCAGATCTGAAAAATAAGATTTGTTCTAAATTTAAGAAAATTAAATTGGTGATTCTTGGATAACTGCAAACACAAGGGGCCATTGATGGGGAAAACAAAATTAAAATGAATACAAAAATAAATAAGTATGTATTTTTATTTCATGCTAGATACAGAGCGCACTATACTGAGCTATGGCGTCACGCCTCAGGCGCGCCATACAAATGCTATACTAACACACGCTTTGCGAGAAAGGGACGGAGTATCCCCTCTCTATCCCCACCTAAAACATTAAACGCTTATCTCACGAGATTTATCAGCCAATTTTATTTATTTTTTCAGTATGTGTAACTACCGAATGTTGAACCTATGACTAATATTATTGTCAGTGTTGATTTGTACCTAATGTTGTTCTGACGTTCAAAAGTGTACAGTGGTGTACCAATTTGAGGAATAAATGAATATGAATATGTATATATTATTTAGTTACATTCATTGCTAAGCCTGTAATTTGTAATAAATTAAACATTAGGACACATGCCTATAGCTACGAAGAGTGTTTAGTAATGTGTAGTGTGATACCCAATGACAATATAACCACTAGACTGGTTATCCTTTACCCCGCATAAGCCAAAGGTTCTAACATGTCAACCTAAACTATTTCAAACGGGGCCAATCCTAGGCGCGAATTGAATGAATGACTTTTGATTCTCCAATCACAAGCGTACAGTCGCGTCGTGTCTCCAATCACAAGCTGCCCCGACGACCGACGTGGCATCATTTTGAAAAGGGAATTTGGACTACATGCGCGATCAAGTGGTTTTATTATATTTGGTGATACCCGTTAAGATTAATGTTCTTACATCAGATTTTTGTTTCTTAATGGTCTCTGTTTTTCTGTGTTCAGGTGAAGGACTATTAGATGTTTTCTTATCGTGCGAAGTCTCATCCTTTTCTAATGAATTCTGAAAAACAATATGTATTTTTTTATTACACAGCGAATATAAAAATTTAACTTTGACTAACATCACATAAAAATAAACCAGCCAAAGGCCAGTCGGGCACAAAATACAAAAAGTATATAGTGCAAAAATACAACATCACGCCCAAGCGGTCCAAGTACCGAGCGCACCCTACGTTGCTTAACTTGGTGGTGATCAGAAATTTGTCACCAACTAGCACTTGGCCATAATATATTATTTGTTGTTATACTTTAGAGTGTGAAATATAATCATGCCAAGTTTGACGCTTATACGTATTACCGTTTTTACATTAGAGCTAATACAAAAATATCTAAAAAGAATACGTTTGTTATACCCATTTAGTTTTTTTCTTTTATCGCTTTTTTTGTTGTATGGGAGAAATTGATAATAATTATAATAAAATCTGAAGCAAATCAGTAAGTAACATGCAATAACAATAAATATAAATTAATTTAATTCATCGTCATCAGCCAGAAGACGTCCACTGCCGAACATGGGCCTCTCCCTTTAACCTCCACACTGAAATTTAAATATAAGGATGTAATAAAAATATTGGCACATATTATATTGATTTTTAGCCAGGTGTATGTTTATTTGCTGTTTGGGGTCCAGAACTTAGGAACCATGATTTATACAGGGGCTTGGCCAAATACTTGGTGAAGGCGACAGGTGACCGGAATGCCGTCAGCTACAAATTAGTATTTGGTATAACGAATTTATCGATTCATTTTTTTTCGATATAATTAATTTCTGTTTCAGATTAGGTTAAATTAGCATCATTAAGGCGGAAATACACTAGAGATTCGTTAAAGAAGCAGTTTTGCATTTAATGGTGTTTAAATATACACGCAAATGGTGAGGCCCGTAACCTCAGTGAACCTGGCCTAAATCAGTTGCAGATGATGCGCACTACGCATCTTCCACATACTATATTTGCTTAGTGCAAGTGGCAGTGGAAGTGCTAAGTAGCACTTGCGCTGGTTCATGCGCTAGTGAAGGTACGTTTCCTACACCTTTCGCAGGCCCACCCGTCTCGCGTAATACCCACTGCGCATCGTTTGAACTGGTGCAAGTACGTACTCGCCCGCGAGTTGTGCGCGTAGCCACGTGAGTGGTTATTTACGTTTGAACGGCGGTGCGAGTACTTGCGCAAGCTACTGCGCATGGTCAACGGGCTTAACACACTTCCACACGTCTAGATTTTACTTACCACTGGGTTAACAGATGAGTTGATATCTGCCAAAGATCTCACAGATATTTTGGTATTTTTTTTCTGAAATGATATATACATATATTGAATATTTGTTGCACATGATTATTGATGAGTCAAGTGCAAGTTTGGTATTAATGACATGAGTCCTACCTCAGATTGGGGAGACATGGTAAGGTGACGTGCCGGGTGCGAACGCATCAAGCCTAAATCAGGCTTGATGCCTTTAATCGAACTCACCCTGCAGACAGCCTTGCCGCCCTTTTTTGCATGTGGACTATTAGATTGTTGGTGTTGCTTCATGTTTTTTTGTGTGCGTAAAAAAAATAGTAAGTGTGCAGTAGATTTTGCAAAAACTTTTATCTTACCACAATTTCATCCAAAGGTTCCACTCTTCCTAAAGGTAATTTTGGTCGGGCAATCTAAAATAAAATATCTAGTTAAGAGTTTTTCATACATCTCATACTGTCTGGGTTGTACATATTTTTAAATAAATATTAAAAATTACTGATTTTACTCGCATTGCTCACACAAAACGGGTCGATCACTGGCCTATTTGCCGAAAATGCCCACTGTCCAAGTACCAACACATTAACTGGACAATTTGATACACCCTTTTGAACCTACCTCCCATACTCGCCTGCATAAGGACGCGTTTCCTATGAGTATGCTTCATTAAAAATCCTTGTATGTCTGTCTCTATCTACGGGACATTGGCGGAAGCATCTTCACAAAAGCCATTAGCTAAAAGTTGAAGTTGAAGGCTGTATGTCATATTTTTGTCGATGGTTATATTTATAACTAGCTGCGCCCCGCTGTTTCACCTACGTTATATACCTTCTTAAAGCAACCTCGTTGGTAGGGACAGCAACCCCCTTTTACTTAGATGACAATTTCTTTTTTTGTCTATGATAATTATGTCAATGTATGAGGCTCACGGATCACGGAACACTATCAAGGAACACTATTATTCCTAGCGGATAGGGCTTCAATTCTTGCTGTTCCATATAAAACGTATAGGAAAAAGAATTTTCTTCATAATTAATTTTTTCGTGAATTTTTCAAATTTTTTTTTAAATTATTTTAATACTAATTCTGCTATCAAGGGCAGAGAGGAATCAAACAAATTAAAGACATTAAAATCGGTCCAGCCATTCTTGAGTTATAAATGGTGTAACACATGACTTTGTTTTATCTATACTTCTATAATATGTACTAATAATTAAAAAGAAGAAAGATTTGATTGTTTCTTTGTTTGTTTGCATTGAATAGGCTCCAAAACTACTGCACCGATTTGAAAAATTCTTTCACTGTTGGGAACCTACACTATCCCCGGGTAACATAGGCTATAATATATTTAAAAAAAATAGGGATCCTTACTAAAACTCCAATAATGTGTAAAAAATAAGATTTACAATTTTATCTTTGCGTTTTTGACAGTTTCTGAGACAGGACAAAGTCTGTCAGGTCAGCTAGTATAATAATTATACAGAAGAAGATATTATTGTGATATTTATAAAGTACTATGAAGTTATAGTTCACGAAAGGAATTGAAAACTCAGCAGAAAAAATAAGTTATAACAGTATTATTATAGATCCAATACAATAAATACCTTGTGTACTGTAGTATTGTTATCCAATAAAGATTTCAAGTATAAAGCATTATTGGTGGAATATCTTCGCAAATCTTTGACAGTTTTTATTTTGTACATACAAGATGAACATATTTTTCGTGGCAGGTTGTCTCTGAAGGATATCTGTAACATTTTATTTGAAGGAACTGTTACAAAATATTCATGCATTTGTACTCTTGTTTAGGTCTGTTTTCTAAATAACCCAATTTTCCCATGTTTGCTTGCAAAGTTTCATCATCCTCATCATTTCAGACATAGGATGTCCACTACTGGACATAGGCCTTCCCCATCGATTTCCAAAAGCGTTGTCTTTAGGTCATTTGTCCATCTTGGGGGTGGACATCCTACGCTGCGCTTACTGATCCGTGGTCTCCATTCGAGAAACTTACGGCCCCATCGGCTATCTATTCTGCATGTTATGTGCCCTGCCCACTGCCATTTCAACTTGCTAATTTGGTGCACTATTTCAGTAACTTTCCGTTGGCCAACGGATCTCTTTATTTCTGATTCAATCTCACAGAGAAACACCAAGATCTTGCAAGTTTTGTAAACATGTTATAAAGGTCGATATTTATCTGTGGAATACTGGTTTATCCGAGGTTTGACAAATGCCTTTCGGCAATCCCCTAAATGGTTATTTTTTTTTTGCATTTCTGAGTAGGAGTAAGTACCTAAGCTTTTTAGTTAAATGCCATAGTAAATAATCTGTTACGGTCTTTACCTAACCTATCCTAGAAGTGACTGAGGTAAATTAATTAAATATTGGTACTGCATTTATTACATGTTTAAACAAACTTGTATATGTTAGGCTAAGTTACAAATAATATCCAATAAATATTTTTTTGACACCTATCAACTAAGTATAATAGATTTGTATATAGGTACCTATCTAATTTAAATCCGAATGGTCAAACAGCAATTTCATCAAATTGAGTTCTGGCATTTTACTGTTGAAGTCGGTCTCTACAAGGATAGATATTAATTCATAACTCGTCGAAACACTATTGATTTGGAGTTTTAGTAAAACAACTCGTGGAACTTGAAGATTGCCCTAAGAGCACCGGAGCTTTGGTCTTTGATTATAATCAAGAACGATTTATGAATCCTGGCTATAACATATTATGATGTATAAAAAGAGTGGAATGTTCATGAGAAAAATATTTAACATTTTGTTACTTACATGCCGTAGACCTGTACAATGGAGTATGTCTCGGATCAATTTATCATTTTCTAAAATTTCCAGTGTCCCAGGTTCATCAAGACAGAGTCTACACATGTCATGCAATAAAATAATTGCGTTTGCCATTTTTTATTTGAAAAGAAAATCGTAAATTAAAAATATATAGATGCAGTGCAGAAAAGTTGGGTTTTCATAAAACTTTTAAAAACAGATGAATACAATTGCAATAGCGTTTTATTTAGCTTGCAAATGCAAATAACTTCAATAACGTTTTTTGTGCCGTTGTTGTGACTTTTTGAAACTTTTTTGTGTCGGTTTAGTTGCGTTTTCTTCGTGTTCGGATTTGGGCAAAGAGTAGTATAGGATTGACAGCAACTCATAAAAAGATACTTAGTTCAAT
Source organism: Agriopis marginaria (assembly GCA_932305915.1). Classification (NCBI taxonomy): domain Eukaryota; kingdom Metazoa; phylum Arthropoda; class Insecta; order Lepidoptera; family Geometridae; genus Agriopis; species Agriopis marginaria. Next base: position 4,620,315 of record OW029935.1, read on the forward strand.
GGATTTATAGGTATATCTTTGTCTTGATTAGTTCGCTTGGCTTCAACGTAATCATATTAAAAATCGTATACACAACAAATAATCAAATATCACGGACCAACTTTCTTTCAGAAAGTGAAAACCGGAACAAAAATAAACATCACTGATAATGATAAACATACATAACTTTTCACTTTTGTTTTGACAGTTTGACACATTAGAGTTTGACATTAGACAGTGTTTTTTTTAAATAAATTTTATGACAGTGGGACCTAGTGCTTCAGTCGGAATAATTATGAGGTTTGCAAGTTTTACTACGTATTGTCAAAGAAGTCATAGTCACACCCAGAGTCAAATAAAGCAGGTCACAGCTGTATAAGTCATGGCCTAGCAAAGTGGTGGTGACTCGTGATGTTTCCTAAACTCCACAGCAGGCCTAGCATAGGATGTGGATAAATAGTATTTCCACCGTTTTTATCCACGCCTAGACGCAACAAAGCTAGAATATGGATACGATTGTCTTTTTCTCGCGGGATAAAAACGGTGGAAAGACAATTTGTCCACGGCCCGTGTAGGCCTGCAGGAGCCTCGATCTATCTGTGGAGTTTAAGAAACATCACGAAAATACATGTTTAACGTCATTATGTCAATTCCCCACGCTCGCTCGAGCACGTTCAAGAACAATTAATAAACAATAATCAAGCCTATTGACAATAATCCACCAATCCGAACTGGGCCAGCGTGGTGGATATGGCCCAATCACCCTTTCGGGGGTAGGGTAAAAGTCCAGCAGTGGACTGTTAAAAAGCTGACTATGATGATGATGAATACACATGGACACTTGAAAAAAAAATTATGTGGCATATTTTTACGTTGGCGCCAAAACTCCCCTTTGACAGTGCCAATGACTTTTGGAATGTCAGAATTGTGGAAAGCGTTGAATGGAGATTTGGCGCCAACTTACAAAAAGCATGTCGTGCTCGTGTCGTCTCATTGTATTATTTTTCTAGTTTACATACATAAAGTCACGCCTCTTTCCCATTGGGGTAGGCACTTAGGCAGAAATCATAATAATGTCTCCATTTGCTATGATCCTGACACACATAAATTATAATTTCGCTTCTTCTGCTTTCATGAGTGTTTTCATTTATTAGACCGCGAACGGTGAGCGGTTATACAAGCTTGTCGGCTACGTAGTTTTGACGAGGCCTTTTCATACAGACGTATGAATTTGGTCGACGGACCACCGTCCAACCAACGGGAGGGAAAGAGAAAATTTCCTCTTTCTCTCCCGTTGGTTGGATGGTGGTCCGTCAAACAAATGCGTCTCGTCTGTTAGCATAATGTAGGTATTTAAAAATATATTGTATGCACCTATGTATACCAGTCTCTGGCAGCCATATCGCAAGCACAGAAGACATAATAGACAGCTTTGCTTGCTTAGTTTGGGGTCAGATGACCGTATGTGCAAAAATATCCCGAATAATTATTTTATTATTATTTATTGGTGTCTATCGTACTTTTGACCGATTCAAAACTCTTTCTTTTTACCTCCATGAATGTCATTGCTTGTTATTATGTCATATCAATTTACATTTTTATTACATTTCATCACATCAAAGAGAATACATTTGGAATACATCACATTTCATGTGAAATCGTCTTGAATTGCATACCTATTTCAATTGATTTGTTTGCCAAATGTGGAGTGTAAATAAATTAATCATTCATAAATTATATTTTACTAAAATATAGGTAAGTGTTCTGATTGTATCAGTATATAACATGTATATAATGTATATAATTTAATATTATATAGATGTAATAGTATATACCTACCAACGATCTATTTCTGTACCTACTACGTAACCTACTTAGTACAATTTTTTTATAATATACTAATTGCGCCCGCAATTGCACCCGCGAGTTAAAATCGTCGTTAAGTTTTTTTTGTAATTTCCCAATTTTCTACTCAATTTTCAAAAAAAATCTTTCCGTAAGAACCTTCTACAAAGTATTAGATAACTTTTAAAACTGATAATGAAATCCGTAAAGTCGTTCTCAAGTTATGGCGTGACGAAGGTAAACAGGGATGCAATATATGCATAAAAATGTGGGTATTTTTTTACAAATTTACTCAAGATTTTTTGATATAATTTATTGCTCGATGGTTCTATTAGTGTTTAGGTAATAGTTGGTCTTTATTCTTAGGGAATATAGTCCAAATTTTTAGAGGTTAACTTAACGCGGCGCGTTATTACGGAATCGGGGCCCAGTATGCGATTTCCACAGATCTATGTTATGCGGGTGACCTAGGGTGGGTAGCGCGATGATAAAACCGCGAAATCGGCATCAGATCGAACAGTTCTTCAGAATATTCCCCGTTGTAAATGCGATTCCCAACGTCTCTGCGCATTCATTTCATAGTTGCATTTTCACAGCAACATGTCCATGTGGAACTATGTACTTATATTAGAATAAAAAAATAGCTATACATGGTGTATTTCTAGACGACGGACATTTTTTTTTTTTTTTTTTTTTTTTTAATGTTTTTTTAAAGCAATTTTTATGTTGAAATTTAATTTTTAGCGGAGGAGTTTAATAATAAATATTCGGGACATTTTTTCACACACGGTCATCTGACCCCAAACTAAGCAAAGCTTGTGATATGGCTGCCAGAGACTGATATACATACATATATAGGTTTAAATACATACTTAAATAGATATTAACACCCAGATATAGAACAAACACAAATGTTCATCACACAAATGTTTGTCCTAGGTGGGAATCGAACCCACGCCCCTAAGCTCAGAAGGCAGGTTCACTACCAACTGGACCAACGGGCTATCTCAACATATTCATGGATATCATTATAAACAACTTTTAACGTGGGACAAAACCTGAAATCGCGAAAAAAAAAACACAATAAGTATTACAGTTGTTCCACAAAATGTATGGAACAGATGCCTTATTATAGATGTCTTATCGTGTTTCAGATTGTGATCGTGATCGCGTGCCATCTCACGCACGCGGTGCGAGTAAGTAGATGCGAAGTGGACGGCATGCAATCTCGATCACAATCAAACTTCTGTAATAAGTCCGCAGGGAACAGCTAATAATTTTTCACGATTACTGTCTACAATGATATCCACGAATGTTTCCGTCGTAAGAACACCACAAACTTTTGAAGTTCTGGCGGTAAAAGCGTTGCGCGCGAGGTTTCTGGCCATTGAGTGTTTTGCACCTGGTATCCTAGACAACAGGCCAGCGTACCCTCCTCACAGCGGCGTGCCTACATTCCGCGACCGATCGATTGATGGCGAGAGCCGCGAGACTAACAATTTATCCATTGAAAACCACCTACCTAGGTCAGTGGCGTAGATTGGTAAGCAAAGGCCCTGGTACAAAAAAATCGGGGCCCTATCTAAACTGGTTAGCGTTTATCCAATAAAATATTATTTTAATTATACTAGCGACCCGTTCCGCTACGCCGCGTCGCTTAAAGCTCTCTCAATTGCTCGCTGTGGAACTCTGAGTATTTCCAAAAGGTCAGCGTCTCAGCACCATATGTCATCACTGGCAACACACACTGGTTAAAGACCCTTGTCCGTGTTATGTTGAAAGAGTTTTCCTCATTATTCCACTTCAATGGGATACTTCCACTACTGTAGTAAAAAGCAATGGCTGGAGCCATTGTTTGGTACTATTCAAATCCATAACAGCTTAATGGATTTTGATGACATTTGGTATCGGGATAACATATACCTACCATTGATTAAAACAGGATACTTTTTAACTAGGGAAATATTCGGTTTCAGTAGGATAGCTGGTGAAAGCGCGGTCGCTGATTAGTCTATACTATCTATCTATACTAATATATCTATACTAATATTATAAAGGGGAAAGATTTGATAGTTTGTTTGTTTGTTTGTTTGCATTGAATAAGCTCCGAAACTACTGAACCGATTTGAAAAAATCTTTCACTGTTGGGATGCTGCACTATCCCCGGTTGACATAGGCTATATATCCCGGCTTCGCCCGTGCGAAGCAGGGGCGGCCTACTAGTAATATTATAAAGAGGAAAGATTTGATTGTTTGTTTGTTTGTTTGCATTGAATAGGCTCCGAAACTACTGAACCGATTTGAAAAACTCTTTCACTGTTGGGAAGCTAGATTATCCCCGGGTAACATAGGCTATAATATATGTTCAAAAAAAATAGGGATCCTTACTAAAACCCAAGGTGTAAAAAAATAAGTTTTATATTTTTAACTTTGCGTGTTGGACAGTTCTAAGACAGGTCACCGTCTGTAAGGTCAGCTAGTATTATATAATTAGGGAAGTGTGTAGTATTTCATTAAATTATAAATTGCATCGCTAAATTTTCAAACGAAAACTCAATAATTAGAAAGATATTTCCCGGTACTAAATGGTTTTGCTACGCGCCAACGAGTGTAGTATGTTCGTAGCTCGTAGCTGTAGCCTCTACGAGGCGTAGCAGTCTCGCGTAGGACGCGGTGCAAGCCGCCCGCGTTCGCCTTGCGTAGCGCGCTACGAACTTTGTATTTTCAATTTGTGCCCGATTTGAAGTAAGTTTTGGTTATAAAATTATCTCTGTGTGCGTTTGTATGTGTGTGTTTTTGAATACAGTATAAGTATGCACATTTGGGGAGTAAACTAGTACAAGATAGCTAACTTGTTTTTGTCAAATAATCGAAATACGGCAAAACAATAAGTAGGTAAGTACTTACTTTTACTATTATCTATTCTGTGTTTTTAGTCACTTACCATTATACTAATTTGTTTACTTCAACTGGAAGGTTCGTGAGGTTTCAGTAGGTATCATTTTTAGGGTTCCGTTGCCCGCCAAGGAACCCTTATAAATTCGTTCTGTCCGTCCGTCCGTCTGTCTGTCTGTGCGTATTTCCGTCTATCCGTCTGTCCGTCTGTCTGTCTGTCTGTCCGTCTTTCCGTCTGTCCATTTGTTTTCGGGCTACAGAACCCTAAAAAACATGTATTTTTCAGTGCTTCAGTTACGGGGTCTATCTCAAAAGATAAACTAGCTATAAACTTGAAACTTATGTATTTCACGTGTAGGTACCTATTTCATGTATTTAAAAAAAATACTAAAAACTGGCAATGCGCGTGTCGGACTTGAACTAACGAACCGAATGGACAGAATGAGTTGTGTGGTTGGTACATAACCCTCGGTGCGCGAGTCAAACTCGCACTTGGCCGGTTATATTTATATTTTAATTATTGTTCCACATTATAGGATTCGTTAAATATTATAGACAATAAAAAATATTGTTTATTACATTTAAAGAGTTCTCATTTGTCTCTGAGGTTCTTCAAATATTTATTGTTTTGCTACTTAATTTATTTCTTAGGGCTTAGACCGCTACCACCGGAGGATGGCCAGCAGCGTCCTATTAGCACACGATGAAAGTACTGCGATTCCCAAGCCGACTGCCAAGCGTGGGGATTATGGCAATACCCCTCTCTAAGAGGGAGGTTTTGTCCAACAGTGGACGTTTAATGGCTGCTGCTGATTATGATGATGAGACCGCTAATTCGCCCTTTTATGACTTTCACTAATGTCTCTCCGTCGATCCGGAAACGCCTATAAAGTTCTTATCATGAATTAAAAATCAACCAATTGCAGTTAAGGACATAGCGTGTTAGTCAACATTAATAAATAATTCGAGGTACTAAAAACTAGGTCATTATGCATCAGAAATGATATAAAACTTCTGTGTATGGATGGGCAACGGACGAACTAAGGAAAGGGCGATGGGCTCACGCAGTGAGACGCCGCAGAAGTGCAGATACAACAACGGTTTCTTCTAGGCAAGCGTGCTCCATCGTAGACCGCATCGTGCTTAACATCAGAGATGGCAGCCAAGCGCAAGCCTATCAATTATAAAAAAATAAATAAAAAAAACGAGCTTAAGGTTTCAGTAACAGAAAATATCGTGAGGAAATTAAAATTATATCGCCAGGTGCGGATTTTTCTATAAGCCGCCAAATCCAGGTACGGGCCATGGGCGGCAAAACTTAGCGAGTTTTTTTTTTAGTCGCGCCCTCTTTGAACCATGCAGACAAAATAAAATTTGTGAGTAACATTTCAGTGCTACTCACAAATACAAATAGTAAGTTCTATTGGTAGAACAAACAGTAGAACAGGTGGTAACGACCCAAATGGTAAGCAGTATCTAAAGATACTGATGAAGTTTTTTTTTTGTAATTTACATACTTTCGTTTTTAATTTAATTCAATTCTTATAGATCACTAAGGACCCACTCGGCTTCGCACGGGTGTAATTTACGTGCGAAGCCGGAGCGGCTCGCTAGTTACATCTATGTATAAACCTTCCGTGAAAAATTATCTGATGGTGAAAACCGGATAAAAATCCGTTGAGGTTTTTAGGAGGAGTTAGCAATTTGACATACGCGGAAATCACTATGTAGAGATAGAGAAGATATAAAAAGAAGAGTTTTTTTATGATTTAGGTGTATGGAGTAGGCAGCAATCTTCTAGGGCAGCCAAGATATCAAATCCGCCCTTGTAGAGCGTAGTAGATTTTGCCCAAGTTTTCAGCCGTGATGTGAAGAAAACATAAATATTATCCTGTCACACAAGGATAGTGAAGCTTACTATCAGTTTTTCAAAACATTTTTAGAATCGGTTCGGTAGTTCCGATTTACCTCCTACAAAAAAAAAAGACACAAACTACCTCTTGATAATATTCGCGAGGATTCTAAACCTTTATGTCACAAATATAACATCAAGTCTCTGATGGTATCTCATTCCAGGGCTAGGCATACCTATTTACCTTCTTCAACCCTCACTGGCACCTGACTCTAGGCGGGTCAAATGCCTACCTGTATAGCATACAAAATTTAAAAAAAAATGTTTTGATGCGATCCGAATCAATACTAACAGTGCCGACGACACTTATTCATGCCGTGCTGATTCTCATTGGCGCAATTGGCATCATGGGTGGTTTTGCGTGACTCGGAACGCGCCCTCTGGTTATGTTCTTACTACGGCCCTTTGTCCCTATCAATTAAACGTGACTGTCTCGATGTGCCAGTTAACATAAATATATATAAAGAATTCATTACTTAAATGGTCGACCCAGTTCACTGTACGTTGAAATGAGGATGAGTCACTTTGTACTTACCTTTTGTCTTGCTTATAATAAGCACCACCAGTTGAGTTATAGAGTTAGTTTCAAGAGGTTAGATCTTAAACTATAGTTAGTTTCTCACACTAACTATATTAGTTTAAGATTTTCACGGCCTTAGTCAGATTTTCCGATACTTCGTACCATGTATCTTGGATTAGCACATGGACTACTTTTTATTCCGGAAAAGGGTCGATTCCCGTACGATAGTTTTCAGAAATGAAACGCGCCGAAAGCAAAGGGAACACAAGCAAGGCTTGTAGAACACGAGTGAATCGGTTTCTTCTAGGCAAGCGTGCTCCACCGTAGACCGCATCATCGCTTAACATCAGGCGAGTTGGCGGTCAAGCGCAAGCCTATTATTTAAAAAAAAAATAAAAAAAAAAGATAACAAGTTTGCATAATTCAAGTTTTTTTTAAATCCAGTTCCTAATTCAAAACGGATCACGTGATCAGTAATTTTATACGAAGGCCTTATTTTAAAGGTTAACCTTTTGTAGATCAACACCCTTAAATATTACTCTTCTTTTCTGTTACACCCCTTATGTATCTAGACTAATATTTATTTATCTCAATAATTTTATTGAAACTTTTGTTGAGCAGGGTTGAAGATGAGCGAAAGGGGAGCGCGTCGAGGCGCCGGCGCTCCTTTCTACGCGCCCCTGCGGCGCAAGACCTCGGCGGAGATCATCAGCGAAGCGAGAGCGGCCGTTTACGGCGGTAAGGCTTTATTATAAAGTTCCAGGAACTAATATTAGTTGATTGAATCAGGCGTTACTTTGCTTTGTTACTTTTGATATTTAAATTCAGGTTAGGTTCAAATTAGCATCACAAATATCTATAGAGAAAATAGTTTAACCTAAAATCCTTATTGTATACTCGAAACGACGTAGAAGCGGAATTACACTAGAAATTCAGCATATACAAATTAATTGTGATATTAGTATTAGTTGTCACTTGTCATCGTCACTCTTAAGCTGGAAACAAACTATCGGACGCGGCTGACGGACGCGACTGATACGTAAGTGTGCATAGTCTTTCAAAAGACAGCAACGGCTGACAAAAACATCCGGCGCGCCAGATTTCTGTCGGACGTCCGAACGCTCAAGGTCAGCCCAAGGTTACGTCCACGACTTACGTCCGATAGTTTGCACAGTCACATACAAACATGCATACATAGTGTACATTCATTGTCTAGATAAATATAAATCGCGTCCGTCAGCCGCGTCCAATAATTTTTTTCCAGCTTCACATATTGTTGCGATGGGGATAGATTTTAATTTTTCATGTTGGCGCCCTCAGAACAAATTTGCCCTGAAGTTGGCGCGAAAACTGTTTTGTTATCTGATTTTGTTATAACGTGCAGTATTTGCCCTATCCTAAACATACTCACACTATCTATAAAGTGGTAGGAATTATCTTCACGGTTAGATTAATTTAATTAAAAATGTATACGATAGTGGGTTACGCATTTAGACTGTACTAAGCTAAAAGGAGGCCATTGTACTCATCATTGTGAACAACATTTACTACGGGACCAACCGCGGAAAAAAAACTGTTGCATTAGACGGTCATTGCTAAATGTATGGAACAGCTGATTATCTTTTCGCGATTTCCGGGTTAGTCCCTTAGTAAAAGTTGTTCATAATGATAAGTACAATGACCTCCTTTCGGTTTAGTACAGTCTATATGCGTATTCTTGTATAAGTACCTGCCAGCGTGCCAGCGGAAATTAAATACGTTGAGTATAGGACAGACGGTAATTTTGAAGACCGAGATGTCATTAGACTAGTTTTTATTTCCGGAGTTTCAACAGGCTACATTTTGCCTTGGGGTTTATTTTATTTTTCTAATAATGATACTTATAAGTAGGTACTTGTTCATGTTGGGAATTTTGAAGTACTTATATATTTTATAGTAGGTATATATGTAAGTACTTCAAAAATATTAACATGGAAATTTTTATTACGTAGTTTTTTATTGGACTTTGTAATAATTAATGTGAGTTTAAGTCCAATAAAAAACTACGTAATAAAAATGACGCACTCTAATCGTCACCGATTTGCCATGAAAATAGATTGTATTGGACTTGATGGCGTCGTTTCGTTCGTCGGAAAAGTTAATTTGCACGGTTTAACATCGCGCCGTCCGCGCCGCGGTATTGTCCACAAATGTCGCCGAGTCACGCGAACCTAAATCACAGAATACTTCATATTAGTTAAAAGTTAGTTTTAGGTATTAGTTAATAAATTTAAAAAAAGGGATTAGGAAGGGATGCTCTGTCCCTTTCCCGCAGAGTGAGTGCAGTGTGGAGTTTGTATGGCGTCCTTACAAGTGACGTCATTTATAGGTACCTATAGTTCGCTCTTTATCTCTCACTAGTAGGCCGCCCCTGCTTCGCACGGGCGAAGCCGGGATATATAGCCTATGTCAACCGGGAATAGTGCAGCATCCCAACAGTGAAAGAATTTTTCAAATCGGTTCAGTAGTTTCGGAGCCTATGCAATGCAAACAAACAAACAATCAAATCTTTCCTCTTTATAATATTAGTATAGATGACATTAAAATACTCATGGCTCATCACGAAATTCGAAAACTGCTTGACTTACGAAGATGAAATTTGGCAGGTAGATTCCTTATAGAGGTCCGCTAAAAAAGGATTTTGCGAAAGGTTCGATATAAGGGGGCAAACGGGGTTTAAAATTTTATATGAAAGTCTACGCGTACAAAGTCGCGGGCAACAGCTAGTATGTATATAAAGAAAAATAAAAATAAAGAAAGAAAAATATTTATTCATGACAGAAACAAAATATACAGACATTAGAGGATGGAGAGCGTTTGGGTGACTGCTTAACGTATGAAATAAAATAAATAAATATTCGGGACATTTTTGCACACACGGTCATCTGACCCCAAACTAAGCAAAGCTTGTGATGTGGCTGCCAGAGACTGATATACATACATATATAGTTTTAAATACATACTTAAATAGATATTAACACCCAGATATAGAACAAACACAAATGTTCATCACACAAATGTTTGTCCTAGGTGGGAATCGAACCCACGCCCCCAAGCTCAGAAGGCAGGTTCACTACCAACTCGACCAACGGGCAAAATATTATTCACGATTTATTGTGGCGTACAATACTTAATGTGGAGCAAATCAGTTCATCTACACGACGCGACGCTAGTTGAGGGTGGTTTCTCAAGGTGGTTCAACCCTGCGCGAGGTCGCGCGGTCAAGCTGTGTATTTACCTCGTTGCCACGGAGAAATCCTGTTTGTACACGCGATACTTATTTCAATAGGTATTTATAATAAACCGAGTTGTACTGATTTAACTGTAAGTCTACTTATCTATACTAATATTATAAAGAGGAAAGATTTGATTGTTTGTTTGTTTGCATTGAATAGGCTCCGAAACTACTGAACCGATTTGAAAAATTCTTTCACAGTTGGGAAGCTACACTATCCCGGGTTGACATAGACTATATATCCCGGCTTCGCCCGTGCGAAGCAGGGGCGGCTTACTAGTAATATTATAAAGAGGAAAGATTTGATTGTTTGATTGTTTGTTTGTTTGTTTGCATAGAATAGGCTCCAAAACTACTGAACCGATTTGAAAAATTCTTTCATTGTTGGGAAGCTATACTATCCCCGGGTAAAATGGGTTATATTATATTTTCAAAAAAATTGGGATCCTTACTATAACTCCAATAATGTAACCCAAGGTGTAAAAAAATTAAATTACAATTTGACCTTTGCGTGTTTGACAGTTCTAAGACAGGACAATGTCTGTCAGGTCAGTTAGTTACAAATAAATAACAACAGAGCAACGGGCCGACGTTATTTTTGCATAGAAATAATGTGGAAGGCCGGATGATAATAGGTTTTTTAAAAAAATATATAGTTCCTGAAGAAATATCCACGAAGGTAAAACCGCGGGAAGCAGCTAGTAGTTTAAAAAAAAAAATATGCTTGCGCTTGGCCGCACGATGGAGCACGCTTGCCTATAAGTAACCGAGTCTACAATAAAGGATACAATAAAATTCTATGCTATAAATCAGCATGGTTTTTTATTTTATCCATAACGGGGACCATAATCTGGGCCTTTAAATCACGAGTGAATCGGTTTCTTCTAGGCAAGGTGTGCTCCACCGTAGACCGCATCATCGCCGAGTTAGCGGTCAAACGCAAGCTTATTATTAAATAAAATAAAATAATAAATATGATAACCGTCATTATGAACAACTTTTACAATGGGACCAACCCTGAAATAGCGAATATTTCAGGTTCGGTCCCGTAATGTAACCCCGTGTTCTTTCGGCCGCCAATTGAAGGTACTGATTTTAAACGCCGACGCAAACAGAAGAGTGTTATAAGTTAGTATCGTACTCCCAAACGGCTGAATCGATTTTGATTTGGTTTGAAAGCTTGTTTGTTCGCTTTGATTCCACATTTATTATGCGAACTGCTAGTCTGTGGAATTCGCTGCCTGAATGGGTGTTCCCCAATGGTTACAATCTGGGCGTCTTCAAATCACGAGTGAATCGGTTCCTTCTAGGCAAGCGTGCTACCAAGACGTGCTACGAAGACCGCATCATCGCTTAACATCAGGCGTGATGGTGGTCAAACGCAAGTTTATTATTTATAAAAAAAAAGATGACTTGATTCCATTCCAGATTGTGTAAATAATAGGTATGTCCAAAGATATGCATTTAATGTTGTTCCACTAACTAGGCCAGGAAACTTTCCCGGGACATGCGATGGAAACGTTAGTGAATGGTTGTGCTTGGAGTGCCAGGCTTCCCCTCCCCCCCTCCCTCCTGGGCCCCGGCGAATTTATTTTCTTTGTTCTTCAGAACTTGTTTGTTTTGCTTACCGTGAAATATTTAGGTATACCTGTTCAAGGTATAAATATTTCACGGGCAACATAACGCTACCTTTACCGCTTTACGCGTACCTTTTGTGTGTGACATAATCAGAATAGTTTTTGAAGTTATCTTTGCAATAGAATATGAATAAATCACATCACATCATACAAATAATATTATGAAGTAAATTTGTGTGTGTATTTGTCCGCACACAACTCCATTATAACGACAACTAAACGAATTTGAATTAAATTTGGTATGGAGGTAGATTATACCCTGGATTAAAACATAGGCTACTTTATATCCCTGAAAAAAAGTTACAGTGACCATGGGAAAGTACTTTGTTGAGTAATAATTTGTTTTGAAATGGGAGGATACCACCAACCCGCCAGATGGTAATTGATGGTGTAGCCGAGGATGTAACACTTTGATATAGCTAGAGATATATATTCACTCAAGCCTTGAAGATGCCTAGATTGAGGTAGTCAGGAAACAAGGAGGACGGTAGAGAGTTCCATTCTTGGGCAGTAGATACGTATAAATGACGACCCAAATCGTTGAGTACGAATCTTTGGAATGTTTGGGCGGGTGAAATTAGTATTTATATTCAGTTTTATCGAATAAGCGTGTGTTGACAGAGATGAGTGGAGCGTCAAGTGCAGCGAGCAGCGGCGCGCTGCGTCCGCTGCGCACGCGGCGGCCGTTCACGCCGCGGGAGCCGCAGCGGACGCTGTTCGAGCGCAGGGACCAGCGCAAGAAGGACAAGGATACAAGGCCGCCCAGTGCTTTCGAGTAAGTTCTCACAGCTGCTGGCAGATGCACCTTTTCAACTGAACCCGCTATATTGTATTTCATCCTTTCTCTATCAAATAAAAACATAATTATACAGAGATATAAGATTAGGGGAATGTACCAATACTACGTGACCCATTTATCACCTTCCCATCCCCTCTCTCTCAGTGACCACCCGTATAACTCGGGAGTCTTAACATATATACTTGTTAAGACCCCCCCCCTTCTCCCCCACTAGTTGTCATGTAGGAATTCACAATTATGGTTTAAAGAAATAAAACAGAAAGCTTAAAATTTATATTTGGCTCATAATATTTGTTTTTATTAATACGGCGTTTGCCGCTTATGGTTAAATATAGCTCGAAAAAGCGCGAGATTTCCCTAGACGATATTGACTACGTGACGAGAATCTAAACGCTGAATGCAGGCCGCTTCCAACCGGCCTTTTTGGAGATCGATGGCAGGCCTATGTCCAGCAGTAGACGTCCTACGGCTGAAATGATGATGATGAGATCTTGTAGCATGTTTTCGGTATCATAATAATGACCCTGATTGAGTAAAGCTTTTATTACTAGACCATCTTGACTAAAACGTTAATGCTTCGCATCGTCGATTCTTCCTGGCAGCCTAAAGTACCTGAGTCTATCGGAGAGCAGCGAGGAGGCGTTGGTGACAATGGGCGCGCGAGTGGCGGGCTTGGATGACGATACCTTCAACTGTGTACTGACTGACTCTAGCACACAAAATAACACTCGAAAGAAGCCAGCGGTAAGGATTCAACAAAAAGGGCTTAGTAAAACCACAGAGTAAACGATGTGAATCGGCTCATGCTAGGTGCAATAATTAAGGGGCACCTATCATCGAAGGACCTGGAGGACTGTATGTCAATTTTATTACCAATCATTGGCCGTCCCAGACGGAGTGGCCAGAATCGTATTTCCCGGAATTTCAAATGACTTTCAACACTATCTGCTTGACCTAATTCACTAATTCCTTCCTGCCCTCTTCCTGCCGCTTTATGTTTGATAATCCGGAAACCCGTACGAAGCTCTTGATGCCACTTTTACTGTGCGACTGCTAGTCTATGAAATTGCGCTGCTTGAATGGGATGCGTGTTTCCCGATAGTTAAAATATGGGTGTCTTCAATCGCGAGTGAATCGGTTTCTTCTGCGCAAGCGTGATACATCGTAGACAGCATCTTACATCAGGCGAGTTGGCGGTCAAAATCAATCCTATTATTTAATAATAATGAAAAATTATTACTTGCAATCAGTTGCATCATCTTTGCTAACTGCCTCCGTCAAGTTAAAGAGATGGCCTTACAGCTACCTCTTAACGCAGGCTCGAACAGCGCAGTGCGGAAAATCACTCAAACGTGAACCTCGAACCCGCCGAGATACGGTTTGCGGCCGTGCAACTTTTCGCAATCAGAATCGCTGTAAGGCCCCTGAAATATATATACGCACCCAAAGATTTTGGATTTTTCAATCTACAATCCAACGTACTGTGGGCTTACTCTTGACACTCGATTTTAATCGAATTTGGGATTGGGATCAAAAACATGCTATTTTGGTAATCTTGAATTCTAAACTAGCACACGATTGGAACCGATCATGGTGGAATTTTATGGAACTAAATAAAATCGACTCAACTCGACGCTTTCGGTACTCTTGACGCGATTGAAGAGTACCAAATGGCATGTTTTCGATCCCAATCCCAAATTACGATTGAAATCTACTGTCAAGAGTAAGGCCACTGATTACCTAAAATATTCCTAATACGATGATTTGTCTCCATGTAGTTGCGCAACAAGTCTCGGTCGGTGCAAGAGTGTTCCGGCGATGGGTGGAGCGGATTCCCAAAACTTCCGCATCTCAGCGGACGAGCGAAGCCACTTCACAGGCGTAACACTTCGCAGATCACTCCTGAAGGTAACGAAAGGTTTTAAGTAAATAATTATACAAGAAAAAGGACTTTACATCGTCGGGTAAAAAGAGCGCCCTAATAAGAATACATAATTATGATTAAAGATAAAACGCTTGCATGTATAAAATATAAAAATACAAATATAAAATGTACTTAAATACTATAACTATTAATTTTATGTTTTAGAGCTAATCTTTTGTAGGCACGCTGTTACACAGGCTTCGAGCCTAGTTCGGCGGTAGTGTACTTATTTTATTATGTATCAAAATACTAGTCCAATAAGATGTAACTTTTTGTATAATGTTTAAAGGAATAAATGATTTGATTTGATTTCACGGAACGTGCTTAAAATTCAATAAACGGGATTCATCCCCTACTACGGAATTTGACTGTATTAAAAATATTATAGGTATTAAAAATATTATTATGTATTAAAAATATTTTTAATAATATTTTTAATATGTATTAAAAATATGTATTAATTTTTTTTTTAATATGTATTAAAAATATTATTATATCCTATATATAATATATAGGATATAAAAATATCCTATATATTATATATCGTAACGATAGTCGTTGGGAACGATACTCTAGAAGTTGTTGACCATTACACCTATCTTGGACAGATTGTTCAGAGAGGTCGCCCGAAGAATTCAACTCGGATGGGCAGCGTTCGGGAAATTGCGTGACATCTTCTCGTCCAAGATACCATAGTGCCTCAAGACGAGGGTTTTTGACCAGTGTGTGTTTCCAGTGATGACATATGGTACTGAGACTGTTGGCCTTTTGGAAAAACTCAGAGTCACTCAGCGGGCAATGGAAAGAGCTATGCTCGGAGTTTCTTTGCGCGATAAAATCCGAAACGTGGATATTCGCCAGAGTCACCGACATAGCTGTTAAAATTTGCAAGATGAAGTGGCAATGGGCAGGCCACATCGCTCGAAGAACCGATAACCGATGGGGAAGAAAGGTTCTTGAGTGGAGACCACGAACCGGAAGACGCAGCGTAGGGAGGCCTCCCACTAGATGGACCGACGACATAGTGAGAGTCGCTGGCATCCAGTGGATGCAAAAGGCAGGCTGTCGTTCAGTGTGGAGGTTAAAGGGGGAGGCCTATGTTCAGCAGTGGACGTCTTCTGGCTGATGATGATGATGATGATGATGAAAAATATTATATTTTTGTCCTTGTTGAATAATATCGTCGGATTAACATGGAGATAAATATTCAATAAAAATCGTTTTACTATTGCTGGAAGTAATTGTTAATATTTTTTCAGAAACAGAATCCGAGCTGGCTCTTTCAATATCAGTATCACCGCTGGGAGGGATGATAGGTGGCGTCATCAGACCCGATGACTTGCAATTGAGTAAATGTAAGTTGTTTCTCTGCATTATACATGACACATAATATATCTTAGCTGGGTCATTGCCATCCAACGCGGTAATGCAGCGAGTGTTTTGGGGACCTTTGCGCCGAAAATTGTTAGGGGTGGGTTATTTGTTAGATAACCACTATGTGTCACAAATTTATTTTTATTTGTAATTAATGACAAATTTTATTGTAAAGATGCGTTTCCACTGAAATAATTAGACAATTTATGTACTTGCAACTCTTTAGAAAGTGCGCGATGGTTTGCGCGGTTTTATCATTTCACTATAGGCACCGCTTGAAAGCTCATCCACATCATAGATCTGTGGAAATCGTACACTGTGTGTTTTACGCGATATTTTTTATCTCACTACTGCAATTTGTGGAATGCTATCCTGCGGTATTTCCGAGTAACTATAACATGGGGTTTTTCAACTTTAAAGGTGGGCAACGTATCTGTGATGCCCCTGGTGTTACAGGTATCCATAGGCGACGGCGATCGCTTACCGTCAAGAAGCCCGTTATCTTGTTTACCACCTATCATCACCCATGGCATTAAGAAGTCACCATCTTTGGCTTAAGTTTTGCCACCAACTCGCATGATAAATGAATTTTTTTCTTGTTTTTTCTTTATTGAAACAACTGCATTTTACTTTTTAGCTTTGAGTCCAGATTCTGGATCTAAAAGGAAACAGTTTGCCGTCTCAAAATCCCAATCATACGAAACAAATGTCAACCGGAATCCAGTCGGAGACATTGGAGTTAAACATCTGGCGGTCCAGCTTCCCAACACGTCATCATATCAGCTAGATAGGTAAATGCGAGACCAGGGGCCTTACGGACAACAGCTATTGCGGCAGCCAATCCGCTCAGTTGGAAAATCACGCGACCGCAAACCGTATGTGGGCGCGATAAGGTTCACGTACGCGTGATTTTCCAACTGAGCGGATTAGGTGCCGCAATTTAGCTGCTGTCCGTAAGGCCCCAGGACTATATAACAGCTTGTACAAATATTTATTGTATTGTAGTCGTTTTCAATTGGAACAGGTTGCAGGGTTCGAAATCAATAAATGTGTTTAAAAACAAACTGGGTAGATGGATAAGATTGAAGAACATAATCTTAACAGATAAATACTAAATTTTGACACTGTGTGATATAGGTACTGACAAGAACTGACAACTGCTGGGGTAGACGGGTTCTAGAGTGGAGACCGCGTATCGGCACACGTAGAGAAGGACGCCCTGCAGCCAGGTGGAGTGACGACCTGCGAAAGGCGGCTCGTGGCAAGTGGATGCGAAAAGCAGAAGATCGTGACTTGCGGTTTTCTTTAGGAGAGGCCTACGTCCAGCAGTGGACGAACATTAAATAGGCTGATGAAGATATAGGCACACCAGCATAATTTTGCTGCTCGCCTATCATTAAATAAAAAATAAAAATGGGTTTGTCGTCATAACATCATCATCAATAGCCTATGTTTGTCCAGAGCTGGACGTCAGTCTCTCTTGAGGTAGGTATGCCACGGAGTAAGTGTAGCTCTCTGTGACATAGTAGATCTGTTGTAATTTTTCGTCTCAATATTGGCTTCAAAATTCGTCAATATTAATCACGCAAAATATGAATGTAGGTCTCCACTCCCCAGTATGAATTTTCTAACCACCATCTCTTACATAAGTTGTAAGATCAAGTAAAAAGTCTGCAAATTATACCATAAGAATAATATTCTATGAACATATTATGTTCATAAGGTCGTGTAGTTTTATCCTGTACCTATTTCACGCTATCAGCACGCGACTTCCTTCAGATAAACTTTTTTCCTGGACAGTATGAGCGTGCTTGAGCTATGCGATGCCCTAACCCAACGGAATCGCGACTTGGAGCGCACCATCCTGCTGATGGAGAGCCTACAGAACCGCCTAGAGAGCTCCACGCCGGCTAACAGCCTGCGAGACCTGGTGCTGCGTTCACTATACGCACACATCGACACTGAGGATGAAAGAATCCTTGTGGCTATTGCTAGAGCTATGCTCACGGTAAGTTACCAGGGACGTTTTGGGTGGTATTATTTTGCTCCTATCTATACTAATATAATAAAGAGGAAAGATTTGATTGTTTGTTTGTTTGTTTGTTTGCATTGAATAGGCTCCGAAACTACTGAACCGATTTGAAAAATTCTTTCACTGACGGGAAGCTACACTATCCCCGGGTGACATAGGCTATAATCTATACCCGTGCGAAGCTGGGGCGGACCGCTAGTAGTACTATAAACCTTACGATCATTTACCTTATTATACTTGGCAGCTTTTACTATCACATAAAATCAACTTCTCATCAAAATCAACATGCAACTCTGACTTCACAATTGTACTACAAAATTCGCACAGTGTTTTAACAGTACAACTTCTGACGACTTTAACGGACAGCTGGGCCCTAACAGTCGCTGACAACGAGTGAATGTAAAAAGCAGGCTATCGTTCAGTGTGGAGGTTAAAGGGGGAGGCCTATGTTCAGCACTGGACATCTTCTAGCTGATGATGATGTTGACGGGCCCTAACACCTGGCCCGGTAGGACTACTCCATATTGAAATGAAGAAAATAAAATATGAAAGTATGGCTTATCTCCTGTCTCCACACTCCTATCGTCCATAACCTGATCGGCGTAATCGTGAAAACAATGCGATAAAAATACTTCGTGCACCAATCGATGGTGAAGCAGACGACCTCTGATTCTAACTGATGCCAAGACTTTGACAGGTCTCTAAAGGATCAAATCGTTCACAGATGCGCGTGACTGGCACCCATTTAGCCGCCGCCTGCAAGTTAGTCTTCAAAATTGCCAGAAACGACAAAAACGACCATTTCTTCAGGGACACCAATTTAATCGGTAATTTAATCGTTATATTAATAACCATTTTTTTTTACTTCTAAATATATAAAAAGTACGACGATCTAGGAAATAGAGCAAAACTAGAACCTTAGCCCAACTTACTTTCCTTGACCGAGTTTTCAAAGATAAACTTAGATTACAAACGAACCGAACTCCTTGGCATCGATCAGGTTAATATACAAAATAGGCGACCGACTTGTTGATTTGAAATTTGATTGTCGGTCGTGGAAGAAACTACTGATGCTTATGATTAGCAAATTGTTTCGAATTGCAGATAAGAAAGAGGCTACCACGACCTCCAATTTTTTTTATAATAATCTTACATTGAGCTTTGTCTCGCTTTCTTGGCTATAATGATAGAGCAAGACAAAATTCAATAATAAATAAATAATAAAATAATAAAAAGTGTATTAGTTCAATATAATTTTTTTATATCTCTGTCTTTAGATATGGATCGTAATCATCTTTCGATTTTATAAGTGAAAACTTTTTATGGCTTCCGTCTACTATCTACCTACTATAATTAGTTAGTTTCAGCTGTTTGTTTTCCGAATATTGTAAAATAAAATAAAATAAATAACTTACTGACTAAATACACACACCGAATTAACAGAGGATGCTGAAGTAGGTAACTAAATGTAAGATTATTATTAAAAAAAATTGAGATTGTGGTAGCCCGCCTTGTGTCTAGCAATAAAACTTGCAGCCGTCACCTTCCGTAATGTATTACTTTTTAAAGACTTGATCGTGTGAAGCTTTTTGTTAATGTAGAGTGGTTTGTTTGTCGTGTAGAGCTGTTGGTGGAGGGGTGCGGGCGCGTGGAGCCGGTGTCGGAGAGCGAGTGCTGCGTGTACGGCGCGGGCGCGCTGCGCGTGCTAGCGCTGGAGCCGCGGCTGTGCGCGCGCGCACTGGAACACGGCGCCGTGCACCTCGCCGCGCTGCACCTCAAGCTGCTCAACTCCGCGGTGAGCGAGTCTAGCGCCTCGATACTATGTAGCTTATGCCTTCGACCAAAATAAAACTAATGGACGGGAAGAAAGAGCGCATTTTTGATGATTACAAAATGAGCGTCGGCGCTCACTTCGCATCAGTCGGTCTCTAGCCGTAGGAAGTGCGACAGAAGACTATTGTTACATGATAACGAAACATCTGACAAAATTATACCTTCGTGTGCTTTCCCGAAGTGTAAATACACATCAAAGACCGCTATCTATTTTTTGTAACAAATTCACTGTACATAATTAGGTGTTGAAGTATATGTCCAATGGTTTTGCCTCGTTTTTACAAAGCAATTTCAATGGTTATGGCCCGTCCATTCATTTCATTTTGGTCGAAGGCTTATGCCCGTTTTTACTAACCACGAACAAGGCGACGCCTAACTAAGGAACTTCTAATCTAATCAGAATCTTAAGCATAATCTTTTGTTTCACCAATCCATTTTTCTCCATGACTCTTAAGGTAACGGTTGTCTATATTTTTGACAGTTATCTTTGGCTTTGATTTGAGGGCTGTTTAAGAGTTGCCTATCATTAGGCACCCCCGAGTGGATTAGCCAAAAAACGAGGCTGAGAGACGTCGTTGAAGTGATTGTGGGAAGAAAATGGAGTTGGGCTGGCTATAAAGCTCGGATGGACAGACCGCGGACAGACAGATGGAGACGCGTTCTTGAGTGGAGACCGTGGGCAAACACCAGGTCAGCATGCAGGCCACCCACCGAAACGCTGGGTTGACGATATCCAAAGACACGCAGGTCACGACTGGATGCTCAAAGCAGAAGATCACAGGTCGTGGAGGAAATTGGGAGAGGCCTATTTTCAGAAATAAGAAAAAGGCACTCCTCAATAGGTGTCGTAACTTTAGCCTAACGCCTAACGTCACTAATATCAACTAATATAATAGTTATCACCTAAAGTTTGGTGAAACGCTTTTTGCCCTATGCAACTCCTAAATATTTAAGCATATTTTTTTTATTTATTTACTTTACACAATTAATACAGTTTATTGTATTGTTGCACCAAAAACCACAGTTGGTTTGACATAGTGCTCACATTCACCGCGCACTCACAAAATAAAACAATAAAATAGGAAGGTACATATCAAACTTTGCATACATAATTATTTACTAAAATATTTGAAGATCGAGGAAGCAGCTGTTTGTCAACGCTAAACCTGATTTAGGCATCTGATTTAGGCAACTCCTACGGTTAGTGAAAACGGGCATTAGAGTCAGAACTATCAACTCGTCTTACATTGTTGTATTTCCTCGTAGAAAGCGGAGAACCCCCGGTCCGTATCGGAACAGTGCACGCACGCGCTGTATCAGCTGACGGGTGCGCTCCGCAACCTGGCGAGCGAGCCGCGCGCCGGGACCGAGTTCCTCGCCAGCGGCGCGCTCGCCGAGCTTGTTACCGCGCTGCTGCACCACACCGACAGAGACGTTCTCACCAACGTCGCTCGCTGCCTAAGGTAGCCACAGATATATATTTTTAGCGCGGTTAAGTCCGCGTTTGACCACCAACTCGCCTGTTGGTAAGCGACGATGTGGTCGGAGATGAAGCACGCAGACTTAGAAGATACCTATTCACTTTGGCCTTGAAAAGGCCCAGATTATATATCTCAGGAAACAAGGAAACAGGCAGGTTGTTCCAATCCTTGGCCGTACGGATTAGAAACGGATACGGATTAATATAAGCACTTGATCGCGTATGAGTCATAATTTGCTTGTGCACGATGTAAGCCACGTCGGTCGCGGGGGAGGTGATTCGTATGGCGCTTGTGATTGGAGACTCAAAAGTCATTCATTCAATTCGCGCCTAGCATTGCCCCGCTCGAAAAAGATTTATGCTGAAAAAGTGTAACTGCATGGCTTTGGGCGGGGTGAAGGATGAGCAGTCAAGTAGTTATATTGTCATTAGGTACTGCCAAGCCCAGAGCAGCTGACCGACTCGCTTCGTAACCTGGCCAGCGAGTTCCTCCCGGCCAACGATCTCAATATTACTACCAGTCAAGTTATCTGTGTGTGTTCCAGCGTTTTGTCAGTCCAAGAGTGCTGCTGCCTGTGGCTGTGCGGGTCGGGCAGTGCGGCGCGTGCGCTGCTCCGCGCACTGGCCGCGTGCGCTGCGCGCGCGCCTCTCGCCGTGCGTCTCGCGTACACGCTAGGCAACATGGCCGCCGCCGACGAACGCGCCAGGAATAGTGTGAGTTACCATTTCACCAATGCTTATTTAGTAACTATCAACATTGGTCTCAATTCTATTGTACCATTTTCTAAACTAAACTAAATTTAATAGGCCTAAAATTCTTGCTATCCTTTTCTTACATAATAAAATGAAAAGACGCAGGTCATCCTAGAGCAGTCAGATCAGTTTAGAGGGTCGCGCAATAAAATCGATACCATTCACTTGCGTTATGAATACTATAATGATCTATAGGTACAGTCTACACTATGAATAGATTTCTTTCAGTCAGGCCCGAGGGCAAAGCTCCGTTGCCAATCGCATACTGCTGCCTTTCTAAACCCGTCGAACCGTTCGTTCTCGCACGCCCTGGGTCACTTATTTATTGCCGTACACCCTACCCTTTGATTCTATATAATCAAAGACCCTACCTGACCGAGAAGAATGGCAAAGCATAATCGAAGGGGAGGCCTGCAGTCGGTCATTGAAGGCTGATAATGATAAAGAAAGTTATATGATTATTTACGGGATATTTACCGTGGTAATGTTGTGGAATGAGCTCCCGATATTTCGGCGCAGTTACATGCACCATGTTCACGGGAAGACTGAAGAATGCGGGTGGTTGGTCGAACAGTTAAAAAGTTAGGTGCAGACATAACGATCTACCCTCTTTCTTAGTCTTTTACGGTTATCACTGGAACTCGAACCTAAGTCTTGACAAAACACACTCACTGTATCACTGCGTATATAGTACTACCTATTTTGAACACGTAACTTTTCATATAACTTTAGTGAACAACCGTGATAGTTTAAAACGATGATAAAGAAGCCCTTATGATCGGTTGACTAGCAGTTGGTCTTGATGATTTCTTGATTGATGGCAGAGACCAAATCCATCAAGTGACCCATCGAACCTAAGATACCGAAAATTCCACAGATTTACAACGAGGAAGGAGGTATAGACGTTTTATTGACAATACTGGAGTCTTATACCAAGCGCAATGACCACGAAGCCAAGGATCCCGACGCAGATCCCGACCTTCATCTTGTTGGTAAGTGCTAGGACGTAGTATAACAGCACTTGCAACTGCTCAACAAAATAGTAGTTAGTACCAAACAAAATATGAGACCAAGCCGAAACCGAGATGTTCCACAAAAACTATTACACAAAAAACTTCTCTCTTAGAATTACGCAATGGCGTTGATGATGTTAATGTTAATAACGATTCAATAATTTCAGGTACAGACCTTGGGGGATCTGATGGTTCAAATGAAGATGTTCTAATAAAGGTAAAAAAGATATTTAAGCAATATTTAATAACCATATTGATGGAACATTTTACCCCATTTATTAATTTCTAGACGGTTCGCGTAGTAGCGAACCTGTGCTTGGCTGAGAGAGCAGGCAGAGGGCTGGCTGCTACTCACGCTGAAAGAACTGTGAAGGCTTTGCTTTCTTGTCTCGATCTCGCAGAAAAATCTACTGAAGATATGGTAAGCGTTCTCGTGTTCTGGTGACGTGTTCAGCCTAGATTTCAGGGTTTTTTGCTAAGAAGTCTGGCTGTTGAATCCCTCATTTATTATTTAATCTGACGTAGTTTTCACGCATTTTATTTTTATTTTACGGGAATAATTCACGCAAGAATGAAACCAGAGACTCTAATTACAGTTTTAACAAATTTTGTGGTCTCTAGTCTTAGGTTAATTTTAGTCAGACTTGCTGCTGCCTAGCTTTAGATATAACCGTCATCTGAAATATGTGGCTTGTTTAATATACGAATGAAATATGTTTAATATACGAATCAAATCGAGGATCCTCCTTTAATGTAGGACATCTCCGAAGAAGAATACGAGAGTCTGTCGGAGCGGCGCGAGGAGCTGGCCACAGCGGCGCTGGCGACGCTCAACAACATCACCTTCTACCGCGAGCCTCCCGACCCGCCCGACCCACTCGACGAAACGTTCGACAAGATCTGTAAAGGTATCCATGTTAAATAGCTCCTTATACTTCTTAGACTTCTTACATTTTCCATATTAAAACATAATTAAATTTAATAAAAACCCTCTATTGTAAATTGGTCAGAAGTTGGGTATCGTGCAGACTCCAGGTGATGCTGCAGCATCAGCTCAAGTCATGTTCTTGCATTTATATTGAAGTAATAAGGATAAAAGGAAAAATTTTGGATCGATAAGACCTGGTTTTAGTTGCTTACATCCCTTCATCAACTATATAGAAAAGAGCTGATGGTCTTCAAACGGCTGAACAGATTTCCTTGTATCATAGCTAAGAACAGGTTCGCTCGAGTCACCTTTCAAACAATAACAAAAATAAATCAGAATCGGGTTACCGTTTGGGCTATTCCACTTGTCCCTACCAACATATCCCCCCTGGGGGGGAAAGTGGAATATTTTTCCATCTATCTCTGGGATAAATGTAGGAGCTACGATGCCAGACACAGATATACAAACAACCCGTCGTCGGGGGTTAAAAAAACGGATACCTAACTGAATCTGCGTGAGCATGCAGATACCATTGATGATTTAAGCTATGCTTCATTTCGTTGAGATGGTTTATGTATCTGTAATTCTGTACGTATTTATCTTCAGAAAATACTCTTTGTAAATGAGCAAAACCCACTAATCTATATAATATTATAAAGAGGAAAGATTTTTATGTAAGTATGTTTGTAACGAATTGGCTCAAAAAGTACTGGACCGATTTTAATAATTCTTTCACCATTTGAATGCTACATTATCACTGATTAATATAGGCTATTTTAATAGGCTATATAACTATACCCGTGCGGAGCCGGGGCGGACCGCTAGTGACTAATAATTTCGCAGACTCCTCACATATGGGCCTCTAACCCAGTGGAATGCAGATAGGTAGGCGTTTTGTTACTGGTCGTGCAGGCTGCATGTGACGTGATGAGCTTGTAATGTGCCAGTGACGTGTCGGTGGCTGGTGCGGGCGGGCAGCGCGGCGTGCGAGGCTGCGCGTGCGCTCGGGAACCTCACCCGCGCGCCGCGCGCCGCGCAGCTGTTCGTGCTTGAAGGCGCGTTGGATTCACTAGCGCCTTTTCTTGATCACGGTAAGGCTCCTGCGTTTGTTTTTATACCATACCTAGGTGGCAAATAAGGCTGATACCTGAAGTATGGATACCTGTAACACCACAAACATCACATATAACTATATACGTTAAAAACAATATAACCTTGAAGATAAAAATAATTAAAGACCATATGCAAATAGATGGGTTCAATGAGCTTAGATTTCGCCATTGGTTGGTTGCTATGCATACTGCTTGAAGATGTTACTGCATCTCATGTGACTTTGCCATCAATGCAGTGGCCAAGCAGTGGCTGTCAACGGTCGAAGGTGTTTTATAAAGTAGCTAACAGAGAACATTTTCTCTTTCTCTCCCGTTGGTTGGACGGCGGTCCGTCAGCCAAATCCGACACGTCTGTTAGCTACCCGCAAAGCTCTAGTATTGTGGAAATGTAATAGGTAGTACCTACGCCTAATCTGGGATGAAAAGTGACTGAAGTAAGGCTGCTGGAACAAAAGGAACAAACTATTTCATGAATATTCAATACGTACAACTCGTATCATTTTTTTAATGCCATATGGCAATCAAGTTGACGGGCCGCCGGATGGTAAGTGATCGCGGTCGCCTGTGGATACCTGCAACACCAGGGGCATCACAGCCATGTTGTACCTACCTATAGTTACACGGAAATGCCGCAGGAGAGAGCTCATTCCACAAATAGCAGGTGTGAGGAAATATCTCTGATATTATTAAGTGGATGAACTTTCAGCCGGTGGCGGCGTTTGTATTAATCTTACTTCGCTCACTGATAGTATTCCTGGTGGTGTGTGTGTCAGAGGACGTGAGCGTGCGCTGTTCCGCGGCGGGCGTGCTGGTGAATGTGTGCGGCGCGGGCGCAGAGTCTGCGCGCGCCGGTGGAGTGGCGGCACGTGCGCTGGGCGCGGCGTGCGCGCGCGGGGACGCGGCCGCCGCCGCGCTGCTGGCGCGCGCCGTCTGGAACGCGCACGCGCACGAGCCGCTGCGGGCCGAGCGCGCGCTGCGGGCCGCGAGAGCCCTCGCCGCGTTCATAGGTCAGTCTGTACTTATCACAGGTACTTATAACTAATGATGGCTAGTCATGGCTCCCAACACAGGTCACCGTGTGCTAAACTATCACTTGGACAAAAGTGGAGCTACAGCTGTGGATACAGATCCTCTCTGCCAGCTGAGGCTGAGGCTAAGGCTACTTTAAACAGCTGAGGCTGTTTAAAGGAAAACGATTCCATTGTGCTAAACCAC
Organism: Agriopis marginaria; assembly: GCA_932305915.1. Classification (NCBI taxonomy): domain Eukaryota; kingdom Metazoa; phylum Arthropoda; class Insecta; order Lepidoptera; family Geometridae; genus Agriopis; species Agriopis marginaria. Next base: position 4,646,840 of record OW029935.1, read on the forward strand.
ACTTGCATTTTTATGTATCACTTATACAAAAGTGGACCTATACCTATATCTGATAGTCCATTGTGCTGAAACAGTCTACAGGAAAGAGAGACCATGGATGAAGACAGCTAGCTGCTGCATGCACTGCAAGGCTACAGAAGGCATACCGTTAGATCGGGACTCCTTGATGTTTATCCACATGTTCCAAGACCATCACGAGGCGGAATAGGAGTGGAACAATTATTATGCAAGTGACCTAAAACTGTGCTCCGTTATGGATCTCGACTGTTTTGCTACCCAAAACAGTGCTGACAGGGGCAAATGCACAATATTTATACCTATATTATCCTGTTATCAAACCTCTTTGCACATTGCATCACGTACCTACCTACAAAATATTAACAAAATAAAAATTTGTGTTATATGATTATTTACGGGATATTTACCGTGGTAAGGTTGTGGAATGAGCTCCCGATATTTCGGCGCAGTTACATGCACCATGTTCACGGGAAAATAGAAATTACGCGAAGCGTGGACTGACTATTTGACTGACTAGCGGACGGGGAAAAATACTATTAATTTCCCCAACAGGGGAAAAATACTACGCCAATTTACGTACTTTTGTCGAGGCCAAAGTCAAAGTGATTTTTTTGTGAAAGAGGCTTATTCATATTACGAATACCTTGAATACCATGTTACAGAGAAGCATGTTAGTACTGCAGTATAGAATTTTTTGTAGATAACCTAGTATCTTTCACACTTCAATGATAATAGCTCCTAGTAATATGTTGCTAAATTTCAACTTCGTTGTCATCGACTCCGTGGCGCAACGGTAGCGCGTCTGACTCCAGATCAGAAGGTTGCGTGTTCAAATCACGTCGGGGTCATACTTCTTTTTGTATTTTTACTTTTTTCATTGTAAAAGCTTTTTTAACCGCTAATAATTTATTCTAAACCACAATAAATTTGTAAAAATTCTTAGGTTTTTTAATTAGCTTCAAATAAAACTCATTTAGTATGAGACTATTCGTTTTTATGGTTCCGTAGTACTACAAGGTACCCTAATAATTTAGTGATTTTGTTGCAAATACCCATGTAATTAACGTCACTACGTCACAAAAAATTATTGTGAAGATAATTGAATCTCTAGTCTTCAACCGATTTCAAAAAAGTAGGTTCATAATAAACTTTTTTGTGCGTACGCCCGATCGATATCTTCGCCGATTGTGGACCGATTGTTATGGTCTGTCAAATATCTCTATCTTCTCTATCTCTACATATCTCTATCTCTACATAGTATAAATTGAAGTCGCTTTCCGCGTCTGTCTGTCTGTCTGTATGTCTGTATGGCCGCTAACTCCTGCTAAACCACGCGACGGATTTTGATGCGGCTTTCACCATTAGTTAGATACATTTTCAAGGAAGGTTTATATATATAAATAGCGACTTGCCCCGGCTTCGCACGTAAATTACACCCGTGCGAAGCCGGGCGGGCGGGTCGCTAGTAGGATCATAATTTTGACAGGTCACGGTCCGATAAGCTTCGTATTTTTTCTGGTAAAATGTATAACAAATAATGTTGTACTTCATTGAGGGGTACCTACCTACCTACCGCTCACTTAGTGAAGTGTCGGTTTGGAAATAAAATAAATCAAACAAATAAAAATTTATATCTAACAGAATATAAATATTATAACAGGATATAAATAATTTAGACAAAGCATAATGATTCTTTTTTAATTAAATAGATTATCTCCTATTAAAAAAGTAGTAAAAAAACCTCTCAACGGTTGGAAAATTTGAGGAATAATCACTATTATAGGGTTCCCCGTGTAGTCGGCTGTTATCTATAATATTATAAAGAGAAAAGATTTGATTGTTTGTTTGTTTGTTTGCATTGAATTGGCTCCGAAACTCCGATTTAAAAAATTCTTTCACTGTTGGGAAGCTACACTATCTCCGGGTAACATAGGCTATATTTTTTTTTTAAATAGGTATCCTTACTAAAACCACACTAAAACTTCAATAATGTAACCCAAGGTGACAATAATATAATATTTACAATTTTAACTTTGCGTGTTTGACAGTTCTAAGACAGGACAACGTCTGTCAGGTCAGCTAGTTTTTTTATAAAAATATAACAACTAAATAATTCAAATTCAAATTATTTATTTGTATTTATATATTATACTTATTATGTTTAGACGATGACTCCGTGTTCAGAGCTTGCGAGGCGACTCGGAACGACCACCGGCGCGCGAGCGATCCATCAATCCTGAAACATCATGTGAGTTATGAAGAAAATACCACGTTTTATACATTCCTTCTGCTATATTCCACTTTATAACGAGCAAACAGAGGATCTGTTTGCGTTAGGGGAGAGTCGGCCAGTGGCGTAGCTATAGGTAACCACAGGCCTTAGTGCAAAAACGAATTGGGGCCCCATACAAACACCCGGCCGATTCCTTTCTCAAATTAGCGCTAAAACAGCGCAGTTCGGGAAATCACGTGAACGTGAACCTTACTGCGCACAGATACCTAGACCTACGGTTTTACACGCACAGATACGCAACTTTTTTCATCACTTAAACTGAATCGCTTAAAACAGCTAGCCGTAAGGTTAGGTAAGGTTTTATCAAGTAAAAATATAAATACTTATTTATGAATACTTTAAAGGTTTGCCTTAATAAGATGACATGACCTTAAGAAGTTATGATGATGAAATGTTCGGAAGTTCAGTTTGAGGTTTCAAATCAAATTCAAAATATTAATTTTGCGGAAACTGTATTTACATAAGTTAAAGACCACCATGCTCTAGCAACATGGCATGCAAAATTTATAAAACACTTTATTATATAAAATCTAACATCAAAACAATTTATTTTAACAATTGTCATTTAAAAACTCTGTAATAGAATAGCAAGCCTTGTCAATTAGCAATTAGAAATTTCAATATTACTTATCTTTTTTAATTGTTTCCAACAGGCCTAGCATGGGCTGTGGATGAATTGTCTTTCCACCGTTTTTATCCACGCCTAGACGCGACAAAGGGACCGTCCATTAATCACGTGATATTTTTTTGCATTTTTAACACCCCCCCTTGGTGATATGTGGTGAGGTTTAAGACTAACCTCACCCCACCCAAAATCACGTGTAGTTATTAAAACCTACAAAGAATCTTTTTTAAATATTATCTTTATACATGTTGGCAAATTCACGCTACACGCCGCTTTTCGGTTTAGAAATCGCTCGTTTGACGAAAAAATAAATACACGTGATATCTTACTACACCCCCCTCCCCCCCCCTTGTGATATTTCGTGATTTTTGCAAACCCCCTCCCCCCCTTTCAAGCCTCACGTGATTAATGGACGGTCCCAAAGCTAGAATATGGATTCGTTTGTCTTTTTCTCGCGGGATTAAAACGGTGGAAAGACAATTCGTCCACGGCCCGTGCTAGGCCTGCTGGTCAGAGCCCGAGGGCCCCCTAAGCTTGAGGGCCCCGGTGCACGGCACCACCTGGCCCACCATAGCTACGCCACTGATTTCGCCCATGATAAGGATGAATTTATTTTATTGTACAGGTGACATTCGAGACGGACACGGGACCGAAGCACCACAGATTCGCCCGAACACTGAGCGTAGACCAGGACTTGCACCTGGAACACATATCGGAAGACGAGGCGCTTTCAGGAGAAGACCTGGGGTTCGAAGAGGGGGATATGGGAGGGGAGAGCTGCGAATGCGATCCGTGTGTGAGACTCGCGGCCTGGGAGGAGCTCGTCGGTGTTGCCATACCGCTGTTAGAGAAGCTACGACCACCTAGAGCTGATGCCTCTGTAGGCACCGATTAACAAAACACCTAACGTTGTGGGTGATATTGTGAAAAGGAAGGGAGGAGTATAGGCATGTTGACTAATTATTTTATATCTCTAAAAAAACGCTGGGGCCTTACGGGCTAACTCTTAAAGAGGACTCGAATCAGCCCTGAAACAGCGCAGTTCGGAAAATAACACGAACGTGAACTTTATGGCGCCGAAATAGCGATTTGCGGTCGCGCAACTTGTCTCACCGCCTAAACAGAATCGCTTAAAACAGATAGCCGTAAGGCATGATCATAATTAGCCCATCAACGGAAACACAATTAAAATCTGTTTAAAAAATATATAAATTATAAGTGATTTATTTCCATACTAGAAAAGAGCGCACTATAGCAAGTTATGGACCGTCCATTAATCACGTGAGGCTTGAAAGGGGGGGGGTTTGCAAAAATAACGAAATATCACAATGAATACACGAACAATAGTCTTAAACCTCACCTAGGGGGAGGCGGGGGTGAGGTTTTAGTGTCAAAGAATGCAAAAAAAAAACACGTGGTTAATGGACGGCCCCTATCACGTCAAGTCGCATGCGCGCCATTCAAATGTTATTATAACACTTTACGGGATAGGTACAGAGCATCCCCACCAATTTTTTTTACTCTTTCAGTAGATATGTGTAATGCTTTTAATTATATCCTTCGCTAAGCCTGTTGGTTGTATATAATAAATGAAACACCGGTCAACTAGCCTATTCGGCGTGCATAAAATGGAAGAGGCTGGCAGCTTGAGGAAAAATATGTCACTTTACTACGCCGGGCCTGGACGGTGTTACCCACAGAAAAGAAGAAACGAAGTGAGCGCCGGTGCTCATTTTGTAATCTTCAAAAATGCGCTCATTCTGGGCCCATCCATTCATTTTATTTTGGTCGAAGATTATAGATCCAAGGGCCGTACCGTCACCTGTTTTAAGCGATCCAGTTTAGGTGTAGCCATCATCATTAAGGTCTTATTTAAAAAATGCCCCAAATTTGCACTAATAGTCAGCAATCCAAAAAAAGGTCACATTAAATTCCTACTTTCTAATTATTAGGTATGAATCACATCGCCTTGGTGACGTCATTGAAGGTCTAACCAGAAAATAACTGCCTTTATGTAAATAATTATTTGTAGTAGCTATTGTAAATATTTCATTGTTACTTGTTGTTACTGAGAATATTTTAAAATCAGTAGATATAACTTAAATATTTACTTACTATGTCTATTTTATAATTTTGATCCAGTTTATTTGAGTTTCACTTTGACTTTGAGTAATAGACCTTTTGTATTTGATAGTCTATAATGTCTATATAAAAGTATCTTTATGTCGTGTCTTTGAAACTTTCAATTTAGCTGTTCTGTAATCAATAAATAATATGAGATTTCATTTAAACGTTTGTATCATTTAATTTTCCTAAATCTTATCTTATTTTTCGCGCAGCACTTTCTCAGAGAGCGTGCCAAATAATCATAATATACCTCGAATTATTTTAGTACTACATAAAAATAATTATACTCTTAGCTCGGAATTTCAGTATTTTATCCCGCGAGAAAAAGACAAACGTATCTATTCTAGCTTTGTCGCGTCTAGGCGTGGATAAAAACGGTGGAAAGACTATTTATCCACAGCCCATGCTAGGCCTGCTGTTTAGACAAAGGCCTCCTTATTAGAGAGGGGTTTTGCCATAATCCCCACGCTTGGCAGGCAGCTTGGGGATCGCAGTACGTTCACCAAGCGTTCACCGTGTGTTAATAGGACGCTGCTGCCCATCCTCTGGTGGTTCTGGTCGCAATTTTAGGACATACCCGGGTCATATACTTGATGTAGGTGTTAATTAGGTAGGTATGTTAGGTACTGATAAAACATTTTTTCTTGTATGATAAAAATGAAAGGGTTTTACTAGCTATGTACAAAAGTACAATGCCTGTACAGTACCTACACTGCTTTAAAGTTTAGTGCCAATTACAAACGAAAAATAATAGCATTAATTTATTTCCTGCACTATAACAATTTTTTTATCGAATGCGTGTGACCGCCATCTCTCCCTGGTGTAAAGCGATGATGCGGTACGTTGAAGCACGCTTGCTTAGAAGAATTCACTCGTACCGCTTCTCTCGCATTTGAAGACACAGGCTGTCACTATCGGGGAACATCAACTGAGGCAGCGCGTTCTACAGTCTAGCGGTTCGCACAATGAAAGTGGAATCAAAGCGCGGACTGGTCTAACAGTGATGAAAGACAGACGGGAAATATAGTGCTCAGGCGTACGCAGCTGACTTCGGTTTGGGTCAGCAGACGCCTGACAGAAGTGTCGGAGCACCCAAAATAGTCGCCAGTGTTCCGTCTGGTGTGAACACCGACACCCTCGGATGGCGCATCCGGCAACCGTCCTTGTGGCGGCCGGCCTCTGTTGTGGTTCGGGTGAAACTCCTCGGGTCCAAAGTGTTCTGGTCCAAATGCGTGGTCGACGAACCGTGGTCCCGTCATACGAATATTCTTGGAGTCTGTCTTCTCGGCGGTGCACATTGGTGATCAAGTCAAACCCAGGCTCAAAGTAACGACTGATTTATTTGAATAAAATTAAACGTATACTAAATTAACCTACTGTATACATTTACAATTATCTAGATGTCTGCCGTCGATGTAAATTGTTGGATCAGCGCTTTGTCGATTACCATCACTCCGTCCAATGACCCTCAAGGGTTTTCAAGGTTGTGCCACTGCTTGCAAGTAGGTCAATGCTGAACGTGCGGAACTGTGCGTAATGCATATATCCGGTTCGAAAGAAATATAATTATGAAGAAATCAGAAGAAAACATAATGAGATCCCGCGCACACGAACGCGATAATTTAGGTACCTACTATCTAACGAGAGAACGCTCCTTCCAGAAACAAGGAGTCTATGAAAGGAAGTGAGTGCGGAACTCGAGGAAGCATCAACTACCGTCCACAGCACCACTCGCCGCCGGAAGCGGGGACGTGTCGGCGTCGGTTTGGCAACTCGAGTGGCGCAACCGGTAAGAGGTTACCACGCCCTTACATACAGGCTGTTTCCAATATGGTCAGATTCGTGGGACAACGAGACTTCATTCACCTCAGATTTGCGCGTTTCCCTTGGTCACACTGATTAACTGTTACCGTTACACTATAGGAATAGTCAACTAGGCTGTTGGGGTAGCCTCAGATTATGAAAATAAGGGAGATACGCCTTAGTACAATAATTATCGTTCATGTTTAAATGTCTTTATTTTTTTCCTATACTGCTAAACCATAACTGTAAGAACGGTACGCTTACTATTTCTCACGCACACTAAGAATCATGCTGCGACAGCAATGAACTAATCTAATCCAATAGTCCACACACCAAAAAACTACGGCGGCAAGTTCGTCTGCACTTCGACTAAAAGCATCAAGTCTGATTTAAGCTAGATGCGTTCGATGCGATGAAAACAAAAGTTTAATTCATCTTCTCCTCAAACATTTAAAACTTACAATTATTTTCAAGTCAGTTTTATTCCGGCGATTTTTATTTTCAGCCAGTATCTTTTCGATCTAGCATACATTTTATATTAAACTTAATAGGAGACATTAAACCTCTGTGATAAATTTTATGGGTTTTATCTAAATAAAAAAAATAAAAAACAGTGCATTAATGTAAAACTGTGCAACAATGAGATTTCATGTAACATTTCTGCACTGTTTTAGTTCTAAGCAAAAAAATACGTCCTTTGTGATCGGTTTTGCAGTGATAATTAATGATAACATTACTACGTAGTTGAAAGAAAATAATACAATATTCGCAAAGAAGACATATTTTAGACATAGACATGTCTAAAATATGTCTTCAGAAAGTTTACAAATATTTTGTATCGTGTTTTTCTTCAATACAAGATCATATTGTTGATATTGAAAATGTCATCATTCTGTACATAAGATAGGAACCTTATGATGTTATAAGATATTCTTTGATGCAAGCCGAGGCCCAATCAACGAGTGCTTTTTGATTCAACAACATCTAGTCATACAGGTATGTCGTTAATAAATAAATGTTTAAGAGCTTGTCGAGACACGTATATGGTAGGGTTCCATAGCTCATAGTCAGGTTAGGGGAAAACTTTTTGCAACTTTGGTGGACCATATTTCGCAAAGAATACACTTGATATAAAAGTGATGTATGAAACCTTACCTCCATTTTAAAAGACCGAATAAACGATACCACAAGTCGGGGCGCAGAGAAAAAAAACATTGCCATTTCACGTTTCCAAAGCCACTTTTAAAATTCAAAATTATATTTTTATAGTTTTAAAATTTATATCTATATTAAAAATGTGATTATGCAAAGTTTCATGCACTTATCTTAATAATTATAAAAGTTAGAAGATTATAAAAAATAGGACGGAGGGACAGATAGACAGACGGACGGACGGACAGAACGAACTTATAAAAGTTGGTAAATAAAAGGAACCCTAACTAGGTAAAACACAAAAGGGAATGGAAGCACATACGAGTAGGTACACATATTCTACAAAATTAAATTGCAATCATAAATACCTCAGTCAGTCAAGTACTTTGCTCAGCTGACAAAGTTTGCTGCTAGTTTAATTAGGATCTAGCTCCTTGACTTGTTTTGAACAGGTTTAGTCATTAGGTTAGTTAGATAGTAGTTATGTAAGTAGGTAGTTAAATAGTAACTTGTGACCTTCCTGCATATTTTTCAACCGACTTCAAAATAGGAAGCTCTATATTTTTTTGTGCATTCTTCTATATATATATTTTCGATTTCTTCTCCTCCCGAAGGGAGAAAGTACCTAAGTTAAGTTTAAGTCATAAGTAAGTTTAGTTTTTTAAGTTTAGCGTGCATGTGTATCTGTGGCATCGTAGCTCCACACTGACTTCAAAAAAGGAGGAAGCTTCTCAATTCTCAATTTGTAAAGATGGTTTTTTAATTGATAACTATTTAATGTTTTATTGTACTGAATAGTTTTAAAGATACTTAGACATGACGCTGGCTCACTATTACAAGGTTCTATGTTATTTTCGTACACGTTCTGTAATTCCAATTTAAATTTTTTGAGTTTCATTAATATTGACTTAGCAGGGTTTATGCTTGAGTGAAAATATCTCTCTCAAGCTTAAACCCTGCTAAGTCAATATTTATGAAACTAATTTTTTTTAAAATTGAAATTACAGAACGTGTAAGAAAATAACATAGAACCTTGTAATAGTGAGCCAGCGATTGAGTTGTTGTAGTGCACAGATTAGTAAACTTAAATTACTTAATTATTTATTAATGTTTAATTACATTGATAATGCATGAATCACCAAACGCAATATATAAATGTCTTTCATTTGCTTTCCCGTGATTTACTAATTGAACGTAGTTTATAATACCATGCAAATCTTTCCTATACTCAGTAGAGCTGTGACCTCAGAGCAAATATATAAGTGTAATCTGATTTTAGTGATTTAATTTTAGTGTCGAAAATGGCTCGTGAATTCAGAAGTGGTCTGTGTATGTTATTGGTGGCCTGTTTGATGGTAAACGCGTTTTGTGCACCATCGCCGGCGTTTCGACCAATGAGGGCCCAGTACAGACCTTACAGAGAAGCTTTCAACGAGGATTCGGTAAGAAAATTTTCATATTGTTATACAACTAATAAACGCGATGAGCAAATCGCTCGCCTAATGGTTACCGTCACATCATCATCATCAGCCCGAAGACGTCTACTGCTGTACATAGGATTTCCCCTTAGACATCCACAATGAACGACAACGTGCAATCTGCATTCATTGGACGCCCGCGACTCTCACAATGTCGGGTCATTAGTTTGTTCGGGTCGGGTCGATGGATTTAGTGGGGGGCCCAACCTATCGCTGCGTTTTCCGGTTCGTGGTATCCACTTAAGAACCTTTCTTCCCCATCGGTTGTCGGTTTTTTGAGCGATGTGGCCTTTAACTTGCAAATCTGAGCAGCTATGTCGGTGAGTGTGGTTCTTAGGCGAAAATCCTTGTTCCTAATTTTATTGCGCAAAGAAACCTGAAGCATAGCTCCATTGCCCGCTGTGCGACTCTGAGTTTTTCCAAAAGGCCAGCAGTTAAGGACCATGTCATCACTGCTGGTAACCTTCACGCTTGCCCTATAGTATAGTACTAGCTTTTGCCCGCGACTTCGTCCACGTAGAAGTCGAAAATGGTTCTAATAAAAAAATATTTTTTTGCTCTATATTAAACTTTTGGTACAAACTAAAAGAAAACTTTAAGTATTATTCAAGGACGTTTATATAATTAAGGTCCTTGGTATTATTATACACAACAAACGTCCCTATGAGCCCGTGTTCTAAAAGTGCATAACCTCTTTTAGATACGAAACCTTCGAATGAGGTACTAATATAGTACGGTGACTATCGAGATATTCTAATTTTAAAGAGTATTTGCTTATGTTTTTTTAAGTGAGTTCAACCGTTTTTAAATAAATCGGATTGAGTTTTGAAACATGTCAAAATAAAATGTAATTTAAATCAAAACCACTAAGGAGTATTGATATCAACTTCCAAGCAAATCACCGCCAAAATAACTTTCTACCCCTTTTAACCCCGTTAGGGGATTAATTTCAATAAAATACGAAACACGTCTTTTATCAATTGTATTAAAAAAGGTTTATGCAAAATTTGAAGTAGATTGAACCAAGGAATCACGTTGTCCCATACAAACTTTGCCCCCCTTTTTCACCCCCTTAGGGGTAGAATATCGAAAAATACTTTCTTATCGGATACCTACGTCATACAAAGAATACACCCTCCAAGTTTCAGGTCTCTACGATCAACGGTTTAGGCTGTGCGTTGATCCATCAGTCAGTCATTCAGGACAAAGCCTTTTTATATGTATAGAAGATAACAGTTCAGTGCCACCTAAAATTTGTACAGTTCGAAAGGGTTTGAACCCTGATCGGCAATATACTTACTGCAAACGTCACCCTGATATATTAGATGTTAAATCTCTTTATGCCCAGTAATTTTACGGGAAACATTGCCCTTCGATCTGAAGCACAATCATGTTTCTACTTTACTGCTTGGCGGTTGGCTAACTGGAAAATCGCCTCTTGGTGTAGGTACATTCTCTGATTGTAGAGCGTTAGTCATTGTTTGTTTATATATTTCTTATCAGCCGGTTCTGGACATATCTACTTTTTATAGGCTTGCGTTTACTGCTACCTTGCAGCGATGATGTGGTCTACGATGGAGCACGCTTGCCTTACAAAACTGATTCGATAGAGACCTGAAGACACCCATGTTCACGCGTTAGCGGTACTTTGTAGGGTCTGCCGTTTTAAAGCCATGAATTGCAGAACCACCGTAGCCTAAAAGAGGTTTTTTTTTTAAATCGCGGATATTTCCATGTTTGACCACTAACTCGCCTGTTGGTAAGCGTCGATATGGTCGAAGATGAAGCACGCAGACGCAGACTTAGAAGATACCTATTCACTCTGGCCTTGAAAAGGCCCAGATTATATCTCTAAGGAAACAAGGAAGGTGGCAGGTTATTCCAATCCTTGGCTGTACCGATTAGAAACGTGGGTTCGAAACGTTTGATGCGCGGTGGTTTTAGCGATAAGGCCACCGAATATGTTCGTTTATCTTTTGGTTTGATGTAGGTATAAAGTGCTTATCTATCTACTCGTGTTACAGAAGGACCTAGTCGGAAGCAGTTCCCAGACGAGCTCGACATCCGATCCTTTCGAAGATGACGACGATGACGACGATTTCGGGACGATGCAGACTTCCTCCGGCGGCGGAAGCAGCATCTTCAGCCTGCTCAACCTGGCCACTGCTCTCTTCCCCAGTTCCAGTAGCAGTGGGAATGTAAGTTGCATGTCAATATGACCATCCGGATATTTTGACAATCATGTTTTTATGTTCATCATTGGAGAGATCACAATCTAGGGTGAAAAGCGGGTTTAAAAAAAAAAAATTAGTTGCGGGCCACCTGATGGTAAGTGGTCACTGCTGCCTATAGACACCTACAATACTGTCTGTCTGTTTGTTCGTCTGTCTGTCTGTCTGTCCGTCTGATAATTATTGTGATGATGTTGTACGGTTGGTACGATATACTAATGTAACATTATATTGTATACTGAACCTACCTACAAAGTACCTACTTACTCTATACCAAATTGTACAAACAGCAAAAATTATTGGAAGGTTAACGGACCATAAATAGTAGGTACCTACTTCAATGCAGAGGCAGGCTAACGGAAGCATTTATAGCTGAACATAAAAATGTGGGACGGGCGTAGCGAGCCAAGAGAGTAATAAATGCTAAGTTGGCGCCAAGGCTTGTGCAGTACTTTTCTCAAACGTTGCGTGGATATTCATGTAAAAATACTGAAATAGTTTGGAGTAATTTTCACATTACATTAAAACGTTACCTAGCAACCATAGCAACCAAACTTTGGGGGAAAAAAACATAAGACCACGGTTAGAGCCGATCGCAGGAGAACTACCCATATCCATCTGGAAATGTCAATAATGTTTTTGTCCGTAAATTCTAACAAACCCCTTGTGTATTCGGCTTTTTGTGGAAAAACGTAGTTTTTACGCACGCACCTACAAAATATTTGAGGAGGCAGTTTACCGCCAATTCCTTAAATGTCGAGACCAGCTTCGTAGAAGTGGGTTCTTCAAACTATGGACCTATTAAATAACCACGTTTGAGAATATTTTATTTGCTTTTCACGTCAAACACAAAATGGTTTTTCAGCGACATAACCGGCACTTTTGAAGTCATCAGGGGCCTTACGGCTAACTCTTAACGAGGGTACGAATTAGCGCTGAAACAGCGCAGTTCGGAAAATCACGCGAACGTTAACCTTAACGCGCCGAGATACGGTTTGCGGTCGCGTAACTTTTCTCATCACCTAAACAGAAACGCTTAAAACAGATGTCCGTAAAGCCCTAAGAGGGCTACCACAACCTCAAAAACATTGTTATAATAAACTTACCTTGAGCTATGTCTTGCTCTCTCGGCTAATGAGAGACAAAATTCAAAGTAAGATTAATATAATCAAACATACATTCATGTGATGAACATTTGTGTTTGTTCTATATCTTAAGTATGTATTTAAAAATATATGTATGTATATCAGTCTCTGGCAGCCATATTACCTACAAGCTTTGCCTAGTTTGAGGTCAGATGACAGTGTGCGAAAGCAGACGAAAATGTCCCTTTTTTATATCATTGTTTATGTGTTTGTGGTAACTCACCAGTCCTTGAAGTAGCACAAGCGGCTTCCTGCTCGGCAAGTTACCGTGCGTCGTCGTCAAAACCCACCCACTTCCGACAGTGTAAAGCCATGGTCACCGCTCACCTCGCATCACCAGTGTTTTTTTTTTTGCACAACACATTATCTTCTAAAGGCATCAAGATGTTGACCTGCACTTTGCTTTTGTGTGAAATAAGGTAAGATGTTCTAACTACTACTGAATAAACCAATATGAGATTGTGTATAATTGTTTTAATTAAACTATTTAGTAAAGGGGCTTTATTAACTAAACAAAATACAAACTAACACTAACACTACAACTGCATTATGCTCAAGCCCAATATCAGTTGGCAGCGTACCCAGCATGCTGGCGGCATTACCACGCTGAATGGCATGGCTTACGCGTTGAGCCAGAAACACGCCAGCATTTTGGTCACGCGTCGCATTAAGCAGGCGCTCTGAAAGATTAAAAAAAAATATTATATTTTTTTATTTTTGAATTGTATATGTTACCGAAAATTTATGAAACCTAAGAGTTGTGCACAATTTCTAGGAAATGTATACAGTGCCGAGCTAATTTAGGAAATGGAAAAAATATTTTGTTAAAGGTTCTTAAGGAAATGTAAAAGCTTCTAGGTGGCCCACCCGGGGTGCGACTTGAGTTGGTTAGGTTCGAAATGTGACAGATCCGACACAGAGTCTTACCTATCCCAAGTTTAAGACATTTCCAATTGATGATTAGGAAATGTATAGAATTCCTAGTAAACAATTTAACATATATGTTAAGTTGTGTGTGAAATAAATTGGATTACATATATGTAATCCAATTTATTTCCCACATTTCCTATTGATTTTAGGCATTGTATTAATCATTGTATTAATTTCTGTATAATGACGGACTACATGCATTTCCGATAACATATATACTAACAACTACCATAGATAAACATATATACTCTACTACCGATAGTATAGGTACTAGATAGAAAGGGTGACGGTTCGCTGGAGTCTGCTTCATTGGTAAAGGTTCACCGACACATGATTTAAAAACTCATTGATATTGTTGTCTAGTGCATAATACACAAAAAGTACCTTAATTTTACTTACCTACTTAAATTTACATAGGTACTAATTTAAATCTTAAATCGTAAAAATAAATTCTAATTTCGCTTGCAACATATACCTATATCTACTAAATGCATAGATTAGTATGATTTATTGTTAGTAAATTTTTTAGCGCTGATTCATGGGACACATAGAATCAGAAAGGTGTCGGAAATATTGCTTTTTTCATTGCTTAGTTAAATGAATACAGCACAAACTTCTATAATAGTTATAAAAATGAATTCCAGAAAGCCAAAAGAAACATGATCAGACAATACTTACTCGGAAACCATCAGCAAGTAAACACTCGTAGAAAGGACGTCGCAGATAATGTCATAGATGTTGACTATATTAAAGAATTAACTCCACCATTCCAACATCAAGAAGATGATGATAGTGATAGCCACGGTGATGACGATGATGACGATGAAGATGATTCTGAATCCGAAGAAAGTAACGACGCAGCAGAAGAAAGCGTTGAAAACAACAAGGACAAGGAAAATGACAAAGCATCGCAGCAAGATTCTAATGGTGATAACGGTAGTGATAATGGCTCTGATTATGATGAGCCTGAAGGTGATGGACAGGGAGGTGGCATTCTAGGCCTCCTGGCTGGGCTAAGTGGTGGGGTATGTAATAAATGTCATATTAGAGATATAACCAAGGATTTTATTCCCAGTTGGATTGTGCACGTAAAATTAGACTCTGCTATGACTGCGTTAAAGATCAAAATTGTATTCAGAAATATCAGATAGAATACCGGTCCAATATTACATTGGGGACAAATTTGGGAGCTTTCTGTCCCATTTTAGCAGTCATGGCCAAAACAAATGGCCGAATAACTTGTCAAGCAACGTTATATTTTGATGATACTTAGTGCGATTTTCTCTACGAAATAGACAGAGGCTCCCAATCCCAATTTTTGGGCCAAAATTCGATTTGACGTTTACATTCCAGCTTTGGTATAAGTTTCTTGGATACAACTCATTTTTTTTACTTCTAGCTGTCAAGACCTCGCCTCCAGTTACATTTTATCCTACAGATGTGTGGCAATAGTCCAGCCGCTTAGAAAATGCGTCTGATAGCTGCAATAACTTTTTAAAAGTTTGAATGAAAATTTTCAATGTAGTATATTGGCTACTAGATACAATATACGTTCAAAAACCAAAAATAAAGTTACCAGATTTTACTGTTTTCGTTCGTTACAATGCAACTATCAGACGCATTCTCTCGCCCGCCGCACTTTAGGCGATGGTGGCGATGGTGGGGATGAAATTTTGACAGTTCTAAGTGATTCGTAAATAATATTCAGTTAAATTAAAAATATTTAAATGTTTTAGGATGAAGGATCCGACTTGGGTACTTTACTGGCCACAGTGAGTCAAATTGTTGGTAATCTCAGTGTGAGTACAGACTTTTCTTGTATACGTAACTGTATTAAACTGGAGAAACACTGTAATCTTACTTGGTCTTTGTTTTAGGGAGATGGATTTGATTTAAATGCCCTCATTACATCCGCATTTGGTCTCTTCGTCGGACTGCTGGTTAGTATTTAGATTATGTCAGAAATTATTTAAAAAACTAGTAATTTCCTAGAATCCCATATTTTTCTTATATTATTCCTATGAGGAAAATATACTTACTTTAACTTTTGTAATAGGTGTCAAATGGTGTCAATTCTTTTGTACCATTATCTAAACTAAACTAAATTTAACAGCTCTAAAATTGTTACCATCCTTCTCTCATATTAAAATGAAAAGACGCAGATAATTTTAATTTCGCAATTTGTATTTTCGGTGTGTAATAAAGAAATATTGTATTGTATTGTATTGTATTGTAATTTTAGTCCTGACAGATTGGTTTAGTTTAGTAAGTGGTATGACAAAATCGACGCCAATGATTATTATTATTTCGTCATTGTTTATCAAGATTGGTTTCGCCGTTTAACGGAGAAAACGATATACTGGGTTAAGCGGAAAGGGTGTACTAAGCCACCCTTTGGTCACATAGTAAAAGTTGTTTATACCTAACGATAAGTATAACATACCTCTTTCGAATAAGTACACCCTTTCCGCACAACCTGGGGCCTTACGGACAACTGCTATAGCGGCACCTAATCCACTCAGTTAGAAAATCACGCGACCGCAAACCGTATCTGGGCGCGATAAGGTTCACGTTCGCGTGATTTTCCAACTGAGCGGATTAGGTGCCGCAATAGCAGTTGTCCGTAAGGCCCCTGTAGTTATTTTTTCCAACTGCTCGGATAATATTTGAGATATAGTTTCCTAACTTATAACGATAAATGATTTGAACTGACAAAATACTTTTTTTTTCAAGTCTCAAGGTGAAGAGAATCCTGGGGAAGTGATCTCTAGTTATTTGTTGACGTCATTGGATACCATCACTGGCGGAGGAGCGGTATGTAATGTAATCTTCTTAGGCACATAATATGCCTTCATATTGGATGTAATTTTTCACATTCTTTTGTTTGTTTTAGCAAAACAACGGCGCTTTCTTTGGAAGATTTATATCGAATCTGCTAAAAGGTGTTAGCGCGGTACGTAAAATTAAGATTTTGATTTCGTAATTATTTTCTTGTGAGTAAAATAATAAAATATAGAGGTACGGTGCGCCAGATCATCACACTAATATTATAAATGCGAAAGTTTGTGTGTGTGTGTTTGTTACTCCTTCACGCTGAAATGGCTGGACTGATTTAGTTGAAATTTAGAATATATATAGCGTATGTCCTGGTTTAACACACAGGCATTTTTATCATCATCATCGCCATTTTTCATGACTACGCGGGTGAAACCGCGGGGCGCAGCTTGTAATTAATATGACCAAAAAATAACGTGACATGTCGTTTTTTTATTTTTTTATTTGTTATAAATAATACAAGGCTTGCGCTTGGCTGCCAACTCACCTGATGTTAAGCGATGATGCGGCCTACGATGGAGCACGCTTGCCTAGAAGAAACCTATTCACTCTCGACTTAAAGACACCCAGATATCGGGGATCACCCACTCAGGCAGCGAATTCCACAGACTAGCAGTTCGCACAATAAATGTGGAATCAAAGCGCTTCGTACGGGTTCTCGGAATATCAACCATAAAGCGGTGTCGATTCATCGTGCCCACTCTGGCAGTCCGATAGAAAAATGGGCAGGAGGGAATCAAATCATGCACACTCCGAAATGTGTTTAAAGTTAAACTATACTTACTGCTTTAGCATATTATATCTCTACTATACGGGGTGTAAGGGGAACACTCTCGAAGCCAAAAGAAGGTAATTGTACTCACATGTAAATGAACAACTTTTACTATGGGACCAGCCCTGAAATCGCGAAAAAAATATCAGCTGTTCTATAGGAAACGGTCATTGACAATCGACAAAATGTAT
This sequence comes from Agriopis marginaria, assembly GCA_932305915.1. Lineage (NCBI taxonomy): Eukaryota > Metazoa > Arthropoda > Insecta > Lepidoptera > Geometridae > Agriopis > Agriopis marginaria. Next base: position 4,664,440 of record OW029935.1, read on the forward strand.
GGAACAGTAGATTTTTTTCGCGATTTCAGGGCTGGTCCCATAGTAAAAGTTGTTCATAATGATGAGTACAATTACCTTCTTTTGGCTTCGAGAGTGTTCCCCTTACACCTGTATACGATGTACTCAAGATTGTAGGTACTATTATTTCTTCTGTGGCTCAAGTTAATTGCATGAAGAAATCCAACAGGCGGAAGGTGATTCTGGCGAGAGTTCCGAGGAGGGTGACGGGAAAGTAAAAATGGCGGATTCAGCCGGATTCTTCGCGAGTCTGCTGATGTCACTGTCCGGAGACATGTCTAAAGGAAGCTCTGGAGGAAGCTCACACCCATGGTGACAAAGGACTTATCGGTGTTAAAATGGACAATAGTTGGATAATGGCGCCAACGTATTCTGTACAAACTTATATAGATAAAGAATATTATGTATGGAAACCTACAAGAAGCTAGCTATGTGTATTGATTGTTTTATGAAATTTTGTTTAATTTTGATTACAAAGCTTTGTTTCATTTAGATACAAATTTAAAGACTATTAGTACCTGCCCTAAGGGCTAACACCTACTGTAGAGTCGGGGTAGCGTCGGCATCATGGCGTACGCAGCCGTGTCACACTGGTGTAGCAAATCGGTATGACCACGAGTCCGTCGTCTCGAAAACAACCCCTCCCGGGTTCAAAACCTCAAATGAGACAAATAAGGGAGGTATAGTAAGGTGGCGTGATGGGTGCGAAAAGTCAAGCTTAAAACAACTTGGGTGCCTTAGAACTCACCCTGCAGACGGCTTCGCTGCCCTTTTTTACGCGTGGACAATTAGTTTACCCGATGTACCGTTTGCACCATTGACTTGCACCGTTGACTTGCACCATTAATGGTGCAAACGCAACTAATGGTTTCACCTCGAACTGTTTGCATCATTGAATTGCATCATCATTGGTGCAAACGCAACTGCTTTGTATCGTTTGCACCATTAATGATTCAAATGCAACTAACGTTTTCACCTCGTAGCTTATTGGTGTTGCTGCCAGTTTCTTCGTGTGTACGAGAAAGATGAATAAGGAACATGAAATTATGATATCTACTTTGTTTATCTGATGCTTCCGTAGCGCGTCGCGCTTCTACTGTTACAAACTCATCAGTTGTAGGACGTCCACTGCTGGACATAGGCCTCCCCCATCGATCTCCAAAAGGGCCGGTTGGAAGTGGCCTGCGCCTGCATCCAGCGTTTCCCTGCGGTATCTTTTAGGTCGCCTGTCCATATTGTAGGTGGACGTCCTACGTTACGAATTCGGTAAATGAGTTGGACTTATTTACGGCCGCTTATACGCCGCGATGTCGCCTCGTTGGCGTTGGGCTTACAATAATAATGGTATATGATAGGTAATCGTAGGTAAATAGATAAATAATCTAATATAATAGATATATAATAGATCTAGGTTTGTTTGTATTATTATGTTTATTACCAGTAGCTACTAGCTACCTAGGTGATGATCAAATGTGAGTTTATCACCATTTTATTATGCACCCAAAAACATCAGCACCTTTTACCTACACAACAAATGAGCACCAATTAATACTATGTCCAAATCCTTTTAGTCTGTGTTTGTGTTATTTGTTTGTCATCGTCATTCTTCCGTTTTCTACTTTTCTGGTTTTTCTTTTGTCTTTTATTTTCACCCACCTCCAGCACCACCACCACCACCTTCACCTTCTCGTCTTTTTTTTCTCTGTTTTTTTTTCTTTTCTCTTTCCTTGTAGGTACATATTTTCTGGTTAAAATAACAAGTGTGAGCTTTATATCGTGCGCAGTAAAATTTTAAGTGGCGAACATGGAATGTAGGTTGCGTCGGCTTCGACCATAATAAAATGAATGGACGGGCCATAACCTTTGAACTTGCTCAGTAAAAACAAGTCAAAACCATTGGAGATATACTTCAACACTTAATTATAACCATGTACAGTACATTTGTCACAAAAAATTGATAGCAGTTTTTTTTGTTGTGTTTTTACATTTCACATGTTTCGTTATTCTGTATGTCTTGTGTCGCACTTCCTACGGTTAGACCGACTGAAACGAAGTGAGCACCGGCGCTCATTTAGTAATCTTCAAAAATGCGCTCCTCTCTATTCATTATATTTTGGTAAAAGTGCGTCGGCCACGCTTCAGCCACGCGTTGTATCTTCAATACTTGTCTTATGAAACTTTACTTTACAAGTCACGTATTAAAGAGCTTCCATTGGTACCTATGCTTTGTTGAATGGATTTGAGTAACCGACTTTCTTAATTTGTCTATAACGCTAATGCCTTCCCCAGGGATCCCCGTCGACATCGGAACAGAGCGCCGACCACCCGGTGTCTCCGCTGTGGACCCTCAAGATGGACATCCTGCGAGCCTTCCTGCAGTTCGGCACCAGCCTCCTGGGGCTAGCCTCATCTTCTTCCAGCCACGCTTTTACTCTCTAGTCGTATACTTGTGCCATATTTATAATATTACCAACATACCCAATACATTATTTAAAACCACCTGTTTTTTTACTGTAAATTTCTACTCGTCCAGGTTTCGTATTGTATGTTTTCCGATCTTTGCTTGATTGCGAATTTAGTGATGAAAATTCTAAGTACCTACCTAAGCAAGTGCTTATATTTTAGCTATATATTTAAATTAATCCCTATTTACCTTGGTCACACCATATTTTGAGAACGACTTTACCGATTTAATTCATCTAATTTTTTTTCTTTCTAATACCTACTTTGTAGAAGGTTCTTATAGAAAGACAAATTAAAAAAGTTGGAAAATATCAGAAAACTTTTATCTTCGCGCGTTTGACAGTTCTAAGATAGGGCAACGTCTGTCAGGTCAGCTAGTCCTATAAACGCGAATGTTTGTATGTACTTACCTATAGATGTATGGATGTTTGTTCCTCTTTCACGCTGCAACGGAACAAAGGATCGACCTGATTTTTGGCATGGGTATAGTTCAAGAGCCAGAAAGTGACATAGGCTACTTATCATCATCACCATCACCATTTTTCATCACTACGCGGGTGAAACCGCGGGGTGCAGCTAGTTACTTATAAATGTACAGCATTCAGGTGACTACTGACTAAGAAGAGTATCGCTAAAACATTAATCAACATGGTTTTTTTTTATTGCATACAAAGTGATTGCATATGTTTGTACAAAACTAAGAAAAAGATGACTTCAAGATAATACAGTACTCAGAAGTCTTATCGCTAAAAGCACCTTGTTGCTTTCTTCACGCTCTTTCTTCTTTCTTCACCTTCTAGCACCTGTAGCATCTGGCAACTTCTAGCACCTGCAGCTTCTGGTATCTTACTGCAGTAACATGTTTCCGTGTGTTGTGTTATCATATCAGTTGGAAAGCTTAGTGGAACAGCAATCTTACAATCTCAACCCTCCAACTGGTGTGATGGTCAGTTCATCAATCTGAAATAGGAAGTCTGGCGTAAGAACTGCTATTTATTTTGATATATCATCCTTTTTTTTTTTTTCGACTGGGCAAGCTCCTTTATTAACTAAACAAAATACAAGCTAAAACTTCTTGACATCAACCTATCAAGCTCCGGTTATGAGTTAATATGGCTGGCGGAGCCGTTTTAAAGGTCATAATCCTAATGCAAGGAGTACAGTGCAATTGCAATCCCTAACCTCTCACAAGATTTTCTATAGGTCATCAGTTTGGCTCGGCAAATCTATTACCTTTCTTCGGGTAAGCATAAGTAATTATTCCATATATAACCCTGTATCAAAATCCTAGTTTTTAGCCCGACTATCCTAGGAGGGAAAAATTGGTTTGAAATTTTTACCGATTTCATAAAAGGAGGAATTCTCGTAAGGAAAGGAGGAAAAGGAGAGTTGTCAATTGCACACGTATTTAAAAAAAAATTACATCGATTGCACTGTAAACCGATTTACGCGTTTCATTTTAGGATTCAGTACCCACCCAAAGGGTAAAAACGGGACCCTATTACTAAGCCCACGATATCTGTCTGTCTGTCTTTCCGTCTGTATCTTTCGAACCGTATTAGATAGCCAGTTGAAATATTCACGGTAAGGCGGATTAACTAACAAATAATTGAAAAGTCCATAAGTAAAAACGAAAGGGGGGTCCCCATACAACAAACGTATTTTTAACGTATATTTGTATTAGCTCTTGTATTAGCCGAATTATTTTTAATAATAGTACTTATTACGTCGGGTACAGGCTTAGAATACTGAACCCCAAAGTGTATGTCGATTGATACTCACGTTGACAGTAGGTGGAGTGGAAAGCGCGTAGAGCACTGCATCGGCGACGTCCTCTGGCTTCAGAGCCGGAATCTGCGCGCCGTCTCCCGCGGTCACATCACCCGCCATGGCCGTCGCGACCAGACCCGGGGATATGCTCTGGATTAAAGAAGAACAGGGTTGCATATTAGCAACGTTATGTCACAGAAGACATAATAGCACACAGAAGACATAATAGACACAGAAGGTTCACTCCGCGAAGAAATTTAAATAAATAAGGACTCTATCTGCGAGTCTATAGAGTAGCAATTCAACTCGAACAGCGCTGAATACCGCTTGCTTTATTCACCTAGAAGGCCGCCCTCTTTCTATCGCGTATCTCTCCTGGCGCGGCACGTGTAACGTGTAGGTAACGTTAGGGCAGAATCATCATCATCATTGTTATGTGCACGTTTTCAGAACCGCTTTTTTTAATATGAGCACTTATACTTATTGTTACTTAAGCCTACTGGGTACCATAGCTACAGTCTTAATCAAAAACCTGAAGATATCAAAATTAATGGTTTTCATTCAACTTTTTATTACAATGTTATTGCAGCTGTCAGAACAATTAAATCTCTATCTCTTCTCTATCTCTACATAGTATAAATTGAAGTCGCTTTCCACGTCTGTCTGTGTGTATGTCTGTATGGCCGCTAACTCCTCCTAAAGCACGCAACGGATTTTGATGCGGTTTTCACCATCAGTTAGATAAATTTTCAAGGAAGGTTTATATATATAACTGGCGATCCGCCCCGGCTTCGCACGTTAATTGCACACGTGCGAAGCCGGGCGGACGCTAGTTATTTAATAAAATAATTAAATTAGTGATGTCACACGCCAGATATAGTATGACAAAATAGCCAGAGAAGAGAACACAGATATTATAGAATGAGTCGTGCAACAAAAACTTCCTCCTTCCACTATTGAAGCGATATTATGTGGCTTCGTTTTCTGATAAGAACACGAATGGTAACTACAATAGAAGAAAGCTTTTTGTAACGAATTATTTGAAATAAATCCAATAATAATGTGTTGATGGGAAAAGGCTAGGAGTAGGTAATGGTGTTCCGTGGGGAAAAGTGAGTCATGTAAGTACTTTGCATGTCTGTGCATGACATGTCTTATATGTAATTTGAATAATAATCAATGCTCCAAGTGCTCTAGCCCGCTGTACGTAGGTACTTACTATGTATAATGCAGGGATCTTACGGCTACCTGTTTTAAGCGGTTCTGTTTAGGTGAAGAGAAAAGTTGCGCGACCGCAAACTGTATCTCGGCGCGGAACAAAATACTGCACATACCAAACAAACAAGCTGCTCAATGCGTAGCATTGTTACAAAAAATGTCTCGGGTAATGGACCCGGTTATGTCCTAATCCTGCGACCAGAATCACTGGAGGATGGGCAGCAGCAGCCTATTAGTACACGGTGAACGTACTGCAATCGCTAAGCCACCTGCCTAGCATGCCTCCAAGCATGCTGCATAAATAACTATGGACGCAATGTATTGTAATTTAATCTTTCTTAAATCTTCATCTTTATATAATTTATGAATTAATTCATTAATTGAAAATTATTAATTATTATGATTATTTTTAACATGAAATTCTTGACTGACATAATTATTCACATTGTTATCAATAAAATTGTTTATCTGTTTACCTATGGGATTACGGCAACACCCCTCTCTATGAGGGAGGCCTTTGTTCAGCAGTGGACGTTTAGGTACTGGACTGGCTGATGATGTGCGATGTGATGATTGTTACAAAGACCGTCCCCAACTGGTTGTAATTATGGTAGTTACTGACCGTGGTCTTGATGAGCGACTTGAACTGCGCGAGTTCGGTGGCCAGCGACAGCGAGAAAGCGGTGACGGCGTGCTTGGTGCTCGGGTACACGTTGAACTGCGGCAGAGTCGGCACGTAGTGGCCCGCGATACTGCACATACCAAACAAACATGCAGCCTTAGAATAACTACACAGAGAAGGTAGGTTTCCAAACAACCTTTTTCAAAACGTAAGCTATAAACTCGCTACGTGTGCTGTGTTTACTTGCCATCACGCACGCAGACGCAAAAATTATGTGGCCAGTTGAAATGTTTATGTAGTTATTCTAAGCATGCGGCTTTTTATTCTCAATTGACACAGGGGAGTCCTGCACTGACGTCCCGTTTGGGATTTATGTAAGTATTATCAAGGAAGATATGTATCGAAACTTTTGGTCCATGGGGTTCATGTACGAAAAAGTTTATAAAAAAAATTTCACCACAATTAATTGACGCCGCTGGTGACAAGAGAGCTGGCTCATTCCTCGCGCAGAGAATTTCTTTAGCAATTCAACGCGGGAATGCAGCCAGCGTTCTTGGCACTTTACCACACGGGCAACATCTTATTTTTGATTTTTGATTATATTAGTGTTAATTAGTAATAGATAAGGCTTGTTTTTATTTTCTTTGTTTGTTATACCTACCTATGTACAGATATGTATTGTATTATGCATATTCCGCTACCAGTATCCCGAGCCAAAGATAATAAATAAATCGTCATTGACCCGAGCCAACGCAGCTCCTTGAAACATCTGAGCGAGCTTATAAGGCGCTGGCTACAGCTGTTGCTCCAGAGCTCCAAGCATGCTGCTTTGTTTTACCACTTTTTTATCTGATTTTCTTCTCTGTCTAAACAGAACAGAAAGACCGCACCGCGCTGGTCTGACATCGTCACCTAGGCGGCAGAAAAACAGTGGACGAGACTGGCACAGGACCGGAAAAAATGGCGCGATGAAGAGGAGTACTATCCAAAGTAATGAAAGTTTTATATATGTTTTACCTATTGATGGTGATGACGTGTCCATCGAAAGAGTGTCGCTTCATAGAGGCGATGGCGTGTCTCGTACAAAGCACGGGGCCTTTCAAGTTCACGTCGATGGTCGAGATGAGCGCTACCTCACTCAGAGGCTTGTCTCCCACGCCTAAAACAAAAAATTTAAACGTAATCCCACAAAAATCCAAATCCTGCATGATCCAAATACCTTTAGGGTTTTTGAAATCAATTGAACAAATTCCCTTGCTGGGAAATGAATGCAGACACTAATCGAGTAATGCTGAAGGCCTGTTTCATAAACGAACTTTCAAGCAAAGAAGCTAAGGGCCCAGCCACACCACACGGTGCGATATGTTGGCGCAGCGTTCTCCACTGCGTTGACAACCTCAAATGTCGTGCAGCGTCGCAACAGTTTTCGCCAAGAATGCCGGCTGCTTTTTTTATTTTATTATAAATAGGCTTGCGCTTGGCCGCTTGCTTCAGTATTTACTACCTATTACCAGCTATATACCCAGTGAATTAGTCTCGGAAAGCATAGGTACTAATAGGAGCCCCTGTGTCGCGGGTCGGACCGAATCATACTGCTGGTCTCTAAGGCCAGTTGCCAGTTACCAGTGATTTGTTCGTGGTGGAAAACACCAGCGTTTTTGACCATGGCGTACAACAGAGCAGCAGCAGCGAAAGCAGCGGAAGGCAGCCTCTATCGCCACCGCGCACGCTGCCCTGCCGGGACACGATGCGGTCAAAACCATTCACGAATTTGTGCAAAGAAGCGAATGCCAACTAGTTATTTGTCCATGATGGAAAACACCAGCGTTATTGACGATGTCGTGCACGTAGCCGAGCGAGTCTTCGATCCAGCGGATGGAGGTCTCTATCGCCGCCAGGTACGTCGCACTGCCATGACACGACGCAGTCAGAACCAATCACGCGTTTGTGCCAAATAGCGAAGGCCAGTTACCAGTGATTTGTCCATTATGGAAGACCCCAGCGTTGTTGATCATGGCGTGCACGCAGCCGAGCGTATCTTCAATCCACTGGAAGGCGGCCGCCACGGCTTGCGCGTCACCAACGTCGCACTGACGCGACACGATACGGCCAGAACCAGTCACCTTCGATTGCAATTCCTGGCCACACAAATAAATTTATTAACAAAGGATGCAATTTTATATTTGACTTATCCTCAACATCATCATCATCTATTTACGTCAGTCCGACCCAATGTTTTACGCTAATCTCAATTATCACCGGATAGTGATGGAAAATAAAACACGATTTCCCACATTCCAGCTTTTTTTCTCTAAAAACTGAAAACTTCAAAGTTAAGGTACAGTCATTATTTTTATTTGGGATTATACGAACACTTTGAGAGGTCAATATAATAATCAATTAAATTCAATGTATTCAACATCCCTCTAAACCTCAATATATCAATGATCCTTCTGTCGCCCTTTCTAGGTAGGTACACTAGGTACCTACTAACGATATAGCACAAGGTAAGTCAAAAAGACAGAATCAAATAGATGTCTGAGATTGTAACTGTAACGACTGATTCTGTTACAGGATGTTTGCTGTAGTAGCGATAAATTGGTATTTATAATAGGTACTGCCCCGCAGTTGCAGATGTGTAAGTATAAAAAATTTGAAACATGATAGTGTGTATACGCACTCAACTCAGTAAACACTGAACAGATTTAAATGAAACTTGGTATGGGAGTAGCTTATTTCCTGGATTAACACATAGGTACCTAAATTTTTCTATCCTGAACAAGAACTTACAGATTCTGTCGGAATCGAATTCTTGCCTTGCCACCGATCCATACTGCAACGCACAATACCTAGCTACTTACATCGATGAGGTGCGTCCTCCTGGCGAGCCCGAGGACCGTGAGTCCTGCGTCTGCGAGCGCGAGGCACACCGCGCTGCCGATGCCGGCGCTGGCGACCGTCACTACCGCGACCTTGCCTTGCCACCGCTCCGTACTGCAACGCACAATACCTAGCTACTTACATCGATGAGGTGCGTCCTCCTGGCGAGCCCGAGGACCGTGAGTCCTGCGTCTGCGAGCGCGAGGCACACCGCGCTGCCGATGCCGGCGCTGGCGCCTGTCACCACCGCAATCTTGCCTTGCCACCGCTCCATACTGCAACGCACAATACCTAGCTACTTACATCGATGAGGTGCGTCCACCTGGCGAGCCCGAGGACCGTGAGTCCTGCGTCTGCGAGCGCGAGACACACCGCGCTGCCGATGCCGGCGCTGGCGCCCGTCACCACCGCGACCTTGCCTTGCCACCGCTCCGTACTGCAACGCACAATACCTAGCTACTTACATCGATGAGGTGCGTCCACCTGGCGAGCCCGAGGACCGTGAGTCCTGCGTCTGCGAGCGCGAGGCACACCGCGCTGCCGATGCCGGCGCTGGCGCCCGTCACCACCGCGACCTTGCCTTGCCACCGCTCCGTACTGCAACGCACAATACCTAGCTACTTACATCGATGAGGTGCGTCCTCCTGGCGAGCCCGAGGACCGTGAGTCCTGCGTCTGCGAGCGCGAGGCACACCGCGCTGCCGATGCCGGCGCTGGCGCCCGTCACCACCGCGACCTTGCCTTGCCACCGCTCCATACTGCAACGTACAATACCTAGCTACTTGCTATACACATAGGAATATCACTACAGTAATATACTTTCTTGTTTCCTGAGAGATATTATTTAGGTTCTTTCAACGTCAGAGTAAATAGGTATCTTCGAAGCCTTTGCATTCAATACAATACAATAAATCTTTATTACACACCGAAAATACAAATGAAACTTAACTAAAATAAATAACAAATATACGGCAATATAATGGGCCTTGCCTAAAACAATTTCTTACAGGTTACCATTGGATGGACATGGTCAAGCGGAATTTGAAACTTCGTGGTTATATTTTCATAAGAACGCAAAATGTTTCCTCCTGCATGGCAGGTTTATTAGGGCAAAATCGAATACTGTTAGTTAGCTTACCTCGATTGTGATATAACCCAGTATTCTTGAAATAAAATATGTAGGTATAAGCAAAAAAAAAATAAAAATATTTTCCATATTTATAATTTTGTATTCGCCCACAGTCTATTATAGCCGTTTATAAACTATCCCAATAACAATACAATATGCTTTTTACATGCATAATTCTTATATTTACTGCTCCTTGTTTGCTTGTCATTAATATCAAGGAACATTATTACTCCTAGCGGTTAATATATTATGTTAGAATTAGATAGGCATAGATTAATTAAAATTTTCAAAAATCAGTAAATTATACGAAAATAATAGACAAAAGATATGAAATAATTTACCCGTTTCACTCGCGCTATGGCGTGTCTGTAATCTGTTGACCTATTATTCTGACGACTATATAATTGTATATACGGTTAATAAATAGGAAAATATGAATACACCAGACCAGATTTAAATTACTTGCGGGTCTAAAACAACCACTTTAAATGAATCATATTAGGATCCTATTATGAGTATTGGGATCATATTATCCTGATTAGTAACGGTGAAGCTTCAAAACATGCTCGAAGCAATGTAGTAATGATTTTTACCTGCTGATAACAATCACTTATTATTTACCTCATCCATAGCCTGGTCATTAGAAGCAATAACCCAGTTATTTTGTACCGTCTACTATACTGCCCCGAATTGTTAGGTGAAGCTAGTCGTCTGAGTGTACCGGAGCAGCGAGTGCGTTTCCGTAGCGGGCGAGTCCCACTGTTTGCGCCGAGTCCGGCACGCACTGTGGCGCGCAGCACTCTCCGGTGTTCCGTGCACAACGACACCTCAACCAGCTTCTCTCGGTATTTCCCGACACAGATATGTTTGCGGATAGATGGACGATACTGGTTAGGAAGTGCAACCAGTATTGTGAAAGTATTATATAATGTCGTTATTTTATATTTTTATTACCAAACATTGTTGTTGTTGTAATTAATGTAAATTTTTATCTTTTATTATTATTTTTTAAGTTTTCTAGTGTTTTATTTTTGTAAATATTTTTTATTGTAGTTTTTAAATTTGGTCTAACTTTTTATGTTAATTTACTATTTATTTATTTTTATAGTTGGTAGTTTAATTTGAATAATATTATGTAGTAAGTAAATAAGGTATTACGCCATGGCTTTTAACTGTTATGTAATATTTTATGTAAATAAATTGAATTTGAATTTGAATCAGTGATACCCAAAGTTGTATATATCGACCCCAGGGGTCGATACGTACATCGCCCAGGGGGTGATGTACAAGGGGTCTATGTGAGCGAAGAAAAGAAATGTCTTAGGAAAGTAGAAGGAGGAGAGGGGGGTCTACCCAAAACCGGAAAACATGACCAATGGTCTCAAGACTAAAAAGTTTGGAGAACCCTGGTCCATATCAATATGCTGTAGTATACTCTCATCCTCGTTCCGTAGTAGTTTTGACTTCGGCCTTCGGTCTACTTACCATAACAAAAATTTAAAAGTCCTAACCTAAAGCCGAATATTTCAATAAAAGTCCGGGCATTTTACGCACGTCGTTTCAGAGGTATTAACAGAACTGCGGTATTACATCGCCCAAGCTAAAAAAGTCGGCCAAACACCGGGCAAAGGTCTAAAAGTCCGGACATGTCCAGTTAAATCCGGACGGATGGTAGTCCGCGTAGTCATAGAGCCCAGGATAAATAGCTGAATGCGTTTACAATTCAAATAAACAACTATTCAACCTGCTGGTAGTGGTATCGTTTTATATTTTAGTGTCATTTTGTATGCAGCAGGATTACGCGGAAAGGGTTTACTAAGCCGAAAGAGTGCTACGTACCTACTCATAATAAGTATGAACAACTTTTACCATAGAACAACCCTGAAATCTCGAAATTAATATCAGCCGTTCCATACTTTTTGCCGAGTGTGAATGACCGTTTTCTATGGAACGTAACAGCAGATAGTTTTTAGGGATTTCAGGGTGGTCCCATAGTAAAAAAACCGGACAAGTGGGACTCGTGCTCTGAGGGTTCCGTTGGACGAAATGCTCAGAGCGCGAGTCCAAAAAAAAACTAACTGAAGTTGAAATATTGAAAGACAAACTTAACTTTGTAGTTGACAATAAGGTTCTCCGATACATAAAAACTATAAAATATAAGTTTGTAATTATAAAACAATATTTTTTTATATGATATAACTTCAAATTAACAACTTTCAGATTTATTTCTTTATATGTGCTGTAAGACCTTGCCTCTCGCCAAATTAATTATTCTAAGTCAACGGGAAGTACCCTATAGGTTTTGATTCCCCTGTAAAATCGCAAAATATGCTACATAAACGTTCATATCTTTTGATTGCGTTGATTTACAACTTTTATTTTTTTTACTACTAAAGAAACTATAGACCCAAGTATTTAGTTTAAATTTCTACATGATAGCTTTACGCGTTCTTGAGAAAAATGGTCTTGACAGACGGACAACGAAGTGATCCTATAAGGATCCGTTTTTTCCTTTTGAGGTACGGAACCCTAAAAATATGAATCCCTTTCGGTTAAATACATACACCAGTTCTAGTTAACCCAGTATACAGGGTTACGCATATAGACTGTATTAAGCCGAGAGGAGGTCATTGTACGCATCATTATTATCAACTTCTACTATATGACCAAACCAGAAATGAAAAAAAATCTGCTATTACATTTTGTAGTGTCAATGACCGTTTTCTATAGAACAGCTTATATTTTTTTCGCGATTTCAGGGCTGGTCCCATAGTAAATGTTGTTTATAATGATGAGTACAATGAACCTAAAGTATTGAAAAAAACTATTATAAGATCTTAAATAGGTACTAGGAATACCATAAAAATAGATATACTAAAATAATTATGAAGGAATACGTAATAGTTGATAATACGATTTCTTACCTTGTAGCGAATTATAATATTAGACGTGACCACTGCGCGCGCGCCACAGAACGGTTGTGATGTGAGAGGAGGAAGCAGTAAATAGTTCATTGACTTCACTGTGTAGTTACCTATCTATACTGAATAATACCACAGACTAAATAATAACTGCAATGTTACTATCGAGTCGTAATTGCGACTGCCTCATTGGAATCCATAGATAAAGTATACCTGCCTGGGAGTTTACACTCACATTTAAATATTGAAAATGGCATAAGGCGCGGAACAATTGCTAATTTATTAAAATAAGTGTTTTTAAACGCTTAGTGTGATGTGACGAAATTAATTGTTAAGATACAAAAAAATACTACAAGTAGAAAAAACACTTGTTAATAATCTTAAACGAATAACATTTTGTTATAGTTATCTAGAATCTTAAAAAATAAATCGCAACAAAAAAGCTTTTGCGTTGAAATGCTCTGAATTTTCAGCGGCCACAACATATTTTTACGATATGTAGGTATAGCCTGACTATAGTGTTTTAAATATTTAACCATTTAATTGTAAAAATTATTTTCTTATATTTCTATGAATAAAAACCCTTAAAATGAATAACCACAAGCACAAAAACATCACCGTCGTCATCATCAAATATGATGATATACGATTTTCAACTTTAAACAAAGCTGTTTTAGATAGTAAATATTTTTCCGAGTATCTACCTACTGATAAAAATTAATAGGATATCGGACTGAAACAAAGTTGACCATAAATATAAACTAGATTCGAACACCAAAATCAAAATTTTAATGCGTTCTAAATTAAGGAAGCTATAAGCTTTTCAATGACTTACCAGACAGAGAGCGCACTATACTGGTATATGACGTCACTTATAAGTATGCCATACAAATCCTATACTGACACTCACTTTGCGGGAAAAGAACAGAGCATCCTTTCCTAATCCGACCAAAAACGTTAAACTTAACGCTTGTATCTCAGAACTTTATTATCCGATTTAAATAATTTATTTAGTATGCTTATGACATTTAATTTCATAAATTATGTATTTCATAAATAAAATAAAATAAAAAAATAAATAAAATATTTTTTACTAAATCTGTAATTTAACAAATCAAGCACCTGCTCGATAGCCTATTCTCGAAAATAAAGTCCTATTTTATTGATAGATGGCAGAAGTAAGAATACGTACCTATAAATAGTATTAAAATTGTAGTCAAAGTCAAGCAAAGTAAGTCACGGTCAAGTCATACTCATGTCCGAGTAGTGGTAGAGGCTTTACAAGATGCTTCTATGGATTTTGATTTGTATAATACATACCTATAATACAAAATTTGCCTAAGCCATACAAATTGTATTGCTTAGGCTTAGGTAAGTAAGACCTATATTATGAATTATATGAAAATCAAGTATAAATAAATAGCACTAAAATACTAAACTAATATAATAAACTGCTGCCAGCAGGCAACGTATGCCCAAGATCCGGGTAGCATTGCCGCGTTGAATTGCAAATTTTCGTACATTGCGCAAAGTATCGGTCAGCATTTTGAATTTACTACAAGAAGCTACCCCTGTACTATAATAAGGTCATAATTATAAAAGTATTCGATAAATAAAAACGGGTATTGTTTTTAAAGATAAGTTTATTATTTCTAAATTATGCTAAATTTACAAAGAAGTCTGCTCCACCGCTGATATTGTCAATTCGGTGATCTGAAAATCAAAACAAGATAAGTAGGTACAATAAATAAAAAATACGACTCTGTAAAGCGTTAATAACTTTTAAATACTTTTACATACGTAACATTTAATCAAATAATTCAAATACCGGTAAGAACCACGACGAAGAGTTTTGGCGCCAACATGAAAAAAACATGTCGCATCATGGATTATTTTTCTAAAGCTATGTATTTTCGAGGGTTAATATTGTATAATATTGAATTATTATTTAGGTATTAAGTAGGTATTCGTGAACGTGCTCTATAGTGTGAAGACTTTACTAGATGCTTAGCTTTACCTACTAGATTTCACACCGATATGACTTGGACTTAGTCGTGACTTACTTTACTTGATTCTGACTGTGACTTGTTTGATTATTTTTAATAATGTTTGTGGTTGTTTGTAAAACTTGAAAATGTTTCAATATTTGAGAGTGGCAAATACACAAGATGTACGATGCCAAAATCCTCTTTAAAGTTAAAGGAAAGAATCCATCCCAAATAACTACTATACCAACTAGGAATCCATCACAATAACAGAATAGTAGTGAGCCCGAATAATAAAGTAGTTATCTGGGATCACGAATAACCATTTATTCTAAAAGGGTGTAAAAAGTCCTTGATTTCAAGTGTGAAATACATATTTTCTCAAGGGTTTCTCCTAAGTAGTTAAAATTCCTTTCATTTCAAATTAAGTAAACTTATAAATCATTTTAACTATACATCTTAATACATTTTAAGACGAATTAATAAACAACCTCAAATCATATTAGAGTATTAAGTCACAGTGTAGTCCAGCCATAATAAGTTGTGGCACTTTCAATTAGCGTGTTGGCGGTGATTTAAGCAACTTTCTGAGAATGAAAAGGTACAAACGTTGACATGTGGAGGAGTGGAGATAGCCCACAGCACGCCAGCGGCGATGTCCCGCGGATGCAGCACGGGCAGCCCGAGCTTCTTTATCAGCCCATCCGCCAGAGCCGTCGTCACAAGCCCCGGGGATAAGTTCTAGCAACAAGATAATTTTAACCCTTAAGCATATCCGGACCAGAAGCTCTAAAGAAAGAGTAGACAAAGCACGCAAGCAAGCCATTGACTATACTGGGTGATTGGTTACACATTCGAAATATCATTGTTTTCATCATTATGAACAACTTTTTCTAAAGGCGCTTGGAGACGATGCGTAGTACAAGTAGCAAGTAAAAGTTGCAAGTGGCTACTACGCATTGTCTGTAACGGTGTGTTTAGTGGCAGTGAAAGTGCTTAGTAGAACTTCGCGCTGGTCCTTGCGCAAGTGAAGATTCGTTTCCCCGCGCTACTCGCGCGGAGCCCACTGCGCATCGTTCGTCTCGTTCGAACATTCGTGGGAGTACGTACTCGCTCGCGAGTTGTGCGCTTCACCGCACGAGTGGCTACGTTACGTTTGAAAGCCTTCTTATACTTGTTACCTGCAATTGAAAGCTACTTCGCATCATCTGAAAATTCAGCTGTTCCATAAATTTCGTCGAGTGTTGGTCGAGTGACAGTGAAATTTTTATATAACAGCTGATTTTTATTTTGCGATTTCAAGGTTGGTCCCGTAATAACAACGTAATAACCTTTTACAAAGTATTAGAAAACTTTAAAAAAAGATGAATGAAGTCGGTAAAGTCGTTCTCAAATGGCGTGACCAAGGTAAATAGGGATTTCGCGAATTCGGGGTGGGTTGTTATATATATAAACCTTCTGTGAAAAAATATCTAATTGATGGCGAAAACCACATTAAAATCCGTTGCGTGGTTTAGGAGGAGTTAGCGGCCATACAGACAGACAGACGCAGAAAGTGACTTTAATGTATACTATGTAGAGATATAGATAGTTAGCTAAGCTGGTACTGACCGTGACTTTGATCTTACTCTTGAACTTCGCCAACTCGTTGTTGAGCGACCCCCCGAAGGCGGTGACTGCGTGTTTGGTGCAAGGGTACACGTTGAATGTGGGCGTCGTGGGCACGTAATGTCCCGTCACGCTGAGAACACCATACTCAATCAGGTGAAGGTAATAAAGGTTGGGTATGTCCTAAAAAAGCCGTGGTAGCCCATTTGGGAGACCGCTAGACTTGAAAGCGCGAGGTCGCAGGTTCAAACCCCGGGCCCGTACCAATGAGCTCTGTGGAGCTTATGTACGGATTTTCATACCACTGGCTTTTCGGTGAATGAAAACATCGTGAGGAAACCTGCATACGTACGGAGAAGGAATTCAATGGTGCATGTGAATCCACCAACCCGCACTGGGCCAGCGTGGTGGATATGGCCCAATCACCCTTTCGGGAGTAGGCTAAAAAGTCCAGCAGTGGACTGTTAAAAGGCTGATTATGATGTCCTAAAACTGCGACCAGAACCACCGGAGGATGGGCAGCAGCGTCCTATTAGCACACGGTGAACGTGCTGCGATCCCCGAGCCACCTGCCAAGTGTGGGGATTATGGCAAAACCCCTCTCTAACAGGAGGCCTTTGTCCAACAGTGGACGTTTAATTGCTGCTGATGATGAATAAAGGTCAAGGGCGGATCTAGACCGGGGGGGGGGGGAAGGGTCACAATTCCGTTTTCGTGATTCCGTTTCCATCTTCTTCCAGTTCTTGATCAATAGCCTTTTTTAGATTTTATCACAAATCAGCTACATAATACTGGTTTACGCGGAAAGGGTCCATAGTAAGTACTTATATAATGATCAACTTTTACTACGGGACCAACCCTGGAAACGCGAAAAAATATCTCATAGAAAACGGTCATTCCACTCTTTTTATTTTTATTTTATAGGCGTTTTGCGTGTGACCATCATCTCGCCTGATGGTGGTAAAAATGTATGGAACAACTGATATTTCGGGATATCAGGGTTGGTCCCATAGTAGTTATTTATAATTAAGGACCCTATTGACCCTTTCGGCTTAGTACACCCTTTCTGCGTTACACTGTTTATAGGTTGGCTGCTCAAGCCGACTAAAAGGGGGCCTTTGGGCTTGTGGGTGATCAGATTTGGGGATCTGACCTCCCTTTCAGCAAGCCCAGGGAAGACAACGGCGCGGTGTGGCCCACGCCGTTGTAAAGGATAGGAACGGAAATATCCTAAGCATTTCCCGGGAGAGTTGCTTCAGGCAGTGTGCTAGGAGGATACCGGTGCGTTCATATGGAGATCCCGGTACCCTCCGTCTGGCACAGAGGTTGGCCAACGAGGGGGTTTAGTGGGTGCAATCTCACATAACCCGGCTTCACCCCAATGCAGCTGGGTATCTTTTGAAGATTTTGAAGATAAAAAAGGTGTACCTACCTGCTAACGTTGACAATATGTCCGTCAAAACGCCTCTTTTTCATGGAGTTAACAGCGCGTCGCGTACAGAACACCAGGCCCTTGAGGTTTGTGTCAATCGTGGCCGAAATCTCATCCTCAGATAACATTTGGTTACCTACATCTGAAATCACACTAATAGCTCTATTACACGATCTATATTTTTTGGGGATCAAGGAATTTTTAAGGACAAGCCTATTATAAAAAAATTGGATTAATAAAAAACCTATAACTCCGCCTGATTGTCAACCTTTAGATGTACAATATTTTCTTTAAATTTAAATGGGACTTCTTTTAAGGTTCATTAATTTAAAAAAAAAAAAAAAACATTTTATCGATTTAGAACCAATCATGCGGAGCCAAAAGCCCCAACACGGGGAAGAAGAAAAAAAAACCAGGGAAGATATCTCGTAACCTTTGATTCAAAGCTCATAACACGCACAAAAAATTCAATGTCATATTGAGAAGAGAATCCATTAGTATCTGGAGTTGTGAAGTATCTTCATTCTTCACACGAGACACAAAATAAGAGTTGAAGTTGAATCCTGCTTTGAACCCGGTAAAAACAGCGTCTCATCCTTATATTTTTTTAACGCGGATAAGACCACGTTTGACCACCAACTCGCCTGTTGGTAAGCGACGATGTGGTCGAAGATGAACGATGACTTAGAACAGGGGTGGGCAAACGGTCGATCGCAAGGGAATCTATGGTCGATCGCACGCATTCCTAAAAATGTACTGACGTGTTGGGCTAATTCCAATAACAGTGGTCTTTTCACCAGTCAAAATACCAGTATTTAAAGTGCGTTCATAAAAAACATTTTATTTTACACGCGCGTAACTTTAAGAAAACATACATAAGGAAACATAAAAAAATATTGTCTTATTGCAAGTCGATCGCTTGTCGTCTCAATTTATTGATATAGATCGCCATTAGTGAAAGTCTGCCCACCCCTGACTTAGAAGATACCTATTCACTCTTTTATATCTCTCAGGAAACAAGGAAGCGGGCAGGTTGTTCCAATCCTTGGCCGTACGGATTAGAAACGTAGTACCGAAACGTTTGGTACGTATCCAAAGAAAATCCACAATGTATGGGTGGTAGTGGGTCGTTTTCCACAACAAGCTTTTACAAGCTTATATTCAACTTGCCTTTTATACACATGAACACTCCAAAATACTTATATAATGAGACGATATGTTTTTTCACGTTGGCGCCAAAAATATAGCATGTATATGTTATGTATAGCATATAAATAAACATTCCTAATTTCCTACTGACCAGTGATCTGTCCACCATGGAGAGCGCCAGCGTTGTTCACCAACACGTCCACGCCACCGAAGTGTTCCTCGACCCACGTGAAGGCGGCTGCCACATCTTCTGCCTTGGACACGTCGCATTGTCTCGAACAGATAGAGCCTTTTCCTTTCACTTCGGCTTTTAGATCCTGTGGAAGAAAGTCAACCTGTATAAGGCAGTTCTGACTTAAGGCGCCGTGACTAGCTGACTTTTATGTTTTTGAGGGGGTGAAGCAGAGGAAGTGGCGGCCGACTAGTCCCACCTACAGCGGGGCGCAACGCGTGAATCTCGCCGCAATGCGACGTCCTTCACTTATAGACAGCTATAGACATGTAATTTCGTCGGTCCACAGCATAGCTCCGTTGGCGCAGTGGTCTGGCCCCGCGCTGGTAAACCACGAATGCCCGGTTCAAATCTGTAGTATGTAGATATTTTTGGACTCAATTTTTTATCATAACACTAAATCAAAGGATACGGCCGTTTCTGCCACATATTTTGAGACTCGTAGGAGTGCTCTTTTTATGTTTTGATGGGCATCAAAACATAAAAAAAGCACTCCCATTGATCTAAAATCATGAAATTTAGCAAGAAACAATCTCTTATCACAAGTAAAGGGAAAAATGCAAAGGCCAGAAATGGTTAGTTCCATTTAAAAAAAAAACAGCCAAGTGCGAGACGGGCTCGCGCACTGAGGGTTCCGTACCACAACGTAACTTGTTAGGTACTAAAGTAAAAAAAAGTGAATAAAGCCCAGGCGGTCACCCATCCAAGTACCAGCCGCACCCGACGTTGCTTCACTTCGGTGATCGTACGAGAACTGGTGGTGAACAGAAGTTGACACCGACTAGAACTTGGCCATTATTTATTATTTGTATTTGTAGTTGTTGTTTTTTTAGTGTGTACTATTATCATGGAAAATGCCATGTGAAAGATACAGCCGTTATTAGGTGTGTGTACGTTCCCGATGAAAAAAAAAACGTTTTAGCGCAAAACAAACTTAACTTTGTTATTTAAAAACTGTTGTCTCCATACATCGACCTAGGTTGCGATCAGTTTATCAAATGCAAAAATGTTTACAATCTCGAATATTAGGGTTCCGTACCCAAAGGATAAAACGGGACCCTATTACTAAGCGTACGATGTATGCCTGTCTGTCCGTCCCAAGTTATTTAGAACTTTTTTAGTTTTATTGAAGACTAGCTGCGCCCCGCGGTTTTACCTGCGTAGTGATGAAAATTGGTGATCATGATGATGAAAACAGTATTTTTTTTTCTCTTTCAACATAAGCTATCTGACAGGGAAAATCCCGTCAAAATCGGTTCAGCCATTTTGGAGTCTATATGGAACATCATCATCATCAGCCTTCATAGGAAACATACATACATATACATACATACACACATCGCCTTTTACATGTGTAGAGAAGATAGATAATTATTATGTTCAAAGAAGACTGTAACACCTTTTTAGGGTTCCGTAGAACTACAAAGAACCCGTACTACTTGTGTTCGTTCTGTCCATCCGTCTGTCTGTCTGTCTGTCCATCCTAAGTTGTTTAGAACTTTTTAACTTTTATAGTAGACTAGCTGCGCCCCGTGGTTTCACCCGCGTAGTGATGAAAATTGGTGATGATGATGACAATGAAGATGAAAAGCAGCATTTTTTCCTCTTGTTATAACATCAGCTACCTGAGAGTGAAAATCCCGTCAAAATCAGTTCAGCCATTATGGAGTCTATACGGAATATCATCATCATCAGCCTTCATAGGAAACATACAAACATACATCGCTTTTTATATGTATATAGAAGAAATATAAACTCCAAAAATACTGTAATACCTTTTTAGGGTTCCGTAGAATTACAAGGAACCCATATAAGTTCGTTCTGCCCATCCGTCTGTCTGTCTGTCTGTCCATCCTAAGTTGTTTAGAACTTTCTAACCTTTATAGTAGACTAGCTGCGCCCCGCGGTTTCACCGTGTACTGATGGAAAATGGTGATGATGATGATGATGATGATGAAAAGTTCCATTTTTTCTCTTCTTATAACATCAGCTATCTGAGAGTGAAAACCCTGTCACAATCAGTTCAGACATTTTGGAGTCTATACGGAATATCATCATCATCATCATCAGCCTTCCTAGGGAACATACATACAAACATCGCTTTTAGCGTATATCGAAGAAAGATATACTCAAAGAAGACTGTAACACCTTTTTAGGGTTCCGTAGAACTACAAGGAACCCATATAAGTTCGTTCTGTCCACCCGTCTGTCTGTCTGTCCAGCCCAAGTTGTTTAGAACTTTCTAACCTTTATAGTAGACTAGCTGCGCCCCGCGGTTTCACCGTGTACTGATTAAAAATGGTGATGATGATGATGATGATGAAAAGTATTTTTTTTTCTCTCCTTATAACTTCAGCTATCTGAAAGTGAAAATCCCGTCAAAATCGATTCGGCCATTTTGGAGTCTATACGAAATATCATCATCATCAGCCTTCAAAGGGAACACACATACATACATACATACATCGCTTTTTATATGTATATAGATGAAAGATATACTCAAAGAAGACTGTAACACCTTTTTAGGGTTCCGTAGAATTACAAGGAACCTATATAAGTTCGTTCGTCCATCCGTCTGTTTGTCTGTCTGTCTGTCTATCCGTCCAAAATTGTTTCGAACTTTCTAACTTAGCTAGCTGTGCCCTGCGGTTTCACCTATGTAGTGATGAAAAAAAGTGATGATGATGATGATGATGATGAAATGCTGATTGTTTTTTCTCTCCTTATAACATCAGCTATCTGAGAGTGAAAATCCCGTCAAAATCAGTTCAGCTATTTTGGATTTTATATGGAATATCATCATCATCAGCCTTCATAGGAAACATACATACATATACATGCATACACATATCGCCTTATATATGTGTATAGAAGAAATATATATTATTCAAAGAAGACTGTAACACCTTTTTAGGGTTCCGTAGAATTACAAGGAACCCATATACGTTCGTTCTGCCCATCCGTCTGTCTGTCTGTCTATCCGTCCTAAGTTGTTTCGAACTTTCTAACTAAGCTAGCTGTGCCCTGCGGTTTCACTCATGAAGTGATGAAAAAAAGGTGATGATGATGATGAAACGTAGAATTTTTTCTCTCCTTATAACATCAGCTATCTGAGAGTGAAAATCCCGTCAAAATCAGTTCAGCCATTTTGGACTCTATACGGAATATCATCATCATCATCATCAGCCTTCATAGGAAACATACATACATATACATATATACACATCGCCTTTTATATGTGTAGAGAAGATAGATAATTATTATGTTCAAAGAAGACTGTAACACTTTATTTAGGGTTCCGTAGAATTACAAAGAACCCATATACTTATGTTCATTCTGTCCATCTGTCTGTCTGTCTGTCCATTCCAAGTTGTTTAGAAATGTTAACCTTTATAGTAGACTAGCTGCGCCCCGTGGTTTCACCCGCGTAGTGATGAAAATTTATGATGATGATGAAGATGATGATGAAAAGCAGCATTATTTCCTCTCGTTATAACATCAGCTATCTGAGAGTGAAAATCCCGTCAAAATCAGTTCAGCCATTTTGGAGTCTTTACGGAATATCATCATCATCATCAGCCTTCATAGGGAACATACATACATACATTCATACATACATCGCTTTTAATATGTATAGAAGAGAGATATACTCAAAGAAGACTGTAACACCTTTTTAGGGTTCCGTAGAATTACAAGGAACCTATATAAGTTCGTTCTGCCCATCCGTCTGTTTGTCTGTCTGTCTATCCATCCAAAATTGTTTCGAACTTTCTAACTTAGCTAGCTGCGCTCTGCGGTTTCACCCATGTAGTAATGAAAAAAAGTGATGATGATGATGATGAAAAGTTGTTTTTTTTTTCTCTCCTTATAACATCAGCTATCTGAGAGTGAAAATCCCGTCAAAATCAGTTCAGCCATTTTGGAGTCTATATGGAATATCATCATCATCATCAGCCTTCGTAGGAAACATACATACATATACATACATACACACATCGCCTATTATATGTGTAGAGAAGATAGATAATTCTTATGTTCAAAGAAGACTGTAACACTTTTTTTAGGGTTCCGTAGAATTACAAAGAACCCATATACTTATGTTCATTCTGTCCATCTGTCTGTCTGTCTGTCCATTCCAAGTTGTTTAGAAATGTTAACCTTTATAGTAGACTAGCTGCGCCCCGCGGTTTCACCCACGTAGTGATGCAAAATAGTAATGATGATGATGATTAAAAATAGCATTTTTGCTCTCCTTATTACATGTGTTATCTGACAGTGAAAATCCCGTCAAAATCGGTTTGGCCATTTTTGAGTCCATACGGAATATCATCATCATCATCAGCCTTCATAGGGAACATACATACATACATACATACATCGCTTTTTATATGTATATAGAAGAAAGATATACTCAAAGAAGACTGTAACACCTTTTTAGGGTTCCGTTGAACTACAAGGAACCCATATAAGTTCGTTCGTCCATCCGTCTGTCTCTGTCCATCCCAAGTTGTTTAGAACTTCCTAACCATTATAGTAGACTAACTGCACGCCGCGCATTCACCTGCGTAGTAATGAAAAAAATTGTGATGATGATGATGAAAAGTTGCAAATTTTTTTCTCGTCATAACATCAGCTATCTGATAGTGAAAATACCATCAAAATCGGTCCTGCAGTTTTCGAGTCTATAAAGAACGTTACAGACACACACATACGCACACGACGAATTATTTCAAAAACATTAGAAAAATAACAAAAAGAAAATGGAAAATGTGAGAATTGAACCCGAAGCCTACTCACAGTCGCAGGAACTTATCCATTGCGTCAACCACTCGTCCAATTGAAATATGATGCTAGTGGTGAAATTATGCTTCTAATATATAAAATAATATAAATGTACAAACAAATCGTCACAAAATGTAAGGTAGCATCAGGTAGCCCGTCTGCTTGTTTGCCACCTGTGGCACATAAAAAAAAGTAGACTAACTGTGCTCTGCAGGTTCACCTGCGAAGTAATGAAAATATGATGATGATGATGATGATGAAAAGTTGCCAATTTTTTTTCTCCTCATAACATCAGCCATCTGACAGTGGAAGTCCCATCAAAATCGCTCCTACCGTTTTCATGTAAAGAACATTACACACAAGCATACAAACACACACACACACACACACACACACACGCATACACGCACGCACATGACGTATTATTTTAAAAACATAAAAAAAAATACAAAAAGAAAATTGGTAAATATGAGATTTGAACCCTGAACCTTACTCACAGTCGCAGAGAACTTATCCAATACGTCGAACCGTTCGGCCAACTGGACTATGAAAATTGTGGTGAAATTATGCTTTATAAAATAATATATACAAACAAATCGTTACAAAATGTAATTTTCATTCGCCTGCCTTTTTAGTACTTATAATCCAAGAAAACATAGCGGATAAGGTAGGTACTTACTTTACAACTTCCGTCAAGGTGTTTTTGTGTCATAAAGTTGAGATTATATTTTGGAGAGGTTAGCGGAACAAAGCGACACACGTCCGTCTAGCAGCGCGCCTCAGCGGTCTCTGTCACATCGCGTAAAAATAAAAGAGAAGTGAAAAGACGCCGCGGCGGCACGACGTTTCGTTCGACACGTTCGAGCCAGTTTATGATTAAATTAATTAATAGTTAGAAAAATTGAATTTTAACCGATAAATAAAAACTATGATGCTATTTGTAACAATATTTCACATCATTCTTGTAAATTTTGTAAAGATTTGTTCATAAATAGTCGAGATAAAATTGTATGCGTTTAGGTAAATTTCAAGGTTAGAGGTTATTTCATGATTTTTTTCTATCGAGAAAATTTATCGGAATCGTGTTTTGGATCCAATGGTCCACTCAGAAATATGATCAAAATTACCAAATTTTTATTTTACCGCTTTATAATGAATACATTATCTTAAAAAATTGTTCTGTGAAGCCTTTTTCACTGTAAGACCGCCTTAAGTTTAACTCCCAACGCAAAAAGAAGGGGGCTATAAGATTTTTTTGTTTGTATCTGTGTGTCTATGTTTGGGATCGTATATATAGGTAGCTCCCAAACGCCTGAACCGATTGTGATTTCGTTTTTAGGTATTGTTTGAAAGGTGGCTTGATCGAGTATTCATAGCTAGCATGATTCAAGATAATCTATTTAGCCATTTAAAGATTTTCAGATCTTTTACAGGGGTTTAAAAGAACAATTTATACTTGTCTATACTAATATAATTGTTTGTTTGTTTGCATTGAATAGGCTCCGAAACTAATGAACCGATTTGAAAAATTCTTTCACTGGCGGGAAGCTACACTATCCCCGGATGACATAGGCTATAATCTATACCCGTGCGAAGCTGGGGCGGACCGCTAGTATTTAATAAGGTTATTTTATGCCACTAAAAAAACGACGAATTTTTATATGAAAAGACATTATAGGTAAACCTACGAATATTTTAAACTAAGTGTTTTGGTAGGTACAGTACTGTCGCGGTCAGTAACTACTGCGTTGCTGGCGCCCGTCACCACCGCGACCTTGCCTTGCCACCGCTCCATACTGCAACGTACAATACCTAGCTACTTACATCGATGAGGTGCGTCCTCCTGGCGAGCCCGAGGACCGTGAGTCCTGCGTCTGCGAGCGCGAGGCACACCGCGCTGCCGATGCCGGCGCTGGCGCCAGTCACCACCGCGACCTTGCCTTGCCACCGCTCCATTCTGCACTAAGTATAGGACAAAAAAGTCTGAAAAACAAATTAAGTTCGGAGATTTTTTTTATATCAAGGGTCGAGTACAGGCTGTATAGGTTCTCGAGAGGGTGACGAGTGATCTTTATACATATAAATATAAACGCGAAATACCTTCCACTCACTGTCTGACTAATTGCGAAATCTCGAAAACTGAGTAGGTACTTGACCTACGAAGCTAAAAGGCAGGTAGATTTCTTATGGCGCTATATAGAAAATGAGTTTGCGACAGAGCTGAATTAAGAAGGCAAAATGAAGTAGTGTACCTACTTATTCTAATTCTAGTAAACCTAGTGTGTTCTAAAATAATACCAATACTAACCTGCTGTGCCCGCGTCTCCTCCATGTACCTAGTCGTAACCTCAGGAACTGTACATTACACGAGATATAAAGTCACTCTACCCCGCGAAAAAACTAATAATTCGTTCGTGTGAAATTACCTATAATGGTGCAGTGGCGCTTTCGTAGGAACGTAGGAAGTCAAGGAAAATTCTTCAGAATAAAACATGTAGATAATATGTAGTTAATAATATAGTAGGAATCCATAGTATATTCATTGTAGATCTTCTAGAGCTGCGGCCCTATAGCATCTAATATAAGATTAAGATACCTTAATTTTTTTTCCAAAAATACAAATTAACTACGTAAGTGAATCCATAAACAACCTACAGTACCTATACATAGGTAATTAACTTGAGCTGTCTACTACCACAATTTACCTAAATTAAGTATACGTACCTATATTATTTTATTTTACACTATTCGGAAAACAAACAGCTGAAACTAACTAATTATGGTAGTTAGATAGTAGATGGAAGCCATAAAATAAACTATAAATAATCTTCGACTAAAATAAAATGAATGGACGGGCCCTACCCAAGGAAATTGCTCAGTAAAAACGAGTCAAAACCGTCGGACATATACTTCAACACCTAATTATAAAAATGTACAGTATATTTGTTACAAAAAATAGATCCCAGTATTATTTGTGTATTTACACTTCGGGAAAGCATATAAATGCATAATTTTGTCAGATGTTTCGTTATCACGTAACAATAGACACGTGTTGCACTTCCTGCGGCTAGAGACAGACTGAAACGAAATAAGAGCCGGTGCTCATTTTGTAATTTTCAAAAATGCGCTTCTACTGGGCCTGTCCATTCATTTTATTTTGGTTGAAGTAAATAATGTAATATTTATAGACTAAAAATAAAAGATAAAATTTCCAGACATTCATTTGGCCCCCACACTATACCTAACTCGAGGCTAGTAGGTAATATCACAAACAAAACGAAAAAAAATGTTAAAAAAATAATAGTGAAAGTTTACGTTCCTTTTTTTCTTTAGCTTTAGCGAAACTTAAATGTTGTCTACTGTTAAACTTAATTAAGATTATCTATATAGCATTTTACTGGAAATGCGCTCAGATTTAGCTAAAAAGTCCAAATAGGTACTTAGTTATTTTTTATTAGATACTATTTATGCATATGTTATTATTATTATTATGTTTTGAGATAATAAAACTACCTTAGTTAAGTACTTTTAAAATCACTTACCCTCAAGTGAAAAGTGTCGCACCCGTTAACTCCGTCCGTTACGCGTGATGTCTGAACTCGTATCAACTGAAGTCTGGAAGATTTCATCACCAAGTTTTGCAATTTATAACGTCTTATGCATTCTCATGTTATTACGTAATCAAGTATTTACCTATGCACAAAAATAAGAACATAAAAGACATTGTTGTAGGAATAGCAAATAAGTAGGTACCTATTACGCTACGCGTTTCGAATTATTTCCACGGTTTTTAGTAGCAATGCTACTAAAAACCGTATTTTATCCTACTGTAGCATAAAATGTAATTTACTGTTTCTTAGACGTTGCACGTACTAGACAAAATGACAGACAGCCCTAAATCAACCACAATTTATATTTCTTGCAACATTCAATGAGGATCTGCGTGCATCTTTTATGCACCTGTCAAGCGGGTAACCATAATTATTACGTCATAAAGTGAAAACGAGTACACAGCATATCAAACACAGGTAAAAGAAAAAGATAAAAGATATTTTTTTGTCCCCGTCGCTATGTTGTTTGTCAAGGTGTCAGACTAGTGTTTGTCAAACAATCTAAGGCACCTGTGACTCTGTGCCTGTGACCTTTATTTACACATTGATGACATTGTTTTTTGTCACAATTATGACAGTGTGAAATTATTGTTCCTCTAAACTTGTAAGTACCTACTTGGGGTGCAAGTCTGAGACATTAATAGGTATAAGTAGCCAACTTTTTAATAATAATATGGTGAATTCATATTTAGTGGCAACATAATCGATGAGTGGGACCATAATATATTATGCAGAAGTAGGTACTACTGCAGGTACTGTAGGTACTACACTGCAGATTAACTAAAAAAAATTGCTAAACTTTTGTCGGGGACGACTGCAGCAATGTGTAGGTACGGCAAATATTTGCATTGCATGGTACCTACCATAATGCATTTAACGATGCACCAGTCTATACGCGGCATAAAACGTAGCTAAGTACTTAGGTACCTACAGTAACAAAGTGAAACTTTTTTTAGATGGGTAGAATAAAACAAAATTGTATCATACAGCGTAATTTATTAATTTCACGTAATAGAAAATTTACAGATAAACTGACAATAATGAATATTTATAAACTACTTACTCATATCCAACCATTTCACATACTCGAACCGATATTATTACATTCATAGGAACATTTGCACCTTACGCTAGTTCTAAACACATACGCAAATTATAACATTAGGTACGATGAGTTACATAACATGTAGGTAAAGGTGAAACTACACTGAGACTTCGTGTGGCGTTGTCGCATTTTACTTGTCACCTCTTGAAAACAAATTAATTCATTCCTACCATTGAAATAGTCGAAGTACCTTTTTAATCGAAAATACAAACGCACTTCTACCAAAATAAAATTAATGGACGGGCCCAGAAGAAGCACATTTTTGAAGATTACAAAATGAGCGCCGGCGCTCACTTCGTTTTAGTCGGTCTCGAGCCGTAGGAAGAACTACACAAGACTATTGTAACACGATAACGAAACACCTGACAAAATTATGCCTTTGTGTGCTTTCCCGAAGTATAAATACACAACAAAAACCGCTATCTATTTTTTGCATCGAAAAATTGATCGAAGATTTTCTGTAACAAATGTACTGTACGTACATGGTTATAATTAGGTGTTGAAGTATATGTCCGACGGTTTGACTCGTTTTTACTGAGCAATTTCAATGGTTATAGCCCGTCCATTCATTTTATTTTGGTCGAAGCAAACGCAACAGAAGTTGTATGTATGTATATATTTTATCCTATCCACTTTACAGCCTAAAAGCGAAAAAAGGGAGTTGTCTTTAAAGTCGGTTTACGGACGATAATTTACGTGATAACGCTTTGCCGATCGTGCCTCTCTATCGCTTGTTCCGCGCTCTCGCTTGCACGCACGGCTCAGGCGGAATTAGACAATTTTTCGTGCGTGCAGCCGGCGTTCATCGATTTATAAGACATTATCATATCAAAAAATATTCAAATTAAATATTTATTTCAAAAAATCTTTTTAAAAACAAGCTTTTTTTTTATTGTTCTTAGCGAACAATTTCATTTGATATCCATATCATTATAGTAGATAGGTAAGACAATTTTGTCCACCATTGATTTTTCAAAAATCCAATGATGCAGTTTGTTGATGTTCAGCAGTGGACGTCTTCTGGCTGATGATGATGATGATGAATGATGCAGTTAAAGTTTTCATTAAAATCGGGCCCGAAACTCCTTTGAGTACTTTTCGCTATTCCTCATGGTTTCGGATTTGGCCATCCACGCCCACTTGAATAACTCACCTGTATAGGTACTTACAACCATAATTATATATTATGGGTTGAAATAAGGTTACACGCAATCAGAACGAGTTAATGCAAAAGGTCATCATTACCTCACCTCGCGAAATTTCTCCCGCAGTGAGTATAAAAATGAAAGATGTTTTGTACGTCTTTTTAGGGTTCCGTAGTCAAAGGGTAAAAACGGGGCCCTATTACTAAGCCTACGCTATCTGTCTGTCCTACCTATAAACGTCTGTATCTTTCGAGCCGTAATAGATAGCCAGTTGGCCAGATAGTGACATAGGCTACCGTTCATCATCATTACCATTTTTCATCACTACGCGGATGAAACCGCGGGGCGCAGCTAGTAATAAATAATGGCCAAATGTGAGTCGGTGACAAATTTATGTTCATAATCGTTCCTCATCATTCGTCTCGCCAAATTGAAATGCCATATTTTACTAATTTTGATGTCGGTTTTTGTATTTTGTGGTGGTACGGAACCCTCAGTGCGCGAGCCCGACTCGCACTAGGCCGGTTTATTCAGGTCAAGGAAAAAACCGCCGAAAAACCATTGTCGGTTTTAACTTTTTAAGGATAATTGTATATTAAAACCTTGCTCTATAACAAAATTATTCACATTGGAGTTGGTTAAAAACTACTGAGCAATAGCCAATTAGATTTTAGATAGCCCGTTGGTCTAGTTGGTAGTGATCCTGCCTTCTGCACTTGGGGGCGTGGGTTCGATTCCCAGCTAAAACAAACATTCATGTGATGAACATTTGTGTTTGTTCTATATCCGGGTATTAATATCTTTTTAAGTATGTATTTAAAAATATATATGTATGTACTATATCAGTCTCTGGCAGCCATATCACAAGCTTTGCTAAGTTTAGGGTCAGA
Source organism: Agriopis marginaria (assembly GCA_932305915.1). Taxonomy (NCBI): domain Eukaryota; kingdom Metazoa; phylum Arthropoda; class Insecta; order Lepidoptera; family Geometridae; genus Agriopis; species Agriopis marginaria. Next base: position 4,695,400 of record OW029935.1, read on the forward strand.
TGACAGTGTGTGCAAAGAATTACCCGATCTTAATCTTACATGAGTAATTCCCGTGTAATAAAATAAAATAAAATTAAAACCATATATAAAACGGACCGAATTACTGAAGTAGGTTAAAAAATACTTGTTTGCATTTGACGCTTCACACTTCTTATTGTCATCAAATTCCAAAGGTATTTCGATTAATTTAATAGCAATAATGATTTATTCTAGTTGATATATGCTTCGTTCTTTATACAGAATACCACAACGCCACGCGATATTGAAACTTGTACCTATCTTTTTTACCCGACTGCCCAAAATTCATTTTGCATAAAATCATAACTAAAAGAATAACGGTGCAAAAAGATCCATCAATGGATCTTTACAATGGATTTTCAGTCACACGTCAGTTAATAAAAATCCACTATGCATAAAATCATGCTCAAAGGAATAAAGTGGACATAACGGTGCAAAAAGATCCATCAATGTATCTTTACAATGGATTTTAGTGGACCGACTGTCCAAGAGGTAAGGCATAATTTTCGAGTATATGAAAGTATGTTTGTACATTTGCATATAGAGTTACGCGGAAAGGTGTACTATACCGAAAGGGGTCAGCTATACTTATAATTATGAAAAACTTTTACTATGGGGCCGAACCTAAAATCGCGAAAGACAGTCAGCTATTCTTTTCATGTTGTAGTGTGACTGTAATTTTTCTATGGAATAGTTTTTTTCCACGATTGCAGACGACCTCGGTTTCGGCTTAGTACACCCTTTCAGCGTAACCATGCATTACCTCTTATAGCTTAAACAGCTTAACAATTTTAAAGTGTTTTTAATATGGTCTTTATTTCATGGATGTCATTGGCTATACATTTCGCAGTCGGGTTTTTATTATAATAAAATTACTTGTTAGGTGCAGACTTAAAATATTAAAAATAAAAACTACGTACATATTTATACACTTACAATTAAATTAATATTTAAAAAAAAAACATTAATATAATTAATAACACTAACTGTTACCAATGTTTTTTATTAATAAAATATCTAGTTTATGTTTATTATGCGGTAGTATATTTTCGGCAAATTGCCAAAAATTCACTAATTAACATTTAATGTCGATTACAATATGCAAGTTTATTGCATGTTGTTGAAGCTTCTAACTAATTACGAGTAGGTACATGCATAATACAGTAGGTACTCTTTTCTGAATGACAATAAAAACATAGTTCATAACAATGCGATAGATGGCGTTGATGGATCTGAAAATTTAGCAAAACCACAGACAAAGAAAAAAAACTTACTTATTCTCATAGACTGGTGCTATAACTATAACAAAGGGCGTGACCGGAATCAGCCCTAACAGCGCTAATGAGAACCAATAACGCGTGAAGAAAACTTTTCTTTTGTAGTCGGTTAAACAAGTGCACGATTTGAATCCCGCCAAGGATGCCTATAGTAATTCTATAGGCACAGAACATAACAGATACTCAATTCGGCAATTTTTTTGTGAGCGTTCAATATTAGCCGATCCCAGGATATGTCTGTAGACTCACAACTACAAGGCCCACCTGCTTTCGTGAGACTATACTACAATACCTATCATTTCATCACAAGCTTTGCTTAGTTTGGGGTCAGATGACCGTGTGTGCAAAAATGTCCCGAATATTTATTTATTTATTTTATATTTTTTCATCAAAATCCGAGCATTGGTTACGAACACAAGTGTTTACTTGAGTATAATCATGTATAATATATCGTACAGCACGACTCGCCGACAATTAAAACAAACGAAGCGGTTACTTTTTGACTGAAAATAATTGATACACAGATAAAACGGGGTGATAAGATACGAAAATTCGAGATTTTATAAAATCATAAAATGCAAATATGAAAAACTAGCTAGTGTGCCAATGTATTTGCGGCCAACAATTTGTCCTATTATGATTCTAATTTATAAATGACCTATGATTGTAAATTTAAAATAACTTTTGGGAATATCATTATGAACTTGTGCCCGCGGCTTCGCTTATGTTGTAAACAGCCGTAGCCTATGTCACTCAGGGATAGTGTAGCCTTCTATAAGCGAAAGAATTATCAGAATCAATTCAGTAGTTCTAGATATTACCTCGTACAAACAAAGTCACAAACTTTACCTCTTTATAATAGAAGTTCTGCTGTACATTTGCAATTAAGTCTGGTTGTGTGGTAAAAAAAGTTTCTGATTTTCGTCTATATTAGAGACTTAGAGGGCATTTTATTAGTTCATAGACAAAGAAGATAACATTTTGTAAAACCGAAGACAGACAGACAGTACAGAGTTGTTGGTAATTAGCTTACCTGTCGCAGGCAGCTTCCCTACATTACACCTATCAACTTAAGTTCAATTAATTTTGATAATTCGACTTTTTTCTTCCCTACAAAAACAAAAATAATCAAATTAGTGCTACAAATGGCAAAAACTTTCGCGTTTTCAAATAAGAACAGTAGGGGCCTTAAAAGTTAAATATTGCAGCTTTAGTAGTTGCAAAATACTACAAAAGGTTTTTTTTTTCTAATTTTTGAATGTAATAAGTTTTTTTTAAACTTCTTTGAAAAGTGATGAAGTATATTATTAAAAGTAATAAATTATCTACTTACGTATGTTTTGTGATAGAATGTATGTTTTGTAAATATTGTTTTTCCTGCACATTATTGTAGTTTTAATATCTATAAAATTTATGTACCGTATATTGTGAATTAAATAAATAAGTAAAAGTAGGGAAGGTTCCTGCGAGATTGTTAGCTAATTAATAATAACCCTGAACAAACGCAAGCTTATTCGTATTTATGCTATATACAGTGATACATAACAAACTGATTGTATTATATCTTATAATATGCGTAACTTAAGTAATTAGACCTATATTAAGCAAAAATATTATTTTTATATTATTATTTAATTATGTGAGTAAATCTAAATCTTATTCCTTCGCTTTAGATTTCGAGAACCAATTTTAGAGATCAATTATCTAATACTTAACGTGCTTTTACAATTTAACATCTACCTTACGATGTTACGTAATGAATATTTTACTAAGTAATACCACAGACAACTGTTTTTATTTTTAAATAAAGATTGGGCCACAATGCGAATTTTATTATGTATTTACCTTTATCTTTTGTGCTAAGCTTGTGAAGCTAACACCGTTCGGAAAGTAAAAGTGTTGCGGCGAATAAGCGTCCGTGCAAAAGTCAACTCTTTTCAGTTTCCGCTAGGTTCAAATTTGTTTATCCTGGAGCCGGTCGTAGAATACGGCTTTGGCATCCCTTGCCTATCGTTAAAACCGATTAAGGGGCTCGCAATTTCAACGTTTTTGAAGATAATAAGTCACTGCCCTCCGTTTGACACGGAGGCAGGACACAGGTGGTTTTAGTAGGTGGAATCCTACATAAACTGGCTGTACCCCAATACAGCAATAACTTTGAAAAAAGGAAGACCTAAGCATAGTTTAGTTTGCGATCGGGTCTTTAAAAACAAAGTTTGACCTAGCGAGCCACATTCGCCTTCATCGAAATCGATAACTTGGAATTATAAATATATTTATGTTGTATATCTTTTTAAATTTGTACATATACTAGTTTTAATTTAAACGAAACCTACAGGTAAACTGGAAAGAGTGATTTTGTGATGCAGCCTGTTTCAGGTATTCTATAGTTAAAATATGTGACCATTTATGACAATAGGCTATCGGACAGTTGCTGGTTGATTAAAACTATTTGGGTTAGTGAAAAACATAATGAAATGCAATTTATAGATGTATACTGAAGATTTTTTTTAATCAGCTAATAAACTGAGATATCAGCGTTTAAAATTTGTGGTTGGATATCGCATGCTGGGCCTTTCCCACTAAGTGTCAGTATGGAGTTTGTATGGCCTACTTACTAGTGACGTGATTTATAAGTATAGTGCGCACTCTATCTAGCAATATGTCTTCTTTAATTTTGAACAAATTTTAATTTTGTTATCGGTGGTCGGCTCTATTTATGGTCAGCTTTTTTAGAAGACAATTAAAAACCAGTCCGGTAGCCTATTGTCATTCAAAGATCTTTTAAACCTAGATAAAGACAAAATTATATTTATATTAAAAAGTATGATGCACAGGGTTTGCCTAAAACAAACCAACTAAAACTGTATACATTACTTTTTAAATTATACTATTTTTTACCTATCCAGAGCTTTATTAGAAAGCGAGCTAACTTTCTACGTTGCTCAGGTATGAGCATTACATTAGTGAGTTGTCGACACAAGAATATGACCAGCTATGTCCACATTTGTGTATTTTTAGCTCAAACTTTTGATTTATCTATAACTAGAGACTCGCCCGCCTCGGCTTCGCAAGGGTGTAATTTACGTGCGAAGCCGGAGCGGGTCACTAGTTATATATGTATATAAACCTTCCGTGAAAAAATATCTAACTAATGGTGAAACCCGAATCAAAATCCGTTGCGTGGTTTAGGAGGAGTTAGCGGTTATACAGACAGATAGACGCGGAAAGCGACTTTAATTTATACTATGTAGAGAAGAGAAGACACATGCAGCTACTCTTAGCCGCTTCCTTTAATAATATCATAGTTATGAAGAAGAAAAAACACGTTTATGTGACTCGCGCGCGCGCACGGTGAAGTGAGGGAGACTCGACATCGCGCCGATCGCGCATGAGGCATGATAGTTGGCGTCTTTCCCGCTAGATGTCTCTGTCAGTATGACTCACACTATTAAATAGTTCCACTATCCTGCAGTGCGAGTACCTTTCTTTATCGGTCGTCAAATTCGTTAAAATGCCATAGAATCGATCATAGTAAGTACTGATCAAATGGCATTTTATCGAATTTAACAATCTCAACTGTCAAATTTGATGATCGATAAAGAACGGTACTTGCACTGCTAATCCTCAACAGATCAGCACGATGACACCGAATTATTGTCAAAGTAAGTAGTAGTAATTTTTAAACTTTCGCGATTTGAACACATGTTTTAAATGTTTATCGGGACTTATCACGTGACAAAACGTCACGTCACGTGATAAGTCCCGATAAACATTTAAAACAAAGTAAGTAGTATTGACATCCGAACTTCATATAATGTACTTGCAAAGTTACAAATCGATACGAGAATTAGAAGGTTTAAATCGATAAAGTTATATAATTATTTACGGGATATTTACCGTGATAACTTTGTGGAATTAGGTCCCAATAAGTCTTCCCATGAACATAATTATGTAACTGCGCCGAAATATCGGGAGCTCATTCCACAACCATACCACGGTAACTATCCCGTAAATAATCATATAACTTTAGTGAACAACCGTGATAGTTTAAAATAGTGTTAAAATCGATTTCCATTTTTTTTTATGTTTACAAGGAAAGCTAATAAAAGCGCGTTAAAAACACAAGCATGCGCATTTACCAATATTTTGTTGCGTTATGAACGCGCTATGCCTTGTCACGCATTTATCATTTAACCAAGTTGGAGCTGAAAGCGCACTAGTGTGGATGTAGCTTTACATTGCACGCGGGTGCTCCGGTGCTCCCATTAACGACCTTAGACTTCTCAACCACGATATTATCTAACTCATTCAGATAACTAGCCGGGGGACGGTGATTGATAAACATCGACACGGAGTGACATTGCGCGCAAAAAACTAGCCATTTGTGTAACTCAACAGATATTTGTGAGAGGCTCAGCTTACGGCTCACATACTCAAGTCTGATCACGGATCTGACTCCTAGGGGGTCTAGACAAGAGCCACTTTCTGTTAGCGTTCACGCCTGCGGAAAAATGAAATTGTATGAAAATGACAATGACATTAGCTCGAGAAAATGTCACTGTCAGTTGTAAGTAATAATTATCGGATATTACCCGATAATTGCCACCAGTGTGGGTCATATTGATTATTACATAAGATTTAAATTTAGTGATAATGGCATCAATTCTGTTGTACCATTCTCTAAACTAAACCAATCTGACAGGACTAAAATTATATGCCTCTCTTTTCATTTTAATACGTGAGAGAAGGATGGCAACAATTTTAGAGCTGTCAAGTTTAGTTTAGTTAAGTTTAGAGTGCATCAGAATCGATGCCATTATCTCAAGCTAATGTCATTTTCCGTTAATCCACCAATCCGCACTGGGCCAGCGTGATGGCCCAATCACCCTTTCGGGGGTAGGCTAAAAGTCCAGCAGTGGACTGTTAAAAGGCTGGTTATGATGAATGTAATTTACATACAATTTCATATTTCCGCAGACGTGAACGCTAACAGAAAGTGGCTCTTGTCTAGACCCCCAGATCAGCTCACCTCTCAATCAACTCGGTACTACCTGTATGGTTAACGCTCTCTCTCTCTCTCTCTCTCTCTCACTGACGTGCTATCTATCGCAATTTTTTGTCATGCTCACTCGGTGTTGCTTCACACAGTACAGGTCGTTTCGCTGTTTTTAGCGTGACAGAATCTGATAGTGCTAACAGACGCTCGAACGCGGCTGACCTCAACCGCCGTCTGACCAATGGGAGAGAAAGAGAGGGAAATATGATATTCTCACTCTTTCTCTCCCGTTGGTTGGACGGCGGTCCGTCAGCCGCGTTCGAGCGTCTGTTAGAACTATAACAGTACAGTGAGTGAGCGAGATGGCGTGAGCCGCGAGGGAGCTATCTGTTATACACCTGAGCTGTGACTCAGTGAGTCAAAAACAAGGGATTTGCATCTTTCAATCAGAACTGATTTACACACGGCTACTAAAAACCATCCAAGTGGGCATTCACGTGGCTAACCATGCTACATAACAACTTACAATACCCGGCGACAAGTAATGCACATCGAGCTAAAGATCGGCTAAAGATCGGCTAGTGTCAGACCGACCGACCGTGTTGTTCGACGTTTTTGACCGTGCGACAGAGACGACGCTCTACGAAGCCGACACAACATATTTTTATAGGTCAGGCAATTGTAATATTATTATATAGGAAATTTATATAGGTAATATAAAACATTTAAAACGTAATAAAATTATTTATCAGCAAATAACCATAAAACATTTGATTAAAAACAACTTATTATCTCCCTATTTAGCTCGATATGCATTACTTACCGCCGGGTACTAAACAACATTTCTTTGTATCACCACAACAAAGAATACCGTACCGTTCCGTAAGTACCGTAAATACAGAAGGTTCATACCGAAATGACATTACACAGACATATCCAAGTAGATTTCACAAACAATATTTTTTTGTATTATTGCGCTCGAGAGCTCCTTTTGCTCTGACCGTTACAGCATTGCTGTCTTATCTCGCTCGTTAAGTTAGATGTTAATTTCCCCCACGCGGGGTACCACGAGCGACACTCCTGGAGCCTTACGGGTACCTCTTAACGCGGGCTCGAAACAGCGGAATGCTGAATGTCACGCCAACGTGAACCTTAACGCGCCGAGATACTGTTTGCGGGCGCGCGACGTTTCTCATCACCTAAACAGCAGTGCAAGTACCGTTCTGTATCGATCGTCAAATTCGATAAAATGCCATAGAATTGATCATAGCGAGTATTGATCAAATGGCATTTTATAGCCTATTAAAATAGCCTATATTAATCAGTGATAATGTAGCATTCAAATGGTGAAAGAATTTAAAAAATCAGTCCAGTAGATACTTTTTGAGCCAATTCGTTACAAACATACTTACATACAAATATTTCCTCTTTATAATATTACTAGCGGTCCGCCCCAGCTTCGCACGGGTATAGATTATAGCCTATGTCACCCGGGGATAGTGTAGCTTCCCGTCAGTGAAAGAATTTTTCAAATCGGTTCAGTAGTTTCGGAGCCTATTCAATGCAAAAAAACAATCAAATCTTTCCTTTTTATAATATTAGTATAGATAAGTATAAGTATAGATGACGATCTCAACTGTCAAAATTGACGATCAATGAAAGACGGCACTTGCACTACAGAATCGCTCTAAACAGGTAACCATAAGGCCCCAGTTACTATGAATCCAAACCTACGCACACAATACCTACGCACACAATTCCTCCATCCTTACTCTCGATGGCACGTGAATGCCATAACAAAGCACCAGGCGATATTATACAAAGCTAACGTTAAAACTAAGTGAAAGTCTTACACATAAAATTACTATTCATTAACTTAGTATGTAATTGGCCCTAATATTCAAACGCTTTTGTATTAACTCAATAATAAACACTATACTTAGAATTAGGTGAAGTGTCAACATTCGTGCGAGATACGTCCATCGATAACTCAGGCTAGAGATGATCCAAATCTTTATAAAGATAGATCCCGCAAGCGCGTCAACTTGTATGAAAACCCAGCGTGCCGCGTGTTTTTTGCCTACTATAACATCAAAAGCAATAAGCTAATTGACTGGTGTTTCATTTATTACAAATAACAGGCTTAGCGAAGGATATAATTAAATATATTTAGCATACTGAAAAAATCATTTAAATTGGCTGTAAAATTTCTGAGATATAGGCTTTTAAGGTTTTTGGTAGCGATTGAGGGGGTGCCTGTCCCTTTCCAGCAAAGCGGTTAGTATTGCATTGTATTGCATTTGTACGCCATAACTTGCTATAGCGCACTCTTTGTCTAGCATAAAATTAAAATACTTATAAATTCATTTTTTTTTTTAACAAATTTAATATTTTAACTCGTTAATGGGCTGAATTTATTTAAGCTTTTCATGACGTAATAAAAAATAATTAGGACACATGCCTATTTAGTGGCTATCGTAGAGGTTTTACTGTTTGGGCGTAATTTGAGATTTTTGTATTGACGTCAGACGTGCTACAGCCAAGACGGAGATCGAACTGAATTAAGCGGTGCTGGTTGGATCCAACATAAAATATGCCACAGACATGCAAAGAGGAACTCACAGGTTCTACCCTTATTAAGGTCTGTTATATGATCATACTCCAGTCACTTTTAATGTCTCTTTCTAGTTTTTTTTTTTTTTTTTTTTTTTTTTGTTGTTCCACCTGTACTTCCCCCAGCACAAGCCGGGGACATTGTCAAGCTGAACATGTTGCTTACGCAATTTTCTGTTTCTTTCCAGTTCTTTGTTTGTAGTAAGCTTGCTTCTTCTTCGTAAATCTTTTTAGCTTTTAAGTATTCGTTTATAACATAATCTTTTCTACTTGGTGCTGCGCATCTTATTCTTCTTTTTCTTGTCATCATATCTTTTTTTTTCTGTTCTATATCTTTATTCCAACAAGGTAACCGAAACTTACTATTGCTTTTCTTTTTAGGAATTGCAGCTTCACTTGCCAATGTAATGCATTTAGAATATAGTTCTATTTGTTTTTCTAAATCTTCTCTACTTTTTGTTTTCTCTATTGTAGATAAATTAAGTTCCTTTTCAATTAAGGAATTGCTTAGTACCGAATCGAATTCGCTCCACTTGGCTTTCTTAGTGTTGTATAACCTAGTTGTTTTAAGTACTACATCTTGCGTTGGTTTCCCAAAAGCTGTTGTAAATGAAATTGCATTGTGGTCCGAACTCGACACAGTAGCATCCACACTCCAGTTATCTATCTTAGACAGGAGATCATCGCTGCATACCGTGATGTCTACTCTGCTCTGGTATAATTTGTTGTTTCGTACAGTTTCAAATGTGGGAGTATCTCCTACATTTAAGATGTGCAGAGTCTTCTCATCTAAATAGGCGACAATTTTTTTGCCCCTAGCGTTTTCTCTTACGCTACCCCACCAAGGACTCCACGCATTTACGTCGCCTCCTATCAATATATTTTTGTTGTTGAGTTTGGCTAGCAATTTGCTAACATGCTGGAGATAGCCATCCAGTGGTTGGTCTTCTTCAAAGTACACTGACAACACCGCAAGTTCCCAGGTGCTAGTTTTCAGAACTGCAAAAGCTATATTCTCAGTTGAGAGAGTGGGGTCTGCTAATATTTTGATATTATCATCTAGAACTACAATCGCAGTTTTCACTGGTTTATCTGATTGAGTATTAGTCATGGTATGTTGAATGATACGGGTTGCAGTGTAATCTCTCATTCTTCCGATTGCTCCAACGTACGGTTCTTGTAGTAGACAAAATCCCACTCTTCGTTTGTGTGCTTCGCTAAGAAACTCAAGTGTTGCCAATTTACTTTTATGCAAATTGGCTTGCAAAACGTTATATGTTTGCATGCCTTTAACAATAGGCTACACTAGACCGCGCCAGTGCATCCCATCGTTTCCTGATCGGGCAGTTGAAGTCAAATGCACTGTGATCGTGTCGGTCCAGTTTTGCAGTACTGCAGTTACGGCATGATGGCATCTCTCCCACCAACCATATCGAACAGTCTTTTTTCAGGTGGGGTCCAGAGCAATGGCTACACAGCTCCGCTGGTTCCTTACACAGTTTCCGTCCGTGGCCGAAGCCAAGACATTTTGTGCATTGAATCAGCGGTGACTGGTCTTGCACGGCTCGTCGTTGCAGATCTATGTGGACTTCTCCTGCCATTGTGAGCCGCTGCCATAGCTTTGGGGAGACCTGTAGAATCACATGACTCTCTAATGGGTTCCTGGTGCGGCGTCTATACCTGATGATTGCACGGTATTCTTTATCGGGGATGTCACCTGTGACTTTTACGTTCTGGGTCTTCAAAGACGTCAATATATCATCATCGGTGTTGTATGATAATACGTCTCGAATGATCACTAAAGGATCTTTGCTTCTGGCCTCTTCCACTTTTAGCCCCTTCTTAGAGTTTTTAAGATGTTCGGATACCTTGGACATATCTTTTTTGTCATGGCAGCTTATGATGACTTTCTGATTTTTAGCTTTGCGTACTCCCGCAACTTGGATTCCCATGCTCCTAGCGTCTACAGTTCCTCTGATTTTAGTGAAGACGTCCTCACTAGTATCTTTGGCCTCTTCCGAGGATACAATGATGGTGTGCTTAGGTAGCTGTTGACGTGCCACTGCAGCTGCATACGTCAGTTGTTCAGGCGGTCCTGGTTCTCGCAGCTTAACCAGATTTTCTTCAAGAGCCGCTGTAGCTCGCGGCAGAATTTCTGAAACAGTCTCTTTAAGCTCTTGTATGTCCCGAGTCAGTTGCGCCACCTCCACCACACTGTCTTTTCCCGTTGCTGGGAGGGTAAATTTTTGATTTTCCAATACTTCGAAGACAATCAGTTGGCGCAGCGATTTTATTTCGGTTAGAGTTTCCTCCACAGAGGACCTGACATCTACCTCCCTAACCGAGTCAATAAGTCTTGCTAGGTTTTTGGCGTGATCTCTTTCGCGGTTGCAAATTTCATCCTTTACCTGAAATTTTACTTTCTCCAGCTGCAATTGCAGAGACATCCTAGATTCATGCTGTCGTAATACTATCTCATACATGCCTGAAAGAGAATTTATAACAGCCTCTTTTATGGAAGCTTTCAAATTGTCAGACTGTTCAAGCTGTTCTTTAGCTTCCTGAAATAGCCGGTTTGCCGTAGATGGCATGTTTGTCATTGGGGCGTTCGACTCAGCCACAGACGATGGACGCGATGTTGGTGGAGTTTCAGAAGGTGTTCCAATACTGGTGGCTTTAGTCTGCGGAGGCGTTTCAGCTGCAGCAGTTCCTGTTTCGATAGCCGAGGAAACCTTTTTGCACTTCTCCGCGTTCCTTATGAGTGCCGCTCTGCGCGTAATTGCGCCTCCACCTTTTGCCGCTGATGCTCCAGAGGAAGATCCACCTCTGGATGACCTCCCTGATATGCCAGACATGACTCCCACGATACACAGTTAACTGCAGGGTATCTAGTATAATCAATAAAAATTTAGTAAAAAAATGTTTTTTTTTTTAGTAATAAAAAAAACCAACTTGAACTAGTAGCTGCAAAGGTTTAGTAACAATATTAAAATCAAAAAATATGTGAACACTTAAGTGGGGTATAATCACTAACAAGACAAGTAAATTTTAATAAATATTCTATGGTATTCAGTCTTAACACTTCTACGTAAATAGACACCTCGATTGTATTGGAGTGGGTAGGTAGGTAAATATGACTTAATACCCTATTTTTTGTAAACACCCCCAAAACTGCAACAGAAGCCAAAACTTAAAATAAGCTATACCGAATCTTTAAGTGCCGAAAATTACGTAGGCTTACGCATTCATAATAACACGGCTATGGATTTATTATAGTTTATATTTCGTTGAGCACGGCGCCGCTATCGCGATGTTTTAGGTTGTTTACTTAAACACAACATAAACAGTACTTTATATAAAAAGTTTTTTTTTTTTTTTTAATTTTGGATCCCTATGTTATTATTTCGGCGAACTCAACATATAGGTATGATTATCGATAAAAGAACAAATTCTGTTTATTGAATTTTCTATTTATGTAGGTAGGTTTGGAAAACTTCACTACTGCTCACGGAGGCATACACCAAAACAATTGTCAGTCATAAGATGTATTGTTTACTTAGGCGCGCAAATACGAACGAACTGTTATCTGATTAAGTTCCGATTGGACAATATCACAAATCACAAGACACAGTTGATGTTGCAATAGCGAGATTTAAAACAGAATTTTATTCACGGGGGCGCGACACTCGCACGTCCGATCTACGCTCTGTTTGGGACGGAACTGTCTCTTTCTAGTTAATTTGAATGTCCACGAGTGCGAAAGAGCGGGCACATCTGACGTTACGATAGGCTGTCAGTTTCGGTCTGATATTGTAAGGATTGTAAATTACAGTACAACCGCCTGCTCAGCAAGCACTGACATAGTTTCAATTTGTCGCCTGAACAGTTAACTTGGTGGCACTGTACTGGCAACTTGCGCGCTTCAAAAAACATTGTAAAAATCTCGACATTAACGACTCTGATGTACCATTCTCTAAACTAAACTAAATTTGACAGCTTTAAAATTGTTGTCATCCTTTTCTGACGTATTGAAATGAAAAGAGACGATGATAATTTTAATCCTCTCAGATTAGTTTAGTTTAGAGAATGGACAACAGAATTGATGCCAATAGATCAGTATGAATCTCAAGACTGGATTTCGATACCAGAATATACACTAAAAAAACACTTAAAAAAAATACAAAAAGGCATGTAAAAATACGAAAAAATATTATATAAAAAAAAACATTTGTAAAAGTTAGTTCATTAAATATTATATCAAATACTTTATTTTATTTTATTTGTTATCATTACAGATTAAATTGTTTAATTTGTTTCAGTTTTTGTTTGTTTGGGGTTATGTAAAGTGAAATATGAATAGTTGACCCCTTCCAAGCCCTTTCCTTATTGTACTTCATACGACACTGAAACGGTAATTATCGGTAGCGACACTAAAAACTGTTTTGAATTTGAACTTCCGCAAGTAACGTCTGATTCAAGAAATTCTCTGATTGATTGAATGAAAAGCTGCCGTTAAATTGTTAGCTGCCTGTTTAACGTCGGTCGCGGTATCATTCGCGCTTTTATTCGCGTTCGCGTTATGCGATGTGCGTATCTTGTACGATTTTGACGGATACATTACATTGTTTGCCATTATTGCGATAATATTCATTCACTGGAACAAACTCTGAACTTTTAGTTTCGGCAAGTACTGCGGCTGCTTCAGAATTTTCACCTGAAAATGAATCACGTCATGAACAAAATGTATCGAGCGGATATTATAAACAGTGTGTTTTAATGCTCAAGATTTTTCGCGCTTTTTTCAGGTTAAAAGTATTTAATGTCCATCCTCACGATGCACACTTTTGTACTTGTTTTGCACTTTTGTAGCGATGATAGGTCAGTGGTTGGCGCGTTGGACTTCCACGCCGCAGGTGCAAATTCAAACCCCAACAATGAGCTGCAAGGTGAAGGAGACATCGTGAGGGAACCATGGCATGGTAGAAAGGCACTTTCTGGTACTCTGCTGGCTAGCTACCCTCAAGTTGAACATCTGTCCCCAAGCACCTAACAACGCGTTGTTTACAATTTCGAGTGAATCGGTTTCGTGCTCCATCGTAAACTACATCAACGCCTAACATCAGGCGAGGTGGCGGTCAAATGCAAGCCTATTATTGAATTTAAAGAAACTTGACCACACAGTCACAAAACATCAAGTGAGCTGTGGTCAAGTGCTTAGCTTGTCAACCATAAAAAACTGCCCTATAATCAATATCAGTTCAAGTTTTATTGACAAAATGTAACAGTCTTGTCTTTAGACCTTCAACGTTCTATGGGCAGTCTAATTGTATTTGTAGTGTTAGTATTAGCTTGTATTTTGTTTAGTTAATAAAGAAAAACAGTATTGGGCCCAATACAAGTGACCGTGGCAAAGTCAACTCTTCCTAGTTTAAGGCCCTCTATTCCCACTTTTAGCAATTTAAAATCATAAAAATTGCGTCATATCAAAATTGAATGTTTTATGTAGGAAACCGTAAAGGTAACCGTTATACACAACTTTTTCCACTCGTTAGCAATTTTGGTCATTCTAGTCATAAACTAACTGACTGACTGACTGTATTAAAAATATGTAATATGTTTCATGCTGTTGCAATTCTAGAAGATAATTGGTTACAATTCTTTAATAAAATCTACAAAATAACATCCTCACTTTTAGAAACTTATTTTTTTTTTCCATTTGCACGTTACTTGACTACAGACTTTATTTAGTTCGAAAGTTCTTATGATGTCACAAGGAAGTAATAGAGGCAACAATAGTGTGGCGAGTAAGATCATGTTTCCTAGTTTGTGACGTCACTGAAGTCACGTGGTCCCATAAATGTCAAAAGGAGCGTTTACGGGGTAATATAATAATATAAATTGTTATTGTCCATTTGAAATACAAATGCTTAAACTTATAAGGATTAAATCACATGATTGCTGTATTATAATATTATAGAGAATTTGAGATGGTTTCATAAAAATTCAAATACCCTATCTCAGTGTTTTTCAACCTGTGGGTCGCCAGAATTCTTTAACTTGTAAAGGGGTCGCGTATTCTTTTTTATTTTATTAACAGTATTTATAAGTAGTATTAACAAGAAGGTTGAAAAACACTGCCCTATCTGATGACTGAAACCCAAACAGGTGGTACTTGCCAACCATCCTCTTTGTAAATTTTTTAATGTTTTTTTTTTAAAATAATTTTCAATAGTTTCGCGCTAACATCTTAGTTTACTGTAGGTTCAAAATTTATTTGTTTGGCCACATATGGCATGAAAAATGTCGCACCTCGACTGTTCAAACTAGTAAATGAACTACAATTTTCAATTCAGTGCATAAACCGAAAATAATCGACTTTTCCATGGTCGCTTTCACGTCGCATCTCGACTCTAAAGTCAGCATTGACTTTACTGGCGTACTTCAGCGTAATCTATGATAGAAGAGGGATATTCTCACAGGCACTTTGTAACATAGGAGGCCCGATAGTGCCTTGACCTCCGATACTAAAAGGCACCACGCTTTTCAATCTGGCAGTATCATCCTGACAACATGGTCGTTTTCGGAAGACTATGACGGAAATTATTATTTTTGACGTTAGTACGAGCAAAGAAAGATCTCGGATTCTTTTGGAACGAATCAGCAGTGCAAGTACCGTATACCGTATCGATCGATAAATTAGACATGTGAAATCGACAAACTCGATCAAAAGATTCAGTGGAATTTTATCGAATTTCTGTTCAACTAGATAAATTTGACAGTGGAATCAACAAATTCGATAAAATTCCAATGTATCATTTTATCGAATTTGTCGAATTCAACTGTCAAATTTATCGATCTATAAGAACGGTACTTGCACTGCAGCATTTGTATGAATTGTTTATATTCATCATGAAATTTTGTAGAAAATAGAGCAAATTCAGTCGAGGGGTTGTATAGATTCGCGAGGTCACAGTTCGGTGCGAAATACTAGTTTAATTTAACATACCTCATGGTAATCCTCCTCCTTTATCTCGAGCGGGTCTTTCAATATCTGTTAACAAAAAAATATACAATGAGATGTATGCAGAGATTATTTTAACAGTGTCAAGATCAGTGGGCTTACTCTTGACACTCGATTTCAATCGTAATTTGGGATTGGGATCGAAAACATGCCATTTTGGTACTCTTGAATTCTAAACTAGCGCACGATTGGAACCGATAATGGTGGAATTTTATGGAACTAAATAAATTCGACTCAACTCGACGCTTTCGGTACTCTTGACGCGATTGAAGAGTGCAAAATGGCATGTTTTCGATCCCAATCCCAAATTACGATTGAAATCGAGTGTCAAGAGTAAGCCCACAGATAGGGCCTGAAGGATGTTGACATTATGAGCCTTGTACTAGTGACCTAAAACTGGGACCAGAACCACCAGAGGATGGGCAGCAACGTCCTCCTACTGCACGGTAAATGCTGGTCTAAAAAATGGTCTCTCTGTATCTTTTATCACATTTACAACGGGGAGTGTTCAGAAGAACTGTCGAATGTCGGCTTCGCGGTTTGATCATCGTTCTAGCCGCCACCGCTTGAAAGTTCATCCACACATAATAGATTAGTGGAAATCGCACACTGTGCTATTCACACGATCTTTCTTTTCCACACCTGCAAAATGTGGAATGAGCTACCTAACGTGGTATTTCCGAGAAGCAACAACATGGGGTTCTTCAAAAGACGAGTTAATAAAGTCCTTAAGGGTCGGCAACGTATTTGTTATGCCTCTGGTACTACAAGTATCCATATGCGACGGTGACTGCTTACCACCAGGCGGCCTGTCTGCTTGTTTGCCACCTATGGCATAAAAAATTACATTTGAAACATGACATTTGGCTTCAACCAAAATAAAATGAATGAACGAGCCTAGTACAAGCGCATTTTTGAAGATTACAAAATGAGCGCCGGCGCTCACTTCGTATCAGTCGGTCTCTAGCCATAGGAAGAGCAACACGTGTCTATTGTTATGTGATAACGAAACATCTGACAAGATTATGCACAAATACACAAATGCACAAATGAAACCGGTATCTATTTTTTAGGTGTTGGAGTATATTATGTCCGACGGTTTTTACTGAGCAAGTTCAATGGTTAGGGCCCGCCATTCATTTAATTTTGACCCGGGTATGTCTTAAAACTGCGACCAGAACTACCGAAGGATGGACAGCAGCGTCCTATTAGTACACGGTGAACGCACTGCGATCTCTAAGCCGCCTGCCAAGCGTGGGGATTATGGCAACACCCCTCTCCAAGAGGGAGGCATTTGTCCAGCAGTGGACGTTTACTGGCGGATGATGTGTGATGTGATTCATTTTATTTTGTTGGAAGGAGGCAGGTAATGTTACCTCGACCGAGTGCCGCTGCTTGGGCGGGCGGCCGCGGCGCGCCTGCGGCGTCGCCTGCGCGGAGGAGGTGGCCAGCACGCGCAGCTGGTGCGCGCGCAGCAGGTGCTCGGTGTGGTCGCGCGGGGACTCGAACCGCGACCCGCACGAACTGAACACGCACGAGAACCCTCGCTCCTCCTCTGCAACAATGTTGTGCATCATTATGTAAACATCTGACCACATAAAACACTGTTTTAAACTATCACGGTTGTTCACTAAAGTTATATGATTATTTACGGGATTTGAGTCTTCCCGTGAACATGGTACATGTAATGGCGCCGAAATATTGGGAGCTCATTCCACAACGTTACCACGGTAAATATCCCGTAAATAATCATATAACTTTATCTGTCCACATTTCACACAATCTCATTATCAAATTAAATAAAACCGACCAAGTGCGAGTCGAGCTCGAACTAGCCGGTACAATAATTATCAATATTAAAAAAACTACTTCAAAATTTGCCTTCTGTGCTGGTCAATTTGTTTGTTCCTATCTTCGGGTCCGGGTCATACCTTTAACATTGTTGGGTTGTATTTCCACTTCAATTTCTACCATTTTGCTTTCTTTATGTCGCGCCGGACTCTTGATCTCGCCGTGCGCCTCACGTCTGAAATAGCACAACGAATCTTTCAATACTTGTTCAAAACTAGTAAATAATAATAAACGCAGGGGCGGGTGTATGGCGAGCCGTCAGTGAGTGGCGACACCACGGACCCCGATACCATTGGTCTAAAAACCCAGAGACCCTGACCCCTGGCTTGCCTTAACCGACGGTCTGGGTGTGGAAACAGCAAGAGCTAAGAACCTAAGCTCCAGGGTGGAAGTATTAAAGGACATAACGCCGCGAGTAGATCTTAGTGAAAGTGGAGCACACCTAACATCGTCACACCCTAAGCCAACCACGCCAATGTTGCCCCTCCGTTGCCAATATGCGGCAACCATTATGGGGGGCCCATTTAGGGGGTGGCAAGTCATCACCTGCCTAATTATTTTTGAAATGAGGCATAATTATGGCAGGTGCCGTACCTCATACCATAGATCTATTAACCTTATAAGTTGTTCACCTCAATAGCCCAGACTTTTTATATCCATCTGTACAATAGTTTTTATATTCCATTTTATACACATTCCATAATTGTATTTTTATATTCAACGGGCCTCCTGGTGTTGGCTTCGGCCCCATCAATGCCTACTAAATGTCCGGGCTAGACCCGAGAATGATTAGAAATAAAAATATAATAAAAGCATTTATTTCAGGCACTTAAGTAATTGACCCATAAAACAAAAACTAACAATACAAATAAAAATAAAATGATACCACGCTGTAAAGAGGCGCTTGTCTACTTATACCTAAGTGTAAATCTAAAATCTAAGAAGCACAATAGTGCTGGGTAATTTTTTGTTGGCATCCATGTGAACCGAGACCCAATGCTTAAACATTGGGCTCCTAAAATCGTCAGAGACAGCCGTGAGTTAGTTAGCGGAACGACGCAGGCGATGCCAAAATGAAGCCACCCTGGTTCTGATTACGGCGAAGACTTCAAAGACTTAGCGTGGCATAAAGTTGATCCACCAGTTGAGCTCCAACAATTTTCAGTCAAATAGGTTCAGCCGTTCTTTAGTTATAACTAACACCACTTTCTTTTGTATATATATAGATATAGATAAAGAAATCACACGGTGTGATTTCTTTACGATGCAGTCGTAGGTCGCGTCGACGGGCCGCTCAATGAGGTGCCGCTTGCGGTGCTGGTTGAGACATCGAGAGTACAGTGACGTCACCTGTGAGTGTACATGTGGTTCCGCTGCTGGAACTGGTCGCCGCAGATGGTGCAGTCATAGATCGCGTCGACGGGCCGCCCGTTGAGGTGCCGCTTGCGGTGCTGGTTGAGACATCGAGAGTACAGTGACGTCACCTGTGAGTGTACATGTGGTTCCGCTGCTGGAACTGGTCGCCGCAGATGGTGCAGTCGTAGATCACGTCGACGGGCCGCCTGTTGAGGTGCCGCTTGCGGTGCTGGTTGAGACATCGAGAGTACAGTTACGTCACCTGTGAGTGTACATGTGGTTCCGCTGCTGGAACTGGTCGCCACAGATGGTGCAGTCGTAGGTCGCGTCGACGGGCCGCCCGTTGAGGTGCCGCTTGCGGTGCTGGTTGAGGTTGGTGACCTGCGCGTACGCCTTGCCGCAGCCCGGCTCGGGGCACGCGAACGGACGCTCGCCAGTGTGCAGGCGCACATGGTTGTTCAGGTTCGTCACCTGCACATATAGATCAGTCAGTCGCTTGGACTTTGGACAAATTTGACAGTCAAATCCACTCGAAAGGGATGCGAGGCTGAAGGCCAAACTGTTTATATGTAATAGGCTACCAGACAGGTGTTTTATTGATTAAAACAACAGGTTTAGCGAAAAGTATAACTAAATGTGATAGTTATACTTAATAAATTATTTAAATCGGCTACAAAGTTCCAATATATTATAAGCGTTTGAACTTTTTGGATGGATTAAGGAGGGATGCCCTGTCCCTATCCCGCAATAAGTGTCAGCATGGATTCTGTATGGCATACCTACTAGTGACGTCATTTGGGAGTATAATGCGCTCTCTGTCTAGCAAGACATTAAAATGTTTATCTTCATTGATTTTGATCAGATTTTATTAAAAAACTAGCGACCCGCCCGCCCGGCTTCGCACGGGTGTAATTTACGTGCGAAGCCGGGGTGGGTCGCTAGTTATATATATAAACCTTCCGTGAAAATGTATCTAACTGATGGTGAATACCGCATCAAAATCCGTTGCGTGGTTTTGGAGGAGTTAGCGGCCATACAGACAGACAGACAGAAGCGGATAGCGACTTTAATTTATTTTGGATGGATTAAGGATGGGATGTCCTGTCCCTGTCCCGCAATACGAGTGTCGGCATGGATTTTGTATGGCATACTTACTAGTGACGTCATTTGTGAGTATAATGCGCTCTCTGTCTAGCAAGACATTTAAATGCTAATCTTCATTGATTTTGGACACATTTAAATTTTGTATTTGAACTATAATATTTGTAATTTGAAGCCGAATATAAGCAGAAGTCATTAAACTGTGTTTCTCACCTGAGTAAAAGCTTTTCCACATTCAGTGCACTTGAAAGGTCTTTCGTTGGTGTGAATGCGAAGGTGCGCCCTCAGATTGTTCGACTGGGAAAATGCTGAAATAAAGACTTTTACTCTACAAGGGGGTAAAAACGGGCTTTCAAACCAAAGTTATATTTCAGGTCCAAGCTGCGTGCGAGCTAGAGCTAAACCACCAAAATACCCTAGTGACGATTTTTTTATTTATTTAATATAAGGCTTGCGTTAGTCCGCCAACTCGCCTGATGTTAAGTGATGATGCGGTCTACGAAGACGCACGCTTGCCTACAAGAAACAAATTCACTTGTTTGTTTTTAATACTCCGATTGGAACTTTAAGACTGCAGGAACCTAAAATATGTTTCATTACTAGCCAGATTTGGTTTATTGCATTTTATACGGAAACAGCGCTCTTCGTTGCATTATCATCATGACTTGCGATATTTATGAAATCTACAACATGGGGTTCTTTAAAAAGGGTGTTAATAGTTTTTAAAAGCAACTATGTGCTGATGATCCTTCCGGTGTTGTAGCTTGCCATCACACCATCAGCAGACCGTCTGCTTAACTAATACGGGTGATCATCTCTAAATACTGGATGATAAGACCTGCACTGATATACCGCTTGGGGTATCTTGTAGGGGCAAATGCATATGCATTAGCTTGGCCAAACCAGATTAACTTCTGAAAAAACGGCACTGAGCACGGCATTGGGACGCTGGCATAACTGTTCCACCCCTATTTTGCCCAGTGGTGGTGGTATTGGAAATTGTTGTGAAGTTTCTTCAAAAAGTCTTGACCTTAATGGTATGCGTTCTGGGGCATCGCAGTGCAGTAGTACATGCTCCATGGTCTCGTTTTCCAGTAGACAGCCTCGGCAAGAGGACTATCTGTATGCTCCAATTTTGTGCAAGTGATAGGTTTAGCCCACAGTAGCATGTGATAGTACATAATATGTATCATCATCTATGATATGTACTACATATCATTAGTAAAGTGTAGTTACCTTTGTTGCAGTAGGTGCACATGAAGCGACGCTCGGCGCGGTGGTTGCGCACGTGGTTCTGCAGCTGGGCGTTTTTCTGGAATGATTTGTGGCAAATGCTGCAGTAGTAGCCAGACTCCCCAACCGACCCGTCCTGGACCACAAAACAACTACTGTTCAAACAATACAGGCTCAATTGCGACCACTCATCTGTAGAACCCAAATTTTTCTTAAAACCTGATAGTAGCAACCCTAGCCCTGTGACTGACAGTAGGCTTTGAATTCAAGGACACGGCCGAGTCGAAACTACTGCTTTAGCTTATATAATCTACTGTGATAAATATTCGACGATTGTGAACCAATTTTACATTTTTATTTTATCTATACTAATATTATAAAGAGGAAAGATTTGATTGTTTGCTTGTTTTTTTGCATTGAATAGGCTCCGAAACTACTGAACCGATTTGAAAAATTCATTCAATGACGGGAAGCTACACTATCCTCGGGTGACATAGGCTATAATCTATACCCATGCGAAGCTGGGGCGGACCGCTAGTTTTGTATATATCTCAGTGGTAAGTGGAAAAATAGGGATAAAAATAGGATGAACTCTATGTTATTGAACTCTCCGTGAAATTGTTTTTTTCTTTATATGAGGAGATTCTCTAATTGACGCGCATTTTTTTATGCTATGTGACCACAAGTAACTTTTCATTTATTAATTTATTTATGGTAGACAGGCTAGGTGATTGAATGCATCAACATAGAATTTTCTGAATGAAACTGACAGCCAATACTATAGCTGTATATCTCTACAGATGTGTAATTGGTCACTCTACATAACGATTGTTGTTTTTGCATTATAATTCTAATTGCATTTCAACCAAAAAGAATTGTAAAAAAATTATTGGGATAGCCAAATGCACTGTACTAAAGTGTATTGCAGCTAATAAAACTGTGTCTCGGGTAGCCCATTGAATCATCATCATCTTCCACAGCCTTCCTTATCCCACTGCTAGGTACAGGCTTGCTACGCCATCTGCCTCGGTCCTGTGCTAATAGAGTCCAGGTTCAACATCGTTCAGGTTCAACCTGCGATATTGACAATATTGTCAACCCATCCTGCATCTTTAAATGCTCTATGCTAATTCTACTACTCAAGATTCATTATTGTCCTGCCTGCCTGCTAATGTTAATTAAAGTTAATTGCATGCAGCACTGTTGGAAGACGCAGTGTAGGCAGGCCTCCATATAGATGGACCAACGACAATGTGAGAATCGCGGGCATCCAGTGGTTGCACAAGGCAGGCTGATGTTCAGTGTGGAGGTTAAAGGCGGAGGCCTATGTTCAGCAGCAGACGTCTTCCGGCTGATGATGAAAGTGAATTGCGGTATCTAAATGTGCTAGCTTTTATGACCTTAGTCTTTTTGATAGAACTAATTTGTTTTGAAGAATTGTCAGTGAAATGAAGTTACCTGATTAGAAGAAGACTGCACTTCTTCCTGCTCAGCATTATTATCATCAATTGTAATCTCGGGCACCAGCGGCTGACACTTGACGCATGCGTACACTCCGGCTGTGCCTGTCTCAAACAGTTGCTGCAATAAAATTGTTGCAATAAATTACTTAATTTTGCTAATACAGCCATGGTGGCAGAGCGGTAGCATGTGCTCTTTACAATCTGACGGCACCCAGTTCAATCCTCGCCCTGCACCAATCACTTATTTAGTATTTAACCCGTCAAATGCGTTACGCACCGCATGTCGGCGTAAGCGAATAGTGCTCCGACGTGCGTATTGTGTGTAAGTAGATATATACACAATACCAATGGTATATAATATTATGCACGTATTTTATACTTTCTTTTTAACTTTTTCTTTTAATTATCTGAAATGTAGGTGAAATTCCCCAATTTAGCTATAAAAAACTTCTTCGCCCACATTCGACGGGTTAAATTAATTATGTGCAGTTTCGATGCCATTGTGAAGAAATCAGTATGGCCAAGAACCTCAAAATAACAAAGAAATATGACATTCACCAACATGCACTGGGCCAGCATGGTGGATTACAGCCCATCCTCTCTATCTCTCTCTCTCTAAGAGAAGGCCTGTGTCCCAGCAGTGAGAAAATGATAGGCTGATATCATAAAACATAATATGACTATGTCTATAAAAAATAAAGGTTGGTGGTGATAAAGGTATACACCTCAACAAAAAATTATAAGTTGATCCCCACTTTCATTGTCAATGATATGTAACATGATGGGGTTCAGACAAATTTATTATTTCATTCCCACTTTCAAGAAGAGAGTCCGGAAAACATGGAGATTGAGGAGCTGAATGCCGAGCCAAACATCATGGGAGAGACCAAAGACCCGAGATTCCAATGAATTGTTTACTAAATTCATGTTTGTCTACAACTGGCATCATGCTAAGGTGGGCCAGTTTGAGACATAAAAAACATTTATTGTTCTATTATTGGTTTTTATTTTTTAGTAAAGTTATATGATTATTTACCGTGGTAAGGTTGTGGAATGAAAAAAATAAAATGTGGAATGAGGTCCCGTATATAATCATATAACTTTAGTGAACAACCGTAATAGTTTAAAACAGTGTTTTATTTTTAAGTGTTGTCTGTTGTGTGTTTTTTGTCACAAATAATATAATATCTGTATATGACATTGTATTAAAAATACCAATATTTCTTTACAACTTTGTCCTAGGAAGTGACTGTTTCCAATACTCTTATAGCTCATAGAGGCTCACGCTGAGAAGTCTCGTCGAGACTTCCCGAGAGACTTTATAACTGTCCAAACTCACGATGTTTCTCACTAGCTGTTCTCGCTTCCATTGGCTATGGACGACTATAGCTATCTCTTTTCTTGCCCGAGGAACCCTTTGATGCAGGCAAAAATAACGATACAGGCGAGCACGAAAAAGAGTTATAGAGAAACCTCTCACATTCATGCTTCTCGGGTGTTCTCGGAGTTTTCTATGGACTATGAAAAGTTTGGTAGCAGAAAAAAATAGTCTCCATGTCTCTAATTTATCAATGACCTCTTGGAGCCCAAGACTTGTCCTTGATTTTGATAAGAGCATTAATAATTATACAATCTAGTGATGTGATAAACTTGTGTGTTCATTGTTAAAATATAAAGTCATCTTGTATGTAGTTAAAGAATCATCTGAAATCAATGTTTCTAAATTTTTATATTTAAATGTGTAACTATGTCACAAAACTCATGCAAGTACAACAGCAAGTAGGTAAATGGAAAATATCTACTCAGTGACTGTGTAGTATGCCAAGGTTCACTATTCAAATAAAAAAACAGAATTCACTCGTTTTTTTATACGGCACAGCGCCAGACGTAAAAAAAACAAGCACGGCGACCGCCCGACCGAAGGAGAATAAAAAAAAATACGCGGGCAGGTTTTGAATGTTTTTTTATCAATATTTTCGGTTGCCACAATGCTACGTTATAAGAGTAACACAGTGAATTTGTAGATATGTTTCAATTTCGTGGTATTAGTGGCCCAAAATATTACCAGAATGTTATTTTTGTAACAATCACGTAAAGAAAACAAAAAATAATGATTCGAGCAAGATGAAAGGACGCCAATAAAACGTAGATAAATACTTACAACTGATTGTTTCAAACATATTCCACAACTATCCATATTGATCACACAATAAACTCCGTAAATTAAAGCAGAAAACACATTAAAAACTCCAAAACAATAAAAATTTCCGCAATATCTACAGCTCCGAGAAAAAATAACAGGGCGGGGGCAGGGAAGTAAGGGGAGGGCGGGGCCTTTCCATAGACAATAGTGCTGCCATGCTTGCTAATATGTTGCGTCTGTCAAAAAAAAAACAATCTATGATTTTGTTTTTTCGTTACAATTTTATTTGCCGTCACTCGCCGTTATCACAGAACTACGTTGATTTCTAAATTAGCTAACAAACGCGTTGGACTTGGTTGACGGACCGCCGTCCACCCAACAGGAGAAGGAGATAATTTTCTCTCCCAACTTACTAGTTTACAGACGTGTGGATTTGGTACGCCGGACCGCCATCTGACCAACAACAGA
Source organism: Agriopis marginaria (assembly GCA_932305915.1). Lineage (NCBI taxonomy): Eukaryota > Metazoa > Arthropoda > Insecta > Lepidoptera > Geometridae > Agriopis > Agriopis marginaria. Next base: position 4,720,943 of record OW029935.1, read on the forward strand.
GAGAAAGAGCAAATTTTCTCTCTCTCCCGTTGGTTGAACGACGGTCCGTCAGCCAAATCAACACGTCTGTTAGATATAAAACACAATAAGCATTATAAAGCAGCTAGCTGTAGCTAGTGTAAAAAAAAAACTATTCTGTTTATTATTATTCGGTGAGTACGTTTATGAAAATGCGTAAGACGAGGTGGTATGGCTTTAGCCTATAGAAGAATAAACAAAATTAAAAATAGAAATTATTGCTTGACACTGACAACGAACTGACATTGATATATTTGCTATTTTTGTAAATTTTGACATTTCTAAAGATTACAACATTTACAACTTTACTGATATTTTGGTATTTGCGTTTTTGCGCATTTCTTCTCGTAAATAAATTGTTAAATTGTTCAAATTGACTGTAAAATGTGATTCTACATTATAAATATTAAGAGTAATAAGGTTTCAAGCAACATATTTGTATGGGTACATGCAAATGTGAAGTGGTTGTTTTTGATAACTTCGTCACACTTCGTACCAAAGTTCTTTTAATCCTGAGAAATGTCTGAAAAGCCAGTAGCAGCCAGCGGCAACCAGCCGATCGTGAAGATCGGGCACTATACCCTGGGTGCGACCTTAGGTGTCGGTACATTCGGAAAAGTCAAGATAGGAGAACATCAGCTGACTAAGCACAAGGTTGCCGTAAAAATCCTAAACAGACAGAAGATTAAGTCGCTTGACGTAGTTGGCAAGATTAGACGTGAGATCCAAAATCTCAAACTGTTTAGACATCCTCACATTATCAAGTTATATCAGGTAACTTTTTTGTTTTGGCCTTGAATGATGTGATAGGGTTGAATCACCGCCATATATAGCTTGATGTAAGATTACCATCAGTCCGAAAGGTCTAAAAGTCCAGATAAATGAAATGAATGATAACCCTAAATACGAGTAAATCTTGATTAATGTCTCACTGAACATAAAACAAAAATCTTTTAAAAATTAACAACATACTAAATCATCCAGACCAGGGATGTTATGGAGGTGGTTTTATCGGAATCAGGTTCGAAGTCAGAGGCGGAGACAGAAGTAAGATATGTTAAGTGCAAGTTAGTGAAAGAGTAATGACAGAAAGCACACGGGGAGGAGAGTCCCCGTTCGACGAATACAAACTTGTTCAGAACAAGTTTATGTTTGTTGGACACGCTGACCGCGGCAATCACCGTTTAGCATCGCACCTAAGATTAAAAAATGCTGGAGCTGAAGTCTGAATCGGAGGTATAATAAAAATCGAATGTTCTGACTTAAGAATCGGATCCAAACCTCTGTAACATTCCTAGTCCAGACTTCTATTGAAATGTCTGGCTTAAGGCCAAAAACAATCCTTTTATTAAATTAAAAAAATTAAGGCTTATTGTCATCTGTAGTAACAAGCGTTGCTTAAAAGTGGGAAAATCTCACTTTAATTTGTTCTATTAAAAACCAGCAGGCCTAGCATGGGCTGTGGATAAATTGTCTTTCCACCGTTTTTATCCATGCCTAGACGCGACAAAGCTAGAATATGGATACGTTTGTCTTTTTCTCCCGGGATAAAAACGGTGGAAAGACAATTTTTCCATGGCCCATGCTAGGCCTGCAGTATGAAAAAATGTTACAAAATGACTGCATCTATCTAACAATCTTCACAGGTGATCTCGACACCAACAGACATATTCATGATAATGGAATATGTGTCAGGTGGTGAGCTATTTGACTACATTGTGAAAAGAGGGAAACTTCATGAGCATGAAGCGCGGAGGTTCTTCCAGCAGATCATATCAGGTGTAGACTACTGTCATCGGCACATGATCGTGCACAGAGACCTGAAGCCTGAGAACCTACTCCTGGACCATAACATGCATGTGAAGATTGCCGACTTTGGACTGTCTAATATGATGATGGATGGAGAGTTCTTGAGGACTTCTTGTGGTTCGCCTAATTATGCTGCACCAGAAGTGAGTACATTAACAATACAATACAATATTTATTTACTACGCACCGAAAATACAAATGAATCTTAAACTAGCAAACCTAACCTTCCTTATTAACCCTTTCTGATCAGTAGTTATTAGCATAATTTCATTAGGTGTAAGACATAATTATACAAATGAATACCAGGGCCAATAAACAATGAAATACAAAAGTTTATTTTATTTTATTTGAAGCGTTATTTCACATATTGTTCGTTTTTTTTTTATGGGCAAGCGTTTTTATTAACTAAACAAAATACAAGCTAAAACTAAAACTACAAATACAGTTAGACTGCCCATAGACCGTTGAAGGTCTAAAGACAATCCAAATGCTCAAGCCCACTACCAGTTGGCAGCGTACCCAGCATGCTGGCGGCATTACCACGTTGAATGGCAATGCTTTTGTTTGTTGTTCATGTGCTGTTTTTTTTACTGTTGTCTATACAATAAAAACTAAATCAAAATCGGTTCAGCCGTTTGAGAGTTACGATGCCACAAACAGACACACAGATACATACGCTAAACTTATAACACCTCTCTGTTTGTTTTAGGGGTTAATAATAGGTACCTGCGTTTTGAGAGCGGGTGATGTGTCAGGGGATTTATCTTAATAATAATTCCCGATAGACATTTAAAGGAGGTTAAAGGGGTAGACCTATTTTTAGTAGTGGACGTCTTCGGGCTTATGATGGTGATGAGACATAAAATAGTAGCTAGGATATTATGTATGACAGTGATCTATTTTTTTACAGGTGATATCAGGCAAACTATATGCAGGCCCCGAAGTCGACGTCTGGTCATGTGGCGTTATTCTGTATGCCCTGCTCTGCGGCACCTTACCGTTTGACGACGAACATGTACCCACCCTGTTCCGTAAAATCAAGTCTGGTATCTTCCCCATACCAGAGTACCTGAATAAAACTGTAGTTAGTCTATTATGTATGATGCTTCAAGTGGACCCAATGAAGAGGGCTTCAATAGAAGATGTTAAGAAACATGAATGGTTCCACAGGGATTTGCCGGGATATTTGTTCCCGTCGCCAATAGAGCAGGTAGTTGTAAAATATCCAATCTAATATTATCCATTGTAATATTTTCCTACGTACACACTCTACCTTTTTGAATCCATTATAAGTAGGTATACATAACTCGCTCACGGTATTCCTCAGCCTGGAAGCCCAGGACTTTCTCAGGTCTGGCATACTCCGGAGACATTACCTATACTCAGACACACACAGACACATATATATATATATATACTAACACATTGTTAACTTTGGTCAACGATGTATACTTCCTTTGCCAACCTTGTTTATTTGTGATATTTTTGTATAATTTTTACTCCTTGTTTGGTGCATTTATTAAATACTAACAAAGCCATCTTATGCTACGGAAGCTATAGACGCAAGAAAACCTCTTAGGCAACTTCGCACTCGAGCTCCAAGACACAAACCGCATGCTTAGTTTGGAGCTCACTGACCAAATATACTTACGTGACTTACAAAGAATCCTAGTCTACTTTTAAGAGATTTGTTTTACTAATTAGTTTTTAATTAAAGTTATATGATTATTTACGTATTTACGTTTCTTCACGGGAAGACGTCTTCCCGTGAACACGGTGCATGTAACTGCGCCGAAATATCGGGAGCTCATTCCACAACCCTACCACGGTAAATATCCCGTAAATAAACATATAACTTTAGTGATCAACAGTGATAGTTTAAAACAGTGTTTTAGTTTTTAATTATTTGTAAGTTTCCTCTTTTTAGTGAATAAATTTATCTTTATCTTTATCCAATCATAATGCAAAATTCAAATAGCAACTGCTGTCGTTGAGCCAACATACTTAACCCTTTGAACGCCAATGACAGTGTCGCTTATACAAGTAACAAACGCAGCATGTCTGTGCCAATTTGGACAAGAACCCATGGCAGACAAGTTTAGTCTAGTAATGGTTTTCAAGCCACTAAAATCCTTGTAACTATACATCAGTACACAATCACATATAAACGACCACAGTGCAAGACACTTGAGGTAACCATAATTCCAATAACTTCCAGGATAGCAGCGTGATAGACACGGAAGCGATCGCAGAAGTTTGCGATAAATTTGGAGTAAAGGAACACGAGGTACGTATCACATTTTACTATAAAATCCAGACCAGCAGTCGGAAGACCAGCGCCGTTTGACAACAAACGGCATTATGCTGAGCTGGGGCCGGTTTGAGCAAAAATCCAACGTTTTTTAATTTTAAATTTGTGTGTAGCTCTAAGTGTGTGTGGATTTTGATTACAATTAAAATATTGTCTATTGTAAAATAGATGTTGCGCCTCATACCCTAAATCCTACCTCTGCCAGGGCAGCAAGCAATAATGAGTCTTGATGCAGACATTACAGAACATTATTTAAAATTTAACCTTTATCTAACAGTGAACGTCCTATGGCTGAAATGATGATGATGATGATTAAAAATTTATTGAAATGGGCTCAAGCTTTCCCTTCAATTTATGAGAAAAATCTAATAAAGAAGTTATTCCGTGGAATATGCAATCTGAATAGGTGTTCCCCGATAGTTTCAATCTGGGTGTATTCAAATCACGAGTGAATCAGTTTCTTCTAGGCAAGCGTGCTCCACCGTACACCGCATCATCATTTAACATCAGGCGATTTCGTGGTCAAACGCAAGCCTATTATATATATTTTTTTAATGGCCGTCATGGTATACCCGGCAGATTTGAAACATGACGGCATAAGAGAGCGTAATAATGTTTGCCATCCGGCGGTTTGTCATACGAGTCGGTTTTACTCACAAGGCACGCCAATGGACGTTTCACATCAAAAATAAATTGCTCTTTTCTGATAATATGTTGAGATCTACTAACTACGGCGCTGCTGATGACATAATCAACCTCAAATCAATTTTACTGTCCAAGATAGTTATATAAAGTAAACGCCATTAAGTTGAGTCGAAAACAAACTAACTTTATTACTATAATATGGGTACCTTCATCACAATATTAAAATATACAAAATACAGAAGGTAAACACTATATAAGGTAAACATATACTAAACGCATTACCATCTAAGTCGTCAGGTCATAAATCATTGCTCATCTCATGTCGCTCGCACCCACATATCATATCTGTCTATCTCGCTCACACTTACAGGTCTTATGGTATGACGTTTATTGCTCGACGACTCGGTAACGCGGTGACTGTAGTAATATACTAGCGGTCCGCCCCAGCTTCGCACGGGTATAGATTATAGCCTATGTCACCAAGCTAAAAGAAAAGAAAGAACTTGGCTTGAAAGCCAAGCTGCCTTAATGGGCAGCTTGGCTTTCATTTGATCAACCTTACTTAATGTTGTTACTATATTAGGTTATACATTTTTAAATGGGTACAAAACTGGGTTACGCGGTAAGAGTGTAAATTCTGTGTTGATTTTTTTTTTGGTCATAGAATTGGTATATTTTTGGTAAGTGTTTAATAGTTTCTGGTAAACATTTAATAACATGCTTTGTTTTGCACAGGTACACAACGCGTTGTTAAGCGGCGACCCTCACGACCAGCTCGCTATCGCGTATCACCTCATCATAGACAACAAGAGGATAGCTGACGAGGCCGCCAAGGCAGAGATCAAGGACTTCTATGTTGCTAGTAAGTGATCCTTACAATCGGATGGCCATTACATTCAAGCGCGGCCAACTTTTCCATGGAATACTCCAGTTATGTTCAAAAAACACAATGGTAGCTTCCCCATTTAACTTTACACATAAGTACATGCACTCTTTTAAACTATCTCGGTTGTTCACTGAAGTTATGTGATTATTTACGGGATATTTACCGTGGTAAGGTTGTGGGATGAGCTACCGATATTTCGGCGCAGTTACATGCACCATGTTCACGGGAAGAACAAAGCGAAACATGGTGCATGTAACTGCGCCGAAATATCGGGAGCTCATTCCACAACCTTACCACGGTAACTATCCCGTAAATAATTATATAACTTAAGTACATACAGTACACGTGCGTGCGCCAGCTGTTTTCCACAAGTCATTGTTTAACCATTAAGAGCTAAATATTGGTCCTTCGAGCCGGAATCCCTCCTAAATTTCTATGAATAATTCATATTTTTTGTTACAGGCAGCTCGCCGCCGGCTACGAGCGACACGCACAGGCCGCACCCAGAGCGCATCGCGCCGCTGCGAGACTCGTCTTTGCCGCCCGTACCGAATCCGCCTGCAGACAAAGCACGTGGCACACCCGTTAAACGGTACCCACACATACACTACCTCTATGACATCAAAATAACGAGTCACTGCGATAAGTCAAAATAAGCAATTGCTTTTCAAGTTGTCAAAATAATGACTGAGCTGTGAGCCAAAGTCAAAGTCAAAGTCATTTATTCATAATTATAAATTTACACGTCAATGGTATTAAAAAATTATATACATTTACATTATGTATTATTATTAATTATATTACTTATTTTATTTATTATAATATTATTTTTTTTGGCTATGAACTCATTGAAGTCATAGAATGTTTGCTCGATAAGCCAGCGCTTGAGTCTGCTTTTAAAACAGCTCGCACTTGGAGCAGTTGTTACTGTATCCGGCAACATGTTGTATACCTCCGGGCCCATAACGTGGGTCAGTTTACTGGATTTCGTGAGGGTTCAGTTAGAGGGAGCAGTTAGAGTTGTCTAAATAATCAGTCACTTCGAGTAATTCAAGTTGACAAAATAATGAGCCACTTCAAGCAGTGCAAGTGGTCAAAATAATAAAACACTTTGAGCAGTTTGAGTTTTCAAAATAATCAGTCACTTCGAGTAGTTCAAGTTGTCAAAATAATGAGTCACTTCAATCATTGCAAGTGGTTAAAATAATAAGTCACTTTGAGCAGTATGAGTTTTCAAAATAATCAGTCACTTCGAGTAGTTCAAGTTGTCAAAATAATGAGTCACTTCAAGCAGTGCAAGTGGTCAAAATAATAAGTCACTTTGAGCAGTTTGAGTTTTTAAAATAATCAGTTACTTCGAGTAGTTCAAGTTGTCAAAATAATGAGTCACTTCAAGCATTGCAAGTGGTCAAAATAATAAGTCACTTTGAGCAGTTTGAGTTTTCAAAATAATCAGTCACTTCGAATAGTTCAAGTTGTCAAAATAATGAGTCACTTCGAGCAGTTCAAGTTGTCTAAATAATGAGTCACTTCGAGCAGTTCAAGTTGTCAAAATATTGAGTTACTTCAAGCAGTTCAAGTTGTCAAAATTATAAGTCACTTTGACCAGTTTGAGTTTTTAAAATAATCAGTCACTTTGAGCAGTTCGAGTAGTCAAAATATTGAGTAATTTCAAGCAATCAAAATTACACTTTGCGATTGGAACAATATGTTTAGTGTACATGCAAACCTCAATTTATTTAATTTAATTTCAGAGCCAAATGGCACTTGGGCATCAGGTCACAGAGCAAACCAAACGACATCATGCTTGAAGTGTTTCGAGCGATGAAGGCGCTGGATTACGAATGGAAGGTCATAAATCCCTACCATGTCAGGTAAAATAACTTTACATTATATGAGCCATATGAGAAATCGATGTGATCCATACAAATGACTTCACAAACAAGATTTTCAAAAAAAAAAGTACTTCAAATGGCAACCCTTAAAATAAAAACCTGACTATGGATAACAAAAATGTACCAGGATAGTAACTGTAGGATCTGCGCTTATTAACGAACTATTGTGTAGTGCAGATGCACAGAACAGTATAGAAGGTCAGCTTCATACATCGAGCGTAATTAGGCGCACGCACACAAAGACGCGCACTTACAGCGATCTCTGATCGAATCGGTCGACGCCAGTCGCGAGGGCACTACACGTAATTATAGTTACGCGCGATAATTCGCCCGATAAACACAACATTATAGTTGCTTTGCCAACTCTTGCGCTACGGCGAGTAGGTAATTAAGGTCAGAGAGCCGACTTTCTGTACCCTATATTCTGTGGTAGATGTACCCTTTTTTTGGGCAGGCTCTTCTTTAGGCCGCCACTTGTAACACTAGCTTATAAATTCCTTTACCTGTATGTAATTTTTATTTTCTGTGTGCACAATATAGACTTTCTATCTCTTCCTTTTCAGAGTACGCACCCTCAATAAAATGACTGAAAAATATGTGAAGATGTCTCTCCAACTGTACCAAGTGGACTACAAGTCTTACCTTCTGGACTTCAAGTCACTCTCCGGCGAGAGAGAAGACATGGATGACGAAACCCCATCCCCAATCGCGCCACCTTTAGTGATACCTTCCCAGCCCCAGGGGCATCACACCATGGAGTTCTTCGAAATGTGCGCCGCCTTGATTATTCAGTTGGCTAGATAGTGAATCAGACGGTTGGATGTATGACCTGGCGAGATATTTGTAGTAGCGACAGCGCAAATTATGCAGACTGCTATTAGCACTTCGAATAGGCATGATGACTAATATTTTTTATTGCCTCATATAAAAGCTGATCATAAATAGATATCAACATAAATATCAACGAAAACAAAGTTAAAATTAGTTTAAAAAACTAAAAAATTAGTTCGGGTGCCACGCCTCCCCCCCCCCCCCCATGGATCCGCCAATGCATGCTTCGTACGTCGTCTATTTCGTTAATCGATCTATTAAGTTATATCGCAGAGTGAGGTCAGTTTCTGCAACTTTTGTAAACTTGCAGGAAGTCAGAATTGCAAGAAATGTATTGTCTATTTTATTGGTTTTATGATCATGTCGCACAATAAAATGACTACAGATTTTTGAGGTCAAATATCTCGCTGGGTTGATTTGAGAAAGTATTAGTTACTAGAAATCTAGTTATAACACAATTTTCTGGGTCACTATTAAAATTAATCAAGTATTTTCTAAGGTTGTTTCCCAAAGTTCGAATAAACTCTTGCAAGACGCTTTCTGTACCCTCAGTACATGTATTGACAGTTTTCGTATTGTTCCATACATTTTAGTAAAGCGCCTCCAGCGGTAATGCGGAGGAACTAAAATCGACAGTAATCGGCAGTATAGGCTGCTTGCATCGATATACAATACATAAAAGAGTCACAATCGGGCCAAAAAAATGTCCGAGCCAAAACTCGGCGCACGCTACGAATTGCGCCGTCTTTAGGTTAGTTTCAAGGTAACCGCGATCCGACTACAACGCCTCGCGATGCCAGAGCTACGATGACATAGCGGACAACTAACGTTGAACACTATGCAAGCGACATAACGTCTGATTTGTAGTAAATGTGGCATTGTGAACCATATAATTGATACAATGACGCTCGGACTTTTTATTACTGTTTTCACTGAGAGATTGTGACTCTATAGGAATTTTATCTTGATGGTTGCTTGACACAAATACGGAAAAAGTTTTCGAATAGCTTTCAGCCCACCAATGTATGGAACAATACGAAAACGAAAATAGTTATCAAAAACTATCAAATCTTGTACGCTCTATTTACCATTGTCAAAGTATTCTTATAATAACTTTTATGGTATTTCATATTAACACATTGTTATGTTTAGCTAATTAGCCTTATACAGTAGTTTTTGAGCTTGGTTTTGCTTTTCACTTGTGATTATTATAGAAATTCTATAAATAAAAAGTACTTATGTATATCGTATTTAATCATTTAAGCAATACAATGTTATTAATAAACTACTTGTATATTGTTTATACTATCATGGTTGTTCATTACAGTTATATGATTAAGATTTTTAAGCTTCGGTTCGAGTTCCAGTGGTAACTGTAGCAAAAGACTAAGAAAGAGGGTAGATTGTTTTGTCTGCACCTAACTGAACTTTTTTGTCAACTACCCGCATTTCTTCAGTCTGCCCGTGAACATGGTGCGAGCATGGTGAAATATCGGGAGCTCCATCAACAGCTTTACCACGGTAAATATCTCGTTAGTAATCATATAACTGTATTATATTACTTACAAATTACAGTCATAGTGAAGTCTCTGTCGGTACAGTACTGGGGATAACGTAATGCCTAATTTTCATACAATTTTGGGCAACTACAACTTGAGAAGTATTTTTTTAACCGACTTCAAAAAAGGAGGAAAGTTCTCAATTTGGTCCGTATTTTTTTAAATCTACTATATAAAAATAAGTCGGGTTTTTCTTCCTGACGCTATAACTCCAGAACGCACGAACCGATTTCCACGGTTTTGCATTCGTTGGAAAGGTCTCGGGCTCCGTGAGGTTTATAGAAGTCATCTGGTGGCGAAACGGAGTTCGCCGGGTTTGCTAGTGTTTTATAGATTCACAAGCAGCTCGGCTAAGTCGCTCTGTCGATTATATAAAACTTAAAAAGGTCTTCTAAAAGAGATCTACATACTTTTAAAGTACTGGGTTCAAAGTTGTGTGGAGATGAGACGCTGCATTATCAACTTAAAGCTCGGCACTGGGGTCTGGCATGATGAGAATCTAATTCTATTTGTTTTACAAAATTACCTGCAGTATTTTGAAATAGCTCGCCAATAAAAATTATATGCTATATAATGCATATAGTGTACCAAAGAATATAATGGGGTCGGTAATGTTCGTAGCAAAAAATTTGGGTCTGTGTTTTTGTTGTACCATTTTCTAAATAATCTGACAGGACTTTGATTATATCCGTTTCTTTTCAATACAATTATGGGTAAAAGACATAGAAATGTATGTACTAAGTCAACGTTGGACGTAGTACATACATCATACTTTTAATGGTAAAAGGTCCCATTTTAGAGCTGTAAAATTTTAGAAAAGGCTGCAATATTTTAGTGCTTTCAAATTTAAAAAAGGGCTGCAATATTTTAGTGCTGTCAAATTTAAAAAAAGGGCTGCAATAATTTAGTGCTCTCAAAAAGGAAAGGGCTGGTGAATATTAGAGCTATCAAATTGTTGAAAAGGCCGCAACATTTTAGATCTGTCAAATTTAAAAAGGGGCTGCAATGTTTTATTACTGTCAAATTTAAGAAAAGGGCTGCAATATTTTAGAGCTGTTAAATGTGGAACAGGGCCTCATTATCTTAGAGCTGTCAAGTTTAGTTTGGAAAATTGTACAAGAGAAACAACTCCATATGATAAGTGCCTTTCTGTATTGTCACTTGGTTAAAGGACCCATTCCCTTAAAGGGTAATTCATTGAATGGGTTATTTTACCATTTCAGTCAGTGATACAATGCCCCAAGTTGGTTAGTAGCTCAGCGGTTCAAGACAGCAATTCCCAACAGGGGGTCTAGACAAGAGCCACACACTGTAAGCGTTCACGCCTGCGGAAAGATGAAATTGTATGAAAATGACATTAGCTTGAGATAATTTCTCTCATGCTAATGTCATTGTCAATGTCATTTTCATACAATTTGATCTTTCCGCAGGAGTGAACGCTAACAGTGTGTGGCTCTTGTCTAGAACCCCAGGGCAGCGGTGGTCGCTTTATTTGTACGAAGGCAGCGCGGCGTCTAGTCAAAAATGGTACCATACAAATGTACATATTTGATCAATTCACTGCCCGCTCTTGCTGCTCGTTGATGTAAACGCGGCCTTAGGGTTCAAGTCGAGAAATGAAGCCACTGATTGAGAAACAAGTATTAAAAATTTTCTCGTTTTGGTACAAATCACAGAAAATATAAAAAACATTGTTTAAATTTATAGAACGGCTGTCAAAGCATTGTTGTAGCCAGTTGCACCCATATCTATGACCCATATAAACGAAACGTCAGTCATTCGAAATCAGTTAGCAACTGTGATGCGGAGTTCGACGCGTTGATCTAAATAAGAATGTTCATTCAAGGTTCACAAATAAAGCCTGGTACCAGATTTTCCTTCTCATTTCCGTTCTATTTACTTCTCTTTTCTGTGGTACAAATGAACTTATGAACCCTCAGTTTATTGTGTTGTAAAAATGTATTATATTAATTACTATTATATATTATTACGGTGTGCGAAAGATTACGGAATATATTATTATTTAGGACGAAATCGGGTTGACTATGATTGCTATAGCTTCTATTGATAAATTATTATGAAGTTAATGTACAAAAGATGTTTCACGCTAACTTGCGTGTTGTGTTATAATTTATTATAGATATTTGTGAAATTTTACTCCTATTAAACCCTTTTGAAATCTCGTAGAGAATCACTTTCATTGGATGTTTTATTTGACTGTCATCTATACTAATATTATAAAGAGGAAAGATTTGATTGTTTGTTTGTTTGTTTGCATTGGCTCCGAAACTACTGAACCGATTTGAAAAATTCTTTCACTGTTGGGATGCTGCACTATCCCCGGTTGACATAGGCTATATATCCCGGCTTCGCCCGTGCGAAGCAGGGGCGGCCTACTAGTCTTTTATAAACACGAACCATATAAGCTTTCTGGCAACTGCCGTAAACTTTGACCACTTCTAGTTTTTTTACGTAATAATTGCACGGGTCAGCATCGGAGAACGGAGGTTCTAGAATTACAGCTACCTGTTTTAAGCGATTCTGTTTAGGGGATTGCGAAACGTTGCTAACCGTATCTCGGCGCGTTAAGGTTCACGTTCAAGTAATTTTCCGCAATGCGCTGTTTCGAGCCCGCGTTAAGAGGTAGCTGTAAGGCCTGGTGGTCGATCATCGTCATCAGCCAGAAGACGTCCACTGCTGAACATAGGCCTCTCCCTTTAACCTCCACACTGAACTACAGCCTGCCTTTTGCATCCACTGGATGCCCGCGACTCCCACAATGTCGTCGGTCCATCTAGCGGGAGGCCTCCCTACGCTGCGTCTTCCAGTTCATGGTCTCCACTCAAGAACCTTTCATCCCCATCGGTTATCGGTTCTTCGAGCGATGTGGCCTGCCCATTGCCACTTCAACTAGTGGTGGTTAGGCCTGGTGGTCAATATATGATGGAAAATATTTATACTCGGCTTTTTACAACTGTCAGAATGTTTCTTTGCTTGGCTAGAGTATAGGTACTAAAAGCGTCTATAACTCGATAAATAAGTACTTTGGTAGAATAAAACACATTATGAACAGAATACTGTAATTTATTACAGATCTAGTAATTATTTTACAAACGACTAAGGAATTTACATAAATAAGTGGATGCAATGAATACTCAACATCTATTCATAATCAACAGCAACAAATAAATTAAATCGTATATTTTTACTAGAAAAATGATAAAATTAAAATAATGACTGGTCTGAATGAATAACACAAATAGACTATATTCATCACATCCTAAGCCAAAGGAATTGGCTGATCATCTTGAGAACTTCATGTATCGTCGGATTTGGTACTGGCTTGAAACTCACGTTCTTATTTAAAATTTTGTATAAAACCGGTGAGCTACGCTCAGAGGTTACGTCACAGGTTACGTCCAGAAACGGCCAGATTGCAATTAGCCGCTCCACCGCCAATATATAATCATTGCAATAAAAAAACCGTCGAAATCAATGCTTAAAAACACTGAAGTTTTTCTGTAATTTTTAAACGAAATGTTTAGACACTCGTGTTGACATAATCGTGTTGTAAAACCAAGTTTGTCTTTATTTTCGTTCCTATTTCAAAAATATGCAACCTGAGCTATGTCATAGTGATAACAGACAAAACGGACTTGGTTGACGAACCGCCGTCAAACCAACGGGAGAGAATGAGAAATTTTTCTCTTTCCCACCCGTTGGTTGGACGGCGGTCGGTCAACCAAATCCATACGTCTGTTAGTACTATAATACAATATTCATTAGTTTGTTTTTTTCTGTTTTATACATTGTAAAAGCAGTAACAATACTTGGGAGATTAAACAACAACTAGGTTGTTCCGTACCTACGGCGAGTGCGAAAAACAATGAAAAACTAATTCTGAACGTTCTGAACGCAACCCCGATAATCTCACTGTTTATTTCTTTACAGAAAATGACTCTAATCTTGGTCACTACAAACTGTTACCCTCTATCTTCTCTATGGACTACCCTCTGCAATATAATTTTAAAAAGAAATCAGATTGTTTATTTCTATCTAGAGTTCTCTTATTTATTCCGTGCAGATGGATTCCATATTAAATGAACAGTAAGCCACAATTTAAAAAAATCTAGTAAGTAGTTAAGACACAAAGCCTAGCTTTCGATAGAGCAAAATTTGTTGACTATGAGTTCAGCTCGCGTGTGTTGAGCTAGTGAGGGCAGAGGCGTCACGAGGCGGGGGTGGGGGCGACCGGCGCCCCCTCGTCTGGCTTGCTCTCCAGCGAGAACGGCGGGATGCGACAGTCGAACGTGTAACCGTCCTCGCGCTCCATCCTGAATGTGCCCCTGGAATACAAAATAACACAATTTATAATTTTTTTATCGCGCATAATTCCGCGTTTGGCCTCCAACTCGCCTGTTGTTAAGCGACGATGTGGTCAGAATTGTTAGAGATCCAAGTTAGGCGAATCTATGACTCTCTCGCTACGTACATTACTTTTATTATAAGAAACAGTTTAAGAAAATCAAATAAAAAATTTATATATTGACTAAAATTATACTTGCTTATCAACCAACAAGTTTTGCCTTTTATGAACCTAAAAACCTATCCTACCAGTCACAGAGTTCTCTCTTTTGTAAAAGGGCCTAGTCAGATCACATCAATTCGGACGCAGCCAGGGAGCTGTTCGGATGTGTGAGTCACCTCAAGTGACCATCGACCCTGTGTTTGTTTGTTGTCTGTTTTTTATGTATTAAGTATGCGTCCTCTAGTTTAGAACATACAATGGGACTGACATGTAGAATACTATATAAGTCCCAAAAAAAAAACTGAATAAAAAAAAAAAAAAAAAACATTATAGAAATGTTAGGTATAGGTATGTATTATGTAGGCCGCAGACCTTTATCCAAATAGACATTGTCGTAGTTGAGTTAGGCTAAAACCAGCTTGCTCAATCGTTGCCGCGACAACACTTATCAGTTTGAAACGAAAACGGGTAATTGTGCAATATTGAGTTGTAATAATATCACAAATAGAGTTGCCCGACATAATAAAGATATTTCTTTTCACAAGTTTCATGTAGGTACTAAAAACTTGCAACATGCACGCCCCTCGGCATGACTCAAATCTCAACATACAAAGAATTTGTCTATACTAATATTATAAAGAGGAAAGATTTGATTGTTTGTTTGCATTGAATAGGCTCCGAAACTAATGAACCGATTTGAAAAATTCTTTCACTGTTGGGATGCAGCACTATCCCCGGTTGACATAAGCTATCGTACATATCCCGGCTTCGCCCGTGCGAAGCAGGGGCGGCCTACTAGTACAGGAATAAAATAATAAGGCAAAGCATATGTATATTCGGGGTGTTCAGTGGGCTTACTCTTGACACTCGATTTCAATCGTAATTTGGGATTGGGACCGAAAACATGCCATTTGGTACTCTTCAATCGCGTCAAGAGTACCGAAAGCGTCGAGTTGAGTCGATTTTATTTAGGTCCATAAAATTCCACCATTATCGATTCCAATCGTGCGCTAGTTTAGAATTCAAGAGTACCAAAATGACATGTTTTCGATCCCAATCCCAATTCGATTGAAATCGAGTGTCAAGAGTAAGCCCACTGATCGGACCAGATTTCAGGTAATTTTTACATAAACATACTAGTTAAATTTTTCGAAAACTACATGTGCTATTTCGATGAAACTTGTATATTTAATTGGCGAATATGATTAACTTTTTTAAGCCCTAGTAAAGTCTTAACGACGTTCTAGTATGAAGCGAGAAAGGCCGTCAATATTATTAAATCAGTAGGTGAAACTGCCTCCACTCCACAGAGATATTGGTGACTAGCCACCCAGTGAAACTGCCTCCACGCGACAGAGATATTGGTGACTAACCACCCAGTGAGCTGTCTCCACTCGACAGAGATGTTGGTGACTAACCACCCAGTGAAACTGCCTCCACTCGACAGAGATATTGGTGACTAACCACCCAGTGAGCTGTCTCCACTCGACAGAGATATTGGTGACTAACCACCCAGTGAAACTGCCTCCACTCGACAGAGATATTGGTGACTAACCACCCAGTGAGCTGTCTCCACTCGACAGAGATATTGGTGACTAACCACCCAGTGAAACTGCCTCCACACGACAGAGATATTGGTGACTAACCACCCAGTGAAACTGCCTCCACTCGACAGAGATATTGGTGAATAGCCACTCAGTGAAACTGCCTCCACTCCACAGAGATATTGGTGACTAGCCACCCAGTGAAACTGCCTCCACACGACAGAGATATTGGTGACTAACCACCCAGTGAAACTGCCTCCACTCGACAGATATTGGTGAATAGCCACTCAGTGAAACTGCCTCCACTCGACAGAGATATTGGTGACTAACCAGCCAGCGAGACTGCCTCCACTAGACAGAGATATTGGTGACTAACCAGCCAGTGAAACTGCCTCCACTCGACAGAGATATTGGTGACTAACCACCCAGTGAAACTGCCTCCACTCGACAGAGATATTGGTGACTAACCACCCAGTGAGCTGTCTCCACTCGACAGAGATATTGGTGACTAACCACCCAGTGAAACTGCCTCCACTCGACAGAGATATTGGTGACTAACCAGCCAGTGAGCTGTCTCCACTCCACAGAGATATTGGTGACTAACCAGCCAGTGAGAATGTCTCCACTAGACAGATATTGGTGACTAACCAGCCAGTGAGACTGTCTCCACTAGACAGAGATATTGGTGACTAACCACATGTGTCCACTGGGCGCCTGCAAGCTGACGTGGCTGCTGTACTGGAAGGCGGGCGAGTGGCGGGCCAGCACGGGCTCCTGGCCCACGACGCCGCGCCCGCGCACCGTCTCCAGCGTGCCCGACAAGGAGAAGATCCGCCAGTGCCGCTCGCGCAGCTGCACCGCTTGTGGGCCCAGGTTCTCCAGCCGAATGCAGTAGCGCCACTGCAACAAAACAAACACTATAGCAAAAAGATATTTGATCGCGCACGCGTCATAATTTTATATTCTGACTCAATCTGCAAAATGTAAGCCACGTCGGTCGCGGGGGGCGGGGCGCTTATGATTGGAGACTCCAAAGTCATTCATTTAATTCGCGCCTGATTCACTAGGATAGGGGTTGCCCACTCAAAAAAGATTATGCTGAAAATGTATATCTTTGGCTTAGGGCAGGCTAAAGGCTGAGCAGTCAAGTGGTTATATCGTCATTGCACTATAGCCTGGTATTATGGGTAGGTACGCTTAGGCCATTCCCCCCATTCCTCGGTGCGGCTTGATACAGTATGCGTGTTTTTTTTAATTATTTATTGTTAGGCGAGCTGCATAACCTGTTACGCAGATCCCATATACAGTGTTCAAATTTGGTATTTGTTCGTTTAAGATAGTCAACCTCCAATGTTATTCATCTATCCAGTTGGTTTTTAAACACAATTATCGATTATAAAGAGATAACACCCTCTGTATTTAACCACACATATGGCATTATTAATTCAGGATAAGAAAAGCTGACAGTTTGTTTCGTGCAAGAAAAATATGATTCCTTCATCGAAACTAGTTTATAGTATTGATCGTATTTATCAGTTACAAATCACTGGTTACTCATGCAAATAATGCAGGCGTGTATCATCACAAAATTTAAGTCATAAATATAAAGGTGGTATTCTGATGTCGATCACAATCAAGTGACTCGTGCGCACACGAAAATTTACGTAGCAGTGAAACAATACGCGCAACGTTGTCACTGAGTTGTTCTGGACCATATTGTCATGTAACTATGGTGGATATTAGGGTACAGGTATGTCTCTGGGTTATAACCAGCTTACCCAATAAACAGCAGAGTTCTGCGACTCGCGACTGCCCATGTAGAAGGGTATGACGGTGACGCGCACGCCCTCTGTCGTCTCACGATGAACATCGCTCAGTTCCAACCAAGGGTGGTTCTTTTTCTGCCACGCTCGGAGCGTCTCTTGCGCTATGAATGGGGGATCTGGAAATTAATGCAAAGTTAAATATACTGTGGAGTAGAAAGTGGGGAGTAGGAAATCATATTGAGCCACCACCACCAAATCTTACAATCAAGCCATTGAACAAATGCTAATCTGCAGCCTTAATGCGTAACTTTTCTGGTAATGGCTTTTAGATGCTTCTTTGAAGGTAGGCTTAAAGATTAATATGACCAAACCCAAGGTGATGTAGAACGTTTCTGGGACCTCAAACCCAATCATGCCAGGGGATGAGAGCCTAAATACGGTTGATAGCTACTTGTGTCTTGGTCACACTCTTTTGGCATAAACAAAAAAAAAGGTTGCCAGACAGCTAGGATGGGCAGCATTTAAAAATCTGGACGACATCCTCAAGTCACGCCGTATCCCACAATGTTTGAAAACGCGCCCTTTCACACCACCATAACTTAGGGTGCCGAAACTGGTACAATCACACATGAAGCTGTGCACAAAATCAAAGTAGCACAGAGAGCCTATTTATAGCATAGATCTCTCCATAGATCTATGTTAGGGTTCAAACTCTACGACAGAGTTCGTAATAATGAAATCCGACGACGAACAATGATTCGAGACGTCGGAATCGCGCTAATAAAATTAAAATGGAGCTGGGCAGGACACGCTGCCAGGCGCTGTGATGACAGGTGGAGTAAGGTTGTGACAGAGTGGTGGCTGAGGCAAGGTAAGCGTTGTTCGGCCAGCTGCAAGATAGGTTGACGATATTGTCACAATCGCTGGTCGAACCTGGACTCGATTAGCACAAGACCGAGGCAGATAGCAAGAGAGAGGCCTATACTCAGCAGTGGGATAAGGAAGGCTGTGGATGATGATGATGAATGGCTTTCATTTTCATGAAAGCCAGACAGTTTAGCTTTTATGAAGCTCAGTCTGGGTTTCTTGGCATTACCAGAAAGGGAAATAATGGTGCTGTGCTGTAGAAAATGTTTCAGTGCTCACCTTTATCAGGGTTATGCATAAGGAACTTGTCAAAAAGCTCATGCTGCAACGGTACTCTTTCCACTGAGGTATACGGTATGATGTCGTCATGGGCTACATAGTCCAGGCCGGGGATGGCGTATAGACTTCGACTTGACTCTTGGTTGCCGAGGAAAGTCACAGCTTCCGTTTGAGCTCGCTGTAAGAGAGTGGGTGAAAATGACGAAGCCTATTAACACCATGTTCAATGTAAATAGTGGTTTTTGGTTGTATAATAGGGGTGTGATATTCCTCTTTTAACATCGGAGTTTATTCTTCAATGAATATTACAAAAGGCTAATCAGATAGGTACTATTTCTATTTCAAATATTTTTGTGTAATGCATAATAAATCAATGAAATGTTTAATAGAGGCTGGCTAGTGAGTAGAGACTGAAAAAGCACGGCAAATTTAAAAATATCATCATTGGAACCCCAAAAACTCGTATGAAATGCCTGGAATAATCTCACTTGATACATGTAATTTAATTTAATTTTAATTTGTAACACAGTAAGTAATATTTGTAATAGTTGGGGTTGCAATGCGGATTTTTTTAAGTATGTGCGCTTTTTCATTCCCTACTTTTATTACCCAGACTACCATGGTAGAATGTCCCATAGAAATGCACAATATATGAACGATTTCTAAGCTTCTCGCGATTATGGCACATGAAATTTTGTTGCGTATATTTTACATTATTTTAATTGTTGATATTTCAAACACTTTGCAGTGTCCGTGGTTACAGGATAGAAAAGACAGGTAGGTAGTAAATCCACGTGATAATGTACCTTAAAAGTGTTAAGAGGCATTTTACGAAATTGTGAAAATATCACTTCATCAAATAATTAATTGTTGTTATAATAATTTATTGGGAAAATATGTCTACTTTTTTAGGTGTTATGTTTTTAAATGTTTTACCTGTCTATTTTTGAGCATTGCGTCTTGTAATATAATACTATTTTTAGGTGTGTACATTTTATGTTTTTAATTGTTTGACATGTCTATTTTTTATTTGTTTATGTGAATATGCTTGATCTCAAGCTTTTTATATTATAGTATTTATTGTTTTGGTGAAATAATGCTCTGGATAGCCAAAAACAACAAATACTTTTGCACTACTATCCGAAAATTTTGCAGTTTTAATAAAAAATAATTTTATATATGAAATAGTAAAAAGTGCATCACATATTCTATAGAATACTTTGGTTACCAAAGCACTTTATTTTTGTCATCGTTTTTAAACTATGATATCTACTAAAACCAGCTTAATGTTTGAGCCCATTACAGCGAAACTTGGCAAACGGCTTCCAAATTAATGTGGATTATACTGAAATACACAAAGATATAGAAGAAGTGATACAAGTTAGTGGTGTAGTGGTGGAAGTTATTCGATTCGATTTTGAACGGTAATTTATAACATGGATGAAATTTAGATAAAAATCTTTTACTTTCTTCAAAAACACCGGAAAAGGTAGAGATATTTTCAAAATTTGTAAAAGCCCTCTTAAATTTCAATGCACAATTGTTTTATTAAGCTGAGGCCAGATGTGCGTAATTTTATCTGCATTTTTTACGCTTCTGCCGTTTAACTGTAACTTATGCTGCTTTATGGTTCAGACTTTGGACGACACAGACGATAAAAACGCGACTGATATTTCGCTTTACTGGGGCCTTACATCCTTTGTGAATGGTTATTATTAATATGGCAAGCTTTGAATTGTTATGAAATCATGTTTAACATAAATCACAGTTATACCAAGAATTCTGTTGGGTTGCTATAATAGTCAATAATAAGTAAAGGCAAACCAAATGTTTATAAACTATAGATTCAACATCGACGGCGCAAAAGAACAACATTACTCACAGTCACACACTTCAAAAATAAATTGGAGCTTCAATACTGTTTTGTAAATATGGACATATTGGACAAGAAAAGGCCCACCATTTTATTCTTACAGTTTTATTGGCAATGTTAAATCTATAGTTTTAAAGATCTTTGCGCATCACAAACAATTATACTTTTAATTGGCTTAAAAAACGGTAAAACTAACTAATCAATATAATTTAACATTCTCATTCAGAAATTTATTAGTTTATCAAAATTGTGCTTCATCTAAATGAACATTTTAGTGAGAACATACCTGTCTCGCTGACGCTGACACATTTTAATCACAAATGATCATAAAAAGCTGTTAAGAATTACAAAAGCTTCATTAGATTCTTTTATGTTTTTATTAGGTTATGAAACAGTTATAGAAATTTATTATTATTTATATACCTTTTTCTTCCATTCAGGTCTCATGTCGATGTTTGTTTGCAAAGTCAAAAATAAAAGTTTTATAAATAAGAAGTAATAATAAACACATGCGCTAGGAATATAATAATAAATACAATTTATTTGCAGGGATTGTTTTGCATTATTAAAATAAAGTGAAGAATTACTCAGAAGATTAAATTTTTATTTTGAACTAAAAATAAATTAATGTGTACATGTACAATTTAGATAAGTAAGGTATGTATACATTTAGGTAAGTACAAATTTTCATTGAATTTAAGGCATAACAATAATTCTATTTTCTACTGGGTGTAAGGGACATGTACTTATTGCACTGCAAGGCCACAGAAGACATATGATTAAAGTCAGGATACCCTGAAGAAACTCAACAAGAAGTCTCCAATACCACAAATAGGGAATATAGGGGTAGAACAGTTTAATCAGCGACCCAAAGCCATGCTTCGTTATTTTAGGAAGCTCGGCTGGTTTGTGTAGGCTGGCTGGCAAATGCACAATAAACCCCAAGGGGGATATCAGTGCAAGTCTTATCACCCCAACTTTGAATTAGAATTAGAAAGAAGACTGGTAATAATGCTAACTAGTGATTACTGATACAATATTAGGACATTTTAGTAGTAGCAATAAAATATTTTTACAATTTAATAAATATTTAACTCTTAAGTTAAATACAATTGTTAGTGTTAAGGGGAGTTAAATACAACTGGTATTAAAACAAAATACTTCTTGTATTTTTTAATGTTTGCAATGTGCAAATAAAACATCAACTAAACTCTACTAGAGCTCAATGAACAACCTCTGCGCGCGCACACACAGCCGTGCCGCGCGTATTCTCGTGTGCTTCTGTACCTACATGGTGCATTAATCCCGAGGTTTGTATGCTTTACATTGCTGGGTTGCAAAACACTAAACCACCAAAACTACAATTATTAACCCCCCTATTAATAAACGTAGAGTAGCCTCGGAATAGTTAAAACACCTTTTGTCTTTTTCGATCGAGTTCAAAATTTGAAAGAGAGAAAAAGACAAAACACGGCGTAACTATTCCAAGACTACTCCACGTTTATTAATAAGGGGGTAATAGTATAATTAGGGATGTTAAAGAGGTTCCGATTCAAATTCCGAAAGGTCGGAACTTCCAATTGATATTACACCTCAGACTTTGATATATTTTTAATCGCAGGTGCGAAACAGCGGCTTACGCGGTCTGCAAGTACGAAAAAACATAAACTTGGAACAAGTTTGTACTTGTAGCGCAGTGATCCCTCTCCCCGCATGCTTTCTGTCGATTACTCATTCGCTAACTTGCCCTTAACACATCTCTCTTCTGCCTCCGCCTCTCACTTAGACTCTGACTGTGATTGCTGTTAATTTAGCCAAATTTAAGTATTCCGTTTTTTTGGTTCTGATAAAACCACCTCCGTAACATCCGTAATATTAAAAGCTTTTCAGCTTCGAGATCATATCCCTTACACCCAGTGTAACTGGGTAAGGACTATGTATTATAGGTACCTACTTAGACTTTCTCATTTCTAAGTGTTCAATGGAAAATGTAAAAATGGTATTGATATAAAATATTAAGCATTTGATGCATAAATATTAGATATTTTTTTGTCTGTTTAATAAGACAAATTTTAATTTTGTTCTGTTTTTGATGATTCATGGACAGCTTTTATAAAAGGTAATAAAAAATTGATTATTAAAACTTTTTAAATAAAACGATTATTAAATTAGCCCAATTTTTTTTGTTGTTTAATAAGCGAAAGTAACTTCTTCTCCGTCCATTTGTTCACTTCATACGACTAAATGGCTAAGCCGATTTTAACGAAATTTAGCAGGATGATAGTGTACATAACGAGAACGGACATTTATTGGGGTACTTTTCCTCCCCAGAAAATGCGAGAAAACTGGAAAATCACAGGAAACACCGCATTATTCAGCTAGTCGCACATGTATTCATTCACATAGGATATATAATTATGTATGGATGTTTACAATACTATATTAGGCAAACTACAAGACATAAATTAATGATAGTTCACTTCAATGCCAAGATAAACACTTACTATGTATGGTGCATCCCTTGTGTCAATGAGAACTTGGTAAAATGTATGTGTTCTGCCCTTCACCTCCTTCCCGACGTTAGAAAGAGAGTCACTAGACGCCTCAGACGGACTTGAGGAGTCGGGACTGTCTTTTTTATTAGAAGCATCTCGATCATAAACTCTTGCCAGCCAGGGAAATAGAATCACACCTCTATACCCAAAAACTTTGTGCAAAATAAGCTGTCCCGTATCATATTTGCCGCTGGCTTTAGGTAGTTCTAACTTTCCTACTTCTGCCAATCTGCAAAACACAAAATATTAGAAATTGAAGGTTATGTCCTACGTAACATCATATGAATATATTGTATGTTTCGATACATACCTAGTGTAATGAGCTATTTGAGTTATAAACAACTTAGATGCGGTTACTCTTAGCGGGTTTTTGGGCACTAATCTCAATAATATCTCCATTTTATCATTTTATATGTTTTTCGTGTTTTTTGTTTGGCGATAGATGACAGAAATTTTGATTACTGAATAACTGACATTAATTAAAGTGTCAAGTATGACAACCCAACCCAACTAGTGACAACTGATATCCATTACCAAATAATTTTCAACCCAATGCGATTGTGTTTAAGTCGTGAATAAATGGACTTATTTGAACAGCTGATCCAATAGAAAAAAAAAGTGTATCTACGTTTTTTTGTTAATTTTTTCATGACCTTTTAGGACTCCATAGAAGCCTTTTGTAAAGCCTCCACTATTTTACTGGTGCGTGAGTTTGACTTGACCGTAACTTGTTTTGTTTGACTCTGACTTGTTTGATGTTATCTAATATTATGTAAACTTATATAATATTTCATTATTTGTATAGATGAAAGACTTTGTATCCATGGTCATGAAAAATAAAATAAAAATTACCAAAATTGAATGTTTGGCAATTGGTTTGGGGTTCAAAGTTCTTCCTTTTATTTATTATTTTAATTTTCATTTGTTTTTATTAAGTTCACAACTCATCAAATAATGTTGGTTACAGTCTCTAAAGTGCTACAGTTAGTTGGTAAGTAGGTACACTATACAGCTTTAAGAATTGTATGTAATTCAGAAAATAACAACAAATATTTTTTCCAGGTACTACAAGTTCTCGGCAATCAAGATGCATAGCCTCACTTTCAGCACTACCAGATACTTACCAAATGCTCCAAAAAACTTGTCGTGATTTCGCTGAAGGAGAACTGAAGCCAAACGCTGCTAAATTCGACCGGGAGCACTTGTACCCTGGCGATGCTATTAAAAAGATGGGAGAGTTAGGATTAATGGCTATTGCTACGCCCGAGGAGCTCGGTGGTGCTGGGCTGGACTACCTCGCGTATGCTATCGCCCTAGAGGAGATCTCACGAGGCTGTGCCTCAGCTGGTGTCATTATGTCAGTGAATAACTCATTGTATTTAGGCCCTCTTCTTCACTGGGCCACTGATAAACAGAAGGCAGAGTTTGTAACTCCCTTTTGTACTGGTAAGAAATATGCTTTTGCTAAAGGTAAAAATGCTAAAAATAGTCCATTACTTTACCTATAAAAAAAAACTGAGCTACTATCAAAAAGTTGATTTAATAATAAGCGAGGATAAGGATTTAATAATAATAATTTCAAGGTAGGCAACGCACTGACAATACCCCGGGTATTGTAGGTGTCTATAGGCAGCGGTGACCACTTACCATCAGGTGGCCCGTAGCTTGTTTGCCACTTAACCCATAAAAATAACAATAAAATTTTCAAATTTCATGACTTAAAAATCTTAATTTTTCAGGTGACATTGTAGGATGTTTTGCCTTATCAGAACCTGGTAATGGATCAGACGCTGGTGCAGCTTCAACTACAGCCAAAGATGCTGGTGATAAATGGATTCTCAACGGCACTAAATGCTGGATTACAAATGGCTATGAAAGCCAAGCATCAATAGTCTTTGCTACAACAGATAAAAGTTTAAAACACAAAGGAATCTCTGCAGTTATTGTACCAAAACCTATCAAAGGTTTAGAGTTAGGGAAGAAAGAAGATAAACTGGGAATTAGAGCATCATCAACTTGTTCACTAATGTTCGAAGACTGTGAGGTGCCGAAAGAGAATATTTTGGGTAAGCCCGGACTTGGATTTAAAATTGCCATGATGACTTTGGATGCAGGGAGGATTGGCATAGCTTCACAAGCTTTAGGTATTGCACAGGTATGTATACAATTTATAAAAATTGCCTTTTATTCACTGATTTTAACTACTACAGTACTACTAGTTTCTATTATACAAATATATAAATAATACAATTCTTTAAATACTTAATTCTACAAATTCAGCCTGTAGTTCCACAATCAGGTTGTCCACCCTGGACTCAGGCCTCCTTTAGAAGTCTTAATTTTTCCCTATCTTTGGCTATTCTGCGCCACCATTTTGGTAGTTCATGTGCATACTTTTTTTTTTGGATATAACTTTATATATATTGTGTCAAAACTCATTATATTACTTACCCAAACTCGAGCATGTTCGCAAACAATAAATAATTATCCCCAATTACACATTGAGCTGATAGTGGCCAAGCGGTAGCATGTGTGCTTTACATCTGGCCACACCCGTTTCGATGGTCGGCCCTGCATCATTGAATTAAGAATTGAATTGAATTTAGGACTTAAATAAATGTTGTGCAGTTTCGATTGCTCAACAACGAAGAAGGAAAACATTGTGACAAAACCAGTATGTCCAAGAACCTCAAAAGTTCTAAAACATGACACTTGCCAACATGCACTGCCACGTGCATGTGCAATGTAATCCATCCTCTAATTAATAATTAAGACCTATCCTCTCTCTCTCTCTCTCTCTCTCTGAGAGAAGGCCTGTGTCTCAGCAGTGGTAATATGATAAGCTGATAATGATGATGAATTGCACATGAACACTCGAAAATACGCGAGTTAAAGAAAATACAATTAGGCGACACAATTCCTCACGTTGGCGCCAATTAAAACTCCACAGAATGGGTTACTTTGCAGCAGGATTTTGCTAGTGGATGGCCTGCTAAGATCTGGTTAGTATGACGCCCGGTCTCTAAGCAACCATAATGATTAGATTTTAAATCAAACAATGCTCAGAATGCTTATGTTCTACTTTGAGCCTCATGGATTTTCTATTTTTAGGCTTCACTAGATGTAGCCATTGAGTACGCATCTAAGCGCCTCGCCTTTGGCAAGCCAATCATGAAGCTGCAAGCCATTCAGCACAAGCTCTCAGATATGGCACTGAAGCTGGAGTCGGCGAGACTGCTGACGTGGCGTGCGGCGTGGCTGAAAGACAACAAGATGCCCTATATAAAGGAGGCTGCTATGGCGAAATTGGCAGCATCAGAGGCAGCTACGTTTTTGTCCCACCAATGCATACAGGTAACTGTTTAACACAATATTTCAAGCTTGACTTTAGCTTTGGAGAGCAACCCCAAAGACACTCGACTTGTCCTGTGGCAAAAACTCCACAGTCCATCTCCCAATTACATTGTCCCTGCCAAAGAGATTCCCCATGCCATAAAGAACAATGGTCCACTTGAAAACTTTGAACTGACTTCAGTTGCAAATGGTTGTCTTTGTGTTTTTAAACCATAATATTTTTTATTTATAAGGGTCTCACATTGCCTCGCTTAAATGCAAACAAGGTTACTTTCAAGCGTTTTGCATCCCCTCGCTTCGACATCAACATAAAACTCATAAAACTTGCCTTTTATAAATATTAATATAAAATATCTATTTCAGATTTTGGGCGGAATGGGTTATGTGTCAGATATGCCCGCCGAACGCCACTACCGTGACGCCAGAATTACAGAAATATATGAAGGAACATCAGAGATTCAAAGACTGGTCATTGCTGGACAGCTTATCAAAGAATATGGTCTCAATTAATGTTAGACCAAATGCTTAACACAAGACACCTATTTTACATGCAAAAGTAACTTCTCTGTGTTACCTTTTAAGCAGGCCTAGCATGAGAGCGGCAATAAAATTTTGTTTTCTCTTTTTGCCCAGTTCTTTGTTCATACATCAATAACTTAGGCAGGTTAGATGCAAAATTTTATCACTGTGTTGGCCTGCAGGAACAACAGTTACTTTTTATCGACCTTCAGGGTTCACCATTCTGTCTGTATTTTTATTTTCTATGTATGTACTACAGAGATTTGTAAACTGATTTACGTTTTAGTTTTTTTATAAAACTAATGAAATTTATTCCCGAAAACTTGGGTTATACACTGGTATTAAGTTATTTTATATTAAGTTCTCATATTTTGCTGTTACTCAACTGAGGAAGTTCTCCGTTTTTGAGGTGATCCCTCAGCAGTTTTTTACCTGCTCCAATAGTATGAATAGTTTTGTTCAAGAGCTTACTAATATGAAATATTGTATGTGTGTTTGATCAATATTTTATGATACACCTGTAGTACCTGTTTTATAGTATGCCTGTAACTTCATATGCAGTGGCTTTTATTATGAACTTTAAACTCCCATTCTGTGAAAGAACCACATTAAGGAGGGCACTTAACATGGTCCTTTCACAAAATCTTATCATAGTGGATATCTACACTATACTCAATAAGGAATCTACCTAGTACCTACCATAGCTAGGTCAAAATGTTTTGGAGATTGTGTGATTAGTCAGTGGTATTTCACATTTGTATAGACTTAAAAGTATAAAATCCATACAATCAGTTATGCTTATGAAGATTTTAATAATATTTATGTAAAATAAAAGAAATTATGGAACAATTTTTACATTAAATGCATGATGAACTGTTGAATCCAACTTACATAGCATACGAAAGAAATGAAATGTGTGATAAAATAAACAGTAATACTTGTTGCTGACTTTCATTACTGGCCAGGTCCAGAGAGAGACTTGTCCATGAATTTCCTTTTGGCGAAGCAAAGCCACCACTTGCTTGGCTTCCCATCCTCAGTAGCAAACACCTGTAAAAATACAAAGATAACAAAATTTATCAACAAGTTCCTTCCTCGGCCACACCTTTGCTTACCATCAGGCGAGTTGATGGCCAAAGGTAGATTTATATAAAAAAATATATGCATGTTATACATAATCAAATCAGGTTTGATCTTTAAATTTAAAACCCCAGCGATTGACCCCATTTGGTCATCAAGAAAATACATAAAAGGAGATGTCCTCACTGGAGAGCACATTTTACATGACATATTGCACCCAAGACATCTGCTTATAGTACATATAACTGATTGCAGATAAAATCAAAACACAGAAAAAAAAAATTTAAACCCATCAGTGTTGATGGGTACTTGACAAGAAATTATGCATCTCATGAGGCAGTTTTTTTTGTCTCTATTTTACATCTTGTATACAGGGTTACGCAACACACATAGACTGTACTAAGCCAAAAGGACCATTGTACTCATCATTATAAACAACACTCCTTCACTACCATCTGGACCAACGGGCTATCTATAAACATATTGATAATTAATTTAGTACTTCATACCTTTTCACATACTCTGTTCCCTGTCTCATGTCTCAACTGCTGTAAATACTGTCTCATCAAATCTGAAACAATTTTTTTTTGTAGACTTAGCCAAATTCAATTCATTGTCATCTATAGTGATGGATATAAGTTATAATTTACTATGATTCCTACCAGATTCTTGTGTGCTAGCAGGTTTAGCATACACAGAGTTTAATGGGAAACCATATTCCCCGGGAATGTCAAATTTGGAAATAGCCAACATGTACATCTCTTGCTGCCCTTGGTTCTTGTTAGAACACTTCTGTAGCTTCTTGAGGCATTCCGAAACATACAATGTTAAGTATATGAGAACTCTGTCCGCATCAGACTGAAAATAAGGAAACTGGTTACAATTTAACTACATACATTTATCTAATTATAAAATACAGGAAAATTAAAACCAAAGTTCACTTAGAGAATGCAACCACGCATCAAAACCATTTGCATATAAGTGCTATGGAACATTACATACCTTTATTTCGTAAAATCTAAAGAATACGTTTGCTTTAAAATAGTTGAGAGCTTCGTCGATGATATCAAGCTCTATCTTCGGACTCACAGGTGCTGGACCTCTGAATGTAGTCCGAATTGGCAACAGCGCTAAGTTGCCGACTGACTGCGTGTAGTCCGTCAGTGTAGAGTGATAGGCCTAAAACAATGGGTTTAGTAAGTTGAATTCAGACTGGTAATACCAAGCAGGGCCATAAGACTAAGATATATGATAAGTAAAAACTTACAGGCATTTTTATAAGGTTTTCTGCCTAAAACTACACACGGAAGCGTCTTAATCGTTATTATAAATCGGAAGGTAAATAGTAATAAAGGAAGGAAACTTATTACACTAAAACTTATAATAGTAATTGATTGTGCCCGTGAATCACCACACACACAGTTCAGCTCACTTGCGATATATAAAATACGTATATTTAGTTAATTTTTTTCAATCCTTTTGAAGCTGTACTTTGACTGTCAAGCTGTCAAATTGACAATGTTTTTTTATTTTTTATTATTATAATTTGCCCATCGGGCAGGCTAAAGCCTTTAAGGCCATACCGCCTATTCTTCTGTTTTGTATGTTGTTCTGTTTTTTGTTTTGTACGTCAAACAAGTCATAGTCACAGTCAGAGTCAAGCTAAGTAAGTCACGGTCAAGTCAAACTCATGCCTCTGTAAAGTGGTGGGTACTTTACAACAGGCTCCTATGGAGTTTTGGAAACAACACGAAAAGACACGTTTCACCTCGTTATATCACTTCCCCACACTCGAGCACGTTTACGAGCACTTAATGAATAATAATTCACCACCTAGAATACATTAACACTCGAAAATACACTAGCTTATGAAAATAATCCAACGAGCCGACATGTTCTTTTCCACGTTGGCGCCAAAAGAATTGACAATGATACTATAACATTATTTTTTTTCACTCGTTGGGCAGGCTTAATCTATTAATGTCATACCGCCTCGTCTTACGTATGCGTAAGCGAAAAGAGTTAATCCTCCATTATCACAAAACAAACTAACAGTAAAAAATATACAAATAGAGAAAAATAATACAATGAGCTGACATATTTTTTTCAAGTTGACCCCCAAGCGAATTAAAAATAACTTTATATAAAAACCAAGGATTTTATATATACTCTAAAGGGACCTGGATTGAGTACTCATGCTAAAAAAACGGTCCGAGAGAAAAGCGAGCACGGAGTAATTTGTCCTTTTCTTGTAGGGTGTTCATGATTTTGAGGAAACGAAGACATTGTAGGTAATTCCTAAAATCATCGTATAGGTATTCTCAGTAAATACAGGTAGTTCATATAGGCCCAGTGACGAGCGCTAATGTCAGAATTTTAGGCTGCCAGGACGCCTGAAGGCCTATGAGATGGCTTAGCGGCTATTGTTATAAGACTCAACCGGGACATACGTGTCACGTGACATATTTTTTTTTTTAAATTTTAAATAGGCTTGCGCTTGGCCGCCAACTTGCCTGATGTTAAGCGATGATGCGGCCTACGATGGAGCACGCTTGCCTAGAAGAAACCTATTCACTCTCGACTTGAAGGCACCCAGATTGTTTACTTTTCATTCGACCTACGTTCGGTTTCTAAATGCCACTCGCAATCACCCTACCTAAGATTGACCGTGTAGTCCGTTGCTTAAATTCGGTGATCCGTTAGCAACATCTAGTAGATGACGATGATGATGAAAGTAGGCTATCACTTTCCATCCCTTGAACTATACCCATGCAAAAAATCTGGTTGATTTGTTGCTCTGTTGCTGTGTGAAAAAGTAACAAACAAACACTTTCGCATCCTATCCTACTTCCTACTAATATTATAAACGCCAAAGTTTGTATGTATGGATGTTTGTTCCTCTTTCACATACAACAGACAAACTTTTGCATTTATAATAAACTAGCCGTTACCCGCGACTTCGTACGCGTACACTTTAACCTAAACTTTCAACCTTTTTTGGGCCCTTTAATTCGGCCCTTTCGTAAAATATTTTTAAATGAACTTTTATACCCACTTGTCATATTACAAATTCGTAGTTGCATAACTTTCAACACAACATACAAACTCCAATTCCACCTCCTTAATCCTTCTTTTTTGTAAAAATATTATAACAGTATTTATTTATTTTAAACTATTAGCCTGAATACCAAATTTTATTCCTAAGTATCATCAAAAACAAAGGACTTTAATATAATCTTTCAACCTCCATTTGCCCTCTTTAATTCGGCTTTTTCGCTAAATCCTTCTTAGCGGACCTCTATACCCCATAAGGAATCTACGTGCCAAATTTCAGCCTCGTAAGTCAAATAGTTTTTGAGATTTCGTGACAAGTCAGTGAGTGGGTGAGTAAATTTAGCTTTTATAAATATAGAAGACTGGCATGACTACTATTTGGCATAGTTTACTTCATCATCATCATCATCAGCCAGAAGACGTCCACTGCTGAACATAGGCCTCCCCCTTTAACCTCCACACTGAATGACAGCCTGCCTTTTGCATCCACTGGATGCCAGCGACTCTCACTATGTCGTCGGTCCATCTAGTGGGAGACCTACCTATGCTGCGTCTTCCGGTTCGTGGTCTCCACTCAAGAACCTTTCTTCCCCATCGGTTATCGGTTATAGTTTACTTACTGCGGGAAAATGACATGGAACTACATTCGTTTTCAAAGTTTGTCGAGAGCATCACTACATCACTATCACTATCATCACTACATAGTATAAAACAAAGTCGCTGTCGCTGTCTGTCTGTCCCTATGTCTGCTTAAATCTTTAAAACTACGCAACAGATTTTGATGCGGTTTTTTTAAATAGATAGAGTAATTCAAGAGAAAGGTTTATATATATAATAAATGCATCATATAGTAGAGAAACACTGATAATTGTAGAGGTTTCTAATGTGATGTCGTCAAAAAACAAATTTTTTTGCGCTTTACATTGCAAACGCTGGCTGAACCCTACGAGATAGATCAAAATAATGTACGACAATATTGTATACCTTAAAAAGGTCTACAAAAAAGTTCACGATAGTATATGTCTATTTCTTAGGGATAACCCACAATAACCATTTTATATTATTTATTTTTTACGAGAAAAAATGGCTTATTTACGTATGTATTTTAAGCAATACAGCATTAATCTTTATCCAATTAAGTACCTTAAATACATTGTGCATTTAATATAGACCAATATGGCCGTTTACAGCTTGTAATTTAAATGAACATTTTCTAAGATATTAGATTTAAAATGCAGGGACATAGCGGTTGCGGCGGTACCGGCCCCTCAGCCAGTGCCCAGTACCACAACAGGCCCGTACCGGCGGCGTGTTTTTCACATGACAAATTATGAAAACAACACGTTTTGTTTGTTTTGCCTAATGACAAAACAGCTGTGAACGTAGGATATAAAGACAATCTGTAGTATATTATTCTAGTAATAGCATTGCACCCGTGCGATGCCGGGGCGGGTACCGCTAGTGTCTTTATAAAATCTTCTGTGTTGAAGTGCAAACTGCACACCCTGGAGTTTTTTGTTATACTTGCTGTTCGACTAAGAATTACGTCCAACCACATTTTTCTTACATCCTCTTTTGTTGGTATACTGTAACATGAAATATATTCAGCGATGAATTTAGGTACTTTCATTTTTTATGTAATATTTAGAATGATTCCCGTACGATTCGTCGAAACACCATTGAACGATACAACTGTACACAGAAAGCTCGGTTCACCGTTGGATGGTGGTACTAGATCTACGTTTCGTCACTTACTCACCTGATGGTACGTGACGGTGTGGCGGAGGATGGAACACGTTGATCTAGAAATCTATTCATATCTATCTATACATGTCTATCACTAGCCATGAAGATATCTAGTTTGTTGTTCTCAGGAAATAAGGAGGACGGCAGGGAGTTCCATTCTTGGGCAGTACGTATCATAAATGAAGACCCAAATCGTTGAGTTCAAATCTTTGGAATTTTCACTAGGAAGGGGTGGTAGTGTGCAGTCGTTCTACTTTTCCTAAGTAAAAGAGGGGGAGGGTGGAACAAGGGCTCGAAGCTTTTGCGCACACTCGCCGAAATGCGAATTACTTTAAAATATCCCTAGGTCATGCTAAAACATAATGTACAAAAATAATTGTTCATGTTCACACAAGTATGGACACCCTAATAAACATTTTCTTGTATTACAAGCTTTGTGTACCTACCTGTGAAAAGATATGCCGCAGCCACCGAATGATTCACTAGCACAGTTTCTTATACAGCAATTTTTCACCATTTTAAAATAATTATTCAAAAATCATGCATGAAAAAACAAAATAAGCAAACAATCAAAAACGTCATGTCGTTAATGCTGCCAGTAGCTTCATGGTTCAGTAGAACCATGAAGGTTCCTAGTAATTATACATGGAACCTACATGGTTACTTAAAAATAAAATTGAAATAGGTACATGATACATTAGATATATCTACATTAATATCCGTTAGAAAATGGAAATAAAAATTAATCTTTATTTTATTGATAGTAATTTTATGTTTACACCCCAAAATAGGGCCTGCCTGGTATGTCCTTTGATTATATATAGAACGGATGTGGTATTAGCCCGAGCTGCTATGGAAAAAAGTCTGGCACTTTTTGCGGGAGACGAAGTAAACACGCATAGCACACACTTGTTTTCTAAAGCCCGCCCATTCAAGTAATCGAATACATCTCTACAAGTGCACACATCAATATAACCTGCACTCATTGACAAAACAGAACACAAATACAAAATGCGCACCGCTCATTGGTCGCCTCGCTGTGTTTACTTCGCACACATTATACAAAGCTAGTGAAGTGATAAAAATACCAACTAAATATTGTGCTTTCACCAATAGTTACTATACCGATATCGGATACCGAAGAGTGTACTGGAGAAGTTTGATTTGTAACTATGGAGTTTTCATTCGAAAATCTCACTATGGGCCTCATAAGCAAGCTCAAAGTCGCACAACGAGCTATGGAGAGGGCTATGCTCGGGGTTTCTCTACGAGATCGAATCCGAAATGAGACGAACGAAAGTCACCGACATAGCCCACCGGATTATTAAGTTGAAATGGCAGTGGGCAGGGCACATATCACGCAGAACAGATGGCCGATGGGCCGAAAGGTTCTGGAATGGAGACCACGGACCAGTAAGCGCAGCGTAGGACGTCCACCCACAAGATGGACAGACGACCTAAAAGAGACCGCAGGGAAACGCTGGATGCAGGCCGCTCCCTACCGTCCTTTTGGAGATCGATGGGGGAGGACTATGTCCCAGCAGTGGACGTCCTACGGCTGAAATGATGATGATGATGATGATTGATAATACCGATAAAAAAACAGTGGGTAAATTACACTACAGGGAAAAATCTCTAGAAAATAATTATTTATTAATAAATCTAATTAAAAGTCGTGGTCGTCGTTAAAACAAAAAAACACACTTTCGCATTTATAATATTAGTATGATATACTTTGTATCCATTTTCAACCCACATTTATTATTCTGACACCATAACCTCAGAAAAAATAAATAAATGGAAGCGTTACACCTACACCTACAGTTTCCCTTTTAGCACTTACCTCCCCCTCCCCTCGGTCGTCCATTTGTATACATTTTGAGCACATCGTTTGCAGTTGTATGCGCTCAATATTGAAGTGTGCGTTTGTAGAACTAGTAAGAATAATTATGTCAATGTCTGCAATAGTTGTTTACCTCGCCTCCTTCAGTATTTGACAAACTTTCTTCGGTACTAGCTTGATTTTAAAGGCCGATCCCAACTATATAATATCAAAGGCCATATACCAATAACACACGCACGATACCAATAATATACCTACTGTACTGGAGATTTACTTATTTATGACAGTAAAGTAAATACAGTAGACGAGGCCGTATGGCTTTAGCATGCTCCGAAATGGGCGAAAAACACAAAAAAAACGAGTATTTATACCTCTCAAACTTCATTCAAACTTGGAGGATTACGTCGTACGAGTAACTATAAAAGTAACGAGTACGAGACTTCGAGTAATAAATTAGCACATCACTAGTTCATTTTTTCGACAAGGTTGCCAACTTAGTAACTATTTGTGCTAGATTTGGCTCTATTTTCGTAAGTCTAGCCTAGCGCAGAAATCTAAGATAAAACAGCTAACACTAAACAGCAATCACGCTGGTTTTTTTTCTGGTCACCGTAGAACAATACGCAGCCACGCGAGAAGTAACAAAACGCTTTAGTTTTATATGTTGCTTTGCTATACTATCTTGGGGGATTTTCCGGAACTAATAAGATGACGATGTACCTACGTCCTACACTGATATGTTTGTCTGTCTAATTTTAATATGATAATCCTTTCTTTGTAGCAACCTTATTATTCATAGAATTTGGCCCTAAAACGTTTTTCTGATAAAATGGAGGCGTGACATGCTATTGTGTTATCCTACTGGATCGGATGACTCCCCCGCGTTCGCTTGCGGGGGGAAGAGAATGTCTATTTGACCGTAGTGTTTTAGAGTAGCATTATTATTATATAGCTTAGTATGTTAATTGAGTAGTTCTAGTAAGAACTAGAATTGTGCTTGGAAATAGCTCGAAAACAATGTGTGTATTTGGCAAAAATTAATTTAACGCAAGAATATTTGAAGTTTATCAGCATTCGGAATTAAAGAAACCTATATAAAAACTTAAACCGTTTTTCTCGGGTGAGGCAATACGTTCCACGGTTCCATAATGAAACTTTATAATTTTATTCCATCTCCAAACAAATTTGCTATATATTTTGTAAATTTATATTAATCTAGCGCTATTTGAGATGTCATTTAGCGAGTATCTGTGATATCGAGTTGGCAACCCTGGTTTCCGATTAATATTTTCTTCTGTTCAATTAAGCTTACTTAAACTCGTTTTGTGGTGAAATTAGCACGTTATTTGTATAATAAAATACTTACCTGTGATAAGAGACTCCGTGCGTAGTGAAGTTCGTAGTATGTGATCGAGATTTACAAAGGATTACTGCACATATGACCATTTTTAAGGAGCTCCGTTTCGTAACATAGTAAGAAGACAAATGGCGGATGAACGACGTTGAAACAGTTTTTATAAAACGGTGTGCTCGTTTGACATACGTTGGCGGAGCCAACGCATGTACCTCGGCTGAGGGGAAATTATAGGTATGACATATCCGTTCTATATATAATCAAAGGGTATGTCCTATTGAATAAGTAAAACTACTAAAATATAATTATGATTATTTACGGGATAATTACCGTGGTGGTTGTGGAATGAGATTCCACAACATCTTATAACTTTAGTGAACAGCCGAGATAGTTTAAAACAGAGTTTTACTATAATATATGTTTTATTTAATGGCAATCTTTAGAAAGGGATACACTTCCTCCTTGGTAGCTATCTCAGTGAGCTCGTTTTACCTCCATGTTCCTAGCCACATTATTATGAACCCTTACGTTTAGACGTTAAGGTTTAGTTTTGTATGGGAATATTTTGACAGAACGCAATCTAGTATATATGTTTATCTATGATAAAAACTCATACGAATACAGCTCTACCCAGAAATTAGCTTTTTTTTTAACAGTCACCGACAGTCACCGTCACTGTCATTGAGTATAATTTTACAACTGTTACTGTCATGTCAAGTGTCATTTTTACACGAAGACGGAACTGAAATCAAAATACAAAACACGTGTTTCGCGTTTGTGCTTTTCTTCATGTTCTTGTGAAATTTGAGAACAGAGACCCAGACTCAAAAAATCAGAATATGGCAGATGAAACTCAAGGCAAAGTGCTCTCACTAGTAGCAGACATTGTTAAAAAAAGAGTTACAAACGATGAAGCTCCCCCAGAAGATAACGCAGACGTAGGAAACACGAGCAAAGCAAAAGATAAAACTATATCTGCTATCAGAGGGCAACCTAAGTCTGGACGCTTTTGGAAAACACAAAAAGAAAAGTTAGCCTTGTTACTGTTTTTTATAAACGCCGGTATGCAATGCGACGGTGATAGCTTACCATCAGACGGCCCGTAAGCTTGTTTGCCACCCGTGCCATAAAAAACATGCAATCGCACTATTAAAAGCGAAAGTAAAGGTGGTATTCCGATCTTGGCCGACATGTGGATTGCTTGCATTGTTTAGCACTCCACATAAATTCACACTAAGCAGTGGGTTGCGCGACGTGGCCGCTGCCGCCGCTCGCCAAGATCGGAACGCTACCTTAACTGACAGTTTTCTTGGCTACATGGCTAGCCTGCTGGTCCGATCTTGTTGGACAAGATAGCATGCATCACTATTATGGGTGTATGGTACTTTGTCCCGATAAGAAATGTAGGAAAAATTGCTGGTGAAATCCCAGGATGCAGCTGATATTATGTAAATTTACATGCCTATGCATTAGACTATAATTAGGTACTTATTTCACTAACAACCAATACCAAATTTAACTCGCTGGGTGTACAAAGTTTTTTACACATTTAATGCTGTTTATTTTAGGTTCACAACAATAAATAAAACCAAGGGACTCCGGCAGGACTTTGCAAAGAAAACTGCTCTACGAATGGAACTAAAAAGAACTAAGGAGTTATCCAAACAAGCTTTAGAAGAGTTCAAGCAAAAGGAACTCCTCAAGAAAGAAAGAAGAAAGGAAAATCTGAAGAGAACAGAAGAGAATAAGCGTAAAGCTGAAGTTGTTCAAGTCATAACAAATACTAAAAAGTTGAAGCGCATGAAGAAGAAACAACTGAGGTTCATAGAAAAGAGGGACATCAGTACTATTCAGGCAAATAAATAAATTTACTATCTATATGCATTTCATTACCATTCAAACGAAACTTCCAATATTTTAGTGAACATACCCATATAACATGACCTGTTAAGGTTCTTCAAAATACCATGCTTGGTCTAGATCTTGGTCTTGGCATATACTACAGACTACTCACCGAGAGGGGGGAGGGGGGAGGGAGAGGGTAAAAAATGGGTCACGTAATATGGGTATGTTCCCTTATTAAACTGTTGAAGATAGGTCTCTTCTTTAGCACACTATTTTTTAAATGTTCTTTGGGGCGTGAGGCCTACTGCAACTTCTACTTATAGAGTGAGATATGAGAGTAGTAATCTTCATAAATTTTAATCAAAATAATACTTACTATAATAATTATAGTCCTCATCCATTTCAATGGAAATAATACTAAGGTCGTGTTTTCACGAATGGTGCTGTAAAAAGAGGTGGGTGTTTTTTTTTTTTTTTTTTTTTTTTATGCCATAGCTGGCAAACAAGCAGACGGGCTGCCTGATGGAAAGCAGTCACCGTCGCCTATGGATACTTGTAACACCCGAGGCATCACAAATACGTTGCCGACCCTTAAGAACTCGATTAACTCGCCTTTTGAAGAACCCCATGTTGTAGCTTCTCGGAAACACCGTAGAAGGTAGCTCATTCCACATTGTGTTTCCAATGAAGTGGAGATGAGCAAAGGTGTTGTGGAGAAACAGAGAATGGACTTTTGTAATAGAGTTGCGAGGAGCATAACCCAATACTTTTACGCAAAGGTGAAGTATGTGCACCGGCAAACCAACAATGTGGCTTACCTCGTTCTGCTCACCATGCTACACTCTGCTCTCCACTTTGCTGTAGAGGTTGTGGGATCTTCTTGCATGGCACATACAGATTGACAGGTGAGATGCGTACAACTTTGGATTTGTTCTAAACGAAATGAAGACACAGAAGACATAATCCAAGGAATAAAACTACCTTTCAGCTGTTTTGTTTAGATATGGTATAAGTCTTTTCGAAAGCAGACTGAATGGGTATCTTTTTAGACTGCATGGTTCCTCTTTGACCACATTGTCACTTACCAAGCTTATCCATCTCAGTGGTCAAACGCAGACTTATAATATGTGACACCCTTTAAGATGCAGCACTTGACTAGTGTAGTTTTTTTATAGATAATATCCTTTAAATAGATATAAAAAAAATACAATGCTAATGTTATCATCTAATATTTTTATTAAGTATTTATAGTCACAAAAATCCCACAGATACGTTATATAAAAATATTAAATGCATTATTCCCACTTTTAAAACAGGTTCAATGAAAGTGTGTTTGTTCAGGTATTTACATGACTATTCTGGAGAATGTGATGAAGTGACAGGGATGAAACATCAAACTTTACATATTTATCACTTATGCATGTAGTATGTACAGAGATGGATAAAATTCAGTGACTATAAACATCTATAAAATACACTGGAAACTATTCTCTTGAATACACTTTTACCAAACATTTTTAATCTTTGAGAAAACACTGTTCATCAATTATCGTAAAAATCATAAGTGACATGTTCATTTATTCAGATTCCAGCCTCAATAAAATGCATCTCATACGTCACAGGTACAAGGGGCACAGGAGCGGCGCCTCGATTGGGAAAGGCATTACAGGAATACTATAATATGGCTAAATGAGGGTTCGACTCGCATAGTTGCTCAGGAAGGTAATAGTGTTTTTTGTACTATTATTTTCGGGCACATTGGGTATCATACAGTTATAAAACTCATTACCGCCAAACACGGGCGTTTTCTGCATTTTATAATCTATGCAATAATATATGAGTCTATCTGTGTGTATCTATATGAGTTAATCAGTCAATCAATACACTTTGTTGCTGGAAGTAGTACTATAAAGGTGCTTTCTGCATTCTCGACTGACTATCTGAGGAAAATTTGATTTGTATATCTTTTAGTATGCCTGTTATGCCCTTTTTAGATGATGGCGCCACTACTGCGCCCTCTTCACCTTAAATACTGCTCCATATAGGATTTTAATTTACATTCACACTTTAAACTTATTTAACTAAATTCTTAGCAAAAATAATTAAACTATATATTTAAAACTGAAGTCCAAAATTAGTGTTACAAAAAGTTAAAAATCAAAAATCACACGTACCATATATTTAAATCTCTTACAAAGTAGTATCTTAACATTCATCATTAAATTCAATGAAATAATTTACAACAACAATACTAGTTGTCATTATAATAACAACAAGAGTTAGTAGCTTAAATTCTATTATTATTAGACTAACTTTTTGTCCATAATACTCCTTTCAACGCATAGAAAAAATTTCATTGAAAACATCAGTCTAAGGCAGTGACAATAAAGTATAAGAAATTATCTGTACTCTTAGTCCCAGATTTGATAGTTTTCGAAAACTTTTTTCGTTTACGTATTGTTCCATACATTTTAGTAAAGCGCCTCCATCGGAAACGTGGAGGAACTAAAATCGGTAGTAAGCGGCGGTATAGATTGCTTCACTCTAATTCGAAGAGAAAGTTTTCGAATACCTTTTAGCCCAGCAATGTATGGAACAAAACGACAACGAAAAAAGTTTTCGAATACTATCAAAACTTGTACTAAGGGTACAGATCACACACATTTACAAAAACTAGATCGAGTTGAGAAGTGAGAGTTTTAATATTGAGTTTTATGAAAAAGTAAAAAGTAAGTATAAAAATGAGATTCATTCCTAGATAATAATTATATTCGTAGACATTGTATTCATATATACCCAGACCAAGGAAGATATACTAAGAGGAAAGACAACAGCGGAACATTAGAGCGTAGCTCGGAAATTTGCCTAAAAACGGTATAAACTTAGATGGCACCTAAATTTGAGTGTGCTATAGGTTGTCTCGAACTTCCGTAAGCGCTGCAGTCAGTTCAGCTATTGTTTTTCCTCTTAGTATATCTTCCTTGCCCATAC
Organism: Agriopis marginaria; assembly: GCA_932305915.1. Taxonomy (NCBI): domain Eukaryota; kingdom Metazoa; phylum Arthropoda; class Insecta; order Lepidoptera; family Geometridae; genus Agriopis; species Agriopis marginaria. The sequence continues at coordinate 4,762,095 of OW029935.1, forward strand.
CCAAGCCATACACCAAGTACCAAGTCACATTTTATATTTATTATTACATGGTAATTATTCATGTAAGATTAAGCCAATTGCTGTGACTATACAGGGTTAAGCGGAATGGGTGACAACTTTTAATGTGGAATCAACCCTGAAATGGCGAAAAAATTATAGCTGTTCCATACGTTAAATCCGCTCAGTTGGAAAATCACGCGACCGCAAACCGTATCTGGGCGCGTTAAGGTTCACGTTCGCGTGATTTCCAACTGAGCGGATTTAACGTTAGTTTGGTGCCACAATAGCAGTTGTCCGTAAGGCCATTGCTCCCTTTATAAAAGTTGTTCATAACGATGGATACTATGAACCTGTTTCGGCTTAGTACACCCTTTTCCGCGTAACCCAGTATTACTGATATAATCATAGATCTATATTACGACGGATATTTGATCAATTACTTGAACATTTCCACTTACTGTTTGAATTACAATGTTAAAGTATCACACCTGGGGCCTTACAGACAACTGCTATTGCGGCACCTAATCCACTCAGTTGGAAAATCACGCAAACGTGAACCTTATCGCGCCCAGATACGGTTTGCGGTCGCGTGATTTTCCAACTGAGCGGATTACGTGCCGCAATAGCAGTTGTCCGTAAGGCCCCAGGACACGACAAGAGCCGTTGGATATTCTTTATGAGTATTATTGTGTCAATAAGCTAGCTAACTTTGTGTCCTCTGTGTTGGCTATAAGAATATGTAATGCACACATGGTGTGAGACTGGTCAAGTGTGCTAATAATGATATTCACTAAGCTACTCATTATACCACGAAAATAGAAAAAAGTATAAAAAGTCATAAAAATGATGAGTATTTCTAAAACTGTATTAGAAAACATTTCTAAAGGAGATTCCAAAAAAATATATGGGACCTGGCCTCATCCTCCTATAGAACGTCGAAGGTATCTTTCACGCCAGAACGGTGATTAAAGAAAGAATAGGGTCCATTCGATTAATGGCGCTAAAGCTAATATCAAAATAAACCTTTCTAGGGTTCCTTGTTATTTACACTTTTTTTACTAATGAGCTGCCAAATTATTATTAATTATTATAGCTGGTTTCTATTCTACATAAATTGCTATTCAAATTAGTCGACAACGCAAAAAAAGCTTTTCAGTGAACTTGTTGCTTTTGATGGGTGGGACCAAAATGTGAGGTCCTCCTTTGTGATTCGAGTTATATGAGAAATTCCACTATCTCTGTACACTTTAATCATATCCCAATCATTAGAATAACACCCGAGGTTGATACACACATGCTACTATTTATAATTTATATTTTACTGTAATTTTGCGAACTTAAGAGCCCACGCTTTGTGCATCCTCTATCTTGATTACGCATTTAAACTTGCGTGAAATGTAACATATAAATACAGGATTATAAGGAAAAGTATGTGCTAAGCTCAGAGCAAATAAAAATATAGGGCCCTACCAAAGTGACCGCACCTAGGGCGCACTGCCAAAGTGACGCCAAAATCGCTTCCAAAACTACGTGAATTCCCAATAAATACACGACTCACGCACGCATACGCATTCAAAACTACGTGAATTTCTTGTCAGAACGTTGTACTGAAAACATCCGTTTTAAAAAGAAACAATGACATCTTGCAGTGTTAAGAACTGTAAAAACAACACAAAAGTAAATAAGAAGAAGGATGGAATATTTCCACAATTAAGTATTTATATTATCACTTATTTTGATGAATTACACGACACGAACTTCGACTACGCACAGTTTCAAAAAGTGGCTTCACTTTTCGTGTTCGCGGTAGTCCCTCTGTATTTTTATTTGCACTGAGGTGCTAAGTCGAAAGGGTTTGTCACACTCTTAATGAAGAAATTTTACTATGGGATCAAGCCTGAAATCCCGAAAAAAATATCAACTGTTCCATAGAAAACTTTTATTCACACTTGACAAAATGTATTAAACAGCTGATATTTTTTCGCGATTTCAGGGTTGTACTCTTTGTAAAAGTTGTTCGTGATGATGAGTATAACGAACCTTTCGGCTCAGCATACTCTTTTCTAATAATTGTATAGAGTATAAAGAATAACATCACAGCACACGTGTTCAGTAAAGTTTTCAATTTGTCTTAAATAAGTTTTCAAGCATAAAAATCTATTTAGTTTGATTACGAGCCCCATTTTTATTACAAGTATATATATTTTTTGTTGGTAAATTTGTTTAAATTATAATGAAAATATATGTTATATTATTAACGATATTAATACAGCTTAGATTTTGCATAAAAGTACATTCAGTCATTTTGTATCTTCAAGTTTGTTGAAATGCCCGAGCGAGAACGCACGAAGTATGGGCTCTTAATTAGCATTTTTCTAGAGTAACACGTGTGTCTTTTGCATTAGAGTCGAAGTTACCCTGTGTCTTGTAACTTTCTCCTAAAATCTTTAAACGAAAAAGCGTATTTACTAACCTAAAACATACACCTTATGTCTTTATAATAATAATAATTTTAACATCAATTCACACTGCGAACGTATGCATTACAGTTATACAAAATAAACATACCAATATGTATGATGTTTGATCCATGATCCAAGAAAACAAGGTCTAGCACTCTGGGAGCTGTACCGCAATGACGTCACTGTCCAGTTGCCACTTTATTGTAACAAACACAGATACTGGGAATTTTTTTTTTTAATAATCTATTAAATAAAATACAAAAAGCATTTCAATTGTCATTTGGTTTGTCCGCTCAAGCAAGTTAAGCACGAATTGAATATATTAAACACAATTGTATCAAAACCACATTGATTTATTGGATGCCCACAGTTAATATACGGATATAGGGGAGTTATAGTTTCACGCTACTGTTAACACAGAAAATCATAAAGTCCGCCATTGTTTCGTGTATCGTCATCTCTCTCGAACTTGTTGTAAATTACTTATTCTGCTCTTGCTTATGCACGTGTACGTGTATCCATGACATTGATGACATCATTGTGGGACGCCCACGTCACATTATTTCTCGGAGTGCTATACCTGGCGGAGTATATTATTATACCATGGTTTGATCAAAATACTGTACTTTATTACTGTAAATTGTAAAAATTTGGTATAGAGATACTAGGTTTTAAAGTCTGTTTCTTTTTAGATGTGCAACTATGTAATCAAATATGGCTGACAGGCGACCAATGACAATCACTAGCGAGGAAATTCAGAGCCGTTATTGGTCGAAAAACGCCCTAGTTGTTTACATAGTTGGACATCTATAAAGAAACAGAATATATACTCTTAGTAAAAAAAAAAAAATAGGTTGAGCGTCCAATAAAGCGAAAGGAAAAAAAGATTTTAAAAGCCTTGGCCCACAATAACGTTTCTCGGAAACAGTTGGTCCAAGCTGACATTCTGTGAGTGACACATGCCTACGTCACTTCATTGCAACAAACACAGAAATTGGGAATTTTATGCTAATCGCCTTTTGACAATAATTGCAATAATATTGCTTCCATGTTGACATAACCTTGTATAGAGGTAATACTAGATCAAACATTTGTATGGGATAGAATTTGCTAGACGCTTTACAAAGTTATGTTAAGTTTGTATGAGCTGTCAAAAAGCGATTAATATAATGGACAGATGCTTATTGAATTTTTGTGAATAGGCAGTAAGTTGCAAAAAGGGTAGAGTTTCAAACTACACATCCTTGTAACAAGTCCATGGAAACAGGCAGTAAGGTCACGAAAGTTCCCCAGTGTTCAGTTTAACAAGATCACAAAACCTTTTTGCTCGTGTTCAATTCTATTTTGCCAGTGTCCTCTTTACCGGACGCTCGACACCACCGTGCAGTGGAGCCAGGGTTGGAGGATCTACGTGGCCTGTACAATGAGTTCCCGGGGTGCGCGGGAGGCGATCACACGTCAAAGTCCGCGCCGCCTTTGTTTGGCGGAGTTATGAACGGTTCACTCCACATTCTTCTGAGATCACCCTGCGAGAAACAAAAAGTCAAATCAAATATTTATTTATTAGCTAAAAATACATTAACAGCCAACATGCAAGATTAAGATCTAAAAACCTCAAATACCAAAGTCAAAGTCATTTATTCATAATTATAAATTTACACGTCAATGGTATTAAAAAATTCTATACATTTACATTATGTATTATTATTAATTATTTTAATTATTTTATTTATTATAATATTATTTTATTTGGCTATGAACTCATTGAAGTCATAGAATGTTTGCTCGATAAGCAATAACCTATATGAATTATACATTATGCCAGTCAGAGTTCTTTCTATAGTAATAGGGCCCAGGTGCCAGTGTTCTATTGAAAGCCAACATTAGGTATCGTTTTATTGTGAGCTCGAGTTGTTTTATATACCTGTGAGTATGTAGAACTAGAACTGCACCTGAATCGCAAGAAAAGTTGAGTTGAATGTATGGATGGAATTCCAAGGTGTTTTGGACGAGAGGCCCATGACGAAGTTTAGAAATCACTGGTATTATGTATTGCTTAAAATATAGTACATAGCGTGTATGGATACGCCCTTAAATGCATAAGCCATATAGCCATCACCCTCTATATACCGTCACCAGTATACAACAGTGTTTAAATGGTATTACCTTAACGTATGCCATAGTGAGCAGCGGCAGCAGCGTGAAGGGCACGAGGTAGAGCAGCGCGGGCTGCGCCGCCTTAAACACCTCCGCGGACACCGTAGCCGTCAGCAGCCCCAGAAAGTACCCCAGCAGCGAGCAGTGGAAGTACGTCAACCGGGACCCCTAGATCATACAAATACACAGTTGAGGACAGTAGAAGTATGTCAATCAGGGAACCCTAAAGCACACAGTTGAGGACAGTGGAAGTACATCAACCGAGACCCCCAAGTCATACAGTGGAGGACAGAGGAAGTATGTTAACCGGACCCCTAAATCATACAAACATACAGTCGAGGACAGTGGAAGAACATCAACCGAGGCCCCTACATCATAGAAATTTACAGTTAAGGACAGTGAAAGCACATCAACGGGACCCACTAAATCATAAAAATATACAATTGAGGACAGAGGAAGTACATCAACCGGGACCCCTAAATCATACAAACCCACAGTTGAGGACAGTGGAAGTACATCAACCAAGACCCCCAAGTCATACGGTGGAGGACAGAGGAAGTATGTTAACCGGACAGCTAAATCATACAAACATAAAGTCGAGGACAGTGGAAGAATATCAACCGGGGCCCCTACATCATAGAAACATACTGTTGACGACAGTGGAAATAAACATATTGTATCATTTGAATAAAATATAGCATGTTACAAAGAGAGTATTCACATAGTCAGTACAGCAAAACCGAGCCTCTAGCGGCTGATATTCATCAGACGCCGTAACGTGCAACACTCGTTGCGAATGTTACGTTACGATTAAATCGTGCATAGATAGCTCTTTAGGCTGGTCTAAGCGGAAGCGAACGTGCAAGCATCAACATTTGTTTTAGTCACACCTTTGATCCGCCCTGTAAGCCTTGCGTCAGCCAAACAGGGGCTTGAGCAGTACATGTAACTATACAATCAGCCACAAACCAGAATTACACCACACAAATCAAAAGATACCTTGAGCAACAATATACATTTCTCATTTTCATAACATGAGACATTCACAGCGCTTCACATTAAAAATGAGGGTAGTTACCATAGATCTTGGGCCGGGCACCTGACCCATTTGGCACACGAGATTAGCCTTTTTGTACGCGTCGTATCGCAACACGAAACACAGCAGCAAGCCCGGCATCACTATGTCACCCAGACCTGAAAATAACAAACACAAATATTTTGTTAAAGGTTTCTTCAAGGTGATAATAAGTACAAAATATAAGGAAAAGTAAGACATTTAGGAGAAATAAGAAGTCTTTATACTGATCAATAAGATTCCTTCCAATCACTTTCTCTCTATTTGGGATGCTCTTTTGCAACATTTGCCGCCCGTAATAGCGGAATAAACCTTCAAATCAATAGGTCCCAAAAGAGCCACTGCTTTTGTCTTATTTTAGACGTAACCCAAGCCTTCGACAGACTAGTCCACTTCATTTAAATTTACTGCAAGTAAATCATGATACACTTTCGGTATGGCATGATAGCTTGCTTTACAAAATCAAAACAACACTGCTTACCAAGTCTACACTGTCATTAGAAATAATATTTATATAACAGATAACTATTTAGCAGCAAGACAGAGAGAAGAATCAACCATCCTCAACGTCATCACCTTGGGAGTACCACAGGGAGGTATGCTAGGCCCCGTGCTTTATCTCTTGTTTACCATTAATCAATGGTAGCCCGTGCAGTGGGCTTCCGAAATCAGCTCAGATATTTAAGCAATATAAGTTCCACAACAGACAACTGACCCAGCATTGAGAAGTGTCCCTGGTGGTGCATGGAGGGGAACACGAGCTTGGCAGGCAGGGAGAGTTTGGGCGCGTCGCGCATCGCGCCGCCTAGCTGCAGCCGCCGCGCTACCACGTTCATTGGGTTCTCTGCGGGCCTGCGACACCACATACATGTTCAAAATACAATACAAATCCACGAAATCTGCACATCACATTGACTTCACACACCTTAAACACCTGGTATATGGTGATCATCCATTGATCGCCGTCACGAGATTCTGCTGTTTGAACATTCCTAAGGCATGATCACTTTCGTTTCACACTCTATTTACACTGGAGCAAACAGTTAAACATTCGATATTCGCTATCATTTAGAAGCATGGCTAACTTAGAAGGTAAACAAATTCTCCTTATGACTGACCTGGTGGCGACCTTGACCATTACGTTGGTGGTGAAGATGTATGATGAGAAAAAGACCCAGAACACATCGTAGAGCAGCAGCCCTGTCAACAACAGCGTGGACACCTTCAGCGACGGCAGCCGGATCAGCGCGATGAACGTCACACACAGGCCCATGCCCATCGCTGGAAAGAGAAATGGGGAAAATGTATTATAGTTAGAGATAACTCTATCAAAATTCGCGTGAGGATTAATTATAAATTATTATAGCGGCTTACAATCACGATTATGTTTATCGAGACGATCGACCTGTTTCAAAGCCATGAGAGCTCCTTCATCAGGGAATACGAGAGATTCTGGAGAGGGTCACCCGCGTACTGGCACCTGGCACTGCCATGGCGGATAGCGCTGATATTTTTTTCAATATTAGTAATGTATCCTTCGCTAAGCCTATTTCTAATATATCAAACATACACCAGTCAACTAGCATATTGTGGATGGACTGACCAGAGTGACCAGTCCGACTGAAATATGTGTCAATGGATGCTTGATTAATCTAGCCAGCACACACTGTCAGTAAAGTCTGTTTATTCTTACCTGTCTTATCTTGTAGACAAACATGGCGTTTTTCGACCAATGACAGCCCCGAATTTCCTCGCTGGTGATTGTCATTGGTTGCCTGCCATATTTGTTTACAAGACCGGTAAGAAAAACAGACTAGTAAAGTACACTGACCGTCCATTAGCAGCCAGTGTCCGGTGAGCACCCAGACGGCCACGATGGCGGCGGCCAGTAGCGCGGCCGCCAGCTCGGGCGCCGAGTAGCGCCCGCACACGGCACCGCGGCCGCCGTTGCCCACTACGTACTGGCACAGCGGCGTTAGGAGGAAAGCCAGGGCCGCGCACGCTATTACTGCAAAAAAAGACATCGCATATTTATTTTAAAAGACAATGGCACCGATTCTGTTGAGCTGCATCTCTTTTAATTTCAATGTGTGATAAAATTATGGCAACAATTTTAGTGCCATCAAATTTAGTTTAGTTTAGATAATGATATGACAGAATTGACATCACTGTCAAAATTATAGTCCCCCTCAAACTTATAACACCCCTCTTGCGTCGAGGGTAAAAAATAGTCATCATGATCATCATCATTTCAGCCATAGGACGTCCACTGCTGGACATAGGCCTCCCCCATCGATCTCCAAAAGGGCCGGTTGGAAGCGGCCTGCATCCAGCGTTTCCCTGCGGTCTCTTTTAGGTCGTCTGTCCATCTTGTAGGTGGACGTCCTACGCTGCGCTTACCGGTCCGTGGTCTCCATTCCAGAACCTTTCGGCCCCATCCAAAAATAATATGATGGTTGGATTAATCACTGGGGTAACTGTTACTTAATATGTAGCTTCTGGCTTCTTTCGCTGACGCTTTCTAGAGCCCCAACGGACCTTCGGAAGACCGCGGTTAAGAAGCCACATTGTAGAAGTAGAATGTAGACTCACTGGCTGTGCATATCGCGACCAGCGTCTGCATGGAGTCGAAGAAGAAGAACATGATGAGCAGCGCCACCGAGGAGCCGAGCGGGAAGCACAGCGCCTGCATCGTGTTCAGGGTCTGGACGTCTGCAATGGACCATACTTTATTACGCGTGATGGAATTCTTTCCCGCTGATATGCCGACTATGTTGATTGAAATCATAATGGCGAAATCTTTGTGGTGTGAACCCACACAATGCCACACTTGATGGACTGTGCAGCGTGTCCTACAACTTGCACACTAGACGACCTGAATGAAGCCACGGAGAGTGCCATAGGAGTCGCAAAATTTTGGTCTGAGCATTCACTTGTGTAACTTAAAAACTTTAACGAATCATTTCAACTCTTTGCAACTGACGCTTTTGCAGTAAGGATGCAAGTAGAACGCATTCAACATTTTAAAATTTTGCCCTATTTTTACATTGACATTTTGGGAAAGGGATATGCTTAAAATTGCTATCAACTTCTTGTTGACGGAAATTGTCACAGGTGAAAACGAGACAGAGCAATTTTAAGCTTTGCTTAAGTAACGTTTATAAGTAACTAGCGACCCGTCCGCCCGGCTTCGCACAGGTGTAATTTACGTGCGAAGCCGGGGCGGGTCGCTAGTTATACATATAAACCTTCCTCTTGAATCTATAAAAAAAAACGCTTCAAAATCCGTTGCGTAGTTTTAAAGATATAAGCATACATAGGGACGGACAGACAGCGACAGCGACTTTGTTTTATACTATGTAGTGATAACATGCTTACCAATGAATATAACTAAATACATTACACATACTAAATTAATTAATAAATTGGCTGATAAATCTCTGACATATGAGCGTTTAATGTTTTAGGTGGGGATAGAGAGGGTATACTCTGTCCCTTTCTCGCAAAGCGTGTGTTAGTATAGCATTTGTAAAGCGCGCCTGAGACGTGACGTCATAACGCAGTATAGTGCGCTCTCTGTCTAACATGATATTAAAATACTTATAACATATTTATTTTTAAACTTATTTTAATTTTGTTTTCGTTGATGGGCTGGGCTCTATTTATAATGTTTCTTATGAGGTAATAAAAAATATTAGTGTTCATGCCTATTGTGTTAAAAATATCGCATAGCAAGTGCACAACACTTAATTTGTAAGAGATGCAATGAAAGTAAAGTAGTCGGTAGGTAAGTATCGAGTTGCGTCGTTTACCGCATTGTAATGCGTTACGTACGAGTACTTAGAAACTCACATCAGTATTATGCGATACATTTGGCTCAACAGACTCAAGGCAGTCGATATGTGGCCTTATACGGTACGGTCACGGCAAATCAAGAAAATCGGTATGTTCCTTTTTGAACAGGTGTCGCTATACACCTCTAACCTTGGATTTTTAAATTTGTTTTATGTTAGTATAAAAACTAGCGCTTTGGCCGTTGATCATTTTTGCACTGACCTTATACAAACACGAATTTGCTTCTACGGGGTTCCGCATATGGTCTGTATAAAGCCGAAAGAAGGTCATTGTACTCATAATTATGAACAACTTTTATAATGGTACCAACACTGTAATCACGAAAAAAATGCCAGCTGTTCCATAGAAAACGGTCATTGACACTCCACAAATGTATGGAAAATCTGTTTTTCGCGATTACAGTGTTGGCATAGTAAAAGTTGTTTATATTGATGAGTACAATGACCTCCTTTCGGCTTAGTATAGTCTATATGCGTAATCCTGTTATCCTGTTTATGACCTCTCTCTGTGATCTAATTGAACCTAATATTATTTAAACGTGGCTGAAGGTATGTAATAGGTAAGGGTCGGCCTACATGACTATACGCGGAATCAGCTTGAGCCGGTCAGTATCGGCTTTGTGTCAATAGCATCTATTCATAACTTAGGTAGTTAACGCCGGCTGGACTCGGATCGCGTGATTGAAGGTGTGAAAACGTTCTGAAGTATCCAGAACTACGCCAAACCATGTTATAATAATATACTCTGCCAAGACTTTACCGTTTTCCTTCATCTTTTTTTTTAAAGCTTTATAATACTTTGTAGAATATTTTTACGGAAAGAAAAATTAATAAAATTGCGCAGAAAATTGGAAATTTTCAGAAAACTTAACGACGATTTTAACTTTGCGCGTTTGACAGTTCTAAGACAGGACAACGTCTGTTGGGTCAGCTAGTCCTACTAATATCATAAACGCGAAAGTTTATATGTATGGATGTATAGATGTTTGTTCCTCTTTCACGCAAAAACTACCGAATGGATTTTAATGAAAGTTTAAAATATATAGCTTATACTTTAGAATAACACATAGGCTATAACGGGTTGTAGTAGCGAGGCCGAGGGCCGAGCTCTACGCGTACTAAGTAGAGTGTTTCAGCTAGTCTGTTATAAAATGCATACTCGTACTTCACTACCATTTTGAGGATTGAGAAGGCATAACCATGGCGTCAGATGAGAATTAGTCAACCACGATTGCGAGCGCAACTCAAGTCGAAATCCAATTTGAAACGCGTCAGACGTTGTCTGGAGAGCTACTCTTTTACTTTCCTCCAGTAAAGAAGCTAAGTTAGTAAATCACTTCGTCACCATGTTATGATGAGAAAATAATTTACAATCTGTAACTTAAAACGGTAACATTAGTCACGTCAATGTTATTTAATAACACTTGCGTTGCGCACTCGACGGAAGCCCAAGTGAGAAATTGATTAGGCGGATGAGAAACTGATATTCCGACGAACATAACCCTTTTGTAATTTTTAATTAGCAATCTTGCTGACTGCATTCAAGGCCGTCATACGTATAAAATTACAATTTCCTTTCAAATTGCCGTAATTCAAATTCAAATTATTTATTTGTCAGTACATGGTAGGTACACATACATAAAAACTTGCATACATGGTCGTAAGAATGGAGACGTATCTCATGTCCTTGCCTGTTACAGCCGTTACAGCGTACAAATGTTAGTTTTTTTATTTATTTTTATTAGTTTTTGTTAAAAAAACGAAATGATGTCTATGTTAGAAAATTGTTTAAATCATATTTTGGTTACGTTGTATTTTATACCTTAAACATGTTAATTACTACCTATATTACTTATTATTATTTAAAAAAATCCTAGTACCTAGTCCCGATCTTATGTCAATTATTTAGTCTAAATTACATATCAAAACATTTGTAAGGAAGTTCATAAATTACTCTGTATCGTGTAAAATTGGTAGCTTGTAAATTATACTAGAGATAGGTAATTATTTAAACTTTTAAAACTCTGCTTACTGCCATCACCACTTCTTTTACACTAAATGTGGTTTGGTACAGCCGCCACAATAGACTTGTAGACAAGAGCCACTTTCTGTTAGCGTTAACGCCTACGGAAAGATGAAATTGTATGAAAATGACATTAGCTTGAGAGAACACCTCTCAAGCTAATGCTTTGAGAGCTAATGTCATTGTCAATGTAATTTTCATACAATATCATATTTCCGTAAGCGTTAACTCTAGCAGAAAGTGACTCTTGTCTAACTCCCCTGGGGGTGCTAACGCTTGCGGAAAGGTAAAATTGTATGAAAACGACATTGACAATGACATTAGCTTGACAGAAATTATCTCAAGCTAATGTAATTTTCATACAATTTCATCTTTCCGTAGGCGTTAACGCTAACAGAAGGTGACTCTTGTCTAACCCCCCGGGCCATTGCTCCAGGTCGTTCTACCCTACGTTTGCCGTCGACCCCAACGTTTGATTTTTATTCAATAATAAATAGGCTTGCGTTTGACCTCCAACTCGCCTGATGTTAAGCGATGATGCGGTCTACGATGGAGCAAGCATATGACGCACGCACAAAGCATGCACGCGATGTCAGTTCTTCTGTAGTGGATTGTAAATAGAAAATACATACTGTTGCCAGAGGTGGAAGGCACCGGCTTCCCTCCGAGCAGAGTGGCCTCGCGTTCTCTCTCCGCGCGCTCCCGCGCTTCTCTTTCCATGTTCAGCGAACGGAAGCTCCCGTACACGATGAGCAGCATCGAGATAAGACACGCCGACACTCTGGAACAACCAATGATGTTTACTAGTGTTACTACCCTGCTTTACCATCTAGAGAAGAACTCGAGCAGCGCATGGAACCGTTACTTATACTTTAGCTATAGGCTGCTTCTAATTCTAATTTAAAGTGGGGGTGATAAGACCTGTGGGCTTACTCTTGACACTCGATTTCAATCGTTATTTGGGATTGGGATCGAAAACATGCCATTTGGTACTCATGAATTCTAAACTAGCGCACGATTGGAACCGATAATGGTGGAATTTTATGGAACTAAATAAAATCGACTCAACTCGACGCTTTCGGTACTCTTGACGCGATTGAAGAGTACCAAATGGCATGTTTTCGATCTCAATCCCAAAGTACGATTGAAATCGAGTGTTAAGAGTAAGCCCACAGCACTGACATCCCGCTTGGGGTGTATTGTGCATTTGCCCGCCAGACTACCCAAACCAGCCGAGCTCCTTAAAATAACGACGCACGGCTTTGGGTTGCTGACTAAAATGTTCTAACCCCTATTTCGCCAGGTGTTGTGATATTGGAGACTTGTTGTTGTTGAGTTTCTTCAAGGAGTCGCGACCTTAATCTTATATCTTCTGTGGCCTTGCAATGCAGTAGTACATGCTCCACGGTCTCGTTCTCCTGTAGACAGCCTCGGCACAGAGGGCTGTCTGTGGCTCCAATTTTGTATAAGTGATAGTTTAGGTTACAGTGACCTGTGATAGTACCTATCATCAGATGAAGGTCCGACCTAGTTAACTTGAGTAGTTTGTTAGTTGTAGTGTGTGTTGCTCTTATATATCGATGGGTAGAAAGCTTTTGCGTGTTTACAGTCTTTTGTTTTATTCTAAACTAGCGACCCGCTCGCCCGGCTTCGCACGGGTGTAATTTACGTGCGAAGTCGGGGCGGGTCGCTAATTATATATATAAACCTTCCTTGAAAATGTATCTAACTGATGGCGAAAACCGCATCAAAATCCGTTGCGTGGTTTAGGAGGAGTTAGCGGCCATACAGACAGACAGATTGACGCGGAAAGCGACTTCAATTTATACTATGTAGAGATATTTTGCTGTTCTTTTTCTGTGTAGAGACTTAGCAGATTCCGTGCCTCCATAGCTGTTGGTTTACACAGTTCTGCAACATCTGCACTGATTTCCTGCTTCGCGGCTATGGGCGGCTTTATGGGACTGTGGACGATAGATATGAAGGCTGCGGGGATTTTTGGCTGCTTATGGAGGAACGGATGAAGGTGCACTTATTAAGGTTCAGTACAAGTATAAGAAACCAATTTTAGATCTAGATTTTAAACCCTTATTCATGGGTAAGTGACGAATTATCACTCTATGCTTTGAGCTAGCATCGCAACACAAAATAGCGAGATTTCTTGTAATACTATGGACTGGTAGGCACGTCACAATGGTTATCGATAGGTACATATTTGTATCTACTTCGGATATCAACAGGTTGTGGTTACTAGGTGGTCATATTGTGTGTATACAGACAGCTTCTAGCTTTATTTAGTAGTGTTTTACGATAGAAATAAGATTATTACTGAACCCGGTCCATGTATTTATTTGCTCTGACAGCCCCAATACCATTGTAAAAAGCGAAATAAAAACATTTTCATCAATTTAAACACTTTTAACAGATTTATCGCGTGTATTATACGTTATTTACGTCTGGAATAAAAATGATGTAAAATACACACGATAAAATAAGAAAAACATATTGTTTTAATATATCTGTCTGTATCTCTCTTTTATTTGTAAAAACTTTGAAGGCTTGTTTATTCTTATTTTTCTTGCTATGTTTATGTTGTCAAATCTGTTTGTTTTTCGTAAACAAGTAATTTCGCTGATAACACAGCACTTATAATATCGTGTACCTGCTACAGTAAGACTGTAGTTGAAGCTTACGTTCAAAACCAAGCTAAAGTGATCAAAATTCGTGGTTTTCATTAAATGTTTCGTAAAAAGCTAAGTTTTGTACTACGACCGAATTAATTTGTAACATAGTAAGTAGGTAAGTAGGCAATGCAGGCCACATTGCTCGAATAACCGATGGTATAGGACGGTTCTTGAGGTAAGACCACGAACCGCGTAGGTAGGCCTCCCACTAGATGGACTGACATCATTGTGAGAGTCGTAGGCATCCAGTGAACGTGGATGGCGAGCTGTCGTTCAGTGTGGAGGTCTAAGGGGGAGGTCTATGTTCAGCGGTGGACGTCTTCTGGCTGATGATGAATAAGTACCTAGGAAAAATCCTAAACACCAAATTGATAAACATAACATCATCCAAAGGCAAGAACATTCCACAAATATTAATATCCTTTTCCTAGTCACACTGATAAGGGTGACAAGCGAAGGCGAGCCTGTGTCACGTTAAGGAAAACACGATCCCGGTAAAGAGCACAAACAACACAAAGCTAATATTTGCCGTCTGCTTTTCCTTTCAGTATAAGGATCGGTAACTCAGTGCCAATACCTAAGTAAGCTCTAAGTTGTGGTAAGCGCAACGCTTGGTTTCAGTTGGGGTACAGACAGCAGAATACATCTATACCTATCAAAGAAGAATGTTTCTACTATGTCTATAATATTATTATAGACAATATAGGAATATGTATTATATACTTACTCCATAACTTTTATACTATTTCCATTCGTTTATTTGCCCTGACATATACAATAAATTTTAAAAAAAGCTGCATAAAACATTTTAGTTTAATATTTCACTGAAGTATATAGAAGTATGAAGATACTTGCTACAGTCTCAGGTTCAAAAACCTAGCGAAAGTGATCTGAATTCGTGGTTTTTCATTCGCTTTTTACAGACCAAATTTCAGACCAAATAAACGCCACAGATTTAAAATAATTTAGACGTTATCGCTAAAATCTTTACATTATATCGGGTGACATCAGCAGTGGGAGGCGGGTGGATTTTTGACAATTTCACGTCGACATTAATAAAATTGAGTTATATGCGAATTGACCTCTTAATTTAGAAGTAAAACATTCGCGAACAGTAAAAACGATCAATGTGAAAGTTGCACGCTGCATGTGCAGAATTAACAATTACTTTACTCAAACCACGAGCCAGATAAAATCAGAATCAAATAAGTCGGGCAATGCAACAATCATCATCATCATTTCAGCCATAGGACGTCCACTGCTGGACAAAGGCCTTCCCCATCGATCTCCAAAAGGGCCGGTTGGAAGCAGCCTGCATCCAACGTTTCCCTGCGGTCTCTTTTAGGCCGTCTGTCTATCTTGTTCTACGCTGCGCTTACCGGTCCGTGGTCTCCATTCGAGAACCTTTCGGCCCCATGGGCCATCTGTTCTACGTGATATGTGCCCTTGTGTACTTGCTAATCCGGTGGGCTATGTCGGTAACTTTCGATCGTCTACGGATCTCTTCATTTCCGATTCGATCTTGTATTGAAACCCCAAGCATAGCCCTCTCCATCTCGTTGTGCGACTTTGAGCTTGCTTATGAGGCCCATAGTGAAACCACATTTCACTTCCGTATGTCATCACTGGCAACACATACTGGTTGATGACCTTTGCCTTAAGGCACTGAGGTATTTTGGACGAGAAGACGTTGCGAAGTTTACCGAACGCTGCCCAGCCGAGTTGGATTCGCCAACATTCGGATTCGGAGACAGAAGGTAGCCATAGGAACTCCTAAACGAAACGACGTAGCTCCGTCGAGTTCGGGTTTGTTGAATTTGTCTTCCCAAGCACTTTGGTACTAGATGATAAATTCAATATGGCGGACAAAATGTTCTCATCTACCATCATGATATGGGTATCAAATGAAAGGGTTTGTTGAGAAGAATACGAAAAAACTAGTTTAAAAAAGTGTTTTAATTTAGGTAAGTATATTGTTTTAAGTGTAGGCCTTTTTAGTTTTGTTTTTTTTCTTGCCATAGGTGCCATCAACCAGACGGGCTGCCTGATGGTAAACAGTCACCTTCGCATATGGATACTTGTAACACCAGAGGCATCACAACTACGTTGCCGACCCTTTAAGGATCTATTAACTCCAAAGTTAGCTAAAAATGTGTCACAGCTATCTGAATGACTAATTACAGGACGAGACGGTGCTCATAAATAACCGTAGTAGGAACTGATAAAGCACATAAAACGCACGGCATGATAGTGGCCCGGGTAATTAAATGAAGCGCCGTCCAGCGTCTCGACGTTAATGAAACCTAATAGTCCCGGACACCGTCAATTAACGACCAACGTCTATGTTGGGCCGATGCACGAATATCTAATATCTATTCAAACCACTTTAGCAGTATAGACGCCGTGAGTTCACCTACCGTGCACGTCTGTGGCCTGTCTTAAGTTGGATTATAGCTCCAACTAGTACACAGCGTAATTTTTATGTTAATTTAGACCCCTCGGGGAGACAAACTGAGGAGAACATTTCGGGTTGTCCCCTTGTTACCGGTGAGCATAGTTCGAATTAATTAATTCCGTCCTGTCCCCCTGCCGTTTTTTTAGGGGAACAGAAAGGAACAAAAAGTTCATGCTGTCCTCTTGTTCCCGGGACAGATCGAACTAATTATTGCCGGTATGTCCCCCTGCCGTTATCTCAGGGGGACAGACATTTTCGACGATAACTTGAGTACCGTTAATCGGATCTTCATTCTTCTCCTATACAATTTTAATTTCGAATATGAGCAAAATCGGGGGGTTGCGAGGTTCTTCGTGGCAAACTAGTTAGAACTGGATTTGAAAGCCACGACAAGTCCTGTGTTATATGAATCAAGCTTTACCCTTGCACTCTTTCGTTTGCAGTCGAGGTATATCACAGAAGTTCAATTTGTAAATCTAAGGTAAAAAAGGTTACAGAAGAATTATAAAGGTTCGTACAACATAAACAAAGACACACTAAATTACTAAGGAGCATGCGGGTCAATTAACCCTTAGATGGAACCCTGATGTACTCCAGATTATACTCTACGATACGTCACGTGGTTTAATTATAAGGGCGTGGATACGCTTGATTAAAATTGTGATAAAATGATTATAAATGGTTTATTTCGTTAGTTTAGTACAATTCTGTCTTCGACCAAAATAAAATTTATGGACGGGGCATAACCATTGAACTTGCTCAGTAAAAATGAGTCAAAACCATCGGACATATAATTCATAACCATGAAGAGTACATTTGTTCCAAAAAATAGCGGTTTTTTGTTGTGTATTTACATTTTGGGAAAGCACACGAAGGCATACATTTTTCAGATGTTTCGTTATCATGTAACAATAGTCGCGTGTTGCACTTCCTACGGCTAGAGACCGACTGAAACGAAGTGAGCGCCGGGGCTCATTTTGTAATCTAAAAAATGCGCTTCTTTTGCGCCCGTCCATTCATTTTATTTTGGTCGAAGAATTCTGTGGTAAATTCTGGTGATCGCAAGATGTACTCACTTAGATGAGTCCATGATTGAGTACGCCCACTTGTATTCCTGGTACTCCATGTTGGCTCCAACCTGCGCCATCGTGCTCTCCGCTCAGTGGCAGCCCGTGCGAAGTGGGAACACCCTGTGGGGTTTGTCACGAGTGCCTGCAACAAACAAACATATTATACCAATGGTTATAGAATACACATATACCCGTTTTGGCGCCACCGTGAAAAACACACGTTTGACTCATTGTGTTATTTCCTTAAGCTTGTGTATTTTTGAGTTTTAATGCGTAATAATGATGGATAATTATTTATTAAGAGGCCTATTACAAAATGAACCGTTAATTTTATATTTTCGAGCATAAAACGAATAAATAAAGACGTAATTTTCAAGATAAATATAAAATAAGTAAACCAACACATATTTTATTTTTATTTTATGACAGTAAATCAACGAAATCCATTCTCAAACTTTCCCTCCTAAAGTTTTACGAAAAACTACCTTTGTAAATTGGAGGTAACAAATAGATATGTTGAGTTTTACCAAAATCTGAAGCCGCTAAATTTAATAAAAAATACAGATCTATTTAAAAGAGCAACTGAATTTTCTATAGATCTTATTAGTTGTAAGAAAAATTATACTAAAAATCCAGATTTCGATGCTTTTTTCGTAAAAAATTGTGATAGGACCCTTAAGTGTCCGTGGACCAATAAAGTTCGGACCAAGCATTTTGTGATTTTTTACACTACAAACTTCAGTTTTTTCATTCTGCTTTCTACATTGTTATTGCAGATCTCAGAGCAAATATACCAATGAAATAAGTGTAATTACAAATTTGTTTCTGGATTAACTTTTTTGAAGTGAAAACATCTTTAGGCACGTTAGGCACTTTTTGGGATGGGGGAAAAGCACAACTCGCGTGACCGTCACGCTCAGATACTCGTTCGGGTAAAGTCGGCTCGAGTCGACTAAGTGAGCGAGAAAGATATAGTCAACCTTGATGAAGTTTTCACTACTGTCGTGTGGTCTTAAACACACACTTTTTTAGGTATGTGTCCTATTGATTAATTTATTACAAATAATAGGCTTACCGATGAATAAAACTAAATACATTACAGATAATGAAAAAATCAATGAAATTGGCAGATAAATCTCTATATGAGCGTTTAATGTTTTGGGTAGGGATAGGGAAGGCATACTCTGTCCTTTTTTCGTAAAGCGTGTGTTAGTAAAGCATTTTATGGCGCGCCTGAGGCGTGACGTCATAACTTAGTATAGTACGCTCTCTGTCTAGCATGAATTAAAACACTTATAACTTATTTATTTTTGAACTAATTATAATTTTTTTTTTCGTTGGTGGATGACCAGCTTTTTTATGAGGTAATAAAAAAAATTGTCGTCATGCCTGAACCCTCATACTTTATTATGTTTGATACAAAATTTGAGTAATATACACTAGAGACGATTCTCTAGTGTACTTCCGCGTATTGTACATGTAGGTAGTTTACTTATCAATATACCGCAGCATCTCGATGAATAAGACGAATAACCAGGGGCTGATTAGGGTGACCGACTGCACCCGACACCGGAGTTAGATTATACCAGCCGAACTATCTCAAAACATTACTGGAACACTATCTCTGTTTTGTTTTATAAGAACAACCTAGTTTCAAAACTCAGAGAATGTCATGTGACCGTTTTTGTGGGAATGTAAATATTATACTTATAAAAACTTGTGAGGCACTGACTGGAGTGGACAGTCAAGGTGGCGACAAGCAGCTGTGGAAAAATAAACTTTTTTCAGTTTACGCTAGGT
Source organism: Agriopis marginaria (assembly GCA_932305915.1). Taxonomy (NCBI): domain Eukaryota; kingdom Metazoa; phylum Arthropoda; class Insecta; order Lepidoptera; family Geometridae; genus Agriopis; species Agriopis marginaria. Next base: position 4,781,675 of record OW029935.1, read on the forward strand.
TCAATTTTGTATGTTATTTACCTATTAGATTAGCTAAGGCACGACGCAGCGGAAATTTTGATTCAACATATGCAGGCGATTTTACTACTTTTAGGGTTCCGTTCCCAAAAGGTAAAAACGGGACCCTATTACTAAGCCTACGATGTCTGTCTGCCCTACCTATTAACGGCTGTATCTTTCGAACCGTAATAGATAGCTATTTGACATTTTCACAGAATATGTATTGTTACGGCGGATTAATAAAATAATAATAAAAAAGACAAAAAGTAAAAACGACATGGGGGTTCCCATACAACAAACTTATTTAACGTATTTTTGTATTAGCTCTAATGTAAAAACGGTAATGCGTACAAGCGTCAAACTTGGTATGATTATAGTACACACTCTGAAGTATAACAACAAATAATAAATAATGGCCAAGTGCGAGTTGGTGACAAATTTCTGTTCACCACCGGTTCTCGAACGATCACCGAAGTTAAGCAACGTCGGACGCGGTCGGTACTACCGCCTAGGCGTTGATGGATTGTTGTTTTTTTGCACTACTTTTTTGTAATTTACTAGGTAACAAGTTACGTGGTGGTACGGAACCCTCAGTGCGAGAGTCCGACTCGCACTTGGCCGGTTTTGTTTTACATAGAATAGATCTTCGTTTGGCTACCAACTCTCCTGATGGTAAGCGACGTTGCGGCCGAGAATGGAACATGTTGATCTAGAAGATTATGTTTATATAAATATATACCTCATAATAATTACATTTTTTTTTATGACAGTCTAGTTGTAAAACTTGAGCTTATTTGCCGGTCCTATCCTGATTGAATACCCTCAAAAGGCATTGAATTAACTGTGTAGACACCTGTTCAAATACGATGGCATAAATTATGAAATGCTAATTAAATATATTGCTTCAATTCGTATATTGGCGTTCTAAGGTGGAGGCTTATGATCTTACTAGCTGCGCCCCGCGGTTTCACCCGCGTAGTGATGAAAAATGGTGATGATGATGATGAAAAGTAGCCTATGTCATTCTCTGGCTCTTGAACTATACCCATGCAAAAAATCAGGTTGTTCCATTGCAGTGTGAAAGAGGAACAAATATCCATACATCTATACATCCATACATACAAACTTTCGCGTTTATAATATTAGTAGGATATTGTTTGAGGGCCTGTTGATTTAACAATAGGAATCATTTTTTAGAGCATTTACTAATACCTCCCAAGAAAAGCTACAGTATTTCTCACAATGCTGTACAATGGAATGTTCAGAGTACAATACTTCCCTCAGCTGTGGAAAGTCTCTTCTATTATTATGATACACAAACCAGGAAAACCACATAACGAAGTAACCTCATTTAGACCGATAACTCTCCTTCCAACTATGTCAAAAAGCTTTGAAAAAATCATATTACGAAGACTAATACCAATTTTGGAGGAAAACAAAGTGATTACCGACCATCAATTTGGATTCAGGCAACGGCACTCTACAATAGAACAAGTACACCGGGTACATGACCAAATAAGGAAGGCCCTTGAGCAAAAAGAATACTGTTCCTCAGCATTTCTAGATGTACAGCAAGCATTTGACAAAGTTTGGCACAAAGGGCTACTGTATAAAATAAAGTCCTATTTACCACATAACTATTACCTCCTGCTGCAGTCTTACTTGTCGGATAGACTGTTCCAGGTGCGGGAAATGAATGCGAGCTCCCAATTCTATAATATTGATGCTGGTGTGCCTCAGGGATCAGTCCTAGGACCAGTCCTGTACACCGTCAACACCGCAGATCTTCCCCAAGTAGAAAAAGTCATTACAGCCACATTCGCTGACGATACGGCTATTCTCACCAACAACGCCAACCCTAAAGAAGCATCTGCAACTTTGCAAAAGGGCCTGGACGAGATTACAGCCTGGTTGCGAAAATCAAGGTGAGCGCATCGAAATCTGTTCAAGTAACCTTCAGCCTTAGACAGGGAAACTGTCCGCCAGTAACACTCGAAGGAGTAACACTGCCTCAACAAGACAAAGTTAAATACCTGGGACTCCACCTTGACCGTCGTTTAACTTGGAAAGACCACATAACAACTAAGAGAGAGGAACTCAAAATAAGATACAATGGGTATTCTTGGCTCATCATCATCAGCCAGAAGACGCCCACCGCTGAACACAGGCCTCCCCTGTATTCTTGGCTGCTAGGACGGAACAGCAAATTGTCAATAGACAATAAACTATTGATTTACAAGAGTGTACTTAAGCCAATATGGATGTATGATGTTCAATTGTGGGGAACCGCTCGTAACTCAAACATCTCAGTTATCCAAAGGATGCAAAATACTATTTTGAGAACCATTAGCGAAGTGTCCTGGTACACAACCAATGCAGAAATCCACAACAACCTTGAGATAAGCACAGTTAAAGAAGAAATTGCGAAAACCGGCAAAAACTATAGACATCGCCTGCTCAGACACCCTAATAGCTTGGCTGTTGAACTCACGGAACAAACATACAAGCCTAGGTTAAAAAGAAAGCGCGTTATCCCCAGCGATTGACCCCATTTAGTCATCAAGAAAATACATAAAAGATGTCCTCACTGGAGAGCACATTTTACAAGACACATTGCACTCAAGACATCTGCTTATAGTTAATATAACTGATCGCAGATAAAAACAGAACACAGAAAAAAAAGAAATAAAAAATTACTAATTTTGGAACCTGTTTTCTAAATTGAAAATTATCCAGCTATGATTAGTATCCCAGATCATCACAAGGATTGATGTAGGCTAAAAACTTCATAAAGAGTTTAATCAAGATCGCTCCAGCTGATTAGCCATACACGCAACAAACAAACAGACAACTGCGAGAGAGAGAGTTACTTTCACATTTATAATTATTTATCTTAAACAGTTAAAACAAAAAACTTTTCGACATTTTCACTCTAATATAGTTACAGTATCTACAAGTGATTGATATATTGACTTGTGTCCACATAAAGAAGCTTTTATTGCGGTTTCATGTTTATTATCAATTTGATTGTGTTTTCATCCATTACTGCACATTGTACTGCACACTGCAGTTGGTATTCTTTGAAGCAGCATTGTCAGCATTGCGAAATGTGGGTATTACAGATATGCAGGGTTTGTTTGATGACATTTTAGTCCTTACATGTTGCCTTGTTATCTATACTAATCTATACTAATATTATAAAGAGGAAAGATTTGATTGTTTGTTTGTTTGCATTGAATAGGCTCCGAAACTACTGAACCGATTTGAAAAATTCTTTCACTGTTATCCCCGGTTGACATAGGCTATATATCTCCCGGCTTCGCCCGTGCGAAGCAGGGGCAGCCTACTAGTAATATTATAAAGAGGAAAGATTTGATTGTTTGCATTGAATAGGCTCCGAAACTACTGAACCGATTTGAAAAATTCTTTCACTGTTGGAAAGCTACACTATCCCCGGGTAACATAGGCTATATTATATTTTAAAAAAATAGGGATCTTTACTAAAATAATGTAACCCAAGATGTAAAAAAATAGGATTTACAATTTTAACTTTGCGTGTTTTACAGTTCTAATACAGGACAACGTCTGTCAGGTCAGCTAGTTATTTATATATTATATTTACTTATCCTATTAAATTTGTGTTTGTCATTGTGTTGTCCTCTCTGTTTTAGATGTGTCAAAACAAGTGTTGCGGATTGTACACGGAACTTATTATTATTATTTCGCAACCTACAATACCGTTCATGATATTATCATGAAACGGACATTGGCAGAATTGTGACACTAGTCGCAGAAGCCATAAACCCAAGGGATGACGTGAAGTTTTGGTTTGATTAACCATAGTAGGTTTGAGTTCTTTTTATTTATGTTTGTCAAAACTTACTCCTACAGCTGGTATTCTGATCAGAATCTATTTATCGATCTTGATATTAAAAGAATTTGGATAGTCAAGAATTTGGACTGAAACATGACACCCATGCTAAAGTGATAGAAGTTCTTCATCACATAAATGTTTGTCCTAGGTGGGAATCAAACCCGCACCCCCAAGCACAGAAATTTGATTCACTACCAACTGGAACTACGGGCTATCTTACATTACCAAAGTAATTAAAGATACCAATAGGTATATTTTTTTGCCTTTGTTGTTCCTATGCCCTGGCTTCAGATTTCACCACTCTTGGTCCAGTGTATTTCACGAAATTATTCCAGGCTTTACAGATAAGTAGTTAGGTACATAAAATATTTTTTTAATTTAATTATTTATGTTATAGGAAATGCTAAGGAATAAAATATCTAATTATTTGGGTCATATAACTGAAGATGTGAATGAAAATACTTGAAAACCTGTAGCATAAAGTAGAGCACTTGCCACGTAAGTATACTCACCTGAAATTTCCCGAAGAAGGAACAATGTAATAAAAAAGTAAGCTCGCAGTAAGTAGAGCACGAAAATATTGTCCACAATAAAGTGAAAGGGTAGATACCAAAATGTAATTACAGTACGTGCAGTGTACAAAGACACTATAGGTGCTTGGTTTCGAAGTAATCACAACGTGATAGTATTTAATCTGTTTGCCTCATTTGATTGTTATTATATCAACGAGAAGCTTTTTAAGACAAATTATTTACGAAAGCGTAAGTCCGCTGAACAACAATATACTCACCTATCTTGAAAGCTGCTCTAAACTGCTTCTCAACTTTTACACAATTATCAGTCTCGTGATTCCATGTTTCTATAATGAACCGTGGCGTGTTATTAATTAAACTAACATTATTTTTTCTAAAATATTTACGAAATATACGACACCTCTTTACGCCCGATCGACAGCCATTCTACCATAGACAATTAGACAACGCAAAGTTTTAGGGTACCGCTCCGCGCTCGTTTATGACAAATTAAGACAATCGAAATGTGGTAGAGTCTGGCTAATGAGAGTAGACTGAAAACGCCCGCTAAATTAAAAAAAAACATATTGCAGCCCCAAAATTAATATGAAATGCAAAAATTACTGTGTTCTGACTGTGTTACAATAAAAATTAATAACTTACAAGTATCAAGTGAGATGATTCCAGGCATTTTATAGCTAGCTATTCTAGGGATAAAGACCCAGTCCCACGCCCACGTAATATGAATAGTCTGTAACTTCACGGAGAGTAAAATTTCAAGGATATGAGACATTAATATAGGCTTCCAGTGTATCGGGCAGGGCAACGCATTATCAGTTCGCAAGCTCTATACCACGTAATTTACTTAAATAATTATTTGTCAGAAATCATGGATATATCATTGAAACCAGTGCATGTTATAGCATATTCTGTAAGGGACCTATAATTTACAAGAAGACACTTTACACCTTATAAAATATCCAACATCAGTAATTAAGTTTAAATCTAAATTGAATAAAAATTGGTTTACCAAAATTCCTTAACTAAGCAACGAAACATAAATTATCATCCTTCTAGACATGTAGGTATGGCTCTTAATGATTTTTAAAATATGGGCTAAGCTATCAACCCTCGAAATCATTGCACCAAACACCTGTAGTTGCTTACAAATTTATATACGGAACCCCAAGTAGTTTGGATGAGATTTACACTGTACTTTCCTCAATAGTTTGTTACTTTGTCTATGGGTCAAAAATTAGAAAAAATGTTAATGTCAAATTATTTGTCAAAGTCAACGATAACTTTTTTTTTTTTCCTGGGCAAGCGCCTTTATTTACTAAACAAAATACAAGCTAAAACTAAAACTACAAATACAGTTAGACTGCCCATAGACCGTTGAAGGTCTAAAGACAATCCAAATTCTCAAGCCCACTACCAGTTGGCAGCGTACCCAGCATGCTGGCGGCATTACCACGTTGAATGGCAATGCTTATGCGTTGAGCCAGAAACACGCCAGCATTTTGGTTACGATTACTTGAAAATATTTCTATAGTTGACACTAGCAAATGCACAAGACGTGACACGCCAAAATCCATGCGATATGAAAGAAAAAAATAATTTTCAAATGTAAAACGTCAAATCAGTCACGAGTATTGGCGCCAACGTGAAAAAACTTGGCGCCTCATTGTATTATTTTCCTAAACATGTATTATTCAGGGTTAATGTGTAATAATGGTGGATTATTATTTATTATGTCTTCGTAAATGTGCTCAAGTGTATGATAAGATATTACGCGGTGATACATGAACTTTAGTTTTTTTTTTTTAAGTCTATAGAAGCCTCTTGCAAAGCCTCCATTTATCAAATTACTAGGGCATGACTTTGACTTGATCGTGGCTTAATTTGCTTGACTTACAGCGATTAGTAGGAGTTGTTTGACGATATTCGATAAAACTTCGTATTATCAATTTCTTCTGTGTTACGCTAATATTATCAAAAAGAAGAACTACGCCAAAATCCTCCAAGCCCCAAGAGAAAGAATAAAAAAAAATTACATTGTCAAAGTCAGTTTGTTATGTCGATTGTATCGTTTATTATAGGTTATGAAAACAAGGATTTAAAATAGATTTCAATTATAATTGGTCTGTAATTCTAATAAAAAGATGAGGCTATCTTTGGTATTATTTAGACGAAACCGTTTACCAAATGGTAACATATTCAGAGGAAAAGATAGATTAGTGAAGAAAGTGGAACCAAGACATATACGAACCCTACAGAAACATTTCGCAATCGAAGAACAAAATATGCTTTTTTTACGCTATCCGTATCTCACAGAGGTTCGTGTGCTCTTATAATTTCTCTATATTCTGTTTTTACTTGCCTGTAAACGAGGACTCTGTTGTAAACTATACATAAACATAACCTCTGTACTCAGCCAGCAGATCCTTGATAATTTTGCTACTTTTTCTATCACACACCAAATCATTTAATTACATACCTAGATTTGTTAATATACATATTTTTTAAATACCTAATTGTTATTTATAATAGTTCGGTTACAATTGTTCCTTGTAAATAAAAATTCTAATTTACAAATGCTAATAATTTATTTATTATGGTTCCAGGAAGAAAGTGATGGTCACGCAAAAGCTCTCGGCAAACATGATCTAAAAAGAGAAGAGCTATTTAACAAACAGAGGAAGATCTTTAAAGAAGATGTCACATTGTATGAGAGGATGAAACACTTGCGCGTAACTGAGGGCTGGGATTAAATTCTACTACTACCTACTTTTAACAGAGAAATTTAATTATTTTAGTTATTAGAGAATACATGTTAATACATTAATAACAAGCTTTTCAATAAACTACCACAATAATTCTTGATGATGGTGTGGCGTTTGCGACAGAGATGGCAGTGCATAGGAATAGACAGTATGAATTTAGACATCTAGGCACCTAAACTGAAAATGTACGTTTGTATACTAAATTACCCGAAACTGGTTTAATACCACTTCTACTAAAGCAGAGCTGTTAAAATAAATTGGTGTTTCCATTGAAGCAAACAGCTGGATTTTGGCCGCTTCCAACCGGCCCTTTTCAAGATCGATTGGGGGATGGGGGAGGCCTATGTCCAGCAGTGGAACTCCTATGGCAGAAATGATGATAGAATACGAGCAGAACTGTGTAGTGGTGATGAGTAGACTTTTGTAACAAGAGTTGAGTAGCCTTTTTTAGCAGAGTCGAGCAATGGCTTTTTGCTCAAAGGCTCAGCGTGTACACCGCCGGCTTACTGGGGTGATTGTTCTCCTTTGCATTGCTTTAGTCTGTTTATCTTTGCAACACTTTTCTACTTGCCATACAATAGGGCATATAGTCCTACTTTTTATTTATCATCTCTTAAAAACCTGATAATAAATAAAGCCAATCTATCAAAACGAATTTTAAATTTGTTCAAAAATAAATTAGTAATTTAATTTCATACTAGACAGAGAGCACTACAGCACATTATGCTATAGTGCTCTCTCTCTCTGACTGCGCGCGCCATACAAATGCTATACTAACATACGCTTTGCAGGAGAGGGACAACGCATCTGCTCTCTATCCCCACCAAAAACTTTAAATGCTTATCACAGAAAAGAAAAATATATTTATTCTCTTTTTCTTTGATCCTTATATCTTATTATATGTTCAGCCATTTGTTTTTTTGGTGTATGTTATTTAATTATTTTAGCTTGTTATTTGTAATGAATGAAACATTAGGACACAAGCCTATTATAAAACAATTCTTTTCATCTCTGCTATGATTGTTTCCATTGAAGGGAAGCGGAGATGTGGATTTCAACCAATATGATTAGTCAATTCCAGCATGTTCATGTCTCTGTAGACACGCAGGCTTTGTCTGGTACCAAGAATTTCATAGCTTTCCCTCAGTCCTGAATCTGCAAACCCTACTGGCAATGCTTGTATGAAAAAAGAAAACTATAATAGCAATATTAAGTATATTTGATCCATTTATTACACAAACAATCATATACAATACATCCTTCAAACAGGACTAAAGCATACATCACAATATCACATAATATCACTGCACAATACATTTTTGTGATGCAATAATAAATAATACAACTAAATGCAGTAACAAGCAAATTATCTCAAAATTTTTCATATAACATTGCCTTGTGGTAAATGTGGCCATGTCAACATGTTTCGTTCTACTTAAAAAATATGGTCTGACCATCTAGTTCTAGTTTCTAAAAGAAGCATCAAAAAAGAGAAACTTCAGTTTAATTATAAGTACTAGTAAATAAACCCAGTAATGGCTAAATAAACCCTAACTAGTAATTAACCCAGCATTCATGAACAATTATTAAGCTAATCAATGCTAGAAAGAAAATGATCAAACTAATAAAACTTCCCACAGTTGAATAAAAAAAATCAATTTTCTGTCCCGAATATTTAGTAAACTTCTTGCTGGCAAAAATAGTTTTTTTTAATGGAACTGACTAGCTTGTTGATTGTTTATGAATAAAAGGATATGGAAAATATAATTTAATGGTTATACATTTCTATCTAGTTTTCACAAATAATGCATAACATAAAAACAACATGGAACTATGGTTTATGTAAGTACCAATGTGAATAACAAAATCAGAGATATACTTTATTTACACCTGACAATAAGGTGAATTTTGCGAGTTGGTGATATTGAGGTAATTCCTATTAGCCATTACCATCAAAACTATGGTATGTAGTTCTTAGAAATAATTTAGTGTTTTTATCTATATTGCTAGTATACTTTTTTCTAGAATGAGACATGACATCATTTATTACTAGTAATTCATAGATATCATCATTTTATGGTGACACCAGCAATATCAATAAGGTTCAGAATAATCACTCAAAATATCTTATCTACAAAACAGGCCATAATACCTAAATATTGGACCTATATGCTTGGATAAATACTTACATTCTATACCATAATATATACTTTATCATCCTACCTAAGTATATTAAGATAATAATCATGAGTAAATTTTTAAATAAGGCAAATGTAACTTTTATGTACGATATCATAATTTTGGTCAAAACCTCTATGTTTGATACAAAAGATCATGGGTTCGATATATTAAAGTTATAATACTGTGATATTCGCTCAAAAAATCTTTAGTTAGTGATGTTCTTCGTCCACGCGAAAGGGTCATCTTTCAGGTCTTTCTTGTAAAGACTCTTTCCTTGGTGCAAGAACTCTGCGAACTGCGAGACTACCGGGTCGCGCATGCAGGACGCAACGGCTATCACCTTATCAGACTCGTCAAAGAAAAAGATCACGAACTTGAGAGCATCCACATCACCTTCGACGTGAGCGCTGGCTGGCCGGCCGCAGCCTGCGTACCGGATCGACTTACCAAACAGCATCGTCCAGAAATACGGAACAGTCTGCAGCGGAGCCTCTTTCCTCAAGATATTCAAGGCGGCGACGCGGCCGTGGTACTGCGACAGACCGACATGCCCTATACACATCTTGTTGTTTCCATAAGACGCCACGGGAGCGTTAGCGATATCGCCGCCCGCGAACACATTCTTCAAGTTAGTTTCCAGCTTATCGTTGACGGTGACCGCACCGTTCGGTTCCAGCGTGATACCACTATCTTTCAGGAAATCGGTATAAAAAGTGGTCCCTACGCCCAGTATCAGTATATCGGCAGGAAGTGTGGTCCCGTTCTCCAGCTCCACCGAAGTTATCGAGCCATTCTCACCGTTACATTGCTTTATCGTAGTTTGGAAATGGAATATTACTCCTTTCTCCTCGAACAGCTTTTGCAGGCTGCGTCCGATTTCTGCGCCAAATATTTGTCCGAGCGGCGCGGTGTCCTTGCCGACGACCGTCATGGATTTCGCTTTTTCTTTGCACGATGCGGCGGTTTCTAAGCCGATGAAGCTCAGACCGAGTACGACGACGTTTTTATCTTTCTCCGTTCCCAGGGTATTGAGAATGTTAACCGAATCTTCGAAGTCTCTGACGGTGAAAATATTTTTTAAGTTTATTCCTGGGATGTCGGGGACCCGCGGTTTGGAGCCGGTTGCGATGTACAGAGAGCTGTATCGAAGTTTTTTGCCGTCACTAAGATGGACTAGTTTATCTTCGGGCTCAATTTTGGTGGCTAGGACGCCTTTTAAGATTTCTATATTTGCATTTTCGTAGTATTCCTGCGATCTTGCTTGGAGCGTCTCGATATCCGTTACGACACCTATCTTGGATACTTTGATTCTGTCGTAGGGGAGGTAGTTTTCTCTAGAGACGACGGTGATGCGTCCCTTGAAGCCCTCGCTGCGTAGGGTCTCCGCGCAGGTGGCGCCGGAGGGCCCTCCGCCAATGATCACCACTACTGAGTTCTCGCAAGGCGAGGCATATCCCATGTCCTTGATGCGTTTGTTTGATTTCAAATCGCTGATTTTAGCGCGAACCTGGAATTGACAAAAAACAGACTATGAAGTCACATAACTGCAAACATGTTTTTCGCATAAGGCATGACACGCCTAATATGACTCAACAAGATTTTTGTAAGGTAATAAAAGTGTTTATTTAGTAGGTAAGAAGATATCAATGACTATTTTAATTATATTTGGTAGATATTATGGTATGGCATGTGTCTACAAATGTGTTTGTTGATCGGTACATTTGGTCAGTATTATTCAGTGTATACTGTATATACATATATGACAGGTCGTCGATGCATCTGAAAGTCGCGCTTTACGTTAAAACTAAAAACAGAACACAAGACTCAAAAATAGCGCTGATACTTAGCTAAATCTGCCAAGATTCAATCCAGATTGCAAATCTTTAAAACATAGCTGCAGCATTAGATAATGATGGTGAGTAATCTGTATACTCACATGTGCCTTCTTGGACACAGCCTAAATAAAATAGTGGAGTGTGCTTGTTCACATCGATTTGAACTAAATTTAAGAGTCGGTCAAGGTGACTCAAGGCCAACAAGTTTGAAGAGTTGTTTTGCCAAGGAGAGAATTGAAATAATATTGATTATCATCTAGTGTGTAGTGTAACTTTGCTATTAGTACTCCAAGGGGACCTTGTTTGTGACGGAAGCGACTATTTACTAACATAGGTACCTATTCGACGCAGACGGAGGCAATATGTAAATAATTATAATTTAAAAAACCGACTACACAATAAATACGCAATTTCGTTTATTTGGGTGACTTATTTTTCCACTTATTTTTTATTTAAGAACCAAACTACTGAACCGATTTTGATGACATTTGTATAAGAATTTTCCAAATTGATTTATAAATTACGGAGTTCTGTAACAAACATAAAAAAACGAGTCGAGAACCCCATCCTTTTTTGAAGTCGGTTAAAAAACAGGGTTTGATAGCCGGTTGGTCCAGTTGGTAGTGAACGTAACTTATGAGCTTGGAGGCGTGGGTTCGATTCCCACCTAGGACAAAAATTTATGTGATGAACATTTGTGTTTGTTCTATATCTGGTTGTTAGTCTGGGGTATAGATTTATTTATTTTATTTATTGATGTGTAAAAAATATTGTTCCAAGTCAATGTGAGCCTGGTAACTTTATTAGAATCGAAACAGGGAAAACTAACGATGACATCAAACTGATATCAGAAAGTACCTACCTACAATGGTAACTACCATGTAATCACCAAAGTAAATATACTAAGGTGTATATGTATGTGTATATATTATCATTATTTATTTTTAGGGTTCGTTTCGAACTCAAAACCCATTATTATGCTTACGCCGCACGACCACGAACGTCCGTCCGTCTGCCCTACCTTTATAAGGCAGTATCAGCTGTTGGGCTCGCGCTAAGGATCTTGAACTGAATGAAAGAAAACTATATATTTTTAGAAACCAAAACCAAAGTTAGGGTAAAAACGTGACCCTATTACTAAGCCTACGCTGTCTGTCTGCCCGTCCTACCTTTAAACGGTTGTATCTTTCGAACCGTAATAGATAGCCAGTTGAAACTTTCACAGAATATGTAATGTTCTAAGAAATAAATAAAAAAGTCATAGCATATAAATGATAGGGTGGGTGGTCCCCATACAACAAACGATTTTTTGAAAGCTCTTTTAAATTAGCTCTAGTGTAAAAACGGTAATACTTACAACCGTCAAACTTAGCATGATTATAGTACACACTCTAAAGCAGGAATGTCCAACATACGGCACGCGAGCCACAATGCGGCCCGCCATGGTTCCTGATCCAGCCCGCGAAGAGTCAAAAGCAGGGTAAATTTTAACTTTTTAGACGAAATTTGGTAAAAAACGACGCGTCATAATAATATGTTCGTAAAATAGTAAAACCCCGGTCTTAAAAAATTACGTCGATCGATCACAATACGACTCGGCGAAAACGTGGACTAGCATATCGAGAAGTTAATAAAACCGGGCCACCACAAAATATAGTTAGACAGGACACCCCTAAAAAAAGTAAAACAACAAAATTAAATAATAAATAATGGCCATGTGCGAGTCTGTGACAAATTTCTGTTCATTACCAAGTTAAGCAATGTATTCTGTTAGGCACTTGGATGACCTTAAAACATTTCTTTCACCGAAACGAAATTGCTTTATTTACTAATATTGAAGTCGATGGTGGTACGGAACCCTCAGTGCGCGAGCCTGACTCGTACTTGGCCGGTTTTATTTGGTATATACATTACCTACACGAATTTTAATAAAGTGGATGCAAGTACGCAACCCTCGTGCTTATCTGACTGGTACATAACATAGCCATTGTGGCAAATTTTATTTCTATGCACTCGATCGGTTGTTTTATGGTGATAGCAATCTCTATATTAATATACGTAGGTACATATTTTTGTAATAAGTGTTTAATCTTTTTGATTATCGATTAGAAATTCCGGATCCAGTACCAGTAGGTACCAGTTAGGTAATAAGATATTTATTATGGTCGCCAATTCGAACAACAACGCGAAATACCTACCTCACATCAGCAGCCATCAAACGTCCACTACTGGACAAAGGCCTCCCTCTTAAAGAGGGGTGTTGCCATAATCCCCACGCTTGGCAGGCGGCTTGGGGATCGCAGTAAGTTCACCGTGTACTAATAGGATGCTGCTGCCCATCCTCCGGTGGTTCTGGTCGCAGTTTTAGGACATACCCGGGTCCCCGGGTCCGGGGAAATACCTACCTAGTCTATCTATAATTATAAAATGTTAAAAATAGTTTTGAATAAAGGTTTTGAATATAACCTCAGCATTGTTAAGTTACATGTGTCTAAGTCGAAAAGCAAGTGGCAGTGGTAGTGCTTAACACTGCCACTTGCAATAAGCAAAACGTTGCAGACGATGTGTAGTAGCTATACTTACAACTTCTACTTGCTACTTGTACCACGCATTGTCTGCAAGCGCCTTTAACTGCCAGTAAAACAAAATGATGTAATCGAGATTACTCACTAGTTCAAATACACCTACCTATAATACATAGTTGTTAGTCACATTCACATCACATGACAAAGTATAAGCGCATAGGTAATAGTATTACTTCGCGCTTTACAAAAACAATTTTGTAGTCATTGTTATATGCAACATTAGATGACTATGCAGTTCTCCATAATTCTCACGTTTGACCGCCACTTCACATGATGTTAATGCAACATGTGTTCGTCATTGCTAGTCTGATAAATTTGCCATGTTCATCATTATCATCATTTCAGCCGTAGGACGTCTACTGCTGGATATATGCCTCCCCCTCCCTCCGCCTTTCGTCGATTCACCAATGCTGGAGGTCGTGACCCATCACGGCATCAACTTCTCCCTTATGATGTTCTGCCATCTGTTCCGGCTTTCAGCAGCGTGAACCGCTTCGGCAACGTTGATGTTGAGGGTGGGGCGGATTTGATCTGTCCAACGCATTGGGCTCCTTCCTCTCGGTCTCTTGCCCTCTATTTTGCCTCCCCCATCGATCTCCAAAAGGGCCGGTTAGAAGCGGTCTGCATCCAGCGCCACTGATTGATATATCAATTTAATAGGTACGAGAGCAAAGATATCTTACTACGTTTTATTTATATTACACGGGCGGTTACTCCGACTATAGTTTCAACAACAACCATCCGGCGGGCGGTCCGTAGTGCCAAGCGAGACGCAGCCGCGCGCGCGCATTCACCTTGAAAAAGACTGCCTAATGCGATTGAAACTATATTCGGAGTGACCGGCTTAATCTTACGTAAGTAATTCCCGTGTAATATAAATAAAATGTGTGAAAACCACGTCAGTTTCTATAATAAAATATCTTACTACGCGTAACGCGATCAATGGTATAAAATGTTTTCAAAAACTTGGGCGTTGGGCGCAGCGCCGGCCCTAGTTTTGATCAAGGTAGAGCGAGTATGTCCTTCGTCACGTTTCATTTCTGAAAACGATTGTGCAGGAATATTTTTTTCTGAGATAAAAAGTAGCCCATGTGCTAATCCCGCAACACTATTCCCACAACAATCAACTACATTGTTTTATTTTAGGCTGGTTACAAACAATGCAAATGCGCCTGGCCGCCTGCCACGCGGCGAAGCGCCTTTTTATTTTTGCTGGATTTTTACGCATTTGGCATTTTGGCGCCCATTTGCTACCTGGCGCCTAGTGCGACCGCTCCTCTTGCTCTTCCCCAGGGCCGGCCCTGGTTGGAAGGGATCAAGGGACCCATCAAAAACGTTTAAGGTGCTTCTAGACGATGCGTATTACAAGTAGTAAGTAGCTACTACACATCGTCTGCATCGTTTTGCTTAGTGCAAGTTGCAGTTAGTGTAAGTTGCTTCCACTCCTGTGTTCCAACTTGTTAAAAGTTACCTACAAGTCCTACAACCTATCTGCCAAAACCATACGGCTGATTTTATTTATAGAAAAGAGTGGCAAACAGGCCAGCGTTCCGCCTGATGGTAAGCAGCAATCGCCGCCTATGGACATCTGCAACACTAGCAGCGTTGTCGACGATTTGCCGCTCCATTGAACGCTCCATTTTGAAGTTCGGCGGGCAGACCTTCATGGGAAGGACATTCCACACCTTGCCTCTTGACCTCGGATAAGGCGCAGCAAAACAATGCAAATTATTTCATTGTTTGCTTCATCGTTTTACTTAGTGCAGGTGGCAGTGGAAGTGCTACTAAGCAAAACGATGCAGACGATGCGTAGTGGCTACTTACAACTTGTACTACGCATCGTCTGCAAGCGCCTTTAGATCAAGTCAACCGATCATTAGTTTGGTATCGGTTGATCAACCGGATCGAAGGGTGGTGTTGACTGTGGATGGCAAAGAAATTGATAACGCTTTACGATTATTAATTGATCCGTACCTACTGTAGATAAGTCTAGACGTAGTAGGTAGATTCGATCGATCAATGTCTTATCGATCGAGAAATTTTTAATTATTTCAATTGTGCACTGATTTCAATTAAAAAATCATTCAACCATCATCATCATCGTTTCAGCCATAGGACGTCCACTGCTGGACTAGGCCTCCCCCATCGATTTCCAAAAGGGCCGGTTGGAAGCGGCCTGCGTCCAGCGTTTTCCTGCGGTTTCTTTTAGGTCCTCTGTCCATCTTGAGGGTGGACGTCCTACGCTGCGCTTACCGGTCTGTGGTCTCCATTCGAGAACCTTGCGGCTCCATCGGCCATCTGTACTGCGTGCTATGTGTCCTGCCCACTGCCACTTCGACTTGCTAATTCGGTGGGCTATGTCGGTAACTTTCGATCGTCTACGGATCTCTTCATTTCTGATTCGATCTCGTAGATAAACCTCAAACATATAGACTTTAGACTTTCGTCTTAAGGCAGTGAGGTATTTTGGACGAGAAGACGTTGCGAAGTTTACCGAACGTTGCCCTGCCGAGTCGGATTCACCGATTGAACTCTTTCTTGAAGTTGGACCTGTCTAGTTGGACTGTTTGTACTAGGCAGAAATACGCGTCAACAACTTCTAGAACTGAGTTTCCAACTGATACTGGGGTGGGCACAACATGGATATTTGGCATGACCTTTGTCTTGGCCATGTTCATCTGAAGATCCTGTTGGGAGACTCGATTGAGGCCTTGATGAGATCTTCCATCGATTCTGCCATGAACACAATATCGTCGGCAAACCAAAGGTGAGTGATGTACTCGCCGTTGATGTTGATGCCGTGTCCTTTCCATTCCAGGAGCTTGAAGGCGTCTTCCAATGCGGCAGTGAACAGTTTCGGAAAGATAACGTCTCCCTGTCTCATACCTCTGCAATGGAATTACCTTCGAACTCTGCTCCTTTACTCGGACTGAAATGGTGGCATTATTGTACAAACACTTCATTCAACACTTGTCTTCGACGTACCGATAGTCAATGAATACGACATCGCTGGAGAGACTCGAGCACCACCCATATCTCGATCGAATCAAAGGCTTTGTCATAGTCCACAAATGCTAGACTAGTTTTATTTAATTCGAATATGATATAGAATCCAGGCGTATCCATGTACCTGCCTAGTAGGTATAACATAAATTATATTTAATATTTGGGACATTTTTTCACACACGGTCATCTGACCCCAACCAAACTAAGCAAAGCTTGTAATATGGCTGCCAAAGACTGCTATACAAACATATATATTTTTAAATACATACTTAAATAGATAATAACACCCAGATATAGAACAAATACAAATATTTAATCACATGAATGTTTGTCCTAGGTGGGAATCAAACCAAGCTCATAAGGCAGGTTCACTACCAACTGGACCAACGGGGCTATCAAATTGTGCACAATTTTAGTTTAAAAAAAATAACCACCTCCTGAAACACGCTAGGTTGGGCAACAAAATAAAATAGGTTGGGCACCCTAGGGCTGTATTTATCTATTATAATTTTTTGGGCGCTGACAGTGACGAAAACGCGAAAAGCGCTATGTTGGTAACAGTGCCTATCAATATTAATGTTTCTTGTTTGTACATTTTACACTTTAAGAAACCCACGGGTCCATAAATTTTGCCAATTGAAGTGGCATAAACACATAAGTTTTATAAAACCTCTTGAAATAATTGTAAAAATAAATTATCTTTTAAAAAACCGAATTCGAAAATGAAATTCGTAGGCGCTCTAGCAAAATATGTATCCATATTATTTAAGTTTGGTAAAAAACTACTGAGCCCTAATTAATAAAATTTTGTTTTTTTGACCAAAATAAAAATATAAACACACTAATTAATTTACAGATGCCGGCGTAATCGCTGTACATACAAAAAAAATATAAAAATATGGGCCGAATTGAGAACCTTCCTCCCTTTTTGAAGTCGGTTAAAAAGAAAAGTAGTCCAACAAATTTACTCACCTTAACTTCTCCTTTTTCTGTTACTGTGACTTGATAGCAAGGCAGTGAATCAAAGCCAGGGAAATCTTCAATATCTCCAGTTTTGATGTTGAAACAAGCTCCATGCCATTGGCACCTCACTCTGCCATCACTCAAAGCTCCATTGACAAGTGGTGCTCCGTAATGTGTGCACTTTGTGCCCAATGCACTAAACTCTCCTTTCTGTTTGACTAGAAGCACTTTTCCATCTTCTCCGATGTCGAAAACTTTCATTTCATTGTCTTTGAGGTCGGATTCTTTGCAGACAACTGACTCTACATAGTGGTTGGTTGATTCCATTCTTGAAATGGTCCCACCTGAGACATTTGCTGTTTTGAAGGAGGACATAATAAGTTTTTGTTAGTTGTTAATAAACATGCAAAGAATCTTGTAAATATAAAGTGTTACAAAAGTGAATAGTAATAATAAATTATTTTTTTCGACATAAAAACTGACTTCACAGGTATTCCAACGGTATTCATCCCCTAATTTTCACAAAGGTGAAATATAAACAAAAACTGGGGCCACCCCTGAGATGTAGCCCATATTTAAAATAAAAAAGAAAGTGTTTACAATCCGAGTATCGCGTTACACAAAAAATACAGAAGAATTAAGTACCTCCTTTTTTTAAAGTCAGTTGAAAATATGGGAGTGGTAAGGTGCAGAGAAAACCTAGATAGGCACTAAAAGATGAAAGATTGAGGAAATACAGGGCATAAACTTACGTTTCTCATTGCTGTTGGCACTACTTTGACCACTATTGGGAGAATACGATTTAGTAAACGAGCTACCCATCTTTTTACTTATTACTGGACCTGTAATAAAATAGTGAATAAATTAAAACTCCCGCACTGAATTCACCGGATTTGATTGGGTAGAGATAACATACCCAGAGAAACACCTTGCACTTAAATTGTATGATAGGGACAAAAATTCACAAACCGATAAAACAGAATTCGTAAAAGGAAAGGAAATTACCTTGGGAAATAAACCGAGCGACCTTGTTCACAAAAACACCGCTTCTGAAGCAAAATTGCCCAACCATTATTTTTTTAAATATATTTCACTACCACAGATAATTAACCAAAACAACAGCTGTTCAGTTGCAAACCTTTTAATCAAGAGGTGCCAGCAGTAGTCACTCACTGCACGATACTACGACCTTACTTTACTACCTTTGTTTATTAGCTATTTTCTCTAAGGATTATCATAAACAATATTTATAGTATAAAAGCCTTTTTCTGACTGTGCCTATAACTTCTATTACGATAATAAAAATTTAATCGAAAATTTTAATGTGAAAATTTAATACTTGACATTGGCAAACGCATAAGAGGTGCGAAGCCATAATCCACACGGAGGAAAGAATAAGAAAAATATAATTTGGCAGTACAGGCTGACAGTGACTTATAGCTTGATTTTGATTGCAAATTTTCCATCTATTTAGGGTTCCGTACTCAAAGGGTAAAAACGGATCCCTATTACTGAGCCTACGCTGCCTGTCCGTCTGTCCATCCGTCCGTCCTCCTTTTAAAACGCTGTATCTTTCGAACTGTAATAGATAGCCAGTTGAAATTTTCACAGAACATGTAATGTTAGGCAGCGGATCAACTAACATATAATAAAAAAGTGATAAAGTGGCCGCTTCCAACCGGCCCTTTTGGAGATCGATGGGGGAGGCCTATGTCCAGAAGTGGACGTCCTATGGCTGAAATGATGATGATGATGAATAAAAAATTCAATAAGTAAAAACAAATGGGGACATATTTTTGTATTAGCTCTAATATAAAAATGATAATAAGTACGAGCGTCAAACAGGAGTAGAGTGGATTACAGATTGGATGCAAGACTGAATCTAAAAAAACGGGAGGAAGTAAAGTAGATTTCGATACTACGCGAGCAAAGCTGCGGGCTACATCTAGTTATTAATTAGAAGTAGTCTATTTAATTAGGAGCTTTTGTGAATTCCTTCATGTTGTTTAACATTTAATTTTAATTGATTTATCAGGCAAATACAAGCTCATTTAATCATACACACAAATCCACTGTTATTGCAAACTGTTCCGAAGAGATGTAGCACTTACTATCAATAATTGTAAGCTACTTACTCATGACTCGGATCAGCCGCATAAAAAAAGCTTCCAGCAATGCCAGTCTTGGGTTAGAGCGAAAGGAGCAGTCGCTCTATTTATGTTATAGTCTTTGTTTACATGACTGTGAAACTTCTTTACAAATATTTTTTTAAATTTATTTTTACTTTACATTTAAGTTGAGCAATCGCAGCGCATCAAGTGCGATTTTTAGGCCAGACTAGAACATTGTCAAAGGTACAAATAGACCTACTGGAATAAACTTGTTTGACAAATTTTTATTTCTGTCCAGCAGACAAAAAGTCTTTCTTCTGGCCAGCTCTTATTCGTTCTCGGTTTACCAATTGCCCGTATAAAACAATGATTATGAGTATACTAAAAATATCTTTAAAAAACGATACCTACTGTCTGGTATATCATGATTCATGCTATGCGGTATAGGGTTTTTGGTAGAAAGAGGTTAATCAAATGACATTAAAAAATAGCAACAGGTGGATCTTATGTGCTATACGGAACCCAAGTATAAAAGCTATATTCAAGCTTGTCTGAAAATAGAGATGGATAAAATTGATTTTTATTTTTTTATCTATGTTATTTTGATGGTCGACGGACGTGGCTCGTAAAGAATTTTGTGCTATGTTTTTGTAATAAATAAATTGATTTAAATCGGGTAAAATGTCGGACGCGATCGTGCCCAAGGGTCAGCCGACTCCCGGCGACCCGGAGAAAAAAGGGTGGTTATTCAAATGGACGAATTACCTCAAGGGTTATCAGAGGAGATGGTTCGTGTTGTCCAATGGATTGTTATCCTATTACAGGTATTTGTAACTTATTTATTGGTATTATTTTCGTTAATACATCATCAACGACTCTACATCTTGGACTTCCTATAACCTGATATTCATATCTACTGTTTGTTACATCGTTAAAATGTAATATTACGCAGTGCAGCTACTTAGACTTGCGTTCTTTGAAAACCTTATTACGAGCTATATTTACCAACTATCTAGAGGTGTTTGCATTTATAAGAAAACTTGCATTTAATAACTGCAGTTAATATTACCGAGTTGTAATGTAGTTATCCTATTACGTTTTAAATACATTGCAATATGTGTGACAATGACAGCTGATTTCAAGGACTTACCCTGGGGAAACATTGCAATTTAAAATAGATTCAAACACTACCTCTAACTTTAATTTAATCTTTTATGATTTCTTAATAACTAGTACTAACAAATTTAAATTTAAATCATGAATTTCTATTCACAGTACATGAGAACTTGGTTATAAAAACTGCACTGAGCCCAACCAATCATAATATCATGAATTTTAATGTATACTCGTATTATAAGCTCGCAATATCTCCAGGTAGGAACTATTTGCTCATCAGACCCCAAGACACATGCTGTGCTGAGTTTGGGACTGGCAGGCAATTAGAATTAAAACTAAGTCCACAGCTTCGTTTGTTTGAATTTTCCATAACCACCAATTTGAGAACTCTGAATGTGACTACAATTATATGGCTTTTGTTACTGAACCCTACCATATGCGTGTTTCGACTTATACTACACGCTCTTGGCCAGTTATTACAATCTGAATCATCTGCAGTTATCAATGCAAAAAAAACTTGGATCAAGTATAGATAAAATTGACCTTTTTCACGCTTCTGAGAATGGTGCTGTCTCATCTTAGAACCATATTACTGGAACTAAATTAATTTGACAGTCTTTATCTACAAAACCCAAATTGTATTTCTGGAGGCTACTGATAACAGAATGAATTGAACAATGTACTCTTATTAGAATAAAACCAGACTGTCGATAAAATGGTGCCTTGAATATGAACAATTTTATTTTAAAGTGCTATGAACCTTATTCACTGGACCTTTGTTACCCTGCTACATTTTTAATTGTAACAATGTAAAATGCTATCAACATAACTATACAGGAATACGCAGAAACGGTGTACAAAGCCAAAGGGGTCCGTTATAATCATCATTATGTTTTTTTTTTTTATTCAATAGTTGGCTTTCGTTTGACCGTCATCTCGCCTGATGTTAAACGATGATGCGGTCTACGTTGGAGCATGCTTGCCTAGAAGAAACCGATTCACTCGTGATTTGAAGACACCCAGATTGTAACTATCGGTTGACACCCATTTAAGCAGCGCATTCCACAGACTAGGGTTGTGGATGGAGCTCCCGATATTTCGGTGCAGTTATATGCACCATGGTAAATATCTCGTTAATAATCATATAACTGTAGTGATCAACCATGATCGTTTAAAATCATGATCAGTTCCTAAAGTGCTGTCACTGAGGGAGTTTCCATAACATTGTAAAATGCTGAACGAAAACAGTAAATTTTGATCACTTCTACTAGCTTTTTAAACGTAAGATTGTAGCTGGAAGCCAAAAGAAAATCGTTACATTTAAATTTTACAATGTTATTGCAGCTGTCAGACGCATTCTTTCAGCGGCCGGACTGTATTGTAAACAAAGTATATCTATTAGCAAGAGGGTTTTCACTGGTTAAATGCTTCAAATAGGCATAACAATGTAAATTGGTATAATTAACGAAAATCTGTGAGCTCTGAATCACTGCATAGGGCAGGGGTGGCCAAGATATCGACCATTTTCAGTAGAGAGTAGGGCCCGCCCGGAGTCGACCCTTCAGTCGGCGTTGTCACTTAGTCAATTGAATTATAATATGTATACTAATATGTATGTTACTGGTGGTAATGTAGACCGCATACTTCAAAAGTTTGGCCACCCCTGGCATAGGGCGTACCACCTTATCTAGATGTGCTACATACTGCTATGAGAGTAAGCTTCCTGTGACCTCTATCGTGCACATTTCAACATTTTTGATGTAAAAAAATTATTGATTGTTCTTATATGAAATCTGTGCAAAACAAATAAAGATAAGTATAAATTGAACATTTTTAAAACCCCCCGGTGAAAGAGCTGATAATCTTCAAACAGCTGATCCAATTTTCATTAATCATAGCTAAGAACTGACAAATATTGTTATTGTGCGTTGGGGGCTAAACGTTTTTAACCCCCAAGGCCCCAACACAAAAAAGGGGTGTTATAAGTTAAATGTTTATATCTGTGTGTCTGGCTGTGGCATTGTAGCTCCCAAACGGCTGAACCGATTTCGATATAGTTTTTTTTTGTTTAAAAAGGTGACTTGATCGAGAGTGTTCCTAGCTAAGATTCAAGAAAATCTGTTTAACCGTTTAAATATCAGCTCTTTTATTTTATTTTTTTAAATGTTCAATGTTATACCTTGTTAAATGTGTGTATGATTTACTCATGTTTTAACAGACTCCAAAAAAGAAGCAGGTACACAATTCTGCTGGCTTTTTAAAATAATTTTTAAGTTTGTTTCCTCAGAACTTTGTCCTTATGAACCAATTTGTAATTTTATTTTAATTGGAAGGATATACTCTCAGTTTGGGTCCATAGAAATTTCATTAAAATAGGTTTAGTAGTTTGGCTTTTGAATCAAAATAACTGGATAATACGGTTACAATTATGTCATCCAAGTAACCAAAATTGCATATTTTACTAATTAAAAAAGAACTTGATCTCAGAAGTTAGCTGCAGAATACGAGATAACGGTGGTGACTCCCGCTCTGGCTCGTTCCTGGTGCAAAGATTGGCCATTGCCATTCAGCGTGGGAATGCTGCCAGTGTTATGGGCACTTTTGCACCAGAAACGATCCGGGGCTATTTGATTAGACTAGATTTTTTTGTAATTAGAATTCAGTAGTTTGTGACATGTATTAATTGTTTAATACTAGCGAACCGCCCGCCCGGCTTCACACGGGTGTAATTTACGTGCGAAGCCGGGGCGGGTCGCTAGTTATACATATAAACCTTCCTCTTGAATCACTCTATTTATAAAAAAAAAACCGCTTCAAAATCCGTTGCGTAGTTTTAAAGATTTAAGCATACATAGGGACGGACAGACAGCGACAGCGACTTTGTTTTATACTATGTCGAGATTAATAATATGTATTGACAAATAAATAAATGTGAATTAAAAAAGGAAAGAATCAAAAACGAAATTTATAATTATGTGCAAATAAATTATCTTTATGTTTGTACTGTTTCAGAAATCAAGCCGAGATGGCTCACACGTGCCGCGGCACTATCTCCCTTCTAGGCGCGCTCATCCACACGGCAGACTCGTGCACATTCGTCATCAGCAACGGAGGGACGCAGACCTTCCACATACGAGCGCATGACGAGGTGGAGCGCCAGAGCTGGGTTACTGCGCTTGAGCTCGCTAAGGCGAAGGCCATGTTAGTATTCTCATCATTCGATAATAGGATTGGAAAAAAAAAAGTTTACAACGCGCCTGATGTTAAGCGATGATGCGGACAAGCCGGACCGAAACCAACGTAGTCTGGCACCAACAGATAATCCGGCACTATTGGACAGTCCAGCACCACCGGCCAGTCCAGCACCAATGAACTGTCTAAAGGGCCGTCCATTAATCACGTGGTTTTTTTTTTACATTTTTAACCCCCCCTCCCCATTGGTGAGGTTTAAGACTATTGATTGTGATATTTCGTGATTTTTGCTAAACACCCTCACTTTCAAGCCTCACGTGATTAATGGACGGTCCCTAATGATAATGATAATGAAAACAGCTTAACCTCAGGCGAGTTGGCGGTCAAACGCAAGCCATTTTTTAACCTACTCGTTTTACAATATATAATAGTACTACTAATAAAATAAAAAACACATACTATAAAACAAACAAGTATATATTAGTGCAAAAAGACAACATGCCCGGGCAGTCACTATCCAACATCCAAGTTCCGACCGTGCCCGACGTTGCTTAACTTGGGTGATCGTACGAGAACGAGCCAGTACTTATTATTTTACTTGAGTGTGTACTATAATCATGACAGGAACTTTATTTTAGAAATCTTTTACAGACGAGCACAAGAATCAGACGATGACGAGGACCAAATGGATGGGCGCGCGGAAGCAGGTGGGGGGGAAGGCGAAGGGGAAGACGCGGGGGGTATTGCGCGTGAGCTAGCCGCCAGGTTCCACGACCTACGGACTTGTTCCGAGCTGGTGGCGAGACATGGGGCAGCACTGCAGAGGTCGCTAGTGGACCTTGAAGTACCACCCACAGATACTACAAAACAAGTGTCAGAGCGAGCCACACTCTTCAGGATATCCTGCAATGCTATGATGAATGTGAGTATGCGTCATGCTGCAGATGTCTTACACTCTCTAGTCTCCAGGTAACAAGATGTAGGATGGCACTGCAGAGGTCGCTATTGGACCTTGAAGTATTGAAGTATCCACAGATACTACAAGCAATGAGAGTGAGTGACTCTTTTACTTCAGAATATCCTGCAATATTATGATGAATGTAAATACATACTTCAGATCAGACAAACAAGGGAGATATGCCTGAGTAAAATTATTGTTGATGTTTAAATGTCTCCGTGTTTCAAACTTTTTTGTACTAAACTGTTAAACACCGCTAAACTGTTTAACGCTAAAACTGTCTGGCTCACTTACTGGAACGGTGGAAAGACAATTTGTCTATGGCCCTTGCTAGGCCTGCTGAGTGGTGACTTTGGCGCCAATTTTTTTTTTTTAGTTTTGGCGCCATCAATAAATTCTTCGTCTTATTATATTATTTTTCTAAACTTGTGTATTTTCGAGTGTAAATGCGTAATACTGGTGGATTATTATTTTATTATGTGCGGGAACGTGCTCGAGTATGAGGAAGAGATATAAGGTGGCGAAACATGTATTCTCGTAATGTTTCCAAAGCTCCATAGAAGCCTCTTCTAAAGTCTCCACCACTTTACTAAGGAATGACCTTTGACTGTAACTTACTTTGCTTGACTGACTATGACTGACTTGTTTAACAACATATCAACTCTTATGTGGAGTGGAGGAGCCACCACAATTTCGCCAATGCTATGTACAAACCATCAAACGAAGGAAATTGTCCGGTGAGCACAAATTTGGACGGATTTAATATGTAATAAATAATAATTTACTACTTGACACTGGCAAATGCACAAGAGTGCGACGCCAAAACCGTCAGAGAGGAAAAAATAGTAAAAAAATATTTAAAATTGATCCTTTCTTTTCCAACTAGGCATGTTCAGAGTTCATGAGTGCCGCGGCGGCGTCGAGTTCGCGGATGGGGCGCGCGTTACAGCACGAAAGAGAAC
Source organism: Agriopis marginaria (assembly GCA_932305915.1). Lineage (NCBI taxonomy): Eukaryota > Metazoa > Arthropoda > Insecta > Lepidoptera > Geometridae > Agriopis > Agriopis marginaria. The sequence goes on from OW029935.1 coordinate 4,807,753, forward strand.
AGAAGATGCGCCTGCAAGAAGTCGTGGAGCAGTTGGCGCGCCAGCACGACAACTTGGAGAAAACGGTCACGGCGCGCAGCACACAACCAGGTCAGTTACTTTGATTATAGAAATAATCAGGTATAAGCAATGACAATGACTGTTCATCCTTTACCCCGCAGTAAGCCAAAGGTTCTAAAATGTCAACCTAAACTATTTCCGAGCGGGCCAATCCTAATGCGAATTGAATGAATGAATTTTGAGTCTCTAATCACAACTGTCGTGTCGCGTGGAGTCTCCAATCACAAACTGCCGCCGCGAATCTTCAAAAACCCAGCTGCATTGGGGTGAAGCTGGGTTAAGTGAGATTGCACCCACTAAAACCCCCTCTGTGTCAGACAGAGGGCACCAGGATATCCATAGGAACACACCGGTATGCGAAGTTGCCCCTGGTACTCGTTTACTTAGACGGTTCATTCATTCACTCAACATTCAAGAGCTTATCTCTTGTTGGTGGAGTAACTACCAAGCTTGATAGTCTTCTGCTAACGTTTTCACGTCCCTGTATGACAGACATTTGCCTTCTCTTTTACTTAGTCTAAGAATACTCTTCTTGGTCTTCCCGGTCCTCACTTTCCACCTACCTTTCCCTCTATATTTGTCATGTCGTACAAGGTATCTTTCCCCTTCTCGTCTCTATATTCGCTAGTACCTTGACGATAATTATATTCTTATTCATTGCATGTCGAAAACTAAGGCAATTGAAGTCGGTTGAACTATTTAATAAATGTTATCGTATTTTGATTTATTTCTAACAAGCTTTGGAATTTGGGAAATTGATTACCATTGCTAACCTCATATACAGATTTATTTTCTTTGTGAATCGGAACGTGAAAAACGTTCCGTATCTGTTCTAATGACAGTCAATCAGTCAATGACATCGTAACTTAAAATGTTCAGGGAAACGGAACGCTAATGTCAAACGAAAAAATCGAAAAGCTGAATTTGCGAATACGAAAATTACGAAATGTCAAAATAAAATTCTCTGAAAATTCAGTTTTATTCGAAGTTAAATTGTTTATAAAGTGTAATAAACCTGTATATACTATTATTTACCTAATAGCAATTTATTACTCGTTTTTCGGTACGTAAACAGTGTTTGCGGGACGTTTATTTTGTCCTGAACATCATAGTCTGATTTTTGGCGATTTCAAGGCTGTTTTAGTTTTCTTAGTAATTTGTACAGTGATTGGTTGTGTTCGTATATTTAATTAACGTCTGTCGCGTACGATACGTTGGTTACCGCCAGCCAGCGGGCGCTCAGTCGTCATCTGAATCGTATCGGGTTGTAATTCATTGTAAATTGTGCGCGTCTATTTGTGAACTTGGCCTTGTGTATTGCTAGCTTTCAATTATTATGTATTTTGTCTATTTGAAATTGTTTCCGATACTAATTTGAGTTCTCCGTCAGCGTAATGGGCGGTAAGTCGTGGCATATGGTGTGAACAATCATTGAATCCATCACAAATGCTTTGGAAATTGTTAGATGGTCTTATTTTATGGATGCAAAGCCATCCGTCTGTCATTAAACAGCAAAGAGCGCGTGATTCATAAGTAGCTTGTCACTGCATTGACATGATCCATGTATATAATCATCATCACAAGCACAAATTACTTGTGCATGAAGTACATAATGCATGTTTATTATAGGCAAATATATTTTCTCACTACAGGTTCAAACATAAGTAAATTGTTACAAGCTAGCGATGAGTGGTGTTTACAGTGGTTTACAGTGGTACTATAATAACATTGTGAATTTTTTCTTTCCCGTGGTTCAAGCACCGGCACAGATTGAATCTCAAAGTGATGTAAATTTTTGTGACAACTAAGTACATTATTATTATTAAATACTATTGTTATTATTTATGTAGATATCACTGGTGTTGTTTTATAAATACATTATGTAGTGTGATTCATCTATCAGGCAAATAAATGCTTAATAAACTCTAGTTTGCACGATGTAAATGACTACAGTTAGAAATTTCTTTCTTGAATCTTTTGAAAATGTGCAGCTAAAAGTTGTAAACAAATATATTATCCTAACTAATATTATAAAAGCGTATGTAACTCTCTCTCTCTCTGTTTGTTTGTTTATTCTATTTTCACGACTAAACGACTAAGCCGAATTTAAGGAAATTTGACAGTATGATAGTGTATATCATAAGAATGGAATTTTTATTTCTATTTTTTTGTTCGCGGTTATGTATGCGTTTGTCCACCAACTCGCCTGTTGGTAAGCGACGGTGTGGTAAAAGATGAAGCATGCAGACTTAGAAGATACATAGGCTACTTTTCCCCTCAAAAATGCGAGTAACACTATAGATTCAGCTAGTAATATTATAAATGTGAGAGCATGATTGTTTGTTAGTTTTTCATGCAGAAACAGCACTCGATTGATGTAATTTTTCGCATATTGATAGTTTGAGGTTAAGAGTGTCAAAGGATACTTTAAATCCTGGAAAAATTTATTGTTCCTGTTGGAATACTTACTAACAACGCCACTTGGGTAAACCACAGGTCGCAGTTAGTTAGCTATAAGCTGCTAACAAGCTCATTTCAATAACGGTTTATCAGGGCACTCAATATGTCTTACAAGAGCCAACCTATTGTTTCATTATCACGTAGGTATGTAAATATGCAATAGAGTATGTATTCGGTAAATATAAGTAAAGGTTGAAAATTATATGACATCATTCTATTAGAATAAGTAATTTCACCGAACGCTAGTAACCAATTAAAACCTAATGACATTTTAGGTATCTTCCCCACATTTACAGTCACTGGCGTATATTTAGAATTAGCTGTTGCCTGCGACTTTGTGTGTATAGACTTTCATATAAACTTTTAATCTTTATTTTTGTTCTTATATTTGATAATGACTACAGCCATTTAGAGCCTGTTTGATAACTTGGAACATATCTACCTATTTAATTTGTATTTTATGTTATTATTGTTTATACTATAGCCCTTTTACAGCTGAATACTAAATTATAAATTATTATTTTTGTGACATGACCTGATCGGTGTAATCATCATCATCAGCCAGAAGACGTCCACTGCTGAACATAGACCTCCCCCTTTAACCTCCACACTGAACGACAGCCTGCCTTTTGCATCCACTGGATGCCAGCGGATCTCTCTCACTATGTCGTCGGTCCATCTAGTAGGAGGCCTACCTATGCTGCGTCTTCCGGTTCGTAGTCTCCACTCAAGAACCTTTTTTCCCCATCGGTTATCGGTTCTTTGAGCGATGTAGCCTGCCCATTGCCACTTCAACTTGCAATTTTTAAACGGTTGTAATTTTGATCTGTGTAATGCCCAGCTCATAATATTTAATTATACTAAGATGTTGTAGTGAGCTGATAAATAAATTATATTTTATTTGCCCCCTTTCATTCAGCCCTTAAACCCTTCAGCCCCAAAAAACAATGTACTAAAAACTTTTACAGTTGATGAAGTATGAACATCAAAATTGTTCACCCTCTGCTGAATAAAAGTTTCCTCTTCAATGCCCCATCTTGTCCGGTCCTGAGCCAGTCTATAGATGGACGAGACTGGCACAAGACTGGAAAACTTGTCAAACTAGTTAAATCAATATCTCAAACCAATACTTCCTTGTGCTGAACAAACAAACCTTCTTGTGTGCTGGATGCCTACAGGTGCAAGGTAGGTTAGTTGAGCATTATCAAGAGTTCAACTGGTAAAAATCAAGCCTACAAAAGGACTATGTACACATAGACTTTCATGTAAATTTTTAACACCCTTTTGCTCACCTTAATTCAGCCCTTTCGCAAAATCCTTTCTTAATGGATCTGTAATCTCCATGGTGAATTTACCTGCTAAATTACACCTTCATAGGTCACATAATTTTCTAGATTTCATGATGAGTCAGTGAGTTTAAATGGTATTTCTCTTATACATATTAGATAGATAATATCTTATGACTGGGCAATCCATATATTTGTACCATATTTCTTTCAATAACTCTGACAACACAAAAAGAAAATTACAAGAAAAATAAACTAGAAATAGATAAAAAAAGATCCTTATTACCATAAGCGATCTCTTCCAGGCAACCTTTAGATGAGTGGATGTAGATTATTGATTGAGTAGCTGGATGCCACTGAAATTTAATTTGTAACTTACAAGTATAAACAATGTATAACTTAAAATACACTGAGGAATATGCTTACATATAATAACTATACTCGTTGTGATACGTAAAAACATACAGTATTCAAAAATAAAATAAGAGGACACAAAAGTCAGTGAGGTAGTCTTAAAAGATAATGCTGCTTTGCTTGATGTATTTGTTTCACATTATCATTTATTGAAAACAATGTATTGTTGACCAGGAGGGAACGGCACCGGTACAGGAAACGAAACCGAGGATGAAGACCATGAGTTCTTTGACGCAATGGAGGAGGGAGTGTCCTCGACGATGGATGACAAGATGTCATTTGTAATGAAAGTGCCTGTGAGTACCATTCTAATATCTTACTGGTGCTAGACGATTTATGTGGAGTATGTACTAATAAACCTATCCTAGCATTTTAGTTTAATAATGACAAATAGAACGATGTCGATTTTATTGTACCGTTTTCTAAACCAAACTAAATATGACAGCCCCAAAAATTTGCCATCCTCATATATAGAAAAAACGTGATAGATAATTTTAGTCCTCTCAGATTCATCATCATCAGTCTTTCATCCCACTGCTGGGACACAGGCCTCAGAGTGAGAGGACAGGCCCTAATCCACCATTCTGGCCCAGTGCATGTTCATGAATCTCATATGTTTTTGAACTTTTGAGGAGCATGGACATACCATTTTGTTCACAATGTTTTCCTTCACCTTTTTTGAGTGATGGCATTGAAATTTATTTAGGTACAGTCATTACTGCAGGGCCGAGGAAGGATCAAACAAGGTGCCGACAGATTGTAAAGCGCACATGCTACTGTTCGGCTTAATTAACATTATTAACCTAACTAGCTAGGAAGATTTAAGTAACAAAATCCCTCGAAAATATTTATTTATTTCCAGTAGGTATTTTCAACACTGCGTTGGTTTAGTTTAGTGAGTGGTACAATAGAATCCACGTCAATTATCACAATTGAAACCACATTCCGTTTCAGTTCTGTTGCCATATTCTGAACTCATTGTAATAGTTTCGATGTGAGACCCATCATCCTGAATGTAGATGGAGACGAATAATGTAGATCACGGAAAGAAACTTTCTGATACGGTTCAAAATATGTCTGGAGGTGAATGTAGTCCTACCACATTAGTGTCTTGGTACCCATACTGATAAACTAGCCATAAATCATTTTTCAATGCGATTTGTGTACCTACATGGGGTCCTTTAAAACGCCTGTTAAATAGTCTTTGAAGGTCGGCAACGTTTCTGAGATGGTCCTGGTGTTAAGGGTGTCCATAGGCGACAGTGATCGCTTACCATCAGGCAGACTGTTAGTTTGTTTGCCAACTATGGCGAAAAAAAAGTCTTTCAAACACCGTTTCAAACTATTACAGCTGTTCACTACCGTTATTTTTGGTACATAGACTTTGTTCTATACTGCGATTAAAATCATATCAGGATCGGAATTGTCATCTATACTAATATTATAAAGAGGAAATATTTGATTGTTTGTTTGTTTGCATTGAATAGGCTCCGAAACTACTGAACCGTTTTGAAAAATTCTTTCACTGACGGGAATTTACACTATCCCCGGGTGACATAGGCTATAATCTATACCCGTGCGAAGCTGGGGCGGACCGCTAGTTCAATAATAAAATTATTATGACTGCACTTTCACTACATTGACCTACAAAACACAGGAAGCCATCCGTTGGTCAATACTGCACGAAAGTTGACACACATAATTTTTATTGATGCAGTATCATTTTGCATACATAATTAAATCATAGTTTATAAATAGAAATTAGATAGCTTGAGGCAAAACTTTGGTGGACATTTATCTATATATATAAAAAATAAAGTTATATGATTATTTACGGGATATTTACCGTGGTAAGGTTGTGGAATGAGCTACCGATATTTCGGCGCTGTAACATGCACCATGTTCACGGGAAGACTGAAGAATGCGGGTGGTTGGTCGAACAGTTAAAAAGTTAGGTGCAAACATAACGATCTACCCTCTTTCTTAGTTTTTTTGCTACGGTTATCACTGGAAGTCGAATTCGAACCTAAGTCCGGACACACTCACTGTATCACTGCATATAGTATTTTGAACAAATAAAGTGTTTTATATAAATAATTAATCCCTATTTACCCTAGTCACGCCATAAGTTGAGAACGAATTTACCGATTTCATTCATCTTTTATTTTAAAGTTTTCTAATACTTTGTAGAAGGTTCTTACGGAAAGAAAAACTAAGAAAAATGGATAATTTCAGAAAACTTAATGATGATTTTAGCTTTTCGCATTTGACAGTTCAAAGACAGGACAACGTCTGTCGGGTCCAGCTAGTTTATTATAAAAATAAGTATCGTCACCTTAGAGTGAAAACCTCTTATTAATACATTTATACACTAATACACTATTACTACTACTATTTTATACATTAATACATTTCTGGGAAGAAAACCTCGCAAAGCATGTATTAATAAGGAAATGACCAAAATTACATTCCCGAGGCTTTCACTCTAAGGTGACAGTATGTGTTACTGGAAAGGTATAAAAATAATGATGGCCCAAACAAGGCCTGGTGTAATATGATGTGAAGCTTAACATTTTTCTATGACCAGTCAAAGGCAGTTTGTGTATGGAAAAATAAGAATTAATGAAAAATCTTCTTATTACATTAAAGTACAACACATTAAGATTGCAGCCATAGCCACCAAACTAAGTGTGGCAACACCTGTATTTTGGTGTAGAGACCAGCCTTACTATAGGTAGAAATTTTAAAAAAGCCAAAAAAGTTGACCCAATTGAGTTCATAATGACGCATTTGTAAATAATTCACCATTGTGGTAACATAATTAACTGATACATTTACATAATTACCATGCCTCGCCCTCATACATATCTTGCCTGTCCCTTTGCAGGTGAATAGGAAAGCAAAAGTGAAAAGCGGCGAGAGCTCGGATGAATCTGAAGGCGAGACCATCACTGAGACACAACAGGTGAGTAAATTGTAGATAGGATTACATTGAGACCAACTCATAGTAGAATGGAACAAAAAAAATCTTGCCGAGAGGCAGCGGAAGGTCAGTTTTGTTCAGAAAATATGATGATGTCTCCGGGTATGTCCTAAAACTGCGACCAGAACCACCGGAGGATAGGCAGTAGCGTCCTATTAGTACACGATGAACATACTGCGATCCCCAAGCCGCCTGCTAAGCGTGGGGATTATGGCAACACCCTCTCTAAGAGGGAGGCCTTTGTCCAGCAGTGGACGTTTAATGGCTGATGATGTCTCACCCACTGAACTCTGCTGGGTTACACGGAAAGGGTGTACTAAGCGGAAAGGGGTCTATAGTACATTATGAACAACTTTTATTATGGGAGCAACTCTGTAGCTAAAAAATATCAGCTGTTCCATAGAAAACGTTCATTGAAATTCGACAAAACAACTACATATGTGGAACAGCTGTTTTTTTTTTCGATATTAGACATAAACATAGAAATAATTTATTTGTGGCAAAAAATACAATAACACAATATACATGGAAAATAAATAAAAATTAAAAATAAAACTAAATAAGAACTTATTATATTTTTTTGTCACAAACCGGTTATTAGGGTTGGTCCTATAGTAAAAGTCTATCACATAAACTGGATTGCTTTAAACAGCCCGCCGTAAGGCCCCAGATAACTGAAAAAAATACCAGAAATCGTGTGGAGTGCGTATTCTTTTCCTGCATAGAACTCTATACTACCCTATGCTAATAGACAGACACCTACCCTATACTATACATATATATTTTTTACTTCACGCCACACCGTACTGTTTTCTCGTTCCAATGCCATGAAGTCAAGGTAAGAATGAACAGTTTTCTTTTAGGAAAGCAATTGTAAATGCAATAACCATCCACTGATTCATCACTTCAGATCTGGCGATATTGCTGTTAAACGAGCGTAAACACAATCTACGCTCTCGCACCTCAGTAATAAGGCTCACAAACTAGACAAAAATAAATATGATTATGCCCAGCAAAGCATAACTTCGACCTTGCTTCGTCCGGCGACAATGAAACAAAAACATTCAAAAGGTTGTTTATTATTAAAATAATTGTTTAGAGCTGACGCAACAAAGCACTGTCATGGTGTGAATTCGTAATCTGCATTAAACGTGAAAATAGTATGATTTTAATATAATAGCCCCGTTGGTCTAGTTGGTAGTGAACCTGCCTTCTGCGCTTGGGGGCGTGGGTTCGATTCCCACCTAGGACTAACATTTATGTGATGAACATTTGTGTTTGTTCTATATCTGGGTGTTAGTATTTATTTAAGTATGTATTTAAAAGTATATATGTATGTATATCAGTCTCTCAGTGGCAGCCAAATCACAGGCTTTGCTTAGTTTGCGTGTGTGCAAAAATGTCCCTAATATTAATTTATTATTTTATCAAAATAGTATAATAGATTTTACTGAACGATAGCCTGCCTTTTGCAACCACAGGAAGCCAGCGGCTATCACAATGTCGTCGGTCCACCTAGTGGGAGGCCTACCTACGCTGCGTTCAGTGTGGAGGATAAGGGGAAGGCCTATGTTCAGCAGTGGAAGTCTTCTGTCTGATGATGATGATGATAGATTCTACTATCAAATTGTTGTATTACTAACTGTAACAGTCTTATCAAAGCAATCTCGTCGCAATTCTCGGGCTACAGCTCAGAGAGAAAGTAAAATGAAACCTACCAAAAAAAAACGCAACTAAGTTTTAACATTGGTTTTTTGCATTTTGCTGAAGCTCCAGTGCAGAATGCCACGATTTTGGTATAGACAACCTCCTTGTCGGTCAGTGTTACTTTTGGTTAGTAAAATTTTCACACAGAAGATTTTTCTTACTAAAAGAAATGAGCTTCTGTTTTTAATCACGGCGGAACCGAGAAGGACAAAACCTCTTACCCCATAAGTGTGAGTGAATTTTTGTTGCCATTTTTCTCTAAAACTACTGGATCGACTTGGATGCGTTTTTTATTTAAATTTTATTGCAAGTTTTACTGTCTTGAATAGTTATTATTTCGTTGGATGAAAAGCACCCAAAATAGCTGTATTTAATCAAAATTAACAGCCATTTATAAATCATGAATCCTTTTCGAACTGCGGCCTTATTATAGAAGTTTGATCGTGATCGAGATTGCATGCCGTCTCGTTCGCCGTCTATTTACTCGCACCACGTGCGTAAGTGAGATGGCACGCGATTGCGATCACGATCCAAATCATCCATAATAAGGCATCTGGTCCTGGTATAGAATAAAAAAAAATCTTGGGATTGTTAAGGCACAATGTGGTGTCACAAAACAGTGCCAGTCTTTATACTGAGGCTTACTTTGCGGAAAAGAGCAACAAGGAAGCATCCCTCCCTGATACAATCAAAATCTTTATACGTATATTTTAAGTTTTTTTTTTTAGCCTGTTATTTTTAACAAATCGAACATCCATCCGATAACCTATTGTTGTTTAAAACTGTTATTTGTGTTGTTAAAGGTAATATTCGTGGAGGACAAGGAGCGAATCGATTCCGCGATGGGTGGCGCCGAGCCGGCTGCGGAGGCGCGCGCGGACTCCGCCACTGCACTCTCAGAGAAGGAAATAGTCGTATGGGTGAGTTGGACACCTACATCTATCATCATCATTTCAGCCTACATCCTACCATTCACATTCCTACATCTATTATCATACTGAAAAACTATAATAAAATCCCCACTTTCAAATCCTCACCACAAGGCAACGCAACGCATCGACAACAAATTCAAATTCAAAAAATTATATTTTATGATAACATAGATCACTTTTGGTTAGTACATACATTAGACTTAATACTTGGGTTAGTGAAAAACATAGTAACTTATTAAATCTATATTGACACAATGTACCTAGTTGAGGTTTAGGGTACCTTCATCATGTACCTTCGAGGCGCTCCGGAATCATTACGCGCACCAAATATCTCAGAATAGCGCATTGGTGTCCTCTGCAACTACTTTTAGCGAAGCTTTTAGGAACAGGTTTTTTTTTTTGTTATGAACGCAATTTTTTATTTATGCAGAAGCGCCCATGGCTCAGTTGTAGAAAATGTCAGTTTCTCAAGTAAGTTCCACTGTGTATAATGCGGTACAGTGCGGGGAAAACTGTGCTGCGATGTAGTATATTCTGAAAAGGCCTTTATCATCATATAATTTGAGGTGAATCTAAACTAGAAGATAATGGGACTAGTGGTTTGATAGGCGCTATATAGAACTTATAAGGTCGTTTGCTAATGACTTTGTCTGTAATTGTGTTTTAACAATGCCTGCCTGCAGTGCATGATTTTTAAGAGTTTATATATCGTCACTATGGGTTGCGTTGCTTCAATAAGCGCGGTTAAGACAAACAGTACTACATTCATACTTTGTTTATAAATACTTGAGGATATGCATAAGTTTGATGTAATTTTAGATACATGATTGGTGACACTTTTCTCGATAAAATAATTCGGCGAAAACAGGCCTTCTAAAACACGTTTTTAGTTTTTGAATCTTACGAATTCGAATAGAAATTTGTTAAAGATGCTATTTAACCTAACCTAATTTAAACTGACACAAAAAGTAATAAAAAAAAATTATTTGATCTTGTCCTGAAATAAACAGAATTAAATCTGAAACAAAAAAATTGTTATAACTGAAAGTAATTTGAAATGAATCTGTGATAATTATCATAAAATTATTTAAAATTGAAACAAAAATTTAAACAAAACAGTTTTACTTAAGCGACTGTTTCACTGAGCGAAATGCACTCAAAATAAATAGTTTCAAAAATGAACCTCTGCAAAATAACACCTGATTTAATCAAGCATACGATGAATTAATCTATGATATTCTTGCTGCGCCACTGAGATGTATCATGCTCAAACAATACAAAATGCACGTATGAAAGAGTAAAAAACTTGCGCGTCTGAGATGTACCAGGCGCAAAAATTACATAAAGCACATTTGATTACCGAGGAAACAAAAATTAAGAACAATAAAGTAATAAAGAGTTTCCCTTATCTATTCAGGTCTGTTGGATGTTTCTAATAGGCATGTGTCCTAATGTTTAATTAATTACAAATAACTGGCTTAGCGTTGAATATAACTAAATAATTATTGACCTAAATCTCTGTGATTGTGCGTTAAAGTTTTAAGTGGGGATAGAGAGGGGATACTCTGTCCCTTTCTCGCAAAGCGTTTATTGGCGCGCCTGAGGCGTAACATCTTAACTCAGTATAGTGCGCTCTCTGTCTAGCATGAAATTAAAATACTTATTAATTTTGTTTTCGTTAATGGGTTCTATTTATGATCAACTTTTTAATGAGATAATAAAAAAATACTAGTCACCATGCCTATTACTGTTAATGATAGATTTTTATTTTATTTGATAACATACAGTGATAAATAACTAAATTACTAATACATTGAAGATTCTCTGTATTGTTGTTGCAGCCACACGTATCTCAAGTGACGGGTTCGGTAGACGGGCACCCGCGGAGGACGCGAGTGCCCGACAAACCCAACTACCCGCTCAGTCTCTGGTCCATTATGAAAAATTGTATAGGTATGGACTCCCCACACTATCAATTACTTATATTATAATTTACTTATATTATAATCCGCGAGGACCTTTAATTAGCTTCTGTATCTATTAAGATTGTTATACTTTTTTATGGCTGTTGGTCTTCCTTGGAAATAAATAAATAAATAAATTTTACACTAAAATATACCAAAGTATATGTACACTGACGCTTACTCATCAAGCGATTCCTATAGCGACGCTAGTCAAGCGATTTCTACACTGACGCTTACTCATCAAGCGATTCCTGTAGCGACGCTTACTAGACAAGCGATTTCTACACTGACGTTTACTCATCAAGCGATTCCTATAGTGACGCTTACTGGCCAAACGTTATTATTGTGATGCTTGCTAGTTACGTGATTTCCACGGTGATGGTTAGTGTTATTTTTTTTTATTGACGCTCATTCATCAAACTATCCCTATAGTGACGCTTACTGGTCAATTGATTTCTACACTGACACTTACTGGTCAAGCGATTTCTGCACTGAAGATTATTATTAAACGATTTCAACGCTGATGCTAACTGGTCAATCGATTTCTACACTGATACTTACTGGTCAAGCGATTTCTGCACTGAAGATTATTATTAAACGATTTCAACGCTGATGCTAACTGGTCAATCGATTTCTACACTGATACTTACTGGTCAAGCGATTTCTGCACTGAAGATTATTATTAAACGCTTTCAACGCTGATGCTAACTGGTCAATCGATTTCTACACTGACACTTACTGGTCAAGCGATTTCTGCACTGAAGATTATTATTAAACGATTTCAACGCTGATGCTAACTGGTCAAGCGATTTCTACACTGATACTTACTGGTCAAGCGATTTCTGCACTGAAGATTATTATTAAACGCTTTCAACGCTGATGCTAACTGGTCAATCGATTTCTACACTGACACTTACTGGTCAAGCGATTTCTGCACTGAAGATTATTATTAAACGATTTCAACGCTGATGCTAACTGGTCAAGCGATTTCTACACTGACACTTACTCATCAAGCAATCCCTATAGTGACGCTTACTGGTCAAGCGATTTCTGCACTGACGTTTATCGAACGAACGACAATGTATTATTTAGACTAGGATAATGCACGAAAAGATTGATACCAATTTTTTTTGATTTTTTCATCTTAGGTCAGATTGATGTATTCTATGTAATTTATAAAAAAAAGCGTTTTGTGATGTTAATTTGTATGTTTGAATTCCAGGCAAAGAGTTATCTAAGATCCCAATCCCAGTAAACTTCAGCGAGCCGCTGTCTATGCTGCAGCGGTTAACAGAGGAATATGAATACGCTAGCATCCTCGACCAGGCGGCCAAGTTCAGTGACCCCGCGCAGCAGCTGGCGTACGTGGCAGCGTTCACCGTGTCCTCGTACGCGACCACGGCTGTCAGGTACTGACACTAGTAGCTAGGAGTGTTACCTTTCTCGACCAGCAAGGTATCTTCTAAGTCTACGTGCTTCATCTGCGTGCTTCAGATAGCCCGTTGGTACAGTTGGTAGTGAACCTACCTTCTGAGCTTGGTGGCGTGGGTTCGATTCCCACCTAGGACAAACATTTGTGTGATTAACATTTGTGTTTGTTCTATATCTGGGTGTTAATATCTATTTAAGTATGTATTTAAACCTATATATGTATGTATATCAGTCTCTGGCAGCCATATCACAAGCTTTGCTTAGTTTGGGGTCAGATGACCGTGTGTGCAAAAATGTCCCGAATATTTATTTTATTTTATCTTAGACCACATCGTCGCTTATCAACAGGCGAGTTGGTGTAGTAAAACGCGGACTTATGAGCGATAAAAAAGGACATGGTACGTTTAACTTATGGCGGGAAATTCAAATGACAAACAGTTTTCTTGTCCTTGAAGCCAGGCCGGGTAATTATTTCTTAAAATTATTTGTCTCAAACTTCCGTAAGCGCTGCAGTCATATAGCGTAGGAAAGGGTTCTACAAATTACCGTAGCGCTAGTATCGCAGTCAAGTTTCGCAACATTTCAAGAGAATAAAGAAAAGCGCCATCTACTGGTATGGGTTGCGACAACCTATAGCACGCTCAAATTACGGTGCCATCTAAGTTTATACTGTTTTTAGGCAAATTTCCGAGCTACGCTCTAATGTTCCGCTATTGTCTTTCCTCATAGTCTATCTTCCTTGCTAGTACGTATCACATATAAGTCTGTGTGTTAATGCTTGTTACACTACTTTAGTTTAGTTATTTATCACGATTTCCTCACAAACTGTATTATTATTTGTAACATAACAGTGGTAAACATTTTGCTTATTCAATTTCAGAACGAACAAGCCATTCAACCCCCTACTCGGCGAGACGTACGAGTGCGACAGAATGTCCGACCTTGGCTGGCGGTCGATATCGGAACAGGCATGTTGTCTCTTTTACTCTCTTTTTAATCACCATCTAGCTGTCTAGTTATATTTTAATTTTAATTTTAATTTTTATTCAGGAAACATACAGTGATATATAACTAATTTAAAAAGAAATTATGATAACTTAGCACTATTAACACGTTTCCGCATATACAAATCAATGGAACAACCAATAGAACTAGTGGTAAGTTACTTCCTTACAAAAAAAACTACCTCCAAAAACCTCCCTCCTCCCTCCTCTTTCTTAATTAGAACAGCAAAACAATGGAACTCATTGCCTCTGTCTGTGTTTCCGCAGCATTACAATCTTGGAGTATTCAAGTCTAGGGTTAATAGGTTATTACTGGGCAAACGTGCTCCATCTTCGACCGAATCATCGCTTTCCGTCAGGCGAAATCGCGGTCAAACGTTTGCCTAGTCCGATGTAAAAAAAAAAGAAAAAAAACTATCCTCCAATCACAATAACAAGCGCATTTTTTTTTAGTTTGTGATTGGTTGTTGTTTTCCTCCTTTCAAAGGTTGCTTGAATTAATTCTGTTTTAGAGACCGCTTACGACGAAGTTTTAGTTGGTGGACGCATAATAACAGATCGAGTGGGAAGGATGTGAAAAAATATCTGAGTTTATTTTAGTACCTGTACAGGGTTACTGGTCAGACAGTGGACATATTCGGGGATATCTTTTTACTCATCATTATGAACAACTTTTACTATGGGACCAATCCTGAAATCGCGAAAAAATTATCAGCTGTTGCATACAAAAAATTCATTGACAACGAAATGTATGGAACAGATAATTTTTTTGTTTGATTATTTTTTGCGATTATACAGTCTCCCTGTATAGTGTATTTTTAGCAAAATTTGTCCTAATTTAATTTTCTTATTCCTTATCCTTTGTCAATGGACACAGCGGGCAATGGAGAGAGCTATGCTCGGAGTTTCTTTGCGCGATAAAATCCGAAACGTGAATATACGCCAAAGAACCAGAGTCACCGACATAGCTGTTAAAATTTGCAAGTTGAAGTGGCAATGGGCAGGCCACATCGCTCGAAGAACCGATAACCGATGGGGAAGAAAGGTTCTGGAGTGGAGACCACGAACCGGAAGACGCAGCGTAGGGAGGCCTCCCACTAGATGGACCGACGACATTGTGAGAGTCGCGGGCATCCAGTGGATGCAAAAGGCAGGCTGTCGTTCAGTGTGGAGGTTAAAGGGGGAGGCCTATGTTCAGCAGTGGACGTCTTCTGGCTGATGATGATGATGATTCCTTGTCCTTTGTCGTTTTTCCTGTCCTTTCCTTTGTAGTTTAATTATATTTAGTTTTCCTACCAGCACTTGCCGTTTTCATAACCCAGCCTTCGTCTCCGTCCTCAAAACCTAATATTTTTTATGTAAAAAGAAACAAAACATCATTTACTAATGTTCGGGTGTCAGTAAGTCGACCGGTCACTGTCCTAAAACAAACTACTTACCTGATACCTGTTTTACCGCCACTTAAAACAGTACTAATCGGCGCTATCGGTTACCCATCCCTCACAGACCCTTATTCTCTAACTTACATTAGATTCCTTGGATTAAACGCACGACGTGTTAAAATGAATATTTAATTGAAAAATGTACTATGTGCTGTAATTTCTATATGACATTATCTCTTAACGCGGTCGTGTCACGTTATCTGCGTGAAAAAAAGTCAAGTTTGCTAACGCGATGAGGTCCGAAACGCGTTCATTTTGAACAGTCAAAATAAGATAATATTACCACTTGCGCCGTCGCGCTCGAGTCATAATTTGCTCGTGCACTATGAAAGCCACGTTGGTCGCGGGGGGGTATTGTATGGCGCTTGTGATTGGGAGACTCAAGTCATTCATTTATTTCGCGAAATTGTACTTTTGGCTTACGGTGGGGTAAAGCATGAAAAGTCAAATGGTTCTATCGTCATTGCTAACCCGACAAAAGTGAATATAAAAATTATAACTTATATTGTTTGGCTTAAACGGCGGTTCAACTACAAAAGTAATATTAATAGCCAAGGCTTAAATATTTGGTCATTGTAGACCGCATCATCGCTTAATAACAGGCGAGGTGGCGCTAACTCAAGCCTATTATACAATAAAAAAAAGCATTACCGGTACGTGGATTCCGCCCTTGCCGTACCACATAAATCTAAATTATGCACTCGAATGTATTTGTTTGGCTTACATTTTTGGCAACGGTTCTAAATTCCAAACTACATAGGTGTCCCACCACCCACCGATGGTGGCGCAGTGGACGGAAGGCACGGCTGGCTGGCAGTGCTGGCAGGAGTTCACGATGACCACCAAGTTCCGCGGGAAGTACCTGCAGATCGTGCCGCTAGGGGGTGCTTCCTGCAATTTCGTCTCCTCGGGGAACAAATACACATGGAGAAAGGTATGCCTCATTTTAAATGTCTATCGAAACTTATGGCGAATTATTTTATTTAGGTAAAAATAGGTACATTTCGACCATGTTACAATGGCCGTGGTCATGAGATGACTGAAAGCTGAGTCCGGCGAGAAGAGCGGGTGTTTTGTACTTCTACCCTCACATAAACTTTGAAACCGCAAGGTTGCCACTACGACACAAAACTGACTGTATTAGTAAATGTCCTAGTATCTAAACCATTAAGGTATGCCATTTCCACGTATTGAAGGAACTGGTCGATGTCCCCCGAGCTATGCTCTGTTATTTCAAGGAGCTGGGATGGCTCAGGTACGGAATGTACGATAAACTTCAAGCGAAATGTAAGTGCAGTATTCATTGCCTCCAAAGGGAATAAGAAGGTACGCCATTGCAACATTTGATCGTTTTAGCTTCTCTCCGTGGTTTCGAAGTGTCTTCTATGTGGCTCAGAGATAGTAACAGGTCATAAGAACCGACAGGAAAACGACATTTCTACGACAATTAATTTCAAAGGTATTTACGCCCCCACTCGTGCACTGTTAACATGGCACATACCCAGCATAATGAAAGTAGTTTCATATTTATTTACAAGAAAAATTACATGAATCTGGTACATTACCTAAATTAAAGATTGGTGTAGTCCACTGTCGACCAAGAGCCAAGCTAATTAGCTTAGTTAGCATAACTGAGATAATTCATATTATGGTCATATCGGAGTTAATAGAAAATGAGGAATCACGCAAAAAATACTGTTTTTTTTTCCTTCATATTTTCAATTGAGTAAATGGGCAGCACTTAGTCCATACAAACATATTCCCGTGTTTCCTCCTTAGATAATAGCTAGCTAGAAAGAGCTATATTTTTCATTAAATAAAATTTATCTCCTCTGTCGTCATGCTTGTATCATATGTTTTATTTTATAACTTAACTGCTATAATTTGAGCAAAAAAAATACATTTTATGCCGTGTGCAGACGTCTATCAAACAAAATTGACGAGTTTATAAAACAAAAATAAATGACAAGCATAGATCATTCCTGCTCACAACTATTATTTGAAAAAATAATTTAAATCGGCCTAGTTTCGAATGAAAAAACATAGGAACACGAGACGATGATTTTGTCTACTTTTCGTACCCGATTGAATTTTGAGGGGTCAGCTCAAAAAAAAAACTAATTATTTAGCGTCGTCAAAACAATACAACATACAGAATAATAAAGAGCATATCCGTCACGTGATTTACAAAGCGTACAAGGCCGTCTGTCAAATAGTATGTACCCTTTGGAGCCTTTAACATGTCTCTAGTACATTAAAACAGTGTGTGTACAACCCTGCAATTTCCCGTCCTGCCAAAAATATCTCTGTTTCGTTCTGGTAGCAACAATTTTGACTTATGAGTAAAGAATGTAACATGTTTAATTCGTTTATGCTAAACTAGCGGTACGCCCCGGCTCCGTACGGGTATAGTTAAATAGCCTATATCAATCAGTGATAATGTAGCATTCAAATGGTGAAAGAATTTTTAAAATCGGTCCAGTACTTTTTGAGCCAATTCGTTACAAACATACATACAAATCTTTCCTCTTTGTAATATTGTATAGATTAGCACTAGTTCTATGCTATAGTCCTTCTTCTGAGATACAACCGAATCGACATTATGGAAACTGACGTGCTTTTCACACATTTAAAACGTGAAACACCGTAAACGTAACGTTTTTTTTTTATCTTACGTGAGTAATTCCCGTGTAATATAAATATAATCGACATTATAGAAACCTACATGATGGGTAACTACACATCGCTGTGTATGCGAGCGTGTTATGACTATACTAAACGCATTACCATGTGAGTCGTCATAAATCATTGCTCATCTCATCTCGCTCGCACCCACATGTCATATCTGTCTATCTCGCACGCACTTACAGGTCTTATGGTATGACGTTTATTGATCGACGACTCAGTTGGTAACGCGGTGACTATAGTGAATGGATAATTGACGGGAGGTGGTGGGCACAGGTGCAGCACCACCCGCCGGCGGCGGCGCTGCACTGCGAGGGCGCGGGCGGGTGGACTTCCTTGAAGTGCATCATTATGCCGAGCCATTTCCGCGGACAGTACATCACTATCCAGCCAAAGATGGATAGCGACATCGTCTTCTCAGATACGGGGAACACATACTCGTGCGGGAAGACGACCAATACTGTTAGAACTCGATCTATTAGTGGTTTGCTCGCGTAGTTAGTGGCAGGGGCGGATCCAGGATTTCATTTTGGGGGGTCTCACAAGGTTCGAAGGAATCAAATCGAAAAATGAGTCGAATGTATGGTATTGCTAGGTGTTTTGGGGGGGCCATGGACCCCATGCCCCCACCCCTGGATCCGCCAATGGTATTGGGTACTGTGGTCGCCGGTCGTTCCGCGGATACCACCATGCAACCCTAGCTTAATACGTCGTCATATTGTCAGTAAACGGGTAGTGTTGGTTTATTTAATGTGGTTCGAAAAGTAATCGCTTCTCTTTAGTTAATTATGAGTCACCTCCTTAATTGCTCTCTCAAGTCTATAATGTGCCACTGCTAGGTGTCAGCCGTGTTTACTTCCAAATAGCTATACAAAGAGGATGTATAAAATTTATCCTATTATTTGCATCCAGAAAACTGTGTTTATTTTACCTAAATTCAAAAGGTACAGTAGACAGTAGAACGCATCAATTATTATTATTGCGTCTGTTACGTAAACGACGAGTAAAAGGGTTAGAAGTATTAGAATATGTAGTGGATTGTTTGTGTAGTTAGTATAGGACCTAAGGTTGGCCCTTCAATTGCTTCTCGTACATCGTCATATAGTATAAAATATTCAAATCATAATTTTTTTATTGTAATTTACTTGTATTGTATTTAATATGTAATTTCTCTGTATAAGACATAGAAGACAATGTCACTTTCAAGTAAGGTAACATCCCTCGCTAATCAGCTCAGGTCCATAGCTTCACTAAGAAGTATGCTATCTGGATATTCAGCAGTGAAGCTACAACATGCGGTTCTTCAAAAAGCGAGTTAATCGAGTCCTAAAGGGTCGGCAACGTATTTGTGATGCCTCTGGTGTTACAAGTATCCATAGGCGACGGTGCCTGCTTACCATCAGGCAGCCCGTCTGCTTGTTTGACACCTATGGCATAAAAAAAAAAAGTGATCGTCTTCTGGCTGATGATGATGCATATTTAGTTTGCAGGTGTATTGTACCGGGTGTTTCTGTGCAGGTGACGACGACTGTCCACAACATAATAGTGGGCAAGCTGTGGGTGGACAACCACGGCGACATGGAGATCGTGGGCGAGTCGGGCCCCGCCGCCGGGTATGTGGCGCACCTCAAGTACCTGCCCTACGGGTACTTCAGCAAGGACACGCAGCGGAAGGTCACCGGCGTCGTCAAGGACCCCAATGGCGTGGTTAGTATATCACATTCTTATTATTAAGGCGGAGCGGTAGCACGTGCGCTTTATAATCTGACGGCACCCGGTTCGAACCTCGACCCTGCGCTAATGACTTATTTAGTATTTAAATTATGTGCAGTTTCAATCAGCGTCAGACTGGCGTTTGCCATCCGGGCGCTAGCCTGTGCGGGCCCCCTCCAGCCTGTCTTGCGGGGCTCGCTGCAAGCCAGGCGGTAGGTAGAATAGGGGTTTCCAGTCTCGGGGCCTGACTTAAGTTTTCACTAATACAAACTTAAATAGTGTATGATAAAGAACGGTACTTGCACTGCTGAATAACTTCTGACTACTGAACTGCTTGATAAATAGTATTCGGAAAACAAACATTCGAAGTAAAAGCCACCTCCAGTTGTAATTGTTTATAAACTATAATTAATGTCTTGTTGTTGTTGTGCAGCCGCGGTACGTGCTGCAGGGGCACTGGGACGCGCGCGTGGAGGTGGCGCCCGTCACCAGCGCCTCGGCCGACAACACGGTCTGCAAGACGGGCAAGTTCGTGTGCGCGTGGGAGCGCGTGCCCGCGCCGCCCGACTCCGACAAGTGGTACAACTTCACCGTGCTGGCCGCGCAGCTCAACGAGCCCGAGCAGGGCGTCGCGCCCACCGACTCGCGCCGCCGCCCCGACCAGCGCCTCATGGAGGAGGGGCTATGGGACGAGGCCAACGCGGAGAAGCTGCGCCTCGAGGAGAAGCAGCGCGCGGCGCGGCGCGCGCTTGAGGCCAGCGCCGAGGAGGCGGCGGCGCGCGGCCTGCCTGCGCCCGCGCACCCGCGCCCCGCGTGGTTCACGCGCGAGGCGCAGGCCGGCCCGGCCGCCACGCCGCAGCTGCGCCACATGTACACGCACCGCTACTGGGAGGCGAAGCGCCGCCTCGACTGGGACGCCTGCCCCGACATCTTCTAGCGGCGGTGCTCGCTCGCACCAAGCACACACACCCGTTTGATTCGTTTACGTTATCGATTGTTGCGTTTGAAATTTACTCATTCCATGATTAACTGTGGTCCTAATATTTATTGTTATGTAACGAAATTAATTTTTATAACGTTCGACGATCGTGTACATATAACTTGTGATGGACTGTGACGTGTCGGTGCGCTCCGGTGGCCTAAGGACTTGGTTTTGTTCGCACGCTCCGGTCCCGTTGAGTTCACGCGCGGCTTCAGAACGCACCGAACTAACGAATTCGTTTTCACTAATAAAACTCGACATCGTGAGCTTCGCGAGGATCGCTTCGGCTCGCTATTTTAATATAAAAAAAATCTTAAGTGCTTTTGTAGTGAATAATAGACTATAAGTAAAATTGATGGGTTGAGGTTCGCTAAGACTGGGGGGAAACTGGAACTAGGGCCGATATCCACCAGAACGATGATTATTGGAGCTTATAGAATTACACAAAATTGATTGTATTAGTTTTGTTGGTGAACATCTCGCCGCTCCGCTTCTCTTCGGCTTGTTGGGTATCGAGCCTCAGTCCAGTATTGGCTGAGGTCGAGGTGGCGCGTCGCTCGGTCGACAGAAGCGATGTCATTCATCGGGTGCTTCAATGAAAGTTTCAGTGTGGATAAATCTCATGCTATTGTTATAGGGAATAATGACATGTCTGTAGCGGGCATTTAAAGTAGCTACGTCCTATAGAAAATGACAGTCGTAAATGTATCTTTTAATGCCAGTAGGAGCAATAGAGAGTTAACTAAATAAGTGTTATAACAGCGCAAGTTGATACCTCAGTGTTGCAGTGATCACCTCACTAAGATTATAAACCAATTTTAAAGCTAGCAGCTGGTATCGACTTGTGATACTGTAAGAGTATTTTGTAAGGTCTATTACAAATAAAAAATTGTACATTTTCAAGTGGATGTAAGATAATTTTGTTAATATTTTTATTATAAATAGATATTTGAATACAAAGCCATAACATCTGTATCATGTTGTTTATATAAAATAAAATATTATTTCACGGAACCATTGATTTTCATTTCGTAACAAATGTCTATAATAGGTACCATAGACACGGACACTGAGCGCGCTTTAACTATGAAACTTAAGGTGGTTCGATTCACCTATGGCGGGAAATTATAATTTTAAACAGTTTTTTGGTCCTAGCAGCCAGGCCAGGTAATTATTTTTAAATAACACAGTGTTTGCGCAAAATGTTGGCTGTTCTTTACATTATAATGTACAATTATTTAACAGTAACGCACCATATTACTTACATTTGTGAATAAACCGTTTATTCACAAATGTAAGTAATAATGGGCATTAGGGATAAATAGCTTTACATGATTTTGTAAAGAATAATAATCAATCTGCGCAAACATCATGGTTGTTTACAAAAATTACCCGGCCTAGTTACAAGGACAAGAAAACTGTTTGAAATTTGAATTTCCCGCCATTTGTGCAACGAACCACCTTAAAGGCACAATTCCGTTTATTCCATTCTGTCCGACTCACAGAAAAATAAAAACAAAAATTCTTTTCTTTGGTCCAACTAGTAGTTCGATGATCTGTTCCCGATGTACCGTTTGCACCATTGACTTGCTGTTTGGGACAATAATATTCCAAACTCACACACGTAGATGGCAACACCCGCGTTGTTGCGCTGAGTAAGCGCCTTTTTTTCACACAACTTTGACCAGTAAAGCTGTAAACAAATTATCGGACGCGGCTGACGGACGCGACGTAAAGGTATCTAGATAATGAATGTACACTGGCTGTGCAAACTATTGGACGTAAGTCGTGGATGTAACCTTGGGCTGACCTTGACGGACGTCCGACAAATATCTGGCGCGCCCGACGTTTTTGTCAGCCGCGTCCGATAGTTTGTTTCTAGCTAAAGACTTGAAAAGTACAATAAGTATATCTGCTTTTTTTATTTTGCTATCCTAATATACGTTAATTTAATATAAGGATATGTGTGAAAACAAGGCTTTTAATTATGATTTTTGAAGATTCCTATGTAAAAACAAAACAAAGGTCATGTATTTTCAACATTTTTATTAAGAAAACGGAAACAGTGAAAAAGTACATAACTGTAAATTGCAGTTGGTTACAATATTGTTTATATAAACAAATGTTTTACAGTTAAAGTTATCCAAATTTTTACTCTATTCTCATTTACAACCCAAAATTATGGAAACAAAAAATGTGACATTTTAATTACGAAGCTTGTATACAAACAAATAGTTCTTTCTGTGTAAAAGTTAGGAACAGTTGACTAGCCTGCTAGTTTTTGAGATTATATATAATCATGAAGATGCTCTAACTCAACTCCTCCACGGCACTTTTGCACTCATGCCGGACGTTGAAGACGTCGCGTTGTAATTTATCTGAATTTGTATAAGTCACATTGAGCGGACAATTTCCTTATCGAGGCGTTACTCTCAGTCGCCTGGAGTCAGCGACACTCAAGGCGCTTGCAGACGATGCATAGTACAAGTAGCAAGTAGCTACTACGCATCATCTGCAACGTTTTGGTTAGTGCAAGTGGTATTGGAAGTGGTATGCGTAGTACCTACTTGCTACTTGTACTACGAATCGTCTGCAAGCGCCTTCAGGCACAGACAGATGCAAGTGTCTTATTACGTTAAATGGTTTTATGAACGTACAATCGCCACACGTATGCAAGATGACAATATAAAAGGAAACGCACATTAGAGCGGGTCGCAGTCGCATCGAATATTGCTATAAAAATGATCTGCGAGATATATAGCTAGTTTTTGACGTTTACGTTTTTTATGGATCATAAGCGGCGCGGGCGCACGCGATCATACGTGCGTGTATCAGTGGCTTATTACAGAATTTTAATTACGATTGAGATAGTACGCCGTCCCTTTCGCATCTACTTACTCGCACCTCACGTGCGAGTGAGTGAGTACTATAAAAGTTACTATAACACTAGCCTTAGTATTGCGTATTTCGCAAGCCTCCTTATGAGCCACCCGCTTACGTACTTCAGATTCAGAATTTTAGATTTTCTCTACTCAATTGAGATACACTGAACTTATGACTTTCTTTACCTACAGTAACGACACTTTGGCGTTTGTATTATAAGGTTTTTGCTAGCAATAAAAAAAAACTAGCTTATACATAGGAAAACAAGCAAAGCAATTAATACCTTGAAAATGACACTTAAATCGATGAACGAAATCTAAAACTAGAGGTGCTGCTTAAAATATATGATTTCTGCTAAATATGTATTTTGTCGAACACTAGAACAGAGTAAAAATTTAGAATAATATTTCAACAGTTAGATGAAAAGCAGATAAATAAAATTTCTCAATTGAATACATATATTATTATACATAGCAATTGTCTCACTCGTTGAGCCAATAAACGGATGAAGCAGGTAGATACATAAAATAGTTATTCTGGTTAAAAACACGTATCTTAAATGACTTTTCCTCACAATAATAAATACACTTTCAGCGAATGAGACAACGGCTCATACTTACATATCCAGCATTAATTTATTTATACATTTACATAGCTTTCCTAAGCATTATCACTCCATTACCTAAACAAAATAATTACATTTATTTTTTAGCTCACGAAATTATTTTTAGCTTTTTCTCATAAGTAAATATTTAGAAGATCTCAAGGCGACATTGTAAGTAGGTGTATATATTTTTGTTGATGAATTCAATATGCTTGTTAAAATATTTTCGGTCGGCAATAATTATTTCACTAATGCCACCGAATCTAGGGATTTACGCAGATTTAAAACGAATCTAAGTATATCAAAACAAAATTATGTATGCACGTCACCGAGATACAATACATATAGAGTCACAATCGTGCCAAAATAATGTCCGAACCAAAACTAGGCGCACGCTACGAATTGCGCAGACTTTTTGGTTAGTTACAAGATAACCGCGATCCGACTACAACGCCGCGCGATGCCAGAGTTACGATAACACAGCGGACAACTAAGGTTGAACACTATGCAAGCGACATAACGTTTAAAATGGTGTAAATGTAGTATTGTGAAGTATATAATTGATACAATGACGCTCGGACGTTTTTTGGACGTTTTCACTGAGAGATTGTGACTCTATAGGAATTGTATATCGATGATGCACGTAATAATTAATTATTTAGGTGTGTTGTATCTATTGTCAGTGATATATTCAATAATAATTTATAATGTATGATCAGCAAATGAAGTTGTGAATTTTAACTCATAAATGAGGAAAATATTAATTATTAATTAGCAAGCACATTATTTCATATAACCGTTTATAGTTTATACATCGAACAGGAAGCTGAAACCTTAGTTTAAAGAGTAGTTACAACATCTAGCCCCGAGACCTGTCAGCTACGACGACATCTATATGCACTAAGACTGATCAAATTCAATATTTTCTGCATATCTATTTACATATTTTACAAGGGAAAGAAATAATAAATAATTTCTATACCTTTGATATGAGCGTCCTTTCAGTACAAATGGGGTGTACGTAACATCAACATTAAATTAGAACATTGTAATTCAGTATTTATTACATAACCACTTTTTATTTCACAACTTTCTTTACAATTTTCTAAACCTGTTACATATCTACATTCAAATTTTTAAAAATCAATTTCAAAAATATTACTAATAAAAAGGTATTTAATTATAAATACTGAACCCCACTGACAAATTATGAAATACTTTCTTTTGCTCTAAACAAGCATATCAAACACAATATATTTTGAGTGCTGATTTGGGATTGAGCAGATTGAGTGGTCTCGGCCACCCATCATCACAATAATCAGACCTCCAATTAAGAATCACCTTAGTCCACTGCTGGACATAGGCCTCTCCCTCTCCCAAGCCATGCGATTCAGTCCAATTTTCAGCTTTTTGTTTTCAGCTACAGTCAGCGTGTATTCATTTCGTCTATCCATAGTCTTAGGGCGTCTACGCTATGCGATCTGTGCTCTACACTAGAACAATTTTTCACAAACAGTTATCGGTTTTGCAATATACTCTACTTGGGCTATTTCAGTAACTTTCGTTCGTCTACGGATCTTCTCATTTCTGATTCGATCTCGTAGAGAAACTCCGAGCATAGCCCTCTCCATAGCTTGTTGTGCGACTTTGAGCTTGTTTATAAGGCCCATAGTGAGACCACGTTTTAGTGCCGTATGTCATCACTTAGGGCAGGGCACATAGCACGCAGTACAGATGGCCGATGGGACGGAAAGGTTCTCGAATGGAGACCACGAACCGGTAAACGCAGCGTAGGACGTCCAACCACAAGATGGATAGACGACTTAAAAGACACAGGAAAATGCAGCATTCAGGCCGCTCCGAACCAGCCCTTTTGGAGATCGATGGGGGAGGCCTACGTCCAGCAGTGGACGTCCTATAGATGAAATGACGATGATGAGTAAATAGCCAATCATCATCATGTAGAATAGGCTTAATGCTCGCAGTTTTTATGCACTGACTAAAAACCCATCGCCTGTGATTGTCCTAATCTTTTTTAACGTCTTTGAGTTACTTACACCCTAAAGATAAAACAATCTCACCAACGAAATATGTAATAAGTTTTCCATCTCTTTTGAAATAAAAAAAAATTGAATGTACATTATATTTACAATACATAAAGGATGGTCTTACATTAACAATGTACTATTTACCAAAGCAAAAGCATTTTCATCTAAAAATAGGGTTACAATGGGCAGCATGCATCAAGAGCTATGTGAAATAATCTCAACTATAAATAGGAAGAATATTAAATAAGTGACATATTAGATCATCAATTATGTAAAACCCGGGATTTGCTCAGGAGTTCAAAGGTTCATAATCCATAGACAAAAAATCGAAATACTAACAAACATAATGCAGTTTTCATTTGAAAAAAAAAGCTTCACATGGCTCTTGTTACAAACCCAAGGTAGCAAGCGTTCTTAAATTACTTTCGCAAATTTCACAATGACCACAGCCAAAACTGATTTTAACTTCAATTTGAAACTGGCTGTACTTACATTCAAATTTTCTCATATATAAGTAATTATTTATACAGTATTTTTTTAGCATTAAATGTATTGACATTTTTTTTAGTTTTTAAAATCTCGACTAGCTTTATTAATTTAAATAAAATAATGATCTCAACACAAATTCATACTTTTGGTTCAATGGTACAAAATATTTAACCGATTTCTTATTTACAATACAATAATTCTGGTAATATCGAGGGATATTTCACCGCGACACTTTGCCACAACTGCTCAAACAGCTAGCTAATTGAATGAAATGAGAAAGGGGCCTTACGGACAAACTGCTATTGCGGCACCAAACTAACGTTAAATCCGTTCAGTTGGAAAATCACGCGAACGTGAACTTTCACGCGCCCAGATACGGTTTGCGGTTGCGTGATTTTCCTACCGAGCGGATTTAACGTTAGCTTGGAGCCGCAATACCAGTTGTCCGTAAGGCCCTAGGCCCTAAAATGTTATCAATGCTATTTAATTGCACAGCAGAAAATTCGGGCCGTAGCGTCACTTATTTTATGTGTGACTGTGAAAAGTTGCGCGACCGCAACCGTATCTCGGCACGTCAAGTTCATTCGCATGATTTTCCACCAGTTTGCTTAAAGCCGAAATTTTCCAACAAAAATATAAACCACAAAAATAAAAAAAGAACAAGTACGAGAAAGACTCGCGCTCTGAGGGTTCCGTCGAGTCCAAACAAAAAAACAACAACAAAAAGTTTAAATATTGAAAGACAAACTTAACTTTGTAGTGGACAATAAGGTTCTTCATACCAACCACAAAATGTAAGTTTGTAATCGCAAAACAATATTTTTTTATATGAATATAACTTCCGTGTAACATAAATTAAATAACTTTAAATTAACAACTTTCGAATTTTTTCCTTTATATGTGCTGTGAGACCTTGCATCTTGCCAAATTTCACGGTTTTGATACCCTTGTGAAATCGCAAGATATGCGAAAATATGCGACACAAACGGTCATATCTTTTGATCGCGTTGACTTACAAGTTTGATTTTTTCACAGCTAAAAGAAACCGTAAACCCAAATATCATACTAATATTATAAATGTTAAAAGTTTGTTGGTTTGTTTGTTCCTCTTTCACGCAGCAACAGAGCAACGGATCAACCTGTTTTTTTGCACGAGTATAGAATATAACCTTAATTTTATTGATTTAGCTCCATATAGAGAAGGTAAATTATGTGATAATACAATGAGAGTTATGTATTTCTGATGTGCAGTTAAATATTTCCCTAATAGGCCTAGGGGGTTAGACAAGATCCACTTTTAGTTAGTTTAACGCTTGCGGAAAGATGAAATTGTATGAAAATGACATTAGCTTGAGAGATGTTATCTCACGCTAATGTCATTTTCATACAATTTTATCTTTCCGCAGGCGTTAACGCTAACAGAAAATGGGTCTTGTCTAGCTCCAGGGGGCCGGCTATTCTTGCGCACGAGATTTTCAACCCAAATAAGGGTGACGGTGACATTACTAACATCGCAGGCCATTGAATAACCTAACGGTCGCCCGCCGTATTGCCCAAGGCTGCGTATCATTCCTTTCGTACCATGCACGTGACAGGGATGGTACGCGATCACCATCGGCACTAGACTTACGCAATAAGGCCCCTGGATATAATCAACCAAAATGAAGCAATCAACTTCATTTTCAGGTTTTGCTTATAGACTTGTCTAGTAATATTGTTTGCCAAATTTACAATATGCATAGATATAAATGCAATTTGCTTAGAACCATTTCATAATTATGCACTTGATAAGGTAAATCAGTTCTAAATATTTTTGTGACACTTCTTGTTCGAGAGAAGTTGGCATATTTTATTGCAAAGATTAATTTGTCGAGGGAGTTTATTGTTAGAGTGGATTACCCTCTTTTTGTAAACACTCAGATTTTATAGAGGTCGTCTGTCAAATATTTGGTAACAAAATTATTTTAGCATTGATTTTTTTACAACATTCAAGAAAAACATTTTTTTTTTTTGATCAAATGAAACAACTACTCAATGCCAAGTAGGATTTCATATTTCATGACTAGCCTTCCGCATGTCACTGTTAGCAAAATTAAGATTGCAACATTTATCTTTTTACATTAGGTCTATGATGGAATAATTTGTGTGTTGAACATCCATCATATTGCAAAGTTTCGATTTGAGATCTACATTCGTCACCTACATTAAGTAAGACAGAGACAGCGAATGTAGATCTGGAATCGATACTTTCCGATTGGGTTTAGAATACAACAGCTGATCTGTTAAACACAGTGTGGGCAATACATCTACAGCCTTACTTATAAACTTTACTTAAGTTAAGATATGCTTAAAATTGCTCTGTCAATTCTCGTTGACGGAAATTGTCACAGGTGAAAAGAAGAGAGAGCTGTTTGAGAGCTTAACTTGAGTACGGTTTACAAATAAGGTCGCTAATGTTGGAAACTGATATAATGTAAACTTTAATTTGAAATTAAAATGAAACATTTATCGAATACCTATGATCAGTTTCAACAATGAACAAAGCTACAGATTTTACGCAGATAGTCTTTAGTTATAAAACATGATTCAAGTTGGTCAATATTGGAAGTCACCTTTATTTTCTATCTGTACGTAGTTAGGGGAACCTCTACACGCACGCTTCGGCGCACATCCAGACAAGCTCATTATATTATTCATAATTATATAACACATTATCATGCATAAATTATTTATTAGGATTGTTAATCATTCACATATCAAATCCGTACATTCTATGTCGCTCGCTCATGAACTTGCTTGTTATCTCAATGCTATCTATATATCGTCAACTTAGAGTGATAACCTCGGAAATGCAATTTTGGTCATTTCCTTATTAATACATGCTTTGCGAGGTTTTCTTCCCAGAAATGTATTAATAAGGAAATGACCAAAATTGCATTCCCGAGGTTTTCACTCTAAGGTGTATAAAAATCAACAGTGTAATATGTTATCTATAGACTCCAAAACGGCTGGACCGATTTTGACGGGCCTTTCACTGGCTGATGTTATAAGAAGTATCTTAAGCAATTTTTATCGAGGGTATCCCCGCGGGTGAAACCGCAGGGCACAGCTAGTTTGATCAAGATTTCCAATGTATTTTTTTAAATACTATGGTTATTAATAACTCTTATTTAAATGTGAAATAGTATCCTGGTTGGAAGTTATTTGATAGCCCGCTGGTACAGTTGGTAGTGAACCTAGCTTCTGCACTTGGGGGCGTGGGTTCGTGGGGTTTGTTCTATATCTGGGTGTTAATATCTATTAAAGTATGTATTTAAAATATATATGTATGTATATCAGTCTCTGGCAGCCATATTACAGGCTTTGCTTTCAAAAGGAAGGTACAAAAATGTCCAGAATATTTATTTATTAGAGTTAAGATGAGAGTATTGATTAACATAAATTAGCTCACAGTTACGTATTAAGTTAATTAAGTCCATGAGCAAGCAACATGGTGCCGATCCACATATAATGGCCAGTTACACATCAAAAGATCTTTCATTTTATTTACACATTAAAATGGTAAAACTTAAAAATACATAACAAAGTAGACTTGAGTGGCTAGTTAAGGAAATCTATCAAATATTTGTGATTAAATAACAAAACTCAAGCGCAATAAAGATCAACAGAAACAAAATAGTACATGCCTCCACTTAAAACATTTGAATCGACTGTCTGGCGCACCACCTGGCTATTTGATAACAACGAGGAAGCGTTTGAGCGAGTTGCCTGTCCGCCGAGTCCCGCGCATCTCTCGCGCGTTCCGCGCATCCCTCGCGAGTCCCTCGCATCCCTCGCGAGTCCCGCGCATCCCTCTCGCGAGTCCCGCGCACCCATCGCGAGTCCACCGCACCATACTAAACGATCACTATGTGTTCGCTGCAGTATATCTAACTATTTATCCATTCTGTTATCACACGAACAAACATTTCTCGATGCGTATAACGGCTCTCTAAGAGATCTCACGACGCGCCAGACCTCAAACTTGAACGATTTCTTTATTACTAATAATTTTTATGGTTTTAGGGTTTTTTAAAGTGCAATTTTTAAATATTAAATGCTCAGTATAACTCATCGTATCGTATTCGGGAGCGAAACCAGTTTATTTGCGATTTCAAAACCGATCGGAGCGCGACATCGCGGCACTGTCTCGCGTCACTTCACTACACCGTCGAGTCACCTCCCTGCGACCGCAGCTTCACTCCGACACGCACTATACCAGGAGACGTCATCACGGCGGCGGGCTCACTCCGGTGCCGCCCGCCCGCGCGCGCTACTCGCTGAAGTAGCGCACCTTGCCCGCGCCGCACCTCACCACGTCCTCCCACGCTGCAACCAGAGAACGACACGCGTCACTCGACTCGATGCATCTACGTTAACATTGCACATTCGAGGAATGCGAGCGACATACAGTAGATACTCACCGCCTCCGACGAAATCGACGATCTGATGCAGCTGCGTGTGGTCGGGCGGCGGCGGCGGCGGCACGTAGCGCAGCGCGCGCTTGGCGGCGCGCACGGGCACGGCGCCGGGCGCGGGGGGCGCGGGCCCGGCCGCCGGCGCCGCCTCCACGGCGTCACGCAGCAGGTCGCAGCGCGGGCGCCGCGCGCCGCCGCCCAGCAGCTGCTCGTTGATGTCGAAGCCGAAGGTGACGCCGTCCATGTCGCGCGGCCGCGACGTCGAGTCCAGCAGGATGACAGGCGGGCGGCGGTCCGACACCACGTCCGGAGCCGGGCAGTCGGCGGGCGGGCCGGGCGCGGTCGCGGCCGGCGGGCGCTCCTTGCGGCGCGCGCCCGGCGGCGGCGGCTTATCGCGGGGCGCGCGCCGCGGCACGGGCCCGTCCAGCGCCGGGTACCCGTCCGCGTCGGGCGGCGGCTCGGGCGGCCGCGCCGGCGGGGGCTCCGCGCGCCGCCGGCCGCACCCGCCGCCCTCGCCCTCCGCGTAGAAGTTGCACGACTCGATGAGGTCGGGTATGTTGTGTCGGGTGCGCGCGATGTCCGCGTAGGAGGCGTGCGGCGCGGGCGGCGCGGCGCCGGGCGGCGGCGGGGGCGCGCGCTCCGGCAGCGAGTGCACCGACTCCATGTCGTCGTTGGAGTCGTTGCTGCGGTCGGAGGGCGGCGCCGAGTCGGCGGGGCGCGGAGAGGGCGCGCGCGCGCGGCGCGGCGCCGCCTCCTCGGTGCGGCGGCGCGGCTTGCGCTTCTTGGTGACCGTCTGGAAGTCGGCCTGCTCGGCGGGCGGCGGCGGCGGCGGGTCGGTCGCCGGCGCGGCCTCGCCCCACGAGCGGCGCTCCGGCTTGGCGGGCGGCGCGCGCGCCGTCAGCTCCTCGAGCGTGGTGCGCGACAGCTCCTCGAGCGAGGAGGCGCGCGCCGGCTTGTTGTGGTCGTGGTGCTTGCGCCGGTCGGCGCTGCGCTTCTTGCCTTTGTCGTCCGAGTCGTCCTTGTGCTTGCGCAGTTTGGGCGCGCGGTCAGACTCGATGAAGCGCAGCAGTTCGTTCACGTCCTTGTGTCCCTGGTAGCCGTCCAGCTGCCGGCAGTCGATCACGGTCTCGTTCTTGGACGACTTTTTCCGGCGGGGTTTTTTGTGTTGACTAGACCCCGAGAGCGGCGAGCCGTATCCTTGGACCGAATTTCCATTTTCGTCGAGAGATTTCTGGAAATGAAAAATCGACCGTCAATCCGGGTGTCAATGTTCGAAATAATAAAATATAGATATAAAAATGGAGCTTTTTCTTACTACAAACGAAGGCAAAAGCGGAACAATGGTGTGTGTAGGCACCTTGTAGTCATCGCCGGAGGTGGTGGGCGCGGAGCCGTACCCGGGACGCGCCAGGGGCAGCCCGTTGAAGGAGCTCGCGGTCACGCTGCGCGGCTGCGGCGGGGAACGTGCGTCAGTACTTACACTACACGAGACAGTTACCTACACTACACTGCCCTCCACTCATTCAAATGCCTACTACGCATCGTCTGCAATGTTTTGCTTATTACAAGTGGCAGTGGAAGTACTACTAAGCACTATCATTGAGGTGCGGGCGTTTTCCGCAACTAGGTCATCTAAAGGCCCTTTATGCGTGAACACTAAGCACTACCAATGCCACTTGTACTAAGCAAATCGTTTCAGAAGATGCGTAGTAGCTAGTAGCTACTAACAACTTCTACTTGCGACTTGTACTAAGCATCGTCTGCAAGCGCCCTTAGTACAGAGGAGTGTTGCCATAATCCTCACGCTTGGCAGGCGGCCTGGGGATCGCAGTACATTCACCTTGTACTACTAATAAGACGCTCCTGCTCATCCTTCGGTGGTTCTGGTCATAGTTTTAGTTCCCAGAGTCTATACTATTCACTGGACTGAATTACATTATTGTGGCCCTGACTTTAGATAGTCCAATAGCCCAAAATGTAGAGCATATCAGTACAATAGATATAAAAAGATATTATAATAATGTGCTAAACATTTTAGATAACCGACAGCAGAGCTTTTAATATGCGAGATGCTAATTACACTCAACATTTTATACAATGACATGATAAAAGAATCCCTGTTATTAATGTTTAACCACCCGTGGCGTTGTTAATCTATTTCGGTTAATATTTTCGTGTAATTTTCTTTTGTTTTGTTTAATTGCTTTCTTAATTGTTATTATTCTTTAAGGCAATTTTTTTGTTTTAATAACTTATAGGCTGAGATGTAAAATCTATTTGCAAAATTATTAGGTTAGTTAGGTTCGCAGTTTAACGAATTTTGCATCCGAAACGCATACATTATATCCTCCACCACTTTTATATTTCAGTTGCAGTTAACTACAACCAAATATACCAATGGACAATTTTAGCCTGGTACGGTATTAGGACGGTTATTTCTTAGCGAAAACACTAAACAGTGTTTCACTGTGTCGCTGTTATAAATACAAACTAAATTCCATAACAAACCTTCGGTCAGTCACAAGTCCAGTGTCCACAATTCACCCACTTTTAGATTTCAAATGCACATTTGCTTCTCTCTATGCTTCGAAAATAAAATGAATGGACGGGCCCAGAAGAAGCGCAGTTTTGAAGATTACAAAATGAGCGCCGGCGCTAACTTCGTTCCAGTCGGTCTCTAGCCGTAGGAAGAGCAACACCTGACTATTGTCACATGATAACGAAACATTTGAAAAAATTATACCTTCGTGTGCTTTCTCGAAGTGTAAATCAGAACAAAAATTTCGCTATCCATTTTTTGTAACAAATGTACTGTCCATGGTTATAATTAGGTGTTGAAGTATATGTCCGACGGTTTTAAATCGTTTTTACTGAGCAAGTTCAATGGTTATGGCCCGTCCATTCTTATTTTGGTCGAATACTCTATGGACAAAATTGAGATTGCATTCATTTGAAATCTCCAAGTGCGTAGTGTCTGTGTGCAACAAATACATCTAAAGAAAAAATCAGATAAGCATTGGCTAAGCAGAAAACCACGGCACAACAGTGAGAGTCACTAACCTAGAAATTATAAGCAAAACAAGTTTAAAAGAAGCTATGATAAGCGGTTACAATGAAAACGTTAAAAAAAACTCAAGACACAAGGCACTGAATTTTTTACTGTACAGCATTTCAAGTATGGTAGTTATCTAGCGATTTAAACATGGAAACGAGATTAGAATACTAATACTATATAACTAAAAATTCAAATAACCGAGAATCTTGGGGTCAATTTATAGATTCTTAATGTTTATAGTCTATTCAATTAGTAGATAGTCTCATACAAAGTTGACGACATAACTTTGTAAAGAGTGTAGCAAATTATAGCCCATCCCATACGAATAAATACGTTTGATCTAGCATAAACTTTTTATAAGGTTACGTCAACTTAAAAGCCATGTCGTTTTCAAGTTGACGTAACCTTGTAAGACGGTAATGCTAAATTAAGCTAATTTATTTGTATGGGATATAATTTGCTACAAGCTTTACAAAGTTATGTCGTCAACTTTGTATGAGCTGTCAAAAAGCGAGACAGACTATAATTAATCAATCGATAACTACCATACTGGAGATGTTTTATATCTCTGGCTCTGATGACGGACAGCGCACGGGTGATTGTCGCCGGATTGGTTGATTGATTTGAGTTTTATGTGTAGAAAGAATGTTTTAATGTCAAATGTTTGTTGTTTGAAAACGTTATATGTGTCGTGTCTTGCAGTGGGGTACCTGTTCGTCGGTTGGGTCGGGTCGGGCGGCGCTCGGCGGCGGCGCGGGCGCAGGAGACAGGGTCGCGGCGCCCCCGGCCTCGTCCAGCGGCTGCACCACACACACACACTCACTATCCGCCCCGTCTCTCGCACACACCCCTATTTGCAACGACTTCCCACCCCATAGACACTCATGCCGTACGGCGAAAACTTGCACTTAACACAAAGTGCCGATAAAAATGGTTTGCTCACCAATAGCACGCCAGTATAGATATCATGACGTTGAACGGAGTAATCAGCGTTCAGTATCCCACTCCCACGCAGCTAAGTTAGTTGTATTTTTTATTTATGTATAGCGAATAAGTTTGATGTAACGTCTATAGGGTATCAAGTCGTTGCCTACTTACGACTATTATTCACTCACTTTTGAATACTCTATGGTAGTATGTCGGATTGTAGGGCCAGAACAGACTTTGAGTTCTATTGCTTCGAGCTGATTCGTTTAGTAGTTTTAGAAAAAATACTTTATCGAAGCGACCATCTTCGTCCTTAGTGCATACTAATTCTTATCTTACATCGTTTAAACTGTTGAGCCATGAATACAATTGTAGTCATCGAGTACTTCACCTAAACGCCAAACTGGACGAGCTTATAGAGTCTGGTGAAAGCTGTATAGCTCAACTCAAATTATAAAATAATGATTTCTTGACAAATAAACATATTAAAAAAAACTACTGAAAATATGGCCCAGAATACACAATACCTAAATACGAATGAAAGTGCACAATCTGTCTCGGCGTTCGTGTCGACTCAACATCTACGATGTTCATAATGCAAAACTCGGCTTATTTACAAGCATGCCGTTACTCTCTTTGCGAAACAAAATAAAACAAAGCGGAGGTCTTATCGAAAAATACTATTAAAAAGTGTGCAAATAGTCGGAACAGTCGAGTATATGGGGTAGTTGTAGGGCTGTAGCGTAGTCACCTTGGGGTCTGCGTTGGGCGCCGCGGTGGCAGCGTGCGCGGCCGACGGCGTCGTGTTGCAACTAGCCACAACCTCCGGTGTTGTGATGCAACTAAACGGTATAGCGGAATCGACCTGCGAAAACACAACGCATTAGGTGTGTGCGGGCGACGCCGCGGCCGACGGTCGACTGGCTACGGGGGCCTACCTCTGTGTCGGCTCCGGCCGGCGCCCGCGTCGGCGACCCTCTATCGCTTTTTAAAAGATTCTCAAAGAGAAGCGCTCTGAGCGCGTTTTTATCGATAGTATCCTTCCTCCTGGCGCAACTACTAGATCCTACCGGGGGCTTGTCCTTCTTCTTGTTGGCCTTGTCCGGGGGGTGAGGGGGCGCGGCGCGCGCGTCCTCGAGCTCGGCGAGGTCGGCGCGCCGCGCGCGGTCGAGGGGCGTGATCAAGCGTTTGGGAAGTGTTAGAAAGACATAAGCGTTATTGGGAAGCTCGGCCAGGATGTATCTGTCGCCGGGCGCCCTCTCCTCGGCTCGGCGGCCGACGCGCACCACCAGCTCGTCCGAGCGGCCGCGGGGCTCCCGTGTTATCGTCTTCTCCTCGACATTAGTACTCATATCACTTGCGCTACTTACGTCTCGGGCGGACTTTTGCGCCGGCTCTGTATCGTTCGAACGCTTGCTCGGTTCGTTGTTATTGTTTTCGAGTATGTTTGCGGTATACTCATCCTCGGCGGTATTCGAGTCGGTAGCTTCTAGCACTCGGAACAGCTTTTGCTGGTCGGCTAGGTAGTTCGAGAAGCAGCCGATATCGCGACTGTCTTTGGTAGCGCGGTGGCAAACGATTTCCTCGAGCTCTATGTCATTGTTATCCGTTAACGGATCGGGCGCATTCGCATCGGTCGCACCGGGTGCGCGCTCCGCCGGTGGGCTCGAGACGTCGCTCATCTGAAAACATTTCGACGTTTGGTCTTCCATTGACTCCGAAATTTCACTTTCGACATCTATTCGGGTATCTTTCGTTTTTATATCGGTACAAGGGACTTTCTTCACGTCCGGTTCTATCGAGGGATCGGATATTACTTTGTCGGCGGTAACTTTGGGGCGCTTGCGATCGATTTTATCGCGCGTAGCGCCCTCGCTGCCGGTCTGACTATCTACTTTTTCAAAGGAAGACGAGGGCTCGCCAATGGACATATTTCTAATATTTCTCGGGTTTATTGGCGGCAGGTTCGGAATGACTTTCGGCACTATTCTCTCCCTATAAGTTTTCCTTAGCCTAATATCACGTTTATTGCTATCACAAATTTTCTGACGTTCTACTACCCTGTACGCGTTTTCAACACTGTGCCTTCGGTCAGAGTCATTTAAATAAGTATAGAGAGATTCTTTCTTATATTTTTCACTATATTGTCCTTTGAAAGGTTTACGGTGTACGGTCGGCGATTGTAGGGCCACGACACAGTCCTCGCGCGGTACTTCGTAGCGGAGGGTCGCAGGGCCACTCTTCGAGCGAACGTCTTCAACGGCGACGGCGGGCGAGCCAGATGCGTCCGGGGGCGCGAGGCGGTGCACGAGGCGGCGCGGGGTGTACTCGGCCAGGCCTGCGTACCACGCGTCTACGTTGCTGACGAACGCCTGAGAGCCGAGCTCCTCGCACGTCGGCGGCGCGCTGGGCCTCGGGCCGCGCGGTGCCTTACCTCGCGGCGCGGCCTCCACACAACCACCACCGGCGTCGCACGTCTCGGGGCATATGGCACTCAGGAGCCTCGCCTGAGAGGGCAGCGAGGGGCTGGCGCGCGGCGCGCGGGGGGATGCTGCGGGGGGGTGGGGCGACGTACGCACCTGGTTGGACGCGGTGGTGGTGGTGACCGCGCGGCCCGAGCACACGCTGCCGCTGCCGATCTCCAGCGTCGCGCGCGCCGTGTACGTCATCGGGAACATCGGCTTACTCCGTCTGCGAACAATGCCGCACCTTAGACAGGCGTCCCACCGCCGGGGGGTAAATTACGTACGTACAGCTACCGTTTATATGCTTGTGACGGAAAGACGCGAACGGCCATCAAGTACTCGACGTATAGCTGTCGTAAAATCCGCGTGACGAAAAGATACTCATACAAAATAAAACAACATCGACGGTCGAATACCGCCTTACTTGCTAAACTGGGCGCACAGCCGACGCGGCGTCGGCCCGGCTCGCACGATTAATACGATGGAGAACTGGTTTTTAATCACGTATTAATTACAAACACAACGGTCTTTACCGATACGAGCGACACGCGTGCGTTACAAACTCTCATGGTATACTGATAGTTACAAAATAAGCTCACTGGAGTCCGTAATGGGATTGAGGGCGCGCGTGTGCTAATTTACTAAATAAAACACCTCTTTTTGCGTCGGTGGTTAAAAACTATAATGGACGTTTGCTATTTGTATAAATGATCAATAGGTAGAGTCTGTGCAAAAAAGAAAAGCGTCGAAGGTTGAAGTCGAGCGTGTGTTAATTTACTGTTTTTAGTTCAACGTTTTGCCGCGTCGGTTCTCTTTTTGCACAGACTCTACTTGGATATCAATCACATAGTACAGAAAATACCTGTAGTCATACTGTGTAAGCGAAATGCAAAAAAATCCTCTGTAAGCGGAATGCGTCGAACACGCACCGAGAATTTGCTGAGTTTTTTGTCACATTATTGTGATATAATTGTTCGACTGATTTGGAGCACAATTTGCGTAGATACGTATTTGTATTTATTGGTAGAGAGGCAATAAATATACGTAATCAACGTTGACCTTATCTTCCTTGTTATTGTTCAGTCCTTGACATCGTCGAACGTAACACTGACATATTTATCTAGTAAGATTAGCACATTTTTATGGGAACATTCGCGGTGATTTCTAGCTCTATACAGGGTTACGCAGAGAAGGTGTACTAAGCTGAAAGGGGTCCATCATTCATAATGATGGTAGAATAGTTACCATGAGTAAATTTTACTATGGAAGTAACTCTTGAAATTTTACAATTTTACTATGGGAGTAACTCCTTTGAATTTTTTTTGAACATGAGTGCTAGGTCCACATCTAGAAGGAAATACATTTAGTTAGATATTAGGTACTGTTTGTTAATTTATAGATAATTTACAATGTATTTCCGGTTTGTGGTCCATTAAAAAAAAACTCTGAAATCGCGAAATAAAATATCGACGGAACTGTTTCATCATCATCATCATCATCATCCACAGCCTTCCTTATCCCACTGCTGGGTATAGGCCTCTCTCTTGCTATGCCATCTGCCTCGGTCCTGTGCTAATCTAGTCCAGGTTCGACCCGCGATAGTAATAATATCGTCGACCCATCTTGCAGCTGGACGACCAACGCTCCGCCTACCTTGCCTGGGCCACCACTCTGTTAAAACCTTACTCCACCTGTCATCACTGCGCCTAGCAACGTGTCCTGCCCAGCTCCACTTTAATTTCATTACCGCGATTCCGACGTCTCGAACCTTTGTTCTTCGTCGGATTTCGGTATTACGAACTCGGTCTTGGAGTTTGATGCCTAGCATGGATCTCTCCATGGCTCTCTGTGCTACTCTGATTTTGTGCACAGCCTCATGTGTGAGAGTCCATGTTTCGGCACCATAAGTCATTGTGGGCAGAACACATTGGTTGAAGAGGCGAGTTTTCAGACATTGTGGCATATGGCGTGACTTGAGGATGTAGTCCAGTTTTTTGAATGCCGCCCATCCAAGCTGTATGCGCCTGGAGACCTCCTTTTTTTGATGTTCTATGCCGAAAGATAGAGTATGACCAAGATACACGTAACTGTCAACCGTCTCTAGTATCTCATTCCCTATCATGATTGGGTTTGAGGTCCCAGAAACGTTCGACATCACCTTGGTCTTGGTCATATTTATCTTAACTGTTTCATAGATCATAAATATTTTTTTCGCGATTTCAGGGTTAGTTACTATGAACCCCTTTCAGCTTAGTACACCATTTCCGCGCAACCCTGTTTACGTCAAATTAGTAACGGAATAGGCAGTTTCTAAAACGTAATTTAAAACATATTAGATAGCCTCGGTTCTCACGGGTGACGGGTATTCTGACATCGTTGCTTACTGATATTTATTGTCGTTACCCAGACACGGCAGTAAATAGTAGGTACCAGACAGAGTTATTAGTCGAGCGATAGCCGAATCAGGTCATTGGGACATGGGTTGGTGATTTCTACATATATCTCCGTAATTAAAGACATTTCCGCTTGAGGTGTTTGTTCAGTTGTCAGGCTATAAAAATATCATCATCATTTCAGCCATAGGACGTCCACTGCTGGACATAGACCTCCCCCATCCAAAAGGGCCGGTTGGAAGCGGCCTGCATCCAGCGTTTCCCTGCGGTCTCTTTTAGGTAGTCTATCGATCTTGTTGGTGGACGTCCTACGCTGCGCTTACCGATCCGTGGTCTCCATTCCAGAACCGTATAAAAATAAATCAGAAAAAAAATATGCCAATTTGGAACAGATTATGATGAATTCAGTCAGCCATGGCACTAGTCCTATTCCAAGGAACAACAAGCACTTTTCTCTTTACTTGTAGGTAGGTATACGACTTGATAAACTAGGTCTAAGCATTAATACAGGGTTACTGGTAATCAGTTAGCATCCTCGTAAGGCGACTTTAATACGTCAAAACAACTTATGTTCAACGACTTATTTAAATTGGCGAAAAAATAATTTGTTGTTTCCATCGAGATACAATTCCTATAGTCACAATCTCTCAGTGAAAACAGTCAAAAGAACGTCCGAGCGTCATTGTACGAACAGTGTATCAATTATGTAGTTCACAATGCCACATTTACTCCAAGTTAGACGTTATGTCGCTTGCATAGTGTTCAACGTTAGTTGTCAGCTATGACATAGTAGCTCTGGTATCGCGCGGCGTTGTAGTCGTATCGCGGTTACCTTGTATCTAGAAAAACGTCCGCGCATTTCTTAGCGTGCGCCGAGTTTTGGTTCGGGCATTTTTGTGGCACGATTGTGACTCTATATGTATTGTATCTCGATGGTTGCTTCATATATTTTGACGGGAGTGATGTATTTTTTATGGAACGGCTGTTTTTTCCCGAATTTCGTAAAGTCGTAAAACAAACGTTTGTTTTTATGTACTGAGGCAGGGCGGCCTCAGGCCTTAAGAAGATGCTAACTGATTTCCAGTAACCCTGTATAATTATAACAACTCTTTATTGTTCACACCTAAAATTACAAACACACGATAAAACAGCTTAAAAACTAGTGCAAAAATTGGCGGCTTTTTCGCTACGAGCGAACTCTTCCAGGCAACCTTAATGAAAACGGACGAGTTCTGACCGTTTCGATGATCACTTTCTGATGACTTGACTTGACAGTACCCTCCCCCCGAAACCAGAGCTCGACCCATCGAAGTGAATTCCTGGCTACGGCCTTGCGTACTTTTAACTTACCTACCCCTACGTACAGACCTAGAAGGTACTTATTCACTGTGGCCATGAAGATACCCAGGTTATATTAACGTGGGGCTGTCAGCAAGTCGCTGGCTCACTATTACAAGGTTCTATGTTAGTTTCTTACACGTTCTGTAATTTCAATTTTAAAAATTTGACTTTCATAAATATTGACTTAGCAGGGTTTATGCTTGAGTGAAAATATATATCTCAAGCATAAACGTTGCTAAGTCAATATTTATGAAAGTCAACATTTTTTTAATTAAATTAAAGAACGTGTAACGCCTAGGCCGCACACATCGTGATAACCCGAAGATTCGTGTTATCGCGATGTGTATAGCCAAGTATTCGCGTATACTTCGGTGCTTCGTGCGTAGCTGCGAGGACTTCGCTCCGCTGTCGGTAACTTCTCGCAGATCAAAGCGTTTCTTCTTTTCTTTCTTTCTTTCAGATCAAAGCGTTTTATCGCGATGAACTTCGCTTGCGTGGCCACACTTCAGTCGGCCTCCAGCCATCGTGCGTAGCAGACGTGTAACTTAAACTGCAGTGCATAATATAGCTGAAGCGAAACATGGATTGGTGTAACGATATAATTTTAGAATTCATTGCCAATTACGAGTCTGAGCCGATTTTATGGAACCCAAACGAAAAAAAAAGCCATAAAAAAAGGATCTTTTGCTGCCATAAAATATAGAGCAACCGCGGCGTCTATTTTATTTTTAGCGTTTAGACATCGCTCGTACATCGCGATAAACTTTACATCGCGCATTATGTGGCCGCGCAGCTTCGCCGTAGACGAAGTTTATCGCCCGAATATTATCGCGATGTGTGTGGCCCAGGCATAAGAAAATAACATAGAACCTTGTAATAGTGAGCCAGCGAAGTTACCTGTTGAGCAGCTCGAGGTCGATGGGCGCGTTGGCGTCCGACGCGGAGACGCGCCGCTCGGCTAGTGGCGGCGGGTTCACGCACCGCACGGTGGCCAGGTAGCCGCCCGCGCGCCCGCCCCCGCCCACGGCTCCCGTGTCCTCACTCAACATCGACGCTGCAAAACAAAACACACATTTTTTTTAATGTGATTTACAACTTGGAATATACACATAGCTTATTCTAGTCTAGCACGTTGTAATTCCCAACACTTGTGAACACGGCATGCAGTTTTTTTTAAATTAATAGCGTTTGACCGCCTCTGCAGTTTACGTACATTGCTAATTTATAATAATCAGGTAAGTACACGGTGAATGTACTGCGATCCCCAAGCCGCCTGTCAAGCGTGGGGATTATAGCAACACCCCCTCTCTAAGAGGCTTTTGTTCAGAAGTGGACGTTTACTGGCAGATGGTATATAATAATCAGATAATGTAAATTATCTTGAATGACACTGTCATGATTACATGCATACTTAAAAATATATAGAACACAGGAGCAAAATGACTAAAAATCACCTAAAATACCATAAACGTTACTTCTTGACAAATAGACGAGCCTGAAAGGATGACGTACGCTATGGGAAACGTATGCCCAACAGTGGGTTGCTAGATAATCATCGTTCATGATGACATTGGCGACTGACAAAACCAACGGCGACCTGCCCTCCTCGACCTGAGACTTTATGGAGTGATGATATAGGTAAAACAGCCGCCAGTGGCTGGAAGCGAAATGCCGGTGTTTGGGCTGAGTGACGTGCCTTAGGAGTGCTTATGTCCAGCAGTTGACTAAGATACCTATACCTATGTTGATGATATTGTTGCAAGCTTCGATCAAACAGTTGCAAACTTAACTGGACAGGTGTTTAATTTGGAAAAAATAACAAACTTGTGATGTGATGTGTGTGATTGTGAATATTACAATTAAAAGTAACACTAACCAAAGCCAAGCGAAACGCAGCCGCGCGCGCGCATTCACCTTAAAAAAGACTACCTAATGCGGTTGAAACTTTAGTCAGAGTGACCGGCTTAATCTTACGTGAGTAATTCCCGTGTAATATAAATAAAATGTGTGAAAAACACGTCAATTTCTATAATAAAAAGTAACATTCTCGGGATTTAAGCGTCGGATTAGGGCAAGGTGCGCTGTCCCTTTCCCACAGTCCACAATGAATGAAAGTCTGCCATCTGCATCCACTGGATGCCCGC
This sequence comes from Agriopis marginaria, assembly GCA_932305915.1. Taxonomy (NCBI): domain Eukaryota; kingdom Metazoa; phylum Arthropoda; class Insecta; order Lepidoptera; family Geometridae; genus Agriopis; species Agriopis marginaria. The sequence continues at coordinate 4,851,622 of OW029935.1, forward strand.
GACTCTCACAATGTCGTCGGTCCATCTAGTGGGAGGCCTACCTACGCTGCGTCTTCCGGTTCGTGGTATCCACTCAAGAACCTTTCTTCCCCATTATTTATCAGTAATCATCTAAACAAAATAGCTAAATACCAACCGTGGTTCTTTGGTGCTATATTCTAAATTGTATTGTTAAGGTGTTAAGAAAAAAAAATGTAGCCGTAAGGCGGCTGTAACTATTGGAGTGGAAGGCATCGAATAAACCTTGCACAGGACCGGAGAGAATGGCGTGAAGCGCGTGTTATGTAGTGCAGGGCATGCAGGGTGGTGGTACTCACAGGTGTCGACGCCGGAGGGCAGACTGCCGCCGTGCAGCGCGCGCGCGGCCACGGTGGAGGGGTTCTGCGACGCGGCGGGCGTGGCGTGGTGCCGATGCCGGCGCGGCGCGGGCTCTGCCGCCAGCGCCGCCACCAGGTCCTGCAGCGAGTTGGAGTGCGGCAGCGCAGGCCGGCCGCCGCCGCGCGCGCCGCGCCTCGAGCCGCGGCACCCCGTCAGCGTGCGCGCCGCCGCCTCGCACGCCTCCTGGTCGTCCTGCTCCACCTCCTCCAGGAGCTCCTGCAACACCCAACAAACCACATCACATCACTCACTAATTACATAACACTCAGCTAGTTTTTTTGAAGTGAAAGCTTCTTTAGGCAACTCGCCGCGTGACCGTCACTTTCAGATGATCCGTAATAGTTGAATACAGCTCCATCTCTTGTGGAATAGGTGAATCCTACTTAAGTTTTCACTTCTGACGTGCAAACGTACGACTGTTTTTTTTTAATCAACTGACTTCTAAAAGGAGCTTCTTAATTCGACTGTATTTCGGAGTATATGTTACGCGATTTATTCGAAGATTATTATGGAAGAGGCTATATCTAAAGGATCCCAAATTATGTTTTATAAAAATATTCCGTCGATCGGGAGCTCATTCCACAACCTTACCACGATAAATATCCCGTAAATAATCATATAACTTTAGGTGTTAATACCATTTAATAAAAAAATATAAAAAGTTTTTTTTTATAATTTGTTGTCATGTCTGTTGTACAATAAACCTAATTATAAAGTAAATTAGTAGTAGTTAGTAGAAGAATAGAATTAGTTTATATCATCAAAATAACTGTACAATCTCCCCGCGACACAAAAAGGCGCAATATATCTATACTTAATATTATAAAGAGGAAAGATTTGATTGTTTGTTTGTTTGTTTGCATTGAATAGGCTCCGAAACAACTGAACCGATTTGAAAAATTCTTTCACTGTTGGGAAGCTGCACTATCCCCGGGTGACATACACTATAATCTATACCCGTGCGAAGCTGGGGCGGACCGCTAGTTATTTATATAAATAATTGCGTTTATATTCTAAAGAGAGAGTTAGCTGAAAGATCTCTGTTCAGCGATAAGACCGCCATTTGCACTTATTTTATTGATACTCGTCATTTTTGTGGTGTCAATAATGTGTATTGTATTGTACAAAATGGAATTTACATTGTTTACAAAACCTAACCTTGTTAAAGTCATGACAAATGTAAAAGGAGATAGGAGATTAAAGTCACCCATTAAACCTTCATAAGCAGTAAAATAAACATTGTTAGCACATTAAACACATAATGCCAAGCTCATTCTATATAAATTCTATATTATAATATAGTAATATTCATAATATTCGAGACATTTTTGCACACACGTTCATCTGACCCCAAACTAAGCAAAGCTTGTGATATGGCTGCCAGAGACTGATATACATACATTATAGTTTTTAAATACATACTTAAATATAGATGTAAACAACCAGATATAGAACAAACACAAATGTTCATCACATAAATGTTTGTCCTAAGTGGGAATCGAACCCACAGACCAACGGGCTATCAACATTATCCATCACTCACACTAATATTATACATGGGAAAGTTTGTGTGTGAGTGTGTGTGTTTGATACAACTCTCCGGGATCAGTGGCTAATTCATTCTGATCCCGGGATCGGTGTAGACGAACCCATCATTTTGATGTTTGTTTAGTCTTGTCGCACTGTAATGTAATTTCGCCTGTACCTACATCACTCACCTTGAAGAGGCTGCTTTTCCCTTCACGGTCTTTGGGACATTTGTATGTGAGAGCCTCATTTAACAGTGCCCGGAGTTTGTCGTCATCCAATGTTTCCACGTGTTTGTTGTTCTGAAACAACAAAGGACAAACATTTTATTTATATACTAGAGGAGTCCATATTTGTTTATCATACTTAAGAGGCGTATTACAAAATGAACCTTAAAATTTTAAGTATTTGTATTTTCGGGCATAAAACGAATAAATATAGCCGAAATATTGAAGATAAATATAAAATAAGTAAACCATTAACATAAAAATGTTTATTTTATGACAGTAATTTGACGAAATCAATTCTCAAACTTTCCCTCCTAAAGTTTTACGAAAAACTATTTTAGTAAATAGGAGGTAACAAATGGATATGTTGAGTTTTACCAAAATCTGAAGCCGCAACATTCAATGAAAAATATAGATCTATTTAATACAGCTTCTGAATTTTATATTCTACAGACCTAATTAGTTGAAAGAAAATTTATACCAAAAACCCAGTTTTCAATGCTTTTTTCGTCAAAAAATGTGATAGGACCCTTAACAGCTGGCCTTAAGGCCAGGTTTTACTACTTTTAAGCAACGCTTATTACTACAGATGACCATAATCCTTGGTTTATTGTATTAGTCGCATTTAGAGGAGCAAAGCCATAGCGCTTACACACAGTCGTGCGTTTCGCAACTTCTATTTTTGAGGTTTTTCTCATATTTTTCGAAAAGTATAGCTGTAATGTAAACTGTACCTTTGCGGTTTCCTTCATAAATCTGTATATTAAGATATAGGCATAATTATATAAATAGATATTTGAATGAATCCAAAAAACAGGAATAAAAGCGCAAATAAGTGTTACTTACATATTTTTTTTCTATCAAGCGAAATGTCCTTAATCGTTTATCGGTCTTTGGGAGTTCTTAGATAAAACATTTAATTTTGATATGACACCGTTTTCATAATTTAAATCTAACCATGGAAGTAGACACGCTTAAACTAGAATGACCAAAATTGCTAAAAGTCGGAAAAAAGGCCCTAAACGGCTTAAAAACTAGCTTGATACAAAGGGTGACATATCTAATAAACTAAGAGGAAAAAAAAACTAGCTGGTTATTTTTTAGGATAAAACGAGGCAAGAAAATAAAATAATCTATTAATATACAGGGTTACACTGGATGTACGAAGCGATAAGGGATCCATGATACTCCATGATATCTTTATGAACAACATTTACCAACACCGAAATATCAAAAAAAATAATCGGCTGTTCTATAGAAAATGGTCATTCTCACTCGACGAAATGTATGGAACAATTCGGAACAGCTGATATTTTGTTCGCGATTACAGTTTTGGGACCATAGTAAAAGTTGTTAAATAATAATATCCTTCTTTTTAAAGTTGGTTAAATAAAAATGAGTATAACGGACCCCTTTCGGCTTAGTACACCATTTCCGCGTAACCCGGTATAAAAGCATAATACTACTCTCTGACTGACTGACTCATTATGAAGTCTCGAAAATTATTTGTATTATTTGCAAAAATAATATTGTCATTAGGTGTAGGGGTCCTCTAAGAAAGGATTTTACTAAAAGGGTCGAATTAAAGGGTAGAAAGTTTATTTGAAAGTCTACGCGTACGAAGTCACGGGTAATAGCTGGTACAAGTTAAAAAAACCCGACCAATTCGGAAAAGAACTCTTAATTTTTTAACTGCGATTCGTTTAGTAGTACAATGTCAAAAGCGCAAAATGGCAAATGGCCGCAAATTATTATTATAAGTCCAAGGCGTATAATGACCAAGGAGCAAAATGTCCAAAGCTCAAAAAGACCAATAAGCAAAACGTCCACAGCGCAAAATGTTCTTATTTATATTTTTTTATTTATAATAGTATATTTTAACAAACTAGTGATAAGTGAAAACAGGTTTAATTTAAGGGCAATTTGCATAATATATTTCTACCAGTTTTTTTTTGGCGAGTCGGCGAAGTATTTCGCAATAGTATATATTTTCTTTACTGCATGGACATTATGAAATTAAAGACCCTCCTCACTACACGCCCACAAATTGCTTATGTTCAACAGTGGACGTCTTCTGACTAATGATGATGATGAATAGTACATTACAGCAGCGGCCGGCTACAGAAGCATTTATGGGGAGTCTGTAGACATGGGACTTGTTTTAAAATGTGGACAGAGGCGTAGCCGAGGCCATACGCGAGTTCTTAAATGCGCAGTTACCCAAGGCTTGTATAATACTTTTCTCAAACATTGCGTGGATATTCACGTAAAATATACATCATCATCATCATCATAATCAGCCTTTTAACAGTCCACTGCTGGACTTTTAGCCTACCCCCGAAAGGGTGATTTGGCCATATCCACCCCGCTGGCCCAGTGCGGATTGGTGGACCAAAATATACATATTTTGGGGTAATTTTCGCATTAGTTAAAACGTCGCCAAAGAACCACAAAAAAAATAATAATAATTGTGAGATGGCTATAAATAAACAAATAAACGATGTCTATAATTATTTATGATATGGCTTGTAATATGAAATCGCAGGACACCACAGGGAAATGTCAATAGGCATGATGACTAATATTTTTATTACCTCATAAAAAGCTGATTGATTATTTATTTTTATATTTTATTATCTTAGAGAAACTAACGGTCTTAATTAACAAAGTTAATAATAAGCTAGAGACAAAGGGGCCATTTAAAAGTTTCTACTTAAAACAAACAGAGTACATTATATGAACATACATTATAAAAATAGAACCCATCAACGAAAACAAAATTAAAATTAGTTCAAAAATAAATAAGTTATAAGTATTTTAGTTTCATGCTAGACAGAGAGCGCACTATACTGAGTTATGACGTCACGCCTCAGGCACGTCATACAAATGCTATACTAACACACGCTTTGCGAGAAAGTGATAGAGTATCCCCTCTCTATCCCCACCTAATACATACCTAATACTTTAAAAGCTCATATCTCAGAGATTTATAAGCCAATTGTTTTATTTTATTTTAGTATGTGTAATGTATTTAGCTATATCCTTGGCTAAGCCTGTTTTTTTAACATTAGGACACATGCCTATTATTTCCTGTCCGTAAATTCTAACATTAAAACATACCTAAACCTCTTTGAATATGTATTGAAATATTGTACGCACGTATAAGATAATCAGAGGTTACAAAAATTGGCCACCTTTAGAATTTACTTTAGCAACGGTCAAGGCCTTTAAGTCCAATTTTGGTAGAGGTAAGTTCTTCAATAAATAGACACGTAAAATTTGAGAAAAGATTTTTTCATATATGTAGGTATTGTACTATGAAAAGTATAAGCTAAATTACTCTAAAACACAATTTTAAACTATCACGGTTGATCACTAGAGTTATATGATTATTTACGGGATATTTACCGTCAGTCTTCCCGTAAATATGGTGCATGTAACTGCGCCGAAATATCGGGAGCTCATTCCACAACCTTACCACGGTAAATATCCCGTAAATAATCATATAACTTTAAACTACTCTAGTCTCGTGGCAGGTGAAATTGTGCTTTCAACAATAGGTCGGCGCATTAGAGGTATCAATAACTGTCGCTACATAACAGTAATGTCAAGGTTAGTAAGTTAAATATGGCCTCCCTTATCACTAACTCGAGTGTCCGAGGCAGGGAGTGGAGCTGACCGCTCGTCCGCAATACGGACACAGCGTGTTGTCGGGAAAACAAATAACTGGAGACAGGTGATATTTAAAACCAATGGCAAAAAATGAAAGTCAGATGTCGTGAATATCCAAAGCAATTTCAACCTGCCAGAACTTAAAAGTATGTTTTTTTGTCGTCATGACTCTACATATAACTTAATTCAATGACAAGACGTTAACTGAAAATAAAACAAATAATAATCGAATTATTTTTAAATAATGCATGTACATGTAACAATAATAATTAATAATTTCTTTGGGCTGGTGCAGCTGCCAATAGGCATGATGACTAATATTTTTTTATTACCTCATCAAAAAGCTGATTGATTATAAATAGAACCCATCAATGAAATCAAAATTAAAATTAGTTCAAAAATAAATAAGATATAAGTATTTTAATTTCATGCTAGACAGAGAGCGCAGTATACTGAGCCGTGACGTCACGCCTCAGGTGCGCCATACAAATGCTATAGTAACACGCACTTTGCGAGAAAGGGACAGAGTATCCCCTCTATATCCCCACCTAATACTTTAAACACTCATAATTATCTCAGAGATTTATCAGCCAATTAAAAATATTTTTCAGTATGTGTAATGTATTTGGTTAAATTCATCGCTAAGCCGGTTATCTCTATCTCTTCTCTACATAGTATAAATTAAAGTCGCTTTCCGCGTCTGTCTGTCTGTATGTCTGTATGGCCGCTAACTCCTCCTAAACCACGCAACAGATTTTGATGCGGTTTTCACCATCAGTTAGATACATTTTCACGGTAGGTTTATACATATAACTAGCGACTCGCCCCGGCTTCGCACGTAAATTACACCCGTGCGAAGCCGGGCAGGCTGGTCGCTAGTTTGTAATAAATTAAACATTAGGACACAATGCCTGTTCGAGCAGCACAAGCGACGCTAATATGCTAACCTAGTGGTTACATATTTGAGGCGTTTGGGGTCGAGACATTGGGCCCTTGGGTACCGGAAGCTCACCTCGTTTTCAAAAATCTTTCAAAGCGCCTGGTTAATGCGACGCATGCCCAAAATGCTGGCGTGTTTCATGATATTTTTGTGAGCTCGAGAGTTGTCTCTACAATCTACATGATAAAAAAAGAATCACGTAAAGTGGTCCACACATGTCCTAGTAATACTTAGGTTTACCGAAGAAAAAAACAGAATCAATTTAGTGAACCTGAAGTCGGTCAAAAAGTATACTTATCTAGTTTTTTAGCTCGAAGTTGTGTGAAAATTAGGTGCTAAAGGCATTAACTCAATTAAATAATGAGTCATTTCGAGTTTTCAAACGTAATCTCTAGGCGACTAAGGGTGGAGTGAGTGGGGTGGTAGGCTAAGGTTACCACCCGTCCGGATTTGTCCGGAGTTTATCACTATCTATATTCACTAACAGTTCAATTATTTATTTATTTTGTTTGCAAGAGTCTAGAGAATGCTATATTACAACCGCTCGAAGCGGTAGGAAAATTGCATGTCATTGCATTATATTATATATATATTGTATTAGAACTTTTGAATCTTTTCAGGTTCTGAGCCAGCATGGTGGATTAAGGCCAATCCCCTCTGTCTGACAGAAGACCTGTGTGTCCCAGCAGTGGGAACATGAAAGACGATAATGATGATGGTGAAAGGAAAATAGGTAATGGATGTGGTATTATTTATAAAGTCGCAAAAAAGCGTAATCAGCAACCAGATGGTACAAACATTTACTGAAATAAAAACCCTATGTATGCAGATATGATTATTTATACATCGTTATGATGTTAGCTAGACCACGTTGCCCAAATCGGTAAAAAGTCGAGTTCCATTCGCCTTAGGGCTACCTGTTGCGGTTCTGTTTAGGTGATTGCGAAAAGTTACGCGACTGCAAACCGTATCTCAGCGTGTTAAGGTTCACGTTCGCGTGATTTTCCGCACTGCGCTGTTCGAGCCCGCGTAAGAGGTTGCCGTAAGGCCCCAGATATTGGCAATGTTATAGTTGAGTAAGCACTGAATAATTCAAGGTTTTAAATAATGGCACTGAATCACGTCAAGCTGCGCTGTCCGTCTTGCCTGTGACGCCTTCGCAGGAACTAATTTTACTCGCCAGATTGATTTTATTAAGCTACATGATAAAATTAGCTACATGATGACATACGGCACTGAAACGTGGTCTCTCACTATGGGCCTCATAAGCAAGCTCAAATTCGCACAACGAGCTATGTAGAGGGCTATGCTCGGGGTTTCTCTACGAGATCAAATCCGAATGAGGAGATCCGTAGACGAAAGAAAGTCACCGACATAGCCCACCGGATTGGCAAGTGGAAAGTGTTGAAGTGGCAGTGGACAGGGTACATATTATTTGCTTAGTTTGGGGTCAGATGACCGTGTGTGCAAAAATGTCCCGAATATTTATTTATATCACGCAGAACAGATGGCCGATGGGGCCGAAAGGTTCTCGAATGGAGACCACGGACCGGTAAGCGCCGCGTAGGACGTCCACCCACAAGATGGACAGACGACCTAAAAGAGACCGCAGGGAAACGCTGGAAGCAGGCCGCTTCCAACCGGCCCTTTTGGAGATCGATGGGGGAGGCCTATGTCCAGCAGTGGACGTCCTATGGCTGAAATCATGATGATGATAAAATTACACTACGTATAAATACGCAAACAACTGATAAAAACGAGAGGTTTAATTCGGTCAGAAATCACCTCTGAAAATATTTTGCATCATCACATCCGTCATCGAACAATTTACGTATCTGATGACGTCGAAGACAATGAATAATAATATTACGACGCGAAAAGAAACTGTTTATTTATAAAAAGCTTCGTAATTTCCTTGCTTTGCGTCCACGCTGTGTTTTTAATCGGATATATTTAGGAGAGTGTGCATGAGATCTGCATGATTTAATTCCCTCCTGCCCATTTTCTATCGAACTGCCAGGGCAGGCAAGAAAAATCGTCACCGCTTTATGGTTGATATTCCGAGAACCCGTATGAGGCGCTTTGATTCCACATTTATTGTGTGAACTGCTAGTACCTATGTGGAATTCGCTGGCTGAATGTGAGTGTTCCCCGATATTTACAATCTACCCGGTGTCTTCACGTCGAGAGTGAATCGGTTTCTTCTAGACAAGCGTGCTCCATCGTAGTTCCGCATCATCGTTTACCACCAGGCGAGATGGCGGCCAAGTGCAACCCTATTTTTAATTGTTTTTAAAATCTCTTTTCTTGTTATTCGTTACAAACTGTTTAAAAAACAGCGGCGCCTGAGTCTCATTTGATTTTTTATTTTAAATCAAAATATGCTTCTTAACCCTATGCAAATCATAATCAATTTGCAGTTTCAATTAGTGCAAAACATGTTTGACGAATAAGCAATTGAAGCACCAAATGTTTCACACACTGTTAAAAATATTGCGTCGCTATCAACAACGTTGCGCTTGCCAATATGCTAACCACACCTTATCTAAGTGACAACGTGCTACGATATCAAGTGACGAAAAGATTGGTGGAGCGTTCATTTGCATCGGACCGAAAAACATTTTTACCTTTGATATAGACGTATAAAAGCTACGTGCTCCACCGTAGACCGCATCATCGCTTTCATCAGGCGAGTTCAGTTCAAACGCAAGCCTATTATATAAAAAAAAAACTACACTAGAACAGGGCCTATTACGTAAATGGAAATGGTGGTCAGGTGCCATCCTATGAAGTCCTATCCTAGATCATCGACAGGTTTTAGAAGGGCACCGCTACCAAAATTATAACTTAGAGAATTTCATAATATTTATAGTGCAGCCTCAGAAAGAATGAGCCATAACATTGTAAAAATTCGAACGAAAACAGTAGATTCTGAACTTTTATACTAGCTGTTTGAATGTAAGATTGTATTTGGTACCCAATATACTACAATAAAATATAGAAAAAAAAAAAAAACTTTCAGGTTTTTAGATGTTATTGCAGCTTTCAGACGCATTCTCCCAGCCGCCGGACTGTATAAATGTTCATTTCACTAAACATAAACAGTTCAAATACCAAATAATAAAGTAATAACTCAAGGCAACGGCCAAAATTTGTTAAATTCGCAACCTGTTCGCTTCGTTACAGTTAGTGGAGCAACAAAACAACAGGGGCGATGTTAATATGAGATTTGCCTAATTGATGTTAATACGTAACAAAGTACGTCAGAAAGCCACAAGGTTAAACTGCTGTTTACGAATCATATTATCAAATGTACTGCAAAATACGAAAAAAAAAACAATATAAATACAATGATCATTTCCTTAGATGATTATGGTACCTATTCTAATCTAAAACTTAAAAAAAACTAAATACATAGAAGCCTTGTGAAGCCTCCACCACTTTGATATGGCATGATTTTGACTTGACCGTGACTTACTTTGCTTGACTCTGATTATGACTTGATAGACGATATCCAGTGAAACTTGAAAATACCAATTTTTAAATAATTGACAAGACAATGTTTTCCCTAACGTCGTTGAAACTGCAAAGCTTATTTATGTACTAAATAAGTCAATGGTGCAGGGCCGAGGACCGAACCGAGTGCCGAGAGATTGTAAAGCTCACATACTACCGCTGGGCCACCATCACTGCTCACGAGAACAAGCTCGAAACAATAAGAATAAGTTCGAAAGCTTGGTAACGATAAAATTATATTTTGTATTACCAACCGTTCGAACTAACGATTCGCAATACGATTCTCCTCGATTATCAATCCTCGATCCTCTGAAGAGGAAAGAATTATACAGGGTGTAAGGGGAACACTCATCATTATGAACAACTTTTACTATGGGACCAACCCTGAAATCGCGAAAAAAAAATCAGCTGTTCCATACATTTTGTCGAATGTCAATGACCGTTTTCTATAGAACAGCTGATATTTTTTTCGCGATTTCAGGGCTGGTCCCATAGTAAAAGTTGTTCATAATGATGAGTACAAATTACCTTGTTTTGGCTTCGACAGTGTTCCCCTTACACCCCGTATAATTATACCACTTAACGTGCTCACAGCGTCTATCCTGATATAGGTCTGTGATTGCGATATACCAATTCAAAAAAAGATTTAATCGAAAAAATTACAAAGGAGCTTAATAAATGTGTCACCAAAATGCGATACTCGACTGAACTTTGTCAAAGGGCAACGAAACACGCCACTTTCATTTCGAGTAATTTGATACATGTGTAGGCGTGCGTATATTTACGTACAGTACACACGGTGAAATGTACGCATAACAACGGGAACAAAATGCCTAGGTCTGGGAGTCAACAGCATGTACGATCAAAAATGAATTACCCAAAGCAATTTCAACGTAAACTGAATCACGGTGATGCTAAACGAAGTTATTTGATTCTATACATGTAGGCAAATAAGGACAAGAAAATACCGTGACGAAAATAGACACCACGCTAAAAACACTAAGTGGATTACGTAGGGAAGCTTTTACGAGACACTGTGGAATTAAAACCCACTTTCAAATGCACCGTACCTTATCATTCAAAGGGGACACTTAGCAACAAAACGTCATCCACATAAAAGCGCGAGAGACGAAATCGGTTACTTTCTTACTACAGTTTAAGGAAGTCGTTGTTTTGCAAAAGGAAATAAATAATTGGTCAAAGGGTGTTTTGAGTCACCTACATGGTAGGGTTCTGTAGCCAAAGCTAAAAAATTGTGGTCAGTCATAGTTCAGAAATTTGTGGTTAAAGAAAACGAACGAAGCTTTGTGGACTTAGCCAAAATTCATATAGAATTATAGATGTATCATCCCGACATAACATATACTTCTTATGGTTTAGTCAAAAAGAAAATTACTAGGGAAACATTCTTTGTTAAGATAAATATTAAGGAAAGGACAATGATTTTTGATCTAGAACGTCTTGAATTTATTAGTTTTATCGCTATTACTCAAAAATTTAATAAGTATCACAAAATAATCAAAATAATATGAAAAACAGAGTTTTAATTTGACGTATCAGCAATGTTACATTTTACGTCTAATAGTTCAGAAGTGCAGGAGGCAACTTTTTGCCACTTTGGTGAGCCATAATTCGCAAAAGATACACTTGATATAAAAGTGATGTATGAAACCTTGCCTTATTTTTAAAAGACATTCAAAGAATCAACACACGAGACAGCAACGAAAATAAAAAAAATCATCTCCATTTCACATGTACCAGAGCCATTTCCTAATATGCAAAATATATTTTTAAACACTAACCCCCTTACTAATAAACGTGGAGTAGGCTTGGAATAGTTACTCCGTCTTTTGTCTTTTTCAATCGAGCTCAAAATTTGAAAGAGAGAGAAAGACAAAACACGACGTAACTATCCCAAGACTTACTCCACATTTATTAGTAAGGGGGTAAAACTGTAATTGTGCAAAGTTTCATGCACTTATCATAATACCTATAGAAGTTAGAAGGTTCTAAAGAATTAGGACGGACTGACAGATATACTGACGGACAGAACGAACTTATAAGGGTTTCTTGTAGTACTACGGATATCTAAAAAGGTCAAATTTTTACAAAGTCGACGTACCGGATCTAAATACACAAATCGTGGTACAGATGCATTAACGCACTCAGTTTATCAGTGAGCCATTTGAAAGAGACGATATAATCAGTATTAGATAATAACTGAAAGATAGCAGAGCCGCGTCGCTAACAAAACATGGGGATAAGCGTGGACGGATGCCAATATGCTGACGAAACGTACAGACACACTGTCTCGGGGCATTTCAACGTTACAAACCAGATCACATACGTTAGAGAAAGAGAGCAATCTGACTCACTCACTTTATTTACAAGTCTGATGACAGACGTGAGACGCGCTTAGTCATAAACTCACAAGTCACAAAACAATCTCTCGAAAACATCGCAATTTATAAAAGCGAAATTCACTCACTCACTGGCTCATCACGAAATCTCAAAAACTACTTGACCTACGAAGCTGAAATTTGGCAGGTAGATTCCTTATGGGATGTAGAGGTCCGCTAAAAAAGGATATTGCGAAAGAGCCCTATTAATGGTGATTGAAAGTTTATATGAAAGTCTACGCGTACAAAGTCGCAGGCAACTGCTAGTAATATTATAAACGCAAAAGTTCCTGTGTGTGCAGAGCATGTTTGTACGCGATCAAAAAAAAACGCCAAAATCGGCGTTGATGGTCCTTGGCTATCAGCATTACCGAGACGGGTTTCGACACTGATACAGTCTTTTGGATGCTTCGAGCAAATGATTGATTGTGCTTGAAAAAAAAAATTACAACTGCTTGATGTTTAGATGTAGATGTTATTGTAGGTAGTCAAATAAATTGTACGAATCGAGAATTTGTACGGATTGCGATGCTTTCATATTCTTTCTTTGAATTTCGAGGGTGAATCGATTTTCTATGGGTTTTCTATGGAGCACTTTTTGTGTCAGATTTGGTCTTACTCCCGTAGTAAAAGTTGTTCATGACTACTATTATGAACCCATTGCGGCTTTCCCACCCTTTCCACGTAACCTTGTACAACTTTAGATACATTTTAGATATGCCGACTAACTAATAAGCATAGTCCTTCGTTGTTGTAACAATATCTAATTCAGCTTGCAACAAATGAAGACATTATCATCATTTCAGCGTAGGACGTCCACTGCTGGACATAGGCCTCCCCCGTCGATCTCCAAAAGGGCCGGTTGGAAGCGGCCAGCATCCAGTTTCCCTGCGGTCTCTTTTAGGTCGTCTGTCCAGCAGTGGACGTCCTACGGCTTAAATGATGATGATGAACAATTCAAATATCTGTCCGATAACCTATTATACAAAAAAACCGTTTGAAAAATAAGAGATTTATCGAAAATTACTATCTATTAGTGTATTATGGTTATGTTAAATAGCGTTTTTTTTTTAAATTAGTCTATCACAAATGTTTCATAATAATGCACCATATTAGTTGTATGTTATATTATTATATACCTATACTTATTTAAATATCACGTTTTACAGTGTATCCTAATTATAACTTTTGGTTATTAAATTTTTTTTTTTTATTTTTTATTTTTTTTATTATAAAATGACTGCTAGAGGCGAATGTAGCCTGAGAAGTCATATATATTTATGTTATCCACAATCATTAGACTGTGTCTGTTTTGTAAGAATGTATGTATAAGAATGATAAATAAAGAACATTTAAAAATCAAATCTCTACCAGAAAAACAGTGCCTGTTTTGAAAACTGAGAAACTAAAACAGTAAAATAAAATGAACGCTAAATGTAGGTCAGTATTCATTCATTTATGTTTCAGCTCGCTTCGGAAACGATTCCAATCAAAATCAATTTCGCGCTTTCCAACAGTTGTTGAGGATAATGCATTTTATATACATGTTGGTCATTCCTATGCATGTAAAGGCGCTTTGAATAGATTACGACAAAACCAAGCAAAATTTGTGCTTAGACGAAATAATTAAGTTAATGTTTAAGTGTAATAATAATTAAGGTTTTATTATTTGCTTCGTTTGAATACTTTTGTACTCAAATTAAATAAATTATGTGCAATTTCAAATGACTATCAATTTAAAAAACCGACTTGGACGACAATTTTTTTCCAGTTATTTTGGTGTAAAAACCAAACTAATGAAACGATTTTGATGAAATTTCAACTACAAACTGAAAGTATATTCTTTAAAATAAAATAAAATTAAGAACAATTATATTTATTGTTGATGTAAGTTTCATTTGTATTTTCGGTGTGCGATAAAGAGATATTGTATTACGTAGGTATACTTACTGTTTAACGACATAATATTAGTTAATACTAATGAATTGTACCCATAAAATCACTACTCCTACCATCACTACTTACTAATATTGATAGTCATAACAATAACGCATTTAATATTTAGAAAAAAAAAGAACCGACTTCATGACTATACTTACATACCTACATTTACAAACTGAAACTAAAAAGTAGAAAATATTGTTTAATATTACGACTGAAATACTTTGTATCCATGGTCATGAACAATTTAACAAAAAACAACAGGGCCCAGTCACCATGGAGACACTTCTTTGTTTTTTTGAAGTTCTGTACTAGGAACAGTTCCTCTATGTTTGCTGTTCAGTTGATAGCGTCGCTAGTGGAGAACAAAGTATGGAATTCACCAAGAAATAACTGTAGTTCCAATTTTGCCCACCTTAACAGCTAAGTTGGTGGCACTGTACAATGTACATTGAATTCGTTGCTTATCGTCATGTTTTTGTAGATTTTTCAAAAAGCGCTGAATCAATGTCGATAAAAAAAATATGGGACTACCTATGAGATATGACCTACCAACCAAAAAAAAGAATCATCAAGAACAATTCTAAATTGGCAGAGTAATCGCGTAACAAACATAAAAAAAAAAACATACAGTCGAATTGATAACCTCCTCCTTTTGGAAGTCGGTTAAAAAGTGGGTGAAACACGGAGACATTGATCAAGAACGATATTTTTTTACTCGAAGGCATGTCTGATCTGATATTTATAAAAACAAACAAACATACTTACGTATGTAAAACATTACCCTCATTTTTGGCCAATTATGGTAAAAAGCTTGCTTAATTTTCGACTTCATCGTCACTTACCTAGAGGCGTGTTGGAGATTTATACACTACTAGTAGGCCGCCCCTGCTTCGCACGGGCGAAGCCGGGATATATAGCCTATGTCAACCGGGTATAGTGCAGCATCCCAACAATGAAAGAATTTTTCAAATCGGTTCAGTAGTTTCGGAGCCTATTCAATGCAAACAAACAAACAAACAAACAAACAATCAAATCTTTCCTCTTTATAATATTAGTATAGATTAAAATGACAATAGGGCTCTACAAAAGAGGTTTTTTTCTAAAAAGTCACTTCTAGCTTTCAAACTTTACCCTCGTTGACGCTTTAGAGTGCTTTCCACTAGAGATGTGGAGGTAGCTAAGCAGTGCTAGGAAAAATTAACCAATAGGAGGCGAGGTGGGAACGCCAAAGAACGAAATGAAGCGATCCTATTAGTTGAATTTTTCCTCACGCACCGCTCTTTTTCCTCGCACATCTCTAGTGGATACGCAGCCTTAGCGTTAAGGCCCTCTTTTCCCAGTTTTAGCAATTTTGTTTATTCCAGTTTTAGTATGTCTACTTCCATGGTTAGCTTAAGATTATAAAAATGGTGTCATATCAAAATTTTATGTTTTATCTAGGAAACCATAAATATCGAAAAACGATGAAGGACATTTCAGTCGTTAGAAAAAATATACGAAAGTAACACTGATTGGTGCTTTTCTCCCTGTTTTTTATTCCTTGGATTCAATCAAATACCTATTTACTAAATGATGTGTACGATATCTTAATATATAGATTTCATAATTATTGAGGAAACCGTACACTACAACAAGGAATATTTCACATTACAGCTATATAATACTTTTCGAAAAATATGATAAAATATCAAAAATAGAAGTAGTCAAACGCACGACTGTGTGTAAGCGCCATGGTTTAGCTCCGCGCTAAATGCGACTTTAATACAATATATTAAGCCATCTGTAATAAAAAAGCGTTGCTTAAAAGTGTGAAAACCTCGCCTTAAGCTGAGAGGGTCAGTGGGCGGGTTTTGTTCTGCCAGCTGACTCGTTAAAAATGACAGTGTTTTAGGCAGTCTTGTAGAAACGATAACACTCAATTCGTCGAAGGGTAATTATGTATTTATTATTCTGTGGTCATAATGAATATGATTAACAACTGCTTCTATTTATAATCTTCTTAGCTACAGAAAAGAGAAGTAAATAGAACGGAAATGAAATCTGTTACCAGGCATATGAGTGAACCTTGATTGAACATTCTTATTTAGATCAACGCGTCGAACTCCGCATCACAGTTGATAACTGATTTCGAATGACTGACGTTTATATGGTTGCAACTGACTACAAAAATGACATTCTAATTTAAACATATATTTTTTTTCTGTGTTCTTAGCAACACGTATTTCTACTTGTTTATACTACATTCGGGTCAAAACTAAAAATTATCAGAGCGTAAACTATTGCATTAGTCATAGCAAGTTTCAGGATGCAACAGTCTTTAAAACTAAATGACGGCCCGTTACAATACAATGCCTATAAAAGCTAAACAGTAACTGTACTGTTATGCGTACACAATTGAATAAATGCGAAAGTTACTTCGTTCCTCGATTTTTTACTTTTTCGTGATTGATAATTAAATTTATTAAGAGTAAATCATTAGGATGGATAACATAGACATACGATAATAGGTACTGCCAAACCGATGAAGTTTAGCAAAGAGGTAGAGACTATAGGTAGTGCATCACAAGGATGTTTTATATCCTTTAGAATTTGGCGTATAAAACGTGCTTTTACAAAACAAGAACCTTTTGTAAAATACATTTTGCATCATGAGGATGGACAACATAGACAAACGGTGGGTAACTTTTTTCCTTCTATTGGGGCTTTTGGCTTTGCGTGATTGACGCATTTGCCATTTATACTGTAAAATGCAGAAAAACTTTCAAACCGATGAAGTTTAGCAAAAAGGTAGTGCATCGTGAGGATGGACAACATAGACATACTTATAGGTAACTTTTATACTGCAAAATGCAGCAAAGAACTGTCAAACAGCAAGGCATGGCTATTTCATTGAGTTTTTTTTTAAATCCCGTTCTTCTTTCCTTGAAGGTTTACTGTATCACTTATTTCTTTATGATGGGTGTCTCGGACCAATCATAAAACTATTTTACGATAAAACGAGCATTCGATAGGATAACGAGCTATTTCCGAATTTCTCGCGTTGCCTAACTTTTGCAAAGAAAGTTTCACTACTATCGGAAAGTGGGAACGACGGAAACATGGATTTGTCACGTCTCCTTCGATACCGTCAAATTGTATAGCATACAAGTGTACTGACGTCACGTAGTCTGCGCCCCGCGTAGAACGCAACGGGGCGCCTGGGGCGCTCCGGACTCCCGGCTCCCGGAGGGTCAGGGTCGGGCCAGGAACGCGAATCGATCACGTGCCCTTGTCCCTTATAATAGCATCCGCGAATCCGCGCGTCACTCAATTCTTCCCAACTTTGTATTACACTCCCCCTCCCCTATTAGTACATTGTCACTTGTTGACTAGCATTTTGTGCTTTGTTTACATACAATAAGTCAGATCAGACAACAAGGGAGATATAGGGCGTGAGTGGTGGCGTGACGGGTGCGAACGCATCTGGCCCAAATCAGGCTTAATGCCTTTTGTTGAGCTTACCCAGCAGACCTAGTCGAGCTTACCTAGCAGACCTAGTCGCCCTTTTTGTTTGCATGTGGACTATTAGTTAGTTCATTGGTGTCGCTACAAGTTTCTTAGTGTGCGTGAAAAATTCGTAAGTGAGACGTAATTACAGTTTTGCAGGTAAATTGGAAAAATAATAAATAAACAACAAATTTGAACATTTAATTTGTATTAGGTTTTATATATTTGTAATTTTGATGTTATTTATTATTATTTTCTTTCTGGTAACAAAATTATTATCTCTTATTTTAAAGACTTCGAATGTTTCTTTTCCGAATACTTATCTATTCAGGTCCAAGTTGGTGTTGCAACGGGGCATTTACACTATTTCTAGTTTGTATGAGTGAAAACATGTTTTTGGCTTTTGTGTAACTGTTTATCTCATATCTACTGTCTTAATTATCAGCTGTATGTTTTCCTTGTAAAATAAAATAATGAAAACTTTAGATATTTTATTTATTTTTATTGCCTTCAGATAAACTAACGCCTTAATTAACAGAGTTAATAATTAGCTAGGGACAAAAGCCATTTAAAAGTTTCTACTTATAAAAAACAGTACATTATTATGAACATAACATTATTTTACATATTAATATATTTTTTTACTAAGGCATATATCCTTTGTTTGTCTGATTTAAGTACGATTAGCTATGCGATAACATTTTTTATGGATTGGAGACCTAAATCTTTGAGTGCCGACCGATGAGCCAGGATCGTTACACAGTGAGTGCCTGATGGACGACGCAGTGAAGGAAGGCCCAAGAACGCTGGCGTGACATCTTGACTCATTCCGGAGAGGTTGGCAAGAGGTGGCGGAGGACCGAGCTTTGTGAAAGGAAATGGGGGAGACCGTTGCCCAGCAGTAGGACCTGGGTATGTCCCAAAACTGCGACCAGAACCACCGGAGGATGGGAAGCAGCGTCCTGTTAGTACACGGTGAACGTACTACGATCGCAAAGCCGCCTGCCAAGCGTGGGGATTATGGCAACACCCCTTTCTAAGAAGGAGGCCTTGTTCAGCAGTGGACGTTTACTGGCTGATGATGTGATGTGTGTTGCCCAGCAGTAGGACAGTATAGGTTAAGAAAATAAAATACAAATAATAAAAACTTCTAGTTTCCTATTAGTGCAGCGGCGTTAGTTTGAGCGAAAATTACACGAATTTTGTGGCATTCCAAGAGTAACCTGCAGCGTTGGAAGTTTGCCAGACGTTTCCAGGCTGCCGGTGTATCATTGATCTCTCAGCTAGACCACAGAACTTGGTAGCCGACTCCCGAATGTGCAAGCCTCGAGTACAAACGTGTGTTGCTGACTAAACTTAATAGTTTGCGGTTTGTTTCAATCCAAGGAAGCCACGATAACTTGAGAACTTTACGCAACATTATCTCGTTAGTTCGAAAGTATGGTTCAATTACTGTTTTATAATTAACAGTGCACGAAGTTTCACCTATCTTAAAAGAACCGTTCATATTTTCGGCATGAAAAATTGCTTGTGATAATCCAGGGTACAAAAAGCTCCCCCTATATTAAATTTCATTTTCGGAAGTCAGTAGGGACAAATATAAACATTAACACATATACGCAAACTTCGTTTATAATATTAGTGTGGTTTAAATGTTTGGGAAATGGGATTAATACACTAATTTCAAATATATGCTTATTTACATGCTTTTCTTTAAGCTTCTTAGTCTTGAGCATCGGCGCAAAGTTGCTAGTCGGTTTTTTATCAGATACATTTCGGAGAGTGTGCACCGGATCTGCATGATCTAATTCCCATCCTGCCCACTTTTCAATAGGACTGACTGCCAGAGCGCGTACGTATCGACACAGTTTTATGCAAAGAAATTTTATATAGGTCAATGGTTTTATGGTTGATATTTCGAAAACCCGTACGAAGAGCTTTTTTTTTAATTTCATCATGTCACGATCGGCAGGGTTCGAAATTGGTAAGACAATCCTGAACCTCACCGATAATTGCCACCATTGGTTCATATTATTTATTACATAAGGTTTAAATGTAGTGATATTGTTAATCAGTCATGAGGCTGAGTAGGGGAGTGAGGGGAAGGCGGCGTGTGTGGTGCGACACTGAATGGTGTAGCGTTGAGCCGAGCACGCATGTACGAACAAATTTGTTGCGATGCATGATACGCAACCACTTGGTTCGCACGTGTATACCACTAACGAACATCGAACACGTTCGTCAAACATATTTGCGGCGATCTTATTTGTATGTTCCGTATGGACGGTGTTCGAATAGCTTTCGAATACCGCCGCCATGGCTATTTAGATAGAGTTCACGACTGTTGTGCGCGAACTCGATTCGAACTATTTTCGCGTTCGTGTTCGAATATGCCGTCCATACGTACAAACCAAATGTTCATGTTTGATGTTTGTGTTCATACGTGTATACACGGCTTTGCGTGGTGGCTGCGGCTTGTCCTACTGTTTATTCTGTGGCTGCGGGGGCTGCGGCGGCGACGTGCCGGCGGCCGGCGTGGCGGCGTGACGACGACAATGCCCACACCGACCTGCCTTCCGTTATTCGGCACTCGCCAGTAAGCCTACACCGTTTGCCCTCCACTCTCTATTGTAATGGAATCTGAATAGTGGCACTGAACGGACCACTGCTCAATACTTAAGGCTGAAGAGGAATTAAAAACTAAGAAACTACATAAAAGCATTGTTTGCATTATGAAGCAATAAACCGGCCAAGTGCGAGTCGGGCTCGCGCACTGAGGGTTCCGTACAACCATAAAATTCAATAACGAAATTACCAGTTATAACTTGGTAACGAACAGAAACTTATCACCGACTCGCACTTGGCCACTATTTGTTGTTATACTTTAGAGTGTGTACTATAATCATACCAAGTTTGACGTTTGTACGTATTACCGTTTTTACATTAGAGCTAATACAAAAATACGTTAAAAAACACGTTTGATGTATGGGGGGTATGGGTACGGAACCCTAAAAATGCAGTCGGAAAACTACGCTTATGGCATGCGTCGAGTCACGAATTACCGTTAGTACCTACAAGATCTAACTCCACAAACAATAAAATCCTTGTGACAAAAACTGACAAAGTAGGTTTAGCGTTACCGACTCGAGCAGTTTTTTGTCAGTCTACATAAATTCTAGGTATTACAGCTAGTGAGAACTGGGTTACTGGCATCTAATAAACATTATTATGAACGAATTCGGCTTGCGTGTGACCGGCGCGACGTCTTGCTATTATGAATACCTGGTAAATATTCTGCTTAAAAAATATCATCTTTCATTTTTAACGACGCAAGGAGGTTTCGAGATTCGATCCTATTGGTCGATTTTTCCTCGCGCATCGTCTCGTACATCTCTAGTGGAAAAGGACCATAAATTCTCAGTTGCCGCCAAGGCTTGTATAGTACTTTTCTGAAACGTTGCAGTGATATTCACGTAACATTCGCATTTTTAAAATCGCATCTGTAAATCTTTCACATTTCATTAAACGTTGCCTAGCAACTAAACTACGAAAAAGCATTTCCAGGTGGATATTGCTTGTGCTATGAGCCAATCATAGGACACTACCTGGAAATTATAATAATTGTTTGTGGTACATTCTAACCTCTGTGTATTTGCTTCTTTTAAAGTGGTACGTTTTACTTATGGCGGGAAATTCAAATTACAAACAGTTTTTGTCCTTGTAGCTAGGCCGGGTGATTATTTTAAAATGAGAGTGTTTGCGCAAATCGTTGGTTGTTTTTTACATTATTATGTAAAACAATTTAACAGTAACGCACAATATTGGTTACATGTTTGTCAATAAACCGTTTGAAACAGCAAAAATAAGTTTATTGACAAATGTAAGTAATAATGCGTATTAGATATAAATAGCTTTACGTGATTTTGTTATGAATAATATTTAATCAATTTGCGCAAACATCACGACCATTACCAGGCTTAGCCACAAAGACAAGAAAATTGTTTGAAATTTAAATTTCCCGCCATAGGTGAAATGTACCACCTTAAGTGGTCTAACGTTATCAAACTTCTTTGCACATGTAAATATTATACGCAAGAACAACACAAAATTTAAAAAAAAACTAATTTAGGCACCTTGACCCACAGAAGATAATCAGTGGAGACAAAAACTTGCCACCAATTACTTAGGAACGGTCGAGGCCTTATAAGTCGAATTTTCAAAGAAGAGGTTCATCAAATTATGTACCAACACATTAAATACCATGTTACAGAAAAAGCTATAACAAGATTTTCATGTTTATCAAATGAACTAGGTTTCAGGCATGTGGCATACATTCTGCAATACATTCTGTGGATGGATAAACTATCTACTTTCTTTGACTTTCTTTTAATCAATAATGAGCCCTATTCAGTGCCCACCTCTTTTGTGGCCGGATTAGCGCAAAAAGGTCGTATATCGGTCATTCCTTAGTGAGTCAACTGACAACTGAACAATAGAAGCCTTGAGATGAATACAAAGGTACTATTAATATTATCATCCTTTTATAGAATACAGATGAACATCTGGTGCTTTCCTCTCTTCGGGGAAATAGGAGTATAAGAAACACAATTTTGGTATGCTGTATGTTTCTAACCACAACAAAAAAGTATTTACTCGGCAATGAGTAATGAAAGCTGTGGATGATGTTGAAAGTGGAGTTTTATTTTTTTGCCATGACAGAAGCTTGAGTAAGACTTTGTATATGTCAGTTACCATTTTTCTCCAAAACGGCTGAACCTATTTGAATGCGGTTTTCAGCTATGTATGATCAATATCTGTCTTGTAGTACTTTTCCAAACTGGTTCCGGGTGTTTTAGTTTTAATATAAACTTGTTAATCTACACTAAAGTTTTAAAGAGTATTTAAAGTTTGTACATATGAGATATAGAAGATTTTAGGAGGTAATCTCTGGAGTTACCGAACTGTTTCTGTAAATCTTTCATTGATAGAAAGCAACACTGACTGACATTCATGGGCTACATCATGCTACAAAGGCTAGCATGCTATAACCAGTGCTATGCTATAGCCACAAAATCTACAACTCTACATATTTAAAAGCAAAATAGCACTCAATTATTCTCTGACTGACTTATCATGTTTTTTTAATGGCAGTAGATGAAAATTTCTTGTACCATTTCTTTTATTATTTCTTATTTACTTAATCCGCCGCAACATTACATATTCTGTGAAAATTTCAACTGGCTATCTATTATGGTTCGAAAGATACAGCCGTTAATAGGTAGGACAGACGAACGGACAGACAGACATTGTAGGCTTAGTAATAGGGTCCCGTCTTTACACTTCGAGTATGGACTTTGCATATACTATGAGGGGAGAGGACATGGGGGTAAAAAGTTGTAAAAAATGGGTCACGTAATATGGGTATGTTCCCTTATTGCTGATAAAAAGTGTCAAGCGTGGAAAGTGTGTAAAAAAGGAGTGAAGTGTGTATTTTTAACCACCGACGCAAGCAGAGGGGTGTTATGGTTTGTGTGTATCTGTGTTTCTGGCTGTAGCATCATAGCTCCCAAACTGCTAAACAGATTTAATTTTTTATTTTTTTGTTTGAAAGGTGACTTGATTGTGAGTGGTTTTACGATTCAAAAAATCTATTCAGTGTTTAAAGATTATCAGCTCTACTAAAGAGGGTTTAAAAAAAAATAATAATAATAATATTCCGATGGCTGCTTAGATAAAAATGTGGAACTTTCAAATTTTAGTACAGACTGACGAGAGACCTCTTAATCATTAAATTATACTAAAATTTTAATGCATTGATTTTTTATGCCATAAGTTGGCTAACAAGCAGACGGGCTGCCTGATGGTAAGCAGTCACCGTTGCCTATGGATACTTGTAACAGCAAGATTGAGAGTATTCTCAAAATACGGATTGGAACTGAGTTCACCATCATATTAATTTTGTACATATAGAGCAATAGGACTTTGACCAAAAGTATCAAAATGATTAACGTCATGGGTCATTTTATGCAATTAGAGCAGTGACCAATAGTATCGCAACAAGTAACATCTACATCATGTCAATTTTGGGCAATTAGAGCAATGGGACGTTGACCAAAAGTATCACAATGATTGACATCTCCTTCATGTCTATTTTGTGCAAATAAAACAGTGGGACGTTGATCAACAGTATCACAATGATTAGCATCTGCGTCATGTTCATTTTGTGCAATTAGAGCACTGGGATATTGACCATTAGTATCATAAAAAGTAACATCTCCATCATGTAAATTTTGTGCAATTAGCAGTGGAATGTTGACCAACAGTACCACAATGATTGACATCTCCGTCATGTCTATTTTGTGCAATTAAAACAGTGGGACGTTGATCAACAGTATCACAATAATTAACATCTGTGTCATGTTTATTTTGTGCAATTAAAACACTGGAATATTGACCATTAGTATCATAAAAAGTAACATCTCCATCATGTCTATTTTGTGCAATTAAAACAGTGGGACGTTGATCAACAGTATCACAATAATTAACATCTGTGTCATGTTCATTTTGTGCAATTAAAACACTGGAATATTGACCATTAGTATCATAAAAAGTAACATCTCCATCATGTAAATTTTGTGCAATTAGAGCAGTGGAATGTTGACCAACAGTACCACAATGATTGACATCTCCTTCATGTCTATTTTGTGCAATTAAAACAGTAGGATGTTGATCAACAGTATCACAATAATTAACATCTGCGTCATGTTCATTTTGTGCAATTAAAACACTGGGATATTGACCATTAGTATCATAAAAAGTAACATCTCCATCATGTAAATTTTGTGCAATTAGAGCAGTGGAATGTTGACCAACAGTATCACAATGATTGACATCTCTGTCATGTCTATTTTGTGCAATTAAAACAGTTGGACGTTGATCAACAGTATCACAATGATTAACATCTGCGTCATGTTCATTTTGTGTAATTAAAACACTGGGATATTGATCATTAGTATCATAAAAAGTAAAATCTCCAACATGTAAATTTTGTGCAATTAGAGCAGTGGAATGTTGACCAACAGTATCACAATGATTATCATCTGCGTCATGTCCATTTTGTGCAATTAAAACAGTGGAACATTGAGCAATAGTATCACAACAAGTAACATATCCATCAGGTAAATTTTGGGCAATTAGAGCAGTGGGACTTTGACCATAAGTATAACAATGATTAACATCTGCATCATGTCTATTTTGGGCATTTAGAGCAGTGGGATGTTGATCAACAGTATCACAATGATTAACATCTGTGTCATGTGCATTTTGTGCAATTAGAGCACTGGGACGTTGACCAATAGTATCATAACAATAGACTTTTTATTGATCTAAACAATTTTCATTATTGTAAATGAAGGACAGAAAGTTTTCTCTACAGCTCTTAGTTTATAATTTTACTAGCGGTCCGCCCCAGCTTTGCACGGGTATAGATTATAGCCTATGTCACCTGGGGATAGTGTAGCTTCCCGTCAGTGAAAGAATTTTTCAAATCGGTTCAGTAGTTTCGGATCCTATTCAATGCAAACAAACAAACAAACAATCAAATCTTTCCTCTTTATAATATTAGTATAGATAAACAATAGTCATCATAAACATCAATTATCTTAAATCACACTAATATTATAAAAGTTTCTAAATATGTATGTAAGTATTTTTTCTTACTCATTCCGGAATGGCTGAATGGATTTGGACGAAATTCAGTAATTATACAGGTAGCTTATACCTTGTCACTTTAAATATTTTTATTAATTATTATGTGTAGGGTAGCGGGTGAAACCGCAAGGTGCTGCTAGTGGCAAGAATAAAGAAAATGTTTCAAATACCTACATTTAGAAATGTCACTCTCAGTAATTTAAAATTTATAAATATTGCAAAGCCTGACCATTATATGAAAGTGGCCCCAAATAAAACTACACTTTTGCATGCATCTGATCTTTTGTAAAAAGAACATGAGCGTCATAACAAAAAGCTCATAAGAAGGTATAAGACACACATGCTTATTCGAGATGGGGACAATGAGTTTTCGAGTGTTGCACAAACTATTTGCTTGGGATGTATTGTGCATGACACACATGTTATTCAAACAGGTTTATTGATATAGGTTAAATTATGATTCAGGCAAATTTTTGTATAACAACAATTTGATACTAACATAAAGAAAGGAGTTCGACATGACTGCAAGTGGGGGTTCTATTTTAATTACTTCATTAAGGTGGGTTGAGAAACAATTGTTGTTTATTGATTGGCATTGAAGAGATATTTGGTATTTCAGCTATTTAGGCTTTCATAAGATTCAATTAATTTGCTTATATTGTACAGATTTTAATTTAATTGATGTTGCAAATGTGCATAAAACTGTCCCATCTGTTGTTTGACAGCAAACAAGGATGGTAGGTACATTCGCAGAGCAAAGTGGATATAATAAAAAATAAACAATGCAATTATACTTATTCAGTTGAAAATGATACTATCATGCTTAGAGGACTCAATAAGGGGGATAGGAGTCTTCATTTTAAGTATTTCAATATACCTTCTTCGCCTTTTACAATCACGCACTGATTCCAACCACGACGCGAACAAACCGGAAAAACAATATTTTCCGGGTAATATACGCTACAGAACAGCTTAGATTTTGGAGACAACTATAGAACCTCTCTGATTGATATTGTGGATATTATTAGGCGAACGGATCGACAATTTACAGCTTTCAAACTCAAAAAATGGCAGCAGAGATCGACTTACCTCCACTTCCGAGTTCGTAGCCGCGTTGGTAGTTTTGTGGTCAGAACTGTGGAGCTGGTCGTTTACCAAATTGTGTAACAGTTTCGAATCTTCACTGGTAATATTTGTTGCACTTTTATCCGGGGCTTTTGGTTCCTTATCATACTCCGGCGAAGGAGCCATCTTGAAGGAAGAACAGTCAGATGACACAGGTCTTATGACTTTCACACACTGAAATCACTACCTACCCCGTTAAAATGTCTTTTCCACTAACTAGCTACCTAATCGAATCATAATGGATAATTTAACTACAACATAATTATAGTTCTAACCATTTGCAAAACCGGATTCATCTTTTTCGACAGATTCTGACCAACATTTTCAATTGACTACACAAGCGCCATCTGATGGCATAAATTTAAAACTTGGAAATACAGAATCACAATACAATCGAGAAAAAAAAAATTAGTTTGTATTTTTGACATGTGTTTGACATAATATAAAATTTGCTCTCTATTATTAGATCCTGAGATCCAAGGACGTTGAAATAGATCTCTCCATAATTTTGCATGATATTTTCGTGCGTAATCAATACGAGTGATTGAAAAATCGAACCCCGTGAGGGTTTTAGGGGTTTTAGATGGGGTTTTAGATATCGATTTTCGAGCTGACTTTTTTCATGCGCACATGAATGACTTAGCACGATTTATGCATTTAACTAAAAACGTCAACGTCAAACCAGACAATTTTTTTTTTTTTTTTTAATGACTTGATACAGATTCCTTCAGTCAGAATAATAAACGACGGACCACGACAAGGCGACATGTTTTTTACACGTTGCCGTTGGACGCTGGCACCAAATTTTTTTAAAGTTGGACTTTATCCCCTAGGAAATAGAGGTTACATTAAAGGTCAAATTTAACGCACCGCGTTACGTGCAGAATCAGGGGCCCATTTGCTGCCACTGATTGCTAGTGGCACTGCTGTCCATACAAGTTCTTTTAAAACGTTTTTTTTTAATCAACTATTATTATTATATCTTTATTTCAGATCCAAGATCCATAATAGTTACATAGTTAATAGTTACAAACACATAGGAACATAAGTAGGCTAACACTAAAATAAAATTACAATCACTAAATGGCTAGAAATTACATCTAGCTCCGTACATAGACAGATACACAGACAGACAATTGGCAAAAATTAAATCAAATAATAGTTTTTATCCAATATTGTATTATAGGACTATCATATTTATCGGCAATCGTGCTCAGGATTCTATTAGAACTGCCCCTGATCCTATTCAGTAGCGAAAAAATTATTTTCCTTTTAATTGCGTTAAACCCATCGATTCGAGCATCCGCAAACATACCGGAAGCGCTACAGAATCGAGGCAGTCCTAGCAGCATCCTAAGTATGTTGTTGTACTGCACACGTAGAGCACTGATGGATCTTTGGGTATAATGAATCCATAGGTTGCTTGTGTAGAAGCATTGACAATATGCCCTGAAAAGGGTTAGTTTTACTTCTACAGAGCATCGAGCAAACCTACGGACTATCATATTTCCCCTTACCGCCAGTGCCCTACGCTCCCTTTCTATGTCTGCGTCATCTTTTAAATCTTCTGTGACTATGTGTCCCAAGTATTTGAACTTTTGAACCATTTTGAGAGGTTTGCCGTAAAGTGTTACAGGGGGTACATGTTCAGGTGGATTATTATTAGCTGTAAATATCAATAGTTCACTTTTATTGGTGTTATATATTAGTCCATGATTTGCAGCATATTCCTCACAGACCCTCATTAGTTTTCTTAAACCACTGATAGAGGGACTCAACAGCACCATGTCATCAGCGTAGCTGATATTGTTTATCATCACGCCATCGACTGAGCATCCGACATGCATACTGCTGAGCCTCTCAAGCAGCTGGTCCATGTACAAATTGAAAAGTAAAGGTGAAGACAATCCCCCCTGCCTGACTCCACACTCCAGTCTATACGTATTTGACAAGCTATTTGACCATCTAACTGTGACGACTGATACGACTTACCAGTCTCCTAACGCAGTGAGAGGTTGAGTAATACACATCAATATAACGGAGTCTCTTTACACTTTTTAATCACAGATCAATTTATTATTTACGCGAAGATTTGTTACGCAGTTTAAGAGATTTTAGGTTTATAGTTTTATCATATATTAATTTTCAAGCACATGACAACTCTTGTTATTTTCTGACAGTCTTTACTTCACAGTTCACACTCTGTTTGTATTTTGATTATAGAAAAGTTTCTAAAGAGGTTGCACTTAATGCTATGACAACCTCAACACTTTCCCTCATTGATTAAGTGCATGGCACTGTAGACCCAGGGCATTACGAATTGCTATGAGTCTTGGCTTTGGAACTGCCTTAGTCATAAGATCTGCTAACTGACTAGTAGTGACAGTCTTTTGCACATCCACAAGTCCTTCTTGTACAGTCTCTCTCACAAAGAAATGTCGTATACGGATATGCTTCGTTCTCTTATGGAACTCAGGGTTGTTCGCGAGACGTATGGCAGCTTCATTGTCTACTTTCAATGTAGGTATTCCATCCATATTGGTAAGTGAGCTGAATATTCTCTGGAGCCATACTAGTTCACGAGCACCTTCGCTTGCTGCTACTATCTCGGCTTCTGTAGTTGAGATCGAAACTGAAGGTTGACGTTGGCTTAGCCAAGAGACAATCCCTCCAGCAAAAAGGCATGCTACTCCTGTTGTAGAGCGTCCTGTTTGCTCGTCTCCTCCATGATCTGCATCACTATATCCTTCTATTATGCCAGATACATGCTGCGCTGTATACTTGATACCATAAGGACAAGTGCCTTTGATGTACCGCATAATTCGGTTTACGCGTAGCCAATCTTCTTTTGTTGGATTTTCTAATTTTCTAGAAACTACTCCAACAGCGTAAGCAATATCAGGTCGTGTCCCTGTCATTAGATAAGCTAATGCACCCACTGCCTCTCGATAAGGAAATTTCTTATCTTCAGGATTTTCAACTTTCCCTAATTCAGAAGTTCTTTCTATGGGTGTTGAGACTGGATTACAATCCATCATTCTAAAACGTTCAAGTACCTTCTTGGCGTATGACTCTTGATTTATTGTAATGGAACCATCTTTTGATTGGGCAATTTCAAGTCCCAAGTAGTATGACGCTGGCTTGCTGGTGATCTTTAGCGTTTCACCTAACTCCTTCAAGAATTGGTTCGCTAGTTCTTCATCAGTAGTAGCTACAAGCCCATCATCCACATACAGGGTTATCAATATTTTCTTGTTGCCTATATTCTTCGTAAACAAACAAGAATCAGATGAATTCTGTATGAAGCCTTTTTCTAGCAAAATCTCTTCAAAGCATGAATTCCAGCACCTGGGAGCTTGCTTGAGACCGTACAAACTTCTTTTGAGTCGGCATACATTTGATGTACCATCGCTGAAACCATTTGGCTGCTGCATGTAGATTTCTTCTGTTAACTTGCCATTTAGAAATGCAGTCGAGACATCAAATTGTGCCAAATATAACTTCTCTTTGGCGGCGACACTTAATAAGGCTCTAACCGTGGCCATTCTTGCAACAGGACTGAATGTTTGTTCATAGTCAACACCTTTCTGTTGTTTAAATCCTTTAACTACAAGCCTTGCCTTATATTTGTCAATAGTACCATCTGGGTTTCTTTTGATCCGAAAGACCCACTTACATGGTAGCGCTTTTCTATTCTTCGGTAACTCGCAGAGCGTCCAGACATCATTTTCTTTGAGGGAGTTCATTTCACTCACCATCGCACCTAGCCACTCAGTTTTGTCATCCCTTAAAACAGCTTCCTTGTACGTTTCAGGATACAACTCTGTGCCTACGGAGCACACATAGTCTTGAAATCTTTCAGGGCGTGAGAGATTAGCTCGATCGCGCAATTTATAATGTCGAGGTGTTGTGTCCATTAACAACGGTTCAATTATTTCTAGCTGCTCATCAGCATCAACAAACTCTTCGTTTGCACTCTCATCATCTCGGGCAACATTTCTATCTCCCGAAATTTCGTCATCGTTTCTATTTCTTGAAACTTCTTCGTGAACTTGATCTTGACCTACTCTATCTCCCTCTAGAGCATGTTCATGACCAGTTTCTTGCTCTACAGTACTTCCTGGCAAATTTTCTTGCATTAAAGGTTGGTTATCTCCCTCTGAATTCATAGGCATCTCTGTAGATATCCGGAATTCGACATCAGTTTGGAAAGTGATGTCTCTCGACTTCAATGTTTTATTTCCGTCCCAAATACGATAACCATCATCGTTTTCATACCCTATAAGCTTGCCTTTTACTGCTTTTTTATTGAGCTTCTTGCGTTTTTGTTTTGGAATGTGAGCAAAGCATTCACTCCCGATCACTCTCAAGTGACTTATTTTAGGCTTCTTTCCATACCAGAGTTCGTATGGCACTTTCCCATCAACTCTAGTTGGACCAGTCCTATTTAACACGTACGCGGCTGTGTTTATAAGCTCTGCCCAAAGCTTTTGCGGTAATTCTCCTCTTGTATGTAGCATGGATCTAGCAGCTTCAACTAAGGTACGGTTTTCACGCTCACTACACCCATTTTGTTCCGGGGTGTAAGGCATAGTCAACCGTTGTTGAATGCCATGTCTTTGAAGAATATTACGTACTTCTTTGTTGTCAAATTCTCCACCGTTATCGCTTAATATCGTTTTTACGTGATATCCAGTGGTCTTGGCTTCTTGAAGCATTTGAAGAAGTTTTTCTTTAACTTCAAATTTGTTCTTGATGAAGTAGACCATTCGATAGCCAGAGTAGTCGTCTTTGAACAGTACATAATATTTAAATTTAGACATACTTTCTACAAATGGACCGCAAACATCAGTGTGAATCAGTTCACCTGCAGTTGTTGCTCTTTCTCTTGTTCCAAAAGGTTTTCTGTGTGACTTCCCGTAAATACAGCCTTCGCATTTCACATTGTCAGGACTCAACTGTATACTGAGCTCCCTCTTTAAAAGGCGAATAACATGTTTCTTGTCCTGATGAGCAAAGCGCTCATGGTATAGCTGTAGCATGTTAGAGCCAGTCACAGCATTCACTTCTATGGTCTTAGGTTTTATTGGCATGACCGTCTTCATGTCCAATTTATACAGGCCACCATTTTTAATCCTTTTTCCAACTACAATAGCATCGCCATTTAAATCCAGCCTGCACTCCTTGGTGGTGGAAGTAAATATGCTGTCTTGCAGTTTATCTTGTGCTGCTAGCACCGAAAATAGATTCTTGGTCAGTGTTGGCACATACCAAACATTGTTTAGAGTGAGTTTCAACTTTTTTCCGTTAAGATTTGATTCAACTTCCACAGACCCTTTCCCTTTTGCAGGAACTATAGTCCCATCTGCTGTTGTAACAGAGTGGTTTGAATCAAACTCCTCAAACTTTATGAATACATCGCCTTTTACTGAAATGTGGGTTGTTGCTCCATTATCGACAAACCAGCTCTCTCTGTCTTGAATTTGTGTATTGGAACAAGCATTCACCATCAGCGAAATATTTTGCACTTGCTTAGAAGCAGCTGCTGTTGTGCCTGGTGTGGGCTTGGGCGGCCTCCCGTCCTTGATCCACTTCTTGCACTTCCGCACTATGTGTCCTTTACCAGAGCAGTAGTTGCAGATCAGCTGTTTCTCGATGCTTTGCTTTCCTCTCTTCTCTTCAATGCGAGCTGCCACTAAAGCCTCTTGCTTAAAAACTTCATTATTCCCTAGTGCTCTCTCAAAAGCACACAGGTGACTTGTCAAGTTGTTTACCGTCCTTTCTCTTTGGTTAAGTAACAACCAGCTTGATTTAAAAGCAAAATATCGTTCGTCTAGGGTGTCAAGGATTTTGCAGATCAGAAATAAGTCCGGCAGCTTCATGGTAGCATCCATCTTTGTGATCTCAACATTCAAACTGTTCCAGATATTTTTCAACTTTGACATGTGAGTGGATATGTCATCCTCCTTATTGTACTGCAAACTGAAAAATTCTGTACACAAAGTGTACGCCCTATCATCCGACTGTCCATCAAATAATCTATGCAATTCCTGCCAAACTTCTTTTGCTGTGTTAAATCTCATCACCTTTTTTAGCGTATCTTCGGACATATTAGTGGTAAGTATGAGCAGAGCGCTACATTCGGTCTTTCTATACTTCGCCAAGGCTACATTATAGATGCCAACTTCAGCGTCACCAACTCCTCTGGCAGGGGCAACGGGCCTTTCGAGGGTGCCCTCGGCTGCTTCCATAGCACCTTCTACTCCTCGTAGCATTATGGAGATTTTATATTTCCATGTGGCCCAGTTCACTTTCCCTTCCAGATTACCTATCTGTAATTTTGTTGTGAAATTATCCATTTTTTCTCGTTATGTATTGCTTCGATTTAGTAGAACCTCCGTAAGCCCATAACCTGTGACGACTGATACGACTTACCAGTCTCCTAACGCAGTGAGAGGTTGAGTAATACACATCAATATAACGGAGTCTCTTTACACTTTTTAATCACAGATCAATTTATTATTTACGCGAAGATTTGTTACGCAGTTTAAGAGATTTTAGGTTTATAGTTTTATCATATATTAATTTTCAAGCACATGACAACTCTTGTTATTTTCTGACAGTCTTTACTTCACAGTTCACACTCTGTTTGTATTTTGATTATAGAAAAGTTTCTAAAGAGGTTGCACTTAATGCTATGACAACCTCAACACTAACATGGTTAATTTGGTTGTGATACCAGAATTTAAATATATTTACTAACTCTATGGGTAGTTTTCCTTCTAATTTCTCCCACAGGAGCCGATATGAGACGCGATCAAATGCCTTGGAAAGATCTAAAAAGCAAGCATAAACTGAAGTCTTTCTTTTAGTGTAATACTCAACAGTATGCTTAAGGGCCAGTATAGCACTTTCAGTGGACACATTAGGCTGAAACCCGAATTGAGCATCATTCAAAGTAATGTTCTTACTGAGTTGACCATAAAGCAAACTGTCAAGTACTTTAGCTGCTGTTGTTGCTAGTGAGATAGGCCTGTCATTATTCTTATCAGAAATATCTCCTGTTTTATTTTTAACTATTGGAACGACTATGGTTTTCATCAGCTCTTGTGGTAGATATACATGATTGATACAAAATGAGTACAACATAGAAAGCGCTCGAGGTAAGTGGATGCCAGCACACTGAAAATGTTCGATGCTGAGTCCATCATGACCAGGAGATTTCCCTCGTTTCATTCATTGAATAGCTCTTGATATTTCTTTAGCTCCAAAACGTATCAGGCCGTCTCCTTTATTCTTGGACTCAGCATCAACCACCTCACGTTTTAGATCAGTTTCAGGAGGCAGAGGTATGGCAGAAACCTGAAACTGGTCTTGGAAAATGTCTGCAATTTTTCTCGGATCTTTAACCCCATTTACACTTGAAGGGACAGTAGATTTAGTTTTCATGTCTGACGTACCTTTCCAGAACTGTTTAAAATCTTTATTATTGTGATGGGATGCTAGTATATCCATTTTAATCTGCTCTTCATTTTTAATACACCATTTTAGCTTGAGTTTGAAATTTTTTCTGTCATTTTTCATTTTTTCAAAATATGGACCAACACACTTTTTACCACTCAGTAACCACATCTGAAAACTAAGCCTAGCCTCCCATGTGAGCTTCCTTAACATGGAAATTCCATCCGGTAATGCTCCTATTTTTATTCCATTGACACGATGTATTTGTTCTTTGGGGACCCTTGTAACTGTTTATTGCAGCATTTTTTAGGATGGACATAATATCATTGTAAAGTTTATCAATTATTGATCTATGGCTTATATTGTTACATATTTTATCACAGCAATTGCAAAAATCTGTTGGGAAATCTATATATTTAAGTTCACTTTTACATAATTCATAATACTTTTTAACTTGTTCTTTATCTCTATTTCCCCAAATAACTTTATTGCGCGGAACAGAGTTTAAAGGCATTTTAATTCTAACTGTATGAAGGTCACATTTAATTTCTAAAGGAAAATGGTCAGAATTGAAAACCTCGTAGACAACTTTTACCGATAGCGTGGATTGATAAGCTGATTGAGTCACTATACAATGGTCAAGCCACCTTTTAGTTCCGTGTGCTTCACTGACAAAAGTAAAGGTATCCGAATTGGGGCCTAATAAATCAAAATCGACACACATCCATTTTTGATCTGTACAAAAGTTTACAAGTTCTTTACCAAAATGGTCACTATGGAGCAAGGAATATACTCTCTGTTACCCAAGCTTACCTATTACCAAAATAGCAACCGGTCGCGTGACTGGTTGTTCTACTTTTGAGCAACCAGTCGGTTAGTATGCTCATAGAAGAACTACGAATTAATGGTCACAAAAAAAATATGGTTTGAATCAGAGTAGACTGTCACTGTCACTCAATATTTATTTTATTCACAGAATTTTATTAGTTTGTCTTTGTGGCTCTGTGTTGGGCGTATGGGTATATCAGCTTATTCTGTGGTAGCGGAGTGAAAGTGATTGAAGATTGATTTGATTGTGCTGCAGTTTGTTGGTTGGGCGGGTGTCTATAATGTACAACATGATATTTGCCAACACGATATTGTACGGCATGATAATGTACAGCATGATAATTGGTGTACATGTACATCAAATATCATGTTGTACAATCCATGTCGTACAATACTGACCGTCAATTATCAGCCCGTGTCTATAAAGTACGGCAAGGAATGCACGGCCAGGATTGCACAGCCAATAATCCATGTACGAGAAAAAAGTCCACGTTTTATCGGGCTGTACATTATTATGCCGTACATTATCATGTCGTGCAATACGGGCCGTGTTTTATCGAAACGGGCCGAAAATGTACGACCGATAATGTACAACATGATAAAAGGTGGCATCTCCCTATTGGCTAATTTTGCTGAAATGTCTCTGCTCTTATTGGCTGTTGAGTCTATGACGTCTGTCGATTCCATGCTTCGTTTGAACAAGATAGTGTAAGATAGTCACAGATTAAAAATATGAGAACCATCAAAACTTTTTGGTGGTGAGGCGGAGAGAGGAGTAAAACTGTGTTAGATCTGTCACTCATTTCGAACCTAACCAACTCAAGTCTGACTCCAGGTGGGCTCCCGCCAGAAGCTCTTGCGGTCGCCCCTGAGTGTCGCTTCGCCACACTCGACCTTCGCTCCGCTCAGTCTCGTATGGCTCGCTCTCACTCAGGACCTCCCTTGAGCTTCTGGCTCCCGCGCTTTTTATATACACTCTAGGGGTAGGGACCACAAGACTAGGTGGAGTCGGGGTGCTCTGTGTCGGTTCTGTGACCCATTTCGAACCTAAAATACTCAAGTCCGGATGCTCTGTGTCGGATCTGTCACTCATTTCATTTGTACCTAAGACACTCGACGTGGAATGTCCACGTCTAAACGAAGCATCAGTTTTGAATTTTTATGGTCACCAATTATCATGCTGTACAAAATCGGGGTGTACATTATTAAACAGAGTCAATAATGCACGGCATGATATTGTACGACATAATAATGCACAGCATGATAATTGGTGTACATGTACATGAAATATCATGCTGTACATTATCGCTTGTGCATTATTGGACCGATCTGATAATGTACGGCATGATATTGCACGGCACGATATTGTACAACATGATATTCCATGTACATGTACACCAATTATCATGCTGTGCATTATTATGCCGTACAATATCATGCCGTACATTATCTGTGTCGTACATTATTGCCTCCCGGTTGGGCGGTTCGTTACTGCGAATTAAACTATTTACATTTTCGTGTGTTCAAAAACAACTATATAAATCATCTTTACAATGGCCGAAGCGCAGGAAAATATATTTCTCTTCGTACCTAACATAATTGGTATGTAAATTGCAGGAAAGTCCTCTTTTATTTACGCGAAATGGACTGGTTTTCATGAACTATTGTTTACATTTCAGGTTTCGGAAGGGTCTTATTGGCCATAATATCCTTCTATTACATGCCTACTCACTGCATTTTGGCATGTACCTGCTATGTTACTTCTGCCTTATTAGATGCCGTTGATGGACATGCAGCAAGATATTTTAATCAAAGTAAGCGATATTTCTAAGGCATCACCTATTATACCTAATTGAATTACATTAACCATACATATAATTTAAGTAAGTCTTTTATCAGTAAGAGGACCTACATGACCTTTATTACCTCATTCTCGGTGGATAATAAATATTAGTGATCAATCAATTTATGATTGATCACTATGGGGTTACGCGGAAAGAGTGTACTAAGCCGAAAGGGGTCCATAGTACCCATCATTATGAACAACTTTTACTATGGGACTAACTCTGCAATGGCGAAATAAATATCAGCTATCCCACAATTATAATATACTAGCTGCGCCCCGCGGTTTCACCCGCGTAGTGATGAAAAATGGTTATGATGAAAAGTAGCCTATGTCATTCTCTGGCTCTTGAACTATACCCATGCAAAAAATCAGGTCGATCCGTTGTTCCGTTGCAGCGTGAAAGAGGAACAAACATCCATACATACAAACTTTCGCATTTATAATATTAGTAAGATTTTGTGGAGTGTGAATGGCCATTTTCTATGGAACAGCTGATTTTAGTTATGCGATATTAGGGTTCATCTTATAGTAAAAGTTGATTACAATCTTCAATTATTATTTTATTACTAGCTGTTCCCCGCGGTTTCACCTGCGTACTGATGAAAACTAATGATGATGATGATGAAAAGTAGCCTATGCCACTCTCCAACTCTTGAACTATACCCATGCAAAAAACCAGGTTGATCCGTTGCTCTGTTGCTGTGTGAAAGAGGAATTGATTACAATCGTCAATTATTATTTTATTACTAGCTGTGCCCCGCGGTTTCACCCACATACTGATGAAAACTAATGATGATGATGATAAAAAGTAGCCTATGTCACTCTCGAGTTCTTGAACTTATACCCATGCAAAAAATCAGGTTGATCTGTTGCTTTGTTGCTGCGTGAAAGAGGAATACAAACAAACTTTTCGCATTTATAATATTAGTATGGTTAATTAATATTCGATTGTTTAAATGTTTGGTAGTATAAAAGTAGCTATTTGCCATCAGGACTGTTTCCCTTATTTATAGTATATTCTATACTAATACAGTGTAAACTCTTTATAACGAAACTCAAGGGACTGAGCATTTTTTGTCGTTATAGAGAGTTATCGTTATATTGAGTGAACAAAAAAACAAACAAATTAACAAGAATTTTTAATATGTATGTCTTAGATAATAAATGCTTATAAATTATTGTTTACAAAGTAGGTTTACGACTGATATTACGATAGGTACCCAGTATTCTTGGTCGAAGACCATCACTTCCGAGATAACAATGCGTCTTACTGCACATGTTCAAGGCAATTAAGGATAATCAAAGCTAGACCGACCTCGGATGTTTCGGAGCTTCAAAGTCTTTTGTTACCTGATAACATAACATAAACAATAATACCGATAATAAATATTTACTGTCTAAAAATATGAACACATTTCTTCGTAATAGAGAATGGCGTATCGCTATAAAGAGTGTTTCAATATGTGGGTTTTAACGCAAACCAACCAAGTTGGGCTCACTTCAACGTTACAGGGAGTTTATTGTTATAAAGGATAATGTTATAAAGAGTTTACACTGTATTATAAGGAGGAAAGATTTGATAGTTTGTTTGTTTGCATTGAATAGGCTCAGAAACTACTGAACCGATTTGAAAAATTCTTCCAGTGTTGGGAAGCTACACTATCCCCAGGTACCATAGGCTAAATATATTTTATAAAAAAAATAATTAGATTACTAAAACTCCAATTATAATTTTTTATTTTGAAATTTTTGCTAAATACCCGTGCGAAGCCGGGGCGGTCCTCTAGTGCCATATAATAAAGTTATCTGTATTTTAAGGTACCAAGTTTGGTGGAATGCTTGACCAGCTGACCGACCGTGCTGGCACTGCTTGCCTCATGATGACACTGGCTACATTCTACCCAGAGTATACATTCTGGCTGCAACTCTCCATGGCCATCGACATTACCTGCCACTGGCTGTATTTACACACAGTTATCCTGCAGGGCAAGACCTCACACAAGTTCATTGACATGTCGGAGAATCCAATCATGCATGTGTACTACACAAACAAAACGGTTCTGTTTTTCATGTGTGCTGGCAATGAAGCCTTCTATGCAGCTCTCTATGTTATGTACTTCTATACCGGACCAATTGGTGAGTTTTTTTTTTTTTAATAACTTAAATTTTCTTTATGAGTTGCTGCACTTTTGCCAATGTCATGTGGTGGTCCAGGGTGACATATATTTTGTAGATTATAAGTAACAACTGCGTCCCGCGGTTTCACCCGCGTAGTGATGAAAAATGGTGATGATGATGATGAAAAGTAGCCTATGTCACTCTCCGTCCCTTGAACTATACCCATGCATAAAATCATGTCAATCTGTTGCTCTGTTGATGCGTGAAAGAGGAACAAACAAACCAACAAACTTTTCGCATTTATAATATTAGTATGATAGGCTTGCGTTTGACCGCCAACTCATCTGATTTTAAGTAAGGATGCGGTCTACAATGGAGCATGGTTGCCTAGAAGAAACCTATTCACTCGCAATTTGAAGATACTCAGATTGTAACTATCGGGCAACACCCATTCAGGCAGCACATGCCACTGACTAGCAGTTCGCCCAGTAAAAGTAGAATCTAAGTGCTTCATATGGGTTTTCGGAATATCAACTATAAATCGGTCTCGATTTTTTGTGCCCACTCTGGCAGTCCAATAGAAAAATGGGCAGGATAAGAATTAGATCATGCAGATCCAATGCACACTTTCTGAAATGTATCTGATAAAAAACTGATAGACTAGCAACTAAATTTGCGCCGATGCTCAAGACTTAGAAGCTTCTGAACTAGGAATTATTTATAGATAAATGATTATTTACGGGATATTTACCATGGTAAGGTTGTGGTTGTGTCATTTAACATTAGTGAACAACCGTGATAGTTTAAAACAGTGTTTAGGAATTCTATGCTGATGACATCTGTTCAATATTGTTAGGCCAGCAGGAAAGCAGTGGACAAGGCTAGCTTAGGACCGGAAAAGATGGCTCCCGGAAGAGGAGACCTATACCCAGCAGTGGGTGGAGTTTAGGAGGAGTTAGCGGCCATACAGACATACATACAGACAGACAGATAGACGCGGAATACGACTTCAATTTATATTATGTAGAGATACGCATCGACAAGAGAACCTCCTTTTTTCATCAGTAAAAAAATTTGTGAAATCAGAATGCTGTTATATAAATTTTGTAATCCAACATCCTTGTAAATCAATGATTATTTCATAAAAAATTGTTTTTGCACACTTACAACAAATGCCTTTTATTTACTTGCAGTGATGGGTGTGGGTCTCTTCAAGCTGATAGCTTTGATCTCGCTGCCGGTGGCTGTGGTGAAAGCCGGCATATCCGTCATTCACGGCATCGTCGCCTCCATGAATCTCGCTACGATCGACCTCAACGAACGCGCTAAAATCGCCGCCGAGAAAGCAGACAAGCAAAACTAAATTGTCTTTCTACAACATAATGTGTGAAAACTAGGGATAAAGTATCTGCATTAATTAATGAAAAAAAAAACACATACAGTGTACCTATTACGTGTTATTAATTTATGTTTTCAGAACAAAATAATTTTTGAATTTAATAATAAGTTTTTGGTCTGATATACACCGCTGTATAAAATACAGTAGTGTCTTATCATTGACCTATTCATTCCTATTGTAACTGTTAATTTTGGATTTGCATTTAACAGAGGCTGGTCATTGACATCAGGTCATAGTATAAAAAAAACAGAAACGACTTGTCCTATTTTTATAATACATACTTGGTAAGTATATTTAATTAGCAATATTATTTACTTTTTAAATAAAAATAGTTTTATTTCCTGTTATTCAAAAGATTAAAAAACATATTAGCCACACATGGCCGGTTTTTACAAGTTTTATGAAAATTAACAGAAACGATTTTTCCTATTTTGATAATACTTGGTATTTAAATTAGCAATATGATTTCCTTTTTTCCATGTTATACAAAAGATTTTTTTATTAGACACTGATATTGCCTTCGTTTTAAAGTTTC
Source organism: Agriopis marginaria (assembly GCA_932305915.1). NCBI lineage: Eukaryota > Metazoa > Arthropoda > Insecta > Lepidoptera > Geometridae > Agriopis > Agriopis marginaria. Next base: position 4,892,733 of record OW029935.1, read on the forward strand.
ATGAAAATGCGACGAACAGAACAAAAAAACTAAAACATGTTTGACTAGTATATTTAGAAATGTCTCGAACGCCGACGAAATAAGTGACGTCATTACAACAACAACAGTATCGACATATTATTTTCCCACTGCTGGGACAGGCCTCCTCTCAGAGAGAATGGGCCCTAATCCACCATGCTAGCCCAGTGCATGTTGGCGCAAGTGGCGTCATTATTTATTTGTAGCTTGTTGCTAGGTTTCATATATTATGATTGTTCTAGATTATTTATAAATGTTGTGGCCAAAGCTAATATTATATTGTCTGTTGTAATTCGTTTGAAGGCTTATCTATATGTCTATTCTTAAATATTTAATGTAATCAGGGTCCCAAGTAGGCGTCGTTGTAATTTATATTGTAAGTAATTAACGAATTAAGTTTAATGTCTTAGAATATTTTTATGCATTTCTTATATAATTTCAATAATGTTTTTTTTACTTTTTTAAGTGTTGTTTATTTGTTATGAAGTCAAATAAAGCTAATATATCACATTATTGTTAGTAAATGTCAATTTGATATTGTATGTAATAATACTCTGTATAGTTACAGAAAAGAGTAGTAAATGAAAAACGCTGCTATCGTAAATAAATGCCGCACCATAACAGGGCCCTGATTCTACTAAAGAAATTGTTTTTAAATTGTAATTGTTTCAATTTTACTTTTTAAATAATTGCCTCAGAATTTACAGTTTTAATTATTTTTTTATACTAAGCTATAATATTACGTGGTGGTATTTTTCTAGTATATATTTTTTTAACTGTCAGTTATGAGGCAATTATTTAAAAAATAAAATTAAATTGAAACAATTACAATTTAAAAACAATTTCTTTAATAGAATCGGGGCCCAGATTGTAAGGTACATTGAAATCTTCGGCAGAAAATTCGATGGATTCTTAATTTTTATCATGTAAAACGTGAGATATCACCGCGTCACTTTGACATCACCAAAGAGATTGTAACGCTACGCTAACAGTCATCACAAAAATACAGTTTAGTAGGAATCGTATGAAATCTTTGAGAAAGAAAGACATCGTCATTGTATGACATCGGCCCCTGATGAACGTTTCGTCAAGTAGTCACAGTCAGTGCTTCAGTCACCGCCTTGTATATCGCCGCCAAAATAAGTATTGCTGCCATCGAGATACAATACATAATTATAGAGTCAGAATCGTGCCAAAAATGCCCGGACCAAAACTCGGCGCAAGCTACGAATTGCGCACACTTTTTGGTTAGTTACAAGGTAACCGCGATCCGACTACAACGCCGTGCGATGCTAGAGCTACGATGACATAGCGGACAACTAACGTTGAACACTATGCAAGCGACATAACGTCTAAGTTGTAGTAAATGTGGCATTGTGAAGTATATAATTGATACAATGTATTTAGAATGACCCGGGTATGTCCTAAAACTGCGACCAGAACCACCGGAGGATGGGCAGCAGCGTCCTGTTAGTACACGGTGAACATACTGCGATCCCCAAGCCGCCTGCCAAGCGTGGGGATTATGGCAACACCCCTCTGTAAGAGGGAGGCCTTGTTCAGCAGTGGACGTTCAATGGCTGATGATGTGATGTAGAATGACCGCTCGGACGTTTTTTGACCGTTTTCACCGAGAGATTGTGACTCTATAGGAATTGTATATCGATGATTGCTGCAAACAAAACATGGATACCTTTTCACATACACTGTCACTATCAGTGGCGGTAACGTGTGTGTGCACATACCTTCGCAATTTTGTTTTTCCAACGGATTTTCCTCTAATATTTGGTAGATAAAAATGTTAGTTCCGTTTCTACACTTTTTTGTTGAACTTTATGTTCTTTTTCAATTATTCCCGATAAGCTAGGATTTAGTCAGGTATTATTGAAAAAGTCCGCGTAATGTCTTCTGTGTGCACAGTTTACTGAAATCGTTGTTTTAAACAAATTTAATGTGCAAGTCTAATGTAGAAAATAGAGAAGTTAATGTCTATTTATGTGATAAATAACTGCACCCTAGTGAATATGAAAATTAATTTTAAGGATATGTTTGACTAAATAAATTAATCAGTAAAAACTATTATGCAAATCTTCAGATAATTAAACCAATAATTAATTGTCTTTAGACCTTCAACAGTCTAGGCCTCTAGGGGCAGTCTTAACTGTTTTTGTAGTGTCGGTGTAACCTTGTCTTTTGTTTAGTTAATAAAGGCACTTGCTTTTTTTAAATAAATACTAGACTGATGGATCATAATTATAAGGATTGCTGGATTAATAGCTTTATTAATAGACTAACATATCCACATTCTGCTTATGACGTTTTCATCCTTAGTAATATTATAAAAGCGAAAGTAACTGTTTCTGTTTCTTTGGTTTTCACGACTAAACGGTTGGTCGACCTTAACATGGCAGCAAGATAGGATGTAGTGTGAATCATGAGAATGTACGTAAGGTACTTTTCCCCCAGAAATACGGAAAAACTGGAAAATTGCGGGTAACCGCGGGATTCAGCTAAAATGAATTTAAAATAGTTGTCTCGTAAATGGAACTTTACTGATTAATTTGTTTAGTTTCTTAGACAATATGTGGGATAATAATAGAAAAGGTGTATTGGGGTATAAGGAGGGCGCTGATTGACCAAGAGTCATGACAGAGGAGAAAAAAATGCATTATGTCGTATATCCATCGAGATACAATACCTATAGTCTATAGGTATTATCTATAGAGTCACAATCTCTTAAGTGAAAACAGTCAAAAATTGTCCGAGCGTCGTTGTACCTAGACATCAGTTATTATATAGTTTGCAATGTCACATGTACTCCAATTGAGACGTTATGTCGCTTGCAGTGTTCAACGTCGCGCGGCGTTGTAGTCGGATCGCGGTTGCATTACAACTAGCTAAAAAGTCAGCGCGATGCGTAGCGTGCGCAGTTTTCGATCGGATTTTTTTTGCACGTTTGTGACTCCTTATGTATTGTATCTCAATACGTATATCCTATCAAACAGCTCGAATACCACACCGCGATGAGCCAAGGCTTCTCTTTAGGCTCGGCGGCAAAGCGCGTAGTCTGGATAGTTTTGAAGTTTCCCATATTCCAATGCTTTTCGCCTCCGTCACGACTCTTGGTCAGTTACAAAATGTAAATCAGGCTGGACCTAGGAATGTATAACAAGATTAAGAGTAGGTACCTATTGTAGACATTAATGTTGTCCTCAATAAAGCAAAGTAACCAAACCAGGTGTTTAATTTAAAATGCATCTTTTAGTGTAATTAATTTTATTAATGTTAGTTATTTGTTTAAAAAAACTAAAGCACAATCACATTGTAAATTATTAGTTCTTAAACTTTCCTGAAAGGTATTTAAATGCAAAATTAAAATAGTATTAACAGTATAATACTTGTAAAAGTGAGTTTTTAAGCAAAGTAAGGCCCCAAAGAACTTATTAACGAACTAAATTTCCTATCCCTTGAGGCTGCTCATACCAGCTCTCATAATTTCGTCGACAAGGAGGAGGTTGCTGGCGATCACGGAGCAAGAGTTAATGATTTGCTTCTTCACAATATAGTTGTCGTATATTCCGACGTCTGTGGGCTTGATCGCCTCGCCGGTGCTCAAATCCAAGCCCACGGGATCCGGGCTCAAGCGCGCCTCCTCCTGCAGCTTGACGATCGTGTCTTGCGCGTCGTACCCAGAGTTGACGGCGAGAATCTTCGGGATGACGAGCAGAGCTTCCGCGTACGCCTGGATGCCAAGACGAGCCTTGCCCTTCACCGTATCCTTGAATTTGAGCAGCTCGTGGTTAGCCTTGATTTCGAATGCGCCCGCGCCGGGGATGACGCACTTGTCGTCGATCGCGTTGTTGATAGCGCGGAGGCCATCGCGGACGGCATCTTTAATCTGAGTCAGGGTGTGCTTGTTCGGACCCTTGATTAAAATAGTCACCGATAGCGGATTCTTGCATTGCTCTACGAAAGTGTACTTCTCTTCCCCGAGGACGTGTTCGTAGACGAGGCCGGCGTATCCGAGGCATTCCGGAGAGAGTTCCTCGACGGAGTTCATGGCGATTCCACCGCACGCGAGCGCGAGTCGCTCCATGTTGCGCCGCTTGGCCCGACGGAGTCCCATGATGCCTTCTTTGGCGAAAGCGTCCAGAGACATGGGATCGATACCCTTCTGGTTGATGACCACGAATTGCTTGTCTGTGCCATCACACAGCTTCTTCTTTAGGGCAATGATCTGTGAACAATGAATAGCATGATTTAAAGTATTACAAGAAACATGAAATAGGTTAATCTGCAGTATTTGATCATATAGTTTGGATTCGATCATATAGATCGAACTAGTACCGAAAAAGGCTGCCAAAAACTGAAGTATTGCACACACCGACATATTGTTACTAGTTCTACAAACTTACACTTGTTTGCCTATGGCATAAAAAAATACTTCAATATTGAGCGGCACACAACTGGAAACGAGATGATCAAATATATGACCAGGGGAGTGTGAAGTGCTAAAGGGGAAACTAGGTATAACAGTTCCATTTTTTTTTCTCAAACTGCACTTGAAAATAAAAATCAAAACTATCAACTTGGGGAGCGGCTCTATGAAAAGATTCCACGAAACTGCTTCGTCTGTTGCGCCCTGCAATTCCTTGTGTTCTATTTTCGGCACAGACTGGGCACAAGCAGTCTGCCATGTACGTTGGCTATCATTATCAAACAATTTGTATCACTTTTTAAACTACTCGATGACTTACAGAGTGACGGAAACGAACGTAGTTTTGCAAAAAATCTAAAAACCTTATCAATTAAAAAGTGCTATTAACAGGAGGAGTGATAAAACAGATGAGGCCGCTCCATATATAAATTACTAGCTGCGCCTTGCGGTTTCACCCGCGTAGTGATGAAAAATAGTGGTGATAATGATGTAAAAAACATATTCATATTGCAAAAGCGCGCTATACGAGCGATATACATGATGGGCGCGAGAACATCCCTACGTGAACATTTTAAAACCATCGGTATTATGACTGCCATCTTTATACGTATATGAAGTTATAATGTACACGCGGAAAAATATAGGTAGATTCAAGAAAAGAAGTGAAATAACGGACTGTGACTTACGCGATAAACATAAACTCGTCCATCCATAACTTCGGCTACAAACAAGTAGCAAAACTTTTTTAGGAAACTCAGTACTGTTTTACAACAAGATTCCCAAAGAAATTTTAGCATTAAATGAAAAAAAGTTCAAAAATGTAGTCAAAAGAAATTTAATTGGTAAAGCTTATTATAAGATTAAAGATTACGTTGAAGATAAATCTGCATGGACCGGTGTAGTTCTGCACAATAGTAATTAGATTGACAAGGCCTTTTTACAGCCGCACACAAATGTTGTAATCATTGTTTTTTTTTTTTATTATTAATTTATTATTATTTTTAAGGTGACAAGGCCCATCTACAGCCGCATTTAAATTTTGAACTTTAAATTGTTATGTTAATAAGAAAATTGATGTACTTGACATAGCTAAGTGTTCCTTGTGTTCCTATGGTGAAAAATAAATTGAATTGAATTGAAAAAAGTAGCCTATGTCACTCTCTGGCTCTTGAACTATACCCATGCAAAAAATCAGGTCGGTCCGTTGTAGCATGAAAAAGGAACAAACATCCATACATACAAAATTTCGCGTTTATAATATTAGTAGCATATGCCACACTATTTAACATTGACAATATTATAAAAAAATCTACGCTAAGAAATCTTTCTCTTACCTTCTTGACCCTCTGATCAATGAACTCCCTTTCTGCCGCAACCAGCTTCTCCCTGTCCTCAGCAGACTTGTAGAAGAAGCCGGAGTTGACCTCGGTCTTCTCGTACTCAAGGGAGACGTTGCAGGTCAGAATGTACGCGTTCTCGACGCGCTTCGGCATGTCCGGGTGCCGCGGACCGTGGTCCATCACAATACCTGGATAGACAACAAACAGTGTTGATTTATTCTTCTTTGAAATATAACTCGAAGGGCACTCTCTCTCTCTGAGAGTTTACAATAGGAGTCATTATGTAACTATATACACAGAAGGCGTATTAATATAAGTACAGAAGATTCACTGCGCAAAATAATTTAAATGTCAAAGTGTATGAAAACGTAGCATGCTGCATTTTTTGTAAGTCACTAGAGTACTTTAGTGGTAGACTAACTCCATTCGAAAGACTTGTTTTGAAGGGTTTCTATAGTTCACTATGGCACAATTTGAAATTTTCGTATTGACTTCTGACATGCTACTGCCAAGACGACAGAGATAGAACTGAAAACGTAAAGTAGGTGAACTAGCGTCATCTAGCCTGATATAGATCTGTGGACATACCTTTGATGAGTGCGGTCTCAGTAGCAGTCTTATGCTGCATCTCCATGATCTCTACCATGTGCAAGTCCACGGGCTTCTCGTCGGTACGGATGGCCAGTACGGCGTCTACACACGCGTCCGTCAGGACTTCCGCCAGGTTCTTGTGGACCTGGAATTTAGTTTTGTCATCTCTGGTGTCCAAGTTTTGTTACCTCTGGTAACCTTGTGCTTTTCATGAAAGAAGTTTCAAAATCTTTAAGTTGTAGTTGTCATGTGTTGTTACCGTGTTTCGACGCTAGTGAGGTTTTCATTAATTTTCCATCGTTAAAGAGTTGTGTACGATGCCTAAAGTTAAAAGTGCTGCTCGAGAAATGATACTGATAGTGATTGATACGCGATGGCAGCGCCGCGTTTAGGGGAATTCTTTCATGAGAAGCAGTCTATAAATATGCAAGTTAGCAAAGTAGTACGTAAACGAAAGTTCATCTTTTTCGAATTGAGGGTAGTTCGATTTTATTTTTTCAATTTAATTTTAAATTTTTAGTCTCGCGAGTTTTTTTTTGGTGACAGTAAACAAGTAATTTATGAATATAATGTATGTATATGTGTTTATGTCATAAATAAAAAATCAAATAAAAATCATGGGCATGGGTCTCGTCATAGGTATTTTGTTTATTTACACATAATAAAATAATAGGTGTAAATTGCTACTATTTTAAAATTAAGTTTTATTGCAATTTCCACATATTTTATATCCTACTGTTAAAAAAAGGTCAAGGGCGAGTCACCATTGCGCTGAGGTTCCCGCACAATAGGTTTGTAGTAAATTTACGATTTGGAATTTACAACAAAAAAATAAAAATAAAATAGCAGGGCGAATTTTGTACTGATAGTACAGTGGTTGGCACATTCGGAATTCAAAACTGCAACAATGAGCTTAAGCTGGTGAAGTGAAGGAAAACATTGTAAGGAAATTATAGCATGCTACCACCAAATATGTCGCCAAGACCCTAACGGCATGTTCTGGCAGCAACATTTGAGATCCCATTCCAGGCTAAAGATATTTACCATCTTCGATCACACCGTCACTTAACATCGGGTGAGCTGTAGTCAAATATCTAGCCTGTCAACCATAAAAAAGGGTGCAGCAAGTTCTTTTACCTTAGTCTTGAGAGATGTGCGGGCCACATCGAGGAGATTCTCGCGCTTTATTTCAATGGGGATTTTCATGGTCTCCAGGATCTCTAGTGCCTTGTTGCGAGCCACGTCATAACCCTCTGTCAGGATCCTTGGATGTAAACCTAATATAAAAGATTATACATAAAGATAATTTATTTCACATAAAATAACAATATAAAATACAGAGTTATATGGAAAACCCTTTCCATATAACTCTTTTACTCTTATAGCTTAGCATACCCATGCTAAGCTGGAAAGAGGTCATTGTACTCACAATTATGAAAACAAAATGATACTATAAGGGTTCCGTTTTTTCTTTTTAGAGTACGGAACCCTAAAAAGATAGTTTTCTTTAGTTCAGTTCGGGATAAGGAATGCAATCTCTGTATACTGAGATATTGCACTAACTTTGTAAGATTTATCTTCAGTTATATGATTATTAACAGGATATTTAACATGGTAATGGTAAGGTTGTGGACGGAGCTCCAGATATTTTGGCGCAGTTACATGAACCATGTTCAAGGGAACACTGATGAATGTGCATTGGTCAAAAGGTGGGATTTAGGTTGAACTTCCGTGATAAGTGATAACCTAACAAAGACTAAGAAAGAGGGTAGACTGTTTTGTCATTGCAAATTTTGCAGAAATACATGGTCGAGACTGGCATTAAACGTTGGCAAAAGACTACTGCAGTGAGCTAAATGAAGTGTCAATGATGATACGTAAAGCATTTTGACTGATAGACTGAAATATAACACATCTATATATATACAGTCAAAACCGTTTATAGCGACATCGTTTAGAACAACATACCGGTTAAAGTGACCAAAATCAAAGGTCCTGGCTGAATGTTATATGACCGCCTTATCGGTTGTTACAACTATCGGTTTTTACGACTCCATATGAGTAGACCCTTCGATGTCGTTATAACAGATTTTGACTGTATATATATATAACACATCGTCATCATTGTATTAAAATGACATTAGCTTGAGACATTATTATCTCAAGCTAATGTAATATTCATAAAATTTTATCTTTCCGCAGGTGTTAACGCAAACAGAAAGTGGGTCTTGTCTAACCCCCCAGAGGCCTTACGTTACTATGTTTTAACACGGGCTCGAAACAGCGCAGTGCGGAAAATCACGCAAACGTGAACCTTAAAAGATCGAGCACATTTGGATGGGCCACAGCGGGCCAGGGCGCATTCCTATAATCTTGTTTATAAATTTTATATGGTACTCCTTCCGCTGTGCCCCCCGGCATAATGTGCGATACTTCATATAAAATGTATGAGAGTGATAATTGCGATGCGACCTAGCCTGCTGCGGCCTGTCATAATGTGTGCGTACCTGAACCCGTAAAACACAGTACGGTTTGCGGTCATGCATTGTTTGACAATCAGATAAACAGAAATGCTTAAAACAGGTAGCCGTAAGTCCCTGGGTGCCATCTTATTGAATTTGAAGGTCAGTAGGCAATTTTCTTGCTATCCCATGATGCATTCTCATATGCTGGTAACTGAATCTGGTACAGGGTACACTTCTTAATATCATCCAGCCATTTACGACTGTAGGCCTAGGCTTCCCAGCCTTCGAGAATCAACTGTAGGATTCATAGAGGGATCCATTATAAAACATGAAAGTATTATACCTTCACTGATGTAAATATCAGCTTGTTTCAACAGTTCTCCAATAAGAAGAACGGTAGATGTGGTGCCGTCTCCAGTGGCGTCGTCCTGGGCAGTGGAGGCACGAGCAATAAGGGATGCTGTCGGGTGCTGGATCTGCATCTCATGGAGGAGCACATTGCCATCCTTGGTGATTTTGATATCACCTGCTCCGGACACCAACCTGAAATATCGAACATGATAATCAAAACGATAAAAAAAAATCTGCAAATTAACACAATGGTAAAATAAATTATAATATGTATTGTTGTATTATTTAGTATATAGGTTATCTTAGTCTCTCTACTTTAGGAGATATCTTGTCTTGCAGTGAGTGATGGTGAATACTAATAATTTCAAGTACCTTGTAGGCGTGACAGCCGCCGCCGGTCATATGATTTTTTCTTTGAACATATTACTTTTTATAGGCTAAGCAGACGAAAACCATAATACCTAATGAATATAACACAGTTGAAATATTAAGTGTATTGGCAAAAAAATATAGGGATAGGTCGTAAAAGAAAGATACACGTACATTTTCATTGTTCCTTTTGGGCCGAGGTTAGTTTTCATGACATCTTGGATACCTTTTGCAGCAGATATATTGACTGCTAAAGCTTGTGCTGCTCTAGCGAATTCGGCTTTAGGATTCAATAAGCTAATTGCAGCCATTTTATTGAATTTTAATCACTTTTGTATTGATAAAACTGCACGAGGGACGTTTCAGCAGCGATGAGCGATTTAGAAATGAATGAACATGAAATGAAAAACCCTGCCTGTTTGTTAGTCTGTGGAATTAACAAAACAAAAAAAATCGATTGAACGAATTTGGAACAGGGAAGTGGGAACGAGTGGAATCACTTGTCTCCACAGCTTGTCTCAGTCCATTCTCAGTCTCATGTATATTGTTACTTTGCACAAATAAGCACAGAATAAATTACGAAAAACAACAAGCCTGCGCGTGAGGGTATCCCACAGAGCTCAGAGAAACAAAAGACTATATAAACACAAACAGAGCCTACTAGCGACTAGAGTTATCAGCTGTTTGTTAACTCTGTGGTTAAAAAATTTACGAAACAATATCAAAGTCAAAACTGTATATCTATCAAAGTCAGCTGTCGCAATGACGTCCTAAAACGTGCGTTCATAAGCAAGACAAAATAAATACAAAGATTTCGTTAATTTCGTACTTCATAATTAAAATAATTTTGAAACCATTTTTCTAAAAATATTTACAATAAAGTTTTCCTGCTGTGTCAAAATTATAAAAAATAGTAAACTCCACATGTTACATTCATGTCTATGTATATTCATTTCAACTTCCGAGTATTTAGATAAAAATCAAATCTAAATGTAATCTGCAGAATTTAAAGTGATATGAAGTTTTTGAATGTTGCTCATACATATCATTTTTCTACTGTGCTTGTGAGCTAAAATAAATATCTATTTTGGTGCATTTAGTTGAGAGGTAGAATGTAGACTACGAGATTTTACCAGAACAATCTGCAAATTCTCATAGAGCACTATAAAAGCGTTGAAAGTTGTTATCATTCCAGTGTTTTCTACAAACTGATACAATGGGTGTTCTTAACGAAGAAGCTGAGACATTTAAAAACAAGGGTAATGAAGCTTTTAAAAGTGAAAACTATGAAGAAGCGATATCCTTTTACACGAAGGCGATCAGCCTTACTGAGAAAGATAGCCGGGATCATTCGACTTACCTGAAAAACCGTGCGGCTTGTTATCTGAAGATGAAAGATTACGACAAAGCCATAAAAGACTGCGATGAAGCCTTACAAATTATCCCTGAAGACCCAAAAGCTTTGTTCAGACGATCGCAAGCCTTAGAAAATCTAGAACGATTTGAAGAAGCTTATCGGGATGCTAAAGCAATATTTACTGTTGAACCATCAAACAAAGCGGTGCAGCCGGTTTTGGCAAGACTACATGCTGTCGTGCAAGAAAGGGCTAGACAAAATGCACAAACAAGCAACAAAGTTGAACAAATGTTCAAATTAGCATTTGGACTTGGTGAAGATATTGAAAAAAGAGAAAAAGCCATGGGAAACCTCATTGTGTTGGCAAAAGAAACCACAGGTGCAGATATCATGATAAAAAATGGTGTTGTCCAAAAAATTCAGCAGCTATTGAAAGTTGAGAAGAATCCTGACATATTTATTAATGCAGTGCGTGTCATCAGCCAGCTTTGCAAGCGAAGTGTTGAAAGAACTAAAGATGTTATCAGAGTGGTCGGCATACCTTGGATGTTGGAAATCATCGATAGTGACAATACAGAGAGAGTCAGTGCTGCTCAATACTGTCTTCAAGTCATACTGAACACCTTCTCAGGGATGGATAATAAGAAAGATACAAAACCTGACTCTGAACTATGTGAAGAATACAAGACTGAGTTGGACACTCTGCTGACTTGCCTGACTTACTCCATCACCAACAGAGTGATCACAGGCCAAGCTAGAGATGCCATCATGGAGCTAATTATGAGGAACTGCCATTACAACACCATCAACTGGGCCGAGAGGTTTGTGGAAATCAAGGGATTGCAGCGTTTGCTTGACGTGTGCAGTGAGCTCGAGGAGTACAAATACGAGTCTGCAATGAACATCACTCCATCTTCAAGTACTATTGCGGCAGCTTGTCTTGCAAGAATTTACGAAAACATGTACTACGATGAGGCAAGAGAGAAATTCAATAACCAAGTAGACGAGTTCATCAAAGACAAGTTACTGACTCCTGATCTTGAATCCAAAGTCAGAGTCACTGTTGCCATCACTTCACTGCTCAGGGGACCCCTCGATGTTGGCAACTATGTGATATCTAAAGAAGGCATTATTGAGATGATTCTTGTCATGGCACAGACTGAAGATGTTCTGCAGCAGAAAGTAGCATGTGAATGTTTAGTAGCCGCTGCATCCAAGAAAGATAAAGCCAGAACCATCATTACCAAGGGAGTTGATATTTTGAAGAAATTGTACACAAGCAAAAATGACAGTGTCCGCGTGCGATCCCTGGTTGGTCTGTGTAAGCTGGGCAGTTTTGGTGGTGATGATGCATCTATACGTCCATTTGCTGATGGATCCACTACAAAGTTAGCCGAGGCCTGCAGGAAGCTTTTGGTCAACCCATCCAAAGACAATGATGTGAGGAAATGGGCTGCCGAAGGTCTTTCTTATCTGACATTGGATGCTGATGTAAAAGAAAAGTTGGTTGAAGACAAACCTGCCCTCCAAGCTCTCATAGAGCTTGCCAAGAGTGGCGATCAGTCTTGCTTGTATGGAGTTGTTACCACATTGGTAAACCTTTGTAATGCCTACGAGAAGCAAGAAGTGTTGCCGGAGATGATGGAACTTGCAAAATTTGCTAAACATCACATCCCTGAGCAGCACGAGTTGGATGATCCCGATTTCATCAACAAAAGAATCACTGTGATGGCTAAAGTTGGAGTAACAACCGGTTTAGTTGCTTTATCCAAAACTGAAAGTCACAACTCACGAGAACTGATTGCGAGAGTTTTTAATGCCATTTGCAGCCTTCAAGAGCTGAGAGGAATTGTTGTACAGCAGGGAGGAGCCAAGGTTTTAATACCCATGGCCTTGGAAGGTACTGATAAAGGCAAAAAGCAAGCTGCTCAAGCCCTGGCTAGAATCGGCATTACCATAAACCCTGAAGTTGCATTCCCTGGACAGAGGAATTTGGAAGTGGTCAGGCCATTATTGGCCTTATTGCATCCGGACTGCACAGCATTGGAGAACTTTGAAGCTCTCATGGCACTCTGTAACTTAGCTGGCATGAGCGAAACTACAAGGAACAGGATTTTAAAAGAAGGGGGCCTCGCTAAGATTGAGCATTACTTATATGAAGATCACTTAATGCTTTTAAGAGCAGCGACACAGTGCGTCTGCAATTTGCTTCAATCAGACGATGTAATCAAATCATATGAAGATAATAATGACAAGACAAAGTTCCTGTATCTGCTCTGCCAAGAGGAGGATGTGGACACGGTAATGGCAGCAGCTGGTGCACTCTGCATTTTGACTTCAGTTAGCAAAATCTGCTGTCGAAAGCTGTTGGACTGTCAACCATGGCTTGAGACGTTGAGGTGCTTACTTGCAAACCCCGATAAAGAAATACAGTTCAGAGGTTCTTATATGCTGTACAATATTGTGAAAGGTGACAAGGACATTGCTGCAAAAATATTTGAAACTGATGTTATGGAAATATTGATGGCCTTAACAAAATTAGAAGATCCAGAACTTGATAGAACAAAAGAAAATGCTCGGAAATGTTTAAAAGCAGCAGAAGAGATGGGGGTTATTAGAAAACCAGAAGAGGGCCCAGCAATAGACCCATTTGAAGATACTGAAAACATTGAAGAAGGTGATGAATAAATACATACTGCTTTTAAAGGCCCGATTGCACTTTGATTAGTGATTAAAAAAGTGCTCAGTGATTAGTACTAAACACATTTCGACCATAACTGATTAGTGCGAGTGTATACTTAATCAATCACAAAATTACTAATCAATAATCACTTGCACTTGCACTAATCAAAGTGCAAACGGGCCTTAAGACAATACATCACTCCTAGTCCTTCAGTGTATTGTAGCCTGAAAATATATTAAGTCCTTAACATAGATTTTGTGTATGTTTACTTGAACCTGGTATTATAATTTTTATTTGTGTGACAGATGTATGACTAAGATGTGAGTGTGTGTAAAAATCCCCATGAAATTATTTAATGTTTCACATGTATTCTAATAAATTTTGTATTTCTGTTTTAAATTGTGTTTTTATTTTACTTCAACTATTTTAGAGGTCAAAATGTTAATAGTAGCTCCAACGAATTTTATGTAGATTGATGAGTAGCACAGAAGAAATAATAGTACAAAGTAGGTACCAAATTATAAAGTAAATTATAATTAAATATTCAGTTCTCTGTGATGTACTTGTACCTATAATGATACCCAGGAACCCTACATTCCTATAATAAATAAAAACACCGCGACATTTCAAATTTCCCGCTTCTTTTACTCCATTTTTTTTCCTAATGGAATATCGCGTCCTTCCCCCTCCGCTATCCCTCTCTTTCCCACCATTTTTATATGAAAAGGTTTTTTTCAATGCCCATTCGCCGCCATTTTGTTTGCTTAAATTTTTATGACTGATTTAGGCGGGCTGATGTACTCACTAAGATAAATTCGTTAATAATTCTGTATAAATGAATATGTTTAAAGTCTAGAGCTAGTGCCTCAACAGTATAATTACAAATTCATGTTAATTATTCAATTTTTTCTATGAAAATCGGAACGTGACATATCAAAAACCTTTCAAAATGACAGCTTGATTTGGTTTGGTTTCCGCTACTGTGCTATTGTGCTATTTTCTAGTTTTCGGTTGAAAAATCCAAAGAAAATGTCAATTTCTACAGCTACTGGTATGTATCCACTCTTAATTCACGTTTGTCTGCAAAAATTTGCCATAATAGTTCATTGTTGACCACCAAACCTGATGAAGTAGTGTTTTCGGAGAAATGCCATGGAATCCCATATGGCGGTCCTCACTCCACATGATCTAATGACGCTACCTGATAGTTGCTAATATAATATTTTTTCATCCAATTCATAAATATGCTTTTTACTATAGTAATTCTTCGGTAAAATGAATCGAAACGAAGTGTCTAGGTTACGATGATTATCTGGTTTTCGCTGGAGTTCCAGGCGTTTTCGCAACTTGCGGACGCTTGAAGTGACTACTTAAGTCAATCTTCTGTCAAGATTTCACTAGCAGTTCATTCTAACGTGTGTATTTCAATATTTTTAGTGCTCATCAGCTGATTGATAGTTATTGTAAAGTATCTACTATTCACTAGCAAAATGACTTGTCCTTACTCAAGTAGGTAGGTCATAAAATAATAAGACCTATGTTTGAAGTAGCTAAACTTAGTACATGCATAATAGATTTCATAGCTTTAATCTCTTTTGAGAAAGTCAATAATACTTGTTGTGATTATCATACCTATTTTATTGTTAGAGTATACTATATATTCTCAAAATTTTCAATTTACTGGCTCCGCAGATGAACGCACAGAAGGGGACGATGAGTCATCGCAGGGAAGCCACCCAAAAGATGACAGTAGTGACTCAGAAATTGAAATCAATGAACCACCAAACCAAAATGGAGCACACCTCAGTCCTGAGGTGCATGAAATTACAAGTGATGATGATGAAGAAGGCGATGTGGTGACTAACGATGATGAATCATCAAGCTCAAGTTCCAGTAGTAATGGGAGTTCAGAAGCATCCCAGCAAAGCAATAAAAATCTTGAAGTGAAAAAACCTCCAGAGTTGGAAAATGGAGGTTCAATGGAGGTCAATGATGAATCTGATATAGAAGAAGTTACCATGGAAGATCCACTCAACCAAAATCAGAATAAAATTAAACCAATAATAATTAGTGATACTAGAAGCTTAGCAGATCTCGCTACAAAGCAAACAAACACAAATGGTGAACAAAAAGAACCAACTGTTGTCATCATTGATACTAATTCAATTTTATCGGGGAAGGCACAACAAGCAATGACCAGCAAGTCATCCACAACCAGTTCTATGGATGCCCAAAACTTGTGTCAAAGTATTGCGGCTCGAGGCACAACTATTACACCAGTTTCCTGCAAGTCGACTGCGAATACTGCAACTCAAAGCACTCCAGCATCACAACCTAACATATTACCATCTTTAACAGATGATATGTTTGTGGTCGAAGCGCCTTCGTTCATTGTTCCTTATGTCTATGAAAAGCCTTCTGTGAAGCCATTTAGAGAATTTGTGGACAAATTAGGTAAGGAATTGGAAGAGATTAAATTAATGGAAGAGCAAGAGAAGTTGGATAAAGAAAAAGGAGAAAAGGCTAAAAAAGAAAAGGAACGCCAAGAGAGGATTGATAATGGAGAACCAGTCGAGGAAGAAGAAGAGGAAAAGCGCAAAGCGGCTGAGGTTGCAAAGGAGAAGAAAGCTGAGAAAAGGGAGCGCCGGAAACAAAAAACCGAAGAAGATGACGATTCCTGGGAAGGAGAATCTATTGACTCCGATGAAGCAATGAGTGACGAAGGACAAGTTATTATTAAGGACAAGGTAGATGAGTACAAAGATCCTATCGGTATAATGGCCAAAGGACTAGGTGGAGGCAAATCTGATAGTTATTTTGATTGCTCACTTGGGCAGTTCTTCATTAACATTGGTTTGAATTTGGTGCAGGAATTTGTTCAAACTGATTTGCTGAAGCAACAAAATCGAAAGCTATACAAGGAAAAGAAGTCTGGACGTAGCACAAAAGCTACAGAATCAGCTATTGCATCGCTCACTCAGAACTTAGCATTCAGTAAGAAAACCAATGCACCTTTAGCCCTTCCACAGAAGAGATGCCAATTTTGTAGTTTTAAGACAGAGTCTATGTTAGTTATGGCTCACCATTTAGAAGCACCACATATGCGTACTAATATTTATAAGTGCAACACATGTGCTTTTGAAATCCGCAGCCCTCATGACATTCTGTTCCACATGGAAGCTGAACATAATATTAGAGGGAGATTGGAAAGAGCTCCTGCTTATCAACAGTGTGCTAATTGCCACTTTGAAGACAATAGTAAGACAAAACTGGCACGGCATCTGATTGCCTGCGCTAAGAAGTTTAAACCTGACCTTAATCTAGCTCCTCCACTGGAGTGGGAACCTCCAGCGAAAATACCAAAGTTAACGCGCGCACGTAATAACATGCCAGGTAGCTATCCACAGAACTTCAACAGGCCTCAACTGAATATTAATAGCTTGGGCCGGCCACCACTACATATGACTAATGTAAGCATACCGAACATGCCAGTGCTGGGCAGACCGCGCGGCCGCCCACCCATGTCGACGCAGCCGCGATCCGCGCCCGTCTCCGGTGTACCCATCATACGAAGCGGTCTCATGATCATGCACAATACTCCTCCGGGAACCACAATCTCCAACTATCCCATATCACAAAACAACCAAGGCCCAAATCATTCTTCCGCCACTCCTAAGATTTCTATAACACCCCTGCCTCGAGCGCCGCAGCCCTCGTCCTCACAGGGCATGCAAAATTCTAAAGCGACATTCGTAATTTGCGAAATTTGTGATGGTTACATTAAAGATTTGGAACAGTTGAGAAACCACATGCAATGGATTCACAAAGTTAAAATTCATCCCAAGATGATTTACAACAGGCCTCCGTTGAATTGCCAGAAGTGTCAGTTCAGGTTCTTCACAGACCAAGGGCTGGAGCGACACTTGCTGGGCTCGCACGGGCTGGTGACGAGCTCGATGCAGGAGGCAGCGAACAAGGGCAAGGATGCCGGGCGGTGCCCAGTGTGCGGCCGCGTCTACCAGTGGAAGCTGCTGAACCACGTAGCACGCGACCACAGCATGACCCTGAAGCCGGCGCACCTGTCCTACAAGTGCACCGTGTGCACTGCTACATTCGGCATGTACAAACAATTTGAGAACCACGTATATTCGGCGCACAGCGTCGTCGCAAAGCGCGTCATGGACAAGACCAAGCCCGGCAACTCAGTACCTACCAAGCCCGAATCCGAGTCACTGCTCAAGCCTCTTAAAATCAGTGATGAGATCACCATCATACCTCAGCCTACCAAGTCCTCTCTTACCATCACAGCCAAGGGTAAATAACAATATCAAAGGAGAGTGTAGGCATGGGGCCTCTTCTGCTCTATGATACATCGGCAATATTGAGCAGTATTTTGTAAATAAACTGGAGCTGTACCGTTTTACATTAATTAATGATTATTATTGTTGGAAATGTGAAGATATAGCCGATGACTAGATAATGGAATATGTGTGAATGATATTTTATTAATCAAGTTAGCAGAAGCATAATGATATAAATTCATTGTAAAAACTGTATCCCAGAGACCAGTTAAGTTATTGCTTCTTGGACTATTGTGATTTGAGCGCTGTGTGATAGGTAATAGCCGTGTCACAAATTATGAAGAAAGATCTGTGTGTCCTTAACTTCTTATATGGCAAATGTGTCTGTTAATTTGATATTGAGTGAGTGAGCCTGTAAGCAGTTCTGATGTTCATAACCTTAATTTATTTGCTGATATTTCATGTATGTGAAAATAATTCATTTCTGCTATTTTTAATTTAAATCTTATAGTTGATCAATATTTGTAAAAAGATGATAGGTAGTACCTTCCATTATGATTGTATAATAAATCATCTTTTGATTGATAGTTTAGGTAATAAGTTTAGTTTTAATAATTAAAGTAGAGATTAATTCATAAGTAAATAGCATTGAATTGAGTTGTATTCTTTCCAAAAAGCCCTGCCATAGAACAGTGTCCTTACCGGCTGGCCCTTCGCTTCAGCGACGGTCTTGAAATATTTATTTCTGATCTCAGATCAACAACAGGTGTTGATTTGGTAAAAGTTTACTAAATTAATTGTTATTGTACTTATAGAACTGAGAATGATGTATTTTTTTTATTTAATAAAAAAGACCATTGTAATTGCCTGTTGTGTTTTTATCTAATCCATTTACAAAAACGCTGAATGATAGTCTGCTAATAAAACATGCTTTACTGCATTTTATCAGCCAAATCTGAGATAGTACAACTGCCTACACCTCTAATATATACTAAGTCTATCTATGGTTACCTGTACATAAGCAGGTACATGGGTGAGGCCGAGAGGCTTTATATACTTCGATAAGTACATAAGGTACCCACTTAGCGGGGCCATCTAGCCACGTCAAGTATCGATCGTCGACCTCTCGACGTCAGCACATCACCAAGAAAAAAACCGACGCTCGAAGCCGCAGCCGGTACATACTAAAGACAAGTACCTCTTCATTCTCAACTTTATATAGATACTATTAAGGTTCAAAATAGCAAAATGAATCTGTTCAACTTCTATGTACTTTATTTTAGTGGGTCGGTTGGGACTTGGGTTATACTTTTCATCTATTCTGTGGTCGCGTCTTCATCTACGTATTAACACAGAATACAGATACAATGCGGTAAGTATAAATAGGTGTAGGGACTAAAAAGGATCATTTTCGATAGTACCATTACTAAGATCCATAATGGATATAAGTAAAGTAAGGAAATTATGTTAATCCTCTATATCTTAGAAGTCTCTACGTAGCATTTGTGTTAGATAAGTAAGTTTTGATTTCTATAGTGAGTTTATGTGTCGTTTTTAAGATCAAAACGGCAAAAGATATTTTCTTAAAGTACTGAATACTTTATAAATACTTATATTATTTTCTTCTATCTCCGTGAGCCTTTTTGTCTGTATCAAAGTCGTACGAGGGTACAGAAATGCATGATAACTACTACCAGAAATGGCATCGTGAAGTAAGTAGGTTTCAAGCTTAGAATAACTGTGTAGTTAATCTAAGGTTTCAAATTTTGAACAACTGCGCCAAATATCGTATAATCGAAGAATTTTGGCGCCAACATGAAATAAACATATCGCTTCATTGTCGGTAATTAAGGTATTATTATTGTAGTGTTAATGTGTAATAATGGTGGATTATTATTTTGTTAAGTGTTAGTGAACGATCTCGAGTATGGACAAGTGATTTTACAAGGTAAAACATGTATTTTCATGTTGTATCTAAAACTCCAAAGAAGCCTTTAGTGGTCTCCATCTATTTCCTAGGGCATGACTTAGATTTGAACGTAACTTACTTTGCTTAACTCTGACTTGTTTGATGATATTTTATAAAACTTGAGAATATTTCAATACCCGACAATGGCAAATACACAAGACGTGCAACGCCAAAATCCTCTCAACAAAATTTAAAAAATGGTAGATATCACGTAAGGCGCTTGCAGAAGACATTGCGTACAAGTTGCAAGTGCTACTACGCATCGTCTGTACTTTTTGCTGCTAATCACTACCACTAACCTGCCACTTGCACTAAGCAAGACGATGCGTAGCTTAGTGCAAGTGGCAGTGAAGTGCTGCTAACTAGTACCACTGCCGCTTGTACTAAGCCAGACGATGCATAGTAGCTACTTGAACTTGCTACTTGTACTACGTCTGCAAATGCCTTACATGATACATACCGATTATTAAAAAAAACCCTGTTGAGATGATTTATACAGAAGTTAATGTGAGAAGGGAAGAGAAAGTTCATACCTTATACAGCTCAACTATACATTTTTATAAATTTTTAGGGTTCCGTACCTAAGGGGTAAAAACGTGACTGTATTACTAAGCCTACGATGTCTGTTTGTCCGTCTGCCCTACATATTGACGGCTGTATCTTTCGAACCATAATAGATAGTCAGTTGACATTTTCATAGATTAAGTGATGTCACGGGTTACGGCAGACTAAGAAATACAAAAAAAGTAAAAATTAATGGCGGGTCCCCATACAACAAACGTGTTTTTTAATATTTCGATTTTTTTAATTCACTTACTCTTCAGAAGGTAAGGTGAGATTTACCGCCCGTATTTTGAGTCATTAAGAGGGGGCCTCCGAAATTTTATGCTAATTTGCCATGATATTCTAACTAAACCAAATATCCTATCAACGTAATAATTGATATATGTGATTTTTCAATTCATTTTCCTTCCGGCACTAAGACAGAAACATAATAGCAAGATATTTACTCGATACTTTATTGTTTTCAAAATGGTGCCTTTTTGCTGATTTTTTTGATTTTTTCTTGGATAGAACTTCAGTCACATATCTAAAATAAATCGAAGGAAAATATAGTTTGTTTTCCAGTGCTAAGACAAAATTTACCTAGATTAATTAGTACTCTCATAATAAATTATATTCGATTTGAGACTTACGTCCTTTAGTTCTAAGCAACTATTCGGTCAAACGGCAAGTCCGATATTGAATCTTATTCTGTTGCGCTTTGTATCTAAATGGCGCAACACGCTCAGTTCAACCTCAGTACCGCACTATGCTCCAACGGGGAAGGACGCACGCGCTTACTATTCGCCTAGATTTATCTTCCGAGTGCGATTATATCAACACCTACTGTATTTTCAAACAATGGATAACATAAAAAATCTATGGCTCGAACGCGACCATTTGATGCGGCAACCAAGTGTTGCCAATGACCTAGAGCACAGACTAGGTAAAGCTACTATGAAAAAATTACAGGTATTAATAATTATGGATACGACTAGGCCCTACCTAACGCATCTATTATTATGTACGCTCGGTAATATAGTTATAAGAGTCTAAGTGTTTCGTGTGGAGAGAGAAAGAGAGAGAGAGACAGTCAGAAAGACTACTAAAAATCAAAATTATTAAGTAAAATATAATTTTTGTTGAATAAAAAAATATAATAATAATTAACAAAAATTTTTTTTTTTTATTAATAATTTCATAAATTAAATGAAATTTAATTAAATAATTCATACATACTTCAATAGATTATAGTTATTAACAACCGTATAGGACAAACACAAACGTTCATCACATAACTGTTTGTCCTAGGTGGGAATCGAACCCACGCCTCCAAGCTCAGAAGGTAGGTTCACTACCAACTGGACCAAAGGGCTTTCGCGTGTTTTGTTTATTTTAGTATAGTATAGCATAGCATAGCATAGCATAGCATAGCATAGCATAGCATAGCATAGCATAGCATAGTATAGTATAGTGTAGTATAGTATAGTATAGTATAGCATAGTATAGTATAGTATAGCAAAGTATAGCATAGCATAGCATAGCATAGCATAGCATAGCATAGCATAGCATAGCATAGCATAGCATAGCATAGCATAGTATAGCAAAGCATAGCATAGCATAGCAAAGTATAGCATAGCATAGCTTATCTTAGCATAGCATAGCATAGCATAGCATAGCCTAGCCTTGCCTAGCATAGCGTAGCATAGCATAGCTTAGTATAGCAAAGTATAGTATAGTATAGTGTAGTGTAGTGTAGTGTAGTGTAGTGTAGTGTAGTGTAGTGTAGTGTAGTGTAGTGTAGTGTAGTGTAGTGTAGTGTAGTGTAGTGTAGTGTAGTGTAGTGTAGTGTAGTGTAGTGTAGTGTAGTGTAGTGTAGTGTAGTGTAGTGTAGTGTAGTGTAGTGTAGTGTAGTGTAGTGTAGTGTAGTGTAGTGTAGTGTAGTGTAGTGTAGTGTAGTGTAGTGTAGTGTAGTGTAGTGTAGTATAGTATAGTATAGTATAGTATAGTATAGTATAGTGTAGTGTAGTGTAGTGTAGTGTAGTATAGTGTAGTGTAGTGTAGTATAGTATAGTATAGTATAGTATAGTATAGTATAGTATAGTATAGTATAGTATAGTATAGTATAGTATAGTATAGTATAGTATAGTATAGTATAGTATAGTATAGTATAGTATAGTATAGTATAGTATAGTATAGTATAGTATAGTATAGTATAGTATAGTATAGTATAGTATAGTATAGTATAGTATAGTATAGTATAGTATAGTATAGTATAGTATAGTATAGTATAGTATAGTATAGTATAGTATAGTATAGTATAGTATAGTATAGTATAGTATAGTATAGTATAGTATAGTATAGTATAGTATAGTATAGTATAGTATAGTATAGTATAGTATAGTATAGTATAGTATAGTATAGTATAGTATAGTATAGTATAGTATAGTATAGTATAGTATAGTATAGTATAGTATAGTATAGTATAGTATAGTATAGTATAGTATAGTATAGTATAGTATAGTATAGTATAGTATAGTATAGTACAGCAAAGTATAGTATAGTATAGCATAGCATAGCAAAGTATAGTATAGTATAGTATAGCATAGCAAAGTATAGTATAGTATAGTATAGTATAGTATAGTATAGTATAGTATAGTATAGTATAGTATAGTATAGTATAGTATAGTATAGTATAGTATAGTATAGTATAGTATAGTATAGTATAGTATAGTATAGTATAGTATAGTATAGTATAGTATAGTATAGTATAGTATAGTATAGTATAGTATAGTATAGTATAGTATAGTATAGTATAGTATAGTATAGTATAGTATAGTATAGTATAGTATAGTATAGTATAGTATAGTATAGCATAGCATAGCATAGCATAGCATAGCATAGCATAGCATAGCATAGCATAGCATAGCATAGCATAGCATAGCATAGCATAGCATAGCATAGCATAGCATAGCATAGCATAGCATAGCATAGCATAGCATAGCATAGCATAGCATAGCATAGCATAGCATAGCATAGCATAGCATAGCATAGCATAGCATAGCATAGCATAGCATAGCATAGCATAGCATAGCATAGCATAGCATAGCATAGCATAGCATAGCATAGCATAGCATAGCATAGCATAGCATAGCATAGCATAGCATAGCATAGCATAGCATAGCATAGCATAGCATAGCATAGCATAGCATAGCATAGCATAGCATAGCATAGCATAGCATAGCATAGCATAGCATAGCATAGCATAGTATAGTATAGTATAGTATAGTACAGCAAAGTATAGTATAGTATAGTATAGTACAGCAAAGTATAGTATAGTATAGTACAGCAAAGTATAGTATAGTATAGCATAGCAAAGTATAGTATAGTATTGTATAGTATAGTATAGTATAGTATAGTACAGCAAAGTATAGTATAGTATAGTACAGCAAAGTATAGTATAGTATAGTACAGCAAAGTATAGTATAGTATAGCATAGCAAAGTATAGTATAGTATTGTATAGTATAGTATAGTATAGTATAGTATAGCATAGTTTAGCATAGCATAGCATAGCATAGCATAGCATAGAATAGCATAGCATAGAATAGCATAGCATGCATTTACGGAAGTTGTTTGAAGGCAGGCGGGGGTATGTCCGTGGGCTACTGATGGCATGTGGAACGATCCGGTAAAGTTTTCTACAATTTTTAAAATTTTGGGGTAGTGTGTGGGATTTTGGTGAGGGGGGGTCCGGGTAAGAAGACCAAGTCTTGATCTATACACAAAATCCGGTCAGAATTTGTCTCCAACGCTCCGAAATTTTTGAAAAAATTGGTAGATGGGGGGAGGGGAAAGTTTCAGGAAATGTTATAAACTAAAGTCCGGATTGACATCCGATTTCCATTTTTTTTTACAAAAATGACCTCATACGTACTCTTTCTGAGATAACCGATGGTTTTTGAAAAAAATTACGAAAATTTTCCGGATTTTTGCGCTTTAATATTTTTAAAGGCATCCTTTGCACAAAAATAGCCGAATTTGGGCTTATCAGACGCGTCTTTTTATTTTCTACACACGTGTGTTTACTGTGTTTCTATTTTATTATTATTTATGCCTACCAACTAAATAAACACATTTTTTTTAAATATTATTTATTTCCTGAAATTGTGAGAGTAGAAAGCCAAAAAAATATTTATAGTTTATTTATTACACCACTGAATTTTTTGTGTTGAAAAATTTTGTTATTTTTAACATGAAATTCCGGTTACGTAATTTCAAACCCAATTTGGGGTCTTTAGGGTTAGGTTCTAAAGCCGAGTTTTTGAGTTTAACGTCTTCGTCTGCCAGAAAAAATGATGCCTATGACGTCAGATTTTTGATTGGACCTTTGTGTCCAAAGTTATGGACCTTCAAAAAATCGGGTATTTAGGGTCCGCCTCGCTACTTAGTAACTCAAGTTACTATGTACCTACGAGTCTTAAAATACTAAATGACCTATCGTTGGATAGCCAGTGAAGCTAACTATTCTTGCCTGGATTGACCTGGGACAAAATGTTTGAGGAGCCGGGTATTTCAGGTCGTCAAAATCTTAAGACCTAACTTAGACTATAATATAAACTAAAAACTAGAACTAGTCATATTTCCTAAACCACAGCCTTAAAAAATCTGCAAAAAAATTTCTAAAATTTAAAATGAGCTTTACTACCTCGAGCCAAAATTTGGGCGTGGTAGGGGGTGGTTTTCACCCCTCTTTATTTCTATTTAAATGTATTTCTCACTGATTTCAAAACTAAAAATCTAAATATTTTTTTGTAATTTTTTTTGTGTTAAAGGTCTCGTTTAGGAGATATGACCCGGGATCGGGTACGCCGTGCCACGAGGTTTTTGGATTTTTTGGTCTTATCCCGGCAAGTTCAACCTAGCAAAGCATAGCATAGCATAGTTCAGTTTAGTTTAATGTTTAGCTTTCTGAAACTGTCTCCAGCGTAATATTTTAATTAGAGAATTTATTTAGGTTATATCAATTTAATTTATATACTTTATTATTTTCATATTGTAGAAAACCTAAAAATAAATAACAAATACAATTTTGAAAAGTGAAATAAACAATTTACGGTTTTGCGCGCCGCAACCGAACTCAGCTAATCGCCAAAACACCAAGTACACCAACACTCTGCTTATCCTGTGTGTTATTGCTCCTTGCCGCTTTACAAGGTCGAGTGCGCGAGTTGTGTACACTTTAGCTGCGCGCGACTGCCGCGCTGCCGTGGTTGTGTTTCACACTAATGCGGGTGATGCGAGACGCGCGGGTGAAATCAGAATTTTTTCTTGCCATATACGCAGCCTTAATGTAATGATCTATTTACCGAGCGCTAGTGATGAAAAAAAAAACGCGAATACTGCAAATCGCTGTAGTACAATAAACACTCATTTGTCTTTACACACGTCTAATAGTGTTAGTAGACTAAACAGCCACTTGCGCGATGACGTGCACAACTCGCGTGCGCGTACGTGCTCGCACGAATGTTCGAACGATGCGCAGTGGGCGTTGCGCGTGCAGGTGAACGAAGCTTTACTTGCGCAAGGACCAGCGCGAAGTGCTACTAAGCACTTTCACTGCCACTTGCACTAAGCAAACCGTTGTAGACGATACATAGTAGGCACTTGCAACTTATATTTGCTTCTTGTACTACGCATGATCTCCAACGGCCTTTAACTCGAGTTCACTGGAAGTGGAAGAAGAAATCTACTAGTCAGCCCGGTTTGACAATTTATTTGAATTGAAAAACTGATGTTTCTTTGAGTTAATTCGATGTAACAAAAGTTGACTTAAAATAACTCGAGTTGATAACTCGAGTTGACCTATCCAATTGTTTTCTCTGTCTACGCTCTATTCATTCCTTTTGTTGGTTCATCTCTCAGTCAGTGTTGCCAGGTCTCCCGTTTTTCGGGATTCTCCCGAATTCAGCCGAAGTCTCCCAAGCTCCCGATTCTCTACTCCATCCTCCAGTTTTTTTGCAAGCTTTTTGGTGTATTAGATTCCATAATTATAGAAAACTGCGTGCTAGAAAATGCCGCGAAAAAAGGTCGTAATAACATACCACACACAACGTAAAATATACTAAGGTAATAGATCTGAATAATTAATAACAAACTCGTTTACTAGTGTAGTTTCATAGAATGTAAACACAACGGTGCAGGGCGATGTATAAACCTGATTTTGCGCATTAAATGCAAATTTTACGATATGATTTATGCTATTATTAGTCTCCCATTTTTTTTATTTCGTTTTCATACATCTCCCGATTTTCCTTCGTACACCTGTCACCTCCCGTTTTAAGAAAAGTTGATCTGGCAACACTGCTCTCAGTTGCTCTCAGTTCTCATTTCTTTTCTCTGTCAGCAATAGCGTCAGCGAGTTCTGTTTTTAAATATTTAAATTAATATTTAGTACTTTCTCTTCGTTTCATCAAGGTAAGTAGATACCTCTACCTAAACTGTATAAATGTTTTTTCCTAAGCTCCCTATTCCATCTTATTATTCATAATATTACCAAATGTATAACTAAACTATATCCGAAATTCATCTAATTGACTAACCACGTGTAAATGCAATATTTAAATAATAACAAATTAATCGTTTGAAACGTTTATTCTAATCCTATCATTGATTTGATTTCAACAAGCCTCGACACGATAAAGATAAGCTTTTCTTCACGAGTTTGTTCAAGATAAGATTAGGTTAGGACCACCTTTACATTTTTTTTATTGAGCAAATATCTTTTGATTGACTGGTTATACGAAGGTAGCAATCGATAGCATCTTATTGATAAGAGAAATGATGACAAAAACACGAGCCGAAATGTTTAACACGTGATATTAAATGATAGGGCTGATATAACCTACAAATGAAGCTAGTCGTTCCCGAAATTAGTACCCATGATACTAATTATTTTCTTTTATTTTTCAGGCAATGACGATCAAGTTAGCCGAGTATTTACCTGGTTTATTTGGGTAAGAATACCTATTATTTATTATTTTGACTTCTGGGCAAAGTGCCACGACATTTCGTCATCTTTTCTCTAGGTTGTGTTGTGTGGTGGTTGTATGGGAGTTAAGTTGGTCCCATCTGGGCCTTCCAGGTGGTTGTACGACATAATGCAGGTGCCATGGTTCTATTTTTGTCCGCAGTTTATTGCTAAGATTACTATTGTTCATCCCTGCACACCTTTTGATGTTTAAAGTTATCTACACGATAATAATTTACCTAGAATCTGTTCGATTGGAGTGAAGTCCACAAGTATAAAATGATGAGAACCAACACGAGCCGATAATGTGTTATTTTGATAACTACATGATATTGAATGATAGGCCTGATTCATTGACAAATCACCAATAATATTAAGATAGTCTTTAAAAATTTTTACATTCCTTTTGTTTATTTGCAGGTAGGTAAGATTTAATGATAAGTGCTGTCCAGCATTGGAGAACAGTGATCGAATACTACCAGGAAGACCCAAAACGCAGCGCCGCCCGTTCCGGTCTTTTATATATCTCAGCCGATCTAGTGGAAGATAAGCCATGACAATGGAAAGTACCCGTACTATGTACATTCCAAGCAGCAATTCCGTTAGTGAGATAATGCCCAACAGGTAGATTTTTGTCATTGGTGGCTGGTGCAGCTAAGCATCGATGAGAACAAAATTTTGTGGATGGAATCCACATTCAGAAGAGGCGGGATTAATATCCATTATGCACATGACTGTGCTCATCACAATCCCCACGTGTCTAAAGAGTTTCCTGCATAGGTAAACTAGGCTTAATATAATCTTGTAAAAAAAAAGAAAAAAATATAATACTGGCAACTTAATTTGTGTTTACGGTCTTATGTAATTTTTCTTAAGGTTGTAATAAAACTAAAAATTTCAAGGAATACTTTGTTAATTTATTTCTATTCTTTAATCTTACTCTAAAACGGGTCTTATATACAGATTTATCTAACTCTAGTATTTGTACATATTTACAAGTTACAACTTATTCATGAGACTAATCTATCAGCCTTTCATTTTTACAATGCTCTGATTAAATAAGTATACAATATAATTCAAACCAGAAAGTCAGTGGTCATAATGTATCAATTTGACTTCTCTCCAAAACGTAGGTGTGGGATCTTCCTTTAGGTTTAGCTAGGCACAAACAGTTGTGCATCGCTCATAACGAGTCGTATACATCCAAAATTTGATAGCGAGTGCCAAATTTTCGGTGAATAAACTTATAAGTAGGTAAGTGTTATTGCACTAAGTCAGCACTATGCTGGTATGTTTGGGACGCCATACCACACAGTGTGTAGCCGTGGGACCCAACATACCACCAAGGGTATGGCCAGTGATATGATCAATAGGGAATATGCATGTGGTTTAAATATCGTTGAAACAATTTTTTTCCGAATCTTTATTGTTCTAACTTTATATTCTATAAAATATTTTTTTATTTAGTTGCATTATAATTGCTTAAAATATTAAATAAAAAGTGCAAAATAAAAGAGGGAAATTCAAATTTGCGAAACGCTTCACCATTGGTCGAAACGAAACGTGACGTCAAAAGCCACAACATCTTCATTATCTGCGTCGATATTCATACAATTTTAGTAGTGTTTGATAGAAAAATAGTTTTATGTTGAGTTTCTGTAACTGTTTTCCATTAGATGGTGTAATTTTAGCATTCTCGTGAAACTAGGAATCTTTAGGACGATGACTGAGACTGGTTTTGTCAAAGTAGGCACCGTAGAAGTCTCGCCTAGGGCGCTGGTAGTGCTAAAACCGGCACTGGTACAGAGTGCATAATATTAAATAGGAACAAAACACATACATACATACATTATCAGCCATTAAATGTCCACTGCTGAACAAGGTCTCCCTCTTAGAGAGGGGTGTTGCCATAATCCCCACGCTTGGCAGGCGGCTTGGAGATCGCAGTACGTTCACCGTGTACTAACAGGACGCTGCTGCCCATCCTCCGGTGGTTCTGGTCGCAGTTTTAGGACATACCCGGGTCCGTATTTTCGCATCTCTTGGAATGGGGAAAAAACACTTATCGGGTGTATTTCTAGTAGTGTTTGTACACTTTGGCACAAGACTATACCAATAAAATTGTTTTTAGGGTTCCGTACCTCAAAAGGAAAAAACGGAACCCTTATAGGATCACTTCGTTGTCCGTCCGTCTGTCCGTCTGTGTATTTGTCCGTCTGCCAAGACCCTTTTTCTCAAGAATGCGTAAAGGTATCAAGTTAAAATTTATACAATAAAAAATTTAAGTTGTAAGTCAACGCAATCAAAAGATATGAACGTTTATGTCGCATATTTTGCGATTTTACAGGGGAATCAAAACCTATAGGGTACTTCCCGTTGACCTAGAATCATTAATTTTGGCAAGAGGCAAGATCTTACAGCACATATAAAGTAATAAATCTGAAAGTTGTTAATTTGAAGTTATATCCAAAAAAAAAAAATTGGTTTATAATTACAAACTTACATTTTGTAGTTGTTATGTATGGAAGAACCTTATTGTCAACTACAAAGTTAAGTTTGTCTTTCAATACTTCAACTTCAGTTAGTTTTTTTTTTGGACTCGTGCTCTCTAAATGTTTCCGTCCAACGGAAACCTCAGAGCACAAGTCCTACTCGTACTTGTCCGGTTTTTTTAGCTTCTTCCATGGTCTGAATATCTATAAAACTGAAAATCTGTGTGAAATAACTGTATTATCTATAGTAAATAAACACAGAGCGTGGCTTGTGACGTCATCCAAAGCCCGCGAAAAATTGCGGCGTTCGTACAGCTCAAATTTATTCGACGATTTTAATATTTTTTTAAAAATTAATTTGAGCATTTCCAACTGTAATTATATTTTTTACTATGATATAACGATGTTAACAGTTGATTAAAAATATAAAAAAAACACATGCATATTCCCTATTGTTTAGTGTAGAAGTGACTTTGAAATGCTCAACTCTGAAGATCAAGGTGATGTAAAAAGGACACCTAAATGTTTTATGCTAAACTAGAACTACCTAAGTGGGAGTAAAATCAGTGTCATTGCTCTAGTTTTGCGGGTTCTTTGGATTGGGCTCAGTTACATTCTGCAGCCGGATGGTGACGTCTGTGAGAGCCATGTTGGGTAGGATGAAGTCTTCGATGCTTGAGGCGGATTCAGAGGGACGGTCGAATGGATAACCCATCGCTCGCTTGTCTGGATACAGTCTGTCCTTGAGGCCGCAGAAGCTGGAGGCTTCTTTGCAAGTCAGCTCTGTGCCCTCAGGCTGGTCAATCTGTTCAAAAAGTAAGTTGTTTCAGTATCTGATGATAACAAATACTGTAAAAATAATCCGTTACTATATTTCGTGTATATCAAGGTAAAAAGTGGTATCGTCTATTGGCGGTCTGGCTACAAAAGAGTCAAAGGGTTAATTGTCCGGCCGGGAATCGAACCTGGGATCTCCTGGTCATAAGGCAGAGGCATTGAGCAATACCGTCCGAGACGCCACCGACCCGTCATCACTAGTTATGCTGAGGTCAATAACGGCCTTCAGAAAGTACATATTCGGGATATTCGTAGTACATTTAGGTCGATGGGGATATTTTTGCTCACACGGTCATCTGACCCCAAACTAAGCAAAGCTTGTGATATGGCTGCCAGAGACTGATATACATACATAATTATATACTTTCAAATACATACTTCCCAGATATAGAACAAACACAAATGTTCATCACATAAATGTTTGTCCTAGGTGGGAATCGAACCCACACCCCCAAGCTTAGAAGGTAAGTTCATTACCAACTGGACCAACGGGCTATCATACATACCCTATCCAGATCGTAGTTTGATAGCATAACGAAGAGCTGGTAAGGCGCGCCTGCCTCCGTTCCCTTGGGTACCAGCATGTGCTGCGGCCAGCCGCAGCCGCAGAAGTTGAAGGCCGCGAGGTCGGTGCGGCGCGGGTCCCCGCCCACCGGCGTGAGGTCGCGGAATGTCTGCTCGAATGGAATCGTGAACGACGACTCCGTAGACGCGCGGGTGATCGTGTTCTGTCCAGCGTTCACTGTTGAACAAATGTTTGCATATGTTATGGTAGATAAAGGCATGGCATGGTAATAGGGAGGCAATAATGCACGACATAGATAATGTACGGCATGATATTGTACGACATAATAATGCACAGCATGATAATTGGTGTACATGTACATGGAATATCATGTTGTACAATATCGTGCCGTGCAATATATGCCGTACATTATCAGATCGGCTCAATCCATTGCAGACGATGCGCAGTACAAGCGCAAGTATTACTGATGGATCTGCTGTGGTATTACGCCAGTTTACTGCGCATCGCATCGTCTGCAAGGGGCTTTAGATTAATTATTGGATAGTACTAGATAAATATGGCCAATACCAACTGTTATCCAAAGATAATACTTAACACCATAATATATCGTCATTGCTGTTATCGTTATCTTTGTAGGTACTTATCTGGAAATATTCAATGTCAATTTTGGAGACGACATTACGGGTGTGACGTGATCAATGACAATATCTTTGGACGTGATCAATGCTCGAAATGAACGCCGTTCCGGTTCGTGAAATCACCGTTCCGTTTCGTAAAGGAATCCACCTCATTCGTCAAAATCGGTCAAGCCGTTCAGGCTACAGGAGGTACTACAGGAACCCAGAAACATACATGCTAACATACAACCCATAACATTACCCTCCTTCTTGGACAGTCGGTTAAAAGTTCACAAGCGTTCCGGATCGTGAGTAAGGCCAATTCGACCACTGGACGTGATCCTTTCATTGGATGATTACTACCTCATCATTCATCATCATCATCATTTCAGCCATAGGACGTCCACTGCTGGACATAGGCCTCCCCCATCGATCTCCAAAAGGGCCGGTTGGAAGCGGCCTGCATCCAGCGTTTCCCTGCAGTCTCTTAGGATTAGTACCTACATTATATTAATACTAGCTGCACCCCGCGGTTACACCCGGGCCGCGTAGTGATGAAAAATGGTGATGGTGATGATGATGAAAAGTAGCCTATGTCACTCTCTGGCTCTTGAACTATACCCATGCAAAAAATCAGGTCGATCCGTTGTTCCGTTGCAGCGTGAAAGAGGAACAAACAAACACACTAATATTAGTATGATTGTAAGTGCTAAAGTTTTGTGCAAAGGAAGTGAAACACGCAAGACAGAGAAGAATGACGTAACTTCGTGTCAGCTTTCTGCCCCAACATGAAGAAAGATGCAACAAGCACATCACCTTCCTGGTGACAAGTTACCATCATCTATGTAAATCTAGATACTTCAATAACAGCCTAAATCATGCATGTGTGCTCACATGGTGTGACGAAGCGGTCCATTTCAATGAACATCTTGCGTTGTTCGGTGAGAGCCCAGGCGAGGTTGCGCTCGTCGAACTTGGGAGCCAAGAAGATTCGGCAGGTGGTGCGTCGCGCGCTACCAGTGTTGTTCACGTTGATGCTGCGGAAGAGAAAATAAAGTCATGGGCGGGCGGAGGGCATTAGGGTACCGGACCCCCCTTAGCATACGACGAAAAAAATCGTAATAAATAAAATAAATATTCGGGACATTCTTGCACACACGTTCATGTGACCCTAAATATTATTAATAATAGGCTTGCGTTTCACTGGCATCATTGGAGACATGGCACCGATAATCTGTGCGAACTATAGCTATGCGAGAGAAGCGCTTAGAATTTTGCTTTTTTATCTTTGTTCTCTAAGTCTGCGTGCTTCATCTTCGACTACATCGTCGCTTATTAACAGGCGAGTTGTTGGTCAAACTCAGAATATTTTTTTTATAGTAGATAGGATTGCGCTTGGCCGCCATCTCGCCTGATGTTAAGCGACGATGCGGTCTACGATGGAGCACGCTTGCCTAGAAGAAACCGATTCACTCTCGACTTGAAGACACTCAGATTGTAACTGACAGGGAAAACCCATTCTGGCAGCGAATTCCACAGACTAGCAGTTCGCACAAAAAATTTGGAATCAAAGAGCTTCGTACGGGTTCTCGGAATATCAACCACAATACGATGTCGATTTTTTGTGCCCGCCCTGGCGGTCCGATAGAAAAAAGGGCAGGAGGGAATTAAATCATGAAGATCTGTAGCACACTCTCCGAAATGTATCTGATTAAAAACCGATAGACTAGCAACCTTGCGCCGATGCTCAAGACTAAGAAGCTTAGTCTGAACCAGGGATTCGTTGCTGATGAGCCTCTTGGCACGTTTCTCAATAGACTCCAACGCCCCAAGCTGGTACTTAGCTGATCCATCCCAAAGGTAGGAGGAGAGCAGTACTCCATGTACGACCGAACTTGTGCTTGGTACTTACACGTAACGGAAGGATCGGTGGTTGAGATGCGTGAAGCGCGCGTACACTGGCCCGCGTTCCGAGAAGTCCAGCCCGCGCGAGAGGTCCACGTCGCTCTGCATCCAGAAGGTATTCAGCTGGTTCTTCTGTCCGTTGGCGGACTCTATGGCAGCCCCGGTCACT
This sequence comes from Agriopis marginaria, assembly GCA_932305915.1. Taxonomy (NCBI): domain Eukaryota; kingdom Metazoa; phylum Arthropoda; class Insecta; order Lepidoptera; family Geometridae; genus Agriopis; species Agriopis marginaria. The sequence goes on from OW029935.1 coordinate 4,926,732, forward strand.
TGGACGCCGGTGTTCTCTAACTGACAACGGGAAACAATATTGTTTGATTTGGCTTTTTTATGTCATGGGTGGCAAACAAGCAGACCTGATGGTAAGCAGTCACCGTCGCCTATTGATACTTGTAACATCAGAGGCATCACAATTACGTTGCCGACCCTTAAGGACTCTATTACCTCGCCTTTTGAAGAACCCCGCAGTAGCTGCAATCCTTATTTTATCAAACTTTTGACTCTCATGAGGTACTTCCTCTTAAACAGTGGATTTATAGTCTTTATTTCAATATCTTAAATAACATTCTATCTTCGTAATATTATCACAAATAAAGTTATTTCTGGGGCCTTGGTGATGCGAAAAGTTGCGCGACTGCAAACCTTATCTCGGCTTGTTAAGGATCACGTTCGCGTGATTTTCCGCACAGCGCTTATTTTCTATAAAAAATACAGATATATTTATTACAAAATTGAATTTTCTATAGGTATTTCTATTTGATAGAATAGAACGCCAAAAGTCGAGTTTTTGTTGCTTTTGTAGAGCCTGTGAGGCCCACCTATATCACAGACAGATTGTTATTATAAACATTTTGATAAAGCGCACCGACATTCAATTCAACAGCCATTCGCTGGCGCTCAAATAAAGCGTACGTCCGGAGTTTTAATTACTCACTAACACTTTTTTAGAAAGCCTCCTACATCAAATCTACGTCAGGACACAATCAGATATAGTCAGATAAATACTACTACCCATCTAAGATACTAAACTTTCTTTGGTAAAAAAATGTGAGAGAGCGCTTAAAACAGGCTGAGTACTCCATCTGGTAAAAAACGACGTATTTTTTTAATTATTATTAACACGTTCCCTGTCCGAAGCAATATTGGGCTACTCTGTAATTGCGTCCAATTTTAATAAATTTTTATTTTAGAAAGCGGGTAGTAAGTAGAAACATATAATCAGAGATAATTTCAGAATGTAATCTCAGAGATAATTTCTGTTTCTGTGTGTGTGTCTTTTATATCTGATACGTCCAAAAAAGCCGTTAAGTTTGCAGGGGGACCGTGACTCCGATTAATACCCATGGACGTACAACTGATGAAATTTTATGACTCGTAATGTAGATAACATACATAAATTAATATAGCATACAGCACAAATCCATCATGTTAGTGTGCATTTACCTCTGAGCGCGTGTAGCGGCGCACGTGGGTGCTCTCTTTGTGCTTCTGGCAGGTGTCGTCGATCCACGCGTGCCAGCGGTAGAAGAACGGGTCGCGCATCGTCGTCGCCTCGTCTGCGATCACACCGAACGACTCCTATCGGGAAATCGTACCATTATAACCGACTTCGAAAAGAGGAAAAGGAAGGATGTTCTCATCATAATAATCAGCCTTTTTAACAGTCCACTGCTGGACTATTAGCCTACCCCCGAAAGGGTGATTGGGCCATATACACCACGCTGGCCCAGTGCGAGTTGGTGGATTCACATACGCTATTGAATTCTTTCTCCGTACGTATGCAGGTTTCCTCACGATGTTTTTCTTCACCGCAAAGCCAGCGGTATGAAAATCCGTACATAAACTCCAAAGAGCTCATTGATACGGGCCCGGGGTTTGGACCCGCGACCTCAGGCTTTCAAGTCTAGCGGTCCACCCAAATAGACTATCACGGCTTTGCTCTCATATTTAGTCGGTTTTTTTGTAGGTATAGAACGGTAGTTTTTTTTTAGCGAATTTCGAAAAGTTTTAGTACAAAAGTTGTTTCTTTTTTGACATACTGAGGATACTAACTGATTACTAGTAACCCTGTATATAATTAACCATTATGGTACTGAACCTATACTGACAGATATTTAAGCTCATAAAATACCAAGCTTCAGCTTATCAGCTGTTACCAATAAGAATGCTTGTTTTCGGATCATTCTCTGTTTGTAATCAATCAAAGATAATAATATAACCAATTGATCGCGCATGTAGTCAAAATTCCCTTTTGCAAAATGAAGCCACGTCGGTCGCGGGCCGCTTGTGATTGGAGACTCGACGCGACTCGACGCTTGTGATTGGAGAATTAAAAGTCATTCATCCAATTCGCGCCTAGGATTGGCCCCGCTCGAAATAGTTTAGGTTGACATGTTAGAACCTTTGGCTCATGCGGGGTAAAGGATGATCAGTCAAGTGGTTATATTCTCATTGTAATCGATCATTGTTGAATAACACATAAGACTGACCAAGTAGCGATGCTCGGGGTCGTGCATATAGGCAGAGAAGCTGTGCCCGTTGTTATGAATGCTGCCGTACAGGTCGCGGTTCGGGGACAAAATGCTCGCCTCGAGCATGTTGCCGAGCATGTCGATGTCTAGTGGCCGCGTCGAGCCGTCCGCCTGGAACAATACAACTTGTTAGTTTAAACTCTAATATATAAGTTTATCTATGGTTTAAATAAGATGTAGATTTGGTGCCGTTTTAATAAGATTAAAATGGAGTTGAACATCTCACATACCTAGATTACCTAGGTGAAGAAAGATGGAGTAATGACAGACAGTCTGTCTGTCTGTTTGTACTATCTTTGCGAGGCCTATAGATTGTTCAATCGATCTATTATGTAGATATATTTCATCATCATCATCATCAGCCAGAAGACGTCCACTGCTGAACATAGGCCTCCCCCTTTAACCTCCACACTGAACGACAGCCTGCCTTTTGCATTCAATGGATGCCAGCGACTCTCACTATGTCGTCGGTCCATCTAGTGGGAGGCCTACCTACGCTGCGTCTTCCGGTCCGTGGTCATTATGTAGATATATTTAAGAGAGAAAAAAAACGCAAATACAGTAGCAAAAAGAAATATGTTGTTTCATTAATGGTATGGGCTCTTACTTACCAAGCGAACCATGCCAGTAGAGATGGCTTCTTCGACGTTCCTCCGCCAGCGCTCCATGTCCGCCACGGTGATGTCGAGGCCGTCCACTGGGCGCTTGAGGTCGCGCCAGGTCATGCCGGCTTGCCGTGGTGGCCAGCCACGCGATGACGTCAGGCTGTCGAGCTTGGGGAAGTACGCTTCAGGGATCGGCTCGCGCCAGTTGGCGAACTTCTTCACGCGCTTTAGGGAGTTGTTCAGGCGCTCGCAGTTGTACCTGAATGGTCATACAATGCATCACATTGCAACAATAACTTTAATTAGGTACCTATGTATTTATTACCAACTTACTAGCATGGGCGTAGCCAGGATTTTCTTGAGGGGACAGTTGGGGGCAAATGCAACTTTATTTAAAATTATTTACTTCTTATGTTGGGCAGCTCTTTGAACGAGCGCTTACCCACACTCTCCTTGTCTCCACCCTGTCCGTACCTGGCGACGCCCTTGTACTAAAAGTTGCAACTAATTGCACGATCTGGCTGGTTTAATTTAGAAATACCTACAATGGCTAAATAAATTATTTAAATCGGCTTATTAAGTTCTGAGATATAAAAGCGCTTAAAGGAGAGCCTACGTAGAGTGTGGGTAAGCGCAGCAGGCTGTGGAAACGGGAGTTTCCAATCCCGTTTATAAATATGGTATGGTAAATAACAAAGCTTATACTAATACAATACTAAGATATTATAACATTCAAGTGTTAAGTAAAAAAGTCAATACCGAGCAACAATCTGCTGATGCATGTAGAAGAAAAGCTCTCCACGGCGATCCTTGGCCACGATGCGGCGGTCGGTGGCTGTGAACGGGTACACGAGATGCCAGTGCCAGTGATGCAGGTTGATGCCCACATCTTCGCGCCAGTACGCCAGCCGGTGCTCCTCTTCCAAATCAGTAGCAGTGTAGTCTCTCGGAATAATGATGGGTGTGCGCTAGAAAATTTTGATAGTTATTTTGATGCGTACAATGGAACGGAAAATCTGTGAGCTAAATAAACAATACGTGTAAAGCCAAAATTTAAATAAAAAAAAGCGGGCGTGACAGCTATCAATGATAGTAAAACTGTCACTGTCAATGTTGCATTTGCGCGTTCCATTCTACACGTATATCTAAACAAAACAATCAAAATATTTATTGCGCATGTATTTAATAATAATTATTGTGGTTCAGTAAATAGTTGTAATTGCAATTCCTTTATTATCTCACAAAATTAATAGAAATACTAATGCCAAAGTATATAATTTTAATATCAGAATGATTTTTAACAAAACAAATCCTTGATTTGATTTAGTCAAAGATAATATAAATTGTCATTGGATTTATTTGAAACGAAACGTAATTAGTTGCGAAAAGTCACGTAGGCCAGCCGCGCGTGTTTATATTTTGTTTTGATTTAAAAAAGTAACCTGCGGAAAACGAAATTAATTCTTCCCCTAAAATTAGTTTCACTGTGATTACACCTTTGTAAGAAATGGAAGATTTTAGTAACAAACCCGGAGTTGTGGTGGTTCGCGCGAAACCCGAAGGGCAAAGGAAAACGTTCAAGCCGAACATCCGCGCACTGAATAAAATTCCTGATGAATTACTGAACGATCCCCTATTGAATAGAGCCTGTGAATCGTTACCGCAGAACTACAATTTCGAAATACATAAAACGATATGGAGAATACGGTCGTTGAACGCCAAAAGGGTGGCTCTACAGTTACCTGAAGGTAATTTTTATTCACCGTAGCGCCAATGGTCTTATCTAAGTTTAACAACAGTTCTACATACTATTCTTTTAAATTTTCAGGTCTCACATTATTTGCAACAACTCTGTGTGACATTATTGAAACTTTTACTGAAGCAGACACGGTAATAATGGGAGATGTAACTTATGGAGCTTGCTGTATAGATGACTTTACCGCGGTCGCGCTTGGAGTGGACTTGCTCGTGCACTATGGTCACTCGTGCCTTATCCCCATAGACCAAACCAGTAGCATCAAGGTTTTATACATATTCGTAGATATAAAAATAGATCCATCACACTTTGTAGAAACAATTAAGCATAACTTTCCTAAGAAGACACACCTAGCCTTAGTTAGTACAATACAATTTGTTACCACCTTACATTCTGTAGCAAAGAACCTACGAACTGATGAATACATAGTGACAGTACCACAGAGTAAGCCATTGTCACCGGGGGAGATTCTTGGCTGCACAGCTCCTAAACTAACTGCTGAAGTAGTTGTATATTTGGGTGATGGCAGATTCCATTTAGAGGCAATTATGATAGCGAACCCTACCATAGCAGCCTACAAATATGACCCTTATGAAAAGAAGTTCACTTCAGAAGTGTATGAACACACAGAAATGCAGAGCAATAGACAAAATCAAATTAAAACAGCAGAAAGTGCCAGCAATTTTGGACTAATTTTAGGCACACTTGGAAGGCAAGGCAGTTCAAAAGTTTTATCAAATTTGGAGAAACAAATTCAAAATGCTGATAAGACTTACATAAAAATATTATTGTCGGAGATCTTTCCTAGTAAATTAGCATTGTTTGATTTAGATGCATTTGTGCAAGTGGCTTGTCCGAGACTGTCTATTGACTGGGGAACTTCATTTCCCAAACCATTACTGACACCTTACGAGTTCTCCGTATCATTAGGTAATAGCAAATGGTTGAAAGAGGATGGGACATATCCAATGGACTTTTATTCCAATGATAGTTTAGGGCCTTGGACACCCAATTACAAGCCTCTGATTTGTTCTGAGAGTGGTAAAGAGTGTGATAATTGTTGTGGGGGAAAAGACAAGAAATAAGTACTTACTGGGACACCTTCTGGGATCACTGCTGCAGCCTCACGTGCCTGGGAGAACACTTGAGAGTTCAAAAACTTCGAAGGGAAAGTCTCAGCAAAGTTTTGGATTTCTACACTTCTGGTGTCTCTCCTGTGAAATTTTGACAAACTTAGTTGAATCTGATATTTAAGTGTGCGTAGACTGCGTAGTAAGCACACATAGGAAAACTTGAATTTGTTTCGATTTTAGTTACAAAACCCAATGCCAACTGTAGACAGCATGGTGTGAGCTCATAAAAAGATATGGCTCATAAGAGCCGTGGAAAAGTCAACTTTCTCGGGTTACTGTAGTTTCAAAATTGCTCTCCAGCAGCCGTGGAGTGGATTGTTGACTGGTCTTTCCACCGTTTTTATCAGCGAGAAAAAGACAAATGTTTCCATGTTCTAGCTTTGTTGAGTCTATGCGCAGATAAAAACGATGAAAAGACAATTTGTCCACGGCCCGTGCTAAGTCTGCTGAGGGTGTTGGGCCTTACAGTTTTATTGTACACTTGCCTGTGCATCAGGGCTACTGAGAAGCAGTAGTTGAAGAGCTGAGGGTTCAGGTTGGAGCGCGCGTAGGCACACGTAGACAGCAATTGCTGCAATTCATTTTCGGGAACACCTGTACCAATCATAATATAACTGTTTAGTTATTTACCTTTAACTAATTTTTTTTATTTAAATGGTTGCTTACTTAAATTATTGGAATAAAGTTTTATTAATTTGTAACTTCATCGCAGAAATCTTTGTCAAGTTAGAAGCGGCAAGTATCAATTTATTTGAAAACCTAGCGTGCCGAATTTTTTCTATGTCATGAGTGTAATTTAGTGGTAGTTTAACTCCGAAAGAGGTCCATGAATATCTCAACATGGCTATGGTAGACAAAGCAATAGTTACTCATGAAGCCAATTACAAACTAAGACTAGAAAAACACCCGAATCAGCTTGCGGGTCAACTCACTATCCCTGAAACCATACGCCAGCTCAAAAAGAGGCGAGACATATTCGACTATAGTCAAACAAACTGACTGTACAAAAGAAAGGGCTGGCTCCACTGGGAGCAGCGCCCTCCATGTTAAAAAGCCTTCACATCATCTGCTTATAGTCAAAAGACTAATCCCATGATAAAAACAGAAAGAAAAAAAAAGGTTTTACACCAATTGAAAGGCTAAATGCTTTTGAAGGGATTTTACTGTTTACTACGATGCAATTTAACACTTCTGTATTGACGTCTGATGTTCTACTGCCGAGACAACGGAGATTGAACTGAATCAATTTGGAGAACTAATTCAACTTAAGACAGAAAATAGTCACGCAAAGTAGATGAACTCGCGGCATCTAACTTGATATAGATCTTTGTTTTTTTATTTATCACCTTTTGGCTAAGGATTAGAACAACCTGCCGGCTTCCTTGTTGCCTGAGAGATATAATCTGAGCCTTTCCAATGCCAGAGTGAATAATGAATATGTATCTTCAAAGTCTGCGTGTTTCATCCTTAGCCACAACGTCGCTTACCAACAGGCGACTTGGTGGTCTAATGCAGACTTATCCATGTCAAAAAAAATAAGAGATAATAAAAGCAATTTGAACTGAGACCAGAACCACCGGAAGATGGGCAGCAGCGTCCAATTAGTAAACGGTGAACGTACTGCGATCCTCAAAAGTCAAAAAGTAAAAACGAAAGGTTAAAAAAGAATATGTAAAAAAATACATTTGTTGTATGGGGGGTTCCCCATACAACCTCGATCGCAGTACGTTCACCGTTTACTAATAGGACGCTGCTGCCCATCTTCCGGTGGTTCTGGTCTCAGTTTTAGGACGTACCCTGTTCCCATACATTGCATAATAATGTTTTAATTATTAATTATATCTATCTGTCTTATCTATACTAATATTATAAAGAGGAAAGATTTGATTGTTTGTTTGTTTGCATTGAATAGGCTCCGAAACTACTGAACCGATTTGAAAAATTCTTTCACTGTTGGGATGCTGCACTATCCCCGGTTGACATAGGCTATATATCCCGGCTTCGCCCGGGCAAAGCAGGGGCGGCCTACTAGTCTGTACTAATATTATAAAGAGGAAAGATTTGATTGTTTGTTTGTTTGCATTGAATAGGCTCCGAAACTACTGAACCGATTTGAAAAATTCTTTCACTGACGGGAAGCTACACTATCCCCGGGTGACATAGGCTATTATCTATACCCGTGCAAAGCTGGGGCGGACCGCTAGTATAATATAAAAGGCGATCGTGTTTATGTATCTTAACACTTACTCAATGTAAATCCAGCGCACTAATCGTGGCATTCAAATAAAATAACACTTGCTCAATGAAAATCAAGCGCCATAATCGTGGCAATCAAATAACACTTACCCATTAAAATGTCGATGAGTTCAGTAGCCATCTCCTGGTGGCGCGGCAGGAAGAGAGAAAAGTCAGCGTCAGCCGGTAGTTGCGACGCGATCGGGAATTTGGGCACCGATGCCAGGTTCGCCAGCGGAATCCTCTCGTTGGCATCATCACCGAAACGATTGTTCAATTCTATGCCGTTGCTCATGTATTCCTCAGGCTGTAGGCAACAATTTTGTCATTACATTACACAAGTGAATCGGTTTCTTCTAGGCCAGTGGTTCCCAATTAGTGGTACGCGTACCCCTAGGGGTACGCGAAGGGATGATTAGGGGTGTCTGAATCAAGAGGTACGCGCGCCAATCTCTTGACTAGGAGAAATTCTATATTAAAGACGTCACACCGTAAGCAGTCCATTTTGTAGTCAGTCTGTTGTAATTAACTGCATACAGTGTGACGTCTTTCCGTCTACCATAGAATTTCATTCTTTACTGGGACCTCGCATACTGAGTCTGATCCGGACCGGACGGCATTTGGTGTGCTTGAGCCGAGCTCGAGGGGTACGCGAGTTTGAAGTCTTTCTTGAAGTGGTACGCAGGAAAAACTAATTGAGAACCACTGTTCTAGGCAAGCGTGCTCCATCGTAGACCGCATCATCGCTTAACATCAGGCGAGTAGGCGGTTAAACGCAAGCCTATCATACTAATTTACTATTTTAGATAGCTCATTGGTCTAGTTGGTGGTTGGCCTGCCTTCTGAGCTTGGGGGCTTGGGTTCGATTCCCACCTAAGCCCATGAGATGAACAATTGTATTTGGTCTATATCTGGGTGTTAATATCTATTTAAGAATGTATTTAAAAAAAAATGGTATATCAGTATCTAACAGCCATACCATATCACAAACTTTGCTTAGTTTGGGGTCAGATGACCGTGTGTGCAAAAGTGTCCCGAATATTATTTAATTATTATTTACTAATATTACAAATGCGAAAGTGTTTGTTGGTTTGTTTGTTCCTCTGTCACGCAGCAACAGAGCAACGTATCGACCTGATTTTTCGCATGGATATCGTTACCGGAGAATGACATGGCTACTTTTAATTATCATCATCATCATCGCCGTTTTTCACTACTACGCGAATGAAACCGCAGGGCAAAGCTAGTTATTAATAAATTAAAAAAAATTGTGGACCGAGTTCATTCCGTAGTCATTTACAGATATAATATCGTGAAGAAAGCTTTACTTACGTAAATCATAAAGTAGTCAAATTTTAACAAAAGTTTTGAGGCCTGTTAAAAAAAGCTAAAGAAACCATTTTGAGTTTCATGGTTAAGGCATAAAAGAAATAAGGCCTCGGATCGGACACCTAGTTAGTCTTAACAGGAAAAAAAATTATACCCTTTTTGGACCAATTAGTGGGAAACTAAATACCTATGTATAATAATTATTGCAGTATTCCAATAAGTATTTGTAAGACAGCACAACATGCAAAACAAGCTTTCTTCCTGTTTGGATTCTATGACTAATTAATTAATATAGGAATGTTATTGATTTAAATAAAATGGATTTCCTGTTTTATTTATATCTAGAATACAAATAACTATTATGACTTAATAAATCATGTGCTTGAATTTACGTACTAAGTTAATAATTAAAAAAAAAATTACAAACATACGCCTACTAAAATCTCAGAGCAAAAAGTTTATCTATACTATAATAATATTATAAAGAGGAAAGATTTGATTGTTTGTATGCATTGAATAGGCTCCGAAACTAATGAACCTATTTGGAAAATTTTTTCACTGTTGGGTAGCTACTCTATCCCCGGGTGGCATAGGCTATACCCGTGCGAAGCCGGGGCAGGCCGCTAGCACTTAATAATTTTTAATTTAAAAAACCGACTTCATAATTAGTAAATACGCAATTTCATTTACTTGGATGGCATTTTTTCTGTTATTTTAATTTAAAAACTATATCCTTTCAAATAATAATTCTAAATTGGTTTATAAATGACGGAGTTCTGAGGTAACAAACATAAAACAACCGAATTGAAAACCTCCTTTTTGAAGTCGGTTAATAACCATAATTTCAGCCTATACTGCTGACCACTACTGTGCCATAGAGAGAGAGAGGATGGACCATAATCCACCATGCTGGCCCGGTACATCAACATGCATGACATTCACCAACGTGAATGCCATTATGTCTTTGAACTTTTGAGGTTCTTGAACATATCAGTCTGTGGATCGCGCTGCCTGAATGGGTGTCTCCCGATAGTAACAATCTGGGTGTCTTCATATCACGAGTGATTCGGTTTCTTCTAGGCAAGCGTGCTTCATCGTAGACCGCATCATCGCTTAACATCAGGCGCGTTGGCGGCCAAACGCAAACCTATTATTAGTAAATAAATAAAATAAACTTACCACAAACTGTTCTGTGAGCTGGAACACAGCTTTACTATCGCCTTTTGGCGTGATAAGCGGCTCACCTGGACGATCAAACAAATACCCAAATTTACTCAATAAGTCCATGGTGCCAACAAAACTAGGTATAAAAACCTAAATATTCAAACTATAAGATAATGCACTTCACAGAGACTGTGAAGTGGGAATGAAGCAAGCGCCTGATGCTTGCTGTTTTATACCGGCCACAGCTTGGCAGGAGTGCAGCCGATATAGTGTGCAAAACCACAACATAGTAACTGATAAATGCGTGAGAAACAAGGATAGTGCCGTGTAAATAATTAGCTTGCCCTTCTGATACCCCATAACTGGCAGGATACTGTGGTTGTTGCCTAATTGTTGTAGTGATAAGTTACTTTGGTGGTACTCGTAGATCAGTTTGTTAACTGCAAACTTTGCTAGTTTCATACTTCAAATTCAGCTTTATATTTTAGTCACTCTATTCTTGTTACACTCTATTTTGCATAAATTCTCCATACTTAATTCTTGGATTTCTTTGCGATGTTCGTTTCATGATAGCTAGCGCCGGCTAGCCTTTGATCAGGGTAGAGCAAGATTGTCTTTTCGCGTTTCATTTCTGAAAACTATCGTACAGGGGCCTTACGGCTAGCTGTTTAAAGCAATCCAGTTTAGGTGATGATAAAAAGTTGCACGACCACATACCGTATCTGGTCGCGCGTTCGCGTGATTTTCCGAACTGCGCGGTTTTAACGTTATTTTGAGACCGCGTAAGGCGTTGGCCGTAAGGCCCCTGGAATCGATATTTTTTATAAATAATTAGTCCTTCAGCCATAGGACGTCAACTGCTGGACATAGGCCTCCCCCATCGATCCAAAAGGGCCGGTTGGAAGCGGCCTGCATCCAGCGTTTCCCTGCTGTCTCTTTTGGGTCGTCTGGCCATCTTGTGGGTAGACGTCCTATCCTGCGCTTTCCAGTCCATGGTCTCCATTCAAGAACCTTTCGGCCCCATCGGCCATCTGCTCTGCGTGCTATGTGCCCTGCCCACTGCCACTTCAACTTGCTAATCCGGTGGGCTATGTCGGTAACTTTTGTTTGTCTACGAATCTCCATATTTCTGATTCGACCTCGTAGAGAAACCCTGAGCACAGTCCATAATTTTAGACCTTAAAAATTGGTTAAAAATAAATAATTATCATAATCCGTCCACTGCTGGATAAAGGCCTTTCCTAAGGCATGCTCCTTTAAATAAGAATAAAACAATATTATGTTTTCTGCGGATAAATATAGTAGGCCCTATCACATGTTTTGACGAAAAAAGCAACAAAAACAGGTTTTCTGATTCTATCAAATAGAAATATCTGTAGAATTTTTTTTTTCATTCCTTAATTTCTGTTTTAAATAGGTCTTTATTTTATATTAAAAATAACGACTTAAAATTTTGGAAAAACTCAATATAAATAATTGTATTGTATTACCTCCAATTTAAAAAAAAAAAGTTTGTCGTAAAACTCTCGGAAGGAAAATTTAAGAGTGGATTTCGTTAAATTGCTGACAAAATAAAAATAAAATATGTTGAGGTTCCCTTACGATTGCATTTTGTAATACGGCATTTAAGTACCTACTTAATAGTCTAGTCTAGTATTACAAAAATTTATTGCATTCGTAAATCAATTGTGGGAAGCCACAGAAGAAACTAGAATCACTACCGGGTTGCATGCGGCACCATTGCCTCTTTCATCCACATCACCACAACAGCTAGACTGCTTTTCATCATCATTACTGTGCCAACGTCCCAGAGCCTCACTCCGATATTTCAAGGAGTTATTTCAAGGGTTGGCTCGGGTAGGTGCTGGTAGGGGTAAATGCACAATACACCCCAAGCGGGACATCAGTGCAGGACTTATCGCACCCATCTCGAACAAGAATAAGAAATCAATTGTGGGATGTCTGTAGTTAACCAGCGGGTAAAATAACCTTATCTTTAGCAAAATAAGTAATTTTCCTGAACAGTATATTAATTAATACAAGGTTCATGCAAACAGGAAAATCAACATTATTCAATAGGTAAAAACATTATATTATAATAAAATGTGACTAACAATAAATTAACGACTTTGATTATTCTAAAATCACCCCAACTAAAAATAGTTGAATTTAAATCACAATTATAATATTGTACTATTATTCTAACTACTAAGACTATTAGATTCAATGTTACTTCTCTTTTAAGAATTTGCAGACGGTTTCAAGGAATTTCTCTGGCTTCTGACTGTGGACCCAGTGACCTGCACCTTCTATGAATGTCACTTCAGCTATGGGGAAATACTCTTGGACTTCTTTTGTGTCATTCTTCCTGAAATTTAACGACACCATGCTTTAAATTAATATTCATAGCTGATTCTTTTAACATAGTACCAAGTTTAGTGGTACTGAAATTAATTTTTTTTTTTTAATTTTAGGAGCTTTAGGAACAATCTGTGTTTCTACAAATCATGAGTGATTCGGTTTTTTCTAGGCAAGCGTGCTCCATCGTAGACCGCATCATCGCTTAACATCAGGCGAGTTGGCGGTCAAACGCAAGCCTATTATACAAAAAAAAGTCAGATTTTATGATTTTGAGTCAGTGCGCGGGTGTCTGTATCCGGGAGCGCATGTGTATTTCCTAATGAAGGGGCTCTAATGGCTGCAAAACCGGTCGATCGTCCCGACTTATAAACATAATCGTGAGTATAAGCCGTTTGAAATGACTTATATTGACTAGGGGAGTCACACACACAACCTCCTCCTCACGCGAGTTTTGATGAGGTATGTTTGTACTTAAAAATCAATACAAGTACTTTTTTTTTACATTCAATATTTGTTTGCTTTTGTTTAAAACTTGTATTAATATTACTAATATTTACCCAATATAATCTGAAAGGGATCCTCCGATGAACAAAGTAGGTCCACAATATTGCAGCCCCCTGAGATTGGATGGGAAGTTAGCTATTTGCGACTGGAAATTTTCTTTCAGTGCTGGAATATTAACCCTCCATGTATATGACCCCGTATTGGTCTGCACTAGATTTGTTATTAAGAAGTTCCTGAGGTTAACATCTGGAGTTACTGATTTTAACTGTTCATCTGCTAGTTTTCTGGCTTTAGACATAGCTATACCAGGCCTTATAGTCACTCCAGACATGGCGTCAAATAGGTTGGCCATTGTAAATATCTGCGGGCTTGTCTTCACTGGCGAAATGTCCACTATGAGGAGACTAGACACAAGGTCAGACTGCAAGAGATAATATTAGTGTCAAGAGATAATTTTAAACAAAGTAGGTATTGTTAACTTTTTCTTGTTAGTGTTTTATTAAAATCTTTAGTTAGAATTGTAACTTTATTGAAAACTCCTTTACTGTCGATCTTTTTGATGTGAAAGGGCGAGGGGGTGAGGAGGAGTGAGAAGTAAGGGTGTCTTGGTAGGTAGATACAACAACAAACCGGAAGGTAGAACAGGCGGAAAAGGATAGATTTTTGATATTGAGTAATAGATTACGTACAACTTACACATAACAGTGAGAGTACCATAGCGGTGCGACCGCCCATACTGTGGCCTAAGAGTGATACTTTAGACAACTCTAGCTTCTTCAAAAGTTTCATAACGTCGTGAGCCATGTGTATGTATGTATGCTGAGTAGCGTGTCTACTATCGCCATGGTTTCGCGCGTCCACGCTGATTACCTTCCTCCCTGTCGTCCTGTGGATAGCTTTACTCATACTGTTCCAGTTATTCTTAGATCCTAACAACCCGTGCAATATCACGAGTGGTGGTGATGAACTGCTCTCGCTATCCGATGTGCTTTCATAAGATGCGTAAGCCAAATCCACCGTCTCTGCATTGTCAGATGTTGTGGTGAGTCTGCACACAAGTGACGGGAGTATTTTACAGGTGCTTAGGGTTTTGTAAGGGGTTTTGTAAGCTAATTTGTTGAGTAACATTTTTTGTTTTGATTTTGAAGATTTTATGGATAAAAATAGTAATTTGAATTTTTGGTTACTTTGTTGACATTGTCATTATGACAGTGACAACAATGTCACTCAAACAGAATAAATTTTTTTGTGTTGGCTTTAGGTGTATTTATTTTGCCAGGCTGTCAGTATTGGTAAAATCTATTGTTGACCATGGTTTTATTGAATAAGCTTGATTAATGGTGGTACGTTTTACCTATAGCGGGAAATTCAAATTTCAAAGTTTTCTTGTCTTTGTTTCTGGGCCGGGTATTTATTGTAAACGATCATGATGTTTGATTTGCAAAATCATCTAAAGCTATTCATCTCTAATGTACATTAATGCTTAAATGTGCCAATAAACGAGTTTTTACTGTTTCAATCTGTTTATTGACAAATGTAAGTAATATAGTGCGTTGCTGTTAAATAGCTGTACTACATGATAATGTAAAGAACAACCAACAAATTGCAAACACTGTCTATTTAAAATAATTACCCAGCTTAGCAACAAGGACAAAAAACTGTTTCAAATTAGAATTTCCCGCTATAGCGTAGCACCTTAATACCGTCTAGTCGAAGGAAAGAGAAGGGAAGTCTCATCCTAGATAGTGACTAGACCTATTCCATAAGTTTGGAGTTGCTAGTTATATAATATAACTCACCCTTTGTCTCTAGCTAACTACTCTGTTAATTAAGACCATTAAGACCAGTTTCTCTAAGATAATAAAAAAATATTAATTAGGTACTATTAGCTTTTTCTATCCTATATCGTATCCTGTGTAGTGGCAGATTTACCAGCAGGTTGTGTAGGCTGGAGCCTGGGGCGGCAAGTTTGGGTAATTGTTTTTTTCTTTCGGAAATTAATAGTTTTTTAATATTATTAAGACCACACTAACAATTCAACTGTAATGTTTCACAACTTAGATTGTTAGTAGTATTAAGGTACCTATAGGTTTTACCCCGCCTTATTAAATGGTGGATATAAATTATAAAAAATGCTGATTTTTTTCAAACAGTCATAAATTATTACGCAATACCACAGGCAATACACAATAATTTATTGTAGGTATACTAGCTACGCTACGGCTTCGCACGGGTGTAATTTACGTGCGAAGCCGGGGCCGGGGATTAATTTATACTATGTCTACATTATGAAATTCACATACAGATCTTAGGTAGCATGGTATATCAAAATTCATACAAATGTTGAATTCCGAAATTGATATTTCTATGGAATTCGTTATAATACAGACTACAAGGCTACACGGAAAGCTGATATTTTTGATGTGAAACATCTATTTGCGCGCCTTGGCAGTAAAACCACCTCGTATAGGTATATGTACCTACCTATGCCGTGACGGCAAACGAATTGAAGCTATCTTATGACATCATGTTTCACATCAGACGCGATAAATATGAGTAGGTATACCTGACCCCTCTCGTCCTAGTCTAGGTAGGTATTGCTCTGTCCTGTATTAGTATGGTGTAGGTACTAACAGTGTATGTAAAAATTTTTTTTACAGTGATGATAATAAAATTATATTGTACTGAGACGTGGTCTTTTTGGAAAACTCAGAGCCACACAGCGGGCAATGGAGAGAGCTTTAGGCTAGGAGTTTCTTTGCGCGATAGAATCCGGAACATGGATATTCGACAATGAACCAGAGTTACCGACATTATCGCTAATTGAAGTGGCAATGGGTAGGCCACATCGCTCGAAGAACCGATAACCGATGGGGAAGAAAGGTTCTTGAGTGGAGACAACGAACCGGATAGCGCAGCGTAGCTAGGCCTCTCAACTAGACGGACCGACAACATAGTGAGAGTCGCGGGAATCCAGTGGTTGCATATGACAGGCTGTCGTTCAGTGTTGAGGTCTAAAGGGAAGGCCTATGTTCACTGATGTCTTCTGACTGATGATGATGATGATGTCTAACGGTGTCTTGAAATCTGCCCATGGTAATTTAAAATTCATTACTTTAAAAATTATATTTCATTAAGAACTCTGTTGTGATTTTGAGTAAAGTTGAAGGATCTTCTTCGTGTATATTATGTCCCACACCAGGGATATACTTCAGTTGTGCTTGCGGGTAGTAGCCTTTAATTCCTGGCAAGTCTTCCGGTCTGAAACAAATATATGATAATAATAATAAATAATAAAGGCATGGAGCTGCACGGGCGCTTCTATCCGGCCTTAACAGGGCCTTATGTGGACCTGCTAGCGTCGGTCGATGAAGTAACGTTTCGGTGACCTTTTTGAAGAAACTGAGGGTTTCGCCTGTGCAATTGCGAATCATGAAGGACGGTACGGTCAACATCTATCAGGCATACCACCGTCCTGGAGAGTCTATCAGACATATCATTTCGGGTTGTTCGCATCTTGCTGACGGCGAGTACTTGCATATGCACAATCAAGTGGTCTGGATAATCTACCATTAACTTGCTCTTCGATATTGCCTAGTCGAGTCTGAGGTGCACTAGGATAGACAATCACAATAGCCCAGATTTTTTTAATATTCTAAACTATAGAATAGTTTCATCATTCCAATTCACACAAATCCCATTATTGTATTTTTTACTCAACTTCTAGCTGTTCGTTTCGGCCCCACCAATACGTCTCAAAAGTCTGCGGACTACACCCGTTAATGTAAATAAATACAGCGAACTAATAATACAATATTTGCAGATTCAAGTTCCATAATACGTAATTTGCAAAGTAGTAGGTAGGTAGTGGTAAGCAGGTATTAAGTGTTGATAGGGTAGTAACTGTGGTAGTAGGTTTGGTAGTTTGATATAATTGCTATTGTGTTAATTAATTGCGATATTGACGTTTAACAATTATTTTACTGGGTTACGCAGAAAGGGTGTACTAAGCTGAAAGGACTTCAAAGTACCTACCCATCATTATGAACTTTTACTATGGGAAATCGCGAAATAAATATCAGCTGTTTAATTTATAATATTTTGTCGAGTGGGAATTACCGTTTTCTATGAAACAGCTGATGTCTTATATGCGATTTCAGAGTTACGCCCATAAGCCCATAGTAAAATTTGTTCATAATGATGGCTTTGGGTCTCTAATATTTCAACTCACGGCAAAAATTCCGTCTGTCCGGCTTTGATGAACAAAGTAGGTCCCGAGAACACCTTCTCAGGAATGTAAGGAAACTTCAGAAGCGTTGGGAAGTCTTCTCTCAGAACCTTCACGTTCGGTATCCATCCGACTGTCTTATCTAGCTTGATTCCAATATTTTTCAAAATAAAATCAACGACTTCTTTTTGAGTGATGCCTGATTCATGTAGATGTTCTCTGGCGATTCTGGTGGCTTCATCAACAGAAACGACCCCAGTAAAATCTACGCCGTTGATGGCGTCTAAAACATGAGGGAAGTTATTGATCATCTGCGGCGACATTGAAACTGGAGATATATCCACTAATATCATACTTGATACCAATTCTGGCTGAAAATTAATTAATTCATTTTAATAATAAGTTCTTTTTTTTAAACACCGATAGAAGAGGTGATAATCTTCAAACGGCTGAATAGATTTTCTTGAATAAAAGCCAAGAACACTCAATCAAGCAGTCACCTTACAAACAAAAACAGACAGGTTCAGCCGTTTGGGAGTTACGTCGTCACATACAAACACACTTTAGGTGTTATAAGTTTACTTCTAACACCCCTCTTTTTGTGTCGAGGTTCGAGGGTTAAAAATGCCTTCGAATATTCAAAGTGCAATAGAAAATAATCAACTTACGTAAAGCAACGACATTGTCATGGCCGTTCTGCCTCCCATACTCTGGCCCAGCAATGTGACTTTCGACAGCTCCAACTTCTTTATCAGCTTCACCGTATCGTAGGCCATGTGGATGTATGTGTTCTGGGGACAGTGCGGGCTGGCTCCGTGGTTGCGGGCGTCCACATTTATCACCTTCCTTCCAGTGGTCCGCTGTACCGCTTCACTCATCCACGCCCAGCTGTTTTTCGAAGAAAGCAAGCCGTGTAGTATTATGACTGGAGGAAAAGAACTACCCCCATAGTTTTTTTCATAGCACGTGTACTTTAAGTCCACCGCGTTTTTCGTACAATTAGACAGCCTTTGCAACGTTATGTGCGAATTCGCGACATTAGTAAATTTTAAAACTTTTCTGCCGAATAACATGATATTTTCAATTGTGTTACAGAAAATACAGAAAACAAATGTTGATTTAGCAAGGTACTTTTATTTATGAGAGCACAATGCATTGTTTTTGTCAAGGATGTTTTTTTCTTTCGTGTTGTGTGAATCGTGTGAACTTGGGTTGCGTTGTTTGTTTCTTGGGTTCCGCAGGTATCAATAAAAAATACCTATTCAACGATAACTCATACAGGGGGAGCACATTTAAATTTAGTCCTCTTGCTCCTACCAGTAGGTGTACCAAGTATGAGCATGCGGAAACGCTCTATTTCACATGTAGGTAACTAGGTAGGTACCAAAACCGGTCTAAAATATATATAAAATTATATATTTTATACTTCTAAAATTTTGATTATTAAAACTGTACCTACCTAATTGTGTACTGTACCGTAGTACCTACTACGGAACCCTAAAAATCACAGAGTGAGAATTAAAAAAAAACGATTGCGCATTATCTTTAGGATTGCAAATGATATAAAGCAATTTTCATTCGAAAAAAAGGTTTTTTTTCTTACGATCTCTGCCGGCAAAGTATATTTTTTTTAATTCTTTCTTAGCCAATTTTTATCTAAGTATTAAAATGTGTAAATTGTGCTAGAGATAGTTCTGGCCGGTGAGTGCGGCCTTAACTTATTTAGAGATTCTCATTCTTAGTGACGGCAGGCATGAATTAATAATAATCATCATCATTATCGGCCTCTTATGTTCCCACCTGCGGGATAGTTATGTACCTACATATTTGGATTTAAGAGTTTAATTTAAGGATTTAATTTTTTTTAAACTGCCTTTAGGTACTTTGCACAATTAGTCGAGTAGACTCCTAGAAAAATAGGTAACATAAATTGGGGTCAACTCGGCTGTGCGGTCGATTTTATTGCCGCCGAGTTGACACTAACTCTCAATTATCGAAAAAAAAAAAAACTGGCTATTTACATACCTAGGTATGAGTATTTTATCTCGTATTGCGTAAGTACGTACGTACTTAGTTCCATCCTACTATTCTACTATTAAGTAGTATAAACGCGAAAGTTTGTATGTATAGATGTATGGATGTTTGTTCCTCTTTCACGCTGCAACGGAACAACGGATCGACCTGATTTTTAGCATGGGTATAGTTCAAGAGCCAGAGTACCATATTTCACCACTACGTGGGTGAATCCGCGAGCGCAGCTAGTGTTAATATAAATAAAACAATATTAAATTAAAAACATACGTCATTTATTATCATTTATATTGCCAATAGTACATTTAGATCGATGTATTGTATATTGCAGACTTTTTTTGTTTCTGGTTGTTTTCAGCTAGCTTCACATAAAAATAAATCTTGGAAGTCGGTTTTAACCAACTTCTAATTGTACCTATGTATTTGAATAAGTATTTGTAACTATGTAATTTAGATACAACTATTTCGCACCATCATCAGTGGCATATTTGACAGTTTGGCTGCTTTTGGCTGCTTTGGCTGCTATGGAAGATTGCCGCCCCTTTTATTAGCCGACAATTATTTCATAATAGGCTTGCGTTTGACCGCCAACTCGCCTGATGTTGAGCGATGAAGAGCAAACAAGCACACCAACACACAGACAAAAGTGAGATTATGTGTTGCTGATGGCTTGGCATGATTAGTCTACCATGGAGTACTTGCCTAGAAGAAACCGATTCACCCGTGTTGTTTAAATAGGTGGTCAGATCCAAACTAACCACCCCAAACGCCTAAAGACCCATTTTAATCAGCTTTTACGATAGGCATGGCATCGAAGTTGTCTAAGACCCTGGCATCAGGGTTAGTGCAAGTACCTACCTACGAACTTCTGAATTTCTTTTATTTCAAGAACTCTGTAACCATGTTCAGGAATGTGGCGGGATCTTCTGCGTGCACGTTGTGGCCGACTCCTTTCACGTACTTCAGGTCTGCTTTAGGGAACAGCTGACGAATCCCAGTAAGATCAGCTGGCCTGAAAAAGTATCTATCATTAATTTTGTTTGTCATTAGATATGTTTTTAACATCATTTCAGTCTATCATGTTCCCCTCTGCTGAGAATCAGGCCTTCTCTCTCAGAGAGAGGATGGGCCCTAATCTAACATGCTGGCTCAGAGCATGTTGGTGAATGTCATATGTCTTTGAACTTTTGACGTTCTTGGACATACCTATTACCAACTGGTTTCCTCCATTCCTCACGATGTTTTTTCTTCGCCGTTTTTGAGCGATGCCATCAAAACTGCACATAATTTAGTTACCTACGTGCTAAATAAGTCACTGGTCATGGAGCGGTCAAGAAGTAGTGGAAGATACTTGAAGAAGTTAACAAGACCTTTTCCCGGGACGAGCTTCGCTAGACCAACTTCTTCCAGATTACTTCTCAACCGCTCCATTCTATTATTTCATTCTATAGCCGAATTTACTTGACTCATCAACAGTATTTTGTTTTTTTTTGCCTTTTAGTTTCAAAATCATAAAATTACAGAAGAGTGGCCTGTGTAAAGAAAAAGGTATAATTATAATAAGGTTGAATGAGATTTTATGATGATTATTGATGATGATGACGATGAAAGATCAAGCTACACTAGGAGCGCAACACCTGCACCCTGTACTATGAGTTTTTTGCACTGAAAACATACTTCATTCGGTAATTGTGTCAAGTTTCACAAACATCCGATTGACTCATTCATTGCAATAGAGTAGAAACTTAATGTTATTGCTAATTTGCTAGATATAAAATATATTCTACTATTAATTGCCCCGTTCAATGTTAATTGCTTTACTTACGGGATGTAGTTCGACTGATCGCCGCCGATAAACAAAACTGGCCCTTCGTATTTTTTTCCCTTCACGTCCGGAAAGGTAGCGATATCCTCGAAATGACTCTTTAAAGTATCCGGGTTGCATTGCCAACCAATCGTGTTATCAAATCTCTTCCCAACGTTCATTATTATAAAAGCCATCATGGCCTCGTGCTCTATTAGCCCCGACGCTTTTATTTTCTCTTTGGCCAATGCTCTGGCTTTGCTGAGGTCTAAACCGGTAAAATCGACGGCTCTCATGATGTCTATGAGTCGGGGGAAGAAATTGTTCAGGAGCCCAGCAGTAGAGACGGGGGAGATATCGACCACAACGAGTTTTGTTATTTTGGTGGGCTGAAAGGAAGGAAAACACGGCGGCATTAATTAATATCCTACATGGGCCAGAAGGCCTAGCACGGGCCGTGGACATATTGTCTTTCCACCGTTTTTATCCCGCGAGAAAAAGACAAACGTATCCATATTCTAGCTTTGTCGCGTCTAGGCGTGGATAAAAACGGTGGAAAGACAATTAGTCCACGGCCCGTGCTAGGCCTGCAGAAGGCCAAGCACGGACCGTGTACAAATCGTCTTTCCACCGTTTTAATCCGGGGAGAAAAATACAAACGTATCCATATTATAGATTTCTCACGTCAACGCGCGGATAAAAAAGGCGGAAAGGCCCGTGCTAGGCTTTCTATCTGGGAGAAGTAGGTAGGTTAGGTACAAAATAAGTACGAACACAGTCACATTTTAAAGATAAACGGCCTTGCGTTAGTATTGAGTTAATCTATCCACAAATACCTCTCATATACCTACTCATAAAATAATGCAATAATAACAAAAATAAGGACAACCAAATCCCAGATCCAGACAGGGATATTTAAATTCAACATTTAAACATCTGCCCGACTGAAAATTTAATCTTCGTCCTGCTGCTCATGATGCAGAATGCAGACGTACCTACTACCATTAAGCTTTACCGGTCGTAAACAATATACTATATACTTTTGACTGGAAGCGAAAAGCCGAAGACGGCTGACTTGCGCTTGCGTGTTTTTGGAAAGGCTATTTCCTGTAGACTGTGGATGTATGGATTGATGATATATCTATACCTAAAATCATCAGTTCCTATCTATGTACTAAAAATACTTGTTTACAATCTTTGACTTAGAAATTAGCTTACCTCCGTCAAGGCCAACATCATACCCGTGCGACCTCCCATACTGTGACCGATTACATAAGCATTTTTGATGAACATCTTATTCATCAGCTGGAAGACATCTGACGCCAGTTCTGGATAAGAGTGCGAGCTGTCGTGTGGACTTTCTCCGTGATTCCTGAGGTCAGCCGCTACCACCGCCATTGAGGTATTTGCGGCTATCTTCTTACACATGCTGTCCCAATTCTTTTTGGACCCCAACAGTCCATGCAGGACGATAATAGGAGAAGTGCTTCCGAGACTTCCATGAACTTTATAAGCTAAGTCGAGGGCATTTCGCAGAGGTACATGGTTAATTTTACACACAGTCTTTAGCAACGGACGTCTGGTAAACCTGAACGGACATAAAATCTCCATTCCATGTCTAAACTTGTAAATTTCTAGGAAAATTACATATTTTTTCTGACCTTGTAAACTTTTAAGGTACTGCAATTTGCTTCATGTTATGTTTTGAAGTATTTTGCAAACAAGTGTGACATTGCCATTTTAATTAAATAAATCAAACTGACTTTCCCAAATAATGAACCCAAATAATGGACCAAGGAGAATATGTTTACTATATGACTATATCAAGGAACATAATATCTTCTAATTTTCTCGATGTGTGGATTAGCGTAGAAATGCGGACCAAGCAAACTCCAGCTACTTCTACAGTACTACTTACTTCTACAGACAAAGAAGACTTTACTTCATTAAAACTTTATTTACCTACTAGGCACCTAATTCAATGATTAGTTATTGGTATCGAGGAAGGCGATAGTAAGCTCCAGGAAGGACCGGGGATCTTCTAAGTGGAGGTTGTGGCCCGTATTCCTAATGTACCTGATTATTGCTTGTGGAAATAGTTCTCTGATCTTGGTTAAATCGTCCGCCCTGGAACGAACAACGAAATATAAGTTATTGGGAAGGGATTTTAAGAATACTAGCAGTGAAGCGCGTAGCGCAGTTCTGCTACAGGCCAATAAGAGTTCTGAAGTCCCATGCTGGGAATTGACTTGTCATAAGTAGGCAAAGCATAGGCTAAGTATACTAAGTACATTGGAGCTATAAGCTGGCGTGACGCCTAATCATAAGCGATCCGTTACTGTCACCGGTATAGTTATCGGGGCAAATTCCCACCTACGTGTGACAGCGCTGAAACGGCGGGGTATTCCACTTGTCTCTACCAACGTATCCCTGGGAAGAGTAGAATATTTTTCCACCTATCTACTGGTTGTTATTATATTATATTATATTACTCTTTGTTATATTATATTTATTTATTTTGCCAGTGTACACATAGGTACATGAGGTCCTTAAAACTACATGTCGATACAAAGACCCTGCTAGGGCGCTGCAATTAAATTTATTGTAACATATACTTAATTAATAATTATCTTAAATTATGATAACTATACCTAAAACAAAATCTTTTCTATTAATAAAAACAAATAAAAATTATAAGGTTAATATTTAATTATCTATTGCTAAATTACAATTCCTTACACTAAATCTTAGTAAATGAGGTAATCTTTGTAATTCCTTTATTGATTTAAAGTCTGATCAGGATTATGATCAGTCTGAAAGATGTTTATTGCAAATTGTTTCCGTATTTACCTTCTGTAGTTACCTACAGTAATAAACTTGTACGAGTTTGCTTACAATAGACACTTACGACAAAATCTCACAGAAAACGCTTATTGAGCGAAAAAATAGCACAATGCATTATGCAAAGTAGTATAAAATCTTAGGCATCCTTTAGTTTAGAAGTTAGAAAATCCAAATCAGTGGCGGGGGTGCCTACATACCTATTTGCCGCCAGTGGCAGTACCTGGGCCACGATTCCGTAACTTTAACACGCACATATCGCTTGACTCTATTCCCTAGGAATAAAGACCAACTTTTAGAGGATAACTTAACACGGTGCGTTACGTGCGTGTTTGTAGTTACAGAATCAGGCCTCTGACCACAGAACTTTGAACTTTTTGTTTAAATTAGAACGGCTGTCAAGGCATTTTTGTAAGAAATTTGTTGTAGCCAGTTGCACCCATATAAACGAAACGTCAGTCATTCGAAATCAGTTAGCAACTGTGATGCGGACAAAGAACTTTGAGACTTAACCCAAAAAGGTGAGGTCTAAGTTCTTTGGATGCGGAGTTCGACGCGTTGATCTAAACAAGGAATGTTCAATCAAGGTTCTGTCATAATGCCTGGCGACAGATTTTCCTTCTCATTTCCGTTCTATTTACTTCTCTTTTCTGTGGCCCTGACTCAGACAATCTCATTTAAACACATCAATATTTACGTACTCACGGTATATATTCCGACAGCTGACCTCCGATAAACAAGCAGGGTCCATGGTACTTCTTCCCTTTCATACTTGTCGGGAACTTCAGAAAGTGTTTGAATTTTTTTAAGAAAACTTCCAGATTGCAACTCCAACCTATAACACCGTCCTGTTTCACCTTTATATTGGTCAATATTCTGTACATAATCGCGTCATCGTTGATTAGCTCTTTCAGCTGCTTTTTGGCTTCTTTCTTTGCTCTAGAGACCTTTTTAGGATTATGAAAGTCGACTGCTTTCATCGCTTTAAGTATCTTCAGCGTAGCTTTCATGTGCTCAGAGGTGGACGCTGGGGACACTTCCACCACTACCAGTCCTGCTACTCTTTTAGGCTGAAATTGGAAGAAAAAGATGAGGAGCGATCACGAGGAGCGATGGAGGCCGGTAACATGTGCGCTTCGCAATCTAACAGCATTCAGTTCGATCCTCGGCTCTGCACCAATGACTTATTTAGTACCTGTACTTATATAAATAAATTACGTATTGTGTAGTTTCGATGATATTGCTTAAAAACGTTGAAGGAAAACGCTACGGGAAAAAAAAGTTTAAATATGACGGCCTGTTATACCAAATTTGTCGGTTTTAAATCAATTTTATTTTGAGCTGGAAAAAATACATGTCACAGATAGGTACATCGGTGTTTGAATTTATGCATTAGTTCATTTGCAACGACCTATATGTACTACGTTAGAATAAAACTTACTCATAAAAATAAAAAAACTGAAAATAAGTTGATTTAGTTTATTTTTTTCGTTTTATGCTCTAATGAAAGCATATATAGTTATATGATTATTTACGGGATATTTACCGTGGTAAAATAGTATACGCAGTGAGTGTATTTTGTCGGGACTTAGGTTCGAGTTAGAGTTCCAGTGATAACCGTAGCAAAATACTAAGAAAGAGGGTAGATCGTTATGTCTGCACCTAATTTTTTAACTGTTCGACCAACCACCCGCATTCTTGTCTTCCCGTGAACATGGTGCATGTAACTGCGCCGAAATATCGGAAGCTCATTCCACAACCTTACCACAAGCTGATATTTTTTTCGCAATTTCAGGGTTGGTATACGATAGTAAAAGTTGTTCATAACGATGGGCACTATGGGCCCCTTCTGACTTAGTACACCCTTTCCGTGTAGCCTTGCATAAATCAAGCTACAAATTATTTACTCACAGCTATCAAGGAAGTACACATTGCCATCCTTCCACCTATGTCATACCCTACGAGGCTGGCTTTATCAACGTGCAGCTTATCTAACAGTTGTATCAGATCTGCAGCCATTTCGTCATATCTGTTCGAGTTGATGTGAGGACTGGCTCCGTGGTTCCTCACGTCTACCACGATAACTGTCCGCTTCGTTAGATGCGTGATGGTCTTTCCCATTCCTTTCCAGTGTTTCTTACATTCTAGCAAGCCGTGTAGTATTAATATTGGCGGAGCGTCAGGGTCAGTGATGCCTATCCCGACCACCTTGTACGATAGGCTCACAGGCGTCTTCAAAGCTAGGATACTTGACGCATGCGTGAGCAGGGTGCGATACCGTATTAGATGAATCAACGGCAATCTAATATTCATAGTTTTCTAGTCACAATTTCATCGTTGAAGTTTTTTAAATATATTTTTAAAACGTTTATTATTGTTCACTTGGATCCTTTATAATACTACTCTTTGTACTACTCAATACTACTCTTTGACTTGGATGCTTTTATTTACGTCAGATTCTTGTCTTGTTTTTAAAGCGGAGTAGAGACTTAGCAATTACTGTCTGCAAATTAGCGTTCGCACCTCATTCTGCAAGTAAGTATTGAACTCTTTATAGAACTTTGTCAACTGAATCAGAATCAGAATTGTTTTATTAGTTTTGTGTGTTATAGCCAAACTGTTCTGATTGATTTAGTTTAAAATACTTTCGATATCCCATTTTATCGTTATTATTTCTATAAAACGACCGTATTCAATAATAGGGTGGGTAAATAAGCAATGACAGTGGTTATATTATAGTGGTTATATTTGTAAATTAGCGATTGTAACACTTGCAAAAGTCTAACTTTTGCAAGGTTAGTTGCTGGTCTAAACATTTGATAAACATAATCAAAGGTCTTTGCTTAAATTCAGTGTCAATAATTGTTAACGATGTCGATGACATGATAACACCGTGACAGCTTTTTGCAAAGTTTACTTTAGAAGTTTTGAAATGTGTTTGAAAGTTTTGGTGTTGAAATAAATTGACCTCTGACAAACAGTGTTGGGATTAGAGTTACAGCTCTGTGGTTGGAACAAGGATGTTACACAGGGTGTGAGGGGAACACTCTTGAAGCCAAAAGAAGGTAATTGTACTCATCATTATGAACAACTTTTATTATGGGACCATAAAAATAATCGTTCCACCACACCACGCCGCGCGCCGCGCCCCACCGGGCGCGGCGTCCGTCGTCATGGGCTCCAGTCATCGTGATAAGTTGACCCTGCCCTGGCACGCGTTCCACTGAACCGCATGAATAGTAGAATACAATCCTTCATTATTTCGAAGTTCAATGTACTACCGTTATAATTAACATTTTAAGGCCTAAGCCAGTCACTAAGAACTTTTTAGGGTTCTGTATCCAAAGGGTAAAAATGGGACCCTATTACTGAGCCTACGCTGTCTGTCTGTTCGTCCGTCCATCTGTCCGTCCGGATGTAAGTATATTTCGAACCGTAATAGATAGTCAGTTGAAATGTTCATAGAATATGTAATGTTACGGCAGATTAACTAAGAAATAATAAAAAAAGTCAAAAAGTAAAAACTAAAGGTTTTTATATATATACGTATTTTTTTTTACGTCTTTTTGTATTACCTATAATGTAAAAACGGTAATACGTACAAGCGTCAAACTTGGCACGATTATAAGTATAACCACAAATAATAAATATTGGCCAAGTGAGAGTCAGTGACAAATTACTGCTAAACTAAACTGCCAAGTTATAACTGGTAATTTCGTTGTTGAATTTTTTGGTGGCACGGAACCCTTAGTGCGCATATGTAGGTAGTTGACAGTCGTTTCGGACCCTAGGCCACAGAAGACATAATAGACACCTAGGCTCAATGACATTTGTGTACAAATCTTTGGAATTACCACAAGGAATGGAAGAAGGGTAATGTTTTTGGATTGTATGTAATCATGTATGTTTCTGGGTTCCTGTAGTACCTCCTGTAGCCTAAATGGCTTGACCGATTTTGACGAGTGAGGTGTCGTTGGATTCCTTTACGAAACGGAACGGTGGTTTCACGAACCGGATCAGCATTCCGGTGCGTTCCGGCCCATTCGAGCACTACTTAGGAGGGGTTTTAATGAACATACGGCCCAGTAACTACAAAATTAATTATTTGTAAGCGCATGACCCAATTAAAAGTGAGTGGCTATTTATAATACGTACATATTACTGAGTTACTTACCAACAGTAAGTAGGTACGTTAATTAAGTAGGTAAGTACCTACTACTTTTCTACCACTTTCTTTAAATTAGGGACGACAAGGGTTTTCACGGTTGATTCTGCTAACAAACAAATCTTGCATTTTTGAGGGATACGAAGAAGACTTTACAGCTTTTCATCTTTGGGTAGAAAGCTGTTTTCAGGCGTTATTTACAGTTGATGCGTCACTGGTGCAATCTCAGAAAACAGAAAAAAATGTGGGTCAATGACAAATCGACGTATCGGATCCCACGGAACCCTAATAAAAATTGTGGTACATCTGAAATAGGGTGATTTTTTTGTCAAGGTGCATCTTTGCTAAATGTGGCCCGCCAAAGTGGCGATTGAAAAACTTGATTTCCTGTTCTATTCTATTTCTAAACTAATAAACACAGCAACTTGCAACTTGCCATGCTGATAGGTCATATTAAAAATGTTTATTCAAAACTATTACGAAACATTTTCTGATAACATCTTTTTTACTTATAGCGATAAAACTGTTATAAATTCAAGACATTCTAGCCCAAAGGTCATTTAACTCGTTGTACACAAACGAGGCCCAATTTGGCGCTTATAACCCGTACTAAAAAGGTTTAGGGCAATGACAATATAACCACTTAAGGTGGTACGTTTCACCTATGGCGGGAAATTCAAATTTCAAACAGTTTTCTTGTCCTTGTAGCTAGGCCGGCTAATTATTGTAAACTATCATGATGTTTGCGCAAATTGATTATTATTCTTTACAAAATCACTTAAATTTCTAATGCACATAATCTCTACATAGTATAAATTAAAGTCGCTTTCCGCGTCTGTCTGTCTGTATGGCCGCTAACTCTTCTTAAACCACGCAACGGATTTTGATGCGGTTTTCACCTTCACTTAGATACATTTTCACGGAAGGTTTATATATATATATATATAACTAGCGATCTGCCCCGGCTTCGCACGTAAATTACACCCGTGCGAAGCCGGGCGGGCGGGTCACTAGTTACTTACATTAATTGTCAATAAACAAATTTTTGGTGTTTCAAACGGTTTATTGACAAATGTAAGTAACATGGTACGTTACTGTTAAATAATAAAAAGT
Source organism: Agriopis marginaria (assembly GCA_932305915.1). Classification (NCBI taxonomy): domain Eukaryota; kingdom Metazoa; phylum Arthropoda; class Insecta; order Lepidoptera; family Geometridae; genus Agriopis; species Agriopis marginaria. The sequence goes on from OW029935.1 coordinate 4,956,261, forward strand.
ACATGATAATGTAAAGAACAACCAACGATTTGCGCAAACACTGTGTCATTTTAAAATAACAACCCAGCCTAGCTACAAAAACAAAAAAATCTGTTTCAAATTTGAATTTCCGGCCATTGGTGTAACGTACCACCTTAACTGGTTATCCTATACCCCGCGTGATGAAAAAGGTATATACTTACATAATTTTCGGCATAATCATTTTAGAGCGTGCTATCTTAAGCGCGAATTGAATGAATGTCTTTTGAATCTTCAATCACATGCCGCCGTTCGATACCCCCCCGCGACTGACGTGGCTCACTCGTGCAAAAGGGAATTATGGTAGTTTTGGGCTATCGAAATAAAAGTCGGAGCGTATAATCACACTATCACGTGGGTTACCTATTTAGTAGGAATAAATGAAAAAACATGATTGAAAATATGCAATCGACTATTTGACCGAATTACCCGCAACCGAAAATCAACTTTTCTTAGTGGCTTCTGCGGTGTTGCCGCAATTTTGCCAATGTCTTGTGAAGGGCCAAGCAGACATAATATACCTACTGAAGATTGGCGGTGGAAGGTCAAAACAAACACCCGAACTAATGGCTCCTCAAATGGTAATGGTGTGGTAGGTTGAATTTTTTGCCCTTTATCGATATTCTGAACCTGAATAAATGAAACTTTGCTATACATAATACGGAAAAACTATAAAAAATGGAAAACGCAGTTAGCTATGTTATTAGAAAAAGTTTTTTTTGGTGTAATACATCTAGGCATAACATAACAAAACATCCGTTTCGGACCCTAACATCTGGCGGGCCTTGGGGCAGTAAACCCGACTCGTATGCCGTCACGGCAAACGACATGACGCCTTCGACATAAATAAAATTAATGGACAGGCCATAACCATTGAACTTGCTCAGTAAAAACGAGTCACAACCGAAGACTTATACTTCAACACCTAATTATAACCATAAATATAATATATTTTTATTTAGCGTATTTAATTTAATTTAGTTTAGTATTAGTTTTTAATTTTGTAAGTAGTTTTAGGTTTTATTTTTGTTTCTATTCCAAATATGTGTAATTTTCTTGTTTAAATAAATCTCCTGTATTATAACCATGTACAGTAAATTTGTTACAAAACACAGATAGTGGTTTTTTGTTGTGTAATAAACTTCGGGAACGCACACACAGGCATAATAAATTTTGTCAGATGTTTCGTTATCATGTAACAATAGTCTCGAGTTGTACTTCCTACGGCTAGAGACCGACTGAAACGAAGTGAGCGTCGGCACTCCATTTTGTAATCTACAAATGAGCTTTTTTCTGGGCCCGTCCATTCATTTTATTTTGGTCGAAGCATGACGTTATCTCATATGCAGTCATGTTTAAATGCGTCCCGTGACGGCCAACTTTTATATTTTAACTAATTTAAAACACTTTATAAACGTTAAGCTATTTATTTAACTCTTAAGTACATCATTATCATAAATATTTATCAAGGTACGAATGTGGCCTTGAACAAAATATTTCTGCTAACTGGGTGCCCTAGGCATTTCATTGACCCAAATAAATACCTTGAAAGATATACTGACCCACAATATTTACAATTTCTTGACATTTTTTTTAGGGATCGACTTTATTATCTCAAAACATAATGATAATAATAACATATGTATAACTTATAACGGATATTCGCCAAAGAACCAGAGTCACCGACATAGCTGTTAAAATTTGCAAGTTGAAGTGGCAATGGGCAGGCCACATCGCTCGAAGAACCGATAACCGATGGGGAAGAAAGGTTCTGGAGTGGAGACCGCGAACCGGAAGACGCAGCGTAGGTAGGCCTCCCACTAGATGGACCGACGACATTGTAAGCGTCGCGGGCATCCAGTGGATGCAAAAGTCAGGCTGTCGTTCAGTGTGGAGGTTAAAGGGGGAGGCCTATGTTCAGCAGTGGACGTCTTCTGGCTGATTATGATGATGATGTATAACTAGTATCTAATAAAAAAAACAACTAAAAACTACTTGAAAAAATACAAACTAATACATTTTTGTAAGTTATATTATATGTATGATTCTCGTAAAAAGTATACAGGCTGGATACTTTAACCATGCTATCACGGGTACTTTATCCGTTATAGCTTCATGAAAAAATGTCTTAGGTAAAATTTCATGGATTTCTGAGACAATTTAATGGCATTTAGGTACTAATAAATTTGAAACATGAGATGCCGACAAAAACTGTTTTTGATGTCGTTCGATCCTGTTTCCTAAGATCAAAAAGCTATAAAGGACCAACTTCGGAAAATACCAGAAACTATAGAAATCGCAAAAAACTTTTCTCTTACATATATTATAGGTAAGCCTAAGTACAAAAGTGATTTAGCACCCTGTATATTAATTTCCATAACATAATTTTCTGTATACAAGGTAACACATAATATAAACTGTGCTAAGCTGAAAGGAGGTCATTCTACTCATCATTATGAACAACTTTTACTGTGGGACCAACACTGAAATCACAAAAAAAAACTGGCATTCCATAGAAAACGATAATTGAAACTACAAAATGTGTTGAAACTGTTTATATTTTTTTCGCTATTCTAGAGTTGGTCCCCAGAAATTGTTCAATTGTGCAAGGATTCTTAGATGTCGATCGTTCTTGATATTAGGAACAATTTCCCAGTCTGTTGGGAAATTTCAAGAAGTCTTAAGAGTTAAGACTTGAGAACGGCTCATTGGTTTGGTTAAAATAGCTTCGACGTGTGTAGGCCTTGTTGCGACATCGGGCAGTGGGTTAAATTTGATTTGCAAGACTTGTTGACACTGTTACCCTCGTACCGCACAGTGTCAGTAATGATTACTAATGTTTGTTTGGTTATTATCACAAGTATGATATTACAAAATGGAGATAAATTATGCGTCACGTGACCAGACGATCCGGTTTGGCCGGGAGACTTCCGGTGTCCTTCCCGGATAGTCTCGGAACGCATAAGTGTAACGGTTCGACTTATTATCATCATCATCATCACCATTTTTTATCACTACGCGGGTGAAATCGCGGGCGCAGCTAGTATATATGTTACCAGCAATGCGTATAATCCGGTATTCTATACAATACCTAAAACGTTCAGGCAATGTATGAAATATTATTTATTTTATACTTTGCCTAGGTAGGTAATAAATACCTAGGCAAAGCATAAAACAATACATTGCCGAATGCGAAGCCGGCAATGTGTGTAAAATACGAGAGCAGGGATTGGGGAGACGTGCGTGCAGGAAGTAAACTCCTTGCGACGCTTGCGGGAGGCGTGATGACCCTCTATAACAGCTTATAAACATGGCTTAGAAGCGAGATGGGTCTGTAATTTTAAAGCAAGGTGTTGAAAAACACACACTCACAAATACACACACACACACGCGCGCTCACACTCACCCCCACACACACATACACACTCGCACTCACACTCACCCACACACACTCGTACTCTATCTCACACACACACACTCGTACTCTCTCTCTCTCTCTCTCTCACACACACACACACACACACGCACGCACGCTCGGACGCTGAAATTGCTGTTCCATAGAAAACGGTAATTGGCACTGGACAAAATGTATGGAACAGCAATTTTTTTTCGCGATTTCAGGGTTGGTAAAAGTTGTCTATAATTATGAGTATAAGCAGACCCCTTTCAGCTTAGTACTGTCTTTCCGCGTAACCCTGTGTAGAATACGTCTATGTATGGTCAACCAACTTACCTGATGGAAAGCGATGTTGTGGTCGAATATGGAGCATGTAGCACTAGAAGGTACTTATTAGCTTTGGCTTTGAAGATAACCAGGTTTATAGTTTTGAGGAAACAAGGATGGTGGCAAAGCATTCCAGTCCCTAGCGGTTCGCATTAAGATGGTGAAGGTAAACCGGCGAGTTGGTACGAGCTGGTCGCATGTTGACTATATAGGGATGGTATTTAAGTATTGAAACTGACGTGGTTTTCACTCATTTTATTTATAAAAAAAGACGCAAAAAAAGCGAGACGCAGCCGCGCGCGTGCATTCTCCTAGAAAAAGACCGTCTAATACGGTTGAAACTATAGTCGGAGTAACCGGCTTATTCTTACGTGAGTAATTCCTGTGTATAATATAAATAAAATGGTATTTTTATATAGTGTTCTCCGACTTGTGAAATTCAAACGGCTCGAAAAATTCAGCGCAAGCACAGAATCCTTCCTGTACCTACTATTACATATTCTATGCTTTAACGTCACTGAGGACAGTGCCGGCCCTATAAAGCCTTTGATCAGGAGAGCGAGACTGTCTCTCGGCGCGTTTCATTTCTGAAAACAATCGTACAGGAATCGATTCCGGAATAAAAGGTAGCCCATGTGATAGTCCAGGATGAAAACTATTTTCACATCAAAAATGAACCGGAACGCACCGGAACACTGTTCCGGTTCGTGAAATCACCGTTCCGTTTCGTCAAGGAATCCATCGACACTCGACAAAATCGGTCAAGCTGTTTAGCCTAGATAAGGTACTACAGGAACCCAGAAACATAATTACAAGTTTACATACAACCCAAAAAATCACCCTCCTTCTGGACAGTCGGTTAAAAGTTCACAAGATTTGCAGGGAAATACGTTCCGGTTCGAGTAAGTCCAATTCGACCACTGGTTATAAACTTAAAAACAACAGAAATGTGCCGCTTTCCACGCCGCCACGTCCGTCCACGAGGTACGAGGCACAATCAACATTTTATTTTTCGCTCGAATTTGGTATTTTGGTGTCCCGTACTATCTGGCGCATAGAGCGAACGCTCCTTTCTCTATACCTTAGGGCCGGCCCTGACTGAGAAAACAATTATCGTGTTGATCTTTAAGCACACGCTCCACGTAGTATAGTAAGAAAAATCTTTGACACGCTCAATTATAAGACGAGTCTCTATTTTTTTTTAAATATAATAGGATTGCGTTTGACCACCATCACGTCTGATTTTAAGCGATGATGCGGTCTACGTTGGAGCACGCTTGCCTAGAAGAAACCGTTTCACTCGTGATTTGAAAACACCCAGATAGACAATTTTTTTTCTTTTTTGTTCTTTTTTAAGGAGTTTTGTCGATATTCGACTATGCCACTCCCGTAAGACTAATAACATGTTTAAACAAATTTTTTTTACATACTTATAACTAACTAATTACTTGGGGATCGCTTAAAGCATCTATAGGCCACGACGGCCCATAGGTACTTCAAGCGATCCCCATTTACATATCTACACATATAAATACTAAATTACCTAATCTACACCAGATACCTATATAAGAGACCCAGAATTCAAAGTACTCTGTGGACAAGGCGGTAGTTTGGGCGCGGGCGCTTCCTTCAATTCCGCCTAGCACGTGCCGCCTAGGCTATATACCTAATACTCTTTGGTGAAGAAAGAATAATAGACAAACGTCAGTGGAAATCACTGAAAATATTTTGACATTTATTGTAAAGAGTTCTCGTTAGAGAGTAGTATATTCCTTGGTGTGGCGTTTGAGGGGAACTGATCTAACGGTATTAGTCTTAGATTATATACCCAGTATCAGTGGATACAACTCTACGGGATCCGTGACTAGTTCAGTCTGATTTGTCTGATCCCAGGATCCCTGTAGACAAACCCCTTTCAACGAGTTTGTAATTGGTTTGTAACGAACAGGCTAGTCGGAAACCATGGGAGATGAGGAAGCTGCCACACTAGACGGCCAATTCTACGAATTTGCCCGCTTATTGGAAACGAAAGAACACAAACGAGATGGTTTAACAATTACTCTGTGGAGGCAGGACTACTGGATGCGGCAGGCGAAGATACTCGACGACCGGAAGGTTACCATGACAGATACGGGAATAGTCTTCTTTAAATTTGAGTATGAAATCCAATGACTGTTTTAAAATACTATTTACTCATATCAATGATGAAATTACAATCAGATTAAGCTAGTAAAAAAAGTTGAAAAAAGTAATTGTCTCAGTTTTTTTACGCGCTTTCTGAGAACATCACTATCATTCGCAGACTAGGAAAAGCTACTCGTAGCAAAGTCTTTTCTATCAGTCTATTCTACCTAGAGACCTGGGGTTCTATTTTTGAATCACTCGTATGATATTTCACACGAAAATATAATGCGACATGAAAACGAAATCCCAAACAAAAGCCGCCCTTTTAAAATAATAATCACTCGCTAACGTAGAATGAGTGAACAATTCGAATTTGCTTTCTATCAATAGAAAATCTTTAAATTTGCATGATATTTTCGTGAGAAATCATAAGAGCGATTCAAAATGAGCCCCTGTGTCTATGGAAAGACCTATTTCCACTGCTGGATATAGGTATCTTCCAAAACACGCCTTATATTACGGGATAAAAATAATCTATTATTATTATTCCTACTACATACAACACCATTTTTTTCCAGTAAAACTGACTTAATTTTCGACGAATGGCATGACTTTCTGACGGAACTCTGTACAGTCAAGGAGTTAGACCAGGAGTTTGTGGAGACCGCAATGACCAACTGCGGCATACCGGGAGTGTCCCCTGTCCAGATTCCACTATACCGGGAGTTCTTTGACACTTTCAAACAAAAATCTATGATGAAATTTTAAATTAAACATTTAAGTTTTGTTTTTCGCCTTCGTTTTTCTTTCTGGTATAGGCAGTGGAGAAAGCTTAAGCAAGAGCACTATAGAATGCTATGTAAGCAAGACGTTGTGGTTGGCCCTATGGCCTTAGACTGCGGTTAGACGACGCGAAAATATTTTATGCAGCCGCTGCGTTCTCACGTACGTTATGTCAAATGTGAATTATATTCCGTATCAACCTTTCAATTTCTTGGAATCACGTAACCTCGCGGTCGCCGCGCGTCTTCACTCTGTCTTACTTTTGTATCTTTGCTCTTGTAATTTAAAATGTAGTTACCAAATAAAAAGAGCCTATTTTGCTATAACACGGTCACTAAACGCGGTCACTGCGCGCAGGCTGCCTGGCTTGTGTTGGGTTGGCGTGAACAAATTCGTGTCAAATAAATGCGTCTTTAGAGCATCGAACCGAACAATCATAAATCATGGTGAAACTGTAAATTTACAGATTTGTTTACATTACGCAATATTTGACTCCAGCTGACACCTATCTCGTCAAAGTTCACCGGACAAGAACATATCCCTCCAACTTGCGTATTGTCAAGTTATTCTAATCGATTCAGTATGGATTCGCTTGATTAAAAAGTTGCGATGCCCGTGGCTGCAGTATCCGCAGAAGCCACAGTCTTGTGGTGGTCAGGATAGGAGTAACACGTCTTCTCCTTGATCAGGTATTTGGAGAATTCACCTCACATTGCAATTTAAAATGTGTGTTACGTGATAAAGTGCCGCGTACCGAATTACTGACGGAACATAAAATTCTATGAAATTAACTGGCTTTGTAATTTTTTTTTGCTATTTTCAAAGGGCCATATCAAAACGCATAAAGCAATCTTGCAAAACGATTTTTTAATTTACGTTTTTTTTTCGTTAAGTTTAAAATAACCTTTGACTTGCTTAACTGAACTTGGTGAGTGAACGAAAGGGCTGCGACAATGTTGTATCTATTTAGGTATAATATTATGTAAGTACACGTCTTCGTAGAGCAAAATTTGTCCATTATGCAAATACTTGTACTTCTTAAAAATATTGAAATAGTGATTAGAACCATCAAAATACAAGTCCTTCCAACAAAAAGTCCCTTACTACTAGAGTAAAGGAAAACTGCGTAAAGTACAAAGTATTGGAGGGTAACCCTTTAGATCTTGCAAATATTGTTCCGCCCAAAAGTCGGAATAATTTAAATTCCAAAACAACTGACGTTTTGACTAATTTCAAAATAGTAGAGAAAAAAATTACAAGTTGGTGGGAATCAGAAATGAGAACAAAAGTTGCCAATTTTTTTTACAAGACATATTATTTAAAAAAAACGCGTGTCAGTCCACGTTTGACCACCAACTCAATAATATTCACAGGTGATCAAAGGACACTAAAGAGTCGCCTTTGATCATCCAGGTGATCAAAGTGGAATAGACCTTATTAAGTTGGGAAAGGGAAAATGAACACTGTGTTGAGAAAATAAGGAGTATTTTTTTAAGATTTAAATTCACATTAGAAGTGCTTGTTTACTACCTATGGCATAAAAATGATCTTTTCGCGCAATATTATATAATAGATCACCAAATTACATCTTATCGATACAAATGAAATAAAAAAGATATGCTGTTCTTTGGTAAGGCACATCACTTAAGAACTGCTGGACAGGGGCCTTACGGACTACAGCTAATTGCGGCACCTAATCCGCTCAGTTGGAAAATCACGCGACCGCAAACCGTATCTGGGTGCGATAAGGTTTACGTTCACGTGATTTTCCAACTGAGCGGATTAGGTGCTGCAATTAGCTGTTGTCCGTAAGGCCCCAGATTTGACTATTTATTGTTTTAAAATGTTCTTAATAGCCCAAATTACGTTTATATGGGTCATAATATTAAAATAAAATATGTCGAATTTTTTCAAATACGGGAAAAACAACCTCCTGCTTTCTATGGAATTATTAAATAAAAATAAACAAATTTACTGAAATTTGGACAGGACGGTGACTGTTTAGCTAGTTATTTTTACACGAAAAATAGGAAAACTTAGTTCAAATCTTAGTTTTAGACAAAAAATTACAAACAAATCACAAATTAATTTATTGAGCATTATAAAAATGGACTATATAAAATATGAACCCATTGACTCCGAACTAATAATAAATACTGTGTTTCGGGAGCTAATGGCCTCTCCCATTAGATATTACTAACTAAATGCCAAAACACAGACTAAAATAATAAAATAAGTTAAGACAAAAAAATTACAAAGTTATAAAAAAAAAACACTATACCTACTACTTTAAACCTTAACCATGCGTGTTGTTGATAAGGCATTAATTGAAAACGGATTCGTAACAGATTTTGATAAAATATATTAATTTATTTTGGTACAGCCATTTTACAAGGACCACTAAATATTCAAGAAAACAATTATTATAATCGGTTCCGCGGAACCTTGCGATATCATTTATGTTTTTTTTTATACGAGCTGCCACGATATGGAATATATCCCTTGCCTCGGTGTGCACTATTAGGTAAAACATGGATCTCTTTAAGTGAATAGACACCTCATGGACAAGCGTGCTCCATCTTAGATCACTTCGCCTCTTTGCATCAGGTGATTTGACCACCTAACAGACTTTGATAAAATATATTAATTTATTTTGGTACAGCCTTTTTACAAGGACCACTCTATATTCAAGATAACGATTATTTAAATCAGTTGCGCGGAACCTTGCGATATCATATTTTTTTTAAATACAAACTGCCACGGATTTGAATACACAAGGGGCCTCGGTGTTCTCTGTTAGGCACCTACGACCTAGATCTCTTAAAAAGTGGATAGACACCTCGTGGGCAAGCGTGCTGTCTTAGATCACATCGCTTCTTTGCATCAGGTGACTCCGTCGTACCGTATGCACCATCAATGGTGCAGATGCAACTAATTAGTTTTGTTTGCTCCATTGGTGCCAGTCAATGGTGCACACAGTACGAGGTGCAAATGCTAGTTGCGTTTACACCATTAATGGGCAAACAAAACTAAATTAAATTAGTTACATCTGCACCATTGATCGTGCAACTCAATTGTGCATACGGTACGACTGAGAGTTGACCACCCCTTATCTAACGCTAGCCCATTGTGTCATTAAAAAACAGTTTTCTCTCCAGATTTTGAAAATTCGGTTAAAAAGTGTCGGTGAAACTAATTTAGTGCATCATACGTACAATAGTTAGGTATTTACTCACACAATTGCAAGTTATGTTAGAATATCGTAAATAATAATAAGAATTTATTTATTTACTGTGACGACCGCTATGGCTCAGCGGTAGCTCGTTTGCCTTAACAACGGGCGATCCCGGGTTAGATTCCCGGCGGAATGCTTTAATTGGTATGAATGATGAATTTGAAATATTAGTTGTTATATGGCATTCGATACGGGAATCCTAGTGGAGAGGTATGAGTAAAAAAAATTTTTTCGTGGGTTTAGTTATGGAAACGAGATAGGTAAATAAAGTTTCGGTATGATTAGTGGACAAATGTCAGCAACAAAGAATCACACTACGCATACGATTTGAATAGATAATTGAGATTTATTCGAATTTATTCAAAGCGAATTCTATACAGGGTTACGCAGAAAGGGTGTACTATACCGAAAGGATGTCATTGTATTCATGTACTATGAACAACTTTTACTATGGGGCCGAACATGAAATCGCGAAAAAAATAAACTGCCTTATAAAAATATATGGAACAGACAGTGAAGTGTAATAATAGAGACGTTATAACACGGCTTTAAAAACAGACTAAACGCACCGTAACATAACATAGCTTACCTACGCATGTATATATATGTGCATTTTGTGAAATAAGAGAAAGAATATGAAATACTTTTTACGCTATATTTATATGTTATTAGAAAGAGACAAAAATGCAATTTGTTGTGGACACTCGGAGTGCGTGACTAAGAGACGGCTGAACGAAGTGGGGCAGCTAGCCTTCATTCGTCTAGTCAATACGGGCACAACCTACAGGTAAAAATATCTTAGGGATATATTTTAAATTTCCTAATTTTCTATCGGACTGCCAGAGTGGGCACGAAGAATCGACACCACTTTATGGTTGATATTCCGAGAACCCGTACGTTATCTAATAGAAGCGCTTTAATTCCACATTTATTGTGCAAACTGGTAGTCTGTGGAATTCGCTGCCTGAGTGGGTGTTCCCCGATAGTTACAATCTGGGTGTCTTCAAGCTGAGAGTGAATGGATTTCTTCTAGGCAAGCGTGTTTCATCGTAGGCCGCATCATCGCTTAACATCAGGCAAGTTGGCAGCCAAGCGCAAGCTTATTTATAATATTTAAAAAACAGCACATTTTTCCCCGCGATTTCAAGGCCGGCCCCTCAAATCATTCAAACAAGGGAGATATGACAAAGTGGCGGGGTACGAACGCATCCAGTCTAAATGAGTCTGGATGCCTTTAGTCAAAACTTACCCTATAGGCGACCATGCTGCCCCTTTTTTTGGTAGTAAAAAAGTTTTTTATTTCTCATGAAAAATAGAGACATTTGAACACGAACGATAATTGTACTAAGGCATATCTGCCTTGTTTGAATGATCTGCGGTCGGCCCCATAGTCAAAGTTGTTCATATTGATGAGTATAATGAAATGAATGAGAAAAACCTCCTTTAGGCATAGTACACCCTTTCTGCGTAACCCAATATACATTGAAACAAGGAGTCTCGGATACGCCTTTGCGATTAAATTTACGCACACTTTGCACGATTGCATAAGTAGGTATTTACGTGAATAGTTTGGTATTTTTGTGCTCTTACCTACCATTACGTGACATTTGACATAACAATTTTCATTCTTCTATTTCAATATCTAGGTACTATATGCGCCCGCGGCTTTGCCCACGTGGAAATTTTATTGTCGCAAGTGAAGAGCAATATGCTTCTACCAAATTCATAACTAGAAATTCATAACAAGCTACGAAAAAAAAAATCATATCAATAGAAGATCTTTCATTTCGCATTATATATTTTCGTGTGACATATCGATACAATCTTACTTCTATACTAATAATCTATACTTAATATTATAAAGAGGAAAGATTTGATTGTTTGTTTGTTTGCATTGAATAAGCACCGAAACTACTGAACCGATTTGAAAAATTCTTTCAGTGTTGGGAAGCTACACTGTCCCCGGGTGACATAGGCTATAATCTATAATCGTGCGAAGCCGAGGCGGACCGTTAGTATTTAATAAACAATCTTGCTTAAGACTTTATCTAAATCTTAAATTCAACTCTATCACCGAAAACAAAATTTAAATGTGTTCAAAATTAAGGAAGATATAAGAATTATAATGTCTTGTTAGACAGAGAGCAGAATATATGTAGTTACAAAAGACGTCACTTGCAAGTCCGACCAAAAACTTTACGCTTATATATTAGAACTTTATAAGCCGATTGAAATAATTTCTTCAGTATACCTAGGTGCTTGTACATATTATATTTATTTCGATTTTTCACTTAGCATGTTATTTTTAACAAACCAAACACCTGTGCGGTAGCCTCATGTACCATGTACCTAAACTAAATAAACGGAACGGTGGTACTAAGGCAAAGGAGATCATTGCATTTATCACTTTTACAATTCACTCTGTAATTGCGAAAAAATCGCGTTTTATTAAAAAAACTGGCAGCATTTTTTTATTAATAATTATTTGGTTCCAGGAGTAGCACTCAAAATGGGCACGCTAATAGGAAATATAACAAACTACTACCAGTACATCAACGATGATTTAGCAGGTAAGAGCTATCGGACCCGTTCTATTTATTTAAATTCTAATTTATTCTGTCATTCTGTTTCTACCTACACAATGCCTAATCAAATCAGCGCTTGCGGCCCTCCACGCAGGGCAAGGGTCGCGCGCTGCGTTTTCGTGTCTGTGAATATGTTTAGGAAACTATGTTTGTTTTTACTATAAATAATGAGGAGGTGAAGAACAAAACCTCACTTTTCCACTTTTGAAAATTTCGTTTTTTTTTTCTTTGGGCAAAAAATGATAAATTGATTGAAGCATGTAAGTAAAACCTTGTCAAAAACACCTCTTTTCCTGTATAAAATTTCATTTGAAATCGAGAGTTTCAAACAAAACCACACTTTTCCGTTGAAAAAGAGAAATTCCGTCGAGACATTTTTATGTAAATAATAATAATAAAAAATAAATAAATAAATGTATTCTCTAAAATTTTAAAAACTGGAAATGTGAAGTTTTGTTCTTCACCTCCTCTATTGTTTAATTATTAAACATTGGGAACGTTCTAAGGCGTTCCGGTGTATGACTAATCTATTTACCTATTTTCATTACTATAACTTCCTAACGACATATAATTAAAAAAAACGTAATTGACGTTCCAGATCCCAGAACAAAGAATTTCCCACTGGTGGGTAGCCCGGTGCCCATCTTCCTCATAATGTACTTGTACCACCGGTTCGTGCAGTCATGGGGTCCCGCCATCATGGCGAACAGGAAACCCTTCCAGCTGAAGAACACCATCATAATCTACAATGTCGTGCAGATAGCGCTCTCTGCCTTCTTGGCGTTGCAAGTGAGTATTTTACTACACAATAGGTTTCTAAAGAACTCTTTCAGCAGGCCTAGCACGGGCCGTGGCGTGGTCAAATTTTATTGTCTTTCCACCATTTTTATCCGCGCGTAGACGCGACAAAGCTACAATATGGATAAGTCTGTCTTTTTCTCGCGGTATAAAAACAGTGGAAAGAATTTGTTTACGGCCCCCCTCTGCGTTCGCTAACTAGTCCGGTCAAGCTGTAAAGGCCAAAAAGCCAAAAGGCCAACAGTATAAGACAATATATAAAAAAATAAAATTAAAAATACACGGCCCGTGCTAGGCCTGCAGATTACTTACTATATGCGTAGACTTTCATATAAACTTTCAACCCCCTTTAACCAAGGTGGCACTTTCGCAAAATTCTTTTCGTAAATGATCTGTACATCCTATAAGGAATTCACCTGCCAAATTTCAGTTTTGTAGGCTAAGTATTTTTCAGGCATCGTGTTTCATCACAAAACAATTCAAAATACTATAATACACGTTTATGTGACTCGTTAAAACAAACCTAAGGAACTCAAACTCAAGAGGTTTACTAGGAGCCATTGAAGAGTTCCACTATCCACCTCCTGGCTCCATCATCAGATCAGTTATGGCATCAATTTATTTTATTGTTATCCGGATTACATAATATGCCAGGTGTAAGGGAAACGCCCCCTAAAACGAAGACTGGTGATAGTGCTGAATATAATTTATTTAAGTACTATCAAGAAGATGGATCCTTGGTACTATATAAGTCATTGGTGCAGGGCCGAGGATCGAACCGGGTACAGTCAGATTGTAAAGCGCACTTGCTACCGATCAGCTACCAACACTCACTTCAGGGTTGTGAGGGTTAATTTCAGCGTTTCCGGTCAAAAGTTTACGTGAACAATAAATATATTACCACCCAGAACAAATATCTCGCTCACTGAGTATTTAGAAGCACTTGACAAAAAAGTATGTTCAGCAGGTAAATAAACACAATCAAAATTCAAAAATCTTTCAGTGCGATGCGTGACCAAAATTCTGGCGTGTTTCTGGCTCAACGCATTACCATTAAGCGTGGTAATGCCGCCAGCATGCTGGGTACACTGCCAACTGGTAGTGAGCTTGAGCATTGGGATTGTCTTTAGACCTTCAACGGTCTATGGGCAGTCTAACTGTATTTGTAGTGTTAGTATTAGCTTGTGTTTTTTAGTCAATAAAGGCACTTGCGACGATAAAAAAAAGGATAAAACAAGCGAAGTCGTAAACGAATTTAGTTTGCGAAAGATAATAATTAGGTACGAATCGTGAAAAGAAAAAGGAAATTGCAATTTGTTTGTGCCAAGGCAAAGGATATAACCACAAGTCGGGGAACAGCTGGCATGATTCCATTTGCGAAACCCTCATTATTATTTAATCGTATTCATAACAGATATTTATGATCTATGAGATAAAATGTTACAGCAAATAAAATATCATAATAAATATATATTGAAATATCAAAATAAAACTTTACTGCAATATTAGTAGCGCTTGTGGCGTAACTTTACTAGTTGTTCCCAAAAGAGCATAGAAGTTAAGCAACGGACGGTCCGGTCAGTACTCGGATGGGTGACCGTATGTGGCATTTACAATTGAGTTCTACCGTAGGCCGTAGGTCAGATGCCACGTTAAATTGTAGGTTCCGGTCATACTAGTTCTATTATGTTCCGGTGGTTTGTTCGCTTGGGGCTCGATTTTTGAATCGCTCGCTTTCATTTCACACATAAATATCATGCGACCTAAAATATTTAGTATAGATTCGTTGCGTTAGCGAGTGATATGATTATTTCAAAAATGCGCCTTTTGTTTGGGATTCCGTTTGAAAGTCGGTGTTTTCGCTTGATATTTTCATGCGATATATCATAAGAGCGATTCAAAAATCGAGCCCCTACTCATGTTAGAGACGGTCTAAAATTTAGACAATAGGGCCGGGCACTCAGCCTATGCAAACTTACTGATACAGATTCCCTTTACAGAACTTGTAGAAAATGTAGGAGTTTATTTAGTAGGATTAATAGTTTTTTTAGTAGGATTATAAAAGTTGATTTGTTGAGTAGTTACTCTATTTACAATAGGCTAACGGACTGGTTTTTTAATATCTTATTTAAAAGCTGACAGTAAATAGAGCCGATCACTGAAAATACAATGAAAAAAAGTTCAAAATTAAGGAAGATATGAGCATTTTAATTTCTTGCTAGACAGCCGTACTTTCTAATGACGTCACTTGAGATTCACGCCATACAAGCTCCATACTGACACACACTTTTTGGGAAAGGGACAGAGCATCCCTGTCTAATCTGACAAAAAACCTTTAACGCTTATATATCAGAACTTTATTAGGCGATTTGTATACGTATAACACATAAATATTTTTTTACTAAGTCTGTTTATTTTTAACTAATCAAACACCTGTCCTATATAAATAGCCTTTTATCACGGTGTGGTTACTGGTTTAGCCCGCGCCGTTCTATTGGGAAGTAGGGGGGATTGCTCCGAACCCTTCTCAAGAGCGTTGCCTCAGATATAGCGTGCTAGGGGGTTACCATTCCGTTACTATCGAGACCCTGTGCCTTCTGGAGCTGTGGAACAAAAAAATATGTTTTTTTTAAAATAGAATATATGCTACGTCAAAACGTCGTTAATAACGTGACTACGTGAGTAATTCCCGTGTAATATAAATAAAATATATGCTACGTTTGGCCACCAACTCGCCTGATGGTGCGCCCGAGGATAGAATAGATAGATAGATCTAATAGAATAGAAGATAGAAAGCATTGATCTAGATTCTAGAAGATATATATTCACTCTAGCCTTGAAGATGCCTAGACTGTAGTTCTCAGGAAACAAAGACGGCAGGCAGTTCCATTCTTGGGCAGTAGGTACATATAAATGTCAACACAAATCGTTGAGTACGAATCTTTGAAATTTCCACGAGGAAGGGGTGATAGTGTGCAATCCTTCTACTTGTCCTGTAGTAAAAAGGGGAGGTTGGAATAAAGGCATGTCATTATAGTAAGTACATAACTTGGCTCCAATATGGCCGGGCATCTTTATATTATCCCTTCCCATCCTTACAAATAATAATAAAAAGTTATTTAATCATTAAAATGTATACGCTGTAGCTGCATCTAATCTGAACATCGAGAAATCATCTTTTTGTTTAATGTTTTCATCAAATAGCACACGGTGCTATTTGATTCATACAATTATTAGCTAAGAAAATTCAAGGATAACACAAACATAAAATTTAATAACACATAAATCCACTATGATGATTACATGTGCACTGTTTTTAGGGTTCCGCACCTCAAAAGGAAAAAGGAAACCTGTATAGGATCATTTTATTTATATTACACGGGAATTACTCACGTAAGATTAAACCGGTTTCTCCGACTATAGTTTCAACCGCATTATAGGATCACTTTGTTATCGTTTGTCCGTCTGTCTGTCTATGTGTCTATCAAGACTCAAGGGAATCAAAACAAATAGGGTACTGCCCGTTGACATAGAATAATGAAATTTGGTGAAATGCAAGGTCTCACAGCACGTATAAAGGAAAAAATCCGAAAGTTGTTAATTTGAACATGTTAAAAAATTAAATTGCTATTATAAACTTACACATTGTAGTTGGTATAATGTATTGAGACACCTGTTTGTCAATTACAAAATTAAGTTTGTCAATCGATATTTCAACCATTTAAACCCTTTTTCATCGACACTCAATTTCCGGGATGGATGAACTCTATCGACATAATGTACATGTTTATTAAGTTTGTATGGAACCCTCAGGGTGCAAGTCCTACTCACACTTGTCCGGTTTTTTTTAAAATTCAATTCTAACATCAATTGTGTTTCCAAAATGAAGCCGTGTTCTTTACAACTTTTTTTAGACTATTCAGTTTTATTACAGTGGTTTACTGTCGTTTAGTGCTGTTTATTAACATGTTTATACGATTTTTATTTCCCAATTTGACTTTAAGATTTACCAATTATCGTATCTATACTATTCCCACTCGTAGCCCACCCCTGAAAGGGTTGATTGGGCCATATCCACCACGCTGGCCCGTTTACGGGTTAGTGGATTTCACATACGCCATTGAATTCCTTCTATGTACGTATGCAGGTTTCTTCACGATGTTTTCCTTCACCGAAAAGCCAGTGGTATCCACAGCCAGAACAGTGGTGGCAGCTGGGTATGATATGAACGATTGATTCGAAGATTCCCCCCGTTACTAAAAAAAGCCGCTACAGCAGACGACATTGGTCAATAATTGACCCAATTTCCATTCAATACAACGCGAGTATGCTCTACTGATCTATATATGGTTGTCGCAGGAAGGGCATTGTTTATAAAGACGGCCTTGGTGGAAAATCACAGCACAATGACCGGTATAGTGTAATAAAATATTTGCGTATTAATCAATGGCATAAGCCATGCTCACGACGTAAAATTACCATTTCCATACACAACTATCTGAACTAAAAATATCTTATTTACTAAACTAAAAATATAAATGATATTACAATTCAATATAAACAGCTCTTTTACTGAGGGTTTAAAAAAAATACAATGTATACTTATAAATTATTATAACACCGGCTTGCACTCACGATTATGTTTTTATCCTTCGAGACGATCGACCGGTTTCATAATCGTGAGTGCAAGCCGGTGTTATAATAATTTATAATGAATCCTCACGTGAGTTTTGATGAAGTCAATGTATCAAAATGCGTTAGACGAGTTTAATTTTTTATCATCATCATCATAGCCTATTGTTCCCACTGCTAGGACTCAAGCCTTCTCTAAGAGAGATAGGATTATGGACCCTAACCCACCATGCTAGCCCAGTGGATGTTGGACTTGCTGGTGAATGTCCTTGCCCTTGTATATATATTATCCTCGGTTCCCTCGTTATCGGTATCCTCACTATGTTTTCCTTCATCGTTTTTGAGCGATGGTATTGAAACTGCGAATAATTTATTTAAGTCATCAAGATAATACCAGTAGATTCACAATCGTGCAAAAAAAATTCGGAACCAAAACTCGACGCACATAGTGCGCCGACTTTTTGGTTAGTTGTAAGGCAACCGCGATCCGACTACAACGCCGCGCAATGCTACGATGACATAGCGGATAATCGGCGATGAACAAACACTATTAAAGTAACGTAACGTCTAAATTGGAGTAAATGTGGCATTGCAAACTAAATAATTGATGTCTATGTATGTACATCTACTACGACAATCGGACCATTTTTGACTGTTTACACTTAGTGATTGTGACTATAAGTATTGTATCTCGATGATTTAAGTACAAAATAAGTCATTGGTCTTGACCGAGAATCTAACCAGGTCAGATTGTAAAGCGCACATGCTACCGGTCGGTGTCTTTCTTTTCATATATGTGTGACTATCGAAGTGATCCCACAAAAGTTTCATTGACAGGCTCGGAAGTTTTCAACCAGCTCCAATAATACGAATAATTTTGCTCCAGCAGTTACTAATGTTGAAGTCAGGTTTTCAATTGATAATTATTTCAAAAATAATTTTTGAACTTATTAAAAACTAGCGGTCCGCCCCAGCTTCGCACGGGTATAGATTATAGCCTATGTCACTCGGGGATAGTGTAGCTTCCCAACAGTGAAATAATTTTTCAAATCGGTTCAGTAGTTTTGGAGCCTATTCAATGCAAACAAACAAACAAATCTTTCCTCTTTATAATATTAGTATAGACTAGCTGACTTGACAGACGTTGTCCTGTCTTAGAACTGTCAAACACGCAAAGTTAAAATTGTAAATCTAATTTTTTTACACCTTGGGTTACATTATTGGAGTTTTAGTAAGGATCCCTATTTAAAAATATATATATATATAGCCTATATTACCCGGGGATAATGTAGCTTCCTAACGAAATAATTTTTCAAATCGGTTTAGTAGTTTCGGAGCCTATTCAATGCAAACAAACAAACAATCAAATCTTTCCTCATTATAATATTAGTATAGTATAGACGAGTAACATAAAAGACATCAACGCGCGCATCGCAATATTTAATCAATATCTGAACAGTAATTTATAAAAGCACATAAGTAAGGAAAATAATAAATAAGCAGTTCGAGATAATGTGGATTGTATGTATACCCTTGTACAACGTTATTGAATAATAGCATTAATGACAATTCAATTATTATATTATGTACAAATTATATGTACTAAGAACAAAAAGAAAAAAAAAAACTAATCTAAAAGCCCATCAGTGGAGGAAAAGTGGTCAGAATGCTGGCAGCATTGCTGGATGGCAATGCAAATTTTTTGGACGTATTAGGCGCCAGCATTCCGGTCACATGTCGCCCCCATCAAGCGTTTGGCTAAGTCCTTGTATGGGACGGCCGGGCCCCACGGTCCTAAGGTCTTGACCCCAAACGGCACAAACCTTGTCTAAAAATCGATTTATAATAAGCAGTTAAAGTAAGTGCATAAAAAACTGATAAAAAGACGATTATTTAGAATATTATTTCAGACATCGTAATAATTTTCGAAAGGAGCACGCGTTGAACTCTTATTTAGCAAATTGTTTTATGCGGTGTGCGCAGTACAAAAGACTTCAATGGGATCCATTTTTGACACGTCAATAGTAAAAAATATGGCCATTCCGCTGCTATCACAGAAAAGAGTTTTTTTTTATTTTCTGTGCTTTTTTTCCAATATTATTTTTATTTTCTGTGGCTGTTATTGCGATATCAATTTACTAGTTTTTTTTTTTACTTTACTAAGCAAAGTACAAGCTAACACTAAATACACTTAGCCCATTAAATTCGCCCATGACTTGCCCATATTTCCCTGATGGTCTAAAGACAATCTAAATGCTCAAGCGTGCTACCAATTGGCAGCGTATCCAGCAAGCTGTCGGCATTATCACGCTGAATGGCAATAGTTAGACGTTGAGCCAGAAAAACGCCTGCTTTTTGTTACGCATTTTTTTACTTGTGAGTAAAGGTTTATATCTTTTGGAGCTCTTCGTATGTGTCCGTGTTACAAAATATGTTATTTATCTCAAAATAAATTATTTTCTCTCTATTTTATTGAATATTATACTTATAAATTACACACTCCACATTGATACAGTGCGGAAAAGTGACAGATTGGATCACCCCTTCTTAGTGACCAAAACCTTTAAACGCATATATTATCTCAGATCTTTATGATTTGATCTAAACAATTTATTTAGCAAACGTATTACATTTATAATTTTTAACAAGCATGCTATTTTAAAAGCTGTTATTCAATTTGCTCTGTTAGTTAGTCTAATAGGTATTTACGTTGGTATGTGTGGGACAGATCTTGCAACTGAATTTTAGACCAGTGATCCTCAACGGATTGAGCTGTTTGGCATACTTACGTAAGTTCGGAGACAATGTAATGTTATGGTACGTACCATCGAGCTGCTCTGATGATGGAGACTGAAAGTGACCATAGAAACTCAGCGAAACGATGTAACCCCGTCGAGTTTGGGTTCGTAGGATTTGTCTTCGCAAGAACTTTGACCCTAGATGATAAATTAAATATGACGGATGCACCAAGACAGCGGACCAGCGGACCAAATGTTCTTATCCGCCATAATAATATAGTCATCAAATGAAAGGGTTTGCTGAGAAGAATATGGAAAAACTTGTTATTAAAAAGTATATTTTAAATTAATAATTTATTAATAAGTCAAACATCTATCCGATAGCCTATTGTAAGCCTACAATTCAGAACAGCTGATTCCTGTCATATTGCCTAACCATTATGCTATAAAAAATGTATAAACAAAAGGTCGATGTTTATATAACCTTGATTATAAAAATATACCTATCAAAACAGGCCGTTTGCTAAATAAACATCGAGGAATACATTTTAATATTTTAAGATAATTGTTTATAAACATTTTTGGGATCAATTAGTAGTAAACTATTATATTTTGAGGTTTTAGATTAACCATTACTATTAATAGTTAACACAATCATATTTTTTTTACTAACACGTGGATGTTGCGTCATTGAGTTGCAAACATAGGTTTACATTTAAATGTCTTTGAGTCTAGTACAAATTTATGTAAAACTAGTGACCCGCCCGCCCGGCTTCGCACGGGTGTAATTTACGTGCGAAGCCGGGGCGGGTCGCTAGTTATACATATAAACCTTATCTTGAATCACTCTATCTATTAAAAAAAACCGCTTCAAAATCCGTTGCGTAGTTTTAAAGATTTAAGCATACATAGGGACGGACAGACAGCGACAGCGACTTTGTTTTATACTATGTAGTGATGCGTTCTGAGTACAAATGTGCAAATATGGTATTCTGCACAGTGGGTTAACGCAAGGGGATCAAAAGCAATTTTTTTTGAGATTGGCAATTTTTTTGATTGTGTCAAAATTTGTGATGATGGAGCTAGATAATATGGACAGTGGAACTCTTCAATGGTGAACCACACTGACAGAGCCATCTAGCGGGAATGACGTCAACCATCACGCCGCATGAGCCGAGTGGCGCCATGTCAACTATCGCTGTTTTTTTGCTATTAAACGAGTCAATAAATTTTTAAACTATAACATTAATTAAAATCCTGAATATTTTTTATTTTTGAAAAATTTGCGTCGCTTTATCTTTCTCGGGAAACGGCTCTTAAAGAGAATTCCTTATATTATGTAATTTTTTTTTCTGTGTTGAACAGTGTATCACGCGATTGTACTGGCCGGGGAACTACAGCATGTGGTGTCAGAAGATCGTGTACGAGAACACGCCCCTCGAGCAGGTCGTCGTCAGCAGGGTCTGGCTCTACTATATGATCAAAGTCATCGATCTACTCGACACGGTAATTGTTCTACTGCATTTTCAAAGTCAGCGATCTACTCGACACGGTAATTGTTCTACTGCATTATCAAAGTCAGCGATCTATTCGACACGGTAATTGTTCTACTGCATTATCAAAGTCATCGATCTACTCGACACGGTAATTGTTCTACTGCATTATCAAAGTCATCGATCTACTCGACACGGTAATTGTTCTACTGCATTATCAAAGTCATCGATCTACTCGACACGGTAATTGTTCTACTGCATTATCAAAGTCAGCGATCTACTCGACACGGTAATTGTTCTACTGCATTATCAAAGTCATCGATCTACTCGACACGGTAATTGTTCTACTGCATTATCAAAGTCAGCGATCTACTCGACACGGTAATTGTTCAACTGCATTATCAAAGTCATCGATCTACTCGACACGGTAATTGTTCTACTGCATTATCAAAGTCATCGATCTACTCGACACGGTAATTGTTCTACTGCATTATCAAAGTCAGCGATCTACTCGACACGGTAATTGTTCTACTGCATTATCAAAGTCATCGATCTACTCGACACGGTAATTGTTCAACTGCATTATCAAAGTCTTCGATCTACTCGACACGGTAATCGTTTTACTGCATTATCATAGTCGTCGATTTAATTGATACGGTAATTGTTTTAAACTCTACCTACTACATGATAATAAAGGAATTAAAATAATTTTAAATACACGCGTTAATATCCGTTAAAAGTCTAATCTAATTTATTAAAGTATAATTTTTCATTATTCAGGTGTTCTTCGTGCTACGGAAGAAATTCAACCAAGTATCGTTTCTCCATGTGTACCATCACCTCGGGATGTGCCTGCTCGGCTTCGTCGGTACCAAATACGTGCCAGGTACGTATCTACTGGTCCTATCTATAGCGTGCTCGGGACTATCTTGTTATCTCGCTCCCATCACGTTTCTAACTAGAGACAGTGATTAGGATAATATCGAGAGTAACATCCCCCCCTTTCTCTGAGAATAGGCCGAGGAAACATGATAATGATGAAGAATTGCGCTTGACTGCCACCTCGCCTGATGTTAAAAGCGATAATACGGTCTACGATGGAGCACGCTTGTCTAGAAGAAACCGATTCACTCGTGACTTGAAGACACCCAGATAGTCTGGAAACACCCATTCATATATTTTTTATCCCTCGAAAAATCGACAAAAAGTAGTATAAAGGATATTAGTTAATAAAAACGTTATCTTTAGAACAGAATCGCGCGTTATCGTCGTTCCTCGTCTTTAGTTTTTTGTTTTCGTTCGTTTTTTTTTCTCATTATTTTGTAGTCTATTAAAACAAAATCCCATCGATGGAAGAACTTACCTATATATAACCTCAGTCATCAAATATTCAATCTTCTTGGCAAACAAGCTAGCGGGCCGCCTAATGGTAAGCGATCACCGTCGCCTCTGGATACCTGTAACACCAGGGGCATCACAGATACGTTGCCGACCCTTAACAGCCTTTTTGCAAAACCTCATGTTTTACTTGATCCACGAAGCTGAAATTTGGCAGGTCCAGAGGTCCGTTAAGAAGGGTTTTTGCGAAGAGGCCAAATTAAGGAAGTCAAAAGAGGGCTTTAAAAGAGTATATGCAAATTTACGCGTACAAAATCGCAGGCAACTGCTAGTCATCAATTTTTTTTTTGGTAACAGTCTAATAATGATTCTTTGTAATGGTGCTTTTGGTGGAATTTCTATTTTTCCTCACCACGTCAGTTGATGATGTTTTTCGTACGGTACATTTACTTTATGAATTATTAAGTAAGATACCTGATAATTAGTTTGCTTACAAAATAAATATTTATGGTAATAAAGATGCAATTATAATACTATTAAATGTACAAATTACAAGCTATAATTTTGTGTTTGAAAGGTTAACGCACTCGGTGAAGCAACGCAATTTATTGCCCAATGGATCGAGTGCGTGATGTGCCAAACGGAGCCGTAGGAAGCTATTTAAAGGGATTTTAGTAATATCCTTTTGAATATGAAATATTCATTTTAAATAGGTAAAATAATTCCGGACGTTTCGGTAGAACAAGCGTTGCGTAGAAGTTTCAGTTACTCGATGGGAAGACATTACGTTAGTACTGGGGCCTTACGGACAACTGCTATTGCGGCACCAAACTAACGTTAAATCCGATCGGTTGGAAAAGCACGCGCCAGCAAACCGTATCTGGGCGCATTAAAGTTCACGTTCGCGTGATTTACCAACTGAGCGGATTGAACGCAAGTTTGGTGCCGCAATAGCTTTTGTCCGTAAGGCCCCAGCACTAACTTAGTACGTAGTACGGTTAGGTTTTATGAAGTGTAAATATAAATTTATATAAATAGTTTAAAGTTTTAAAGGTACAAAGCTATTTATTAGGTAGATACATATACCTATTATATGTGTTTGAGTTATTTATATTCTGAAGGTGGGATAAATTTTCGCAAGTTCAGTATGTGGTTTACTGGTCAGGGTCCGAGGGCCCCCTGAGCTTGAGGGCCCCGGTGTACGGTACCACCTAGTCCTCCTGTAGCTACGCCACTGGTTATACCTTACTCCACCTGTTAAGTGGGCACACGGGCAGCGTTTTGTCCATACAAACGTATTCTCGTATTTCCACCCTGGATAATACCGCTAGAGCTGCAATTTTTTTCAATAATTTTTATCTTCTCTATTGTCTTATTTATATCATTTATTTTTTCTTATAAGTTAACTACTATAGGAAATATGAGCCTTTAAATATCCCAAATATTGATCTTTTTTACCGCCATGTTCAGACATCTCTCAATATTTTTTTCGAGTTTGAAAAATAAAAATAAATGACTTAATTAATTTGATTAATTAAAAAAAATATGAAATCGGCCTAGTTTTGAATGAGAAAACAGAAAAATACGAGATGATGATTTTGTCTACTTTTCGTAGGTATAATCGATCCGAGTTGCAGTTGTCCCTATTACGCTCTAAGGGGAGAGGCTTGAGGTCAGGGGACAGCATAGATTTGCTTTAGCAATTTTAAAGATAAAGATTATTTATTTGCACAAAACACGAGTAAATCATACACATTTAAAACACAATAGGTGGGTTAAAATATTTGTCACTTTGTATCATGTTTTGCCTAATTTATAGGCGTATAAATCTAGAGAGATGGTATAAAAATACCGTAAATACTATTTATACAAATTAGTTTAGTTTAATATAATATATTTTTATTTAGCGTATTTAATTTAATTTAGTTTAGTATTAGTTTTTAATTTTGTAAGTAGTTTTAGGTTTTATTTTTGTTTCTATTCTAATATGTGTAATTTTCTTGTTTACTGAATATTTATACAAAATAGTATTAATTAAATTAACTGTCGAAATAATTTCAAATCGCCCAAGAAATTTCATCAAATTTCTTGGCCGTGGTATGCCCTCTTAAGTCGTGGCTGATGAGTATAATTTAGTGTGCGTGTGTTGTTTCAGGCGGCCACGGCGTCATGCTCGGGTTCATCAACTCGATGGTGCACGCCGTGATGTACTCCTACTATCTGATCTCCATCGTACGCCCGCACTGGGTGCGCCAGTGGTGGAAGAAATACATCACGCAACTTCAGATCGTGAGTACCTACCTTCTCTTATATTTTTTATTTTTATTATTTACTAGCGACCCGCCCGTCCGTCTTCGCACGGGTGTAATTTACAAGTGAAGCCGGGGCAGGTCGCTAGTTATATATATAAACCTTCCGAGAAAATTTATCTAAGTGATGGTGAAAACCGCATCAAAATCCGTTGCGTGGTTTAGGAGGAGTTAGCGGTCATACAGACATACAGACAGACAGACAGACGCTGGCCGCCAACTCGCCTGATGTTAAGCGATGATACGGCCAACGATGGAGCACGCTTGCCTAGAAGAAACCTATTCACTCTCGACCTAAAGACTAGATTGTAACTATCGGGGAACACCCTCTCAGGCAGCGAATTCCACGGACTAGCAGTTCGCACAATAAATGTGGAATGTCGCTTTCCGAATCACGCCAACATCGCTAATGAGAACCAACATAGAGTCTGGCTAATGAAATTAGAGACCACAGACTAGGTAAAGCTACTACGTAGGTAATAGTAAAAAGAGAAAATGTTCTCTTTCTCTCCCGTTGGTTGGACGGCGGTTCGTCAACAAAGTGCGTCTCGTCTGTTAGTACTATAAGTCTTTGGTGAAGACTGAAAAAGCGCGCCATCTTTAAAAAAATCCGCATTGCAACCCCAAAATTATTATTAATATGAAATGCAAATATTACAGTTTTTTTTTTTACAAAAAAAATTATTACAAGTGACAAATGATATTATTCAAGGTATTTAATACCAATTTTTGGGGTTCGAATGCTGATATTTTGCGAACCCATCCTCTCTCTCTTTCTCTCTCTTCCAGCAGTGAGAATATGATAATATGCTGATGATGATGATGATGAAAAGTGTTTGCTGGAGCGGAAAAGTGTTTGCGCACATCATGTGCCCAAAATTTTATCACTTAGTTTCACATCGATACGCTTCAATGTGTCGTTGTTTTAAAAACCGCAATATCCTATTGTGAAAAATTATATTGCGTCATTTGTAAACGTGAGAATTTTGTACCGTCAAAGTACCTACTTAAATATTAATTACTAGTAGGCCGCCCCTGCTTCGCACGGGCGAAGCCGGGATATATAGCCTATGTCAACCGGGGATAGTGCAGCATCCCAACAGTGAAAGATTTTTTCAAATCGGTTCAGTAGTTTCGGAGCCTATTCAATGCAAACAAACAAACAAACAATCAAATCTTTCCTCTTTATAATATTAGTATAGATTATAACTAAGTATATACAGGGACAAAGCCAACTAACGCAAAACCTCAAGTCTACTTCTTTTTATATTATCCATCATTCATCGTCATCATCGTCAGCCTGTATCGCTGCTGGATTTAGGCCTCCTCTTCCTTGCGCCTTTGATCCCTGTCTCGGGCTAATCTCATCCACGTATGACCTGCGATGGGTCCGATGTCGTCGACCCATCGGGCTGAATGTCTGCCTACGGAACGCTTATCCGCTATTGGTAACCACTCTGTCAGGGCTCTACTCCACCTGCTGTCACCACGCCTAGCTACGTGCCCTGCCCAGCGCCACTTGAGTCGCATGATACGGTTTCCGACAACCGTGACTTTTTGTCCTTCGACGGATTTCAGTATTTCGGACTGGGTCTCTCAAGCCGATACCCAACATGGGCTTCATCGCCCTTTGCGCGACTCTGATTTTATGCACAGCCTATTTGGTTAGCGTCCATATTTCGGCAACGTAAGTCATCGTGGGCAGGACACATTGGTTGTAAAGCTTGGTCTTCAGACATTGCGGTATTTTTCGATCCCTGCGTACGTTTTCGAGTTTACATATAAAAAAATACACAGACTTTTTTTTTATAGTAGATAGGCTTGCGTGTGGCCGGCTTGGCTAGACTATGTAGGTAAACATTTCCTATGATGGCTGTCAGTTATATGTTTAGAAAATACGACGACGTCCACCGCCAAAGATAAGTTGGTCGTGGCGTGGTGTGAATTTAAGATCATTGGATAATTCCAACAAACATAACATAACATAACATAACATAACGTAACGTAACGTAACATAATGTAACATAACATAACATAACGTAACGTAACGTAACATAACATAACATAACATAACATAACATAACATAACATAACATAACATAACGTAACGTAACGTAACGTAACGTAACGTAACGTAACGTAACGTAACGTAACGTAACGTAACGTAACGTAACGTAACGTAACGTAACGTAACGTAACGTAACGTAACGTAACGTAACGTAACGTAACGTAACGTAACGTAACGTAACGTAACGTAACGTAACATAACATAACATAACATAACATAACATAACATAACATAACATAACATAACATAACATAACATAACATAACATAACATAACATAACATAACATAACATAACATAACATAACATAACATAACATAACATAACATAACATAACATAACATAACATAACATAACATAACATAACATAACATAACATAACATAACATAACATAACAAAAATATTTTGTTTTGTTCCAGTTGCAGTTCCTGCTACTTATTCTCCACTTCGGGCACGTGCTGTTCGAGCCCTCGTGCGAGTACCCAAAGTGGGTCTCCTTCATGTTCCTACCCCACAATATATTCATACTCTTCCTGTTCTCAGACTTTTATATCAAGGAATATATTCTGAAGAATAAAGATAAAAACAAAGTTAAGTGATAAAACTAAGTAATGCCAAATGTTATATTATTAGATTTATATGTTAATTATATTTATA
This sequence comes from Agriopis marginaria, assembly GCA_932305915.1. Taxonomy (NCBI): domain Eukaryota; kingdom Metazoa; phylum Arthropoda; class Insecta; order Lepidoptera; family Geometridae; genus Agriopis; species Agriopis marginaria. Next base: position 4,984,763 of record OW029935.1, read on the forward strand.
CTTTTATTGAATGACGTTTTCATTGATACGTTCACTTTATCCAAACTAGCACCAAAAACTACAGTTAAAGTTTTGAGTACCTAAGACTAAGTAGGTTAGTTATATGAGTCAAGGGAATGAATGGTACGAACATATGGCCATATGATATACTAGTAGGCCGCCCCTGCTTCGCACGGGCGAAGCCGGGATATATAGCCTATGTCAACCGGGGATAGTGCAGCATCCCAACAGTGAAAGAATTTTTCAAATCGGTTCAGTAGTTTCGGAGCCTATTCAATGCGTACAAACAAACAAACAATCAAATCTTTCCTCTTTATAATATTAGTATAGATAGAGATAATAATCGGGATATTTTTGCACACACGGTCATCTGACCCCAAACTAAGCAAAACTTGTGATATGGCTGCCAGAGACTGATATAAATACCAGATATTTAAATACATTCATATATTATTAAATACATACCTAAATGCATATTAACAACCAGGGGCCTTACGGACAACAGCTAATTGCGGCACCTAATCCGCTCAGTTGGAAAATCACGCGAACATGAACCTTATCGCGCGCAGATACGGTTTGCGGTCGCGTGAACCTTATCGCGCCCGGATACGGTTTGCGGTCGCGTGATTTTTTTAGATAGGTATATAATTTAGTGAGTAGGTACCTAGTTTCCAAACAATATTCCTTTAAGACCATCTAAGAATATGTATATTTTTTTTATTATTAAGTATATCACAAAAAACTTAAACAGATGATTGAAAACCTCATTTTGAAGTCGGTTAAAAAATATATAGTAATATCCCGGAATCAGAATCAGAATCAGAAAATCTTTATTGTATAAACTGTGTACATGGATGGTAAAGTAAGTTAGTAAAAGTATCAACAGTTTTGTCCATCACGAACATACAATATTTCTTATAACTAAAGGTGCGTTCGGATAGCCCCTTGGTGGCAAAAATAACTGTTACAAACGCCAATAATGATCACATGTAGCGTTCGTTTTGGGAATGTGTGTGCAAAAGTGGCATTATTAACTGTTTTCGCTCACCGTTCGGATAGGTCGAAAACAGCTAAAACTGCCATCGTAATCTGCCACTTTTGACCCACCTCGCGACATGGGTTCGTTGTGATCGTTTTTTGACATTAAGATTTTGACGTTTAAGAAAATAATTTATATCAGAGACGTAATTATTACTGATATTAGCACAGGATATTAGTCAATAAACAAAAATAAAACCTAAAACTACTTACAAAATTAAAAACTAATACTAAACTAAATTAAATTAAATACGCTAAATAAAAATATATTATATTTTGACGTTTGTTTTTCGCGGTGTTTTGGTGTTTTGTTTGCGCGCGACTGTAATAATTCTTCAGTTTCTCGTTTTACGACTGTAGCGTTCGTTTAGGGTAGGGATCAAAAGTGGCAAAAATTGCAAAATTCTATGTATACCTACTACTATATTACAATTTCAGAGACACAATAATAAATAAATATAACTAATAATAATACTACTATAATGCTACTAACAAGTGTATTCATCCGCATCAAAGTATTCTCGCAGAGTATAATATGTTTTAGAATATAACCAATCTTTAAGGCTGCGCTTAAACTGGTAACTTAAACTCGGACTTACGCGATAGGTATCCGAGCGATTGCCGTTAAGGTGGTACGACTATAATAATGTACCTAGTATTGTATTTTAACATCTGCAACCTAAGCATAACAACTGGCACATATACAGACTGCTGGAAAACTGCAGAAGTATCTCCATACACAAGAGAAGTAGTCCTAAAGACTCCGTGGACACATAGCGTCCCCTAACACTTGCATTCTCTCCAAGATATTATAGATATAAAAAAAAACTTAACTTGGCTATCAATGTCAAACTCAAATTTAACTCAATTATCAGTTGTCAATGTCACATCTGTCACATATTCTAGTGCGTTGTTGTTGACGACTGTGTAAATTTTTCTTACATTTATTTTAACACTAACAAAACGATAAAAAGCTTATAAAGTTACGCTTTTCATTTCATTACTTACTACACAATATACTACTACTTACTATACAATATGACTGATAAACTTACAAGTCCCAGGCCTGGGGCAACAGCTTTACAGAACATGAAACTGTTGAAGAGTGAAAGCTCGCTTTTTAAGGTTCCAAAAGTGCCTAAAAAGAAGAATACAATGAAAACGAAGGTTTTAGACGAAGAATTGTATGTAGAGGTAAGATGTTAAGGCATTACAGTACTAGTAAACAACAGTATTTATAGTATTTTAGGGGTAGTCATGTGTAGTGTATCCCAATGTTTTCATGATTGTTTGCTATTTTAAACCTAAAGTTAAAAATTAAGCCAAATATATTCAAAATTATATCTGGTACCGTTGAATCTATAATTTAACATTACCAATAAGACAGATTTAAAAAAACAAACGCGACGTAGTAACGGCTTGTTTCTCGCCTATACTCGCCATGTGGTGTGCGTCTCACCTTTAAAGGGATTCGTGAAAGAAACCGACAGTCAAGTGGAGCAGTTCTGCTCGCTGCACTGACTGCTGTAATGCTCGGATTGTAACTCGATACATGACACCTAAATGTTACAAGTTAGTCGCCGCAGATGAGGAGGTGAGTCTTATGACAGTATCGATATGTGCAGTAGTAGTATTCCAATGCAGGAACAATATCAAACAACTCTTTTTGGTCTCATTCCTGAAGCAAAGATCAATCAATCAAAGAGCATTCCTCGAAAAACAACTTTCCATAAAGTGACTTGGTGCCAAATGTATTTTTTTTATTTTTTATATTGACTTGTAATGTTGGCCTTTTGGCCTCTACAGATGGACCGGACTAGTTAGCGAACGCAGAGTGCGTTCGGCATAACTTGATGGTTTAAGTTTTTGGGCGACTAGCACAAGGGCGCCTCGAAGGTACGAACCTCGGCTTGGGCCGTCGCCGGGAGTGGGAATCAGACTTGCCCAGGCACCCCAGAAGGGGTGTGCCCTGGAGCCCTAGCGGTTTGTTGAATTGAATGGTTATTTGGAGAGAATCTAACCTATCTTCTAACAGATCCTGAGGGTCTACGATCCCGCCGGCGGGATCGCTGTGTGTGTGTGTGCCTCTGGTAACTGACGCCTGTACCAAAAACTGAATATTTCCTATTGCTAGGAGCAGTCGGATCAGGATTGGTGCCAAATGAAGATCTATTTTTTAATTTATAAAAAAATGCACAGAGAAGCCTCTTATAAGGCTAAGTGAGTGCAGATTGTTGGTGAGTTTGAGATATTCAACAATTCTAGGAGCAGGCTACTGTAACGCGGAGGTTGCAGCTGATATTCTGAAGTGCCTTTCCAGAGGTAGGACCAGTACCACATGTGCAATTAACCATTAGATCAAGCAAATATTAGGGATAGGAACATAGTTATATTGTCTATAGTGATTTAGTTCTGTCAAATAGCCATATATGTTCAGACAAGTAACCATAAATAAAACAGCCTTTTAAAATTAGGTAAATGTGGTTGTACCTACATTTTATGTTGTACTATTCATCAACTTTTTATGTCTTCTTGTTATTGTTCAATCTCATTTTGTTTTTCAGGGTATAGCAAAGATAATTCAAAGAGACTTCTTCCCCGATTTGGAAAAACTAAATGCCCAAAATGAATTTTTAGAAGCAACCGAGAATAAAGATTATGTTAGATTAAGAGAAATTACCAGAAAATACAGTGGTCATAGACCACCTACAGAGCCCTGTAAGTATCAGTCAAGTCATATAATTTTTTTTTCATGTTCATTTTCATGTCTTCAAACATCATGCTTAGTCATAACAGGCTTTAGGAAATAAGGTCACCCATTATGCTGCCATATATTTTTTTTAAATTTGTGTTTCAGTTGTATTTTTTGAGATAGCCCATTGGTCGAGTTGGCCTTCTGAGCTTGGGGGCGTGGGTTCAATTCCCACCTAGGACAAACATTTGTGTGATGAACATTTGTGTTTGTTCTATATCTGGGTGTTAATATCTATTTAAGTATGTATTTAAACCTATATATGTATATATATCAGTCTCTGGCAGCCATATCACAAGCTTTGCTTAGTTTGGGGTCAGATGACCGTGTGTGCAAAAATGTCCCGAATATTTATTATTATGCACATATATATTATTATTATTATTATTTATTTTTGGTGTGTAATAAAGAGATATTGGGGCCTATTCTGTCATACCACTCACTAAACTAAACCAATCTGACAGGACTAAAATTATCTGCCTCTCTTTTCATTTTAATATGTAAGAGAACGATGGCAACAATTTTAGAGCTGTCAAATTTAGTTTAGAGTGCATCAGAATCGATGCCATTGTATTGTAACAGTGTAAATGTGGATGAACTCTTATATAGTTGTATATTATATATTTTGTAACTTTTTCAGATAATTCCCCGGCGACATTTGACACGCCAGACATTGACCGCCCGTGTTCTCCATCGTCAGCCCCCACAGTCCGCCAACAGAGATATGATAACGACACAGATTCCATTTCCAGCAACAAACCTAAAGATTATACGGACAATCACTCTTTAGGTAAATTAGCTGTTTGTTAAGTCATTTGCTAAAGTATGCTTTGTCAACTTTTAGGTGATAAGAAGTCGAGCAAACACATAAATTTCAGCTAAAATTTATCTATCACATGTTTCTGTATAATGCTAGAGCTCAGGGGGGTTAGACAAGACCTGCTTTCTGTTGATTACCTTGGGATTGATATGGTGGTCAAACGCAAGCCTATTATTTATAAAAAAAAAGATAACATATCTCATGCTAATGTCATTGTCAATGTCATTTTCGCACAATTTCATCTTTCCGCAGGCGTTAACGTTAACAGAAAGTGGGTTTTGTCAAACCCCTCCAGCATGATAAATTTGCTACCTGGTATCTTGACTCTACTCATAAGCTAAAGGTTGATAAAGAATATTTTAAGCGTCGCGGGTTTACTACTGCACTGGCCGCCGCCACCAAGCTGTCTGTATACAATTGAAATTATTTTATTTGGGAATTACACTGTGCGAGTCACACAATCTTGACTTGCCTTCTACAAAAATCTTAGCGTTTGAGTCATATTATTTGATCTTTTTTCTCTCCTAAATTTTTTTTGGCCATTTACTTGGTTACATGGAAAGGGTATACTGTAATGTAAAATGCGCCTTTACTGTTCCTTCCATATTTATGAAATCTGTATATTAAGATATCGAAGACATCATTTAGTATTTGATAGGTATTTGAATTCGAAAAAAACAGGGAAAAAGCGCAAGCCAAAAATGCGAAAAAGAGGACTTTAAAACAACAAACGACTACAAAATGGAGTATATGATAACATATCTCATGCTATACATACTATCTTGCCGTTATGTACTACGTGGCTGGGGCGGCACTGAACGCGGCGCGCGCAAATTCTCGGGACCTTTTTACGGTTTTAATTTCACTAAAAAACTAAACTATTCACTATCAAAATTCTATCCAAATAATTTTTTTTTTAATAAAATTGCCTTTCAGTACATGCAATTTCCAGGTTGTTACGAGCTTTCATTAGAGCATAAAACGAAAAAAAAAACTGAATCGACTTTGTTTCAGATTTTTTTTTTTATAGAGGAAAGATTATTCTATCGTGTTTTGAACCAAATCACGGACTCTAACACAGATGTATCTGTGACATGATTTTTTTTCCAGCTCAAATATTGTAATTTAACTGAAAAAAAAATTATTTATTACCGTCAAATTTTGTATAAGAGATAGATTTGTTTTGATTTTGTTTTGTTTTGTGTATCCATTAATCCATTTCTCATGTTTTCAGATGCATTCCTTGCCAGTCACACGAGCGAAGACAACGCGAGTTACGACCGCGTCATCGCGTTAGAACATAAAAAGAAAGCGTCGAAGTTAGCGCCGCAGTACGAGGCTGAATTGAAATCCATAGAGCTGGCGGACAGAGCGCTCGCGCTGCCTTCTATCGAACAACAGGCGGACCAGACCAACAGGCCTCACGAAGTAAGGACAATGTTACATTAGTCTTTGCAAATCCAGCAAACGCGACGCTATATAATTTTGTCCATCCTTTTCATCCGCGAATAAAGCAATAAAACTGGTTCTGACGCTATTTCGTCGTTCAAGGTCACATTCAAAAGTTCTTCACCTTGTGCATCCAATAAATTTCTTTAACACTTTTTATCAACAACGAAAGAGCGGCCTCTTCTAATACTGGTTGTCAAAACTTAACAGAAGAGGCTAAATCCCTGTCAAATGTATAAATTAAACAAACAAATGCGACGCGTGACCAAAATGCTGGCGTGATTCTGGCTCAACGCATAAGCGTGGTAATGCCGCCAGCATGCTGGGTACGCTGCTAACTGGTAGTGGGCTTGAGCATTTGGATTGTCTTTAGACCTTCAACGGTCTATGGGCAGTCTAACTGTATTTGTAGTGTTAGTATTAGCTTGTATTTTCTTTAGTTAATAAAGGCACTTGCCGATAAAAAAAAAGACTTAGAATATTTTTTTTAATTGAATTTTCATGCTGTATTTCTACTTTTTCCCATTTCGTCCGAGGCATACCCATAAATGTTCTACGATAGTTTAATTTGATCGCAGTTGGATACATGGCGCTACCGCGCTCGCAACCACATAATGTACGTGCCGGACCGCGCGGCCTCCCAGCGGCCGCCGCCGAAGCCCGAGCTCGTGCACTCCAATACGCGGCTCAAGGCTGAACCCTTCGACCACGTCAAGAGCAAGGAGGCCATATCCGCTATAGCTAGAAGTCAGGTTTGTTATCTCAACATCATCATAATCAGCCTTTTAACAGTCCACTGCTGGACTTTTAGCCTACCCCTGAAATGTACCCCCGTAATGGGTGATTGGGCCATATCCACCACGCTGGCCAAGTTGCGTGTTGGTGGATTAACATACGCCATTGAATTTCTTCTCCTTCACCAAAAAGCCAGTGGTATGAAAATCTGTACTTACATAAATTCCAAAGCTCATTTGTACGGGCCCGGGGTTTTAACCATCGACCTCACGCTTTATGAATACTAGGTGGCACTGAACTGTTATGGGCAAGTGTGACGCTTACCATCAGGCGAGCGACCTACTCGTCTCGTCACACAGTTACATAAAAAACGTCTTGTTTTCTGCATATTTTTAAACAGCTCTTTCCACCTTGTCTATCCACTATCATCGCTTACCATCAGGTGAGTTGGCGGCCAAACGCAAGCAAATTATGAAATACTAGCAACTAGGCTTCGCACGGGTGTAAATATATAATTTTTTACACCTCGGGTTACATTATTGGAGTTTTAGTAAGGATCCCTATTTTTTATTTAAATATAATATAGCCTATGTCACCCGGGGATAGTATAGCTTCCCAACAGTGAAAGAATTTTTCAAATTGGTTCAGTAGTTTCGGAGCCTATTCAATGCAAACAAACAATCAAACCTTTCCTCTTAATAATATTAGTATAGATAAACAACAATATTTTGTATGGAAAGAGGTGAAAGTAAGATCATTGTTTATCACCTTATACGTTTACCCAGGATCTGAGCACGACCGGTAAGATCGGCGTGGACGGTACGAGCGTGACCGGCGAGAAGGACCGAGAGCAGTACCCGTTCGTAGCGACCCCCTCCCCGCGGCCCGGCGCCGGCCCCGACCAGTCGCCCCTCATGACCTGGGGAGAGATTGAAGGCACGCCGTTCAGGCTCGACGGAGGGGACACTCCTTTACCTGCGTAAGTACTAACATAGATAAAAATATATACGAGGTATGGTACTTTTTCGGTGCCGTAGAACTAACTACTATTGTATTCTGTGGTTTCGTACAGTTTAAGTCTAATTCGACACTCCTGGCGCCATCTAAACAATCACTTTGGATCTATCGTAAGCGTCTACGCAATTTTCTATAGGACTAACACCGGTCGGTAGTGTCGGTACTAACTAACCCTCAGTACGCTTAGTCCCAGATTTGATAATTTTCGAAAACTGTTGTCGTTTATGTGTTCCATACATTTTAATAAAGCGCCTCTATGGGAAACGGAGGAACTAAAGTCGGTAGTAAGCGGCGATATAGATTGCTTCACTCTAATACGAAAAAAGTTTTCGAATACTATCAAACCTTGTACTAAGGGTACAGATAAAGCCAGGATGCTGATGCAAATGTACCATTTATTCTTAGATAGACATTGGTTTATTCAGTAAACATGGCAACGAAATTACTTCAGCTGTCGGTTGTCAGCAAGGCGATCCTCTCGGCCCAGCTGTGTTCAGCCTCGCCATTCATCCCATCATCGAACGTCTAAAATCCAAGCTCAATGTTTGGTATTTGGACGATGGGACTTTGGGTGGTGACGCAGATACTCTTTATGCCGACCTCGCATTTTTGATATCAGAATTTCACACTATTGGCTTAGAACGAAATTTTTCAAAATGCGAACTTTTTATTTCAGATTCATACCCAGCAAAAGATTTGATGATACAAAAATTCAATGTTTTGGCCCCCAATATAAAAATAGTTAACAACGGTACACTTCGTTTGTTGGGCTCTCCAATCCTGGATGAATCTTTTCCCCTCTTTATTGAAGAAAAAATTCAAAATTTTCTACATTGTTCGGACCGATTAGATAAAATTAATGCCCATATGGCCTTCACTATTATTCGTTTCTGCCTATTTATGCCTAAATTTACTTATCTTGTCAGATGTTGTCAACTCTGGAAGCATCCAGATCTACTTCAGAGTTTAGACAACATCATCAGAATTACTTTGGCATCTATTTTAAATGTAAATTTAAAAGATCGAGAATGGTTACAGGCTTCACTTCCAGTGCGTTTGGGAGGCCTTGGCATCCGTTCCATTGCTGCAGTGGCTCTGCCCGCTTTCCTGGCCTCGGTTCATAGTAATCAACATTTGATAAAAAAAAATCTTACTAACAGCGTCGAAAATTTTGACATATCATACATGAACGAGGCCATGGACGCGTGGCGAGTAACGTGCCCTAACTCTGATTTCCCATTGACTCCATCTTCGCAGCGGCTCTGGGATGGACCGATCTGTGAGCAAGTGCGGAAGCAACTTTTTAATACGTGCTTGAGTTCTGCAGATCGTGCCCGTCTCTTGGCCGTCGCCGAATGGGAATCAGGTTTGTGGCTTCAGGTCCTTCCATCGCCCAATACTGGAACGTTGCTAGACTCTTCTAGTTTTAGGATCGCGACTTCCCTTCGCTTGGGTGCGTCGTGTTGTGCTCCACACCGCTGCCAGTGTGGTGTTGTTGTCGACCAGCTCGGCCACCACGGGCTTTCCTGCGTGAGAAGTGCAGGTAGGATTCCCCGCCATGCCAGCCTTAACGACATCATCCGTCGGGCTTTTACCACTGCTAACTGCGCGGCCGTACTCGAGCCGAGCGGCCTCGTACGTAGCGATGGTAAAAGACCGGACGGCATGACTTTGATTCCTTGGAAGATGGGGCGGCCTTTAGTATGGGACGCTACTTGCGTTGATACCCTTGCGCCGTCTCATCTTCCCGGTACGCAAAACAAGGCTGGAGCGGCGGCTGAATCCGCAGAGGGCCTCAAAAGGCGCAAATATAGTAGCCTAGATAGTGGGTATATGTTTGAGCCTTTTGGGGTCGAAACTTTGGGTCCGTGGGGGTCGGGTGCCAAAAACATTTTCAAAGATTTATCCAAACGTCTGGTCGAAGCATCTCGCGACCAAAATGCTGGTCGGTATCTAGCGCAACGTATAAGCATTGCAATACAACGCGGCAATGCGGCCAGCATTTTGGGAACGATGCCAACGGGCAGCGGTTTATTAGATTAGTTTAGTTTAATATAATATATTTTTATTTAGCGTATTTAATTTAATTTAGTTTAGTATTAGTTTTTAATTTTGTAAGTAGTTTTAGGTTTTATTTTTTTCTTAGATTATAATTGGGAGTTGTTAGTTATAAGTGTTTGTGTGAATATTGTGTGTACTTTAGCTTTACGGGGTGGTATAGTCATTTTATGGAAAAAACCCCATTTCAGAATAAAGATTTTTTTAAACCCTCTGATCAAACAAACAAGGGAGATATGCCTTGTACAATTTATTGTATGCCTTTAGTGAAAGTTCATTTCACCGAATCGAAATGCAATATTTTAATAATTTTGAGGTCGGTTTGTTTAATATAATTATTGTATTTTGTGGTGGTACGGAACCCTCAATGCGCAAGCCCGACTCAAACTTGGCCGGTTTATTTTATGAATAAAAAGGGGGTTGTCAGTAAAGTCGGTTTACGGACGATAATTTTACGTGATAACGGCTTAAGAAAACGGAGTGGAAGAGAGATAGATGCGTCACAAGCCGAACGTTTAGGCCGATCGTGTCTCTCTATCGCTTGTTCCGCGCTCTCGCTTGCACGCGCGGCTCAGGCGGAACGTGACAATGAAGCCTAGGCCAAACCAACGCGTTCAGATCGCGTACGCGATGGCGTGCACAGTGGCAATTACCACGCAATAATTGGTTTGGCCAAGGCTCGAGTCATGCGTTTTCGTGCGTGCCGCCGGCGTTCATCGATATATAAGACGTTATCACGTCAAAAATCCTTACTAATATTATAAAAGCGAATGTAACTCTGTCGCTCCGTCTGGATGTTTGTTCGCTTTTCACGACTAAACGGCTAAGCCGATCTTAACGAAATTTGGCAGGAAGATAGTATGCATCATGAAGTCGGACTTAGGGTACTTTTCCCCCAAAAAAATCGGAATAATTGGAAAATCGCTGGTAACACCGCGGGATTCAACTAGTATCGGGAGTTTTGGCGCCAACGTGGAAAAAAACATGTAGGCTCGTTGGATTATTGTTCTAAACTTGTGTATTTTCGAGTGTTAATGTGTTCTAAATGGTGAATTATTATTCATTAAGTGCTCATCAACGTGCTCGAGCGTGGGAAAGTGATATAATGAGGTGAAACGTGTCTTTTCGTGTTGTTTCCAAAACTCCATAGGAGCCTCTTGTAAAGTCTCCACCACTTTACAGGAGCATGAGTTTGACTTGACCGTGACTTACTTAGCTTGACTCTGATTGTGACTATGACTTATTTGACACTGTTAATGCTATGAAAACTGTTTAATATTACGACTAAAGGACATTGAATCCACCGTCATGAAAATTATAACAAAAAAAAAATTACACATCTAGTATTGTTATAGTGCTAACAGACGCTCGTATGCGGCTGACCTCAACCGCCGTCTGACCAATGGGAGAGAAAGAGAGAGAAATATGAAATTCTCACCCTTTCTCTCCCGTTTGTTGGACGGCGCGCGGCGGTCCGTCAGCCGCGTTCGAGCGTCTGTTAGCACTATTACAAATGTAGTATGTGTTGGTAAAGTGTGGGTGTTGTTGCAGCGTGGGCGCGGGTGCTGCGTACCACATGCTGGAGGGCGGCGCGCGCGAGCGGATCGCACTGCAGCTGGCGGAGCAAGTCGCCAAGCGGCGGCGCCCCACCACGCCGCGCATCGCGCCGCCGACACCCAGGTACCAACCATTGTAATAAGGAAGCTTGTTCATGAATCTTGTTCTCTTATCAATATACCAAAAGTCGAGTCGAGTGTCTTCAAGTCGTGAGTGAATCGGGTTCTTCTAGGCAAGCGTGCTCCATCGATTCAGCATCGTCGCTTAACATCAGGCGAGATGGCGGCCAAGCGCAAGCCTATCTACGATAAAAAAAATATACACTAACTATAGACTTAATTCAAAACGAGTTAATCGAGTCCTAAAGGGTCTGCTTTTTTGCCAACTATGGCATTAAAAAAAACGGCCTACTACCACCCATATTTGTCTGATCTGGAGCCATTAAAGTATTACGTAAGCAGATTTTTCACAATTATTTACCCCCCTTCCCCTTGTCAGCAAAAGTAAGCAAACCTCTTCCCCCCCCCCTCCCATGCTTACGTAATCATTGGTACCTATATGCATTCTACTAAACAATAAAGTAAATAATAACTGCTGACGTTCCCCCCCCCCCCCCCCACCATGTCATCAAAAATAAGCAAAGCAAAGACCCCCACGCCCCCCTCAAGTGCTTACGTAATACTTGAACGCCCCCTCTGAGAAAAGGAACTGCCACCAATTTTATGTCACTTTCCAGTTTCAGAACGAACACCGAGCGGCTGGCCAGCATGTCTCCAGCGGCGCGAAAACTCGCAGCCAAACATCTCCTGTCCCCGCGACTGAAACTCACACCCAACGACGTGGGCATCTTCCATGGGACACCCAAGCGCACACCCACGCCCGGGCGGTCGCTAGTCTCTACACCCAAGAACTCGCTAAGAAAGACTCCGTCCAGTAGCGGCAGTGTTACAACCTTCACTGAGAACAATATTACTGATAACTTGCTGCAAATAAACTTGGCGACGCGGACCAGGTTAAAGGCGCAAGACTTCTTCGGGAAATAAATGGTAGATTGATTTTTATTGCTGGTTTTTTTTACCCGACTGCGATACTCCTATCGCATGTTTATGTTTTTCGAGTGTATGTATGTATTACATTTCTTTGGCATGCCATACAGCCTAAACGGCTTTTTTTTTAATAATTAATAGGCTTGCGTTTGACCACCATCACGCCTGATGTTAAGCGACGATGCGGTCTACGTTGGAGCAGGCTTGCCTAGAAGAAACCGATTCACTCGTGATTTGAAGACACCCAGATTGTAACTATCGGGGAACACCCATTCAGGCAGCGCATTCCACAGACTAGCAGTCAAAGATGTGGAATCAAAGTGCTTCGTGCTGGTTTTCGGAATATCAACCATAAAGCGGTGACGATTTTTCGTCATCTGAAGTGTCATTTGAATCGTTTTAATAGTAAGAGTGACATAATATGGACAAGAATTCAAGATGTTTAAGCCAACTGCTAAATTGGTCAATATTACCAATGTAGAGCTTACTCGGCAGATTTAAAAAATATATAAAACTACTATGAAATATTCAGTAGTTTACGAGAAAGCTATATGAAAGTGCTCTATCTACTACTAGGATAGGTATAGACAGGTACGCAGCATGATGCTGTTACTTTTCAGTTACCTACTATCGTTTATCTATGCTACTATTTATACAATGCAGTGGGATTATATATCAACATAGTATAAATTAAAGTCGCTATCCGCGTTTGTCTGTCTTTATGGCCGCTAACTCCTAAACCACGCAACGGATTTTGATGCGGTTTTCACCATCAGTTAGATAAATTTTCACGGAAGGTATATACAGTAGAATCTGGATATAACGACCTTCAAGGGACCGGCGATACTATGTCGTACTAACCGGATGACGCACAAAACGGCAGGATTATTTCTTGAGTACATTTATTATGAAACCTAATTTGAGTAAACAATATCGTCGCTAAAATAGGTTAGTCGTTATATAAGAATTCTACTGTATATATATGTGTGTGTGTATATATATATATATATATATAACTAGCGACCCACCCCGGTTTCGCACGGGTGTAATGTACGTGCGAAGCCGGGCGGGCGGTTCGCTAGTAATATTATATACGCGAAAGTTTGTATGTATGGATGTATAGATTTATGGATGGATGTTTGTTCATCTTTCACGATGCAACGGAACAACGGATCCACCTGATTTTTGCATGGGTATAGTTCAAGAGCCAGAGAGTGACAGGCTACTTTTCATCATCATCATTTTTCATCACTACGCGGGTGAAACCGCGGGGCGCAGCTAGTAGATTATATTATGAAACATTTGTGAATAAGGAGGTTACAATAAAAACATGTTGTTCTTTCTGTACATAATATATTTTCATTTATTGCAACAATGATTTAAAATTCAATACTCTGTAAATTGCAAATTAAAGCCACTCTAATTGCGAATAAAATTATACCTAATAAATATACAAAATTATTGTTAAACAATAAATTTTTATGGCTTATCTATAAAAATATATAAATTCTTAAATAAATCACAAATATATTTTGATCTCAATTAATATCCATAAAAGTGAAAAATCTCAAAACCAATTATGTTCTAAAATACTACAACTAATACCCATTTACCACTGCTAAAACAATGTCTAATCTAAAATATGCTAAAACCTTAGATATGTACATTCGTCAAAGGTTAAAACATAGATACTTTATCTAGGGACCATTCAGCTAACTCTTAACGCGGGCTCGAATTAGCGCAGTGCGGAAAATCACGCGAACGTGAACCTTAACTTTCCGCAGTCACCTAAACAGAATCGCTTAAAACCGGTGACTGTACGGCCCCAGTATAGACGTTCTAACTAATACGTAATAATGATCTAGAACAAAAATGTTATCAGCGGGGAGGTACGAATAGTGAATCCTGGAAAATTTTAAATTCCCTATGTGACAACACTGAGGCGCAGGAATTTTTCTGCGCCGGACAGAAACTACCCAAAAAGGTAAGGTCTAAGTTCTTTGCTGTGGATACCGAATAGCACAGAAATGCCTTGTAACAAAATACACTGGTTGGATTATAATTTCTATACTTACTAATATTAATTACACCAGGAAGCCGTGGTAGCCCATTTGGGAGACCGCTAGACTTGAAAGCGTGAGGTCGCGGGTTCAAACCCCGGGCCCATACCAATGAGCTCTTTGGAGCTTATGTACGGATTTTCATACCACAGGCTTTTCGGTGAAGGAAAAACATCGTGAGGAAACCTGCATACGTATGGAGAAGGAATTCAATGGCGTATGTGAACCCACCAACCCGCACTGGGCCAGCGTGGTGGATATGGCCCAATCACCCTTTCGAGGGTAGGCTAAAGTCCAGCAGTGGACTGTTAAAAGGCTGATTTTGATGATGTTGACTAATATTAGTACAGTACCCGGCGGTAAGTAATGCACATCGAGTTAAAGAGGGAGATAATCGGCTTCGTAGAGTTCGTAGAGCGTCGTCTCTGTCGCACGTCACTTGATGTAGTGAGTGACAGAGACGACGCTCTACGAACTCTACGAAGCCGATTATCTCCCTCTTTAACTCGATGTGCATTACTTACCGCCGGGTACTGTACTAGGTAGGCATTATTCTACCTATAATTTGGGCGTCACTATTTTAAAAACAGTTATTTACAAGTTGTAAAATCGAAAATTCTCATTTAATATAATGGTCCCAAAAGACACCAATCAACAATGTTATTATAACATTATGCTCTGTCACGTTAGATAACCAATCATCTAACGATAAAGTGACAACTGATTAAGGTAATGAGTTAGATAATGGTCTGATAATAACATATTAGCATGCCTGTAATCAGGCCTTTGTCAACATTATTCAAATCACAAAATAATACTAATCAGATATCAGAGAGTTACATAGAATAACAACATGTTATGTATTCAATAAAACTCATCAAAAGTATAATAACTTATTTTCTATTACTAACTCTCCACTTGGAGTAACAAAAAAACCTATAAAAACTTTTAGTGATGTCTCGGCTTTTCTCTGAAGTAGAGAGCAAGAATTTCTGAATCTGCAGTGCAATTACCGTTCTTTATAGATCGTCAAATTCGATAAAATGCCATAATAGAATCGATCATAGCGAGTACTGTACATATGGCATTTTATCGAATTTGACGACCTCAACTGTCAAATTTGACGATCGATAAAGAACGGTACTTGCACTGCTGCAGGACTTGAAATGCGCAAATATCGCAAAGGAGCAGTAGCCTAGCCTACAAGGGTATAGGTGTAAGGTTATGCCTTTTGGGGTCGAAACCTTAAGACCGTGGGGGCGGGCACTAAAAATATTTTTAATGAATTATTTAAACGTCTGGTCGATGCATCTCGTGACCAAAATGCTGGCTTTTACTATAGCAATTTAACGCGGCAATGGCGTCGATTCTGTCATACCACTCACTAAACTAAACCAATCTGAAAGGACTAAATTTTTTTGTCTCTCTTCTAATTTTAATATGTGAGAGAAGGATGGCAACAATTTTAGAGCTGTCAGATTTAGTTTAGTTTAGATAATGGTACAACAGAATTGAGTTGAATTGACACCATTGTTTGCCAGTCTTTAAGGTGTGACAGCATTTGGAAACATTGTTTTTAAAGCTGTCAAATTTAGTTAAGATAATGGTACAACATAACTGACACCAATGCCACACTTCATGGACTGTGCAGCGTGTCTTACAACCTGCACACTAGACGACCTGAAAGCCACGGACAGTGCCATAGGGGTGGCCAAAGTTTGGTCCATTATCTTCAAAACAAATAATGTACGAAACATCGGCTCGGAAGAAGAACGCGGCAATATGACCAGCAGAGTTTCCCAGAGCATTGTTATGTTGAATTTAAGACAGGTAAACACATTTCTGAGTTAAAGACGTTGTAGTGGCCCTCCTAGGTACTTGTTTGATTGCACAGCCCGTTAATATGATTGCAATATTGCTGTCGCAGTGCGCTAATCAAGTCATAATCTATAGAAATAAAAATGAATCCCTATTTACCTTGGTCACGCCATATCTTGAGAAAGCCTACCCGATTTCATTCATCTTTTTTTAAAGAATACTAATACTTTGTAATTACTTGTGTTTGTAATACTTTAAAAGGTTCTTATGGAAAGAAAAAAATCAAAAAATTGCGCATAAAATTGGAAAATTTCAGGAATCTGATGCAAATTGAAATGTCGATAGTTGATAATTAAAGTGCTAACTTGAGAGTCAATAAATGCACAAACTTAACTATCACATTTAAAATAATATCTAAAACCGAAAATGGTTTATGTCAAAAACGGATAAAAAATATTTTATGGCTAGAATGCCACCTTGTCCCTACCAAAATATCGCAAACATCCAATCGAACCAAGTTAATTCTTCCTTAACTTTATACTCTGAATTAGGTTTTGGCTTCGTCTCGTCAACAGGATCCTCCTCAAATATGTTGACCATAGACTGTTTGATTCCGAACCTAAAGAAAGCCAAATAAGGGAAGTACCTCATGAGGTAAAGGCTAAATTTAAAATTAAGGTTAAAATACCACCTCCCTATGCCACACCCGTAGAAATACAGGTAAAGATTGATGATGAAAAGCTTGTATTTGTTCTTGGTCGTGAGCAGGTTGTACGCCGGGGTGGTTTCTAAGGAGGTGTAGTCTTTGTAGTACAGAAGTCTCGGAGGCAGGTCGGGGAGCCCCTCTACTCCTGGCTTGTGAATTAGCGTGGATACGTCTACTCCTGGAAAAGATCGAAAAAACACGTTTAATTTTTACTGACCTTTATTAACTAAACATAATATAAGCAAACTAACACTACAAAACCAATTATACGGGGTGTAAGGGGAACACTCTCGAAGCCAAAAGAAGGTAATTGTACACATCATTATGAACAACTTTTACTATGGGACCAGCCATGAAATCGCGAATAAAATATCAGCTGTTCTATAGAAAACGGCCATTGACACTCAACAAAATGTATGGAACAGGTGATTTTTTTTCGCGATTTCAGGTTTGGTCCCATACTAAAAGTGGTTCATAATGATGAGTACAATTACCTTCTTTTGGCTTCGAGTGTTCCCCTTGCATCTTGTATAGCCCATATACGGCCATTCAAGTATTCATCATTATCCTCATTATTTCAGCCTATCATGTTCCCACTGTTGGGACACAGGCCTCTCAGAGTGAGAGGATGCGCCCTAATTCACCACGCTGGCCCAGTGCATATTGGTAAATGTCATGTCTTTGAACTTTTGAGGTTCTTTAATATAGATAGATAGATAGATAAACTCTTTATTGTTCACACCACACACCGGTACCGGTACATAATATACCGGTTTCCTCACGATGTTTTTCGAGCGTTGGCATGGAAACCGCACACAATTTATTTTAGGTACTAAATAAGTCTTTGGTGCATGGCCGAGGATCGAACCGGGTGCCGTCAGATTGTAAAGCGCACACGCTACCGTTTGGCCACCATCGCTAATTCAAGTATTAGTTTAGCAGATTTTTAATCTGTTTCACTCGAGATTTGAAGACACCCAGATTGTACACTACATAGACACCTAGACTCGCTCAACATGCATAGATGTCGGGTCCCTCTGTATCTTTTATCGCGTTTACAACGGGGAGTGTCCTGAAGAACTGTTTGATCTGATGCCGGCTTCACGGTTTGATCATCGTTCTAGCCGTCACCGCCTGAAAGCTCATCTAAATATCATGGATCAGTGAATATCACACACTGTGCGATTCATACGATCTTATCTGCCGCACACCCGCAAAATTAATGAGTTATCTTTCGCGGTTTTCGAGAAGCTACAACAAGGGGTTCTTCAAAAGGCGAGAAAATAGAGTCGTAAAGGGTCGGCAACGTAATTGTGATGCTTTTGGTGTTACAAGTATCCAATAGCGACGGTGACTGCTTACCATCAGGCAGCTCGTCTGCTTGCTTGTTAACTATATATGGCATAAAAAAGAAGTTGTGGCGGGCCTGACATATTATACATTAGTAGAAACGTACCTGTATCCAACGGCTTCCCTTCAAGTTTCTGGCTGAGCGTTCTCTGCAGATTGATTCTATCCCGCTCGCTGTAGACGTACCCGGGTACGTTAGCCAGGTACTTGCACCACCATACGTTGGACTCCACGTCGATTGTGGGGTTGACAGACCACATCCCATCTAGCATCACTCGCGCGGAGTGCTCGAAGTACTCCGGCACGTTCTCCAGGCACGGCGTGAACACCCGGTCCATGAGTTGCTGGCACACTTGCCTCGTCTCCTCGGCTGTCTTTCGGCAGATGTTGTATCTGGTAAAGCGTTAGTTTTGTTATTGCAGTGACAATACGCAACGGCGTCAATCTGTACCTCAAGGGCCGTACCGTCATCTGTTTTAAGCGATTCGGTTTAGGTGATTGCGACCGAATCGATCTATCCTTCAGGAATATCCACCTTCAGTCCAATATCCACGCAACGAAACCAGTGGACAAGCCAAACGATAACGAACGAAACGAAACGGAGAGCTTGGTAATAAGACAGTCACACCTTAACAAACCCTTCATCAAAACTCGCGTGAGGATTCATTATAAATTAATACGACGCGGGTGAGCAAGACGGATGCAGTTGTCAGTACACCGTTCGACACGGTCAGTGTGTTGTGCGTAGACCCTAAATGTGTAGCACAAGTGTCACCGTGTACAAGCGAAACGGAAGAAAATTAACCAGTACCGGAAGCAAAAGTCGCAGAGCAGGCGGGTGCGAGGGCAGCAAGAGCGGCTGCACGCTCTGCGCGTGCGCGCACCGCCGCCGCGGCCTTGGTACGCGGGCGACCTTCTCCAGAATCGCGCGTACTCCCTGAGGAAGAGGCTCTAATGGCTCCGAAACCGGTCGATCGTCTCGACCGATAAAAACATAATCGTGAGTGCAAGCCGGTGTTATAATAATTTTTGACAAACCCTGTCGAAAACATAGCCCGGAGTCGAAATAACGACTTCCACGCGGATCACGGGAGGTCGCTGCTAGTTGTTCGGCGGGCACTACATATAGTCTGCTGGTGGTCTTAGTTTTTTGTTTACATAGATACCAGAACAAATTCTGACCTGTCCTCCAGCCCGATCATATAGCCAATGGTCCTCCAGAAGTGGTTATACGCCTCCCAGTCCCCTTCCTGCAGCTGCCTGATTGCGAAGAGGTCCGGTTTGAGGAACGAGAAGCCTACGAAGCCAAACTGCGTGAGGGCGATGTCCCGCTGAGACACTATGCCCAGTGACTTGGCTTTCGCGGCGAGCCCGGCGCGCAGGTGTCGCGACCGCACTGCGTAAAGGGACTTCCACGACCTGCGAACATTACCAGCATCCATTTATTTAAGCAGCTAGTTTAGAAAGGAAATAAGAAAGAAATATAATTATATTTCCCCCGACGCAAATAGATGAGTGTTTAGGTTTAAAGAAATTTATTACCACAAAGACAATTATTTGTCACTTAAGTGATAACATGTTTAACTTAAATAATAGTGTCCGTCGTCGCATGCACTAAGAAATTGAAAAAAAAAAAACTATAAATACTTAAACGCTAAATAAATAAATAGTAACAACTAATACACACAATACATAATAATTTGTGAAGTACCCACTTCACGCATTTGTTATTATAGTGAATTATCTGAGATAATGTGTTTATAAGATTAACGCATGTATCTGTGTGTTTGTCTGTGGCATCGTAGCTGAACCGACTTTGATTCAGTTTTTGTTTGAAAGGTGACTTGTTGTTAGCTATGATTCAAGAAAATATGTTCAGCCGTTTGAATGGCGCCAGAATTTTGGTTAACATGATCAGCCAGAAGACGTCCACTGCTGAACATAGGCTACCTCTTAGACCTCCACACTGAACGACAACCTGCCATCTGCATCCATTGGATGCCTGCTACTCTCATGATGTCGTCGGTCCATCTAGTGGTCCATCAGGTGGGTCTTAAAATGAACATGGACAAACAAAAATTATGTCCAAAGTCCATGTTGAACCCGTGCCGGTAGTCGTTGGGAACGATACTCTCGAAGTTGTTGACCATTACACCTATGTTGGACATGTTGTTCAGTTAGGTAAGTCCAACTTAGGCAAAGAGGTCGCCCGAAGAAAGACAGAAATGAATTCGGAAGTCAGAAACTTCCGGTTCGCGTCTAACTCATACTCGTTGTACGCTTGAGTCTCCAACCACAAGGGCCATAATACGACACCCCCCCCCCTTTGACCTATGTGGCTTACATCTTGCACAAGAAAATTATGACACCTGCTTGATCAAGTGGTTATATTGTTATATTATCTTTGGTATCGATTCTGCAGTGCAAGTACCGTTCTTTATCGATAGTCAAATTCGATAAAATGCCATAGAATCGATCATAGCGAGTACTGATAAAATGGCATTTTATCGAATTTGACGATCTCAACTGTCAAATTTGATGATCGATAAAGAACGGTACTTGCACTGCTGTTTCGTAATTGAATCGATGCAGTATCGCGTTTGCATCGCGATTGTATTACTGTAGCTGCCGTATATAGGTATAATTAGACAGTCAGCATCCAGCGACACCGCTGCAAAAACTCCCCGTGTGTAACAAACAGCTACCCGGGAGTATATGCACGTTGCGCCTAGCAACTGGTGTTGACCTAGTTTCGAAGCTGAGAATTTGGGATCCCTGAAAACCGTCATATTGCGGTAGGAATGTTTACCCACCTCAGTTCACTATGTAAACTTTTCCCGTACATGTTTTATTTTTTATTTGGCCGGAGTATTAGGCAAGCAGGCACAGCTTACAATCTAGGTAGGTACGTACTTAGTTACGCAGGGCTTCCTAATTTGTAAGTTGGTACGATTATTGCCCGTCGTATTACCAAAAGAGTTTGGATAATTCTATAAGATAATAATTTATTTATCAATAAGTGTTGGTATCACTAGGCAACAGTACGAAGTCTCACGCAAGATGTCACGCAATTTCCCGAACGTTGTCCATCCGAGTTGGATTCTTCGGGCGACCTCTTTGCCTAAGTTGGACTTACCTAACTGAACAATCTGTCCAAGATAGGTGTAATGGTCAACAACTTCGAGAGTAACGTTTCCAACGACTACCGGCACGGGTTCAACATGGACATTGGACATAATTTTTGTCTTGTCCATGTTCATTTTAAGACCCACCTGATGGAGCACTAGATGGACCGACGACATCGTGAGAGTAGCAGGCATCCAGTGGATGCAGATAGCAGGCTGTCGTTCAGTGTGGAGGTCTAAGGAAGAGACCTTTATTCACTAGTGGACGTCTTCTGGCTGATGTTGATGATGATGACATATTTATTTATGTCTAAGGTATTGTTTAGATTGATGGTGGTGGTGAAGGTGAGCAGTAGATGAGAGTGACTCACGTGGATCCCGGCTTCAATTCGTGCTCGAACCAGGAGATAGTATGCAGTAGAGTGGACAGGTAGCGCCGGTACGCCGTGAACGTCGAGTTGGAGCGCCGCGTGCTCACGAGGATGCGCAGGATCGAGGGTACGGAGAACACTGCCACCAGACCCATCAGCATGGATGACGACAGAACGAAACAGAACTCCATGTAGAATTTTCGGCCTCTGTGGAAAATATTAATAGTTTTTTTTTACACTCTAGGTCTTTTCAAGGTTAGATTGAATAGGTGTCTACTAAGTCTGCGTGCTATATCTTCGACCACGTCGTCGCTTACCAACAGACGAGTTAGTGGTCAAACGTGGACTTCGCGATAAAAAGAGGAAATACATTTCACCTCACTCATCACATCGAAAGCAAGAGGGTTTAGATTATGGATTGTGTTTAGACATTTAAGGGTCTCTGGGCAATCAAACTGTTTTATGTGTAATAGCACTCATCACACCAAGTAATAGAGTTTAGATTTTGGATTGTCTTTAGACCTTCAGCGGTCTATGGGCAATCCCAACAGTTTTTGTATAATAGCACTAGCACTCATCACTTCGAACGAGAGAGTTTGTATTTTGGATTGTCTTTAGACCTTCTACGGTCTATAGATAATGGGCAGGCAACTGTTTTTTGTATAAGTTTTTGTAGCAAGATAGTCCGAATTTTACCTGTGTCAATACATCTAGGGATCATCATCATCAGTGGCTTTTTTTCAACTTTATGAGATGTTTAAGCACTTGGTGAGTGAAGAGGCCAATACCGTCTGCACTGCACCTGCAACCGCACCGCTGACCAACTAGATAATAGC